>CM066150.1:7500-5007500 GCA_033617975.1 Populus alba x Populus glandulosa | reverse complement strand
CTGTAAGCCAAAAAGAATTGGCAATTTGTAAATATATTGTAGACATTTATATCTGCTCTGTCAATTTGGATCCTACATGGTGTGCACAGAGTATCAAATAAATATGGAGCAAATAGAAAGAAATAAGAAGAACCGAGATTACCTGGGATAGAACTGTCAATTTGGTTGCATCTAAATAGTGGCAAATGAGGCAGGGTTAAAAGCAACAACCAATTCCTTAATGATTATCTTAACATCGATACCTCTTTTAATATTAAAGCACATACGTATAATATAACAACATAGAATTAAAAGTACATTCTCAATAAGCACAATGTATAATATAATGACATAGATATTAAAGTACATCCTCATTAAGCATACAGTAGTACACATAAATGCACATTTTCAATAAGCATGTAGCAATGCATCTAAAATTTATTAATTGCAGCATGCTGAAGGTTCTAATTTAAGTGCCACTAGAGAGACAAGTAGGTAGATAAGTACTGTTCACCTTTATATCTGTTGTAAAGCTCTTCCAAATGTCTAGAATCAGTATATGTTCTAGACTGAGGCTGGCTGTAGAACGCATCAAATGCTCCTTCTAGATGCCAATCACTAGCCTTCAAAGCCTGAACAGCAACCTTCTCGCTGCATTTCAAAATAACTATTTTAATCACCAAACTGTAAAAGAAAAGGAACAAGGCTACCCTGTGCAGATCATAAACACACATTCAAATCATTATTCCCAAGAACAATAAGATGTCACATTTATGAAAGGTCATTGCCCATATCATGTTCTGAAATCTATTCCTTTCTCTCTTGTTTCCTTTTTACTTGAATAAGTACAACATATTGATTAGACAATAAGTTCAATTTTAAATTCTAAAAATTGCTTCGATAAGTAATGAGAAATAGAAATAAAAGAAACAGCAAAGCACCTGGATACAATTCTTACTTTACTCACACATGCACACAAGATCTTTCCAATGAAAGTTAATTCTTGCTACCATTATTTAATTTTAATTTAAAAAAAAAGGAGTATCAGCAGCAAGGGAAAGGGTCCTCCAGGAACCTCATATTTAATCTAAAGTTTAGTCTCAATAATGATCATTCCAAGTACAGTAGCAACATCAAATTTAATCTTTGGTTTACCTTGTCCCAGTTATACTCATGAACTGCTGGACTTTCTCACGGTTGCCTCTATTTAACTTGTGCTGTAGAAAACAGATGCATAAGAAAAAAGAAGAAGAAGAAACTTAAAGAAAAATAAAGTGAACATGCACACATTGAAAATGATTTTTGTTTAAATTCCTACATGACCATAATTAACATAAAACTGCATGATTCAGCACATATTTATAACCCATCAAATGAATATATGCTTAATAAACACAAAGAAAACAACTTGGTATAATAGAAATTTATAAACCATCAATCAGTAAGATTGCCAATTTTTTCACAGTGAAGACAGACTGTGCATGCACAGGCAACAAAACAAACTAATTTTTTTGCTTGAACACAGGTGAGTGCGCACATACATGTCACACAATCCAAGAAACATTAAAAAAAGAAACTGCATTAAATTTACACAAACTAAAATTTTTGCTTGAACACAGGCTGAGTGCGCACATAAATACCACATAATCCAAGAAACATTAAAAAAATAAAAAACTGCATTAAATTTACACAAACTAAGATCTTTTTTCCCTAAAAAAACTAGTGATGACTTCTTTTTTGCAACAAGAAGAATTTTCTTCCTTTTGCTTCTCTTTTGCAAGCAAGACCCTTAACTCACCAATTAACAAAGCCTAACTCAATGTAACTTCAAATTCTCCACAGAATACATTTAAAGTTTACACCACTAAATTAAAAAACCTACAATTAACACTGATTACCAGATAATTGTACAAAATAATTCAAAAGAAACAATCAATCCCTCATCGCACACATATGTTGATGAAAACTAGTATAAAGCAAGCAGAAATCAATACAATCAGTTTAGCAAACAGCATACGCATACACCTATACTATATAAGTACACGGATACAAAGAAACTGACCATCTTCCTAGCTTTGATAAAACCTGATTCACAGTGAGAAGTGATATTTGCGATGAGAGAGAATCTTAGGGTTTCGACTTCGATAGCTCTCTCTTGTTTTCAGTTAGTTTTTTTTTTTTCTCTCTTTACTAGGAGCAGTAAGTATACAAGTATTTGGCTGATTTCTGTCATTTTCATTTGTTTAGCTTTACTTTGATTTTCTTTTGAGTCACCCCTCCAACTATAAAGTATTCCTGCTCAAGTCCTAAATAATTTTGTTTTTTTGTCTCAGAGTATAAAATTCTCAATTGAATCCCTTTATCTATATCTTGTTAGTGGATTCTGTCCAAGCTTTGCGTTTATGCTTCAAAAACCGAAGCTGTTTTGTAGGAAGCTTGACACTCTTGGTTGAAAAATGACATTTGAAATTTCATTTGGGGTTAAATTCAAACTTGGATACAGTTTTGGGGTTAAGTTAAAATTTACTATTTTTATATATCAATGCTTAAAGCCCACGGATAATTTATTCAGAAGGATAAAAAAACTAATATATTATAAAATAATATAAATTATATCATAAAAATTTATTTAAAAATTTAAATTATCAGATTAAATTAGTTTTTTAACATGATATCAAAACTTTGATAACCAAGTAATCATAAGTTCAAATCTTATTATTTTTTTTATTTGATAAAAATTAAATAGAAGGTAATATGAACTTGTATAGGTTTTAAATTTAAAGAATTTTTAATTAAAAAAATATATTAGATAATAATATAAATTATATATTGAAATTTTTTTTGGCATCATGGAGGGAAATGGGAATCTATGGAATTAATTATTGTGATTGCTGATTTTATTTTATTTTTAATCTTAAGCAAATTAAGCTGTGAGATGAAGGCACAACATGAGTGTGAAGACTCTGTGCTTCTTCTCTTCATGTTTTTCTTTCGGAGCAAGCTTGTTCCAAGTTTCAAGCTCTATCCGTGCAACTCTGTAAAATAGTTTGGACCGTAATGATAGTTGAATAAAAGTTGTGAAGAAATCGGAGGGGAAAGAAAAATCTGTATTCCTGAGAGGAAAACCAGTCGAAGCAGATTTTCCCGACTACAGAATTCTTACTTTTAAAGTGGAGTGTGTAATTAGATTCTCTTCCACAGCTCAATAACCCCAAGGACCTCTAGCCAATGGCCGTGTCGTGATCAGTCAATTATAAATGAATATTACTGCAAAATGCAAATCCCTTTTGGCTGTGGACCAGCTAGAAATGGATTTTGAAAAGCCACTTCACCAAGCAAGAACTGAAATCTATTTTATAGTGTGAAAAGGAACATATTCGTTGCTTAAGATTCCTTTCATACTTGGAGCACAATCCTGAATTAAATACATGGAGTCAGCTCCAGACTCCAATGAAGGCATGAGATGATGTTACTTTGAAAATGTCTCCGATTTCTAGGCCCGCCTATCTGCTCGTATTATGAAATCAACGTTCTCCATGCTTTCTGACTTCTGAGTACAAGATCTGTGGGCCCTCTTGTTAACTAGATAAAACGAGGTGGTTGTGGTTCTTGCTTCACTTCAAAGCACATCCTTTCATAACTAAAACTTTTCCCTGTTTACAGCAAAGAGAGCTTGGTCTGGTTGGAACACACAGCTAAAAAGTTCAAAGCCCCGGGCAAGTTCAAAGCAATTTCCTGGGCTAAAAAATGGCGAGCAGACAGAGCAGTCCTCGAACAGATTCGTTAGACTATCGAACGGAGCTTCTATCACCTGCTGCGACAGGAGAGAATGTGAGCACGATGACAAGGGAGCCGTCTTGGCAACTAAGTATAGATAAGTTCCAGTTGCCAGAGAGGCGGATGGATAATCATTTTGGCTTTGGATATTTTCTTAAAACACTAAGTAAGCTAGAAGTTGATTTTTCACGTCACTAATTACAAACTTAATATAGTTGCTTAATGAATTTAGGGCTTCTTTTTTCTTCTCTGGCAGGGAGACAAAAGAGAATTTCAGAATACTACAGAAGGCAGGAAAAGCTTGTCGGGGGATTCCATGAGGTGGACTCGTTCATTGAGTTGGGCATTTTGCCTGGAAGTTTAAGCGAGGTTAAGTTCTTTTACCTTCCTTTTCTTTTTAATTTTCAATTCCTCAAATACGAGTGCCTTAGAGGACTGGAAGTCTGGAACTACTTATCCCGGGTCATAAATATTTTGAGACCATGATCATATAGAGAGCATCTTGATGATAGCAATCGGTTCTGTTTCACTCATTTTAATTTGTTCCCAAATGGCTCTCGTGAAGATTTCGCTCGATCATGTGATCTTCTTTATGGTTGACATTTTTTGGTTGGTTCAGGATGAAATGAAACAGCTTGCAAGAAATGAGAGAGGGGCAATATATGCATCAAATGTAGCCAACTTGGTGCTTTTCCTGGCAAAAGTGTATGCTTCTATTGAGAGCAGATCATTGGCAGTGATAGCTTCAACTTTGGACTCCTTCTTGGATTTATTGTCAGGGTTTATTTTGTGGTTTACTGCTCATACTATGAGAAAACCAAATCAATTTCAATATCCTATTGGCAAGCAAAGAATGCAGCCAGTGGTAGGCCTTATTCCCTCAGCTGATCGTGAAGTTGTATAAATATGAACTCGTTTCTCATTGTTTTGCAGTGACTTGGAAGAGGGTGATTATATTACTAATTCCCCTGGAATCTCGTTTTGTCTTACATAAAACACACTTGCATTGGTGCTTCGTTAACAGAAACACTCAAAACTATGCAATGCTTCATTTGCTCACTTTTTTCTCGAGTAGCTTTAAGAAGATATGAACTTTAGGTCATTGAAGATGGTGCAAGTGTGATACACGTTGGCAAAAATCTAATGAGTTTATATCGATCACAACTGTGTATTTGGGTTATCAATTGTTCAAGTCGTCTTATATTTTTTGTGCTTTTTCACCGATTCAGTGTTCTTTTTTTTGCAGGGAATAGTTATTTTTGCATCAGTAATGGCAACTCTTGGATTACAGATATTATTCGAGTCAGGAAGAGAACTTATTACAAGGGTATGCCAGTGCAAAACTTACCAGTATATGCTACAACTTCTATATAATCATAAAGCAATTAAAGTCATCTTTTCGATTAATGCAGGCTCAGCCAGAAAGAGATCCTGACAAAGAAAAATGGATGATTGGCATTATGGTCTCTGCCACAGTGGTAAAATTTGTTCTCATGGTATATTGCCGCAGATTCAGCAATGAGATTGTTAGGGCATATGCTCAAGATCACTTCTTCGATGTCATTACAAATTCAATTGGTCTAGGGACAGCAGTGTTAGCTATCAAGTTTTACTGGTGGATTGATCCTATTGGAGCCATCCTTGTAAGTTGACTGTATTAGTTCATGAATCAGAATTATTCAGTAATCTTGGTATATTTTCCCCCTTTTTTCACATTATTATAGCAACAACTGATATGTTGAAACTATAATGCAGATAGCTTTATATACGATGAGCAACTGGGCAAAGACAGTCGTGGAGAATGTTTGGTCATTAATAGGGAGGACAGCTCCTCCAGAGTATTTAGCTAAGCTGACGTATCTAATCTGGAACCATCACAAGGATATTAAGCACATTGAAACTGTTAGAGCATACACATTTGGTTGTCAGTACTTTGTGGAGGTTCATATAGTCTTACCACAGGATATGTCTCTTGATCAAGCACATAATATTGGGGAGACACTTGAAGAGAAGCTGGAGCAACTTCCTGAAGTAGAAAGAGCTTTTGTCCATGTGGATTTTGATACCACCCATCATCTGGAGCACAAGTCCAAACGTCCATGAATATTCTGAAAGAAAATCCTTTAATGGAGACTGCCTTATTATGGTTCAAGGCGTCATGAACACTTTCTAGGATCTTCTTGAAAAAATATTCAATTAATGATGGAAAAAACAAATGAAATCTCACAGAAGAAATTACATGAAGTAAGGTGATCGTATAATAAAAGTGTGCCTATAAACTTGGAGATGGAGAAACATGGTAGCTTGGATTTGAAATTTATCTGTGGGGGTATAACTTAAAGGGGTGTTAGGGGTGGAAGAGAGCTGTTCTTCTGCTTATTGTAATGTTTATTTTGTAATTTTAAGTTGGGATTTTGGCAACTTGTATTTGTTTATATAAAGTTTTCTATTCATTTATGGGATTAATAGTGTTTAGTAATGTGTGATTCTCTGAACTCCCATTCCCTTCGAGAAAAAAGCAGCAGAAAAAAAGACCAGAACATTGTAGTTGTTGTGAGAAACTCGGAATGTATTATCCAGGTTCAAAAACATTATACTTATCCAATCTTTTCTCCTTTGAACTAAGATGACTTGATGTGTTTTAATGTTCATAAAATAGGGGCGACGAGTCCTCGAATCGATTCATCAGACTATAGAACCGAGCTTTTATTACCTCCCCCTCATGGTGAAAATATGCCGGTCACCAGCGTGCCATCATGGCATCTCAAAAAAAATCGAAATAGTAGGAGTCTATCCTCAAGATCACCAGCGGGAAGATCTCGGTTTGTCCAATATTATCTCAACGATTATGTTCGGAAATAGATTCAAATGGTATTGTTTTAAATCTTAAAAAAATTTATTTATGTTAAAATATTTTTTTTATATTTTTAGATAATTTTAATGTGCTAATATAAAAAATAATTTTTAAAAAATAATAATTTTATTTTAATGTATTTCTAAACAAAAATCATTTTAAATCATCATCATTATCGTAATTTCAAACACATCATTTTTATATATTTTTTTAGGTTATTAAAAATCACACACAAACTTTTAATAAGTATAATTTTTTTACATGCACACAAATTTTTTACACATAGCAAACACTATTTCTCGCGCCAATAAAATTATTTATAACCAATATTGTTATCAATAATATACATGACAGGATCAACGAACCACCATAGCTACCCAATGATAACATCCTAATTTATCCAAGAATGATATTTCTTCTTCTCCATAAAGAAGTCCCAAATCTAGGTGTATTAAAACTACTTCATATCGGGCCAGGCTTTCATTGTCTTAAACAATGTTTTGAGTTGCGAACTCTTATGTTGGGTTGGGCCGAAACATCGCCCGGGTCAGTTAGCTAAATTAAGAGATCACCAAATTAGGGTTTCTGCCCTATATTTAGTCCCAACAATAGACCTCCTCACCGACTGCGCATGAGCCGCAACCCCTCCCCTCCTCTCCTTTCCTGCATCTCCAATTCAATCTCTAAATTCTAAACTAAATTTCGTAGTTGTTTTGATATACAGGCCTGTGATGCATCAAAATTGTCCGTACCATCTGAGATATTTCTGTCTGTGATGTTACCAAAACTTGTACAGATTCTGAGGCGTTTCAATACACTTTTTTTGTAATATTATTCGTTTTCTTTTTTCCATTTTATGATTAACTCATTGGTTAACCAGAGGCTGTGATGATGAAAATTATATACCATCAAACTATGAGAGCTCAAAATGTGAGCTCGTTGATGCCATCTCTTATTCTCTGAGCCCTCTGTTTCGATGTTAGTGTTTTCTTTGATTAATAGTTATAATTGTATTGTGTTGTTTGGGATCAAAAGGCAACAAATTAGAGTCTCTGAAGTGCTTTATTTTTCAATAGCGTTTTCAGTGCTGTACGTTGCCAACACCAATTTTTGGGTGCTGAGATTCTGGCATTTGCTTCCCTTCTAATGAAGCTTATGCATTCAGATATTCCTACATTCTATTTTTAGGCGATGATAATTTTTGAACTCAATTACATTATTTTTGTTGATTGCTCTTAGAGTTCCTTTGCATAGTGTTGGATCTGTAGCTTAGTTTCCAAGTGAAGTTATGACACCCACGGGTGTTAGCATTTTTCACAAGTAGTTTAATGAGAAATCTTGAGTTTGTTTCGTTCCATGATTCGTTGACCACTGTTCTTGGGCATTCTTTATAAGTAATTCTCATATGGATTTTCCCGCTTGCAGATGATTTTCTCTTGATATTTTTGTTTTATAGTAGATTGTAAAAGCCAACATTTGATGCTGTTAGTTAAATAGTGAAGCTGGGAATGCCGTTCTATAAATTTCTTGCGTGTAAGGGCAACACATTAGAGTCTCTGATTCGCTCTTTCTATAGCGTTTTAGTGCTGTACGTTGCCTATATGCAGCTGGGTGCTGAGATTCTGGCACGGATTCCTTATTTTGATAAGTCCTGTGCATTCAGATGTTCCCACATTTAATTTATGCACTTCCACAAAATTCGTTTGACTTGAACAGTTCTGGTGGATGCAGTTCGGAATATAATTTTCTTCTAGGTCCTCTCCAGACAAACATTCTGAATTTTCGTTTGTTTGATGAGAACCTGGATACTGTCTGGGTGCATAGTAGAGGATCTTATAACAAAGTTGCATCTCAGAAAGCCAGTGTTTTGTCTGCTATCAGCTCTTGGCTCGCTATGATGCCTACACTTCATCTAACGAAGTCTGTTTATTTGTTTATTGTTTTCCCTATATAAGATATCTGCTGAAGAATTCGTACTCCAGTTTGGATTCTTATTCTTTAATGATTCGTTTATATTTTCGAGAAATGTATTTAAAGTAATTGAGAAATGTTTTGGTTATTTGCATGTGGTGAGGACACGTATGGCTGAAGAAATGGAATGAAAAATTCACCTAGACTCTGTTTTTCTACCCGTCTTGCTTCTCGGTTCTGGTCGTTGCCAACACCTAACTTGGTGCTGAGATTCTGGCAGGGGGTCATATTATAGTTGGGCTTTTGCTTCCAGAATTTCCACTTTTTTATTTATGCGTGTATTTCTTTTTCTTTCGTTGAACTTTTATTTGTTTTGGATATTTAAACATGCGTTTATTTAAATGCAAAATGTTGTGTGGCAGAAAGCAAGTTGTAAGATTTGTACAATATGTTCATTCTAAGAACTTGGGCATCCAAAACTGCTGTTGTTGATCCAACTTTTCTAATGTAGGAGTTGCTCTCTAATTTCCACCCCATTCCGTATCAGTTGGTTTTTGAGAAATTTAATTTTGGTGTTTCTCTCTGTTTTCCTTGTTTATTTGACCCCAGACAAATCTTTTACATTGATTCTGTGGATATGCTGTTACGCTTTCATGAATAATATCTTGGATTGGCAAAGAAGACTGAGAACGGAGAATAATAGGAGGGGATATTCCTTTTACAATTCCCTTCAAAGGGATCTACCGTTTGTCAGCTTTTGCTTTCACTCTTTGAAGCAACTAAACAGTTGGAAATAAAAAAGACTTGACGATGATGGATGTAGTTGCCTTACCCAATGGAAATGGCTATTCTTTTGTATGACCAATTTGATTTATTTCTAGGACGTCTTTTCTAGGGTTTTATACCCTCGTTTGAATACTCCAGCTATTCTAGTCTCGTAAGAGGTCCCCTCCAAATTGGCTTTGTGGCTCTTTCAGCTGCCTATTTCGATCTTTTTTTGGGCTGTCTTCCATGCACACTCTTGCATGGTGGGAAAGCAAATACAAATACAAACGGAAATTAATGGTATTGTTTTAGCTTTTTTTTTTATAAAAAAAGTAGGGTCTTATTAGAATTTTCAGAAAGATTGAATTTCAACCCGTTGGTAATTTGGAATTATTTGACACAATAGGAATTAATTTGGAATCACGTTTAGTGACCCGTTGGATACGTTTTCGGGAATTGATAACAAGTTGATCTTTTGGGCATCGAGATTTCATGGTAAAATGTTGTTTAGGGAGATTTCACTTGAGGTTTATAGGATTTGGCAACCCTCAGAGAATGTGATTTGATTAGATGGAACTGTAAGGTATAAATTGGATAGAAATGGGAGAATTTATAAGCATAAAGTGGATAATTTGGCCTTCAGTTTCCCACAACAGCTCAAACCTGCTGCCTGCTTCTGTGTTGGATTTGGTGGCTGCTTGCCCTGCTAGTCCTAATCCAACGTTTTTGTGGGTAACCGTCGACATCTGCTCGTCTTCATGGGTGGAATTTTATCGTGCTGTTAGAGAGACATTGGGCCAAGAACAGTGCCAATCGCTTTTGCAAGATGGCATGGTCACTTATTCATAGTCAGTGAGGTACTTATAATATGATCTATATCAAGGATTTTGATTTTCCAAATTTGTATTTGTAGTGCGTTATATGATGGATGATATATTGGAAGACAACAAGTAATGGGTTTTGTTGAAGGATAAGGTGTATGTACATAGGCCAGGATGCTGGAGAGTTCAATGTACTTCTGCATCAGTGGCGGTAGAGAAGCTCGGACATGTTTGATTATATGAAGTGTTCAGTCATCACTCCAAAAATAAAGCTTGTTTTGCAATGAATATACCACAAATTTGAATTTTATATTATCCTCTTACAATTGAAAATATGGTTATGTTTTATGCTAGTCATTCTTGGTTTCGAACGTGATCTGGATCTCTCTTTGAAGATGGTGCAGTGATGTTATTGGTGTTACGAACTTGAGATATAGTTCTTTGAGATTGATTTTGCCTTGACATCTCCAAGCCTGTCAGTTATATAAATTAGAAGGAAATGATTTTCAACAAGCTAGGAAATGCATATGAATAATGCATGTTATCATTGAAGATCAGTGGGCAGAAAAATTTGTGTATTACATTATACCTCCAAGCAAATGGTGTAATATATGCATTTGTTTAAATGCTCTGTACATTCAATTGTGTAATATAAGCATTTAAACACATGCATCTGCTTGAAGTGGGCTTTCTACACAGTGTATATCATTTATGTTATTTTCTATTTGTAGAATTACAGCAGTTTGCAATTGTGCAAGTATACCATTCTTGTAGTATTATGACATAGATTCCGTGCCTGTAGTCAACTGTTTCTTTCCCTCGCACTTTTGTCTCATAACAAAATGCTAGCTTATGTCCACGGTTCCTCTCTGTGTTTAGTGTGGTGTCATCTAGGCTGTGAATTGCTTTCGTTTTTCCTCGAGCATCTTTTATTGCTCAGTCGTGCTACTGGATTTTGTTGACTTCTAAGTGCTTCAGGTACTAAAATTTGGTATTGTACGACTAAAGCTGCCTGTCCTGTAGATGATTTATCCTTGACAGTTTCTCTTCTTTGCTCATGTGGTTGTAGCTAGCTTATAGTGAGAACTGGGTTCATTGGAGGATTGCCACAGCATACTGGAACATCCTTGATTTGATGGGAGGAACTTTTCATGTTTTTCCAAGGATGTAAGCTATCTGATTGTTGTGACAGAGGTGGAAGAGAAACAGGACCGTTCCTTCCTAGGAGGTTGCAGAACAGTGTGCAAGTAAGTTCTGTTCTGCTGCTGAACTCAATCTGGTCCTTTTTATCTGCGGAAACTTTGGTTCTGTGTCCATTTAGTGTAGCTTCTCATCACCTCGAGGCTTTCTGTTCTTCGCATCTCCCTCTCCGTGGAGCTACACAGGTATCGAGAGAAAGAGACCCCTGTTCCACGTCAGGATAAGCTTATAACTCTTGTTCATACGCGGATTCTACTCGCGAGTTTTCTTTCTTGCTTGGAACCCGTTTGTCTACGTGGCCTTGTTCAAAATTAAAAGCATTATTTTGACTAGTATTTAATTTGAACCGCAGTTAAGCATGGGGTACGCGTAAGCAGAATGTTGATTATTTTCAGTGACGTTACGTTATCTTACGTCATTGTACGTACAGATTACGATTACGAGAAATAAAATATGAACCGCCTAATCTTGATGTCCTTTCTGGGACCCACATCCCTACGACCTAGACTTTTTTTCATGATTTTAAACTGACGGGGATGATATGGGGCAAATCCTGGGTTGTGGTTGATCAGTTAATCTGTTTATATTTTTATTTTATAAAAAAAATAAAAAAATAACTGGTTTTTACAGGTTTTTCGGGCTTACCTAGTTTTTATCCGGGTTATACTGAGTTAATTTTATTTTTTTAACTCAGCCCGCCTAAACCCCAAGTCAAAGCTCAATTCAGTGAGTTTAAAACAGTGCGTTTTTACTCTGGGTGTTTAAATTTTTGGGTTAATAATAATGTGCCTTTGATTGCGGCTTTTTCCTGCATGATCCAACCAACCACCCGTGACCATCCTACGAACCACGAAACAGATTTATGTCATCATTACTGTTCCATGTCACTTTTGTGCTGTCCTCACAAGTCTTGGTAGTATTGATAATTAGAGGGAGAGCTTTAGGCCTTCTTTGTTTCCCGGAAAGTAGTTTCCGGGAAACCATTTTCCAAACTTTCCTGTGTTTGTTTGTCATTAGGAAAGTTGGTCAACGGAAAACAATTTCCGGTCAGCGGAAAACACTTTCTAGTCAACGGAAAACACTTTCCGGTCAACGGAAAACACTTTCCAGTCAATTTTAGTCAAAAAAAAAAATTGACTTGGTTTTCAGGAAAGTGTTTTCCTTTTAGCTGTGTTTGTTTGCCAGTAGGAAAGTTGGTCAATGGAAAACACTTTCCAGTAAAAGGAAAATTTGGCTTGGTTTTCAGGAAAGTGTTTTCCTGAAAAATTTGAGGGAAAAACACTTTCCGGAAGCTGTGAATATTTTAGAAATGTCATTATTTGCTGATTATATCAAATTTGATCCTCAAACTTTTGATTGCTATATATATTTTGTTTTGAATATTTATTTTTCAATTTCATCTCTTAAAATTTTATTTTTATATTAACTTTGGTCCTTATTTTTATAATTGCTATTTGCTTTTTTCTTATCATTTTTTTATTGAAATTTTTTATTTATCAAATTTGATCCTCATTCTTTTTATTGTTACTTATTTTATTTGAAATAATTTATGAAATGTTGATTATTATTATTTTAATTTCTTCATTTTTCATTTTTTTAAAATTTTTTAGATTTGATCCCTATTATTTTGATTATTATTTGTTTTATTTTAGATAATTTATGAAATTATATATTTTTTTCAATTTCATTCTCATTCAACTTTTAAATTTGTAAGATTTGTTCCTCATTATTTTAATAAACTTGAGAAAAATAAAATATTAATAAGTTATTTTCCAGCTCATTTTCCATGACATAACCAAACACTGGAAAGTGTTTTCCAGTTCATTTTCCATAACACTACCAAACATCGGAAAATACTTTCCCGGAATTCACTTTCCAGGAATTCACTTTCCCCGGAATTCACTTTCCAAAAGGAATTCACTTTCCTGCAAACAAATGGAGCCTTAATTAAAGACTGGTTTTATTCTCCGCACTATATTGTGAGATGATTTATTTTTTTCAGCGCAAAAAAGGTATAGGCATTGTTAATGGTTTTTTACCGTCAAAATAGATTCAACTTGCATGATAACAAAATTTAGTTTATATACGTGTTGAATATTTAAATTGAGAATTATAGGTGTTAATAAATAATAATAAATATGTTGATTTCAATTAAAGTTTGAGTTAGAAAATTAAAATAAATATACTATTAAAAAAATTAAATATTTGTTTTAGTTTGAAATTAAATTCTTAAAGTTTTAATTAATTTAAAATAATAAAATTAAATTTTATTTTATCAAATTAAGTATTAATCCAACATTAATACTTGTTTTTAATATTATGAGAACACCGTATGAGCCATTCAAAACAAAATATTAATCTTAATTTCAAGTCAACTTAATGAAATAACAAAATAAAAAATAAAAAATCAAGTAATAAGAAAAAAAATGTAGGTAATTATTGCAACCTACATTCAATTAAGTCTTTTTTTTCAAGTAATATTTTCATTTTTTTTTATTTTTTTTATATTTTCTATTGATTCACCTATTTATGATTTCAGATATCATTTAATGGTTTACCAAGCATTAATTTTTTAAAATCAAACTATAATTATTAAATAAAAACAAAAATGAATCAATAGAAAAATGACAAAAAAAGTTATAAATAAATAAATAAAAAGTTGGAAAGGGTTCGCTGTTTACAATACAAAACATCATACTATGGTTTATATGAGATATTTTGCGAAATGAAAGAACTAAAAAGAAGAAACAAAAAGATAAATTTTATTGTCCCTCACTGAAAAAAGAAGAAAGAAAAAACTCTCTCTCTCTCTCTCTCTCTCTCTCTCTCTCTGTTCTCCTTTCTTTAAGCAGATACCGGCAGTGGACTGCACGAGGCTGTAGGTAGTAACTCGAATACTCATAGGAGGTCAAATTGGTCATTTCAAGATCCCGCTTACTACCGTTTACTGCGAAAGAAAAGAAAAATACACACCACCATAAATGAAAAATAATGACAGTGTACTAGTGTTGATTAATTAATGGAGTAGCAAATGTCAGGTCCACTTAGTGAGGAGGGCGAGGAGAAGATAAGGTAATTTCTCACATGGGTTTTCTTTCCTGTTTGATATTTTGTTGGTGTTTTGATCACTTCTATCTCTTAATATGTTTTAAAAATGAATGTTTAATTTAAAATTGGTTGATTAGTAAGTTACAGTTATAATCTTACCTGTTAGTGATTTGATCCCTTACTCTTGCTCTGTTTTTGTCCGCTTTAAGTGAAAAGTTTCTGTCTTTGTCAATATTCTTTGGTTTTGTCTCACTGGGTTAGTACTTTCGTTTTTTTTTTTTGGTTATGTATGTGTTTAGATTTCAGAGATTTGTGTCTTAGGGTTTCATCAAGTGGGTGGTTTTATTTGATTTGATTTGATTGTTTTTGTTGTTGGGTTTTTCTTTTCTTTATTGGCATAAATGGACTCAAGATTTCAACCTTTTTTTTTCTTGGGATACATGAAGGACTTCAACTTTGGCTTTGAATTTTCATTTATGCCTTGTTTCATACTCTACTGCTACGTAATTGGTAAGTTGCTTAATTTTTGGATGTGGTTGTTTGCCATGGTTATGCTTTCCAAAGTTCATAGCAAAATGAAGGCTACAGAAAACCCTTTTAGGAATCTACAAGATTCTGAGAGTTTACCTGCTGTACAAGTACTGCTCTTCATGACGTTGGAGACTTTAGAAAGATTGGTTTTTCTCGGAAGATTTAATGGATTTAGAATTTGTAGTGATAGTACATTAGGGAATCTAGGTGTGTGAGTGCCTCTGGTTTTGCACGTGGAAAGTACATGAATTGCCATTACAGTTTACATCTAAGGTTCAGATGTAGTGTTTTGAGAACCAAGAGGATCCACTACAGGGAGTTTGTGTTACTTTCCAAAACCATGAAGAAACTTTGTGTGTGGATTTAATGTTTGACAATTCTACATTGCAGTTCCAGATGCTTAAAGTGATTGAACTTGGTCTTGTGTGGATCATTTCCTTTTTTTGCATCTATGCAAAATGTATTTTCTACCTAGATATGTTTGCGGGTTTGATTTAGGGGCATCAAATTGTCTGGTTTAGTATGACGATTAATGTATATGTCCTCACTGCTTTCTGGTAAAGGGCAATCACCTATTGAAGGGTCCTATGTCATTGCTATTGTTGCTTCTCTAGTTTCTTATTTTCCGAGTGCTCTGATATCACATACTTGGCTCTTGGACATATTATCTACGCTGTACTGTCAAACATGTCTACACTGGTGAATTGTGCAGTTGGCAAGGTTCATTCAACTGTCCATTGAAACACTTGACTGAACTGAATTGTGTTTAATTCTTATCTGGAAGCGATCTGTCATCATGTAATTTACAGGTCATTATCTATCTTGGTCACTTACTTTACTGTTATGCAGCAAGTTTGAGGGAGATTTTTGCACATATTTGCTGAAGTTCTGGTTCTTTTCAGCAAATATCAGTTCTTACAAAGGTCCTGTTTTCCACTTTACACATGGTAAATCTATCTAAATCCACGCAAAACCTTTTCTGTTATGCTTATCCAGTAGCAAAAATTATCTCTGTTTCAGGTTATTCAAGGATAACAGAAATGTCATGAGTTACTAGTATTAACTAAGAAACAAATAGCCCTATAAGGTCTTGGCCTAGTATCGCCCATGCAAGGATAGCTTCTTACAATGTAAACATGAAGAAAATGTCTCGCTACTTCAGCGCTGCTTCTTGGTTGGTTGGGAGAGAGCTTTGAAACTATTCGTTGAACTTCTTACACTAGTCAATAAATCTTTATTCCTTGGTTAAAGAAGTTGTTATTTGCATTGAGTATATTCATGAAGCTTCTCAATGGATTCTTTTTGTAAATTGTTACTTCTCATGTCTTACTATTCTTTATTTTGTGATAATTTAAGGCAGCATATGAAGATCTGCCACCCAGCATGATAAAGAAACTAGCAAAGGAATTGAAGAATCTTGAATCCCCGCCTGAGGGCATTTTAGGGGTAAATGATTATGATTTTTCAGTCTCAGAAGCTGGTATTGAAGTCCCAGGCATGCAACTTTGTCCTCAATTCAATCTCTTTAAGAAGTATTGGGAGATATGTTGAAGTAATACTCTTGGTTTTGCAGCTGTAACTGCATATAAAAATAATGTTTCTCGCATGAAGCAGCTATTGTCTCATGACTTTAGACGCCCTCCTCCAAAAGGTTTGTATATGGGCATTTTATTACATCTTTACATTGCAATGTTCTGTAGGATGTAGCTATTTATTTCAGTTCAAGTCTGATGTTCTCATTGATAAGGAAATTTTTGACATCCTTCATATTTCATTTTACCATGTAGGGTCCTAGTGTTACCTCTTCTATTATCTAACTCCCTATGAATGCAATGAACATGTTATGATATGAGTTAACTTCTTAATTGTGTATGTTTATGAGCATCATCAATAAACAAATTGCAGAGTTATTGCTTAACCTTTATTTTTTGTTTGTCATGGCATGTGATTTGTCTTCTCTACTCGCCATGAGAGTGCTTTGCTGTGTCTCCAATTGTGTTATTGTTGTAAATACAATGATATGAAATATCATCACCCCAACTAAAAATAAGATCTGCAAATTTTATTATTTGACAGGTGGATCATCAGACCAAGAATCGATTGGGTCTGAGACAAAAAGATCTAGTGTATCATCTGGCAGTAGGTCTCGTATCCACAAAGAGTTTCTTTCCAGGTTTGTGGACAGTCAAACTCTAACAGCCAGACTTGAAGACTGGTTTGAATTGATATCAGAACAGTCTGGGAAAAAAAAGTCTGCATTTGATGTTCCATTTGAGTTGATAGAACTTCAAAAGTTTGATTATGCATTGGAAGGGGTGTCATTTCAGCAGCTGGTTCGAATGCCCAATGCTGTCTATGCTTCAACGTCTGATGCTGCAGAAGCAACTGCTTATCTTGCCATTGAAGACTTTCTACATGCAAGTGTGAAGGGCTTGTGGGAGGCATTTTGGAGTCAGGATGATCCCATTCCTTTCTCAGTTGCTTGTCTATACAATGAAAACTTGAAATTCTACCAGGCTGAGAAAGCAATAGGTAATGGAAAGCTCAGTGGTCTTTGTGCCACTGGTGTATTACTTAACAACCCTAGACATGCACATGGAAAGTGGGACCATATTCTTGAACTGGCCCTTCTAAGGCCTCATATTAGAAGTGTTGCTGCAGGAAGTGACCAGAAACTCTCTTTATCTGTTCTGGGTGAGGCTCTCTTCTATGCTTTACGCATGCTGCTATCAAGAAGCTTGAGCAAATTGAATTTTTCTCAGAGTCCTAATTGTGCGTATGTTCTTCTTGTTGATTCTCAATATGGAGGGGTTGTAAAAGTTGAAGGGGATGTAGATAAATTGGAGTTTGATGTGTATAATGTTTATGACTGTTCTGTGGATTGGATAAAAAAACATTGTAAAGTCTCAGTCTCACCTATTGATAGGATCTGGAACAAACTTGGAAATGCCAACTGGGGAGACATTGGTGCTCTACAGGTACTTTTTGCTACTTTCCATTGTATTGTACAGTATGCAGGGATGCCGAAGCACTCAATTGAAGATTTAGCAGCTGATCATGGTTCTCGCCTCCAAACAAGAAGAGTGGCAAGGCAGTTAGGGGATTCCAGAGTTAATGGCCACGGACTATTTCAGTTTCAGCAACAGAGTGTTTCTCCTGAAATCGTTGAAGTTCCAGATGAATCCATAAAAATAATGTCTGAAGAGTTTATAATGAAGCTGGATGTAGGATCTGTACTGTGGTTGGAGGACTCAGACCAGCAAAAAGGTTATCAGATCAATGATGTCGTGCACAATAATGAACTGCGGTATTACATTGCATCTCCTGTTAAAGATCCTGGTAAATCTTTGTTTCTTTATGTTGGTTCTCATCCTTCTCAACTGGAACCGGCATGGGAAGATATGGATTTGTGGTTTCAAGTCCAAAGGCAAACTAAAATATTGACTGTTATGAGACAGAAAGGTTTATCTAGTAAATATCTACCACAGTTGAGTGCTTCTGGCAGGATTGTTCACCCTGGACGGTGTCAAAAACCCAGCTCAGGTGGGAACTGTGATCACCCATGGTGTGGTACCCCTATTCTTGTTACCAATCCTGTTGGCGAGACAGTTGCTGATATGGTAAATGCTGGCAGATTTGGTTTGGATGAGGCTATCAGGTGTTGTCATGATTGTTTATCTGCACTTTCTACTACTACTTCTGCTGACATTCGGCATGGAGACATTCGGCCAGAGAACATAATTTGTGTGAGGTCTGGTGTGAGGCATCCTTATTTTGTTCTTGTTGGTTGGGGTCATGCGATTCTTGAAGACAGGGATCGTCCTGCGATGAATCTCCATTTTTCATCTACCTATGCGCTTCAGGAGAGAAAATTGTGCTCAGCTTCAGATGCAGAGAGCCTGGTATATGTGCTCTACTTTGCCTGTGGTGGAGCTTTGCCTGATTTAGATTCGGTTGAGGGGGCATTGCAATGGAGAGAGACCTCATGGTCAAGAAGATTGATTCAGCTGAAGCTTGGTGAGGTATCAACTGTGTTAAAAGCATTTGCTGATTATGTAGACAGTCTATGTGGGACACCATATCCTATAGATTATGATATATGGCTAAGAAGGTTAAGGAGAAATATTCATGATGATGACCATGGAAAGCAAGTTGACACATCTGGTTAGGAATTTTCCACTACCTCTAGTGGCAGAAATGAATCAAGAAATCCTGATCATTTTCACTGCCCGGGAGCAGATGATACAATATGAAGTTTTAAGCATTTGGGGTCGATTGTTAAACTTGGGTGATCTGAAGCTTTATAAAGGGAGAAAAAGATGGTTCAAAATTCCGAGATTGGTTTAATTGTGCTCCAACATAGCCTCTCGATTTTGATAATTCTTTTGGCTGTCCCTTCTGTTCTGTAAATCATCGGGACCGCGTTGGCGTCTCTGCACAGACCAAGCCACACAATATAACATCACCTTTTATTTTGTTGGCGTGTAGTCCCCTTATACTGCAGAGGTTTAAAACACGATCGCCTTTTGCTTTGGTGATGCGTATCTTATTAGCACTTGTTAATGGTATTTCTTTGTAAACATACGAGTTAAATTACCAAGAAAGTTCTGTAATTGTTTGAATCTGAGATTCGTACATGGTGTCATTCCTTGTAATTACCCATGTCATTCTTTTGGTTCATTATTTTTCATCCGGGATTTTTGTTTGATGTAAGGCTGAATGTTGAGCGATGGCGTTTTAGTAGATTACTTTACTTAGTTTGCTTACTCAAAAACATGACAAACAACTCCTGGTTGCAAAAAGACATAATCTGAGAACTTCTGTTTAGATTACCAGCGGAGTCTTTACTTTGATTCAAGGCTGTATCCAAACAGTGGTTGGCTCGCATTACAAGCTCGAACTCTATTGCCACTCACCCCCAACATCCTTCCAATAGAAAACTGTGTCTTTCTCACATACAGCCGCTGGAAGTCAAAATTTGCCATGTCTTTACTTTGTGATGGAACAGTTAAACTCGAGGATCTAAACGTACCATCATCCGTTATCAATACTAACACTGTTAGGGTATATCCAGTGGGTTCTACCAACGGTTTATTATGTCTCAAAGTCTCAAATAAAGGTCATCGTAGATAACAGTGAACGTTATGGTAATGTTTTATGGAACCCAGCAGCAAGAAAATACTGCAGGAAGACAATTGGATTTCTTAGTTATGATTTCTCGACCCAAAATTTGAAAATGATTCCGTAAGATCAGTCTCGTGCTTGATGAAGCTGACAACACTGAATATAAACATTAGGCACTTAATTTGCAGAGGTTTTGGAGGATATTTGCATACAATTTTTAAGAATGCCATAGAATAGATAATCCAGAGATAAAGCGACAGGAACAATACAACAAGAGGTTGTTATAATACTTCTACTACGTTTGTGAAAGTTACAGTGATCTAATTTCTAAGAAGGCAAAGTCACCGGGGATTACAATCACACAAAGCACACAATCTTTCCGTTGTAGTGACGTGATAAAACCAATTTGAAGGAGGGGAGAAACTCCAAGCATATATTTCGAGGGAATCTTCTCATGTACCATAAAATTTACTTATCAAAATCAACGCGGAAGTTCACTCAAGGGTTTTATTGCTGCAACACCACTGAGATCAGGCCTCATGTACTTCTCATATGTGACTCTCAATTGTGATGTTCTTGCATCCTTTTGAAATCTCAATATCATCTCAGCACAGTCCCTATAATAATCAAGTTAGATTATCAACTTGGTGGAAAAGTACCCACTAATGGAAATTAATCTTAACAAGTAATACCTGATTTGGGAGACTTGATAGTGTGCGTGTCTGGCAAGCAGAGGGGTCCAAGCTGGAGCCATTTGCAAGGTAGACCGTGCAACATAGATAGCTGACGCACATAGCATTGAAGGTTTGAACTTTAAAGCTTTGTATTCAACCAAGCAGAGCTCAATGAGGTAGAATGCTAAATGTTCAAGCTGGCAGTGAAAGCAAGAACGAATATTAGGTTGATAGATTTAGGATTGCCATAGACAATTGTACACGCAATAATGCAAAACTATATCAGCTAAGAATCTAAGATCATTGCTATTGACTATCCAATATCCAGCCTTATGACCAGACAATCTCTCTTCTCTACTGAAACACAACTAGAGTGGTTGAGTTTTGCACTCCCGTCATCTTCCTATTTGGTATGTCCATGACCATCCAATATCCAGCCTTAAGACCAGAGAATCTCTTATCTACTGAAACACAACTACAGTGGTTGAGGTTCGCACTCCCGTCATCTTCCTATTTGATATGTCCATGACAGATAGGATGCAACAAGATATCATAAAAAATATCCAGATTTAGAACCCTTTTGAAAGCCACATACCTTCATGTCTGATTGAGCAGCCTTGAGAAACCTTAACATGAAAACATATGGAGTTGGCTCATTTAGACGAAACTTCAAATTCTTCAGTAAAAGCTTCTCCTGAAAACAAAGCAAGCCGCGAGTACCATTAAGACCTGGAGAAACCAACATCACGATGGACTGCAATTTTATGCCATCATCTTTCAGGAAGAGGGCAGAAGATAAGTAGCATGATTCTGTTATACAAATTCAAAAAACAAACAAACAAATATGCAATAATTCAGCAAAGGGAAGAAAGTGTAGAGATCAAGTCCATCTTGGAAAGATGTTTACATTCCTAACCCCGCAACTAAAAGAGGGGAGAATAAAATCCTCAACGCCAATTGTCTTTCAAGTACATCCAAAATCTCTTTTACAAAGAAACTAAGTTTCAGTGAACTAGTATTTGGTAATTTGCAATACCATACCATTACAAGCATTTGGCCTCTTACCATTAGAAGCATTTGGTCTCTTGAGTACGACTCTGCTGAGATGCTAATTAAATCTTTGATCTGTATTGCATGGTTCAGAAAAAGATGCATGAGTGCGTAGTCTAACAAAGAATCAAAACCTCAAATAAGAATTCAATTGAACCATGTGCATTTGACATGTTATTTTTTTACCCTAGGATGCCAAAAATCTTCATATTTTGATGCCAGAAACAGTGCTGTAAGACCAACCAGCTGCAGCTCATTCTTCTTAATTTGGGCTTGAGATAGGTATCGATCTAACAATGTGACCATAAGATAAAGAGTTTCTGGCATTAATTCAAATTTAAAGTGTACCTGTGCAACCAGAGAGGAAAATACATTACCACCGAGAAAAATTAGGCAAGCTTAATGGAAGTAGCAAGGAAAACAGCACCAGAAGCAGGAAGGGAAAGGTGCTTAAATGTTAATTGAGAACAGATGGGTGCATACTTCAATTAGCCAGTTGATAACTATGCCCCGCATTTGAGGTGTAATGTCTGTTTGAATTGCCATGTAATTTTCCAGAGATGAATTCTGCACCTGAAAAAAAATCATGAAAACAGAACAAATTAGACCTAATTGGGTTGCTGACAGATGAGGTGAACAAGGAATGAGAAGCAGATCGAAGAGGTAAAAGTCAAACCACCATTCACATGCCTGGTTTCATCAGCTCCAGGTCCCAGACCAAAACTCAGAAAATTTATAATGATTTAATTTGAAGGAAATCTTGTTTTATTTTAAAATCATGAAAAGATATGTGATAATGAAATGAATTGACTTTAACATCATAGCATGATAAATCACAATATCATTAAAGACCTGGTACAATTCACTTGATATATCAGATTTCACACTTAAGATGAGCTCGCAACAATACTATATACCAAACAGAATTCATTCCTTTTTTATTCTTTATCCAGATTACCTAGATATAATTATCTTTAAACTAATTAGAACAGACTAATATATCCAATTTTATATCAATTAGAACAGACTAATATCTCTTAGAATGTCACAGAACAGCACCAAAACTTGCTAACAGAAAACAGGCTTGTCACTTCCCACCGATCATACTTTGGTCGATTAAAAAACTACATAAAAAATTTTCAGTAAGCAAAACATATGTGCTTGGCCATGTTAACCAATCATTTTATGTTAACCACAATCACAACTTATTGAATAAATGCCACCCCATTGTGGAACATCTATGCTGGAGAAGGATGGGTTCTGGTCCCATTCTCACCACCTAATACCCAAAACCCTCACATACGTACTTTTTGTTGCAATCATATGAGAACCAGTCTTTTATTTTATTTAGCTGAACACTGTGGACATGATTACTAAATTTCAGAATCTAACTTTTCTTGTCATCATATATTATTTAGCTGAAGACTGCAGGCACACTCTCCAACAATTGAGCATAGTCAATTCCTTTCTTATCTGACATCTAATTGTTATTAGGCGGGGTGATTAACCACTAAAAAGAGTGATATATGCTATTAGCATCCATCGAATCAACCAAAAATACAGGCGTGCCAGTGAAGGGAACTTTTTCAAGGATCAAAACCACTAAAAGAATGACTCTGATTACCATTAAAAAGATCCGTGACTGAGATCTGAAAATAAAATAGGAATAAAACATGCATGATTTATCTGACAGCTTAGTGTTATTAGGCAGGGTTAGTAGTTAACAACAAAAAAGAGTAATGTTCAGCTCAAAATATGGGTGTGCCAGTGAAGGAATGTTTTTCAAGATTAATGGCCTCAAGTTGGATCAAAAGAACAATCACCTCCAAAATCCAATAGTACTTATATATCGCGTCAACATATTCAGCAACTTCCAGTTGATTGGAAGTATCATCTATACTTGGTAGCTTTTCCTGCTCAATAACTTCACCATGTTCCTCTAGTAACTGCAAAACAATGGCAATTGTTAAAAAAAAAAAAAAAAAGCGCTCAAGCACAGCATCACAACAATAAAGTAGTTCCAGACCTTTGATCTTGTCATTAATAACGATGTATAAGATCTCCTTCGACTTGATTTTCCTATGGTGATGACATCTGATTTGTGATTAGCACCTGACATCTTGTTGTTGTCAGATGAAGGTTCTCCTTGAGTAACTTCATTGGCAATCACCAAGGGCATGTTTTCTGGGAATGATGTCACAGGTGTTTTTTTCTTTGATGATATAGGAGCAATGGACTTGGATTTGCTCAAACTAGAGATGCACTTTGATCTTGATGTCTTATGGTGACCGGAAGCATTGATTTCAGTCTTTAGTATTGGCTGGATCAATGAATGAAGAAATGGAGTTAACACCACTAAGAACAAAAGAACACATTAGATCAAGCTGTCAGATAGATATCATTTGAGCTTTAAACATTGCAGCAAGACCAGGATTTTTGCTAATCTACCATTTATAAGATGTAACCGTACTTTCCAGCAAGCACATCCATTCAAATTAACAAAACAATAGAATGAGGAAAAGCTTAGGAACATAATAAGCGGTTCTGGTGGCCACTGAATTCCATTATTTATAGTTAAGCTATATTGAAGCTAGGCTGACCACAACAATTTGGGATTAAGGCTTTATTGTTGTTGTATGTTGAAGATACAGGTAGGAGTAGAAAAGGATGTCACTGCACATGCATAGCTATAAGTGAAGATTTTGATTGTGGGAACCATGAACCTGGATACGAATTTAGCCATTTGTCAGCCATCCAAAACAAAAAAATGGTATACAACTCCCAACTGTGAAAACAGTTACTCAAGAAATCACACATTTAATTTACATAGATGTGGAAGGTATGATTGTATATGATTTGGTCAAAAGGTCAAGCACAGGTTCTATCAAACTAGTACGAGTTTTGATACCAAATCACGATTCCACTGTACCTCAACATCCACTTCTTGTCAATTATTTATAATTAGGCTTGTGCAGCTTAAAGATGTCATCTGCCATTATTTCAATTTCAAGATGATATCTGTCATGATATTCAGTAGGCATATATTTTGGTACTGTTAAAATAATTTCAAACTTCCAGGTCATGCCAGCTTTGCCACAAGAATAAAACAATTTATAAACATTCACATTGCCTTGACAATTCAAACGACATAAATAAGCAACACCATAAATGTTTGTCTAAGCAAGCAAATAAAATATCTTAAGTCACAAAAGCATGGAGCATAGATAATCAGGAAATAAGAGAAAGAAAAGTAAATATATAAAACACAACTCATACCCTGACAGATTTTCTGGATACACGAACTTCAGCATTATTTTGATCCCTAGGGGCCCTATTTACAGACAGGAAAGGATGAGCATTTGCAGCCTGGTCAGTCATCAATAGATAAAATGAAAGGAATTTCTCAGCCATGATTCAGAAAAGCAATAAAGCACTCTCAGTTTAAGGATTAAGTATAAATTGTAGGTAATTTATGTTCTTGCTATTCTTACGCTATGCTTTGGTTTTAAATTTTACACTCATCTATTAGGTAGAAAATAACATACAATTCATTGAAGAGCAAAGAACAGTACAGCCATTTTGTTTATGCAAATAAATTTAAAAAAACAAAGCTCATCTATTAGGTAGAAAATAGCATGCAATTGATTGAAGAGCAAAGACAAGTACAGCAACTTTATTTATGCAAATAAATTTATTAAAATAAAGCAGCAATATGTACAGGATAGTAAATTGAATTAGAACAGACAACGGTTCCTTTTCCCCGTTTCTTGGGAGAAACAGATCATTGTTACTTACATTAATATGAAGCCATCACTCACTCTATTGCTCCATAGATTTTTCCTACCCATGCCCACCTGAGGTACTACTTTCTTACTCACTTTAACCTTAACTGAAACCAAAAGAATTAAGACACAAAATAGTCATATAAATATCATGAATCTTAGTCAATGGACAATAGAGCCATGTAAAAAGAGACAGATCAATGTATCTTACCAGGAAACCCACTAATATTATTAGTTTCCTCAGAGCTTCCATCATTTTCCTACATGAGAATGAAAGTGTCATAAAAACCAAGAAAAGGAGACAACTAAATGGACCAGGAATCAGTCGAAACCAAAACATAAATATGTTTTGCATGTAATGAGATTAGCACTGGTCTATCAGGGATAGGATGCAGTTCTTTTCTAGGAAAATTTATGTAATGAGATTAACCTTTGCATTACTTGCATCTGCATGGCTCACCCTCTTTAGCGCTGGTAGAGACTTCCTTCATGTCAAAAGCAACAAAAATAAGATCAATAGCGCACGCGCGAGCACACAGTTATATTAAAGAGTAAATTTCATTCAGATAGAATCAAAAACCTCATCACTGCAACAAAATTCCTTGCATTCCTACTATAAAGAAATAAGAAAATAATTTCATAACTTATTTTTGCCCTTGCTGGGGTATAAGAAAATATTGAGTCACATTAGACAGTTGCATAGCAGCTGGCATTGATACTAACATATTTGTGCCCTTGCTGTTGTACCAGTATTCATGCCTAGGTAAGAAATATAACAAGCATAATTGAAATACCTGCTATTGTTAACGGTGGATTCATGACCATGATTCTTGGCATTGGTCTTCTGATCTTCTAAAGAGACCCTTAGATCTTTAGCGCCTGCTATTGTACAAGACCAGTAACTATCCAATGGGAATTCCCAATTAGAGAGATTATGGATGTGAAGTTATGACAAAATACCTTTCCTAGAAGCATGAAGGTCACCAACCTTTTGACTTGGATTATCCCTCATTTTTCCCTAATTTGAAACAAGAAAATCTTTGGTATTTGGTACTCTAGAATTGCAGGAGGAAGAATTAAAGGGCATGATAAAACAGAACATTGATCTTTACTAGTGACAAAACACAATCATCTTGCAACTGGCACAATGTGGTCAAATTAGATACAAATTAAGGAAAGCTACAAGTAATATGAATTTAACATTATGATCACTCAAGACAAATATACAGTGTATAATAGTGACCAGATTGAATGTTGGGAAACCTCACGCATCCAGCATTGGTGAATAAATCCTCCATTTTTAATGAAAACCTCAATTCTTCAGACAAATAAGCTTGAAGTATAAAATTAGAAAAAGCCAATTCCCAAAAGAATACCCAATTCAACTTGTAGAAATTGTCTCTCAATCATTAAGCGAATCAAGAAACAGAAGCAAGCAAACATATAAGGAGAAAAGGATCCCAGATTGTTTTAAGTTTGGAGAATGCTATGGCATACAGTGAAAAAAATTAAAGTTAATCCAGCATATGGCAAAATATTGGCCGGGTTTATGATTTTTCTTCTCAAGGAAAAAAGAAGAAGCCTTGGTTAGCTAGTGACAAGGACAACCACTGCTTGAAAAGTGAAGCCAAAAGAAGCAATTTTTTTCCAGAATTCCATAAAGGACAAAAATTCAGAAATATTGATCAACATAAAGCAATGATATCTGCCAGGCAAAATAACTCAAGCAAGCAACAAAGAGCCTTGCTAGCATGCAAATCCAGAATAATGCAACATACTGAAATGATCTAAGACTTATGGCCAGGACCTGTCAGTATTTCTTCTATAGATAGGCGAGCCAATCCTCCTTGGAGGCGGGCCTTGTTTGGAGGACCTCCAAGCGTGTTAAGAGTTTGTTTGTCCATCCATCTCCCACTGAACTTAAGAAAACTGTTCCGCAAACAGCTCCTTTGGTTGTTTTCAAAACTAGTTTACGCATATTATAGATGCTAAAGCAAGGTTAAGACTTGGGAGGTGAAATGTTGTTTCTACTCCTGCCTTCCAGAATTTAAAAAACAGCATGATAGTATTGGGGAGTTTATCTTTTGTAATGCTATGGAAGCAGGTTTCATACAAATTTAGGGTTTCAACTATCCCCCTCGCCCTCCCTTCCCAACAATCAAGAACTCAAAAGCATGCTTCCTTTGTTATCTAACTATTTTGAAACAAAGTCGTCATAGTCAGATACAAAATCTAGCAAAACAATATATCAGCCATTCAGCCGGATGCTGGAATTATATGATTTTGCAGAAAAAACCAGTTAGCAAAAGACATTTTATAGTTGCCTGTTAGAAAACAATAATTAATGGCAACAAACATCATAAACAATGCAATGGAACATGGAAGAAACGCAAAAACAGATGGAAAACAAAAACTTGAGGTGAAATTTGGTTTTCAGACCTTAGCAGATATTCTTGATGAAAGATTCGTAGTCCTAGAGCCTGGACCCACCAAAATCCTAAAAAAGTTGATGACAGGCAGAGAATCATGTCAGTTTATAAAGAAAATCTAACATGCATGGAATTCTTAGAAAAAAATCTACTCTGAAGAATCAAAATAAAGTAAAGAAAGGTATTTATGGCTTCACAACCTAAATAAACTTTGATTATTTACTCAATAGGAAAAAGAAATATTCTTTAACTTTGGTCCTTTTTTTTTCACGAAAGCTAAAATAAAAAAATAAGAGAGAGAGCAAGAGAGAGGATATATTCCACTGAGAAATCATGGATATCTACAAGTTCAAATTGTATTTCATAAGTAACTTTTCTGTAAAAACCATATGTTTTGAGGGCACAAGAAATTTTTCTAAAGTTGCTATTTGGGGGAATGAAAAAGGGAGTTGCATGTAAGACATGAACAGGTCATATATGTAACTAGTAGATGAAAATGTCCTTCATAAATTAAAAAATAGGTTTTCCAATTCAAACAGAGACACTCACATTGGTTTTGAAACATCATATGCCACATCCCTTGCATTACCGCTCTGCACATTGCTTACATCAGCCAATGCTTTTCTTCTGACATTTTGATTTACTGGAAAGGGCCACTATCAAAATTTAACAATGACTCAAAAAAATCAACAAAGAGAAAATTTATGATTGAATTCAGCCATACCAGTCAGTCCAGAATTGTCATGTTTGCAATTGTTCTTCCCCACAATTTTCGAGCTCCCCTTCATATTAAACGTTAAGGAAAACTATAAAACCATACTTCATATAGATATCTAAAACGTAGCATCCTCTCTGAAAACACCATTGAAGTAAAAACCATTAGCAAATAAAGGGGAGAAATTACCTTTGAATCACTTGCATTGGCAGGAGGATATCCTTTGTTAGGTATCCTTCTGCAAAATTTGTTTTTGACAAAAAATGTTAAAAATATTTCAAGAAACAAATAAAGCACAAATTTTCCCTTAACCTATTTTTCCAGTTAATTTATAGAAACTTTATAAATACATCAGTTACCTTAACCTTCTACCTATTGTTTTAAGACTAGTTAAAGAAAACATCCACTAAGCTGAGCCTTAATCTAAGTTTTTTTAAAGCCAGACAACAAAACTTAAAGACCCAGATTTCTGCTCTTTTCTTCACCTCTAATTCACAAGCAGTTGTGTATATTGATTTAACAAGTCTATAGCATCACATACCTTGCAGGAAGAAAACTATCCCTGGCAGATTTACTGGAAAGAAAAATGAAAAAATCACCCAATAAGCATTACGTAATAATAAGATTTTCCATAGGGAACCTGAACATGAGTTATACTTACGAGTTATACTTACATGCTAGCAGCATCCTTATTCTTTTCATTTTCTGAATAAACTTTAAAAGTTCTAACACCTAAAATAAAAGTAAAAAAATTAGGTACACAACAATTCAAGAATCTGAATTATAAAGTCAAGTTAAAAATAAAAATAAAAACAAAACAATGAAACCCCCTCCTACACCTGTTCTGCAGGTATGGGCATCTTCAGCAACTGGATTCATGACCACGCTGACTTTTCCCTGACAATTTACAAGGAATGCATGCAGAAACAAACGGTGAATTCACAATAAAAAAAATAAAAAATAAAAACATTTTGTGGGTTTCTTTCATACTTTAGCGGCCACCATGCTGTTATTTTCTTTCTCGGTTCCTCTGATAGAAAGACCGAGCACTTAATGACGAATGATGATAACAGATATAAAGTTCTCTCGCTGAATTTATTTTGCCTAAAATTACCAAAAAAAAAAAAAACAGAATTTCAACATTGCAGAAGGCATTAAAGAAATAACCATTGGCATTCTTCTGAAAAGGGAACTCTCTCTTCCTCCCTTTTATTTTCCCTCTAAACCCTAATTCTTTAGTTTCAACAAAAAAATACATGAATAAACACCCGTAATCTTTCAATAAAAAACATAATAAACCCTAATCCTCTTTTTGTTTGAGGGGAAATTGGAATTAAAATACACAAGAAAGCGGATAAAATGAAAATAGAATAAAATTTAAAGAACAATCAAAGAAGCATTTAATTAATAGATTATACCTTCAAGGACGCTAATTCTTTTTTCGATACCTGTGTTTTCTATTAGAAAATGAATCCGAGGGGTTACCGTTGCAAATGTTGAATCTCCACTAACCTTTATGGTTTCAAATTTTCGCGTGTTTACGTTTATGCCCCCAGTCTCCGCGTCTCCCAAATTCAACGTTTTGGGTTTTGTTTCTTGTTGGGGGCTAGGCTCTCTGTTTATGGGCTTACCACCCTGTACTCGGGCCCAAACCCCTTGTAATTTTTGGGCCTGTGTCTAATTGTCTTCAATGAATGAAAATGTCAGCGTTGGATTTGGAGGTGTGATGATAGGAGCATGGACAGCATTTAAAAGCACACATGGGACAGGGTAGAATTCGGAATGTGTGTTAATTTAAAAAAAAAACTAAAAAAATTATTAATATATTTTAAAATAAAAAGTACTCAACTAAACACACGTTAAGAGTACAATTGTGGGGTGATGGGAACGTGCACAATTAAAAGGAGAAGAATGTGATGCTCCATATTCTATATTTAAGAATTATGAAAAGATAAAATAAATAACTAATGAACCTATTTGTAATAAAAAAATATTCTTTATTTGTAATAAAGATGCTTATCCTTCAGCTAGGCATCGAGCTCCTCTCCTGGCCCTGGGTTATTTGAAGCGTTACAAAAACGTCTTTTGTCCTTGATTATCTCATAAATATTTGTTAACAGTTATATTCCTTCATTGATAGGATATCTCACTGTTTGAAATAAAGAAAATTAATCATACATTTTTTACTGGTAATAAAGTGGAAAATATATTTTTTGACGAAAAAAATTATACATACTTCCTAATATTATCGAAGAAAATTCATCCAAATTTTCATCCTAGCCTCCAGCCCTTGCTTAATTTTTTCTGCTTTGTTTGGTTTTATATTTTAAAAATATTTTTAAAAAAATAAAATTTTTTTAATGTTTTGCTTAAAATTAATATTTTTAAATAATTTTAATGTACTGATATCAAAATTAATTTTTAAAAAATAAAATACATATATATTATTTTAATACATTTCTAAACAAAAAACACTTTAAAAAAAAATTATAACTATACTCACCATAAATAGAAAGTGAGATCCACTTATGGTTAATCATGATATGGCGCACTTTACAACAGTTATATTATACCTGTAAATCTCTCCACTAACCATAATCTAGAGACATCTTTTTGTCACTATATAATATACCTTTGTACTTAAGTCTACGTAGGCAAAGCATGTATTTAAATGAAATGATCACATAGCTACAATTGTTTTCTTACACTATATAAAAAATTATTTTTGAACCAGCTTGTGCATTAATTAAAATTATTTTTTAGATGATTTTAAGAACATATTTGCTATATTCATCTGATACAAATTATTTTAAATATTCTCATTAGATTTTAAACTAAGAAATTCAATATAAAAATGATGTTTCTTTTAACTAACTTGTTCCTAATTCACACCAGGAGGAAAACAACATCAAGAGCTTGAAGTTTTATGGATATTAAGACCCTAGCTAGAGATATAATTAAAATTAAACGGTATAGATTGTTTTTCTAAAGGATGGAAATAATTGAATGTTTTTTAAATTCTGTTATACAGAGCCATAACCATTCAATTAGGAAAAAATAAGTTATACAGTGCTGCTCTTAGGTTTATTGGATAAACCCATGAATTAAAGACACCCTTCATGGGGTTTCATTGTAGAAATGACGTATTTAACATTATTTAATTATTTTGATATTCCGATGCTACGATTCAAGGTCGAGTAAAAAAAATGAAAAATCAAAACAATTGCAGTCCTTCTACATGCGTACAGGTTACAAAAAAGATAGAGAATTATATGATACTTAAATAAGTATATTTTAAAAAAAATTCAGTAACATTTTAGAAAGAAATTTTCTAAAAACATATATGAAATAGAAAATAAAATTATGAATTTTTGTTTTGAAAAAAATATAATGTTGATTTATAGCCTTCTTGTTTTTTTTATGAAAAAAAAATCTGAAATGTAATTTTACCTGATAGTATTTAATGAGAAATAAATATATTATATATTTATGTTAACATTTAATGAAAATATAATATATTTTTAGAAAAAATTTATAAAAGGTATAAAAAAATTAAAATCCAAAACATTAAATATAATTAAGCTAATAAAAACTGAGTTCTCTCTCCATGTTAGACCCAAAGAGAACAGTCATTTTCTACGACATGCTAAGAAAGTATAGTTGTTTTCACGAGCATTCCCGTATTTCCGGGGTATTTCCGGGACTTGACACACAGCAAAGCTCAATTATGTTTAGCATCAAGTCCACCTGAGATGAAATAATTCTTCTCCTCGATAGGGATTAACACTTGAGAGAGAATTTTTGTGAGTTGAGGACAGGAAATGGCATAATTTTTTTTTTATTCCCTTCATCTGCGACGTTTAAGCAGCTTTCAAGAATAATTCTTACAAAACAATTCTGCCATTAATTTACAAGAAACTGATTACCTATTCGATTACTTTATTGATTAATTAGACAACTAAACAAGATGGCTGTGTCCTCGGAAAGCCCCGTCAGGAGGCACTAAACAAGATGTTAAAGAAAGTGGTCTGCCCTACAAAGAAATTAATAGGGAAAGAGGACATAATATTTCAGTGGAAATTAATGTCAAAGGAAGCTCTACGTACCTTTGCAGTCTAAGCAAGTTTTCTTGATGTAGGTGAATGGATGACAACATTTTCTCCACATTTTCAGATGACTTTATCCCCTCACTATATGTCCAGCATGCCTCCTTAATTTCAAACCTAAAATTGATTATGCTCCTCGCTTGGTCTCCTCTCCCGATAATGCCTCTCCTAGTATAATTAACTAGATTTAATTACATGCATGCTCATTTTATTAGGTGATTAGCCCATTAATTTACTTAATTAATGGAAGCTAGCACAGCCGCTATATATATCAGATCTCCTTGAAATGACCCGATCACATATATGCATGCAATTGCAGCCGCACAATATGCCTGTGTCCTGCACATATAAATATGCACCAGATGTCCTATATAGTTTATTAAATGAGATAATGGTGTATAAATTAAATTACTAAATGTACTTGGGAAATCTATATAATTCTGGACCCCTGATGCTTGAGCATCCCATGTATGTATATTGAATGCATATGATCACACGCATACTATATATATACTAATGGAGTTTCACGTTAGGCCAATGGTTTGGTTTCCCCTTTCCTGCGTATTCACTTTTGTGTTATGTCTTTGTCTGTATAATATTCTCTTGTTATTAGCCATCCAGTTTTTTCAACGGTCGTTATAATACACTCCTTTCTGCTCTTTCCTGATATACAGACCAAAATCACTTGATCATTTCTCTACAACCCACAAACCTAAAAATCTGTTAATTCTCTTCTCTCTCTTCCAATCCTCTCCGACACGCCATGGCTCATCTTCAAGCTTGCTTTTTGAACATCTTTAAGACGTCTTCTCTCTTGATTCTTCTTTATTACCCTACTACAGTCGCCTGTGAGTGTACATGTGAGGTTGAAGATTTAGAGCATAGTAAAGGTGAAGCACTGAAGTTTAAACTAGGTTCAATACTCTCAATTCTAGTTGCTGGCGCTATCGGTGTTAGCCTCCCTTTGTTAGGAAAGAAAATAAAAGCCTTGAGGCCTGAAAATGATGTTTTCTTCATGATCAAGGCATTTGCTGCTGGTGTTATCCTAGCAACCGGATTCATTCACGTACTACCGGACGCATTTGAAAGCTTAACATCACCATGTCTTAACCAGGATCTGTGGGGGCACTTTCCATTCACGGGTTTTGTTGCCATGATGTCTGCAATAGGTACGCTAATGGTGGATTCATTTGCGACAGGGTTTTATAAGAGGATGCATTTTAACAAGAACAAACAGGTAGATACTACGGATGAAGAGGCAGCTGATCAAGAGCATGAAGGTCATGTACATGTTCATACACATGCTACACATGGCCATGCCCATGGTTCTGCCTCCCAAAAAGAAGATCTGGCTCTGTCTGAATTGGTTCGTCGAAGGGTTGTTTCACAAGTAAGATTTTTCTCATAACCTAATTTTTTTTGGCAATTTTTTGGCGATGAACTAACACATAACCTATGTTTTATGCTTGGATGGATGTTATTCCAGGTATTAGAGTTGGGGATTGTAGTTCATTCAATAATTATTGGAATATCTCTGGGTGCTTCTGGGAGTCCGGAAACAATAAAGCCTCTCATGGCAGCCTTGTCTTTCCACCAGTTTTTTGAAGGCCTGGGACTTGGTGGCTGCATCACTCAGGTATATATCGCACACGACCTAGGATGGTTTTTTCATGTTTTGCAATTATTGCCTTCTGCCAGCCAGTAGAATTTTATGCAGATTACAAGGGTTGGAGATGTCGACATAATGACAACATCTTTGTCTTTTCACTGTTCTACTCCATTAATCTCCTATATATGGTCAACTCCTTGTGTGATCTTGGTTAAGAAATTAAACTCATTTATCATCCACCCTTTACCTTAATAATATTGTTCATCAATGTGATAGGTTTGCCATGCATACAGATGCCTCACTTGATAGTTTCAACATAAAAATGATTGCGTGGTAGATTAAGTAGCTTTTGATCATTTGATTAAAATTTTAAGAAGAAAGGATTATGTAAGAAAAACAACTTTCATTTGTTAATTAAACATGAATCAATGTTATCATTGGGCAAATTAAGATTGTTTTTTGTTATACTGTCGTTAATTTTTCCTCTCTTTCAACTCCGATGAATTCCTGTTTGTATTTATAGGCACAATTCAAGTCTGCGTCCATGGCAATAATGGCAACGCTTTTCTCCCTGACAACGCCACTGGGAATTGCCATCGGAATTGGAATTTCTAACATTTACGATGAGAGGAGTCCAACTGCTCTGATAGTCGAGGGCATCTTCAATGCAGCCTCAGCTGGGATTTTGATATACATGGCACTCGTTGACCTCTTAGCATCAGATTTCATGAGTCCAAGGATGCAAGGCAATTTCAGGATTCAACTAGGAGCAAATGTTTCCCTTCTTCTAGGGGCTGGTTGCATGGCTTTCATGGTCAGATGGGCTTGAGATTTTCAGAACCATACAAGCACTAGCCTTTTTCCCGGGGAAAATGGATTCATGGTCCTTCAAGTTTTATAAATATGTGCCTATCTAGTTCAATTTTGATCACACCAGACCCTAAACTTTCATTTTTGGTCAAGTATTTTCTCTCCATCCATGTTCATGGCTGATAGTTTGAGAGACTGGTTAACAGTGTTATATATATATATATATATATATATAACACTGTTAACCAGTCTCTCAAACTATCAGCCATATATATCTCTCAAACTATCAGCCATATATATATATGTGTGTGTGTGTGTGTGTGGAAAAAATCAATTATCCACTGGTTTCATATTTGCAGTCATTGTTCTTTCATTTGAGTAACAAGCAAAGGTACTTAGCAAAATGACAACGTGCCTTGGTATATTAAAATTAATTATTTTTAAAACGCAAAAATAAAACTGGCTTTTAAATTTATAGTCGCTCAAAAAAAGTGGCTCTGTTTAGAAAATCCAATCATACAATCCCCCCATCAATTTTCATTTCATTAGAAATTCACCAAAGAACATTTTGACTTGTAAACATAGTTTTTAATAAAAACAAAAAAAAAATTGTGGATGTTTAGACTAGTCTGTGTATATTTCGAATAATATCATAAATTCTAAAATAATTAATGATTATGTAAACCTCTAATAGTCCTAACGAAATTTAAACTCGTGACCATTAAAAAAAAACTCAAAACCTGACTAATTAAATTACTTCTCAAAGTTATTAAATCTGAAATAATTAAATAAATTAACCTATTAAATTATTAATTTGAAATTTGTTTGGGTTGATTTAACAATTATCTTACTATTCTATTTAACTTAAGTGAGAATTGATCATGTTAACTTTAATTATTTTTTTATTTAAAATAATATTTTTTTTTAATAAAATATTATATTGAGATACATCTAAGTTAACATTAACCGATAAAAATAAAAAGTTAACAAAGTTATCTTTCATGAAAAAAACTCCATCGCGGACTGGAGGCGTACAAACTACAAAGAGGAAGCAAACAAATTGTACGGCAGGACATAAGGCCAAAATTTCTTGGGACCGATTGATGATTTAATGAATGTCCAAATCTAATCGTCTCGATTCCAAGAAAATTAGATGAAAACAGAAGGCTGAAAGAACTTGAGATTTGTTCCTTACCCTCGACCTCATTTTCCATGGAAATCTCTGCTGTTCGCTGTTTATTTGGCAAAGTGAACGCTATAATTAAAAAAAAAAACTAAAACTACTCAGTGAAATCCATGTAAATTGTGTCTAAAATCAATATGGATTCCTGTGCTGTTTTTATTGTGGATTCACAGTATTTATCGGGAAAAGTTTTATTCACACTATAGATTCCGTGCTATTTTTATTGTGGATTCAAAGTATTCATCGGGGAGAGTTTTATTCATTCTCGCGATAAGTTCTGGCTTTTTTTCTTTTGTTAGTTTTGGTGGCTACGTGGCAAGCTCCTTGCCATATTTCTCTCTGTTTTTTTTTTTTACAGTTTACAGCTCTCCCATTTCTTTCTTTTCGCACCAGAGAATACCTTAGAGATTAAAAAAAACTAAAACTGCTCAGTGAAATCCATGTAGATTGTGTCTAAAATCACTGTGGATTCCTGTGATGTTTTTACTGTGGATTCACAGTATTTATCAGGGAGAGTTTTATTCACACTATGAATTCCTGTGCTATTTTTACCGTGGATTCAAAGTATTTATTGGGGAGAGTTTTATTCATTCTCGGGATAAGTTCTGGTCTTTTTTCTTTTCTTAGTCTTGGTGGCTACGTGGCAAGCTCTTTGCCATATTTCTTTATGTCTTTTTTTTACAGTTTACAACTTTCTCATTTCTTTCTTTTTGCACTAGAGAATGCCATAGAGATTAAAAAAAAAAAACTAAAACTGCTCAGTGAAATCCCTGTAGACTGTGTTTAAAATCACTATGGATTCCTGTGTTGTTTTTATTGTGGATTCAAAGTATTTATCGGGGAGAGTTTTATTCACACTATGGATTCCAGTGCTATTTTTATTGTGGATTCAAAGTATTTATCGAGGAGAGTTTTATTCATTCTCACGATAAGTTCTGGCCTTTTTTCTTTTGTTAATTTTGGTGGCTACGTGGCAAGCTCCTTGCCATATTTATCTCTGTTTTTTTTTTTTTTACAGTTTACAGCTTTCTAATTTCTTTCTTTTTGCACCAAAGAATGCAAAAATATGCTTCCTCATGCCTTAGAGATTAGAAATATACTAAATCTGCTCAGCCTGACAATATGAAACGTTCAGCTGTTTTTTTCTCTTTTTTTTTACTTTTTTTTTAGGTTGCTTTTTTTTTTCTTTTCTTCTTTTTTCTTTGTTTTTTTAAGCTGTTTCTTTTCTTTGCTTTTTTTAATGAATGTTTTATTTTTATTTTTTTTGTTAATATTAAATTTTTTTTTCTATTTAGTCATCAAATTTTCATGATACAGGTTTTGGGGTTAATGGGTTAACCCGGACTTTTTTTTATGATTTTTCTTTTTAATTAATTTTTTCGAGTGTAGTCCACAGTGAAACACATAACTGTCTTTTTTTTTTTTGCTTTGTTTTTTTAAGCCATTTTTTTTCTTTTTTTTCTTTGCTTTTTTCTCTTTTTTTTAAGTTGTTTTGTTTTTTTTTTTAATGAATATTTTTTTTGTTGGTGTTAAATTGTTTTCTATTCAGTTATCAAACTTTCATTACATGGGTTCCGGGTTTGACGCATTAACCGGGATTTTTTTCTGGTTTTTCTTTTTAATTTTTTTTTTTTTTAATTTAGTTTGTTAATATTAAATTTTTTCTATTTAGATATCAAACTTTCATGACACGGATTCCGGGTTTGACGGGTTAACCCAACTAATTATGGGTTAACCCGTAAATTTTTTTTTTCCTATTCAGTTATCAAACTTTCATGACACGGATCCCAGATTTAACAGGTTAACCAGGTTTGAAGGGTTAACTCGGTTAATTCAGATTTTTTTTTCTTTTTCTTCATGTAAGCTTTTCTTTCTTTGTTTTCTTTTTAAATTGATATTTTTTTTGTTTGGTATTTGTGTTTTTTTTTTGCTTTTTGCTTTTTTTTTCCTTTTTAATTATTTTTTTTAGTTTAGTTTGTTAATATAAGTTTTTTTCTATTTAGTTATCAAACTTTCATGACACGAATCCCAGGTTTGACAGATTAACCTGGTTTGACGAGTTAACCCAGTTAATTTAGATTTTTTTTCTTCATTAGTTTTTTTCTTCCTATAGGTTTTTTTTTCCTTTGTTTTTTTTCTTTTTAATTAATCTTTTTTTTGTTCATTTTAGTTTATTAATGTTAATTTTTTTCTATTTAGTTATCACACTCTCATGACATGAATCTTAGGTTTGACGGGTTAACCTGTTTTGGTGGGCTAACCCAGTTGATTCATATTTTTTTTCTTTTTCTTTATTAGTTTTTTCTTCCAATTCCATCTTTAAATATTGTAATTAACTATAACTAAAAGACATCAATTTTTTTTCTTCCAATTTTATGACATGAATCCCAGGTTTGACGAGTGAAACCAGTTGATTAAGATTTTTTTTTCTTTTTCTTAAGTAGTTTTTTTCTTTCAATTTCATATTTTAATATCGATTTGATTAAGAATTAAACTTTATGATTTGTTTTGTTTACTGATCGTTAAATTATTGTGATCTCAAAAGGGAATTTTACTGTATCCCTCCTTGCAAAGCACTATTCATCATAATAATGCTTTGCTTTATTGTTTTTTTCTTTTCAATTAATCTTTTTTTTTAATTTCATTCTGTAATATTAATATTTTTTCCTTTTTAATTATCACGTTTTTATAACAAAATCTTGCAACCAAACTCATATCAAAGGCTCCGGGTTTGATGTTGCAACCAAACTCACTTAAACTTGGGTCATGCAAGTTTAATATTATTATTAATATTATAAATATAACTTCTAGATCAGGAGTAACAGACAGACCCAATGCTCTTAGGTATAACTTTATAGAAAAACCTAACACTCTTAAATTTTAACTTTTTAAAATATTTTTTATAAAAAAAATTGACCCGCAGCGTAGTGCGGGTCATGTTTCTAGTAAGTTCTATCTTCGATTGCCAATTGTTGTTTCATATGGAAACTCGTGCATGCATAGTCTAGGAATATGTCAGCTTGCAATAACTAGTGAGCTTTTTCTGTATTTAAAAATATAGTTGTGATTGTGGTTGTTTTTTAAAATATTTTTTATTAGAAAAAATTTTAAAATAATATATATATTTTTTAAGAATTATTTTTTACATTAATGCATTAAAATGATCTAAAAATATTAAAAAAAAACTAATTTGAAGCAAAGAAAAAAATAAAAAAATTTTATTTTTTTTTAAAAATTCTTCTGAAACATACAAATAAACATAATCTTCTTCAACTAAATCAAATTTCCCTCGACTTTTTTTTTTTTTTTTTGTAAATTCGGAAAGTTGTCTCTGGGTCTGAGATTTATATCTAAAACACCCGTCCCGGGATACAAAACACAAGGCAAAGCCCAAGTCGACTGATGAGCCATGGGATGAACCCGAGGTCCAAAGCACGAGTGAAAACAACATCTGTTCGGGTCGGGCATGATGTATGACTCGGTAGAGGACTCGAGCGGGATGGCATGATTTCTAAAAAACCCACATAACCCACAATCAATTGGTCTTCAAAATAAATACGAGACCTCCACTAAGCCTAATAAGTCAACACATTCGGAAAACGACCCGTCTTAGATGAAAACAAGACCTGAAGATACCAAAAGGTTGGAAAGGAGACGGCTGGCCCCAAATCACTCCACCCACTCTTAGGCTCCATTACTCCTACAGCTGAAACTTGTTTTGCAGGTTATCATAATATCTCTGCTCTAATCCAGTACAACTGTCCATCTTCAACGTCTCAATCCATTACCAACTTTAAGAAAACATGACCACAACTTCGTCACTGTCGCAATAGTGATATGATTATATAACCGACACCGGCATAGATTCTGTCACCATACAAGTTCTAGTCACTTGTTATCGAGAACAGATGCAGTTCTTGCTGTCTAACTAAGTGGGAATCTCGTTGAAGTCGATGGCTTTTAACGTCAGCATTGTATACTTATTTTGTTGTAAAATTTGCAAATACTATATATTGGCCCCAAAAGAATCATTATTCGTAATGTTAGAACCTTGCAAGGAGTGCCCTGCTCGTCTGATCATCTGTTAGTGGAAAGGGATGGATAGCATTGCTCCAATAGTAACTGACAAGTACATGAAGCTTCATCATCTGCAATACAAGAACTGTACAACAAAACTCTGTGTGTTTATTTCATAAATAGAGTGCTAAAGATATCCAATAGTCAAATGGCCACAACAAGAAGGAGAAGTAGAATGTGCTAATTCTCAATTAATTTTTTGGCTTAGGATAACAATAATCAAAGCTATCAGTTGCGAAGTAACTTGACAGACCTAGATAGCAAAACCGAGGATCCAGGGCCACCTCAACGCAAGATCAACAGAAGCTCCTTAATGTAAAAAAAAAAAAAAAAAACATCACTGGCACTCACATCAACAGATTATCCCATAGCCTTCATCTCAAGTAAAGTTTTGGCAGCCACATCCACAAGCTTCTTATGAGCCAAGAGAGTCGAGAGGGCAGTATATGTACTCATCAAACCTGCATTGGTCATCGAGTTGTACAGCTTCATAGCTGCATCAATTGTCCGGAGGCAGAGTGCATTTCAAGAAGAGATGAACAGGTAGACGGGCTGGGTCGAGATCCAGCCTTTTCCATGTCTCGAAAGATGGACATTGCAATATCAAGCTTCCCTGACTTTGCACGGGATTCAATTATAAATGTATACAACCCAAAGTTAGGGTTAAAGTCAGCTATCTTCATCCCATCCCAAAGTCTGCGAGCAGTATCTGTGAAGATAGTTGGCCACTTGCCAACTTGGCCAACTTGGCCAACTTGGCCACTTGCTCCTTCATGGATGCTTGCCTATAAATAGGCAAGCATCCAAGCATTATACACACCAAGTGAAGAAAGAAAGAAGAGAGAAGGAAGAGAGAGTGAAGAGGGAAATCCCACTAAATTGTGAGGTATTTGTGAGAGAGTAAGTGAGGTGTTTTCTCCTAGTAATAGAGAGATTCTTAGTTGTTCTCCTATTATATGAGAGAGGTTGTAATTCCCACATTACTAGTAAAATCCTTCTATACTTGCCCGTGGACGTAGCCAAATTGGGTGAACCACGTAAATTCTTGTGTGTCTCATTTCTCATTTAAGCCTTTTATCTTGTCGGGTTTGCATGCCAGTATCCTAACAGTGGTATCAGAGCCTTTTTGGTTGGTGTTGTTAACACACAAAAGTTATTCGTGTATACGGATACTATTCACGTCTACGGCACTATTCACCTATACGGTACTATTCATCCATACGGTACTGTTCACTTACGTTACTGTTGGCGTATATAGAAAATCAGTGCGGTGATTAAATACAGTCTAGGAAGTTCTGTCTAAGGAGATTGGGTTTTAAGCGGGACCGTTTGTGACCCCTCCAATCTTTCCTGGGAACTTACTTAGTGAAGTATTATTCACACGATACTATTTCTATATACGTTACAAAACTGTGAAACGGTGATAGCTGAATAGATCTCGGTGAATACAATGGCAGCAAAGTACGAGATTGAGAGGTTCAAGGGGAGCAATTTCTCACTATGGAAAATGAGAATCAAGGCAATCTTGAGGAAAGACAATTGCTTGGCAGCAATTGGGGATCGGCCCGCGGAGATCACTGATAATGCAAAATGGAATGAGATGGATGACAATGCTATTGCTAACATACATTTAGCACTAGCTGATGAAGTATTATCAAGTGTGGCGGAGAAGAAAACAGCTAAGGAGATATGGGAAACTCTAACAAAGCTATACGAGTCCAAGTCTTTGCACACTAAGATTTTCTTAAAACGGAGACTTTATACCCTTCGAATGGCAGAAACCACATCGGTGACCGACCACATCAACACAATAAGAACTCTATTTTCACAACTCACTACGTTGGGTCAACAAATAGAGGAAAATGAACGTGCAGAGCTTCTACTTCAAAGTCTTCCTGATTCGTATGATCAACTCATTATCAACCTGACCAATAATATCCTCTCAGACTATTTAGTCTTTGATGATGTTGCAGCCGCTATCTTGGAAGAAGAAAATAGGCGCAAAAACAAAGGAGACAGAAATAGTTCAAACCAAGCAGAGGCGTTATTGGTGTCAAGAGGAAGATCAACGGAGCGTGGCTCCAGTAGGAGTCAAAGGCAGGGGAGATCCAAATCAAGAAGTAAGAAGATGGTGAAATGCTACAACTGTGGCAGAAAAGGGCACTTTAAAAGGGATTGTTGGTTTAAAAAGGGTATAGAGAATACTTCAGAGTCATCAAGACCTCAAGGATGTGTTGCAAGCACCACAGAGGATGGAGAGGTTCTATATAGTGAAGCAGCAACAATCTCTACAGAGAGAGAAGAGCTCGCTGAGGTCTGGCTAATGGATTCAGGAGCAACATGGCATATGACCCCTAGACGAGATTGGTTCCATACATATGAACCTATCTCTGGAGGCACAGTGTTCATGGGTGATAATCATGCTGTAGAGATTTCTGGCATTGGCACCATCAAATTGAAGATGTATGATGGCTTAATTCGTACTATTTCAGGAGTGCGACATGTGAAAGACTTAAAGAAGAATCTTTTGTCCGTAGGACAATTTGATAGTCTTGGCTGTAAGATCCGAACAGACAATGGAATCATGAAAATTATCAAAGGCGCGCTGGTGGTTTTAAAGGCAAGAAAGACAGTTGCAAACATGTTTGTATTAATGGGAGAAACACATCAGGGGGCAGAAGCATCAATCGCATCAGCCAGTCCTGCAGAAGAGAAGACGATGATGTGGCATCAAAAACTAGGCCACATGTCAGAGAAAGGTTTAAAGGTTCTTTCTGATCAGAAGTTACTCCCTGGGCTTACAAAGGTTACTTTACCTTTTTGTGAGCACTGTGTTACAAGTAAACAACATAGGTTGAAGTTTGGCACGTCAACAACTAAGAGCAAATGCATTTTAGACCTGATTCACTCTGATGTTTGGCAAGCACCGGTTGTATCCTTGGGAGGAGCAAGATACTTTGTATCATTCATAGATGACTTCTCCAAGAGATGTTGGGTGTATCCGATTAGAAGGAAAGCAGATGTGTTCGCAGTCTTTAAAACATTCAAAGCGCGGATAGAACTTGAATCTGAAAAGAAGATCAAGTGTTTGAGGACTGACAATGGAGGAGAATATACCAGTGATGAATTTGATAACTTCTGTCAACATGAAGGTATCAAAAGGCAGTTCACAACGGCATACACTCCACAACAAAATGGAGTGGCAGAGCGGATGAACAGAACTCTATTGGAAAGAACAAGAGCAATGTTGATGGCTGCAGGTCTAGAAAAGTCATTCTGGGCAGAAGCAGTCAATACCGTCTGTTATGTAATAAATCGATCTCCGTCTACTGCAATTGAGTTGAAGACACCGATGGAGATGTGGACTGGAAAGCCAGCTGATTATTCTCGATTGCATATATTTGGAAGTCCTGTGTACGTGATGTACAATACACAAGAAGTTAGCAAACTGGATTCAAAATCCAGAAAATGTGTATTCTTGGGATATGCTGATGGAGTGAAGGGGTATCGCTTGTGGGATCCCACTGCCCATAAGGTAGTCATCAGCAGAGATGTCATATTTGCAGAAGATAAAATGCAAATGGAAGAAAATAATAGTATTTTAAAGGAGACTACAGAAGTCCAGATAGAAAATACTCAGAATCATACTTCTTCTGAAGCTGTACCAGAGCATGAAGAACAAGAACAAATAGAGTCTGAAACTCCTGAAGTTCGACGGTCAACTCGTGAAAGAAGACCACCGGCTTGGCACTCAGAATATGTTACTGAGAGCAACATTGCATACTGTCTTCTAACAGAGGATGGAGAGCCATCAACTTTCCATGAGGCTATCAAAAGCACAGATGTATCTATGTGGATGACAGCAATGCAAGAGGAGATTGAAGCTCTGCACAAGAATAACACTTGGGATCTTGTTCCGCTACCACAAGGAAGAAAGGCCATTGGCAACAAATGGGTTTACAAGATAAAGCGTGATGGCAATGATCAAGTGGAGCGGTATCGTGCAAGATTGGTGGTGAAAGGATATGCTCAGAAAGAAGGAATAGACTTTAATGAGATATTTTCTCCGGTGGTACGACTTACTACAATCAGAGTAGTCTTGGCGATGTGTGCTATATTTGATCTTCACTTAGAGCAGTTAGATGTGAAAACTGCATTTCTTCATGGAGAACTTGAAGAAGAAATTTATATGCTCCAACCAGAGGGTTTTGCTGAAACAGGCAAAGAGAACTTGGTTTGCAGGTTGAACAAATCTCTATACGGTCTCAAACAGGCGCCGAGGTGTTGGTACAAGAGATTTGATTCCTTCATAATTAGCCTTGGGTACAACAGACTCAGTTCAGACCATTGTACGTATTACAAGAGGTTTGAAGAAAATGATGTTTTCATCATTTTGTTGTTGTACGTGGATGACATGTTGGTAATAGGCCCCAACAAAGATCGAGTCCAAGAATTGAAGGCACAGTTGGCTAGGGAGTTTGATATGAAGGACTTGGGACCAGCAAACAAGATTCTAGGGATGCAAATTCACCGAGACAGAAGTAAGAGGAAGATTTGGCTTTCTCAGAAGAATTATTTGAAGAAGATCTTACGACGCTTCAACATGCAAGATTGTAAGCCAATTTCCACCCCACTTCCTGTTAACTTCAAATTATCCTCAAGTATGTCTCCTAGCAATGAAGCAGAGAGGATGGAGATGTCTCGAGTACCGTATGCATCAGCAGTGGGAAGTTTAATGTTTGCCATGATATGTACAAGACCAGACATTGCACAAGCAGTGGGAGCAACTAGTCGATACATGGCAAATCCTGGTAGAGAGCATTGGAATACTATCAAGAGGATCTTGAGATACATCAAGGGTACCTCAGATGCCGCATTATGTTATGGAGGATCAGAATTCACTGTCAGAGGTTATGTTGACTCAGATTTTGCTGGTGACCTTGAGAAAAGAAAATCCACTACAGGCTATGTGTTCATAATTGCAGGAGGAGTTGTGAGCTGGGTCTCTAAACTTCAGACTGTTGTAGCGTTATCCACAACAGAAGCTGAGTATATGGCAGCTACACAAGCTTGTAAAGAAGCAATATGGATGAAGAAACTTATGGAGGAGCTCGGGCACAAACAAGAGAAGATTCTTTTGTATTGTGATAGTCAGAGTGCCTTGCATATTGCAAGGAATCCGGCGTTTCATTCAAGAACAAAACATATAGATGTTCAGTATCACTTTGTTCGCGAAGTGGTGGAAGATGGAAGTGTGGATTTTCAGAAGGTTCATACAAAGGAAAACCCAGCAGATGCTTTAACCAAACCAGTCAACACTGATAAGTATATATGGTGCAGATCCTCTTGTGGCCTAGCAGAAATGTAAGCAGCATGAAGATGGCAAGTATTGAAAGGATTAAAGAATCACAAATTATCAAGTGTGAAGACTTGATTAAATCATCAAAGTCTTCAAGTGGGAGAATGTGAAGATAGTTGGCCACTTGCCAACTTGGCCAACTTGGCCAACTTGGCCACTTGCTCCTTCATGGATGCTTGCCTATAAATAGGCAAGCATCCAAGCATTATACACACCAAGTGAAGAAAGAAAGAAGAGAGAAGGAAGAGAGAGTGAAGAGGGAAATCCCACTAAATTGTGAGGTATTTGTGAGAGAGTAAGTGAGGTGTTTTCTCCTAGTAATAGAGAGATTCTTAGTTGTTCTCCTATTATATGAGAGAGGTTGTAATTCCCACATTACTAGTAAAATCCTTCTATACTTGCCCGTGGACGTAGCCAAATTGGGTGAACCACGTAAATTCTTGTGTGTCTCATTTCTCATTTAAGCCTTTTATCTTGTCGGGTTTGCATGCCAGTATCCTAACAGTATCTAATTTCCCAGCCTTGGTGTAGGACTCAATCAAGGAAACATACATGATAACAGATGGTTTGAGCCCTAAGCCTTACATTTCCATGTAAACCTTCATCGATGTCTCCATCCTCCTTGCTTTCGATCCCCATTGAATCAACGAGCGAGGAAAAAACGCTAGGGCTTGGACAAAAGTTCATTTCTTTCATCTATTAGAAAAGCTCAAAAGCAGCATCCAATGATTAATTTGCAGCTTCCATGCTCTCATATATCTCAGATGCCTTGTATATTATATGTCTCTGTATCAATTTTACTGCCGGAATCCTGAGCCTTCTTGAAACAACAAAATGACAACTCCAACCTTTCTGCTTTAGCTAGATACATAAGCACCCTGTTAGATGCACTGAATGAAGTTGCAATCTTGAATCACGAACCATCTCATAGAACAAAGACTGGATCCCATCCAAAAAAAAAAAAAGTTGAGGCCGGGCTGGGCCTGGTCCTCAGACCCAGGCTGCCTAATTTGTTTTGGGTTAAGGGTGTGTTTGGCAAAACACACCCTTATGCCAATCCTCTTTATTTTATTCCTTTTTGTTTTGATATTTGGCCAAACAAGTTTCCTTTTTATTTCATAAAATTCCACAAAAATTCATGAACCTTTCTGAATTTTTTTGTGGGTCTCTCAGAAATTTTCATAATTTCACTATGTAATTGATTTGTAGATTTTTACCATGAAATGTGAATTGCCTTTTTTATATAAAAAATAACAAAAAAAAATATAAAAATATGTATTCTTTGTTTTAAATTCAAATTTTACTAGTTTATTCATTGGTGCTAGAGTTAGGAATACCATTTTTTTATGTGTTACATAATATTTACCAACGCTAAAGTGAAAAGTATTCGTATTCGAATAATCACTAGCATCAAAGTCAGAAATATTATAAACAGACTATCAGTAGTATAATCCAACAAACTCCTAGTAATTTAAGATAAAATCAACGATGCAACCTACCTCCGGTAGAATACTTAAAAGTTGATAATATTTTTTTTTTTACATAACTAGTCCTCCCGTGTTGTAGAATTTTTATTGATCAACTAGGATTTGGCGACTCTTTAAATAAAACTTTTCTTATCTAAAAACAAAATGTTAAAATATATTTTTTTTATAAATTAAATTTTTAAAAATCACCGATATCAAAGTGATCCAAAAAAAATGATCATAACACTAAATGATCAAAAAAAAAAAAACCATGATCATAACAACCTCCTGCTTAACCACCTACTAATTACTAACTGCTACCCCCTTAACTGCCAACGAATCAACAAACTCTACCAGAACTGGATTCCCCCCTTTTCCACTGCCAAGCTTAAACTGCTGATTACAGCCACGTGTAACACTCCTGCTAGCTATTTAACGGACACAATTAGTGATCATAGCACTAAATATTGAATATCCTCAGTCCATTCACCAGGCCCAGCTCCACTGTTCTCTCCAGTGCAGTAATTTCTCACAAAGCTACGGTACTTAACATGACCAATAAATGATTTAGTAATTTACTTATAAAACTTGTTGTAACCCAATTTTGGATTCACCAAGTTTTTCTTAAATGTTATTTTATTTCTATTATTATTTATAAAAATCCAAAAAAATAAAAAAGGTTTAAAATTCAAAAAAATATTTTTTCTCGAGTCAACCGCATCTTTGTATCAAAACCAAGTTCATTGGGTCAATACCGGTCAAACCATGTCGACCAGGGTAAAAAATGAGTTTTCGGGCTGTTTTGGGTCAAAACCGTCATTTTCGACCAAAACCGAGTTCACCGGGTCAATACGGGTCTAACCATGTCGACCGAGATGAAAAATGAGTTTCAAGCCATTTTGGGTCAAAATCTGTTATTTTCGGTCAAAACCCGGTCCACCGAGTCGATACCCATTGAAAGTTTTTTTTTTATGTTTCGACATAATTTTTGGTAATTAAAATTGATTTTTAGCGGTTGAGTCGGGCTTTTTCTAATACTGATTTGAGTTTTTAATTTTATCTATGTAAATATTTATTATTATATATAATAAAACAAAAACTTTTTTGTCATATTAGGGAATGTTAGGCAAGTACTTTTTCTTTTTTTCTTACAATTAGGCAAATTTAGGCAGAAATCAATTATTATATTACTGTTCACTGCCTATAAATAGGCAGTGAGCATCGCCAGAAAAAAAAAGAGAAAAAAGGAAAAAAGAGAGGGACGGGAGGAGAAATAAAGAGGAAGAGAAAAGAAAAAAAAAAGAAAGAATCGATTGATACTATTCCTAATTTTTGTTAGTTTTTCTTCAGGAGAGTAGGATATTGTCTTTTAAAAAAAACAATTTAAAAAATACCAAACATATCCCGACTCATCTCAGCCATTGAAAGAATCCAGGATTTAATCTCGTTGCACCACGTCATCCGGTGCACCGAGCTTTCGGTGCACCGCGCCACACAAAATCAAAAACCAGACAATCTGGGCCGTCCGATCAACCTGCTGATCTAGCCAATCACAGCCATCCGATCGTTTCATCCAAGATCCAACGGTTAACATCCTTCAGCGGCACCGGTACACGATACACGCGTCCGCACCGTAGCAAATCTCGGAGCATCTCTCTCCTCTCGCCGGCGACTCTCTCTCTCTCCTCCGATCTCCACTTTCCGGCCATATAAAGTCTCCGCACCACCACAGAAAGGTAGCTACCCTGGTTTAAAGCAAAACCCCGGCGGTTGTAACCGTTTTCTCCGCCTCATCTGGCCGGAAAAAGGCCGCGATTCTCGCCGGCCACCGAAGCTTCAAGTCGACGATTCTCCCTCGTCAGCCATCAACGACCGTCGAGACCACCACCAACAGAATCCTCGACCTCAGATCTACCAGAACCGACCATCGGTTGGCCAGAAATCTCGCCGGAAAATTTCGCCATCGTCAACAGTGACAGCGCGTGAGACACACGCGCCGCCAGTGGCATTTTCGTAATTTTTCAAGAAATCCGAGGGTATTTCAGTCTTTTATCTATACTGTGTCACTCATGTAAATTTTATTTAGATTGCTAATATTTTTTTTTATTTTGTATATAAATTTTCTTGCATGTTGTAAAACAAAAAAATAATAAAAAAAAAATAACAACGCGGGTCCAACACCCATCCTATTATGTCATCATTCGTGGGTCCAAAGCCCAATTTTCAAATAGAGTTATACCCATATCTCAGCGATATCAAAATAGTTTTATTTTATAAACGAATATTTTATCGACACGTCTCTTTTTCATAAAAGGACCGATGTCAAAAGTTTAAATACCAAATATGGATTATGTCCATAGTTTTTTTTTTAGTAATTCAGACGTACTTCTCCTTTTTAGGGTTAAACGTCAATATTTTAGACAAGTCTCCTATTTTTAGGGACTGATGTCATTTTTAACGTGTCTCCTATTTTTTAGGGACCGACGTTAACCATAAAAAAATAATAATAATAAAATTGCAAATAAACTCAAAATATAATATCATTTGAAACAAATAAAAAAACACACAAGTAAGGGTAACCTTTCTTTTGAAAGGATGTTTTAAGGGTGGTGTCTACCTTCCCTTAATCATAATTAACCCAGTACCAGAATCTCTGGGACCAGTGTCTAATTTGGGATTTCTAGTTCCCTCAAATTACTAGATGGCGACTCCAATAAAATTTAATTTCCCCAACCAATAAAAAATCTTTTTTGTTAAATAAAACAACAAAAAAGAGCGGAGCCGTCGCCCGACGTCGTGTATCGACAGAATGGCGACTCCACTGGGGACAGGGTTGAACCAACTGCTTGTGTGTGCTTTTCATTTTTTTATTATTGCTATGTATTTTTTGAAGTATTTATTTTATTTGGAGTATTTATTTTATTTGCACTATTTATTTTATGCAATATCAATTGTAAATCATTTCATTTTTTAATTACACATGCATGCATGTTATTTATTTGTGTATTCACACACTTCACAGTGAACCCATAAAAGCTCTGGACCCGAGCTCGTCCTTTTTAAGATTAGAAAAGAAAGATTCAGGTGGCAAGTGTGACTTATGTCCACTGATGCTCATTTGGACTTTCGCTTGGATTGTAACTCACCCTATGCAACGGGTTTTGTGGAATTTTCTTCCCATACTCATGTTGTTTAAGGTTAAGAGGCCGATTACCCAATGTGTAATTCGGGCAATCTAAGAACCATAGAAAATCTTTAAGATTAGAATCAACTGAGCCAAATCTTATGAGCTAGATCCTATCAATTAGGATGTACCTTTTAGGACACAAACAAATGTTGCATTAACATACATGTTCATATACATTTTATATTCTCATTAAATATCCACCGATCCTCATAGGAAGTGTGAAATTAAAAAAAACCATTACTATTGAGGAATTTTTGACCAGATCAGAATTGAACCAACATGATGAAGGGGATTGTTTGCCATCAGAATATAGCATCATATTTCTCCCCTAAATCGGTTCAAGTCCCTGTAGGTTTGGAGTCCTCAGTGAGAACTTTTTTAAGAGAATCTGATCTGGTCTGTTCCTCGTCATAAGTTAAAAAAAAATTGAAACCAATAACACGCATGCATAAACCATATGGCATTTTTGCATCCATTTGTGCATTTCATTTAGTTTACTTGCATTCACTCAGGTTGAAATATAGGTCCCCCAAAAGGCCATAAAATTCATTACATTCGACAACAAAGGAAGATAATGGAGAACGAAGAAAGGGCACACCTAGAGGCTCATTATCAAAGAGAGTTGGAGAACATGAAAAATGATATAGCACGACTTACAAGTCTACTCGAGCAGGCCCTAGTATCCAAGTCTGGGGAAGGTACCTCTACTCAGCCGGCAGTTGCAACTCCATCGATATCTATGCCAGCAGCTCCTGTTGTATTCACGTCTCAAAATTTAGGGGCTAATCCCTCTTCATTTGAACAACAGTTCACTGCCAATGTTCCACCAGCACCAGTGCCAGTTAATGTAAACCTGGCAACTGATGACCCACAAAGGATGAAATTCTCTGAAAATGTCGATTATGATAAATTGACCGCTCTAGAAGAGAGATTGAAGGCAGTAGAAGGGGCAGACTTATATGATCCTGTTTATGCTGCAGAAATGTGTTTAGTTCCAAATGTAGTTGTACCCAGAAAATTTAGGGTACCAGAATTCATCAAGTATACTGGAACTGAATGCCCAGTCACTCATCTTAAATCTTATTGCAATAAGATGGCAGAAGTAGTGAATGATGAGAAACTTCTCATCCATTTCTTCCAAGACAGTCTTTCTGGATCGGCATTAAGCTGGTATACAAGGCTGGATAACACCAAGATCAAAAAGTGGAAAGATTTGGTAAAAGCCTTTGTGGAGCAGTATAAATTCAACATGGAGGTAGCCCCGGACAGGTCAAGCTTGTTAGTCATGGAGAAGGGCAGCAAAGAGACTGTAAGAGAATACGCTTTGAGATGGCGTGAAAAAGCATCGCATGTGCAACCCTCCTTGTTAGAAAAAGAAATGGTCACTCTGTTTTCTAACACTTTTAAATCTCCATACTTTGAACACCTGGTGGGTAGTTCAGCTCAGCATTTCTATGATGCTGTAACTATCGCTGAGAGAATAGAACAAGCGATAAGAGCGGGGAGAATGTCAGAGCCTACTGAGAAGAAAGGCTTTACTGGGAAAAAGGATGCCGATGTGAACAATGTGGAAAGAGTGTATAAGGGTATGAAAAAGAATTACCATCATTATAACTTCCAAATACCCACCCAACAAGTTGCAAGTGTAAACTTCACTAAACATTTCTCTACCAACCAACAAAATCAACCAAATAACCAAGAAAGTAACCAGATTATTAATCCTCCAAGAAGGAATTTTCAAAGAACCCAAGAACAACTGCCACCATTACCACTTCCCTTAGGAGAAATGTACTCAAAGTTGTTGAGTATTGGGCAAATAGCCCCTATTCCCTTAACCCCACTGCAACCTCCATACCCAAATTGGTATAAGCCAGACCTGAAATGTGAGTATCATGCTGGCGCTGCTGGGCATAACATTGAAAGTTGTAATGCATTTAAGAACAAGCTTTTGCAATTGATAAAAGCTGGATGGATATCTTTTGATGATGCACCAAATGTGAAGTCCAACTCTTTGCCCAATCATGCAAGAGAATTCAAAGAAGGGGATCTTGTACTATGAAAATCTTGCCATTACCAAGTGAAGACCGAAGCAAGTGGGCACCAAACTATGAAGGCCCATATGTAGTGAAGAAAACACTATCTGGAGGAGCTCTGTTGTTAAGTAGGATGGATGGAGATGATTTACCTAGGCCTGTGAACTCTGATTCTGTGAAAAAGTATTATGTATGATGGTTTCATCCAATCAAATCAATAAAGTTTTGGCCAGGAAATTCTCTTTGCATTATACCTCACCAAAAAGCCCATGCATGATCTCAATGGCTCAACAATTTGATCTTTCAAACTTTTTTTTACAAGAGAATCCATTCTTCTTAAATGAGGTTTTAAAAGAACTGATTTTGTTTGTGATTTCAATGAAATAAATCAATGATTTTGTTTAGAATAATGTTCAGAACAACTCCCTTGAAAGAGATGACCAAACAAGTCAAAAACATGCAATCGGAACAACTATCACCCAAATTATATCTTGGATCCACATTTTATCAGCATGAATAATGGTTGGTAGTACATTAATTTGTTATGGACTCCAAAAAGTGGTATCTTACAAATCCAAAGCATTACGCTGGATGTGGACAAAGTTTATTGGTTTTAACTGATCTTACTTGAAATGAGGAAAGGCCATCTTTGATATTCCTTTCACTTTCTTTAAAATTATCCTTTGCAGTCCCAATTTGAGCCGAGTCTATTTAAAGCCTTTTCTTTCACAAGAACCTTAACTAAGATCACACCCTACACTAGGGGGCAAACAGAGAAATATGATTAAGAAAATTGTCTTGAAGGCATATGAGCTTATAAAGAAAGTCTGACAACAAAGAATTCAATAAAATTCCAAACAATTGAGAGAATTCCTAACAAATATGGGAGTACCAAAAGAAAACAAAAGTTCTTTATTTGGAATATTTAACATCATTGTTGTTGTCAAGATAGCAAAAGAAAATGCCAAGACAAGATAATAGTGATCTATAGTTTATAAGCCCTTAAACACTTTTTTGAGCTTATGGAATACTCTTTCTTTGATAGCCTTGAGCCATGAAATACATTACGTGCCTTTGAAGTCCTTTCTAATCAAGTAAGCAACCTAGATCAATAAACGGCGTTCTCAAAATATAAGATACTTTTCCATAAAAAGTCATGGTGTGGCAAATAACTACTCGTTATTATTCATGCTGTTTAAAAAGAGTGTTTCTAAAGATAAAAGACAAATTGTTTCTTTTCTCTCAAAATACCTTCAAGCAATCGCTTGAACACTTTGAAAACCAAAGCAGAAGGTCATCTCATCACTTACCTTCATCTTAGATTACTTTTACTAAGAGATTTGACATAAAGCCCCAGAGTTGCCTGAACATTGTTATAAACAGACATTGAGAGTTTCAGTTTTCGAGAACAAAACAGATCTTTTGAAAAATCATTTTTGAAAAAGGGTTTTCTTTGTAAGAAAAATGAATATACGGCACACTACGAGGCACCATTAGAAAATCAGAGATTCTAATGACAACAAGAGCAAAGGAGGAAATGGAATGAGGCAGTTAATTCTCCCAGGGGGCAGAGAAGCAGTTACCAAATCCGTAATGGCATAAAGAAATTTGCTTCACTTGGATAAAACGGTGGACTTCTTCCAGCATGAGGGCTGAAATAGTATGATTTACAGTGTCCATGAAAGGAGATTGTTGACACTCACAATATGATCAGTTAGACAACAAGATAACTGATACATCTTCAGTAAGAGGAATGCAGATGAAATCCCAGGTGAAGCGGGATAATCCTCTTACATTGACCATATGAATTGGTTAAAGAATCTTCAATAATGGGAATGTTGCCTATAGAACAATGTCGAGCCAGAGAGAAGTTAATTTTCTCAGTGAAGTTACCAATAGAGAAAAGTGCAGTGATTGTTGGGAAACTTAAACAAAGCGTATCTTAGAAGAATGAACAACAAGGGTCGGCTTGAGTAGACTTGAAGTACGCGTAAATCAAAAGAGCTCACACAAAGTCAAGACCCTCAAACACAATGAATGGGGATCTATATTTCAAAAATAGGTAAGATGCATTGCATATCATCTAACTTCACGAGCATTGCATATTTATTTTGCAGATATTTCACGAAACAACACTCCTCACGGGATCCAACGAGACTCAGATGAAATGACGTCCTTCTAAATCATACTACAAAGGTTAAGTTCATGAATGAAGACAAGAAGATGGATTTTTATTCATAGGCATAATGGTTTACAAGTACAAACGTTAAACACTGCGAGGACGATTAGGGATATTTTCATCTTGATGGCCAATCATGCCTCGGAATTCCTCAAATTGCTTATGCATGCGCTCCATCTCTTCCTCGAACTCGAGGTGTCGGGTGTTAACATAGTCCCTCCAAAAGTCAACACGTGCATTGAGCTCTTGGTTTCTCCTTTCCAATTCGTTCCTGTGACGTCTCTCATCACAGAGTCTTTTCCTTAAATTCTCAATCTGATTATGGAGCTCAGGAATTTGAGTATTCAACTCAAGTCTTCTGGCATGAAGACGCTCCGCAACATTCACGAAAGACGAAGTAGCTCTGATACTGAGAGCAAGTGACTGATTCACTGCTTCAATATCGGTCCTCGCTGCCAGCATCATTTCATCATGAGGAAGGGTCATGTCTCTAGCCACAGCTACAGCGGTATCTTCATCATCCATTACAGTATCCTCTATTGTAATTGGACGACCATTCACTTCAAAGGTACTACGCCAAACTACAGGCTCTGCCTCAGGAACAAGGTTTGGATTAGCATTGGAAGAAGAGGAAGACATAGTTAAAACTTCAAAAGTTAAGAGCTTTGAGAGTATTGAAAATGCGAGAAGTTGATGATGTCTTTTGGCCCAATACTGCGTGATTTATAGGGAATCTGCTCCTGCCATCATTTTGAACAGAAGATCAGATCTTAGCCGTAGATACAAAACTTCCTTGGGAAGTTTTCTTCATCTTTTGGGATCCATTTCCAAATCAAATCCCAACCGTACATATAAGACTTTCTTGAGAAGCTTTCCTGATCCATTTACAGATCAAATCTCAATCGTATATACAAGACTTTCTTGAGAAGCTTTCATCAGATCTCAACCATACAGGTATGACTTCCTTTAAAAGTTTTCATCAATCTTAAAGCTCATTGCTGAAATCACTTTCAAGCATGTCACCATCGGGCAGGTCGCCTGGAACAATTAGACCACTTGCGAGTTTCCTCGCATTTTTTTTTCATTTATCGGGCAGGTCGCCTGGAACAATTAGACCACTTGCGAGTTTCCTCGCATTTTTTTTCATTTATCGGGCAGGTCGCCTGGAACAATTTGACCACTTGCGAGTTTCCTCGCATTTTTTTTCATTTATCGGGCAGGTCGCCTGGAACAATTTGACCACTTGCGAGTTCCCTCGCATTTTATCATCGGGCAGGTCGCCTGGAACAATTTGACCACTTGCGAGTTCCCTCGCATTTTATCATCGGGCAGGTCGCCTGGAACAATTAGACCACTTGCGAGTTCCCTCGCATTTTTTTTTCATTTATCGGGCAGGTCGCCTGGAACAATTAGACCACTTGCGAGTTCCCTCGCATTTTATCATCGGGCAGGTCGCCTGGAACAATTTGACCACTTGCGAGTTCCCTCGCATTTTATCATCGGGCAGGTCGCCTGGAACAATTAGACCACTTGCGAGTTCCCTCGCATTTTTTTTCATTTATCGGGCAGGTCGCCTGGAACAATTTGACCACTTGCGAGTTCCCTCGCATTTTATCATCGGGCAGGTCGCCTGGAACAATTAGACCACTTGCGAGTTCCCTCGCATTTTTTTTCATTTATCGGGCAGGTCGCCTGGAACAATTAGACCACTTGCGAGTTCCCTCGCATTTTATCATCGGGCAGGTCGCCTGGAACAATTAGACCACTTGCGAGTTCCCTCGCATTTTTTTCATTTATCGGGCAGGTCGCCTAGAACAATTAGACCACTCACAAAATTCTTTGCTTCCATTTTCACCATCGGGCAGGTCGCCTGGAACAATTAGACAACTCACAAAATTCTTTGATTCCATTTTCACCATCGGGCAGTTTTTTTTAACATCGCCATTGTTTTTCTTTACAAAACTTACTATGCAAAGTCAAAAGAAAATGAATTTTCCAATGTCTTTGCACCGTAAGCATTGTAAAGAGGGGGCAACTGTTGTAACCCAATTTTGGATTCACCAAGTTTTTCTTAAATGTTATTTTATTTCTATTATTATTTATAAAAATCCAAAAAAATAAAAAAGGTTTAAAATTCAAAAAAATATTTTTTCTCGAGTCAACCGCATCTTTGTATCAAAACCAAGTTCATTGGGTCAATACCGATCAAACCATGTCGACCAGGGTAAAAAATGAGTTTTCGGGCTGTTTTGGGTCAAAACCGTCATTTTCGACCAAAACCGAGTTCACCGGGTCAATACGGGTCTAACCATGTCGACCGGGATGAAAAATGAGTTTCAAGCCATTTTGGGTCAAAATCTGTTATTTTCGGTCAAAACCCGGTCCACCGAGTCGATACCCATTGAAAGTTTTTTTTTTATGTTTCGACATAATTTTCGGTAATTAAAATTGATTTTTAGCGGTTGAGTCGGGCTTTTTCTAATACTGATTTGAGTTTTTAATTTTATCTATGTAAATATTTATTATTATATATAATAAAACAAAAACTTTTTTGTCATATTAGGGAATGTTAGGCAAGTACTTTTTCTTTTTTTCTTACAATTAGGCAAATTTAGGCAGAAATCAATTATTATATTACTGTTCACTGCCTATAAATAGGCAGTGAGCATCGCCAGAAAAAAAAAGAGAAAAAAGGAAAAAAGAGAGGGACGGGAGGAGAAATAAAGAGGAAGAGAAAAGAAAAAAAAAAGAAAGAATCGATTGATACTATTCCTAATTTTTGTTAGTTTTTCTTCAGGAGAGTAGGATATTGTCTTTTAAAAAAAACAATTTAAAAAATACCAAACATATCCCGACTCATCTCAGCCATTGAAAGAATCCAGGATTTAATCTCGTTGCACCACGTCATCCGGTGCACCGAGCTTTCGGTGCACCGCGCCACACAAAATCAAAAACCAGACAATCTGGGCCGTCCGATCAACCTGCTGATCTAGCCAATCACAGCCATCCGATCGTTTCATCCAAGATCCAACGGTTAACATCCTTCAGCGGCACCGGTACACGATACACGCGTCCGCACCGTAGCAAATCTCGGAGCATCTCTCTCCTCTCGCCGGCGACTCTCTCTCTCTCCTCCGATCTCCACTTTCCGGCCATATAAAGTCTCCGCACCACCACAGAAAGGTAGCTACCCTGGTTTAAAGCAAAACCCCGGCGGTTGTAACCGTTTTCTCCGCCTCATCTGGCCGGAAAAAGGCCGCGATTCTCGCCGGCCACCGAAGCTTCAAGTCGACGATTCTCCCTCGTCAGCCATCAACGACCGTCGAGACCACCACCAACAGAATCCTCGACCTCAGATCTACCAGAACCGACCATCGGTTGGCCAGAAATCTCGCCGGAAAATTTCGCCATCGTCAACAGTGACAGCGCGTGAGACACACGCGCCGCCAGTGGCATTTTCGTAATTTTTCAAGAAATCCGAGGGTATTTCAGTCTTTTATCTATACTGTGTCACTCATGTAAATTTTATTTAGATTGCTAATATTTTTTTTTATTTTGTATATAAATTTTCTTGCATGTTGTAAAACAAAAAAATAATAAAAAAAAAATAACAACGCGGGTCCAACACCCATCCTATTATGTCATCATTCGTGGGTCCAAAGCCCAATTTTCAAATAGAGTTATACCCATATCTCAGCGATATCAAAATAGTTTTATTTTATAAACGAATATTTTATCGACACGTCTCTTTTTCATAAAAGGACCGATGTCAAAAGTTTAAATACCAAATATGGATTATGTCCATAGTTTTTTTTTTAGTAATTCAGACGTACTTCTCCTTTTTAGGGTTAAACGTCAATATTTTAGACAAGTCTCCTATTTTTAGGGACTGATGTCATTTTTAACGTGTCTCCTATTTTTTAGGGACCGACGTTAACCATAAAAAAATAATAATAATAAAATTGCAAATAAACTCAAAATATAATATCATTTGAAACAAATAAAAAAACACACAAGTAAGGGTAACCTTTCTTTTGAAAGGATGTTTTAAGGGTGGTGTCTACCTTCCCTTAATCATAATTAACCCAGTACCAGAATCTCTGGGACCAGTGTCTAATTTGGGATTTCTAGTTCCCTCAAATTACTAGATGGCGACTCCAATAAAATTTAATTTCCCCAACCAATAAAAAATCTTTTTTGTTAAATAAAACAACAAAAAAGAGCGGAGCCGTCGCCCGACGTCGTGTATCGACAAAACTTACAATAAAATATTAAAGATTACACCAATTGGTGTGTGGCACTACTACAAGGTCAGATATCCAAGCATATCCACGCATATTAAATATTAAAGAATATATTGTTCTAAAAAACTTAATTCAAAATTTTTATAATTTACGTGTGATTTGATGTTATTATAAATTTTATTTATTTCTTAATATTTTTAGATTTTGAACGATGAAAAATTTCTTTTTAGGAAGATGAAAAAATGCAACATTGAAATAAAAATTTATCTTTTTAAAAAATGCAATTAAAACATATAATTAGAAGTATGTTCTACAATGCCCATCTAAATGATTTTAAAAGATAAAAAAAAATACTTGAAAATAGGGGTGATTATTTTCGATACAGTTCGATTTTTACCTGTAAAAACAATCAAACTGAAATTTTATAAAATACAAAAAATAAAACCGAAATCGATTCAAACCGACCAGTATCGGTTCGGTTATTTTATATTAAAATAAAAGGCTATATTGTTTTTTTTTTTTTACTTTCTAGTGAGCTTGGTTTTGGTTTAATTTGGTTTTTTTCGGTTCGATTCAATTCAGTTTTTTTAATTTTAGGCTTGTGAAAATAAAACTGAAATCGAACTGAATATTTTTTAAAATATTCGGTTTGGTTTAGTCGTTTTTTTTTTATGGTTTAGTTTTTTTAATTATTTTTTTTCCAGTTTAATTGATTTTTTTAATTTTTTTTCTTACCCTATTTGGAAATATAAAATCTATAAACATAAAAAAAAAAAAAACTTAAAAGGGAATGGAAAAATAACGTGTGTTTACTGTTCACGAAGAAACATTTGCTTGTTAACCTCAATGTGTATGGTCTTTTTTTTTTTTTTCCTTTTTGTACTTGAATTTTTATTTTTGTTTTTACACTTTTGTTGTTAAACTTTATTTATCTGTTCTTTAATCTTCACAAGTTACGTCCATACACTTTTATATTTTAAAGTTTGTTATGATTAGCATGCTCTCACATGCGCCATATATAAAAAAAAGATTGTTTATGAATTAAATTAAATATTGCTATTTCAAAATACAATTGTAGGGTTTAGTGGAAAAAAAAACTCAAAGAACATGGACCAGAATTAACATTAAAAAAAATATTTTTTTTTTCATTTTTAACATAAAAAAGAAAAGAAAAAAGAATTTTTTTATTATTATTATTATTGTTCAAGAGACATGTCTTTTTTACACTCTAATCCAAGTTTACTTTTTAATTATAAAACTTTATTTTTTTTATATTTTAATTCATGATGTTTTTTAGATGAGAGATAGTCATTGAAAAAAGTGAAGAGAGAAAAATCTGGAATTACAACATCTTGGCAATCAATTACTCTCCGTCGTGCGGTGTTGATGGGTTTATTTTTAAGAGAGGACCACAATATCATTTCATGATGTGAAAAAAAAAGTAAACTGAGTTTGAAAATTTTATTTTAATTTTGAGTTTTTAGATTGATTAAAATATATTTTATGAGTTTTTAGATTGAGAACGAGGTTTTGAAGGTTGACGTAATTTTTTTTTAGGTTAAAAATATTAAAATTTAGGTTTTAATATAAAAAACATTACTGATTTAGTGTGATTCGAATTGACATAATTAAAAAAAGACATACTTTTGACATGATTAGTGGGAAATTAAGGAACCAACCCAAACACAAGCCATGCACGCAATTGGGAGTTCTTTAATTTCGAATGCAAATAAAATTGTCGAGGTTATGATCACTTGCATGACAGTCCATACTCATCCATAGAGTTCACAACGAAAATGCATTGCATCTTTCAAAGATACACTGTTTTTTTTTTTTTCCATGATGAAAAAACCACGATCAGAAATAAATTTGCATGGAAATGGAGGCACTGTTTTATCAATCCTAATTAAAGCCCAATTACGCCACGAATGATTCGAAATCGTTCAAGGGACAAAAGGGTGCCTCTGCCTCCCTCCACCATGAGAGATCAGCTTTGAGTAGAAAGCAAGCAAGACAAAAGGCAGGCAAAAATCAGCACTTTCATTTTTTTCAATATCAAGCAAGCATATATGCCATTATACATGGGCGCCCCTTAAAAAAATGAAGACTGCATAAAATATACCTTCTATCACGCCTTTTAAACTTCTTTAGCATTTCTTCACATACACCACTCTAAGCAAAGCAGACTGTATAGCAAAGTGATAAAGAATCAATCTTTATGGCCAACGCAACCGCCACCTGTCCCTCACGGCCTTACTTTGAGCCATTCTAGGACCGTCCAAGGGCGCGTGACCCTCTTATGTATATATAAGCAAAGCTGGTGTTTTCTCGTATTCTTCCAAGGGCGTACGTGGAGTCTGGGCATAGTTAAGAGCTTTCACCTTGGAAGCTTTGGTTTGCTCGAAAGGAAATGGAAATGAGCAAAGGTTGCAAGAGAGTTTGCATTCTACTACTCTATTTGACGATTGCAGCTACCTCATTCACTCTTTGCAGTAAGCTCGCTCGCTCCCTCGAATTCTTGCACCTATAATTAGTTACATCAGTACTCTGGCCTGCATTTATTTGTTTCAAGTTACAGATTAGTGCTCCGTTTTGTTTCAAGTTGATAGCTAATTTACCATCTTATATAGCATGTAGATTGTGAAACTGGAATTGCTACTGCTGTGGGCTCTGCTATCAAGTTTTGATAACTACCTAATATATAATACATATCCATGATCAAGAAGGATGGAAAGAATAGAACTATATAGCATTAGGAGTGCTGGAATTTATTTCTATCTTTTTCTGCTGAATTTATTTCTATCTTTTTCTGCTGAATATTCAGTAGTCACCACCTCAATGCATATAATTAAGAAGCAATTGGATTTGGATACTGATAGGTGATAGCTCTATTTTTATAACCTTTGAGCAGATGCAAGAAGATCAGTGCGCTTATTTAAAGGTCCGGTGCATGGAAGAAGCTCAGTAAACAGACATGCAAAGAAATTAAAAGTGACAGAGCACTTTGACTTGGCTTCGTTACTGCTGCGAAAGGAAACGATGGGTTCATCGAATGCTGGTCCCTATGTGAGCTCACCATTTACCTTGCCACCTTATGATTCATTAGGACCAGTTTCATTGCCCGATTATGCCCCTCCATTCTGCATTTATCCTCCAAACACCCCACAACCCCCTTCCACGACAATTCCAACTCCAGCAGGATACGTGCCATCTTCATCTCCGCCACCCTTCTCTTATCTACCACCGGTTCTTCCCATCCTAAACCCACCTCCAAGCCCAACTGTTGTGGTACCAAGCCCGCCCGAATTTACCCCGATTCCCAATCCACCCGAAATAGTACCTAGTCCACCTGGTGTCACTCCAAGCCCGCCAGAAGTTGTGCCTGGCCCACCCGTCAACATTCCGGGAACACCAGAAGTTGCCGTCCCAAGTCCGCCAGGCACCATCCCAGGCACGCCGGAATCAGTGCCTAGCCCGGCCATCTATGTTCCAAGCCCACCAGAAGCTGAACCCGGTCCCCCTTATTACGAGCCTAGCCCACCAAGCTATATCCCTAGCCCGCCCATTTTTGTTCCATCTCCAACTGGATTTGTTCCAAGCCCGCGGGTTTTTCAACCACCTGTTGTGTATCCACCTCCGACAGGGCCACCATCTCCAAGAACAAGCCCGTACAAAGCCTTATGGTGCGTTGCCAAGCCTTCGGTGCCCGATCCAATCATTCAAGAAGCAATGAACTACGCTTGTGGGTCTGGGGCAGATTGTGACTCGATTCAACCGAGCGGGTCATGCTTTGAGCCCAACACATTGTTTGCACATGCTTCCTATGCCTTCAATAGTTACTGGCAGAGGACCAAAGTTGCCGGCGGCACTTGTTCCTTTGGAGGCACTGCCATGCTAGTCACCGTTGATCCTAGTAATTCCCGTAAATCACACATCAATATACTTCTAATTTGGGCATTATTATTATTATTATTATTATTGGTCTTTTCATTGTAATTAGTCTTCTTTTTTATATCCTCCGCAGGCTATGATGGCTGTCAATTTATGTCCGCGTGATGAGATGAAGGCTACTCGATCTTCTGGGGACAACACTGAACAGATAGCAGACCAGTCTCCGAGACAGCAGATACCAATCTTTCTCTCTGATGGTTCAATTCTAAATAAATTTATAGGGTCACTTTACGATCTGTCAAGGCATGAATTTTGTAAGTAGTGACTTAGGTGGGTTCCAGGTAGATTAGGCTTGGATTTCTATTTCTTTTTAGGTTATCATCCTTGTCATTAAATTCTTCTTTTTGTACAAGGGACCTCCCTCTGTTTCTCACGTGTGAGTTGTGTTAACTCTAATAAACATACAGTAATTCCAGTTGCATGTTTTATTCATGTGATCGCACGCGTATGCAATATAGCATATTTGTAGAGCCATATTTAAGTTGAAAATATTAATTTAAAGAAAAAAAAAAGTTCGGAATTCCTCCCTTGATGATAAGCTATGATTATTAAACCAGAACAATTCCGCTGAATCTATTCATAACCCACGGATTTAGTAATTGTTTTCAATTGCGCTGAAATTGTTTTAAATATGTTTTAAAAATATATTTAATTTTTTAAAAAATACTAAATTAATGTTTTTTTTCGTGTTATTAGATTATTTTAATGTGTTTGTGTTAAAAATTAAAAATATATATTTTAATATATTTTAAAGCAAATAAAACATTTTTGAAAAAAATACACAGAAACATAGGTTACTAAACTCATAAACAAACATTTAAACTTGATCTAAATTTTATTTTGAATCAGGTTAAATGTTCATCAAGATAAACTCAATTAATTAAATTAAATTTATTTAAAATCTAGTTAAATTAATTTTTATTATTTATTAAAATATTTAAATTAACCAAGCAAATTCATAACTCAGAAGTTTGTTACCTCTCGCGGTTAATGGCCGGGTTTGTTAATCAGTAAAGATATATCTTATATTCAATGTATTTCCTTTTCAAAATTTTCAATAAAAGATATATATATATATATATATATATATATATATATATATAATTTGTTTATTAAGAGCCGAGATAAAGTTTTCAAAGAAAATAAAAATTTGTGTTAGTATTGGAACTATTTTCAATATAAAAATCAAAATCACTATTTGTAATAGTGATCTTGATATTTTTAATCAGTAGTAGTCAAATTATTGTACGCTACTAATTGAGTATGAAAATGTAAAAAATGGTTTGATGTTTTACAACATTTATATATGTGTGTGTTATTTATACTTTTTTATTTGAAAAGGAGTGACACTTGTATATAAAGGTTAAGAATATCTTAGATGTCTTCTTCAAATTCATTATGAAAATTTTCGGTGAATTGTTGGTCCGGTAACAAAGACAATATAGCTCTATAAAAATAAAAATAAAAATTTGATTTTCAAAAAATATATGTATTAAAATAGATAGCCACAAACTCTAAATAAGATTAGTTTAATCCTTTAAAAAGGATGTAAAAATACCCAAATAAAAATAAAAAAAAATCCATTATAAAAATTGAGAAGTTGAAAAACTAATTTTTTTAGTTTTTTCAGCGGAGAAGTATTAATGAAGTTTCAATTTTTTCTCCTGGCTATAGGTTTTTTTTTATATATAATTAAAATCCCTGTTTTGAAATTAATGATTAAAGACTTGTCAAAATTAGTTTCCGGGTCAATTAAACTGCGTGGACACCCACTAATTAGCAATTACCTTGTGGACAAGAACAGAATCAAAACGACATTGGAGAGTGCTCCTGGTCAGAACGCACTATTGCCGTGCTGCGTAAGTTGCTGGCTGTCTCGCTTTACGTGACCGGCTTTAATAGTTTATACTAGCATCCTCTTTTGTTTTACGTGAGAATCATGTTTTGATGTTTTCGAAGTGCGTTGATATTTTATTGTTCAAAATAAAATTTTAAAAATAAAAATAAAATATTATTTTTTATATTTTAAAATAAAAAATATTTTAAAAATAAATTATTATTATAATATAAAACAAGCTCTAGATAGACAAAGAAGGCCACATTACACTACAGGCCAATTTTTGTTTTTTTAATATAAAAAATAAAATTCAGGTCTATACAAGCATTTGAAAAAATACTAAAAAAATATAAAAAATGAAACGATAATAGATGAACGGGTAAAAAATTTGACAGCAAAAAAATGTAAAAAAAAAAAAAAAAACCCACCTAGTTTAGAATATAAAATCCATAAGCTAGTCATGATATTGAGGCAATATCATCGAAAACAAATTAAATAAAATCATTAAGTTCAAATATAAAAAAATAATACAATATTCAATGATAAAATTAAAAATAAAATAAATAAATGAAAAAATAAATTAATGTCCGTCTAGGTTAACCTACCAATCAAGTAGAAAAGAAGTTAAAAAAAAAGCACGAAAAATAATTTATGATAAATCAGATCTTTAATGATGAATATAGAAAAATCAATTTTTAAATATATATATATATTTATATATATATATATAAAAAAAAACCAAAACCAATCTATGCTGGTCTTTAAAACCAATGACTCTAATTATGAGTTCATAAACAACATCATAAAAAACAAACATTAAAAACACAAAGCAAGGTTATAAATTAATAAAATATTAGGAGAAGAAATTTTAAAAAAATATATAATAAAAATCTCTCCAAAATAAAAGAAATGACAGTTAAAAAAATAAAGTTTGAATCTAGTACAAAAATAATTTGATATATAAGGTTGAGGAGTGAAATTAAAAATAAATTTTAATTAGAGCATTATAAAAACAAACAAATAAAAAAATTAAAATAAAAATTAAAATCTAAATAAAATCAAGTTAAATGATAATAGATGGAATTAAAAAAAAATTAATAAAAAAATAAAAAATAATTTAAATAATAATGATAAAGTTTTATAAATAAAAAAATAATATTTGTACTATTTGGTAAGGGAAAAAAAAAAATATCCACCAGAACTCAGCAATCGATTCAACCACTGCTGCGCGGTGCGGTGATGCTGGGAAAATCTCGGGCAGATGTTTCTAACTCTGCCCTGAATGTGATGTTTAGAGTCTTTAGACAATAAACAACGATGCATGGGCTGCCTGAAGGGAGCAGGTGTCGTCCATATGCGTGTTAATTATAGAAAAGCCCGACTTAAATTCAAAATAATAAAAGAAATAACTACAAAAACATCAAGTGAACCAAGGGCCTTCACTTACAGTGAAAAAACGAAAAACAAAAATATATATTTTGGGGTTTCTGATTTTTTTTTTAAACGTGGAGAATTAGAAAAATGCGTTTTCAATAAATAATTTTTATTTTCAGTTAATAAATGCCTCTCTTTAATTTTATATTTCCAAGAATTGTTTTTTCTAAAAAAATGGAAAATCTTCCATCAAACCTCTCTCTCTCTCTCTCTCTCTCTCTCTAAATGCTCCAACACATTTAAAACTTGGCTTGATGGCAACTGGATTTATTTCCCTCGTTATAATCCACATTCAAATTCCAACAGAGATCAGGGTAAATAAGTTTTTTGATGAACGCAAAACGGTCACGTTTCTGGCAAGGAATAACGCGACACTTGTCCAAACTCCAAACTGTAAAGGAGTTAATTAACTCTCTCTGTTAAATTACTTTCAAAGCAGCATTTGTGTTTCAGCTATGGTTGTTTTTATGTTTTAAAAATAATATTTTTATTTTTTATTTTAAATTAATAATTTTTTAATATTTTTATGATATCAAAAATAATTTTTTAAAAATAAAAAAATATTATTTTAATATATTTCTAAATAAAAAAAAATTAAAATACAACTTCAATCATAGTTGTAAACATACTCTTAACCTTCCATTCCATGGCTTAATGCTGTCGTCCCAGAATAATGAGCTGTCGTCCTAGAAAAAGAAGCAAATTTCCATCAATAACAATGTCACCGCATTCCATGTTGTTTTGAAAATATTATAGATATTATTTTTATTTAAAAATATATTAAAATAATATATTTTTTATTTTTTAAAATTAAATTTTGATATCAATGTTAAAACAATTTAAAAATATTAAAAAATTAATTTAAAATTAAAAAATTAAATTTTAATAAAAAATAAACTGAATTTAATTTTAAAATGTCACGAAAAAAAGAACAGAGAATTCATCCAATACATTTTTTTTTAAGAGGGTGTTTGGGGATATGATAGCGGTTGCTTTTCAAATAGTTTTTCGTGCCGAAAAGCATACCAATAATGTTTTTTTTTATTTTTGATATCAACATATCAAAACGATTTAAAAAATACAAACCATATTTAATTTTAGTAAAATAATAAAAAAAAAATTAATTTTTTTTAAAAACCAGGTTGAACTCCGATCACAAACGGACACTAAATAAAAAAATTCAATCATTTCAAGATATCAGAGCTCTTTGTGCTCAGGAGTGTTCTGCGAAGGGAATTAGGCTGCTGACTTTCTAGCCAAGGTTTTGTATAGAACAAAAAAAATCAATCACTATAGAATATAGATTCTTCAATACTTGGATAATCATAAGTGCACATGAGTTTTTCACGTAAATGCTAGATGGACAAATTCATAATGGACAGCAATGATGAATGGACCACCCAAATTACCATATACCGTAGGACACCCAATCTCTCTCCTTTTGTCCGTTTCCCTTCCCTCCATATTTCAATTCATCATTATCTATCTAAAACCTAACTAAACAAATCTCATCCCACGCCCCCACCCTCCAGTATTTCCCCTCTCCGCAACAACCACCGTCGCCGTCACCACCAACACTAAATGGCGACCGAATTCGAAGACGGTTTCCCCGCCGAAAAACTCTTCAACCAAGGCTACTCCTACACATACGACGATGTCATTTTCCTCCCTCACTACATCGACTTCCCAACCGACGCCGTTAACCTCTCAACTAAACTCTCCCGCAATATCCCCCTCTCTATCCCATGGGTTTCCTCTCCCATGGATACCGTCACTGAGGCCTACATGGCTTCAGCGATGGCTGCGCTCGGTGGAATTGGGATTATTCACTCTAATGTAACACCGTCTGAGCAAGCTGATATGATCAGATCCGTTAAGTCACGCCGCGTGCCTATATTGTCGAGTCCGATTTTTAAGGCGCCTGATTCACGGATTACTGACGAGTTTGACAGCCATGATGTTCCTTTTGTTCTTGTCACTCAATCAGGTAATAAAATAAAAGGAATATAAAAAAATAAATCACTTATTTTTCGATTATTTTTCTTTTTAAAAGAAAAGGAAGTGCTAAGGATTTCTGTTTCATATTGCTCAGGGACTCAGGAGACGAAGTTGCTGGGATATGTTGCGAAGTCTGATTGGTTGGGTTTGAAAGATAAGGAAATTAAATTGGGGGAGGTCATGCGCACGGATGCGAACGTGTGCGTGCCGTGGGATTATGATTTGAGGCAGATTGATGAGAAGTTAAAAGAGGAAGGGCGTGATTTTGTGGTGGTGGAGAAGGAGGGAAGAGAGGTGGTGGATGCGGTGACGAAGGAGGAGGTTGACAGGGTGAAGGGTTATCCTAAGTTAGGGAAGGGAACTGTGGGGTCTGATGGGAGGTGGATGGTTGGGGCGGCGATTGGGACAAGGGATTCGGACAAGGAGAGGTTGGAGCAGTTGGTGAAAGCAGGGGTTGACGTTATTGTGCTGGATAGTTCACAAGGGAATTCTGTTTATCAGGTTGAGATGATTAAGTATGTGAAACAGACCTATCCGGAGCTGGATGTGATCGGTGGGAATGTGGTGACAATGAGTCAAGCACAGAATTTGATCAAGGCAGGTGTAGATGGGTTGAGAGTTGGTATGGGGTCTGGGTCCATATGCACCACACAAGAGGTCTGTGCAGTTGGGCGAGGACAGGTAAAGGACTTTGAAGTTGTTGTTATGGAAGTTTTTTTTATTTGGAAATTTATTAAAATAAAGATTTTTTATTTTTGAAAATAAAAAAAATATTAATTTCAAACAAAGAAAAAAAGAACTTTCTCTCTGTGTTAATGGTATATTTTTACTTAGTTTGAATGCTGGCTGGTGGTACAACACCAACCATTTTACTTGAAAACATTATTTTGTTGTTTTTAGTATGCAAGAATCTAAAAATGCCAAGAGAAAAGGAGTTCCAGCACAACCGAGCATACGGATTTCTGTAACAGAGCACTGAACTCCAAAGTGAATGATTTCGTGTGAATAGTTAAGATAAATTGCACATCCCATCCTTTTCTCCACACTGAAAGTTGTTTTTCTTGCATTGCAACTTCCCAGGCAACTGCTGTTTACAAGGTTTCATCCATTGCCGCACAAAGTGGCATTCCTGTTATTGCAGATGGTGGCATTTCATTCTCAGGGCATATTGTCAAGGCCCTGGTGCTTGGAGCATCTACTGTAATGATGGGAAGCTTTTTAGCCGGAAGTACTGAAGCTCCTGGGGCTTATGAGTACGATGAGAAGGTACGCCATGGCTAAATGGCAATGAAAACTAGTCTTTTAGTTGGTTTCTTCAAGCATCTTTCTTGAAAGTGGGTTTTTTACAAACTTCCTTTTCACACTTTTGTTCTTTTGGAATTATTTCCTTGAATTAAGATGATCACGTATTAACAAAAAAGTAAAAGCAACCACTATCATCCCTGTGGCCCATCCAGTATTTCCTCCCCGATTTATCATTATCGATGTTCTTTCATTGGCGGAGGCAATAAAGCTGTGCAAGATTTTGGACAGGGAACTCAAAAGTAACCTCGAAGTTTGAAACTTCATAAATAAAGGTTTTTCTAATTGTTAAGAAATATTATTAGGAGACTATCTTGTCAAGATAATCTTCTGTAGCTGAGGTAATCCTCATCTTTTAACATGTCCTTTTAAGGAAATTGTATGCCTTAAAGGTACGGTTGATGTTCAGAATAGATAGCCAAGTGAACCTGAACATTACTATAAAATGAAAAATTGTTGTTTGTGTGCATTTGTTAACATTGGTTAGCATTGGATTATTTGGGAATGCACTTATGAATTATAATGGACACTTGTTAATAATATATGAATATTCAGAAACTAATGCAGCATGCTTGTGATTTATGGTCTTATACCAGTAACAAGCCAAATTATTTTGTGATCATTTTTATTCTTGCTTTATGACAAAATATGACTGGATACATTCATTGGCTCTAGATGCAGTTTCAATTCTGTGAATTCTAACAATTTGCCATACCAGAAAAAATGCCGGGTTAAAAAATATCGTGGCATGGGCTCCCTTGAAGCAATGACTAAAGGGAGTGATCAAAGATACCTGGGTGATACTGCTAAGCTAAAGATTGCTCAGGGAGTTGTAGGAGCAGTTGCTGATAAAGGTTCTGTTTTGAAGTTAGTACCTTACACTATGCAAGCAGTAAAGCAAGGGTTCCAGGATCTTGGTGCTTCCTCGTTGCAGTCTGCTTATGATTTGTTGAGGTCAAAGACACTTAGGCTTGAGGTACGGATGCCTTTCTTTTACTTCTGGTATCGGGATAATTTTGTAGTTTTTGATGTGTGAAAATAATCTGTGACTCTGTGCTCGAAGCTAAAGTCCTTAGCCATCAGAATATTGTAAATATACGTTTTTTATAGCTTGCTGGTTGAACATTTGAAGTTAGCCTCCTATGTAGAGGCATAAACCATCTTAAATGATTAAAATCGCTACTACCTTTGCAAATCAACCAGAACAGCTCTAGTACAGGGAAACGCATCAATAACATAATCTGAATTGTCAGGAGGCCCGGGGGGGGGATTAAGGGTAAGTGTTTTGATTCATTGGCAATAGGTCATGTATCATACTTGCACCCCCAGGTCTCACATGCTAGAAGTGGTTCATCATGCCCTTGATTGTCCGCTTATTACACATGCTTGCTGAAGTCGTGTGAACTTTGCTCATTTATTTTTTGTCGAAACGGTGTTTAACCTCATTCCTCTGGCTTGCTATAGGTACGGACAGCAGCCGCCCAAGCTGAGGGTGGAGTTCATGGACTGACGTCACATGAGAAGAAAGCCTTTTGAATGGAACCCGTCCAGCATTTATTGCTACTGATAATGACCAGTTCTAAATTCCGAAGTGATATTTGAGTGTGAGTAGCGTTTAATTGAACTGCACGAATCTTGAAGGAGCTTTGCCAATTTTACATGGGCTCTTGTGAAAGTCGTAGGCGGTTTCTGCTGGGAATACCAGAAGTGCCTTGATGATGTTTGCCTCTTGTTGCCAGGCATGAGAGCAATCACCTGCCTGTATTTTACCAGATGTACTATTTAAGTGTATGAGAATTTGATGAATTAGTTAAGCAATTTTGCACTCTGGTCTTCAAACAAACAATTGCTCGTGTTTTTATGTATGGTGAGTGGACAAGAATTATTTGAATACTTTTGATTTAGCAATCCACGTGGCATGGTAGGCTGATACTTGAATGATCAAGGAAAAATTGAAAGGCGTGTTTTAAATCAAGTAGGTGTTTTCTAAAGTCTGGAGGCCTAGCAAGAAGAGCTTGGTTCGGCCCCTGATGGCGAGTTCTTGCATGTTTAGCTAGATTCTAGTGGCAGCAGCTCTGTCATCTCCCAGCGTGGTTCCCAGATACATGCTCTACAGCCATGGGCATCCCGCTTTGATTCAACGGAGTGAGTTCTTTTTCTCCCCCCTTCATTTGAACTAGATGCAAACATGCACATAGATATCAAGGAAGCCTGGCCACAATCACATGCAGTGCCAGAGAAAAACACGAGCATTCATAACAACAATGACTAATAGTCTAATACCTTGCTGCTGGTTTGAGAAATTCAGAAAAGCAGGTGGGATTCACATGTTTCGTAGCATTTGCTTATAATTCATCTAGAGAGATGGGTTCGTTTATTATTGCCTTGGCAACATTCATCATCTCGTTTGAAGTGAATCCATCATCCTTCATGTAGAACAAGTGCAATATCTTTATCATGTTCCAAAACAAATCCTTGCAGGGTCTAGGAATTATGCTATCCTTTTCCTGCAAAACTAACTGAAGCAATTGTCTTCTCTGGCTGTCGATCAATCCTTTAAAATGTTCAATGGCCTCTTCTTCAGGTAAGGCACCACCGCTGTGAATCATGTACAATGAGACAGCATTCAATTTCCCTTCTTCAGATTCTCTCTGCAAAGAGCAAAACATAGTTAACAACCAAACAAGTAAAATATCAGACATGAGACCGATAACATCTCATTTCATATCCCTTGAGAAGAATCATCCACCTTGAAGCTTCTCCAGTCATTGAGCAGACGCCCGCAAGTGCTCATAACCTTGTATAGATTAAGCAGTTCAGGATGTCCAGCAACCTCCTCTGAAAGCTTGGGCCCCACAAAATAGAGAGCTGGAAGGACAATAGGCCCTAGAGCGAAGGATACGTGCGCAGTTGCCATATATTCATCAAGGGTTGGCACTGATTTGTTACTTGACCATTGTGCTTCTGTCAACATGGATTCGAGCAAATCCAACCACTGTAATGCATAACTGAACCGTCAAAAATCGTCTCTTTCCAATTTTGCCAATATGATGGTAACAATATTATAATAATTCAGTAGGAATTCATCTTACAATCTTGATAACATGGCTTTTCACATCGCGTCCTTGCCATCCGAAAGATTTGTCTCCTATCTCACTTATAGTGCTGTGAATTGCCGAATATATGATCTCAACTTTCTCAGAACAAAAATCAGCACTGCCATTGACATCCCACCTGCATTCCATTAGAAATAAATCGTGACTTGAACAGAGGAGACTCATCTAGAAAGTGAAGAAACTGAAAGGGGAAACGAAACGTACCTCTCAATCAATTCAATAAGGTTTACCAGTTCTTCTTCAGAACCACCAACATCAAAGAAGTCATCAACAACAGTAGTAAGCACACCATTTTTTGCCCATGACATGCGTGCATCAGATAGTTCTGGAGCGAAGAGAGTTGCTGCAGCAGAGAAGTAACAGTAGGCCTCCTTCTGCCTAGCAAACTTTAGCATGTCCAGTCTCCTCTCTACAACCCACCTGTTTACATGACAGGTATCTTGCTATAAACAAGTAATATTTGAAGTGCCAAACAGTCAACTAAATGCTCTGAGCTAGCTAATCATTTAGTCCGTGTTAAGGACATTCGGATCTTTGATTGAAAAATTTAAGAGCTCCAATGAGATTGAGATCAAGGTAAAATCGCAATACTAGTGATGAGTAGCTCCAGAAAAAGCTCCGATTCCATCTTGAAAAGGAAAAGAGACAAAAGGAATGCAACAAAGCTAGATTTGTGCTCAAGGTATCCTGCTCTCGATGTGTATTCAATGAAAACGAAGGCCAACAAGTCATGGTCCAACTCCAAAGTTTGTGTAGAAAACGCACCTCCCAATATGTTTAAGTTCTTCACGCTGTATTGATTGGCAGATATTGAAGTCTTCTACAGCCAATTTGAGAAAATCCTGGTTACCAATAGTCGAACAACTATGACATGAAGAGTAAAAGTACAAGTAAGAGCACACATATTTCACTGGTCAAATTAATTTTTTTTTTCAACTAATCAAGATGTACCGATACGAAGTTTTCAAAATCCTCATATCATCTGTAGCATAATGTTTAATCCTTCTTCTGATAGCTAAGCGTTGCAAATCTGCATGGTCAGGAAAATTGAGAGCATCATGCACCTGAAGTGGAGGAAAATACACGAAGTTAGGAATTTCAATGGAACTGAAAAAGGCTGTTCTTAGGGATTTGACAATAAGGGGAAAAACAAAACTACCTCTCCGTTAATATTTTTACGAAGCCTATCTCCACAAAGTGAAGCGTTGGATAATCCCTGTTTCAGGAAATCGCTTGTCCAAGAATTTTGTTTTTCCAGAAGTGATTCATCTGGATAACTTAGCTGCAGAGCTCTGTACAACTCTAAGGCAGCTCCCGAATCCTTCAAATATCCTCCCAGTGAATTAGAGAAGTGATCTTCTGAAAATTGGTTTAATGTATCTACACCAAATGTTAACACTATTAAAGCTATACTGATTAAAACATCCTCAAAAGATCCAAACATTAAATCTCCTATCTAAAGAACATACCTAGAGAGACATCATATCCGTTCAAACGTAATATCCTAAATGCCAAAGCACAAGTGGCATTATCAAAAAATATCTCTTCCTCCCCCTGCAACCAAAATCTGTTTGTTTGCTAATGTCAAGGTTAAAAGTTACAACAATAGAATCTGATCATGGTATAATAAGTTAACCCGAACTTTAGTGAATTTTTTTGTTAAAACATAAAGATGAATTGAGTTATCTAGAAAGTTGCTTGCATCTACAACACAGTGCTATTGCATTTGCAAAATGAAAATGGTACATTACCGGTATGTTTCGTCCAATACAATTTTTATTTCCTTCCTAAAATGCCGATCAATTCCCAACCTTTCAAGAGCATCAACCATAGAGAGACGAGCATATATATCCAATGGATAAATGGTTGGAACTGAAGAAATCAATAGAAAGTCAATAACTAGATACCAGAGAGATGTGACGCTATAGATAGAACATTCAGAGTTATGTGGCTGGACCTGCATTCCCAAACTTCTGTAAGAGTGAACGAATATAACGGAGACACTCAGCATCTTGAATATGAATAAAGGCAGCTGCTGTGGTGGATGGTGAATTGAACAGTGATCCATTCTTTCTTTGATATTTCATGGTCATTTCCCAATCCTGTAATTTTCCAATTCCTTCCGAAACATATGCTAAGTAGGCTCTTCTTCCCTCCAAGTTCTTGCCACCGCCACTACATACAAGACTCCAAATGAAAACCAGGCCATTCCAACATGATGTATTACACTTTAGAAATGACAACGTATTTCTAACATTTGGGATCACTCCACAGGATTCATGCATTTTTTGGAAAATATTTAAAGTGCACTTGTAGAATTTCAAGAAGTGAAACTTGTTCTAGACCTTGCTCCTAGAGAGCAGAAAACAGCTCCATTAAGCAGAGCTGAGCCAACTAACCCCAGTTTCAAGGCAGGGGTTGACTGAGCTTGAAAGTCTGATCCTTCCCAACTTGGCAAAGCCAATTTGTACATTTTTGAAGTTTGGTAGCATTCTTATGAAAAGAAGCTTTATGAACATAGACGTGGACCAAAATAGTAAATACGGAAGATAGAATTTCACCTTGTAAGCTCTAAAGCCCTCCTGTGGAGCATAGAATTTATGTCTGTCGGCTTCAAAGGGAGGTTCAAATCCAAATCTTTGGCATATTCAATCATGCCAGGAAATATTATATCAAATCCAATTGGTTTATATTGCTCGTTATCCGTAACTGAAGCGGAATTCAACTCAATAAACCGAAGGCCTGCAACAAGGGAGAGAATATTAATCCATCTCGTTGCTTAATCATGCAATTTGGTCACCTAAGAATAATTGCTAAACACTTGCTATAACTTAAAACAGTACCTTTATTTATTTGTTCTTCACCGATACCCCATCGCTTCAATGCAAGGATGCACGCTAATGTAGATGAAAGAACATCCTTAACTAATAAAGGATGGCGATGAGGAAGACTCCAGGAGCCATCACCAAGTTGATTTTCCAAAATCCATTTTGTGCACTCTGGAAAACAAGGAGTTTCCGGACAATCTGGAGATGGGACCATTGCCACCCAAGCAGTGTCATATGAAGACACTGACAATTCAATCTTATAAAACATCTTCTTGATCCTTTCCTTAGTTCCATGAAAGTTCTGCATGATTAAAAATGGAAAATCAATGAGCGCAATGTTCAATCCTGTAATTTCTCATAGAATAGATGGAACAATTCAAAAGAGTTGCAGTATCAGGTACCAGACTGGTTGTCTTGAATTCTCCTGTGACTAATTTTGATGCAGGGTCTGTCAAGGTTGCTTCACAAAAGGAAGATTGGCCAAAGGGAAAGAAAGCCAAGTCAGGTTATTCATGATGAATTATAGATAAATTACAGATTTGAGAACGCATCCTGGGGAAAAAAAACCTCGAGTGCCAAATGAATGGTCGAAAAATAAAATCAAATAACCAACCTTGTTGGAATAATCAAATACCAATTATTAAGAACATAAAACAAAGTATGCTCTCTGTAATAGCACTTTCATTTCTTTCTTCCAAGTTCTAACAGACAATAACTCGATAACCAGAGATGACTGAAGTTATTTCATTCCCCGGTAAGCATGCGTGAAATGTATAAATTCATAAAGATTTCAAATAGGACATAGTGAAACGAAATTCTACAACATAAGAAGCACAGCAACAAAATCAACAAAAATATATAAAAAAAGAAATTTGAATGCACAGTTGCACTGTCCAGATAGCCAAAACCCCATAAAAGTTCAAGAAAGAGAACCTGATATAGAAGAAGGGCAGAACCAGGGACGCCTGCAAGACATGACAGGTAGTTACCAAGAACTATTGCTTGCAACAGAGGCTCCTTTTACCCTTGCTAACAGTATTCAAGAATATACTCTAAGCAAAGACATAAGATAGAGACGAAGAGAGATTTAAATAGAGAGAGAAAACGTCAGACGAGTTCAGAAAACTGAAAAGGGGTAGCAGGTAGCAGAAATGGAATCAAAGGGCAAGTAGATACGCTTCCATGTATGGCACTGAAAAACAAAAGAGCCTAGTTAAATAATAACAACATTCAGACCACTATTTATTTTTCTTAATTTCTCACAGCCTGTTATCTCTCTATAGAAATGGAAAGTTTTATGGTGCTTGTTATCTCTTCCATGATCAGATATATTTGGTTTTACTTTATAAAGCGAATTAATACACAGGCCAGGCCACCTTCATTGGATACGATATGAATAATCTATTGCCTTCCTTTTAAGACCTGGACCTGTAAAATCATCACTGCAACTACCCTTACTTTACTTTTCCTCGTTTTTATCTCCTCTCTCTTTTGGGTTGTTTCTTCGGTGTCTTTTTATATTTGTTTTGGAGTGGGGAATCCCCGATTACTATGGACGTCCACTACTGAAAGTCTCGAGTGTTTAACCCACCAACTGGCTGGCTTGCTACTTCCCACGGCTCATTGGGACACGAGTTCCGCAGAATGCTGTCATGACAAAAACCCGTCTGCCTAGTCAGACCAAAAATCCATGAGCTGGGTTTAAGCCGGTCCCACATTGCTAAACATCGTTTTTGTAGAGCGCAAGGAAAAAATAATAATAAACAAAAAACTAATAGATTTTTAGAGGTGTAGTCAAGAAATTGTTCATTAAAAACATCATATTAAATATAAAAAACATTGTTTGGAACAGGACTGATTTCTTAGCCGCGCTTGAATCACTTTTTTTTACGTAAAAAAGTAATATAAAAAACTTTTAAGTATTATTATTTAACTCATAACAACAATTTAAACTTGAAAAATATGAAATCGATTTATTATTTAATTTAAGTTTTAAATTAAATATTGATGGGTTGCATAACACAACCTTATTTATCATGTAGATGTAAAGGGAAAAAATAAAAAAAAATAAAAAATAAACATGTCATTTGCCATTAACAAGTAAAACCTGTAGTCTAGGATTGTTGACTTTGCTGGGTTGAATTTTTTTTATTATATAATAAAAAATATAAAAACTAATTTACAATTAATTTATAATTAAATGATAAAATTAGTAAAAAATCTAACATAAAAGATAAAACAAAAAAAATAAAAGATAAAACAAAACCAGAGGAAAAAAAAAAACAAAGGGTAAAAAAGTCATGGGAATATTATCAAATTCAGCATAACAATTTAAACTTATAAAATCCCAACTTGACTCCCTACTTGACCAGGAATTTCAACTGAATCACGTGAGTTCAACAAAATATTGTGCACACCAATGCTCATTCATTGTTTATTTTTTCATTTTTTATATTTTAGTCGTAGTTTTGCATGGTTTACCATTTAATCACTCAACTTTATTTGTTTTTCATTTTTCTCTTTAAATTATTCATGGTTTTACTCCTCAGGCTTTTCCTCCTCAGGTTCTTCAAAGTGCATCAGGCATGTACACAAATTTTGAACTCTTTAACATTGAGACTAAAAAAGACAGGGGGCTTTCTTATGACTTGCTCTAGTTCAGGAGTTATCACCCAAAGCGGGATGTTCTTGCGTGTTCTCTAGATTTTTTATTTTTTTTTGTGGTGGTGTGTAAAAAAAAAAAAAAAAAAAGCTTTTGGTGGATTGGCGAGACTGCACAGAACATTGGAGATATTTTAACTGTGCAGCAAAATATAGACGCGGGCTTAAATCAGAGAAATGGAAATTTTAATCACATTGACACTTCGGCTATGAAAATCGGGCCACTAGCCGCCTCCATTTGTGGTTAAAAACCTGCGGCGTGTTTAAAATTAGATGACTCCATTCTTTTGTATCGCTTCTCAATTTTTCTTATTTTTTGTTTTGTGAAATCAGGGTGCTGCATCCATGGCAGGAAGGGAAGTCTCAGTTCTGCGCGAGGCTTGGACAGCTTCTGACCAACCTATTTATCCCTACAGAGAAGGGCACCTTTCCAACATTTTACTCGAGTAAGAAAAAAAAAAGTGTAGACAAACAAGAAAAATGCAAATTCTATAATATTGAAGCGCGTCAGCAGCCACAAGTTTTGGGAAACAAATAATAACTTGTATTCAATACTATTGCTGTAATTATACATAAAGAAAACTGATGTATAGCCTAGAAATCAAAATTTCAAACAAACAGAACACTTCTCAACCCGAAGTTGTGCTTTAAACATTTAATAGACATTAAAGTTACAAATAAGATGGGATGTGCCAGTGGGAAGCCATCAAATGAAATCCAGAAAGCATTTTTACTGCGATCCAGGACCTCTGTTCCATGATAAAAAGGTAGGATCACCAAGCCGCCTGGGATGACACAGTAGGAGATACAGTTAGAAAATAATATCAACAAACATATAGTTAAAAGTATCTCACAAACAATCAAAAATTCATATAGCATTAATTTTTTATCCTGCCCACCACGGGGCCATGCTCCGCATTTCAGAGCCTCACTCCATATATGATAGCTGCAAACACTTGGAAATCCTCGCCTTAAAATAATAGCTTATGAAGGACACATCTACAGCCTCACTCTTTCAAAACCCTTAAATTCAAGAATTAAGTTTTTTCTGAGATCAACTTACCTAGGCTTGATGAAATACACAACTGTGAAACCCATTGCCAAAGCTAAGCATATCATCCCGACAGTGAGATAAGCAATGCCAAGAAAGTCATTTCTTCCACCAATCCAGCTTGTGGTTGAAAGCACGAGTTTCTTCTTGCCATTAAAACTGTATGTGTTATAGTTGTTATCCAGTGTCACATTTATGACATCGTTCGCCTGAAGATCCACCTCTATCTTCCCCCACAACTTTCTAAAAGTTGGCAGAGCTGCAGTTCGCATCCAAACCATGAGGTCCTCCTGCTCACTCAACTGTTACACAAAATCATATACAAGCGGTTCAGTTACATGCCACTTACTAGAAGAAACTTGCAGCAAAAGAAGGAGAAATGTTTTTTTATGGTTCTCTGGTACATTCACACTTTTTTAGCAGTAGAAGAGGGCGAATAATACACAACTACATTCTATGATTTTAAACTTTTGCACCAAGTCTATCATGTCTCTAAGGTATAAACCTAATGCCTTAACACCCTGGGTTTTAAAAAATTTAAGTCATTCATGAATGAATATCACAGCAATGTAGTGTTGAAATCAATTAATGTCCACGTGTTATTAACATTATTAAACGTATTCAAAGGTATTTTCCTGGATGAAGTTGAAAGAGGTCATTTAGTTTGTGATTAGATGAGTTGCTTGTAGATTAATTTGACCAAATGAGTAATAGTCGAGGACTTACTGGTATTGTGTCAATGAGAATTGCACCACCTTGAAGACCTCCACGCTGAAAATTTTTAGGAAAGACATCTTTACCAAACCTTTTCTGCTTATCACTCTTCCAAGCAATCCCCTTCTTATTCACTGACAATGGCGAGTTCAGGCGGGAGAAGTTATAAGTATCATTAAACATACTCCAAGCTATTAGACCACAGGGTACAATTGCCCCCCCCCCAACTGCGGTATCTTCTGGCTTGCAACTACTTGTATCGTCCTCATTGCCCAAACTTTTCAACTGCTTGTCACTTCGGCTCTTCACATACCTGATTCATTAGAGCAGTCATAACAATTATATGCGTTGCAACTTTCAATGAGGAAGCCTCCATTTTATGATAATGATAATCATGATGGTTCACAGCATGTTCAACAGTTTTGATATTCTGCTTATCTAATTTTAGTAATTATCTTATCAAATGATGGGTTGGTTTTCATTATTAAACACATGAAAGAATGTAATTGGCTACCATTAACAAATAGTCAAATCCACACTATTCTGAGATCAGATACATGATATCCTTTACTGAAATGGCCACACACAATATTGAATGCAACAGCATCCTAGGTCCTAGGTTATCATGTATGTATTTCTTGAAAATCACAAACATCACACTCTGAGTTGTAAAATCTGACAGGAAAATCTAATGGGTACACTTCCCGAAACACATGCTGTAATCTGTTCTCTTGACCAGCACCAACGTTCTACCTAATTTATGCACCTGGATAGTCCTGAATATCAATGCTCCCAAAATGATCATGCGAACAATTTACCTCTAACCATCATGTAAGATTATAGACATAATTACTTGAACCCATCAGAAATTATAAGTTGATAGATTGCACGATATTGGTGACATACCTACGATGATTCTGGTAGAAGTTGTCAAGCTGATAGTAAACATAAATAGGTTTCTTCATATGCTTAGTGATCTGATAAGAAAAACAACAATAGAAAAAGAAAGATCGTCATTCATTTGCTGATAACCTCTCAGGTCATGAGGAGTAATTTCTATATTTGGCACTGAAGACATGCTGCAAAACAGAAGGATATTGGCATGGTAGTATAAAGTCACCTACTAATACACTGCCAATACAAATCTGGCAAAAAGGCAGTGCCATTAGTAGAGAGACAACAATAGCATGAAGGTAAATTGTATGACAGGAAATAAAATGGGCGTAGGTCTTTCCTTGTTAGCTTATAAATCCACTAGCACTGCTCAAAACAGATATAGAAAATGAAGACAGCACAACAGCCAATAATTCCACAGACAGAACTTACCGGCATTGATATTGTGCATGTTTTACTGGCAGAGCTTTGAATATATTGGACCTTACTGGTTCTACTGGTTCTATTTTCAGGAGGAATACAGTCTGTTTCATACCGTTTAACAACTTCAACAACCTGATAAAAGGAGATTGACCCGTAAACAACCATAAGTGATAGCATAACTGGAATTGCAAAGATTTAGGTGACACTCAAGCTTACATCTCGGGAACCAAGCAAGCAAGCAATGCCAATAGGAATGAAGACAATGGCAATAATCATGAATGCAGACACCACCTGGAGAAAGAGATATATTTGAGGTTAATGACTTTGAGCACCCATTTGCCTCCCAGACAAGACCAGATAAAAGGAATGACAAAAACTTACCCATCGTGGTGTGAGAATTGGCTTGCAAGCAGGAAGTTCTTGTTGTGTAAACTTTGAATCTGAAAGAAAACAGAATATATTTAGTTCATTAAAAATCACAGGTATATCCACGTGTGCTTATGCCGTGAAAGAGAATTTGTGAGCTGTTGCCCTTAGAAAACGTCAGACAAAGAAGATGCTCACAGCTTTTGCTCTCTCTCTAACACCAATACTACAATAAGAAAACAATTGCATTTTATAAAATGGAAAAAAAGCTACATCCCTGAGATTTTGAAATATTTATCCCCTCATTTGATTTAAAGACCTAGCTTGCTTTGCAGGATAGCAATAAAGCAGTCAGGCAACTATCCTGAACACTGGAAACATTCTGTTTGACCAATCTTAATGTGGATTACATGAGCATACGCGCGTCAACTCAGATATATGTACTATTAATACATCTGAATTTACTAGATTTCCAATTCATTTTGTGGAAATGGCCTGATTATCTCATCGCATGTTATAGCATTTTTATCTTGTGCTTTATCAAACCCAATTTAGGTTATTTTATTTCTAATAAAGTTTAATAGGCATATTCCTGTTACAAAAGGTGAATTTCCAAGCATATCTTCTTGAGGAATTAAAAAGGGAATGCTCCTTCCAAAAAAAAAAAGAAAGACCTAATATCAATAATACTTGATATGAAACAACATGATAAAAACAAAAGAGCTCGCACATCTAATCTCACGCAACAAAACGAACAGCAAATCAAATAGCAAAAACCCATCAAAGAATATACGTAGACCTCCACTTGGATAATTTGGTACCAATAAAATTCACTAATGATCCCAAAATAATAATATAAAAAATACTTGCTTCTCCGAAACAAACCACCAAGAAAAATAAGTCAAAGTTCGAAAATTTGTAAGAAAAAAACTAATCACGTAATCACAGGTGGGCGGTCATGAATTTATCCAAAAATAGCAAAACAACTAAAACAGGAGTAAGAAGAAGAAAATCACATTTGGGTCGCTTTGAATTCCTTCTTGGAGCACCAGAATCGCCCGATCCATTGCCTCCATTGCTGGACGAAGCCATGTGACTGCTCATGGCTGTGTAAAATGATGAAACTCTTCTAGTTTCTTTCTCTCTTTATCTCTCAAAGAGGCCACAAGAACAACCAGAGAGAGAAACTTGAGAAAGAAAGAGGTAGCGGAGAATATTATGTGATCAAAGAAAGAGAGGGACTTTTTAAAGACTGAGAAAACATAGATAGGGAAAACAAAAATAAATAAATTTTCTAGATAGAGAAAGTCAGCAGTACATGCTTGAACGGAACCTGCAAGTTTTTGTTTGACTTCAGTATATGAAGAGGATGTTTCCTAGTTTCTCTCTCTAGACTTGATCACCAACTCTGAAATTTTTCTCTCTTTCTGGAAGGTGAGAATTTCTTAGAGGAGGAAGCAATTAAAAAGAATGATGAACTTTATTTTCGCCCCTTAAGATTCAGAAATATTACATGTTGGTCTCCATTGACTTAACTTTTTCATTAGCTTTATAAGATTTCAAAAAGAATTCTAATATTGTCTATAGATATTCAGAAAGGGATTTTTTATAAGGAAGAAAAAATATTTTTCTTTAGGAATCTCAGGAATTGAGAATTTTATTGTTTAATGGGACTATAAATACTTTATATATATATATAAATTGATATATTTGTTTTATAATAATTAATATCTTATTCAAGTTACAAATAAAATTAATATATGTGTAAATTAACTCATTATTTTGTAAATTATCACATTCTCGTTTATAATTACAATATTAGATTCTTATGCTCGTCAATAGAGAGTTTCTAGACCTATCTCAGATTCCCATCGAAATACATATGCTTCTCCTGGCCCTGGAATGGTAGTAGAGGTGAAAGGTGGATATTAACTTTAATAATGGGTCACATTGAGAGTTTTGAACAATTAAGTGCCTGAATGAGCAATGATTGATATACAAGGACCAAAATATAATTTTACTTGAAAGGAACCGCTGTCTGATAATTATTACTGGTAATTATAACTTATAGACTTAGTTATCAGATTGAAAGGTCAAATCCTATCCCCGATAGTACACAGTGTGGAAAACACGGTGCCTTGTCTGAACCGGCGTGTTGAGAATATGGGATTATTATTATATAGCCACAATTATTTAATTATTTTTCTAGAATGCAATTATTTAATTATTAGAATAAATAGAATGACTAGATATTATTAGCAGTCTAATAATACTATTCACCTTCGATTTTTCTGTATTTTCTTTAAATATAACGAGATAAAAGGATCGTTGTGATTTTTTTTTAATAATTTTTATATTGAAATAAATTAAAATAATATTTTTTAATTTTTAAAAAATTATTTTTAAGATTAATACATCAAAACAATAAAATATATATATATATAAATAGTTTTTAATTAAAAAAAATAAATTTTAATGAAATATAGTCTCCGCTCACAAACGCTTCCTAAAGCCATCTAATATTTTTTATCGTAATGATTTTTCTGTCGTTTTTTGGGGGCCTCCATGGCTGAAATTGAAGGTTTCCAGGATTATAGAGAGGTAACGAATTTGCACGACGGAGTCCACTTATGGTTTGAAATGAATAATCTTCTAGAACGGTAGGTAATAAATTAACCCTTTTCTCATTAATTATTATCATTAACTAGTTGAGTAGGGGATATCAGATGTTATCCCCCTTGTGAAGCACTTTTAAGAAATTTTTTTATTTCTTTTAGATTTTATTTTTAATTTTATTTATTAATATTTAATTTATTTATTCAAATTTTATGTCTCGAGATTATAGTCCAGAAAGTTAACTCGAGCCTTTTTTTATTTTTTTAAAAATTTATCTTTTAAATTTTGATTGATTTAAAATTAGGTTTTATATTTTTTTTTCAAGGTTATCATGATTTTGTTAATAAGGTTATGGGTTTGACGGTTTAACCTGACTTGACTTGTTTTTTTTTAAAAAAAATTTTATTTCTTAATACTGAATTCACTTATACTGGTCTCATGATCAAGGTCTCTATTTTGATTGATTGACTCAAGTTTTTTTTTTTAGTTTTATTATTTAATATTTGGAATTAGATTTCATCATTTTTTTATTTGTTTTTTACGGAGTTTAATCAATCTCATTACCCGAGTCAAGGGTTTCAAGGGTTAACCCAAGTTTTTTTGTGTCTTTTTTTTCATATATTTTTTTTAATTTTATCATTCAATATCAAAATAATTGAGAATTGAACTTCATAATTTGCTTCGGTTTACTTTTTATATGGTTATCTCCGTCACATAATCCTAGTTGTATCTTTGATAAAGCAACCTATGTTGATTTGAGTTGCTTTTTTTTTTTTTAAAAAAAAGAAATTCATTATTCAACTTTGACTTGGTTGAGAATCAGATTTCATAATCTATTTTAATTTGTTTTTTATAAGATTATCTCAATCTTATGATCTAGGTTGCGGTCTTGATAGGTTAACTTAGATTGATTCGAGTCGATTTAACATGTTTTCATCTTAATATATATTTTTTAAAAAAAAAATGTCATATTGAAGTTTTTTTTAGTCGAACTATGTTTTTAACGGTTGTCCAAATTATTTTTGGACTTTTTAAGTTGACCGGGTTATGTTAAATTAATTTCCACACGATTTAATTTTTTTTTTATTGAAAAACATGTTAGCAATATCTAAATATTTTTTTATATTAAAAAAATTAATCTGACTTGTAATGTAGCGCAAGACAATGATTTAGTTGGACGCGTTTCAAACTGACTGTTTAGCTGAAGGTTTTCTTTGTAGTAATGAGAAAATAAAATCACTGATATTTAGACAAAATTAAACAAACTAGCATTCTCCGCATGAGATTTGAATAGCAAATATCTGTATTATTATGTAACGGGATTGAATCCATGTAATGTGATTGGGTTGTTCCCATGAACCCTATTTACGTGATGATTGTAATTTTTTTTTTATTCTTTTTAAACGAATTGAAAAATCTCACTTGAAATTTATAGTTTTTCCTGGCTTGCAAAGCAACTCCATCGGTAAAAATCACGAGCTTGGCGTCGGCCGCCCTTCGCAGAATTTTTTTATAGAGGAAAGAGGGACGGAGCTAGCAGACATCAATATTGAATCACATTTAAATTACGAGCCATAGTCACTCTTGGACGCTAATTAACACCGGAGGCCATCGACGACCCACCTGAAAGGAAAGGTGTGCTTTTTAAATGTTTTGAATTTAGATTGCTGTGCAGAGGCGCAAGGGAGAACGGACCTCCATGATTCTCTCTCTCTCTCTCTCTCTATATATATATATATATATATATATATGTTATTTAATTCTGATGCTATTGAAATAAAAATTCAGTCAAAATAGACGTGCCTTTATTAATTTCAGCGTGTTTCATACCCTGTAAGAAAGAGTCAAGCCGTGCCTGAAATATCTAGATGGTCCTCCTGACACCTATAGGTTCAATGCTTGTCGTTTCCAACGTATTTATTAACTCGATATTTCTCCATGTTTTACTACAGGACAGAATTGCCTTCATGCACAGTTAGCATACATCAACGAATTCTTGTCAGCGCCATCGTACCACTGGCGGCATGCATCGTGGAATTCTGTTCCATTCTACATGTTAACTTTGGTGTCAACGCCACGGCGCCGGTGGATGTGTTGAAATTACGAGTAATATATAAACACACTTGTAAATTGTAATCCATGCATGTCGAGTCACCCAGTGAAATTAATAGACCAATTATCTTTACCACTTGCAGGAATTTTACTGGAGAAGTTTCTGTGCTAGTAGAAAAAGAGTTCTATAAGCAAAGTATTGCATTTAATCGCTAAAAGATGCTGGAAAAATCAAAATACAAATTTACTAAAACTTATATTTATCAAAATAAAAGGGAAAACAAGATCAAGGAACCATAAAACAGTAACGTATACACTTCCAATATAAAACCCAACTTCTATCTCTTTAATATATATATCTCCTTCCATCCTTCTTTTCCATATCAAATGACGAGATCTTATCCCCTCCTTAGTCCAACTCCAATTTGCCAGGAATAAAATGGAAGAGAATGAATGATACGGTGTGGAACCATTCCGGCGCTCCTTACCACCGGCTAGAACCAGCCATGGCCTTTCTAGAAATCAACGCTCAAACACCTAGAAACAAACCACCGCATAATAACCCTGAAATCATCAACAACAACATCCAGTTCTAGCTGAACCCCGAGCAAGAAAGCAACAACAACCCACAAAGAGAAAAATCAGCTGCTGCTTGGACACGACGAAGAAAGATATGCCAAAGATCTCTGTGTGGAAACGACGAACCTTCATAATTTGGCAGAGGAGATGCGCGGCCTGTTGATTGCATTATGTTCACGTGGACGGAAAATGGAAGGATCAAATGGGTGGTCGACGGGCTATGGAGCACCGAGGGATATGATGAAGAGGATAAGTTTTTTCATTCCCTGGAAATTAGGATCAACACCACTGAGCTCGGACAAAATGATTAAAATGGGTTAAAATCAAGAGGGTTGAAAAATGACCACCGTTGTAAGAAAATCCTATGTGTATATAATCGTGGCTGGCTGTTGATGATCATTTGCACGACTGTGCAGGAGTTGATGAATTCGCGAACAATTTCTTGCATCTATTATTATTATTATTTTTTCATTTATGAAATCCATCTATTGAATTTGATATCGGTGATATGTTTTTCGTACATATCATGCTTGATTCTTTTTATCCATCGCGCGCGTGTTAATTTCTTATGCGCCAATCTTCGGAGTTTAGTTTTCTCAGGTGGAAAGATTTTGTGCAGGGTACATTACTTTGCTAGTTGTTGATATATACGTCTTTATTTTATTTACTTTTACTTTTATTTTTTAGGGGGTGTTGAAAGATATGTATTATTTCTAATTGATATATAAATTGAAGTATATGACATCAATCAGTGCTGTTACATTACTAGAAAAATAATAATAAAAATAATCATCATTATTTCTTTATAAAAAAATATGACAAAAAATTTCAGTAAAAAAGACAATAACATTTAAAAAATAAAAAATAAAAAATTTTATCGGTATTAATAATATGTTAAATTATTGATGAAATTTTCTTCATTGAATTTAAATTAAATTAAAATTTTACTGTTCGTCTCTTCTCCCTATCTCTTCTTCTTCTTTTTCCTCAATCTTGAACAAAATACAATAACAACTTTTAATTTTGTTTATTTTTATATTTTAAAAGTATTTATTTTAAAAAATAATTTTTTATTTATTTTAAATTAATAATTTTTTAAATATTTTTAAATTATTTTAATGCGTTAATATTAAAAATAATTTTTTAAAAATAAAAAAATATGTTATTTTAATATATTTTTAAATAAAAAATATTTTAAAAAATAATTATAATTATATTTTCAAAGATGCTCCTAGAGTTACTCGCTTTTATCTATCTGCTTAGCCAAACTCAATTATTTTGATTCCCTCCCGCTTTGTATCTACTTTGTTTTTCGGGCGACTCGCTCCTTTTTTCCACCTTTTTCGTAGTAGTTGAGCGGACGAGTACACAACATTGACTTTGTTAGCATATTTCTAATAAAAAAAATAAAAAAATAATTAATTTGGTTAAAAATTTAAATTGATCCACAACTTGATTAGATCTAATAAAAAAATGTTAACTTTAAAACGATGTTAAATGCTGCGAACATGCTATTATAGAATAAAACAAGTGGTAGAATGCCTGGTTCCTAAAATGATATTTAATTTGTATATAACATAAAATAAAAAAAATAAAAAAGAACTAAAATATCATAAAAAGAAAATATTGAACTAAAATGAAGTTATTGATAAATTTCAAAAACCAAAATAAAATTATATGAAAATTCATTTATTAATCTTGTAATGTTAAGCAATCACTAAACACCTTATGAGTACATGCACTTGTACTGTGGTATCTACTTCAATTCAACTCAATCCAATTCAACCAATAATATTCTATCTACCTCAAGTTTAATTTTGGGTTTTTCTTGAGAAATAGTATTTTTTATTTTTTTTAGAAAAATAGCATTAGCAGAAAAAATTAAAGAGAAATGTCCATCGTTTTTTTTTTTTTTTAGATTTTCTCTTGAAATATATATTAAATTTCAAATCCAAACCCTAAACTTTAAAATCTAAATTTCAAATTAAAACCTTGTACAATTTGGACTAAATCCTAAATTCAAACCTTGAAATTCATCTAGAAAATCCCAAAATGGCGCCATAGTCTTCGAGGACATCACCTTCCGGGACATCCTTTTCGATTCGGGAAGTTGAGGGTGGGGGGGGGTGTTTAGTTGTCGATTCAGCCAGAATTCCTTCCTTTTGCACTTCACAACAGAAGGAATTTTAGTCCAAGGAGGCCATGGGACCTTCGTATCTAGTTGCTTCCTAGGACAACATTCTACTGTTGGAAGGGGTCCAGGTGAGAGATTTTTCAGGCACTGCCATTGACCTTTGGAGCAATGATAATGCAATCACAGATGTTCTGTTTTCAGCAGCCATTGTTGTGTTATTAAGGGGTCAGTCTAACATTCCACTGGTATGGAAACGTTAAAGTAATGGTACTACCCATGAGTTTCAAGGTTTGAATATAGGATTTAGCTCCCAATTCAACTCTATAAGGTTTAGATTTAGAGTTTAGAATTTAGAGTTTGGATTTGGGGTTTAATACTAGGGCATGAAAACGTTAAAGTAATGGTACTACCCCTTAATTTAAGGTTTGAATTTAGGATTTAGATCCCAATTTTATAAAGTTTAGATTTAGAATTTAGGGTTTAGAGTTTTGATTTGGGGTTTAATAACTAGGGTTTGGGGTATGGATTTAGGTCCCTACTGTGGCTTTTGTCATCTTTGAAAATTGCATGTTGTTAGACATCGATGATAGAGTTGGTACTTTATGGTTGATTCATTGAGAAAGACTTGTCCTTTGTGATGCAATGAATTTTTGGAGGAAGTTTTGGTCGGAAACTTGGATGCTTGTAATGTAGGATTTTTGTCTCAGCATCCAAAAACTTGAAACTCAGAATATTCTATTTACTGGTTCTGCATTTTGGGGTTTTCTGATAATTTAGGATTTGGGAGTATACGGTATAGGTTGTCTCTAGAGATTCGGGAAAATTTTCAGTGCAAGAAGAAGCTGCATCAAGTTAAATTTTGGAAAATTTGACTAAAGAGTGCTTAAAAAGTGAGGATGACTCTGGATGAGAGAGCTGACATAAAAAATCCAAGCATCATCGCATGGGTATTAGATGTTCTTCACAAGATTCGAATGAAGCAAAATACTGAAAACAAATGCTCTTGCTGGCTGTTAAATTTGTTGACATTGTGTTGCATGCAGACCTTCTACTGAAGAACTAAAAATGGCAAATGTAGAGTGAAATGCTCATTTGTATTTTACATCTCAGCATGCCTGTCTAATGACCGCTAACCTACGCTAATAATCAGTTGAACTTTACCGAGCATTGAAACAGAAAATTTTCATCTCTGGAAAACTTTTTAGATCCATTACATCACCATGGCTAACCATGTCCTTGCATCACAGGGAAACAGCAGGATGTGGTCTATTGTCCTGATCATACCGTATTCTGCTTTGAAAGCATAATAATAAGAGTGAATGTGGCCTTTTCTAGTCTGCATTTTTTGATGCATGTCAGATATGATTGATGTGTTATATTAGCTAATCTGAGTTTAAATTTGTTGGAATTCTGTTACTTCATTTGTTTTTAATGGCCTTAATTTTTAATATTTCAGGGTGTTCTGAATGTGGTTGTGGGGAAAGCTCCTGATATTGGCGATGCATCATGTGCAAGTCCTGAGGTTTGCTGCCCTTCGTCAATTTTCTTCTCCGTTTTCTTTATGATAGCACAGCATTGTCCTGGTCAGAGTAATTGTATATCCAAACGACATAATGTTGATATTTCTTGCTTTATACATCTAGTTCAGGTAAGAAAAATCACTTTCACAGGATCAACAGCTGTGGGAAAGAAGTTGATGGCTGTTGCTGCTGGAACTGTTAAAAGGGTATGCATAGGATGCTAATATTGATGTGATGAGGTTTCAGAAATCATCTTGGCTAATTGTCTCTTTCCTTGATATTTCCTGGTATCTTTGGAACTTGATGGGAATGCACCCTGCATAGTATTTGATTATGCAAGCCTAGACGTGGCAATTAAAGGATCAGTCCAGTTAGAGTGGTTCCCTGTGCATACTAATACTAATTGTGGTATTGTCCTGGATATTTCTGTGCATGCTAATGCTTGTTGAATTTGCTTGTTTAGACATATTGAGTCACTCGACACACCAAGCCTCCTAAACTCAGGAAATCAAAAGGCTTCATCCGACTAGGATGGATTTTGGTGCTGAGGGTTGTTAATTGTTGGTCGGACATGGGGTCCACGCCTCCTTGTTTGGAAGTGTAGCCTTTTGTGTGAGTTACAATGGTGAGGCCATTTGATTTACTGGGTTTAGGGCAGCCTTTTGGTGCAGAGGCTTTGATTCAGGATTTTGAGAACATGTTCTTTCGTCGTGATATAGCTCTTTGATTTGCTTGCATTATTGGAAGGTAATGTCATAGTGACGCTAATCTCAAAAATCCATTTCATATTTTGCAGCTTGCAGCAAAGTTCCGTAATAGTGGACAAACATGTGTTTGTGCAAACAGAATAATCGGCCAAGAGGGTATCAAACTACAGAACTAAAGCCATTGCTTTCTCCCCTCTGATTCCAACTTTATGCGTAATATGCAACCATTTTTCTTTGTGATATACTGTGCCTTTACATGCACGTATCTTTGACAAATTTGCAGATGCTTTTTCAAAGGCTGTTCAGAGTATGCAAGTTGGAGATGGATTTTAGTGAAGGTGTGGCGCAGGTAGGGGTTGTAGCTTGTTTTTCACTTGTAGAATCTCAATTGGTGTGAAGCTAGCCTGGTATTCCATGTTTCCCAGATTTAGCAGTTTCTAGAGATGATGGCATTTCAGTGGTTGGTGACACATTTTAAACTGCTTTATGATCTTTATTACTCCCTCTGCCACAAAAAGTTTGTCCATCTTTCCATTTTTTGCTGTCCCAAAATTATTGATGACTATAGTAATTATCGCATAATTACTGTTCTCATGCTATAATATTGTTACTAACCAAAAAATCCATGCCTGCACTTGGTAAAAAATAATTGTGGTTTATATATTTTGTAGTTACAAACCTTGATCAACCACTTCGTTTATCAAACCTCTCACCACTATCCCTACAACAATTACTTGACGTGATTTAACTCTGCAATTCTAAGCTGTATAATCAAAGCTGGCCATCATCTTTCTTACGATAGATAAAAAGGAAAGTGGTTGTTGTTCTTTGTTGTTCGCTGACGGGCAGTAATGTTACATTCTCTCATCTCCAGTACAGCTGGTTGAAACACGTAGCATACCAAAAACTAATGGATCCACCTTTAGGCGGCATCTATTCATGGACACTCATGTTTTGTGTTTTGGCTTACGAGCTCATCCTTAATCCTTGACATGTAAAATTTAATTTGCAGATTGGAGGAGAATGTGCTTTGACAAGCCAAACTGGAGGCCTTGATTTTTGACTGGGGACTAATCCATGTCAGGGGAGATGACTGAATTGAAAAATCCTGAGGACATTCACAACTGCATTGTTTATCAGCTTCATTGTACAAATACAAATCTACACTTCTGTCTCCTATCACCCTGGTTTTCAATTCCCAGAAAACCAGTTCTTGGTTTACTTTGCACAGCTTTTACTGCCATAACGAGGCATTCTTTCATGCTGTGCAGATCATATATATCTGCTTAGGCTAAATGAACAGAAAATGAGGTCGAAGATTTGTATCAGTCAACTTTTGGATCGTGAGTGTAGAAGATGACCAGCAAACAGAGCATCACAGCATGTGAACGTAATTAAATGCAAATTTGAACCATTATCCCAGATAAGTTACTATTTTACAGAAATAAGTTTTCTTCTGGGTAATGCTTATCCTCTCTGTCATGTTTCTTCTCGTGGGGCGGGAAAAAAAAAAGAAATTACATCGAAGATGCATGGTCAGGTTTGCACTAAATGGGTAACCGTGTGTATCTACAGGACAGTCAGTGGTGAAACATGAATTTAGTGATAATTAATATTCATGACAACCCCCCCCCCCTGTTTTTGATGAATTAGAGAGAATCAATCGCAATTATAGCTTCTTGATTTGGTTGCAAGGAGTTTCAAACATGAATTTAGTACGCGTTTAGTTCATGGCATTTTTCATCTTAAAAATATACTATCACGTAACGTAGATATATAATTAGTCTTAAAAATGATTTGTGGAAAATTTTAATTATTCTAGTTATAGAATATTAGAATGCTAGCTGAGTGAAACATCCCATCCCATCAATTGATCTCTCGGGATGGAAAAGACATTATGCTAATTAATTATACAATAAGATATGGGTCCCTCAAATTCACCTTCAAAGGAATATGTTCAATATTCCAGAGAATATATTCATTTTGAAGATGCTTGAAATTCAAGCTACCATATCCCTAAAACTACTAAATAGCTGGTTTAAATAATTATAGTTTTTAAAAATATTTTTCATGTTAAAATATATTAAAATAATTTTTTTATTATTTTTAAAAATTTATTTTTGAAATTAGCAAATTAAAATGATCACAAATATACAAAAAAATATATTTAAAAAAAAAACATGCACATAACTATATTTTCTAGTGCTGTATAAGCCACCCACTTTCCCACTTGGTTAGAGGCTTCAAGCATAATGAACTACAAGTTAAGCCATTACTTTGCTTGCTTATATTATAAAGGTATAGCTAACAGTGGAGCAATGTGTTGGTCCGTAACGTTAGGAATCTTCAAATCTAAATGAAATGTCATCTTTCACGTAAGGATTGAATTAAAGGTGTCAAAATAAAAAATAAAAACAGTTTGTAGTCAGAATTAATTATTTTAGTTTTACCAAATCGTGTAGATGTGACTACTTAGTTACGTGTGTAGCGTATAATTATATGGCTTCCAAAAAGAAAGAAAGAAAAAAACAACATTTGAGATCTTTTACTCTTCTCTTCATGATATATATGTACTTGAAAAAAAAAAAAAACAAACTCTTCGTAGATATATACGATTAGAAGTCTTTGAGTGTGGGATCTTTTTGGTGGATGGGAATCTTCCTTTGATTGTCAGAGACGGAAGCATTTATTCCCTGTTATTTGATTTCGGAAAATGGAATTCATTTTTTTTTTTTATGATTTTCAAAAATAAATCTATAGATTATAAAACAAATAAATATAAAAATAATATTTCATGAATTGACGAGAATTAAAATATTTAAAAAGAAATCTGAACATATATTTTTTAAAAATAGTAAATAAATTGGGTGGAAACCCTAATCAAGTAAATCTCTCGCCCACCTCCATATCCAACTTGGATCAAACCAGGTTATATTTTATCCGATTCATGATGAAGTTAAGGAGATAAAAACCAGATCCCATCGCATGTACTTAATTAAGTAAAACTGCCGTCCTCTGTATAACCCACCTGGAGCCGCCCCTTTCCCGTCCCGTAGCACTTGTTCTCCGTCGTGAGCGCGCCGCGGGACCCGGCGTCAGCTTTGACAGCATAGTTCCTTTGCTTGTTATGGTTTGGATGGAAGCAGAAATGCATGGAAGGACAATCTTCAATTCCACAAAAGTGAAAAGAAGTTGAGCCCAGCAACAAAGCTTTAGAGGAGGAGAGGTCCCCAAATCCTGTCGTCAAAAAGCTCCTTACTCAAAACCCTGCTAGCTTTATGCATTGATGTTCACGTCCTCACATAGTACCACCCATAGATGAGCAACGGAAAGTTGGTTCCACCTCATCTGGTGCTCAACTACAATTATCACCTAATTTAAGTGCTTATATATATATATATATATATATATATATATATATATATATATATATATATATATATATATATATGCTGCATTGTCAGAGCTCGTTTGATATCGGAACTAATGAAACTCCGGCACAGAAAGCAAATCTATAGCCATGGCAAAAACCGTCCCCACTGATCATATAAAGCGTAACTAACCACCACGTATAAAAAGGATTTTGCGTGCTAATCTGTTGATCTAATTAAGAGCTTAAAAGGTTAATGAAACTAACGACGTGGCTCAATTAACTACTTTCAGAAAGAAACAAGAGATTAACGAGGCATTCTTCAATTGGTGTATATTTTGGTCGATGGGGTCTCCGTTGTTTCATGTTGTGCAGGTAGTTTCTAATCCTTATCAAGTTATTCACTGTACTAATGGCTAGAAAAGTGATAGGAACTGATCAGATGCTGATAGAGGCATGAGCACACGTGTGAAGAAGTTCATATATCATCATGAACGATGCTCATAGAGATCAAAGTTATTCCAACAATCAATTACCACGAAGAGCTGGCTGGATGATTGAGGAGCGTGTTCTCTTTTTCAATTATCAGAAATCCAAGTTTTGGATTAATTTTTATTTTATTTTATTTATTTTAAATTAATATTTTTTTATGTTTTTTTTCATTATTTTAATATGCTAATATTAAAAATAAAATTTTAAAAATAAAAAATATATTATTTTAAAATAAAAACACTCTAAAAAACAATTATTATAATAATACAAAAAAGATTTAAAGGCAGTAGAATGTCAAGATGGTAATTACAAACATACTAAACACTTGTTTTAAGAGGCCAGATACATTCTTGCATGGAAAGTCTCACGAATAAATCCAGAATCTAGGAGAAAAGCAGTATTCCATATATTAGGGTTTTAAAATATCCTCCACTGAAATTTTCAAGTCAAACCTCTAAGCTAGTGATACAATTACATCACTCTTTCTGATCAGTGACAAATGCACATGGACGAGGTCTCCTGGGCTGGACGTATGTTTCTAGACTAAAGACTACACCGGATATTATTCGTAAACTGGAGTTCTAGAATCTTGATAAAGCTAATTTATTAAATTTTCAATAAACTATATTGGGTCTACAGTACTTTAGTTCTGACTTAATTAGAGATCAAGTTTACTCCTTTAAACTAATATACATGAATATGAAGAACACACAGCTATATATAGACAGAGAGAGGGAGAGCGCAGGAAAACCTTTTTTCTAATCAAATTAAGAATAATTTGAGTATAATTATGACAAGAATAGGAAAACATTTCCAATGAATGAGTTCGATAAAAGCCTCGATCGGACCGAGATAGAGAGACTGTCTTAATCATATAAAGCATCATTAAAACCTTTTTGCTGCCAGTGACATAAATTAAAGCATATCTTTGTGTTCTAAACCATCTTGGCAATTACAATCTTCTCGGTTCAGAATAAGCTAAAAAGTGGATCGTCCTACGAAACAGGAGAAATGATGACAAGTGACCACCCATGCTCAAAGTAATGTCCAGCTAGTAAGATCTAGGTTTATATACGCAGAGCATGGCTCTAACTCCCCCCCCCCACCAAAAAAAAAAGAAAAAAAAAGAGAGGTGAAGAACAGCACGTATTGTGGTCATCATGATTGCGCAATAGGGCCCAATTCTTTGTTTAAATAATAATAATAATAATAATAACATGCACTACAAAAAGATGTACTCTTCTTTTGGTGATAACAAAAGGTTTTCTACTCTCTCGTATCTGACAACACAGGTATATACATCCAACGCAAAACATAAAGATTCTCGCCCTCTATATATCTCTATGAATTTAATTTCTATTCGGAGAGGACACGACCACAGTAATTTGGCAAATGTATTTCAATTTAGTGTAGATTGCTACAGTCAAGAGAGAGGGAGAGAGAATCTTTTGACAAAGGTTGTAGGGCTGTACATTGGGATGGGTACTTTATTTTATAATTATTATTTTTCTTGGTATATATTATTATACATTTTCTTTGATGCAAAGATAACTAGGCTCCTTTGCTTTCTACTAGTATGTGTGTGAGAGAGAAACAAATCCGAACCTCTCTTCTTCTTAAAAAACGCACCCTATTCTTCCATATTTGCATCGCATTTGTTCTTGAATCTCTTTGTATTCCCAGGGTCTCTTAGAGAGAGAGAGAGAGAGAGAGAATGTTCCATACCAAGAAACCCTCAAGTATGAATTCCCATGATAGACCCATGTGTGTTCAAGACTCTGGTCTTGTCCTCACCACAGACCCTAAGCCCCGTCTCCGCTGGACTGTTGAGCTCCATGAACGCTTTGTGGATGCTGTTGCTCAGCTTGGAGGCCCTGACAGTACTTGATCTATCTTTTACTCTTAAGCAGTCGATCATTAGTTATTCCTGTTTGATTATTTGTGTTGATAATTTTCTAGCTTCGATCTCTCTAATACGTGTTCTATTGCCTTCTCTCACGCCCCTTTTGTCCATTCTTCATCAAAAAAATTGCAGAGGCCACTCCAAAAACCATCATGAGAGTCATGGGTGTGAAGGGTCTTACCCTTTACCACCTCAAAAGCCATCTTCAGGTTTGAATAGGACAACCTTTGCGCCATTTTCGATGTAGCTTTGGCTTGATTTCATTCTTTCTTTTCCTTTTATCTTTAATTTTCCTTTCTTTAATGTTTCTTTTCTTTTAATTTAGAAATTCAGACTTGGAAAGCAACCACACAAAGAATTCAATGATCATTCAATCAAGGATGGTAAGAGAGCTAGCTATGCCATCCATCCATCCATCTATCTAGGGTTTTTATTTTTGTTTTTGTTTTTATTCTCTCGGTTGTTAAAGGTGGCAAGGGAAGATAGACTCGGATCCGAGTCCTTCCTTTTGCTTTACGCAGAGTGAGTAACATTAATCTAAATGACGCCAACCTGTTCCATTTCTTCCCTTTTTTCACAATATTTTGAGTGTTATACAAGCACAATATAATGGGATCAAAATGATCAGATTGATTTTGTTCATAATTTTCCATGGCATGCATGCAGCTTCGGCGTTAGATCTTCAACGAAGCGCAGCATCTTCATCCGGCATGATTAGCCGCAGTATGAATGAGTAAGTATTACATGCAAAACAACCAAACAATTACGAATTTCAGCGAGCTGAGGCCTAGCAATTGTCCCCTTTTTTCTAAAGATATATAATAACAATATAAACAAAGTCGCTTAAGTTTCTTTTTTTCATTTCTGTGGAATATGTGTGTGAAACTGTATATAACAGTAACTCACACATGATTTATGCCATTAGGATGCAAATGGAGGTGCAGAGAAGACTGCACGAGCAATTAGAGGTAAGCACACAGATCAATTGTTCCTCAACTTCACCTCCACCCCACCATCCTTCTTTTTTTTTTTCATTTCATTAATGAAGACTTTCTATATGGACTTAATTTTATGCACATGAATTAACGCCAGGTTCAAAGACACCTTCAATTAAGGACTGAAGCTCAAGGAAAATATATACAAAGTTTGTTGGAGAAAGCTTGCCAAACCCTAGCAGGTGATCAAGACTTGGCTTCTGGAAGCTACAAGGGAATTGGGAATCAAGGAGTTCCTGATATGGGTGCAATGAAAGACTTTGGTCCGCTGAATTTTCCACCATTTCAAGACCTTAACATTTATGGGAGTACTGGCCAGCTTGACCTTCTACACAATATGGATAGGCCATCACTTGATGGTTTCATGTCCAACAATCATGACGACATTTGTTTGGGAAAGAAGAGGACTAATCCTTATGCTGGTAGTGGCAAGAGCCCTTTGATTTGGTCGGACGATCTACGTTTGCAAGATTTGGGATCGGGACTGTCATGTCTTGGACCTCAAGATGATCCTTTGAAAGGCCAGATCCAGATTGCACCACCATTAATGGATAGTGGCACTGATCTGGATTCGTTATCTGGTTTATATGAAACAAAGCCAGTACATCAGGGTGATGCACTGGATGAAAAGAAATTTGAATCATCAGCAAAGATTGAAAGGCCATCACCAAGAAGAGCACCACTTGCAGCAGACAGGATGAGCCCTATGATCAATACCGGTGCGATGCCACAAGGCAGAAACTCACCATTTGGTTGAAGCTGACCTATGAATTATGTAGATGTGTAAGTGATATGATATTAATTATTAAGCTCTTATAAGTATGAGATGTAGGGTTTTTGGACTGGAAATTAAGTTGCTAGCAATTTATTAAATTAGGGTTTCTACTCTGAGCTAACACAATGCCATGTGTGGAAAACAATCCAGTCAAATTGTGATGAATTGACAAATTACATTAAAATTGTACTTGTTTTGGCACTTGGTTTCAATTCTTAATTAATTTTATCCCTCACGGTCACGCGTCTTATATTTCATGATGGTTTGGAATGTGTGGTAGCATATTGACACTTGATTTGTTCAATATATATATTTCTTGAAACATCCTATTTTTATCATCATTTTGTTCAAAATATATTTCTTCACAACTCCTATTATTATTATTATCATTATTGTTTTTTTTGGTAATTAATTAAATCGCCCATCCCATGCGTTTGGTGTCAATGAAACTTGGAGTTTTCTATCTATCTTCTTGATCTTCTTCTTCATTTTCATTTTCTCCTTCCTCCTCTTATCTCTCTTTTCGAAATCGGTAATTAAATATTTACCAGAACCCTTCTAGTTAATTTGTGCATAGAACGATGGAAAATGCAAGAGCTACGGATTCTTGCTATCACCTTGCTCCTTTTCTTCTCCTTGCATTAAATCAAATTCATATGTGCTTAGCTAATTGCGTCCATTCAAAAGCATCGGGGTATCATCAAACTATGTGACATGGGAATGACCGAGATAAGCCGATGTTTATAACTTGCTTTAATTAGAAAGTCTAGGTTCAAATCCTGAAAAGGGTATGGTGAAAATTTAAGGATGAAAGAAAAGTTGTGTCATTGTGGAATCGAGGACACGTTAATTAGATCTTCTAGTAAATAAAAATTATACAATAAAAAATACCATGTTAATGTTCCTCAAGGAAGAAAAGGATCTAATGACTTTAATGTCGGAATGGGAAAGCCCGGGCCGGCTCAAATATAGGCATGGCCTGTAGATCGACAATTTGGATGAAGAAAAACAAATGTTATAGAGAAATATAAAATCATTTATTAAGTATAAATTTCATCTTCTTTATTTTCTTAATTGAAATAATAAAATTCAACACAATATATATAGCTATAGGTCTGTATGCACAGTTTTGGATTAAACAAGATTTTACCTGTTAAGAGCATTGTAAAATTATCCATTGGACTTCACTAGCAACTTAAACTCAGAGATAAAAACGTTCTTAATTTGACAAAGAAAAAAGAAAAAGGCACTCCTCTTATAAGCAAGTGAATTTAGCATCACATTAATTATGATCTCTCTCTCTCTCTCTCTATATATATATATATATATAAAAGGATATGAAAAAGAAAAGAAAATGAAGCAAACATCATGAACGAAAACTGAAACTAAGCAGCGCCTTTCTTAACCAGCAGCTGCAAGGCCCGGCGAATATCATCTTGAATACCAAGAAACGGTAAACCATAGTTAAATAAAAACGGCAAAACAAAAGAAGAATTTCCCAAATTTTGAATAAAAACAACATGTCATATTAATTTATGTAAAACTAAAACCATTTGAGAGTGTGTGTGTGTGTGTGTGTGTGTAGCAGGGATCGAGGAGTGAAATTCATGACATTTTCTTTTCTTTTTCATATCCTTTTATATAGATAAAAGGATAAGTGTTTGCTTGAGAGTTCGTTCTGATAGGGGCTTTTATTCGAAGCTTGTACTTGTACAATGTCATGTTAGCTCCATGTGGGTCAATGGACGTCATGCCTGTTACTTTTTTCTTTCTTGATAAGCAAAAGGTTACGAAGGACGAAGAAATATTAGAGTTTTGTCTGCAGGTGTATATAGGGCAGCAACAAACCACAGAAGACAACCCAGACCTATCGAAAAAACATTAATTAATATACAAAGGGAAATCCAATTCAAGATCTAACGATAACGAGCAGAGAGGTCTACACTAGTATTCGAACTTGAATTTGAAGCAAACACTTATCGCTATCATCAGAAATCTCAAGTAAATTCCATTTGAAAATCCAATAGCCTGTGAGCTTTCAATCAATCTGTCACCCTCAAGCAACAACAAATCCAACCACTAACATATTCCATCCCCATGCCTATTACTAGTACAGATTTCTTTTTCTAACCGCTGCTTTCTAAATTAGTTGCCCTATCATTGCAGACAAAGCCATATTGGGGAACTGAACATAAGAAGAACAAAGACCCGCTATGTGCTTCGGGAATCGCACATACAACAGTAAAATAATTAGAGAAAAAACGGTTTCTAAAAACCCATTTGTTCCGAGTGAATGGATATATATATATATATATATATATATATATATATATATATATATAAATTCTTTTTACCTTGAATGAGGAATAATTTTCCTTTAAGAGAACCCGACAGGGAGTATCTATCTTTCATGCATGTCCCTTTTCTTCTTTACTACTATGTGTTTCAGGGTATCAAAATTAAGGAAGAGGACAAATTACTGTAGGGCACGCCTCCCATTATGTTTGAATGCATTGTATCAGCATGACTTGATGAAACACATAACATAAATCTTAACTAAGATTTTGCCTCACCTGATATCATAGTTTTCTTAGAGCCATCGCATGGTTTATATTTATAATAAAAGCAATTTTTAGCTGGTTTTTTGGTCTATGCTTTTGATTGATAAAATGTTCTTCATCATCGCTGAACCAGAAACTCGAATTTTCATCCCATTTCGATAATATCTGCCTATATTCTTGCACAAGCGTATATATGTAGGCAGACTATCAGTAACCTATATATAGTAACCAAATAAAATATCACTAGCTAGATTGGTGATGTAGCTAAGATGAGAAACATGCAGAGGTTTTGTTAATGGGAAAAAAAGATGGTGGTACCACTACCTTTATTGGTCGCAGAGAAAAAAAATTTGGCCACTGCAAGTTGTCAAGAAAGCTCACTCTCTCCACACAGACACAAAGAGAAAGAAGAAAAGCTAATAAAGCCTAAAGGAGAGGAGGAATGCAACACACTTTCATGAGTGCACATATCGAGGAAGCTTCGACCTTTATGCGCACAAAGTTAAGGGTCTTCCTTGCCTCAAAAGCTACAGCATGAGTACGTTTTATAATAGATTTACATTAATTTACATGCATAATGTGAGTATTATGCTCTGTGGTATATATGATTATAACAAATTATCAAGGCACCAACAAAATATAATATAACAGGGTGATTGAGGCGCGATGTTCAAAGTAAATTAAATCATTGATTTGCATCCTAATCAAGGCACCTTGGATTCTGTTTAACTTCCTATTTGATACGTTCGGGTTCTAGCTTTGAATGTTTGCTAACAGAGTGCTGCGTAGAAGCTTTTTTTTGTCCCCTGTCTCTCATGCTTTTAGGCACAGGATCGAGTAGCTCTGGATAAAAATACGGCTGGATAGGTAGAGTTTATGCTAAGGATTTTGACTGGCATGCTCTGTTTACTGTGATGATCGAATAATCCACCCCGTGTCAATTTTTTAGAGCTAAATCTCAGTAACCATTCCCGAAATAATGTAAACCACACTCGTTACCTTGTTTACAAAAATTTCCCTCATTAACTTCTCTTGGTGCAATCAAATTATCATGATCGGTGTAATTTATACTCTGTTTTTATTTTTTTACAAAAATGACCGTATATATCAGCATATCATTTGAACTATGTACAGAGATCATCTCTAGTTGTGTACTCTCCCCGTCTCATATTTATTAATTTTTATCAATTTCTAAAGGTTAATATAAATTAATTTTGATCAACTTTTTTATTAATTCTTTTGAAAATTTTAAATTAGTTTTTAGAAATATTGAAGTTTATATTTTGTAACTATTTAAAAAAATTATTTAAAAGGGAAAAATTAGTAAGAGATATATTGTATTAACCTTTGAAAAGTAAAGAGGCTATGAAAAGTAAAGAGGCTAGAAAAACTGGGATGGTGATGATATTCTAAAATACAAGATATATAAATAAAAAGTTATTTAGTGTTTGGGATAATGGTTAATTAATATATATATATATGTGTGTGTGTGTGTGTGTGTGTGTGTGGCTTCTTTTTCTTAATTTAAGAAACTCTAGGTTTACAATAGAAGTTTTGAATTAATAACTGCAAAAACAATCATAATTAGAGGGATTAACAAACTTCATATGATAAAGTTAGTATCTTTATAAGAAATATATTAAATAACTTAAAAAAGCATTAAATTACATGAAGAAAGATGTTTGCTCTTGAGTTTTAAGTTTATTGATGTTTTGAAATTTAAGTATTTTTATCTTAAGAGATAAGAAGTTGTGAATATTTTATTTGCATGGTTCAATGAGGTATTTATACCCTTTTAACTTTGTCGTTTTCGTAAACAAATGGGCTGCAAAGACCTTTACTATCAACGATATTAATAAGTAAATATTTTTTAAGTATCATTAATGAGATAGTAAGTATAGTAGGTCCTTTAAAAGACCTTACATATAAGCATAGAAAAATCATTATTTTTGTATTAACAATTATTTTAGATGGAAAGGCATGGCATTTTGTTATGTATTTTACACTTATATTATAGAGGATTGCTTAGAATTAGGCATAAAATCCTAGAATTTGGTAATGTCTAAGCTTTTTAGGTTGTGACATGTTTGATAGACTTGTATTACCTTGGACTTGATTGACTATATTAAACCCAAGTATCCAAAGTCTGATATTGTTATCGAACTCACATTATGTTGGACTTAGCTGACTGTCTAGCTCAAGTATTCTGGGTCTGGTATGGTTGTCGGATCCATATTATATTGGATTTAACTAATTGTTAAATTCAAGTATCTCGGATTTGATATATTTGCCGAACCCATTTAATTTAAAAAGATTTTTATAAACAAAAAGTTATCTCATTAGATAGAAAGAGTAGTTTTCTTTAGAAATTTAACGAACTAGAATTTGAATGTCAATGGACAGTGATATTGGGGCATTAAATCTTGCCATAGAGAACTTGAAAACAAGGATAGTCTGTCTGATTTGAAAATTAAAAGGAATAATCATCAGTATAACTGTAAGTTTAATTATAAGATAATCAAGAATGGTAGTTAATTTTACTTTTTTAGATAACTGTTTCAAAGAAATTGATAATGAACATTATAGAAAAGATGGATTGAGGACGATAGCGAGAAAGGATATTTTTTTCCTCATGATGTAACTCAAGACTCGTCGAGCCTTGGTGTGGCATGAAAAAAACACGAGGAGCCATATGCACTTGAACGTGTGCATACACATACACTCATACGCTTGCTTAATTCAAATATGGATTTATGATTAATAATAATAATAAAAAAAGAGGGCGTTAAGGACATAACAGGAGTTCAATGTGCTCGGCCCAAACTCTGAGGCGTTCTAAGCTCATCGATTCATCTATGGGCCTCGCTACACTTTATAATGGGCTTCAAGGTGCTGTTTTTTCGGTGAACGAGCTAAAAGCCCACATCTTTTGAACTCCTGAGGCCATCCAGGGTGGAAGCTTTTGCTATAACTCACAGCCACCATGATTTTATGAAGGTGAAGCTAATATTGAGCTTGTATGGGATTTCCTTCCGTATACAAGTCAGATCGCTATGATCATATCCTGTTTCTGATAGAAATATCTTTGCGCTGCTTCTTCTAGCAGCTTCGATCTGTAGGCTTGCGACGCCCATCTCCTTAGTCCCAAGCTTCTCTCGTCCTATAGTCATCGAGGTGCTGTGAATATACGAAACTCTCCATGTTGAGCTTCTCTGAGTCCTCAATTAAGCTCCCCCAAGTCCAGTTGAGCTAAAAACCCGTTTGTTTTCCTTGAGGGAGAGTTTTTGTAGGAAAATTTGTTTTTCAAAGTGTTCTTTAAATTATTTTTTTATCTAAAAATATATCAAATTCATGTAGATGATTTTAAGGTGTTAGCGTAATAAATAAATAAATAGATAAATTATTATCAAATACATCCTAAATTGATAGCTTAAAACAAGATAGATCATATACTCGCAAGTGTGTAACATTCATGAGTGGTAACTCAGCATGGATCTTGGAAATTTATAAACAAGCATGAATACAATCTTTCACCTAGCTATTTCTAGATTAATTGACGCTAAGAATATTCAATAACTTTTCGATATATTATTCCATCCCAAGCTAGAACTGGTCATTTTTTTCTTCATGACTTGGAAAGCAGCTACATACTACACTTGAAGATTAAATACACCACAAAGTACCCACCAAAACTATCAAAAACATAGTTAACGTCAGTTAATCACGGGGAAGCGTCAAAGATATCAGCGGGAGGGATGAAATAGTCCATGGAGAGCCCTGGCACATTGAACACAACATCATCAATCCTCCACTCTTCTTCCATTCTAGTCCTACTATGCTGAACAGACAACTCCTCGAATCGAAAAACTGTAGCGATTGACCTTCCTTGATGAGCAATTAACACGCCATCCACGTCTCTGTAGTCCCCGATACTGCTTCCTATGGTGGTCTCCCAGTAGATAGTTTCGTTTTCTGGGGTTTGTACTCTGGTTAGATGGGAGTCCTCCAAGTATATTAAGAGACCACTTTTTTGGCAAAAATAGCCGTATAGTACATGCCTGAGCACTTCAGCTGGTCCTTCACTTCTTTCAATCACAGCTTCTCTGTCAGCAGCTACTTTTAAAACGAAGCAATCATCCTCGCCAATTCGTTTCTCACCTAGGCACTGTGCTTTGGCAAATAAGTTGGCTGTGTTCTTCGGATCTAAGCCCTGGAATATCAATCACCACAAGACTAATAAATAAGTACATGTAGAAGAGGTCCAAGTTATACGCAATGTAGTGTTTGAATAGCACATAATTAGAAGCAAGGCAGGTGCCAATGGGCTTGAAGCTCAGCCGGCATCCATGCGTCCCTCTTCTAAAAGATCTCGGCTTTAAGCCTGTTTTTTTATATTATTGGAAACAAATGGAGACAAGGTACACGAAATCGAATCAAAGAATGGGAAAATAAATCATAAACTTCAAAGAATTCAATGAAATATTGGTGATTACTTTGAGTCCTTTTCTTCTTGTTTGAGAATGGAAGGCAGCAAATTCAAGTCTTGAACAATTAATTAGTAAAGAACGATGACGGGGGAGGTCCAAATATCTTTGGTACTTGCATACATGCTCTCCCTAAGCTCTTACATCCTGGCCTTGCTATTCCAATAACACATGAAAAATATGAAGCGTATAGTAATATGCTTTTCATTCAAGGTGGACAAAGTTTCAACAATTGGGGCCAGTGATTCCTCTCGTGTACTCACAGCAAGCGAGGAAACAAATGCAAAATGGGGATGGCCACACTCCTAATTAAGAGCGTATGAAGCAGTTATATTCCTCATGGCTAATTCCGAGTCTTGTTTTCTTTCGTTTTTTTTTTCTTTGTGGGTAGGAAACATGGCTTCGGCACAAAAAGAAACTGCAAAGAAATGTTTCTCATACGGGCAAGAACATTAATTAGCACTAGATCTACATCTACCAAAGGAAGTCGCCCCTCAGGAGATAATAGGATTTTTAAGTCCACCAACATTGTTTCTAATTTTTAAAGTCCTGAAGCTCGCCATAATTTCGAGAGAGAAAACGGAACATGGGAGAAAGAGAAAAGGGCAACGACTGCCGAGGAACAAGTAGTAAACGAACAAAGAAGAGGGGAAAAGCCAAGAAAAGCAATGAGCTCTATTGCGCATTAAATCAGGCGCTCTTAGCTAAAGTGCGAAAAAAGGAAAAGTTAAAGAGCAAAGGGATGCTTATAAACTGCAATCCCAAGAAACTGTATCTGAACATGATCAAAGATGACGTCAAAAAGAAAATCACGTGCCATTCCTAACTCAGTGAATAACGTGAGTTTCAAAAAAAGCAGCTTGTCTGGTAAAGCATGAGACAGTCTCTGTATCATGCCGGATGCTAATACATACACGCTACCATTTCTCGGGATTGTGATTTTGGTCTTCTATCTCCATCCTTTTTTGTTTGTTTTGTTTTGTATGTAGATTTGAATAAACATAAAGATTTCATTATCTTCAACCAAAAGAAAAAAAAAATCATCGGTTCAAGGCATGGATTAGCTAATAGAAGTTCTGGATTTTAAACCCTTCTGCTTCTTTTTTCCCCTCATACTCCTGCCAATTTTAGACTACTGAATTCTAGACTAATTCTTTTTTATAATTAGAATTACGGTGGTCTCAATGTTGAAGGGGTCAATTCCAATCCAAATATTGAATTTGATGCACTGCATATAGACTGTAGCTAGTACCTGGATTATGCGACGTAGAGGGCGTTGGGGTCCTTTGGCAGCATGAGTACCGAGCCAAGGAGTATGCCGCCACACAGTCTTCCCGTCGCTGCCTGCTATGACTTTATTTTCTCCGACCACCAATTCAAGAGACCACATCCCCGGCAACATTTGCCAAAGAACAAAGCACCCACTTTCACCACTTCTAGTCCCCAAGCTCTTCACATTCTTTCCTGATGAGATTTCCGTCTCGCAACGGACCATCTTCACACTCCCTGCTGAGTACATGTTTTTCATGCATTTTTGTTGCTTTAAACACCCTGTTGATGCCAAGTATTGCTGTATGATATAATGCGCGGCAGAGTTTTCCTGTGACAAAATAAAAGCTCCATTAATTAGCAAATGGAGTTGCAGGAAACAAAAATAGATGAAAAATTTAGATAAGTAGGTGCAAGAACTTACAATGGGTGTGTTTTTAATGTGAATGCGATGGATGGGGTCGTTAACGAGAGGGATTGGGGCTAGAGGGCAACCCAATACTCCAAGTAGAAGCCTCAAATCTTGTCTTTTGGCTGGAATGCTCCCATACAAGGAGACTGTGAAATTGTTTCCTGCAGAAAGACCCCTTTGCAATCGAAACCATTCACGAATTATTTCCCATGAACTTTCCTTTCTGTTACCTTCTTCTTGCATATCGGGGTCCGGACCTTCCAGCAGTGGAGTTAGGGTTTGCGTGCACCATCTTTGCTTCCATCTAGCTCTCGAGCCCATGAATGTATGGAAATTAGGGCTAATTAGCAAGTGAATATTGTTGAAGATGATGAGTGTTGGGGTTGGGAATCAGTATAAGTGAGCAGAAGTTATGTGTATAAAAACAATCGCCATGGCTGGGAGTTATAGCTAGGGACGAGAAGGAAGAGACAAAAAGGAACAGCTTATCTGTCCAGCGGCAGATGATGGTTTTATTATAATACAGGCTTGTGTGTTGGGATGTCTTTCGCTTTATTCTTCTCTTCTCTTTTAGAGTCCTCTTGTCGTTTTACTACTCTTAAGTATCCTCTCGAGCGACTCCATGCGAGGGGTCCCAGGAGGATTAGGCTATCTCTTCCTTTTTCTTGAATAAATAGTTAGGTCCTCTTTGTGGACCCTAGGACATACCCTACAATTTGGGCTCCTAATCACGCCGGTCTCAAGGGGTAATCTTCCTAGGAAAATGGTACCACACCACCATGTCAGGCTCATTACACAAGACAGGACTCAAGTCTTGGCGATTGGTCCACGCAACATCAACAGCATTTATTATTCCAATCCATCCATTTATTTATCTGGGTGGATGCAGAAATTACCTCAGACTTCGATAATCTTTTTAATAAAATAAAATTAAGAATCCCGGTTTTTTAGAAGAGGGATATCTGTCTGATCCAAAATATATATAATGAATAAAAAACAGAATAAATAATATTTTTATTTATTGTAATAAAAATAGTCCTGGTCACTTCATGGCAAGTCTGCCGTCAGATTCACTGATAAAGGCCATCACCTCCGCGGTTCGGTGACGTATATTTTTTTTTATAATTTTAAAAAATTTAACTTTAAATTTTTTAAAAATATTTTAATATTTTAATATTAAAATAATTTTTAAAAATAAAAAATATTATTTTAATACATCTCTAAATAAAAAACATTTTAAAAAATAATCATTAACATACCTAAAACACCCCAAAATTATTTGAGTAATCCACAAAATAAATCTTATCTGGTTAATAAATGCAGAACATAATTATAAGGAATAATTCAACTGGTTAAGTTTTAAATTTATTTTTTAATAATTATAAGTTTAAGTCATTTTAAAAATAAAAAATATATATATAATTATTAATTTTAAAATATATAAAATTACTTGAAATACTCTTAAACTAACTCGAATATAATATTAATAAAATATCAAGGAATAACCCAGCCACGCAGTCCACCTGTGAAGATCTGAATTTATTGTTTAAAAATTATTAATTCCACTGTTACAAACCTTGTCTGAAAACCATGGTTATAAAAAAAAAGATTATTGGAGTAATTCGTGGAACAAATCTTCTGTGGTCAATATCTGTAGAACATACATGGAGCAGTCACTGATGACTAGCTAGCATCTTCTTTAAATATGCATTACCCAGAGTGGTCCCCACGAGCACAAGATGCTGTCACCATGTGATGATTCTCCAAGTTCTAGATAGACCTGGTCAAATAGACATTAACATAACAGAATTCCTTTCTTCCCTTCCTCTTTTTGTCAATTAACTTCAGACGATGTCCCTAACCATCACCACCCAATTTCTTAAACCTTGTTTTGTCAGTGAATAAATTTTTTTTAAAAAAAATCAACCATGTCTAGCTGCACACTTGCTCTTATGTTAGATGTTGATAGTAGAGTTTTTTTTGTTCCTGATCAGTTGTGTTTTTAAAGTTTCTACTTTACGGTGACCCACACGGAGGTGGGCCGGCCGTTAGGCCTCGACACAGGATTCGCTGGAGGAATATGGTGTGGAGTCGGCATCAATGGTGGAGCGGCGGATGGAGGGGGATGGGTGATCTTCCAAGCCAAGAGCTCTCTGCTTTGGTGGAAGGTTGAAACGTGACTTTCATTTGTGGGAAGTACAAGTAGATATGCACATGCTTCAGCTAGTCTATCACATCTTTGTCTGGTATTTCAATTTAGACCCCATTTTTATTATTAAATTATTTTAAAACAAGGTTAAAATTGTATTTTTCATACATTTAATTTTTGTATTTAAATTTATTGTTTTTATATGTTTTTATGTGTAAATATTAAAAATAATTTTTAAAAATAAAAAATATTATTTTCATATATTTTCAACTAACAAAACACTGTAAACTACACCCACTTAATCAAATGTATGTATCTAGCTCTCAAACATCTTTTGCTTGGGATCTTGAGATCTCGTGGATGAATGCGACCTTAGATTTTCATTCTCATAAATAAGTCCTCTTTTCTATAAATCAAGATCGTAATTTCTAGGGCATTGCATCATGTCTACATGCTAAAACCACAAGTTTTTATTTCTCGAACGAGAGTATATGGGCCCATTTTGAAAAACAAAATAGAGCAATCAGCATTCCAAATTACAATATGGGCCCATAAACGGGCCTGAGGCTATAGCTGAAAATGAAATCACACCACCAATACCAGGCTCATTATACAAGAAAGGAGTGAAGTCTCAGTGATTGGCCCATCGATTCTGGATTTGATTTATTTATATTTTCTCATTTAGAAGTTTTTATTTTTGAAAATCTCGTTGTGTTTTTTTGGAGAAATAACGATATTATAATATCAATTATTAATTACTCAACACTATAAACCATCTTTTTTTAATATTTTTTTTATTATAAAAATATTCAATATCAACAACAATTCTATTTTTTTATTAATATAAAATATTGTTTTCCAATATCTGCGTAGAAGGAAAAATCAAATCCCTTTGCCCACACGTAATACTGAAACATTTCCTTTGACCTTACCCGTAGACTCAACGGACAAAATCATTACGCGCCCATTAGTGGGACAACGTAATTCATTAATCCGCATTAACCAGTAATTTATCGTAATCCTTCGTGTTAAGTTAGTTTGAAATTGTAATAGAAATTATTTTTTTAATTATATTAGAATAATATTTTTTTATTTTAAAAAATTATCTTTAATATTAACATGTCAAAAAAATAAAAATAAAATAAAAAATAATTTAAAATAAAAAAATAAAAAATAAATTTTAATTACAAAAACAAACACACTCAAAACACTTAATTAAATTAAAATGATTGTTTATAAAAAAAAATTGACTTTTTATGGGACTTCAAAGAATCCAAAGTAAATTTCGAATTACTATTGGATCCCAAATAACTATAAATTTATTATTAATTAAGCGTTTTCATGTTGACGGTCCATGATGATTGTGTCCACGTGTCTTAAATCGCCCAACTGAATGGTGAAATATAAGATTCCGCATAAAAAAAATATTTCCACGTTAAAAATACCTCCAAGACATGTGACACGTTCTTGCTGTATGCTTGACGTTGATGATTACAGTTTTAATTAGCAATTACCCACCAAAAATGACTAGCAGGTATAATATAGTATAGTTAAAATACTAGCGTGTTTGTGTTGAAATTATAATTATTTTTAAAAAATTCACCATAAATTATTGCAAAACGAGGAATTTTGTAAAAGTAGATAATTCATATATAAATAATAAATAATTACATCAAAGTTGTGTTCTGATTTTAGCTTAAACGGGCAAAACGTTCATGTGTTATCATTTAACAATAAGAGAAAGAATAGTTAGTATAGAACATTTAACCATCATTTAGAGATTAATTAAATTTTAACATTGTAATGAAGGGCGGGAAAAAGAAAGGTCAAGAGGAGAAAAGTTTTAAAGTTTACGTAATATTTCCTTCTCAATTCAAACATTAAACATTAATTTTCCGGATCGTTTCCTCATCACAGAGATTATATCCCACCATTGCATATTCAGCATTTATTTTTTATTATATTTTTTTGTCATTCAAAAATCTACCACAAAATTAATAAATACAAATAGAAAGACCAACAAATTTTTATGTCGATATTTTACGGTGATTTTTATTGACCAAATTTTGTTGGTATTTACTGATAGAAATATATCATCAATATATACTGAGGGAATCCCAATTGGAATCCCAATAATTTGATGACGTGTAAGTTGTTACAGACACCGTTACTGATGAAATCACAATGGAGTTTAAAAAGACAAACTGTATAGTGACGTGACACTTGTATCGATAAAATTTCAGGCCAAAATACATCCCAGAAAATATATGGGTGAAATATATTCAACATATGATGTTCGAATGTTTCGCACCGTGTTCATAGTCCAATGCGGGGAACCAAAGCTGACAAATTCACGATTCGGTTATCACATACACCGGCGGCCCCATTCTGTTCGTTTCACATGCGAAGTAAATAATAATATTTATTTTAATCATATCTATTTTTAATTAATTTATTGTTATTTATAAATATATTAAAGTAGCAGCATATTTTCCTTACAAGCTATGACTTTTGGACGTAAGCCAGATTCAATGAAGTTTTTTATGAAGACACACATGCGGAGTAAAGACCGTCAAAAAAGGATTGCAGTTTGTTAACAATCGAACTCAACACTTTGTGGTATGTTCATTGAATTTTTTTTTATATAAATTATTATTTTTTTAAATTTAATAATTTTATTTTTTATTTTCATATAACATATAACAACGGTTGAAAATACCAATCCACGAACGTATCAATCCAGAACAAATTTTTAAAAAGTACGATACCGTGTGTGTGTGATTGCTACATGCCAAACCGGTTCCATGAAGGCAACCCGTAAAATCAAAATAGTCAAGTCATTGAAGATTAACGTGCAAAGGTTATGCTAAAGTATATAGAGTAGGTTGAACTTTGAAGTGCAAGCTTCTTTGTCCACAGCAACACTTCATTTGCAAAGCTTTCTTGAGGAAAAGGGTTGAAAAACTGTTATTTTTGCCTATAAACTAATACAAAATCCAGCCCTCGACACTCGACAATATTGTAATGCTTGAATTTAATACTATTTATTTGCCTGATTAAACCGTGGATGAGTTCCTTTCAAGCTTCTATACTTCACTTCATGCCCGTCGTTGTCAAATGTATTTCATCAATCGACTGCAAAACGCCATGGATTTTATATATTTAAAACGAGAAACGATGACTAAGAAAACCATAAAACAGCATTCTTGCTGGTGTTATTTGCTTGGAAAAATAACTAATCATGGCTACAAGAAAAGCATTTTAGTCAGATAATTAGTGAAGCCATGTAATGAATAATCAATGCTTACTAAAGTTGCCAAGACAGCATGTTTCTTCAGTCAATAAATTACTCGACACGATCAAGCTAGCTCTCCAAGTGCCTTGAAGATAGAATTCTTAACTGGACGGTAGGGATCTCTCTCTCTCTCTCTCTCTCTCTCTCTCTAGCTCTCTCTCTTCATGAGACTATCTTTAGATGATGATAATGTAAAATACAGACTTACTTACCAGAAGAGATTGACTGGTAAATTTCAAAGGTGTCGATACAATGAATAACGTAATTTCGTCAAGTTTCTTGAAAGATAGCTAGCCCGAATGAAGAGCACATTTTTAGGTTCGTCCCCAAACGGGCCAACGTATATATTCATTTTTCATTAAATTTCTTTCCATGGTGTTGATAGAAATAGTGATTTATTAAGAACGGTAAGGATTTTTGCACAAAACAATATCAAGATTATAGCTATATATATATATATAAAATCATAATTTATATATAATAGTCATCTTAATATTTTATATTTATGATAATCTAATTATAAAAATATAAATTTTATTTTATTAAAAATAAAATAAAATAAAATAATCAAGAAAAATTTGTACTTGTTAACTCAAAAAAATGAAATATTTCTACATTATTAGATTTATAATAAAGAACTTATTACACTAATTAAATAACTATTTTTTTAAAAACAAATGTCTTACACTACTAAAAAATTGCATGTTTATAAGAGAAAAGTACTGTATTATTTATAATTTTATTTTTTTTTTATCTGAAAAACTATGAAAGGCCTCTAAAATTTATTTTTCAAACTCGGTACAGATTTAAAAAACTGTTTTTTAGATTTTCGAATAAAAAGATATTGTATTTGATTGGAGTGTTGAATTGATTTTCTTCTTTATTTCACTCCAATTTTTCAAGAATTTAAAATATTATTATATTTCTTAATTAACATCTAAAATTAATGCAAAGCAAATTGTAAGAAAAGCTATCTTCTTCTTGAAATAACATGTTAAGTTCATTTTCGTGATCACTCAACTGTTACGAAATGATGGAAGAGCAATGACCGGAGAGATGGACACCAATGCACTCAATTAGACGTAGTGGTCATGAGTGCACCTCAAGTTTGAATTCCAGCACATTTCCGATATGTTTGCCTTTTATAACTTGTAGGGTTTGCTGAATTCTTCTTCTTCTTCTTCTTCTTCCTTTTCATACATATATATATATGATGTGTCTGATTAAGTCATATATATAGAGATGTAGGGCATAATTATGAATAAATGGACTATGAGAATCAGCATCATAGAAACGTAATTAAACTGAGCAATCAAGGACACCTCAAGGATACTATTCTAATTAGAGAAATGCTTGGAAGTAATCATATATAAATACTACTCAGTTTGACAGAAACAATCAACCTTCTGTTCCTCTCTGATCTCTTTTCAAGTGGGACCTGCGTGGTTAGAGCTGGGATTTTAGCAATGCAAATCAATATTATATATATTAACAAAATAGTATAACTATGAGCAAATCGAAAACACAATACAAAAATATGCGCCACTTGATCAATCTCCCAATCAAGCCAATAAATCTCGCCTGCTCTCAAAATCACCGTGTTTTCTTTCCCTTCACCATATCGTGCCTAAGTAAACAAGTCCAGTGCTCTTGTATATACTAGCTAGTATATATCCAGACAAGGATATAAATTGAGACTTAATTCCAGGTGAGAGGAGTGAAATTAATTCCTCGAAGGGAGTACTGGAGGATTGAGATGGGCCACAGGTGCTGCAACAAACAGAAAGTTAAGAGAGGGTTGTGGTCTCCTGAAGAAGATGAGAAGCTTGTCAAATATATCACCAGCCACGGTCATGGAAGCTGGAGTTCTGTCCCTAAATTTGCTGGTGTGTGTGCTGATACCCTTTTTTGCATGCATTTGAAATAAAAATCAAGCTATCTGATCTATTTTTGATATGCGCTATTGCTTTGTACTTGCAGGTTTAAAAAGGTGCGGTAAGAGTTGCCGTCTGAGATGGATAAACTACTTGAGACCGGAGCTCAAGAGGGGTTCCTTTTCTGCGGAAGAAGAGCAGATCATCATAGATGTCCATAGAATTTTAGGCAACAGGTGAGGATCATTCGAGTCTCAATAAAACTGTGTATAGATAATTCAAAAACAAAACAAAATCAGAACACGTTTCTAATTAACCATGGGGACAATAGATCACTAGATGACATGGATAGAGTAGAACTACTAATTACCTTATCACTGTAATTTCACTACAAGTACTTAATTTATATGTATATATACTTGCAACAGATGGGCTCAGATAGCAAAACATCTTCCGGGAAGGACAGACAATGAGGTGAAGAATTTCTGGAATTCATGCATAAAGAAAAAACTCATGGCACAAGGCTTGGACCCAAAAACTCACAACTTGATCCCTTCTCATCAGAGAGCAGCTAATAAGATTGCATGCAATATATCACAATCTAACCAGCAACCCTTTTCAATTATCACCCTGGATTCAAAGATGAAAGATTATTCCATGGAGATAAACCCTCCTATTCTAACACTACCTTCCCCTTATCCTTCTAATAGCAGTACTCAACCACCATTGCTACAGACCACAACCAGCTTGCCCTTGCCGGCCACCACTGGTTATCAAAACCCTAGTGTCATTTGGAATGAAAATACTCAAAATTCCCAGGATTCTTCCATTTTTCCTTGTTTATCATCCATTGAGAACACACTCATTTCCTCTTCATCTTCGTCTTCAGTGAACCCAACTGGGTTCGGTCTCTTGGATGAGAATTGCTTTTGGAGAACTAATATCATTGGTGAGCCGTTTGATGCAGCAAAAATATTCGAAGTTATGCAATCACAGGATCAAGAAAACCAGCCAAACAAGATTTGTGACACACAAATCATGGATAATACTAAAGGTGTTCACGACAATATGGATGCTTCATTTGACACTACTAGTTACGATCTTGAGTTTGTCGACTCCACAATATTATTGCCTGGTTCAATGTGTCGTGATCTTAGCTCCATGGATGATCTTGCATGGAACTTTTAGGCCTCCACGTGCGTGTATGTACCTAGTGCTACATTGCGGGTAGGTTTTGCTCAGTTCCGGCATCCCAAAATATATATTTGAAGAAAAAAATGCTTCAATTTGTCGCTAGTAACTTATTTTGAGCGTGAAATATATAATATTAGTGGTATCAATTAAGAGCATTAATTGTTTAAATTTGAAAGTACCCATTGGATGCGGAGTTCATATGTAAAGATATATGTAAAAACTTTTATGGCAATCTTTTATATCGATGCTATATGCAAATGCATAGTTTTGGCCTGTGGCGAAAACATTTAATGTGCTGCAAATTCTTGCTGCTAAGTCTAACATTTCTTGTATTGGTGTTAGAGAATAACACTAATTTTTAAAGAATTTGAGAAAGACCTGTTGAACATCTCACAGATTATGTTTTTTATACATGTACGAATACTTTCTGAATTATCCATCATTTGGATGTAGATTTTTTAATTTTTTTTATTTGAATTGACATCCCTTTACTATGTTAAATTATTAATAGACCTCTTATTTTATACGAGTTCAACTTCTATTTAATTCAAAGAAAAATTACAAAAAGTTACACTATCATAAATGTAAATATGGTTATAAGACATCCAGTAAATATAATTTTTGTTGTGATTAAATTTAATGCAAAGGGATATCTTGAGCAATATTATTCCCATATTTATTTTGCTTATGTAAAATTGAGTGATGAATTGAATCCCATTGACAATCGGCATTAAACTTTTTTTTTATAGAGATGTTTAGAAGTGTAATATTAATTATTTAAATAAATATATTAAGTGCAATTTTAAACTTGGAGAAGCCCGTCCATTCGGCTCCGTTAATTATTTAAAAAACACCGTTAAAAATGCAATTTTAAACCGTTAAATAATCATTAGGTGCCTTTTTAGACTATATTTTCGTTAAAAATAATAATTGTTTGAGGTCTATTCGCTGGACAGCTAATTAATTTGCTTCTGCTCACTCCCCTGGCGTCCGCCCTCATTTATGGATTATAACCATCCAGGCCGTGCAGGATAATTATTGCACCAGCTACCAACCGGGCCCAAAAAATTGCCACTGTCGGCAGGCCCATTTACCCGTTTATATGATCCAGCCCATAAAACTCTCGTCTCAGCTTCCCGTTGGTTGAAGACTGGAGCTGTCGGCATGGTCATGAGACTCTACTTGCAGCCTCCGTTCCCGTCGATGCAAAAGTCTTGCTCTACTGACCTGGAGAAGCCCGTCCATTCGTCTCTTCATCTGCTTATGTACATTTTCTTGATGTTGCTTTTTATAGAGCGAGAATCCGAATCAGAGACCTCTCACTTTAATTTCTTCCTGCTGTCATGTGCTAATCTCGAAACATTTTGTATACGATAAAACTCTCTCTCTCTCTCTCTCTCCTATCAGACAAGCAAGAAACCTTCCAAGTATGAACTTCTCGCACATCTGCTCTGAAAGCGAGAGCGTGAGATGCATTCCTTGGGTCTTCATTGGGCACTCTCTCTCTCTCTCTCTCTCTCTCTCGTGTGTGGGGTCCTATGTTCGTTGATATCCAAATTTACAAGGTTTAGGTGGGTTTGGAGTCTTTGGATAGGCAACTCATTTGGAAAATGCAGCTAAAAGCTTTTTACAGATTTAAGGTGGTGATTGTATTTTAATTTTCTTACAGATACGCTCTCAATTGGAAGTTTTTCAATTCATATTATTTTATAGTTTTCAGTCCTTGTATCGGCATTTCTAACAATTGAACCCCTGCATGCATGTTAAATATTCATTTCAATTAAACATGGTTAAACTTTTAGGGTTTTTTACGGTAATTAAATTTAATTATAGTGTTTTATTTTAATTTAATTCATAAATAAATTAAATCCATGTATTTAAAAAAATACAATTTAATTCATTTTATTTTCTATACTATCTATATCTTATTTCTTCGAATGTTTTTTTTTTTAAACAAAAAAGTTAGATGAGTATTTTAAAAAACTTAATTTTAACATTAAATTTCCTTACTTTGAAACTATAAATAAGAGAAATTGACTTTTGATTTATTTTTATAGTAGTTTTAGAGATTAAATTTCACTTATAATTCAATTCCTAACACTAAAAATAAATTTCAAACATAAAATTTTATTAAAACTTTTGATATTCATTCAAGATGAAAATGAGCACTGTAAATAACGGATAATTGTTTTATTACCCATTTGTCACCACTGTACACAAGTCTTCTAAAATTGTCTGCTCGGATTTATTCCCGCCTTTTTTTTATGCCCGGATTTACCTCAAAAGAAAAGATGCGTGCTAATTGAATTACAAGCACGCACGCTAGTTTAATCATTGGAGATCATATCAATCCATTATCTGCAAGGCATCTGGTGTCTGCTTATGTTCATCCAATGGGCTTCGAGGAAATCTCTGGGGTCTCCAAACTCTTTCTTTTTCCCATTTTGATATATCACCCACTGATTTTCTCTTCCCGTTGCATCTCCAAGCAGTTGAATTTTCCTTTCACAGTAATATTATTAGTTTGTTGTTCTGCTGCGAGTAAAGTCAATTTTTAAAAAATATAATAGAAAAATATCTAAACATTATTTAACATATTTACTGATAAAAAAAATATTTTAATAAATAAATTTAGCAAATATAATCAGGTAAATATTTCATCTTATGATATTAAATATCTTGATTTATATTTACCTTTTAATTTTTAATTATTTTTTTATTAACACACATAATTTTTAATTTATTTAATTACATATAAGTATAATTTATTTATTAAAAAAAAACTAAATACAAAAACATGTTAAAAAATCTATACATATAGTTTTTTTATTTTAAAAAATATCTAACCGCATCCAATCTTAAATTAAGTATCTTGTAAATATAATTTTGCAAATATGTTATTCCATTAAAAAAATGGAAAAAAAGCGAAAAGCAAAGAACAAAAAAGAAAGACGGAAGGAGTGTCCTCAAACTAAAAAATTATTACAGAAAGATTATATTTTGTTCATTTACGTACCTTGGCAGAAACAATTGATTTATTTCCACAAAGAAATCCGATCACGAATTTCTCAATGGCACACCACATCACCACATGTTCATCCGATTTATTTTCAATCTGACCAAGTATGAGCAATCGTATAAAAAAATAAACGGGAAGAAAATAACAGAAAAGCAAATGATGGCGTGCTTTGACCTGTCATAACGCAAAATAATCCTCACTTTTCTTTTCATATATTTTTTTTTTCATGTTATGTAGCCCATCACAATATATTATCCTACGCCTGTAATATGAATTTTGGTGGTAATACAGCAACTGTAAGTAACATATCAAATAATTGTTACTTCGTGTGGTCATCTCAGTAGTTAGTGGCCCTAAATTAGTCTTGCATGGGGGAGTACAATACTGGAGTTGTCTTGAGAGGAGCATAGTTGTTCTAATGTTCCGTCCATGCAATCCTTGTACATCATGTATTCGTCGCTAATTTCAGGCTTTGATGGCTTCACACACTCGGCGATGTTAATTATCTGTGGGAAGTCTTCTAGTTCTAGAGAAGGGTACGGAAATTGATAGAGCAAGCTTGAGTAGAATGGCATCTGCATATCCTGCATCCACAGTGTTGTGTGATCAATAACATCGTTGGAAACGAAAAAAAGGAATTGGGCGGGGGAAAATCCAATCCTTTTGAGCATTGTTGTTGAGTAAAACAGTCAACCTAGCAACATCTTTTGAATTAGAAAATTAACTCTAGTGGGGAAACATATGCATCGGAAATAGCGATGTTTGAGGTGTCATATATGTATGTAGTAGAACCAGAGAGAAAAATCAGGAAGAAAGATGTTTGAACTTTGAATTATGTTTGAGTCAGTCAAAAGAAGATGTTGAAGATGGTGAAAAAGCCAATTGGAGTCAGTGTTTGAGGTATTTTCAGAAGGAAGCTTTAGGAAAAGATATAGAGTTCATTGCTTCCAACTTTTGCTGCTTTAACTTCGGATCAAAAGAAAGAAAAAACTCAAAGGGCTTGTTTTGTGGGCCATTTCCAACACATAGCGCCCGATGACTGTACTTTCATTGTGTGCGAGACACGACCACATGCTATTTTCCCTGGTGTGAGCATGAAGCTTTAATAAAAGCAGAACATTGCAGGAAATGCAGTATTGGCAAAAGAGATGATCATGTCATGATCAGAAAAGATGAGTTAATTATTGGTATGGCCCATACCAGCAGTGAACCAATGTTTTTCTATTATCTTTTCATGCATCTATATGCAATTATCAAATTACTAATTATTGCACCGACATCTACTAGTTCTAAGTCTATCAACATAAAGAAATCAAATTCATTTATGAAAGAAATTTGTTAATGTACCTGAATTAGATTCGACGAGAAATCCACGCCCACTGGGTAAATGTTAGCTGAGCTATTGGCTTCATCCGAGGCAATTGGAGCTTGCAAATCATCGGCTGTTGCAGTTTCAATTGGAGTCCCTTGGGTGACATCTGAGGAAGATGTTTCAGATGGGAATTTACAGTAGTCATTGTTGAAATTTTCACCTTCAGCTTCTCTCCCTTTAGAAATTTCAATGCGGCATGTGTTATCCCCCAACAATTGTTCTTCTGAGACCCACGCTGCATCCCTCTCTTCATCACCAACATTTTTCTCTTCTTTTGTTTTGGGAGTCTGTATTGTTTTCCTGAAAACACGGCATAATGCATAGGAATCCTGCGGTGAAAAAAGTAATCAAATTTGTTAAAGAGGTGTGTACAAAGATCTAAAAAAGCAAGATCACAAAGAGCAAAAAAAGAAACAAGAAACAAAACAGGGATAGTGTAAGTGCACCTAAAGTTTTGAAACAAAGTCGACTCTTTCATCATCATGTTGATGATAAGGTATTCTTTATTAAAGAGACAGAACATTTAGTAGTGTAAGGGAAGGGAAGATCTAAAGAAGATAATGGCGTATAAAATCGAGTGCAGTGATAAAATTCGATAAGATCTGATCGACATATATATGCGTTGCTTCTATCATAAAGAAGTATAATCAATGACGGTTTTCCTCACTTGACTGCATAAAGTCCTGGCTTTGAACTGTCACGTCTCCCTGCATAATGCATCTGAACGTGTTCCTATATCGTTTAATTTGAAGTGATAGACGCTACATAAATTACTAAAATCAATATCAATGAATCTCATTGCATGGACCAGTACCGATCAACTCCTTGCATCTAAAAGATATACAAACAAAACATGCCCCGAAAAACCTCTCAGTTTAATCCTGTCATTGTTACCAGCGTTTCCTTGTGAGGCCAATTGCTATCTTACATGCGCGTGTTCCTATTGCAAAGTTCATCAGCGTATGTCTTCTACGCAGAACTGGCAATCAAACACATTCTAGGCGACTTTTTGTAAACCCTAATACTCTAATAGTCTCTTAATACTAGTCTAAATATGAATGCCACTGAACCACAAAATGGGGCAGATCCAACTTCATCATGGTGAATCAATGATCTTAATTCATTCACTTGTATATAATTTTGAAACTATGCAATAGGCTATATGTGTGCCCCTGCCTGATTAAACTACTACAGATTCACGATCAAATAAAAATTGTACACTGAGCCAGTAGTGAGAGTACAATACCTTTAAAATTGATGATGCATTGCCACAAAATGAGTCGATCAAGCGATACTCATGCATTACCCAGTTGGTTCTGATTCCATGAGGAGCTCTACCTCTATAGTACACCAATGTCTTCTTCATGCCAGCTGGCCGCTTCTGAGACTGCACTGGTCTATCTTTCCCTGTGGCTTTCCAGTAACCAGCGCTTGTTGCCCTGTTAGTTCTTGACCCATTAGGGTACTTCTTATCCCTGGGGCTATAAAAATACCACTCCATATCTTTGCTCGGTAAAAATGACTTGTCTGTTAAGCGAATTATCACATTCCACCCACACCACAGATAGTAAAAAAGAGTCAGAAAGAATACTGAGAGCATCAATAAGAACATCGGTATATTACTGATGAATGGAAATTAATTAGATATATGTACCTGGCAAGTCCCACGGCTCACATTTATAGAGATCAACCTCTGGTATAATTTCAAGCTCAATTGTGTGGCCGTTGATTTTCCGATCAAGATAGTACGCAACAAGTTCTTCATCAGTTGGATGAAACCTAAATCCAGGAGGGAGGCTCATGGGTGCCATCGCTGAGATGAAGAGATAATGTGCAAGAGGATTGGAGAGAGGGAGAGGGGATAGTGGCCCAATTGAGAACTAGCTAGATGGAGCGCAACACGCAGCAAAGCCGGCCTGGACGACACTGAACTATATAGGCCACTGTTCTGTTACGATAGAGATGTTCACATTAACTAGCCCTCCAACCTCTCCATGTATTACGCTGTTGCCACTCACTCAAGAAACCAAAAACATATTTAATTATTTTGTGTCCCTTCCTTCATACACTTATCTTGAATAACTTTCACTTTATTTAATATGTGATCGGTGATGTAGGTGCTTTTAAGAGTGTTTTTTAATTAAAAATATATTAGATTTATTTTTTATTATTAACATTAGAATTTTAAAATCATAAAAAAAAACAAACTCCCATCGAGGAGGAATGTAAATTTGGTATTTGAATTGATTGTCTAGATTTGGTACTTGAATTGATTAATAAAATTGGGATTTTGGATATGCTACGAGACAACAAGTCCTTCGGCTTTTGAAGATTCTAAGTGTAAGGGTTTGTATGAAAACCAGCAGGGAGGATAAGAAGCTTCCCTGCTTTTGTGTGCCCACAAACTAACAAAAATCAAACGGATCCCTCGAAAGGCTGTGTGGGCCAACTCTACCGCCCACACCCATTAACACGCAATACCAAGTCTCCCCTTCTTATTCTAGAGATTTTTGTATTTTAAATTTTTTTAATATATTAAAATATAAAAAATAAACAGCTCTTAATCGCCGCTTACATGTAATAATAAAATGTGATATAACATGGTAATTAATATTGGAGTATTGTTGTATTATGTGTATAACAATTGATCCGAATAGTAATTAGTATGTTAATACTAGCGGGAGTATTTTGTAATCCGACCCTTCTATTCTTAGCATATATATTATCATGCGAAGGTGACTTGACTGGATAAAAGAAAGGCCTAGCAAGCAGCTTGTGGCCCGGAGGTCATTGGAGGATCCGGATCATGAATTGGATGGTGATCACGTGCCATTTACAGAAAGCAACGTGACTGACAACTCATGTTCTCTGCTGCAGTGAGATACTGGTGTAGTTTTCAGGGAGTTTCCTCGATCGGCTGTTGATTTCTTTCACTTTTATTAATTGGAAAATGATTTCTCCAGTGTTAGTTCTCAATCTCCTGGGAGGTATAGCTAGAAATCATGAGAGATTCAGCCGTGCCACTTCTTTAAATTAAAAAAGATATATTCCAATCATTTATTTTTATTATCAGCATATTAAAATGACTTAAACGTATAAAATAAATAAGTTTAAACAAAAAATAAAGAATAATTTCTATTTACTCAATTGGTGGCGTGCTTTTTTTAATTACTTTTATGGGTCCAAAATATGTGGGCGTGGCTGCCTTCAATTTAACGTAAACAATCTAGGAGATTGATGGGCCATGCGATGGGTCCATGTGAAAGTTTTCTGGCCTTCTTTTATTCCCAGATAGAAAGGAGCACTTTTATCGTTCAACAGTTGATGGCTTGAACGGGCCTATAATCATCATCTGAACAAATCTACCTGACACTCCGTCACAGCCCCCACTCGCTTTTTCTTTTTGTTATTTTCCCCTTTCTCTTTCTTCTCCGGCCTGCCATCCAATCTACTTTTCCTTTACTGTTATTTACCCCCCCGCCCTCCCCTTTGGTTTCCTTTCCTTAAAATATCATTTTCATGCGAGTAAAGACATCCTGGCAACTTTAATGATTACGAGCCTCAGATCTTTGACTGCTGTCTCTCTCAGGCCCTCGCCTTTTTTCTCTCATCATCTGGTTCTAATCATTACTAGAGCTCTCCCCCATTGATGGAGAGAAGGATGATCAAAATATATTGATCATGACAGAGAAACGAAACATGATTGGTAAAAACATCACGGCAGGTATACTAGCTAGCTAGTTGACCAGAACAACCAGAGTGGAATAGAAAACATATATTTTTATCAATCCAAACGTACGGAAGTCACTGTCACCTTTGTTACGAGCTCCTTTCATTAATTTGTTTGGATGGGTCTTTATGGTTTTTACGCCTCAAAAGTGAATATAAGTTGAATTAAATTGTGCGAGCCAATTACACTGAGCTAGCAAGAGCGATGCAGTCATGAAGGCTTCTAGAGTCTCTTGCCGAAAGATTCTTACTAGCCGTACTCCACAGTATTCACCATAGTTATCAACTTCGTGAACGAATGATGCATGAAGGAGGAGCATTTGATTTGCATAAAAGAGATTCCGAAGTCTTCTTTTTCACCAATAGGATTGCAAAACGGTAGCTAGCTAGCTAGACGCTCCTACATGTAAGAGAAAAGAAAAAAGCAACTTGATCCGTCAAGCAAGTAGTACCCACATTTTGATTCTCGTATACAGTACGTACTACTTACATAGCCTGCCATATACCACATGGGTTCGATTCATTCTTTATTAGAGTTATGTTTCTTTTGTTTGTTCTTTTCTTCCTTTATCGAGAATGATAGTAGCGCTATTACGCTAAATGGACTCCAACCTTTCACAGGATCTAGCTGTGTGAAATAAAGCAAAGGAAAACCCAGGGGCAGAGAGGGAGAGGATCGATGCCTGGGTGGTGAACTGATCACTTGTAACGGTGGAGGTAGTGGTAGATCGATAGCGATCCATAAAGAATAAAGAGAGAGATTCCAAAACGTCGGCGCGATATCTAGCTGCCATGCATTTTAGTTTGTGCATACAAAGACAAAATGTTCAGATTCTTCTTCCGTTTCACGTAATGCATTTGAGGTGTGGCTTTATAGCTGCAGTCGCTCCTCAGGGCACAAATGTCATTTGGACAGTACTTTATAATTTTTGTGTACATCATAGTGCCCTCATGATCTATCCTTTTCTTCAATGGGACCCTTTGCCAAACCTGAACCAATATCAATCTCACGACTGGGGCTCGAAAGGGACATTTGCATTAGCTAGGGAGGTATTTTGACTAGGGAATATATATATATATGGCAAGCACTCTCGCTAGTGTATCTAACGTCTAGTCAATGTAAGAATCTCTGGTAATAATTAGAAGCTGCTCAAAATATGTATCCGCTAATTCTTGGATTTTAGCTGGATATCCAACTTCCAGCCCAATACCCAAAAGAGGAGACGAATCCCCTACCCAAAAGAGTGGCTGCCTCCTAGTTAAGGAGGTTTGGAGAGCTTTGCTTGGGAACGTGAATAGGAGTTTCTTTGACTCAGGTCCGATACCGTGGTTGATTAATGACCTAGCTGACAGTGAGATTGATAGGAATGGTCATGCATGGGCATTGTTATTTGGGTGTACTTTATGAAACATCTGGAAACGACGTAATCAGGGGATATTTGGGGAAGGCAGCACCAAAGCTGCAAACACCAAATACAAAGCATATCCTTAGCTTGACTGGTTGCTCACAGATCGGACAATTGACTTCGCGGATTGTAGTTCACATATATAAACCTAATTAAGGAAGTTAAACGTGGATGGGTGTAGTAAAGGTAATCCGGGAGGAGGTCTGACAGCCTTGGCTCTTGACTTAAGGGTTTTAAGATCAAAGCTGGCTTGTGCACCTCTTTCAAAGCAGAACCGTGGGCAGTAGTTACTGGTCTAGAGCTGGCATGGTCAGTGGGAGAGACGGATTCTGCATTGGTTGTTGCACTCCTCTCAAAAGATTACGTGAAAGAAGATGCAAACTCTGCCTTAATCACCAAGGCAAGAGAATATATATCTAGAGAATGGGATATCTGGATTCAACATGCGTACCGGGAAGCCAACAATGGAGCAGACTGGCTAACTAATTTTGGTCTAATATATATATATTTTCCTTTTCTTTTCTTGAACAATATCCCAAACCTTTTATTCTCATCATTTTCCACCAATGTCTTTTATTTAAGCGGTTTTCAACACATGGGTTAGCCCAAAAGCGTTTTTACCTTCCAACAATCTTGGCCCTAAATTTGATGGCCATTTCACAGTGCCCGACAATCCCGAGAAAAGGTCTCGAGATATCATTGGCCCAAAATAAATTGGGCTTCATTCATTTTTGGGCCTCTCTATATTTGCGGCTAACTGCAAGGGCCGGCCAGCCCTAGATAGAATCAGCTGTTATTGTTATTCTTAGCTTCACCCTGTTCAGGTCGTTGAGGGAAGATGTCGATCCTGTGGGAGAAGAGCGAGGCATGGAGGTGGATAGTGAGGAAGACAAGAGACTCAAAGCCATTCTTCTTCGCATTCGCTACAGTATGCGGTGTCGTTCCAGGTGTGATTGGGTATTTCGTGATGCAGACCACCAACTCCCGCAACCCTGAGCTTGAAGCTCGCCTCCGCCAGAACGCCCGTCCCGATTCCCTTGTACGTTTTTTTTTTCTAATATTAGTGTAATCCACATGTATTTTTTCCTTTGATCTAAAGATCTTTAGGAATTGCCTGCCTTTTGTGATTGGTGATCTCTTTTAATTTTATTTTATTTTCTTGAATTTGATTCTGATGCCCAGACACATGATTGTAGTATTTATAAGCATATTAGTGAACAAAAATAGAGGAGAATCCACTGGAAATGCGTATACCGAAGGACGAGGAGTGTGTTTTTAGGTATTAAGAACGGCATGATAACCTTTTTTGGTAGACAACAACAAGAAGAACGGAAGGGTAAAGCTTCTCAGGGTACCTGCTTACTCCAATTAGCATAAAGTTGCAAAATAGTCATTGGATTGGGGAGGTAACTAATAGTTGACAGATGCCCAACCTTTCATCTGGCAAATGGATTTCACAATAAATAAATGTTGAAACCAAGGGCACAGAGATCCCATTTCCTTCTCTGATATTCTATGGTAAATTCTATAGCGCAGATCATCTTTTGGAAATCACAGGAATATAAGTGCATAGTAACTGTCATATATGCGTAGGTTTGTTCTCTTTAATCTCTGTCTTGTGTTCTAGAGGTTTATTGCCCTGCAATCTTGGATCATGGTTAAACAATCTTAAACTTTTTCTTTGATTTAAGCTATGTTAGACTTATTCTTTTCAGATATAAATTTGTATGTTCGGACTTGATTTTAACTAGTTTCAGTATTGAGCTAGTTCGTATTATGTTAATTAACGGGGTTCAATTCTACAGTCAATGTTGAAAGCATTTTCCATCTTCGAATGGAAATGCATGTTGACAGATTTTTCTTGCTTGAATTTCTCGATCAGATGATGGGTAAAGTTAATCGAGAGAGACTGGCAGAATACCTCGGGGAGCTGCAGCGGAAAGAGGATACAAACGATCGCTATGTAGCTGCTCTAAGAGGGGAGACATTGACAAGAAACCCACATTTGAGAATTCAGCCAATACCCAAGCTGGATAATACCCAAGCTGACGAGCAGAAACTTGATAACAAACAAAAGAAGTAGATTAGTTGATGTTCTTGCTGATGGAGCACTTTCTATATTTGGTATGTTAATGTCATGGCTGGACAAGAAATGGAAAGCATTGTTTTTTCCTCACTTTCTATATTTGGTATGCTACGCAAAAGCTTTTGGCCTGTGTTTTATTTGGAATATTTCTGGTTAAGTAGGTTTTTCTTATACCTGCTGGAAATGACAAAGAATTTCATATCATATTGCCTCTAATTTGCTTTGGATTTTCTTCTTCACTCCAAAGGCTTCTCTGCAATTAGCAGTTTCTCGGTAGTTCATGGAGGATGATGGTGTTAGTGCCTGGGCTTGATTTCAGGCCTGGCATACGAGATTTGGAAGGAAGTGACATGTTTTATGCACGAGAACATCATTTTAAAGTTTTTATTGGCAGATAACTTGTATTCAAGCAGCCAGGGTGCAGTAAATTGCATCGGAACTAAAGTAAACTCATTGATGAATTTCTTACATTGCTTCGACCTGTTCCTGTCAATTTTTTGGTTTGATGCTGGCAAGGATGCAGATTGAAACAGAAATTCATATAACCTCGACTAAAAGCATATGGCCACATTCATAACTAAGGCTGGATTTTGCAAAAGAGATGTTTGTCTTCTGCAAAGCCCCAGGGACCCCTTGAACTTGCGGTTAATTAGTATGACCGAGTTCTGTCCCAACTCCCAACCCCAGGATTGGACTTGAGGAGGTTAAACGCAGTGCAGGGGTGGCTTTTGACTTGGCAAATTGCTTCCCAGATAACGCCCGAACCATGATATTAATTGACGCTATATACTTAGTTCAATCAACAATTTATCCAGACATGATATATGCTAATCATTATTGCTGAGCAAGATTATTTCACATCTTAAATTCTAAATTAATCGGTAAACAGAAGTTCTAACGAGCATTCTACATCAATTTAAGAAACAGAAATCTGTGTCTGACTTCACACTGGAACATACACAAACAGTCAAGAAGGCAAGAGAGCCAAATATGTAAGGTTCAAAATACAGTTTTCCTTCATCCTGTCGTTAAGAAAACAGCTTGATACTGCTGGAGATTGGCTGGCGGCATATGGGACAGTTAGATACTCTTGATCCACAGTCTCTACAAGTCTACAACCAAGCAATGCTATTAGTATCATAGCAAAAGGGTTGAGAAAACCAAAGCAGGCAATGTTTAGGGAGCAACTCACCATGTGGCCACAGCCAAAGGCCAAGTCCTTTCCATCAGTCAGGCAAATAGGGCAGGCCTATATTCAAATTGGAAGATAGACAAACAATTATTTAGAAAGCTATAAATTATTGACGAGATATAGCGTTCCAGAAAGAACGACGAAATTGCACAAAAAATATTGCCAAACCTGGGTTCACGACATGGTGCTGAACGACTTGAACACGGCACCGGAGGAGGGCGTGGGAATATTTTCTTTGCTCTTCCCGTGGAACATCTTTTCTCCAAAAGCCAATAGCATAAATGAGCAAACACGTAAAACCCAAATGGATGGCATGCAGATCAAAGCGGTCTATGCAATAACAATGCCAGGAAACATAGAAAATTGGAAATCTTTCTATATCTGTTTAAACCAACCATTTTAATCCTTTCCCGTGTTCAAAACTAATCATTGCCGACCAGTTTTAGAACTAGCTTCACTGCTAGAATGCACTTCTTTGTTTTGAAATTCTCAAAGCATTTTCGAATGCTGGCAATGCAGTTCTGATAAAAAATGGAACAGTGAACTAAGAAGTTTACAAAACCTACCCCATGACACCAAACTCAACGGCTGCTTTATACTGGAGAGGAATCTCCATCAGGGCAGTTAAAGCAAAAGCCGTTTCTTTCTCTGAGAGCGTTTCCTTTTGTGACATAATTGCAGTGAAATTAACGAACTGCAGACAATAAGAAAACATGTTCATAACATAAAGTTCTAGCATGCATGTTGGATTAAAGAAGAATATTAAACGGCATCAAACCAAACATTAATTCTGTTATCGGAATACCTGAAAATTGTCAAATGCACGAGCTGGGATTTTATCATCAAATCTCTTCATGTCTTCCCAAGGTCCATCACCAACACCAACAAGAATTATTGACAGTGGATATAAACTGGTTAAGAATATCAAGAGGTCACATATAGTAATGCATAGTAATCGCTTTTCATAAGGAATAAAAAAGGGTATACATTTCAGTATAAACACCATTTTCAGGCATTGTTAAAATCCAATGATTAACAAGCTTTTTCAGAACCACCATAACAATAAACGTGAAAAGGCTGGCACCCTACCCACTAAATTCAAACAAGTCTAAGCATGTGATTAAATAATATGCATATATCTTTAAGGCTCAACCTTGCGTCAACAATTGCCTTGATTGTTTGCTCTTCTTGTGGACTCAGTTGTCCATCACGTTTACCCTTTGTGACCTTCACAATAAAAGATAATATCACTTAAATTACAAATGCATCCAGACATACAGAAACAAACAAATGCAAGCACGCAGAGAGAGCTTTGAACTCAAACCTGACCATCTGCAATGATGATCAATACATGATATTGGCCTTTACTTTTTTCAACAATGTCTATGGCAGCCTCAATCACCGGCCCGTACGAAGTTGGCCCTTAAAACAATAACATACATCTGTGAAGATTTATGTGAATCTTGAAATAAACAAAAGACAAAAATCTTTATGGGTGTAATGTTTAACTATGACTCTCCTTAAGAAAACCAAATTCCAGCTTCAAATAAACAAAGAACAAACCTGAAAGTCGCAAGTTTGGAGCAATCTTTTTGTAGCATTCCAATACTTCCTCAAAACCATAGCAAGGTGAATGATCACCGTGAAAGCTAAACACCTCTTGATCATGAGTGGTGTCTGTGTGAACAAATAGAAAAAAATCAATTCAACAGTTGAACCATGAGGAGCAAAACTGGAAACGACATTGTTAGAATTCAAGTTCCAGGGACGGGACTTACCATCACCAAAGCCAAAACAGGGAACTAAGTTGTCTTCATCAAAGGGAGCCATAGTGCTTCCAATAATAGAGATGGCTTTCTCATATGGATTAGGTGTGTCTCCAATGACATGAAGACTACGATTATTGAACGAGACCTTGCCTTTAAAATGAAAATCAACACAGTGGCATCCATGAGAGATGAATCGAGACACAAACCAGTTCAAAGGAACACAAGCAACAGCGTATGCTTTAAATAGCCATGTTATAACCGTTCCATTCCTAAAGTTTCTAAAGGTCGGTTTTTCATCTTTTCACTCTTAGTTCCACTTCATGGAAGTCTCGATTCCAAATTCCTGAATAACTGATAAAGTAATACACAAAGTTTGTAGTGCAAAATAGTGGGCAATATGATCACTTCACTTGCACATACCTGTCCATTCATTGCTTCTAGTGAAATCAATTCCAACAATGAGATTTGATGACTCCAGGCCAGCTTCCCTCAGGGCAGTTGTAACCTGTAAAATGGAAAAGCATGTTAGTAGATTGCGAGAACTCGACTAAGTAGCCATTGTGATTCCTACGCTGAATGAAGCATCAAATTTCTGTAATTGGAATTTGGAAAGACGTGGTGTTGCCGGTAAATGATTTCCACACTAGCCAGTGTGTAAGGCAGAGTGATAAAAACAGTAATGTATGTAAATAAACAGGAGGCATTGTTGACCAAGATCATGGACAATTGGACATCCATGAATCAGTCGCTGTTGCGTTTCGTGAACAGACGACAAAAGCACAAATTGGGACTCCAACCGTTGCTTTGATTAATCAGAACTCTCGTGACCCATGTAGATGATGGATCTCGAGACCGCATTTTTACTTTCTTTTCTTTCTTACAACTGACCATCCGTGTTTTCAAAATTATTTATATAAAAAAAATAGTTTAAAATTAATTTTTTATCGTTTTAATATATTAATATTAGAAATAAATTACTTCTAAAAAAATATTTTAAAAAAAATTTAAACAGTAAAAAAAATCAGCTCAGGATCTCATGATGCAGTTGAGGAGAAGTTACTGCGTGAACCCATTTACCATAAGCTTATTCTTAGAATGTTCCGGACTTTGTTTATCGGGAAATAAATAAAAAGTAAAAGTGTTATGTCAAAAGTGATGATATATATTTTAGTAGTTATTTTTTAAAATATTTTTTATTTAAAAATATATTAAAATAATATTTTTTAATTTTAAAAAATTTATTTTTAACATCAACATATTATAACAATTTAAAAATATAAAAAATATATTTAAAATAAAAAAATTATTTTTTTTATAAAAACACTTGCCAACATAAACAAACTTATTTATACTTTTTTTTTCTCCTTTTCTATAGGAGAATTTTAACACTTTTACTCGAGTGCTCCGTAATAGAAGTATTTGAAAATTTAAAATAGAAATAAAACTGTTAAAAAATGAAATAATATTTTAATTTTTGAAAACTTAAAGTCAGAAAAAATATTATTTTTTTGCTTAAATACAATATTTTTTTTCCATGAAAGTAGAAAAAATAATAATAAATTAGTTTTAATTATTTTTTTAAATCTATACTAAATATGAAAACTGTATTTTAAAGCTTTTTTTTTTTAATTTCTTTACAAGTTTTCTACTGCTTTCAAAATTCGGAAACAATTAATAGTATTTTTTTATTTTATATAAAAACACTATTTAGCAAGCCATGTAAAAGATTAAATTTTTTATTTTTATTTTTATATTTAGTTAGTATTATAAATTTATTTTTTATTATGAACATAATATAAATATTTTTTAAGTTAATAATATTATTTTTTCATAATAATTTCAGATTTAAATAAAATAAGATGAGTATCATGTATGGAATAAAAAATATGAAGATGATTTTTATATATTGTAATATTTATTTTTTATAAAAAAAATAAATGAACATGTTTTTGTTTTTTTAAATATAAAATATAAAATTAAAAATATTGTTTTATATTAGCAAAGACCCCTGATCTTGGAAAGGACAAATTGACAAGAAGATCCCTTAAATTAGGCAAATTGACTAATAGCATCTCCAAAACAATACGCTAGGAATTAGTTGTATTGAATAATATAAACATGGTTTTTTTTTTCTCCATGTATGCTCTAATGAAAAAAAACCATTTAAAGAATTAGTTGTATTGAAAGGAAGAAAGAAGTGCTTTACTTTGTCTTGCGGTTTCAAGTTATATTTTTTTCACATGTTTATTTTTTTATTGATCCCATTTTATTATTTTTTATTTTTTAAAGAAATATCCATGAATAGCTTTTTTTTAATAAAAAAATCATTTTGACTGTTCTTTTATCATTCAGGAAAAAAAAAGTTAAAAGAAGACTTTTTTAAAATTGGTTTTTTTCTAAGGCATCATTTATTATTGCGGTCCGTTCTAGTTTTTTTTAAAAAAAATTACTTTAATATTTTTTATTATTTTAATATGATACGATAAAAAAATAAAACAAAAAATATTTTAATATTTAAAAAAAAAAACATTTTAAAAAATAATCCTGTAGCATTTACACTTGCAACATGCCCTGAAATCACAGCAACAGACCAAACAAATTGTTATTGAGTTGTTGTAAAGAAAACAATAAAAGAAATATCCTTATTCCTTTAATTTCTAAGAAAAAAAAAATCCTTTTATAGTTTATTCATCAAATGGACAGTTATTCATTCCAAAAGAAAAACATCCCCAGGGCTTTAAACGAAAAGAAAGAAAATAAATAATCAAGGAGGATAATACATGCCTGTTCCAAGGAAGAAAAATTATCAGGGATGAAACTATATTTCTGCTTGATAGATTCTCTTTTCTCGAATCTGGAACCCTTTGGTTGGCTATCAGGGATGAAACTATATTTCTGCTCGATAGATTCCTTTTTCTCCAATCTGGAACCCTTTGGTTGAGTACTGCTCCTTCCACGGCCATAACATCCTTGCTTAGACTGCGCATCTGAAAACACCCCGCCCATATCGTCTTCCGTTCAAGAAAGTGATCACAGGGATGAGAGAATATATCTATATAGAGCAAAAAAAGCGATGGTTTCGGGAGAGATCGTGGAAGACACGGAGAGGGTTGTTGTCGGTGGCAAAGTAGAATCGATGTCGTGTGAAAGAAAAAAGTTGAAGGAGATCAATTAATGAACTCGCCGGTGTTTAGTGGCCAGATGCTTGAAGAAGCAAAAAGGTTTCTGGAGAAGAACGATTGCATGGAGAATATATATATGAGAGGCGCAGCCAAACCGCTACAATCAATCCCTCTGGTTTCTTTCTCCACTCCATAACAAACCACACTGTGTATTTATAGACCTGGTCCAAGGTTTTATTTAATTCATGATTGGGAATTTGTTAGGTGAATTTCGAAACAATAGCATCATTTTAGATAAGAAAAATAAATAAACAAAAATCTTAGGAGCTGACTTGGTGGAGAGTTATTCCAGTCAAATTTTATTGAATCAAACTTTAAATCAACTACTTATCCAATCAAAATCATTAAATATAGTTAAATAATTATATATGATTGTGATATTTAGGACTAAGAAGTGTAATAATAGTTATAGTTTAAAATGTTTTTTATAAATATATTAAAATTATATTTTTTTATTTTTTTAAAAATTATTTTTGATACACGAATATCAAAAAAATATAAAACATAATTTTTAAAAAATATAATTTTAACAGCCAGATATACTATGAAAGCTAAATAAAAGATGTGATGAGTGCTCATTCCATCACACGTACAGGGCATGTATAATATTATAATATAAATGTCGAACATCAAAAGAAAAGAAACGAGAGTTATACACGTCCGTTCTCGCGCTGGATAGCGTGGGACTGCGAGACGGGACGGCCGATCGCACGTTTTTCGTTTTTTCTTCAGCAGGGGGTGGTCGAGACTCGGCCGATATCTAGCACATCTGGAAACTGGCCAGTGGTTTTCAGGAACGATACCCTTGAGATTACGTTGGCACAAAAAACAATATCCAAAAGTCAAGAAGTTGCAGTCAACTCGTAGTTACCTCCGGAGACTTTGGCATTGCGCAGTCACTGCGCTTAGTCTGTGCCAATCCACCTCTCTCCGTTGGACACGTCATGATGCATTTGGTGTGGATAAGTGTCCGTGCATCCTGCTTGGGACATATTGCAAGGCGAGATCAGAAAACCCTCTGTTTTTCATCAATGAGCTTGGAGTTGGGATATATATGAGATCTTATTCTTTTTGAAATTTGCCTTGGACATTGATATTTTTCCGATTAGAGGGCGAATGGTATAGGCATTTAGGAAGAAATACGCAATTACTTTGCTACACCTCAATAAAATCAATTTTCGCTCTGCCTCTATAAAAAATATTATTAAAAAAAAGAGAGAGAGACTAACTACGAAGAAAAAATAAACCGATAGATTGATTTGAAAATCTTGAAGGTCCACACAAATATCAAGGAGGAGAGGGAGATGATGAGAGAAAAAAAATTGTTGCCAATGCTAAATTGACCCTCTCCATTAACACGCCTCACCTAGGGGTTGAGAGGACATCACAATGGAAAACAATTTGTCTTCAATTACACCATAGCCATTTTATTGTTTTACAATAATAAAACTACGTCAAAGCCCTTTGTAACAAACTTGTTTTTATTTTTTAAAAGGATAAACATGTAATTTTACTGTGTTAAAAAGATAGAGAGATCATTATAATATTCCATTGTATTTTTATTTTTTTTTTTCTTCGAAAGGCAATTCATTTATTTCTTTCTTACAGGGAAAAAACATCACTGCATTGTTGCGAAGAGTCTGCACCTATTGTGTTTTCATGACAGCGTTTTTTCTTTTTTGAACTGCTATAATTCATATAAATAATCTAATTTTTATTTCACAATTAAAATTACTTTATAAGTAAAAATCAATGGATCAATGTGTCGTTGTATAATGGAATATTTCTTTGTATGTGATTAAGTTTGTAATCTATCATCTAAACAAGATTTTTAAATTAATCTGCCCGCCACATGTTCTGTGCCTGATAACAAGTTTATATTGGGAAATATGTTGATTTAAAAAAAAAATATATATGTACTTCTTACATTCTAATCACGCAATTCAATTAAAAACACGGGAATAGATTGAAAAAAATATATAATAATTTGAGCTATTATCTCAGATAAATAAAAAAATTCCCTATTGAATTCGATGCAAAGTGCATAATTTGGCACGCCCTGTGCAATAATCCAGGTATCTAACTTTCTCTCTGTGATTGAAGTTTGCTTTGTTTATACATAAATTTATATACACATGATTTATCATGAATTAAAAAGAAAAATTGAATACTTAGTTAAAACTAGTGGTTTCCAGTTATATATATATATATACACACACACATTAAATTAAGTTATATAAAAAGATTTTAATCCGTTCGGGTTTTGACCGGGTCACCTTAATTAATTCTGATTTTTTAAAAAAAATTAAAACAATATTATTTTAATAAAAAAATATAAAAATTAATAAATTATAATTAAATTTTTAATCAAATCATACTAGGTTAACCTATTAAGCTAGATTTCAAAACTATAATTATATATTCTACGGTCACATCTGGGTGGATAATTTAACTTTGAATCAGCAAGCTAAGACCATCGGGTACATGGAAAAGTTTCTGATCCAATTTATTGGGATATAATTTTATGATAGACACCTGAATTTAAAATGATGCATCTTTTGCCCGTTGTTTTCTTTTCATGAAAAAATGATAGAGACGGCCATCCAGCGAGTACTTTAAGTTGACGGAAATGATAATATTGGAAAAATCCGCGTCAACGTGACCTATAATAATAATTATTATAAAAAGATAAAAACACTGCACACACGTGAACTGTGCGATCCCTTGCAGGTAATTGTGGATTCAAGCTCGTGTCATTTTATTTTTGTGATCGGACTTTGTATATATTTGATTCAAGCAACGTTTTCTCATTTTTCTTGTTATATTTTTTTTATTGTTTAATTTTATTATTTTATATTAAATTAATTTAAAATTAAATTCTATATTTTTTCTTTAATTAGCTTATTGTGAGATTCTTGCAGTGATAAGTGCTCAATTGAATTTTTTTTATTATTAATATGTGGTGTTTGAGTTAATTTGTGTATACCTTGACTAATCTTTACGGGCACTGAAATTAATAACCAGGTAAATCTTTATTAACTATTAATATTAATAATCACATGGTTCAAATCTAAAATCACATGAGAAGTAAATCTTTTAATTTCAAGTTCTTACGGCTTAATCACCTACTAGATAATTATGCCAATTGATTCTTGATTGCAATTAAAATTGCTGATTCAAAACAATCTAAACTTTATAGATCAAATTGAAACTTAAACAAAAAATTAACCCCTCTCCTAGCCAGCCTAGGGATCAAAGAGGGAAATTGGTTAGCATGTATAACACACTTGTCCGGGTGCGGGGAAGACCACTGCATTGTTGTGGTGCATGTACCTTCCTCCAACATCAGAAGGGTGCCTTCAGCGGTGTTGCTGGAATAATTTTGGTGGTGGCTTTCTTATGCGACGACATAAGTTCCAGTGTAGCTCCATAATCCTTTTTTTTTTTATCCTTTTCCTTTCACTTCTCTCTCGTCTCATTGTTTTTGGTGTCTGACTCTTTTCAAAATAAAAAAGAGGCTGTCATTTATTTGATGCTCGATTTTATCTTTATTTTTTTAATTATTATTTTTAGTAATTAATTTTTAAAATTTTATTATTTAATATTAGGTTCGTTGAGGATCAGATTTTGTATATATTTTTTTGTTTGTTTTTCAGGAGGCTATTTAATCTCATGACTCATGTCATAAATTTAACAAGTTCACTTGGTTTACTTCAATTGTTTTTTGTGTCTTTCTTGTTATATTTTTTAATTTTATTATTGTTTATTATGTTGGTTGAGATTTGAGATTTATAGTATTTTCCAAATTGTTTTCTATGAGGATATCTTAATATTACGACCCAGATTATGAGTTGACAAGCAAACTCGGGTTGACTCAAATTGTTTTTTTGTTATTTTTAATTTATATTTTTTTCATTTTTTGTTCTTTAATAGTAGGTTGGCTGAGAACTAGGCTTTGTATTTTTATTTTTTTTCAATCCTTGAGATATCTCATTCTCATAACTCAAATCATGTGTTTGACATGTTAATTTGGTCGGACCAAAGTTGTTTTTTAAGCTTTTTTTTTAAATTAAATATATTTTTTTATCTTTTAATATTTGATTGTTTTATATATTTTTTAATATTTCTAAACTAATTAAAAATATATTTAGATATTATTTCATTAAATTTCTTTTTTTTTGTTATGTAAAAATCATTTCACTATACTGAAAAACATTTTTTTCACAAACCAGTTTAATTACTTTATTTTATTTTATTTAATTAATTTATTATGATTATCTGTTTTTGTTGTTATATATTTGAATAAAGCCGACTTATTAACACATTGATGATTGACCCCGAGTCACAAAATTCAAAAAAAATTTACTTCTAAAAAAACATGCTAACAAATGCATGAATCTTCCTTTTTAAACTAATTTTTCTGGGTCCAAATCACTATGCAATGCGGATTACCAGCCTAGTAATTACTAACAGAAGAACGTAGTTTCTAAATCGTGCATGCATCATACCCACGAGGACAAGAATAACAGAACACAATAATATATCAAAAACCATGCAGACCGACCTGGCTTGTCTCCTCGACCAGTTTAGACTTTAGCGTGGCTTTTGGGCTCCGAGTACTTTTCCCTGACAAGCAAAAGCAGCCCGGGCATCCGGCCCACGTTTAAGCCCGATAAGAAAAATATACTTCTATTTCTCTCTGCCTCACTCACCACGGACCTTCGGCTCCCAGCGCGCCTGACCAGTAACCGCAGAAATCCCAAGCTCATTTCCTTGGAATAATAAATTCAACGAGAGAGATGTCTGAATAAGATATATAAGATGAGCTCGTGAATGCCATCGAGTAATAAGCGGCTAGTTCAATCTATTCAGGTTAAAGATATATATAAAAAAAGAAAGATAAAACCTCCCAACAGAATCTCTACACCACTCAATACCCCCTCAATCAGAGAATAATTTAGTGTATCATGACTCAGCCACTGGCAACTCGACCGCCAGCCTCACAACCACCACCACAACCTCACCGCGCAGGCGGCAGCGTCCAGGTCCGCTGCGCTGGATGCCGTATGATCTTAACCGTCGGACCAGGAATCACGGAATTCGTCTGTCCTTCCTGTACGATGCCGCAAATGCTGCCGCCCGAGCTCATGAAAAAGGCGGTGGCTCCACCGCTGCCTAACAATAACAATATGTTGCATAAAATGACGTCGCAGTCGCAACCGCAAATGCCGGCTTACGGCATCGATCCGAGTAAGATGCAGCTGCCTTGCGCTTATTGCAAGGCTATTTTGAATGTTCCTCATGGTTTGGCTCGGTTTCAGTGCCCTCAATGTTTTGTCGATCTCGCTGTTGATTTGTCGAAGATTAAACAGCTATTTCCTCCTCATGCTACACCTCCTCTTCCTCTACCCCCTCCATCGCGGACGGTGCTTCCTCTTCCTCCTCTTCCACGACTAGTTCTTCCTCCTCCCCCCCTCGAAGAAGTCAACGAGGTTTTGCATCAACTGTTCTCTGTTATCTTCCTTGTTTCGTGTATTTGTATAGATGGAGTAAAATCTTGCTTGAATTTTTAAAAATTAGGGTTTTCTGCTGAGTGTTACGTTTAATCAGTAGGAGGAGCTGTAGTTCATAAGGGCAAATACCCATGACTACTAGAAATGTATGCGTACTAACAACAGAAAACTTAAAATTTTAACTGCTGCATTGTAGCGGGCTATATACTAGAGGGTGGAGGACACTTCTGTTTAGGATTCTTATAACCGTCAAGGGTGACAAGCGAAGTGCTAGGGAAGCTAATGGCTTGTTCGGGTCCCCTACTTCTAAATTCTAACATCGAGAATTCTTCATTTCAAGATCTTCCTTACAAGGTTTTTGGTTCACAATGAGGCTAGGAATTAGTGAGAAACGGTAGTTGTTTTTCATTAAGATTTCTAAAATACTTTAGAACGGGTTATAAAACGTTGCTTTTATGAGGTTCTCTGATGATTATTGTTAGAGGAATCTGACAGATTGATTGCAAATTTGATTTCTGGGTTAATTTATGAAGAAAAGGAAAAAAAGACTGCTATCAGTTAAGATCATTCCCTGGAAGTAAGCGTGATACTTTGTGAGGATGAAGAAAATGTTGTGAAGTTTTTCATTGAACTTTCGGATGGAATTTAGAGATCACAATCATGTAATAGACTTGAAATATCTGTAACCTAGTTGGACTTGGACGTCTAACTAGGAAGGCTCAAGCATTATTGTATAACACGTGAAATCTTAAACAAAATCCAATTGTCTGAGAAAAATCAGGCGACGATTTATGAAACAGGATCCTAGACCTTGCTTTTGACAATTTCTAGCAAATATAGAAATAACCTCAAACCTACTGATACATTTGGAAAATTGTAGCTTGGCAAACTTAAAACGACACCCGTATTGAACCACCTTCATCTCCATTCCAGCCAATCAAAGCTCAGTTTGCCCCACCTTCCCTCATCTAAAAATAATAATTTCCCCACCACATCTTGTCAAATCAAAATTCAATTGATTCAGATGCATAGCCGAGTACCCTGCTGTGGGATGTCTTGCGAAAGTTCCCTTTTGACACTAGAACCTGTCAGGTAGCCATTGAAGTGGAGAGAGAGGAAGATGAAGGTGGCACTGCAGGAGAAACTTTTACAGATTATGTGAGTATTATTTCTAAAAGCTTCCTTCAGAATTTCTGTTAGGGAAGTCTCTGTATTTCTGAACTTTTGGCTCGTGTGTTAGTTTTTGGTTACTGAGCTGTAGAATTTAGTTGATGTTTATGCGGTCTTTTATGCAGCGACCTCCAAAACTATCTATTGGACCACCTCATCCCGATCCTATTGTGGAGACATCTTCCTTATCTGCAGTGCAGCCACCTGAGCTGACTTATGATCTAAAAATCAAGGATGATTTAGAAAGTACCAAGGCTTTGTCATGCTTGCAGATTGAGACATTAGTCTATGCTTGTCAGGTTGTTTTCTACGATATAACTGATGGTTGATGATTACAAGTGCCACTACTTATTAGGTACTGTTGATTTGATGGCAGAGGCACATGCAACACCTTCCAAATGGTGCCAGGGCTGGATTTTTCATTGGAGATGGAGCTGGTATGGGTAAGGGTAGAACAATTGCAGGATTGATATGGGAAAACTGGCGCCACGCGAGGAGGAAAGCTTTGTAAGTTGTGGGTTACAATGACTGCATTCTATGCAGATCTTCGTTTTATCCTTACCCTCAGTTTTTTTTTTTTTGTGCGGCTATTACTGATTTTCAAGTTATTTAGATCTGCATTTGCAGCTGGGAGGATGCTGTATTTCAACCCATGTTATATAATGCTTTTCTTCTCCTTAATGCTCTTATGCAGGTGGATTTCTTTTGGTTCAGACTTAAAGTTCGATGCAAGAAGAGACTTGGATGATGTTGGTGCAGCACATATCGAAGGTAAATCCTTAAGCCTTTCCTAGCTTATGAGATGATTTTATGCAATAATAATACTCTGTTTTAGCTATTCAACAGACAGGATTAATGGTTGATGTAACATAACATTTGAAATCAGAATGATTCAAGATTGGGCGTGGAAGGGTTTGCTTTAATGCGTCCAGTTATAGAAATCTGGAAGAAGAGAGTTTAAGGACCTAGAGGATCTTTGTCTTGCTTTGGTGGTTGAATAAATGTTCTGTTAATTTATTTTTCTGCAATATTTATACGGATTAGAGGATCTTTGTCTTGCTTTGTTTATTTCATCGTTGCAGCTCTGCTTCTGGAATGTTTAAGATTGTCAGACCTGCTGTTGGGGAGTCAGTAAGGTATCGGATATTACCAGGCGTAGTCAAAGCTTATATTGAATCTGATGTGTTTACTGACTCTTTTTTTTTTCCTCCAGGGAAATGCCCCTGGCAGAGTTGAAAAACAAATTAGAAAATTGCTGTCGTTAGATAAGGCTTGTAGTGGTTGGGAAGACGAGTATGAAGTTTCATCTAAACAGGTACGAAAGGGTGTTGAATATATGTTCAGATGAGAAATCCTGTTGGTGTTGATAATTTGCAATGTTAGGTATAGAATAACCACTGAGCTAAAATGGTAGATTAACTGATGATGAAAAACTGTTTTGCATCTATTGTTTCAACATTTTCATACTTATGAACTATTTTAGGACATGAAAATATGAGTTTTGTTCTTTGATGTGTGTTTCTCTTCATCTTTTGTGTTCGAACTGGTAAAGAACTTGATGCAAGCTTTGACCTTCCAACTCGAGTTTCAGCAGCCAGAAATAAGTTTTGTGTGAATATTCAAATTAGCATGTTCCCTGCAAAGTTTCCTGTTTGTAATGTGTCCGTACTTAAATGGGGAATCATATACTGGAGTCAACAGATAATACAATGTGGAAAGTTTATGATGCTGCAACAAGGTAAGTGACTTGGAGACAATTGGATGGAATATTCTTACTTTGATTGATTAATGACAATGCTACCTTGCTGTTAGTGTCCAGCTGACCCCTTTTAATGTAGAGAAACAGAATCATGCGAAAGTGAAAGGTGCATATCTTGTATATTCTCCAGCATACTGTGTGACTTCTTCAGTCCCCTTTTTTTGTATTGTACTTGTAAAATTCTATTGATCAATCTGAAATCTAATAATTTTCTTCTTGAATTGACTATTTGCTCCATATAGACCTGATGCATAAACTTTTTGTTAATTCTTCAGTTACCTTGTTGTTCTTATCATAGCTTACTGTTAATTTTTCCTGCAGTGCATGCATGGCCCAAATTGCAGGCTTGGAAACTTTTGTACAGTTGGCAGAAGAAGACAGGAAGTAAATGTTTTGGGTGGTCTTATTCTTCCTGTTTGGGGAACTATCGAGAAAGCCCTTTCTAAGCAGGCAACAAAGGGATTTTTAATGATTTTCTAATTTTCATGACCATGATGTTTAGTCAATTCTATGTTGCTCATTTTTCAATTCTAAGTCCTTTCTGCTATTGACCACATAAGAGCCCGGGGTGTCAGTTTTACTTTAATTGATCCTCTTCAAGTTTCTTTTTTTTAATTTGTGGCGCTTCATCACTGGAATCAATTTTTTTACTGCATTCTACTTGTTATGCAGATGTTATTTTATGCCGCAAGTTTCTTTCTATGGACCACCCTTTTGAAACATTTTGCAAGAGGGTCTTAGATTATGTAGGGTCAAAGTAAACGTGATTCCAATTCCCTGTGTTCGAGTTGGGCATTCTCTTGATGGATCTAGGTGGTTGATCCATAATTTTGAAAATGTACTTTTAAGTCTGGTTTACTTTTCTGGTGGAGAGATAACCCATGAGAAAATGAGGTGGAAAAATAGGTTACATTCTTAGTCGAGTCCTAGCCTGGTAAGTAGGTTTTCTTCCTTTCTCTGTTTTTATGGATTACTTGAAAAATAGTTGTTGGTTATGATGTGCATCTTTTTAGGTATTAGAAATAAATATGTTAACTCAACTGAACACTTATTGCATTAGTGACACAAGTTTCAGAATATTAAGCGGAAGGAACCATAAATAAAGCCTTTGAAGTGTGCTGTGATTTCTATGCATGGTCAAGTTCTTTATACTACTGCCTTGTGCTTAAAATTTTTGGCTATCTTTTAACATAAAATGGAGATTTTATGAGAATTGGACTTTTTATTGACGGGACTTCTGCCAAGTCATTTATTGCTGGGATTCCTTTTTCCATTTCCCTGACTGTGTGTCAACAAGAAGAAACCAAAGGCTTCAATTTGTTTCCTTTTAGCATTTGCCTGCTAATACAATTGTTCAACAGTAATTTCCTTGTTACTTCTAATGGGTTGCTTTTGGAAAGAGTTAGAAGTACGTCCCTGGCAAGGAATTGTTTTATTTAGGAATCATCTCATGGGATGATCTATCAAGTATGTCTCTGCAATTCATATTTGATGTAACTGCCATTGAGATGAATTGACAGCTCACATAATATTCTCTACAGGCTCGTCAAAGCCACAAGCAGCTCCATGTTGTGCGTATAGAAACTACTACAGATAACAGGTGAATTGTTGGACTCCTTGACCCGAATGCGGCTGTGGAATCTGTACTTCAAGGTCTCTCTACCTCCTTACTGTTTTTCACACATGCACGCGGTCATATCCTGTCTTCATGCACGACTTCTGTTATCGTCTCTTTACTTTTTTCCCATTACTTTCTAAATTGATTGTGCCACTCGCAACGCTGTTTTTGAACAGAAGGAATTGGTGTGACTTGAGGAATATATCTAGAAAGGATGAAGCTTCGTGCACTTTACCTGCCTCACCTCTTTACATCAACACAAGTGCACACACCTCTTTACATCAACACAAGTGCACACACCTCTTTACATCAACACAAGTGTACACGCACACACTGACACATTTAGAATCATACATATATGTGTGTGTGTGTGGGGTGCACATGTGGGTTGTTAACCTCCCCACCATTTGGGGAGGTTAATGGTGTAACGAATTTTATTTGGACATATTTTATCCCCAATTTAAGATTATTTTTAAGGATAGACTTGTCCTTTTATAATCTACAATAAAACACCTTTCTTCCATCATCAACCTCTCTCTCTCTCTCTCTCCCGCTTCATCTTCACTTCTAGATTCAAATTATGGGCACTGTTCTCACATGTACTGACTACTGAGAAGTTTTGGGAATTTGTTGATTTAGATGATTTTGGCATGGCTTTCCAAGGAGAAGTACTCGGAATTAAGATTTGAAGTTCATGTTAAAAACATCTAAAAGTCCTTTTTAGATGCGTGAAGAATAAAGTTCTGGTACAACATTGAAATAACAATCCGAAATCAAGAACAAGCTACCAGTGTTGTATTTTTTTGTTCATCATTTTTCCAAGATGAAAACATTACTTTATGTGCTTGTTGAATGACTAACTGCAATGGTTGAACTAATTAAGGCTCAAGAAAAATGGATTTAGAGAAAAAAGAATGGGAAAATAGAGATTCAAGGAGCAAAGATTAATCATAAGCTGCTTGATTTTTAAAGAGGATAGATACATAAACAGTGTGTTTAAGCTGACTATTGTGCCCTTGTTACCTAACTATTGTTTGTCTGGTTTGTAGAATATACATGGATCCAGTTCTGATGTGATCTCTTGGTTGCAGATTTAGCATGGGTTCAAGATATTGATGATTAAGGTGTGGTGAGAAAATTTTTGCAAACTCGCTTTGCGACTTGAGAATGTGATTCAAACCTGAAGATACAAGCATGAATCTTATAATGAAGAGATTAGAAAGTCAGTCCCAGCACCATGCAAGGAAATTGTGCAGGCTCATTGTTTGATTTTTTTGGCTGCTTTTGTTTTTCAGCTCCATTTTTTGTTTTATAATTTTGTGCATCTCTAACAGCTTCGTCGAAGCAGTAAGTTATAGGTTGGCAGGTTGTATTAGTTATAGTTCTACACGAACTACTTCGTATAGATCACCATTTAATTATTATTCTATAGCTGATAAAGAAATTCTTCTTTCCCTTTTAATATCGTCCTCCTTCATGCTGCTTTGTAACCTATAATTTTGTAGATTGCCAACAACCGTCACGAGAAGCACTGCCATGATATTTACTTGCCGGATTACCTCTGTTAGTAACCGGGCTGGATTCCCAGCACCGTTGGATGTGATGGACCCTTGGGGGTCTTAGAAAGCAGGATGAGTGGAGAATGAAGAAGAGTATCATTTACAAGGATAGTAGTGCGAGGCTTTCCTTGTGCGAATCCGCTGGGCATTTACAGACCGGATGTTCGAAATCTGAGTTTGAAAAGATGGGTTCGTCATCCGATCTTCAAAGCACCGGCAGAGTTTATAATTAGAGGGGCTTTGTTTCGGGCCACCGTATTTTGTTGAGTAATTTACAAGGATCATTGGTATGTTGGATAGATATAAATTCTACGAGTGCTATTAAACTACCGAAATCTGGCAAAGAATCGCTGTCCATTGGAAAACTTGTTGAGGGGTTTTAGTCAAACGAAATGCCTCCGTTGTACTTTAAAGTCCTCGAGACCATATGTGTAATTTGATTAATGAGGTTCGTCGACTCATAACTTTGTGTTCATGAAGTCATTTTTCAACCAGAATATTCAAGTGATGTTCGTGCAGACGTAAAATTCATACCCTTTCGATCTTTAATAATTTGTTTTCCTTTATTTATTTATTTTTAATAATTTGCTACCCTTTATTTGTTGTTTTTTCAAAGTTTCAACGTAAAATATTTCACCTAAATTCATTTTGTCATTTTTATGGCCATAGATGGCGGAATAAAAAAAAGAGTCAATTAACCAGGCAGCATGTATATGTGTTTGGTACCGGCGGGCTGGGTTCTGGCGCCTTAAGAACCTGAAACGATAAATCCATTCTCGGTCCAAGGTTTCGTTGTACAGATAAAAAGCACCGTAAAAAGCAGCACAATGCACACAAAGAAAACACCCAAATTTCATTTATCTCTTAGTATTGGAGAAGCCATTCTTGTCAGCACACAAATGGAGCTTCAACATGACGATCGCTGCAGTAGAGGCCAGGTCGCTGGACGAAACCCTGCTTCTTCAGCATCTTCCTAGCCCTCAAAACCAGCTCCTGGTTAGAAATCTCACCATCTGTCTCCGCAAGGATAGTCTGGATAGCATTACTAAAAGCTCCATAAGCTTCAGCAGGATGTCCTTCTGGACTGGCATCAGCAGAAGTTTGGTCGGACTGGCAGCCGCTGATCAAAATCCCGCCATCCGGTAGGGCATGCTTGGTTGCTCCGGCATAAACTTCTTGCTTACTGCCCACTTCTGTCTCGAGGGCAGGCTGTGCATACCCTTCATCATGCTCCAGTTGTTGTTTGAGAAATTCCTGGGCAAGATTCCCAACCATTCCAAGGAATCCACCACCTCCACTTTGTCCATCACCGTGTTGGATTTTATCCATGACAATCTTCATGAACTTCTTCACCTTAGGGCTTGCATCTTCTCCAAAGACATTGAAAAGGGTTGGCCTCAGCTTCCCGACATCAATGTCATCCTTACCAGTCTTTTGCTTGAGTATTTCTATGAGAGTTGAGAGGGGCAGAGACCTACTTCTCACATACCCTCGTTCACCATACTCTCCTTCAACTGCTCTATCATCAAAATCTTCCTCCTTGCCATGCCGGCTGCGATGCAATCCGGAAGGGATGTGAACTCCACGAGATTCAAATGCATCTTTCACAGTCTGTTTCAAGAAGCTTTTAATTCTGATGCCAGAGTCCTTCTCCTCCTCATCTTGACGCTTTGTGCTCTCTCCTATTTGCTCTTTAGTCTCATCAATGAGGCCACCACTGTGGCATGAATCAGATACAATTGTCATGCGGCAACCTTCTGGAATCTTATCCACAAGATCTCTGAAATCATCATCTGTTCACAAACATCCAGTTTAAAAGTTAACATGGAATTCGCTGGAGCGGTATTTATGACTAGCCAGTCCAGGAACTGTGTAATCGAGGAAAACAAATAATTCCAGAAAGTCATTTCCATATTTAAACAGGTTATTGAGTTATTGATAAACTAGATTGATAACAACAGAAATACAACAGAACTAGATAGTCGGTGTAGTATTCAGAGAACAAAATGAATGATAAAAACCTATTGGATCTGGTGTTTTAATTAATTTCTTGAATAATTCGAGGTCCATGATCCTCACCCATCAGCAAAACAGATTGCCAGTGAATTGATTCTCGTTGAGCAAATGCATGGATCATCAAACAGGCTCCGTCCAAGTTATTTCAGAATTAAAAACTGGACTATATCCTATAGATACTCTAAAATGGGATCCTCGAAATATGATGCAATATCATCATGCAAGGAAACAACCACACAAACATATACTTGTCAAAAACCTCTTGATCAAAGTTCCAACAATTTGTTTTGGTAATAACAAAGGCTGTACATCTCTCTTGTTAGAGTAGAGAGAGTGCACAATACAATTTTCCCTCCAACAATCCTAATAGCTTTGAACAATGGCAGCTCCTCCTCAACAGAATTATAAATTATTGAAAATATAAAGGTCCAATACAGAGAACCTATCAACATTCGATATTACTAGTCTCATGCGCAAAGATCAAGATATTGTACTGACAACAATCAACGAAACCCAAAAATAAACAAGTAAAACTCATGGAATTTTCCTATAAAACCACATACAATAACATGAATCCCTAGAATCAATTTCCCAGAAATCCAACCAAACAAACAATAAAGGTGCTCTTTCTTAATCAAGAATTCCCATCCATAAAAAGATCTAAAACAATCGATCATCATCATCATCCAAAAGTAAGATCAATCATAAACAGTTTATGATCAAATAGCAGAAAGAAACCAAATTGGCTCACACCAATCAGAACCAAATCCTTAAAAAAAGAAGAAGAAGAAGAAATATAAAGACAGTACCAGTGATAAGATTCATATCACAAGGGACAATGCACTCATCATAACCAGTATCATCCTCCTCTCCAGTTTCAGCAGGCAACCTTGTCCCGTGTCCACTATAATGGACAAACAAAAAGTCTCCAGGCTTCGAAGAGAGAACCAGATCATTGAGCGCCTTGCGTACGTTTTTCCCAGTTGGCAGTGTGTAAGAATCATCGGTGTCTATCAAGATTGTTATGTTATCTTCATAAAACCCATATCGATCAACAAGACATCTGCACATCCTCTTAACATCATTTACGCAACCTTTAAGTTCAGCTTTTGTTCCTGGGTAGTTGCAGCCTATCAAGACTGCTTTCTTTGTCATGGTTTTCTGTTCAGTTGCTACCAAGACTCAATTCTGGGTTTGAATTCTGATATTTGGATTGGAATGGATTGGTTTTCTTTGTGTTTCTGACTTTTGGTGTGAAGAGCAAATAAATGGAAATGTAGTTGTTGTCTTAGAGGTGGAAAGGTCGTTGTTGTCTTTCTTTAACAGTTCAGTACTGCGCCAGCAAAATATTTACAAATTTGGAGGAGAGTTCCGAGAACAAAGAATTCTTGCCTCTTCAGAAGACAGAATTATTAAATCCCAACACCAATTTCCTCTATTTCTTTTCTTAATGGAGTCGATGAACAATGATGCACGTGGCTCTTCGCCTCTCTTTCTTTCTTGTCTGAAGGGTAATTAGAATATTTATTGTGTTCTTGATATGAATTGTTTTTAATGTATAATAATTGTTATTTTTTAAAATATTTTTTATGAAAACATACTAAAATAATATATTTAAAAAAAAATTATTTTGATATCAAAATATTATTTGAACCTCTAATATATTATGCTTGTAATTTTTTGAATTATTTTATTTTATCTCCAAGTCTATTTCACGCGGACAGACAATAAAAGGCAAGATTCTACGATTTCCCCCTATATTTCTTTCCGGGTAGAATTGCACTTGACAGTTGCAGGTCTTTCGCTATCTGAATAAATGAGATGGCGGTCAGTTGGTATCCATTCCTGATAATATACGCGAAGTCAAGTCCCTGAACCTTTCCTTTAGGAATCTGAAAGACGGCGACTTTTTCGTGTGATCTTGTGAAGTCTGCGATCTCGTTGTACGATAAAGTTTATTTTGAATGTTATATATTAAACAAGTGACATTTTATCAACCATTCATGTTCTTTTCTTTTTATTTTTCTTTTGAAGGGCCAAAATTACGGCTTTTTTTTGTTCATCTATTCATAAAATAATTTAAAAATAAAAGAACTCCTTTCTGTGTAGAATCCTGAGCAAGATCATCAATAAGCAAATAGAAATCCTTCTACATACGTTATCACCTCAAGGAGGTTGACAATGAAGGTTTGGCTTCGAAGCCTGTTATAACAAATCAATTAAACAACGGGCCGGCCGATAACATATCCCGATCTTGAAATATCGAAGTTAACAATGGAGTCGTTGGAACTTGGAAGGGAGGATTGTTCGAAGTTAACAATGGAGTTTTTGTACGTTGAGTCCCTTTTTAATACACTGAATCTCTGTAAACTAGCAATCTCCGAACTCCTAGTTAGGCCTCAAAACTTAAGTAGGGACTATCTACCGTGGCTTGCAGCAGGAACTGTAATCCAAAATTACAATTCAGGGTGAGAATAATTAATCGACAATATAATAATCCTAGAGTCTGATCAGAGAGAGAGAGAGAGAGAGAGAGTTATCTTAGATAAATTAAACTGATCAGACTACTACGTGCATCAATATGCGCGACAAACAAAGCGGGGTATCAGTTTATTAATTAAACGAGATCAGAATCATTAAATATTGTGAAGAAATAAGAACAAAAATAATATGGGAAAACCACATGGCATGGACATCATCTACCAGGGATTGTAACTGCGCCGGGCGCCTGGACTGACATTACACCGTGGCGGATTCTCATAATTAACTGCGTCGTGGTGGATTGACATTTTTGCGAGGTGCAGGATTATGGGGTGAGAATAATTAATCGACAATAATCTTAGATTCTGATCAGAGAGAGAGAGTTGGGACTAGAATGTTAACATAATTACAGTTCAATCTGATTTCGCTTTCATTTGGAGGAGTTGGGACTAGAATGTTTCCAAGCTTCACCATTGACACTGCAAGCTGGTTAGAGAAAGGTCAGGCTGCTGATTTGTGAATGCTGACACGAATGGCGCAGTTCCTGCATCCGAGTAGAGTTCTTGATCTGTTGGTAGCAATCCCATTTTCTTTCCAAGATTGACCAAGTTAGAATTCCATTGGCAACTTCTTGTCAAGTTCCTCAAGTGACGTCTGTCAAGAGTAGGATCAGACCTGCCAGTTCCTTTGTACTTGGCAAGTCTGCGCAGGATTGAAGAAAAATTATTTTTATTTGATTGTATAAAAAAATATATATGTGATTACAACATAAAATGTCAATTTAATATTGAGATGTTGGAAAAATTACAAATGAAAATCAAAATATTTAACTTAAAAATATAAGTAATTAATTTTTTTGTGTTTAATAAATTTTTCTATCAAAATAAATTTATAATAGAAAAACACATAAAATTTATAATAAAAATCGACACATATAAAATTTATGAACAAAATAAAAATACAAGGTTGCACGTATAAAAAATCTTATAAAAAAATCAACATTTAAACAAGAAACCAATTAATTTAATGTATATAATCATACATACCTCTTTGAAAACTAAACACATCCAATATTATTAAACAAATAATCACAAACTAATTTAAATATAAACCAAAATTTTATTTGAAAAAAAAATCAACTAATTGATTATTTAAAAAAAACCAAAAAAATTATATATAAAAAAAATAGACCAAGCCTTGCGCATGGCCCAATCAAGAAACATTGCCTGCATTAGGCAAAAAAAATAAAGACATGTTGCATGCATTAGCAGACGACGTGCCATTTATTAATCTTCATAATTCGACCACTGTGGTGATCGAAAAAATAAGATCCTTTATTTTTTTATTTAAAAACTTATTTTCAACTTATTTTTGCTCAAAACACTTGGGGGATATTATAGAGATCTTTTTAAATCAATTCATGACCATGAAAAACATAAAAAACCACCTCAAAACCGAAATTCACTTGAAACAAAACAAAAATACCAAAATCAAATATGTTTTTTTCGTCACATGGAACATTTTGTCATAAAAAATGATTTTTTAAATAGTTGGATTCCTTACCAACAGACACTTTATCTCTTTAAACTAGAATCCAATGATCTTCGTTCTATCTTGTAACCAAAAAAATAACTGAAAAGATGGTAAACTGAAGTTCAATATCCAAATTGAACTTTGTAAAATTTAAGCAACTGGCTAAAAAATATAAGGGACTCAAATAAATTATTTGATATAAATTTTAATTTGCCATTCATGTTACTTGTTTTTTTCACTTTGGTCTCTTTTTTTCTCTATTCAACCTTCCTTTACGAAAAAATAATATGCAAGTAGGCTCTAATTTGATCTTGAAATGGCTTAATTGTGTATAAAATAGTTCAATGACTAAATTATTATTATTTTTTAAATTACAATAGTATAATTTACAGTAAAATATAATACGGTAAATAATAAAAACACCACAATCTCTAGCTTTATATATATTTTATATATAATACAATGTAGAATAATATGGCCGACACCATACACAGCTCAAACTGAACAAGGAGAAGAGTTAAAAAAACACCGCTTCATGTTGCTTTCTAGATCACTTGTCAGCCCTGGCAATACTGACAAAAAGTTGCTGAGTATTTACAGATGGCGTTCTCCGCCTTGTTTTATAGTTGATTCGTGATGGAGTTTTACACGCAGTAAAAAATGCAAAGAAAGAAATACGTGAGGAGCACTCTCTATTGACAAATTTTATGACTTGCGTACATGTACAAGTAGGCAGGAACGGAACTAGTTGGGACTGGCAGGGGCCTGCAAGGAAAAAAAAGATTTACAGCCTTCCTCCTTTAATAAATTATATTTTTAACTCTTAAAATAAAAATAAATAAATAATTCTTCCCCCTCTAGATTTTTTCTTTAATTTCACCCTCCCAGCCTAAATTTTATAGCCCCACATTCTAAGAAGATATTTGGAAATATGGATACTTTTCATTTAAAAAAACATTAAAATATATATATTTTTTATTTTTTTAAAATTATTTTTGATATTAATGTATCAAAATAATTTAAAAATACTAAACAAATATTAATTTAAAATAAAAAATTTATTTAAAAATAATAATTTTAAAACATAAAAAATAAACAAGATCTAAGTAAAGACTCGAGGACAGAGATTGATGCTATGTTTAAGAGTTAATTTTTTTTTTTTTTTGGGTAACCGGGGTGTTCGGGCCAGCTTGCGCGCACCACAACTAATTTCCAGGTCCACTGAATATCCTGCAAGCCCAATGAACAGGTAAGACACCACGGGAATGACAAGGATACATAATAAAGATCGAACTCGGGACGTTCACAAAGACAAGCTTTACAATTTACCGCAACACCTATGCCCTCAAGTGTGTTTAAGAGTTAATTAAGGTCTCTTGATAGTGACGGCTCAGAAGAAAAGGGTGTACTGGTGAAAAACCCGGGCTAGGCTTTCCTGCACAAATCAGGTAGGAAATCCCAGCAGTTTTGCTCGCATTGCTGATTTTTTTTTTATTATTATTATTTCTTTGAAATGTTTTCCAGTGTCTTAAAGTTGTGCTCACGCACAGATACACGTCATGTTGTCTAGTCTTTTGAGATTTCTTTTTGTTTTTTGTGACTTGATAGAATTGAGGATCGCAACGTATCATTTAAGCCACAGCATTTTATATCCCGTTTAAAAGGTTGATTATGATATTTTTTAAAAGTAATTTTTATTTAAAAATATATTAAAATAATATATTTTTATTTTTTAAAAATTATTTTAATATCATTATATTAAAATGATCTAAAAATACTAAAAAAATTAATTTTTTTAAAAAATATTTTTAAAATATAAAAACAAACAAAGTCTTTTTAAAAGAAAAAAAATCCCCTTTTCTTTTTATCACAGAAGAAAGGTTCAGATCCGAACTCTTTTGGAGGTAAAGTGAATATTAATAGTAACCGAATCATGTCTCATCGGCAAATATGTCTCCCCTTTTAAAGGGCCTTCGATGCACAAAATGTTATGGTTTGAGGTGGAAAAGAAAAAATACGTACTGAATTGGTTTTACATTAATGAATACAGTCATTCTAGGGGTCTTGTATTAAAAAAAAAACATAAATTCTGCGTACCGATTTAAATTTTTAGAAAAAAATATAGTTAAAAAATATATATTATTAATTTTTAGAAACTTCAATTCCATGTTGAGAGGTTTGGCAAATTTAACTTTTTTATTTTATTTATTTTGTTTTGTTTTTTATAAAGATATTACGGTCTTAAAAAAAAAAATCGGTATTATTTTGACACTCGATTTTATAATTATCTATTTTTGCTATTATATAGTTAAATAAACAATAGTTTATAAAAAAACAAGTTATTGATTCCAATAGAGTCCATTGTTTGGTTTGCAGGTTTGACATATTGTTCTGGATTACTCAATTCATGGGTTTAGCTATTTTACCCATCAAACCTAAAATGTTTTTTTTTTTAGTTTTTGATCCTTTAATTTTTCTAATTGTTTTTTTTATTTAAATCTTCTTCAATATTGATATGGTTAGGAAATATAATTAATGTTTTTTTTTACTCTATATAGAGTTACCAAGATCTCAAATAAACATATTTTTCTAGAGTTGATACTTGATTTTGCAAGTATCTAAGTTTATCATAAAATAAAATAAAAATAAAAATAAAAATAATTATATATATATATAAACAAAGTTATTAAACCCATTGAAGTCCATAACCCGGGTTAATTCAACCTGACATCATCTCGATATTAGAAAAAATTGTATCTTGATATTTTTCTAAGCCATACCATACTTTTACCGATCATTGAAGTTATCTTTGGACTCATTAAATTGAACGGTTTACTTTGTGTCAACTCCTACGTGATTTAATTTGAAACTCGAGTTAGATAATAAATCAAGTTGATAGATTTCAAGGTCATTCGGTTTAATGATACTGGTGTAAAACCATACCACATATATTTTTTATGTTATTTTAAAAAAATTGATGCTTAAAGGGTTATTAGACTTTTTTTTCAATGCTTAAAGGGGTATTTTGGAAAGCATAAAGAGTAATTAAAGTTTTTAGAAAAAGAGTTTAAAAGATGAAATTATTGGGTAAAAAGTGGGGGAATAAAATTAACCAGTCTTTTCATTTATTGATACCTTTTCTGATTTTTTCAATCTTCTTGAAATAATAGTTAAGATTTTTTTTTCGTGCTATTATAAATAGGTTGCTTTTATTAGATTTTGCAACGAAAACCTGTGCTAAGCCGGAGGTTTCTTGGGCTATGGCAAATTACTGCGAGGGGATCCAAACGATCCAAACATGTAATGGACCAACTGGGAACTTATCATTCAGCTGTATTTGAACTGTTGGATCAGGGCCCAAGAACACGTCTGGGTCAAACTGCAATACTGCATTCCACTTCACTTTCGTTAGATCTAATTGTCCTCTTTTTGCTTGTTTATTTCTTTTTAATCAAGATGAACCCCGTGTAATCTTACCTCTGACAGTATAATTTAACAGACGTGAGATGTAGAGAGTCACCAATCATCGACACAGAATTTGTAAGAGACCTTTTCCCAAATGCTGACGACATAGCCCTCTCTCGTCCTTCACTCTTTTTCGTGGAATCTGCACACGCGGCAGCGACATCTAGACTACAGGGTGTTTGGGAGTGTGGTAGTGGTTGCTTTTCAAATAGCTTTTTGTGCCGAAAAGCATGTTAATAATGTTTTTTTATTTTTTAAAAATCATTTTTGATATCAGCACATCAAAACGATTTAAAAAGTACAAACCACACTCAATTTTAACAAAAAAATAAAATAAAAAATTTTTAAATTTTTTCAAAAAACCGGTTTAGCCGCAATGCGAAACAGGCACTACATGCACAAGAAATGCAAAGGTCCCCGGAAATTGCAACGGTGATATTCACACCAAAAACAAGTGCTTGCAGAGATGAGACATGACTCATGAGGACCGGATTGATTGGATTGTAGCAGCATTTAATGCCCAAATTAAGGCTCTGATAACTCACCGAGGCGCATGGATGAATGACTCAAACGTGATTTTTAATTATTTCTGTAAATCGACAAAGCTTTGGTCCATCAACAAAAGCGTTATAGATAACCTGAGGTAAATTTATCTTGGTTTCGAGTCCTTTTCATCTCGACAACGACTACACGCGACCTCTCCATGCTCTTCACTCACCAAGGAAACATTTGTACATGTCATGGCCCGCCTTCATTACGAATTCATCTAACGTAGAACTAATAAGAACAAAAGGGAAAAAAAAGCTGAAAATCACAGGTACAGCTCTAAATCTTATCTGTTCAATCATATGCGCATTCATGGAGTCGTGAGTAGGAAGACAAGGGCAACTTCCTACATAATTCCTCGTCAATATTGCCTGGGAGATGTCCAAATCCGGCCCACCCTACCCTAGCTTGTTAATTTTTCTCCCGTGTAGTTCGTATTGTCTAATTGCTCGTATTGATAATAATCGAAGTCACAAACAAGTTTCCTTTCAAGCCAGAAGCTTTCTGGGTCTTATCCAAAGGATTCCGACCACTGTTCATTGAATTTACATGTTAGCCATGCAGCATCAAATTCACTTGAAGCCGTATGTTCTTCTCGAACTTTGGATAATAAAAAGTTTAGAAAGATGATAGAGTTAGGGAATTGTTAGTAAGTAGCAAGTAGACTCTCGAATTTTAATTTTAATGTTAACTAAATCTAAAACAGAGAAGATATAGGATGATAATTTGATAAAAACACGGGGTAGAACGATGGTTTTGCCTCGTTCTTTTTCATGACCAAATCCTTTCATGTCTTCATGATAGCATGCCCGTGTGTGCGTGTCTGGTCAATTTCTAAGCTATCCACTTCGATTCTATTAGCAAATCTAGATCTAAAAATATCTTTATCGACGATATAATGGGATTAAATCTGATTTGAGAGTGGAAAAAATTTAAATGTTTTGAACCTTTTTGCAACTTGTCTACACACGCACGCACATTATATACACAAACAGAAAAATGAATAAGAAGAACTGTGCAATTTGCCTTCCAGCGTATGTTTGTTTTATGGGTAAGTTTTGTGTATAATTGAGTTGAACCCAACCTTAACTACAAAAGTTAAAACAAACACGCTCTTAATTTGTTCAAAAACAATACATGCGGGTATGATAATTGATACAGAGTTGGTGGCTTGGTACGTACATCTAGAGTTCAAGGTATGATAATTGATATAAGGTGGTGGCCTGGTACGTACATCTAGAGTTCAAAAAGAGTTTTGTCCTTTAGTTTTTGGGATTCCTCAATTTGAACATAATTCACGGGCAATTATTCATTATATGATATGATATTTAAGTGTATTTGATATTGTAATAGTAATAGCAGCTCAAAATATTTTTTATTTTAAAAATATATTAAAATAAGTTTTTTTTTAAATATTTTTTATATTAGTACATCAAAATAACTTCAATATATATATATATATATATATATATATTTTAAATTAAAATTTAATGTAATGCAGGTTGCATTGCGTTTCTAAATACATCATTAAAGTATAAGTAGGGATTATGAATTGATTTTTTTTGTTTAAAGATATATTAAAATGATTTTTTTTAATTTTTAATTTTTTTATATAAAATTAGTATATTAAAACAATTTTAAAATATAAAAAATATATAATATTTAAATATTGTAGCCATATATATCATTTTTGTTTTCATGGGTTCGTACGAGTGTCCAGCTAGCTAGCAGCGTGTAAAGAAATACCCCTCATCTATGTGAGACAACTAGTTATATTCCTCTTCAGCCTTGCACGCACACTAGTGCAATTATGCAAATAATGTCTCCTTTTATTTTATTTGTATACACCAATTTTATTAGAGTCATAATCTCTGACATGAATTATTTTTGTGTCAGGAGTTTGCTTCAGAATAAAGAAATTCGAAGATAGCGACGGTGACTGGAATACACATCCATTTGCACGCGCTTTCGCTCCTGAGCACTCGGTTCAAAACGGGGCATTTTAACCTACAATCACCCGGGTTAATTTTTTCACAACATAAAAAACAATATTTAAACAATAATAATATTTTAAATAAACAAAACAAAATCTCAAATTAAATTTATTGATTTGAATAAATTTAATAATTTTAATTAATTTAATAATATAATTAAAAAAACTCATCAATGATAAAAAACAATGACCAAGCAAGAAAAAAAAGTCCGTCAATAATATAGAATGACACCATCTAAATATTTTTAAAATATTTTAATAATTTTATTTGATAATAAAGCTAAAATCGCATGAGAATATAATAACCTCATAAAAAAATAAAAAAAATCTAAATCTCAATTATCAATAAAGTAAACGTTGAAAGATAGATTGAAAAAAATATTTAAAACAAAAAAACAGGACTTAAGTCGGCATGTGAATTTGTAATTTAGTTATGAGATCGGGATAAATTCATAATAAATAAAAATAATAAAAAAAATTAATGAAGGCTGATTTCAAGCAAACTAAATAATAAAAAATGAAATTCAAAAACAAAATTAATTTAAAAAAACATTGAAAAAAAACCAAGTTGACCCGGGTTGACATGACCTATCCAAGACCTGAAAATGAGAATAGAATAACCCTGCAAAAAAATAAAATTATGAAGCTCAAAATTCAATAACCTAGTGTTGAATAATGAAAACTAAAAAAATCAATTTGAGAAAAAGGACCTAAAAAATACCAAAGTTAAAACAAGATAATATTTGAAACCTATGAATGGGGTTATGAAACTAGGATTGCTCCATAAAAGACAAACATGAAAAAATCATGAAGCAAAATTCTTAATTATATATATAAAAAAACAAAATAAATAGTAATGAAAACAATGAGGACAAAACATGATATAAAAATGATATGGAAGAAAATAATCAAAAATAAAATAAATAAAGAAAGGGATAAAACAATATTAAAAAAATTATAATAAAATAAAATAAAATAAAATGTCAAAAAATAAAATTAAAAAAGAAAATCAACTTATAAAAACTTATAAAAACTGACGAAAAAATATGAATATGGGGAATAATTAACATGAATACAAAACGAGAAGACCCATTTAATTTTTGAAATAATTAACGTGAAATCCAAAGCTGACGCGAGAGAAAATATGGGGAAGAAGAAAAAAAAAAGTTCGTAAAAACTCAACTGCTGCTCTGATGTGCACACATGTTTGAGCATTGAGGAGAGAATGGCATAGTGATTTCAATGTTGTTGCAGAAAATGATGTTTGATCTTCAAAAAATAGTGATGTGCCATTCAAAAAATACAAGTATCTCTCAACTTATATACGGATGTTTTTTCTTCTTTCAAGGACAATGTAATTATTTTATTGTGCAATCAAATCAAAGCGTTAAAATTAGATGAAAAAAGATTGACCATAATTGTACATATTTTTTTCACAATGCGTCTAAAAAATCAAAGGAATGATTGCTCCCATATCAATATAATGATAAATAAATCCTATAAAAAACAATTGTTTTTTCCTAATAGCTAGTTAAATAATTTTATTTTAAAAATGCAAAATTATCACTGTTTTAATTCCTAATAAATTATGATGTTCAATGAAAAATTGATATCTTTTAGTTTTTAGCTTTTGTTTCAAATTGTAAATTGTAAAATTTCCAGGTATAACTTAGCTGTTAAGCTTGGATTCTTTGTCCGGGGGGGCCGCTAACGCAATACAGTACATATTTTGAACTCCCAATATATTCTTGAAAAAAAACATATGTTTTAAATGAATTTTATTTTTACCGTGAAATATGTATGACAAATCTCTAAATGCATGCGAGTTTAAGAATCAAAGTATTTTTTTGGATTAAAACATGTATGATTAACCTGTGTACGTACATCCATTTTTATCAACTAACAAATGAATATCTCAAGAAAAAAAAGATAGTATTTTAAGATTAGAAGAAGCCTCCGATTTCGTGTATAAAAAAGGAAGCCTCCAGGAAATGAGAATCATGTGTGTTTTATAAAAAGAAGTAACAATAATACATGAGGACGAGGAGGCTGCAGTATTACAAATTATAGTGGCATGATTTTGCCCTGGTTCTGTCCGAATATTGGTTCTAATTATTGATTATAACCATAAAGTGTCGGCTATACCACATGGGATGTCTCTCTCGTGCGATAGAGTTATCAAAATATATATAATCAGTTAATCACAGATAATAATGTCAGAGAAATAATTCCAAAACTTAAAAAAAGATATATAGTTCCATCCAATCAGGAAAATGGGGTGCTGCCTCTCAAGTTCCTCAATCCTTCATCACGCGTAAGATCATGTGGTGGTCGGTGATGATTGATCAACGAATGCACCAAGCTGCCATGAAAGTGAAGATAGAGAATATAAATTACACAGAGCGAGGATATATAAAAAAGCAAGATGCCACAAATGTTTGCCCATGTCTTTAAAGGAAAGGTTTATCTCTGCCTGCATAGAAATGCAATCTCTCAGCACATGCATTGCTGGCAGGTGGCAACTCCTCTTTTTTCCATGTGGAATGTTTTCTCTGTGCAAAATAGGAATATCTATCTATCAATCAATCAAACATTAAGGAATAATTATGTTCATTTTGACTGTAATTTGATAAGATAGAGCTCCTTTTCATGTTCATTGCACGTAAAAATATATAGTTAAATCATGAATAAACTGTTCGAGTTTTGGAAAGTTATGGGAGAAACAAAAACAAAAGAAAGTAGGCAAGAGTTCACAGAACTTGTCCAATAATATATTGCAAGAGTCTGGAAGGGAGAAGGGATTAACTCATAGAATTTGTTAAATGTGATCCTTGATCCTTGCAAAGGACAAACACGGAAAAACTGGATTAAACTTTCAGGGCATCAAACGAACCTGCTGTGATGTTTTTTTAAAGAATTTTCTTTGATTTAACTATGCCATCTTACAAGTTTGACTGTCCACCAATTTCTTAATTATCATGAAAAGATTCTCATTAATTTTTAATTTTTCACCAGGTTCAGTTTGGTTTTAGATGGCTTTTGTTGCTGCACAGGACATAGAAGATGAATGCTGTACTAATAACTCTAATGAACTGGTAGATTTAATAAAGCAAGATGTCAACTATATACAAATCCCAGAACCCATATGTTTCACTACCACATGAGCTGTAAAATATTTCTGACAATCTTATTGTTGAAGGTTAAAGTTACAGAATTCTTGGGCAGGCAAAAGTTAAGAGTAGAGTTATATGCACTCGTCTCTTTCCTTGTGAAATAGTATAACTTGCAAGTAAGGTTTCCAGCCTTGTGACTTTGTAACAGTATTCCAAGCAGAAGAACTCAGTCGAGGGTCCGTATTCCACAACCCATGAAACCAGAGGACTCATTTTAGAACTTAGCGAAGATCCTCGGGAATCAAGATTTGCAGATTTCAGAGAACATGAAAAAATAACCAATTCAAGCTAGCTACCAGAGTGGCCTGGTAGAATGAATTATCAGCTATGAATACAGAGATTTTTAACAATTACTGCTTCTATCAATTTTAGCATTAATTTCTACCACAACATCACGCTGCATGAAGTGGTAGCTGCACTACGCTACTTTCTCATAAGAATGCAAGTTAACGAGAAATGCATGTGAAGTTCAACCTAAAAAATTTGCATTCTATAGTGTTTAATGTAGGTTCAGAGGAAAAAACAACCGGGACAATCTGCAGGTGGGGGGATACTGTAGAATTTCTGCAAACTAAATTATAACCAACCTAGCTAGGAATCTACTGAGCTAGTGGCTTGCAGCTGTTTCAGGAGTTCAACATTTCGAGTGCATCTTTACGCACTATAAAAAGTGAAAAAAAAAGGGGGAAAGTGGGTTTCACAATATTGCTGGTGCTCGTCTTGTATTGGCAAATATTTACTTGTGCTGCACTGATAGACTGATGATGCGCGCATTCCAATTTGTCTGGAAAACACATCCATGAAATTTGCACGACACATGTGAGCTCTCGATATGTTAATCTCATAAAGGTCTCGTATATATGAATTTCTAATCCTTTTTGTTTTTGATAGGTTACTAAATTATAACCAAATTCAACCTCTAGAAGGTTCTTAATTTGTGGTTACCACAGAAGTTCTTGAGTTTTGTGCTTATGAAAGCAAAAAATCTTGCATGTTACCTTCCAATATTCACCCACCAAATGAGAAAGAGAGAGATTCCTTCCCGCTAAAAAGAATGGTCTTTTTCTTGCGTTGTTACCTTCCTTATCCATCACTCCAGCCCTTTTTATCCTAAAAAGATTGGTCTTTTTTTCTCGTGTGTGTGTAATATTTTCAGTTATGCATCACCAATTAAGTGGCACCAGGGGAAATTTCAAGAAAAAACATTTCTGTATTTTGAGGATATACCACCACAACAAACAAATCCCCCTTTACAAGTCCCTTGATCCAATCTTCCTCTCTAACAATAACTCAAAATATATCGATATAATTAACAGCAATGATAGCAATTAGCAGAAAAGATTAGATTAATTAATCAATGCCAATTGGCCAAGTTAGATGCGTGTCATGGTCACTCCTCGTGGTCTCGTTAGCAAAAAGTAATGCCCTTCACAAGAGTTTGTATGGCAGACCCCAACCTCTCCATGTTACACTTCATAGTTCATATATGTCCCCACTCCCTTCCCTTTTATATAACCCCACATCGCTCCCCTTCCCCTTCTTCAATGTCTCATCAGCTCTTCCTTTCCCTCCTTCATTAACTATCCCTCTCTGTTCCATTTTCTCATAAGCCCTCTTGTCACATACCACTTGTACTTTACGCATTAACTTGATTAAAAATCCCTGCAACACACATTTTCAACAGAAATGTGCAGCTTTAAGGCTAAGGTGACCACAGGAGTTGATATAACACCGGCAGTGGCTAGAATCAATGGCCGGCCGGTCCTTCAACCTACGTGCAATTTAGTTTCTACGCTTGAAAGGCGTAAGTCTCTAAAGAAAACAGCACTAAAGTCTTCTCCTCCTCCTCCTCCTCCACCACCACCACCAACAACTTTTTCTAATAAAACCAACAAGGCCTCGCCTCCTTTATCTCCAATGTCGAAGTCTCCTAGATTACCAGCTATTAAGAGAGGAAGTGATGCTAATAGCTTGAATTCAAGTTCTGAGAAGGTCGTGATCCCAAGAAACACTACGAAGACACCGACTTTAGAGAGAAAGAAGTCGAAAAGTTTCAAGGAAAGTAGCGTTGGGAGGGGAGTGCATTCTTCTTTTGTTGAGGCATCGTTGAGTTATTCTTCCTCTTTGATTGTTGAGGCACCAGGAAGCATTGCCGCTGTCAGGAGAGAACAAATGGCACTCCAACACGCACAAAGAAAGATGAGAATTGCTCATTATGGAAGATCAAAGTCTGCCAGGTTTGAAGATCAAGTTGTTCCTAATGATTCTTCAATCAGTATGGCAACAAAGACTGATCAGGAAGAAGAAAAGAGATGCAGTTTTATCACAGCAAATTCAGGTAAGGAAAAAATGAAGAAATGAAGTTGGCCAAATGTTTGTTATGTTCCTGAGGTTAAATTTGGTGAGAATAATTTTGAACTTGAATGAGACATCGTCTGATTATGTTCCAAACTTCCAATGTTTTTGTGCTTAGATCCCATCTATGTTGCTTACCATGATGAAGAATGGGGAGTTCCAGTCCATGATGACAAGTAAAGACTGTCCCTTTCTTTCTCTGTCCCGTTCAATTGCACAAAACCAGCTTGCTTTACATTCCTATATTTCTTGCAGGATGTTATTTGAATTGCTGGTTCTAAGTGGTGCCCAGGTAGGTTCGGATTGGACTTCAATCTTGAAGAAACGCCAAGACTTCAGGTGGGTTGTTTTTTAAAATAAAAAAAGACACCGAATTACTTTGTTTTATTGTTTCTCGAAATTAGCGAAAGATAATGTTTCCTCTTCTGCAGAGATGCATTTTCAGGATTCGATGCAGAAATTGTGGCCAACATTTCTGAAAAACAGATAATGTCAATCAGTGCAGAATATGGAATTGATATGAGCCGAGTTCGAGGTGTTGTGGACAACTCTAACAGGATTCTTGAGGTAAACAATTAATCGAGCTTCCAAACTCGCAAATCATTTGTCTTTTATCGTATCTTTTTCAGAATCCAACCTGGTCCTTCTCTTCTTCGCATTCTTTCTGCACATAAAAGACGTGATCTTGCATCTTCCAAACCTTCAAAAGAACCTTTTTATTCGGTTTAAAAAGATCATGTTTAAGAGTTCATCGTTAATAAAAAAAAAATGCAATGACTTGATTAGTATCAGCAGCTTGTTAATTGGTCTTCCCTTTTTCCTCTGATTTAGTGAAAAGTAGTTGCCAAGCAAGCTCCGACCCGAACTCATGGTGATGGGGTACCCCACATTTTATGTCAATACCCATGGCACAAGGGGACCCTTGTTATTTAATTAGACCTTGTTTTATTAAAATAATAATAATAATAATAATAATAATAGTCTTAATTGATTAGCAAGACCTGCATTGCTAGTTTTTTTTTTTTTTGAGTGAGTGATAATATCTGTGACAATATTGCAGATCAAAAAGGAGTTCGGGTCATTTGACAGATACATATGGACATTTGTCAACAACAAGCCTATCTCAACCTCGTACAAATTTGGACACAAGATTCCAGTGAAGACATCAAAATCAGAGACTATAAGCAAAGACATGGTTAGGAGGGGGTTTAGGTTTGTTGGTCCGACCATGGTTCACTCGTTCATGCAAGCAGCAGGGTTAACCAATGACCACTTGATCACTTGCCACAGGCACCTTCCATGCACCTTAATGGCAGCCGCCCGCAGGCCTACCGAGGCCCAAGCTCAATAGACTCGAATTGACATTAAAAAGGGACACAAGAATTAACAAGACATAAAGAAAGTACGCTAAGACGCATATATAGTTAAACCCATTTTCTAACTTGGAATGGTTGTGTGTTGTTAGATAGGAGGAGAAATTAAAAGGGTTTGTGACTTTCTGAGATTTCCTGAGATTATTTTTTCTCTATTACAGTGTGAGTGTGTTGAAATAGATTAGGGAGAAGAAAGGGTGGCGTAGTGTTGTGGTGGAGGAGACAGGTAGCATGTGCGACGGGGAGGCAATGGCATGTGTGGGGTGCCAGTTGCTTTTTATTCCATGTGACCTATCACACTTGCATTATTTGAGGGGTTTTCCTTTTACAGGCTGTGTGAGATGCTTGTTGAAGGAGGGTAGGGCCACCTACTACCACCTCCGTCTCCGTCTCCTTAGTTGTTTTGTGTTTGAGCTTGTAATTCTCCTGTATTTTCTAACCTTGTAGCTTTTTGGGAGAATACTATACCCCAGATGTGAAATGTATCTTGGATTTGGTGTGCCATTTCTTAGTGTTGTTTATTGCACTTGTCATGAGCTACTGAAGCGCTTTCTTTTTAAATACATCCTTTTATGATTTTTAACCATGTATGAGATATCTTCTCCATGTGCCCCTGTTATTTTCATGTGTTCTAAAAGCGTGTTTGTCATAATGGTTATTTTTTAAATATTTTTTCGTACAAAAATACATGTCAATAATGTTTTTTTATTTTTTAAAAATTATTTTTAACATTCGCACATTAAAACGATCCAAAAAATACAAATCATATTAAATTTTTTAAAAAAAACTTTTAAAATTTTTAAAAACATAGTTTTAACTACATTCCCAAACACTACCTAAGTTATATCATAGAAAGGTATCTCGCTGTTAGGGCCTCTTACAGAGAAGCTGGTCGCCGAAAGCCCTCGCCGGAATTTAGTTTTTTTCAAGCATTTCTCGAAGATCTTTCTCGATTGGCGAAGGCAGTGCAGGTCCGGAGAGATCCCTTTTTTTTTTTTATTTGTATCGCCGTGAAATAAGGAAGCCCGTCATAGAGCAGTCGACTAGAAGTAGAAGACTGCTGGCCTGACCTTCGTTGCTCCTCTTTATGGTCTGAGCTATATTACTTATTGTTGATGCCACAAAAGAAGCATGCTCTTAAGAATTTTCGTTGGACATCAAGTGAGTGGGCGGGAATTTGACTTCTCTTGCCTTTAATGGGACGCTCCAATTAGTGTGTTTGGTACTGTATTAATTTTTATGGTTATGATTTGAAAAAAAAAAATGTTTTATAAAATATATTTTTAATTGATGTTAATTTGATATTTATATATATTTGATTGAAATTGAAATTGAATAAAAATTAATTTAATGTGTTTGATTAAAAATATTTTTTAAATTGAAGTTATAAAATAAGTAAAAAAGATATATATTAATATTGATAATTTTTAATTTAAATATTGTAAATTTAACTACTGTTGTTATATTATTAGATAAATAATATTTTATATAAAATATTTTTTATTATTCTATTAAAATATCTATAATTTCATCACGTATAGAATTCAACCAACAATGACTACGATTTTCATGATTTTTTAAGCGTGTAACAAAATCAAGTAAGATATCATTAGGAGCAAAATTGAGATTACAATTAAATTATACAAATGCTACATCATCTTGTGATCTCCTTTTAATTTATATAATGTTATTAAATAATGTTAAAAATTAATTTTTTGAATAAAAAATAATTAAAAATTAAAAAGTAAATTTTTTTTTACCGTTCAGCAGTGAATTCACTGCATGACTTTTCTTCCTTTTCAAGTTCCTCGAATACATCCCCAGTCACCAATACCCTCTGTTGTGTGTCCTTTGTCATCCCCCTAGGTTCTGGCCCTAGCTTTTCCAGGTCTGCCTGTGCGACTACATAAATAAACACCCTCGGTACTCTAGTTCATAGCATCTTGGGCTTTCGTCTCTTTGATGAAATCAACATTTCCGTCTGAAAACACCCCGAGACCGAGAGATTGTTAAAACATATTCACAATTACAAATCTAGAATCATGAAAATAAGTAAATAACCTTCGTGTGAATTGCCTCTCTTGCAGGATGACAATACTTTTGCCTGTAACTTGTTCATAAATACGGTGTTAAGGATTCTGATGACTTTCCATGGTTTTGGTGTCTGCAGGCACTAGATGTGTGTTTAATAATATGGCGCCATGTATTTTATAATGTTTTTATTAAAATATATTTTTTAATTTTTAATATTAACATGTTAAAATTATTTAAAAAATCTATAAAAATATTAATTTGATATTTTTTAAGAGAGAAAATAATTTAAAAAACAAAGACTACCACAATACCAAACATACACAAACACTTAATTTTCATGTTTTTTTTTTAATATTAGTATATAAAAATCATTAAAAAATACCTATAAAATTATCAATTTAATACCTTTTAAAATAAAAAAATATTTTAAAAATTAAAAGTTATTGTAATACCAAATGGACACTAACACTCCATTTCCCCCTTAAGTTTTATTTTTACTTTTAACATAAATGTATAAAATCATAAAAAAAACTCCTGCAAAAACAAAAAATAAAAAATAATTAAAAAATATTTTAAAAAGTAAAAGCAACCACTATGTCAAACCAATACTAACACTCCATTTCCACTAAATTTTTATATCACTAACAATAGAACATTAAAAAATATATTTCATGGGAAAGGAGTTTGCATGTAAGGGAAAAAAAAAGCAAAAATGTAATGGCATGTAAACCCAGCAACATCGAAGCAAATCAAATTGGGTTAACGTTTAGGTTCCTTACTTTCTGGCCCAATTTAGAAGAAGCCGGGAAGAAAATGCTTACAATCCACGCCCATCTGAAATCCACAACCCACTGAGTAGTATGTAGAGAGAGACCAAGACGCTACATTACATAGGGCTTTCTTTTCTTCCTAAACGATCGATTCCCTTCCCTTCCACTCCCATTTTCTACCCTCTCCATACACATTTGAATCAAAACCCTTCCACCCCCCCTCTCTATCCACAAAATCATAAAAAAATAGGAATAAAGTGCGTTTCTGTTTCCAACTAGTGCATAGCCATGCACATCTTCATCACCGACGATGACCTCGCGCGGCACTCAAACGACGCGTCGTATGTGGCAGCGAAGGCCGACGAGTTCATCAGAGGATTGCAGAGCGAACTCGAAAACGTGAGGGCTGCGGCCGATGCGGCGTCGATCACCGCGGAACAAACCTGTTCGCTTCTCGAACAGAAGTTCTTGGCTCTTTCTACCGAATTCTCGAAGCTCGAGTCTCAAAACGCGCAGCTTCAGTCCTCTCTCGATGATCGCCTCTCAGAACTTGCTCAGGCACAGGCACAGAAGCATCAGCTTCACTTGCAATCTGTAAGCATTCCTATTTTCAGTTTCAGTATCTTTGCAATGCTTATATGCCTTTTTTTCAACCTTTTAGGGTTGTTAATTGTTTATTGTTTTGTAGATTGGAAAGGATGGGGAGATAGAAAGGTTGACGATGGAGGTTTCGGAATTGCACAAGTCGAAGAGGCAGCTGATTGAGTTAGTGGAGCAGAAGGATTTGGAGATTAGTGAGAAGAATGCTACTTTCAATGGTTATCTTGACAAGATTGTAAGTTGCTTCTGGTTGTTTTTCTCTTTGGCTTTTTGATTATGCTGGCATAACTTCCCCTTAGCTTATTTTCTAATGGATGTGAAGGTCAATTTGACTGATAGAGCAGCAAATAGGGAGGCTCGAATAAGCGAACTTGAGGCAGAGTTGGCCCGTTCTCAGGCTACTTGTACTCGTCTTTTGCAGGTTGGTTTTGCGTGAATGCATGCATGGATTTATACGTGTATGTATATCTGTACGTCATACGCATACAAATTAGCTAACCTTTCCACTGTTGGGGCAAATTGGCAGAGCCATAATAGATAGTGCACGGGTTTTGTTTGGATATCATCCCCTCTTGTTCTGTGCAGCAGCTTGATATGCACATATATTTCATTCATTTTGCAAGGATTAATACACATTTACTACTAATGTTAATGTTACTGGCTTTCTGTTCATATATATTGATTATTTGTACAATTGTCTAACGTTCAGTCTGTCTAGAGTGGCATGGTGTTTAATGTTTAAAGTCTGGATGTGACCAGGAGAAAGAACTTATTGAGAGGCATAATACATGGCTAAATGATGAATTGACTGCCAAAGTTGACACTCTCATGGAGTTACGCCGAAGGCATGCTGATCTCGAGGAGGATGTATCTACCAAGCTTGCAGATGTAATCGACTTTTATATGTTCTTTCTAGTTCTTTGTTCTTAATATTTTTCAGTAATTTTCTTGGCTGTATCTAATCTCATTGAATGATTTTAAACTCTTCAGGCAGAGAGACGGTTCAATGAAAGCTCTAGTTCATCAAAGAGGAGCATGGAAAGGGTGAAGGAGTTAGAACTGAAATTGACATCCGTGCAGGAGGTAAAACAGTTCCAAAAGTTTCATAAAAAATTGTGTTACATGTAATTGCTTTGGTGGCAGCTGGCTCACGAACTGTCTTTTGCCACTTGTGAAGGAATTATGCTCCTCTAGAGATGCTGCTGCAGCCAATGAAGAGCGATTGTCTGCTGAACTCTCAACTGTAAGTGTTATAATTATTTGATATTGATTGTATTTCTTCTTCTTTTTGGCACCGGGGGTGTGTGTAGAATGGTTGAGCTCCATGTCTGTTTGCGTTCGAAAGAGTATGTGCTTGAATCGTTTCAAGTCTATGACTAAAAATAGAGACATTAAAATTTTTTATGTTGCTTTACCTGCTTTCAATTGCTGTATGTTGTTACAAGGATTGGGGGCTAGGATAAGGAGCAGGGTATTTTGCTGCAGATGCTGTGGAAGAGTTGTTAGGAATATAAGATGCCAAGTCCTTGGGGGGATGTGAGCTGCAAGTGGAGAGTGGTGGTGTTGGCAATGTTGTGCAGATGTCAATCTGTGTGAATGCTGATTGTGTTGGGGAAATGCATTGGGGTTCATTACATGTAGTTGTACAAGATTTGGTAGTTTTAAGACCTTATTTGGGTTTTTCATCATGACTGTTTAGCTGTGACATGATGATTTGTTGGTACAATTTTAACAGGAAATGGTTATCTCAACCACTTCCTTTTCTTTTTTGGCTTTGTTCATATGGAATACTGGGTGAAAAAAAATTACTGGCTTTCATTATCTTGTTTTAAGTTGACGAGAGACTGAATTCACAGTGAGGAGGAGGTTGAGTTGATTTTTGCTGCCGATGTATCAATTGTGGATATCTTGGTAGTTCATTGGATTCAATTCGAGCCATTTAATTTTGTAGTTTGGCTTTTTTTTTCCTTCCCCCTTTTTCTTTCAAGTGTTCTTTTCTTTTTGTTTTTTAGGATATACTCCTTGTTTGCTTTTTTAGTATCTGGCCCTTCCATTCTTTCCTCTATGGAGGCAAATCTGTAATTTGTCTAATACCTTATAAGTGCTGCTACTTTAATTCATCTGTTATCTGTCCAGTCAACTGTCTTTCTGGTTGTGAAAAGTTATTTTTGCTGGCACTTCTCTTTATATGCTTGTTTTCTAGTTTGGATAATTTCGTTTGGCTGTTATCTCACTGGATTTTATATTATAGAAAAGAAAGAGCATTATTTCAAACAGCAGTGTAGTGAAAAATCCAATTAATCATAAGTCGATTTGGTCAAGGATTTTATAAATAGAGTTGATTAATGTCTACTCGCTGTGGCTTCTTAAACTCCAAGCTTCCAATGTTTTGTTTAGGTTATTTCATGACTGCCTCAACCCTTCTAGTTACATTGACAATTTCGGTTCAATCAGTATTCATTATTATGTCTTGCATTCTATAATGACTTGTGAAATGGAGAAAATTTTGCCTATAATGTACTGAATCTTAATTTTTTAATAATTATTTCCCAACCATTTAGGTAAATAAGCTTGTTGAATTATACAAAGAAAGCTCTGAGGAATGGTCTCAAAAGGCAGGAGAGCTTGAGGGCGTGATCAAAGCTCTAGAAGTGAGATTTTTATTCCTGTAGATTTGTTGAATTTGATCATATGAACTAATGAATACATTGGCATTGATTCTGTATGCTAATTTTTGTTGCTTTTGCAAGCAGACACATTTGAGTCAAGTTGAAAATGACTACAAAGAGAGATTGGAGAAGGAAATATCTGCTCGAAAACAATTAGAGAAGGTCTGCTGGCGTCTGTTACCTCGCTTTCTGACCTGGATTTGTTTTTTGGATCAGCTTAGTAGGGTTTCCATTCTGTTTGTCTGCAAGTGTCAATTAGATGCTCTCTCTCTTCAAATAGATCCATTCTATTTTAATAAATCTTCATGGCAGTTGATTCCCATTATCCGCTTTATTTTTCTTTTGTTGTTATTTTGTTACTTTTTGCTGTTAAGCATGCTGTGGAGTCTCTTTCTTTGCTTCTTGTTCTTTGAGAATTTCAACACAGCTTTGGATTAAAAACTTGGACTGTGAGGATTCGCCTTGGTTCAGAAATATGCAGCTAGTTATGGAGTTTTAATTTTATTAGTTCTTTTGGACAAATATTTTGGGAAAGAAACATCAGTTATATCAACTTTAGCTGGCTGAGAAAAGTTTTTTCATTTTGGGCATGGATCAACTCCATTTGTCCTCTCAGTAATTACCATTTGTTCTGTTAATATGATCAGTTCTTGTTCACCATCCATTCTTTTTTTGTGGAAAAGATAACAGTGTTTAGTTTGAGTGTTAATCATGTGGAATGAGTTGTTTGAGTGCTTTTATTTTCATGATATGGGTTTTTCTGTTGTTTGTTATAGGAGGCTGGGGATTTGAAAGAAAAACTTGAAAGGTGCGAAGCTGATATTGAAAGTAGCAGGAAAACTAATGAACTGAGTCTTCTTCCTCTCAACAGTTACACTACGGAAAGGTATGTTGTGATTCTTTTTTTAAATCATGGCTATTGCATGTCTATACTGTTTCTATTCATGGATGAATTTCTAATCTTTGATTCAAAGCTCTCATTTGTATTGTTTAAAGTTCATTTTAGATTTGGATTTGGATTTGTATTATTTTTTATTGTTAGTGATTATTGTAATCATTCAATATGTTTCCAATTTGATGGGGTTTTAACTTTTTGGGACTTCTCCAACTTTTTAAAGAAGTTGATTTTTGGAGATTTAACCTGAAAATCTTTTCTTGTTTATCTTACTCATTATTCCACCTCTTCCTGATGCTAATCATACACTTGTGGAACTATGTGATATTCATGCCATAACGTTTTAACCCTGATAATTTTGTAGGTCTTTTCTGGTTCATCTTACTTGTACTTGTAACTAGTCCCAAGGCTAATCTTATATGCATTTATATACGATGCTCATAGCATGACGGATTTTTTCATCGCATTGTGTCAAAGCTAACCAATGTGTCATGTTTTAAAGAGGGCTGGCCGTTTTCTTTGTCTATATTGTTTTCATTTTTTTCTCTTTGAATTTTACAAAGTGCCAACCTTGGCACATTTGCTCTAATATAGATTTCAATGGAATGGAATGCCTTTTCCCTTTTAAAGAAGAAGCCTTGGGTTTACTTCCTGTTGTTTTCTTATTGGTGATTTGGAGGAATGATATTTTCTTATGGTTGATTTGGAGGGAAGAAAATGGGATTTTTTATTTATATATTTTTGGAGTGGAGGGGGTGGGCATCAAATTTTTATGATGATTTGTGGTTAATCACAGAACCTATTCAATTTTATAGGCTAAGATTTGTTTTGAGGCACCCTCCTGTAATTGATTATAACTTGGGAATTTGCTATTAAATTTTCAATTGCTATTTGCATTATTCAGCTCTTTCTTTTATTGCAGATGGATGGATCCACTCAATAATGATGATCTTGCTGATGTTAATGGCATGGTTGTCTCCAAGATCCCAGTTGGTGTTTCAGGAACTGCATTAGCAGCTTCTCTGCTCCGTGATGGTTGGAGTGTGAGTTGATGCAAATATACTTATTCAATGTAGACTTACACTTGCACACATGAGTGCAGTTTTGATTTTGTATTTTCATTTTTTTCATGGCTACTAGCAGGCACATATTTATTGTAATTTTGATTTTGTATTCTCAAATTTTCTTGGCTACTAGCTGGCTAAAATGTATGCAAAGTACCAAGAAGCGGTTGATGCTCATCGCCATGAGCAATTGGGAAGGAAGGAATCTGAGGCAGTACTGCAACGGGTATGCTCTACACTTGTACCTATGATTTTATGTGGTAATCTGGTCCAGTGATAACATGCCATTCTAAATTAGATGCCTTTTGCTTCATCTATTTTGGATGTCCTTTCCCCTGTCCTCTGCCTGCTCCTTGTTTTCTCAGATCGTGATATGTCTTTCATTTTGTTGGAAAATATTTTCTAAGTTCTGCAGGTTGTTCCATCAACTTTACTTAAGCACACTGGTTTTCTTTTTGCAGGTTTTGTGTGAACTAGAGGAGAAAGCAGGTGTAATTTTGGATGAAAGAGGTAGACATTAAATTGTGAATTAAGAAATTTGACAAGCTAATGGATTCTCTCCCAATTTTTTCTCTTTTAAATTCTTGCCTAATTTGTTTTCAGATGTGTGGAAATTTCATGACTCTTCTTGATTAGTTCATGCATTTATGCTTTTGGTCTAAGAGGAATATATGTTTGTTGCTAGTATAAATAGGCTAGCAACATTCAGGGAGTTTATCAGTTAAATGATTTCTTGAAAAAGATTGAGCCCTCTGAAGACATACATAGAGGTGACTCTATGATGCTCAAGGCTGATGCCATTTAGAAGATAAGGCACTTGAGCAAAAAATGAACTGGTGATTGAATATCCATCATTCCCATCATCCAGATCATAAGCTAGTCACCTTTACCTTTTAAGTTATTATTACAGCAAATGCTGGATAAGATCAATCTATTCACATATGTTTGCTCTTGAGGCATGAAATTTTGTACTGCTGATGGAATTGCTTTTCTGCAGTTGAATATGAGAGAATGGTAGAATCATACTCTGTCATCAACCAAAAATTGCAGCTCTCATTTTCTGAACAGGCAAACCTAGAGAAAACAATCCAAGAATTAAAGGTTTGCAACTTATCTAACTCTGTTTTGTAGTTTGTTTCTGAGGCTATTTTTTGCTGATTAGTTGATACATTTGCTTTCCAGGCAGATTTGAGGAGGCATGAACGTGGTTACAGTTTGGCTCAAAAGGAAATTGTTGATCTTCAGAAACAGGTAGGGATCAGAGGACTTTTTGCCTACATCATCAATTAGTTTTATGGAAAGCTTGTTGTCTTCTTATCCTGGTTCTAATTGGAAGGACTTGATAAGATTCTTTGAGTATATTTTTTATTCTTTAATGTCAGTTTTGATAAGATTCTTTTGATATTTTTTATTCTTTTTTTTCCTCCGCACATCATAAGCAGTCCCCTACTCGTCCTTAGCATTGTTTATGATGTTTTAGGTGACAGTTCTTCTAAAGGAATGTCGTGATATACAACTTCGGTGTGGATCTTCTGGGCATGACCAAGTTGATGATAGGAAAGCAATTGCTCCTGTCGGAATGGATGTAGAGTCTGATCCTGAAAATGCAGTCTTGGAACGCCTTGTAAGTTCACCTCTTAACTTTTTCTGGAAGACTCATCCACATGAAGTTTTTTCTTTTGGCAAAACTGATCAATCATTGATTTCTTGTTTGGTTGGGACTATGTATTAAGACCTTCAAGGACATAAATGGGTTAGTTGAGCAGAATGTTCAGCTCAGGAGCCTTGTGCGTAATCTTTCAGATCAGATTGAAGATAGGGAGATGGTGTTCAAGGTACCCCAGAAGAATTTTAATTGAAGTAGCTATTGCTTATAGAGGAGCTTGGGTATCTAACAGTTTATGGTGCATGGATTGCAGGAGAAAATTGAAATGGAACTCAAAAAACACACTGATGAAGCTGCCTCCAAAGTTGCTGCTGTGTTACAAAGAGCTGAAGAGCAGGGTCACATGATTGAATCACTCCACACTTCTGTAAGCTTTGGAGGACTAACATATTGTGCTTCAATTGTACTTCTGTTCTCTTTCCATTAACATCACAATTTCTTTTTTTCCACACATGCATAGGTTGCAATGTACAAAAGGTTGTATGAAGAGGAATACAAACTTCGCTCATCTTATTCCCGCTCTTCAGATGCAGCTCCAGGTTTTCCATCTTATCTTACTTATGTTTATTGCATGTTTGACATCTCTATACTGAAGTTTTCTGTAGCTGTCTTTATTAGAACTGACGGCTGGATGTTATTGTTAAAACTACTTCTCAAAAAATTGCAAAGTGCCGTTACAGTTTGACTGCCTGTTCATGCTTCAAAAACTGTTCCCTTTTCTTTAAAGTATCTTGCTCTCAGAAGCACACTACTATTTCCTACTAAAAACTTTTTGTGGCTTTGCTATTCTTTGGCTATTGATCAACCTTTTTCACCACTGATGACTCATGTTACTCTTACTATGTTCTGTTATTCTTATTTGCATTTATTTATACATCTTTAGGATCTCAAATAACAGAACTAAAGTCTTTTTGTTTAAATATTTTTATGCTTTGGTGCGTTTTGATAAATTTTTTCTATAGCTTTGTACTCATTCATCTTGCTAGGAGCATGAGCAGATATTTTCTATAGCTTTGCACTCATATACATCTTGCTAGTCATCATATGTGTTTAGATAATCATAGTCTTATTGATTGAGAATTGTTCATTGTGATGTCCAACGTTTATGAAAAATAAATATCCTAAGTACGTTTTAAATGTGCAGTATTCTTGATATTTCAAATCGTTATAATCTTTCCCACCAGTAGGCTAAAATACTTGGTATTCTGTATTATCTTGACCTTTTCTATTGTATGTTTCTGATATTACTTTTGAAATAAAATTTCATCATGTTTTAATATGTGTGCTTTAGTTTTTCCAGTCATATGCTTGTGCTTTGTGCCCCAAGACACTTGTTGCATTCTGTTCTGAACAACAGAGTATTAGTGTGAGTGGCTCATACATAGGAACAACAAACAATGGATTGATGTGCTGGATGATAATGAAGTGGAAAGTTTATGAAACTTTCAAGGAGATGGAGGCATCCCACTTATTTAGCTGAGCCTTGCTTCATCTACATTTATGGTTTTGTGCATGCATCCTTTGCCATTTGTGGTTTTTGCAATTTTGGTTTCTACTAGGGGAATTATCCTTCAAAAATTTTGAGTGACGTGATAACATTAAAAGAGTTGTATTCTGGAAATGTTTTTCCACTTGGAAAAAAATGTTCCTCTTTTCCAAAACAGTAACTGAAATAGTAATGAATCCAGCAACAGGATTAAAACCAATCACCCAAATTTGCAATCTAATAATCTATACAAGGCAGGAAAAGATAAATCAACTTATCATGTTCCATTATAATGTTTTGAGGAAGGCAATCCATCATACCACAGTTGATTTCTGTTGAGTACCTTGTATCCTTTCTTGATTCATGCACCATAGCATTCAAATGCTGTCTCCAACTTTGTTAATATCCTCTTTTTGTAATAGTTTCCTTGTATACCCTACTTTCATTGAACACAAATATATGTGTTATTAAATATGTATGTATGGTTACTGCTTAACTGGACATGTTAATGTTTGTAGCCCTGAAACATTTCAACCTAGGATATTTTTTGCATTACAACTTGATCTTCTCGTATCTATTTGTCACGTGATGTTGTTGTGCTCTCCAAATGCTCGTCTGATTTTCATGCATTGATTCAATGATAACAATGCAGTTGAAGATGATGGAAGAAGGAACCATTTACTTCTGCTTGAAGATTCTCAGGTACGGCTAATACTGAAGTTTTTAAGATAGCCAGTGTCATGTTAATCATTCTTCTGAATGTATTCCATATGATTAAAATACAGGAAGCTACTAAGAAGGCCCAGGAAAAGGCTGCTGAGCGATTAAGATCTCTTGAGGAAGATTTGGCGAAATCGAAGTAAAGTTCATATCCTTTTCTTTTACGGACTTCTGCTTGTAAAATAAATTTTGTTTGCCATTGTGTTCTTCCAATGTACTCAAACGCAACACCTTTTGAATTTTTTAAGCTTGTTACCTGTAAATAAAAAGCACTTGAATGGATCTGAAATTTTTTTGATGGCGATGCTCATTATACTCCGTTGATTATAGCTGACATATGCATTTAATATTGCCATCATTTCACATTCCTGCTTTTCTGGGTTTCTTTGTTGGTTGTGCATACTGGAAATTCTCTGCTTGTATTTGCATCAATAACTGAAGTTTTATGTTGTGTTTAATTCTTGCCTATTCGTATAGCTTTTGCTTATACTTGAAGACCATGGCCCTGGATTTTGGTGTATTTACCAGATATTGTTTTTATCATTATTTAATAGCCAATATTGCTGCTCTCATTACTAGTTTTTATTATAGTGTAAAAACCAATATGTCTAGCACATCTTTTATGCTCGTTCTCAAGTTACACACTCTCTTTCTTGCCTCCCTTTCTTAGAAACACAATAGATTATTGTTGAAACTATCTTTCTTTTTTTAACAACTCCTAAAGGGTGTTTGCTTCGTGTTGAATGTGTTGTTTGTGATTTTTTCTAACTTTACCCTGCTATGTCCTTTTGTATTACTTGCCGCATTATTCTGTATATGTTATCTGTTGACAGGAGTGATATTATATTACTACGATCAGAACGTGACAAGATGGCTCTGGATGCTAAATTCGCTAGAGAAAGACTTGATAGTTTTGTGAAAGAATTTGAACATCAGGTGAACTTTTAAATTTTACTGTCAACTCCTCTATACCAGTGCTTTCAGATATGCTATTTATCCTAATTAGGACACATGTTAAAGTATTTATTTTATATAGTTCTGATTGCATTTTCTATTTGACAGAGAAATGAAATGAATGGTGTTTTATCAAGAAATGTGGAGTTTTCACAGTTGATAGTTGACCATCAAAGAAAGTTGCGTGAAAGTTCAGAAAATTTGGTTGCATCTGAGGAACTTTCTCGGAAGTTAAATATGGAGGTTTGAGATTTTTCATCCCAACGTTGTTGATTTTGATAATATTGAATAATTTTGAGTAATTACATGTTCCTTCTTGACAGGTGTCTGTTCTAAAGCTTGAAAAGGAGATCTTGTCAAATGCTGAAAAGAGAGCATGTGATGAAGTTCGTAGTTTGTCGGAGAGGGTTTATCGCCTTCAGGTCTGTCTGAAAAGTAACAGTCCAACTTTCAATTCTAACAATTGTTGTTTGTGTTCTAATCTTTTCGAATGTGTGCAGGCTACTTTGGACACTATTCAGAGTGCCGAGGAGGCTCGTGAGGTTGGTTGTCTTAATTGTGTGCATCATGTGTTCTTGTATTTTGAATTGGTTTGAGTGTTATCACACCTGATTTTCTTCCTGGAAACTATAGGAAGCAAGAGCTGCTGAGAAGAGGAAACAAGAGGAGTATGTAAAAAAAATTGAGGTGTGTTAAGTTTGCAATTGATCAATGGTTTATTTTTGCAAAAGATGTGTTTGCTTCTTGTTTTCGCAAAATTTCCTTGTAAACAGCTTTTTATTACTGAAAAGTGTGCTGCTTTTATTTTGTCTCCCAGGTTGCTAGTTTTTCTTCAGAGTTCTTTGATTTTATATGGCATTGCTTGGGTGAACATAAGCTGTCTGCTAAATCATTGCTCAGACCACTCTTTGACAAACACCAATGCATATTTATTTTTCATATAACTTAATATCAATAAAAGTAGTCGTATAGTGCTGTATCGTGCTAGATAAAATGATTTAATTGGATGCTTTGCTTAAATATTATTCTTGCAGAGGGAATGGACTGAGGCCAAGAAAGAGCTGCAACAGGAGCGGGACAATGTTAGAGCTCTCACATCTGACCGTGAACAGACATTGAAGAATGCCATGAGGCAAATTGATGACATGGGGAAAGAATTGGCTAATACGTTGCATGCTGTTTCTGCTGCTGAAACTAGGGCTGCTGTTGCTGAGGTATTTATTGCTTTGCAACTTGATGCCTCAGTAGTTTTTCATTTCTGTACTGTAAGCTCAAATATTCACGTAATCTAATGGAGCATCATCTGATTGTCCCTTTTCTTGATATTTATCAGACCAAACTCTCCGAGCTGGAGAAGAAGATGAAAGTTTCAGATGCTAAGGTATGCCTTCCCCAGATTCTAGTTGTTTTGTTGTTTAGAACTTTTTTTTATTATAAGTATCTATGTTGAATACAATATTTCTTCATTGATTTGTCACTTTTCTGCAATGTTGTCAATCATTTATTCTCTGATCAATGATCTGCTCTCTCAATATTCTTGTTTTATTCAATATGATACCAAAATGATTGAGTAAGACTGTCAGTAGTATTATTTTATAGTTGTGCATTTTTCATATGCCTTTAAATCCAATTGTTTTTCTCACCCCACCTTTCACTTCATGTTGATTCAGGCTGCCAGTATGAATGACAGTGGCATATCTTCTTCTATTTCGGCCACTGAGGTCAGTGGAGTTAATTTTTGGTAGTTCCTATTTGACTTTATGCTTGTGCTCGTGCATGATAATTTGATAGCCAAAAGTTTGTCATGTTCCACTATAGAAGAAGGTTTTAGAGGATTGATTAACATGTATTAGCTTTGGACTAAAACACATCATTGTCTACTTAAATGTTCTTCTGTCACAATTTTAGAGTCCTTTTATTTTATTTTTGGATGGCTTCATGTTTTGATGTGAAATTCTCTTCCTTATAGCTTGTATTTGTTTGATTAAGTTTTGAATCCATGGAACAATATACAAATACAGAAATGAAACACCAGCTGAATAATATTAAAGAGAGTTGGAATGTTATCATGATCCCATCCCTCTTTGATCAATTTATTGTATTTTTCTATAAATTGTGTAATTGTCAAATAAAATTTATGTATGAACATGTCTAGTTCAATATGCTGTACAAGTTTATAGTGATGCTTAATGGGTTACATACCTTTTGAATACAAGTTTAGGGTGGAATCATTTCATTTGGATATTTCTGTGTTTTCATTGCCAATATGGTTTTGGTATGTACATTGCATGTTCTTTTGGGAGGCCCACTGCCATATTCTAATTAAATGTGTTATTTGTTGATAATTAACTATTTTTTGGAAAGTTTTGGAGTATTGTTTAGTCTAACTTTGTTTTTTTTTCCAAATGTGTGCAAGGTTGTTACGGATTTGCTTATGGCAAAGGACGAGATACAAAAATTAAAAGAGGAAGCTCGGGCTAGCAAGGAGCATATGCTACAGGTAAACACCTGATGACACCTATAACAATTCACTTCGCATAATAAGTCAATATTTTTTCAAGAAGCTTAGTAATTGCACCTTACATATTTCATTGCAGTATAAGAGTATAGCACAGGTGAATGAAACTGCTCTAAAGCAAATGGAAGATGCCCATGAAAACTTCAAGAAAGAGGTATGTCATTGTTACGCGAGCCCTAAGTGTTGACCTTCTCAGCAATATCAAGTACCCAAATACATCCTCTCTAAAAATGGTGCTTTTCTAACATCCACCAGTCAGAGAAGTTAAAGGAATCACTAGAAAATGAACTTCTTTCTCTGCGGGGGAGGATCTCAGAACTCGACAGCGAATTCAGTAAGAAGTCTGAAGAGGTGGCTTCTGCGGCTGTAGGAAAAGCTGAGGCTTTTGCTTCCGCTTTGGCAGAAATTACCTGTTTGAAGGAAGAAAACTGTAGTAAAACGTGAGATATACTCCATTGCATTTGTGTGTGTTTTTTGTAGTCCTTAAGACATCTCTCATTAGGCCATTTGCCTGCAGCTCTCAAATTGTAGTGTTGGAATCTCAAATTTCTGCTTTGAAAGAGGATTTGGAAAAGGAGCATGAACGTTGGCGTGCTTCTCAAGCCAATTATGAAAGACAGGTTGATTTGCTGGTTTATTCTTGTTTATAGTATTTAAATTTGTGCATAAAGGACATGAGTTCTATCCCCACTTGTAGTGTAGAATTTGGGTTTTGTTGAATTTGTGTATCTCTTAATTTTTGGAAAATGTTTCTATTTAATAAAATTAGTTATAACAGTCATGCCTATTATGATCAGGTGTATGGATCCGACTGAAATTCTCTTTTTGCCTGGTGTTTTTTAAACTTTTGTTTTTCTAGGTTATTCTACAATCTGAGACAATTCAGGAGTTGACAAAGACATCACAAGCTTTATCCTTGCTACAACAAGAAGCATCTGACCTTCGTAAATTGGTGGATGCACAGAAAAGTGCAAATGTAATCTTTCTATTTTGTATTGTGCCTTTTTGGCTGTTTTCTGAATTAATTTTTGTTTTGGATGATTTTCAATTAACCTAGAGCTTATGATACCTGGTAGCTTTTGGATCATTGTTACAATGACGTTTGCTGGTTCATTTGGCTGAAGTATGTTATCTAAGCTGCGAGTGCAGGAAAAGATTATGAGGATTATATCCTTGTAGTTGTAACTTCCCATCTAATAGCGAAGAATAAGAGTGTTTAGAATTCATGCCATGCAATATTTGGAATAGGATGTGCTAGCAAACCTTGTTGAGTGATAAATGTGTCGCAATGATTGCCAAAATGGTGACTGTAGAGATGGAGAAACAATATTTATTATGTGGAGCATTTTTTTGTGAATGGTGTGGTGGTTCAGATTGGAGTTCAGTGAGGCTTCACTGTAGAGTATGCTTTCTGTTCAAAATTTACTGACTGCACATGGGTTTTTGGGCTTGAATTTGAAAGAGAGTTGTTAAATGAAACTGAGAGAGTATCTTGAGTATGAAATTCGCTTGAGGAAGTTGTGTTTGGGGCATTTTTGTGAAGTTTCTTTTGATTTCATTTATCGTTCTTAAACAACATGCTTTTTGTTTGACAAACTTGAGATTTCAATTAGTTGCCTGCACATGCTCTGTATGTGATTGCTAGTTGTGAGGGGGTTTATATATCAATATTTCATGGTGTGTGGGATAGCCAATCGTGCCTTGGGTTCTCTTGCTTCTTTTTTAAATTCTTACGTTTTACTTGATAGACTTCACTGGCTGCTTTTATAATTTGCAGGACGAGCTTAAGTCTAAGTGGGAGGTAGAGAAATCAATGATTGAAGAATCAAAAAATCAAGCAGAGAAGAAATATGATGAACTGAACGAACAGGTCTTTTCTCATTTTCCATTGCTCTAATATATTCTGTCTTGCTTTCTTGCTTTATAATGTCCAGTAATTTTAACTATTAGGAAATACAAGACCACTTCTCTGTGAGATTATTATTAATTGTTTTGCAATATAATACCGGTAGCTTTGATTTTGCTTGGCTGTTGGATGACAAAATTGCTTTGATGTTTACTTTTCCATTCTTGTATAAAAATAGAAACCTCTGGGTAATTTTGAGTATTTTGTATTTTGTGTATGTTATAATTTTATGGTTCTTGTTGTCATGTTACTTATCTATGCCCCCATCATCATACTGTAGAACAAATTGCTGCATAGCCGGCTTGAGGCTATTCACATTCAATTGGCTGAGAAGGATCGAAATGCTGCTGGAATTTCTTGTGGAAGCAATGCTCCAGGATTAGGCAGCGATGCTGGGTTGCAGAATGTGGTTAACTATCTTCGAAGGTCAATGGAAATAGTAAGTTTCTTTCAGTTCAAGTATTATTCTTCTTCTGATCTGAAGCAAAGCAGGACTTCTCTAACTTCCTATCTCATCAACAGGCAGAAACAGAGATTTCTTTGCTAAAACAGGAAAAGCTTCGACTGCAATCACAAGTACTTCTTCTCCAGTTTCTTTTATTATATTGTGGTGGTCTGAAAATGTCATAGTGCAGCATCAGGCACACATGGAACTATGTTATATCAAATGTTAACTGATTTTCCTATGCTGTCAAAACTTTCTGGGCAATTTTTTTTTGTTTTTCTTATTATTGGTGCTTCAATGGTCCGCAGCCCCAACTTGAGTTGGTCTCACTTTTTGCATGTTTGTGCTTTATACCAGATTAGTAATTTGCAAAAAGATTTGATTCTCTTTTACCTATGCAATTGCTTTTTCTAATTGATTACCGATGCTCGGGTGATTGATTTTGGTTTTAAGTAACTGAAATAACTGGACTGGTCTCACTTGTTCCAATATGGTAGGTGGTTCCACATCTTTTAAGAATGGATCTTTTGGGACGAAACTGAATAATCCTGAAGGAATCTAGACCAAACATGAGTTCCCGTAAGAATTGCATTGATATATGTGCCTCTAGGCTAGTTGATATTTTGTTAACAACACTTTTGTGCTTTACTTTTAAGCTATTTATGTCTTACGCATCTAAAATCTTCTTGACCAGTCATCGTTGTCTTGATTGAGCTGAAATTCCTCTTGGCTCGATCAGTATAGATATTAATCTTTCTTCTTGAAATTGCTTGTGAGTTTTGACTACCTTATGAAGATGCTACTTGTGAACTGTATATTCACTATTTCTTTTTAGTATTTGTACACCGTACATGCAGTTTGCTTGACACATTTATTTAGTTATCATTTGTAACTTTGGGTAAATATTAGCTAGGAATGCTTTTTGTTAACAAGCTCCATGTTAAGACTTAATATTTACCAATTTTTTTTTGTTAGAACTAATACTGATTGTTATAGGTACCCTTATATGTACTACACTGGACCAATGCTTGTCTTTGCTTTTTGGACGATTACACATGCATGTAGATATCTTGGGAATATAATCTTGTATATGTTGGTGCTAGCATCAATGAAAGAAGGGGATGTTTTACTCTAATAGCATCATTTTTGTTTGCCTGAGTGACATGAAGTTCATACCAAAATGGGAAAATGTACAATTTACAAATTTGGTTGTTTTGGTTGTCAATATGCTCCACTAATCATGTCAACAATTAGACACTGGTTTCTCAAATGGTATTTCATTTAGGAGAATTTTGGATTAGAATGCCAGTGATTGCTTTCTCTGTGCATGCATAGCTTTGGTATTGGGTAAAAATCTATGTATTTTGCTCCCTACATGCCCTTTGCGCTCACGGAATCTGTTTTGATTAATTTTTTCCTTTCATTGTTATAGCTTGATGGTGCTCTGAAGGCTGCAGAAACTGCCCAGGCTTCCCTTCATACTGAGCGTTCAAATTCAAGGACATTATTGTTCTCAGAGGAAGAGATAAAATCCCTTCAACTTCAGGTAATCCTTCAGATGAAATGAATATTCTGTGTTTTGAGCCTGTTGTTACTCTTTATTTTAGCAGTTTCACTCAGAACTCAAAACTTTTCAGGTCTTTATTTGTTTGCAGACTTGTTTTTTAATTTCTGTCTTCTGGTTTTGAAACATTAACTTCAAAAAACTAACTCCTTCGATTGGTCTCTCTGAAATTTCTTTCCAGGTTAGAGAATTGACCTTGCTTCGTGAAAGCAACATGCAATTGAGAGACGAAAACAAGCACAACTTTGAGGAATGCCAGGTATTGCTCCATATGGACTTTTGAGTTGATCATTTGCATCTGTGTTAATTCATATATATTTTATATAGTTTATTGATGGCATTCACTAAGTTGACACTCTTTTTTCCCTAACTGTTAGAAATTGCGTGAAGTAGCACAAAATACTAAAGCACAGTCTGACAAGCTAGAATCTCTATTGAGGGAGAGGCAAATTGAGGTTGAAGCTTGTAAGAAGGAAATTGAAATGGACAAGGCGGAGAAAGATCACTTGGAAAAGAGAATGTCCGAGGTACTGCAACTTTAATTTGCTTTTGATACCAAATTTCCTCATTTGAATATTCTGACACGGTTTTTTTTTTTAAAGCTACTTGAGAGATGTAGAAATATTGACGTGGAAGATTACTATAGGATGAAGGATGATCTTCGACAGATGGAGGTAAATAAAGTATTTTGTGCTTATTTGGTATTGTTTATGGCTCTTCAAGCTTGGATTTAATTGAGACACCATCTACTGACAAATGTTGTCATGGTTTGTAGTCTTTGTTGAAGTGCTTGTTTGGCACTGCATCAACTTCTGCATTTTAAGTGCTTTTCAAATTGCTATTCACCTGAAAAGGCATCAAATTGATGGTTTTGATGTGCTCCTGTCAAAATTTCAATTGAAAAACACCCTGCACCACATTACCAAACAGGCTTGTAATGATTTCAATTAATTGGTGGCTTGTATTCACTTTTAAGTATGGTGTGGTGATCTTAATTGTTAGCTAATGATTAGAACTGCTGATGCTTTAAGGATCAGCATCTTGGTTGTTAGCTATGCATGTTCACTTTATCCTTAGAAAGTGTTGAAAGAAAAGGTGGTGGATGTCTTAACAATCACATTGGTAGTCTTACCTTGTCAAATAGGATCATTAGAAGAATCATGCTTTTCTTTGTTTTCTCTTGGACCTTGTCGAACTACAGGAGTTGCCTTTTTGTTTTTTGATGGTAGTTATGTGAGTAGCCCGGATAAATCATTTTGAAATGGCACGTTTGATGCTAATGCAGCATAAGAAATTGCATTTACTGGGCTACATAATTAAACAGAATATGTAATTGTGCTAGTCCAAACTGTACTTTGATCTTTGTCTGCATACTGTTCCTCAAGAAAGGGGCAGTAAGTGATGTTGAATCTTCAATATAGCATAGGAGTGCAATCTTTGTAATGGAATTTGGAGTGATGAACTAATGCCTCATCATGAGGTTTTCTGGCAGTCAGGAAACATGTGAAAGCTCTTTTATCTTACAGTGCAAGTCGAGGTTTTGCTATTTATTTTAGTAAACAACTTGCTCCATTTATGGATTAGCTTGCTGGCAGCAAGATGCTTTTTTTTTTCCTTTTTAGAGTTGAACTATTCTGTTTTATAAATTTTCAGGAATCATAGAATTTTCCAGAAACTGTTCATCTGATTCTACTTGTTCTTGGCACCTCTTGAGCAATGCCTATTTTGTGCCTGTGATCCAGTTCCTGTATTGTTCTGTGTTAGCGCTCTCTAGATATAAATAGCTTTTGTAGTCCTCCTAGAATATTTCTTCTCTATAATTTAAACGCCATTGCATTTGTCATCGTGTCTTGTATATCCACTTCTTTTTTTACCAGGAAAAATTGAGAGAGAAGGATGCTGAGATGGAGGGAATTAAGAATCTTGTATCCGAACAGCAGGAAAAAATACTGAAATTGGAGCAAGACCTTGCCAAGAGTGAATCAGAATTGAACCAAAGAGAGAGAAGGATAAGTGACATTTTGCAAACAGAGGTTTGTGCACCACATGATTTGTAGCACTAGTAGATCTTGCTGTGTGCATTCCCAAATCATCACACAATGCTCTCATGGTTTTACATGCAGGCTAGTCTCAGATCTGAGCTGGAGAAGCAGAAGAAGCTGTCTGTTCAGTGGAAGGTTGTGAAGCTATATGAAAATCATCTTACAAAGACTGACTAAATTATGAATTGTGAACATTATTTGGGATTACTCTGCTGTTTGCTATTAGTAGTTTTGTTCAAAAAGAAATTGCTGTGATCAATAAAATGGTTGCACCATTCTGTTGTATTGTAGAAAAAATCTGAAATCTTATCAAAGGAGAAGGAAGAATTTAGCAAAGAAAAACAAGCACTCATCAAACAGATTGAGGACTTGAAACAAGGTATTTCTTTTCTCATAAAACTGTAATGTGGTAGTGTTGTCTGGCCATTACATTTGCCTAATTTTATTCTTTAACTCTTCAAATAGGTAAAAGATTGCTGGGAAATGTTACTGGTGAGCAGGTCTTGAAGGAAAAGGAGGAAAAAGAACACAGAATACAGGTTTTCAGACCCACCAACCTGTTTTATATTCCTCCCTATTTTTCATATTGCTTGTTTTGACCTTTCATGTAATGATCTTCCAGATTCTGGAGAAAACTGTTGAGAGGCTAAGAGAGGAGTTGAAAAGGGAGAAAGAGGATCTTCGGACCGAGAAATCAAAGCGTCAGATTACAGAGAAGGCTGTTTTAGATTCCTACAAAAATGTTGAGCAGGTTATTTGTGGATTCATCTTTCAACAACCATTTTCTTACTCTGCAAATAAGTTATTTCAGGATATGATAGTTTAACAGGGTAACAAGTTTGTAGCTAGAGCGAAAAATTGGACTTTGGGATATCTGTAACATGTTGGGAATGTCTTGGTTGTATATTCAAAGTAATGGCAAGAAAACCAGTTAAACTAAAAAAAAATTTGACGTGCATGCTTGTAGTTCGTTCTATTTTATTTTGTAAAGCATATTTTGTTCTCAATGATCATAATTTATTAATGCCCAAAAGCATGGTTTTATTTTCTAGTTGTTCTATCGACCAGAATTTTTCTATGGTCTAATTCTTCTGTAAACCATTTTTCTTTCTTTATTTAACGCCTTTCTTTTACAAATTTTAGACGAAGACAAAGTTGGAGGATAAACTTGAGTTGCATAAGCAGGTTCTGAAGCGCATATCAGATGAACTGGAAAAGCTTAAGCATGCAGAGGGCAATCTTCCAGAGGTGAATTTTTTTATATATAAATTGATTTCTATTTAAATTTTTTTTTACTTTTACAAGTTTTGCATTTGAATGGATATATGGAAAGTGCTGCATTCATCAGTTCCGTGTGATTTTTCTATTTGCTCATGTACCATGAGATGCCACTACTGGGCTTATAAATTATTTCTTATTCCTTGAAAGAGAGATTGCAGTCTTTTTCATTCTGCAGAATGCCAGGTGGCCATGATGAGAGTAGTGATATCTTTCTGGCTCACATTGAGAGAGAGAGAGTGTGTGTGTGTGTGACTGAGTTTATGGATGAAAAATCTTACATGTTCTAGCATTCTTTTTCTCTTGTTCCTTTGGGAAGATTGGTCCATTGGTTGAGAACTTTAGGCGTTTGTTTTTTAATTTTGTTCTTCAATTCACTTCAGGGCACCTCTGTGGTTCAGCTTCTTTCTGGGACCATCTTGGATGATCTAGGTGCCACCTATGTATCAGCTATCGAGAACTTTGAAAGGGTAGCACTTTCTGTTTCCTCTGAACTTGGAGCTGGTGTCCAATCAGTGGAGAATCCTTTGATTTCAGATGCTTCTGCCACTGTTACTCCTGGTAATCAACTAATCATCTTCTTTGGTTTGCCTTAGACTACTTGGTGATAACTTTTAAGGTGGCAAGTTGCTTTCCTGCTTATCCCCATTTTCAGTCTGAGCATCTCTCTTTCTATTTTGCGTTGCAGGTCAGGCAGTTCCTTCTCAGGCTCCCATCGTTTCCTCAGTAGCTCCTCATGCTCACTTACCTACTAAAATGGCCGAAGAGAAGGAGAGAAAAGTTCCTGTACCCAAACCCAATGTTGAAACTCGTAAGACAGGGAGGAAGCTGGTAAGACCCCGGCTTGTTAGACCTGAAGAGCCTCCAAGCGATGTTGAGATGTCAGAGGTGGATGGATCTACTAGTGTGGCAAAGCTTACACCAGCTAGCGAGTCTGAAACTCAACACAATATCACACTATTTTCTCAGCCAATAGCCCGCAAGCGCCTTGCTTCATCTAGTTCTGACTTGAACGAGCAGCCCCTTAATCAAGGAGAGACTAGCTCTGATGTTCCACCACCTGTTTTGAAGAGACCAAAAGGCACTGATTCCGTGCAAGAAGGTAGTGAGGGACAAGCTGCCACTCCATCAGAGACTCTGGTGACTCTTCCAGTGGTGGAAGAATCAGCTGTCGCTGATTTGTCTCAAGGTGAAGAGGAAGCTGTTGCAGAAAAGGAAGAGGTTGAGACTTCCGGAGAGAAAGCAGAACCTCCTAAAGAATCTGAACAATTAGATGACACAACTCAAGCTGAACCAGAGAATGAGACAAATGAAGTTGCTGAAGAGATTTTGGATAAACCAAGTGAAAGTGGAATGGAAATTTATGATGGTTCAAAGGATCAAGCTACTGCAGAAGACAACCAACAATTGCCTGGGGAGTTTGAAAATGAGAGGGAAGAGGGGGAACTAGTCGCAGAAATCGAGGATGGTGCTGATATGTCAAACATGGCAGGGAGCCCAGAAACTGGGGAAGTTCTTCCTGACACTACTCCTGTGGCTTCACCAGCAAGGATTGATGATGAAGCTATGGTTCCTGTGGGAATGGAGTCAGGTGAGATTAATTCTCCTGAGATGATCACTGATGAGAAGAATGATGAGGGTGATATAGTTGAAGAAATTGGCGAAGGTTCCGACAAGTCAAATGAGGGTGGTGACCAGATAGCTGTGGAGACTGATCAGAGTCCTGAGGCTGCTTCAGTCGCTGGAGAGAGAATAACAGCTACTGCCAATACAGAAATGGATGCATCAAAACAAGCTAGTTCCAGTGGAGCAGATGCAGAAGAGGTTAGACAGGTATCACCTGCAAGTAACACCTCTACTGTTGTGAATTTAGCAGAGCGAGCTAGGCAGAGGGCAATGCTGAGACAGGGTGGAAGTGGAGCTCCTGCAGTACTTACTCCTCCAGGCGCTAGAGGCCGTGGAAGAGTTCTACGTGGTCGAATAGCACGCGGTGCACGTGGTGGGCGTGGTGGGCGGAGTGGACGTGGACAAACTCCCGGTCAACAGGGTTAAGATCTACCCCATATGGTTATGTTAGACCCGTGAATACAACCTCTTTCATTCATTTTTTCTGGGAAATTGTTGAAGTCTCTGACTCTTCATTAGATCAAAGTAAACAGTCAATCACATTGCCCTAGGAAAATTTTGAGTGAATAGAAGGCTTGTCTTTCCTGGTCCCTTTGTTCATTATTGACAAGCTCCTTCATTATCAGATTACTTCCCCCATATTTTGCTGAAACAAGATGGTAAAAAATTATGATCGAGTTGCATCCACGTCCATAACTTGGCAAGACTCGGTCAGTGTTGGGGTGTTTGTTATCTGCATTTTGTGGATTGCAGTACAGGTTCGAGGCACAGATTGTGGCATCTGTTTTCAGAATGCTTTTCAAAATTCTAGGAGGTTTCAACTTTTGAGCTAGATTGTGATAGAATAATATTTTTTGTACTTTTTAATTTTTATTTTTATATGCTTCAAAACAATCTATAAATAGTCTCCTATTGGGGGCAGCATGACTTAATTGACTTTGACACTGCAACCTTTTTATAGAAGTGAATCCAGATACGTTCCTGTGTTTCATCGTACAGACTGCTTGATCCGAGAGTTTTTTATTTAATTCACAACTGCATGACTGTCAATCACCTCGAAATTGTTGATACGGATAAAAATCTATTATGTAGTTTTCCTTGTCATCTGCTTTTACATTTTGGTGTAATAATGCTAGGCATTGCAAGAAATATGCTAAACCATATCAAGGGCAATAAGGCTCGGGAGGGTTCTGGTAGATTTGTCTGAAATTTAGTGTCATGATCACACCTTTTCTGACCCTTCATGGCTGGTTCGGCCCCTGACATTTGCAAGTTGCACTTCCTAGAAACGGGAATCAGTATAACGACGATAATTTTGAATCGTCGAGACAGTAAAGTCCACTTAGTTGTTGAGGGTAAATATATATATATATATATGATCTCGCATTTTTTGAAGAATCATTGGGATACAAACACCACCGAAAACGCCGCAATTTCTAGTTTACATTTCATCTTTTTTGCGATTTTATTAATTGTGAGAATCAAACCTAAATAAAATCCTAACCAGCCCTTCACCACTTTGGAACCAAATCCCAAGGGCATAAAACATTTCACAAAGGGTAATAAAAGAAACCACAGAAGAGGGCGAAAAACACAAGTTGAAAAGATAAAAAAAACATACAACTACATCATTACCCCAATTCCCTTCGCTATTAGTGGGGGGATGGGCTTCTCATATGGGTACAGAAACGGAATCATTTTGATTGTCGCCAAGGCACCAACTCCTCCTGAAAAAGTCAACTCTCGGTAAAGCACAAGAAGGGATCTTCGTATTTTTTTCTGAACTTTTCCCCGTTCAGGTGGCATTTCCATCAGCAACTTTAGGCTGTATTTCCACAGCTCCAAATGCAACTGCTGGTTTTAGGAACAGAGTCCATCAGGGCTTTCTCCCGTCATTCTTTCGTGTTGTCTCCAACCTGGGTATAGACCATGTTTTTTGTAGAAGATATATCCATCGACTGAAAACCAGGAATCAAATCATCTGTTTTCTGCTGTGAAAAAAATAAGCAAATCATGTTAAGAATAACACGCTAGTAAGAGAAAAGGCGTGCATGTCTGAAGGAGATGTTACAAGAAAAAAAAAAAAAAAAAAAAGAAACTTGCTATGATTACAACTTTTTTAAAATTGAAAAAGTCAAATCCCAATTTCAGATCTTTAAAGACATAACATTCTCCACTACCTTAGTTGTATGGAGAACCCTTCTTTATTCTTTAATATTTTATAAGGGAAGAGAATCAATTATAGAATCTTAAGGTTAACAACTTCACGCTATTAGCCATTGATTCTGACAGCAAATATAATTATCAAGCCTCCAATGATAATAATGACAACATGGTCCACTATTGAATGCCCACTCACAATAACCAAAAAAAAAAAGATTTGAAGGGGTAAAACTAATGAGAGAAAATGTGTGCACAACCTAAATGATAAAGAATACGAAAAACAGTATCAGACTAACCTGTTTGTGATCAGAATGGGGTATGAATGGCCTTGGTCTTTTCTCTTGCATCACCTTCTGGCGACTCTCATAAAAATCGAAGTCATCCAATATTGATGTCTTTGTAACATAGTTTTTGAATATGTTCAGAATTTCAATACCTTGAGGAAATTTAACCTGCAAATGGGAGACAATTAAAATTAGTTCAGAGGAGCACGGAATAAAAGGCAAAAGAACAGCATCAAGAAAATGGTTAGTGAAGCATACTTCCTGCGTGTCTCTGCTATTAATCACAGGCTTGTTCTCATTATTCTCAAGTATTATATGCCGTAGCTGTGGGTTTGGAACATCTTTAATGATATGCCACTTGACTGGGAAATAACCATTCCACTTGTCCTGTTGCCAGAAATCCATGTTTTTATTGAAATCAACACGGCCAACCATCTCTGCAACTCCACAGAACTGGCCGCTTGCATTAACCTGAAACAGCCAATAAAATTTAAAAAGGCAATAGTGCATTAGCAAGGAGAAAACAAAAGAGCACAGTAGATAGCACCTGAAACTCAGTTGACAATTATAATGATATCCAGGAGCATACCGAGAAGAAAAGAAACACGGGACAACTGTTGCCTTTCTCTGCTATCTTCTGTTGTGCATCTTGATATGCAGTATCCAGTCTCTTATTTCCATTAGGAGTACTGGCCCACACATTGTATTTGATGCTTTTGTGAATGTCATCTTCACTGTAAGATTTGATAACAAAGAAAAATGCATGATTGTATTTGGTTGGAAAGTCAGGAAGGTTATATTGATCCCTGCTAATAACTGAAGCTATGCTGTTACTGTTTCCGTTCCCATCAGGAGCCAAAGATCCAGCAGCATTACCTCCAAATACCACAGAACCTTTGGAATTGGTTGTCCTGGGACCATGATTCTGTTCATTAGGCAATGCATCATCGATGCCATTAGTCTTGCTTCTTGTTTTTGGCATTTCACTGCTTCCCCAACCCCTTGCACTTACTTTAGTAGTGCTATTCGGATAGAGCATTGCCCCCTTCCCTGGATTATAAGGTGGAAACTTTGCAAATGGAAAATACCCCTTGCCCACTACATCTGACGGGAATGGAGAGGCATGCTGTGAAGCCTGGAAGTAGAGGGAAAACAAATCAAGAAAAAAAACACAAAAGAAAAACAGAAGGATTTAGAACAAAGTATAAGGAACTGAAATACCTTGTCCACTGATTTTAACTGGTTACGCATGCCATGACCAGATGAGACATCCGATATTGGAAGGGAGTTCTTAGTTTCCAACGATTTACTCAAGTCACAAGGCAGTGCCTTTTTTGGAGGACCACGAGCTTGACTAGGTGAGGACATGTTTGGTTTAGAGCTAGGAATTTCCAGAATTCCACTATAGCCATTCCCATATGTTCCATCCCCAGCAAAAACTGACGGATCCCATGGGTATGGCAAATACTCTCCATAGGGAAGAGGAGTTGGAACGTATCCAGGGGAAGGAATGGATGGTTGGAACACGGAGGTTGGTGAATATGGTGGTTGAGCAACAAATTGTCCATCGACACCAATCATGCTCACGGGCACATAAGGGCTGTAAGCAGGGTGTATTCCTGGCATGAAGTAGATCAAAGACCCATTATCTGCTTGCGTAGCCTAGATGAAGCACAAAAGAAAGTCAGAAAAAGTATCTGCATGATTTTATAAAATCCTACAAATGACACATTTGTTGCTGTTGAAATTGAACTTTTTACGGTCAAAGAGTTTCCGAAATTCCATCTAACTACCTCGACAGTGACTATCAAGTTAGCAAAAAGAGAAGTGATTAAAGAAGAAAACAAATGACAACTTCCAATATCATTAATCACCAGCACAAAGATTAAAAATTCCTTACAGTGTATTGAAGTTCGGTTCCATCGCCAGCAGCGTAGTATAGTTGGTCATTAGACCCTCCTCCAAAAGTAGCATCATAACCTGGTAAAAAGCTACTGTAAGAAGTGAAAACATATATACATAATCAATAGATATATACACAAACAAAAACAACTGATTGTACTTGATCTGCTGAGACAAACAAACCTGGATAGTAATATCCATAGTAGCTCCCCGCAGGATACATCATGAAGGCCTGATCCGTCGTCATGGACTCGTGATCCATATCACCACCTTCTTTGACACTTCCCGTTGCATCTCCTGCCGACGATATACACGATGTTGCATCTGATGGGCTCCCATCGTTTGAAGGGGCCTAAAGTAACCAAAACCCGGATTTGTAAACTTATTAGTTCAATCATTACACGTGCAATTCAAATTCGATCAACGGAAGTAAGGGACTAAATTACCGTATTGGAATCGGAGAGTTCCAGAGAAGGATCCACCTTAAGATTCCTCGTCATTTCTTCAGTAGCTGTTCATCAGAATTTTTTTAAAATAAATAAAAAACAGTAATGGAAACCGTAGAATAAACAAATACATTTGCAATATAAAAAAAAGTACGCAGATCTGAACAGTTATTGAACATAAAATAAAAACTCAAAAAAAGAGCTGTATAAAATAGGCAGCACAGCAGGCCAATTATTGCTGTATTAAACCAGTCATTTAGAAAATTCAAAAACACACAAACAATAGAAACCAAAACAAATCAAATCAAATTGGCAAGCCCTTTTTAAGAGAGACGTGGTGGTATTACGTTTACGAGATTGCTGTTGTTGTTTTTGAGAATGAGCAGCCATGAAAACTGGAAGTAAATAAATAGTAGGAGCAGCAAGACGGTAGGATCCAAACACGGCCTTAAAAGGCAGGCTCTTCCTATATATCAGAGAGAGAGAGAGAGATCCTTTTTATGTCTTCGAAAAGAGGCGTAAAAGGAAAAACAGAAAATGAAAAGAGGCCGAAGAAATCCCAAAGTACCCACCGAAGATTGCGTTTTGCTGTTCAAACCAACACAGGTTTCTTTTGATATTTCTACACGCCGGGAATATCGGACTCGTGATCGTGCTCTGATCCCGCTTTTCCCAGAGCAATCCCCAAATACCGGGGCCCCAAAAATACACTGTAATAATTATAAAAATAAGAGAGGGAAGAGAGAGATGGAGTTTGTGTGTGTTTCTGCAATTGTTGATTGGGAGAAGGGGAAAGGGGGGGCGAAATGAAGGGAGAGGGAAGCGCTTTAAAAAATAATGGTATGGGGAAGCGACGGTGGAGAGGATGACACGTCAGTAACAGGTCAGATAGATCCAATGGACGACTCCTTTGATTTTTTTCCTTTTCTTAAAGGTGTGTTTGGGTACGTGCATCACTGTTTGTTTTCCTGTCCGTTCGATGACCCCAGCAGTGTAATGTCCAAGGAAGGGGGGCGGTTGATTTTTTTATCAATGACTCTGTTCATGTCTCACCAAAGCCAAATCAAATCATCCACGATAATTGAGTTCCTTTGGTGGTCGGTTGTTTTAGTTGTGGCTTGTTTTTTTATTTTTAAATTATTTGTTGTATAAAAAATATTAAATTAATGTTTTCTAGATATTTTAAAATAGTTTTCTAGATAATTGAGTTCCTTTGTGGTCGTTTGTTTTAGTTGTGGCTTGTTTTTTTATTTTTAAATTATTTGTTGTATAAAAAATATTAAATTAATGTTTTTCTAGATATTTTAAAATAGTTTTAATTTGCTTTGTTTAAATTAAAAAATACTAAACGTCATCGCACTTCCATGAAATAAAATACAAAGAAAAGAAATCCAACAAAAGACACTTTGACGCAATTCATCAAAAGACAATACCGAAGTATGGTGGTTTATATTTCTTTAATCATTGATCGGAAAAACTATTTGCCAATAAAATATTATAAATTTAAATTTTAAACAATTTTTTTATTTACAAACAAAAATATTGAGTTTAATTTCTTGTCCTCGTCATTTTTTTTATGTTATAATTTGCCCAGGCCTTTTAAAACCACCAATTTCCACGTGATTTTTATCTCGATCCGATGTCTTTCAATCATTCCACAACAAATTAGCTTAAAATTCGGTTCAATAATGGTCAAATAAAAAAAATTGACAAAAAAAATTACATCGTTAACAGTCCATTAACGCTGCCACATGAGATGTCCACAATATATTTTGCACAGTAAATAACTAATAATACTTAATTTTCCACACAGGCTAGGATAAAATGTATTTGAGATTGTAATTGTGGTTATTTTTTAAAGTATTTTTTATTTATAAATGTATTAAAATGACTTTAAAAACATAAAAAATATTAATTTAAAATAAAATAAATAAATAAATTTTGTTTAAAATACAAAAACAAAAAGCAATGTAAAACTCAAATCCATTGTCACAGCTGAACAGTTTCTGGGCCCATGGACACGGCATCGAACTGGACATTTTGCCACAACAATTTTTTTGAAAATGTATATTTCTTATAACACGTGGGCTTATTAATAATTTCTTTTATCCAATTAAATCTCGGCGAAGTTCTTCTGCTCACTATATCCGTTTGCAGGGGACTACAGTGAATTTGCCACGTAACCTCCAAGTGTTGGTGGATTCCACTACTGCGCGTAGACCTCCATGGAGTATTCGGTAAAGTGAACGACTCTCCATGGAGTACTCTAATATTTTAGGATTTCTTATTCTTCTCGTTGTCTTTATGGTAATTAATACGAATTAAAATGGTCAAATATTTTTTTCCCTGGGGAGAGTTCTTAAGTTTTAAAGCAAGCATTGAATAATATAATATATTTCACCATCAACGACAATAATTTTTATATTTTATATTTAAAATATAAAGATTTCATGGTAATTATAACTTATATTTAAAAAGATGCGAGGAAAAAGGATTTCACCAGGCACCCATAAAAAAAAAGTTGTCCATTATGGTCCCTTATACTTCAATGTAGAAATAGATTGTAATTCCCTGTAGCAATTTTTATACAACTCTTCCTATGCATAATAGTTCCTTCATTGTTTTTAAATTGTTTTCATATGTTTATATTAAAAATAAATTTAAAAAATATTATTTAATATATTACAAAATAAAAAATATTTTTACAAAATAACTATTATTATTATATCGATAAGATTTTTGTTGATTGTTATCTCCTAAACTTCAGAATCATTAATTAACTTTTTATTCTATATTTTATTATTGTTGATCCTACGCTTATCGTCTTTTTCTGTGAGAAAATAATGTTATTTCATAAGAAATTTCTCAGTGAATTTTAATATAGATTTTTAATTGAAAAATCAAAATTATTCGTGAATAATATTGATTAAAAAAACACTATTTAGTGTCAGCATCGATGCCAGCTAGATAATTGGAGATATTTTTGCAGTTTTGCGCCCTGTAAGATTTTCAAGCTCACAGATGATACAGACAAAAAAGAGAGGGAGAGAGAGAAGCTTCAAATTGGTAACGTGTTTTCCTGTTTGATTTTTGACTTTTTAAAAAAAAAAAAACAGAGGACAAGAGGAGGATGCTAGAAGAAGATAAAATCAAAATTGGCGCTATCCAGTTTGCTTAGTGTGCAAGTCTTGCCAGTCATCCATTTATTCCATGAAAAACAATATATATATATATATAGAGAGAGAGAGAGAGAAAAAGAAGGGGAGAATCCAGCCTTTTTATTTATCTCGATGTTTCTATTATTAGAAGAGCATGTACTGCCACGTTTGACCTCTACAGTATCCTGCACGTGTCAGGCTCTGCTGACACTGAACCATCGAACTGGATAACCATGAAAATTTCTGATCTCCACAGAGCCTCCCACCCAGATTGAATTCATACAAGGATCAACCAGCTCCACTGCTGATAACGAATATAAAATATAAATCTTCCTCCCTCTCTCTCATTCATCCAACATCTACGTGGCCTAATAATAGAAATTTAAAATCAAAAAATTTATTTCTCTTTTATCTAAAGTTTGAGCCATGTATAGCTTTTAAAATGATAATTATTATAGACTTAAATTATTATTAACTTTAAATTTTATAAAATTAATTAAAATATATTCAAGCTAATCAGAACACCTATATTAATAATAATAAAAAATTATCCCACATGATCCTAATTATAAACAAACAAAGAAATTCATAGTTAGTTTATCACTTAAAAAAAAGGAAGGATGAAAGTATCCTTACTCTCAGTAATTATATCCTTCACGTGAGCAAAATAGTCAGGGTTTTTAAAATGAGGACGAGTGCCTTCCTAGTTGATTAGCAGAGACACTAAAACGCATAGTAATTCACGATAAAATATCTTTATATTTCAATCCTTGAACTTCATTTTTCTCCAATGGCTTCTTTTTATGCTAATTAATTCATCACCGAGTTATCAAAACATATCAAGGAGGGTCATAGTTGGAACCAGGATGATCAAAATAATTGGAGCAAAGATGATCAAGATGTAAAATAAGGAGAAAAGGGTGGTAGTTTAAAAAATGGGGTAAAAATCCACTTTGGTCCTTTGACCTTTTAAACCATAACTTTTTGGTCCTTAAATATTTCAAAATCTCAATTGTAATACATAACTTTATTTTTCTTACTTTCCGGTTCCTGGTTTGAAAATAAAAGAGCGAAATTGATTGAGTTTCCAGTAATAAATAGAGAAAAAAACGGCTGATACCAATTTAGTCCACATAAAATATCAATTTTCATGATAGCAAGTTCCATCTGACAGGAGAGGTCTCGCTTATATGTTTTTTTGGCCTTCCCATCATTTAACATGGTAGATTCAAGCTTAATTCCTTCTTTTTTTGGTTAATTTTAGATTATTTAATGTCATATAAAGGTTTATTAACGTGGTTTGAGTCAAAAAATAAAATTTTATAGAAAAAATACATCAATCCTGATATTTCAACCACCTTTTATGGATGAAACATGGGTAAAAATATTTTTTTTCAAGAAAATTAGAGTTGACACTGTGGTGTTTACTATTTTCAAAAAAAAAAAAAACCTAAGGGCCTATGCATAGTGTTACCTAGCAAAATGGGTTAAGCATTGTTAGATCCAACAACATCTTTTTTATTTTTTAACTGATACCGTTTTATATATATTTTTAAATTTTCCTTTTGATTTTTTAGATTGTTTATTTATCATTTTTTTAATTATTTTACATGCATCCAGTACTTCGAATAGATTAATCCAATTCTTCAATATTTTTTTTCCTTTATGTTCCATTCTCTGTAAGAAAAAGTGACTTCTAAAATGTAAACAAAAGACGTGCATAAAAAGAGAGAGTTTGGGTAAAATGTCATAACTATCTATATCTATAAGAATAATTATCTTTTTATTTTATGATTTGTCTGGCATTAGTAGTTATTTCTCAATTTATTAGTTCATATTTTTTAAAATTTATTTTATTTAAAGTAAACATTGTCTTCACAATGAAATATACTTGCAACATTATTTTTTTTATATTACATTAAAAATTTAGATTATTTGTAACGTGAAGAAAATATACACTTTGATATATATCCACTTGCATCTATTAGCCGCTGTAGTTATTTGTTATTTATTTGATTAAATATACGGACAAGTTTTCGATCTATAATTATAATTTCTCTAATCAAAGAATAAATTGAAAAAAATTGCATATTTATTAAATAAAATATTCATATCCTACCTATGGTGACTTTCGGACGATAAGCCAGAACTCGCAAAGACGTCAGCTTTAAAGTATGCCTATTGGATCACGGAAACCAAGGAAAAAACAAAACGAAGGAAGAAGTAGGTTTCAACTTTGATTCCCTGTTCCTTTACATTCCAGTCCCAATCACCCCTCTGCGATCGTCAACATATTGTATCAACTATCAAATCCAATTTTATATATAGACACACACATACTAGAAATACGCGTAATTACATTGATTTATCGATCACAATAATAATCACATTAATAATAACATTAATTAATTTTATAATCCTAAAATTAATGATTAATTTTTTTATTAATATAAATTTACGGGTTAATTTGAGTGCACCTCGACTAATCCTAAAAATTTTTAAAATTAATAATCATATAAGTTTTCAATAATTTTAAAAAAATTCAAACTCATTATGAAAAATAAACTCTGATAAATTAAATTATTTTTTAAAATTAATTAAATTGCTTTATTGATCACAAAAACAATAACGTCGCCATTGTGAGCTTATCCATGACTACTGGTTCCTCTAGCTATCAGCTCAGGAAAGAGAGCTGGTCTTTCTTTTATCAGATGACCAGTAGTTAACTCCACCGGGAACATCAGAATTTTTCGAAGAAAATTGTATGAAAGTCGTTCAGGCCTGGTGCCATGCCCGAATCTATAAAGTTTTTTTTTTTTCTTATGTAAGGAGAGAAACTTGATCATCGAAGTGGTACAGCAAACTTTTATTTTTTTCTAACGGAGATAGGAATTTGTTTAATTGAAAATAGGGAAAGCTTTTACTGTTTTACATCTAAATTCGAAGTCGAACAAAATAAAAAATAAATGAATCATATAAACATAGATGATAAAACAGGCTTACATAACACATCTAAAAAATACACAGCAAAGATTTTACGTAAAAAACAAGAACTATAATTCGTATCTTGATATGAAAATTTCATACGTAGATAGATTGGGGTCACTTTTTTTCCGAGCAGTCCTTCGTGACTCTGCTATCTTGATTTTTCACTTATTGATATTCTTTTTTTGAAAAAAATGAAATATTAAAGAAATCATTGGTTAATAATTTGCATAGCGACCCACCCCCACCCCCCCCCCCCCCCGAAGAGATAGACAGAAATTAAAAAAACAAGAGTCTTAATCAACGGAAAATATAAGATGTTATGCAATTACTGCCATTAATGAACATTCCTGCCATATTTCAAACTCAACCCGGTGCAAATAAAAATGAAATGGGATTGAAATTCATTTTACTGATTTTGTGATATCGTTTGGTTGCACCGTGTTTTTTTAATATTTTGTTTTATTTTTTTATTAAAAGTTAAATTTTTTATTATATTTTTTATTATTTTAATGCGCTGATTTTAAAAATAAAAAAATATCATTATAATATATTTTGGTATAAAAAAACATTTTAAAATACAACCACAACAACCATCTTAAATAAATTCAGTTATTTGCTTATAAATTGTAGTTTGAATGACATTAATGCTTATTTTATAAACAAATAAGTTTAAAATTCAAACCCTGGAAAAAAAAAAGTTTCAACTTCTCCGCCTGGTCATTTGCATCCACACTCGTTAGAGCATCTCCCAGCTATTTTAAATAGGCAAATTGATAAAATAGCATTTTGAATAGTATAAATATAGCTTTTTTTACCATGCATATTCCAATGGAAAAAAACCATTTGAAAAGCCAATTCTATTAGAGTAGAATAAAGAAGTGTTTTATTATTTTTTTAATGATTTTGATGTTATTTTTTTTCCTCATGGCTAGATTTAATTGGCTTATTCTTTTGTTGGCCCCACTTGATTAGTTTTGGCTCTTTTGAGAGATATGTAGGAATAACATTTGTGAGAGAGAGAGAAAATGCATTTTAGTATTTTGTTTGGCTTTCCCCTTGGAGTATGCAAAACAAGCAAAGAAAAGCCAAAATATTACTTTTTTTATTATTATTTTTGGCTATCCATTTAGCTTCTCCATTGAAGATGCTCTTAGCAACCCCACGGGTGCTAGGTCGTGCGTGAAATTACAGGGGAAAAACGTTTGCCATAAAAAAAATATTTTTATACACGGCAAGCGTTTTTTAAAATAAATAAAAAAATATATGATTTAGTTTATTAACCGACTAAATTAAGTAAATTAATTTTATTTTAATTATATGATAAAAAAATGATGACAATAATCCGGTAAAAAAATATTTTTTTTAGAAAGAAACAAAAAATATAATTCAATTTTCAACTATTTAAATATGAAACAATAAAAGTGAGAAAAATAAACAAAAAAACTAAGATCGAGTCAACCGGTGTTAACATGACATACATGTAACATGTGTAATAAGAGCCAAAAGAATAAAGATCAAGTTGAAAATAGAAAACATATAAAAAATCTACAAAAGTGTTAAAAATCAATTTGAAAAAATAATACATAATAAATTGTGATTGAATGATAAAAAATTTTAGAAAATAAAAATTTTATTAAAAAAATAAAATATCAAAATAATAAGAATCAAAGTTGAAATATCAATAACTAAAAAGATACTAATGAAGCTTTGAATGACCATTACCATTTTCGAGGGGATAAAAGAGAAAATATGAAAAAAAAGAATTTAATAGTGACAATCCGTGCCACCACTACCGTGGGTTGCCCCACTATAAAAAAGATGTCGCGGCGATCTTAACAACATCATGGGAGGACTTTGTGGCACAAGGCGGTGCTGCCGGGAAACCTTTGACGTCTCTCAAACATTAGCGACTGAATTACACAAATTGATCATTTTTTTATTTTAATAATATTTTATATATATGTTAAAAAAACTAAATTATTCTCGATTAATTTGATAATAACAAAAAAATTAAAAGGTTGAAGAAATAAAAAAATCTTCTAGAAACAAACTTTTAAAAATTTACTCAAGAATAAATGAATAATTATATTGTTCTTAAAAAAATGAATTTACATAAAAGATTCTCAGTAAAAATTTTACTTTTAATAGTAAATTAGCAACTTAACTGTGCTTGAAAAAAACAGAAAACATAATTCCGCTCCGATAAATCTGATAATAATCGACAGCTACATGAAAAGATAAAAACACCCCCGTAGGCCACAATGTTTTTGTTCTTGGTTACACCATGCTGGTCACTCTTTTGTAGCAAACATGAAACAAGCAGCGGGAAACCATAATACATACTTTTTTAAAATAGTTTTTTATTTTAGATTGTATTAAAATATTTTTTTTATTCTTAATATAAATACATTAAAACCATAAAAAATATTAAAAAAATAATAAATTTAATATTCAATAAGGTAAAAGACAACTTCTAAAACACATAAAATCATAAATAAAAACACTAATTCCAAACAATCTCGCAATGGCTCTATGGAAGAGTTATGACATGATAAAGTTAACCGGTTCATGCTAATCAAGATATTATTAATAAAAGTTAATTTTTTTTTTGTGTGTTTAAAAATTAAATTTTGATTTATTTTTTTATTTTAAATTAATTTTTTTTTATTTTAAAATTATTTTGACATCCTAATATTAAAATTAATTTTTTAAAAATAAAAAATATTATTTTAATATACTTTTAAATAAAATATACTTTAAAAAATAATTATAATCACCCTTCTCTCATCACTCAAGATGAAATCTTTCAAGATACATGTGAGAAAATCGAGTGAAATTATGAGAGAATCTTGCGATCTCATGATTACGTGGCATTATTACCCCATTATTATTATTATTAATGTTTTTAATCGATGCATATGAACTGGCTCATATCATACATATATTTCTATCTAACTACTAGGAAAATAACACGAATAATTTTAATCTTGTCTTTTTTTTTTTTGAAGTTATTCCAGTGGGCTCCCAATATGGGTTTTCGGCGGATCCAAGTTTTTGGTCCATACAACAAAAAAAGCAAGCCGGAGCCCATTCGAGATAATTTCGTTTGTCCTTTCATCCTGACCTTGTGGCCATTGTTGGGTTTTTCTACCCTTTCAGTTCAATAGCGTGGCGTTATTGTCAGTGACCGAGAAAATGAACAAAGCCGGCGGAATTGCAATGGGGGGCGGTGGAGGAGTTGGAAGTGGGCCGACAACGGCGGCGGCTGCAGCAGCGGCGCAGAAGCAGAAAGCACTGATGCAGAGAGTGGAAACTGATATTGCCAACATCGTCGACAATTTCACTCACCTCGTTAACGTTGCTAGGGTAAACTTTCTCATTCTTTCGTTCTTTTAATTGACTTACTATTTAATTGAATGCGATTTATTGTTAATCGAGTACTCCCATTAATTATATATTCAGGGCCTTGATTGATTAGCTTGGAAATTTGAGAATTGAAAAGAGAGCTGGGTTTTTATTGTTGTCTTAATTTAAAAAATAGATAGCTGCTTGATTAATCTCTTATTTCACTGAATGGTTCTTAAAATTCCCAAAGAGCAGAAGAAAGATTCTCATTACCGGTATGCTTGTTGTAGATTAATGACACGCCAGTTAGAAACTCACAAGAGGCGTTTATGATGGAAATGCGTGCAGCCAGAATGGTAAGAGCTGTCCCCTGTACTTTCTATCTAATGAATCGATGATTATATTTTTTTGAAGGATTTAGGGTTAACCGAGTCCGCATCACTTGATATTTTCAAACAACTATCATATTGAGCGAATGCATTGTCTTTGAATCGAGAGTGCCATTTGTGAATGCCTCTACATTAGCTGGGCCTCAGCCACTGTTTTTTATTTGCTTCCCGGGAACAGGTTCAAGCAGCCGATTCTTTACTAAAGTTGGTGTCAGAGTTGAAGCAGACAGCAATCTTTTCAGGATTTGCTTCTCTTAATGACCATGTTGATCAAAGAATAGGGGAATTTACCCAGCTTGCAGAAAAAACAGATAGCATGTTAGCTAGAGTTGGAGAGGAGGCTGCTGCTAGCCTCAAGGAGCTTGAAACTCATTACTATTCTTCTGCGCAGAGGACAAGTCAAACCTTAGAACCGTAACTGATATTCCTGATAAGTTACCATATCATTCACTTCTTTAATGGACATGTTTTCTGACTTATTTATATTGTATACTCATGTAATCACCGCCAACAATTTATTTGTACGGGAGAAAGATATTTCACGTGTTCATCTAATTTTCTTCTCACTAACAAAGCTGTTTACATTAAGTATGATCAGCATTTTCCTGTTTTAGAGTGAATACAGATCTTGAAGTCACTTGCATTTTTGACCGACAAGCTTCCTTAATTCAGTAACAAAGTTCATGACTTCATATTATCGCGCCATTGATTTATGCTCGCAGATTTCGTTTGTTCCATATCAGTGTTGCTTGGTTTTGATTAATGACATGTTTGGAATTTGTTCGTTCTGTTGAAAAGCCAGTTCAAATCAAATGAGTATGGTGAAATATGGGCTTAAGCATGTTATGTCCATGTCATCCGTGCCACGGTAGATTCAGGATGCTTTTACACAGACATTGAGGATGCAATGCAACGGGTCACTAGATCGCCACTTCGTATTTATAAGCAAGCTACCCTTGGGTTCTGGGGAAATTCTGAACTCAACGCGTTTCCCCCCCGCCTCCTTAGATGTTGAAAGAATGAGAGAACGAGCAGGAGTCTGTTTGCGGAAAGATAAAAAGAGAGAGTTGCTAGGGAAACACTAAAGCTTCCAGCATGCCACATTTTAAAACCATACACGGAGGAGTGCAAGCCAGGATGGACTCGAGTGTGAACAGATCTGTTCGAAATAAAATGATCATATATTCATTTTATTTACAAATTCCGATATAGCAATCTCTGCAGGAAGCTGGTACGTACATCATTGTCATGAGTTCTTCACAACTCAATTAAGAGCTCTGCTGTCGGTTTGAGAAATAAGCTTCTTGAGTAAGATGTGGTCGAATGCCAGTTAGGTTGGTGGCCATTTGAACCGCACGATAAATCTCCGTTAACCAGTTCAAAAACTCGACTAATCTCCGTCACCTGCCAAAGAAAAAGGACGGTGATGCAAATAATTATTCGCAATCACCCACAATTAAGTCGAACAGAATTGTTGCGTCCATGCTGCGCTCAAAAAAGATCACCGAAACAGGTTTGGTGTTTCTCCTAAGAAGTTGCTTTCTCGTCCTCGTATTTCTTCCGCATCTTCTTTCAAGACAAAAACATTCTACATTTGCATAATTCCTGCCTTTCTCAGTGGAACCAACTGCGTTTCTACATTTGCAGTGTGCATTCCAAGTTGTACCTCTGTCCTAACATCCATAAATGCTAATATTCTCATCCTGGTGATATAATTACTGTCAACATAAATGAGCAATTATCATTACTAGAATAGTGACTCGTCGATGCCTATCTTTAGAGTTTGCTTTTTCTCACAAAACGTTATTGCAACCTGTCCTTTCCTCTCAAGCCAAACCATGGACCGTGACCTCAAAAAACCATTAAATGGTTACATTGCTCAATGAGTTGCGAGGGAATTCTAGGAAAGGTTTTTGTCTAATGGCCGGGGGAAAGAACTTGGAACTTATCCAAGGAACAAAAACATTGTTTTAAAACCAGATTTATGGTAAGGCTTGGATCACGAGAGAGAAGATAAACCCCAATCTTTTTTTTGAAAGAATCAAAACATTTGACTAACTGGTACTGTACCACTCTTGCATGTTTTGCTCTTTGAATTTTGAGATTGATGACTTGGTAATGAAGAGGGATTCTGAATCACTATCCTTTTGCAATTTGCAGGTTAAGCTTGCGGCCATGCAACATTAATAGCCGCTTCCCATACTCTCCAGGCTTGGTAAATTCCAACATTATTTGGCACATTATCCGGGATTCTAGCTGCAATTTCTCAGGACTGAATTCTCCTCCGATCATTGATCTCAAAAGGACCACCACCTCTAACGACCTCTTCGTAATACCTCCAGTTCCCGTTCTCTTTGATATTTCTAACGACCTCTTGCAGTGCGATGTGAGCTACAGCTTGGGTCGCAGGCTTTAATAAGGCTAACGAATAATATACCATATTCTCCTGTTGCAAACTCACTTGTGGATTTTGCATGCATGGTATATTATCTCTTATGGGGAAGAAATTTCATTGTAATTTTCTTCTTTTGTTTTTTCTTTTAATATAATAACCACTACGGCATTTCAACTTGTGAAATAAAAATCGACGCTCTGTTTTTTAAGCAACGCTGCATTTTTGTTTCCTTAATTAGGGTTGTGAAAGTAAACATTGCCAATGGGGCAATGGCCGTACAATAGCAAATCTCATTTAGATTGCAAAGCTGGAGAGTAGTGGTGGGCAGAGAGGATGTGAAACAAAAAGACCACTACTTTCCCTATTTCTCAAAAAAAAAATAATAAAAAAAAAACAAAAAACAAAGAGGATTAAACGGACATCCACCCCTTATTCATAGCTATGACCATTTCCCCTCCCCTTTCTTTCCTCTCCCCACGTCCTTAGTAGTTACAAAGCTAGAAGTGCTAGCTACAATAGAATACTACTTCGGCGTTGTTTTTTGTTCTTTTTTATTTATGGGATTTTGTTTCCCCAAAACTCTCTGAATCTTGAAAAAGAAGAAAAAGAAAAGGAAAAAAAAAGAGAGACTAACAACAAATCCACTCCTGCTGTGTTGATAATGAATGGTGGTCCAAACAAGATCCAACTCATTCTCATTTGCTTTCTTTTTTTACATTTTAACTTTCTAACCACAACCATTTGTTATTTTAGAGAGTTCCCCTCTGTGCTGATGGTGCAATGAAATACCATTTTCCCTTCCATTTTGAAGCCATATCCAGTCGAACACAATTCCATGTTTCTCTTGTTAATGCGATTTTGAGATTCTGCTGGTTGGTCTGCAGTCCCTCCGATAAAAATTTCCTCTTGAGTTTGTTCTGGCATGGCTTTGTCATTGATCTTTTGTTTTGTTTATGATCCCTTTGTCCCCTTTTTATTGTACATTGTGGATGCTTGTCATCCTATGTTACATAGAATGTTGTCAATCCCACGTTGAGATGCATATATTTAATCTAAGGAAAGTCAACCAATAATTAAACTTGTATATGTTGTCACATATTCGTGCACACCACACATAAATTTATAGGTAACCTAATCATTTGTTATGAGCTGCATATATGCTATGATGTTCACTGCACCGCAACCCTTTGGATCAAGTTTGAAAATTAACATCAACTATTCACAATTCTTTGGCAGCTCGCAGAAAAACTCATGTTCTAGATGGTAACATTCAACCATTGTTCCAAGATTAGGGGCAGGGTTTCCCCCCCCCCCCCCACTTTTTTCGTTGTCGTTGTCGTTGCTGCTGATGTATATTTGAGGAATCTGTTTTAAAGCATCAGTCATTCTGGACCAGCTATTTCATTGTGAAACTAATGGATTTGCGTTTCTTTTCTTTTTGGGCAATCAGGATTTCCTGTAAAGGGGTGGTCTCGTGTTGCTCCATCAATGTCATCTAAGCCTGCCAAAGGCCCTGACTCATCCGAGGCATGTCTGAAACTCTTTTTTTTTTTTTTAACTTTCAGACTGATTTAAAATTTGGCAGATTATGCAAATTTGTGTAACTTGTTGCATTCCTTTGTAATATAAACATCATTCTGTGTGCTTTTTGCAGATGAGTTGCATACCACCAGAAGAAGCAGAAAGTGAAACCAAAAAGGTGGAGGGGTTTAGCAAGAGTATCGATGCCAATATAATCTGTAACAATCCTCTGTACCAAGAACCCAAGAAAAAGGATCCAATAGGAAAATATAGTGCAAACTCAGGTTATGGTTCACCAAGGAAAACTGGATTTACCAAGATAACTGAAAATGTAAATTTTAATCGTCACTTGGATCCCAAAAAGATGGATCCATTAAGCAGGCCTGTGGGAAATGCTAGTGCTAATCAACGTGCCCTTCCAAGCACTAGAACATCTCCAAAATCTCAACTTTCAACCACTTCAGCAGCAGCAGGAGCAACAACAACAGCTGCATTGCCAGCAAACATGAAGGCAAACGAAGCAAAGACTTTTAGTTCCATTACCAACCATGCCAATTTGAGTGGCAGAAGCTCTACTCGTGCCAACAGTCTAGAGAGCTCCGGTGGTGCCAACAAGCCCCACACAGGGGGTGATGTCAGATGGGACGCCATTCAACTGGCCACTGCCAGAGGTACAATCGGCCTTAGCAACTTTAGGCTTCTCAAGCGCCTTGGATATGGTGACATTGGTAGTGTCTATCTTGTTGAACTTAGAGGGACTAATGCCCATTTTGCTATGAAAGTAATGGATAAGGCTTCTCTTGCAAGTAGAAACAAGATATTAAGAGCGCAGACAGAGAGGGAGATTCTTGGACTTCTTGACCACCCATTCTTGCCCACTTTATATACTTATTTCGAAACTGACAAGTTTTACTGCATCGTCATGGAATTCTGCAGTGGAGGCAATCTTCATTCTCTTCGGCAGAAGCAGCATAACAAGCATTTTACCGAGGAAGCAGCACGGTGAGTACTCAACTTGTGCTACGCTTTATCTATCTATCATCAATAACTTTTGATATTGAGCCTTGTGGTTACATTCTAACAAGAATTGTCTGAATATTAGCCTTTGGTCTGCCAGTCTGATGGTGTGTTAATTATATGCTGATATAGGATTCTGCCAATTTTGCAAATTGCAATAATGCAGGCTTAGGTTAGATCAGCAGCAGTTTGAAACCTTGCATCTTTTCCAGCATTGTTCACAACCTGTTCTCGCTTAATTTTATCTATTCACCACCATGCTGTTTCTTTGCCTTCATGTTGTATAATCGGACCTAGAAAGTTACATTTTACAAGGTAATTCAAGCATGTTAAAGGTTAATCAACGGTATGATTATGCCACCCTCGCCCCTTCTCTACTTAAAACGGATAGAAATTAAAACAGTACCCTTGACCTTGAGGTTGGCTTTGATAGTGATTGGATATTTAAGATATCAATGTCACAGACATTTCCTTCAGAAAATAAAAAATAAGAATACCATGTACATGGTGGCTGCTCTCCTTTACTTTCTGCCAGTTTCATGAGATGTCAGTCGATCAATGGTGTCTGTGATCTTAGATTTGTTGGAAACAAAAGCTGAATCTATTCTTTCATGAATCAAACGACAAATTTTTTATTATATTCTTTGCCTTTTTCCCATCAATGTATTTTATGTTCTACACATAACACATGCCTTGGCTCTTCTGCAAATTATATGGATGTGATATATTCTATGTAATGTTTCTGTTGACAGATTTTATGCATCAGAGGTGTTGCTGGCACTTGAATATCTGCACATGTTAGGCATAGTATACAGAGATTTGAAGCCAGAAAATGTTCTAGTAAGAGATGAGGGGCATATCATGCTCTCAGACTTTGATTTATCGCTTCGTTGCTCGGTGAGTCCAACCCTCGTCAAGTCTTCATCTTTGCATGCAAGCAACAATGGCAGCGGCGGTTTAGGCATTTTGGAGGATGAATCTGTAGTGCAGGGTTGCATCCAACCGTCAACATTTTTCCCACGCATATTACCAGGTAAAAAGAGCCGAAAAACCAAATCAGACTATGGACTCTTTGTTGGAGGGTCAATGCCGGAATTAATGGCAGAGCCGACAAACGTCCGTTCGATGTCATTTGTTGGCACACACGAGTACTTAGCCCCCGAGATCATTCGCGGAGAAGGTCATGGCAGTGCAGTGGACTGGTGGACTTTCGGTGTCTTCTTATATGAACTCTTGCATGGAGCAACACCCTTCAAAGGACATGGAAACAGAGCTACATTATTCAATGTTGTTGGGCAGCCATTGAAATTTCCAGAAAATCCACAGGTCAGTATGGCGGCTCGTGATCTGATAAGAGGACTTCTAGTTAAAGAACCCCATAAAAGAATTGCATACAAAAGGGGAGCCACAGAGATAAAACAGCATCCGTTTTTTGAGGGAGTGAACTGGGCTCTGGTCAGAAGTGCCCTGCCTCCACACGTACCTGAGCCTGTAGACTTCTCACAATATGCTAGCAAAGAAGCCCCCCCAGCCGACAAGAAAACGCCAGACATTGGAGGTGATAAAAAAGATGGCAGTTCTCCTGAAAACAAGGATGAATCTTATGTAGAGTTTGAATACTTTTAGGAATAATTCCATTGTTGATCCATAAATTGCCATCTTCGAGAGAAACTGAAACCGTACAAAGACAATATCTTGAGGGTGTGCCTAACAAGAACCAATATTACATTTATTCTTTTCCGAGTGAAGAGAAATGAATGTGGTGTTTTATCCAAGTTTACCCCTTTCTTTTTCTTTTTTTCCCTCTTCCTCTTCCTTGTATCATTTAGAGAGGGATTCCATTTTGTATGATTTTTAAATTAGATGTTTGGAAGTGTGTTAGCATTGCTTTTCAAATAGCTTTTTGTGCCGAAAAACATGCCAATAATGTTTTTTTATTTTTTAAAAATTATTTTTGATATTAGCACATTAAAACGATCCAAAAGATACAAATCGTATTTAATTTTAACAAAAAAAAAAATTTCAAAAAGCAGGTTCAACCGTAGTGTAACGGGCTGGCAATGTCAATTTTAGGCTGAACCTGATCCCATGTAAATTTTAGGCTGAACCTGATATTATTTAGGTGTTTTTCGGTATCATTTCAGTTTTTTTTTAATAACTTTGTAAAATAGAAATAAGTTTTTGTAAATAACAAAAAATGGATTTTTTTTTTTATCTATAAGATATCATGTTACTAATATTGATTTATAAGTTAGTCCCTACAGCTTAGCAAAAATAATTGACCAGTCCTTGTGGTTTCAGAAACTATATATTTTTTTTGCAATTTTTATTTCAAGAAATAAGAAAGGGTGGGAAAAGAAGTAGACATGAAGGGAAGATTGATGAAAAAAGAAAATATTTTTTTGGAATAAAAAGGAATTAAATTAAGTATGGTCAACACTAGACATAGTACTATTTAACTATTCTTTATACTATAAGGATTGATTATTTCATTTTGATAAACTACAAGGACTATATTATAATTAACCCATTGTAATTAAATTAGCGAATCATTTTATGGGCTATATATCACAAATAGTCCCTTCACTTTACACTTGATCAAATTAACCCATTTATCTCATCCAATTCTATTCCTAATCAAGCGCGGGATGAATGTCATCATATATTATGACGTAATTGGATGAGATCTCTCGATTTGACTTCAATTAGGAGTAAGAGGGCTGATTCGATCCAATTTTTCTTCTTCTTCTTCTTCTTCTACTTCTTTTATTTTAATTGACTAATAAGTAGAACGACCGCTTATAATCTGACGAATATCATTGCAATTCAAAACAAAACCAGATTTGGTGACCGAAGAGTCTCAAATACATTGATATTTTTAAAATTATTTTTTATTTTTTAAAAATATATATATAAAGGAACGGATGACTTCACTATATAAAGGAAAAGAAACCCCACAGGTAAACTAGTAGTTGTTGGGTTGTCTTTTTCTTCTTTCATATGATCGCAGTGATCACGCAGAAACAGCAAGTGAAAATGGCATTTGATAAAATTAAGGTCACCAATCCCATTGTCGAAATGGACGGTTTGTTCTCTTCTATTCTCTTCCTTTTTTTTTACTTTGCGTGGCATGATGTCATAACTATCAAGCTCAGTGTCTCAATTTCAAAACCTTGTAATATTGTTTTTGGTTGCTTTTGATTGTGATTTTCTGTACCCACTCACTCACCTTTGATCACTTTGTGACTTGACCATGATTTTAAGTTGGGTAGTTTAGCTTATGATTCTTCAAGCTTTGCTTTTGGAATTATGAGCAAGTGCTGGTAATATCCGTATTCTCTTTATGTATGCAGGAGATGAAATGACTAGAGTTATTTGGAATTCAATTAAGGACAAGGTTTTCTTTTCTTTTCCTTTTTCCGTCTTCTAGGAAAATAACACCATGATGCCATGTTATGTGATTCTTCTTGTTGTGTTTGCAACTTGATTTTTGTGTTTCGCAGCTTATTTTCCCATTTTTGGATTTGGATATCAAGTATTTTGACCTCGGCCTGCCCAATCGTGATGCTACAGATGATAGAGTTACCATAGAAAGTGCTGAGGCTACTCTCAAGTATGTGCTATTTGCTTTAGTTCTTTTGTTTTCATGAATTCCTCGTGCACAAGACCATGCTTTACCGATTTGCAATCTCCATCCTCTTATGTTTTTGTTAATATTTTATCGTTTGTATACCTGTTGCCTATCTCGAATCAGAATTATGCTCAAGACTGTAACTTTTTCCCTTTTTTCTTACCTTTCATTGTAGATATAATGTAGCAATCAAGTGTGCAACAATAACTCCAGGTATACTAAGCTCTTATTGAGATCGTGGATGGATTTTTACCTGGTTATTGTCGTTGATCATTGGTAAACTTTAGTTACTTGCTTTATTGTCTGATAGATGAAGGCCGTGTTAAGGAGTTTAACTTGAAAAATATGTGGAAGAGTCCAAATGGGACGATTCGCAACATTTTAAATGGTGAATGAACTTGCCTTATTTATGTTTTACTTCCTCTTTAATTGTCTGTGTTTCCGGTTGATTGCAACTGGGCTTAAGTTTTTTTAATTCTATTTTGGCTACACTACAGGTACAGTTTTTAGAGAACCTATTATCTGCAAAAACATTCCAAGGCTTGTTTCAGGTCCGCGATAACTTTTTGATATTATGTTTGATTCATTGTCTTTAAAAACAACACAGCAACAAAGGCTTTATTTTTTTCCAGGTTGGACCAAGCCAATCTGCATAGGAAGGCATGCATTTGGTGACCAGTACCGGGCGACTGATACAGTCATCCAAGGCCCTGGAAAACTGAAGCTGTTATTTGGTAAATTTCCTGTTTCCACTGATGGTCTTTCAAATTCACTGCTCTTTTGGGTTCTTGAAGATGCATTTAGCTTCACTTCTGTGGGAGATTGGGAGACCTGCAAAACTGCTGCGGAAATTCCAATTCTGCTTCTCTCATGTCTTACATATCTCACCATCTTAAGGTTATTATAATTTATGCAGTACCTGATGGACAAGGCGAAAAGAAAGAATTTGAGGTTTTCAAATTCAAAGGAGCTGGAGGTGTGGCTCTGTCCATGTATAACACTGATGAGGTTCTGATGATATTTTTTACCTTATTTCTTCTTGTCCATTTGTTCTTCTTTTCTTCCCTTTTCTTTTGTTAGGTAGACAATCGATTAAGTTGCTAGAATCATTAACCACTGTTATTGCTCTATGTAATTTGGAAAACAGTCCATCCATGCTTTCGCTGAAGCTTCAATGAACACTGCTTACCTGAAGAAGTGGCCACTTTATCTTAGCACTAAAAATACCATTCTTAAAAAATATGATGGAAGGTAACTAGTTGGGATGGCTGATTTGGGTCATGGCACTTAAATTTGCTTCTTTTATGTGCATTAACGTGTTTGGTTTTCATCTCCTTGACTGACAATTTCCTTCTTTGACCTTTCTGAAGATTCAAGGACATATTCCAGGAAGTTTATGAAATGCAATGGAAATCCAAGTTTGAGGCTGCAGGAATTTGGTGAGTGCTTTTATGCAGATGGTGGTTAGTTTGGCCAATTTAAGAAACTTGTCATTTACTCACAATACTGGATTGTAGGTATGAACATCGTCTCATTGATGATATGGTTGCTTATGCTCTCAAAAGTGAAGGAGGTTATGTATGGGCATGCAAGAATTATGATGGAGATGTGCAGAGTGATTTCTTGGCCCAAGGTTTGGATCACATAGTGCTGAGTACCCTAGCAACAGCTACCTATTATCTTTTGTTGCCTTTGTGGGTATTGAATTGTTCTGGAGTGACACTGAGGAATTAAGTGCTTTGTTGAATCTTCTTAAACTCTTTTTTTCACTCGTATAGGATTTGGATCTCTTGGGTTGATGACTTCAGTATTGGTATATCTACTGCATTCATTTTTATTTCCTTCAAATTTCTTTTATCTGTTTCTTCTCTTTTTGTTGTTTTTATGTGACAATTTCTATTAAATTCCAGGTGTGCCCGGATGGAAAGACAATCGAAGCTGAAGCAGCCCATGGCACGGTTACCCGCCATTATCGGGTTCACCAGAAAGGAGGTGAAACCAGCACCAACAGCATAGCATCGATTTTTGCCTGGTCGTGTGGTCTTGCACACAGGTAATTTAATAGTGCTTAATCAGACAACTCAATGTCTATGCTGACTACTTTGTTTGAATTTCTAAGAATGGGATTATCTACAGCCTTTGAAACCCTGGATGAGAACTTGACTGTGATTCTATTATCAGGGCAAAGTTGGACGGCAATGTCAGACTATCGGATTTTACTGCAAAACTAGAAGCATCCTGCATTGGAGCTGTTGAATCAGGGAAGATGACCAAGGATCTTGCACTTCTTATTCATGGGCCCAGGTAAAGAATCTATATCAATACTATTTATAAATGTCTCTAGAGGGTTTTAACATCTGTGAGTACCATGATATCCTTTGAATTTTTTTAATATAAACGCAATTTTTAATAGAGTTTGCATTTATCCAAATTTTTTTCCTTTAAAAAACAGTCAATTTTTTCTTAATAAGAAACTGTTGCAAATTAAGAATTTCAATCTACCTAAACTATTATCCCTTAAAAAAAAAATTACCTATGAATAAAAGAATTTTTGTAATATAGTTTATATACTAGTGGAAAAGACATCTTAAATGTAGTCCAACATATCCGTCTTATAAACAAATATAATTTTATTTTACATAAAGAAAGAAAATATTTTTTTAGTGTTTTCTTTTGATCTTTTTTTTTCATCACCCGCTTGCATGAGAAAGACAGGAGTTTGAAGATGTAAGATTCTAAAGAATACATTATTCTTGGATTTAACTAAATGCATGGTATTTATTTTAAAAAATTTAGATTTAAGAAGTCTCATGAATTGATCGGGTCCTTCTAAATTCCATCACTATTTCATTGAAATTTGGTTTTTTAAAAAGAGTTGATTTTATATTTTTTTTAACTGGTTCTTGTAAGACATGCTATTCGATATTTTTTTTAGTTTATCTTTTGGGATTTCATTATGTACTTTACTGGAAATATTTTATAAATGCAAAATGAAATATTGAACTATACTTCTCCTTTCAACAAGCAATGATTTAGAGTTGCATGCTTATAATATATAGCACATGTGATTAATTATATAAATCAATAGCAAAATTAAAATATACACAATAAATTTATTGGTTTTTGTTTAATATGCTGCAAAAGGAGGTTAGAATTTCATATTATCGCTTGCTAATAAACAAAATACCTCAATTAAAAATTGATAAAAGAACATTTTTTACATACTTATTTTTTCGATAATTAAATTAACGACAATCTCATTGTGATGATTGAGTTTATTTAATTATTTTCATGTATAACATTGGTTTTGATTGTTTGATATCAACGAACTTTTTTCAAGATGATATTCTATGTTAAAAAACAAAAAACAAAATCATTTTATCACTTGTGAGTCATGTGCTATGCATATGCAAAAAAAAGAAAAAAAAAACCCTAATGAATTTTTTTCTTAAAAAAAAAGTGATTTCATTTTAAAGTTTAGTTATTGCTCTTGAGCTTTCGCCTAGCTAAAAGTTCTATACCTGTGCAGGGTTAGTAGGGGTCGTTATCTGAATACAGAGGAGTTCATTGATGCTGTAGCTGAGGAGCTGAAGGCAAGACTGGTGGTCAGAGCAAAGTTGTAAAATTCTGGGTTCTAAATAATTTGGCAGAAGCTGGGTTCAGCTAGCATAGCATACGGACATGGTATATTTTTCAATGGTTTTTTCCTGTCTTAATTCCCCATCGCCCTTGTATAAGGGAATAGGGTAACGTTAAGAAGTCTATCCTTCTGGGGAAGTTGAAGATGGAGGTGGGCAGCAAGTTGTTCTTGCGGATATGGATTAGAGACAGCCCAAGAAGAGGAATAAAATGGGATTATTCTTATTATTATTAACTTAAGATATGTTTGAAATAAGCTAGCATGTAATATCTGAAGAGAACTGGTGATTTACTGCTATTGTTCGTCTCGTGAACTGAAGTTTCTTAAATTTTGAAAACCATGGACGCCGTCAATCCACATGGCGTTTCTGTCTTGCTTTCATTTTTAGGTAAATCCACATGAAATTGATCTTTAAATTATTGATGTTATTTAGAACTAGTTGGCCAACAAATCTTTTAACAAAACGTCCCATGATTTTTATGCACCTATTAACCATTGAAATCATTCGGATTGGATCCTGAAGAAACATTAAGTTCTGGTTACGTAGTTTGCTTCTAATTTAGTGGCTAAATGATGGTCATTTGACCTATTTTTTAGTTGTTAAACTCCATCGACAACACACGAGTCAGTGGCAGGAGAAGAGAACAAGACCAGGGCTAGGATAGACTCTGAGCAGGACCAGGGGATGATCGAGGTCGACAAACTCCAGGACAAGGTCCCCGGTGCCGCTGCGAGAGGAGGCCCTGTCATTGGCGCTGGCAAAGATGAAAACAAGAAAGACTTGGGAGTTACTGGCACCGGCGAATAGCTACCCTAGCCTGGCTTCCATGCATGCCACTTCTTTTACTTGTTAAAATTGAACTTCTTGTGGATTTTTTTTTCTTAAAATAAAATCTTAGCTTTGAGTTGCATGGATACTGAAGTAAAGAACCCCAAAAAAAGAAAGCAAGAACGTAATTATGTGTCACGGCAGCGTGTCTCACGTCCTTCACATGCTAATATATAGCTAGCCTGCCTGGTTTACTTTTTAAATTTGTTTGGAAGAATTGTTGTTTTTTTATGTTGAAATATATTAATTTTTTTTTTATTTTTAAAATTAAATATATCAAAATGATTTAAAATATAAATTTTTTTAATTAATTTTTAACAAAAAAAAATTATTTTTTTAAGAATGCGATTCCCAAATGGTTTCATGTTACTTCTTAGTATTTTTCCTCTACATTTTCTTACCTTATACCAAATATAATTCTATAACTTACAAGAAATAATTAATTGATCTTTGTAGTCTTTTAAAATTTATATCTAACGAATAAATTCATTGCACTAATCAATTTTATTATAAATTTGCTGCCACATGTTTCCATACGTATGTATCCAATTTTGATCGTGTCCAGAATTGAAGTACATTGGATGATATGTTCGTGTTATTTAATAAATTATAACTAAAATATATAACAACACACGTAAAAAATTCAAAGATATGTTTAGTTGCGGAAAATCTTATAGTATCATGGAAAATAAAAAATTATTTATTAGTTGTAAATAAAAATTGTTTTTTTTTTTAATATATCAAAATAATTATTGTTTAATATAAAATTGTTTGACTAACCTAGATCATTCCTTTTTATCTTTTGAAATTTAGCCAAACATGAACCAATTCAATATAGATTCGGGAGGCAGAAAACATTTGCCGTGGTTGGATTCTTGATAGGGGGCTGTTCTGCTTCAAATTAAATCATTCTTTTTTTATATATTTTAAATTAATATTTTTAAATATTTTCAGATTATTTTAATATGTTAATATTAAAAATAAAAAAAATATTATTTTAATATATTTTCAAATAAAAAATATTTTAAAAAATAATTATTATATAGTATTAAACAACTTATTAATACTTGGAAGCAACAACAATTGCTTACTATTAAATAATTTTAGATTTATTATGTCAAAGTATGGATATTTTAAATTTTAAAACTAATTTATTATGTCAATTGCTTACAAATTTCACATGCGCCGCAGTAAAAATGAAGCTCTCAATGTCTCATTTTTTAAATCTTATAAAAAAAAAAACATGATTTTTCTATGGCAATATATAAAAAAATTGTTTCAGTTTCGAACTATCCTTATAGATCCTTTTAACGACCCTTTAGAAGTTCTCGTGGCTCATCGAAGGACAATTCAACTTAATTAATTTTTATTTAAATGAAATTACAACAATTAATAAAATTTAAAGATTGAGAAACTACTATTTTACTAGGAATTATCATTTTTTATATAAATTTATTTAAATATAAAATATTTCATTCACTTCAATAAATTTTCTTAGTCTATTCCTTTTAATTTATTAAGGGGTTTTTTAAAAATGTAGTAGCTGAGTTTTTAAAAATGTGATATTAATTATTTTTTAAAATAATTTTTGTTTTAAAATATATCAAAATAATTTTGACATCAACATATTAAAATATTTAAAAATATTAAAAAAATATTAATTTAAAGTAAATAAAAATAAAAAAATTTAAAATTTTTTAAAATACAAAAACATGACTAAAATCTTTTTGGAAAACGTTCCCTATACCATATAAAGTGGTATTAAAAAAATATTAATTTAATTTTCCATAATTCGTTTTCTACAAAATACCAAAAGCCGTCATCGAAAACAACGGTATCCTGGCAACGGACGAAGAAACGTAGCAAAATATCCCGCTGACAAAAATCACAAAATCGCAACAAATTTAAAACAATAAAAATTTAAAACCATCAGTTCATAAAACAAATAAGAAAAAAAACCCATCAGAAAACAAACAATGATAAAAGGAAAATTGTGCGAAACGACGCGATTTCGATAAATGGCCAAACAACTCTACGGCTACGGTGCCCCTGCAACAACATCGGCTTCCCGTTCCCGCACCGACTCCTATCTCACCGACTCGGTCTTGACCCGATACTTAGGCACCAGGTCGGACCCTCTGTCTCCGGATTCTTCTAAGTACTCGGCGAGCTCCTCGATGTATCTAACACAAAGCGATAGCGCACTCAGATACTCGGTCGACAGAGGCATTGCCTCGGCGGCAGCTGCTGCAACTTCTCCGCATTTGTCGTCTTGGCCACCACCACCTGGTGTTGATGCTCCTTCTGCAGTTGATTCGCTTGTTCCTGGCCTTAAACGCACTCCTGAAGGTTAGTTTTAGGGTTAGGGTTTCATTTTTGCCCTCCCTCCCTCTTTTCCGTGTGTTTTTGTTTAGTCATCTTACTATTATTCGTATGCCAAAAATAATAATAGAATTTAAACTCAAATTTCCTTTTATCCCTTCTGCATGCTGTATGGATTTTGTTACTTTGTTAAGAATTTACTGTTTGGCTGTGCTTGCAGTGCTAATAATGTGAACTTCTTCATTTTTTAATCGTTAAGCGTAGGAAAAATGTGCAGAAATGTCATGCTAAGATTTTATTTGCTCATTTAGGCATCCGTATGGTTTGTGTTATTTAAAATATAATTTGTGTTGCTTCTTGGCATTGGGAATGGCAAACAAGCTCGGCGTTTGCTTAATAAATCTACATTGGGTGATGATTGTGAAAATCTTCAGGTGTGCATTCATGGTGATCTAGTTAAATTATAATTCCCAACTACTTTATGAAAGAATTCTAAGGAATTGCTTTAATGTGAGGCGTTCATATACTAGAAGCATGATTTTGGAAGTTGCTTAAACTTCAGTAGATGTATTTATATGGTCCTGCTGGATTGGGAAATGCACAAGCAGAGTTACATTATCATTGTGAGTTGTTGCTTTTGGTGTGATCTCTATTTGCTTTACTGCTTTTCAAAAAGCAGGCTTTCACCATAAAACTGACCCCGTGCTTAGCCTAATTGGTGGGGCATGCACATTCCATGGGTAGATGTATTATCATCTACTTTTCAAACCATAGTAGATGTATTATTATGGTCCTGCTAGATTGGGAAAAACAAAAGCACAGAGTTATATTATCATCGTGAGATGTTGTTTTTGGTGTGATATCTATTTGCTTTACTGCTTTTCAAAAAGCAGGCTTTCGCCATATAATAACTCTGTACTTAGCCTAATATGGGGGGCATGCATGTTCGGTCAATGTGTGACTTGGCTTGAAACACGCCTTTTTTCTACTTTGCATAATACATTGAGGTCCAGTCATAAGTTACATTAGAAGAGATTAATTTAATCTATCTGCTATTTATAAATATTGGCAGATGCTTCACATTATCTAACACATGCGCAATGGTCTCAATAGCTTTACCTGTAAATATAAAAATGGCACTATAATTGCTGAATATTTATAATAGATTTGACATGCAAATCCTAGATGTATACAAAAATTTTGCAAGATAGAAACTTTACTATATTTTATCTGCATCTTGTTCGTTATGAAGGTGCTATAGTATCTATTCTCGGTATGAGTTTTTCTAAAGTATATTCTTAGTCCCAAAATTAAAGTTTTAAGCATACTTATATGGTAACTATTTTTTCTCTGTCTTTTGTATATACTTGAACTACTATTATAGTGCTCTATCATCCGACTCTTTTGGGTACCCATAGCACAATTGGGCAGAGTGAGGATTGGTATTCTACCAACGCTTTAGCCAAGCGTGCTAGATTCGAGACCACAAGCCATCTTCCTATATATCCACAGAGGCCAGGGGAGAAGGATTGTGCCTACTATATGCTCACTCGAACCTGTAAATTTGGAGATACCTGCAAATTTGACCATCCAGTTTGGGTTCCCGAGGGTGGAATCCCAGATTGGAAAGAGGTGACCATTTATTGCTATCTTAATGCATGCTATATGATTATGTTATAAGGTTATTTATATAAATATCATTATTTAATATAGTGCGAGCATAAAGGATTTATCAATGTTTAAATTTATAAGGTGACTGTTGTAAGTTACTTGAACATGTCGACATATTCTTTACAAAACTATTCTACTTCTTACTTTTAGTTTGTTCCGTGGTTTAGAAAAATTCTAATCTTTATAATAGTTTTATAATTGTCGTAATTGTTTTGAATGAACATGGTTATGATATTTTCCCTTTAAAATGTACTATTGTTTTTGTACCTATGAATGATTCCTCAGTCTTTGGGGAGTCAATTATATTTCTTTATGAAGACCTCTATTTACAATACTGTTCCTGTGATTTTCCTATATTTAGATGTTTGTAATTTGGTATACTGTTTATAGACTTCTCCTACTCTAAGAAATTCTTCTAATGTCCAGAAAGGGTTCTTAGTTCACTCATTTATCACATAACCTTTTCCTGAACCACACCATTTTCTTTTTGAGATTTTCTGTTTTGTATCAAGGATGTTCCTGAACCACATGACGCTTATTGGATGGTTGACTTGAAACCGCTGTTATCTGCCTGAATTGGATGTTTGCATAAGAACCTTTAACACTATGGAGTTTTTGTTGGAAACTTAATAGTTACTTTATAATTATTTCTGCATCTGTAGTTCATTTGCAAGCTAGATATTAACCAATTTAGTTACATAGAATGTTTATAGTTTATGTCTCACCACAGAGTTTATATATCCATATTTTAAACTTTATGTTTCTGCATTTTGCACGGCCAAAAGCCTCTGTCCATGTTGAACATGATACGTGGATTTTTGTTCAGAAAGCCTTGATTTCGAGTGTTAATTTCAGTTGACTTATAAATGACATCTATTGAAAGCCTTTTGCTACTTGATTGATTAATTCCAAACCTTTTTTGCTAGGAGATCAATGTAGATTATATAACAGACGATGCTCATGTGTACTATGTGAAATATAGTTTGCATCGTTGAGGCAGGCAACACTCAAAGAAATCCAACTAGAAATATCAATATTTCTAATACATCTGCTCAGGAATTAAAGTGTAGTTAACTGTGAGGGACACTGATATTTTCCTGAATGTATGTAGAAGGAGGCAGTATATTTGTTATATGGCATCTGAATCTATCACATTTGTTCAAGCAAGTGTTGTTTCTCATGCTGTACCATTTTGATGCTTATTTATTTATTTTCCTTTTTATCCCCTCGAAAATGATTGTAACATATAAGAAGGTATGGATAGTATCAATGTTTTCTTCCTTCCTTCCTTTCTTTCCTTCTTTCATTCTAGGTCCCCCCTATTGCTACAAGTGAAACTTTTCCTGATAGACCAGGAGTGCCTGATTGTCCTGTAAGTATTGTTACCAACAGTTGCTCTCTTGCAATTTTCACTAAATTAATTTTAGCACACAAAGTGCTTTTAATATATTGGTTAATTACCATTGCAGTACTTTCTTAATTACCATTGCAGTACTTTCTAAAAACTCAAAGGTGCAAGTATGGTGTGAACTGCAAGTTTAATCATCCAAAAGAAAAGTTGTCTTTGGTATGTGCTATTGTTGTAAAATTCTACAAAATCTTTATTTGGATTACTCCTAGTTTATAATTAGATGCTTTGATGTGGTTTCAGGGTGTTTCAGAAAACACCAGTGTTTCTGCCTTGCCAGAGAGACCTTCTGAGCCCCCATGTGCAGTAAGAAGCCAATAACTTTTTTTTTTTTTTTCCTGGAAGCTCTGTCTTGTTAATTTGGTCATCTATCATCCTGAATATTATGGTCCTGAACAGTTCTATATGAAGACTGGGATTTGCAAATTTGGTGCAACCTGCAAATTTCATCACCCAAAAGATATCCAAATATCCTTGGCAGGACAAGGGAATGATAATGGTGTGCAAACTAATTCTGTAGTTGATAATGGGGGAATAACTGGAGATGTCAATGTGATTAAGGCCCTTGTGTCAGTTACCCCAGCCCTACTTCATAACTCCAAAGGACTTCCGATGAGACCGGTAATGTTGTTTTAGTTCTTGGTGAAGGTTAGATGATGTGATTAATGAGGTATTTGGTGATTCCTTTTCATTTCGATCATTAATCCACATTGTGCTGTTTTGGCAGGGTGAAGTGGATTGTCCCTTCTATCTGAAAACTGGCAGGTAAGCATGTGCCTATGCATGCATAACTTCTATAATAGTTTGGGAGGAAATGGTCAAACACTTTACTTAATTTTTCTTTTCCATTCAGTTGTAAGTACGGTGCCACTTGCCGCTATAATCATCCTGAGAGGACAGGTATGCAATTGCTCCTGTGTTTTTACTTTAAAATTGAGATGCTTAATTTCAGTATTTGAGACCTTCTCTTCTGCACTTGAGCTTCATAATTTCATATCTGCTATTCTTTCGCAGCAATCAATCCACCTGCTGCGGCAATCAGCCATCCAATCATAGCTCCTTCCATGGCAAATCTGAACCTTGGAGTTTTCAGTCCAGCTGCCTCTATATATCAAACTATTGACCCCAGATTGTCGACGGTAAATACAAAATCATTTGCATATTCACTTTTCAGTTGCATCTGTTTCATCAAAGGATGCATAGCAGACAATTTGTGCTCGACTGTGTGACAATGTCTGTGTGTGTAGCCAACGGCCATGGGTGGGGATGAAAAAAGGCTTTAAAGGTGATTTCAGTTGAATTTATTGATTATGGTTGCAGTTTAAAGAGTGCTCTCTATCATATCTCATGGTGGTTCAGTGAGAAATGAAGCCTTATGTGGGGAAAAGGTGCTTGAACTTTGAATATAGCTGTTTTAGGTTGAATTTATGAAAGAAGCTTTCTGTTTGTGCTTATGATTCACAGTTAAATTATAGTTGTTTTTTATTCCTTAAAAAAAGTTCTTTTTACCTGACTATAGTTTTGCTGTTGGTGTATTCGATTCTGTTCAAATTCTTAACCTTCTATGTGATTTATTTTTCTCTGACTCATCAGTTGGGAATTATTAGTGTCAGATTTCTAACATTATCTTTTGCCACATTGTTTATTTTGAAGTTTATTATCTACCTTACAGACACAATTCACAATAGCTTTTCCTGGTTTGTGGAGATTTAACTTTTACTAATGTTACTCTCTGTTCTTCTGAGATTTCTCTTGGCATCCTTGTGGTTACAGAAATCATGGTCATCTTGGTTTGGTATTGATACCTTTTATTTGTTTGCCTACTGCAGCTGGGAGTGGGACCGACTGTCTATCCTCAACGACCTGGACAGGCAGAATGTGATGTGAGCATCTATTTTACCTCATCCTTTATTCTATAATATATGTTGTTCTTTACTTCTTTTATAGAGTTCTAATTTATCTATTGATTGTTTTTTTAAAAAATATGACCAGTATTACATAAAGCAACTTTTTCAACATTTTCTTCATAATACGTTCCTTCAATTTATGGTGGGGCAGCTTGTTTCTTGGTTCAATGCATCCTTGATATGCAGGCATGTTGAATGTGTTACATTTCCCATTTTCAGTTTTACATGAAGACTGGTGAGTGTAAGTTTGGGGAAACTTGCAAGTTTCATCACCCAATTGATCGTTCTGCACCTACAGCAAAGCAAACTGAACCACAGACTGTTAAGCTCACTCTTGCAGGGTTGCCGAGGAGAGAGGTATGGATTGGTGCTAGAAATTAAGCATGATGTATATATATGTTGTTTCTGTTTCCACAGAAAGGAGTCTATTTCCATGAGATGCAGTTGGTTGTCTTCCTTTCTTTGAATTGTGAGGCTTATCCTATAAATTTGAACATTTTTTGCTCATTTTAAGGTTCTGGGTTATGATTTACTACATGTGAAGCACATTAAAGTGGGTTTAAGCAGTCTCCGCACTTTTGTTGAAGAAAACATATGCCTTTGGGTAATTCTATTTTGCTGTTCTTTTTCCTGGTAACTTTGGTTGTGTATAATATGACTTGTGAGAGAAAGTTGCATTAAATGATTCGAAGAAATGGGGTTCTGTTTTCCCCATTGTTATTACTAACAGCTTGGCCTGTCACCAATTTCACTTCATTTGGAAAACTTTGAGAAATGTCCTTGTCTTTGGTTAATTTGCTTATTTAATCCATAAGCAGTTAACGGTTATGTGCATGGATGCAAGTGCTTCAAGTACAGTGCATTTAAACACTACTCCCATCACATAATATTTAATATGTTTCTCTTGCAATCAAAGAACCTTGAAACAAGCCACATTGGACCTCACCATCGTTTTGGTCAATTATTAAGCCCAAGGGCTGATTGGTTACCACTTGACTAGCCAGGGTGTTTCGTGTAATGTATATGTTCGGTGGTATTTATCTTGGTGAAATCTTTGACAGGGTGCGGTTCACTGTCCGTACTATATGAAGACTGGCACTTGCAAGTATGGTGCAACATGCAAATTTGACCACCCGCCTCCTGGAGAGGTCATGGTGTTTCCGAATCTCAAGGAACTCTTGATGCAGAAGCAATAGGAGCTGAGGCGACTGCCCAAGCACAGTAGAAGTGAAGTCCTGGTCATGGATGGCAGGGAAGAAGATCCTTTTGCTGGTTTTTTTGGCCCTTGATCTACTGATTTTGTTCTTTGTATCAAACTAAGCAGAATACGTTGAGGAAAATGAATGTAATTTAAGTGTTCACTAATGAAGTAAAGGGAAGCTTTTCTTCTTGTATTTCAATTGTTTTGCAAGCCTTTGTATTTTAGAGTGGTTAGATGATCATAATTTTGAAGTTCATGGGGAATTATTTGGACTTTGTTTTTTCTGGAAAATCAGCAACGTTGTTCGAGGTTCTTTTTGTGGTTGGATGAAAGAAAAGCCAGAAACTGGGTAGAAACTACTTGACCTCTGTGTTTGTAAATACGTCTTGGCGGATGCCCCCACTATCCGGGTATTGGTGGGTATTTTTTCTGGATAATCTCTGTGAAAAACTTTGGTTCATGCCAGTTACGAAAATTGAGATGAATATGACGAAAAATTGTCTGTTTTTTATCTTGCTTCCTTATCTACCCAATTAGTTCCGATACAAGTGGGGTTTTTCTATGGTCACTCGTACGGATATATAAATTTTCATCAACCTAGGAGCAAAAGAGTTCGTTCTCATTTGGGATCAAATTCTAAGGTCTGAATGCATCAGCGTGGTGTCAATTTGATGGAGAAATAATTTAATGCAAGTCTCTAATAAGCTGCCTCCGAACCAGTTTTTAACCGAGGGGTTTAACTTCGGGACTAAAAAGCCTATTTGAGAATATCGTTTGAATTGACAGTTAATCAAGGAGGAATTCATGTTGATTTGAGAATTTTAACAGAAAGAAGAAGAGGAATCTGTTAATGCAGAAAGGGTAAAGAATACGGGAGCTGACTGCTCAGGTTTGAGGAAAAGGAAGGGTAAATTGTAATGTTTTCAAAATAAAAAGGAATGGGAAAAGACAACAAAGCCCTTGGAGGCTTAAAGAGAGGGTATAAATTTGTGAGGGGTAGTGTGATAATTGAAAATAGTTGATAAATATAAATATGAAGTAAAAAAAAAAGAAAAAAAAAGAGGATCTTAATTTTTGAGAGAGAACCGGCAGGAGAGAAGGGAGGAAGAAGAAGAAGAGGACAAAATAGAGAAAAAAAAAGGGAAAAAGAAAGAGATTGGAGAAAATAAGTAAAATAGTAAGATTTTATGCTTTAATATGTATAATATGTTTTCTTTAACTTTAAATTTCGGTTTTGATTAATTTTAGAGTTTTAAAGATTGTGTTTTGAGTTTATTAATGAATTAATTTGAAGGTTATGAAGTGATTGTTGTGGGTATTTGATTATTTGGATGATTTTGAGAGATTGAATTGAAAAATAATGATTTTGAGTTATGGTTGAATTGAATGATGAAGTTGAGTTATAAATCTGGAACTAACAGTAGGTAATTTGTTGAAATTCTGGGTTTGAGGTTGAAGATGACGAAAATTCAGTTTGGTCCCTCAAATTATGAAAATTACAGTTTAGTCCTCGAACTTTGGGAATATTACAGATTGGTCCCTGAGGCATAAATTGAGGTTCTGAACAGAACTGAGGATGATTTAAAGGCAAAATTCCAGTATAATTAGGAATATATGATATTTTCAGTTTGGTCCTCCAATTTGACAAATTACGATTTGACCCCTAAAATTTTGATAAAATCACATTTTGGACCTTAGGGAATAATTCAAGATTCTGGACAAAGATAAGGATGAATTATGGATAAATTTCAGTATGGTTATGTATTTACAGTTCGGTCCTCAAATTTTGGTAAAATTACATTTTGATCCCTGTTTTGGAAAATTATCGTTTTAGTCCCTCAACCTAGGAGACTAAGCATGGTTTCCTTTTATGCATTGGAATCTTTTATTTGTGTTGTTTTGGGTTGCTTTTGAGTATATTTCATATATTTATTGTAGGTTCTCCTAACGATCCTTAATCGGATTTTCGGGTCTTTCGTCTGACATTTTTTTAGTTCTTTATTTATGGGTGAATAGAATAATCTTTAATATGCATATAATATAAAGATTATTCTACTCATTCGAAAAATATTGAACTGAAAGAATGTCAGACGAAGGACCAAACTAAAAATATCATATATTCCTAATTATACTGGAATTTTGCCTTTAAATCATCCTCAGTTTTGTTCAAAACCTCAATTTATGCTCCAGGGATCAATCTGTAATATTTTCAAAGTTCGGGGACTAAACTATAATTTTCAAAATTTGAGGGACCAAACTGAATTTTTGTCATCTTCAACCTCAAACCCAGAATTTCAACATATCACCTACTGTTATCCCCTGATTTCTAATACAAATTCACCATTCAAACAAAATCATAACTCAAAATCATCATTTTTATCTACAATCTCTTAAATTCAATTTAATAATCAATTACCCACAACAATCAACCCTGACCTTCAAATTAATTCATCAATAAACTCAAAACACAAACTTCATAACTCTAAAATTAATTAAAACCGAAATTAAAGCTTAATTAACACATAGTTATACATAATCTGACCTTTAAACTTATTTCCTTGAACTTTCTTCTCCTTCCCTTATCTTTTTTTCTTTTCTCTTCTTCTTCTTCCCTTTTTCTTCTCTTCTCCCGTCGGTTTTTCACTCTTTAAAACACAGCTCTCTTCTTCTATTTTCTTTTTTATTTATATTTATCAACTCTTTGTTCAATTACAATAATACCCTTTATTCATATATATACTTATTTTTTTAGCCTTCAAAGGCTTTATAGCCATTTCCTATCTTTTAATACAAAACATCACAAGCCTGTGGCGACTGATCATCCCACAGTGGTCACCGACGGGTGTCATCTGATCTCTGACATGTATTCCACTACTTTATGATAATATGTTTAGTATGTATATGAATATGTATATCAAGATAAATCATCTTGCAAACTATTAATATTTGAAATATCTGAAATGTATATTAAATGTTATTCCCTCACTAAGTTGGTTGAACTCTCCTCTCATTCTTAATATTATTTCAGGTTCTTAGTTTCTGATAGCAGTTAGACTTTGTTGAGTGTACATGCTTCTTCAATTTTGGTCGGTATGCCTTGCTTGTTTTGCGAGGCTTTCCTTTTTGTTTTGATTCGATGTCTTAGACGCTCCAGTATTACCTTATGTTAATTAAGTTTGGATTTTGACAATGTAATGAATATTATGAATTATTGTTTTTGTTTTAATTAGTGATGAGGAGTTTTAAACTATCTTTTAGTTTTATCAGTTTTGAATAATATGATATTTCTGAAAATTATGAAATGTTGTGTATTTTTGAATAAATTGTTTTTTTGATATGTCCATTCTAAGACTTAGCATAGGTAGAGTGTCCTTTCGGCACTGCTCCTACATTGCCGGTTATGGACCCGGGATTCAGGTTGAGTATTGTTGAGATATTAATGGTAGAAAGAGGAAAAATAAAAGCAACCCAGATCAATCTTCCTTTGCAGATAATCAAAGGAAGAGTGATGCGGGTTGCTTTTACATGGAGCAGGGTCGAAGTTCTTGCAAAATTCAACCTGGATCAGCGGATTGGTGATCATCTAAGCTCGTTCACGGGGACAGCCCTTTCCTTTTCACCGGAACTTTTCAGTGCTGCTGACTGCAATATCTTGTGCAGTGCTGTCCCTCGGAATTTGATGATACCCAAGGAACTGAAGAAGTAGAGTATTAACCATACTTGCTTATATAGCGTGAAGAAATAACTCAAATGAGGATTCTGTAATATAATAACATAAACGGTGTGCTGATGATGAACTTTTTAATTCCTAAGCCCTGAAATGAAAAGAACAAAATATATATGACATACAGTTTTGCCACGAGCTCAGTTTTAAGCTTTTTGGGTCTTACAACCAGTTGAATTGGGCTGCCTAAAGAGGCCACAGTTTAGTTTTAGGTTGAAAGTGATCAACCATTTCCGGACTGGGAGAGTGGCTGATTCAAGGTTCTTAATTACTTCTGAGAATCTCTGATTGATTTTGGGGAAGGGAAGTTGGAGACAGATTTTGGAGCATCTCCGGGAAGCTCCAACTCCAACTGTCTCGTAAAATTCTCCAACCTGATGGTGCAAGTTTGTTGCTTTAATGAAATACTAAGACTTTTATTCCCTAACAAAATATGATGGAGACAAGTATTTCATATTATCAACCCTAACTACTTTGGCACTGTATTATCATCGTTGATTTGAAATTCGCTGAATTTAACCATTAATGGTTGGTTTCTTGCCACCTAGCAAAATTCTTTACCTGTATATCTAACAGGCTCAGTGCCATTCTTTATGCGAAATTCAAGCTCTGAAAACAGTGGTGGAAAGCCTAGTAAGCCCACAACAGATGATTTAATACGGGTTTTAGAGGATGTCTTGGTATTCTGGATCCAACACATGATACGAGTGGTCCGGTGTTCTTTCCCTCGGTGAGCAGCAGCTCCTCACTCCTTGCACGCCTGTTGCTTTCAAAACCAAAACTGTTTCTAATGGATGAATCTACCAGTGCTTTGGATGTAGCCAATGAGGTATTTTTGGATATAGATTCATCTTATTCTCTCTATTGGTCACGCTGTTGCAACCAATGTGCTAAATCTGCAAATGTCTTGCACTCTATTTGAGTAACAAATCACACCTTGGGGCACGAAAAGCCACTGGGCACCTCCAAATTAGAGCTTCCTACCATTGTAATGGCACTGAGCAAAGACTCCACTGGCTAGGCACATATCCAGATTGTATACACGATACATGTAACTCAAATGGACCATGTGGTGTGTGGAAAGGATCGGAAGAAGCAAATACACAAGATGCCAATGGCATTTAATTGTCGAACCATGAGATCCAGCACCCTCTTGGTTCTCATAATTAGTGGTTGCTATTTTGCGTTTGCTAAGACCAGTGATCATCGGAGATGCTTGCTAATTATTCAGGCATATTGTTTGATTAACGATGGAATTCCTTGTGTTTCGGTTCTGAATAATTCGACGGTCGTGGTGTGTTTTTGCAGGCACATCTGTACAGCACATTGAAGCAGAAGGCTTAACATGTATCAGCATCGGCCATGTTCGAACTCTCTATGACCACCATAACAGGAACTTACATATAACTACAGAGATCCCAGCAGCAACGAGCGCAATTGTCATATTCAGTCCATCAATCGTGATTCCGAGTAAAATGTTTTGAATCGTTAGTCAGTGTTAAGACGTTGTAGCTGTCATAGAATCGAATGACATGGTTTAGCTGCGCGTTTTCATAAAGTTAACCTTTTCTCCAAATAGGAGAGGATAGTGATAGAGACATTGTACACATCTTGTTCAGAAATACATGAAAGGGAAATACTAATCCACACATCAGATTCATCCAATTTCTGCAGAGTGTTGCTCTGTGTTTCCAGTTATCTACTTTTTCTTAAGATTTTAGTTTAGATTTTACTTTCTTTTCCGACCTCTGTTTCGCTGTGATTTCTTAAAAGATAATTCCACTAAATCCCCGCCTCCGCTTGCTTCTCTAACGCATGGAAGCATCAGCCCAAAATTTTAAGTGTTTCTCGAAAAGAACTGATGCCATTGCTTTATTAAACCAAAATTTGAAGCTTAGAAATTACTGCTTCATCAGCAGCAGTACTCTTCAAGTTCACTGCACTAGGTGTTGGCAAGGTGATGGTGACTTTTCATCTCCTTGTACTGGTGTTTAGAGATCTTGGTTGGATTAAAGGCATATTTTTAAAACCTTATTGGTTGGTAGATGTTTGACCTGGTTAATTCGGGGCTGAAATTGAGTTGGATTTAAAAAAAAAAAAAAATATAGAAGTGATCTGATTGATCCGGCAAGACCCGGTTGTAACCTGTTAAATTTTATTATTATTTTTTTTTACTAAAATAATATCATTTTAATATTTTTTAAAAATAATAATTTAAATGATTTAATTAAAATTTAAAACTTAAATTTTAAACCAGACCAGAGTTTAAAAATTATGGTTAAAAATAGCCTAACTCGATTAAAAAAATAAAAAAAATAGCCTAACTCTAGTAAGTGGCTACTATAGGTTTTAGAGATCCAAACGTGGACGAAGCTTGCCTTTTCAATGTCAGTGGCTTCCTTGTGATAAGATTTAGTAGTTTGGTTTGTTTTTAATAATGGATCAAATTTTAGCAGTTGTCTAGTTAAGTTTCTGGGTCAAGACAATACCTCATGCTTGTTGAGTTATTTCCTAATATTTTTTCTTGCTTGCGTGTTAATTGCTTAAGATTTTGGTATTTTTTTTTTATTTAAAAATATATTAAAATAATATATTTTTATTTTTTAAAATCTTTTTTTAACATCAATAATAAAATAACATAAAAATATAATTTAAATATTTTATTAAAAAAATTACAGTCATAGCAATATCGCAATACCACTGATTCTTATGGGTATCTGGCTAATTAATTCTGAATTTTTAATGATGATGTGACAGCAGCAAGACTCGAAAATAAAAATAAAAGACCCCTCGAGAGAAAATATTAACCGTGAATATCATGTAAAAACGATTTATACAACTAAGCTGGACTAGTATGAAACAAGTAACAGTTTGAAGAAAACAGAGGAAAAAACATGACGACAAGACAAGGCTCTTTTTTTTTTCCTTTTTTTTTTTTATAGATTTTGTCCAGTCCACACACTCACCTTCCCTAGCACGGGAAGGCGGAAAAAACCTGGAAGGGTCTAAAAAGCTGAAGAAAAGTGTGAAAACAAATTAAAAGGAGGAGGCAAAGTTAAACCTATTACATGAAAAACACATAAAAAACAACAAAAAGAAAAGGGAATGAGGGATAAGTCCTAAAGATGCAATCTAAGTGAAGGGATAATGTAAAGTAATGGAAGAATATCAGAATCATTCAAAGCCCAAACAGACAGAAGCAAAGATAGGGGCAAAAGTCCTCGTTGAACTCGGTCTAAAGTTTTTAACATATCACCATATGACCTGTTCCTGTTATATTCATGCACGCATACATACATAAGACTCCATCAAGAAAATTCTCTCCAAGTCGTCATCTTGTATATGGTGTGAATGCGTGACCGTAGTTATCTATCTATCTCCATCTTTTTTTTTATTCCTCATTCGAAGCAGAAACCCTTTTATAGAAGTTAGCAAACCCCTTTATAGAAGTTAGCAATTAAAGCGAAAAGACTCTCCCTATTTCCTCATTGGAAGAGTCTAAGAAAATCTAAGAAGAAAGAAAACCCTAAAACCAATGGTAAAAAGTAAAAACTTTTAAAAAACAAAACTGTCATTTTTTTCCTATTTGTTCGACACTTGAAAATTAGAAGGAAAAAAATATATCAGTACATCATATAAGGAGTAGAAGGCATCCTCTAACCCGCCGCCTCTGAAACAAAAACACAAAGGAGGAGAAGAGGCTTTGGTTGGTTTAAGGAGGGAAGATTTTTTCTTTGTTAACATCTTTCTCTCGATTCTGATTGTTTCTATAACCCCATTTGCGGGGCTGGTTTGATTTGAAAGAAAGACTTCTCTTTTCCAATAGCTTTCTTTTCCTGGACTAAGAAGGAGAGACAACACCAACATATATTCACTAAAAATCAGAGAAAGCGGTAGAAAGAGAGAAGCTTTAGGTGAAAGTGAGGGTTGGCTTTGTAAAGACCGTCATTCAAAACAAGGTGGTTTTCTCATTATTCACACCAAAACCCGCTTTGGGTACAATATCTATGTTGATGACATCTCTTATCTGTTTTCCTTTGACCTCTCAACTTTTTATTAGTTTTTATTCTTGTTTATCCATTGGTTTTATCAGTACTAAGACACCCTCCACTCTTTTTAAAGTCTCAGTCTTTCACCACTTATCCTTAATTATCTGCTTCTGTTGTTTGCTTGTTTTCTGGTGCATTTTTTTTGTGTGTTTTGGTATTGAATTATAAAGCTTTGCTCTTTTTATCAGAAAGAGCATTGACAATGAAGTACGTATTGGTTACTGGTGGTGTGGTTAGTGGACTTGGCAAAGGTGTTACTGCCAGTAGTATTGGTGTTCTCCTCAAAGCTTGTGGCCTTCGAGTTACTTCTATTAAGATTGGTACGTGTGTGTGTGTATATATTTTTAATATGTCTTGCAGTGTATTTTATTATGGAGATTGTATCGGTTGCTTTTCATTTTAATTAAATTAAGTTGTGGATTGATAGTTTGCTCTTGTTAGGTTGTTTTTTAATTGATTAGTTTGTTGGGTTGTTTGTTAAATATCTTGAGCCTTTTTTTTTGGATACTGGGTAGGGATTTTGATTGTGAAGTTGGTCTGTAGTTGAAATTTTGTATCTGTTTTGTCGACGTTGTCTCTGAACTTTGTTGGCTACCTTTTTAAACAATTTATCTCATGCGTATTCGTCTCTGATTCTCTAGTTTCTGACTCACAATATAAATCGAAAGAAAAAAAATGAAGGGTAGTCGCATTGTTTGTTGAAGCTACTGCATGCTTCCATCTTGGAATTCCTTATCATGGAATGCCTTCAATGTCTTTGGATGTTTTTGTTAATTGTTTCGATAGCCTAACCTCATGCTTGGCTATGTTTTCAGACCCTTACCTAAATACTGATGCGGGCACTATGTCTCCTTTTGAGCACGGAGAGGTCTTTGTCTTGGATGATGGCGGTGAGGTAAATTCACTGAATAAATTATTTTCCCCACAAGTATTTCTTGAGCACCCCTTCAGTGTCATTTCCATGGTTACTTCCATGATTAACATGCTTTCTGCAAAGATGATTAATTACTTCTTTTTTATGTAAAAGGTGGATCTGGACCTTGGTAATTACGAGCGGTTTCTAGATGTTAAGTTAACCCGTGACAACAATATCACAACTGGAAAAATATACCAGGTAATGAATGCCTCCAGGATGACGTTAAGTTTATGAATTAGATGCGGCCTCACCTTAATTTCATGCCATCTTGAAATTTGTGTCTTGATAAAATAGTCTGTTCTGGAGAAGGAGAGGAGAGGAGATTATCTTGGAAATACTGTGCAGGTCCGTTCCACATTCTGCTGTTCTTGACCGAAGCCTGTCATCATTTACCATGGAGTTAAATTTCTATTTTGATTGTTTTCACTGCAGGTAGTTCCACACATCACAGATGCCATCCAAGAGTGGATAGAGCGTGTAGCCATGATACCAGTGGATGGAAAAGAAGGTCCAGCTGATGTTTGTGTCATTGAGCTTGGTGGAACTATTGGTACTTAATTGCTGTTGATGTTTGTCAGATAAGTTGTTTTCCTTTTTTTATTTTGTTTACTTAGAATGAACCTAATTTTATGCAGGGGATATTGAATCTATGCCATTTATTGAGGCACTTGGCCAGTTCTCTTATCATGTGGGTAAGTTGATCTGCTCTGGACCTCTGTTTTAAGGCTCATAAAAAGAGATTTTTCTTTTATTTGGGTTCTGTGGAACCAAACTCTTACTTAGCTGCTGTGTGTTTTTAGGCCCTGGAAATTTCTGTTTGATCCATGTCAGTCTGGTGCCTGTTCTTAATGTTGTTGGTGAACAGGTACTTGTAAAGTTTTCTCTTCCTCCCTTGGTGTTGCACGTTGATTCTTAGTTTCTCACTTGAATCTGGCTGGAGCACTTTCTTATGCATTGTATTGACTTAATTACTTCTAAGTTGTTCTGCTCTAACTATTGTTGTATATGTATAGAAAACGAAGCCTACCCAGCATAGTGTTAGGGGGCTTAGAGGACTTGGGTTGACCCCAAACATTCTTGCTTGTCGCAGCACTAAGGTTCTCCTCGCTTTTCTCCTTGCTGGTTGCTATTTCATATTTCCTTCATGGCTTGTGGTTGCAGTCTCCTGATTCTAAACTTTCTTCAATAGGCACTCAATGAGAATGTTAAGGCCAAACTATCCCAGTTTTGTCATGTGCCGGTACTGCAAGATAAACACTTTTATTGTTTTGTTTGGCTTTTATTAATCACAGTTACTGAATCTGACAATGTGGCTTTTTGTGCAGGCTGAAAATGTTGTCACCCTATATGATGTCCCTAATATTTGGTACATTCCTCTACTACTAAGAGTGAGTGGTTTACTATGGGTTTTCTGATTTTTTATTCTGTTTTACTAGTCTTCAAACAAGAACTTCCTCTGCTTTTTTACCTTTTTAATTGTTTTCTCTTGACATGATTAGGATCAGAAGGCACATGAAGCAATCTTGAAAGCACTGAAACTTCTAGGGTTTGTGTTATGAACTCACTATATGTTTCCTTTATGATTTGTTTTGCTTTTCATTTGCTGCATGCTCTCTCTCTCTCTCTCTCCATGTTCATAGTGATAATGTTGTTGCATCAGCCTTAGTTTTTTAACAAGAGTATTAACATTTCCATAATCCTCAGTGTTGCCAGGGAGCCTGATTTACAGGACTGGATTGCCAGGACAAGAGTCTATGACGTACTTCTTGAACCTGTGAGTCAGAAAGATATCCTCGATTTAAATTGGTATTTGCATTTTTGTTCCATCTAACCATGAACTTAATGGGTATTACAGGTTAAAATTGCCATGGTTGGAAAATATACTGGCCTTTCTGATTCTTACCTCTCTGTTTTGAAGGTGAGTTCCTGTTTGCAGTCATATTATCAGTTACAAGCCTTTTCTGCATTGAACTTGAAAGCATGTTTGTATTATTTCTGGAGCTATATATGTTCCCTGACCAACAAAATAACTATCATCTTAGAAGGGCTTCAAAAATCTCCTAAAGACTTTATGTGCATTATGCTCTTTGATTACCAGGTTTAATCTCCACGCAACTAATCATACTGAACATAAAATCAATGAGAAACATCATATGCCTTTCCTCAATCTTGAAGACGAAGCACCAACTGTGTATTCTTTTTTTGGATTTTGTTTTATTGCTCTGAAACTTATGAGATATTATATCCTAAGTTTTTTGGGTTACTGTGGCAGGCCCTTTTGCATGCTTCTGTTGCTTGCCGGCGAAAGCTTGTTGTAGAATGGGTGGCTGCAGGTGATCTCGAAGATGTTACTGCTAAAGAGGTCAACAATCCAACTTCTGCATTGCAATTTTAAGATTTCACTCTACTCACACCATCAAGCGCCACCCCCCCCCCAAAAAAAAAAGGACAATTTCTTTTTAATGAAGAGAATAAAAGAGAGTATCCTGGACTGCTTTTTTCAGTTCAATATTTGTAGAATTTGATCTTTGGCTACTGTTTCTCCTTGCAGGCACCTGATGTTTATAAAAATGCATGGAATCTTTTGAAGGTGAACTTAGATATGTCTTTTAAATTGAAGCTCCTCTGGTTACATTTCTTTTCTTGGTTTGTATTTATTTTCTTCAGTCTTATGGGATTGTTTTTAATGCAGGGCTCTGATGGTGTTGTAGTTCCAGGAGGGTTTGGTGATAGAGGGGTTCAAGGAAAAATTATTGCTGCAAAGTATGCTCGTGAGAACAAAGTTCCATTCCTGGGCATTTGCCTGGGGATGCAAATTGCCGTAATTGAATTTGCTCAATCTGTTCTTGGTTTGGATGACGCAAACAGTACAGAATTTGATCCTCAAACATCACATCCTTGTGTCGTATTTATGCCAGAGGCATGTAGTGCTGCAGTCCTGACTGTTGATGTGGAATTTGGTCAATTTTTGTTTCATATGTTGAAGCTATTTGCTCTAACTCTGTTTTATATGATAGGGTTCCAAAACTCACATGGGGGGAACTATGCGGCTGGGTTCAAGAAGAACTTATTTCAAAGTTCCTAATTGCAAATCTGCAAAGTTGTAAGATTTATGACTCCTTCATATCTATACACATCCATCACACTACATCACTTCATTTAGAGTATGCCACATATATGCTTTCTTTTTATTATAATCTTCCTATGCACAAATACATATTTATAGTACTGTGAAGACATCATTAGACGATGATGACAGCCATGAGACAGGTAAAGATGGCTGAAAGATCCAAATCCATCATTTGTTTTTTGCTCTAGTTGACCTGACTAATCTTCTGTACTTGTGTTTAGGTACGGCAATGCCAGTTTTGTTGATGAGCGTCATCGGCATAGATATGAGGTAACTGTTTCCCATGGGCAAACATGTGGAAGTACTCTGCATGAAGAAAAAAAAGTTCAATATGTCCTGCTCTTGTATATGTCAGATCCCTAAGAAATTGTTTATTTTGAGCAGGTCAATCCAGACATGGTACCACAATTTGAAAATGCTGGTCTATCATTTGTTGGCAGAGATGAAACTGGCCAGCGCATGGAGGTATGTTTCTTTCAAATCATGGCAAGTGATGTATTCTACAAAGCCTAGTATTCCGATGGGTATCAGGTGGTTATGAGCATTTTACTGTTATTTTGAGCAGGTCATTGAACTGCCTAGTCATCCATACTTTGTTGGTGCTCAGTTCCATCCTGAATTCAAGTCAAGGCCTGGAAAACCTTCAGCTCTTTTCTTAGGTACTATTTCCACTAATCACAACTGTTCAAAGTGCTCTTTTCTTAGCATTTTATAAAGTGTCGTTTGACATTTGATGGTATGTCAACATAAATTATTTGACTTTATATGATCGCTTGTATTCCTTATAAGTGCCTGTACTTTAGTTGGTGTTGCTTACTGTCTGAAGGTGAATTTTGAAGGGTGCTGTCCGGAGGTCATAACTGTAGTTGGGTTCAAACTTGTTAACAAGCTCATTAGGAATTATATAATTGAGGGGAAAATATTCCTTTGTATCTTCTCCTGTTGCTTACTCTTTTGACAAGTTCCATTTTACCTTTGATACACCTAATATTGTTATTAACTACCTATGTTATCGAGTAGGCGGCACCATCAATGCCTCAGTCCCCATTATTACCGTGCATTTGGCTTGGGCAGTCTGAGGACAAGCAGTCCATTTTATGTCGTGCCTGGTCAAATGCACATTTGAGCATCCTCTTCCTCCTTAGGTATCTTCTTAATTCCTTCGCTATGTTACAGGACTTGTAGCAGCAGCAAGTGGGCAGTTGGATGCTGTCCTGCAAAATTATGGCCATGAAAGCAAGCTATTGCCAAATGGAATGAGCAATGGAAAACCAATAGTGAAGCCCTATCAAAATGGGAACGCCATTAAGTCTTCCAATGGATCCTTAAATGGTGTATATAGCAATGGCAATGGTGTGCACTATTAAAGAAGTGATGAACTTGGAAGTGCGCTTCTGGTTATGGTTTCAGTTTTCTAAGGGTTTTCAATTCGGTTTCTCTTTGTACAGGTGTTGAGCATGGGGTAGATAATTTTAGCTTTTAAGTGACTTGTTTTTGGAGAAAATCGGAGTCTGAACTCTTGGAATGATGAAAGTCTGTATTCTCCAGTTTGTCAGTGAAATATGGGCTCGAGTCGCAGCATCACCCTCTTGTTGGACAAAGTGTCCTTTTTCAGTGGGAGTTTTGGCTGTTTTTTTTTTTTTTGTGAATAGGGAATATGTTTTAAGTCTACCCTTCTATCAACAATATAGGAATTGATACTGGTTGCGGTGATACACCATGACTGAAGCAGGCACCTCTGGCAGCGGCTTTTGGCAATTTATCGATTTGTTCTCGCACGCATCAATCCATCCCCTGCTCTTTCGGTCGCTTGTTTAGCTTAGAAAGGCAATGGATGTGTAAACTTCTGTTGCGAAGCATTTGTTGACATTCTGTTTTCTTAAATATTTACCTTGTATGGCTGGACAAGTTTAATGTTTTTCAATGGTATTTCCCTCAAATATCTGTAAGAGAGAAAGACTTGTGTTTAATGCTTGTGCGAGGATGAATTATGAATATGCTGTTCGTGTTTTTATGTCTGAAGCTCTTACGCTCGCAGTTGAGATTGCATGATATGGTATTCTGCTACTTTTTATCTTAAGTGAAAATCCACTGGACTGAAATTTGCATAAAGCTTATCACTATTAATCTGATATCATGATGATAAAAAACATCTCAACCAATACTTTCAAGTTTTAATGGTGATGAGTCATCTGTTTTAGTGTTGATTGCATGCATCACTTTCAGGACATGTGCATTCAAAGGAAATAACTCAGCGAGTTGATAATCTCAGTAAGTTGCGGGCAACAATTAATCTTCCTGCAAGATATTCGTATACGAGGAGTTCCCTTTATTAATTAATACGACAACATATCTATTATTTTCAGGATTTCACATAGTTTAGGAAGCTGTCCTTTTGCTTATTCTGTACCCAAAAAAATCGCATCATTTTAGTTTTGAAGTCGTGGCAGACAGGCTTCTTCTATCAGGTGGAACCTTTGCCTTGTTGCCAATTAATGCTACAATTTGAGACGTTTCAGACCATGTTGAGATTTTGGGAAATGTTGCCCTACAATTTAGACATCTTACGTCCTCTTGAATATTTCGCTTCTTGCTGATCACATATTACATGCAAGATTATCCATCCACTTGTGATGTAAACTACACCTGATGAGTTACCGTCTGTTATTGATAGGAGGGATCAGGAAACTGAAAATAAAATCTATTCTTCCTTCATCTTTAATTTCCTTAATTAATTATGTAGTAATTTTAAAATTGAAAAGAATAATGTTGCGATGTCGTAAGAGGATGTCTGCCAGTTAAGACCAGGTGTATCTATTAGGAAGTCTCATGTTAAACCCCTCATAACGTCTGAGAATTTAGGAGTTTGTAGAAGGTGTCGTCGAAGGATCACCTCCATCGTACACCTCAACCTATAGGGCTTTTTACTGGGGAAAAAAGGGGGATAATACTGCAGCTGCACAAATCAATCTTGATTTAATCTATATGGATTAAAAAACATGTGATTGGAGATACTGTTAGTTTGAGACCTTAGATCCATTATTTCTTAAAATATGGTATAGATATGTTCGAGCATGTGTAATTAATGGAACCGTGTAGTGTGAATTGCGCAACGTTTCCTGCCACTTTTATATAGTAAGTATATTTGTAAACTCATTTTCTATGACAAAATAAGACAAGCAATATTGCAACTGGCCAAAGTAATTACATGGGAAACAGAAAAATGGGATGAAAGAAAGAAAAAAAGAGAGGATAATAGGATGAATTAGTGATCTTGTTCTTAATAGTTTGAACTTATCTTATATACATTTTAATAATCAAAAACCAACTTATAATTAAAATAGCAAGAACAGAATTTCAACTATATAATTAATATATGGATTCCTCATCCCTACTATATATGAATAAAAATGCGTGCTCCCTCCAGTTTAATTAAGAAGATAAAATGCAGCACGGTTAATGACATGGGAGCTGCAACTCTACTTGGAAAATCTCAGAATGTCAGTCTCGAAGCCAAGGTATTGAAATGGGAATTTCTGGGTTGAAGCACCCACAGGATCAACAATTTGGGATGATGAATTCCTTTTGTTGTGATAGTGCTGCTGATGATCCAGGTTTTGATGAGAAGCAAGAAGCTTGTCCAGAAATGACCAATCACCATTGAACCTCCCTGCAGGGTGCACAAATCCACAACCACTCGGTGCTAACCTCAACAAGTTCTGCGAGCACTCAATGTCGTTCATGTTGTTCAAAGAGAAGGGTGACACAAACGATGGGGCAACAGCTGAGTCTGGACTAAATAGCTGTGGTAGATGCATGGAGCCATCAAGGGTGTGGTCATCATATAGTACTGATTGCAAGTGGTTTTGTTTTGGATCTAGTGGAAAAGAAGAAGCGCTGGCCTTCATGTGAGAGAAGTGTACTTCTTGAGAAACCTCTGGTACGAAACCTCTGGTTTGATTCTTCTTCTTGAAAACCCTGCAGACAACCCAACCATCTTCCTGCCAAAATAACAACATATACAACATTAGTGCTCTATTTTCATTGAACCAGTCAGCTAAAAAAGAATATGAGATCACACCCATCTTGTAGAATTACTTTAAGTAAATCCCACTCCAAAAATCATGTGCCAAGATGGAGCCCAAGATCTTGGGTCAATGGTGAACTATACCTAATATTTTATTTGTTTATTTTGGAAAAAGAACTCTTGATTCTAGTCGGCGTATATCATTTACCTGAACCTCAGAGTTGTCATCGTCCAAGCGGTACTCATGCATGATCCAATCTGTCTTTTGACCATGAGGAGCACGTCCAGTGTAGAAGACTAGGGTTTTTCTCATACCGATCCTCTGAGAGTTGCTAATATGGATGGCCTTATCCCTTCCTGTTGCTTTCCAAAAACCTGCTGTGGTTGCCCGATTTGTTCGGGTTCCGGTTGGATATTTCTTGTCCTTGTGACTGAAAAAATACCACTCATTTTGAGGACCCGAACCAATCTTGCATTTATCTGCATTTCCAAAACAAGAATGATGATTGTCGATTTTGGATCTGATGAGATCACTTTCGCATTTTAATACTACAGTTCGAACTCATACCCAGGGAGCTCTGTAACCCTAACTCATAATCAAGTCCACCTCACCAATAAGTGTTTTAGTTCTTAAAGAACTTCTCAATTAAAATATTTAAGCAGTCAGATGAGGTTTCGATCAAATGATTAACTTTACATTACCCGGTACCCTAGCTAGCTATGTGGGATTTTCAAGTTCAAATTGTTGGGTTATTTCATTTCGGAAACATAAAATTTTTTACAATCTCACCTCATTACTCATTACTCTAAACTGATAAGGAAGATTTTCAAGACCAGCAAGAACTAAGAAGAAATGATCATCTAACCTCTGAGATCCCATGGCTCAAGTTTATTGAGGTCCACCTCCCTGATAACATCTAGTTCAATGGCTTCATAAGAGACCTTCTTCCTCAGATAATAGTACAGAAGCTCTTCATCTGTTGGATGGAATCTGAAACCTGGAGGAACTGATAGTTGTCCGTTTCCTGTCATCATTCTTCCTAATTCTAGTAACGATTTTTTCCCTGAAATTTCAAAAGCAAGGAATTAAGAAAACGAAAATGTTCTTGTATGGGCAGCAATGGAGACAACAGACCGAACATTTCGAGAATATTTTATGTGCATAAAAATCCACAGGGTTTCTATAAAAAAGAAAAAGAAAAGGAGGTTTAAAATACCTTAACCATGGGTCAAAGATTGGAGAATATGTTCCATGGTAAAACCGTGGAAAATATGTTTAAACAGGCATGGAAAAAATAGTTAGCGTCACCTTAATTAGTTTTCAAGACCCAGGTTAAACATTAGTTCTGCTGAAGGAGATCCAGGAAATACAGATCATGGTTCGTGGTGTGGCAGTTCTTTCAAGAAGGATTTCATGAGATCAAGTTTCTTATAACTTATCTTATAATATATTGTGAACACTCTTTGTTCATCATAAGAAGAGACTCAGAATCCCGTCTACAAGTCATGTACGTCAAAAGAGTAGAGATCATTCGTTTATTTTTGTTATGCATGTAAAAACCCTACTTCTTTCTTCTTTTCGTTTTACATGGGAGGTGTAAAGTGATGCTTCTTTCGTAACATCCTATGAAAATTGCTTTTAGTGTAAAACTGAAGAACAAGAGAAAAGAGGTAAAAGAAAACTAAAAGCAGGGTTAGCTCATTTTTCTTCTCAACACACCAAACAGAATTCTAAGGGAAAACCACTACAAAAACCATCACTAAGAATAATAATAAAAAAAAAAACTAAAAAAAAAAAACGAGAGAAAATGATGGGAAAAAAAAAAGAAACAAGAAGGGAAACAAAAAGACCTTAGCTGTTGGGAATTAAGAGCTTGTCCCTGACAAAAGAAAGAAGACAACCCGAACGGCAAAGAGCAAGCGGCGGGGGGCGGCCAAGTCCTTAATTTGCTTCAAGGGCACGGTGTGTGTGTGCGTGCGTGCCTGCCTTTTTAAGGGACTTGCAATTAGAGAGAGATAGAGGTGTGTGGATCAGTGCAAGGATTAATTAAAGAAGAGCGATCACAAACTTAAGATGGGAACAGAAATAAAGGGAAAACAATAAAATAATAATAATAAAAAAGTTGATCAAGAAAGAAGAAAATGAAGAGGATAACAGCATGCTGGTTATGTCTTTTTGCGATATAGCTATGGTAAATGTCCTTTGAATGGGAGACCTCAGTCCCCAATATCGCCTCAATAAAATGAAGAAAATCTGCTTAACTGTCAATTACTAATACAAACAGATTATTTAATGTATCTATTTGTCAGCAATCGTGCACATGATAACCAGACACAGTCAAGAGTCAGAGGAAGAGAGGGGAATGATGGAGAATTCTCCTTCTATTCTTGTCTGTGTGTTTCCCTTGTCTTACTTTCTTTATTTCTTTCTTAAAATACGGTTTCTTTTAACGATTTGAAAACCAGCCAGGCATGTAGCTAAGAACCCCCAATATATATATATATATAATACAAAATGTCTCCCGTGTATAATAAATTATAACATATACGGTCCAATTATTTCACATCTTGTGTAGCCAGACATTATAATTAATAATAATCTACAATATATAATTATACATCTCTTGACGTTTTGTTGCTAAATGATGGCTACCTTTTCCCATTGATTTGATCATGTCTTTGTACGCGATCAAAGATGTCCAACCATGAGCTGATCGATTGGTTCAAACTAGAATTTTTGCTTGCAGTTTTATAATGCTTGGTCTAATATATACTCATAAAAAAAAGTTTTTGGATCTGATTAGCACCGCACTTGTTGATTTTAGTTTCTGAAATTTGTAAAATAAGAAACAAAGCCTAATCAACAGACCATAACCATGTTTATCATGTTAATTTGAAGGAGGTTCCTATGATGTACATGTATTTTAGTGAACAAGGACTGATCTAAAAGTTGAACTACCCCAAGGTTAAATTGCAAATCATGAACCGATCATACAACTGAGAGTATTTGAATGGAAGGTAGCTTTTGTTTTTTTGAGTAAAAAACATGTTTTTTTAGCTTTTAAAGATATGATTTGTGCTTAAAAGGTATTGTACCTTTGATAAAAAACCACCACACCTCTAAGCCAAACACACCTAACCCAAGTTTTGATGGGTTTTTTTTTTAAAATCCCTTAAGTAAACAATGTTATTTGTTAAAAAAACAAAACGACCATTGTATGCTAATTACAGGTTGTTCGAGCATTCGTCTTCTAAAAATTTAAAATGTTAAAAATAAATTTTAAAAATAAAAAAAATATTATTTTAATATATTTTTAAATAAAAAATACTTTAAAAATAATTATTATCATACTTTTGAACGCCTATTAAATATTATAACATTGCATGAAATTAATATCAAGACCCACACCCTGCGATGGGAGGGAAGGATTTTAGCCGAGAATTAATGAAATTTTGTAACTTGCTAATATGATTGATAAAGATCGAAACAGAAAAACTACACAATAATCTCGGGTGATGTGCTATAAATTTTATAGGTTAGGGCTCGAAACGTATGTATCAGAGAATACAACTAGCGACCTACTTCTGTTTTACAGAGAAACTCAAAAAGCATTTAATTATCCTAATCAGGGGAACAAATATACCATTTCTCTTTTTGAAAAAAATTAAAAAAAAATGCTGGGAAACCTTCTAAATTGAAGGCTAGCTAGGGTGCCCGAAGTTCCAATTACGTTTCAGAAGACAAGTTCAGGATTATAAAAATCCCATGTTACAAAACTGTTATTGAAGCTGATATGATACGACAAACCTAGCTAAGGCAAGAAAGAACGTTTTAGGATCCCATGCACCTGCAAAGCCCGTGACAGATATGGGAATGGTTTCCGTTCGAGAGGTCCAATTTAATATCGATCAAAAAATAATAAAGACGACAGAACACAATCAAAAGAGAAAAGAGATTGAGAAAATCAGAGTTAATTAATTATGATCGTGGTTTTGATCCAGAATTTGAGAAGAAAAGACATGCTTCTTCTACGTCCTACAAAAAAAAAAGAGAGATAGTAAAATAATTTTTCAAAAGATTGGGATCAAGATTTCTGAAGTCTGAACAACCTCCGGTCAACTCAGGGGATAGGAGGATCTATGGCCCTTGAATCATGTTCAGGGAAATGAGGATTGCATCAAATTCAGTGCAGCACTCATATGACTCGGGGTTCCAAATAAATACCATTTAATTCCTCGAGAAATGTGAATTAATTTTATAATTAAGTGCTAAACTCTCTTCTTTACGTCTTCTTTGACGAGCGTGCTGTAGATTCACGAGGATTGCCCTTCGATTACTTGTATATATGACCTCTTTTTATTTGAGATAATTAAAATGGATTGTGAATCTAATTATACCTTTCTCTTAACTCTTCTTTTTATTGAAACAAGAAACTCCCTTATAAATGAACTCAAAAGTCCCTCATGACTTGCCTGTACTTCAAGAAGAATAATTCATATACGTGTAATCTGTCATCCATTTTTAGCACGATTAATTAATTAAAATTAAGCTGGACGTTCAGATATGATTTATTCTTAAAATAAATAAAAAACAAATACCCTCTTCAAGTAGTGAAGGATCAAGTGGTGACTTGGTAATACCAGTAAATATCGGCCTCAACTGGTTATATATATATATATATTTTTTTTATTATTTTTGCTCAATTTTAACAAACTAGATGAAATCTCAAACTATTTTTATTGATATGAACATGTCAGACTCGAGCTAATTTCAACTCAAAAACGTTAGTCTACTACTTAAAAGATAGTTTTTTACCACTCATCGACGATGAAAAATCGAGTGCGGCTATATACAGTTTGTTTTCGGTGGTATAGCTTCGTTTCTCAATAAATTTGATTTTTTTTTGTTTTTAAATTATTTATTTTCTATTTTTAAATTGTTTTAGTATATTGATGTCAAAAATAAATTTTAAAAAATAAAATTATTTTGATGTATTTTTAAGTAAAAACATTTTAAAAAATAACCTATACTACAATATCAAACACTATTTTAATCTTTTCCTATTCAAATATACGATATTCATATATGCTGGAATTTTATAGGATATAAAGGTCATTTAACCGCCCACTTTAATTTAATCCTGACATATTAGTTTATGAATTTATGTACAGTAATCGTCCCATCTGAGGAGTTGAAACCCTGAAAACATCTCCTCATTAATCCAATTAAATAATGTTGCTGCTAGTAGAGTACTTACAGCTCCATTATTGAGAAAATATTTAATTAGTAGTTGGATACCTCATCAGAAATACATTATATATGTATATGACATAATCTCACACATCGAAATACACAAATAAATCGCATGTTGTAAGAAATTAACAAGTACTTTTGAACCGGAAATATTTCAAGAATAAAAAGAAGCAGACATGAAACTAAAAGCTTCTGGCTTTAGTTAACCCGGATGGGAGGTCTGAAGAAGACAACGTAGTAAATGTAAGGCGAAAGGAGCGTTGCATGGGAGCAAAGGAGAGAGTTGAAAAGTTGAAAGAAAGAGCAGAGCAAAACCCTTCTGAAAGTCCGAGGCATTTACACGTGCTGATCCAACACATTTTACTCCATCCAAGGCCTCGGTTCCATTCATTTGTTACAGATATCTTAGGGTTTTGATTTTTTTATTGAATTACTTCACTCCCTTACTCATTCTCACGCAATCTCCTCCTTGTATAATAATTAGAAGACTAAATAGAGAAGGGGATTCCTGGTCAAACACGGTGGAGAAATACAGCCACCAAAACTATAATGGTTCGTTATAAACACATTAATTTGCATTTATTTTCATAATTTAACAAAATGGAAGTTGTTTGGTGTGCCGTTCCCTTTACGAACACTGCTGCTGCTGCTGCTGCTCATATTTATCATTAATGTGCATGGGAGGGAACCCTATGCCTAGCTGCTAGCCATATACAGATATACGAATACCTTCAAAGTCAGCACTCACTAGCTCCTTCTTGATATCTCTACGATTGACGCATATAATGTATGATTAATTATTTATAAAAGAATAAAAGTTAATGTAGTTTAATATAAAAGATAAAAGTTATTTGTGTACTAACTAAACGGTTTTTTATTTATAATTCGATAAAAAAACAAAAATTACTACAATACTAAATGATTCACAACTATATATATTCTCACATCGTGTAAAATTCAAAAGTAATTCGTTTTGTAACTTCTAATTTTTTACCTCCCAAGTGGACGTGCCAAGACAAATTCTAAAATCGTACTAGATGCCTTTTTCCTTGATTTTTGAGGTAAAAGCCTAAAAAGCTAAGAGAAAAGGAGCCAAAAACTCGTTACCAAATGTAATTTTATAAAAATATCCACTCATGAATAGGCTTTGGAGATGATATCTAGTTAATGAAAGAACGACAGACACGCCCTGGAACCGACTTTAAGACACATTTGCACAATGGGTTCGCTAGTAAATGAAAAATATTTATTATCATAAAATATTTTGCATATAAAATAATTTTAAGTGATAAAGAAAAATGATATTAAGATGAAGGTGGTTATTAAAATATTTGAGTTATATTATAAATGAATTATTATCTGTAATTTTTTTTTATTGAAGTTTATGAAATAAAAATATTTTTTAATAAATAAAATAAGCTTGAAGATTAATAGTAAAATATTTTTCATTTATCAATTTTATTTTAAAATATTTTACAAAAAATAAACACAAAAAAACTTAATATAGAAAAATATGGAAATTATTTTTCTATAAAATATTTTATGGCAAAACTAATCCAGAAAGAGCTAGGAGTCATTTAGAATTGTTTTAAAGTCGTTTCATGAATTTGATTAAAAAAATTATATTTTATGAAAATTTTTAAATATATTTTTAAATTATTTTGATATATTAATATTAAAAATGATTTTTAAGAATAATAAAAAAAATTTTTTAAAGGAGTGTGTCGCAATCTACATAGCATGTGACAGTTTGCATACATGGATCAGACACAAATCACGTTGCAGTAGCGTGTCTTTACTTTTACCTCACTGTCAAACATGAGAGGAACCCATTAACGCTTCAGCAGAGGTTGGTGCGAAAGTCCTCCACTCCATGCATGTTGCTTAGTATTTTAATACAGAGTACGTTTTAAAAATATTTTTATTTAAAACTATATTAAAATATTTTTTGATTTTTAATATCAACTCGTTAAATTTATTAAAAAACAATAAAATAATATTTCTTTAATGTTTTTTCTAGTCAAACATATTTTAAAACATACCAAAAAATACACTAAAAATACACAATACCACAACTAGCTGTATACACCTAGCTGCAGATTGCGTGCCTTCTGTAGCTATAACTCTATATATCCTAATTTTTTTACAACTTAAAATTACTTAGAAGTGCTTCAACCATGTTGTGTGATGATGTGTTAGAAGAAGGGCTATGGTCAAAGTGCTTCTTTGACACAACCTAGGGGCTGTGGCAACTAGTTCTTGATTCAAATCCCTTCGTGACCTTTACGCCAGGAAAACGTGTGCTTCTTGGTAAATACATAAAAATATAGAATTTCAAGTTCCGGTGAGGCCATTATCAGCTTATCAAATAAAAAAATTGGGAAATTATGATCAACAGAGTTAACTTAGAGTTCTTACGCTGCAAGGTTGTCGTAACACGCTGTACCGAGGTTGTTATTTGAGGAAGACCTCGGCGTTGAACTGCAGCAGTTATTGTGTAACCAGACTACTCAACTTCATCATTACTCAGCTTGTGTTCTTCTAGCACACTGCCCAAGGAACAGAATCGAAGCAGTCGACATTCTTACAGTAGAACACACAAGGAAAAAGGCTTAGATGTCCCCAATTGCATAATATCTACGATATTCACTTGAATAGCCTGTCCTGATAACCCATTTACTCAGCCCTTTGATATCCTTTTGCTCGTGCTTCTAACTTTTAAAAAACAATTATGATCATATAGCTAAATTTCAAATTCATCCATGGCATATATTGATTTAGAAATAGATATTGAGAGAATCGAATAATTAACTACCAAACTATGTGACCAAAATTTTGTGAGCCAACAAAGGTTTGTGGTTGTTCCATTATCATGAAATGCCGTGAAAACAAATCAGCTTGAGCTAGCCGTCTCACTTTCTGGTATATTTTGTTCAGCACTAAGGTCGCTGGACATGGCGGAAGGTATCCTGTGACGTTTCAAAATTCTGGAAGTTGCTACTTTTGCAGACTGATAATTCAACGCTATTACCCTGTCATCATCTAAATCAAACCTCAAGCTCTCTGAACTACAGTCCCTGACAAGTTGGCACAGGTGCTTCAAATTGTCGATTTCTACTCCATTGACTTTCTTGACCTGCCCATCAACAGTGTTTTATTTGTCAGCAGACACTTTTGTGCGCATAAATAACCATTGCATGTATACAAATTTAATATATAAAAACAAAAAAAGACCACTATCCAGTTAAGTCCTCACAAAAACAGGACCCTAGGGAAGAGAAAGCCCTGCACTTCAGCATTTTTGCATGAAGCGACTGCTCTTAATGAACCTGCACCATTGTGGTTGCAAGCCCAAGGCTTTTACCATTGCACCAAGCAATGGCCCCTACAGAATATAATTAAGGATCCATGAAAAATAGTTGTTTCACTCTGAAAGCTTATTTGTAGCTAAATTGGAAATATGATGGCACCTGTAGTTCTGCAAGACGCTCATACCCTGCGTTTATATCATCCATGAGCACCTGAACCAGAAAAGTGCTTGTCAGTAAAGATGCACTAAGTTCAATGCATAGTATATGTTAGCTTTACTTTGCATTGCAGTCTCATAACCAAAGCAATTTCCACCAAGCAGGAAGGGAAAATAGATAATGGCCAAGTTAAAAATGTTTGGCAGCTAGCTTTGCAATCTTAAGAGGGATATTGAGACAAAGGTACCAATGAGGTCAATATGGACTGATCAGCGGTTGTATCCTTCTAAATTAAACCTTCTATTAAGATAATGACCTTTTCAATTCACTTTTAAGTTTTGTCATGTATAACAGATTAGAACTTGTCTTTAAAGCTTGCTTGAAGATCAGAAAATTAATTCAAATCTATCCAAAAACATAAGTTTCTTCAAGATACAACTCAAACAGACCCCACAGCAGCTTTTCTAACAAAATTGGCAAATTCTTTCCATGGGAGAATTTGCAAGTCAATGTAAAAGGTAGTTACAGAGTAATGGTGACAGCCATCTGCAGACATCTTTTTTACACACAAGTTTTCAACTCTTCTCTAGTTTGCAATTCGATTCACAAGAAGTAACTTTTGTTGTGAGCTCCCTTTTGCATTTATCAGTTTGAGACTTAGGTTTAGTGTTTTCTAACATCCAATAACCCCAAAAATCATGGAAGTCAGAAAATTCTAGCTAAATAAGAAGATTTTCCCCTCAAAGCTACCGAATTGTGCTTGGTAGTAAGAAGCAGCAATGCTCCCAAAATTTCTCTTGGTACCCAAAAAGAAAAAAACAAAGAAACAAAGAAAAAATGCAAGCATGCCTGAGAAAGAATGATAAGTTGTTGGTCAGACTTTTTCGGCAGCTCCTTCAATGCACGCTCACATAATCGACGAGGTGATGTATTATACCATTCTTCTCCATACTCGTGAAGATATGGTTGTGTTAGTGGAACAAAGACCAGACCAGCAAATATGTAATAACTAGGAAGCTTATCAAATTGATGAACAGGAACTAGGGGCTGCAACTGCAAAATCAAAAAAATTCAGAGATTAATCATACTAGAAGCACGATCTAAAAATACAGAAAATGAACATATTCTTCGATGATCAAGAATTCATGACAGGAATAACTACCGCTTTATTTGATTAATTGTATGACCAAGCAATGGGAAATGCCATATTATTTGCGGGATCCACAAGTAAAAGAGCTAACCAAAAGTCTCCGGTGGCAGACAAGAAATTAAAAGTTTTCATCATTGAGGTGGTAAAGTTCTAGAAATCATGTTCCTCAGGTCTATTGATTTTGAATTCAAAGCTCTTTTACCTATCTAACATTCCAGATAGTAGCCTATCCCTGGATTGATTATCATCCTAATCCAATCCATTCCAAACAAACAGGTCATAAATGTAAGAATTTTTTAAGAAATCACTGATTCTCTATGTAATTATGAATAAATTATTGAAATGATGCAATGGCACACAAGCATGTGCACATGTTAATATAAGAAACACGCATGTTACACAATTACGAAGTTGTTGCTTAAGCATAGAAGTGAATCTTATATATGCCAGCTCAAGGGGCCCTTGCTATTCTAAAGATGAATCTGTGAAATAAAGAAATTGTTCACTATAAAAAATAATGAGAAAATAGAATTACGACTTACAGGTCTAAGGGTGATACTGAATTCATGCTCTTCACCACCCCTCAAAAGTCTAACTGAAGCTGTTTCATTGGGTTTCTTCATAGACACTAAGTGATCAAAAGTTATCCGCTCTCTGTTTCGGAAAGGCACTGCAGAGTGTGCAAATCAAATTGCAAATTAAGAACACAAGGGCAAGTGACATGTATCAGAAAGAGCACCGCGAGCAAAAAAATGGAGCAGCAGAGTAAAAAAAACGGAAAATTATACAATCTTTGAAGCATTCTGATAACTGACACTACAGCCATGGTATTTGAAGACCTTATTACCCGGAAATGATGCAACCCCATTGAAAGCTTTAGTTACCCTTGCTATTGAGAACCCAAAAGGGTGAGTGAAATAATGCAAAAGCCATTTGAACCTTTAGTGGCCATATCAATATATCACATAAACCATCATAAGTTAGTTAAATGACTAGATTATGTCATACGAACCACATACTATCCAGAACTTTTACCTTGTAAATATCTGAACATCATATGTTAAACATGGCTATCAATCTATTAAACATGAGTGAGTAAAATAACCTATAATAGTTTTAGCTTCATGGACAAGACATTTCACAATCTACAGAACACTTATAGCTGGAGACTGTAAGGTTAAACCAATAATCACATTTAGCTTTTGCCAAAAGTAAACCAACTCGGGGGATAACTCCATCTATTCATCAATGTGGTCACCTCATCTTTTGAAAAATTTAAAGAAGAGAAGATGAAATCAAAAAAATCCTTGATGAAGCTAATTACAATAAGGGTCTAGGGTGAACCAGATATAATTGTAGTTTAAGTAATGCTGAATAAGTGAACAAGTAATAACCATGACTACCTGTTCCATCGTTTGCTATAGGCACTCCATCAAAGGCAAGGATAATATCATCTGTTTTTAGGACTCTGTGTGCATCTGACAGTGGATTAATTCTGCTCACAAGCACACCTGTCATTTCAGGGCGCATACCAAAGTGCTTTCTTAGTTGAACATTTTCAGTTGGTTGGCATGATAAGCCCATAGAGCAGAATCCAACATATTTTCCACTTTCTTCCACACCATTTATAAAATGCTTGATCACAGGAACAGGAATTATATAGCTGAAAATACAAAAGGAGAAAAGAGTTAGTTGAAAATAGTATTTATATGATTGAAGGAAAAAATGAATAGAGGAAGTAATGCTACTACAATTAGCAGTCTTGTCCCCTATCAACATGAAGGAATGTGTTATCTCTAGAATTTCCCATGTGAGGAACATAGCATCAAGTTAGATATACACTTCATCACCTATCATTAAACTAATTCAGAAAGCATGAAATTTTTTTATGATTTATCATCCAAAGCAAAGAAATAGTGAACCGAACTCACCCAATATTTTCAGCACCTGATAGGTTCTGGAAAGCCACACCGGCAACTTTATTTCCCATTATTGCTGGACCACCACTATTCCCAGGATTTATGGCAGCATCAATCTGTATTGCCATTAACTGGGATGCTCCATGTACATATTGTGTTGGTTCAACTCTGGAGACAACACCTTTGGTAACAGATATGTTGTCCCCACCTGCAGCCAAGGAAGGAGATCATAATGTGTGAAACTAACAGGTCACCTTACACTCAGATTAAGTGTCAGCATTCTGCATATCACAACTAGAAATATCTAGAGGTTTGTAAGCATATGTTTTGTGTGTGGAGCGACAGGTGCTAGATAACTATCCTATTAAGGAGTTTTTTTCTGTATGCATGATCAAATCCTCGCATAAATTAAAAGCTTAAGCATGATTGTATAGCAGCCACTGGCTCAAATAGTTCATTGTCATTCCAGCAGAAGGATTGATTCTGAACCTTCAAAGATTGAAGGTTTGTGTACTGAAAAAATATGAAGTGAGTTAAGTGTTCAAGTGAGGAGACCAAGCAACTTTTAGAATATAGAGAAAAAGAGGAGGGGTTTAAAAAAGGCAGTTGCCAAAATAAAGAAGTGACGCGTTATATTGTTACCTTGAGGATACCCGACTACTGCAACAGCTTCCTGCAGAAATGGGATGTCTCCTAGCTCCAAGAAATTCATACCCTTCCAGAATTCTTCATTTTCAACAACTAGAATAGCTAAATCACATTCATGACCAACAGCTTGAACTTCCGCTCTGTATTTGGTGGGAGACCCGTGCTTTCTTACGAGTACAAATGTATGATCAGCCACCACATGAGCATTTGTAAGAATTTTTTTTCCAGTAATAACAAATCCTACAAGAGAAAAATGAGGAATAAAAGAAATGTGATTGGGTGGTCAAAGAGAAACTTCCTATAACATTTGATTATGAAAATAAAGCTGTTTTTATCAGCTTCCAAGTTCTACCATGGATGTTTCATGGTTATTATGAGAATTGCTGGCCATGCTCAAAGCTAAAAAAATTTAGTGACGTTAAGAATAACCATCAATCATAACCACATAAGAGAGATTATATTCAAAGGATCATATTGATCTTGATGCCAAAGAACAGCCTATATCTCCAAATTGGAGCAGTGTCGACAAGAGATTACGGTTCATATTTGAAATGAAAAGAATTGGGCTAATCAGGGATTCTGTGGATTTGGCGAATAAGAATAGAGTCATCTATCATTATTTAACAATACCTCGAATCCGATCACAATTAAAAATAATAATGCAAGTTTGTTTGCTACAAATAGAAAGAAGAATTAAGAGCTCAAGTAGAAAAAGAGAGAAAGCAAAACCTTAAAAACAACAATACAAGTTTGTAATTTTTTTCAAATGTGCTATAGACCTTTTAAGGGAAAATCACAGGAAAGAATCAAACTTGGTAAATATACTATGCTGCTGTCTTAGAAAAGGAAAATGGCTAGCTTCTTCCTGAGCACACTCAACAAAATTTACAACTCTAAGAACTTCCATTTTCTCAAAAGAGAAAACTCTCGCAACAAATACACAATGAACAAAACATTTTGTTAAATTTGTAACTTCGAAGAAGAACCCATGAGCAAGGACTGTAAATTCATCCATATAACTGCTAAATGAGCATAATGGAACTATACTAGAGTCTACCATGGTTTCACGCTGTGACTTAGATAGAAGAGAAAGGGCCAGAATTAAATACCAGAACCCATGGTTTCACGCTGTGACTTATTTTGCCATGGAAGGAAGTAATTGGGGCTACTTGAAACAGTAAAAATCTTGACAACTGAATCTAATGCAAGCTCTATAGCAGAATATGCATCACTCAGGTTTGGTTGTGATGCCTCCTCCAAATGATTGTTAGCTGTTGCTGCAGAGGCTGATGTTATTGCTGCAGTTGATGCTGCTGCTGTTGTAGAATATAATGAAAAGTTATTGAAAAGGAAAGGAATGGCTCTGTGTTGTGTTGTTTCTGAATATTTTGCTAAATTTGATGATACAAGAGGGGAAATGTATCTTTCTCTGAGCAACAAGTTACGGTTTCGGATAACAGAGGCGGCGGTGCAAGAAGAAGAGGAGCATAGCTTCCTCACTGCACGACCTGATGAAGACAACATGGTACCTGCTTGCCACTTTACCGGGCAGCTGCTATTACTGCCTCTGCAACAAGTTTTGTCCCTGTAAAGAGAAGGGAGAACGGGGAGGTACAAGGTTGTCGTAATAGGTTTTTTTCCCTCGAGTTCCAAAACTGGTGATGGTTTCAGGCCCAGTGATGTTCGAAAACTGGTGGTGGTTTCAGGCCCATTAACCTCAAAGAAGATTATTAACTTACGTACAGAACTCTTCGGTTTGAGCCCATTTTCTGAAACAAGCCAACTAATGATAATGGGTTTATTTTGAGCCTGAGAAAATATGGGCCAGGCCTGCTCTCCAGCGTGGTTACATCTATTTTTCTCCGGGAGCATTACGAAACGGAGGCCATTGAGCTTATTTTCTTTAAAATAATAACTCCGAAGACTTCCAGCATCCGTGCCCCTTCTAAAACTCTAAGAACTCGGATTGTAGAAGATAATATTTTTTATTTGTTTAAATTATTTTTAAAACGATATAAAAACATGTAAAAAATTAATTTCAATTTTTTTAAAAAAAAAAAGTCATAAAATACAGAATCCACTCAGCAACAAACAACCGTTGAATCACCTGAACTGGTCCAGAAAAAATCAAACTTGCGTGTAATTATATTGTAAAACCCTAGTTTGTCAACTCACTATTTTGGAATATATATATATAATGGTGGCCATTGAACCAAAAAAGGATCGTGTGGGGCCAAGTTATTGCTGGAAAATAATGCATTTTACCCAAATAATACCGATTTTCATCATGGAGAGGAGGCTTTGTCAATATATTTCTTTTGTTTTTAATGGAGATTATATACAGGTGATAAAGTATGGAATCTCCCAGAAGACTAGATCCTGCTTATATTCAGAACGATGGAGCAGATAAAAAGGGTAAGGTTCTCCGAATTAAAACAAGATCCTCATTTTTATCTCTGCTCTATATACGTTGCATCTTGTGAAACACGGTGTATTATGGATTTTTCAAAAAGCAGATCCCATTATATATTTATTTCTATATATAAATAAAAAAAATCAATATTTATGTTTCTGTCTGCGTTGAGAATTCGGTGTGCTCTTGGAAAATCTAGTAGTAGTTTGCATCGCGGTGTGAGGATCACGTACGTGGATGATCATAGCACACCGGGTCCAGCTCTTTGCTGTATTCGTCCGCTATAGGGTTTTTACCCTTTTATTAATAAATTTTGGCTTCTTAAAAATATTGATAATTACAATTATGATATATTTATTAATATGTCCTGTATTGTACTTATTTTTCATATATATATATATATATAGTCTCCAACTGGATAATTTATAATGTTATGATGCCAGTCCGATTAATTATTTATTTTTGAAACATTAAAAAAATATTCTAACATTTTTTTATGTAAATAAAGTATGTAGAAATTAATCCAATATAGCTTGCAAGTCCAAGTGCGACTTAAAAAATTAAAAAAACAATTGACTTGAAAAAAATCAATACAATAATCTTTAAAATATATATATATATAGACGATAACATATTAGATCAATCCATGTTAACATGTAGAATCCACACAATATGGATTATAAGAATATGATAATCTCATAATAAATAAATATATATTGAGACCTAATTATCAATTAATTTAATGTTGAAAAATAAAATTAAAATAAATCAATTAGAAAAGGGATAAAAAAAATCAAGTCAACTTACATCAACCTATTAAACCTGGATCATGAGACCAATATAACCAATAGAAAATAAATCAAAACAAATTATAAAGCCCAGTTTTCAATTAATTTAGTGTTAAAGAATGAGATTGAAACAAAAAAAATAACCTCATGGAAAGGGAGAAAGATTCTGGTCAACCTGGGTTAACATGTCAAACCTTTATCGTTGGTTACGAAATCGAGATAACATCATGGAAAGTAAATCAAGATAAATTATGAAGCTTAATTCTCAATCAATTCAAATACTAAAAGTTGAGATTAAAGAAAAACAATCAATTAAAAATAAAAGCAGGTTAATCTGTAAAATCTGTGACCCGTGTTATGAAATAACCTCAAAGAAAGTAAATTAAAATAAATTATAAAGTTCAATCCCCAGTAAATTTAATATTAAAATGATAAAATAAATATAAAAAAACTAAATTTAAAATTATATATAAAAAAATATATTGTTCAAATGAATAATACTTTATAAGGAAGGGAACAATTATTTCAATTGATTTAGGCTTTTGTAATTTAACATACAAAGGATTCAATTGTTTGATCCTAAGAACCAGAGACTTATTAAAAAAAAAAAAAAAAAAAGAGCCTTACTATACAAGAACAGATTGATAGACATAGCTTCGCTATATATATTGACGAGTGTGCCTCCATAAATTAATTTATTCGGCCAGATTCACTCGTATTTGAGTCAATGTTTCTTTCACATTTTTGTTTTGTTTTTGAAAACAAATCATGTTCACATGGATGCAATGCCCTCGGACGCTGTTTTAATCTCAAATCAATTCTCCTGATCATCAACAATTATGACAAGAACATTATTAGATTTCATTGTACTTTTTCCAGTAGATTTCTTCTCGATCATGCATGGTCCTTCGATGAACTTGCATTTAATTAAAGGAGTGAATATTCTTCACACCTTGCACAATATCCCATTACCCTTGGTGCAGGGCCTGTAATGCTTCGTTTCGAATTGCTATCCCTCTCTGTTTTTTTTTCCCCTTCAATTAAGCAAAAGATTAAATCTCCTCTTATTCTTCATTCTACGATCGGGTACGATAAACGATAAATAGTACTATCATGGAGGCAAAATTCACATATATGTGTTCTTTGTCTTTTTGTTACAATTTTTCTTTAAGGTTAAGATTTTTTTTTTTTTATGTTAAAGATATCTAGAGACGAATATGTTTTTTTTTTCCTAAATGCTAATTCGAATTAAGTTTTGAATTGAAAAAATATCTAGAAATGGAGAAAATATATTTATATATCCGCTAAAATATAACCGAAGTTATTTTGTTAATTATTCTGATTTCTTTGATATCAGTGCAAGGATAGATCACGGACATCAGTGATGGCTAGATGCATAAACCATCCAGTTTCATTTGTTTCTCCTTAATTAAATCGATCGCTAGGGATGCGTGTGTTCTGGCATGGAGATTTGGCCAAGAACACCGAAAACATACACAGAAATGAAGCAAATGGAAGCATTTAATTATGAATTGGCTCGGAGAGAGAGAGAGAGAGTAGGACAGATGCTCAACCTGAAAGGCTATATATATTTAATAAAAACTCTCAAAAAGTTTCTTGACAAAAATAAAGAAAAAGATGGTCCTAGATATACTAGTAGTGTACAGAGAGATTAAAGGAGGAAAGGTCATGTCAAAACAACACAACATGCTCCAAATCTCTGAAAGGAGTCTGAGTAGGGCGGAAGGGAGGGAGCAGCAGAGGAGTAATAATAATAATAAGAACAAACAAACACACCCCTACCTCGCTCACTCATCACTCACTCACTCATTGCCCTCTCTCCCTATTTCTATCTCTTTCTCCTTTCTCTCTAATTCACTCACTCATAGCCTGTGTTTGCTTTCTCTCCGTCTCCTTAGCCTCTGCTCCTGGGGGGACTTTCCCCTACTCCCTCGCTGATACCACCTCCCATACACCACTCTCTCTCTCTAGCTAAGTGCAACTCTCTCTCTCTCTCTCTCTACTACTCTCTCCTTTTCTTTGATCAGTAGTACTCTCGCCCTACACCTCAGCCGCGCCTGCTCGTCATCATCTTTATATGCTTATTCTTTGCCATTTGTTTCCGGCTAAGAAATAGAGAAGAAATAAAGATCCCAAGAACGAAGAGAAACTTGCATGAACCAGCCCGATATCCTTTATTATAACCAGTCTCGTATCGTATCACATCATCCTCCCTGCAGGCACAATAAGGAGAGAGGAGGCGTTCTTCTTTCATTTTTTATCAACTCTCAACAACCAAGGTAAGACTCTTTGAAAACACAGTAGTAATAGTTAACGAGGAGAAGAAAATATAAAAGTCTGGGTGTCAGAAGCTTAAAAGCCTTTGAAAGGCCATCTCTTTTGTTTTTCTTTTCTCTTCCTATATGACAGGAAAAGATCATCGTCCTCTCCATCTATCAACAATAATGGTGGTAAAATGTTAGGAAAGAAAAAGGATAGGTTTGACTGAAGAAACCGAGGCCACGCACCCACAAGCAGTACTTGTACTATGCTCCTTATATATATTGCCTATCATATCATATGCATCATTTTCTCGATCCATATTTCTTAAAAACAATTCTGTGAATTGAACTCCCTAGACAAAAAGAATAGGATTAAGGAGATTCTTCATCCCAAGATCTCGCACACAGTTGGAGACAGAGCATTTTTTTAAAGCTTATTCTTCCCCTTTATACCTTCATCTTTCCTTTTCATCAATCTCTTTGCATTTTTTTTTTAATGATTCATTCCCTCTACCTAGCTAGATTGCTGATTTTTATATAAGATATTGTATTATAATATATGGTGATATGGGTTCATCCCGAGATATTTCCATATCTCTCTCTACCTTAAAAAGTCTCGTTCATCCTTAGAAGGAAAATGAAGAAGCAAAGTAGTTAATTGCTAGTATATGATAGTAGCTATGAAATGCAAGCGAGATCTACTCCCCAAAACTTTCTTTCGAAAAGAGTGAAACCCAAAAACTTTACTACACGAGATCCAATCCACAAAACTCTACTCCTGAAATCAACCTCTCCTCTTTATTCCTCTCTTCTTCTTCTTTTTTTTTCCTTTCCCACCTGCCCCCTTCCTCCATAAACCCCTACAAGCTCCCCTTAAACACCATCCCCTTCTTCTTGTCTTTCTGTGCAGTTGTCTTTGCTGGCGCTACTTAGGGTTTCTGGACAGCACAAGAGGAGTAAATTTATAGACATATCTATAAATAGATAAGTAGACTCAGGAGAAGAGAAGAGAGAGAGAGAGAGAGGAGGCACATGTGTAATATTTGGTAGCCGTAATTCTCTAAACTAGAAGATTCCATCAGTTGCTTAATTTATGCTGGTAGACACATTTTGATTCCTCAATAAGAAGAGTAAAACCAGTAATTGTAGGGGACAGATCCTGAAAAGGGCAACCTTTCCGATTTCTAAAGTTCTAAATGCAGAAACTCTTCTTCCAGCACATTTATTTGAAGTTGTCAGCTTACCATTTCTTGTGTTCTTCTTACTTTTTTTTGTTTCCTTAAATTTCATTTCTTTACTTTTTTGAAATCCCATCTTCTAGGTAAGTCACCCCCAAACCCTAATATCAGGCATCGCAGCCGCATCCCCCACTTGTGCCTGCAGCTTTAAGATTGTTTTAATTTGTATTTCATCCTCAAACAATTCATTTCATTTTTAATTTTGTTAACCTTAATTGGGTTGTATTTTGTGCTTCACCTAGCTAGATACTAGGCTTGTTATTAATTTTCCGTTTATGATCTCTTTTATGTCAAAATTAAGGACAAGCTCCTCAACTTTGTCTTGTTAAGTCAAAGTTGGGGTTAGCTGATTATTGCTACCTCAACCCGCACGTACGTTATGGTATTTAATATAATTTGTTGTTCACACAGAAAATCGACATCTTTATTCTTCATTTATTTTTTCATTTTATTTATGCAATATTAAATTTTTATTAATTTGATGGTGTTTTTTCTTTCTCGGTTTTTCATTGCATTTCAGAGGTCAGGTGGAAGATGGCTTCTTCATCAAATTCTCCATGTGCAGCCTGCAAATTTCTGCGGCGCAAATGCCAACCTGAATGTGTATTTGCCCCTTACTTCCCACCTGACCAGCCGCAAAAATTTTCCAATGTCCATAAAGTTTTCGGAGCAAGCAATGTCACAAAACTTCTCAACGAATTGCACCCTTCTCAGCGGGAAGATGCTGTCAATTCCTTGGCCTACGAGGCCGACATGCGCCTCCGTGACCCGGTTTATGGCTGTGTTGGGGTCATTTCACTCCTTCAACACCAACTTCGCCAGCTGCAGATGGATCTTAGCTGCGCAAAATCTGAACTCTCCAAATATCAGAACTTGGGCATCACTGGCCATGCTGGACTAATTGCGGCCGCAGCCGCTGCGGCTACAGCCACGGCAACAACCCACCACCACCCACAAAATCTGGGGATCAATTTGATTGGAGCTGGAGGGGGAGGATCTAGGGATCATCACTACCACCACCAGTTTTTTCCTAGGGATCAGCAACAGATGATGAGGAGCTTTGACTCGGGGAATAACTATGACGCAAGCCTTCTTGCTATGAATGTCTCTGCAAGTATTGGGCAACTTAGTCAGTTCCAGCAACCAAGAGCCGCTACTGGAGATGACCGCCGCACCATCGAGCCCTCTTAGGGTTTCCCTTCCACAGGTCAAAACGTTCATTTCCCTTCGTCTATGCAACTATTACTCTTTTTTTATTACTACTATTATTATCAGAATAGTGGTTGTTAAACAGCAATGGTAACAATAACAAAAACGAACACAAGATAACGAAGAAGCTAAAATATCACAGGGCTTTTCAAGATCAGACTCGAGAAACTAGGGTTCGGAATTTAAAAACAAATCAGAAAACTTTTCAGAAATTGATGTGAGTTTATCTTTTTAGGTTGACGTGGAAATTTTCTTCCGCTGCAAGTTTTGAAAAGAGAAAACGTGTCATCTTTTTATAAGTTGAAAGAGGGTTTCTTGATCTTTAGATTGTGCTGGTTCATTAATCAGAGGTTTCTCTATTTTTCTAATCCTCTTAGGATTTCATATTATTATTATTATTATTATAAGAAAGGACAACTCTACCAAGGCTAGGGATTATTTACCTGGGTCGCGGTAATTGGTAAAAACATTTTAACTTTTTACGTGGAAAGGATTCTTCCATATGTAACAGAAGAATTATATTTTTTATTTTATTTAATCTTTCTTTCCCTCAGTTTGTATAGTAAAAAGAGCATGATGATTCGAACCGGGTTCTTATCGAAACATTGATTCACAGTACCACACACTTTCCTCGGTTGACCAAAGTGTCTACCGAGCATCCTCCTTCCCACAGAGACGAAATAGCTGTCAAATAATGTTTGCTTCACGAACACTGTTTTTTGCCCACAGTATATATATATATATATATATATGTCTGGACTTGCTCGGTAGGGCCTACATCAAATGCAAACGATAGGGTGACCCAGTAAACTATATCTCATGGATTTGGAGTTTGACACGCACACGCACACACATATTCATTCCATGGAACGGATTAAAATGTCAGCAAATGCAACGTTTTGGTAACAAAAAGTCTACATCAAGCTTTCTTATTCATATTCTTCTTGTCTTTTGGCTTGACGTGCAGGGCTCCACATTGAAGGGATTCACTCTTGATCATTACAAAGAAAAAAAACTAGAAAGTGATGGGAAATTCTATCTCGAACGAATTGATACCCCTTTTTTATAGAAATTTTTGCTACTCGTGTCTAAGTTTATATATAAATGTGTCCCTCTCTCCCAGTTCAAACGTTCTTGTCATTTTGTTATTGGCCCTTGAAAGCAAGATGTATTTACTTGCCATGCCAAAAATGTACTTACTTAGCTCTTCCAGTCTCACAGCAGCTAGCACCATTAATTTGCGGGGTTTTGTTTCTTACAGTGTGCCATGGCTGGCAGGCATGCATGGTCTAGTTTTTGTTTCTATCCTTTGAACCTTTTCTATTTAAACAGAGGCAGCCATATTATATATTTGTAGTTTTAATCATGTTTTTTTTCCCTCTTTCTTTCTTTGCTCTACCATTTGACGCTTCTACCGGAAATTATTATTTGTACATGGTTGCATTAAATGATGGCTAGCTCCTCAATTTCAACTATTCGGAATCCCATGTGAAGCTTGTTAATTACCCCCCTCTGGTACTGCTTGAGATGATAGCGACTTTAAAAACTTGCTCTTAAGACTTGATATATATAAATTATCTTTGATGAGAAAACCTTGATTTCACACTGAAATCATAGTTAGTCTACATAATTATAGTGGCGGGCACATGATTTAATTGGTAATTGTACTTTTTGTGTAAAGAGGATTATATTTTCCTGTTGATAAATTTGAGCATACTCGGTAACTTTTGGTTTATGTCAAGCGCTGAAGAATGAAGGTGCGCACTATTCTGACACAACAAGGATCGCAAAAGGCGTTGTTGGTTATGGAGAAGATGCATTTAGAGATAGCAAATGATCAAAAGAAACATACGAGTGAAAGAACCTTAACACTTATCCATTTTTATTCATCTAATGGGGATCTATACGGGTTTGTAGTGGAAAGATTGTTGCTAGTTTATGACTTTAGTTGGAAATTTTATACTCAAAAAATTTAATTCAACCCAAAAATTTAAATTATTAAATAAAGTTTTAAAATAATTATTTATGAAATTTTAAAATATAATTTATATTATTTTCTAACTAAAACCCTAATATCAAGCATTGCAACTACATCTCTAAAGGGCTCTGATATAATATAAAAAAATCCATTTAATTTAAAATTTTAAGTAATTAAATAAATCACAAGATACCTCAACAAGGAGTTATGTTTGAAGCATCATTTGTTTAATTTATGCTATGAGTGGAAGAAGGTAGATAAAAAATGATTTGATATAGGTAAAGAAGACGATGACAAGTCTGTAATACAATGAAAATAATACGGTGAGGTATTTGTGTGAGTTTTGCACGACATCTATCATAGAAGAATATCGCTCCATATGTTTCCTACATGGATTTACCTTGTTAAAAAATTAATACACACACCGGATAAAGGAATGTGGGCACCGGAAGATAAAAATATATAAAGGATCCTTTTATATATATATATATATATATCCAAGGCAAGCTAGGTAGCCGCGGATCCTTGAGATTTAAGATTTTCGGATGGGATGGAACGGAACTTGAAGGGTAGTAGCTGGAGGTGTTAGGCAAAACACAAAATTATCTCCATATCTATGTACACACAGCAAGAGAGCTGTACGTACCATTACATGTGTGTGTGTGTGTGAGAGAGAGAGAGAGAGAGATGGTAAAATGCTTGAGCTTGTTTAGTTAAGAAGCTATGGTGACTGTTAAGCAAAAGGCATTTCTCAGAAAAAACAGAAGACAACTGAGTAAGACAAGGAGGACAGTGTAAGAGAGGTGGGTGTGACAAATAAAGAGAGACCCCCGAGAAAAACCCCCTTCTCTCTCTCTCTCTCTCTCTTGCTCTCTGTATGCCAGAAGCATGAAAGGCCGTTGCAGAGGAAACGTCAATGTAGAAAAAGGAGTCATTTATTACACGGATATACTGTAATACAAGAACCCAAAATCCAAAGCAAAGCAGGGATCGTCAAGCGCACAGAATAGATGGCAATTCAAGGGAAATAACGCAGAATTAAAGAAGGCATGCATACAAATGCAAGCTGCCCTGCTTTTGACCCTTTTAATAATCAAATCAACTGTGTGATTCTCAAGAAAAGATGTAGTCAAAAAAACAATATATTGTTTGCATGGCAATGATGACGTACTTTTGCAATGATGACTTCCCTTTAAATGCTTCCCCAGTCCCCTCCCTCTCTTTCTCTCTCATATTCAACACAGCAACTACTGACGCATGCATATGGGTGTGGTGTTCATCGACTGTGTCCATCCTACCCATGATGTACATGCATGATGCGTATGGAGGGGCCGCGCCATGAGCATGACTTCTTGTCCGGACATCAATATTTGGATTTTTTAAAAATTAATAAAACAATTATCACAATAAACTTAAAAATACGAGAGAATAGCATTGTTTTAAAAAAAATTGGTAAAATGATATAATTTGATCTTATCACTCTTTACCACTGTGATATTAATTAAAATTTAAATAGATTGAACACCCGACGTTATCTTTTTCTCACGAAAAAAACTATTGATGCCCTCACTTTTCTCTTGAAAAAACCATTAAACACTTACATTTTGTCCTTAAATCAATCAAATATCAAACCCTTTTTAGTCTCTAAGTATCTTTTGATGTTTTTGTGTTAAAAATTCATCATTCGCTTTGCTTCAACCGTCGTTGTTGTTGCTGTCCCAGCCATTCTTCTAGTCCTATAAATAAGGTAAACCTTCTACATTGCTATAAATTTGTATGTGGTTTGGTTGAAATTGAATAATTATTTAGGTTGAATTTAGGGTTTATGGTGAATTTAGAGTTTGTTGAATCAAAGATCAAGTAGTTAAAAATACATTCAATTAGAGTTTGTTTGATATAGTTGAAAATGAAAAAAAGTTAAAATAATGATGAATTGATTGTTTCAATTAATTATGTGTTTAGTTTAATTTAGATTAAGTTATCAAATTAGAGATTTTGTGTACATTTTTAGAATCGGCTAATAATGTAGTTAAATATAAATATATGTTCATGCATTAGAGCATAATGTATTTGCATTGAGGGAATGTAAATGATATTTGTGTGGGGATACTATAAAGAATTATATTCATTTGAGATAGTAAAGTTAAAAGAACCACACACATATATTTTGATTTTTGTCCAAGATAAATAGATGAGTTTTGTTTATATATTTTGGAACTACTTAAATATTACATTACTAAAATATTTTATATTTATTTTGCATGTATAACCATTTTGACTCCAATCCAACCGTTTTATCAAATATCCAGTTGTTTTTCAAAAGAAACTCCTTGAAAATATCACAATTCAAAAACACAATGTTTTATTAATATCACATTTATAAACCACAATATCAGTTATCCAATTTAATTAAATTTTGGATACTAATTTCCCAATTTATCACAACACTTTTGTCTTGTATTTTTTAGTTTCGGGTGTGTAACTACAAGGTGATGCCCTGATAAAAGCCTATATATAGGAGGCACCATGTTTAATCAAAGGGGGGATTATTTTGGTCAACTCTTTAATATCGAGGGAACAAGTCAAATTGATCAGGGATCTGTAACTCCTCCAAAGAAAGGTGGTGATTCGGCTTCTTCACCGGTCTGATCATAAGTAGGTCATCATTAGTACTAGTATTCATGTTGTCGAATCCGTCCTCGCTATTTTATCAACCCTCGTTGACAGGCTCAGGAAACAGATCAGAGTAAACAAAGAAATTAACATCTAGAAAACGAAGAAGACTCGTGTCTGTGAACCCTCGAATTTCAAACACATCATGTCTTCTCCCATGAACAGGTCCAAATCCCTCCCGCAACAAGTCAGCGAGCACATCAAGCTTGCATTTAGCTACGTTAGCCATTATCACATTAATCGAGGGGAAAGACCCGAACGTATACGGTGGGAGGAATCGGTGGACGTTTTGGTTGCTGCAGTAAAAGACATTGCTAAAAAGGATGGTGAAAACCTAGAAGAGAGGAGGGTTTGTGAGGTAGGCGGGGGAGGAGAGACTGCAGAAGAGGTGACGGAGTGGATAATTCACGAGGAGAGGTGAAAGGGACGGTTTCAAGGGTAGGGGGATATCCCGACAGAAGCACGCCTAACGATACCAAAAGAGGGTAGTGAGAGCAGTAGGAGCCTTTATAAGCTTTCGCATTTATTTCGGGTTGTCCCTCTGATCAGCCTCCGTCCAAATCCCCATGCCACCACCCATCATGCAAGATTGGAGAGGTGCGATTGGCCCTACTCGATGCTGTGGCATTTATTGGACAGTGCCAACACCATGACCCCTTCCCTATTACGCTTTATGAGATACGCAGAACAAATCAGAGGGAAGGCATATGAGCATGACTTGACTAAACCTTTCTCTTGACTATTCTTTTTTCCATTCCTTCTTGGAGTTTGGCATTTGCACTCTTCCCCATGCTCTTACATGTTGTAGCCATACATACATGCAAATGGAAAGAGAATTAAAGAAAGAACAAAAGAACATTTTCAGTCGTAACATCTCTCTCTCTCTCTCTCTACCTCAATTACGTGCTCTTTGTCCCCCTCCTCTCTCCTCTCCTCTCGCTTTGAAGATATCAAATTAAATGAAAGAATTTCTATCCTCCTCCTCCTCCTCGGCTCCACAAACCAATACACATGACTGGCTAGTCTTATGATGGGTGTCCACGTATAGTCTTAAGTCAACATTATGCATTTCTTTTCTTTTCTCTTCATGCTCATGCACCTCAATGTTTTCACAATACACTTGTAATTAAATGGCGATTATTGAAGTATTAGTCCTTAATTGACAACATGCACGTGTGGAGCATTTACCGAAGCTCGTCAAGATGGTGGATGAATACACTTAATGTGCATGTTGAAAATTCTTTAAATTAATACGTATAATATTAATTGTTAGGTCTGTCACAAGAGAAATACTTGTGCACACGATCCTAGCAATTTGCTCAGAACTTGAACTAGACGCTAATAAGTTCCGATCCTTTGACCATGAAAAATATAGTTTCAAATATTTGCAATTAATTAGCAGGTCCACTTTTCTTGAGTTATTTGACTTGACTATACAAATAAATTAAATAAACCCAATAAATCCTTTCAAAATAAACTCAATTTGACAGTATGGTTATGGTTGTTTTTCAAATAATTTTTTATGCTAAAATACATACTAATAATATTTTTTTATTTTTTAAAAATTATTTTTAACATTAACATATCAAAATGATTTGAAAACACTAAAAATATATTAATTTAAAATTATTAAAATTAAATAAAAAATTTAATTTTTTTAAAAAATATTTTTAAAACATAAAAATAATCCAATCATAACTATACCAAACTCAAAATACAGCAAGGATCCAAGGCAAGTGAGCTCGGGCGTCGGAGCCCAACTCCCTAAAGCTATATGCATAAGAAAGAGACAACGATATGTTTTGAAAATTAATCGTCAGATCTTAGCAGGGCACCAATGAGGAGGGGGGCGAGGCAGCGAAGACACCCACAAATATAAGAGAGCCCCCCAACTTTTTTTTTTTTTCTTTGAATTGATTATCATAAATAACAAGCCCTTCAAAACAAAAGATTGCCTTTTAATGGCTAATATGCAACTTCTGAATCCATTTTTGGTTTATGTCAATGATTTTTCATTCCGTACTAATGTGTAAGCCCCCAACATAGCTCCTCATCATTGAATTATGGTGAGCTGATTTTCGGAATGATTTAGGTCTACCTGGCAAGTGGATAAGACGAATTGCACTATATATTGCACATCTTCAGAGTTTTGACAAAAATCCACTTTGTTTCCGTAGTTTGCCGGCCCTGCTGTATGTTTCTTTTTACGAGTTCTTTTTTTTTTTTTAGCCATCGGACATTGGATAGTTCAGGACTACCTGGACCTTTCTATATTACTGTGTGCTCCTCCATGGCTTAATTTTGTGAAGGCTTCATTATATGATCCTCCATTGCTTAATTTTCTGAGGGCTTCATGCTGATTATGTTTCTCTGGGCATACTGGCCTCTTTATCAATAAAATTGTTAAATAAAGCAGTACTACCACCACATATATGTAATAGAACACGGATAATTTTCAAATAATTTGCAACCTATGAATCGATTCTCAATATAATCTCTAACTAAAACTTACTCAGATGGAGCATGAGGCTTCCCTCCATTCAGCACCTTTTATGCTGGACTGGGAACAGCAATTCAGCTACTCCTTTCCATTTCTTTTCTTTCTTTTCTGCTCAGCCAAAAATATGTCACCTTGAACGCAAAAGGAGTAAGGAAAATTCCAGAAGAAAATGCACGGTATTTTTCTTTGAGAAAGCACAGGAATATCTTGCCAAATGTAAAAAGCATAAACAAGCACACAAATCTTAGAAGGAAAAAGCAATCAAGCAACACCGGAAAAGAAGCCAGCGGATGATAATCTAAATAAATACTCAACCACAAAACTTAAAAAGCTTTTCATCAGCAAAATCAATGTTTTATACTGTTTATTCCAGTTGAACAAGAGTCTCGTTAAACAAATACAAAATCTATCGGGACAAGCCAATGCAACGGGAGGAGAATTAAAGCCTTCACCGGAGAGAGACTCTTAAACCACTGAAACACAAACTATGAACCGACCTAACAATATATTGCTAGATATTCTGCTTTACATCCTCAAAAACCTCAGCATGTATCTATGACATCAGTGAAGGAAATAGTCAGCGGAGACAATGGTCTCTCTGTACAAAGTAACATTATGTATAAACCAATCACATTTCTTCATACCCAGTTCGGTTTTTATTGGTTTCTTTCTACAGTATAGACTGGTGAACAAAATACCTAATTTTGATTCCCGCTGGATCTATTCAAACTTCCAGGTGCTTTTCTTTTTCTTCACATATTACCATCATCCCAACATTTTATCCTGTACTCTGTCTCTCCATTTCATATTGATTTCTGCATCATATCCTGCATAGAATGATACAATGACCGAATTGCCACACATTCTCATCACTAATATAACATGTGCAAGTAAATTAGATCACGGGAAATCAAGAGTCTGATCAGGTAGCTGTGAATGATGAAAGAAGACCAGCTGCTTGGACAGGTAAAATATCACCAAATGTTGACATGGCAGCTGCCGATCTGTCCTTGAATATGCCTACTTGCCCATCCGTTAACATAGATCCCAATTTTAAGGTGCTCTCTCCAAACCTGCTTCCAACCTGGTCATTATGAGAAAAAATTGTTATCATAATGCTAGCTTCTCAGACAACAACATTAACCTTTGTTTGTCCACCAAAAACTAAATCAAGAAAATGCCACAACAAAGGGGGGGGAACCATGCCATCCCTCAAATTTTACATAATCATACTTGCTAGAATCCAGTCTATATTTACTCACTATAATCAAATAAAGAAAATAAGCAATGGCGTAATCATCATTGATAACTTTATCTGTGGAACTACTAGTATTAACTACATAGCTTATGACTGTTTGCTTAATTAAGCTAGAATTTCTTTCCAGCCTCCCTGCCATTTCTAAGAGTGGTATTTGTCTTCTCTACTGAAGTTTGAATGCTACTACTTCCCAATCCCAAGCATAAATTCTTATTGCAGTTCCCAGGCCTTACATTGGCTGTCTTTTTCTTTTTCTTTTTATTTTAAGGGCACATGCCGTCAGAATGCTTCTATCCTGCAGCTTCGTGGTTTTAAGAGTATGGAATTGCCGGTAAGCTATCAGACTTCAAAGAGGCCTACCAAAAATCATGCTCCACATCTCTACAGGAACAGAGTCTGTTTGTTAGGAAGGATGGGTATGGAGGAGGAATCAAAGAGTAAACTAGGAGAATGGTGAGGAGAAAGGATGCATGTAAACCCATCCATCTAGTTTTTTGGCTGACAAAAGAGGGAGAGGACTGAGTCCACTTCACCCACATTGGATGGACTGTCAAAACAAGTGAGGAGGGATAGGATCTTTCCTTTGCTTCCTTAGGTCTTCATCCATCATGCCAAATATGGAATTTATCCCATCTATCCCCCTATAACCCCTCCTAAAAAGCAGAAACAGGTCTGCTTAGAGAGTTATCACCACCCTTAGCAAGCACAACTTTCTTTTGTTGGTAAAATACCTTCTCTCATAAAATTTGACTGCTTTAGTCATTTCCGCAAACTTTCCTTTTTACTACTTCTGCACCCATGCAGCTGATTACAAATCTAAACAAACTCCATATAAGCCCCCACTTTGAAGTAAAAATTCTCCTAGGTAACCAAGTGGACTCAAGTCACTTCTCCACACAAACTATCTGTTTTTCCTTGTCCTAATCATGTATTAGGCCTCAAATCCAAACCTTTTCGTAACAAACCATTACATCCTTGAAAAGAACACGATGACTTTCAATTTTTTTGCCAGAAAGTAGCCTTGACTAATGATTACAGCTTTTAGTAGCCATTTCAGAAGCTGAAAGTAGACCACTTCTGCATTTCTGATCCAGCTAGAACTATAAGCCCTCAAGCAAATCTTTAAGCTTTGAATCCATAGAACCAATGCGCATCCGAACCTCAGTGGAGCATACAAGACACTGTAGACAGCATGACCAATCATCTACAGCCATCATAAATCAAATTAGATATTTCACTATTCTCCAGAAGATATTTAATTCACCAAACATGGCACTTCTCCTTTGTGTCATTAAACTTCAAATCAAACAAAAAAAATGCTATCTCTGCTAATAATTCATTCTTACATAAACCCAGTATCAGCTACATCTACAAAATTATGCTCTCATAATTTAATAACAACTAGGCTTCTTTTCTTCCTCTTCTCAGTAATATAATAATTGAAAAGGAAAATAAAATTCAGGGACACTCATCTTCTGAATCTCAGACCTGTCTTGCCATGATATAGAAAGGCAAAAAAAAAAAAAGCTTTACCTGCATGAAAGACTTCAGTGTTGCTACACCAAAACTAGAGTTTTCATCCAAATCAATATTTCGAGAAGGCTCTTCATTGGAATAAGCTTTCCAGGAACTTCTAGAAGAGATATCATCTGAAGTTGCTTGAAAAGAAGTCTTTGTTGTCCCTCTTGAAGACAATGCTGGCGTGCTGGACAAGTAAGAAGAAATTAGCTGCATTGGACAACTAAGAAACTAGAAGAAAATACCAATTACACTTGAAATAATTGAAAAGGTTATTGAAAAACAGAAGACACTGAATTAATGTCATGTACAAATGTTTGGTGGGCATGATTTTCAAAGAAATGTGTTTAAAACATCAACCTGATTGGAAGGTATTTAAAGCGAATAACAGTACAACATCTCATGATATTTGACTCTGGATTGGATGGTAGTTTTTGCATAGTATCAATATACATCCGGTTTAGTTGCACAAAGAACCCCAAAAGGACAGCATGTCGCAAATATGACTGCCTCTCATTCTCCCACAAGTATGGCTCATACCTAAACAAGTAAAAAATACAACAAAAAGAATCATCAAATCAGACAAAAGATATTCAATTATGCCACAACTCCTAATCACGATGGGAAAATGAACTACTTCAATGGTTCAAAATGCAAATTGTACGCAGAAATACACAAGGAAAGAAGTCCTCTGAGAGCACATCAGCGCACATGTAGAAGGGACAGCATGCAACTAATATCAGATTGGTAGTTCCCAAATTTTTATCATTAGTTGAGACCTTAACCTATATAATTTATCAGAGACCAGGTTGTTTGCTTTATGGCCTCAACACTTGACCTTATAAGGAGAATGCCAACTGTGACTCTTAAGCCATAAGATGGTGACAATTCCCATGAATGGGTTAATCAATTAAGGGCATGCCATGTGCACAGAAATACACACAACCTTTAGACCTAGAAGACAGAAGCCCAAGGTTGTCCTTATTTGAAAATTTTCATGCTGTCTTTTTATATTAAGGATGAAAAGGCTTACGTAAGCCAGTCTATGGGATCAAGCCTCTGTGAAAAACAGTTAATTAACCCATCAATACGCTCTCTAAAGGCCGACTTCTTATGGCTTTGCTCCTGCTTCCGCCTGAAAGGAATCTTCACCCTTGGATTTCTAGATATCTCCTCATTAATATTGCAATCACCCCCAGATAGAACATCAGCAGCAAATCTCAGGTCTAACAGAATTTGAAGAACTCCTTTCTCTGACACTTGAGACTGATGAGACTCACTAGAGGAAAGGAAGTCCTCATAAATTTCAATAACCTGCAAGAAGTATACAGTCAGCACATACAAAGACAATGGGAAATGCTATTGGTCAATTTTAAACTAAATCAGTTTTCTCTTGCCATCCTAAGCCACCACTTAAAAAAATAGCAAGCAAGGAAAAAAAAAATAGACCCAAAAAACCAGCTGTTTAACAAATTCTAGCAGTGTAAGTAATCATGAATGTTTGATATTTACAATGAGATCCAAGAAAAATGAATGATCAGCAGGCAAGGAAAGAAATTATTAAAAGATGAAAACACTGTAAAACAACACCAGCATATGAATATACCAACCTAGATTGTTAATGAGGAATAAGGATGAAAAAATGGCCTTACAACTTCTATTTAAATAATAAACAATAACACACAAAAAATAATAAAATAAGCTTACGCTTTAGAATATGGCTATAAATAACACATACATTACCACATTGAAATAGAATTTGTGGAGGAAGTAAAATCAACAATCCAGCCCAGTTACATACCTTCTCCAGTAGTCTTGAAGCAAATTTTTGCAGAATTGATTTGTCCAGAACATGACCTCCAATTCTATGGATTTCTTCACATGCCCGAAACAGAAATGAGATGATATAGAGTGAAGGTATGGATGGTAGTGAAATTTTAATTTCTGGCTGGTCCTCATCAGATTGTTCTTGCTTGACTACTGTCTCTTCCCAGCCCTGCTCACATTCAGAGGATGACAAAGCTTAGCATGCTTGTAAACCAGATAAATTGTGCAGTGAACAGAAAACACATGAACTATTTTATATAACAGCACACATCCATTTAAGATGCTTAACAGAGATACAGAGAACATCAAAACAAAATATAGGGCTAGAATGGTAACTTGTCAAGCAAACACTACATACCCTCAAGGGAGTTGTTGCCGATAATCCATCATCTTTTCCAAGATCCAGAGCAAGAATGGTTGAAAGCTCATCAGATAACCAGGATATCCCTAAGATATGAGCTCTGATGCAAAGATCCCTCATGGTTCTGCCTAATTCTTCAAGTTTAGGACTTGCACTTTCATTTGCTCCAAGTAAAGCAGAGGCAGCAGATGAGGTCTGTCTTTTAGATCCAGTGGCAAATTGCCTGCCAGGACTGTCAGGGATAGGATAGTCATTAGCAACTCTAGATTGCCTCAATACAGATGGTAACTTGTCAAAAACTGCAGCCATAGTATCTTCGGCCCAAAACCTTGGAGAGCCCAGTATCACAGGAATGTGTTTTGAGTGGTTTTGAAATGCAAACAAAAGTCTCCCAATGTAAAGAGATTTGTCAACAACCATGGCAGGAGAAACTGACAGACCAACATTGTTAGCATTCCCCATTGTAGCATATAAACTATCAAGCTCCCCCTTGAGTTCTGTTAATATAGTTGAAATGCTCTCATAACACTTATCCTGTAAAAATGGTGCCAAATCATTTAGCCTGAGAGCTGCTTTTGGAGATTCTAAGAAACTGAGCAGGTCCTCGAGAACACTTTGACAACAACTGTCCACTGCATCTCTGATACGACTAACTTCAGGACCAAAGAACGCATTGAGACAACTATGAAAATCATTCTCTTCAGGCGATACCTTATGACCAGAACCTAGACCAGACTTCTTTGCATTGGGTTCAATAAACCAAACCCCACCACCAGTGCAAGGTCTGTTCAAGTATGCCTGAAAGTCAATCGGTTCACCAGGAGTCTCTCGGACTGCACAAATGGACTCTCCCAAATTGATGCCTCTAACCAAATCCTCAAATCGTGATGTGATTATAGTTTTCATCCTCTGAACAAAAGCACCTTCAAATATCTCATCCCAGAGATCCGAGTCATCTTCTAAAACTAACTCTCGGATCCTACTCCAAGGCAACTCAATCTCAGACCCAAAAACACTCTTGAGCCAATCCAAACTTCCCTCCAATACTTGCTTACTACCCATAGTCTTCCTAATCATCTTCTCAGCCACCGCAAGCTCTCCACCCGTGGCAATCGCATCAATCAAGAACCTCCCATTAATCTTACTCACAATCTCTCCGCCACAATCCCTCAACCAACTCAAACAAGTCCTGGCAATATATTCTTTATCTAGAGCAACATTCACAGACTCGAGCTTTTCCCTAAACAATTTCCACAATCTCACTTCCTCATCTGGATTCGGAATCCCCCCAAACAATTGGGATGCGGGAGGAGAACCTAAAATAACTTTATAAAACAAAGGCATGTCATTCAAAACTTGCAAAAACAACTCTCCTACTTGTCCTACACTAACTTGAATTATCTTTAAGACTTCACAAAACACAAAAACGACAACCTCACCATTGACATTATCATTTTTTACATCAACCCAACCGAAACCCCCTAATTTTTGTGAAATCCATGACTTTCTGCTATCAAGAAACAAACCCAATATCTGATCAGGCTCCAATTCATCAATCACTGCTGCCGCAGCCAACGCATCCGCATAACCCCCAATTCCCAGCCCTTGATCTGACAACCTCTCGCGACTTTTCTGTGAAATCTGCACTTTCAAACTCTCCACAATCTGCCATTGATGCTGCAAGAGTGGGAAATTCGACAAGCTCTTATTGTAATCACTACTCATCAACGTACTCTGCACGTGCTTTGCACGTGTATACCTCCCTGCTGCCTCCAAAAACATGAATTCGTCCAAGCATCCCCAGATATTCTCCGGGGTATCAACTAAATACTTGACCCGACACGCGATCCCATAAATTTTACCACGCGTAGGGCTAGGGTTTGTGAATTTGGGGGTTTCTGATAACGGAGAAGCAGAAAGGGAGCGAATGTTGATGTGAACCGATGCGATGTTATGCGAGATTGATCCACAATAGGATTTCATGAGAACGATAGAATCGGCCGAATCAATTAGGTCACGATATCGGTTACCTACTAATTGACGAAGCTCTTCTTTCTTTTCTTCGACTTGCTGTCGAGTTGCAGATTCGACATTGCGGATTTCGGATATGGTTTTTGAACGGAGTAGTGATTCGGCGTCCCGATAGCCTCCTCCGCTCAGCGTGGCGGCGCGGTCGTCGGTAGCGGAGGGTGTAGATACTCTCATTGTTTTGGATTAATTTTACATGTAGGGAGAGGAGCAGTGTCGAGGGAAGAGACAAGGGTGGTGGTGGGTTTTTTTTTTTTTTTTAAGATCTGGAGGGATGTAAGATTTAAGATTTTGTTTGTGTGTACTATTTATAGTGAAACAGTATTTACTGAAATGACCCTATTCTGATTTAATTCCCTCCTTTTTTTTTTTTTTTTCTCTCGTGACGACGTAGAAAGTAAATAAGAGAAACAAAAAGGTCTAAATTGCAATTATCCATTGTAATTTAAAAAATTATCATTTATATCATGATTTTATATATGCATTAATATTTAATTTTCTTCTAATTTTTTTTAAAATAAAAACTTTCAAAATTACTGCCATTGTTTTTCACATGACAAAGAAGTTCTTGAAAATCAAAAGTAATCGGCACAAGCACCTCTTTGCCTCTTCATTTGTACTCGCTCCCGCCACCCTCTGAAGAACCACCATGATCGTTACAGTTACGATCGTTAAAGTGGCTGTCAGATGCATACACCGTCAATAGATCAGTACTCTTTCCGTCACTTTGACGTTGGACCAATCTATCACTAACCCTTCCCCGGACATGACTCACCACATGCTCATCCTCAAGCTCCTGCTGTGTTTGCAGGTGGGACGATGTCCGGGTGCTTCCCCTCCTTCATCACCCCGTCTTCTCACTGCTTCTGATCGAGATTCCTTGAGGAAGGAAGAACTAAGCACAGAAACATTGTGTAGGCTAGCAATAGCCATTAATCCAAATTCGTCAGAGTAATTAATTATCCAAGAAAAAAAAGAGAAAAACTTGCAGGATCAGGATGACGCTGTGGTTAATTTGTCTACCTTCACAAACCCAGCTGCCATCACTGACACAAAACCCGACAAATTCTTGACAGAGATCACCACTGCCTCACTGTAAAGTCGAATCAAACCAATAATTTTTTGTTGTCTTCGTAGCATATACATTTTTATCTTAAAATCTTCATTTACCCTTTGCTAATAAAATCAATCTTCACTACGAAGACTAATGAAAACAAAGTAATTAATGTAAATATCAAATGAGCTCTGTTAATTTCGAAGTAAAGGAAACGAAGCTCTAGAGAAAGACCGACTCAGACCGAAATAATCGGTTAACTTAAGTCTTTAGTTAATCTGTATCTTGATGAAGACTCCCGGGAAGGCATCGTATCTGAGATTCATTACCTCACACTCAACGACTTGAAAACTTTCTATTTGTCACCTTCAAACAAGTCTCTTGAAGTAGATGTAAGAACACACAGTGGATTCCCCTCTGAGTCTAGTAGAAATCTCTATCACTGATTCAATCTCATTGGGAATAGGTCTAACATTTCTAGCATGGCTAGAGACTCAACAGCAGTTAATTTTCTTAGGGCGTGCAGATGTTGCACTTTCAGGCACAATATCTGGCTTCTGTAAGAAATTAATCTCTCAAGTTACAGCGCTGGATCTTTCTAACAACCAATTAGAAGGCCGACTCCCTCTCTGTTCTAATCTTGAAATTCTCATTCTGAAAGGCATATTTTCCTGACCAATTAGGCCAAATAACGTCAATGTTGAACGTTCTAGATCTTTCAGGGAACTCTCTACATGGCAAAATTCCTTCTTCCATGAGCGAAATAAAGAATCCAGGCATTCTTCATCTCTCCGACAACCGGTTATCAAGAAAAATCTATAGGCATTGGAAGGGTTTTGAATTACTAGACACCCTAGATCTATCATCTATCGAAGACCAATCTATCTGGTGGCATCCCAAGTTCCATGTGCTCGCTACCTTGGCTTCGAGTTATGAAATTGAGCAGCAACAATCTCTGGGAAATTTTTGCGGTCTTTGCCAAACTGCACAGGTTTATGGACACTTGATATTGGAAACAACAATTTATCAGGACTTCGCACAAAACAATTTATCAGGACCAATCCCACCATGTTTGGGCAATCTAAGTTGTTTGAGTTCTATAATCATCTGACTACCCCTTTTACATGGAGGAGATGGCGTTGAATGTGAAGGGAGGGCAACTTGAACACAGGTAGACGTTTGGTCTTGCGAATTTCATAGATATCTCGAGTAATGACCTACAGGGAGAGAATCCATAAGAATTGACAAATCTTTCCTGCTTAGTTACCTTGAATTTGTCTTGGAATCGATTGACTGGAAAGATATCAGGAATGATTGGAGACCTGAAACTTTTAGAAACTCTAGACATCTCAATCAACCATCTTTAAGGTCTCGTTTCTTCAAGCGCATGTCTTCTCTGACTTCCTTGAACCATTTGAACTTGTGACACAACAATTTACAGGACCGATTCCATCAAACCAGTTCGGTACCTTCACTGATCCTTCAATTTATGAGGGAAACCCGAGCTTTGTGGTCCTCCATTGCTATCAAACTGCTCCAAGCTGGTTGATGAGGGCAACAAGGCCAAGAATGAAAACCGCAAAAATGATGGTGATTGGATTGAAATGATATGGTTCTACTAGCGCCTGGAACTGGGATTCGTGTTCGGGTTTTGGGCTGTTTGTGGCACTTTGGTGATAAAGAAGTCCCGAAGAGATGCCTACTTCAAATTTGTGGATAGAGTGAAAGATAGAATTCATGTGTTCATTGCTGTGAACATGGCTCGTTTACGAAGGAAGTTGAGAGGGGAGCAATGAAATGATAAGCCTCCACAAATATGAGAACACAGGTATTAACGCTGTATTATTTTCCAGTCCTTTTTCTTCATTTTTTTCTATTATTTCGTCTTAAATAGCATTTGGTTTCTGATAAATGTAGTTGTTCGGCAGAAGACAAAGGGATTTTGGAAGAAGGAGATATTAAGAATAAAGGGGAAGGCATCAGCTTTTCTCTGTGTGTCTCTGTTTTCTCTCTTATATGAGGATCTGGAGCTTATCATTTATATGTTTCTGGATCAAGGTTTTGAGTTGATGAAGAACTCGAAAATACGGTTCTTGAAGTTACTCTCTGTGAACACAGAGGTGAAAATTTTCAGAAGTAGAACCTCCGAGTATATATCTTTTGCCGAGTTACGCTGCTGGAACTTAAATAGTTCATGGGCCTGGGGATTTTGTCGAACTTTAAATGGGTTCGGCACTTCAGCCCATAGTCCAATAGATTTATTGAGCCCCGAAAATAAGTTCGAGACCGCCTTTGATAGGCAAATGTTATTATAAATGCTTGGGCTCGAATCCTAACTCGATTAAGTATCCTTTTACTTGTTTTTTTTTTTTATATAAAAAAAAAAAACTATATTTAGAATAAAAAATTTTAAAATTGAAACATATTAATTAATTTAGATATAAAAAAAATTAAGTTGACTTGGCCGAGTTTCTCATCCAAGTTTGTTTCGATCAATTAAGTCTTGACTTATAAAACATCTAAATTTCTGAACGTGTTCTAATTTTCTTAACATGTTGGAGGGAGAAGAACGAGTCAGGTATAATGGAACTTTAGAGCTAACAATTTGGTGTTCACTTAATATGATGTGATTTTATTTATTTATTTATTTATAATTGGCATGGTGTGATCAAAGCCGGTCGTTATAATATTGCTCGAGTCTCTTGATAAATAAATTGAAAAATGTCTCATAATGAAGTTTGGCTCGGTCAATAACGTATGACGTTTATCAGATTGAAAACTAACCATGTGGAGACTCATTCTTTGCTTTTTTTTTTTTTTTTTAATACAATGTTTTAGTTAGCACCTCAATTTAAGTTCGTTGGCATGTCCTGATTTCACATGCCTTCTTTCATCCCTTTTCCCTTCAACTTTTCAAATCACTTTTTTTTTTCCACAGCCAATAAATTACATTAAAACCCCCCCAAAAAAAGACATATTTTGTGAGCTGTTCCGTTCCTTCCCTGCTGTATGGAGTGCCCTGCGGCGAGTAATTTGAGATTTGTTTCCTCTAACATCAACAGAATCCATACCAGTTCATTTTTCTTCATATATTACAGAGTACCTTTGAACAGAGTCACCATGCCTGTAGAACATAGCGTATCGTGATAATAAAGGGTTTGAAATCTGTACAGTAAGTCTCAAGTTCGAGTCAGGACGTACATTTTTTGTAAGAGCCCGAGACAGCCAGGGTTTTAATTGCTCATCTAGACCCATAAAATACGCTTTTTAGGGGATGGGATCTCCTCAAATCAAAAAAAAAAAAAAATAGTCGCCATGCCTATTTCTCCTCTGTTTAGGCTCAGAACAAGCCGTGAGCAACAAATGATGAAATTTTCATTTCGCTTTCGGGAGTGTAAAAATGTTTTTCCAACATTCTTGACGTGGTTACTCCGCCACTGCATCCGAAACTACTAAGAACTATTGGAATAAACTAGTTGTCCGGTGAGATTTCTTCTTCATTAACAGCACCGTCCTCGTTCCATAATCCTCAAATTTCTCCTCGGTTTGTCAACTATCATGCCTAATAATGCAGCACTGAAGAGAACCAAATTCCTAGAAGTAAGAAATTCCTAATAAATTAATCTAGACGGCATACCGTATATGACATGGTGAAAGGTCAGCCGTTAGTTAACGAGTCTTCTCTTGTCTTAGTCACAAAACACATGTAATATAAAAGGAGATGCTAAATTAGATGCTTCACCTGCCCTGCAGGAGTAACTAGTAATGCCATATATGCGGTGATAAAACCATTTATTTTAATTAAATGAGATTAAGGGACTTGAAACCTGAAAGAGTATTGGATTAATTTATATGCTTTTTATATTCTCGTGAAGAAATAAATGTTAGAGTTTGAGACATAGGATATAAAATGCATAGCAATCTCTTCTTTTAATGTGTTAATGTAAAAAATATTTTGATTTATTTCTTAATAAAAAATACTCTGAAAACAACCGTTGCTGCAATGTTACATTTACAGAGAAAAATAGTATGAATTACCATTCTCAATCCGCGTTCTAAACAACTAGTATGAATCAGTCAAGTTAGCTGGCAACGTTATGAGGAAAAATAGCACGATTTCCATGGTGAAAACCAACAGCAAAAGCATATGGATGTGAGCGGGATTTGTGTAAAGATTACAGATATGGCTGACTTTCTTGATACCTACCAAATCTATATAATTACTTATTAACCTATGAATTCATTTTTAGATATCTCTTAAACGCTTCCCTTCGCTGAATGAAGCCTCAAGATCAAACGGACTGACTCAATACATGAGATTCTTGAAGAGGACGTTCTTCCGGCCTTCCGATCATCAAAGCGACTGCATGATGCAGAATGGCTGGTTTGTCCTGACTTTTTAGGTCTTAGAAAACAGTTGTGTTGTTTATTTGTGTTTGTGCACGCTGGAGCGCCGGTCATTGTCCATGCTTTAACCACTACTGATTACAGCTCATGGGCCCTGATTAATTTAAAGAAGAGTGTTAAAATCCTCTGCTGAGTTGAACATTCTCCCCTCCGGCGGTCACTACCCTTTTTTCTATAATTATTTTATCTAAATCTTAGTTTATTACAAATAATGCACTGTATAGAGACTTTAAAGCTCTATAGGCCAATTATTTCAAGGAAAATGATTTATAATTAATTTCTATAGTCTTGAACTACAGGTTATAACTAATCTCTACAATCTTGAATTCTGGGTTTTTTTTTTTTTTTACCAAGTTAAAGAATCATAACATTTTTTTTATTTTTTTTTGCGTCCATATTAGAAAAATAAAAAGAACAGAAGTATTTAATTTCTCGTTATTTAGCATATTTCCATGAGACTAAATGGGTTGTGTTTTTCCATGTTTGAAATGTCTTTCTTTGAAAGAAACTGTGAGCATAAAAACAAAATTGTGATTATGTCTCTTTTTTATTTAATCGATGGTGACATTCTAGAGCGACATCAATCTCTCTCTCTTTTCTTTTTTTTCTTTTGTTTTTTGCAATGAGTAAAATATTCTTAATATTTATTAACTGAGATATATTGCCTGTATTATCATTAAAAAAAAATGAACCCAATTGATGAATGAAAATTAAAATCGAAACACTTAATTACGAGAATCTAAAAAAATCAAATACTATTTCTCAATATTAAAGAATTAAAGTCTACTAACTCAAACGAATCAAAACTGAATTTACTTTTTAATAATTAGTAATTTAAATATTATAAATCACATAATTATTAAAAATGAAAAATCAATCAAGCGTGTAAATTAATCTGAATTTAATATATTAAAAAAAGAGTCAAAGCCTGATGAGAAGTAACGTGCATGCACATTCGACTTGTGGGTTTAATTTAAAAGCCACGTAATCCAATGAAGAAACGAGAGAAACATGAGGGACTCTAACGGGTTTGAATAAAAAATTAAATTTGTCTTTTATATATATATATATATATAACCCAGCTAAGAGAGAGAGCATATTAGCATACGAGTGAAAAAATGGAAAAGGGTGCTGGCTGCCTGGCCAGACAGACAGACACCACCCACCGAATTGGTCAACAAGATCCGGCTGCAGAAAATAAAATCGGAAATATTTATTAAATTCTTCGCTGATATTAGCATGATAGAAAAAAAAATATGCCTCTGAAGTTATTTAAAAACGAGATTTAATTAATCTTTAATTGACATGTAAATTAATCTAAAGGAAATCCCTTGATATGGGATGAAAGCATTACCCCATGTATTATCTCATTCTTCAAAAATCCAGATTTATATATATATATTTCAAAAAGTAATTGACATATATATCCTTTCAATTAAATTTCCATAACGAAGGTTCCATCTCATTTTCATAACAGCTAAGCATGCATATTTTTCCCCAGTAAAAAGCATCAAGTCTTCCATGCAGAAGAAACAAGGCAATCAATTTTATATCACAGTTGGATTAAATTAATCTCTGAATAAGCACCGCAACCATGTTAGATTTATTTAGTCACAGTCAACTCCTCTCTCTCTCTCTCTCTCTCTCCTCCCATTCGAGCCCCTGAATTTCAATTAACGCTGGCAGACTAGTATATATGCCAGAGAATGATGCGAGAGAGAGAGAGAGAGAGGCCAGTTTTTTCTCCCCCGAGAAACTTCTCTTGCCATAGAGAATTGGTTTGTTCCAGTATCATCAATATTCATCAGTTTTATAAGCCATAATTTCCAACTGGTAATCAGTGGCCGGCCATCTATATATCTTCCTCTTTCTCTTTCTCTTTCTCTTTCCCTGTCCACAAGATAAAAAACTGCAGCCCCTCCTGCTTCTTCTTTTCAGTCATCTATTATATCAAATACATCGACAATCTTCGATTCCTCTCTTTGATCATCAGACCTCTCTTTCTCCACCACCTTTGCTTACATGAGCTGCAGCGAGGGAGAATAACTGTTATTGCACTCACTAGAAACATAACCTCGAAGAAGAAAAGAAAACAAGAAAAATGCATTCAGCAAATCATTGGGGGGGGTCGCTGGAGATTTACAACGGATCAGCAGAATCAACAACCGACGATGAGAAGAGTCGCAACATGGAGTGGGACAAGGCAGCCTTGCAACCCCAGCATCATCATCTCGACGAGACACAACAGAGCTGGTTATTGTACCCTCAAGAGACCAAGAAAAAGAAGTACGTGGACTTGGGTTTCGTAGCCTGTAGCCACAAAGCCTTGAAGTGGACTCTCTATGCCTTTGTTTTAGCGCTTCTTGTTATTGCACTCCCAACCATCCTAGCCAAGACCTTGCCAAAGCACAAGTCGAAGCCTACTCCTCCTGACAATTACACTATTGCCCTCCAAAAGGCTCTTCTCTTCTTCAATGCCCAAAAATGTAAGTCAAGTCAAACGTCACCGCTTTTCTTTTTCTTTTTTTCTTTTCCAAGAGGGTTAGTTCTGTAGTAATTGTGGTCTCCCGAGTGATTTTCAAAAGTGATATTTCAAATTATTATGATAACAAATTAAATAATTATTATGATATCAATCCTAATTATTGGTAACAAATTAAATAATTAGGATTGAAACAATGAAAATGATTGGGAAAAAAGATATATTTCATTATCCTTACATATGTACATTAAAATCTTGTTATTTTCTATGTAAGCTTTGGACTTTCAAGAAAGTCTGGCTTTCAAGAAGCTTAGAGTTTTACTACTAATTAAGCCACTCTAAGATGGGAATTCGATGACCATGACATCCGGACGAAAATTGTTATGTAAAGTTATTTAATTAGCCGGGATAATTTATTTCATATATATGCTGTGTTTCGAATAGATGAATAAATAAAACGATGGTTTCGACAGGATCTTGAGATCCCATCTGCAGATTATTAGCAGCTTCTTTTATTTTTACTTTTCTTACCATTAACAATCTAATTAATTACTTTTTGCTCACAATAAAACAAATGTTGGCATGTATTACATAGAAATAAATTATTGTATTAGTAGTACTCACCAGCTGAAAAACTATTTCGAAGAACAGTTTGATTTATAATTAGCCATTGGAAGACTGTGCACTGAAGTTCTATGATAGAATAGACTAGTGTTGATTGGGAGTTTCATCATTGAATGTGGTGTGCAGCTGGTAAATTGCACAAGAACAACGGAATTCCATGGAGAGGAGATTCAGGGCTACAAGATGGAAATGGTACTGATTTTTCTAAAGCAGGTCTTGTTGGAGGATACTATGATGCTGGAGACAACACCAAGTTTCATTTTCCCATGGCATTTGCCATGACTATGTTGAGCTGGAGTGTCATTGAATACAGACAGAAGTACGAGGCCATTGGCGAGTACCAGCATACCACAGATCTAATCAGGTGGGGTACTGATTACTTGCTGTTAACCTTCAACTCCAGTGCCAGCAAAATTGACAAGATTTACTGCCAGGTAATATTCTTAATTCAGAATGAACGTTATGTTCACCTGACAATATTTCCATTTATTAAGACTTCAAAGCCATTATACCGTTGCTTGTTTGTGTAACATTTCCGTGTTTTTCCCCCAGGTTGGTGGATCTCGAAATGGCTCCACAATTCCAGATGATCATTACTGCTGGCAAAGGCCTGAAGATATGGACTATCCGAGGCCTAACCAAGTTGTAAATTCAGGCGCTGACCTTGCCGGAGAAATGGCAGCAGCCTTGGCTGCAGCCTCAATAGTATTCCGGGACGATGAGGCCTATTCAAAAAAGCTTGTAAAAGGTGCAGCGACAGTATATGCCTTCGCCAGGGATGGTGGGAGACGGCGAACATATTCTTCTGGGAATGATTACATTCAACCTTACTACAACTCCAGTGGCTATTATGATGAGTACATTTGGGGTGCTACTTGGCTGTACTATGCCACAGGAAACATTAGCTACATTACATTGGCAACTGAACCAGGCTTCTCTATGCACTCCAAGGCACTCTTAGGTATTCCTGACTTGAGTGTACTGAGTTGGGACAACAAGTTACCAGCAGCTATGCTGCTGTTAACAAGGTACAGGATATTCTTGAATCCAGGATATCCATATGAGGAGATGTTGCGTATGTATCATAATAAGACAGAACTTAACATGTGTTCTTATTTTCAGCAATTCAATGTATTCAACTGGACTAAAGGTACATACATCAGATCTTGCTCTTTAACCATGTGACTAAGTGATACTATTTGCTTCAATGGATCACGTGCCAGTAATTTTAACTGAATTGTTTTTCTTTTTTTGGTGGTTTTTCTGATGAGTTTTCAAAATTTTGCAGGAGGAATGATCCAACTGAACCATGGAAGGCCACAACCTCTTCAGTATGTGGCTAATGCTGCCTTCTTAGCATCACTCTATGTCGATTATCTGAATGCCACCAGAGTTCCAGGATTCAATTGTGGCCCCCAATTTATCTCACTGGACGTTCTTCGGAATTTCGCCACGTCACAGGTAGCCTTTTCTTCTGAATCCTTCTGTTTCAGGATAGAGTAACTTGCTAGCTGATGAATATCCATCATTGCCAAGTCAACTCTAATAGGCAGTCCCAGAGTAGGAATTGTTTAAAGAAAGAACTGCTGATATACACAGCTGTTCAGATCAGTCATATACCATGCAACAAGCTTCGTGTTTTCATACTTCAATTAGAAAGCTGGCCAGTTTCAGATTGACACCAAATTATTTGTTAGTTTTTGGGATTTCAACTTTCGTAACTCCTCTTCAGGCGGATGTTATGATATCAATTAGGCTATGCCTCAGCCACAAAATACAGTTGTTCTTCTTGAAATTGCCTCGTGCACTCTTTTTATCTCCTAGTAGACTAATCTTCCCGTGATTGTTTTCAACACAGATCAACTACATTCTAGGTGATAACCCCATGAAAATGAGCTATGTGGTGGGGTATGGGACCAAGTCTCCCAGACATGTTCATCACCGTGGAGCATCAACACCCAGTGACAACGTAAGGTATTCGTGCACGGGCGGATGGAAGTGGCGTGACATCTCCAAGCCCAATCCTCACAACATTACAGGAGCCATGGTTGGAGGGCCTGATAGGTTTGACCAGTTCCGTGATGTTCGCACTAATTACAACTTTACCGAGCCAACTTTAGCTGGAAATGCAGGACTAGTTGCTGCGCTTGTATCCTTGACAAGCAGTGGTGGCATTGGCATCGATAAGAATTCAATCTTTTCAGCAGTTCCACCGCTCTACCCTCCAAGCCCCCCACCTCCTCCAGCTTGGAAGCCTTGAGCAGCTAAAAAATTAACCTCCAACAGCTTGAGCTTGTGTTTATACATAATAGAATTCTTGAGATTTTCTTGAAGTTTTTCTTATCGAGCTCCTGTTTATACATCACAGAACACTACTGATACGTTCACAACTGTGCGACATCTGGATCTTCATGTTACATGATACTTGCTCTTCTAAACAAACTGTTGCCTTGCTAACTGTCAATGCAAATGTTTCTGTGGAAGCGATTACACTGAACTGGCTTAATTTCACAATTGACCAAATGATTTGGGTACTGTATTTGAAGAACTTGTGGAATATAATATGCTCAATCAATCTGCCTTTCACTAAATGGAAATTAAGTATTTGAAAGACATGAAACCAATCTATGTTCACAAAAAAGATGGGTCCATCACAATCTTTAATTTGATCGGTGGCTAAACGATTTAGTGTTCTTAGGAAATTCGGGTAAACTGCTAAAGTTTTTATTAGTCCAGGAATTGTCGGGTGTCAAATGCATTGGACAGTTTATAATTTTCCGGGGTTCATTGGAGATTCTCAATCCTTGCCAGTAGTGTAAGATTTAAATCCAACTCTGTTCTTCAAACCCAAGAAACCACTTGAGGGAGATTTTCCTTGGGAATATAGCTTATTTTCCTTGAGTATGAAGTTACTTTATTTATTCCCAAAATTCATAAATTACCTTCGACAAGATACCTTGAACGTATATTAATGGTTAAAATATGATAAAAAATGCTTCGAGTTTCTCCTTTCATAATTCTTCCATTAATGAAATCTGAGTAAAAATCAATAATTAAAACTTGATTTTTATTTATTTTTCTTAAACAAATTTCAAGCGCAATCCTTGAGTAAGTTATGAATTAATCTTTCAAGGTAAATTTCAACCGTTCAATTGGGGTCAAATATGATAAGATCCAAAGGAAAAAAAAAAACTTCACCATAAACAATCGAAATCCCTTGCAAGTCTCTTTTACGATTCATCCACAAACACTTCAAGAACGAAGGGACTTAGTGTAGAATTTAGTAATCAGTTTCACGTAATTCATTCATATATTCAATACAAGAAGCACAAGGCTTCTTTATAGTCCCTTGTACCCGTTGTTTCTTCCTACAAAATAGGAGATACATATGACAGTGATAGACATGGAGTCTAACTGAACAACTAAGAGTTCTAATCCCAACTCTTGAAGATAATTACAATAAGAGATAATTACAATCTGCTACACTCCCCCTCAAGTTGGTGTATGGATATTTTTCATGCCTAACTTGTCTAATACTTGGTGAAAGGCTTTACTAGATACTGCCTTGGTGAGAATGTCAGCAAGTTGATCTTGCGAACGAACATGAGGAACTTCAATTATCTTTGCTTCCAGTTGTTCTTTGATAAAGTGTATGTCAATCTCCACATGCTTTGTTCGGTCATGCTGAACAGGATTGTGAGCTATGTCACATGTAGCCTTGTTATCACAGTATAATTTCATAGGAAATGTTGGTGAAATCTTGAGTTCTTGCAACAAATTTTTTAATCCATAGCAGCTTACATACACCTTTAGCCATACCTCTGTACTCTGTTTCTGCACTAGATCTAGCGACAACTCCTTGTTTTTTGCTTCGCCATGTAACCAGATTTCCCCCAACAAATGTCAAGTATCCTGCGGTGGAACGTCTATCATCAATTGAGCCAGCCCAATCTGCATCAGTATAGCCTTCAATATCCAACGTTTCTCCTTTAGTGAACATGATTCCTTTACCTAGAGAAGACTTCAAATATTGTAAAATACGCATTACAGCCTGCATATGTTCTTCACTTGGAGAGTGCATAAACCTGCTTACAACACTGAGTGAGTATGCTAAGTCGGGTCTAGTATGTGCAAGATACATCAATCGTCCTACTAGCCTCTGATATTGCTCTTTATTTGCAGGAATCTGATTTGAGTGTGCACTCAACTTGACATTTTCAGCAACAGGTGTGTCACTTGGTTTGCAGGCTAGCATGCCAACTTCATTAAGTAAATCAATTGTGTATTTCCGTTATGACAAGAGTATACCATGTCTAGATCTCAAGACCTCAATTCCCAAGAAGTACTTTAAAGGTCTAAGATCTTTCATTTCAAATTCTCGAGAGAGATAAGTTTGCAGAGCTTCCTTTTCAACAGAGTCATTTCTTGTAACAATCATATCGTCAACATATATAATCAATAATGTGAGCTTCCCTTCCTTATGCTTTATGAATAGAGTGTGGTCAGAACTACTCTGGTGATATCCAAATGCCTTCATTGAGTTTGTAAATCTGCCGAACCAAGCTCTTGGTGATTGCTTTAATCCATACAATGATTTTCGTAGTTTACAAACTTGTTTGCTTCCTTCAACCTGTAATTGACATCCTGGAGGCAGCTCCATGTATACTTCTTCTTGGAGCTTCCCGTGCAAGAATGCGTTCTTTACTTCAAATTGATGTAATGGCTAGTCAAAATTTGCAGCTAATGACAAGAGTATACGAACTGTGTTTATTTTTGCCGTTGGTGCAAACGTTTCTGCATAATCAATCCCATATGTTTGGTTGTACCCTTTGGCCACAAGTCGTGCTTTAAACCTCTCAATATCACCATCAACTTTGTATTTGACTGAAAAAATCCATCGACATCCCACAAGTTTTTTTCCAGCAGGTAAGTCGATCACCTCCCATGTTGCATTTCTTTAGAGAGATTTCATTTCTTCATTCATTGCATTTTTCCACCTAGGGTCCTTGATAGCTTCCTGCACACTATTAAGAACATGTACAGAGGATAATTGATTTGCAAATGATTCACATGCCTTTGATAGCCTATGGTAAGATACATAATTATTTAGTGGGTATTTCGGGGTAAAAGTACGAACAGGTTCATAGCTAACTCTAGGAATTCCTCTTGTGATACGGTTAGGAAGTATGCGGAGTGAAGGTTCAAGGTTTACCTGTGATTCATTAGTTAATGGTGACTCATGAGGAATGGAAGCATCAAGTGGAGATGATTGTTGTTGTGGTACAGTTGCTTCAGCTATATTAGGTTGATCACCCGGTTGAAGCTCAAGTGTTGTTGGCTCAGTTACTGCATCCATATGTTCTGGTTCTGCTGGTTTCTGTTCTGGTGTTTCAGGTTTAGGTAAAGATTGACTTATGTTCTCAATTTGATGGCTAAAAGACTATATGTTAAAACTTTCCCCCCTTTGATTTGTAGTCTCTGTTGCAGGAAAGTACATCTGGTGCTCATGAAATTTTACATCCATTGCGACATACAATTTTTGAGTGGGTGGATGGAAACACCGATATCCTTTCTGATGAAGACCATATCCAACAAAGACACGTCGGAGAGCACATGGTTGAAGTTTATGGCGGGTATGTTTTGGTATGTATACAAAGGCAGTGCAGCCAAAGACTTTTGGGGGCAAGTTTGGTGTGAGTAGTGAGGACAAACTTTGGTTTAATGTATCAAGTGGTGTATGGAAATCTAAGTTGCGGGATGGGATACGGTTTATTATATATGATGCAGTTGTAAGTGACTCACCCCGGTAATAAAGGGGCATATTGGCTTCAAGTAGTGTGGCTCGAACCATTTCCAGGAGATGTCTGTTTTTCCTTTCTGCAACCCCATTCTGTTGGGGGGAATAAGGGCATGTAGTTTGATGGATTATGCCCTGACACTATAAGAATTGCTTCATCTCATGATTGACAAACTCCCCACCATTATCAGTACGCAAGACCTGAATTGAAGTTTTATACTGGGTAGCAACCATTGAATAAAACTGCTTAAACAATGAGCACACAGCCTGCTTGGTTTTCATCAGACATACCCAAGTCATTCAGCTATGATCATCTATGAAGGAGACAAACCAACGTGATCCATTCAGAGTTGCAACTTTTACAGGACCCCAAACATCAGAGTGTATAAGTGAAAATGGCAAAGAACTTTTATTCAAACTTGGGTGAAAAGGAACACAGTGGCTCTTTGCCAATTCACATGTTTCACATTTAAACAATGGTGGAGATGCGTTCAAAAATAATTCAGGAAACAAATGCTTTAAATATCCAAATGAAACTTGTCCAAATCTTTTGTGCCACAACCAAATATTAGATGTAGATGTTGAACTGGTAACTGATAATGCTTGAGCCAATGCACTTGAGCTAGATGATGTGAGATCAAGATAATAGAGCCTCCCCTTTCTAGTACCACAACCAATCGTCTTCCTTGTCTTGATGTCCTTAAAAATACAATGATCAGGCCAAAAAATCACGACACAATTCAAAGAAGTTGTAATTTGGGAGACAGATATCAAGTTAAAATTAAGGGAAGGGACTATAAGAACAGAGTTCAAATTTAGCTTGTTTAAAGAAAATTAACCTTTTCCAATAACTGTGGCTTGAGTTCCATTTGCTGTAGACACAACATATTTCTCAGATGGTTTTAATTTAGAGACAGAAGAAGTATCAAAGGACATATGATCAGTTGATCCAGAATCAATAATCCATGCACAAGATCCAATAGGTACAGGTTTATCAAACGGCTTACCTGGTGAGCCTGGTGATTCTGAGGAAATATGTAATGCTGTAGCATTTGTATTGGGTGATGACATTTCAGCTATGGCAGTGGAGATAGATGATTTTATAGGTGAAGTCTTGCCTTTACGTTTTGGAGCCTTAGAAGGATCCCACCATTCAGGATATCCAATCAAGTCATTGCAACGGCTTTTAGTGTGTCCAGTGTCTCCACAATGAGTACAGTATCTACTTGAGCCAACCTGTTTGTTTCCAATATCAAAGCTACGAGATGTTGCTATGGAACCAGAGTGTCGGACATGTGGTGTGTTTCGTCGAGCTAACATGGCCACAGAATCAGAAGTAGTCACGTAACTAGTTAGAAGGATTCGACGATTTGCTTCACGACGAATATATGCATATGTGCACTCAAGATCCAGGCTTGGATCCATGCGAAGTATTTCTCCTTGCACTTGCTCAAATTCAGCATCAAGACCATTTAAGAAGATATGTATCCTTAATTTGTCAACTGCTGCTTTATACATAATAATATCTTCAGGGTCCCTCATTTTAACTTTGTCACGGTAATCAAGTTCTTGAAATATTTCAACTAGCTCACCATAATATGTAGGGAGAGAATGACTGGATTGACGAATAGAGAAGGCACGCTGATTGAGAGCGAAGATTTGTGTTTCATCTGATCCATCATAGAATGCTTTAGCAAGAGCACTCTAAATTTCACGAGCAGTACGTAAGTGAAGATACCTCTTCATAATCTCCGAGGTCATTGATGTGAGTAACCAGCCTTTAATTTTTTGATTTTCAGCATACCACTTGGAGTAAGAGGGGTCTTTTGCATCAGGTTGAGGTGAGTCGCCAATGATGTAATCCAGTTTTTCACGACCAGCAATCTGCATTTCGATGATTTGGGACCAGGTGTCATAGTTGGTTTCGGTGAGTATTATACCAGCATTGAAACCTGAGTTTTCAGTTTGGACATGTATAATAGGAGAGGGTGATTCGGTAGTCATTGTATTGAGGGTGATTTGATTCAGTGGATTTGCAGAGATTTTATAAAAACCTGCTCTGATACCATGTAGAATTCAGTAATCAGTTTCATGTAATTCATTCATATATTCAATACAAGAAGCACGAGGCTTCTTTATAGTCCCCTGTACCCGTTGTTTCTTCCTATAGAATAGGAGATACATATAACAGTGATAGACATGGAGTCTAATTGAACAACTAAGAGTTCTAATCCCAACTCTTGAAGATAATTACAATAAGAGATAATTACAATATGCTACACTTAGTTCGGCAGACATGGCAGACCTTGTGCGACCATTTTGGACTATTTTCATAAAAATCGAACCAGAAGCCACCTGAATATATCCAGGATGCATTAATACGTGTTCCTTACATTCAGGGGTGATTTTGAATCTACTGCATTTCACCCTCAAGAATTAGAGATGTGTTTGGAGTCATTACTGTGCATTACAAGAACCTGGTTCTGTAGGTGCTCCTCGGCCTGGTACAGCTAAAGGAGCTGCGGCAACCCCTCTTTGATTCAACAAACACCTGAAGTGTGCTAACCTTCCAGCAACTTTTTTTGGATCCTTCGCTAGCTTGTCATAAGGTGTCCATAGCCGCTCTTCAATCACATAGGAACAGAAAACAGAGAGAATAAAATCATTATTTTAAAGTGAAGATACAGTTTGCATAGAAAGATTAAGCTGAGTAGAGAGCAAATACAAAAAAATGGAAGATTTGACATGCTGGGCTTAAAAACAGAGGGAAGAAAGATGTATAGTTAGAAGTTTTTATCTCTCCTATAATGATGGAAAAGTTTCTCAAGAAGTACCTCTAAGAGGATTCTAAGAAATATCAAAACTACTCAACTCTAAAAATCACTCAAGGCATCATCTGGTGCCTCTTCAAATGAGACTACCAGTCACCTGCCTTGGTCCATGAATGTCAGCAGTGATAACCATGTATCAACTAAAACCACCTTTGGGATGGAAAGGCAGATCTCTTAATACACAGAAGCATCCCCAAAGCGTATAGTTTCATGAACCCTTAAGCTCAACAGTAGTAAATTCACCAAGATTGTGACCAATTTATGTGACTAGGAAGCTAACATGAAATCAGATTTATATTATTGTTTGTGTCACTGCACAATCCTTTTCAATGACCATCATGCAACTACATAGTATTGAAAACAAGAAAACTGGATAATTAATATGAATATGTTGCAACGTCTCAGCAATTTCGTTGTCAATTGACATGATATACAATAAATACCTGCAGCAGCTGCAGCACGTGGCCATATGGTTTGTTCAAGATAATGGGATTGACAGATATGTTGTTTTATGTTTCCTTTTTGATACATTCTCGGTCTGAAGTTAGTGATTGTTTTGGCGTGAGAAGCACTGATGTGAGATTGTGAGGTGGGCTTTCCTTCTTTCTTTATTCTCTCTGCCATCCTCTCCTGTTGTTGTCTTAAGAAGATTATAATAGTAAATCCAAAATCTAATCTGGTCCAAGCAGTAACGGAAGGTATCCATTGTTTGGTGAATAATGAATGCCTGTGAATGTACAGTGACATATTCATAGGTCTTTAGCATGTGTTTTGAACTCTAAAAAGAGGTGGGTTTTGAACTCTAAAAAGAGGTGGGTTTTGAACTCAATTCCTCCTTCCTTCTCATACTTGCCGCTACTTTTTATACGTGGGTGCAAAAGAAAATACAGCGTCTTGAATTTTATAGTAACTATATGATTTTAAATTTTCAATCTGGTCGACATGCAAACTTAAAAGTGGATTAGAGGGTGTTTCGCATTGTTGGTGAAAAGTGTTTTTTAAAAAATTTAAATTTTTTTTTTTAAATTAATATGTTTTTTATGTTTTTAAATTTTTTTGATGTGTTAATCTCAAAAATAATTTTTAAAATATAAAAAAATATTTTTAGCATGCTTTTTTAAATGAAAAACACTTTAAAAAGTAACGGCAATCACACTCTCAATCACTTTAAAAAACATGATTTTTAAGTATTGTAGTAGTGGTTGTTTTTTTATAGTGTTATTTACTTTGAAATATATTGAATAATTTTTTTTATTTTTAGTATTAACACATCAATATGATATGAAAAATATTAAGATATATTAATTTGAAGTAAAAAAAAATTATTTCAAAAACATTTTTAAAATGTAAAAACAAATGAACTCTTAGAAAAATCATTTTTTTCTAACTTTTTCTACTTCTACCTTGATTGTTTTTGTTGTAAAAATGTTATTTTTAAAAAAAAAATTAATTTTTTTTACATGATTTTTTTATCATTTTAATATTCTAGTGTCAAAAATAAATTTTAAAAAATAAAAAAATATTTTAATATATTTTTAAATTTAAAATACTTTGAAAAATAATTATCACTGTTTTTCATTTATAAAACAGTGGTGATTAGATAATAATTTTTTAAAAAATAACATGCTTGTTTATTTAAAAATAAAATCATTTTATTAGATGATTATAGCTGACATTAAATGTGCTGAGATTCACATGACACCATTTGAAGAAAAAAATCTTTGCAATAAATATCGTGTCATTTAGGAGGCAAAATCCTAATATAAATTGTAGATTTCCCTGCTATTCTTATTCTTGAAGTTCAAAATTCAATCTTCTCCGTTAATATTTAGTGAGCGTTTGAAAACATAATTATACATGTATTAAGTAAAAAGATTAAGTAAATGGAAATTAAGTATTTGAAAGACATGTAATCAATCTATGTTCACTAAAAAAATTGGTCCATCACAATCTTTAATTTGTTCGGTGGCTAAACGATTTAGTGTTCTTTGGAAATTCGGGTAAACTGGGAAAGTTTTTATTAGTCCAGGAATTGTCGGGTGTCAATCCTTGCCAGTATAAGATTTAAGTTCAACTCTGTTCTTCAAACCCAAGAAACCACTTGAGGGAGATTTTCCTTGGGAATATAGCTTATTTTCCTTGAGTATGAAGCTGCTTTATTTATTCCCAAAATTCATAAATTACTTTCGACAAGATACCTTGAAGGTATATTGTCGGTTAAAATATGATAAAAAAATGCTTCGAGTTTCTCCTTTCATAATTCTTCCATTAATGAAATCTGAGTAAAAATCAATAATTAAAACTTGATTTTTATTTATTTTTCTTAAACAAATTTCAAGCGCAATCCTTGAGTAAGTTATGAACTAATCTTTCAAGGTAAATTTCAACTGTTCAAATTAATGATTTTTGGGGTCAGATATCATAAGATCCAAAGGAAAAAAAGAAAAGAAAAAACTTCACCATAAACACTCGAAATCCCTTGCAAGTCTCCTTTACGATTCAACCACAAACACTTCAAGAACGAAGGGACTTAGTTGGGCAGACATGGCAGACCTTGTGCGACCATTTTGGACTATTTTCATAAAAATCGAACCAGAAGCCACCTGAATATATCCAGGATGCATTATTACGTGTTCCTTACATCCGGGGGTGATTTTGAATCAACTGCATTTCACCCTCAAGAATTAGAGATGTGTTTGTAGTCATTACTGTGCATTACAAGAACCTGGTTCTGTAGGTGCTCCTCGGCCTGGTCCAGCTAAAGGAGCTGCGGCAACCCCTCTTTGATTCAACAAACACCTGAAGTGTGCTAACCTTCCAGCAACTTTTTCTGGATCCTTCGCTAGCTTGTCATAAGGTGTCCATAGCCGCTCTTCAATCACATAGGAACAGAAAACAGAGAGAATAAAATCGTTATTTTAAAGTGAAGATACAGTTTGCATAGAAAGATTAAGCTGAGTAGAGAGCAGATACAAAAAAATGGAAGATTTGACATGCTGGGCTTAAAAACAGAGGGAAGAAAGATGTATAGTTAGAAGTTTTTATCTCTCCTATAATGATGGAAAAGTTTCTCAAGAAGTACCTCTAAGAGGATTCTAAAAAATATCAAAACTACTCAACTCTAAAAATCACTCAAGGCATCATCTGGTGCCTCTTCAAATGAGACTACCAGTCACCTGCCTTGGTCCATGAATGTCAGCAGTGATAACCATGTATCAACTAAAACCACCTTTGGGATGGAAAGGCAGATCTCTTAATACACAGAAGCATCCCCAAAGCGTATAGTTTCATGAACCCTTAAGCTCAACAGTAGTAAATTCACCAAGATTGTGACCAATTTATGTGACTAGGAAGCTAACATGAAATCAGATTTATATTATTGTTTGTGTCACTGCACAATCCTTTTCAATGACCATCATGCAACTACATGGTATTGAAAACAAGAAAACTGGATAACTTAATATGAATATGTTGCAACGTCTCAGCAATTTCGTTGTCAATTGACATGATATACAATAAATACCTGCAGCAGCTGCAGCACGTGGCCATATGGTTTGTTCAATGTTTGACCCATCCACTGTTTCTCCCCACATGCATACTTCCCCCCCAAGAACTAAACTCTGTTGCTCGGGGTTTGTTATATTTGTAAGTGGTTCATTCTTATAGAACTCTTCCCAACGAGTATCCAAGTGATCTAGATACCATTTGTCCTGGTTGCTCACAATGCACCTCAACCCAGATGCAACCACTTGCGCAGCAACTCCACCTCCAAGCCTGCAAAGAAAATTGTATGCCAAAGATCAAGGGTGCCCGAAATATAAGGACAAACAAAATTATTATAGCAGCGCAAATACAATCATCTCTAAGATCTATTTGCTTGGTGTAATTAACTCAACAATGTTCACTGATTGTCTAATATCTACAGTAATTTTAATTGTGATTACAATATGTGAACTGGTTCAACAATAATTCACAGAGAGAAAGAGTTCCTGAAGTTTTCATCTAAACATTAATGGACTTGGACCAGGTGAACCAGATGTCACTCTTCAGAACTAGCAAACATTCAAGTAGTGAGAATGAATAGTAGCAAGAACGACACTCTTTACCAGCTACTACATTTGACTTTTTCTAGCATATAAAAATTACTTGTCACAGTTAGCATTGCAGATGGACTAAAACATCTTAACACCCTTATCAAGTCAAGTTTAGCTGTATCGATTAACCAAAATTCATATTCTGCACAGGGGAGCTTTTCCCGTTTTTTATATAATCTTGATTATAGTCTCTCAATACTACAAGTCCAACAAGCAAATAGACGGTTGCATCATGGATAAATGATGCTTATATTTGTTCATTTACTGATCTACAGGGTGGCCATGTTAAGATGCATCATGACAAGGTCATTTTATGAAATTATGCAGAAAGTATGGCATACCAATTTTGCACCACAGTCTTCCGGCTCAATTTATTTCCAAAGTCATTGAAGGTCTCCTCCCTGTTTCATTGCACGATTGGATAAGATATAAAACCAGTGAAATTTGATATCTAACCTTATCCAGAATTGTTCGTACCAGTTAACAATTTCAAATCCATGGGACAAAGCTATTTTCTGTGCCCGCAAGACAAAGTACTGATAAGCTTGAGATCCATTCATTCTATGCTCTTTTAACCTGCAGGTTTCAGAATAGACAGTATCGTGATCACGTCAAGGTCAAACAACATACAATACGAATACAATTTACATGCCCTCTCTCTTTTGTTACAATTGCATGCTCTTTTAAGGTACATGGAATGGGAGAAAAACAAAAACTAAAAGAAATAGCTGTGAGTCTGACATGCTAGTTATTTCTCAGGAAATCCAATAATAGCAGTAATCATAAAATAATGTAACAGTGATGTCATGTACAGCAAACACACAGTACCCACGAAAATCCACATGTATTAACTACAAAACGAGGAAAATATGGTTGTGGACATCAAGCATGAAGATAATAATGTGATATACTCGGTGTCTACAGAAAAAAAAGAAAAGAAAAGAAACATCAGTTAGTTTGCAAGTAGAATTCGTGGGATTGTTACCATTTTATTATGTGGGGAGTTGTTGTCCAGCAACCTGAAAAAGACTCATACAGTTGCATGTCAATAATGTGAAGCTCCATAGATGTATATTTCAAAAATTAAAGCAAACGGAAGCAAGTAACCTGTGGCCCCTATATTTTCATTAACATCAAATACCATGTTTCAACACACACCCAAAAATAAAAGAAGAAAAGATATGATAAAAGGAAAGAAAATCCCCAGAGGCCAAGAAACAAAATAATAATAAAAAAAAATAAAAAAATGCTCCATAAACAATAAACAATCAATACAAAAATGGTGATAGCAAAATGTAACTATTGAACTTACTTGGGTCAACTTCATCACCTCCCAAGTGAACAAACTTGAATTTAAAGATCTTACTGAAATCTGAACGTGAAAAAAGTAATAATGTTAACCATTCATCCTTTCATTTTTGTTTTTCACCCAAATTAAGCTAACTTGCAAATTTATATATATTTTCTTAGTCTTCTGACATGATAACTTATTGATATCAAACCACACTGTTCTAAATTGAAAGTCCAGGCATTACCTGAAAGAATCCCATCTATCACTTTGAATGTAAACTCATTGCTGACATCAAGTGGCTGCTGACAGTCTTTTGATGGCCATAGAGAAGGATAGCCATGCCCCCTAATTACAGGGGAAAAATATCCATTTAAGTCATTTGGAGATCATAGTTTGTGATACCATTCTATCATAATGGCCATATTGCAAAGAAATGGAAAACGTCAAATATTTTTATTGTTTTTGTGAGTTTGCATCTTTTGGCAACAAGGGAAACCTACAGAACCCGCCTTGCCATAGGTTTTTAAAATACAAAGTCACAAATTCATGACAATCTAAACTATGCACCGAAGTCTGAGTTAGCCATAAAGGCTTGCCCATTTGTGGTCCCATAGAAGTACAATCCTAGGAAAGGAACTCTGAAAATGGTTCGGCGCTGCAGCATTTAGCATCAAATGGCTACCCCCAGGCCTCGTATCTACAATGCCTTGGTCACCAACCTAGACTTTCACCAGATATCACTAAACAATAGCCCTTAATCCTTCTCATGTTTGGCCCTGAAAACCATTAGCATTCATCACTTCTGCAGAAAGTTCACTGAGGCTAACTGCAATAGATCCATGAGCTACAAACAACCTTTTGGTTTGCCAGCATTACTCATAAAATAACATCTTTATAACCTCAAAACTTTTGAGAACAAGCAGCTTTATTGGATACAAGTTGGCAGGGTGTTATAAGTACCCAACTCTATTGTTTGCGAGGAACAACATCTAATAGGGAAATCATACAGGTCAACAGAAAGACACATCATCATCAAGTCAAGTGACAAATGGCAGCTTCTCATATTGACTTATGAAAAAATGTTCTACACATCCTCATGGATTGAACATTACCTAATTCTGTGATAATTCCGATGAATTCTTAAATTCTATCCGTTAAGAAATATAGATTGTTGTTATCTAGCATCTTGCAAAAACTAAATTAGAAAGCTGTATAAATATTGCCCCCAACACCTGGAAAGACATGGCAGTCATTACATCAGCCAGTCATGATCTATAAAGTCTTTTCCTGGGAATTTTTCTGTAGCTATTGCAGAAGCCATGAATGATCAGAAATTCAAATCCTGCCATTATTCACTTGAAGAGGATAAGATTCTTTTTTTAAATGAACAAGTGTCAATTTTTGGGGTTAAAAGTTTGCATCCTGATCTCATAGATACATGCACAGTAATTTTTGAAAGGAATATAACTGAGACAACAGAGAAAACCACCATACGAGAATGTTACTATTACCATGAGAGAGCATGTCCAGGAACATCAAGTTCAGCTAATACATTAATTCCTCTCCTTTGAGCATAACTGCAAATTTTTTTCTTGACATATTAGAGATGATAAAACTACATAGACAATAAGTTTGTAGAAGGTGAAGACAGCAGAATCACTTGCCTCACAATTTCAGCAGCATCAGAAAAAGTGTACCGCTCTGAAACTGAATAAGCCCCATCCCACAGATGTGGATATGAAGGTATCTCCAAAGGGAAAGATTGGGTATCTACAATGTGCCAGTGCAACACATTCTGCATTTGCAACAGAAAAAAATCATAAAGGCCAATGACAGGTATTGTTTTTCAATAGTTTTATTGACCTGCTAACACCTTCTGCAAGGAAAATCCACTTCTCACCGACTAATTCTGTTAATACCACAGCTATCTGAGTCTTACAACAGGCTAGATGATTAATACCACAGCTATCTGAGTTCTTACATCAGGCTAGATGATAAAAATCAACATAAGGTCAGTGTGAAACAACATTACAGCTTGTTACAAAGTAAACCGTATCAGCAAACTGCTAATTACAGTAAATTGTTGTGTTAACACCATTTTCTGTTCAAAAAGGATTTAAGCGACAGTTGCCAAATTTCTGTCTCATTTCATGTTGGATAGGTTTCCTGGTGCAAGATCCAAGGCTTAAACACTGCTGCGCAAATTACTATTTCCTATCCTTTTTATGGATGCAAGATTTCCCAAACTTCATTGCTGTCCCTATAGAGGAAGAAGCTAATTCAGGCAAACTAAATCCTAGCAAATGGTTATGAACAGAAATAGGGATGATACTCCTCAACAAATGCGATCATGAAAACCTCTTATACCTTTAATGCTAAAAGCAAAATACAACTGATTATTTTCCAGCAAACATTAGAACAAATATGTATTTATTTCACCTAATATTCTAAAAGATTCTCAACTATAGATTAGTTAACTATGCATCACATACCAATTTTGCATAGGCCATGGAATCAATTACTTTCTTAATCATTGGCACAGGCTGATAGTGTCTTGATGTATCTGCACAAATTCCACTTGTAAGTCAGACAAGCACATTAGAATTTGAAAATACAGAGTGGATTTGAGATATAAAAACAGAATCGACCAAACAATTGGACATCAAGCTTTTCAAGTGGCCCAATGTCAGCTTGGGATAGCCCTCCAGACCCATTTCACAAGAAGTAAACTTTCTTCCCATCAAAACCTTCAGTGGTAATTGCCAACCTTATCAAACCAGAAGCTAGTACATGGAATAAAGCCCTCAGCAGGGGCTTTGAAAAACATATACATCGAAAGTAAACTAAACATATTACAGAAAAGGACTGCAGAAAACAACTCACCAATCAAGAGCCCTCGATAAGAGAATCTTGGCTGATCAATGATAGTCCACGGGACCATGTGAACTTCAATCAGTCTACTTGTAACGTTAAAATGACACAATTGGCTGAATGTCTACAAAATTTATTGTCATGCAAACTTAGACAATTTTGAACTTGGTAGGAATATCAAAAGAGTTACAATTTCATGTCTTAAGGATTAGTATAAAACCTGAAGCCCATGTAACGCCCCATAAACAGTCTGCGCCTGTAATGTTGCCAAACAGAATTTGAATTGATCAAACAATTTACATGAATCAAAGCTTACTGATGTAGACCAAATTCAGCATTGACCATTAAATGTATCAATTTGGTGCCTCCACAGAACATGAGTTCAAAAATTATGAAAAAAACAACCATGCTTCAGCAAGGTCCCACTCCATCATTGATTATAATCATGATAGTGGAAGATTTTATAAAACATGATTTAATGTTATTGGTTCTCTACAATGCATGATTGACCCGTCTCGTAAGCAAATACTAGGTTTAAGTTCACTAATCTAGATAGGACATCGACTAATTCCTTTGAGACTCCTTCCCCTCGTCCAAAAGATTGAGACTGGAAACATTTGTCAATGCGATGGCTATATGGCACATCCAAATATGTCAAAGCTACATTTCAACATAAATATATGAAAACTATTTTAGGAAATGTCAGACAAAATCCAGCAGCATTTTCTTTCAAGTTTTACTATTTGAACATCTTCCTTGAGAAAGATACTTATTACAATTGAGTTGGGCAGGTGTAAGTTGTTAAACAAAATTGCTAAAAAGATAAAAGGTAGTGGTTGCGCACCCACCTCAAGATGGACGTAATCTGGCATCTCTGGTGAAGGAACCAGCAGTTTGTATGACTCGGCAACACCATATTGTAACTGTAAAAGCACACCACAATACAGGAAGAAGGAGCGTTTGTTTAATCTAAATTAAAGGAAGGAGCTCTCCAGATTTCATCTAAAATGCCAAAAAAAAAAAGAGCATGATTGTTGTTTAAATAAAACTTAATGATAGCTACAGCTCATACTTGATTACTTCCTAATAATTGCTGTATTTAGTGAAAAATAAGTTAAAACAAAAGGATTTTCAAATTGCACATCACTTTGTATTTCAAGATCGGCAAAAAAAACAACTTTTTAAAAAAAGTTGTCAGCGGTGATAATGAAAATTTTATACAAGTGGAAAGCAAAAGGAGAAAATGACTTCTTCTTAGCCTAGCTCAGAAGAATCACATTCCCAGACTTTTAAACATTAATCTTTAGGCCCGTGTGAATGAACTGATCAGGTAATAATCAGAAAAGAAAAGAAAAGAAAAGGCTCTGACTGGAAAGATAATTGATAACCAATGACTCCATACCTGGTCATCTGGTGAGAAAATAAGAACATGAATTCCTTTAATGATGAGAGACTTGTCTACGCTAGAAAGATCACCATCAACAACATGAGCAACTTTCACTACATCAAGCATTCTTGTGAAGCCATCCTTCAAAATCTCAGAGCCATCAATGTACTTGCTCCCATCAGTAACTAGCTGAAAATCTTGACTCATGTAAACCCTCCTGTGCCCTCTACTCACCCACTTCGGCATTGGCCATACATTCAACCCATTCACATTCTTTGCCACAGCAACCCCAAGAAACAAAAACACCACCACTAACCAAGCACTTTTCAACCCCATCTCTATCTTTCCAACAAAATAGAAAAGGAAAGGAAAGAGACCCAAGAAACAGAATCAAGATTGAAGTTCAGATATATAGACACGCACTACATGCATTTGTATCAGTGTATGGTCTATATTCAACTCCTGGCGCTATAAAAAGAAGAGAAAAAACAGAGAATCTTGGGAGGTGAAGAGAAGGGGACAAGAGGGTTGTGGTGGGCTATAAAATTCAAGATAATGGGATTGACAGATATGTTGTTTTATGTTTCCTTTTTGTTACATTCTCAGTCTGAAGTTAGTGATTGTTTTGGCGTGAGAAGCACTGATGTGAGGTGGGCTTTCCTTCTTTCTTTATTCTCTCTCCCATCCTTTCCTGTTGTTGTCTTAAGAAGATTATCATAGTAAATCCAAAATCTAATCTGAATCTACTTTTGTTTTCAAAGTCGAATCAAATCTGCCGGTCCAAGCAGTGACGGAAGGTATCCATTGTTTGGTTAATAATGAATGCCTGTGAATGTACAGTGACATATTCATAGGTTTAACCGTTTAAGTCTTTAGCATGTGTTTTGAACTCTAAAAAGAGGTGGGTTTTGCACTTAATTCCTCCTTCCTTCTCATACTTACCGCTACTTTTTACACGTGGGTGCAAAAAAAAAAAAAAGACAGCGTCTTGAATTTTATAGTAGCTATATGATTTTAAATTTTCAATCTGGTCGACCTGCAAACTTAAAAATTGATTAGTAATGTAGTAGTGGTTAATTTTTTATAATATTATTTATTTTAAAATATATTGAATATTTTTTTATTTTTAATATTAGTGTATCAATATAATATGAAAATATTAAAATATATTAATTTAAAGTAAAAAAAACATTTTCAAAAATAATTTTAAAATACAAAAACAAATACACTCTTAGAAAAATCATCTTCTTTCTAACCTTTTCTACTTCTACCTTGTTTGTTTTTGTTGCAAAAATATTATTTTTAAAAAATATAAATTTTATTTACGTGATTTTTTTATCATTTTAATATGTTAATGTCAAAAATAAATTTAAAAAAATAAAAAAAATATTTTGATGTATTTTAAAATTTAAAATACTTCAAAAAATAATTATCACTACGATATTAAATGTGTTTTTCATCTATAAAACAGTGGTGATTAGATAATAATTTTTAAAAAATAAAGCTTTAGATGTTACTATTTGCAGTTTTACCATTATTTATTGCAAAATAACATGCTAGTCTATTTAAAAAAAAAAACATTTTATTAGATAATTATAGCTATAACATTAAATGTGCTGAGATTCACATGACACCATTTGAAGAAAACAATCTTTGCAATAAAAATCGTGTCATTTAGTAGGCAAAATCCTAATATAAATTGTAGATTTCCCTGCTATTCTTATTCTTGAAGTTCAAAATTCAATCTTCTCCGTTAATATTAGTGAGCGTTTGAAAACATAATTATACACATATTTATAAAAAAAAAAAAAATTTTAAACACGACTCTTAATATATATATATATATATTAAATTTAGTTGAAAAATTAAAAATATCTATTTTTATGATATTTTTAATGTGTGCAAGTACAATCCTACATAGTATTGTTTTTCTTTTATTTTATTAGATAAATTTTATGAGATTATCAATTTATATTTCAAATTGATTTTAATAAATATAAAAACAGCAAGGTAAATGACCCATGTTGTGCTTTAAAATGCCTTAATCCATATTCATCTCTCTATTTTTTTTAGTTTTGTTTCTATTTACTATTAAGTTTTTTATCGAGTTATCTCGGTATTATTATTTGGGACGCATGTTAACTCAGCTTTGCCCAGAACAATATTTCTTTTCATTTATTTTTTTATTGTTAAATTAATCAAAATTTAATTAAGTTTCTCTAAATTCCTTAAAACATAACCATCTCTTAATTATTATTTTTTTAGAATAAAACAAATTATTTCAGCGCGTGGATTCTAGTGTTCCATTGGTCTAAAATATATCTGGTATTGTGATGATGATTGTTTTTTTAAATGTTTTTTACTTGAAAATATATATAAATAATTTTTCACGTCACCACATCAAAATAATCTAAAAAAATCTAAAATAAAAAAAAATTATTCTTTTTTAAAAAATATTTTTAAAATAAAAAAATAAACAGACTTATATTCTCCGTATCTCTCAAGTGGTGGCAACGAGATAATATCGCAGTGCATTTTAATATTCTCCGTACCTGTCAAGTGGTAATAAGATAAAACCTCCCGCCATTTTTCGTGCGCCACTTAGTTTTGGACCCATCTTTAATGCGGACCCTCCGGTTCGTTAGATGTCAAGATTTCAACACGAATGTCACCGGATGCCGGCTAAGCAAGCACCAATGCACCACCTACTCTTTTCCTTTTTTTATTTTGTTTTTTTCCCTAGCGAATCATTATATTACTCCGGAAAATATTGTACCAGAGTAATTATGATTTCAACTACGAGACGCGTAGACGTAAAATTATACGAGGTTCTTGTATTTGATTTATAATTTTTAAACGAACTAACTCTACAGTGAAATGTTTTAATTATTTTCTGCTCATGATCCTTGTTGTTAGATTTAATAGCTAAAACATAATAATTTAAAAAAAAAACAATAGGGATATCTGCCCAGCCTCCTTAGAGCGTGTTTGGCAGTGTGGTAGCGGTTGCTTTTCAAATAGCTTTTCGTACCGAAAAGCATGCAAATGATATTTTTTTATTTTTTAAAAATCATTTTTGATATCAGCACATCAAAACGATCCAGAAAATACAACCGTCACTCAATTTTAACAAAAAAAAAATTTGAATTTTTACTAAACGCCGGTTTGGTAGCAATGCCAAACGGGCTCTTAATCTATAGAGAAAATTTGAACCCTACTCCCCACTTTGGTACGTTTGTCAGTGTGTTTATAGTTTCTATAAATCTAATAATTGTTTGAAGACGTAACTATCCATTGCCATATTAATTTAATTATTTTTTTTATTTAATTTGAAAATATAGCATCCGCTAGGAATGGTTTTGCAACTCCAACCAGTATTCTTTTTCGTTCACACTTTATAACCCATATTGAATGGGACAGAACAGGTAGTATTTGATAGAAAAAATCAAAATTAATATAATAAGATATATATTATTAAAAATTTTATTCATTTAAAATAAAAATTTTATTTTATTTTATATTTAAATACTAAATAAAAAAATAAAAAATTTTACAGGGTCCGGACCTTTGTTTGCCTCCTCCTAGTTCCACCTCTGATGTTGATGTTTTTGTACGATAAATTGTGGTGTTATTCCAAAAAAAATCATGAGATTTGGTTGAAGTAATAACATTCACTTTATATTTTTTTATCTAAATTATCAAAGCAACTAGAAAATTAGGATTCGTTTAACTGTATATGTAAATCGTGAACAAGATTAATATACTTGTTTAGTTATTTTATAAAATCTTGTGTCGTGGTTGAATTGGTTCACGTGTGGTGCTGATTATAAGAAGTTAAGTTTGGGTTATGTGAAACACGTATTATTATATTTTATTCGACAATCTACCTTTCACTTGTTAATTTTTTTAAAAAAAGAAGTTACAGATGTCCACCTCTTATGTTAAAAATTGGGATAGGCACGCAAGCCTATCTTAGACCACACACCTGGCTATTTGTGATAGATCTAGCCTACCCACCTGACTTTTTTTGCTGGCTTATATGTATATATATATTGGTTTTTTTATTTTTTTATTTAACATTATGTTTTTATTAATTTTTTTATTTAGTAAATTAATTTTTATACTTTATATTATATAATTAAATAAAAATTAATCTAACCTAATGCAGTTTAAATGCGTGTTAGAAAGTATAGTTGCTGTTATTTTTCAGAGTCCTTTTCATTCAAAAAAGTATGCTAATAATATATTTTTTTAAAAAAAAATTATTTTTAAAATCAGTATATCAAAATGATTTGAAAACATTAAAAAACATACTAATTTAAAGTAAAAAAAATTAAAATATTTGAAAAATGTTTTTCTACCACAATACCAAACGGGGTCTAAATATAGAATTGTAGATTTGATAGATTGACAACAGTAAACATAAAAAAAAAAATTTATCCTCTGAGTTTTTTCATTAAATTTGGCTAATGAAAAAGATAATGCAGAAACCATTCTCAATTATTTAATTTAAAATGCAGGTTAAATAAAGAATAGTGGGTTTAACTATTCTACCAGTATAATGAAAACGCTGAAAAGTCTTCCACAATCACCAAGTGGGCTGCCCGCACTTATCTCAGCTTTTCACCAAGTGGGCTGGGCTGGGCTTCCGGTTTGATTAGCGAAGGAAGGATCATAGTATGAAGTTACACACTTATCTCAGCTTTTCAACAAGTGGGCTGGGCTTCCGGTTTGATTAGCCAAGGAAGGTTCATGGTATTAGGTTACAAGGGTAATATAGATTAGAAATACTGGGCCTCTGCAGGGCCTAGTGTGATCGCGGCATTGGGTTTTTCCAGAGACGTGGAAATATTTAACATGTGTGCACTCACACCTAACTTTGCCTACAAATTGGATGGTCGTTGACCAATCACACGTATGGAAATTTATTATCAATAACAAGGCATATCGTTTTCGGATTTTCTCAGCCTGCATAGTCGTCGTCATTGCATCGTATTATTGGTTCTCCCTGTCCTATCCCTGACACCACCCACGCCGTCCCATTGTCCCGGCCCCACCACCATTATTTTCCCATTTTCAAGTTCAATCCGTTTTTCTTGTTTCCTTTCTCGATATTCTTGTTTGTTTGCCGAAGAGACGGGTCCAATCTATGTCTGGACAATTTAGTCTCGATGCACGGAAAAATATGGACTGATTGAGATACTTCGATGAATTATTAGTTAGTATCTTGTTTTTAAAATTATTTTTTATTTAAAAATATATTAACATAATTTTTTAGAAAAATTAATATGAATACATAAATAAAAAAAACTAATTTAAAGTAATAAAAAATTAAATTTTGCTAAAAAAACACACTGCAGCTGCGTAGATAAAAGACATCTAACTTTTCATTTAAATAGTGCATAGATAAAAAATAAATCCACAGAAAGCACTTTTGTTTTAGCTTTTAAAATCACATGTACTAGATCAATATTTGTTTCCGTATAGCAGACGTTTCATTTAAGAAATGGATAAAAAGCTGATTATGTAAGAAACCTGATTTTTACTCTACTTCTTTTTTCTAGTTAAAAAAAAATCTATACGATATATATAAAAAAAAAACAAAAACAAAAACAGGGCCAATAAACTATAAACATGGACTTGTTCGGCCAAAATCCCAACATAAACCTGTGGATGGAGTTTAAACTGAAGTTCGTCTATTTAATTCAAGTTATAGTTAGTTACTAGTATACTCACCTGCTTTTAGTAATGGATTAATATTAATTTTTAAAAAAATATAAAAAAATTAAAAATATATAAAATATTTTAAACACTTTGATGATCATGCCATACTCACGAGTATTGGATCTTGCGGTCATATCAGACCTGGAAAAATAATAAATAAATAGGGATAATTGTGCATTTTAATTGTCATGAGAAAAAAAACACAAACAATCAATCACCCGTGTTAATCCAATCATGATATATCTATATATGTCGCATCATGTTGTAGAGAGCATGTATTAACATCTATCTAGATGGCGGATGACCAGATTAAACCATCCAGAGATGCCTCACGCATCTTCTAAATAACGATGTGAAATACACGCTGGAATATATGAAACACGCATTAATAACTTTAAAAAAAAAAAAACAACCCTACAATTCTCTTAATTACATGCTTTATTTATATAATTTTCACAGTATAATCTTTAATAACCTGTGTCTAAAACAACAATAAAAATCCGACTCCATTTAATTTTCTTTTTAATTGCTATAGGGTCTTTGCATTCATAGAGTTTTGAAAATGTTCAACTTGATCATTCAAGTCAGTAAAGCAGGAAATTAACATTGACAGTGACAAGAAAGAAGAGAGATGTTGTTTTTGTGGGGGCGTCATGTCACAAAACAGCTGTTTTTTTTTTTCCTGCGTTTGTTTTTTTAATAAAATTTATGTTTATTTATTTATTTTATTTTATTTATTAATATTTATTAATATTTAGTTTATTGAAAATTAAGTTTTGTGATTTATTTTTTTATATAATTGATCTGATTTCATGATCTTTATCATGACTTAAACTAATTAGCTTTGTACTTTTTCTTTTTTAATTAATATTTTTTATAATTTTATTATTTAATACTAGATTAATTATGAATCATGCCTGCTTATTATTTGATTTGGTTTATTTTTTATTAGATTATCATGTTTCATAATCCAAGTCACGAGTCTTATGAGTCAACCTAGGTTTAATCGAATTGTTTTATTGTGTCTTTTTTTTATATTGATTTATTTTTAATTTTATTATCTAACAATGGTTTAATTGAAAATTGTGTTTCGTAATTTATTTTGATTTATTTTATATGAGGCTATCCCAGTTTTATGACCCGAGACGCGACTTTGATAGGGTAACCTAAGTTGTTTTTTTAGTTATATTTTTACAAGGTCATCACGATCTTATATCCCGAGTCATGAGTTTGACGGGTTAACTAGAGTTATCTTTTATGTTTTTTCTAAATGATTTTTCATAACTTCATTATTCAATATTAGGTTGACTATGAAATAATCCTAGTAAATTGTTTTGATTTACTTTTTACCGGGTTATTCTAATCTTGTGATTTAGATCGTGTATTCAAAATGTTATATTGGGTTGACTCGTGTTATTTTTTTTAATTGATTTTTTTTTTAATTTTACTATTCAACACTAGGTTGATTGAGATTTGAATTTTATAATTTATTTTAATTTGGTTTCATAATGTCATAATCTAGGTTATAAATTTAACAGGTCAACTCAAGTTGATATGAATTGATTGTTATTTTTTTAAAGTGCTGTCTTGAATTTTGTCTTGAGCAAAATTATTTTTTACCAGTCTTTCAAGTTATATTTTAACTCTTCAAATTAACTGAGTCATATTATTTTAGCGCCTTTATAGTTATTTTTTTACTAAAAAACATTAATAATAATTGGATATTTAAAAAGCATTTGAAAACGCGGGCCAATCTGGATTTTCAAAAAATTCAAAAGTTTTTGCTAAAAATTATTTTTTTATACATGTTTTGGATCGTTTTGATGCGTTAATCTTAAAAATAACTTTTTAAAAATAAAAAAATTATTATTTTGATGTATTTTAAAATAAAAAATATTTTAAAAAATAATTATTAAAGTTCCAAATAGACCTCATTTTTATGTGAAAAAAAAGAAAGAAAGTCAGACCCAAAACATAATGCTACCCAACACTCCAATACCACATTACTGTCTTTGATTCTTTTGAATTTTAACTCATATGAAATTCGCTAGCTGGTTTTCATCGTTTGTTTAAAATTGTCATATAAAATAATTTTTAAAATAATTTTTTATTTAAAAATATATTAATTTTTTTAGATATTTTTTTTTATTTTTGATATCATAAATTCAAGCCCTATAAAATATTAAAAAAAATATAAAATTAATACTTCCTTAAACAAAAATATTTTTTAAAAGTATTAAAAAAGAAAAAGAAAAATAAGATCTCCCAAGCACACTCTAGATCCAAGCGAAATTTTACTCCAAAGAAACAATTTCCCCCCTTGTTTTTAAACAGATTCAGAATCAACCTGACCTCAGCCGAATTGACCGGCGAAGAACACCTCACCGTTAAGGGGAAAAAACCTAAAAACAAGAAAAACATAACCGCTACACCATTTGACTACTGGCTCTTCCCAAAAACTGTTTGCAAATGTGCTAGGAACAGTCTTTTTTAAAAATTATTTCTTCAAAAAACAGTATAAAAAACAATAACTACCACAGTTGCCGAACACCATCTCACAGCGCCGTGCCGTAGTCCGCATCACAACGCTGGATCGTGAATTTGTGACCACCTCACAGCCCGTTCTTCGCGTACCCTATCTCTTTTTCCGGTGTCTTAAAATCTTAAAATCCCAACAGCATCCTCACCTCGATTCCTCTCCCTATATTCTCTCTTCTCTCCTTGCAGTTATAACTTACAAGCAACCAACAGCAGCACCAGTATCACTCTAAAAAATAAAAATAAAAATAAAAATGGACGACGTTTTTTTCTCCCTTCACTCTCCATCTCCTCGAACCAACAGCGATGATGCTTCTTCGTCCTCACCTCCGCTTCGAACACCAAAGATCTTCGACCGTTACTTTTCCTCCTCCTCACCATCCTCCTCCTCCTCCGACGATGATCTACAGCCCTCCAATCCCAATCCCTCCCTGGAAGCCTCCACTAAACGCCTAGATTACATGATCCAGTTCCTCGACCGAAAACTCTCCAATAATAACAGTAATAATAGCTCTAACAACAACGAAAGTGTTACCCACAGACACAAAACTCCGGCTTTACCAGAATTCATTGGCAAAGGAGGGGGAACCGGAATTTTCCGTATCCCAGTTCGAGCCGCGGTTCACCCAGACCGTCCACCCAGTCTTGAAATGCGGCCACATCCGTTGAGAGAATCTCAAACCGGTCGGTTTTTGAGAACGCTTGTAACTACCGAGACGCAACTATGGGGTGGGAGAGAAAACGGCGCCGTTCAGGTCTGGGAATTGAATGAAATGTACGGCGGGAGTGATGAAACGGCGCCGTTCAAGGAGTCTGTGGCGTCGAATTCGGGTTCGGGCGTTACGTGTTTGGTTCGTGATGAAGGGAGTCGAGTTGTTTGGAGTGGACATAGAGATGGTAGAATTCGGTGTTGGAAAATGGATACGGGTCCAGGGTTGGATCGAAGTCGTGTCAAGGAGGTCTTGTCTTGGATGGCACATCGCGGGCCAGTCATGACCATGATCTTGACTTGTTATGGTCGGTCAGTTCCCACTGGTTTAAAATTATGGATTGATGTTTTAGTTATTGTTGTATTTTGATTGAATTTTGTTTTGTGTTTTGATTCCAGGGGATTTATGGTCGGGATCAGAAGGGGGGGTTATTAAGATATGGCCCTGGGAAGATCTGGAAAAGGCCTTTTCATTTACAGCAGAAGAGAGGCATATGGCTGCACTGTCAGTGGAGAGGTCATATATTGATATAAGGAACCAAGTGACCATGAATGGATTCAGCAATGTATTGAATTCCGACGTTAGATACTTGCTTTCTGATAATTCCAGGGCTAAAGTCTGGAGTGCTGGGTTCCTGTCGTTCGCATTGTGGTATGTGTTTATTTGACTTTATTTTTGCTTGATAAGTAGCTAGAAGTATCTAATTATGATTTTTTATAAGTTTGCTCTCTCTCATTGGTCTTACGGTAGTTTAGAAACTTCACTACAATGGTATGGTTTCTAAAATGTAGAATATGATTTGAAACTGGTTTTAGAAGTTCTAGTCAAATACATAATGTCTTAAAAATAACATGGTTTGACACTTGTATACCGGAAAAATATTAACATTTGATCCGTAGAAAAAAACAAATAGTGAAAAATAAAAATATTCTGCCACGCATCATATTTTGCCAATGTTTATCTTGATATGGTCCCTTTTTTCCAATATTAGAACTATAGCTTGAAAATTTCTGTCTGTGTTTATTCACAAGAAACTTACGGATCCCAGGGCTTGTGCATTATATGATATCATATTGTCTTGCTGTCCAGTAAATAAACTAATATGATATCTTGTTGTCCTGTCTTGATCATTCACTTATATTTTACATCTTCATATGTAGCATATAGGTGGCCACAATTTCATGTAAAGAAAGCTCTACTCTTTTCACATATCATGTGCAGTTATATCAACACAATATTCGGGCTAAAACATAGCTTTTACTTTAAAAGATCACATCATACTTCGATCTTTCACAATCATACTCTTATTTAGCAACTATCATATGAAGTTTCCATTGAAAACTAAGGTTATACATTTATTCTGAAAATCCAGCAAACATTTAAAGAAATTCTTCATGCATAAAAGCATCTAAAACAATAGGATTTATACGTACTTATCAATTTAATCACTCACCTTAAGCTTTAGCCCATTTTCCTTTACTTTCTTTCCTTCCTTTTATAACCTCAATCTATCTTTGGTTTGTTTCCTAACATTTCTATTGAATCTAAGCCCTAATACTTCACAATTTGTTCTTGGAATTTATGGTTTGGTAGTGTTAGTTTGTAGGATAGTGTTTAGCTCTCTCTTAAATTCAAGAAATGGAAGAAAAAGATGTAGTTAGTTCTGAAAATTTTGAAGGAAAGCACATCTCTATCTTCCTTTTGACACCTCATGAGCATGAATGCCAAAACTTGTCCTCCTTCACAAGTAGGCTTGTTTGGGAGTGTGGTTGCGGTTGCTTTTCAAAGTGCTTTTCGTGCCGAAATGCATCAAAGTGATGTTTTTTATTTATTTATTTATTTTTTTAAAAAATTATTTTTAAGATTAGTGCATCAAAATGATTTCAAACATACAATTTTTTTTTTAATTTTTAGCAAAAAAAAAATAAATAAAAAATAAATTTTGGAAACGCGGGTACAACTGCGTTTCCAAAAGCTCTCTTAAATCATGCATAACTTATCCTACTTCACCTAGTTAAGTTAGTAATTGCATTTTGAACCTTCTTTTCTTTAGTTCTTTGGCTTTTGTCCCCTAATTTTCTCTAATCTTACATTATTCTAAAGAAACCATCAATTACAGTAAAATGCAAATTTTGGGGTGTTACAATTGGAACTTTGTCAGCCCATTTGGCACCTTGTTCTCTATGTTCATGTTGGCTGTATGCAGTGTGAATGGAGAATGGCCTTGAGAGTACCCAAATAGAATATAAATCTGAGGTGTTTCTACCAATGATAGAATTCAGAGAGTAAGCTGAAATGATGTCGACTTTCTCAGTTCTCTGTAGAGACAGAGCTAGTATGAAGGGTTTCTTTTTGCTGTATTAGCCAGGACCTTGTTCAGCTACCAAACTGAAACCCTACAGCAATCCTGAAATAATACGTTCTCCTCGAATCGTTCTTCCTATCTGGAGTGGGATTTTGCATTTAGCTATTTTGTCGTAGAACTTCAAATTGCATGGTTCTCTGTTAACAAACTAGAATTGCTACATCTACTTCCTGAGGTGGGCATTTCCAACTAATGATTCTTCAATCTTATTTTTGCATGTAACTTTGTCATTTCTGTGGTGTTTGCATTCTTATGCGAATAGAAGTGACAAATCAATTTACTTTAACAACTTAACTAAACTTCAATACCAAATAAGTGACTAGTTGCAGTGGTTGCTAGGTGTTGAGAATAGGATACCATGCAAGGGAGACATGGTGTCTTCTCATTAAAGGCAGCTAAAAGGCAGACAGAGAAGAAGCACATCAGATGTATTATTTTGACTCTTCTCTCATGATTCTGTTTCCTGATTTAGTAGGAACTGATGGTTTCACCCAGTCTTCATTGTGTTTTGGGGATCTTTTCTTTTTAGTTACTTTGGGTAGCACCGATTTAGTTGGATATGGGGACCTATGTCAGTTTCTTTGTTTGTTTATTTATTTTTGGGTTGGAGAGGAGTTGGATATTTTATTTTTCATTAAGATTTCTTATATTTTACTAATTAAGATTGAGTTATGGGGAGACATCTATTTTGCAGGGATGCACACACTAGGGAGTTGCTGAAAATGTTCAATATAGATGGTCAGATTGAAAGACTGGACATGTTGTCAGGACAGGACTTAACCTTTGAAGATGATAACAAGATGAAAATTGTTGCTGGTTCAAAGAAAGAGAAAATGCAAACTTCATTCGGTTTCTTTCAGCGTTCATGTAATGCTATAATGGGAGCAGCTGATGCTGTTCGTCGAGTTGCTGTAAAAGGTGGATTTGGAGATGATAATAGGAGAACGGAAGCGCTAATTATAACAACAGATGGAATGATTTGGACTGGGTGTGCAAATGGCTCGCTTGTGCAATGGGATGGAAATGGCAATCGTTTGCAACATTTCCAGTACCATCCTGTTGCTGTTCAGTGCTTGTGTACATTTGGTTTGCAAATATGGGTTGGTTATGCAAGTGGCACTGTTCATGTGTTAGACCTTGAGGGTAATCTGCTTGGAGGATGGGTGGCTCACAGCAGTCAAGTAATAAAAATGGCTGTTGGGGGTGGCTATGTTTTCACCCTGGCTAATCATGGTGGTATACGTGGATGGAATGTCATGTCTCCAGGACCCCTTGATGGCATACTGCGTTCAGAGTTAGCTGGAAAAGAATTTTTGTATACAAGGATAGAGAATTTAAAAATATTGGCTGGTACATGGAATGTAGCACAAGGAAGAGCTTCGCAAGACTCACTTGTGTCATGGTTAGGTTCTGCTGCTGGGGACGTTGGTATTGTTGTTGTTGGGTTGCAAGAAGTTGAGATGGGTGCTGGTGTTCTTGCAATGTCTGCAGCTAAGGAAACTGTAAGACATCTCTATTATTAAACTTGGCTAGTATGTTATTAAAGGGTTTTTGTTTGCATGGCCCTCAAAAGTTTTTTTCTGTGTGCTATTGAAGGGACTTTGTCTCTCCTAATCAATTTACAGAAATGACATTGAGAACTCTACTAGCTTGGTCAAGTTTTTTTGCTGTTTTGTTTTGTTTCAAGATATAATAAAACAGCTGTTGCAGGTGATATAATGATGGTGTTAAGTTGTTTTTATGGGTTGAAGATCTTTGAAAAAGTTAATAATGTTAGACTCAGCTTTAACAATGGGTGGAAACTTTGGAAAGGTACATGATGGAATGAATAAAATGCATTAATATGCTGGTTGGGCAATGAATAAAATGCATGATAGATGTTCACTGTGAACACGCTTTAGGATAGGGCAATGTGGGGTGATTTGCTAGGCAGCCATCACAATGAAAGTTGTCTATGATGTTTTTTATATGCTGGTTGTAAATGACCTTTCCTCAAATAAATGAAAGCAAGGATAATTGGAATGAAAGCAATGCTGTTAAACTTCTTGTCTCAACATTCTCATTTATGATTATGCTTATATTATAATTACCCTTGCTTTTCTTCTCTCACCAATTTTGCTGTCTCATGCTATTTGTTTTTTCCTTTCAACTGCAGGTTGGACTGGAGGGCAGTTCTGCTGGGCAGTGGTGGCTGGATACGATTGGCAAAACATTGGATGAAGGGTCAACATTTGAACGTGTTGGTTCTAGGCAGCTAGCAGGCTTGCTGATTGCCATGTGGTCAGTATCTATGGATTATGATAAAAATATGAAATTAGGCCTTTAGTGTTTATCATCAATGGTTGTTTGTATGGCTGGATAAAATTGATAATTTCATTGTTATAAATCATATTTCAAGTGAGTTCATCATGTTAGATTGGCATATCTGCATGTATAAAAGAAATGTGCTCGCTAGAAGGCCAGCATTATAAGATTGGAATATGAGCCCTTTACATTTTTCCTTTTTATGTTTACCCTTTTATTTCTTTGGGTTTATTTCTTTGGTTGCAGTGAAGGGTGTATGCAGTGATGCTGCTTAATTTGGTCCTGAAATGGAATCCACATAATAACTTGATTCAATTTAATTGTGATGTCAGCCCTCTGTAATTTTATGTTCCAGTTCTAGCTTTTAGGCATGTGCAACTTTTCTATTAAATCTCATTTGTCTCAGCCCTTGATGGCTATCTTGGTTCTGATAATTGAATAATTGTATGGCAGGGTTAGAAATAATCTTAAAGCTCATGTCGGGGATGTTGATGCTGCTGCAGTTCCATGTGGCTTTGGGCGTGCAATTGGTAATAAGGTATGCCTTTCCATGTTTTGCTTTCTACCAACTCTGCCCTTGCATTATTTTCAGGAACTGTGTTTGTCTTTGCCTGATTAAAGTTACCTGTTTAAATCTTAATAATTAAATTAAATACAACTTAATGTATAATTAGAAGTTTTAGTGGATCGACCTACACTTACATTATTTTATTTCTTATCATTTTCAAAAAGAAATTGTTTGTAAGAATCACAAAAAATCTACATTGTAAAAAAGAATTCATGAATACAAAGAAAAATGTAACCTCCTTATAATAATGTAAATGCACCCCACTTAATATAAAAAATACAAGTACTCGTTAGTATAAGAAAATAAATGTGTCAATGAAACAAATCCCATGTGACAAAATAAAAGTAATAAATACCAAAACAAAATGAACAGATCGAGATCTTGCTCTAATCACTTGATTATAAACCATTGGAATACTCGAGAAAAAGCTTGTTTTCTCAACTTCTCTCCAATCACCGATGACCATGGGACCTGCGAAACTGCAATGGATGACAATTGACATTGACAAGGAACATTATCTGTGAATGAGCTGGACATGTAGAGATAAACCATCGCATTATTCAAGGAAGAAATTTCGATATATATAGCTACTAACACTGCTGCTGAGGTTTTATAGCTTATAGGTTCTCTGTTAATATGGAATTAATGGCAGCATAACAGGCAACAACTACACGGTAGTGGAAATTACTGTGCTTCCCGTTCTCTGTGTCTATTACCATATCCCAAGCCCAAATGATTGTTAATTACAGTTTTGCCTGTTCTGCCCGTGCATTATTTTCAGGAACTGTGTTTGTCTTTGCCTGATTAAAGTTACCTGTTTAAAGGGAAAAAAAATTATTTTTTCACTTGTCAATTGAATATCTTGGATTCAAGTTGTAACTACCTCACAAATCTTTTCTTTACACTGCTTGGCTTTTTATTAGCATGCCTTCTCCAACTATTCTTTTTAGTGGTGTGGCTAATTGTTGACTGTGCAGGGTGCTGTTGGTTTGAGGATTAGGGTATATGATCGGGTAATGTGCTTCATTAATTGTCACTTTGCAGCACATTTAGAAGCCGTCAATCGTCGCAATGCTGATTTTGACCATGTATATCGGACAATGACCTTTGGCCGACCATCTAACTTCTTCAATGCTGCAGCCGGTATGGTGTCATACATTTTCTTGTCTTGCTCGATTGTCTGCTATTTATTTTGGCTTGTTTATAGAACTGGCTTGCCATTGCTCCTTTCTTTTGCAGCTGGCACCTCATCTGCAGTCCAAATTCTTCGTGGTGCAAACGTATGTATATGCATCTAATGATGAGCAGCTATGTTGACTTTATGTTGCGTTCTATATATGTTTTCATTTACTTGGCATGCACATTTAGGTTATGGGTGGTCACTCTCCAGAAGGAATACCCGAGTTATCAGAGGCAGACATGGTCATATTTCTTGGCGATTTTAATTATCGGCTTGATAGTATATCTTATGACGAAGCAAGGGATTTTGTGTCTCAGAGAAGCTTTGATTGGCTTAGAGAAAAGGACCAACTCCGAACAGAAATGGGAGTTGGAAAAGTGTTCCAAGGAATGCGCGAAGCAGTTATTAGATTTCCTCCCACATACAAGTTTGAAAAGCACCAACCTGGTTTAGCAGGTATGCTTACTGTACATTATGGAGATTTCTGGGTCAACTCACTTAGATTATTGAGGCAGGAATTGGTTGCTAATTGATCCCTTTTGGATGTTTCGTTAAGTATATGATTTGTGTAGGTAACCATGAGTAATAAATCAGATTGAGAACCCCCTGGGAGAGGGGGGGTATCAATAGGCTACAGTATCTTTTTCCAGCTTTTATGTTATGGATAGTCAGAAGTTTTGTTACTTTTAACTGCTGTAACTACCTGCAGGGTATGATTCAGGTGAAAAGAAGCGCATCCCTGCCTGGTGTGACAGGGTACTATATCGTGATAGCCGGTCAGCTCATGTATCTGAATGCTGCTTAGACTGTCCTGTTGTTTCTTTGATATCTCAGTAAGTTTTCTTAGTAAGGTTTTCTGATGTGTACAGGGAATAAAGATATAACTGCTACAAGATAAATTTGCGTTGATTAACTAAGACTCATCCTTTGTCTGGACAATGTCTGCATTTACCCGAGCATTAGCTAGTTTGTCCACTTGCATCATAGGGAAATAATATCACTTTAGGGAAAAGTACATGCCCGGCCATGTGCACCCACTCACACATGTCTATAACTTGCTATCTATTGTATAGGTACGATGCTTGCATGGATGTAACCGACAGTGATCACAAGCCTGTTCGTTGCATATTCAGTGTTGATATTGCACGAGTTGATGAGTCAGTGAGGAGACAAGAGTTTGGAGACATTATGAAATCAAATGAGGAAATTAGATTCATAATTGATGAACTAAGCAAGATTCCAGAAACTATTGTCAGCACAAACAACATAATCCTTCCAAACCAGGATACAACAATTTTGCGTATCACAAATAAATGTGGGGAAAATGATGCCTTGTTCGAAATTATTTGTGAAGGCCAGTCTATAATAGATGAGAATGGACAAGCATCAGATCATCATCCAAGAGGTTCCTATGGCTTTCCGCAATGGCTTGAGGTAAGTTCCCTGCTTCACAGAAAAATATACTCTAATAACCTTAATTGTTCCTTCTACCCATTATTTGGGCCATTTTGCTGGATACCAGATCATATTGATCTTGATCTTTCAAAAAAAATATGGGACTGTAAAAATGTCCGACTCTTTGATGAACAACAGAGCCTTGACCCCAAACTAATTGGGATCGGCTGGATGGATTCCTTTGTACCATTCCGTGCTATCATAAACCAAACCTGCCTATGAGGCTCAAAAGAGGAGCTTGTCCTCCTCAACATTGAATTTGAGTCTAATTTGTTTATAATGGACTGGTATTGAACAGTGCCAGTGAAAATAAGGGGTGGTGCGGTAAAGATAAATCCAATTGCTTGCACACACAGCACTAATGACCATTCGATTTCATTTGATAAGCACGCCCTTATATACACCTATTATAGGTGATCAAGAGTACCGCTTTGAGCATTTCAAAATTTGTGCAATTTGAATCAGGTCACTCCAGCAGCTGGTATAATTAAACCAGGCCATATTGCCGAGGTGTCAATTCATCTTGAAGATTTCCCCACTTTGGAAGTTTTTCTTGATGGCGTCCCTCAAAATTCATGGTGTGAAGACACCAGAGACAAGGAAGCTATATTGGTGGTGAAAGTTCGTGGAACTTGCAACACAAATGAGACAAGAAACCACCGGATACGTGTGCGCCACTGCTGTTCATCACAAACAGCACAACTTGACCCAAGACTGAATGGCTCGGAGCAAGTCCAAGGAAATCTTCTTCACCGGGCTGATTACCAACATCTTAGCAGTTCCTATGATGTGGTCAGCCACCTGCGTAACTTGCAGAGTCCATAAATGGAAATCATTTACAGTTGTTGAATGGCAAAGCACCGACGAGTTGTTCTCCCTTCTCCATTATTTACAATCATCTTCGTGTATATAACACAAGCCTTCTTGCTTTCATTGCTTTTACAAGTTGAGCGCTTGTAAATAGTTTTTTCTTTCAGCTTGATCCAATGCTAATTTTTTGTATGTCTTCAGTTTTTGAGACGAGTCTGAATATATGCATTTTTCTTCGTTTTAATTTAGTTCTCAATTGAAAAAGATCAATATGAGGCATCGTTCTTGAATAAATGATGCGTGGATCAATCTCAATAGGCCTGTAGTTTACTTCTTGCAAATGTAAAAGGGCTAGAGCTCCATATAATAATAAAATACCCATCCTGCTATTGGAGGGAGAACCATCTCCTCGAAAAAAGACACAGAAAATAAGTTTTATTTATTTATATTTTCCCGATTGACGCCACGGCAAACCACACATCGCATGCACAGCGGCACAACCTTGCTTAATTACATTTTAAAGCTCTAAGTAACCTTGTACCCAAGACGACAAGCATATTTGATGAGTTCATCGAGCTCGTCCTTGTCTACAACCCCGTCGTGGTTGGCATCGGCATGGTGGAGCCCACGGTAGGCTCTAAAGGCAGGGATAACGGCACCCAGACGACCGAAGGCTTGCTTTAGCTCTTTCTTGCTGAGAAGACCGTCCTTGTTGATATCGGACGCCATGAAAATTGCCCTCAACTGCTCTTCAGGTAGCTCGCGTGGTTTCTTGGCTTGAAACCCCATGGTCCCGATGGAATAATAAGAGATTAGCTTAATTTGAACGTAAGAGATGTTTTCACGCTACGATTGTTGCAAAGTTAGTTTGAAAGCAAGGTGTATATATATATATATATATATATATATATTGCTCGAGTAATCAATCAATCAGTTCAATAGTGCAGTCCATATACACACCGACTTATCTCCATGCAATATTCCATATAAAAAATGCTCTGCTTTACGGATATGTTCGGATCTTTGCTTATCTTTGATCCTTTTATTTTGGACCAAATATGCACTTCTATATATTTCCCTATTCCTGTTCATGTCTAAACCTATGGGAGAGATGCAAGCTTAAGACCTACAATTAGTTAATTAGAGGAGATAAGTGAAGACGAGTCCGAAGCTTTGAACTCAGCTAATGAGGAAGTTAAGGTTATTGAAAGCAGAGGTCCCGGCGTAAGAAAATTGTAATAAGTTTCAAAATAAAAAAAAATCAAATAAAAACCATAGAGATCATACATAATTCTTAAAGATATAAAAAACATACTTTATAAGAAATAAGTCTTAAAGAAGTTAAGGTTATTGAAAGCCTTTCCATCACCTCAGGCCTGCCACCAGAAACACAAGCTTCAATGAGAGAAATGGAGAGGAGAGGGGAGAAAGACGCATGTTTCCATTCAGGAAATGTTATTGCAGGTTATTGACCTTGTTTAAAAGCCGCTTGACAACCCACCCCCTTTCTTTTCTACGAGTTGTCGTCAAAGCATCCACCTCCATAAAACAAAATGAATCACTTGCAAAGTACAACAAACTTAATGGATCTCAGATTACCTAGAAGAACACATGCAATGTTCAGAACGCCTCATCAGCCAGAAAACCCACTGTGAGTACTTTAGAGTCATTAAATTTGAATCTCACAAATTAAAGTCAAATAGATCAAAGAGGAAAGAACAATACAAACATGGAGTACTTCAGAATTTCCAATGTACACATTCAGAGTTCACTAGAGTAAGGAAAATGCCAAATATTTCAGTCTTCTATCTTTCCATAAAAATATCCATCATATCAAATTAAATAACTGGAAACTAATGAATACAAAGACAGGGGAGCCACAAACCTCATTAGAGAAGATTGTGCATGGCAAGCATATAATAAGTGATTCAATAGTAAGAGTTTGGAGTCAAAAGATTTATTTTTCATGTGATTTCAGGTTCAAGCCTTATAATTGCAAATATGATAGTCATTGGAGGTTTATATAATCATTAACTTCAGGACCTGTGGAATTAGTCAAGGAATCCGCAAGCTGACCCGAATATCCATATTAATAATAAAAAAATTATACATAACAAGCATGTTGCACGACAGAACAATATCCGAACTACCGGTTCACTTTCTCCAACATGCTTATTCAGAAGTTCAGGACCCTAACAAATCATGGCAATGGTCATCGTTAATGCTTCCATTGCTTTTACAAGTTGAGCTCTTGTAAATAATTTTTTCTTTCGGTTTGATCCAATGCCAATTTTGTATGTCTTCAGTTCTTAGGCGAGTCTGAATACAGAATAGAACTTACAATTTCTAGGGACTGATTTGTCAATTTATAAATGTACAGAAAAATGATTTTTCAATTTATTCGATTTTTTCTAAGATATATGGTCTTTTTTGGCTCAACAGTAATGGTTGGCATTATCCATTGGAAGAACAATCTGAATGTTCTTATAACTTTCTTATTTTAGATGTGGAAACATCTTTGAATGGATTGGAAGAATGGAGTATTTTCAGTGTGCAAAAAAACTAGTTTAAAAATACAATTGGTTGTAATTAGAAAAACAAGGGCCGAAGAACACTTTAATCGCTTTTAATTCATCTAGCATGTTTTGAATATTTGAGAGAAATAATTACTTAATTAACAAAAACACTTTTTTTTTTAAGTCAAATATTCTTGTACATTTCATAATTTTATATAAGCATAGAGATATTTACCTGTTAAATTGCATGGAGAGGAAACGAAACGATGAATATTTGCATTTTTCTTCTTCTTAATTTAGTTCTCAATTGAAAAAATCAATACGAGGCATCATTTTTTTAAATAATTTAACCTTACTACAATTCCGAACAACAAAAACCATTTTTTCTAACAAAAACTATTTCTTTAAATAATTTAAAATATTATTTTAATATATTTTTAAGTAAGAAGTAATTATTACAATCTTCAGTAACTTCATCACATGCAGGGAAAACCATCTCTTCTAAGAAAAAGACAAGAAAATAAGTTTTGATTTATTTTCCCAAATGATGCCACGACAAACCACACACTTACATGCAATCACATGCACAACAGCACATCCTTAATTACATTTTAAAGCTCTAAGCAACCTTGTACCCAAGTTGATAAGCATATTTGATGAGATCATCCAACTCATCCTTGTCTACAACCCCATCTTGGGTGGCATCTGCTTGTGTGATCTATGTTTCTTGACATCAAACCCCATGGTCCCGATGGAATAATAACAGATTAGCTTAATTTGAACGTAAGAGATGTTTTCACGCTACAATTCTTGGAACACACACACGAGTAATCAATCAATTCAATACCCTTTGCGTTATTTTTGACCGAATTTTCTCCTTTTTTTCTTGAACTTACATTTGCCACAGATTTGCATCCGAATCTTGCAAGTGCTGCGGTCACTGTAAATTGAAAAGAGAGAATAGAATTTGCTGGAATGAATTGTATTGTTGATCATATCACATATTTATACAAAAGCACTTACAGTCATTCCAATAAATTAGGAATCAATAACTATCCTGCAGTTTATCATTCTATGGAATCAATTTTACAATAAGAAACCTAAAGTGTACATGTTATCTATTTCTAATAGGATTCTTATTCTTAACACTTCCCCTCATGTTGGAGAGTGGATATGAACAAAAGTTTCTTTTCCCAAGGGCTTGGTAAAGATGTCTGTCAATTGATGCTCAGAGTTTACATGTTTTGTTATTACAAAACCGTCTTGGACCTTATCTCTAATATAGTGGCAATCCATCTCGATATGTCTAGTGTGCTCATGAAAGACTGGGTTGGCTGCAATATGCAATGTAGCCTTATTATCACAATATAATAAAGCTGGTTCATGATGCAAAAGTCCTAAATCCCTCAAAAAACATCGGAGCCGTGTTAACTCACAACATGCTCCTGTCATCGCATGATACTCTGCTTCTGCAGAGGAGAGTGAAACAATTTTATGTCGTTTTGATCTCCAAGATATCAATAAAGGGACAAGGAACACGCAGTACCCTGTGGTAGATCTCCTAGTTAATGGGCAGCCTGCCCAATCTAAGTCATAATAGGCCCTTAGTTTAAAATCAGAGCGCGCTCAGAAATCGCTCAGGTCTCCCTATTGCTGCGCTAAAATTGCTAGTTTTTCTATTGTTGCTGTGTCGAACTGCCATAGCGGCGCTGCTACCAGAACAATCACCAGTAAGTGTTGAGCTTAGGAGACTTTGTTTCTCTTCTTGTGAGATTGAGGAGTATGCTTGACAAATTGAAGGGAGGGGATTCATTAGCAAGATCTGTCCGTGAATGGCACTGTAAGAATCATTCAATCCCATTAAAAATTGTATCAATTTTTGTTGTTCTTGTTGTGTTCCTTGTATTGTGTCGTTATAGTAAGATAGTTCATCCCACAGCCCTTTCAATTTCGTGTAATATGTAGAGACTAAGAGTTGTTCTTGCTGGAGGCAAGCAATGTCTCGCTGAATTTCAAAGATACGTGAGGTGCATTGCTTTAGGAGAATCGTTCATGAAGATCTTCCCATACTTCATAGGCGGTTGAGTAGTAGATGACACTATCTGAGATTTCTGGGCTAAGAGTGTTGATAATCCAAGAATGAATCATATCGTTGCACCGAGACCATGCTGCATATTCTTCATGATTAATTTCTTCTGAGGGAGCTTTGATTGAGCCATTGACAAACCCTAATTTATTCTTGGAATTTAAGGCCAGAGTCATGGCTCTTTTCCAAGTAGAATAATTGTCTCCATTTAATGGTTTTGAAATCAGGATTAATCCTGGATAATCGGAATGGTGAGTGAAATAGGGACTCGAGATATTTGTTTTTGAAAAATCCATAAAAGACAATGAAAAGGAAAGTGCAAAAGAAAAGATGCCGAGGTTTGTGGATTTAGGTTCTCAGTCTTAGCTTTGATACCATGTAAATTGAAAAGATAGAATAGAATTTGCTGAATGAATGGTATTATTGATCACATCACATATTTATTCAAAGCAGTTACAATCATTCCAATAGATTAGGAATCAATTACTGTCCAGCAGTTTATTATCCTATAGAATTAGTTTTACAGTAAGAAATCTAAAGTATACATGCTATCTATTTCTAATAGGAATCTTATTCTTAACAGTCTCATGTCAAGATCTAGAGATCAGTACTCTTTCTCCCCATCCACCTCGCGCGCTGCCGCCAAACATTCACCATAGCCAATTAACGTGGTCACTGCCACTTCCTCCATGAATATTTTGATAGTTTGTTCATTTCCCTCTATCCCGTCTACATTTGTTAGTGAAAATTGATGCATCTCTAAGTCTCTACGGAAAGAGATCAATTGGCACTGTTCTTGAATAAATGATGCATAACCGATGGGGCTGTAGTGCGCCCAGGTTCAAGTTAATTATTCTATTCGAAGAAAGAAGAGGAAGTCCCCTTTCTTCTTCTCAAAAACACTAGAAAACAAGATTTCTTCTTCTTCTTTTTACTTTTGATAATCCCATTTTATATTTTTATGGATTGAGAAAAATAATCTTATTCCATATCTTTTTCTGAACAACAAGGTTTCCTCCGGCCCCGCGCGATGTATATATTGATTTAATAACAAGTAAAATTATGTAGAATTATTTTTAATGCTATAAAACAATAACAATTAGCTTACAAAAACTATATAGAACAACGTTTGTCATAGACACGTCTCTTAGAGAAGTTCGATTGCTTCCACAGATATGCCGGTGACGATTGGGTGATCCGAAAAATCATTTTGTCCAGTGAGGAGTTCGAGAAGTTCTGAGGAGGGCAAATTAAATCAGTAAAACCACATACCCATGTATGCTGAGAACGTCCTAGAGAGGGTTATGATAAATTGAATGTGGATGGCAGCTGCCTTGGAAATCCTGGCAACGTTAATGGCTCTTGGCTGGTGGGGTTTTCAGGCTTCTCTGGTGGTGGTTCAAATCTCTCAGGGGAGCTGCAAGCTATTAGACATGGGTTGCAACCCGCTTGGGATAGAGGCTGCAGAAACAGACTCTGTAACTCTGTACCTTTAAACGTGTTAGCGGTGTCTCAATTGTTGGCGGCGCTCTGGATGCTAAAGGATCATCCTTGCGGGGTTGCAAAGCCAAAGGCAACAATTGTCCTGCTGGAGCTACGGTGTTATGTAATTGTTGCTTAATTCAATATCCAGTGATGTAGTGACTTAGGATTTGCTCCCTGAACAGGTCAATCTTGATCCGGATTTGATAGCTGCTCGAAATGAACCAGGAAATTGGGTTAGACAAGTCCAAACGCCATAGATCCCAAAAGATGAAGGAAATTCTGAATCATCACAGGCCATAGGGTCCACTTAGCACCATCAGATGGTCCAAATTTCGGGCGGACTATCCATCTCCAGTGATCGACCCACACAAATATCCATTAGCAACATGCTTATTAATAATTAATTTCTTCTTTTTGCAAGCGTGGAAAAGATTTGTATAATAAAACACTTGTTTATTGTAAGAATTCGAGACCTTGATATTCAAAATTCTTAAATCCATCCTTGTGTCCGTAGCCAGCTATGCTTCCTCATAATAGCTTTGTTAAGTTGTCAATGATTTGATTTCCAGACTATATGGATTCACAACATCTTGATTTGTTGAAATATTAAGAATCTGTTTTTTTTTCCTTCTTGTTTGTGATATTCAAGTTGTGGGTTCAATGAACTACTTTCTTAAGATGGAAATATATCAATGCAGTTCGGGTATCTTCATTTCACATAGAAAATATATAATTTGTATTTTCAATAAATTCAAGCTAGAATCATGCAAAAAAAAAAGTAGCAACTTTGCAATAAAAGTACTGATTGACTTGAGACTGGTATAGGTCTTGATTGTCTAAAAACAAAATTTAAGGATCAAACTAGAAAAAAAAACAAAATTGTACATAGTAACAAATATACCGTTAAAATCCCACGCGTTTTGATATATGAGCAATAAATGATGCGTGGATCAATTTCAATGGCCCTGTAGTTTACTTCTTGCAAAGGTAAAAAGGCTGGAACTCCATATCATAATAATAATACCCATCCTGCTATTGGATTGATCTTAGATCACATACAGGGAGAACAATCTCTTCGAAAATAGACAAGAAAATAAGTTTTATTTATTTATTTATATTTTCCCCAGTTGACGCCTCGGCAAGCCACACATCGCATGCACAGCGGCACAACCTTGTTTAATTACATTTTAAAGCTCTAAGTAACCTTGTACCCAAGACGATAAGCATATTTGATGAGATCATCGAGCTCGTCCCTGTCTACAACCCCGTCGTGGTTGGCATCGGCATGGTGCAGCCCACGGTAGGCTCTAAAGGCAGGGATCAAGGCACCCAGACGACCGAAGGCTTGCTTTAGCTCTTTCTTGCTGAGAAGACCGTCCTTGTTGATATCGGACTCCATGAAAATTGCCCTCAACTGCTCTTCAGTTTGCCGAGAAACAGGTAGTTTAGGCTGGTGTGGTTTATAGTCCTTGACATTAACCCCCATGGTCCCGATGGAATAATAAGAGATTAGCTTAATTTGAACGTAAGAGATGTTTTCACGCTACGATTGTTGCAAGTTAGTTTGAAAGCAAGGCTTATATATATATATATTTTTTTTTTGCTCGAGTAATCAATCAATCAGTTCAATAGTGCAATCCATATACACACCGACTTATCTCCATGCAATATTCCATATAAAAAACGCTCTGCTTTACGGATATGTTCGGATCTTTGCTTATCTTTGATCCTTTTATTTTGGACCAAATATGCACTTCTATATTACTTTAAGGATTGATGGCACCAGATTGCTCATGAGGATTATCGCATACTAAGGAAGCACTTGTAACTTGGGATTTGATTCCTTGACCAGGTTAATCTCAATCTGGGTTTGATAACTGTGGTGATAGATAGTTGCTGCTGATACTCCAGATATAGATGGAATCCATATCCAAAAATCTACATGTTTTGTGATTGTGAATTCTTCGATTAAGACGACGGATGATTGTATCTGAACTTGTGGATTGAACGGGTTGTATCATGTATGTGGTGTGTGGGTATGTTGTGTTTTAGTATTGGAAGCTTAGGGAAGGGAGCTGGAAGAGCCATGAGTGCAGAATGTGACAGTTACGATGGATAATTCTTGTCAATACTCCAGGAAATTGGGTTAGGCAAGTCCAAACGCCATAGAGCCTAGGAAATTGGGTTAGACAAGTCCGAATCATTAGTTGATCCAAATATCGAGTGGACTATATATCCATCTCCGGTGAGTAACCCACATAAATATTCATTAGCAGCATGCTCATTAATAATTAATTTCTTCGATTTGTACAATAAAACATGCTTCCACATAATAGCTTTGTTACATTGTCAATTATTTGATTTACATACTATCTGGATTCGCAACATCTTGATCTGTTTTGTTGAAATGTTAAGAATATGTTTTTGTTTTTTTTCCTTGTATATTCAGCCTGCGGGCCGGTTCAATTGATGGAGATGTTGAGAGAAGAAGATCAGTTTGCTTGTATTTGACAAAGGGTACTATGAACTGGATTTGTTGTCGATTTTTTCATCAAATATCCCATTGGGAGATATGATTCACCGACTGCATCTCACAACGTTAATTTATGTTTCGTCAGACTATCAGATGACGTTACGAGAAGATTTAGGGTTAAACAAAAGATGTAGATTTAATTCATTGTTTAGCTGTTCTCGAGCATCTCGTGGCTGTAGTTTAGTGGTAAGAATTCCACGTTGTGGCCGTGGAGACCTGGGCTCGAATCCCAGCAGCCACATTCGGACCGTGTGAATTTTTTTTTTATATAATTAGTGGAGTAATGAAAATTAAATAGAATAGATAAAAAAATTTAAGGGGATGAAATTCAAAAATATATTTTATAATTTATTTTATATAAAATAGAAAGATAATAAAATGAAAAATATATATAATTTTCACGTAAGCGGTAATTACTTCTGATATGGTCATCTCCCTCAATGCTCGATCGAAAGTCTAAAACCCCTCGACGAACGTCATGGGATGGCCTTAATTACCTTAATTACTTGCTTAATTGACAATCATTCACGCCTTCATGATGTGCCTTTTTCAGTGAATAACAGTCGTCTCTGTTCGCGCATTAAAAAACGATCCTTCGTCTTTTCCAATATTTCGCTTCCTTGCCACGCCATTTTTCTGCCATTATACTTTGGTTGCGGATGCAGCAAAATGCCAATTGAAGTTGGTAAGTGATACTCTCCAATTATATATTTCATAAATAATCTTGATATTCATACCACAATTTAATGAATATATTATTATTTTTTAGTAAATATACATTTATATACTTAATTATGATATTATCGATAAATAAACAATTCAATTGATTAAAAAATAATTTAATACATTTAATTTGGAAAATTGAAAAATAAAGAGGCACCGCCAACCATTGACAATGGAAAAAATAGATTACACGAAAGGAAAGAGAAAGGACTTGTAGTTTGTTTATAAAAACAATTGACCCGCAACAAACAGCTGAAGTGTAGTCAACGCCACATCTCCAATACCAGAACGTAGAGGACCAAGTAATAAAAATTCTTGTGGACTAATAGTTATTTAATAATCAATATCATAATCACGTGATAAAATAAAATAAAATAATTAACTTTATTAGAAAAATATCAAGTTCCTGTCCTAGTCAGATAATGTTTGTTGACGGTGTTTAATTAAAAATATTTTTACAAGAAGCTTATTGAGTAACTGTTTTTGTGTTTTAAAAAATTATTTTTATTTATTTTAAATTAATATATTTTTGATATTTTCAAATTATTTTAATATAATGTTTTACAAATTAAAAAATATTATTTTAATATATTTCCGAATGAAAAATACTTTAAAAAACAACCGCAACTACACTCTTAAACATACAATTACTATTATTTGTTTTTCATTAAAAACTGTGTTTTATTATTTCTTGAGATTTTATTTTTTATTTTTAAATTATTTTGATATTTTAATATTAAAAATAATTTTAAAAAATAAAAAATATTAATTTTATATATTTCCAAACAAAAAAAACTTTTAAAAAAAATATTTCCTCACCTTCAAACACTACCAAACTATCTTAACAAATTTCCATTTCCATGAAATAAAAGGGCTCCTCCAGTTTAATCTGTACTTGTGTTAATTTTATTTTCCTTAATTTGTCTTCTCACGTATAAGATTATCCTTTATTTTTATTTATAATAACAAAAATATTTTCATAAAACTCAAACCAAGCATAATTTATTTTAAAAATAAATAAATACGAACAAAAATGAATTTAAACACGATATGATATTTCTTTTTTGTAACAGATTAGATAAAGCTTAAATTAATCAAGCGGTGGTACTTTCATGCTTGCGTAAAAATATGTGTTAGAAGTAGAGATAGGCAAATTTGTTTTTTGAAAAACTAATTAAATCAAGAAAATTGAAAAAAAATAATCGAAAAAACTGAAATGTAAAAAAAAATCAATTAAATTAATTAAAATTTTAAAAAAACGACCGGTTTGTTTCGGTTTTATAAGCCTAAAACCAAACCGAACCTAAACCGGAAAAAACCGAGATAAATTGAAAAAAACAAGCCAAAAAGGTTTTTTTCCTAAAAAACTAAACCGAAATCAGACGGTTTAAACCGGTTTTGGTTTTTTTAAAAAAAAATTGGTTTGATTAATTTTTTTTTATAAAAATCGAATCGAATCGAAAATGATCACCTCTAGTTTAAAGGCTGAAAATCAACTTAAAATAAAAATAAAAAATTGAGAGCAAGAAGAGTTGGATCTAAAATATAAGAATAAACAAGGCTTTACGATTCCCTTGCAAATATATAGATCCCGTGTTAAAAATAATTTATGAATCTCATCTCCGCCATGTCTTACAATTTCAAACACACTGAGTAATTAAATTAATATTTTTATTTTTAACATAAAGTATCAAAATAATAAAAAAAAAAATTATTTTAAAAAACGCGGCAATTAAATGCCATCGGGTTCTTATTGGTGTGAATATGAAAAGGTTGGCCCAAGAGTCAACCTGTGCTCAGCGTGAACCCAGCAACGAAAATTGTTGTGAGATTAATGAATGTGAAAATGAAACGAATGGCTTAACTGAAGGAGAAAGACTCAGGGAACACAAAAATTGCCTGATCAGAGGGAGTTCACAGCTTCTCATTAACACAAACCATTGTTTTTGCGTGACTTAGAGGAGAGATCATATGACCAACCCATCATGCAAGCAAGCAATCAACAAAAGAAACTGTGGTTGTGTTATGTTATGTATATTTTATGTTCTCTTTCCAAGTCAAACAGTCAATTCATTACCTGTAGTTTCCACAGACCACACAATTTCCACAGACCACACTTTTTTTTTCTTTTCTTTTCCTTTTTTTTTTTCTTCAATTCTTACACGACAGTTGCTGTGTGTCATTGGGTTGCTGAGAAAAGTTGGAAAGCAAGAAAGACTTGCGCACAAGAGAAAGTCTTCCATGAAGGAAAAACAGGGTGTTTCCTGCCACTTTCTTTTGTTCAAATCAACTCAATCCAACCCCTTCTCTACGTTTTAAGTGCAATAATAGTGCCCCTTCTCTTCATTTATATTCTCATTTTTCTTGCATTTCTGTTGCAGTATGGTGACTACGTGTATGCTTCACACTTCCATTTCGTCTTCGTCGTCATCTGGGTATGTCTCAAATCTTGTTTTCCTTCAGTGCGTCGCTGGGATAAATGAATTTGGGGTTTTAGTTGGGTTTGTTTAAGACTTGAGGTTTTTTATTTATTTACTTGTTTTTTTTTTTTTTTTGAAGTTCCATATTGTTCTGGTGGATTACGAGTTGAACTGGATTATTGATTTATTTATTTATTTTGGTTTAAGAATTTGACTCTCTTTCTTGGGTTTATGCAGATAAGGTTTAACTCTTGTGGATTGAGTGTTTTCTTTGGTGGTCCAATATAGTGAAAACCCTTCTCTTTTTGGATTTTAGATAGAAAGTTTGAGGATTTGTTCTTGTTGTTCTTTTCCTTGCTAATGGCATTGAGTGAGAAAAATCCTATGGTTGCTGCCCATATTTTGGTTTGGATGGTTTTGGTGTTGCTGAGCAGTAGAATAACTTTGATTGATGCTACTGCTACTGATATAGAGTGCTTGAAATCCATCAAAGACTCTCTTGTGGACCCTTATAACTACTTGAACACTACATGGGATTTCAACAACAATACTGAAGGCTTCTTATGTAGATTTATGGGTGTTGAATGCTGGCACCCAGATGAGAACAGAGTTCTAAACATCCGCCTTTCAGACTTGAGTCTTAAAGGCCGGTTCCCCCTCGGAATCCAGAAGTGTACAAGCTTGACTGGCTTGGATCTTTCGCGCAACAAGCTATTTGGCTCTATCCCTGCGAATATATCAAAGTTGCTTCCGTATGTTACAAACCTTGATCTCTCATTCAACAATTTTTCGGGTGGAATTCCACTTAATCTTGCAAATTGTAGTTTCTTGAATGATCTCAAACTTGACAACAACCGGCTAACAGGCAACATCGCACCGGAATTTGGCCTGCTTGATCGGATCAAGATATTTAGCGTTACGAACAATCTTCTATCAGGGCCGATCCCCACATTTTTCCATAGTAACATCTCTGTTGAGAGCTATGCAAATAATCTGGACCTCTGTGGAAAGCCATTGAAACTCTGTCCAGGTGTCCAGAGGAAATCCCATGTTGGAGTAATTGCTGCAGCAGCCGCTGGTGGGATAACATTTACATCAATTATCTGTGGTATCTTTCTGTACTATTTGTCTCGGGGAGTAGCTAAGAGGAAGGCAGATGATCCTGAAGGTAACAGATGGGCAAAGAGCATTAAGGGAACCAAAGGCATCAAGGCAAGTTATCTAACTCATCTTGTTTATTGGGTACAATGTATTTTGGCTGGCATAGGAATTGAATTTCTGTTCCTTTTTCTGGTTATGTTAACTTATCAATGATATCATTTTTTATTTGACACAACAAAATATCTAACAGCAAGCTTTCTGTTATCAATAGGTTTCAATGTTTGAGAAGTCGGTTTCAAAAATGAGATTGTGTGATCTCATGAAGGCAACTAACGACTTCAGCAATAACAACATCATTGGAGCAGGAAGAACAGGACCATTGTACAAGGCAGTGTTGTCAGAAGGTTGCTTCCTTATGGTGAAGAGATTGCAAGACTCTCAGCGTTTGGAGAAAGAGTTTGTATCTGAGATGAACACACTGGGGAATGTAAAACACCGTAATTTAGTCCCACTACTGGGTTTTTGTGTGGCAAAGAAGGAGAGATTTTTGGTGTATAAATTCATGGAAAATGGGACCCTTTATGATAAACTGCATCCACTGGAGCCGGAGATCAGGAATATGGATTGGCCCCTAAGGCTCAAAATTGCAATTGGAACAGCTAGAGGTTTGGCATGGCTTCATCATAACTGCAATCCACGAATTATCCACAGGAACATAAGCTCCAAGTGCATACTCTTGGATGGCGATTTTGATCCGAAGTTATCTGATTTTGGCCTTGCTAGACTCATGAACCCAATCGACACACATTTGAGCACTTTTGTCAATGGGGAGTTTGGGGACTTGGGTTATGTTGCTCCTGAATATCTACGGACCCTTGTTGCAACACCAAAGGGGGATGTTTATAGCTTTGGTGTGGTTCTCCTGGAGTTAATTACTGGTGAAAAACCCACTCATGTTGCTAATGCCCCTGAAAGCTTCAAGGGAAGTTTAGTGGAGTGGATCAAGCAACTCTCAGATGGTCCTCTTCTTCATACTGCCATTGACAAACATTTGCCTGGAAATGGTTACGATCATGAACTCAACCAATTTCTTAAAGTTGCTTGCAACTGTGTGGTTGAGAATGCAAAGGAGAGACCAACAATGTTTGAGGCTCATCAGCTCCTCAGGGCTATTGGGGAGAGATATCATTTCACAACTGACGATGATATTATGTTGCCATCTGATACAGGTGACACTGCTTTCCCAGATGAACTAATCGTTGCCACCGAAGTAACAAAGGGAGTTGAATGAAGAACAGAGGTGTTGAGCTTGACAGATAAGAATTTGAGGCCATAGATTCGCACCCGCCCAAATATATTTTACGTTGTAGCTTTAATTATATAGCAGAGTGTGAGTTTTGTTTCTATATTTATAGCATTTGAAGCATCTGCAATGGCTGAAACGCCAACTGTATGTATTCTGCTCTCCTATTATCATAAAATGTGGGGAGTTTGTCTGTAAGCCTTCCGGTTTCCCTTTTTTCTCTCCTTAAAAGTGATGTGACAGAAGCGCAACTACATTGCAACGGTAATTTCAAGAAACCAAGTATCGTTGCCTGGCACGTACCAAAAAATGCAGAATAAGTAGATCCTTGTCGCCGTGAAGAAGAGTAATATCATCCTCTGCATCTGTATCGATCTTGCAAAGATAATTTATCTTGACTTTGACTCAAACTGAAATATGAGATTTGAAAAACAATGAGGTGACAACTGAATTTATAAGCACTAAGCAGTATGATAGCCTGATAATAGGAGATCAGACTGATTAGAGAAAATCATTTCAACACAGAAATTCTTGAAAGGGTCAAAGCAAGGGTGAAAGGGGAACGAAGACAAAATTGAAAGCAATGTCCTAAACTGTCATTGTCACATTTTCTACGGAGCCTCATCTTGGAAGCAAAACTTCAAAACCTCCTTGAAAGTATCTTATCGGCGGGACAAAGTGACCATGTCTAATCCATCCTTCTTTCTCGACATTCCTGTCCCTAGGCGGAAAGATTTAACTTCTTGTTGCATAACTCTGCAGGAAAATTCTTCATTGTAATAAAACATGCGACCCAACCGGGGCTTCTTCTTAAGCAAACCTTTCGATAAGAATTGAATATCAGAGGACCTGGAATCATTCTCTTCTTCAAACTCATCCCATGGACACTTGGATGACGGGCAATATTAGACGACTCCCAAACCATTTCGTTGACCAAAAAAAATTCATAGATTTTATTTTTCAGATAAACTCATTAACGAGGGGGTCTGTCTTTAAAAGCTGCCAGAATCTCACTTCTAGCGCACCCCGACCTCTTATACAGTTTCAGCTTCCTTTCCCATGTAGATTGGATCAATATAATCCTAATCAACAGTGCTGTGACAAAACGAGACTTCAAAGGAACAAAACCCGTTTCTTTTACTTCTGCAGGACCACCCGTATGCTTTAACGTATCCGGAGTTTCAACGACTAATTGAGGAATGAGCACCAAAATAATATTTGATTCAGGCAGTCCATTATCTAGCAAATCCTTGATGTTAGGTTCCGCAGTATATTGAAGATTCCTGTATAAAAAATGGGACCACGCTTAAGAGCAGCGATGGTTGCAAATCGCTAATGAAGTTGTCATTAGGAATTATATGCTTCTGTAAGCTTCTGATTTACATATGAGGATTCTTATAAACACAGCGGCTAGATCGCACCTTTAGAGGTAGAAAAACTGGAACTTGGGCACAAGATTCGCATCAGGAGTGCACGAAAGTATTCCTGGCCATCTTCTGACGTTTTTTAGTATCTGGGTTTGACAAAACCCACGGGACTTGAACAAATTGAAGACGAAGTCAGGTTTAAGGTCTTCAAAATGGAGATACTTAGAAGCTGATTTTAAGATTTTAAGATGGTGTGCTCCATCCTTGGTCACTAGAGTTCAAAACTCAAACCAGGTGATGACGTCTCTTTAACACCCTAATCCCAAGAGTGGGAAACCTGTTTTTCACCGAAACACAGATGAATCAATTAATCACGCTGCTTGTGATATATAATTACAGCACTTGAGGTTGAGGGATCTGCATTCATCCTTGATCAGTGCGCGCGTTAACGGCCCCTTTTATCGCCCTTTTGAGAGTTCTTTATATTAAACACAGTTATACATGAAAGGTTCCCCCTCAAGGAGGGAGGGGATGGGGGGTGGATTACTTCTCTTGGAATTTACAGTTGCCTCTTGGACATATAGCTTAACGTCGTATAGATAAAAAGTGACATGAAGATGCATAGCATTCTCCAGCTGTTATGGTTTTGTATTCAGCACGCACAACTATGCATTTGCCCTCTGTATACGCCTATTCCCTATTTGTCCCCCTTTTTTAGTATGTCATCATTTTTCTATCTGTAATTGTTAATCGAATCGTGGCAAGAAAATGCGGAGGCACTACATAGTAATTACTAATTCAAGTGTTGACAGGACACTCCTCACTGGTACAAAGGGTCCACAGTATGATTGGACGATGAACAAGAACACTGATTTTGCCCGTTCCTGTAGCTAAAGCACCATCTCTACCTGAACCCGACATGCATGTTGATCCGCAATTCAACAGCCCCAGAGTGTGGGAAACTTCGGTTTCCTGTCTGGAAAAAGGGCATTGGAAAAGGAAACCACATAGCAGAGCGGGAAAAGAACCCTAGTTGAGATAATCTAGAGTTGATAAGAAGCTATTAACAATTAAGAGTCTTAGCTCTTAAAAGTTACAAAGGAAGAGGAAATCCACGTAGGTACGTGGAATCCACGCCTGACTCTCGCACCAATGCTACTCTCCCGGTCCGTGCCACCTTCAAGAAAGATGGAAACAAGATAAGAAAACTGTTATGGCCAATAGTTTTATGAACGAAACTGAATTCTGGCAAAAGCAGTTAAATTCTATTACTAATGTCTTCAAATCCGAAACAATTGCAGAGTAAACCACCCTCAATGATAGAAGTCATCTTTGCTCAAAACATTCCTTAGACACCTTAGTTGCTACCAGGTTGAATTAATGGTAACATGAAAAAAATCTATGAGTTTCAGTTACTTGAGAAATTAACCAAGTCCTGCACCGTTCAGGCAAAAACATTTAAAGCTAAGAATCAGAAGACAGACCTCACAAATCCCATATGGCTCCAATATTCTCTGCAGTGCAACCATCTTATTAAAATCACCTGTAAGCTGCAATAGATTCAAATGGCTAGAGCATTAGTAACACGAAGGACAAATAACATGAAATGGAGAAAACCCATTAAGAGAGGGTAACACTGTCATAGAAATAAATGTGGAGCTCCTGAATAGCGTGCAATTACCAGCATCCTAATGCAACACTCTAACTTGATTTTAATGCAAAAAGAAATGATCTCACAGTTTCTAGATTATTTTTTTGCAAACTCCAAGTAACCATAGTAATGTGGCATATCAAGTTGGTAGTTGATTGATTTTAGCAGATTGTGCAAAGTGCAAGTAACCAGAGTAATGTGGCATATCAAGTTGATAGTTGGTTGATTTTAGCAGATTGTTCAAGTAATCTTGGCATCCCCAGTTCACACTCCTTCAGATCTCTTTAGCTATAACTACAAAAGGTTGAAACGAATAGCCAGCCATGTAAAACTCTAAATAAACAGCATTGAAGATTTGATTTAGGGGATTGCAGTGCTGCAGGGAGACTCAGTAACAATATTGTGCAAAAACTTCCCAAATAGTCAAATCCAGGAAGCCAAGAACGACAATCTTTTTCGATCTTACATTTTTTTTACGGCAAGGAACCCTGACCCAGCAATTCAGACAAGGAGCAGGTAAACCCTACATAACTATTTAGCCAGCTCAGCCTCTGTACCCCAAACCACAAGGTAGTCTAAGTCTCCATGGAAATAAGTAGATTTTCAAAAAGAAAATAAAAATTCTCATGCAAAGGTACCTCAATTTGCTAAAATACTAGAATGAAGTAAAATGGTATGCGAGGGTGCTATACCCTGACACGTGCAAGTTAAGACCATTACATAAACCCCAAACACGAGTCCAGTTAAATTTCTGCTGTGCCATCTTTATCCTTTCAGGTGCCACACATCCACCAATTCCACTACCTTCATCAAAAGACCTCAAGTGACCAACCAACTGATATTTCAGTTTGCCCACCAAACCTTGTCTAAAATATGTTTGTCAAACATTCCACACAAAAACCAAAAGTAAAAATAAGTTGAGATGCTCCGAAGGTACTTGTGATCTACATCAACCTAGATTGATGCAGACTCTACTTGTGTCTATAATTTTTTAAAACTAGACAACAGGTAGGAGCTGCCAAATCCTATCCTGATATGGCTAATGATCGTTACAGTAAGTTCAAAATTTTTCTTGAAGAAAGACAGCACTCTTGCAATACCTCAATGGGAAGAAATTACCTCGAGAGTAATTGTGTGATCAGAGACATCAACAGCTTTGGCCCGAAATATTCTAGCAATATCAAGGACATCCCTCCTAGCAGCACTATTTGCAGCTATCTTAATCAGCATTAATTCTCGTTCTGCAAATGGTGAGTGAGTGATATCCCAAACCTGAACAAAACATCACCTTCTTTGTCATCCATTTCGTAATTTAGACAGAATTCATTCAAAAGATAACAAAAACTATTGCAAGAACAGATCATTACTTCAAAGTTTGACAATCAGAAAAGGTCATTGTTCAACAATGTAAGGACTTTTTTACTGAATCTGGAAAAGATAAGAAAAAACAGATTTTCTACTGGGCTCCTAATTTTTTACTAAATTTAGCAAATGTCTCTATGGAGGTGAGAGGGAAATTATATTCTTGCGAAATAATTACACTAACAGTAGGTGTTAACAGCGTATAAAACTTTGTTCTTCAAGATTATGAAATTCTTTAAAAAAAGATTTATTGAAGTGAACTAATTTTTTGAACAAAAACAAGATTCTTCCTGACACCATCGCATCCTTTTAAATATATGATACAGCTACTTTAGACACTAAATCTAGTTATTTAAGTCCTCAACATGTACAACCTAATACTGTTTCATATATAAGAGTGAAATGCATATGGCTCCCATGTTAACAAACACGTTCTGCAGAAAATACTTGTTGCCAAGTAACATAATAGCACTTCCAACTTCCATGTGATTTCAAGGCCACTCGGTGTTCATTTTCATTTCTTTACCATTTTACGGAGACCATGTAGTTGCTGAATGAGAAGCCTGAGAGTAGGATTTTTTATCACATGTAAAGTTGACCACCCCTTACCTCATGTAGATCTATTAACTTGTGAAGTTGCTGAACCAACTTGCCAATTGACTCGTCTGTTCCAGGGATAACAGTAGTAATGCGAGAAAGTCCCTCTTCTTCAGCAGGCCCCACAGCAAGACTCTGAGAGGTTGAAGTTGAAACAAATAGGAAACGCATCATAAATAATCAAAATTAGGATGACCAGACTAATAAATGCTGACCATACTTACCTGAATGTTATAGCCTCTTCGAGATATAACCCCAGTGACAATGTTGAGTACTCCGGGACAGTTATTCACAAGCATAGATAAAGTGTGTGACCTAAGTCCATTTGACTGAAACATTGAATCAGATAAACTAACAAAATTCAGCAAATATGAGATGAAAGGTCTACTAGAATGTAGTTATCATAAGCCATCTTCACCAATTATCATGCATAAATTATACCACTGTTCTGAAAACAAGTTACCAATCAAGAAGGGCAATAAATTTCTCATTTTAAATGTCAAATCAAGTTGGCATCAGCACCTATATCCAGCGATGCAGAAAATGGATCAACCAGAAGAAAAGCACTTTAACTGTTTACTATGATAAGAAATTGAAAATAAAGGTATAAGGTAAAAAAAATCCGAATCCAAATTATGTTCAGTGTCAAGATGACCTTTTTAAAATTTTGCATCAAGTATGAACTAATATGTTGGACTTCATCATCATCGCTTAAGTTATCCATATACGTCACAATTCTTAGTGACAAATTTCAGTTTAACAATTAAGAAAAAAACTTCATTTTGAGAGGCAAATAAGTGTGTAGTCTTACATCTTCATCGTAAAGAACACCCCAATGAGCATCAAGAACTGGATTCATCAAGAAGTCATCATAAGGCTCCACAGGATAGACATCACCCTTCAATTAAAGAGGAAAAAAATAGACTAATAAACAGATATTCAGTCTGGCATACTAATGATCCAATAAGAAAATCGCAACATACAGAAACCAATGGAGGAATGCAGGAAAAATGTCATGCAGATATTCTCTCCATTTAAATAGAAAGTATTGGCTTGGAAACTCTATATGCATAACATTTCATTGCAAAGACAAAAGTGTGTCAGTTATGGTGCCAAAAGAAGGGCCGGCACTACCTCGTTTGCTTTGAAAGTATGAGAAAGCCAAAAACAATAAAACCACTTAAAATCTTGCTCATCAGAAAGCTCACAAACTTAAAAATAACTTACTATATCATCTATCCAAACAGCGGCCACCAAACATACATGTGAGCATCATCATAGTCATTTAAAAAGCAATCCAAAGAACCTTCTCAGAACACAAGTAGGTGCAGTCTGAACAGAGTAGATTAAAAGTTCACGCTGTCTTCAAGCAATATGTAATCATGAACAAGTTCAGTGGGATCTAGTGATATCAGTTATCACTTGTTTGAAAGTTAGGAAACCATTAAATAAATAATTGTCTTCAGATTAACAACATACTTACTTACCATCCTGAGCCTAGCATGCTCTAACATGAAATATTGTCTGATAACAACTTCCACATTCTTACATCAAAAAAAATTGTTTTGGGTCCAGTAACATATTATTAACAGCCCAAAAACAGCAGTAATGGATTATTGTTGGACAAACAAAATTTCGCTCTACACTATATGTCAAAGACGATAATAGAAAGGTAAAGCACCATATGAATATCTATCCTGGTTGCTGGAATTAAGAAGTTACACCTTTGAGGATGAAGAGTTGCTGCCATTAAGTGATAGGTTTGCATTCCCTGCAACAGTTTTAGTAGAATTCCTGGCAAGAGCTACCCCAGATGGAACCCTCTCAAGATCAGGATACGAAGCTGCAGAAAAATTCCAAAATGGAGCAGTCTCACCCATTCTTTCCCGTCTCAAAGCAATCTGGAAATAGAATGAAATTCAAGCTTCAGTGCACACGACATCATACACAACAAAAGCATCTTGAGATAATTGATGTGAAACTTAAATCTTTATTTTGTGAACACGTGAAAAAACCTTGCACACAATTACACGGATAAATATATTTTTTAGAACAGAACTCCGAAGACTGAAGATGCTTAGAGACAATTTCAGATTTGAATTTATGCAGGAAAGAGAGAAAGAGACCATGCATGTGCTCAGTCAAACACGCAAAGATAAGAGTCATTCAACCTTTCCAGTTCTTGCAAGTTCTTTAATTCCAAACTTGCTTAGGTTCCTTTGAATAGCAGCCATCTTCCCAGGGTCACCGGTGACCTAAGACAAGAAGATAATATAACAATCACAGTCCTAAAAACATAAACTAGAGTACATTTCACGTAAAAATTAGCTTTCCCTCAGAGAAGCCACATAAAGGAATTGTTATGTGATTTGCATTCCATTTATTTGACAGTAACCAGTCAAACCACAATCTTCTCTGGCTAAGAACAGGTTGCAAAATTACATGGAACAGCACTACAAGCTACATAGGTTTGGACTCCGGAGTAGCTATAGAGCAGCACAAAGTTTTTCTTAGCTGTGAATTGTTTCTATCCATGATCTTTAAAATTCTGTGCACAGAATGCATGTCACACGAAGTTTTCATAACAGTGAATTGTTTCTAACCATGATCTTCTAAATTTCTTTATCTGTTACACAAAGTCTTTGAAAAATTTACCAGTGCTCGTCTAAAGTGCTAGAATTTTATATCAGACAGATTTTTCAAATTAGATATGATGGGATTGAAATCCCCATCAACACCTTAACAAATTTACCTTATGTGAATGCCTAAACATCTAGGTATATAGCGTGACCAACACCAACTCTAATCACTAGTTTAAGTCAACATTAAGCATCATAGCTATGGGATATAAAACAAAGAAAAAAGTTGCAGAAAGAATAACAAGCATCTGATCAAGGTCACCTCAATAGTAAGTGAATTCTCTGAGATATCAACAATTTTTGCTCTGAAAATGTCCACTAACCACATGACCTGAAGTTTGAAGCAAATAAAAAGAGATCAGCAACTTGAATGTACAATGACTGATAATATGTGAACTATAACACAATGGAGGACTAGATGCTTCAGAGAGAACTCGTTAGTTCAATAACTTAGCTTGCTTACATTGGAGTGGTCATCAAAGAAATAATACATCAAACAGAGTTTGCATAATCTACAATTTTTAGTCTAAAACTAAATACCACATTATTACCTCAGCACGAGTACTTGGATCTGCATTGAATTTTATGAGCATCAATTCACGTTCTACTTGTGGTTCCCTGGAGATATCATCCACCTGATGAATCCAAATGAATTACCATGCAAGTTAAGGGGAAAAAGGTAGAAAATGTCTGTAAGGGCAGGCTGAATGCAGGGGCTTAGGCACGCAATTCTTTGGGTTTCTGTTCATGTATTCCTTGTAAAGAAAAGATATTTAGAATCAAGTACGATGGGTCTGCACCTTAATGACATTCACGAGCTTGTTAAGCTGTTCTACAACTTGCCGCAAAACTTTTTCAGTTCCACAGACAACTATGGTAAAGAGAGCCTTATCCTTGTTCAAACCAACAGCAAGGGATTCAATGTTGTAACCTCTTCTGGCAAAAACCCCAGCAATCCGGTTTATTATTCCACTTTCATCACCTACAAACACTGAAATCGTGTGCCGTTGCAACCTGAAAAGTCAAAAGAAAGCAATAGACTTATTAAATTCATGATTAAGATTCCATTTTGAGTTATCTAACCAAAATTGTTATAATAGCTGCCAAGCCATTAAGCTCCATTTTTTTTCGATTGAAAAGAATGAGGAGCTGAATTGGACTGGTGTGGAGGTATCTCTGACCAGCCAAAATACGCAAATCAAATTCCAATAAAAAAAATACAATAGCAGCTAAGCGATAATGAACAACATAAAGCACGAAACACAATAAGAAGATTAATATTGATTAAATTCTCATTTTCAACCATACGGACAACATGAACCCACTAGATCCAACAAATGAAGCGACAAAACAAGGGGAAAACAACAACCTTTTCAATACTAAATGAAACCCAACTGAAAAGAAAACATCTTTATATAACCACCGTAACACGGACATAGACCCCCCCTCCAAAAAAAAAAAACTATCTTGACATGAATGAGCAAAACAAGAGAGAAAGGCAAAAATTGAAAGAGCAAAAAAATGGAGCTTGATAAGAGAGAAAGACTGACTTGGAGCGAGTCACAGTAGGCACAGAATCAGCAACAGACACTGCACTTCCATTGTCTTTGCTAATGGAACAGGAGACCTTAACAGCATTGTTACTCTTCCAAACAGAGGGCCTTAAAAAATGTACAAAACCAGAGCTTTTCCTTGAAAACCCACCAACAGAATCCAGTTTGGAACATGGGGTTTGAGTTGTAATGCGAGTAGAGCACTGTGGGACAGAAGCCGCCATGACTGGTTGCACTCACTGTAGGCGGCTAGTTTCAGGACAGATAGATATGTTTATGAAGGAAGATGGCTAGAGCGCACTAGTGTTCAAGAGCTACTGCAGTAAAAAGAGAATGGTCATAGCACGCGGTCCCTTTTCTTTGTACTCATCCGTGAATGATAAAACAACCTTGTGTAAGTAGCTGCTCCTTTATTAGATATTCACGTGTGATACGGAATGTATTAATTATTATGTTTAAAAAACAAAAAACATTCCTCAACCAATTAGTGTTTAAGAAAATGTAGAGTTAATTATAATATAGTTCTTGTAGTTTATAAAATTAATTAATCTGATAGCACAGTGCTGTTGGTTAAGAACATCGTTAGAGATGATCAAAGTCTATTTAACTTTTCAACAAAAAAGTCTTTTTTAATTTAAATCAAGATTTATCCAAAAATATAATTTTATTCTCAATTAAAAAAACAAAAAATTATAGCAACTCTTGCAAGATAACAAAAAACAATTACAGAGACTGCGTTAGAGTTTGTAGATATTTTTAAAAACCTGTTTTATATTCACAATGTCATTAAATACTTTTACCATATTTTTTTATTGTATAAATATTATAAAATAAAAAAGGATTTTTGTAATATTAATACATCTATCAAACCTTAAAATTTCAGAATGTCGGTAACAATTTCGTGAGAAAGTTATTGTGATTTTTTCGTAATTGTTTTTTTTAGATAAAAAAAAAAAAGACAACGTCACATGTAAAATGGACCTTTTTTATTATTAATTAAATAAATTACATATTTTTTGGGAATTATTACTCCCAAGTCCCATCATACATAATCCCCCTTTAATTAATTAAATCATCGCCAAGATCTTGGACCCCTCTGAATCCCTAATCCAACGGTTCAGTCCAGTCTAGAACATCCCATCAGACACTAATCGAACGAATAGAAAACAAATGGGCTCCACTCTCACACGGTAGCATACCCGAATATCTTTCCATTGGTCAAAGAAAGACAAGCGCCCCCGAGCCCAGGCAGATTTCGTTGCTCCTTCCTTCCTTCCTTCTTGCTCGCTCGCGAACTGACTCGGCCTCTACTTTCTCTTGCCACTCCATTTTCTCAGATTTGCAGGGTAATTGTCAAACCATCTCCTCCTCTTTCTAACTCTATTATGATTATTAATCAAAATCCTCATGATCAATTGCCTGATCATCGTCAAATTCTGTTGTCATTAATCACTTATGAGTTTGTTTAAGTGCGTGCCTTGCTCGTATGAATTGAAACATTGAGGTGTTGCTAGGTTTCTTTAATCTCAACTATTTTTCTTGGTTAATTTCATGCTTTATAAACCAAATAATTGTTATGATTTATTTATTTATTTATATTGTTTCCTGAGCTAATTTTGTTGAAGAAAGTAAGTGATGTGTGATTAGGTTTTAATTATTTTTTTATTTTTTTATTTTTAACTAGTATTAATATTAATATTGTGAACTACAGGCTAAGTCAGGTGGTGTATCAGATATGTTACTGTTTGTTTATCCTTAGAGACTGAAATTTGTTTCAATAACAATGGCTTCGAGAGCAATCTTGCGGAGAAAGGGATCCCTCTTTGATTCCTTGAGTGAACCGAATTACTTGATTCGGGTTTTTTCGAGTTTCAAGTATGGGCGAGGACTGCCTCAATTAAATGACTCGCAAGAATCGAGATGGGTTACTAGTCATCCGTTTGCGAATACTGATAGTAGAATTGAAGGTGGTTTGTCATCAGCAGCAGGGTTTCTTAGGCGTAATTCTTTTGGTTTAGGTCATGGAATTAGAAATGGAGATTTTGTTTCTTCCTTGGGGGTTGGTTGTTATTCACAGTCTTTACGTTATGCTTCAATAGCAACTGCTGGTAAACCTGAATATGGGCATGGTAACGATAGAAATGAACAGCAGGCTACCAAACAGGTGAAGGAAGCTTCGCCGGAGGAGTGTGATGAAGCTGTTGAAGATTTGACTGAGGTTAAAGCCAAGGCTAAGGCTAAGCAGGTGCGAGAGTCCCAAAAGAGTGCTAAAACAGTAATGCAGAAAATATGGGCTAAGCTTTTGGGTATTGGCCCTGCTTTGAGAGCCATTGCTTCTATGAGCAGGTTAAAAGTTATGCTTCTCGTTTCTTTTGGTTTACACTAAGTTGTCGATTGCTTATTGACACCCTATTTTTTATTTAGGGAAGACTGGGCTAAGAAGCTTCATCATTGGAAGGATGAATTCAAGTCTACATTGCAGCACTATTGGTTGGGTACAAAACTACTTTGGGCTGATGTTAGGATTGGTTCGAGGTTACTGGTGAAACTCGCCAATGGGAAGGGTCTTTCAAGAAGGGAAAGACAACAACTAACACGCACTACTGCCGACATATTTAGGCTGGTCCCTTTTGCTGTTTTCATCATTGTTCCATTCATGGAGTTTTTGCTGCCAGTATTCCTAAAACTATTTCCAAACATGTTGCCATCAACCTTCCAGGACAGGATGAAGGAACAGGTAGAAATACACTTTTCGAGCTTTTTGGCTCCATTGGTCACTGTATCAAATGGTTTTGTAGGGAAAGAGTCGGTGGTCCTACCTTAATTCTTGTTCAAATATATTAACTATCCACCTTTAATTTTCAAACCATTTAAGTACAATGCTTGACTTGTAGGAGGCATTAAAAAGAAAACTAAATGCAAGAATTGAATACGCAAAGTTTCTTCAAGACACTGTGAAAGAAATGGCAAAAGAAGTCCAGAACTCTCGAAGTGGAGAAGCAAAGCAGACAGCGGAAGATCTTGATGAGTTTATGAACAAGGTTTTTTTTTCTCTGCCCTCCTCCAAGCAAGAGAAAGACATCTACTTTATGTGCTACTCTTGCATGGCAAACTAATGTCTGTTGTCATTCTGCCATCCAAACAGGTTAGAACAGGTTCCCGGGTTTCCAATGAAGAAATTTTAGGCTTTGCCAAGTTATTCAATGATGAGCTTACTTTGGATAACATTAGCAGGTCCTCATCTCTGTTGTCACAGCACTATTTCTGAAAGTATCCTGTCCTTTCTTTTTTAAAGACTTCCTTGATTTAACAATGTACTGCTTTGGTTGTTATATGCAGGCCTCGGTTAGTAAACATGTGTAAGTATATGGGTATCAGCCCATATGGAACAGATGCATATCTACGTTATATGCTTCGGAGAAGACTGCAAGAGTAGGATATCTCTTGTTATTCTATTTTTATTGGTATTTTTAGGAAAGCTGTTCTTTTTCACAATTATTGTGTGAAGACTTATGGTGTGACCTGCGAAGAATGTTGGGTTTTTCCTGATTAGCCAGCTCATAGCTTAATGGGTTTGTTATTTCCTAATTGATTTAGAAATTCACTGATTATATATAATGATTTGAAAAAACTGTTGAAGCATGTCCATCAGATCTGTCTTTCAATGCCTATGAAATGGATACATACATGTTAAAATCTGTAAAATATTTTGCAGACAAGTTAGTGCCCATTTGAGCACTCGGAACTTCCCAAAATGAGGGGACAAGAACTTTCATGAAACTCTGAATCATTGATTAAATTCTTGCTTCATAAAACTTTTTAAGTTGTTGAATCTGGCAGGATCAAGAGTGATGATAAGATGATTCAAGCTGAGGGCGTGGAGTCCCTTTCTGAAGCTGAACTCCGTCAAGCATGTAGAGACCGAGGCTTGCTTGGATTGCTTTCTGTGGAGGAAATGCGGCAACAGGTTTGTCAAAAATTGATATTTTGTAGCTTTTACGTATGTGGAAGAAGAACTTCTGTGATGATGGTGTACACTTGAGAAAAGAAAAATGTCAAAATTCATAATTACATGCACCCTGGACCATGCTTATGCTTTCAGTGTCAACTGTATATAACTAAATAAAAGATTTGAGCCAAGCTAGTTTCCGTGCAATTAATGTGCCACAGTACTGTTGTAAACAAGGAAAAGATTTCATCATACCTATTTCTTTAAGGTTTTCAGTAAGAACTGAAGCATTTGGTATTTCTTTAAGTATTAATTGGCATCACCTTTCTTCTTTGTTTAATTCACCCACCTGGCTATGAAAACTCAGATGTCATCCAATGACCTGAAGATAAGTTCCTGGTATACATGATAAATAAAAACTGTCTCGATTTTTTCCCCTGAATATGCTTTTCACCACTTTCTAAAGTAGATAATTATCTCTCTCTGCAGTTGCATGATTGGCTGGATTTGTCTCTCAATCGCTCTGTCCCATCCTCTCTGTTGATATTGTCTAGGTAACTTAATGCTTTATATTTTTTCATACTTATCTCAAGAAGCATGGTTGCAATCTAAAATTTTATCATCCTTACTCTCTACAGAGCCTTCTCTATTTCTGGAAAAGTTAGGCCTGAGGAAGCTGTCCAAGCTACACTCTCATCTCTTCCGGACGAGGTTGTGGATACTGTTGGGGTTACAGCCCTGCCATCTGAAGATTCAGTTTCAGAAAGGAGAAGAAAGTTGGAGTACCTAGAAATGCAAGAAGAACTGATCAAGGTTGATTATTTGTTCTGCACTTGCTCTTGCATTTACTGTTGGGGTCACAGCCCTTTCCGAATGATTTTTCTGCAGTCCTATAAAATTTTACACATACATGCATGATATGTGTGCGCATGAGAGCTATGCTGATAGATTTCATTTCTTTTTTCTTTTCTCCCCTAAAGCTTCTGTGGTGTCCTCTATACCTTTTTTTCTATGTTTAGCTTAGATTTATAAGATACAGTGTTTGAATATCATATCTCACTACACATTCCTAAAGGGAAGGGAATTCAGAGACAGCTCCACCCATCAGTAATGTTGCATGTAATGTCTGCTTTCAAATAAAAAATTGTGTACCTTTGCTGCCAGATCAAGGCTATTACTGTTGCGCTAGGCGATGACCCTGTTCACTGTATTCTTCGGAACACATTGATCTTAATTTGATTGTCTTGAGCATCTGTTCTGGCTGTGCAGTTCATATAGTAGCCTTATGTTGCTAGATTTATTGTGCTTTGTTTAAATGCTTTGCTTTTTTCTAGTTGTTCTAAATAAACTAATTATACAGGAGGAGGAGGAGGAGGAGGAGGAGGAGCAGGCCAAGATGAAGGAATCCGTTGGTAGTCAAAAGGATGTGGCTTTGGAAGAGATGAGTATTCCAACAGCTAGAGATGCGCGAGAACAGGCAAAAGCAAAAACATTGGAGAAACATGAGCAGCTTTGTGAACTCAGCCGTGCATTGGCTGTATTAGCTTCTGCATCTGTAAGGACCAGGATTGTTTGTTTTCTGTTATACATTTTTATGTCATATAATTTACTGTCTACTTTCTTCACTGCTTCTTTTTCCAGTCTGTGAGCAGGGAGCGTGAAGAGTTCCTGCGCCTTGTCAAAAAGGAGGTAGGAACAACTAACTTATTCCTTATTTGTGATCCTATACATCTGATTTTGAGGGCCTAAAAGAGAATGACAACACTTTTCTCTATTCCTTTTGACAATCTGGATGTTACATGACTCACTAATATGGTGGAATCACCCTGTTCTTGTTTTTTTCCTTTTTAACCTCGTCATCACATGAGCTTTTTGGTGATTTTTCCCTGTTTATCTGCTGTATGATATCGATGTTGTTCTATATGATGTTCACCTTTATGTTCCTGGCATCATCTGCACATTTAATTTATGTGTTCTGAACCTTGCAACAATTTTCTGTATACAACATTCATATTTATGTTCCTGGCATTATCTGCATATTTAATTTATTCGTTTTGAACCTTGTGAGAATTTGTAGGGGTATGGTTCAAACCTCCTAGATTGCCCAGGAAGTGGAACCTCTATCCATTTTAGATAGGCTGGAAATATACTGCATTAGTTCCTTTTCAGGATAAGATTCTTGTTCCTGGGAGATTAAACCGGCAACGCTGTTAAAAAAGTGCTCTTTTTTTCTGTTTGTTTTTTTTTCTTCTGTTGATTGATGGTCTTGGTGGAAGCTGTCTGCCATGGGTAAATTTCTTAGTATGCATTCTCTCCAGAGGTAAATATTGGTTTGGATTTGATAGAATGGTAATAGAGCTCTCATCAGTTTATACAAGACTTCGTATATGTTAGGGGAGTATCTGACCCTTTTAGTAAACTTTGATAAATCAATTATTTGGGGACCTCCATCTAGGGCATTCTCATGATGAAGAGCTACACTGTTGGGGTTTGTAGATTTGGGCTTTGGTAAGCTGCATTTCCTCTATCTCACTCATCTGTTATGTCCATTTCCAGATAGACTTGTATAACAATATGGTGGATAAAGAAGGCACCGAAGGTGAGGAAGAAGCTAAGAAGGCATACAAAGCTGCCAGAGAGGAGAGTGATCATGCTGCTGAGACAGCTATCTCTGACAAAATTTCTTCAGCCCTGATCAATAGAGTAAGTTATTTGAAGAATCTTCTGTTCCGTTAGCATCTTTTTCCTTTTTATTTACATTTGAAGTCTTCTTCTTGTAGAATACTAATGCATACTCTTTGAGGTTCTGGACTGGAATGTAACTCGGATGTTGTAACTCAGATATTGCTTTGATGTGCACACATTTCAGGTAGATGCCATGCTCCAAAAGCTTGAAAAGGAAATTGATGATGTTGATGCCAAAATTGGAGATCGATGGCGCCTGCTTGATAGGTTTGTTTTTTTGTTATCTTGGAAACTATGGGGGTTGTGGTGGTTTTACGTTGTCACTCTGGAAATTGCATAGTATTATCTCTTGCACATAGAAATTTCTTCAGATGTAGCGTAAAGAGCTTGTTTCCTGAATATCAGCTCCAGAAACATCAAGGCTCGTGATGTACATTTCACTACATGTTACAGAGTCCACTGAATATTGTGAATCTGTCAAAAGCTCATTGTGAAGTCTTAATGCCCCCAAAAGAAAAGAGGCATATTTGTCATTTTGATATCCTGGGTGGTAAACAAAACAACAATCAAAATATTTTGCTATTGTAAACGACTAAAAGGTTCACAACTTGGCACTGCTTACTTGTTCACTCAATATGTGAAGATTGTCTCAGTGACTTAAACTGAGCAAGATGATAAGGGAGAAAACAGCATTTGTGATACTTGTTCCTGAAAACAGCATGTTGCTGCTCCTACTGTCCCTGCAAGATAATTAACATTTACATGCTTCACTGAATTATTCGGCAAACCTCTTTCTTTTAGCTCATTTTGTCTTCTTGCATCCAGAGTTTGCTTGCAGTAAAACTGCAATTCTCCATCGCAAGCTTAAAAGAAAGGAAAAAAAGTGCCCTAGCTCAGTAACTTTGGTCTGTACTCTGTAGTGGCTTTTAAGGATTACAATGTGTCTATTTATCCAACAAATCTTTCATTTTGATGTCAGGGATTATGATGGGAAAGTGACTCCTGAGGAGGTTGCATCTGCTGCTATGTACCTCAAGCACCACCTGGGAAAGGAGGGGATCCAAGAGCTCATAAGCAATCTTTCCAAAGACAGAGGTTAGCGATGAATTCCATCATTTCTCATTGAATCTCTTGCTATCATCTTCACTGGATGAATAGTGTTTAGATGCCGCTATAATATGATTCGATTGCTGTTTTATGTACCGATCACGTGAATATGCAACTTTGGTTTGGTTATCGCATGTTATTTGTTGGGGGTTGTTTTTTATGCAGCATCCAACATGTAGATGGAAAATCAATCCCTTCACCACCCCCCCCCCAAAAAAAAAAAAAAATATATATATATATATATATATATATATATAGACACACACACACACACATATATTCGTCATACCTTTTAACTCCGAGTATGATTTACTATTTTCTGTATTTTCCTTGCAACAGATGGAAAGATTCTTGTGGAAGATATCGTCAGATTAGGCAGTGAAATGAAAGATGCTGATGCAGCAGCGGAGGAAGGAAAATCATAGAAAACATGAACCAAAATGCCCCCCCCCCTGTTTCTTTTTTTGTTTCCCTGCTGAACTTCATCTTCTGGTTGCTTAGCTGTCCTATTTGTCATCGGGAATGTATTCCGTTTTGTCTAGACACTGAGGACGACACCGGCCTCAGTATCCATGACACGTTGAGAGTAATTAAACTGAAGGAAAGGAAAGGAAAATGAAAGATCCTTTGTGGGTTATTAAAATGCATATATCAATGAGATCTTCAGAATGGCATCCGTGAAAGAAAACCAAATATGTATACACATCTCATATTAATAATACAATTACTATTTTGTTTCGCTCTGTAGTCGAAAAATGATAGCAGCGGACATGACATGTATAATATAGCATGCATTTCGCGGATAGCCATCCTCATCTCCTTGACATGTGCTTTTTTAATGGTTAGAATTTTAATCTTCCTTGCACGGCTGACTGCTGTAGAGGAGAGCCCATAGATTAAACAACCAAACGGCAGTACCACGGGCCGCTGATCTACCTAGATATTATCTTGCTTTCTTGTGTTTACTGGGGACGCGGGTTACCTTGTGTCCTAAAAAAATTTTAAAAAAAATAATATTTAAAATTAATATATTTTAGTGATTTTAAATTGTTTTGATGCATTGATACTAAAAATAATTTTTAAAAGATAAAAAATATATTGTATTTCTAAATAAAAATTATTTTAAACTATATTTGCTATTATAATTATAAACATACCGTTATTTCAAGTAGTGCTGACAGTTGAGAACCGGGGACCTGTTCCAGGGTTTTCATGTACAGATCCCATCGAACTCTGTTTCGCTTTTGTTTTCCAAGGGACCAAGAATTGCCTTCTGCAGCTCCGGTCGCCGGTTGGGACTCGAAATATGTTATGACTAGACTGGTGCTCATGCTATGCAGGTTTGTATTATTTGTCTACTAGAATATTGTAAGCGCATTTTGAAAGAAAAGAAATCCGATGGTGGAATCTTGAACAATTAAACAAGTTGTTTTATAAAATAATATTAGATTACAAAAAAATAAAATTATAATGGGGAAAAATTTAAAAATTTTAAGAATAAAAATCAATTAAAATAGCAGTGCATGATAAAAAAAAAATTAAACATGTAAAATTTTATAATACTTTTTTTTACATTAAATTGAGAAATTTATGCACGAATCAAATCAAATAAATTATGAATCATTTTGTAAATAAATTTTACAGAAAATTCATGAACGATAAATAAAAATATAATTTAAAAAAATTAAAAAACCAATTTAAATTAAGATATTTAATATTGTAACATGAATCAAGATCATTTATTTTATTGTGTTTAATAAATTTATTTATTAAAATTAAGTTGTAATATAAATTGACACATATAAAAATTATTGAATAAAAAAAAAGAAAAAAATATTACACAAAGCTATATATTAATAGTATAAAAAATACATATTAAATACATATTTCATCCTCCACGTCATGTGGTTGTTTTCTTCAGTAACCTGGCTAATATTCCACCTTCTTTTTTGCTTCTATAAAATACAACATAATTTCATCGGATTCCCAAAGTACACTCCGATCCGATCCGCCCGAGTCTGACTAGCAGCACCTGTCTACTGAAAAAACCAACTACGCCGGATCCATTTAACAGAAGTCCATTGCGGGATTTTTAAAATAGTCCTTTACTATGATAGAGTTCTCAAGCGGCACGCGGGCCGGGAGAATTTTTATCAACATCAAAAATCATATTAATGTAATATTTAAAAAAAATAATAAAAAAAAAATTGATAATGGAAAGAGACTGCACAATGTTGTGGAGCAGTGACCCAGAAATCAAGTAAAAACACAAAACATCATAAATTAAGTATTTCATGCTTTCTCTCACATTATTAATTTAACTCAGTTAAAGAATAAAATTTATTTTTAAAAAGCAACATTCAACGAAGGTTAGGAGAAAAACTGTGTTTGTTACTTTCAAAACCATAGAAAAATCTAAAAACAAAAAGATATTGGTGGATCAAACAGTGAAAATAAAAAATAAAAAAAGACGATCATTGTTATTTTTAAAAAGAAAGATAAATATCGTGAAAAGTGAAAAAAAATATATTGGTAAATGAAATCACAAAAAAAAAAAGCATGGAAAAAGGACGAGGAAAAAACAAGTTCGGATGAACCTTGTAAACTTATATTAAATTCTCAAACCTGCAATTCATTAAATTATTGATTTGGATTCAACACAAGAGCTTGACAACTGAAGAATTAATTGTTGGAGAATGAAATCAGCTGATTTAATTTAAAAACAAAAATCATTTAGAAAAGCTAAATTTAACAACAACAAAAAACAAGGCAACCCGTGTTATTTTTAAAATGACTAAAAAAACATATAGAAAGTGAAAAAAAATAAAAAAAGTTAGAGAATGGAAAAAAAATCTTAAAAAATAGGGGGGGGACAAGGAAGCTGTTGTCAATTTTGTAAATCAAGATTAATCTTTTAAATTCACAACCCGTTAAATTCTATATCAGACTAAACTAGGAAGCTAAACACTATGATAGTTAAATGTTGAAATATATAATAAAAAAAATATTAGACTAAAAAAATAGTAATGATAGAAGAAAAATGACTAGATTTTACGGGGAGAGGGGGGACTCAAGAAGGTTGAAATTGTAAAAATTAAAAAACCATATGAAATAAAATAAAAATAATTATTAAAAGAATGGAAACCAAACTTGACAAGTAAATAAAAATCTATCATGGATGAAAATAAAAAATCATCAATTTTATAAATTATTTTAAATAAAAAAAATATACAATAAAAGGAACATTGATGAAATTTAAAAAGAACAAATCTTGGGGGTTGATTTTATATTTTTAAATGTCAACATGAAAATTGAGTAGGAGAGAGGGTAAAGGCCACATACCAAACTGACAACAATCAAACCATGTGCAGTGCTTGCATTTAAAGGGGATATAAAGACGCTTCAATCGCCGCCTTACAAGTAAGGTTTTGACCATTAAGAAGCGTCGCACGTGCTCTCTAAACCCGGCAAACACTATTCACTTGCTTCCAACTTGCTTTCAACTAATTCTTTCAAAGAACTTGGAAGGCCTAGCCACGCATTTTGGAAACTCCACTCCCATATCGTATTGCTTTTTGAATGTTGATCGCTATTGAGATAGCAGAAAGAAAAAAAATAATGAACTGAATAATATTCTTCTTATTCAACATAACATTTAATATTCTTCGTAGACAGTCGGTTATGAAGAGCCAGCCATATAAACAACCGGGTTCAGGCTCTTGCCGTCACCTTGATAAGCTTCCCGATAGAGTCGAGGCTCGAGACAGTGGAACTATAGCACTTCTGCTCAAATTATTGTACAAGTATTGGTGTAATATATTAAGAATTTATTTAACATTATTTTTCAATAAAATCTAGCATTCCTCTTGTATTTCTTTCATTGGAAATTTGGTATTACCATTTTGATTTGTCTTTTTAGCTCTTTCTAAAATTATCTGGACATCTCTCTCGAATTTATTTATTTTTCTTAGAAAAAAATACTGCTGGTTTTTAGGTATACTGGGGTGGGCCGGGCTGTTTTCATTCGTTAACAGGTTCCCGAAAGTATTTGGACATGTCTTTCCTTGGGCCGGGCGGCTGGGTTCTACATCCGCGCATCTTCATCTTGTTAAGGGTAACAATGGAGTTCCATTAACGATGCATCCTCGCTTCTACCCTCATCCTTGTAAGCATTTATTTTTGTAATTTTTAAACTCACAAAAATATTAAAATTTAATATATTGTTATTCTAAAATGTTGTTCTTTCATGTGATAGTAATAATTTGCAGCTATACACCTTTATTCGGATACGAGATAACAATAATGCAACACTTTCTGCGCTTATTGATTGCTTATGTGATTTTTTTGGGTAAAAACAAAATCTATAATTTATCTATAGAACAAATGCAATTAAAAAATATACATGTGTGGAATTAGACCTGTTGCGATGTAATCTGTTTTTTATTAAAAAAATTAAAAATAATAATTAAAATTATTTTTTTAGTATTTTTTATTGTTTTAATGTATTGTTATCAAAAATAAATTTTAAAAAATAAAAAATATTATTTTAATATATTTTAAAATAAAAAACAATATTCACAGCATTTCTAAATATGAGAAAATCAAAACATCCCATGTTTATTAAAATCATGATAAAAATAGAAATTGGTGAAAATAAAAAATCAGACACGTTAATGTATATGTGCATAGACTCTCACTATCAGCCGAGCGTGAGTTGCTAACAGCAACCAATATTTAACTGGTGTAATCGCTTTCACCAGCGCCGCCATGTTGCCACCAACTATAATCTACTGTTCATCGCCATCTTCGTTTCATCGCCATTCATGGCTTCACCAACACACAATCTTAACGAGGGTTTCGGAGTTTAATAGCTTTTATTTTTATATAAGTTTTATAAACGTGTTTCACTTAAAAAAAAAATATCAAAGTATGTTAGTTTTAATTTTCAAATTAATATCAATAATAAAAATAAAAATCTAAAAAAAATCGTTGTAGTATATTTATTAAATAAAAAATTATTTTTAAAATGTATCACAACATAAAATATTTTTATTGTAATTAATGTGATGATCACCGCTTTATACTTGTTGTCGCGATTTTTAATTTAATATTATTAATATTATTGTCATCGCAACAATCATCGTTACATGGTGATTATATGAAATGACAATAAAACTTTAATGTTTGAATGATATTGAATTTAAATTTTATTATTCTATTTTATAATAATTTTTTTAAAAAGTAAAACAAAATAATATAAGTTATTCAAGTTTATATTTTTATTCAACTAAAAATGTTGGAGAGCACAATGGTAAAATTTTAATTGTATGATTATTTCAGTCAAGGATAATTAAAACTTGGTAAGATCAATATAAAATAAAAACTAAATATTGTTTTAATAAAAACAAATAATTTGAATTAACTTAGTGACTCATGAGTCGGACATAATAACTCGATAATCTGTGACTTTCTAGACAAGCACAGAGAAAGAGATGTAGCCCCCAAACACACATTGGTTCTTCATGGTAGTTGCTTGCTTGCTCACACGAATGTATAGCCTAATCAGTAGCCAATCGTGCACGCATTATCTTATTAAACTCATATAAATTAATGATTCGAATCTTAGATTTTTTTCTAACTTGTTTAAAAATGAGGTGTTACTTGAATATTATTTTTTATATTATAAAAAATATAACCAGGTCTGGCTTGTTTACACCGTAAGCTACTTATCCAATACTTTATAATTAAAACAATATTTTTTTAATGTTTGACATCCAAGCAAGATAGGCCTTGTTTGTTTTCAGGAATTCACTTTTCTGGAAACCATTTTCCTCACTTTCCTATGTTTGGCAATACATGGAAAGTGAGTCAAAAAAAATGTAATTTCAGTGAAAGGAAAATGTTAAGTTTAACATAAGGAAAGTGTTTTCCACTTTTAATTCTCGGAAAACACTTTTCCAATGCTGCGTTGTCATGTTTCTCTGTAACTGTTCATGTTAATTGCACTGTTCATTGAACAGTGCAATTAACATGAACAGTGTATTGCATACACTGTTCACTAAAAATAGTGAACAGTGCAGTTTTAGTGCACTGATCACTCGCATGCGGGAATTTTTAATTTTTTTTTTTTAAGTGTGCTATTTTTTTAACATTAAAAAAAATAATTTAGAGTGAATTTTATACCTTAATATTTTATTCAATTTTATTACATACTAAAAATATTATTAAAACTATAGTTTTTATCGGATGTATTTCGTACGTAATAAAATTATAAATGGTTTCATAGAATAGTAAAAAATATTTCACAAGCTTATTTCTTTATAATATGATATGATATATATAATTATATTTTATAAAATAAGCTATGTATGAATATAGAATATAATAAAAAAAAATTCATCATTATACATTTTAGATTTTATTTTTTTGATTGTAAGTGATTAAATATTTTATATATATTAGATAAATTTGAAAAAAAAAATTATTAATAAATTATTTTCCAATTCATTTTTCATAACACAACCAAACACTGGAAAGTGTTTTCCATAACACTACCAAACATCGGAAAATACTTTTCTGGAATTCACTTTCCAGGAATTTACTTTCCCCGGAATTCATTTTCCAAAAAGAATTTACTTTCCTGCAAACAAACGGGGCCTTGAGAAACACTACACACTCGAGAAAAACACTTTCAATATATATACATATATAAATAATATTTTAATGTAATTAAATAGTAAATCTTTTCACGCAATGAAAGTCACGAACAATGCCGTTATTTGTTGGCGCCAGATGACGTTTGTTTTTGGTTATAAAAAATGTGATTGATATGTTTAGTGTACGTGTATATAATTTATCCAGGGATGAAGATGTGGTCATTGCATTGAGTTGAGTGTTGGTGTAGTTTATAAATAAATAAAATAAAGTATTTATTCTATATTGAAAAAAAAAAGTTTTTTTTTAGATGTTTATGAATACATGTTTTTATTGTATGATAAGTTAAGTAAAAGCCACGGTAAATAGACTCTCGTGATGAGATTTCTAATACTATTATATAAATATTTATAATATCAAAAGATGATATTCAATACTTTAATTCTCGTAATTAATTTTGATATTTATGATTATTGGAATAAAATTGAATAGTAATAATTAATTTTGATTTTTTTAATTTGTTTTTGAATTAATTTTTTTAATTCTTATAATTAATTTCGACATTTGTTACTGTTATAATAAAATTAAATAACAATTATTTGGTTTAGTTTAAAATATAGTTATTTAATTAACAATCATATAATTACATTAACATTCATGATATTAAAATATATAATGTTTTAGTGAAATGTTTTCAAGACTAATAAAACTAATTACTACATATAGAACATTTACAGGGAAAAAAAATATTTTTCTTTCATTTATCTTATATTCTTATTTGTTTGGAGGGATTCTGAAGTGTTATCTTTCCGTGGAACAAATAAATACCTTAAAGATAATATTTTTACGCTTATAAATGAACTATTATTTGTTTTTATTTCAAACAATTTCTCTAACATCAAGTGTACCTTAATGCAACTTAGTAAATAACCAAAGAACAAACTTTTAAATTGATATGTTATTTACATGTGAAAAAAAGGTTTTTAATAAGTAAACATGAGTTGAGGGTTTTCATTGCTAGAAAACTGGACAACGCCACCTAAATATTATGCAGTGTTAAGAGAATTTTTTTTATTTATTAAAATAAATGTCCAGACTAGCTTGTATATATCTTAACTAATCTCACAAACTTTGAAATTAAAAACTATATAAAGCTTTAGTGTTAAGAGGAAATCTTGTCAGTATTAGAAGGTGCCAATGAAATACTGTTGTCGAAACTTTCTCGTCAGAGTTTTTATCTCATCTGCAATTTTTTATATTGACGTAATATTCTATTATAATTTTTTTTAATCCATGATTTATGAGCCGACAATTGCTCACGATAAACCCATAAACATGACAAACAAAATCTCATGAATTTGAAAAACTAGCAAAGATCCAAGACTTATTATTAACCTTTCATCTAAACAATGCTAAATAAATCATGTAGATGTGTGAGTTTTCATAGCTTGAATATTTAAATATTGGTATATTTTCTCTTATGGCTGGATGATCCAATTACTAAAAAGAAACAATAAACATAATTTAAAAATGTGTTTAGTATTGTAGTAGCTTTTGTGGTTGTGGTTGTGGTTTGAAAAAAGTTGTTTTATAAAAAGTACTTTTGTTTGAGTTTGGTTTGGTATTTATATATGTTTTGTTAAAACTGTGGTTGAAATTAAAATTGAACAAAAAGTAGTTTAGAGTGTGTTCGGTTAAGAATGCTTTTCAAGTTGAGGTTGTAGAATAATTAAAAAAGATATATATTAATATTGATGATTTTTAATTTAAATATTATAGATTTAACTATTGTTATTACATCATGAGATAAATAATATTTTATATAAAATATTTTTTATTATTTCATTAAACTATTTACGATTTCATCACGTATGAAATTCATCTGACAAGGATTACAGTTTTCTTGGTTTCTTAAGCGCGCAACAACATCATGTAAAATATCATTAGGAATAAAATTGAGATTGTGATCAAATTCTGCAAATGCTGCGTCATCAAACGATCTCCTTCTAATTCCTGTAGTGTTATTGAATAATGTTAAACATTAGTTTTCCAAATAAAATACAATTAAAAATAAAAAAAAAAGATTTTTTTTTATTTTACCAGGTCGGACCCGGTTCAGTGCATTTAGTTTTGAACCGGACTCAATCTAGCCGAAACAATGGAGATTGTCCACGACAGAGGAGAGGAAAACGAGGTTGTTGTTGCTTGGCAACAACCTTTTCCAACTTTTGTTAAACCACAGGTTTGGCCACAAGCATTGATAGATCCTGCCAAAATAAAAGTGGGTTTGAAACATAACCAGACATGAAAAAATTGCAGCTTGCTTTAACCTCAGGTGCAGCCGCATTACTAAACGACACCTAAAACTTAACATCAAACACAAGTTTGGTTATTCGATAAAAAATAATTGTAGTTACCCTGCCAACTTTCAAAACATCGTCCATTGACCACTTTAAATATCACCAACACACCAATATTATAACCACCATGATAACCATCGCCACTTCACCGCTACCATAATCATCACACCACCACCATTATTATTTTTATCAGTATAATCATCATTTTATTAACATACCATTGTAGCTTTTATACACCTATATCATTAAAATAATAATCATCATCCCGTTGCCGCAACCATTAGTTATTGTCACCACCCAACCACTTTCATCACCAATAAACATGTTATAGTCACTACCAATATCACCATTGTCATGGCTACTATCATCTAAACCATTGATGCTATTACTTATCATAATCACTGCTACAAATATTATTATCACAACAATCATTATTATTGTTTATATCATAAACACCATGAATTTTAATATCATGATATTGTCAATAAACAATGATATCGATTAATACTTTAATTGTTATCATTTATTTATCAATTCTTAAACTCAAGCCATTCAATTTGAGCTGTCACTTTAATTATTATCAATTCTGCCATCAATTTTCCCTGAATTTCCATCTTGACCATAAAATATATTGTATCCATTAAATTACCTATTATTTTTTTAATTTTAACACACATGAATTACATGATTACATTTAAATTCATGACCTGACAAATTAAATATACTCTTCAATTCACAAAAAAAATTCTAAAATACAAATCATGCACTAACACAACAAAACCATCACTTTAAAAAACAAAACACTTAAACATATAAGAAAAATACAAAAACTATAAACAAAATTCAATAAACTAACTCTAAACACAAATTAGTGAATTTACTTATTTGGAGGGGTGAAGCTCAATATGAAATGGAACCAAGCTTCCACCGACGGTGGCGAGCTGAGTTCTCGGATTTTAGAGGTTTAAATTGAAATGAGCTGTCAAAATCTCAAATAACTAGGGTTAGGGCTAGAATTGAAATCAAGTAAGAAGAATAGTAAATGTGGTTGAAGAGAGGAGTTCCGAGTTTTAAAACCACCGATCAAATTTTCCTTGAAAATTTAACATGTTATCAATGCCAGCATTCCTTTTTATTCATTTGCTGTTTTCAACAGAAATTACAGATGAGAACTTTCCATCCCAATTTCCAAGGGCAAACAACGGCAAAATATTTCTTGTTTGAACTTTTATTGGTTTTTTTTTTTAAATAAATTCTAGCAGTGTTTTGTTATTATAATAAATGCAAGCTTGATTTTTATGAAGAAAAATTTGGAATATTAATTATGTAATTAAATGAGTGAATGTATGTGGAAGATTTTCTATCTGACTTTTAAAATTATAGTGGATGCAAGCATGATTTCCATGAAAAAGAAATGCTGTCAAGGTAGATAAACCTAACAAATAGCAATAAATAGAAGCTTGCATGATAATATAAAACTGAAATCCAACCAATCGTGAAGGGTTTATTGATTTGAAAGTAACAATAAATAAACTCTAATTAGTAAAGCAAGCTAAATGACACAAGCACATATTGTTTATCGTGTACGGGATGCTTTCAAATATCAAAATGTTTATTAACCAAATCATCTCATATGCATTGATAGATTTTTTTTTCATGTTAAACATTTATTAGAATACAAAAATACCCAAATTAACTTGACATCAACATAAAAAATCATGATGAAAAAATTAAAATACCTCTAAAAAATAGCTTTGTTAATTTAGAAACGAGGTAATTAAACAATTTAACGTTAATAAAAAAACAAGAAAGATATGAAAGCCCCTGCCTGGGCTTAAGCCGCCCTTTTTTGTTTCGGGATATATTTAAGTAGTTTAATTGTTATAGAAAATTGAAAAAACCAATCTACTCCAAAACAATTTGAAAATAACATTGATTCATGGTAAAAAAATCATCATGCCTTTAAATCCTGTCTCGATGTCCTTTTTTTTAGCCAAGGGAATTTTGTCAGAATGTGAATAATATTTATTAACCAGTAATGTATCACAGGTCGGATAAAAAAAAATTAACATAAAAAATTATTCAAGCATTGAAGTGTTTTATGTGAGGATTAACTGACTGATCTAAAAGGTTCAAAAACAATTTAGATAATTGATAAAAATATAATTTGATTAAAAATAAATATTTAAGATAATATTTTTTTATATAAATATTAAAATAATAACATATTGAATCGATTAAAGTTAACCTGAATTAACCTGTTAACCCGCATGCTGAGTAATGATACAATGATAACTAAAAATAAATCATAACAAATTACAAAAACTAATTCATAATAAACCAGATGCTGCATTATGAAACTGAAAAATATATCCATTATAAAAAATGAAAAAAAATAAAACACTCCTTCTTGGTTTTTTTTAATGTTAATTTGTTAATTGTTAATGTAGGTAGATAGTTTTCTTAAAAATAATGTCTGGTAAATATTTTCAAGGGGAATTTGAGAGTGAGTTTTAACATGTTTTTTTTTGTTAAAAATTTATTTTTTTTGCTTTAAATTTATTTTTTTAGTGTTTTAAAATTATGTTGATATTAAAAATAAATAAAAAAATAAAAATATATTATTTTAATATTTTTTCAATAAAAAAACATTTAAAAAAATAAGTTTTATAACCTTTTCAAATACTCTGCATTGGAAGGGAAGGCGCCATGAAAGCAAAAAAGAAGAGCGGTAACAATTAGATCTGGAGCCCCCTGATCAAACATTCAAAAACCACTTTGCAAATCGGACGGCTGAAAACGCTCGATCAAAGCCTAACCACAGCTGGGAGCACCCAATCAACAAGTAGCGCAAGATAAGTAAACAAACACACGAGCCACTCAACAACGTTAACAAATTAAAATAAATGATAAATAATAATAGTAATCTAAAAATCTAAAAAATACAAGAGTAAAGAGTAAGAGCCCTTTTATTTTACTTTACTCCTCTCAAAAAGATTTTATTTTCCTACATCTCTCCCTCTCAGTTTTTTAGATTTTCTCTCTGCTCGATCCTTGACTCGACGTTTCTCAACTCGCTTAAACTCAGTCTCTCTTCACGTCAACTTCCCCTCCAAACCAATTACACCTCGAAGACGTTGTCGATTCGGCGAAAGCTAGGGTTTCGGGTTCTTTTGCAATTTTTTGAAGCTTCTGATTGGTGAATCGTTCGAATTTCGTGGACATGGAGCTGTTTTGTTGTGTTTGGGAGTTTCTGAGATCGTGTGGTAGCTAGAAAGTCGAATTAGGGTTTCTGTTTTTGGATGCAAAATTGGGGGTTTTGTTTTGCTAACCGTGTTCAATTTCATGGCGCAAGTATAAATTTAGGGTTTTAGGGGTCATTCTGGTATTGAAGTTAGGGTTCTGGTCGTTTATTATACTAAGTTTCTAAATTCGAAGTGTTCTTATTCACTTTGATTGCTGGGGCGTATAATCGATAATTGAAAGTTCAGAGCTTTCTGTGGAGAATTTAGAGGGAACGAAGTGCTGTATTGAAAATTAGGGTTTCTGTTGTAAATTAAGCAAATTCGTGGGCTTTGAAATGCTTTGGTTTGGTTTAGAAGTTAAATTGGGCAGTGGATAAGATAGTATTGAAGATTTAGGGTGTAGACTGTTGTATGAGAACTGAAGTGGGTGGAGTTTAATAACTCGGAGGTAAGAAATGTTTTATTCACAGTTTATTTTGGCCAAGAAAGGGCCTTTGGGTACAATTTGGATAGCTGCTCATCTGGAGAGGAAGCTTCGGAAGAATCAGGTCGCTGATACTGATATTGGTGTCTCTGTAGGTTAGTTTTTATCCTCCTTTGTACAATATTTACTTTCAATTTGTTTTTGATTTCTTTTCGAGAAAGAAATGATACCACGACGCTCTAATGACTGATGAAGTGGAACACCACTGTTCCATGGGGCTCGTTGTTTTGCTATATTTAATTTCCTTCTGGGATGTATCTGCTTTTTTTTGGGGACAGTTGGAGCATATGGTGGTATTTTGAGTTACCTGTATCTACGAGTAAAATGAAAATGACGTCATCTCTCATTTACCAAAGTTTTCTTTAGTTGTTGTAGCAGTAATAATTTTATTTATTCAGATTATTCGTGATCTGGTCATCTGTCTTATTAGGTTATTAGTCGATCTCCTGCCGTCTTTATATTTCTATCGCTTTGTGACCATTGACATTAAATTTCAATTATTGCTAGAGCTGGCTTTGCCTTTTGTTTTTTGTTTTACTAACTAGTTAAGCAAGATGTTTTTTGGCACACCACCTCTTGAACACTTTTAATATGCTTTAAGGAAACCAAAACCTTCCAATCTACTTGCTATCTAAAAGCAGAAATTAATGAAGGAAAATGTAGTATTATTTCTGTCCTAGTTCCATTGCACTGCTTAAAAATTCTTCTGACTGAGAAAGGGACCATACTCCACTTCAATTACTATTATTGCTCTTCATTCAAATCAATCAAAATAGAGTACGAGGAAGAAAACTCCAAAGCTAGCTCTTTTTTCATGGATACAACTTTGTGTTGCCAGCTTTCCAAAAGAAACCAAACCAAAACCACCATGAACAAAAGCAGAAATTTTAGCCTGAAGCCTCATTGCCACATTTCCAATGAATCAACAATAACATGTTCCTCTTCTTGAACGTAGTACATAATTGATTTGATTTATCATCGTTGATATACATGGAAACGTAAACATTACTAAAACGATCTCCCCCATGGTAATTATGATCCACGGGAAGTAAAATAGGGGTGCTAGAAATGAAACGGATTTGCTAACAAGCTGTTATGAGCCAATGGGATCCTTCTTTATCTTCATTATCAGTGAAAATTGTCTTTTTTGTTCAATTCCTATTACATTGAGCAGAATTTGGATAGGGTAACTCATTTGGAAAATAAGAATGGTGTTTGATGTACAGGAACCAGCATGGTTAGTTCTTTCCTTGATCTGGGATGATTGTTAATTGTTGGGCCTTTTGTATTCAAATAGAAAGTGCTGCTGTAATTTATGCCGATTGAATAAATGTATCAATTCTATAGTATTAGAGAATTATATGAACCTGCAAGCATTGAGTATATTTTAATCCTAGGCTAGTGGTAGATGCGTGTCCAAAGTTAAGTTATGCCCATCTGTTACAAGTAAACATTGAAATTCAGAGCAGTTATATGAGTTGGAGCATTTGTGTAGTCTTTGATGCGGTTTGTATTTATTGTCCGTTGATTGTCTCATATATGGCACATTGATGCTTAATTGTTCATTATCTTCAAAGAATTATCATCTTTGGTTCCTCTGGCCTTAGTTTAAATATAAACTTTGATATTTCCTGCTTTCTATCATCCTTCATTCCATGTTCATGCTTATCTTCTGGTAGCATCATAGTCGGAGATTCATTTCAGTGGATTTGATAAATTTCAATTTGGCTTCTCACTGCTTCCTGTTTTTTTGATTATTCACTCTTTCTTGGCTCATGTATCTTCTGTTTTTGAGCAGATTCAATTCTTTTTCCTGATGTACCAATTGCACTGAGATTGTCTAGTCATCTTCTGCTTGGTGTGGTGAGGATATATTCTAGAAAGGTGGGTTACCTTTTTGATGATTGCAGTGAGGCTTTGCTCAAGGTAAAACAAGCTTTCCGCTCCACTGCTGTTGATTTACCACCAGAAGAATCAACTGCCCCATATCACTCCATCACCTTGCCAGAGACTTTTGATCTTGATGATTTTGAGCTTCCAGACAATGATATTTTTCAAGGGTTAGTTCCAAAACATCCGAATAATGTTGATTACTGAAGTTAATCTGTTGTAGATCATGGTTTACTTTTGTAGTTCAAAAGAGCTCCAGATACATGCTGCTCTGGCGAAGATCTGGAGTTGATTTTTTTGCTTGTGGGTTCATTCTTAAAAGGGTCCAACCATTATATGCACTGGTCTTTATCCATTAATTGTTAGATGCCTGACAATCTAAGTTTTTCAAGTTACTGCATGGCCTGTTCTGCTGGATTAGTTATATGGCTTGATTTTTTTTGGTACTTGTATGGTAATGTATCGCTGCAAACTTCTGATGATTGTAGAATATTCAGGAGAATTTCAAAGTGTTCATTTTACCTGTCTATTGATTGAATATAGGTCTGAATCACAATATGTTAATTTCCTGCTAGGAACCTATGATGCCTTTTTATCTGGATATTGACACAGCACTTTCTTGCAGCAACTATGTTGATCATCACATTAGTACAAGGGAGCAGATTACCCTCCAAGACACAATGGATGGTGTTGTCTACTCCACATCACAATTTGGATTGGATGGTTAGTGTATGCCTTTGCAAGTCATGGGAATATTGCATTTAATTTTATAGAGATGGCTATGCACTTAATGGATTTCTGATATATTTTGGGGTTGCTTTCAGAGCGGTTTGGTGACGGTGACACATCTCATGTTGATTTGGACCTTGAAGAGGTAATTTTCTTCTGCTTGCGTCTATATATCTTTGCAAGATGGGTTGGAATCTACATTGAAAATCAATTTGGTCACTATGGTTTTATAGTTTTACTGGTATTTAGTGATAGTAGATATGTTCAACCTTATTTTTAAAGTAGGAACCCTCATATGTGCCACATGCATGGGTGCGCCACTCTGCATCTATGCATGAGATTTTCTCAATACCTCCTACCATCCATTTTTTTTATGGTGTTGGATAAATCTGTTTCATACTCCACTAGCTCGCTTTATTGTATTATGTGATTTCTAAATTTTCTTTCATGGGTTGCTTATAAACAGGACCTGTTCCTAGACAAGGTTGCAGCTCCAAGGTCTGATGAAGTTTCAGAGTATGGATTTCTACAACTTTGCTATCTGATTCCTTTTCAAACCTTTCATGTGATTTTGTGTTCATTTGTTCACATACTTTCAAACTCCAATTTGTTTTATTCATTTTTTGGATGGCGGGGAGATACTATTTGAAAGACAGCCTTGTGCTTGTCCCATAGATAGATGTTTTTTCAGATTGCAGTTACCAAATGCTAATATTTTGAGTGTTATATTAATAAATGCAAATTAGAATTCATTTTCAAGTATGTGATTGAGCATAATTCCTATTCATATTATTTATACATGGACTATGTTCTGTTATCTTTGGTCAAGTCTTTTTGCCCATAGTAATATGTCATTATAGCTGCAGTTAATTTGGTGAGAGCACAATGCATATAAATGGAGATACTAATAAATTGCTCTGTTGCAGGATGAGTGTATCATTTGTGTGCTTTATTTTGCATAGACACCCCTCAAGGCAAACTGTCACAGATAGGATACTAACCTTTTATCTAAGCATATTGCTGAATTTAGTGTTTGTAGTCTAGAGTATAAGCATATGATGTTGTGGTTTTAATGAGGTTTTCATGGTTGCATTTGGTTAAGATAAAGGAAATAGATAGCTTGCATGTAATGTATGCCTCCATATTAAATAGTCCATCACAAGGCTATTATTATTATTGTGGTTAATTAGTGATTGTTGATTCATGGAATCATTTACAATGTGCAAAGTTTGAAAATACAAGTTCATAGAATATGTGTGGATAGTTAACCTGGTGATTGATTCATAATGTCAACCCCCTTTTTGCAGGCTGAGTCTTCAGACGTCTGCTGAGCCATTGGAACCAAAAGTAGAGGAAGATCATGACGTGATTGGAACTGCAGAAGCCATGCCAGTGAATGGTACTAGAAACAAGGTTGATATGGAAATCCGAAATATGTTCTCTTACCTCTAGTAGTCACTTATTCCCTTCACCCAATACTTTTTTTCCTCTTAATTTGGTCCATTGATTTTTGATAATGTAATTTGTTGAATTTATCATTTTTCTTGGAAGTGGGAGGATAATTTTAGCTGATGAAAATGGTTTACCCTTGTGAGCAGATGGGAAGTCAAGCTTCAAATTCTGAATCTCTGGACTATGCTCAGGCTCCTTCCACTCCTGGGTTAGTAGAAGAGCCAAACTTGTCCAGTGTTCAGGATGGTCTAGCCTGTGATGATCATTTAAAATCAGAAGATAACAATTTGACCGATGGCATAGAGAGCACTGGAAATGCTTCCAGCAAGCCAAATCATCACAGGGATGACACAATGAATTTGTCTTTGGGGAATCATTTAAACTGTGATACTGTTGTGTGCATACCTGCTGAGGAGAATGGCTGTCTTTCTGGTGATTTGGAAATCAATCAGGCAGAGGCACCAGGAGAGTTACTATCTACCACAGTGAATATAGATTGTTTAGCAGCAGATGGGACGGTTTGTGCATTAGATGGATCAGACAATGTAGAAGTGATAAATAACGTTGTCTGCAATGGTGAGGTAACTGTGCCCTCTGTCAATAAAATCAATGGGGAGTGCAGAGAATCCACAGGAGTCAGGTTACATGAACCAGATAATCTTGAAATTGCTAATGCTGTGGAAGACTTGAGCTCACTTGGAAAAGCTGTAGATGCGAATACTGGTTGTCCATTGGAATTGGCTGGTGCCCCAGAGGGTGATGCTCAGGCTCACCAAGGGCCAGAGGATCCTGATTCTTTGAGCAAAGATGTTGATGGAGAAAAGACACGCAATTGCATGGGCGTGCTCCGTGCATGCAATTCCTACACGAGTGGACCTGAAACACAAGGTCTTGCACCATGTTCATTGGAGATGTCCATCGGGGAGGAAGCATGCAATGCTTCTGGAATTTCCACTAAGGTGCAAGGTTTGTTCTACAAGCTATATGAATGAACTTTGAGTAAATTGTTGTGCAAGGTGTTGTTTGAATCTTCTGCACTTGTTACAAGCTATACTTTTTAATGTTTAATGGATCTCTTACCCTTGCAGGTGAAAAATGCCATGTGACTGATGTTATACAATCAGTGGAAAATCAGATATCTGAACTCAATTTACCTGGAGAAATTCAAGCAGATGGTGGGAAGCAAGACGAGCAACCAGACATTACGTTCCCTAGTGATAATCAGTTGGAGAACTTGAATAGTTCTTTGACTTCTGAATTGCCTACACCTGAAAAGTTGCTTTCTGTACCTCAAGGGCTTCTTGATAAGCCAAATGATTTGCTGGTTGAGTCAACTCCAGTTGAAGAAATCGTAGATGGGGGTGACAGAAGCAGTGCTGGAACCAACATTACTGGAAAAAAGCGTAGTTTTACAGAAAGTTCACTAACTGTGCAGAGTTTAAATTCAGTTGATTCTTTTGGTGTCTCTAGATCAAAGAGAACCGTGGATTCCATTCCTGATGATGATGACTTGCTATCTTCTATATTAGGTATATGGTTCTTGATGCCTCTTAGAATGCCATGCTGTGACATGACTCATGAGTTTTGTATATATAACAAGAAAAAAGGTTAATTGGACTTGCTTTGAGAAAAGGTCACTTTTATAAATGTGGGTATGTTTGACCTTGCATATTGTTGTTTCAGTTGGAAGAAGATCTTCAGTTCTGAAAGTGAAAACTACTCCACCTGCACCTGAAGTAGCATCCATGAAACGTGCCCGGTCTGCATCTCGTCCTAGTGCCATGAAGAGGAAGGTGCTTATGGATGATTCAATGGTCTTGCTTGGCGAGTATGACTCTTTTTTTTTCATTGTACGCTTGTTTTCATAAGTTACCTGTTGTCAACAGCTATTTGTAGTAGTAAATATCTATACTTGGTTTAAGAGTCTGGCAGTTAAGCAAGCCTCTCTTGCATGTTAAACTATTGAACTAATAAAATAGGAAAATTCTGCTAGCTATTGTCTTTTACAAGCCCTTTCCCCCATCCTTGTTGACCCATAAAATTTATACACTTAAATTAAGTATGTTGCTGCTGCTGTTTCTTGAAAGAGTCTCTTCTATCTACATGTTGCATAAGCTCATTGTCTTTGCAGTTCAATGATCCCTTTAGCTTTGTTGAACAACTCTGACTCCCTTTGATATAGTTGCATGAAGATAGGTTACCCAGTAGGCTTAATATAGCTTTGTGCTTTTTGTCTACTGGGCTTCAGTGACAGTATATGCTATAATTTGTTTTGAGAAATGGTGCTTGGTGGTTCAGTCTTTCAGCACCCAAGTATTTTTCTGACCCTCACTTGCATAATCAATCAGTTTAAGAATATAAATTTCAATCATGCACTAAATATATGGGTGTCCTAGAATTCTTATCATCTGTTAAATACTGCTGATGGTTTTCCATTTCCCCCCTGTCAAGTACCATACGCCAACAGTTAACTAATACTGAAGACATACGTCGCATACGAAAGAAAGCTCCATGCACACGCACCGAGATTTTAATGATTCAGAGACAATCCTTAGATGAAGACATTTTCACTGAACCAGTATTGACCGGTGAGTGCATTTTGCAAAATCTTCAGCATGCTTGGTTGCTGTAATTTATTTATTTGTTTAAATTGTAATGATTTGTCCTGTCTGATTATGTCCTGGCTTTAGTTATAACAATAAATGTGACTCTCTCATTAACTTTGAGAGCTCTTATAGTCCCACAGTACACAATTTAGGAACATCTTTTCAAGTTGTACCAATCAAAGTTGAATAACCATGACATCCCCTCTCTATATATTTTCAACAGAAGAATGTTACAACAGATCTAGTTGTATTTCATGAGTGGTATGATTGCCCCCCCCCTTTTTTTTGTCTTTCAGCTTGTGCCATGAGTTTCACTTGATTCACTCCCAGATTGTGAATATGCAGGCTAAATTTTGGTTGACATGAATTTTTTTAATAACCTTTGGTTTTCTTGCCTGTCTTTAAATTATGCATACTTCATTTGATTTTATTGTTATTCATGCAACCAAATTTCAGTTGCTTATGAAGATACAAGCTGATTAAATTTTGGTCTTTCAGGTATGTCGGCAGAGCTGACATGTTTGCACAGTGAAACATTTGATTTGAGCAGAATAGAGATAGATGACAATGATGATAACAATGCTTCTGTAGTGGCAAAGGATTCTAGTGGACCAGCTGTTGCTCAAGTTAATGAATTGGAAGCAAGCACTGAACCTGTTATTTGCAGAGAAGATGTTGATGGACAACCTGCTGAGAATCTCATTTGGACTGAGACGCAAGGGCAAATGAGTGCTATTGTCGATGTTTCTGATTACAGATCTTCAGAACATGGAATATTGGGGGAAATAACTGAAATGGAAGTTGATCAAGGGAATGTGGAAGTTACAGATGCTGAAAACCACACTGCTATTCTGCATTTTGATGGATCACACACTGAACTGATTTCTGGAGATGCTGGTGACATGGTGGATGGGTTGGCTCTCATGGATGGCTTTACTGGCACAGATGGTTCTCTGCAGATGGATACTTCAATTCTGCCATCGGATATGATGGACACTCAAGTATTTGGGGAGGTTGATTTAAGGGATGTGAGTGATGGCAAAACACTCGATGACATTGAAGTTTTAAAACATCATAAACAAAATATTGTTGCAGTTGAAACTGAATCTAGGGAATGGGAACTTTTGTTGGAAGAAAGCAAAGCTGGCGCACCAGCAGAAATCAGAGTAGATTTTCAGGCTGATGGTTCTGCACCTGCTGATGATACAGACACATTGCTTGCAAATATATCTTCAGAGATTGGTGGATGCATTAACCTCACTTCTGTAAATGTTGACCGAACTCAGGATGATGTTGAAAATGACAAGCTAGGGGATGGTAATGAAGATGGGGGCCTAGCCATGAGCTCAGGGCATGTTGACAAGGACCGAGATTCCAATCATCTATGTAATGAAGAATTAATGATGAACCCTACATTTCCTGTAGGATCTGATACGGACTTAAAAAATGCTTCTCTAAATGGTGGAGATTATTATGTTTCTCGAGAAGCTGATCCACAGAGAATTGTGGATGCTGAAATAACTTATGCTGACCACCCTGCTGTAAGTTAAACTCCTGATATCATTTTTGTTCTGATTTTCTCTTGTAAGGCATCTTTATTAGAAATCATTTCTTTGTCATCTAGGTGCTTTTTACGTTTTTCTTTTTTCATTTCTTTTTTTTTCCTTTTTTTCTTGTGCCTGCTTTTGTAACTGTAAAACATGATTTGGCATCTAGGTGTGTCTAAATTTGTACCTTTTTTTGCACACTTAGTTTTTCCCTTGTTGAACAATATTAGGGAACACAGTCTTTTCTGTTGTCAATGAACTTGATATGTTTTTTATCTGGTGGAAATTTGTCTAGCTGTTTCTGATTCTTTATTATTTTTGTTTAATTTTTCAATAAGAGATGTTTAGCATTAGCAAACAGAGAAGTCACAAAGTATGGCACACAAGTAAGAAGCCATGTGTAATAGCCTGGCATGCTTTAATTTTTTGCCTTCCTTTAAATGTGTCGCAATTTGCTTCAAAAGCCAGTTTGTATTTGGCATCACTTTGTCCTAGCATGGAATTATAATATGGTTATGGAGTCTCATATTATTATTGGATGAGTAGAATCTCGTGTAAATAATTCCAGCATTGGCTAAATAGATTGTCTGATGGTGCAGGATCTTCAAGATGTTGCATTTGCAAATGATACAGGTGATCTTCTCTTTGATATTTTAATGAAGTATTTGCAAACCTAGATAATTGCGTTTCTTTCTTATAATGTTTCTTTCATCATGAACAGTCATATATATAGTAAACACTTGAACATGTTTGGTGCTAGACATTCTTTTGTAGCTTAAAATATCTAAAACTTAATGTTGAAGAAATCTCTGCCTCATTTTTTAGTTTGGTAAATTATCAGCAAACATCATTTATGTAGGGATATTAAATTTCAAATTTAGTTGCAAAGAGCCATTCTTGACAGTGATGCAGGCATGGAGAAAATGCAAAAAAAAAAAAAAAAAGATTCACGGGAATTCAGAATTATGATTTAGATTTGATATGGAGCTTATTTGGTTCATTACAGTGTTTTAGGTCCTAACTGAATAATAGTTTTATATTTATCCACGCCAATTAACTGCTGATTCTTTGTTTCTATAGTTTCATAATTCGTTGATATTTTCTGCATCCATCAACTTTGCTTGAAATAGGCTATAGCAGGTGTTTAGGTATCTTTTTTGGGTTTTGCGATTCAATAGTCTCTTTGGCCTTCCTGTGTTAGTCAATGGCATGAATATTTTTTGGCTTAGGACAGTGAACTGATTTTCTTTGTGAAGAATTCTCTTCTGCTTGTATGTGCTATTTGGTGGAGTTTCTGTTTTTAATGGTGGTTTGCCCATTTTCTTTTCAGAATTTTTGAATGTAGATGATGATGAGGTGGGTGGAAATGATGATGATGGCATACCAGGTCCTGAAGATGCTCGCCTTCTTGACAATAGTGGATGGTCTTCCCGCACCAGGTGTGTGGATCATGTGGGCTGGGTTTATGCTGGATGATATGGAAACAGAGTTTTGTCTGTGTGTGCATGTGTGTGTATCTGTTTGTTGGTGTGCATTCATATAGGATCTAGGACAAGGATTTCCATTGGCATGCTGGGCGTGCATACTTTCCTAGTTGTGCATGGTATTTGAGATCATGCCTAGATATTATGTGGTCAAAATGAGGTATATGATATCTGCCTGATTAATGTGTTGAAATTTTGCCCTCCCCTTTCTTTTTTGGCACTTCATCTGTGGGTCTGTAGCGTAGTGTAAAGCAGTATACTGTAGCTGAGATTGCCTTATCTTTCAATCTCTATCCAAAGCGGTTCTTTTTACCCCAAAGCTTCTCTGGGTTGCTTTACAGAGTGGTGTTGGTTTTTATCAAGTTTTGGTATATGAGTGGCATATTTGAGGAAACATGATGGCATTGCAAACTTGGGATGTTAGTTGAAAGCTTTGAATTATTTGCATTGTCATCTCTGCTATGATAATTATCACTTAATAGTGTACAATTTAATACTATCTTCACTTCCCTCCACTATAAAGAGTGAACAAACTATTTATTGGTTGTAGAGTTGTCAAGATATCGCAAGATGTTCCCTGGTTATGATGATCAGGATCATTATGAGCTTAGACAATGTTCTCCCTTTTAATCCTTGTAATTTTACATTAAAAATACTGGCTGTGGAGATTCTTTGTTTTCGTCTTCAATGCATTTTTAAATATGTTTGGTGCATTTCTAATTAAAAATTAGGTTGAATGATTACTGATAAATTGTGGATGCTCTCTTTTGCAGAGCTGTTGCCAAGTACCTTCAGACTATATTTGATAATGAAGGTGGAAATGGAAGGAAGGTCATTTCAGTGGACAACCTTCTGGCTGGTAAAACTCGGAAGGAGGCATCAAGAATGTTCTTTGAAACTTTGGTATGTGTTGCACACTTGGGTTGTGGTGAACACCATATTGTGTTTTGAAGATCTGTTAAGGACATAAATATTTCTTTCAAGTTGAAAAATAGGTGTTGAATGGGTTTGAAGGGGATTTGCATAATTTTGATGTGGTAAGGACTTGTTAGTATAGACAGGGGGCAAGCAGTTCGTTTTAAATTTTAACAGTGGCAACATAATATGGAGATCAGAGCTGTGCAAGGACCAAGACATTTTAATACAGGGTGCTTGTTTGAATATTGGAAAGATTTATTGAGAAATAAAACAGTGATGAAGAATATGCTAAAATGTATTGGATGATATTCTAGTTATCCATCTATTGTTTGCAACTTGTTTGTGTGGCTGTGGATCCTCCCTCTTGACTTCGATGATTATTGATGATGTTAATCTTTGCCCTTTTGCAGGTTCTTAAAACAAGGGATTACATCCATGTAGACCAGTTAAAGCCCTTTGACAGCATCTATGTAAAGCCACGAGCAAAGCTCATGAAATCAGACTTCTGATCTCGGGTAGGAAAGGCAGAAACAGTTGATAAAATCAATTTAGGTCTAGTTCAGCTCGTGCTGAGTGAGCTGGGGATTTTCTTTTTTCTTTTTCCCTTTTCGTCATATTTATTCCTTACTCTAAATTATTTCCTCCGATATTTAGTTGGTGTAACTGATAGTTTAACGACGCAGTAGAGTTGCATATGTTACAGTATCAGGTGTAACATTCGTAATGTGGATCATGTGTGTAAATATGTGTAACATATTAACATTTGCAATTGAAGATGCTAATTTATTTGTTTGCCTGTACAATTACTGTGCTATTTGCATTGGTCTCAGGTAGACTCGAGTGTCAGTTACTAAAGATGTCATTGCCATTTTAATCTAGTAGAAGCAATAATGGCAAATTAATGTTTTGGTTGTGATCGGTCATAGGCGTTTGTGCTTGACGAATACTTCGTTGCCGCCATTGGGAATCATTAGATTGTGTTTTCTTTGATTCATTCGTGGCCCATGCAAATAACTCTGCGACTGATTCCATGGATCTTCAGTTGAATCAGTCCGTTTTCATCAAGTAAAGGACCAAGTTACTTCCATTCATTTTTCATGTAATAGTAGTGTGGGTTTAATGGGGGCTCTCTGCCGGAAGGCTGTATAGAAAAACTGTTTGGAGTGAAGCTTGGCGGAAGGAGGGATGGCGTGAATTTGAAAGGTAAGAAGGACAAAGGAAAGATGAATCATCATCCATCTAATTGTTTGGCTAACAGGGGACGAGAAGAACGACAATTACCTCCAATCCTTTTGAGTCCATGCTCTTACTGCCACACAAAAGATATGTCCAATCCCTTCTCGTCCATCTTTCCCAGTCCCTTCTGACAAATAGACTAATAGTGTATAACTGGATGAACATTCGAGGTGTAAACTAAAGCGGGTACATATTAATGGAGATACCCAGGAGGTGCTTATAAATAAAAAAAGTTCAACTTCGCCTCACATGATACAAGGAAATTTAAACCGACACTCTTTTAATTTCTGATCCAAAGCCAGTAACTAGAATCACTACATTGCACTGCACCACCAAACCACCAGCATATGGAGCTGCTGCTCTCACAATTGTTTTGATTATGCACCATCTGCAAGAGTCCTCTTGGATGTGCTGATGTACAGAACTGCATCAAAGGAGTTCAAATATGGTCATCATCGAGCAGTCCTTCTAGACAGGCAAGAAATTACAATGTAAAGACATTTTAAGTTGGTACCATTATTTCCTCGTATGAAAGCATCACCATATTTGTTTTTCAGTTGGCCATTTACATATTCTTCTGTTTGTTCCATTGCTATGTTCATGTACCCATCAAGACAAGCTAAAATACCTGCACAAAGAAAATGCTGGTGACAATAAGCATAACATTGGATAAAAAGAGAGAGATCAGAGCGTGCTCCATAAAGTGGGGGAGATCAAGCTGAAGCTCCAGTAATATCATAGCGCTTTGACATCTGATTATTCGACTTATCATACCATGAATGTCATGGAAATTCTGGACAGCCTTGAAAAGGTTTATAGGCTAACGAGTCATTGTGTTTTCTCATACTCTTCCCATTTCTGGACAGCCTTGACGAGTAACAAGGAAATTTCACTGGTCTTACCCATGCGCACTAAGCAGGAAGTATTTATTTATACAAAAACACTCCTTGTAATTAATCCTTCCTCATCAAGGCTGTGACATGACTTTAAAGAAAAACTGTTTGTCCGCTAGTAGACATTTTTGGTTCACAGATACGTTGCAGTGATGGGCAACGCCCACTGGTTCATTCTGCATTCAGATGTATATCTATTGCAAGACATTAAGCATATTAGAACCCGAACAGCATGACCCATGTCCCTAGAACGGGTTAAATTTCAATATTAAAAACCAACACATTGATTTCCAGTGCACAACCTTCATTAAAATGTGAAAGAAAAAACCCATTTATAGGAAAGTAAGAAGGTTATACTGTAGCTATATTTAGATAAATCCATCATCTCACCATGTTGTAGATGAAACCAGCAGAAAGGCATAAGAAAGAAAAAATTACAGATCAGGTTTATATAGAACACAACTAGAATATGCTACATAGAAAGAGAAAGTGACCTCTATAATCAACTCCAGAATTGAGCTTAACCACAACAGGCCGCCCACGAATTGATTTGAGAAAATCAGCAGGTGTTTTTGTGGTTGCCGAACCCTTCTCTCCTCCAGTTGACATTTTCTTTTTCCTGAATTTACACATCATGGGCAATAACGAAAGAATCATAAATTTGACCTTAGAACCTTAAAAAAAAACAACAAAATCTGAAGAATCATATCCTCAACACAATCCCAATTTGCCAAAAACATGGGAAACATAGAAGAAGACGACGACTTGAAATCCCTTTTGCGCTTGTAAAAGCAGGCAGTTACAGTTCCAAGTAGTCAGATTTGAAAAAACTGGACATGAATCGTAACTACAAACTACCTCCTGTAAATTCTATAGTCGAATACTAAAATTAAAAAAATAAAATAAAATGTTAGCATGTTAGTGTTTTTGCAGTAGCAAGGAATTACCCGCAAAATAAAACTAAAAGACAACCCTAATTTCATAGCTGAAAAAGATTGAAGAATTAATAATTCGAGTTTTTTTATTTTTTATTTTACCTGAGTTGCCAAACAAAGACGATCTTCTGCTTTGGGATTAGGGTTTTAGGTAGGGGAGGAGGGACTTGAACCTGGGCTTAGAAAGAGCATATACAAATAAAGGAGAAATAATGACGTGGCTACTTCACTTCGGTTTATGGTTTGCGCGTGTCTGTCACGTGACAGCTCCTCGTCTGGTTATTTATGGAGTCCTTGTTTTCCAATAATTTTCAGACAAATACAATATTAATGAATCCTACGACTACAAAAAAACAAATGAACCGAGCTCGTCCTAACTCCTATGTTGAAATAAAATGAATTTATATAAGTCTACAGTTAAAAGCTTGTTATATAAACAAGTTGAGTTTAAATTTAGCTAAGTTTTATTTATTATGAATCATGAGCTGGTTTAATTAAGCTCATAAATTAGGTTTTAAACAAAACTCATTTAAAAAATTCCAAACAAACTTGTTTATAAAGCTTACAAAAATTTAAAAGAGTGAATAATTTGTATAAGATTTCATTAATTATATAAAAAAAATTTGATATATATTTTGTTAACCTGAACAAATAGTTATACTCTCAGCACTGAGGTTGCTTATTTTTGTATTTAAAATTATTTTTAAATATATTTTATTTAAAAATATTAAATTGATATATTTTTAGTGTTTTTTCAATTATTTTAATGTATTAATATCAAAAAATAAAAATAAAAAAATAAAAAAAATTATTTTAATATATTTTTAATTTAAAAAATATTTTCATCACAATACTTAATATAAAAATCACGAAACATTGCTGCCTGTTAAACCAACTGCAGGAAAGAGCAAAGAGACCTAACCACGACCATTTAACCATAATACAAGTGTTGCATTTTCAGACATAAAACAAGCACATATATAAGAAGTCCCTTCTTCGTGGAGACAATGCTCGACTAACCAGAATTATATCTGGCTAGCCAATAATTAAATAATCATGTTTAGCAGCTCAGCTCAGGCTGGCTTAAGCTGAAACTCGAGGCGTCTAGCTGCTGCTTTCTTATCTTCTATTTTGTTCGAACTAGCTAGGTTCTGCCACTGCTCGCAGGCGACCACCATCCCTATCTGCCTCACTTGCTTCTCCTGAATAAGGATATCATCATCAGCAGCAATATGTTAAGCTTTGCATGATTTAAGAAACATAAAAGTGATGGCATATATATTGTAACTGATCCTTTCCTCTTAACAAGTTCGTCTTCTCACCTGCTGAGGCAGTTCAATTTCCTATGATGAGCAAGAACTTTGCTTTACGATATTAAATAAGAGTAAAAGTAGCCAGTGTCCAGCAACTTGAATGCAATAATTAAGCAGTTTCACCGTCTAGTATTTCCTTGAAAGACAAAAAAATAAAAAAAAACATTCTCGTTTGAATAGCTAACAACCCTTTCAAAGCTTAGTGGGGGAAGAAGTGGTTACTGGTAAGAAAAGTTCATCCTAATACTTTGGAAATTGGGCTTGCAAAACTTCTAATGAAACCTGATGGCGACAAATTCAGTACTTGAATGGTACAGACTGACACACTAGCTTCATTTATGTAAACTAACACTGTTTTGAATACCATGCACAGCCAGTTCGAGAACACTTTGGATAATACAAAAGAATGCAATACCCTATATATACAGATGAAAAGACGATGGATGAATAGTGTAAATAAAAAGTTACTTATCTAGAAGATAAAACGCTTGGTTCAAGCAGAAAACAATTTGCATCGAACCTCGTACTTGCTTCGGTATATGGAAACAGCTGCTGCATGGGCCAAGTTCTGGGGGTGCGAAGCCGAATAAGGTTACGTCGATGAGGTGTTCATGTCTTGCTGTTAGGATCAGTCATTAAGTGTAATTCAATTCTTAACTCTCACTAAAACTTGCAAAGCAAGTGTCTGCATAGAATGCAAAATATTTTCTGCGTGTTTTGTGAAGAAAAGGGACACTTGTGGATCAATAGTGAAAATTCTAAGTAAACTCTTCCAAAATTGATACATTAATCCACACTCGCAACAAAAAAGAATTTTACACTGAAGTCACATAAATAATGCAAACACAATTCACATAACAGGTATTGCACAAACATAATTCACATCTAAACAGGCAGCTGCTATTTGCCAGATTTCCTTATCAATGAGGAGCAACAATCTCTTAAAAGGCACAATCTCAGAGATATATACCATGTAGAAAATGAATAGGTTCCAAGCTTAAGTTCCAAGGAGTTAAAATGGCCTCTTTTACAAAGCGTCACTCTTCAAAATGTCAATTCCTTGAAAGGGATATCTCACCGTTGGATCACAAGATATTGGAATAATCTCATATTTTTAGTAGTTTTGGTACCTCAGGATATTCAAAAGATTTGTTTTTCTCATGTCCGGGGTACCCTAGAGAATTTCTTCCTTCTGTTCTTTTGTTTCTTCCTATACATCTTTTGTTATTTGGTAATCCTTCTCATTTCATGTTATTTTTTACCAACTTCTCCATTACATGTACTGTTCTCTTCTTCTCCCTCTCTCTCCCCCCGTTTTCCCAACAAGAAACGACAATCATTGATCTGAATATTGCTCATGCTTAAATCACATGAAGCCTTGAAAAATGCAATTTGTGTAGCCTCCTCTTAGGTTCAGCATAAGGGATACTTTTGTTCAAAGCAAAAATTAAGTGTGGAGACCCAAAAAGAACAATGCATGAAATTAAGCAACTTTTGAAAAATGATTTTAATGTTGAGCAAGTAGTAGACTTGTATCCTTCACAAGCAGGGAATTCAAATACTCCCTTCTCAGAGACAAACTATAATGAGGATTAATCAAGCTTCTATGGCTCTGTAATCATTTACAAATCCTCAAAACCATGAATATACAACCTGAATTCACATCACGCTTTTCTGCCTCCCTTTTTGCCTCTCTTTCCAAGATAATCAGCCATCTGTATCCTAGATATCAACTTCTATTTCGAAAAAAAATTAACATCAGGAACACATGATAAGTGTAACCGTAGCATCAGAGCTAAGTCAGCCAGCTTCAAGTTCAGCACCAAACTGCTCTAAGCGAGCAGCATCCTCATCAAGATCCCGGACCGAAGCATGATTAATTAGCCCATCATCCTCACTTGCATCTATCTGTCTTCCGCCAAACCTAAATGGCAAAAAGAAGAATTATAACAGAAAAAGAAAATTAGAAAATTTAAATGACTTCAGAAGGACTGGTGAGGAATGCTGAAGAACTAATCCAAAAAAGATTTCAACTGATGCTACATTTTTGGGTTGATTGATCTGCACCTTATTTCTGAGAGAATCTCTCATCGGTCTCTTTTCAATTCATAATGTGACAATCATTGGTACTGTATAATATTTGGAGATACGGCAATTTGCACTTCCCAGCCATATTTCCAAGCAAACAAAAAGCACTGAGCTCTAGTATCCAACACGGCGTAGCACAACGGTTGTATAACATGCAATTAATATAAATTCTAAAGATATCCACCATGCATGTTTAAGCTTGAACAAACTAGCATGATTTATGTAAGAGATCCACAATCTCCATTTCTCTCTAACCAACCATCAGATGTAGTCCTCTATTCATTTTAGATCATGCAAATCAGATTTCAAGAAGTTTGACATTGAATGTGTTCGGCTCCATATCGTGACAAATTGTTCATAATTGTGTTGCATGAATTTTCAATATCAAAAACTTGTACACAAAGCACCTGAAATTTATCATTTATGATACATTTATTTATCAAATCAGATCTGACAGTTTATTGAAAATCACATCATAGTAGATTTCTTCGCATGTATGTATAAATTTAATTATCTACTATTTTGCTGCTGATATTTTTAGTCTACTACTGCTTATCCAAAAGTAAAAATGAGTAATCATCATGCCTGAGCTTGTTACTGTGCCGGTCAATTTCTATAAAGTAAAGTGATTCTCACTCATGTCCGACTGAATCAAACGAGGTAACTACTAATTAACACATCAGAACTCACCATCGTCCATTCATCAGTTCTATGCACCTTCGAGCATCGTTTCTGTCCTTAAATCTCACTAAAACAACACCGTGTGGATTATTCTCACAGACCTGCAAGCAGAGACATAAAAGAGTGTGAGAAGGTGGGGAGAAATTAAAATGAGCTGAAAGTAGATTAAAATATAGTCAACAGCAGCTTGGCAACGGAACTCAAAAGTGGCTATCAGTGCATGAATAAAGAAATACAACAAGAATGAAGAGAATTTTCAACCTTTGTCCTTAGAATTGCATGGAGGCAGTAGGAAACCAAAAAAATCAAACAAAAGAATATAATGACTTCTGAACTTCTTGTTTTCCATGATACCTAAGTATTTCTTTGAGAATGAACGGATGAAAACAGTTTTCAGTACAGGCTGGTCCACTTAGTGAAGACGAGTACAATTTTCAATGCCCAGGAGTTCTTAAAAGGTCGGCAAAATAAGTGTTGGAGAATAAAGGACTACCAAGAACAAATGCAATTAGATGAAATGAACTAAATCTGTACCATTACATGTAAAATGCAAAATTTACCAGCTAGCACTAAACACAAACCAGTGCAAAGATTCTATTGCATGAATAGTTTGTTTAGTATGATTTGTAACAGGTTATGTAGTAGAAATACACAAGCTTGGCTGAAAAAATTTCAGATACCTTGATGGAATCTATTGGACCAAGCTTCACACATTCCTCTCTAACGTCTACCTCGAGTTCTGAACCTAAGCTTTCATCAGCCTGTAATAAGAAATTCAAATATGGCATGGTACATAAATCAGTAACTTGATATTAAAAAAAAGAATGTAGCAATCCATTAAAAACAAAAAAAAATGAGATGGCATATTTTATTTTGAGAAAAAACTAACATTTGTAATAAGAAGCTGAAAAGCAGATGCTGAAAACAAGAGCCTGTGCTTTTCCTCAATGAGTATGAAAATTATGGTTACTGCATTTCAATGCCCCATGCTAGTACATTCTCTTTAAAATTTCAACCCTTGCACTATTTCATAGTCATCATACTGAACAAATCAAAATGGTAACCTCTTCAGATAACCAAAAGTGGGAGAATTACATTAAGCGCCCAGATAAAAACACCCTTAACAAAATAAACTACTAAAATAGAGAAAAGAATTGCAACATAAACAGATCATCAATGGTGGATATGACAACAGGTCAAATTGTTTACCATATCTCTGCTAAATCTCAAAGAAACACATTTGCTCTCTTAATAACTTTTTGTGCACACAGAAAAACTTAAATACAACAAATGGATAAGAGAGTAAAAGTTCAACACGGAGTAGTAGGGGAAAGGATAACTTGCTTTTTCTCGTGCCCTATTTTCTCAACAAATGATAGCAGTTTGACTGTCAAATGCTGGACAGATGCTGATAAAAGTCATTTAAACCAACAGCACTTCCAGAGGAAGTCCCATCCAAACCATAGATGGTTCCAAACTCACCCTCATTTCAGAAAGAGTGAACAAGTGGCGAAGAACTACAGTAGCTGGAATTGACACCTTGGCATCATCACGGCCACCTGTGGGATACAAGCACATGAAGTCAGCCATATGCAAGGCATCACTTGTAAAAGCAACTGCAAAGGAACTCGAAATAAAAACCTCAAGAAAAAACTAGTTACATCTCATGGAACAAAATTGAAACATTGAAAATAAAAGTACGGCGTGTAATTTTCAACCCTTCAACTACATTGTATCCACTCAAACCTGGTTCAAGATTTACCCTACTATGGCCTTCTTTTTATACACTCAAACCTGCTTCAAGATTTACCCTACTATGGCCTTTTTTTTATCCACTCAAACCTGCTTCAAGATTTACCCTGCTACTTTTTGTCAACTGTAACTCTAAAAAATGGAAAATTTTGTATTCATGTGTAAAAGGAATAAATCACATAATTCCTCATCAATTTTAACAAGCCAGAGAAAGATTGCTGGAGTTGACCTTCTCACAATCAAAGTAGTTAGTTAAAGGAATGGTTTAAATCATGGATATTGTGGCGATGTCATAAAACGTAGGAGTATAGATATTTTATTTCAGAAAAGACAGGGATAGATAAAAGTAAGTTCACTTGGAACCCTTAAATGCATATTTACTGAACTAAATTCAATGCCTCAGATTGAAGAACCTACCCCAACCAAGGATCCTGTCCTCAACCTTTTTCAGCTTCCTTTTCTTCTTGCTGTCAATTTGTTTGGATATAAATCTGTCCCCTGCATTTATCATGAATAAGACTCAGTTATCCTTAAGACATAGAGATATCATTCATATACTGATTTATATGCAAGCAATGATAAAAGAAATCCTCAGTATTGCAATCTGAAAATTTGAAACATCATGGTTCACACTTGTTACCTCTCTGTTCAAATTTGGCTTGGCTGACTGACATAGGAATTGTGCCCCCAGGACGCAATGGTGTCCCATCCAAAATTTGCAAAGCCAAATCTACAGAGGGTTCCTACCATGCAAAATTTGCATATACTCAGAGATAAGAATCTTGACTGTTTCACATTTCAAGTACAGCAACACAGTAAAGCAATTACCTTCAAATATGTAACTAGAGCATCTCCCTTTACTCTTCTTGTCTCTTTGTCAACATAAATCTTCACTCGGGGCTTTTTTGTTTCAGGATCCTACAAAATTCATAACTTGGTTTCTTAGATGTGCAGTTCAAAATGACAAATTGCCTAGGATTAAATATATGTTCCACACATCACGAGACTGGGAAGCAAATGCATGCACACAAAGACATCCATAAAAAAATTCCTGTTTCACCTTCTGATATAATGCATGAAGAATGAAATTGAAAAACTAACAGAGTGAGGTCCATTAAACAGTAATATAGCCTAGCCTAGCCTAGAAGATTAATTTTGAGATCATATTGGAAAATTAAATGTCAACAAACAAGTGCGACTTTAGGACACAACAAGACATAAAACCTCAGCTATGTCCAGAATAATGCATGGGATATGGACCCTCCAAGAAGACCTGAAAATTTATACGCAACCATGCATGCACAGCATCAGCTCCTCAGTCAGCAAAACAGAGTAGTTCTGCAACAAAAACAGTATTCTCCACCCTCTTAATGTGAAAACTTTACATGTACCATATGCACAAATCTTCTTTAATTTTATCATAGCACAACAGTAACAACAGCAAAGCTTTTACTTTATCATAAGATTGTAAAATAAATGGCCATATATAGTCTACCTTTGTGGAGATGACTTCACCTTACACTTTAAAAGTCCTTTAAGAATATACCAAATGAGTTAATCTTCTGTTGAATTCTCTTCTTTATACTTTTTTCCATCCCAAGTACATTGCATGTAGCACATGATTACTGAATTATTAAATTCAATCATACAGGATGATAGCTGAATTGCTAAACATACTCTGTTACATTAACCAACAAGTTCATAAGCATTTTTTTAACTGCACAACATCTAATGAGTATTTGACAAGATTCTTTTCTGGTGCTAGCCTGGCCTAGGTCACAAAAATTATCATAGGAAAAAGGCGACTTGAAACCTCAACCATGAGTAGATTAAGAAAACATGTACAGTAAATCAATGAAATTATACCTCCTTAATTATCCCACATTTGGAAAATACCTCTACCACCTGCAATGTTTTTATCAAATTAGCTTCTAGCTAAGATAAAACAATAACCAAGATAAGACAGCAACTGACTTACTTCTTCAGCAGTGACATCATCAGGCAACCCAGTTACATAAACGTGTGTATTGACTTTCAATTCAAACCAACTATCAGGAGCCTTATTGGGTTCCTGCAAAATACATAAAAATCAAGGAGTTAAGCACAGCCAAAAAACACAATCCAAACTAAAAGAAAAACAACAAATACCCAAATACCCCATCATGCAAGTGGTACCTTAATTCTTATACATTTAATTTATAGTACAATCTATTTTTATGGTCTAAAAAATCCATGAAATGTTTGATAATGATGACGACGACAGTCGTCAGGCTACAATGGTACTGTTAGTTGTGCTTAAAACCCAACTTGCATGAACAAAGTAACTAGAAAAGAGGCAAGACTCCATCTTCAATGGTTGTACTAAGAAGATACCTTTTTATCAGCTTGCTCATCCTTCTTGTCCGCTTGCTTGTCATGCAATTTCCTCTTGTTATTATGCTGTGATCCTACCACTTCATTAGTAACATTGAATTCTTCCTTCAAAGTGGCATCAGAAGCGTTTGCATTTAGAAACACCTCCTCTTGTTCATGGAAAGTCATCTCTTCTACTCCAAACTGCCCACTTACACTTGAAGGATTATCCTAGAAAATCAGTTGATTATGAACAAAAGGTTGTAATCATCATTTTCAATCACATCAGTAAGATTATAGTTGGCCAGATAAAACAATGGTCATAAGCTGGAGAAACGAGAATCAGCATCAACTTTTCAATGCATCAATATGATAAAAAAAATCGGCTATTTTGGTGTTACAGGAGAGGCAAGAAAACCATAAGAAAATATCCTCAAAATAAAGAAGCATGATAGCACTAAGCAATCAAGCAAAATAGCAATGGAAATTTCAGAAGATATCTGACTCGGAATGATCACAGAAATAATCATTAGAGATTGCCTTTTCCAAGTCCAGGAAGCACTGTTCCCGTGATACAACATTAACTTTCTTATGATGCAGAAATTCAGGATGGCAATGAGTGATAATTTTTGTGACGTTCATGAAAATCTATTGAAAAGATTATCCTGGCTTCATATAATGGGCCACTGAATGGTATGCTTTCTTCCTAGGAATCCTCTGTGTCCAATTTCTTGCAGAGCCCTAATAATCATCACTAGAACCTAAAATCTGTCTCTCTTCAGATACAGAAACCCAATTTGTCCTACAATTGCCCTGCACGGGAAATCCAATACAGTTTTAGGCCACTCATCAAGCCCAAAACCCAAGAATTCACCAATGCTGCACTTGATTAGTATCCCAATATCAACAATCAGAATATAAACCATCTCAAGGAGCTTCAGATAGAGTATGAGATAACTCCCTCCATAAACACTATCAATGAGAAATCATCAACAGATAGCAAATGGCACAACCCAAAATTATCCTTCTCCGATTCATAACCCTCCTCGATCTTAATCAAAATTGACCAGACGTACAAATATACATGTGGAGGTATATATGTTTAGATATGCATGGATATGAATTTAAAAAAAAAAATAACAAGGTTAAGATCTGAATGTCAAGAACATAATGCTAACGCAGAATTTCACAATAAAGTTTTAACAGTTCTTGAAAAAAAATTTAAATGAAGATAAACCCTCCAAAAGCCACAAAATGACAACCAACCTGAGGAACCCAGGCTCTTAGGCTTCCATCCCACTTGTATGTAGTCCCATCATCATCTGTGAATTCATCCTCACCATCTGGTGGTGATAGAACCCTGTCAGGATCGTCTATGCCAAGATCATCTCCAGTGTTGCCAGAAAGAGATCCATTTTTCAGCCTTTCTGTCTCAGCCTCAGCCTCTTCTACCTCCCTTTTCCATTTCTCAAACTCATCCTCATCAGTGTTGGGTGACACTGCAAACAGATCATAGCTTAAGACAGCTTCCACGAGCAAGATGAGAAAAGACGGGGGAAGAAGATCTTCACCTAAAGTAGAATGCTTGGCTTTCTGTTCATGGCTAGAATGAGATCCATTTCTCGATCCAACAAATTCCAATTCAGCCTCTCTGGCCTCCTGCAACTTCTCCACCTCCTTATCATTGTAAGCAAGTGCTGCATGAAACATCAGAGGTTACAAGCCCTCATTCAGAAGATGGAAATGATAAATATACTTATGAACATACATGCAAGGGCATATCAAATGTGCAATGATACATAGACAGTACAGAATAGAAAAGAAAAGGAGATTCTTCACCTGCTGTGGAATAATCAGATCCCTGTTGAGATATTCCTGACGTGAACTCAGGGAATGAGGACAGTGGCTGCCATTCACTTCTTCCTTCAGACCATACCAGTGTACTTTCTACGAGATACCCATTCAGGAAGTGCTCTGTCCAGGCAATGCAAATAAGCAAAGGATTTGGTTCAATAGCTCATTAGACCAATTGAACATGTTACAGATGGAACGATTTTCCTGAAACCTTGCTATTGATTACTGATGTTACTGGAATTCCAGAAAGCAGAGAAAGAAAATTCTCCAGTAAATGAAAGCTCCCATAAAAGAAACATCGACACATAAGAAACCAAAAAACTAACAACAAAATAAAAGCAAGCACCCTTTTTTCTCTTTATAGTCTTTTTCACTCACCAAAACAATTCAAACATGCACTTTTTTTTTTTTTTAAGTAAAGGCACAAGGTTTCAAGACAATCATTCCGTATTTTGAAACCTAAATAACTTAAAAACAGCATCCGATCAAACTCACCACTTAGCTCAGAAAACGTATAAGGTCCAACCTGTTGTTGATCTTCACCTAGAATAAACCATCCAACTTCCGCAACCCTGTTGTAGCTGCCATCATGGCCGTTTCCTGCACCTACGCGATAAAAAGAACATTGCACATAATAATAGAACCCGTCATCGTCAACACTCTTCAAAACCATAAAACAATCAAAATCATAGCCTACGAATTAAAACCCATTATAAATAAACACAATTGCACACACAAAAATAAATAAAGTTGCAAAATTTTTGTTTCTGAACTATCCTGAAAAAAGAAAAAGAAAAAAAGGCAGCCCATGGAAAGGAACGACCAGTAGATATTTCCAAGAAGTAAAAAAACCACAATAGATATTTACAAATAGTTCAAATTCGTATCATGTAATTAAAAGAAAAAAAGAAAATTGTTTCTCTGAATAAATATGATAACATTAAAAAACAAAATTGCAAGAGATGTTATTATATTTAAATAGCCAGTGTCGGTACTGACCAGAGTATGGCTGCTGCTGCTGGGTTTGGTGATCCATGGCAAAATCCTTCATAGACGACACCGTTTTCTTTTTACAGTGCGCTGCTGGTATATTGGAGACGACGGAGAAACTACTAGACGGGACAGGGCATCAGATGGAAGAAGGTGAAAAAGAACCGATTGTTTGGATGTGACTGTTGTTCTGTCTGACTTTAAGGATAAGGGTGGCCCTTGGATTGAAATACACTGAGATGGTGCTTGGGAATGTAATATTGGTGGTTTTAAAAAATTATTTTTAATATAAATACATAAAAATATTTAAAATAACAAAATACGGTTTTAATAGCGCAGAGCGAAATTAATAGATTCGGGGTTAGTTATTTGCGGCCTATTTGCAAATTGCACCCGCTAGTTGTACTGTCTTACTAAAGTAGTCCTACAATTCATATTATTAATAGATTCGGGGTTACTTATTTGCAGCCTATTTGAAAACTGCACCCCGCTAGTTGTACTGTGTTACTAAAGTAGTCCTACAATTCATATTATTAATAGATTCGGGGTTAGTTATGTGTAGCCTATTTGCAAACTGCACCCCGCTAGTTGTACAGTGTTACTAAAGTAGTCCTAAAACTCATATTATTTCCTTATTTGACAATCCATATTCCTTTAGAAAGTATCTGTGTTTTCAAACGCGATGCCGGCTGGTAGCTTTAATGTTTTTTAATTTTTTTTTTAATTAGTTGTGTTTCGCTCGCTGGAAAAACAATTCTTGAAATTCCTGTCATCTAAAATATAAACAATTCTTCAAAAATTCATTTTTCTTATTCTTGCCCTATAAACATCTAAAATATATCCTATAACACTTACTGTATCCATTTTAACTTAAAAACACCCTTCAACTATTCTAAAAGTCTAAAATTAAATTGAATAAAAAAATAAATTTCTGATGCCCAATTTTTTTTCTAGCAGGATGAAAAACTCAAGCCATTTTCATGTAACCCTTCTATTTAGAACAACCTTATTGATATCAAGATATGCATTTTTCATTATCAAAACGTGCTTCATCGATCTTTCGTTCTATTTTCCAACAATTGTCGCATTGCTCTCTCAGCACTTGAGAACTGAAAAGTGAAAAAATGAGGCTCAAGATTAAAACATTAAATTTTAAAACTTCAAAGATGAGATAATGCAAAGGTTGAAACTTTAGGGAGCAAATTGAAGTTTTAAGAATGGAATTTATTTTTTTGTTTTGCTCTTTTTTTTAAATGTAACTTGAAATTTGATATTTAACTGGATGCTAGGATTTTCTCTTGCACTCCACTCCGTATGCACAAGAGTATACTTTTGTCTCGAGATTGGGAGGTCAAGGTTCAGTACATATTCAGAAAGACCAACTCTTTGTTTATCTAAAAACCCTCTTAAAGAAGATTGGATTGTCAATAATCATCATGTGGGTTTATATACTATTTTGTATTATGATCTACTCAGGTTTTTTATACCTTATTTAATTTATTTATTTTTTTTAGTAGTATTTATGCAGATTCACACTAAAAAAAATATATTTTTAAAATAAATTGGAACGTGGTTTGAAACTCAATAACAATAAAATTTAAAAAAATAATGGTAATTTATATATATATAAGTTTGTGTATATAGAGCCTGTTTGAGATTTTAGTAGCAGTAACGGTTTTAAATGTTTTTCATTTAAAAATATATTAAAATAATTTTTTTTATTTTTTAAAATTATTTATAATATAACGTATCAAAACAATATAAAATAAAGCATGCTCATATTCAAACCCACATAATAATCCCCTTATTAAAAAATGCATCTCTTTCCGCGCATATATTTCAAATACTGGATTTTTTTTCATTGGAAATAATGAATTTTCAAATCTTAATGCTGTTAGCCTGTTACCCGCTTGGAGGGTGTGAGCTGATGTACATGTAGTTGTGTGCAAAATGTTTACTTTTCAACACTTATCATTAAATTAAAATTAAAAGAAAAACTAAATCATTAAATTATTTTTATTATCAATACATTAAAATAATAAAAAACATACATAAAATAAAAATAAAATAATTCATTTTTTAAAATATAATATCACAAAAAAACAAAATAACTATAAATATAATAAACTCCATCACCAGACAAGATACTTATTGGTGCCATTAGATTGATGGATCCCGATATGTAAACCCGCAGTATTGCAAGTTTTGGCATATCATCACAAATCAAATTAATCATTAGCAATATTGCAACCAAAAAAAAAGAAAAATTAACAATATTTAATCGACTGTATGATCTATGAAAATCAAATTCATCGCGCGCGAACCATTGCAAGGTAAACTCATGCTTCATGCCAGATTTCCCTTTCCCTTAATATTTTTACTTATTAAAACAAACCTTTTGTCCTCTAAAAATAAAATAAAAAATTTTAATGGGATAAATTCAGAACAAATCCAACTTAGAATTCATAATTTTAACCTGGTGAACTATCAAGTTGGTTTTAATTAGTGGGATTTCTCAAAAGATCACGTAGAATCTCGTAGACGAAGAAATTATTTGAAAACACGGTACAAATTATATTTTAAAAAATTTTAATTTTTTTTTATTTAAAATAAATATTTATTATATTTTCAAATCATTTAAATATATTAATATTAAAAATAATTTTTAAAAAATAAAAAATATATTTTTTAATATAATTCTAAACAAAAAAAATATTTTAAACCAACTCACTGAAACACGGTCTTCATGCATAACAGCTGCTGAAAGCATAACAATCCGCTACTAGGTGGGGTCCTTTGGTTCCCATGTAACGGTCACATTTCCAAATATGACCGTTACACACATAAACCCCTCCCTATATTAATCAACTCTCTCCCTCAATCATACCCAAACAGATCTTCATTATCTCCCACTCTTTTCCCTCTCAGATCTCTCAGAATTTCTTGCAAAAAACCACCTGAAAATAATCAAACATCAAAAGGGGAACGCCAATTCCGATAACAGAATCATCAAATGGGTGCCAGCATCACTCTAGGCAGCGCCGATTCTTCAGTGTCTCAATCCCATTACCATACTCACAAGGTTTTCTTGTTCTGCAACTACATCCTACTAGGTGCAGCCTCCAGTTGCATCTTCTTAACCCTTTCGCTTCGCTTAGTCCCTTCAGTGTGTGGCTTCTTTCTCATTCTCCTTCATGTCTTAACCATTGTTGGGGCAGTTTCAGGCTGTGCCGCAGCCTCATCAGGGACTAATAAGTGGTACGCTGCACATATGGTGGCCACAGTGTTGACAGCCATATTTCAAGGGTCAGTGTCGGTTTTGATTTTTACAAGAACTGGGGGTTTCCTAGGGAACCTGAAGTCATATGTGAGGGAAGAAGATGGTGAGGTGATATTGAAGCTTGCTGGTGGGTTGTGTGTGGTGATCTTTTGCCTGGAGTGGGTTGTGCTTACTCTTGCATTTTTCTTGAAGTATTATGCTTACGTGGAAGGAGATGCTAATGATGGTGGCAATATTGCTATGAGGAGGAGTGCTAAGGTGCAGCAAGACGAGGACCTGAAGGATTGGCCATGGCCTTTCCAAGTATAATCAATCTGGGTTTGCTGGATTGTTTTCATGGTCATGTTTATGTCCTTGTGGTGCTTCTGCCACTATTCTTTATTTGAATTCAATTATAAGTATCAACTTTTTTGATATAGTGTGATTGTTTTTTGTATGGAATCATGGATTGATATATAAAATGGATTGTGCTTAAATTCATGTATTTTGTACTAATGATTTACTAATAAAAAATCATTTGCTTTCATCCAATTTCCATATCCCTGGAAGTTCTCTTTCTTTCAAGTTCTGTTGTTATTTTTAAGAGATTATCTCTCATTTTCTAAATTCTCATATAGTCGGATCATTCAAGAAGTTGGCTATCTTGATGAGCAAGCGTGAAAAAACAAAAAGCTTACTCAATTCAGAATCCATCTTTATAAGGTCTCGTCCTGCTAATAATAACACACCATTAAGGAATTAGAAAAAATGATTTGCTTTCATCCAATTTCCATGTCCCTGGAAGTTTTTTTTCTTTCAAGTTCTGTTGTTATTTTTAAGAGATTATTTCTCATTTTCTAAATTCTCATATAGTCGGATCATTCAAGGAGTTGGCTATCTTGATGAGCAAGCGTGAAAAAACAATTTTTGCTTACTCGATCCAGAATCCATCTTTATAAGGTCTCGTCCTGCTAATAATAACACACCATTAAGGAATTAAAAAAAATGATTTGCTTTCATCCAATTTCCATGTCCCTGGAAGTTCTCTTTCTTTCAAGTTCTATTGTTATTTTTAAAAGATTATCTCTCATTTTTTAAATTCTCATATAGTCGGATCATTCAAGGAGTTGGCTATCTTGATGAGCAAGCGTGAAAAAACAAAAAGCTTACTCGATCTAGAATCCATCTTTATAAGGTCTCATCCTGCTAATAATAACACACCATTAAGGAATTAGAAAAACTCATGTAAGCTCGTGCACTCAAGAAGAATTCTACGGATTAAAAAACAAAGCGGTTCACCTCGTACACAAAAGATCAACAGTTTCTCGAGCTTACACTCGATATTCCAGGTTGAAAATGGCACAAAAAAAAAACGTAGGAAACTAGGTCTTTCCGTTGAACCAGTGCAAACAGTGCAAGAAAACATGTATCTACACCGCACAGCAATACCAACTTATCTCCTCACACAGAGAGGATCCATCAAAACATGTATTGCTTGTCTTAATCAATGAGATGACAGGGTGGGGTGGTAGCAGAGACTAGTTCTGTGATGAACTCAGAGCTTCAATTCTCTACCAAAAACCCAGCTGAACGGTGCAGTGGATGATGCATCCTTGACCCTACCCTGAGCTCGCTCCTCCAGCCTTCTAATCCTTGGAGGCAACCCGCATACAAAATCCTGTGCTCTACGTCCCTCACCAGAAAGACCTGTCAGCTTCTCTACTTTCCATCGTCCTACAAGAAATTCCAGAATATCGGCATAATCCTTGGCAGTGTAGACCCCAATCCGCTGGGCAACAGCTGAGTAGTTTTCAAAAAGGTTATCATCCTGACCATCAAACATCAAGTGAGCCGGCATTGAGATTTTTTTCCTCATCATGTCAGCAAATGCCAAGATGGTGGCATCTGGATCAATCTCAAAGAGCTTCTCCACAATCTTGGTGTATGCAGTTTCATGGCGTTTCTCATCTGCAGCAATGATGCCACATATCTGTGCCAGTTTCATATCCCCATGCTCCTTAGCTAGTCTAGCCGTGTTCCCATGTGAGATGAATGTAGCACGCTCTTGAAATGAAGTGTATATGAAACCAAGGTAGGGGTTATTTTCTGTTTTAGGATCCTGCAAAGCACAAATATCCATTCTCTTAATAAAAAATAGGCGCTGGTAGACAAATTAACATAGATGAGGAGGTCTACAATAACGCAATATAATAGCGATGCAGACAATCATGTCCTTCAAGAAATTGGTATTGACAAAAGCTGGTGAAGCCTAGCAAGAGATTTAACCAATCTAATTACTGTCATTCCACAAAAGTACCTATTGCGCATGTGGCTAACTATCCTAGCTGAGACATGCAAGCAAACAACAGTTTTTATCTTCCAACTGTTGCAAGATCTAACCTAAATGCCATTTAATTTGATATCCATATCAGCTAAAACAATAAATCCAAAGATGTTCAGTAATCCAGGCATCCACACCCCTACAAACAGTAACCAAACTCAATTTACAGAGTCTGGACAACCAAACAAATTCTTGATATCATCAAGATTACAGTGGTGTATGGATTGTTTCCAGTGACTGGGCAAGTATGGAAAACTACAATACGGTCCAGTTGCAACATAAAAATTCTTGGTTATTTGAGAGAGAAACTTGAAAGAAAATGAAACACAAACTATTAAGATTTTATGATCCCCTCCCCATCCTCCTTTCAAAAGAAAAGGATGCAGGGGCGAATTTGGGTTCACAAGGTAAGTGAATTTGTCAAAATAAAATCTACGCGGTGATTTATTATAGAAATTCAGATTCTAGTAGAAATTTGAGGTAGTTCACTCTCTCTCTGGTGCTGGTGTGGCTGTGGGGATGGGGGGTTGTGCAAACTGTATCAGAATTCACAGTGCCAGATAAACAAGGAAGAAATCTCACCATTCCTGACCCGATAAGATACTGAATTGTTTTCTCAATATGCTTCATGTCTACTCTTCCAGAGAGGTAAAGATACTTGTTGAGAAGGTCACCGTGTCTATTTTCTTCAGCTGTCCATGCCCTTGTCCAAATTGCCCAAGGAGTAAGGCTTGCACCAGTCTCGTCCCTAATACCACCATCAAGGGTGTTAATCATTGTCTGGTAAGTTGGGAGGGCTTCTTCAGTAATCATATCTCCAACCAGCACAACAAAATAATCATCAGGAAGTTCCCTTGCTCTTTCCCTCAATTCCTTAACTTGCTCATAAAATCCTTCTGACTCAGGTTCTGGAAGAAAATCTTGTGGCTGCCAACATTTCTCAACAGGTTTTAGGAGCGTCAAGAGGTTATCCTCTGCCCAGCTTTCCATGGATTTGAAAATCTCCTTCTTTTGTGGAGGCATGGAATGGGTCACTTGAACAGGTACCTCTTGTGGAGGAAAATAGGGCTTCTTTAGGTTCTGAACCTCTCTACAATCAGTAAAAGTAAAGTTACAAACACTTCGATAAAGCGAAAACTAACACGGTGGATAATATTAACCATTCTCTGTAATGATACGCAGACAACGTGAGATCACTCCAACTGTTTCTTTAGATGACATGAAAAAATTTGACATAGGTACAAGTATCCAACTTTTACATCCTGAGGTAACCCCACACTTAGTTGCATAAGAATTGGGCAGCGGTGTAAATTCTGGCACTGTGCATATATATGGAAAGATGCAAATTCTAAGTGACTAACATCAATTTTTCATTCTCTTATTATTTCTATTATTAATGATGCATTAGGCCAACTGACAAATCATGCTTTAAAGAGCAGTGCTGCAAATGGTTATTCATGTTCAACAGCAGGATCGAGGATTCAATCATTGCAAGAGTGTATCTCTCACTCATTTATAACTATTTCCACATTTTTATGGCATACTTTCACATGCTATCTTCATGATATTAAAAAAATAAAAATAAGAAGGAGCTGAGAATGTCTACATCTCTATCTATCACTTTTGAAAGAAACAACCAGGCTAATTGAGAAGCATACCAGTTCTACATTCAACAACTTAGGCTCTGTTTTTCACGTAAAATGACTTGTTTCTCCTAGAAAACATGTTATTTTCAATGTTTGCCCATGTCAAAATTATTTGAAAATAAATGTTTGGTATTTGTTATTTATGAGAAAAAGTGCTAAATAGGAAACGACAAGAATTAATAAGTTGTGGGGTCCATGATTTAAAGAAAAAGATAGTCTCATAAAATATTTTCATCTCTTGAGAACCATAAGTTGTTTTCCATTGTCTTAGGTCGTGCTCCTTTGGCTGTGAAATATTTCCATTGACCGTGTTTTCTTAGGTGAGCCAAACATTGAAAAAAGAGGGCAATGTTTTACAAGAGCATATTTTACATGAAAAAAAAAGAGAGACTGAATTGCACATTGCAATACAGGGCATTCTTCAAAATTTATGATGTCCGGTGAACCCCTTTAAATTATAGGTATACACAAGCAACAATATCTATGACATTGGCAAGTGGCAAATCTTCTCTTCAAGGCTGGGAAAGAAATTCAAATAATTTTTAAAGGAATAGCCTCCAGAGGAAAACGACAAAAGCATCTCGCGCGCGCGCGTGTTGTGTGTGGTGGTGCATTTTTTTGGTAAGTTTTTAAGGAAAAAGGACCAAACTTAACCAACCACCACAATATAGAAAGACAATTGAAGTCAACAATCCAACCAAATCTGTGGAAGTGTAACTCAAACAACAACCTAAACACATTATGCATGATAACCATATTCAATCGAAGAAACAGGGGGAACAAATATTAAACGAGAGAAGTTCAAATTCCATGTCAGGAACCCTAACAGTCTTCATATATAATCCTTTGCACAAAATAAACCAACACAGATAATGAAGGATTTAAACATGCATCCATGCAAATTACATTAAGAGCTTATGCAGAATACGGTGGAAACTGAAAGGTCAAATCCGATAGAAGCATTTATTTTTATTTGATTCAGTTATTCCTTTCTATTTGATTCGATTACTTCAACATTTTTTCTAAAAAACCTGATAAACTAAAATAACCAAATTATGCTTTTAATGTTTTCTTATCAATACAGACCACACGAGTACCAGATAAACTAGAAAACCAAAGCATTATATTTTCATACTATTTAATGCAGCTAAACCAAAGCGTCCACTATGAAAATTGCAGCACTATATCTGACCCAGCTTCAATGGTTTCTAGCATTCAATAGCATGGAACAGCTTGAGACAAGGATACAGCCATTCGTTTCCCATCGAGAAGGAAAAGAGAATTATAAAAATCAAAATGACATGATTCTTCATGAACAGTAATTGAATCAATCTCAACACTTGTAAACTATGCATGAAAACACAATTACAAAACACAAATGTAGTACTGAGGAGAAAGAAACAGCAAGCTAGTACCACCAACGAGGAGAAAAATTGGACAGACATTGAAACCAGTCAACCAACTGACCTAGTTCCAAAGGAACAAGTTAACCCTCAAAATCAAACCTAACTCTCAACAGAGGGACAACATGAAATTAAATAATGTAAGTATAATCAAAACTATAGAGGACAAACAGAAAGCCCCACATGCAGCTCGCACGGCACATAGAAGACCCTTTAGAATATTATCATATGCTATATTAAATAATAGTGAAAATGATATTAACTATACATAATGTCAGATTTTTTTTAAAAAAAAATCCCAGATATAAACCAATATTTTTCTTCTTACATGTCTAACTGAGCTTGAATACACAATTTCATGCCTCTTAACTTGAAAAACTGTTTTACAAAATGAGAGAATCACAGCATGCACTTAAAATAAAGGCGAGGAAGTATATAATAAAATCAACAAAGATTCGTACCCACCTCCAAAAAGCATTAATTATTAACAAAAGCTAAAATACAACGGGAATTTACAATGCACATCTCTAGTGTGTTCTTTTCCTTTTCTTTTTCTAATATTTTAACATTTTGTTTATTATAAATTTAACTTCATAATAATTTATTATTACGTAGTTATCAGAAAGAAGTATATAATAAAATCAACAAAGATTCGTACCCGCCTCAAAAAAGCATTAATTATTAACAAAAGCTAAAATACAACGTGAATTTACGATGCCCATCTCTAGTGTGTTCTTTTCCTTTTCTTTTTCTAATATTTTAACATTTTGTTTGTTATAAATTTAACTTCTTAATAATTTATTATTACGTAGTTATCAGAAAGAAGTATATAATAAAATCTGATTTTATTATATTGAATTGAGTTTTTTTAATTTTATTATTAAATTTATTAAAAATTATATTTTATAATTTATTTATATAAAGTTAAATTCTAATTTCATGGTTTTATTTGCAAGTTTAACAAGATTTAAATTAAATTATTTTTTTATTTATATTTTAAAATTATTTTATTTTCCCTACCTAGATAAATAATGTATAAAATTATTTTATCTTATTTATTTTTGCATTTCAAAAATATTTTTTAAAAAAGATAAAAAAAATTATTTTTTATTTACTTTAAATTAATATTTTTAAAATTTTAATACACTGATATTAAAAATAATTTTAAAAAATAAAAAATATTTTTTAAAATAACTATAATTATATTCCAAAACATACTCATGGTTTAATTATTTTTTACACAACTTTTTTACGTTAAAAAAGAAATTTCCGCACCGCAGGCCAACTTTATAGACTGATATTAAAAATAAAAGCCCCACACTGATGCGTGTATTCAATAATAAACCAACCTGTTAAAATGAAAGGCTATAAATTTTTAGGAGAAATTTGACAAATAAATTCCAAGAACCATGTTTTGATCAAACATACATGCAAAATCTTGACTTACAGCAGCATGATTTATTAAATTATTTTTTAAAGAAAATGAAAGAATCCACCGATTTTGAATACGTCAAAGAGAGATAAACATAAATTAACTGCAAAGACAAAACCAAACTCAAACAACTTTACACAAAAGGACAGAAAGAGCACACTTTCCAACACTAGGATCCAAAAACCGATGAAAATTACAGGAATCAAAATTCGAGATTAAAACAATATCAAGCTCATTTCTAATAATAATAATAAAAAAGAAATCTATCTCTGATTAACTAACGCAGCGCGAACTAAAGAGAGCCCAGATAAAAACAATAAAAAAACGGCCATTTCTGATCACACCATTGGCAAAGAAAGAGAACCCAGTATTCATTTAACAAATGCAATGACAATGGCAAGAAGAAAAGGAGGAAGAAGAAGCAGAGAGAGAAGACAGAGAGGCTCACTTGGTGGAAATGGAATTCAAAGTAGAGGTCATGAGAACTCTATGAGATCTAACGGAGCGTGGCTGAGAAGGAAGGTTGTGGATTGATGGGAAGGTTATTTGGTTCAGCTTCAAAGCCATTTTCTTTCGCTTTTCCCTTTCAAAACACACACGAGAAAAAAAAAGCGCAGTATAACGAGAGAGAGTTGCCGTGCAGTCGTGGTTGTAGTTTCTGTTACGATTTCCAGTGTCATTTTATGGAACAAGATTTATCTCTTTTAACACAAAACTCAATATGATAATGGGCCTATTTTCATACTCTTTGAGATGCTCCAGTAGAACTCCCGGCTCCATGTGCTGGACACGTTCGGCATCTTTTTGCGGGCTCGGGCGGGTTCTTGTACGCACCATTCAAGCCCGACTTTAATAGTTGTGTTTTGTTAGGTATTAATTTCGTTTTTTTTTTTTTTTCTCATTGATATGTATTAATATTTGTAATAAATTATCTAGTAGTTGATCAAGTAATAAAAATTTAAAATCAAGAAATTTATTTTTTTCTGTGATTTTTGATTCGAACCTTGTAATTGCTAATATTAATGGTCACTAGAGACTTACTTGGTCATTAATTTCAAAACTTATAAGAATTATTTGAGTTACATACAGATTGACTTGAATATCTCAGATAAATTCAAAAAAAAAAAAGAAGTAAATGTAATAATGTGGTATAATATATTATTTTTTATCAAACTTTTGACTCACCATAAGTTATTTATAGAAAAAAATATTTGAGTAGCAATTTGAAATTAAAAATCATACAAAACCAAACCCTATGGGTTATGCAAATTGATTTAAGTTTTTTTATTACCTTTTTACTCAGAAAAATCATAAATTTATTTAATTACAAATTAATATTCTTAAATTTAAAAATATTATAAAATTGAATCAGTATTTTGCTTGAAGCAAAAGCTGAACATTTTTATTTTAACTACTCTTTGTTTATATATATATAAAAAAAACCTTTTGAATTAAAAAAAAATAAATTCTCGTAACTGGTGTGACTTTTTGTATGATTGGAACCGATGCAACAGTAGATAGCAATGATAAATGCTTTTATGTTATGTTAATAAAACTTCTAGTGTCTGGTATTATATTCACGATTGTTTTTTTTTTTTTTGCAATAAATTAAAATAATATATAAATTTTAAATTTTAAAATACATTGAAACAAACTAAAAAAGTTAAAACATCAATAATTTATAAAAATCAATTTTTAAGAAAAATATTACCACGCCACAGTAACAAACACTCTTTAGAGATAACCGAGGATCCCAAATATAAACTTGGCTTTCAAAGAACTTTTAGAACTTCGGAAAAATCTTATCACTTTCTCTACTGACATGCAGAGAAAGAAAGCCCGGGAACATCTTTCAAGGTTCAAACACCAGCCTACTGACGGTCCTCTGCAACCCCTTTCATAGCACTCGCTACTCAGTCTTGTCTGGTTTCCAGAGAACGATTGTTTCACGTCAGTAATTTGACCTAATTAAAAATTCATCAAGGTATTGGTTTGCTGAAAGTTTATGTCGCCTTCGATTCAACCTTATAAGGAAAAACTGAGGCCAAAGATGATCCGGAAGAGAATGCTATGGATGGCTGTATGTGCAAAGATGTTGGCTCTCAGCAACAGAACCATGTTTCGGTATAGGCGGTGAGGACTCATTAGGATTCGTGCCTTTACCAGCAGGAGGCAGGCACCTCTTGGAGAAAAATGTAGAAATGTTATGCTTCATTCCTCTGCTCTTTTCTGCTCATTTCAAAGGAGGAGGAGGGGGTGGTTTAGCAATACATTGTTCTAGAACATGATTAACTAGTTGATGACATGAACGAATACATACCTGGCGAGCTTCTAATGCCAAAACCATCCAAAACTTCTTTCTTGACCTGCATTATAAAAGCAGTAATTAGAACCTCGACTAAATTTTCTAGGGAGGCTGGATGCATAGGTTCTTTCCTCAGTTAATTACTACTACTTTTATTGGATGATCTACTAAATTCAACCTTGCCCAGTAGTTATAACCTTGTAAATCTTGCACATGAAAGTTCTATAATTTCTTGCAATTTCAAACCCTTGACTTGTTCTCCCATTACCATAAAAACAAGAACTATTCTAAATGCACAAGCTTTCAGCAGTTTGACTTGAAACCTAAATTTAAGGGCATCATGAACCCACCAAACTAGAAGGAACCAACTAAAGCCAAAACAGGTATGAATTTATAGATCAGATGAACCAAAATGAATTGGGTTTATTCTGAACTAAGGTCATCTTAAATAAGCAAGGATTTATCCACCAAAAAAATAAACATACTAAAATATTTATGTAAATAATTTCATTAATCAAACAGCTTTTATCAATCATCAAAACTTCATTGGTTAGACTTGAATATTTCCGTAACATGTAAATCCTCAATATGGGAATGATAAAATTTCAGAAAGCCACTAACCTGCCAACGATTATCCACAAAATCTGATATCTCACGAACTTTGTTTCTTAATTGCAACTTTGAGACAGTGGGGAATTTCTGTTGCAGTGATTCAACCACTTTATTCATACTTTGCGAGCATGACTGAATAACAGACACCTGAAAATTCATCAAGATTACAGTGAGCAACAAATCATGGGCTGCAGTCATAACATAATCTACGGCAAACTATAAACATGCCAGGATTATCATTAGTGCATGCTGCCAGTAAAACATGTCAAATGCACAACTTACAACTATAGGCATATCCGAGTCTTGTAAAGTTATCACAGTTGGGATGCGTGTAGCACTGGCCTTTGCATTTAACAAGCAAGCATCTTGATTTTCAGATGATACATCCAAGAACATCTCCATTTGTGGTCCTCCAGGGAATGCTCGCATGCTAAGTGCTTGCAAACACATTTTTTCCACTTTAGAAATGTCACCCAGGTCATCAGCCACTAACATCGCATCCTTCTCATGCATTATATTCAATACAATCATGGGATGATTTTTCCGAAGGGCATTATCAGTTAAACTGTTCAGACATTTCTGCTGTTTCAGCAACATACAGAACTCCTCGCTCTCCAAGTCTTGCTTGCAACTAGGCGAGCTTCTGGAATCCTCGACTGAAGGATCAGAATCCATTCTGTGAGGTTGTACTCCCTGCAGTTACAGGGCAATTAAAGTTTTTAAAATAAACATTTTGATTGGTTATAATGAAAGTTTATTGTTTTTGGTTCTCCGAGCAGCTTCTAGATGTGTTGAGACATGTTTTACTTGCTTTGAAAACCTCAAAACTACATAGCAAGGACACAGATAGTTATGCAAGGGTCAGTGCCATAAATGCAAAGTAGCATTAAATGCACTTAAGGGAAGGGAAGGAATTGTTAATATTGACCATTAAACATCCAGTATAATGGGTCATTTATGCATTTATGGATTTGTGGGCCATCAATCCCAGATCTGATGGGAGCACCAGAGGCAGTCCAGAGAAGGGAATGCATATCTCAGTTATTTTCTTTGTTGTCACCAACTCAGACTTACAAATGCATCCGACAACTATAAGACAAGTACAGCAAGGTCTAACTCCAGAATTGCCCTGGGAACTCATCTATTACCTCATTTTCTGAGAGATACCCATCAGGTACAAAAAAACCATCTTCACTCTCTTCTTCATCATCAACTTTTGAATATTCTTCCTCTAAACTTTCTTCTCCATCATCCTTATCACAATCCGAGAGGCTTTCACCAGGATCCTCCTATAGAACAACAACAACATCAGAACATCATAGTTTCAGTTCCAGTTTTTATTTGAGAATAGAAAACTTAGTACCTCTTCCCATTCTTCATCACTGTCAACATCATAATCTAAGTCTGGATCCCTCCTTAATGGATGGCGTGGTCCAACAGCATGACTGAAGAGGTGAAATTACAGCCAATTAACATACAACCAAATGCAGCCCAAGTCACCCAGAAATACATCAAGGGTGAGGATTGACAAGAAAATGACACTAAACCTACAATTTTACATTAACTGGTGAATTAACACAAGTTCATGATTGGTATGGACCTAAACCTTGCAGACAGACTAAGAAGCCAGAAAAAACACAAATATAGCATTGAATTCCCAACTCTCACACTAAGCACACTTAAATATCAGTCTTAATAGCCCAAGATGCACTTAAGCAGAAAGGTAGAGCCTAGGCACAAATAGCAAAGCATGAATATACCCAAACAAGGTAAACAAGCAGTTTCAAATGCAAGATCTAACTTCAAGAACTCTACAAGATGCAGACAAGAAGACCTGAATAAAAAATAAAATAGCTATTGCTTTAGGCAATTAGCTCAAAGGTTAGAGCAGTTGCTAATGACAAGGCACCAGATATAGGGTATGTGGTTTTTACTGGAAAATGGGAGGGGTGGGGGGCAGAGCCTTTAGCATCTGGAGCTTCCAAAAACATCATGCTTTACACCCTTAAACTTCAATTCATCAAACAAGATTCCTTTTTCTTTAAAAGATAAAGCATTTTCCCTTGAATCTTTAAACTTAAGCACATTAAGGCATTTTGTACAGCAATGAGCAGTGCTATAATAAACATATCAAACATTAGGAGCGGAAATTAATGTGTTTATTCCACTCACAAACACTGAAATTGCTGAATTAACCGATAATGAACTACATCTTGACAAGTAAAAATGAATAATTACAAAGAAAAACTTTCTAGAAAACTAAGCATAATGGCCTAAACATAAATGCCAGAGAAGACACATTAAATAATGTAATTATGTCAGCATTTCCAGTTGAAATTACTACTCTCCCTAAACCCATCTGCCTCTTTATTGAGGCCTAACATAAATGCCAGAGAAGACTAATTAAATAATGTAATTATGTCAGCATTTCCAGTAGAAATTACTACACTCCCTAAACCCATCTGCCTCTTTATTAAGTAGCATTATACAATCCTAGGAAAGAGAGGTTACCTTGTCTTAGGCCAGATACCATAAAAAGCAGGTCTATGGCTCTTATCAAACTGCAACAATTGCTTCCTCCGATTACATTTTCTAACATTTATGCACGATATGTCATCAGAAGTTTGATCTCCCCATCCACTATCAAGCTTCTCTACACTTGAATCATCATCATGAGTTGGGTCCCTGATAGCAGTTAGCTTAAGCTCCTTAAACAGTCCAGTCTTAGGCTTCCTACGGATACTCCAATGCTGTTCTCCATTGGAACGGATAGAGCAACCCAAATGATACCAGGAAGACAAGTGTGACCTGCAAAATGAATAAGTGAGACCAGTCATCACATAATCATCTGGCCAGGAAGGTTAAGTCACTGTAGGCAAAAAGACAAGGAGGTGAGGGGGACAGACTAGGGAATGCAAAACCTACTTGAGAATGTCATCACTTGTAATGTTATCATTTAACAAAGGAGCACAGTCCATTAACTGAGTAACTGCTTCATCCATCCTTTTACTCTTTTTGCTTGAGGAATCAGAAGTGGTTGCTATAGTTAAATTCTGGTCATTCTGACATGGGGAACTACTTTTGCTTCTTTTTAGAAAGCGCTCCATCATTGAAGCTTGCTTCTGTACAGCAGCTCGCCTTTTCAACTCAGCTTCTTCCTTCTCCTTGCGCCGCTGTTCCTTCTCAACTTCCTCTTGCTGCCTTTTCAGTTGTCTCTTCATTTCAAACTCTTCCCTTTCACGACGCCGTTCATCTTTTTCTGCCTCCTCCTGCAGTCGTTTTTGCTCTTTTTCCTGAAACAAATTAAATGAATAATATAAATACAACAAACTGCAAAAATGTTTCAAAGCTTAGCAAAAAAAAATGCTCAAGCATAACTTAATGACCCAAGAAACATTGTTCCTGTTGCTCCAGAGGCAGCGAAAGCATACAGTAGCAGTTTGTACAGGGAAAAAAAGAGAGAGGCTTGAACATACAGTTTGTCTCTTTTCCTTTTGAAATTCAAGGTCCATCCTTTTTTTCTCCTTTTCCTCTTCTCGTTTATTTTTCTCCAATTGCTTGATGATCAATTTTTCTTCTCTTTTTACTTGCTTTTCAGCCCTGCAATGACATTTCAATATTTAATAAAAAGAAAAATATTATTTAAAGTGCAGACAAAATAGAGTCTCTTACTATACATACATCTCTGCTCCATTCTTCTGTAACATGCCATCCACTAACAAACGAATGTCTGCCTCTCTTAAAACTTTGCCAAGCTTCCCAGATGATTTTTTTAAATCACTTTTGTAATTTTCATCAGTCTCTGACTTCTGTAATGCAGTTATCATCGCTGAAAAATGAGCCAAGACTCAGTAATGACATTATAACCTCGAGAAAGTACATAGCTTTATATCATCACTGAAATGAACCATCCAGTACAGTTGATAGGCAGCATGTCCAACAGCAATTTTCACTTGTCATTCAATTCTGCATGCTTATTTTTTAACTCTAGTAACGAAGACAATAGATGAGAAAAGCAATATCTGTTCAGACTCCAGGAGCACTAAAGCACATTTGTTTCTTCCAGCTAGACCTTATCTTCCCTAAAGATAATCGCAGATTCATAAAACTCAAAGTATAGCAGCAGTCCAAGCATTTTTAGTCACAGCTATTGCACAGAGAAATGGAAGCATTATCCATTGACCCAGCTCTAAATAGGTCATTCTGTAAGACATGTACAGTTAAACCAACAAAAAGTTCAATTATCAATCAAGTGATGGAAAAGAATAAACCGGATACATCTCATGCTTTTACAGTTAATTACAAACAAATCAAAGCAGCTACAAAAACTTAATTATACATATATTACCAAAAACAGCAGTAATCCTCTCATGGATCTTTGCTCGGCACATACGCCTGATTTTCAATGCACCACGGACAGATTTCGGCATTAGCTTTAAATCTCGTGTCTACAAACAACATGCACACGAATCAAATGACTAAGCACGAGTAACAAGATAAAGCAGAAGCAATAAACACATGAGTTGCTAAAATGGACACAAAATAATCAAGATCTTTTTTAGAAAATTAAACGCGCCCATAGACGAAAAACAACACATGTTATTCTTTTTTTAGAAAATTAAACGCGCCCATAGACGAAAAACAAAAAAAAATACCTCCCAGCACCAAAGACAACTTTGAGTCTCATCCTCCAAAACATCAGCATCTACATTAGGCACACCATATGTTATTCTTTGACCAACAAACAACACAGCACTTTTCACCACTGCAACAGTCAAATTCCCACTCTTTTTCACTAACTTCCCATGTATTTCGTCTACCAGTTTCGAAAACGACATGTCACTCTCTTCCATTAACAGACCCACCATCCCATTCACATTGATACACTCACTTCCACCCAAATCTACACCAAACCCAAAACCCATTTTCTGATTCATCGTTTCTTTGTAATACCCAAATAGCCCTTCCATTTCTCTCTTCAATTCCTCAATCTGGACTTCTTTCTGTTCACCTGTTAAGTTCACGAGTTGCTGTTGTTGTGTTGGTGTTAAAGTTGCTCGCTTCCTCTTCAGGGTCTTCTTTGGTTGATCTTGGCCGCTCGGTTTTGACTCATCTTCACGGTCGATTGCCATCTTGACCACTTCCGCCATTGCCTTCACTCAAATCGAAACCCTAATTTAACAGAAAAGGGGTTTTTTTTACTCGGAAGAAAGGAAAATACAGCGGTGCTTGCTTGTGATCTGTTTTCTTCTTTGATGTGCTTCTCGGACAACGAGCCTCGATTAGATATCTCTCTCTTTTTATCTCTTTTTATCTCTTTTGGCCATTTCGTTTCTCTCTCTTGTTTTTTTTTCTCTCAGATTTTGATTTTTTTATTCATTTATGTTAAAGTAAATGGAGATCCATGAGTGAAAAATCATGTTTTTTCCCGCCAATGGAAACAGCGGTTTGTATTTTTGGCTCCAAAAAAAGGCCAAGCAGAAAGTAAGGCTCCATTTGGCGCCTCTCTTTTCGGATTTGCCGGGTGGCTTTGTAAGAAAATGACTCCTGCCCAGTCATGTCTATGAGCCCAGATCTTTAAAATACTTGTCCTGTGGGGCTTGAGCCCAAATCAAATCTGCAGCTCACCTGAATTTAATTCTTTATTTTTGGACAGCCTCGGGCCTCATTTTAAACCTTTCTATAAAGTGAATCAAAGAGAAAAGCTAAAACATAAATATTATAAATTTCTTTTATAATTGTGGTTTAAAATATTTTTTATTTAAAAATATATTAAAATTATTTTTTATTTATTAAAATTATTTTTAATATCAGCACAACAAAATAATATAAAAATATACAAAAATATATTTTATAGCAAAAATAAAATTTAAAATTTGAGGAAACAAAATATGTACCGTATACTCAAATATATTCTAAATATACACATATTTACCGTGGTTTCTACAATAAATTGACAGTTTCATTCTTAAAAACAATAACAATAAATTGGCAATTAAATCTTTTTATCAATTTTTTTTTACAGTCAAATAATTTCATTACACTTTAAAATAAATAATCATTTTGTCATGGTCTAGGCTCTTTTTCAGCTCTTCATGTATATTTTTTTGTTTTGATATGGTATGGTGACTATATGACTCTTTATTAAATTTTGTCAAAAGCTTGGGTTGAGAGATTAAATCATTGTTTTTAAAAGGGTATTTTTTTTAATGATTTTTGTGTCACATGAGCAACATGGTGTTTTTTTTGTAAAGAAAAAACTTTTTTGCTAATAAATGATTCTGACTACGGTGGTAAATAATATTGCCCCACCACGCCATTCGATTTATCTCGATCTCCAATGCATTGTTGATATCTCCCCCCCCCCCCCCCCTCTTTCTTTATTGAGATTAATGTTCTTTATTGAGATTTGCAGACAAAAACTTAATTTAAACACCTTTAGGATGGCCTAAACACAGATTCGTTAATAGAAAAGGATGGAAATACATGGTCTCAATTAAGATAATAAAACTGCATGTAACCTCTCTTTCCCTCTTGTTCTAATAATCATTAGTGAATTCGTATAAAACTCGCACGCCCTGAAGATCATCCGCACGGAAATCGCTTTTTTCGTAATCCCAGAAGAAATTCTTGAAGACATGATGGCAACGGCGTTTGGATCGATATCATTATGGTCAAGAACATGTCCTCTTTCATGCACAGCGACAGATTCCAGGTCCACCTGATCAGTTCCTGAATCCTCACTCCAGTTTTCATCTGCATCGAAAGGAACCTTGTATTCCTAGTTGGTGGGGTAGCAGGGGCAAAGGTCCGTCGAGGACCATCAAGGGGGTTATGTATACATCATCGTTATGGTCTCCACGACGGAATCCAATTACAATATCTGCCGGAGAGCTACCCGTTACTACCTGGATCAAGAAAATTTGGTGGGAAGCTAAAATTAACAACAAATAATTAAGGAACACGGAAAAAATTATGTTGGGCATTGAGAACACGTTAACAGATCCAACCCAGTGATATACTTGTAGACCCAAAGCTATTAAGTTGAACACCAACCTTTACTCATGACTCGGGGCATGATATGTGAAGTTCATGAATGTTTTGATGTCTCTGGACAATTTTTCCATCGCGCTTATAAACTATAATCAGAGGACTTGCTTCGCCACTCATAGTCTTCTACAAGCTCGTCTATTAAGATGCTGTTATTTGATGAGGTGAGCTTGGTATCTTGATTAGGAAGCAGCTCAGGTTCGAACAATTTTCTACCACACAGATAGTGTTTGATGGATTTCTCTTGTCGAAAGCAAGGCTTTTTATAGCTGGGGTGTTTGATGAAATGGGACCAAGTTGAACTGAAAGATCTCCATCTTGCATGGGAGCTGAAATTGATATCCTGCTTGAAAATTCCTCTCAGTTAATTGGGTTGTTCTGCGATCAGAGGCAACGCTATTGACTACACTTATTTCTCTATTATCGACTTTTCTGGACTCTATCAAGGACATTCTTTTGACCACTGCTACCGGAAAACTGGTTCTTTTAGGTCTGGAGTTTAGTTTCTTCCAGGGATATTTAGCCGTTCACTGCAAAGTCTTTAGTTTACTCTATGCGTTCACTCCGTTTCTTAACAAATTTGCCATCGTATTTTGGCCCTCTCGGAGTCTTGAAAGGATTAATTGATCTTCTTGTCACTGTGTATAATTTTGTATCTGAAAAATCAAAATGTCCAAAGGTTTCCTTTCCTCCTAATCTGATGAATGATTATAGACCAAGATGTAAAAGAAATTAACAGCGGGTACTGTGAATAGCCAGTAAGTGTTGAAGCAAGTATTGAAGTCAAATGTATAGAAATTCCATTTTTTTTGGAAAAGAAGAGGAAATAGTGGATGTACAAGGGAAAAAGAAAACAGATAGTGAAGTAGGGAATCAAGCCGCATGCAGCAACAATTCGTAGTTCATACATGTACTTGACAGTCAAAACTTTGAATTCTATTAGAAGGCTTAATTAAGACATTGAAAAGGATGAGATGGCAATTTAAGGACCAGGGGGGGCTATTTTCCGAATGTAGTCGATATCTCAGGTCTCATTTTGAAAGTTAAAAAAAAAAGAAAAAGCATCACTTACAACAACAACAATATCATATTTTATTCATACCTTGACGTGATTAGGAGTTTTTGCTACAAGTAGGCAGGAATATAATAGGGGAAGCTAGATGATAGGACTGTATATGCAGCAATATCATATTTATGGACTTGTTTTCAGTCCTTTTCCAGGATGGGAATATTTAAAGGGATATCTTCCTGTTATCGCCTCCTACCACCGGAGCCACTCTCCCTCTGGCAGTTGAAATAAACAGCAGCCACCGGCGATCCAAGATTGTAGACCTCAGCAAAGTCTCTGGTGTTGAAGTTCTGGCGCCACCCAGGGGCATACACAGTTTGCCTGCCCAGTTGCCGGAACAAGACGAAAACAAACCGATGAATCCCCATCGTCGGCCTCGGGCTCTCATAGCACACAGTTTCATGGCCTTCGCAAAATGTCGATATAATAGTTAGTTCTGATGCAAGCAAGCAAGAACATGTCTAAAAAATCAAGATTTCTCTGTCATGTATGAGGTGTTTCAGGATCAGCGTATACATGTGTGGAGGTTTTATCAATTTCCTAATTCACAAAGACAGTTCGCCAATCAGAACACATAATTGATATGGCCACGTTAAAACAACAAAAAGCAAGCAAATTATTTTATTCTCACTGTCCTTGTCCGCCCACAATCCCCATCCACTCTTTTGGTGTCTCGTCGTTCCCTCAAACGTCATATCTCGTAAGAGTAGTGGGAATATATTACGTTTCGAGATTGAGAGCACTCTCATCATTTGAGTCTTTAAAAAATCATAAAATATTTTTCATTAATATATCACTTTATATATATATAAATGGCATGCTTAATTCTTGTTTAACCCTTTAGTACATAAAAGTTAAACTAAAAAACACCCCGTTGATTAAAAAAATAAATAAATCTCATGGGATAGTGTTGATAAGATAAAAGAGACCGGTGAAAAGGAATATCTTTTCAATTCCCCTCCTGGATTGCCTATTATCGAACCCCGAGTTTCTTAAATTGGATTTTTCATTTCCAAGTTGCTAAAAAAACAACCAATAAACCCCACAACAAAAATTAACTATTAATGGAAATTTCTTGCACTGTAGAAATCTAGCGGCTTTCTAAGACTTTTTTTTTATACTGTTAATGAAAATTATTTGAGTTTGATTACTTAAAAACTATATTACAGAAATGACTTTTTTCCCCTTCAAATGCTGTATTTTTTATTATTTAAATGCTATTTAATTAGAAATTAATTTTTTTGCACGTATAGCTAAGAAAAAAACAATCTAAAACGGCTATGGTGGAGAAGAACCCCTGGACAGCTAAATTTCGATCCAATCATATGCCAGCAAAACAGCCATAATTGATTTTTTTCCTAATCAGAATATCCACTGAAATAGAATCATGACGAGAGATCATATTTCAAAGGATAACGCTGTCCCGGCAAACAATATGCTTTATAAATAAAACCAGAGCATCACATAAATATATGTAACCCAGCGGCTGTATACTAGATAGCTTCTTTGAATAAAAGAGGTTTGAGTCTCAATAACTCAATTTCACTCTAGTTATTATTATATCATGGGAATTAAAGGGTTGTATGACGGGAAAAAAACAAACAAACTAGCATAATTCCTAGACTGAGTAGGAATGTAGACAAGTATACAAGTAACATTAGAAGGTTCCTAAATCCTAATGGAGTTCTTGAGTCTTTTAAGAAAATATTAATGTAAATATACTCACCAAAGCTTGCCCCCGTTGTTGCTGGAATATCAGTCACCAACCTGCGAGTTCATGTGACAAGAAATTCATATCAGCTGAAGTTCAAATAAACAGAGCATATTCGACTTGTGGTATCATGCAATGATAAGGTTTTGTTTCTACTTTCTATTATATTTGTTTTCTACACACGACAATATATAACTAACTAAACTGGGTTGATCATCAATTTTGCCGATTAGAAATTCGTTCAATATCAATCACACTACTTGCATATTATATTATATTATATGAAGTAGAAAATTGTGTGGACCCCTCATGTATCATTGTTTGTGATTTATTTTTATGTTATTTTCTCGAGATTTTTCTAGATGTCGTTATCAGAATTTTAATTTGACTTAATTCTAAAATTTTATTTATTTATTTGAAACTGAATATTCCACCGAGTAATTTTATAATTTAAAAGATTCATAATAATACTTACAACTCTTGAACTATAGACGTAGAATGTAACTCATTAAACTACAAACAATGTTATTTTACTCAGTATTATTTTATATAAAAGTAATTCACTATGCTAGAATCTCAAAAAGAAAATCTGGATATAGGTACCCAATATCATCGTACGTGACTAAATGTACGATCTGGCATCTCTAAAAGAACCCTAGTCAATCTGCTCCCTGTTTGGTTGACCCACTGAGCAATAAAGGAATGAAAAAAACAAAGAAATGAAAGAGAGAGAGAACAACGAAAGGAACATACTGCCAATCAGACAAGAAAACAGAAACAGAGAGGGTCATAGAAACTCTTCCCTTGCTTTCACCGTACGTACTGTACTTAGTGACCAATCCAGACCAACAATTCTACCAGCTGTGATTAATGTAGATAGATTGTAGATAATTAATTATATATGTATAGAGCCACGTAAATCTACGTACATATGCAGTTATTATTTTTTATAGAGCACTTAACTGAGTAATTAAAAAGTAGTTATAGCAATAATTAAAGCATATTATTGATCTTTTGATTAACCCTGTATATATCACATATTTACGCTAGATCCATCATAACACCAAGATCGAAATAGAGCGTTGAGAGAGAGGGAGGCATTTTGCCAATATTTACCAATGCAAATATTCTCTGAGGCTGGGGTCACTTGGGCTGGGTGCATCAGGGTCCACCATAACCTGCGATGGAAGTGACATTCACTTTGTAAGGTTGTCAATTAATCTAGAGAATAAAAACATGCACGTTTGGCTGCAGTAAATACTGTACTCAATGAAGTCACCGGAAAACATAAGAAACAGATAAACGAAAGAGTGCTACTCAGAGGAGGAGGAGGAGGCTGCAGAGACGTACCAGAGTGTAGAAGGTCCTTAGATCTTCCCCGCCAATATCAACCCTAGGCTGGTTGGCAACCTGAGAGGGTTTGAGCTCGCAACCATTGTTGACCTCTCTGGAGTTGTAGGTGACCCTGAGGGGGATAGACTTTGTGAAGGGGTCCAGCACGTCCCCTATAACACGGCCAACGCTCAGAGGATCTCTATCCCTTGACATTTTTTCACAGTAAATCCACTCGTAAGCAGGTACAGTCTGAGTCGTGCAAATGAATGTAGATTAATTAATTTCTTATGGCTTCCATGGAAGAAGATACGTCGGGTATTTATAGCACTCTACTGATCTTGTGGCATCAAGTTTTCACTGCTCTGCCAATGAACAGAATATACACCTTGCTTTATTTTTTTCTTTTCTTTTGTGGATTCCTAAATCACGTTTTGGTGATATATACGCACCTCGTAAGTTAGCTCGAACTCTATTGCATTCGATCGGATAGTCCGAATGGAATAAAATAAAGGCGCGCGGCAAACCTTTTTATTCTTTAAAAAATAAAAAAAAAACCCATTTAATTTCTTCCTTCACTTTGTTTTGAAAGGGCCAGATTCATTTATCCTCTTCCCCCTCTTGGTTCCTAGGACGGTTAAAGCAAGATTGGAAATCGAAGATGACCTTCTACAGTTGTAAACATATCCAACATATATTTATAACCAGTCAGATCATGGAATATATCATTGTCTCCGGATATTTACGAAAAAAAAGTTTTTTTTGATAAATTATAATAAGAGTAAATTTAATATTTTTACATTTGATAATATCCTAACACCGTAAATTAATAGTACTACACTAATGCCCGTTATATATATATATATATCTTAAATGAATAAAAATTGTATCTTCATTTTTTAAAAAAACAAAACATCATTGAGAGTCTTTAATAGCTCAAGAAATATATTTTAAAAAGGTGGAGTTTTGAGCTCACTCAGTTGAAGTCAAACTATTATATCTTAGAGGAAACAAGTCATTAATTGAGGTTTGGTATGATTATATATAATTTATATGAGCTTGAATCTTGCAGGTTCATAAGCATGATTAATAAAGTGCTGTTTGGTACGATTATATATAATTTTTGTGTTATATGAGCAGAGAAGAAAGAAATGAAAAGTGTTTTGCCCAGCTGTTGCATGTTATATATATATATGCTAACATATTAATAAAAACTATTATAAATTTATATATAAAAATAAGAAAAAATGGTTTTCAATCTTCAGTTTTTTTATTTCTATTTGCAAGATATTACATTTCTATTTTATTATATTGTTGGGGTTGCGAAATATAACTAAAAATATATACTTCAAAGTTTTAGGACTTGGAACGTGAAATTTCTCAAAGTTTGAAGGTTATACGACAACTTTAACCTTAATTATGGAGGAACCACATACGAACAAAGTCACAAACCATGTCTTGTCGTGGTCACTTTGGTTTTTGTTTATTTGATAATGCATTTCTATTTTATTATATTTTTTTATATAAAAAATAAGATTTAGTTATATATATACACGAAACCTCACTCGTCTGATTATAATTTTCTTTTTAATACAAGAACCCAATCTCACCTAAAAAATTATAGACCGTTCAAAATAACAGAGAAAAGTGTATGAAATACCTCAGTTTTTCAGTGACAGAGAAACATTCTCGTTTGCCTTTTGAAATTTCTCTTGACATCGATCTAAGTTAGCAATTCACTTAAATAAATGCCCTCCAAATCCATCCTCATTGCAAAAAATAGACTTGAAAATTTAAATTATTGTCTGATTAAAGTTCAAAAAATAGGTCTATATAAACTCTAATAAGTACTAATCAAATTATTTAAACTTGAAATTCATACAAATTCATCATTATTATGCCACAAAAATCTAATTTAACTAGAAGAACGAGAGTGGTAACATCTTCAACTCGTAATTCGACGTTAAATAATTATTTTAATTTTAAATTTTAAATTATTGGATGATGCTCTAAAAACTGTTTTGTATTTATTTTTAAAATTGCCATCAATTGTTTCCTAAATAACACGCATGATATCCTCACAGCACGAACAAAAATCACAATCCACAAGTGGTTACACCAAAATAAAAACCTTCCAATTGATCATGAGTTATTGGGTCAAATTGCTAAAGTTTTATTGGCTAAGAGGGATATTCTAGAAACAAGGAGGACTAATTGAATGTATTATTAATGACATCACGACACCTGAGCTCGCTTGTTTGGGAATCGGTAAATCTTGCATGGCCGATACCGGCCACTGGTCATCATAGTGGTGCGGTGGCCAGTATGATTCCCAACCGTTAAACTATTTTCTTTAATAGTATTTTTTTTCTGTTAAGAAAAAAAGAACTAGTTGAGGAGCATCTGGAAAGTTTATTTTTCTATTAAATATATATTCGGTATTGTGATGTAAATTATTTTTGAAAAATATTTTTGATATTTATCGACAAAACCAGTCAATCTATGTTAAGCGAGAGAATTGTTATATTTATCGACATATCCATTAACAATCAGTAGTAATTAAACAGTAAACAGTAAAGCGATGATGTGATGTCTAATTTTCGAATCAGACCGGGTTCTGATTCTAGATGTACAGATAAAAAGAGTTTAGTCTTTCTTTGCTTTTCAAAACAGAAAAAAACCTTTCACGAAGTGATGATATGCTAGCTCCTTCTTCGGGCACGACTACATCAGAAACAGAGCAGAGGCGGTGAAGTAGCTGTCAAGTCTTCTCGAGGATTGCATCATATACAGGAACCTGTACGATGCAAAACGTACTGTATCTGTTCAAATCTCGCATGAAAGAGATTCTCCGCAATCCATATCGTTCCAAATAATTTGAGAGTCCTTTTCTCTGTTCAGCAGCAGAAAGAGGAAAAGAAAGAGAGAGTTCCCATCGTCACGATCGGGGATCGGGATTTTTCTTTCGAGGAGTGTCGAGTTCAAACTATACACAAGGACTGGAACGGGAACCTAGAGCTTGAATGATGTAACTTTTCTTTCTCAATCTACCGAGCTGTTGATATCAGTCCTCTGTCAATGTTGGGCATTTGTGCTGTTGACTGGATGGCTATCCATATCCCCATTCTTTGAATTTGGGTGTTCCGCACTCGCCATCCTTCTAATCCAAGAAGATGAACTGTTTTCGCTTATTTAAAATCGTTTCTTTTTTCCGGACAAATTCAATTCAATCAGAAAATGTTTGTCTCTTGAGCGAGCAGAGACGCAGGATACAATTTGGCTGCAAGGGTCCAGAATGATTTGTTTTCTTTCTTTTTGTTTTTTTTTTTAAACCTGCATGATTTGTTTGCATCACAAGACCTAATTTACGAGAGCTCGAAAGAAACAAGATGCTGGCGCTCGCGATAAAGAGAGACGTGACTCGCTCGCTCGAGAATGAAACAGCTGAGGACAGTTGACTCGACCTCCCTCGGATGTTTCAGGCCACAGCACTCAAGGCGGGGGGACCCAGTCATAAAGCAGGGGCCCAGTCTTCGGAAATCAATAGGTGAATTTGATTGGCTGCTTTTTCCTTGTCAACTTTCACTCGGTTTTTCTTTTCCTCCTTGATGGGAAAGAAGGATACGATTAATGATGCGGACTGGCAAAGAACTATCCTAAAATGGAAATAAATTTGTTTGGCCGGCGATTCATGCATGGCACTACTTTCCATCTCACTAAAGTAGCTACGAACTTTCTCTACCATCTTCTACCCCAACTTTCGCAAATCACGTTAGCTCCACGCAATAATGAAATTCTAAATGGTTAGATCAGCCTTATCAGCTATCTTTTTCCATGGCTAACTTTCATAATAATTAAGCTCAAATTCAAGAAAATCTTAAAATGGCAGAAATAAGCAGCAGCTGGAAACTTACCGTTACTAGCTTTTAGAGTGAAATATGATTATACTCGCGTTTTTAAAATTAAAATATTTTTTTGAATGTTTTGATGTATTCATTTTAAAAATAATTTTTTAAAAATAAAAAATATCATTTTAATACATTTCAACATAAAAAAACACTTTAAAAAACTGAAAACCAAATGTAAGAAAGTCTTTTCATCCTTTCTTTTCTTACAATTTTCCTTTTCTTCCAAATGTAAATGAAAGAATGAAAAGACTTTTTTACACCCGGTTTAGGAGGGAAAATGCCCGTGGAAAAGACTTCTTGGAGTTTCTATGGGATATTGTAACAAATGTGCAAATTCAGAAGAAAAGTTTGTGACAATATAAAAAGAAAAATTAATGGAGAAGCGATGGAGAAAATTTGTCTACTCGTTATCTTAGTTAGCAATATAATTAAGGGATACTATACTACTAATTATTTTTTAAAATATTTTTTTTATATAAATATATTAAAATAATATTTTTTTAAATTATTTTTAAAAAATATTTTTAACATTGTAACATCAAAAACAATCAAAATATATAAAATAAAATTATTTTTAGACAAAAAAAATCTCAAATTTTGCTGAGATTCCAATGCAAACACAGCCCTAAACAGGGTCTTAATTAGAGGAGTATTTTGTAATTTTTCAAAAACAAAAAAGAAATACCTATAGGTATATTAAAATATTTTTAACATTATAATATCAAAACATAAAATAAAATTATTTTTAAACAAAAAAATTCAAATTTTGTTGAGACTTGCACTGCAACCCCAAACACTCTTAATTAGAGGAGTATTTTGTAAATTTTCAAAAACAAAAAAGAATTACTGATAGATATATTTGGTAGAGGCCTCGAGCAAGATTGTCAAAAACATATTTTTGACAAAACCACAAAAAATATAATGTCAACTAGGATTATAAAATCGTAAGTAATGTTTTTTTTTCATTTATAATTTAAGGACCTTAGAGTACATGGTTTAATTAAAAAATTATACATAGTTTAAACACAATATAATTATTCATGTACATAGATTTTCATCCCATGAAAAGAATATGGGGATGCAGAGACCTTAACGGTCAAAGACTCAAAATGAAAGAAATTTAAGAATAGCATGTTATAATGTATACAACTGTACATTTTCATCATACAAAAACAGAGTAGCCAAATTGTTGACTTAGCACAGTTTCTCTCTATCCCACATTTTTGTCCAGCTAGCACAACAATTAACACAATTATCCAAGTATTTTACAATTGAAAAGTCTTGTACAATAAAACTAAAATTGATAGTAAAAAGAAGGTAGATTTTGCTATTTTTCCCACTTTTTGTCATCAACCAAACGGAGAAATAAAACTAAGAAAAACAATATTTTCTTAACCCTTGTATACATTTTCCATAATTTATCAGCGACCAGACAAAGAAATAACATGGAAATAATCCAGAGTTTATAAGCCCATCTACAAAAATTTCAGTTCCAAGAAATACAACATTAAAGAAACCATTTTGAAACCAGAGTTGAATACCCGAAAAAAAAACAAAATGATAACAACAAAAAGAAGCAAAAAAGAATAATATTTGCATGTAATTGAGGTCCATGAATCAGATTAGAATTAAGAAAAGCACCTGTAAGCGAAGTGGGCAGATCTCAAAGACTTTGTTTGTTGAAATCACAGATGGGTCTCCCTCTATCTTCCTTTTTCTTTCTACAGAGGACTTCATAACAAAAGGGATTAAGATGGGGGAATTGTAAGATGAGGAAATTGAAAAGCATAGATGTTTTCTTGAATGAAAAGGAGAAGTTAAAGGAGAGAAAAAGAGTTGATGAAATCACAGACGGGTCTCCCTCTATCTTCTTTTTTCTTTCTACAGAGTACTACAAAACAAAAGGGATTAAGATGGGGAAATTGTAAGATGAGGAAATTGAAAAGCATAGATGTTTTCTTCAATGAAAAAGAGAAGTTAAAGGAGAGAATAAGAGTGAAGAAGACAGCTAGTAAATCACCAGAATGAAATTAGTCATAGAAACAAGACTGGGAAATCACACATAATGATTTCACTTTCACATTCACATCCACGAAAATGTAAACTCGGTATTAAAAACGCGAGTTCTAAAGCGATTTCCACGATAACACGATAAGTATATGTTAATTTTACAAATTAACTCGTGATTTTAACGACCATGGCCTGGCCTGGAGAGGGTATGGGGGACGAAGTGAAAAGTTGATTAAATTTTTAACCCCATTTCTTGATGTTTGGTGCAAAAAGAGAGAGCGTATTGATTATTATGGAGAATAATATATAACTGTAAAAGGTGGGGTAAAACATTGCCACTTGAAATTAGAGTAAACCCCCCTTAAAATTTTGGATGCTGCTCCACCCTAACAGCGTGACGCCATACTCCACCCTTACCAAAATTTATTAATTAAACTTTAATATTAAACTTATACATAGTTTTTATCTCTTTTTTCTAGCAACTGATCATAATTTAGTTCATCTTAGATGATATTATGATTATAATATATTAGGATCTACTGTTGGCTATAATTTTTTTTTTTTCGAATTCCACCAAGCATGCTTGATATTTTATCTTTCAATATTTGTTACAGTAATCTCAATACTTCATTTTCAAATCCTGATTTCATAACGTATTCCTTTCAAACTTTTATCTTATATCAAAGGTAGAAACACGCTGGTAATCCCCAAAAATTACAGAATTAACAATCCAACACACAATCTGAATTTTTTCAAAACATCCCCTAAAATCTTGTAACAACTACAAAGAAAATTAGCAATTCGAAGCTCATACCCTTTTTTTCGTCTGATCAGAGAAGAAATAAACTCAGACCCTCTTTTCATCGATTATTTTTTTAACTACAACCCAATTTCGTAATTCAAACTCTCCCTCCTCATGTCTATCTTTGATTTTAAATGATATGAAAATGAAAAATACTTACTATTAATAGTTAAGTTAGGTGTACAGAAATACTTGGGTACTCGGATTACTGTTGATAAAAGAAAATACCTGGTCCGGAGACCGCAGCTTGAAGCTTGGACGGGGACCGCGACTTGAAACTTTGATGGTGGTGGCTGAAGGGCGTTGGGCGGTGCCTGGGGGTGCTTGGTAGCTGATGGGCGGTGCTTGGTGGCTGATGACGAGGATTGTGGAGCGGGAGGTGAATTAGAAGAAGGAAGGGAGGAGGCGGTGTGTTTTGCTTTTGTGTTGGGCGAGGTAATTAGTTTGAAGTATTGTAATATCTATATTTTATAAATATCTGTAGTCTAGTCCCTATACTTAGTCATAGCTCAAACTAAATCCCTGTAAATTCGTTCTTCATTGAGAATTGAATAAAGATTTTTTATAAGAGTACAGAAAACCGAATAGCCGAATTTTGGGCGTTGGGCGGTGCCTAGGGGTGCTTGGTGGCTGATGGGCGTTGGGCGGTGCCTAGGGGTGCTCGGTGGCTGATGACGAGGATCGTGGAGCGGGAGGTGAATTAGAAGAAGGAAGGGAGGAGGCGGTGTGTTTTGCTTTTGTGTTGGGTAAGTTAACTAGTTTGAAGTATTGTAATATCTATATTTTATAAATATCTATAGTTTAGTCCCTATACTTAGTCATAGCTCAAACTAAATCCCTGTAAATTCGTTCTTCATTGAGAATTGAATAAAGATTTTTTACAAGCGTACACAAAAGCGAATAGCCGAATTTTTAATTTGGCTTGATGAGGAAAATAGAAATTTAATTCAAAAACAAAAAAAAAGTAATAATTCAGTTTCAACTTGGTTTGTTTTTTCTATAAGTCATGAGTACGGTCCACTCCTATCCTAAATTAATGTGTCCATAGATATCCACAATAAAAACAGGGCGATGAAGAAATGGGAACGGAGATATATATATATATAGCTGATGAAAACGCGTGATATTGTTCAGCAACAGCGCACAGCCGCTGGCTAAAATCTCAGGAATTAAAAGCTTCAAATGTAAGCTTCACAGTAATGCAAATCAAGGGAAAAAGATATTTTTTAAATAATTTATAATATCTAGTCCATCATAATTAAAGACGATATAAAAACAATTATATAATTTTATATATTATTATCAAACACAACTATATATATTTTTTACAATTTGAAAATATCTAAGTTTGCATTTATTTTTAAATAAAATAAGCAACTTTTCGTTTCAATAAACATCACTTTTTCATAATTCTTGAAGTGAAAACTAAAATACTTTTGACATGGTCTTATAAATTCATTGTAAAACAGTTAGCGGCTGAATTTTAAAATCCTAACTAAATGCTTCCTTTGATATTTTAAGATATTTTATTTTAAAACGAGATTATAAAAGTTGGAAAAATAGAGGGGCCAAGACCCTTCTTAAAAACAAAGACTTGGCAAGCTTGTCGTGTCCTCTTTTTTTCCCCCAACAACTCCTCTTATGCAGTCCTCAACTAGACCACCCGTTAGTAAAACATAAATAAAACGGTGCGTATAATAAAAAACACACCTGCATTTTACAATTGGGTCACAACAGGGGAAAAACAAGCAACGTCACTAACAGCTCAGGAGCGAGTTCGACTCTCGTTTTAAAAATTATTTTCTAAAAAATTTAAATTTTATTTTATTTTATTTCAAATCAATATATTTTTTAGTGTTTTATATCATTTGAATACATTATTTTTAAAAATAAAAAAATATTATTTTAATACATTTATAAATAAAAATCATTTTAAAAAACAACCACAGAAACTTATAAAATTAATAAAAGTATTAAATAAATAAATAATATATTTTTTAATATTTTTATATCATTTATATCCACGCGGCGGTGCTCTGTCAGCTCTTCTTCTCTAATTGAGAGCCATCATTTAGATAGTTTCCTTAACCAAGCCACCGTCACTTGCTCCTCGAGACTGGTGCCTCTTCCCACGAGGACACACAAGAGACGGGTTTTTCCCATAATTTAATGAGTTAGGAGCTCAACACACCCTACAGCAGAAACTGGATGTTTCTTGCTCGTTATCAGGCTTTTCCCAGATGAAATAAAATTGGACTGACGCAACACGAGAAAGGCTTCCCATTCTTTAGCCTGAAAGATGAAATCACTCAGTACAGATGAAGTTTGCAAGTGTTGAAAACCGCCAGGCAGCTAGTGAAATACATCCAGAAGAAGAAAAAATCATGAAGCCTTCGAGAAAAAGCAGACGTCCCCTTGACTACAACAGGGGAAGGGAGGGGCGGGGCAGAGGACGATACTCGACGACTTCTTTTTTTAAAAAATAATCACATTAATAGCTCATTGGACAATGTATTGCTCAATTCCGGAACAGGAAAGTTATCGGGCATTCCGTGTTATCAAAATAGAAAGAGGACCAAAACAACGTAGCAGAAAGTTTACAGCAACAATTTCGTCACATGACATTGCTGGGCAGCACTGTGTTTCAAGAGCACAAAACCTCTGTTTTTTTTTTATTATTATATTTGGAGGGAGTTTTTTTTATTGCACTCTGCCGAACATCAACGAAAGGGCACACTTGCATACAACAGGGGAAGGGAGGGGTGGGGCAGAGGACGATACTCGACCAATTCTTTTTTTAAAAAATAATCACATTAATAGCTCATTGGACAGAGTTAACAGTACCAAGATTATGACATTTAGAGACAGCATCAACACCAGTCTGCATCCGCCGCTTCTTTTTTCGCCTACAATTTCATTAAAAAAGACAAGACACGCAACTTGAGCATAGCAATCTTTTCAATTGTCCTAACAAAGGGATGAAAAGGGATCTTATTGTGCCTGAAGGTTGAAAAGATTAAAATACAAAACTATCCATTTAAGCATGCTGATTAACTTCAAGACAACCTAAAGCAATGGTTGTTAACCACTGTTTCCAATAGCTTAACAGCACAATCTTTTATAGTTTGGGACTTTTTAACAGAGAACATAAACTAGAAATGACAGGACAGGACATTATCTTAACGTAGGACCGTTATTTGTGCATCCCTGAAATCTGCACATGATATCGAATATGCAGTGGCGTCATTTTATTGGGCTACCAGTTGCAGAAGCACAGTTCCAGGTGCTATAAGCAAGTTTCAAATTCTATTAGTGCTGCTGGTGCTAATATTTTCACACTTGGAATGCATACAACAGCTATTTATTTCATTGCTAGAAAAAAAAACATATATCCCCAAACCCGTGGGGATATATGCCATTAGTTACACCTTCAGTTCAGAGAGCTTAACTTTTTATACAAAGATTCCTAATCTTCAGACTCTCTTCTTTGTCTAAGCTCTCTCTCTTTCATACGCCCTCCTCTTATGCATAGAGTCAAGAGGAATCCCTAATGAATCCATACAAATTTCGGGGTTCTTAACAGAGAAATCGATACCTAACCTGAGATAATTGAAATGAGACCCTAATCAAACGGAAGAAGTCGTGAAAATGACCATCAGTGCGTCTCTAAACAAACTTTCTTTTATGTTGTCGTAACTCTGATGGCCATAATGTGGAAGGCAAGGCAACATTAATCTTCAAAGCCCTGCTTACTGTATACCGATCATGATCACCGAACTAGATATCCTTTACTGTTCTTATAATCTGACAAGAAGATGGATTTTCTTTCAGTTTCTTGGTTCGGAAAAACCAAAGAAGAATTCTGGATCGTGGCCTTGAGGTCTTGGAGGAGAGGAGGGGTTTCTTGGCGTTGGTTTTCCATTATCAATTTGGTTTGGTTTTTGTTAGAGTTTGTGCCATGTATATACAGCATACAGGGGTGGTGTGAAGTACTGCTGATATTGAACAGGGATTGCTCCCCATGATCAACCAATGGGGCATTACCGGCAATTAAATATATACGAAGAAGTTGTTGGTGCTCAAATCAGATTAAATCAGATATACTCGAAATTATCTTATATTTAATACCTTAGTTTGGATTAGGAATGAATCGATCAAGTCTCGAGTCATTTTTGTCGATAAGAATGGGTTTAATAAAAATCAAGCATATTATTCGAGACAGAGACAGAGACACGCTAGCTTAAAGTATACTTTTCATCAATGCTTAACAGCTAGAAATGCGGCTTTGATTCAAACAGTTAACCCATCAATTTCCTCAAAATAGACATGCCAGTTGGGTTTCTATAGCATTAACTTGGCAAGCCTACAGCTCCTAGTTTTAGTACTTAAATGTCTTCTTCTTCTTCTTCTTCTTCTTCTACGAGTGATGAATGAATTTTCCATTTTAGTGATCAAAAGCAACTGAAGCAGGATGCAATGAGTAGTTGCCACGGATATTTACTATAACCCTTAATAGCTATACAATTCGTGGCCAAGTAAATTACATAGATACAGATAGATATCAAGAGCATTGAAAGAAAAAGTTAAATTATGATGAAAGAGATGGTGATGTTTTGTCAGTTAATCACAGCAATTTCTCTGAATAAACTTCCTGAAACTATGCCATCAATTGTCTTACTGCTTGAGGTTTAGGCTTTCTGGGGATATTCTAAAGATGATAAGGTTACGTAAATAATTATATAGGTAGCCTCAAATTTACCATTAAATAAATCTTTGTATCAATTTTATGTCTTAAGCTTTCAGAAATTCTCAGCTAAGGATCTTAATCCTCATTTCCATCCAAATCATACTTTTTTTTTGGCTTAGAAATGACATCATCTTGTAGAAAGATTAAAATTTTATGGTAAGTGACTATTAACAAAAGTGCTTGTTGAAAAATCAATTTATTGTAGTAAAATTGATACAAAAATAGTTTGTATGCAAATTCAAGATTATGTTTTTACATGAATTCTCTAGCACGCTCTTCTTCAAGTAAGTTTTCGTGCATGTACGCTCTGACCCATTCTTGATTGTGTTCATAAACTACTTAAACCATCATCATATTCATAATAAATAAATTGATTTCAACAACTGTTGAGATTTGCAAACGATCACGTTTTCTATCAAACAAGTGTTCGTAAGCTTTGTTCGTCGTCTCTGCCCCTGAATCTCCCCCACAGAGAATTTTATGCTTGTCATATCATCAGGTAATTGAGTAGAGAACATAAATGAACAACGAATTTTAGCTCAACTATTCATACAAATCTATGGATCATATTATTGATGTGAATGATGCAACATCAACAACTCAATCAGAGGAAATACAAATTTGTTGCTCCTCAAAACTTCTTTAAATCTCAATCAGATATACTAATGACATCTCCAATCACATCACCAACATTTCTTGAATTGCAAAGACTGCTAAACCTAAATTTTGACGCATCAAACAGAATTTATCATCGCAGAAAAATATGTATTATGTACATCCAACAGCTGCAAACAGAAATGATAAAATGTCAAGAAAAGAAACCAAGAATCATTGTCTATGAGAAAATCCATTCACAGCTTCATATTTTGAGGACTTGGGACTGGTTATTGATTGGGTCTCAACTGTCAACAAGTTTTTGCATGCAAATGACACGCAGCTGCATGTTGAAAACTGGAAGTCAAGAAGTTTACCACCTTGTTTATCACTTGATCTGCCTATGTAGCTCAGTGTTTGCAAAGGCGGCTGTGTTTAAAACTCAAAATCCATGTAACCATTTCAACTGGAAGTCAATTGATGTCAACTGATATTTGGTCAACAAACAGTTCATTATCACTGTCCATCGACCAATCGTTGGTTCACACAAAGTGATGCGAAAGAACCTGAAAAGAAAATGCATTTTAACCAAAAATATTGTAGAAAATGCCCTTTGCAGATGAGCTTAAAGGACTCCAAGAAGGCAAATTTAAACTGTTAATTGAAATAGAAACTAAACCTTGCGATTAAATATGTCTTAGGGATCCTGAACAGACACCAACTCGATTTTATTTAAGTAAATTGGATTGACGTGTAGCAACTACCTATTTCCAGTCTAGTTCCGAAGATTTACTAAAGCCGGCTCGAAGCGTATGATTACAAACATACTATCACTTGAAAGTAATGTGTCCGCTGGGGCACGTGCTTTTGGAAAATGCCAAGTAAACGAGTGGAGGTTACCAAATAGTACATTAAATCATGACCCTTTCATAAGGTGAAAGGCTGTTTGATAATGAGAAATGGTGCGCACGGTTCCAGGTTTCAGAGGGGCTTACAAGTATAGCGACACGAAGCTTGAGACAATTTTTAAGCTTCCAGGACCAAGTTCCACAAGAATATCAATGATCACACAAAACTCAATTATCCAGCTGCTAGAGTCATCACTCAAAGCACACTTGCTCATTAAAAGGACAGAAAAGTGAAAAATGTGATATGTAGGGGATCTATGATTCTTGAACCGATATATTGATTTTGGTATTGAAAAAAATACAAATTAAACAGGGATATTTATAGAGCTTCAAGGAACTCTAGTATAAATGCGTACCTTTAGTATGCACGAAGAATTCTCTTCCAAGGCATATGTCCAGTGATCCAAGCTCCTCCCAGTTAGTGATATCACCAGCTTTTCTCTCATCAATAACTTTAAAGCATACACATCGAGATTCTGGATAGAAATCAAGAGCCTTGGAAAATTTTATACTCCTTAGTGTGATCTTCAGATACATTTTCCTTTAGTGCAGCTCTTCTTTTGGTTTGGATTTGGCGGACAAACTCTGTCACTACCACATGCAATTTAGAAGCAAGCTTACTTGGTGAAGAGAAACTGAGACCTTCCTTTTTCAAGGCTCTTGCTACCTGTCTTTCAGCCTTTTGAAAATGCATTGGGCAGAGGGAGGGGACAGTTGATATCAGAACTGGTTTCTGGCAAAGGACAGGCCTTGTGCACTGAACATCCAGGAGTACAGGAAGGACAATAAAATAGTCAAGCATGCTATAGAAAAAGCACTATTCGCAATGAAGAAAAATTAGCAGAAAGCCACAGGTAATGACAACATCATACGTTCATGCTCACTTTCATGGTATATGAATTTAAATGACAGCAAAAGCAGAAATTATGGTTTTCACTAGCTTATATACATTCCCATGCTCATGAAATAAAGTCTAAACTGCTGTGCCCGCAGGAGATCACAAAAGGATCCTGTACGACAAAAAGTTTCAATTTTCAATCAAGAGCTCAAAACTAATGAGATTAAAAAAAAGCAACTCAAACATTTTTCTCGTGGCTTAACCAATAGAAAATCCATTTAGATAGTGTTTAGTATATATTGATTGTACTGGACATTACTAGACTGAACAGTACTAGACAAATAACTACTGTATTTGGTGTGTTTTGAATTGTCCTGTATAATTGATTTTATTTTATATTTGGTAGATACAAGACAAAACTCAATGAGGTCTGGACCGGTCCAAGCTTTTTAAAAAAGAGAGAGAAAGGAATGTTGCGATTTGACTCAATAAAAAACTCAAGTTAAACTATAACCCAATCAACCCGAAACAAAACATAAGTAAAAAATCCATTGATATCTTAGCCCCGAGTCGAGTTTTAACACTATATTAATAATTATTTTTATTCTTGCATTGAATCGGGTCAATAATCAACCCGACCCATGACCCAAGTCTGGTTGATCAGGCCTAGTCCTGAGTCGGATTTTAAAACTATAGCAGTAATCATTTTTATTCTAAGGTTAAATCGGGTCAATGATCAACCTGAGTCTGGCCTCAGGTCAACCATTAAGTCAAGTTTCAAAACTATAATATTAATCATTTTTATTCTTATATTGACTTGAAACAATAATCAACGTGAACCAGGCTTTGTCCCAGGTCAACCTCCAATTAGATTTTAAAACTATAATAATAATCATTTTTATTTTTACATTAACTCGAATCAACTAAATTAGCCTTTATATACAGCATTGAACAAGTTTGTTCTACCCCTTTCAGCGGGACAACCATTTCTCGACTAGAATAATCTTGGATATACAAATGTACACCAAACAACCTTATAGAAATAGCAAACTATAACATTACCTTATAGAAATAGCAAACTATGTTGCCAATGACCTCCTTTTAATAAAGCATCCTCGTGAAAATTTTATACAGGGCAATCAATGAAAAGGTGCACAAGTTTGCAGAGAGAGTAAATGATCAACACCACTTAGAAACAACAGAATGCAAGACACTATCGCAATCTAGTATGGAAGATCATCCAATTGTACAAGATGAACAAACAGCTGGTAGCTTTAATTGTCGGCCTAAGTTTATTTCAAATAACCACCAAAAACCCTAGAAGATGAGCAAGACACCAAGTGGTTCGGTCTCACAGAAATTCCTCTTAAACACTGAGAAACAAGGAAAAGTACAAAAGCCATTGGATCAGAAATCAAATAAAAAAAAGTTCTTTCTCTCCGCTTCCTGCGTTCTTCATTGAACAAAGGTAACACAGACGAACAAAATGGATAGCGATGCAAAACATGCAGGCTATGCAAAAAAACATTCCAAGATAACACACACACACACAATCATAGAACTATTTTTCTTGTCATTCTTATTTCTCCAAAAAGTTTGCATTCTTTTCTCATCCTTAACATTCCAAGTAACCAAGCATAAGGCTCAAAACATAATATGAAGCAAACAACATATGTACAGGTGTTGAAAAAAACAAGCATCCAAAGAAAAAGGAAATTGAAACTGATCAAAACCCTTGAAGCCAAACTTCATATCTTATTCTCTAAAGCCAAAATCCTATTCAAACTAACACATTACCAACCAGTACAAATTCCACAATCTTTCCGGAAAATCTTAGCACACAACCTAGTAAACAGATTAAATTAACCCAAATACAACAAATCATCACACAACAACAATCCGGAAGAAATTCAAAAAGAAAAACATACCTTTTAATATCAAAGGTACAACCTTTATAAAGCTTTTGTCTACAATCCAACAAAATATGTGTATTACAAAACCTCGTTAAAGCCATTGCTTTCACTTTAAACCCAGCAGCCAAGCACTTCCTTAACCCTCCCTCCCCTCTCTCCTCCTCCTTTGCTTCACCGCCGCCATCTCTGATCCCTAATTTCGCATTCAATTCAAAAATCTCTTTATCATTGTTAAAATCTCTCTTTCTTTTCTTATTTTTCTCATCTTCTTTATATGGGCTTTTCCCATACTTCCAGCAATACTCTTTGTGTTTGACTTTGAGCTCTTCCATTAAGGTCCAGTGATGGGTTCTGTAGATCTGAGCCAGTTGTTTGTAGCGGCGAGATCGCTGAGTTACGAGTTCTAGGTGAGTCAGATATGTGGAGGATGAGAGAGCCGAGTCTTCGGCTGCGCCGTCGATTGTTATGGGATCGGGAGGTTGTGGCGGGGGTGGTGAAGGAGGGTTGGCCATGGGAGAGTTGGAGAGAGCGAGCGAGTTGGATTTGAGGGGGTTTTGGGTCTGCACTTCAGACGACTAGTAGTGTGCGGGTGTCGGTTGCCTTTTCATTTTTCTATGCTTTACTGTTTATGATCTAACTGTTAAAGCAATGACCAATAATGTTCTTGCTCATGGCATTGCTCTGGGAGATGCATTTGCGTCTTTAAATTAGGATGCCGTTTCATTTACATGGGGAGACCATGTCCTGTGCGTTCATGGTGTTACCTGGTGCAAGTTTGCTTTGCTTGCGATTGGGGATGGAATAAGAAATCCCTTCTCCTTTCCTTGTTTAAGACTATAATTTGGATTGCTGGTTGCAGGTTCTCACAGATTGAGGTGCTGCACTTTAAGTGATATTTATATTTCTGCCTTTTTGGGTTGTATCAGGAATTTATTATCAGTAAATCCATTTTAAAAAATGATTGTTATGTGAATTCCATTCCACATTCTCTGAGAATCGAATGTAGCCATTGGATCTAAATATACTTTAAAAAAATTAATTTGAAAAGTTGAATAAAACTCATTAAAAAAAAAGAAAAAAAGAAAAGGAGAGACACCTTTCGCCGCAAATTAGATGATGAACAAAGTCTATTCACCCAAACTCTCAGGTCATCCTGACCCCAAAAGCACATCCTGACCCACGCAACCATCCAAAACGTTAACGGCCACAAACCAACCACCCTTCACTCGAACATTTTAATAAATTTTTTTCCAAAACAAAAAGGGAAAATAAAAGAATACAAAGTGACAAAGATGCTAAGCAGGACAGTTGTTTCAGTGTCTGCTGTTTCTTCAACATCTCCGTCCCGATTTCTGTGCAAAGTGAACCCAACAATCCCAAGATTCTTGGGTCTGAAAAAACTCCCCCACAACTTCACAAACTGTACCACATGGAACAAAGACTTGAACTTGAATAGAAAGTGTAGTACAAGAATGGACAATTTCACGACCAAAGCATCAGCAGCAGCCCAGCCTTTAACAAACGCAGATGAGCTCATTGGGTCTGTTGAGACTTTCATCTTTGATTGTGACGGTCTGTGTTTCTCGCTCGCTCTGAAGTTTCTTGTCAATTCATTTCTTAGAATAAAAAAAGAGAAAAAGAGTTCCTTTTTTTTTCATGTATTAATGAAGGGGTGAGTGATTTGCAGGAGTTATATGGAAAGGAGATAAATTGATTGACGGAGTCCCTCAAACTCTTGATATGCTCCGCTCAAGAGTTTGTATTTAAATTGTGTTGTAGTGCCTCTTTTTTTCCTTTTACTGTGCTGTCAGTGTTTACTTTCTTTTGTAAAATTGTGGGTTTTCCTTTGTTGGATTTCAGGGGAAGAGACTAGTTTTTGTTACAAACAACTCAACAAAGTCTAGGAAACAATATGGTAAAAAGTTCGAGTCACTTGGTCTTGATGTCAGTGAGGTTAGTAAGTCACAACCCCTTCTTTTCCAATCTTTTGTTTTGATTCACTAACAGCTGCTTTGAATCTATCCAATTGTTTCAGGAAGAGATTTTTGCATCTTCTTTTGCCGCTGCAGCCTATTTGAAGTCAATTGATTTCCCAAAAGATAAAAAGGCAAGTAACAACCTTTTCTATTTCTTGCAATGGGGTTTTGTTATTTTTGTGTGGTTATGGTTGTGGAGATTATGAGATGTGGTAGCTGATAATGAATTGATATCCGTGCATGACTTTTAGGTTTATGTGGTTGGTGAGGATGGCATCTTGAAGGAGCTTGAGCTTGCTGGATTTCAGTATCTTGGTGGGCCAGTATGTATGAGTTCCAATTTGCATTATATTTCATTTCATCTTCTATATATGCTTTGAAATCTTCAGCTTTTAGTAATGCTAGAACTTTCCACGAGTTATTCAATACTGTCCAACGTCAATGACCTTTACTTGCAATAATTTCTGTTCCTGCTAATGCCATTTTCTAGCTTGTTGGTTGGTTAGCAGTAGCATTTGTGATGAATATGTTATTTCTATTTTGTATTGTTCACTTATACAGGAAGATGGTGGAAAAAAGATAGAGCTGAAGCCCGGGTTTCTGATGGAGCACGATAAAGATGTAAACTTCGATTCCTTTTTCTTTCCCTTTCGATAGGGTATATCCTGACAGGCAACTTGAGTAGGACATCTTTAGGCTGTGCTTTGTTTTATAGTTGCAATTGAGGAGCAAAAGGTAGCATGCTTTTCCCAAAATTTAGGCATACTAAAGATGTTTCTTCATTGCTACTTAGGTTGGGGCAGTTGTTGTTGGATTTGATCGCTATTTCAACTACTACAAAGTCCAGTATGGAACACTCTGTATAAGGGAAAATCCTGGGTGTCTCTTCATTGCTACAAATCGTGATGCAGTCACCCATCTTACAGATGCTCAGGAATGGGCAGGTTCTCATCTCCCCTTCGTCACAAATTTATGTTCCATTACATTGATTTCTACTCATATTCAGGTGATGTAGGTTGTGATGCATGATGTATAGAAAACAAGATATGCAATGATCTCCAATATTCAGCTTGATACCAATCTCAAATGAGAAATGTGGCATTAGAATACTTGGACGCCCTTGGCCTTTTGAAGAGCTGAATATCAATAAAATAAGTAAACTAGCAGAGTTGTCTGCAATCCTTCCAGGCATTAAATTGCATGTTCTGAAAATATGAAATTCAAACCAGTTCCATCTATGTGATTTTGGCGTCAATAAGTGATAATAACATGCCAGTCCATGACTTTGAGTTCGTGAACTAAAAAATAGGCCAAGGCTGTACTTTTGTATAGTCAGCTAGAAGGTTCAAATGAACTTAAATGTGGTTAATAAGCAAGTGTTATGTGATATCGTCCCTATTGTAAGAAATGTAAAAATATGAGCTGGTAAAAGAATAGAAATGGTTGGGATTAGATTTCCAGTATACTTGTTCCCGCTCTGGGATTATGGTTTGAACTACACATGCAATGCATTGGCCCAAGCAACAATTATTGCACTAATCTATTTGGAGATTTACATTATGAGAATTCCTTGCATCCTTCTTTTGGGTAAGACTGACTTGTTCATATAAAAGCAACCATCGTGATATTTTTATTTCTGTTCCTCACAATTTCTTCCAGAATATATTATAATCTGTGCGTAATATATAATTTCAGGCGGTGGTTCTATGGTCGGTGCTTTTGTTGGTTCAACTCAGCGCGAGCCACTGGTTGTGGGAAAGCCCTCAACTTTTATGATGGATTACTTAGCAAACAAGTAGGGCTTACAATGCTTTGTTCCTTCTTTTATTCTCCGTTTTCTTTGAATTGAGCAAATTCAAGAGAAGTCATGCATGATTTGCTTACAGCTCAAACAATGCATAATCATTATCCACATCTACTTGTCAAATTATCTGATTCGGTGTCCACCAACCACCATATATTTGCGTTCATATTATGCATGGATAAGCAAGTATTTGTTGGTCTGTAAGTTTGTAATCTAGGGTCTATCGCAAACCCACCCGATCATATGCATAAGTGGGGACTGGGGACCGGAGAGCCTTCATGTGCATGCTAAGAAACAGGCTCTGCAACTTTAGATTACAAGGCAAATTACTGATGTATTGCCATTAAGGTTTGTCTTGCACAAGTATAGGAAATTGCAAAAAAGTTCATATTTTTTCACAATCAAGTATACAATAGAGTCTTGACTCATGACTACATTATTAGCTACAACACAACATAATCCCATTAAGCAGTGGTTACTTTTCTTTATCAGTTGCATGATAATAAAAATGAGTTTGGACTTCCATCTAAACGCTCTATTGTGTTCTAGTTTTCCTCACCTTTGCATTTTATTTTCATGTATCTGATCAACAACAGATTCGGGATTCTCAAGTCACAGATATGCATGGTTGGGGACAGATTGGATACTGATATTCTGTTTGGACAAAACGGTGGTTGCAAAACTCTTCTTGTACTCTCCGGTAACTATAAATTAATACGAAATTCCCCTCCTAACTTCAGCATGTATATTGTATGTGCTCTAATTGAGGTTTTTCTTCCAAAAAGGAGTGACCTCGTTGTCGATGCTTCAAAGTCCAAGCAACTCCATCAAACCAGATTTCTACACCAACAAAATTTCTGATTTTCTTTCCCTCAAAGCTTCAGCTGTCTGAGCATGCCTGGACATTGTGCGCTGTATTTAGGTCCGTGCATTACTTTTTCAATTATAATTTTTAACATTACCACATGGAATTCTGCTAAAATCAGCAGCTGTAGTAACCAGATATATTTGCCGACAGATGTTAAATTTGTTCGTGTAGGACGAGCAGACAATGAAGGCTGTGCCCTATGCCCTATCATTTTCGACGTTTACATAAATTTGCCACCTGACAAAGGAGCGTTTTTATTTCATTGAACATCAAGTGTCTTTACCTTTGTGTCTGCTTCTGCAGTTTAGGGGTGCATATTTTCATCGTTGCCATGTTCTTCAACAACTATTCGGAGATACCAAGGCATATCACAATTTTTTCAAGTTAAATGCTCTTTTGGAAAAGAGTCTCCTTTTTCTCATCCTCGCTTCGTCTTTTTAACTAAATAATGCCATTCATTGAGTAACATCATGCATTACATGACATGACATCACATCACATCACATCACATCATCATCTCTGTGGGTGCCGTGGTAATTAGTTTTAGAAAAAACCACAATCACGGACAACTGTGTTTGTGTGTATATAAATCTTTTGCTTTTGGTAAGCTATAAGAATTTCTTTTTTTTATAAAACTGGGTAATTATTTTTTGGTTGATTCAGTTTTTATTAAAAAAAAAATTAAATTGAATTTAAAACAAAAAACTAAAACCGGTTCAAACCGATTATTTTCAGTTCAATTTGATTTTTTTAAGGCAAAAATCGGTTCAAATTGTTTGACTCGGTTTTTTCTGGTTTAGGTCAATTTTTTCCAGTTTGGCTCGGTTTAGGTTTGGTTTGGTTTTTTCGGTTTCAGGCTTATAAAACCGAAACAAACCGGTTGGTTTTTTAAAAATTTTAATAAGTTTTTTTTCACGATTTAGTTTTTTTATTATTTTTTTCTAGTTTTTTAGATTTAATTAATTTTTCAGTTTTTTTTTCTTATCTCTACGGTGCCGCAATAAAGCGTCATTTATTATTTTTTTAATTATATTTTAAATTAACTCCAATACTATCTAAAGTCCTTATTTTATTTATTATGCCAAATACAAGCACCCCGGTGCCAATTTCATGAAAATACACTGGAGTAATAAATTTAGTTTCAACTTTGTTTAAATATAATGGGATTAGGAGGCAATTAGAACCCTATACCAGCGTCATTAATGCAAATTCTTTTGCATGGTTAGAGCCGCACCCCTCCCTCCCATTTATACGAGAATAAAGTTGATAAATACTTTTTTTTTATGAAGGATCCTATAATTTTCACCGAGAGGATAAATGATTCAAATAATATATAATAATTGCTTCAAAAGGGACAATAGAAATCATCAAGCATTAATAAATATATATATATATATATATATATATATTTCCAAAGGAGAGTATATGGATCTGACTTTTATGAGACTATCCGAGAATTATATTGCTAATATCTCAGGGGCGTACTGACGATATTAAACTCTTTAAGAGGGGGTTAAAAATTAAAATTTCCTAATTTTAAAGTTAAAATTTAGAATTATTCAATAGGAAAAAAAATTTCCCAGGGTCCAGCGTGCATATGATATTAAAAAAAAATATATCTCATCTATTTCCACCACTTTTATAAAAACTATTAATAAAAAAAAAAACAATTTTTATAGAGTTTCAGAAAACAACGTTATAAAATAAATACAACAATTAAAGAGAGAGAAAGAGCCGGAAGCCGTAGAGAAGCAGCGAGTGACTATTACATTTCACCGCTCTCCTTTTCACTAATATTATATAAAACAGATTCCTCCTTCACTCCCTTCCTCTCCCTGCCCCTCCTCTCCCTCCGAACTCCTGCGATCTCCGACGTATTCACTTCTGCAAGATCCAATTCACTCAAGGTATGCTTCAGAAACAGCTGTAAAGTGGCCTTTTTTCTGGAGTGGAAATGTGATTTTTTTAATTTTATTTGGTGATGGAAGGAGCAGACATGATAGAATGCAGCGTATGCCACTCGAAAATATCAGCAAATAATAACAACAGCAAAGCAGTGGTCAGAGCATACGATAGACATAGAAGCGATGTGTCGTCTAAAACACGCTTTCTTAATCTTCTTTTGGTAGTTGGCGATTGCATCTTAGTCGGTCTCCAGGTGATTTTCTTTCTTTCCTTTTCTTTTGTGTGAAATACTGGTAAATAGTGTTACCTAATTTTGTTACTGTTATGCTGTAGCCAATATTGGTGTATATGTCAAAGGAGGATGGGAAATTCGAGTTTAGCCCTATAAGTGTTAATTTCTTGACCGAGACTGCAAAAGTTTTTTTTGCAATTTTTATGCTCTTGATCCAGGTAGGTATATACCTGCTCATTATCAATCTTTTCATTCATTGCTTCTGTTCTGTCAATGCAAATGAATGCTATCTTTGTTGGGTTTTGGCTTAAATGACATACAAGTTCTGGCTCCATCGAAAAAGAGAAAAAGGAAAGAAAAGAGAGTTTTTTTGTAATAATATAGAAGTAGCGGTGATTTACAACTAACGGTGCAAATGAAAAAAAAAAAACGGTGATGAAATTACTGTTGCAGATATATCTTAGACTGGGGAGGAATGATAATTTTACATCTTGCTCAATTGTTACCTTTTAATTGCTCTTACATACTTCAATCCAATTAATCCCTCGTGAGTTGTGTATCATACATTAGAATGGAACTTAGTTTTATATCATACATTAGAATGGAACTTAGTTGTGTATCATACATATGCCATAGACAAAGAATGGAACTTGAAGCGGCACTAGACCTTATAAGGATAAGAAAAATACGATGGGGCACAGACTTTTGTAAGCATGGACAGATCTATGTTGTTTAGCCATATGATATCATACATTAGAATGATATTTTTTCCATAATTAACTGAATCCCACAGAAAATCAGGATCCTTTGGAAGTTATTGTTTCCATTTTGCAATCAGAGTTTTAGTGCATGAAACTAGGATAGAGAGCTGACACATTGGAGGAACGGGAAGAGCCACATTATCAATGCTTTCTTTTGGTAAAACGGTAATTGAGGAAGGGACTGACATAGGAAAAGGTACCTTGACAATAATGCTAGAAAAGCGTTTATTCAAAAGCTTGGAACCAGCATTGGCTTGAGAAACATGTCAATGGATGTGTCCTAGACTTTCTTGTGAATCATGGTTGTAGATTCGTCCTTTATGTTGTTATTTTTTTTGTAAATGTTTGATATCTCTTCACTTTATTTTTTATTTTTCTTGATCTTTGTTTCTCAGGCTCGACGAAAAAAAGTTGGGGAGAAATCTCTTCTTTCTCTCTCTACCTTTGTCCAGGTAAAATACTTTGGTATTTATCAGGATTGCAGTTTTGATTGGTGAATACCATGAGAGATATTTATAAGTTTTCCTTGTCTAGTTTACTTTTTATATGGAATTAGCTACACTTTTCCATTGTTTTTCTTTTACGTATAAAATAAATCATGTTATTAGCTTTTGGAGACTCGTTAAAGCTGTTACATATTTTTTTCAACATTGAAAAGATTTCTTGTGGCTTATGGATGCTCTGGATCACAAATCAGTTTCAAAAGTGGTGCATTGCATGTCGCCCCTTCTATTGATTTTTATTCATTCTCAAACAGTGTATTTTAGGCTTACTGAAGGGCCAAAAAATTGTGCTTTTTGTGATCAATATGGTTGGTTCTGATGTCAAGGCATATGGTTTTTGCTGATTTGTAAAACTAATTTTACCCTTTTTTCTATGGCTTTGAAGGAAAAGAAAAGTGTCAACTTTCATTACTTGTGCTATAAAAATCTTTGTCTATGGAGCTAAAGGCAGTGGGATGAAACTGAATGTAATATTGCATTTTCTGATGGGAAACCTTGTCTGTTCTGGGGTTATGCGTTTCTTTTTCTTTTTGAAAGAAAATTCTGGATCATTTGTGAGTTCACAGAGGGTGTCTTTTAGTTGCATTTCTCCATATCTTTTTGGACTGTTTAAGATTCTTCAACATGGTGAATCTGAATGCATTACTGTGGTTCAACTACTATTTTCTAGTTTTGGCCTTTTTACTTGTGCCCTTAAGTGATCCGCTTTTCATAATAGATTGTTGAGTCTCTTCTATTGCTATTTGTATTCTCGCGCACCTTTTTTCTTGTCTGGTCATTTTCTTGCAATTTTGCTTAAATCATTATTGTTTTTGTACTTAAAGCCCCTCGAGTTTTTATTGGTTCATCTGTCTCTTTTGCATGCACAGTTTTCATAATTACATTTTCCATTTGTGACTTTCTGAGTGCTATATTGCTTGAGCAGGATTAGATTTTCTTAACTTTAAGATGTTGGCTGTAATTCTTTTCTTCTGCAGGCTGCTCGAAACAATGTGCTTCTTGCTGTTCCAGCTTTCCTATATGCAATTAGCAATTATTTAAAGTTTATTATGCAGGTATAATTTTTCTTGTTGAACGAACCAATTTGCAAAATATTCTTTGCATAACATGTAGTGATTAACTTCCTCTTGACTCTCGGAAGATACTAGTGCTTCTTTTTTTTTCTTTCAGTAGAATTACTAATTTTTTTAAGCTATAATTTGTTGGTGTTATTTCTTTTTGGATCATATTGTTGTGGCAGTTCTCATTTCTCATTTCTAATTTCCCTACTTATTATTGTGCAGCTTTACTTTAATCCTGCAACGGTGAAGATGCTGGGCAACCTGAAGGTAGCTCACTGCATGACGTGCATAAAGGACATTCAAAATCATGATATTTTTATAAAATATGTATAGTGTATGCTTTATTGAAGCACATACATAATGAATAGTGTGCTTTCAACTATCTTTCGGATTTATGGTAAATTATTTTCCTGCTCAATATAGTGTAGAATTCCTGATTGGTCGTTTAAGACTCTATCTACACCTCTTTAATCTTCCAATAAGTGTCTAGACTTATTCAGTGTGAGTTCATTTGATAAATTTGTCTGTAAAATGGGATTTGAAAGTTGAAGATGTAGGAAAAAAACTGTCATTGTCAGGCTGACTGTGTCCCTTCTTCTTTTCATGGAAAGATAGAATGGTCTAATCATTTTGTCTTTTTTTGTTGCTTTTTTACTTGAGCATTATTTGATGCTAAATCTTCCATTGTGGATTATAAAATTGTCAGGTTTTGGTGATTGCTGTGTTGTTGAAGATGATCATGAAACGGAGATTCTCAATCATTCAGGTGAATATGTTGTTTCTCATCAATACATATCAAATTTAACTATGAATTTGAGGAAGAATAGTTGGTCTGATAGTTGGATGCCCAAAAATGGTGCGTGCCTGAAATGTTATGTGTTTTTTTTTTTTGTATTTTTGACCCAAACCTGTGATATTTTCATTCATCGTTTTTTTGGCAGTGGGAAGCTCTTGCTCTATTGCTCATTGGAATTAGTGTGAATCAGTTACGAAGTCTGCCCGAGGGCTCCTCTGCAATGGGTCTTCCAGTTGCAACAGGAGCATACTTGTACACACTAATTTTTGTAAGTATCCTGTAAACTTATCCTGTGTTGATATGGTTATATTTGGTTCCCGTGCAGTTATTAGGCTTTTTAATGATATGCAATTATCTTCTTTCTTGATGGTTTTCACCTTTAGTAAATGTCCATATGCGACAACATTTCTCTGGATAGGTTAAAACTGTCGTCAAAATTGTTTTCATCCGTGGAGTTGCTGGAATGTCTAGCCACAATGTAATTGATGCACAACATGCATTTGCCTGGATGCAAGTTTGCATCGGATATACATTCTTTCATTTTTAACAGGAAAAGGAAATTCATTTGAATAGAACAGAAACAAATAGAGTTATAACAAACAATATGCACCAGATGCTCTCGTGCGCACATATATACAGGGCAATGGCAGGAAATCTACGTTATTGATAAAAATATGTATCATGTAGTCTCACATGTGCTGGAAAAACTTTTTCTTGGTGAACATGTATGAAATCTGTGCTTTAAAATATAGGATTAAGATAAAATTATTTAGCAGGACTGAAAATATGTCAAGAAATGATATGGCTTTCAGAAATATAGCTTTTTAAAATTTGCTCAATTACAGAAGCTGAGGATTGACCCTCTTCTCTTGCCTTGGTTCCTTAACCAATCAGGTTCCTAGAAACATATTGGCTTGACCCTCCATTGGCTGATGAGTATGGTAGCCCCAACAAGACCATAAAAGCCAATAACTGCAGGATAATTACCCAAATACACATTTCCATGACTGCCTTCAAAAGGCCATTGCTTTCCCTGGTAACATGTTGGACGTACTGGAGTGTTACATTTTAAAGCTGGAGGCATAGCTAAAAATTTTCACAAGTGATGTCAATCAGTGAGTTTGCATGTTCTTTGTTCACCTTTTTCCTGCACCAGCAGCTTTGCCAGTTCCCGTTGCAGTTTGGTTTATGGCGTCAAGAATATTGGTTTTGACAATAACCTACCTAGTTGTTTTAGAAAATGTAATATCATAGGAGCTAACTTTTGGATTAATGCAGGTTAGTGTTCCATCATTCGCATCAGTCTACAATGAGTATGCTTTGAAGAGTCAATTTGAGACTAGCATTTACCTTCAGGTGTTTTCCAGTGCTATATCATATGATGTTTATTGCTTTTTGGCTATGTTTTATATTGACCTTTAACTTTAATTTAGTATACAGTTTTCTCCTCATGGATTGCTTCCTTTATCTCAGCCAAACCTGAGAGTGAATTGTGGGGGTCCTTTGCAGGGCCTTTTGGTTACTTCCACCACCAGATGCTCCTATAAAGAAAATTTCCATGATAGAAACTTAATGTTTATTCTTTCTTTCTTTTTGAAAGCTTTAGTGACCATTTTCATTCCCTTACAAGAAAGTCTGTGTTCCATGGTTTTCAGAACCTTTTCCTGTATGGATATGGTGCCATATTCAACTTCCTAGCCATTCTTGTGACTGCCATATTTAAAGGTATGCATTTGCTGCTTGTTGCTCATGAGTGCTTGTTCTAACAAGGCATTCCATTTGCATGAAGTTCTGTTTATTTTGTTTGGTGAAGAACAAACTTTCAATTATTACCTAGATTTAGTTGGTTCTGCATATCTCACATGTTTGCCTTTCCTCTCTGAGGAATTTTGATGTACTGCCTGATTGTTGGATTTGGGAAGTTAGTAATATAACATAAGCACTGAGTATTAATGAATCAGAAATGCTACTTCTTGGTTGTACAAGTTTATGTAAATTTAAGTTTTTGCTTAAATTTCCATCTCTATATTTTAGGTCCTAGTAGCTTGGACATACTACATGGGCATTCAAGAGCTACTATGCTGTTGATATGTAACAATGCAGCACAAGGGATTTTATCATCTTTCTTTTTCAAATATGCAGGTGATTTTCCATTCTGTTCTTTGATATTCTTCATTCGTAAGTATACCTGTCTTTCATCTGTTTTATGCATGTCTAAGATGTTTCATCTGTTGAATTGATGTAAACAAACAACCAGAGAACCGGTTTGCTAAAAGAGAAAAGCTTACTGGATAATTATCTAGTTGATTCATTGAAATTAGTTAATCTTTGGATAGGTTTAAGAACAGAGCTAACAGCATTATACTGTTCTTTTCCTTTTGTCTTTTTAAAATCTAAGGTGGCTGTTTTCTGAGGAGTAAAGGATGAGGCCTCACACTTAACACTTAATTTTCTTTCCAAAACACCCAAGCATTTAAAACATCAACAAGTGTGCTGTTGTCAAAAGTTTTCATTGACAAAAATACTTGGAGGTAAATAACAATTCAACTATGTCTTAACATTTAGAAGATTGTGAAGAATCAATAACTAAGAATTTACTCAGAATTTAGACAAGTGATAGTACTTGGAAAAATCACATAATTTAATGCTCATACTGGAATATGTCAGTTTCTGTCACTAATCAAACACAAAGATGACGTTTGAGTATTCATACATGAATAGGCCCTCATTGTATTTAAACATATCTTGTTCACAATTAGTGGAAATTGGAACAAGAGACCAGAAGAATTTATGAACATGACTAAGAGGGTACTTTCTAGACTTGAATCATTTATCTCAAGTGCTTGTGTTAATGAGATCAATCTTATTTATGCTGTTTTTTTTTTAATCAAAATTTCCTCTGATTCATGCAGATACAATTTTGAAAAAGTACTCGTCAACAGTAGCAACAATTTTTACAGGAATAGCATCTGCTGTACTTTTTGGTCATGCCCTGACTCTGAATTTTATCTTAGGAATCTCTATTGTGTTTATCTCCATGCACCAGGTAAATATCAGACCTTGCATTTATTTCATTTATTTTGTTCACTGGAGAAGGGGCTTGGAGGAGCAGGAAGGAGGGTAAGAAGATAGGGTGAGGGAGAAGGATTATTTACTTGTCTAGAAACTTGGCTTCCGGAATGCTGTGTATCATATCCTTTTCAGTTCATTTCACAACTTGTCTGGAAACTTGGCTTACGGAATGCTGTGTATCATATCCTTTTCAGTTCTTTTCACCACTTTCAAAGGTTAAGGATGAACCACGGGATGATAGTCCGGAAATGGTTGATAGTCAGAACAGCCAGAGGTTGGTTCTTGCTCTTTTTGCACTTGCTCATTTACCATTCGTGAATTGTTCCATAATCATTAGGGATAACACTTAACTGAACTCAGAGTATTAATGCTTTTTCTTAAATACAAAATTTTGTTCCTACACGATGGCAGCACCACTAGTCTTTTTATGAATTCAGCCATTTTCATTCCTGTTTTATTTATTTATTTAATTTATTGCTTTAGCTAGTCAAGAAATGGACAGGCCTTGGTCTTCTGTTCTGGAATGGAGTAGAATTCCAGGATGGCCTACAGACACGGGGCATTTTTGTAAAGGTTCTCCATCTCATGTCTTTCGAGCTCATTATTTGTGACCTTGCCTCCCTAGGATCAGAATACTGTTGAGGAGACAGGATGCCTAAATTTAGACGTAGTATTTTGATTCCGTTGAAGTTGACTTTATAAAAAGCCCATCCTGCCTTCAGGTCAGGTTATCATGTTCTACTCAGTCAAAACTATCTCATCTGTTTGAACACAAGCACGTGGACTGTTTGAATAACAATGAAGGAAATGCTTGAGACCATGCATAATGGATGTTTGAAACTCAATTCCCAATTTATAAGCCATAAAGGTGTTGTGGCTTGCCTGGGTTAAAGAAGTTTTCCATCAGTTTCCATGACCATCGAACCATGTCTTTTCTCTTAGTCAACCCAATTCTTATTCATTTTCTTGAAATCTTGTTTGTGGATCCCACACCACACCTTTTGTCAGTAGGCCACCTTGCATGTTTTCAATGAGAATGGCACTAGCGTTCATATCATCTGTGTTACCCCGTTTCCATGTGATAAGTTTGCTTTTATGTCCTTAAAAAATAAGCTTTTGTGCTACTTTTGACTCGTCCTGATATTTTCCCTGAAATTCCATTTGATATGCCAGGTCTAAGGATTCATCCTTCATAAATATGACAGTTGGAGCCAATGATGATGTAAGAAGCTTCATTTTCAATTCTGTTCAAATGGTCTTTCAGAGATTTCGATAGATGAAACATGATTTATAACACCTTGTTTTGCTATTTCCCATCCAGGCTAGTCATCATGTTCGACATGATGAGAAGGCACCTCTGCTTCCCATATAGAGTTTTCAATGGGTAGGATCCACACTATTGTTTTCTGATGCTTAAGCTATAACAGCTAGTAGACTTGCTTTTTCCCCACAAAGACAAGGACCCCGCGACTACTAATATTGCATGGATGCACAGATCATCTACCTATGAGTGAAATTCCCCGAGTCTGTTCTGTTGGTCTAGTTGGCAACTACAAGAGTTAGGACCTTAGATATGCACACAAAAATATTTAGAGGCGTGCTGCCTTGCACTGATCGAAGAAGAGAAGATATTCATGAAGACCTTCTATTAGGCTTGTCTACCTGAGCTTATTTATTTACTGTCTAAAGTTTTGCCTGTCACACATGGAACAATAGGACATCCGAATGTGAAGGATCTCGTGAAAATTATTGGCAAAAGCTGAGAAACACAACATCACAAATGAAAGCACAGAATCAGTGACAAAAAACCCGAACTGGTAGCTTGAGAAGAAAAACTCTGAAAGCTCCCCGCTGACCACCGCCTTTTCATGGACTCCGTTTTGCCAAGCCAAATGATTGATTTCTTTTTTTTGTCCCCATGTTATTTACTACACATTTTTTTTTTTTTTGCTATCTCAGTGCAGTGATGCTCTTGGTCTGTACATTCAGAGGGTGGTGGATGTATAAATATAGCTGAGAAGATTACCAGCTTTAGCAACACGATAGTATATATGCTGTGTAAAAGAAATTATTTATTTCATATCAGGATTCCCTACATCATTGCCCGTTAAGCATTCACTGAGAGAGTGTCCGCTAAGCATCTTTCAAGCACCGGGGGCATTGATATCTTTGAGTTTCTGAAACAGACAGGAAAAGAACAATTTCGTTGTGAGCTGTAGCCAATTTTGCACGCGCCCCCTTGTACAATGCAGAAATCTATTATTTTCCTCTCCGCGCCTGTTAATGTTGTTTTCTGTAAATTCCGTGTAAATGTCTTGGATCGATGCTGTGAAAAACAGCGCAGGCTCGGAAGCATAGAATTCTCGGGACTCCTTTTGCGTTAATTTGAAATCCCTGTTTTTGAGCACAATAAACTCTTTCAGTTCTTATGATCTTTTGGTCATTGCTATGATAGAAACGTCAAAGCCACTTCTTCTCAATACCACCAGGGGTTGGGGACCAGCCGCTCGTAGGTGGTGACCATGGCGGTTTGTTGTGAACTGCGGTGGCCGCCCCCTGCATCGATGATACTTGATGTGTTGATTTCATTGGAAAGGTAAGCTCCATTGTGGATGTGCTGTACCTTTTGATGACTAGGCAATGGTTCCACAAAGCTTTGTTACGTCTTTTACAGTTCCACTCCAAAGTGCAATAACATGGCATTGGGGCCACTGGTCTTGATTCGTTCTGATAGACCATTATGAAGCCTGTTTTGTATGGGACAAATCTGCTGTGCCTGAAGCCAGGGCTGGCTTAACCAGCCACAGCCTGGATACAGACTGGGACGCGGTGAAGGAAATGTTCCACCCTTGTGTTTACACCCTTGAATTAAAGCCTTTCTTATTCTTAGATCTTATTACATGTTCCCTCGACCTCACATGTTGTTGCTGTCTCCACATCCATGGCTCCTTTCCTTGTTTTTTTTTTTTTTTTTTTCTTACCTGTCTTCTGTTTCCAATTGTTTTCTTTTTCTAGCTAAGCAAAATGAGTATTGTTGGGACAATCACTATCAAGTGGCGCAACAGTCGTCTGTTTCGATTGACCTTTGTGAAGTTATGATTGATCAACTTGCACCGTTAACAATCTTTTATTATAGAATTATAATGTTGGTTTTTGTATTTTAAAAATATTTTAAAAAAAATATTTATTTTTTATTTTTATGTTTAAAATTATTTTTTTGGTATTTTTAAATTATTTTGATATGTTTATATTAAAAATAATTTTAAAAAAATAAAAAAATATATTATTTTAATATATAAATTTAATCACGGTTGTAAAAGTAAATTGATATACGTTTAAATTTGAGATTTTTAATCAACAGTTCGTGGATTTTACAGTTCTTTAACTATACTTTGTCTAGTAAAATTAGATTTCAGAATATTTTCCAAATTGTCGTGAAGCAGCCTATCATTTTACAATTTCATTGGGTTTTTATTACTTTCTTATTGTTACCAAATAAATGTTTTGATCTTTTTTTTATATAATCAACTTTAGGGCCTGCATTTTATCACTATCAATTGACTAGTTGGTGTAAAAATTTGTTCGTAAATTATTATTTTATTAAATGAAAAAATCACTCTAAATCATGACTTTAATCAATTTTTTCAAAAAAGAGAAAAATACACAGTTGTTTTAATTTGAAATTTAGCAATAAAAAAGGTAGTCAACATAGCTAGCTATAAGTTCCAGTTCGGATTGATATTGTCAACTTAACTTTGATTTTTTTTCGTTAAAACCTTATAAAAATCAATTTTTTCTATTAATCTAGCTCGGATTAATCTTGATTGACCCATTAAATGAGATTGAATGCTGCACTCATTTTTAAACAGTAAAATTAGCTAAGAGAATATTCAGGAAGCAATTGCAATTTAAAGTATTTTTTATTTAAAAATACATTAAAATTAAAAAAATATTATTTTCAACATCAACATATTAAAATTTCAATCACATTTTTTAAATCTACTTAAATCTTAAAGGAGGAAGAATGAAGTTTTCATCAACTCTGAACTATCATGGTCGAGACACAAAAAATGTCTCCTTAATCGTCTTGATTTCAAACACAAACCACCTAAATGCATCATTAGCCCGCGAGGATCCACGCAAACGTTTGCGTGAAAAAATAAATGTCCATGTCCTGGACTTCCCTTAGGAACGCTTCCATCTCAAGCAAAGCAAAGCATGAAGATATAATAAGTATTTTTTAAAGTGTTTTTATATTAAAATAATATATTTTTTATATTTTTTAAAAATTATTTTTTTGATCAGTATATAAAAATGATCTAAAATACACATAAAAATTAATTTTTAACAAAAAAAAGTGAATTTTTTAAGAATATAATTTGCATCATGTTTTCAAACCGCCTTTAATTTAAAGTTATGCACAATCATCATTTACCAATAGAAAAAAAAAATATATGTTTTTTAAATATAAAATATTTAAAGGAAGAGATAATATATTTTTTAATAAGAGATAAAATAATATTTTAAATTTAATTATTTATATTATATATAAGTATTTGAATATTAAAACCTCAAATATATATTTTTTAATTTTTTTAAGTTAATTTAAGTTAACTTGTATGCCTCGAAACCTAATTTTTTAGCTTAAAATCTAATTTTGTAGTCGAGTTAATTTTCGAGTTGAGTTTAATAATTATAATAAATATTATTTTTTAAAATATTTTTAACTTGTTAACATATTAAAATATAAAAACATAAAAAAAAAAAGTTTAAAATCATAATACAATGCCAAACAGTTACTTAAGGTACAGGACAACCACTGTCTGCCTATGGGGTTTAACCTATTTTATTACGGTTCATCCTCCAATAAATTATTATTATTATTTAAAACAAAAGCAAAAGCTGTCTCATTCATAGATTCTCTCCCTCCTTTTCTCAATCCTCTAAAACCCACCTCCTTTTTTATACATCATCACCTCTCTCTCTCTCTCTCTCTCTAAAATCAAATTCCATCTTTACCATATACTCCCTTATTTTTAATTTCTTTATTATAGGAACCATTTAATAATAGTAATACATTGAGTTTTATTAATAAAATTAAACTGAATTAAACCAAAACAATCAAAGATAATAATAATAATAATAATAATACTGTATTAAAAAATCATTAATTTCTCTCTCTTCCCTTCGTTTCCGTTCCTTCCCCTCCCTTCCCTTCTACATCAGAAAGAAAGAGGGAAAAAAAAAAAGATAAAAAAAAGAAGAAGCAAACCTAACCAAAACCATAAAGCTTTTCTTCCTGTCTATCACTCACTTTCCTCTCTTCTCTCCCTTCGCCAAATCTCCATTTCATCCCTCCGTCCTCCTCTAATTTACATTCTCTACACTCCAACCTCTCCTTCTCTCTCTCTAATTATCTATTTCTAATTACATATAGATTGTATCAATCTGTTAGGGTTCAAAATCAAACAAAGCTCAAAATCAATGGTGTCGGAGGATGAGTTCGATATGCAAGACGCGGCGGCGGAATCGGCGGAGGATGATTTCTACAGCGGCGGAGAAGAAGATGGATTCGACAGCGACGATGCTGACGTCGCCGATTACGAGTTCATCGATAACGACTCTGATGATTCCGATGACCTCATCTCTCATCGCTACCAGGTACTTCTCACTCCTAATGGAAACTCTGTAATTTTCATCCCAATTTGATGACATCTGTTTGCTGTACTTTTTTAAGCTGTGATTTATGTAGTTATCAGTAAAGTTCGATTCTGTTTTGTCAAATCTTTACATTTTTGGCATGAATTTGTGATGAAGCTCCTTTCTTTGTTTTGTTTAATGTGATAGCAAAACTATACAATTTTGAGTGAAGGGGATATACGACAGCGACAAGATGATGATATTATGAGGATAGCTACTGTGCTTTCCATTTCAAAGGTTGCCGCCAGTATACTTCTCCGGTACTATAACTGGTAAGGCAATGATTGGCATAGTTTCGGATCGATATTATGGTGTTTTTTTGTTTGTTTGTTTGAATGAGTAATATGAGCTTTTTGGTTTGTGGGTTTTCATCTTAGTGAAAAATATTTGTATTTTCTGTGGATTTGCAGGAGTGTGAGTAAAGTGCACGATGAATGGTTTGCGGATGAGGAAAAAGTTCGAAGGGCTGTTGGTTTATTGGAGGAACCGGTTGTTCCATTTCCGGATGGTAGAGATGTAAGCATTTCATGCCTTATTGCTTGCTTTCTTCGATTATGTTTTATTTGCAAATTTGTTGTGATTAATGTTCCTGTTCTTCCAGATGACTTGCGGGATTTGTTTTGAAACTTATCCTTCTGATAGATTACGTGCTGCTGTTTGTGGTCATCCATTTTGCAATTCATGCTGGGCAGGTGTGTTATATCCCAAGAACATAGAAGCCTCATCTTTGCTAGTTTCATTGTAAGGTTATTCTAGACATTGCAATGGAAAATTTTTTATTCCCATGTTTCTGCCTCAATTGACACGTTTGTGAAACTATGGTTGTTTTGCATAAAAGATGTGATTTATTTCCATAAACATCCAAAATCATATTACCTTTTAAGCATCTTTTGCCTTGTTGACTACAATGTTTGTTATGTTCTGAGCATTATAGCAAGACATAAGTATCTCCTGGCTAAAATTTATTATGCAAAATTAAACATACTTGGTTTCGGGCTTTGTATCTGTTTTGTGATAGCAATTGAAAAAGATTCCAAAAGTTCATATGTAATTGTTGTGTAGGAAAAATGGAAATTGCTCCTTTGTGTATATGCTCACGAAACTGTTAAACTAATGGCAGGGAAGATTGCTTTTCTAGCTTATGTTGTTGAAATGCAGTGATGACAGTTTTAGCTCACTGCGCATGCTAGAACTCATATCAACATTTTACATTTTGCTGGTTTAATTTAACCTTTATACTCTTTTTTTTAATGTTATCTTCAATTTTTCCTTTCTAGGTTACATCAGCACAGCCATTAATGATGGTCCTGGATGTTTAATGTTGCGATGTCCTGATCCATCTTGTAATGCTGCAGTTGGTCAAGATATGATTAATGTATTGACTTCTAATGAAGACAGTGATAAATATTCTCGTTATTTCATAAGATCTTATATTGAGGACAATAGAAAGGTAATTCTGCTTTCTGAAATTTGCATGCATGTACAGTAACATTTTTTCTTTTATACCATATTGTTCTTTTGACCTAAGATTTAGCTTTGATGATGCTAGGTGCAAAAGAGTAAACATTTGCTGTGATCATAAACCAAAACATGAGCCTTTTTTTAGTTGTTTTGGAAATGATCAATAAACATCAAGATAATAAATTGTCTACTTGTATAACTAAAATGACAAAAAATAACTTTTATTTCTTTACCAGTATTTGGTTGTGCACGCTATTTTTCCACACTATGTAGCCATTACAATTGTGACTTTGCTTTGGGACTAGCGAGTAAGGCTGTTTTGTTTTTTTGAGAGCTTTCTGATAATTTTTATCTGTGACCTAGGATCAGGGATTGGAAAATTTGTACTTTTAGGATTCAGCTTAGTGGGGAGCTGAAGTCAGGCAGTTTGATTTGTCAGGCTCTGCATCAAATTTGGATTCTAATTCTATATTTGCTATTCTTTAACTGCTTATCTTTGAGTTTAGTGTTGTCTGAATCATTCCCACAATAAAATGATATTTTGACAGTCATCTTTTTATGCATTTTATGACCGCACATGAAACCAGGAAAACTTGGCCTGTTTAGTGTAATGAATATTATTTGGGTTATTTTGTAGACCAAATGGTGCCCTGCTCCTGGCTGTGATTATGCTGTGGATTTTATTGTTGGCAGTGGGAGCTATGATGTTATCTGCCGCTGCGCATACACCTTTTGCTGGAATGTGAGTCTCCTTGAGTTTTTTGGATCTCTGTTTTTCTTGCAGTTTTCTGAGAAACATTATTTTTCTTAATCGTTGTGCATTTGTGAACATCTGATTGTTCCTTTTCTTGGCATTGTATCTCATAGGGAATTAATTTTGCAGTGTACTGAGGAAGCTCACCGTCCGGTTGATTGTGGTACTGTGGCCAAGTGGATACTGAAGAACAGCGCCGAGTCTGAAAATATGAACTGGTATGGAACATGAGTACTGCACATAGAGCTGTTCTTTTTTAATCTTTCATTATTTTGGTGGCTGGATATCAGTGAAGGACTATATGGTGTTTCTTGGATAAATAGGAATGTAACTTAGGGCATGGGATGTGGGACTGGATAGCTATCACATTTCTGAAGAGTATGGCCATAACTGCACATATTTTACCCAGTTCTTTCTTCAACTGCTTCAAGAACTAGCACTCGTGATAGGAAGTTGATATTGTGATAGAATTTTATTGATGTGGCAAAAGTTAGTACTATCCATGTCTAGTCAACTGGGCTTTATACAAAAAAATAATCAGTGTTGTGATTCATGCTGCATGTGATGTTTTGCTTTTTAAGTTTGCAGGCAGAAGATTTTCATGTCCCCAGTTAATGGCTTTAGGTCAAGGTAAAGATAACCAAAAGCAGAAACCCTGAAAAGTGGAAACTCATTGTGATTTGTATTGTTTCCCAAAATGATCAGTTCCTAACTGCAGATAAGTTTGTTGATAGATAATATGACAAGAGATGGAATTTCAATTTAATTTTTCAGATAAATCTATGCTGTAGATTAACCTAGCAACTATCGGTTTGAGTGCAATGCAAGCACACATGATGCACTTGCATATCAGCATATGTGAATTGTGTGAAGTTCAGCTTACCTTCATACAAGATAATAATTAGGTCTTCAGGATGTCTCCTTATATGTTTTCAAAAGTTTTATATCCCTTAATGGTAAATTATTTGTTCATTGAATTTCAGGATATTGGCTAATTCCAAGCCTTGCCCGAAGTGCAAGAGACCGATTGAGAAAAACCAAGGCTGCATGCATATTACATGCACACCACCTTGCAAATTTGAGTTTTGTTGGTAAGATAGCACAAAAGTTGTGCTCTCTCCCTCTCCCTCAACCAGGCAATCTTATTCTCTACACCTTGGCAACATCAAAATTCCTTTGTTACAGAATTGCACTATCACAACCTCATTTTCTACTTAAATCTGGCATCATTTCTCTTCAGGAACAGATTTGATTATTTAGTGCATCTTTTTAATCTTAATAATAACACCATGAACTCAGTAAGAGCTCAGCTTATATGATTTAAATGACCATATCTGTATCTGTGTTTGTTTTAAACTTCCTGTCTGCTTTCTTCTCCTTAAAATAAATAAATGAAAGAAAGAAAGCTATTTGCCTGTGCATTTCTAAGCACCCCCATTTTGTTACATGTGATTGCAGGCTTTGCCTTGGTGCATGGTTAGATCATGGAGAGAAGACTGGTGGTTTTTATGCTTGTAACCGTTACGAGACTGCAAAGCAAGAGGGAGTGGTATGCTGATTTTTTTTCATCAGACATTTTGCATGTCTTCTGATAACTCTTGTATAGACTTGTATAGTCATCTGATGTTGTATTAATTGGTTCTTCTGGTTGCAGTATGATGAGGCTGAGAAGCGAAGAGAAATGGCTAAAAACTCTCTGGAGAGATACACTCATTATTATGAAAGATGGGCAACCAACCAAACTGTAAGTACAAGCAGCTGACCTTTTTGCATGTAAACTTATTTCTCATGATATTGTCTTATCTCTCTGTTATAAGATGACCTCCAGATCATTTGTTTGTTGACATATTGAACAGAAAACTTTCTAGGAAGCACTGTATAAACATGATGTGATATGCCTAGAAATATCTTTGGTGGAGATGACCCTAAACTTTTAGGATGAACTTTGGTCATTAAAACTGGAGTCATTCTGAGGAAACATGAACTTTGGGAGAAATATGAAACTGAGGAATGGATATAGAGGCTTAGAGTTTGGAGCGTTCTTGTTTTGAGATTTTTGTTTGAGAGCTCTAACTAGCCTCCTTTGCTTGATGGAAAAGTCAATTCATGTTGTGTCCCAATTTTGGTAATTCTCCCAAATTTTGTCGAAATGTGTGTTGCTCTGATTGATAATATTTGTAACCTGCTGTCTGCTTATTCTATCACATGAACATCACGTGATGGCCTGGAGACCTGTCAGTTGATTAGAGGAAGTCCGAAACACATGAGCTTCATCGCATAAGAAAATAATCCCAGTAAATTTCATTTAAACTGTTTCTAAGGACATAAACATAAAATCAAAATGAAAAAAAAAAAAAATCCTAAAACCCATATTAATCCAAAGATTAACTTCAAAAAACCAAGTCACCAAAATCATTTCTCCAATGACTCCAAGAATGACAGCTCAAACAGGGAAGAGATTGAAGATCTAGAAGCTGCACAAACTTGTATTGATTAAATGTATTGAATGGATCAAGTGGCTACTGTTTTCTACTCAGTAATGCTATGATTTCTTTGTATTTCTTTTGAATGATATGATTACTTCTGGCTCTAATATTTTGTGTGATATTGAATTCCTAATCTCACTAGACACATTACAAACCTGAATCCATGGTATTTCCAAATTTAATTCCTAATTTTTCTGTTCTCCCTGCAGTCTCGGCAGAAGGCACTGGCAGACCTACAGCAAATGCAAAATGTACATGTAAGCACTACTTACTGTTGTTGGTCAGCAATCCTAGCAGTGTTGATTCTTTGAGAGTAATTTTTACTGGAAGGCATATCTTGTTGATCAGTGGATCGTTTTCCTTAAGTTGCTTTGGGTAATGTCAACCTAGATATTGTCGTAGCAACCCAGAAACTTGAAGCAATAAAATTATCATTCTCTCTTTGGAAATATCTCCGGGTTACTAGATACCATGCTTGTGGAATCGTTACATTCTAGAATCAATTTTAATCATAGATGATTGCACCCTCTTGAGCAATTTGAAGTTGATCATATTCTCTTTGGGAACCCGTGATATACATGGGTACATACAAGCATGTTGATTTTGTGTTTTTGTAGCTTGAGAAGCTGAGTGACATACAATGCCAACCTGAGTCACAGCTGAAGTTCATAATAGAGGCCTGGCTACAGGTAAGCGGTCCTGTATGAGTACAGATATGTCTATTTCTTGTTGAGTAATGCTAAGCATATTTGAAGTTTTTACTAAAATATACTTGACAACACTACGTTTATAATATAGGATAGTTTTTCAAAAAATGGGATGCAAATCTTTTCACTTTTAATGACGCAACTATAATTGTGGAATGGAGTGTTTGATGTACCAGTCACAAAATGCCGTGTCATTTAGTGAAAAAATAGTAGTAAAGTTTAAGTTCTGTAGAATGATTCTTTTTTGTTTGTTTTTGTGTGATATTATTTGTTGTCTGTATGCAGATAGTTGAATGTAGGAGAGTTCTAAAATGGACCTATGCCTATGGATACTATTTGCCCGAGCATGAACGTGCCAAGAGACTGTTCTTTGAGTATTTGCAAGGTAGGTCATTTTTTTTTTTATTCAATGCAGACAGTTCAACCCTTCTGTGTTTTGATTAATGCCATTTACACAGGTGAGGCCGAGTCTGGATTGGAACGACTGCATCAATGTGCAGAGAAGGAGCTTCAGATTTACCTAAATGCAGAGGGCCCGTCGAAAGATTTTAATGAGTTCCGCACTAAACTTGCCGGGTTAACCAGGTATTTTTTTATATTTAGATTGAAACATTACTAGAAAAATAGTTTTTTTATCTGAATAATTTAGCCCAAATCAGAACCTGTAGGAATCAGACACGTTATTCTTGGCAAAGAGGGGACTGAAAATTACTTATTTGTCTTTCTCCTGTCCTTGCTTATTGAATTTTGAGTTGATGGATTTTTTTGTTATTTTTTTTCTGTGAAGTGTAACTAGGAACTACTTTGAGAATTTAGTCCGGGCTTTAGAGAATGGTCTTTCAGATGTGGATTCCCATGGTGCATGCAGCAGAATGGCAAGCTCGAAGAGCCTGGGAGGTGGTAGCAGTAGGGCAAGAGCTGGTAGAGGCAAGGGCTCAACATCTAGGTCAAGTGGCCCTAGTAGAAACATTGATGAGCCAGGCCACTGGTCCTGTGAATATTGCACCTTTGCAAATATCAAGCCGGCCACCATTTGTGCAATGTGCCAACATCGTCGGTAAATCTCATTTCCTACTAAGATTGGCCACCCGGATGAGTCATCAGCTTGGCCTCTTTGCCTGTTCAGTTGTAGCAAGGAAGACCCTTAAGAACATTGCTGGGGAAAGTGCAGAATGGGCTCTTTTAATCTCTCGGTCTGCAAAACCTGAACTGCAAAAATAAAGGAGAACAGAAATAGGAGGAAAGGGTGGCAAGGGAAAGAAAACACATCTCGTTGTCTGTCTTGTTTCTGGAATCAGCTGTATATAGTTTCTGTGATCGTTTCCACGTTAAGTTATAAGGGTATGATGAATCAGGATCCATGCAAAGTGCATTCATCTGTAATCTTATGATCATTTATTGATGTTACTAGTAGCTGTTTTTAGTGCTTTCAAGTGTATTTTACAAGTAAAAATCAACCTGGGGACAATAGGCTTGCATTGCCCCAGGTAGAATGAAATAAATATATGTTGCACTATTTATCTTGACTTGGATCTGCCAGATAAACAGCCTTAATATGTAATATTTATATGCTTGTAATATATTTTTAACTCTTAATTTCTCCCTATACCTTTTCCCCTTTTCTTTTTCAATAATCCGATGCGACTCCATTTAGTCTGTCGGTATACTATTTAGGATGTTTTCATCAATATTCGCCATGAACAAGAAGCATGCTTTGTCTAGTAGATCAGGTTTTGCTCACAGATGATTCATCCAGGGTGGATGTTTTGTTGGTACAACGAATAGTAAGCCTTTGCAGCGGAGTAATAATATGAGCAGCAAAATGAAGACAGAGCAAACCAGCCAGAGAGATCATTAGTTTTGTCACAACTTAGCAAATTCAGAAGATATTTTAAAGGCAAGTTTCGACCCCATTGAAGGAGAGGGATTTCCTGGCTTGTTGCAGTCTTGGGCAAAGTTTCATGGAAGGGGATGCTTTTTGCAACAAATGGACATGAGTAGATAAGCAATCAAATGTCCTCGCCAAATGCGCAAAAGCATCTTTCCCTTTATAGATGCCCCCAAAAAGATAGGACAACACAGGATTTGGTCTGTCAAAACTAAAGTGCAATTACTTTTTTCTTAAAACGCTACGAAAAAGCATGGTCCACGACAACGTGATGATCCACCTGTTATCTTTACGCTAGTTATTATGCAACAATAATGCGCATTCCCTTTCTTTCTTTCTTTTCTTTCTTTTAGAAACCAAGTAATGTTGAGCACAGAATAATCATCTGAATAAAAAAATTTGTAACAGTACTTCGATTGAAAATTTAGGAATGAAAACGTTGTGACTCCATTTCTTGTAACTTGCTTGCAATCGTGTTAGTCATGCACTAAAAACTTGAACTTCCCATCCTAGAAAGCCAAACATAAGTCCGCTAGGAAGTCTCTTGATCGCATACCATCCAGGGCCGGCTACCATGAACATGTCAGTCCTCCACACACCTGTTTTTGAGCAACAATTTGCATCTTCAAACAGCTTGAAGTCAAGTGTAGTGTCAATCTATGTCATCCAGCCTCTCCCGTGTCCTGTGGTAACTAATAAAAAATTTCCTTCTGATTCGATGGTGTTGAGCAAGGCTTAATTTCTGCAGAGAGTTCATTGAATACTTCTGGTTTTGTATACGGCATAAGCCAACAGCAATGGAATTGCAAGGCTATACACTGGAAAGTGAAGCAATGGGTTCATTTCATATGCTTTTATGAGAACTCTGCAATTCTGTGAGACAAGCAACCAAGTCAGAAAAGAGATGAGATGATCAAATCTAATAAACTGCCATCCGGCATTTTCATAAAAAGAGAGTTGATACTCACCATAAAATATTTCCAACAAATCGCCAAGCAAACCACCAAGAGAATTTTCCGAAACAACCTCTCCACAAAAAGAAATTTAGATATTCTACGTCCTTGGTTATCATACTTTACTGATCTCTTATTCTTCTGACTAGAATCATCATCTTCTTTCTTGCCTGAAAGTGATAGAAAATGCTCTTTGTAGATACCTCTTTCAGCAGCCAATGCTCCAGCAACCAATATAGAAGGTATAACCACAAAGAAGAAATGGGAAAGCACAACCACCATAATATCTGGAGATCCAATATACTCGTGTTTTTCACTGTTGTTGAAATTTTTCACAACCCATCCCATGTAGGTCATGTACCCCCTGTTCTCACCATCAGTGAAAACTTGCCCAATAAGCCAGGGACATGAAATAAGGTAGATCAAGTATCCTAAAATACCAAACCACACCACAGGAATCCTGCAGAGGTCCTGCAGAACCCATGCTATACACTTTATTAAACCTTTTTCACAAATGGAAGTCTTGTAAGAGTACTGCTCCTTAGAGAAAATGAGGCAAATTTTTGGAATGAGAAGAATGGAGAGCATTAAATATATAGCAGACCAGAATATTGGGTAGTACAAGGCAGCCCATTGACAACCCATGACAAAAAATTCCTTCCATGTCCATGAGATCTTAGGACTTAGACCATTTACAGAAAATGGCCTTAGTTCAGACAAAGTTGATCTTCCCATTGCATCAGTTACTTCTATTTGCAGCCAAAATCTATCAGGAGATGGATCCTCAAAGGCTTTATAATTCCATGCAGCTGCATAAATGTCTCCCCTTGATACATCCCTCACAAACTTGGTCATGGTTGTCTCCATGATCAAATGGGGACTTCCTGGTCTTGTGTCATAGATCCTAGCCACAACTGACATAATTGGAGAAATGGAAAACACTATACATCTGATTGTTTCAAAAGAAAAAGGGACCATATGTTGAGATTCATACATCTGATGGAATGAAGATGTTAACATGAAGCGGGAGTCTAGTGGAAATGTGGGCAACACAAATGTTTTTTTGGTTCCTGATTTGAAGTCAATGTCCAGGTATGAAACATGACCTCTGTCAACAGCCATAATTCGCATGGCTCTACTTTTCCTCCGATCACCCATCTCCCACTCCCAGAACTCCTAAAGTGGTGGTGCTTGAGATGAACAGTTTTTAGCGCTCTCAGAAGGTTTTTGGTGCATGTTTAACTGAAAAAACTCATGCGAGGACAGAAAGTTTTCATTTGACTGGTGATGCCGTTTTAAATTCTTACCAAACCTTGTGTGGAGATGCCCACATAAATAAGCTGATATTGAATGCTTCAGAAAAACATCTTTCAAGCTTTTCTGAGAATGTGACAATGCTGAGAATGAAAGTGGAAAATGCCCAAATGATATCTTAGTTATAGGTTTTCCTTTTTCAGAATCCCATTGTGATAGCTGTGAATCTATTTGAGCCAGTAGTTGGTCAGTTGGATGCCCAAAAAGATTAGTTGGCCCTCGTACACCGGCAGACATTGTGCTGTCCAACCCAATGAATAGATGTTTGCGGTCACCAGTCTAGAAGACAGAACAAAATGAAATACATAGAAGAAGAGTCAAGTAAAGCTTTGACATTGTTACTGGCTGAAACAAGAGATATGTATTCATGCCTACAGCTAGAGAATTCACACTGGAAGTTCAGCTTCATGTGAGATATGAATCTTAAAACAGAAAATGAAGGAGAATCATATATTTTCTTAGGGTTTCAAAACTCTGAAATTGTTAGCAAGAATCTAAATATAAGTAATGGAAGGATGCTGAAATCACCAAAAAAAAAAAAGAAACGATAGTCATAGTTTTGACATTTGGGAACAAAGGCTGCAAAAATGACGAGAAAGAAAAAGGAAAGACATTTTGAGCCACCCATTTGTCCTTGAAAACAACAGTTTATGACTAGAAACATATTCTGAAGGTAGAGACCAACCCCAACCGTGACACTGTTGAGATTTCCTTTTCTTCCGAACTGCCCATTAATAATATAATTTGAAAAGAAATCAGACGAACCACCAATCTCTGGAACACCAAAATTATCATGATTTCCTCTGAGATCATAGAAAATCCTCTTGTCTAGTCCACTTCTTCTAGCAACATCTTCCATTACATTCCTGTATTCTATCCACTCGACTTCATTTTGTTTCATTGTTAACAGGTCCTTGCTTTTCCCATCTGGTAAAAAAAGCAACAAAAAAGTTTCCAGTGTATCAGCGGAGCCATCATCGTGATTCGCAAAGTTCATTAAAAAAATCAGAACATTATGTACTTGGCTTATTCATATGTTTTATAAAAATCATGTCTTTGCATGTTTAAAAGAACACAGGCAAAAAAGTGACGCGCATGAAAAGGATAAATCTTTGCAGTATGCCGGCAGCTATCTAAAGCTGATCGACTAAGCTATCAAAAAGGGACAATTTGATTAGCATTAAGATCCCAAGGAATCAAAACTCTTCCACTCAATTTTCTAATTTGGGAATGGAGTTCGGTGCTTTATAAATGTATATACATTTCACATAATTTAGCCCCCAATATTCAACAAAAAGAGTGAAGCTTGAAATTAACAAACACTCATAAGCCCAAACTCGCAAAAGAAAAAAACCAACAAATAATTATATCTGTGAGATCACCAGTGATGAGAACGAGAGATGGATTAATCATCTTAAGAGCAGGGCCCACAATTCTTTTGAAGTCAAGGGCTCTTTCAGGATGGTGGACACTGAAGTGAAGATCAGAGAGCTGCACTATCCATATAATTGACTCTGGCCCTCCTTCCACTCATTTTCTGGGCGATGAAGAAATCAATTCCTCTGCTCCTCCTTCTTCTTGTTGTATAGAGACTGGAGTGGATATGGTGGCAAGGATGCATAACAGCATCAAAACCACAATTCCTGTCTCCCTGAACTCTGGATAATTGTTTTTCTTCCATTGCTTCTTGTGAAACCAAGGAATGAGCTATATATATATATATTAAGAGGGGGGAAAAGAGAGAGAAGGGGATGGTTCTCTACAGTTTGGAAATTAGTCAAAAATTTATTCGATTAGAGTTTATTTAATATAATTAAATATAAAAATAAGTTAAATTAATGATAAATTAATTATGTATTGTATTTAATTTAAATTAAATTATTAAATTAAAAATTTTATATATATTGTTGGAATGCAATATAGCATGAATGTTGTTGAATTATGTTGAATTATGATAAATTACATGTTTCATTGAATTATTGATAAGTTAATGAATTTAATATTTTTTTGAAATTAAATTAAATTGTTATGAATATGTGTTTGATTTAATGCAATTTAACATAAAAAATATTAATTGATAATGTATCATGAACTATATTTAATTTTTTGTTAAGTTTGATTTAACATTAAATTTTGAGAATTTAATTGAATTTGCTATGAATTTTTCTAATCAGAGTTGAGGTAAAGCAATTTAATTAAAATTAATTTTAAATTGACTAGAATTTTTTATATATATACAAAATGTCTAATAATATATTTATGTTAAATTATTATGGTGACAATATCATTCCTAAACAAACAATAGTGTCATGTATAATGACAAGAGCTGCTTGTTGTTAACTGGTAATTTAGCCACGCATGTAGAAATGAAAGAAATCATTTATCATGGACTTGGGTAAAATTATAATGATGTTGTTGTTGAAATAATTAACATGAATGAATAAAATATTTATAGAGATACATCATGTGATTACCGATAAGGCATATATGATTTGGTATATGAGTATAGTACGACGGATCATTCCTTCGGATCTTGAGCAAGTTTCTTTATTTGGATATTTGCAATACGGACAACATACCTAACAAATTCAGTTTATATATTGTAATATGTTAACCATTGAGTTTTGTATATTTATATTGTAATTCAACATTAATGTTTTATTAATACTTGGTTCACTTATTGGGGGAGGGTTGAGGAGTTATATTTTATTTTTGTAGTATTGACAAAAAAACAAAGTTTACATTGTAGCATTCAGGTGTTTGGTTAAATTTTTAGGGCACTGGACTGAAAATATTTGGAGAAAAGCTAACTCTTGATAGTGTTGTGGTAGAGAATAAAATCACTTAGGCAAGAGCAGAAGTTGAATCCGTTCGTGCTATTGACGGGTTCAAATCATCTAGTAAACGATGTAAACATAGATAGATATATGAATTATGTTTATATATTTTAAGTTTACTTGAATATTATGTTATTAAATTATTTTATATTCATATTTTTTTTAGGCTTAAAACATAAAAATAACCAAAAATCTTATAGTAACAAAAAACAGTCTAACTGTTTTGGTTATAGTCTAACCTTTTTATTAAATATTCAGTTGTTTTTCAAAACGATTTCATTAAAAATATAACGGTTCATAAATGCCACATTTTATTAATGTTATAATTTTAAAATACGACATATATCAAATGTCACATTTCCTAGCCACTATATTTTCAAATTGTGTTATCTCATTATTTTTTTTATTTTGTACTATTTTAAAATTTAATTATATCTTGGGTGCTAATTGCCTAATTTATCCCTTTCTTTTCAGCATTATACTTGAGTAAATTATAAATTAAATCCTCATATGTTTACTTAACCAATGTTGATAGCTCAATTTAGTTGTATTTTATTCAAAAACACATATTATTTTATCATGAATATTTTAATATTATGAATTTATTTTCTATCCTTTTTTATTTATTAAAATGAAAAATAAAATAGAAAATATCATAAAATAGACTAAATTATAAATTGATTTAAAAACATAACGATTAAATATATAGTTTCAAAACAACGAGAGCTAATTGATTATATTTATAAACTATAAGGACTAAGCTATAATTGACTCCGTTTCATTTTCTTATTTTTCGGGCGCTTTTCCTCTAGAACCAGACACGCAAATAGCATTGCAGAGAAGCAAGAAATTTGGAGAGAAACTCCAAAGCTTGAAACTTTCTCCTCAAAATTATCACCCAAAGGTTAGGGTTTTACTTACTTCTTGAATTCATCATTTTATTTATTGATTCAATCTTTCCAATTGATTAAAAACCTTAATGGGTCTTTTCGTAGATTTGTGGTATGGTTTTTTACTTCATGTTATCTGAATGCTGCAATGGAGGTATTAGCATCGAAAGTTTGAGCAGTTTCTAACTTTCTTAGAAGGGCCTAAATTTGATAATTGTAAATTTGAGGAGCACTTAATTGAATTGAAGATTTTAGCAATCACAATGATTGTACATTGGGTATGAATGTTATATGGAAATGGATGGTTTAACTGCTTCTAAATTATGATTCTTAGTTCTTGATGGCTTGTCAAGTGGGAGCAAGAATGCTGCAGTCAGGTTTATCAGTAATGGTGAATGAAGTCTCTGAAAGAACTTGTATAACCATTGCAACTTGTGCAATGCAGAACAGGAACGGTGAACCCAGTTTTAGCGGACAGGCATCAAAGTTTGGCATAAAGTCTGTGCCTTTTCATAAGACGAGGTACATTTTAAAGTTTGTAGACATATTTGTTGTCAAAGAGCTATTTTCTTGTGAATCCAGGAACATGGAATAATCTAATCATAATATCTGGAATCAATCTCATTTTTGTTGGCATTGTTTACGTTTCATCATAGTGCTGTTGTTTTGTAGCCATTGAACCCTCACTCCAGAGTATCAATACGAAGAACAGTTGACATAAATGGTGATTAGTGGTGTTCGATAATTACATCTCCCAACAAAAGGGTCTACATGAAAGCAGAGTTATTTTGTCACTTACACAATCAATTAATCAGTTTTGGAAAATTCTTTTGGCCTTGGAAGTCTGATTAATATGAACTAGTTCATTCCTCAGTTTATCGTACATCCAATTGATTTTGGAACAATTCAGAAACTTACTAAATATGTTCATTCAGTCTTCTATGGTTTCCACGATGCTCGTACAGTAAGGCTTGTGTTTTTACTTCTTGCTGCTGCTGCTGCTGTTTATCTCGCGAAATTGGTCCTATGATTATATAGTTAAGTTGTAGACCTCATGATTCTACTCAAGTGCCTCATTACAGTTCTGCTGTGGCAAGTCAGATGTTGCTTTCATTCTTATGAGCTTGTTATAAGAAGTTCAATTTTTCATCCCTTGTAATTTAAATCTCCAACAATCTTGTATCTGGCTTTGGTTTCCGATTTTCTCAGCCACATCTCATTAATATCATGGCTTTGGCCTTCACTGTACCAAAACAGGTTTCAGCTAAGAAGACAAGGTTGGAGAATAGCCTTTGCCTTGGACACTGGTGGGCTGCCTGGAAATGGGGGACAAGAGAACGTCAATGGTGATAGTCCTCCTGGTCTTGGTGGAACTCGGTTAGGCAGGATAGTAAGTGCAGGTGGCAGACAGCTACTAGAAAAACTGAATTCAGCAAGAAAAAACCTCCCCATGAAAATATTTCTCGTCCTATTAGGTTTTTATACAGCAAATGCGCTGGCTACAATACTTGGACAGACAGGTGACTGGGATGTATTGGTTGCAGGTATTGTGGTTGCTGCCATTGAGGGGATTGGTATGCTTATGTATAAAAAACCCTCTTCCCTGTCTACTAGGAGGCTGCAATCTTTTGTAGCGATGATGAACTATTGGAAAGCCGGTGTTTGCTTAGGCCTCTTTGTGGATGCCTTTAAACTAGGTAGCTAAATGCCTTCCAACCAATCCTTTGTTAACCTTCTTAGGTTCTTTCTATATCCACATTGAGTGAGAATCTTTATTCTTGTTGTTTATTGTAGATAGAAATCAATTTGATATAATTTGTTGGAATCGATTAGATTCAATCCAATGTGAGAGGTGTTAGCCAACTTAGGTTGATGAAAGGGATAGGATCCTGTGACTTGTTTATCCTGATGAGGTGGTAATCATCAAAAGGACATATAGTTAAGTAAGGAGCCAGGTAGGAAAATGATACTGTATTTAATTTTAATCCGGGAGCGGTGACAAATGTTTATTTATTTATTTATTTTGACATTGTGAATTCCTATACAGATTTTGGGTAAAACTTCAAAGAAAATGCGGCTTTAACTTCTTTTTGGGTGCTTTGTCCTTGTTCGTTGTCCATATTATTCTGAAAATGATTCTCTTGTTTCACTGTATCGCTGCACCCTAAAGAGGAGAGCAAAACAATTATCTTTCCCGATATGGCAAATAATTTCTATATATATAAAAAAAGTATGAAATAAAATCTTGCTCTGATTTCCATACAGGTCGTGATATATCTGGATCTCTATTTAAACTATATTTGATCTATGTTATTTCTCGGATCAGTAAGATTCGCAATAATTAATTAGTCTTATGGAAGACATTTACATGCAGATGCCCGTATTTGATGGTATATGTACTGCTGAGTGCTGAGGTCTTCAAGACTTCAACATACCACTCTAATCGCTAAGGTCAACTTAAACTGATGTGGGAATGCACGCGTATGATAATTATAAATCCCCTGTTAAAAAGTTTATAATCTTGAGATTTTAAGCCGGGGCGATCTAAATCCTACCAATGCTTGAAATCTTATGAAAAAGGCTGTGAAATAAATAAAATTATTGAAAAAGCAGGATTTTACGAAGGTATCAACTTGTTTAGGATATTCGAACAAGTTGGCAGTCCACTCGATGGAGGTCTGTCTACCTCAAGCAAATGAATGGAACCATCTTTTCACTCAAGGGAAGCCTACTGATTATTATATCTTTTTAAAAAAAACTTTTTGTGAGTCTAGTTTACTTTCATTTAGGATAATTTTCTCCTACAGACAATTTTAGTCCACTAGCATCACATCATATAATTGAATTGTTATATATATATATATATGTTGGGATTATGGGTGATATAATTTATAAATCATAAAAAAAAATTCAGAATTTTTGTTTTACAAATGAAGTTGATGAAATCTATATGGTCGTACATGGTTGTTGTAATTCTTGTTATTTTCTTAAAAAAAATAAAATCAATCCAAGCTATATTCTAATTTTTGTTTGATTATTTATTTATTTATTAAAAAAATTTATCTTTCGAATCCAAGTTTGATTTTAGTTATTTTATGGTTATAAACACAATTAGTACGCCTTTTCCTAGGTCACTACGTCAAATTTCTTGTTATAAATCCCTATTTGAATAACTGTGCACAGATGGAATGGAACCATTATACTTCTGTATATGTTTATATTTTATATAACAGCAAAATAATATTTATTTCGGATTTCATTAAAAACGGTGGGACACAATGAGCACTCATTCATTCATTCATTCAAGTCTGCAGAGTTAAATTAAATTGAAGACAGAAACAACTCAGGACTGCATGCTGTCGGCTGCTGCATTACAATGACATGACTATCTCAGATCCTGACTTTTTTCCTTCGGACTCCATCTTGTTCACCTTTTCTACTATGCACTGGATCTTTTCTGACAAGCCTTGCGTGTGCTCCTCGATGTGATTGAATAAAAGGTGTATAAATTCTGTGAGGGAAGCATTCCTTTTTTTCTCCACCATCAGCTCTCGCATCAGTTCATGCACTCTCCTGTCATCAGCCTAAGGGAAAACAGGAACATGCAATCATCAGAAAAAGAAACGGATATGAGAACTAAAACTAGTCAGAAATGAGTCTCAGGCCAAAGCTATTAATCTCGCAGATAGTAGATGTACACCCGCAGTTTTGTTTATAAACAAACGCCCACTTAAAGTGGACTTACCAGTCTCTGGAAGCTACCAGGAACATAATTGCTACAATGACCCACGGTTTTCCTATCTACTGCTGTACGGGCAGAGTCTTGAAAATTGTAGGGGCAAGAAACAGCTAAAAATGACCTGAACTAGACAGATTTTAAACGCAACATGCAATAACTTCCAAATTGGCAACAAGTGCTCAAGTTTATAAATCAAATACTCGTTGCATGTGATCCCAAATGGCTGGTCAAGTTCATCACAGTTTTGCTAGAGAATCAATTGAGTGGCTGAAGGGAATAAGTGAAGTAATAGCACATCAACAAAACTAAAAGTCATCATGTATCATGCTAAAGAACAAGTTTAGGGACAAGATCTGACCGGAACTTGATAGATCTTGGGATTTCCCCTAGCCTTTGGAGATTGGTTCTCAGGCAATGCCAATGGATGAGTGTGCTCCTTTACTAAACTTCTAATAACCCAAGCCCCATTACTCTGCTTTCTAAATGAAACCCTTGCTCTGCAACCCACCCTAGTGACAGCACGAGGCTTTCTTGACCATGGCATTCTAGGCTTCTCAGCGGACTTTCGAAAACCCTCTCTGTTACAAACTAGTGTTCTTGAAATGATAGATCCATCACGCTGAGAGCAATTGTGATCTCTCATTCGAGTAACAAAACCTGTACGCGTGGCATAAGAACAATAGAACTCAAGTGCAGCTGCTTCCGATTCAAACTCTTGACCCACATATGGTTCGACTACAGTTAACTCGAAACCCCCAGTGGAATTTGGAGTCATTTTATCACTTTGTTCAGGTTGAGATGTTGCTTCTCTAGAACTTCCACCGATTGTGCCATCACTACCATGCTGAGGATTGCCATCTGTAGAATTATTTAGATCCTCGTTTGGAACATCAGGACTATGTTCCAAATCCACTGCAGAACAGAAGTTTCCGGTGCACAATGAGGTAATTTGCAGCCATCATAGATAACAAAAGTGCACCACACTCAAAATTTAGCATTTTTTTTTGCAGTTCATGAAGAAAAGAAGCTAAAAGAATTCAGGTAACAGCAATATTAAAACATAATTACGCTAAAAAAAAAAAAAAATAGGTCTACATTTGAGCTAAAACTTAGCAGTAAGTGGCAGTGAATAAATTCTACATTAAAACTAAAATGAATGATTAAACAAATCAAAACCCATAACTTCTCTTTCACCACCAAGTTACAGTCTATTTTTATTAGATCAGAAAACAAATAAGAACTACATTCTTTTTTGTATGTTGACATAATCTTATTCTCATTTTATTTTAGTCAAAACAAAATTCACTGTTATTGAACCTACATTCACACATATGCATGCATAGATATAACTATTTAACGTAATTCCTTGTTACTTTCTAAACAATTACCAAAACCCAAAAGACAAAGTTGATTCCTTTCATCTTCGTTAACTGTCTACACGAAACCCGTTTAGGAATTGAACAATTCTACAAAGGGTAATTTATTTTACGAAAAACAGAAACACTTACTGAATTTTGGATTCAAAATGAGGATCCAGGTGGGTCAGACAGTCGATTATGGAAGATGAATTTTCTGTTTGGTTGATGAGAAAACCCAGACTTTGGGGGTTTCTCTCTCTCTCTCAAGACCAAGTTACGGTACCATGTTTCTCTGCGAGAAAATGTGGACCGTAGGTTGTTGAGAGTTTAAACGGTCCAGATCATTTATTACAGTACCCCCAGATTCTCGAACTTAGAGCCAACGGGCTCATAATGGGCCGGGTTCAACTCTATGCCTTTTGCGTGTCATGCTCCATGGGTTCTGACCGCTTTTCTTTTGGACTTTTTTTTTTTTTAATTCAAATTTTGATTTTAAACTCCTTGCCTTATATTTAATTTGATCCATGTCTCCTTCGAAGTGTAAAATTTCTCCGCTTGATTATTTCCTGTTTATTTTGAAATCAAGAAATAAAATTATAAATATAAAGTACGATAAGTAATCATTATTATTTGTACAAATTTATAAATATACAGTGTGATAATGGATAGATTTTAAATTTATGAGTTGATCAAATTTATATTGTTTTTTAAAATTATTTAAAAAAATGTGTAAAAAGTTAGAAAACATTTAAAAGTGTTAAAGTAATTAATATTTTTGAAATTTCTAAGAAATAGAAAATTGAAAAATAACTAAGAAATAATAAATTGAAAAATCAAACTACATTTGATATATTTTCTTTACTTTTATTTCTCTCTAGCATTTCATCGTTGTCTTTTTTTACCTATTTAAACCATTTTTAGAAGTGTGACATTCAAAATACGGTGTCAATGAGATATATAATACGGGTTTGGGGCTATTTAAAAAAGTTATTTATAGTATTTATAGTTTTATGTGATATATAATTAAATAGTCATGTGTTGGAAAACAGGATTGACCTACTTTTTAGGAATTATATTAATGTTTTAGTTGAAGATAAATTTATATTTATTGACATAAATTTATACTACAGTATAAAATTTTATTTTATTTTTAAATGTAATCGCGCGAGTCTTTTTAATTTTGGCATGTAAAATCTTTTTAGACAAGAAGTCACATGGTTGGCAACTACCAATAAAGTACATTCAATACATTCGATAATCATGAAAACTTAGGGATATTTTTGTTCAATCAAATATTTTAATATAAAATTCATAATTTTATATATAATTATGGATTTGTATAAATTGGTCACGTAGTCAACAAAGGACAAGTCACCGGCACTGTCAGATGATCCATATCCTGGTTAGCTATCATTCAAATCTTGAAAAGCTATTTTTATTTTTTTTCTGTCTTGGCTTCTCTGTCAATCACTGTCTCCGAGTTGTTTCCTCTGAAAGTTTCTAGCTAATTGACTAGTAACGGTACAGATACTCGTTATATTTGCTTATTATAAATAGATCAGGACAGAACGCCGGTAGAGTAATTAGCAGCAGCTGAGTTCTTTCCCGTCAACAATGGCGAGCATCAAGATTTATGCTACAGCAGCTTACGTTTGCGTGATCATTTTCCATGCATGTAAAGCTGCAGGACAGGGATCTTCGCCGAAATTTCCCGCCATTCTCATCTTCGGCGACTCAACAGTAGATACAGGCAATAACAATTATATCAATACACTTCTTAAGGCGAACTTTTCCCCATATGGTCAGAACTATCCAGGTCAGAAAGCCACGGGGAGGTTCTCCGATGGAGAATTAGTTCCTGATATGCTAGCCTCTGCTCTGAAGATCAAAGAGGCTGTTCCTCCATTCCTGGATCCGAATTTGTCCGACGCAGAAGTCATTACCGGTGTAAGCTTTGCATCTGCAGGAGCGGGATACGATTACCAGACAAATACCCTTCTAAATGCTATCCCGGTTCCAAAGCAGATTGATATGTTCAGGGATTACATTGCAAGGCTAGAGGGTATTGTAGGCGAAGAAAGGGCCAAACAGATAATTGGTGGTGCTTTTGTTCTTATTAGTGCAGGAAGCAATGATATCCTTTCCAGGCCTTTCAACTTGCACAATAGTTTCCAGGATACCATGTTGGATATCGTTCAAAATTTTACTAAAGTAAGCAACCATATCTCTCTGTGATTGCACAGATGATTTTGTAAGTATTGCAGAATTGACATCATGTTTTCAATCATCTATCCATGAACTTACAGGAGCTGCATGATCTTGGATGCCGCTCCATGGCTGTAGCTGGCCTTCCTCCAGTTGGCTACGCTCCCATCGAGAAAACTATTCAGCTGGCAACTAAACTTCTACTTCCTGTAGATATAAAATGGGTGGATAACATAAATTCATACGCTCAATCTTATAACAAAGAGCTCGTCAAGCTTTTGGCCCAAGCACAGGCAACGTTTTCAGGGAGCAAAATCGTATACGCCGACGTATATGAGCCACTGGATGACATGGTCAAGAATCCAGAACGATATGGTAAGCTAATGCACCACATAAAATTTTACAAAACTGAAATGCTTAGATCTCATCACAATTAGTAAATAAAACTGCATCAAGCAAGGAAGATTAAAAGGAAAAAGCTGAATGTCACGGGTGTGTTTCACAACAGGATTTGTGGAAACAAAGAGAGGATGCTGTGGGACTGGACTTTTCGAACTGGGACCCTTGTGCGGACCAACGATCCCAACATGTGGAAAATCATTAGCTTCCAAGTTCTTATTTTGGGATGCTGTTCATCCCAGCACGTCAACCTACCGGGTCATTGCTAAGCATATAGAGAAGGAGGTTTTCCCCAAGTTCCTGTAAAATTAACAACACATTGCTTCCATCTGCACAGGATCCTAGCTTCTATGCAGCAGAATAAACGCCCGAGTCAAGAATTTGTAAGAGATATGAGATAGATTCTGCATCTATTAATTAAGCTCGGGTCGTGGCAATTATATTTACTCATATTTTACTCGTATTTTTTATTATATTTTTTTATTATATTTGTGTAAAAAATATGGTGATAATAAAACGCAGAAGTCATTACCGGTGTAAACTTTGCATCAGCAGGAGCGGGATACGATTACCACACAAATACCCTTCTAAATGTTATCCCGGATCCAAAGCAGATTGATATGTTCAGGGATTATATTGCAAGGCTAAAGGGTATTGTGGGCGAGTGAGGTAAATTCATATGTTCAATCTTATAACCAAAAGCTTGTCAAGCTTTTGGCCCAGCCACAGGCAAACCTTTCAAGGAGCAAAATCGCCTACATTGACGTATATGATCCACTGGCTGACATGATCAAGGATCCAAATAAAAATGGTAAGTTAATGCACCGCATCGACATTTTACAAAACTGAACTGCATTAGATTTCATCATGAACTAAAACTTCTCCAAGCAAGAAATTGATTTTTGGAAACAAAGAGAGGAATGCTGTGGGACTGTACGTTTTCGAAATGGGACCATTATGTGCACAGATGACTCCAACATGTGGAAAAATCCCAAGTTCATATGTTGGGATGCTGTTCATCCCAGCTCATCAACCTGTCGGATCCTTTTTGAACACTTTGAGAAGTTTGTTCTTCCCAAGTTCCTGTAAATCAACGTGGAGCTTTTATCTGAATAACACACACACACACACATCTATATCAGGGCTTACGTGCAAAAAAATGAAAATAATATGAGCTCTTTTGCTGTTTATATAACACTTGATCGATCCCTTCACGTCCCATCCCTTTACCTCTCGTTTATCTTTCTCCAGTGTTTTGGATTCTGTGTGCGATCAAGATCCATGTGCTCTAAACTTGTAAAGTTCAAGATTACTTTGCAACTGCTATCTATTAATCATTCGATTCTGATAAGAGAATGAATATATATATATATATATATATATTGAGATACTCATCAGACCCATTCGCAAACTCTAACCAATCCATTCCAAAATCCAAAACTTCACCGGGAGTATGGAAAACTGACTCTCCAACGAGCGGGTCTTTTTTCATTTGTTTTTCTTACGCCCATCATGGGCCACTCTATCTCGAGAGTTTGTTGGTTGTGGATTGTAATTATGAGGGCCCAATAATCATAACAGCAAATATTTGTATTTGTGGTTTCAAACCGATTTTATTTTGTGTATATGTGTAAGTTTTCTTTCTTTCTTTTTAAAGAAAAAAGCTACGAATTGCTTAATTTTACAACAGATTATACACATCAAAGTTAGGGAGGGGATCTTGAATAAGCTTTCTATAAAACAACTTGTTTTTAAAAAATATTTTACATGAAAAATATTTTATTTTTTAGTTATGTAAATTAAAACTACATGAAAGTAATGGTTTGGTGTTTGGTATGTATGACATGCTAAGAGAATAAATGAAAATAAGTAATGATGGTGGAGCTCGTGATTTAGTAGTAGTCCAATAGCAGGGTAAGGGGAAAAAGATTATTGGGGTCTGAGAAAAAGAGGAAAGTGATAAGCAGATAAAAGTACCTACAAAAAAAGAGATAAGGTAAGCATATGTAGGGTCAGGATGGGATAAAACAACTTACATGGAAGGCTAGAGAGAAGAGTCCTCATTGTCTGACAGTTGACAATAAGATTTAATTTCAAAGCAACGACATCGTTTAATTAAAGATTAACATGTAAATTAGATCAAAATCCCAGCAGGCAAACCTCATCTTAAATTCAAAATTTAAACTCTCAGATGATGATGATAATAAAAAAAAAAGAAAAGGTTGCAAAAAGAATGAAAATTGCTTTGCACATTCACCCAAGGAAGCCCGGGTTATTTCGAAGTTGCCCAGAAATTTAGTTAGAGTTTATTCATTTTTTTATTATGTTCTTCATTATAGCTTTAATTTTCATAATCTTTATTTGTAAGCCCAAAATTAAGGAAAAGACACATTAAAATTCATTAAGTGAAATAAATTTCGTTTTCTTTCATTTAATAACAACTTAGACTCATTCAGATTTATTGATAAAACTCATTTATCCTTAACTAAAAAATTATTTTTTATTGATCATAATTTTCTAAAAAGACAAAATACGAAAATGCGGAAAATATCTTACAGATTCCTATTTACGTGAAACAAAATGTATGTTGTTTCTCAATTTCCTTTACACCTTTTTCATTTTTTTTTTTTCAATCCTATTTTTTTTTTTATCAGATTAGTGCTACCATGTCTGTAATTTATGTTGCTGCCTTGAGGTGGACAGAGAGAAGAAATTTGGGGAGAAAATTAATTTATTAAATCAAGAGTAAAATAAAGGACAAGGCTAATGATGAAGGCTATTCCGGTCAAATAAAATTGGTGGCCGTTTGAGAGTGTTGTTATTTATGTTTTTTTTTGGTTGTTTGTAAGAGGTGTTTTTTAAAAAATATATATTAAAATAACATTTTTTTAACTACATTAAAATTATATTTTTAAACAATTTATGCCAAACAGTCGCTCACACACATGATTGACTTCCCAGAATATTTGCATCCACGTCGCCCGGGGGTGAGATATTTCGGTAAACGTATTTCTCACGCAATATTATCAAAATAAAAATAAAAATAAAAATAAAAAAGGCACTTCATTAATGAATCTATCTGTAAATTTATTGGTACCGATGCCCCCAACCAACCCTCATCTGTCCATATGACTGGAAAGCATTATCTCCAGTCTTCCTACGGCTAATTAATGAATTAAATGCCGACCAATCTTATCGGAAAAACTGATGGCCGACAAATTATATACAATAAAATCATTTTCCTGCAGGTAGTTTTTATAGTTTTATACATAAATACGTCGACCGATGGATCATTTATAGTTCTGCCTGTTTTTCCGGACTCATTTACATTGCCGGGAAAAAAAAATCAAGAAATCTGAAAAAAATTAATCGAAAAAATTAAATTATAAAAAAAAACTGATTAAAATATTTAAAAATATATCTAATTTAATTTGATTTTTAATTTTATAAATCAAACCGAGGTTGAAAAAACAAAAAAAACTTTATAGTTTCTACTTTCCACAATAAGGTATTAAGACTTGATAATTAACCCCGGCAGAGTAACCTCATCCTTGTTCTCACTTCTGACAGTTGCCCCCTCCCTCAGGCCTCAGTCCCCAGTCCTCATTCGCACAACCACCCCCTCCCTTGAACATATGCTTTGTGATTCTATTGTTGCCTCAATTATTGTTGAGCTTTTTCTTGGTTTTGTTTCATCACTGGGTTTAGTTTAATCATTGGGTTTAGGGTATAGGAAATTGGGTGTTGAATTTGCTGATTATTCAGTTTTATAACAATTCATTAGTGATTCAATATTACTTCAAAGTTTTCTTTGTGAAAAGAGAAGGCATTACGATTCAATGGATCTCAAACGCTCTTCCTATGTGTATGCTTGTGCATGTTCACGTGCTCTTTTAGTTTTCTCAACAGTTGGAATTGGAAAAAAACCCAACCGAAAAGGTATATAAGTTTTTTTTTTGGTTTTGGACATTAAAAACCAAACCAAAACTGACCAGTTTGGATTAATTTCAGTTTTATTTTTTTTAATTTAATTATTTTTTATAAATAAAAATCAAACCGAACAAAAAATAATCATCCATCAGACTGCCTTAAAAGTTGGTTTCTCAAGTCAAAACCGAAGTTGTTTTTATTTTGGATGGCTGATCTGACTTTGCTTCTCTTATCATCCATCATTGACTAATCTATAATTAATGCAGAATATTTTGTTCTCACGTGTATCTAACAATATAATTTTTTTATACTTTTAAATTGGATTGAAATTTTATTAATAGATTTTCAATGCTCTATAAAGTTAAAATTTCACAGTAATAAAAAATTATTATACTTCAATCAAAAATTGAAAAGTCTTTAAATAATTTTCAAAAGTTATCGTTGAAGATTTATTATATTTTCTAGTTAATTTATATTTTTTTCATATTTAGTTTAATTTATTTATTTTTGAGCTTTGTTTAGGGTTTTTTTTACTCTATTTTTAGGTTTTTTAATTTGTTTATATTAGTTTTTTTTTAGTAAATCTTAAATAAAAAAACATCCACTAATAAAATTTTAAATATTTTTTCTTGTGTTATATAACACACACTGTGTGTGTGTCCCCTGAATTCTCTAACTTACAGGAGGACATCCGCAGAATTAAAGCCAATTTTAGCTCGCTTGCAGAAAATGTAGAACGGGCTTGGATAGAAACAAGTGCAGAGAAGAAGCATCCATCTGCGCTCATTCCATTCGCTCGCGAATGGCAAACATGAAGCCCTCTGTTATCCTAGTTTACATTCTGACAATCTTTTTCAATACAGGGAACGCTACAAGGTCGAGATCTTTTTCCAAATTTCCTGCCATTCTCGTCTTCGGCGATTCAACTGTAGATAGCGGTAACAACAATGAAATCGATACATTGTTCAAAGCCAATTTTCTTCCATATGGTAGACGCTACCCAGGTCACACTCCTACTGGGAGATTCTCCGATGGAAGACTGATTACTGATTTTCTAGCCTCTATTCTGAAGATCAAAAACGCTGTCCCTCCATTCTTGAAACCAGATTTGTCGGATCATGAAATTGCTACGGGTGTTAGCTTTGCATCATCGGGATCAGGATATGATGATGCAACAAATGATGTGTTTCAGGTGATCTCATTTCCCCAGCAAATCGACATGTTTAGGGATTACACTGCAAGGCTAAGGAGGATTGTGGGAGAACAAAAGGCTAAGAAGATAATCGGTGCTGCATTGGTTGTTATCAGTACTGGAACTAATGATATATCAACGTTGAGGATGGACAATAATGATACTGGGTACCAAGATTTTTTGCTGAACAGGGTCCAGTTTTTTACCAAAGTAAGCACACCTCTCTCTCTCTCTCTCTCTCTCTCTGTCTCCCTATCTGATTGAAAAATTTGGTAAGAATTGTTATCACTGAGATCAAGTTATCAAACTATATATCCATGGACTTGCAGCAACTGTATGATCTTGGTTGCCGATCCATGATTGTAGCCAGCCTTCCTCCAATCGGTTGCCTTCCCATTCAAATGACCACCAAACAGCAGCCTCCTTCTCACCGAAGGTGTTTGCACAATCAAAATTTATACTCTCGATCTTATAACCAAAAGCTTGCCAGTATGCTGCCCCTAGTACAGGCAAAGCTTTCAGGAAGCAAAATTGCATACGCGGACATATATGAGCCACTGATGGACATGATCCACCATCCAGAAAAATATGGTAAGCAAATAGATTTGTGGAGATCTTAGAGCACCATTATTAATGAATTTTTTTGAGGCATTGTTAACAGAGCTAGGGTCTTCGTTGCATAACAGGATTTGAGGAAACAAATAAAGGCTGCTGTGGCACTGGATTTGTGGAGATGGGACCCCTGTGCAATCCAACGACTCCGACATGTCGACATCCTTCTCGGTACTTGTTTTGGGATGCTGTTCATCCCGGCCAATCAACCTACCAGTATCTTTCTAAATACGTAGTGAAGAACGTTCTGCCCGAATTCGTGTAATTCATGCTAGGGAATTTTGGAAATTGTTTGAGACTTTATAATGTGGAAAGATAATATTATTTGGGAGAAATGATTTATTTTTTTGTATATATAATAGGATGATTTTCTAAAATATTGTTATTAATTTAATTAACTCATTAAAATTTCCTCAAGTGAAATTTCTAAATTAATTAAAAAAAATCCAAGTGAATTACAAATGATCTTCATTTTTTTTATATATATATAAACTACCTTTCCTCAATATCTTAAAGAAGAATTAAGGACATAGTAAATACAATTAGGAACAATCTTAAAATATCTTTAATTTATTGATATAAAATATCTCTAATTTATTAGAATAATCATGAACTAAGATTATTTGAAGCTAAAATCAACATAGATTCAATGCCTGTCTAATCTCGGCAGCTCACCATGATTTGCCAAGGTCTTTCGGGTCCTAATTTTCTTTGACTGAACATAGTAGTGCTGTGATTTCAAAGTCGAATGCTAAGAACACGAATTCCAATTGCCATCGGAGGATGACTAAATTAATCAAGACAACCGATTTTATATATTAAAGCAAGAAGTAAAACAACATATATAGCCCGTGTTCTAGAAGACGATTTTATTATTTTAGCTGAATTTCAATTCAGTGTGGGACAGTTTTGTCAAGAGAATCATGCTGCAGTGGGTCTGAAAGCCACAGTTTAGCCAAATGCTGATGAGAAGAGCATTGTCTGTGGAATTCTTCCATGCCCCAAACTGTAGCTACAGCTTTATTGGGATCGATAATATTGTCCAGAGGCTTACTTTCATCCTTTGTTCCAATTCTTAATTGATCCCACTGTTTCAAAAGCTTGTTCGTGAGGTAATGCAATGGCTGACCATACACTTGCTTAATAGTTCTGGCTAGTTCTTGCCAGGTCATGTAGGAAATTGGCAACCCACAAGTTGATGATGGAACAGGGATCTGTTTCATGTATTCCTGGTATATCTCTGCCTTTCTCATCATTATATCTGCATTATAAAATAACAGTACTTGCTGTTAATTATGTCACTCTCCATATAATTAGAAATGTCTTGTCAGAAAAAGCTAAATCACACGCATCTTGTGTAAAATAGTTAACAGCAGACGTGGCGTGAATAAAAATCCGCACCGAAAAAAGAAGAAGATTACGACTATTGGTTTTGAAATTGTTCAATAATGTTAAGGGTGAAAAAAGCTTCAGTGTTCATATGCTGCACTGCTAAAAAAGAGATTTATGATCTAAGAAGGAGAAGAACAGGTCTAATCTACTAAAAAAAGAGAGACATTGAATATGAATATGTTTGATGATGCGGTGATTTGCCACTGGATCGATGCAACAATTAAGATATCGTACTAATTAACAAATATATATATATAAAATTAACCTGAATCTTACACCTCTTGAATTTATAACTTACAGAATCCAAGATATATGATGCAAGTTAAGAAAGTGTTTTGAACAGAGAGGAAAGACAAAAAGGTGAATTAATTGAATTTAGTATGTTTTTACCTGATTCATCCATGAGCGATTTCATATGATCTTCATTAACAGTGTCTCTCTTCTTATTTTTCTTGTACATGCAGTTTTCCTTTCCATCGTAAACTCCTGTGCTGTTCTTTTTCCTATCCTGGACCTTGAGAATATGCTCGTTCAGATCATCGGATTCTGTTTCGGAATCTGATAAACACAGGTGATTGCTTCGCAGAGGAGCATGTGGACGCAACATCATGGTATTTGGTAAGAAGATTGCTGGAAATGAAGAGCTGTATAATAGAGAAGAAAGGGCGCTCTGAAATCTGCGTTCTTCTTCTATACGTCAAGTTATGATGATTTCAACTTTTTCAATCGGTACAAAGGTGAGTGTGGTCCACACATATTGTGCATGCACTACAGATGTTAATTAACGTCGTGCTTTTCGTGAAAAAGGAAGATTCTTGACCTGCTCAACCAGCTCGATCGTTCCTTATTGTTACTTTTCAAAGATTAGCGTATCTGCTTTTGAGTTCGGCCGGTTCAAATGTAAAAATTCAAAATTTTTCATCTCACTGAAACAATGTTATGTTAAATATTTTTTTAAAAAACCAAAACTAGATTCGTTACTCGTGACCATCCCGGAGATTGCTATCTGGCCATCTGGCCATATCATAGTTAAATCTTGTCAAATATAGCAGCATCCATGGTGCCTGCTGCTCAATAAGTAAACCAAGAACATGTGAAGCAAACTGACAAGAGATACTTTCTTAAAATGTGATGATGTGTAAACCTACTTACCATATGATGATCAAATAAAAGATTCAAGGATTTTCTAAGACAAAAAAAAAAAAAAAACACATGTTTTTTTGATGTATTGTACGAAACAAGGAAACATAGTTCCCAAAGTCTTGGAAGCAGTTGTACTAGGGTCCTCTCTAAAACCTAATCCTCGTTAAGAATACATGAAATGAAAAAAGGCGCCCCAGTATTGTTATTCTGAATCCTTGATAGTTGATATCACAAAAAGTCCATACAAGCCCCCTTCAAGAATAAAGTTCTCTGGGCCTTCAAGACAAAATGTACTTAGCCTGATCCAAGGCATGAGCTTGGACCAATCAAATAAATGGACTAACTTAGTTAGCCCAACACGAAGCCCAAAGGTAAGCAGCCGCCGTCAACAACAAAACCCAAGACAAATAACAGCTCCAAGATGGAATTGCCACCATGTTCAAGTAGTTTTTGGGATTTCAGTCACGGACTTCTAAAACTTGCAAACCAGCATGACTAATATATGTATATATATATTTAAAAAAAAAAAAAAACATTTCCAGGGATTTCTAGAAATCTTAGTCTCGTGGATGTTTAGACTTTAAAGTAGTCTGATGCACTTCCAATGCTTACAGGATAACAGTATAGTTATATTTTTGCCTGATTAAACTAAGAGAATTTGAGTTCAATTGAGTTAAAATTTTAGGGAAGCTTGTAACTATTCCATTCAATATCTGCCACGATGGACCCCCATTGAACAGGGAGAAAAAATCATAAAGGTCTTATGTTCAAATCTTGGGATGGGTGGACAAAGCATATAATACTCGTAAGCTCTGAGAAAGAACACAGGAAAATGCCATTCTCTGTATAATAACTAAGTTATTGAAAATTACAAAGTCTGGTGTTAGGAAATAAAAATCTATCCGAGGATCTATACTAACCTGAAGTTCCCCAAAATTCATATCAAGTAAGAATTCGAGCTCTTACGTGCTATTGCTGAACTTCGGTTGTTAGACCCTTTAATTATAAAATTTGCAGGCTTCGAAGTTAGGAGGGAAAACAAGGTGCCATTAATCTTCCTTGCTTCAATTAGTGGATAAAGAAGGAAGAAAGGATCCTGAAAAATAAAAATCACTACTAAATCAGTAAATGTATACGTGCTTTGACTCTCCCATACCAACCTATATATTCTTCATCCACCGGTCAATCCCACAATCATTATGTACTCTCGTTCCATACTGTGAAAGTTGGAGCCCCATGGCAAACAGCCATGTTGTTAGACCTCGCTGAAATAGTAGGAACTGCTGTTGGCAACCAATTGTTACATGGTGAACCCTGATCATATGCACTAACCTTGATCACACCGGCTGATGATTGCTGCGAAAGATAGTACAAATTTCTAGCATGATAAGGATCCGACGAGGAAAACATGTTTTCATAGCCAAGAGCCTTCACCTCTCCATCTCCATAACCATTTCCTTGACCTTGGGTGCTTCCATCATTAGCTATAACTGTAGCCATTGGGAAGGCATACCCAGTGCTGCTTCCATAACCAATTCCCTGATAGCTTCCGTTGGTTCCAGGACCGGTACCATCGTGGCCTCCACTGCTATACATAACAGAATCAGAGCCGGAGCTGTGTTCCATTGAAGACGAGTCCATGCTCATGACGTTATGTAGAACCGAAGGCTGAAGGAAATTTTGGGTGTTTCCCAATTGTAATTGATGAAGCTCTTGAAAGCTATGATTGTCAGAGTCCTGTTCTTGCTTGCACCAAAGCCTCTGGCCATAGGGATAGTGCATGGTAAAAGCCTGAGCTTGTTGAAATGCAATAGTAGGCCAGCCATGGTGTGCACCGGTACCATAGTTGCTGATCCCATCGGTGAGTTGTGAACTCGGGCTGCCATGATCATCTGTTCCTTGCACATGCGTTGTAATTTCAGCATGCTCCGCCTCTTTCAACCGCTTCGCCGCCCCCCCAATTGGCAATGTGCTGCTCTCCATTATGCTGTTAACATCATATCTGTTCATGTCGAAGTTGGTCACCGCATTCAGTCCACGGAATTTTATGGCTGCAATGTCATAGGCCTCTGCTGCTTCTTCCTGGGTGCCTATGAATGAAACGCATAATAAATTGCAGGAATCAGGAAGATGAGATTAATTGGCTAATAGATACATTTAATTATGATTGGAAGAAAGTCCACAAGACCCACGGCTTTATAACACGGGTAAATTTGTAGGATAGCTAGAGGGCAAATATCTAACGAAACTAAAAGTAGTGCATGAAGTGAAATCGAACGAAAATGAACTTACTGAAAGTTCCCAAGTAAAGGTCTTTGTTCCCTGCAACTCTTCCAATCCTTGCTTGCCATCTTCCATGTTGATGATGTCTGGTATGACAAATAAAATTACCGAGTTAATCAAGAAATCAAGTTCATTAACATCCCTCACGCAACTTATTATCTCTTAAACTAAAGATTTAGGAGAATGAATTAAGTTTCTAGGAAAATGGGATGAATAATAAACTAAAGAAATCCATACCTAGTTACACCTCGATAAATGGAAGCCCCCCGAGAAAACCCACTACTTTTCCTGCAACGAGCAAATATATATATGTACTCCATTATGGGAATTTCATGAAAATAATTGTATCATCAGAAAAAAAAAAGAAGAAGAAGAAGAAGAAGAAGACGAAGAAGCTGCATTTGTGAAATACCTTCGAAGAGACGCAACATGCTCCTGCCTAGTCATGTGCTTCATTTCTTCTATCTCTTTTTCGTAGTTGCTAATCTGTCGTTTTATTTACAAGATAAATTTTCTTAACAATGGTGACACAAGCCATAAAAATTGGCAAAATACATTGAAAAGTGCCCTACATGTTCAATAATAGGACACACATCCTTGTTATTAGGATACTTTTAGGGAGGAAAATAACGTTAACGATCGTGGAGCTTAATTAACTAATACGATAATCCAAACTTGCAGTGCACTTCCACTAGTGTTTCCCAAGGAAACAAAATACTGCATTTCAATGCGAATGACAATATTGGTAAATTTTTACTCAGTTCATCCTTGTTTATTTTCTGTACAAATAACTAAGAAAAGAGCAAGTAAAATACATCCAGTATTAGTTTATTGGTTGTTTGGAATTAATTTTTTATTATAATTGAATTCAATTATAATATTTGATTTGAATTTAATTTAATTAATTAATAAATCGAAATTACATGTTTGAAAAAATTAAAATTCAATTCGTTTTGTTTCCACATTACTCTCGTATCATTTTATTTCTTCAAAAGTCTATAAAAATAAATGGAAAAATAAGTATTTTATAAAAGTTAATTTTAACATTAAATTTTTTCTTTTTGAAATTATGAATAGAGGAGTTGACATTTCATTTATTTTTATAGAATTTATAGATATTGAATTCCATTTAAAATTCAATTATTAACATTCGTTTATTGAAAACTTTGAATTGAATTCACAACATGTTGTTATTCTCATTTCCTTAGAAATCTTTTTGGTACAACACTCTTTTAGACTTTAAATGAAGGAAAGTAGAAACTCACTGGAAAAAAAGTAGAAACTCGCTAGAATATTTTTGGGACAACACTCCCTTAGAATTTAATTGAAGGAAAGTAGAAACTCACTGGAAAATTTGTCGTGGTGGTAGTGCCCCAGTATTTCAATGCTGCTAAATCATAAGCTCTAGCTGCCTTATCTTCTTTGTCATAGCCACCTATTAAAAATAAGAGATGAAAATAATTAGAATCGTCAAGAAAAGAAAAAAAATGTTCTTCAAAAACCCAAAGAACAAATTAAAAAAGACGTTCTTACCCAAATAAACTGAAATAAGATTCGGCAAGCCCCACACATCAAGATATGTAAACATCCAAAAAAAGGCAACATAAGTTAGTGGAAAATAAACCCATGAATCGATCAATATTCATCAAAATAAAAAGAAAGAAAGAAAGAAAGAAATCATTTTTGAATTCCATAGAATCTACAAATTCAAGTAGATTAATGAATGAAGGACCGCATACCTTGCCTTCCCTTGCGAGTTTGTCCTTCTCTTCTACAACTATTGTCCCATAGATGAGCTTCATATCTACCAGTCCATCTATGTCTGCAAAATACAAACCCTTACGTAATTATTACCAATGTTCATCTCCTAGGAAAGAGTAATAAAAATGACCAGTAAGAGTAGTACTCGTATAAATGAGCATTTAATATGGTTTGTGCAAAGATACCTTGTTACACCACGGTATATAGAAGTTCTTTGGCCAAAAGTATCAACGGATTTCCTTGGCACCGCTTCGATGGTACCGGATTGGCTATCAAGACTCGGCGTGGTTTGTTGTTTGTTATTATCAGAAGAACTCTGCTCTCCTCTAGTTCTATTTCCTCCTCCATTTACTGCTAGAAGTGGCAAATCAGAACCTGATTGTGACCCAGTACTCATCGAAAGGGACAAGCTTTGTGCACCGCCATTGCTCTTATTATTGGTGTCTTGTTGTGTCGGTGCCGGCTGGTTCTTTAGCCAAGTCTTAATCATAGATAAACCAATCGAACTATTGGTCTTATTGTTGTTGATGCTAGAATCAGCTCCTCCATTACTGCTTGTTCTTTCACTGGATGCATCCTCAGATGGGAGTTGCAAGGAACAGTTGTGGAACATATAGTGTCCAGTGGAATCATACATGGTGCTGCAGACATTAAGTTTGTGTTCATGATTGCCAAAAGAATGGCCACCAAGGAAGTTCTCAAGTTTAGGTTCTTGATTTTGATCAATGTTCTGGTTATTGCATGAAGAACCCATGAATATCGGGATGTCTGAGGTGGTATTGTAGTTGGTGTCTTCATTAATGCCTGAACGCTTCATATTATTCCAATCTGCAAACAAATACATAGTGGTAAAAAAAAAAAAAAGGAAGAAAAATACATAAGAACGTGATCAATATTGCTGTTGCTCCTGCTTTAAGTTCTTAGAAAGTATATACAAGGAGAGAAAAGGAAAAAGGAGAGCTTTAAACCATTCTAAGATGCTTGAGAAACCGATTTATTTCAAATCATCTACTTTTCTTCTTTTGATTTTTATGAGGGTTAGGGTTTTAGAACTTCAGCTGTGAAATGAAAGAAAAATTAAAGAAACAAGTTTTGTGCTGCGAACCTTGAGATTGATTGTTTCTAAAGGCTTCAAGTATACCAAAAGAGGCAGGGAGGTTGAGAGAAGGAGCGGTGGAGTCAGAAGTAAGATCAAAGCTCTCCCCGGAGACATCGGTACCAGAGATTTCATCTGAGTGGAAACGAAGGCGAGAGTCTGTGTTTTGAGCGTGATCTTGGTGATCAGACTGTGATGATGGAAGTTCTTGAGCGGATAGAGAGAAACCTAACCAGTTATTCGTGGAGGCCATGTATTTGGTGGACTATAAAATGGCTTTTAGAACCTGGAGATTTTATGTTGTAGCGGTAGCAGAAGGAAGATAAGGAATCAGTTCATGCATGGAGGTGGGAAGGAAGCTAGAGAGAACCATGATATAGAAGAGAAGAGGAAAGGAAAGGTCAAAAGATGAAAGTGAAATCATCGCTTCCAAAACAAGTGAAGATACATATAAACCCCCACTCTCTCCCTCTCTCTCTCTCGTACAATAAATGGAGCACCCTTCCTGGTCAAGTGCACTTGAATCTGTAACACGGTATATTAACTCTTCGAGTGAAAAATGAATGCAGCAGAAAGTGGGCTGATGGGCAGGACTGTACTTTTGCACGTTGAAGTCCAATAGAAAAAAAAGTAATTCCAACAAGGTGCCCCAATAATGTTAATGATTTTACAAGGAGGGTGTATATATATATATGCTCTATATACGGTTGAATTAGACCCCTAATTGTTAGCGTAAAATTAATCTAGTACTCTCCCCAGCTTGTAATAATCAAAAGGTTTGCAAGAGTGGTGGCACTCCCTGTTGCAAGTATTTTAAGCTAGTTAATTTGGGTTCCAATGCTAGGGGAGTACGTACTTGAGCTTATCTTCTTGTCTTAAGATTAATATTTTAAGCAGAGGTCATGAGACTTACACATGGTCATGCCTATAAACATGCGGTTAATTTCGTAAACTTAAAACAAACCCTTTGAGCTTCGAAAAGATACATTTATGATCCTTTGATTTCTTTTCCTATACGACCCTTATTTACTTCATGTTATCGCTAATTAATTAAACCACCTTCAACTTTCTTAATTTATCGTCCCAGTTCACTACATTTATGACCTAGTTCTGCAGTAAAACAGATTCTAAAGGCAATAATTAATACAGGAAACTGATGATGATCCATCTCTCTCTTCATTTTCTGAAGAACACCCACCTGTGGTGGATGATTCTCCAGTATCTGACAAAAAAAACCCACACGCACCCCTCTCCACACCGATTCATTCAAGCCCAGTTGGACATGGGTCATTTCATTGTCAGTGCAAGCTGCTCTTACCACTCCTCTAACCAGCCCCCTCTCTCTCTCCTCTCTCTCTCTCTCTTGACTCTTGCCATGTATGTCATCAGACCCTTCAGTCTCTGCCTACAGATACCCATCCATTGATGCCATTTTTTTACTATTATCTCCTAGTCCTAATCATCAAACTGCTCCCCCGCTACAAACGGGAGTCCCTTGCTCTCTGTCTACTGTGCAAAATAACAATAATTCATGCATGGCTGGCTGGCGTTTTTTGTTTTCTTTTTCAATGCAAGGGGGGATCGATCGTCTATGCATGTATAGTTCTGCATATACTTATCTTGGCGTGTAGATATATAGTAGTGAAGAGAAGGATGGAAAATAAAAATATGGAGATGGGTAGTGTGCTTCTTGCGACCGATAATTAAGAAGACATTAACCCCTGTCTTCCGGGTCTTTTGAGGTTATTTTATCCTCCATTTTTTTTTCATTTTCCTTTTTTTCAACCTCTCCTCTCGAGAAGGACGGATTGAAATTGAATGGAAATCTAATTTACAAGGATCCAATTGAGATTCCAGATACTTTTCTCCCTTTTCGATGCGTTTGTCAACTGCTATATATTAGTCTCTCGTATAAAATCTTTCCTTTTTCCTTTCTATTTCGGGTATACCAACAAGCTATGTATAGATACATATATAATTACTCATGGCATATACGTACAAACATATGTTTTATTCATACAAATTAGTATGCATAAACTTGGTTGCCGCTTTGAACTTCATGGTTAAATTTCTTAGACAGCCTGAGTTAATCGATGATAACACATACAGAATATATGCACCAAATTAATAGACTTTACTTGGTGAGACACCGCATGCATAAAGCCCTAGCTAGCTAGTACCGTTTTTTTTTTTTTTTAACGAAACCAACACGCACGTGTGTACCCACACTAGTTCATGGCCTCTATTATCTCCCGGGTTATATAAAAAAAAATCTTGAACGTAACAAAAAACTACATATATATATAAGCTGTCAATTAATGAAAATTATTTAATAATATTATTAAATTCATCCCATATTAAACTTGAAATCTACTGCCCAAATTTAAAACTAACCGCGTGTAAGTTGCTAATCCAAGGATCAATTAATTGATATTAAAGCAAGAATAACTAATCATTGAAAAATATCACCTAAATCGCCATGCATGGATCATTTAATCCTCTCTCCATATATATATCCATCTCTCCCACGTACATTTATGATGAACTCGGAGTTGTTTTTTTAAAAGAGCATTCAAAAATCTTAAATTTAAATTCTTGATTTTTTACTTTATACAAGTTCTATATATATATATATATATATATATATATATATATATATTGAGATGAGATTTTATAGAAACAAAGAGCTATATTTCATCACCAAGGCCTGATAAACTAAGTGGTGAACAAAAAAGAAAAAAAAAAGAGTATTGACCATGCAATGTATAGGTAAACGAATACAGCCGTAGATATATGCGTATGAATTTACATGCATTTTGTTTTTTTATGGCAGATAGAGTAGTGGTGGTGATGAATAGTTTAAAGAGGGAGATTACGCAGAAAGTATGAGAGAGATAATCTCGAAGGGGGCAATAAGCACACTGTAAGTTTGACCGTCAAAAAAGGAATCAAAGACAGTAAAACGTCCACATGGTCTCAAGATCCATTTATTATATTTAAAAGCCTGCCTGCCTGCCACTGTAAAAAAAATAAATGCTCTCGGTAATCTAATCATAATCATGCCCAACCTTAACCCTCCCCTATCCTAGACAGAGAGACGAGGAGAGCAAAAGTTTACCTGTGAGAGAGAAACAGTGAGCGTGTACGCCTTTTGACCAAGGAACCCTCTTTTACGTGTTTTTTTTTTTTACATTTTAAAATGAAATTAAAATTTTTTATTTTTTTTAATATTTTCGTAATACATTTCACATGCATTGGGTTTCGAGATTTTTTACTATCAGGGGTTTTTACATTTCATATGCACAACGCACCTCAATCATGGGAAAAAAGGATTATTTTGATAAATTCACAAAAATATCCAGTTGAAAAAAGAGTAGCTAAAAGAGGTTGGTAGTGAGTGAATGCCACGTGTTTATATTCGAATCCTGCCACCCAAAAATAGAAGGCCACGTGTTTCTCATGCCCTTGTTCATTATACCAGATTTCGCTGCCATAGCCACTCTTCTCGTTATTATTGGATTCACATGACGTATAGCTATGGGCCCAGAGACACGGCTTTAAGTAGAAATCTGACGTGTAGCCTAGTCCAGTTATACATGGAGCCCATACAGCCCATGCCTTCTTTCCAGACAGAAATGCCGGTCTCATGATTTTGTGGGATCCACTCCACCACGTGACAATGGCAGAAAAGCCACAATTGAGATTTTCAGGCATAAAACAAAGGAAAGCGCTTAATTTTGCCGAGGGAGAAAAAATAAAAAAGACTTGGTGATAAATAATTCAACCATTTAGTAACGCCTTGCATGATTGGACTGCCAAGTAGGCAATGGATATAACTTTTTTTTTATTAAGACTTAAACTAGATATTACTTGAGATAATATATGTGTGTGTGTGTGTGTGATTTAATGAAAAACTAGCATAACTTTTTAACTTGAACATTTAATCTTGTTTAAATTTTGACATAATATTCTACATGCATTGTTCTATAAAGGTATCAATGCATAATAACTAGGGAAGAACAGACATAGAAAATACTCTTTTTTTTTTTGTTTTCTTCATTTTTTTTCTAGATATTTATTATCTCTGGATTTCTAGGATTTGATATATTTATCTTTCTAAGTTTTTTAGGATTTTTTTTCATTTTCAGCTTAGGTCAGTTTGAAAAAAAAAATCTTCAGTATTATCTTAAGATTTTGAAAGAAAATGCATTTGACGAATAAACAATTAGAAACGCATAGATAGTAGGGATAATAGATGTTCGAAGACTGAACAAATTCAGAGGACATGATCCCTCGAGACGGTTGTTTTTGCCTTTCCATGTTCTTGTTCTAATCTCAAAGAAAAGATGTGCCCTCTGGTTCCTATAAATAGGTGACTAATCCCACCCATAAACACCCGAAATTTTCTCCAATTATACACACACATGATCCTAAGACTCCTTGATTCTAAAGTTGAACTTCCGAGAACCGTATCCAGCTGATGATCAGGCCAAAAATGATGCGGCTAGGGCTTTCATTGAAGCTGAAGACATTTAGGTAGGCAAAAGTTACGGTCAAAAACTAGGGTTTTAATGGTACGGTGGCTAGGGAGCGGTGACATTCAGACACAGAACCGGATAACAAGCAATGAGGAAATTTAGAGGTGGTAGTGGCCAACCATAGATCCGCAAGTAAAACAACGTTGCCTCCTGGGAGAGAAAAAAGCTAAAGCAGATCTAAAAATAAATCAAATTAACCTAAAATTACTCTGAAAAAAATAAGGATGTCTATATATATCCTATTGGATTCATTCAAGGAGATACCCTGAACTTTAATGATGGTAAAATCTAGAGCTTCGAAAACTATACACTGAAAAATAAAATCTAGTTTATTTAATATTTTGATATTTTTCTAAAAATGGCTTTTGCATAGATTGGTTTTTAATTATTCGGACTGTAAGCTAAAAGCAATCTATATTTTCATACTGATCAAACTCTTAACTTTTAAAAAAATAATTTATAATAAAGTATTTTTCACGAAACAAATGGGTTCTAGGTCATGTTTGGTTGTGAGCAAGCCCGTTTGCTAAAGCAGGAGTAAGAGTTCCCTCTTGTCTTATAATGTTAATTAGTGAAATCCAAATAATTACCCTTCTTTTCTCGAGAGATTTTAAATTCGAACACATGTTCTATAATAACAACAAATGTCCAATATTGACATATTATTTTCCTTCACGATCATGCTATATTTTAGACTATTTTTCATGCATTAAAATTAATTCTTCTCAGTACTGTATTTATATATATATATATAAATATATATATAAATCCCCCATGACTTCCTATTGGGTCTCTAATCATCAAAGCAACGCCTCCGGAGGTTTTGATATATTCTAACACACTGCGTGCAACTCATGGGCATTTCAGATTTATTTCTTTATCTTCTTCGAGCCTGAACCAAGGCAGATACAGGAAGAAATCATGATGATCGTCATCACGCATGGTTCGATCTGGTGATCCCACGGGCTGATTCGATTATTTTTCAATATTTACGGCGTGCTGCTCAGTTTAGAGCAGAGAAGTTGAGAAATCAACCGTGATTTCCTATTCCCTTTCGCTCGGATTAAATTTGAAAATGACATTCAACCCTAGTATTCCCTGACACTGCACAAAATCCAAAGTAAAAGTTTTATATCCAATGGTGTGGTGGTTTAAATGTCCCACTTGGCCCTTGAATAATATATACGATCATCGCTTTTCATCTTCACCGACTGAGGGAGAAAAGGAAATGAATTAAATGACTGAAATCTCCACCGACTTTTGAGCTGTGATTAGTAAATTAAGGTAAACGGTTCTGATACATAGACGAACGCCCTTGTAAATTTCCATTGCTTAGAGTCAAATCTATACGCCCTTGTGAAATTTGGCTGTGTTCATATTTCAATCATAAAAAAAGACCACATTTTTAATAATATATTATTGAATGTAGAAACTTGACTGGTGCATAGCATGGATAAAAATTAGGTTTTCAGGCTTTGATCTCGCAGCTCAAAACGGTGAAGAATATAGAAAAAATTCTAATATTTTTATGAAAAGTTTAAAAATCGATAATATTTAATAAAAGATAAGCTTGACATCCTTACCTGTTTAGTTCTAAATCTAAAATCTTTGTAATAAAATAATTGTTGTTAGAAGTCACATGTATATATAGTAGAATCTAATTAGCATTAGAATTTCTAAACTAATCAAATCCTTGTAAATCTTAAAAATTAAATAATTATTATAATAAAAATAAGTACTGTAACATAAAAAAGAAGAAGCATCGCCTGTCAAAATTACCACGCCGTTCTTACAGCTAGCACCGATCAGGATCATATTCGTTTTCAAGTCCCTCGAAGGTGCACGTCATGATTTGCATATTAGATAAATTATGTAGAAAAAATGAACAGACATTTGCCATATTTGACTGGCGATAATCACTTAATAATTTCGACGTAGTATTCTCTAGTTTTCACGAGACTAGAGAGGTGAATCTAGTCTACATACATGAAAATTAGTCCAAGTTCAAGATCCCAGAAAAAAAAATATCATGTTAGGATGATCTACACTAAGGAGCATGCAAGATCCTTAATTAGTGAACTTGATACGTGGAATCAATATTACCTTCAATTCAAAAACCTAGATTAGAATATTATAAGTCAATTATTATTGTTATTATTATTATTATCACTTGTTCTTGCTTTCTTAATTACTGAGTACTCTCTAAGTTGCACTTCTCTCTCTCATTAATATAACAGTGGGATCTATAAATAATTAATGTACATGGTAGATCTTATATTTATCCGAGAAAAAGAAAATACAACTCACAATGTGCAGAATAACTTATAGAACTGACCAATACAGGATACTATAAATAATTTTATATTATTTTCTAACGTGTATTTAATTTCTTGATTTTGGAATTTACACTAACAAACAAAAACTAATTCAACTAAAGATTTTAAACAGAATAGTTTTATACTATTCTGAAACAAGCATTGCGGCAGAATTCCAAAAATCAAGCATATAGGTGCTGCGTTATAGCTTGAAATTGATATTTTTCAACCTCAAGAGTAATTTTAAAAGCCCTTCACACTAACCGCAGTGTGGTCTGCCTTCTGCATTCAACGGAAGAGGCTTCAAATTGTCTGGATATATTCTTTTGTATCCATGAATAGCTGGTGCTATATATATATATATTTAGAATATAGTATGGAATTCTTGAAAGAAATATATATAATAAAAGATGATATCTTCGCTCATTTAAAATCAATATAATTTGTCTACACTGGGAAGATAGTTGCAGGCTATACGCACAACAGTACAAGAGACTATAGTCTATACAATTATAAGGTCATATGGAGCACAGAAGCCAAGGAAAGAGAGAGTAGTTATACATATTCAAAGCCAAGAGCCAGCGGGAACTGGGATTGCATTGGAGAAATCAGCGGAGCACCCGTGCCCCCTTGGAAAGAATTCCTCTACGTGAATATTGCCAAGAAAAACTCTCTTCTCTCGCTCGAAAGAAAGTATAGCAGGAGTAAGAGAGTTCCAAGAAAAGCAAACTTTATTAAAGATACCAAGGGTCCAACCATTCCTTGCTCTGTTTCCATGCCTTCTCCTCTATATTCGTTAGGGTTCTCTTTTCTACGTTTTCTTTTCCCCTCGTTTGAGTGTGTTTGGCAGTGTGGTATCGGTTATTTTTTAAATAATTTTTCATGTTAAAATACATGATAATGATGTTTTTTTATTTTTTAAAAATTATTTTTGACATCAGTACATTAAAACGATTTAAAAAGTACAAACCGCACTCAATTTTAATAAAAAAAAAATTCAAAATTTTGGCAAATGGAGGTTCAAACTTACTGCCAAACAGTCTCATTTTAATGTTCTTGCACTTTACTGCTATATTGATTGAATTTTCCACCAACTTCATCAAGTTAATGTTATGACATTTCATCACTGGATTAACCTGTGATGCTTTCTAAACAAGAATGTTTAAGTTTTAGACTTGACGAGAGTGCCCATGACGCGCGCAAAGCATAAAAAAATAAACTTCACTGCTCATCTTGTGATTGTTGGAGCAAAAGGAATATGTAAATTTTAATCCATATTTAAATAACCAATTAATTCAAAATTTTAAGTTGTTAATTACGTAAAATCTTGATTAAAAATCGTTCTTGTTCTCTACTCTTCAATCGAGGCATGATGCACAATCTAAGTTCTTCAGTAAATACATTTAGATTATCAAGTGGTGAGGTTCTGTTGTAGTACTTTTTACGCCAAAAAAAATGAGATGCAAACATTACGCACAACTTATAGTGTCAGATTAAATATTGAGAATAAAATATTAAGTTTATGTTAAAGATTAATATAAAAAAATTTAATTTTTTTTTCTGTTGGTTTAAGTTTTTAAGCTAAAGATAATTTTTTATATATGATAGAGTATTTCAGGTTAAAAGTTTAAATTTTACCATTTTTATTCTTTTAAATTAAATTAATAAATTTAAATATAAGATAATGATGAGTTTATGCAATTTATATTTAAATATTTTTATTTGAAGAGATATTAAAGAATACTAGTATTAAATTAGATTGTTTTAAAATTTGTATTCAACAATTTAAATAGAGAATATTTTTTAATATGTTAATTATTTAAATTAAAAATACATGGTTAAAAATTTGAAATCTAAGAAATGATTAAGAAATCACTCACCGTGTAAAAAGACTTGAACTTTCGGGTGCTTATGAAGTGGCAGGACGTATTTGTGGTACACTTAGATGCATGTTATTAAAACCCAGAGTCAAGTCAAATTACAGAAACAGAGCTGTTAATTTGGCGACATGAGTGTAATACGAGGTAGAATTAAAATAGTGAATGCCTGCCTCATGCGTGTCTGTGACTGTCTGAAATAGAATCCTGATAAGCTAACAAGCCCTAGGAATGCTCGTTCTCGTCTCTTTCTCGGGATTTTTATTCATCGATCTTTGATTTGCCTCAGAACCCCATGTAGGGTTAGAAAATCTGTTTGGGATTCAAACCCTTTTGACCTTGGACCTTGGACCTTGGACCTTGCCATCCCTAATTCTTGACCTCTACTTGCTTTAAAGAGCCTAGCCGTCCAGCTCTAGTTGAAAAACTAAAAGAGTTTCAAGTACTGCTAGTATTGTTTAAAATTAAGAGATATCAAAACTGTTTCTTGAAGTAATGTCTTAGATTCAAGTGTTTATATATTATTGGTACCCTGTGGCCTAAGTTGATCTTCCCCTAGCATGTGTACAAGTGCCCCTCTTTTCTTTCTAGTCTGTGTTAAATATTCTTGAACAATATGTACACTTAATTACGGGTGCACATTGCTGCGCGTGGTTTGAGGTGATCTTCTCCCCCTTGTGTGTGTGTGTGTGTGTACACCCTGCTCTCTTGCATCATTAATTTCTACTCATTAAGCAACTACTGTCCAATGTCCTTCCTTTACTGTAATCCAATTTGAAGCAGCAGCTGCTAAGGCCTGAGATATAATATTTTGTGTGGCTACTTGCTTATACACTGGGTGGATGTAACCATGTTTTTGTTTCCCAGGTGACTTCGAGTCCCATGGAGTATTTGCTACTGCAACATGTTCACGTATAATTTTCACCACCCAGCATGCCCCACACACACCCTATGTATTGAATAATGTACATTATTCAAGAACCATATGATATCGATCCGGAGGTGATGAATTTATGACCGAGTTTGGTTGAAGCAAAAACCTTCCAAAATTGGATAAAATAACTAAATTATGGTATATAAATTCTCTTCATGTTTGCCGTTGTTCCTACTAATTCAAAAACATACCGTACGTAAAACTAGAAACATTTCCCTCTCACACTTTGTCAAACGTTGCCATGTAAAGGGCTAAATCTTGGTAGTGAAAGATTGTTGTTGGGCCAATGACAGGAACATAAACTGTTAGGATACTGGCATGCAAACTTGACAAGATAAAAGGCTTAAATGAGAAATGAGACACACAAGAATTTACGTGGTTCACCCAATTAGGCTACGTCCACGAGCAAGTATAGAAGGATTTTACTAGTAATGTGGGAATTACAACCTCTCTCTATAATAGGAGAACAACTAAGAATCTCTCTATTACTAGGAGAAAACACCTCACTTACTCTCTCACAAATACCTCACAATTTAGTGAGATTACTTTCCCTCTTCTCTCTCTCTTATTTCTCTCTTCACTTGGCATATATAATGCTTGGATGCTTGCCTATTTATAGGCAAGCATCCATGAAGGAGCAAGTGGCCAACTTGGCCAAGTTGGCCAAGTGGGCAAGGTAGGCACCTCCACATTATGTCAAGTGGGCAAGGTAGGCACCTCCACCTATCTTCACATTCTCCCACTTGAAGACTTTGATGATTGAATCAAGTCTTCACACTTCATCATTTGTGATTCTTCTATCCTTTCAATACTTGCCATCTTCATGCTGCTTACGTTTCTGCTAGGCCACAAGAGGATCTGCACCATATATACTTATCAGTGTTGACTGGTTTGGTTAAAGCATCTGCTGGGTTTTCCTTTGTGTGAACCTTCTGAAAATCCACATTTCCATCTTCCACCACTTCGCGAACAAAGTGATATTGAACATCTATATGTTTTGTTCTTGAATGAAACGCTGGATTCCTTGCAATATGCAAGGCACTCTGACTATCACAATACAAAAGAATCTTCTCTTGTTTGTGCCCGAGCTCCTCCATAAGTTTCTTCAGCCATATTGCTTCTTTACAAGCCTGTGTAGCTGCCATATACTCAGCTTCTGTTGTGGATAACGCTACAACAGTCTGAAGTTTAGAGACCCAGCTCACAGCTCCTCCTGCAATTATGAACACATAGCCTGTAGTGGATTTTCTTTTCTCAAGGTCACCAGCAAAATCTGAGTCAACATAACCTCTGATAGTAAATTCTGATCCTCCATAACATAATGCGGCATCTGAGGTACCCTTGATGTATCTCAAGATCCTCTTAATAGTATTCCAATGCTCTCTACCAGGATTTGCCATGTATCGACTAGCTGCTCCCACTGCTTGTGCAATGTCTGGTCTTGTACATATCATGGCAAACATTAAACTTCCCACTGCTGATGCATACGGTACTCGAGACATCTCCATCCTCTCTACTTCATTGCTAGGAGACATACTTGAGGATAATTTGAAGTTAACAGGAAGTGGGGTGGAAATTGGCTTACAATCTTGCATGTTGAAGCGTCGCAAGATCTTCTTCAAATAATTCTTCTGAGAAAGCCAAATCTTCCTCTTACTTCTGTCTCGGTGAATTTGCATCCCTAGAATCTTGTTTGCTGGTCCCAAGTCCTTCATATCAAACTCCCTAGCCAACTGTGCCTTCAATTCTTGGACTCGATCTTTGTTGGGGCCTATTACCAACATGTCATCCACGTACAACAACAGAATGATGAAAACATCATTTTCTTCAAACCTCTTGTAATACGTACAATGGTCTGAACTGAGTCTGTTGTACCCAAGACTAATTATGAAGGAATCAAATCTCTTGTACCAACACCTCGGCGCCTGTTTGAGACCGTATAGAGATTTGTTCAACCTGCAAACCAAGTTCTCTTTGCCTATTTTAGCAAAACCCTCTGGCTGGAGCATATAAATTTCTTCTTCAAGTTCTCCATGAAGAAATGCAGTTTTCACATCTAACTGCTCCAAGTGAAGATCAAAAATAGCACACATCGCCAAGACTACTCTGATTGTAGTAAGTCGTACCACTGGAGAAAATATCTCATTGAAGTCTATTCCTTCTTTCTGAGCATATCCTTTCACCACCAATCTTGCACGATACCGCTCCACTTGATCATTGCCATCACGCTTTATCTTGTAAACCCATTTGTTACCAATGGCCTTTCTTCCTTGTGGTAGCGGAACAAGATCCCAAGTGTTATTCTTGTGCAGAGCTTCAATCTCCTCTTGCATTGCTGTCATCCACATAGATACATCTGTGCTTTTGATAGCCTCATGGAAAGTTGATGGCTCTCCATCCTCTGTTAGAAGACAGTATGCAATGTTGCTCTCAGTAACATATTCTGAGTGCCAAGCCGGTGGTCTTCTTTCACGAGTCGACCGCCGAACTTCTGGAGTTTCAGACTCTATTTGTTCTTGCTCTTCATGCTCTGGTGCAGCTTCAGAAGAAGTATGATTCTGAGTATTTTCCATCTGAATTGTTGTAGTCTCCTTTAAAATGCTATTATGTTCTTCCATTTGCATTTTATCTTCTGCAAATATGACATCTCTGCTGATGACCACCTTATGGGCAGTGGGATCCCACAAGCGATACCCCTTCACTCCATCAGCATATCCCAAGAATATACATTTTCTGGATTTTGAATCCAGCTTGCTGACCTCTTGAGTATTGTACATCACGTACACAGGACTTCCAAATATATGCAATCGAGAATAATCAGCTGGCTTTCCAGTCCACATCTCCATTGGTGTCTTCAACTCAATTGCAGTAGATGGAGATCGATTTATCACATAACAGGCGGTATTGACTGCTTCTGCCCAGAATGACTTTTCTAGACCTGCAGCCTTTAACATTGCTCTTGTTCTTTCCAATAGAGTTCTGTTCATCCGCTCTGCCACTCCATTTTGTTGTGGAGTGTATGCCGTTGTGAACTGTCTTTTGATACCTTCATGTTGACAGAAGTTATCAAATTCATCACTGGTATATTCTCCTCCATTGTCAGTCCTCAAACACTTGATCTTCTTTTCAGATTCAAGTTCTACCCGCGCTTTGAAGGTTTTAAAAACTGAGAACACATCTGCCTTTCTTCTAATCGGATACACCCAACATCTCCTGGAGAAGTCATCTATGAATGATACAAAGTATCTTGCTCCTCCTAAGGATACAACCGGTGCTTGCCAAACATCAGAGTGAATCAGGTCTAAGATGCATTTGCTCTAAGTTGTTGACGTGCCAAACTTCAACCTGTGTTGTTTACTTGTAACACAGTGCTCACAAAAAGGTAAAGTAACCTTTGTAAGCCCAAGGAGTAACTTCTGATCAGAGAGAACCTTTAAACCTTTCTCTGACATGTGGCCTAGTTTTTGATGCCACATCATCGTCTTCTCTTCTGCAGGATTGGCTGATGCGATTGATGCTTCTGCCCCCTGATGTGTTTCTCCCATTAATACAAACATGTTTGCAACTGTCTTTCTTGCCTTTAAAACCACCAGCGCGCCTTTGACAATTTTCATGATTCCATTGTCTGTTCGGATCTTACAGCCAAGACTATCAAATTGTCCTACGGACAAAAGATTCTTCTTTAAATCTTTCACATGTCGCACTCCTGAAATAGTACGAATTAAGCCATCATACATCTTCAATTTGATGGTGCCAATGCCAGAAATCTCTACAGCATGATTATCACCCATGAACACTGTGCCTCCAGAGATAGGTTCATATGTATGGAACCAATCTCGTCTAGGGGTCATATGCCATGTTGCTCCTGAATCCATTAGCCAGACCTCAGCGAGCTCTTCTCTATCTGTAGAGATTGTTGCTGCTTCACTATATAGAACCTCTCCATCTTCTGAGGTGCTTGCAACACATCCTTGAGGTCTTGATGACTCTGCAGTATTCTCTATACCCTTTTTAAACCAACAATCCTTTTTGAAGTGCCCTTTTCTGCCACAGTTGTAGCATTTCACCATCTTCTTACTTCTTGATTTGGACCTCCCCTGCCTTTGACTCCCACTGGAGCCACGTTCCGTTGATCTTCCTCTTGACACCAATAACGCCTCTGCTTGGTTTGAACTGTTTCTGTCTCCTTTGTTTTTGCGCCTATTTTCTTCTTCCAGGATAGCGGCTGCAACATCATCGAAGACTAAATAGTCTGAGAGGATATTATTGGTCAGGTTGATAATGAGCTGATCATACGAATCAGGAAGACTTTGAAGTAGAAGCTCTGCACGTTCATTTTCCTCTATTTGTTGACCCAACGTAGTGAGTTGTGAAAATAGAGTTCTTATTGTGTTGATGTGGTCAGTCACTGACGTGGTTTCTGCCATTCGAAGGGTATAAAGTCTCCGCTTTAAGAAAATCTTAGTGTGCAAAGACTTGGACTCGTATAGCTTTGTTAGAGTCTCCCATATCTCCTTAGCTGTTTTCTTCTCCGCCACACTTGATAATACTTCATCAGCTAATGCTAAATGTATGTTAGCAATAGCATTGTCATCCATCTCATTCCATTTTGCATTATCAGTGATCTCCGCGGGCCGATCCCCAATTGCTGCCAAGCAATTGTCTTTCCTCAAGATTGCCTTGATTCTCATTTTCCACAGTGAGAAATTGCTCCCCTTGAACCTCTCAATCTCGTACTTTGCTGCCATTGTATTCACCGAGATCTATTCAGCTATCACCGTTTCACAGATCTGTAACGTATATAGAAATAGTATCGTGTGAAAAATACTTCACTAAGTAAGTTCCCAGGAAAGATTGGAGGGGTCACAAACGGTCCCGCTTAAAACCCAATCTCCTTAGACAGAACTTCCTAGACTGTATTTAATCACCGCACTGACTTTCTATATACACCAACAGTCACGTAAGTGAACAGTACCGTATGGATGAATAGTACCGTATAGGTGAATAGTGTCGTAGACGCGAATAGTAACCGTATACACGAATAACTTTTGTGTGTTAACAATACCAACCAGGAAGGCTCTGATACCACTGTTAGGATACTGGCATGCAAACTTGACAAGATAAAAGGCTTAAATGAGAAATGAGACACACAAGAATTTACGTGGTTCACCCAATTAGGCTACGTCCACGGGCAAGTATAGAAGGATTTTACTAGTAATGTGGGAATTACAACCTCTCTCTATAATAGGAGAACAACTAAGAATCTCTCTATTACTAGGAGAAAACACCTCACTTACTCTCTCACAAATACCTCACAATTTAGTGAGATTACTTTCCCTCTTCTCTCTCTCTTATTTCTCTCTTCACTATCTCTTATTTCTCTCTTCACTTGGCATATATAATGCTTGGATGCTTGCCTATTTATAGGCAAGCATCCATGAAGGAGCAAGTGGCCAACTTGGCCAAGTTGGCCAAGTGGGCAAGGTAGGCACCTCCACATTATGTCAAGTGGGCAAGGTAGGCACCTCCACCTATCTTCACATAAACAACTCTTGGCAGACTACGCCGGGCTGAGTAATTAACCATGGATGGAGTACCGGTCTTGCTTTGGCCCGTATTCTTGAATCAAGCCTGCTGGTGAGTTAGGTCGGCTTTCAGACAACGATGTTTATGTTCATAGATCGAAGTAGACGAGGACACGTATTTGCAAATCCTGAAACAACCAGGACTATCTATCCCCTTGTATACCATTACCTTTGGATATCATCACAATTTTCTGACGCTACAAGCATGGATTATCAGCCCAGCCAAAACTATCTATCCACTATTGCAATGTGTCACAAAAAGACGTTGCTGACAAAATCCTGATGCTATGCTTGAGATTGCTTATCCTATGTTATTCGAGTTGTGCCCTATAAATGGTCATGTTTCCCATTGCGGAGTTTTAGATTTTACGGCAGAGGAGGGTTTCATTACAACAGTGGATGTTGGAGAACTTGAAACTAGAGAAATTAAGGAAGCGTTGAACTGATAAAGAGTGCTGATCCTGTGAGGGGAACGTACATGAAGAACTTACAGCCACACACCACAAGGTTTGTGGGATTCTCGAGTCCTATATCTGTTTTAGGAAATACCCTCAGGAGCTTTACTTGTCAAACTGTTGGTGATACTATCATGATAATCCACAGCAACAAAAAATATTACATTGATGTTGTTGAAGTATAGCCATCATCTTTGCACCTCTGGATTGTCAAGAACGTGAAAGATTGGTTGAAAGACTACGCATTGAAGATGACAAAGAACAGCCCCTTTCCCTTTCGCAGCATCCAACAAAATTGAAAGAAGAGCAAGAACAGCCAGGATGCGAAGTTCACCTCATTCACAGGTGCAGCAAGGCGGTTGGATGGGAAAGCTGTGGCATCAAAAGTGCAGCAACCGGCTGGTGCTACAACAGATGCTGGATCAAGTAATAGCTCCAGTAAACATGGGAAGCTCGTCTTTTATTCAAGTGTGGCAGAGGCTCGTAATGCATCAAGAAAACTAATATAAGCGGATGACAAGAGGGAAACCTTGGAGAAGGAATTAGAATAGAAGTTCAAACCCTTTACTGGAAGAAGTTTCAAACTCACAGATAAATAATCCTTTAATTTCACTAATTTTCCGTCAGTTTCTTAGTTTAGGGTAGATGAAAGTCAGTATCCAATTGCGTACCATTGTTTGTGATAGAAGAATCTCTATGTAAATGATTAATTCTGTCCAGTTGATTATTATCGCTCTTAATTACAATTAGCAGCGCCCATAATTAGAAACTGATATAAGCTTAGAGCGATAAGCGAATGACTCCCAAGTAATCAAGTAAATAATTATTTAGACCCTGATCATAAACATTCCTCCCACTTTTATGCGAGTGGAAGAACAATACAAAGGAAGTATAGAATAAACCAAACCCAACTCAAGCACGATAACACTCAACCACCGGCCTTAAGATGTGCTTTGAACGGAATATTTAAAGAATACTTTTAAGAATTGTCATAATCCACGAATGAATTTGGGAAAATTATTATTACTACTATTATTTGGTGTTAAAGAAAATTATTAATGTCCATCATATTTACACCACCGTGCAAAATAACAATTATGACCTGCTTTTTTTTTTCCTGGCTTTCATGCCAGCCCAGTTTTTACATGCGCAAATGAGGTACATGTCAAGCAGAAATAAAGATTTCATGGATAGAAACAGCATTTAGGTTATGGAGAAGCATCCGCCACTTGGGATGTCTTTGAATGCTTACTGACCTTCTGCTCAACTCCCAACCATTTCTGGATAAGTTGAAATGTTGTTTTGTCACACAGCAGTCCACGGTGATTAGCAGTAACTCCTACTCTTTCCACTGCCACAAAACCGTCTGCCTGTGTACCAGAAAGATTATTCAGAATTCAGTACACATTTTAAACTTTTTGGAGAAAAAGCTGAAGCTTGAATATTGAACAGTAGTAGTGAAAACTGAAGAAGATTACACAAACAAGATAGGTATGTTTAGTAGCAAAATTGATTTTTCTAAAATACAGCAAAAATATTCAGTCTAATCTACTCCCGTGCTTCTACTTCTCGTTCACCTATTTTTCCTAGCTAAATATTTACAGATTCGGGGAAGAGGAGAGGATGAACTAACATTAAATATTTTGACATCATGTGAACCCTTGGTAAAAATGATTGCGGCATTAAGCTATTGAACATTATGCTTTTTATATGGCACCTCTCCCTTCACTGCATCTACAAACATAAAATTCTGCAAAATGATGCATGAACCCTCTTTTATTCAGGACTACCCACTGTTTCATCTTTGGTCACCCTCCAACAGAGAACTTCAGTTGCTATAATGTTTTGGCAATTGACTGCAGAATTTCACCCCCCAAAATCATGAAATCACCATCCTTGTATAATTTTTTAAGTACATAATAGAAATTAAACGAAAGGTTAGAAGAAGCACCTTTGCTGATTCAGCGGGAACAGTTCCATCTCCATCCACATAAGAATACTGGGGCTGAAACAACCAAGTTTTAATACAGTCAGATGAACTTAGCACAAACATTATGATTTATAGCAGCAATTCTTGAGAGGTATAAGAGCAACAACCATCAAAAACAGGAAAATCGCTAATAAATCCTCAAATGTATGGCACAAAATTATGATCTGAGGTTTAAATGATATCAGTGCCTGGTCCTAATATAACCCATCAGATCTAGGTAAATGGAATAGGATCCAAAATTCATTCCTACTTAAGATGACAGACATCTTAATCACTTACCATTGAATGGCACACTTCAGACAGGTCCTCTACTGGGGATGTCTCTGTACCATAGCTGCATTAAAGATGGATATATCACATCAGCTTTAAAGTACGCAATATTTTCAAAGGAATCAAAATAAATCTCATCTCACACTTTGCAAAATCTAGACTCTGAACATGTCAACATGATCACAGCGTATCTGATTTGCTACCATTCATTGGAAAAGTTGATTCGTTTTAACAAAGGATTTCAGATTCACTTTTCAACTGAATTTTAGTTTGTTCAGAAATCACAGCTACAGAGAGTGTGCCTTTGGTGAAATTACGGTGTTATATTTAGCTAAGTTTAGCAAATTTTGGTGATGCATGCTTACAAAACGTGAAACCACTCTACATTCCACTTAAGAAAAACAAGAGTTGTCTTCAAGGAATTAGACCACTTAAAGTATAATGAGTTTCACGTATTTTACAAAGTACATGCTTTAATGCAGGAACCATTTTAGTGTCTGTATAAAATGCACAGCATGGTGCCAGCCTCTTCCAAATGATTAACCTCCCAGACCAGAAATAACCACAAATCATTTTTTTTTACATACCAGACATCAAAAGGTGTGTCAAATGATGCCCCATAAATGTTATAGAAGGAGACCCCTTCTGGCAATTGAACATTATTGAGAATCTGACGAGTACCAGCAGCCCTTTTGAGGATAGAGAAGTTGAATGGTAGCGCTATGGTGTTTCCATTATAATTTAACTGCAAAAACAGATGAAGAATAATGAGTTTGGATGGTAATTTAATAAGAAATGCACATTAAAGTATAATGAGTTTGGATAGTGATTAAATAAGAAATGCACATTACATATCAAATACCCGGACCTTTTGATAGCACATTCTACCTAGCAAGAAGTCATTATCTGTCTCAAGTAAAAGCACCAACCAAACGTACACCCAAGTCAACTGAAGGAAAATGTCAAATCATTGCTAATAACATGGTTTCTGAACCTTTTAGTAGCATGACCTAACATAAGCATGTTGATGGCCAAAACAGACAAAAATACCAGATGAAAAGCTCAAGGGAGACAACAAATCCAGAGAGGTATTTTCCAGCTACAAGAATCTTGACACTGAAACTTCAGATCAGATGGCGGTACCTCGTTATTCTTCAACGCTTCTTCAAAGAGAGTGATACATTCAACAGCACCAAAGGACTCCAATTTGGCAGGAGTTTCCCCGTCATTTGATTGCTTTCGCCAAACTTGAATTTGTGGTTCTGCTTTCCAATTAAAATCTGGATTTGGCAACATTTCATAGATCGACGGGCACTCAACCAACTATGTGCAAAAATAAAAACATGTGCATATAGATCACCATGGAGTTTTCACAAAAAATATTGTATATCAGTGACAATGCTATCTGTTTACTTTTTGCTGGGGAAAAGAAAATGTTGAATATGCCAAAGCACACAGCTTCAATAGAATATACAGAGACAGCATAGTCAGATCTCTAACTTCCCTAGGTACTACATGCATAGGAAAGAGAGTTTTGTGCTTTTTAAGATATTTTCTGAATTGATAGTTGATACAAACAATGGTTATGCATCAGGATAAGTGTTAAAGAAAATGAAATTACCAGTTGGTGCATTGTCCACCTAGAAACAAAAAAGTAACTCTCGAAACCATCAACAAACTGCAATCCAGTTAAGAGAGAGTCATTGATGCATCCCGGTGCACCTGTTAAGCAAAAAAGTTCATTAGCCGTGTTTTCTTTAACAACATTAAATGAATGGGAAAGGAGGGACATTTAGGTGAAAAATACATCATTTGTTAAATGCTGAGAAATTCATGGGATAAAATTCAATAAGATCTACTAGAATTTGATGAAATTGCAAGGACTTCCTTGTTAGTTTAAAATATAAGACAAACCATCAGTACAAATAGACTGAGCCGGGTGGCACATGAAGAGAGCATATGCGAGGCTATCGATTAAACTTCAAATCAGAGGCCCCTGCAACTACCTTTCTAGAGGCCATCAATTGATGATATTCCTTTCACAATTGTTCTAATAATAATGACAACATCATTGGGATTTTTTCCCATCCTTTTTTATAGCATGAATAGGGTAGGGAATTATTTTGGAATATTTTATAAAAGCACAAGATGTTTCTATTGACCAAGTGCAGCTCCACACCTACCTCATTTAAATAGCATGACATGTCTAAGCAATCATGGTGGGATGCTTGAATATAGAAAGAGCATGTTCTTCCAAACATTTTTCAACATTTCTAGAATTCCAATAGCTCTCATAAGGTTGACAGATTCTCTCATAGTGAAGGCATGTTTGCTAAACATAGAGACATGACATAGAGTACCTTGGAAAGGACAGGCAATGCAGATCCACTTATTCACAAGCTTGGAAAACAACTGCCAATGAATGACTAACATTAATCAGTCATGCCTCATCTAAGAAAAAAAGAGATCATTTTTGTCAGCATTCTTCTGAAAAATTTAATAATATGCAGTTGTGGCCCAAAGAAAATATACACACATCTTTGTGAAGTGAAATGAAACAAGAAACCAGCAGTCCACCCATGGAATGTGAAATTATATTAACTTTTCTACCCCCGGAAGCTTTATAGGCAGCTTCCAACTTTGCTTTAAGACCTTCCATTGATTTTTCATTTCTGTCAACAATAAAATATATAATACTCAGATTTTACTACATAATAAGTAGGAAGAAAAAATAGTTTCAGACACTATCACTTTTGGATATAGATGAAATTACATGGAAGTCGTGTGGCCAAGAAAACAGCTTTACTCACCAAAAATATAACAAGTTGAAAAAACACTCACCTGTTGCTTTGCCGGAAATCATAACCATATCCAAACAATGTGGTTCCCTTCTTATATCCACATTTAACAAGCATATCAATCATGTCATGAAAATGATATACCCCCGACAAATGAATAAGTTTCACAAACTGGAAAATGACAATGGGTATCAGATATATAACAGAAATTGTATTTTGTTTCATAGATGGATTACAATGAAAATATTGATAAATTAGAAGAAAAAATGACAAAATAAAATAGACACTCCAACCCACAATACCATGATTCGGTATTTGTATTACTAGACATCAAATGTAGTATTTGAATTAGGAAATAAATTATAGCAAGTCATAAGCTAATCCATTGGGATAATAACCAAGAAGAATCAAATAGATAAATAACAGAAAATCAAATAGATATTGTTTGTATTGGCAAGTCCAGGATCTCAAGGATTAATATGTATCACAACAGAACAAACTAAAAGCACATTATTGTAATAATGGCTCAACATCCAGCCTCAATTCGAGGAGTCCAACATATTGTACGTATGAGCAGGCAAATCCCAGAATGTATCACATCACCAATTCATATAGGCAGACTTAACAGTACTGCCAGTTCAGTAGCAGTTTAATGTTAAGATGGCACCAGTAGGGGAAAAGAAGACAAGTCTCATCAGTCACACCAAAATATAGTATCAAGAAACAGTAAGCAACTTTTAATTTTTTATTGGAATCATTATATAGAAAAACTAATCCGCAGAAATGCTAAACAAGAAGGAAAAAATAACTAATTTGCTAGGAGAAGGGGTAATTAGTAACCCTATCTTTTTCTCCACCAAATTGATTGTTGGAGGGTACAGAACTAAAAGAAGCCTTCTTTTTTGTGGGATATGTATATGTATGATGATAATTGCAGACTTATTCTACTATGCAGAGCTAAAACAAGCCTTTTTTGTGGGATATCACGTATATGTATGATGAAAGTTGCATATACTTATTCTACTGAAATGGAATTGTCATTCGAGTGAAAAGAGATTAATCATAGCCATTATCCTTCCATTATTTGGGTGCAAAAAACAAACAAGGAAGAAATCTATCCAGCGCATATATTTTTATTTTTATTTTTTAGCCTTTAAACAAAAGGAAAGGGTTATTTCTCACCCTTCCCCATTACTTTACTTTCTTCTTACCCATCCCTTCCTCTCTATATATCTTGCAAACCAAGGTACAGTAAGTTTTAAGTTAATAGAGTAAGGCAAGATTGCAACACAAGTTCTGGACAACAAGAATTCACGGAGAAAATTATTAATCTTACCCATGATGGATCTAAAATGTCAATTGCATATAGCCCAGAATCATCATCAGGGACTACAATCTCAGTGTCACTGTCCAATACTTCTGTATAACCTGAAAGATACAAATACAGGAACTTCAGGAAATATAGGGGGGGGGGATGATCAAACCAAATTACTGTGCACATGATGGGACAAAAATGCAATGTGCCATAGCCAAGTAGCTTAATAGTCAAAAACCAAGCGATTGAATAATCTAACAGTGCCACAGCACTCAAAATGCACATTTTTATTACAGTAATCAACCAAGGAAAAGTACTTCTGAAAGTCAATAAGAAAATATAATTTGTTTTTTGCCACTTCCTGTCCTCTCCCACTACCAAACAAGTATTGAAATATATTTATATATATATATATATATATATAGATGAATGAATATAAATGATACGTCACACAGAATTCTTGTCTTTTCTACATTTTCTTGATAACCAAACTCTTTTAGATAAAACCCAATTCATGTTTCTCTTTGTCTCTTTCTTTTCTCAGCAACCAAACAAACAAAGAAATACAGAACTCTCTAAGCATAAACACAAGAACTACATCCATGCATGAGTACAGAACACAATACATGTGTAAGTATTTAGTCGTAAAGAGTGGGAGGAGACCTGTTTTTGGATTATAAACAGACCATATTTTCTTCTTGAACTCCAAATCAGCCAAGAGAAGCCTGACCCAAACCCGAGTCTCAAACCCGTTCTTCTTCTTTGAATGGAGAATGGACCCTGCGATTCCGGAAACCAATAGGACCGGGTCACGATCGGGTTCGGTATCGTTGAAGCTTCGGTCTCCGAAACATGGGCAGAAACTGAAGTCTTGTAGCATGATTGGGTTGAAACAGGAATGTATTCGGGTTCGGGTTTGAGAATGGCAGAGACTAGAGAGTGCCAGTCAGTATGGTTGGCGGTGGCCATGGGTCCATTTTCCTTTAATATTTATTGCAGTCTTTAATTCTTCTTTTTTAATTTTATTTTTTGGCTTGATGCGTGTGCAAATCGATAAGATTGCGGTACAGGTCAAGATTTAAATTAAAAAGAAATAAAAATTATTTTTTATATAATTTTTAAAATAATATCAAAATAAAATTTTAAAAAATAAAAAATATATTATTTTAATATATTTTGAAACTAAAACATTTTAAAAAGTAATGAAGTTTTTTAAAATATAATAAAGATTGATTTTTAAAATAATATTTTTTTTATTTTTTAAAATTTGTTTTAATATTAACACTTTAAAATATCTAAAAATATTAAAAAATAAATTTTAAACAAAATAAAATTTGAAATTTTAATAAAATACATATTAGACCTGGTCGTCATGAAATATTAAATGGATATCCAAATTAAAAGATGTGTTGATATTGTATTTTAGAAGTGTTTTTATAAAAAGTTAAATTTATTTTTGTTTTAAATTAATATTTTTTATATAATTTTAAATTATTTTAATATGATGAAATCAAAAATAAATTTTTAAAAAATAAAAAAAATATTATTTAATATATTTTAAAATAAATTTTATTTTAAAAAATAACTATAACTACATTTAAAATATATATATATATATATATATATATGTATGTATGGTCACATTTTGCTCTGCCATCCTTGTACTTAAGCTTGGTTTCATCTGTTAAGATTATGGCGTCTCTATGTAAAATTCTCATGAAACTTTTTTAAAATCAAAATGGTTAATGTAAATGTATATTGACTTAGAATATAGTTCGATATCCCGCTGTAACTAGAAATATTGGCTGTAATAAATAAATAAACCTCACCTTCAGTCAAATATTACATTTTATTGAAGCCAATTACATTTTACATTTTTTTTATTTAATATCAATAAACAAATAAATAAATGCCGGGAAATAACAAGCGGCCCTCGTTTTCAGTGGCTGTAGTTGAACCACAACCACCTACCTGTCGTGTCTTTGACTAGTTGTTGGGAAAATGTACAGAAGGGAACCCAGCAAGCAAGAAGAATATGCTGCGGAATCGTGCCTGTCTAGGGTTTTGAAGTAATTTTCTTTTTTCCTGTACACCTACCTGTCGTGATTGACGAGTCACGACTCGGACTTTACTGTCACTTTGCTTGAATAAATTGCTCTGATCTTTCTCTTTATAATCTCATCAATCATGGGCTATGAAGTATGCACATGGATATGGGAGTAGATCACAGCAGTTGGATTTTTGTAATTTTATAATATCTCAAGCAGACTATCGCAATTTACCTAAAAACAAATTACCAATATTGATAGACTAAAACTATTGCATCAAAATAAGAGAAGAAAAGAAAAAAACCATGACTTTTGGATGAAATAACGAAGAAATCACTTTCAAAATCCAACATCTTGTTGAAGCCTCAACCGGATGGTAGTTCTTTTTTGTTTCCTTAACACAGCTTCTTGAAGCCTCAGCGAGTTGTTCCAAGACACAAGTTTGAAAAGAGACATTTTCAACCTTCAGTTTCTTACACTTTGGTCCTCAAATTCTCAGGTTCTTTTCTCTTTGATCCCTAACTCTTAGAACTATAATCTAACACTTGAATTCAATTTTCCTCATACCTTGAATTCAGCAGAAAAAGGCATTGAATATCACAGTTCTTCTTTTTTTCCGGAATAAATTCGGAAGAAGTAGGCAAAAGCAGTTGAAAAAAAGAAATAAACATGTGCAATACGTTCGAAGCCCACATGCTAAAAAAAAACTGAAGTCAAAGAACAAAGAGTTCGTTTAATCCGCATTACGATGTTAATTTAGGGTAAAAGAACAGCTTTAACGATTGATTGTCGAAGGAAAATTTTGTGAAAGTGGAAAATGAAGCAAAGAGAAGGTACCTATCCTGCAAATGCCATCCAGAGAGATTGGCCACTTCTGTCAGATGCAGTTCTCCATCCATGCACCTTCTCCGAATTCTGCCTAAAAACTTCTTCATGCTCAGCGAATGCTTTTCGGAATCTCCCTGTTTGTTTCGGGACTTCAGAAGGATCTACTCTGTAGAAAACTGGAACTACAGTTTGTGTCTGACCCGTCAAGCATCCAGAAATCTGAACGAGCTCATCCAAACACCAAGTTGAAGAGGCATAATTACTTGAGAAGATGACAGCTAAAACTCTCGAGTCTTGTATTGCGTGAAGGATTTGCGTTGAGATAGTGTTTCCTCTCTTGAGTTTTCGGTCATCTTTGAAGGCTGTGATCCCTCTTCTCAGCAAAGCAGCATAAAGATGATCAGTGAAATTCTTACGGGTGTCTTTACCTCTGAATTTAAGGAAGACATCATATTTCCATTCATGGGAGGAAGAAGAAGAGGAGTAGGAGGAGGCTTGTTCAGTGTCCCTGGTGGCCATGAAAAAAAGTGTACAGGCTTAGTTGTAACCAGATTTCTTCGGTAGTATAAAAATTTAAATCGTAGTGGCAAAGCATTCATTTCCCTTGTAATTGAAAAAAGATTTCAACTGTTAAGTAAAAACAAACTCATTTCCTCCAGACATGGATGTTCACTTCCATCTAAATCCTTGGCTGAATTTAAGTCTGAAATTTCTTTTTCACAATTCGCTCCGTATCTCTTCACAAAGTAAACCCAAATGACATTGATGCGTATTAATAATTGGTGATTTTCTGTGTAAAAATAGTCAGGTGATTGAAGATATCAAGAACTTCAAAGAAACAGCTCCGATGCATTTAGGCTAACGCTTGCACCAAAAACTTAGTTCACGGGCACCTAATATTAGATTTTGAATCCAAAACTCTGACCTTGGACGTTGTTACTCTGTCAACTTACACAAGAGCTTTGGTAGCATGGGTAGACCCTTGATAGAGAGAAGTTAATTTGATAAATCTATGTAGTTAATGATGCATGCCAAAGCAGAATTCTAGATTTCAAAGGATTTAGTGACCTTTCTATGACCATTTTTCGTTCATTATCTGTGAATTTTCAAAAAAACAAAGTTTGTTTTTCACCGTAATTCATTTGTTTGGAAGGGAACCATGTTCGGCATGGTTTTTAATATTATCATATGATATTCGTCCTTGCTAAAAAGTAAAAACCAGTTTCTTGTTCAAAGACCTGTTAGAATGTTGTAAAATATCTTGGGCAACATCTTGAAGACGACAGTCACACTGCATATAGGAACGGGAAAGAAAATTACTCAGCTCGACGAAATTCAGGATCACTCCCATAAACTCAAGGACAGCCTTGAAATCAGCAGTTTAAGACATCGAGCATTCTCTTATAACCCAGACCCTTTGGAGTTTACACAGCTCGGGAATTTCCCAAGACATTTTGTTTTCACGTCGATTATTTACGTATTTCTTGACGAAACCTCACTTACAGTCTCAAGAATATACCTCACTTACAGTCTCAAGAATATACATAGTTCAAAATCTGATAGAAATTTTAGATTTATGGATTTTTACTTTGTGAACACTCGTGGAAACTTGCGAAAAAATAAATAGGGACGACAGATTCAACCGAAATTGTAGCAGCGAGAGTCAGAAGGCCTACAAACATTGACGCTTTTGCCTCTAGAATAATTTATTTGGATCACCCCTGCTAAGATAATAGATGAATAGATGAAAAAAAATTGAACATGACTAGTGCAAAACTTTCTCCGAGATGCGGTTCTACCAATCCACCACTTTGTATTATAAGAAGGCCTCTCCACGAATAGGATAATATCTCAGTGTAAGTTACTAAATCAAGACAAAATTACTCAAAAATCACAATAAAAAATAAGATAAACAAGGCTAAATATTAGATCCTTGACTTCAGTGATGACCCAGAAACACTTCGATTGTTTCTTCACAGTTCCTGAACACTCAAACCTACAAACAAACCGTATGAACCAAGTAGTGAGCAGTCACTTAAAATAAATCACAGAGACTACACAATCAATCCTTTTCAAGAATTTAATAATTTAAATAGAAGGGGGAAAGGGAGTAACGAAATTGTTGGGTTCTTAATTTTATCTCAAAAATCTTGAGCATGAGCAAGAGAGATATTATTAATTAAAATAAAAAAGGAATCAAATTGATATCTAGTGAACAGTACATGTTTGTAGTTTAGATCATTAGAGGTGCAAAACGCAAGTAAAAGATTATTGGTTATTGACATGGAGAGCCTTCGTTCAAAACAAAGTGGAATGATTCTAAAATAACACAACATATATACAGCAATTAAAGACAGAGTGTCCCTATACCTGGAGGAAGAGATTGCTTCAACTTGTCAGCCTTCTCAGGATCAAACACACACAGTGTGTAAAGATACTTGGAGCATCGAACCTTGAACTTCACCACATCTCTTCTTCTCTTGATTTTAACAGAGCGAGCATCCTTCCTTCTTGCTGTGAGAAGAAAATCCTTGATTTCATGTATCTGCTTTGGCTGTTAATGATAAAGGAAGACTGAAAACTATTAGAGCGTTCATAAAATTCAGGGAGCACAACAATTTCATGCCATGGGAAAATAAACAAACCAAATGTACCGAATCAGCAGTTATAAAAGAAACAAGAAAAGCATTTTCCCCGCAAGAGAGCAAGAAACATAATAAGATCTTAGATGGTTCCACACAAATCAATTTTTCCAAAACTTATTTCACATCAAATCAGAATGCTGCCCGATTTCCACTATAATCAGCTTGTGTAACTTGTTGTCAATTAAGTTGCTTATAATTTCAAAAATTCATCACTAAAATAAAAAACAGAAACATCAAGGTTAAATGCATCTATCTGGCTGTGTAAATAACTAAAAAACCCCAGCTTTTATAACACTACGCAAACAACAAAGAATCTCAAGCTGAACCAAAAAAAACCCAGGCGCTGCAAGGCATCCTAGAACACAGTTGCTAGAATAGGAACACAGTCGATTCCATTCTCCATCAATTGCCACAACTGAGAAAGATGGTTACATCCATTTAAGTCAGCGAAATTTGAAACTTATTTCCTTAGTTAACCATCAAAACTAGAGTCCCTGATATATGGATTAAGCTCTAATTTTTATTTTTATTTTCCAATGTCTAACTGATACAACATAATCACCACAAAACCAAACAACATCGTATTACGAGCAACAGCAAAGCAAAAACATTAGTATTGCACTTCTAATCTGCTTGTAAGAAGAAAATTATACATATAGGGCCCGGATGGAGGAGATGCTAACATAGAAGCTACTGCAAAAAGCAAGAGTCTACACACATCTGTAACGATGGACAGGGACTGTTTTCCAGATAGTTCTTATTATATGCAAAGAAACAAACAGGAAGGAAAAAAGAGATCACAACAAATTTACCATTTTTACGTTTTATCGTCCGCTTCCTCTCACTTCTCCTGGAGACGCCTCAGAGAGCGGCGGCCGTAGATGGCGGCAGTAGATATGTGTGTGCTCGGGTGAAATGCTTCTAAACCCTGGTTTTATATTTTTTTCATTTCCATACGTACCCCCCGCAGTAGATATGGGCCTACATCACTTTATCTAGCTCTTGTGCTCACTAGGCCCATGAATACGCGGGTGCTGGATCGAGGCCCGTGGTGTTAAATACCCTGAAACAATATTAGCCGATGCATTTTAGGGGAAACAATCCATCAAAATAACATCAAAACAATCCATATAATTAATATTTTATTTTATAATCTTGATTTTTTAAAATAAATTAGTTGAGGTCATTTTCTTGATACCTTTAACACGAAACACAACGTCAAGGCGCTTTTTAAAGATGTGAAGTACAAGATTGAGAAATCTTCCAGCGTAAAGTGTACAGGTAAAGCCGAGAATTATCTGTCCAGTTACTGGTACAGATGCTTGATGCTACTGTGAAGGTTTAAATCAAGGATTCGAGGAAAAGAAGTTTTTGGTCCCTGTACATGTCGGGCATGGAGAGTATGTTTAGAGTATTTTTTCGTTATTTTTTAAAAAAATTATTTTAAAAAATTATTTTTTTTTTGACGAAATAAAAAATAATTTTAAAATATAAAAACAAATACTTAAAAATTGGATTTGAAAGGGGTTAAACATCATTCTAGATCAGAGATTTGACGTCATCGTAGCAGAAGGAAAAAAAGTTTTTTTTTTTGTTGAAACAACGTTAGAGCAGTGATTGCAAATTACAAAAAACAAGATGGAAAAAAATAAATAAATAAGGTAATGGAACTTCTCTAAAAAAACAAATCCAGCTTTTGGTTTAACAACTTGCTTGTAATTTGTTTTTTATAATATTGTGATAGCTTTTATGATTATAATTTGAAAAAAATATTTTATAAAAAATATCTTTGATTGAGATTGGTTTCAAATTAAAATTGAATAAAAAATAGTTTAATGTATTTGATTATAAATGCTTTTAAATTGTGGTTATAAAATAACTAAAAAATATATTTTTTAATTTAAATATTACTATTGCATCATGAAATAAATAATATTGTATATAAAATATTTTTTATTATTTCATTAAACTATTTACAATTCTATCACATACGAAATTCAACTGATAATAACTATAGTTTCTATAGTTTTTTAAGTGTGTAGCAACATCATATAAGATATCACTAGAAACATAATTAGGATTATGATCAAATTATGCAAATATTACATCATCATGTGATTTTTTTTTAATTTATGTAGTGTCATTAAATAATGTTAAACATTAATTTTTTAAATAACACACAATTAAAAAAAATAAAAATTATTAGACTGGATCGGATATATTTCTTACTGCTCACGTGAATAGTAGAGATTGAATTAATTCAGTCTCCACTATTAATATTACAGGAGAAGGGAGGGAATAACTCTCAATAATTTTTGGTAAACTTGTGGTTTCAACATAATTTTTTATGGATCTAACAAATAATAAATTAATTTTTAACATTAACCAAATATGTTTGTGCGGAAGATCTTGAGTTTTTATGGAGAAACTATATATATATATATAAAATAAAACACTAGGCTTACAGTGCATTCGACATTGTAATGACGTTTTCTTTTTAAGGAATTTTTATTTAAAATTTTATTAAAATAATAAATATTTTTATTTATAAAAATTTACTCTTGATACTAATATATAAAAATAATTTAAAAAATAAATTTTTAAAAACGACAAACAAGGTTCTAATCACTTGTTTTCACGATCCGATCTTCCATATCTGATTGAAATCCTTTCAAAATCATAAAAAAATGAATTTTTTTGCTCGCTTGAAGTTTCGGGCACTGAACTTTTAAGATGGGTTTTGAATTCCCTGTAGTTGATCGCAAATATGGTGCTGGTGATACAGTACTTTTACGAACGAGATTGAATTCTGTCACAAATATGTCAGCGGAAGTGGTGGCGTTTGCCTGTCTCGATCGGGTGATGTGTGTATTCCCTTTTTTTTTTTTTTTTTTTTTTATAAATACATAAATAATCTATAAAAAATGAATCTTCATTCATGAACTGTGAACATTTGTTGCTCTGCTATCACGACAAAACACAGCATTTATTGCCAAATGACAATTATAAAAAGGATAATGATTAAAATTATTTATTTATGTAACAATGGCCAGTTCAAGTTATTTTATAATTAACTGGATTTCATTTTAGTTTACAGAGCTATGTAAAATATCATGTATATATTAATGGACTCATAACATCATCCAGTGCTGTTTTAACCGCCGCCGCCGCCTCCTCTTCACTGCCACGACTGCCGTACCATCACCACCACCGTTCCAACAACCTCCCCCCCTTCATCCCCGTACCCTCATCTTATTATTCACATCAACATATTTACTAGATGCTGTGAAATACTAAACTTATACGTGGAATGTTTTACTGTAAAATATTTCACATTCATCCCAAACAAACATCCCGCTGTGTATATTTTTACATCTATCAATTCACAACTATATTAAAAACAGCGACAGGTGATAATTGGATTTCTATTCCAGAGCTGGTAAGTGCAAAAATCAATCAATGCTGATGGATTGTGGTGATGAGTTCCAAGTTTCAGAAAATTAACAATGTCCGAATAAGAAAGGAATCAAGCATCTTCATGATCACAGGTTTCAATTTTACATCTCACCGCGGGAATGTTCATCATCTGGAGATTGGGATGAATTCGTTTCATGATCATAGAAAGGGTGGCTGCATTCGAGCACAGAAAAAGGCAAGTAAAATGTAAGATCTCTGATTTCCTTGTAAGCAAAGGCAAATTAATTCATTGCACATAATACATACCTAAAACCCCCCATGCTTGATTCTCACCAGAACCCTTTCCGTCATCATCATGGCCACCACGAGGAAGACTTTCTATTACAATTCTCTTTGCCCGCCAAAGCTGAAGAAGATACGGTGGCTGCTCGCAACACACCAACCCCAAAAATCCATGGCCGATCAGGAAGTCCATCACGAGCAACGATGTTGCGTCTACAGAGCTTGCCCTTCCTCGTGACGAAATGCTCGAACATGTTTTCCGGTATCGGACCGTGGACATGGACAATCATGTAGCCATACAGATGGCATGCCCAGAAAGGAATGCCACTAGTTGACGTGATTTTGTTTTCTTTCCCTTTTCTTCTTACAATTTAATTTTCAAATAGTATCATCATCCTGGTTAATGTTCGTGTATTCAAAGCCTCATGACAGTTTAAGAAGTAAAACTAATAGAAATCCATTAGTTTAGAAGTAGATCATCTGTGACTGACGGAATCGTAGATGTGATATTCAACATATATGCTGTGCATTAAATTGTAAGATTGTAAAATACCAAGCGGTGATTACGAGGGGGAGCATAAGAATGGGAAAAATACAACAGGATTAACCTAAAGAGACGTGTACATGCATATCCAAAACACCAAAACGTCGCAAAAGAACGAATTCCGGGAGCAGCAGACGGTAGAGAGGAGGGAGAGACAGAGACACGTAATGTATGAGCCACGAGGTCCCTGACCGAACTACTACCACTACTTAACTTGGTAACCAAAACAAGACACGCGAAGCCAGCCACTCGCTTTCATGGCTCAATGTACGGGCCTGCTTGAAAAATTTTCCACAAATAAGCAAAAATTCAATTTTCATTGAAGTAACCCCATTTTATTTTTATTTTTAATTTCTTGCACTCCTTTTTTTAAATTTTTTTTTGGGGGTCTGCTGTCCTCTGCAGTACACTGATTGGCTGGCACCTTCTTTGAGAAGTTACCTCCTCACATAGGCAACCAAACCAGAAAAGCATCACTCCTCACTCACTCGCTCACTGCCGCAACCCTTTTCTCTTAAGTTTTCTCTATATAACACCCACTTGGAGAATTGCAATCGCAATGCATTGCATTGCTAACTCACAGTTTCTCTGTCTCTATAGTCTCTCTATTTAGTATTTACTTGAAGCGATCATCTTGCTCTTCCTTCTTAATCAGTTGATGATTGAGCCAGAGAGTTGAGTTTTATGTTTTTTTTATATAATTATTATTATTGATTGGGTTTTGGTCCTCCTTACTTCTTGTTTAGTCATTTTGTTTGGATTTTCATTTCGATCATGTTTTTTTTTAAGAGACAGGTTCTTTTTAATCAATTCCGGTTGCCTTTTGAGTTGCGTTGAGCAGTGATGGAGCCTGTTAGCATGGATATAGATACCACCCAACAACTCCCTGCGGATCCTCTCCCATTTGCTAGAAGGTGATTCCTGGGACAGAGAGAGAGAGCTGTTTTGGTGTTTTGGTTTTGTTTTCTTCAAACAATGAATGGGTCACTGATTATTCTTTTATTTATGTAGTTTGTGATTTCTATACAGAGATTCTGTTTTTTTTTTTCATGATTTTCTGTGTTGGGTTACATTTTCTTTTAACAGTTATCAATTGGAGGCTTTGGAGAAGGCGCTAAAGCATAACACAATTGTGTTTTTGGAGACTGGTTCCGGAAAGACTTTGATTGCCATCATGCTACTCCGCAGCTACGCTTATCTTCTTCGCAAGCCTTCACGTTTTATTGCTGTTTTCCTGGTTCCTAAAGTCGTTCTGGTTAGCCAAGTATGCCACTTTACACTCCTTTATCTTCTGCATTTGCGTGTCTATGTTTTGGGAATTTGTGTTAATCTATTTACTCAGCAACAGCATAACAATTCAAATTACAGGTTTCGTTTCCCTGCTGCTGAAATTTATAATAATTGGACTAAATATTGGAGATGTTAGGGGTTGCTGGTGAAGATGGGATGTGTCTGTAACTTACTGGTCAAAAAAAACTTACCTTATGTATCTACTTGTTTTTTACATATGGGAGATGTGTTTGGAAATGATACTGTTGCTAAATCTAAATTTGAAAAAATATTCTATTTCGCAGTCAAACTTTCGTAATGTAATGAAACTTGCGGGGTTTTCAAGTAAAAACTTCGTGTGCAGTCTCAATTATTTTTTTAAGTTACAAAATGCAATTATAGAAACTTAGCAAATTGGTAGTAAAGCCAGAGTTCCATCAAATGTTTTAAAACGCCAGAGTAATATAATGAAATTTGCAGGTTTTTTTGGACACTAGAGTAAACATTTTGTGTGTTGTACTTTCTTTTTGAATTACAGAATGAAATTTTAGAAAGTTAGTGAATTGAGATTGAAGCCAGAGTTTCACCAAATATTTAAAAAAGAAGACAGTGAATGGGGTTTCCTGCACAAGTTTAATGTTAATTCTAAATTTTGAGGTGGTTAGATGCGAATACTGAAGGTGAAATTCAGAAATGTGACTTTATTTTTCTTTTATATTGCTGCTGTTCTCCATAATTACTAGCAAGCTGGAGCTGTGGAAATGCTTACTGATTTGAAAGTGGGCATGTACTGGGGAGAAATGGGAGTTGACTTCTGGAATGCTGCTACATGGAAGAACGAAATAGACAAACATGAGGTAAGTGGGCGGGAAGCTGCTTCATTGACTATTCGTGTCTTTTTCTTTGTTCCTGTTTTTATCTGTAATCATTTACATCTGATAGTCTCATGTCTGTTATTTTCAAGTTTTGAGTTTCACCTTTGGTCTTCAACAATCAAAACCAACTTCGAAGGGCACAAAAACAAAATCTGTTTACAGTGGTTATTGACTTGCATGCTAGTGGTGCTGGTGGTTGATGTGGTTTGTCCTTTCTTTAATCATAGCAGACAATTATTTTGATGTAATTTTGTTTCCTGGTTTTTGAAAGCTTTTATTTTTCATTTCTTGTTTTAGTGACCTTTTTTCCCCCTTTTCCAGTGTTGTTACTTCTAAACCTGAGATATTTTGATGAAGTGTGCCCTCAACTGGCTTTTTTATTTTTTGGAATCATATCTTGCATTCTGGTTCTTCTTTGATAAAATCAAGCAGAAGCTTTCCCTTTGAGGAACTGCATAACATGTTGATATTTGCTGACATAAAATTAATTAACCTTTGAGAACTTCATTTTCAGCTGTTTGTCAGTTTGCTGCTTACCCATTTCTTTAATGTTCTTCACAATGATTCTCTTCCTTTTGGTTGCAAATTTATGCAGTTTGCCAATGTTGCCAGCTTATTTTCTTACACAATGGACATTGATTATTTGATTGATATGTACAGGTGCTTGTTATGACACCTCAAATTTTGCTTAATGGCTTGAGGCATAGCTATATCAAGCTAGAATGGATCAAGGTGATGATTTTTGATGAATGTCATCATACCAGTGGCAAGCACCCTTATGCATGCATCATGACAGTGAGCTATCTCTCTCTCCCCTTTGTTTTCCACCTCTCATCATCTTTTTATTCTTTTGCCTCCTAATGATTTACTTTTGATTTATGGAAACAACAGTTGATGTGATTTCTCAGGGAGATGTTCTTTTCTTTCTTTCTTTCTTTTTTGTTTTGTTATGAGAAATCAACCCTGCTTAAGTAGACTTTCAAGCAGCGTTTGCTTGTCCATATTATGAAATAAGATATTTTTTCATGTAAATTTTTAACTCAATTTTCTTAATTAACTAATTGAATTGTTTTGAAACTCTCAAAATAAGGGAACTCATGGTAGCATGTATCTTGCTCATGGTGAAGATCTTTTTGGATTTGATAGCAGAAATGTGCAATATTGTCAGATTTGATAAATTAGATACATACACAAATTCTTAAGCATCTGTATAAATTCTACTGGTTGCTTCAAGAACCAAAAATATTTTCTTTCTTAGTTATTGTTAAGAAAGTTCTATTTTCAAATAAATACGAATAGATTTAAGGAAAACTCACCTGCTTACTGATATGTTGGGTGCCTGTCCCAAGGGCAGTTTTGTTGGACAAAAAATGTTGTTTTTCTTTTAAGTGTCATACGTTATTTATAAAACTATTATGTATGAAGTTACTATTATATGTTCACTTAGAGCCATGAATGATTCTGCATGGAGTCCATGTTGTATGATGAATTTTCTGATAACTTTGAATGATCTGCAGGAGTTCTTTCATTGTGAGTTAAAGTCTGGTCACCATGATCTTCCTAGGATTTTTGGGATGACCGCTTCTCCCATAAAGTCAAAGGGTATGCTTTGGCAGTAGATCATAATGTTTGCTTGATACTCACATTTTACACTATCTTCCTAAATTTATATAAGATTGAACCCTTTTTTTTTGCTTTGTGATAAAGGTGCAAACTCAGAATTAGACTACTGGCAGCAGATTCATGAACTTGAGGATATTATGAATTCAAAGGTTGCTTCTCACTTCTGGTTAAAAATATTTACCTAGGTTTCTTTCTATTTGCTTTTTAGCCATAATAATTGATGGATTATTAGATCTGAAATCCAAATTGATTTTTAATGAGTCATTTTTCATGCCTGTTCAAAACTTGTATCCTCGTATAGCTATTGGAAATATTTATTATAAACAAGTTTTGCATCAGATAATGGTTAACGATTAACTGGTCATGGCCACTGACACATTTCAGTGTAAAGGAGTGATGTTTTAATAACCTTTATAACGGGTAACTTGATGCCTTTGTGCATTTGTTGTGGTGTTTTCTCTTGGTGCACTTTGTTCACTGGGGCGAAACATCCAAATGACACATCATATTATCAATTCTCTGGCATCCTCCTTCACTGGATAATCATTTTTTTTTTCCTGTACAAATTTTATTATCAGCACTGATAATCTTTTATTTGGATAATGAATTGATTGTTCATATTCCTATTTCGATTTTTTCATGTAGCTTTTATCTCCTTTTGCTTTTGGGTCCCTTCTGCAAGATTAAGATGACCCACATGGCACATTTCAAATGCACTCAACTAATATCCATGTTATTTCCCATTCCTTGCTCAAAAGTTTTTGAAAATTGTGTCCCGGGCACATGCCATATGGTTCGTTACATGTTGCTGGGTCTGAAAGAGCAGGAGGGGACCCCATAACCTACCATTTGATATAGAATAGCCATGGACTTCACCTTTATTTTTTTGGGTATATATTTGGGCTCATAGTAAATTTAAGAACACTTATGTAGCTTTAGATTCAGCTTCTTAGCACAGGTGATGCAGAACTACATTCCCACAAGCTCTGCACATAAACTTCAAGTCATTACTGGATTTAATTGTTCGTTTATTTGATTGCTATGTTCCGTATCACTTCGTTCATGTGTTTTTTCCATTCTTCAATAATTTGCTTATGATACCACCTTTGAAATATATGAACACTTATGTATCTTTGGCTTCTTAGCATCGATGATGGAGAACTGCATCCATAGATGTTCTGCACATAAACTTCAATTGATTACTAGATTTGGTTGTTTCTTTCATTTGATTTCTATGTTCCATACCACTCCGTTCATGTCTGTTTTCTATTCTTCAATAATTTGTTTATGATACCACCTTTGAAATATAAGAACACAAAAGTAGCTTTAGCTTCTTAGCATGGGTGATATAGAACTGCAGTCATACGTGCTCTGTGCATAGATGTAGTCGTTACTAGATTTGGTTGTTCATTTATTTAATTGTTATGTTCCATATATGAATACTTATGCAGCCTTAGCTTCTTAGCATGGGTGATATAGAACTGCATTCATATGTGTTCTGCACATACACTTAGTCGTTACAAGATTTGGCTGTTCTTTTATTTGATTATTATGTTCAATATTGCCCTGCTAGATTTGGTTGTTCTTTTATTTGACTGTTATATTCCATATCACTCTGTTCATGGATTTTTTTTTTAATATTATTATTCTTCAATAATTTGTTTATGATACCACTTTCTTGTATTGAAGATATATACATGTGGTAGCGAGTCTGCGCTTGCTGAATTTATACCATTCTCAACCCCAAAGTTCTTATTTTATGAGCACATGAAGATCCCTGACAGTATATTTGCTTATTTACTTAAAGAATTGGGGAATTTAAGAGCAAAGGTGTGTACTTTCTTTATTTCAAGTTTGGAATGGATGCCAATGGCTTCTATGATTTTATTGGTAGTCCATTTACTGCTTTTTCAGCATGAACACATGCTCGAGCAATTGGATCTCAATGAGTCCGCAGAAGTATCTATACGCAATAAAATATCAAAAGTACATTCAGCTTTGATGTTTTGTTTGGAGGAACTTGGTGTCTGGTTGGCTTTTCAGGTATTTGTTTAGTCTGGATTCTTTCACGTGCTCTGCTTGTCATTGCAATGGTATCTGTATAGTTGACATGGTTTTAATGTATGTTGATGAAACAGGCTGCACAGTTCTTATCACACTGTGATACTGATGGTGACTTTATTTCAGGGGGTAAATTAGATGTGTCTGGTGAGACCATTGTTAAAAACTTTTGCCAGGATGCCTCGTTGGCAATTTCTAATTGCTTTTCGGCTGGTACCTTTTCTATCTTGGTGAAAGAATTTGTGGAGACATGAACTTGTGATTCTGTTCTTAGTTTTCTATCATTTTCTTTTTCTCTATTGTATTGAACATTTAGGTCAGGAATGCTCCATTGGGGATAACATTAAGGCCCATTTGGGTGCCGGGCTTTTAACTTCGAAGATTCTCTGCCTTGTTGAGTCACTTCTTCAGTACAGGTTGTAGCATAACTATATATACATCCTCATATACTATCATCAGATATATTTGGGCAGCTGAATCCATCGTAATTATGTCTATAGTTCTGACAGAAGATTGATAATGATTTTATTCTCTGAAGTCTACTGGAAATGCTCTAATATGCATATAAAAGATTGAAACAAATGCAAAGTTGCACTTCGTGGTTTGAGTCTTTACCAAGTTTATACAAGAGCTTGTTCTGTTCTGTTGATCTGCTGCTCTTTAATAGTTAAAACTAAATGCCCATGAGATAATTTTGACTATTTTATTAAACTGTCATATGTTTACAACATGTTGTGAATAAATAAAGTTTTATGTTACTATTTTGGTCATTTTTACATCAGCTTGTGGTGATGTGTTTTTTTTCTCCATGTATTTAATTACAGGGATTTAAAGGAAATAAGATGCATAGTTTTTGTGGAAAGGGTCATTACTGCCGTTGTCCTTGAATCTCTATTGAGCAAGTTGCTTCCTAAACATAGCAGCTGGAAGACTAAATACATAGCAGGAAATAATTCAGGGTTGCAATCCCAGACACGCAAAATTCAAAACGAAATTGTGGAAGAATTTCGTAAAGGCATGGTATATAATTTTCCTGGTTGGATCCACAATATTATATTCATTATATTGTCTGAAAATGAGCAAATGGCATACTTCTAGGTGAACATCATCATCGCAACATCAATTCTTGAGGAAGGATTAGACGTGCAAAGTTGCAACTTGGTGGTTAGATTTGACCCTTCTGCCACTGTCAGCAGCTTTATACAGTCCCGAGGTCGTGCTAGGATGCAGAATTCTGACTACTTATTAATGGTGAAAAGGTAGTGTCCCAGTAACTCTTATTACACCTATTACCAATGAGGAGTACTTGCAGGCCTGTTTGGGAGTGGTTTTTAAAAGTATTTTTAAAAAATTTGAAAATATTTTATTTTTTTTACTTTAAATTAATATATTTTTGATGTTTTCAAGTTTTTTTAATATGCTGATTTTAAAAATAATTTTTAAAAAATAAAAAAAATATTATTGACATGTTTTTTTAAATAAAAAACACTTTGAAAAGTAAAAGAACCACACTCCCAAACATTCTCGTAAACAAATTCTTTTGTACATTTTACTGTGAGTTTATGTGATCATTAGTGTTTGATCACTTTCATTTTTTGATAACCATAGAGGGGATTTTTCTACACATGCTCGGCTAGAGAACTATCTGGCCAGTGGTGACATAATGCGAAGGGAGTCTCTACGCCATGCATCAATTCCTTGTTCGCCTTTGCTGGGTGAGTTGGATGATGAGTTTTATCGTGTTGAGGGCACGGGGGCAGTTGTCACTCTTTCTTCAAGTGTTAGTTTGATATACTTTTATTGCTCACGTCTTCCTTCTGATAGGTTAGTCATCTGTACTCTTAATTGTGAAAATACAGCTAAGCTCTTAATAATTTATTTTCAGATGAGCTGGTCACAAGCTTGTATTGAACCATGGCTTATTCTCTCTCCCTTTCGTTTTTGGGGTGGGGTGGGAGTGGGATGTTGTGATTTCTGTAGGTATTTTAAACCAGCTCCCAGGTGTATTATAGACAAGGAGACAATGACTTGTACACTACATCTTCCAAAAAGCTCTCCTGTACAAACTATTTGTGTGCAGGGAAATATTAAAACTTTGAAGCAGAAGGCATGCCTTGAAGCATGCAAGAAACTCCATGTTTCTGGTGCTTTAACAGACAACCTTGTTCCTGATATTGTTATGGAAGAAGCTGTTGCTGAAGACGTTGGTAATTGCTATCTGCAACCTTTCCATTATTGGTTTGGGCGTTTTACACTTTCAGAGTACTATATATACTGTTTAGTAAACCATCTTTTCAGTTCCCTTTCAATATTTTAATCTTTTTAATTGTTTATTGAATAGGGAATGAGAGGTATGATGATGAACAACCCATTTATTTGCCACCTGAGCTGGTCAGTCAAGGTCCCCAAAATTTGAAGACAAAGTACTACTGCTACTTAATTGAGTTGAACCAGAACTTTGCTTATGATATTCCTGTCCATGACGTGGTGCTTGTCGTGAGGACTGAACTTGAATCTGATGTCATAAGGAGCATGGGTTTTGATTTAGAAGCTGAGAGGGGCCTATTGACAGTGAACTTGAGGTATATTGGAGATATTGATCTTGAACAAGTGCTGGTATGTCTTCTAGTTTTCTTATTTTATTGTCACAGGTGTAATATGTGATGGAAAAATTATATAACGTATTGTATTTTCCACTGTTCTGTTTTTTGTTTGGTTGTCAGGTCCTCTTATGTAGGAGGTTTCAGATTACTCTTTTCAAAGTTCTTTTGGATCATAGTGTAAATAAATTGAAAGAGGTCTTAGAAGGATTAGACTTACGGTCAGGTGTCGAGATAGACTATTTTCTACTTCCTGCTTTCAGGTCATGCTCACAACCTTCCATCAACTGGACACCTATTAGTTCTGTGTTGTTCTCATATAAAAATGAGGAACACTTCAACTGTTCTCGGAATGGCAATGCTCATGTTTTCCAAACCAAATGTGGTCCAGTTTGCGCATGTTTGCTTCAGAATTCTTTGGTCTGCACCCCCCACAATGGTAACATCTATTGCATCACGGGTGTTTTTGAGGATTTGAATGGAAACTCGCTTTTAAAGATGGGAGATGGAGGAGCTATCACTTACAAAGAGTACTTTGCAAAGCGGTATTGCACTTTTATTACCCACTTATATCATGCTATTTTAATTTTGCTGTTATCTTTATGTCACATATATTGTATTTTTGTAGCCCAATGAATGACCTGAAGCTCACACTTGATTGCAGGCATGGCATCAAATTGCTCTTCAATCGAGAACCATTACTTAAAGGGAAACATATTTTTCCAGTGCACAATCTTCTTAACAGATGCAGAAAACAAAAGGAGAAAGGTCTTGATTTTTTGTCTTATCTTGTTATGGGCAACGTGCATGTGATTAATTTGTGGTATGGGATGGGGTATTCATTCAGATTGATTTGTGGTATGTAGGCTTGGTCCATTTATTTGGATTGTGTATGTTTCGACCACTTGCCTGCTTCCTTTATCACATGAATACTATGGTATCACAATAAGAAATTGCCAACCTTTGCTTTTTTTCCTGAAGAATGTAAAATTAATAGAAACAACACTCACTTAAAATATTTTTTAGCTAAAGAATATTCTGTCAATTTAACACAGAATTAGGCTGGTGTAATGAATTAATAAAACCGGGACAATTGATAACCAGCATTTAACTGGGCTAGTCATGCATTCTTGGGTAATCTAGAAATTTCCAAAATCTAGTGCTGTCTATCTTTTGTCTTTCATTCTACCAAATAAATCAAGAGGAAGTTGGGTCACCAGTTTAGGCCATCTGGATATGGTATCAGGACCTTTTTTTTTTTTCTTCCAGTTTTTTACATAATGTTCAATAATTATTCTGTAGTTACATTATTGATGATATTTGTTTTTTGGGCAACAGAATCGAAGAATACACATGTAGAGTTGCCTCCTGAACTTTGTGAAATAATTTTATCTCCAATATCAATCAGTACTCTTTATTCTTATACATTTATCCCATCAATAATGCATCGACTTGAGTCTCTGCTCATTGCTGTCAACTTAAAGAAGATGCATTCAGATCATTATCTGCAAAATGTTAATATTCCATCCATGAAGGTAATTTATTTTGCCAAACCTTGACTCGGCTGACGCAAAATGTTTTTTTGGACTTGTATTAACCAAACTTTATTATATGGCAGGTATTGGAAGCAATTACTACAAATAAATGCCAAGAGAAATTTAATTTGGAATCATTAGAAACTCTAGGAGATTCTTTTCTTAAATATGCTGCAAGCCAGCAGCTATTTAAAATTTATCAAAATCATCACGAGGGCCTTCTTAGTTTTAAGAAGGACAAAATTATTTCTAACGCTGCACTTTGCAGAAGAGGATGTAACCACAAACTTCAGGTAGTCATTCCTTTGGAAAAAAAAGTTCGTGTTTGCTTTACCAATATAAAATATTTAGTGCTGAGAAAAAATATCACATGTTTCATTTGATTGAACTGTAGGGATTTATCCGCAATGAATCTTTCGATCCAAAACTCTGGATAATTCCTGGTGGCAAGTTGGGTAGTGACTTCTTAAGCGAGGAGCCACTTTCTGAGGGCAGGAAAATTTACATTAGAGGAAGAAGAAAGGTAAAAAGTAAAACAATTGCTGATGTTGTCGAGGCACTCATTGGTGCATACCTCAGTACAGGCGGTGAAGTGACAGCCTTATTATTTATGGATTGGATTGGTATAAAGGTGGATTTCATGAATACACCATATGAGAGGCACATCCAATTGCAGGCAGAGAAGTTTGTTAATGTCCACTACGTAGAATCACTGTTAAACTACTCATTCAATGACCCTTCTCTCTTAGTAGAAGCATTGACCCATGGTTCTTACATGCTTCCTGAGATCCCAAGATGCTATCAGGTAAATTTATCCACAACTTGATAACATTTATGCTGTTTATGAAAATATCGGTGATGTAACACTACAAAACACACACATACACAGGCATTTTTTCTTTCCAAAGATGGCTTTAGTTTCTGTAATCCTTTTTGTAAATGCTGGTTTGTGGTGATCTTCATTTCAACATGATCAACTGCTGTTCAGAGACTGGAATTTCTTGGAGACTCAGTGCTGGATTATCTCATCACTTTGCATATGTACAAGGAATATCCTGGGATGTCACCAGGACTGTTAACTGACTTGAGGTCTGCTTCTGTAAACAATGACTGTTATGCGCAATCTGCTGTTAAGGTAGGCTTGGACAGACACATTCTTCATGCCTCTCATGACCTTCACAAGCATATCGTCGCCACTGTAAAAAACTTTCAGGAATTTTCTTTAGAATCAACTTTTGGATGGGAATCTAAGACAGCTTTTCCCAAGGTTAGTGCTAAACACATTTAAGTGAAATACGTTTCCTGCAAAATTATTTGGTTTAGTTTTTTGCTCTATATATTGTTGATTATGTTATTTGAGCACAAGTGTGGAGAGTGGACAAGTGAGGTTCGTTGACGAAGCCTAAATGGAGTTCACTTGTGTCCATGATTTACTGATTAGTTTATGCTTACATCATCTTGACTTGTTAAAGTGAAATCGAGGAAGATGCCTGGCATGGAAGAACCCCCCACCTGCCTATGTTTGGAAACTTTGTCTGATTATGTAACTGCTAGTTAGTTATTTTTTTACTTTCAGAATTCAGCGCTATTACTCTATTCAGAAATGAAAAAAATAAACGATCAGCTAAAAAAATTAAAGCTTTGGTTTCACCTTTTCACCTAAATCCTTACAGGTACTTGGAGATGTTATAGAGTCGTTAGCTGGGGCTATTCTTGTAGATTCAGGATACAAGAAGGAGGTAGTCTTTGAAAGTATAAGGCCACTTTTGGAGCCTTTAATTACGCCCCAGACATTAAGATTGCAACCTGTTAGGGAATTGATTGAATTATGTCAGAGGCAACACTTTGATTACAAGAAACCCATTGTTTCTCGGAACGGCAGGAATGCTTCTGTTACAATAGAGGTTGAAGCTAATGGTCGGATATTTAAACATACAGCTACCGTTGAAGATAAAAAGACAGCCAAAAAACTAGCTTCAAAAGAAGTCTTGAAGGCCCTGAAGGAAAGTAATTTTGCGACTAGTACCGCAAGCAAAGTTGAGTAAATCTTGTCTACTTTGGAAATTTTGAAGTTCTCATCAAGTTCGATATCTGATTTGGTATAGCTGTTGGATTTTGTATATTTTGTGCTTGCAGAAGTTAATTCATGTAGAAATTAAAGTAAAAAACTTTACAAGGAGATTTTCGAGTGATGCATGGTGCCTTCTCTCGTCATGAAAGTAACTTAAAGAAACATTGCATTAATGCTATAAACATTGCATTAATGCTATTTCTATTTCAAAGTATTTTGGTATTTGTATAGCCCTTACTCTCTGTTCATGTTTATAATGTATACTGTTATCCAAAGTGAATAGTTGTGCTGGAAGCTATTGGGGGTCGTGCTTTGGAAGATGCGTTGGCACTGTACCTGTTTGCTTGTTTTTTGTATTTATTTTCCGTAAACTCGCATCAATCTTTCGTATGATTTCATGGATGATAATGGAAGGAAAAAAAGTTTTTCTTTTTTATGTAAATATTCATATGTTCCATCTGTATTTCTCCGAATCAGCATGCGGGTTGAGCTCTTGTGGATCCAGTGCTCTCTTTTTCTCTCTCTTTTTTAGGTGCGACTGAGTGGGGAAAGAGGAAAAGGAGAACACAAAAATAGACCCGACCGAATCTCCCTGGAGGTGAAGACTCGAACTAGGAGGATGATGCAATGCTTGAGTCGACAGAGCGAAGGTGCGCAGTCTGAAAGCCATCTTCAATTCTTGTTTTACAACAATTACATGGCTCTTCTAACCAAGGGGAAAAAAAAACAATATACTCTTGCTTTTACCCATTGCAGAAGGCCAGTTATTCTTGACTTCACGTTTTCATAGCTAGCCTAGATAAGCAAAATCTCCCTTTCATCTTCTTGCTGAATCAAAATCATATGTTGCTAATTTATTAGCCATATATCGTGACCGTGGCTGACTACAAAATGAAAAAGAAAGAAAGAAATCCATGTGCCAAGATCATGGCTATGTTTTTCTTTTTTAAAAAAAAAAAAGGAAAGAAAAAACGTTCAGCTAGTCATCGTGGTGAGCGCAGCGTGCCATTTCTTCTTATCAATGGGCTTTTGGTTGCCTCCAAGGACCAGGCTGCATTTTTCACGCGTTGCCAAGTATTTTGGACTGGGGCAGTTTCTGTATTTTGATGCATTTTATTTTTTAAAAAATATTAAATTAATCATTTTTAATAATTTTAATGTGTTAATATTAAAAATTAAAAAAATATATTCAACCCAGGTTGTTGATTTTTAATGCATTAAGATTGTTCATATTTTTTTAGATAGTTTCATGATTGCTTGCTTGTTCCTCATTTTCACGATACTTTAAAATATTTCAATTTATAAATAATTTCAGAGATAACAAGCAAAGAAAGATGCATGAAGATAATTTATAAATAATTTCAATTCATTTAGGTGGTCTCAATAATAAAAACTTGTGATTGCTAATGTAATAATCATTGGAAGCTTGCATGGTCATAGATTCGAACCTTGTGGTTGCTAATGTAATAATCATTGGAAGCTTGCATGGTTATTAACTTTAGAACCTATAAGATTAGTTAAGATATATTTAAATTGGCCCGAATATCCTTATTAATAATAATAATAATAATAATAAAACACAGGAACCATTGAACTTCTCAATAAAAAAGATTATTTGCAGACACCATCTCCCTGACCCCCAATCCAGTCCAATTGTTTTGTTTTTTTCTTTACGAGCCTGTTTCTTGGCTGGGCTTTTAGGCATTTTTTTATGGTTCCTGTTAGCTGGGCTTATGGCTCTCCTATTCTTGTTATTGGGCTTCTATTACTTGGGCTTTAACTCACTCGGCGCAGCCCAATATTTGATGCTTTCGACAGAAGAAAAAACTAAAGTCCTTAACGTTTAAAACTAAACAGTATTATCCTGAAACTATTAGATTTAATGAATGTTACCCTGATCAAATCAATGAAAAATAAATAAATACTTTTATTAACCAAAATTTTTCAGGATGTTAGATTATAAATTTTTACTGAAAAAACCCAAATTAAATTTATTACAATATTAATAAAAAAATGGCACGTCTTGCTATTAGGGTGAGATTGCTTAATTGTGAATAAAGAGATTTAATTGAAAGGCACTTGTCTTATCCTCTTGAAACTGAAACAGAAGTAAGAAAACAGGATTGAGCCACAAGCATCTAGAGAAAGAAAGAAAGAGCCATTCGGTTCTCAACAGACTGTTGATAGTTATAAAAGTTGGTCTGAATTGAGGTGGCATGGAGGGCATTCTAGTTCGCAATTTATGCAGTAGCTCCAGTGCTACTGTGCTTTTAGCACCACCATCAAGACCTTCATTTTTGTTTCAACACAAGGCCTCCTTTTCTCCTTCTAACTCTACCATGTTTCCATTGCTCTCTTCACTATTCTCTGCCCCTTCTCGCTCCTTTTCTTCTGGTACGTTAATTTCAATACAGTTTTCACTCTGTGCGTTTCTTATTCTTAGTGGTCTTCATTTCTCTTTTTAAATTCTGGTTTCGTGGGGTTGTTTGATTTGCTCTGAATTTTAATGGATTTTATTTACTATCATGTTTGTATTGTGTAGTGCGATACAGTGTGATGGTTTTTAAATCACTGATTCTGGTAATGTTTAGTGCTTTTTTTAATTGATATTTGTATGGTTTGGATGTAGTTATATATGCCACACCAGACAGCCAGTTGAGTGTTGGAACTGATACGGATACGGATACCAGAGAATGGGCAATGCAAGGTTTTTAATGATCATTTCAAGCCAGTTATTTTTGCTTTTAAGTTTAGAATATAGGATAAAATGCATAATATGTTCTTATGGTATGGTTGTTCTATTATAGGGCATTGAAATTGATAACTTTTCTTCAATATTTTCCCTGCGTGTCTTTGTTGATTCTTTATCCATTGGTTTTACAATTAGCGAGGACAAACATGGTGATGCATTTGGTAAAATTATTATACTTGAGCATATACTAGCAGTAGTCTTGTGACCTTGTCACTTGCAATATCCAATTTCCAATGATTCTTAGCCACCGTTTATGAGAAAATCTAGAGTAAAGTGGCACTTGGAAGGGACAGAGCTTCAAACTAAAGTTGCTACTGCCATTTTAACATATATCATGAAATAACAATAGGAGTTTATCTTGTGTGATTTATTAAGAGGCCCGTCAAAATGTCTGTTTAAAATGTTAATATTTCTAACAGATTTCTATAGCTTAAGGAAGGATGTTGAAACTGCCTCACAGCGTGTTGAAGAGATGAGAGCTTCTTCTGGTCTGCATCTATTAGAACAAGAACTTGCAGATTTGGAATCTAAAGCAGCTGATAGCTCCCTCTGGGATGACCGTGCTAAAGCTCAAGAAACCCTGCTGGCCCTGACCGATGTGAAAGATAAGATAAAGTTGCTTACAGAATTCAAAACCAAGGTCCAAATCTTTTCTTTTGGATAGCGTCACAGTTGCTTTTCAATTATTGCCACTCAGTTAAGAATAGAGATTGGTCATTAATTAAGTAAACGTTGGTGAGATATGAAGTACATTTTCCCACGAGAATAACAAGTAATGCATCTTTTCACATAATTGACTTTGGCTATTTGTGTTGGGGAAAATCAAATGTGTTGAAAAGTTGTTCTCTAAGCACTGAGTTGTTCAATAGTAGCTGTCCCTTAAATGTGTATCTCACTAGCAGTCCCTTTTGAGGGGAAAAAACATTACAAGAATTCGTAGATTGTAGATATATTGTGATTTAACATTTGATCTAATGAATACATGTTTCAATAATTTGATTAAAAAGGTCTGGTGCTGATAATTTTGACGAGTAAAGATAAGATATGCATGTATAATTTGTGAGTAAATAAATACTTTCCCAGACTTGTTATGTCGTTGTTTTGTCACCAACAGAATGAGCCTTGTTGGGGTTTACGTGTTTTTTTGTAATCTATGTAGTTGATGCAGGCCAATAAACTGGAGTTTAGATTGTGTGTGAAGAACTACCTAAATGAGGGAATACTAGCTATTTAAAAAGAGATTGTGTTTGTGATGGGAATTAGTAAGAAGAATAGCACTACAAACTTTTTTCTGAAAAATAGCGTTTCAACTAGTTGGTTCAGTTGAGTGTCATTGATATGCCTGTATGTATATTATATGATGTTATAGAGTATAGCATTATATTTGGGAAAAATGGGGGTTCTAATTGTTGTATCTGGATTCTAAGATGAGATGCTTTTTTATATATAGATAATAGTTGAAATTTAATAAAAAGTGACATGCCAACGACTGAAAAGTTGATTTGGCCTTAAATGTTTCTGGATATGGTGTTATATGCACATCTCATTGGTGCAGGTTGAAGAGGCTGAAACTATAGTTAAATTAACAGAGGAGATGGACTCCACAGATGCTGGATTTCTAGAAGAGGCAACTGGGATCATTAAAGAATTAAATAAGGCATTGGATAAGTACGAATTGACTCAACTTCTTTCTGGTCCTTATGATAAAGAAGGTGCTGTTCTATCCATCACAGCTGGTGCTGGCGGTACGGATGCACAGGTAACGAGCCATTGCATGTAAAAGGCAATGGTAAAACATGGAGTTTTCTCTCTTCAGATCAGTCAGATTGAAATGTTATTGTTTTCTTTATGCTGGATTGAATGGTGTCCAAATTCATCTACTTCTTCAAAATTGCTATTATCTGTGACAGCTCCAATATCCGAAGAGGTGTGTCCCAGGTTTGAAACTGGGATGTGCCAGGAAGGCGCTGGGTTCTAAAGATTATTGAACATCAATGCATATTATTGCTTTTTCTTGTGTAAAATTCTCTCATCATTTCCAGTGTAGGACTGGGCTGACATGCTTCTCAGGATGTATGTGAGATGGGGAGAGAAACAACGATACAAGACAAAGGTGGTTGAAAGTTCACCAGGAGAGGAAGCTGGGATTAAATCAGCCACAGTTGAAGTTGAAGGCCGTTATGCTTATGGCTACCTGTCTGGGGAGAAGGGAACACACAGAATTGTGCGGCAATCTCCTTTTAATTCCAAAGGTCTTCGTCAGGTAACTTCAATTTTTTTTTCTTCAAGAGAATGATGAACTTGGGGGCATGGAAAATATTTTCCTCCATTTTTTAGTGGGAAATAGAACAGAAAATACTTTCCATTGAACTATTGAATAGTGCCAATCAAAGGAAAATATCTTAACCTTCTCAAGGAGGGGAAAATATTTTTCTTTGCACCATCAACTCAAGATATTTGCCTGCCACTGAACCCAGCAACCACCATCCTATTACTACTGTAAACACCATTTTGTCACCACAACAACCCTCTATCACCACCACCACCACAACAACAACCACCACAACCACACCGCCACTAGCCATCATCTTATTATAAATGTAATCATTATTTCATCACCATCTCACCATAACCTTCTAACAACAATACAATAACAACCACCACCACCGCTGTTGTCGTCTCCACCACCAACCACTTTGTTTTGTTATTAAAGTAACCGTCATTTCACCATTATTGGTTTTATCATCACTCCTATAACATCCATCATTCTATGACACCTGCCATTATCACCAATAATATTACTATCACAAATATTATAATTTTAACCATCATTAATTTTACCATAACTATCATTACCAACACCACCATCTTTATCACAAATATTGCAAGTTCAAGTTTTCTAGTCTTATCACCATCATTCAAAAACCATAAATGAAAAATAGTTTAGTTTGTTAGAAAATATTTTTCTTGATTCATTTGAATAATGGAAAATAACTAATTTTGCATGAAAATATTTCCCTTAGGAAAATGTTTTCCTTTCTGCAAAACAAACGTACCCTATAAGTTCATGACTTAGATTCGGTGATGTCTATTTTCTTATTGCATCTCAACTCTACCTTTAATTAGTTACATTGCCTAGTTTTAAAGGGAAAAACTCATTAAATGGCATGTAGATGAAAATTGAACTTGAATCACCACACCTTTTTCCCACTTATACTTGTCATGTTTCTCATGGCATAGGTTATCTAGTTATCAGTTGAACATAAGTGTGAAGTCATGCTGTGTAGACATGGCATTGACCTAAAAAAACAAGTTTCTCTCATATTCTGGAGTTCCGCTAATGTATAGTAGAAAGCATTATCAATATACCCTGGCGATGTGATTAACAAGCAGTTTCATGTACTCGTGGTTTTCAAAACACGATCAAAATGTTCTATTAGTTTCTATTGCAGTCATGGTATTGTGCTTTTTGCATGCTTTCCATGATTTATACCAAATCTTGAATAGTTTTGTTGGTAACTCCAGACATCATTGGAAGCAGATGAAAGATTAGCAATTGAAATTTCAGGATCTGTACAAGGAGATAAAATGAAATTTGGGATGACATATTGATTGAGAAAAGTCAGTGATATAAGAAGATTCCTAATGGAATTTGGTTCTTCCTCTCTTTCAATGATCCACGTGTATGTTCTAACATGCAGTTTTAAGTGCAGACCAGTTTTTCTGGTGTTGAAGTCATGCCTCTACTTCCTGAAGAGTCGATGAACGTGGAAATACCTGAGGAGGACCTGGAAATTAGTACTTCAAGGGCAGGTGGGAAAGGAGGGCAGAATGTAAACAAGGTTGAATCTGCTGTCAGGATAACTCACATTCCCACTGGTGTAACCGTTCGCTGCACAGGTATGGTTGTGCCCCTAAATTCTTTTGTTGGTTCTCTCATAAAAAGTTGTAACCTTGAAGGGAAGTAGTGGAATTGGTTTATTAAGAAAAAAGAAAAAGCTCAAAAACTCCAAAGTTGTGAATATAAATATTCAGCCGTGATGCAGTGTACACCTCATCACCTCCCACTAGCTTAAGGTGCTAAATCAGTTGGGAAGACAGGATACTTGGTTGGGGAAGGGGGAGCGGGAGCACACGGAGAAGCGTCTCAGTAGCGTGTAAAGTAAAGGTTTAAGAGGGAGAGTCAATAGACCTCGTTACTGATTGAGAAGAGAAGTTTTCACACGTTTTCACTGGTTAGAGTTAGACTGCTGATCTGTATGCCACTCTAGCAATGCAATTTCTCTTTCATTTGGGTATCAAATTTTCCATTTGAACTTGCAGTGCTAACAGGCTTCTTTGTCAGTAGAATTTCTTGTTTCTGTAGTGCGTACAATTCCAGAACTGATGGCATTTCCTTGCTGCGTTGCAGAAGAGAGATCCCAGCTATCAAACAAGATCAAGGCTCTAAGCCGGTTAAAAGCGAAACTATTGGTCATAGCTGAAGAACAAAGAGCATCTGAAATCAAGCAAATAAGGGGAGATGCAGTGAAGGCAGAATGGGGCCAGCAGATAAGAAACTATGTATTCCATCCATACAAACTCGTCAAAGACGTCCGGACAGGACAAGAGACATCAGATATTGCTTCTGTAATGGATGGCGAATTGGATCCCTTCATCAGAGCTTACCTCAAGCTCAAATACAGCATGACACTATCTTCAAGCGAGCCTAATTGACACTTGAGCAACTCCATGGAAGCTACTGATCAGTTAGCCATGCAGCAGTCTCTATCTTCTGAAGTAATACAATTTTTTGTATAAAGAACTGTGTATCAAAGGGAAATGTTTGTATATCAAAACAAAATCAGATTAGCGTGGCGAGCTATAACTTGGTTGAATACTTGTAGCTGGGATCGAGGACCCAGCTATATATTCATCAGTTAGCCATGCAGCAGTCTTTAATTGTTAGTGTTTTAGGCCCTTCCTCTGCAACATTCGGTATTTGGGCCTTGTCTACGAGAGGTTCCTTAGGTATTTGGAGTATTCAGAATTACAACATTCTGTTCTCAAGCGATTCGGTTTTGTTTTTATTAGAAAAATAATGAAATCAGTTTTTTTTCTTTTTTTAAATCCGAAACCAATTTGAACAGATCAGTTTTGATTTGGTTCGGTTTTTTAAATAAAAACCAGTTCAAATCGGTTTGGCTTGGTTTTGGTTATGTGTTTTTTAATTTGGCTCAGTTATTTCAGTTTGGCTTGGTCTTTTTTTGTTTGACTAGGTTTTTTATCCGATTTGGGTTTGGTTTTTTCGGTTTCAAGTTTATAAAACCGAAATCGAACCAATCCGGTCTGTTTTTTTTTTTTCAGTTTTTTTTTATGATTCGATTTTTTTTATTATTTTTTTTTCAGTTTAATCGATTTTTTTGATTTTTTTACTCACCTATAAATAAATCATGCGACATTTCCTTTTATAAATTCATCAATTTTTATAAAATTTAACTGAGAAATATTTTATTTCAGCATGTAAAATTGATTTGAAAATATTTTTATTATGAAGATAAAAAGAAGAAGATATTGCTGTGGTAATTAATGACTCAATACTCTTTTCTAGCTTGACAACATTAATTTCCAATTCAGTTTTGATAGATTTTTTTTTTTTGTAAATGCGTTATATTGGTAGATCATATGGTTAAATTACACAGGTGTGGATCACCTGCTGTAAGATTCAACCAGTTGACAACAAATGAAATTAAAATCTTAATTTGAAGGTTGAAAACCAAAGTAAGAATAGATTAACCCTCAAAACAAAAATAAATTAGATAAAAATCAAAAGGAATCATAAAAAAAGAGTTAATTAGGAAAAAGAAGGGGTTGGATTAGCATTCTTCCAGGAAAAAAAGCACGTATAAGACGTCGTCGTTCTGTCCACTTAGAAACGACGTCGTTTTAAGCAGGTTAGGTATATAAACGGCACTGTCCATATTTTGCAAATCCGCCTCCCTTTCATCTGCCCAAGCAAAGACGGGTGGAAGCCAAAGCACAAACACAAGCACGGCCACACACACAGAGTGTTAGGGACTAGAGAGAGATGGGGAAGAGAGCAAAAACCTCAAGAAAAGGAAAGAAAGCATGGAGAGCGAACATTAGCACAGAAGACATCGATAATTTCTTCGAGAAATCAACAAAAGACGCTCTTACTGGCGGCTCTCTTGCCCATATCGAAACCGACTCCCTCTTCTTCGTCGACAAATCCAAAGGTTCGCTTTTTATCCTTCTCCGTTATCTGATATGCTTAACGGTTTCCAATTTTGATTGTTGAATTTCACCACTAAATCCCAAGTTGTGCTGTTATGCTTTAGTTTAAGGTAGTCTAAGATTTCATGTCTGTATTTTTGCTCGTCAGTCTCTTCGCTCCTTTTTAATTAAAGGGCGTTTTCCTATCCTGTTATTGTTCTGTTTAATTTTTGGTTGCTTGTTTTGTTCCTAATCTCTGCCTTTTGTCGTTCACAGATCTTTCTGTGAAGCGGAAAATTGAGAAACACAGGGAGAAAGTGCTTCGTTGCGACAGTGTGCTGCAGAAAAACCCTTTCGTTCAAGCGGTGCCATCATCTTCGCTGAAGAGATGCAAGAAAAATAATAAGAATAAGAAAGATTCTGAAGCAAAAGATGCGACTCAAGATGGTTCCAAGGTGAGCAATTTCGCGAGGATAGAGTTATGATTTTATGCTCTTATGGATATTGTGGGATTGATTGTGTTTGTATTTTTTTTGTTCTAGGATGGTGCTGTTTCGGGTTCAGAGATGGCTGATATATGGGAAAAAGAAGGTGATTTGTAATGACCTGGTTTGGCTTTTCTTTTGTTTTCCTGTTTTTCTGTCAGTTTGGCATTTGGAAATAATGAGTTTTGTGTTTGGTTCTTTCTGACACTCTCGCAGGCGAATGCGATGCCATAGCTAGAAAGGTACCTAATGCTTTTTATGATTTAACTTCCTGTGTGATTGGCTTTTATGCATGCCTGTTGATTTGCCACTGCCACATATTTCCTGTGACATATGATTTGAGAAGGAAGGAATGTACTGTGCTGCTTCACTGTGTACAAGGGCGTCTTTCTATGAATTTGATGCTAGTGGATCCCATTTTGCTCCTTAGAAATGTAGAAACACATAAGCAGTGCTCGATTTGATATTGGCACTGTCTGGAATTTTCCTTTTTATGAGGCCTTACTGTTATCTGATTGATGACAGATATCCAAACCTTCAGTTATTCCAGCTGTGGAAGTTGAGCCTCCAGGATGCTCATTCAATCCTTCATTTGAAGCTCATCAGGTAATTTGATCTGCATTAGTGATCACATGTATTTCCTATGTTGAACCTTCCAAATTCAAATGCTGTATTTCTTTGAATTCAATCCAGGATTCCTTGGCTCATGCTGTTGCAACAGAAATGCAGAAAGTTTATCAAAATGAGCTGGGACCTCAGCCTGTCCCTTTAACTGTTACTGGACAAGTAATTGATGAAGAAGATGTAAGAATCTCGTGTTCTATTTGCTTTTATTGTTCACTGTGAACATTGTGCGTGAACATGTTGCACTTTTGCATTTTGTGTGCCTTCTCTTAAAATATACACAATTTGTCAGATGTACTTTCTTGATGCGGATAATGGGAATGATGGTGATGACACCGATGAAGAGATCTTGAATGAGAATGAGAATGAGGATTCTGCACAAGAGCAAAGGTCAGCTTAATTTAACTTTATATGACCATGGCAGGAATGATATATGTACATATCACATCTTGCTCACACAGATTATGCGGGCAGGGATCTATATTATTGGGGTGCCTAGGATTATGTTCAATTATTATTAAATAATTGTAAATAAAAAAATATTTCTTTAATAGAATTATCATGCTAGATGTAATTGAATTTATTTTGATTTCTTTTGCTCTAATTGTTCTTATGTGGATGATCGAGCTGAATGGTGGGAAAGGATCCATATAGCTGACCCAACTTGTTTTGATTGGGGCTCCTGTTGTTGCTTTTGTTTTCTAAATTTCCTTAGGCTAAGAAATTGGGTGGGTTTTACTAATACCCTCAATATTCAATCACATGACTTCTTTCTGTCTTAATGACCGTTGTGCAGGCCCACTCAAAAAAAGAGGGTGACACGAGTTGAGTTGAATAAGAGAGCAAGGCGTAAAGAGCAGGAGAAAAAAGAAACAGAAGTCAAGAAGAAACAGAAACTTTCCAAAGGAATTGACAGGTAGGAAAGCAGTTTTTTTTTTTTGTTCTTTTTTTAATGTTGAGAAAGGTGCTTTTCCAGTGAGATAGATTCCCATAAGGATATACTCTTACTGTTGTTTGGCTTCTTGATTTCAGTTTGCCAGATATCATTCAGGAAATAGCAAAAGAGGATGAGGAGAAGCATAAGAGAAACATCCGGAGAATAGTAGCTAAGCAAGAAAGACTAAAGGCGTGTCCACCTCGCTTGGGAAGGCACAAGTATGTCTGGCTTCATGTTAAAATTTTTATGTTCTTGTGCTGGTTGGGAGAGCAAATAGATCAGTGAACTTTCTATATTTTATTTTTTCGGGACTCACTCAAGTTGGAGATGTTAAGACGTTAAAGAAATGTTTTATTTAGTTGGGAATCAAGAAAATTCGAAAGTATAAGGTGTCTTATTAAATTGATTTGTGTCTCTATTTCCACTTTTATCTGAGAATATTAATCTCAACCATTGCAAAACTAATTGCAACCAGTATTTCAGGTTTGAGCCCGCCCCTATTCAAGTACCTTTATCTGAAGAGATTACTGGATCCCTCCGTAAAATAAAGGTCGTCTCATTTTTCTCTTCTGTTGTTCTCTGTTTATTTATCAGATTTTTCATTTGCTTTAAGGTTTGATGGAAACTGAAGGAAATTATCTTTCCTCCTTTTGTTTTTATTATAAAGGGTTGCCGCACCTTAGTAAAGGATCGATTTAAAAGCCTGGAGAAAAGAGGACTGGTTGTTCCAACAGCCAAAACCAAAACCAAAAGGTTAGTTTATGAGTTGCAGATTGCATTTTGAGGAGCTTATGATTTCTCAAATGCACGTGCATCTTTTATATATCTTACTCAGATTGGTCTTTCCCTGTTTCCCGGCAGGCTCCATACTGTCCATTACTCTTCAAAAGAGTACAGATCATATGGCTTGTCTTGCTTGACAGATTATGGAGCTTGCCACTTCTTTTATTTGCAAAATTTTTAAGCTCTTTGTTCCAACGTTTTTATGCTTCCTATATTAAATGTCGATGTCTTATTGAATCGATCTGTTTCGTATTTCTGGACAGGAAGTAGAAAGTGGCGGTTTCATCGGTAGGGATTCCTTGGTAGCTTTTACCGAGGCTTAGGTGTACCTCATGGCATTAAAGTACGAGAAGAAAGCGACCATTTGAAGACGAAGGGATAGCTTCACATCCTGATACTGAAGATTTTGGCCTATGTTATTGAGTTTATTACTACTTTCAAGCAAATTTTGACATACTTTTAGACGGAGTCATGTACCAAGTTAAATTGTTCTTCGTTTGCCTGTTATTGAAGAAATAGATTATTTATAATCGAAGCAAGAGAATGAATGCAGTTTAGTTTGTTATTTATTTATTTTTTCTTTTCACATTGCAATACCCGCCAAGCGCGATTGAGCTGTTGGATGATATTCCCCACGGTTGCTCATCATCTTCGCTATTGGAACTAGGGTTTTTTCTCCTTTTCACTATCCTTCAATCGTGAAGATGGAACCCCCCCCCCCCCCCCCCCCCCCGTATTTATTCATCTGAAAAAAATAATTACTAGCTCTGCGGTCGAAACTGCGTTTCGTTAAATTTCAAAATTGTTAGAAATTACAAGAGATTGAATTATCTTTGAACTTCACCTCAAAGGGCAACGAGATTTCTGACATCCTGAAAATGACCTGCCGCTGCTTTGCGGTTTTTACTTTTGACTTGATTCAAAAGTGAATAAATAACTTCAGGTATACAACAAATAATCTTTCGAGAGAAAATATTTATCTTAAAAGGGAGTATCTGAACTCTAAAGTTCTGCAGACGACGCCGTAGGATTATGATCGCTATTCGCTAGATTTAGTCGATTAATCTCTTCTACGAGACCATTTCATATATATACATATATATTTTATTTTTATTTCACTTAACCAGGGGAGACGCTGTCGCAGTGGGCAGCAAAGAAGAAAAAAACACAGAGGACCTGCCTGTGCCTGGGTTTTGATTGAGAGAAGTGGAGAGGTCTCCCACACCCACTAGCAGCAGCAGCAGCATCATGCGCGCGCTTAAGAACGTAATGCTTTCCTTCTTCTTAAAAAATCAAATCTCATGTCGTTCAGTCAATCAAACTATTTATTTCGTTATTTTCTATTACTGTGGTGCAGTATTTGTTTCGTTTTAATCCTCGAAATGTTCCATCTCGCCACTTCTCATCATCCCCATCACCATTCAGTAAAAGAGGTCTTCTTTCTCTCCCTCATTTTTGTTATGGTTAATTATTATTATTATTTTTATTATTTAGTTAGTTAGTTACAAGTATTAATGGGTAATTCTAAATTTGCAGATGAGCTATCCATTGAAGAAGATGCTGAGAGGAAAATTGGATGGTTGCTGAAATCAATCTTTGTCGGGACCGCAGCTTTTGTTGGTTATCAGTTCTTTCCTTACATGGGTATGCCAAACACAGTGCTGGTTTGGCCTTTTGTTTTCAATATTCATAGATTTGACATTGTTTGCTTGCTTCCTCGTTACAGGAGATAATATGGTGCGACAGTCGGTTTCGCTTTTGCACGTTAAAGATCCCTTCTTTAAAAGAAGTGGAGCTTCTAGACTAGCCCGTTTCGCCATTGATGGTAACCACCTCTTTCAATTATTACTCTGAAAGAGTTCTTGTCTATAAATTACTAGCTGCTTGTTTTAAGTTGATGTGGGTGTGATTGGGGACCTTTGTTCATCTCTTGTAATTAAAGTTCAAGCATTTGGTGATGTATTGGTTTGTACCTGTAAATCCACTGATTGCATCTTCTGAAATCTGTATCGAATATTTCTATTAGACCCTTCTTTTCTCATGACTGTTGTAAATGAGTGTTTTTGCTGGGTTTAAACGAAGGACATTTTATGATTTTTAGAAGTGGTGACCCATAGTGAAGTAGTGAACTACCGGATGTCTGGTTTAGATTGAATTAGCTTGGCATGAGGGATGTGGTTTGAAGATATTTCCTTTTTATTTACAAATTCTCACGTGTATGCCCGGCTTATTCTTCTTCTTGATTCTAGATGAAAGAAGGATGAAAATAGTGGAGATAGGTGGGGCTCAAGAGTTGTTGATCATGCTGGAAGCTGCAAAAGATGACCGCACCAGGAAAGCAGCTTTGAAAGCCCTTGCTGCCCTCTCACAGTCAGGTTACATCAAAATATTTGCGTTCATTGGATTGTACTTTATATATTCCTTTTCTTATGGATCTCAGATATCAATATCAAATCATAAATGAGGGATACTTTTTTTCTAGCAACATAAAAATTTGATTTACCAATAAAAGGAAACGACTGTGGTTGATGAACAAAAGTAGGTTAAGAACACAAATTGGAGTTCATGCTTCCAATATAAGACATGTTTAAAACAATAAAGAATATTGCACTCTTAAATCCATTAGATTTTTCTAATCTCGACTCCTTGTTCTGAGGATTTTAAAATTCCTTAGGTGTGATTTGTTTTGGGCTCAATTTACATAGTTGGGTGTTCAAGCACGTTGCAACGTCCATAAATGTAAATGACAGCACAATTGCTGCCAAGAGTTACTGGAACTTAGTACTTATGTTTTGGAACTGCAGATGAAGCTCTAGGAGCTTTACACCTTGCTGGGGCAATATCGGTGATTAAGTCTATCCCAGATTCCTCTGAGGAAGCAGAAATTGAGAAATTCAAGGCTAGCTTGCTGAAGAGGTTCCAGGATCTGAAATATGAGAACTCATCTTAAGTAATTTGTTCAAGTTATTAAACCTTCCCATTGTAGGCTTGAAGTGCGGCCAGGTCAGAGTCATTTTGATATCTTGGAGAGAATAGAATTTCAAGGAATGAAAACACAGTGCATCCTTTTTTAATGTAATACAAAATAAAGTTTTTTCTCACGCCAACCTTTTCCCCTTTGATAACCATGTTTTTAATGCTATGAATCATAGGGTTCACGTATCTTGAACTCATGGAGTCGCTAGCAAATAGTTGTTCTGCGCAGTTGTAATTGCATTCATAAGGCTGTGTTTTACATTGAGTAGCTTAGTTTGGTTTGCCAGGCAAGTAGTACTTAGCACAGGTCCCCCAATTATTTTGTGTGAACTGTTCAATGTGCTCGCTAGAAATGGGTGTGTTCATTGGTGCTGGAGTTATGGATGGGAGTGGACAGCTTCTCTGTTGGACCTTTTTCTCTATGGAGAGTTTATGAAAATACCTTAAACAAATTCAGCTGTCGTCTTCAACCCAGCGATTCGGATGGTAAAATGGAAGTATTATTCTAATCTTGTTCTTTTATCAATTAACACTGAATGGTTCAGGATTCTTTGCAAGTTCACACATTATCAAATGCAATTCGGCATTTGTTCCAATCTGTTGGAATTTGGAAAGCTCTGAGTCAGCCCTCTTCCTTTGTGTCTATAAAATTTTCTTCCAACTTCCTTTTGTCATATGAAATCTTTCTTTCTTTCTTTCTTTCTTTCACAATGATGTATGAACCTGATTCAAGAATGTTTGGATTATCATCTTACCCACCCCTGTTTTTAAATCCTGGGTCAATGCTCTCTCGCATTACAAGCCAGGAGTTGTAATGAATCAAATGACGCAATCTCATATATTATTTTTCAACGCAAACTTGATCTTGTGTTGGATTATCTGATCTTGATCTTGTGCTGTCTGTTAGTTTCAAATAGCAAAGATAAAAACTCTTAATTTTATATGCAACTTCACATTTCTACTTGTCCTCCGCTAGAATTCCATGAAATTGTCCATTGCCTTGAACTGTGGATCACCGCCCAAAAACATATTCATGAACGAATTTTCCCCATCTTTTAGCTCCAGAAGCCACATCCTATTTAACTCGAACAAGCCATCATCCAATTTTTCTCAACAGGTTCAATGAACTCCAATTTCAAATATTCATTTTCTCAACATTCTAGTCACTCTCCTTAACCGAAGAATCTGTGTGTGATCCCTCATTGAATTCCATATTTTCTGGGAACTTGAGCATTGCCACACTGATCTCACCATGATCCTCTAATAGACTACTAGATCTTTTGCCGGATGAAATTAAAACTTAGACCGTGTAGATTTCAATATAATTTGCCTTCAAAAAGATCTCACCATGATCCTACTCTCCCAAAAGCCGCCCTCATGACACCAGCATATGTTGTTGTATCCTCGGAATGTGTATATCTCAACAAGAAATCCACAGAAATATCAACCAGCCAAGCAATGATCGTAATCAACAGAAAAGCAGGTATTACACCTGGTGTTTGTCGTTTGTTGTGGGGGTAGAACCTTCCACAAGAAAAAACACAAAAGCAAAAGTGGTAAATTCATGCTTTTGCTATTATGCTTTTTTCTGAAAGATGAGAATAAAAATGAGAAAAACTATTTTCTTTCAATGTAAAATTTATCTTTTTATATGCATTATATCTATATATATAAATAGAAAAAACAATTTTTTTTTTTAATAATTCCTTTAAATATTTAGACCAAACTTTTTCTTCGTTGATGGATTATTTCTAAAATAATAACCAATAGTTGTAGGTAAAAAGTTCCACAACAAAAAACACAAAAATAACAATTACAAATTCATATTTTTACTCTTATATTTTTTAAATTTAGTAATGGCTACACCTAATCACCTATAGAAGCAAATGCTAAGTATTTATTACTAAAAAGAATGAATTTATTATTTTATTCTTGTGTTATTACTGAAAAGAAATTGTACTCCACAACAAACACGGAATAAAAACAGACACACCCTGAGTACGGCTTGTACCTATTTTGTTACGTTAATTTTTTTGTTTTTATGAAATCTAGAAACAACCCAGTTTGAAGCCCAATCAAACAGCCTGCCCGCTCAAATAATGAAGCAGAACCAGCCTGACCCAGATCAAGAAAACAGGTACAGGTAGAGCAGCCATTTTACTTGTGAAAAAAAAAAGCGATTTTTTTGTCTGGTTAAAATATAATTTAGTCCCTATAGATGCAATCATGTTCGACTTTAGTGCTTATAATCTTAAAGATTCTAATGTCAGTCATGAAACAAAGACTTATTAGTAGTTAGTGCCCATTTAAGTAAAAAGTGTTGAGATAAATGCACTGAAAGTTAACTATAGAACATAAATTCTTGGTTATATGCAAGTCCCAATCTTAAGTCTTAACATCTTTACTTTTAATGTTTTTTAGATTCATTTTCCCATGTTATTAGAATATTTTTTTTTATTAACCACTATTGTAATTACATTCACGTTAAGCTATAGTACATGATATAAAGACTGTTAATTTTTAATGTTAGAAATATTTTTAGCACCATGATATATGTACATAATCCTTACATCACCAATTAAGATTCAAATTATAGGTTTAATTGTTAAAAAAATAACTTATTGTTAATGCATCAATTTTGATATAAATTATTTATATAGTATTTGAGCGGATAGACTTTAAAAATTTTACGGTATTTAAAAAGTAATTAATGAGATCTTAATAATTATTTCATGAGTTCACCTTAAAAAAATAGATTTATAACTAATAATAAAAAAAGATAATAACCATAACTCATCAAAAATAATAAGAATATCTTTATCTAAAATTTCTTTCTTCAAGTTGTATCTATTTTTTTTTTTAAATGAGCTTAATGAATAACTATTAAAATGTTATTAATAAATAATTATTCATGAGTATCATAAAAATTATCAGTCTTGAATTAGTATGTAGAACCGTAACAATAATACCTCTTATAGCTAAAAATAAATAAATTCGGCTCAACTCGATGATTTTCGCAGCCTTTAAGTTAATATTGAAAAATAAAAACTAGAAAGGTCAAAAGAACATTTAGAAATAATAATGACTGAATATATATTTATTTCTCTCTTCTTGGAAAATTCCCTTAACAAATACCATCGTCATTGTATTTTTTTCACGTCTACGATTTTTTCTTTCCGTTTATTGCCGAGTCTACACATTTCGATTGACATTTTGATCTCGATTGATAATAATTATAAATACCATTTTTTTATATTAAAAAAAAAACACAAAAGAGAGAGATCGTAGAGGACGTCGAGAAATGGATTTGGCAGCAAAAGGAAACGATTTCGAGAAGAAAGCAGAGAAGAAATTGAACGGTTGGGGTATTTTCGGTTCCAAATATGAAGACGCCGCCGATCTCTTCGACAAAGCTGCCAATAATTTCAAGCTCGCTAAATCCTGTATCGCTTCATTTCCCCCTTTTCTTCTTCTCTTTCTCTTTTCAAATAAATAATTCATTTTCCTTTCTTTATTTATTTAGGATCTTGCTACATCATCTCAGCTTATGATTTTATTTATTTGCTTCTGTATTTCTGATCATTTGTTGCTTTCGGGACTGAATCGCTTTTTTTTCCCTTGGTTTGAGCAGTTATATTGGATTAATTTTATTTGGATTTTTTGTATCTTAATTCGTAAGGTTTGGTTAAAAATGGATAGGAACTTGCATTTTTTATTGTTTTGATTGGATTATAGTCAAAGTTTATCAATTAAATGATCACTTAACAAACATGTAAAGTTGTGTTATATCCTCAATTAGTTTTGTTTGTGGTAGGCTTGTACAATCGGTTGCTCATTTTTTCCGGTTATTATGTTTCAGGGGAAAAAGCTGGATCGACGTATGTCAAGCTGGGACAGTGTCATTTGAAGGTGTCTGTGTATGATTGAATTAGGCACTGAATTCTATCAAATCTCACTTCTTTCCCTGACGTTGTTATTATCTTATGTTTTTTTTTTTGTAGTTGGATAGCAAACATGAAGCTGCCTCGGCTTATGTTGATGCTGCTCATTGTTACAAGAAAACATCCACTACTGGTATGCACTAGTGCTTGCTTTCCTACACAATTATTTAATTCAAGGCATGAATTTATTGCAAATATAACTCACGTCATTGTTGGTTCATTGTTAGTGTGCCTTTTTTACATGTGTACGCTACTGTAAGGGTATTAATATAAGTTACCAATATGTAATGGGGTTGTATCTGCCTTGTTCGTTGCACACATCACCTCATCTGTGGAGCTTCTCCTTGTGCAGAGGCAATATCTTGCTTAGCTCAGGCTGTAGATATGCTTTGCGATATTGGAAGGATCAGTATGGCTGCAAGATATTTCAAGGTATACTCTTTTTACCAGCGTTTTTTTTGTACTATTTGTTGTTTTTACTTTTCTCTTTGTATCAGTTTTGGTATTTAGGCAATTGTTTTTTTATTTTTGAGAAGAATTTATGATTGACAAACTCTACATGTATTAAATATCCTGATTTATTGTTTTGGGTTTTACCGTGTTAGTCATCTGCAACATTATTAAGCTTCAAGAATTTGATAGCATGCAACTCTAATGGTATACTAGGGATACTTTTGTAAAAAAATTTAGGGATCCGTGTTGTTCTAATTTCTTATAGATATTCAAGAACCTGGAACTGCCTTTAACTGTGCAGGAAATTGCTGAGTTGTACGAGTCAGATGCAAATATTGAAAAATCTATGGAATATTATGATAAGGCTGCTGATTTCTTCCAAAATGAAGATGTAACAACTTCTGCCAACCAATGCAAGCAGAAAGTGGCAGAATTTGCTGCTCAGCTTGAAAAGTAAGGGTGTTGTTTTCATTTTTGGTGTATATTTGCTTTTTTGTGTTTGGATGCTGTTACATGCACTCTAAGATGTTTCATATTTGTCTTTTTCTGTCCACATTGAATGTTGCTGCATTGGTTGCTTGGTATGACAACTAGTATTAAACATTAATAATTTAGAGTAAAGTGATGTCAATTTGGGCGCACTGCTAAATCATGGAGTGCTGGACAAGCTTAATAAACTAAGATATGAACGATCATCTCCATTAAGTGTTTTCTATATTCTCATAAAACAACTGTATTTGGCTTTTTGTTCGTGCATTTGGAAATGTTGACATTCTATTACAACCCATAGCTGATCACATTCTTGCCCCTAGTATACATTGGTGAACAAGGAAAATGGGCATGATAACAAAAGAGAAAAGGCCAAATTAATTCAACTGTCTAGACTGTATATTAGCATGGCTTTTAGAGATTTGACTAACTTTCTGGTGATTTGTCCAGATACCAGACTTCAATTGACATTTACGAAGAGATAGCTCGACAATCACTTAAAAATAATTTACTGAAGTATGGAGTCAAAGGTCATCTTCTTAATGCTGGCATTTGCCATCTCTGCAAAGGCGATGTTGTTGCAATTACCAATGCATTAGAGCGATATCAGGTCTTAAGTTTGGCTTCACATTTGCACCTGGATGATTTACCATACAACTTGGATTGAATCAATGAAACTTAAATTTCTGTTGCAGGAGATGGATCCAACTTTTTCAGGAACTCGTGAATATAAACTGCTTGCGGTATGTTATGTATAACTTGGAAAGCTTTTGTTGGTCTTAATATGTTTCTTTTATAGCAATTTCCTTGGAAATGGTCGATTGCTTCCATTTTTTCTGTTGGTTTTGAATGCGCATATATATTTATTGATTTTTTTGTTATGAGACTGTTAAGTGTTAACATCCAATTTACCTTCTTCATGCATGATGCTGACAGCTTATTGATATATGCAGACTATAGACAAAAACTCTCATATACAATTATTCATTTGTGTGTATCCACATATTCATATATGAAATCTGAATCAACCCCCCTCCCCCCCAACACACACACCGATGCTGCCTCCTTTTCTGTCCCTATTGTCCCCTCTTTTGGGATGTAATGATAGAATGTCTATGAGCAATCACATTTTTTGGTGACAGGATATTGCTGCTGCCATTGATGAGGAAGATATTGCAAAATTCACTGATGTTGTCAAGGAATTTGATAGCATGACGCCACTGGTACATCTCTCCTTGTAATCCTTAAGTACTTCAGTCTTGAATTTTTTTTGAAAAAAGCAATTCTAGGGATAGGTAAATTTCTTCTGTATTTAGAACTTTTACTAGAAAATCTGTGAATGCATGTAACTTTGTACATGAAGTATTCTATCTGTTGTACTCATCAAGGGTTCTATATCTGCTCCTATTGTTACTTTTTCACTGTCTCGGTCATACATCCCTGTCACCAAGTGAAGAAGTGAACCACTGAACTACACAGCCACCTATTAACCTCTCACTATTTGCATCTTTTGTATATCTGATACCTTGATATCTAGTTTCTCAATCTGCTGATGATGGCATTCTTTGCCTTATTTGCTGTGCAGGATTCCTGGAAGACAACCCTTCTATTGAGGGTGAAAGAGAAGCTGAAAGCTAAAGAACTAGAGGAGGATGACCTCACCTAAGCTTTAGGTTTCAAACATATGTTGTTTCGGTTTCTCACTGATAATTGCCCTGTACTGTGATGTGTGTCCAGTTGCACTCGTTCACAATGCGTTCTATTACTAAGTATATTTGGTTTGGGTTTTACTTGTGTGTGTTTATGGTGTTCTTTTGCGTCACGTGGTTCCCCCACGAAATTCAAAGGAGAAAGGGATTTGCGGAGGATAAAATCAAATTTCTTCAGTCAAACCCTTGTGGTCTCGCCCATTTGGCGGGTTTACGACAAGAAAAGAAGCTGTTTAGCTTCTTCAGTCAATGTAGTTTAGTTGTCTCACTCATCCCATACGTGGATGTGAGAGGCAATTACGATTGTTGAGTTTGTCAATCCCTTCTCCCAACATTCACATACGATTGGAGAAATAAACAGAGGAGGTCTAAATATAGCTGTTTGTTTTGGATTGATTCACCTATCATTTATTATATTCTGGCGGGATTTTACTTTGATTTTCTGGTCACGTCTGCACATCATCATCGAGAGCTAAATGAACCAATGAACTGCACTGAGTTTAACTGCTGTACTTGATTGGTCGCTAATGCAGCAATGAACAGCACGGTTAGATCAGGTGGAGCTCGCTGGAGATTCGGAGGTTGAAGTCTTGAACAACCGAACTCTGTCCTTTGTTTTGAGTTTTCAATCGTTTGAATCGATCCGCTGGATACTTTTAAAATTAAAGTTCTAAAATCTAAGTAGGCGTAGAGCTATCTAGGTTTTAGAATGGCAAGAACAAATTTTAGATTTACAGAATTCTAGGCTGGTCTCTAGCACGTCTATCATATAAAATAAGAATCCTAATTGAGATCGCAGATTCAAGTCTAGAACTGGTTCAGGCTCCATTTTGGGGCTAATGGTGTTTTGTGCTGAATTTTGTATTTTATATTATAAATTTTTTTATAACAAATGAATAATAAATTGTCATCATATGTTTCAACAAATCATTCTTAGAGATATAGATAATATATAAAAAGTTAGGAGAGTTAAAGCTAATCAATTGAACGTCAACTAGTAGAATATCTAAAATAATATTTATTATTTCATCTATACCATGAAATAAGAAGTTCAACGAAAACAATTCTTGAAATGACAATTTACAAGAAGACGTAAATCTTTAGATATGCTAAAACAAAGAGATAGTTAATAGCATCTCTAAGGAGAGAGATAGGTTTTTTGTTTATATATATTTTAATGGTAAAAAAGTTATCTAGAATATCTAATTATAATTAAATATATTTAGTATATAAATATTTTAACAATATAATATAACCTGATCGTTCGACAGATCTAAATACGACTCGAAAGAATTTTAATCATCCAAATATTAAATTAATTAGTACTGATAACAGCTCAAATTTTGAGAGTGGTAATGACTTCAGTTAATTACGGGAACCCCAAATAAGAAATTGAGGAATGTAACGGTACTAAAGCCCAGGTTCAAACCTCTTCAGATTTCAGCATCTAGAAGGACACTATTAAGCAATGAAAACCCACAGAGGAAGTCCCAAGACAGCTTACTTTCCCTTCCCAACAGGATAAACTTTCTTAAATTTGGTTATGCATCTGCCAAATTCAGACAGTTAGCACAGGAGAGAGACGGCTTTTCACGTTCAGTGACATCTTCGAGTAGCCATGGTCTTCGAGAACGCATTAATGGAGTTTTTGCACGGAGGATTGATTGGACTTTGCTCATGAAAATGGGCAAAGAATGGATCCAGAACCCAATGAACACGGCCCTTTTTGTGTGGATCGTGTGTGTTGCTATCTCAGGTGCAATTTTGTTCCTAGTCATGACTGGGATGTTGGACCATGCACTACCTAAGAAGTCCCAGACAGATGTATGGTTTGAAGTCAATAATCAAATTCTCAACGCACTCTCTGCTCTCATGTGTCTGTACCAACACCCAAAGCGGTTTTATGACCTTGTACTTCTCTGTAGATGAAATCCAAAAGACATTTCTAGACTCAGAAAGATTTACTGCAAGAATGGGACTTATAAGCCTCATGAGTGGGCGCATATGATGGTGGTGGTGGCTTTACTCAATCTTTACTGTTTTGCTCAATTTGCACTTTGTGGTCTTAACTTAGGATATAGGAGATCAGAGAGACCAGCCATAGGAGTTGGGATATGCATTTCTGTTGCAATAGCTGCACCTGCAGCTGCTGGTGTATACTCCATTCTTAGTCCCCTTGGGAAGGATTACGAGTCTGAAATAGACGAGGAAGCACAGATGCAGATTTCCGCTGGTGAAAGGCCAGAGAAGTTGAGGCCAAATTCATTAGAGATGAACAAAGAATTCTTGAGACTAGACCACAGTGGAGTGGAGGGATGCTTGATTTTTGGGATGATATTTCTATAGCATATCTATCGCTTTTCTGCTCCTTTTGTGTAGAAAGAATTCATAATCATCCGGAATATGGAGAGACTCGGACTTGGGAACATGTATGTTCACATTTTAACTTTTCACCACTTTTGCTTGGCCCCTTTCTGGATTTTAAACATGGCTGCTGTTAATATTGATAATGAGACTGTCAGAGAAGCACCAGGCATTACAGGAATTATTCTTTGTGCATTTGGATTACTACACGGTGGTTTTTGGAGGATTCAAATGAGAAAGAGATTCAATTTGCTAGCTTGCACATTTTGCTTTGGTGAGCCAGCTGTTTCTGATTTCACTTTGTGGTTATCTTGTTTTTGGTGCTCTCTTGCTCAGGAAGTTCGAGCTAGGAATTCTTATGGTATTGTCGAAGATAAGTTCTGTCAGAAGCAAATGGACTGCAGCAACAAGATGCCACACATTCACCTTTCCCCTGCGGAGATGGTTCAAACCCAAGTTCTCCACTTGGAAACAAGTCTAGCCCATCCAAGTTTACGATATCTAATTCTCCAAGTCCGAGCACAGTTTCAAAGGGGTATAACACGCCTAGAAGGCAGCTTCTTATGGTGAAAGAAGAGTCTTCTAGAGGAGTTAAGGATGAAACTATACTCCACCTGCTCCATCACTGATAGAAAGAGAAGCCAATTCAGCTGGAAAAGAACATATATAGCATTTTTATTTTGTAATTAATTGACGAGGTGGGTTTTGAAAACTATTACATGAATTGTTCGTGTAGTATGTTGAAATGCAATAGATATCCCCCTCCCCTCTCTCTCTCTCTCTGTTTTTTACATGCAAGTTTGCCTCGTACAATTGTTTTTATTCTGAACACCATTGCTTTTGATATGGCTTCAAAATCTTGTCCATAGTTTGATCAAACTTAGAAGAAAATATTTCCAAAAACAATTATTTTCTGATAGCAACGGTCTACAAAGTTGTGATTAGGTTCTTTGAAATGAAATGACATCTATGTGCTTCATTTGATTGCAACTTTCTACGTTTTTAGACCGGGATTCCGTGACCCAGCATTTTTTTTCCCGATGAGTTGCTTGTGCAATACTTCTTAATTTGTTTGCTGACGGCTTGTGTTAGATTTACTAAAGGGATGTGCTTCATTATACTTGCTCCATGCTGTCTCCTGACAAAGCGATTCCCTGATGATGAAAGTTAGATAGCAAAAGAGATACATTGGGGGGGGGGGGGGGGGTTCTTCATTTATAGTAATTTATCAATTTACATCTGTGATCGCTACTTCGACGGAGATTTTTGTTTTTCATTTGTCTTCTTTACAATTCAAACTCTAAGTAACGCCCGTCTTCTTGGACACTGATAGTGCTGTAGTTCCTCTGGGGAGAAATAGGAAGTCCAACTGTGTAGCAGGAATTGTTCTATTACTTGTTTGAGACTGTAACCGCGTGTTTAGTGTTCCTAAGGAGATATTTAATGTTAGAGCTATTCCTTTTCATTATTGCATAGCACACACTGACACACATGAATATACATAGAGAGGGAGAGTAGTGGTTACTTTGTCATATAATCACAGGGGTCATTAAATTATCGGTGGTGTTGGTTTCTCGCATGGGTGACGATCGCATGTTAAGCAATATTATGAACCTGTAATGCCATTAGAGTCAAGAGTACACTGCTCACTTTATTATTGACGTCGATAACTTGCATTCAAAGTGATCACGGCCGTGCACCTGTAAGACCAGCTTTTTCATTGAGTGGTATTGCATGCACAGAGAACCGGACTCAGACTGCATAATCCTAGTTCATAATTCTGCTGTGAGTATTCTGCTTTGCAAATTTAAGATCGTATATATGATTGTGCTAATGTCCTGTCCATTCCCAGAAAATTATAGCAGTGGGACTATCTCTATGCTTGAGGACCTTGTGGAGAACACTAGCTAGAGAGGGTTTCGCTAAAGGGTCTGTTTGGCTGGAAATTGATGCTATTGTAACTCCAGGTCTCTTTCCATTCTGCAGAGTACAGACCTGTTCACCACCAATTTTTTAATTGCCATATAAACATTATGTGCGGTCCCCTTTAATGGTAATGCCTTGACATTACATGAAAAGAACAGGAAATCGTTTGGTGTTATAGCTTCCTCCTAACATAATACTATAGAGTAAGAAAGATAGTGTCACGGTGGTCAAATGAAATTCATACCGAAAGGGGAAGCTGAATTTTATATGAGGTGTATGATTGTGGTTTCAAACTCTTCTTTCATGACAGAAAGTGGACTCCATGTAAAATACTTCTTTAGAAGAATGATTTTTTCAGCAAAACTTTTAATTTCCAAGATGAAGTCACCTGCAATTGATTTCGGAAAGGTGATTGAGAAAAGAAAGACATTATTTGAATCAAGAACCCCCACTGTCTTATAGAATATTATACAATGCTTGTCCTAACCGAACATAGGAACATAGTGTGCTTGTTAGTGTTATGTGGGTGGTTCAATGATTAAAGGAAAGAAACCTATCGCTTTTGTCACTCACACTAACTTTCTTGTTGTTTAACTGGTTATTGCTTGCTTCTTGAATCGTGTCCCTCGCTGAAAAGGGTCATTTCTTGAATGACTACGTTAAATCCACCCCATGAATGCATAAGCAGACAGTAACCGAGAAAGATAACCAAAGCACGCGTTGGTTCTTGTTTCAAACTTTTTTCATATTTTACTCCGTTGTCTGTTTTGCTTTTGATTTTTCTGTTATGTTGCATATGTATTGTATACGCGTGTGTTGCCATGCAGGAAAGCCGGTGTAATGGAGTAGTAGGTTGATTGATCACACAAATTGACAACAAGATCCGGTGAAGGTTATATCAGCAGAACACGTACTACAAATTAGCTTTTTGATGATGGTATACGAGGAGAATGGCCGGAGGTCAGTACAGGAAAGGCTACCGGAAGCTCTTCGTGGCTCCACACGTATTCGAAAGGGCATCAATGCTTTTTTGTCTCAGGTAAACAGGGTGGTAGGGGCAGGTAGCAAGCACCAACCAGGTCTCTGCTATGCCAGAACTGAACAGAGTAGATTGAAATGCATGCATACTGTTGCTTTCACTAATTAAAGGTGACTTCCCACAATGCAACACTAATTGCTCGATCCCGGGAAAGGGATTTTGATTATAAGCACGTATATTTGCAAGGTTGCAAATTGTCGAGATCATGTCAATACATCTAAATCAGCAATAAAGTGTGAATCTACAAAAGTGAAGATCATTTTGCGTTTTTATCGTTTAGGCTGTGTTTTTTTTCTGAAAAATAGTTTTTGAAAAATTATTTTTAAATTTTTTTTGTGTTTGTTTGTCATTAAAAAAATTAGTCAACGAAAAACATTTTTCAGTCAAAGAAAAATTTGGCTTGGTTTACAGGAAAGTGTTTTCCTTTTATTTTTGGCGGAAAACACTTTCTAGAAGTTGTGAAAAATTTAGAAATATCACATTATTTGTTGATTATATCAAATTTAGTCCTTAAAATTTTGATTGTTATATATATTTTGTTTTGAATATTTATTTTTCAATTTCATCCTTTAGAATTTAATTTTTATATTAACTTTGGTCCTCATTTTTATAATTGCTATTTGATTTTTCCTTATCATTTTTTAATTAAAGTTTTTTATCTATCAAATGTGGTTCTCATTCTTTTGATTGTTACTTATTTTATTTGAAATAATTTATGAAATGTTAATTATTATTATTTTAATTTCTTCATCAACTAATTTTTATATTTTTTAGATTTGATCTCTATTATTTTGATTATTATTTATTTTATTTGAGATAATTTATGAAATTATATTTTTTTCAATTTTATTCCCATTCAACTTTTTAATAAATTTGAGAAAAATAAAATATTAATAAGTTATTTTTCAGTTCATTTTCCATGATATTACCAAACACTGAAAAGTATTTTCCAACTTATTTTTCATTACACTACCAAACATCAAAAAATACTTTGTTGAAATTTATTTTTTTGGAATTCACTTTTCCTGAAATTCACAACTTTTCAGCAAACAAACATAACCTTATTTTTTAAAATATTTTTTTAAAAAAATATATCAAAATAATTGACATGATATAGCAAAACCTGTTGGAACATGAACACCCGCTTGGACATTTTCTACTCTAATCCTGTTCTTTGAAAGCGATTTGAGCTTTTAAGGACTGGAACATGTATATAATATAAAATCTGGCCTCTTAATCTCAATCCTAAAAAAACCATTAGGGTCACTCGTGACAGCTGTCCTCAGTCTAGCGCCGCGGTAGGACACTTTCAGACCAATCACTTTTTTTATTAATATTTTATATTTATGAAAGACAATCAATTTAATTATAATAAAAAAAAACAAAAAAATGTCTGAAATGAAACTTTATTCCAGTAGCTTACACACCTTAGAAATTTAATCGTGCTTGAGCTAATTAAGTCATTTGGCTATTTATAATGAAAGGTAAAAAATTAAGTTTGTCTATAATTAATTTGCATGTCCCGTGAAAAATTAAATCACCCATTAATTGTTTAGCTACATGTTTTAGTTTCTTGTCGATTAATAATAATTAATTAATGTAAAAACAACAATCCCTCACAAAGTCGATAGCGTAAAATACCAAAAATACTTATCTTTAGTGAATTAAATTCCAATCAAAGGTCAAAAAAGTTGGCTCCACTAAACTGTCTTCACCGCTTATTTGTCCTCGGCGCGTCCAAGAATACAGACAAGCCCCAAGAATCCTCCACAACCCTTTCTCCAGTCCTTTAACGCCACGTCATCTCTAACCGTCATATTTCAAAACTTATATTTTAACCCCTACAGATTCGGGGATATTTCACTTCGGCTTTTATCATATCAATTATTTCAGTATCGATCTTGAAGTCTTATATAACACTATCCTTATGGTTTACACACACACACATGTGGCTAGCAATTGTTAACATGATTTTTATTTAAAGTTCACATCACACTATTTTGCAAAACATGTTATAGCAGCCCCATATTCTTTTATCAAACATATTATAACATTTCATATTTTTATACTTTAATATAATACACACACATATACACACACACCAATATATGTAGCCTTTTATTGATAGAACTATATATTTATCTCGAATAACTTAACCCCGAGTATTGTATAAACTATTTTTTTTATTTTTAATTAAAAAACATTAAAAATATTAGTTTATTAGTTTTTAAATAAAAATTAATTTCAAAAACAGATGTGATAGCGGTTACGGTTCAAAATATTTTTTATTTAAAAAATTATTTTTAATATTAACTTATCAAAACAATTTAAAAATATTTTAAAATATTAATTTTAAATAAAAAATTAAAAACACAAGTTGAAATCACCAAAACATATTTTTGAACCACGTTACTAGAACACCAAAACCATACAAACAAACACTCATTCAGTGTAAACAATATTTCCTTTGAAATCACCAAAGCACCCTCGAGAAATAATACGATGACAAAATTATCCTCGGACGCCCACCGAGCATGAAAACACAGAATCAGAACCCAATCCATGCCCCTCTAACTCTATATAAGGCTCCCCTCTCCCTATTAGAACCTCCACCAGTTCTCATTTCTCTGGTAGCCATTCCTTCTAGACACATCTACCTCTATCTAGAACTTGTCTGTCTTTCTCTTTCTTTCTTATTTGTCTAACAGGTACAGTCAAAGCTTTCCAAGAACTGGCTAACTCACAAGAAATTCTGGCAGAAATCACTGAACCAAAGCCACCAACATCTTCAAGAAAGAGCCAAGAAGTGGTTCTTGCTTTCTATGAAGCCTTAAAGTCACGTGACGTAGACACGGTACACAAGATCCTAGCCCACGATCTTGAATGGTGGTTCCATGGCCCGCCGTCTCACCAGTTTCTGATGCGCCTTCTCACTGGTGAACAAAAAGACAACGACGTGCCGTTCAAGTTCTCGCCTATTTCCATCACCTCTTTTGGAAACATTGTGGTTGTTGAAGGGTGTGATACCAGTCGTTCCATTTCTTGGGTGCACGCTTGGACTGTTACGGATGGGGTAATTACCCAGGTTAGAGAGTACTTCAATACTTCTCTCACTGTTACTCGTCTTGGAAACCAATCACAGCCGTCTGATTTTAAGTCCAAGTCAAAGTCGTCATCAACGACTGAGATTTCTCCTGTGCATTGCCCATCCGTCTGGGAGAGTAGTCTCTCCGACCGGATCGGTAAGTCCGTTCCGGGTTTGGTTCTGGCTATTTGAGTGGACTCTGATCAGGTGCATCCGGACGTATTGTAATATACTCGTAGTTTGGAATAAATAGGGTGCGCACGTGTGTTTTGTTTGTGACAGAGAGATGTGAATCATCGTCCCTTGGGTCCTGTCTGGTTTGTTTTACTGGGTCTGGTTGTCGTTTTTGTTTGCTTTTGATTGTTGAAGTTGTGAGAGTAAGTAGTAAGAGCCAGCCAAGATGGGGAGACCTCTTTGGTTAACGCTACATGTCCCTGTTATTTGTTATTTTCATTTCTCAATAAAGATGTGGTATCGTGATGATGATGATGATGATGATTTCTTCTAATTTTAATTTACTGGATGCGTCGTCGCTTTTTACCGTTTTGTTTGTTGCTTGGTAAAGATTGTGGCAATAGTATTAAATAAATTGTGCACTGAGCACTGGTTTTGAAATATATAATTAGAGAAAAATATTAAATTACCGATAAATGTTAAATTTAATGAGGATGGACAACCGAGGGCAGGAGCATGTGTCGCTCTGGAGCCCCGTGGAGTGTTTCGAGGTTTTGGTCAGCGTTATTGGGTGGAGCGGAGCGGGGACAGGGCTCCATACCATTTTGGTAACAACATTGTATCTTATTCTTGGGGAATTTCTCGAGGTCAGTCCAATTTTTTTGTACATTGATGAATGAAAATTGAAATGTTATCTTATCTTTCTTTTTTTGTCTGTTTATATTTGTTTTTCTCGTTTTGGGGTTAACTTTTGTTTTTGGATTTTGAAGAGAAAACAAATTCGGACCAAAATGTATTTGCGTAGTCTTATAAGATGTTATAAGTTTTATTAGATTGACTGAATAGAAGAAGGATGCTCTGCGGTCTACACTTTGTTATTCCAACACCATCATTTACGGTAATATATATATATAGCTTGGCTGGATATGTATTTTAATTACCCTTTAGTTTTAATTTCTATAAAAAATCATTTTATTTTTTATTTCAAAACAATAACAAGGAGAAAAAAAAATACTACACCATAATAATAATAATAATAAATATTTTAAGGATTTTATTTTATCTTCGATGCTTGGTTCATATTTTGTACTTCACAGTATATGTTTTATTAAACAATATATTTTGAAATATATAAATTTAAAAGGGGATTAATATGTATATTTGCCGTATTTTTTTCATAATATGTATCTTTAATTGCGAAGCGATTGCATCATAAAACAAGACTAAAATATAAAATATTAGTAACAATTCATATATAGCATGTGATATTTTTATTTTATTTTCTTGGTAAACAGCACATTTCTTGTGACGTTATAATTATTAACTTAACGATCTTGTCTTGCCAGGTGAACGGCCCAGATTAGATCCTTATTGCTGATACTTCCAAACAGCACGGTGAGAGTAGGTTCATCGTAGCATCAGCGTGCACAGCCCTATCGAACAATCATTTTGATGGAAGGTGTGCGAACTACATTATCAAAATAGTTTTTTTTCTCGCTCGGATCATATAGGTACTGTTTGGCATTGCGTTTGTAATCACGTTTCATCAAATTTAAATTATTTTTTTTTGTTAAAATTGAGTGCGGTTTACACTTTTTGGATCGTTTTGATGTACTGATGTCAAAAATAATTTTTTAAAAATAAAAAAATATCATTAATAACATTTCGGTATAAAAAACTATTTAAAAAACAACCACTAACCATCACTCATAATCGAATCAATTTTGATCACATGAAAAGGAGCGACCAACAGAAGAAGTGGGTACATTCTCAATTGATAATAATTAAAAAACAAACCAAAAGAAGTGCGTCCTCATATGGGATCATCGTGGGGACTAACATGGTAACGTTTTCTCGGGGTGGGACAGCGGTCGAGTGTCCATGGGACCTTAGACACCTCCCACTTTCCCAGCTAGCCCTCCACTTCCTTCATCCTAGCTGCGCCGGAATAAGCTACCCCTGGTTATTTTAATATATTTTAAAATAAAAAAAACTTTGAAAATCCACATCTGCAACACTTGAGCAAGGGAACTCGTACAAGTTTTCTGCACCGCCTCTGGGAATGGAGGGCCTGTCGCTTTTGGTGTGCATTATTTGGTCACATATGAAGGTGTGCCAGAACTGCCTTTTATTTTTATTCCTGTCACGATGTTAGAGTGTGTTTGGTATTGCGGTAGCGGTAGTGATTGTGGTTTAAAAAAAGTTGTTTTATAAAAAGTATTTTTAGTTGAGGTTGGTTTGAAAAAATAGGTGTTTGGTTAAAACTGTGGTTGAAATTGAGGTTGAAAAAAAAGTAGTTTAATTTGTTTGGTTAAGAATGATTTTGAAATTGAAGTTATAAAATAATTTTAAAAAATATATATTAATATTGATGGTTTTTAATTTAAATATTGTGGATTTAATTATTACATCATGAAATAAATAATACTTTATATAAAATATTTTTTATTGGTTCATTAAACTATCTACATTTCCATCACGTATGAAATACATCCGATAAGGGCTATAATTTTTTTGGTTTCTTAAGCACGTAATAACATCAGGTAAAATATAATCAAGAACAAAATTAGGATTGCGATCAAATTTTGTAAATGATATGTCATCAAGCGATCTCTGTCTTATTTATGTAGTGTCATTGAATAATGTTAAATACTAGTTTTTTGAATAAAATATAATTAAAAAATAAAAAATATATTTTTTATTTTTTATTTTACTGGGTCGGACCCGGTTCAATATATTTTGAGCTTTGAACTGGACCCGATCTGGCCGAAACCGGTCCGACCAAAACAACATGCTACACTGTTCATCTGCTGTAGCATTCTAATTATAAAGCGTTTTGGATTCAAGCCAATTTGTTGTTTCATGATTTTTCTTCTTCACATCAATTAATGGTTTTTGGTTTGTGATGTTTCTTCTTTTTATAGGTGCACTATATATGTCTTTAACTACTTTCAAGGGTGGGCAATGGTGTATTCTCGGCGCAATTGACCAAATGGAGGACCCCTCATGTTAAAGGCATTCCCAATATAAAAATATATATTGCATTCCTGCCTCTCACAGGTATGGTAACAGTAGAGTAACGAGAGGCGAGAGGCAGGAACGTGGCGAGAAGCATGAAATTTCAGCTTTAACAAAACAGCGTTTGCAACGCAGATAATGGTAGGGCCCACATGTAAAAAATCACGGCTGATTTATAACCAAACACTTCAATGCAACTGTTACACAATAAACGCAGGTAGAAACGCTTACCCAAACGGACTCTTAGTTTATCGACGTGCATGAACGTGGACATGAATATTATGAATCAAAGGAAACGGAGATTAAGCAGGTAATAACTTGCTTTTTTATCCTTTTATCTTAGCAATTAATCACGAGTTATTTTTAATTATAAATCGTTGACGATGAATCGCTGAAAACACCTATACATGTGTTAATTTGTAATGGCATAAAATCCAATATGGCACCTATCTGATCCTATGGGCCAAGAATCTAAAAAAATTCACTTGTTTTGCTGTTGAGAGATGAGGACAGCCAATCTGTTTCAATTGATTTAACTAGTAGAATAATTTGGTGTAATAATTCTAACGCTCCATAAAATTCAATTTCATTGAAGGACTAGTGTCTCCATCGCCTCGACAATGATTTTTTTTTAGAATATGTTTGAAGTCTTTTAAAGTATGTTTGAAGTGCGGTTAAATTATATTTATAAAAAAATTTTGATTTTTTTATTTTAAATTGTTTTTTTTTATGTAATTTTTTTTAATATATTTTTTCTCTGATGATTAAAGTTTTCATTACTCTTCAAATAAATTTTGAATACCAAACCTAAGAAATATGTAGAAACTATTACTATTGTTTTTGCCGAAGTAGTTAATAAGCGCAAACCGGTCTGTATATATACGTGTATGTCGTTAGTTTCGCCCTTAGTCCATCGAACTTCAGGCTCATGGAAATTAGATTTTATATAAAAATGCGATGGCAGATCAAGGATTATTTGCATTTTTCTTCTTAATTAAAGATAATTATTTAGTTGAAAATAGACCCATTAAAAAAGAGAATATAATTACATCGCACAGGAACTGGCTACTAAGGGGAATATACGGAGGCCAACATGAGTAGTGTCGAGAGAACAATTTCGTTGTAGATTCCGGTGTACCGAGATCCTTTATGCAGATATCAATATTCTCCATACTGATTTGGACAGTACTTCCTGCTGATATGGGACTCCGAATATGCCCTCCATTTCTCATACTTGAATGATCGATTAATTAGTGCAAACAATCTCTCCATCTTGATAAGAAGACCAACATGATGGAATATGAATTTTTTATAGCTTTAGATCCAGTTGAATAAATAACCGAGCCAAACAAAAGTCGACTGACAATGCCAAATTAAAATAATAATAAAAAAACATGCAGAAACTAGTCTTTGCTTTGAGATGCTGGTGGTACCCTTCTGCCTCGGTGCTCTTTTGCTAGAATCCATCCACTTTTCTTCAAAAAGAACAACGTCGGGATAGTTTGCAGCATTATAATTATTTTTTAAATTGTTTTTAATTATTAAAATGATATTAAAAAAACTAAAAAATATATTAATTTTAAGTAAAAAAATTTAAAATTTTATAAAGTATAGTTTGTATCGTAAAAACAAACACTTCCTTAAACAATATAATATTCCTTTTGAAAGTCACATTCATATGAAATGTTACACGTATGATGTAAATGAATGATGAATACAATGTGCTTACAAACAAGATAAGCATGGGCACTTCAATGGTGGAGGAAAATGTAAGCCCATGAAATTACTATGTTTTGTTGTTTTCTTCTATTTCACACCAATGTGTCCTGTCATTTTCGGTGCCTTTTTTTATCCTTTTTAATTGGTTAGAGAAGCTTTGGATTAAATCATGGTTAATCGACAAAATTTGTAGTTTTCTCTCTTATTCTATGTATCTTGTACACAAGTAGAAGAGAATTTTTCGTTATTACTTCAACTTTACACGGAACATCATTGAAATATCATCTTTACACTGAAGGAGTGTCAATCCGAATTGTCAGGTGGCAGAAGTATTCGTTTTGGATCACCAGGAGGGGAAAGTGAGTAGATTTAGGATAGATTAAAAATATTAATTTAAAAAATAATAATAATAAATTAAAATTTTTAAAATATAATATTCTTGATTTTGATTTTGATGGGAAGGAGATATCAAATTGAATTAGTGTTAAATAAATGATGTCGGCCGTGTTTATTTTAAAATAAAAAATATTTTAAAAAATAATTATTATCAGACTTTCAAGCACATTTTAAATATCAATTTAAAGTCCTTTACTTATTTTTTTTTTCTTAAAATTAATTATTCGGTAACTTTTTAAAAAAATGATTTACCTTTCCCTTCGGTTTTGTTAATTTGTACACGCTGCCGCTAATAATAAGGTGCCGGTTTTCATCGCCGAGCAAGATTTTTGCGCAAGCATTTTGGCCATTTACGACTCGATAGTTTCGGGGCTTATACTCCTTGACATAATTTATATCTCAATGCTTGAATTTAGACTCGGAAGTTACACGAATCCAAAGCTATAATACACAGCAAAACTCGTTCGGATGCGGTTTTTTATTTGGATCCGAATGTAGCAGGTGCCCTAATACTCTCTTGAAATAGATCATCGATCATCTAAGAATCTTGATGGCTCAAAAGTCCAAAGCAAATACTCTCAAATTGGATTACACATGTCTATAAGATATAATGACAACACCCTTGTATAGGATGCTCAACGAGATCCTGTAGATCGATCAAATCTTTGATATGATTGATTCACTCAAAACTAATTTGTTATAGCTGAATGCACTGCCTCCAAATTAAATTTGAAATATTTCTTACAAATTACAGCAATAAAACATATATTTATTAAATAAGAGCATGTTGCTTTAATATATATGCTCTAAAGAATGGAGTTATTATCATTATCTGCAATACACGACTTAAAAAATCTAAAATTAGAATAATTTTTCTATTGATCTGTTATCACTTTGGGTTTTTGTTGTTAAATAGTTTAAAATCATGGATGACATTTATATTATTTATTTTATTTTTGCTTAGACAAACTCATTTGAGTTCAATGTTAAATAGATAGTATTGAATATGGATGAGGAAAAAACCGAACCGAATCTAACTCGAAAAAAACTTGAGTCAAACCGAAAAAATGAACCAAACTGAAAAAACGAGTCAAAACCAAGCTAAACTGGAAAAACTTGTTTTTGTCCTATAAAACCAAATCGAAATAAGTCAGTTTGAATCAATTTCTGTTCGGTTTTAGTTTTTTTTTAAATTCAATTTAGTTATTATTTTTAATAAAAACTGAATAAAAAAAATCACCCCTAGTTTTGAACATAAAAGAACTCATCTTTTTCTATATAAAAAAAACTCTGTATTCTTCTTTTTACTCAAGTCTAAATATTCTCTACAACTAATAACGTAGATGCACGAGCTCACAAGGCTCCTTCCTATCTCCTACCCAAACCAACTTAGATATTGAAGGGCACCCAACCATTTCAAAAAAACTTATTTTGCAAGTGTCCTAGCGATCTAAATCCAGTATTTTACGCCTTCTAATTTATAACAACCATGAGAAAACCATAAGTTTTTAAAGGTTTCCAATAACCTCATCACGTTGATTTCTTCAGGACAAGAAAAGGTAAGGGGAACAATCTTTGGAAAGAGTCTTTCGAGACCTGCCTATTAATCTTTTTGTTCCCGTTCAAGCAGGCGAGAGCGATCTTCCCGTTCAAACTTGATAATTATGAAAGGTCACAATTAAGCAGCGGCTATGGAAGCAACGACTTGACAAGGAATCATTCACAGTACTCCATGTGATTTTTTCGGAGAAAATGGGGTCTACGGGCATTTTCATGATAGATGGATCCACTTTTACACAGGAGAAGATACGATCGCTATATCTAATAATTTCTTTGATTTGACAACAATAGATTAAAAAGTGACATCCATTAATATACTCGAGTCCTTCCGAGTACAGAGATAATGCAAGGAAATAAAAAAAAAGCTTAACAAACATCAGGAACAATTTCGAAGCGTCGTTGCAGAATACTGGTGAAGAAAAAGGACCACCTGCTCAAGGGGTGTCCTTCTCATCAAGAATCACCAGCAATGCCACGATGAATGCATAATCAACCTCTGGATAAACTTTAACCTTGTATTTCTGCTTTCCCTTGCAGAAACTTTCAAGAGTGAAGTTGTGTTTGACCTGTAAAATATCGTTACATTAATAAATCATACATGCAATCGGTTAAAATTATATATCCATCGTTATTTAATAGAAAATAAACTATATAAGTATTCAACAATATTGTTGAACATTGTCAAACAGATGTTCGCATTTTCATATCCGAAGCCAAATTATTATGGAAATTAAAAATATATAAGCATAAAGGCTATTCGTTAGTACCTCTGCAATGAGTCTATGGCCTTCATAAACTTTGAATGACAAAGACGTGTAAGCTCCAGTTATATGGAAGTAAGGTTCCTTTTTCTTGAAGTTGTTTGCCAAGAAGATATTGATCTGTTTTTTTATCTGGAGAGGATGAGATTGCTTCACAGAGAAGAGGATACTGCTGGTGTCGTGTGTGCTTGCACCTGCGTGAGCCTTCCATTTATGTTGAAATGCAAGTGCCTTGACATAAAAAAATAACAGTAAAACGTAGACATCTTCAGGTTCTTCAATAAATGCAATATCAATATATTCTGGCAATTTATTACTTCTTAAAAAATTATAAGGAATAATATATATGATCTTCTTTTTTCATGCTAGCTAGCAAGGATTGATTTTCACAAGAGATTAATTATCAATTACCTTTCCCCGCAATGTGAGGATTGGAAAACCGGCAGGATCAAGCAAAACTCTTTTCAGCTTGAAGTTCCAGACACCACCATCTACCTTGAGGAGAAAGTTTCCACTGAGATCAAACACTTGAAATTGCGAACTGGATAGTTTATTCATCTTCTTCTTGACAATCAACTCAAGGGGGTAAGGAGTACAATAGCTTTCCCCAATAACACTAACAGGAGGAACCCCATAAGCCCACTCAGGAACCTTCATTGAATTGCCTGTGGGAAACTAGCTAGCTGGAAGACAATCAAATGCTTCTTTTTTGTCGCCAAATAATTACGGTTTGTGCTTGGTTATTTATCCAAATACTGCTGGTTTGATTTGTTTCCTATTTTTTTAGTTGTCTTCATTACGTTTATCGTAGAATATTTTGACTGAACATTTTCTATAATTGGAGGGGCACAGGTAGATACTCTATCCCTTTTTGTCTGAAAACGGATCTTCCTCGTTTCAAAAGAGAATTTTTGTTGGGAGGAGTTTCCGAATGAACGTTGGAGAGCGTTCTGTCCTATGGATAGGTCTTTTTTAGGATTTGGTCAGCAGTTGTAATGGCTTCGTTTGACGTGGCCTGATGACCTAATCATGTAAAAAACCTCTACTTTGTATGGTGGAGTAATTTCATTTTTTCTCCTCTTGAATCTTGCTAGGTATTTTGTCATGGTGATCGAACAAACTAGAGGAAATCTTGAAATAGGAAGCAAAGGCTCGATTGTATTGCAGTGAAATTTATAGAGCAATTTTCTTTCTTTCTATGTCGAAAACAAATTAGAAAATAATCTTTCTATTTTTTGCGTTTGCATTTTGCAACAAAGAATTCAAAGACTTATTTGGTCTCCTGTGTAAAAGAATCAACAATCAGCATTCTGCAGGCTGCAAGATTATGGAAACTAAAAAGTTGTAAATATATTGATAAATATCAGTTTGGAATCGAAATCGTGTCGAACCAACTTGGAATTACGTTTCCCTTCCTTCCTTCCTTCTTTTTTATGAATGAAAAGGATTCGTAGATCAAGAGAACAAAAAGGGCCGGGCTCTGCCCTACAAGAGTTAATACAAAGAAGGCAAAAATCTAAAACAAAAGGAAACAAATCCTTGAATACAGAGCAAACTATCAATTCGTAAAAAACAAAACATACTTTGGATTGTTAGCCTTATAGAGCAGCTTAGAATTGTGAAACCTACTCCTTACGATATCAAAAATCCACATTTGCAAACAACTTCCTCGGAGAGCTGAGCATTATCGTGAATTCTGCAGTTTCTCTCTTTCCGAGTCATATATTGTGATCCTCCAAGCTATCCTGAGAGGAGCAGACAAGAAAGTCTTCTTTTCAAAGTCAATTTTGGCCCATTGAAACTCTTAATCCCAGCTGACAACAGTTCTATTAATACAGCACAATCGCAGAATTGATTTCCAAATGTTTTGAGAGAATGCCCAACTCAAAAACAAATGATCACTATCTTCCATGTTATCACCGATGTAGAAAAGACAATCACTATTAATACTTGTGTCCATCTTAATCTGTTTCATCTCTGTAGACAATCTGTTAAGACAGCAAGCTATGCCGTGAAGCTATACCTTGGTAGATTCCAAGTGCCCAAAATAAGAATACGCCAGTCAACACGAGGCTTCTTGCTTCTTATGTGTTCCCTGGCAGTCTTGGTAGAGAAATTCCAATCCGCGGTAAGCTTCTAGTTGATGATCTAGTTGATATTCAAGGTGGTTTATGTGGTGTTCTAACTCCAGAAACTATGGTAGAGAAAGGATTGGTTGGTAGCGAAATTCTCACAACTTTTCTCGATTTCAAACTAAAATGACAAAGTAAATAACAAACCGACATATCCCTTTCTCAATGAATGATACCTCAAGGGTTTTAAACTACATTATTTCAAGAAAAATAAATATGAGAAATATTTATTTTTTCAAAGATAGGGATTACAAATAGGATTTGCCGTAATTCAATTAGATCACGGGTTTAGTTTAACTAGGTCAGATGGGAATTAAGTCGTCCTCCGAGGCTAGGAGAAAAGAGTCTCTCCATGCCTTCGTTACTTCACATCCCACCCTACAAATCTGAAGACCTTTTTTTAATTATAAATAAATAAAGAATAGGTTGTAAAGAATCCTCCCAGGAAATCACCATTACCATGGATATCATCAGATGAGGAAGCTGTTCAAACAACAGATAAGGATTGGATATAAAAAAGAAAAAAGGAAAAGAAAAACAAAAGCAAAGTAAAGACCCCAAAAATAGAAAGAAACAAAAGCCCAATATAACTGACAAAAAACCCCCGCGAAAAATTGTCGATCCTTTTCTCTTGTACGGGAAAGTCACTTCCTTCCACAGGCAAACTCCTAGAACTCTCCAAAAGAGTCTCTTCACACAAGCCAAAACACAAAAGAAGCATCCTGCCCATCATTCCATCGCGGTCGGGTGAGGTCCGGGTTGACTCGGAGCGTTTGAAGGTCAAAAGGGATGGAAAATAGTTCTCTTATTTTGGATGGCCAAAAACGGGTGCCCTTAGGTCTCGTTGTATCTGATTGTGCTAAAAGATGGTTTCAAGATACATTAAAGGAAGCAAAGACTGGTGATATTACCATGCAAGTTCTTGTGGGTCAGATGTATTTTAATGGCTATGGTGTCCCTAAAGATGTTGAAAAGGTTTTATCTTTTTCTTTCTTTGATTGTTTATTTTATGGTTCCTTATGTTCTTTTCTTTCTGGGTTTTCTTTGTATTGTTGGTTTCTTTAATTTTCTTGCTCTTAGCGTTGTATTTAGTTCTAAGATCAGGATGCAGCCGTTGATGTGCGATTTCAAGGTTTTGTATAAGTTGTAAGAAAATATTTGATTTCTGAGTGTTATGTTGCCTTTGGCTTAAAAAAATGGAAAACTCAATTCATATTAGGTTGCAGGTATTCCTTTCCAATTTCTTCCGCTTGCTTGTTTAGTTGTGTATATAATTTGGGTTGAGAATATTATATAGCATTCCAAGGCTGCTACATTTGTTTGCTTTTGAGGAAATTGGGAAAAGGAACAGAAAATTAGAACTTTTAAATACATCCGGAGTCTTCGTTGCTGTTGTTTAAAGATTAGTAAATAATTACTACTGTGCATTAGTTGCATAAAGCAAAATGGAAATGGGTTTAAGTTTTTATGGCCCAAAGATAAGATTCTTCCATCGGCAGTTGGCATCCAAATTGCAGAATGGTAAATACAATTTTGACGTTTGAGAGGTCACTGGAAGCCTGGTGGATATAGGAAGTTTTGCCTTTTAAATTGACATTTAGAACTGTGAGCTAAGCTTGATTTTCGCTATTTAGATTAAAAGGGTTGGAAAGTGTCTTTGTAGAATCATTTGTTTCTAATTGTGAAAAATACCAAAGTTTTATCATTTTCTATTCAACATGAGAGGGCATGTTAAGTGAAATGTTTACAGCGTGACAGTCTCATAGTATGTGTTTGATAAAGGCCTTTTGTTTCATTGCTAATCCTACAGTCCTACCAGCTATTCTTAGCCTTCCATTTGTCAATTTACCTGCTTAATCTTCAGTTTTGTACTGCCCCCCAACTCTTTGGTTGTGAATTTTCCATTCTAAATGATCTTCATAAACTCATGTTTAAGGGAAGTGATTGGATGAGTAGGGCTTCAAAACGTCGAATGTCGGTGTGGAAAGTAAGCGATAAACGTCCAGGTACATATACCCTCCCTCCCTCCCTCCCTTCTTCTCAGTGGTATTTTAGAGTATGGCTATGTTTGTTTTACGTGACTTTTATCTGGACTCCTTTAGGTTATAATGCAAGTGACTCGGATTCAGATGAAGTGGAGGATGGCAGGAAATAAGACCAGACATTCTTAGTCTTGACAAAATCACAAATGAGAATGTGAGGTTAATCTACAGTTGCTGCTGCTAATTTGCTAATTTCTTGTTTTTGATTGATTCTATTTCCACTTTCCTTCCATGCACCAGTAGAATACTCATTGTTCGTACCAGTTTGTCTAAGAAAATTAACCATTACTGGATGCACAAGAATAACTTTTAAAATTTATGACATGCTTAATATGTTGGGCCATGTTCAGCTTCAATAGAAGCTCTTGCTACGCTGTCGATTTGTTCATTCCTAACAAAGTGTGGGAATCACTGTGTTTTATCCTCTTGTGGCTTTGAAAACCACAAATGAGGAGAAAACTCCCAAAGTAACGCCATAGTGCTTAAGATTATGTAACATAATTTGTTGTTGGCAATGTTGCGCTCAATGATCTTAAGTGGTTTCAGGGAGTAATTGTCAACTGCTATGAAGTTGCCATAACAAATCAGGATATCCACTGGACTTGCATATTGGCTTATAAAACAGAGCCAGGAAGTAAGACAGAATAGCTTCCACTCTACCCCCCTGTCCAAATTATTAAAAAGCTTTCTTTTCTATGCATACCTTATGGTGCCAATTGAATCCTAGAGTTTCTCCTGCTGTCATGATCTTTTTCTATAATGCTTGCTTTATTTTCTTGAGCTCTTGATCTTAAGCTGGACTGAAATAGCTTTCAAGTATTCAATTTGATCCATTTTACTTCTTTATGCCCACATTGGATATCTGAGATTATTTTATATTGGCAAATAAAGACAAAATGAGATGATGATAGGGATATATGGTCCAGCAGAACTGAGGAATTTCCTTTTCTTTTTTAATGTTGCATGACTCTGTTAAATTTTTGCTCATTCACTAGAATAAGTAAATTTTGTTGACATTTGATGTATCCAAGATGTACGAATGTGTATTCAGGCCTCAATCAATCTATTCTTTAGAAGTCAAGGGCTTGCTTGTGCCATTGACCTGATGGACATGACTATGACTACCAGGCATAACTCTTTTTGGCATTGCACCCACATTAATCATCCTTAATGATTTTGCATGTTGTTAGTCTCAAACTCGACAGTTATAGCCCTTGCCATGAATGGGCATTGTCCTTGGATAAAGCATCTTGCCACTGCAAATTCATGGGCTTGCTTTTTTGGATTTAGAATGGATCAATATTATGAATTTCACTTTATCATCAATGGTTTGTAGTGATTCTATAAAGTCAATGGTATTTCCTAGAAGAAGGTGAGAGAAGCTTTAATCTCCATTTAATATTACCAAGAGAGATATAATTGCAGAGCATACCTTCATAAAACTTAGAGTGACCACCTGTTGAGAGCATGCTAAGCAACAGCTGACACTGCTGGTTTGGACAGCAGCGCATTGAGCTCTGGTTTTTATGAGGATTTTGTCAGCAAGCCATGAAATGTGTTTGGAGGGATTAAGCTGTTTAATGCTTTGAGGTAGAAAGATTTAGTAGTATAAACAGCTGAGGTCTTGTTAGGCGTGAATGGCTGGTTGGTCAGGTTGATGGTCAGCCAGTAGAAGAAAATTGGACACTGGGAAGATATAAAGCTATTAATTGTAGTTTGCATTTCATAAATGGATTTTAGCAAGTTGTGAAGAGCTTTCATACTGAATTGTGTTTATTGTCTTTTGCAGTGTATTTTTCAGCTGCGCTGTCTCTTTGAAAGTCCTGACGCCGATGATATCCTTCCCTCCTGTTAAACTTCTTTGATTTAGTTTTCCTTTGTATTATCCAACCATAGTCTCTAGGTATGTTTCCGGACCATTTCCGGAAAGAATTTCTCCTATTTCTCTTCTTACTCTTTCTTTACCACAAACAGTTTAGCGCACCATGTGGAATGAAGAGGTTGCTCGTATGGTTTCGTTTCGCTTGGAAACATCTTCGATTATGTATTTTAATTGGTCCTTGGTACATTTGCCTCGAGCAAAGAAACAGGAATATTGCATATAAAACGTGTTCCACTAATCTTTTCTCTTCCCCATTTGCAATTGATTATCTGATATTCATGGTTTCGGTTTAGAGGTGAGATTCTAACCTAGCACTCTTGTTATTTCCCTCCTTCTATCCTCTTTTAAGTTCTTGATCATTGACAGATATTTTACTGGCTCTCAACAACATTTTCAACCAACATTGAATGACCAAAACTTGAATTAGCATTTAGCATAAATGTGTACAAGATTTCTAGACAAATTCCAAGTTGACACGGGGTACAATTAATAGGTTGCTAGTTGCTGAAGCCTGGTTCGGGTCATGCCTGCGTAATATGGTTCAAGGCAGGCTCCTTCCCACCCAAAAGAGAACTCACGCCTGTCTGGATGGGTTAATTAGGACAATACTATCTGCCTTCGCGTCTGTCCTTTCTCCATTCCCATGGCTTCTCAGGATTTGGTGAAGCCCATAACCCTACTCGCTTTGCTCGAGCCTCCTTTTCCCACTAGTAAGATGAATACAAATTACAATAATTATTAGGTTACGAAAGTGTCAGAAATGTTTTAAGAAGTATGGTGGTTATTAAAAATATTGATATTATATTAAAATAATTTCTCTGCTGGGTGAGGTTTCAATCTTATTATATTCACTAAAAGAAAGGTGCAAGTAATTTCCAGTGCGGGAGTTAGCTAAGAATAATGGGCACTTACTGTTTCTAGTTCCCAGCGTTGATCATATGCAGTATAATGCCATGCGAGCCCCTTCTTGAGCATTATTTCCTATTATACACACAGATTTTAGAAATCTCATACACCACTAATAAATCAGAAAGACAAGTTCGAGAAAATGGGGACATACCTGTACAAATATTCCATTGCAATATATATCACCTACACAGCGGCCATAACGATCTTCTCCATAAACAAAGATTCTCAAACACTTGCCCTGAACAAGATTAGCAAGCTCCTCTTTCGCCTCTTTCCCATATGGCATTGCACTCTCAGGTGCATCTATGCCCCTATATCGTTTCCACTCCAGATACATTAACCTCTTATGCGGTCCGCAGACTATTCAGAGACTGGGGGTCTTTGTTTTTGCAGCGAAACCGTGTTTTATAAAATTAAAAAAAAAAAATTACTTGAAATTTTTTTTTTTTGTTTATGAATCCTTTTAAAAATATAAAAGAATACTATTTTCATATATTTCCAAATAAAAATTACTTTAAAAAACAACTCTTTCCTTCTAAACACCCCCATGAATCTTACGGGGAGCGGATGTTACCTTAATCGAATGCGATACTTTCGAGCAAGAATCTCCTGATTTTGAATATTTAACACCCTGCGCGCAAAAGAGTTTGCAAAGCATTTGTTGGAAAAGGATTTGTCGCCCGAGTATTCATTAAACAAAATTCAAACAAGAGAAATAAGAAAACCAACCGATATCCTGCTTCAACAATTTTTTTATGAAGCGCATCTGCCTTCCCATAGTTCCTCTCTGCCCGAGCTTTAGATCTCTGAACAGTAGCCGTTTGAACCTCCCTTGGAACATAAGCTGACTCCCTGGGGTCGGTTGTGCTAACATAAACTGTAATGGTGTCTCCATCAGCTACGGCTTTTGCATCCACCTGGGTTAGTTAAATCAAATTTTCTATCACATGAAACCTATTCTCAGAAATAAATTGATTGTAAATAAATTCAAAGTTTGAGCAAGGGCTATTGCTATGATTAACTGGTAGTGTTGGCATCTCAAACTTGACCCCTTCAGGCAATGATGTTGGGATCCCAGTGGAAACTTGAACAAGCGTGTGAGCAAGTGGGAGACCATAGAAAGCCAATAAACCCTGTGAGGTAAAATAGGAACAATAATCTTGTATTAAACCTACGCTGATGTAGTAAACATTATGCACCTCAACAAATCTAATGCTATGGTAGGTGGTTTTCAATTCGTACCTCAACATCTGCCTTCTGGTGTCTCTTCAAGGTCTGAATAACCAGCCTAGCAGCTTCATCAGGAGTTTTTGGTGGGGGTTTCGCTTCTTTCCAGGCCTCCAACAACTTTCTATACCTTCATAAAAGTCCAAAATTTATACTAGCTACATATTACTACATGCTTGTAACTTTGCAATCATACAACCTGCAGAGAATTAGGGATTGTGGTGTGTAATTATTACCAGTTAGCTTGAGCCTTCTTGGATGAAACCACATGCTTACCAAGTCCTTCTGGGACCTTAAGAAAAAACAGACAGAAGACACTCTAAACTCTAAAGATCATAAAAGTAAGGTAAATCCTAGCATGGTAATAAAAAAAAGGGGGAAGTTCCATGATCACTCAGATCGATCATGATCAGGAATTTAATTGCACCATGAGAAAAGTCAACCATTAACAGAGACAGCCAGAATTTCAAGAAAGCTTAATACATAAGCAAGAAAGAATACCTGAGAGGTGATTTCAAAGTGTAACAAGTCACGGGCAAGAGCTGAAACACCAACTGTGGCTGCTGATACACCGTGAGGTCCCAACGAATCAGAGTCCCCTGCTTCTGTTGGATTGCAACAATGCCCACACAGGAATCTCAGGGCATTTCCCATTTTCAATTCGAGATTTGTTTTCTATTAAACGAGAAGGTTTGATTTATCAAGAAAGAAAGAACATTGTTTCCGTCGAACGTTTTCGTTGAGAAGGAGAGAGAACCGGGGGGGGGGGGTTAGGTGCGGGTGTAGATTTTTGGGCAGGTATCTTGAGCTTAGAAATTAATGAATACGAAGGAAGAAGAATACGTGGCAGTGTTTGATTTGATAGTTTTTTTTTACTGGAGAGGTTAGAAGACGCTTTTATAAGCAACGCTGAAGTCACGCGCTTGTAACGGACGTCACTTCAATCTCTCTCTCTCTCACTGGTCAGTTTACCAAAAAAAGAAAAGGAAATCACGCGCCTGCTTTCCAACATCCAATGTTCCTTGCAAATGATAGTTAATTATTGTAAGCAAGAACGTAATAATTTCCAGTTCACAGGGGTAAAATGGGTCTTAACTGGTCTCTTGACCTTTTTGGTGATAAAAAAAATAAAAATTGTCGCTCTTCATTTTGTGGTTTAGTGGAAAAGGTTTGACAAATCAAATCAAATTAATTCCTTAAAGGCATTTAGAAGGAAAAAAAAATATCATTAAAATTTTTATTTTTGCAGTATTAAATTATTAATAGAAATGATGTGGGTCTTTTTAACTAATTTATGAAAAATTTTAATTAACGATAAAAAAAACATAATTTTTCTAGGGGTCGATTTTAGATTTCTAAACCAAAAAACAATCCTGTTTTTTCATTTTTTGCTTTCCAGTGGAGATATCTGTCCTTTTCTTTTCACCAGTTTAATATCTCCTCTCTTTTCTAAGAATCCGAGTTTATTTTTTTCCAAATCTTCTTGTTGATGGGAAGAAAATCGCGTGCGTGTATGTGTGTGTGTATATGTATATATATATATATATATATAAAAGGTTGTGATAAAACTTAAAATGAAAAATTAGCTTATATATCACGTACTGTGATCTGGACGTGTAAGCTTGATATCAAGTTGTGCATGAAAAAAATAGCTTTTCACATACTGTGATCGGTAAAATATTAGTAATAAATAGTCATCAACTAAGAAAAGGATGTTTGATTTGATTTACGTAGTATTTGTTGCAGTGTGATTAGTAACAACAACAAAAAAAGTGGTGTCATCCTACATACTTAAAAAAGTTTGTGTTTGTGTGGCATCTTGTTCTAACTCCTTGCAAGTAAAAAAAAAAAAAAAAGAAAAAAAAAAGAAAGAAAAGGTTCAATGTGCATATGTTAAATAGCCTATGTGGTGAAAAGGAGGTGGAAGATACGAGGGGGAGAGAGCGGAGAGAGAATGTATGGAAGAAAAATGCTAAAATTGTAGTTTTGAATTCAGCCTAGCATGTTAATTTAAAGTTAAAATATAAAAAAAATAAAAAATAATTTGTTGTGATCTGGTTCACCTGACTACCTGATTGAAGTGATAAAAAATAGTTAAAAATCCAGTTATAATTCGTTAATTTTTTATTTTTAAATAAAAAAATTAACCTAAAAAATCCGGTAATCCAGTTAAATTTAATGATACAATTAAAATCTAGATTTTAAATCAAATCAATTATAAAAATTATAGTAAAAATGATAAAATTTGATCGTTTAGGCCTTCGTCCAAGTGACATGTTATGATCAATGCCCACCTACGACGTGGGGTGATGCCTATGTCGTTTGGGTTGACCATGAAGGTCGTGTTTTTTTTTAATGAAAATATATGTACCAATCGTGTATACTGGGTAATTAAATTGAAACGTAATTTCAGGATAAAAGACTATCTTAAGGCCTTGTTTGTTTCCCGGAAAGTAGTTTCCGGGAAACCATTTTCCAAACTTTCCTGTGTTTGTTTGTCATTAGGAAAGTTGGTCAACGGAAAACAATTTCCGGTCAGCGGAAAACACTTTCTAGTCAACGGAAAACACTTTTCCGGTCAACGGAAAACATTTTCCAGTCAATTTTAGTCAAAAAAAAATTGACTTGGTTTTCAGGAAAGTGTTTTCCTTTTAGCTGTGTTTGTTTTCCGGAAAGTGGTTTCCGGGAAAGCACTTTCCAAACTTTCTTGTGTTTGTTTGCCAGTAGGAAAGTTGGTCAATGGAAAACACTTTCCAGTATAAGGAAAATTTGGCTTGGTTTTCAGGAAAGTGTTTTCCTGAAAAATTTGAGGGGAAAACACTTTCCGGAAATTGTGAAAGATTTAGAAATGTCATTATTTGCTGATTATATCAAATTTGATCCTCAAACTTTTGATTGCTATATATATTTTGTTTTGAATATTTATTTTTCAATTTCATCTCTTAAAATTTTATTTTTATATTAACCTTGGTCCTTATTTTTATAATTGCTATTTGCTTTTTTCTTATCATTTTTTATTGCAATTTTTTATTTATCAAATTTGATCCTCATTCTTTTGATTGTTACTTATTTTATTTGAAATAATTTATGAAATGTTGATTATTATTATTTTAATTTCTTCATTTTTCATTTTTTTTTATTTTTTTAGATTTGATCCCTATTATTTTGATTATTATTTGTTTTATTTGAGATAATTTATGAAATTATATATTTTTTTTCAATTTCATTCTCATTCAACTTTTTAATTTGTAAGATTTGTTCCTCATTATTTTAATAAACTTGAGAAAAATAAAATATTAATAAGTTATTTTCCAGCTCATTTTCCATGACATAACCAAACACTGGAAAGTGTTTTCCAGTTCATTTTCCATAACACTACCAAACATCGAAAAATATTTTCCCGGAATTCACTTTCCAGGAATTCACTTCCCCCGGAATTCACTTTCTAAAAGGAATTCAATTTCCTGCAAACAAACGGAGCCTAAAGCAGAGATATATTTCCTTTTCTTTTTTCACGAATTTAAAATCATAGAGGATTTGCTCGGAGAACGGCTGCACAGGCAGCCCTCTTGAACTATCTCACGGAAACCGATGTCATCCGATCACCGCCTCGTATAATCTTAGAATTTAGGTTCTGTTTGTTTCTGCGTTTCAAAAATGTTTTTGAAAAAATTTGAAATTTTTTTATTTTTTTATTAACTTCAAATTAATATGTTTTTAGTGTTTTTAAATTATTTTGATGTGTTGATGTTAAAAATAATTTTTAAAAAATTAAAAAATATTATTGGCATGTATTTTGACACGAAAAACTATTTGAAAAACAACCACAACCACACTGCCAAACAAGCTCTTAGAAATGCTGGTAGGTGATTTGGTGTAGGTTCTCTGACACTAAAGTTTTGACATCAGACACTTGTTATTATGTACAATGTACAGGATATTGATGATTCACTCGTGCGTCAACTCCAGTGGCAGAGAGGCAGGCTTTTTAAAATAAAAAAATAAATTCCTGATAAATATTTGATAAGAAATATTATAGAGACATGTTTTATATATATAAAAAATCAATTTAAAATATATATACCAACTCATATTAACTAAATTATTTTAAAAACTAAAAATTTATATTATAATTATTTTTTTCAAGTTTTTATATTTTAAAACCATTTCATAATAATTTTATTATCAATTTTCTTAAAAAAAATTTTTTAAATATATACAACTAAACTATTATTTATTTATTTTTAATTTATGGTGAATTCAATATTTATATTTTTTAAATCTTTCAAAGCCTAGTAAAGTTATTGATAACAATTATATAATGATATATATTAGAAAGTAGCTAAAATTATAACTTAAAATAATTATTATGACAAATTGATGATGTTCTTATTGACTTATTCTTTTTTACATGTAGGTTAAACAATGTTAATTATTATTTTTAAAAATTTTCTATTTTGCTTCTAATTTTTGAAGTTATTCTATATTTTATTTTTAATTACTAATAAATTCATCATTATTATTTTTCATATAAAATTTATAATAAAATACATATCAATTCATCATAATTTATATCCATACAATATTCTACATCGCAGCTCCTAGATAAAATGTATGCTGGAAAGTCTGCGGCCTAAACACATGATCTGCAGTGACTTGCAGCGGGTGCTTGCACCGACCCATTTGATTTCATCCATCGTTGCTGTATACTTACGCTCTATGACGACGATGCTTGATCCAATTCCATATTAAATTTATTTACGAGGAATGGTAGCGTGCTGTGTTCAGTTATTTTCTCGGGTGTTTGCCTTAGCTTCAAAGGGATTAGTTTAAAAAGATTGCGACAGTGGGCATTTATTGCTATTCTGTTTGGATAATAAGCTTTCATTATTTACAGTGCAGACGAACGTTTTGTTTTCTGCAGAATGGAAGAGGGAACTCTGTGAGTCCATTTTGGGCTATAGTGGTCACGAGTCCAGAAGATCCATTTTGTACTTGAAGCCCTTTTTTTGTGGGCTCGTCGATGAGAAGATGAGCCCGTATGCTGAAATCTTGTTTCTATAGCTTGAAGCCGGCCATTAATTTTTAATTAATTAACATGTACTGAAATGCTTTGATATTTCACATTAGCAAAGAACAATTCTTTCCTCTTTTTTTTACTTTGATTCTCCAAGGTTTTGAGGATTTTTTTTTAAATTCAGATTTTTTTTTAATTTTATTATTTAATATTATATTTGTTATTATAATAGTGAGCATTTAAATACAAAGGCTTTTTTTACTTTGATTTTGCATGCGTGGGCTAAGTTTAGGCTTTTTTAACCTTTTTTAATAATATTTTCTTTATTTTATTTTTAAACATTTTATTTGCTAGCAAGAGCTTTGAATTTTTTTTATTTTATTTTTTACGAGGTTGTCATGTTTTTATTTAATTTTTTTTCTTTATATCAAATAAGATTCTTTAATATTTATTTTTTTAATTTTATTTTCAATTCTATCCTCGTTGATTAAAAAATAATCTGAGTTTTTTCTCTCTCATTTTCCTTTCTCCAAAATTATCTTAATCTCCTGTCCATGTTCTCAGTGTTAACAAGTTTATTCCGACAGAAACACCACTCACATACAAAGAAACCATACAACTTTACCAGTGACGTATCCTTCCTCGTTTCCTAAAGAAGTAGAATTTGCTTTAACGGATGTCTTTTCTTTTTTATCAACAGGCACTGAAGCATTAACGTCGCGGTGCGTGTTACTGGGAAGAAAGCAAGCACATGGATGGCCAAGGTAGATAAAATTAACCTGCTAAACTATGAGACCACCTTGTTAATTAAAAAAATATATCTTACAAATAGTGTCAATGCCCTATTAGAGTCGCATCAAATTTAGTCCCTGTCCAAGGCCATTCAAGCTCAAAACAAGTAAGAAAAAACTGGATTTAATCAAATGCTTATGATTTCATTTGCTTTATTATTCCCGAATAAAGCTAAGATTCTACAAAGCGCTTTCTTTTTTTTACACAATAACATGATAAACCCCGATAAAAGAAACAGCTAGAACAGAATTCAAAGTCTAAGAGTGATTCTATACAAAACAACCAACTGGGTTATCCTCAAACTTGCCGAGTCACACAGCTCTACTTCGGTTGCTGAATCGTCCTTGGACTCAGCTTCACACTCACTATCTTGGGTGCCTTCTCCAAATACCTCGGTGCCTGGGCACGATCAACTCGACCCTTTTTCCACTTCATCACTCCAAGCGAAACCAATTCCTTGTTGCATCCCTTCACCTCCTCCTCCTCCTCCTCCCCTGCAACAAAAAGAGAGAAAACCGAGTTAGAGAGTAGACTTGGAGACTCGGGCGAGTTACCACAGAAATTTTAATTTCTAGCACGGCACTTACCTTTGATAGTGTCGTAAATTGGATCGTCGAAGAAGAGAGAGTAGAGATCGTCAGGGAGGAAAGAATCGTAAATATCAGAGAATGAAGGGTCAGATTCGGGATCATAGAAACGTTCTTCGAGCCAGTAGTCTCGGAACCATGGGGAGGACTGGACAAGGGCCCACCATTGGTCGGAAAAATCCTCCACCGTTCGATATGACAGCGGTACAAATAGCGGAGCGTTGGGATTTAATGTTGATGCTGGTCTGTGAGACATTATCTCCATTGCCAATTGAAATAAAGCTGAGAGAGAGAGAGAGAGAGAGATGAGTGGAGGGTGGGTATTACTAGATGCAGAGAGAAGAGCTGTTGAGGATAAGAATAGATATTTTCTATAAAACTATGATGATTATATAGCAAGGTCAGGTTTTAAATAGCCTTTCTTTCGGGTTCTATTTGCAGAAATGACATTTTTTTTTTAATATATTCGAGTGCTATTTTGTTTTCTTTTAAACAAGTGTTTTCTAATTAAAAAAATCAGATCTTTTAAAATTAACATTTAAACGGAACATTATTTCCATTTAAATGCATGCAAAATCTTTCTTTTAATTAACATTTAAAATTCGCTTTGGTTGGTTAGGCATGTAAAATGTGCATTTTTTCCTAGTTATGAAAGAAAATTGTTATTATACTCGAAACATAAATATAAAATGTACATTTAAAGTAATTTTTTTCAATAAAAGCTTATTATATAATCATATTGTCTTAAATAATATTAATCCAATGACAATAAAAAATAATAATAATCTGATTAGATGATATATTTTGAATTACTCAGATCATTGTCAAGACAAGATTATATAATCAAATCTGCCTGGACAGCAAGAAATATTAGTATTTGTTGAAATCCTTAGAAAACTAATCCTTTTATTAACAACATTATCTCAAGTCACTAGCAATTACACCTTTTTTATATGACCGGAACAACAGAATTTAAACGTTACGGGCAGGTCACCAAACAATAAAGACAGAAGTCAGAAATATAAATACCCCGCACCATGTTTTTGAAAAATTACTCTTTTATTCTAAATTATTCTTTAATAGTTAATGAATTTTAAAAAAATACATAAATTTAATAAATTTTCAAATAAAAAATAATTTTAAAAACAAGTTTTACCGGGAAACAAGTAAAGTGATCTTGGCAGGTTCCTAAAATCCAAAGCTACTGGGACCCCAAAGAAAGAAAAGCATTGTTAAAAGGCACGTGCTACCCATCCTTTTCTTTTTGTTTCTTCTTCTTCTTTGTTTTTTCTATGGAATGCACTGCACCTTGTTTTGGCCTAAGAGAGTACATTGGATTATGCAATCCACGAACTAATAATTAGTAATGTTTGATTTAAAAAAGAGAGCAAGTGGGGTAATATCAAAAGTAAGTAAACTAACGTGTAACGGTGTGAGTGGTGTTTCTGTACTAAATGATTTACATTTAGGTGGTCCCCCCTTTTCTTTTTGCTTCTTATCTGCGAAGTAGATAACACGTCATTGCTCTGATCCTGTGTCCTTAACTTGTTATTATAGTTAGAAACTTTTTTTTTTTTTTTTTTCTCTGGGTGCATACTGCATACAGGGGCCAAGGCCCAAGACAAAAGAACAAGCACGCCTACATTCACATGCACCCTTACTCTCTTTATACAAATTATGAGAGAAAAAAAGAAAAATTAAGGCGCGGTAAAATTAATAAAAATATAATTACTTAAACATTTCTTTCTCTTGCCCCATTTAAATCATTTAACCCAAAAATGAATCCAAGTAAATTTGGATCAGAAGCCTTCTAAACATGAATGGATCTAACTGAGAAGAAAGAAGAAGAAAAATGTGATCTCATAACATTGAAAAAAAAAATCATGAAGGAGATGTATCCCTCTCTAATCTTTTTTTTTTTAAAAAAAGAAAACAAGAAGAAAGTGTTGGGGCTGCTATAGGCATCATTTGCCAACAACAGCCCTCCATTTTTTTTTTTCTATATTTCAAGTTTCTTCGTTTATTTAATTATTTTGTTAGTTGTCTATCTTTACTTTTGTTTTCCTTTTCTTTCTTTTTTTTTAGTTTAGAAATGTGTCCTTTCAATCCCTTTTGGATCTTTTAGTACTCAAGAATTTATTTTAGATTTAAATAAATGATATGAATTAAAATTAGATTCTTAACTTTAAAGTACGAAACTTTTTTTCTTTTAAAATAAATGAATCAATTGCCATTGAATCTCTATAGTCTGAGACAGAATCAATTCAAGACGCGCTCTAAAAATGAAAGAATCCAGTCCGAATAGAGGTCCCATTGGGTATAATTTTCGTTTAACGTCTACCCCACAAAACTTGCTCTAAACCTATTTTGTTATCCAACTCACGCTGTACTCTCATATGTCAGATTGCGGTGATTTACTGGTAAATTCATATGCAGGTGTCAATTATTAGCCAAACGTGTGAATTCATGAACGATATTTAATATTTTACAAACTAGTATGAATATTCACATTAATAATAAATAAAAAAATCCAACGTTACTCTATCTTTATATATAATTCTATAAGAAAATTGGGTATTCATCATTCGGGGTTAAAGAGAACATGAATGTTGCTGTCAAGTGTCAATTGGTGAACGTGATTTGTCAAGAATTTGGAGTAATCATTTTAGGCAAAGAAAGAAAAGGAGATAACTAACCTGGGCCTGTGATGACTCGTCAATTTGAGCCGCTGAGAAGGGGGAGGCAAAAACCCTCACTGGGTTGAGAAGAAACTCAGGAACCAGCACGATCCGAATCTAATGCTTCCTCACGGTCAAAATGGAGGATGCATCATGCATGACAGTAGCCACAGGGCCCACAACTATAAATACAGGAAACGTCCAGATTCCTTCCCCAGTCAATTAGGGCTCTTGTTAGAAAGCCGCGCTAAACCAAACCTCTCATTTAAACACAAACCCATCTCTCAATTAACACCATGGCTGTTTCATCATCATCTTCTTCTTCTTCTTCTTCGCCTTCCAGAAATCTGGAAATAGGTATAGTGGGCTTTGGCCCCTTTGCACAGTTCCTGGCAAAGATCATGATCAAACAAGGGCATACTTTACGGGCGACTTCTCGTTCCGATCATTCTTCCATCTGCCAAGATTTGGGCATCTCATTCTTCAGGTTAGCACACATCCAAACACACAAATGTCTGCAAGAATTGTTGCTGAACATGCAGTCTTTATAATTCTGCTTATGCTTTGCTAGGGACACGGGCACATTTCTTGAAGCAAATAATGATGTCATTTTGATCTGTACATCAATCCTATCCCTATCGAAGGTTCTCAATACAATGCCACTACATTGCCTGAAACGGGCACCTCTCTTTGTGGATGTTCTCTCAGTCAAAGAGCACCCGAGAGATATTCTATTGAAAGTATACTGTCATTTCCATCATACCATATTGAAGTTAAAATACGATATGTTCCTTTTGATGTTATTATCTCGGCGAGTATTCAAGCACGCATGTCAATTGCTCAGGTACTGCCAGAGGAATTGGACGTGTTGTGCACTCATCCGATGTTTGGGCCGGAGAGTGGGAAAAACGGATGGAAAGATCTTGCTTTTATGTATGAAAGAGTTCGAATAAAGGACGAAGCTACGTGCTCAAGTTTTCTACGAATTTTCGAAACTGAGGTAACCTAATAACACCACCTAAGAAGTTAACCTTATTAGTCATTGGACCACTTCTGAACAGATAAAAGAATAGCTACTGAACATACGAAGACAGCAAAATGCTTGCTATACGCCTTCACTTTTCTTCTGAAGGAATCTACCTATTGATAAAAACGGGGGTGGGGGAGACAAAACTCCACCGAGCTTTCGACCCAGCATTTTCAATAAGATTGCATCCTCGATATATTCCCCATTCCATAATGCAATAACTATAAAATGTGTGTTTCTTTGTTGACCAGGGTTGTAGAATGCTGGAAATGTCTTGTGAAGAACATGATATGATAGCTGCACGGAGTCAATTTCTTACTCACACAATTGGGAGGTAAAACTACTGCCTTAAAACATTCTAGACAAAAACCACAATTAAGCTTGAATTTCTTCCGATGTAATAGGATTTTATCGGAAATGGAGGTCAATCCCACATCTATGAGCACAAAAGGTTTTGAGACACTGATTAATCTGGTATGCTCAATTGCTCAAATTTTCATCAACTCTGTTTTCCCCTGTATACTTGTCATTAAACAGACCGTAAATAATACAAAGTGAAGAAAGAAACCAAAGAAGTCTTTTCTTTTTACTTCTTCCCAGAAAGAGAGCACCATGAACGACAGCTCTGACCTGTTTAGTGGCTTATTCGTCCATAATAGATTTGCCAAACAAGAGGTAAATTTGCTATACTCTTATTATCATGGTCACCTAAATTTTAAGATTTTAGTTATTTTTCTTTCTTTTTTGAAGAATGTGTGAAGCAGAATCTAATGTTCCACATAAAAAAAATTCTGATGCAGCTGAAGAACCTAGAACTTTCCTTAGAAAAGGTTAAGCAAATGCTACAAGACAAGATGACCGAAGAGCAGAATCTGAATGAGTCTAAGTTTTGATGTAGAAGTCTTGCCAATATCGCATTAAACATATACTTTTGTGCTATGACTAATTATGCTTTCCGCTTAGATTTGGGCATTCATTCCTTTTTACTTTTATTCCTTCAAGTGTTTTAATTCTCTCTTAGAAGACATGGGATTTCTTTTCCAAGAATGTACTCTCTAGTTTTCTTGTTCTAGGGCTTTAAGCTCTCCTTCCAATCAAAATAAATAAATATAAATATCCAATATGTTAAAATAAGAAGCTACATGTTCTCTAACTTCTATGACACGGTATGTCAAATACCAATCCTATTGGATATGCAGATGTATCACCAATGCTTTGGTACTAGGTGGCATACGAAGTTTGGATTTATATGCTCCCTAAAAATAGCAGTGTGTTATTGCTGGGGTAGGTTTGAGGATTGCAAAGTTTGAAGTCAAATAATAAAGTTTGAAGGGTTTGTTTGCACTTATATACTAGGTGAGATTTGATGCCAAACAAATGGCGGCCTCCAATCTAGTGGTAGTGAGCTTCTTGCTTTTATAAGAGTTTACTAGTTCAAATCCTCCGTCTAGCATTTTTGAGTTTTAAAAAAATGCCCCTTTACAAAAAAAAGTCAAAGTAGCCCCTCATCTTTGTAATGGTAGCCAATTCAGTCCCCGGTGGCAATACACTTCCCCTACCCCGCTAATTACTAATGCTAACTCCCATAACCATTGATTCTGGGATCCTATGTCAAAAAAAAAAAAAAAATTGCTGGCAGAACCAAAGCAGCCCCTCATCTTTGTAGCGGTGGCTAATTCAGTTTGTCCGTGGTAATACTATTATTAACTCCCCTACCACTGATTGTGGGTTGCACATTTCCATCTTTGGCACACACGAGAAAAAAAGGGTTCGGTGAGTTCGAATTCTAAAATCAAGTTTTGGGATCCCTGTGGATTTTTTTTCTAATGATTTAATTACTTGAGAATAGTAGGAAAACATGCAGGAATAAGAATCTCTAGTAGTTTACACTCAAGGCTTAAGCAATGACAGAAAGTAACTTGGAGATTACCATAGAAGAAACAAGACAGAGTAAACGAGATGAGAGAACAAAAACTTGCATTCCATACCCATCCTCAAATGCAAATCAAAACACTCACTATTTCATTATGAAATCTAAGAAAATAACCCCGGCACATGGGTAAGAAAATAACACTCACTGCTCTTTCATACTCAAATTCAAAATCTCAACCAAAACTTATCCTACTTAGAACCTTACATATAGTAAACACGAAAGCTTCAGAATTTCATAGAAGATTCTAATTTTACCAGGTTATCAAAATACCCTTGTTTCTCTATAAACTACAAAGATTTATGATTTTATGCACCTTCCAAATTCACCCATAGCTCATCAATTATATTCCCAAATTAGGAACCGTGACCTTAGACCAGATGGACTTACCTCCCACGCTCACCCACAGTTCATCAAATAAATCCCAAACTAGAACCCATAACCTTTGACTGATAATCGAATCTATAAAATCCCATAAAAACAACATTTTAGTTTCCCTTGGAAGAAAATCCCTGAACTTTCAAGTTAATATTTAGTGAAATAGACAGTAAAATAAAACAAACTGCCTAAGGATTATGCCATTCATTGCATAAATTCAAATTTAGTGCGTAATCGATATACAATATGCAGCTAAATCTAGTGTGCCTACGCCATGTTTGCCAAAATTTCAAAGAATTATACTGAACAAATTACATTAGGGCCATGAAAGAGGTATATGATTGAAATCTATTCCTTTCAGTTCTCTCAGCAGCTCAGGAAGAAAGCTTTACAAAGGAGTACAAAAATATGAAAGTAGAATCATCACCTCATTGATTGTTGATTTCATCAATATTGGTATCTTCCAAGGTATTACATCCAATTGCAGCATTACTAGGAGAATCCAGTGTCTGATAAGAGGGTGGTTCACTCTTCTGACTTTGCAGTCCTGAAAAGCGTGCAAGGTCGACCCATTGCTGCAGGAATCAAGGCAAAAGACAAAGTCAAGTTCATGCTAAAAAAGAGAAAACACTGGAATGCAATGCCATTGTTGATTTTGATGGTCTGAATGCCATTGTTGATATTTTGTTGATGATTTTGATTTTGGCGGGGCCCATCAAGTAGATATTCGTGAACTAAATCACCCCAAATGAAACACCTCCACACTTTAATACCAATGAAATAAATCCCCTTAGTTTATAAATGGTTTACCATTTTTGCAGAAGCCTTTCTCTTCAGATAAGTACATGCAAATGCTTAGTATCTTTGACTACATGATTTCAAAGAGATGCATGACTTAAAAAGATATTTCAAAGAAGTAAATATAGCTTTTACCCCAAGTGGAACTTGTAGTGAATGAAGAAGATTCTAACCTGAGTTCCCCAGTAGGAGTTAATTGTCCGAACAATAAATGACAGCATATTTACAAGAAGAGTTTGAGAAGAAAATTCATCAGAGATTCGATGCTCGACAATTCCAGCAATTATCTGCAATAACCAAGAAAAAGAAAAGGCTCAAGCAAAATAATTTACCAAATCCTACAGAATATCTGCTATGGAAATGCCATGTGCATGCTTTTTCAATCTTCTTATAGAGACAGCTATAAGCCTGCAATACTAAGCCTACATAGCTTCCCTTATAAAAGCAGCAGAGCAAGGACATGGAAGCTGGGAGCTCGATGTTTGCAGGAGTGCTGCCCCAGTTGTTTAGCTCATTTTATCATATTGACCAATGAAATAACAGACCATGTTTTTCAAGGACCATGTAAATTTCAGAATGAAGGCGCAACACTAAATCAAATTTATATGCTATAGCAGACATTTAAGAATTTACAGCCTTAGTTTAAGCAATTGGGCAAATATAGGTGCTAAAAAAGCTAGGTATGCATGGTAACCTAGAAGCCAAGGCAGATTCAGACTCTGGAAGGTCATGAACAGCAATTTCTTTTAAAGGTGATGATGGAAATTGAGAGAAAATTGGATATCAACTCACATGAACTATTAGTACGTGGTTCAAAACAACAGTTGAAATTCAGCATACTCTACTGTTAGCTCTTAACTTGCAGTGATATTAAAAAGATAATGATGAAACCATTGGAAAAGAGAAGAAAAGAAAAATCACTTCATTGTTACATAATCCATTCCGTCCAGGACCATATTCCTCGTATACAGCCATATTTACATGCTCTTCCCAATAGGAAGGAAGCCAGATATTCAAGGAGTTTTCGCCATCATACTATTTATCCGGACCTTATAGTGGAACTAACAATAAATAATCTATGCCCAAATAAATTTGTCAGATAATTTGCAATGCAAAAAATGTAATTAACAGGTCCATTTTTCACAGCAACAAGTAACTCTACCTGGTACCGCAGATTGGCTGATGTTCCAAGAAAGCATCCATAGATAGCTGCTGTTTTGAGTATTGGTGATCTTTTAGTTCGTTGATCAGTAACCAATGCTGGAGTGACGAGTTTGCGAATTGCATACAAAAGATTTGAGGCAGCAACAGCCCCAATACTGGAAATAAATCCAACACTAGAAAGTTTCACACCACCAACAATGACAGATGCTACTCTGTGACTGATATTCCAGTCCTTCCCTACAAGATTCTTTTGAAATGCATTATCTGGGATGGACTTAAGGAGACCTTTTAAAGCATCCACACTGTCAGGGACCGCTGTGTCATCAGCATAAGAAAGGAATGACAAAGTTGGGGCAGGAAGCCACACAGTAAAAAAATCAACAACTATTCCCCTGACAGTATCTGTAATTACATAGTCAAGCTCTTCAAAGAAATTTTCTTTTCGCCTCTCATACTGCGCCAAGAGAGTAGTGGTGATTGAGATTGCCTCTTCTATAGCTAATCTATGCAAGAATTTGGGATCTGCCAACAGCCTTTCCCTGAAACCCTGCACACTTAAACGAGCTATGGTCAAGTGAGTACCAACAACATTACCTTCCTAGCAGCATCCCATATCAAGCAAATGATAATGTCAAGAAGCTTTGCGGTAAGAATGAAAAAATTCTAATGAGAACAAAGTTTTTGCTGCCAGAGAGTGAGTATACCTGGAAACGATGAGTGAGTTCCTTAATAATAGGATATTGCTCCAGATCAAAGAAATTCTGCAGTACTTCTGGCGATACCAAACCAAGATCAAGTCCTTTTTGGAGGTCCTGATGAGCATAGCAGCATATTATTTCATGAAATAAAAGGAAAGGAATGTCCTTGAGGAGACAGCAATTGTGTGAGAAAATTTATGATTGGAAAATAATGGTAACTTGCAAACTCAGCAAAGTAACCACATTTTTGCACCTTTCTTCTGTCCTATAGTTGTTATTTCAAGAACAAAACAGGAAAAATATATAGCTCTTATATTGCACCCTTCAGCTTACCTGAGGCAGGGCATCTCGCCTCCTACCAGCTGCATTCATCACTCGAGCAATTTCAGCACGATCAAAGCAATTCCGATTGCAAGGTCTGGCAGCAGAATACCACAAGAAATCACCAACGGGGACTTCCCCCTCTCTTCGTATGAACTGTCTTTCAGGATCAAGTAATATAACAACTTGGTTTTTCTTCTGTGTCTTCTTTGAAATTCTTGCTGGCAAACCTGTCCCTCTGGATCCATACATTACATGGCTTGCACCGGTCACCACTACTAGCAAACCATTGGCTCCTCCATCTATAACTGCTTGCATAATAATTTGAGACATGGCATGATCCTCAACTACTCTTGTTTGTGCAGATAAGTACGAGCTAGGTCCAAAAGGAACAGATTGCTTTGGAGCATTCATATCAGTTGATCTACGTGAGATAGATGAGAATCCTGAGATGAAGCCTGAACCAGCTGGAGGAGCATACAGTTTACGATCAGCCTTAGAAAGCCCACGAATGCCCTCAGCTTGCACAGTCCTCAGAACCTACTCATGCCACAGGGATCAATAAATCCATGACAATATATCATTTCACACTCTGACTGATATATACTGATATATAAACTAACAAACTAAACTAAGTGAAACAAACACTTCAATATGAAAGAAGGATAACCAAAAAGTTTACTACTTAAATATAAAACACCCCCCACAAATCCTGAAACAAAAACCTGATGATACACTCAAAAAATAGGCATTGCAACTATTGTCCGACATATTTGATGCGCATAAAATACAGCGATTTTACCGTAAAATCATAAAAATCGCAACTTTCTTCCAATGTTATACAATAGCTAACAAAAGAACCAGCGAAACAAACAAATTATCTTTCCTTTAATACAAATGATCCATAAATCGAGAAAAAACAAGCTGTCACCCTCAATAAGTATAGATTACTAACATTAACCGATGTGTTAAAACTTGCAGATAGCATTATTCAACACTTTGATGGATATACAAAAGAAGCAATTTCATTTTACCTTAAGCGGAACACCACAAGCAACAATTCTAATTCCATTATCACGACAATAACTCAATAAAGGCTCACACTCCTGCCATCCTTGCGGCGGCCAGTGCGTCATGTAACCCTTCAATGTCTCTCCATCTATCCTGCCACCAAATTTCACAAACATCAACGTGAATAATCTATTATTATTGATTTCTCAGAATAATGTTTATGCAATAAATGGTGAGAAAAGGAAGATACACCACCTTTTATCCAAGTATTCATTTAGCAGGCGCTGCAAGTCACAAGGGAAAGCTTCCATGGCAAGAGAAATTGATTTCTCCCTCTCGTCGCACTGTTTTTTCAAATTCTTAACAATCTCAAGCTCCAACTCTTTATCATCTTTTATAGGCACTTGCTCTGCTTCTCCTAAATACACAATCCTACCATTCATTATCTTCTCCCACACTTTTCGTTTATCCTTCCCGACAGCCATCGGCTCCCCGATCACCGTCGCGTCATAAATCCTCGAGCTTATCACCTCCTCCGCCTTCTTATCCGCCGCCAACGGAGGCGGAGGAGGAGGAGGCGGAGAGTCCGGTTCTTTGTTGGCTACCTCGGCTTTGGAGGCGGCGGATTGGAGGATTGAAACGCCGAGAGCGAGGAGAGGAGTGAGCAACACCTGACGGCGTCTGGTGGTGGTTTGGGTTTGACTGGAGCATGGAGAATCGGGGACGGTGAGGTGGCAGCGTTGTGCGAGGGAAATTGTTTTGGAGGGAAAGAGGCGGCGGAGAGGTGGTGAGGGTGGAGTGGAGGGACAAGTGTGCCGTGGTGGTGTAGAGGCAAAGAGTCGTTGCGTGTGGGGCCTCATTTTTTTTTTTTTTTTGAAAGGTAGTAACTAACTGTGGTGTGGTGACACACAGTTAGGGCGTGTGAGAGAGAGACTTTGGCCCATTGAAATAAAATAGTACTGTGGAGTAGTAGGAGTGTGGATTTGTATTCAGCAAGTGGGAGGGAAAAACAAGCTTTTGTGACTCGGAAGTGGCGTGTAATTGTTTAAAAAAAAAAAAAAAAAACTGATAAGATTGCTGAGCATGTTTTTTTTCTGAGGTGCGGAAAATTAGAAATTTAGGACATGTGGCTATAAAAAGGTTTGTGGTGTCTTCATGGGGACCAGAAGTGGCTTCTGTGGTTAGGCTTTGGGGTGGTGGCAAAAAATCCATTTCACTCTATAATTTAAGAGTAAAAGAAGATGGATTTTCTGACATTAGAATCAACATTTGCAGATAGAGGAAGGAGAGGAGTCATTATTTTCGCAAAAAGTATGAAAAAATTTCAACTCAATAATCACTATTCTTTAAACTTGTTATCTTCTTTGAAGATAACTTGTATTGGGATATTCTTTAAACTTGTTATCATGCAATTGATTGGTTCAACTTAGTTGAATTTTGATCTCTTTCCTTCTAGTTTGAAAAAAAAACAATGAAATTAAAACTTTAAACGGTAATTTAATTAATTAGGTTTTAAATTTATTTTTTAATAATTATGAATTTAAGTTTTTTTATAATCATTGAAAGTTTATATGATTACTAACTTTAAAATTTTTGAAATTAATCAGAATATATATAATTTAGCTTGAAGATTTATGTTAATTAAAAAAACAACAACAAAATATTATTTGATTTTATAGAGGTTAATACTGTTCTGTTTATGCCGTTTTGTTCTCGGTTTATGTACTTCGATCCATGAAAGAAGCATCGTCGTTCAGCACGTTAGGCGTTGTTTCATATCTTACTAATTTGAGCTAAAAAAAAACAAGTTAGCAAAGAGAGGCATGCCTAGGGGTCAAGACAGCCGGGGTGCCTTTAGGTCGGGACAAAGCAAGGGAGACGCTCTTCTTAATTACTTGCTTTTATTCTTTTTATATTGGATGGGTAGATCTTATAGCTACTTTTAAAATTAATTAAATAAATAAAATGATGTTTGGGGTCAATTTGCCCCCTTCCGTCTTCTTTTGATTTCGTGAGGGATTTTTCATTCTCTTGTTTTTTGTGTTAGGATCGGACGGTGCAATCTAGCAAATGCAAAGTCCGTAAACATAGAGTCTTCATCCGTAGCTCCGTGATTACAATCCTCCTTCGAGGTTCTGAAAGATTATAGATGGTTTTTGAGTTTGAGGCTGGGATTATTTTAAAATAATATTTTTTTATTAAAAAATTTAAACTAAATTGTTTTGGATGTTTTTTTTAAAAAAAAAACTCTAATGGTATTATCTTTTAAAAAAATTAAAAAATTATTAAAGTTGATTTAATAAGGTCTAGTTGGATTTTACTGGTCAGTATCAAATTAGTCAAGTTTCACAGTGTTAACTTCCATTTCTTTTCTTTTTTTAAAAAAAAAACATGGTTTTATCTAGATTCCAAAGAAATACAGTCAAATGGACCCTTTGTACCGATCCAGATTAAATAATTAAGAGCAGCTCAGCTCCTGGAAAACAAAGGAAATTAATGGGTAAATTGGGCAATTGACACAAAATTTTTTTTAAAAAAAAACAGGCAAATTAACACATCCACAAAAAAAAAAAAAAGTGTTTCATGGTTCAAAACAATAACATCAATTATTTTGTAAATAGAACCAACCAAATTACACTAAGAATTAGAGCTACAAGAACCCAGCTAACAACTAAAACCTGAATGCCATGCAGCAGGTAGCCTTGGCAAAAAGAATATTACCCTCCGAGATAATATTATTCATTGATTTTAAAAGTAAAGAAGCAAGACCGGGGAAAGCAGCGAATGTAGTGGTGGTGAGCCTCTCCTCCTAAAATATCGATAATGAAGCATTAATTTCAGACTTTCCCTCCTTTCTATCGCTTTAGAATTTTTTATTTTCTCGTCCCAGCTCACAATCTAAATTCTAAAACACATGTCCACATACATGCCTAAGTAGATTTTTGACAGGGTTGGTTGGATAATTGTTGCAGCTACATGGTGGTGGAGAGGTGGAAGGATTGCTATTCATGGTGATGATGGAGCATGAATGGTGGAGGAAATTGGAAGATAAGGTAGGCTAGGAGTGGCAAAGATTATCCATGTGATTTTTCCTTTTCTTTAACCCGGTATTCATTTACAAAGGATTGCTATTCTTTAACACGGAAGAGAAAACCCATGACTGAAGGAGACAGATCTTAAACTTCTTCTCTCTTGCATGTACATGGGCAGAGCAGTCGTTTTCTGGTATGATCGATAGTCAGGCATCAGCCTGATCGTGACCTCTCTTCCACGAAGGCATGCTGGTGGATTGAAAGAAACCACATCCAGCTGCTTCCGGATCTTTCATTTTCATCAAACAATGACTACCTCTGTAGACGAAAATTCTAGAAGAAGAAAAAAACGATGCGACCTCGAATTCTGGACAGCCCGTGAACCTCCCGCCCGGATTGCATAAACTTCAGCTAGTTCTTGTTCGAGCTTGTTCGCCACAGTGGCAGACCACATGAACATCATCACCCATCTCCATGCTTTCCATCTCTGAATTATTATTGAAGAAATTGTGAGATTAGGGTTACTGTGTTCTTCGATTGATCGGTTCTAGAACAAAAATTGGGGCAGCGGGTGGTGTCGTTTAATTGGGACTTTTTATCTAACTCGTATGCTTGAGAAGCGCGTAGGAGGGGGGGAAAGGAGAAATTTCCCTCCAAATTTCTAAACAGATGCTGCTCATGTTAATCTCGCGTGTTTTTTTAACGGTTTTGTTGACCATAGTTGACGGAAAGGTTCAATTGAGAAAATTAAATCATTAGTTGGTATGATTGATATTAATAAATTTTAAGTGGTAAATTTGAAGTTTCCATTAAATGTTACAGGTTTAATCAAAGTTCGTCATCTTGTTTAGCCTTTATGAACGAAACTTCGTCCATGATTATGTAACCATCATGCCTTTACCATTTATTCTCTTATTTGCAATTGATTTCTTTTGTTACTCTAATTTTAATTTTCTTTGGTTCAAGATATCACAAACGAAAAATTCCAGATATTGTCACGTGGTTTTATTTAAAAATATATTAAAATATATTTTTTAATTTGACAGCTTAATTTTTAATATTAATATGTTCGAATAATTTAAAATATTAATTTTATGATTTTTTTAAAATAAAAAAAACTTTTAAAAAATATTTATCTATCATATTTCCAAACATACCAACAATTACTTTCACTTATATAATATATGCATTTAATTTTATCATGTAAAATTTGATTTGAAGATATCCTGGTCATAAAAAAAACAACCAAATATATTATTTTGTGATTATTGTTTTACTTGTTAGGTTGGTTGTCATTAATATGCAACAACCATTGACTATGGCAACAGCTGTAGCTGAAGTTGCACCAACCATGTACACCCATTCAAAATGTCAAAGGTTGGCAGCCATCATTGTTGAAGAAAAGCTGAAGTTGTCAGCCACCTTTGTTAAAGAAAAGCTAGAGATGTGGCATCATTCTTGCCTATAAATACGCAGCAAGAGAGCATAATAAAATGAGAGAGAGTGTGTAAGACATGTAAAGAGACCAAGAGAAAAAGTAAAGGGTTGCAATGGCAACAACCTTGTTGTCATTGCAGGAGCTGCAAGTGCAACAATGTAAACTGTGAGTGAGTTTGTGTGAAGTGATCCTCATTCTCCATGTGTATTGTAACCCTTTTCTCTATCCATCTCTAATAATATTGACTCTTCCGTTGATATAGGTAATTTTGTCGAACTATGTTAAATATTGTATATCAGTGTGCTTTTCCTTTCTATAAGCAACGATTTCTCCAACATTACTATCTAATGTACGTAATAGTTATAATGAACCTGGACTTATCTTTCATTCGTGATCTGAAATGGGACATGCTCTTGAAAAAACAGAAGGGACATCCACTCTCCTCGAAGGCGAGGATGTTTTTTATCATGCCTATTCATCACTGTATTTGTGACTATTTTCTCTATTTTAAAGATAGAAGTCGTAGACTAACATCATAAACAAGGACGAACGTAGTGTATGCGTTGAACATGAGATACCGTAACATATTTTACAATATTACCGCAACACCATAAATCCACACGGGTTCGGTAACGTTTTGCACCCATTTTTATATATTTAGATTAAGATTACCAAAAAAACAAAAAAACTAAGGGGCTTGGAAAAAAAAAAATTCATCCGAACTCATTGCACCGTAATTATAATAATTCATTGTTTTTTTTTTCTCAAAATGTTTCTTCAAAATTGTGTTTATTTGGAATTGAGATGTGTAGTTTGTTTTATTCGTGTAGCTTATGAGATTCTGGGGTGAAAAACAAAAACATATTCCATTGATATTTGATTTGATAAAAATTAAATGAAGTTTTATTAATTAAAAAATATTGAAGTTATAAGGATTATTTCTGGTTTGTCATGGGGTAATTATAGCCTCCTGATTAAGATTATAATTTTAGAATGTTAGCCCAAGTTAATTTTAGTATTTTTTGTTATTTTTTTATAATTTATTTTTAAAAAATTTTTATTTTTTCATCACTTGATTAGTTAGAGATTGAGTTTTATAATATTTTTTTTATATGGAGTTATCTCGATTTCATAACTTAGACTACGAGTTTAACGATTAAGCTTGAGTTTATATTTTTTTGATAAAAAAAATGGATTTTTTTTCCCAATCTTGCCCTTTAATGTTTTGTTAGTTTGGATTGATTTTTGTAATTATTTTGAGTGTTTTTTTTTGCAAGTCTGTCCTGATCTTATGACTTAGGCCCGAAGTTTGAAGAGTTTGCCTAGAGTGATTAAGTTTTTTTTTTTTAATTCCTTTTATTTTAATTTTAGTCTCCAACATTTAGTTGGTGAAGAATCAAGCTTGATTATTTTTTTAACCTTACTATCATGACTCGTGTTGCAAGTTTAACCGACTGATAATTGAGTTTTGTGATTTTTTTATTTGCTTTTTACTAAGATAGTTTAGTCTCATGACTCGAGTCAATAGATTTTTAGGCTAACCCAGCTTAGCTTTTTTATTATTATTATTATTATTTTTTAACACTAGGCAGGTTGAGAGCCGAGCTCCTTTGCTATTTATTTTTTCTTTGCATGGAATGATCCTGTTCTCAAGACTCGGTTCTTGAGTTTATATGGTTTAGCCAGTTGAATTCAAGCTATTATTTTATTGTTTTTTATATTATTATTATTATTATTTTAAATTCAGCCTCTCAACATTCTTTCTTGTTAGAAATTAGATTTATTAATTTATTTCACTTTATTTTTAGTATAAGCATTGTAGGTTATACATGCCAATAAGAATTGGTCTAAACCAATTCAATATATTCTCATGTTTTTTTTTTTTTAAGGTGTTGTTTGATATGTAATCTTAACCGATTTTTAATCATCAAACATATATTAGATTTTTTATTCATTGTTTAATTTTTAGATAAAAAAACATGTTAACAATAATTCTATATTTTTTCTTACATTGTTTTTAAAATTCGGATCCACGCGTCGCGAGGGCAAGCATCCAAGTTTTTCACCGATCTAAGTCGCAGGCAAACCATATACACTCACTCACGATGAGTATACTGGTTAAATCCAAACGCAAAACTAACTCATTTATTACTTGAATTAACACGCCAAGATTATATTCGACTTTTATACTTAAAAAATGGAAAATAAAAGAAACTGTCGCATAAGTCATATCACATATATGGTAAATATCTACGAAGAAAATTCTCATGGATGGTCATTTACATTTCATGCATGTATAGACTATAGAGTCTATATTTTCATTCCCGCCTGAGCCACCACTACCGTTCCTAATTACAAGTAAACCTTGTCATCCTGCACCAACAGTAGAAAGGAAAATGTCGAATCGTGGGCAAATAAATAATTTAACTTTCCTGTCAGATCGTACACTCTCAAAACAGCAAAGAAGAGCACGAGCATATTTCGCACTTCATCGTGAACGTTTTCCTCTCCCGTACTGTTGTGCATTTTATCTCCCTGAACTCTCTGCCACCCCCTGCTCTCCTTCCGTCACCCTTCATTTCCATTTTTGTTTACAGAAACCCTAACCTTTTTTTTCCTCTTTTGAAGGTGTTTTCCGAGAAACAAACAAACACTCTTCTTCACTTCTCTTCTTCGCTCATGCATCTCTTCCGAGACGTTTGATTTCAGTCTCGAGGTTCTTACGTTAAACTATCCTTTTGTTTTGTACTTTTAGTCTTCACTTTATATTTCTAAGCGATTTGTTTTTTTATTTTTATTTTTTTTGGATGATCAACTAGTTTGCCATTATTCAGCGAGCGAGAGAGGTTTCTGTTTCTCCTTCTCATTTCTTTCTATTCTGGAAAATAATCATCATGAATTCCTTTTTCGTACCTCAAATTTACAGCTAAAAGAAAACTTCGGAGAAATACGTGCGACATTAATTAACTGACGGTTGTCCTCCATAAATACTGATTTTCTTGTTTTGTTTTTGGTTCATTTTTAAGATGATGGTGTTTTTTTCCCTCTTTATTTTGTTAAAAATCGTGAAAGAAAGCTGAAATCAGTTTGCTATATTTATTTATTTATTTATTTATTTTTTATTTTTTAATTCAAGATGATCCTTAAACTGTGGTGCATGTGGAGTAGAGTTAAGTAGCTTAATTAATCGTGTTTCGTGTTCATCGTGATGATCTTTCCAGCGATAAATTTTTGGCATTAGTGTTTTTTTTTTTTTTTTAATGTTGATTTGAATTCTAAGTATAAATATGGTACATGTTTTCTCTGTTAAGATACGTTTTTTTCTGAATTCTATTTATTGTCTCATGTCATGTACGTTGATCGAGTATTTTCTGTTGTTGCTTCGGTGTTAAATACGTTTTTTTTCTCTTAGGTTGCTTGAATTCTGGCTCAATGCAGCTCCAAGTTTTCCTTCTTACGACATGGTGTGATTACTGTTTCAAAATGATAAAAGCATTTAGTGATTATATCTCTTTCTTGTTTAGCTTGCTTGCCGGGTTTGGGAAAAATTCAAGATTCAAGGGGATTGTAGTTTATTTAATTCAACCCTGCTCCTGTTTATGTTCACTTGCCTAGCTTTGTGCCACCGATATAGACTGTTGATTTCAGTCTCAAGGTCACTTCATTCACTCTCTTTTTTATGTCTTTCAGGCTTTTACATGAGTCTTTTCCTTGATCTTTTTTTTTTGTTTAAATTTATGACCATTGCTAGGCAATGGTCATCAAATAAATTTTAATTTATTTGATGAAGAGGATCCCTGTTAGCATTTGGAGTCTGAACACCTTATGGAATATTCTTCATGTCTGATGAGAGTTTTGATTTTGTTGATGAAACAGGACTAAGTGTAGTGACACTAGTCAGCATTATCATTGTGATACGTGATTGTTGTCAGCTAGAGCATCTTAAGGAAGGAAGCCAAACTTGAATGAGAACATAAATTTCTTTAATCATATGGAGTGTTTAAGGTCTGATCAGCTAAACCGCAACGAGTTGTGTTCATCTTATGTCCTTTGTCTAGTAGGAGATTTTAGATGTTTAGTGTGTTTTTCTTTTGTTGCTTTGAATTGTATCGATGTGGTTCAAATTTTCTTTGTTATGTTATGTTTTTTAATTCCAGTTATTTATATATGCTCAAGTTTTTCAGTTGCCGTTTATCGTGTTTTTCCTTCATTTATTTGTTCTCACTATAAAACCTGTTAGTGTGGCGCAATTCTCCCTGTCAAGGCATGCTGTGATTAGTTTTCGCTTCTTTTTCCCTTTTGGCTTTTGGGGTGGGGGAAGGAGGGTCTAAGGGTAATTGTTTAGTTGCTGAATCTGTTCTTTATTCGTCTTGGAATATTGATTGAAAATGAAACTAATGGAAGGCTATTAGTTTTATTTTTTGAATCAAAAGAATGGGTGCAGGAAGGAAGACACGGACACTCCACTTAAAGGAGAAATCAGTATCTCAAATGTCAGTTAATAGCAGTATAACAGCTAGGAATCTGAGGAAGAGTGATCTAGCTGGAGTAATATTTGGATGCAAGAATAATACAATCAGAGAATGTTTCTCAAAACAGTTGTTTGGTTAGTACCCTTCACTTGTTTTTCATGTTTAGATTATAATGTGTACGTACTCTGACTCCACTAACTTGGGAAATTTTTAATATGCTTTCTTGAACAGGAATACCAGGTTCACATTACCCCTATGTAAAGAAAATAGATCCTGGTTTACCATTGTTTTTATTCAACTACAGTGACAGGAAGCTTCATGGCATATTTGAGGCTGCCAGTCATGGAGGATGGAATATTGATCCAAATGCCTGGACTGAAGATGGCTCAGGCATTACCCCATACTCTGCACAGGTATCACATGTTAATTCTGTTTTCGGTTCCTAAGTTATCAAGTCTAACCTAATCCATGCTTGTTTCTTTTAGGTTAGGATACGAGTCCAGATGCAGTGCCAGCCATTAGTAGAAGATCAGTTCAGTCCAATCATTGCAGAAAACTACTATAGACCAAACCTTTTTTGGTTTGAACTAGACCAGGATCAAACAAACAAGTTTATCTCAAAATTCTCATCTTCACTGGTCATTGCAAGTACCAAGGATATGCACAACTGGAATTATCTGCCTTGTGATCCTAATGCGAGGCAAGAAAATGACTATATGGATAAATATAATGATTGTAAAGAGAGCACCACGACCTCTAGCCTTCCTCTGAAACCATGGAGTGCCTTGTTTAAATTCGAAACTTGTCCCGAGTCAAGAGCAATGACCGAAAAGGAGAATGCTGAGTCATCCAATGTAAATCTTACAAATCTCGATACATCCATTGCAGATCATATTGGTGTTGAAACATGTATTGATTCTACCATTAAGAAAAAATCACTGTCTGCTTTGTTTACAAAGAGCACTGATCCTGGCGCAAGCGAGATGACAGCAGAAGATAATAATGAATCATCTTATGCAAGCATGGGGAACGTTGAAAATCTGGATGCCAATAAGTTAAGCATAACAACCTGCATGGCTACTGCTTTTCCAGAAAAACCATGGAGTACTTGGTGTGAAAGTGAAAACAGATCTGACGCAAGAGAGGTGATGGCAGTGGGTAGTGATGGAGAAAACTCTGAGGTAGATTCACAGGAAAGAAAGAACTCAGAAATGGAGTCTTTATATCTTCGTTCCGTGCTATCCAAGGTAAGCTGTGGTATTTGTCGTGCTTAGTGTTTTTAATATGGACTTTTCTGTTCCTCTAATTGTTTGTGACATGTCTTGAAGTTATCTATGGAATGGGAAGATTTGAAATCATCTCAGTCAAGTCAAGTTCAAAAAATCAGTTATTTGGAGCATGAGCTGGTATGATCTATAGTTCACTAATCACTATTGTCTTTGGTACATGACAACTTTTGAAATGCTATGCTAGTCTACTAGTGCAAACTGTTAAAATTGACTCATCTTTAATTAAGCACCTTTTTTGTGCAATTGGAACTGATGAAGTCTACTTCATGAGAACTCAGGGAATTTGCTGTCTTCTTTATAGATCAAACAATATCTGTGATCAGCGTGAACACATCCATTAAGCTACCATTCATGTGTGATCTCTTAGTGCAATGCTGTGGTCCATGGTTTCTACTATGTATTGTGCTTGTTTGTATGTATTCCTTTCACAATAGGTTGATTATGAATCATTCACTACTCTCTCAAAGCCTCTTCCAGAAGTCGATGCAAATTTATGTTCTGTGAAATTTCCATTTTTCTCCCCAAAACTTTCTTCAACATTGCTTTATTTTGGAGTTTTTGTGATGGTCAATTTTCATCGTTAACTTTCTATTCAATTTACATGTGTTGAAATGTTGTTAATGGAATATTCTCCCTATTTAAAGAATTTGTTAAATCTCTGAATTCAACAAGTTTCATATGCTTAACTTATATGATGAAGCTGGTTACTTTTACATATAATGGAGTGAAGGTCAAATGGGGTTATCATATCATTTTGCTTTTTATAGGATTTTTTTCTATGTTGGCTATTGAATTAAATCTTGAAAGTAAATTGGCAATTCAGGTTCAATCAAGAAATGAAATTAAACAACTAAAAGATCGGTGCAAGATGTTGGAGTATGTGTCCTTTCCAGCAATGGGCCATCTTGCAGAAGATGGGTCTGAGCTAGAAGAATTCAACTCTTGCAGTGATGAGTTGATACTAATAGGAGGGTTTGATGGTTCTTCGTGGCTGTTGGGTTTGGACTCGTATTCTCCTTCACAGGACCGGATGGAATCTCTCACTTCAATGAGTGCTATACGCAGATATGCCTCAGCAGGAAGGTTAAATGGTGAAATCTATATATTTGGTGGTACAAATGACGATGTATGGTATGACACAGGTATATTTGTTTTTTCTTTCAATTTTTCATCCTTTTCAAATTGCTGGGTTTTGATTTCACAAAGCAATAACATTTCAATTTTCTTCGTGTGAAGTGGAATCATACAACCCTTTGATCAAGCAGTGGAGTTCTCGACCTTCCTTAAAGCGAAGAAAGGGAAGTGTGGCAAGTGTTTCTTTGGAGGACAAGATGCTTGCAGTTGGAGGTGGTGATGGGGTTGAATGCTTTTCTGAGGTGGAAATATTTGATCTGAATGTTGGAAGGTGGATCCCTACTCAATCAATGAGCAACAAGGTATCCTTTTAAAACCTGTTCACAACTTGAGTTGGTAGAAATATTGAATCTTTCAACTTTTAGTAATGTTGAGTTTCAAAGTTTTCTCTTCAAAGCACTGTCTTCTGATGGTTATTTATATGACTTGCTTTTGTTCTGCCAGCGATTTGCAGCTGCTGCAGCAGAAATTAATGGCATGCTCTACGTTGCTGGGGGATACAATGGAAAGGAATACTTAAAGTAAGACGTTCCTTTCATTTCTTCTTTTCAATTGCTGGCTGGATGGGTGGTTATTTCTTATCGATATCAGAGTTAATTCACAAACATTTGGCATTACCTTCTTTGAACCTATTTGGGTCAGTATGTTCCTTGTTTGTTTTGCTATTCTGTACAGAGCACACTAGGCTAGAAGGCGATGTCTTGTAATGAGGGTCTTTCAATTGTTCGAGGACATCTTACACAATTCTTTTACCTTTGGGCACCGGCAGTCGCAGCATGTCTGAAATAAGCTTAATGTATTGTTATTATATTAATCTATTAATTCTGCAAATGGTACTATATCTTCAAAATATTTTGAAATTCTTGCTACCATGTAAAGATAATAATCCTTTCAGCACCTACTGCATGTAGTGTTACTCATACCAACCAGTAGATGTTCTTGACTTGACTTTTGGGATTTTCTCTTGATGGTCTTACAGAAATATGTTGTTGTAAATTCACAGGTCAGTTGAAAGATATGATCTACGAGAACATACATGGGCAAGACTCGACAGTATGACCACAAAGAGAGCGTCACTTTCTTTGGTTGCTATGAATGAGAAATTGTGAGTCTATTTATATTGGCTTTCTTTAACCCTTCCATGGATTAATTCTGTATCTAATTAAAGCAATGAAAGTAGAACAGAAGATCATTTTAGTAACTGCCGCAAAATATATTAGTAAAATATCCCCTGTGCCTGTGCTTTTATACAGGGCTTACAATACGAGGACTGAACCTTGGAAAATTGTGTTGGCAGGTATGCCTTGGGGGGCTATGACGGGGACAGGATGGTATCAACAGTTGAGGTATTTGATCCTCGTGCTGGTTTGTGGAGGGAGGCAGAATCCATGAACACTTCCAGGGGATATTTTGGTGATGTTGCGATGGGAGATTCAATTTATGTCATTGGGGGGCTGGATAATGATAATCAAATACTAGACACGGTATACAACTGCGCCCTCCCAAAACCACAATAGTACACCATTTTGTATTTACCCACTCAGGGCTTCCTTACTCTGTCAAAATTGTCTCAATTCTCTTTCATGTGATGACAGGTTGAGTGTTTCAGGGAAGGCCATGGATGGCAGGAGGGTTACTCGAAAGCCATCGGGAAAAGATGCTTCCTCTCTGCTGTTGTTGTATGATTAAGGGCCCATGGCAACAAGACCACCAGGTACTGTTGTTTCTGTTCATATGGATACAGGTTCTCATAGACGTGTTAGTTTTAATAGGATGCCTTGCTCTCGCCCTCGCTTTGGTGAAAAACATACAGAGCACAGTCTCGTTTTTGAAGCTATCATGTCCTCTTAGGTGTCTGTTATAATGGCAGTCTGTTCAGAATAGTGAGCGTTATGTGGCTTCAATCAAAATTCAAAGCTCTTTCTGAAATTTTTGCGAAGAAGATGCATAACTTGTTTCAGTATCACATAAAAGAGTGTTTAGAATTTGTTGTTTTATAAGGAAATCAAGAAATACTGAAACAGTCCTAATTAATGGCAAAAAATTAAACCAGAACAACATCTAAACTACCTTTTCATATTTTCATGCTTTCCGAGTCAAAAACTTAAATTATAAATATTTTAGCGCAGCCTAAGAGCTCTCCGACTCAGTTGGCACTTAAAGAGTCATGCTCGTCCTGTTTACAAGCCTCACTAATTTTGATGCTCTCTATCAATTCAATTTCGACCAAATTTTACGTCGTGGAGAGCCGAGATGATGAATTGATTGGAGAGAAATTGACATTAAATTGACTGGGGACTCTCGAATGAGGAACGTACCGAATAACAACAATATATTACTGAAAGTTCTGTAGGAAATGCTCCCGAGTTTTTTCATATCGATACACCACAAACAACAGGCATGCATTGCTCAACTGGAAAAAAAAAAAAAAGACCATCTAATACACAAACAATCCTCTTAACGGCCTAGAATTCTCAACAAATTATTCCTATATCAATGTAACTGACGAAAAAGCCAGGTGAAATTACCATCAAACCCCGTGTCTTCTGATAGCCAGCACATGATGGAGAGAGACCACAAGTAACAGCGAAAATAATATGCAACCCTTGCGAGCTTCCCAAGAATTGCATCAAGGTTACCAGAGACAGTACGGTCAGGTGTTGATACCATGAAATGATGGCAAGACAGCTATAAGAGGGTCTCCATACCCGACTGCATCTGTATTATACCGAACTACGATGATCAGTTTCTCAAAAACCCAACAAGATAGACAAGATGAATTTATTCACAGCCAGATACTATAGCAGTTCATGTTTCACCAGTATCAATGCCTCTTACCAATTTCAAAATTTTCATTGCACTGACTTGATGATTTTTATATCCCACAGCTGTAAATTCTAATGCAATCAAAAAAAGATTTTTATTGAACAAGGACCTTGTTCTCTACTGTCATTGCCAAAGCATAATTGCCAAAAAGAACTCCGTTGCTTCAGAAGTCAAGATAACGAGCAAAGACCTCACGTATCAGCACCACCATTAAGAGAATAGGAAGAGTGGAGGAGTTCAACGAGGAAAACTTTGCTTGATGAAAGCATTCCAGGACCAAAATGCCAACATTATGTAGAGACAGCAAGACACCTATTTATATTCATAATCAAGTGAACCCTTCCCTTTCACATTTTCCCTAGTATGTAGTTAAAAAGGTATATCACATGTTTGTGCCTCGGAGGAAAACGCATAAACTCCTAAGACAAACTCTGTATGATAAACATAAAACTTGCATTTAATCACATATATATAAAGGTAGATCGATATTTATGTTAGAAGTGTTTTGTAGATGGAAAGGAGCTATGTTATTATATTTCCCCCCTTTCCCTTGGCATATCTGTCTGCATGTTGCACCCTTGTTGACCACTTCTTTTCTTCAAATTATATATATATATATATCTTGAATGCATCCCATATCTAACTCATTTTAATCAAAAACTCATATCCTAAACATTTCACTTCAGGCAAGCATCTTTATAGTCTGAGGCTGTCTGCAATTTTTCAGAGACCTAATTACTCATTGGATTAGATACGATGAAACTATAATGACAATTACTTCAACTTGTGCTTCCTGGGTGGCACTAATAGCCTGATTTATTCTGAACCCAGCTAGACTCCATTAGTAGTGTCTATATGTTCATTAGTGTCAGAGAGAGATTGACTTTCAAGTTATTTGAAAAATTAAGATGCTAGAAATCTACAAGTGAAATTACAATGGTCGATGTGTTACCTCCATCATTGAAGAGGAGCTTTAGTACTTCTCCCGCCACATCAGACTGTTCAATCATCAGCAACAGCATGAGACAAATCAATCATCAAAGCGAACTCAGGTCTGAAGAAACTAGAAATAGAAGACCCACCTTAACAGGAAGTTCAGTACCAAATTGATCCAAATACCCTATCACTTGCCCTTCTTTAATCACATCACCCTATAAATTTGAATTTAAAATGTTCAGAATTAAAGAAAGGGCAATATAAGACGAAGCCATTATGCAACATTAATTTCAATATTTGGATCATTTAAATTAACGCAACATAGTTATCAAGAATGAATGTGATTAATTCCATGATAATGAGGTTCAAAGATATCTTTCCACAAAAGCATTCCTACAATGGATGGTAAATATGAGCAGGGAACAAAAAAAAGTTAGTACATGCCAGGCCACAGTTTTGATGATGGAAAAACTATCTCGATCAAATGAAATTTTGAATTTGAGATCTCCAAATTCAGATCATACATAAATTCTAGCACATGCAAGTTATCGGTGTGTACTAATCTCATCAACATGGCTATTCTTCGTCAATAGATGAGTGAGCATAAGTTACTTATGAGCAGCACATCAGTAACCAATAATTACTTCCACGTGTACCACAGATCTACCAAGCTTAAAAAATGACTCATCAACCTGAAACTATCTACAATCAAATAACTTCTATTTACTATATGCCAAATCGTTTTCCTTTTTTCTTTTCATTTGGTTCACATAAATCTGATAAAGGATGCAACAGATGAAATTGAAAGGTACCATAAATACAAAACATAAGCTAGGATTGGCCCCCAACCATTAACTCTGACAATGTCATGCTAGCAGATAAAAACTAATACTAAATGGCAAATAACACATTGCTGAAATAAATGAAATTAGGGGAATTGAATATAGATAGTTTAGTTGACAAAATTTCCAAAACAGAGTTTGTTGGCAACAATTCAATAATTCAACAAATACAAAACATCTTACAGACAAAAATGGTGTGCCACACCTACCTCTTTACAGATAGGAGGCTGCTTCTTTCCTTTCACTGTTCTGTTCCTTCGGAATGAGCCAACCTAGCAAAAAAATAATAATGATCGCATATGTTTGTTCACGAGTAAAGAGGACAATGGCCTTTTGCTCTCTGGAAAACATTACTTACAGTTGGAGAAGCAACTAGAACATATCCATTAGCTCCAGAAGCCTCTAATGCTGCCAACTTAGATGACTTCCCAAAGGAGACATTTGTAAAGGGAGTGGATTTCTCGACAGAGGATTTAGATGGCGATGGCGATGGAGAAACAGCTGCTGATACCTCCATTGGTGGAGTTGGAATAGGTGGTAGTGGTGTTGATGATATCAAGGGAGCTTTTGCAGCCCCAACGTTCCGCTTCAGATGCATTTCAAAGTCCCCGACCTATCGCAAACAGCAGAGAACCAGTAATATAATGTATTCATAAGATTCAAGGAGATTGCAGACATTGAACCTAGTGTCACTACTATATTCATTTATGCTGAGGTGCTGAAACCTTATCTTTAACAATCAGAGACATTTCTAAGGATGCGGCTGGGCAACAAGAATAGCATTCTGTGAAAGACAAACAAGCACAGTATGAATCAGGAGTTCACCTTCAGTTTCAGCTCAGCAATCTCTGTCTCATCACAGACCTCTAGTACCAATGCCTTTGATGATTTGAAAACAATAACCAAGGAAGATTCATGTCAGAAGTACGAAAAATGATATAGATCAAAATGAGATGTTGAATCAAGCCCTCTTGAGAAAACCAAAGTCATCAGCATGATAAATAATCAAACCATCACAAGGGAAGCACAAAGAACAGAAAAGGTCATGTCCTAAGCATTTCTGTTGATAAGTGGTATAGTGTGCAACAACACCCCCCCCCCCCAACTCGAATCTCAAAGGAAAGTTAATGTGAAAATCAAATCTGAAACCCTTATGTGCCCGCCAGGGCAAATAGTCAGCAGGGATGATATTAGCTGTTAGCCTGGTGATTCTGGGAAAGCATTAGTTAATATTAGGACAAAGTCCATTCAGACCTTAACAAGCTTATATGCAATCCATAATCATGTCCGGTGTCAAATTTCAACAGCTTTATAGAGGCAAGTAATTGACTTTCAAGTTGATTGATTCATTAACTGCATACATTTCTAACACCATCGAGAGAGAGAGAGAAAGAGCACATTTGATGTCTAGTTTGGTTATTATGTTTCCTAAATCTCAAATTCTCGCAGAATGAGGGAGGATTGTTAACTGTTATTCAAGCTTTCTCAAAACAAGGGCAACCATATAAAAACTTAAAATGTATCTCTGTTACCCTAAATCTTAAAATCAATCCGCATTTATCTAGTATACAATTAGGAGGCGTTAAAAATCATGATCAGATCATCAGAACAGCATAAAGTAATTTAAAACGGAAAAATGACATAGTTTGAATATAAGAATCCATCTAATACTATAAATTCACAAGTTAATAGCAACAAAACTAGAAAGCAATTAAAACTTCAAAGCGAAACACTCACTTCAAATCCATTCGGAAAAGTTGCATTTCGCAGAGAATTCTTCTCCAATGACCCTTGTTTATTGCCATCTAATAAACATGCCTCGTCAGTGGCAGCAAATTTAAAAAAACCACGCCAAAAAAATAATAATACATACACATATTACTAGAACATAGCTCACCATCACTCTTGGCTATTGCAGGAGCTTCAGATGTTTTTACACAGGGTACTAGTCTTAGATTTCTCTTTGATGGATAAGATATCAGTTTCCTGCCAACAGTCAAGCCTTGACCTTGAGCGAGCAAGCTACCTGCAGTGGGAATCTCGAGTATTATATACTTATTGGTGAAAAACTGCAAAATAATTAGTAAGATGAACAAACTGGACTGCTATTTTTCAATTTTGAGCCAAACATGCCTTAAATATCAACACTCTCTCTCTCTCTTTAATACAGTTTTTATTTCATACACATAAGCAAAAAATTATAATAGATCTCGCTGCTTGCAACCTGATTTGAATCTAACTACCGAGATAGGATGAAAAAAAAGAACATTTATCGGCAAATTAACCAACAAAACACACAAATGCAAGGAGAGATGGAGTTACACTGAAAGGATCGAAGAAGAACAGAGGACTCCATTGGAGAAGAAATGACGAATTTTGTTTGTAACGTGTAGAGAGGAGAAGACAGCAATGGCTTCCTGCTTAATAAGATCCTTTACAAAATTGTTAGTTCAGTCAGCTTAGCTGAACGGTTCGATAGAGATATAGTACACTGCCTTTGTAATTTCCGCCCCCTCTCCTCAGTTTCTCCACCCCTTCACACACCCCGTCCCCCCAATAATAATAATAATAAACAAAATTATACAAATTAACCCCTGAATTGAATATTGCGTTCCTATTCAGTTTCTACAGTTTAATATTGTTCAATTTCACCCTTACACCATTAGATTTAGTAATGTTTCTCTGGAAATTGGTAGTAAAATTGATGCTTTATGTGTGCCAGTATTAGCATTATCCTTTCCATCAAAAACTTATGCATGGTTACAAATGTGAGGCAAATAAATTTACTTGTATTAGATAATTACTCTGGCTTTCTTTCCATAGAGACGCACAAGTAGATGTTATTTCTTATACCATCACTTGCAATTAGAAGAAATGGTTTTTGAGGGTCCAGCTGCTCTGGTTAATCGTGTGACTTGTTCCGCCCCCATCCCGGGTTCGACCTTCTATGTGTACGCCTGTCACCCTCGTGGTGCCTTACATGCTCACTGGGCTTGCAGGATGTTTAGTGAGCCCGGAGATTAGTTGTGGTGCGCGCAAGCTGGCCCGGACACCCCGGTTACCAAAAAAAAAAAAATGGTTTTTGAAAATTAAGAATAATTTAATTAGTTAAATTTTAAATTTTTTTTTTAATAATTATGAATTTGAGTATGCTCAGATCCACTATAGACTTATATAATTGTTAACTTTAGGACTTGTTGAATTAATCAAGACAAGAGCAAGTTGGTCTACACACCTACGTTAATAATCATAACAAATTCTGATTTTTGAATTTTAAGGCTTTGATTGAAATTAGTTACACATCTTCAGATATCAAATCAGTCCCTGAAATATATTATCTTACAATTCTACCAAAAACTATAGAGATGTGACGATGTCATCTGATCAATAAAACTACCTTTTATGTGTTGGGTATTTAGCTGCACTTATGTCGCCATATAATATAATCATGTTTACATGTCATTTACATGACACGTCTCTCTAAAACATACCTATGGTTCGTCTATGAACCATCATGTTGCCCACCGCACAGCATGCCCCCCACGCATCGCCAGCTGGTTGCGTCCTAGTTCATGCAAGTTCTTAGAGGATTAGTCCTTCCCCGCCATCTGGCTAGCTGAGACCAGAGACTAGTGCCACGAAGACTCGTGTGCCCAGGTTTTAGTTTCTTCATTATATCCTCTGTTTGTTTGTTTGTTTTTAAGGTAGTTGTTATAGTTGTAATTTTAAAAAATAAGTTAAAAAAAATGATTAGTTTGATTTAAATATATATTTGATAAAAATTATGGTTGAAGTTTATGTATAATAAAAAGTATTTATAAAATGTTTGGTAGTTATATGGTTGTATTTGTTTTTTAAAATGTTTTTTACTTTGAAATATATTAAAATAATATATTTTTATTTTTTAAAAATAATTTTTGATATCTACGCATTAAAATATCTAAAAACATTAAAAAAATTAATTTGAAACAAAGAAAAAAATAAAAAATTATTAATTTAAAAAAAAAACACTTTTAAAATGTAAAAACAAACTGTGTTTTATGAAATCCAATTAAAAAAATATGTAAAAATTATTTCATAAAAATTACATTTTAAACTCAATTTTTTAATAAATCCTATAAAATAAAACATAATTTTTATAATTATTAAATACCTTGCTATATTATTTTTATCGTAAATGCAAGCAGGTGCAAAATGAACGCAAATCTCTCATAACAAGGTAAAAAGGATGGAAAGGCCCGGAAAGAATCAACTTTATTTTCCTTTCCAGAGAGAGCATATAGCAGATAATTCTTATGGTTTGGATTTGTCTTTACTAGCTCTCTGTGCAAATAACCAAGTTATCGGTAATCTTAGTGTTACAACTAGGTTCAATTATACGCAAGCCATTCGTGTTGAAGTTATGAAACTTGGCCCTTATGTAACATGCTATTTATAATCAATTCTTCGTTCAATTATATAATTTATTTTGAATTTAATTAATAAATAAATTCAATTTATATACTCAAAAAAATAAATAAATAATTTTATTTTTTATATTATCATCGTCATTTTCTTTTTATTCCATCAAGAGATTTTATTAAAACTTCTCATTGCATTTTATTTTAAGGATTCTAAACTGAGAACATACTCCATCTAAGCAACCGGTCTCAAGTTTTTTTCTTGAAAAAAAATCTCAGTTAACGAGAAAAACAAATAGTTCTCTTCTATAATCTAACAGATTATTTTCCCTCTCGATACTTCGATTAAGTGTGGTGGACATACTGCAAATTAGTTTGAAAGTTTGATTATAGTTATTTTTTAAATAATTTTTTGTGTTAAAATATTAATAATATTTTTTTATTTTTTAAAAATTATTTTTAAAGTTAAATTTTTAAAAATATAAAAACAAATAAATTCATTATAATTGAATGAAAAACCAAGGGATATTGAGGATTCAGCTTTTGCTCCCAACGATGTCAAATGCCGCAGTACTCTTAGCAGAGGTCTGGTCTACTTGTACAAATTCAGATCGAGAACCTAGGAAATAACATGCTTTCATCATCCATAAGCAGTATGTTTCTGTCTCCTCATCTCAATTGTACGGCGATACTATTGCAGGGGCGCTGAGAAATCACCACATAGTCGATACAAACGCATGGAGCGGCACACAAGCATAAAAATCTCTTTTACATGTATTATTAAAAAAAAAATAGCACATACAAAACATTAACAGAAAAACATCTATTTAAAAAAAATTTAGTGCAATAACATGCTTTTATCTTGTCATACATTACTTTAAAAACATTATATTTATTAATTATTGTTATTTCTAAACACGATAAAATAATTATTACACTCTAAAATAATAACATTTAATAAATATTACGATTCTGAAGCACAACAAGATAAAAATCCAATCAAGTAGCTTAATTGATTGACCGGTTAAATCTATTTGTATTAACTGGTTGATTGTTCTACATACAAAACAATAATTTTATAAATTTTTATTTTCAAATATATTTTATGAGTAATAATTTACATTTTCACCCAATTTGTAGACTAAAATATAGTTGTTTTTTGTTTTTCAATGTCAATGATATAATTGTGCTTGTAATAACAAATGATTATATATTAGTATGTTATAACTAAGAAGTTCCCCAAATATAACCAGATTTTTAAATATCAAAAATCTTGTTTAAATCCTTAATTTTGACAATTTTTAGATAACTAATTAAGTTAAATGATAGGACTTTCAACTTGTCGCACTTATAAAACACAATACTTACTAAATATTATTATTTTAAAATATAACTGAATAAAAATATGCTATTTATAGATGTTATACCGTTAATTTTTTACATTTACCGTATTAATTGCCCAATTTATCCCATTACCGGCCAATATATGTTAAGAGTTCATTGCATCTATAAAAAACAAAAAACGTAGAAAATGGTTTAGAAGGGCTTCTAGCATGCGTGCAAACATTTGCAGTACTCCGAGAAGCGACAAATCCTGGAAGACTAAAGAAGGTTGCAAAGCATCATAGAAAAACAAATGCCCACCATATATTCTCCAAGATCTTGGGTTTTTTCTCGTACATAAATCACAAGGCGTTTACCTTCCTAAATGCTAACAAACTTAGCAATCACAACAATCAGATGCATGGCAAAACAAGCTAGAAGCAGAACACATTAACCCCGGCAAAGAACTAAGAGCAAGCCAAACTACAAGCACAAAACATTGAGTTATTGTTGAAGCTCCTTTAAGCTCTCAATGTCATCATTCAAGTGCTCCTTTCCTGAAAAAGAACACAGTATGGCAATCCAAAGCTCCAAATAACTTGCAACAAAAATTAGTCTAATTTAACAAGAGCCCAGGTTTACTTCCTTTCTAATACTTGACAAATTCATCCCATCCAATCACATCTGCTATCATAACTTGGCAACCCTAAACTTTGCCATGACTCTTCAAACAACTAGCTCACAAACGTTCATCTTTCATTGCTTCTCCATCTCATACAGAGTCAGTCCACTTTCAACCATGCAAATCTCAGACCTTAAACAAAGTCTCATATCATTTGTCAGCCAACTATCATTTTCCCAAACTAAAGTAAAACACTAATTAGGTCTTAAGAAATGATTAATCAATAATAGCACACCCACACCACAGAAAAAAAAAGGAAGGAAGATAAATTTAAAACTAGAAACAAAAAGCTTGAAACTATCAAATTCATCATTACAAGATCAATTACTAGAAAGATCTAATGCTGCATCAAATTTCCAATTCATTCCGATCTACAAAACCCTAATAAAATCTTTTGCAATTGTTATACCATTGAATCTTTTCACCACTAATCTAAAACAGAAACCAAACCGTGTTCAATCACCATCAAACACGAGCGACAACAGCAGGAGCAGCCGCAACAGCGGCGGAAGAGGCGCCGCCCCCAAGGAAAGACAAGAAACCAGCACTAGCGGGTTCCTGGTCATCAAGAAACAAATCATCAGGAACCCTAAACGCGCCGTGAGCACAAACAAGAGCGAACCCAACCATCAAAGCGGAGATCAAGAGCGATCCTACGCTTGTCAAGAAAATAACAACAATCGTCAAAACAACAAGAATCCCCAGCGTCTCACGTTCCGAGAATGTACGGCCGAGAATAACCAAAGGCTGATCTGACGGTCGAAAGAGGTAGAGGAAAATCCAGGAGGCAAGGAGTGATAGAAGGACGAGGAGGGAGAGGGGGTGAGAAAGGAGGGAAAAAGCGAGTATAAGTGCGAGTAAGGTGATGTAATTGACTTTGAAATAAGAGAGATTTTTTCGGATACGGGTTGCGGCTTCGGAGATAGAGTCGGGTCGGGCCATGGAGGACCGGTCTATAAGTTCGTACCATGGGCGGCGTTGAGAGAAGCCTTGGCGGATGGAGACGGAGAGGCGAGAGAGGAATGTGCGGAAAGCGGGAGTTGCTATCGGGGGTTGGGATAGGGTTTGGGGATTTGAGATTGGGATTGTAGGAGAGGACATGTTGGCGGCGCGTGAAACTTAGCGTGGAAAATGCGTGGTGTTCGTTATGAGATCTTTACCCCAAGAGCGAGAAGAGTCTAGAGGAACAAGGCTAATGGCATTCGAGAATCGGGAGCGAGAGAGAGAGTTATTGGAGATTCGAAGGGATATTATTCGATGTATCTATCGGTATGATAACGAAAATTAAACGGGGTGATTTGATTTGTCGGTGCCATGAGATTTCATCTGTTTATTAATAATAACCATTTTGTTTTCCTGATTGATGATGCACTTTGCTGATTAACCATTTAATAGGGTTCATCATTGATTATTCAATAACGTGCAGCTGTGCTGGTCTCCTTCTGGGCCTCACCTATGGAAGGCTCCAAGATTTTCTTAGGAGGTGTTTATAATTGCAAACAGTATTTTAATATAAATAAAAAATACTGTAAAAAATAATAACTATCTTCTTATAAATTTGAATTATTTTCATCAACTATTTTGGTACCTTCAAAGATGAAATAAAAGTTTTCATCTAACTAGCAAAGAAAAGAAGACACAGTTTGACTTGTCATGTTTTAAGAGCTGTCGTCATAAATACCTATCTCTTTGATTACATGTAGTGTATTTATGGATTATTAGTGACTACTCATAGATTCCTTGGCTGGAACGCCACTTGTGAGTTAATAAAAAAACAGTACCATGTGATTTTCTAGATACCTATGCTCTATGATTTATGATTTCACATAGACTAGTCCAACCTGATATATCATCTCAAGCTACCTCCATTTAAGTGGTTCAAACCATATGAAATCCCATCTCTTTTATCGAATTACATGGAATGGAAATTGACAGCTTCGTCATTATCACTATCTATGAATTATGTGTGATTTATATGCATGACTGACTCTAAATATGCAGACATAATGGATACTAGAGAGAACCTCCAATACACTGAGCTGTTTCAAGGGGAGAAAAAGAAGAAGTAAAAAGGTGTGTTTGTTTGCCGGGCCAAATAATCTCTCTGCCATCAAACAAACAACGAAGAAAACCCACTTGTAATTTTCCTCTAGAATTGGGCTGGTAGTGTTTTTCTAGGACAATCAAAGGCCTGTAGTAATGGGCTGTTTATTACAACATTCAATATATAAATTCTGATGGTCTATTGAAGATGATGAAGTCTTTAAAACGAAGGTCCAGGCTTCAAAATCTGAAACAGGAAGGTACGAGAAATAAGATGTTTGATAGGTCTTCGTTTATGCATTAGAAGTATTAAATCGTTATTCTCCCTTAATTCTTACTACAGTGTTATGAAGTTGCCTAGCTAATCTAGCACTTACGAAGATCCACCTTCCTTTCTGGTTTATCAATCCAAAAAAACGGTGAGCTTTTCATTGAAAAGAGAAACAAACCAAAAACCAAAAGACAAGAGGATATATTACTCCGAGTAAAATATCATAGTATATATTATACTAGTGTTGTCTTTATAGATAGATGAACACATGATGTAGTTTGATTTGTAGGATTTTGGTATGGTTCATACCTCTACTAGTAGAAAATGTTTTATTGATCATGCGATAGGTGTAAGTTGAATCTGGTGGAGAGGCTGGAGGGGAAATAGTCCATTTTGATGGGACAACGGTTTTTTACAGCTGATGATCTTTTGTGTGCAGCTGCAGAAATTATGGGAAAGAGCACTTATGGGACTGTCTATAAGACCACATTAAAGGATGGGAATCAAGTTGCAGTGAAAAGATTAAGAGAAAAGATCTCAAAGGGCCAAAAAGAATTCGAAAATAAGGTTGATATGCTCGGTAAAAGGCGGCACCCAAATCGTTTGGCATTTAGGGATTGTTATTTGGGACCTAAGGAGAGACAAATCTTGTTTTCGACCCCATGCCTGAAGGGATTCTTGCAACATTCTTCCATCAAAAGCATAAATTCTTTTAGTTTGCTTTATATTCTTGCTGTATTTTAACTTGCTGCACGTGCAGCTAGAGGACCTGATACACCAATTGATTGGCAAACAAGAATACAAATATCACAAACCCCACCAGTGTCACTAGATATTTATATAATTGTTAATTTAAAAATCGTGAGATTAGTTGAAGTGTGTATAAATTGATCCGAACACTCATATTAATCTAAAAAAACAAATGCAAATAGCACAGGGCATGACGCGTGGCCTGTTCTACCTTCACGACAATGAGAATATCATACATGGGAATCTTATATCAAGCAATGTCCTTTTTGATGAGCACAAAAATGCAAAAATTGCAGATTATGGAGTATCCCGGCTAATGACAGCTGCTGCCAACACTAAAGTAATTGCAACTGCAGAAGCATTAGGATATCAAGCACCAGAGCTTTCAAAGCTTAAGATAGCAAAAACACAAAAGCAGATGTATACAGTCTTGGAGTGTATTTTGGAAATTCTTACCGGGAAGTCTCCTGGTGAGCCAATGAACGGTGTGGATTTGCCTCAACGGATTGCCTCTATTGTCAAAGAAGAGTGGACTAATGAAGTTTTTGACTCGGAATTGATGAAAGATGCCTCAATAATCGGTGATAAGTTGCTTAACACATTGAAATTGGCTTTGCATTGTGGTGATCCCTCACCTTCAACACGACCAGAAGTTCAACAAGTCCTCAGCAATTGGAAGAGATTAGACCAGAGACATCTTTAAGTCCCGGACCTTCCAGCGATGATGGAGGAAGGGACTCCAGAAATGGGGTTACTTATTTGGTGGCCAGAGAGTTTAGGAAATAGAGTAGACTGCTACAATTCTTTCATTCTCGAGTCTTAGTGTTAAGAGTTATTTATAGGGTCCGTAAATACACGTTTGTTCCGATTTATTTGAGGATATTTTTGTTCTGGCTTGCAAGCTTAAGATTTTTCTTTTAATCATGACTTGGTTAAGTTTTTTTTTTTTTTTTTCCAGATGATAGTTCACTATCATGGCCCTTTTTTACCAAGGATGATTTGGGTAACTTGATTTCCGAGTTCATCTTCTAATAAAACAACCAGCAAGGTAAAAATGCAATCTAGCTTCCGAAAGCTACAGAGATTATTTAACTAATCTATCCTTCACTATTTGCATTAGTTTCACGTAACGTTTTGGCATTGACGCACACGCTTTCTGGCAGACTACTACAGTCAGCCAGTCAGCTGTTTGGATTGAACAAAAAGAGAGGAATTTTAAAAACTCTTGATAGTAACAGATGAACTGAAAGAAATCAAAACAGTTTATTGCATCCAGAAACTAATGTTGGAACCGTTAACTTGTTTGTGCTGAGGCCATAACTTGACGGAGGCACAGTCAATCAAAGCCCAGATACATCACGATGCTTTGATTTAAAGTGCTCCAGATGTGCACTGAACGGAGATCCAAAGGGCCGGTAGATGTGTTATGCACCAGTCATTTGGAATGCTTATTCAGCCCTGGGCTTTGATTTTCGAATCCTTCGAAAGGTACAAGCCTACGATATCCTTAGAAATTAAATGAATTATGATCAGGGATCGTGATGGATACCGAGAAATTCTTGGACTATAGGATAGCTATAATTATATTCATAATCTATCCATTAATCCAATATAGATTGTTTTGTACGACAGCTCAATCCCGATGCCTCCCTACAGGGGAGGATGGCAGTAACGTAACCAATGGACTGGACTCGGTAGCTTGTATTCAAGTGTCAGTTAGCAAATCATAATGATGAACTATTCACTCATTAATTAGTGGCGCAATGCCTTTTTTTTTTTATGGATTAATTAAGCGATTGCCCTCTGTTATTTTCTTATTTCTTATGAAAACAGTTCGCGCTGTTAACCAATATTTCTAGCTTCGCCGCCGCTTGAGTGGTCGTTAGCTGCTGCAGGCATGCTGATGGTCCTATGGGAATACTGATCCTCTGGCTCTTGAGGGAACAAGGTACGAGGAAAAGGTATACATGCATGATTCACAAGCTAAGACGATGCCATGTGAAAACTCTTGAAATAATGCAGCAGAATATTATAAATTTGCACCCATCTATTCAAAATTGCCAAAGAAAATGAAAGCCCGTGAACAGGACCTGACCAAACACATGGGAATGACTAAAAAAGAAAGCAAAGAGCGAAAGTTTTATCGAGACAAAGCACCAGAAAACTTTGACAAGGAAACTTTCTGCTCTTCAATCAATTCTTTAATGTTTTGATATTCACACTACTAATGTACACTTTGTTTTCTCAAAGTCAATAACAAACTTACCAACTTATTATTCTATCTTTCATTCTAGTTCACCTATCCAATCTCCATCAATCTCTCCGTATCATTCTTCCTCCATGCTTCCATTCAAAGAGATTAATATCCGTTCTTCCCTTGTAAATTTCTCTGCAGACTCTGACTTAATGTCAGCTCGTTTTTGCATTTTTATATTTCTACATTGTTAGGCATTGCCAACTGCCACTTGACCCAACCTCAACAAACCATGCATACTTTTCCTTGTGCTCTAAGGTGATTTCATCTAAGTTCACATTGGCACCTGCTATATAGAGGCCGTGTGGCAAGGTCTCCACTGTGCTTGATTTGATTGTTAGGCTAGTAGGATCCCCTTCTGCTTTGTTGGTTAGATCCGTTCAATCCTGATTTATGGTAAATTTGTGGGGGGGGGGATGAAGTTTTCTTAAGTTTAGTGATGATCCTGATAAATAAAAAAATAAAAGTTTAATTCGAAGGCTTGAAGTTTTTTTTGTTTTTTTTCAAGTAGTTTTAGCTTAAAACTCAGTTTGAACAGGTTTATAGGCAAAATAAACAGGAAAAGCATTAGGATCGCTTATTTGAAATAACATGACAAATCTGTTGAAAACTCATTTGTGCCCCGAAAAGGAGAAAAAAAGAAGAATCATTAGTGGTCTTCGAGACTGCTGGCCAGAATCTCGACCCACCGATTTCCGACAAACACAATTTCCGGGATATCCATCATTTTCGAACTTTTCCCTGGCTGTCTTTTTAAAAGGATTTCTCTCACTTTTTGAAAGGCGTTGGGTACCTAATAATTCGCTTTGGTACTAAGGCATTGAGAACATTGAGTAATAATCCTAGTGCATGTAGGAGTGGCTAGAGAGTATGATTCATTTCCCAATCCTTGTTTTATTTCCTATGTCCTTTCGCCTCTCTATCAGCGATCGAGCTTGTTGAGATGATGAGGGTAAAAAAGTTTCCAGGCGGCCATTGAATAAGATCAAGTTAATCTCTCTATCCTGACGAGAAAAAAGAGCAATGCTTACGAATTACAACCGATCAAATCAATGTAGAAAGCAATTTAACTACAAGATTTTTTCCCAACTATATATGAAAAAAAATCTTCTATTTTTTGCATGGATAATTTATGATTCAAGAAAAAGAGTAAATTATTGTTTAATTCTCATGTTGCAAGGGTTTCCAACCAGATTCTCTTTTCCAAGAATCACAAACTAATCTTCGGACTGTAAGTGCTCTGCTCCACCAGAATATACATTACGTTGCTGAGATGCGACGATTTTAGTCATTTTCCTTTCTAAGATACCCTTGTTTTTGCTAAAAACATGAAGCCAGTCAATTAATATCACATTAAAATTTACTAAAACTGTCACAAATTGTTAATGAAATACTCCACGATTGATGCCAATTATGAAACTAAATTATAATTTCTAATACAGGAGGGACAACTAATTATATATGATCACGTTAAGAACGTGGAAACTGTATAAACTCACTAATAATGCTGTCAAAAGATGTTATGGACAGCAAGATTTTTATTTTTATTTTTATTTTGGCAATTCAATGCTAAATTTGACCACCAACTACAAGAACCACCAATTCCAAGCATCGACTATCAACCTAATTCTTGCTGGAGACTTTATTAACGACAGGGAAATCGGAAACAACACGCGATCATAGATAAACATCAAACAAGAGAATTAATAGTTGATCCAACATGCATTGACAAGTGTAGACGAATGGAATAAGTACACACGGAAATCCATGGTTCCTAAGCTTTTCTGTCTCTTGTGATATTACTCATCACAAGCTACCTAATTATGCCCTATATATCATTAATCCCAGTCTCTTTTTATGCATTTCAAACCTACTGTTTCTAAGAAAGAAATTTTTGGTTATACCCAGCATTTTTCTACTACAAATTAAATCATGTTAATTACACCTGCTAAAGACGACTTTTACAGTCATTCGGGGAAGGAAACCGTGTTGAATCTTCAGCCATGGCCCGGGCATTTAACCTAAACTGGTGACTTGTATGTAACCCTTGCATGATAACACCTTTTTCAGCCATCTAACTTTTAATCGATGATCGTGCATGCTTCTGGACTCCATTATTAATCAGAAGAAATGCTTTGGAGCATGTTGTGACAAAGCACTTACTAATCTAATACTCTGCGTGCGCTAGCTATCATTTGTTTCAAGAAATTGAAAGCAATAATTAGGTCGCGTTTTCAATAAAATTGACCGTTGAACTCAACTAATCCATTCATCTTGTCGTGACATGTAAAAGAAGCGAACTACAAAACCACTATAATGATTTAATCATATTTTTTATCTAATAATCAAATGTATACATCTTTTTATCAAATTGTGCATCGATCAATGATTTAAAAAAAATAAAAATAACAGCTTTAAAATCTATATGAATTTTTACCCAGAGTCTTGAACAAAAGAATTAAAAAATGAAATACGGTTAATGATCTAATGAAATCAATTCTTAACCCTAAAGATAACGAAAGTATGGCTTCAAATTGTATGGCCAAGTCATTTCTAGAAATTAAACAATTGGATTTATACGTGACTCATGTGTTTTGGTAATTAACAAACATTTTTTTACAGAGGTAAAGGCCTCAAAAATATCTCGGGAATCAACCAAACACAAAATAAAAAGAGCAATGGCTGCAAACACCTTTTCTTTAGAGGAATTACGTAATGTTTTAATCTTCATAAATAGACTATTCACTCCGGCCTGGTCCATTCTACGTAAAAGGTCAACCAGCAGGCGCTTTCCTCTTCTCAAACACTTTGACACATCAGTCTAATATCACGGTTGCTTAAGAAAAATATATATTTGATGAAAAGGACTGCATTTTGCTCGCAGATGGTGACGTTACATGCAATAGAGTTATTAGTCTTGAGCCTGGGTATAAATTTATCAATTAAGTAGGTAGTTCCCCTCAATTACGAAACACATTAATATCTACCACGTCGTCCTAGTAATCACCCTTGTTAAAAGGGAAAAGAAAATAAAAACGACGAGAAAGTATAATTTCCATTTGGAGTTTGAAGTTTTTTGCATTGAAAAGAAGCTTTTTGACCATTACGTGCTTTGTCGCCACTGTTGTTGTATCGAACTGAACATACACTCGACGAGGGGGGGACGAAAGGCGTTTTCTGGCCTCCCAAGGGCCGGGGGTATAAAATAAAACAAAGCCCTTGCGTTGGACCATTGCTCTCCTAATATCTTAAAATATAAGGATGGGGTCTCCGTTTTGTGATCTGTGCATTAAGAAAGCATGCAAAACACCAAATCTCGACCTTCTGTGAGCTAAATCGTTTAGTTAAAGGATTAATTAGAAGAATAGGGTCCATTTTATTTCCAAATAATTAATTATAGTATTGATGCTTGGTTGAATTTTAGCACCAAAGAAAGACTTGAGCACCAAACATTAAAAGAAATTATACGCTTTTCGTAGGCTAGTGGGTGCACCAAGCTAACTAACTTCGATGAGGTTGAACTAAGTTTGCCCCTCCATATGAGCACTTGGCTCTTGACCGAAACCTAATCTGCCAGCATCGCACATTCCTGTGCGTCTAATTTTCTTATAAATAGAGCTTCCTCTCTCCCACTCTCCACACTACATTACCAACTTAACTATACCATCAATCAAGGCGAAGGTTGTTTTGATTGAGAGAACGATGGAGGGTTTCGACAACATCTTTGCCAGCAGTCATCGTCTCTCTTTGTTCTTCTTGGGCCTTTTGTTACTCTTAGCTTCTGCATTGTCCTTGGCAAACGCCGAAACGCACAACCATGATTTTGTTGTGTGTATTTCTTCTCTCTTTCCTTCATTAAGCTTATCCTAATCTCTTCTTCTACTTAATTAGATACTATAAATATATTAACTGCGATATTTATATTATGATCGATGGTTCAGATTCAAGCAACTCCAGTGAAGAGGCTGTGCAAGACCCAGAATTCCATCACGGTTAATGGGATGTTTCCGGGACCAACACTAGAAGTGAATAATGGAGACACTCTAGTGGTCAATGTTGTCAACAAAGCCCAATACAATGTCACCATTCATTGGTAAATAAACGCTCTCTCGTTTTTCAGCTTTTCCACATGACGTGAAATCTTTTACTTTCAATAATTTTATTTCTTGACAAGTATGTACATAGTAATTAACCTTGACAATATTGTACCATGAGGCTTGCATTTAATTATATTAATAGTATCATTTATTTCCCCCAACAGGCATGGCGTTAGGCAAATGAGAACGGGATGGGCAGATGGACCAGAATTTGTGACGCAATGCCCAATTAGACCAGGTGGGAGTTACACCTACAAATTTACCATTCAAGGGCAAGAGGGGACCCTGTGGTGGCATGCTCATAGCTCATGGCTTAGAGCCACTGTTTATGGTGCTCTAATTGTCCATCCGAAAGAAGGATCTCCGTACCCGTTCTCCAAGCAGCCCAAGCGCGAAACAGCAATTCTTCTCGGTAACCAAACAACTCGTTGCTCAAAAATTCATTTTCGACTCTTGGCTAACTAGCTGATCATGTTTAAGAGCTATCGATTATATACATTATGTACGGGCATATATTTGTTGCTTGAGGTAGCTTGACGAACTAAGTGCAGAATGATAATGACCATGATTAACGGTGATTAATTATCGTGTAATGATCAGGTGAATGGTGGAACGCGAATCCAATTGATGTCGTGCGGGAAGCAACCCGAACGGGAGGAGCACCAAATGTTTCCGATGCCTATACCGTCAATGGTCAACCCGGTGATCTTTACAACTGCTCGAGCCAAGGTATGCTTAAATATTCTTGTAAACGAATCCTTAACTCAAGCTTGCTACCAAACAAAGCACATTGGATTGATCGCATTCAACCCCTCACGGCCCCGACCCCCCCTCCCAAAAAAATAATTCTACACTCATGTATTCTATAATAAAAAAAAAAGGAAGAAAAAAAAAAGGAAATTGGATTTTATTTATTCATGGGCCATATATCATGCTATATCAGTTAGAATAACATGATTAACATCCAAGGAAAATTCTAGCTAGCTGGGAGGAAACAACAAGTCCATAGCATGCAGAGGTTTAAATGTCTAATCGAAGGTTTTGTTTTATCCCAGGACAGAACTTAGTGGTGTTAATGATGCTTTTTTTTCACCCGCATGCATGTTTACATGGACCCAAGCATGACGCATCCACCCACAAAGTCGTACACTAAACGTCTGAGACAGTAGTTTGTATAAACTGTTCTATTTGGATGGATAGTGTTTAGTAGTGTTGGACTTATGGGCTGGATATTCACTAACAAGCCCAGGTCCAGAACACTTCAACAGAAACTTGAATTCCCAGTGCTGGTAGTTCTTGGCTATGCAAGCCATCAGCACCACAGAAAATAATCTACTCGACATGAATTTCTTTTGCAGATACTTTAATTGTGCCAATAGACTCCGGCGAGACCAATCTTCTCCGAGTCGTCAATTCTGCACTCAATCAGCCCCTTTTCTTCACTGTTGCCAACCACAAGCTCACTGTCGTTGGCGCGGATGCATCCTATGTCAAACCGTTCACCACATCAGTCCTGATGCTAGGACCTGGCCAAACCACTGATGTTTTGATTTCCGGTGACCAGACACCTTCGCGGTATTACATGGCAGCACGTGCCTATCAAAGCGCGCAAAATGCACCATTCGACAATACTACCACTACCGCTATTCTTGAATACAATTCTTCCGCCTGTGCTGCCAAGAATTGTTCATCAAACAAACCAATCATGCCACCGTTGCCGGCCTACAATGACACAGCCACCGTCACTAATTTCACGACTAGCTTCAAAAGTGCCGATAAAACCTTAGTCCCAACTGACATTGATGAGAGTTTATTCTTCACGATTGGTTTAGGTCTCAATCCTTGCCCATCTAATTTTAACAAGTCTAGCCAGTGTCAAGGGCCAAACGGAACCCGCTTCACTGCAAGCATGAACAACGTATCTTTTGTGCTCCCATCCAACTTCTCTCTGTTGCAAGCTCATCACCAGCGCATACAAGGAGTTTTCACCACTGATTTTCCAGCAAATCCACCACGAAAATTTGATTACACTGGTAATGTGAGCCGGTCCCTCTTCCAGCCTGTTGCCGGGACTAAGCTGTACAATTTGAAATATGGTTCAAGAGTTCAGATTGTATTGCAAGACACGAGCATTGTCACACCAGAGAACCACCCAATCCATCTTCATGGATATGACTTCTACATTATCGCACAAGGATTTGGTAATTATAATCCCCGAACAGATCCATCAAAATTTAACCTTGTTGATCCACCTCTCAGAAACACAGTTGCGGTCCCTGTAAATGGATGGGCGGTCATTCGATTCGTCGCAGACAACCCAGGTAAAAAAACAATTCTGCATTATCATTCTAAGATGTCAAACTCTAGCTTCAATTCAACTCCGATTTTAAATTAAATGATTCCATTTTCTTTTGCATAAATAGGTGTATGGCTAATGCATTGCCACCTGGATGTCCACATCACCTGGGGTCTTGCCACGGCTTTCTTGGTAGAGAATGGAGTTGGAGAATTGCAATCCATTGAGTCCCCTCCAGAAGATCTGCCTCTATGCTGAGATCAGAAATAAAAAAGTGTACCTGTTTGTTGGAATTCATAAGCCCGACAATATTATATGGGTTCTGGTAGCTGTAGTGTCTTAGTTTCGTTTTCCCCTGCATTACCTTTTGATGAAAGATGTAATTTAATGTTCTCTCTGTTTCCTAATCCCATAAAACACGAGGGATGTAATTCAAAATTTACTTAATTTGAGGAATTAATTTGAGGAATATTCAATTTGAGGCAAAAATCTAAATTATGATTGCAAGAAACATCCCTCCAAACCATAATTATCAAACTCGGTCTGGGAGTTGATCCAGCCGTTAAGTCAGATCCCGGATTGACCCGAATAAAATAAAAAAATATATTTAAAATTTTTCTATTTCATGTGAAAAAATTAAGAAACAATCCACGTGAATATAAATTATATATGTAGTAAATAATAGAGTTTAAAGTATTATTTCAAAATATTTTTTATCTCACAATAAAAAGATATTGTCATATCCTTTTAAGTTGAAATATTTAAATTAAAAAAAAATTATCTTGTATTAAAAAAAACATAATTTTTTCTTATAATATAAAGTATATATACTAAAACGCTTCAAATCTCAGATAAAAAAAAATATTATCATGAACTTTGAAACTAATTAATAATCAATATATATATATATAAAAGAGGTTTTTGGTTAAGAGAAAAAATATATTAAAAAAAAAATTCAATCCCATTTTGAATGAAACAGACCTAGTCAGGATTTTGGATTGACAAGTTAAGTCAGGCCGGGTCTGATAACTATGCTCCAAACTATTTTAATGCTTTTATCCAACCCATGAATATGAATTCCATTTTTTGGCATTGGCCCGCACCTATTCATCATACCTGCCTCCTTCAACTCATTCTGTAGCCGCTGGCCTTACCAGCTGAATTATATATGCTCAAATGGTACGCTCAGCTATCTCAGTGAAACAAGTTATCCTATTATGAGGTTAAGAGAAAATAAATTAATTTTACAATGCATAGTTAATTATTACTTAGTCTTCACAGTTTAAAGAGACTAATAAATTAATCCCTGCTGTTTCAATTTCTGAGCAATAAATTTACCCCGGCGTTCATTGCTCTCTCAAGAACTAGAGATCCCAATTGGGAATATGAAATTCAAGTTGGAGGAAGGGGACGGGACTCAATCACGAGTGCGTCGTTGCATTGAAAGGAAATTTAAAAGGAGGGGGGGGGAATGGATTATCCCACTGTGTATTTTATTGTAATGATATAATTAACGATGCAGAAGACAACAAATCAGTTGCTGTGGTGTAGTGGTTATCACGTTAGTCTTACACACTAAAGGTCCCCAGTTCGATCCTGGGCAGCAACATGTAATCTTTTGTCTTTATTTACAAACAGTTCTTAAGGAACAAGAAACTTACAAAACCGAAGCTCACAGGGATTGGCTGTGAAGCTCATCGTGGGCACAACAAGATTTCGGGTTCCTCGTTACTTCTTGGAAGTTTATCGTCGCGTAATAAAAAAGTGATGTCAATCTTTGGTTACTGATAATGAAATGTCAGTTACTGAAGACGACAACAATATTGCTGAGCAGAAGCCATATGTGAACCTTCGCATGATTGATTCACTGATTTTGCTTCATCGCTCTTTCCGTTAGCTTTGCGGCTTGTTCGTGAATATGCATAGGGTTTATGCTTCATCCAGCAGCATGCCAACCACCTTTGCTCTCCCAATAGGAACGCCGTCAAAACTTTATCTTAAAAAATAATATGGATCTGTGTTGTTTTAGCATGTTTAGTGATGATCTGTTTCCCATAATCTCGCAAGCAGGCCACCAATTATGTGATCATTTCTGAAGCATATATAACCACTGGTAGTTAAGGCCTAAGGGGGAGTGTTTTTGACGCATTCCTCAGGCCTCTTGTGCTCTGCCATGGCTAGGTTCTTTGCGGCTTGCTCGGCCTACAGAACGGGTTCATACGGTAGTGTTTAGTTTAACAACACCATTCACAACTACCTTGGAAATTGAAAAGCCAAGGACTCCGGACTTTTTCCCCTTCTAGCTATTAAATAAATATATAATTTTTTTAAAAGATAAATTATTAACTTATATACATGAATTTTTAGAGTTAATAAATAAAGTTTTAATTCATATATACTACTCAAAATATTAAAAAGTAAATTTAAAAGTATATAAAATTAAAATAAAAATAAAAATAAATTCACTATTAAAGTTACATCGTGAAATATAATTCATTTATAATCGAATCTGAATCGATACTGTAACAACCTCTCAACCGAGATAAAATAACAATCTCATTTCAACTGAAAAACAAAATAATTAAATTATTTTCCTCTCTCAATTCCTCATTCATTCACTTGATTCTTCCTTATATTAGTATTTTATAAGTTGGACTTTGTAAATTTAAAAGGTTATTCTCTCACTTTTCTTATTTTTTTTCTTGGATTTTTTTTTAAATGTTTTTTCCTTCCTTTTCTTTTCTTTCCTTTTCTTTTCTGTTTCTACCCAGTTGGCAACATATAAAAGGAAAGAAAAACTAATTTGTTTTATTTTTTAAATAGCAAATAATCATTTTACCATGAATGAATCGTTTTGCTTTTATTTGATTTTTTTTAGCACTACCAAACTTTATTCTTTTTAAAATTTTAACAAGATTTTATTCAATATATTTTAAGATTCCTCGTAAAATTTCAGTTCAAACTGATAGTCGGATTGAAAATTAGACCTAATAACATAAAAATAGTTAAATTGTGATTTTTTTATTAAATTTCTGAATTTCTCCAAAAATTTTGACATTTTAACCTAAGCTAATCATATTAGAAGGCTTCAAGTAAATTTTTCAGAATTTTTTAATACCTTAATTAAAAATTACAAAAAAAAATTATATATAATTAATAAAAAAATATTAATAAAATCTTGACTTGATGTACAACCCACCCGGACCTATAAAAGCCTCCGCCCTTGACTGCAGGGTCGACCAACAAGCTATTAATGTATCAATTATAACAGGACAAAAAAAAGTGACGAAAGATGAAGCACCAGAAAAACTTTGACAAGGGAGCTCTCTTTTTTTCAATTATATCCTCATTTACGAGACTATTAATTGAGAATCTATTTTTAAGAAGTCAATAACAAACATTACCAAACTGTGGTTTTTTCTCTTCCAATCTTGTTCACCTATCAAGATCTTCAACCATCCTTGTCTCTCTCTAGATATGCTTCCATTCGAAGAGATCAAAATGTTTTCAATCTTGGGAGTTTGAGATTTAAATACTCCATAAACAGCTTGTTTGGAATAATTCTATAATGAAATTTATTTCAGCTATTGAAGTTTTTTTTTGTTTGGAATAAGTTTTAAGATTGTGGGAATCATTTGAAGCAGTTATTCCTCTTTTTTTTCCTCTTAAAATCATCGAAGAGAACGCGGAAATAGATAAATAAAGTGGTCATTTTGACAGGGGGGAATAAAATGTTTTTTTTGTTGTTTTTTACTGGCAAAAAAACTTTTAAAAATAATCTTAAAATATAAAAAATATATTAATTTGAAACAAAAAAAAATTAAATTTTTTTTAAAAAATACTTTCAAAACACAATTTCAAACACTATCATTCAAAACACAACCCGTGATAATATTAATATACCACATCAAATCAATATGTAAGCATTCATATTATAGAAGTTGTATGTTTTTAGCCATACCGGCCTTTTTGTTTACCTATTTTAAGCATCTCCGACCTAACTATACATTGTTGAGAAATTTGTGGTTGGACCAAACAAATAATTAATTGTATACCCTGCACAACAATGGAAAATAACTACACTCAACTTACAAAAAGACTTTCAATATAGGGGTCGGGTGGTCCGTGTTTAACATATGATCAAAGACTCTGTGGTGAGTGGTCTCTAAAGCGGCATCTAGTACACAAGTCCATTCAATTATCACCTTGATTTTTAATTGAATATATCCATGTTAATTAAACAAAAAAAATTATCAGGTTGACTTTTGATCGAGTCATCATCAGATTTGTCCTCCGGCAAGCTGGAGGAACTGCATCGTGCTCATTAATCCCGGACGTCTTCATTTTTATTTTTCTGGGCAAATAAATCGGTGTATATCCTCCAAATCTAAAACTGATGGAGTCGTTGCCATTGGTACAATTACCATCTGACAAGATCAATTATATTCTCAGTAACATTTGGTGAGAATAAATTACCTCTAATAGTGCACGGCTTATCCCTTAGTAAGGAATTAAAATAAGTGGTAAAATTGTTCATGCACGTGTCAATATTTAACCCTGAACTCTTAAGATTAATTAAGTTGATTAAAAAATTAACTGAGCATTCGTCCATCAAAGAAGTAATTTTCGAGCATCGCTCTCAACATGTGTGTACAAGATTTGGAGGCCCACGCCAGCAACTTTGCCTATAACGAGTTTGACCTGCCTGCAGGGTTTCTTCTGGTACCTGACGATTATAGACGTTGAAGATTTTATACATTGAAGAGAGACGTGCAGGAATTGCAAGAAAAAATAGCACCCCATTTCCTAGTAACAGGACACAGAAAAATGGAAGGGACTAGGTCACAATCCCTTCTGTTTTCCTTACAAAAAAATTAAATTATCAATGATGGTGATTTGTTGAAATTCAACAAGAATTTAACGAAAAGACTTGTGAAACAAGCATTTGAGAAATTATTCAATTTCGATATGCCAGTGGGTGCAACAACTCTTGTAGGATTGAAGTAAGTTTTGCTCTAGAAATCTGACCACTTCCTAAATCAAAACCTAATCTGCCAACCTCAAACAACTCGTTATGCTTCACACCCATCCTATAAAAGGATTTCCTTAACTCCCTAATTTCATCGCCACTTATCTTAATCAATCACCTTTCAAGGAAAGGCCTGGTGTCTTAAACAAAAAAGAAGAAAATGGAGGCTATCAACCGTATCTTTGCCAATCGCCATTGTTCTTTCTTCTTCCTCCTGCTTCTGGCCTCAGCAATGTCATTAGCTATTGCAAAAACCCACCACCATGATTTTATTGTATGTCTAAATAACTCCATTCTCCTTGCTTGTGTTTGTGTGTGTTTGTAATCTATAAATTACCACCCTTCCTCTTTCTCCTGACATTAATTTGATATATTTTGAACAGGTTCAAGCAGCAAAAGTTAAAAGGCTGTGCAAAACCCACAACAGCATCACAGTAAACGGAATGTTCCCGGGGCCAACCTTGGAAGTGAAGAACGGAGACACTCTAGTTGTAAAAGTTGTGAACAGAGCCCGATATAATGTTACCATTCACTGGTAATTAATATAGCATCAGTGTCTTTCAACTTTTCCAGACTGTTCATATATATATATATATATATATATATATATATATATATATATATATATGTTTATGACAAATCATTATATGGAGCGTGTGGCATTTTTTTTGTGCAGGCACGGTATAAGGCAAATGAGAACGGGCTGGGCAGATGGGCCAGAATTTGTGACGCAATGCCCAATTAGACCAGGTGGAAGTTACACCTACAGGTTTACTATTGAAGGACAAGAAGGAACACTCTGGTGGCACGCTCATAGCTCCTGGCTTAGAGCCACTGTTTATGGTGCTCTAATCATCCATCCAAGAGAAGGATCATCGTATCCATTCTTTAAGCCAAAGCGTGAAACACCCATACTCCTTGGTAATTAGCTATCCATCATTAATTTCCTCGCAAATCATTGTTAATTACTGAATCTGTGAATTTCGACAGAGTAATCAAATAAACATTCGTTTGTCACAATTGTTGATTCTAACGAACCATGATGTTCAGGTGAATGGTGGGATACGAACCCTATTGATGTGGTGAGGGAGGCAACTAGAACCGGAGCGGCTCCTAATATATCTGATGCTTATACCATTAACGGTCAACCTGGTGATCTTTATAACTGCTCCAGCAAAGGTAAATTAACCACTGTGTATTTGCTTAATTCTCACAAGCAGTGCTGTAGTAAATAAACAATGTAGAACCTGCTGAACTACATCAGAAGAGCCCTGTGAGAATAGCTTATTTGAAGCCTATTCCAACTAAAATAACTGAAATTTGATTAGTGCACGGAAGCTTCATCGCATCAGTATTTCATAGATGATGATCTCATGGACCTGATATTGTTGCAGATACTACCATCGTTCCGATTGACTCTGGTGAGACAAACCTCCTCCGAGTCATCAATGCTGCACTCAATCAACCACTTTTCTTCACCATAGCCAACCACAAGTTTACAGTTGTCGGTGCTGATGCCTCCTATCTCAAGCCCTTTACCACCTCGGTCATCATGTTAGGACCTGGCCAAACCACAGATGTTTTGATCTCTGGCGACCAACTACCTGGCCGGTATTACATGGCAGCCCGAGCTTATCAAAGTGCGCAAAATGCACCATTTGACAATACTACCACCACTGCCATTCTTGAATACAAATCTGTTCTTTGCCCTGCGAAGTGTACAAAGAAACCATTTATGCCGCCACTTCCAGCTTACAATGACACAAATACAGTCACAGCCTTCAGTAGAAGCTTTAGAAGTCCTCGAAAAGTTGAGGTCCCGACCGATATTGATGAGAACCTCTTCTTCACAATCGGCCTAGGACTCAACAATTGTCCTAAAAACTTTAGAGCTAGGCGGTGTCAAGGACCCAACGGCACTCGTTTCACTGCTAGTATGAACAATGTGTCCTTCGTGTTTCCTTCAAAAGCCTCGTTACTGCAAGCATATAAGCAAAACATTCCTGGAGTTTTCACCGCCGATTTTCCAACAAAACCACCAGTAAAATTTGACTACACTGGCAATGTTAGTCGTTCCCTCTTTCAACCTGCTCGTGGAACTAAGCTGTACAAGTTGAAGTACGGATCAAGGGTGCAGGTTGTGCTACAGGACACGAGCATTGTCACACCAGAAAACCATCCGATCCATCTCCATGGATACGACTTCTACATCGTCGCTGAAGGATTTGGGAATTTCAATCCCAAAACTGATAAATCCAAATTCAACCTTGTTGATCCACCAATGAGGAATACAGTTGCAGTACCCGTGAATGGATGGGCGGTTATTAGATTTGTTGCTGACAACCCAGGTAACTTAAAGTTGATCTAAAGTTGATCCATGATCTGCTTCAATTTGAACATTAAGCTCATTAACATTTTTTTGTGATAATTAAACAGGTGTGTGGCTAATGCACTGTCACTTGGATGTTCACATCACATGGGGTCTGGCCATGGCGTTTTTGGTAGAAGAGGGGGTTGGGATTTTACAGAGTGTCGAGCCTCCTCCAGCCGATCTGCCAATATGTTAATTAATATCAATACATAAAAGAAGATTTTACCCATTGTTGACACTCATAGAAGCCAACAACTATAGGATTTTCTTTCACCTTTTTTTCTGTTTCTTGTAGTCAATTTCCCATGTTGTTCTTCCCTGCATTTGGGGACATATTTCATTATTGTATTCTTCCTCTCTTGGCTTATAAGCCTTAGAAACAAGAGCTGCCATCTTATTTTAGTTATTGACCTGCTTGTTTATTGATTTTCCAGAGCTGTTTTTGTTTCTCTTCGTTAATAATACATTCAAACCTTTTAAAAAAAATTAATATATTATATTAAAAATAAAATTTTAAAATATTTATTATTTTAAAATATTTATTAAAAGATATTTTAAAGAATAATAAATACCACAATCACAAACGCGTCTAGTGTACAGGTCTCATCCAAGATTTTGAATGGACCAGGAAGATCTCTTCTTGTCTGGGGTGTCAGCATGCTGGACCATCAAGGTGCTCCCCCAGTCCAATCCCGAGGGTGACGTGCTCTGGACTGATTGGGTCTTGAGGCTTCCAAAATTCCAAGTAGATGACGTTTGCTCTTAGGGAGCTCGTGTTCGGGAAGGCCAGTCTGAGCCATGTGTACCGAGATAAATTTTGAGTTTCGTCATGATTGTGGGCCTAAGCCCATCTATGAATGAATAAATATGGGCCGAGTACCGACCACGGAATGACTAGGGGGTTGGAATGTGCCTCGGCTCCCACGCACTAAAAATCGCCACTTCCTCGGAAAATACGTCGTTATAAAGATCGTCACTTCCTTGTAAGAAACGTGGATGCTTTGCCACCTCAAGCGATCCGTCGCTGTTCAACGGGTTCTTTTCTTTTGAATGTAGTCAATGATGGCATCATGGGTGACACTACACACACCCACGGACAAGATTGCTTTCACGTTGTTTTGAAACGCGGTGACTTATATGGATTAATAGTTTGTTTTGTATTGTTGTATTTTTTATAGTTATGATTTGAAAAATATTATTTTAAAAAAAATATTTTTAATTGAGATCGGTTTGATATTTATATATATTTAATTAAAATTAAAGTTGAATAAAAAATAATTTAAGTTTTTGTATGTTTAAATATGCTTTCTAAATTGAGGTTACAAGATAACTAAAAAAGATATATATTAATATTGATGGTTTTTAATTTAAATATTATAGATTTAATCACCACTATTACATCATTAAATAAATAATACTTTATATCAAATATTTTTTATTATTCTATTAATTTATCTACAATTTTATCACGTATAAAATTTATCAGATAAGAACTATAATTTTCATAGTTTTTTTAGCGTGCAACAAATTCAGGTAAAATATCATCATAAACAAAATTGAAATTACGATCAAATTCCGCAAAAGCTATATCATCATGCAATATCCTTGTAATTTATGTAGTGGTATTAAATAATATTAAACACTAATTTTTGAGTAAAATATAATTTTAAAAAAAGTTATTTTTTTTTACCGGGTCGGATGCGGTCCAGTGAACAGTTAAGATATTATTCATGTAAACAGTGCCAAATAGTTAAAATTCACCTGGTGTAAACGCGGCAGGGAGAGAAGCAACTCTCAGCTGTTTTGTGCAAACCGGTAATTTCAACATGAAATATATAGGTCCTATATACATAGTAAATTGAGTTTTAATTTTATCAAACTTGATGTTTACACGATTTATTTTAAAAGCTAAAGCTGTCGTGTTAATAAACACCTTCCAAGAAAGCGTCAGAACAGCAATACCTTCGTTACATCACGGTACACGTTTTTCGTAATATTATACTAGCAACTAAAAACCGTTGACACTCGATTTGATTGCATTTTAAATTGTTTATAAACAGTAAATTATATTAATAAAGTTTTTTAATTATTTTAAATCAACTTCGTGTCTTAGCTTGAGCTGTTACTGCGTGTTGCCTATCAGAAATCACGGATTTAACTTCTATGAAGCACAATATTTCATTTAAAACAAATTTAAATTGATTAATATGTTTTTTTGGTTATTTTATATTAACTCTGTGTCATAACTCAAGTGGATAGCATGACTTGCACACCAGCGCAATATTTCTTTTAAAACAAACATAAATTGTGATTTTTGTTTTCAAAAAAAAGGAGTGGAAAAAAATAAAAAACCAAGTGCGTGGGTTTAAGTTTTTTCAAAAGTCTTGTGTTTTTTTTTTTAGCTGGACATTTGGGTTTATCGACCTTCTTTTTTTTTATCTTCTAGGTTTTAATTTTTCAATTCCATGTGTTTTGTTTTCATTGGGTTTTCTAGACTTTTTTTTTGTTTTTATTTTAATTTATTTTTTAATACATAGTTTATTTTTATTTTATTTTTCGGTATTGGGTTAGTGATAAATTGTTTTTTATCTTATAATAAAAAAATTACCCTTTTTTTATTTTATTTTTTAATTTTATTTGTTAATATAAGTTTTTTTACCCATTTTTATCTCTCTTTTTTAATTTCATCGTTTAATATGAAAATTTTATTTAATTTTATCATTTAGTATTAAATTGATTAATTTTATTTTAATCAGTTTAGTAAACAATATTATATTAGAATAACTCCCACATAATTTTTCAAGTTTGAACGATGGTGTCGAGATTCATAACAATGCTAAAAAAAATTTGCTAGTTTAGATATTGATTTTTTAGGTTTAAGAATTTTTTTTTTTTGAAGTTGCGGCGAAAACACTATAAATAAACTAGCACCAACTCAACATTGCATTGTTGCTCTATGGGAGGAAAAAAATGGGCATTTTTACGTATCAATATAATTTTAAAAAAATGCTCAAACAACACAGGTAAAAGAAGTTTGGTTGACCATCACATTTGGGTACATGTTATGATATTATGATAAAAAATGGAACATTTCAAACAAATTATTAAATGGGCCAACATAAATTACAATTAAGAGAGGAAAGAGAGAGAGAAAAACTTCAAATACATATTGAACCTTCAATAATAACCTTATTCGTACTACTGAAAAATACCGACAAAACAAATTCAATATAGCTGGACTGAAACTTAAACGTCCAAGATAATTTACAGTAACCGTTTCTTATTTGATGCTGCAATGCTGAGCTGAAGCTCATACTTGTGTTCTTATGTTTCTCCGTGTTTTTATTTTTATTTTTTTTACGAGTGGTCTTTATTTATCTTTGTTTTTTTCACTGGTACATGGAGTGACTAAACAACCAAATCACACATCTACCAAAAATCGCACTTGTAAGATAGAGTCAATTTCAGTCCATAGCAGACATGAGCTTCTTCATGTGAACTCTCTGCTACGCAGACATAGCATTCTCATGAATGTTTACTTCACAGATGAATATTTAATTTTAATAGATGAAAAATGTTTATTTTTTCGACATGTATTGATTATTACCCTGCTATACTAAAACCATTAAAAAAATCACACGACTTCACATGTAGCTTATGATTAGACCGACTAACATAACTGGATTTGTTAGAATAATTTTTATTTTATTTTTAATTTAAACATAAATAAGATAAGAATTCAAGTTGAAATGTTTTTTTTTTTATCAATTTTGTTAATTTTCTTTCCAGTTTCATTTTTTTTTTGTCAATTGGGTTGCTCTTGAATCAATTAAGTCGATTGAGTCATGTTGTGATAACCCACACAATTTAATTTCAAATCTAGATTAGGTAAGGAATTTTTTAGTTATTTTCATTATTTTTCCCTCAATTTAAACCTCAAACTTTTTTAACCATTGACTAAGTTATTTTTTAATCGACCAAGTTGATTGAATCACTTCGATATAATTTTTACTTTGTTTAATTTTAAATTTGGATTGAATAAATAGTAAGGTAATGAGTTTTTAAAGTTGACTGATTAGATTAAAAATAACAACAATATTAATTATTAACAAAAAAAAATTCATACCCAAACACACAAACTTATAAATTATTAACAATCCATGTATTTCAAGAATAACGTTTGCATAATTTTAAAATAATATACATTTTAGATTTTGAAACCATATCTATTAGAAAAATTAGTTGCTTATTTTAGTAAGCTGAATTTACGAACAAATTAAAATACCTTCAAAAGATCAAACAGAACAAATTATCTCTATTAAAATATTATGTTTAAAAACCAATGGCAATTAAAATGAAACAAAAGGATGGAATAAACAAGTTTAAATGGCAAAATGGAAATTTCAAGGAAGCACCAGGGAGAAACCACTCAGAAAGAGGCCTCAAGGCCTCAAGAGGGGAATTCCTTTGGTGCCATGTAGAGACGAGAGCCTCTCTAGGTTCGAGAAGGTTCGCGTTACCAGATGTCACTACATTCGAATACAAAGTGCCACTAATGTAAAATCGACACGTCATCGATTAAAAAAATCTAATTTACAAAAGTATCCAGATAAAAGTCTATAAATATCTCGTTACGCTCGAGTTTCTTAAGATTTCTCGATTATTAATCAATTAAAAGCTGTGCGTAACATCTCTGTTTCTTTTAAAACCTCTCGTTTTCTCTTTCTCCACAGCGAACAAAAAAGAAAAGAAAGAAACGCGCTGAAAAGAGAAGGAAATCATCGTACGACAACAATTCCATAAGAGAATTAGAAGTCAAGGAAATTTAAGTGATTCGTGTCTGGTCTCGAAGATTTTGATTTCTTGAAGCGAATTTCTTCACCACTTGTTGACAGGTTTGTTGGTTAATCTCAGCCTAATGTTTATATCTATTCAGCTTCGTTTTTGTTTCTAGGGTTTGATTGATTGAATTAGGGACCTGGGCTTTGTTTAATTGGTGGTAATCTCTGGTTTCTTGGTGTTTGATAGGTGAATTTCGCTTTCCGGGTTAGGGTTTCAGAATTTGGAGTTATTATAATTGGAATAAATTCTGGGTATTAAAAACCCAATTGGATTGTGAGCTATTACAAAGCTTGTTTGGTGTTTGTGTTGTGGTAAATTCTTGTTCTAGAAATTAGATCTTCTTTGTTAAGTTTTTGTGGGCCTGTTTGGTTACCGAGGAAATCTTCTTGCTGTCTGGTTTATTGATGTACTTGGTGGTCAGGACAACTCTCTCCTTGCTGCTTAATAATACTTGCTCTTTTAAGGGCTTTAATTGATAGAGGCTTATTCCTTGCTAGTCAAGGAAAAATCTCCTTATCGGAAGAGGAAAACTTAAAATAGGACAAAATAGAGAAAACTTTACGAACAAGTAAATTTGTTGGACTGAGAGGATGAGAATTAGTTGGTTCTCTATGTACACACATATATCGAACATTAGCTGTAGTGGAGTCACTCTTTGGAGATTTAGAGATTTGTTATTTTATTGTGTTTCTCCTGTTCAAGTTTGTGGCAGTAGGGCCTAATTTTACTTTTCTATCTACTGCAGATTCTGAAACTCTTGTAGTTATCCAGTACTGGGATCATAATTATTGGGTCCTGAGATCGAGAATATTGGTACTCTTATTCAAGGTTCTAACGCCACTTCCATGTCCATGGACTCTACTAAGAAGAGGAAAAGGGCAAGTAATAAATCCGTAGCTGAAACCCTTCAAAAGTGGAAGGATTACAATGAGCATCTTGATGCTCAAGTTGATGGAGGTAAGAAACCAGTTCGTAAAGTTCCTGCCAAGGGCTCAAAGAAGGGGTGCATGAAAGGTAAAGGAGGGCCAGAGAATTCAGTCTGCAATTACAGAGGTGTGAGACAGAGGACATGGGGGAAGTGGGTTGCTGAGATTCGGGAGCCAAACAGAGGGCCTAGGCTATGGCTTGGTACTTTTCCTACTGCCTATGAAGCTGCTCTTGCCTATGATAATGCCGCACGAGCTATGTATGGTCCTTTTGCTCGTTTAAACGTTCCAGATGTGGTGAATTCAACAAGCTCATCGAAGGATAACTTCTCTGCTGGGACACCATCATCCTATTATTCAGCTGCAAGTCCTGCTGACTCCGTCACCACATCAACCCACTCTGAGGTTTGTGCGTACGAGGATCCTAACCAGAATGTATTAAACCATGCTGAGGATTGGATGACAAATATATCAAGCCAAGCTGAGGTTTGCGAGCAGAATGTGTCAAGCCAAACTGAGGTTTACGAACCGAATGTATCAAGCCAACACGTTGAGGATTGTTCTCGGGGAGTTGAAAAAAATAGCAAGCTGAGTCAAGATGAGCTCAAGATTCAATCAGAAAATCCTTCGTGGACCAATGACTGGCACAGCTACGGCTGGGATGAGATCTTCAGCGTAGAAGAGCTGCTAGGGGATATTGATTCTGGGATGACAGGATCAGAGGGGTACTTCAGCTTAGGATTTTGACAGCTTTGTAGCGTTTTCTCAAGGAAAATAGTGTTTGTGTTTCTAGGCTGATTGAAGGCTCGTAGATTATGATGTAAAAACTGGTTTTTTAGTCCCTTGCTTTGCATTTTGCAAATTAGAAGCCAAACTTGAAAAGCAATTGTTAATCAAAACTGATGTTAGTGAACTAAGCTAGAGATCTTGTCATTCATTTAGTGGGTATTTGTTTATTTTTTTGTATTGTGTTTACGGGTCTTTCAGACATTCTATTTTGCTGGTCTCATCTATTTGTAGTCATTAATTCAGTTACTAACTTATTTAAACGCATTGCAAGCGAATGATTCGTACAAAAATTTAAATACAATATTTTTTTAGTTGCTTGAAATTATATTTTTTATTTGATGTTTTCATATGTTAATTTAAAAATAAAATTTAAAAAATAAAAAATATTAATTTAATACATCTTTAAATAAAAAATATTTTTTAAAATATCTGTCATTATCCATTATAATCAAAATTGTTAACTTCGTTCTGTCTCGTCTAGAATGGCCTATCTCTCTGTCACTGAAATTGTCTGGAGTAGATCAATCAAAGGGAACAAAAGCTCAAATTCATGAGACGGAAGAAAAGCAGTTCGAATCAACGGACTTAGATGAGACCCCAGGGAATCTCGCTGACCGTGTGCTTTCTAACACAACCGCTCAAAACCCATTTATTTCTCTTCTTTTTAGTAATAATAAAAAAAATCCAAAACCTTTTTTTTCCCCATGATCATAGATTGTATGGGCTTATGTACGAATTCAGGTCAATAATATATTATGGGCCTGGGCATCGTACGTAGATCTTGATATAATTAAAGCCCGGTTCCCGTTATGAGTGCCCAGAGCGCGCGTTTTATTAGCTCGGAGCACTACAAGTCTGGATGAGAGCGACAAATCTCGAAAAAAGATGCTGACATTTTAGGTCTGCAAAAGAAGAATGACGACACACCACCCTGTTAGGTTTCGTAGTTGGACAGCTCCTGTGATCTTGACCCTGGGCTATAGCCTATGGCCTTTCGCTAGCCACTAACGTGTACTTAACGACGAAAGTGTTTTGACCTTATCACTTTCTTTAACCTCTGTCTACTAATTTTTTCCCTCGAAAATAATTGAAGAGATGTCACTTTTTTTCGTTTTGCTACGTCACAAACATAATTTGCAGCCCAAAGGGTAAAAAAGAATCGGTATTCCGTGGTGCGTGCCCAGTCGAGCCTTTTTTTTTTTTTTGTCTTATGTAATATTCTCCTAGCTGAAACTTGAAAGTGTAAGAATAATTATTTTTTAAAATATTTTTTATTTTAAAAAGTATTAAAATTATTTTTAATATTAATATATTAAAATAATATAAAAATATTTAAAATATATTAATTTAAAATTTTTTAAAAATACTTCTAAAATACAATATCAAATACAACTTTTGTCTTGGAGTGTGTCGGTTTTTTTAAAATATATTTGTTTTAAATAAATAATATTAAATTAATATATACACACACATATATATATATATTAATTTTGTTATATAATTTTTATTTACTAGTTAAAAATAAATAATTTTTAAAAAATATTTTTAAATAAAAAATATAAACTACAATACCATTTAATTATGTTTTTTCTCTTTTGATATTTAGAACCCCACGACGGTGCAATATGGAAATTAAAAGGTTCGTTCTTGAAAAAAAAAAAAACAAGAAGTATAAGAAGTGGTCTTCTTATTGAGCATAATTCTGATACTCTATTTTTTAAAAGAAAATTGTTAGCGATGGTCTCATAAATACGCCGCCAACACCACCATGTTCCAATCTCCTGCATCACGTTTCTTCAAATATTATCAGCTCAGATAGCAACAATTCCAGATGAACTCCTAACGTACGCAAGGACATGTTATTTGTGCAGAGACCTGGAATTTAAGAGATATTCCAGGGCATGATCAAGTGAGGCAATATTCCTCGGATATCACAAGATGCTCACATGTAAATATAAAAACCAAATTATCGATATCAGTTCTGAATAAATATAATATTGAAAACCTTGAAGATTCCAGTTTAACTCATATCAGTCTAAATTTTACAAATTTTTAATTATTAAAATTTTATATAATTATTAATTTTAAATATTTAAAATTAATTGAGAAACATTCAAGCTAATCGATATCTATATCAATAAAAAAATATTAAAATAAAAAATAACGGGATGAAAAAAAGAATAAAGAAAAATCACAGTGATCCCTTTACATATTACAGTAATTCACTCCTTTCCTTCACACGTCACTGTTTGACCGCTGTACATGTAGCATGTACTCCCAAAACAGACCAAACACATGAATTTACTACCAAACAGGCCAACTGGTTCACCACGAACAGACACCTATGATTTTACCAACGCAATAACACAAACCCGAGGTTCCCTGTGACCCAGACCACTTATAGGATTCTTCGCCCCACTATTCCCCTCTCGGTTCTAGCGGGTACCGAGCATCCACATCTCCAAGTCCACTCCATTTTCATGGCTCAGTGTCTCTTTCTCGATGAAAACCTTGCCGGAGCCTAACTCATTTCCATCAGAACTCACCTGAATCTGCCTTTTTATCAGACACAGAAGTTCTGTTCAGGTATTTTACTTTTAGTATAATAACTTCCTTTCCTTTTACATGCCTCTCTTTTTTTCTTTCATGTTTGTTGAGACAACCCTCTGCTCTGTCTTCCTTTCTGATATAAAACTGATACTGACAAGGGGTTTTGACTGGTTCAAGCTTGAGTGTTTCTTAGATTTCTTTTTGGGGTTGAAAAAGAGGAGATTTTTTTTGCAACATTACTTTCTAGGGAATGATTGCTAGAATGATAAAAAGGTGGATTTCCCCTTCATTTTTCCAGTGAGAAAAAAAAACAAGAAGAAAAGGGGGTTGTAAATATTGTTGCTTAACTTCTTACCACAGAAGTCTCATACTCAACATCATGTATTAATTGCCGATTAATTTACCGTATCATGGATTTATAACCAGGAAAAGAGAGCGAAAGTCACTACTCACTAATGGGAGTGTAAATAATCACTTTTCTTTCTCCGTTTTTTTTTTTTCCTTTTAATTTTCTATTTCGTAGAACAAGAATCCTTGAGGTAAAAGCGATAAACTATTGCATGGAGCTGGTTCATTCCACCAAACCAATCACACTCTCTTGGTTTACCACTCCAAACAGTTATAAACCGTAGGGTCCATTGCATCAACTAGTTAAAACTGTGCTGGACCAACGAGCGAACCAGTCCTTGTAAAAATTTCTCAGGTGAAAGCAAGAAGGCATTATTTTGATCAGCCTGGCTTGAAATGATAGCACTAGACTTGGACTGAACTCTGTCATGGCTATATTAAATAATTGATGGTATGGCAATACCAAGGAAAAAAATTGGCACCAAAAACAAAAACGATGCCATGGCACTGCTTGCCAATCTTACCATTTCTTTTCTTTTCTTTTCCTTTTTTTTCCCCCTCTTAAAGTGACAAGTGTAAAACTCCAACTCTCTCCAGTCTTTGTTCTGCAGAGGTGAGAACCATTAGACAAAATGCAGATGCTTATTGACCTATTTTGTGGGACTCGTCATTCCCCACTGGTTTAGCTAAGTGGAAAACGGGGGAGCCTGGGATGAGCTGTTGAGGCTCACATCTATAGTTTGAATCCTCATTTATGCAGCCTGGATTATTGCATTGTGGCTCAAAGGACTGGTCACTCACTTGGAATTTACTGGTAAAAGCTTGTTGCATCAAATCTAAATTTACTAGATAAAGAAAAGCTACTTTGGTGGAATTTCATGTAGTTCATGAACATTAATTGGTTTCAAGTTTGAATGTATCTCCTTGAGTATATGTTGATGCTCTCATTTTCTTTCTACTATCTCAGGGTTTGCTGAAGAGAATTAGCTTCTTTGCTGATTAACAATGAAGAGGAAGCGTTTACATCAGTCCAAGCATCCATTTAATGCACACCGTATGTATTACCTCCTTAATTCCCTTACTCTCTCTCTTTGTTTATTTCTAATGTTATCCTTAACTTTACTTAGGAGCGAGCCCCAATACTGAGGAGCATAAGTTTTTGTTATTCTGAGCAAGGAGTCCATGCTAAATATAGGTTCATGTATTATCGTAAATTATTGGCCTGTGGAAGTTATATAAGCATTTATGTGTTTTTTGGATAGCCAAATTGTCAGAGCCACATAATGTTTGAGCTAAGATGGGACAATCATAAAAGACAAATTGATGGTGTGAACCATCAAATTCAGATTTTTTTAATCTTAAAAATCTTTTGTCCTTGCTATTTATGCAGCGAGGAAATCTGTGTGTTTGATCGTTAAGAATATTCTGATTTAAGTTGTTGAAACCTGGATGGTTTCATTTTTCAAATGGCTATGGATTCCCGAAATATTTTTTGCAATTTTATATGCATCACGTGATGTGATAACTATCTTTTTAATATGGTTCTATTGATGCTCTATTCGCTTAGCTTTTGAGGCCTTATGCTGTGGCTCTTGGCAAAGCGTGGAGCTTATACAAATCAGGGATGGGGCTATCGCTGTGCATTTTGTAGATAGCCATCATAGAATTGAGGAGAAGGGTCCTTTCTCAAACATTCGAGTTAAGTCGAGGAAAGCTACTTTATCTGATTGCACCTGCTTTCTGAGGCCTGGTATTGATGTTTGTGTGCTTTCATCTTCTGAGCGTGCAAAGAATACTGGGGAAGGAAATTCAGAACCTGTAAGTGACCTTTTCATGTTGCTGCATTACTGAAAGCTCTGTAACTATGAGAGGACTATAGATGGTGTACATTTATCACAATCTTGCTTATTGAGTGTTTTCAACTGTTTGCATTTCTTTAGAACAGCACAAGACTTAAACATGATTGAAAAAGTTCTTATGGCTTAATAAATGCACATCATAATGCACAAAACATTGAATTGCTTCCTCTAATATCCCTGTCACCCACAGAATACATGATAATTTTCCTGCTTGAAAGAGCTTCCCATTAAATTTTGCAGCAGTTAAATTTCAAAAGTTGTGATGTTCATATTTAACGTTGTTTTTCATATGCTCTTTCTCATGCAGGTGTGGGTTGATGCTAAGATAAGTTCTATCAAGCGGAAACCTCATGTATCTCACTGCTCATGTCAATTTTTTGTTAACCTCTATGTTAACCAAGGCCCTCTTGGTTCAGAGAGAGCCAGACTTAGTAAAGAAACTGAAGCAGTAGGAATCAACGAAATTTCTGTTCTTCAGAAACTTGACAATGATCCATGTGAAGCAGACAACAATCAGCAAGAAGCTCAGTTCTACCGTTGGGAATTTTGTGAGGACTGTTCTTTAGTACAAAGAAGCAAACTCTTTTTGGGGAGGTTTTCAGCTGACCTTACATGGCTGCTTGTAGCATCAGTTCTGAAGCAAGTTGAATTTGATGTAAGGTTAGTCCAAAATAAAATTGTCTACCAAATTTTGGGTGGTGAGAATGAGCACTGTTCATTAAAATCTAATAATCACATAAATTGTGTAACTTTCAAAGTGAAAGACAGTATTTCAACCCCATTTGTGGTCCTATTGGTTCCCACTGATGCTTGTAGTGAAGCAGGCCATATTAGTGAAACCAATGGGACTGAACAATCACCATGCTATGATGTTATGAGTTTGCGGCGGTCAAAGCGTCAAAATGTACAACCTGAGCGCTTCCTTGCCTGTGATGCTCCTGCAGAGACAGAAATTGGCTGGGTAAGATCCCTGCCATACACACCACTGAAGTGGAAGGCAGAAGAAGAAGAAGAAGAAGAAGAAGAAATGCACTTACCACTGGCATACCTGTTTGGGACACATGCAGGTGCAAGTTGTGCAGAAGAGCAAACATGCAACGAAGTGGGAGTTAGTTCTCCTAAACTAGAACTCTTGGAAGGTATCCCTGTTTCCAGAACCAAGACTTACTTGAAGGAGATTAAATCAAATGTGGTTAACAGAAGAGAGCACCAAACTGAGCCCGGAGAGGTTCGAGCAGGCATGGCTAAGAGAAGAAAACGCCAAAAGTCAACCATGGCTAACCGAATAGAACACCAAACTCGACTCGGGGATGCTGAATCAGGCATGGCTAACAGAAAAAAGCATGGAACTCAAATTAGGGAGGTTAAATCAGGCGTGGCTAACAGAAGAGAACACCAAGATCAACTTGCTATTGTTCCTGTGCATACTGAAGATGTTCTGGCAACCTTTGAACAATTTGATTCCCCTGTGAAGACTCCTGAACATTATTCACCAGCGTTTATTGAATTTCCAATTAGTTATTACAGAAAAAGGAGTTCTCCTGCTGCGCACAGGAAGAAAGATCTTGGTGAAGATTTGATGTTTGGAAATGGATGGGGCGGAAAATTTTCTACTAAGAAAGTTCAAAGAGCAAGATACCGATCCACACATTTAAAGCAGGATGACTCTTGTGCGCCAATGACTTACAAGCGGACAGCCTTAAGTACTGGTGCGTACAATAAACTCATAAGTTCTTATATGAAGAACATCGATGCCACAATCAAGTCAAAGGAGGTCCCACGCATTATTGACCAGTGGGAACAGTTTAAAGCAAAACATAGCTCAGATCAGAAGGAGAAAATGGAACCATCTTCAGTTAAGGATGATGGAGAAAGCTCAGAAACTGAAATGTTGTGGAGAGAGATGGAACTATGCCTGGCATCAGCATATATACTTGAAGATAATGAGGTAGAACTGTTAATTTGATTTGATTCTTTTTTGTACAGGTGCATTATATTTATATATTCATATCACTTGTACCATATGTTTTTCTTCATTACCGTTTCTGATTGGCTCCAGGATTTGCAGGCTCTACTTTCCACTCAGACTACACAGAAAAATTGTCAGCACGAATTCAAACTGGATGAAGAAATTGGGATATTATGCCAAATATGCGGCTTTGTGAAAACTGAAATAAAATATGTTTCAGCACCATTTGTAAGTCAAATTTTTAAATCCATGATGCCAATGTTTTCAATGTGGCTGCTGTACCTCGTTTATTAGCCCTCTGGATAGACGAGTGAGTACGACGGGGAGGCACTTAGTAGTTATAATTAGGTATCCTACTGCTTGTGTAATGTATACTGAATTTCATCTCATTGCGTTTTGGCTGGTCTTTGACCGTAGTATCCTAGGTGGGGGCCGTGGGGTAGTTTAATGGCAGGTTCCAACTTCTGCTGTTCAGTTTCAACCATTTTGTATGGGAGTATCTAATGCTATTGTTTCAAACAGAATCCTAATTATACTATGCACGTTTACATTTCTCTAGATGGAACACACAGGCTGGACTGCAGAAAGTAAGCCACGGAATGAAGAGGATTCGGAGCTTAAACCTGATGAAGATGAGGGCTCGAGTCTTTTTGGCAATCATACTTCAGGTGAAGATGTGCCTGTATCAGAAGTGAATGACAATGTTTGGGACTTGATCCCTGAGCTCAGACCGAAATTACACATGCACCAGAAAAAGGCTTTTGAGTTTCTATGGAAGAACACTGCTGGATCCTTGGTACCGGCACGTATGGAAAAAACATCTAAGAAGATAGGTGGTTGTGTTGTTTCTCATACTCCTGGAGCTGGAAAAACATTTCTCATTATTGCATTCCTTGTCAGCTACTTGAAGTTGTTTCCAGGAAAACGGCCTCTGGTCCTTGCTCCAAAGACAACTCTCTATACCTGGTACAAGGAATTTATCAAGTGGGAAATCCCTGTTCCAGTTCATCTTATCCATGGCACCAGATCTTCTAGAGTCTTCAAGCAGACTCCAGCAGTGCTTCGAGGATCAGGTCCAAGGCCCAGCCAGGATGTTGTGCATATTTTGGATTGCCTGGAGAAAATGCAAAAGTGGCATGCACAACCAAGTGTGCTTGTCATGGGCTATACCTCATTTCTGACATTGATGAGAGAAGACTCGAAGTACAACCACAGAAAATATATGGCTAGAGTGCTGCGAGAGAGTCCTGGAATGTTGATACTTGATGAAGGACACAACCCCAGGAGTACAAAATCAAGGTTGAGAAAGGTGTTGATGAAAGTGGAAACAGATCTGAGAATATTGCTTTCAGGTACTTTGTTTCAGAATAATTTTTGTGAATATTTCAACACTCTTTCTCTGGCACGACCAATGTTTATCAAAGAAGTTCTGAAGGCATTAGACCCTAAGTTTAAGAGGAAAAAGAAAGGGGCACAAAAAGCACGTCATTTGCTGGAATCTCGTGCCAGAAAATTCTTCATAGATAACATTGCAAGCAAAATTAATTCGGATGAGGCTGAAGAGAAAATGCAGGGTTTGAATATGCTGAGAAACATGACTAATGGGTTCATTGACGTGTATGATGGCACAGCTTCTGACACCCTTCCTGGTCTACAGATTTACACCATATTGATGAATCCAACAGATATTCAACATCAGATTTTGGTGAAACTCCATAAAATAATGGAAAAATGCCCAGGATACCCCCTGGAAGTAGAGCTTTTGATAACTCTTGCTTCAATACATCCTTCATTGGTCAATTCTTCTGTCTGTGTTAAAAAATTTTATAATCTGGAGGAACTGATGGAACTTGAGAAGTTAAGATTTGATTGTAAGAAAGGGTCCAAGGTGATGTTTGTGTTGAATCTTGTGTATCGTGTAGTCAAGAACGAGAAGGTTCTGATCTTTTGCCACAACATTGCACCCATTAAATTATTCCTTGAATTGTTTGAGAATATCTTCAGATGGCAGCAGGGTAAAGAAATCCTGGTTCTTACAGGGGAACTAGAGCTGTTTGAACGAGGAAGAGTGATGGATAAGTTTGAGGAATTGGGAGGGCCTTCAAGGGTTCTGCTTGCATCGATTACAGCTTGTGCCGAGGGAATTAGCTTGACAGCAGCTTCACGGGTAATTCTTTTGGACTCGGAGTGGAATCCTTCCAAGACAAAGCAGGCCATTGCACGAGCTTTTAGGCCTGGCCAACAGAAGATGGTTTATGTGTATCAGCTTCTGGCAACAGGCACAGTTGAAGAGGACAAGTATCGCAGGACAGCATGGAAGGAATGGGTCTCACGCATGATATTTAGTGAGGAATTTGTGGAGGACCCTTCTCGTTGGCAAGCAGAAAAGATTGAGGATGATGTATTACGGGAGATAGTAGAGGAGGACCGGGTTAAGTCATTCCATATGATAATGAAGAACGAGAAGGCTTCAATAAGTTGATGGTAGACTACCTTCCTTAAAGAGTAAGAAATTTCCTGGTTTTGTTACAGTTTCCTCTTGGTTTTTTTGTCTTTCTCTAGCTTAATCATTATATCTGTTTTTTCATTTTATATTATCAGGGCGTCAGTATTGCTCATGTTTCTCTGTGGTTCCAAAGGTTCAAGTAATTGCTGCAATGGAGCTAACGGAAAATATAATAACTAGCTGAACCATGTATTGGCCATTCAGAATAAGCTCCATGTCCAAGTTGTTCAAGCAGTTTCTTTGTCAGCAGGATAATATATCCTAATGCTGTTTAGCTTAACGAACTGGTTTAGTTTTCTGTCATTTCATTTCCAATGCTGTTAGATTATCATTCAAAATCACATTCCTAATTGCATTGGGAAAACTTTGTTCAAAAACTTATGCGTACATACATGTTAAATCTTGACATGCTAGGTTAAAGAATCTGGTGCTTTAAAACCTGCCCGCACTGACGACATCATGATGAATCATTTTAGCTTGAAATGCAAGTACCTGAATCATCTGATAAATTTCTCTGCTTTGATGCTTCATGGGATCATATTTTACATGGAGCATGGTTTTTTTTAATAATTGAGATGCTTCTTCTAGTCAATAATGATATTTATAGCTTGTTTTGCATCAGTAATTTACTTGCATACTTGTCTTCTGATGCAAACCCATAAAGTTGTATCGATCATCACCTCATTTTTTTTTTTTATGAATAGTTCCAATGATTACTTTCTTTGGATTAATCATGTAGAACTGTTTACAGGGAAGCCTCTTCTATTATTTTTATTTTTATTTTATTTTTGTGAGTAGCACAGTATCAACTATTAAGAATCAATTTCATTCCTCTCCTTAAATAGTAACAGGAAGTTGAATCCACAATTTTTTTTTGCTGCCTTTCGAGCCTGACCTTACTTTTTGGGCTACATATAATTAACTGGACCGGGCTTTCCTGTCTTTTGAGATTATAATTCATGGGCATCAGGCCGACAGTAATCCTTTTGGTCCAAAAGAGGCCCGCTTGCCTGTACTTCATCATCAGCCTTTTTTCATCTGTGAGCTATGAGCGTATCGCTTGAACGGAGCTTCCTTCATCCAAAGTCACCGGACAAAGGCATGGCGGATACTTTAATTATGCGGTTATCGATTCCTTGGCCAGACCGGAAGTTTGACCGGAACTTGACCGTGATTGGTGATTGGAGAAAGCTCCTGCTACCATTACTTGTGAACATGTTTGTGCTTAGTTATATTCGTGGTTAAATTTCGACTCTTTATATTGTTGAGATGCATATGCAAGGTGATTGTGGAAGATACCCAACACTAGATGAGAAAAAAAGGGTGAGTGGCTAACATGTATGAATATACCTCTAATTCAGCAGTTGGAGATGGTGTACGGTCATGTTCGTAAGCTTTTGCATATATATAGAATTTCATCAAAAAAAAAAAACCCATAGCCTCCTCCGGGCGCATGGTTCCCCGACATTATACAGACAGACAAGGAACGAAGGAAATGGTAAGTTCCAATATTAAAACGAGAAACCGAGTTGGTCTCGGCATGGCAACGTGCATCACTAGCGGACACCAAGCTACAGTTTCGATTTTGAAGTCTTCGAGAAGTCTTTTACCGAGGTTAAATTGTTGACTCTTCTTGAGAGGGATACGCATCTTATAGTGGTATTAAGTAGCAAAACCATGGGTTGGATTCGATGGATATACCACCATCGACTTGCAAAACTGTTGGCCTCTCGAAGATGACCTCAACCATGAACTGCTAGGAGCATCTATCAACCGAACAACCACGGTATGTCCCAAGTTGACAAAAATAATTAAGCAGCAATTGCAACTTGGTCGTGAAAAATTATAACTTCAATTCGACTCTCACATATAATCCACACCAGATTAATTTCCTTGACTAAGAATTCCATGGATCCGTGTTTAGTATATTGGGTTAATGAGGCAACTTGGCTGCTATTCAGAGTCTTGTTTGTATCTGATAGAGGGAAGTTGTTGATTCATTCCAAGGCTAGCCTACTTGTAATCTCTATCTTTTTTATTTCTTGGTGTTTTTCCAAGTCTCTTCGTTATGTTTGACAATCTTGAGTGAATGTTTTTTTGCCACTGCATACAGTGCACGGCTTTCAATTGGCATTGGTTTATTGCAATAAGAACTGTGCTCCGAAAATTACACATGGATTATTCCAGGGCTAGCCGCTCTCCAAACATCCTCTAACAAAACACGAATTCAACCAACATGGCTCTCTATAAATTTAGTGATGTATCGAACTTGTTTGTTTGTCTTAAGGATAAAAAAGAAGACACGAGGAATGAAAACATACTTGGTTACTGCAATAGAGACAAAATCAAGCTTGAGGGACACAGAAGACATGGACAAGACTATATGATATATATAGAGGGGCGGAGCAAAAACAAAAAATTAGGGGTCAAATTAAAAAGCTTTGATTATTTTTATTAAAATTATAAGTATTTTCAAGAAAAAAATTAAAAAAAAAAAAAACATTTTTTTACGGGCCCTGCCGGGGCCCTACCTCTGCCACTATATATATATATATATATATATATATATATATATATATTCAACTATGGGTGTGGATTGAATGTTGACAAAAAAATATACATTTGAGATGAAATTATTATCTTGTATTTTCAACTATTTTTTATTTTAGTTCTGTGTTGGTATATATATTTTATTTGTCTCTATAAATTTAGTGATGTATCGAACTTGTTTGTTTGTCTTAAGGATAAAAAAGAAGACACGAGGAATGAAAACATACTTGGTTACTGCAATAGAGACAAAATCAAGCTTGAGGGACACAGAAGACATGGACAAGACTATATGATATATATAGAGGGGCGGAGCAAAAACAAAAAATTAGGGGTCAAATTAAAAAGCTTTGATTATTTTTATTAAAATTATAAGTATTTTCAAGAAAAAAATTAAAAAAAAAAAAACATTTTTTTACGGGCCCTGCCGGGGCCCTACCTCTGCCACTATATATATATATATATATATATATATTCAACTATGGGTGTGGATTGAATGTTGACAAAAAAATATACATTTGAGATGAAATTATTATCTTGTATTTTCAACTATTTTTTATTTTAGTTCTGTGTTGGTATATATATTTTATTTGATATATGATTTATTTTATTATTAAATATATTTAAAGGAATAAATTATTGATCGACTCGGTCATGATATTTTTAACTATGATATCATTTTAATAATGAATTATCTCTTTTAAGATGATTATAAATCATTTTTTAACATTTATAAAACAAGTGAATAGGTGGTTTTAAACTAGTTTTAAGAAATAACATGCATTATAAACTAAAATAAAATAAAAATAATGATCTCCATTCAACTTCTCCGGCTAGAAAATTGCAAAGCAAACACTGGGTTAATTCCTTGGCGGCAGAAATTCAGGTACAAAAACAAGTGGAGTTGCGCCAGTTCCACGACTGCCAGCACCCAGTTCCAAACCAAGTAGCCCACAGAAAAGATTCTGCAACCATAGCATTACACGAGAGGTAGTGTAGCATCTAAGGAAACAAATCCAAAGAATAAAAGCTCGTGACCCACGAATCAATTGTGCTCTCTCTCCAGGCATCGCATGCATGGGGCAGTCCCTCAATACAAGAAGAACCAACTCAGATCTATTGCCGCACCTTCATGTATTTTTTAATTTTATTTTTTAAAAATTATTTTTAACATTACATCTCAACCTAATATTTTAAATTATTAAATAAAACTTAAAAATATAATTTATATTATTTTTTAACATACCCCCTCAAATAAAAATTATTTAAACTTGAAAATTGTATAAGCTTACATTACACTTAAATTTTATCAAATAAATAAGGATAATGAAATTCAAACTCGTGACCGCTTGGTCATCAAGGCTTTAATATCATGTCAAAAAATCATCTCAACTTAATAGCTTAAACTTTTAGATGAGACCTCGTGATATGATTTATGTTATTCTCTAAAAATTATATTAAAATAATTTAAAAATATTAAAAAAATTTAATTTCAAAAATTATATTTTAATTCCAATATCAAACGTCCTTTAACTAGGATAGAAAATCACGGGTTATAATTAACTTGTGGCTTAACTCAAAGATTAATTATAAATTTAAATTAAAAATCTAACCGTAACTCATTGATACTTAACCCATGCAACTTTTATTTTTCAAAAGAGGTATTTTTAATTTATTTTTATCATTAAATATTGTTTTAAGAAAAATGAATAACATCTCAGAATTAAAAATCAATCTTACAAGTTATTTCAAAAATACTCTCAATATTTAATGCGGTCCACTTATCAATGATCATTCCTTTTTTAGGGTCAACACTGTACATAACGCTATCAGTGGGACGATCACCCAATCGCTGGAAAGGGCGGTCAGTTGGAAAGCATCCAGCTTTAATTAAGGCTTGATTATATGGAAACTTTAAACTTAAGGTCTTCCTGTAAGAGCGCAAAGTCGTCGTTGTCGTTCTTTTCCTGTCTTCCATAAACCGAAGAGCTGGTCTCGACTTAAAAAACAATCGAGTTGATTAATGGAAGTTGGTAAGAATGGGAAAGAAATAAGGAGGAAAGGACAATAAAGTGGAGCTAAAAAGTTGTCCGAAGATTAAACTACACGGTAATACCTCAACTAGATAGCTACTGGAGTAGAGAGATGATTAATGGAATTATGAACGCCCCAAGTTGGATGCAAAGTTATCGAAATACCCCTGCGCACAGCCAAGGAAAATAATTGTAGTAAATTGATTTATTAATTAATGGAAAATAAATAGCTGCCCCCGAACTCGATCCACTTGTCCCGTTTTTCTAGAAGCTTCACATAAATGTATCATCCACTTACAGCTCTGTAGCTTGGAATTGCCCTTAAAAAGGTGTTTTTAAAAATAACAGTGTAAAAATCCCATTAAAATGTCTATAATAAATGACGACATAGCTTCTAGTTGGTGGTTGAAATTATGTAACAAACTCCCAGATCTCGAGACAATGTTGCTCTTTAACCTGAGGAGAATTTCAGTGACCAGTCCTGTCAGTTAAATATCGTGTTCGTCAGAGCAAATAATTGCCAATACTAAAATTCCAAAGTTGCATTTTCAATGACAATATTAAAAAAGGTGACATAATAATTAATATATGGGATTAACGGTGAAGCTTTTAAAATTAACACGCCTTTGACATGTGTGTTTATCTTGGCCGCTAAGGTTTGATGTCATATCAGTTAAGGTAATGAAAAAACAATTTTTGTTTTTTTATGAATCCAGTTATTTCAGGTATTTACAATAAGGGTATCCAAGAGTATTTTGTGCACAGGAAAACAAAATTCCTTAAACTTCCTTTCTGGTCTGGTTTCCCTTTTTTCCCCCCTCTCCCTCGGCAGAAAATTAGTCTCGTGTACGTGCAGTGTGTTAATATATTGTATACACCCATGGCATGCATTTAATGTCACAGTAAAATAAACAGACCTAATTATTCACTCCACCGTGTCATCGAAACAGAACAGTCTAAATTGTAAGGGGATGTAGATTAAGTGGTTAAATTTTAAATTTAATTTTTAAAAATTATTGTTTTGATTTTTATAAATTTTAAGGTTATTAAAAATTTATATAAATATTAATTTTAATGGTCATAGAATTAATCAAGAGACGTGCAAACTAATCTGAACATCTACATTAATAATAATTAAAAAAAACAATTTGTTTCAGTCCTCTAATCAGCTGTCTTGATTTTACTTACATTTTCATATATTTTAAAATAAAATACAGTCTTAAGAAATACAACATACCACAATATTAAATATTAACAAGAAACTAAACCTCAGCTCTCTCAAGTCTCAACATTTACATATTAAAAAAAAAACAACAAGAAGAAGAAGGAAAGGGAAAGGGAAACAAAAGAAAGCCCCCCGTCTCAAGGTTTTAGACGAGCTCGGTTGAATTATTAAAAAAAAAAAAATCAACTCTGTTATTTAGGCAAGATACATACATCAATACTTCATGCATAACGTTAATTGGTATCTAATTGTTTGTGAGCCAAAATCGATTGGTGTAAGAGTAGCTGTCTAGCACGCTTTCCCGTTCCTTGCCAGTAATTTATTTTCGAAAAACAAACAATCACTTTGGGTTCCTTTCCGAAGCATATAATTTATTTTCCTGCGTGTCTTTTATGCTTTTGAATTCAAACTAAAATTCAGATTTGTTGCCGGGATGCATTCAACTTAATTGTACTTTAAAAAACGGAAATTCTTATTCAACGAAGGGCGAAGAACTTTTTTGTCATGGATGACGACTAGGATGATGAAATATCAATCTAGTTACAACACGCGCCAGCTGGGTTTGAGAATTTGAGGTGTTATGTATTTTGATGAATGATATTTTCTAAAAGATATTTCTTTTAGATTTTTTTTATTTTCAATATTATCACATCAAAACCATTATAAAATACTAAAAAATTCATTAATTTAATATTTTTTAAAACTATGAATATTTTTTAAAAAATAGAAGCATAAACGGCGACAAACACCATTTGTCACAATTCTACCTCTAAATTTTCCTTAGAGGATAATGTATACCAACATTTTATAAAAAATTTCAGAAGCGGCATTTCACTAAAGATATCTTACTTTTGTTTGAAATTTTACTTGATTTAAACCGGTAGCATCTATTTATAGGCAGTGATGAATTATTACAAGGGCCTCGCTTGGTATAAAAGTGACTCACAGTTGCAGCTTTGATATGGTTAGAGTTGTCAGTGATGAATGACTCAGTGGCCAAATAGAGTAGGCTATTTCACCCAAAGTTTGAATTTTTTTTCAAGATTTCCCCTGCATTTATAAATATAGTTTTGGTACTTTTACAACCCTTCCCTAAAAATTTACAAATATAGGTTCTCCTCCTATAAAGTTTCAATTCATCCCTGGCTTTGATCGAGGAACAAGTTTGGTAATTTGTGCGCCGAAAAAAATTTGTTGAATAATACTCAGAAGCTCCAAATCCTTAAATAGTATATTTATGTTTAAATTAAAATAAAAAAATACATTTATTTATTGAAATACTTTAAATAATGGAGTTTTTATTGTTATTAAAAATAAATTATGATAATTTCTATTATTGAAACACCTGTTTAAATGTTAAAAAATTAAAGAATTAATTATAGTATTAGCAAGAACTAATTTCACATTATCAACGTTTATTTGTTCTTATAAATCCATAACAAAACTTGAACATTATGGTCAAAAAACAAATGCCTTTTGACTTTAAAAAACTTGTTTAGGATTTGTTGAAAAAATATTGGAAAAATTTATTAGATTCTTTTTTTTTAAGGGTTGGACAAAATATTGAGTTGGACAAAAAAATATAATTATTCAATAGACCAAATTTAAATTGATAGAAAATATTTTTTTGTAATCCAATAAATTATTTTACAATGAACCAAAACTTAGGCATAAGCCTGTTCCAAGGTACAAGGCTTGAGCAAGAGTCGATTCTCTTCCTTCAACTTAGATGTCATTTGAGTCAAATTTTAACTCGTCAGCTACACTTTAAATAATTACCATGCTAAAAAGCACACATTGACAACAAAATTTTAACCCAAAAGCAGCTATATTCTTTAACCATGATGTTCTCTGAACAAATTTCAAACACTATTCTCTGGAGTTTTGGTTGTACGACAAAGCCACCGAAAAATTACATATCAGGGGTTCATGCATCAGAATATATGTTATATAACACAAAAATCCGTTCCCTGACAATACAATCTACGCCTGTATATTTATTAGCTAAATGTTTCTCATGAAGAATCATATTTAATTAAACGAAATATCTAACTAAAAAGATCATGAAACTTTCAGTTCGATGAACAAGACAAAACAAGCTAAGTATGGATCACTTAATCCCCCCCCCCCACATATATATATATATATATATATATATATAGACACGCACGCATGCCAAATCTTGGGATTAATGTAGTCTTATAGCGAGGCACCTAGGACTCTAGGAGTTTACTATCTTTATCACCCATCTATAGATCAAGGCTTGGTTTGATAAAGGGATTGAAACTCCGCTGTAATTTCATTGAAAAAATAAAAAATAAAAAAAGCTTTTTGAAATAGAATAGCAGGTTACACCCCAAAAATGTGCACTGGCATGGCAATTAGCAAGCTTGAAATTCAAAAACAATAGTGTGTGTATGTATATATATGTACCAGTCACCTACCTAGCAAATGACATGAACAAAATGGCATTATTGTAGTTTTAAATTAAATAATGGAATAATCTACCCTAATTAAGTCCAAAGAAGTTGCAAGTTGAGTATCAACTTGCATAGCCTGCTTGGTAATATCACCCTTAAAATATTTATCACATCAAACTAAATCTTCCATAAAACATCAAACTAATCCAAGTGGACAACAATCTCCTTCTCTAGCTTTGCATATATATCTCCATGAATGTATCTTAAGCCTAAACGATCACCGAAAGAAGAAAGCCAAAAGGTTTAAGATGCCTGCATCACTACAGCTCCAAAGAGCAGCAGCCACCAGCACCACAACGACCCGTTCTGGCCATAAACAATCACAAACCACCGTGAACACATGGGAGGTCCCACTGGCATGGGACACTCCGGTACTAGACTACGTTTCTTGCCACCACACACGCACTCCGGGACCCAACCAGTGTTGCTCCGTGGTGGTTCAGACCATCAATGCACCAGTTCCCACCGTTTGGTCTGTAGTCCGTCGTTTTGATAACCCTCAAGCTTACAAACATTTCCTCAAGAGCTGCCATGTCATCGACGGAGACGGGAACGTTGGCTCCCTCAGGGAGGTTCACGTGGTGTCTGGCCTCCCTGCAGCATCAAGCACGGAGAGGCTTGAAATTCTTGACGATGAACAACATGTTTTGAGCTTTAGTGTGGTCGGTGGCGTTCACAGGCTAAATAACTACAGGTCTGTGACCACGCTTCACGCATCGCCCAATGGGAATGGGACAGTTGTCGTCGAATCATACGTTGTGGATGTACCCACAGGTAATACCGAAGAGGAAACATGTAGTTTTGTCAACACAATTGTGCGATGCAATTTACAATCCTTAGCTCAGATTGCTGGGAAGAAGGCACGGAATAACCAGATATCAATAACATCATGAGTATTTGTATTGATTGAGTCTTTTTTTTTTTCCCGATTTGGATAGATTGATGATCGTCATTGATCGATGGGTGATGGTATCTTTTGATTCTGTACATGTCAACTTTGTTTCCCTTCGAGATAATTACTGCTACTCCATGAGCACATAATCACAGTGAATCCAGAAAAGTCGTATAGTCTTTGAAATGCCCCTTAATTTTTGTTATCTCGTTATTTGTGCCAGTTAAATTAAATATTTTTATTCTTATGGGAACTAAAGAATATCAATAGTTGTGTGAGTACAGTAGTTACTAGTTTACTTGATCTTTCGATTTTTCCCTTTGTATTTGCTTTCTTTCTTTCAAGAAATATGCTGTAATGTTAAGAGCGTTGGGTCTATGTTTTTACCAACCCCAGTTTGCACGAGTATTTCCTTGGACAAATAAAATAAATTCACCAAGCTGTCTGTTAGTAATTAACAGACTACATTTCTATATGTTTTGTTTGTGATAATGAATATAAAATTATTTAAGATATCTTCGCTCTCGTGGCAATGGTATAGAAGCATTGTTCAATGGGTCTAACTCTCATGTGTTTTTTGAAAAAAATTATGAGTGAATTTCTGCTGGGCACCATTGATTTATGAGCTAGCTAGCTACTTGCGATTTACCAAAATGCAAATAATTGCACTGGAACGAATGCCAGCCTGATGATGAACAGAATCGTTGAATTATGGATCTCGTGCTGCAGTCATGATTACAGTCCAATACACAGATTTTATTGATTTTTTTATCATTTTTATATAAAAAATAAAAGATATTGTTTTAATATGTTTAAATAAAAATTTGAATAATAATATTTTAACTACATTTCTAAAGAGACTGGTGTATTTAAACTATTTGAAAATATAAAAATAATGTTTTTTATTTTAAAAAAATTATTTTTAATATAAATATATTAAAATAATTTAAAAATATATATAAAAAAAAGTTTACAGCTTCGTTTGGGCACACTTACAAACAGTGCTCGAGGTGTTAAAGGTGGTTTCCAGCTTTATATGTGCTTCGCATTGATGATTTAGCATGCTTTATTTCAACGACAAGGAGATGCAAAGGATAGCTAGTTGTAATTGGGATGTACGACAATGTTCCTTTTTCTCAATTCTTGATCCTCGAGCCGATAATACACTATCAACAATTGATTTGGTAATCAGCGTATTTATTGTCCTTGCTAGCTGCAGGTCTCCTTACAGTATGCTGGGACAAATTGGGAAATTAGCTCACAAAAATCAAGAGTATTTTCGTACTTTAGTAATTTAAAGAAACGAATAAAACAGTATATTATAATTTTTTAAAAAAATAATAATATCCATGGCTCTCGAGTCGTAATATTATCTATGACTGTTTTCAATTATAATTTAAAAAATAATAAGAAATATGTCAAGACCACTGAAATCAGGAGGTCTTGGACAAGTTTTTGATGTATAAAAATCTAATAGTTTGTGCAGTGACACAATAATTATTATATAAATAAAAAACTTCTTGAAACTCTTGAAAAAATTCAATCGTGATTCAACAATCAAATAAAAAAGTTATAATATTTTTTAATTGTTATTTTGACTTAGTGTGACCAGATCTTTTCTTAAGTTTGAACTTGTCCCATTGATTTATAAATTTATTTGTTAGCTCGTTCAAGTAATCTATCTAGGACAAATCTTCATTTAGTTAAGGCATGTCCATATCTGCCTGCTTAAAATCATTTGTTATCGCAAATCCGACAACATCACTGACATTGAAAAATAAAGGATAACTACCGTGTGAACAATGATTTTTTAATATTTTAATTGGAGTATATAAGTTGGACAAATATTTATATCTTGAATCATAAAACATACATGAGATAAAATGTTTATTAAATTATAGCTTATGTAAGACGGTCAACCAGTTTATACAACTAGATCTAACTAATAATCAGTTGTGTTAGATAATTGAAGTTTCATTTTATTGCGTTTTAAAAACGTAATTTTTACTAAAATCATTATTATAAAACAAGATTAATTATCTTGTCACACTTAGAAATATCAACATTCAATAAATATCACGCTTCTATATCACAATAAGGTAAAAGTATGTTTTCCAATCTATTTTTTTTTTTAAATGGAGCTATTCTGACATAAAAAATAATTAAAAACTTTGCTGATTTTAAAAAACATCCAGTAAGGACACGGCAGCGGTATTTATTTTTTCTTTGAAACTTCATTTCCATTCAAGCTAGAAGTTGAAAGGAAATCTTAACATTTCAACCTATGCTCTAGTTGAAAAAACCCCTAGCTAGGAGTTTTCGTATCGCTAGGCATGTTGTGGATGGAGAGCTTGGATACAAATTTGGAAAATTCTCTTTTGCGACTGGGGAATCGACAGGTGCTGTGCCAAGTTGATTTTAATTATACAAAACTTTTTATTAGAGACAGAGGCAACTTGTAGTTTTTGCTACCTTTTACGTTCCCTCTTGATGTACAAGTGTTGTTGTCTGCTCTCTTATTCCTTCGGCAAGTTGGCATGCAAGTGGGCGAGCAGGCTTTTATTGAACCCCAACTGTACCAGCTTGTTCACGTAACGAACAAATCAAAGCCACCTGATTTGACCTCTCGAAGCTATTTTTCTTATCAAGCCACCATGGAAACCCAAATTATAAATCCTTTTAGTTCCTGTTTATTATTGTCTTGTAGCCCGATTTTTTTAAAAAATATTTTTTTTATTTTTTAATGATTTTATATTGTTTTAATGTATTAAAGTAAAAAATAAATTTATATAATACAGTCGTATATTTTTGTTTAGTATATTTATCTGATCTTTTACCTGTCTTTATTATATTTCAACTTTGAACCTGTTTAATATTGCAATAATAGTTATTTTTTAAAATATTTTTTATTCAAAAATGTATTAAAATAATATATTTTTTAATATTAACAAATAAAAATAATAAAAAACATAAAAAATAATTTAAAATAAAAAAAATCAATTTTTTTTTTAATACTTTCCAACCGCAGAACAAACATGATTCAAGTGCAGCAGAAACGCCCTACAATTTTTTGCATCGGGACTCCTGAGGGAGTGACAGAAAGAAGTCTAGTCAGTCTTAAATGATGGTTAGATATTTAATTAACTAGGCCAATAAAAACATAACGGGTAAAGCTAACAGGTATACATGGGCTTGGACGAGTATTCAATTAGGCTCATTATTACCATTGTTGTGGATAGTAGAATAGGATGATTATAGTCTATTTAAAATATCTAATTAAAATTTAAATTTACCAACTTATTCTTTTTTTTTTTTTTTTACTTCAATGATAGCATTGACCATCCAATTTTTTAGAGGTTTCAATTTGGTTATTATCATATCTCAGGGCAAAAAAATCAGCAAAAAAATCAGTATTTTTATGTTTGTTTTTTGCGAAAATACAAAGGTGAAAAAAAAACTGAAAAACTAATTAAAACGAAAAAATTAAAAAACAAATTATAAAAAAAAACCAGAAAAAACTAACAGGAAAAACCAAACTGTAAAAAAAAATAATTAAAATTTAAAAAAAACCGACCAGTTCGATTTTATAAGCCTCAAACTGAAAAAATCAAATCAAACCCAAATAAAAAAAATCAAGTCAAACCGGTTTGAACTTATTTTTATCTTAAAAAATTAAACCGAACCGAAACCAGTTTTGGTTTTAAAAAATAATTTGGTTTGATTATATTTTTTTTAATAAAAATCTAATAAAACCGAAAATGATCACCCCTAAAAATATATATAAAAAAATTTCAAATTTTGTTGATATTAAATAGCAATATCTTTAATGATAAAGGAAGAAAAGTGAAGCAGGAAGAGGAACAGTTTTTTGTTACCCACAGCACCAACATATCCAAATTATAATTAAAAAAATATATGAAAAGGAAAACCTAAACATAGAAAATAAAATACAAGAACAGAATAGAAAAATAACGAGAGCAATATGTTAGAATTAAGGAAAGTCCAATGATTTATGGAAATATATTGACAAGGGTATATTAAACATTAAAAAATGTTAGCAACACTTGTTTAGTTAAACGTGGAGTCCGATTATTAAAGATATTAATTTTATTTGAAAATTGTGTCAGTGGAGCTTTAAATTCTAACAATCCCCGGGCACTTGTTTGCAAAACCAATCAAACTTCAAGAATTTTTTAGCATGGGTGCTGCATAAATGAGCATTTAACGAAATCTAAGGATTGCTGTGAGAAACATTCGTTCAGAGGAACTCAGAAAACATTTTATACATAAGCTGCACTCATACTTGTGAGCATCGAGCCAAAAGTATTCCTATGAGTGGCTGACTGCTCAAACAAAATTAAGGAGGCACAGAAAGTAACATGTCTTGGAGAGAAATAAAGCAAGTTTAGTTTTCGCTAATTTTTATTGAAAAATAATATAAATTATATCTTAAAATTTTATATAAAATTTTAAAATTTTAAATTAAAATATTTTTTTAATATAATATTAAAGTTTTAATAACTAATAGGTCACAAATTCAAATCTTGCATTTCTTATTTATTTGATAAAAATTAAGTATAAAATAAAATGAGTTTATACGAGTTTTAAATTCAAAAAACTTTTATTTAAAGGGATGTGTTAGAAAATAATATAAATCATATCTTGAAATTTCACCTAAAAATTTAAGGTTTTAGTTTTAGATGATTTTTTAACTATTACTCTAAAATAATTAGCAAATAGCTAAAAAAACAAAAATGAAAAAAATGTACTTGTACTTTTTAATATATATATATATAGCAAATAATTTTTTTATCAGTGATTACAAATATAAATTATGACAAAATATGTTTCATTAATAATTTCCGACATGATAGAGAAAATAATAAAATTGTGTTAATAATTCTATTACAAATATAACAAGTCAACATCTTACAATGTAATTGCCAATGGACACTCTAAACTTCTTCATATAGCAAGAGCATTGATATGACCTATTAACGGGTAAATGTATTTTTAATTATTACATTCAACTTCAGTGTTTTTTTTAGTTTATTAGGAACAACCGTTGAGTTAAGTGAACACTTATCCCAAAAATTAATCAAGAATATCTAACAGCGTACGTATTGGAATCCAACTATACGACTTGGGATGTTAATTTAAATAGTAAATAAGATTGTTACTGGTTGCTGTTATTTTAAGTACAGATAAAATAAAATTATGAGATATGAGTTTTTTTGCATATACAAATAAATATAGTTTATGAGTTAGAAATTCAACTTAAAAAACTGTTAACTTTTGGCCGATATCAAAAACCAAAGCGGGTTAAAATTACTCCCCGATAATGCAAACTGGGGTTAAATTTTAATTTAGGTCCATATCAAAGACAACACATGCGTGCGATTGCAGATTCCTATTTATTTTTATGTTTTTTATTTATTTTATTTTAAATTAATATCTTTTTAGTATTTTTAAATTATTTTAATACACAGATTTCAAAAATAATTTTTTTTTAAAAAAATATTATTTTAATATATTTTTTATTAAAAAACAACTATAACTACACGCAAACAAGCTAGAGCAATTTTCATGCAAAAGAAATGGCTATGAAGAAGATTTATAGCATGTCTTGGAAATGTTCTAAATGTTATTTTTAAAAATATTTTTTATTTAAAATATATTAAAATAATATTTTTTATATTGATATATTAAAATGATGAAATGATTTAAAAAATAATAATTTAAAATTAAAAACATTGTAAGGCAATAATGCCCCAAATGATTTTTGAAAGGATGAAAGAAGGCCTTGTTAAACATAATCAAGGGCCAGTTTTATCCTTTTAACAAATTTTGCTTATGAAAGGTGGTAGAACTAGTTTTACATTGAATTTTAAATTTTTTTGTTTTATTTTTTTATGTAAAACATCAAAAAATAAATAATATATTATTTTAATATATTTTCAGCAATTTAAAAACAATATCCATCACACTCGGAAAAAGACTACCGGATTGAACAGTAGGCCCACAATAAAGTTGAGGTCCAGTATTAGTTGTTGCTCAGCAAGCACTGCCTCAAGCTCTTAACCATAAAATTAAAAACGAGGATTGATTACCTGTCTTTTCACTTTTCAGTTTTCATGGATCAAAATTGATAGATCATGTTCTTTTAAAGGGAAGAGGCCAGCTGCATCGCACCTTCAAATGGAGGATGTATCAAAACTTTCAGTTGTTTAAGGATTAATTATGCAGGAATTTTTTTTTGCTGGAGGGGATAATTCTTTATTTATTTTCAGAGATGAAATTGAAATGGTTTAAAATTATATCATATGGTTTCATCCTCGAGGGGCCATGGCCGTACCGTTCCCCGTGGATTCATTCCACTGTATTGATTATCCATATAAATTGCTAAAATAAGGGCAATTTGAAGAATTTCGCCTAAATGTTCCAACTACACAAGCTAGCAACATTGTTCATGACTACATATCACACAACTAAGCTCATCAAATCATCTATCACAGCGAAGAGGATCAAAGAAAGGAATTTCCAGGTTGATTAACCTGACGTAAGATTTTATTTTCCTACACAATTTCTCAATTCTTGTGTCGTCTTTGTGCAGGAACCATGTTACATTTTTCTACATTGTTTCAGCTTTATCGGATGTTTTCAAGAACACTTGTATAGGAGTGGGGACTATTTTTAGTTATCCAGATCCTCTTATATTCTTTTCTTTATGTTTCATATCTTTCTTAAATTCAGAATAAATAAACATTATTTTATGTACTTTTAAAAAACCATTTCTTTATCCCATTATTCAGATCGTTAATGGTAAGATATAGAACATGATTGTTAATGATCAAATCCAATTCTCAGAGTCAAGTGAAGATTACAGAAGGGCAGGAATGAAAATGCTTTCGAAATGGAGATGGTCCTTACAGTGGAGTCAATGATGTCTTGTGTCCAGGCCACTGGGCTAGTTTGTGTTGATGCTAAAGTGGTTGATCGACATGGGACCGGGAAGGTTGAATCATGAATGCTCGGTGAGATGGGAGAAGCCTCGTGCGGGCTGGGCCAAGAGGCATACTTTTAGGGATGATCAATGATGGATAATGCTGCGAATCTACATTTACTGCAATTTCAACAGGTAAAGTGTAATTCCCGAAGTATAAGAAATTCAATTCAATTTTCCGGTGAATTTTCTTCAGCAGCAGTATTTTACACATGGTCATCTTCAATCTCTTTACAATTTTCTCATCCTGTTCGCATTTTCCCATGCACCACAATTTCCAAAGAAAATCACACCTCTGTACCAACATCAATTCCTACTCGAAATAAACAAGAGGTTTCACTTGCGAGTGGATGTTAAGGATAGAACAGCTTGGCAAATAAGAGTTCGTTCCAGGTGTCTTGAAGGCCTGGCAAACACCAGTGCACACAATCTGCATAGCTGACAGGATTAGCAATTTGCTCAGGAGTCAGGGGATTCCATTGCTTCTTGTGTATTGAGGTGTGCGCATCTTTGCGGTAGTTTGAGAGTTGTGTGATGTTAAGAAACGTGATGGGGAATTTTGATTTCCTAAACACATCTCCAATTACTTCCATTATGCTTTTCCTGCAATCCGATCCCCAGTACGTGGCATTGTTTATCAAAGTCGTTTCATTGAAACAGTTAAGACCCGCTTCGCCTCCCCAATCTATGCTCCTGACAAGCACGTCACTTGTTAGTTAATCCCCTGTTTAAATAAACTTAAGACACCTAAATATTCGCAGCTATCTCCCTTTCTGTTTATGTAATTCTGTTCTGTTTCTTATATCTTTGGTCCTTTTTGGTTCGTTAATTTGCAACATCCATGTTTTTTTTTGGAAATTACAGGATCAAACGTGACACAGTCTACTCACTTGCCATGAGAAGGTGACATGCTAGTGAAAAAGACCCTTGTTTTCTTGCGGTCCATGTTCTTTCTCACCCATCTCAACATGCTTTTCATTCCCATACGATAGGCATCCTCAGTTGACAGCTCTATGATATCTTTCGTTTCATCTTCAAAAGAACCTTGCCTGAAAAACATAAGCTCTTGTACCTTAATTTTTCAAGCTAACGAAACTCAAAAAGCTGTGTGACATGTTAAGAGTAAAAAGTACTTACAAGATTTTCATCTTGAGGCCAGTCATCCACCATAGGTACGTATTGAAGACAATAATATCAGCGCCTTTCCAATTTTTGCCATGTTTATTGATCGAACCTTTCCTCACAATCCTATCTGATATTCTATGAACGATGGCATTATCCGAGTTTGATTCAAGGAGAAATGGTGCCCAATAGAACTCAATTGTTGCATTGTATTCCTGTACAATCATGAACAAGGTTACTTTTCTGTGTTGACGACACGTTTTAATTTTGATTAAAGCATGGTGAAGCCAATTAAAATTACAGGAGAAAATCAATTATTGTCACCTTGGCGGTGAAGACTGTTAAAGAATCGAACGTTTCCATGGATTTTTTGCCTTCAGGGATGAGCCTGTGAAGAAGACAGACCATGGAGACATATTGACCTCGATTTAAGGAATCGCCAACAAACATCATTCTTTTTCCTCGTAAGGTCTCGAGCATCAACGTGGCATTAAAACTGCATAGTATACACGCGACAAAAGCACTGTCATTTACACGCCACAATTATATTAACTGCACATCTTTAATTTCAATATATTTATCCATAAAAACAAAGACTATGAGATTGATTGACGTGGTTAAGCCCCGTTCATTTACATCACATGTTTTTTTTTTTTTTTTTGTGAAAATACTTGACATGTTTATTCTTATTTTGGTAAATATTGATTATATAAATTAACTAAATGGATCTGTATAGATAAGACTTTGTATAGCAATAAGATAAAAATTTTAGTGATTTTTTTTTTATCTCTTCTAATAAACACAGATGTAAGCAAAACTAGCAAGAAAATAAGAAATAGGAACAAGAACTTAAACACTCATTCTATCTTTCGTGTTTTGTAAGATAAAAATTATTTTTTAAAACATTTTTTATTAGAAAATATATCATAATAGTATATATTTTTTTAAAAATTAATTTTTACATCAATCAATCAAAACAATCTAAAATAATATAAAAAAATTATTTAAAATTATTTTTTTAAATATAATTGAATCCAAAAAAAAAAAACAATCCCTTTTTCTTTAAAAGTAGGTAGAAGTTGATAAATATTACTTTTTTACAGTTAGGAAAGGACATAATAGCCACGCAAGATTCTAGCTCTATGGCATTATCATAATTCATAACATCTAACTACAAATTAAAATAAGAGAAACTGTAAAATTGCAGTCCAATTTAGCTAATTTGGTAAGTTTAAATTACCTGGGAAGATCACAGCCATGAGGTTGCCATCTCCAGTATTGATAATCCTTATCGGTCCTGCCATGCTCTTGACATGTCAACTGTGGCTGTATGTACGGACACTCCGATTCTTCGTAAAGAGGCCGAGTTGAATCGTCCCACACCCACCTCCCACTAAACAAGTCGCAGCCATCTGGGGTCTTCCCTATCGAGAAAGGTAGCTTCTCCCACCTCTTCTCTAACCCCAAAACATGACATGAACGGCCATCTCAGTAAACCACACATTTTTACACGAAAACATTTTTTTTCTTTCTAAAAAGAAGAAATTATATATATATATATATATATATATATATGAATAAAGAGAGTTAAAATATGATATCCACCGATGGACTCAACTCACCGGTTATGGTTGCTAGCCGGTCCACGTTGGGGTCAAGTTGGCCAAGGAGGCACACGAAGTCCTCGCCGTAAAGGATGGCAACAAAGACAATGAAGGCTAATAAAGTGAAGAGGTAAGGAGAGAGACGGGCCTTTCTGATTAGAGATGAAGAAGAAGAGGAAGCAGTGAACGGTTGCTTCATATTTGTTAGTTTGAAATTACGTTTATTTATGTTCGTGGTGTTATATATATAGGGACCATGTAGGTTTGGAGCAATCAGGGAAAGGAAATACTCATGTTGTTTTCGATGTGTCGTGGTGACCGTCTTGTTTTTTTTTTTTTTTGTACGGTTCGAATACGTACAAGACGACATAGCTCTCTCTCTCCCTCTCTCTCTCCCTTCTTCTTCTTCTTCTTGTTTTTTATCGTTTAGTAATCAATATATATAATTGATACTCATTAATAAATTAATTTAAGATGCATGGTTGATGGCTAATTCCCACACATTATTGAATGCGAATATAATTGTCTTGTTCAAATGCATGATTGACGATATTAGGTGGATTGATATTCGAGGGTGATACAATTAATGTTTTTTTATAACTATATACATGATAAATCGAGGGGAAAAAAAACACAATGGCTATGATATGTGGAGGAAAAGAAAAAAAATACAATTCTGGCTCTTGATCCTTTGCCTTATCTTTCTGGCAATTTTAAAGGAAGTTCAATGACAAAATAAATCGTTTTTATGCTGCCAAATTAATCAGTTTAATCAAATACGTGCAATTATTTATACAACCATTGATTTCTTGGCGTGGAGTTTAACAAAACCTTACGCATTGCTTCAAGTTAATATATATATATATATATATATATAAGGAAAAAGAAATTCTAAAAATATAGCATTACGGAACACTTTGTTTGTTCTGGCCTGCGACCTTACAATTTGCAATTTCACCGAACCCCTGACCAACTAACATGCATGTGATTTGTGTACCTTTTTAGTATTGTATCCACGATATGTTTTATTTGACTTGTTTGGATGATTAGAATTAGTTCATTAGAGCAATGATCTTCTTGAAAGGAAAAAAAAAAAAAACAATTTTTAGACATAAAAAAGAAGAAGATTTTTTCCCCTCCTCGTCCAAAAAAATAAAAAAGCAAAAAAAAAAATGCAAAATCAGCTCCTGGAAGATTCTGGAAATGTAGACATGCAGCTATCTCCACACAGATTACAGCAGTATCTGATAAAAACTGAAAATTGTCCGAGATTTTTAATATCTGATTTGCTCACTGTAGCTTTTCATTTTCATCTAATATCCTGGTTCTCACGTCCACATAATCTGAGGCCTAGCGTGTTGCAAAGAGGCACCCGAAATGAGAGTCAAAACTCGAGAGCACAAGAGGAGAGAAGACCAAGCCCTCCTGGCAAGGGGCGATGATAATTTCTAAGGTGGCCCTTGTGGGCGTTGCATGATTGATAGAGGAAGCAATGATAATTTCTTAACTTATACGTTAAGATCAGTAGAGAGAGATGGCTAGCACATAATTGTCTTCACTTTCCATAGTAGACTTGACATTTTAAATACACAAACGAATCATTCACAACTACAACAATACGATCAAGAGAAGATGAGGAGGAGTTGCAATTCTTTATTCGAGAGGTTTAGGTGAGCATTTGGTGACATTTCTGCTTCAAGTGGTTGGCCTTTTATTTATTTATCTTGTATAATACTCGACGTTCCCCTTGCACTCTTCAGTCCATATCATACAAGCTACATAATAGCTGCAATTACGCTGGCTTTAGGAAATATATAATGGCGATGGATTAACTAATACTAGGATTAAAAAAATTGTTACCTACCTAATGACCCTCACCTCCCTTGTCTATTCGTTCTTGTTGTGCCGTCGACTTTGGGAATTAGTATAGAATAAGATTGTGGTTTAATTTAAACATGAAGAAATATTCAAATGATGAAATTAATAGAAAAGAAATAATGACATTTTATAGATTATTTATGATTCGTGACCTGGCTGTAACTTCTTTTTTCGAATGATGAGGGTGCTCTTGGATTCGTTTCCATGCACCACAAAGTTCCTTTTCAATTAAGATTTTAGACGAAACAAGCCTCAAAACAGTAGTGTGGCGGTAACCCGACACCATTAATTAAACATCCATATACATACGCGCGCTTTATTTGCTTTATTAGTAAATTATCTTAGTTAATATTTACTGATTTTTGGTGTAAACTAAGGATGATTATTACTGTAATTGTGGTTTAAAGTGTTTTTTATTTAAAAATATATTAAAATAATATATATTTTTTTAAATTATTTTTTATATTAACACATTAAAACAATTTATAAATATTAAAAATAAATAAATTTAAATAAAAAATAAATTAAATTTTTTAAAAACACAGATTTACAGTGTTTCTAAAGATACGGTAAATAACACGAGTCACAGCAGACAGCTCTTCTACTATCTAATAGCCTTTATCCAGTGTTTATACTACTAGGATCTAGCGATCGAACAACACATGGTAACCACGGGCCTAATAAATCTCCATCGTTTACACATCGAGTTAAAGTTGGGTGAGACCTTAGAGCCATGATTCAAAATGATATCACATAAACCCTCGAGTCTTCCATGCTACTCGAGTACCATATTTTCATCAATCCATGGCTCTCCGGTTTTTTGCACTTCTATCTGGTACAATTTTAATGCCTTTTGCAAGATTCCTTATGTTCACCAAAGAACGATGTCGTTCACCATTTTTTTTTTGTCAAAAAAATGGCATTGTGTCTTTGCTGAATTGGGGACACATATTGAATAGCTTAAAATACAAACCGCTGTGGAGGAAAGCAGGAAACCTTCCGAAATCATAGTTGGGTATCGGTGAGTTCAGATGCAAATGGAAGTAATCATGCCAAGTAGAATATCCAAGAACGTCACTTCAAATGCGAGCATTCAGAATATAACATGAGTCAGAAGCAGCTGAAGCCTTCTCATATGTCTTTATCATCTCGATTTTTTTTTTCTCAACAATTCCATGGCATCACTAGATTTTCTCATGCACAACTATCGGCTATCTGTGGTTTCCAATCCTTTATGCATTTCCTTTCTGCCTCTTTTTACCCTTTACTAGGCCAAATATGGAAGTAATGAAACTTTATATTCCATCGCTTAATAAAACATTAAATAAAGTGCTTGTAATAGCTATAAAATAGGCCAATTTCCAAAGTAAATAAATTAATTCTCTGATTATATCAACCTCTTTTTGCCTCGTCAAAACACTTGATAACTTGCTGTAGATTGTTTCAGACATCCCACTATCTTTAGGCAAAACTAACCAAGCTTGCAGGTTCCATCTGGCAGATCACCTCGCAGGTTCCATCTGCTCCTATCCCATGTTTCAATTACACACTCTGTAACAAGGTTGTTAAAATCTCGTTTTTATCTCGTAAAATCGTACGATTTTACAAGTCAGTATATGTTATCGTGTTAAATCGGCTTGTAAACTCGAAAAATAGTAAAATCGTATCAAAATCGTATAAAAACATTGAAATCGAATGAAAATGTTTAAAATCGCGTTTTTGAACCCTGTTTTACGTGTTTAAAAGAAATATATATATTACAGTTTGCACTACAGTAAACCAATTACAGCCCCAAAAAGTAAAAAACCTAGCGTCTCCTAGCGCCTCTCTTTCTCAATGTCCTTTTGGTTCCAGTTTTCCAATCCAAACTTCCAATTTCCAAATTCAAAACAAATCATCTTTGCAACATTTAAGTAAGTTACCATCCAGTATTCCATACTTCCATCTCTTCAATTTCCATCTCTCTGCAATCTACCTCTCTTTCCATCTCTCACTTTTGTACAATCTACCTCTCTTTCCATCTCTCCAATTTCCATGAGGGTGGAAAAGAATTATATTAGACTCTAATATATATGCATCTCCTGGTAGATGGTTGTTGTCTTTTCACAGTGAGAGACTTGCTATTGTGTTTGGGCTAGTAAGCACTGTGGAGGGTAGCACAATAACAGTCATGAAAAATCTTCGTGTATGTGGGGATTGTCACTCTGTTATTAAGCTTATGTCAAAGATTGTAGGATGCAAGATTATTGTCAAAGATTTTAGCCGCTTTCACCACTTCTGTGTTCTGGGTTGTTCTTCCATGTTCCTTCCCCTTGCTCCTCTGCCCGATCTTCTCTGTTCAAGACGAAGATGATGGTCTAAGCACCAGGTCTGCTGGTTGATGGCCCCTTCCCCCTCGGTGAATTTGTGTTTTTTTACTCTGTATTTCTGCTATGTTATTTAGCTCTCGATCTTCCATCCTCTCTTTTTTTTTCATCTATCTTCACCCCCTCTTTTATAAAGAAGCTTCCCCTCAACCAGTCCTCCATTTGCAGGACTGTTATGGAATCCACGATCTCGACTGTTATGGAATCCACGAACGAGATCGTGGGCAAGAGATATGGTTCATGACCGGATTTGTTGCAGCAGATTTCCCTGTTGAACCGGCTTCATTTGCGCAAGCGTAGGAGACGATGAACAATGCTTCCAAAACGGTGTTGTTCTGTCCTTGGGCATGGCTGTTTTTCACTTTAGTCCCTAGATAGTTTAAACTTAACAATTGGGACCCTAATCAGAAATAATTGATTTCTAATTGTGCCCTTGGATTAAATTCAATTGAATCCTTGAGTTATAGCGCTATTTACACAACAGTCTTGGGTTTTTGGACTATTCAATTTGGTCATTGAATTTTAATTTTCAAGCAATTTTTCCTTGAATCAGCTCCAAACCATGTATGAGTTTGTGTAAGGCTTTCCGTGCCGTGTTAAAATCGCATTTTAACAACCTTGCTCTGTAACACTCATATCAAGTTCTTATACAACATTATCTACACACCTGTTCTATCTTTCACAAACTTCCATTTGTGCAAAACCCAAGTTCGGAAGAAAACAAGTTTTAGAACTCACTTAAATTACCTGCTTCCTGGAAAAGATTCATCATGTTTTTGAGAGGAAATAAATACCATTGCAAATTTTGCTTCGGCAGGAGTGATCTAAGATTGGAGTGGGAAGGAATGTGCACTTGGAGCAGGCAGAGTTTGAGGTGTAGCATTTTGGAGCACCTCATAATGGCTGAGAGGTTAATTATCAGGGCTATAAAAAAATTAGAATGCTTTGAAGAAAAAAAGGGAATTGCAGGATAGACCTAATTGAATTCGAGATACAGTGATAAACATTTGAATGCTATGAATGAGAGAATAAAGAAATGAAGGAACAGGCACATGAGGGCACTAAAGGTGTTAGTGGAATGTGGGGGTGCAATACAAAAATGCATAATCTGATATCAAAAAGGAAAGGAAAGAAACTTCGACACATCACATAAAAGAAAATGAATGATAATACTTGATATTGTCATGTCAAAGAGATTACAATCTATTGAATATCATCAATAAAAAAAATGAGGAAATATGAAACCTGGATATTGTGGTGTAATTGTGAACAGGATGGTTGTGCAAAATGATTTTCAAACCCTGCTTCAAGCATACACTTCAGACTTGACTACCAGCAGCTTTTCTAAAATGGAACCATCAGCATGGTCGGATTTACTTGCATGAGGTTCATACGCAAATTGGAGCCTCATCACCAAAAAATCGTAAATCAAGTCCCAGATCTTCAAAAGTTGACAGTAGAATAGGAGCTTCGATAACCTTCAGTAGGTCCTCTAAATCTCCGTACCAAAGATGCAAAAAAACTCTGCAAGTGAGAAGCAAAAATACATAATATTGTTATATTGTTTTCAGATGTCTGTATTCAACATTTCTATAATTGGTAAATTAGCTAGCAGTTAGATCTTTCTGAGCAGCAATTATATAATGTGAACTATGTCAGCATCTATCATACGCTCACTTCAAAGTAGACCACCACCACACCAGGCTTCAACTTCAGGAACTTTACAGCAGATTTTTTTGTTCTTTTCCAGTGAAACATTGGTGAACCTTAGAAACCATCTCTTGAGACAACCAAATTGTGTCAAGATCCCATAAATCATCTAACCACTTCTATTCATAGTTGGGTTAGTAAGTATCCCATGGGATCCATTCTAAAAAGAGATACCCCATGGAACCAAACATAAGACTTGGACAATTGAGAGAACTCTTTCTTTGGAGATATTTTCCACTCTAATAGTGCAAGAAAACTAGTTGAAACTAGGCATGAATTCTGTTCCTCCTCGGGCAAATTCTTTATGGGGAAAAATCAGCTAAAACATTAGCAAGATAGGTACATGATAGTAAGGTCAGCGGATAGCAAGGCCACAGCACTAACCAAGGAAACACGGCACATAAAAGGAATACCTGTGTTCTGTGAGGTAGCCTGGTCCAGAAATCCAAGTTTGGAATCATCTGATGAAAGAAGGAAAACAAAATCAGTTAAATTCACAACTGCTTGTGTGACTGATGGGTTGCAGGAGGTTCATGTCATGAATGATGTCTTTCCTACAACAATGAACATGCTTTCCTATTTGCTTCTCATGCATTCCTTAGCTGTTTGGTGCTGAAAGAGAGGAAAAGAAATTTGGACACCAAGTAAAATTGAGACAATCCATCACCCCAAATCAAGCATGACAACCCTACTGCTACAAGAAAGACATTTCTGCAGTCACACAAGAAACCCTAGAAAAGCAGCAGAAGCATTAAGGAAATTGTACTAATACCCCCAGAATGACATCCTAATAGACTAAGATAGAATTGCATCATAAGGTAGAGAACAATTAACATAATCATAGCCAAAAAGAGGACAAAAGAAAAGGATAATCAAGGGAGAATGAGATAGAACTTTTGATGTCTGAATCCAGAAAGGTTTGATTTTACTTCTTATGTCAGCTTTACAAGTTCTAGCAGCTCAGATTTATATATAATAACATCTAGATCATGCCACCATCCTTTGGCCTACTGGGGAACAGAAGCCACTATATTGAAAAGCAAAGTCGGGCTTGTTTAAAAAAATGTAGCAGCATTTGGCTAACAATATTGAAATCATATACTGATCATAGCCTAAGAAGATCTCACTAGATCTTGTATTAGTCCGCAATGAGGAACTCTTATCTCACAGCAGAGACAATGTGGATCCCTAAAGTCAGATGATTTAAACCACCGCATAAGTTGCATTACTGGGATGAAGTTACTAACTGGACAATATTGCTGCCAATAGCCATCTAAACAGTTCAGACAATCAGAATAACAGCTATGAGATGAAACATACATCTAACCCATGAACTCCAAGGTAGAAATGTCGATAAACTGCACCCGCCAATAAATAACCTCCAAAAAGACAAAAGATGCTGAAATTTATAAAAAAGAAAAAGAAAAAAAAGAATCAGATAAGCATAACAGCTTCTTCAAAACTCAAAGTGTCACCAAATGAATGCCATTCATAATAGGAGGGAAAAAAAGGAAAAAAAACAGAAGAAAAGGAAACCCTTACATGATCATCAAGGTACCAAACCAGCCCCATCCTTTTACATGACCATTGATTGTGGCACAACCAGAAGGGTGCTGTAGCACTGCGGCCTGTCAGAAAGAGAAATTAGAAGCCTGAAATACTGAAATGCACATTAAAGCATATCCACCAACATTTTCAATGTCCGAAACGTAAAGTTGACTACACAGAAGAAAAATGACAGTGGGCACCTTTGCTAGTAACACAGACTATGATGTGACCAAAAGCTCCATATCCAGTAGATAAGCAAACAAGCAAAAGAAGTAATTTACAAGAGCCAGCAGATGGATTCTCTATAAATCTCACTTGTATGTTTTACAGGATTCAGAGAAATACTGAAACAAGTACCACCATAAAGAGTAACACTTTAAGGCTTCATAATTCTGGGCCTAGTCTGTATGCATAATAAGCATGTCATTCACAGCCCATATCATTTGCGTCTAACAATTCCCAGAGAGCATTGTGTCACTAACTAATCATAAACCACAACCACTTTAAGTTATAAATGATTTATTCAGCAACTCACATAATCACAGGTCCCTAGTTTCTCCAGTGAGTGTGGCCCCTGTGAAACAGAATGATAAATGAAGTCAAAGGGTGTAGATCAGGTATTAACAGCTCCAGTAAAATTAATGTAGTAGAATAAGAAAGTTCGGAGGGAAAGATTCAAGGAAAACTCCCTCACATGAACTCTATTTGAATCACAGATGACAGAGACAGAGAGTGAACAATTATGCTTTGATCCACTGCTTGTCATCTTAACAATCACACCCTTGTGGGGATTTTGATTATCTGCAATATTGATGCGTATAGGACAAAGCATTAGCATAATCAATAATTTAAAAAGGTAGAGGTGAAATTAGGGGAAGGACTCTCATAAGCCACAGGATCATAAAGGGCTAGCCACCCACGCTGCCATAACCAACCCATATTGGAGACTCACGCATAAAGAATTAAATAGATATATCATTTGTATTTTGTATAGAAAAAGGAAAAGATAATTATCTTACCAATAATGTTAGTGATAGTGCTAGAGACTTTTCCAATAGTGGTGCATACATCATAACCTGCAAACATGTCAGGATCTAATCATAACCTGGGTCTAGTTTAACATGTTTCAGGAATGGTTGTCTCTAAGACTAAAATAATTGAGCTAGGGAGACATTTCCTAGTCATTCTGATTTATTACATGGCAATATAATATTCAGACAGCTCAATTGAAATGGCAAAGAAACATTTTGGATAATGATGGCCATATTACCTCTGTGATTGAAATTTATAATTAATTTTGAGGCTGTGACTTGTCTAAATGAGTGGTGAAAACTAGTTCAACAAGATTATTACTACCTGGTTGAAACAGATACAATGCTCTGCCAACATTAATGATGATGCACATGTTGTGTACATATAGCTATCTCATATTGTAACTTGTGAGAAATGATTTAGTTAAGAACATGGTGTTCATTCAAGTCAAGAGGAAACAATACTATTTGTCTTCGTAGCATAGGGATGCAAATTCTTCACATTCCGAATTGAATTAACACCTTTTAGACCTGGTGCATTTGAATGTATAATATTAATTTACACTGACTAGTTACAAATATGATGGCACTAAAAAGCCTTATCAGTTAATCTGAAAAATGACACATTAGATAAGGATCTGCACTATTTAAGAAACCATATTTTTTTAATAACTGAGTTAATCATGCTTAATGCTTATTTTCAAAACAGACTCAGATATTGGGGGAACCTGATATTTGAAAAGAAAAACTTTAAAGTACATCAGTAGGGTTTAGGTATAAATGCAAGTATGGTGCAACTAAAATATCAAACATATATAAACTCTTTAACATTGTTTACCTTCAATATTCCTTGCCATGAGAGCACTGCATTCCATGCCACAATGCGATGCCCCCCCGCAGTCCTGCAGTAACCAAAAGACAGTCAAATAAAAAAAAAACTTTTGTAACTCTGATGGTAAATAGAATATCTGCTTCTTGGCTAACAGAGTACGTAATTGAGCACATTAGCAGGCATCCTAAAAATAAAAGATTGAAAGAGAGCACATGGAATCTGATGGTTCTCCACCCAATTCTTCATTGATGAAAAATGCCAGCAAACTTCTGCTGCAGTGGATGAACAAATGCCACCTGACTGTAATGATATGTTTCAACAATCCACTGGAAGATCTCTATATGGTCTACCTAGAGAGCATATCACATGTTCTCTAAACCAATCTTGTAGACAATGATTTTATCCTTAAGGGTAGATAGACAAGATAACCATGCAGTGACACCTCCAATTCCATATGACAACGATATGCCAAACTAAATGAAGATGAATCAGATGCATACAATGGGAATGTTTGACTTGTGCTGGTTCTTAGTCCATCTCGTGCCAATGCCTTAACAATATTCCTTTGACGACTCATCATCGAGAACTTCCAGCTCCCAAATATATGTATAAAAAAAAACTATAAATAATCTTGATGAGAGGAATTTACCAGGCAGTCAACACATCTAGGGGGATCATGATTAAAAATCATTCCATCACAGAGCTGCTCCATGAAACCAAGAAGAAAAAATCAATGGAAAATCAACTGGAATAATTCAGCTATAATTTCATGTAGAGGGATCATTACTGAAAAAAAAATAGAAAATTAATAGCAAATCTTCCTGTTCAAGTTCAAAACCTCTAACCATAGCATTGGTTTCAATTTTTCATCGGATCGAGTATATTGTTGAATTTCAATCTATAAGATTTTGACTCCATACAAAATACCAGCTCTCAAACAGTGGAAATAATTCAGAATCAAGATTGTTATTGCAAGAAAAGGTTCATAAAAGAACCTTGATGAATATGCAGCGTTTGCGGCATGGAACCATATTGCTGGGTTTTCTAATTAGGTAATAAATTGTTGAACTTGAATCCGCAAGATCTTGTTTCCGAATTTAGAATCCGTTTGGCAACGCGTTCGCGTTTCTTCAAAAACGCATGAAATGGCCGTTTGGTTACAAATGCTTAAAGAATCAGAACACATGGGTCCCGCCATTTATATGCGGCAGGACCACGATTTCTCAGAAGCGGTAAAATACTGCTTTTTTGCTAAAGTTTCAACCTGTGATAGGCATACTGTTCAGTGAATTGCAGTGTTCACGTGCACTTTACTTTTTTCTTTTTTTTTAAGTGTTAAATTTTTTAACAATTTTTTTTTAAAAAAAAAAACAAAACTAGTTTAGAGTGAATTAAATTCACTTGTATTGTGATGTGAACAATATTTTTTTTCCCGAAAAACTAGTATAGAGTAAATTAAATTCACTCGCACTGTAATATCAATTTTATACCTGATAATATTTTATTTGATTTTATTACACGCTCACAAAATTATAAAAACTGTAGTTCTTATCGGCTGAATTTTGTATGTAATGAAATTATAAATAGTTTAATGGAATAATAAAAAATATTTTATATCAAGTATTATTTATTTCATGATGTAATAGGAGTAGTTAATTCTATAATATTTAAATTTAAAACCATTAATATTAGTATATATTTTTTAAAATTATTTTATAACCTCAATTTCAAAAGCATTCTTAACCAAACACATTAAACTACTTTTTCTTCAACCTCAATTTCAACCACAGTTTTAACCAAACACCTATTTTTTCAAACCAACCTCAACTAAAAGTACTTTTTATAAAACAACTTTTTTCAAACCACAACCACAACAGCTACCGCAATACCAAACACAATCTTAAAAGTTCTCAACTTTATAATTTGCAAGTCAGATTCATAAATAACAATCATGGGATGTGGTTATTCTTTACATGATATTGTGGAAGTTCTAATGTAGAGTTAGCTACATGTGTGTTTGTTTTTGAGGTTGCGCCGCATCTGATAAACAGGTAAGCATACTGCTTACACAAATAACAAAGATCACTTAGAAAATGAGTAAATAAAGTGTGACCTGATGGAGCCAACCTGAAACCAGAGCACAGTCCCGTTCACTGCTACCTTATAAAACCTATATCAGTCACACCAACCAAAAAAGAATATAAGTTATAGATGTCCATCAGAATCCATCCCTATTTGATAAAATCAGGATTCCCTGAATCTTGCAATACATGTGACATGGTCCAGCAATGATTCTATACTGGATTTGATATGGAAAAATCATACATACACATGTATACGAATCGATTTTTAATGTTTGCTATGTTCATTTCTGATAAACCCTTCACATAAATTAAATATAAATCAAACATTCCAAGTTTATTATTCTCATTCTTGGCCTTAAACAACAGCTCAATTTAACTAAGTCTCCCTTCCACGCTCGTAAAAAATTCATTGGCCCCACTTTGCTCTCTCCTTATTCTCTCCATGGATAAAATCACTTCTTGTACCAGCAAATTCAAAGTCTACATGAATACATGATGAAATCATATCACATGGCTGTCTTTCAATTTATCATCACATAAGTGGCACCTTCACTTCCTTATGGCTGCAACTTCACTTTTTATCCAATCATTTCTCGTGTTTCCACGTTTCCTACATGCATCTCCACAGTATTGTCTCCTACTAGCCTAATTCTACTCAATTAAAAATCCCACTAATGCTCGACTCTTGCCACTTTCCATTACGACACCATCAACACTTTAAACCAAGGGTATAGAAGTGATAATGTAAAGAAAACAAAATCATTATTTCACCTAATTTACATTATTATTATTATACCGAGCTATTTTAACATAAAAATAAGCAATACAACAGAATCTAATTGAACAGTAAACCGGGAATGCCATCAAAGTGAAGCAAGCACAATAAGGTGAAAACAGAAGCAATAAGAGAAAATTCAATGAAGATAGGAAAAACCCAGATCAAGAAAGAGAGAGAGCAAATGAATACCCATCTTCGCTGAGGACACCGTGAGGGAAATTCGGGAGCGGAGAAACCAAGTTGAAGCTATAAGCCTTGTCTCTAACAACGAAACTAAGCTCGCAGACTGCAGAGACTGGGTCGAGAGACCCAACTCGGTGTAGAATGGCAATGATTAGAAAGTAGTATCTCAAAGAATTGAAGAAACTTACGGTTATTTTCATTTCTCTCTTCTTTTCCTGCTTTGCTTTTTAATGCTGTTGAGGTACGGCAGGGGAGAGCAGAGAGAAATTGCCAAAAAAGAGAGCGATAGAAGCGCGCAAGGATCCTTCCCCGTTTCCTAGGTCGCAGTTGATCCTGGCTAGCAGGGAAAATCTGCCTGTCTGTCGTTGTTGTTGTCAATTAATTCAAGGAAATGGGTCAAAGCCCAGGTTGGAAACAGAGGGCAACGTGGGCCCAAATTTAAAGTAATCCAGACCTCAAAAGGCCAGCAATTCTAGCCCAGTCCTTATATTTTTATGTCCCGGAGCTGAAACTTATCTCGTGTTTATGATAAGTTAAAACTCGCGATTCAGCTCAGATATGTTTTTATCTCGAAATTGATTTCAGCTCACCTCGAGCTTGGGTAATTATTCTTTTGGAAAACTAACTGGAACGACTGGTCGTAAAATTTCCTCCTTTCATTTCAAGAAGAGGTCATCAGAATAATAACTTTTCTGAATTCATTTATTTGGATACAATAACCTCCTTAAAATCTAATTGGAAAAGGAAGTATAATTTTAATATGTGGAATCATGTTCAGGAATATCTTATATACATGTAAAGTGAAGCACCCCTACTAGTCAAGGGCCTTGAATGCAATAATTTTGAAATTAATGGTTTTGGTTTTTTCTATAAAAAATTACTAATAATTTTTTTTTAGATTAAAGTAGGTGTACGGGTTAGCTTGCGCGTACCTTGACTAGTCTCATGCACCTTAAAGTTAACGATTATGTAAGTCATCAGTGACCCTGAGACTTGTAAGACTCGAACTGATGACCTCCAGATAACAAACTCATGGCCTGACTAATTGAGTTATACCTTTCAGAGTTGAAATATTAATAATTTTAATTATTTATTGATTAGGTGAGATGAAATCTTAAACAGTTAAATCAAAATTAACAATCCATAAATTCCTTGTATATTGTATTGTCACTAACTTTAAAGAATTACAGTGCTACTGGTTTCGATAATCAGATTCCATCCAATTCATTGTTTTTTTCTTTTTCTTTTTTTTTCAACTCTGGGATATTTAAAAATGTTGTGGCTTTTTATTTTTTTAAGTATTTTTTCTCAAAAATATATCAAAATAATATTATTTTTTTAAAATTCATTTTGACATCGACATATAAAAACAATAAAAAAAAACTAAAAAAAAAATTGAAGCAAAAATAAAATAAAATTTTTATGAAAAGTAAGTTGAAACTCCTGTTTGTTTCTGCGTTTCAAAAGCGTTTTTGAAAAAAATTGAAAATTTTTTATTTTTTTATTAACTTCAAATTAATATGTTTTTAGTGTTTTCAAATCATTTTGATGTGCTGATGTCAAAAATGATTTTTAAAAAATCAAAAAATATCATTGGCATGCATTTTGGCACGAAAAGCTATTTGAAAAGCAACCGCAACCACACTGCCAAACAAGCAATCTTGAACACCCCTTAAATCTTAGCTTTGCACTTGATAGACCACTCAAGCGTCATAGACCGACCTATTTTTTTTTTTCAATGTAAAAAAAAATATGCTAGGATGATGCAAGCATTTCTATATTAAAAAAAAAAAGACTAAACCTGGGGCATTGACTTAGTTGGGTTTAATAAGCTCGGTTGATATGTAAAGATAAGTAAAAAAAATACAACAACAATAAATAAACTGAAAAAAATGCCAACAAAAAAAGGTAAAAAAACTTGACTCGAGCCTGTTGGGATTAGCACGCCAAATACATATTTTGATCGTGATATCAGATCAACTCTATTAAAAGCAAGTTAAATAACATCATAAAGTTCAATTATTAAATAATCTAATATTGAAGGACAATACTAGGAAAAAAAAACAAATAAAAAACTTGTGTCAAACAAGTTTGATATGCTAGCCTCGTGACTATAAGCAACATGTTGAAATAACTTGTAAAGATAAAAACAAGAAAGAAAGCACAATGATCAATTCTCGGTCAAATCGAATGTCGAATTAGAATTTTTTTTTAAAAAAAAATCAAATGTCGAGGGATCTTATCTAATAATGAAACAAAAAATAAATGTGAACATGATAACTCCGTAGAGTGTGTGTGTGTAATCTCAAGTTTCAGCAGATAAAATAATAAAGGAAAGGATTGAAGAAAAAAAAATACAATCCAACAAGATAAAAATAAAATATTATGATCCGAGCTCTCTCAAGTCAGCATATAAATTTACAATTTGATTGTGATATCGGGATAACCTTGATGAAAGTAAGTTAAATAAAACTATAAAACTTAATTATCAAACAACCTAATGTTGATAGGTGAAATAACTTATATCATCTTAAAAATAAGTAAAAAATCCAATGGAAAGCAAATAACAAATATTAATGGATTCCAATCTCCAATTAACTAGATGCTGATGATGAAAAAAAAATCTTGAACATACAGGAAGAAAAACAAACAAACAAAGCAACAATCCTTTAAATCATAGACATGAATTTGATTGAAAAACTCAATTATCAACAAATTTAATATTTAAAGATGGGGTTAAAACAAAAAATAAAGATTATTTTAAAATAAAAAAAATAACAATAAAAAAATGATAATCAAATATAATGAGAGAAAAACTGAAGGATGATGAAATCATAAAAAATTTGAAAGAGTAGAAATCAAACTTGTAAGATTTAAAAAATCAAAGGAGAATGAAATAAAAAAAAAATAATTTTATAGTTTTTTTCAAGTAAAATAAATAGTAATTAGAAGAACATATACCAAACATAGATGAAAAACAATTTGAAAGGTTGTTATGAAAAAATAAAGGGTTGGACACCAAAATTGAGAGGAAAAGAAAAGAAAGGAAAATAGTAAAGGCCGTCGACACTAAACTATAAGTTTTTTAGCCACACTCATGTGCCTGAGAATGGAGGCGTTGCCAAGACAAATCGAATGCCATTTAGAAAGCCATCGTTCGGGCACCAGGCGATGTTGTGCATGCTACTCAATGACACTCGTGATTTTTACACACTAGTATATGTGTTGCACATACCAACTATCTTTTATTTTAAATAATATTTAATATCTATTAAAACACAAAATTAGTCATTAATCTACTTGATTATAATTAAAAAAAAACCAAGTTGAGAAAGCAAAAAATCCCTGGTCTTCAGCCTAATAATTTCTTGTTATTTTAAAGGTAATTCAATAATTTAACAGTGCTTAAAAAAAACAAAGAGTTCCTATATATGTTTAATACTTTTTAACTTTTAAGAACAATTCTACTGTACTAAAATATACAAGAAAAATGATATATCCAAATCAATTCAATAATTACCAGTAATTAATGAGAAAAAGACAATACTGTCCCTGATAACAAATTAGTTAATTTTACCTCGTCATCCAATGCACAACGCAGTGAATCCAAGGCTAGAGTAATTTGCTGCTTCCTTTTATTTTTTTATTTTTTTTTATTTTTAATGTAGCATCCGTGCTCGCAAGCAACGCTTAACAAGCCCGTACAAAAGACTGGGCCAGGCTTTCGTTCCTCTGGTGTCATGGACCTAACCTAAGTGCTGCAAAAGAACAAGAAAGCTTAAGCAACGTTGGTGTTCTTTTTGGAGAATTATATACTTCTCCATTCAACTATCCTAAAACAACGTTTCTGTTAATTTCAGACACACGAGCAACAAAAGCCGCAACATAGATTTTGAAGGGAATCAAAGAAGCGGCGGTACCTGAAACCCTACAATGGACACCACCGAATCATCGAACCCAAACAGAGCATTAACGAACACCCGCTTCTCCGATTTAAAGCCTTCAATATCCGAGCCAGTTCTCGAAGCCTTAACCAATTCTGGGTTCGACTACTGCACACCGGTTCAAGCCGCTACTATTCCTTTACTATGCAGCTACAAAGACGTGGCAGTCGACGCCGCCACTGGATCCGGAAAAACTCTAGCTTTTGTTGTACCTCTCGTCGAAATTCTTCGCCGATCCTCTTCTCCCAAACCTCACCAGGTGATTGCTTTCTTCTCTATTTTTTATGCGTTCTGTTCGACTGCTGAAAACTGGGAGCGAGCGAAGGAAAGTTAGTGTCTTTTGTTGTTTGGATTGAAAATTGGTGATTCTCGGGCCCAGTTTGGGTTCAATGTTCAAGTTGCTTAATTTAATAGACTGGTTTAGTTTTGGTCTGTTTTAGTTGTGTGACTATTTGTAATTTGGTTGAATCAGCATTTGAATTGTTGAAAAATAAGCTGTTCACCTTTTCTTTGATTTTCTCAGCCCTGCTTAGTTGCTGAGATAATTTGAAAAATGAGAAGAGAATTTTAATGCTTTTAGCTGTTTTGATATTGAAGGTGGAAAATTTTAACTACAGTGACTTTTGGGAGTTTGTATCATAGTTGCTTCCGTGCATTTGTTTTTAATTTTGGTTCTGTAGCTTAATAATTAAGCTGATAATCTCAGTGCTTTACGTGGTTAACAGGTGATGGGAATAATTATTTCTCCTACAAGGGAGTTATCGTCGCAAATATATAATGTTGCACAACCTTTTATTGCAACCTTATCAAATTTTAAGTCCATGCTACTTGTTGGAGGCATGGATGTAAAAGCTGATGTGAAGATGATAGAGGAGGAAGGGGCTAATTTGTTGATAGGAACACCTGGGAGGCTGTATGATATAATGGATCGTGTGGATGTCTTGGACTTTAGAAACCTCGAGGTAGTGATTTTTAACCACTTGATGAGGTTGGGGCTTCTTATACCCTCGTGCCTGTTATGTTTCATGTGTTATCATTCTCTAGGAATGCAAAGCATTTACCTTGATTATTTCTTTACAAAGAAAACATGACCACTGAATTAGGGACATCTGATAAAATGTTGCATGCCTTTTTAAGAAGTTTATTGAGATAACCATGTTCTGAATTACTGATTATGGAGATTGTGAAGGGGTGCACAATAAAAGCAATCATGAAGATTATTGGTAAATTTGTCCATTGGTTGAACAGGTTTTGATTTTAGATGAGGCTGATAGGCTATTGGATATGGGATTCCAGAAGCAGCTAAACTCCATTATATCTCGCTTACCCAAGCTTCGTAGAACTGGCCTTTTCTCAGCTACTCAAACCGAGGCTGTTGAAGAGCTATCCAAAGCTGGACTGAGGAATCCTGTGAAAGTTGAAGTTCGAGCTGAAACAAGATCATTAAATAACTCAGTGTCTGGTCAACAATTAGCACCTTCCAAAACACCATCGGGCCTTCTACTTGAGGTATATTGTATGTTGCGTTATGCTAATTCTACATGGCATTAATTTGTCATTCAACCTGGGTTATCCCTTACATATTAATGGAGAATAGTTCTTGGTCAATATTTGTCTTTAGTGGAGTCAATATGTCAACTTATCTTTTCTTTCTGCAGTATCTGGAATGTGAAGCAGATAAGAAACCGTCTCAGCTTGTTGATCTCCTTGTTAAGAACAAATCTAAAAAAATTATCATGTAAGTTGTGTTCTATATTGTAAAAGGATGGCAAAGCAATCTACATTATTAAGGTCTGATGAGATATCATTCGTTACGAAAAATGATTTCCATAATCTGCAGATACTTCATGACATGTGCTTGTGTCGATTACTGGGGGGTTGTTCTTCCACGTCTCACAGTATTGAACGGCTTCTCTCTGATATCTCTTCATGGGAAGATGAAGCAGGTAAAAACTCAAAGATGAGCAGAGGTTGTTGGTGAAGAAATCTCCAGCAGATCGCCATGTGTTCCGACATTTTCATATTTTTTTCTTTTTCCTTTTTTTATGCCTGACAGACAGCAAGAGAGAAAGCATTGACTTCATTTACATCTCTCACAAGTGGCATCCTTCTGTGCACTGATGTTGCTGCACGTGGACTTGACATTCCCGGTGTGGACTGTATTGTGCAGGTAGTGCAGTAACTATCCACACTCTGCAGCATTGTAACTTTATGAAGAGAATGTTACTTTTAATTTTTAATTTATATGGTTAATTGATAGGTGAAATATGTTTTTCATTTAATCTTGCAGTACGACCCCCCTCAAGACCCAAATGTCTTTGTTCATAGAGTTGGTCGAACTGCTCGGTTGGGTAGACAAGGAAGTTCCATTGTTTTTCTGTTGCCAAAGGTGTAGCTTATCACTTCTGCATTGAAGCAATTATTATTAGCTCTTAAATATATTATTCTGAATTCTTTTTGTTCATGTTATTTTCTATCTATTGCTTCCACTTGCAACAAAAGTGATCAATGTAGTCACTTCTTGCAGGAGGAAGCTTATGTGGAATTCCTGCGCATAAGAAGGGTTCCTCTTCTGGAAAGGAAATGTGTAGATGATGCATCAGATGTTGTTCCTCAGGTGACCTCAATTTTTTCCAAGCAGTAACTTAGAAGATGATGATAGAGCAAAAAATCCTGATTAGGTTCACAATGCTATTAGCACAACTAACCTTGATGCCATGAAGCACTATGGTCAATCCTGAATGACCATTTTCTCTTATGGTGCATGTAACATTGTCAAGCTTATTTGGATTTGATTGCCAGCACTACACTGAAATAATTTGTGATTAATTATGGTACTCAATTCTGCTAGTTGTGTCACATGTTGATATATGATTTTTTGCCCACATGTTTCAAAAGTTAACATCTTCACTGCTATTATTGTTATGTTCTAACCACTGGCTTGCTTTCTAGATACTGTATCTGGCATCATATTTCGTAGTCTTCTTTTCTGCTATGCCCTTCTATTTCTGGTCATTGATCCAATATTTCTGGTCGTTACCTTTTTCAGATACGGTCTGCTGCTAAAAAGGACCGTGATGTCATGGAGAAAGGACTGAGAGCATTTGTTTCGTACATTCGTGCATATAAAGAACACCACTGCTCTTACATTTTCAGGTTAATAATCATGCTTCATCCTGTTCCTAACCTACTGCCCCCCAACCCACAAAAAAACGTAACCCCTAACTGGATAAGACCACCTTTAGGTTTCCCATCCTAGAACCTTTACTTCTGTTGGACTGTAACTGGGTTCACCTTATATTTGTATTTTACAGGTGGAAAGAACTTGAAGTTGGGAAGTTGGGCATGGGATATGGCTTATTACAGCTCCCATCAATGCCAGAGGTAAAGCACCACTCACTTTCAACCAAGGATTTCACTCCAGTTGACAACCTCAATTTAGAGGAGATCAAGTACAAGTAAGAGTTCTTCACTATGCCTTGCTTACCACGTTAATTGTGAAGAAGGGACTGTTTGTTATGTAGCAGCAATTACAATACCAGTGTATGAGTACTCATGACTAGACATATTAGGCCCGAAATTGTTGAACGTTCTCATCCTTAGTCTGATTTATTATTTGATCATATTATTCTGTTATAGTTCTACAGCTTCAAAAATTGGTTTGTCCCCTCACTTGAGCTTTACCTGTATTTACACGAATCTTTAAGGCTTGAACTCCTTATCCCATGCATATCTCGTCCAGTGTCCACATGGACATGGTGTCATAAACTTCATCCTCTTGTTTTCTTATAGCAACTGAGTGCTAATAGCCAGTAATTGTGATTAGGGATAAATCTCGTCAGAAACAAAGACGGAAAAATTTGGAAGCCAAGAAAGAAGCACGGCTGCAAGAATCAAAATCCCAAAAGGTAATCAAGACCCCCAGTGCTGCAGCTACTGTCATGAGAAAGAAAACTGCTAAACAGAGACGAGCTGCCCAGACAGTTGAGGATGAAGAAGAGTTGGCTCGGGAATATCGTTTATTGAAAAAACTGAAGAAGGGGACAATTGATGAAAGTGAATTTGAAAAGTTGACAGGAACCGATGAACTACTTTGAAGTGCATGATTTGCAGATAGCTATCCTGTGAATTTACATGAATGGATTGTCTCCTGCGACCTGAATATGGGCTTTAAAGTTGAGGAACCAACTTAAAACTCTTCTTACCCACTGGCAAAGACATCTGAAGCTTGCCCCGAAGACTAAAATTCAGCAAATGTTTCAAAGTTTTGATGCAGAGAAACTTCACATCCGATAGAGAGACCTGAATATGGGTTGCATGAGTGATTCAAGCGGTTGCTTCTGTTGCAATTTTTTTTGTTCTCTCCTTACCTGTATGTTGATGTTAGTGGTTGTCAGTGTACGCTTTTGATGTTGATATTAGTACGAATTCTTTAATTGTATGCTAGTCATTGTACTATCTGAAGCCGAAGTCTTCTACCCTTCCCGTGGAAAAACCCAGAAACCACAGATATTGACTAACGATAAAACACAAGGACTAGCGACACTGAAAACACCAATCAAGAACTTGAATACAAGCATGCATTCAATGATAATCCAATCAAATACAACCCATCAATTTCTTGTACAGCGTTATTATATTGCATATCCTTTCTCCATCACCATCTCTGATATTTCTATGATACAATCCAATGGAACATGTTAATTTACCTATAACGAGAGAGAAATGCGAATACATGGCAAGACCTAGAGAAAATCACCAAATCTTTATTTTCTGCAAGGACCCCTGTAAAATAATAATAATTGAAAAAAAAATGCATCATTTCCTCCGCAGGATCCACGCCTCTGATATATACAGCATCAGCATTGATTATATCAAATAGTTTTAGCAGTATCCATTTACCTACTATCCTTTAAAGAAGTATGGAGCATGGGCATCCTCAAGTCAGTTTCCTTATTTTGCCGTATTTGTTAATTGTTATGTAACAATGAACGTGAAGCACATGTCCACACGTGCTTTCAAGTTTCAAGTCTTTCAAAATAGTCCCACCAAACATGCGCACCAACGGCAAAACAAAGTAATACTACACAAGACTTTCTATCAGAGAATCAAGTTAGTCTGATTACGCTTGATTATCTGATCAAGTTAATGGAAGAACTTCCTGCCAAAATCTTATATTACAATCACCATTGTCAATCCTTGGATTCGATACATGTAAAAACTGCCAAATCCCGAATCTCTTCTTGCAATCTCCTCCTCCTAAGTCCTAACCATGTCTGTATCAAATGAACTTCAATCCTCTACCGTGGACCCTCCTCCTCCCAAGTAAATAACTTCAAGTGCTTTCACTACCCTTTTAACGGATGTCACGTTCCTGTTGAGTTTGGAGACAATAAAGACACATCAAGTTGGAAAGGAAGGGAAGAATTCAGTGCTACTAATTAGGCTGGGGGATTTTCTCATGACTGAAAATTAGGGGAAGATTTTCTGATAGTTTGTTGGGAGAAATCATGGTTGAAAATGAAATGTGTGCTCCCCCATTTTCAGCTATAGATACTGGCCATCAGTAAGAGCAAGATAGAGCCGGCAGATGTAGCTTGAAGCAGCAAGCAAGGCAGAGAGATAGAAAGAAATGTGAGGCAACTACATAAAATGAGAGTTGAGTTGACGTGTTCCTCCTCCTCATTTCTCCCCTCGTTTACTGTAGATTGTAGTTTTCTCTCTATTTAATGAATTTGGCTGCTCTGTGAACATAGATAGTTGCCAAACATTGTGTTCTGACATCAATCTTAGTCCTAACAATAGCTTCTACTTTTTTTTTTTCCTTCAGAGTACGTCAAAATTTCTCTCCTTTTTGAAGTAACCACTTGGAAAACGAAATACCGGGGAGTATTGCTCGACCAGAAAAGGGTACTCGTAAAAGAACATGCCTATGCGTTACCAGAGCATAACCTCTCTCATAATTCTTTATTTTATTTGTGCTAACATCTCAAACCGCAATCCAGAATCTTAAAAGCCCATCACTACTTGCGATACATGAAGTTTCCTGGTAGTAACAATAAACAAAAGCATTTGCTTGTAAGTAGAAAATAGATTTTCACTCCTTTTAGATTCCCTCCGAAACCATACCAATGACCACAACACACCATAATGATGATGAAAAAAGTACTCCAAAACATAAACTAAATTACTTCCTACTGTCTGTCTCTCAAAACAAACAGGCAGATGAGTAATGCTTATATCTCTCCTTCGTGCCTACATTAACCGCCAAACCCTAGTCACTCTGCAATTTCCTTTCTCTAATACTAAAAAATATGAAATCCAAGGACCCCCCCGCAAGATCAAGAATCCTCCACCATTGATCACACTCCTCCATTCCAATCTCATACCCAATCACAACCTTTGAAGAGCTTGAAACTTGTTCTTAGTTTGAGTCTTTTCACTGCCTATTTAGCAAATCTTATGTTCCTTTAAAACCCAAGTCTTAGCCAAATAGGCCTAGGCTTCTTGTTCGCCATGATATGCAAGGAGGTTATGTGAATGGCAAGTGGGTTCAAGGAGGGACTGATCCTGATGCTTATGCTACTTGGCATTGGTATTTGATTGATGCTTTCGTCTACTTCTCTCATAGTTTGGTTACCTTGTCTCCTCCTTGCTGGACCAATACTGCTCACAGACGTGGTGTCAAGGTACTTTAGATTTTTTTTGGAATTGCCCAGGAGGCTGGTTTGCGTTGGCGGGGCAGGCGACAGAGCTAGCTAGTTGCAGAGTCGAAGGCCTCTGAGTATAAATTATGGTCATTTTGGAGTTTACGAGTGAGAAGATTTTTTCTTTTTGGATTCTTTTGAATGGGCAGGAAGCTGATTTGGTAGTGAAGTTGTGAGTTCTGGTTCTTTTGTAGTTTACCAAAGTCTTTTCCTTTTCAGTTTGTATTGATGTTTGAAAATGAAGAAAGATTTGGTGCAATAATGTCACATATGGTAGGCTTTTGCATTGGTTATCAATAGTTCAAATCTTCTAAATAACATATTTAGTTGATTTGAAAAAATGGCTGGTTCAATGGTAGTGTACATTATTGGTATAACCTTTGCCGGGAAAATTTAGACTTTTTTGCTTTGAGTGGCAAGTTCAGAGCTTGTTTGTAGAAGATTTTTGCATTTAACTCACAGAGATCAGAATTTGGTGTATCCGAGATTCAATTTTTACTTTCATGGAAAAAGAATTCGGTTGAAATTGAAAAAGAAACCACTTGTTTTCTGTGGCAGTCCAGGCATTATGGCAGTGGTTTCCTTGGGTGTTTTTTTTTTTTTTTGTGACCTATATTATTCCCACTTGATGCATTGTTACAAGTGACTGGCTGGAGGTATTGATGCATTCGATGTTATTCCCTGTGCCTGTTGATGGAAGGTGTTTGGGACTTTCATAACAGAATGGGATGAAGGAAGACTTGATCGCAATAAATTGCTTGCAACAATGAAGTCTGCCCCGATGAACGCTGAGCGATTGGCAGAGCTTGCTGTTGATTTGGGCTTTGATGGATGGTTGGTATGTAGTTTGTTAAATTTTCCTATGTTAAAGAATTTGCAACATGTCATTTCAATCACTTTCTGGATGTGCATGAAAATACTACTTAATTAGTGCAGTCCTCAATATAAAGCCTCTTTCTTTGACAATTACTGCCAGAGAAATTTGCAATTTTCTTTCAATCTTTGATACTGTCGTGTATGGTACAAAGAAATATGTTAAATATTTGAAGCGACAAAGAATGCTTTTCCGGAGGAAGAGCAGAAAGGAGTTTGGATGTGATTTTCTTTCTGTTTTGTTTGCTGTGGGTATTCAGTTGCGGTGGCAATTGCTCATTGCAGATTAATATGGAGGTTAATTTGCACAAGCAGCAAATTCCTAATCTTGAAGAATTCGTGAGCCATCTAACCCATGCAATGCATTCCTTGATGCCTGAATCTTTGGTCATACGGTGAGTATTAAAAGTGCCACATTCTACCTGTCTATCCTGAATTTTCTTTGTATTGCTTGTTACAAATTATGCAGGTATGACAGTGTCATAACCACTGGATATATTTGGTGGTAAGATCAACTGAATGAAAATAATAAACGTTTCTTTGACATATGTGATGGCATATTTGTAAACTACACATGGAAGGTACCAGATTATCTTGTTCTCTTTCATATAGAGTTAATTTTGTTGTTCCATTTCTTCATGTGTGCAAATTTAATCATTTTCTGAGCAGAGTAACTATCCAGATCTTTCAGCTGCTGTGGCTGGAAATGGAAAGTTTGATGTCTACATGGGAATGGATGTATTTGGAAGGAAAACTTTTGGTGGTGGACAATGGAACGTTGGTATCATTCCAATCATTTAGACATGTTAATCTTAATTACAAGCTCTATTGTATGATGTGGTTTTGGTTCTCAAGGAGTTTGTTCTTCTTGTTGCACATGATGTCCTGGTCCTAATTCTGGCTAGTAGGCAAATAGTCGGTTCTTGGTAGTGTAGCTACTAGCAAGTGAAAATGGTGAAAACTCGAAACTAAGCTTGCATGAGACCTTGAACAAAGTTTTCCAGCAGAACCTGGTTCCTTTAAAGTGCCAGGAGTTTGTTAATCATCCAAATGATCCCTCCTCGCACAGGCTCTCCTCATCATGCACCAGGAAATTACCTGGATAAATCCTTGAAGGTGGCCTCGTGAGGATGAACACAATTGTAGATCGTATTCACCAAGGTCGGGGGAACTACAAGATCAATCAGTTAGGTCACACCTCCTTCCAATTGAAACAATTGGATATCTATCCTTGTATCGAAAATGATATTGTGGACTTGTAGCTTTCTTGATGCTTCCTGCTAGGAATGGTACCAGTTCTGGTCACATATGACTCTTATATTTAGGCTGAGTTGAGCCATATATGCTGTACATTTGATAGGAGTTGGCACTCGTTTCTTTCAGGAAATCATATCATAGCTCTCATGGGTAAATTAATATGATCTAAGGCAATACATATAGTGGATGGTGATTTAGAGGAGTTTTCCCTGTTGAATCTTCCTTTCTTTTCATCCATAATGGTCATATCCTTTTGTGCCAAAAACAAAGGAGTGGTGAAGGAATGTTGAAATCATAAAATATAAACTCCCTTTTCTTACTAGGCATGCTGTGAGATCATTTGTACATAAAGGATGGCATTTAGTTGTTAACTTTGTCATTTCTGTACTCGAAGTTGTGGATATAGTTTATTAATATTTGTTAAATTTACATGTTTAAACTTACATGGGGTACTATGGCTACTACTTAATGAAGTATGGTAACTGTGATATCAGACAAATGTCGCAGTTGACGTACTAAAGAAGGCTAATGTGTCAGCTGCCATATTTGCTCCTGGATGTTTGTATGAGACAAAGCAACCGCCTGATTTTCAGACTGCTCGAAATTGATAATCCTGGTGTCTCCTTTTGCAAAATTTCATGAATTAACAATGTTTTGTCTCTGATATGGCTGTATGCTATACTGCTACAACTTCTGGTGCTTCCTTAGCCTTCTAGGTCTCCTGCAAAACCTGTCTAGATTATGAGCAGTGTTTCCTAATACCTGACACAAATCAGCATCAATTTTTCATTAGAGAAGTTTAGATGCTCCGTAATTTTTCTATTGTTTTCTGGATCACGAAAGAATATGATGCACTTTGTGCAATGCTTTCTGATGCTGGCTGTTTTGAATATTGGAACTTAAGATTCTCTTAATGCCTTTCTCCTCTCTAGTTGCATGAATGAACTCAATAAGGTCAAAAAATATCATTTTGTATCCCTACCTTTTGATATGGTTACTCTTTTCAGAGAAATTTTATATTAAATTATATGTGCACGCTTTTTTCTTAGAATTCATGATCTTGTTCCCCTGATTTGTGTAAATTTGTTCTTTTCTATTGAAACTGATATCATCTGTTGTTTGCTATGAACTAAAAGTTTTTCCAGATTGCCTAGATTCATTAAATGGCACTCTTTATTCCTTGTTACTTTCTTCTTGAAAGTCAATTTTTATGCAAGGGCGTGAATCACGGGGAAGAGTGAACGATCTCAACACAATTTTTTTTTCATGAGTTCAATTGTGATGTAATTTGGTGTTTGGAGTTGGTGGGAACTTGTTGCTGAATCACGGGGAAGAGTGAACAATTATCCTAAGTTACTACCATTTCACTCAAATTTTGATCAGGATGCAACTGCATCCTACTCTTTACACTGATTTTCGTGAAAGCTGGAATGGATAATTCTTGAAATGATTTAGTTGCATTTCTATAGATCATTGGTGATACATAGCTTTCTTGCATTCAGCTGTTGTGTTTTATCTCTGTAAGTGAGAGCTAGTGATAGGATTCCTTTTCTCTTGATGCAGTTTCTACGTTGTCCTTGAGTAACCATGTGATTCCACTACTTGTTGGGACTGATCATTGTCTGAATGTTGTTCATGATCTTCACAAGTTTAAACGTCAAGCATACTTCCAAGCACCAACAAACTTGATATTGTTCAGGGTCAAGGCTATCGTGTTTCTGTCGAGGGCAACCAGCTAACAGATGCTCCTTGGAACAACATGTCTTGCCAAGGCTTTCAGGTGTGCACCAAAAGAGCTGCTATTAATTTCTTTTAGTATGGCTTGATGGTTTGACATGTTTTGTTTTTCAATATGTTTCTTGGAACTGTCAGTTTTCCCCCCCTTTCACCATTTGATTTAATTTTTTATGAAATGGATGGTGTTTTGGAGACACTTCCAACTGTCTCCAATTCCATGACAGATGTGGTCACACTTGTTCTCTGCTCTCATGCATTTTACTAACAATATCAAATGCTCAACATTCAATGAAGAGTGTTTATTCTCACAAAACATTATGACCCTGACGTTATTATTAAGACTAAATTATCTGAAATTACACTGAACTCTGATCAAACTAAACTTAGCCGCTGAGCTTTATTTTTTTTGAATTTTTTTATTTGAGTAAAATGAACTATTTTTTTGTTAAAAACAGGCCTTTTTATTCAGGTTTTCATCCCTGCGTTAATATTTTGTTTTCAAATCACATGTTTTCACGAACCATGTTATGTTTGAAAACCATGATCTGCAAGCAAAATTAACAGAAAGACCTAGTTTTTATCAAAAAAATAGTTTGAGTTACTCAAATAAAAAAAACTTAAAAGTTGAAGAGTTAAGTTCAGTTTGAACCGAAGTTCAAGCTAGTTTTAGCCTATTATTAACTCACAATTTATTATCCTTTCCGAGTTCAACCTGCATGGAAGGGAATTTAGTGCAGTTTCAGTGAATTAACATGAGTAGTATTTTTATCATATTCTCTTTTAGCACAAGAAATAACCTACGATACTAATCAGTGGGTATGAAATATTTGCACTCTCTTTCTCTCTCGTTGATAGAATAGAGAACTTTATGTAGAGGCAGATGAATGCAGGTAGATAGGACAAGAACCCTCATAAAGGAGGAAAACGAAGCAATAAGAAACTAGACGAGGGCTTTCCATCTCTCTCCATGTCCGCCAAGGAAACTCACGTGAAAAGCCTTTAGTAAAGAACCAAAGGAAGCTAAAAGCACTACTGTATCCCAAAGCAATAAGAAGGGTAATTTTTGTTCTGGAATTGCGTTCCCGAAAAATACACCATACCATAGCAAACAAAGCACACCTCCGCAACACTTGCCCTCCTTTTGAACTACCAAAGCCTGCTAACCCAGTAAAAGAACATCTTCCCTATGGCACAAGTGCACATTTTCCAAACAAATACTAGATTCTAGCTTTTATTTGGGAAAAGTAAGTTCAATCTTGTCACTCATATAGCTTCCCCTTGAAGCTAATTATCGAAGATATGTCCTGTTTATCTTCATAAGGTTTTGCTCTTGCACTACCCTGTTTGGCTTTGCTGTCCTTTTAAGCTAAGCAGTTTTTCGTGGAGCTTTTAAGAGTAGAAGTGTTTGGTAAAGAAGCTTGAATTGATTATAAGAGAAGCTGGTCTTCCCCGTACTTTTTTCTTACAACCAGCTAACAAGGGTGCTTTACTCATAAGCACTACAGAGCCAACCAGACCCTATGAGTGTGATGGAGGTCGAGAGGTATAATTGGTCAATACATTTGGAAAAATTTAGTTTTCTGTGTTCCATCTGAAATATTCCAGTACCTGCAATTAACTGAGCAGCCATCACTGGCATCGTTGTATGATGTCTTGTTTTCTTATCTATCATAATTGGCAGACTTGTCTTGAGTTTATTGACGAGCCGATTCCAGATGCTATTCAATTCATTGTTGAGTAAGCTTCGTGCTTATGATATCTTTTATTTACTCGACATTAATAGTGTTGATTTAGTACAGACCATCATGGACACTAGTCAAATACCCCCCCCCCCCGCCCACCAAAAAAACAATAATCATGAACTACTTTATAAACATCTCATTTTGCAATTTCCTTCCTGATCTTGTTATTCAAAGATAACCAATCTGCGGCGTGCCTTAATATTGAAGAAAAAATGGTTCTTCTTTTATTGCTCTGTGGGCCTAGCATCATTACTTCATTATAAGTTGAACCATATCTATGGATGGTAGCACCCCGAGCCTTGACAAATGGATGCGCTTCTGGTTTATTCTAGCTCTTTCAGTCTTCCACGGACTTAATCATGATAACGACATCAGAACATGCTTGTATCTTTCCTCGTTTCAAGATTGGTGGCTTTTTGCTAGCTTACGTAGCCCCACAACATGACATTGGTACTGCTTTCCTTGATTGCACTCATTTTGATTTCGGCTTGTTGATTGTCACTGTTCTGACCTGATATTTGCAGATGATAGCAACGCTCCTTTCTCAGTAAGGTTCTCTTTCAAGGAGAGCTTCTTTTGGACAACCTACCTCTCCTCCTTGCATACTCTGTAAGCTTTCTTATTTGGTCCAAGTTTGATGACACAGAAAGTATTCCATACAATGCTTACTTATTCCGTAACAAAATGGCAAACCCCTGTTTCATGTCCATCCTGGAAATGAACTCAACTGCCTTCAATTTGAAATTTAAAATGATAATTAATGCGACGCTTGTGATAACGTGGTCATGCAATTTACAATCAAGATTGTGATCTAATCACAAAAAAATCAAAATAGATCTGATAAAAATGTGACACAATAAAAATTTGATTGTAATGAAATCGAATGACACCACATAGTCAATTAATATTCGATAAGTTAAATTTAATTCGTTCAAGAACCAAAAAAATACAAGAATCTCTCTTACACATTAAAACAGAAAAGATCAGAAGTGTTATTCATCAAAGATCCAAAATTTAAGCTTACATATGTTTAAATAGTTTTGAGAAATTAACTCTAATAGATTTATCATTGTGAGATGAATTGATTCACTTACAAAAACTGACTCAAAACCTTTACTAGTAAGCTTAAACCTTAATTAAAAAAGCTTTGGATCCTAACTAAAAACAAAGTATTAATTAAGTTCAAACAAACCTTGAACTGTAGCTAAAAAAATAAAAATAAAACTCATAAGTCCTAAATATTTATTTCCTGTGAGAAGAGAAGAAGAAAGAAAACGTTGTAGGTCTGATACAAAACTTATTTATAGTTTATAATGCTACCCAATAATTCTAGGAATTAAAGGAGAAGTTGTTATCTCTTTGGTTTCCAAGTTAGAATAGGATTCTGATTTCAACCTTGTATTTATCCTTTTTTTGGAAGAAAAAAGATTTTCTCTTTAATACTCATCTTTGTCACTTCTTGGTATCCTTTCAATATTAAAAAATATAATTAAGTTGCAGAATTATTCTTCTTGCACAACAAGAAAACTTTGTTGCCACATGTGTTTTCAAAGTCAGCTCGTATTTTTTTGTTTTCTTTACCGTGTTTTCTCCTTATATGACAAAGAAATAAAATAAAAATAATAAATTCTAATATTTTAAAAAAATAATTAATGTTCTCATATATAATAGAAAATTCAAGACTAGATAGAATGCACAAAACACATGGAAACATCACATAACAAGACGGGCTGAAACTGATATAAAATTGACAATTTTATTGTCATAACTTAATGGCCCAAATAATGGTGGATTGGACCTCTCTTACACATGGATTAAATGCACTAAGATCTCCTCTTAATACTTTAAAGGATCTTGAAGTTTAATCATGAGTGAAACTTACACAACAAGTTCATTCAATACCTTCATTTTGAACCTTATGATGGGCAAACGTGTAATACATGTTTGGGACACATTATGCTAGAGGTAAAATAATAATTTGAAATAGAAATACTGTGAATGTACAGTTATTAAGAATAATATAAGCATAGATTAGAAATATGTTGAACAAGGTGGTGTGTGTATACGTTCCTGTTTCTCTAGATAAACAGAGTTCCCCGTTGTTTGAAGACTGAAATTTGGGACACATTAGGCAAACAGAAATTAAAACTGATAAAATAATTACATGTTTTTCATGCACTTCCATCTGGTTCAGCTGTGGCCACCTCAAGTAATGCACGTGAAATCAAAGGGGGGACTCGCAGCTGTAATGAATGAGAGAATAAGAGCACTTGTTGCACCATCAGAAATGCACGGATTGTTTCACAAATTCAGTGGAGTGATTATGCCACATCAAGTTTGAAAAATGGCTTCAGAATGGATCATACATGGGGTACTGTCGCCATGGATGGGCACGTATTAACAGAAATCCATGCTGCGTGCTACAGGACAAAGTCTACACATACTGAATCGCAATCAGAATTCGACGTAGATAACCAAGATACAGCACTAGATCCCAGTCCTGCAGAGTATTTTGCAGTGCTTGGTCACTTCACATTTAAAACTTTCAGAGAACTTATCTTTTCCTCCATCAACTGCATGGCTAACCGAGAGTCAATATGTTAAGTATAACTCGATTTCTCAGGGATTTAAAGCTGTCAGTTTGAAAATCACCTGGAAGCTGAAAGTTGGAAATGATTTTTCTGTTCCCCAAAGTACAATATCTATGTAGAGAAACTAGCAAAACAAGTTGATGGAAATGCAACTGGAAACCTAGTAGACACTAGAGAGTATCTTGGGACGGCACATGTTCAAGGATTTTATATGTCTGGCCTTTCAATTCCCTGTCATGTCGGCAGTCTCAAATTCAGTATCCAAGTCTGTGCTGCTGATGGAACCTGCCAGGAGCTGGAGGATTCTCCATATATGCTACTAGATGTTGGAGGTCAGTAAATTTTGTTGCTTCGATTTGCTTTTCCATTTGTATCACTAATTCGGTATTATTCCTCGAGGAATCGCAAATAGCACTGCTTGTGTCTGGCTGGTGTTGTATAGTGTCAATAAACATGATTAAAATGATTTACGATAATTTTTTTTCCTTGCAACACTAATGTGCTTTGAAAGATGTAGTGATCGTAAACTGTTTTTAAATTTCTAAACTGGTCTGATGTGCCTTTCCTTTTTCTTGTGCTCTGTAGTAGATCAAAATAAATAAAAGGACTACCACATAAAATTACATGAATATGAAAATCCCTGTTTCACCCACTGACATGCAACTACTAATGAATAAAGCCCAATTTTCCCTAACTGAATAACCGACTTTCTCTTTTCTGGGAGTTAAAGATGGAGGTCTAGCTAGGGATAGGAAGATTATTTGATGTCTTAGGTGACAGCCCATTGATTTCACTAGCTGGCATGCTAGCCAGCTTCCTTCCTATATTGTGTAAAGCAGAAAAACAAGCAGCCAAATAATGCACTGTAGAAAACAGAAAAAGAAGAGGATGCCATGTCAAACTTTCGAGCAGCATCTTTTTTATTTTTTTTATTTATTTACGTAAGTGTCTGGGTCAGCTTGTGCGTACCACGACTAATCTCACAGCTCATTGAATATCCTGTAAATCCAGTGAACATGTAAAACACCACGGGGATGACAGACGTACACGCTGAGAAAATTCTTTACCACCGCTAGGCTAGAAACATCGATGTTTTCGAGCAGCATCTTTGATAACGAAAGAAGTAGCCTACATTACTCCCGAAAAAAAATAGTGGAACTAGGTGAGTGACCCGGATTACGATTAAATGGTAGGAGAGTGCAAGTTGGCATGTGAAGGAATACACATGCTCGAGTAAAAACTGGACGGCTCTTGTTGTTGGGTGATGAAGGCATTCTTGAAAGTCCAGTGACTGAAAATGACTGCTCGCACTCGAATTACAGCTAGAAATTTTGACAAGATTAGGTTTAGTACATGTAACTTCCATGGTGGAGACTAGAAGGAGTCGAGTTGATGTTGAAAATAAGCAATGAGAGAGAAAATTGATCACAAGATACATGACAAGACAAGGGCAGCTGGGTTTTGCCAATCAACCTCGAATTTTGGTGGTTTATGGAGACAACAAAGGATAGTGGAAGGATCCTCTACTTTTCTTTTGAGGGCTCGAGGATAATACATCCAAAAGGAAAGTGTTTGGTTTTCAAAAACCATTCCCTCCTTTTCCCTCCTTTAATCATCTTAACTAGATAGCTCTATATGATTCTTATTTCTTCTACTCCTATCTAAGTCATTGGATTGGATTTTCCTGGAGCACTTTGCTTCAATACAAGAAAGCCAAGTCATTGACGGGAGTTGTAACTTGACCATTATTTGACTCCTTATTTAACCAAAAATACAGGGTGTGGGTTTATACAGTTTAATATTATAAATTGCTACAGTAAAAATACTTTGTTGTTCTTGGATGGACAAAAGGAACTCTTGAGGGGGGTAATTAAGTATTTTTCAATGATCCAATGGTTATTAAAAAATTGTTTAGCATTATTAAGATCAACAAAAATTACAGTTGTTGATGAAGAGTGTTTTTGTCTTTTTATAAATTTTTAAATAATAAAAATACTTCTATAAAAAATTATAAAGTTGTTGACCAATAATTTTTTATTTTTTTTCCCTTAATAGTATGCAGTAAAAATATGTATTTGACCTTAGAAAAGACAAAAAAAACAAAGTATATAGTCATAAGGTGTTTTGGTATTTTTATATTGAAATTTTTATTTTTTATTCAAAAATATTGTTAGCGATTGCTTAATTCGAGTCAACAAGAAAGAGGCGTCCGTGTCATTTGAGCGGCATGTGTGACGTCATTTGGTGGCCTAACCTGATCTTTTCTCGTGTCTTTAAAAGCTCTATCATGTCTTCTTTTTTATAGTGTGATGACAATGTATGATAGTTGGATTGTTGTTAATGATCATTTCTTATTTCTCCCATTCTTTTCTCTTTCCTGTTAGAAAAAGTGCATGGTTTTGTAAGTATTTTTAATTTTTTTTATATAAGTTTATCCCGATTTTATAACTTAGATAATGGGTTTTACTAGTTTTTTTAAATAATTTTGTTTTAAAAAAATTATTTTGTTTGTATTTGTTTTATAAATAGGGTGCAAACTCGTACAATTTCCTCCTCTATGTCCTGTACTAACCAATAACACCGTCGATAAAGCTTGTTATGTCATTTAGCTGGAAAGTACAGGTACAACTGTGTTTTGGTTACAGAATTTCAACTATTTTTATGATGAAAATCTGTAACAAATCTTCATGTTCTTCTATTCACCTCTCCACTTCCTTAAAAATAAATAAAAAAAGAACCAGCACATGTACAGCGTAAGATTTACAATCTCCTTCGCTAAAATATTTCACATTCATTGCACCACAGATGTTGGGGTAGGAGAGTAAGCTATCTGACCCCACAGTCACAACAGCCTACTAAAAGGTTTTAGGGTTATGATTTACACGTGTTTTACAATAATCTCCTTTCTTAGAGGCTAATTAATACGAGGATTACGTTCGTGCAAAGATTCTTTCTATTCTTCTTCCTTTCATGCTCCAGTTGACAGCAGAACTCACCTTTTCTGCATTATCTGAAGTAAACTAACTAACTAATCAGAATAAAACGATCCAGAATGATGCAATCATTTCCTTCCTGATAATGATATTTCTCATTCGTACAGCTTTTTAATCTTATAAGCACAGAAGTTTTTCTTTCATTAATCTTTCCCTTTAAAAATTAAAAACCGACTCCCAGTCAAATAATCGAGGGCTGCGGCTAATAAATATGTTCTAAAGCTTTATCGGGCAAGAAAAGGTTCGACAGTGTTGTAGCCATGTTCTTCCCGCTCTGATAAAAATTTCTAGAGACTCTCAAACTGGTGAACAAGCTCAATAATGTATATTGAAATTTGATGCACAAGTAATTGCCGATATATTCTCTTGTTGTTTTGCTTAACAATTATGTCCTCTTCCTTATGAGCTTGAGGAAAAGGGGGAAAGAAAATTAATTAAACGTATAGTCATAACTGACAACCAGAGAACTTCCATCGTATATTGTATTAGGTGCGATCTGATATTAAAAAATATTAGGAAGCCCTTGTGTTTTGACCATCTCTCCGCTTATAGTACTGTTGCTTTCATTTAATATTTTCTGTTTATTTTTCCCAAATATTGAGACATGCGATTCACCAATATAATTCTTTTCTATTTTGGAGACTTATAATTCTTCTGCTTTATTGGGTGGAATTTCAATGAATTAAAATAACTAGATTTAGCTTTCCAATGCAAAGTGAAGCATTTTAGTCTCAGTTTTTTGTTACCTTGTTTCTTGCTATATATTCTGTTTTTCGAACATGGTCGATCTTAATGAGTATATATAATAGAATGCAAGGAATATAAAACTAACTAGATGGATTCATTTATTTTTCTACATGAAATACATGCATGATAATCCACTATTTTTTTAATTCTTTTTTGCTATTTTTTTCTTGTTTTATTATTTGAATTCAATAAATAATTTTTTTTAGCTTATAAAAGTACCCTTTCCATCAACCACTAGTATATATTTCAAGGGACCATTCTATCATTTCATGTTCCCTTCCTCTATCTTAAGGACCCTACATGATTTTCAGCTTCTTTCGTAGCGTATCGTTGCCAATTCAAGAGTGAAAACTGTGTATGGCAACATTTTCAAGTTTAGTGAAAGCAGGTAATGGATGGCTAGAAAAGACATCGATAGATGACAGGATCGAGTTTATATTTTAATTAAACAACACCACTGTTATGTACAAGATAAGCCAAAACATGTGGGCGCATTGTGATCTCAGTGGAAATTCTTGGAAAAAAGTCATAGAACTTCTCCTTAATTAATTTACAGCCACCGGTCCACTGGCACGAATGGCCTTTATAACTAGAAGTTGCTCCAAAAGGGCTACGAAGAGTGGAGGATTTGATGGGGCATAGAAGCTAAGTGTGAAGTTTGACCTGAAAATGCCTACGCATTAAACAAAGCTATCGAGGAATCTTTTCGAGTCAGTTGCCTGCCTTTTGTCTTTTGTTCAGCATTTAAAAAATCAGTTTGATTCGACATGTAATTGTGTGGAGAGATGGACCGGCAAAGACATGTATTAAAAGCCCAAAACAACACTAATGAAAACTACTCCCTCTTGTATACTTCCCATGAACTTAGCACTAATCCTTGCACTGCTCTCCACGTGAACTTGGTAGAAGAATCTGTGATCCGATTAGACGAGTGGCTGATAGTACAATTTTGTTCTTTTTTGCACTTCTTGATCGTATAAGATTTGGTGAATACAGCAAGCAATAAACAATAGGAATATTTTAGAGCCCTGAGAAATTCAAACGGAAGCATATTGTGCTAGCTTGATTTTCTTCTGAACCAAACACAGTATTAGAAATTGAGAATTAAGGGTTAAATGCATAGTCCATGTTTCTCTCCTATAGGATTACCACTTAATTCTACAGGTCCTTTAGCTACAAAAAACTTCATGGCTCGTGTTATGCATAGAGCAGCCATTGCTAAATGCAACTTACAGTCAAAATCTTGTGCTTGCTATAGGTTTCACTATTCAAAGCCACGGCAACCAACTCATGCAAAATCACAGAAGCCTGAAACTATTTGTAAACTCTCTCCTGAGTTTCCACTTCAATGGGGTCATAACTTGTCGACAATCGTCCTTGTTCTTGACAAAACATTGTTATACAAAATACTAAATTGATGGTGACCTTTATAGATACACAGGCTTTTGGTTGTGTTTAGTCATCTTAAAAATGGAAGAGAGCTAGGTCTATCGAGATTTCCTTCACTGGCTTATCATTATCTTCGATGCTTTATTTATTAAGGCCTTGCATAAAATTACTGTAAACTGTAAGTTATATAGTTACAAGAATTTATGTCCGGGTTGTTTGAGAGGCCACCGACCCCTAACTTGTTTAGTAGGTTACTTAACCCAAAATAAAATTCCAAGTTTACTTCACTTATCACATGCAAGAGTTGACCGCATCGAGTCACCATTGTTTCAAGACAAACTATACTAGCTACTCTGTTGCAGTAATATTTATTTATAAAGCTTCTTCTTTAACTAACATCAAGTAAGGACAACCCTTCCCCTCTCAAATTATATTAATTTGTGAACATAAAGTGAGATGCAAGGGCTGGATTAAAGCTAGCATCATCAATTCTGTGTAATTAAGAAATCATGTCTTCAAAAATGCTCTCTCTCTTGAGAGAGTCATATTGGATTACATTGCTAGAAGACCCAAAATTCAGGTACTGAGGGAGGCTATTTTGGAGAAGATATGACTTGTCTTCTTCTGGGTCCATCGGAGGGGTTGGCATCACAGGTTCATGCTGCATCTGGATGCATAATATCTCTGTTTGAGCCACTGCAAGCTGCATTTGTAGCTGAGAAACCTGGTTTTGCAGGTAGGATATGGCTCCAACACATCCGTAAACTGGGTCTCTCACTCTCGCATTCGCTTCATACACCAAACTGCTCACTGCATCCGCTCTCTGATGAACTGGTAGCTCCTGCTTGGCCAAAAAGAGAGAAGTTAATTAATGTCTAATCAAGATAATCAAATACATGCATCATCTCAAAACCATTAATTAATTAGTATGCGTGTGTGTAAGGGAGATCAGAGCTTAGTTTCTTCTGTCCAATTGGTAGGGTACACGACCAAGCTGTCGTTATTACCATCTTTCAATTACCCTACCAAAAGAAAACCTCTCTCATTCCGGCACACAAACGAGGATATGGATACGTACTGTCTTCATTCATATATATAAACATACCTGCGTGTTCAAACTAATTAAAAAAGGGAGAAAAAGAGAGACCTGCAACATTTTGCTAACATTGCTAGCGCCAAAGACTTTGTGGACAATGGCAAACTTGTGAGGGTCATCAGAAGGGAAGTAAGGAGCGAAGATGCAGTCCTTGGCGCATCGGCGTCTAAGCAACTTGCAGGAAGCGCATGGTGAGTTTCCACCCATTTTGTTTGTGAAAAAGAAATGTTCTGAATTGTGAAGAGGGAAAAGAGGAAGCAAGCCTTGGAGTAGATGACTAGAAGTCTTGACAGAGAATGAGGTCGGATGGAGCGTATATATAATGGCTTAGAACGTGTACTATAGATCGAACTCACGAACTGTTGAGGGACGCTAATGATTAAATAATTAGACTAGGACTAGTTCTAAATAATTAGGGTGACCTCTGAAATAACACGAGTACCTGCACCACGCCTTCTTTTTTTTTCGCTGAGCTCTCTGGGATCAAAACCAAAAATTATGCATATTTTCATTCTGTTTTTTATTTTTATTTTAAAAATATTTTTAAAAAATTAAAAAAACTATATTTTTTTATTTTAAATTAATATTTTTTTAAAAAAATAAAAAATATTATTTTAATACATTTCTAAATAAAAAATATTTTGAAAAACAACTAAAATTACACTCCCAAACATACCATTAATTATTTTTATTTTAGTGATCAAGTAGCCATTTCATACTGCCTGGGGCATTTTCGTAATAAAATAAATAGACTCAATTCTACTATTTGATAATTTAATTTGGGGGGAGGAATCTGAACTTGAATATTCAATTCTTGGGGCCATATGGACGGTCAATCAACATAGCTAGGTAACCTTATTTTGAAAACATGAATTCTTTTTTTTTTTTTTTAATAATAATAATAATAATACTCCTGCTTTTGTGTTAGCTAGCCCATCAGTTAAAAAACGGCTGCAATAATGGCATTCCTTCACGTTTTTAGTCCTTATCGAAAGAAGAAGAAAAAAAGTAACCGAGCAAATGAAGATACGTTCGAATTTCTAATTAGAAGACGGATCGTGGTGATCGAGTTCGCAGTATAAAATGGAAATCTTGAAACCTATTTTTATCCAACTGAAACTCTACACAAATATCAATTTTGGGAATGATTCATGCCCTAGTAAGCAAAACTGGTATGCCTGTGGCTATTAAGCGAGGAAAATGGTATGGAACCGACAGTTTTAGATGATCGCCGCCGCCAAAGTTGTGGTATGCAAGGTTTAAGAATATTTCGACGTTGTTAAAATAAATTGACTTCTCCTTGTACACGAATTATATATTGTGCCATGCACGAATTATACTTTGTAGAGATATGCCTTTAAATTTGTTAAAATAAACTGGTATGAAAAGTTATATTTTGTGCCTTTTAAATTCTACATATACTTTATAGAGATATGTCTTTAAATTTTTACGAATAAATTGATCTGAAAAGATATTTTATATATATATAAATATCAATTAAAAATAATTTTCTTCCCTTTCTATTTTTTTTTTCTATGGACTCTTTGTTTATCTTCATAAAAAATAAAACAGAAATTCTTAAAAAAATTGTAGAATTTATTATATATAAATTTCAAGATTTTGTTGTATCCTGCTTTAATTTTACAGCAAGCATAATGGAAATAATTAATACTAAATTTTAAAATATTAATTTTCACGCCTCAAAATCTTCTTGCTATACTCATTACCCTAGCTAGGGTACGTACAAATTGCAAGAAATACAATCCATGAAAGCAGGTATGGGGAGCATTTTTTTTTCCCTGTAAACAAAAAGGGATATGCTTCGTGAAAAACCTGAACCCAATTTTTTGTTTTTTATCAAATAAATTACTTAAACAATTGATACTTTAAAATATATTTATTTTTAAATTTATATTTTAATTATTTAAACTAATCATTTATAAGAGTACTTAATGATAAAACTCAAATGGACTTAAATTTTTTTGTTCTCATTGTGTATTAACTATGAAAATTATATTATTTTCCTTGATAAAGAATCGCTAAATCTGGAAAAGAAAATTAGTATAGGATGGGGATGGAGGAGGTATAACTCATCCCAATTCCCAAATTCTTTCTATTTCCATCCTTAAGGTAATGATAGGGTGAGAATCGTGTTTTCTAACAAGTATTAAGTATTATAGAATCGAAATGTGTAAATTTCCAATCTTAATAAGAATATCTTGTCTTGATATGTGAATTGTGAAACCCTAGCCAAGAAAACGAGAGGGTAGAGAAGGCTCTACGGAATGTTTGTGTAGACACAAACATTCACGGGAAAGCGCCCACATGCTTTGGTTGACCTAATTAATAGCCAGACTAGTCATTAAATTTACACCAAACCCCTCTCTCGATCACGGGAAAACTTTTAAAAATATATACTATCATTTATTTGCAAGAACTTGTTTTTTTTTTTTTTGTTATCGAATACACATTATTATTGCTAAATTTCAGGAATTTTGTAATTTATACAGTTTCTAAGCTATGCTGGAGTTGGGAAACTTGTGTCCCTCGTTAATTAAAGTGTCTAGAGAATTGAATTAAGAAAAGCTCTCTCTCTCTCTCTCTCTCTCTCTCTCTCTATATATATATATATATATATATATATATATATATATATATATATATATATATATATATATATATATATATATATATATATATATTAGATCTTCAATATCAAGCATTCTTGACCCTGGCTGTTAGTTTCTCCTACGTTCATTTCTTTTTTGAAATTGTTGGTAGACTGGTCTCGTGAGCCAGACTGATTCAATTCATCCGCAAACGTCAACTTGGAATTGCTTATGTTCGTAAAAAACAATTGCAATTTGCCAAGACAGTAGATGTAGGGAGTTCATTTGGTCACGTCTAGGCTAGTGTATAAATAAACTAGTTCATGAGAATTCTGACAAATATCATAATTAATTACAGAGTACTAAATGCAGCTAGTGTATGAATGATGATGATACGTATTAATTAAAGGGGTTAGTAATCTGATTTTATTTTTTAATTTTTTTTATCTATATAAACGGTAGCGCTAACTTAAAAGAAACTCTACTTGTAATTTCTCTAATTTAAAGCATTCAGCAAACAAAAAAAAATGTATATATGCTATCCTCATTTCACCTTACTCTATTCATATATAATCAGGAGTGATTTATACAAGTTTTCTCAGAATAAAAAACGAATAAGATAATTTAATTAAATCCTGGCGTTAAGCCTATTAACGGCACGTTTGCATTCCTATAAGCTAGAGGTATCGTGAAGCAAACTTTGCCTTTGCATGTGCCGCCTAGGGTTACAATTAGTAGGGATGAAAATGGTTACAATTAGTAGGATGAAAATGAGTATTATGGGGGTTAGATTTCTTAAAATCAATATTTTTTATTTATTGGATAAAAGTTTTTGGATATTCATAAATTATTTATTGTGCTTTGGTATTCAATAAATATCTATTATCTACTACTATTTATTAATTAATAAAAAATAAAATAGTTAATATATATGTGTGTTATGTTAATATTAAGGTATGTATATATCATATTGTATTAAAATAATAAATATTTTATAAATATATTTATATAATATAAATATATATTTCGGGTCGAGATTCGGGTAGGTTTCGAATGACAATATTTATCTTTTACTTACTATACATATGATCCAAAAAATATTCACAGGTTGGATTGGATCATATTATTGAGCTATATCTAGTTATAGTCATGTTATGGTGTGTCTTCTTGCAAGAAGAGTCGTCCTCACATGGAAAAACTGTACGATCGCAGAATTCAGGTGATGATAATTAGTCTGTTATTATGCTGATCGTGATATATATATCTAGCAGTTTTTGAAACATTAAGCTTTGGACTCATGCTTACACAGGAAGCATCGAAGGTTAGCTGGATATGATTAAACTCACTGATCTAGGCAGAATTCATGCATGTTTTAATAAGGATGGTAATTGAAATCAAAGAAAACGTACCCCACCAAGAATTTAATGAGACCTGACATGATTCCACACTTGTTTTCTTAATATTGAAATGAAACCCAGTTCGAGGGAGATTAATATTGAAAGTTGTATGAGAGTTGAAGAACCCTAAGTCCTACGATTACCCAACTCTTGCATTTAATGTCCCTCACATGATTCCAGGCTTCTTTTCTTGTCTTCCGAAACAAAACAGCTATCCTTTCCTTGGATGTTGGTCTCTTCTACATAATTTAATAAAGTACTCTTGATCATATCTAAAAGCATTTGCATTAAAATACAGCTAGAAATCTCACTCCAATTGAGAGGTATACAGTTATAATTACTCCTTTGGGCACACCTTCTGCATAAATTAAAATGAAAATCCCATGTCATTGCAAAGACGAGTTTCTCCCCTACTGACAAGGCAAAACAATGTCAACTTCACCTTTGAGTCTCAGACTGAATTCGCATAATGGAACTAGCATTGCGAAAAAAATTTACAAGATGAAGATGGGATAAACACCCTGTTAGGGAAAATGTAACCTAATTAATTAACCTGATGATTTTTTAATATCATCAAATATATTCAGGAAAACTAGATCTAAGACATAGTTTACGGACGCGCATAATTATCAGAATGAAGATCAGTTTAGCTCATTGTTTTTTTGTTGGAAAATTGGGTTTTAGCTTAATGTTATTAGATTTAATTTTTTGAAATTTTATTTGAATTTATTAGTAGGTTTAATGTTATTTAGTTTGACCATTTTTTTTATAACTGGACTAACAGCTCATGCTAGTTGTTTTAGGATTTTACTGTTTGAACATTGTTTTTTTTTTTATATTAATATATTCAGATTATAAAGACTTGATAAGAAGCTAGAGAATTTTGATTTTTCATTCTCTGTTTTTCCCATCTTGTGTAGCTCCTTTTTTAATGTTCCTCAACTCTCTTTTTTCTTCCGATTCTAAGCCTTTCTTGTTTTTTTATTTTACTTCTCTTGAAATATCTTTGTTTGTCCCGCATAAATATTCCTATAGACATAAGCTCAATTCGGTGCTCTATCCTCTTAATTTTCCACCATATTAATATTTTAATCTCTGTCAAATTCTCAAGCCTGTAATTGGGAATTGCCCCAAACCAGTGAGACTGAGTGCCCGCATCAAGAGCCACTGTTTGCATATTCTTTATATATATATATATATATATATATATATATATATGAACACTAAGCACTAGTTAGGGGAAAGATGAGCGTAAGAACCTTGTTGGGATTCTCTGATTTTTAAAAGTTTGAGACAAATAAATTACGAGGAAAAACAGACATCTTCACCATGTTGTAAGGAAAGAAAACGAGACCTCCAATGCAAGCATTAAATGCTCTAACTTCGTGCTGATGAAAGATTCGTTTTCGAGATGCATGGTTTTCTATCATGGAATATATTGTTTGTAATTAAATGTTCATTATTTTTTAATTAACCTTGGTAATCTCTCTCTAAAAAAAACATCGATTATCTCAGTGCTAACCGGTGATGTGTCATTGTAAGATCACTTTGTCCTTTGATATGTACCGTATACGTGTCCCACGATCCACCGTGGGCCACACCAAAAAAAAAATTCATAGAAAAACGAATGTTCAATACTTCAATTGGTGGCCAGCGGATAAATCATGAAATTCCATACTAACTTTTTGCTCAATCTAAGTTTGAAATTAAACTACATGGAAGCGATTCTGATGTGATACAATCAACAACCTGACAGCTTCAAGTTCAGTTAAAATGATTGAAAGAAATATATTCTGTATTTAAATAAAATTTTCAAAATAATGTATTTTTAAAATACTTATAATGTAAAATATTGAATCTACCATGGTTTTGTATTCTAATCCATTAAATATGCAAAGTTGATTATGAACTTCACAACGTTTTATATTTTTTTCTTAGATTACTTTTTTATTTAGTTACATTAATAAAAAAATTTATTTGCCTATAAAATTGAATACCAACACAAGCTCGTAACCCAAACTTCTACAAACCGTTTCTTTGAGAGTTTAAAGAAAATTGCTTGTAAAAACAACAAGCATGAACTCAATATTGTATTGCCAGTCTATAATCGCAATAACCCCAGATAAAGAAAAAAATATTTAAATATATAATTTGATTAAAAAAAAATTAATAAGAAAAATTATTTAAAACAAATAATATATATATTTTAGGAAAAATACTGAAATTAGAAAGAAAAAAAAGCCTTAACACACTACTGAGCCTTTTAAAAGTCCAAGCACATGCGCTTAGACAACCCATGTCTTATAAAAAAAATTTATAAAGTCGACGATATATCATCTACTTACTTTTTTATATGCAAGGTAAAAATAATATATGCAAGTTTTGCACCACGTTTGGCACGAATCCAAAAACCCAACTTCTAAGGGTTGAAAATTCTATATTTCTATATAAAAAAAAAACCCTAAGAAAAATTCTAAGGATCTAAAAAAGCTCATTTCTAGTGTTAAAGAACTATCTGGTTGGTTAAAAAGAAAAATCAATTTGCAACAAAAAAAATTATTGAGACTCAATTTATATTTAAAAAAAAAATAAAAAATAAATAAATTGATCTCTCCTCATCAAAATGTAACATGTTAACATTAAGACTATGAGTCATCATGAAAAAATGGATGTTCGTCAACTTTTTATCTCTAGCCGTTGTAATTCTACAAGTCTCTCTCCTCTCTCATATATAAGAACTAAAATGCAAGACAAATAAAGTGTTGGATTGGACCATTCAATCTCCAAACTCAAGGGACAAAAAATGATTATTGTCAAAACCCAGAGATCAAATTTGTGGGAAAAAAACGCTGATACAGTGTTTTTTTATATAGAAGAAAAGGGCCTCCTAATTGTACTTTGAAACAACTTCAATCCTCTCGATTCCAATTATTCATAAACAATAATCAAATTATTTCTCATTAACTCGAGCACCCAAATATCAATCAACATAACATTGAATAATCCAATGAAAAGAAAAGAAAATTCTATGACATAATATTTTTATTGCTTTTAATTTTGGTCTTCTCACCTTTAATTCTTTACAAATAACCAAATTGATCTATTCTCCATGAACTTAAATATCAACTTGATGTCAAGATAATTTTAAAATTTTAAAATAATGATATAAAAAATAAATTAAAATAAATAATCAATTCAAAACCCCAATCAACACATATCAAATGATAAAATTAAAAAGAAATTGATAACAAAAAAAAGGACCGGAAAAAAAACAAACACTATTGTGATCACAGTGAATTGTCTTCACAATCACTAGAGGATTACTGAGTTTTTTTTTTTTAATTACGTGGAAAACCATTTTGTGTTACCGCAGGGTTCAGGTTGCGTGGCAAACATATCCATGGTATGCTGTCTTTCGGAGGAAATTTAATCAGTAGGCATTGAGATTTTAAATTTAAGAATAAAAAATTACATTTCGTCACACCACTATTTTACTATAATTATTGGCCGCGTGATATTTTGAAGCTACATAAGACTCGCTAGAACTCGGAAAGAAATCAACTAACTCGCCTTAGCGGAAATTTCAATTCGGTGACATGAAGGCCGAAAACAAGATAACCGGCTCTCAATGTTTGTCATGACTCATGGGAGCACACGTACAGCAAGTCACTTTCAAGCTTGTATTTTACGTTCGATTACACCTTGTAGTTTGTATCCTATTATTCTAAAGAAACCTCATTAAATTTAATATTTTTTAATAAATTACCTGTACATGAGAAAAATAATAAATAATTGAAATTTGAAAAGCCAAAATTGCCCTCGTTCTATTCATCTCTCCCAGAATCAATGAATCTCCCGATTCTCTCCTCCTTTATTTCAACAGACCAGCTCTCTCTTTCTCTGCATGTGGATCTATCTTCCAGTCATAAAAAATCGATCAATATCTCCATTTAAAAAATGGGTTTTTCCATAGATTAAAAAAAAAAAAAAAACCTCTTCAACAAGAACCCTAAATCTAACCTATTTTCCTACCTTAGCTCTATTATTAAAAAAACTCAACTGGTTAAGTATTTGATTTATTTTTTAATAATTACGAGTTTGAATTTTTTAAAATTAATAAAAATTTATATAATTATTAATTTTTAAATTCATGAAATTAATTGAGAAATGGATATTTATATTAAAAAAATAAACTCTCTGTACCACACTATAAAATTAATTAGCAGATCACAAGATTTTCTCGAGGGAAAAGAGAAACCACTTCGATCTTGCAGATAAATCCAGAGAACCACACACTTCGTATTCGTGTCGACATTGGGTCCCAAGGCTTTAACTTTGGCGGGGTCCCTTTCTCTAAGGAAGACCTCGATTCTTTTTTTAAAGAATAAAAAACAGAATTTGAGGGCGTGGCGTCTAATCTTTTACAGGGATGTAATTGTAAGACTGGGATTAAACATGACTTGTTGGGGCTGTGTGATGTGCTATCATGGACGGTTCATTTTGGACTGAGGTTATAGATGTTGGAATTGGTGCGGTGGAGGAATTCAAATGTGGTGTGGGGCACTGAGGTATAGAGCGGTGGCTATATGGTGTGACGGTGCTTTTGATTTATGATCGAAGTTGGGTTTCCATGGATGTGACTGGAGACAAAAAATTATGTCGAGTGGGTTTGTGGTTTTGGTTGCAATTGATTGTGTAGAAGCCAGGTGTTCAATAATTTATAAAAAAAAATAATTCTCCTGGTAAAGTTAACGTACAAAACTTACATTGCTATTCATTAGAGTGGTATAACGATCAAATTACCCTATAGTAATTAAACCTTTTAACTAAACCCTCGAAGTAAGGTGGTTGTTTTACCTTCATATAATTATTTTTAAAAATCATATAAGGTTAGATTAATTATTTTATCATCTTTATACAGTAAAATTATTAGTTTAATCCGTGTATTAAAATAATATAAAGCATGGGACACCTTTTTTAAAAAAACAATTAGAGTGGTGTAATTATTTCGATGCTCTCCAAAACTATAACTCTTATCCAGGGTGTTTTTTTTTTATGGTATTTTGCATTCTTTTATTGTAAATTTTAAGAGCATTAAGGGACATTGTTGTAAATTATATTTATTAAATATAATTAAAAATATATTGGTGTCGACATGTTGGCAACCCTCGTATCTTTTGAGTAGCGCATGCAAAGCTGTATAGACGCAAAATATCGCCTTCTAGAATAACATTTGAAAGGTCTCAGCGCCCTTAATGTAATAAGGCGATGTGTGCTCCTAGTACACATTGGATTTAGCTACAACAATTGTTTTTTTTTTCTCTGTTTTCTTTATTTCCACCTTGAATTTTATATTAGCCTATTAAAAAAATCAAATAAATTCCCACAATTTATTTTTCATTCACATTTGATTTCTATCATTTTGATTATTATTATTTTTATTTTGAATAAGCTATGCAATGACAAAGATTTTTTAATTTCACCTCACTATATTTTGATACTTTAAATTTGATCATTATTCTTTTGATTATTATTTATTTTGTCTATAATAACTTTTAAAATTGATTTTTATATATATAATTTCATTTTTTTTGTTTTTTTCTGTTAGATTTTATCATTATTTTTTTTGTTATATTTTTTTTCTTTGCAAGTTTTTTTAATTAATATTTTTTATATAATTTCATCATTTTAAATTAAATTAGTCGGGAAATAAGCATTTTGGTTAAACTTAGGTTCAAGATTTCTTGGATTGCGAGTTTTAAAGATTTAAATCAAATCTAGAAGGTTTATCAAGGTCCAAGATTTCCTTTTGCTTTGTTTTTTTTTTTTTTTTTACATTTTTAGGTTGATTTTTTTCTTATTTTTTATCCTTATTTTTTTTTAGTTTTGCTTTGTTATTTTTTTGTATTTTATCTTTTATGGGGTTAGCCCTAGATTCATGACCAAGTTTACCGGTTTCAAAGATTAACGTTGTTTGACTTTTGTTTTTGTCCCTCTTTTTTAAATTAATTCATTTCAATCTCATCATTCAAACTTTTTTTTTATTATTTTTTTCTATAAAATTATCTTAATTTTATATTTATTATCGAGAAGTTTGTGATTTCAATTGATTTAATAAAGTTATTTTTCTGTTTTACAGTTTTATCATTCAACATCGAATCATTTAATAATCAAGATAGGTTAAAGTTTGGTTATTTTTTTATTATTATTATTATTATTTATTTCGTATCATTTTATTTTTTTATGATATTATTTAAATTATCAATTGAACCAGATTCTTTATTTTTTTACTCTTAACATTCTTTTCTTATATCAAGAAAATAATTGTCCAACCCACGACACAGCAGCAGGAGTAACAAATCTAGTTTTGTCTATACGAATTGGAGTTGGTACCGTGGTGGAGTACGACAGTTGATTTTCATGGCATCAATGGTGGAGGGTGGTGGTTGACTGTAGGTGTTGGTTTCAGATGTGTAATTCAAGAGCTGTTTCTCCTATTATGTAAATTTTGCAGTATGATAAAGTCAAATTTTGTCGCAGCCATGTGAGTTCCTTAGATTTTTGTATGAGAAAAATCGATGCAGATTTTCTTCTCAACAAAAAAAAAGAAAGGTAAAATTCATATAGTTTTCTTAATTTAGTTGAACATTTTGGATTTGGGATTTCTTTAAAATAAAAATCAAATGTGAGAGGGAAAAAAACCATTATCAAGGAAAGAGAACAATTTTAAACTTCCCCTTCATACGGGTTATTTTTGGCTGTTGCTTTCTTTGAATATAGACAGATAAAGTTGATATCATTTTATTTTTTCTGGTATCATATATTCTTTATCGATCTTACCAGTTAAGGATGTTGGATGTTTAGAAATAAATTACAAATAATTGAACTAGTAATAAAAAATCCACTTAATTAAAATTTAATGGTAAAGAGCTGCCGGACACAACTAACCCGAGATGATGTCAAAGGGAGTTTCGGCTTAAGGCATGTTAGCAACACTGGTACGGAGCACATTTATTCTCACCACAGAAGGCCCAGAATAGCGGGCTTCGTAATGCTAAGAGGAGATCTTTTTTTATGGGCAAGGCAGAGGTGGCCCTGTTGGCTATCGAGGCCTTAGGCGGCGAGTTTTTGAGCTAAAATAAAGATTTAGCTAGGCCCAGGAGAGATATGCTGGACTTCTCATTCAACAAAACATTGTCATTTTTGTTAAACATAATGTTTTTTAACAGGGAAAATTACCTGACCATAATGTAGTTTGATATTTATTCAGATCACGACTATTTTTTAGAAAATTAAATTTTATATCATTGATCAAAATAGATTTTAAAATTTAATAAAATAACTATAATACCATCGTATATATCAAATAAAAAATTTCATCATTATTGTGCCATTAATTCTCTCTCTCTTCAACCTCACCTTCTTCTTTTTTTCATGTTCTCTCGGTCATCTTCTGTGTCAAACATTCAAAAGGAAAGATTAAATACAAATCCATCATTTTAGATAAAATCAAACACAAATTCTCCTTAAACACCTTCCCTGTCACCTTCTTTTCTCGTGTTTTGATGTTGTAATCGATTTCTTGTTTGGGACTCAACAATAAAAGGTACATTTCAATTCTTTTCTTGAATCGAGATTTCAAAATCTATTAATTTATTTTGTTATTGTTAAGTCATTAAAATATACTTTTTGTTTCCTTGATTTAACAAAAAATTAACAAATATGGTGCTTAAAATTTCAAACGCAAATCCTAAAGATACAATAACCTTAAACATTTTGATTTATTTTTGTTCAATCGATAAATTTCAGACTTTCAGACATGTTTTGGATAGTAGAAAAGCAGGTAATTGAATTCTTATTAAAAAGAAACCCAGATTTTTTTTAAAAAATAGAGTTAGTGTTCACGCAACCTTAATTTTCGAATGTTCTTAACTAGCTTTTTCGGTGTTTTATTTTTTTCCTGTTATTTGGTTTGGTACTGAAATGGTAGTTGCAACTTCTCTTATAATTCATTTTCCCTTCATGTTGTCTAATCCAGGACAACGCATATTGGTCAATGAAATGAACATGAATGCACACAAATTTGGATTTTTTGTTCCGGGGAGGACTTCTTGCTACAGTCCATACGAGGTAAATGATAATTAACCAAGAATGGATGTGAGCAGGACAGCTTGGAAATGGACGTCAGTAGTGAACGCTGAAGATCAGCCCACAGCCACAGACACGTGGTTTGAAGGAGATGAGGACATGGGAGTGCATGCCATCCCCGAAGAAAGTTAGAAGTTTGTTCCTTTTTTGTTTTTCCAGTTGATTGATTATTGGCTTGTTTTTTTTTTTTTTAAAAAAATATTTAAAAAAAATTATTAATTTCAAATTAATATATTTTTAGTATTTTCAAATCATTTTAATATATTAATATCAAAAATAATTTTTTAAAAATAAAAAACATCACTAATATATATTTTATCATAAAAAATTATTTAAAAAATAACAATAATTATACTCATTATACTCATGAAAACGCTCATGACGATCAAAAGATGGATTGTCCTTCTTGTCGATAAGGGATCTTCCATTTTATAAATTACTGGCTAGTTCGTCCGAGTTAGAAAGCATCTTTTTTTAGCGGCATTTTAGTTTTCGAGCTTGTTTGGTAGTGTGGTTGCGGTTGCTTTTTAAATAGTTTTTCGTGCTAAAATGCATGCCAATGATATTTTTTGATTTTTTAAAAATTATTTTTGACATCAACACATCAAAATGATTTGAAAACACTAAAAACATATTAATTTGAAGTTAATAAAAAAATAAAAAAAATTTAAATTTTTTCAAAAACGCTTTTAAAACGCAGAAACAAACAGGTCCTTCGAAGCTAAAAGGGATCCACAATGTTTATCGATCTCTTGCCCATTTGATGTTTGCCTGAAGCTGTTTTCATGTGATCAGTTTTTGTGAACATCTTTCCGATCTCTTTTTGTCCACAGGAAAGAATTTCTCCTTCTGCTGAAGTCTTATGCATCTGCGTATATTTCTTACTGGTAGTTTATGTTTATTACATATGTCATGCTCCAGACATAATCTTCAACTTGCACATTACTTAAAATTGTCCTGGGCGTGAGCTAACAAGGAAAGAAGTTCATCTTAATCTTCATTTGTTGATTTATTATCTAGTCAGAGTGCTGTACTAAGATGGTTTCTTTTAGTGATAAAGCATTTGAGTATTGCTGACCAAACAATTAAAAGTTTTGATTTTATTATTTTATTTTATCTTCTAATTAAAATTAGTTAATAATAAAAAGTTATTTAATTTTATGTCAATTTGACGTTCAAATAATTTTTACCTAAAATAATATATTAAAAAATAACATAAATCAAATCTTGTAACTTTATTTAATAATTTAAGTTATTACATTAAATTAATTTTTAAATATCAATACAAATACCATAATATAAGAGATCGCTGAATTTTTTAGAAATAAAAAATATGTATAAGCTTTTCAATCTTTTTTAATATATATATATATATATAGCAGGTTAGCATATCCAAGATTACTAAAAGGGTCATAAAATAAATAAGATATATATTTTTTAACTTCAAGGAGAATGACCAGCACGGTAATCATACTTTAATCAATCCCAATGTTGACGTTGTTTTTACCTTATCACCGAGGGAAGGGTCGCGACGATTTTCTTCCATGGAATCATATTCGGTAGACGTTTCGAAAAGGTCATCTCATTTCCTATACCTCTCAGTTCATTTCAGTGTACAGTATTTCCTCTTTGAAAAGACGAACAGTAGCTTTCCTTCGAGCAACGCCCCTCTCTACTCGACATCCCAGTCAAAGAACTCATTTTCTTGAGATTAAAACTATTTTGCTAGTCAAATTGGGTACTACGACGGAGATGTTGACGATTTTCTGCATACAAGGACGAGACGAGTAATCTGCTTTCAGTGAAAAGAGTTATACTGGCATGTACTTAGAAGTAGACTAACATGTAAAAGGACATGATAGTTAATGTAGATGAGGACATGATAGTGTGTGTGTGTGTGTTTCCTTGGCACAGAATAGATTTTTCTTAAAGAGTATTAGTCAAATTTACTTTAATCATGCACTCCATCAGTATGATATATCCAACTTCTGTACTTGATTATATGCTAAGCCTATAGCTTACCTGTGCGAGCTTTAAGTAGATTTTTATTTTTTGGAAAATCAGCACATCAGTGTCTGTGGTTGCTATCTAAAAAACATACGTTTTTAAAAAATATTTTTAATTGTAATTTTAATAATATATATATATATAATATAATATAAGCGGTTATAAAAAGAATTTTTAGATGTAAAATAAAAAAAATATATAAATAAAAAAAACATATTATTTGTTTTTATAAAACCAATGCTTAAAGCACAATTAGGGGGGACAGTGCAAAAAACATAAACTATTTCACTAACAAAATAATTTTTTATAATAAACATAAGCTACCAATAATATAATCTGGTAAAAGTCAAGTGTGAAAATTGTGTTCTTAAAAAAAGTAATGGTTGAAAATGGTGATATTTTAAAAAATAATTAAAAATAAACTACCGTAAATTATAAGAAAGGGAGAGGAGATAAAAGAAAGAGAAAGAAAAATAATTGTTTTTGAATATTTTTAATTTAAATATTTTTATTTAAATTGTCTTTTGAATATTTTTAATTCAAATTAATATTTTGAATATTTTTAAATTATTTTTTATGTATTAATATTAAAAATAATTTTTTAAAAAAATATTATTTTAATCTATTACAAAATAAAAATAAAAAAACTTTAAAAAACAAACTCTAACCCTTTTATTTCTTTCTTTCCCACAAAACAAAAGACCTAACGGTTACAAACTAAAATCCTAAAGAGTACTGTATTCTTCATCCATTAAACCACCATGCGAGGCAAAGTACAGTTATTCACTTAGCTCCTAACAAAACCCACAAATGGGAAACCACTGTATTCCCTTCCCTGAACTCATCTGATCTTGTCTGCTTTTGGCAATACTGTGACCACCAAAAAGCCAACAAAAACAAACCCTGATCCTTTGGGGACCGAGATATACCAGATTCCTCTTTTAACTGAACTCACACGTGACTAACATACTCCTTTCCAGAGTTACCACAAGCCTAACACGCGCCCCACATCTCCTCACTCTCTCCACCGTCCTCCTGTCCCTCAATCCAATGGCCAATACCTCTTCATTTCTACATCATACCTTCACTCCGTCACCACGCCAATCTCTCACGAAAAATCACTGTCTTCAATTCTTCTCAAATAAAAATTAAAAACCCTGTCTTTCATTTTGTTTCCTCCTTCTCCTAGTATAAAAAAATCATGTTACTTAAGGCGGCTCCAGCCTTTTCTCTGTTCAATACTAGAGGGGATAGTTTGGGTCCCCTGTTTTCCCCCGCTTCTTCTTTGTCGAACAATAAACTTGCTGTTTCTCCTTCAATTCTTCGCACAAAAACGGGGTCTGGATTTCTTGTTTGTGCTTCAAAAGGGGCTACTAATAAGTCGTTAACTGGTGTTGTCTTTAAGCCTTTCGAGGAGGTTAAGAAAGAACTGAATCTCGTGCCTACTTTGCCACATGTTTCTCTTGCTAGACAGAAGTTTACTGATGAGAGTGAAGCCGCCATCAATCAACAGATCAAGTGAGGATTTTTTTCTTTTTTTCTTTTTAGTCTTGTTGTTGAGCGGCTCTTCTTTTGCGGTAAAGAAATGAATGATTTTCTTTAATTGATGTAAAAAATGATATCTTTATATTGGAGCTGGATTAAAGATCTATTTTTTTCCCGTGTCACGAGTCTTTTTATAAGATCCTTTCTTTCTGATCTTTTGGGCTGTGTTTTTCCACTGATTTGTTTCTTGTGCTCTGTTCTGCAACTTTTGTTTTTCTGTGGAAGATCGGTTTGCGCTATCTTTAGCATCAATTCTGAGTGAATCGGTATTGCTGAAGCACTCTCACGTAGTCTTTTTCAATATCTAGATCTATGTTTTCTAACCATAAATTATGTCTTTTTTGGAATGACAGTGTGGAGTACAATGTCTCATATGTGTACCATGCCATGTTTGCCTACTTTGATAGAGATAATGTGGCACTCAAGGGCCTTGCCAAGTAAATTCTCGTGGAAAGTCTCTGTTCTTATAAGCTTTCTCCTCGGTTGTATGTTGTTAACGCTTATTTATGGTGTTGTCTCTAATAGTTTTTTCAAGGAATCAAGTGATGAAGAAAGAGAGCACGCTGAGAAGTTTATGGAGTACCAGGTAATTAGCTTCACATTGTGATATAGTCGTCTATTGTTTTTCATCTTTTCAATTTAGCTTTAGAAGTTTTTTGTTAGTTCTACAATGTAATTGAATCTTCAGTTACTGTTGTGAAATCTTTCAGAACAAAAGAGGTGGAAAAGTGAAGCTGCATTCTATTTTGATGCCCCTCTCTGAGTTTGATCATACGGAAAAAGGAGACGCGCTGTATGGTGAGTTTTGAGGAGCCTTGTATATGTTAAAATGAGAAGTTAAGCAAAATGGATAGATTTTTTTAGTCATTGAAGCTGTTTTGTGATGTCCAATGTCATTTGCCAGTACTTTGAATATTTCTTCTCATTCTATGTTAATTTTGACCAGGTACTCATGTACTGAACTGATCATGCTAAGTCATGTAGTTAATATATTGGAATGCGATTGATTTACACTAGGTCTATGCTCGACTATCTCAATCAGGGCATGATTATCTTTTTTCTTTTTTGGTGCTTAGCTGTTTCTTGGCACAAGGTATAGTTGCGAATTTGACCTGATGGGAAATATTCAGTGCTGAAACTACATGGACTTGTGTTAAGAATCGTGTGTTAGTTATGGCTTCATAAGCAGCTTCTCAAATACTAGTCTTCGTCTCTGTGTTCTTAGGCTTATGATGCATGTTTAACTTAAAAGAATTTGTATGCATCCATTAGTTTACAAGAAATGGCCAGCAAAAGACAATATTTTGGTTAAGATTAGGAGTTGAGGAACTGATGGATGAGTTGAAATCTGTGCTGCAATGCATTGGTGTCGGTTTTTTTAAGTTATGAAATATTTAGTTTTATCTTCAATTTACCTTATTGTTGATTCAGCTATGGAGCTTGCCTTGTGTTTGGAGAAACTAACAAATGAAAAGCTCCTGAACTTGCATAGTGTAAGACATTTCCTTTCCTCAAGTTAGAATTTAATGTACATTACTTCATTACATGGTAAATTTCACTTTGCACTTAGCAAGTGATGCTGCGAGTAGTATAACCTTTTGGGAGACAAATTTTTTTATGCTTTCTAGTTTTGTTTGCCAAGTGCTTACAATTTGAATTTAAATTCTGTTCAACAGGTGGCTGATCGGAACAATGATGTGCAGTTGGCAGATTTTGTTGAAAGTGAGTTTTTAGCCGAGCAGGTATGTATTGCTTTCATGTTGGCTTACAGCCACCGAGTTTTATATTTCACGGTTATGGCAGGCCAGCTGAATTTGGGTTTTGGCCTTTTTAATTGTGTGCTCTGTAGGTGGAATCTATCAAAAAGATCTCAGAATATGTTGCTCAGCTGAGAAGGGTGGGCAAAGGACATGGTAAGGAACTCTCTTGAACAAAGTTCTTCCTTCGCCGTATTTATTTATGAATTTTAAATGTGTTTGTTTTCATCCTTTCTTTGAACTGATTTACTTTTTCTTTGAATTATCAGGAGTATGGCACTTCGACCAGATGCTCCTCCATGGGGAAGAAGCGGTTGCATAATGATGAAGCGATCTTGCTTAGCGGACCGTTTATGAGCGTGTTTTATGCAACTTTTTTTTTTAATCTAGTTTTTGTTCAGAGGTTCTTGGAATGTGTTTCAGTGGTTGGTTAAACATACTTTAATGTTGTCCAGGATCGAACACGAGCTAAGCCATCGTTCTTAGAGATTGAAGTTGGTTCAAAATTATGGTTATCCTTCACTCCTAATTTTAGCGTATCCTGTTTTGCAATTGCAACCACTACAGAAAGAAAAGTGTAAAGGGAAATGGTTAAAAGACCTTCAGCCGCTCTCCTCGCAGTATGCTGAGTCGAATTCTTGGTGGGCTCGTGTGCGTGTGCCATGATACGATTCCCCAGAATTATAAAGTTGAAACTGAGGCGAGTTGATACGGGATAAATTGAAACATTCTTGGTGGGCTCGTGTGCGTGTGCCATGATACCTTACCTGAATTGAATCTCGATTCGGGTTAAAAATAATTATTTGTATCCTTACTTGAGTTAATATTTATGACCTGATCTAAGTTTTGCTCCTGTTAGTTTTTAAAATAAATTTTAAAATTATAATAATTATTATTTGTTTTGCTCCTGATTAGATTTTAAAATGGGTTTGAAAATTATAATAATAGTAACTTTTTACTTTTATATTGACTGGTCAGCAAGAGTTAACTTTTTCAATTGGTGACTTAGGCTCTCTTCCAAGTTGATTTAAGAGTTGAGTTTTTAAAATATAATAATAATAATATTAAGTAATAATAATTTTTATTTTATATTAATCTAGATTTATGGTTAATGATCTAAAATTTGTTCCAAGTTGATTTTTAAATCAAGTTTTGAATTTAGAATTTATAATGATAATTATTTTTATATTAACATTGACACGGGGTAAACTTGGGTTGATCTTTTTATTTTGTTGTTGATTGATATTTGAGTTGGGTTTTAAAGCTGTAATAATTAATATTTTTGTTTTTATATATTTTAGTTGAATATTTTAAAATTTAAAATTTTAAAATTTGATATTTTAAAAAGAAAAAAATATATAAATATTACCTCTCAAAGCTTGTAATCTTATATTTTTATTTTAAAATATAAAAAGTAATTCTAAAATGATAAGAGAAACATTTATTTTTATATTGTTATCTGTTGTGTTTTTAATCATTGCATTTCAATCTTTACCGTATTCATTCTTTTTATCCCATGAAGGGTAAGATTGTCTAATCCTAGTCTTCAATACAATAATCATCAATCATATCTGTCCCCCATATGAAAACATGCAATTACATTTCTTGATGCGACACCACTCTCAAGTGCTTGTCACCTGGCAAATCCTTATTTGCCAGATGGGGATGTCGGGGCTGATGGTACCTAATCTCTATTCCTACCAGAGCACCAGTTCAAGTGATCGAGATTGCAGCTGGAACGTGAATTGTTCGGGCCGACAGCATTTATCTTCAAGTATCCAATGATGAAGCGAAAATGACAAGTAGCCCACGGACGGTAATCAATCCAAGGATATCGGCCCAGAAAAAAATTAAGACTTTGGTTTGGTTTGGGCTGAAATATAGCACTTGTTGACAATTTTTTACATGGAAAAAAATCTAGACCAATCACAGCAACATCTGGTCATCTGGGCCAGCTGCGAATAGATTTCATCCCCCAAATAAAAAAGAAAAAGAAAAGACTGAAAGTTTTTTTTTTTTTTTTTTTCACGGGTTCGAGACAGATAATTTGAAGCAGCGAAACATTTTGAAGCAGCAGAAAAGGTTATCTTTTTCCATTTTCTGGATTACATGTGCAAAAATGATTATGAAACCAAGGGATATTACGGTAGTAGATATTGTTTTTAATGTTTTTTATTTAAAAAAATATATAAAAAATTATTTTTAATATTAACATATTAAAATAATAAAAAATAATAATAATTCAATCGTTTCTACAGGCTAAATAAAAATATAAACCTCAAAATTTAAAATCTCATCTCCATTATTTTCCTTCTCTAAAGTAAAGCCACCACGATGTCACCATCAAAGCCGGCCACTATTTAAATTCAAGCCACGTAGGACAATTGCAGCAACCAAATATTAAAGTATTTAGAGCATTGTAATAGTTATTTTTAAAAATATTTTTATTTAGAAATATATTAATATAATATTTTTTATTTTTATAAAAAATATTTATAATATGGATACATTAAAATAATATAAAAATATAATTCTAAATAAAAAAATAATATTTAAAATCTGATTCCAAACAATCCCTTCATCACCAACAAAGAATATAACAACTCACATGTACCGTGAACATCATCCTACCCAACAACATCACCAGGTCTCATATTTTTTATTGAACCCTAAATTGAAACGGATCATGTTCCTTTTCGACTGAGCTTCATTGGATAATAAGAGGGATGATGGATGGGAAAAATACGACAAGATCTTGGAGTTGCAAGGCGTGAGATAAATGTGTTTTAAGGAAATGTTTTTCGATACTTTTTAAAAAAAATTTCTTGTTTAAAAATATATTAATTTTTTTTAATATTTTCTTATATTTTTTAAATATATCTTTTTATTTTTGTATTTTAAAAGTATTTAAAAAAAATTCAATTTTTTTTATTAATTTTAAATTAATATATTTTTAATATTTTTAAATTATTTTGATATACTATATTAAAAATTATTTAAAAATTAATTGGCAAACGAGCTAAAGGGTAAAAAGACACGTGCCATCATATTATTGGGTTACTTGCATCACGGCGAAATACAAAAGCATCTTAATCGTGGCGAAAATCTGCAAGGCGCAAGCGATACACCGCATCAACAGCGTTTTCTTTCTCCTCCTTCTTGAAAACCGTGGAGGCATCCTTTCGCTGTTGATCAATTCCCAACTATACATTCTTCTCTCTTTACCACTCTACTACCGTCTACAAAGAGGAAGAGGAGAGAAAAACTATAGACGCAACAATGTTTGCTATTCTGATCTCTGTGTTGTTATCGATAACGACGCAATTAAAAGCTGATCATGGATTCGATGTCCGTCACCACCTGTCCACTGTAACAACGTCTCTTTCTCTCTCTTTCTCTAGATAATCTAATTTAATTTTGTTTATGGAATAACTTGCTCAGTGCTCGCTGCCATAGGATCACAAATCAGTGTTCTCGAAGAAGAGAAAACAAGCGAATTGCTAATTAGTTAAGTGTAATTATTTAATTTTGTTTGATAAATTGTGTGCAGATATGATGTAGTGAAAGATATTGTCAAAGCTTCTGCTAATAGCACTCCTGATGGTTGCACTCCAATCCACCTAAACCTTGTGGTAATTTTTTTCTTCTTGCAAAATTGTAGATTGATGTTTTCTTGTCGTTCATTTGGAATGTTAAAAATCAATACCGTAGCTTGAGCAACTAGAGCGTCTAGATGGCTTGAGTTTGTCTTGATGGTTTTTGCTTTACGGCTGTTGGTGTTGGAATGCTAAAATTTTGGGTTTAAGCTAGCTGATAATGTAGCAGATTGTCTGTAAACTTTGATTAAGATTTGCTAATTTGCCGCCGAGTACCTGCTCAAGTAACTAACTGATATTGAAAGATGCTTGGGTTTAATTTTTTTTTCTTTGGGGTACGATTTGTTTCTAGGTTATGGGCATGATTTTGCACTTGTTGTCACGGAAAATTTTGAATTTCCCATCTGTCTCTGAAGATGATTCCCTGGACTCAGGTGTGGCTTCTTTAAAAAAAAAGCTGTGATGCCCTCAGAATTACTTGAAGCATCATTTTTTCTTTATAAATGAAAACTTTCAGGTGTGAACATAATGTATTATGCACTTGAAATCAAGGACTTCCTACCAAAGTCAGGAAAAAGGCACTAATTGTAGTTTCTGAGTTATTGAAATTTGTAGAACTGGAGCATGCGAGTTATCATATAGTGTAACTTGTATGTTAGCATGCTGTAGTGTGTGGCAGTTGGAACGAGCCATGCATCTGTTCCTACAGTAGGTGTCACTTGTAGAATTTGCTTAAACCATTGTGACTTTTTCCTTTTTTTTAAGGGATGATATCTGGAGCTATCACTTTCTTTCTTGGTACCTTTTTAATGATAGCATGACCCTTTGCTTGGACATTTTACATTGTTGGTTACTTTGGATGGCATCTTTCCGATTCAACCTTTTAATTTTCTGGGTTTTTATGTTAATTTCTTCTAATTCTTGTAGTGATTAGGTGCTCTGATAAAAGTTATTACTGTGTATTTAAAACCAAAATGAATTTGATCCTTTGGAATTTCCTAGGCAAGACATGGAACTCGTTCCCCTACCAAAAAGCGAATGAGAGAGTTAGACATGCTGGCTTCTCACTTGGAAGAGCTCATAAAAGATGCTGAAGAACAAAATTTGTCCTTGGAAAAAGTTCCCTCATGGTTACGGGGATGGAAATCTCCTTGGAGAGGGAAATTGAAAGGTGGAGAATTGATCAGGAATGGAGAAGAAGAAATGTACAATCTTGGAATCAGGATCAGAGAGAGATTTCCAGAATTATTTGAAGAGGAATACCACCCTGATGTTTATCCTATAAAGGCTTCACAAGTGAGCTCTGTTCTAAAATACTCTACAAGGAAAATTGTCTTTTCAATATCTTTTTAGATTTTAAATCTGAGAGATTGTTCTCTCCAATCAATCACAACTTCATACCTGTGCTGATCTTGTAGTCTTTAACTTTTTCGTCCGGTTAATTTCATTTACTTCCTTTTTATTCTCTCCAATCTGATAGATTCCTCGCGCATCAGCTAGTGCTGTGGCATTTGGCATGGGGCTGTTAAGTGAGAAGGGAAGTCTGGGACCTGCACGACAACGAGCTTTTGCTGTTACAAGTGAAAGCCGTGCGAGTGATGTAATTTTGAGGTTTCATGATTGTTGTGGAAACTATAAGGTACCGTCCAGTTTTACTATTTTTTTGTTCATGTTTTATGTTTTTATGCAATCCAAACAACTTGTACATTCCAAGTCAATATTTATTTTGTATGGTTATTTACTTTGTCTTCCCAATTTCTGAGCCCAATACGATAATAGCTTCATTACTTTAAAATAATTATTTTCTTTGTAAATGGATTTTAGATGGGACTTGTAGATTTGGACACTATGTGATGACTAGGATAGGATTTGTAATTTATTGAAGTTAATAAGATACATAAAAGTTGTGGATTTGCATATTAGCCCATGTTCTCTGCCCAGAGTTGTTATGATGCAGTCAATTTCCTCTCAGAATTACATGTATGGGTTCAGGTTTTTAGGAAGAGGCAGGAGCCTGCTGTCGATAAGCTCAAGGAACCTGTCCTGGATGAAATCACTTCTGCATTAGTGAGCCGCTATGGACTCAATTTTACTAGACAGGATGTTGCTATGTTGTGGTTTCTGTGTAAACAGGTGACGATGACTCTGTCTCTTTGACTATATAGTATGAAATAAATCTCATTCTGTTATGGGTCCTGAATTAATTTATTTAGTTTACTTACTTCTGGTGGAATGTGCCATTGGATTTTCAATTCGGCAGGAAGCATCTGTCTTGGATATAACTGATCAAGCTTGTGGTCTCTTCAGCCCTTATGAGGTAATCTGGATATTGGTGCTGTGTTGTTTTAGGTCCTTGTTTCTCCTTTGGCTAGCGCTGGTGATGAATGAATACTGTTCACAACTTTTCAACTTGGTTTTTATAGGAAAATTTGAGCTGTCCTTAATAATTGTCCCTGATTTCTGTATGTCAATAAAATCATGAAGTCTGTCTAGCATGATCACTTGAATACTTCTTTTTTTGTTCCATGTGTTAAAAGAAATGAGAAAATAGAATGCTCATGCTGGGTTGACAAGAAAGTTATACATGGCTGGGTAGTTTCAGAAAATTGGTGCATTTGTAATTGTATGATAGAGTGTTTTTATATGAAACCTGCAATGGTAATTTTTCGATACAATCTAAAGAAGTATTTCTCTTTTCTGCTTTATCGATATTGATCAGCAACCTATACACATTCTTAGGTTGCTTTGCTGGAGTGGACAGATGATCTGGAGATGTTTATATTGAAGGGTTATGGTAATTCAATAAATTATCGAATGGGAGTGCCATTGCTTGAAGATGTTGTTCAGTCCATGGAGCAAGCCATTAAAGCAAAAGAAGGTAATTACAAGTTGTCAAATGCTGGAGTCTGTGTTCTTGTTTTATGTCGTTGGTTAATTGTGTCCCTTTCTTTAGGTTACACAGTTGTGTCTCTTTGTTGAACAAAGCATATTTGAACTTTCATAGTCCCTTTGTTGAACAAATATTTTTTCTTTCATATGCATCAGTGAGCTGTGGCCAAGGAGCAACCTATTGACATTTTTTGTGATTTTTTTTTTTAGATTTGCCTTGTGATCAGGTTAGCATTTGGCACAATCTAAAACTAGCTAGCTAAAGCCCAACATTGAGTGCCAGGACCATCAACACTCGGTTATATGATTACCCTAGTCATTTATTTGACCACCTTATTTTACATCTTAAATTTTGTTCGAAGTGTGAAGTCTTCATTGGTTGCTATTGTTAATTCAATTTCAATAAGATATTTACAGCCACCAAAGGGTGTAAATGAGGTGGTAAGTTGAGTGCCCGTGACAACCTAGGTCATGGTTTAAACTCCTACCCTTGGATAGGCACTCGCCATCCTACGTATGGGACCAGGTAGTTGATGGGCCTGGGTTAAGCAAGGGCTTGGCTCACTCGGTGCAAATTGGGGCCTGGCACGTCCAATCCTGAGTGGTGGAGGATTTGTTTTGGTGTCCCAAGGTTCTGCAAAGACCCCAGTTCCTCATAGATTACCAAAAAAAAACAGAGTTATAGGTGTCATCTTCAAAGAACTAGTTAAGGCTTTTTGGTGGAAATTTTTCTTCTGTGGTGCTAAGAGAAACAAAACATGATAAAGATGAACCTTTTCTTGCTCTATTGTTGTTGCTATATTGTTGATCTTCGTCATCTTATTATTATTGTTATCAGAAAAGCATGCTCCTGGAAGTTATGAGAAGGCAAGGCTGCGTTTTGCACATGCAGAGACTGTGGTCCCATTTTCATGTCTGCTTGGACTTTTTCTTGATGGTTCTGGTGAGTTGATTTCATCCTTGGACTCCGTTTTTAGCATCTGTCTCTGCATGAATGAAACAGTTTCATGATTATATTTATATGCCTATCAATTCAGCCACAGATGCAATACCTCCATAAAGGAGTCTGTCTGTGTTGTATACTGAATCACCATTTATTTTCACCAACTTTCAGAATTCCAAAAAATACAAAGGGAAGAACCTTTGGAACTTCCTCCAAAACCTCCCCAGAGTAGAAATTGGCGGGGCAGCACTGTGGCTCCTTTTGCTGGTAACAACATTCTGGTCTTGCACAGCTGTCCTGCAAATTCTGAAAGCAAGTACTTTGTCCAAGTTCTCCACAATGAACATCCCATTCTGATGGCGGTATACTTTTCTAGTTCACGTGCTGATCATGCTTATGATTTTGTGTGCTTTCTTGATTTGTACTTTTATTAAAAAAAAATCAAATACTAACTTTTATGTTTTTGTGAATAGGGTTGTGGTTCTGATTTTTGCCCATTTGAAGAGTTTAAGGTACTAGCATCATTCAACGCTTTGTTTGTAATTTACATGATTGATTCACCTATGCTGATTGCATATTCTTTTTCCTTCTTCAGGAAAAAATAGTTGCTCCTCATCTGAAGCACGACTATAACAGTTTGTGCACTGTACACCTGGAAGCACCAGAGCAGAAGCCTGTAGCCAGTAAGTTATCACAACTGTTTCGTTGGCTCTTCTCTATGCAGAATGATGATACACCGTCCTCGAAAGATGATTTATAGTTTGTTATTGAAGAATCAAAGAAAGATGATTTCTTACATGCTACTTTTTCCTTCTTGGTTCTCCCCTCCATGCATTCTGATTTTCAGCCAAGGCCATCTCTCCCTTTTAGCCGAGTTTCTTTTGGATTGATCTGATTGTCTCACGGCACTGAACTTACTGGCACGATTCTGAATTCTGCTCCAGTTTTTTTTTCTGACAGATCTGTGCCTCCTTTTAACAGTTCTACTCCCTTTTGTATATCTGAAAGTGAGATAATCTTGTAATTTCATGTAGATCGCCTGATGGCTTTAGACTTTAGTTTAATACCGTCCCTTTTCTGCCATATGGAACTTATATTCTAGTTAGATTTTAATAGGCTTCACTTTGCGTGTATCCCGTTTTCCACGATCAACTACAATACGGATCTAGCCATTGTCTGCAAACGGCGGTTTCGTTTAAATTTTTATGTACATGTATCTACATGTAGTAACAAGAATTTGTAGAGAGCAGCATATTGTGTAGGAATAAGGGTTCATATGCTGGTAAGGGTAAATTTGTAGAGGAATCATCTTTCGCTCTTGGCGATCTGCAGGGAACCGGATTCATCGTGAGAGTTTCTATGTTGTTTGTCAAACGAAACTCATTGGAGTATGGGTATTAAACTTGGACCGGTCTTGCTGGTTGATTTTTGACCCGGTGGTCGGACTGGTCTAGGTAAGGTAAAAGACTGAGATGAGGAAAATCTGGTTGAGACCTGTTTTTTTTTTTTCAAATGTGTTTTCTTTTATATATATATATATATATATATTATAGTTGGTTATTAATTTTTTTCAAAATCCATTATAAATAATGTTTTATTTTTTTAGTATGAGATTTGAAACTTTTTATTATATATATTTTATGCTTACAAGAAAAAAAATATTTTTTAAATGTGGGATTTGAAGCTTTTAAATATATATATTTTATGTTTACAAGAAAAAAGTATTTTTTTAATGTGAAATAAAAAAATTTTTGGTTTAAATATTCATCTTAAAAGGATAATATATTAATATAGTATATTTTTAATGTAGAATAAATATTTCTTTGAAATAATTTTTAAAATTTTATTATTTATAGCATGTATGGTATATATTTATAGAGATTATTTTTAATTTTTTATATAAAATATTAAAATTTAAATAAAAAAAAATTAATTTAAGTTGATCATGGAGTCAGGTTAGTTACGAGACGTATGCATTCAAGTTTTGAAATTTCTTGAAACAGAGAATATCAAGTCCGCATATCTTAGGCTATGTTATTTTCTCATGGCTAGAGGGCATGAGCCTAAGATATCTATCAATCTCAGCCTAATACAAGTTTATTACTCGTGATAAATGGTAATTTGGATTTATCGTAGACGTGAGTGTAATAAAGATAATGGTGCACCATTGTCACAGGTGGTAACTAGTCACACTTTAATTATTTTTCTAATAGTATTTAAAGAAAAAAAAAACTAAAAAGGATCAACATTTCAATTTACATGTGTACTGGAATAGGAAAATGATAGTTTTGTTTTTTTCAAATAAAATTATTTAATTATCTTTCAGGGGCTAGAACAATATTTTCCAAAGTGTTTATTTGTTATTAATTTATCAATCAAGGATAAATTGATAAATTATATTTTATAGTTAATTAAATACTTTTTAAAGCAAGAAAAACAATAACAAGTGTCTATGAAATTTTTCAGTTTTTTAATTCTTTGATTGCATAATATAATTATATTGATTAAATTACCCTTGATAAAAATTGATATTCGAATGTATTTCTGTATGTTCTTCGTGGTTTTTATAGTTATAGTCATTTTAAATGAGATGTAGTTCAATATTTTAATAAATATAAATATAATTAAAAAATATTAGCTGGCGAGTGTTACATGCATACCAGTAAATGAGGAGGCACTCATTCTATTTAAGCGGTGTGCACGACACCTTCCAATGATCAAACAATGCCTTCTACAATAATGTTGGAAGCGTTGCGTCATCCTCTTCCTAGTGGTTATGCATGTGTGTACGATGGAGTAACGATTGGACTCCAATGAATGTTCTTTCTTTTCTTTTTTTGTTTCTCTTTCATTGCCTCGATTTTCATGCTAACCCTTTCAAAAAATCAAATGTGTCATGTTATTTTGTATTTGTATCAATTTTGATCTTTATTTTTTTAATTTAATTTCTTGTATTCAATTTAGTCATTGTTTTTTTGATTGTTATTTCTTTATATATATATATATATATATATCCTTTTTCTTATTTTTTTTTCAATTTTATTCTGCAATATTTTATTTTATTTAATTTTTGTAATAGATTTGATCATCATTTAGTTTTTATGCCACGTTTGACACTTATTGTTTTAATTATTATTTATTTTGTTTTAAATTTTTGGATGATTAAAAACTTTGCTTTGTGATTTTTTCATGTTTCTCTTTTATATTCAATTCACGAGTTTTGAAGATCAACCCATTTTTTTTAATTTTTTTTCTTGAATTTTTTTTTTAAAATTTAATCCTTCAATATAAAGTTATTAGACCTTGAATTTCATGATTTTTCTACTTTTCTTTATGTGAGGTCATCTTAATTTCATATCTTAGATCACGAATTAGTTGAGCTGGCTTGATTTTTTTTTCATATTTGTTTTTCATAATTTAGTTTGCTTGAAAGTTGACATCGATTGTTTTATTTTATATTTTTTTTGTGTAGGGCGAGATTAGCCTAGTTTCATGATCGATTAATGAGTTTGGCATGTTGAATTGAATCGGGTTTTGTTGTTTCTTTTTTAATTTTTATTTTAATTTGTCTTTCAACGTTTGTTTTGTTAATAATTAAGCTTTGAATTTCTTTTATTTTTTTATTTAAAAGGTTATCTTATTCTCATTTTAATCTTTGCTGATCTTTGCTTTAAATACTTTTTAAAAATATTCAAAGAATATTTTTTCATAATACTAGCAAATGTTAATTTTTTTTTACTAGTCATTGATTTTTTTATTAGTTTTCTTTTAATTATAGTATTAAATTAACCCGGTCCCAAAACTTTCATACTTTAAAAAAAATATTATTATCAACCGAGCATCTTTTTATTCGTTATAAAAAAATTAACCCTATCCATAATATATCGCTTGCTAAGATAACGATGACTAATTGAAAATCGACTCTCCAATCTCTTTAATTTGTTTCTTTTCACTTCCAACGTTCCCCTTTTTGTCTAAGCATGGCTCTTCTTCTTTATATCTAGAAAAAAACTTTTCCTGGTTCGTACCGTTTACATAGTTCTGTGAAGTTCCATGAACAATTTCAACTGGGATGTATCCCAACACGCGTTGTTGAAGGTGAGTACAAAAGGGAATAATATTAACTTATTATTTAATTGATTTTATTCCCTCAAGAAGCCCGTCTAGCTCAGTTGGTAGAGCGCAAGGCTCTTAACCTTGTGGTCGTGGGTTCGAGCCCCACGGTGGGCGTTTGCTTTTTTGTAATCTAATCACTGTACGCGCAGATCACGTGCTTTTGTAATATAATCAGAGTAAATCCCTCCATCCATTTGGACATGATATATTCAAAAATAAATAAAATAATCATTATTTAAGCGAATAATAAATGTCAAATAAGAACAAATATCAAAACTGAATAAGCGAATCAGATAAATTGGAGATAACACGCAAACGCTCGATCTCTGAAAAATTACATTTTCATTTTTCCTATATAAAATATTTGCTTACGGTTTTAGGAGAAGGTAATTTGAGGGACAATGAGATAGAGGTTCTGATAAAATTTCTTGCCGGTTTGGAGTCTAGTTGTATTTTTAATTATTTTTAGTTTTATATTATTTTAATATATTGATATTAAAAATAAATAATTTTTTTTAAATATATTTTAATATATTTTTAAAAAAGCAATTTTTACCATGCATTTAAACATGCAATTCACACCATTAGTTCGTTGATGAATATAACGTGCCAAACATATTTCGATTGTCAAATGAAAAAAAAAATGAAAAATAATATCAATACCTTTTCTCTATTTTCAAAAAGGATAAAAAAAATATATATAATAATTTTATAACTCATGAATGATTTAAAAGAAAACATGTTATTTATATTATTTTTTTATTAATATGGGTGTCCGAACTAATTTATATATATCTTAACTAATTTCATGAATTCTGAAATTAACGATTATATAAGTCTCCAATGATCATCATATTAATAACCACAAGATTTAAACATGAAATTATATGAAAAATAAATTTTAAATTTTTATTATTAAATTACATACTAGATGGATATTATTTGCGCTTCATTAGTCACGGAAGTGGACGAAATGACCACGATTTAATGAGATTAATGAACACAAGAACCATATTAAAGAGATGATCAACTGAACGTTTATTTAACAAAAAAGAATGTGTGTGTATATATATATATTTCATTAATAATAATTCATTTTCCCCTTAAATCCTCGTTTCTAGTCACTATCAACTGCCTTTATAAAAAAAACCCCCTTCAACAATTACTAACCCAAACTACTCCTGCATTTTGCAGTGACGATGAACCATCTAAATTATTATTTTCAATTAATTTGATACTCAACGGACATTCTTATTCTTGCTTGTCAATTGTCAACGGGTAAGAACAGTATCAATCCACCCTTCAGTCTCCACGTGTACATTGGCCCACAAGATCACAGCCATACAACCCCTCAAAATAAACGAATTATCTCAGTTTTTCGTTTATTTATATCTTAGATTTTATATTTAAAATGCTGTAAAAAAACGCAAGCAATATATATCTGAGTAAATTACATAAAAGCCGCTGTTTTTCACTAAAAATACCATCTCCAGCTACCACCCCCGCTCAAAACCCTAACCCCCACTTCTCTCCCCCCAAACACACACAGACTGCAAGAATAAATCTTCAAAGACGCAAAATACCCATTTCGATCAATCAAAGCAATCATGGCGACGCACTCACCAAATCTGGAGTGTCGCATGTACGAAGCGCGATACCCAGAGGTTGATATGGCAGTTATGATTCAAGTGAAAAACATCGCCGACATGGGCGCTTATGTTTCTTTACTCGAGTACAACAACATCGAGGGTATGATCTTGTTTTCGGAGCTGTCTCGCCGTCGGATTCGGAGTGTTAGTAGTTTGATTAAGGTTGGCCGCATCGAGCCTGTCATGGTCTTACGTGTCGATAAAGAGAAAGGCTATATTGATTTGAGTAAGAGAAGAGTTAGTGAAGAGGATATTCAGACTTGTGAAGAGAGGTATAATAAGAGCAAGCTTGTTCATTCTATCATGCGACATGTCGCTGAGACTCTGGGTATTGATTTGGAGGTAATTTTTTCCCTCGAATTTTAGGTTTTTTGTGGTTAATTGTTTCATTTTGATTTCAGTTTAGTGAAATTCTATACTGCGCTTTTTTGAGTGTTTATATATAGAATTTTAGGTATCTATGCAGAAGTAGATTTCTGGGTTTTCTCTCTCGATGTAATATTAGGGTTTTATGACATTAATTTTTTGAAATTCGAGATTGTTACAGTTTCTATTTATTGAAATTAAGGGGTGGTTAGGCTATTTTGTGCTCTTTTTTTTATTATAAATCTTTGTTGTTTCAAGAAATTGAATGGGGAATCTTACTTGGAGTGAGGTTAATTTATTTTACAATGCAGCTAATTTGCTGCGATGGTTTCTTGTTCTTGTTTCTGGATGTGCTCCTAACTGCAAAGAGTACACAAGGGAAATTTATTGGTGGCTGAACTTAATTGAACCAATATAATAATTTGTTTGATTTGAGTATATCCCATTCATCTGCTCCTGTAATGTGTGGTTTTTGTTCAGTGACATTCTTCTTTCCCAGCTTTTCTTTTGAGTTCATCATGACCTTTGATAACACTTAACAGTATGTCATGGTCAAGAATTTGAATGTTTCAAATAGTTCATGCCTAAAGAAAATCGGTACTTATTACAGGAATTGTATGTCAATATTGGCTGGCCTTTGTACAGGAAACACGGACATGCTTTTGAGGTGAGAATTTGAAGCTCTTCTTTGTGAGATTTTTCCTTCGTCTTAACCTGTTATGCAGTACTTAAGGAGTTGAATGCAGGCATTCAAAATCATGGTGACTGACCCTGATTCAGTTGTGGGTTCCCTCACCCGTGAAGTCAAGGAAACTGGCCCTGACGGACAGGAGGTAATCATTGTTCAATGAAGTCTTTATCATATTCTCTGATGATTACTAATATTTCCTTCATGGCACAGGTAACCAAGGTAGTGCCTGCTGTGTCAGAGGAAATCAAAGAAGCCTTGATTAGGAATATTAGGAGAAGAATGACCCCACAGCCACTGAAGATACGGGCTGATATTGAGATGAAATGTTTCCAGTTTGATGGTGTTCTCCACATTAAGGTCCAATTTTCTTCTCTTAGTTTTGCCTTCATTCTTCTCCTATGGATGGTGTTAATGCACAGGACCTAAGTTTACTGAATGTAGACTTTCTAGTTTCTTGATGCTATTCTAAATTACAAAAGCTACCTTTGACTTTGCAGGATGCAATGCGGAAAGCTGAGGCTGTTGGCAATGCAGATTGTCCTGTGAAAATCAAATTGGTTGCCCCTCCTCTTTATGTTCTCACCACACAAACCCTAGACAAGGTACACCTTATCTTGGGAACTCTCTTGGGATAAACTAGAGAGCCTTAGGTGATGATAAATTTTTCCTTTTAAAAAGAATCATTTAGGCAGTTGTGAAACTCAATGTGCAAGTTCCAACTCCCAAATAACTGATGATGTGATGCTTTGGGAGAATGGCAATTGTGTAATGCTTATGTCTACATGCTGAATCTCATTGCTTTTATATTCTTTGATGCTTTACTCAACATGAAAGCGAGTAGGCAGAGATCTAATTGATTATACAATGATGCACTAACACATGTTAGAGGATATAAGTAAATGGTCAAACTTGCTGTGTATTGTTTTTTATTCTCCTCCCTTGCACTTGAGGTGACAACAATGCTTTGTACCTCACCTTTTTTCCCATTTCTTTTTAATCACCTGGTAGGGAGTGATTAGCTTGCCTTATAAAGTGAAGGCCAGTTCATTTTCAGATTTTGAAATTTCCTAGGTCATGATTCATGCAAGATAGCAAGTTGTCACTGGCATGGTAAATCATCCTTCAGAATAAAGAACTCTGATCAATTAGGATTGTTATCATGTAATGTCACTTAATTTATGTTGAGCTATTGTTGCACATTTTGTTGGAGGCCACAATATGAACTTGGTTGGTACCTGTTGATGATTAGCCAGTTTACAGGCCAGCATTCTGATTCCTATGATTTGTTTTCAAGCTAGAGTCAAAGGTCCTGTCAGCTGTATTTTTAGCCGTTTCCTTGGAGATAATTATGGGATGCTGTCAGATCAATGGCTATTATGTTGCTGATGAAATGCTCTGATTACTACTGGTCTATGCAGGAACAAGGAATACAAATTCTCAGCCAAGCAATTGCTGCTTGCACTGAAGCAATAGAGGGGCAGAAGGGGAAACTTGTTGTGAAGGAGCCACCGAGAGCAGTGAGTGTCAATTTTTCATCTGCTCAAGGGTTTTTATTTTTTTAAACACTCAGTGAAACTTGAATCCAACTCTGACCTTTTGATGTCAGTCCAAAAGGGCTTCGTTTTGGACTATTTGTTTACGTAATGTAGAACTTGAGTTCCATTCTGGGCTTCTCTGACTTGGTGTATTGTCTTTTAGGTGAGCGAACGAGATGATAAATTACTTGCTGAGCACATGCTTAAGCTACGGAGTGCCAATGAAGAGATCAGTGGCGATGAAGAGAGTGGCGATGAAGAAGACACAGGGATGGGAGATGCTGATGTGGAGAACTCAGCGGGCATAGTGGAATGAAAAAGGCAACGGATACTGCTATTTTTTTTTTTTATTGTTTTCCCAAATTTTTTAACAAGGTTTTGGGAGCGTTGTATTGATGAGTTATTTTACCAGTTTACTGAATCATTGATAGTTTTTAGGGGGATACAGAACAAGTTATTGATCTAACTGCTAAACAATTTGCTATCATTCTCTGTGTTGCCCTCCTGCTATTATTCTTGTAACTTTTGCTTCTTTCCCCCCCCTCGTAGTCTTCCACAAAAGTACTGAAATGGTGGGGAGAGGCTTTTCTATTTTGATTTGCTTTCGAGATTTATTTTGCATAAAAAGGAAATGGTTTGGTTGCCAAGATCATATAAATCAAAAAATTACAAGTACGCCACTGTAGGTAAGATTCGCGACTTGTAGGAATCCTGTGGCTGGAACTTCTCACTATCCGTTTAGCTTATGCATTGATTAGAGCAAATTGATTCTTGGTTCTTAATTGACCACAGTGTAGGTAACTCGCCAATCAAGACAGACCACACGTAACTTTTTCCTTTTGAGGGGCTGGATGCAATGCTCATAGCTGTACTAGCCCGTTTGCCCGTGGGCTGCTAAATGAGGCCTTTCTTATTTTTTTTTTATTAAACTACAAGGAATTTAATCATTCTAGAGAAAAAAAAGATTTAATCAAAATTCCTCTTTCTTACTAATGCATCTTTTTTTTTTTTGACAATCTCTCTTTTATCAAAAACATGTTTTTTTGAATAAAAGGCTTAAGAAATTAAAAGACATATTTCTAATAATTTTAATAGTTTAAATTAGGGGGGAAATGCACCTTTTTATATCAAAACTCTCTTTCCTTATATATGTTTTTTTTTTTTTTATGAAAACATGTTTTTTTAGTATGGTTTGAAATAAAAAATTATCAATAAAAAAAATATGAATTTATAATTTTAACATGGTTATATGAAAAATAAAATAATATATTTTTTTAAAAAAATTATAATAAAAATGCCAGCGATAGTGCCCAAATGTCAGCAAATTTCTTTCTTGCTAACCTGGACGGGTTTTCTTTTCTCCTTTGTAAAAATAAAAAAAGGTCAACGATAGTGCCCATATAGTTAGAAGGCAAACTTTTAAAAGGCCCTTTACCCTTTCTCTCTCTTCTCCTCCTAGAAAACGACATTTAAAATCCTCCAATGCCATCTCCTGTCTGTGCTTCCTAAAACCCTAACCATAAAACCCTCTCACAACGCCGCCACTTTCACTCGGCTCCGCCCAAGATGTCGGTGATGCCAATATCACCAAGGGCGTTTGACTGTAATGATCCCAATTCATCAAATGATTATGAAAATAATTCCAACACTAATTATAATTTACTAGTTGATTTGAAGATTAATAAATGGAAGGCGTGTAAAGGAGCAGCGGCAGTGGATTACATACCAGTGGTTGATTCAATCACTGAAAATTATGTGCTTATTCTGTCGATGTACAAAAAAAACATTTAATTGCTTAATCTTTAGGAGTTGCTACCATGCCGATATCATCAAACACCGATATCTACTGGACTATTAGATTTAAATTTAAGGATTCATTTAAATGCAAACCACACAACTTGTGTTCTCGGAGATCTCAGACTGAACCGATCCTACTGAAGAAACAGAAGCAGCATCCGTTGGCACTTGCTTCTCGTTGACACAACTTAATGTACATGCGGGTCTGTATCACATTGTCTATCGTCGAGTTGAATTCCGATAGCTCGGGAATCCTGACAATAGGCGCAAGTTCCATGAAGCTTCATATATAGATGCTGGTCTCCTGGCATTATCGATGCAGTCGATATATGTTTTTTCCCTACATTACACCCCCCCACCCCCCACCCCCTTCCCAAGCTCAGGCAGGTGGGATATCATTTTCAGGCAGGTAGGATATCCTTGTTCAGCTTTCTTCGCTGCGTGGACATCTTTATATAACCGAATAACTAAATTAAATTATCGAGCAGATTAGTTCATCGAGACAATTTCCCCATCTACACACTTGAATTATCAAGCAGATTGGTTAATTCACCACTTTCCTAGATAATTACATTCCAAGCAGATTGGTTAATTCATCACTTCTCCCATCTACACAATCATCTCCCTTCTAATCATTTACTGATGACTACTAATCTCTAAAGATGACAACCTACGGTTGTACATAACAACTTGTCTGCTCAATTTTCTTCGTGAGTAAAGATTTATCAATGCACAATAATCAGAGCATAAAAACCTGAATCAAGTGCACATGTTATATAGTAAGACTTAAGAGAATCTGCAAAAAATCATCAACGAGACGAATGTACCGAATTCACATAGAATGTCAGGGCACAATAGCTAATCAAGTATTTCCAGGATATTGCAGCTTTAATTGGACACAGAAGCACCAGGGGTTGCATAACATATCAGTCAGCTCTATGTTATGTTAAGAAACAAGCACCCAAAAAGACTCCAAAACAAGCAAAGATTGACTGAACAAGAAATTTTGCAACGAAATAGACACCGGAAACTTCTATTAATGAAAAGATGGACATGTACAAATGCAGCAGGCAGAGATTATTTGGAAATTTTAATACATGTGAAACTAACATTAAAATGAGCGTAGTCAGATTACATTACATAAGTGATGGACAGGCATAAGCAGTATCGTCTTTGACGAGTCTTCCATTCAATGTTCCAACAGTCCTGACATAGCAACCTAGCTCGTCCCTGGAAACGTAAGTTTGATTCGTCATCGCTTCACCTGAAAGAACAGAATGATCCCTAACCTCTATCCAACCATTGGAAACCTGCTTGTTCATAACATGGCTTGACAACTTCCCGTTTTTAATCTTCTCACTCACTGCATGAGTAACATTAGTAACAAGCACGAAAGTATCATTCTTCAACCCAGGGAGAGTGACAGTAATCACTTTAAGAGGATACTTTCTCTTGACAATAACACGACTAACCAATCCACCCACATCATTCAACACTCTCGCTTCTCTTCTCACCTCGATATTCTGTTTAACAGTGTTATAAGTCCCCTTCTTTTTGAACTTTATGGCGCTCCTAAACTTAACCTCCTGCAATATACTAGTAGTTAAATTTCCTGAACTCGACTTAACCCACCCTTCTATTCGCGTAAACTTCTCCGCCTTGATCTCAAACAATCCATCAAGTGATTGAAACTCTTCACCACGACTTATTTCTGATGCAGGATAAACATTCACAACATTCTTCGCTTCCACAATAGTCGAGGATGAATCCAACCAGATATGCAAATTCGCATCAACAAGCCAGTACTCAATCCCATCTGTAACTCCAACACCGAAAACATGATCTTTCTCGTCTAAAACCATGCCCAAAAACGGCGTCAAATCAAAATCATACGAAGGTAAATTAAAAGCACCAATTGCTACGACAGGTTTCCAAAACAAAGGATTAATCCCTCCGGTAAATATCACCGGAAATGGCATTTCTGATCCTACTAATTTCCCATCAATTGAAACAAAAACCTCCCTAAACGCGCCATTACCCCTCGGATTACTCATGTTATTCATTCTAATGTAAGAACTCGACGGATTGGAATACCAAAACTCATCAGTTCCATGAAACGACACGTATAATTCTAAAACGAGCTTCCGTGTATTCAACGGAAATCTAACCTTCTCAAACTTAACATCAAAATCTCCCTCTACTATAAACCAATAACCCTTAGTGCTATCGGAAGCTGAAATCGGAATTATTAAATCAGCTGGTGGGTCATACATGCTCTTGTCTCCAAAGAAGGGTAATTGTAAAGCTGGAGCAATTAGATTTTGATTTTTACCCGTGAACGGAACCTTGATGACGTTATCCGTGTAGAAATAGAGAGTGACGTCAACATGGTAGACGCCGGTGTAGATATCGTCAACGATGTTTTCGAGCATGACAGTAAAGTTAAGGTTGTTTTGTTGGAGGAGAGAGGAGTATCTAGTGATGTCTTTTCGAACCTTCCAGAAGATACCGCGTTTTCCGGGTTCGGCCGTGCTGGTGCGGAGGAGCTCGGAGCCACCGAGCCATAAGGCGGAGATGCGGTCGTGTTGATCGCCTTTGGATTTGACGTGGAATTCGAGGGCTACATGGGACCAAGGAGGGGGGCATTGGAATGGTGGAAAGTATGGGGTGGAGTAAGGAGGCTGGTTCATTGTGTTGGCAAATGAATGCTGGATGATGTGCAGTTCGCATGATGGCTTCAAATGATCGGACGGTAGAGGATGGGTGAGCTCGAAGTATTCTTTGGATTTGGGTTTGGGTTTGTGCGATGACGACAGAGGTGGTGAGGATGGTTTGAAGAAGCGTTCTGGTGAAGTGGAGTGTGTCAGTGGAAGGGACACTGTGAGGAAAAGGAGAAGAAACAGAGTGGGGAATGGTTGCATTTTTTCTTTAATTTTTTTTTGGGTCTTTCCGTTTCTGACGACGGTGAGGAATGAAAACCCAGTAAAAGATAGTTAGCGCAGGCAAAATTTTAATAAGACGTGGTGGGCCCCAGACTAATGACATTTTCCTTGCATGTTACTGTTTTCGTAGTGATTTGTCTATCACAACACCACTTTTGGACCCTTTCCTTGCACGTTACTATATTTTAAATATAACATTTTATATATATTTACTCCAATAAAAAATATTATTTTAATATATTTAATAGTAATACAACCACTTACTTTAACTGATCTTAATATAATTAATTTAGCTAATTTTTATATAATATCTTTATATTTAATATTTTCATTGAAGATAACCTCTATAGTGCTGGATATATTGTCATTGTTTGTAGTTGGAGACGCCAATCATTGACCAATTGCTGTGTAGTTTTTTACCAGTAATTTTTTCAAATAAATTAACCATTTCAATTTAAATTATTTATTATAGTATAGTATCAGATATGTTGCGTTCGTAAAATTCAAACATTTTACCAGCAAAATCTTCATTTCTAAGAGTGGATAATTATAATTTAATTTTTTTATAATTATTAATTAGTTTTCTCCATGAGCATACACAACGAAGCTCCACAACATAATTTCCTTGCAATGATCCATTCTAGATCCCCATATCCTCTGTTATCAGAAATGAAAATGATCAAAAGTTCGAGTTGAGAGACTGTATAAAGTGTTGCCCTCAAGACTTGTGCTCGATCCCCTAATAGCCGATGACTTTAGCTATACAGAGAGGGTGGCACCAGCTCGACTGCTCTTGGCCTTAACATTGGCTCCCTTGCCGACCACCACCTCAACCGTCCAACGTCGCCACCCTCCACTGCCAAATGCAACGGGGCATGCATGACCTTCATTGTCTTGGCATTCTAAATCTACTCCAAATCCAACAAGCATCGAAACTATGTCCTTGCTCCCTTTCACAGCTGCTGCGTGCACGGTTGTGAAACCATAATGATTCAAGACTCGCTAGCTCACCTCGTCTTGCGGCCATTAGTACTGGTTCTCCACAGTACTGTAGAATCCCCAGAACCCCCTCCTGCATTGTTATGCGTTGTTTCAATTGAAAAGCAAGAAAAAATCAAGTATAAGAAAGGTAAAAGCAGAATAACAAAATTTAAGGGCTCGAGATTTTTACAGTAAAATCACAGGTTCAACTTTGAGTGATTAAACAAGCTGACGCTCCTCATCACAGCTATACAATGTAAAAATATATATTATTTAAGAGAAACTAACATTAATCACGAAGAAAAAAAGAAGTAAAGGAACTGTGTTTTTCATAACAAACGGTAGCTTGGCGTTTGGGATTGAGAAAGAAGTTTATGTGTTCCTGTGGGTCTAACATTTCTACCAGTCTCTCCATTGCAGGTGTGCGGAGTAGAGAAAGAGGAGTGGTGTCTTGTTGGTAACAGGCAGTGAAGTTTGTGGTTTTTGATGATCAGTTCATGTGAATACGAAGGGGTCTTGTCTGGATACCTTTTCTTCTTCTTCATTAATTTGAGTATTTAAATTTTATTTTTCTTAATTCTCATCGAACTTTTTTCCCCCGTGTCAATTTTTTTGTTATTTGATGAACTATCATCTGCTTTTAATTGTCATTTGTAACCCAACTTTAATTTTATGTCCATCGAATATATAAACTTTAACTTTTTATTTTTATTTTGATACACCAATATTTTTTAAATGTTTCAATCAATTTTTTTTTAATTTTTAATGTTGGTTTTTAGTAAAATTATAATAAATTAAAAAATTACTTTAAGAAATTATTTTAATCAATGGCGAGTTATCTATATAAAAGACTGAAAAAAAACTTGATAATTAATTAAAATTAAAAAAATAAATTATTGATACGTTTAAAATATTTATTATTTTAACCAAGTAAACTGATAGGATATCATTGCAATATGAGTGCAAAAAATTAACGAAAACATCGCGGCCATGGGCTTGAATTGGGTCACAGTGGCTTTTGATGCATGTGTATATGGCTTTCTTTCGGCTGTATCACGGATGATGGGCCTGAAGCTTTCTCTGAAGTTAGAGTTCCGACTGTGGTGTTTTTAAAAGTAATTTTTAAAATAATATTTTTAATTTTTTTAATTTTAGTATGTTATAGTAATAAACAAATTTTTTTTATTAGCGTTGCATTAAAAAAATCAAAATTTCTTAAAATTTATAGTAAAATTACACTTTAAAAAAATGTTTTCAAATAATATATTTTTTATTTTTCTAAATTTATTTTCAATATTAACATATTAAAATAGTCTAAAATATATGTATAAAAAATTATGTTTTAAAAAAACACAACTCTAACACCCCAAATAGCTTGTTTGAAAATATAGTTGCGGTTGTTTTTCAAAGTGTTTTTTATCTAGAAATATATCAAAATAATAATTTTTTATTTTTTTTAAATTATTTTTAATATCAGTGCATTAAAATGATTTAAAAACATCAAAAAATATTAGTTTAAAATAAAAAATTTAATTATTTTTAAAATATTTTTAAAATACAAAACAAATAATACGTAAATTTTATTTCATAAGCGTACTGGCAAAATTTTATACATTGGAAGTCAAACGAGGGCGCTAGCCTGGGGTCTGGCGGCCTGCCCTTTCGTTTCATAACCCTGCTGCTAATAACTTCATGTAGTTATGACTACATCTTTTGTGTAGCAAGATCAGATGGTTATAAAAACTTTAATTTTAATTAGTTGTAGAAGTTGTTCATGTTGCTTAAAGCTTTTTAAATTATAAAATTAAATAAATAGTATTTAAACTATTTCATTTCTATTAAAATATTAATTTTTTCAAATAACATGTAAAAAAAAGAAATAAAAAATTAAGATCAGGATCATAAATTCATCATCCTGATCATTAATTTTAATTTGTGATATGCTCAATTGCTCATTGCCTGCACAAGACACCGAGCAAAAAGAGTGTGTCAAGCAAGCTGATCCGGTGGAGCCCACGGAAATTTTTCTAAACAACAACCCAGAGTCGTTATAAGCGAGCCTTTTCATTTTCAGCATGCCGGTGACAGACAGGCACTTAAACACCCCCACGTGTTAACATTTGATGCTCAAAATTTCTAAAAAGCACAGAAAAGTTCATGACAGGCAGGTAAATTTATCGCCAGGAACATTCCATCGTACTCTTCTTCCCTTCCCGCAAAAAAACGCTCTCAGCTGCCAAGGCTGGTATGCCCCTTCCGTTTCAAAGAGAATAAAAGAAACAACACATACACACCACACTCACCTCTTTCTATAGCACCACCCCCCCCCCCCCCCCCAAACACCCCCGTCTCTTTCAAAACGACTTAGCTTTTTATTTAAAACGCCATTGTCGATACCTCTGATCCTCTCTTAAACTTCTTCTCTCTCTTTTGTTTTCAGAGTGAAATCCTCCGTGTCAATAAAAAATGTTTTACTCACACCAGCTTCTAGCTCGCAAAGCACCTCTTGGCCAGATATGGTGATCTCATCTTCACCTTTTTTTTGGAATTCTATAAGCTGCTTGCTTCGCTTTTTTGTTATTAGGATTTTAATTCTGTTTTGTTCTATGCTTTTATCTCTATTTATTTTTTGAAGTGATTAGTAATTATGATACTCAGGAAGGCTCTATTTCTGCTGGTTATCTTCTTCATTTTTTTACATAATTACCCTGTTTTTTCTGGAAAAACAAGGAATGTATTCATTGTGAATATAGATTACTTATATTGAAAGGATTTTCGGTTCATTTTTTGAACTGAGCGACTGGACGCGGTTTATTTTAAGCAAATATGGAGTGTAGTATTTGCATGATATTCTGTCTCTGTTAACTAAACTGGGTTTATACGATAATCTGCGTTTCTTCTGTTTGACGAAGGATGGCTGCTACCCTGCATGCAAAGATCAACCGAAAGAAACTCAATAAGCTCAACATCATCCGTATCTGGTTATTTTACTTTTAAACCATCTCTATTTTCTTTTCCTTTTTCCAAATCCGCTTAAACCGATTTAGCGGACTTCATTTTTGCCTGTTTCTACAGTGAAGAGATTTTGAATCCCTCAGTGCCTATGGCTCTTAGACTCTCTGGAATTCTCATGGGTACTCGTCTTGTCTCTCTCATTTAAGAGTGTTTTCTTTTTCTTTCAAGTTAGGAATTCTAACTTCTATCTGTTTTTAATCAAAGTTTAAGTTCGTAACAGAGACATTTCTCTTCCTCTCTTGTTTTTTTTTTCCTCTTAGGTGGAGTTGTTATTGTCTATGAACGAAAAGTGAAGCTCCTCTATGGTGAATCTCCTTTCATTCTTTTATTGACCAGTACTTGAATTTCAATTTCATAATCTTATTGATAATGCTTCTTTATACTCTGGTTTTCTTCGCAGATGATGTAACCCGCCTGCTGGTACATACATTGAAAACATATAATTCAACAAAAAAAAATCTAAATTCCGTATTGTTTTTCCGTTTCAATTTCCGTGCTATGATCAACTATTATTTCGTGACGCGTTGCTCGTTTCTTGATTTGATTTTCGTCAGGTTGAAATAAACGAAGCATGGAAAGTGAAGGTAGCCCCAGACCCCACTGTCCTTCCTAAGGGAAAATCACAGGCCAGGTCCGTCACTGTAAATTCTTATCCAAACTCTAAATCAGCGTTTTTTAGCACATGTTTGGGAGGAGTGGCGTATTTTGGCATGGATAAAACCTGGCACTTTTAAAAAAAAAACTTCATACTAGTTCAAATTTACGGGGACGACCTCCGCGCATTGTAGCACCGGTGACAGTTCACACCTCACAGTGATAACGATACTTCATGAATTTTGAGTGTGAGTTTTGGGTGCTAAAGCAAGGGTAGTAAAAGTCGAAGTGCATGGATTTTGTTTTGTTTACTTTGTGATGCTGTGTGTCTATGATTGAAGGAAAGAGGCAGTGACTTTACCAGAGAACCAAGAAACAGATGTGGGAGAAATTGAGCAATCCCTTAATTACTCCAATGCTGCAACCACCACCATGGGTTTTCAACAAACAGCCTATTTCACCATGGTAAATTGTTCATTTTATTCTTCTTCTTCTTCTTTTATAGGATGGTACATTGTTTAATCACTCTTAAAAGGACATAAAACAACTCCAGCATTATTCATTAACACTACATCAATGAGTTATATGAAGTTATGCCTTGTGCATTTTTTGTGGTCAACTACGCTGTGTTTACTTGGTGGCAAATTAGCGCACAAAAACTTGTGGACTGTCTATCTGGTAGGTTTTATTGTGCATGAGCAAATGGTGACCTTATTTGGTTTGATGGGAAGGTGTTTGATAAACGAACCCAATTAAGCATTAAGCCGCAAAAGGTCTTTAACCCACACAAATTCGAATTAGTTGCCTTATCTTTTATCTGGTAAATTTATGTTTAGTCCATTGTCTAAGCTGTTGGGTTGCAGTTATGGATTTTGCTTCAGATGCCTTGTGCATGTTACAAAATGAATATTATTGTGGATGTATAGCAATTAGCATTGATTATACTAAGATTATGTCATTGAGGTAGAATTCATAATACAGCTTTTATGGTGCTGCACTAGCTTGCATGTCAAATGTATAAATTTCTAATCTTACATTCAGTGAAATTGAAGTCAAATTTACAACTATGCATGATCTAACCTAAGTCATTGCATGTGATTTATTAAGGAATCAAAGCATATCAATGGTAATAGAACTACATGCACTCGCTGGGAAAAAAAAAGTTAAAATGAATACCTGCTAAAATAGGGTATGCAGCTGATCACTTTTTGAGCCCTCTATGTTGTTCAGCGGCTTGACAATGTGGATGAACCGTTTGTTAACAATGATACCAGGGAGGGAGATGCATCCCATCACTTACATCAAGGTTTCCATTTATTACTTGCCGGCTTCTCCTCCATCCAAGCTTTTAGTTATGAGTTTTCTGGCATGCTGATATTGTTCCCTTAAGTTAACTCAAGATGCCTTTTCAGCTGATGCCGACAACATCACGTTATTTGAACGTTTTGATTCATACCAGGCTGATGCTGATGCGTACAATCGCTTTGAAAGGTGAATTCAATCATGATGCAATATCGGTTCTGATTTGCATAATTAGTTCATGCTTTTCATAAAGGGCTTTGCCGCTGCCTGTGCATAATGTGGTTCATTCTAGTAAAATTGTGTGCATGGAAGTTAAAATTCTCTCCTTGTGGTTGACAAGGCATTTTCCTTACTTTAATCTTATTGGGTTTTCATTATATTCTCATATGCTGATCTTGGACGATGGTGTGGCAGATTTGATATTGAAGGGGATGAAGAGACACAGGTGAACTTCACTTCAGCAGATCATATGGATATCCCAACTACTCTCATACCCTCCCCACATAAACAAGACGAAGCTCAAAGAGGTCAGCAATATAAAATGCATGTTAGACAACTGCTGCTTGTTTTTTGATTAATTACTTTTATTGAATGATTTTGAAGTTGATATAGTGTATACTTCCACCTTGATTGACCTTTGTCCTTCGACATCTATATATTCCAATAGAAGGTTATGCGACAAGCACTTTGAATTGATATATACATCCCACCAAATCGAGCTATATATTTTCCTCCTTTTCTTTTTACCAACCCTTCTCCTTCTATGACTGTCATGATAGAACCTGGTTACAATTAAGCTGCACATCATTATGTTTGTGTTGCTTGCTTTTTCAAGCTTAAGTCCTTCGAGTTGATTTATCAATATGCTTGGTGAGGATAGTATCCACCGTCTCAATCTCCTTGCCCATTGACATCAGTATGCAAATCGTAGGTAAACACAAAAATGATAGAAACAAGAGGATGCTCTTGAATGACACCTTATTAAAAGTGTTATGTCTTGCAGACTGAATTGGAAATGAAACAGCACCTCATTTTATTTTATGTTTTATTGTTTTTGACTTATTAATAAATTTCTTTATGAAGCTTGTAACTGGCTTGATGTCATCGTTTCATTAACCCACAAACATCATGTCTAAACATGTACTTCAGAGAGAGGAAGATCAATCAAAAGGATGGCTCTCTAATTCCCTTGCCTCCCTTTTTCTTTCTACCTCTTTAATCCAGAAGCCTGTATATATGACTTAGTGATTTTCTGGGTAGAAGCCAATCATTAAACAATTGAATTATTTCAGATATGGGAGTTGACATGCTGGATGGTCAATCATCAAATGCCCAATTAAAGTTATTATTTATTAAGATGTTATACTGTTGTTGTCTTCTTTCTAAGTTTTGTCCTTGATTTGAGAGAATGCCTTGGTCCTTGTCACGGATGTGCCAGTATATGTAACCTTTGTAAATTATTCTTGATTTACATGCATGGCTCCTTCCACTGAGATCCTACCTAATCTAAGTCAACTGGTTGCGTGACTAGCCCCATTAACTTCATTTATTTGGAACTCTTTAGCGATTTTATGCTTAAAAGTTTTCGGAGACTACTTATACTGATAAAGAGCATTCAGCAAAGAAACTATCAACCTGGGTACACGTGCTTATGTTAAGGTCTTCCTGCAGCGGAAGAAAACCAAGACCATCATCCAGAATTCCAAGTCAATCAACAATCTAATGAATGCAAAGGAGCCAGGCAGGTAATTAATTGTAACATCTCCTGCACTGATAATATCATTTCATAATAAAAGAACAATACAAGTACAACAAACTTCAAAGTATGGATGCAACAGGATCAGCAGAAGCGAAGGCCAATTAAAAGGAAAACAAGAAGACAAGCAACTACTACCGTTGATTATGAACAAACCATTATTCCAGGTCATGTATACCAGTCATGGATTCAAAATGCTTCTGACATTGTCTCAAGGAGAGGAAGAAAGAGGAAGGTCAGATCTCGATTTCCAATATGATTCGCATTTCAGCGAAGGTTCACCAACTAAGCTTGTGCGAGGAAAACTTTGTGACTTACCATCATACGAATTACATAGTTTAAGAATTGCTAATTGTAATGGGTGCATGAGTGCTCTATGATACTTGTAATCGTCAAATTTTTAAAAATCTTGAAATTGTTACCCTTTTGAAATGGAGAGCAAAAGGGAAGGGAAAAAAAAAATTATCTTGATGCTCTATCGATAAGTTCCCTATTCTGCTTTTTTTTCAGGCACGCATGGGTATTATGTCCACTACAAAAATATCTAACCTCATGGAGCTCCCACCTACTGTTCTTATTGATGATAATGGAAATAGAGAAATCTATTATCCAGCTCCTCTTCTGGAACTTTGGAACAAAAGTACCCAACCTCCTCATGACTCCCCTTATGGTGAGATTTAAACAATATAACTTTTAAGATTGTTATCCTAAGAAGATTTTCCTAACAATGATTAGAAATTCGTTTTGTACTTGTGTAAGAAGAAAGGACTTCTGCACCACCGCCACCAGAACCATCAAAATCGTCACCACAAGGAGTAAATTATCAAGATACAGTTGGATATGTAAGTCCCAGCAGCAGTGGCTTGGTTCTTTGTTTTTTCTTTTTTCAGTAGAAACACTATAGCTTTTCTATGTTGATTGTTTGGAGTGTAGACCTTTGATGATGTTCATAGTGGAGTTGGTTCTCAGTCACTGGGTACTTCGATAGAGAAGCTAAGAACAAACGTTGTGAATGATGGGTTATCCATGGATATCCTCATGGAAGAACTAAAAGCCAACCTTGGGAACAATGGTGTGAGGATGACTGAAGCCAATATGGCAACACCTAGGAATTCTGGTATGTTGCGTCTATCTCCTCTGCTTCATATGTTTCACTTGTCTAGATAATGACTAAGGTAGTTAGAGGATTATGATTACACTTCTCAAAGTTCTTTTCTTGATCTGAATTACAGGAGATGGAGTGGGGTCTATTCCAAGCTCTGGATCAGGACATGGCATTCCACCACATTATTTGGAAGTCAATTTAGGAAGGTTAGTGGAACACATATAAATTTAGCTAGAGTGATGAATGACTGTGTAGGAACGTTTCATTGGGATCACTGTGGAGTTAGCTTTTAAGAGTTAAGACTCATTATGCTCTTCAGATAAAAGAGAAATGATGCATTTGGTATTTAATGTACTGACTATCGACAGATCAAGTAAGAAAGGACGTCATTCCTCATCCAGACACAGTGGCAGTAGTCTTGAGACAGTAGTTGAAGAGGATCCTTGGCGGTTTGCTGATCCAAATTTTGAGTTATCAAGGCTGTCTGAGAATGGCCCAACACCTGATCAAGGTAAATGGCATGGCAATTCATGTCCTTGGCTGCGGTGCTTTGGCTATTTGGTTCTACCTTTTCCAATCAAAGAACCTAAATCCTAATTCCCCCTGTTAAATTTTCCACAGAACTGTTGGTTGAAACTGAACCTACACAAACCCAACATCTGTTTGTTGGTCAGCCTGTTGACAAGATAGCTGATTCTATCCGAATGTATTGCTCTTATCTGGCCTTTTGTTTAATTTATTTAGTTCTTGCGTTTGTCATATGATCATTAATCTCATTAACCATACCTAAATGTGCACAGGCAAATGAAAACGCATTTTGAAACGCCAGGAGCCCCTCAAGTAGAATCCCTGAACAACCTGTCTGCTGGGATGAACACAAAAGCAGCAGCTCTGCTGTTCTATCAAACTTGCGGTATCTTCTTTCTCGTGTCATCAGCAGCAGTTACTATTTAATTTTTAAAATCAAATGCTAGCTTGACATATTGCCAACTAACTGAAACTGTGATTTCTTTTTCTTGACCTGATTGGATTGAAACTTGGATAAATTGTATGCAGTTCTTGCGTCCCGTGATTTCCTAAGAGTTGAACAAAAGGTGCCTTATGGGGATATTCTCATCTCTAAAGGAGCCAAGATGCATTAATAGGTCATCATCTTGTATGTGTACCTTCTTTTCCTTCTCTTCGGACATTTTTTGGATGATGGTCTTACAAATAACTCACAATGTTTGTTTTATGCAGCTTACTGTTTTATTGGAGAGCAGGAGTTCACATTCCTGTGAGATTCGCCAACTGCTAAGATAGCATAAATAGCAAAGGAATCTCCTCTCTTCTCAGGACAGTTTTTATAGTATTAAACTGTTCTGGACTCTAATGTAATCAGGATTTTACTCTTCTTCCTTGCATTATAAACATGTATTCATGTTTTTTCCAATATTTTATAACTACTGAATTTAGATTGGTGATTGGGGCTCCCTGTGCTCAATAGATCAAAAACTATATTTCTCCCATGCACACGGAGATTTAAGACATTTTTAGAAATACTGCAGGGAACCAAAATTGCTTGTGGAAAAGCGAGCAAGGTTCTCTTCCCAATAATCTGTCTTTGGCCTGCTAACGTTAAATTAAGAACATTGTTATGAAGTAAGAACGCTACTGTGTTCCTGAAATTAAGGACTGCTTGAGTGATGGTGTATCAATTGTTTATGCATCAAAATAATATATTTTTTAATTTTTTAAATTATATTTGATATTAATATATCAAAATAATTTAAAAATATAAAAATTATTAATTTTAAATTAAAAAATTAAATTCTTTTAATTAATTATTTCTGTTTGTTTTTCCATTTTAAAATCGTTTTTAAAAAATTTTAATTTTTTTTAATTTTTTTACTTTAAATTAAATCTTTTTATGTTTTTATATCATTTTAATATGTTAATATCAAAAATTATTTTTAAAAAATAAAAAATATATTATTTTAATATATTTTTAAAATAATAACAACCACATTTTCAAACACACTAAAAACAATCACTTAGCCGCTGAGTAGAATGCAAAATGTGGTTCAATGAGTGCACTCTCAAATGTTACCACGAGCTTTTCTCATTATTTATGTCTTCTGGAAGCAATCCCGTAGGCAAAAGCAATAAATGCTTGATTAATCTTATATTAGAAATATTATTGAAAAGTAAAATGACAAATAAGGATATGAATAATTTTTTTGTCTATTGGTGTGAGTATATAATTGGATATAAAAAAAAATATTAAGATAAATTAAAAAAATAAAAAGAACCAATTTGTTTTTGCCATCCCTCCTATTAAAAACAAAAGATGGATATATATAGTTTCTCGAGTAAAAAAATACATACATACATACATACATAAATATATATATATATATAATTGTTTGGTGAAATAAATGAATTTGCTATATAAGACGCAATTAATTAAAAAACCAAGAGAGTTTTGTAATATAGAGTAAAAAAATAATAGCCAATTGGGATAGTATATTCTATTTCTGTTTCTTTAACAAACAATCCCTTGTTATTAGAGGTTGAAGATAGGAAGCAGAGACTTAATTTTACCAAATACTTGTAATTTGCCTATACTATGACTTTCAACAAGATCAAACCGAACTTCATTTCATTTTTGATATTTTTTTTTAATTCAAGAATAGGTTTTCTCGTGATTTTTATTTTCTTGAAGCATGGCTGGTGCAATGTATAATCCTAGAATATGTCTACGATTGTCATTAAATTAATTAAAGGCAGGAAAACATACTCTGCACACGAGATATTTCAATAGCGTTTGGAAACATAGTTATATAATTTTTAAAAAATTAAAGAAAAATTTAATAAAATTTTATATAAATATATATATATATATATATATATGCGTGTGTGTATTTTGGATTGTTTTAATACACTGATTTCAAAATTAATTTTTAAAAAATAAAAAAAAATTATTTTGATACATTTTAGTATAAAAAATACTTTTAAAAAAAATCATATCAATATATATGACTTAATTTAAATCCATGAGGCGTGGAGTAATATACACAATCCTAGAGAACTTAAGTTTTCCATCTGAATTCTTAAAAATAATTTGTAAGAAATGACATTCGAGAATTATGCATTAGTTATGCGGGAGAAATTATTATTAACAAACACATAAAGACATGGTGTTTTCACTAGTATACACCATCGTAGAAACTTTTATAGGTTATTATGGATTGTTGCAATAAATGTTTTTCATTTTAATTACCAAACTCTTTTTCTACAATTTAATTCCTGTGTGATCAAATTAATGATTAATTTTTTCTATTTCTTAGGGGAAGATAAGAATTAAAAAAAAGGGATTAAACTGAAAAATAAAAAGAAAAAAATAGATAGTAAAAATTAGCTTAAAAAGTTTACTCTGATCATTTTATTTTTCAAACGAAAACTTTTGGTTTTTTTAGTTTTTGAAAAATTAATTTTAATTTAAAATTTTATTTTTATATTTTTTAATCCTTAATTTTAAAAATAAAAAAAATCATTATATTTCAATTAAATATAAAGAACACTATGACCACAAAAGGATCAATTGTGGTGCTATCAAATTTCATTGGAAGAAGAGAAGTTGCATTAGAGTGTTCTTTAGCTTTTTCAATGCATGAAAGGGTAGATATCAGCTTAAAAGAATTATTTTGAATGTTTTTTTAAGATTATAAATGAGTTTATGAAAATAAATGGATTCAATATATTATCATTTGAATATTGTTTAGAAATATATTTTAATAAATTATTGTCTTGATATTTTTAAAAAATATCGTGGAGTTTGAATTTATAATTTAAAAATTATTCTTTTAAAAAATATATTAGCATGCATGGATATTATTTTTAAAAAATAATTTGACGTTACGTACGCGAGATAATAATGTAATTACTATTATTTTGGTAACAACAGGGCCGAGTTCAAAATAACCTGGATCCATTGCATCTTTAGCCAGGGCCTTCCTAAAAAGAAGGTTTATTGACATTTATATTTAAATTGTATTAGGTATGTTTTAAAAAACCAATCAATTAATTAAACAAAAAAACTAAAAAAAAATAATCATGAAAAAAACTAAAGAAACCAATTTAAAAACTAAAAAAGACATTTGGTTTGATTTGGTTTTAGTTTTATAAAGTTAAAACTGGTTGAAATAAACCAAACCAGTTCAACCTTATTTATTTAATAGACCAAGAAACAAAAGTATAAATAATTAAATACAAACTTCTACTCAACCTAAATCATTTTTTCCTTTCAGCCGCTCTTCCCTTGCCGTCTCTCTCTCTCTCTCTGATACTAGAAGGTAGGAAGCATTTGCAAAGGCACAAGGTGAACACGATATTGATTCTAAGACAATGACTGCATATTCAAAGCAAAAGATGGATCATGGGATAACATGACACGAGGAGTGTACGGGGAACTGGTGAAGTTTTTGGCACCATCTGTGCAGACAATGGGTTTCCCGGTTTTCAAGCAAAAAGACCGGCCCGACCCGGTTCGGTTTGAACCGGTTTTCAGCTCTGTTCGGGTCAAAAATTCTAAAAATTTAAAATTCTGGTTCGGTTAGCTTAAACCGGGACGCGAACACCGCCACGTATTGGTGGGGTTTCAGTGGTGAGAACGTTGTGGGAGGTGAGGCAGGGCAAAATGGTTGCAGTCATGACAACTCAGACTCTATAAATGATTTTTTTAAAAATAAAATAATAGCACAATAGCAATCAAGCGGATAGCATTAATAGCTTGTCAACAATTATTATTTAAACACTATAAAATTAAACCATTTATTTTTTATTAGGTAATATGCATTGAGATTAGCGCGCGCATATATAATAATCCATCCAGTGATATGTACTCAATTGAAATCATTTTATAAAGTCATAATTATAAATTATATATATATATATATATATATATATATATATATATAAGATAGGAATACAACTTTGAAGATATTGTATAATTCTTAATGAAGAAAACTTGTCGGGTTATTTATGCTAGATTTTTTTTTACCTTGAAGCCTTCGATATTTTTTTACCGGGTAATCCTTGAGTTGCCAACCGATTTAATTTAGTTTATTTTTTATATATATTTGTAGGAAAAATAAAACTTATCAATAGATAGAGGACGACTTTTATAAAAAAAATAAATGATGTTATGTCTATAAATTAGTAAATTTACATGCAAATAAAGTAAGTATGGGTAAAAGATTTAAAATCCCTGCCATTACTCTGTGAAACAAGCGGATTTACCAATGTTTACACAAAGTTTCTTGTAGAAACAAAAAGGGGCATTAAAGAACATACCATATTAATTTCTTGTAACTCCATAACAGAAAAGCACTTATATAGTCACGTTTTCAATAACACATAATCACAATATCTCCGTCATCGTTTTCTCAATAGCCCCCAGCAAACCCTTCCTCGCTAGCAGTCTTCCACTCCCTAAAACCTTTCTTACTCCTCTCTTCCATTCATGTGGCTCAACTGGTTAAGATCGCCCTCAAGATTTCCCTCCTCCCCGAGATCACAACCTCCGTCACCAAGATTCTGTTGCTCTTCCTTCAAGGATATCCAAACCCTCGTCACTGAAGAACCCGAACCCATTTCCCCCAAATCGCCCTCCCTTTTCCACCGGGCCCGGATCTCCACTTCAGTCCTCCGTTCATGGGCCCACCGCCATGCACACCCATCGACCAGGCAATCTATTTCACCGCCGACCCACCTGGACCAGCACATCATTCTATACTTTACCAGTCTCCGCATTGTCCGCAGAACCTTTGAGGATTGCAGGACCGTCAGATCCATCCTCCGTGGGTTTCGTGTCCAGATAGACGAACGTGATTTATCGATGGACGGTATGTATTTAGACGAGTTACATGATATTATTGGGTCAAAAAGAGTTACTTTACCGATTGTTTTCATCGGAGGAAAATATATTGGCGGGGTCAAGGAAATTACCGAATTACATGAGAGTGGAGATTTGAAGAAGCTGATTGGCGGGTTACCGCTTTCTGCCACCAATGCCTGTGATACATGTGGAGGGCTCAGATTTGTTCTCTGCGAACAGTGTAGTGGGAGCCACAAGATTTACACCGCCAAGTATGGGTTCAAAAACTGCACTGCTTGCAATGTTAACGGTCTGATTAGATGCCCCACTTGCGTTCCTTCGCTACGTAGGCGCAGGTCATCATCATGTTAGCCCAGAAAGTCAAACTAAAATTATAGAGGACAGTGCTTGGTGTTGTTTATTTATGGGAAATCCCGTGTGTATTTTAATGGCTTACATTTATTTTGTGGGATTTGTTTCTTTAGATGTTTCGTAGTCCCAACAATTTGTTTATTTTTCTTTTGTTCTTTTTTTTTTTATCTTACCACCAAGGTTTATTTGAGCTTATAGTTTAGATCAAGGGTAAGCAGCCAATCAGGGGTAAGTCGCATATTTTAATGTCGTCTTGAGTTTTATCATCCTTTTCTTGAAAACTTCGACAGTTCTAAATAAAATCACTTTTAAGCATAGTTTTGAAATCCGACCTGGTCATTAACCCGATCGACCTTCTGGGTCACGGGTCAGGTGGGTTGACCCGGGTTAACCCGGGTCAACCCAAAAAAACCTATATATATATAAAAAAAAAAACATAACTAATTACAATACAATATTTATTTAAACCAAATTTAAATTATAAACCAACAACATAAATTTAATTCAATATCCAAAATACAAACCAAATATAAATTATAAAATATTTAAAACAAAACATCCAACCACATAAATTCCAACAACATAAATTCTAAAATATTTAAAACAAAACATCAAAATTTAAAACAGTTACAAGAGATTAACTAGGGAAAGTTACTCTCTTGATTGCCTTCTGAACATTTTTATATTACATCTTACATCAAGCAGTTATCCTTCATATAAAGCTAATTTCCAGTACCACCTGCTTAAAAAAACAGCAGACTAGGAGATTAAGTTGGAAAGGAATAAAAAAAAGAAATCATGTATAGGTTTTACTGTAAAGGATTATATATTTGTTACGAATCCAGAGCGGATGAGAAATGCTAACAACTTAGGCGTTTGTCAGCAATTCAGATCCTGAACCTCGGATCTAATGGTATATCAGGTTCTTTCCCTTATGATGAACTCTCCGAACTCAAGAACTTAACCATCCTTTTTCTTCAATCCAACAACTTCTCTGGCCCATTGCCTTCAGATTTCTCAGTCTGGAATAATCTCACAATTCTTAATATTTCCAATAATGGCTTCAATGGGAGCTTTCCTCCTTCAATATCAAATTTGACTCACCTCACATCTTTGAACCTTGCTAACAACTTCCTTTCAGGCAATATTCCTGATATAAATGTCTCTAGTTTGCAACAACTAGAATTAGCCAACAATAATTTTACTGGAAGTATGCCCAAGTCTCTTCAAAGATTTCCAAGTTCTGCATTTTCTGGTAACAATCTTTCATCAGAAAATGCCCTTCCCCCTGCTCTTGTTTCTAATACGTTGCAGATATATACTTTCAAGTGAAGAACGATGAAGACATTTTGCAAACACTTACTACAGAAAATGAGATACATGAGCAGCAGATTAAGGTAGAAACAAAACAAACAACACAAACTCGTCAAATGAACAAATCAAACGCCTTTATTTCTCTAAAATTCCTCTTCGTTAATCACTAATTACAAAAACAACACAAACAAACCTCGAATAATTAAGTTCATAAAACATGCTAGAAACAGAGACTGTGTTGTTTGTTTGCATAGAAACAGAGACTGTTGCTCAAAATCATAAAGAAAAGAAACATAGAAATCATGCCAGGATGGTTGAATGATTATGTAACAGTTGTATGAATCGACAGAGAGTTCATCAAGAAGTGATGAAGAACACAGACGAATTGAATTGATGAAGAAAATACAGACACTGTAGCAACAATCGGGTTGGAGAAACATACCTGAGGGCTGAGGTTTCTTCTTCTGCGAAATCGATTGAAGAACCCAGAAGTATGAACTTGAATCGCAGCGAGTGAAGAAACACAGAAGTATGAACTTGAAACTGAAATTGATGCCAGAACCTAGAAATGAGAAAACGCGAAGAATAAACAAAACAGAGAGTGAAAGAAGGAGATTCAAACCTTTTTCGCAGAGATCAATGGTTAATTTGTTCTTCTTCTGCTTCGTTCAATTCGGGCGACACAGATTAGGTCTTCGTTCTTCGTTCGATTGCTTCGTTCTTCTTCTGCTTCGCTTTTCGGTGTGATTGTATATTTTAGAGTCATTAAATGGCGTCGTTTAATGACAGGGGGAGTAAAAAAAAAAATAGTGGCCGGGTCTCACCCGGGTTTGGTCGGGTGGACCGGGTCCCGGGTCAACCCACCGGGTCGACCGGGTTTGACCGGGCCAATTCCCAAGCGGGTTTTGGCCTCCACCCGGACCGGTTCTATGCCCGGGTCGACCCGCCGGACCGGTCCAAGTTTAAAAACTATGCTTTTAAGTCGTGTTGAATTCAGTTGCATTTCTCATGAATTTGTGCTAAAAAAAAACCTTTTCATCTCATCCCAGCGCTTTTCCAAGGCATTCATTGAGTGGAATATTTATTATTCCTTGATTGCTCTAGGCATGGAGATAAAAATCTAAAAAACCGATACTAAAATGATAAGATATATTATAATTTATTTTTTAGGGTTCCAAAGTAAGAGGTGGAGGGAGAAGTACATAGATAAATGTTATAATATATCTTAGAAAAAAGTGCACCGAGTCAAAGCGCCCCCCCCCAAACCTCAGAGGGTTTACAAACACCTTCAAAAATAAAAGTATTACTGTTATTGCTATTGCCAAAAATAGTTTTGATTTATTGATAGGAATCAAGCTGATATACATGATATCTTGCATGTATCATGATCCATATTTATTTGCTTAAAAAGGATTGTCTCAAAAATAATTTAACGAACTTCTGGTACCATAATATAGACAATCCATAAACGCATTCAATTAAAAAAATTAAAAACTATATATAAAAAATTAAAATCTAAACATCATGCTAACTAAACAGTATTAACTCTGAATGAAAGGTTGTAGCACAAAAAAAAAAATATTCGTACGTATCCAAAATTATTGAATTAATGTATGATAGTCATAAATCTATCTTTGAATTCTAAGATTCGACCACCAAATACACCAATCTTGATAAAAACAACATATTTACAATTCCTACTCCATTTGTGCTGTCCTGACAATGTGCATCTCCTCGGCACATTTACTTTGAGCCAGAGACAAATTTACATAGCAATCACATTCCATAAGATTTGTCAAGACAAAGGTTGCTGGTCGAGGTGCCAATTTAGCTTTGATCTCGAATCGCTTATGAAAAGTAAGCATTTTTACATATTTCCTGATTGCACGCAGTTGAATAACTTATCAGATATCAAGACAAGGTTGCTGGTTCAGGACTTTTTTTTTTTTTTTTGCACTCGAATTTGATTTTTTTTTGTGCATGTTTGTAATCCATGTTATGCTTTATCTATTTATTGAGTTTGTATGGTGTTCAATGAGCTTAGAATTAATTATGATGCGCATAAGCTGACTCGGACACCCCGACTTATCAAAAAATAAAGTCGTATCAGATATCAAAACAGGTACTTTTTGGTTTTTAATTTTTCTTTTTTTTCTTTTCTTTTGTGAATAAAAGTTAAAATCATATCAAATATTTTCAATTAAAAAAAAACAGTCAAAAATCTCAAACAAATTGGGATCAAATTTGAAAACCCATATCATCTTTGTAAATTCATGTTCTGCTCATAGTTTTGGTTCTATTTGATCATTGACAATGATCGGCTGTGTTTTCATCACACATCCACAAGACATGTTTGAACCATTCCATTTTTGTAAGAAAAAATAGTTTTTTAATCAATAGTGCCATAAAACAGAATTTTACAACCAACGTATTTTTATCAGAATTTAGGCAATGTTGTAGAGTTTTCTCAACAGCTTCCCTGTAAATCTTATTTTATTTCTATTTTACAATCCTAATGTTTAGTCTCGATTTTCAATTATGGCCTTTCCCTCTACTGATCTCTTTTCTTTCCCTTTATTTCTCTTAAAACCCATCAATAATTTTCAATTATATATAGTTTTTCCTTTGTTGATATTTAAGACTTTCAATAATTATGATAATTAATACTTACAGGGAGAACATGGGAATGATGGGAGGATCATATCACCACTGTTTCCACTCCTATTTTTTCGATGATAAATTAATAAAAACTTCTGAGTTAAATAGGCACCATGCATGATAAATTATTTTTTATAATAGGGAATTAAAATAATATGAAAATATTTTTAAAAATATTAATTTCAAACAAAAAAATAAAAAAATTTTAATTTTTTTCAAAAATATTTTTAAAATACAAAAATAAATAGATGTAAGTTTTACTTATTCTCACAACTGCACTCCTTTCTCAACAGGGCGGATGCAAGAAATTTTGTTGGGGGCAAATTAATAATAATAAAAAAGATTTCTAAAGTGTCCAAAGTTCGAAGTTAGGGACCGTTTGGTAGTGCGGTCGAAATTGCGTTTCGTCAAATTTCAAAAAAAATTTTTTGTTAAAATTAAGTTCGGTTTGTACTTTTTGAATCGTTTTGATGTGCTGATGTCAAAAATAATTTTTAAAAAATAAAAAAACATCATTAGCATGTATTTCGGCACGAAAAGCTATTTGAAAAGCAACCGCTACCACACTACCAAACACGCTCTTAAAAATTAAAGTTATTCAAGAAAGAAGCATGGAAAAAAAAAAAACTTGCAGGTGTCGGGCCCTGCCAGCTCCCGTGCCTCCGCCCTTGTTTCTCAACACTCATGAACATTTTGTCGATCTTCCTTGCCATTAAATATACTTGGTTATAGAAAATCGGTAATAAGGTCAACAAATTTAATCTAGTTGTTTTTATTACTATTTATTTAGAAGAACACATTAAAGTGGCAACACCAAAATAAATATAAATTCTAAACTATCATCGGAAAAAAAATCCTTATAAAAAATAAGATGTGCTAAGCTTACTCAAATTAAAACATACATGTACATTGGTCATCAATTGCTAAGTTCTAATGACATTAACTAACAAGGGGTTGTTATTAAATAAAATGCAATGTTATATTTATAAAGGATCCAATAAAATATTGTTGAGAATTCTCATTTCTTTTTTTTGTTCAATACTAGCTTAATCGGGTTTATTATTCTCATTTTTAATATCGTATTTGAAGTTGAGGCTAAATCAGTTTTTTATTAAATTATATATATATATATATATTATATTAATATATTTTTAAATAAAAAATAGTGTAAAAATAATTTTTATGAGAAACAAAATCCCTAAATCCAAGGAAAATCAGGCTCCACAGGGACGTGCATTTGTCGAATGGGCTTTGCTAGATCAAACTCTTTTAAAACCAGCATGTGCACAAAAAAGGTCCGGATTTCTCTCCTCCCCATTCTCTTGAAGGCTTAAACCTCAAGCCATGGCCCATCTCCTCCTCGTTCCTTCGCCTTTCCCCAGCTCAAAATAAACAATCTCTTACAATGTTGCAAGTTTTTCTCCATCAAATCTGCAAGCTTATTTTGTTTATCTACGTTAGGACATTTAACTAACAAGCTCTGTCTTTGTATCTATTCCGCAACACAATCCAGTAAATAGGTCGTTTAAATGGCATTATTCTTCGTGAAATAGTGTTTTTATGGCGAATTAATATGGATCTTATTGGTACAAAAAGCTATGGTGTCTTAGTGCTTGCACTTTGGTGATCAGATTTTAAGTTCTGATGATTTAACGTTCTCGTTTTTCCACTATCCAATTTGCAGAGAACAAGCTCTCCAACTCTTCAGTTCGTTTTAAATTGATAAACCTTTAGCTATCTGTTTCGTGAAAAACCAGACAGTTTCTTCGTTTTACAAGTGCTCTACAATTTTTTGTTGTGATCAAATTGTTAATCATGAAATTAAATGCTCAAATTAATATTAACATATTTCCATATTCAAAAGGCGTAGTTAGAGTATTGAGTTATATTTCAGTATTAAAGGACTATGAAATAATTTCATGGTTCTTCTTTTCCTCTGTTTTGGCTCTTCTGCAGAACCCCTCTTTTAGTTTCTTATTTGCCTATTCCAGTCGTTATCTTGTATCTCATGCTTATAAAGAAGAAAGGGACTCTGAAGTAATTATAAGAAATTAAAGAGGTTCGAGGACTGATATTAGCAACTCAACTAAATATAGTTGAAAGACCAAACTAATATAATATAAAATTAACAATCCAGTTTGAATTTGTTTTTCAATAATTATAAATTCAAGTTTTTTTTAAATTATTAAAAATTTATATAATTATTAATTTTAAAATTTGTAAAATTAATTTAAATACACACAAATTGACTCAAATATCCTGTACTTACTTGGTTGATAAAGTTTCAGAACGAATTTGTGAGATAAAAAAAAAAAAGGAATGGTTTTCCGAGAAATATATGGTGTCGTGTTAGATACTGTACAATGAAAGCACTAAAAAAATCATCGACCTCAAGAGATAAAGCTTTGTGTGGCTACAGGCCTCAAAACAGCAACACGAAGCACCTCCAAACAAAAGCCCTTATCGACTTGCAATTCTTCCACTGTTTCTCAACCGTCCATGAAACACTGTTATGTCTGGTTCATAAAAATGACATTGCCCGCAGTGGAAAATTAAGACATGAACATTGAGAGGAGACTTGATTTCAACCAGGGGTTCTAACTTCTGACTAGTTCAACGAGGACGACATTAACAGAAAAACAATTAAGTTAATATATAATTCGTATCTTTTGATTTCTTAATTTGTCCTTTGCTAGCCAGGTCTTTTCCTAACACCAACCGCGAAGGAATCTGTTGGCTTTTCGGTTTATGTGTTCTGGACGAAAAGAAAACCAGTCAACTCACTTCCTAGACGTTGCTGATTAGATAATTTCTACCATGGTTACTAGCATGCTGTTCCTGAAAAAGGAAGAAAAAAACATGGTAAGATCCAAGTCACTACTACCTTTGTCCAAGTTACATTTGTCTGCTGTAAGGATAAAGATCAGAAGAAGAAATCAAGATGAATATTCATCTAATAAAACCAGTTCGACACTCAAGCTGTACCCAACATATCTGCAAACCTTACTTAATTCTCATGCCTTGGGAGTAAGGGCATGACTGGTTCTAAGTGAATGACTGTGACATATATCTACCATGACTGGCAATCGTTTAATAGATTATTCAATTTCTTTTTAATCTTCTCTCTTCATCAGTCTCAAACCTCGAACGTGATGGTTTTGGTATAAAGTCCAATGCCAGCAGATTGCGGGTGAGGCTGGTAGATTATTCAATGTCACAGCTTCATCTATAAATTTACTGATCATCTATAAATTTAAAGTCTAGGAGGAATGCCCCATGGATTTACCTACCAAGTAAACTCCACAATTTAATGCAATTATCAAGCCTGTATTTCTTATGCGTTGTAATTGTTAGAGAATAATATAAATTTTATCCTGAAAATAGCTTAAAGTTATTGGATTGAAATGATTTTCTAATATGATATTAAAGCTTTAATGATCAAATAATCACAATTTCATTATCTTTATTTATTTAATAAAAAAATCAAGAACAAGATAATATTGGTCTATATAAATTTTAAATCAAAAAATTTTTCACTTGAAAGAATATATTAAAAAATAATATAAAATTATATTTTAAAATTTATTTAACAATTTAAATTGTTGAATTAAATTAATTTTACAATACCAAAAATGCAAGACAGCTCAAACTGTACTTATCTGATGCATGGATGTTTTTACAGATATTAGAACGCTGGCATCTATAAATGCTTATACTTGCTACATTATCAAATAAATCTGAATTTAAAGATCACTTCCCATTACTTTATTTAAATTAATTTATTGGTTTAATCTGTATTGACTTAACTTCGAATGAGAACAAACACGCAACTTAACTTCAAACGGCTTTAATTCTTTATCCGACGAGCCAATTTTCAAGATTAAATTCAACTCACAGATTTTAATTAGGTCTTATATTCCGATAACTAATTTGCGTGTTTAATTTCTTCGACTGCACAGCATTTAGGTTGATTACAGATTCTATGTGATTTTGATTTTTCCTAATTATTCCTCGTGTCAGAGGAGACGTACGAGGGTGCTTTTATTATATCTTGGATTGTAAGTGATCTGGGGTCAGTTCATCATTCAATACAGATTATACTTCAGAGTCTTTTTAAATAATTTATATTATTTTTTAGAAGATTAAACCGTTCTCTAATCTAGTTTTAGACAAATCGCTATACCTAAATTAGAATCCTATTCGAAATGAATTTATTAATTTCTCTTGATCTTTAAATTCAAGATGATAACTTAAATTACAAGTCCTCCAGTAACTCGACCCGTCACCTCAGGACTGTGACTGCATATGATTCATTGACACGGTCATAACTCGGGACTGCTAAATACCCATAGACGACCCGTGTTTTTTTCGTTCAAAATCTAGATAAAGCTGGTTGGAATTATTGGCTTTGACGTGCGCTTTGGTTAAAGAGAGGGTGGACCCCATTGCGTTCTTTCTCCATATACAGACATCATTTCCCTTTCGTTGTCTGCTCAGTGCTTCCCTTCCAATCTAATTAAAACCAAACAGTTTATTTAATCATGTTTTTCCAACACAAGCACGGAAGATCGGAGGTGGATGTATAGCACCGGTTTACTCCTGAATAACACCAAACAGTACTGAACCGGAACACGAACCATATGCATGCTCGGTGTTTCAAGTAAAAAGATGATGTTATCTCTCATAAATCATGTTAAAGAGCAAGTTGCCAGCAATTAGAAAACCAAAATGAAGAACACGAGCCAAATAAGATTTTCCAGCATATATAATTTGAGTGGTAATTGAAACCCACACGCTGGTTCGATATTTTTATCATCTTCGTAAAGTACAAATCTTGAATTCGCATTACACGCGCTAAGACTCAGTCTTCTGCTTTAGAAATTCTTGGCCACCCACGCTGAAGAGCACAGGATAATTACGAGGCGGCGGTGGTGTGAAGGTTTTTTTATTTAAAAATATATTTAAAAAATGTTTTTTTAAAAAATTAATAATATATTAAAAAAATTTGAAAATATAAAAAAATTATTTTAAAAAAATAAAACAAAATTTTGAATTTTTAAAATCACGTTCTCAAAAACTACGAGATAGAATCATTATTATTTGGAAGATTATACGGTACAAAGGTCCGGTAGGTGTGGCTTATCACTATATAAGATCTTAAAATCACAGAACCGATTGAAGTTTGCAATTTACGTTTGTAATTATAAATATATAAAAAAGACGAGGTCTACCATGTTTTGTTTGGTAGTCAATTTGCTGGCTAACTTACTTCCCAGGTTTCGACTTTGCTAACGTAAGCAACATACTTTTCAAAATAGCTAGCAATTTCCTTTTTAATATTGATGAACACGTAGTAAGAACTACTTTTTCACACTGATAAAGTGCAAAAGTCTAATCAGGCTTCTACAAGGGAGGATAATTAAACTGTATGTATTAACGATTGTAACAAGGATTGCTGCAAATAGGAAAAGCACTCTAAATACTTGATTAAAACCCTACATAAATAATTTTAAGGGGTACATAAATAATACAACTTAACTGCTTAAATTCTAAATTTATTTTTAAAAATCATCAGTTTGGATCTTACAAATCTTATAGCTATTAAAGATTTACATGGTCGTTAATTTTAAAACATATAAAATTAATCGAAATATGTATAAACTAATCCGAATATTCACTTTAATTCAAAAATAAATAAATAAACATGGTGAGACCACTTCTCTTGAAATTATAGAGCAAATCAATCATATATTTATTTAATTATATCATGATTGCTTGTATTGTTATTAATATTTTGTTAATCCTTGCCGACGCTGTAGAAGGTGGGCCCGGATATTCTATTTTCACAAGTAATGTTTCTGGTGGAAGATGGAAGGGGTAATCTGAAAGCGATTTAAAGAAGACTTTGAAGGTGCCAAACTTTAGGAAAATACGTGGCAACTGATTGGGTTGCTCATAAAAGAAATTTTTATTTATTTTCTTAATTTTTCTTTTGCTGGTGCTTATGAAGAGGCGCACCAATTCACTATGCAGTCTCGTGCCTGCTTATTTTATTCTTTGTTGGTTAGGATATATCTTTCGATTAAAGGGTAAGCAGAGCTAAAGAATAAATATTTTATTTTTAATAAACCTAAATGCATAATTATTATAAAAAAATTAAATTTAAAAACTAAAATTAATATTAATTTTTTTTAAAACCCGCGGGGTGACTACTATAGATGCATCCATAGACAAGTATTTAAGTTTGTTTTTGGTTTTTAATCAAAAAGCATTTTTAAATTTTTTTGAATTTATTTTATAATTTTAAATCATTTTAATATGTTAATATTAAAAAATATTATTTTAATATATTTTAAAAATATATTTTTTTAAAAAATAATTGCTATTATAATTCCAAGTACATATAAATAAAGTGAAATAAATTTATTTTTCTGAGTAAATAATTCATTAAACAAGTTTTCTTTCTTTCTTCCCCGGGCTGGCAAAAAGTTTTCCATTACTCTATGGAGTAAAACAGCTGAATTAATGGCATGTTTGTTTTTATATTTTAACAATATTTTAAAAAAAAATTAAAATTTTTTATTAATTTTAAATTAATATATTTTGTATTAACTTTAAATTAATTTGTTTAGTGTTTTTAAATCATTTTGATGTGCGGATATCAAAAATAATTTTTAAAAAAATAAAAAATATATTATTGGCATATATTTTGGCACGAAAAGTTATTTGAAAAACAACCGTAACTACACTATCAAATAAGCTCAATTATAATTATTTAAGCTTGAATCCATCACCTATTAAATTTCTTTAACCTAAGATGCTAAAAAAAATTCTTGCAGTGAGCATTGCATGGTTTTGAATACCTATAAATTTTTTAAAAATAAAAAATAATAATTATGGAAATAGAAGATCTTTCCAGTATTAGTCGAATTTATCCAAAAAAAAAAGAAAAAGAAACTGATCATTACCCATAACTACATGGAAAACGTTGAAAATGAGATTATGACTATGAAACAAGAAAACGCTGCTAATTAATCAGTATAATAGTGTCATTAAGTTTGCCTCGACCCCGAGATAACATCAGCCTCGACTTTAATAGAGACATCAAGGAAACAACCGAAGCTCCCACCGATTCCAATTACAGGGCGAGTTCAGCTTTTTACTGTATAAATTTACAGTTAATGACGAATGCTTTTTAGTTTTAGTTTTTATTTTTTCAATTGATTTGCTTTTTAGTTATATTTTTTTCTGTTTAATTTGGTTTTTAAATTTTAATTTTTTTCTATTTAGTTATTATACTCTTATAATATGGATCTAAGGTTTAACAAGTTAATATGGTTTAATGAATTAATTTAGTTGATTTAAAATTTTTTTAATGAGTTTTTTTATTTTAATTATATATTTTAATATTGATTTGATTGAAAATTAAATTTTATAATTTATTTTGTTTATTTTTTATTTGATTATTCTGATCTCATGAGAGGTTTTATTATACCTCTCTTTCCATAGCATTATTTATTGTAATAGTGCTTTGCTTTATTTTTTTTATATATATTTATTTATTTATTTTATATTTTTTTTTAATTATCATATTTTTATGATACGGTCTTGCAATCAAATCCACATCCAAAGCTTTCGAGTCTGATGTGATAGTAAAATTAGGTTAAATAAGTTTAATATTATTATTAATATTAAAAATATTATTATTTATATTATAAATATTATTTTTGAATCAGGTGTTAGGTGTTGTAGTAACATCCAAGGCTCTTTTATCTAGTTTTATAAATAGGCTCAATATTTTTTGGTTTTAATTTTTTATATGTATAATTTTTATGCTAAAAAAAAATTCCACGGCATAGTGCGGCGACCAACCTACTAATCACTATCCATCAATATCATTTTACTATTCTTCTAAAATATTCCAATTAATGTCCAGGCGGTAGGCCGCATGATCACTTGGACAGCAATTAGTTAGGAAAGCGACCGAGTTTCCCGGTTACCTTTATTTACTTCTTCTTACCGATCAAAAAGTCTATAACATTGACGGCACCTGACTGGAAGGACTCCAAAATTCACAGTAATGCCTGATTATTTCATGGAAAGTACGGGATATTATTTTTCAGAAACGTGTTGTTTATCGTTACAAAAGTTCTCAATAAAAAATATGTTTTAATTAAAATAAATTTGATTTATTCTTCGAAAAATATCATCATTTTATTTTAGATAAAAATTACTTTATAAAAGATGTGAGAAATTCAAAAATATTTTATTATTTATTAATTATATCAAATTTAATTTTTAATTTTTAATTACTATATATATTTAATTTTTTTTAATTTTATCTCTTAAAACCTGATTTAATTTGATTTTTATATTAATTTTGGACATTAATATTTTAATTATTATCTTTTTTTAAAAAAATAATTTCTTAAATTATATATTTTTTAATTTTATTATTTTTCAATTTTTTTTTAGGTTTAATCTTTATTATTTTAATTATTATTTATTTTATTTGAATAATTTATTATATTATTGTTTTTTTAATTTCATTTTTATTTAACTCTTTTAGATATAAGATGAGGTTCTCGTTTTTTTAATAAATTTAAATTTTTTTAATAAAAATTAATAATTTATTTTTAATTTAATAAGTTATTTTTTAATTAAATACTAAAAAAAATATTATTCAGCTTATTTTTTTACAATAACACCAGGCATAAAAACAAATTATTTTTCAGGAATTAAATAAATAATGTATTTTACAGCAGTAAAAAAGAAGTCCAGTACCAGAAATTTAAAAGAAAAAGAGAAGACGCGTTTTCAAAAATCAAAAGCGTCTCTCAGGGGTCTAAACATGTCTAAAAAATCCAAGCACGCACGCGAGAGAGAACATAGTTTTTGAATGTTATCTTCTTCTTCCTTTGCTTGTTTCTCTACCTGTTTACAATTCAATACAGCTGGTGTTTGGGCACTGTTGTTCTCATGGAGATCAATAACTGGAAAATCAGTCGGTTTGGAGTTCTAATCTTGTTTTTGGTATATCAAAACTTGATTCTCTGCTTTCCGCTTAATGATGAAGGTAAGTAAGTGTGTCTATGCTTGTGTTGTTCGTTTCTGGGTTAAGCTCTCGAGAAAGTAAGTAGTGGAACAAGTGATAAAAAGAGCAAACGATGATGATGATGCAGGTATGGCGTTGTTGAAGTTGAGAGAGGGAATTGTGAGTGATCCATACGGTGCGTTGAAGAGCTGGAAAATGGATTTTGGAGTGATTAATCCCTGTTCCTGGTTCGGTGTTGAGTGCTCTTATGATGGCAAAGTTGTAGTTTTGTAAGTTTTTCTTCTTCTTCCCTCATCTTGTTTTTAAGAGATTTTGACTTTTCTGTTATGTTATGTTTGGTTTCTGGGAAATTTAGGGAAATGAAGGAGTTTGAAAGAAGCTGTAAACTTAACGCTTACTAATTTACTAACTTCATAGTATTTTTGTTTTGAGAATTCAAGGTTACTTTAAAATTTTGGATGTTAAAATTTATGATTTGGTCAACTTTGTTATTGTTAGTTATGTAATTAATCAAGTAAGTCAATGAGGAAGTAGTGGTTCTTTGTAATTCTTTTCGAAAAACATGTTAGAACAAAGTAATTCTCTTTAAATTCCTTGCGATACTTCTAAATATTTTGTTTGATTTGCTGTAAAGATGACTTTTTGCTGTTGTATTTACATACAAATTTTCTCTTCAGCAGTTGGTATTGATTTCATGTGGTCATTCTCTCAGTAGGATTATTTTTAAGTTCTTGTTCTAAAGGTGAGTTTGTCATATAATTCGCAGGAACTTGAAACATCTTTGTCTTGAAGGAACACTGGCACCTGAAATCACAAACCTTGTCCACATAAAGTCTATGTGAGTATTCATTAGGTGACTGATATTTAGAGCCCTTCCTTCTGTTTTATGCTCTAAATTTTAATCTCTAGCATTGTCTCTTAATGTTTAATTGCAGTATTTTACGCAACAACTCATTTTCTGGGATCATCCCCGAAGGGGTTGGAGAGCTGAAGGCGTTGGAAGTGCTAGATTTTGGGTACAATAACTTCAATGGGCCCCTTCCACCTGATCTTGGCAGTAATCCCTCCCTGGCAATCCTGTGAGTGTCAAACAATTTTTATGGTCAACGAAGTTATCTTCTGCTTCTGTCAATATATTAACTTATTTTCTACCTATATCCAGTCTACTGGACAACAATGAACGACTCAGAAGCTTATCATCTGAAATTCAACATCTGGAGACGCTTTCTGAATTTCAAGTAGATGAGAACGAGTTGTCTAATGCAGCTAAAGGTTCATCCCGCAACAAAAGATCCATTACATGGTATGTCACTATGATCAACTTTATGATACTCTCTTGTGGGTGATATCACTCTGGATGTCTGGGGAAAACTCCAGGAGATGGGTCCCTATGAGTTTCTTGTATGGGCTCTTTAAACCATGGGGTGACATTTCCCTAGTGTCTTTGACATTGAAGGGACCTCTGAATTGTCATACCTTTAGAATTTTTCTTGAGTTTATCTTGTGTTTCTTGATCTTCTTGGTACATAATGTTTTAAGTGCTGCATGCTTTTATAATATAATGCTTTTTTTTTTTTCATTTTTCGATAGGAATCTTGTGCGTATAGAAAATGCAGTTCACAGACGACAGCTGCAAAAAACAAAATTAAAAAAAAATGAGAGTTCTCCTTGTCCTTCTAGGAATCACCCCACGCCAACTCCAAAAGAGTCAACTGCACCACCTATAATGCCAATTGGAAATTTATCTCCAAATGGTTCTCCTCCACCTTCCATTTCAGCTCGTTCTGACTCAAGTGCTCCCAGAATATCACCTGAATCTTCCCAACCTAAAAAACATCATGTTGCAATCATAGCTGGAGCTATAGGGGGCACCCTAGTTATTCTCATTTCAATCCTCAGTATATATATCTGCAAAACCAACAAGGCTTCTGTCAAACCTTGGACTACAGGATTGAGTGGACAGCTTCAGAAAGCATTTGTAACTGGTAAGTCTTTCTTCTTGGTAAAATAATCAAGAAGTATTTATTGGGACTCCATTTCCAAATTGGAAAGAAGTATTCTTGTTCCTACATCTATTCAGTAATGTATTATCTGAAAACCTGAACCGGATAATAAGAAGTAATGATATTGAGTTTGACTTAGTTGAGTTAATTTGGTGTTAATCTTGCATGCTTTTGTGATCATTACCATCATATATCTGTATTTGATGTCATAATTGTTCAACTCTTGACCACCTACATGTGCAACTAGAGACAGTGGGTCCACATCCTTTTGTTCCTCTGTTTCCTTTCCTCATCCCCTTCAGTGTTTTATATTTCCATGTTCGTGTTTTAACCTTGTCTTTGCACTAACATGATTTAGATTTACATTTCAGGTGTGCCAAAGCTTAAGAGATCTGAGCTTGAAGCGGGCTGTGAAGATTTTAGTAATGTAATCGGTTCTTCACCAATTGGCACACTATACAAAGGGACGTTATCTAGTGGAGTTGAAATAGCTGTGCTAGCTGTGGCATCTGTTGCAATAACATCTGCCAAGAATTGGTCAAATAATCTAGAAGTTCAGTTTAGACAGAAGGTAATCTACGTTTAACTCCCATTGAATAATACATGCTTATGGTGTGATCTGGCATTTCCTAATTGTTTTCTCGTTTTATGCTTCAGATCGAGACATTATCAAAAGTGAACCACAAGAATTTTGTTAACCTTATTGGGTACTGTGAGGAGGAGGAGCCTTTCACAAGAATGATGGTATTTGAATATGCTCCAAATGGGACACTCTTCGAGCATTTACACAGTGAGTTAGAATCATTAACACATACCAAAAATAAGATCTTTGTTGTTGAGATTCATTAAATAAAAACATAAAGATCATCATTCTGAGTGTGTGTTTGGTAAGGCAGTTGAAAGTGTTTTTTCATAGTGTGTTTCATCTGAAAATGCATAAAATTAATTTTTTAAGTGCTATGATTTTGACTTTCTCATATCAAAACTATAAAAAAACAATAATTTTGGTGCCTTTTCAGACAAAAAGCACTTTGTAAAATCACTTTAATAAGCACCTAAACGGCAATGCTAAATGGAGCCTAATCAACTTGCAGAGTTAATGCAAAAACTTTATGAAGTATATTTTTAAAACAAATGATGTTTGCAAGTATTGCCTCATTAATATTCATATTAAAACTATTGATTTCTTTCTTTCTTTTTCCTGATATCTACCTTGTATCCTGAATCGAGTCCATCATATGCAAATGATCCATTAACCTCCAATCTTGAGAAGATAGAGAGTGTAAACAAAATGAATGTTGATTATACGGAGTGCAACTTTAGGGGTTTCTTTTTTCCTTGTATGGGTTTCATCACTTTGTGAATAATAGATCTACTTTGCTGCACCGATGTTTTGGAAGTTTTATGCGCTTAGGATCTTGAGTTGGCCAGCGGGTCAGGCATTTGAAAATCATAATCCATCTTTAGTTCTTGCCCCTAGAAAAAGAAAATTTTCTCTCTCCATTTGGTTTGTGTTTGGTTTTGTTGTAGATTGTAAATCTTATTATTAAGTTTCATCCTGCAGTTAAAGAATCTGAACACTTGGACTGGGGGATGCGGCTGAGAATTGCAATGGGCATGGCATACTGCCTTGAGCATATGCACCAGCTGAATCCACCAATAGCTCACAGCAACCTGACCTCTTCAGTGATCTCTCTAGCTGAGGACTATGCATCCAAAATCTCAGACTTCACCTTCTCAAATGACATAATTGCAAATGAGATGAAACTATCTGGCAAGAAGCTCCCAGATGTGCCTTCGGCACTCCCGGAAATTGATGTTTACAATTTTGGTGTCTTGTTATTTGAAATGGTTACTGGTAGGCTACCATACTCGGTGGACAACGTCTCACTTGAAGCCTGGGCATCAGACTATTTGAGAGGGTACCAACCCCTCAGGGAAAAGGTGGATCCAACTCTGGACTCCTTCGAAGAGGAAAAGCTGGAGAGAATTGGTGAAGTAATAAAATCTTGTGTGCTCCCGGATCCAAAACAAAGACCAACAATGAGAGCAGTGACTGGAAGGTTAAGAGAGATAACTAAATTAACACCAGATGCAGCAATCCCAAAACTTTCTCCTCTGTGGTGGGCAGAGCTTGAAATTTCGTCCGCAGAAGCCTGCTAAAATATGATCGGGCTGTAAGTTTGAGCTCAATTTCTCACTGTTTTTAGTTATAGAGGCACAAAACCAGTTGCCTGTAGGTTTTTCCCCACTTGTACCTATCATAGGGAAGGGAGATCAGTTACTTGTATATACCCGAGTTGGTGTGCCTCTCTCTCCCTGTTCTATACATATATATGTAATTTCTTTCTTTTTTAGGTTGAAAATTGGCTGGGAAATGAGCCATAGAAACCAAACCACACGTAAATTAGTTAATATTCCAGTTGTTCTTGTTCCTCCTCTCCTCTCTCTATCTTTGACTCGTTGAATTCTGATGGTGATGGACTTCAACTGAAGATAAGAGGCATAGAGCAAGCAGTGCCAGATTAATTCTTTTTTTCTTTTTCCTTTTTTCTTTTTTCCTTTAACCATAGGATGACGATTCAAAGTATCCCTGTCTAAATAAATATACTGTGATTTGTGATGACTCTGGCTGCCAAAATAAAATGTAAAGATCATCTATGGAGCACAATATCCACGAAAGTTCAGCGAATCTGCCCCGTTTGGGGCTGCGGTCAATGCTCAACACGGTGGCTTTCTCTCATCCCAGTGGATTTTGATTGCTTTTCCAAAAAGGCACGGAAGGGGCTTCCTTTTTTTAAAAAAAAAAAACAAGGTGAAAGACCTGTAAGATGTTCATAAATATTGTAATACGTTTTTTGGAACATTGAAACTTCATATTCAGGTACAATATTTCTCTTTAATATTTTTTTTCAGTTTTGTATTAAGATTTACTGTTTTTCAAATAAAGAAAATGAATAATACAATTTGTTCTTACATACAAGCACTTTTTAGTAATGTAAAATATTAAAATTATTTTTTACATTTAATTAGTGTTATAATTTTTTTTATCATAAATCTAATATAAAAATTTCCTTTTTTTAGATAATGATGGTTTTTAAATTTGAATAAAATAAAATAAAATAAATATTTTGTAATTAGATTGTCATGAATACAAAATATTAAGAGAGCTATTATAAATTAAATTATAGTTTTGAATTTTTATGAAAAACAGTTGTAATCTTGACTTTTTTATGAAAAAAAAACATTTGCATTCTCATCAATAGAATGCATCTTTTTATTTCTTATTGAAAAAAATAAAAATAATTTTATATTGATTCACACACCATTATCTTTCAAAACTCAATGGTGCTATGTATGGAAGAAAAGTTAGAGTTTGTTTGGTATTGTTGTAACAGTTGTTTTTCAAAGTGTTTCTCCCTTAAAAATACATTGAAATAATATTTTTATTTTTTAAAATTTAATTTTTACATTATCACATCAAAACGATCTGAAAACATATAAGAAAATAATTTAAAATAAAAAAAATATATAAAAAATATTTTTCAAAATATTTTTAAAATAAAAAACAAACAGGATTTTAATCAAAGTTATCATCTCTTATTATTAAAACTGCAACCAGGATATAATACTTTCATTTTCAGCACTCCCAAAATGCATTTCAAAGGGAGGGAAAAAACAAGAAAGAAGAGTATACACTTGTCATTCTCGAAATACCAATATACAGATCTTTATGGATCAAAAGTTCTATAGAATTAGCACAGCCATAAACAGCAGGCCCAAGTCCACAGCCCTTTTGAACATATTTTACGGGGAAAAAAACCTAAAATCTGTTTGAAAATATGCAGGCCGAAGAATTCTCCACAATCATGGTGTTGGTGGGCACATGCGAGGGTTCGATTATTCCCACCTGTGAATCTTGGGCTCCATTCTTTCAAGCAAACAGAGGCAAAAACCATACATCTTCGTGCTTTTCAGAACAAATAAGATACTGCATAAATCTCTCTCATGCGACAGAAGAAAAAAAATGGAAGACGTATTTCTTTCTTCGTGTTATTTTTTATTCAGGAAGGAAGGTGGTCTTCACGTTAACACAAGCTTTGAAGGATCGAAGTTAGTAGTTGACATGCCGCAACTTAGTAGTCCCCACGTCTATCAGAATCTTCAAACAGAAATATGATCATGGACCAACAAATTTCCAGTGCTTATAAATACTTGCATATTCAAATCTACCCTCACACAATTACAGATCACTTTTGCTCTCTGCTTAAGCTGCAACAACCTCCACAGAGAATATGGCAAGCAACCAGCTCACAATTGTCGTCTGCTCTCTCTTGCTGCTCCCATTAGCCTTCCTTTCAACAGCTGCCAATAATGAAACTACTCCGACCAAGCCGGTAGAGAAGAAAGTCGATGTGGTGGTTGAAGGCATGGTCTATTGCCAAAGCTGTAAGAATTCTGGATCATGGTCTTTGACAGGGGCCGAGCCAATCCCGTCAGCTAAAGTCAGTGTCATTTGCAAAAATTTCAAGAAACAAGTCACTTACTACAAGGCATATGAAACCAATGCATATGGTTACTTCTATGCACAGCTTGATGACTTCAAGATGAGCAACAATATTTTGGACCATCCCCTCCATGGTTGCCATGTGAAACTCATTTCATCTAGTGTTGCAAACTGCAGCCTCCTCTCCAATGTTAACTATGGACTCTATGGTGCTCCACTTCGATTCGAGAACAAGGTGTTGCGAGGAAGTCATTACGAAGCTGTGATCTATGCTGCAGGTCCCTTGGCTTTCCGACCAGCTCAATGCACTCCTGAAACTCATGTCTGATATTACTGCTCTTTCACTGATCTTTTAGGTCGTGACCAATCTTCATCTCTGTTTTTATTCTTGTTTTGTTCCCTCCCCTGTTGATTTTAACTATAATCTAGGAATGGTGGCTATCTGTTCCATTTATTCAACGACTTTGTTTCCTTTGCATGAAGTGTTACTTCTTTACAATCACAATGTTGTTGTAAGCTATTTCTTTTTCTTGGCTGTATTTGCGAAAGTATTATAATGACATAGATCACGCCACGATGCAGATGAAGATGATCAATCGTCATTTTCGCTTTGATTCCTGTTTCAATCCCTCTTCTGTTGATTTTAGCAGTTTCATCCGGCAATGGTGGCGATTTGTTGTATTTCTTCAATAAATTGAATTCCCTGGCATAAAGAGTTGCATTTTATCTATTACAAAGTCGTTGTTTAGAAATTTCTTTCTCTAGGGCCCAGGCTGTATTTGCAGACATCACAAGGACTCCGATGACAGATCACAGCACAATGCAGATGAAAAGCATGTTTGGAAACACAGTCCAAATCCTTTAAAATTTTAAATTTTTTATTTTGCTAAAAATTATTATTTTTTTTATGTTTTTAAATTATTTTGATGTGCTAATATCAAAAATAATTTTTTTTAAAAAAAATATTATTTTAATATATTTTTAAATAAAAATTATTTTAAACCAGAACCGTTACAAAATTCAAAACAAGCTCAAAGATAATCGGCTGCAACAGAGATTGGAATAAAGATAGTGCAGGCAAACGCTAAACCACATTCGAAGATTTTGATACGAAGCATGATCAAAGTGATCAAATTTTAACGAATTCAAGCACAAGGCAAATGTTGTGGTAAATCACAACACATTAAATAAGCTACAGATTGAAATCTTATGTGCCATTAATAATAACTGTTCCTAAAAGTCCAATGGCATTCCGAACATTTTATTTATGTCATCCATGGCCGCTTTTGTAAAAACTGTTGGCTCAAACAAATCAGTGTTGCTTACTCTGGAGGACTTGGGTGGTGGCTGACCTTGTTGATGTTCCAGATCATCATCGGGAAGTATTGAAAATCCGCAAATGTCTTGTTTCATAACCGGTGTTTTATCCTGCTTTGGTCTCTTGGTTCTTACAAAATCCATTGGTTTCCCAAACATGTTGTTGATATCATCCATAGCCTCCTTCAAATTGACTGTAGGATCTACTAATCCGTGGTGGCAGACATTCTCCACCGCCGCCGCATCTAAGATGGTAGACCCGACAAACCTGTGAACAACTGTATCCTCTCGATGCTTTATTCGAGGCAAGCTCTCATCATCCATATAATCAGAGCTTCCAGTTGGAAGATCCTTCGGACTTGGGAAGACAAAAGCTTTTAAAGGTAAAGCAGATGACCGAGAACCTTCTGCCAGATTTCGAGTCTTACTCTCCTTTAATTTATTCTTCTGAGTTCTGTCACCATTTTCACCGCTTTCTTCGTCATCAATGAATATTTGGAATGGTTCTTGATGAATCAAGGGGATTTGAGCTCTACCATGCACCTTCAGGGAAATACTCTTTTCTTTTTTTCGATGTAATGATTCGGTTCCATTGTCCAAATTTTCATCAATAAAGACATCAAATTCACTGTTCAAACCATGCTCTTCTTTTGGTCGACTTCTGCGTGATCTACTTATTGGAGCAATCTCTAAAGGCTCTCGAAACATGCTATTGATGGCATTCATGGCCTCCTTCATATTTATTGTAGGGTCCAAGAGTCCATGATGGCAGGCATCTTCTGCTTCTTGCTTCCCAACTATTGCAGTGTCTACGAACTTTACCACGACCGTGTCATCTCTGTGACACATCTTGGATTCATCTGACTCTCCTGTATCCTCTTGCTTCTTAGATGCATCTCTCAGTCCAATCTTTTTCACATGCTCCTTCTTCGTGGACAGATCACTGCCCAAGCCAAATTCACATGAATTTCCTGAAAATCCAACATGATTAGATTCCTTCATTGGCTTTACATCCTGAGAACTCCCATCCGGTATCTTTTTAGGTTTATCCTCAATTCTGTATACATTCTCATCGTTCTCTTCTGTCTTCCTGGTAGATTGAGGTCTTTTATCACTCCTTCCTGTCTGGTGCTGCAAGACCTCTGTGAAAAGTTAGATGACAGAAGACCTCTACGAATAATGAAGGCAGGTCAACATCTAAAACAAAATGAACACCACCTGGATGTCCTTTTTCTTGTGTTTCTCCATGCGATGAAGGAACTGCTCATATGATTTCTGCAATTCATCAACAGGCTCGGCGAGGCTGTTCAGAAGTTGTTTCAGATGGAGGATATTGCTTAGTTCTATTTCCAAAAGAAAAAATCATATACCACCCAAAACCATCAAAGGGCTATGTAACATAATGAAATACAAAAGTTACTATTTTAGTAATGATGTATTTGGCAAGTTGCTATTCTTTTTGTGATGCAATAAAGCTAGTAATTAGCGGCCATAATATGTTCTTTGCATGGTAGAGGTAGATGGTCAAATAATGAACAAGGTTTTCATTCTCACATGAGTTCAGAGTGAGGTTTAGCTTATATTGACAGGAAGGGGAGAACAAAAAACAAAATATAGCTTCTAGCATTCCCTCAGGAACCAGGAGGTGAAGCCAATCACATGAACAAAATGCAAATACTCAGTAAAATGACTGCATTTTGCAGTCCATTTAGATCAAAAAAAATGTGAGTGCTCAATCAAGCCAGCTGCATCAAATGAAAGGTGAAAGTGGCTAAGAAACCCAGTTGAAAGGGAAAGAGGCTTTCATCTAAGCTTGTAATCCACTATTTTCTCAGAAACCTTGACATTTTCAACCTTTAGCCAACAGGTAAGAGTAGTCCCGCCTAAAAACTACAATGCCGAGAAAAAAAAAAACATGCCCACTGTCTAGATGCAGAACTGGGAAGTCACTAAACTGCTAATCGGCCTCATGCTTCCAAAGGGTTGCGTTACAAAATCCATGTACCACTCATTCAGATGTGTTGTAAGCATTTACTGATAATGTGCAGTAGAACTAAACATCAAAGGTCCTCTTCCATTCAAATATTGAGATATATTTTGAAATGTAGTTAACTTACTTCTGAACCCCTAAACGGTACATGTTCTCAGCCTCTTCAAATTTCTTCATCTTCTCATAATACAGAGCATATGCCTGGTAGAATAACGACCGCTTTGTTCCTATGCGATTTATTTCCATGGTGCTCAACAGCGCTCTTGGATCATTCACATAATCCATCTACTCAATCCCATTCAAAATAAACAAATAACCAAAATTACAATGATAAAATACAGCCAGTCTTTCTTAACCTTTAATACACTTTTATTTTCTCCGATTTCATTTTCTTTTCTGTTTGCCCATTTTACTCAAATACCAAACAAAAACAGAGAAATCAAGCAAGAAAATAAACAGCCCAGGTTCAAAAATCAGAGTTATCTAATAAACCAATCCAAAAACCAATAAATTAGACAAAAAACATAAAAAAAGGGAAAGAGACGGATTCTGAAATTCACCAGCTGTAACCAAACACGAAGGTAGCGCAAGTCATTTCTGTAACGCCTATCCGACTCAAAACTCTGTGTGCATTTTTGCAAAAAACGAGGCAGCTTTTGTTTCAGTGCATCCGGAAGCAAACACTCCTTCAGTTTCTTAATCCCCCTGTTTAAGAACAGATAATAAAGTTTGGTTAACAAAAGCAGCGGCAATATTATTATTAAAACAAGCAAAGAAGAGAAAAGAGAAAGATTAGGAGTACCGGAGCCAAGGGAGAAGAGGGTCATTGCCAGTGTAAGATTTGATGTCCGATATTAAAGAAGAGAAGAGATCATTGTGTTTGTGGGTTATTGACTTCTTTGTTTCCATTTGGAGATACAAGAGTTGATTAGTTGCTTTGTTTTGTTGATAGAACACCAAGTTAAGTTGAAAAGAAGCAACCAGAGAGAAGAAGAGGGAGGAGCGCGGAGGATTGTGGGTTTTTGAATTTTTTTATGAAACTACTATATCAGAGTATAGACCTGTAACCTGTTACTTGTTCATGGCTGAACCTGACTGGGTTCGATCTGGGTCTGGGTCTGGGTCAGGCCAGACTTATCTTTATAAGTCCAAAGCCCGGACCGACCATGTTATTCAGGCTGGTTCATAAGCCCGGGCCCTGCCCATGATACTGTAGCCAGGAAAAAACCATCAAGTTCATTCATCACTAAGACCTTCCCCGTCAATTATTGGGATTTTTCACTGAATTAGAACATCGATCGATATTATATAACCCCATTTATGGACAGGAAAGGAGAAAGAAAAAGGAGATCGGTGGCTGAGGGCGTGTTTTGAGAGAAAAAGTTCAAACAACCGATCCTATAGAAAATAAAATAAAATAAAATTTATTAGATAGAAAATTAGGGGAAAAAAAAGTTTAAAAAATAACTCAAGTGTACTTGAGTTAGTCTGTTAAATCCATTTTCTAACCGTGAAATTAGAAATAATTTTATAAAAAGTCAGATTAAATCAAATTATTAAGCCAACCTAATATTGAATGATAAAATAAAAAAAATTTATTGAAGACCCTAGAAAATAGAGTTAACTCGGCTTAATTTTTAAAACTTGTAACCCAGATCATGAGGTTGAAATTACCTCATGAAAGGTAAACCTGAAAAAAAAAAAAAATCAGATTCGTAATCAACTATATTCCGAGAGATAAAAATGAGAAAAAATCAATAAAATAAAATTTACAACAAAAAAAACAACAATCGAAAGAATAAAAATAATTTTGACCTGAAAAAAGAAATAAAATGTCGATTGGTGAAATTTTTAAAAAAACAATTAATAAAATGATCTAAATAAAAAAACGAGAACAAAATTTATCTAAAACCGACATTAAACCAAATGTTAAGTGATAAATTTTAAAAAATATAAATCAATTAAAAAAATTAAAAAAAAAATCAATCAAAATAACGATAATCAAAATTGAAACAAAAAAAGGAAGTCAAAACACCTTTTATTTTTTAAATCTAAAAGAGATGAGAGAGAAAAGATGGAGAAGAAGAAATAAATAAAAAAAAAGCACACCACCACCTCATATTGACCACCATAAGTGACCTCATACATTGTTTGTTTGCAGCGGATAACTCTTGAATGTTAGTGTTTGCAATGCACATGCTAATCACTTTACTTTGTTTGTTTATCATCGTCCGCCATATTTATTTTGATTTCTTAACTCTTAGCTGTTTGAGATAAACATAATTTTATTTTATTTTTTAAAATCAAACACTAGAATCTTGTTGCGACATTGCGAGAACTCCATATCCAGCCATCTAAAATAAAAATACCAAATCAAATCTCAAATAAAATAAGTGTGAAATGATTAAATTAAATAAAACATCCAGCGACAAAAAAATTTTCTTTAACCGTGCAAATTAGTTCCTAGTGTTAGCAAACAAAAGAAATTTGGTATTTAATTAAGCTTTAAATTTGATCCTTAAAGCTCCAATTCTTATAAATTAATAAAATTAAATTATTTTATCAAACCGAGCAAAGAAATATTCCTATGACATCAGGAACACACAATCATACAAACAAATCACCACAATCAATTCTTAAAAAATAGGATCAAATTTTAAAAAATAATCAAGGTACCAAAATGAATAAAATGTAACGGATCAAAAATAAAATAAAATAATACACTAAAATCCCTCACATGACACGGTGAAAACACTGCATTGATGCCCTTTATTTGTGTATTTATTTTTAATTTTAAAATTAATAAAGATGATACGGGATGGATATCATATTGAGCGCCAAAAATGATATTTGGAGGCATGTGCCGCGGTCTCTTGCCTCTAAGGTAGCGTTGACACGAAACAGGAGCAAATTGATCATGTAGGACCAGTTTCTAAAAAGCTACAGAGGATTAAAAGCCAAAAACTCTAAGTAAAAAAAAATAAAATTTCACTGTATATAAATAATATTCCAATGATAAAAACTTAAAATTAAATAATTTATTTTTTATGTGATTTTAAGTTTAAATTTTATGATTGTTAATACAATAATCCTTCTTCGATGTTAATAACAATAAAAAAATATTTTGACATATGTATAAACAGTAAAATAAATAGAATAGTAAAAGAGAAAACAAAAACACTGATTTATAATCCCAGTTCAACCCTTTTCAGGTATTCCTCTAAATACAATCTGAATTTCAACTACACCAAATGTTAATAACGCAGAAGGCAGTTCAGGGAGCATGACAACATTTGTTCTCGACTTCTCAGGGCGTATAAAAAACGTGTTTCTGATTTTTTTTAATGATTTTAATATAAATATTTTAAAAAAATATCTTACCCTACTGTATAAAACACACACTAGGACACAAGGGCGTACACCAACTCACCAAGGTCATCTATAAACATTAAATTGTTTTTTTTTTTAACTTTTTATATAATTTTAATATGTTAATATAAAAATAATAATAATATTTCTATATTTTTAATTAAAAAAATAGCGGTACGCCATAGAACCAAACTCAAGTCACCTTCACCTCACTCTTAAATCTTCTCCACCTAAACCCTCGCTCTATCTCCCTCCTCGCCTCCTTCAATTCTCCCTCACTATGGCAGAACCAGAACCCGACATTTCCGACCCGGTCGTACAAAACCCTAACAATGAAGACGAAGAAGACCTCTACGAACAAAGCGACGACGTCGAAGACGACGATGAGGACGAGGACGAGGACGAAGACGAGGACCTCGAATCCCATAAGGCGAAGCTCCGAAGCCGATTTCAGAATTTCTTTCGCCAAATACAACACGAATCGGTCCCAATTCGTGTTCATGATGTTGTAATCAAAGGAAACACGAAAACTAAAGACACTTTGATTGAAGCAGAAACGGCGTCGCTTAAAGATGCGTCTACCTTTAAAGAGTTGTTTGCGGCTTCAAGCGATGTGAATTTTAGGTTACAAGCACTTGAGATTTTTGATTCGGTGAAGATCACGCTTGATTCGGGCCCGGCGGAGTTGCCTGGGACTGCTAACGTGATTGTCGATGTTGTGGAAACTAAGAGCCCTCTCTTGGGTGAAATTGGGGTTTTCAACAAAGGCGAGGTATACATCTTGAATGTATTCTTTTTCTAGCTGGAATTGGCGGTGTTTGGGTAATTGAATAATGTTATAATGTGCGTCTTTGTAGCTTCGATTTCTTGTGGTTGATTTTGTTCTAGTGATTGTGAGTGATTTTGATAGAAATGTGGGAAAATTGGCGCTTGTTTAATTGATGACTGAATAACGATGCGCGTCTGTTAAACGGGAAATGGTAACAGTGGAAGGGAGGAATTGCATTTGTGTAGTTGGTTTTGTTTAATATGGTGCTATAATTGGTCACTGTCTAGTGTACCATCTAGGCACAAATAAAACGGCGTTTTTATACTTTGTTTAAATTTTTTGGAATTGCGATTAATGATTCGGTGCTGCGTTTGGTTGCTGAAAAACAGGGGAAATAGAAAGATTTTAATGGCTTAACTGGTTTGTGTCATTACATATTCGTATTAGTGACTAGGAGCATGGAACTGAACATGTCTAGTGTAAGGTGGTTGATGTGGGCTCATAATGGCATGCATATGTTTCATGTTATAATTCGTATCAGTGGGGCATTAGATAGCTGAATATTCTGCATTTGCATAATTATAAAATCTCTACTGAGTTTGATTCACGTTTTTACACTATAGGTTCATTTCTCAAGATTTATTGGAAACTAAGGGGTTCCTGAAATTGTAAGTTGGTTTTGTAGGCTTCATCATCAACATTGGAGGGTACACTCAAGTACAAAAACATATTTGGTTATGGGGATCTTTGGGATGGCTCTCTGGCATATGATTGTGACCACAAGGCAGAGGTAAGTGCTGGTGTGTTTTTGCCAAGATTCAAAGGACTTGTGAACCCGGTAACAGCACGACTATTCCTGCAATCTCAAGACTGCCTAAAGTTTTCCTCTTTCAAAGAGCGATCACTAGGGCTATCTCTTGGCTTATTCTCAACCAGGAACCATGATGTGGTGTACAATCTTGCCTGGCGTACATTGACAGATCCATCACGAACAGCTTCGAGTTCAGTAAGGGGGCAGCTTGGTCATGGTTTACTTTCATCTTTAAAGTACACATTTAAGATTGACAGGAGAAATTCACCTCTGAGGCCAACACGTGGATTTGCTTTTGTTTCTACTACCCAAATTGGTGGCCTTGCACCTGATAGTCGAAGCTTACGATTTTGGCGCCAGGTTTGATACTCATTTCATGTTTGATCTTCTGGTTTTCCTAGTAGCTGTTTTATTCAGTTCTTTCAAGCATTTTTCTTTCCTGGCAATGCTGCCACTTTTTGGCTGTATGCATGCTTGTTTTGACTGCCTTCTTTGCTCATGTCTCCACCTCTCTCCATCTCCATATGTCATTTGTTTTTATGTAGCTTAGCTTTGTCAGTTTTCTCTTACCATAAAAACTAAATGTCTGTGGTGTTTTGAATCTCAGTGCTGTGGGATTGGATCATACTGAAATGTACTCTTGTTTTTCTCTCAGGCCAGCCATTTAGATTCTGGAAAAGCTCTGTTGGTCACTTTTTATTCCTCACAGTTAGTGATGGCTTGTAATTTTTATTAGGTGTTAATAACACCTTACAACTTTTCTCCCTGCATCTCTGAAACTTTCCCATTCATGATTTTGGCATAGAAAATAATGGCCATCTGCTGTATTTTAATGCAAGCTATGTTTTTGAGGTGTTCTTTTGGCTGTGTGTTGGGGCTCACTTTCCCTTTTTCCAGGAGAAGCAAACAAATTTTTTACTTCAATTTTTGTCATGCTAACAGATCTAAGTACTAGGCTTTAGTTTTTCTCCAGGTCAAGTCAAACTCCTTTAATGATAATCAGTAATTGTCTTGCTGCTAGCTTTGTGGGGGATAAAGTACATGGATGGTGGAGTCAACTATTCTGCACTGAAATATTTGAGTCCTTTAGTCTAGTAGGCAACAGCTAGAATGCTTAATGTTGATCCCTTGCACTGGCTAACATTGTCCCCACTTGGACAGCTCCATGCCTACTTGTACAAGCATGGAAGTTGGAAGCACCAAAACTGCATAACTTCTAAATGACAAGCTACATGCCATGCCTTTTTTTACCCATTCTTTCCTTTTTCGTTAAGAAAATAATGACAAACAAAGTTCCATGGCCGCTTTTTGTTAGATTTGTAAGGAAAACATATTCGATTACCAGCTTCCTTGTTGAAGAAAAAAGAACTAATCATATTCTTGCTCTCATTCCCATCCTAAAATTTTCTGGTTCCGCCAGTGACTGCCAATACAGGTTTTATCTAGAGAGCAAATACACTATATATACTAACTGTTCAGATGTGGTTCACCATAAAAAATAGAGAAATATATACCAACAAAAGTCAACAGAATTTTAAAAGAAAATTTTGAATTTTCTGTTTGTTGTGTTAGAGTATGAAGATTGTCTGGGTTTGAAAAACCTTTCATGTGTACCTTTCTAGAATACCAATCTCAAATAATTTAAATTGGGGAACAAAATAAATGTTCACACAAAAGCTAGCATTTTGATTTGTTTGTCCTAAACTTGAAAGCTAACATGTCATTCTCAACATTTTAAATTCATGCACGAGGCTCTGCTCCTCAATCTTTGTTTGTTAAGTGGTTAATTAAGCATGGATTAGTTGTTGCATGTTACTTGGGAATAATTCACACCTCTTGTTTCTTGAGCTGTATTTGTTCGATAATGAGCTATTTTTCATTAATAAATTTAATTTTAAGCATGGTTAAGAGCTTCAGGTTTTCAACTGGTCTTCTCTGTTTACATCATATATGTATACGAGGTTGTATTTGCTATGGTTTCTATTTGAAAACAAATTGGTATGCTTTATGCTACTATGTTGATTATACTTAGCTATTGGATACCTCATTAGAATATGAGATGCCTGTTTTTTTTTGTTCCATCTCCATTACTTGCACTTTTAAATCTTGTGTGCTTTCCATTCTTTTCTTACTTAAAACAGGAGCTTGATCTTCGTTGTGCTATACCTCTTGGATTTTACCATTCTGCACTGAACCTGGGAATATCTGCTGGTGTTGTTTTTCCCTGGGGATCTGGATTTTCAAGCATGCCTTCACCACTGCCAGAAAGGTTCTTCCTTGGTGGCAACTTATCTCCAGTTTGCACTTTGGGTGGTCCAACATCATTATGGGGGTTTAGGACTAAAGGTCTTGGCCCTACTGAGCCTCGAAGACAATTGCAAAATAACCCAGCTGATGAGAATGCTGATTCTGGAAGGGATTATCTCGGAGGAGATCTTGCTGTTGCTGCTTTTGCAGATTTTTCTTTTGATTTTCCATCGAAGTGGTTAAGTGCAAAAGGAATCCACGGACACTTTTTTGCTTCTGCTGGGAATGTCGACAAACTAACAGAAAATTCATATCGGAATTTTTCTTTGCAAAAGTTCACTCAATCATTCCGTAGCTCCGTAGGAGTTGGAGTTGTTATTCCTACAAATCTCTTCCGAATGGAGGTGAGCAATTTTCTTACCTTTTCATTTTGTGCCTAAGCAGTAGAGGACATTTTGGGCTTTAAATTGTAGCTGTTGAGCACAATCCTATTGAAACAGTGGGAGAGTCGACATCAAAAAATTTAAATGTCATGAAAATGTGAGCTATTTCGTCAAGACATTGACCAAAGAACTTAGAGAGTCATGGAAGGGTTTCTCTCAATGAAATATTTATTCATCTTGTTATACCAAATAAATGGAATGTACTATTATAATTTGTGCCACTTACATGCTGTTTAGTAACAAGAAATGGATGATGGGAATGAAAGTTTCCATTTTGAAGTTGTTTGGTTGAAAGGAATCAATGGGGGATGGAAATGAAGAGTGGGAATGGAAATGAAAATTTATTTGTTTTTTTTCTTATTCTCACGGGGGAGGTGGGAATGAAAACTTCATAGTGATATCTCCTGTTTTAATTTTTTTTTTTAATTCTTTTATTTATTTCTACAAGACCTCAGTCAGGCATTTCATCTCTAATGAGTTTGATTTTATTTCCAGCTGAATTATTGCAACATCTTGAAGAAATTTGGCGAGGACCGTGGCAAGTCAGGATTCCGTGTCAGCTTTTCTTCTCCATCATAGAATACAGAAAGTCCTCCATGCCAGGTGGTTGAGTTTCCTTTTCTTTTCTCCATTTGTTTTTGGCCTTGCGAAGAAAATCACACATTAGACAGCCTTCATTTTTTTGTTTGAAATGTAATTTTGATGGTGGAAAGTCGGTCCGGAATTTTATGGTGCGCAAAAAGAGGGAAATAATATGATAAAACAAAACATTGACGCAGGCAAATGTTATAAGGTATTCCATGAAACCATTGAGAGGGTGTTTGAGAGTGTGGTAGAGGTTGCTTTTTAAATAGCTTTTCGTGTCAAAAAGTATGTCAATAATGTTTTTTTATTTTTTAAAAATTATTTTTGACATCAGTATATCAAAACGATCTAAAAAGTATAAATTATATTTAATTTTAAAAAAAAAAAAAATTTGAATTTTTTCGAAAAGCAGGTTTGGCCGCAATGCCAAACTGGCAGTCCGAGTGGCAAGGTATTTAGATCGTTATCCATGCCATTTGTTGATTGCCTGTCACGACTCGGGAATCAGATAATCTTTTTTTGTCCTTGAACTACAGGATTATTCATTTTAATATTGTCTTTGAATTTGCTGAGACTGAAATGTACTTCAGGAGGGTGCATATCTCGGTAATGCTGACTGTTTTAGCTAGGAGACCTATAAACCTACAAGGAGGGCAGATAGGATGAGTAGTAGTCATGTGTGCTAGACCTGATCTTGTTGTTAGAGGGCCTGGTCAAGCTCATTATCTTCTTGAGGAGAACTTGTAATCACAAGCAGGAAATTTTGATGAAAGAAATTCCAATAATCGGGAAGTAGATTGATACAAAATATAAACACCCGGGTAGCAGGCCTAGCCTGAGATGGTATTGGATAGCAGAAGCTCTTGACCGTAGAGAAGCCAGAAGGCTTCCAGGGAAATAGTAGACCTGGCAAGTCTAAATTGAATGACACAGAAATTCACGAGGTACCCTGGTCAGAAAGCCGCCTGCCTTTGTATGTGTCCTTTTAAGCTGGGCTTCCTTTTTGTTGGCCCAAATAGCGAATAGTTCCCACCTTTTCACAATAAAGCCGTGCTTTAATGGTGTCTTCGATCCTAGAACTTTCAAGTGAAGTAGTTCAACACTCGATTCTCGAGTATTTGAGAAGCTGAAGGACGAAGACTAAGACAGTATTTGGAAATGTGGTTGAAACGATGATTTTAAAAAATTTAAAAGTTTTTTTTATTAAAATTTAATATGGTTTGTATTTTTTAATGTGTTAATGTTAAAAATAAATTATTTTTTTTTTTTAAAAAAATCATTGACATATATTTCGATACAAAAAATTATTTAAAAAGTAATTACTATGTCAAATATGCTCTAAATCATCACTTAAGATGGAGTCCAATAGCAGCTCGAGGGAAGGTACGTCTATATACATAGCCAATGCTTTTAATCTCCTGCCTCTTTCCTTTATTTTTTCTCCGCTAAGATGACGAATTCATGCAGGGTCCATCGGGGTTACAGTCAATCGAAGATGATAATTGGTGAATGGGGAGTTATAGATTCTCTTGGGGTTGAGGTGAAAAGGTTCTACTGTAGACACACCTAGGCTTGCAACGTTTCGATTGTCAAAATTAACTGCTGACTTTGGCAGTCAATTATTGTTTAAAAAAGGCAGTCAGTTTGCGCGCGCCAGGCCATGATGAATCTCTTGCTGGCACATTCATTTCGCATGGTCCCCTCTAAGGACTTGAAATCTAATTGTTCTGTAAAAAATGGACTCCATGAGGTTACAAGGTCATTGAACTAGAGCCAGCAGTTTCGCCGTCAATCAAATCCATGTAGAGGAAGCCAGCTCTATACAGGGTCTGCTAAGTCAATAAGCAAGACCTAATTTGAAGAGACCATCGGGAAAATTAATGATCCTCACTGGATTCCAAACTATACTTTCAATTGTTGTGTGGAAAAGAAAAGAACTGCCAATCACTCTCGGCATTTCTATCAATCTTTCTTTCCTTCTGTTTTTGGTCTTCTTTTATGAATGGGGCCTGTCTAGCTATAAAAAAATAGTAAATTGCCTAAATCAAACTAGTTAGTAACAGCCTAATTGACTAATAAAAAAGTAGTTTCACTCCTTTTCCTGCCCTTACTAATAAATGGCCCGACAGTGGATATTGTTAACATGGTGCTTGAAGAAGTGCTAGTTCTTTCAACTTAAAAAAAGAAGAGAAAAGTGCTAGTTCAACTTCGCAAGTTGCAACCACGAGATCCATGCAACTAGCCTATATTACTAGGGAAATACAAATGACCGGTAATTTGTCACGGCCGTCGCTGTGGTGGGAAAAAAAAATGCTTGAAAAGGAGACAAAACATGCCTACGAGATCAATTAGCATATTCTGCATATTGCAAGATTAATGTTCAATATTATAAATTTCCTTTCAGTCCATGCATACGTTTCCTATGTGAAGGCAACTCAATCAATCAATTAACTAGCGTTTTCTTCTGCTTAATCTAACACACAATGTTAATTAGTAAGCATATATACCATTTCACAACGTCAGGAACTTCCATCTAAAATTGACCAGTTAATTGATGAAGCTTAATTAGTTGTTATGCTCTCGTTTGAACATGAAGCTTTCATTGATGAAAAACTTGAAAGGGTAGCTAGTGTTGAATATGGTCGCCATATCACATGCATCATGTAGCCAATCATCATGCATGGACTCTACATGATGATGATGATGATGATGATGATGATGATGATGATGATGGTGGTGGCGGCGGCGTTAAATACAGTTGTGTGTTGCATATGTAGCCAGGAAAAAGACAGACATCCTCGTTCTCAAAGGATGGCAGATCCGCATTAATAGGCTCACGTATTCTCATGCACAATAGAAAAGTAGATTAAAGAAACAGTGGGCAAAAAGAAGAAAAACAAAGGTCCTGTTGCGAGTTGACTTCACAGGTTAGGTGTTCGATGCCGCATCTCCCAGTCCCAGACCCAACCTTTTTCTAGCTTTATTTTAATAGTTCTCACAGGGAAACCAGCCTATACGATTGCTAATGATTTAGAAATGATCTACACACACACATATATTTCGAAACAGCATCTGTTAATTCATTATCCCTTTTTTTTTATTGGATGCTAGCTAGCAGTAGCATTGATATCTTTGAATCTCTTATCAAGTACATTTCATTTCATCTGATATGTTGTGTCGTGATTCCAAACTCTCCTTGGAAGAAGTGAACAAAAAAAAATTGCGACAACTAATTTCTTTTCAACTAGTTAAGTTTGATTGAAGTGTAGATATTATTATTTTTTAAATAATTTTTTGTGTTAAAATATATATTAAAAATTTTTTTTAATTTTTTTTTTAATATTAATACATCAAAATAATTTAAAAATATATTAATTTAAAATTAATAAAAAATTAATAAAAAATTTAATTTATTTTAAAAATATTTTTAAAACATATAAATAAACAAATAGGTGCAATTATTACTCGGAGGTAATAGCATGCCTTTAAGTAAGACTTAAATGAGACTAAAGTTAACTATGTATTAGCTATGCAACAGACCGCAGCCAGTAAATAACTCTTGTTGCATGTTGAATAAATCAGACAATTTAGTTGAGTTGATTTTTTTTCTTTTTTATATTTATATAAACTATTAATCAAGTTCATCCTTGAATAAACTCATTTTAGCTTTGTTTTTTTTTTTCTTACATCAAAGTTGAATTGACGCATTAAATCTATATATATAGATGGATTAATTTCAAGTTTTTTTTTCATTCAAAGACATTTTTAGTTACGCCCCACGCCTAATAAATTTAATTTTGACACCAGCCAACTATATCAAAAGATGACTTCGCCAAAAGAAACCACTGATTCTTGGGCGGCTTTGATTTCTCTCAAGACCCTCGTGATGCTGGGTATTTTTTTTTAGCAAAAAGAAAGTAGAAAAATCTTTAGTTAGGTTATATGTCATGTAAAGATTTCATTACATATACACGTAGCCTCTAAATGTAGTTAGAGTACACGAGGATGGAATATTAGGTTTTCTGCAGAATTAATACTATATGCTACTTTTCCTTACATGTCAAAACCTGAAATTAAATGGTTCGTGTGGGTGAAATCAAGTGCAATTTTCTTGAACATCGAGACACTAGTTAAACGATGATGATCTTTTGACATGAACTATAAAAAATCATAAAACTATCGCGGCCTATAACCACCTAAGAACAAGTTTAGGACAAACAACACATAGGCCGAGTAATTATTGTATACATACACTTGTGTTTTTTAGAGAAGTTTTGGTTTTTACACCCACATGCATGCTATTGATCACAATTATATTTTAAGAGGGATGAAAGTGAGAGAACTTAAACAAAATTAAATTAAATTGAAAAGTCATTGCTACACACACACACACACACATTCAACCATTAAATCAAATAACAGAGGAAAACTCGGGATCTTGAGACACTGCTAGCTTGTCATAAAGCCTTCTATATCTATCTAAATTTGAAAATGAGTTTTTTTTTTGTATATTAATTTTCTGGTTGAATGGACTATTCGACAGGACCCTCCGATGGAACTTGTTGACCGCATCAAAATGCTTCCCAAGTCTAAATTTTTCTGGTTGAATGGACTGTGCAGTTTGATTAAATTACAAGATCGATCGTTTTCCAAATGAAATTCAAGAACTAGATTGGTATGGAAGCCAGACATCACAATGATCAAATCGATTCTTTGTTAGAAAAGAAAATCCTTTCTTTTCTCAATAATCAAATCGAAGTTGAAGGCTGAGGATGTAATTAATGGAATTTGGAGCTCTTGACACTAGTAATTAATTTTACTTTTGTGCACAGAATTATTCTACTATCTTTTCATCATTTTCCCAAGCCAATGTTGCTCGCCTGATCAATTATTTCTGGACTGGCGCAGAATATTCGTCTATATATAATTAGAGAGGGAGGCCCCTCCGAGACGGAAAATATGCTAAGCAATTCCCAACAATTGGATTTGACAAGGAAACCATGAAGTACAAGAACCGAGCTACAAATTATTCTATACAAACTCTAATTAATTAAATTCAACTCATTGATGCGAAAACGCGCAACTAATTTTGAATAAAGATGGGAGTCAAGGCTGTAGTTAATAGTTATAATATCCTTTTAGAATTGCTAGCTCTAGTCTATTATTTGGGTCTTTATTTAGTTAATTTCCTCACTAATATATATGCATCCTGTAGTTTTATAATCTTTTCTCAATTTTCAAATGCTGGCCCATGCCAAAACCGGCCGTAAGGTCATGATGGAGCATGCACATCCAATCGAGTCGTTGTTCTTAGTCAGCGACTGACCATCGCTCAAGTTTCTTGTAAATGGAGTTCCCAGCTTTGTCTAGCTAGTTATTTTCTTAATCTAAATAATATATTTGGGCATTTAACTTTCATAATCATGATCTTGGAACAATTTTCCTAAACCAGCTCCCAGGCTGAATCCATACCTGACATTCTATATGTTTCAAGAGAGGCAAACTATATGGCTGACAACCTTGCTAAACAAGGGTTGAATAGAGTGTGAGTTTCAGGCTTGGATTTGAAACTGGCATGGCTCCTCTCCACATTTTGCTTCTTCTAGGGTATTATTGTTCATGATTACTGTGGCGCTTTAGGTTATGGAAATGGCAATTGCCAGGAGATCGAAATGAGAAGGCCTAGTTATCTGTTTGTTTTAATTGTATGCTGGATTTATTAAACTCACAACCCTTTGGGATGCTTGTCCAGCCTTTAACAGGCTTTATTTTGCTTATCAAAAAGAAAAGAAAAAACCATATCTGACATTGGTTCTTGATATTGCTAATAATTGACACTAAATAATATCTAAACTTTTACAGAGGACGATTCTCCGATCAAAATCACTAATTAAACCCGGTATGGTGATTCAATTGGCCTTTTTCTTTGCGGCGTGCAAATTAGCACATTACACTTGCATATCTGAAAAAACTCATCACCAATTGGTTCTCATCAGTGTTATTTTTCTTTGCGGCGTACAGATAGTTAAATTAACACTTTGCGGTATTTTTAGTTTCTTTTAACCTGGACAGAGAGAGTGAAAGAGCATCTTTTTCCAAATTTCTTCTCTTTAATTTTTAATATTTACTATACATAGTCAAATAACACGAACATTCTCTTGTTCAAGTGCCCCACCAAGAGCAGTCATGTTTGGCGTGGATTCTTATAATTAATTCGGAGTAATATGTCAAGATTAATATCATAATTAACAAGAGACTTAGGGCGTAACAAATGTACTCCTATATATATTCACAAAGACCCAAGAGAAATCGAAGAGTTGTTGACATGGGTGCCAGGGTAAGTACGTAGTCTTGGATGAGGAAAGATAAAATCCGTGATTCTCGACGCAAAGCCAGTACTGGGCCATTAATTTTTCCAAGTTAAGTTGTGTGTGATGACTGATGAGTGACAGCCAGCAAAGTTTGATAGGGATATCCTCCATTGATCGATGAGCTATGATTTTCTTTTTTGCACACATGCGCATACTGCCTTAATTTCTCCCCTATATATCATTAATTTGTAGCAAACGCAGCATGCCTTCCTCGATCTACGAGTCACAGGCTGACCATATGAGCATAACTTTTTCTTTGAGAATTAATGCCATAAAGAAATTAACCCTTTCAAATAAGTGCATAGAAATTCCATTACATTATGCATTATTAGAGATCCAAATTAATATGGAAACATGAGTTTGAAGAATAGAAAAAAAGAAAAAGCTACTTCTATGTATCATATTATGCTGTCCAAATTCACCGAGCCTCGGCAATTAATGAACCAGGCTAATAAATAAACTATGACTCAATTATTTAGATATAGTAATTATATATATGTACTTATTATTTTGAAAAAGAATTATAAATACAAGCTATTGTACATGCTAAATGCCATTGTCCACACACACATACTCAATTATCTACCATTCATTCATCTACATGCATACATACATGGTATAATAAATGCATGACAAACTACATTATATATGCATAAATGCATGACAAACTACATTATATATGCATGTATGTCATAAATAAGTATAAAAAAAGTAGACAAGCTATTAGCAAGACAGTTCAAAGAGTCAGCTAGAACTACATATTCAAGGGCTAGGGTTTTGAATTCCTAGTCTTGTAAATATTATTACTACCGATGCTTATCTGATTTATTCCAAAAGAATATATATATATATAAACTGAAACATCAAAAGTCATTTTATAAGACGACACTAAAATTCCTAATCACTGTTTCTTGATCATTCACATAGAATTGATAAGGAAGACAGCTAAGCTAAGAAAGATGAAGGGAAGTGATAGTTTTGAAGGCTCCAAGTCAAGCTATGCTGACAAGAAAGTTGGACAAGATGAAGGTGATGAGGAGGAGGTGGATGGAATTAGTTTTAAATCAAAAAATGAAGGACAGAGCACAAGCAACAGCTCAATTGAAGAAAATAAAAAGAAGGCAGCTAATGGATCCTTCCGGCAATATATTCGTTCTAAGATGTCAAGGCTCCGATGGACGCCGGATCTTCATCTTTGCTTTGTTCATGCTATTGAAAGACTAGGAGGACAAGACAGTTAGTACTTGGTTACCACTCTCTAATCATCTTCTTTTTTCTATTTGGTTTTTTTCGTTAAATGATTTAATTTGTTCTTGTTAATTGATAACGGGAGAATTCTAAGAGGAATTTGCTTCTGATGGTGGCCTTAACTGTGTTGATCTGTGCAGGAGCAACACCAAAGCTTGTTCTTCAGATGATGAATATCAAGGGCCTTAACATTGCTCATGTGAAAAGCCATCTTCAGGTATTTTCATCTATGCTATTACACAAGTAACAGTGTTTATTGATGTATTTAGCCTGATTTCCCTAATTAATTTTGCGCATGTATTGTTTGGTTAGATGTACAGAAGCAAGAGGAGTGATGATCCCGGTCAAGGTAAATTATTAATTGATCCTTTTCTTTTTATCAAAGAAATAAGCTTTCCTGTACAAATAGAGAGAGAATTAGGGTTTCTCTTGGGGGTTGTACTCTCTCTGACTTAGGAGACACTCTTGATATATAGGCCAAGGGCTTTTATTCGAAGGCGGGGATAACCATATCTGCAACCTTAGGCAACTTGCCATGCCACAAGATTTCAATCAAAGATCTCCTTTCAATTTAAGGTATGGAAATCTTAACTCCTTATACTCCTATTCTAATAATTAACCAATTTGAGATTCTAATAATTGGTATATCCTAACTATGATCTCTTTCTCTCTCTCCCTCTTTTTCCCGCCTTCAAGATATGGAGATGCTTCTTGGAGAGGTCATGACCACATGATGTGCAGCGCTTATATGGGAGGAATCACTGCACTCAATAGAGTCAAACATGGACTGTATGGCTCAGTAATAGGATGTAACAATCACAATCCACTTAATTATGGTTCGAGTGTCCACATTCCTTCTCTGAATGGGAAAGCAACAGGTAGAACTCATCAATCTCTTGAAGCGGTCGAGTTGTTCCAAGTATCCCGACAGAATGAAAGTACACCCAGCTCAATGGAGTCCGATTTCATAACCAAGTTGCACGAGAGATCAGGAATATTAGATCAAGTGGATTTTTTGAACACCTCTAGTTTCGCTGACAAAAATTGGAGAACAATTCAAGAAATGCAAAAGGGTTTAAAGAGAAAGACTTTGGATCCAGATTGCAACTTGGATTTGAACCTGTCACTGAAACTAGCAACAAAAGCTGATGATGAACTTGAAAAGTGTGTGGAAGGTTGTGAAGTTGATGGTAGTTTGTCTCTTTCGTTGTCTTCATCTTCATCCTCAAAGCTTGGCGGATCGATGGAAGGAGATGAAAGTGGGAAGCATGCAAGGATAGCAAGTACTCTAGATCTGACTTTATGAATGAGACAATTATGAGTGAGATCTTGAGGTACTTACTTTTCCTGGAACAACATGCTTGAAGATAATTTCCTTACCTGCATACAAGGTAATAGCACTCATTATTTGATATTTTGTTGTTGTTTTTGTGTTTGTTTTGTATGCAAAATCACAAGCTAGTTGTAGGCTTTAGCTTGGTGTTACCAATGAATAGAGATGAGTATTTTTAGCATTACAAAGCATGCACATTGGGTTCTGGGAATTGTTTTCTGATCAGTGAATATATGTATGTATGTTTAGGTCTCCAATAATTTAGCAACTCTTGCTTGATTAGCTAGCTACCTTGAAAACAAAATATCAAATAAAATAAAAATAAAAATGACATTGAACTACTCAAATCATATGAATGGAAATCGTTTAATTATGTTATCTATAATGTGACGTAGCTATAGCTATGTTAAACTCTTTCTCTGTATTCTTGTAAGCCTGGAAGTATAGTGGATAGAGTTAAAATTAAGTAGTTTTTTTAGTTATGTTAATCCAGGGGGCATGCATTTACACTGTGTTTATTTAGGGGGCTCTGAGGAGTAACATTTAGGGGCTTAATATCTCCACTTTCTTAATTTGTAAAGCCAATTAATTTTCAACAAGAGCCAAAAACAAAGTGAAAATCGGGCGTACCCATTGTAAAGTAAAGAAAAAAAAGACCCTATCTAGTGATTTCACTTCTTTTTAATTTTCTAAACATATATGTTTGCCAAATCCTTCTTATAATTTAGGAAGTGAGATAGATTCATTTTCCAGAGGGAGCTGGGGATGGTTTTCCTATGGAATATAGATCAGCGCGTTTCGCACTGTGTTGATGAAAATGTCTGATCAGTTCCTATACTGGAAAACCAATAACGACTAATGATGCATGGAGATTGGAGAGACAGAGGAGTTAAAAGACAAACCTCTCTCTCACATGCAAGTAATCCTAAACCATAAAGAGTAGGGCAGCATGTACGGGTCTGCGTCTACTCAGCAAGTAACTTATTTAGTTTCCAATTATTCGTGTTTGGTTTTTAAGATATTCATAAATGCAGGAATTGTTGAGTCTGATGACAATCTTAACATTTCACAAGATCAAGCTTGAGGCAAGATGGTCTTCTAATTAAGAAATAACATTGAAATCTTAATACGAAGGAGAAACAATGTTTTGCCATTCAATGCTTTTCCTTAGCTTTTTCAGTAGCCTAAATTTTCTTCAACAGTAATTAAGCAAGATTAGTTTCATGATAACTGCTGTTTTTGTGCAGAAAATAATTATGTGTAGAACGAATATGGATAATATAAGAGAATGGAATAGATAATCTGTAAGAAAAATAAATTCTGGATATTGAAAGACAAGGATTCGCTGTTATCATCATGCATGTGGCTTCCCCCCCCCCCCCCTGTATTCAATGCTTGAATGTGTTATCCTTCGAAGAGAATTTGGATTTTTGTTTTTGGGATTTGATTCTGGGTATCAAGTTGATTGATTGGATTTTTGTCCTTGTGACAGAAAGTCAAGGATAATGTGATAAACGGGTGTAAAAGTGTAAAGAGTTGGTTTGCTTTGAAATTTTCGAATTTACGTTCAGGAATAATAATTTCATTGCACAACTTTAAACTCGTGTCCCAGATTCAATACGCAGCACGATGAGTGGTTGCCATAAAATTGAGTTGTCTCATAATCATTTGAAAAAACAAACTCGTGTGTGTGTGTGTGTGTGTGAGAGAGAGAGAGAGAGCATCTTCATCGCAATCCAATTTTATATCAGGCTCGGCTTTGCTTAAACGACTTGGATTTTTCTTGTAACCGCGTGGTAAAAAAACACTTAAATTTTTCAAATGAAAGACACAATATATGGTGCTATATTTATGAATGGGCAACGCATCCATTTTAATTTTAATTTAAAAAAAAAAACATCATACGGGACTGAAGAAAAGGATTGATCAATTATTGGTCAAAGACCTCGAAGAAAAGAAAATTATAACCAACGCCTAACAAGATTCCAAAGCACTATCTGTCAAGATATATGATGGTAAGTAAGAATATAAAACGCATGTGCTAGCTGCTTCAAATTATAAGAATACAAGCCGAGGAGCCCGCACTTGCCGCGGGACAATGTCCATTGTCTTCCGAGATTGTTTGTTTGTTTGTTTTTTTTATTTTTAAATATGCTGTAGGCCATATGCCTCAAGAAAAAAAACTGGAAAATTGAAGAGCAAAGTATACTTTCAGAGTCAGGTTTTGCACAGTTTGAGAAATGAAAAAAAAAAATCCGAATTCTGATGCGAGATTTTCACGACACAGCAACACCAAAACCAAAAAGAAAAAAATGGCAATTTATTATTAATTATGTACATAATAAGTACAGACGGAGACATTGAAGAGGAAAATACACAAAAGGAAATGCGTTTGTTTTGGAGAGTTTTTAAAAAACGCTCATTTTGCACACATGATTGGAATTATTTTGTCACTTTGGATCTAGCAATTAATTTAAAATCAAGAAAAGTCTATGCAATCCTCTCTCTATATGTGCAGAGAACGATTATATGTGATAACTATTAAGTATTAATCAACAGCATAATAACGTGTTTTGATATTGTGATAAAATTATTTAGTAATTTAAGGATTTGAAAAACGAAATCACACTGGGAATTTAAAAAATGTGATGACATTACTGAAATCCTCAAGGAGAATTAAGTGGCAAGCATGCTGCCCGCCAGGGCTAGAACAGATGAAAAGGCTTCCTAACATGAAACTACGGATTATTTAATAATTATAATTTCCTTATGGCCAGTTAAAACGGACCGACCAGCCTCACTTAAAGCTAATTAAAAAACTAAAATTAAAACCTAACTGAATGCTGCTTTGATGTGAACTCCGAAGTGATCTGAAATTCTACTTTTTCAAGGAAGGCTAGGAGAAAATATTCCCATCTGAAAGCAGTAGACTTGGGCCCGCGGGAACTTATGAATTTACAGTTACTATCAAATCAAATTCGAGCCTGCATGGCAGTAAACAATATTTTGCCCAAATCCAGGTTAGGTCCATCCAGGCCTGTGGAGGCCGGCAACAATCCATTGCAAATAAGATAACGAAAAGGGCGGAAAGAAATTTATGCTTCAAACTATTGAAGAACACTCCAAACGTTGTCCAATTCAGAAAACAGGCATTGAAAGTGACAATTTTCAAAAGGTCTGGATTATTTCTCACGATACTTATCTGGGTTCTTAATCATGTCCGTGATGGGATTGTAGATGTCCATATACGCAATGCTTGACACTCGCACGTTGAAGCTCATGAGTTTGCTGGGTAACAAACTGCCTTCTGTCAATTGCATCGGCAAGCACCCATTCGATGGCAGACCCACCACCGTCAACCCACGCCCTCCCGCATTGGATAACCTTTGTGGTATTCATGATTACAATAAAGATAATAAGCAATCGTAAAAAATATGAAAAATACCTCAAAAGCCACGCTTCAAGTTTAAACTAATTAACATGCAAATTAAAATTCAGAATCCAGAATCCGTTTGGATAAAATTGATCCTTTTTGTTTTTTGCAGTTGATCACATATGAGCATTCAAACCATCCTGAGATTCATACATGTGTTGCGTCTGTGCACACTTACATATGATATGCTTTTGTATATTAAAATAGACTGCATTTATACAGTTCGATAACAAGATCGTTATTCTCGACAGTTGATAAAACGTATTGGTTTCCCCCTTTATCTGGCAATTTTTCTGAGTGAAAGGGGCCAAGACTTGCTGCATACTACTTTCTGAGGTCATTTTGTCACAAGATGCCAGCTTCTGTCCAAGTAGGTGTCCATGTTATGTAGTTTTTAGTCTACTAGGAAAGCAGGAGTGGTGTTTGCTTTTATACTATAGAAAAACTTAGAACTTCGGAGATCATACAGTTATCTTGGTCAATTTGATCTGGTACACGGGTCCCAAACATACACATCGCTTTTTGGTTTGTCCAGATTTAGGTGACAGGTGCAGGGAAACTATAATGAAACTCATGATGTCCTGTTGATTTTTACGTGAAAATCAGCTTGTACTGCTTTATTGAGTCATTTAATAATCAAGCTGCACCGATATGCTTTTTATTTGACACCGGTCTGCAAGTCCGTTTAGAAACATATATAATGGATGGAGGTACCTGGCACTGGAATTACAAGATATATAAATGTCGCTCATATTTAGTTGGAATTGGTAGAGATGAAAAAGTCGACAGTCGTTCGCAATATGAATCATGGTTCAAAAATGAGCTGGAAAGCTCACCTTTGTAGTATTAACTGGTTAAACACAAGTTAAAACATTTACTCATAGGATCCTTTTTGCAGTAATGCTTTGAATTAGAGCCTTGTAAAGCCTGCTCCGCATCGGCTAGCTCTTGTAACTTTCTTCATTATAAATACACACTTTTTTCCCTTCTGTGATATAATAATGTACATCCAGTGTACAAACAATGTAAGAATTCAAGCAATAAAAGTACTATTTCCATAGTTATAAAACTTGGTAAAGCCCAATAAATCAACTCGATGACCCGCTAGCCCGAGCCTGAGCTGGGTTTTACCTCGAACCAATTTTTTCTATCAAAATACTGTCGTTTCGTTTTTTTTTTTTAATTATAGCTTGGGTTGACCCGTTGACTTATGGGTCAACACTCGGGTCAACCCGGACCTTATGCCAGGTGAACCCCGGGGTTGGATCTTATAAGTGTGGATATCTCTCTCTTTTTACCTTTTTTTCTTTCCATGAGAAAATATATTGAATTGGTTTATAGTTATTTTTGGAGGGCCGATCAGCTGCAGTTGAATCTTTGATTTATCTAAATTGTGTAACGTGGTTATGCCCTTTTCTATTCCAGATTGAATTATATTTGATTCTAACTTCAGCTACTGTAGGTAAGTCGCGGGCTTTACTGGTATATATGACGAGAGAACCAAAGAAAACATTGAAAAAAATAAAAGCGCCGTGGGTGCTGCTGAGACAAAGCTATGGGGAGGATTGAAGTGATCGCAGCGAAGAATTGATATAAAAGATTGAAACGTTCTTCGTTGCAAGTATATTGGTTAGTAACTCTTTGTGATCCGACCAGTACCAATTGTTTTGAGTGCATCTTTGGAGTTTACTTTCGCTTGTTCAAGCTGCCTGAAAACTAATTTTTCTACAGCTTTCAATTCAACTCTTTAATTAATTTCTGTGTTTCATCAATTTGAAAATCGAGCAACTTAACCTGCTATTTCTTTGTATATGCTTACACAAAATGCACCAACTCTAAATATTGTAACAGCTCGGGATTAGTACCTTTGATTTGATGCCAGGTTGGGTCTGAGCCAGTGTCATGAGGATGAAAGCTATGAAGGTTGAAGGAAACGGGCATGGTTCGCATTCAAACTTCACTATTTATTCTTTTTGGTGCAAGGTAGCCCGTGCGAGGGACGATTTACAAACATGTAGTGCAAGTTCTTTCAAATGAAGCTTTGAGAGTAAACTACAGAAACAAGTGAACACCAGTATAATTGTATGATTTCCAGAAATTTACACTCCTTTTTGTATGTTCTCTTTCTCTTTTTAAACAACAGGATTGTGGGATTGGGAGCAGCACCTATCCAGTAATCTGACCAATGCATCAGCTTTTCTTCTGGCTTTTAGAGAACCATCTGAGGTCAAGCTTTGAAGGGAAGGAATACTTCTCGGATTTATTAACAGACACCTTGCAACCTCCTCTCCTCCATCTTTGCACAGCCCCAGCAACAGAGTTATCAAGTTCTCCTTCCCTTTGGTGGATCCAAATCTCAAGAGATCTATGACCATAGGCATAAGAATTCTGCTCTGTCTTATCTCCTCCAGTCCTTCAGAGCAACCCGAGAGCAAAACCAGCAATGCCAAGGCATCATCGGTTATACCTGCCTTGTCATCCATCAATAATTCAATGAGCAAAGGAACTGCCCCGGCAAAAACAACACTTGCCTTGTTAGCATTATAGACTGATAGATTGAATAGTGCACTTACAGCATCCTTTTTTCCAGTGGCTGTGCCTTCTCTCAGAAGCCCAACCAAGGCTGAGAATGCTCGAGGACGGGTGCCTATAGTCACCTTACAATCGCTTATGATCGACAGGCTAAAGATTGTTGCCGCTGCATTTTCTCTTGCCTCCATAGTTTTCCCTGATTCAAGAACGTTTATTATGCTGTCAATTGAACCAGCAGCCATAATTAATATCTTGTTGTTGTCAAATATGGAAAGGTTAAGCAAGGCAGTGACTGCATTTTCTTGAATTCTTGGATCAGTGGAACTCAGTGACGTCACCAGAAAGGGTATGGCTCCTGCCTCAGCAATTATCCTGCGGTTATCCATTCCAGTCTTTGCTAATAATCTCAGTTCATAAGCCGCCTGCCGTTGAATTTCTGGGGATCCCATTGCTAGCTTACCGACCAAAAATTCAGCTGTCATTTTGACTGCATCCATGGCAGCTTTTGTAGCAGAAATGTGTTCAGTAGCTTTCTCACTTAATTTGCTCTTGCTGCTGCTTCTCTCAAATTTTGAGGAAGACGAAGTTGAATTCTCTATTAATGGGACATTGTTATCTTGGCACCACTGATGCACCAGACTCTTCAGTGCATAATTAGGAATCAGGGCCCTGTGAATTAGTCTTTTTCCACTCTTAGGACACGTATAATGCCCTGAGTTGATCCACTGAGCAATTGAATTGCGATCGTAAGTGTGCCCAGATGCAACCATCACAGGGTCTTTCATCAAGTCAAGGGAAATAGGGCACCGGAATTCATCTGGTATATTTGAAAGTATTGACTGAGAAGATGAAGAAACATCTTGATTTCTATTCAAGGACGCAGACAGCTGCTTGAAGTTTTCCTTGATCTCCTCTCTATGTCTGTCAATAAAAATCACGGACTTGGAATATGTTATCAGAGAGATGAGATTGTTTATATTAGAAACCACAATCAATCCTCCCGTGCCTGCCTGCTTCTCCGCTTCTGCCTCAAGCTTCGAAATTTCTTCTTCATAATCCAATGGACTTCTCAAACCAATGCAGCTGAAAACTTCTTTCACTTTGACAAAATCAACGAATCCCTTGTTCCTGCTGTTCTTCTGATTGTTGCTGGCCATTATTTGTAGAAGCTCCTCTCTTCTTTGAAGTTCTTGAGGGTCAACAAGCAAATCAACCCTCTTTGCTTGCTTGTGAAGAAGTTCAACTTGCTCTCTTGTATCGGTGCTTAAATTAAGCAAGTTTAAAGGAAGAATATCAAGTGCCCCGCCCATCTCCTTCACTAACGCATGGAATTGATTAGATAAAAACTCTGTCTGTATAAGACCCCAAAGAGAGCTACCACCCTTGCACCGTTGAATCAAAAGCTTGACTCTTTGGATCACAGAAAAGAGCTCGGTGAGACACAGGAGGGAAGATGGAGGAAGTGGGCTATTTGTTTCCCTTATATCTTCAAACAAAAACGAAAGAAATTTGATCCTCCTTATCATGGTTGAAATGTTCCTAAACTGTGAAAAAGGAAGCTTTTCCACTGATGCAACTTCATTGGATATATGAATCAACGATTTCATCAAAGACCCAGTTGGCATTAAACCTGAGGAGATCATGATAGGAGGAAGAACTACATCCATGGCCTCTTACACTATTTGAGTTGAACAGTTCTTGTTCATTTTTATTATCAAGTCGAAGCTCTTAGTTACGAGTTAGATCACTTGGAGGAACTGTCTTCCCTCTGATTTTCAGCTACCGAGAAAATATTAGATTATTTGCATGCATTTTTTACTGTTTCCTTTTTGTACAGTCAACATAAGAGACAACAGGAAGGACAGTGGAAGAGGAACGGGGACTTGTTGGGATGCTGCCACTTGGAAGAAGCACAGGGTTCAGTCGGTTAGTTGATATTCCCCAGACAATTTTATAAATATTCAAAATGAGTTGCATTGAACAAGCCTCGTTGGTTGCTTGCAAATACGCGTGTCCAAATTTAGCGTATCTGATTAGGTAGCTAATTCGAGGCTTTGGGGCTGTCGCAGGGTGCGAGCCGGCACGACATTGTCTAGTGATTACAGGAGTTTTTTTGTCGTATCTCTTGTGTTAGGTATAGTATATTAAAAAAAAAATTAAATTTAATTATAAAATTATAATTAAAGTTCAGAGTCGCTACTTAGTATTATAGTCATTAAAAATCTATGATCTAAAAAAATCTAAGTAAAGAACTAATTATGCAAGAGGAAGACGCATCACCCCCGGTGTATCTTATTTAAAATAAGTTACATTGTTGTTTGATTGTGTTTTCTAAGTCGTGTTTCTATTCGTTAATCTTTTCTAAAGCTCAAGACGGATTTCTTTTTATGAGAGAGTCTTTACCTTATCTGTTTAAATCCTAACCGTTTTAAAATTTAAATTTTAACATCATATTTATTTACACCTTGTATCTTTAATACCTGAAGATGTATTTTATTGTGTAATTTTACATCCTACAAGTATTAAAGTCTACATTTGGCCCTAAAAAAAATTGGAAAAATATTTTTGATATTTTGGTCAAACTCTAATGGATAATCATAAATTGGTTATGATATCTAATTTTGAAATTTTTTTAAAACATGAAAAAGATGCAATTTTTGTGTTTTTTTTTAATGAAAAAAATGCTTGGAAAAATTTTAGGATTTGACCGTATGAAACATTTATATATATATATATATATAAATGTTTTGAATCTATTTTTTTGAAAACATTGGGAGAAAACCGGGTATTTTAATACCAAATTTGTATTTTACAGTATAAATATACAACATGATATTATGCAAAATTAGTATAAAATATTTGAGAAAATAAAAAAAAATTGAAAGGATTTTTGAATTTATTTTTTTTTGAAAATTTTTGTTTTTTTTAATACTACAATATTATATATTATTATAAATATATATATATATATATATATATATATACATGGGCTGGGCCGGCCTAGCTAACTGGGTCGAGCCTAGGAACTTTGGGTTGGGCCGATCTCGGCCCAACAGAACCTTTTCTCTTTTCTTTTTTGGGCGGGCCCAAATGGTCGGCCCAGGCCCATATGGTTGCTTGCCCGACCCAGCAACCATGCAAAGTAATTATCCTGCATGCAGCAACTTAACTGCAGCAATGGAGAGGTCGCGCTACCTGACACCTAAATGTTTAAATGGAGGCCTAGCTGGTCGAGATGGGGAGAGGCTGACGTGAGGATAGTGGTTGAGGCTGAGTCTGTGACAGAGATGGTGGTTGGTGGCAGAGGAAGCAAAAGAAGAAGAAGAAAACAAGAAGGGTACCAGAGAGGAGAGAGAAAGGTTCACGGTGGCTGGTTGGTGGCTTCCTGTGGTGGAGCTGATGGTAGGAAGACCGGTGATGAGGGTGGTGGTGGCCGAAGGCCATGACAAAGAGAGAATTAAAAGGGAGGACTAGTTGTATAAAAATACTAGGGGAAAGGCTGGTTTTTTGTGATTTTTGGATCCAATTTTCTCCCTTCAAGCCATCAAATCCACCTCTATTTATAGGAGGTGGAAGAGGCCAATCTTTTCTATACAAGGAAAACATTTCAGCCCTTGATTCGGTTGGGAAGGATCTCAACCGTTGGCTCAAAGTAGGCATTTTGAGTTGTCAATTCTGCAGAAAAGGCTGACTGAGTTGGCCCATTTAGGCCAGCTCCTGTGCCGATGGGTTGTCATTCCAACTGAACTATTCACATGTAGTTGTAGAAGAACTACAGAGGATTATTTTCGTGCAAGTTTGGTTAAATTTGGTGGACATTAGGTGCATTAAATGAATAGTATTAACCGGGTAAAAGAAAAAGATAATGAATAGTGAACAGACGACGCGTCGTCAAGTCCTTTTTTTTTATATCGTTTTAGGTTTGAATTAGTGATTTAAACTGATTTTTAATATAGTCCTCCATCTTTCACTTCCTTTCAATTGAACCTCTAATTGACCTTAAACTTTTGATTTTATTGCAATTAAGCCCCTGATGAACTTCAATTGCAGCCCCGTATTTACACGTCTTTTGCAATATGATCATTGATCTCTGATTTATGCAATTTAACCCTTAATTGACCAATAAACTTTCAATTTCTTCAATTTCACCCTCAGTTTTTGTCAATTAAGCCCTTATAGTTTGACGCCTTTTGTAGATTGGTCCTTGACTGCGAATTTTTTAAATTTAACCCCTAATTGACCCAAAAACTTCAATTTTCTTACAATTGCGCCCTTATTTCAATCAATTAACTTGGTAAAAATTAAATTTGGTCTCTTAAAATTCCAATATTCTCAATTAAGCCCAAATTAGGCTTCAAACTTAATTTTTCACAAATTAAGCCCCAAATAAAATTAATTTGACTCATTTAAGGTATAATGAAGTCCTTGTACTTAATTAAACCCTTCAATTGGACCCAAATTAATTCTTAAACATAATTAAAATTCAATTTGGCCAATGATTTAATCAAATTGGCCTATTAAAAATTTAATTATGTCCTTGGACTTAATTTTTATGTAAATTCGTCCAATAATCATTTAATTTGACCTTGAATTTGCATTGTTTTTTCTATTTTTGGGCATAATAAAGTATAATTAGGCCTTGAATTTCCTCCAAAAATTACAGCTTGATTTTTGTATATTTTTGTAGTCTTTCTTGATCTGCTTTCTCTACATTGCTAGCTTTTTTAAATTAAAAAAAATGATTTTTTGGGTTATGACAGAGGCAACTGCACTGACTTAATTACGGATTTGGAAGCACTGCAACTTGACCCTTTGTAAACTGGCCACAAAATGGATTCATTTTCTTATAATCGTTTTATTTCGCTCTTAATTGCCTCAGAATAAGTTCACCTGGAGGAAGCGGGGGAAAGGATTAAAATAAGGGGTTTAGAAAGGGGGGAGAAGAAATATATACCTTAACCAACAAAATGAATATTTTCCAGAATTTTATTTTATTTTTTCTGTATTTGTGGTGTGTAATAAACTTTTCTACGTTACATGCAACATTTCTGTATTGATTTTGTATGGGTGCAGCCGTGCAGGATACTAATCTCAGAGTGTTTAGGATCTCATTTAATTCAAATTAAAATTTCTTTGTTGTTGGCAGGTTATGTTCTGAACAATCGTTATATATGTGAGAGCTGTAGAAAGCATGAGGATGTATGCGATCCTGAATTCGACTCTTGCTTATGAATTGGATTCTGATTGTAAGGTTACGGGGGAATCAGGTCTACCCATTTTTAATCTAGTTCAATCATTGATCCGTGTTATATTGCGAACTAAGTTAAAAAAAAAATTTAATGTAAAAAAATATTTAGATGCTCTACTAATATTTTTTTCTAGAAAGTTTTTTTTTTTTTTTAATCATGTGAAGGTTTATTCAATATAACCCGAATGAATTTGTGAGTCCAAAAATAATTCACACAACTTGTAAAAATATAGTTTGATTAAATAAAATTAAAGATCACATGTTTTTTTAATTTTAAGATAACAACATATTGGATTAATTTGAGTCGATCCATGTTAAAATATCAAATCCGCGACTTAGGTTATGAGACTATGATAACTCCATAAAAATCAAATCAAAATAAAATTATGAAGCCTAATTCTTAATTAAACCAATGTTGAAGTATGAAAATGAACAAAAATCAATTAAAAAGGGATTTAAAAAAGTGACTCGAGTTAACCAGTTAACACATGCGACTCGGGTCATAAAACCGAGATAAACTTATAGAAAACAAATCAATTAAAAAATAACCTGAGTTAATCCGTCAAACCTATGACCCGGTCATCAAACCGAGATAACCTCATAAAAAAATATATACAAAAATAACTTGATTTTATCCAGGTTAACCTATTAAATTCACGACTTTGATCATGAGTTTAAGATAACTCCAAAGAGAGCAAATCAAAATAAATTATGAAACTCAATCTCAATCGTCTTTGTCGAAACAAATGTTGAAAGATGAAATTTGCACACAAAAAAATGCAAAGTCAACCTGGGTTAACTCGTTAAACATTATTCCTAAGTCATGAGGCCGAGATAACCTTATAGAAAGCAAATCAAAATAAATCATGAATCTAATCTCAAACAAACATAATAATATTAAATGATAAAATTAAGAAAAAAATATCAATTAAAAAAACTAAGTCAACCGAGTTAACTCGCCAAACCCACTACTTGGATAATGAGACAGGGATAACCTAATAAAAAAAATTCAATGTTGAAGAACTCGTGACTCAAGTCATGAAACTAAGATAATCTTTTAAAAGTAAAATAAAATGAACAATTCAATGTAATTAGGGTTAAAATATGAAAGCCAGTAATTCTGACTGTGAAATCAAGATATCCTCATAAAAACGAATCAAAATATATTATGAAACTCAATTCCCAACTAACCCGGTGTTTGATAATGAAATTGGGAGAAGAAAAAACTCAATTAAAAGTAAAACACAAAAAACAACTCAAGTCTACTCGGTAATTCTTTAAGCATTATTTTCTGTTCATGAGACCGAGATTACATAATAAAAAGTAAATAAAACAAATCATGAAATTTAATTTTTAATATTAAAGAATGAGATTGGAAAAAAAATAATTAAGAAAAAAAGCACGAGCTAACAGAGTTAACCCGCTAAATCGGATTAACCTATTAAATCCGTGATTCATGCTATGAGAGTGCAATAACCCAATAAAAAATAAATTTAATATTAAATAATAAAATTAAAAAATATATATATTAATTGGGGAAAAAAAAAAGCACTGTTACAGTAAAACTCCTCAGTTTATACTTAATTTCTTTCTCATCTCTGATTTTGTTCAATCCATTAATTAATCTACTAGAAATCTGAATTTGGTACAAGCCAAAATGCTTGGCGGTAGCATATGAGACAGTAGACGCATACCCACTATCCAATGAACTTGGAAAAACTCTTGAAAGTAATATAACGATATTTAACTAATGTATAATCATAACAATTCTTTAAAAATTATGTGCTGAGAATACTCTTTTTTTTTTATTATTGGAAAAAAAAGACAAGAAAAATCAACGGAGGATGCTTGTCTTGATCTTATCAATGTACTTCGGAGATTCTGTCTGAAATTTTATACCCACAAAAAAAAAAAAAACCCTGGGGCGTGATATGAAAAAATAAAATTCTGGTGAGTGCCAGGTCAGTTAATAGGGAAGTAACTACTAACTAGGGTATCCCACGGTAGACAAAAACCAATGGACTGGGAAAAGAAAAACACGTGGGCTTTAGCTCGTCGTAACACCAATTAAATGAGAGCCTTTAGCCCCCATTGTCTGGACTGGGCCAGCACTGGTCAAAGAGTTGCATGTGTAGCTTTGCCTTTTTATTTTTATTTTTGTGTTTTAAAAATATTTTTAAAAATTAAATTTTTTATTTTTTATTTTAAATTAATATTTTTTAATATTTTTATATTATTTTTTAATATTTATATTAAAATAATTTTTTAAAAATAAAAAATATATTATTTTAATATATTTTCAAACATAAAAAATTTTAAAAAACAATTTTTATTACACTTTCAAAAATACATAGCAATTAAGTAGCAGCTAATAACCGGCAGTGGGCTTGTTTCTTATGTCCTTATCTCAGATTTTAGAGAAGATGCAGAGAAACTTTCACGTGAACACGCACTTGAATCACTTGAAATTTTAAAATTTTACTGAGCGTGTTTGACAATATAGTTATAATTGCTTTTCAAAAAAAAAATATTATGTCAAAATATATGTTAAAGATATTTTTTTTATTTTTTAAAAATTATTTTTGATATCAGCACATTAAAATAATTTAAAAACACTAAAAATATATTAATTTGAAGTTAATAAAAAAAATATAACAAAATTAAATTTTTTCAAAAACAATTTTAAAACACAAAAACAAATTAGTGTTACCTGAGGCTGAGGATGCTCTTGCTATTAACACTAAAAAAGAAAATCCAGATCAAAGATAACCAAAATATCTGAATAGCTAAACTTAGATGTCTGAACTCTGAAGTGATTGCCGCATGCTCAAAATTGCATAGCTTCTCGGGAAGTATCTTCCCTATTTTATATAAAGGTATTTAAAAGTATAATGGAAGTTGTTTGTTAAAATATTTTTTATTTAAAAATATATTAAACTAATATTTTTTTTATTTTTTAAAAAATTATTTTTGATATTAGGGTATTAAAATAATTTGAAAATAAAAAAAATATTAATTTAAAATAAAAAAATAAAAAATATATAATTTTTGTTCAAAATAACAAACAAGGCGGGCAGAGTTGGAGCACTTTTTTTCTGGTTGAGGTGGTGAACACGATCACCCCGCTGCAAGTGGTGGTGCTCCAAAAGTCATGTCACAAACGTGCAAGTGCTTTATCACACTGCAATTATTTATTTATTTTCTGGAGGGGAGGTGGCGGGGGAGAATTTTGCAATAGCGTCCCCCACACAACACATCAATACCCAAAAAAATCAAAGAAAAGTGGACCTCTACTATCTGTGATCAGTACACTATTCGGGCCGGCCCATTGTCCCTCTCTATCAAACTTGTCCCATCCTCCGATTTAGCTCGTGTAAAGCACTGCCCATTGATTATGTGGCCTGTCCGTGATTTTGGCTGTGATGGAGTTGAGTGGTGGCGCGTGAAACACGATGCTAGACACGCTTTTCCTTGGACTGGTTTTGTTCTTAGGAAAACGACGGGCATTAAACAAGTGGACCTCTTGAAGGGGAATGGAAGCTTTATCATATGCTCCCTTTTCAACTCCCTACCACAAAATGTTTGATGTGATATTTATGTAACTCATCCCTTCCCTGACGTGATTGAAAACGATGAAACATAAAACGAAAATTATTGGTTCATAATTCCATTACTCTGGAAATTCAATGAAAGTTATTCTACCCCTCTGGCATTGCCAGTAATAATTTTTTAAAAACACAAGTCAACTATATTTCCAAACGCTCAATAAATTTAATGGAGCCAGTAAATAAATTCTTGCATTGCCTAGATTAGGAAATGCGTCTCCTGCAAGAAGTTTGGTTTCCCTGCTACTCTCTAGATCCATTCATTTAACAAATAAATTCTGAATAAAAAACTGCATCAAAATCTTATTGTGAGAGCACAGGTAGCCATGTTAGGTTTTTTCCTGAAATATGAAGGGGGAAAAAGCTTTATATCGAGGAACAACCCGGCATGGTCCATGGTTCTGTCTCTGTGGTGATTTTTTTCTCTCGGCTCCACCGCCACTAACCGATGTAGATTCCCAACTGGTCTTTTCAGCCTCCAGGTTTTCCAACTTGTGGATAGGGCCAACTTTCTTGAAGGGTGTTTACTTTTTCCTGTGAAGTTTCTCTTAATCAATCAAATTCAATGAAATATCCCATCCTTGTTGATGAACCATCATGTCTCATCAGGAACTACCGCTAGAAATATAATGTTGCCCCCACGTTATATTATCCAGGCCCGAATTTGCTTGTCTGTGAAATTTCGCAGAGATTTCGTTAAAAAATAACATTATAATTACAAGTAATACTAAAAGTGGAGGGGTTTTCACTATAGCCCCGCACATTGTTTATATATATATATATTTTTTTTTTCATTCCAATCAAAACAAAAGAATAGGGATAAAAAGGTAAAACATGGAAAAATAGCATGTTTAATCTAGAATGCATGATAAAAATATTCTAGTCCTTTTATTTTTTTCCCTTCATTCATCATAGTCCTTTGACTTTTTAAATATTTTGTTTTGATTAAAAACTTTATCTTTTTTTATTTTTTTTCTCGTCTTAGAGAGGAGAGAGAAACTCATCTAAAATTAAAAAGAAAAAAAAAGAAAAAAGAGTTATTAAAAAAAAGAGGAAAAGGCATCGATTGAGCATGTTCCAGTATTAAAAAAAATTAGTATTGATATCAACAAGTTTTATTTAACGAAAAAAGAGTCTTATTAAAGTGTTTTTTGAACCTTCATCATGGTTGAGAGAAGAATTCCTCCTAATTTGATTTTGTATTTTTAGATTTGAATTTTTGGACTGGTTAATTGGTCTATTGGGGTTTTAAGGTTTTTGTTTTTGTGAAAATAAGATGAAAAATAGATTTTTTGATAAAAAAAAACACTTGTCTAATTTTCTAACCACCTCTCCGATTGTCAAAAACTAGATAGACAAATGATGCATTGTCTATATTATTTATTTAAAAAAAAATTTGCGGCAAACTCTTTCCCTACACAAGAGAAAAAGAAAAAACCTATAAGAATATTAGTAGGGCTTCTTTTTGTGCAAACCTACATAATTGTTTCCTTTATTTTTATTTAATAACTTTTCTTTTACATGTTTATTTTTTTTATTCTCTAATTAAATGAATAATTACTTTCAATAAACTAAATTATTAGACATAACCAGGTCTGTAATCCATGATATAAAATTAAATATTCAAGTCTGAATCTATCTTTTAATTTTTTTGATTTAGTCTTTAATTGACAACTTTTTATTTATTAATTAATGCATATAATTTTCAATTTATTTAATTAAATGTGCACATTAGTTTTACAATTTGCATTAAAAAAAGTCTCTTGATATAAAAAAACATAATATTTGTTTTTTTACATTAAAAAATTTACTTCAACCTGCGGCAAAACACGTGCAGTTGAAAGAAAATATTTGGGGCTGCAAGGCATGTACTCGAACATGTGACCTACGACAATTGTACTGACAGGCTAAAAGCCCAACCTACAGTTAGAATACCTACCTACAGAACTGTTACTTTAACCCTATGCGCGAGCCTATTTATACGAGGTAGACAGGAAGGAAAGGACATTGCAGAAGTAGACGTGATATGAAGACATGAGAAATCAGGAGCCTCGTGCAAGCTCTTCATGTGCAGCTTGTAAGTTCTTGAAAAGAAGATGCATTCCCAATTGCATATTCGCTCCTTATTTTCGCTCAGATGAACCTAAGAAGTTTGCCAGAGTACACAAGGTTTTTGGTGCAAGCAATGTGAGCAAGATACTGGTTGAAGTGCCCGAAGAGCAACGCGAAGACACGGTGAATTCTCTAGCTTATGAGGCTGAGGCAAGGCTCACAGATCCAGTCTACGGTTGCATTGGTGCTATAGCTCTGTTGCAAAGAAAAATGGTTGAGCTACAAGTTGATCTTGCCATTGCTAGAGCTCGTCTAGCTCGGTATGCTGCCAATTCTCCTCCTATCTTGAATGATCATGGTAGCATGATTCCAACCTTGGCTGAATTCCCTGCTTGTGGTGGATTGGTTGACAGTTTTAGCCAGATCAGTTCATCCGATACCATGAATGATTTCAGCCAATTCCCATTTATATTTTAATAGATTATCCCGTTTCTCGCTCTCCTATTGTTCATGTATTGTAAATTTGAAGAACTTGCGTTTCAGGTTATGTACCCAATCAAGAATTAAGATTTCTTTGAATTGTTGGGACCGTGGATGGTAATTGAACTGGATGCTGTTGGTACTCTTATGTACTGCTTAATTAGTTTCTGCTGATTATTCGATTAATTTCAAAAAAACCCAACCAAATCGAATCATGAAAAACATCCCCGTTTGCCCTGGCTATCCTGCCGTCATCGTCTCTCCGCCGGACTGGATAGCACGGACCATTGAGCATGATCAGACTGGATAGCAGAGACTATTGAGCCGTCGTAGTGTACGGAGTTGATCGGAACAGTGACTAGAATTTCCGTCAAGAGCCAACAGTGTCGCGCATTAAAACATCAAAACTGGCATCATGGAAAGCCTCCTGTAATCAGCCAGACCGAGCATTGGCTAATGATGCAACCAACCCCACAACATGCCCATCCACTTTAGTTGGTGCAATGCGAATCCAAAGCTTAACGTTGGGCTTTGAAGGCAAGTGAGTTCATACACACCAACAGCACTTTCCCTCCGCCAGAATCGGGAGGACCCCACCCAGCTTCCAAAAAGCTTTCTAGTTTTCCGATTTTTAATAAGAAAAAATTAAAAAATGTATGCTTTTATTTTATATTCATCTTAATATTTTATATTCTGTTGATTATAGAAAATTAATTCTATTTCATTAAAATTAAAAATTATCATAGAAAAATTACGTTTTGTTAGTTTAAAAACATGTAAATTTTTATATCGAACCTCCAATAAAAACTAAATTTATCACACCGGCTAAATATAAAAATGTAAAAAAAATTAATATTTTACATTTCTAAAAAATACATGTACATAAAAAAAAATTGTATTGTTCGTTTTTTATTTATTTAAAAGACATGTAAGAAAAATACTATAAAAAGCTCTTAAAATACTATTTAAAAAAATTAAATGAAAAACTATTACATTTGAACAAGAATTTTTTCTTACTTATTTTTCCAAAAAAATAAAGTACTACTTTGTGTTTAGAAGGTCCATAAATAACTTCACAGGACAATTTTTTTTTTTTTTTTTTGATTAACCTGGGGTGTCCGGGCCAGCTTGCGCGCACCACAACTAATCTCCATGGCCTAACTGAGCACCCTGCAAGCCCAGAAGGCAGGTAAGTCACCGCGGGGATGGCAGGAAGGTATACATAACTTCACAGGACAATTTGATCATATGAGTGGGCATGCAGGTTTGCAAACAACCTATTCACAATTTCACATAGGCCACAGCCAAAGCTTCCACAGAAATTCAATTTCCACCTAAACAAGTTTGATAATGGTAAAGATATGAACAGTAACAGGTAATCATTCATTGCCCTTTTTATCCTCTGGTGTCCCATGAACATCATTTGCACGAGAGACAAGCTCAAGCAGCACGGAGTGCCTTTGCTGAGATACAAGGTGATCATATATTTATATCACTCAATGGAGAATACGATGTTTAAGAATGTAAGGAGCTGACACAGGTTACAGTTTGGAAGATTACAGAGTACAGAAAATCTTCAGCATAACAGCTTATGATGCATGCAGATTAATGTTACAGCCATGGATACGGCAGAGGTTGGTCATAATCATTCTTTAAAAGCTTCAAAGTTGAATCAGTTGAAGATGTGACAGACTCGGGATGATGTGGTAGAGGACTTCCACTCTTCAGCTAGAGATCAAAGGAGGGCTTTCATGGAGATTTACACACTGGAGTCCCCTTTTGAAAATTAGATTTTTGAGCAATATCAACTACAACTTCTTCCCTGTTCAAAGTGTCCAAAAATCATTTAAATCCCAACCGGAATACAATTTAAAGTCTAGAACCAACATTGACACAGTAAGAGGATGTCAGGCCAGGATTGTGAACCCAGTTATTATATATACAGAAGAAATAATTTTTGTGATACATGCGTGCATGCCCAAGCACATGCATGTGTCTGAGTGTCGCTATGAGTGCATACACATAGAATAGCATCTCGGAGGGATGGAGAGAGGGAGACAGATCCAATGCTCAAACAAAACCCATCTTAACCACAATTCTGTACCAAATCCAATCTGATTAAAGCTAATGTCTTAGCTCTATTTAATCAAATCTGATAAAGTTGTATATCAATAGATAATCACGTGCATGCATGAACAGAGTACTTCAAATTTTTCCATCGAAAAAGTAAGAAATACATCATGGTTCATGTGGAAGCATGAACAGCGTACTTTAAATTTCATAGTTGGAGAGAGCCAAGAGTTGAACAACAGTTCCTGATTCTGAATGATGAAACGAGATCATTGTGATTGCAGGAAGAGGTGAGGCAAAATTCAAGATTGGCATAGAAACTCACAGGTATGAAACATTGCCCATTACCATCACCAGCAAGGACACCAAACACATCAGTCAAATTTGAGTCTTCTAAGCTCATCAACAACTTCAAATGGTATTAGTAGCTCATCAAACTACAATGAGCAATGAATCAATATTTTGCAGGACAGGAGCATGGAGTAAATTGTGAAGCAGGTGTTTAAATACATTAGAGCATTTCTGGCAACAAAGATCCCACTCAGGTAGGTTTCGCATTGGGACAGATTAAAAGACTAGTGGAAGTCCAATTTTACAGATTCAGCAGTTTGCACCTTCATCCCAAAGGGAACTCTTTCTGGTTACTATTAAGCCCATTCAGACGTACAACCAAGTCACCTATAACAAGTTGTCTGAATCTAATTCATGTCCAAATGACTAAGAGTGACCACCACAAAACACACATTAGCTGAGTTACTGAGCCTGAACCTGAACCTGATTTGAGTCAAATGACTAAGTTTGACCGCCCTTAAACCCACATTAGATGACTTAAACTCCTCTACCCTTGGTTGTGGGGGAAAATCCATGAATCACAAATTTCAGTGTGAACTACAAATTTACCAAAATAGTTAACTGAAGAGAATCGGTCCTGAGTAGCCACATCCCTTGCTTTCCTAAACATACGATGGGCAGAACTACAAAGATTTGACATGAAAGTTATTTCTAACCCCCAAATTACTCTTATTTCCTCAATTCACTTCACCTAGGAACTAAGAAGTACAACCATCGGCAATTCATTAAGTAACCATTTTTAGCATGCGGCCCCTAACTAATATGTTCAAATGCAAACTATCCAGTTTTTACACTCTAATGGTTGGCCATAAATGTAAGGGTGCAGGGCTCCCCTAAAAATGAGAAAATCTTTGCACCGCTAAAAGACTTTTGACACAGAAGCACAAGCGAGACTGATACACTAGACCTGTAGCACAACTCCAATACATGCAAATGGAAGAATTTAGGCCACGAAAAAAAAAAAAAGGCAATCACATTAGCAACAACCCAAGATGAGAAAACTCAATATCAGCGAACCCCAGATCAAGAAAAGACAAACAACTTCCAAGATTTCATTGAACAAACCTGAACTGGAAGCAAATTTATCGCGGCTGAAAGACTTCTTTTTGAGCTCCAATTGAGCATCAACAAACAAATTCATTCTTTCAAACTCAACTTCTTTAGTTAACTCCATTCTCTGTTTCTCCAACTCCATCATTTGCTGCTGTTTCGAACTCTCAATTCTCTCATATATCTCTCCAAACTTCAATATCGCTCTCGCTAGTTCCCTACATGCAGCCCCATCAGATAAATCTACATCCTCCATTCTATGCCGTTTCTTTTTCACTCTCTCATCGAACCACGCCATATCGTCGTCGTCGTCGTCAGAAGCGCTCTCCCCACAACTTGCCAAGCCTGGATAAACATCATTTTGAGGCTTTGTCTTTGACTTCACCGTGAAAGTAACGGAGGTAGGTTTCTTGAAAGTGTTAGTAGCGTTACTGTTAGTGCCGAGGAGAGAATCGAGACGATAATAAAACGGCCAAGTCGACGGAGGGGGCTTGGATTTTTCGATCTTGTATTTTTTCTTCAATGTGTCGATTCGGTTTTTACACTGGATGTCGGTCTTTTTAGGTTTGCCGCCGTTTTGATGGTTGTTGACGGCGTCAGCGACTTCTTTCCAGTCTTTTTGACGGAGGTTACCTCTGTTAAGATTTATGTAGCGGTCACCCCAGGCTTCGACTAGTGTCCCAGTGGCGCCATCGCTCCAACAATCTTCGCGACCACCGTGGTGAGGCCGGGTTATGGCGGCGGAGGGGCTGGGGTCCATGGTGGGAGTGGTGGTTTTGGGTGCTAAAGTGCTCCGGAGGGGGAGGGGAGTGTAGAGTAATAAGAGAAAAGAAGGAATTGTAGGATTGGAAGGAGAAAGGAAAGAGGATATGGATGAGGGTGATGGCCGTGCATTGTGACCGGCGGTGACGTCAGCTCCCGTAATGGGGTTGGACGGGAAATGTTTTTGTTTTTGGACATCAATAATTGGATTGTTAATATTATTATCATCAGACTATTACATCTGCACATAGGTTTGCATTGGTGGAAGTGGAAACTTCAAAAGATGTTTGGTAGTGGTTTTGGTTTGAGCTTTTTTGGGCCTTGATGATGTAAGATGTTACGAGTTTCGGCCAATGTAGCAATTCAAGAAAGATGATTTCAGGAGTAGGGGCTGGGCCTTGAGGCTTACCATCTTTTCAAGACCATGGTGGTTGATTCTCCCGTTTCATTTTCAAGAGAAAGATCACCACCAAAATACATGATTGAGGTGGAATAATCGCAGCGATGTTCAATAGCCACCGCTCTAGGTGGTTTCTCCATATATACCAAGGGCCAGAATTGTTTGATCTTGGACAGTTCACAGTTGGGCCATAAAAGAGAATTCGGACTGTCTGTCGAACCTGTCTTAACTCTGAGTCAATGGCCTGAGCAAAACTGGTAGTGGCGGGTTCATTTTGTAGTGGCAAGATGTTGTAAACCCAGGGATAATCTGAGGTGTGAAATAAAAACTAACACAGCAGTCAAAAAGCAATAGATAGCTGTCCGTGGATTTTAGGAAACAAGCTCAGAAAGACGTTATCCAAGATGGACGGGTCACTCATCTATGCTAAGTTTTTTGCTTTCCTCCTTTCAGACAACCCGTCACCTATGCTGTTGTGCTCGATTATGAGCTGGATTAAGATTGTTAAGACGTGTTTTCTGGTAGAGAAACAATCCTATGATCATATTGAATTCGGCTGGCTGGAGACCAAAACTTATGAATCATTGATGAATTCACCCATCACACTGTCCGAGAATTCTATCAATCCAAGATTTTAATGTAGAGAATTTGATTATCTTCAAAAATAAAGGAGCAATATCTATCTGTCCTAGACTTTGAAACTTTAATGGGTAAATATTCATTGAATACTGAATTGACGACTTTCCCAGGTGGTACAGTAATTATCATCAGCCAAGTAACAAGAGTCCTTTTGGTAATCATTGGCAAAACAAAGAAACACAATTTCTCATCCTATCAAAAACATTATCGGTGACGGATCTCTTCACTGAGATAGATATTATTGATCAGTCAGGCGACAAGCCTCGAAGAATCACATGTATTATCGTGCAGAGGGTGCTTGGCATTCTATTTTAGTTTAGATGGCTGCGCTACGCCGCAAGTTCGCATTTTATTTTTAAAAAAAGTTAGGTCCTAATGCTTACATGATCTAAGGCTACTTTGGGTTCTCGTGAAATGATAATTGGGTATTGGTGTGTCCAAGTTTCACATATGCTATGGGTACCCAACCCTAAGATAGGTAGTCCAAGCTCCACGTGTGTATAGTTTCAGGGGTGCATCTCCAGCCTGGCGCTTAAGGCCTACTGGCTGCAGCCTCATACATGTCCCCATCAAATAGTGTAATTTATAATTAAAACACTCACGGTTTCCAGTACCAGAGCTAAAGTACAGAACAATACAATCTACAGTGAATTCACTCATAATGAAAAGTATTTCGCGCTACAGTGAAACACTGATCAATTTTAGTTATAATTAATTTGTGTACGTTGTAAAAAACATGTTTGATATAAAAAAAATTCAATTAATTTTTTTTATTTTAATATTTTTTATGTACTGATGTTAAAAATAAAAATTATTTTAATATATTTTTAAGTAAAAATAATTTTTTAAAAAATTTTACACTACAATAACAAATACACTTTAAAAGCTAATCAAAAAGCACTTTTTAAAGAAAAGATCACTATATATTTGACTTAGCATATTTATCATGTGGTTGAAGAGTTGACCTTTCCATTAAAGAAATATATATCTTTACTGATTTTTTGAATTTAATTTTTAAAATCAGTATTTAAAAACATATTAAATTATTATAAATACGTTGGACTGATGTGAGAGATTCGTTCTAAATTAGTCGTAAAAATAAATTAATATCAATTATATACAAACCAATTTGAGAATACTTTTTATTGTCGAACTTTGGGGGTATAAAAATTTGAAATTACGTCCACAACAGAACAACAACAATACAATTAAGCCCGATATGGAAATGAATTGATATCAAGTCTTGCCAGATAATATTAATTATTATATCTATCCCTCCACCTTGTATAGAATCTTAATTACCTGCTCATTTGGGTTAAAAACTTACACAAATTCGGGCAATCTTTCCCTTTTCTTCCCCGCCCCCTGACATCATGCTGTGTCTTTTATGGCAGACAATTAGAAATAGTAGCTTTTCTAGTGTAACGACATTATGATTAAATTATAGAATCTTTTTTCTTAAGTATATCTTATCGATATATGCTTTCGTGAAAAGACGTGTGCACCAGCTGGCAAAAAGGAAACAGAGGATGGTTGATCAGGATCAAGAAATAAGCATAAGCATGCAGATCATGCAAATCCAAAAAAAACAAAAAAGAAGAAGAAGAGGAAGAAGAAAGGTTAAGCCTCATATCTAATCAAATGTTTTCTTAAAACATTTATTTAACTTTAGAGATTTGCAACATCTTTGGTCCCATAGGCCCTTGGTTTTGACCTAAAATAATACCCCAATATCCTATATATCTAGCCTTGAAATAATTTATTTTTATTTTGTTTCCTTTACATTGATATTATCATCCTTGTACAATTCCTTGCATGAAAAATATTCTCCTCGTTGCCTCTCTCCAAAGTTTCTGCAAAGAAGTTAAATATGTGTGGTGATAGGCGAGGATATATAGGACAAAGGAATCTCTAGTTATGTCATGGATATTGTCACTGTCACTCAACTAAATGCCTTCTTGTTTGCAGATGCCCAGCTACCCAACACACTTTATAGATTTACAGAGACAGCTAGGAATATGTTCTGTTAGCATCTGCAATGTATTTTAAATCTTTTAATTTTTCTTAACTCGGTATATTCTGATAAACTTCAGCTAATCTAAGAGCTGACGATGTCCCCTGAAATGGGTTTTCGGTTAATTAACCGATAGTGCCTCTTGGTTTTTATCCAAACGTTAAGGTTTTAATTTCTTTTATATATATATATATATATATATAAAAGATTTGCACTAGCTACTTTGTGGTGCTTAAGCAGCAAGCAGTGGGTTCGAACTAGTTGGCGTTGAAAAAAAAAGAAAAAAACACCACAACTTTCAGTTTCAGGTAGTGATCAAATATGAAGGAAGTAGCTTGATTAATCAAATTCTAAGTTTATTTTTTAGAAGTTATTGAGTATCATAAATTTTAGAACTATTTAAAATTTATATAATTATTAATTTTAAAATTTTAAAAAATTAGTTGACATGCTCCTAAACTAGTTTGCATATTGAAGTTATCAAAAAAAATAAAAATAGTGGTCAATTTAGCCTCCTCCCTTTCTAATCACCAACACCATCATATCGATTTTTAGCTAAAAAGGAAGGGGGGGAAAAAAACACAAACGTACACCCTTAAACATTTCAAAATTAATTTATGTCATCAAAACGTGGAAAGCCACACGCATCTCGCTCCTTTTTTGAAACCACATAAACTGACTTTGTAACAAGCACCTTTTGTCCTTGTCCCATATCGCTGGCTTTAGCCACTTATCGAATCCTCAGCATTCTTAACTATACAATTACAAGCCAACAATAATATTCTTTCAAACTCAACGTTGTAGATTGTACACGTGTCAGCGTCAGATCACATATAAAACTTGGGACATAAGTCACCGAGAATTGTATCACGGTTCATCGGATCTTCATGGAAGTACAGTACTACTTTTGGTATTCAAAGGTTTGAAATCAATGGCACGGCGCTGTCGTATGTATCTACATATATAGAGAAGTAGCGCATACTGATTGACTCAATGGTATAAATGTGGACGCAGACCTCCCAAACTAACGTACGTAGCTTAATTTGTAATAACTTGGGGCTGTTGTTGTTTAGTTTTTCTATTTTCTATGGCTTTTTTAATCCCCTTTTTTATTCATATTGCAGAATACTAGCTAGCTAGGCAAATTAAAGACAAGATGCCCAAGGCAACTTGGAGTGTAGCTTGTTACTCCGATTTAACAATCATCAAAGGAAACATGGAAACTATAATTCGAATTTAATTCCTTAATTTATATGTAAATATATTAATCCTTTAACCCTTAACCCCTTTAACCTAAAACCAAACAAACCTAAATAAATGGGGTCCTTGTCATGATTTTTCAATTATAGTTTTGTTTGCTTATATATATTAGTGTTATGTATGAAGCTTTTTTCTCCGAAAGATCCTTACAACATCGGCAGGCCGGAAAAATTATCATAAGCGAGGCATGATAGCAGTTAACACTTATAAATCACCGCTAACAATTTTTGTCAGCTGAAAATTAAAAAGCAGCTTTCGTTCGTCAAAAAATAAAAAAAAATAAAAGGCAGCTTTCGTATTTCAGCGATGTGCATCTTTTCTGATCACATGAAAACCTAATAACTAGGGATTATTTATAAAATTCTCTTAACAAAATAAATAGATATAGCATGTAAGGGGGAAATAATGATATATAGTCCATATCTACCATGGGAATAAAGGAAGCTTGAGGGTGCCCTCTTTGGCTAGCACTAGCAGAAAATCTGCATGACCTATCCAGAAAAGAAAATTTTTCGACATTGTATTCTTAGCCAATATATACCGCAAATCTTCTAGACAATACGTCGTCCACGGTCCAACATAAGGGAGTCAAATTTGCAAAAGTATACCTGTAATTGGTTTGGGGAATCTGTCTATAAGGTTAAATTATCTGCTGGGTTCTCAAAAGAATATCGAATAATTATAAGTATCAACAGTAGCCTTGACTAGATATTGGTGATGTATAGTTGTTGGTTGTTATGATACCTGCGGCAATATTAATGAATAATATAAAAGAGATAAATGAAAAAACACAGAGAATAATTTACCATGGTTTGATAATATGCCTAGATTTACATAAATGAGAAACTATATTTTCATTGTCTATAAAATTAGAATTACATAAAGTGTATTTATAATAAATCCTAAATATATAAGAGATATATTAGTAAATTTTAATAATACCCTTTTATCCCGACACCCTTAATCTAGCTATCGAAATTCCTAGCAATAAAACAGTAAATTACATCCCAGAATCTTGACTGCTTTATCTGTATACATGTTCCACTCAATATCTTCCTCGTTTCGGTAGGAATCAACTCAGTTAAATATACCAGGAAAGAACCGATAGATTAGGTCCCGCCACACGCTCATTTGCCGTGAACGTGCATGTACTGTGCATATGGTGTATGATACATTTTTCTTTTTAGTCCACGTAAGAGGACCCAAACCGCGTAAAGAAAGGCAAAAAAGAAAAAAAAAAAAAAAAAAAAAGAAAGAAGAACGGGAGTAGCATTTAGCAAGCATATACACAGACGCGTATCGCTAAGTGTTAGCTGGTATCCTAGATTTTGCTTTTGTATCGCTATTTATGATCTAGGTTAGGACAATAAAAAAGGAAGGATGGGACATATTTAGATATTATTCTTTCCGTAGGAGAAAATAAAGTGAAAGAAAATTTATGTAGTTATCAACATGTTCAAGTGTATTGCTTAGTCATAGGCGTCCGAAATGCTTTATAATCACCGTTAGAGACACTTGGGGTCCGCGGCCCCGACAGAAACCAGTGTGCCTCGCATATATTGCTTCTTGATGCCCGCGCATATAAATTTTATTTTTCGATAAACTATAGTGCCATTATATTGCAGGCTAGCAAGATATGAGGTCCAATAATTCAATTATCTTGCTGCTGATCCCTATCAATTAACAAGAGGCCATGGTGTATGTGGCGTGGGTGGAGTTAATTGAGTTTGTGAGTAATTCTGACCACAAGAGCTAGCTTAGCTAGTATAGTCGCTTGAAGATTTTATATATTTTTTAAATTTGAGATAATTATTTAATATGATATTGAAATTTTGTTAATTAAGTTATTATAAGTTTAAATTTTATTATCGTTTTATTTAATAAAATTTAAATATAAAATGGTGTGGGTTTGTATAAGTTTTAAGTTCAAAATTTTTTTATTTAAAATAATTAATATATTAAAAAATAATATAAATTATATTTTGAGATCTTATCTAATAGATTGAAATGTTTCTTTAACATATATAATTATTTTAATTACTTAGATTAACTATTCCAAACTATGGGATTATTGAATGGCTTGCCAGTTGATACAAATGCTCAAGTGACAAGGTTGATACAATTTTCATATTCAACTCTCTCATTTTTTACAGCTTCGAAGTTCTGGAATTTAATTTTAATTACGATTCCAATCCCTTTAATTTGAAGAACGGGTGATCAATTTAAACACTGGCTTGATAGTTTATACAAATGTTTGCGTGTTGCATAAAACACTGATTAATGCCATCACACATGCATTCACACATGTTTTGCTTTGTATACAACCGTGAGCTTTACTAACTTTTGCTGTTAAAAATAATAAATTTACCATAACTCTTAAAGGATGGTTCAGTGATGGATAGAAGGTTAATTTAAATATTGAAATTATTTTTTTATCCAATTAATCTTATTCACAAAGATATTCTAAATTTTATCTTAACAAAAAACTCTGATATAAAATTGAGAATAATCATAAGGCTTGATCTATTGATTAGCATGTGTGTATATATAATAGTAATGGTAAATATTACCATATAAGAATATAACTACAATATTTTCTATATACAATAATTCTTATAGATACATTTTATAATACAATATATGTGCAGTGGGAGTTTCCATAATTTTATCTACTAGATATTTGTTCAACCTATCAATGTTCCAATCTTTTCACCAAAACAAAACAAAACAAATAATAATAATAATATCGACTTAATTACTTAATTATATAAAAAATAACACACCCATCTAATATTCAAAGAAAGACCTTTTTTCAGATCTCAAGACATCTTCGTTCTTGCTATTATATGTTCATTTGATGTAAATCATCATCGTCAATAAATTGTTTTTCTTTGGTTTTTTTTACTACATCATCAGCAAGCACTATTTGAACCAAATCAAGAGAGGCAGAAAGCCAAAGTAATTGACATGGTCGGGCAATACCTATCCAAGCAGGGCTCCAAAACCAAAGCTGTGCGTCTTTATAAAATACTGTTCCAAATCTTTGGTTTTTTGATTTAATGGGTCCACCGATGTCCCTACAAAGAACTCCAGAGACTAAAATCAGCATCCTTCCTAAAATTCAATTGAACCCACCTCCAAAAGCTTGTCATCATCTTGATGCATGCAACGAGCAAGCAAACAAGCCTAATATTATACGTTAATCTTTCGTTATACATGGATACTGCGTAGACGTTAGCAACTAGCTAGACAGGTATCAGCGTCCACGTCCATCAACTCATAATCTACCCCGAAAAGAAAACTGACGATATCCAGGGAACCAACAAGGAAAAAAAGTGAGATATTAGAGAAATATTAGAGAGAGAGGTAGCTATCAATTCCGCCGAACAGACTGAAAGCAAAGACAAGGTGTTAACAGTTGCTTTGATATAATTTTTTCCATAAAGTTATGCCCGGAGAATCTTGGCACAAATCTTTCACGTTAGACATTGAAAAGATACACAAGGTGGCAATAATATTATTATCGATGCTAAAAAAAACAAGAAACAATAATTAATAGGTAGGCACTAGGCACCAATTTTCCCCCCTTATATGTCCCCAAGGCACCTCCTCTTCTCAAAATGTAAGTTGTAACAACCACGAAAAAAAAAGAAGTGCAAAATATGGAAAACTCTGTCCATGTCAAAGAAGTTGTAGTGATCAAACCATCCGAGCCAACCCCAAGTCGAGTTTTATCTCTCTCAGCCCTTGATTCTCAGCTTTTTCTACGTTTCACTGTGGAGTACCTCTTTGTTTTCAAGGCTCGTCCTGGTTTAGACCAAAGTGTAATCACAGCTCGTGTCAAAGCTGCATTAGCTAAGATTTTGGTGCCTTATTATCCACTCGCAGGACGTGTCAGGGCCAAGCTCGATGGTTCAAGCCTGGAGGTTGTGTGTCGAGCCCAAGGTGCGGTGTTAATGGAGGCTGTCTCTGATCACACGATTAACGACTTTGATAGGGCCCCACGGTACGTGACACAATGGAGGAAGCTCTTGTCTCTCAGCGTGGCAGATGTTCTTAAAGGGGCCCCACCTCTTGTTGTCCAGCTTACGTGGCTCAGAGGTGGAGATGCCACGTTAGGTGTTGGTCTTAACCACAGTGTCTGCGATGGAATTGGTAGTGCCGAGTTTCTCAACTCTTTCGCTGAGTTAGCCACGAGTCAAAACCGAGTAGCTGATTTGAAGCCCAAGCCCATTTGGGATCGCCACCTTTTTGATCCCACAAAGCCTTCTCGTTGTTATTACTCAGCGACTCATCTCGAGTTCAACCGAGTTCCAGACCTCTGTGGTTTTACAAGTCGCTTCTCTAATGAAAGACTCGCCCCCACCTCCATAATTTTCGATAAAAGATGGCTAAATGAGTTAAAGAGACTCGCTTTGTCAACGAGTAGACCTATTGGGTTAACATATACGTCTTACGAGGTACTATCAGCTCATGTATGGAGGAGCTGGGCGAGAGCTCTAAACTTACCATCAAACCAAATCTTGAAGCTTCTTTTTAGCATAAATATCAGAAACCGAGTCAAACCTAGTGTACCCAGTGGGTACTACGGCAATGCATTTGTTCTAGGGTGCGCGCAAACAACTGTTAAGGATTTGGCAGAGAAGGGTTTAGGTTATGCGGCAATGTTAATAAAAAGAGCTAAAGAAAGAGTGGATAACGAGCACGTAAGATCAGTGGTAGAATCAGTGAGCCAGTCCAGAGCTTGTCCCGACTCAGTGGGAGTGTTGATCATGTCGCAGTGGTCAAGGCTAGGGTTAGAGAGGGTTGACTTTGGAATAGGGAAGCCGGTTCATGTGGGTCCAATATGTAGTGATAGGTACTGTTTGGTTTTACCTGTTTATAATCAACCGGATGCTGTTAAAGTGACGGTAGCTGTCCCAGCAAGCGTTGCTGACAAGTATGAGTATCTGGTCAAGAGTCCATGTTCTTGAGGACAATTGGAGTTTGGGCTCTTTCGTTGACTTGTTTTATTAGTTTTTGACACTCTTCGCTTCTTTGAACTGATGCTCGTTAATTCCAATCCTGGTCTAATAAGAACTGTACTTGTAGTAGTATTAAATATTAATCGTTATCTTTTTTATCTTTTTGAGGAGCGTGGTGGTCACGCCTGAGTTTAGAAATTATTCACTTTTAACCATTATTGCCTGCGTTCACCTCCCCCGTTCATTGCGTTCAATATGAATGGAATTTGGCTCCTCTACGTTTTAAAAAGTAATTCCTGATAGACCATTATATATTAATAACTGAACGGACCAAAAAAATCCTGAAAATTTAAAAACCTATAGTCTTAGGTTTCTTTTTGCATAATCAAGGGAAGAGCCAAGTTCCATAGAGTTCAATTATTTTTTGTATTATATTATCTTTATATCTCTATATGTGTTAAAAACAATTAGTGACTTGTTATTTTTTTCATTGCATTGATGTAATTTAGTCTCTACTTTCCACTAAAATACAAGAGTTAAGAGATATAAATACCTTATAAATCATCCGATCTTCATGTTAATAATTTTTTTCTCAATATTTTTAGCATATGTATTTTTAAAATCTATTTCTCTATAATATAATTATATTTTTTTAAAAATAAATACTTATTTAAATATCTAAAAATTCTCACATCCATCGAAAAAGATATTTTATAAGTAAATGTGATCACTAGTTATAACCTTCATCTACTGGGTACAAATTACCAATCACTTTAATTAAAAAAAATAAATCAGGTTACTAGAACCAAAAAAAATTAACAAGTTATTTAATACATAAATCTTATTCTTAAACTACTTGGATTTGTGGATTTTTTTGGACTCTCATCAAAAATAAATAAATTGAAGTAAATTATACTTTGTATCTATTTTAACGGAAATAAGTTACTGGATATATACAACTAATAGACTATCTTGCGTGTGTAAATTATAATGATCAACGGAAGTTTGTCTCTTGATTCACACCATGAAGGCCCTAGGTAACTAAAGTGTGTGAATTTATAATTTTTTTTAGCTTGTTTAACACATTAATTAATTATCGATTGACTCATAATTTAAAGATCTTGGCTTAAACCGATGGAAGAAAATTAACTCTTGCACGTGTACGGCGGCGCGGTGATCGTCCACCTTCAAGAAAAAATCAGAATATTTATTCCTGGCAAATAGGGAGAGACAAGGAATTCTTGTCTCTACAAGTGAAAATATGGACTGAGAGTCGCCACCTAGTATTGTGGTTACTAGGAACCTTAACTGATCTTTAGAGATCGGGTACGGAAACTGGTTGCGTAAAGGGAAGGTATTAGCACCCCAACTACGCCCTACCTAAGGTAGGCTGCATTGTTTTAATGTCTGATAAAATCTAAAATCGTGTTATGGTTTTTGAATTGTTGGTTTGTTTATGGTTTAAGAAAAGTCCTCCTCCGTAAGGAGATCCTTATCTTTATCAGGTAAAAAACTAACTATTCGAAGTCGTCAAAAAAAAATATCTTTTTAATATCAGGAATACGATTTACGTATAAATTCATAATCCCTGATACTAAAATCAAACAAAATAAAATATTTTGTTGTTTTTGAGATTTTGATCAATGTTCTCTTGACTTTAATAAACTGGTTATTAAAGCCAAAATGCATGCTAAAATATTGTTTTTTGACATATGAAAAATACGATATGATATTTTAGATTTGAGACACTTGGCCGTATGCACAAAAACATTTTTTTATCTTTTTTCAATTTTTTTTTATTTTTGGAAGTTTTTGCCGAAAATCGGGTATTTTAATACCGGATTTATATTTTTACGATGTAAAAATATTGCCCGATATTAATCAAAATGACATAAAAACTACGCAGAAAAATTATAACATGCTGAAACAATTATTTTTTATTTTTTTCTTTCTGAATGTGAATAGTGCGCGTTGAACAGTGCGTGTGAACAGTGCCGTGAGACGAAAACCGGGTATTTTAATACCGGATTTATATTTTTACGATGTAAAATACAGACCGATATTAAGCAAAATTGATAAAAAAAAAATATGCTGGAAAAATTATAAAATTCTGTAAAAAAAAAAATTGAAATTGAAATGGCCGACGGCCCAGCCCAGGCCAAACGGGCTAGTTACTGTGTATAAGCACAGTAACCAGCCCTTCGTTATTTGCAGAACGTGAATTAATTCACGTTCTGCATGAAGGCGCTGGCGATCATAAGTAAAGGGAGGCAGAGGCGGGGCAGCGGGATGGCGTACCCGCGGTGGCGTCGAGGCGGTGCTACTGGCGGCGGAGGCACGGTGGCGATGGTGGAGGCATGGTGGCCGGCGGTTTTCCTTCTCTCTCTCTCCTCTGTGTTTTTTTTTTCGTTTTCTTCTCTGCTTCTTCCTCTCTTCTCTGCCTTCTCTCCTTTCTTCTCTCGGTCTTCGACCTCTTCTCCCTCTCTTCTCCCTTATGTTCTCTCCCCTTTCTTTTTTCTTTCCCCTTCCCCTGTCTTTATAGGCAAAAACAGGAGGGGACGTCACGGTGGGGCGGCCACTGTTGGCCGCCCCCTCCACTATCGATCATTGGAGAAAAAGGAGGCAAGTGGGCGTCGAATGGTAGGCGTCTTATTGCGCAAAACCTGGGAAAGAAATTAGACGAAAAGTGGAGAAGAAAAAAATTCTTCTCCCCTGTTCTCTGCATGCGTAGGGAAGAAGACAAAGGTGCCGTTTCAAAACGGCACCGTTTTGCGTTTTTTTAATAAACAATGCATGAAACGACGCCGTTTTGGTCAAAACGCGCCGTTTCATTTAAAAGAAAAACGTGCCAAAACACGTCAGATATCAAAGAAGTCCCTCCATTTGCGCGCGTTTTGCATTGTAGTCTTTGATCTCGGATTTCTTCAATTTAGTCTCTAATTGGCCATTAAACTTTAATATTTATACAATTAAGCCCCTGATTTGACCAAATGAACTTCCAAAAATTATAATTTGACCCCAGAACTTCAATTTCTTCCAATTAAAGCCCAAATTAACTCCAAAATTGATTTTTCTTGCAATTAAACTCTAAAAAAATTCAATTAAACCTTAAATAAAATTTAATTGAGTCCATAAACTTTTGATTTTGGATTTTTCTTTCACAAATTGAATTTTCTTTATTATCGGGGCTCTCATTAGTCAATGATATACTGTCAAATTTTTATTATTTTTTTGAACATCCTCAATCAATTTTTGAGCATTTTTAGGACGCCCTGACATTTTTTCATTGTTATATTTTTTGATTTTTTTTGTATTTTATTATTTTTTATGTGGGGACCCAAAAATGGGTTACAACATTAACTATGCTCATTCAACAAAATTAAGATCACATCAGGTAAGCATAAATCAAGTGCATGTATATATCAACCAAGCAACATAGAAATGTGTCTGATATTATGGTTGAAATATGATAGTATTTGTAGAAGTTATATGGTGATGGGATACTTAGTTTAACCTAAATTGGTGTTTTCATCTCCATCTTAAAATAAGCTATAGTTTAATTATTTTATCTTCACATTGAAGAGCACATTCCATTCTTTAATATATTACAATTGCTGTTATGTCATATCAACAACGCATCTTAATCAAACAAACCTCCCATTCACCAATTTGTTCTTTCACGTTTGCTTTTTTTACGTTGTAATCGCAAAAGTTAAGTACATGTCATGCTAAATATCTTGTATTTGATCACATCACAGTAGTGGTGTGAAACAAACTCAGATCGAATACAGTACATGTTTTTCATACGAACATTTTTCCAAGTTTAATGGCATAACAAGTGTGTATTTGAGAAATAAGATGGTTTGGTATAAGGGAGAGTGACGTGGGACTTTTCCTCAAAATATATAATATATATAGGCGTTTCCGTGATTATTAGAAAGGTGCCTAAGTAATTGTATTTGGTTAAGGGTGTGTTTGGAAGTGTGGTTGTGGTTATTTTTTAAAGTGTTTTTTATTTGAAAATGTATCAAAATAATATTTTTTATTTTTAAAAAATTATTTTTGACATTAACGCATCAAAACGATCTAAAAACATTAAAAAAATATTAATTTGAAGAAAAAAAATAAAATAAATTTAAAATTTTCAAAAATATTTTTGAAATATAAAAATAAACAATGCATAAATTTTCTTTTCAACATAAGTAATAGCTAGGATGAGGGTTATGTATACACATCCAACACATGTTGCTTATTGATTTGATCATTTTAAGAACCTTTTTTTGAGAAGTTGATAGAGACACTATAATTGATCCATGTTAAACTGTTAAATTTGAGATCTATGTTGTCGCACCCCAAAAAAAAAATCAACGCGCGGCATCGGCTGGCGATTTAAATCTCGTTTATTGCGTTTGCTTGATTTGGTTCGCTGGAGTCGCCACCTAGTAATTGATTGCGGGCTACTAGGAAACCGGATGTACTGGTCTCGTCAGAGATTCGCGGGTAAGGGACTGATTGTGGTTAGGGAAGGTATTAGCACCCCTAACGCACCCTACCTGAGGTAAGCTGCTTCGTGAATTTGATGTGTTAAAGAAGTTTTAATAATTGTCTTTTCATCGGAAATTAGAAATATCACTTACGTATAAGTTAATAATTCTCAACCGCGATCCGATCAAAATATTAAATTCTTCTTTAATAGATTTGCAATTTCATCCTACAAAATAAATAAAGAAATAGATAAAAGAACAAATTCATAAAACAAATACAAACACACACATACACTTTCACTATTTTTATTTCTTTTCTTTTTTCTTTTCTTTTCTTTTACATCCACTATACAAATACAAATACAAATACAAATACAAATTCAAATTCAAATTCAAATTAAATAAATAAAAATACACCAACACACACATCCTTTTTTTTATTATTATTTTCTTTTCTTTTCTTCTTTTTTTTTCTTTTACATTCACATACTATAAATTTAAAATAAATAAACAAAAATTACATTAAAACTTTAAAATTTACAAAATGGTCCCTAAACAATCCCTAACAGTACTGGGAAACCCTTCAGGAACAGTTCTGGGCTGCCTGAACAGTAGCGGCGCGTGGACCCCACGCCCGCCGTGACTGGCGGCGCGTGGGCTCACGCGCCGCCCCGAAAATCAGGCAGTGTGAGGGGGCTGCAATGGCTTCCTCCCCTCTTCAACCTCTTGTCGTCCGTCACCTGCAAATCAAAAAAACACAGCAAAGGCAGTCGATTTTAAGTTTTTTCTTAGTTTTTCAAAATCTGTTTTTTTGTTCTTTCTTTTCAGATCTGCAGTTCATCACTTCTCCTTCTTCGGATCTGCTTCTGTTTTATTTTCCAGCCGTTGTTCTTCCTTCTTCTTATGTGGCCGACCTGCTGTGGAGTGAGGAGTGGCTCAAGGCTGGAGGACGGAGCTGCGGGTGCAGCCGTGCGTGGTGGAGGAGCTGCTGCTGGGTCGTCTTTGCTGCGGGAGGCAGAAGACAGGCAGATCTGTGGTGTCCACCAGGTGAGGTAGACCCACGGGTCTGAGGGGAGGAGAAGCTGGGTCTGCTCGGGTCGTTCTGGTGGGAGAGAGGGAAAGAGAGGAGAGCAGCGATGGCCGGGGAAGGAAGAAGATTGCAGAGGAGGCTGCTATGGTCTTCGTTCGGGGGAGGCAGAAGACGGGCAGATCTGTGGTGTCCACCAGGTGAGGTAGACCCACGGGTCTGAGGGGAGGAGAAGCTGGGTCTGCTCGGGTCGTTCTGGTGGGAGAGAGGGAAAGAGAGGAGAGCAGCGATGGCCGGGGAAGGAAGAAGATTGCAGAGGAGGCTGCTATGGTCTTCGTTCGGTTCGTCCCTTGCTCCTGCAGCTGAGAGAGAAAGCTCCGGGTTGATGGAGATGAAAAGGAACGGCTGAGTGTGGCTCCGGGTGAGGGAGAAAAGAAAAAAACGAGAGGCTGTTTCGGGAAGGGGTTGTTTGGCCGGTGTCCCTCAAAATGCCAGGGTCGGGCGGCTGCTGTCTTGGCTTCTCTGGTTTTTTTTTTTAGCCGGGGGAAGGGAAAGTGAGAGGGTGAGTTGTCCAGCTGCTGAAGGGAAAAAGAAATTCAAACCGGCTGGGTAAAATCAAAACGTTCCAGTGGGCAGGGGCTGTGTTTGTTTAGCTGCTGTGGTTTTCTTCCTTTCCTTTGAAAAATGGGGGGCGGCTCTCTTGAAAAAAGATGGGTTTAGGTTTAGGTTTTTTTTTGTATTTTGTTTTTGATGTTGTCAAAATTGCCCCCCCCTTTGTGTGAGTTAAAGACCAGTATTTATAGGCAAAAATGTTGCTTGGTTTTTCAACTTGGTCCCTCAATTTCTTTCTTTTTGTAAATTTTGATTTTTCTTATTTTTTTGTATTTTTGAAAACGAGCAATATCAACGTCAACTCAAAAATACGGAAAATCAATGATTTTAAAAATGACGCGTGAAAAGTCGAACGCGTTTGAAAATATTTTAACAATTTAAATTCCTTTTTTAGACGACGTTGAAAATGCTAAAATGACGAAAATATATTAAAAAACATATTTTTTGGATTTTCTTTGTTTTTTTCTCAATTTTTGGATTTTTGAAAATATATCAAAACATGGATCAAAATTTGGGTAGCAACAGATGCCCCCTCTTTACGATGCTTACGAAGCGAAAATCCTCAAATTTTTGCATAGTAAGCTTTGTAAAGAAAACAAAAGGAAAATCATTATCTTGGGCGACCTGCCCACACACTCACACTGATCTGTTTTCACGGGCGACCCGCCCACGCATACTCACTCTGGTCTATTTTCACGGGCGACCTACCCACACGTACTCACTCAAGTCTATTTTCACGGGCGACCTGCCCACACATACTCACTCAAGTCTATTTTCACGGGCGACCGACCCACACTCTCTCAATAGTCTATTTTCACGGGCGACCTGCCCACACATTGGGTTTACTTGAGATCCCATCTGGCGACCTCATTCAACTGGAACGAAAATATGTGTAACTCGGTTAACCTGAAATCCCATCTGGCGATTCCCTTTAACCAAAGTTACATGAGATCCCATCTGGCGACCTCATTCAACTGGAACGAAATATCTGTAACTCGGTTAACCTGAAATCCCATCTGGCGATTCCCTTTAACCAAAGTTACATGAGATCCCATCTGGCGACCTCATTCAACTAGAACGAAATATGTGTAACTCGGTTAACCTGAAATCCCATCTGGCGATTCCCTTTAACCAAAGTTACATGAGATCCCATCTGGCGACCTCATTCCACTGGAACGAAATATGTGTAACTCGGTTAACCTGAAATCCCATCTGGCGATTCCCTTTAACCAAAGTTACATGAGATCCCATCTGGCGACCTCATTCTGGTCTCATTGTACGGGTGACTAACCCTCGAAAAATGCTGGTCTCATTGTACGGGTGACGAACCCTAGTGCTGCTGGTCTCATTGTACGGGTGACGAACCCTAGTGCTGCTGGTCTCATTGTACGGGTGACGAACCCTAGTGCTGGTCTCATTGTACGGGTGACGAACCCTAGAAAAATGCTGGTCTCATTGTACGGGTGACGAACCCTAGAAAAATGCTGGTCTCATTGTACGGGTGACGAACCCTAGAAATATGATGGTCTCATTGTATGGGTGACGAACCCCAGAAAAATGATGGTCTCATTGTACGGGTGACGAACCCCAGAAATATGATGGTCTCATTGTATGGGTGACGAACCCCAGAAGTATGATGGTCTCATTGTATGGGTGACGAACCCAAATAGAAAGAATGTGATGCGCGGTCTCATTGTAATGGGTGACCTACCCAAAAAATAGAAAAAATATGAAGTGTGGTCTCATTGTAATGGGTGACCTACCCAGATGGAAAAAATATAATGAAGTGTGATATGACAAGTGTGAAAAATAGGGCTTACCTGGCGAAGTTCTGAAGGGATGACAGAAGAAAGGGCTGAAAGACTTGGTGCTTCCTGATAATTCCCGATCATGGGGTTTGAAAACTCGATGATTCCTGACTGCAAGGGTTGAAAACTCGAGGCTTCCCGGTTGCAAGGTTGATCTATTCATTTGTTTGGGATTTTCCTAATGGTAGGGTTCATCCCATCGTCCTTTTATTCCATGATCAAAACCGATTCTTTATTATCATCACCACAATGCTTCTTTCTCTTTCCACCATCTTGCTGGACCTCATTAAGGATTTTCCTGTAACAATTCAAAAATCTGTGCAAATGGTTTTTTTTTTTTTTTTTTTTTTTGAGGTTAGATGATATGCATGCATCCTTACCTGATTTGAAATAATAGGTCCCCCCTCTTTGATGCTCCATCGTCATAGGGTGCCCTTGTTTGTATCCCAAAGCTTTCTTTGTTTTTCCGATGTATTGGCTCATTCATGTGTTAGCCATCCACTCAGCTGTAAACGCAGTGTCCATCCCGGGCTGTCTTCGACAATTACTGCTTGCATCGTTCATGAAGCTTGACCCTGCCCCCAAGTGTAGTACTGCTTGATTCATCATGAGAGATTTTCTCTCTGGCTTCTTCTGAGAAATTATCCTCTGATTGATTGTGTGCATCATGCCAACACCCATCACGTTTGTTAATCAATCATGAACTTGCTTTCGGTTGAAACACCATTCAAGTGTGTATGGTCACCAGCCTTCATGGAACTGCCAAGTCATCCAGACATGTATCTCATGCTTTGCAGTAAACAGCTCATCATTGTAAGCGCGATGTATTTCTCTATGGATTCCTCTTAGCTTGTCAAATTAGATCATGAAAATACCTGCTTTGGCATCATCAATGATGTTCATGTTATCACCCATATTCATGCGGTGAAGTGCGCATTTGAGCTTCAGAATAGATGTCCCACAATCAGTCTTCGAGGTGGGTGCCTTTCCAACATTCATTCAGTGCAGTTGTGTGATAACCTCTGTCTATAACCATGTTTCAAAGAATGACAATATGAGATAGTCCTTTAAGTGCAGCATTGTTCCACAGTCAGTCTTGGTGGTGTGCATCTTTTCACCATTCAATTACATTCATCTGTGTATCTTCATCGATTGCTAGCCATGTTTCAAAAGATGATGATATGAAAGTGTCCTTCAAGTACATCCTTGTTTCTCCATTGCCGACAGGGTTCACTGGAGCATGGGCCATTTTGGAATGACAATGCCCCCGGCATGATCTGAATGTGCTCGTTCATTGATTATCTGTCTTTGAACATCATTGTCTTCAGTTCACTGATTCATCATTTAATCATTGCCTCATAGCTGATCTGAGCACCGCTTGTTTTTCCTTTTCAAGGTCTACTGTATTGCCCCCAGTTGCTCGACTTTTCAAGGAGTGTCGAGGACTTCAATGTCATTTCTATCAACGATTTTTCATACTCAATCAATGTTCTTCTGTGTTTGATAATCTTCCTTGTTCTGGAATCAACTCTCATATTTCAAAGATCATGTCTATTCAAAGTCTAGTTTGTTGAAATGAAATCAGAGATGTCCTTTTTGAAAATCTTTTGAAAATCAAGCTTTTTGATCAAAGATCCAACACACGTTATTCAAATATATAGTCCTTTGATTGTCATGCCTTTTGAAAACAGAAATTGACCCAATGTAGGATTAAAAATGGCTTTTCTCATGGTTCTTTGTATCAATTTGAATCCTTGATATTGGGTATATCATTTGATAGTTTATGGTGAGGTGACCTTCTGTGAATTTCAAGGAAAACAACAGGCTCAAGTCAAAACTTGAGGATTCATGAAGGAAAAATGTTTTGTTTTTAGCAATAATTTTATCAACATGCATAATGACTGGTAACTTAATTCATGAAGTCACGACTCTTATGGAAAAACCCTTCAAGTTTTGAGAGCGCCATTTATCGGTTCAAGTTGCTTGCTTGATTAAAAAGGACTTTTAAAAAGCATGTAATGCAGGCTATGGTTCATGGCTATGAAAGAAAGGAATTTCACAGGCTCAAAAGGTGTTTGAGGGTTTCAATGACTTAGGATCAACATCAACTATTCATCAACTTGTTTTCTATTGTTGCCTTTATAGAGGAAACGACATATAACCTTGTTAACCTCAAAGTTCCGACTTTTCTTAACATAAGTCATAATGCAAACCCAACTTTCTTTGAGGAATAACCAACCTTAATCATCTGATGACATCATAGGTTTTATAACAGATACCAAAAGTCAACGCTTATAGCTTAGCCTTTTTTCTGGTATTGACTTTTGTTGTGCCTTTCCTTGATTGAAATTTCTTTTGCTCTTCATAGACTTGATAGGCGTTCTCCTTCCTTTATCTTTGACTTGTATTTAAGTGAAGGCAATTTCAACTTCCTTTTTTCATTCTCTTTTTTTTTTTTTTTTCATAGCCTTCCTCAAAATTTTCTTATATGCCCCTAGTCTATGTGTTTTCTTTTAGCTCTCTCTCAATCATTGGACCTTTGTTCTAAGCCTTCCCCTTTATCCATTAATTATATCAATGTCTCCAAAATATCTCTCATTTGCCCCCAGTGTGGGGTGTGATCCTAGTCAGGGTTTCTTTTTTTTTGAAAGAAAATATTTTACCAGGCTCAAAATGGGACTGCAAAGGATATAATCTTTAGAAAGTGAAGGGATATCAAAGATGGCCTTTTCTCATTTCAAGCAAGGTCGGTTATAACCGATAAATTTTGACCTCATCCAGTGTAATGATTGGGACTTGTAAGAATCATGATTCACGAGTCCATGACTACCGAATCCACTACATGTCATTATGCATACTATTAAAACTTAGCTATATGATGTGTGGTTCAGTTTCAAAAGGTATGAGTTCAAAATTGTTTGGTCACCTCATGTCATTTTCAAGTATAGAGTCATTTCTGTAATCAAAACACTTCTAATCTTCCGGATTAATTAACCTTTATCGCATGTTGGAGTTTGATCAAAATATTTTGTCAGAATAAAATGCTAAACATCTGTTGATTTCAAAACAACAAAGAGACAAAAGCAAGGCATGTTTCGTTGAAGGATGAGATGTGATCCCAAAACAAAATGCAGAATTCCATAACAATATGATTGACTGTTCATCACTATTCTCGAATCAGCTTTTCTGGCAATATCTGTGTTTAGCAAAGCATTTTCGATCACATGTGATTGTGAAGTTGTTCGGGAACAATATAGCCAGTGACACCCTTCTTCAACGACTCCACCTGTCTCTTGCTCACCAACTTTCAGACTCCATTCTTGCAATTCCTGAAACTGTTCACTTGAAATGGTTGAGGACCCCACCATGACATCACATCTCTTATCTGGATGATACCACTGAGAAATTGGTGGTTGCATGGGAATTTGTCAGAGTCAAGCAATATTCTGGAATCTTGCGGATGCTGGTCGACAACTTAAACGGCAGAGGAATGACCCATCTTGGCAAAGATATTTGGGCAATTGATGCTGCCGTGAGACCTGGCTATACCACATAATTAAGGGTTCACACCGTCAAAGTTATCTCCATGATTTACCTCTCCTCATTGTTCTAGAATCCATGGCAGATCCTTCAATCTTTCTCGCTTCATAGCTTGTTCAATTCTTCGGCAAATCCTCACAACATCATTTCAATCTTCCAATGTTGCTATGGTTGGTTGAGGATTGTTAGAAAACTTTCCAACAGCTTGGTAATCTCGGCAGCGCATGAAAACAAAACCATATGGAATCACACATTGTCAAAACTGGAAGAGAGCTCGATAAATCTGAAGCTCCTCTATTTCCTCTTTGATTGCTCATTGAAAGTGCGACAAACAAACACCTATAGAGGAAGTCCTGCTCTGTTGAAGTTTCAATATTCTTCATGTTTTTCAGTCTAGGCATGTCTCTTCTCTCTACTTTTGCGTTTTAATACTGACATTGTTGGAGAAAAATCATAAATGATCTGAAACTACTGTATTCCTTCTTGGATTTCCCACTTGCGAATCCACAAACAGATTCATGTCGAGAGATCTCTGCTACGTTGAATTTTGATGTCTGCTCCTGTTTTTTCAAACCAAGTCTGGCTCTTCAACCTGCTACAGTTTCTTCACGTTGAAATCGATGAGAGAAATATTTGTAGCATATGCAATTAGTAAATCCCCTCTTGCATTCCCAATTTGCAGAGCCATAAATGGATTTTTGTAGAGAGAGCTCTGCCACATTGAAGTTTGACAACTGCTAATATTATCAGACCAGGTCTGACTCTTCTGCCTACTACAATGTTTTGCTGGTGCCACTGGTGGGAAAAAGTTTCAAAGCATATGAAATTAATACATTCCTTTTTGCATTTGCCATTGACATATCCACAAATAAATCTCTACAGAGAGAGCTCTACCGCGTTGAAATTCAGTGTCTGATCATGGTTTTTTTTTTTTTTTTTTTTTTCAGACCAACATCTTGTGCTGCTGAACTGGAATTGAGCTCATAATTGGGGTAACTTCAAAGCAGACTAATGCACCATGAACAGGAGGTTAGTAGTCGTTTGGTTCCATTAGATGATGTGGAGGCGATGAATACTTAACAGCGCAACTGGACAGCAATCAGAGTTGTCATTAGTTGATGACTGAAGGCGTTGTTGCTGTTGTTCATGACTGAAAAGGAAAGGTACAGCTTCAATTGAATGTGAACAAACAGTGTTCCCACAGAAGACGGTGCAGACATTCTCTTTCCATTTGATGCTCAACACTTGTTCGAGCAGATCTGAGTCTAGTTGTTTCACCTTTGATGCTCTCAACCTTAATCTGATAATGAGCCCCAATTTGACACCTTTCTTCACTTCCCTCATCTTTTTTCAATCACGTGCAGCATAGCTTGCGCGGGGGACCTTCCTTTCAACCCGGTACATGCATGATTAATGTATGAACATGTAATCTATATGATGAACTCGCCCTTCGAGAGGTGACAATATGGTCGTAACTCTTGTATGATGGACAAGAATTGTGATTTTTGTCCAAACTCTACAATGAAAATTTTCGGAGCAACGACCAATGTGTCACCCACAAGTCTTGAGTTCAAGATGCTTCAAGAAGGGTTTGCTCTTATGCAAATAATGATAGCACATACAACCTAAGGACAGGTTCTATTCATTATGTGAACATGGGTAGGTTTTCTATCTGGTCTCAAAAGGGTCTCATATCTGCCCAGTGACGTTCTTCGTAAAGACAGTATGGGGGCGTTGCAAGGAATGGTTAAGGCACGTATGCCCACCATTACCAAGCAGGCACTCAGATATGAGTTGGGGGTTTCACGCATCTGAACCCTGACCAATAGTCTTAGGGCAGATCGCTAGTTCCCCACCTAACCTAGAAGCTTGTGTGTGCTTTTAAAAATAAATACATGTGATGCATGAGACAATTCTATAAAATACATGGAAATAAATATTAACAAAAAGATAAAAATACAAAAACTTAAACACATCAAATACACAAAGCTTAGTCCAATAATCGAAAAAATACCTTCCCCAGCGGAGTCGCCATTCTGTCGCACCCCAAAAAAAAAATCAGCGCGCGGCATCGGCTGGCGATTTAAATCTCGTTTATTGCGTTTGCTTGATTTGGTTCGCTGGAGTCGCCACCTAGTAATTGATTGCGGGCTACTAGGAAACCGGATGTACTGGTCTCGTCAGAGATTCGCGGGTAAGGGACTGATTGTGGTTAGGGAAGGTATTAGCACCCCTAACGCACCCTACCTGAGGTAAGCTGCTTCGTGAATTTGATGTGTTAAAGAAGTTTTAATAATTGTCTTTTCATCGGAAATTAGAAATATCACTTACGTATAAGTTAATAATTCTCAACCGCGATCCGATCAAAATATTAAATTCTTCTTTAATAGATTTGCAATTTCATCCTACAAAATAAATAAAGAAATAGATAAAAGAACAAATTCATAAAACAAATACAAACACACACATACACTTTCACTATTTTTATTTCTTTTCTTTTTTCTTTTCTTTTCTTTTACATCCACTATACAAATACAAATACAAATACAAATACAAATTCAAATTCAAATTCAAATTAAATAAATAAAAATACACCGACACACACATCCTTTTTTTTATTATTATTTTCTTTTCTTTTCTTCTTTTTTTTTCTTTTACATTCACATACTATAAATTTAAAATAAATAAACAAAAATTACATTAAAACTTTAAAATTTACAAAATGGTCCCTAAACAATCCCTAACAGTACTGGGAAACCCTTCAGGAACAGTTCTGGGCTGCCTGAACAGTAGCGGCGCGTGGGCTCACGCGCCGCCCCGAAAATCAGGCAGTGTGAGGGGGCTGCAATGGCTTCCTCCCCTCTTCAACCTCTTGTCGTCCGTCACCTGCAAATCAAAAAAACACAGCAAAGGCAGTCGATTTTAAGTTTTTTCTTAGTTTTTCAAAATCTGTTTTTTTGTTCTTTCTTTTCAGATCTGCAGTTCATCACTTCTCCTTCTTCGGATCTGCTTCTGTTTTATTTTCCAGCCGTTGTTCTTCCTTCTTCTTATGTGGCCGACCTGCTGTGGAGTGAGGAGTGGCTCAAGGCTGGAGGACGGAGCTGCGGGTGCAGCCGTGCGTGGTGGAGGAGCTGCTGCTGGGTCGTCTTTGCTGTGGGAGGCAGAAGACAGGCAGATCTGTGGTGTCCACCAGGTGAGGTAGACCCACGGGTCTGAGGGGAGGAGAAGTTGGGTCTGCTCGGGTCGTTCTGGTGGGAGAGAGGGAAAGAGAGGAGAGCAGCGATGGCCGGGGAAGGAAGAAGATTGCAGAGGAGGCTGCTATGGTCTTCGTTCGGGGGAGGCAGAAGACGGGCAGATCTGTGGTGTCCACCAGGTGAGGTAGACCCACGGGTCTGAGGGGAGGAGAAGCTGGGTCTGCTCGGGTCGTTCTGGTGGGAGAGAGGGAAAGAGAGGAGAGCAGCGATGGCCGGGGAAGGAAGAAGATTGCAGAGGAGGCTGCTATGGTCTTCGTTCGGTTCGTCCCTTGCTCCTGCAGCTGAGAGAGAAAGCTCCGGGTTGATGGAGATGAAAAGGAACGGCTGAGTGTGGCTCCGGGTGAGGGAGAAAAGAAAAAAACGAGAGGCTGTTTCGGGAAGGGGTTGTTTGGCCGGTGTCCCTCAAAATGCCAGGGTCGGGCGGCTGCTGTCTTGGCTTCTCTGGTTTTTTTTTTTAGCCGGGGGAAGGGAAAGTGAGAGGGTGAGTTGTCCAGCTGCTGAAGGGAAAAAGAAATTCAAACCGGCTGGGTAAAATCAAAACGTTCCAGTGGGCAGGGGCTGTGTTTGTTTAGCTGCTGTGGTTTTCTTCCTTTCCTTTGAAAAATGGGGGGCGGCTCTCTTGAAAAAAGATGGGTTTAGGTTTAGGTTTTTTTTTGTATTTTGTTTTTGATGTTGTCAAAATTGCCCCCCCCTTTGTGTGAGTTAAAGACCAGTATTTATAGGCAAAAATGTTGCTTGGTTATTCAACTTGGTCCCTCAATTTCTTTCTTTTTGTAAATTTTGATTTTTCTTATTTTTTTGTATTTTTGAAAACGAGCAATATCAACGTCGACTCAAAAATACGGAAAATCAATGATTTTAAAAATGACACGTGAAAAGTCGAACGCGTTTGAAAATATTTTAACAATTTAAATTCCTTTTTTAGACGACGTTGAAAATGCTAAAATGACGAAAATATATTAAAAAACATATTTTTTGGATTTTCTTTGTTTTTTTCTCAATTTTTGGATTTTTGAAAATATATCAAAACATGGATCAAAATTTGGGTAGCAACATATGTTATGATACTGTGAAACCTTATTAAAAAAAAATTATAAAGTTTGATTTTTAATCAATTTATTGTTTAATGACAAATTAAAAAAAATAATTAAAAAAAGACAAGAAAAACTACTCAAATTAACTTCGGTTAACATATCAAATCCGTAACTCGAGTTATGATATCAAGATAATCTTATAAAAAGAAAATAAAAAGTTATTATATATAATTTCTAATTAATCTAATGTTGAAGAATGAAATAAAAAAAATTTAAAAAAAGAACATAAAAATATAACCCAAGTAAACCCAAACTAACTTTTTAAACTAGTGACGTGAGTCATTATAATAAGATAATTTTATAAAAAATAAATGAAAAAAAACTAAGAATCTTCATTTTTAATAGATTCAATGTTAAAATCAAGAAAACAAAACTAAATCTATAAAACTAGGATAACTTCACTTAAAATAAATTGAAAAAAATTACGAAGTTCAATTCTCAAACAATCTAATATTGAAGGATGAAATTAAATAAAAAAGATTGAGTTGTTAGAGGATGAGTTGAAAAATAAATTAATTAAAAAAATAAATTTAGTTAATTTAGATCAACTTGCTTAACTCACAATTCTAGTTAGGAACTCGATATAATCTCATAAAAAATAAATAAAAAGACTAAAAAGTTCAATTAAAAATATTTTCAATTAAAGAATGATAAAAAAAAAAAAAATCAACTCATGTTAGCCTACCTAACCCGCTACTTAAATCATAAGATTGAGATAATTTTATATAAAAAGAAGAAAATAAAAAATTTAATTTCCAACTATCCCAATATTAAAATAAAAAAATTATTAATTAGAAAAAAAAGCTCAAAAAACAACTTGAATTAACTTGAATTGACATATTAAATCTGTGATCCAGATTATGATATAACAATAAATCTCAATAGTTGAAATTGAAAAACAAAATTAAATTATAATTTTTTTTAAATAAAAAATTCATGAAATGTAATTTTCAAAACAATCTAATATGATAAAAGTAAAAAAAAAAAAAGTAAAATATTATATTGTTGAAGATTAGTTTTTTTTTTTTTTTTTTAAAAAAAAAAGCAAAAAGAAAAGGCTCTTTTTTTGGTGGTTGCTCGTGGGCCAATCAGACTCCAAACAGCTTTTGTTGTAGTAACGAGGCCCAATATCATTGAAAAACAAAATGGACATGGCAGTTCAGGGAAGCTCACCTATACCGGGCCATGCATATCTCTTTCCCTTATTGCGGACTCTTTAGTCTTTTCTACTAAGTCTGCAAATGTTTTTCTGTTGGACGATGGTGGATTGGAGAGTGATAGGATTTGGCAGTCAGTGTAGAAATGGGAGGCTCCCCGGCGCATTTGGACTCACCTATGGTCGATCTATGGGAAATTACAGACTAACTGGCTTCGGTTCCAAAAACGTTTGACTAAGAACCCCTGCCTTTTGGATTGTGCACAGACAAAGGAGTATATGCTTCACGTCTTTCGCGATTGCTGGCGGCTAGAACAATTTGGGAGAGGCTGGTAGATCAAGATAAATGGGTTGGATTTTCTCAAGGTTCATCTGAGAATTGGTTTTTGCGTAATCTGGAAGCAGATTTTAATAGTCAAGGTGTGACTCGGTGGCGGCTTCTTTTTGGAGTAACGGTCTGGCAGCTATAGAGGCGGAGGAATGATCGGTGTTTCAACACTGAGGTCTTTGGTCGTGATCCTGTGGGAGTTGTTCTTGATTATGTCCTAGAGGTCGAGCTTGCCTTTTTGAATAATAAGAATTTGGGGCGTGACAGTACTTGAGAAAAATGCCTGGTAAGTCGGGAAAGACCAGCTGATGGATCATGTCAGGTGCTTCAAGGAAGAGCTGCACACAACGTTTTCATTTACAGACGCAATTAAACAATAATTAACATAACATCCACAACTTCATATCATCTAATCTAAAGGTATTTTTCTTCACACAAAAAAATGAAATAATTAGCTTCGGAGAGCACCAAAATGGGCTCTCAATGGAACAGCTCCCCTCGAACATTACGAACCCGCCAAGGTCAGACGACAAAGGAACAAGAAAAAGTCGCCCAGCTCATCATTCATCAGAGCATCGAGTCAGACACTTTCTTCTCTCTCGCCCTCTTGACGGGCCTCTTTACACTTTAATACCCTCGCCTCTGTGAGTTACGAGGCATTTGTGAGGACCGGGTAAAGTAGTCTTCTGAAACCAAAAACAGAGTCTTTCCTTTGCTAATTAGCTGTGTAGTCGATTGCTCTTAACCCATTAATTAAAATTAATCACACCACCTTGTCATATTGTAGCATAAACCATCATAATTTTATGTGATTGATCACGGGGAGGATAATATCGTCCTGGATCTGTAACTGAAGCCTGTGATTGTTGGAATCGCCTGTGATCTTGCTGGAATTGTGGACTGTGTAGTTATGATATTAGAGCTAGGATTCCTTGAATTAATTGCTTGTAATCTAATTGTAAATGTCGAAACTTCAGTTGTAACTGCAGGCTGTGCATGATTTGGGGCTGTTGCTGCCATGATTACTGTCCTGTGATCTTGCAGCCTTGAAGGTGGTTGTAAAGGTCTAATATTAAAAGTACATTTTGAAATTAGATTCTACGAACTTGTTACAATTACGCAAGAGACATGTTACTTTTAGCATGCCTCTCATAATTCATCAAGCTAAATATAAAATTAGTGCTAGGGCGCAGGCCAAAAAATATTAACACATCCCATTTTATATTGTGTTTCAACGGGAAAAGTTTGAATTTTTTTTTAATTAATTTTTTATATTTTTTAATTGTTTTGATATAGTGATATTAAAAATAAATTTAAAATTTAAAATAAAAAATATTATTTTAATATATTTTTAAATAAAAAATATTTTTAAAATTTATTGTTACTACATTAAAAATAGGGTAGGCACACAGGAGGAGCGAAAGAACTTACAGACATCAAAGAAGATTGCAAAGAAGTAATTAAACAGAGAGCTTGAAAACCAGTGGACAGAGAGCCAAGAGACACAAGAACAGAAGAAGATGGATGAACAAAACACCGTATCTGTCAAGTGATCTACCATGGACATTAAAAAGAACACGTCAGCTTTGCACCCAATTTACATCATATATCACTAAAAGACATTAACATCTATTTTTGCATCTTCTTGATTAATCATTATTATCATATGTTTATAACTATAAAATTAAAATCCAATTATAAATTAAAATTGATTTTCTTATACGGGTTGAAATATAATACTGGAATGAGAATTATATATAAAAAAATCAATTTTTTTTTTTTACTTACTGAACAAAGTTTAGTTAATAAATAAAGCTTCAATAATTGGGTTTGTTTTATAAGGTATATATGTAATGATTACATTGTTGATAAAACAAAATTTAAAAATACAGTGAGAATATCATGTTAAGTATAGTTCGTGTGATGGCTCATGTGAATTGTTTACCCTTCCTCGTATCTGAATTGAGGGGAATCAAGTTGGACTTTTATCCAACCTGCTTTGACCCGAGTCGTATCAGATAAAAAGCCATGGATTGGATGATGTAAAGTCTCCTGTTAATCTGGTAAATTTGCCATCGTCAGGAATCTTATTTTTCTTGAATACACAGAGTGCTGGATGATGGCAGCATCTGATGAATATAATATGCAATGTGATGAGATCAGAAGATGCTATGGAACTTTATGCACGCCTAGGTGCAAGCATCTGGTCAGGTGGCTAGAGTCTTGCACCGGCAGTTCATAAATCGGTCCAATGTTAATCCTGGATTCCAGTATATTGTAATTTAACAACAGTAAAAACCTAGATACTGGAGAATTAGGTCGTCGTCGATCCCCAACAAGCAGGACCCTGACTTCAATTTCCTCCTGTTTTATTTTTAAACCCGAACCCACCGCTTTCAAGAGAGAATTTTCAATGCTTACTGTGCTTTTATATATCATTGGATCTCTGATGATCATGCAGATTTAATCTCATGATGAAGCAAGTTCCTCAAGAAATAAACATGAAGCGGCGGCGACACAGAGGGAAGAAGAGCAAGCATCAACAGGGTTTCAGCCAAGAAGGAAGAACTTCATCGATTCAAGAGGTGAAATTATCGGATCAAATATTTTTAACCCGTTACACTTTCTCCAGATTTTTTGTAATAATTAACTAGTTTATCAGTGGTCCCTTTTCGCTTTCAAATGCCGATCGAGGTGCTGACGAGCTGCAGCTAAATACAATACATATGCGTGGAGTTGCTTGTTCTGCGGTTTTGTAGAGTATATACATATGCATGAAAACTTGCACCATGAAATCGATGTCGAGATCCACTGTCGTTGGAGTTGTGTAGATCTTTTTCCCCCACGGGAACGGGAGCTGCATATGTTTTTGATCGATTAGAAGTAAAATTATAGAGTGCTTAGAGCATTAGTTAGGCATAAAATTACAATTTTATCAAATCCACCTCATATAGATAGTTTTTAGATTGCATTTGTGATCAGTAACGGATGCTTTGCATATCTGGCTAATTAAACATAATTCAAGTAACTAAGTTTTCAATCAATAGATCAATCCTTCAAATTAATAATAAAAATGTATTCAAGGCCACTTCTTGTGAATTCTGGATCTTAAGTTCTCATAAGAGTGCTAAGTTTATGCAATTATGTGTTAGCTAGTTTTGCTTCAAAGGAGTTTATTACCAAGTAATTTATAATAAATTTAGATGTGAATGATTTGTCGTAAACCTTTTCCTAGCCACTAAGGTTGAGGATGTGTATGGTGACAATTGAAATGTTAAATAAAAATATTTTCCTCTTCATGTCATTTTCGTGTTAAGCTAGATTTCATTGATATCTCTAGTTATTTGTTAGAGCTTACGTTACGGGTTAAATATTATTTTTTGTAAAAAATTATATATATATGTTTTCAACATATTTCTATAATTAAAAAAATTAGAAGTGTGAATTAAATAAATTGAGAACTAAGCTTATTAATAAATAAATAAGTCTTTAATAACAACTAAAAATTAAAAAAATAAGTGTAAATCAAGATATTCAATATCACAAGACAAGAAATTTACCTTGTTATGTTTTCTAAATTTTGTTTATTCAAATATATTTTTTATTTAATCAAACTATAATAGAAATAAACACAGACATTAGATTGATTAAATAAAATAAAATAAAAACATAATTATACAAGGTTGTACATATCATAAATATTATCTAAAAAAAATTAAAAATTAAGTTAGTCTATACAAAAGATAAAAAGAAAATTATATATAGATGAAATAAACAAATGTCTTGAAAAATTAAATACACACAAAATATTTGTACAAAAATATTTATCCAAAAAAGAATAAATTAAAAAATCATAGATGACCGATACCAATTGAAACATAAAATAAAAAAATATTTTACAAAAAGACATAAAAAAAGCATTAATTAAAAAAAAAATAGTCTATATATTATGGCTTAAACTGTGATTCGGATCATGGACTCAACTGGATAAAATAATATTTTTATCTTAAATTTATACCTAACATACATATATATATATATATATATATATATATATATATATATATATGTGTGTGTGTGTTAAAATCTAAAAAATAGCCCTAGCATTGGGCCATAGGCCCACGTGCATGGGTGAGCCTTCAAGATCAAGCCCATACACCTAGGGTTGTTTTATCTTATTTTATTTTGAAGGGTGGACTACAGGTTTATTCGGGAAAAATTACATAGATAACATGTTACATGCAAGTCTAAATTCTAGCCACCACAATGGTGGTTGGAAAATTAAAATAACATCTTTTTTGTCAAAAAAAAACTCAAATTTAAGTGATTTCAACCCAATATGCATCTCACTAACACCTTTGATATACCCACAAAATGATCCATCAACTTAATATATCCAAAAAAGAGTCTAGAAACATGAAATCAAACCGAGTTAGAATTAACTTCTTTGACTTAGATCTATTTTTTCAAGTAACATTGTGGGTTTAAGCAACTACCATTAAATCCCTCTCCTTTCATCTAATGTGTACATCAAGAAAATTCATTTTGATCGTCTGGAATAACTCAAACAATAACTTTTTTTTTTCATTACTAGAATTTAATGACCTCTCTCTTTCTCTCTTTTCTTTTTAACCAAAGATTGAAAATAGTATAAATAAACTCTTGCACCAAAACTATTTTTAAATTTTTTTAAGGAACCTAAATTTTATAATTTATGTTATTTTTAAAGTTTGAGGATCTAAATATATTTTTTACATATTCTTTGGCACATCACCCATACTTTACGCCCTTTTAGATTCAATATTTATTCTTCCAATTCCACCCTCATCTAAAACATCTAAATCAATATTTATTAGGGTTAAATCATCCAAATCCAAATAATTTGAGAACCAAAATTAATTATAAAAAAAAATATGCATTGCCATCCACTGTTTTGTGTGTGAGGGAACAACGCTGGCTCCATGGTACTTAGCCCACATGTTTTAGATTTTTTATCTAATAAACATTAACCATGCAAGAATAAGCAAGAAATATATATATATATATGAAAGTACCGATCAAACAATCGGATGAATTAATCTGCAAAAACCAATATTTCATTGAAAAATATTTGGGTTTAGAAAGTAATATTTTTTTTAATATTATCTCACGTGATGAATTGACCGCTAGATTTTTTTTTTCTTTTCTGGTTGCAAGTCATAACTTTGTGTAGACGTCAATGATATCTATGATCGATGATAGAGAAATAGAATAAGGAAAGGAAAGGAAAAAAATATACAAAGAACCCAGAGCTCACATCTAAAAGATGCATCTAGAGTGAATTCACTTAATACCTATTTTAATTAGAGATAAATCATTCGTAGAAATTATTATAAATCATCCACATGCTAAGACTATTTTTTGTTTATTTCAAGAGATTGACTATCAAGAATCAAAACCCAAATTCAGAATTAATTAGTTGCTCAAAGAAAAAACCCACATTCACACTAAGATCATTTGGGAGGGTTCCTTAGGCAGAATCAGAGCTTAGCTCAGTAATTTTAATTTCCAAGAAAAACTCAAAAGGTTTTTTTATAAAAAAAAATCCACAAAAGAAGAATTAAAATCACAATATACAAAATACTTACAAATGCTTCCAATTCCGCACTGGTGCCTGTTTACTCGAGTAGGAATCAGGGACTCTCTGTCTCTCTCCGAATATAAAAATATAAATAGCATGTAGTTATGGTCGAGACCACCGCCCTCATCCACCATTCACATACATGACATTCAAATCATCACACAGGCGAAGGCTCCTCTATACTTCGACAGATCAATAGCCAAAGAACGAGGCCCTCTCAGTCTTAATAAAGTCTTAAAAGCCATTCACTTTCTAATGGACAATTCATCTCACCCTCCCCAAGAACCCACCGGCACCACCGCCATCAAAATATCATCCAATGAAAAAAACATTGATAACAACACCACCGCAACCACCCCCACTACCACCACAACAAGTGACACAAACAGTAACATCAACAGCAGTGGCAGTAGCAGGAAGTGCAAAGGCGCCAAAGGAGGACCAGACAACGGCAAATTTAGATACAGAGGAGTTAGGCAAAGAAGCTGGGGCAAATGGGTAGCAGAGATCCGTGAGCCAAGAACACGAACCCGTAAATGGCTTGGCACTTTTGCCACAGCAGAGGACGCAGCACGAGCCTACGATCGAGCTGCCATCATCCTTTATGGTTCTAAGGCTCAACTCAATCTCCAACCCTCAGGTTCCTCTTCTTCTGCTCAATCCCGACCAACTTCTCTCAACTCTGCCTCTTCCTCTAGCCAGACACTTCGCCCTTTGCTCCCACGTCCCCCTGGATTTGTTTTCACTTTCTCTCTCTCAAATTCAATGGCTTCTCCTTCTGTTACGGCAGCTTCGTCAGGATTTACGCCACCCGGGGTTAATTATCATTCGAATAATATTGCTGGGTCAGGCTTACCATGTCTTAGTACTAGTGACATGCTAATTCAAAATCACCAGCAAGTTATCTTACAACGCTATCTTAATCAATATGGGACTAATACAAGCAACCCAGATAATATATTTGATAGTTCTGGTGTAGCCACACCAACTACACCCTCGTATCAAAATCATAGTCACTGTCTGCCGCAGCATCATGCGTGCGATGATGTTAGTTCATTGATGGGCTCCGTCGGTTCGAGTTTCTCTTTGTCTGGTAGGAATACTCAACCGATTGTTGCACCGGTGGGTCATCTTCAGGATCCGGTAATGCATGTTGGAGCTGGATCTCCATCTGTGTGGAATGATGATGAGTACCCGCCGCCTAGTATTTGGGACGATGAGGATCCTTTCTTGTTTGATTTTTGATAGCTGGTGGGGATATTCATGAGGATTTCTTTTGGTGTACCAACGATTTCAAGGGGGGCCTAATCCATCAAAGGCCGGTACGTACGTGCAAGTTTTTGCTCTTGGGTATAAGTTACTCTAGTTCTCTTTCCATTGTTTCCGATGGTTAATTATATTTACTGGATTCGGGTGCTATTATTGGGGGTTAAACTGGTTATTAGAGGGAATTCTTAAGATGAAAGAAATTTGAAAGAGGCGTTTCTTCTGAAAGTAAGGTTATAATCAATAGATCTAGGGTTTGTCGGCAAGAGATGTTGTTAGACTTATTTTTACATGTTGGCTTCATAATTAAGTCCGCGAGAGATCTCAGGTGAAGGCTGCTTATCCAGGTAATTCAGATTCACAGTGGAAGATTTTATTGATTCGCTATGAAAAAAAAAACGAATTATAAAGAGAAAATTTTCTATTTCTTCAATTAGTTATGAGAAAATTGATTACATTTCATGAGAATGTCCCTTGCTTTAAGCATTAGCAGTTGTAAGTTATTATGTAAGGTAAGTTTCTGTAATTTTGTTTACACCGAAACACCTTGAAGTGTAGTATCAGCTAGCTGTTATTCCAATTTCTTTTTGCAGTCACCATTTTCAATCCTCAAGACTCTCATACAATTGGTGCTGATTAATTTGGCATAGATCACACATATAGTTTGGAAAAAAAAAAATTATCAGGATCACTACTCGAGCTATATGGTTGAATCTCTCGAGAGGCTTAAAAAATTATCAAATGGATTCGTTGGAATTGATTATAGATCCAGAATTACTATATCAAATTAATATGACACCGCAAGAATATATTTATTTAGAAAATAAATTTGTGAATTATACACAATGACGTGATTAAATTACGTTGCATGTGTGTTTAAATTTAGAACATCCAAATAGTGTTCATACTTCAATGAGTTTTCCCTTTGGGCAACAGCTTCCGGTTCGACATTCCTGTTATGATCTTATCAGGTGTGCTATTTCCACTCTTTCCTCCTTTTTATTTGAAGAAAACCATAAATTTTATTAGGGTTTTGATGAGTTGCATCGCTGGGAGTACTTTTGACAAGGGTTTGGGGACAGATGGTGCATGCTTTGTGGATATATTGCAGGACTACTGTTTATGATCCTTGTTTTTCCTGAGGTTTTGTCCTTCGTTGTAGCTTCTACAAACATCATTTTCCTAATCAGGAACAATAGGCGGTGCCTAATCTAATCTAGATCTAATGGATTTATGTCTTGGTTCGTGTTTTGTTTTAGTTTCCAAATTCATCTTCTTGATTATCGTGATGATCATGGGAGCCGTTCTGGTTTTATCTGCAATAAAGATAGTCCTCAAAATATATATATTGGAAGAATAGCTTGAATTTTTGGGTTAATGGAGATGTTTATTTTCTCACATTTATGCAATTAATTAAGTCTTCGTGGTACACAGGTCTACCGCCTATATACTCGTCAGATAAAATAAGGGCGACCTTTGGAAGCAACAAATGATGGGAAGTATTAATATTAATTATTGATGGAAAAATTAAACACAGGCATTAATTAGTAATGTAGAAGAGGAGGAGAACGTTTAGATTCCCATTGAGGATTCTATGTGGATGTTGCCAAAGGAAAGTTTGAAGAGTTGTTGTCGCGCTAATAACGAACCATCTTAAGAATGATGAGATTCTATATAGGGGATTGTGGACTCGTAAGGATCATAGAGTTCTTCTATACCTTGCATTTCTGTATATACTAATAAAAGAGAGATGGAAAATGAATAAATTAACTAGGGAATCAACATATACGTATATTGGAACATTAAACTAGTAATTAATCCACAATGCTGTGGTGGAAAAAAGTTGATATATGCTTCATGGACTGTACATGGTGATGCTTTATATATCCGGCTCCTCCTGTGTTTAGAACTTTTTATCCTGTTATTGGGTGTTCGTGGTACATCTTAATTTTTTCGGAAAACATAATTCAGAAACAAATCATGAGAAATTACATCAACAACTTTAAATTTCAAAGAAATACTTAGATTCATAAGCAGGCTTGTTTCCATAGGACCTGAAGGGTTCCTGTATTTTTATAAAATAGGACCTGCGGTTGTCGTCCCACGACAGATTAGATTGTTTTTTTAAATAATAGTTGAGATTTTATTACCTTTTGGCTAATAATTAAGAAGATGGCCAATGAAGTAGTTAGAAGGGCACCAACAGAGAGAAGAAAAAAAGAAGCCATAAAAGCACGGCTTCTGCAACTTAAAAAAGAGAACAAAGACCGGACAAAAAAAAGTAGTAAGAGTCAGCTGTGAGTTATTCTGTTATTCTAGAATTTGATCCTATCAGAGCTAACCTTAATGCGTGAGAATTATTAATTCTATCAGATTTACTTGATTTTGTGTGAATAAGAGAGATCGGCCATTTCTGGATGTCGTCCCTGGCAATTCCGAATGCAATGCTTCAGTTGCTATGCATGCACTATTGCAAAGCTCTTGGGCTATAATATCCTTGCATGGAATTATTGGTAACCATTTCCATGTAAATCCAACAGTTTTTTTACCTTTCACATTTTAAAAAATATAAAATTTGAAATTCCAGTCTTTCAGAAATTAATGATTTCAGCACACAAGATTAATTCTTCGTGTCTGGTTCGCTAACTACGCGGCTAAGATTTACCATCTCTCTCAGCACTTGAGTTAAACTAGAGTTAAAAAAGAAGAAGTATACTCCCTCATGTAAGAACATGAACACTCGTATTTTCCTAGAATATGTTCGTTTCCATGTAATTTTTCTAATGCTCTCAGTTAACATGAAATGTTTACCGACAAGGTTTTGGATACTTCTTAGGATTGGGCCTTTCAAATCTCGGAGGCCTGTTTGAGGAAGGTCTGGTGAGGCATTTTCCCTTTCTCAATGGGCCGATTTCCCTTCCACTGCGATTTCATCAGAGCTCAAAGGGAATTTTTCGTGGTTGGTGCACTAACTTCTCACTTTTCTCAATCAAGTATATGTATTTTCAAAATATTTTTGTTTCATCCGTTAACTTTTCCCTAGGCGTTGAGTTTCTCGACCCTTTAACTTAGGATTAGTCAATTCTATTTCTTGATAGAGGCAAGAAAAAAGATATAACTCAATGATAAAGTATCAGCTTGACGTGATAGAAATCATTAATTCGAGTCTGATTATCTCTAAATCCAAGGGCTTCATATTTTAAAAACCCAAATTATATAATTTGAATAAATCCTTCTCTGTTTATTGCGGGTCGAGGATTCCTTCTACTTCCTCTGAGAGGCGTATAATCAATTAATGTCATGTGTAAATGGCAATCTTGCGTGCAAAAGTTTGGTGGTTGGAAAATAAGAATTTGATGAGAGGACTAAGGAAATTATGACATTTATCGAGGTTTAAGGTAACACCATTAAAGATGTAGAGGCTAACTAGGATTTCATACAAGTTCGAATGGAGAAAGTTCGATCATAATTCACCTCAGTTAAGTTCGAATGGAAAAGAAAGCCTCTTTTTTTTTTTCGTTTGTTTACAAAAGCCACACATCACTCGAATTTTTGAGTTTCTGCAAAAACATGTATGAAATTTTGTATGAATTACTACAGATGTATAAATAAAAATAATTGGCTAACTAATAAATTAAACCTCCATTTATTATTCTCAACCCAGCATGCATCAAATGTTAATTACACATATATCCCTACTTCTTTTTTTATGTAATTTCCCTTCCTAGGCTGTAGCTTCATGTCGAGATAAAGGATGAATTCATTTCCTTATTATATAATGACTTTATATTGAATAATGAAAAATATTTTATTTGCTAGAAAAAAGCTATTAGATATTATAATGAATATTTATGGATCTAGTTTTTACTATATCTATATTTTATTATTGTTCGAAGAATACAAATTAAATATTTATATGAGAGAGAGAGAGAGAGTTTTTAACCATATTTATATTTTATTAATTACTCATCCAATAAAATAGCTATTAAAAAATCAATTAATTAAAAAATAATCGGTTAAGATCAATATTCAATAAAATTACAATCGCTGATCTTTGCTACCTGGAAATCAATCTTCTCACTTATTAGGTCTTCACTTAAAGCCAGTGTATTGCCTGCCACGCGCTTCCATTTGAAGGCCACAACAGTTGAAAGTGGTTTGGAACTACACTTTAAAGGCCGAACCAGCTCTTTTCTCCTGGCCAAATTCCCACTACCCTGCTGCCACTGCTACCTCCACGGCCATCAATACCATCATCACCATTACCAGTTCACTTGCAAGTTAGATGGCATCACAAGATTCCCAACCATTCCACTGGCACTACGAAGAACTCGACGAAAATGACTTCCAAGTCCGTGGCCGCGCTCTCTTTTATGTACTGATCGTCGGCTCCATGATCATCCTCATCGCCCTACTCTCCATCTACGCCCGCTGGGTCTGCCTTGAAAACACGCGGAATAACCTTCCCTCTAGGCTTCCTGTGCACCACGCGCCTCGCCTTCCTCCAAGAGGCCTCGAATCCACGATCATCAAGGCTTTGCCGATAACTTTGCACAAGTCAAATTTGGGTACCGGTAATAATGGCACTGCAGTCGAAAGCGAGTGCTGTATATGCCTTGGTGTGTTTGAAGATGGTGATAGGCTGAAAGTCTTGCCGCAGTGTCAGCATTGTTTTCACTGTGACTGCGTCGATAAGTGGCTTGTCACTCAGTCAAGTTGCCCACTCTGTAGAGCTTCTATCCGAGCTGAATCGGCTGTTTTATCGATCATAACAGAGTAAACAACACAGCCCAGATTTCTATTTCTGTATATTATGTCTTTAAATGAACTAGATTGTTGTATTAAATCACGAATGTTTTTGAGAAAATTCATCGAACAGATGGTAATCAATACATATTGCAAGATATCTTGTAATTCTTGCACTGATAAAATTGAGAAATTCGCAGCTCGGTAACGAACAGAGTGATCACACAAGCCTCTCTTTTTTCCCATCAATTATATGTAAATTCTCGTTCCATATCTGCAAAAAAGTTCTAGCTCTTATCAATATAGTCATAACCCAGACAAAGTTGTTACAACACCTTAAAATTTTTAAACAAACCGAAGCCCAAAGTGACGAAAATTTCTAAATCATTTTCAGTTAAAAAGAAAAGGATAAAAAAAACAATTTCTGTATCTTTTTCAGCATTTATAGCCAGCATTAACTTCTTAGCAGAAATTCTACTGCTAACTGGTGTGTTCCTGAACATACCGCTTGCTAGAAATGAAATGCCCACCTAGCAGAATGGGCTTCAGTTACTAGATTCACGTGATTGATCAGCAAGGCAATTTTCAACTTTTTTTCCTGCTCTTGATCTACCAATCCTATAAATGCGGCCACCTAAACTTTCCCAAAAAACAAATTGGAAATTGAAACAACTTTAGTCCTCCATTAATATTTTTCTAATTATTGACTCCTGGTCCTGGATTTGGGCTCACTATCGTAAGATGGCATTTCTTACATCCTGTTTTTCATGTACGCTTTTGTAACGGTATTAGATGTGGGCTTATCGGGCTTTCCAAAGTTGATTAGATTACATTCAAACTTGGGCCTATCTGGACTCGAGGTATAGTCCTCTAGCTAGTTGAGCCCATCTCGGCAACATAGCCCAATCAAATTAGGGTTTCGTATCATTAGTATTTAACTACCGGCGAAGACCCTAAACGTAGCAGCTCTCTCTATCATTCTCCGCAGCCTCTACGATTCTGAATCAAAAGAAAGAAGGAACACAGGGCTTGGATACTTTGTCACCATGAGAGCCAAGGTAATCCTCTCTTCTTCTCTCAGGAAATTAACGAATTCATTAGCATCTTATGTATTCTTGTTTAGTTGGTACAAAATTGATCGATTGTTTCTGTTGTGTTTATTTAAACAAACAGTGGAAGAAGAAGCGTATGAGGAGGTTGAAGAGGAAGCGCCGAAAGATGAGGCAGAGATCCAAGTAGTTTTCTATTTTATCAATAATAGTGAAAGTTGTCGTTCGTTTTTGTATTTCTTGTTTCTGTTATCAGTACTACTTTCAACTGAGTAGATTATTTCCGTTTTAAATTTCATGATTTTGCTAGACTCTCAAACTGAATGGGAATGTGATTTTGTTTTTGCTTATTGGGCTTCAATGCTGTGTTATTACGATGATCTCTTGCTGTTCTTTATCTTGTTTGAATTGATGTCGACGGATTGGCAGTAGTTCTGTTTGCTAGACCCCTAAACTAGGGCATGGTGATGATTGTTGTTGATTCATTGGGGTGTAGTTAAATGTCAGTGTAGGCGCTCGCTGTATCTAGGTATGGATTACTAGGGAAGAAGTTACCAGAAATAATTTTTCGCAAGTGCTCTTTGGCAATCTTGGGAATAATTACCGAGGATGCTGGAATCTGTGATTAACTTGGTGCTGCAGTGATTCAGTATGGGTAGGATGAGAGGATAGCCTGTTTGTCATTGCGATTGGACATGCATTTCGTTGCGTTTCAATTGAAAAGGTGTTTTAATATTTTCTAATGATTTTAATGTTCAATCAAAAACATCTGAAAATAAAATAAAATATTTTGATGTATTTAAAATAAAAATCATGCATCTCAATATTAAATGTCTCCCAATATATTTGTTACGTATGCTCAAATTATTTGGATTTGATAATGAGTTGTGCTGATTGTAAACTTGAATTAAATATTTTAAAAAAACTGAATGAATTGATTTAGGAATGATTTTTTGTTTGGAAAACACAAATAGTAGTGGTAAAATAGAAACAGTAATGAAGGCATTGTGTGGTATTCTTATTAAATAGAATTATTAAATGATTTAATTCAGATCAGTACTTATTTCATTCTAAAATATTATTATTAACTATGTAATTAAATTTTAGTTGGTGATGATGTATAAAATAAAAATTACCAAAGTTAGTTAATTTTAAAATCTTTAATATTATTTTAAATACAATAAGCAATTCTATAAAAAATCATTTTTCACTCTTAAAATATTCAAAATCTGAATTATTTTTTTGTATTTTGTTTCAAGACAAGCAGTAAAATCTTGAAAAACAAAGCTCCGCTCCTTTTCCTATAACCTTTTGTTTTCAGTCTGTCTTGTGATTATCACATAGGATAGCCTGTGACTCGGCACTTGCAAAACAAGGCTGTCATTTTTGTAACGTGTGAACTGTTACATATTGAGAGCAACCTCGCATCTTGTGATCCATATTACACCATTCGAATGTTGTTTCCGAATCGAAATGGATGTCGCTGAGGCTATTAATGGGTGTTGGGCCGAGGTGGGTAATGAAAGTGTTTGAGTGTCTTAATAATTGCACAACCTTAAACGGACGCTAGTACTATTGGTTTGAAATTGTAGTTTCAGTTTAAAATATTTTTTATTTTAAATATATTAAAATAATATGTTTTTTTAAAAAAATTTATTTGCATTAAAAAAATTTAAATAAAAAAAATTAAAATTTTAAAAAACATGAATTTCCGCGTTTTTAAATAGTGACTAATCAGAAAGGAATCGATCGACCTATTTGAGAATTGCATTGATGACTAGCTTAATTGGTGTTTATCCCTCATTTCCCACTTGGGAGAGAGTATGAGCATGCATTTGATAATATTTTAGGACTGGATAAAAGATGGGTTTTCTGTGATTTTGAAAGATTTTGATATATTACGTTTTCTGGGGGGGGAGCAAATTTTAAGATGTTCTGATCTCTCTCGAGTTGAGCCTTGCGTGGTGTTGACTGATTGTGATGGCATATCTCATTGACGTTCTCCAAAGACAGTAGGTTTCCCCGTTTTCAAGCATAGCAAGAATTAGGGCAACACCTGTACAGAACGCACGAATTAGGGTAGACTGCCCAGCAGAATACGAGATCAAAACTGTGATCTCAAATAAAACTGTAACATGAAGAACAAGCCAGGCTGGCGACAACTTAGGACTGCCCAGTTGATTACTAGGCATCAAATAAAAATAGGAACGACTAGTCCTATTTGTATTTAAAAATAATATATATAAACTAAAAGCAGCAAGGATCGATGCAGTTCTCATATATCCTTTAGAGATCCAATTGCAACTCCATTTCGAGTCTTTAATCTATCAAAATAAATCCTAACTTCTTCTTGTATTATTTTCTGTATGAGAGCCCTCACGCAAGCCTCGTCCATCTCCTCTGTACATCTCTTCTCAGCATCTTTCAAGATTGACTCGCCAAGATCCTTTCCTCTGCCATTTACTGCCACACCCTTCTTCAATTTCTCCGCCACAGCCATCGAAACAAAACCATCTCCCGGCGGAGATAGTGTCAAGGACGTCTCAGGCCCATCCACTCCCACGTCTCCATTAACACTATTATGCCCCGGCGAAGCATGCAAGCACTGCCTCTTGGACCCCGAATCCGACTCAGACTCAGACACAACCGACACCTCCAAAGTCGAGCGTTTGAAAACTGAATTCGACTCAGATGACGCAGATGACACGCTCCCACGTTTTCTACGTAAAGTAGAGTTCCAATGATTCTTTATAGCATTATCAGTCCGGCCAGGCAAGAGTCTGGCAATCGTAGCCCACTTATTGCCGTGGATGGCGTGTGCCTGGACGATCTTGGCATCCTCCGCTGGCGTAAATGGGCGATGTTGCACCTCGGGTGAAAGCTGATTGCACCACCTTAGCCTGCAAGATTTCCCTGACCGGCCTGGTATACCAGTGCTTATCATAGACCAGTTTCTTGGTCCGTGTTGCTCTACAAGCTTGATCAGAGTGGCATCTTCTTGTGGGCTCCAAGAACCCTTGATCCTGTCACCACCATTAACAGAACCCATGAAGAAGACGAGAGAGGTCAAATAAAATTTGTTAATTTAGATGTTTATGTTTAATTTGTTTTGAGTACGTTCGTTCGTGGGAGGTTTATTTATGGAGGAGGAGGGTTAGAATTAATGTGGAGAGAGTGAGAGAGAGAGAGAGAGAGATAATAACGTTTATAAGAAGAGGAGAGGGTTGTTGTGTGTGAGCCGTAAAACCGCACGTTGCCATGACTATTTTGCTAGTTACACGCCCCTTTCTTTTTATAAAAAAAATAAAATAAAATTATTTGATAATTAATGTTTCCTTAATTTGGTTTTATAAGTTGTTGATCATAGAATAGTGCTTTCTGTTTTGAAGGTGGCGTGGGTGAGATGGATGTTCTTAAAGAGAACGAAATTGGTATTTGTTAACTGAACGGTTAGGTTAATACTTGCATTCAATGGCTGAAATTAGGGCTCCGAAACTGTGGCGGTTAGGTTTTCTTTTTGTGTTTATCTCGGAAATTATTAAATATAATAACGACCGGCGGTTAGAGAGAGTACTTGAGGAGGGATACCAAAGAATTGTCAAAGAACTGCACACGGTTATCAAGGGAGTTAGCTGAACTGAACTGCGCAAGAGAAAGAGAGAGTTGCAACGGAATTCACATGTTGCCGTTATTATAATATTAGTTAATTATGCCTTCTTCTTTTTAACCACTATAGTTGATGCAATATTTTAGAGCTCTGAAAAGAGTAAATATCAATAACTAATATTCAAGAAAAAGAAAAGAAAATTAAAATTATATTGGATCGATCCTACCAAAAACTATTCTATAGATGTTAATTATGAGAATTAATTTCTTATTTTTTTATACTTGTTTGTTGAATATTCTACCAATAATAATCGATCGGCAAATAAAGGTATTTATATATGATGGTGCTCTACAATTTAATTACCATGATATCTTCTATAAATAAATAAATGGAATATTAAGCTTAACAAATGTCATGGTATATTGTGCATTAAATTAATAACATACTTTAAATTTGACTAATTATATATAAATAAATATAGTGATAATTATATTAAAAAAAAACAGGTAGTTTACTCTCTCTCTCTTTTATCTCTATTCTTTTAAAAATTACATTCTACCTCCTGAATTTTACATATTCGTAAAAATTTGCACCGTCAAGCTGACACGTCAAAAAAAATAAAAATAAAATATCAATTAATTGTCATTATATTTGTTTAATAATTAAAGAATATTAGTATTACAGCTTTGTTAAGGAACTACAAAGACATTAGCCACTGTAGTTGACTTCTTTTTCTTCCCTTTCATTATCTTCTTTTTCTTCCCTTTTCATTTTCAATCTTTAGCAAGTCTACGAGAAATAATTAAAGCCATTATTTCTTGACATTTTTTCTTGCCTTTGCTAGATTCGATTTTCTAGAAGATATTCGCACACAAAATCTATCCATGCTCGTACGCGTAAATTCTCCAGTAATTATGAAAGCCCTTTATATATATTAAAATAATAATAATAAAAAAAAACAATTTATCATAATTAAATATCGATCCTCAGATCTGGAACTGTTTACAATTCTACACTGAAAAAGGGACAAGGCTTCGTATTCGTTCGTTTCATCATTGCAGCAAAGGACCATCCAGCTTCGGAAAGCAAGCAGGAGGGACTTTATGACTCCATCGGCTAATATTTCATATGATATCCTGATATTTGATAAGAAACCACATGTGCGAGCTGGCCCACATATTGACTCCATTTTCGATCTCCACAGTGTTCGCATGGCATGAATCGCAATGGTCTGTAATTAAAACTTCATCATCTTGACAGCTGCATCTCATGTACATTATTCTATCAATTTATATTGTTTTCTTCCTAATTTTATATTAATTTATGATTCACAATCGACTCATCCTAAAAACCCTATTTTTCGGGAATTAATTGATAATTCTCTGTTCAATAATTTTACCGAAGGTGGCATCTCTCTCAATAAGGGGTGGGATCAAATTCGCTACTATTAGCAGTAGTGATATACTTATGTTATAATATTACTATTTTTTATAAAAAAAATAATATAATATCAGCACTGTTGCATCAAGAAAATGATAGTTATGAAAATTTAGGTGGGGGGGTTTAGATTTTACTTTAGAGCTAGGGGGCATTTCCCAGAATTAGGGATTTTTCTTGGAGTTTCTGTAACTTTGGGGCACCAGGCCCTTGAATTTATCCCTTGTTTAATTAATAATAAAATTATAGTCCAAAGGGATCTAGAATTCTTATATAAAAAAACCGAACAACGTTCACTTATGAAGAAAAGAAAATATCCCGAACTTCCAGTATAAAAACAGGTTCATTTTTTCTTATTTGCAAATACATCACATACCAAATTAATTGATGGATTTCTCAACACAATTATGAGTAGCATGGAGTCGAAAGATTCTGCTCTAAAAAAAAAAAAGAAGTTATCCGGGGATTGTTATGACTGGTGCGGCTTCTTTCACATCTTAGGAGTGAGCGAAATTATTTCAAAAAAATATCCAATAATTTCAACTAACGGGGTACCAACCTACAATTGATTTTTTTGGGGACGTAAAGTTGCTTTATGGGAAGCAAAAAGGATCCCTTCTATGGAAATTGAACTCCACGTTTTCTCTGTAAATAAAGTGAGAGTCCACAAAATAATTGGCGTTCGATGCCTGCGCCACCGCCACCGCTACCAGAGTTTCTTGGAATGGTGGCATGGGAGAGAAAGCATCAGGTTACAAAGGAAAGAGGCGTACCATTAGAAAAAAAGAAATTTCAATATATCTGATTATGTATATTGCTGTGACAGATGAGAAGGCAAAAAGAACCTCTGCCTCTTGCTTCTAATACGATAATTTGATGGCACTGAAGATGAAGCAATTCTACTCAAAACAAGATTAAGTGACTGTTTAATAGTGCTGATTGAAACACCTCCCTCTTTACTGCACTTGTTGCAAAGTACTAGTATGCTTTTAACCCTTCCACCTACACTGGCAATATCGGCTCTAACAATGGTTAGCCTAAGGCCCTTGAGCACTCGAATGAGCTCCGAAAACAGTTCTGGCCGATCATCGCAGCAAACAGAAGCCCTGATGAACGTGTTGTCCTTGTCTTTGTTGGTGCTAGAAGGGTTTGTCGCCTGAGAAACATCACAATCAACCGTTACTTCATCAACTTCAGTTGGGATTGTGAAAGTTCTGCTGATTTCCGTTGCTTTTTGCTTGAGATCCTTCACATGATCAATCGCGCTTCCTAGCAGAGCTGCCTTGTCCATCTGTGCAAGGAAAGATTGATTCATCTCAAGTTCTGTTGTCAGTCAAATTCTAATACAGAATCAGCAAACTCTATACTAATTTTACCATATTTTGTCAAAGGAGCTAAATAATTTAGATGCATGATCTCTCTTATACCATTAACAAAGATTGATGGGATTGAAACCAAAAACCGTTACTAGTGAGGGTATGTGTTGGGAAACATGTAAAATTCGCTCCCTTATCTGATGCTACAAGAGGACATCCTTGAGTAATTGACAGAAATATCTAGCCAAGCCGTTAAGGTTATGTTGATTAGCGCATGTTTATGTAAGGTTAAGACAGGGGTTCGTGTACCTTTTCTGATTTGGGAATGAGTTTCCTAAGAATTCCCAGCTGTGCATTAATCCTGTCCCGGCGCCGCTTCTCAGCTTGGCTATGACTCTTGGAATTCGAAGCAGCTTTATTCTCCGAAGCCTCCTGAATCGGTAGAGAGTCTAGAGACCACGAAGGGAATCCATTAACTTGATAGTTGGCAGAAGCAGAGGCATGGGATGGGCATGGCACTAAAAAGGACTCATCATATACTGCAGCACCTGTTTGAACCCAGTTTGCCTCTGCAGGAGCAGCAGGCCAACAAGGAGAATAGTGATCTTCCATGTCCAAGCAAAAAAGCAAGCTTTCTTTGTAAAATCAAAGCTATGACTCTTCCTTCTTTTTATCCTGCATTCATTGTACAGCTACTGTATCTGCACTAATAATGTGTGATCTGCATATCGTGATGGTGATTGGCGTGATGTCTAGTTAACTTTAATGGTCAGATGAAAATCATGTTTGGCCATATTAGGCTGTCACCTCAACATGAATTTACTTGGATAACTTCATGCCCAACAAAGTAACTCCGTGTGGCTAAAACATCGTACTGAAAGGGAACAGTTGCGTGGAATCAAATTCAGATGAAGCATAAATAACTGCTTTGGTGGTGGGAAATCATAGATTGACCTTGCTGTGGTTGTTGATCTACCCATCTACTATCTAGGGCATCGCTCTGTTTCTGTTTTGTGATCATCCGTGCATCATTCTGTCACTACAGACTTGCGACGCTAAAATTCTCAGATTCTGCGCACTAGAGTAATAATTAGTTGTTTTATTTCCTACTATTTATCCATGAATTGTTTTCTTTTTCCTTGTCCTTGTGTAAGTTTCTTAAAGAATGAAGTACCATTGAGCCCACAACCACATGCTCTACAGATTGAAACTGGCATCATGTTTATGTGTCCTGTCATGCATCGTATCCTTGATCTCATGTCTTTACATCTACAATTTTGTTCAAGTGCTGCAAATTGCAATGGAGGGGTAGGGTTTAGCAACGAAACAAACTAAAGGATAGCTCTTGTGTCTTCGATTTCAACTTATCCATCATTCACTTCTGTTTTGCTTTCAGCTCTCTTGCCATCCCAGCTGGATCATCTAGAAAATCTAAGGCCCTTTCATTTTGGTGGCTTGTTTTGTCCACCTTCAACTGTTCAGTGTTAAAGACTGTCCTTGTGTCCTGCACAAGCAAACAAGAGCCCTACGATTACCATCACCAGTGGCCCCAATAGCACACAAACACTGCAACTCACCATAAAGTGGGTTAAAGATTGATACGACCTTCGATCAACCACTCACGTTCAAAATTTTCTCTCTCAGGATTGTGTGGTGTCCATAATTCTGCGTTATTCTGTTTAAAGCTTACCCGTGCAGTGTTTTCCTCGTTTTCTCCTTTCCTCCCTAAAAGATTGCTTCAACAAACGCACCAAACTTAAGAAGAGACACCATAAAAACGAACAAAATGAGCCCAAATCCAGGTGCGTGTCAGGAAATGAATATAACCAGATACGTTTTTGCCAAGCACAGTAATGTATCAAGTTGGAAGCCTATCTACTTGGATTTTGGTCAGAAATAACGGCAATTTATTAAAAGAACAGGAAAAGAGAGGGGGAGAGGGAGACATCACCGTTAAGGACACAAATAACGACACAACTGAATGCTACGTTACAATATAGCACTCAAAAAAGATCAAAACTTGTGTGCCACTGGCAAAGAGATGCTCCTTCTACACTATAAAAACCTCACTTATGGGATCAGCCCGCTTATGTACATATAACATACAGAATGACGGTATAATATGGGTTAAGCTTAAGCATCATTACCATCAAATAAATAAAAAAATAAAATTTGAAAACTATGTCATTCATGTAAGAGTAAGACAACCAAAAGGGCATCCTGATACATTTTCCTTTTGATACATAAATGCCAGCCAAGCAATTCTTTGTACATTCATGCATGTATCTTGTCTAAATGACATGAAATTACTAACGAATATAAGAAACTTGTGCAAATACCTGAATCCAAATAGTTTGTGATCTTTCTATGGATGTATCTGAAGAGGTAGCTCACCTAAATAGCGGAATCCCACCAAATTCCACCTTAATACTCATCAAAATGGATTGCACCAACTTTCCAGACAATGCAAGTCGTTGCCAACATTATTGTGCTGATCAAAACAAATGAAACGACAATGAAAAAGAGTTCTGAACCCCCTGGAAATTGAAAGGTCCATCCCTCCTTTGGCAACCCTCGCTTGCTGTCATCAAACAAGTTTTCAGGAGCTTCAGGAAGGCCACATCTTTTCTTGCCCTTGTCACTTTCTCTCAGGGCATCCAATACTTTCCTGCCCATCTCTGATTTTGATGTCTTTGATTCTGTGTAACGGCTGATAACTCTCGCAGCCTTTAGTCTCTCTCTTGCTGTTAGAGGCGACCTTTTTGGCCTAGACTTCGTATCCACCGAAATTGTTGAGCCATTGGAAGCTCCAGAGGTTTGAGGTCCTGACTCCTCACCAACATTGTTTGCTACTGGAGAATCCTCAATTGGGGAATTCACTGCTGACAGCTGATTGTCATAAATTGAGCTCGCAGCACCTCCATGACCCTTAACGCCAGTGTCTGTGACAAGACGATCATTATCCACAGCTGAAACAAATAACCCTCTTCTTCTTCCATTTATTTATACCTTGAAGCAAGCATACCCAAGGAGGCGGCCTTTGGTCTAGACACATGATGGTATTTGGTTTGCAGCTTTTACCGGAGAAAAACTTTGGTAAATAATCTCGAGAAATAACAGTCACCAAAAATGTTTCAACCGCATCAATTGAAATAATCCAGTGCATAGATATTAAGGCTGCTGAACGGCAAATATGCAAAAGAAATAAGAAAATAAAAACAAAAAATAAAAGAAAGTATAAATTTGTTTTATTCGAGTAAAAGTTAACTTGAACCATTAGAACCATGTCTTTTTTCCCCTTATAACTGATAAAAATAAAGGTCCTTGAACTATCAAAGATCAACATGAAACAGAATTAAAAGAAAAGCACCAAGCATCACTGATGCAGAAAAACGTACTCGCAATTGCAAATCTTGCAGGATCAGGATAATTATATCCCAGGCTCATTTAACTAGAACGTTGGGGGGGGGGGGGTGACAGAAAAAAATGTGCACAAATGGAGCAACTACCTGTTACTTTTTTTTACGAACGAATAGCTTCAATGAACTTTCACGAGCAAAGTCACCTTATTTCACGTGCTAGGAGAAACATTGCAGAAGATTAATTGAAGGAAAAGATTTCCACCAACATTAATTTCAGACAGGTCATGTTTCCATGCAGAAAGGGGAAAAAAAGAAGAAGAAAAGGAGTTTTTCATTAAGCATTGACTATACACTTTTTTCCAACACACTATTATTCTCCATAAATTAAATGGTTACTGAAATACTAATAGGAAGTAGACCAAGAAGGGATGGAGAATTAGAGATGAATGTCACAAGAGACCTAATAGTGCGAGCCAAAAAATTAACTTTGATATCATAAAATTGTGATATCAGACAACTGGAAAATCGTGTTTCATTTTGCAAGAGAATGATGAAAATGGGTATTGAATTAACTGAATAAACCAATGAGTTACTACATCAGTTCTAATTTGAGGCCAAGATTCCCGTTCAATCGTTATTAGGACAGCCCAATTAGCAATATCATTCTTCAACTATTAATAAATCAATAAATTAATTATTTTTAGAACTCTAATCTGAGTGTTAATTTTTTCAAGTACCTCAAAGAAACCTAGGTAATTAGCAAGAAGTACTGTCAAGGAAAAAACATGAGGAGAAAAGATAAAAGCAGCAGTACAGTTTTAGTACAAGAACTTAATGAAGAAAACCCAAAAGAGATAACAGTAAATAAGACGGCAAATCTTGAGGAGCCAAATAGCAGAAAGGAGATTACCGTTGAGTTGAAGCCAACAGCAGAATTTAGAGAAATTGACATCGTCTCCTCCCTTTTACGTCCCGACCTTGTAACATTCAGTAATTTAGAGAGTTTTGTGATTTCAGTGAGTCCAGCAGCTGTGCTTGTGCGAAGAAGAGTGGATGACCTTGTAACCAACCCAAGGAGATTAGCAGATTTGCTACCACCACTTTCTTTTACAAAGCGTGTAATCCACCGTCCAATTCCCGCCTATTATGCTGACACGACACTATCATCATTGTTATAAGAATTGCCCGATTCGGAAGGTTAACTTGGCGGCTCGTTGATTAATGCAGCCAGTGCAATGAAGAGAATTTTCATTAGATGTTTTTAATGATTTTGATATTATAATATTAAAAATATAAGAAATATTATTTTAATATATTTTTAATTAAAAAATATTTTTGTATCATGATATTCAATACATGATGGGAAGAAACCTATGATTTTTTTAAAAAAAAAATAAGTTGTTTAATGTTTTTATTTTCTAAAAAAAATGACCTAAAACTCCCAAAACTAATGCCCAGGTGTTCATTTTTCACGGCATGCATTCCGGTGATGGAACCTCCCAAAACTCTCGCCAAAGTCCAGTAAAGTGTGTTTCGATCGGAAGGGGGTTTTCTGGATGTAAAATATACTCCATGTGAAAGCTACTGTTTTGAAGAGAGCAGGGAAGAGCAATATGCAAGGTGTCGAACATTTTTTTGCTTGAGATCAGAATATTTTCCTGTACTTCTCTCTCTTTTTTCACCGAAAATGGCGATGATAGTATTGTTGTTTGAAACAAATACATCCAACAGTGTCACTTTCTCCAAACTGGAAAAGAAATCAACAGTTGTCATTACTCTACCGCCCACCTCAGTCGTTTAGACTAAATAAAAACTGTATTAACTCTGTGTTTATTTTTTAAAATTTATCGATTAAAATTTTATAAATTTTAAATTTATTAAAAATTTATTTAATTATTAATTTTAAAGCTCGTATAATTAATTGAGATACACATAAATTAGTCTTGACACCCATATTAATCTAAAATAAATAAAAAGACTATTGTTATTTATTCTTTAATCAACTATTGATTAGAGAATAAATGTGGACTTGAAAGACATTCCCCTACATCACTTTCTTTTTTTTTTATGATCTCTATTTCATTCAAATACACGTATGAGGATGTTCTCGTATACTTCATGCTTGCCTTCACTCCCTTTCTTTTTCCTTGATGAATCAATCATTTAGTAATGAAAAAAAATTAAAAACTATATATATATATATATATATATATATATATATATATATATATATATTCTCTACAAAAGTGGGGTTTAAACTTAAAACTCGTGTATTCAATTTAAAACAAATAATTTTACCTTTTCATTACAATCTTATCTTTGAAAGAGTTGAATTTTTTTATCTATTTATTATTCTAGGTTTTTAGTAATCAGATCATTTTCATATCTTAAAACTATATATATATTTTAATATATTTTAAATAAATCATTCATATCCTTACTCCTTTATTCACTAAGAAAAGCTATTAGATCAATAAAAAAAAAAAAGGGACAGGCCGACGTACAGAATAACATCGTTAATCTGGGAATTCAAGATTCTAACGGATAAACCTTTACAAACATGTAATGTAAAGAATACGTGGTCGAATAAAAAATAAGCACCTAAATTTAAAGGAAAATAGTTGACGTACAAGAAGAAAGATGGAATTAAACTAAAAACCATTACAGATAAAGTAGGTGGTTTTATGATTTGTGTGAAACAATTCGCACTATACTCGGGCTAGCTTCTAGACCGCAAGGGAAAAAATAAGATAGATACAGGAAATCCTCAGCTTGCTCTCTACCAGCAGCCAAAAAATGACTCCAACCAAAAGAATATTACAACACTTATCCACACAACTAAGACCAAGGAAAATTGGCAAGTTCATGATTTCAAGGACACCTCCATCCCATCAAAACAAACGCTAAAAGAATGAATGAAGGCACCAAAGTCCAGAAAAAACCATCATATCAAATGCCCAAACAACTAGTATACTTCTTTTCTTGAAGCAACTGGGAATTTCCAGCTAATTCTACAAAAAAAATGGTGGTTTGCGTATCAATAGCTGGCCATTGGTGGCATGCCAAAAGATGGCATTGGAGGCATCCCCATTCCACCCATGGGTGGTGGTGGAGCAAAACCTCCTCCCATTGTTGTTCCACCCATACCAGGCATTGGCGGCGCAGGCAAAGCAAGAGGAAGTAACTGAGCATACATGTTCTGCAACAAATCACATGAATTGATCAATGTAATATCTAACAATAAAAAACCATGAGAAAACCCATCTAAGCAGTATGTAAAACTCAACGTTATAAGGAAGACCAACTCTTCCAGATAAACCCAATTCAAAGATGTTTTCGTAACACTAAATGTGCCACCTCTGAGACCATATCCCTTTGACAGCAATAGGATGCAAAATAATTACCTGCTGAGCAATGACATCCTTCTCTTCCTGCTCTTTGGTCTTGACTTCATTCTGTGCATTAATTTTGTCCTTCACAAGTTCATCAACTTTGCCCGTGTATTCACGAACAAACTGCAAGAAAAGAAATAAAGACAAGGGAATCATCATGCATAAACTTCAAACTTCCAGGTATGATGGCCAAGTAGCTGAAAAAGGTTGGCTTGCTCATAGGATGCAAACAAACACATGCTAGAGATTAGAGACCCAGCAGCTAAAGAAATCACCTGCAAAAGGTATGGGAAGGCAAAGTCGATCATATTATTCATCCAGGCAAGCTCAAGGGCAATATCTGGCCGAATTAAATCATAACAAACAAAGAGGCATGATGCAAAGCATTCCTTCTTGCCCTACACAATCACAAATAAGAGCAGTCAATGACTCAGAAAAAAATATTTAACAGTGCCCAAATGACATGGGAAATATAGGGGTGCAAGAACAGGAGACAACACAAAAATAATCGATTTTTGAAATCCTAAAAAGTCTTGTCCTTCCCATAAATCAGAACCCTCCAACTTGGGATGTTCAAGAGGTGGAATCATTTCGAGTGAAGTGTTGCACCAAGAAAAGGCAACATAACACCCCTCAGTGCAACCAAGCAAACTCACCCTAATTTTTGTGGAAGGAAAAAATGGAGGACTTCCTAAAAATGGTCAGTCAGCCACATCTACAAAAGATGCCATATCATTTATGCATTGTGAAAAAGGTATAGTCTAACACTGCAGTCGATACCTTTTCAATGAAATAAACCAGCAACTCCTCTGCAAGTTCACGATCACCAGACTGTGATGCTGTCTCCGTGGCATCTTTGTATAGGTTATCTTTCTTTGACAATGCAATGGATTGCTTCCATCTTCCAGCCTTCTTGTAAATGTATGCAGCCACACGTCTCATTTCAAGAAGCTCATGTTTCTCAACCTGGGCAAATTAGTACCAAAATGGATTACAAAGACAGTTTAAACCAATGATGAAAAACAATAATATCAATGCACCTCACCTTCTGTGCAAGGCCTATCTGATCAAAGTTATCGTGCAAATCAATGGATTCACGCAATCTTTCATAGTCTTCCTCCTCCGTGTAAATTTGATTCAAAGCCTCATTCACAGCAGACACGTTGTTGCTCTGAACTGCAATCATATATGGCTTCACAAGAAGCAAATGACCTGCCTAAAAACCATAAAAAAAAAAAAAAATTCACTTATTAATAGCGTGCCATCAGAAGAGATTCATGATTTGCTGCTTCTTAAAATAACATGTCATAGCACAGGTAAAAACCTTTCGCATTATGTCAACAACACGAGTATGGTCCACACGGAGTGCCAGCACATTGAGAAGATCATTGATAAGATCAGGATGTTCTTGCAAGTAGAAATGCACAGCCTTATAATATAGCTCCACGTTAGCAACTTTGACAGCAACATCTTTGAATTGCATGTGATCCCAGGCCTCAGGAGAATGGTTCATAATGGTAGTTGCAGCATTATCAAATTCATCATATTGAATGTACAGATAGGTAAGTTCCTTCCAATGTTGCTGTTCATCACATGCTCGTATAAGCTTGGGAATATTGAGACGAGTTGAGAATAATTTAATGTGCTCCATAAGCTTCTCAGGACGATATCTAGCATACAGCACTCCCAACTCTGTGAAAATGCCCATATGTGCACGTTCTAAACCTAAACCACTCTCCATGAGAGAGATCAATTCATTGAAGTATCCTCTGTTCTGGTAATATTCACTGACCTCCTCCAAATCATCCACCTACAAATTCCAAACCCACAACAAAATTGAGAAATGAATTGAACAAATAAGACAAATCAACTTGTTAATTTGAGATAAACAAGACGGGCACATATCAGTTCCAATGCAAAATTTGAAAGAAAGAAAATGCTAAATTCATTATAAAAGAAAAGTACTGGACATCATGCATTTTCATGCCAAAGAGAACTTATTATTAAAATGTATAAATGTAAGGACAACTAGGATCTTGATGTGGGTTTAAAATTTAATTTGAAAAGTTTATCAGGAACAAAGAAATTATCTCAAAGTTTGACTTTAATAGATCCACACAACTAGAAATAGACTCAGATATCATTTCATTCGCAACAGAATGCTGATAAAAAAAAAAATACCTGTATAATGATGTTAAGACCACATATCTGAGCCAAACGGAACTCCTCGGCATCAACACAAGCAAAGCAAACTTCCTTCCATGTCTTCGCACTGTTGGCTTTCCGAGCTGCATCAACAGCACTTTGGAACTGTTTCAACTTCACTAATGTGATTGCCAATTTGGCCCAGTTTGCTATAAATTGGAATATTATTCTTGCAGCCTCATATAGAGATTCATTATATAAGCGATCGCCAACATTTTGGAGATTAGCCACGTTAGGCATGAGAATGAACTCCTCAATGTCAGTCAACTTATCAGTCTTCGCATATGCAAAAATAAGCTCACTGTCCACCTTCGGCTCTTTTGCCTTCTGCCTAACCATGAGAAGGTACTTCACCAAGTCATGATATACATTTGCATCCTCAGCAGCACGAATGACTTCCAGGAATTGAGTAACATCATCTGCACGGATAAATGACTCAATTGCATCACTCAAGAGCCCCTCTCTGAGTTGGGCCTTCGCCACCTGGCTCCAAACAGCATCTTCTTCAACACGGAATGCAAACTCCACAGCACGGTCAATGCTTTGGATGTTATCCAATAAGACATCTACAGCCTGAACATTCAAGTTGAACTTCTTGAAAATTGCAAATGCTTCCTCATATAACTGAGCTTCAACTGCCACTTCCCCAACAGCAGGTCCATCAAAGTTATCTAATCTATTAATATAATCCATGACCCTTGAAGGATCTGCCTTAATTGCTGTCAAGATAAGTAAGTTTTGAAGATTGAAATTTCCACTGAAAGCAGAGTTTTGGAGAACAATCTTTTCAAGAAGCTCAATCAATTCATGGGGCAGATCAGCTGTCATGAAAGCTTTAACAGCAGCAGAAACTTGTTCTGGGCTCTTGCTTTCTGGCAAAGCAGTAGATACAACTTGATCAATAAGCTGTCTACGGTATTCATTTTCAGGATTAAGAACCTTCTCCCAAAGATCACCGTCCATCCTTTCAACCACATATCTGAAACCATAGTACAAGTATATGAGCATGAGCCTCTGAGAATGAGATGTTCCCATTAAAAAAACACACCAAAAAAGAAAAAAAGTTGAGCTCAACCAACCTTGCTTGCAACTTGAACAAAGAGTTCTTATTTGTGACATTGATGAGTTCATCATCGCATTGTCCTCTCCGGTAAGCCACAACAGCCAGGGTGGGATCACGTTTCTCACAATACTTGCCCACAACCCGTGGATCATAGTAAGGATTGGTGGTGAGGAAGTGTTCTGGGTTGTTATTGCTATCAATAATGATTTTACCGAGAGCATTATGAACATGTACATCTTGGCTTCCCTCACTCACAAGATGTTCCAAGAACTGAGTAAGCAAACGAAGTCGATTTCTGAAACCACAAGCAAAGAATTAGAACAATAAATAAAAAGGAACAATGACCAAGTGTCAGGGGTAGACAGGGAGCTACCTCTTCTCACATTCCTCCACAAGGGGCTCAACTGGAAGCAAAGAACGGACAGAAAGAATAAGACCCTTGATAAAGTCTTCAGGGCATTCATCATCTAACAGCTGCCCCACAACTAAAGGTGCATTCCCTGGGTTCACCTGTCAAGATAAAACATGCAAATTTCCGAACACCTAAAATTGAGCAAATTCACAAGACAGACAATGATTTTGAACAGTCAACATGGCAGGCAAAATACAGCATACCTTTTGAACATAACCTTCTATATAGCGAAGCATGTTGTTTGAGTAGAGGTAGTGAGTGAGATCAGCAACAAAGCCAAACCGGTCACAAACATTAATCAAAGGCCTTGCATCTGGAAGCTTGGCTTCCATTAGAAAGTTCTTTGTCTTTTCAGGATCATAAAAATTTGATTCCCTAGTAACACGCTCAACCTCCTTTATTTGTCCTGTTCTAGCAGCAGCCTCGATGTACTTAAAATGTATATCAGGATTCTCACTGCCCCATAATTCACAGGAAAAATGGAAATCAAAAATTTAAACAACCAAGTTAACATGGGGGGGGGGGGATTCTGAATCACTAGACATAGCACCTGGAACTCAGATATGACCCCAAGAAAAAGTACAGCCCTTCATATGACTTGAATTGCTCAAAAAGTTCAACGCATGCATCAACACCCAACTGCTCACAATATTCCTTGGCAGCCTGCACAGATGCACATAGTTGGCATCATAATATGTGAAAGCTCTTGACATGCAACTCGAAAGAAACATGATGTACCTGAACAATTATCTGAAGGTTGCCTCTTAGATTGACCAGTAGAAGATCCTTCATGCATTCCAAAGCCCATTCTCGTGAAAGAGTTCCAAAAAACTCAACAAGTGCCTGCAAAGAACAGCACATTTTCATAAGAAGCTTGCCATTTCCAATCCTGGAATAACATGTAAGAACTTGACAGAACACACCTGTGGCTCTATTGCATGTGTATTCACAATCACACGTTTAATATCAGGCAACTCCGTATAATGCTGCAGAGGAGGTAAAATTTTCACTCGAGGGAACAGCAATAGTTATGCATGGAATATGGAAAAAAGAGAAGCCAATTACTTGCAGGGCTCGGATGTAGAGACCAGCTTTTTCACAGAGTTGTGCAATTCGAGGACGATCGTAGTGGCTAAACATTCCATTGGCTAGAATAGCATCAGCTACATTAGGAAATGTTACCAGATTTATCTCCAGAACCTGATCAAAAAACAAAAAAGGTTTCAAAGCCAAACATGGGTGAACATATAGAAATATAAATCAAATTGCTCTTGTAAAACTAAATCAATCAATAACCTTTGTTTGGAGGTAACCGTGTTCTGGTAAATTTGGCTTCAAAACATCCAACAGAAATGCTGTTGCCTCGCGGATCAAGTTCCTCTAAGAAAAGCAAGGAAAATCCATTAGAGTTACAAGGAATCTAATGAATTTATCCGCATAGAATCCCAGTCCGATAAACTTTGAGACAATCAAAAAGGACTTTCAATGATCTTCATTTTCTAAAAATCAGAATATCAACCAAAGTGAACATCAAAAACAAACCTGAAGAAACAGATCAGTAATTGTGTTGTAGTCAACTGGACAGCCACCTTCCATTTGGGACATCATCAAAGCAAAGTTAACTGCTCCCTACAGTCCACAATCAAGATGAACCTTTAGTTTATTTAAAACAATCCCGTAAAAAAATTATAATGCGATGAATAAATTGAAGGGCCAGCACATACAGAAAAAATTTATGTCTGGAACCAAATACAAATCAAACTCACTGGGACACGATACCTGTGGATCTGAACGGAGCATTGCTTGCAGAAGGAACAAATAGTCAGGAGAATACCCAACCTGAAGCAACAAATGAGAACACAAAAGGCATCAGACCCCGTAACTGATCAAAACCAGTACAATAAGAACAGAAAGAAAGGAGGCGTTCTGAAAAGGAAGTTATAACAGAAACAATAGGAAACTTCTTATCAATATAACATATAATTATGCTATGCAAGGGGAAAAAAGATGTCCTTTACCTGCTTCGAGTAAATCAAGATTTTGTCAAACTCCCTTCTCTCAGCAAAAGCAGCAACAACTTTAGGAGTTGCCCTGGCTTTAATATATATTTTCAGCGCGAGATCATTATCCACAGTCTACAAAGGCAACATGATCAATAACAAGAGATCATCAAAAACAAGTGAGAACTTTCTGAATAAAAACTGAGGCATCCTATCAGAAGTTCAACAATTAAGGATCCAAAAATCTATTGCAAACCAAACCTTCACAAGGTCTCCCAGTTCCTCGGTGCACTCCAATTTGTCCTCTGCCAGCCAGTTCTCCAAAAGGTTCTTTTTGTTCTGATTGACCACAAGGCGGGACAATTCCAACGACTCAAATGCATTGAGCTTTCCTCTTGTTAAAAGGGTCCCAAAATATTGTAATAAGGGAGGAGTTTGCCCAGGTTGCACAGGTACACTCTGCACATTTAGAATGGATGGAAACAACTTGCTATGGTTAATTTCATCTAAGTCTTTGAATGGAGAGTAAAATTCATGAAGAAAAAACATTAGCATTAAATTAAAACAAGGGGAAAACCTGAAACTTGGCAACTGTGTCAGGAGTTCGGAGAATTCCTTGTGGAGACTCAGCGGCAAGCTCAGCGGCTTCTTTATACTTTGTTTGAGCAAACAGTTCTTGGAAACGCTGGACAACCTAAGATCCCCAAGATAACAAGCAACAGGGTTCTCGTCAAATGACAAGCACAAAGTAAATTTTGGCAAAAACAAAAAAGCATGAAGAGAAACTTATGACTTGCCAGATTCTCAGCACCAGGAAGGTTTCCTCTTTTGGCAAGATTGACAGCAAGCTCCAGATTGTTCAACTATAACAAAGACAATCAAGTTAACCCAAAACCAAAGAACATTTTGTTGAGTATTACAAAGAATGAAAAGAAGCATATGAGCAAACCTGGCCACTAACAAATGGCACAATCATAGCCTCGTTTACAGTAGCAAGTAACACCTGGCCTCGCCTATTAATGGCATAAAACCCCCCCACCACTGAAGCCTCGGCTGTCAAAAATATTGGATCTGGACTAATTCTGTTTCTGTACACAGCAGTAGCTGTCTCCAAATCGTAAACAAATAGTAGCCCAAGCTTTGTGATCACATAAATCAAACTGTATTTGTGGGATATCTGACATTTAACAGATTATGACATATCAAGGAACTGCTAATCAATAAAAGGAATTTTGAAAAAAGAGGTATAGCAGATACCTGCATTGCCACAGGAAAGTCATCGACAAAATCAGGAGGAAAGAACAGATCTGCCTGTTTCTTTGTAAATGATGGCTTCCCTGTAACAGGTTTGCAAATGTTAAAACCAGGAATCAATGATTCAGACCTCAGAGATGCAAGGTAATGTAATAGGGGGGAGTCATTTCAAGATAACTGATCATGAACACAAAGACAAGTCATGCAGATTCTAAACATGTTGCTCCAAAACTACACAAAGAGGAACAAAAGAAAGATAGATAAAAGAAAATAGAGAAACCACAGACATGGCAGTAGTGAACCAGAGAAGAAAACCAACCTGGCTGGGCACCAAGCTCAATAACATGCAATTTCGATGTAACCTGTCCAGCATTGAAAGATTTTGTGGCAAAAGAAATGAGAGTGGAAGGGTTCTCATTTCCTGGAACCTGCTCAATACCATACATAGAAGAAAGGACTGTTATGAAAAGGCAATAAATGCAACACAAAAAAAAATTTTGAGGATTATATTCAGAGACACCCATACCTTAAATTGCGCAAATGATGCAGCATGTGCTTCAAGAGCTTGGCTACGTTGTTGATCCACAGAGAAAAGTTGCATGTTCCCTTTAACCAATTGTTGCCTCTGTAAAGATTTTTGAAATCAAAACCATTAGCACCATCAGGTTGTTAAAAACATTCATAAAGAAATAAAACTCAAGCACTCAAACTATATAAAGGCTGTCCCTAACAGACTAGGAGTTAAGACTGTTGAAAAAGATAAACAAGCAACATAACCACTGTGAACCAAAATGGTAGAGGGAATTAAGCACTTGAAATGATGAAACAAGACAGCTAAAAAACAGTCAGAAAGAGTTCTTCCCTAATTCACACCAGCTCAGTGTAGCAGCCTGGATACCAAGACCACAAACACCCCAGCCAGAGGACTGGTCACTATGTTGGCTAGCCCAACCCCACCTAGTTCGATATTAAACGAGCTCCACATCAGAAGCCCCTGCTGTCCTGAAGATCCAAAATAGAAGTACTACAGCCACCTTTGTTTAACATAAAAAAAGTTCTTCCTAGTCATGGAAGCTCTAAACTTCTCCCTAAGAAAATGGAATGAGATATCTTCTTTAAGAAAAGGAGATCATGATTTAACAGGTCAAAAAAATATTAAATTAAAATAGACAGCATCATACCTCAGGTGAACCAGGAGCAATTCCAATCAAAACCAACCATTTCTCAGAAGGGTCACATTTATAGTTTATAATCTGATTGCTTTGCAAATTAGCTGTTCTTTCAAACATCTTCACTGGTTCAGAATCACCTAAATAGAACAAAGCAATTGCATTCATATAAGAGAACAATTTGAAAATAATACTGGCCAGAATAACAGCACGAATTAGAAAGCATGCAAGGAAGTAAGACTAAAGAAGCCATCGAAGAAGAAGTGCAAGATATGCCACAAGGTTAGCGCTGCAAAAGGATCCTGACCTTCAATTGACCAATGATAAACGGAGGTCTGTGTGACCAGGCCCAGCATCTTTGGGGTTATCCACTTCCAAAAGACAATCTAGGCATAAAGCAAAGAGACAGTTCAAATAACCAAAATCACTACAGCATCAGTGGGAAACAATACCAACCATCAAATAGCAAGTCACGGGATGTTCTGAGGAAGATTAGAAAAGCTAATACCTGCTCAGGCATCTGGTATGACTTCATTTTTGCTTTCATCTCAATGTTAAATATTTGCAAGTGATCCTGAGTAGTTCCTGGAAGTTGGGCTTTAAAAGAATCCCACAATTCATCAGCAAAAGGAACAAATCTAGATAAAAGCCCATGCAACCGTGTTCAAATTGTAGCACAAGGGCGGGGAGGGGAGGGGAGGGATACAAACAATTAAAAGATAAAAATATGATTTAAAAGTAATCAAAACTTCTCCATGTTGCTTAATAAACAATTCCTAGACAGACAGGAACCAAAGAAATCAGCATATGACATCCAGGTCTGATTGATCAAATCAGATTAAAATTCACCATCAACGCATTATCATTGTAGCTAGGATGGCAATCAAAACAATGAATGAACTCCACGTCATAGTACCCTGTTTACATTAAAATACCATATGCTTGGTTGCAGAATAAAGTTGGATAAAAAAATCAACTGTTAAAAGATACATACATATCCTGTTTGTTTTTAATCTTCGACGGGATGATGCTTGGTGAGTCAAGCATCAATTTCATTAGTTCCTAATGTGGCAATGATTTTTAGCCAGTCACAGAGTTTAGTACCGGAAAAGATGAAGAAAACAATTTTACAATTGATATAGAAGATTCGTATAATCAAGAACTATGTAAATGCAACATAGTTTCAACCTGATGTTAATTGATGACAAACACAGTTTCTGGTATGATTAAAGAAAAATCAACGTGAAAAGAAATGGTAAGCAGTATAAGAGTGAAGACACATAGTAAGTAATGCGCACTCCACCAGTTGTTGCCTAGTTTTCGGAGGGGAAAAAAGTGATAAATGAGTTGGTGGTCAGTCTGGCACATCTAGAGAATGGAGAACAAAATTTAAAAGACAGTATAGACCTCTTGGTTGAGTTCTTTAGAGTAGATAACAAGCATTTCCAAGGAATAAAAACAAACTTTGGAAAGGAGAAGGACTTGGGCCATCTGCTCTCAAGCACTGCTATAAAGCGATTATCCACAAACTACCAGAAAAGGAAAAACATGCATTTAAATAAAATACAAAATGTTATGTATACCAATATTCAATCACAGTAACAGATATGTGCAGGATTCAGTATCGACAAATAGAAGAGCCAGATGATTCACTACCTTTCAAAGCAAGGATTCTAGAATTTGGATTCATGAGTGCAGAATCTGCAGTGATAGGCCGTCTCAGCGGTTGCATTGGCATGTGCATGTCAATAATTACAACACTATTTTGCGGAGCTGTTTCACGTACACATATATACTTGTCCGATTCCATCGTTACATTCGTAAACGTAATAAATTGAGGGCTAATACCGATAGACGGTAACTGCAAAAACAACAGATCACACAAAATTCACCAGCTCAGTTCCTCCATATCACACAAAATTCAAATAATTACAGCAACTAAGCACTAACAAGCTCCATAATAATATAATCAATAGATCTAAACATGGAAATAAGGTATCAGATCTTTAGAAACACCGGCTTACTTTTTAAATGTCAAGTCAAGCTAAATTACAAATCAACACATTCTAGATCCAAAATGTAGCAACAGATGATTGATCACTCTGTTACTTTAATCACAAGCATGCATACTTCAGTTTGATGCACAATTACTTATCTAAACTGAGCTTAAATTCAGAAAGAAATGAAAAATGAGCGGATAGACAGAAGCAGGTGAAAGAGTAGTTACAGTTAAGACTTCTTTCATGGTGATCGGGGCATTAGCTGCCGCCATGGTTGCTGATTAGATCGACGGCTCAAAATCAGCTAATCAGGTCTGTGATTGAACTTGAACCGTCGACTGGAGAGTCAGCAAAATTGGGGATTCAAATCGCTGCAAGGTCTAGAGCAGCGATTACACTCTGGAATATTCTTTCAGAATCAAAAGAAAAGAAAGAGAGATCTAGAGGAGAGGAAGGGAGGTGTGTCACTGCGAGCTAGATGGACTAGTAAGAATGAAAAGAAACGGAATGTGAATACTTAGACAAGAAGCAGGAGATCTCTCTTGTTCAAGAAACGAGAAAAGGACAGATTAAAAAAAAAATCCTGCTTAACGACGACAAGACGTGTTATGATGTGTGTTTTGGTTGCTAAAAAAGTTAAAATTCTTTCTGGGATTTTTTTTATTGGCATCGGATTCGGACCTCACCCGTGAGTCCATGACCCGACCCCTCTTGTTTTCGCTTTCGGCTTGTAGGCGCATCTGGTGCATAGTTATGGGTGAATATTATTTTTTATAGATTATGTCCTAAGATTTTTCTACTAAGCTTCTTAAATCTTAATGGCGATTGAGTTCATCATCGGGAAAAGGAAAGGACGATTGGGTTCATATTAACTGGTATGGATTCTCAGGGAGAAAAAAAACAGAAGAAGAAGATCTGCCCAGAATTCGTTTAGTGGATTATCGTGTATGCTATGTCTTTCGTGTATATTGCATTTGCAGGTACGTTTTTATTTGATACTAGATTGATAAATTGAAGGTTTGAATGGTTGGATAGACTCTTCTCTTTTCTTTTCCTGATGGGGTTTTTTTGCCTGAATTGTTTTAAGCTGTTGAAGAAATGTTAAGGTCTACTCCAGCGATATACGGAGTGCCGTATAATTGAGAATAAATGTTTAGCTACGTCGTGTATGTTATGTACTGGTCCCACATCGAATGTTTATTAAAGACGAGTATCGATTATTTCTTGGTATCTTTTTATGCCCACGATAACAGAGTTTTAGATCATGCCACCGCCGCTCGCCGCTGGTGTCAGGTGTGGTAAAATGTGACGGTGCCAGGAAGAATTAAAACGGAGACCTCGCTTCATCTCCGGTGACCACCTTTGGACTTGACATAAAACCAAACCAAGTTGACTCCATGAGAGCATTGTTACGATTCAGGATGGCAGAATAATGGTGGGAAACAGCAACAAGAAGAAGGCTGCTGGGGGAAGGCAAACGTCAGGGACACGCAACCTGCTATTAGTTGTAGAATTCTGTTAGTTAGTTAGAGTTAGTTGGATTAATTTGTTAGTAGTTAATATTGATCACTATAAAAGCGCAGTGCATGGATCACATTGGATATGAATAGATTGCAGTCCAATTTCGATCTCATTTCTCTCTTCTCTTGACTCTTCTCTGCTAATATCATTTCTCTCTTCTCTTGACTCTTCTCTGCTAATATCATTTCTCTCTTCTCTTGACTCTTCTCTGCTAATATCATTCTGCTTCTTAGCCTCATCTTTTTCTTGATTTGTTAAGTGATCTTAACAATTGGTATCAGAGCCTTAAGATCTAACATCATGGTTAAAAACGTGGAAGAACGTTGCAAGAAACTAGAGGAACGAATTCAAAGCATTCAACAAAACTTTCAAGAATCCTTGGCCGATCAACAAACTAAATGGCAGGAACAATTTGGTGAACAGAACAAGAGGACTGATCAGATTAGTGCACAAATTGAAGCCCTGTCGATTCAATTTCAAACGTTCCTTGCTAATCAAATGACAGGAAAAGATTTGGGAAGCACTTCCAAAGGAATATTACAGACTCCAGCAAAGGGCAGTCTAGAGGGAATGCTATCAAGGGGAAAAGGTCCTGCTAAGGGAGACCAAACCTATGGCCAGGAGCAACAGAGAATGGTGCATAATGCTGTCCTTCCAAGAATGGATCTGGCAACATTTTGGGGAGATAACCCTAGGGGTTGGTTGAGGAGGTGCAAGAAGTTTTTTAAGCTCAACACAACTCCTTTTCAGCGATGGGTAGAGCTAGCATCTCTTTATCTGGAGGGAAAGGCAGAGATCTGGTTTGAAGGCTACATGTGTGAGGTGAAAGGTGTTGTTGATTGGGAAGAATTCTCAGGAGCCATATGCAGCCGGTTTGGTAATAGAACTGACATTGTAGAGGAATTTAACAAGCTAATGCAAGAAGGTGATGTTGATGAATATGTGGAAAGGTTTGAGGAGTTAAAGTCACTAATGCATTCATTAAATTCATTGCTTCCTGAATCCTACTATATCTCTAGCTTCATTAGTGGATTAAAGGAAGATATCAAACCTATGTTGAAGATATTAAAGCCGGTGACATTGATGATAGCTTTTGATCAAGCTAAATGGCAAGAGGAGTCAAACAATGTGTTGGCAAGAAAAAACAATTTCATGCCCAGGCCAGCAGCTGTGGTGCAAATGGGGACACCGATAGGTAATCGTCAAACCAATTATGTGAATGATAACCAGCAAAAACAAAAAGTTCCAGAGACCATGCATGAACAGAGGCGAAGACTGGGGCAGTGTTTCAAGTGTGGGGACAGGTTCATGCCCGGGCACAAATGCAATGTTAAGGAATTACACATGATCGAAGGCAATGAGGAAGAAGGTAGAGTCAAGGTTTACCCAGTATCCATACTAGAGAGGAAGCTTATTAAAAAAGACAATAGAGCTGTAGTGGCTGGTTTAATTCAATGGTCCAACTCATTTCCTGAAGACGCAACATGGGAAGAACTGACAGAAATTCAATTGCAATTTCCAGAATTCAGTATTGACCCTTAGTTGTTTAGATCTGCAGATTCTTGGGTCAAGAATCTTTTTGAGGAAGGGGTATTGTTACGATTCAGGATGGCAGAATAATGGTGGGAAACAGCAACAAGAAGAAGGCTGCTGGGGGAAGGCAAACGTCAGGGACACGCAACCTGCTATTAGTTGTAGAATTCTGTTAGTTAGTTAGAGTTAGTTGGATTAATTTGTTAGTAGTTAATATTGATCACTATAAAAGCGCAGTGTATGGATCACATTGGATATGAATAGATTGCAGTCCAATTTCGATCTCATTTCTCTCTTCTCTTGACTCTTCTCTGCTAATATCATTTCTCTCTTCTCTTGACTCTTCTCTGCTAATATCATTCTGCTTCTTAGCCTCATCTTTTTCTTGATTTGTTAAGTGATCTTAACAAGCATCATGCGTGGATGACGTGTCGGAACTCATTTTCCCCTTCAGCCATCCTCTTTTTCCTTCAAGTAAATTTCGTTCGATTCATGTTAGAACTTAGAACCCACCCCCGTGCAAAGCGCTGTACTTCCATGGTTAAAGAAAGTTTTGCAAAAATGTGAGAAGCAAGTTTCTACAAACAAAGGAAATTTTGAACTACTAGTACCATTGGGGATTAGAATTATTATTTTGAAAAATTAAAGGAAAAATTGTGCTCCTCCTTCTTGAGATTCCAGCCTTGTCCGCTGCAATCATCGGTATTTAGTATTACACAAAACGAGGTAAAGAATTTTCTTTTTTTCAGGGGTGGTGGTTCAGGTTCTGGGTGTCCGTCTTTACACTTGTTCTCTCGTTTGCGACGTTTCTGCGTTTTGTGTGGAGTCCATACTTGGACCGTGGGCTTGACTCTGTTCTCCATTGAAGGCGTGTTTATCAACTGTGTATTTTCCGATGTACTTCGCCGATGCCTTGGGCTTTTTAATCCTGGGCATAACAGGTGCAATGCTAATTTCTCTTTTTTTCCATGGCCCCTGCAAAGATGCCACGGAAACCGCACGGAGGATAGGGCGGTGTTGTTCTGATTTCACAAAGATAGAAAATAAAATAACTTCTTTCACTTCACTTCAAAGCTTGCCCGTGATGCCCTTTTCTGCGCTTCAAATCTTGGCGTCAGTTCAGTGAGAGCAGCTATGGCTTGTTATTTGTTAACTCGGCCCACTCAGGGATATGAAGGAAATGTGGCAAGGGAATGAGAATAAGTGATGGTACGGTCCAATCCTGCCCGCCGGCGTCCAAAGTACGTCCTGAGATAGAATAGGCATCTTAATTTTACCTTCTACATTGGAATCATTGATGCTTGACAAAAACCTTAGGAGCGTTAATGAGGTGCACGGAATGTCATCAAGCTAGGCACATGTGTCCTCAATAAGTTCATTTACAATAACTCATCAAAAGAACAAAAACATTTCCTGTACAATTACAAAATCAAAACCCAAACTGCTCTTGAGCATACTGGAATGGTTACCAAACGATCCTCGCCTTAATTTACTTTTATTTAAATTTAAGGTTACCTAACTTTTTTAATTTGAATTTGAATTTGTTTTTCTCTTCTATTTAAGTATAGTTTTAGTCTATCAAAGCCAGGGGAGCCATGGACCTTGAAACCCGAGTGTCACAGCTAAAAAAAAAGCTCAACAATTACAAAACATGTCAACCCATATATGATCTTATTAAAATTAAAAGGAAGAGGCCAACTTATGGTGATAACACCAAGAATCAGCAAACTGAAGCTCGACAAGAAAATGGCGGCGATGAAGTTACCCGTTATCTGCCTCATCCAACAACTGAAAGCATTCCCGGCAATAAGCAGGTTGATTCTTGGTTTTTTATTCAGTGATGTAGGTGAAGATTTACATGTGGATGAGCCTATGTTAGCTCAAACAATTTTTCTAAACAGTACAATAAATGGTCTTAACAACATGGAAATTGAAGATGGTGATGGCATTACAATCCCGCAGCTGGAAAAACAATCTTTGCACGTTCTACTACTGGGTTTGGACTGCGCTTGTCTCCTGGATCCCCTGCAGCTGATGACAGCCCGGAAGGAATGTCATCAACTTTTCGAAACAATTGCTGAGGGGATAATTGATACTTCTAAAAATGCAGTGAAGGCATTAATTACATGTCAAAGCTCGGCATGCTGTCTCTCAAAACAAACGAAGATATCAAAAAGGAGGTTTTGATTTGGATATAAATATATCAACAACTTCAAAACATGTTTTCTAAAGTAACCTACCCTAACATTGAGGGAAAGGTTTTTTTACGTGGGTGAAATTGTAACAGTACTAGCCTTAATTTATTCTTATTTAAATTTAAAATTATTTAATTATTTCATTTGAATTTGAATTTGATTTTTTTTTTCTATTCAAGTAGAATTTTAGGCTGTATAAAAAGCAATGAAAAAACTCGCAGGGGCTTTTTCTCAGGCCATGAAAGAATTAAGCAGCCTCGAATATGCTCTTATGATGGCTGAGCAATCTCAAATATGTTTATATACCATCTTTTATTTATTTTTTCAATTGGATATTTGTAATTAATTTCTTTTAATTTAATAAAAATACTATTGTTATCGACCTGAATTAGCAAGATTATTACAGGTTATTTGTCGTGGTAGCATGATACATGACTTCAACTGAGATGTTCATTTTTCGGGTGATGAGAAGGAAAGGCTAAACTTTCTACAAACCTGCTGCTCTGTGACTTGGAAACTGGTGTTCAATTGACATTCAAACCAAACAAATAAGGCCGTGATTGGTTTCATACTGCGAGGCAGGAGTTGCTGCAAAACTTGAATGCCAGCATCCTGCTTCTGAGACACATACGAGGATCATCTACGATTCTGTTACTGTACCATGATGACAGTGTGATAGTACTCGAACTGGGAGAGAAGAAAATTGTAAATTGCAGTAGCCTAACAAATTATAATGGTCTACGAACCGAAATCATTGTGATAGCAACCCCCCTCTACGTGCTTAGTTTTAAGCTAAAAAAAACACTTCAGTGACAAATTTGTGGTGTAGATTAAAATCCAAAGGACTAAACCAGCTCAAGTTAGAGTCGATATCCAATTGATAACCCGGTGCCCCGTTGCATTCATAATCCCTCAGCAATGAAGTAGATAATTGCCCGAAACAAGGATAAGAGAAAGGAGGATCCATGATGTCCTAAACATCCAACTAGTTTAAGAATAGAGATTCCAAGTTACATAATCGATTAATCAAATTTATTATAGTAATCTCATTTATTTTTTCTAACTAAAATAATTGATTACTTATATTTATATCTGATAAGTCAAGATAATTTATAACTAATACCTATCAAAAGTGGTTTATGTCCAAGGATGGTAGTTTTTATAAACATGTTAAGGGAAGGATTATTATTTTCTTGAACATGTCAAGAAAGAACGGTTATTTTTTAGGGTTGTTTGGGGCTTGACACATTATTAAGCTCAACCATATTTAGGTCTAACTTGCGCCTAATATCCTGAGGTTTAGCACTCAACTAAACTCAACATGTCGGATCTGGTTAGAGTCATACCCAGTAATTGATTTGAGTGTGTTTGTTGTTTTTTTAAAAAAAATATTTGATATTTTTTGATAAAAATATATCGCTAAAAACTTAGTTATTCATGGATCAACTTTGTAACTATTATTATATGACTATGAAAGATTTCATAACTTAACTTCACTCGAAGAATTAATTAATGGAGCAAAGAAGCTCGGTTTGTGCCAAAGGGCCGAACCAAGTGGTGCTAATTATAAGGAGTCCCTGCTGACATTCCACATTCAAGCATAGAATTATTGAAGAGTAGCAAAAGTCTTTCCATGGTTTGCTAGTTTAATCGTACAAAATCAATCAAGTGCTCGATATCAAACTAGTTACCTTTGATTACATGGATGATAGATCTACTTTTATTATATTAAAAAGGAGTGCTCTCAAACTCGAAATCTCTAGAAAAGACACTATACTTGAGCCAATATTATGATTAAATCAAACAACACTGGCTGCTCCAACGCCAACGAATCAAGGAGAGCTGAGACAGGATTTGACTACTAGTTCGGAACTGAGAGCATCGACACACCACAAATCAACAAAAATGTCTAGAAACCACTCACCAGTCAAAATGGCATCCAGCTTAAAAGAAACGCTTATAAGACAACACACTAATACTTAGCGGGTGGCTGCCAAACAAAGACTGACCTGGTCCAATAACAAAACAAAAGCAAATGCTCCACTGGTTGACTTGCACCGCAAGGATAATGTAGAACGACCTTTTCAAAACTTTATAAATGGCAATTTGAAAGGGTCAACAGTGAGTAGCAGCAACTGTACCTGCATGCGCTATTATTTCATCCCAAAACTAAAGCAGCTAGCCGATATTAGGATATCTACATTATAATCAGGACTTGTATTAATCTAACATTAATGTATGCACATTTGAGCACTCGAGTACGAGGCTCGACTTCAGATTTACTTCAATGGAAAACTGATTCAGTTGAACTAGCTTTTCATATACTACAATTTACAAGAACATGACCCTCATATTCCTCCACCACAACTCCTCTTGAATGCGATCATCTGCTAAACTTACCGCCTTCTTCAACTAACACCCAACTTCATAGTAAAGATAGAATTTTAAAGAGTTGGCCTTCCAGCTTCCGAGACTGCAACTTTCTTATAAAAACACCTTGTAGGATCAGCAGAATTCACCAGGTTTCTCACAAGTTCCTTTCCCAGAGGCAAGTTATGGAACAAAGTGATCTAACTGAATTATCATCACACTAGTATCATCAACCGAGCCCCTGCTTAATGACAACTCGACTAGCTTTTTACAGGCAGATAAAGGATCTAGCTTGCCAACACCTACGCATGAGGGGTGAACTACATCTACTGCCTCCTGATTAGTAACCTGGTAAAGAAAAAAAAATCAAAATTTAATCCATATACGTAATTAATGACCAGGATCATCCTAGATGAATCTGAAATTGCAAGAATTTACCTTGTCCCAAAGACCATCCGACGCTAAGATCAAGAACTCGCATTCGGGCTCAATCTTTAAAACCTTGGTCTCTGGCTCTGCTATCACCCATCGTTTTAGATGTCCATCTCCAATCCCTCTTGTTACAGCAAGTGAACCCTGTATTCTCCACACACCATGGCAACAATCTACATAACCACCCTATAAAAAAATGACAGCAAAAGAAAAGATTTAGCTACGATATACATTGGTAAATGTTCACTTTCACTTTCTTAAATGGCATGATCACCAGTAATCGAAGTAGCTACTTACTAAGGCTTCGATTCTGTCTTTCTCATCTTTGCGCGAAGGTTGGTGATCAGACGTGAGAGCCTCCGCAACCCCTCCTCGACTCATAACTGCACGGCAATCACCAGTATTTGAAACCACAAGGTTGCCTTGATGTATCAATGCAGTCACACAACAAGCACCACCATTAACATTTTGTTTTAAAAACTCTTCGTCCGTGGTCAAGTAGCCATTTCTAATTGCTGTTTCAGTTCCCTCTTGACATCTACTCGAAACTTCATCCATGATGTTTTTATTCAAATTCTTGGCTGCAAATTCAGCCGCTTTTGGCCCTCCATGCCCATCAAAAACACCAAACAAAGCCTGTAACCAAGGAATTATACATTTAATCGGTTTTTTCGTTTCAACAAAAATCCATCGTTACAAAAATAAAATATAAGGTAGGATACCTGTTTAGAATATCCATTAACATCAACAAAAACAGAGTACCGGTCCTCCAAGATCCCACCTCTCCGTCCTCTCTTGCTACAGACAAAATAACCATCTCCTTCAACTTCTACAACCTCCACTTTCTCCTTCTTTCTTTTTGGGGTCTCTAAACCAAACCCCAAAACTCCCGCCACTGGTATATCTAATATTCCCGGCCTCTTCCTCTTCAACAACTTGTCAGTCTTTGATTCTAATTTTGTCTTGTTAACTCGAGGAGATAAAGGTGACTTTGGTGAGGACAGCCCCGGTGAAAACGATGATAAAGAAGACGGTGGCAACGATAAAGACGATGATGGTGCCGGGGGTTGTGGAGCATGGATGATGCTAGGAGATGGAGATGGCTTGCAAAATATTGAAGGAAGTCTCGGTGATTGAAATGCTGGTGAGTTTGGAATCGCCAATGCTACAGTGCAGGACATGTCTTCTTGTTTTTCTTTTAAGCTTAAAAAGTTTCCGATTTCTCTTTGCCTTTCTTTTGTTTATGTCCCTCCCTGGTTTCTCTCTTTTGGTAAGGATAGGATGTGATCAACAGAGCATGTGCCGGTATTGCTGAGATACCTATGGAGATGTTGAAATGGTATGTGACGGCGTTGTGTTCGGAAACTGACCTGGGGTTGACTGCCTTGGACAGGGGTTGATTTTTTCTTTGTTTTTAATGCGACGATCACTCACGTGGTCACGCTCTTTTTGAGGGAGCGTGCAGGGATTTAGTGTCTGACTAGAGTTTGGACGGGTTGATTAGCAGAATTTGCGAAAAAAGCGAATGATGTGTTCTGCACACTCCATGGATGAGGGTGTTTATACTTGAAAATGAAAGGGAAGGTTTTCTTAAGTGGGTGGGTTTCATTGTCATTAGGTAAATTTATCAATCTCGACGACTAAGTCCTTCAATACTCATATAGTGTCAAACACGTTAATCTCTCTGGCTCTTGGTCGGAGACTGGTTCTTTTCGCTTTATTTTCCCTCTGAGAAAAATAATAAATAGAAACAGTGCTTTATTTTCTTCCCTTTTCCTTTTGTTTTCTTTTCCAAGGAACACGTTGCTGGTTCTGGTTGGACACTATTTGGACAGCGATGGTAAAATTTTTTTAAAGAAAGTAACATTAAATGAAACAAACTATTATAGTGGTCCACGCTCACAACAGGTTAATAATAGTATTTATTTCAAATATAAAATAAAGGTGAAGGATATAAAACATATTTTAATTTCCTTAAATCCTAATAGTTTTAGCTGTAACGGTCAAGTCAAACCTAATAATCTTGAATCTAAAGATAATTTCAGACCTAATCTCACAAATTTAGTGAGCAAATTAAATCCAGTAATCTTAGGTCTAGGGATAATTCTAGACCTAGGATCATGGATCTAGCAGTCACGCAAAAATTAATAATTTTGGATTTAATGGTGATGTTTCATTATATTTTTATAAAAAGAATTATTTATTATAAAAAAATATATTTAAAATACCCTTTAAGAATTCTAAACCGAAATATTAATTAATTTTTTATTAAAAAATATTTAAACTATTTAAAAAAAAAATTAAATATAATTAATATAAACATCGTTTATGATAACACGACAAATCACATCAACAAGTTAAATGAGTTGGATTGTTTGAACCTTTGTATTCTTCGTGATTTGTTTCCAAAAACAAGTTAAATAAATTTTGCTGATACTTCTAATGCGACTCACTTTTATTTTTCTCACATGACAAGGTATTTACTATTTAGATTATGAATTTAATTAAAACGAGGGTAAAGGACGAAGGAGAAAAATCTTAAACTACCCTGGTTCATTTAATTCACGAATTTATCTAATATAATAATAATAATAATAGGATCCATGAATTGTTTTATATAAAATAAAAAATTTAGATCAATATAACTATTCATTTATACACAAAAAATGGATGAATATTTAGTACACGATATATTTTAGAAGATATAAGTAGATATCAATAAATTGACTTTTAGAAAATAACATCTCATTGTTACTTTCTAAAAATGTGGGTATGTTCCAAGTTTGTGGTTAAATATGTCTTGAAGTGTTTTTATTTTTAAAAAATATTAAATTATATTTTTTTAAAATGTTTTTTTTTTATTATCTTGACCCTTGAGTACGACGACCTGCCAAACACAAAAATATTAGGTTTGACGGGCATGCCACATCCACCGTAGTTGGGCTTGGCGGCCAAGCCATACGCAATAGTCCCAGGTCTAGCGGTTATATTCTACCCAGTAGCTCTAGGTTTGACGACCAAACTAGACCCAACAACCTTGGATTGGGTGGTCGGGCCAGACTCAACAACTCTTGGCATAAAAAACTGCAAAGACAATGCCTTTGCGACGCTATAGTGTCGTTTACGGCGCAAACATTTCATGTATATAGTGTTGTACATAGCATAGTAAGAGTGTGTTTGGTATTGCGGTAACTGTTGTGGTTGTAGTTTGAAAAAAAAATGTTTTATAAAAAGTACTTTTAGTTGAGGTTGATTTTAAAAAATAGGTGTTTGATTAAAACTGTGGTTGACATTGAAGTTGGAGAAAAAACAGTTTAATGTGTTTGGTTAATAATGCTTTTAAAATTAAGGTTATAAAATAATTTTAAAAATATATATTAATACCGATGATTTTTAATTTAAATATTGTGTATTTAAATATTGCTATTATATCATTAAATAAATCATACTTTATATAAAAATATTTTTTATTATTCCATGAAACCATTTATAATTCCATTACGTACGAAATACATCCAACAAAAACAACAGTTTTCATAATATTTTTAGCATGTAATAAAATAAGATAAAATATTATCAGGTAAAATGTTAAAAAAATTAACATACTAATAATAATAATAAAAAAGGTTCACGGCAAGTGAACAATGCAAGAAACCGAACTGTTCACTATTTAAAAAAGTGAATAGTGCAATCCTCCCGCACTGTTCATGTTAATTGCACTGTTCAAATAACAGTGCAATTAACATGAACAGTGAAAAAGTAAGAAATCGCTGCTTTTCTTTCATTGTGTTTCTAACCCATAAATAAAATGGGGTCCAGTGAATAGTAAATCGCTTTTTTCCTTAACCAAATAGCTGCGAATTATGTTTTAAATAAAATACAGCCGCAAAGCCAAACGGGCTTTAAATCTATGTTTATAATACTTGCACGATATTTTTCTCACGAGTTTTAAAGTATAATATAATTTGAGATAATCAGTGCAAGTAAGATTATTAAACTTGATTTCATGGACTAGCATAATTAATCTATGGTTTGAGATTTGAGCTCCTTAAATTTTAATTTGAATCAATTTTAATATTTACTTATCCAGATTTAGATTCAAGTTATAAAATTGTTTATGTTTCGACAAAAAAAATCCTTTAATTCTTCAATGCCTAAAAACTAAAAACCTGCTGATGATGTTAGGTAAAAGTTAGAATGAGTTTTCTGGTTTTATATTTTATAGATACAGAATTATCTCAATGGATTTTTAATGAGAAGATTTTGACAGCCTAAAAAAAAACTCAAATTATTTATTAAAAAGGTATTTAAGAAAATAGTAGCATTTGTTTTTTTAAATATTTTTTGTTTGAAAACATGTTAAAATAATTATTTTTAAAATTATTTTTTATACTAATATACTAAAATAACCTGGAAATAAAAAAAAATATGTTTTTTAAAAAATCATTTTTTTATGTAAGTTGAACCGCCCCGCGAAACTTACCCTTGATAAGATTTTTTTTTGCGATCTACGGCGACGACTAGTCAATTAAAATCTATTGAAACACTACCCCAACATTCTAGAATTACAATATTTAATCTAGCATTTAGCCCCCAGAACTAGGAGGAGGGAAAGTCAAGGGAAGCATCAAAAACTTTGAGGGATGATTTTTGATCTTCGTGGTTTTTTTTTTTTTCTTTCAAAAACTTCTCTCCTTTATTATATGTTTGAATTTATCACAGTTTTTGTAATTTAAAATGCTTTACACTTAAAAATATATTAAAAAAATATTTTTTATTATTTTTAAGATTAATATATCAAAATGATCTGAAAATATATATAAAAATATTTTTTAATATTTTATAAAAAATTTAAAGAAATACAATCTCAACTGCATTCCCACATAATTTTTAATATTCAAGCAAATAAAGGACACCATCCCATATTATTTTTATTATATTTGTTTGATTACTGATTTAGAAATTATTCGACCGTACAAATATTTTTCTCACCTCTTCCCTGTCAAATATCATTAATACTTTATCTTCCAATAGTTTTCTTGCATTATATATAATATTTTTTAAAATAATTTTTTATTTAAAAACATATAAAAATATTTTTTCTATAAAAAACATTAAAAACAATCAATTTAATGTTTTTTCAAGTCAAAAACATCTTTAAAAAACTCCTAGAAGCACAAGCAAAAGTTGTGTTAAATAGCCTCTTAGTGAATACATGGTATCGTGATGTAAAATATTTTTTAATAGTATTTTTCATATAAAAATATATTTAATTTTTTTTTTATTTTTTTAATATAAACATATCAAAATTATTAAAAAATATTTAAAAACATTAATTCATTATTTTTTTAAGATAAACATACATTTAAAATGTATTTAAATACAATTGAAAGCACACTATCAAACATGCCGTTAACCTCTCAAGGCTCATTTAACATTGCAGTAACAATTTTTTTTCAAATTTTTTTTTGTTTAGAAATATATTAAAATTATATATATATATATTTTAAAATTATTCTTGATATTAATATATCAAAATAATCTAAAAATAAAAAAAATTAATTTAAAGAAAATAAAATAAATTTTTTTAAACATAAAACAAACGTATTTAACCTCAATTTTTTACTCCCAACAAACACAAAACATACTGGACCGGGTCATGCGAGTTCGGCTCGTCATTTTGGGGTCGGGTTATCATAATCTAGTTCGCTAGGGTTTAAGGCTTTAAAAGAACAACCACACCATTTACTAAAAACACGAAAAAGAGCGGGAGTGAGAAACTAAACGTTTAATGATCCAAAATTTCCATCACTCGCTCAACTAACTCAGTCGCAACTCGATTTTCTATATGGCCGTTAGGGTTTGTGAACTCACAGTTCTTGGAGAGTTCAAGCCATTTGGCCTGATTGCTGAAGCTCTGGACGGTAAACCTCCAGACACCGACCCTGATGACTACGACTATTTCCTCTTCGATCCCGAAATCGCCCGAGACCGCAACGAAATCGACGAAACCGATACATGCGGATCCGCGCTCAGAGATCGCAGCGACCACGAGCTCTTCATTAGAGGAAACAAGTACATCATACTGATACTGCCTTTTTTTTTTCTTCTAAAAATTTCTTTTTTGGAATGAGATTACCGTTAATTTTAGGTCAATTTGTTTAATTATACGACTCCTATTTTCTTTAGTTATAAGTATTTGCATATCTGATCGAAGTTTGATGTCTAATTCTGTTCATCCTACTTAGCCAGAAATTGATTCCATTTACAGTAATGTTGTAACTAACTAAATTAAATTTAATAGCTTTTTTTCCCCGAATATCATCCACTGCTTTTATTGCTATCATTTTTATAGAATTCCCATTTACCTCCTCTCTCTCCGGTGGCTTAATAGGATTATATGGTCTACTGGTGCAAGAGTTTTCAAGAGATTCACGTTGCCCTCCCCAGTTATCATGGTACAAAGTGATACTACATTTGGCTCGTTATCAGATTATGTTTGTTATAATACACCCCTTTACAGTATTTGATCTCTACCACGACTTCTTTATCATGTTACAGGCGTGCTGGTGTCATCTGGGTGATCTTTCTGAAGCTCTGCTTTGCATATTGCTTACTGATTCCTTAACAATATATAACATATCAGGTAAGAAGACTGAGATGTTTTTTTTTTTTTGGTGATAATGCAATATGATATTTTCTTTCAACTAACATTTTATTTTTTCCTGAAATAGTCATTCCTGTTTAGCATGCTATTGCAAAACTTGGTGCATATCACCTAATTCTAAGGCGTCCCAGCGCATCAACAGGCAATCACTCCAGTTGTTTCAATTACAAAAAAATGCAGCATATTGTACACAGAAGAAAATTAATGTTTGTTAGGATATACATAATCATTGTCATTTTATTATCGCCTTGTGCTGCTTGGTGGTGCACTTTTTTGTTTCTGTGTTGACATGGGTATCTCAGAGCCAGTGCCCATGAATACAAAGTGTCGCATATCTACTAGAGAGGAGCATATTGGACTGCGCAGTTTATACGTATCTGGTTGTACTTTATCCAGGAATTTCAATTTTTTTTTAGCCTAGACATTTCATTGCATCGATTGAGCTGATATTTGTTTTCTGAAATTAAGTTGATATTCTCAATCTCTTAATCTTTCTCTCTCTCACACACACAGGTGAAGTAGTATCCATTCCCCTCCCTTGTACTATCACATCAATATGGCCTCTCCCATTCGGTTTGCTACTCCAGTCAGCCTCTGAGAATTCCCCAATGCAAAATCACTTCTCATCCCCAAGCCCTTTATTTGGTGTGTGTGATATGTCCCGTGCTAAACGAGAGATTGTGCACAGCCCACACCATAACTTCGGTGTTTTGGGGACATTTGATCATGTGATTAAAGGAGATTCAGTTATAATGTCCTCACATCTCATTTTGAAGGACCTGTTGGAAGAGCCACATGTATGTGTAGTTGCTTTTGCCGAATGAAAAGAACAATTGCTTGCCTTGTCAATTTTGAAGTTATGTAGTTAGGTTCCTTTTATTTTTGTATTCTGTGATGATCACAAACTATACTGCTTTGATCTTTCTCAGTTGATGTATGTTGAAGAAAGAGGAAAATTGACCATAATGAAGGATTTTGATGAAAGAACAATTTGGACTAGCAATCGAATTCCTCTAATGGCATCATATAATAAAGGTTTCTCGTATTGCCTTTGAGTGGATTATTACATGTCTCTTTTACTTTTATCTCCTTTCTCATGTTATCATGTATAGCGTTTTGCTTTATATGCAGGGAAGATGCAGCATTCACTGTGGGTTGCTGAAATCATCAATTCTAATTTTGAAGCCAAAAATGCCAGTCTAAGTGGTGCAGCTCTTGATGATGTATTAGATAAAAATTTCTCCTTTCATAGAATATGGCAGGGGAAGGGTGCCCAGACAGCTGCTAGTAAGGTGCCTTACATCAGTTCTTGGCACCTGATGGTTCCGGAACTTAGTCTGTACCTAAGTCTATGAAAAAAAAATAAAACCCTTACAAAACCACGATTATTCTTTCCAACTCATTTTTTTTAACCCCTTCTTTCTTCAAAATCAAAGGTCGGTTGAAGAGATTTCGCCTACCATGGTTGGAGTTGCTCTTCCAAATAGAGTTTGCCTCCAATTTTTTGCCATTATTCTGAACTGGTGTATCTGACCCGCATTTCATTCAATTGAGTTTGATGTCTATCATACTATTTTCCTTCTGGGAATTTATGATATACGGTGCTTACACAATTTGTTTCTTTTTCATGTTAAAGGTTTTTCTCGCGACTGACGACGATGCTGCTCCTGTTATTTGCTTTCTTCTTCAAGAACAGAAGAAGTTGTTGTCTGTAAAGCTTCAAAGTCTTGAAATTAATAATGAGATTATTTTTGATATCAAACCTGATGTGAGCTGGAGTGTTGCTGCAGTTGCAGCTGCACCTGTGAGTGTTACACACCCAAGGTAGAGCTGGCCTTTCTTTTCTGTCTTTATATGCTTCAACCTGACTAGGTCATCATCTTTTCTTATAAATCACGCTTTTCCACTTTTGGCTTCTCTTTCTTTTGCAGAGTGAAAGTAGGACTCCTGCCTTATACAGACATTGTTGTTTTGGCTCCTGACAACTCGCTTCTCCTTATTGTAAGCTGCATGCCCTGGTGGCCTGCATTAATCTTGACATCATAATAATCTGTTTAGCTTTTATTTGTTTTTCTATACCTCTTCATGTAAAGAGCAACTTTTTGTCTGTTTGGATGCTTTCTCCCTGTAATTTTCTTGTGTCCAGCATAAGGTGATAACTTTTCCTCTGTATTTCTGGGATTTCTTGCTAACATTTATACAGATATTCAATCAATACTGCCATCTACAATTATCCGTTTCAATCATCATCATCATCATTTCTTGTTATGCCAAAAAGTCAATACATTTTTGCAGGCAGTTTTTAGTTTAAAAATGGGTAGTAGCGTTCCCAACCAGAAGTTTGACTCACTTGCCCTTGATAATTATATAGCTTCAGAGTTTGTTTATGAAGATTGATTACCAATTTCAACTGGTTGGGTTTGAATCTTTTCTTTATCCTAGCAGCTCTATTTGTTACATGTCCAACTTGTGTGTGTGTTTTTCAGTACTTAAATTTTTATAGGAGAAATAATTTCTCTTCACTAACCAAGATTCCTTGCGTATGATAAATGTTTTTTGGTAATCTCATCATTCTTAGTAACAAAAAGCAAATTTAGTTTTCTTCTACATTGCTTGCTCTATGATCTGCACTATGTGCTGTCTATCAGTCTTTTGATAATATTTTTTGTCAGAGCAGTGATGAGTGATTTGCAAAATTAATTCATGTTCTTTTCTTCATATGATTTGGCTATATGGGTAATATTAACTCACATGTTATGTTGCAGTCAGGGAAGCAATTATTGTGTAAGTATTTGTTGCCGTCTTTTTTTGGAAAAGGCCATCTTTCACATAATTTGGAATTCTCAGAGACTGCATCTGTTCAGCTTGACTCAAAGATTTTAGGATTGACTGATGCAGTGGAGGGGCGTGTTAATCTAATATTAAATAGTGGCCAGGTTTGTTAACATGTACGCAGAAAGTTCTTTTTTGAGCCAAATCTGGTACATTTATCACAATTACCATTGTTATTGTCACCACTTTTTTTTTTTGCATGCTCATCTACTTTAATGTTTGTTGTTTAGCTGTGCTGCTCTGGAACTTTTTTTGTTTTCTTTACTTTTCTCCTACCTATATGCTGCGCATTTTGTTCTGGATTATTGTTTCATAATTTACAGTATAGTTTCATACAGTCCCATGCTGGTAGAATGGAGTAAAAAGATTAATGTTCACCCCACATTAGTTTGGGATTAGTTTAATTGAGTTGGTTGTAGCTTCATATTGCTAATAGCATGTTCATGCTTTTAATAACTTGCAATAGTGATTGTATTTGTTAATGAAGTTTTACAATGAGATCTATCTATACAGTAACAGTATTTAATTATGCAGATTAGCTAATTGGCCGACCCTGTTAATTTGTTCTTGCTACCCACCAGAATTTTTAACCTTCTACAATTCTGTCAATCACAGTTACCCTGTTAATAATATTATGCCCTTGATTTTTTGTTTTCAGATGTTTCGATGCACATTACGAAGAAGCCCTTCATCTTCATTAGTTAATGATTGCATCACAGCAATGGCTGAGGGGCTCAGTTCTGGCTTCTATAACCATTTCCTTGCTCTTCTATGGGGAGATAGCAACTCTGACTATTTGTCCAGGGCCAATTCTAGTGTTGATTCTGAATGGAACTCATTTTGTAATATAATACTTCAAATGTGTAGGAAGCCTAGTGCCACTTCTCAGAAGCATTCGGACTTAGAGAACTTGGAGCAGCATTCATCCTGGGAGTTTCTTGTTAACAGCAAATTTCACAAGAACTACCATAAACTTAATTTTATTTCTAGGGTTTCTTCATCAGAATTGTCCTTTGATCTGGAGAAAATGGATTCCTTTGGATCAAATATGGAAGGTAATCGAAGTTCAGAAAAGTCATTTTACTTTGAGCTATTACAGGAGAGCTTGGATTGTCTACATGCATTATATGAAAGTCTGAAACTGGATAAACTTCGCAAACGGTAAGTCTAGTTTATTATTTAGACTATTGTTGCAAACATTTTGAGTCTATTTAAATATTTTTTTAACAAAGACATTCTGGTATTGTTTTCTAAGCTAAATGACTCGCTGAAGTTTAAATTGCATAAGTAATCTAAGGCTCAACCTTTTCATTTTATTTGTTTGATGTATATAACTCAAAAGTTTCATTAACATCTAATGCCTAAAACATTTGCTTGTAGGGACTTGGAGCTTGTGGCAGTTCTTTTATGCAATATTGCCAAGTTTCTTGGTGAGGGAAATTATTTGGATCATTATATTCGTGATTTTCCTGGTCTGATTTCGAAAATTGGGACATGTGAGATGCCTTTCTCCCAGAAAACTCCTCCTAGTTTATTCAGATGGCTTGAAAACTGCATGCAACATGGTTGTAGTTCTGCTAATACGGATGATCTTCCGCCTTTAATTTGTAAAGATGGAAACTCTGTTGTGAGCTGGGCAAGAAAGATAGTTTCCTTCTACAGTTTATTATGTGGTGGTAAACAAATAGGCAAGAAGCTGTCATCTGGTGTTTACTGTAATATTGCTATCGGTTCATGTTGCACTAGTGAGGAGCTCACGGTTTTGGCAATGGTTGGGGAAAGATTTGGACAGCAGCAGCTTGACTCACTACCTTCTGGTGTATCCCTTCCTCTGCGACATGTAAGTTTATTGTAGTACTTTGCTGGGTATGGGAAGCTCGCAAATAGATCCATAGAACTTCGTAAATTCCTGTATGATCTTGTGAAATGGTAAGTTCATATTGTTGCATAGTGATCTAGCAAGTCAAGTGAAGGTAGTGAAAAGTTGGGATATTATGTCTAGCGGCAGGTTTATCTATGGAATAATTGTTCGGAAAAGGTGATGGTCCTACTTTTATCTACACTAATGATTTTCTTCACCTTTAGGCCCTAGACAAGTGCCGGGAATCCCCTCCAACTGATTGGTCTGCTGCTGCATATGTTCTTCTTGGTAGAGAGGATCTGGCTTTGTCTCGTTCAGCTCTGCCATGCAAATCTGGGGAACTTGAAACTCAACCCAATGTGAATCTGATCTCCATGTCGACACCTTACATGCTACATTTGCATCCGGTGACAATTCCTTCTACAGTTTCTGATACTACTGGACTGGAAAGTGCCAAGTTTGAAGATTCAGATTCTGCTGATGGGTCTATGATGGATGGTATGGAACATATCTTCAACTCCAGCACTCAATTGCAGTATGGTCGAGATCAGCGGTTGAATGAGGTTTGCTCTTGCCCTTAAGCTCACCCATCAATATTGAACTGTTCAAATTATAAGTGCAGGGAAATGATTTATGATTTAAGGTTCACCTAAGGTTTGAAATGCTTCCTGATGCAATTTTTGTATGATAAAGTCTTATATCACTTCATTGCTGATAAAAGAAGTTTTATATCAGTTCAGGGATGCTATTCAATCATTTTGAATCCGGCAGAGTCTATTAGTTTGTTGCACTAGGTTTTGAATCAGTTTTCTTAAATTGCACTCATGTAATTGTTGCATTGTGAAATGTTCTGTACTCTTCTGTGTTTCCTTACTACCTATTTTCACTTCAACCAGGTTAGACGACTCTTGTGCTCCACTAGACCGGTGGCTATCCAAACATCTGTTAACCCCAGCGCCTCTGACCAGGATATACAGCAGGTATACCTCACTTGCTGTCTATTTGAAAGCTGTAAATTATTTATTTCTAAGTGTTTTAGTAGTTATTAACTTCCTTGTATAGATTAAAATGCTAAATGCTACTACAAGAAAACAATGTGTTTGGGTGATTAAAGTGCTGTGCTGCACATGGGAATTTTTCAAAGTTATGGTCACTACAATACACATGGAGAATTTCAGTAATGAGGATGAGAGACCTTAAAAGTTCTGCAGTCTTTTGTTATTACTTTCTTCCTGTTTTACTTATGGTTCAGATCCTTATCTTATTGTGTCTTCTTCTCTCCCTTTTGCTTGTGAAGGCTCAACTGTGGCACCTGGCACAAAGGACCACTGCTCTTCCTCTTGGCCGTGGGGCATTTACTCTAGCAACCATATCTACCCTTTTAACAGAGGTATTCTTTCTGTTTTACTGTTTAATTTCTTGGGCTTTTGCAACTAAATTGATTTCTGATGATGCAATTCTGTTTCATATTTAATCTCTTTCTGCAGGCCTTCACAGTGCCAAAGCTTGTTTTAGCAGGTCGGTTGCCGGCTCAACAAAATGCAACTGTATGTTGTTGTTGTTGTATTAAGTAATAAACTTTTAACTTCTGCTGTCTATGTGTTTCTGTTCTCTTGGTTACATGTTACTTGCTATGTTCTCGTAACTAGCATTTTGTAATGGTTGGGTAGTTCCATTTCATACGATGAATCTTGATGAATGAACTTTAACATAATAAATAATAAAAAATAAATTATTCTGTTTTCCTTGAGTTTTCAGTGGGAGCTTTGTCTCTTCATCATTTTTCTTCTGAACATCTCCTTCTTTCTTGTTTTTCTGTCTTGCATGTTCTTTCTTTTGATAGGTAAATCTAGACCCAAATATAAGGAATATACAAGAACTTAAATCTTGGTCAGAGTTTCACAATGCTGTTGCTGCTGGACTAAGGCTGGCTCCCCTTCAGGTTTATTTTGTATCCTTTTGAGATCATGTTTTTCTCCCCCTAGTTCAAGTTCATCAATTACTTTACCCATTTGTTACCAAGTTTTTCTGCATTATGAAATTCTTATTTCACTTTTTAATGACATTAAAATGTAGCTAATCATTATGCTTAATGTGACATGCACTTGCTTTAGAAAAAACAGGTATATATTTATTACTCTTTATTATTGATGTGACATTAAAATGCAGTTTATCATTTTGCTTAATGTGACGTGCACTTGCTCTAGTAAAAATGGGCATATATTTATTACTCTTTATTATTGATTTGACTGTTCCAATTTTCTTGTTCCCTTTATTTCTCAGCTGTTTTTCATATTACTTCTGTTATATACTATTTTACCTTGAAAAACATTTTTAGAAAACTTGTTTTGAAGTATTTTTCCCTTTCACATGCAGGGAAAAGTGTCAAGGACATGGATAATATACAACAAACCTGAGGAACCAAATGCCATCCATGCTGGTCTCCTCCTTGCATTAGGATTACATGGATATCTGCGTGTTTTAGTGATTAGCGACATATACACTTATTTCACACAGGTTTGACCACCTTTTGCTCTCTTTTTTTTGCCTTGTAATTTGCTGTGTTCATAATTTGTAATTAGTGTGCTGACAGCAAATCAAATAATTGTACCAGTTCGAACTTTGGTGTTGAGAGGGGAGTGAGATAGCTTGTATGTTTAAAATCATATTCCCTACACCACTTTCTTCATGAAATGAAGCTGGTCATATCATTCTTCAAAGCTACCCAAGGATCTAGATATTAGTTACTTTATCTTATTATTCTATAGCTTTAGCATCATCTATAATCATTTTATTCATATATTTAAGTTTATGTGTCCTTTTTTTGTCTAGTTTTGCTTCTTACTGCTTCATATCAACAGGAGCATGAAAGTACAACGGTAGGATTAATGCTTGGTCTGGCAGCTTCTTACAGGAAAACAATGCACCCAGCAATATCAAAGGTAAAAACCATATGTAAACCTCTTCATTTCTTTTTCTTTTATGATGAAAAACCATATGTAAACCTGATATTCTGTTAAGGTTCAATATTCTCTTCTTCATCTATTGAAGTTTTGGTTGCTAAAGTCTTCCTAGCCATTTGTGTTTTGGATGGAAGGATGCCTTCTGCCCCAAGACAGAATTTCTTTTGATTGTTGATTTTTTTTATTGAATTGGTATATAATTCTGTAAGCATGAGAATCAATAAACTAGCCTGCAATGGTTTCCTGCAGTGGATGCCAATTGGCATCTTAACATTCAATCTGCATCTTTTGTGTCCTATATTTTAGTGACCTTTTCCGATACTAACTAGGGGCTCCAACTACTTGAACACTTTTTAGTAGATGTGACTTGTTCGTGTGGAGAATAGAACATTACTTTAAGCATTGCTTTAATATTCTTCTTCTCTATATTGCTTAGTCACTTACTAGTCTAAGTCACAAAACTGATTCATTTGCTCTGTGTGGCAGTCTCTGTATTTTCATATACCTTCTCGGCATTCTTCTTCATTTCCGGATTTGGAGTTACCAACCCTTGTGCAGGTATTTATCACTGTTACTTGAATTACATCATAAAATAATTTGTGATTTTTTTTTACATTTGGAAATGAATATATTTGTTTCTTCTACAAGGAAGGCAAAGTTTAATTGTTTGCTAAAACTTAAAAGGTGTGCATTGATGCATCCATAGATGTGTTCATTAGCATACAAAAATAATTCTTCAGAACACTATTTTCTTGAGAAGCACTTTCCAGACTCTGTTCTAAACTGGTATAAGCTTATTTTGTGGACTTCCTTGCTGTAGTTGGTGAATTCCAGTTTCTTCATCATATTGCAGTTGACTCTCTACTTGGTTACAGTTGTTGCTAAAATTGAGTCTTGAATGATTGATCAATTTGCTAAGGTGTAAAAAATAGTCATGAGATTTATTTGGCAGTAGTTGGAATATTGATTTGACCTCACATTCTATTCTGTTGCATTCCAGTCAGCAGCACTAGTTTCAGCTGGGCTTCTCTATGAGGGATCAGTTCACCCGCCGACAATGCAGATTCTTTTGGTAACTTTTTACTTAATGCTATGGTAGCAGATTCATTTTTTTTCACTATTGGTTTCATGTATTTCCTTTTCTGCTTAATGTGGTCAACCACTAAATTATTTTTCATGACATTGGAAATTGCGAGTGAAGTTTGTATGGCATGTGTAATTGGACAGCAGAAAATCATCTATTCTTCATTGTACTCTCTCAAGTCTAGTGAGGCTATTATAACTAGATCCTTTCTGTTTGCCCGTGCTTTCTGAACATATCATCACACATTAGCCTTTTTGGCTCAGTACTCTTACTAGGAGTGTTCACAAGTAGGATAAATTGGTTTTGACCTTATATTTTTTACCTTCTGAAACTTGTGGTAATGAATATTTGAGAAATGACCCAAACTTTCTAAATTAGTAGGGCCAGGTTAAACAGGATCTGATTTGCTGTCGGCAGTTTGGATGAGTATCTGCATAATTGTTCCTGGCATTGCTAAACTGCATCCTGCAAATTTTTCTCTCTCCTATTTCACAATCCCAAACAAGCCCACTTTGCATTGCTTGTAATGTGGAAATCACCAGTTTTTCACCCGGGTTCCATCATCAAATGCTACTTATGTGAATCACATACAACCCCAATTCTAATCCAAAGTCAACCGCCTGTTACAAATGGATAACCATTAGCACTAATAGAATGAAGAAACAACCACCTCCAGTTTCATATTTCTCTTACCTAGCATTACTGAGAAAATGTTCAACCATTAAAGTATAAAACTAGCATCATCAAAACCAGCCACTGATTTCCACTCTCCAGTTCAGCTCATTTCTCCAATACAAACCACATTCATTTTACAAAGAAAACAAATGTATGTTAGGGACAGATTACTGAAATGTCATAAGAAGTTGAGAGGAGAAAACCACCAAAGCCAGACAGAAAATAAGAGTTTTGTGCTCTCATGACGTGAGAACCAAGATATCCTCAAAGATGAGGAGATTCTTCGAGAGAGACATAGAGATGATGAAAGAACTAAGGAGATGGCAGATGAGATCTTAGGTCTGTGGAAATTAGGTTCCTATTTAAGGTGTGGGAAGTGGAATTATATAGAAAAAGGAGCCTGAATTTTTTGGAATGTTTAAAAGATCCAATTTTTTGTATTGGTGTTTCTGGCTGGATTGGACAGTGTTTCAAATTTATAATCTTCAATGACTTGATCAGTTGGGTATCGCAAATCTACTGATCAACCTACCCCTTCTCTCAAATAATTGTTGAGGTTGGTTGGGCTGGGATTTGATTGAGTGGGTTGGTGCACTCCCAATTGTTTGATTTTAATAATGTTTTTAATAATATGAACTATTCAATTATGTGGTACTAACTAATTGCTTTGGATTGCAAGACAATGAATGATATAGCCATTAAACCTTCTTCTTGTGAATGAAAAGTACTCTTGTTAATGCCCCATTCAGCTACAAGTGTGGAGTGTTGTGTAGTCTTTTCTTAACTGTCCTCTCATACTCCCCCCCCCCTCCTCTCTCTCTTGTGGGCGCACTCGTGCACACAACACACGCACTTGATGCCTTTCAGTTATGATTACATAAATTACTTCTGCAGGGAGAAATAGGCCGTAGAAGTGGAGGCGATAATGTACTTGAAAGAGAGGGTTATGCTGTTTCTGCAGGATTTTCTTTGGGTCTTGTTGCTTTGGGTATGGATAATTTAATACTTTGATCAGTTAAATATGGAGAATCTGAACTTCATTTGAATAACTATGTTATGCTAACTGAAGGTCGAGGTGAAGATGCACTTGGTTTCTTGAACAGCTTGGTTGATCGATTGTTCCAATACATTGGTGGCAAGGAGATGCATAATGTAGGGCTGTTAATTCTCTCTTGATGATTTTACTGCCGATATGGATTCCTATAATTGTGTTGTAAATTTGGTGTAACTAAAATGAACACCTTGAGCAATTTTACTTTTGGAATGCTTAATTGAGTTTTGATTTTCTCTCTTTCCTGTTCTATTCTTAATCAGGAAAGACCCCTTTTCTTGACACCATCAACGGATGAACAAAACCACGGTGCTGGACAGGTCATCTCCACTACCTCTGGCACAGCAATGTTTCCAGGACCTTTTTCTTTTCCCTAGTACATCGTTCTTACTGTTTCTCTAATGTGCACAGATGATGGATGGAACTGCAGTCAATGTTGATGTTACTGCACCTGGAGCTATCATTGCTCTTGCATTAATGTTTTTGAAGGTACTTTAGTTTGAAACGTGCAACAAGTGTGTTTTAGGATTAATAAGGATCATAGGATTCTAAAAAGAAATTCCTGCAAATGACTGTATCATCTATAAAGATTTTTGGCTCTCCTTGTCTTGCAGACCGAGTCAGAGGCAGTTGTATCAAAGCTTTCTATTCCTCAGACCCATTTTGATTTGCAATATGTGAGACCTGACTTCATAATGCTTCGTGTCATAGCTCGGAATCTGATAATGTGGAGCAGGTAGTGCTAGTCATGTAAATTGCTGCATTTAAGCTTAATCTCTATGTGATTAAGACTCTGATTCAAAGCCCACATACCATTTATTCAGGGTGCATCCATCCAATGATTGGATTCAGTCCCAGATTCCTAATATTGTCAAAAGTGGTGTTAATGGCCTTGAAGATCATGTTAATGACATGGATGAAATGGATGCAGAAACCTTTGTCCAGGCATATGTCAATATTGTGGCTGGAGCGTGTATTTCTCTCGGTAAGTAATTGTTGTTTGATCAGATTTGGATGCTTATTCTTCCAAGACTTATTTCCTGAAATGATTTTCATATCAAATGTGATCCTGCCTTTTGGGTCACCAAGGTATCTGCTGTATGGACTTGCCCGTGGCTTTTTTTTAAGAAATTGAAGAATTCAAAATTATTGAGCATAAAATGACAATGCAGATGCACAGAGAATTTTGTTTTAAAAAATCAAAATTTAGCAAGTTATGTCGAAGATGAGCTTCCTGTGACAGATAAAACAAACAAAGCCACCTCTTGCAAAGTGCAATTAAAATCTTTGTTTTGGCTAGCCAAGGCAATATTAATTCATTTCCTCAATTTTAAAGGAAATCAATATTTCCAGATCAAAAAATCGTCTATCCAGAAACTCATGCATGCAGTTTTGTGAGTCAATGCATCCATTGCTTTAGAAATGATTGACATTATAAATGTACAGAACTTGCATAAGCAATCAATACAGTCTGTTCAAGCATCTGAGTAGTCGCCTAGACTTATAGGAAAGCTGGGATCAGCTGAAGCTGGGACTTTCTGTGGTGACTTCTTATTTGTGAAAAATGCCCGTTCTTTACATAAAATGAAAATGAAGTTTGATTTTATGACTAACTGGTGGCAGAACTGCTGTAAACATTCTGTGTTAAATGGTAAAACTTGAAGAATTGTTGTCACATACTGCAATAGATCTTAAGTGGTACTCAATGACTGTGGACTCTAATGCACAGTTAATCTAGCTTTAGTACTGGCCCATAGTTAGTTTCATAAGGTTGTCTTGTGCTGACTACATTCAGACTAAATTGTTATTGATATTTGCTTTTGTTGATCAACTTGACGAAAGGAAAATTGTCCAGAAGAGACTGGATTGGTGCGTATAATCTTTTATCGTCAATAACTTGAAGTTGAGTTCTGGGCACTCAAAATTATCGTAAAGGATATATAAATCGAAATTATGGGTGCACATACAATTTTTTTTTTAATTATGTGCGTGGACAATGACATAATTGAATGTCTGTCACAATTACTTTATTGCATTTATCTATTTTGGCATGTTAATAAATGTCAGTCTGAATTTTTTTCCCATTGCTTTTCTTGTATTGTCCCCCCCCTGTAAATCCTGACCATTATTATCATTAATTATGGGCAGGTTTGAGATTTGCTGGCACAAAGGATGGGAATGCGCAGGAATTACTCTATGAATATGCTGTTTACTTTCTAAATGAGGTCCTACATTCACCATGTGTGATAGTGCTGTACTAATATCTATTAGTTTGTTGATAGAAAAGTTAATGAAATTTTGCAGATCAAGCATGTTTGCGCTACAAGTGGAAATGCCTTTCCAAAGGGATTGTCTCGTTATGTTGACCGTGGCACTTTGGAAATATGCCTTCATCTCATTGTTCTTTCATTGTCTGTGGTATGTGGAATTTGATTATTGATGTTGTTTTCTCACCATCCTCTGTAATATAGGAAAAAGTAATTCTAAGTTTGTCTTGTGTTCTTGGAGAGTAGGTTATGGCTGGTTCTGGACATCTACAAACATTTCGATTACTGAGATTTCTCCGCAGTCGCAACTCTGCAGATGGTCATGCTAATTATGGCACTCAGATGGCTGTAAGTTTCCTGAGATTTCCTTTGGCCTCTATGGATCAGTCATATTCCACTTTTCCATCATAATCTATCTGAACTTAATTGTTTGTTAAAAAACAAGAGCTTCTCAAACATGCTAAAAACTTAAGGTCATGTGAGCCAGCTAAACATGGTCTGGTTGTACAATGTGGGCCATTAATATGTAAATTTATCTAACTTGGTGGATAAGTGCCTGTATTCACTGGTGCTTTTAGTTTTAGCAGTGATCTGGAATCAGCTTTTCAAACTATATGGATGGAAGTTGCACAATTGGTTTTAGCTCCCTGCCTTTAAATTTCCTGTGCAGCTTAGCATGATATGAAAGTAAATCAATTTGCAATCACTTCTCGATGAAATATTTAAATTATATCTGTGAGCTGCATTACTATCAAAAGAGTTCCAAAATACTTTAGGGTCTTGACTTCCAGTTCACCAGTCGTGCAAGGTTAATTTGATTATTAAGATTGGTGACTTAAGATAAATTGTGCATTCAAATTCTCCATGTGTGCTTCTTGCTCGAGATAAATGATTTACCATTAAAACGACTCCTCTGTAACAAATTCAATTGAGAGATAAATAAGGCAGCTAGCTTGCTGTATTTTAATTATATATTTTTTATAAAAAGTTTAGGAATATCAATGAACTTAACATTTGCCTTTCTGAATTGCATTTAGGTAAGCTTGGCAATTGGTTTTTTGTTTCTCGGGGGAGGGATGCGGACATTTTCCACAAGCAACAGTTCGATTGCTGCTTTACTTATTACTCTGTATCCACGTTTGCCCACTGTACCAAATGATAATCGCTGCCACCTTCAGGTAACATGATTATATGCTATAAGAAACAACTATTATGGTGAACATCATGAAGGATGGAAAGCTCCTAATAACCTGTCGTAAGAGTTTTATTGGCTTCAAACAGTAAATTTAGCAGGTGACAAATGATGCTGCCTGGTCATGGTTGATCAGTGTGTTTTTGGGATTGCGGTACTAAATGTAAAGCTTTGTCTTTCAGAAAATATTTGAAGAAAAATGGCTTGTCAGTTTTATTTAATTGGTAAAAAAATGGCTATTTAGTTTTAGTGTAAAACAAAGATGTTGTGTGATTGGAAGCCCTGAAGTCTGAGTCTGTTGCTCCTCTTTTGTGTCGTACCATCTATTTCTCTTATGGTGTGTTTTTCAGGCATTCAGGCATTTATACGTCCTTGCAACAGAGGCTCGATTGCTTCAGACTGTTGATGTTGACAGTGGTCTGCCTGTCTATGCCCCTGTTGAAGTTACTGTCAGGGAAACTGAACATTATTCAGAAACAAGTTTCTGTGAAGTTACCCCTTGTATTTTGCCAGAACGTGCTATTGTAAGTTTTGCAGATTCACTGATGACTTTATGATTCTTGCAGTATCCTTTTCTATCTTTTACACTGTAGCAAATGCTCTCTCTCTCTCTCTCTCTCTCTCTCTTGTGAACTGGACATGGAATTTTTCTGCTGCTCTTGTGACTGCTCAAACAGATCCACACCTGGAATGGTTTAGGACAAGAACATGAAGTTTTTGTTTAGTGATGCAGGGTTATCTACTCCCTGAACACAAGTGATTTTCCTGCCACGAAGCTCCAGAATGGTTTCTTTTCTTAATGTGTTGTTTAATGTTGGTTGCAGTTGAAGAGTGTACGTGTTTGTGGCCCTCGGTATTGGCCTCAAGTAATGGAGCTTGTTCCTGAAGGTTAGAGTATGCCAGTGCACAATTTCTGCTATTCAATATTACTTTAACATGCTTTATATGATCACTGTTACTAATGGACAGATAAACCTTGGTGGAGCATTGGGGAAAAGAATGACCCATTTAATTCTGGTGTCATCTACATCAAACGGAAGGTTGGAGCTTGTTCATATGTTGATGATCCCATAGGGTGCCAATCACTGTTATCACGAGCAATGCACAAGGTTGTCTTAACATTGTTTTATCAGCATTCGACACTTACCTTGACTGTGCCTTACTATATGTTAGATATCAAAACAACATGTCCTTTTCCAGGTTTTTGGTTTGACGAATATAAAAGTGGGTGATCCAAGTACCAGTGACCATAGTGGACCAGGTTCTGTTACAGTTGATCAGCTAGTCAGCGCCTTCTCTTCTGATCCTAGCTTAATTGCCTTTGCACAGCTCTGCTGTGACCCTTCTTGGAATTGCAAGTAAGCTTGCAGAACTTAAGATCTATGCATCAATGTTGGCTGTGGTATTTTCTTCTTGTCTATACATTAATGCTTCCTTTGATCTACACCTTAATTTTGTTTTAGCCATTGTAGCACCACAATCTTGGATCTAGTTGGATACAATAAATGAAATGTCCCAGTGGTGCATCTGGTAGTCGGCATGTCCTTCAAGTTTTGAAACATGGTCCACTTTTATCCCTGTCAAATTTGACCAAGACCTCGAAGTTTGAATTTGGAATTTGAAAATTGAAACTATTGAGGTGTTCCCTGGAAATCACTTGGACATTTTTTTATACAAATCACATTCTTATACTGGGATGGGCAAATAAGTTGTCATAGAAAAATATGGATGGCCAAGCAAGGGATATATTTTTGGTTGGTTTTTCATTTGGATGCTTTAACCACATGCCATAAGGGTAAAATTGTGTCTAGATTACTCCTCTTGGGACCTTGATTTGGGGGAACAAAAATAGGAAATGGCCTTTGTTCTTTTAGGTAATGAATTAGAGGCTAAGATGTAGGCTATTGGGAGTGCTGAAGAGGCTTTGTTTTATCATGAAAGATTCTTACAATGACTTAGGTTTAGAATTCAATTTAACATTCAGAAGACTGCAAAATGTGCTGGAGTGTTTGTACTATTGGAAATTAAATGGCATAAGAAGTTAGTTTCTTGCTTGGTTTGGTGCCTAAACCATCCAAGGCTTCTTGTATGTCCAAGGACATGTTAGATAGGAGGGTAAAGGTGGCGAAAACATACCCTTGTAATTTCTCACCCCATTTACTTATGTTTGGTACAAGTTTGATGGTGAGCGGAATTTTAATGGAGGTTTAAATTTAACCTCAAAAGAGGGGTTAAATGTTCACCTAGTGGGGTGAGAGGTAAAGAAATTTTGAGGGAAAAAGTTTGAGTTCTGTGCTCTTACCTCCTTTTTGTTTGTTTGTTTGTTTTTTTTTTGTTTAATTTAACACTTATATTCCTTTCTTTCATCTTCTACCATTTCAGACCATAAATATAAGATATTTAATTTCTTACAATTATATAATTTTTTTATCTTTATAAGGACCTACTATTATCCTTATTTTTTCTACTTTCTAGCAAATATCTTTAACACTTCATCCCTCAATTTCTTTTTACACCCTTATCACTTCGTCCAAAATATCTTACCCCTTTAACATTAATCATCCATCTATTTGCAGATCTGATGTTGAATTCCAGGAATTTTGCTTGCAAGTATTATTTGAGTGCATTAGCAAAGACAGACCAGCTCTTCTACAGGTAATAATTGCAGGAGAGTGCTTACCTAAGTGTAACATACACAATCTCTCTTATCGATCTATAACTTTTTGCATTAGTTGATTTTTGTTAAACCATCATTGCAAATTCGGGATTGATGCTTCATTCATGCAAATCTTGAATATTTAAAAGTTCATTCATCCAAGTATTTTTATTGATCCATGCAGGGAAAATTTCTTTCACAGTTGTATTAAAAATTTGAAGTTTTGAATTCTAGTGTAATTATCTAGATAAAGAATTGTTAGACATCAACTAAATAAAATATTTGGAATGCATGATTTATAGGAGTAGAATATAAAATAAAATGAATTTTTAATGGAAAATTCACCTTGTAGAAAATTAAGAGCCAGTTAGAATGCATGCTGTACTGATTTCCTCGGTGGATCTGTTCTCTTGTAAATTTCATGGTTTCTTTTTTGTTTCTAGAACTAATTTTAAATCAATTTATTGGACACAATTAGTGCCTGTTAGATACTAGAACAAATAAATAAATAAGGCGCCCCAAGAACGACGTGCTGTGGAACAAAGTCCACCATACTATGGAAAACACTTTTCTGTACCTAAAACCATCTTTTACTCTATCTAGGTATGTGTTTGCAAGGTGTCGACAGACAGATTGATTTGAAGTCTTTTTGAATGGAATATTTTGCTGACACGATCCTGCTTCAATGTATTGTCATTCTAATATGGTTATTTTCCTCAAATTCTTGCAGGTATATTTATCATTATATACTACAATTGGTTCAATGACTGACCAAGTTACAAATGGTACTTTTATTATTGGAGATTCACTCGCTTTGTCTAGTTTAAAGGTAAATTTTTTTGTTAGTCCTAGCATCTCACCTACTAATTGAACTAGGTCATTTCTTCCATATAATTGATTGCATACCATTTGCTTCTCAAAATAATGCCTTGATTAAACAACAAAGATCTGGCTGTGACCTAGAATATAACTGCAGAATGATGAGGCACAGTATTTAAGAAACTTGTATTTATTGTCATTTGAAAGTGGAATGATATGTGAAACTAACATAAATTCCTGCAACGCTGTATAGCATACTGAGTGCGGATGCCATCTAGGTCATGGGGCCAAAGCTGACCAATGGTTGGTGGGTTAGTGGGCAGATCACTTAATTGGAATCACACAAGTAGAACATTCTAAAGGTTGAATTGATTAATTAGTCATTCAGAATTGTCTCATCAGGTTTCCTTCATGTTAGAACTTCATGACAATCACCATAAGCTGGTATACATTACAATGGGTTTTTATACCTAACAAACTTATGTTTGACATTATATACTTGACGGCAACACAACAAACAGGCTTGACCCGATAAAATTGGTATGATATGTGGGGCCCCAAGAATAGTGAAATATGAGAGATAGCATAGGCCATGATGCCAAACTTTTATAAGCCAGAAGATGGAGAGATCAGAAATACATAAAGGCCATTAAAAAATTATTAGGGGATTCCCTTTGAGAATAGAAAGCAAAACTAATGGAGTTTACAGAACCTGTTTCTGGAAGCTTCTAGATGGAAGGGTTTGTGCATAACAATACTGAAATAATGTTGTTCTGTTTGCAGCTAGCTTTAACCTATAGCGAGGCCCTTCTCAGTGGAAGACTGACTACACCAAGAGGTAGCATTATTCAATCTGTCTTTCTAGGATCACTTAAAAAGCGGGTGGAAGAGCTGCTACATTGTTCAGAGGGATTGAAAATTGATTTTTGCAACTATTTGAATTTTGGGAGATGGCCCAATGATCAAACAGAGGGAGATAAAAATTCTGTGCTTCTATCTTGGTATCTTCAATGGTTTGCAGTTCCATCATCGTCCATAATCAAGACAGCGATGGAGAGAGTTAAGCCCAAGTTTGTGTCAGCATCTTCGGTTCCCTTGCTGCGTTTGTTATTGCCAAGAACTCACATCAATGCAATTGGTGAGATAGATAAGTTATTGGTTTCTCCCCAAGTCAGTGGATGAGGTATGGATGCTGTGTTCTTTCAAAGGAAGGTAAGGTAGCGTGCCCAACTCCACAGTTTTGCAACTTCAGAAATCCTAGTTTTAAAATTGTTCGACGTTAGGTTTCAGGAAGTGAGAAACGGGACTGTAGTTTGGTTTCTTGTTTCTTACGCTCTTGAGCTGTTTCAAAATGCAAGGTTTTGTGAAGTTGGAAAAAGGCACGAGTTCATCAAGAAGTTGGAACTGGAAGTCTAACCAAAGTGGAACCTCTATGTCATCCAGCGAAGTGGTTATGGCAGAGAATTGATATCCGCTCATCATGCTTCAGGGAGTAAAGTGGGGGAACAACTGCACCTGCCTCGAAACGGAACCTACTAGAGGTTCTCTTTTTGGCACGCGGAGGTGTTTTTCAATGTGAAATTTGTTTGTAGATTATATTTATCTGTATTAGTCTATTGTATATTTTTTTGTCGTTATTAGCAACATTAGAGCATACATGAAAACACCAATGATGAAATCCTCCCATCCTATATTTCCTTCATTACCTGGCCCCTCGTTACAAAATTCACTGATTAGCGTTATCACCAGTGTTTTGCCTCCACAACATTATTAGCATCCAATTGAATGCATAAATTTCTCTCAACGTTTTCAATCAAATAGGTGGATAAACTCGTTGCCTCTGAAGTTTGTCTTGTTTATCCATTTTGCCAACAGATGGGTTTGAATTTCTCACATAACCAGCAAAACTCTCCAAAGTTTAAGAAGAAGAAAATCACATAGGATAGGATTTACAACACTTTCATCGTGGGATGCTTGAACCACCAGGTATGTGTTAAAGATTAGGTGGTCTTAAATCCTTCCAGTTACGTCCATGTTTGGCCATTAGTTCAGGTATTACAATGGCGTCTAATTTGCCAGCTCTCATGGTTGGAGGGTCTGAATTGGACTCGACTAGAAATGGTGCCCGGTAAAATTTCAGGGTAGCATTATAGTCCTGGAAATTCAAGTAAAACAATAAATTGGCCATGTGGGGCGATCTCAAGCAACTACTTCTCTACCTGTTCAATGTATAGTATTTCAATTAATAAGTGATATTTTTCTTTGAATTTGATCATGTTATGAAAATAACGAGTCTCATCTCAAAGATTGTTTCTTCTATTATTTATCTGCATTGGACATGCTATCCAGATCATTATGGTGCAAATCCAGCCGAAAACAGATGGGATGAGAAGGGCTTGACAATTGTTCAGCGTAGTTTGCCCAATTTGAATGTCGTAGAAAACAAACAAAATTTGAATCCATGAAGCTCTCAGGATTTTTCAAGGCTACGAAAAGTATCGCTGACAACCGAATGTTATAGCCGACATCTCAGCTTGGTTGCTTGTAGAAAAAACTTGGGACTTGTGAACTAGTTTGTGCAGTATGCTCACAATGTTATTCATTCAATTTTGTCCTTCTTCTTTCTTTCCGAGGACGCCTAGAATGAAGCAGAGAGAACCTCAATTTTAAAAGCAGTGATATAGCCTGAAAAAAATGCTTTTTAGTGTTTCTTTCTGTGTTTTAAAAAATTAATTTTTTTTAAATTTTTATTAATTTCAAATTAATATGTTTTTAATATTTTCAAATCATTTTAATGTGTTGATGTTAAAAATAATTTTTTTAAAAATAAAAAATATCATTAATATATATTTTAACATAAAATATTATTTAAAAAACAACAACAAACCATACAAATTGCATTAGAGGTCCAAATCCAAAGAAACCTCAAAAAGTTCACGATGAAAGCCCAAAATAAAAAACCCATAGTATTCTCTAATGCTTGGACTGGATGTGTCAGAGACCCAGAAACGAAAAGCTCACAACGTTCTTGTGCTGGTGAGGCGCTTAGCGCGTCGCCGGCCGAAATTCAAAATAGATAATATAATTTTTGGGAGCCCGACTACAAAATCCCCCTAATTTCAGGGCGTTGTCTTTTACTGCCGAAATTCAAATCAGGTGATAAGAAGATGCCTGGCAGCCCGACTAGAAAATCCCCCTATTTTCAGAGGGCGTTGTCTTTGATGCCGAAATTCAAATCAGGTGATGTGATGCTTGGCAGCCCGGCTAGAAAATCCCCCTATTTTCAGGGCGTTGTCTTTTATTTCCAACGTATATACTGTATTGCACAGCTATGGAATCTATGAAAACTTTGGCAAACGAAACTTTTCAAGCAGCTTAAACCCTGCAAGAGTTCAGATCTATAAACAAAATAAGTATAGAATAAAAGGGTATTGATATTAATTATGGCAATAACATCAAAATGCTACACATTCTAGATTTTAGATATGTTATTAAGAGAGGGCCAGAGGGGTGCTGCTAAATTCAACGATAGTTTTGTCTTTATCACTGCTTATTCTTTAAAATAGCCAGTATACTCTCTCCGTTGATGGTTATAATATTCCAGATCAATGAACCCTCTCCATTGATGTTGATTTGAAGAGGCCACACTAGTCCATCTTGAAGAGAAAGCAGTGAAAATATTAAATTTCATAGTGAATTTAGCAGTACCCTTAAGAGATACACCGTTCGCATTTGCTTCAGGATATTCAAATAAAAGGCAGCTTAATTCCTCATTTTAATGAGCTGCCAACTATATAATTAGGTGATGATGATGATGAACAAGAATCATTGACACACCAATACTAGTTTAGAAGAAAACGGTATAGAAATCAATATTGGTTGGTGATGTATGCGTAGAGCAGCTCATTCCATGTATCAGGCAGCCCAGGGACACACCAGTGAACACAGTCGGAATACTTGGCTGGATTTGCCTTCTGCTCCCGTGAGGGCACCTTGTTGTAAATAGAAGGATGTGCATCTTTTCTATACTCGGACAGGGTGGTTATATTGAGAAACTTGATTGGAAATTTCATGGAATGGATCACCTTTTCTGCTATTGCAAAATATCGATGGTCATTGCTGCCCTCCAATGGTATGGACATGTTCAGAATTGGAGTCGTCTCTTTCTCACACATAACCGCATCTGGGTTGTTCCAGTCCAAGGCCCTGTAACGCATTGCATTCACTTGTAAGTTGTAATCCGCCATCGCCAATCTTTCTAATCAATCAACTTCAAGAGTTACAGTCCCCATCAAGATATTCCATTTCCAATCCATGTTATTATTATGCTAGCTGTTGCTGAAAGGAACAGTAAACTTATTCTTTGCTTTTGCCCTTTCGTTGTGCTGTGGACCACGAAAGCCCGTGCGTGCGTGCGTGTAAACAATGAATTATAAATCTGTATCAAGGGATATGCTTATACGTTTAGGTGATATGAATCAATTTCAGGCGATAAAAATTGATGTTGTAAGAGAGTGATTGATCATTTTAGATGGCAGGGATCCATTCTTAAAGGTTATTAATCAATTTCAGAGGATAATAATTTTCATTGGTGGGTTATCAGAAGAATAAAATTATAGTGGTTTATCGGAAAAATAGAAATTAACGTTTAAAGGGTGTGAGTCGATTACAAAGAAGGTAGCAATTCAATTAGAGGGGGTGGAAATCCATATTTAGAGGATGGGATATGATCTTGAAAAGATAGAAATCAATTCTATACCATTCATAAGGTAGAAATCAACTTCAATGTAAAAAAAAATTCGTATTGAAGGGAGAGTACTGTAAGTTAGTATCAATTAGTGTAAATCAATTTTAAATGGTAGTAATACAATTTTCTGGGTCAAATCAAATTTTATAGGCTAAAGATTGGCGACAGACTAGAAATTAATTTTAGATGGTGAAAATTGATATGAAAAGGACTGACATCGGATGAAATCGAATTTCATAGGATAAAAACGCTGTCATTAAATTTCTACATTGTTAATCCCTGTGATAGGAATCAGTTTCATAAGGTGAGAATTAATTCAGATTTTGAGGATATAAGTTGATTTTCAAAGGATAAAAATTAGCAATTGGATGATAGGAGTTGATTTCAAGGTATATTTTAATTGATTTAATGTGGTTGTTGGGATTAAATTTCAAATGATAAGCCTTCATGTTCGAAGGTTAAGAACTGGTTTTCAAGAACAAGACTTGATTTCAGTTTTATCAATATCAGAAATTAGAGTTCAAAATTCAATGGATAATGATACATATTTTGTAACTAAGAATCAATTTAGAGGTATGAATCGACAGTGAGAGGATTTAAATTAATTTTCAGACGACAGGAATCAAATTTAGAGGGTAATAAATTTTTTTTCAAGGTTAAGATGTTATTCTCTATGACTGGAATTAACATGGTAAAAGAATGCATATATCTTTAAAAATTCACGTTCCAAGAATATCATGAATTGATTAGACTTTATATAGAATTCACATGGTTCGTCACGAGTCGGATAATTTGTTTTGTAAGAAAAAATAAATATACAAATTTTTAAAATATTTTGAAATTATAATTATAAATAAAAAATACTATACATATATTTAATTAAATATATCAAGAACCATCTATATCAATAAATACAAAAAATAAAGTGATAACATATCTATTTAACTCACCTTGCTATAAGTTGAATAATATTTTTTATAACGCAAGAGAATTAATATGTAAATGCTATTAACGTGTTTTTTGACATGGAGTAAAAAATATAATCATGAATTAAAAAGTTGATACTTACATATAATAAAATACAGTAAAGATCATATGTGTTAATGAAAACAAGTAAAATCTCAAATTAATTTTAACGCAATGAAAGAATGGAACAATATTGTAATTGTTATATTGAAGCATCATTTCCTTAGCTCTTGTATAATAATTTTTCAAAAAACAAAAAGTGTTAAGAAAAAAATTAACACAAATTATAAAAGAAGAAAGATAAGAACAAAAAGAATAATATAAATAAGTCAAGTGTAGAGTGATAAATATTCTAAGTGTAAAAAATAAAAAATAATATTTTTTTTCAAAAAAAAACTATAAAGAAAAAAAAAACTAAAAAAGTATTATAAAAAAATAAACATAAAAAATATGATAAATAGAATAAGTGTAAAATGATAAAAATTTCAAATATACAATTATGCAATTTCAATAGAGAAACATCATTTCTAGTACATGTATAATTATTTTAATATTAAAATTTAATTCCTTCACATGTCGATTAAATATTATTGACTTTAATGGTGTATTTTTATATTTAGTTAATTACTTGTACGGGAAGGCTATAGTTTTATATTATTCTCGCTGATAAGGTAATATTTAAACAACCGACAAGCAAATTAAGGACACTATTTTTTTTAAACTAGGCCAAGAGTGGATTATGATTTAATCTTATATTTGTTTATGAATTTTTAAGTTAATACTTCTAATTTTAAAAATTTCAAGGTGGTTATATATTGATCACGTGCGTTGAAGAAAGTATCATATATATATATTTTTTAATCAAAGTAATAAAAATTATTTTTTATTCACTTCAAATAAATGATATACAAAACAAAATTTCAAAGATAGGTTGGTGATTAAAGAGATTTAACTTCTTCGTTTACCTTTTGAATTTGAACGCAAGGTTCGAGATAATTTATCCCTTGAATAAACTGGGCTGATATAGAAGTCGTCTTTTTTTTTGGAATAATAATTTGAGAAAAATAATAATTAAGATTAATGTTTAAACTAATATAAAATACGTCTAGCTATAGAACCATAAAAAAAAAAGGGAATTCCTTGTTATTTACCTGACATGTAGAGGAGCCATGCTGTTGAAGAAAACTTCGGTGCGAGTAGGATCGACATGCTCGTCAACCCACTTGGCCCATGTCCTCAACGATCTTTCATACGCTACATGTGCTTCGACTACATCATACTCCTTGGCCCTCTCGTCAAATGGTCCTCGTCTTTTTCATCGATCACACAAGTAAAGAGTTAGCTTGCTTACTGTTATGGTCGAGATTACTCTTATCTAAAAATGGAGACTTCAAGACTATATTAATTATTCTTGAGTACACACACATACATATAGCATAATATATATAGTGCTTACATTAGCCTCACAGTGGGATGCTTGATCCACCAGGCGTACGTGTCAAAGATGAGATAGTCTGTTCTCTTCCAAGTCTTCTGTCCCTTGTCTGAAATTGAATCAGAAATTATTGAAATGTTCGATGCTCCGTTCCTCATTTTTGGAGGGTCTCCGTTCGACTTTACTAGAAACGGAGCCCAGTAAGATTCAATGGTAGCATTGTACTCCTGATCAAGAAAACAAAAATCATGCTGTAATTGCCAGTAAATCCCTCACTTAATTACTGCCTCATGGAAAAACTTACACTCCTGAATTCCTTCCCCCCTTGATTTCTATCTCTTATCCTCGTCGTCGTCTTCTTCTTCTTTTTTCGTCCCAAGGCAATGAATATATAGGAAAAAGAAAAGCTTAAGTAGGTCGACAATGTACGTATGTGTTACCTCGATGATGAAACGGTTGCTATAGGTGGAAAAGGTCGTCCTCTTCTTGCCAGGTGAAATGGCGGATTGAACCAAACAAACCAGGGACATCCACTGATTTTGATGTATCGAATCTCCAACAAACATAAGCCTTTTCCCTCTAAGTTTCTCGAGGAACAATTTGGCGTTGAACCTTCATCCCCCGTCAAAAAAAAAATATATTATATATTTATTTATTAACAGCAGCATTCCTCAAATAGTATCAATTACGAATAACTAATAGCATAAACTACAAACAATTAATGAATTCATATTGATCATGATACTTTATAAGTTATAATTAACAAAGAAATAAATATACTTACTTCGGTAAAGAACAACCTTTTGGCTGCCACCTCCAACTCTGGTACATGGAATCCGGCCTTCCATTCTTTGTGCATGAAATCCATTGTTGGATATAAGGACATTCATCCTCCCTGTACAAAGGATGTGTTTTGTTATCAAAAACCCATTTTCCTGTGAATATATCACAGGAATCCTTTGGTTTCGATCGAAGCTTTTCCACTTGTTTGGCTGACACAAACACTTCTCTGTCTTCTTGTTCTCTTTCAGTTCGGTGATGACTGTTGTCACTCTTCAAGTGGGACGGGATTGATCCCGAATTTGTGTGCTCACTGAAAACAAAGCAGGGAAGGAGAGAGATCAAGAATATTGCTACAGTAGTTGATACGAGTTTAGAGTGTTGGAGTTTCAGATTGCCAAATTTTCCCTGCTCCATCGTGACTGTTTAGAGGAACTGGGTTTGCCTGGAGGTGAATTATATACGCTACGAATTATGAAAGGCTGCTGAAAAAGAATAATAAAAAAAAGAACAAAAAAACTAATGTCAGTATCATTAGTTTTCCTTCTTATTCTTTTTTCAACCATTAGTCTTCCCGTTTATGATAATTTATTGGTGCTGTGAAGATATATACAAATTTTTTATACATAATGGAAATATAGTTATTTGATTAGTAGCTAGCAATGCTAGCTAGCATCCACCTTCCTTTAATAATGGCAAGCCTTGCCCGTAAAATTGATTCAGTTTTGTCTTTCCACAGTTCCTACGAACCAACGAACACCATTAAAATTATAAGGGGAAGAAATCGTGTGTTGACTAATTCTAAATATATTTTTGATTGATGAGAGAAAGCAAGACCTGCCGTGTTCCACTTGAACCTGATTTTAGCAAGTTGTTCACGTTTTAATATATATAATTAGAAGAAAAAGTTATTTCCAGTTAAAAATTAAAAAAAAATCATGTGAGAGCGTTTGTATTATATGTTCATGCTTGATATTGTAGTTGATTTTGTTTTTTAAAATGTTTTTTATTTAAAAAAATATTAAATTGATGTTTTTAATGTTAAAAATAAAAATTATTTTTGATTCATTTTAAATTTAAAAACACTTTTAAAAAATACTCTACGTTACGTTACCAAACACACACAGTAAATCTCTTGTTTTTTTTTTTCACAAGCTTGCTTCTATCTTTTACTTTTAATGCATGGAATTCACATGTGCCCTCCTGTTTGCTAGAATCTCTTAAGCTTTCTGGTGAACTGCTTTCTCTGACCTGTGATCATTAATTTAATTCGAGTCTTCCCCTTTTAGCATGCCACTGTACCTAAAGAAATTCTTGTTAAATACATTGTAATAGATAGAAATAAGAATATCTTGAAAAAAAAATTGCTAAAATGAAAAATCCTTTTGAAGTGTGAAGTGTTTGGCTCCTGCGTACGCTGTGATTCTACTAATGATTATATGGTCCATAGAAACTCGATTGCTCATGCGTCAATCTCAATACTTTATGTGTTATGTGCTATTTGTATAAATGTCAAATCGAACGTCTCATGTCCTCACCTACCGAAGCTGTGCTCCTAGCAACTCTCGTGATTATTGACTAATGAATATAATTTGCCATGACAGCTACTCGCAGGGCACTCCTCTAGATTAAAAACCCTGTTCTACCTTGAAATCATAGAGATGCAACTCCTCGGTGCAGACAAGCTACCTATTTCATTATGTTTTTTGTTTTGATGGATATGAGATTTATTTGATTAATTAAAATATTCAGGCCCAGACAGTCTCCTTGCTGCCCTTCTAATAGCATCCTTTGGAACTAACACTAGCAACCTCACAGTGAGGCAATTAGCAATTAGCAATTAGCAAATAGCAAATAGCAAGTAGCAAGTAGCAAATAGGAATCAATTCAAGGAAAGGCAAGCATATTTACCAGAGTGCCGACGCAGCAATATCACGTGCCAACGTTATGATGTTGGGCGTAGAGTATTTCCTATCCAATCTTCAGAACTCTTGAAGTCTACGCATGGGAGCGTCATGATTAACTATTTAAAGTTTTGGATTTTTCTCATCGTGCAATATTAAAAGAACAAAAAATGAAAAAAAAACCCGACAGATTCTCCTCGAAGAAAGAATGTGCGGGACATGTGACCACCTGGGATCAAATCCAACTCGTGTTAAGAACGAGATAGATTAGAGGAGGGATCGACTGTCCTAGATTCGCAGTCCAATATTATATCCAATAAGCCTGCTTAAGAACAAACAAGTGTAGGGAGTATGAACACCACTTAACTCCACATTGATATGATATTATTCATTTTGGATTTAAGCCCTCATGGATTTGCTCTTGGACTATACCTCAAAAGGCCTCATACTAATGGAGATATTTGTTCATCCTTATATACCCTTAATCCTCCTCATTTCTAGCCAATGTGGGACTTTGGTCGTATACCCAACAATCCTCCCCTCGAACAAAGGACCACCGAGCCTCCCCTCAAACGATCATTCATTCGTCCACTCTCTATCAACCATGATTCTTCATTCTTCACTTCACCGTGTTGGGGTCAGGACACGTCCATGAAGCATCCGGAGAGCACTACCTGACTTGAGAGTTTGCTCTTTCTAAGTCAACTCCTCTTCACCGTGTTGGAGCCAGGACACGTCCGTTAAGCATCTGGAGCACACCGCCTATCCAATAGAGCTGATCCACAGATTACATCGTGATTTTGCTTGGGGGCCCACCACCTTTTGTTCGGCATTCCGAGGATTCATCCATCATGGCCCACCACCTTATATACCCTTGATCCTCCCCATTTCTAGCCAATGTGGGACTTTGGTCGTATACCCAACAACAAGAGCCTCGGACAAAAACTAATTGCAAAAATCAAGCCTCAGACGACTTGAGATCGAAAACATGAGGTTGGATCAGCCAATGAAGCAGCAAGTTGTCCCGGGCAGCATCTCTATGCTAGCTTTAGATTATAGTTGTTATTATTTTTTAAAATGTTTTTTATTCAGAAAAGTATATTAATAATATTTTTTTATTTTTTAAAAATTATTTTTGAGATTAGCTCATTAAAATGACTTAAAAACATATAAAACATATTAATTTAAAATTAAAAAAAAATTAAAATTTTTAAAAAATATTGTTTCACCGTAATGTCAAATTCCTTCTTAATAAAATGGTTTTTCATTAGCACCCTCCGAGATTGTGCTTTAGTAGAACTTTCGGGAATGTCTCAGGTTATCGATGGGATCTCTTTTAGTAGGCCCAGTGATCCAAGCTTCCAGGTCCATTATAGATGTACTTTGAGAGCCTGCCCATCAACAAATCTACTTTAAAGAAGCCCACATTATTATTATTACTATTATTATTAAAGATTCCTCGTAACTTTTCTGTCGGAAGCTTTCTAGATGGCTCGTTTTACATTTTCCCCATTCTCATAGGTTCCCTTGAGAAAAAAATGTTTTAGGAACGACCATAAAAAATGCTGGGATGACTTACTTCAATTTTAGAACACTTATGTCTTCTTCTTCTTCAAGCGTTGATTAGATATATACATTTATATCAAAATAAAATCCAATCATGAATGTGATGATGTAAAATGAAAAGCCGTCGAGATTTTACTTATAACTGGGATTTTTCATTGTATTTTTTTTACCAGTCTAGAATATGATGACATAATATTACATGCTTGGTTAAATTCGATTTCATTGCGGTACTATGCTACTTGTTCACATCAATTGCTTACCAAAATTTCATGAGTTGGGCTGTTGAAAAAACGCCCTCTTTCCTCCGGAAATCAATTGAAAGCTGGCCTCTTTTTAATTGTCAACCAAATCATGAACGTGCTCTTCTAAGTTAAATTGTAATAACAAAGTTGATATCGACAATTTCTAATCTACTTCTCCTAATAGAACTGAATCCATAACACACCTTGTACATTACACGAAGATAACAGGGGAAAAAAAAACCTGTAGGAGGAAAAAGGAACTGATGTCGCTCAAGAGAGGAAAGCGATATATGGGTACAATAATTCATTCCATGCGTCACGCACTCCCGGGAGACAGCAATGAACACAATCTGCATGCATGGCTGGGTTAGACTTTTGTTCTGGAGAGAGTAACTTGCCCCCACGAACTCCATTAAAAAATTTAAAACCTTGATGGATATAATTTAATTAGTGAGATTCTATATTTATTTTTTAGAGATTATTAATTTAAATTTAATAAATTTCAAGATTATTAGAAGTTTATATGATTGTTAATTTTGGGATCCGTGAAATTAGTTGAGGTGCGCATAAACTGATCCGGATATCTATATTAATAAAAAAAAATTAAAGAGAGTTAGGTTTTGTTGTTGGCTATAGTGACAGTGTATGCATAATTGTCGAAGAGCAAAAACAATTTATTCCTACTTTTTATAAGTTACTGTTGATTGATAGAAGATGACTACACAAGATATCAAGTTAGCTCAATACATAAATTAAATTACCAGACATGTTGAGGAGCCACGCTGTTGAAGAAGATTTTCGTTCGATCAGGATCAATATTTTCCTCAGCCCATTTGGCCCATGTCCTCAAAGCTCTCTCAAATGCTATATGACGATCAATTTCATCATAAATATTGTTGGCCCATTGCCTTTTTCATCAAATCACAAGTATCAAATTAATTGATGAAAATTACTCTTATCTAAAAGAGAGAGATGGAGAATTAGAAACACGGTTGAACTTGGTACTTACAATACTTTCATAGTGGGATGCCTCATCCACCACATATAAGTACTAAAAATGAGATAGTCTATCTGCTTCCAATTATCACCAGTGCTCTTTGAAATTGATTCAGCCATGATTACGGGGTCCCTTTTCCCGTCCCTTGACATTGGAGGGTCTGGATTGGATTCAACCAGAAATGGAGCCCGGTAAAATTCAATGGATGCATTGTATTCCTGAAAAAAGATAATTAAAACCGCAGATTAATCAGAGTAATTTTAGTAATTCTTGACTTTCTGTCTCAACAAAAGTTATGTTCCTTTGTTTTCCCACTTAAATTGATTTTCTTGGTTTCAGGCTTCTTTGCATGCAAATGAAAAGACTTGCCGATGGAAGTAGGTATTTGTGTTTAACCATTACCTCTATTATAAAGGCCTGGATATAGTCCGGATAACTCAATCTCTTCTTGGCTGGTGGAATGGCAGACTGGACCAAGCAAGATAGTGATACTCACTGATTTAGATTTATTGAATCTCCAACATACATAAGCTGCTTTCCTCTAAGTTTTTCCAGCAACAATTCTGCACTGAACCTGATCAGAGATGCATAAAAATAATTAGCATCTTTCCCAGGAAAGCGAACGAGGGTGGCAATTATGACCGGGATACAATTCCTGTTAATACCTTTGGTGTCATGATGATGATACATAAACGAGTAACAAAACAAAACAAAAAGCCTCAAAGAATACGTGAATATAGTCAAAAGCGATGAGATGATACACAGAAAGAAAAATGTTTCCTTCCTTGGGGCAAAAAACAATCTCTCGGTTGCCATCTCCAATTCTGGTACGTGGAGTCCTGCTTCCCATTTTTCATGCAGGTAACCCCTTCTGTGAGAAACGCACATTCATCTTCTTTGTATAAAGGACGTGTTATGTTATCAAAAACCCTTTCTCCTGTGAAAATGTCACAACTTTCTAATGGTTTTATAGTTTTTTCAGCTTTGCTGTTTGGGACTGATCATGAATTCACATCTTGATCACTTTCTGCTTCAACTTTATGATCATTTTTGACATTCTTCGGAGTTTCTTTAACTGCTGGCCCTTTCCGCTCGAATGAAAACAAGTTGAAGTATACATATATGCTCCTTGAACACATAGCAAGCAAGGAAAGAAAATAAAAAAATTACTGAAACGATTACTATGGATATTGAACGGAAATATTTCAGGTTGCCACTGACATGCTTCACTGCGGCTGTTTCCAATTGGATTTGATGCCCTGAGTTGTGAATGAATGATATGGAGATGAAACTAAAGAAGAGCAAAAGCAATGTGATCAATGTTTAGTAAATCTACTTTAATAGCTGTAATTAACATATATATGCTATGTATCATACCTAATTAATGGAGAAATGTTTTGCATTTCCAATATTATTCACGTTCATTGAAGTTTCCAAGTTTTCTTAAAAAATGTATGCAATCTGGTCTTTCAACAACTGCCTTAAGGAAGACTCAAATAGATAATTGTGAATTGTTTAGATGAATTGCGAAATTTGCAACCACCCCAAGATTTTGTAGCGTATGAGCTTGTAGATTATCCTGTATTAACATTATCAGCGAACAATTTTTTAGAAATGAATCAAGTACTAAAGTTATTTGTTTTGTAGAGATAAGGAATTAAGAATTATTTCATACTTCACAAGATGCCTTTATCACCAGCCAAGAGCGGGTGGCATGAAATCTTTATACCTCAATAAATTCCATTTAGTTGAGGTGACACTCATTTTTATTAATCACCTTTTCGATTTCAACTAAAGTTCACGAGGAACGAGAAATGTTTTTAATCGAAGGGTTATACTGATACACACGAGCATATATTGATTGCGCTGTTTCAATTTCATTCCATCTTTACCTTTAAAAGTAACTCCACATCAACAAATAATCAAATTGCAGAGGTTATATAGCAATTATATGCTTTCATTAAGAATCAATTAAATTAAATTACCAAAGAAAAAAACAGAATGTAATCTGTTGGAGTCAAGTACGAGAGATGATATATGTGTAGAGCAGCTCATTCCATGTATCAGGAAGTCCAGGCAGACACCAGTGCAAACAATCGGCATACTTGAGCGGGTCAGACTTTTCCTCCGGCGAGAGTAACTTGCCTTCAATAGCTGTGTAAATGGACGTGTGTGCATCTTTCCGGTATTCAGACAGTGTGGTTACATTGAGGAACTTGACTGGTACTTTCATTGAACGAGTCACATTCACTGCGATCGCAAAAAGTCGTCGGTTCGTTCCCACATCAAATGGCTTGGACTTGTTTAGGATCGGTTTGGTTTCATAAGAACACTTAATCCCATCAGCATTGTCCCAGTCCAGGTTCCTATTGCATTTTCCGTGCACATTGTCAGCTTAAAACTCAAATCATTCTAACATATAAAATTTGAGTGCCTAACGCATCCATAAACGCGGTCAACAAGAAAATTGCAATTGGCAGGGGCAAGATGCATTTTGGATGAAAAAAGTAAGAAGAAAGAAAGAACACAAAACGTATGAAATGAACAACAATCTGGTGCTAAAACAAGGACTATGAGTTAGATTGCTGCACCTGGCATGGGTAGGAGACATGCTGCTGAAGAAAACAGAGGAATGCTTGGGATCAACATTTTCCTCCACCCATTTGGCCCACGTCCTCAAAACTCTCTCATATGCTATTGGCAACTCAACTTCATCATACTCTATGGGACCTTCAACAAATGATCCTACTCGCCTTTTCCATAACTCCACAAGAAGGGAATCAACCTCTTGGTTATGCTAAAACTATTGATTAAATATGCACAGAAGCTGGATTGAAAGGGAAAAAAAAGACTTGATACTTACAATACTTTTGTATAAACAGACGTCATCCACCAAATATAAGTGTTGAATATAAGGTAATCGACATTCTTCCAGTCATCTCCATGTTTTGAGATTGATTCGGGCATGATAACGCGGTCCGATTGACCATTCCTATTTGATACAGCATCCGAATTGGACTCGACCAAAAAAGGAGCCCAGTAAAACTCTATGGTAGCGTTGTAGTCCTTCAAATTTACAGATGAATCAAATCATATGATGATGATAAATTCTCCACTTGATTAATAAATGGCATAATTCACCACCTTTACTGCCATTCTACACATTAATTTGAGGGATTACAAAGCAAAAGCTAAATCTGTGTCCGTGTGATTTATTCTAGCTATGGAAAGTGATCTTAATTTGAGGGAGTAAAGAGATACCTCAATTTTGAAGACACTGAGAAAACTTGAGCTGCTTGACAAACTCTTCTTGTCTGGAGGAATCACAGATTGGACCAGACAAATCATGGATTCCCATTGCTGACGATTCAATGAATCTCCTACAAACATAAGCCTCTTCCCTCTAAGTTTCTCCAGCAACAACGTTGCTTTGAACCTGAGTTAGACCAAAGTAGAAACCATATATATACAATGACCCATATACTAATTAGAAGAGACTAGAACTGAGCCGATCAGGAAAGTAAAGAGAGTACTTACTTGGGCAAAGAGCAATCTCTTGGCTGCCATCTCCAATTTTGATACATTGAATCCTTCCTTCCATTTTTTATGCAAGTCACTGAATCAGTCAGGAACTCACAGTCTTCTTCTTTATATAGAGGATGAGTCAACTTATCAAGAACCCACTCTCCTAAGAAGATATCACACTCTTTCCGTGGCAAAACCACTTCTTCATGATCTCCTTCAACAGAAACCAGCTCCATATTTACATTTTCTTTAGTACCCTTTGCTGTGGGCCTAACATCATCAATATTGCTATTTTCCTGAACTGCTGGGTACTCCTCCAAGATCCCTTTGAATCTTGGAAATGGGAGTGCCACAAAATTATCATTGAAAAGAGCACACGCAACGATAGAGAAAGTAAAAATTACTAAGATTGAGGGGTAATTACAGCTCTGGCTTCTAAGGCCACCTCCATCCTTCATGGTGTCTTCTCTGAAAATGATCTCACTTCAATTCCATAAAAAAGACAATCAATGGCGGTGGCCTTAGAAATGACAGTACTCTTGTTTCCTTTCAAGTTGCTGTGAAGAGTGAAACAATATACTGGCACACGATTCATTGGTTAATAAACATAAAACTCACTGATGTGTCCAATTTAAGAAGTTGATCTGAGTTTTTCTCACTAAGCTCATCAACACGTGGATTGTTTTTGCTTTTCTGATGACTTTTTCTGTTTGACTTGAATTTGAGGGCTCAAGATAAGTATGCGATCCCGTGATTGGTGATTCCAAATTTCCAATGTATGAAGCTTAGGGATTTAATAAAATTATATTTTAGCTTACAGAATCACAGGATTTTTCCCCATTAATATAGGAAAATTTCGACAATTCTTTGACGTCCCCACAAAAGTTACAGGGGATGGGGTCGCATTCAAGAAGTGGTCCGCCGACAGGAACCTCTGTCCCCATATGTCACTTCAGGTTGATGGACATAAACTACACAGGTAAATCTGGCTTGGAATAATTATATCCAGAGTATATGCACGAGTTAAAAAAAATTATATTTTCTATTCGAGCCTTGGCTTTTTAAAAAAAAAATGTAGCATCGTATGAACATATTCATTATAATAAATATGATAATGTATTGAGATGCAATATATAGTTTTCTTAATCCTGTCAGTTTAAATATATTTTTTTATATTAATATAGGTGTTAACTTGTACATATCTTCACTTATTTCACATGTTTTAAAATTAATAATATAATGTATATTTGATAACATTATTAGTGATATTTTTATAAAAATAATTTTTATTTAAAAAGCATTAAATTGAATTTTATATATATATATATATATATTCTAACATTTTCCTATTAAAATTACTAATAACAACTATAAAAAATAACGAATTTTTAAAAAGCAATTTTAAAAAAATTGTTAAATGGCTGTATCAAACGGTACCGTATTCAAAGGCGTGTGGTGGCAGAATATTTCACTGGTATGTGCTAAACTTAACATATAAAGGTCTTTCTATATAAATACATGGCAAAACAAAGAAACTCCATTGTTGATCTATAAAGTGGATATATGGTAACGGAATATACAGGACGGAGAAGTTTCTTCCAAAACCATTGAAATTAGCAGCAACTAGGAGCAACAAGTGACGCAGTGAACCTTGCTTGTAGTATATTGAGATGTATAGTAAGTATTATTTTTTAAAGTATTTTTTATTTTGAAATAATATTTTTGTTTTATTTTTTTATATTATTCAATCAAAACGATTAAAATATATATATATATAAATATTAATTTAATTTTTTTAAAACAAATCAGAAATTTAAAAAATACAGCAGAATCGCACTCCAAAACAATAATTTGACGAGGTTTTCTGAGTCTTGGAAGATCTGGACTGTGGTTGCTGGCTTGAGATGCATTGACAGCGTGCAGGATTACGAGTTTTTTTTTTTTTTTCAAAATCACGAACAAATCATAGCTTATTCAGAATATCTGACAAATATTACAGCAAGGATTGATTAGACAACAGTGTTGATTGTAATGTAAATACTAGTACAAAATCGAGCTTACTGTCGGATTGAGAAAACATGGTAATTGAGCGTAAGTTGATGAACACAACTGAAGAGACCAAACTGCACTTCACAACTTTGAAAAATAAGAAAAAAAAGCTGTAGTTCCGGAGCTGTCATGCCATCAATTTATCCTTCTGAACATTAGTATTTCACATGAAAAAGTCTAATTGCTTGCTCCCAATGCTTGAGAATTGGGGATATATAGTCTCCTAAGAACACTTGATCCCATCAGGGTTGTTCCAATCCAAGCTCCTAATGTTCCATTTGCATGTACCCATCCATATTCAACGTCATTTCAGATCTTTCACTTGGCCCATGTCCTCATCAGAACTCTTCCGAAAGCTGCTGTCCGTTCTGTGATCTCATCATATTCTGTGGCACCTTCATTGAATGTTCCTTGCTTTCTTCCAGCATTCCATCAAATTCAAGATAGGAAACATGTCAAACTTCGTTACTTTCTTTCCGCATTTAAGAAGACTAAAAGCCTGATTTGCTTGCAAAACTTTCATATTATCGGAGTTCATCCACCATATTTACGTGTTGAAAATCAGGTATTCCACACCTTTCCATTTGTCCCCAAGCTTCTTGATTGATTCTGGCATTATAATGCGGTCTGATACACTGTGCTTCAATTAATGGATCATCTGAATTCGATTCGAATGGTGCCCAATAAAACTCAACTTTTGAGTTATATTCATAAATCAACAAAAGGAGGAACAAACAACCATACCTGAGGGTGTTAATCAACCACAGAAACAAGTGCATGAGACCTATGTATATTGCATTGTATACATGCAACCTTTGACTTCAATAGACATGGAAGCTGAATGAAATCTGTATCTCTTAATTGATAAGCCTTCACGTGCATATGCAAATGCAACATTGAATATGGATGTGCATATTAATTAGTTGGTGGCACATTATTTAAAGATGAAATTAATTAGTTGCAGGTTCAAAATTATTCACAAAAAAGATAGGCTTAGAGTTGATTAAATTAAATAGGCGAAGTCACTGGAAAGATTGCCATAATTATATCATCCGTTCACTTCTAATCCAGTGAAAGACAACGCAAGCTTGTTGAAAGAGATAGATCCCTCGATCCTGAAAATAGATACAGAGCCAGAATCGCTCAGGCTCTTCTTTGCCAAAGGGACACCAGATTGATCCAGGCAAAACCAGATTCCTATTTAATGAATCTCCGACGACATAAGCCTCTTTCCACGAAGTTTCTCAAGCAACAATTTTGCTTTGAATCTTGATCCACGAAAACATACTCCATACTAACAAGTTCTCACACTTTTCCTCTATGTACAAACGATGAGTCACATCATCGAAAACCCATTGCCCTGTGAAAAGATCACAGTCCTTCGGTGGCAATATAACCTCCTCATCTTTCTCTCTGATTCCTTGAAGTTCACTTCTTGATAACAAAAATGACCCTGCTAATACCGGCTTGATGTTCTCACTGCACATAAAAGATCTTGAAGAGGAGTATCAAGAAAACCACAAGAAGAAAATAGTTGTGTAAGTAAGCCATTAAAGTTGGATCTGCACGCGATTAGTGTTACTGAATAGCTGAGCACAGGAACCTATAATTGGCAAGATGGAAGTAAAAAGAGAATGCGATAGGGAAGAGCTTTTATTTTACTTTGATTAGAAGTTACTATTAACCAGTAGGGAAAACGAGGGACAAGACAAGATTAGAAAAATGACAAAGTTTTATGATTGAATCATATGCTATACATCGATCATATTGGGGGGCCAAGCCTTCTGGCTTACTGCACGTAAAATCGTAACAAAAATTTGATTTTTATAAAAAATTAACAATTTTCCTTTCTTTGTTGCTTCTTTTCCACCCGTTCTTTCTTAGAATTGTGGTTTAAACATGAAGACTGCTAATTTGTTCTTTTACTGCTCTGAATCCCGTGGAGGCCAATTATTGCTGAATTTCTTATTTTTTTCAAGAAAGAAATGCGAGCAACCAGCGAGAAATCACAAGCCAGCCATAGAAACGGAAGATTAAAAATGTTGCCATGAATGCATTCGAACTTCACATACAAGTTTGTATTTGTTCTTTATTCTCTTCCCACGACCCACATGTTCATTATACAGTTCAAATGGGTTTATCAAGCTGTCCGTTTTTAAACTTAATTTGGCATGCTTTGCTCTAATTACTCGGGATTTGGCATGCCTAATCATCTCCCTCTCCCACATCTGTCAAATGAAGCAGAACAAATTTCCAGAACAATGTTGATGACGGTCCGGACCTATAATTCAAGCTATGAGAGGCTAAAAAAAAAGAGGAAACCAGGAGAAATTACAAGGTAGAAAACAAAACATTGCACGTGCTAATTCCTGGGGGTCACGTGCGAGAAATTATACGTGTGTAAATGAATTCATTCCACGTGTCAGGCAACCCGGGCAGACACCAGTGGATACAGTCGGCATATGTTTCCGGGTCAGCCTGCTGCTCCGGGGTTAGCATTTTGCCCTGACGGATGGTGTGGACCGAAGTATGTGCATCTTTTCTGTACTCGGAAAGTTTAGTGATGTTGAGAAAATGGACAGGCACTTTCATCGATCCAGTAATATTAGCTGCAACCACAAAGAGCCGACGGTCCGTGCCCACATTCAATGGCATGCTTACATTCAGAATTGGGGTCGTCTCCCTGGCACATTTTATGCCATCCGGGTTCTCCCAGTCCAAGCTCCTGTTCCATGCATTTCCATCGGTGTCGTTATCGCAGTGAGAAAATAAAATTATCAACTAGAAAAACCGAAAAGTAACCATCATGGAATATATGCTGTTTTTTAATTAATTATTAATTAGTCAAATCATGATCAGTGAGCATAGGACCCATATCAACCACCGAGAATCACCGAATGCCAAATTAGAGGATTTGGTACAACAATCCACCCACCGGAACTAATCGACAACCAGAGAAAACTTGTAGAGGTTGAACTAAAATGCCTTTTTTATTATTTGCAATAAAAAAAAAAGAACACAAATTATTTTTTTAATCAAAGCCACGTTGGATTTGAAGTGAAGACTTGGGAGTTACCAGTCTTTTTGTTTTTTGTCCTAAAATCAACAGCAATGCCAAGAAAAGGCGGACGGCAATAAAATTAGTTTGTAACAAAAATTCAGAAAGAGCATTACTTGATATGAAGAGGAGACATGCTACTGAAGAAGACGGTGGTGCGATTGGGATCCACATTTTTCTCCACCCACTTCGACCACGTATTTAAAACTCTCCTGTACGCTACTGGCCGTTCGATCTCGTCATACTCGGTGGACCCTTCATCAAACGATCCACGTCTGTCCCAACATCATCAAAAAACAAATCAACCCCGTGCATGATTTTGAGTTGGAACACTCAATCATCAAAGCAAGATCTATAAGGACATAAACTTACAGAACTTTCATGCTGAAAGTGTTCATCCACCAGATGTATGTGTTAAAAATCAGGTAGTCGACGTTCTTCCAGTTGACACCATGCTTATCAATTGATTCAGGCATGATTATTCTTTTCAAGATGCTATGCATATTTGGATCGTCCGAGTTTGACTCAACCAAAAACGGGGCCCAATAGAACTCCACTGTTGCATTGTAGTCCTACGGAGGAGGAGGGGAAAAAAACATCAAAACATTACGAGTGTAGAACTGTCATAAGAAGGAAGGATCGAGTTACTGACGCGATTTGTAACAATTATCCCGAAGATGAATTTGACAGACATGAACAGTATATAAAGATGTCCAATAGGCAATTTTACTCGAAATATTGATAACAAAAGATTAAATTGTTATATCGAGATTAAATTTTTTAAAAAAATTTATATGATCATTTTATTAAACTTAACTGTTGTTAAATCTGGGAGGTTTGAGAGACGCTATCATTTTCAACCCACCTAGAAATACAGACACGAGACTCTTAAAAGCTTTGCAAGTTTACTTTCTTCATATGACAGCAAGCTGAAAATTTCCGATGCCAACTGGCAGTATCTTCACTTTTACACCTTCTTTGGTATCTTCGATATCTTTATATGAAAGCATGCATGATGAGTGCTTCTAATTTATTTATTTTTAAATTAACTTTCTAAACAGTAAATTGTTTTAAATATTTAGTAAAATATTAAAAAATAAATTATAAAAAACTTTCAGTATATTAATATAAACTAAAAAATAACTTATTAATATTTTAAAAAATATATAAAAAGATAAGAAGTCAAATTTGATAAATTAAAAAGTTGATATATGATGGAATTGAAAAGAAAATCTAATTTTATAAATTATTTTAAATAAAAAAAATAGCTATACAAAAAAATAAAACTAAATTTAATTGATAAAAAAGTTGAACTATAAAATTAAAAAAAAATTATAAATTATTTTAAATAAAAAAAATTAAGACTAAATCTAAAAAAATTGAAAAATGATGAAATTGAAAACAAATATTCATAAATTATTTCAAATAAAATAAATAACAATAAAAAATAAGAGCAAAAAATGATAGATAAAAAAATGAATTAAAAAATATAAGAGATAAAAAATAACAATCAAAAGAATAAAAACTAAATTGATATAAAAATCAAATTAAATCAAATTCTAATAGGGAATGAAATTAAAAAAATAAAAATAAAATACATAGTAATAAAAAAAATAAAAATCAAATTTGATTTTAATCAATAAATAACAAGATATTTTTAAATTTTTTACAAATTGGAGAAAATGTTTTTAACCAAAAATAAAATAATACTAGTCTAAAAATCAAATCAGATTTTGTAGTGAAAAATAATATTTTTTATTGATTAATTTTTTAATAGTAAACAACAACAGAAAAAATTTTAAAATTATATTTTATGAAACAAATATGAATTAATGGATTCATTGTCATGATAAATCATCATTAATAGCAGTAAAAAGGTATTTAAATATTAAATAAATTTTGTCAAAAGATTTTGTGAAGGTGAATATGGACACTGATATAACACCGTATATTTGTTTGATGTCTCTAGATAGAGAACAGGAGCAGGGGAGAGGTACCTCGATTCTGAACACAGCTAATGATCCAGTCTTGTTCAAACTCTTTCTTCCGGGAGGGATTACGGATTGAACAAAACAAATCATTGATTCCCACTGATTCCTATTCAACGAATCACCAACAAACATAAGCCTCTTATTCCTTAACTTGTTTAGCAGTAGCCTTGGCTTGAACCTTAAACAGACGAAGACATAAAAACCATCAAACAGATGAGCTAAAATCAAGAAAACACATGTTAAGCAAGTTCAGGAATTGATGAAATATGTACTTACTTTGGCAAAGAACAATCTCTAGGTTGCCATTTCCAATTCTGGTACAAAGAATCCTTTCTTCCATTCCTCATGCAAGTCACTTGTGCTGTAAGGAACTCACATTCATCCTCTTTATACAAAGGGCGTGTCTCGTTATCAAAAACCCATTGTCCTGTGAAAAGATCACACTCTTCTGGTGGCAATTCAACATCTACATCGTCTTCTTCGATGATTGGCAATTCAATCTTTTCGTCATATTCTTTTGATCCACTAGACTTCAATTTATCAGATTCTTGATTCTCTTCAAACTCCTGATCAACTTGAGGTTCTTCCAGTGAAGTTCTTGAACCAACCGAAGCTGGGAGTTCTCGGTCCTTCTTGAGGGTTTCTTGAACCGGGGTGGTTCCTTTTGATGGCTCTTCCTGGATTTCTTGAGATTTAGGCCATGAAAATGGGAACTCGGCAATTGACTTCACGTCCTCATTGTACATGAAGACTCCGAAGATAAAGATAGAGGATACCACAACAAATACAGAGAGATTGTTGTTCTTCCTATGTTTCATGGCTATGGTTACTGAAGAGAGGAGAGGCGACTTCCTCCTTGATGTCTGCATGATCAGTAGAATGGTAAGAGAAGTGAAGGGACAGACAAGAAAATATAGAGAGGCATTGACTAGATATGACAGAGAAAAACTTATGTTCTATCAGTTTCTTTAATTTGTTTGTTTAATATTGGATTTGGTGAGATGGGTTTTTCTTCAAGTAACCGGTTAGTCTTCTGGTGGATGGAGAGTTGTCTCTCTCAATTTTTTTCCCCCCTTCTGAATCCATTTTTCTAACTACTTTGTCCATCTCGTTCCAAAAAATAAAACATCAGAGAGAATTAAACGAAGAGGGAGTAGTAGTTTCCAAGTTTCTCTTAGATGGTCTTTGTCTAACAAAATTTTTGGTGAGTATGGTCTTATATGGTTAATGACAAGGATTTAAATTATCATGCTGGTGTAGATGCTTCAAGGCAAATTAAGCTCTCCGAGGCCAACACAATTCTAAATTAAGGACCAAGCGGTGGCGTGCAATAGGGTATATCTAAATTCGCTATATGTGCATTAACTCGAAGAGTATTTAGAGAGCAATATGGAAGTCGGTTGTCGTTGGACATCCTGAAGATTAGACCACTGGGCCACAAAAGATGATCAAACTGGATTCAGAATGTGATTGAAGTAATAATCGGTGTCCTATCGCCATTCAATTAGATGACGATAGGACGGTTTAATCTAGTTTTTTTTTTTTTTTTAACACCAGCCTGTTGGGACCAAAGGAGGTTCTTAAAGTAAATATAAAATGCAGAATTAATCTTAATAAATCAATAAAAGATAACTAACCGATTAATTTAATTATCACCCTTATATTATCCACGACATTACGTAGGCTTTCAATTAATTTCAATATTCCTCTCTCTTTCTACGTACCTCCCCGAGTTAGAATAGAGAGATGCACCCCAGATATGATCACTACTAATTTATTCAATATTCCAACTCTTCCCGAAAGTTTCAAATTTTCTCAGTTTAGAGTCTATAGACAACTGTGTGGTCATCCAGGCAAACGGCACCGAATCGTTATTCCAAATGTCAATGTTTAAAGTTGGTGCTGGTTAATTATCTGCTATAATTATAAACATTGAGCTTCTACTCTTCACTTTACCCCCGTGATGAGCAGCATGTGATGTCTTTCGTTGTCACCAACAACCACCCCAGGTCAGTGGATGAATTATTAAGGCTCTTCACTAACGATGATTTTGTTGCAGGGGCAAGACCAAATCCGTTTTAGTAGTAACTTTATGTGTGAGAAAAGTAAATGCTAAGGAACCTGGCTGTAGTAGTAAGAACACCAACATCATAATATTGTGTACTTTCTCACTTTGCTTCTTCTGGTCTCACAACGCTTTCTTTCCAAGTTAAGGCAACAGTACTCAAGGTTTGGCACAGATCTTCAACAATGGAGTTCCTCGGCCTCCGCTGTCAGTTTCTAAGCCACGTGATGCATGCTCCAAACGAATTGCTCAGAACTAGCGGGGAGCAACCCCACCGGTGTTGATAATGCTCGCATAAAGATTGAGAGTTTGGAAAAGGTCATAGGAAAACGAATATAAAAATACTAACATGATTTATTTGTAATGACGTCTATATCACATTTTTTGCTGACAAACTAGTAATTCAGCTATTACAGGGAGCTATTATACCGAGACAGTAGCATCTCGACTCTCCTCAATACGAATTAGTCACTAATAATTGATGCCAGAACATATACAAGATGTGTATCTTTTGTTATTAGGCAAAATTAACATTCTTTGTAATATTTCCCTAAATAACTTCAGGCTATATAGCCTTGTGGGTATAGCAGATAGTGAGCACTTCTGGCCATTTCAGTCCCTTTAAGCCCATGAATTAAACCTTTAGTCATTAGGGCTTTCATGGAATGTGTTATTGCGGATCGAAATCGTCAAAATTGTCAACTGCATGTAGACGTTTTTTCGGGGTAAAAAAACAGCAAAGGTACAAACAGACACAGCTAAACTATACACCTCGGAGGGAAGGAGCATCATTGCAATCCAATCCCGGCGGGAAAACTTATACACTCTCTCAAGTTTCGAACCCACATGACCGCCCAATTAATATACAAGAGTGAGAGTTTGTTTATTTTTAAATAATTTTTTGTATTAAAATATATATTAATAATATTTTTTTATTTTTTAAAAAATTATTTTTAATATCAGCACATCAAAATAATTTAAAAATATTAAAAATATATTAATTTAAAATTAATAAAAAAAATTAAAAAAATACTTTTAAAACATAAAAATAAATATTAATATCTCAGACAGCACAGTGGAAGGTAATGATGCTCCCTTTAAAAACTGTCATTTCCCCGTAACCAAAATTTCTAGACTCCTTTGCCAAATGTTAGAGCCTAATGAATTGATAGACCATTCACACGTTAACTTATTTTATTTTTTTTCATTTGCGAATCCCTATTAAAAAAAGATTGCAATTATAATGGAGCTGGGTATGCACTTATCGAAATTTAATCAATGAAGATTTAAATTACTACACATCGACAAATAAACAACCAATAACTATTGCGTTGTGAAAAAAAAAACAAAACCTAACCAATAAATCAATGAAAATTTAAATATATATAACCCTAAGAAAAAAAACTTGTTTTGCTATTTATATATATCCACACATATGTAATATATATACATGTATAACAAAATGTTCTTTAAATCTGGGAAGTTGGTTTGAAAACAGAAGAGTAGAAATGCTCCTCAACTTTCTTTTCCGGCTATTTTTATTCCTTAGCATTTTAAAAAAAAATATCAATCAAATAACACAATTTACAAAATAATAATGAAATAGCATAGTTTTAAAATGTTAAGCTTGAAAAACACGACATTTAAACTCGTTGTGCATGAAAAGAGAGAGAAAAGAAAAAAAATTAAAACATAGTCTTTGAAGGTGCATTGAAGCTTTGATTATCATAAAAATATCTTTATGAGATGAATCTAATGGCAACAATAAAGGTTATCAACATTTACTTGAGTGTGCTACACTTGCCTCCTAAGGTAGAAGGTGACTCAATTGTTTTTTTGTGATAAATGTGGCACATTCGGGTTATAATTGATCTTTCTTTGATGTCATTGGATTTATCTCATCAAAATCTTTCTAATGGTATAAGTGGTGTCGTAATCGAAACTTTGGTGTCTCTAAAATGAAAAGACATCAAACATAGGTGATATACCATAAGTTTCGTAAAAAATACACTTTGATCTTTGAACTTTAAAAATTATGCAGGTTATGCAATTTCAGTACCTTAATAATTTTTCAAATCAATTTTATTATAAAAGTTCATTTTTATTATTTTTATAGTTTCTAGTTGAGAGAGGAGAGAAAAAAAGGTTGTCAAATTCCAGCAGTAGAGAGAATAAAATGTTGTTTCCACCTATTTAAACTACCAAAACGGACAATATTTGTGTTAAATGATTTCATTTGATGAGAGTTCATATTATATGTTTTTTTATATATTTAAATTTTGTGAAAAAAAGATATATGAGCTCATGTTGATTTTTGAATTCGGGTTTATTTTGGTTTTTGGATGGTTTTTTAGGTCATAAATAGATTTATCACAATTCCTACTATATTATATGTTGAAAATAAGTTTTTGAGTAAAAAAACTTAAATTCCAATTTTTTAGCCACCACAGTGGCCGGAATCTAGGCAAATCAAATGATGCTTCTTATGATATTTTTTTTTTAAAAAAAAAATTAGAGTGGACGATGCAAACAAACAAAAATTAAAGGTCCAATCATTTGAGCAAGCCAGGGTAAGCCCGCACGTGGGCTCTGATAAAATGAGCCAAGTGGGTTGGCTTGACTTATTAGACTCAGCAATGCGTGGCTTTTGGGTGTTTTTTCTAAATTTTTTATAAAATAATGATTTTGTTTTGGTTTTTTCTTTAAATTTTTTTAATTTAGATTTAAATTAGTACCCATTCTCTATTTTATTTTATTTGGAAAACTTCTTTTAAATTACAATTATTTTTTTAGTTATGCATTTCAATTTGAAGAATTTCAATTATTTTATTGTTTTTTAGGTCATAAATAAAAAAAATATTTTAATATATAATTTTAACAAATACAACGGGTTAAATATCATGTATTTCAAGATTAAATATTTTGATCTAAACTTGTCTTTTAATTTTTTGAGTTTTAATTTTAGGTATTATTGATGACTTTTTTATGTATTTATTTATATATATAATTCTCGATTTATTTGATTATATGTATGTATAAAAAACTTTATTTGAAATTGAATATTTTATACTAAAGAAATGCATTGAAAAAACTTATATATACAATTTATTTTATATATATAAAAAAAAAATCTAACCTATATTAGAATACCAGCCACGTAAATAGGTTATACAAACTACAAGCGTGATGATAACGACTAGAATAAATGGTGTTCAAAATAGGAATTCACAATGGTTAAGCATGAAAACATGAATGAGAGTATGGTTATAATTGGTTTTCGAAATGTATTTTATATTAAAATGTATTTAAATAAATTATTTTTTATTTTTTAAAAATTATTTTAATATCAGTATATTAATACAATCTAAAACATACATACATACATATATATATAATTAATTTTTAGTAAAAAAATTAAATATTTGAAAAGCATAAATTAATCTACATTTCCAATCTTAACATAAAGCAAGGAATTAAAAAAAAAATTCAATATGAGAAAACAACAAACAGTATGGGAATACAAAACCATCAATGTAATTCTCTGAATAAAAAGTAAGAAAGAAAAATGAGACCAAAAAAACTAAGAATCTAGATGCGATATTTGTCAAGAGGGTCTTTGAAGAGGAGAGGTGCATGATACACTCTCCAAGCATAGTCATCGAAAGGAAACGAGCCAAATCTCCTTCCCGTCTTACATATACTCTGAATATTATCTTCTTCTTCATCTTCTCTGATTTCATCCTCGTTTGCATTAACTCCATCAGTAATCACTTTAGGAAGGAGGGGAGAGACTGTACTTTCCGAGGGAAGAGTAACTAGTAGTGACATCGATATGCATCTCGAGTTTTCACCATCTCCCAAGCATGCCATTGGTCTTCCTCTTACTTTCTTCAATTTTCCATTGCTCCACACCTACCGTTCGTCCATGCCAAATGGGAAAAAAAACATATACACAACTGACTTCCTCAGATGGGCATAAGGTGAGTCAATAAAAGATGATATTTTACTCGTAAATGAATGTCAATTTAAATTTATTTTATTTTTTTATTAATTTTAAATTAATATGTTTCTAGTGTTTACAAATTATTTTGATATTATGATATTAAAAATAATTTTTAAAAAATAAAAATATTATTTATATATATTTTAATATAAAAAATTATTTAAAAAATAATTATAACCACGCACATAAAAAATCAAACTTAGTTAAGCCCCCGGATAGGTTTAGCGTAGTCTGATTAGGTTACTAGCTCCAAGCCTCCATAGATACCCATATAAGCCTAATTGCTGACTTCCATTAGATATGTGTTTGGCATTATAATAGGTTTTACAGTTACAGTTTAGAAAAAAAATAGGTTTTAAAAAAATATTTTTAGTTATAATTTTAAAAAGTATATTTAATTAAAAATTAATGTTGTGAAATGATACATGTAAGTAAAAAAAAAGGTTTTCATCAATAAAAATAAAATTATTTTAGCTTTTATAAAATTAAAGTTTTAAAAGTAATTATTTATAGAATCCAGCGTAAAAAACAGAAGTAATTATATTTGAATTGAGCGGCCTCTGTAAGGAGCTCAAGCTGGTCCATTCCAACCCATCCCATGGGCCATGACATTTTGTTTTCTTGAGTCGTTGAAGCCTTTAGTAACGTGTTCTTGTCATAAACTCCTGCCCCACAAGCCAGTCAGCATGTACGTGTAGCTCTGTGCTGCCTCCTAACATTTATATTTTTCATGCATTAAAGTAACATGGAGTAATTGGTCCAAGTAACTCCCATCATTGGCACAGAAATTCAAAATTCCATGTTTACTGGTGAAAGAGTTACCCAAAAGTTTGAGCCATCTGTTTGTTTTTAACTTTGGAGCTTGCTTTAACTTATAAAGTATGGAGCACTTGGACCATTTACTTAGGGCATCCTCAAAGATAACCCGACCCATAATTTGGACCCAAAAACAAATGTAACCAGTAACAAACCACCTAAAACTTCTGAACCACTGCTGCTAATCTAGAATGTATATAAGGAGGTTAATTAAAGCTCACCTGAGCAATGTCGCCGACTGTAACCATAATTGAGTCGACCTGTGGAAGCACAGTAACCCAGCCCGAATCCGATAGCAGGGAATACTTCTGGCACCGAATTTGATACTGCAACCTAATTATGTAGGGATAAGACCCACCCGACAGACCAGGCTTGCCATCATTCCCATCCAAACCACCATGTAAACATAACAATGAACAACTCCGGGTCGGATTCTCCTTTAGCGGATTCTCGAACCCCGCTCCATTTGAAAGCATTTGAATTACCTCTAACGCCACTTTCTCTAGCGCCCGAGTTAGCTCGCGCAGGGAAGCTAAAACCAACTCAGTTGAAACAGTGGAACACTCAGCGTCCAACCAGAACGACTCGCCGTTTCCATCTTCATCGCCTTCGAAACCCAGAGGCCAGTTTTTAGGAAAGTACGATTCTTTTTTATCTTTGGGGAGATCAAAGAGAGAAACAGATTCCAACTCCGCTGAGGTAGCGAGTTGGGAAGGTATGTTGTGGTTTGTGAGTTGAAAGTAACCACGTTGAGAGGATGCAGAGAATAGAAGGTCTTGAAGGTTTGGGTCAGAGAGAGAGATGAGAGGGAAAGACGTGGCAAGAGTGGAACGGCGAGTGGGGAGGGAGAGAGTAGGGGGGAGGCGGTGGAGGAGACGAGAGAGGGTATCGGCAGATGCAGCTGAAGAGGCAAGTTGGCTGTGCGACTGCGCTGATGGCGTTGGTGGCGGGGCTGCTGTCGTGGTGTCCATTTTTGACAGATGTTTTGTTTGCTCTTGAGCTGAGGAGGTCATGATATGGAGAACAGAAGATAAATATTCGAATGATGTGCAGCTGTGTTGTTTGTTTATATATGGATGCTGGTTGCATGCCACGCCTGTGTGTCAAGGTTTTTGTGTTCTCGCGTGTGGAACATAGAACGTTAATTAATTCGAGAAGCTGATGGTGATAATGCAGGATCAATGACTCTTTAATATTTTTTAATGGCGTTTTGACTGTTTGCATGGGACATGGCTTGAAAAGAGAGCAGATCGATGTTGACAAAACATGTTGGATATGGGCCCTATTTATGTTTTTGGTCTGATTAATTAAACTAGGTGGCGTACATATATGGATGTGTTGCGTTTAATTCGTGACATTGGCAGATAATAATAATAATAATAATAATAATAAAGTTTACATAAACATAGCTGCATGAAACTAGTCAAAAATTAGGTTCGATCTTGTGACATGCAGCCTTAGCCAAATGTTTAATTTGCCCATCACACCTCATGTTTGAAAAATGAAACCCAATCACAATCAAAGGGGGGTGCGAGATAAGTCTTCAATTGGGTTTTCATTGAATCATTTCAAAGAGAAAAAAATGAAACCCAATCACAACTCATATCTCTACCCGTCACACCTCGTGAAATGACAGTCATCGTTTTATCACTCCCACAAACCCGTGATCTTTTTTTATGAGTGGTGGCAGGCTGTTGGCTTGTTGTGCGGAGAGCTGCGGGCCTCTGGTGGTAGCAGGTTCGGGTTACACGGGTACACTAGACTATTCTTTGCTGTTTGTTTATTGAAACGTACCATATGTTTGTCATAAATACCATAATATATAGTACTCGTGTGCCTACGACAGAGACATGCTCGTATGTAAAGTTTCATTATTAATAAATCAACTATATAATATCTCCCACCGCATGTCCAGATGAATCGGCTGCATTGATATTGCAGAAGAGACACCGAATCATGGGCCGTGGCGTGGCCTTTTCTGATGTCTCGGCCATGCCCATTTTGACTCCACTGTCATTAGTCTGCTACCGTCATTAGGAAAGAAATTCCCCAAAAATAATGGAAAAGAGAGACCTCTCCCACGTGGAGGGTAAACATAGAACCGCCAAAGAAATTCAAAGCACACGCGCCAAATAGAATCCAAAATCGATAAATCACAGTTAAAAAAAAAAGGATTTTTTTTTGGAAGAGAGGCTTGGATGTATTAGGAAGAGCCACCTTTTGCAGAAAATTATGGGTATATTTAGAAATATTATTATATTATTTTTTATTTAGAAATATATCAAAATAATTTTTATTTTTATTTTTAAAAAATTATTTTTGAAATCTAAAAATATAAAAAATATTAATTTAAAGCAAAACAAATTTAATTTTTTAAAAAACATTTTTAGAATGCAAAAACAAATAAAACCTAAATTAATGATGATTCCTGACTTGGGTCTCTACCAGCTCTTGTTATGCTTAATTTATCGTCAATTTTTTTAAAAAAAAATTCTTGTGGAGTGTTCCTTATCAAAATTAAAATGTATCAAGAAATAAAGTATATATTCTTTGGTTTTGTTTTAATGTACACAAAGATATATTCTATAATCAGTATACATGCTGCTACAGCCTTATTTTAATATCAATTGCAAACTTGATACATGCTTACTAGTATATATATATATATATATATATATATATATATATATATATATATTTCGCTGTGATTATAAGTTACTATTTCTACGTGTTTATAAACTGAACATTTTTCCTCGCCTGTGCAATTATCATTTGCTAATTCCTGACGAACTTATTGACTCGGTTGACTTTATGATAACTGGGAATGCATATCAAAGGATCGGGAAGAACGTATTTGTCGTTTCTTCTTGTATGCACGTTATTGATATTTGACAATCAGATTATTATATATATAGAGATACTAGCAGTCTCGCTAAGGCAGGCATTTCGAGAAGGAAGCTCGTACCAAATCTAAAAGGAGAGTTTCTGAAAACTCTAATCTTGGTCTCGAAATTTTCAGTATGGTTTTATTCGCGGAGAGAGTGCCGAGAAGAACAATGCCACCGTATCTGGCGGAGCAAAGGCGGGATAACGAGGATGAGAGACACAGCCGTGCTTCATGAATAAACTCGTCCAGCATCCAAGGATTCAACATTCAACTGAACCACTCGAGAGTCCATGGCCCAAGCAATCAAGGGTCCTAACGTGATGGCTTGAACATCAGCAACCACGACACAGATCATCGTGATCACATCAATATCCAAAGCGAAGTCCCACAGCGTAGTCTACGAAATTAGTCCCCGATTGGAATATTTTGATTTTTGAAGCTCATTATTACCGCCAAAAATTTGGTTACCTTAATTAATGATTTAGAGTATTGTTTGAGAATGTATTTTTTATTTAAAAATATATTAAAATAATATTTTTTTAATTTTTAGAAATTATTTTTTACATCATCATGTCAAAATAATTTAAAAATATAAAAAATATTTTTAAAATACAAAAAAAATATATATTGCTATTAGGCCATCAAAACATCCTTATCATCCCTCCCTTTTCTTTTCGTTTTCCCTTCTAAATGTTCATTTCAGAAATATTGGTACTCAACTGATCATATATATCGCTCGTTTCGTTTCTCGGAACATGCAAGGTGATGTGTCTAAAAAAGCGCTATTTAAATCTATAGATATTTTGTTTCTTGAACGTTTTTTAAGGCTATGTTTGTTTCCCGGAAAACACTTTCCAGGAAACCATTTTCCAAACTTTCCTGTATTTGTTTGTCATTAGGAAAGTTGGTCAACGGAAAACACTTTCCGGTCAACGGAAAACACTTTCTAGTCAACGGAAAATACATTCCGGTCAACGGAAAACACTTTCCAGTCAATTTCAGTCAAAGAAAAATTTGACTTGGTTTTTAGGAAAGTGTTTTCCCTTTAGCTGTGTTTGTTTTCCGGAAAGTGGTTTCCGGGAAATCACTTTCCAAATTTTCTTGTGTTTGTTTTCCGGAAAGTGGTTTCCGGGAAATCACTTTCCAAACTTTCTTGTGTTTGTTTGCCAGTAGGAAAGTTGGTCAATGGAAAACACTTTCCAGTAAAAGGAAAGTTTGGCTTGGTTTTCAGGAAAGTGTTTTCCTGAAAAATTTGAGGGGAAAACACTTTCCGGAAGTTGTGAAAAATTTAAAAATATCATTATTTCCTGATTATATTAAATTTGATCCTCAAACTTTTGATTGCTATATATATTTTTTGTTTTGAATATTTATTTTTTAATTTCATCTCTTAAAATTTTATTTTTATATTAACTTTGGTCCATATTTTATAATTGCTATTTGCCTTTTCCTTATCATTTTTTTATTGAAATTTTGTATCTATCAAATTTGGTCTTCAATTTTTTTATTGTTACTTATTTTATTTGAAATAATTTATGAAATGTTAATTATTATTATTTTAATTTCTTCATCTTTTATTATTTTATTATTTTTTAGATTTGATCTCTATTATTTTGATTATTTTTTTATTTTATTTGAGATAATTTATGAATTTTTTTTTTCAATTTCATTCTCATTCAACTTTTTAATTTGTAAGATTTGTTCCTTATTATTTTAATAAACTTAAGAAAAATAAAATATTAATAAGTTATTTTCCAGCTCATTTTCCATGACATAACCAAACACTGGAAAGTGTTTTCCAGCTCATTTTCCATTACACTACCAAACATCGGAAAATACTTTCTCGGAATTCACTTTCCCGGAATTCACTTTCTCCGAAATTCACTTTCCAAAAGGAAACTACTTTCCAGCAAACAAACGGAGCCTAAATATTAACATTAGTCTTGAGTTCAATCATTTATATGATGCTAGAGAGAGAAAAATAATAAATAATTAAATTATTTTTATTTTTAATATATATTAAATTATATCCGTTTATTTTAAAATAGTTTTATCGTTCTTCTTTATCACTTTTTGTCATTGTTTGAAAAAACTTGCACACAAATCAAGAGTTCAAGGATGGAAAGAGAAAAAGTATTTTGAAACAGTTTCTTTTTAACAAATTAACACAATAGAACATGATAGAAATAAATACGAGACAAGCTAAACAAAAGATACAAATTTCTCAAACATCTGTGGAATCTCGATGCTCCGTGTCTGTGCCTTTTTTTTCCCACGTTTATAGGAGAATGGAGTATTTGCTTGTTTTTTAAATAATTTTTTATATTAAAATATATATAAATAATTTTTTTTTATTTTTAAAAAATAATTTTTAATATCAATATATAAAATGACCCAAAATATATAAATCATATTAAATTTTAATAAAAATAAAAAAATTAAAACTTTTTAAAATATAATTTGCATTATATTTCCAAACAAGATATCGTGGTGGATCGGAGACAGCTGGGATCGGGGCACCAAGACTCAAGAAAACATATTTTTTATTCCTTAACCAGCCATACGCCAATATGCTATCAGCTGAACTGCGCTGCTTCTATCACACAAGGTGACATTTTTTTTTCTTATCACTTAAGATGGCAATTAAAAAAAGGCAAAGCTAAAACCGAGCAGAGTCAAGTCTACCGATTTCAACTCCGCAATCTAGATCCATCGTCGAAGAATAATTCCATCCCACAATTCGTCTTCATTTAACTACTTTCATTCAATTTTACGATTAATTGGTGAAGAAAAAACTAATGATTAATTAGTAAGATTATCCTTTGACATTGAATTTTGCTTTTATAAAATCAGAGTATAGTATTAGTATATAATTTTTTTATCGTTCATGGAGAAATTAAGGTAATATTTAAGATGGTAAATATAATTCTTTTTAAAAATGTTTTTTAATTTAAAAATATATTTAAATAATATATTTTTAAATTTATTTTGAATATTAAAATTTAAAATAATAAAAAAATATTTTTTAAACACAAGAAAAAGCACCGTGCAATTTACTACCTGGCAAAACCTCGCTTAACAAACAAGTAAACAAACCAACCGGTCATCAGCTCTGTATGACCGTTCATCTTAAAAAAAAAAATTCCGATGAAAACCCCCTGATCATCTCCGTCATATCCGTCGGTGCTTGATAATTTGAATTCGAAACGAAGAAAGAACAGCCCCTCGTCAATCTACCATGTTTTCCAAACTCTTTCAAAAAAACACCGCACAACAACAGCCAACTTCACCACAGCAACAACCACCACCGCAACCGCAGCCGCAACCACCACCTCCAAAGGTACTGATTTCTTTTTTTACTTTTGCAATAGATTCGGTTTCTAAACAACATTTTTTCTGATTTATCAAATCAATTCTTCGATTCATATATTAATCTCGTTAATAAAAGGAATGCTCACAAATTCAATTTTGAGTTATTCAGGATAATGGAATTAATGATTCATTTTTATGCTAATTTAATGAACTTCAGGATAATGTGTCAAAGGGAGGGTTGACACTGAAAGATATAAATCCACGGATTGCTCTACACTATGGGATCCCTTCCACTGCGTCTGTTTTAGCTTTTGATCACATTCAAAGCCTTTTAGCAATTGGAACACTGTAAGTCTACATTTTCTTTTTCTAATTCCGAACAAGCTTTGGACTATTGACCAGTTATTGCGCGACTGCCTTGCTTGATTTATTTTCTATTAAATAAGTATGTTTATTGCTGTTTTATGAACTGGGAGTTTTGATTTATTGAATGGAATCGCTTGCATTTTCCGTATTTTTTATATCCAGTGATCGGCAGAGAAGCTGTAAAAGTTGAAGTGCAGGCATTAGAAAACATCAATACGAGGTTTCTTGATGATTTTTGTTTTTTTGGTTCTTTAATTGGTGCAGGGATGGAAGAATAAAAGTGATCGGTGGTGATAACATCGAAGGACTTCTTGTTTCTCCAAAGACATTACCATTCAAATACTTAGAGGTTTGTAAGTTCAGATCTGGAGATGAGTTCGCATCTTTCTGTCCCTTTTCTCTCCTTGTCGTTTCATTTTGTTTGATGTGTTCGTAATTCTTCTTCTTCTTCTTGTTATTTTATTTATTTATTTATTTATTTATTTTTGGGGGGGGGTTGCATTTGCTTACTTGATTATTTAAAGCTCAAACCAAATTCCACATTCTATTTGACATCCTTTTTTATTTTATCTATCAAATGTCAGAACATGTGTGGATTCACTTTTTTTTAAAATCTTTTGATAGTTTCTACAAAATCAAGGTATCCTCGTCAGCGTGTCAAGTGACAATGAGATTCAGGTATGGCTCCTGTAGCTATGCTAGATCTTCTTGTTAAAATCTTCTCTAGTACCAGAAATTATATAGCTTGTGTATTGAAAGGTTATCAATATTGGCAGGTTTGGGATTTAGAGCAAAGACAAATTGCTTCCACTTTACAATGGGACTCCAATATAACTGCATTCTCTGTTATTTTTGCCTCAAGTTACATGTATGAAATAGCGATACTATACTGCATTTGCATTTGGAATTTATTTATTTCCATCAAAGGCGTGTGAAATATTGTGCACTTCATTTAATTTTTGCTACCCATTAACACCGCAGGTATATTGGAGACGAGTATGGGATGGTGTATGTATTAAAGTATGATGCCGAAGAAGTTAAACTTGTACCGATGCCATACCATGTTCATGCAGATGTAGCAGAGGGTAATGATCTTATTCTGTATTGAGTTTGATAAGGTTTAGGCGATGAATTCTTTTCAAACCTTTTTTGCATTAGTTTTTTAATTTACAGCTACTCTATCTTATTTGAAGGATCACTTTTTGATTATTTTATTTTTGGATAGATGATTATGGTTTAGCACAGCTACAAAGTGACTGGTGTTGAGTTAATTTTTGCCTGATTTTGTTGGCGTGACCTCCCTTCTTTATATCTCCATCTCTCTATACTTTGTGTGCTTTTACCTAATTATTTCTATGCTAACATGTATGCCAATTAGTGCCAGATGCATCTGGTATGTCATCACCTAAGAATCACTCTGTTGTAGGAGTTCTGCCCCAACCTTCTTCTCAAGGAAACAAGTAAGACAAGATTTGCTTGAAGTTCCCTCCCTCTTGTGTTTTTTTTCCTTTCCTTTCTTTAAAAAATATAGGTTTTCTTCTCTTGAATCTCAATATGTTGAGATGGTCTTATTATTTATCTACCATGCACCAGCAGTTGACTCTTTTCTCGTCATAAATTATAATTCTTTGCTTCTAGAGGCATGTGGACTGTCTATAAATGTAGAATCAGACGCTTGCACCATATGTCATGGAGATGGGTATGCTTTATTAAGATTAAATTACTCTCCCTCTCTCCTGAGGTTCTGTGCATGTGTCTAATCACACGAGTTTTAGATCTGTATAAAATAAGGGCATGGCTGTATTATAATGCACATCTTATTCTTTTATGCTGTTCTCATGCATTTCAAATAATTTGTTTTGTTCCAGAGTGTTGATTGCATATGAGGATGGGTTGATGATTCTTTGGGATGTCTCTGAAGACAAAGTTGTTCTAGTTAAAGGGAACAAAGATATTGAATTGAAATGTGAAATAGCTGATTCTCACAAAGAAATAGGACACAAGCTTTCTATAGATCAGACTATGAGCCATTGGAGAAAGAGATAGCTGCCCTCTGCTGGGCATCTACTGACGGGTCAGTTCTTGCTGTTGGTTATGTTGATGGAGATATATTGTTGTGGAACCTATCAAGTACTGCTTCTGCTACAGATAAGCATGCTGCAAAATCATCAAACGATGTTGTTAAGCTACAGTTATCCACAGGTGACAGAAGACTCCCTGTCATTGTTTTGCATTGGTCTTCACACAGACCGCATAATGAGTGTCGTGGCCAGCTCTTTATCTATGGTGGTGATGCAATTGGATCTGAAGAAGTTCTAACGGTTTGATTTCTAAATTAAGATTAATTTTTTTACAATTTGTTTTTTGTTCTTATATATATTTCTCATACTAATAGATGAAAAACTATCAAGGTGTCCTGTCTCACCCAACTGGGGATTTAAGAAACATTTCATGAATAATCTGAGATAGGAGCTTATTTATTTTATCCATTGAAGGAGAAAAAAATAGTTGCTTATTATATCATCAATACCTGAAGGCATATCTGAGACGAGGAATGCTATTTTTTGAATGAAAGTTAACTCATTGAATCAGAAGCTAAAAGTGGCTTAGCACTTGATACATTCTTTTTCACAAGTATGTTAGATTTTTGTCCGGTCATTATGGCATATCAGAGTTCACAAGAATTTTAGTGACTAAAAATCCAATAATCAGATCAACAATAGATCTGTCAGTCTTTCTTTTCAATGTTTAAGTCCAGATGGTGCACACTTTATATTAACACATTTCTATGCTCTACAGATTTTGAGCCTTGATTGGTCTTCTGGAATAGAAAGTCTAAAATGCATTGGGCGTGTTGATCTTACTCTTAATGGTTCTTTTGCTGATATGGTTGTTTTACCTAGTGGTGGCTTGATGGGAACTTCAGGCACTTTCGTATTAACTAATCCAGGACAGCTGCACTTTTATAATGACGCTGGCTTGTCTTCCTCAACGTCCCTACAAGAGACAAGGAATTATGTTTCTTCAATGCAGTACCCCATGGTTATACCTACTATCGAACAACAATTGACTGCAGCAAAATTTGGTCTGGTCTTTAGAGATGGCAAGTTCTCAAAGGCTCTCTCTGAGGTATTTTTTTTTAATCACAGCCCAGCGGCTATAAAATAGATTTCATTTGCTTGACAGGAAAAGGAAATGCAAAAACGAATTTAAAATCTTCTACCATTTTCCTTCACTTTTATGTGCGCAGCTGTTGAGAGTATAAATGGTTCCAACCAAAAAATAACTTTTCCACAAGAAATGTTTGATTGGAATCCTTGTGCCTTGGGTAAACTAGTTTTTCTTTCTCAATTTTTTTTTCTTTTTTTATTAGGCAATTTCTGCTAGAAAACCTCAAGCAACACATTCTTCTGGAAATATAAATTGGCCTTTGACTGGTGGAGTTCCTAGCCAACTTCATGATGCTGAAAAATATCAGGTCGAGAGATTATATATAGCTGGTTACCAAGATGGAACTGTAAGAATATGGGATGCCACCTATCCAACATTTGCACTCATTTATGTTTTAGGACCGGAGGTTAGTACTTTCACAATTTTGTGAGTTTCATTTTCAAATTCCATTGACATGCATCCCTTATTGAATTGAAATTGATGGTCAAGGACCCCAAATTTGTGTGATGCACAGGTCAAAGGTATCAATGTTGCTAATGTTAATGCATCAGTATCTGCTTTGGATTTTTGCTCCACTACCTTATGTTTAGCTATTGGCAATGAGTGTGGTACGGTAAGAGTTGAATTTTTGTCAGTGATTCATTTATGACTACTGAAATTTAATGCTTTGATAATTCTATTTCTCTTGGTGAGTGATGGTAAGAGTTGAATTTCTATCAGTGATTCATTTATGACTACTGAAATTTAATGCTTTGGTAATTCTATTTCTCTTGGAGAGTGTGTAGGTTCGTCTATATAAGCTTGTATGTAGTGCTGATGAGATGAGTTTGAAGTTTGTGACAGAAACTGAAAAAGAAGGTATCATCCTATATATACTTTTTATCTGCATCTTTCTCTATTTATTTATAAATTTGGTTTAAAAAATTGCAGAAAGGTCTAAGAAGCATGGGTTTTAGAAATTGGTTGAGGGACTACTAATATTTAGATCATTATAGAGAAGCTAGTTTTAGACTCTAGATGGTTCTAAAAAGTTTGACCTAATGCTAAAACTTGCAGTTTGAGCTGTAAGTCTGGGATTTCCATTCTGAAATAAGCTTTTCACAGTGAAAGCAAGTGTTATTTCCCTGAAGTTGGAAGATAGACTTATTCTTCTTGCTCACTATTCTAAATGTTTATCTGCACTGTCAGCACAGCTTGGTTGATTAGAAGTTGATCCACCCCGGCTACATATTTCTATTTTATGTTCACTTTTCTTCTTTGAAGATTTCATGGATAATTGTAGGGTTTTTTCCCTGAAGATTGAAACAGAGAATTTTATTTTATAAAGATTCCATTTATTGTTCAATAGAAAGCTTCTTAACTTAGTAACTGGTCTTACAACAAAATGGCACTATGCAGCTAATCCTCATAGAGAAAGATGGCGTGGTTTGAGTTTTTCATTCTCTTTTGATTAGATGCTGGTTTCAGTTTGAATGGATAGTTTAATGAGTAAAAGTGATTATTATTTTGCTAATGCTGGAGAAAATGGACAGCATCTTTGTTTTTGCAATGATTGAAGTTCCTCTTTTTTTCAGTCTTTAGTTTAACATATTAGCATCTGTGCAGTCTACACTCTGGACCAAGAGGATGGACCTCAATGTACAGCTGTATTTTCTTTCCTAAGTTCTCCTATATATGCATTGCAATTTGCAAATTCTGGAACCAGACTTGCTGTGGGATTTCATTGTGCCCGGGTGGGAATCATTTGCTTAGTCTTTTCCCTCTTTGTTAATTGAAATGCCAAATTATCAACCTAATTAGTTTCGAGAGTTGATTTCTCAATTGGATGTTTCAGGTAGCAATGCTTGACACTAGTACATCATCTGTTTTATTTCTCACGGACAGTCTATCTGGCTCCAGTTTGCCTGTCAAGTCTCTGGCTGTGTTTTCAAATTGTATTGACTTAATAAATAATTCAGAAGACACTGGATCCACAATTGTGGAAGATCATGTAAGTTTGAAAGTGTTTGCTATGACCAAAGATGCCTGTATTGTTGTCATGAATGGAAACAATGGTGGTATTCTCTGCTCCCAATCAATAAAATCTGCAACGGAACTTATGTCACCTTCAATATATATTATAGGCAAGTATTTTTTTCAACTGGGCAGAGAATAGTGTTTTTTGCTTCCAACAAATTGAATGAATTTCTGATTTTTTCTAAGCAGATGGTGGCAGCTACATCTCTGAAATGTCTAGTGGAAAACATTTATCTGTTTCATCTCAGAAAAGTGACACTAAAAGTGAATCTGCCCCAGCTGCTTCTTGCAGTGAAAGTTCTCCGCCTAAAGTTGACCACGAGGCCTCTGCTAAAGCAGCCCACTTTAAGCAGAGAGAAGAAAATTTTCTTCTTTTGATTTGTTGTGAGGATGCATTGCATTTGCATTCTTTGAATGAGGTGCCCTTTTCTGTAAGTCTTTGGTTTCACCATCTGTACCTCCACTTTCCATTTAGTAAAGCCCTGTTATTCTAGGTGGACAGTGATCCTATTCGAAAGGTAAATCTCAAGAAACCATGCTGTTGGAGTACACCATTCAAGAAGGACGATAAAGAGTGTGGGATCATTTTACTCTATCAGACCGGAGAGATTGAAATTAGGTAAAGCACTCATTGTACTTCTCTTGTTTAATTGATGTTGCAAATTTTCATTTGCTTTTTAAGTTTTCTATAACTCTTATTTAGTGGAAATTGATCATCTGATGAATCTTAGTAAATCTTTCATGTAGAAGCTAATTTTATGTTAGACAGATCTTTGCCAGATCTTGAAGTGGTTGTAGAAAGCTCTTTAATGTCAATCCTAAGGTGGAACTTCAAGACTAATATGGAGAAGACAATATGTCCATCTGAAAATGCTCAGATTATTCTGGTTAGATTTTTTATTGCATTTTTTTTTCAGACGGAGAAAATATTTTCTTTGTGTTATATTACCAGCAAAAATTCCTGATTTAGGAACCTTTGAATCACATAGTTTTTTCTTTTTCCATCTTCTGCAAATTTGAAGAATGAAACTCTCACAATTCACTGAGTCAGAATTCAAATGTGATCTTTCATAAATCACCAATGACAAAAATACCTATCAATATATATTCCTATTAATTTAACTTGGAAGTATGTTGGGAAAAAGAGGACTCCAAGCAAAAAACAAATTCAAGGAGGAGGTGTGATGTAGAATCAGTAAAATGTTACAAAAATTTACTTATGATTAAAGCAAAATTTTCATGCAATTTGTAGCTTTTTTATTCTTGTCAAAAAGATATTTCTAACCCAATATATCTAGGACTTTGATTTGAGTAAAAAGTAAAAAAATAACCTAAATTCATTTGCAAAAGTTATATACCAAATAGAACCTTAGATTTGGTAGATCTGCTAGTGAAAGTTCGTTGACCACTTGCATGAAACATGCTGATATGATGCACCCTTGCCTATCTGATACATTCTGCAGGAATGAATTGCAAAGTATTCTCTCCTTCTACCTCCTTTTATTTTGTCAGAGGAGGCATCGTGTTTGTGAACAATTGGTCTAGAGTGAAAGATCTATACCTAATGTTGGCAACATGGAAACTATAACTATGAGATAATCCCCTGGAAAATTAAGTTTAAAATGCAAAATATTCTTCTCTATAGAAGAATCTTAGGTGCATTGAAATGAGATGTGTATGGTTTAAGTTAACTGAGATAGATCTTGGAATGACTGGTGAAAGGTGCAACAACCACATTAATGGGCAGGGAAGAGAAGTTTAGAAGCAGTTATGGTATGGTTTTAATAATTAGCCGAGGACATATTTCATTTTTTGGTTATTTTAATAACTTCACCATAGGTCTTCACCAAACTGGAACATGATTGTGCGTTTCATACTGGCCCAAGAAGAGTTGAGTGACACTTGAGATGAGGCAGAGTATTTCTTTTTAAATGGAATATCATAAACCCCAGAAATTACAGATTCTTCCAGCCTATAATAAAGACAGTATCGACCACAATTCTTTCATTTCATCTCAATATTTTTGTCTCCTTCCATTCAAGATTTCCTTCTTGAAGCCTTGTCTTTATATTGGCAATGAGCAATGCTTATTAGTGTATGGACTGGGAGATAAATTTCGATTAAGTCAATGGAGATAGTTGAAATTGATCAGACTGTTGCTGATGCTCATATAGGTTCAGGAGGAAGGAAACATAGGCTTGAATGATTTAGTGACAAATGATGCGTAACATTCAAACTAATTGGAGCAGCTCCTGATAACTAAGATGATGGAAACTTTTTTGTTGTTTTTGTTTATTGATCCTATATGACTTGCATCTAGTCTTTACTTTTGACTACTTTGCCATGATTATTGTACTGTTATAAATTCACCTATTTAGAACTTTTTAATGATGTAAGCTTAGTGATCCAAAATAAAATTTAGTCCGCTTTGTGTTAGATGTCGATATTTTATGCCCCGCCAATCTCTTTTCAGCTTCTACCATAGTTTTGGCATTTTATATCTAACTTGGATTGGTGGTTTTCTTTTTTTTTGTTTTATAGGTGAATGGATGTGAATTTGCTGCTATATCGCTTTTGGCCTCTGAAAACCACTTCAGGTCTCTCTCTTTTCCACACCATTATATGTGGATGTGTTATTTCTGTTTACCTATGACCTGGAACCTTGATTGAAAAGACAGTTTACAATTTTACAAAAATCTGGCAATTTTAGGATTCCAGAGTCATTGCCTTGCCTGCATGATAAACTGCTTACAGCTGCTGCTGATGCCACAATCAGTTTATCTCCCAATCAGAAGATAACACAGGTTGGAGTTATGTTTCAGGCTTTCTGTATTTTTCCCCAAAAAAACTTTAGGGCATGATGCTAATAACTTTTGTGGCTGCAGGGTGCTTCCTCTGGTATTTTAGGTGGTTTGATTAAGGATTTCCCAGGGAGCAAGGCAGAGCACCATGTAGATCTTCTTGAAGTTTGTAAGAATGATTTTGCTCATTTAGAGAGCATATTTTCCAGCCCTCCTTTCTTAAAGCCTTCTATCGACCTTGCGAATGACCAAAAAGTTGTGGAGCTTAGCATAGGTTTTGTATCCCCTTGCTCTAAGAATCTCTATTTCCTTACCTGGTCTTTTTCCTGACTCTGCTTCTGTTTGCGGCAGATGACATTGATATTGACGAGCCTCTATTTGTCTCACCTTCATCTGAAACGAAGAAGAATGATACTAAAGGCATACCCCGAATCTTCTTATACTTTGGCAGATTTGCTAATTCATGCTAACCGCTCTTCTTGTTGCTCTGCAGATAAGGGAACGGAAAGGGAAAGATTATTTGAAGGTGCAAGTACTGATTCACAGCCAAAGCTCAGAACAGCCGATGAAATTAAGGCTAAATATAGGAAGGGGGTAATTCAACATGAAAGGTTAAAATGCTGATGTCTTGTGGATTATCTATTTTTTGACATGGTAGTTTATGTTTGCAGGATGCATCTGCTGCAGCTGCACATGCAAAGGACAAGCTCATACAACGCCAGGAAAAACTTGAGGTAGTAATAGAACTAGTTTTGGTTCCCTTTTATGAACTCATTGGATGAATCTCCTGGAAGAAGTTTTTGTTGCCTTTAAGGCTCAATATTTTGAAATTATGCCCTCGTTATAAGGTTGCAATCTCGACAGCAAGTCATTATATACCAAACTCAGATTAACAATTGAGGACCCACTTGACCTGACAATGTGGGCCCCCCTTTAAGAACTACCCATGAATTGTTAAAACGATACCTGTAATACTGTTGATTAGTGCCACCCTTTTTGATAACCATCTGGTAGTGGCTGCAATCAAACCACATATTGATTAACTCTCTTCAAATTGTAGGAAAACACACTGGAGAAATTCCTGTAGTGATTAGCTTTGGCCTAACTTTTCTTTTCTCCTCGTTTATATTATTCACAACAGAGGCTCAGTGAGCGTACAGCGGAGCTGCAAAATGGGGCCGAAAACTTTGCATCAATGGCAAGTGAACTTGCCAAGCAAATGGAGAAACGCAAATGGTGGAACATATGATAGTGGCTTCCCTGAAAGCGCATCGTTGACCGTGCATATCCTGAATCAACTATTAACGTTTTCGGATGGCACCATCAGTACCAGGTTTCTTCTTTGCATATTTTGATGATTGATACCTTAATCGTTTAGATGTCCTTCATTCGTGTATATTATGATTTATGAGTAGTCAAAGCAACTCGTTTATATATTTTGTTTTTTTCCTTTTCACACCGTATGTTCTTTTCATCGGCTGGAATGAGCAAGTTGATGGCCAAGTATTATTATATCATTAACCCAACCCTTGACATTTGAACACGGTGAAAGTCTGCGCCGCGCCTCTTCGACCATTAGGGATCCACGTTTACGTATTAAAAGAATAAATAATAAAGTTGAGAACGTTTTGTTCCAATGGAGTTCCCATATTATATTTGATTAATTACTCGAGTGGTTTTTGGTGCTCTTTGGGACCCCTTGCATTTTTGCCAAAATGGGATTCTGGAGGCAAGCTCATGGGTGGGAGAGGAATGGTAAATTATTTTTGTAGGGTGGTAAATTATTTTGTTGGGTGGTTCGAACCCGTTTAATATCATATTTTACCCTTCAAATTATTGAGGTTGTGGTAAAATAAAGTTTTTACTGTCAAGTATCCTCAGACAAGAAATTAAAAAAAAAAAAAATAGAAAGAGAGAAATGAAATATTTTGCTTCAAAGTTTGACGTTTGGTCTTGATGGTAATTTGGTCGCGGGTTTTAACTTGCTTAATAAATAATAGTTTGAAGATATAACAGATCAAATTGGTAATCGATGCCTTATTTTGTCACAATCCCAATAATTTAGGGGTAAAATATGTCATTAAACTTTATTAAAATGAGTCCAAAATTCCAAATCTTGAGTATTTTAATTTGGTAATAAAAAAACACTTGTACATAAGTTTCCCATACATTTAGTAGGATATTAGTTGTTGGCCCCGCGTCTTCATGCAGATAGTGTTAACATGGGCGTTATTGGGTTTGCGTATCTAATTTGTTTATATATAAACCTGTTTTGGTTAAAATAGAAAGAATATTATTATACAGGATTTTAATTTAGAACCAGCAATTATGACGGAAGAAATTTATGGTGCGGGAGTATCCAGTGATATCAAGAAGATAAAATCTATCACCCAATAATAATTATGTTTTGTTTTTTAATTATATTTATTTATAGTTACTCGACGAGTTTCATTTATACAACAATGCAAATAGTTCCAAACTTTGAGTTGCTTGAAAAATTAACAATCTTCTCATATCAGCTTTCCCTACATAAGGCATATGCAGCACGAAAAGTTTACTTGACCCAAGTGGTCGGAGAAGCAAGGATAAACTGGAAAGTGTAATAAACACACACAAGTTATTAGCAAACTCTTTATAATCGAATAGTGGCCTGCGGGTTCTTTCCCTACGCGGGCCAGAGAATAGCCATGGCGTGAAGCATATGACAGAACGAAACATGGAAAGGACTTCATTTTTAAGGTTGGAAAGCTACTGAAAATGTGAATAGATGAATTGACTTGCAAGATGACGACCTTGACACAACTAGCTATGTATAATCAACATTCCAGATTTGACCACGTCAGTCTGGTTTCTCCTTCCACGCTTGTGATGTTCCACTCTCCACGGGAAGAAAAGAAAACCACACGGTGGGTCAATATCCATGTTTCGTTTTCACACACCACTACACATTTCCCAAATACCCAATTAATTTTTTAAAAAAATACAAGAACATACCGCCCTAAAGCTTTTACCAGAGAAGCACAGGACAGCAATACGGTTACATAATTACATTCACAAGTATAGGACACACTAAGAAGAGAGAGAGGACAAGCAACAAGAAGCACAAGTTGAGAATTTTATTGCTGGCAGTGGAGGAGAGAAGCCCTTGTGTTATCCCTTCATCTACTTTGCAATTTTGTACTTTTCTTTTCACTTTGTATATAGGCTTCAATTCTTCTATTTTCTTATATGAACTAAGATAGCAAGAACTGAATACACTTGCATTCTCTGCTTCTTGGTCTTCAATGGCTAGCTGGGTTTTATCAGAATGTAGCCTAAGACCCCTTCCTAGAATCTATCCTCAAAGCAGAACCGGCTTAACATCAATAAGTACAAACCTTTTAAAGCTTAGACAGGCACCATACTCCAAAAGTTGCAATCTTGGTTCTCCTTTCAAGGTCTCAAGTTGTTCTAGACAAAGAAACTGGGCGTTAAATGTTGCTGTTCCGGTTAGCGTTCCAGTATGTGAAGAGGAAGACAAAGAAAGAGAAAGCGTTAATGGCGTTAATGAACAGGAAGGTGGATTTTTTGACCCTGGTGCACCACCACCTTTCAAATTATCTGATATAAGAGCTGCTATCCCAAAGCATTGTTGGGTTAAAAATCCATGGAGATCTATGAGCTATGTTGTGAGAGATGTTGCTGTGGTTTTTGGATTGGCTGCTATTGCTGCTTACTTCAACAATTGGGTTGTTTGGCCACTTTACTGGTTTGCTCAGGGGACCATGTTCTGGGCCCTCTTTGTTCTTGGCCATGATTGGTAAATTCATATGTTTTTTCGTTTATTGAGCTTGAAATTTTATTGCTTTCTAGAGGAAATGTTAGGGCCATTTTATTTTATTTTTCTAACACTGGATTTGCAGCTTTCCTTGTGTTCTGGTGCTGCATTTGAGGTGCCTATTTATTTGTTTCTAACATTGATTGCGTTCCTCTATAATTTTGCAGTGGTCATGGAAGCTTCTCAAATAATCCAAAGCTTAATAGTGTAGTGGGTCATCTCCTTCATTCTTCAATCCTTGTTCCTTATCATGGATGGTATGTTGCTGCGATACCTGCTAAGTTTCAAGTATTTCAGTGTCCTGTTTAGTTTTTAGCAATTTATCATTTACCTTTTCAATACAATCTGGTATACTCATATACTTGCAATTTTGATAATTATTTCAGGAGAATTAGCCACAGAACCCACCATCAAAACCATGGACATGTTGAGAATGATGAATCTTGGCATCCAGTAAGTTTTTGTGAATATTGACCTCTTAGTTCAATTAATATTGTTTCAATTCTTTCAAACTCGGAACTCATTGATGTATACTATTTGTTATTGTAGTTGCCTGAGAAAATTTACAGGAGTTTGAATAATGTCACGAGAAAATTGAGATTCACTTTGCCTTTCCCTATGCTTGCCTACCCTGTCTATCTGGTGAGCTTTTTGCGTCTTGGTTAGCCAAATCAAGTAATTAACTTTAGGAGATAATTTGTTTTAATAGATTGATGACTGTTATGTGATGCGGGTTTCAATGACCATACAGTGGAGTAGAAGTCCAGGAAAGAAGGGCTCTCATTTCCATCCAGACAGTGATTTGTTTGTCCCAAATGAGAGGAAAGATGTTATTACCTCAACCACCTGTTGGACTGCAATGGCAGCATTGCTTGTTTGTTTATCCTTTGTAATGGGTCCTTTCCAAGTGCTTAAACTCTATGGCATTCCCTACTGGGTAGGTTTAGCTCCTGGGTTTTACGTATCTCGTTGCCATTTGTTAGAATTGCTAAAAGTCAACTATTCTTTAGTGCTTATGTTCATACTTTTGGATTTGCCTATAAATGCAGATTTTTGTGATGTGGTTGGACCTGGTCACTTATTTGCATCACCATGGTCATGATGAGAAACTTCCTTGGTATCGTGGAAAGGTAGGAAAACGAATCTCCTTAGCCTTTGGTCTTACATTTCTTATCAACATCTGGTCATTTTTCTTCTCCTACCAAATTGTCTATTTTTCCACGAGATATAAAAGTTCAGTAGGGTTAGATTATCTGAGCTAGCATCTAATACTTTCTGGCTGTCAATAGGAATGGAGCTATCTGAGGGGAGGCCTTACAACACTTGACCGTGACTATGGATGGATCAACAACATCCACCATGATATTGGGACCCATGTGATTCACCACCTCTTCCCTCAAATCCCACACTACCACTTAGTTGAAGCAGTGAGTGGCGTTATGGTTTGCACCTTAATTGTTGTTGTGTTTCTTTAGTGGTCCACTTTCTTCTGCTTGTAATTATTGCTCATTTTGATCTTTTGCAGACAGAAGCAGCTAAGCCTGTGCTCGGGAAGTATTACCGCGAACCAAGGAAATCCGAACCTCTTCCATTTTACTTGCTGGGAACACTTGTAAGAAGCATGAAACAAGATCACTATGTAAGTAATACTGGAGATGTTTTATATTATCAAACAGACCCCGAGCTCTGTGGACCAGAGAAAACAGAGTGAAGAAACCAAAGCTTCTGGGCATCGCAAGGGAAGCCTACCAAGCCAGGATTCTATAATATCAAGTCATTTAGCTTCTGACAATTGGGCATCATTGTCCTCAGCCATTGGGACATCCATTCATTCTGCCACGCTTTTTTTTTTTCTTTTCTTCTCTTTCTTATTTGATAAGAGGTGTCGCGGATGGTAAATCTCAACCGCTGCAACATGGACACAAGAAGTTTACTATATTTGTGACGTCATTGTAATAGAAAATCGACATCTTTGGCTTCTCTCTTCTCTTATTTTTTATGTTGATAGGTCTATGCGGTTGTGTATGTAGTATGCGGGCTTTGTTTTTATATATATTATCAATTTATAATAAAATCTTATAAAAAATAAAGGAAAAACACAAAAAATATAAAATAATAAACATAAATTCAATATATATATAAATTGTGTGTTGAATAGATACAAATATCATTAAATAAAATCGCATGAAAACATAAAACAATAAATTTATTTTCAACAAATCAATATGTATATTAATTGTCGGAAAATTATGTGTTTATTAGATTGTATGTGAACTACAATATTTATGATCATTGTAAAAAAAATCTTATTAAAATAATCTTATTAAAATGGATGAAAATACCATTAAAAACTATACAAAAACACAGATAATAAATTTAAATTAAAAAGATCTAAAAAAATAATCATAATAATTACCAAAAGATTGTGTATTTTTATGATAAATATAATAAAATATCACCAAATTTTCAGAAAATATTATTACCTCAAATATCATGACATTTAGGGGGGGGGATATTGTTTGTTATATTTGAAAAAAAAAAGTACAATTTTCTAAAATAAAAAAAAAAAAAATAGGAATCACCCTTGCAACGGGGAAGCATTAGCTATTAAATAAGAAAAAGAGAAGAGAGGAAAAAAGGCAAAACTCAAGCTCATAATGACAACCATGAAGAGAGATTTGGGGCGGTTGGGGTGGGGGTGGGGCTCAACTTGAGGTTGAGAATTTGGTTACGTTCGGTCGAGAATTTGTGAGTTTAGTGCTAGGATTAATTATCTAGTTCATTTCCTTTCTTTTTGAAAAGAAAAAATCCATTTTTTTCTCCGTTTTTCTTAGATTTAGTTCGAGTTGTTGATGGGCATGGATGGAAGGACCCTGGATGATCAATAAATGAAAATATAGGGTCTCGTGTGATCAATATTGGGTTTGTGACTGATTTTCAAAACTCGTGGGTCTATGAATAAATGTATTACAAAATAAACTACAAAGTTAAAGTTATGACAACCATTTCCGCCGTAATTAAAGAGTTTAAAATTTAGAATTTTTTATTAAATTTGATTTTTTTAAAATTATATTTTTTTTCGTATTTTTAAATTTTAAAAATTAAAAACATATTATTTTAATTTTTTAAAAAAATATATTCTAAAAAACAAATTACCACACAATCTTTATTACCTTTGTTACGTCGGTAGCATCTCATAGATATCCATTCTGAAATCTTTGAATAATACAATAAAATACACTTGGAGGAGCTGCCTCGGAGTTAAAAGCTTGGATTTCCATCCCAGACCCGACCCGTGCTCCATCCATATTCAACTAGATAACTCCATAGAATGAGAGGATAGTAATACCGGCATGTTGCAGATCAGGTTCCAAGTGACGCGGTCAGGAGTGGTTTCTTTTTCCTTGTGGCCAATCAATAGCGTACAGAATGTACGGCTTTCATAAAGGACACTATTCGTGATCGATCCTTATTAATGCCATCCGAGCCGCAGATACCACTACTAACATCAACACCGTGAGGTTTGAGGAGAGAGAGAGCTTCACTAACGTTTTCAGGCTTAATCCCTCCCGCCAAGAGCCATCCGTTCTTGCTTTTGATAGGTGGTAATTCAAACGCCGTCCAGTTAAATCCTTTGCCACTACAAACAGGATCATAAGTTTATTCAAGGAAGAAATCTTAAACAAGATTGGCAATGCCAAAGAAAACGATAGTGGGAGTGTGAGTTACGTATATGCAGGATCTGTAAATAAAAATTTTAGGCAAACTGAGAGGTCTAGATGCAAATTGAGGTTTTATTGATCATCCTGTACACAATCTACTGGGTTTTGCTCATGGTGGACCATGGAAAACTATTCAGTTCCTAAGCGTGGAGTTCATTGAATATAATGCATCAAATCAATTAGACCAGAATTCTATATTTTTAAACCTCAATATTGATGGGCAACGGAATATACAAACTGACAAAATGGAGATGATGGATGTGCTATACATGAAGGTAAATCATTTTCTTACCTGCCACCTGTTGCGCTATCCACAAGAATCCAATCAACCAAAGAACATTCTTCATCTGAAATTTGATTTAGAAGGTTTCCATTCTCATTTGCATGGAGAACATACACGATTCGATTTTTTCCCATTAAATCATGAAAAGCTGCCCGTGAACCTTTCCCGTGAAGCTGAATAATAGAATATCAAAGTCAGAAACCAAAATACACACGAAGTAGTCAAAAGTCCAAAACATATACCTGCACGAATTCAAGGTCTGCTGCTTCCGCGGCTCTCAATATTGTGTCCGCGTCATCATCCACAAACACCCCTACCGGTGCTGCTTCATATTCTCTTGCAACTTTCGAAATTTCCTTTGCAACTGAAAGTGAAATGGAACGTTTTGAGTTGGGCGAAAGAATCATCCCAATAAAATTAGCACCAACTTCAGCTGCCATCGAAGCATCTCGAACTGAGGTAATCCCGCACATTTTAACTAAAGGACACTTCTTTTCATGTTCTTCATGAGCAAAGGCGGCTTTCTTTGGTGGGGTGGAAATGCAATTAACCTTACCCCTTGAATGGGATGTAATTATCGAGAAGTTCAGTTCACTCCCAGCCAGACCTGCAAATACTCAGCATTCTCGACTCTTTAAATATACAATATCAAAACCTCATCTAGACATTCAAAAAGAACATGCATAAGAGTTATTTATCTTGCATATAATGCATCGGAGACATGGATTGGGGTTTAATCTTTTGTCTGTTGGGTAAATGGGGTTCTAAATGGAACGGGCGGAAACAAAGGAATGTTATATTCTAAAATAACAGAGGACAGAAACTACCATGAACATGGCTTCTTTGCAGGTTGACAAATTTTAGCTGCAAGTGACCTCCGGTAGTCAACCCTGTCAATAAAGACCAAAGATCATTGAAAAACCGGAAGAGTATTCTTTATTCCAAAAAAAAAAATGCATTACAATGCTCAGTTCATTAAAAACCAAGCTGAATGCTGTGCTTTAAAATAGTATGATGGATGGATAGTTCAGACTTGCATCATTTTGAAGCACAAGGCACAGTGAAATTTTAAATTATGCCTCCAGCCTAACTTCCTTTCCATTTATCAACGAAGTTTAACAACCTAGTTGATATCATGATATAGAAAAAGAATCTTTCACTTCGTAAGGAAACATATCATCTCTCTGAGGAGATTCAGCGAACGGTTAATGTGCATTATAAGTTAATCACATGAAAACAAAGACGTGTGCGAGACAGAGACCTGCGAGCATGTTTTTGTCAACAATTTCGATTTGTGTTGCGGCGGTGCTGAAAGCTTTTCTGTAATGGAGAGAAAAATCCAAGGCCAGGACGAACAGGTTTTTCCGAATTCAATTGTATTAGGAGCGTGTGTTTGTGACTTTGGGTTAGGTGAGCTTGAAATAGGGCCCCGCTTGAATTTTGGAGATATTTTGATTTTTTGATGGATTAGAAAAGCGAGTTGAATGCCTCTCTTTTTTTCATGATATTATTGTGTTTTTTATTTAATTTAATGAATACAATTTTTTTAAATGAAATTATTGTTTTTATAAAAAAATATTTTATGATTATTAAAATAATTTAAAAAATATTAAAATAATGTATCTATATTTTATATGTGATTGAAAGCTATTACAAATATATATATAAAAAATCATTTGGAACTGTATTGTTTATATTACCGTCTTTATATACTTACCAATTAATTGATTTTCATTTTCTTTTAATTTTGAAAAAACATACATGTATAATATTGTTTTTCAATGTTTGAGTGTAAAAATTAAAATAGTTTATAATCTATTTTTTTATTAGATTATCACTATTTTTCACATGTAAAATAGTTTATAATAATAATTGTAATCTATTTTTTTTCTTTAGATTACTATTATTGTAAATTATGATTATATTTAGAATTCAGACTTTCTATTTTTGTTTTCTCACTTTGTCACGAATGACATGTTTTTCTTTTTCTTTTTCTTTTTTTTTTTTTGAGCCCCACAATTCTCCAATCCAGTGATGTGGCAATTACCTTGAGTGCACTGCAGAGAGAGGGAGAGAGAGAGAGGGGCACCAATCTTATTTTTCGCAATCTTGATTGTGCATAGCATAAAACTTCCATTTCAGATCAATGGATTAGAAATTAGAGATCCCTTTCCATTTACGTAAATATTACGTGTTTTGGTTCTTAACTGCAACAGCTGTTCTTTTGGGGAAAATGTGGGCCAGGCGGCGGCCCGCGCACTTGTACCTTCTTTATTTATTTTTTGGTTTATTAAAATGGCGGATTCAAACCCGTGATCTCCATCCGTGCACGCGTCTCTCAACCACTTGAGTCACCACAAGTAATTATTATAAAATAATAAAAAATATACAATAACAAACACCCAAAACACGAGGAGCATTCCCTACTCTCACTTTTTAGTATTCACCCATATATTATGATGACCATTTTGTTCAATCCATATAAATATACAAGTATTTGAACTAGGGTTATTGGTATTTTTATAGTGTAATGATTATTGCTGATTTGTCTTTTGGTATTTGAACTATTGATTAAAAACATTGAATTTATTATAGGTAAGGATATTTGGATATTTTAGTCTTAAGTTTTTTTATTTATTATAAGTTTGATGCATAACATATCATTAAATTAATAATATTTTATTTGAAGAGCTGCATGCGTGTGTTGTATGCGTTAGTATGTTAGAACCATTGCATTCTTTGGGTGTGGCATGCAACGGTTAAAATTAGTTTTTTCCGTTTCAGTTTATTCGTCGTCAACTTTTATTATTTTTATAGGTGGCGTGTGTTCTTCAAATATGACAAGTGTGTCATTGATTATTTTTTTTTTCTTTTTTTCATTTCTCTCACTTATCATGGTAAATATACTATGATCGTCATTGTTACAATTATTTCAAATTAATACCTTTTAGTTTTGATTAATGTTTTTTATTCATTTTATCTTGAGTAGAAGTTTTGTTTATTTTCTTAACACCTGGTGTTTAATTTGTATATATATGACATTTCAATTTGGTTCTTATATTTCTTATTTCTTTTTTTTTGTTTATCCCTTTTTTTAAGTATTTTATGGCTTTTAATCAAGTTTGTGATTTTTGTTTTTTCTTATGATAAAAATGATTTTAGAGGGGTCCCTTTTTTGTTTGATTTTTATTGTCTTTGTTTGTCCTTTTATTAAAATTCCTATAGTTTTCAATTTTATTATTCAAATCGAGTTCATGATTTTTATTTTTTCTATTACTAATAATAATAGCAACAACAACAATTGTTGTAATAGTAGTCACGATATCATTAATAATAATGATGACGCTTAAAAAACAACAATAATTGTAATGTTAGTTATTATAATAATGATGCTAGTAATGATAATGGTGATGATAATAATAATAATAACGATAATGATGATATTATTGATGATAACAGAAGTAATAATAATGATAATAATTATAAAAATAGTAATGAAAGTAATAAGATCATTGATAATAACAACAATTAAATTAGCAATGACAATATTAATAACGATGGTAATAATATAATTAATAATAGTAGTTTGAGTGCTTTAAGTTTACAATAATAGTATTGATGGTATTACTTATTAATAGTAGTTGTAATAGATGTAACAGCGATTTTGATTTTTCATTTCATGAATTGCTATTTTTTAAAATCCTCTTGTATTATTAGATTTGTTTTCTTACAATTTCATCATTTAATATTTACTTTTTTGAATTTAACTTCTTGATTTTTCTAGGTTGAGTGCTTTAAGTTTAATAACTAGAGTTACAAATTTAAAATATTAACATATTTTTAAAAAAAATATTTATAATTCTTTTTATTTTTAACCGGGCTATTTCAGTCAATTTAGACCATGATTTTAATAAAATATTCTTTGTTGACTTAGTATTAATTAATGTCTTTACATGACATAAACGGTTTTTTATTTAGTTTTTTACTCATTTTCAATCTGAACATTATTTTTTCTTCAAAAACTTAACTATATCTTTTTCATTGAGACTTATATCAAATTGATTAACGAGTGAATTTATAATAGCTTGATTCGGGAACGCAACTTTCAATCACAAATCAGTAAAAAATTTAAACAAGTTGAAAAAATAAAATATTCCGTCAGAAAACATGACTCTTTTTTTATAAAAAATAATTATTTACCACCGGATCTCGTGTAAAAATCTGTTCTGAATATTTGCACGTGTAGGCCATATGCAAGGCATGGCATGAAAAACTGATATGAAAAGTCACTCCATGCCTAACCCAACACCTCCAAAGCTAATTCCTATAAACAAACACCACCAAAGCTATAAGATTTTATGCGTGGATAACAGGATGATCATCTAGAATTAAATGCTTGAAAGACCAAATTGAGAAGTGTTGGACTAAAAAGGGATTCTTAAAATTTTACTAGCCTCGACTCGGGAAAATAAAAATAAAAATAAAAATGTAAGATTTTATCTTGTTATCTGTCTGCTGACCAACGGTTCCTTTTAAGGAAAAATTCCACCTGGCAACGGACCTCTTTAAGAATGGGAAACAGCCATGCAGATTTTCTCTACATAACTCGGCAGGCTGGCAATAGATTCACACCCGACTTATTAGCCCATACAAGGCCGATGGATGCAAGGGCCTAGAGGGCCCTCGACTCTCAAGCGTGGGCCTTTGTAGTGGTGGGCCCTCTCGATAAACAATATCCATTAGTGGAAGCATCAATGACGTCGGTGGTCGGTCCAATTATCATCACGCAAACGAAGGACGGCGGGAAGCAACTTCAACTTTAAACAATGCTTGGCTGAGAATCAAGTTCGTGGGCGGCTCTGGCTACGCAACCCATGCATAGATTTTTCCATTGCTGGGAGACCAAGAAAGACAGCGGTGAAAGAGGTGGGACTCACACGTCATCTCATCGCTTGAATCGAAATTTGAAGCAGACTTTCATGTACATCCCAGCTCAGAAGGATAAATTTTCTCAGCACATTTGAGTTAAAAAATTAAGACCAATCACTCCTTCATCTGTTTAATTGATGTCCAAATCAAGCTGTTGAGAGGTTCCATTTTCTTAGTAATTAATTATAAAGATTAATAGTTTTTTAATGTTAAAATGGAAATAGAGTGCTGGCCAGTACCAACTACAGATTGAGTTACATTATCCTACGCCTTGATGATGATATATAAAAAATAAATATAATTTGTTTGATTCATACGGTGGACGGTGATGATATATAAATATCCATGGCATGGATAAGCAAATGACTAACTAGATAATTTAATTATGACTCGTTCTATTAATAGCTAATATATCTTGTTTTAGTTTAAAAAATAGAATAAACTAAAATAGATTTCATCTCACTTAAAATTTTGATCCTTTCCATAAATTTTATCCAAATTCCAGCTAGAATGTTTCAGTTTGTTCCGGTCAAATAATACTTTTTGTTTTTTTATAAATATTATCTAATTTTACAATATCCATCATATCTTTCAATCCAACAGTTGTATTAGACTAAATCATATCTTTCAATCCAACAATTGTATTAGACTAACATTTTACCAGGGATCTTTTTATGTATTGTTATATCTCAAGTTAAAATCGGAGGAAAATCAAAATTTAGAAATGTATTAAGAAAATTGTTAATAATATTTTTGTAATTTTATTTTAAAAGGTTATTTTTTGTGAATTTTTTTGTGAATTTTATCTTTTAACAATAGATTTATTGAAAATTGAGTTTCATAATTTGTTTTTATTTATTTTATTTGAGGTTATTATAATCTTATAATCTAAGGGTCAATCTTAATCAATACTATCTCATGCCATTTATTTTTTATTGTAACTTCTATTTATTTTTTTATTTTTTGAATAGTCGAAAGAAATTATCTTGCCTTAAGAAGGTAATGAGGTTTAACTTGCTTGTTTTAGCTCGTTACCTTATCACAAGAAATCTGTTTAACCTATGAGCTCGCCATGTATATCTTTCTCGAGCGAAAATGGGGTATCAACACAAGGATAGCTTGAATAAACCAATTATTTAAGAGAATCATATGCTGTCAATCACAAGGAGGTTTAAGCAGTTCCAGGCATTGTATGGAGGTGGGGTGGGGGGGGGGGGATTTATTGAAGCTCTTTGCTCTGCCATGAGAAACTAATAATCAATTGGCCTGCAATACATTGTTTAGAGCACCTCAGGAGTCGGGAGAGGAATATAATAACACCCAAGTCATCTTTTTAATGCAAAACTTGCTTGAAATAAATGGTGCGCTGCAATAAAAAAAGAAATTTATTCAAGTTGCTCGCGAGACTAGCATCAGCAATTACCCGAGTTAAAAAAACTGATGAGAAAAATCTCCCATCAAAGAATAAAAAAGAACAAGAAAGAAGGAAACAGATGCAATATCATCATCGTTCACGCGACTGGAAAAGGAAATAAGCATCACCATACCACAGCAACACTTTAGAATAATCATGATTTTTATTGAATAGATTTTTATTATTCAATAAAGTTTATAATGAAGTCATTCATGAAGGAAAATTGACTCACATTTTTCCTTCTGAGATCAAGTGTTTTGAGAAAATAATACGCCACTCTCTTCATAGTGCTGAAATATAAAGTACATTCTCCCAGAGGGGGAGAAAAAGAAATAATGAGGATATCAAATAATTAAAAAAATTTCTCCTTGTTCCACCCTAATATATATCCTAATTCTCACTTGGTCAGTCAATGATGAGCATACTTGCAGCTCTTAATTTTTGCTTTGGATTTGCAGCTTGCTTTAGCATCAACTTTGCTTCTCCTAGACTTAAATACACTTCTGTGTCAGGATAATAAGCTTAGAGCATTGAGGTCTATGCCACCATCTGCTCCTGTTCTATGTAAATCTGCTCCATCCATGGTGGCAGCGATTCACGAACTCCTTTACCAAGACTGCATTGCTTCTCAGCACCAAAAAATGTGCTTCCAGCAGGGGGGACATCTTTGACCAACGAATTAACCCAGGAAACATCTGGCTCACCAACATGTGAAGCTGTCACGTTAGCAGCTGTTGTCGCAGCAGGATTGTTGTTGCTTCGAAATCCAAAGGAAGCAGACTTCTTGAACTTGTTCAGTTCATCTCCTTGAATGCCCCAATCCAGTTTCCCATTAGGGGAGCTCCAGTCAGGAAGGTTGGAGGGCATCATGGATACAGAGTTAGCAGCTGCAGTGAAGCCAAGACGGTTGGGTACTGCACCACGGTCGATAAAACTCTGGCTCCTCTTTGCAAATGCAGAGGACCTTGAATTCATTACAGCAGCTGCCACAGCGGCAGATGTATCAAACCCATATGAAATAGGGTTCCTAGCTGGAGAAGATGAGAGACTGGCGGCTGGGTAGCTTGAACGAAGTTGGTTCATGTTCTGGCGGATCTGCATCCCATTAGGAGACTGTAACTGGGTTTGTGCGCTAGCATTTAAAGAAACTCCCTGCAGCGGAGACATTAGAGAAGAATCGAGAGATCCATAAACATCATCAAGGCTGGTAGGTTTCAAATCCGCAATCCTATTGCTCCAGTGAGATGGTGAGGAGAGACAAGACATCTCATCCCTTAGTTGCTGTTGCTGTTGCTGGAGTTGGCTTGAGTAACTTTCCAGCCCAAGCAATTCCATCTCCAAATTCAAATCTCTAGCACAGTAAGCAGTCTTTAGCCTACTTCCTGGGAGCTGCAAAGCTGGTGGGGTTAGGCTAACTTTGTTCTGCCACAAGCCTCCGCTCTTGGGAGATGAAGAGGCTACAGCCAAGGGAGACATTGGTGGAGTTGATGTAGCAGGCAACGGCAAAGGTGATGATCCAAGGGCCAACGGACTCAAAGTTGTCATGTCCACTGCACTAGAAGTCGACCTCGGTGAAGGCATTGCTGAACCTGTAGAAGCATACACAGGGCGCAGTTCCTCAGGTTTGTGTGCAAAGAAACATACTTTTCGTGCGCAACCAGTTTCATCCTTGCAAAGCCGGGTTCGATACTGGGCAGGATGAAGCCATGACTCAAAAACACCATGTGCATATTCACAAGAATCACCCTTCTGGCATGTTCCCTTACGAAATTCAGGGCAAGGGACACAGCTGTAAGGGTACTTCTTTGGGTCTCTCCTCCTGGCATTCTCTCCTGGATGGACAAACGGGCACTCAGTCCAATCATGAGAGTATGCCCTGGAGCAAGGCTTGACCTTGAAGGAGTACATTCTAAACTCATCGGTGCCATATATTCCATTGTTTATATCAGGCAATGTCACATCAAGAGGATACTCTTTCTTTTCAGTTCCTTCCTTTGCCAACTGAGGCATTATGATCAGTTTCTCTTCTTCATCTTCACTTACGTTTTGGCCTTTTAGCAACAATTCAATGAACTTCTTCCTTGAATTGCACATGCACTTGGATGAAGTGGAAAATAGATCACCAGGTTTATTTCCGTTAGCATCAGCACTGTTAGGATCAGCAGACGCGTCAAGCAAGAGCTTGACAATCCCAACTGATGAAGCAGCACAGCCAGCAACAGCGCAGTGAAGGGCAGTGACCTTATCCAAGCCACACACCCTATTGACGTTGACTTTGCCAGTTTCAATAATATACTTCAAAACATGAGTGCTTCCAAACATGGCAGCAATCATAAGGGGTGTCCTCTCCTCGAAACCCATCTTTTTCGACCCAATTCTTTTACCATACCAATAGTTTGCCCCGTCTATATCCAAACCCTTCTGTTCAACCTCAATTTTGAACCCAGCAAGATCATCAGAGGCAGACAATTCGAGCAAAACTGAGCATTTATAGAAGAGATTGTCTTTCTGGCTGTAAGATTTGTCTTCCATGATCGGATTTGAAGAGAAAGAATCACCCTTTGAACCTTTGCACATACCCAAGTCCTGCATCGTCAAAACAAACATGTTAAATATACCATAATCAAGAATTTAGACTATTGATTAATCAGACCAAGAAATAACAAAGTAAAAAAAAAAGCCTAAAAATACTAAGTCTTGGAAAACTATTTGCTAGTTCAGTTAAGACGAGCAAGACTAATTATTGATGACAAAGTAGACAGCAATTAAACAGTTTCAAACTTTTCTGCTCAGCTTCTAATGCTTTTATCCACGAATTTCCTCTCCAAACAAACCAAAAGAAAACACAGGCAGAAGAAAATCCACCAAAGAACAAAAAAATGACCTACTCTTCTAAGATCACTGTTACTTGCAACAAAACAAAAACATGGAAAAAAATCATTAAAGAACAGGTCAGATTGAGCAACGCCGGAAACAAAATTTCAAACTTTAACCAAACCCAGGAAACAAAAACACCCTACAGTTCATCAAGAACCAACATAGCTACATCATCATCAAAAATGAAACTAGAAAGTTACTTTTTTTCTGTCTTTAAGAATAACAAGAAACATACCTATGAGCGGGTAGTACTTGTGATGGAAAGAGTATGAGACAGCTAATGAGTTGAGGTCTTGTTAGTTTCTATCGTTTGTTGAAGAGATGAGTTTTGTTTAGCTCAAATGAGGAGGAGGTGAGCTGCAAAAATAAGACCCAGTTGTGGGTTCTATATATGTGGGTTTTCTTCAGGAGGAAGGAGAGAGGAAAGTCGGACTTTTCTTCCGCTCACCTTCTCTCTCTCTCTCTCTCTCGGGATTATGGTCAAAGTCAAATCTTCAAAGCAGGGCTACTATTTCTCTCTCTATCCGGGTTTTGAAATGAAATTCAAACGAAATGTAAATGAGCGTTAAATTTTTCGAGTTGATGTGGGACCCGCGTTTCTCTCCTGTGTCTTACCGACCTCCACGTGCGCGCGCGCATTCCAGTACTTAGCTCACGCGCGGGACAGTGAGTGTCTTTTTGTTACAGCACCAAAGAAAAACAAAACACTCGTCTTAGAGGTCGACCGGTCGTGTAATTATTTATATTCCTCCAATTTCTTTCAAAGATCAATTGGGTGTATTTTGTTTGTTTTACTAGTTGATTTCTTTAAAAAAAAAAAATGTAATATGAACTAACACACTTATAAATTTTATTGAATAAAACAAATTGCAAGACACATGAAAAAAATCTTATAAAAAATCAATATAAAAAGAAGAAATTTAATTTATATAAAATTAAAAAAAAATCACAAATAAATTATATTTACTTTTTTAAAACTTAATATCATTAAAAAATCATCAGAAACTAATTAAAACAAACCCATAATTTATTTGAAAAAAATATCAACTAATACATTATTTTTAAAAAAAATAATCAGGTCAGACGATGCTAGGCTTGGTTAGCCAGGTTACCCTGCGTGCAAGCCTATATTTTTTTGTGGTAATTGAAAAAACAAGGTCGCTTGTTTTTTGCCACAAAACCCATTTCCAATCCATTGTAGGCCTAAAACAGTCATAAAATATTCCAGAGACCTTGTTAAACCAGTCAATAACCATAAAAAAATGTAAAAAACAACCCTAAAACCTAAAATTCATTCAAAAAAAAAAAACTTTCCAAGCTCATATATGATTTTTAGGTTTTTTCGATGTAAAAAAAAAACTAATATTAACTCCTTTCATCATGTGCAACAATTTGAAAAAAAATAATTGTTTTGATAGCTAGATTCCTCACCAACGAATATTTTTGCTTTTTATGTTGAAATTCAATGACCTTCTCTAACAAAAAAAAAGATTGAAAAATAAATAAAATAAAGTTCGGTATTAAAATTAAATCTTTTAAAATTTATAAGACTGTTCATCTAATAGCTAAAAAGGATAAGGGACTCAAATGAATTGTTTACATAAAATTTTAATCTGCCATCCATGTTACTCGCTTGTTTCATTCCAACCCTGTTTTTTTTTAGTTCAACCTTCCTCTACAGAAAAATAAAAATAAAATGTAATTGAGTTTTAAAATTGTTTAATTGCGTAAAATAAGAGTTCAATGTCAAATTAAAAATTTTCAACAATTACAATATTATAATTCATGGTAAAATGTGAGACAGTGAATAGTATTTTTATAATCAGTAAAAATATCACACATTTTAGCTTAAATTAATGCTTCTAAGAAACACAAAAGCAATTTTCACTTTTTTAATTTAAAATTTCATATATCATCATATCTGAGTACCATCAAACAAAAGAAGAGAGAGAAGATTTATTAGGATTACACGCAGAAAAACCATCAACGAGACTTCATTGAAGTCAATAAAAAAATCAAACATAATTTTTTATAAATATCTATATTATCCGAAAATAAGATTTAAAATTCCCACCGCATGTAAAGTAGAGATTTTTCAATCATCTGTACAGAGACTACTAGGAGTCTCTTCGCTGACTACTGTCATATTAGTTTCAACATGAAGATATAGAAAACCTTAATCAACATAATTGCAAAATTCATGAGCAAATTAATATTACTTGTGTAAATATAAAAAAGGATATCATTTAACATGAGGGGTAGTTTAACATGATTATTAATTTTAAAATTTATAAAATTAGTTAGTATATGTAAACTAAATCGAATATCTATATTAATTAAAAACAAAAATAAAAAAAATAAGTAAAAGAGTGTGATTTTCTCTGCATTCCACCTCGGTAGGCAGGCAGGCGGGGGAAAGGAGAGACGAGGCGAGTGCGTTGAAGCAAGCAATATTGGATGCGAGTGGGGTTGAGTGATGGAGTCGGGAATCAAAAAAAGTGGACCGAGGGTGGCCGGTTGAAGGAAGATTCCAACTTTGGCTAAGGGCGGTCTAGTCCACTACGCATCACGCGTTTCACTTCCACTTAGGTGGGTGACAGGATATACCTGACTCAGCCTTCCACTACGCCCATGCCTCGTGTCTCATAATAATACTAAAAAATCATAGCACTACTCGTCTCTCCTTCCTCCATTTTAATTTCATAGTATTGATTTTGTTGTTTTAGCGCATAAGAAACGGTGATGATGCTGCTTGCCCAATCCAAAAGGGCTTGACTTCCAAAGTGTTGTTCTTGTACATTCGTCAATAACTTGTGCTAATAACAACAAACATGGTGTTTTGATATAACCTAAGCTCCAGCTCTCAAGGTCGAATCAGTGGCTTTTTTTTTTATATATTAATATGAGTGGCCGAACTAATTTACACTTGATTAATCTCACAAGTCCTAAATTAATGATTATATAAACCTCCATAACTATTATATAAACAATTATAGATTTCGAACCTCATACTACAAAAATAACAAAACTCTTATTCTTAAACTTTTATTACTAGATAACCTCCTAATAGTTGAATCAATGAGTTTTTATTTGCAGCAGCAATGGATTTGGCCTAATAGAAATTTTCTGGCAGCTCCATAAGTATGCGATGCAACAAAAAATCAATTTCGTCTTAATTATTATGGTAGCTGACTAGTCTGCCCTTGAATTAAAATTAAAGCATCTAATTTCATCTTAATTATTAAGGTCCAATCAGTGGGTTTTTATTTATTTATTAATATGGGTGTCTGAACAAGCTTGTGTATATTTTGATTACTTCCACAAACCCTAAAATTAACGACCATATAAGTTTTTAGTGGCCATTATATGAACAAGTACAAGATTCAAACATTATATTACAGAAAAAACAAATATACTAATTCTAACATGATATTACAGAAAAAACAAATATATTAATTCTAAACTCTTACTACTGCCATCTTTCTAAATGGTTGAATCAATGGGTTTTGATTTGCAGCAGCAATGTATTCGGCCTAATAGAAATTTTGTGGCAGCTCCATGAGTATGTGATGCAGCAAAAAATCAATTTCGACTTAATTATTACGGTAGCTGACTAGCCTGCCCTTAAATTATTAAAGCATCCAATTTCGTCATAATTATTATGGTAGCTGACTAGTCTGCCCTCAAATTAAAAATTAAAGCATCTGACCATCCCTTGTGATATTTTTAGTTTTGTACCTGGATTCGTCTTTGACCATTTTGTATGCCTTCGCAGCAACATGGCAATAGCAAGCTTAGTAAGTTGCAGAAAACATAAAGCCTGGCTAATTGACGTTGAAGATATCTTTTGAGGGGTTGATATATGCCTTGTTTTCGGGGGCATGATGTCGTAAAATGACAGATATTTGGATTTGCTAACTAGGGCGTTTCTGTATTTCTTGTGCCTTTTTTTTTATGATCATGTTGATACAGTAGCAATTTAGTACTTTTATAAATATTAATATTATTTTAAAAAAATAATTGACACACACATTAGCGGTTGTTCCCATGCAATTTGGGCAATGTGTGAAGGGGTCTTAGGCGGCCAAATAGTGGCGTTCGAATCCAACCTTGCATTGGTGACCTTTTCCCATTCTTCTCTCTTTCATCCTCAATTTGCATGTTTAGCCCTTCATTTTTTCATAAAAATCCTTCGCTTTGATTTTCCTTCAGCTTTGATCCATATATTATTTATTTATTTTATTAAAATTATTTATAAATTTTTTTTCAAATTCATCCCTCAATTTGTTTACATGTTATATTTGGCCCCCATAATTTTCCTTGCTATTTATTTTATTTGTGATATTTTTTAAATGTTTTTTTTATTCCATTCTATATCATTTTCTTATAAGATTTGATCATTATTATTTTGATTATTTTTTTAAAAAAAATTGATGTTTTTTTTCACTTTTATCCTTTAATATTAAATTAGCTAAAAATCAAGTTTCTTGAATAAGTTTGTATCCAAGATTTCACATAGTGAGTTTAGGAGATTAATCTAAATTTAGAAAATTCACTCAAGTTCACTTAATTTTTTCTCAAGTAATATTCTTTTAATTTTATTTTTTAATATTTATTTAAATAATTTTTTTTTTAAATACTGGCATCACTTGAATATGATTCTTCATAAAAAAATAAAAATTAAACCCGACTTGTGGCATAGCATTGACCAACTAAATCGTTTAAATTAGAACTAAAACTTAAATTATGACGAGGAAAAAAAATGTAAGATTGTAACATGCTCGTTTCTTTTGATTTTTTTTTTAATTCGATGAAAATAAAAGTCCAAAGGCCGGAGACCCATGGAGAAGCAATATGATCCAGGCCTTTTTAAGAATTAATTTATATTGGATTTCAATTTGCAAGTTGGGCTATTTTTACTCTTAAATCGATAATTCGGTATTTTTGGAACTTTGGATACTTCTGAGTTCTGAGGGGTAGAACGGCACTAGCCAATACAAAAAACGCTAGCTGCGAAGGGCATTGGTGCTCCAAGTTCCATCCCTTTTAACATGTTTATTTTTTTTTTATATATATAAATAAAATCATTGCATTTTACTTAGCGACTCTCCCTGAGCGAATTAAATCACGAATCAATCCATTAAATTACTCAAGTTTACTTTAGTAAAAGTCAAAACTAGCTCAAAATTTTAAATTAAAACTCAGCCTAAACTATGCTACTAGTTCAAGGTTTACCAGATTAGGTTAAATTTAAAAATCATACTAAGCATCCACATTAGTAATATGTTTTGTTTATATTGTATTGTGCTATAAGATTAATTAAATGTATTAAACTATGTTTTATTTATGATGTCGAATTTGTTGTGTTGTTTAAATTAAAATTAATATTAAACACATAAATTAAATAAAATATTTTGTATAAGAAATTGAACGTGTATGCATTAAGATAAATTATTCTATCCTCGTGTCTAAAATTAAAACACTACCTTTCATGCTTTGGAAGTGAAAATTAGTATATCTTTAACATGTTTTTTTTTCCTAGAAAAATTAACCTCACACTTAGAAGTAAGATAATTAACTTTTAAAATCTTTACCTGTCATTTTTTTTTTTGTGATTTTAGTTAGTTTATTTTAAAGCAAAGGAATAAAAAATAGAGAAGCAATGAAAATAAGCTTAGATATTTTTATGAAAGAATTTATTGGGTTGAATTGATTTTTTAACATGATATCAGAACCTTAATGATAAAGTAATCAAGAGTTCGAATCTCACTATTTCTATTTATTTGATAAAAAATTAAATATAAGATAATGTAAGCCTATACAAGTTTTAAATCTACAAGACTTTTACTTAAGAAGGTATGTTAAAAAATAATATAAATAATAATTTAAAATCCTATGTAATACCCACGTAATAATTTAAGCTATTAAATTAAATTAAATTTTTTACATCTTTCATCTGTAACCGGTGAGCAAACTACAGATCTTCAATCTTCATGGCATTTCTTTCTCTTTTTAGTTTTATATTCATAAGTGAGCTTATTTGAGCTTTTAATAAAGCCGGGCCGAGGTTTTTCTACGCAAGAAGACGGTCCAATTTAGCTTTGATCAAGCTAGATGTTGGTAGGCTAACCTTTTAATTCGTTAATTTTGTTTTTATACCAGTGATCAGTGGTAGGCTACTGCTAAAAACGAGGCCCATTTCCCTTTGAAATCATCAATCATCATAAATTTCTCGGTCCTCGTTAAGAGTTTTAACGGTAAACTATTAATAGTGATAAGAAATAAAAGAAATAGAAACAAAATATTATATTTGAATAAAAAATGATAAAACTATTTCAAAAAATTTAATATGTTGTAGTTATAAATTGAACATCTTTTCGGAAAACGAGAAATTTCTTAAATTTAGGGGTATTTTATTTATTTATTCATTGCAATCTTGTACATTAGAATCCTCCACAGAATAAAACAGTAGCGCTTTAGTACCGCAAAATCCAATTTCTTGATCCATCCTTTGCGCACGCGTATACTTGTTGGCCTTTCTCCACCACCAAAAGTTTTCTAGCTCTTGTCACTTGAGCATCCACCATTTCTCCTTTCGTGTGCTTTATATTTAACAAAACCCACTTACAGCGTGACCCCATCGGTTATATTTTTAAGACAGTCCGTTGTCTTTTCATTTCTCAGGCCTGCCCTTCACTGCTTTTGAATCTTTAACACGAAAAGTTTCTAAAAAATATCGAATTCCAAGACCACCGAATCCCTGTTTTATTTACTTCTTCAAGCTGCCACGGGTGCTTACACAAATAATATGCTACAAGGTTCTTAATTTATAATATCACTTAATGCTTGCAGAATAGTGACTTATATGATTTAGCAATAACGATTCTTGATCGTTGATTTCATCCCTCGTACATATGCAAGAATACTATTGAATTATAAAATCATCGGCACAACTATCTTAAATAATTCGATCAAATTATAATTAAAAGTAAGGTACAAATTACATTTAAGTGTTTTTAATTAAACGAAGCAGATTGTGTGTGCGTGTCAAAACTAGCAAGCTATGCAAGAGGAATAATAATAATACAAAGCAATGCAGAGAGAGTATGGAATTTAATTTGCTTTCATTTATGGTTGTAATCAACAAGTGAAGGTTCCTGGAAATGAAATGGATTGCATCAAGGAGGAATAAAATTAGGAGCAACTTACGCTGAGTGAGTTGCTTATGCCTCATCAAGCACATTCTTTCTATCACGCGCAATGTTTACAACTGGCGTTCCGAAGACCGCACACTGAAGTTTACAACTTATCAATCCAAAGCTGCAGTAATTCAACCTCCTATATATATAGTCATTAAAAACTCACATATAATTAACTTTAAAAATTTTAAAATTAATCAAGATATAAATAAACTAGTTCAAACATTCATATTAATAAAAAAATAAAAAAGAAAAAGCTAAACAATTCCTATTTTAGTATTTTTAGATAATGACCCTGGAAATTATAAATTAAAGCACATGACTTACGTTGGAAATTTATGATTTTATAACAAAGGGTATTTTGGGGGAAAAAGGGTATCAGGAAAAGAAAATAAATATTCGTATAGCTTTTCCTACGAAAAAGTAAGATGTTTTTTTTTTTTTGGAGGTGACATAAAGATGGTTTGCTGGGTGTGAACTGTCTGATTAAAGAGGTTGGTGGCCTGATAAGTCGACGTCTTATTTCTGCAAGCACGTGCTCTTTATAAGTATAATTCTAGGATCTAATCTAAACTTACAACCATGTAGATGGGATCAAATGGCTTTTTGCGCGTAGAGGATAAGTACGAGTCCACCACGGATTCTTAGTGATTGTTTATTTTTAATATTATTATATTAAAATAATTTAAAAATAAAAATTAATTTAAAACAATTTTTTTTAATTTTTTTTTTTGTTGAAAAGCACCGTGAGTAAAGAAATATGTTAATGTGACAACCGATCAAGTGTACTTGATGCGAAGCCTCTCTTCCACACGTCGTCCGCTGAATAATAGTCATGCCAGAATGTAGCCATCATTTTTATTAATTTTTTTTTTAATGTTCCCGATTATATGTGTAGCTGATAATTAAAGGAAAAGTACGAGTGACACATCTTGCCATTTATATAAATACTTTTTTCCCCTTATATAGCTAAAGAAATTAAATGTTAAATACTGGATTTTACTGTTTAAAAATGAAAGATAAGCATGAGCCGCTCCACGTATGTCCGACTTTAACGTGGGAACTGACTAATGGTCCTTGAAGCGAAGAATGCTCTCTTCCGTATGTCATCTGCTGAGTGGTTATGCAAGAAAATAATTATTTTATTTTATTTTATTTTACATGTTGCATATGTTTGTTTGTCTCGTGATTACGTGTGTACGTACGTGGTTACTAATCAAAGAAAATATAGAGTGACACGAAGTCTAGGACTTTAATTCTTAACCTACTTTTATAAAATATTTAGATTTTACTATTTATTATATATATATATATATATATATATATATATAATTAAGAAAGTTATGTGTTGGGCATTGGGTTTTACGTTTAAAAATGAAAAATTAAATGTTATTATTATATAGTTATATCATAATTAATTTTTGTGAAAGAAGGAATATACGAGGATAAAGATGAGTTTTCCAACTTAGATGATTCATTCTAAATCCAATAAAACAAAAGGTTGGAATTTGATTTTTTAATATTTTTATTTGATTAAATTATTAAAATTATATATGTAAAATTTAGCTCGTGTCGGGAGTCAAAATAACTCGATTATGATAAAATAAGTAATGCATGATTGTTTTTTTTTATTAATGTGAATGTTCGAGTCAACTTACATGTATCTCGATTAATTATATGGGCTCTAAAGTTAATAATTATATAAATTTTCAGTGCTCTGAGGTTTGTAAAACTCAAACTAGTAATTTTTAAAAAATAAAATTAAAATCTGACTAGTTAAACTGTAACTCTAAAATTTATAACTATTTCTTTATATAAAAAGTATCTTGGCTTGATGGTTGAAGTCATGCACTGTTTTTTAGCAACGCAATTTAACATGATGCAACAAGGAATTATAAATTCTCATTAATAATCCAATGTAGTTTCTATTGCATTGAAAAAACAGATTAATTTAATCTTTTATATACTGAAAATATTAAATAACCCACTAGAAAACGACATAAATAATCCACTGTTTTTTAGCCACGCGATTTAACATGATGCAACAAGGAATTATAAAATTCTCATTAATAATCCAATGTAGTTTCTCTATGATTGCATTGAAAAAACAGATAAATTTAATCTTTTATATATGAAAGCTATACTGAAAATATTAAATAACCCACTAGAAAACGGCATAAATAATCCATCTAAGTGCATGCACGAGCTGTTTTGTTGATGAACTTTAATATTAAGCGACCTCGACATTCCGATAATATCCAATTTCGTCCTTCATGAGGACATCTATAGTCATCGTTAAAGCAGAACTTTCAGGAGAAAACAAATAAAAATTAACGAATCAATTTGTTTTGATTGATAGAAAAACCATCCTCTAATTAATTGAAATATTTATTAAGACCTGGTGAACTTCGTAATAGATAGAAAAACATTGTTACAAACCATAATGCATCTGTAATACTTTAGAAATTATATGTTAGTTACTTAAAAAATAATTTATAATATATAAAATGTATGAAGTACACAAGAAAGTATGATTTTCCATCATATATTTTTCTTTAAAAAATAATTTTAAAAGGCACTATTTGGACGCTGATGACTCCTTTAAAATTCATCTAAATGAAATATTTAATTTCGAATTAGATTGAGAATACGATAACCATTAAAAAAATAATGTTATCGGAATAGTAAAACAAGGTTCCATATATAGTCTTTTCTATTTAATGCATGCCATTAATTTGTGCAATATAATATTCGTCATCGTGATGATACACAATCCACCGACGAATATCTTCCACTCTTCTCTTGTGTATAAAAAACATGAGATAATGTCTTAAAGGAATAAGTTAATTGGTGATTTTATATTTGTGTTTTAAAAATTATTAGTTTGTGTTTTATAAATTTTAAAATTATTAAAGATTTATATAATTATTAATTTTAAAACTTGTAAAATTAATTAAAATATATCTAAATTAAACATTAATAATAATAAAAAAAAAACATGAGATATCTTGATCATTCACATATCACAACATGCACAGATCCCTCCCCCTCCCCAACCTTTTCCTCTCTCACTCTCTCTCATAAGCCAACTCCCAAAAGAGAGAAATGAAAATAGAGGTGAGCAAATGCTTTGACCCTTTTGTACTTGTTCGTTCTCCAGGCTTCTTGTAGACCTTTTTCCTTATTTTTATCATGTTTGAATAGTGGATTCACAAGCTACATACGTAAGTTCAAGGAATCGCAAACAATCTCCGGTCTTTTTTTATGGTAATTGATAAAATGAAGGTAGAAGCTACCTCCCCACCTTCTAGATAGCTTACTTGTCCACAAAATGACTATCCATACATTTTTAGCCGACTAAGTTAATCTTGGTCCCTTTCATATATAATACACACACAAACACTCACCATTTGTTCACAAAATGTTTTCAATCCCCGTACGTGAGGCTTTAACCGAGGAAGGAAATTCCAAGCCAGGTGCACATGATCACTTGCAGACATTTTTTCCTCTTTACTGTCATCTCTCATCTCATTTCTCTAATTTTGCTGTGATTAAGTGACAGAGGAGAGCGAGCAGGAGGACAAACTGAAAGAAAGCGCAAATAAAAAAGAAAAGACAGAGAGAGTGCAGAGAGAGTCAAGAGAAGAGAGAGGAGAAAAAGAAGAAGAACACAGAGACAGAGAGAAAACCGGTGACCAGAACAAGTGAGATAAGAAGAAACAGAAGCAGAGGGGAACATTGGTTAACACAGAAACACAGAGACGAAGAGGAAGAAGAGTGTAGACAAGAATTGAACGAAAAGGAAAATCAGAAACGAAAACAGTCGCAGAAGGAGAGAAAGAAATGTCGCCCAACCAGAGCACCGATCGCCCTCAACTTCAACTTCATCTTCATCTTCAGGAGTAGCAGACCAGGTAAGTCTCTCTTCTTCTCATCCCCAGCTTTACAGTTTAATTTATCCTTTCCATTACAATTCACGCTACTGTAGCTGTGGGTCTCCACTTGGAAGTCATCGTTTCTTCTCTCTTATTTAAACTTCAAATTGAAAGTACAACTGATTTATTTACTGACATTAGAGTAGGAATACATATTTTTTTATGTGTGTTTAATACTTTGTTAATGTGTATTCAGTTCAAGTCTAATATATAAGTTAACAGTTTTTTTTGGTAGAAAAGTTAAACAGTTTATTACATTAAAAAAGACAACATATAATCTTGAATAAAGAGAGTATAATTACATTAATTCTGATAGAAACAAAAAAACAAAAATAATACTAGACATATGTCATGCTGTGATTAAAAAGAAAAAGGCCATTTCATTCTCAGTGAAAACATAATCATACGTAAATCCAAGAACAGGAGGGTACTGATAGAAGTTTGCGTCAACTTGGGAATGGAGTGTTATCTAATTGACCGATTGAAAAGCCATGGTTATCCACACGATTAATTGTCTAGTTATCTTTCGTCCCTGGAATAGTTTTTGTATGACATGCAAGTAAGAATTTTCTTTATTGATTACATTTAAACTGAATATATTTTAACAAAAAAATTAAATTATATCGACACATATTTTGTTTACAAATATTATAAATAAATAAATAACGTCATAACATGTTTTGGTACTATGTATTATAAATTTACCTTGCATATTTTGTTCACAAGTTCACACCATTTAATTCATATCACTGTTATTCTCGTGTTTCTAGCTAAAACAATCGCATTTACATATTTATCAAATATTAAGCTAGCCGAGTAACTGACAAGATCTTCTTCTTCTTCTTCTTCTTCTGGTAAAACTTGAATGCCAAATAGAGAGAGAGTGCGAGCTTTCAACTCTTGTCATTATTAATTATTGCTGCCACCCATTCGAGAACACTTTCTCTTGAAGTGGTTCTATAATATTGGAGTATGTGGATTACATCTAATGAAAGGGAGAGCAAACAAAAGTGAGCACGGCGCCGAAATTTATAGTCCCCTTCATACATGTGTACTCACGACAAGAGTTATGAATGGTTTTATTCAATATTAAAAAAAATGAAAAATAAATCGCTAAATTTAATTTTCTTTTCTGGTTTCTTTAGAGTCGCTGAAATATTGGAATGGGTCTTTTCGGTTTATAAAATAGATTGGTAATTGAAGTAGATGGGATGATATATGAACTCCCACTTGCTCATCTCTATTTTGGCTCGTCCACAATCACCCAAATAGAAAATAGCAGTAGACGCATGCGGGCACCACACATTTGACACTTTTGCTGCAAAATAAAAACCCAGACACAAGAGTGAAGAAGACTGTTGTTTGTCTTGCTCCATCTCAACCCAAATTCACACAATATGCATATAAATATCTGGATATATATCATCATGCCTCCATTCTAATATTTTAAAAAATAATAATTTGCACGTTCTCTTCCACGTCAATTTCACTTCCCGAACGCTTGCCACTATCCCCCCCCCTCCATAATTACCTTTCTTTATATTCTTCTCATGCCCTCTCCCTCCCTCCCTCCCTCTTTAGTTTTTGGGAACTAAGACCGCTTTCTTTCATCGTCTTAGTACTCTTTCGCTCTCAAAACTGATTGCTCATAAAAGACCATGTCTGTTGTTTCACGGTACCTCTTATCATTTATATAGAATCAACCTCGGAGACCAAACCTAGCTACAAACGTTATGAATAGGCTCCAAGAGTGGCCCGAACCAATAGTTCGTGTACAATCCTTGTCCGACAGCGGCACACCCCTAATTCCTGAGCGATATGTCAAGCCCGCGCTAGAGAGGCCATCCATAAATTCCACTGCTTCAATGGATGTGAACATCCCTGTTATTGATCTTGTCGGACTATACGGTGATGATCATGCCCTCCGTGCCGCTATACTTGACCAAATTTCTATAGCATGCCGGGAGTGGGGATTTTTTCAAGTGATTAACCATGGTGTTAGCCCTCAATTGATGGACCGTGCCCGAGAAGCATGGAGGCAGTTCTTTCATTCGCCCATGGAGGTTAAGCAAGCTTATGCAAACACACCCAAGACTTATGAAGGTTATGGTAGCCGGTTAGGAGTTGAAAAAGGTGCCATACTTGATTGGAGTGATTACTACTTCCTCCACTATCTTCCTTCAACATTGAAGGACTGTAACAAATGGCCTACCATTCCAGCTGATTGCAGGTATATATATATATATTTCAATCCATTTTTATAACATATATATGCGCATATCTTTTTGGTTCTTCATACTTTTTAGCACACTAAAATTACACGAAGGCGTCTCAAGTTGCAAATTCGACGTGTCAAATTGATTTCCTATATATGATACATCGTACCTAGTAATTGACTGCACTTTTGCCGGCCACTTATAATTATCATTACATCTAAACGTTGGATATCAACCATATATTTGGATTTTACCTAACTACCATTTGGTTTATTAGTTATCTTTAATACCGCAATTTCAATTTAATTAGTTTTAAGTAACCCTTTACTAATTTGTAGGGAAGTGCTTGATGAATATGGTAAGCAATTGGTGAAGCTATGTGGGAGATTAATGAAGGTTTTATCAATAAACCTTGGATTAGGAGAGGAACGACTTCAAAATGTATTTGGCGGCGAAAACATTGGGGCATGCCTCAGAGTTAATTTTTACCCCAAGTGTCCACAGCCTGACCTGGCCCTTGGTTTATCATCGCATTCGGATCCCGGTGGCATAACCCTTCTCTTGCCAGACAATCATGTCCCTGGTCTTCAGGTTCGTAAAGATGAGAGTTGGATTACTGTAAAACCAGCTCCACATGCTTTTATTGTTAATATTGGTGATCAAATTCAGGTAACCTACACTCTCTATTTCTCTCACTAGCTAGATTATCTACATACAAAATATCTCTCTCTCTCTCTCTCTATATATATATATATATATGCGCGTATGGCTGAGAATTGAAATTTATTACATGTATAGGGCACATATGTTTTTGATGGATAAGTGGTGAGCATTTATGCAACGGGTGGTCCAAAGTTTTTTTAGTAACTTGTCATTTGGTCCCATTTTAGAATAGGGACGAATGAGGGAGAGTGGTCTCATCAGTGATGAAAAGCTTTGAGTATGCCCATTGGAGCATCGGATGAGCTTTCATACTTGTTAAACTCGTCCCTGGTTAATTTTCCCTGGAAAATCAGCTTAGAATTTGTTAGACTTGGTTACCTAGTTCAGATGTAAAATAAAATCAATCCAAAATTAACTTGGTTTGTCTGTAAATTAACTTGCAAATCTAATTAAACCAATCAAAATTTAATAATTTTTTTTTAAAAAACAAAGTTATTTTAGTTTTTTTTTTAAATTAGAATGATTTTATTTTGAGTGACTTGAGTGAACACATAGATAAAGTCCTAGCCAATTTTAATAATTTGGCATGAATACATAGTTTCTTCTCTTAATTGTGGATGAATCTATAAAGTTTCTCAGATTCCTAGAAAGGGGGGAAAGCAAATACAGCTTCTCGTTTAGACCTCCATAACCAGTATTGTTCTTCCCGCTTTCAAAATTAATTAAGAAGATCATACACAGACCTCCTGCTTTTCTTCTGATTTTTACAAACACAGATGAGCTATCCAATGCCACGTTTGAAACATGTGGAATAGGATACATAAAACAAATATTTAAACAATTGTAACAAAAAAGAAAGCAAATATATAGGTGTAGTAAGTTCTTGCAAGGATGCATATAGTAATTATTACAATTTAACTTATCCTAAGATCCTAACTACCATCATGGCTTATCCCTTATTAACTACCATTCCATCAAATTAATTATATGTACCATTTTTCCGCCTAAAACAATTTGGAAGCCACCTAATATATTCTCCATTGTAAATGTCTTCGAATATTAATTTTTGTCATTTGTCGTTATTTAACTTACAATGAAGTGGCTGGTGAAGTTAATGGAAAGCGTTGATAATAAATAAATAAATTATTACACGAGGAACCTTAATTGAATTATTAAATTATGGAATCTAAATCATACTTTTAGACTATTTGTTTGGTTCCCGTAGATTTCGTTAGGATTGCAAAGTTCACAAGCAGTCTAGCATCTCGTTCCTTCCATTTGAGCAATTTATTCCTTACCTTTCCTGTTTTTTATTTAGTTTTTTGAACGATGCCATGTGATTTAAACAATATATAATATAATAAATTGACCGTTGTCGCAAACTCACTCTCATTCTGAAGTGATGCACGCAGTAAACGATTTTGTTCTATGTTTTCTGATATTTCGTTTAATTATTAGGTGCTAAGCAATGCAACTTACAAGAGTGTGGAGCATAGAGTGATAGTAAATTCATCGGAAGAGCGAGTCTCTCTTGCTTTCTTCTACAATCCAAAGAGTGATGTACCCATAGAGCCATTGAAGGAGCTTGTGGCGCCTGACAGACCTCCACTCTATCCAGCGATGACATTTGATGAATACAGACTCTTCATAAGAATGAGAGGTCCCAGTGGCAAATCCCAAGTGGAGTCTCTAAAATCTCCGCAATGATGGTGACGATAATATTTAGGAAATTTTTGCTATAGATAATTTATTACATTACTGTAAATCACAAGCAAACACTCCCTTCATTGGTTAGAATTTGAGTAAACTATACATCTTGTAATCATAGAGGAGAATGCCTTGAAAAAAAAAAATCGTTAATTTATGATAGAACTAAGCGGCAAGACAAATAAAAAATGAGAAAAAATTATTCTATACTTCCATTTCTCGTTTGAGAAAAATTTGGGCCCAAAAAAGATTCCAATTACATCTTGTGACGAGATGCTGTCCCGTCTAGGTACCGTTGATTAAGGCAACAAATCGCTGTTTAAAAAACATGTGTGTTTAACATTTAATTGATTAACGAGGCACGCACGAGGCAACACTAAAATAGCAAAATATTGCATAAATAATTATTGAGTCAATTATAATCTATTCTTTATAATTTATCAAAATTAGTTTTTTTGATCAGTGTTAACCATACTTAGTTTAATAATTCTTCTTTTTTTTTTTTTTCAAAAAATGCTTTCTTTTCTCCTCAAACTTGTCATCATTTACTTGCTTTTTTTAATCATTTGCATTTTTTAAAAACTAAAAAAATAAAATAAATTGAGGATTAAAGAAACATGAAAGGATTGATTTATAAATAAATGCTAAAACATAAGGATTAAATAACAATTATTAAGACCATGAGGATTAATTAGTTATTTTTGCTAAACTACTAAGTTATAATTACCCATGATTATGTGTCCTTGTAATTGACAACTAAATTTTTTAACCATATGCTTCAAGACTTTTCAAAAAGATGAAGCGAGAATAAATATGTGTCACTCTACACAATGGTGGTGGAGCCATTTATTTTATTTTTATCCCGTAGACTGAAGACCTCATACATCACTGATTTATTTCTGATTGAATGAAGTCAAAGATCAAAGAATGCCATAGTTTATATGACAACTTATATTGGTATTATTTAATTTTAAATTATTTAAACTTTCAAACTCGCAAAAGCCGTGTCTTTTGCATGTATGTGAGGTTTTTTAATCTTTATTTGTCTCTTTGTAACTTTATCTCTATCTAAATGGACAAAAACATAATATATTAGCAAATTAATACATATACATACATAATTAATATTGAAAATTAATTTTTTATGCATCAATCATGTTTTAAAAGTCAATTTTGTCAACTATATATGTGGGTTAAGTTTCTTGTTGAATTGTTATAAAATAACCAAAAAGATCACATTTTATTGTCTTGTAGCTTTAAGATCAAAATCACCGCCTTGTAATTGAAAGGACTTCACAAGATTTTTTTTTTACTACTGGCAGATTGCATGATTTAACAAAATCTTTATTTATATAATGAAGTTAACATATCAGTATTGTTATCATCATGGGGCAATTTTGGGTGGCCTGTGGCTTCTGATCACTGTGTGGTGCTGCTATCTACGAATCGCAAAATCCAAGTCTTAAATTAAGGATTTACAAGTTGTGTCTAATCTTTGATCGATGTTGATGTTTCTTTAGTTTGGTGTCCCACTTTGGTGCAAACTGTATCTCGAAACAGCAAAAGCAATAATTCGTGTTGTGATATAACCCTGACGCGATAAGACATACAGCGAAAATATCAGACCACCCACAACAACGTTTGGATCCTTGGAATGAAACCTAGACTCAATCATCTAGTTCAATATCCAAATACCCAATAAATATTCTGAGCTATTACTTGTCAGATCCTAAGAACTGGGATGCAAGTGATCAGAGGGGGTGTTAACTCACATCTTGATAAGACTCGGGCATAAAACCTAGACTCAAATAATTGAAATTGTAAACCCTTTTTTAGTCCAGATTCTAACAGCAAAACATGACAGTGTTAGATGGAAGAATCACTGCCACGTACAATACCATAAGGCTGCAATTTTGATGGTTTAAACCACCACGTTCAATGTTCCTATAAATCGCCTTTGTTGAAGGACGAAAATCGCTGTTAAACCTTTTCGTTTCCCAAACGAACCATTCTGGAGTTTCCTTGGAGTTTTGAGAAAACGGGGCTAGTTAAAGAGTAAAATTAAAAAGGGTTAATGTCGGGTGTTGTTAGTTTTTCGATGTCATCTTGAAATCTTATATAAAAAACATCAAATTAGAAAATAATTGATTCCCAGTTGCTGGTATTATTGAATCTTGCTGTGTAGAAAGGTGTTGCAACTTGATTGTCAATCTGTGACAATAATATGAGGTAGTCAAGCAAGAGACAAAGTTCTCCTGTATATCTTTATCTTCTAAAAAATGACTTCTACGAGCTGTATCCACTAGGATCCCAACATGTCTGTATCAGTTGGAATTCGACGAAAAATAATCAGGATTAGGTATTTGGAAGTCTGTTCCTCATGTAGATGTGGACTTCCATACTGATTTTTTGCGATTAAAAGAGATAAGATGGTCGTAGACAACATTTGAAATGAAATAATGTTATTGATTGACTATTTCAAATGACTTTCCTCACCTTTAAAAGAAAAGAAGCAAAATAAAATCATATTGAATGTTGTAAGCAGAAGAAACGACAAATTTCATCTACCAGGTGCTGGATCCAACTCAAAATTATGGATTAATTAGAATAATAAGCATGGCTAGTAAACTATTTAGTTCACATTATAGCAGCTAATTAAAACAAACGTAATTGTAAACTGTTCTTCCGAGCCTTTCAACTCTAGTAATATCAACAGCTACTGAAAAGAAACACATCGAACTAATCACCCCACACCCACAGCTACTGCAATGCTCCTTTCAAGTATCAAGCACTTGATTGTTTGGTGGAAGGAAATGCGGATACTATCCTGGCTTCCTTTTCCACTGAAAAGACACTTTGCATTCACATTTGTCCCCTTTTGATTCATTCTCTGCCGAGGAATCCGTCAAGCACAGCAAACAATTAATCATTGCAGCAATGATTTGCAATCAGAATAGTACCCATAAATTGTACTTTATTGTCTCAATAACTGTTTCGTTTACTGTACAAATTGCATTCTTTTGCTGGGTTCATACAATTTTGTCTCAATAACGGTTTTGAAGGATTTCATATTATTATACATTCCAACAAATATATAGATGAAATATATTTAAAATATGTTATCAGAATGTTTCACACGACGGTTACAGTCCAATACAGAAAATCAGAGTAAGTAAATTCATTGTTAGATTAACACACACATCGACGACTTCGTTTCATTTATTTCGCATGCGAAGCATATGTTTAATCAATCTATTTTTAATTAATTTGTTGTAATTTATAAATATATTTAACTGACTACATTGTTGTCTTACATGTTACGACTCTTGAATGTGAGCCAAGTCTAATGAAGCTTTTTGTGGAAACGCACGTGCAAAGTAAAGACCGCCAAAAAAGGATACAACAATTCATCGATAGTCACGCTCAGTACTTTGTGGTACATTGGTTTCCATCCATTTTCTTTCTTAAATTATTATTTTCTTAAATTTGATGATTTTATTTTTTTATTTCCAGAAGACATATAACTGATGATTGAAGGAGAGATGTAGGGACCATCCTTTGATCCACCTGGATTTTGATTCGGATTTATGGTTGGAGGTGGGATCGTCTGGTGGACCTGATAGAAATAAGATATATGAACTCTCCAACACTATGATCAAGAACTTGCGGACATTTTGTAGTGTTTCAACTGTTGGGAGGTCGCAATTGGTCTCAAGCACTCAGTCTTTGAAGTTTGTGGCCTTGTTAGATTAAGGAGTGCAAGAACGTACGACTCATCTCAATGAAAAATATAAACGACTCTTTGTGGATTATGAAGAACTCCGTCGACTGGTCATGTCTATTAGATCATATATAGATGGGCGGTACATATGCACCCTCTTATTGGCTCTATAATCTCAGAGATGACCAGTCTCCTCTTCCTCCTTCAACACTGTCTTTATTTTGGTTTCATTGTATTTGAATGTATAAATTTGTAATAAATACTTGGCTTTTATATTGAGATCATTGATTTTTAAATACTTGAATTTTGTACAAATTTAAAATTATTTTCTATTTCTGTTCAATAGATTTTTAAATAAAAAATATTTTAAAATTATTACAGACAGGGTCACCGACGTAATAATTCTGTTGATATATTTCAGAAAGTTGTAAAAGAATTACTGCAAATACCATTGCAAATCACCGACGAAATTATTCTGTTGGTATATTCTAGTGGGTGATTTTTTTTTGACATGCATTGTTTGTCTGTAAAACCATTAATAATATTTTTTTAATTAACGATGGATTTATCAACAGCCCAAAACTTATCGATGAGTTTTTTCTGATGGCTTGTACCATTCGCGAATCTATCGGTAAAATAATCACCTACGACATATTAAAGTAAACACCAACATAATTTTTAGTTGGGAAACTGTTAAATATGGTAGTGTTTTTTGAGTTTTTTTAGAAAAGTGAAAAGTTAGAAAACATTCATTTTCAGGAATAAAAAAATCACTTTCCGTTAGTAAATGTGTTTTCTTAGTTTTCTATTTCCCAAACATAATAAAATAAAAATTTAAATTTTTTGACAAGGGAACACAGCCTTTATTTGTGATAATTGAATATAAGATTTGTAGAAACAAGAAAGCATTTTGATCCTAGGAGGGTCTTGGAGTAGGATCATAGTCTAGTCCAAAATTTAAAAAGAGAGATTATACAACTCGAAAAAAAAAAGCACAACAGGCATAGGAGAACTTGTGAATGATAACTTCATCCACTATTGGGTAATGGATATTAGCCAACTCAATTGAATGGAGTTTTAATTGGATTTTATGAGGGTTAAAATGGGTTGGATATAAGTGCAAGTCAAAGTTTTATATCATCCATCATCCAACCTAGTATTTTAAATATATTTTTTTATTAATATACATGGTTATTATAAACCTTATAAAATAAATTTAATTATCCAACCTTCACTTATAAACTAAATCTTACTCAATAAATTAATTCTTTTAATTATCATTATATTATATAGCAAACCCTATAAAAATAAATCCAAGTTTATAATTGAAGTTTAATTTATAATTATGAATGCGTGATATTAATGATAATAATAATCAATTAAGAATATATAAAATTAGTATTTAAGATAAGTATTTATATATCAAGTACTAATTAAGCGATGTGTGATGTAAATTAGGTGGTGATGTTAACCACATAGTTCAACACTATATACATGATATTTAATATAAATTTGATATTGAATACTTTATATAAACAATGTCATTAATCACTTATAAACTCTTGCTTAGTATCGGTCTTTAATGATATAGTTTTATATTTCTAAAACACACCTCAAGTATATAATAATTCTTGGGAAAATAAAATTATTGACAAATACATGAGATCTTTCACAGTAATCACATCTAAAAAAAAGCTTTCAATTTGATCTGACCTGATTGAAAGCGGGTTGGATGTGAATAATATTAATTGTGCGGATGCATAAGAACCTGCCGGATCCGAGATATTTGCATTCCCTAGGAGTTCTTATGTTCTTAATTCTTGCATTTTTCTCAAAATCCCAAGTGCTGGTATTACAAATGTTGACACTTGACAGTCCGTGTGCGCTTCTCTTTCAAATACAACTTTAATAATTTAAACGAGAAAAAGAAAAGAAAAAAACACACGACGGTCAATAATGCATAAATTATATCAATCAACAATCAAATAATTTGATTTGCTTGCCTCTTTGCTGCGTTGGATACAGATAGGAGCCTTTCAACAAACTTTGGCACCTACTAAGCTGATACTCCAGTGATTAGAATTTCGAAAACAAATCCCAGTTAAATCATAAGATGGTGGTTGCGCAGCCATGCGGTGGTATATAATAATTGTTATTTTTTAAAATATTTTTCATTTTAAAATAAGTTAAAATAATATTTTTTTGTTTTTTAAAATTATTTTTGACATTAACATATCAAAATGATTTAAAAATATTAAAAAATATATTAATTTGAAAAAAAAAATTTTAATTTTTTTTAAAAAAAACTTCGAAATGAAATACCAACACTATCAAATAAATATTAATATATTCAAAAGATTATATCCTCACCTACACCTAGCTAGCTAGAAAAACACGTTCACAAAAATAATAAATATTTCTCTCTCTCTCTAGAATCAAATACTCAAAAGATTATCCTCACCTGCACCTAGAAAAATACGTTCACAAAAAAAGAAAATCTTTTTTTATCCTAACCTGAACACAGGATAAACAAGACATGAAAAACAAACAGCTCAAGGAAACCATCGGCTTGAATTTATCAGGATAATAATCAAGTACATTGCAACTTTCATGTAAGTTAGGCTATTATTTTTATAGCTTTTTTCTTAATAAAATTTTAATTATTAATCAAAAAAAAGTACATTACAACTTGTAATTGCATCTATAGCACCGGAGTATTCAGAGGGTGTTTGAAAATGTGATTGCTGTTGTTTCTTAAAGTGTTTTTCACTTAGAAATGCATGTTAATAATGTTTTTTTTATTTTTTAAAAATTATTTTTAAGATCAACACATTAAAATGATTTGAAAACATCAAAAACATATTAATTTAAAATAAAAAAAATTAAATTTTTTTAAAATTACTTTAAAAAGCACTCCCTCCCAAATAGGCTCTCAGGGTCATATAGTGTTCCACTGGTTGGATTCAGTGAACCTTAAATTTCGATAAGAAAGATGTGATATTCCGACGCTCAAATGGGGGCAAAAAAAAGAGTAACAAAAATCTCGTCAATAGTTTACTACTGTGTGTGATTATTACTATCAAAGTAGGGCAAATGTTGCTGTGTTTGCGTGATCATGCACAAGAGAGAGGTAGACTCAGATTCCACGTGCTAAAAAGACCTGGCACGTTTATTTTCTGTAGGCGGTGGTTAGAAGGGCACGATCAGAGAAGACTAGACGGTGAAGAAACTATTAGAATTGGCCTTGATCATAGCCAGCAAGCACGGTACCAATTATTTATTTTTCCGTGTCTGTGATCCCTTTCCTGTGATAAAACGTCACCTGAAACGCTATCGTACAATTTGATGAGAGTGATACGAAACGTGGTTTAAATTGTATTTTTAATTTTTTTTAATTAAATATTTTTATATTTTTTTATATTATTAGGATGTGTTGATATCAAAATAATTTTTAAAACATATATAAAAAAATTATTTTGATACATTATCAAACAAAAAATACTTTAAACTGTCACCACTAATATAATTTCAAACAAACCTTTTATCTAACATCTAAAAAAGAGTTTTAATAATTATCAATATTTAAAAAAAAAACATGCGAAAAACAAAAAAATAATCCTTCAATCTCCTTCAACTTTTATTTTCTTGTTTGCTCCAGGACATTTTACAAAGTTTTAAAAATATTTTTCGAGCTTTCCTTATCTTTAGAGAATCCTCGGTTAGTCCCCAACCCATTCACCAGCTCTAAATTGAATCTCAAAGCTAAATGTTTTCTCTGTTGTGTCCCTAAAACATCAAACGTTTCCATGTCCATCAATGTTTTTCATTAAATATCCCTTTTCAAGTTAATTTGACGTTTTTCGTTACGAAACCGTGTAGAAAGAAAGAACCCAATTGAGAAATGTTGATAAAATCAGTTACTTTCGGATGAGATTGACAATCAGGTAAAACGTTAGGGGCTAAAACAAGGCTCCCCTTTTCTCTCCACTTCCTCCCCCAGCGTAGAAACATAATATTGGAGGAACAAGGGGAAAAGCTTCGTGACATGAGGGGTTTCCGTTAAAAAATAAATTTCAAAAACCTCAAATTGCTGGCGCATTTATCTGTTCCAGTTCCATCCCACCAAAACACACCTTCAAACAAAACTGAAGAGGAAAAGAGATGCTGCTCCAACCGAGTCTTTGAAAATTGGACTTTATAACGGATCATCATTTGACGAGATCAATCATCTACTGTATATTTCTAACTAAGACCATCATCTTCATTTTTTTTGATTCAGCATATTACCTCTACCTGGTTTATTTGTTGAAAAACACTGCTTTAATAATTAATAAATAGCGACATGTCTAGCTGAAACGGCAGATTTTTGTTTGACGGAAGTTCAAGTTATGGAGGAAGGCGCCGCATCATAGATGCTCCGTGAATGTGCTTGACTTGCACCATAGGAGGCCTTCTCTGCGAGCAAGCAAACAAAAGCAGAGGTCACTTGTTCTTTGATTAGCCATTTTTTCAAAGAAATACGAACTTGAAATGTAACATCAACAAGTAAGTTGGGATCAAGAATTTGCCTGGAATAAAAAGAGCTTACAGAAGAAAACTTAGATTTTGGAAACTGGAATCCTGATGAATCTCTTGGTGTGCATGCATCAAATTTTCATGGATGGAAGAAATGCTAGATTGTATATTAATCATTGATCTTCTCCGAACTGCATAGTCAATCTACTGTGTTTCTGTTCGAAAATAGAAATAGATTTTATGGTTTCCCTATTTGTAAAGTTGATGTCAGACAACCTCTTCTGTTCGCTGTTTGAGATTTGCTTAATGATTGAGGTTGACATAATTTTCTGTTCCCCTTGATAAAAAGAGACGATATCAGACTGCCTATTATTAACTGTGGTCTGTTTGAATCTTTCATTTTAACAGGGATTAACTCCAGCTGTCCTCTTCTTTAATTCTTTCTTTTTTCCATCGCTAATGAAATTAACTTGTTCATCGGAAAGAAAAGACATTAATTAATCAGCTACCGTCAAGAGAACTCGAGGGCGGCGCATGGCATGCAGGATTAGAGAGGACCATTTTGCACAGACGGGCTTACCTTACGCACCCAAAATACAAATATCCAACTCGATTGACTCGTATTCGAAGCAGCTTACTCGTCACGAAAAAAAATGCTCTCCCAACCACAGAGAATGAGATGATATCTCCAGGTTTGAACCTTTATACTCCAAGATCCATGAGCCCAAGTTCATTAATGGACCGTGCCACACATAGCCACGATTGCATGCAGTCCCAAATCCTAGTTATACATGCAAATCACACGCAATGGGCTCCACAATTCACTTGCAGACGTGACTCACAGCATAGCTAGGATCTACAACTGTATCGAACCGTGGCTGTCCTTGGGAAATCCTTCGGGGATAGCCTCCTGCAATTCGATATTGGCACCATTAATATTAATCACATACTCCATAAACTATCGTTAACCAAAATCTAAGACAAGAATTTCTCGGTGTGAAGACCCCCAAAGTTAAAACAACATTCACTTAGATAAGCACTGTGATCCCCAGATGGAACCTTAACACCTTTTTTTTAAGCAATAAAAGAAAAAACTATCGTGCTTTGGAACAACATCAGTGAGCAATAATGAGGTCGATCCCTCAAAAGCTTTGCTGTCTGTTAGTGCCTAGACTTCTTTGTGCTGCAAGAAGGGCATTTGTACTGCTTGATACTTTCTGCTTTTGCTGGAGTTATCTTCACACATTTTCCATGGTACCATCGTTCACAGATGTCACAGCCAATCCAAAACTCATCGGCATTGTAGTTCCCTGCACAGCTCCCACAAATGGTGTCTCCATGCTCGTCTTCATCCTCCACATAACTTAACTTGGAATTACTTCTCGCCTGTCCATCTATTGATCTCTGCAATATAATAGGTAGGTTAAAGATCCAAAACTAGTCAAACAAAACAAATGCATTTATGAGTTTAAATTTGATAATTAGAGACAAAACATTTTCACCTTTGTGTTATTCCTGGATTTGCTGCCACTTTCTGCACTAGGTTTGTCTTCTACTGGTTTCCTCCCAGTTACAATTTCGAAGAGGGTGGGCAGATCATTTATCATGCTAAACAATCGCTTCCTGAGGGGGGAAAAACACATAACCACTAAATTATGCTACTGTGAAATGTCAACATTGAAATCAAAGGTTCAATACATAAGCACACGACAGGGAAAAGGAAATCATATCAGAAACATAAAGTATTTAGTGTTGGACAACTTGTGCAAAACAAATTGAGACAGGTGCACGAAGAGAACAGGAACGCAAGATTATCAATAGATAATAGTTAGCACAAGTCCATGTAGAAAACATCTAACAGCTCTATCACAACGTCCTCATTATACAGTATCCGGCTAATAAGATTATTCAAAACTACTAGCCATATGCTATTCTAGTAGTGGATTGAAATTCCAGCAAGCAGAACCCAAGATCTGGGTTATCATCAACGTCTGGGGGATCATAAAACAATTGCATTGCGGATACATGTGCACTCCCGAGGAGATCCAAATTGTCCAGTTTTAAGTTCACTTCATTGCAAATATTTCTATGATGGTATTTACATCCTATGCAGGTCAAGAACCCAAGATATCGCCATTCCAACAGAGGTAAACTTGAACATGGAAAAGATAAGACAGGTGCAACCTGATTTAAATCTGTTGTTCACTTTGTGCCATGTATGCCTACGATCATATTCATATCTTAATCCCAGGCAGGTCCCAAAGACCAGAGTAGCATTCTAATTCATTTGGGCCATAGTACAGTCAGGCACAATCCACCAAACTTCTGACCATTCCCAAGCACAAATATTAAAAAGAAGATACACTTAATTAACAAACTAACAAGCAATGCTGTTGAAGACATTAGAAGCCCAGCTCATTCTCTCTGGTGTTTCATTAAAAAAAGACCAAGGATAAAAAGAAGGAAATATTACACCTAAGTGCTTACAAGCACTGCTAGAGTGCTTCTCCATAATGGCAAAACTGCTAGCTTTGATACAAAAATATGAAAACAAGAAGCTGCAAGCTCAAAAGGTCAAAATTCCCTCTCAAGCAATTAAGATTAATTCCATACCGAATGATGTGGAACATGTTGCAGATGAGTTTAAAGACCAGACAAATAAGGCAAAGCCTACAAAGAACACATCAAACACAATATCTGACAAAAACAACCACAACTTTAGATATGATCATTGGACCAAGCTCAAATTTGATCGAGAGATTCAAGAGCACGGTTCTATAGGGGTCAGCTAGCCGAGGTCGGGATGGCCCTCAAATTAGGAGATGAAGTTATTGTTTTTGTTGTTTTAATTATTTTCCTAGTTAATTTCAGATTCTTATTGTTTTTCCAACTTAGCTTTAGATTCTTTTGGTTAGACCAGTTTTAAACTCTATATAAACAATTGGTGTGATATTTTTTTTTATTAGATGATTGAATTAAAAACTTTTCAGAATATATTAGAGTTTTTCTCTATTAATTTCTCTATAGTATAGGGCTATAACCTTAGAGGTTTACTTGTTGAGAAACTTGGTTTCTATCTATGTTTTACATTGCGTCACGAAGTACGCAAGTGTGACTGATGATGGATGATACTTCACCAGTCTTCCATGGAGTGTAAGACATCGTCACTTTTATAACTTGTGCACAAAGCAAAACATATTTCTTAGAAGATACTTTTCTCAAAACTACAAGTTAGTGGCATGGTGTGCCACATCACCATTCTTAATTGACCAATGCAACTAAAACAACAAACAGAGTGGTGAGAGAAAGCAATATCTACCGGAGATCAAGTATCATAATGTAAGGGATGAATATACTGGGAAAGTTGATACAGGACCTACATCCTTCCTCAAATTCACTTCACATCAATATTCCACAAGGCAACTATTCTACCACAACACATATAACTACAGGAGGTTTCACAACGCAACAAACCTTCAGTGAAGACAGGAAAACAAATTAAGTAGTTGAACAACAGGACTGTCTTTAGTCAAAGGAGTTAATTCTCAAGATTCAAATAATTCAAATATCATTTTGCTTCATTTAGTTAGTTTTTTTTACGTCGCTGTAGGGGTCAGTTTTATTTCAACAAGCACAATGTATTGTTACCCTAACCAACCAAATGTCTTTTTTCCTCTACATCAACATAGAAAAACCCTCAACCATATGCCTATTCAAAAAGCAAAAATGCAGAAAACTTGATAAGATACAGTCTTGGGGTACGTGAACAAGCTCACACACAACATAAAAACAGCATAGACCAATTCAAAAGCAATCTTGTTTGTTGAAGATTAATGAGGGAAAACATGTGAAATGAGAAATATTTGTTTCTTTACATTTACAAACACGTTTACTTTATCCTATCAAGTCCCCTTTTCATCTATTACATTCCTCTTAACAACATAAACACGGGAAGCGTGCCTTTTAGATAAGGTGATTTTAGTTAACCACATGAATATTACTTTTTCCTGCTACGTCTACAACTGCAATTTCTATTTTAAATATGATAACAATGTTCATGAACTTAAGAAGCGATCATTCAAACTACTCTATGTGCTCAAAATGCATTAACAGGTTCAAAATGTTGTCTTTTCACCTAACTGTAAAAAGTTGTTGAATTCTGATAAAAAGCAACATAACACAGCAATGCTACTGAGCTAGCTGAGATGTCTGTGAAGTCCAGAATGATTGCGCATTTTATTTATTTAGAAATATAACTTTCAGCAAATCAAAATTTCTTGCCATCCTCTCAAAAGCACTAATCATGTAGTGTAACAGAACATTTCCTTTGACTGAGTTTTCTTACAACTCTCTCACAAGCACCATTTAAGTGTTCATGGAGTGTAATACAATATTTCTTCACACTATTTCATGTCTTAAAAATTATTAGCTTCCCATAATTTTGTTTCTTTGATACCCTTGCCCAAAAAATTCTTGGCCACTATGAATAGCTGACCTTTTCACATAAATTATACAAAACAGAATTCATGAATCAGAATACCAAGTTAAGTTAACAAATAAAGCAATTGGCATCACATGAAAATCAGTGCAAGTACAAATGGAGCCTCTGAATTGCGGAGCATTAAGAACCTAAGATTCCACCACCTATTTGTGAACAAATGTAAGCAGGAATCAACAAACAAAATTAGAATGAACAACGTACCTGTCGTTGCGATTAAGCCGTGCACCAAAGTAGAATGCCATAGAAAGCAACCAACAGTCACTATGGACAGCCACAAGAGAAAGCCAATCTTTACGACTCATCCCATCCCTGGCAAAATTAATGCCCAAAGCAGGCTCAGGGAGCTCCGGGGGAACTTCCTCAGCTGGCAGAGTCACCTCCCAGGACTCAGTTGGATGTCCATACAAGCACAAATTTTCTTTTTCTAAAATCCATTGTACAAGGTCAATTTCCGTTGGTTAAAACAAACATTAATGAAAAATCCAAGAAAAAATCACAAATAATGAAAAGATTAATAACAACAACAGTAGAATCCTAAAAGATTATTGAATTTTTTTTGTTTTGTTTGTTAGGTCAACGTTGAGCTTAAAAGAGAAAGCGAGAAACAAACCTGGATCGCATTGAATGTAAACTTCATCGGCTTCTGACAAAGACAACAACAGCAACAACATCAGCACAAGTAAAAAGAAACCCACAATATACACATGCATGCGAAGAAGATTAATTTAACGAATTAAGAAATTTAGGGATTTGAAATCGGGATACCGATAGTGAGAGCACGAACGAGGGCAGAGCGACGAGCGCTGTAATCTTTGAAGATCTCTTCTACAGTGCGAGGGCTTGTGAGTATGGAAGCCATACATAAGTTAATTAATGAGTTAATTTGGTTATTGTTGATGGATAGGGTAATTTGGTAGGTTAGTGTCTGTACAGGAGAGTACTGATGGTAACGGTTGTTGTTGTAGTCGTCTTTTGCATCGAGACCGAGGCTGAGGCTGAAGACTGGGAAGAATGAGAAAGAGGAGGTTTTTATGTCTTTTGGGTTTGTGTGAGTTTTGGCAGGCCAGGATTTCTTTTTTCACTTCGGGCTGGTTTTGGTGAAAATGGACTATCTAGACGTTTTGTTCTATTGGGCCGTATTATTAGAACTTGGACTCCGGTTTAATTTGTTGGCCGTATTATTAGAACTTGGACTCCGGTTTAATTTGTGGGCCGTATTATTAGAACTTGGACTCCAGTTTAATTTGTGGGCCGTATTATTAGAACTTGGACTCCGGACTTTCAAACCCATGGGTTTAATTTTCTGTTCCTTTTTTATTGGATCGGTTAACAGGTATTCTTGTGAGTATTTGAAAATTATAATTCCTTTTCTCAGAGTGGCTCTGAGCTGCAGGCAAGTAAGCAGTGGTTGATGCTAGCATGGGATTTAGGATGTCCATAAAATAAGATTTTATCGGTATATTTTTAAGAAAAATGCTCAATTAAAAGAATATATAGATATAATTTTTTGAATTTTTTGATATATTGAATTGGTAGCACATCATTGGGTATGGTACATTAAGTCTAATCAAAGTCAACCCCAACCATGATTGGCTTAGTGGTGTGCAAAGCCTTGAGAGCTATGGATTAGATGCTAACCAGACCCCATTGTGATTGAATTAGGTAGTGTGTCAAGCCTCCAGCGTGATGGGTCTAATGTTGAGAAATAATTGGGTGTAACATCATTAATTTTATATATTTTTATATAGAATCATAGAGTAGTTATTTCTAAAAAATAAATTTAATTAATTAAGTTTATACTTCACCAAGCCCATTAGGTGAATTAAATTTTTTTATGGCCAGTCATATCACTATTTTTTAACTGGATAAAATAAATGAAATACAACTCAAAATATTATAAATATAAAATTATATTTCAATCTCTCATCTATATAAAAAGATAAGATTCATAACTATATCATGAAATTTTCAAAACAAAAATTTACAATTTTTATTCTCAATTGTATATATATATCGAGAACATATCTCTCTAGAATATTATTGTATTTTTTTTTTCTAAAAACATATTTATTTAAGTATCGGAGAGTCTTTGTTTTCATAAAAAAAAATCTTTTGTAGGTATTAACCACAATCCATCTTGATATATTAAGCATTAAATATAAATTATCAACTATTTTTTATAGAAAGAATGGATAAAATTACTATAATCAATTGATTAACTTATTATTATCTAACTCGAAAATTTTATTTTTAAATTACTCTAATTGATTAACAGTTTGTCCAACCTGAAAATCTTATTTTTAGATTACTTGAATTTCTAAAACATCAACAGATATAAAACAGTGATGGCAGGGACAGATTTACGGGATTCCTTCAAGGCCATTCAGGAGCTGAGTTCTATCCTCATTTCCCTATCATGAGTAGCTTCTCGGCTGAGATTGTCATAGCTCTATGATGCACTTTGCGAGAAGGAGCAGATTTAGAAAAACCTGATTTACTGTGCATGGGCCCACGTATTTTTTGCGTTTAAAACGCTGAAAATAAAAAGCATAAAAAACCTGCTTTGCGCGCACTGTAGCATGTAAAAACGAACGAACAGTGCAATTCACTGCACTGTTCACGAGTGAATTGCATTTTTTTTTTTTTTTTTTTTTTAAAGTGTGTTAATTGTATTAATTTTTTTATAAAAAAAACTAGTTTAGAGAATTAAATTCATTCGCGATGTGAACAATATTTTTTTCTTAAAAAACTAGTATAGAGTGAATTAAATTTACTCGTACAATAATATTAATTTTATATCTGATAATATTTTATCTAATTTTATTACACGCTCAAAAAATTATGAAAGCTGTAGTTCTTATCGGATGAATTTTGTACGTAATGGAATTATAAATAGTTTAATGGAATAATAAAAAATATTTTATATAAAGTATTATTTTTTTCATTATGTAATAGGAATAATTAATTTTACAATATTTAAATTTAAAACCATCAATATTAATATATATATTTTTAAAATTATTTTATAATCTCAATTTCAAAAGCTTTTTTAACCAAACACATTAAATTATTTTTTCTTCGACCTCAATTTTAACCATAGTTTTAACCAAACACCTATTTTTTCAAATCAACCTTAACTAAAAGTACTTTTTATAAAATAATTTTTTTCAAACCACAACCACGATAGCTACCGTAATACTAAACACATTTTTAATGGCAAAGATAGAGTTAATTCCACCTTTCTTATTATAATAGAGTTTTGTTCTGCCCCATAACACAATTGTATTTTACGATGATATCCAAACAGAATGTGTTCCTATATCATATTTGACTGATGGTGTCTAAGATAACACAGAATGTAGAAAATCTTTTTTTAAAACAATACATTTTTTTTTCATTTAATAATTTTGCATGTTAATTATTTAATAATTTCTTAATAATAATATTCTTTTCAATTCACATTATGCTAAAAATAAATTCTCAATTCTATAATTACTTCAGTTTTTATTTAAATTTTGAAAAAGATTCTTCATTTCATAATTTATTTATTTATTTATTATTTTTTAATGTAACTTTATAAAAATAAATATTTTATCTAATAAATTGTAATTTCCTTTGGTTAATTCATTTTTTTATTGATATATATTAGGAAAAATTCGTAATCTACTTTAGTCAGTTAATTTTATTAAATTTTCTTGACCGGTGGATAAACAAAGTTTTATAATAAAAAAAATACAAGGGAAATTTTAACAATATAGACGTGTAAAAGAAATTGGAATAGATAGAGGGAAAAAGAAGCAGATCCGGCTTGGAACCACTCCTAGGTGTGCCAGGATTGGGACGCACATTGGGCAAGAAAGATTGGAGTATATATGCTACATTTGTGACCAGACTTCACCTGACCAAATTATTCTTTTTCTATTTTCCATCCTCTTTCCCTCTCTTCTAAATATTTATCTTATTTTTATGGTTTTTTTTCCTTTTACATACGAGTTTTTTCAAATTAAATGGTGGAAATTAAGTGTTTTAAAATTAATGGTTTAAATCTTAAGTTGGAGACATCAACAGAAATTTTAAGCTCAAGGATAGTTTTTTTTTAAAAAAATATTATTTATATCTCCAGAACACGTCCCTCTTATACTTTTTTTTGGAGATACATAAATTGGCTCAATTTCTGACTTCAAGACAGATGAAATTTAGTTTTTGTTCTCGTCCCTCCCTCCCTCTCTCTACTATTAAACAGATTTTTGTCCCAATATTCTGTCCTTTTTGTCTTGAAACAGCAAGCCAACACGTTTACACAATTGAAGTTGCATTCAAGAATCTTGAACAAAAAGTTCCTATGTAGGTTAGTATCTGCTAAGATACCACAAACCTAGTCGGAAATCAAAAAAATTGTACATCAGCTGTAGGAATCAAAGCAATGAAGACATATAACTATGTATTTAACAAGCAGGTGACACATCACCAAAGCACTACATGCAGATTATAATTAATACACAATTACACGTACCTATCCTGCAAAACCCGCTAGAATTGATGGGATTAAGAGGATAAACAAGAGCTACTTGATCCTAAATGCTAAATTACACATTAAAAAACACAGGAATTGCCCTTTTTGAAGGCATCAGTTGATTATAATTTTTGTTGGAAGGTGATCTCCTGACATGCGCTCTTCTACAAGCAAGCCCTTGCAGACAACAAGTTTCACAATGGAATCTGCTTTCAGTTTGTACCTTCTCAAAACTTCAACAAATCCCCAACCAAGAACTTGCTCCACCCAATCCTCAACCACTCTCTTCCGATCAGATAAATAGGCAGCTGCGAGTAACTGCTCCGTGACTTTTGGATCAATATCTAGCAAGCATTCCGAACCTACAATCTTGTGGAAGCACCCATTAACTTCATTCAATATTCTTTCAGCAAGAGCATCAAAATCAAAAGGCTTGAAAAACACCCTTGCGTCAATTTTCTCAAGAAAATCATGCAACCAAGCCTTGGAGTTGTCAGGTGCATGATCATTATCTGGGCTTCCATCGTCAGTGTCTAGCACATCATTCTCTTCTGCAGGAAGGTTCAGATCTAGATTCCTAGCTGACGTCTTATGAGCTCGTTTCACCATCTCTTTGATTTCTTGTCTGTCTAGATTTTGATTTGCCCCAACCAGCTTTCTTTTATTCAAAAAGATAGAACCAGAGACGCCTTTTCTCAGTGTGAATGGAGCAACCATTTTGCCTACTTCGTCACCAAGAGCTTGTTCAATTAATATCTTCACTGGCCAGTCCCTGACTCTTGATATTCTCTCCTCGGAAAAGGTGGAGAACTCATTACTAGAAGAGCAAACTTTATCCTCCGTCAATGTTGAAGTTGTCACGAATATTGCATTGCTGATTCCAATTTCTCTCCCGTGAGAATCTGCAAATTTACCAGTCTGAATAGCATGTGACAAGCTCTTTTGAGCCTGCACATCAGCCTTGTCTATATTTTCAAGAAACACAATAGACAAGGGTTTCTTGCACAGCTCCCCGGCAACAAAATCAACCACAGTCTTCCCCCTTAACTTTACAGTGTAGCCATGCACCTCTGAGTGGTCAAAGACCATGCGGGTATGGAGCATCCCATCTTGAGCACTTAAATCTGCAGAAATAAAGTTCTCCCTACTTCCATATATGATTTCTGCAAGGGCAGAAGCAATTTTCTTTTTCCCGCGCCTATCAGGTCCACAGAAACTGAACCATATATCCCCTCTGAGACTTGCCCCCTGTCGTTTCTCATTTCTTGTCTTGCAGCGAGCTATTGTTTGGCTAATAACACGTATAGCTTCATCTTGCCAGCCAACTCTTTCAACGACAGCTCTAAAGAGCATCTTGGCATTGCTGAGATCAAACTGCCCGCCGTAGTCAGGAGAAGAAGATGATGATGATGATGGAGCCCAGTGGTCAGACATACTCCCATGCACAGCATCAACATTTGCTGAAAAGGAACCTGATCGGTCCTGTGGAAGCTCCATGTGGTTTTGATTTACAGTTTTCTTCAGTTCATTACTGGTAGGGACGGAACTTATTCTCAAGCCCAAATCTGTGGTCACAGAAGTCATGGATGTTGGAGATGCTTGACTACCATCAACCATGCTCGAATTGGAGAAATTATGTGGAGAACTGAGGCCACCAGACTCAAGATCTTCTTCTTTTGAAGGTTTTTCCCGTTGCTTGGATAGAATACAATCACTCTTAGCCTCAGAAACAACAGGAAGAGGAAAACCTAATTGCTTTCTCGGTGTCTTTTGTATGTCAGAGGAAATGCATGAATTTACATTCACACATCCGCTTCCATTTGGCAGTGCACTTGTATTTTTGCTTCTAGGATTTTCAGCATTTTCCTTTTTGTCTCCAACCAGCTGAAAGCCCGCAACAGTTGGAAACTGAGGGAGATGAGTGTTTAACCCAGGTGGCTGGGTGTGATGAAGACGCTGGCATATATCGTTCCATTTCCTTTGCAGACCTGCAACTTTGGCACTCAATACCGTTCCATCATCTCTGGTCTGCACTGAAAAGGTACAAACTGGTGTTTACATGGACATGGAAAAAATTCATCATAATTTAATGCAGTGTGTTAAACCAAATGTGCTATGACAATGTCCCCTCCATTTGTCCTGCAAGAAAAAGAATTACTAGCCAGTTCTTGTCCAAAACACAAACTACCGTATGAAGTATACCATAAACTTGCACCGAAAGCATAGAATTAGCTAAGTTTATGGTTCCTAACAAGGAAGTTGGGCGTACAATTATTAGCCCCCCTGAGATCAGATCATACCTGTTGAAATTATAGACATTTTGTCGATGCATAAATTCTATTTCCAATAAGGCCAGACGAGAGTAAGGTTAACTAAATATCATGTGCCTTGTAGCTATTCAGAGGTGTACAGCCACAATATATTACATTTAAACACTTGAACCACGTTATAGTCAACTCCAGTTCAAGTAAGGAAGCGTTATCATATTTGGAAGATAAAAACGATACACACCTTCGCATCCAGCCCCTTGTTAGTGCCGATTTCAGCCATCTGCAGCCAAGAAGGTAAGCTAGATTGGTAATGGTCTGCTACTGATCCGACAAATCCTCCCTTCGAAACAGAAAGTATTTCTTGTTTGCATTTCTCATTGCATAGATGACAGAGGGCCATACACTGGTATGGGGTATTTAAAGGGCCATTCAAGTCAGAAGGTGTGGAGAAGAACCCGCCAAATGGAACAAATGACTCCATCAAGCTGCAATTACAGCAGGAAAAACATGAAAATGTGAGAATAGTAGGCAAGAAATGACTGAAGGTTAGAATGAACATACAGCCTCCATAAGGAAGGTCCACATGCTCTCACACAAAGGACTTAAAAATGATGGGTTTTTTTTAGTTTTTTTAAAATACAAGACCTTCAGGTTGAACTATTATTAGAGATTTCACCCAAACGAGAGACTGAATTAAATAAATCGCTATGTACAGACTTCAGATTATGTAAATCTAATATAAGGACTTTATATTTTGAGTTAACAATATAACTTTTTTGTGATTGTTTTAAATTGGAATAAAATAAAATTAACATTCTACGGTTAAATTATCTTAAATACAAAATATTAAGATTTTTTTATTTTTTATGAAAAATAGTTGTAACCATGATGTATTGTTTATTTTTCTGGTGGAAAACTCTTCTTCTTTTAAATAAATAAACACGTTTTTTTTTAATTTTTCATTAGAAAAGAAAAACTGAAAAAGAAAAAGAAAAGGGTGTCTATAAAAACTAATTCTATACTCAAAAACCATTAAAAAAAAACAAATTGCAAGCATGCATGCATGTCTATAAAAACTAATAAAACAAACACCAGAGTACCAAAATGCAAGAAACACCGCTTTACCTTGACCTGGGGTAAGATTCAGCCATGGAAGAAGTCGGGAGAGAAGTGATAGGCAAGAGCTGCAAATCCCAATCCTTTTCAGTGGAAGGAAATCTTCCGACAAACTTGGAATAGTTCTCATAACTCGCCGCACCGATAAGCCACACCCTCCCTCCATATAGCTGCAACAGCTTGGTCAGTTTCTCAATAACATAACTAGCTGCATCACCCAAACCATTATTATCACTGTCATCACTAACAAATGCCTTCAAGTCACCAAAATTCACGAGCAACCCAGGTCCCAAAGCCCTCTCCGCAAATTGACCCAACTCCTCGAACCTCAAATCCACTCTCTTTTTATCAAAATCCTCACTTGTAATAAACTTGTTAACATAGCTTTCAATGCAAATAACACTTAACCCAAGTAACTCCACAGGCAAGATATTCTCTTTTCTTATCTCTACTATCTCACTAAAAATAGCGAGTGTATCGTAAGCACTTGAACCTACAAGCAGAGGATTCCTCCCTCTGCTGCTCGCTAAAACCTCACCAATCCTCCGACAATTAACATCCCTATTAGTAGTACTATGACTGTTGTTGTTATTATTAAGGAACGACCCGCCCGAAAATGGAAAACTAAAAGCACCGCTCCGACCCGGACACGAGTATAACGAATCCGGATCCTCACTTGATAATATATTGCATAAAAACAAGGGCGGGCCTTTGAAACGTGAGGATGGGAATTTAAAAACCTGAGGCAACGGTCTAACAATAGCCAACTTGATTTCCGAGCTCCGAAATCCCGCTTCACCGAAAACCCGGCTCACAACCGGATCATCCAAAATCGATAGAATCAGGTTCTGAAGCTCCACTTTAATACACGAAATCGAAGAAGACGATTGCTGCTGCTGTTGAATTTGATGATACAGATTGAAATTCTCCGGCTGTCTCCTCTGGTTCGCTTGCGAACGCTTAATAGCAGCCATGAGCGAGTTCGAAACAGGAGGTGAGTCATCACCGAGTTGACTCGTCGGCACTCGGTCGAGTGAGACCCCGAGGCAGAGCTCGAGCGCTTTGAATTGGAGTCGCGGTGAGTATGCAGAGTTCCTCGCACGCGCACACGCTTCACGTAGAGGTGACGAAGGGAGTGATAACAGAGCCGAGACGGCATGAAGCGACGTGGTCTGGCCATGTCCTCTTCGGCGTGCGACGTTCACTGCCTCGTCGAGAGCGTGAGCTGCTTCTTCAGTCAAGCATTGCCTTGCTGTAGTTACCGGCGTCGGCATGGCCGGTAAAATCTGTAAGAAATAGTTACAAGGTAAACAAAATTTGTTACGTCTATTTTTATATATATAATTTTTGTGTTGTTTTGTATATTTTCTATAGATTAGAAGAGAAAGATAAAGCAAGTAGGCTTATAAAGAAAGAAATGAGAAAGAATAAGTTCGGTGTTTTGGTAAAGGGTCTTAAAAACTTAAATATCATGGTATGATGATGATGACGACGATGATGATGTTGGTGGTGGAGGAGGTACCGAGGTGGTGGAGGTGGAGGGGAGAAGTGGAGCCCAGTAAAAGAAAGGGAGGGGAGGGGAGCATAGATTCTATATAAATATCTTTCTGTTTCTGTGTTTATCGGAGGAGGGAGAGAGTTTGTGTGTTTGTTTGATAACATCAAGCTAGCTAGCTACCTAGCTACGCGGAGATAGAAAGAGATGCTGTGTCCACTTAAGTTTGAGTGGACCAACAGTGACAGTCAACGTCACTGTCTGCTTACGTGTAATTGTTTGGTGCCATGGTGGGGTTTTTTTTTCCCGTAATGAGTGAGAAGGGAGTCATTGAGTTTTCAAAAAAGTGCTGATAGTAAGTTGACTCGGTGATGAGTTAGATCACCAGCTTGACTCGAGTCGAATGTTGGGGTTATAATATACGATTAGACTAGGTGATAAAACCCACCAGCTGCTGAGGTCGAGTTCTTTAACAGATATAAAAGCTTGGTGCGTGTTAAAAATGTTTTAAAAAAAATTAATTTTTTTAATTTTAAATTAATATATTTTTAGTATTTTTAAATCATTTTAATATATTAATATTACAAAATAATTTTTAAAAGGTTAAAAAATATTTTAAATAATAACTACTATAAATTAAAATATACACTGATTCGAAGGAGAATAGTACTTGTGAATTATACGTACTGTGTTTTATTATTTATGGTGTACAGTGAGCGTCTTTTAATTATGTAGACTTTTTTTTTTAATGGATATATAGATTTGTGCACCTGTCCTCAGAAAGGGAGGGTCAACTTTCTATTTCCATCAACAACTACCTTAACTTTTCATAAAGCGAAGATTATTGTGTCCCAAAGTGATTAAACAAAGATAAGTTGACCTAATAATTAAATATGAGTGAGAGTAATAAACTTTTGCGAATGATGCAAATGGGTTCGCTTGATCAGTTCCGAAATCATGAAGAAAATCAATTTTCACACCTCGAGATCGAGCAGACTAATCATTGGTTTATTTGTGAAAAAAATAATCTTGTTTTTCTTAAATACATTAAATAATTTCTAACATCACATTTTAAAATTATTAAAAAAAACTCAATTTAATTACACTCTATTAAAAACTAATATAAAATTATTTTTAAAATATCATATAATAACTTAAACTTTTATATTAATATGAATCTTTAATGTGTTATTAGATCTTATTAAATAAATAATTACTAGTTTTAACCTCGTCACTCTATTTTTTTTTATAAAAATTAAATATAAGATAATATAATTTTATACAAATATAAAGTTCAAAATATTTTTATTTGAGATGATATATTAAAGAATTATATGAATTATATTTTTTAAAAAATATGTTAAAAAATTATATAAATTATATTTTAATATCTCAGGTAATTAATTAATTTTTTTAAATATAAAAAAAATAAATTAATTATATCTTCGAATCTAATTTCGGCTTAAATTTCGAGGATGAGAAGGTTACGTGACAAATTCGATTTTCAACTACAGTTTCGAGCAGTCTCAATATGCATCTACGTGTCAATGTATGAAAAGGGGGGGGGAGGGGGTGGGGTCGCTTCAAAATTGAAAAGGTTGAAAGTGACGGAGAGAATTAGCCTCGCACCCACTACCGCACACTTACCTTTCATCATCTGAGTGGAGTATCAAAGCAAACGATCTCTGGATCAAAACCATGGAACACGCTCGAGCGTGTCTGTCTGTGTGGGGGGAGAGGTGAAAAAAGGTAATGGAATTGACGTAGTGTTTTGTTGGTGCCTTCTTTGTTCATTTTTGCAACCCTTTTCAGCAGCCTCTTTTTCCCTAGATACCAACACATCCGACCTTTCTCCTCGCCGGTCTCGTCCTGGCTGGCAAGCGGTCATTATTCGAACCCCTCCTCCGATTCCCGGCCCCGTCTTCTACAGCCGACTCCACGAGTCAAAATCTTTCTTTTTTTAATGTGTGGCGATTACAATTTGATGGGCGAATCCATGGAAGGCAAACCCCTTGATTGTTTGAACAATTAAATACACATGATCAAATCTATAATGTGTGGCTAGAGGTAATGCGGGTAAAAATACTGAGCTTATTTTGATATCTTTGGACTTTTACATCAATATTTTTATATATTGTATCCATAATTTTCAGGTATATATCTAAAATAATGTGTATTTCTTTCCTAATATTATTTCCATTGACTTTGTTTGATAAATAAAAGTTATTTTATTTTTTGATGGTTTATATGTTTTATTCAATAAAGATTGACCTGGAGCAGTAATAGAGGCCAGTGTGATAAAAAACAAAATTGTGGTTTACAATTTTACATAAAGATGAATATAGAGATCAGGAAATATCTATAAAGCTGGATGGTGCATCTTCCACTTCTATTGACATCCCTAGCTACTATGGATGCCTTACGGTTACAAAATCATAATTACCACAGTTATGAAAAAACGAGTATTGCAACTCTGATCTTGTAAAGGGATTTCAACTATTCCAACACAGTTTGTAGAAATAGTACATTCTAAATATTAGAAAAATAACATCTTTTAGATATAATTAAAAATAAAATATATCGTGGTTTTTAAAAATTTATATTTCATTTAAAAACTGAGAAAAAAAAAGAAAAAAAAGAAGGAATGAGTTATCAAAAACATATAAGTGTTTTGTTTTCTATGCATTAAATGTCGTTAGAAAGATCTACATAAAACAATTTCAATCACAACTTGAAAAATTACCAGATAAGGTTGTAACTAGTCAAGAGTTTTGTTTAGAATTAATTTAAGGTTAATTAAAATTTTATTTGGTGGTATTATAAGGTGTAGTTAAAATTATTTGATGAAAGATATTTTTAATGATATCGATTATGTTTAAAATTAAATATTGATATGTTTTTTTATGACTCATTCTTTCTTTTCTTTCCTCATTTATTTATCTTATCTTATTACTTTTTTTTTTTTTTTTACCATTAGATATTAAATCTCAGGTATTGGCTATTAGATATTTGTAAAATTTTGAATTGATTTTTGTTCAGAGTATCTTGCAACTATTGTCCTGCTCGATATTCGAGGTAAGAAAACATTTCTACTCGTTTTCTCGTATATTGGGAAGACTATTATATTACTGGGAACTTTCCAAATATATAAAGACAAAACAACAGAATAAGGGAAAAGGTTAAAAGCAGGCGGCAGAATTGGAGAGGAACAAAGCAAGAATACTATGAGAGAAGAAAAAAAAGAAGTATTGGATCTGATGAGAAATTCATAAGCAATTCAAACTTGACTCTGTTTTTATGAAAGTAATCAAAATTAACTTATCTCACAGGAAAAATAAAAACTGGATTGCTCCATTCAGTCGTAACAATATTTGCACGTATAAATAATAGGTAACCAGTGATAAAAACCTAGAATTAAAAAATTTATTTTTTTTATAATTTTAAGTTTGGGTCATATAGTTGTTAATATAGATGGTTATTGAAGGCTTATCTAATCGTTAATTTCAGAGCTCGTGTGAATTAGTAGAGGTGCGCGAAAGCTGGCTCGGACATTCTATGTAAATAATATATATAAGAGTTTTTTTTTATTTCTTTCATTATGTTTTTTTTTCGTGAATATCAAATTTTTTTTCCGGATTATTCCCTATTCTGTAATATAATTATGAATCATAGATAAATACTGATTAGATGTTAAGGCTAAGGTTTGATCCATAAAAAAGTGGATCCCCTAGACTATCTTTTTCTTTATGAAAGTTCACTGGTGCCTTTATATTATTGGTAAAGAGGTTAGTTGGATAGTTGCAGATGACAGTAATATATATACAATTAACGACTGTATTAATCAAGCAATTTGATCCAGTCACGCCATAAATTCAGCAAATATAATATAGTTAAATAATCCATCAGCTAACTCTGACTTTAAATGATTACGTATACTTACAACATATAGCTATCACGGGTTTTATGTTATTTATTTATTTATTTATTTTCTCCTCTCTTTATAAACATAAAAGAAAAGGAAAAAAAGTAGACACGATGGAAATCTTTTGCTAGGAAAGAGAAGTGTGCCAAAAAGAAGAAGGAAGACTGCTAAATTATGTAAAGTCAATGTTAGTTGATGGATTATTTAATTATATCTTGAAAAATTAATTATTATAAACTAGAGGGACTAGGTTATAATGAACTAAAAAATATATGGCCTGGAAGCAGAATCCGATAGGGAAAAAGGTTTAGCTAGCTAGGCAGGTATGAGCGGAAGAGTCTCTGTCCACGTAGTGCTTGCTGTGACTTGCGAGATATATATATATATATATATATATATATATATATATAGAGGCCGGGTTTCACGGCTCATTTTCGAGCACATACATTTAATTGCTGTCTTCTCAGCAGCCAAAGAGACAGACATTCTTGTCCCACCACAAACAATAATCAAATATTTTGGAAAAATGTAAATTTGTGATGCAGAAAGGGAGAGGAGAAGAATTAGAATCTGGGCGAGGGAGATCTCTTGGATTTGGAATCTTTCGTCAGTGTATTTACTTTACTTGGTCAGGAATAGTTTACTCCATTGCTCCTAGTGGACTTGGCTTCACTTCTACTCATGTTCTACTTGAAAATGGCTCTGGTTACATGTGTAAAAGCAACCGAGGTGTAAGTTCAGCAGTTTTCTCGATATAACTGTATTCTATCAGGAACATTTATGGTTCGGAAGAGATCCTCTGTATAAAAAGCAATCCACTAATATCATCTATGGCCACCAAAGCAAAGCTAAAGTCTAAAGCTTTTCGAACTCCCCTTTAAGTGCCTGCTGGTTGGTGGATAAAAGCATTGATTGGAGTCACCAGGAGAGTAGCTTACGAGCTAAAGTTAATTATAATTAATGTATATATAGACTCTCTACCAGAAAACGTTTGAACTTCGAACTTCCATTTTAGAAGGACAACTGCTCCATAGATTTATTCTGAGTAAATTTGTTGCGGAGGCTTTTGCTAATGCTGAGTACATTAAAGGAATCTGCACTCGGGTACGATGAAGGCTAGGGCAGGGAAGAAGGAAAAGATTATGAAAACGCTAATTATGTTCTTGGGTAATTATTCATAGTTAATACAGCAACAAAAAGCTAGGTGACTGCATATCATGATCAGTGGGGGACATGCATGCATGTGGATGCTTTGTTGGTGGCCCTCTCCTAGCTAGTTAGCTAGCTGATTTTATACCTGGAGTTCACTCTCTCGATACTCTGCTAGCACAGCAAATCTTTAATGGGATCTTTAGATGAGAAGCTGAATTACAAGGGAATAATTTTGTAAGGGGAAAATATGGAGGAACAGAACCTACTTTTTTCGGTTCATTTGTCATGGGGCCAGCAACAGAATACCAATTTCCAATGGTCGATGATGTTCATCACTTTTCAGAAAAAAAAAAAAAAAACATTTAGCGCATGGATATTTTGCTAAATATAAAGATATATTCAACTTTCCTCTCACTTCTTGGTTGAAAACAGTATTAGCACCATTGCTGATGATCCGTGGATGTGCTTTATATATATATATATATATATATATATATATATATATATTAAATAACTCTAAAAGGCGTGGGGAAAGCACTGTAGCTTCCCCCACACCTTTTAATTATACTTATATATAATTATTATTATTATTATATTATAATATATATTATTTTTCGTTTTAATTTTTTTTTTTGCTTATTTCTTAGTTTTTTTTCGTTTTAATTTTTTTTGTTTGATTTAGTTTGTTAATTGATCCTGAGTTTGACGGGTTAACTATACATTTTATTTTTTTTGTTTTTTTTATTTTTAATCAAATTTTTTCATTTAGTTTAGTTTGTTAATGTTAAATTTCTTTCTATTTAATTATCAGACTTTCATGACACGTATTTCAAGCTTCACATGTTAACCCATCAATTTTATGCAAAAACAATTGACCTGCGACATCGCGCGAGTCATTTTTTTTCATTGTAGCTAAAGCTGTTTTCTTTCTTTTGCAGTTTTTTCTTCTGTGGCATTTTTTTTTTCGTTTTTGGTTTTTTTTTCTGTGGCAGCTTTTCCTTTTTTTTCTTCTTTTGCTTTTTTTTTCCTCGCTTTTGTTTCTTCTGTTTTTTACATATAATGTATTACTGTGCACACAGTGAAACACTTGACTTTTTTTTGTTTTTTTTTCTTTTAATGAATTGTTTTTGTTTAATTTAGTTTGTTTAATGTGAAAAAAAAATTAATTTAGTTCTCATACTTTCATTACATGGATCTCGGTTTTTTTTCTATATTAAGTTGGTTGAGAACTTAGCTTTGTAGCTTTTTTCAAAAAGAAAAAAAAACACTATGGATTACTATAGTGTTTTCCTTGCATGATTTTTGTTTAGCTGCCGTGTTTCCCCTGCATGTTTATTTTTTAAATTATCTTTGTTAAAATTATTTTTTTAATATTGAGTTGGTTGAGAATTTAGCTTTAGTTTTAGCTTTCCCACGCCTTTTAATTATACTTATATTATTATTATTATTATTATTATTATTATTATATATGATAATAATTATTATTATTATTATAATTATATTATAATATATATTATTTTTCGTTTTTTTTTTGCTTATTTCTTAGTTTTTTTTTCCTTTTAATTTTTTTTTGATTTAGTTTGTTAATTGATCCCGAGTTTGACGGGTTAACTATACATTTTATTTTTTTTGTTTTTTTATTTTTAATCAATTTTTTTCATTTAGTTTAGTTTGTTAATGTTAAATTTCTTTCTATTTAATTATCAGACTTTCATGACACGTATTCCAAGCTTGACATGTTAACCCGTCAATTTTATGCAAAAACAATTGACTCGTGACATCGCGCGAGTCATGTTTTTTCACTGTAGATAAAGCTGTTTTTTTTTTTGCAGTTTTTTCTTCTGTGGCATTTTTTTTTCGTTTTTGTTTTTTTTTTCTATGGCAGCTTTTCCTTTTTTTTTTCCTCGCTTTTGTTTCTTTTGTTTTTTACATACAATATATTACTGTGCACACAGTGAAACACTTGACTTTTTTTTTGTTTTTTTTTTCTTTTAATGAATTGTTTTTGTTTAATTTAGTTTGTTAATGTGAAAAAAAAATTTTAATTTAGTTATCATATTTTCATTACATGGATCTCGGTTTTTTTTTCTATATTAAGTTGGTTGAGAACTTAGTTTTGTAGCTTTTTTCAAAAAGAAAAAAAAACACTACGGATTACTATAGTGTTTTCCTCACATGATAATTATTATTATTATTATTATTTACTCTAAAAGGCGTGGGGAAAGCACTGTAGCTTCCCCACACCTTTTAATTATACTTATATATAATTATTATTATTATTATTATTATTATATTATAATATATATTATGTTTCGTTTTAATTTTTTTTTTTGCTTATTTCTTAGTTTTTTTTTCGTTTTAATTTTTTTTGTTTGATTTAGTTTGTTAATTGATCCCGAGTTTGACGGGTTAACTATACATTTTATTTTTTTTGTTTTTTTTATTTTTAATCAAATTTTTTCATTTAGTTTAGTTTGTTAATGTTAAATTTCTTTCTATTTAATTATCAGACTTTCATGACACGTATTTCAAGCTTCACATGTTAACCCATCAATTTTATGCAAAAAAAATTGACCTGCGACATCGCGCGGGTCATTTTTTTTCACTGTAGCTAAAGCTGTTTTTTTTTTTTGCAGTTTTTTCTTCTGTGGCATTTTTTTTTCGTTTTTGGTTTTTTTTTTCTGTGGCAGCTTTTCCTCTTTTTTTTTTGCTTTTGCTTTTTTTTTTCCTCGCTTTTGTTTCTTCTGTTTTTTACATATAATGTATTACTGTGCACACAGTGAAACACTTGACTTTTTTTTTGTTTTTTTTCTTTTAATTAATTGTTTTTGTTTAATTTAGTTTGTTTAATGTGAGAAAAAAAATTAATTTAGTTGTCATACTTTCATTACATGGATCTCAGTTTTTTTTTCTATATTAAGTTGGTTGAGAACTTAGCTTTGTAGCTTTTTTCAAAAAAAAAAAAAAACACTATGGATTACTATAGTGTTTTCCTTACATGATTTTTGTTTAGCTGCAGTGTTTCCCCTACATGTTTATTTTTTAAATTATCTTTGTTAAATTTATTTTTTTAATATTGAGTTGGTTGAGAATTTAGCTTTATTTTTAGCTTTCCCACGCCTTTTAATTATACTTATATTATTATTATTATTATATTATAATATATATTATTTTTCGTTTTTTTTTTTGCTTATTTCTTAGTTTTTTTTTCCTTTTAATTTTTTTTTTGATTTAGTTTGTTAATTGATCCCGAGTTTGACGGGTTAACCTGGTTTGACGGGTTAACTATACATTTTATTTTTTTTGTTTTTTTATTTTTAATCAATTTTTTTCATTTAGTTTAGTTTGTTAATGTTAAATTTCTTTCTATTTAATTATCAGACTTTCATGACACGTATTCCAAGCTTGACATGTTAACCCATCAATTTTATGCAAAAATAATTGACCCGTGACATCGCGCGAGTCATGTTTTTTCACTGTAGATAAAGCTGTTTTTTTTTTTGCAGTTTTTTCTTCTGTGGCATTTTTTTTTTGTTTTTTTTTCTTTTAATGAATTGTTTTTGTTTAATTTAGTTTGTTAATGTGAAAAAAAAAATTTAATTTAGTTATCATATTTTCATTACATGGATCTCGGTTTTTTTTTTCTATATTAAGTTGGTTGAGAACTTAGTTTTGTAACTTTTTTCAAAAAGAAAAAAAAAACACTATGGATTACTATAGTGTTTTCCTTACATGATTTTTATTTAGCTGCAGTGTTTCCCTGCATATTTATTTTTTAAATTATCTTTGTTAAATTTATTTTTTTAATATTGAGTTGGTTGAGAATTTAGCTTTAATTTTAGCTTTCCCCATGTTTTTTCATTATAATAATTATTATATTGTATTATATTATATGACTGTTTTTTTTTAATTTTTTTTAATGAATTTTTTTTGTTTGATTTATTTTGTTAATGTTAAATTTTTTTTATTTAGTTATCATATTTTCATGATACGAATCTCGGGTTTGATAGGTTAACCTAATTTGACGAGTTATTTTTTTCATTTAGTTTAGTTTGTTAAAATTAATTTTCTTTCTATTTAATTATCAGATTTTCATGACACGTATCATGGGCTTGACAGGTTAACTTGGTTTGAGGGGTTAACCCGGTTAATTCTGGGTAAACCCGTCATTTTTTTTTCTGTTTAGTTATCAAACTTTCATGAAACAAATCCCAGGTTTTACGGGATAACCTGGTTTAAAGGGTTAACCCAATTAATTCAATTTCTTTTTCTTTTTATTCATTAGTTTTTTCCTTTCTGTTGATTTTTTGTTTTGTTTTTTTAATTAATCTATTTAATTATCACATTTTTATAACACAATTTTATAGCCAGACCCACATCTAATATTCTTGGGTCTGGTGTTACAGTCAGACTCACTTAAACTTGGGTCATGCAAGTTTAATTTTATTATTAATATTATTAATATTATTTTTAGGTCAGGCATTGCAGCCAAACCCAAAATTCTTGGGTATAACTTTGTAGAAAAACCCAAGATTTTTCAATTTTTATTTTTTAAAATATTTTTTATACAAAAAAAATAACCCGCGACATCGCGCGGGTATCAAAACTAGTATATATATATAAAGAGTGATGGGATTTGACTTCCATTTTTTAGAAACTTTATAATGACCCATCTTCTAATGCGCGTCAATTGTATCTTGTTACTTTTAGTGATACTTCATCATTCACACGTGTTGTAGGTTGAATAAATTCTTTTAATATATAAAAAATATTTAATTATTATTAATATGTTTCCTAATATAATGTACATTGAATGATATGTTTTTAAAATATTATTATAGTGGTATATTAGATAAAATTTAGTTAAATAAATCTTGATTTTAAAAATAATTTAGTTATTTTACCGCACTCTGCAAATATAAAAAAAAACAAATTATTCCATTTTTTTATCAATATGATAATAATTAATAGTTATTCCTATGATTTATTTTAGAAAAGTAAGCCTGTTGGTTACATCATTATAAATTTATAATCCATCCTGTAATGAGTTTATGTGTACAATAAAACAGTGATTCCTTTTAGATTTTTTTTTAATATTTAATATATCTCCTACTTATTGTCCTTTTGTTTCTTCTTCTTTCCGGCTAGTATTCTCTTTTGAGTTCTGAGTGATGATTAGATGGGGGCCGTTTCACCGCCATCATTCTCGCACTGGTCGAGCTAAAACGTGGAGATGCATCTTGGACGAACACATTTGGTGGCATGAATAAGCTGATGGAATGTGCCTCGTTCTCACCTGTCGTGGCATATTTTTTTCCATATTAATGCATCACCCTGACCTCTCTCTCTCTCTCTCTCTCTCTCTCTAGAGAGAGATGTTATAACTTTCACTGTATCAAATCCAAATGGATTTAATGGCATTTATGATTTTCAACGTATTGATTCCAAATATACAGGTATAATAATGATAACATGATGTAGTAATAAGACAACAAAGATGGTAGTTGTGATTATATATAGTTTTGATGAGAAGTTAAAGATAGAGATGGCGGTATGAAGTGATGAGATTTTGGTAGTGTTAGTGGTATGGTGATGGGTGACGGTGAAAATAGCGAAATAATTGGTGGGGTTAATGTAAATTATTGTATAATTTTATTGATAAATTATTATTCATTAAATTTAATGAATTAAAAATATTTTTTATAAAGGTTTACCAGAAAATATTTTAGTTAAACATTTTTCATATAAAATATTTTATAATAAACAAATACAATAAAATCTTAAAAAATATTATATTAATTATTTTATGTAAAACAAACATCATTAAATCAATGAAGTACGTTTTCAGCTTATTATTTTATACTTGATTGAGCTAATTTTATAATAGAATATACATTAAGTTCTAATCTATTTTTTATGAGATTTTTAGGATATTAATTTCATCAAAATTAGCGACATGATTTACAAATGAAAAAACGTGACTTGGATAGTTTATGCATATTCAAATATAAACGTATTATTAAGTGAATAATCTTGATATGCTGGCTTGAGAATTTGACATGAATGATAGTTTACAAACTTAATTATTATTAATTACGTGATTAATTAAAAGTGGCTGAATTAGAGATATAAAAACGGATTTAAAAAATATCTCATCCTATAAAGACAAATGTAGCCATTCAACATTTTTTTTTCTTCTTAAGATTGTTCTTGTAATAATGCCCCACCAAGAAATAATTAATGATTTCATTGACAATTATTTTTATTAAACATGTCACTATGAACACATTTGACATTTCACGCAATTAATGTCAAGTGCATTAGCACCATTTATTCCACCATAACGACGATTAATTACACCAACCAATGGGATATAATGCAAAAATCTACCATCATTAGCAGTGTAAGCATAATTATTTCTCAACCATATGCTATATTATTTTTCTTAATTAACCACTGATCACAAATATATACAAGATCGGATTCTTATATTTTTTTGACCTGTTCATTACTCGATCCGTAATCATCTACACCATTCATATTTTTTTAAATTTAGAAACCGAGGGTCGACGCCAAAAGAAATGATCTTCTTTTCCACGAACTTAATTTGATTAGCTAGTTTAAATCTTCCCGAGAAAATATTCACCAAGACTTTACGAACCAGCAAGTTCTTCTCTGTACTCTCGTGACGGGGTTGATCATAAGCTTACAGTCAAACATTAAAAGGAAATGCTCATAAAGGCAAAGGGGGGCCGGTCTATTTAATTAAGGACATGGATCTTAGGTGACGTTTGTTTCCTCTTCCTCTTTCTTTCTTTCTTATTCTGGGTCTTTTTAAAGATCGGATTTGGATGGGAATTTTAAAATTCGGGACTGTAATCTTCCATCTCAAATAAATTTTAAATCTATAATATTTTTTACATTAGATTTCATATTATATAAAAAGTAGCAATGCTACTACTACTCCTGATATATTTAGCAATTCCCTGCAAATATAAAAACACATCTTCCAAATATATTGCGGTTGATGTAGAAACACATACAAGGAGCAAGAACATGTCATGCAATTAATAGGGTGTTTGGTACGAGAGAATCCCCTATCAAGGCTTCTTAGATATCAAAGAAATTGTATTTGGTTTTTTAGGGAATGCCAGTATTTTAAGAAGCTGATGTTTATAGGACATCACTCTCTCTACAAGCAGAGCAAGAAATGAGTCGCCCTTCTTGACTAAAATGCCACCGCTATTAATTAATTTTTAGTGGACTAGCACATGCCCTCATCTTTTTAATTATAGCAAAAGTGGTCAGCCTTGACAAGAAAACATTTAGTATAATTTACCTGCTATCTTAATTATTTTTCAAGAAATTAAATACATATTGTGTAATTTATTGGTAATCTATAACACTCACTAGCTTGCTTATATATGGACATAATTAACTAGGAAAAAAAATTATCATATTGCCAAATTATTTAAATTCTCTATGAATTCCCTAATATAAAACAAATATGATAGAAACACATTACCCGGTATCTTTTATTACAATTAACCAAAGAGATCATTTTCCTAACAATCATGTTATAAGAATATCTAAGGATTTTTATACCAAATATATCCTAAGCCTACTTGAAATCCCTGGAGAGATGGCCTGTTATTTTATTTGCTCCACATTCTATATGATTTGCATGGTCTGAGCTACAAACATGGGCTTTATTTTATATTAGTTTGAAAAATATGACCAAATATATATAATTATGACAGAGAATTGAGTTTTCTCTTGGTCTCGTCCTATCCGATGCTAACTAAGAGTTTGTTTGCCCCCTACCTTTCTAGATTTTATCGCTTTGTTTCAAAGCAAAATACCAAAAATTAAATATATTTAGTTGGAATTTTAAAAATTAGTTGTTTAACTTTAGAGAGTGAAAGGTGGTTTTGATAAAAACAATTTAGATATAAATTAAATTACACTTAAAAAAAATATGAGAAGTGATGATTTTTACAGTATAAGTTAATTTGTTTATTTTATTTAAAAGATAAAAATAACTTCAAATTAATGTTTCGAAACTAACTGACTAACTTCAAAAATGTTTTATACATGGCAATTAACTGATACTTAACTATATAGTTAATAATCTTTAATATTTAAAAATTAACTAATCTTTATTGTTTTGTTTTGAGTTTATTAGATCTCAACTTGTATTTCAAGAAACACCGCTCCCTCCAGTATTTATGATTTCATACGAGTATAATAGAAATCTCAACGGCAGGTAATTAGGCAATTCATCTCCGTCATGTAACTAACTCCTATGGTGGTTGACAGGACACTAATTTCTTCACTGGAATGGAGTGTAAGCAAATAACAGAGGACCAAAGACAAGACACCAGTGCTACCATTGATTTCAAAGGGCTCTGACTGGAAAACCCCACTTGCCGGAATTAGGAGGCCACTCAAATCAAACCATCTTAAATAGTTTAGGCCACAGTAGAAGCAAACCGCCAATCCCCGTCGTACTCATAATTGTGGAAACATCTCCCGGCCACTCGTATGTTCGTTGCCTTATTTGGTATACACATGTCCTGTAGTGCTTTTCGCCTCCACCAAGACCATGTTTTATAATGGCTACGATCATTAAAGTCGAGCAACAATATATATAATCAAAGGTCCCTGTTTTTATAGTGGAGATCTCTATTTGATAGTAGGAGATGCGTATGACCATGGAAGTGATCCTTGAACTGTGGATAAAGTTTTTCTTTTCCACGTAAAGAGGCAATTATGGAGGCGTTGAAAGGGAAAACAAAGTGCACATGAACAGAAATAGGGTGGGTGGCGGTGGCTTAGTGAACTGCCTCCTATTGCTTTGGATTTTACCCTAAATAGGAAGCTGTGTATATGTTTTCTGCCAGTGGAGGAACCCAGTTCTTCTCTTCCATTAGTTTCCTAACTTTTGACAAATTTTCGCTTTCTCTAGAACGGATAGTGTATATGTTTTGAAACACATTACTTGCAGAAAGATGTGCTCGTTCTGGGAAAGAGCTCGGTCACTTTCTGCTGCACCGTGCACTCAAACGAAAAAATGGAAAAGAAGAGAGACTGTAGGTTGGATCCATTGAATATCATAAAAGACCCAGCCTCGTCATTCGAGGAACTTGACGACCGAGGAGGATAGGTGGATTTTGGTAGGCTTGTCTTGGATTCCGGCTGTTTTGGGTTTATATGCCTGAGTTCGAGCTCATAAATGCTTATTCCTAGCCCAACATAGAAGGACTCGTCTCGAACCATCGGTCTGAGAGTTTTTCTTTTGGAATAAGAGAAGTTAGCAGTGAATTATAATCTGACAAGAAACATTTCTACATTTACTTGTAAATTATATACACGTATCGTATAATTAAAAGAAATTGAAGGTATTGGTTTGATGGTTAAATAATAATTGTGCTTTCTTTCTTGATTTATTGGTTGATTTATTGAGTTTAAACCTTCTCGATAAAATTTAAATAAATGTATTAAATTCATCTGAATACATTACACAACTATAAATCATGTGTTGAATGGGGGAATTTAATACCAATTAATGTGAAATTAGTTTGGTTGAAAATACATCTTATCAAACCAAAAAATATAAATTAAAGGTAAATTGATAAACAAAATATTAAGAAAATTAAGAAAATAGTTAGAAAAAATATATATCAATTTTGTCTTGTACGTCTGTTTATCTACCATTTTCTTGGATTAATATATACCCGCTTAATTATATAAAAAAAGATTACATGAGAGTTTTAAGATATCTCGTGTTTTATGGGAGAAAAATATGATAGATTGAAATAATTTTCTTTTTACTACAGATACTAACACTTTGATAATAATTTTTGTTATTGATTGATTAAAAAAATAAGTCGTGGTAATTTTAATGTTTGATGTGTACTCGCCATTATTAAATTGTATAGCACATATTATAAATTACATTATTCGGTGGGAATATATATATATATCGGCAGTCGACTAGAATGGTATCCTTTAGAGGAGGTCTAGACACTGAACAGGGCATACAGTTCAAAATCTTTCGAGCAAAAAAAGAGCGTGGATTGCTTGGATTCACGTAAGAACCCACTTGTTAAGCAGAAATTGATCCAATGTTAGATGGGCCATGTATCAAATCTAGGCCTAATTTGCACTTAGCTATTCAAACCCAGCAAGTGAGATCCAAAAATCTGCCAAGGCCTGAGTGTATGAGCTGACTAGAATTCAAACTCACGGGTCACCACGGTACGGTGTATTGGTTTCGAAATCTCGTTGAAAAACACTCCGAACAAATTCAAGAGAAAAAAAGATGTGTTCGTTTTCCAATCATCTTATCCCAAATTTCGAGCTTGGCTCTAAATAGTAGTGCCACGTAGTAAAGCTTCGATGTCATAGGTTCACTTCGGTTTTCCTTTTTTTAAAAAAACTACAAACAGAAGTACGTGATAATTAAATTATTATTTTTCGAGAATTAGGAAAAGGTTTTTAATTGTGCAGCAATGCGTTAAAAATCCAAAAACTTGTTCAATTGAGATCTCAAGGAAATATACATCCTATTTGGACGGAGGCAATGATTTTTCATGGGACTAGATAGGTTGAATCACAGATGTGTCAGGGTTGCAACTGTCGAGCGAATAAAGCTGTATTTAGTTTAAATTATTTTTATTTTAAATTATTTTCAAATAAAAAATCCTAAAAAAAACAACTGTTATTATATATTAAATCAGCTAATAAACCTCAATTCTCTTAAAAATCTGATCAATATCTGACTAAACTGAACTAGGTTTGATCTAAATCGGTTGGATAGTCATTATCATCATGCGTGTTATTTAACTACTAATTGCTGACCAATTTCAAAACCATGATTTGATCAAAATTTAACAGCACTTCTTTTTCGAGAATCTCCTTCTTTTTTTTTTGTCTTGGTACAACCGAATCATTACTATTATGTATATTACCGAACTACTTGCTAATAATTTTAAACCCATAACTTGTCCGAATTTAACAACAATCTTTTTTCACGAGTCTCCATTTTTTTTTCATCGGTGAAGTCGCGGATCTCTTATCCAAGAACAGTGAGAAAAGATTTGTAGGCTTTAGCATATTACGAGCTTGTATGAATTTCTATCTTTCTTTTCTCCCTTTTTTTGGTGCAAACATGGATCTTTTATTGAAAAAATAGAAGAGATTTGTAGCATATGGCAGGCTTGTGTGCTCACATAAATGGAGAAGCAGCAAGTCCACGCTTCCTAAAATTATGGCTACTAAAAAACCGGGTTTATTCTCGACAAATATAAAAACACTTGCTGACCGTAGGTATATGTCCTATTCAATCCATCTCCACGGCATATGGCATGACTAATCAATAGCCATTATACTGCGAATCTTTGCTCCTTCCCCCCCCACGGAAGATCAGTAGCTATCACAACGGAGATATTTTAGCTTGTTATAATGGTTGTTTTATAAAGTAGTTTTTTTAATAATATATATTTTTTAAAAAATTAATTTCTGACATCAATATTTTAAAACAATCAAATAACAAAAAAAGTAAAAAAATCAAGAAATGCGGGATATAGAATAACCTATTATAGTCTTTGGTCAATCTGGAAACAGTGAATACTCCTTTTTTTTTTCCATGCCCAACTTTGAAAATTGGTACAAAAAATGAGCATCTCCCAACGGATATACATGATTCCTCTACGTATTCACAGGGACGGTTTTGGATGGCTATGGTTGCCTGGCCACCTCCCCGAAGTTTGAAAATTTTCAAAAAATTACCCATGTGCTTGTCAATTTCTTTAAAAACATTTTTACTAAATGCCCCCTTCAAAATCAAAATTATGCGGTCACCCCTGCTAAGTCCGGTCTCGTCTTTGAATATTCCTATCGACTGAATTTACAAATAAATATAAATGTTGGCAGTGAAAATACTAGAGCTAATTTTTCCCAACGGGCAACTGGTTCAAATTTCCAACCCCACAAAAAAAAAAAAAGGAAAAGGAAAAGAAAAAGAAGACAATAATGATAATAAAGGGAAAGGAGAGGAGGAAAAGAGCAGCCGAGTCAATGTTTCCATGGTCACAAGGGAAAAGAAGCTAGAAAGTGAAAGAAAAGCCATTTTGCGTCACACAATTCATGAAGAAACAGCATTATGAAGCGAGGCGTGGGTTGTATTTTACTTATCATGATGATCCCCACGAGAAGCAGGAGGCTATACCAGTAAAATGATCAACGGGCCCTACATCAGACTTGACCAATAATTAACGAGTCAGACCTCATCGGACGGAAAGACTTCTTACCTATGAAAATGTAAACGTACTGCCGTAAACCTTACGGCCTGTGTAATCCTACAACGAATTTGAGGAGAAAAATAGTTTAAATTGATGGCAGAGAATATTGTTAATATTTTAGGGTTTTGGAATATAGAGGAAGCTGTCCATTTACACGTTCAATACAAAAAAAATTCCAAGCATGGTTTATTTCATGGGAATTATGGAATATGGACACAAGAACATGGCAAACATCTCTAGTCTAACGATGCTTATTTTTTAAAAAACCTCTAGGGAATAAAGTCAGAGATGAGAAAGAGCATTGTTGTGGATTTTGAAAAGCAACCCACCGCTGGGATTAAAAATTAGGGCCCTGGCTATCATGGTTTTGCTGTGACAAGATGCAATCAATCAATCGTTTGGTATCACCTTTCCACCTTTTTTCTGCCAGAGCCACAGAAGCTAAGCATGCATTTTAATTTTCTCACATGTAAAGGATTGTAAATTCGGGCAATGTTACCGACCTACTGGGAATCTTCACGTGCTCTGGGTAAAACAGCTTTCTCGATAATTTTTTATCCTCCAGTGAAACAATGTTTGTATTTTTTACCGGTCCAAATCATAGGCTGATATATGATTATTTTTAGTTTGATTTGATTTTTATTTTAAAATAATTAAATTAAAACCATTTCAAATCTATTAGTCTTGATTTTGTTATTTTAGGGCAAAAATAAAAACTCAACACGCTAATTTTCAGTTCAATTCAGTTTCAGTTTTGATTCGGTTATTTTATATTAAAAATAAAAAATTATATTATTTTTTTGGGGTTTTGTTGTAATTTATAATGGGTTTGGTTTTGGTTTGGATCGGTTTTTTGGCATGGCTTGGTTTTTCGGCTCGATTTTGTTCAATTTGGCTCGGTTCATTTTTTTTGTTTCAGGTTTATTAAACCGATACCAAGTCAAATCAGTTAATTTTTTCAATATTTTAATTAGGTCTTTTTCATGGTTCGATTTTTTTTATTTTCTCAGTTTAATTGATTTTTTGATTTTTTTACTCACTTCTAGTTAATACCCTGAAAGGCGGTGACTGGTATTTCTAGATGTGTTTTAGATAAAAAAAAATATCATATTAATTTTTTTATATAATTTTAAATAATTTAAGTTGTTAATGTTAAAAATAAAAAATTATTGTAATATATACATATATTTTTTTTTTGTAAAAATCACTTTTAAAATATCATGAACTATGCTATTACGCGTCACATGCTACATAGAGGCAAATAAAAACCACTTATGAGTGCATTGATAAAAAAACAAAAAGATGGAGAAATATCACCATGCAGTTTTTTATTGGTACCAGAACAAATGAAATTATCCAATTAATTACATGAAATGCAATTGCAATAAAATAAGCATCTACAAACAAAATAAGACTACCGTGACAAGTAGTCCTCTCAAAAGCTCTTAAGATGCAGTGATGATCATGAGATAGAAAGTCAACTTAATTTAAAAAAAAAACATGGATTAAAGAAATCATTTTACAATATACTCCGACATAGACGATCAATGGAAATCATGGTAAAAAAAACTTACTATCTTAATTTACCCTTGAAGAAATCACATTAAACCAAGAATTTAAATTCTATTAATGTCCAAATCACACCCCACACTGAAAATGAAATTATCACCCCACCCTACCAAAAAGTAAAAAGAAAAAAGAAAAAAGAAAAAAAGAAAATTAACCCACACATTCCCGAAGAAAAAAAAGAGTATGAAATGGTCCCCTTGAACGACCGTCTTGACATTCTACCAAAACAACAAAGACCCAGAAACAATCAAAATCACAAAACCCTCCACGTGTATGCTCCAGATTTTTCCGCGTGTACAAGTGACCTACAAAAACCCCAAAACCCCTCTTTTCAAAGTTGGTAATAGAAAGACATGACAACCTCTCCCCAGCTTCAGTTTTACAGCAAAACAGACAGAGAGCGACAAAGAAGGGGAGAAGAGAGAGAAAGGGAAGAGGCATGCAAAGCATAAAACATGTTGTTATTCTTTTCCACTCTTGACCCTCCAAATTTACTTAATTCACATGCGAGCACCTCTCCTTCATTGCTCTCGAGTTTCTTCTTAGCTTCAAATATTTTGACTTTCTCTAATGGCGGGACCAGAAGCAGAAACAGGACGAGCAGTCCCGGACGTGGAAGCAGTGCTGGATTTTCTACGCAAAAATGGTTTAAGGGACGCAGAGTTGGCTCTTAAAGAGGACATGATCGAGAGAAGTAATGAACTGGGCTCCTTTGACTTTGAGAAGTTCTTGTTTGTATTGCCACCCGTGAGGGTTCCGGCGAGTGTCCGGCAACTGGATGTGGAAGAAGGTGGTGGCGCCGTCGAGAGGTTGAGATCGAGTTCTGGGTCTCCGTCGGACGATGAGTTTGTTAGCTTGGGGTCTTCTACCAGTGCTAGTGAAGTGTACTCTTCAGGTACTGGTTGATGCTAGATGGAATTTTTTTCCGGTTGATTTTGATTGAATTTTGATTTTCGGTTGGTCGTTTTTTCTTCAATCATAATCTCTTGTTTGATCAAGGAATTATGTAAGAAATCCTTAAATGAAAGCAAAATCCTGTAGAAGATGAAGAAATGCGCAATAGATCAGAGTCTCGAGTCGTGTTTTATGTTATGCTATTAATATAAATTTCAAAAGCTCGACCTGAGTCTGTTGGTCAATTATATTGCTTATGATGAGGCACATACTCTTCGTTTTTATCTTGTAATATATCGTGAAAAATTTAGGATTAAGAATTTATTATTTTGCTTGTGTCATCTTTGGTTAGGGGTCAATCTATTTTCTCTGAATTGGTCCAATTTAATCAGCTGTGTCAGAGGGGACACGCGATGTTGTTAGATTGGAATTTTATTCTTGGTAGATTGGTAGATGATATATGGTAGTATAAGATGCTGTTTTTTTCAAATTGATATGCATTTGGTTCTTTTACTAGAGCATCATTGCAGTTGAAGCTCGAAAATAGCCTGTAAGATTTCTGCTAGCATATATTCCAAGCAACAAAACCGCCCTTTTCTTATATTTCACTTTCCTTAAATGTTTTTCTGTCAAATTTGGAAATATTATATGTCTAAAATGACACTCAATTTCAGCAAAATTGCAGATTCTACTGTTTTATTTAACGCACTGGCTCATCTTCATCATTTCTAATCATATATTCTCTGTTCTCACCCCCATCAATAGTCCATCATCACTTCATCTGCAGAATATGAAAATCAGTATGTTACTCAAGACACCGATTCTGTCTTCATTTAATCACTGGGAATCAAGTTTGAGAATGCACTGCATAGCATAACCATCCTTCGGTGTATGCATTTTATAGAAGCCTGCATGCAGAATGGAAGCGAGATACTTAGTTAGCCACTGCACTATTACTAATACCTTTTGTTGTATTAGCAAAATTACAACTCTTTAAAATACTCCAATTATTTCTGCAGTGTTTCTGGTATCTTGCCATGGTTATTCTTTTGTGCTCTGTGCTTGTAGGTGGGCTGCTGTTGTATTAATTTTAGCTGGTGGGGCAATTGAACATTCTGATGCCTTTTCATTTCTGCAGAATTCTCAAATCCATATGGACTTCATTCCACATCGCAGGCTAATTCAGAAACTTCATCTGATAGGCTCTCTCAGTTTGGCACAGCACGTGATTACCCAGATTTCGATATGCAAAATGACTCTTATTGGTATGATGAGAAAGAAGAAGGGCACTTCATGACTCCCTGCTTCAATGGCCCAGACTACTTTGGCTGTCCAAGCGAGGATAAGTTTGTCATGACATCTGAGACTGGGAAGCAATTTGAGAATTCCTTGGGTTTGTACGATAAATCTGAAGGTGAAATAGAAGGAAACATCGATTACTTGGATAAGCAGTGTCTTTACAATGTCACATCTGTGAATAATAAAAACGAGGCTCAATCTATGAATTATCATCATGATTTTGATAAAAAAAACCAGCTTGAAGGAGACATTGATAGGGACGGTAGTTCAGCCCACAATTGCAAATTCTTCACAGAAACAGGAGGGATTTATGGCAAGAATTCTGTTGACTGTATTTATACGAGCTCCAAGGGACCTGATCTAGGTGACTTTCAGTTAAAAGTTGGGGAAAGCCCTACTGATTATGATACAGTTCCTGTGCATATGGAAAACAAGAATGCTAACTACTATGGTATAAAAGGTTCCAAAAGTGACTGGATTGAAGGGTTTAAAAGTACCTCTGGCATTGTAGAAAATGGAATTGATGACTTTGAAGTTGGAGATGGTGGAGGAGTAAATGGAGAAGGCCATGAGCTTGCAGCTGCTACTGGTGGAGAAGATGTTAATGCTAACGAACTTTTGATGTACTGTAACCAGGAGGATGAATATGAAGTTTTCAATCTGCGAGTTATACACAGGAAAAACAGGTTCTTGGAGACAGTCATTAACTATACTGTTTTCTTACATTGCGCCTCCAATTTTGCTATGGATATCAAGCAAAGATAATTTAAAATTGGGTTCGAGCTTGCATGAAATTATCAAATTAGCTCAACTTTTTGTGTCAATGCCTAGCCAGCTGGTCTTAAATCAGTAGGATTAGATATGGCTTGAGAAAAATACCTACCAGTTTCTCAATGCTAGCAACTTATCCACCCATTCTTAACCAGAAGGCACAGACTTGCCTCCATAGAGAATTTTCCCTCCTATTATTGCAGGTCTTGTGGTCATGGAATTGATCCTGCTGATAGTACTTTGTTTTCATGGAGATCTGATGCTTGTGCAATGCAGGTTAAATGGTTAGAACACTGTAATCATTTTTTTATATCATCTGCAGGACTGGATTTGAGGAAAACAAGGATCTGCCTATTGTGCTAAATACTGTCATTGGAGGCAGATATTATGTCACTGAATACCTGGGTTCAGCTGCTTTCAGTAAGGTCATTCAGGCACATGATCTTCACACAGGAATAGATGTTTGCCTGAAGATTATTAAAAATGACAAAGATTTTTTCGATCAGAGTCTAGATGAGATTAAGCTTCTGAAAATAGTGAACAAGCTTGATCCGGCTGATGAACGTCACATTCTGCGCCTGTATGACTACTTCTATCACCAAGTATGTCTGAAAAAGATGGGTTGTTAAATTTTTCTGCAACAAATTGACATGGTTTCGTTAATCTCTCTCCTTTTATAGATGCTATTTTGTGCATGTTACAAGAATTTTATGCCATCCTATTACTGGTCAAATTCTTGAACCTCTGCTAAGCATTTCTAATTAATAAACATTTACAGGAGCATCTCTTCATCGTTTGTGAACTCCTTAAGGCGAACTTGTATGAATTTCAGAAATTTAATCAAGAATCAGGTGGTGAAGCTTACTTCACTCTCAGCAGATTGCAGGTTAGTTAGGTTAAGCCTTGAGCCATATTGGCGTTCCTTCTGATTCATTGGTGCAACCTCTTTCTTTTACCAGGTCCACAGTTGTTATAGAAATTAGTATAATGTCTTTGAATAAACTAACCTACAACAGGCAGTTTGAAATATGTATTAACGGTCAGCTATCGGTTGTTTGTCTCACAGGTCATAACCCGACAGTGTTTGGAGGCAATAGAATACTTGCATCACTTGGGAATTATTCACTGTGATTTAAAGCCCGAGAACATTCTTATAAAGAGTTATAGAAAATGCGAGATAAAGGTTATTGATCTTGGAAGCAGTTGCTTTAAGTCGGACAACTTGTGCCTATATGTACAATCTCGTTCCTATAGAGCCCCTGAAGTCATTCTAGGTCTCCCCTATGACCAAAAGATTGACTTATGGTCTCTCGGCTGCATCTTGGCTGAACTGTGCTCTGGGGAAGTATGTCTGCTTTGCTTCATTCAGTAAAATTAAAGTGGATATTGCTGTTAGTTATTCCTTCCATGGATGGCTTGAGCATTCAATGATTATTTTTTCTGGTAACCTATATCATTTGCTCTGGGTTGTCAGGTGCTCTTTCCAAATGATGCAGTTGTAATGATCCTCGCGCGCATGATTGGCATGCTTGGTCCTATTGATCCAGAGATGCTGGAGACAGGACAGGAAACACACAAGTACTTTACAGAAGAATATGATCTCTATCATTTAAACGAGGTTTGTCATATTTATTTCAGTTTGAGAATAGATGCGGACTAGTAGACTGTTGAGCTTTTTATCTTTATGCATTCAGAATATGTTTTTGGAGCATAAGATGTATAGAAATATTCAGGAGGGAGGGAAAGATTGCATTCTCATAAGCTCTGCATTCATCAACTTGTGGTTATTCATTTTAAATACATTGCTCTAGGCATATGATAGTTAAGGAGGGAAAAGGTGCTTTCTGAAAGTTCCACACAACAGTCACAATTAGGGGTGTTAAGAAAAAACTGGTTCATCACCAAACTCAATTTGTCAAAATCAGATATTATAGATGATAATGGATCAAAAAATCTAAGACATGGATATTACAAGTCGAGATTTTTGAAACCCGGTCCAACCATATACCCAATACAGCCCTGTTGTTTATCATAGCTAAATAGATACTTATATTTTAGTCAATTTATTCATTGATATATTAAGCTTAAATTGCTTGTTACAACTTATAACAAGTTTTGAGTTAGTTTATTGTGCTCAAATCTTGGTTCTAATTAAGCCCAATCCATTGAAATTAGCAATATAAGTCCACTCTGTGAATGTCTGTAATATCCACAAAAAAATTAGCTTAACTTGATATATCTAACTCCTGGATAAAAAAAGAAGAAGAAGAGATAAATGGGTTGGGCTTACAATTTATAAACTTTTAGAAGTTGAGTCGGGTATAATTTTAAGCTCAAACTCAATCCAACTGTTTCCATGAACACGCTTAGTTACAATAGAGTTCAACTGAGGTGTTTTTTATGCATTATCTTGAGAAAGGACCAAGAGGTGTATTACTCCATATCTATGCCTTGAGTGTTTAACAAGGTGTGCATACTATAGTTTCAAAACTCGGACTTGTCTGGCGGTTGATTTAGGACTTGGCTGATTCGGGTTGAAAAAAAAATTAAAAAACCTGATTGACCCGGTCAAAAATTTGAGTTGATCCACAGACCCACGCCTGACCCCATCAAAACCTGGCCATCAAACCATGGACTTTTTTTTTGTTAGGTTAGTTTGTTGTATTCAAGGATGGTATATTTACCAATCATGACCAGTAGATCTGCTTTCACCAGCCCCCATTTACTCATACCTGGCTTGCAATGTCCAGGAGACAAATCAAGTAGAATACCTTATTCCCGAGGAATCCTCACTGGAGCATCATCTACAAGTTTCCGACGTTGGGTTCATTGATTTCGTGAGAGACTTGCTTGAGCTCAACCCCCTGAGGCGTCCAACTGCAAGGGAGGCCCTGGAGCACCCATGGCTTTCACATTCATACTGAGTCCGATTCTGACTGAAGTTGTGGATCAGGAGTTAATACTCGCGGCTACGTATTTATGTCTCTTTCTTGTCTCTGGAGTGCATGCTTCCAGTACCAGTTTTGGTTCAGTATATGCAACCACATCAGATATATACACGCATTCTTTTTTTGTTGAACACGTATTTATTTTGTACAGGAAGTTTTCTTGCATTTTCTTTTCTTCCTTCACTTGGTGGGGCTTTGTAAGTATCATTTGATTGGGGACAGAAGGACAGTAATAAAATCACCAACACAATGATTTGGATACTTGTTGTCAATGAATGCGTAGCACACGCAAGTGATTTGTGTATTTTTCCTACAGAAAAGGAAAACCCTAGACCTGATCGCTTGTCTTTCCCTGCGGGCATCAAAACTATTTGGAGTTGAAGTCATGGATACCTTGTCGTGTCTGGAGGGATTGCAAGATGTCGTAAGCACTCCTACCTAACCAAATCTTGATTGATCATCCAATCTGGCCAAGAAATTGAATAACTTAATCAACACGCATTGGGACTGAGTCAGTACTTATGAAACAACAGAACAAGAAAACACGTGTACAAGTTCTGCAATTTCTCAGAAATGAAAGGGTAAAAACCAAATTTCATATTCACTACCTGAAGAAGGATCAACTTCTTCGTGTATCATACCGAATTTTATGCAGCTGTACTGCTGCAGTATCAAATATATATTAAAAGGGTATTGAAATCTTGAATTATAAAATTTCAGCTATACCACTGTCTAGTGTCTATCCTTCGAAGACAGAGGATAGGTTGCCATCGCCAGCAATTTAGCCACCGCAGTTGATCAGATCCCAGCTGAGGTTGCTCAATCCACCGCTCAAAAAGAAAAGTGGATTGTATCTGGTTTTGGGTAGGCGTGAGCTCACCCAATCTGGCCCTAATTTTAAGCTTGATCAGCAGCAACTAGTAATAAATAAATAAATAAAAACCTCCTCTTTCTCTTTCTCTCTCTTTTCCTTTCCCTTTCTCAAATTCTCTCTATTTTGGCACACACACGCTCACTGCTTACGCGTGCAACCCCATATTCACCGATCACGTTGCATTTCTTGGTTATAAACAGTTTAAATGTGTACTTATAGTTATTTTTTATATTAAAATATATTAAAATATTTTTTTTTATTTTTTAAAAATTATTTTTAAATTTAGTGTATCAAAACGATTTAAATATATAAAAAAAATTAAATTTTTTAAAAATATGAGTTTTCCTGTTTTCCAAACACCCTCAATTCTTTGATATGTGCTAACTCTTCCAAATAATATTTCTAACGATTTGATATCTTATTCCACGTAAACGTTTAGCAATCACCCGCTTATCCGTTCCACGTAAGAGACGTGTGATGGTTGGGTTGTTCTGGGCCCCTGTTACCGGGACCTACATTTTTTATTCATCCGCATATCCATTCCACATAGATATAAAATGATAATGCGGGCATGCTCTTTTTTGCCTTTTCTGACCGGACTCACGAATCAAGAAGCAAATTGATATTATTTTAATTATTCATTGTTAAAAAAACCATCCCTTTTTGTCTTTTGTGTATTCTTCCCTTCTTTTTTCACTGACTTTTTTTTCTTCCTTTTTATCCTCGATAATTTTACAGTTGGCATTCTTACTGCATCTATTTTCTCGGTTTTTTTTTTTTATCTTGATTGATTTAAGATTTAGATGTGGAAGTCTTCTCTTTTTTTTTTTTTTTAAAGAAATTAAATAGTGGAAAACAAAAAAAGTCATGTCCATGTCACGCGCCGAATTTACCTTTCTTTATAAGGAATAAAAGCTCAAAATCTTACAACGATTTCAAATCAATACGGAAGTAAGAGGGGCACGAAATGCATGTTTGAAAAATCACCGTTTCAGTTGTGATGTGATTTACATCCTTCCTCTTTCTATACTTTGATCAAATCGAAGAATAATCACACACTCACCTCTATGACCACATCAGCCACGTCATCTCTCCTCTTCACCATCGCCCGTCCTAAAAGCACGGGATTTTATAATAAAACAAACATAACGCTCAGCAAATCAAGTATTTTTTTAAAGGAAACAATCTCACTGGCTCGCTCTCTCTCTCTCTCTCTCTCTTGATAAGTTATAAACCATCACCACCATCGAACCAGTTCTTGATCATACTATATGGCTGAGCTGACTCATCCCGAGGTGGTTTACTCACCACGGTCAACTCAATTATGGAGGGCACTGTGGAACTGGCTTGCTTTCTTCTTCCAGATCTTTTTGCAGATCCTTAGAGCCGTTGGACCTCAATCTCTCTCTTCTCCTTCTCATACTTTCAAGCCCTTGCCTCTTGTCGAGTTGCCTGAGACCACCGATCCTCCTCCCGCAACAGTCGAGATCCCCGCCGGCACCGAAGCCATTTCCGCCAACGAGCCTATCCAGAAACTCACCGTATGATATCGATTTTCTCTGGTTATGATAGTTGCTCTCAAAGAAGGTTCTGTATGTGCTCTGATTTATGCCTATAATAATAATAATAATAATAATAATAAAAGGATGAGTTATTTTTTCAAGAGGTTTATGATTTTTGTGTTTGCCAGGCTGTATTTTATTACGTAGATGGATATGGAGAGTTAAGGCCAAATTAAGATGTTAGTTACTAGAATTAGTAGTCCATAGTAATAGATTGGGAAATTCTAGTTTTAGCTTTCATGAACTATTACCAGTACTATTTAGAGGAGTGTTGCACGTTGGTGTGGATTTAACAATTTGAGAAATCATGTTTACGAGCTAAATCTATAATTTTTTCTTAAAAAAAAATTCTATGTGATAAAGTGCGCTTTCTTGATTTTATTCAATGATAAGGGATATCTTCAGGTCAGCTTACAAGCTAACCGAGACCAAGTCCCCTCCTCGGGACCCAATACATCAACCTGATACATCAGGAATTTAATAAATTCCCCTGGATAAAGTGCGCTTTAAAGATGCTTTAGATTATTTTCGTGTCTTATGTTTTCCCATTGTAAATGATATGTTTTCGTGCTCGTAATTGTCTACTCTTAGCTTTCTTGTATTTTGGATATTTTATGTAGGTTATGTTTCTGATATTTATTTATGTTTTTCTTACATCTTCCATTAAATCTTGAACATTTGAAGTTATAAAAGGATTACTTTTTTGGGTTCCAAGCTTTGATTTTGTCACTCGGTACGTGAGTTAGTTAATTACTGCTGTGACATCTCACTATTGATTTTTTGTATGGTAATGTGCCGAGAGGGTTTAAAATTCTGAGGTTATGTTTTGATATGTGTTGTTGGTCTTGGGTATTTAACTTTATAATCTGTAAAATCATTGTGCGAAAGGTGTTTAGCAGGGTTTTTCTCTATCTTCTCTCTTGCTGCTTCTTTAAAAACAGTAATTCAACATGACATTGACTCCAGAATATGTACTGCAGGTGGTTCTTGACTTGGATGAAACTCTAGTATGTGCTTATGAGACATCTAGTTTGCCAGCGCTTCTGTGCAATCAAGCAATAGAAGCTGGATTGAAGTGGTTTGAGCTGGAATGTGCATCCTCAGACAAGGTTCTTACATGCAAGTCATTTTAAGTAAAATTATTTAAGTTGGACTATTTTGACTTGAGTATGTTGGGATTTGAAGGAATGCGAAGGGAAACTTAAGATCAATTATGTTACGGTATTTGAGCGTCCAGGGTTGGATGAATTCCTAAAACAACTCAGTGAATTTGCAGACCTTGTGCTATTTACAGCTGGCCTTGAAGGTCTGATATTTACTTCACCATACATCTGGCTGCTATACTCACTGTATCGGCTATTAGCTCTTCTGCCTTTGTTATTATTTTCTAAGTGAGTTCGAAATACCACCTTTGAATATTTGCAGGTTATGCCAGACCACTTGTTGACAGAATAGATACAGAAAATCGATTTAGTCTACGTCTTTATCGGCCTTCAACAACTAGCACGTAAGCACGAGTTGTTGTATTCATATTTTTCTGGTCTTTCTTACACTATGTCTTTCCTTCCTTGAGTTTGTAACTGCTGATAGCACACTAGTTATTTGAAATTTAGGATATTTACTTCTCAAGATAAAAAGGCTTCTCAAAAGGACAAGTGGAACTTGTGTTCTTGTCCTTTTAGTTTGCTGAAAACACAAGCATACACCAGTTAACAATATTCTACCATGAAGTCGCGCACATCTTTTGAATTGGACATAAGTTATGACCATCACACATTGCTTAAGTGATTTTATTGGAAACAGTTAAAACTCTTATAATATTTTGGAAGAAATCTTTTTTCTGATAGTCTTGGATATTAGAGTTTCTCTATATGTTTTTTTCTGGATGCTTATTATGCTAGAGTAACAATATATGGTGTGAATGGTCTCTATACTATACAGAAAAAAACTGATATTATGAAATGAATTAGGTATGATTGTGCAGATTTTACATTTAGCAGGTTGACTTAAGTTACGATGATTTCATGTTAAGTAAATTCTATGCAATCATTTGATGTATCTGTCTGTGAATAAGAGTTATACATGGTAAAGCTAATTCTTGAAAATTTCTTACAAGATTAAATATCATTTACCTCACGCAAGCTAAAGTAGTTACATATTTAATGCTGGAATTTTTCTCAACGTTCAAAACAAGGTTTTACATATTCTATAGAAATTAAGTTCATGCTCACTTCAGAAGACACACATATTCTAGACAATCTTGATTAGGCTGGGGCTATCACTATGTTGAATTTTGAGTTTAGTTCGTTTTTCTTATTACTGAAACTAGATTGTTTATGCTCCCGATTGATTGCCTGTGTAATGGAGCTAATGATTTCATATTTAAACCACCCCCCACCCCCATCATAATGACTGTATTTATTTATTAACTGCAATGGATTTGCTTGGTTTCAATAATGTGTTCCAATTCTTCATGAGTGCTTTATGCCACTCACTTTTAGTGCTTCAAACTCATCTTTCTAGTTTTGTGTGGATGTGAAATTTTGATGATAAAGATGTCAATTCCTGATAATGACACAGTATGATTCTGTGATTAAGTTAAGCAAATGCAGATGCTTTGTATAGTTGATTTATTTCTAAATGAAGGAATTAACTTCTCTTATTTCCTTACGCTTAAGATTCATTTTTTTAGTTTTGAAAACCTTTCATGCTGTATGTGAACACTGAACAGGGAGTATCAGGAACATGTGAAAGATCTCTCCTGCATATCAAATGATCCATGCCGGATTGTTATTGTTGACAACAATCCATTCAGTTTCTTGTTGCAACCACTGAATGGAATTCCATGCGTTCCATTTTCTGCAGGACAACCACATGATACACAGGTAGGAATATCTAAATTACTTAAATTAATAATTTTTCCCCAATCTTGTTTGTTCATTTACTCAACCCCCTCTCTATCCATTTTTATGGGCTGTTCAGCTTCTGGATGTGCTTCTTCCACTCCTCAAGCACCTCTCTCAGCAGAACGATGTGAGACCTGTACTCTCTGAAAGATTCCACATGCTTGAATGGTTTCAGAAGCAGGGAATCCCTGCTTCTGGTTGGACGTAGCAGGATAAAAGATCATCTGCAACTGGAAGCAGCCCTCCTTTGTATCATCCACAGTTACTTCATTCAAAGGCAGCAACTTATTGTAGGAGCGATGAATTTTGTATAGCATTAATTTCTCCTGCAGAGGCATTGATGAAAGCTGAAGTAACACAGCTTCAGAAAAAGGATTTATCTGCTGCTTTTATTGGTCAAATAGGTACAACATTTATGTCTGTAGATTTGTTTATACTCCGATTCTTGTTGTAACTGTGATAATATGTTCGCACCTTGCCGTCTGCTTGATTGTTTATGTATCTTTAGACTTCTGTATATCTGCTCCTCGTTAACAAAGGTTGTTAGTTTACTCGTTAGTCTCAGTGGCAGTGTGGCTGGTTTACAAGGAGTGTTTATTGCTTGAATGTTCCATGTCACGTGGATTTGTGTTTTTAATTAATAATAGAAGGATAGTTATGATGAGCTTCAGAGAAATTAAATTGCTGGACATTTTCCTGGAATGAAAAATATCAAAAGAGAAGAAAGACCGGTCTTGTTTGATGTCTGCACATTAACTGCACTGACCAAACTAATTAAGCAGATAATGCTATTTTGTACTGGTCCTTGTTCTTCTTCTTTTTTTTTTTTCCTGGTGCCGAGATGCATCCATTTTTCTACCCTACTGGCCGTGGATCAACCCTTTCAGACCGTCAAGAAGCATGGCTATCCCCTCCTGCTCCTTTGTTTTGGATCTTGTGGACCTTGTTTACGTAGTTCTTACGGGGGCTAATTTGGTAGAAGAATTTCTTGCCTAAAACTTGCCTTGTACTCTCCAGCAGTCCTAAGAAGGTAAGTAAATTTCCCTACAACTCTTTAATGGGATATCAATATGAACTTGTGCCATATTCCCTTTGCCAGGTTTGATAGAGTGATCTTGGGTACCACTATAAATTGTCTGGCAGTGCAGTAACGCAGCATAGAAGGAAGACCCTGCATTGGCACGTGGGCGGCGGCGACTTTGCCTGGTCGATGACATAGCTTTGATATAATAATTATGGATCAAGTAGCACTCCGACATGATGTTAGGAACTTCACCGCTTTCACAGGTTTGCATGTTCCTAAAGTTTATATATGGATTAGCAAAACCAAAACTACAACTTCTATATACGGTTATAGAGAGCACTCACTTTTTCATTCTCAAGGGTGCCCATCCTTTTCTTTCCCATATATATATTGAAATCCAACAGATAATGTGTTGGATATTTTTAATTATACTGATATTTTAAGTAATTGCTCAAGTTCAAGAATTTTGACGACCTGACGTTTAGGCAGCAATGCTAACTTCAGCAGTGACGTGCTTGATTCCGTCATATTTCAGGATCAGATTAATCAATCAAATAAGCTAGTAAAGGGGTATTCTTCACTTTCCGATTCTTCTCGGTATTTTTGCCACCTTATGATGAATACAGGACAGCTCTCGCAAGCTTTGCGGCTATATAAATTGGAAGGTGCATAATGTTGAGTCATCCTGAAAATGTTATGTTCAGTCCAGTTCCAGTCAGCATACCTGGTACTCATTCCAAAAAGAATTACGTAATTATCAAACATGGGTGCTTCGCTTCTAACAAACACAGGGAAAGTGCGGGGAGGAAGAGCCCAGAGACAAATTAACCTAAAAGAAAACGAAGCAAAAACAATCCTTCATATCAGGTTGATAAAAATACGAAAACACAAAATGCCCGGGACTAGAAGGTAGAAATCGATGGAAAAGAAGGGAGCCAATTAACTATCAGTTCAAGAATAACAAAAGAATAAAGAAACAATAAAAGAAGTCATTCGCGAGCAGTAGTGATGATGTGCCAGCAGGGCGGTGCTGGAATTATATAACAGAGAGAGTCAAAACTCAAGATATAATTTATTATTAGAAAATTTATCAATTTAAAATAAAAATATATTATATTATCTTATATTAAAACATTAAAAATATTAAAATTTAAAATATTTTACAGGGGCGGTGCCCTGCCCGCCTCCCCTGGTATCCTGCATGTGAATGCCATGCACTGCTTGGTAATTGGTGTTCAATTGCAAGAAAGACAGAGCTACAGAATTGTAAAAACCAATTATTACAACCTTTAAATTATCATGCGCAATAACAATTAAGCTTTTGATTGTCAAGGATGCTTCAAGCGTTTACTTCACCTAAAGAATTATTTTCCTGTAAATTATCATGCGCAATAACAATTAAGCTTTGATTGTAAAGGATGCTTCAAGCGTTTACTTTACCTAAAAAATTATTCTTCAATCATGGCTTTCTTTACATGTACAACACCCTGGTTTGACCATGTGCCTTCACCTAATTTATTTGTGTGTGTGTTATAAACTCGGCCCCTTTGTCACTCAGAGTTGCTGACATGTGTTTATCAATACGAGCTGTTCTTCAGATTCCCTCAACAGGAGCCAGCAACGCATTATAAAATGGAAGCAAGGATCACAAACCAGGTTGATTAGTGCCTTTTGCTCATTTAATTGGATTTGATTCCAGAATCTATGGAATGATTACAGCGCTATCCTCCAGATTTTACTGATACAAATTGAAACCTACAGGCATCATATACGGGGAAGAGATGTTGCGTTTTGACTTCGATTTTTTTTAGAGGTGGAAGTTATTATGTATTGGAATCATGTGTTTAACTTTTCAAGAAAATAAAAGAAAAGCATCAAGCATTTCTGAATCAAATCCTTGTTGATATTATGAGATAGGGAAGGGCAGATCGTAACATCATGGACAAAAATACTTGGTCAAAGGCTTCCATGGAAACGTAATTATGTGAGCGAAAGCTTTTCCATTTTATAGCAGCAAAACATCACGAGAGATCAGTATTGCTAATTGGAGAGTTTCTCAGAAAGAAAACATTACTAATTAGAGAGGGATGGTAAATGATTATTTCAGGTTTATTTAATTATGATAATTTTACATTTTAAGATAGCCAATTATACAAACCAACAATTCAATTGGTTGTCTGAAAACGGAAGGTATTTGAATGTTTTAACTGACTTATAGGATAATATCGTTTTGATGTAAAAAAATTAATTTAAAAAATTAAAAATAATATTATTTTAATAAATTTTTAAATAAAAAATATTTTAAAAAATAATTATAATTAGGATACCACTTTCTATTATTATATAATTAACTACTGTCGCCTGAAAAGTTGTAATAATAGTAAAAAAGAATGACTACATCGAACTTTTGTTTTTAGCTAATGCTGGGCTTTTGTCTGTGGTAAAAAACACAGCATTTATCGACAGAATCTTCCACCCCTCGAATAAGTTGACCTACCTAATTTAACCTAAATCGGTCAAGTCTCGAACCTTAAATTTGTTGCAATGATTAGAGTGTGAAATCAATACAAGTTCTGGAAAGTAAGGATTCAGGAATATTATTTATCAAAGCAAAGGTGTTCCGTTTTCAAAGAGCACCAACCCCAAATTAAATACATAGTAGAGCTTTGCACATAGCTTCATGACTAGATTGAAAACGTTGAGTAATATTCCGCGGTTCAAATTTGCCTGGTTCATCGCTTGAATCTTATTTTTAAATTGCATCAATATTTTATCTGTTTATACGAAACAGACATCACCTTTTTAAGAGAACAGTCAAGCATGTCAGATTGAAGTAGTTCTCAGCGGGCCAATCCACAGATTGAGTTGACCACGTCAAGAACTTGCTCGGAGATGTTATGTTTTGCAGACAGCATTTAAAAATGAAGAATTGCGCAAGATCTATGCAACTCTTAATTCTCACGAGTCTCTGTCAGACGTGTTTGGATCTTCAATAAAAAGGAAAAAAGAAAACTAGAGAGGCAAGTTAGCAAATTTACCGAAGAACAGAAAACCCATCCATATTTCACTCTTTGCTTTCAGTTTCTGCCCTTCTCTCTCTCTTAAATCAAGCAAGCCAGACGTGAAACTCATGCTATATGACCCAGTTCGATTACATCAAATCTTGAATATAAGATTTACGGATTATTCCTTCTAATCAGCGACAATTAAGCTCTTAAAAAATAATAATTTCCATGTAAAATAAAACTCGAAATGATACGTCTACTTTTTGAATTGATTCCATATTTGATTTGCAGCCTTCGTGGTCAAGAATTGCCATCTGTATGTTTCGTAGAACAATTTGCCTTTGCATTGCTTACGTGTTTCTTTCTTTATTTATTTCCTTTTTTTTTTTTTCAATCGAGCATGGTGCATGTGCTTCGCTCTCTAAAGTGAACAACAATTTCTTGGGCCATCAAAGATGGCACCTATTCCCTGTTTACCACCAAAAAAAAAATCTTGACTCCTGAGGGTGTGTTTGTTTAGCAGGCACACCTGTTTACAAATATAATTATAGTTATTTTTTAAAATATTTTTTATTTAAAAATATATTAAAATAATATTATTTTATTTTTTAAAAATTATTTTTAATATCAGCATATCAAAATAATTTAAAATATAAAAAAATTTTAATTTTAATTTATATTTTTTTATTTTTTTTCAAAAATACTTTTAAAATTAAAAAAAAAACCCTGATTTCAGTGCTTCTGCGTTTCCTCGAAAAAAAGTGCCCTTGTAATTTTTTTTTCATTTAATGGATAGATAACAAAGCATCTTTGTGGCTTTAAGTAAGTGTTGGGAAATTGCGAGATTTGAACTTAACTTGCCCTGGAAAACTGAAAAAAATACAATACGCTGATATTGATTTTAAAATAGTTATGATATTGAGATAGTAATTATACAATACATAGCATTTTAAAATCAATTCATCTCATCGACTAATTAAGTTAAATACATAACGATTAATTCTTGATTTTAAAAACTTCATAGGAAAACACATATTCTAGCCTAATATTGACATTGGATCTAGATACTGATATGGAATTAAGGAGCTGCTTATTTACCCACTAGATCAAGAATCTCTCTCTTTTTAAATTTAAATGATATTAAGAAATCTATTCAATCAAACCATTTTGATTTTCGTTTCAATTTTGTACATTGAGGACAATTATCTCATCAAAATGATATGATTTTTTTTTATTAACTCAACGATAACGGGTATTTTTTTATTAACTTGCACATTAATTAAAACTATTTTTTTTCAAAGTAATTTTAATGAAAAAATAACAATTTTTTCAAGATGCTGGCACTAGGTGTCGTTTGGTTATAAGAATAAAATGTCTGGGATGAGAATTAATGGAGGAATGAGAACAGGAATAAAGAAATCGGAACACGTTTTAAGTCCCATACCATGCTTGAAATAGTAACAGATAGCATGATGGAATTAAAAACATTTAATGACTCGTTTTTTAAATAAAAAATGAAATAATGATTAAAAAAGTAATTCTATCAATACCCGTGGAAGTAAAAATAATAAAGATGGTTAAGAAGTAGATGATGGGTGAAAATAATATCATAGTAATAACAGTAATTTACCATAAAAAAAATCAAAACCGTAAAAAAATGATAAAAATAATGAAAGAATGACGGTGCAATAACAAGGAAAATATTTTTTTTTTTTAAAAAAGTTATATTACCACTGTTAAAGCAGTAATTATGGTAAAATAGTTAAAATACAAAGAATAAAAATTATGTATAATATTTTTTTTCAAAACTATAATCCTCACTCTATATATATATATTTTTTTGCATTTTCCCCGTAATAAAAAAAACTTATTTAGTTTTCATTATATTATTATTTTTCATTTTCATTCCATTTTAATCAACTGAGCACATACATAGAGTGAGAATAAAACTCTCCTTCATTCTTATATATTTAATTTCTTGTTATCAAATAAAACCTAGGTTTTTAAATTTGAAAATTAACAAAAGAAGCATACATCTTTAACTATCAAGTTGTTTTTTTAAAAAATTAAATTTTCTTATATCATAATTTATAATTTGCCCTAACGAACACCCTATATATATATATATATATAATTTTTTTCCCAATTAAAGCTCAACTACGATTTCTTTCCAAAATTTTCAGAAACACAGCAAACCATGAGAAACACATATGAGGTTAGTCGCACCCCCAAATCAAACTGTCCACTCTAAAAGAAAATTATCATGTACCTTTTTTAAAAAAAACTTTCCAAACACATCCTTAAAAACAAAAACTCTTAACAGTCAAGAAAATAAAAAACTGAAACGAGCTGAAAAAGCCATGTAACCTGCACACAAGACTTGTTATTAGAGCTTAAAACCCCCCCACTCTCCCCCTCTATATGAGCTTTTCATTCTCTTATTAATTTCAAACGCAATAAAAACAATAAAAACTGATAGACATTCAGTACCTTAAAATCTCCGCTCTCTCTCTCTCTACCAATGAAGCCTACCCGTCACCTGTCACCCACCTCCTCTACCACCACCGGAAATCTCCACTTCTATACATGACGAAACTACACCTCTCCTCCGCTGTCCTCTCCGTCACCACCCTCTCACTTCTCTCCTTCATCTTATCATCTCCATTCCTAACCCATGCCTTGGGCTCCGGCTCCACCCTCGCGGTCATCTCCGCCACCTCCACCGTCTGTGGCATCGCCGCCTCCCAACCATCCCAAAGTATTACCTGCTATAGACGAACCCCCATCGCCGAAATCATCACCGTCCAACCTAACGTCTCCTTCTCCGCCATCTCCGGCGGTTCCACCTTCTTCTGCGGTCTACGTTCTGGGGGCTATGCTTTCTTATGCTGGGACACATCGAATTCCTTTTTTGAATCTCGACGAGTCTATGTTAACAACACAGCCCTTCTACAAAACCTCTCTGTTGGTGATAATCAAGTGTGTGCGATTGTTAATGACACATCGAGTGTCAACAAAACTGGGACCGTTACGTGTTGGAGGGGAGATGGTAATGCAAGTAAACAATCACCAAGCGAAGGCGATAAATTTAAGTCAGTTTCAAGTGGGTCTGGCTTCTCATGTGGGATTTTAATGGAAAATAACAGAATTAAGTGTTGGGGTAATAATGCAATTGCAAGAGAGATTGAAATTGGTTTTGCCGATATGATAATTTTGAATCTTGAAGCGGGTGGTTTACATGTTTGTGGTGTCAATTCTAGTGGCGTTTTGGTGTGCAAAGGGGATAATAGTTTTGGTCAATTGAATGTCCCTTCAAATAATGTTTTGGAATATTCACAGTTGGCTCTTGGGGCTAGTCATAGCTGTGCGATTCGAAGGAATAATGGATCTGTTGTTTGTTGGGGAGGTGGCGGTGAATATAATGTGAGTGAGATTCAGGGTGTTTTCTTTGAGTCTATTGTTTCAGGTTCTAATTTTAGCTGTGGATTGGTTTCGCGTGATTTTTCGATTATGTGTTGGGGACCAGGGTGGCCTAATGCTTCAGGGACTCGGCTTCCGTTGGGCGAGGTTTTACCAGGGCCATGTGTGCAATCTTCTTGTAGTGAATGCGGTTTGTATCCGCGATCTGAGAAGTTGTGTTCTGGTTCAGGGAACATTTGCAAGCCTTGTGGTCTCAATGCTTCGATATTAACACCGTTGGCTCCGACGTCATTGCCATCAGCACCACCCCCGTCGATAGTGCCCAAGTCATCTCCGTCCAATAAATTGACGACAGGGTTATTGGCATTTGCTATTGTTGGATCAGTAGGGGGGTTTGCCGGAATTTGCACGATTATTTATTGCTTGTGGACTGGAGTTTGTTTTGGTAAGAAGAAAGTGCATAATTCAGTTCAGCCTACAATTACTAGAGCTGTTTCCATTGGTGGCGTGACATCAAATAATAGTGGTTTAAATTCGAGATCATCAACTGTAAGGCGCCAGAACTCGAGGGTGATGAGGCGTCAGAGGAGCGGAACGTCATCAAAGCACGGGGATAGAGCTGAGGAGTTTAGTCTTGCTGAACTTGCTGCTGCTACCGACAATTTTTCAGTAGAGAACAAGATTGGTGCAGGGAGCTTTGGTGTTGTTTATAGAGGGAAATTGAAAGATGGCCGCGAAGTGGCGATTAAGAGAGGGGAAACAGGCCAGAAGATGAAGAAGTTTCAAGAGAAAGAGAGTGCTTTTGAATCAGAATTGGCGTTCTTGTCAAGGCTTCACCACAAACATCTGGTAAGGCTCGTTGGGTATTGTGAAGATGGAGATGAGAGGCTTCTAGTTTATGATTACATGAAGAATGGAGCTCTTTATGACCATTTACATGACAAGAACAACAATGAAAAGAGTAGCAGTGTGATAAATTCATGGAAAATGAGGATCAAGATTGCACTTGATGCTGCTAGAGGAATTGAATATCTTCACAACTATGCAGTCCCCTCAATAATTCACAGAGACATCAAGTCGTCAAATATATTACTCGATGCGAATTGGACAGCAAGAGTTTCTGATTTTGGGTTGTCATTGATGGGTCCTGAATCAGAACAGGATTACAATTACAGACCAACAAAGGCAGCAGGAACAGTTGGGTACATTGATCCTGAGTACTATGGCCTAAATGTATTAACTGCAAAGAGTGATGTCTATGGCCTTGGTGTGGTGTTATTAGAACTCCTGACCGGAAAAAGAGCCATTTTCAAGGGTGATGATAATGGAGGCACACCAACAAGTATAGTGGATTTTGCGGTGCCTAAAATTATGGTTAATGAACTGGGTAAGATTTTGGATCCCAGGGTTGGACCGCCGGAGGTTAATGAAGCAGAAGCGGTGGAGCTGGTGGGATACACTGCAATGCATTGTGTGAATTTGGAAGGGAAAGATAGGCCAACTATGGCAGACATTGTTGCTAACTTGGAGCGAGCCTTGTCCCTCTGTGATGGTAGTAGCCATGGCAGCATCTCTAGTGGTAGAATATCAATTGTTTCAGATTGAAATTTCGATTTTCAAACCCAGAAGAACAAATATTTTTCTGGATGATTTAATTGGGTATACATTTGGGCTTCTGTAAAGAATTAGGATTTTTCCTTTTTTTTTTTTTTTTTTCCTTTTCAATTGTATAGGAATTAGGAGTATTTATCTAACATCGAGCTGTAATGTAGGGTTTTGTGAACACTGACCGCAAGGAGAATGATTACATGATTTATTTTTATGGAGAATATTCCTTTTCTTCTTCTTAATAGTTTAAGATTGTTAAACAAAAGCCCCTTTGCTTATTTTTCCTTTTCTCGAAGGAGGATGCATGTATGTCTGGCATTACAGCAACAGTTAAAAAATAATTAAAATAATATTTTTTAAAAAATTATTTTTTATATTGATACTTCAAAACAATTTAAAAAAACATAAAAATATAATTTTAAATAAAAAATTAATTTTTCAAGAAACAGTATTTTAAAAACCAACAAACACGGTGTAGTTTTCTCGTTGACAAATTGGACTTATCATCCTTTCTCTTAAAAAAAGTTGCAGACGACGAATTGTATATTTGCGATGTGATGTTAGGAAAGGACATAAAGTTGACAAAATTAGGTATATGGGGTTGTACATGTGGCACCAAAGTAGACGACGATGCTTTTCACTGTGTACTTGCCTACACCGACCACCGCTATCAGAACTCTTTTCGAAGCAGAATTTCTGGTGTGGGTCCGTCCCTGAAAAGGGCAAGAAGCAGAAGCAAAATGTGGTCCTTTTTCTGGACCTTGGCACCTTGCTTCGAGTTAACGTTCGGTACTCCATGAATTTGACTTTGAAAATTCAATTAAAAAAAGGAGTCATACGTTAGGGCTTTGTTCTGCGACTTTTTGTAAAATTATCATAGTAATTTTAATTTTTTTTATGAAATAACTTTTTTTTATATATATATTATTGTTAAGAAACGTGACATTTAAATAATATCACGTATCACAGCTGTAATATTTAAATTGATGTTGCAGTTAAGAAGTATGATAAAATTTTAATTGGTATCGGTATATTTTTTCTTTGACTTTCTTCTGCAAATCCCCGACTTTATCTTTGTCCCTTGCACCGTCTCTTTCTGTTTCGTTTCCTGTACAAATCCTCAACTCAATTTATCTTTGCCCTCTCTCTCACCTCCGACCCATCCCTTGTTATTCTAATTCCGGGTCACTTTTTTGGACGACAATGATCATCACAACAAAGACACCGATGACGATGATGATGGGTACTATTCTTGTGTAGGTGAGGAGGAGGTGTTAGAAGACAGTGATGGGATGGAGATAAGAGGGAGATTAAACTTTGAAGCAGGTGAGAATGTCAGAATATGAAGGGTAGATCGGGCCTACGAAAGGCAAACTATGAGAATGCAGAAGGAAAGCAAAGACCGAGTTCTCACATTGCATCTCTAGTCGATGTCGTTTTATCGTCAAGAAGCATTCCACGCTCATCCTTGTAAATACGCCCAGCTTCTTCTTCCATAGTTTGCAAAGACTTGTCAACCTTGCAATATAGAGAAATTAAGTAAATGGAACCATTAAAAAAAGATAATGTGTCAGATTTATGCTTTGCACGCTCTGGTTAGAAACCCTAATAGCTGGGTTAGACAGAAATTCACAGTCGGAACAAACTAGTACTAAACACACATTGATGCAAGACCCAAATTTCCACAAGAAAAATATGAACATACTCCACCAAGCAAATTTTCTAAAATCAATTTAAATTTTGTTTGATCTTCCCATTTAAATCACGATATTTAATAAATATTATATTTTTAATTATAACATTAATTAAATATTACGATTCAAAATGATAACATTCAAAATTATACTATTTTATTAAAGCTTTTTAATTCTATGATAATTCACATTTTTTTTTATACTAATTGCCTAATTTATCCTTTCTTTTAGTAGTGATGAATCATTATTTCCTTGGCACGTGTTTGGACCAAATATGCGTTGTACTATACAAAAACAAAATCCATACGATCGACATCTACCTACCTTAAGTGTATAATATAAGTATACATTGTAAGTGTTATTTAGTAATTTGAATAAAGATTGCCGAATGAGATCTTTATAAATGCATGGTTTGGATGTAAATTACTGATTTAACATATGAATTATAAGAGATTTAGTCCCAAAAGAGACACGACGTCCATGGAAGGATGATGAATAATAATAATAATAAAAAAAGAAAACTCCGACGAATTATGCGGTGCCTCGCGAATTTAATGCCCAAATGGGTTGTATTTACTACTCTTATTGGTATCCAAATGTAAACATCAATGTGAAGGCTGCGGTTAATACCCTAATTAATTATGCATTAAGTGAGATTAAATGTTGCGGGGGCAGATGTGGGTTCTTCTTTTTTTTCCTTTTTCTTTTTTCTTTTTTCTTTTTATCGGTGGTGGTCAGTGAACCACTCTCTCCTCAGTCCTCGTACATTGGTGTTTATTTACTTTGATTTTAGATGTTTTATCATTGGTTGACAATATGGCTCCCTCAGGATTTATATTTTAGATGTTTCAGCAGTGGCTGAAAATATGCGGTGCTGAAGCTGTATTTTTATTCAGCATCTGTTTTATAAATATGTTTGTAACCCGAAAACAACATTAATTCATTGGGATAAATTACATAATTAGCATGATAAATGTAGAATTTTGACGGTAAAGCATCGTTTAAAAAGATTCGGTAAAATAATATATTTTAATATTGTTATATTTTTAAAATGTAATATTAATTAAAATTTAAATTCAGATAAAAAAACATAAAATTATAATTAATATCATAATTTACAATAATAACATTTTAAAAATATTATGGTTTTAAAATGCAACATAATTAAATATCGTGTTTATAAACGCTATATTATTTTTCTGATTGTTTTTCATTCAATGTCACTTCGCCTTTCTTTTCTTTTTTTTCCCCACTAGTTACACTATTTATCCAATTCGTTGGACAAAGGTACATAAAAAAACTATCAATCACCATCATTATCTTTTTATAGTAGCTCTAACTTGTAATTTAATAGCATATGCTCATAGGAGAAACGAAAAACAAAAAAAAGACAAGCAGATGTTCTTGAAATTCGTTAATGAATCGTTTTGTAGTCAGAGGACATACAGATTGAGAGTACTCAATCCAAGGTGAAAAAATTCTGCCCTTTTTTATGTACAGCCTCCCAACAACACCATGTGGTTTTTTTTTTTTCCATTTGTACTTAAACAACATTTAGCTGCATGATTAGACCAAACAATTTTCATGGCACCGGAAAACAGTCACGGGAGACGACTACAGGCCAAAGGGATGCATTAACAGTTCATGGGCTGGCAAGAATGAACTGCAAACATATCACATGTGCCTAATGATGCATACAAGTACTCTTGCATTTCACGTCCATGCAGTGATTTATAGCTTGTGTAAAACCACCCATCGATATTGTGGTGACAAGACCCTTCTCTAATTAAATTTGCAATTGTGAATTTTGCAATTAATTTTGAGATCCGATAGGGTTTAACAGCAGCTCACCTTGATTCTATCTGTTGAAAAAACGAGCGAGAAGTAATTGATTTGATTTGATTTTGTTACAAACCATAGCATCTCGCCTTACTTGTAATCCCCGCTATCTCGCCCACGTAGGCAAAAACACCACCTTGGAGTTCCCTTTTCTACCTTTCAACCACCACTCGAATCTTCTGGGCGCGATCCAATCCAATCATATCGTATTCACAATATCCCTGCTGTTGACCGTCATCCAAGCACAACTTCTGTTATATTCATGCATTTGCTGACGTTTTACCTGGATAGGAGGAAAGAAAGGCTGAAAAAGGTGAAGAAATAGAGCAAGTCAGACACTTGCTCGTCCCTGCAGTCTTGTTTCAATGGTAAATTTTGTCCAACACAAAACGTTAGACCAATCCAGCTTCTTGTTTGAAAACCATGAGAAAGCCAAATGGCTGATTCTTCAAGTAGTTTGGCCGATGCTAAAAAGCTCTTTTTCTTGGATGCACCGAATAGAGAAAGATCTGCATCACATCAATTAAATCATTCAGGAAATTGGGTTGCAACAGCACATTAAATCGACCTAATATGTACAAATAACTTTAAACAATCCATCTTATCAAGTTCCAATAATACCAGAATCATGTCTCGCTTCATAAATCAAATATGTATTGACAGAATTATCGGTTGTGTCCATGCTCACATCCATGTTCCAAATTCATGTCAAAATCAATCGCATGTTTTTTTGCCCAAATCAGGTGATGCTCGCCGCTTTTGTATGTGAGGCGGAAAGACTAGCACTAACAAGGAAAACAAACCCCCCAGTACATTCACCAGACAGCCATTTGTTGTAAAAAAAAATGGTAACCAGTAAATGCCTATCAGAGTTCAAGCAACGGAACTTGATGACGACTCAAGTGACGACATTGACAATGATTAGATTCATGGTTCTGTCTTGTTGCTCTTCAACTTCATCCATCCAATCAGAGAGCACATGAGACCTTTGTAACCAAAATATGCTGCTGCCACCAGAGTCACCACAAGGATGACTATTAGAAAAAGCCACCTCGTAGTGGCAGCATCTTCTGCTTCAAAACAAGCCATCATGACAAAAAAGCAGTTAAAAAACTTGGTCTTTGCTTCTGAAGAGTAACATACCCGCTTTTGTGAGGTCTTCTTTGCTCTTGCAGTCGTTCACGCTGATTTTGGTGCTTAGGTACATGATTTTTAGTGGCTGGAACCTTTTCCTTCATTAAATATCATAAAATGCTATAAGATTTCAGGTCAAGAGCCCCCATGCACCGAAAAAGAGCATTGTGCTTGTGCATCAGAAAAATGGATTCATTTATGTAATTAATATATATCCATGATGGTGGTTTTATTAAGCATTCCATAATGGAAAGGCGAAGCCATGTCTTTAATTGCCACACATTTTAGAACGTAAAAGGCACCAACTAGTTTATGACGAGGAGCATTTTCCAAGATAACCTTGTAGTAGAGACTGAAGGGAGAATTAGTTCCACATCTGATCATTACCTAATGTATCATTTAATGAAACAGCTTTCCTTATTTTAATGGAAATATCTCCAGTTGGCTGTTTCATCACATAACCTATAGTAAAGTAACCATAAGTTAAACCACTAGAGTAAGCGTACTTCAATAACAGAGTCTTAATTGCCACACATTTTAGAAAGTAAAAATGCACCAACATTTTCCAAGATAACCCCTTGGTAGAAACGGAAGCGAGAACTAGTTCTACATCTGAGTCCTGATAACATAAACAATCAGGCTACTATTGCATTAGTTGACCAAGCTGCCAACCAAGCTAAAGCTTATTCTGATAGCAATTAAATCAATAGACACTTCAAATTTTTTATAGAGAAAGCTATTGATATTACTATCTGGAACCATAAGCTCAAGCATAAAGAGTTCTGGAGCATGAATTCTACAGTTCGAGTTGGAATAAATAGTACCTCCAAATCTTTGGATTTACACAAATGCAATTCCTGATCCACGACCTGTGCTTTTGCAAGCAGAATTCCAAGGAAGAAGTTCAGGTCCAAAATGGTTTTCAGATATATCTTTGGGATCAGAGCCTGCTTTGCAATATGCTGCTTAAACCCTCTTGACATGGCATCTCCTTTTTCAAGGCTTGGCATTGATAATGAATAGAGACCTTGTATAGAGTTGGTATGACAAATCAAGTTAATAACTGGAAGCTGAAATAACATTAACGTTTTGTACATTAACAAAATGTTCCTTTTCACTAATCATTTTATGATGAGGTGAGAAATTAGTACCTTTTTGGTGCACTTGTCAGGTGATGGGCATTGACCTGGACAACATGTCTCGTGACATAAATGTGGACAATCATGCAATTTCATGCACATCATATCAATTCTGAAGTTTCTCACAGCAATTCAAGGTGGCAAATCATTAAGAGGTTATGCCATTTTGAGTCCCCCAATATCACCAAAATTATTCTAAAAATTTCAAAACTTCAAAAGTTTCAGATTTCAGCCTGTAGCACACAATGGCTGCTCTAGAAATCAATTTCTCCAAAAATTTCCATGCAGAACCATTGTCAAAATTTAGAGCAGTTCCAGGTGGATGATTTAGCAGCTTTTCTTTTCTTTTTTATCAATGCAGAACCATTTTCAAAATTTAAACCATTATTTCAAAATTCAGTTATCATTTTCCAATCTTTAAATCCAAGTTGAAGCCAAATCCTTTCATCTTTTTTCTCACTCTTCAATATATCTCCTTTATTTTTTCCTTTTCCTTCTCTCTCCACACCTTTTTCTTTTCTTCCCATGTCTCTCTTCAAGTTCCTAACTCTGGGTTCTTCTCTGTTTCACTCATCTAGCTTGGTCTGCTATTTTAGTCCGAGTGAAGTTTGGACTTTGTTTTTGTGTGTTTTTCTTTACTGTGAGTTGTAGCTAGCGGTGGCTTGCTTCTCCTTATTACATTTTCAAGTTGTGTTCAATGTTGACTGAAAGTTTTAACTTTATTTGGTGACCTGTGGCTTTTCCCTGTTATTTTTTCATCAATTTTATTAGCTATTATGGTTGGGACAGCTTTGTCTATTTTTAGTCTTTTGTTTTCTTAGTCTGAACTCTTTCATTATATATATATATATATAAGGAAACAGAAAATAGCGTGGATCATTTCTCTAACAAATATGCAAGATCCAAAAACCATATAATAGAATGCCATGCAAAAAAAAAAAAAAATTGCCAATTGCATCGCTGATAATGTTTCCTAAGCTAAAGCATGAATTACCTTATCTATAGACAGTAAGAAGCTATTTCAAAATAATTCTGAAGAACGAATAGTCCTGTGCATCAATTCCCCATTCGTCACAATTTATATGCTACCGATGCACACGCTTTTAATTATGACGGTGTCTTTAAGTCAAAATATATAATAATAAGCCAGAGGCATTTGTGTACAATTAGGCCAACAAAGCAAAACTTCTCATGTCACAGCACTGTTGGCACAATCCAAATCATCAAACCATTTGGAAACATTTATCTTTTCTTGTCAACGTTTTTGTTGCTTCCTCTACCTATTGGAGCTAAAGAGTCTTAAAATCATGAGAGATAGATTTGATGGACTCCATTCATTGACTTTCTGATTTTGAACCTTGAGTCAACATTTAATAGTCATTTATTTAAACGAGTAATTAACTATGTTTAAATAAATAACTATGGCTTTAAATAGAATTAATGGCTACTCTAGAAATCATTGAAATAATGGCTGCATGAAATTAAAAAGATATCCAGAATAAGCAAAACGCTCACCTCAAAGTGAGCATCTCCACATGCACATGAAATTGTAAACATGATAGTACAAGGAGCACAGGCACCTCTACATACAAGTACAAAACCAACCATCAAGACATTGCCTCAATATAAAAATATCCATAATGCATAAGATCTAATTAGATAACTAAGAACAACACCCCATTATGAAGTATATTGTCAGACTGATCCACAATTTCAGAAACTCAGTCAAAGATGTTTCGAACAAATGAGTATGTGCGTGAACTCGTGAAGCATTCTAAAATGCAGTGGCATAGTATAGCTACTTTGGCTCTCATCTTTTTCTTTTTTTATATACCTATTTAACTCATGGTCATTCTTGTGAATAGAAGAAATGCAAGTGAGGCAGGATGAGGACAAGCATACCGCTGGCATGGGTCAGGACACTTATGATTCTCACACTGAAGCCTCTTGCCACAAATCTGGAATTTCAAACATGTATTGAATTTCAGGATAAATAATAAGCAACCAAGCACTATGAAATGCACCTCTCCACATGGTTGACAGTCCCCATCACAGCACCTACATTTACAAGCATGCCGTCCATAATTTCTCAATCTTTGACTCTTCCTCTCACACGCCAAATCTTGATAGCAAGGAACCCAATCTAAATTCAGTTAAATCTTCCCAATTTTAAACTCACACGGTGAATAATTATGAAAAAACAAAAGTCAAAATTTTGATTCACTACAAATGAACATACTAATGCTATTGCATTATAACCAATCATCTTCATTGCAACAACGAATACAATCTAATAGCAACAGTTCATGAAACACTGACTTGGATCAGAAAGCAGGAAAAAATAAAGTTTTTACCTCTATCTTCATCTCCCCACACTGACACAACTTGATGACAACAATTCGACAAGTCTCAATGCAATGCCTTCGATGACATCTCTCATGGAACCTATGCAAACCACAACTCAGCATTTTATCACAAGTACCACCACAAAGCGGCACAACAACATCACAAGCCAATCCTTCATAAACTCTCTTCCCCAAAACGGCAACCTCTCTCACACACATGTTTTCTGCAGGCTAACAATTTTCCGCACGGATTCTCACATCTAAATTCTCTCTCAAAACACTCCCCTCTCCTCGACTTTCCTTCCACATAAACATTTATAAACCCCGTGGGCATTACACAGCAGGCAAGTTCCATCATGGCAGATTTGCTTACAATTATGAATCGCACAATCTAATGATTTATTACAAACATTGTTGCAGGAAAACAATTTGTAACCGCAGCTTAACATCCATCGTTTTGCCACAAAAACATGTCGTTTTGACAAGTTTCGGGCAAGATGGGCAGGAACGGGATGGCAAAGTAACAAACAGAAATAACCATAGTTATTCTTCAACGGTCGGTCACAGATTGCGCAGCAAGAGTGAGGTAAAATCCGGGGATTATCAAGTGGTGGATTTTCCACTTTGCCACAGAAACAGAGGTAACTTCTTGGAATTTGAGATATGGAATATTCAGAGCGGCATTTAGGGCAGATGCAGGTGGATGATTCGGCGGCTTTATCGGGGGAGGCAGGGAGGAGCGTGGAGGCTCGAAGAGCGGAGAGATCGGAGGATTGGCGGGTCCAGGATTGGATACCAGATAAGGTCGAAAACGGCGTAGCATAGAGAAGTGGAAGACCAGGTTGGATCGGATGGTTTGATGCTTCGAGGGAAATGAGACATGATAGGATGTTAATTGAGTTTGTGAGATCTGCAGAGTGGTGGCTGTGGGCAGAGGACATTTCAGAATTTGGGAAGCTGGACTCTGGAGCAGTGGAACTGGAGTGGGGTTTGGTTCGGCTGGGCATTGAAGAACGAACAGAGGGCGGGGTGATGAAGTCACGTGTTATCCACGTGAGCATATGGAATAATTGAGTGTTGGGCTCAGGGCTGGTGGTGGATTGTTTGCTTGCCCACTAGCAGCAGCAATTAGAATTGAGATCCACGAGACAGGCATAGTTATCATAACGACCACCTAGTTAATTTTTCCGAACTGACGAACGCCTGAATATTTCTGATTTTTGCTTCCCTTATCACACAACATATCAAAGAGAAAAGATTATATATCATTTCTTATTGCTTTGAGTCAACTGCAAAATACCTTCTCATCAGAGATTAATAAAATATGATAATCTTCCATCATTTTCTTTACAATATTACCGTGTAACACAACGAACAGCAAGAGAAAAGCACCGGGCAGATGTTGTTATGTTCACACGGCAATTAAAAAATCACATAATCACACCAGCTCACAACAACAACAACAAAGAAATCAAAATGGACTTCACAGATTTGTACATCTCTCTTTCGTAGTTTTCTACTTAGCGTGGAACTTCCACTGGTATCAAACAAATTCAAGGCGCACAAGGAGCTTTACAAATTTGTATCTCTCTCCCTTGCGGTCATGGAGTGGAACTGCTCGAATCCCTTCTCTTAACTCCCATACAGGAAGGCATGTTTGACCTCCAAAGTCATCCTTCTCTGACATGTCATATTCATGAACTTCAATCCGAAGCAGAGCTAGTTCTGGAACTGTTAATGGAAACTCAAACTCCTCATTCCAAAAAGGTATCCAACTGTCCTCCAGAGCCCTCGTTTTCTTCATCACAGTATCTGCAGGGACCCCGGCAATCCCAACCTGCACAAAAAAAAGTTAAACTGCACTTGATCATCCATTATTTTTCATGATCTAGGCAGTAGCCACTGATTCAGATACCTATTGGGAGCAAAGGGGAAGGAGGGCCCAAAAGGAAGAACTAAGCAATACAGAATCAAAAGTAAACTGCAAAAATCTAGCGAACAAATAACAGCAAAGATAAAAACTGTTACGGTAAAGTCTTGCATTACTACAAATCTCAACTATGCCTTAGCCATGACAAGAACATGAGACTTTTGATGGAAAGCCAAACTAGGATTAGACTATAGTTGTGTAGCAGGAAAATTGTGCAGTGGATTGAACGTAATCACTTGAGAAGAGGAGACAACAAGGCCATAAGATTGTATCTACTTACCCTCACATAGAAATCTGGTGGGGAATATGCATCAAAATGTGTGTGCTGGAAATCATAAAACCATCCTTCACCCATGTATATTTTCACCTATTCAGCAATAAGAAAATTACAATTATTCATCTACGCAAAATTGACTGCACAAGAAAACATTACATGGACATTTTAAATGGGTCCGGAAAAAAGTCCATTCCAGCCAAAGGCATTGACAACATAGCACTCACCTTCAAAGTTTTTTGCATAGGTAACTTAGCTTTGGTATCAAATACCTCGCCATGTGGACCAGACTTCAGTAGAAAACTTGGTTTCTTCACAAATCCACACCCACCATTGGCTCTGAACATTCCTTGCATCGACCAGAGTGATCTTCCATATCCCTTCAATGAAAAACCTGCTTTTAGTATTTGGCTGAGACACATACTCCTATAAATTTGAAAGAACAATGATAAATGTAATGCATTGCTCAGCCAGTATCATATGAGATAACTATATTAAAAAAAGACTTCATCATGATTTTCTCTTCTATCAATCTAGTACTTTTTAAACACAAGTTTGAATAAAATTATTCAGTTAAGCAATCCATTTACAAACAAAAGGCCAAAACTCTTAAAAAAATAGAATGATGTAACACCAAATCCTCCCACCTTTACTTTCTAACCCTCAAAGTTTATGCTTGGGAACTCAATCATTAGATTTTGAAACACAAACCTGCATGTTAAAAGCAACCATTTGAGCACCATGCATCCATCCAATTAGTGGGTTGTAGTTGGATGAGTTCACACGAGTACCCTTTGGATACACCCTGAGTATATTCCGCTGGGTAAACCTGTACAGCAAGCAATTTATCAGACATACTGGAACTTGGTTTTCTAATGATCCAAGTACAAAGGGTATACACCACATAGAATATTAAAAGCCAATGTTTCTAGTCATTCAAATCCTTCCAACTCCACCAATAAATACATTCTCAACCATGAGCATTGAACTATTAAATGCACAATCGAACAAATAGTACCTGTGACAGTAAGGTTTCAAGCAGCAAATAAAGGCACATGTACTACTGCAGATGAGTTCTTTCAACGGAATGCTTTAGGGTTTGTTTATACCTGACAATTTCTTTTCCATGGGTTTCCGCAGCCTTTTCAAGCTGTTGCTCACTTAAGCTAAGACGCCTCACTTTATCAGGATCTACTTTCAGACATTCATCTAATCCACCTTTAGGCTTCCCAGCATGAATAGCAATCAAACGTTTGTATTCTGGTGCTATATCATGCTGCAACTTGTGATCTCCTTCATCAAGATCTTCCTCTGCATCATCATCATCTTTGTCCGATTCATTCTGCTCCAAGAAGGTTAGTCTGGAAAGAAATTAGAAAAACCTGGCAAACTAAATACTAGTAAGTGTCTTCAAATACCTTGTCATCAGCAAGAATATGGCCTTTAAGAATGGGGATTTCTTTCCCCCAAGCTTCTTCATCGGAAGCAGCATTCCCCTTGGAATCACTCTCTTTATCCTTAATTTCCTTCGCCTCAAGGTATTCCTTTGGTGGTTTTGTTGATATGATAATCCGTCTCTTCAAAGACTCAGGGGAAGGGAATTCCTTCAAGCATTCTGAGCCAGGAGTAAACAGGATGTCTCCAAATGTTTGAGTGACCATCTAGAAACCATTTGAAAGAATATTAAATCATTAGCCCGTAAGTCCTTCCCATCCCCACAGAATAGCAAAGACTCACCTGAGCCACTTTAGCCTGAAGATCTGGAGTAAGGTGGTCTTCTAGAGTTATAACAACTGGGAATTCAGATGCAGTAAAAGCGTGCTCCTTAATTGACCTCAAACATTTGATAAGTTGCACCGGAGTTGTCAAAGTCCTAAACAAAGTACAAAGTACCACTGGTTAAAAACCATGGGAGGATGGTTCAAAAGTATTTTGAAGTTAACAGCAATGATTTCTCATAACTCACGATTGAAAGGTCACTCAAGGCAAAGTATTAAAGGATATAAGTTGTGCAAAGTTTTTTTTGCAGATTAGCACACATGGATCTCCCGTTAAAAAAAAAAAAAAGCCACTAAGCTTCTTTATGATTCAAATCACCAAAGCAAGATCAAAATCAAAACTTAATGGGAAAAAAAAGAAGATCACCATTAAGTTGTTGTACAATTATTGGTTCCTGCTTCGTTTCCTTTCGCAGTAACAATTGCACATCCTATAGTTATTTAGAGATACCATTATTAGCACAATAACAGCATACCTCCCATGAAGTACCTCCACATCATCATTGTCAGAATTTGGCCATATATCCAATTCAATTACCCTCACACCTTTTTTCAGAGCATTTATGATGGGAACATCGCTGCAATCACTACTAAGCTGATTCCCAGTTAGATATGAATTGTGGCCAGTATATATGAAATAGTGTGAAAGGGGTGCTGTCATATCATGATGCACCTGAAACAATAAAATATATAAGCAAATACAAGAAAGAAAAATGCAGATATCCGTACGAAATTGAAACAGAACAGTAATTCCAAAAAAAAATCAATTAGAAAAATAAACCATGACAAAGAGACAATAGTTGAAAGCTTTTATTTTTACATTCCTGGTAGAAAATGGAAGGCATTCCACTTTTAAAGAAACGTTAAATAACAAAAGTTAATTAGCGACATGGACAAGTTCAAGCATCCCATGAGACTCTCTACATCTAATCATACGTTTCAAAGATAATTAGCAATACACAATCCAATAGCATTAATTAACAAGCTATTATAATCATGAAATACTTAAATCAATGCAGCTTATTAGTAACAATTCAGTCAAAAGTCATAAGCTTGAGTTTTTCACTTTCTTTCCCGACATGGAGCACAAAAACCCGCCCCCTTCCTATTTTAGCTACCAAAGCAATATATATATATTGAAACCAAAAAACAAATCTAACTATGTGTATGATAAGTACCAAATTTAACCAGAAAGAAAGACCCGATCAGCATAAGTCATTGAAGAATCAAGATTTAGCCACAACAAAGAAGGGTAAAAAAAAGAGAGGAAAATTACCCCAAGTTTAAGATCAAGAGGAGGGTTAGTATCGCCAAAAAGATACTTAAAGAAGGCCTCAAGATTGAGTCCTTTACGGTGAAAAAGAGATAAATGTTTGAGGCTTTCAACAATAGATTGTGCTTCCTCGAAAGTGGCCTTTTCTTGTTTTTGAACCTCGATCAAGAACCTGTGGATATGATCAGCGGTCATGATGCCATTCTCCGAGTACAAATCAAACAAGGCCTTGATCTCATCCGGTACCTCGGCCACTGCTAGCTTGAACCTCCTGCGAAAGCAGAAGCAAACTCTGTATGTCTGTTTGGACATGAAGAATTTTAGAGAGAGATGCAGAAAGATGGTTGTTGTTTTTATTTGAGTCTTTGAGGATTACAAGATTGTTGCCATTTGTATGTAAGCAGAGAGAGTGCTGTTTTTTCGAGGATGGTGTGTGTCGGCAATAAAAGGTGATGGTTTCCAGAGAAATTTGGGTGACATTGCGTTCGGCCAGATTGACCTTTATAGTTTCTCTTGGACGGTTGGCATGGGCGTAGTGGCAGTGACAGGAATCCAATACTCTACACACTGATCCATTTGCTAAATTATACGCATGGCTGGTGACAGGCTGACAGGTAGCTTTGACCATACGCTAAATCAAACAGTGATAATGCTCGCGTAGTGACGGAAATAAAGTTAATTTATGGAAAGTCTCGCGATAAATTAATGGAGTGCTAGGGAAGGAAATGAACAATTTGGTGAAGAGGTGTTTGGAATTTCAGATGTTTTTCTTTTTTTCCCCTCTATTCGATATCAGTCTTTATGTGCTGACTAACACTAACAAATTTGAGAGGATAAGCTTTTTTTTAATTTGAATCCTCCGAAATTGTAGGAATAACTCCTCCGTCCTCTCCGACAGGAAAACTGATTTCAGTGCTCGGAAGGGGTTTCCACAGCCCACCTTGCTTCTGCATTGCCAAAGTCCCCTTCCTGGAATTCAACTCCACTTTTATTTTGCTAGCTGATGCTGTTTGGATCTCCTTTCTAAGGCTTTGATGGGCTCTACTCTCCCTTCTATATTAAAAAAATAATAATAATAGAAAATTGAGAAGTCTATTTCTAGTTGGGACGTGAGTACCACTTATTTTTATAGAGAAGGTGACACTGACACGTTTGAACTTTTCTCCTTCCTCCCGGCTAAGGGTCCTTTATTATTAATTTATTGGACTTGCAAATGTTTAGTGGGCTATTAATTATTATTATTAATATATTTATTGGACTTGCAAATGTTTAGTGGGCTATTAATTTATCTGAGATTATAATTCACACTTGATCGTTTGTGGCTATTACTGTAATTTTGTTTTTTATATATATATATAATCTCAGATATTCGTAAAATAATTAATTCATAATTCATAGCCCACTAAACATTTGCAAGTCCAATAAATATATAAGACACTTCGGAATAACAGGCATGCACGATGAGTTTCGAAACATCTGCAGTGGAAGGGAACTGTAATTTTGTTTCTTGTTTCTTACATTAAACAAGTAGAAGTACGACTGTACGAGGTTAAAGTGACACGCTGCTTAGATGCACAGTACATACCACGAAATCAGGAACTGTTAACACGTTAAATAAGTTGATGGCTTCAATATCCTTCTTTTCAGTTACCAATTAGATGATAATTCTTAACTTTTAAAAAAAAAAAATAGTTACCTGGACCAAAAGAAAAGGAATATCTTTCTGCTAAAAAAAGATACTCCTTTGAAGCAGTATTGGACCACAGCATCAAGGTTTTCTCTCACAAGTTATCTGATGAAACACACAGCTCAAAAAAAATAAGCTGAACGGGCTCCACATTGGATGACATGGGGTTAGGATCTCTCATATTCGGACATAATCATAGCTTGGGCCATTGTCATGTCTACCTTCTGCTCTGAAAGGGCATTACGAGAACTTCCTTGCAGTCTACGACTTTCGGGCCAGCTTTCACTTACTGGAGATTTTTGTTTTTTGTAACAAGTTGAAGTTAACTTCGATAGCCTGCCTTGAAATTTGAAGGGTAGCTGATAATTAAAAAGCACGCCTTTAACCATCAAGCCATCCCATTATATTTTATTATTGCGCACTTTCAGAGCCGCCATTAAAATGATGATGAATTTTATGTGGGAAGGATGATCAAACGTCGTGCCCCATGATTACTGCTTGTTGATCGGTTCCTGATTTGCACCTTGACTTTTCCGACAAGGTTTTGATATATACCGTTCAGTCCAGATCAGGATTTTTCTTGTAAAAAACATGGAGGAAGAGGCTCGGAGCCTCATACAAGTGATTGGTCCTACCGGAGTTTTTCCATCCAGAACGAGATTAGATTCAGTGGATTTTAGGAATATTATTTGTTTTTTTACGGTTTGTATCTCGATTGGGTTACATTTAAGGGGGGAAATAACAGTTTTACTTTGGGATACATCAAGACAGATGATATGTTATTCCAACTTTTTGGACAGAATTAACCATAACTGAAGAACAAATCATCTTAGGTCAAAAGTCGTTCGCTAAATAATCTTTTAAAGATGCTTCCAGGCAAGCTTCTTAATACGTGACCACAACTAATCACCAAGTGTAATGTGAAAGCACCTAAAAACGAAAGATTATATCTGTGACATCTCAACAATGAAGAAAGGACCTTACAGCAACAGCTAAGGCTGTCCATGTTAATTGTCAAGGGAAAAAAACTTTCCTTGTAACTTTTCATATCCTATCGTCGGTCTGAAGCAAAACAAAAGCATAAGCATTCGGGTCAGGTTCAGTCTTCTTTAACTAATTATCAAGCCTATTTATTATACACCTACTGTTGGACAATCTGTTGTTCTCGGAACAAGGGCTGAAGCTAGCATATGCCCTCAATGAAAATAATACTGTAGAGGTTATACAAACTGAAACCCCATTAGAAGCCTTACATTCTTGAGTTTCTCTCCTTTCTTATCATGGAGAGGGACTGATCGGATTCCTGGTCTTAGATCCAAGACAGGCAAGCATGTTTGACCACCAAAGTCATCCTTGTCTGACATATCATACTCTTGCACTTCCACCCGAAGCAAAGCTAGTTCGGGGACGGTTAGGGGGAATGTGAACTCCTGATTCCAAGCTGGAGACCAGTTATCCTCGATTATCTTTGTTTTTCTCTTTGCTGCATCAGCCGGTACCCCAACTATGTAAACCTGCAGTGTGGATTATTAGTTCATTAGCAGGAAAGCATGCGTGAGATAGATACTTCAGGAACATGACACAGATGCCAGCAATGTAACAGAATAAGGCAGGATCAGAACCTAAAAACCGTCACCAATTAATCACAGATACCAATCTCCAAGTCTGGTGATTCAAACTTATTTGCAAAATCTAGAGATTTCCTTGAGGATAACAAGTCAAATGCTCATTTATTTGTCATCACACATCGTTTTCGATCTTAAGCTAGAATGTGAAAGAAAATAGATATGGTTTGCTCATTAATGGCTTTTAATCACTTCAGAGTGAATTGTGTTTCGGCCAATTGTGGATAAGGCAGGTTAACCAAAACATATTGAAAAGTCTTTTTCTCATTCGTAGGTTGGAATGATGATGCTCAAGTATTACGAGGTTTAATGACAAATTTCACGTTTACATGTGAGCAGGATACTTAATCCAACCAACCTTTGTGTAGAAGTCTGGTGGTGAGTATGAATCAAAGTGTGTGTGACTAAAATCAAGGCGCCATCCATCACCCAAGTATACTTTCACCTGTTAATAGATAAAATAGAGTTCGGGAAGAGAGCTTCAGACAAATGAAATTCAATTTCAAGCAAGACTAGTACACTCACATTTAATGTCCTTGTTACTGGTAATTTTGTTTTAGGATCAAACACCTCGTTATTTGGACCTTTCTCCAATAGAAAATCTGGTTTCTTAAGGTAACCACAACCTCCGTTGGCCCTAAACATCCCATGCATCAGCCAAAGTGATTTTCCATATCCCTGTTAAAGGAAAGCTCACATGTTACGAGGACTTTATATGGCTGACATTCTGTGATCATCATATATGCAAGAACATGAAGCTTTGGATTGCTTAACTAATTGGAACATCCAGGTCACTCATGGTTCATAAAGGATATATATAGTCTTTTAACTTATGAATGCCTCCTTCATGAAAGAAAGTTGCTTGACATCAAATGGTTTTGGAAACAAACCTGCATATTAAACGCAATCATCTGAGCTCCATGCATCCATCCAACAATTGGTTTGTAATTAGAGGAGGTGATCCGAGTTCCCTTAGGGTATATTCTCAGAATATTATTCTGTGTAAATCTGGGAAGAACAACAGCATATATTAGCACATTCGATCTGGTTTTAAGATGGACAGTAGCAATAGAAACTTCTTTCAAGCATCTGTAATCAGTAATGTTTGATAGATACCTCACTACATCAGTTCCATTTGTTGCCGCAGCCTTTTCAAGTTCCTGTTCACTCAAACTAAGACGTCTAACTTTATCAGCTGCAACTTTCAAAGCATCCTTTAAACAACCCTTTGGCTTCCCAGCGTGTATTGTGATTAGACGTTTATATGCAGGTGCCCCTAACTGGCCTGATTTATTGTCACAGTCAGTTAGGTCTACATCATCTTGATCACTGTCGCTCTGCCATTTGTGAAAAAGTTAACGAAACACCTTAAAAATCTTACTTAGACTAGGCAAGATTCGCCTCTATGCTCACCCTATCATCCGCTTCTAGTTCAGCTGTATGGTATGGTATCCCTGATGCTTCGTCATCTTCTTCGGATGAATTCCTTCCACCTGGTGATAAAGGTCCCTTTCGCTTGATGCCACTAGATTCAAGATACTCTTTTGGTGGTTTGGTTGAAATGATTATTCGATGTTTCAATGACTCCGGAGAAGGGAACTGTAATAAGGAATCTGACTCAGGATAGTACAGCATTCCGCCAAACGTTTGAGTAACCATCTACGTGCAAAGGTATTGGAGGGTTATAGATAAATAGGAAACAGAGAAGCTGAAAATTCAAATCCTTGAAAATGAATTGAAAGCTAACCTCTGCAACTTTAGCCTGAAGTTCTGGTGTGAGGTGATCCTCTAAAGTTATGATGACTGGATAAGGAGAACTAGCGAAAGCGTAGTCTCTTATGGACTTCAGACATTTTATGAGTGGCACTGGAGTGGTCAGGGTCCTACGATTAATCAGGATATAACTTAGTCAGAGAAACAATGATTCAGAATCATAACATCCATGTATGTCTTTCCTACAATGAATGTGTTTTTCTTTAACTCACTTATAACTCGATTCAATAACACTTCATTAGCTTCTGCTTTCCAAAATGCAATCCATGCTATCCCTACATAGAGTTTTCTCACTCTCTCACTATTTAGCAACTCCAAATTTTTTTGCATGAAATCTATTCAGTGAATTCTATTCATTATATTATATTTGTTAACAAAAAATAAAATAAAATAAAAGTTAAAGACGCCCTCCCTGTCCTTCATGCTTCAGGAAAGGGAAAGATGAGTTATACAGAACAAGGAAATAGTGTGCCTCTAAAAGCTTCCTCATTCTGATTTGTAATAGCAACTAAACATTTCGCTAAATGTTGCTTTCAATTTAAAGAAAGGCTTCTGCTTCACAAATACTAACATCCATGTATAAAGTAGTGGATATGCATATCCACAAATACATAAAGGCAAAAGAAAGTACTCACATTCGCAAAAATGGTAAAATTGCAACCAGTATATACCTTCCATGAAGAACAAGAATCTCATCTTTTGCGGAACCTGGCCACAAATCTAGTTCAATTACCCTTACACCTCTCTGCAAAGCTTTTACAATTGGCACCTCGCTACAATCACTACTCAGTTGATTCCCAGTTAGGTAGGAATTATGCCCTGTATATATGAAATACTGTGCCAATGGAGCAGTCATATCATTGTGTACCTGGAATGACATAATTTGTCAAGGGCATACTTAACACGGTCCCCTTACAAATTGTTCAAAGCATACCCAGATAAAACATGGCAAAGATGCAGATAAGTAATGCTCCAAGGATCCTGTTCGTAAGACTTGCAAGTAAGAATCTTTTCGTAATTTCTAAAAGAGAAGTTATTGTTTTGGTTATTGATCATAACAAAAAAAAAAAAAATCCTATCTGCCAATTTCTAGGCCCACACACCTTAAGCAATATATATTTCTAATTGCCAACAAAATCGACAAAAGGGGGCAGTGGCGCAGCGCTACTTTCACCTAGCCCACAATGTAAATGCCCCGCTTCCTGCACAATACAAAATTGCCAGGAAAAAAAATGTAGAGAGAGAGAGAGAGAACCTCACCTTTGGAATCCCAACTAAAATGCAAGAAATATTTAGACTCATCATTTTCTGTAAAAAATTACAAACTTTATCCAACCCCATTTTCCGAGCTTCTCTAAAGTTCAAATTACAACAAGAAATAATTGAGAAAGAAATGGTTTGGCATCAACTGCACAAGATTTTGCTTTCTTTACCCTATCCATGATTAAAAAAAATAAAACATGATTTAAAAGCGTAAATCACAATTGTGATACTCTAAATTTCGTAAACGTGCCAAATACATTTAGCGACAGAGTTAGGGAGAGGGGTAACCTGAGAGGTGATGGGTCCATTGAGATCATCATAAAGCAAGAAATGGAAAAAGTCATCAAGATTAAGTGAATGTCTGCTGTATCTCGTCAAATGATGCCTCCTGTTAATGACCTCCTCCACGATCTTCTGTGCATCCGCCAGCGTGCAGTCAAGCTCGTCCTGGTGCAAAACCAGGAAGCGCCGGAGCTGATCAGCCATCATGTGGGACCCACCATTCGCGAACTTGGAAAAAAGTTGTTTCACGTCTTTGGGTGGCTCAGCTTCCGTGATCTTGAACTTTCTGTTAAAAAGATTAAACATCTTGTAGTTATAACTCCCCATTTCATCTTTGTTGCTATTGCTAGATTCTGGTAGTGGAGATGGTCTATGCTTGTCTTTCTTGTAGCTCCCCATTGTTGAGTTTCTCTGCCACGCTATCTGGTTTTTTTTGTTTTTTTTTCCAGAACCTTTCTGGCTTGAAGATTTGGGAGACAGGGAGGGAGAGAGACTGAGGAGAGCCTATAAAACAGGAGAATTTGTAGCTCTATCTATCGTAGGAGACTATAAAAGCAAAAGTACCAGCTTGATATCTGGCTTCCTCTTCTTCATGTTGTTGACTAATATCAAATGTCACAATTATCCTGCTCTCGTACTAGGATGCCTTCGCTGCAAGCCAATCATTTGAGGTGACATTTTTCTGAAACAAAGCAATTTCGAGTAAATTCAGATTAGAGAATGAAAACTTTCAACTCCAAATAGGCAATTACACGATGTTTTTAGGAATTTATTCTAAGAATAGCGTGATGTTATATTTCGAAATATTTATGTCAATTAATCTATTAAACAGTATCTGTTATTGATGGGATGAGATTCATGAGTTGACTTCCACCAAGCGTAATTAACCCATCCATGTTTAAAATCTCTTAATTACTTTATTCACGGAATTCATTAGCAATAGTTACTTATTTATTAGTGCTTGATAACGTGTTTAAAATGTTGTTTAGTAAGAATTCTAATTTTTTATTTAAAATTAATTCTTTTTTTATTTTGATATGCTAATATTAAAAATAAATTTTAAAAAATAAAAAATATATATTATTTTAATATATTAAAAAAAAATACTTTGAAATCACTAAACATTACTTTAATTCCCAAGAGAACCACTCAATGCCCTATAATTTTAATCACCTGTCAACAAAAATATTAACTATAAAAATAAAATATGTTCAGTAACAAAACAAGTTTACTCGTAAAAACATTTTCAAAAATATTAACGATAAAAATAAAATCGGTTAGGCGATGCTGCGTTTTCGTCGTATCCCAAACTTGTTAGCAACAAACTCAGCCAGGTAGAGGCTCCTCCTCCTCCTCCAACTTAGCAAGAATAATTTTCTCTACAGAAATCCAGTAAAAGACTAGCCCATTTAGTTTTTTTGGTAATTATTATGGGCCTTTATCGGGAAAACAGTTCCTAAGACCGTAGGTATGGAGTCTAACTGCAAAAGCAATGCTACCTCGTGTGCTCCTTGTCCTTGAGACTTGTTATTTTGTAAACCATGCACTTACTAGTGGATCGTGATTTTTCATTACCACAGTAGTGACTAGCTGGTAAGTATGCCTGTCTTCAGTGGGGCTTGTCTCGACATTTTATGAAACTGTAATTGCAGTGCTTCAGATTTTCAATATCCTATTCTGCTGCTGTCAAATGTAATTAAAAGGTGTTCTAGGGAGCATGGATTTGTGCCAAAGACTGGCCTGTTTAATCAACCTAATGAGGTCTCTGTACTCACATGCAAGCATTTGTTTTTCTTGAAAGATTGGATGGCCACCGTGTTGTGTTTGGCAAGGTGCTTTCTGCCATGGATATAGTGTACGAGATTGAAGCTGAAGGAAGACAGAATGGAGTGCCAAAACATCAAATTGTGGTTTTACACAGTGGTAAAATGCCTTTGTGACTGCCCTCTTTGTTGTCGATCACCTGTCTATCTCCCTGCAAACTCATCAATACCAATGTAGATAGATTTTGTACCCTCTGCTATGTCTTAATTTCCAGTTTTTGTGTTTCAACGCATACAACTCTGTTAGCAATCGTATCCCCATACGTTTCCAAATCTTATTACTTTTTGTCACTGAACACATTGATATATTTAGGCAATTAGTATAAGATTAATCGGTGGGTTCCTGAGTTAATCATAATATTTTCACCGAAGGTGCTGCGATGATCCAATGCAGTTTCAGTTAGAAGCAATTGGATATTCAAATACTGCACAGCTAACAGGTATCAACAGATTTCTCCCCCTTTTGCTTTGGAAAAGCAGGGACACGGAAACACCAGGAATTTGGGCTTCTGCCCTAACGCACATGCAGGGAAGAAAGACAGTGAAATGAACTCCGAACTTTTTAAGGTTTTCCTCGTGTTGTCAGAAGACTGAGAACATCACTTATAAGAAACGTTAAGAGCTCCATTTGTGACTTGGATGTTGCTTCACGATTTTTCTTATAGGAGTCACACGGACACGTTGATGATCGCACCCCATCAATTTCAATTTATAATAGCACTTCACTTTAATTAGAGGTGCGTGTTCCAGTGACTTGGTTTAAAGGTTTTTTTTATATATAAATGTATTAAAATAATATTTTTATTATTCTTTTAAAATTATTTTTATTATATTATATCAAAATGATTTAAAAATATATATATAAATAATTTTTTAAAAATATGAATTCAATCACAAATACTATTTTATTCTTACTATACTTGTGTGTATATATACACACATATATATTTCACTATTAAAGTTAATCCACTTTATTTTAATATATATATCTGATGGAGCGGAGGGACATCGTCACGCAAATGGTTGATTGATCAAAGCCTGCATTCCATTTCTTTCCATATTCGGGTTCGCTTCATCCCTTTCAAAATGCTTATTTAGGGCCGTTTAGGCTTTTCTTGTATTTTGAATTAATTTTTTATATTATTTTAATGTGATAATATTGAAAATAATTTTTAAAAAATAAAAAATATATATTATTTTAATATATTAGAAAAAAAACTGTTTATACTCAATCACCTTTTAATTATTTTCGTGGAGCACTCTGAAGTGCGTTTTATTTTATTTTTTTATCAGACTTCACCTCCTGACCCAAGGGATATATCAAAACTGGGCCCTGGAAAGCTTACAATGCAACTCCTGGTTTTATCTCGGAGCAGTCCAAATCATCAGCTCTTGAGTGGCATATACTAGAACGGAAGCTGGGGTTATCTACCATGCATTTCCAGATCAATGATGCATGGATCTGCCAAAGTGAAAACTTTCCCGTCTCGCCAGCTTGGTAGTGGAAGCGACAGCGAGAAATGAAAAACAACAAACGATCTTGGTACTTGGTAAGGAAAAAAAAATACTCACAGGCAAAAACTCAAAGAGAAAAGGTAACAGTAATAATCGAAGGGAACTATCGATTTCCAGGAAGTCGTATCCAATTTGCAAGTCATCCGTGCAATTTCAGAAGAGGAGGAATTACAGAGCAGGACTTTACTTAGGCAAGCCAGACAATTATTGGCTCAGACAGAATTAAAACGAAAGAAAAACTATGTATAATGAAGCCGAAGGGTGGTAAAAGGGTCAAAATTGCAAGACATGTGAAACTTCTAAACTTAAATCTGTGACATTGTTGTCAGCCAATTTGAACGGAAAATCTACAGTAACACGGTAATACTTCAGGTTCACAAAAAAAAAGTAACATTTCCTTCAGTTCGTGAATCATGACATATGGTAGACAATCATGGATGTAGCAGAATTTAAAGGCATCCCAGAGTCCAACAGCAGCAAACAACCAAACTAGATCGAGAAGAGACCTTTATCCTGTAGTTCAATCAATAGAAAGAAAACATAGAATAAAGTAAACAACATGCAGTCAAATCACTCTCCCAGCAATAATTGTTAGACAGAAGTTCACTGGCAATGACCCAACAGCTTGCAATTGAACATGAGTACCAAACTTGAAGGAACTCAAAGTGGACCTGAGCAGGTCGGGGTAAATCTCAATCAAATGAACAAAGATCCAGTGCCAATTCTACCGTCTGAAAACCCTAAAAGAACCAAAATGATCTTGCCCCTATAAATTTAATTCAAAAAAACTCCAGCTCTAGTTCTCGTTTGCAAATACCCACCTTGCTCTCACCTGAATCTCTAGACAACTAAATTTGCCTGTCCAAATACCTCCAGAATTCACCTTAAACAAATATTCACCATTCAGCTTTTCTAGTAAATCATTTTCCATAATTTTTTATCAGCAAAAATAACATAGTAGAAAGTACTAAATATTCCATTAATCCAAACTCAAGAGCACAGTGGTCTTTCATTTATATAACATAAACCACGACAGGACACAACATAAATTCTACCCTCAATAAAAACCCGAACCCCCAAATTACACACACTGAATAAATAAGATACAACTAAGAAACCGATTCAGGCCTTCTTGCCGTTATTTTTACCGTTGTGGTTTCGCTGATGATAAGCAGTGGAGAAATTGGAATTCAAATCAGAGTAAAGCCCAACAACCTTGGAGATATTGCCGTTAAGTTCTTGAATCAGAGAGACGTTTTTGACCATGTTGTCAGGAGTTCTAGACTGGTGATTCTCGTTCACTTGTTGAATCAAAACTCTGTTTCTGTCCAGAACCGACTGAACTTGTCGAAAACTATTGTTGAATGTTGCCCAAACCTCTGCATCAACTTCATCTTCTTTGTTGGCGTTTTGGTTGGTAGTGATTGAGGGATTGGAGGTGTCTTCCATGCTCGATTCGGCAGCGGAGAATGAATCGAGGGTGGTGTTCATGTGTGAATAAAATTGTTTTGACGATACATTATAAGAATTAAGAAAATTACCTGTTGGCTTTGAGCCTTTTGATCTTTAAGGAGAGAGAAAGAAAAGGAGACGGTGGATGTGGGTGATGATGATGATATATGGATTTTATGAGTCTACGCGATTTGAGAGAGAGTGTGATGCATACAATACAGAGATGACAGAGAGAGAAGTGTAACTTTTAATTGTTACTGTAACTTCCAAGTCTTCGACTACTTTTGAGAGAAAATAAGAGGGAATTTCGAATGAAAATTACCATTTCGGTAATTATTTAAATAATGGGATTTTTTTATTTATCCTAATAATTCAAGTAATCCAAAAACAATTACATCATAATTGATTTTTTTTACTTAAATATTATATATATATATATATATAATTAACTAGCTAAATTTAAACTCAAAGAAATTTTTTAATATGTCAAAATTAGGTCTAAAAAATTAAATTTTTTTAATTTAAATATATATATACATATAATTTTAAAATTAATACAAAAAACATAATGTAGTAACTCAAATATTTTTATTGGTATGTTAAAAAAATCCGGATAATTACCTGAATTATCCATAATTTTTTATGTTATAAATTGGATAACTAGTAATATTTTATTTGTTAATTTATTTTATTTACTTAAAAAAATCAAAGAGGAGAAAAGAAAAATCAAATCTATAACCTACTAAAAATAATAAAAACATCACATTCTAGACTTTTCTCGCTTCATTGTAATTACATTTAAATCAATAAAGAGATTTTTATAAATATTATTTTTGTATTAATAATTTTTTAAAAAATAATATAAATATACATGCTTGATCAAATTTTAATTGTATAATAACTTAAATAAAATTTGACATAACATAGATACTTCAATTTGTGATTAAGAAAATAAATTTTTTTTTTACAACAAGAAAAATATTTTTATTTTTTTGTATTTTTAACGGTATCACGTAATTCTAAAAGGCAAAAATATAAATCTTTTGACGGAAACATATCTCAAAATAGTTTTGGTGAACCACGCGCTATAAGTGCGAAAAGGGGTACAGATTTTTTGAAATATCTTAAGCGGTTATTTTATTTTATTTCTTTTTAGAAGAATCTTTTACTGTATTTTTTCCGCTTCATCCTAGGCCGTTTTCGGATGGGAAGAGAAAATATCGGAAAAGTCAATGATTTTGGACAACAACAAGTCATAGAAAAAGAACACATTCTTTTGTTTTGTTTTACCTTTTTTTATGCAACTTGGATATTAAAAGGCTAGAAAATATCTTTCAATTGAAAAATATCTTAATCCAGTAAATATGAGCTCCGATTAACAAAAACCTAAAACAACTTATTGTTTCACTGTGAATGCAAATATAAAATATTATAGATTAGAACAGTGTAATAATTATTATTACTTAGAGATATTACGATCAGGAGATAATACGATCAGAGCAGCTTGACCTTTTAATATTTTTTAAGAATGGTAAAATAATTAAATTACTATTTTAGATTAGAAAAAAATAAACTAATATCTGGTTTTTTTTTTGTATTTTTATCCTGAATTTTTATTTATAACCAAGTGAGTAATCAATAAGATTGATTGAGAGGTAATTTAATATTTCAATAAATATAAAATATTATTTATAAGTCAAAAGTGGCTAGCGCATGGCCTGGCATTTAAACAATAGCTTCCACAATTATATTTTAATTGTCTTAACAACTCTTCCATCCTTAGAAGATGCATGCGGCCAATAGACTGGCAACTTTATTTTTCTGTTTTTCTTTTCTTTTTTATCCTCAACTTCAGCGTCTAACCTTTTAAATTTTTAAAATAATCATTCAATTTATTTTTCTATCATATATTTTATCATGTTCTTTTAATTATAATTTATTTTATTTTAAATAATTTATAATTTTTTTTCAATTTTATTTTTTATTTGTTTTTCATCTATTGAATATGGTCCTTATTATTTTTATTGCTATTTATTTTATTTGAGATAATTTTTAAAATTTAATTCTTTTATGATTTCATCCCATTTCAAGTTTTTTTTTATTGAAAGATTTGATAATCATCCTTTTGATTGCTATTTTTTTCACTTTAATAATTTTTTTAAATTGATAATTCTTTTTAATTTTATTATTTAATATTAAATTGGTTGAGAAATGAGTTTCTTCATTGAGTCTAGGTCTAGGATTTCATGAATTGCGAGTTTGGAATATTAACCTAAATCCAAGAGGCTCACTTGATTTTATTTTATTTTAAGCTTGTGTTTATTTTTTCAGTTTCTTCCTTTAATATTTTTTTAATTGGATATTGAGTTCCATTATTATTTTTATTTTTTTTCTATAGGTTTTTCACCAGTTTTTAAAATAACTCGGTTATTTTGAGTCTTTTTAATTGTTTTTTTTTGTGTTAAATTTAGCCATTTCCAAATAAATTTTAGTTTTTTAATTGATTAAATATAAGCAATAAATGTCCATATCATGATATTTTGTTTGATTTTCTTTTCAGGTCATTGCTCTAATATCGCATGCGGTTTCTTTTAATATCATCATGCAACCTTTCATGGTAATGCTAGAACTGTTTCAGTGAACTTTTTTTTATTGATAAGACAATGTTCATGGTAAAGATATCGTGACTCTTTTACTGGATTTTATTTATTCTCCTTAGTTTTTTTAAGTTAATTACCATCAATATTTTTTATTTGTTTTATTTTAATTAATATTTTTTTAATTATATTATTAAATTAATTAAAATTATTGAGCTCAAATAAGTCAAAGACCTCTGCTTTGTATTCGAAATAGTCCAGGAAGTTTTGTTTCCAGTCCCTCCCTCGAATGAAAAATCATTCGAATGGTCTTCTGTTATTTTACACAAAAATATATTGCGATGAATGGATATGTGCTTGGTGCTATCCAAATTCCAGTTTTAGATTCAATTCACCACAAAACAATTATTAAAAACTCAAGAAATTTGTAATTCTCTCTTCATTGAGTAGGCAGCGAACACTCTTTTCATCTTTAAATTTGGAAAAAAATACTCCGTCATTATATGGTTTATTAGTAGTATTGTACTTGCCTATCAATTTTTTTAAAATTTATATTTTATAACATGAACTTTGTTGTTTGCATATTAGTTTATATCATAAATATTATTATGTAGTTTAATTTATTTTATACTCGTTAATAATATAATCTATAATTTTTAAAATGTAATTTTAATAAAATTATAGGATGTTATGAGTAATTTTTTCTTAATTTTTCACTTTTGGTTAAAAAAATTCAAACTCCAATCCTCAAATAATAAATTTTAATTTTTAAGTACTGTACTTTTTTATCCTACCATTTTCAGACGAAATAATAAGCTTTTTATTTTTTATTCTCTGATCATGTTTGAAAGTGTAGTTGTGGTTATTTTTTAAAATATTTTTCATATCAAAATATATTAAAATAATATTTTTTTTATTTTTTAAAAATATTTTTAAAATCAGCACATTAAAATGATACAAAATATATAAAAAATTAATTTTTAATCCAAAAAAAATTAAATTTTAAATGCAATAGAATCTTGTTAAAAGTTGTGCAAAAAGACCCCAAAACTTCTATTACATCGCAATAGCTATATTAATGAAATTAAAATTTTAAAATTGAAAATTATTCTCTTAGATATTTAAAAAATTAATGAATTTGAATTTTACTAAAATAATATATTTTGTGTTCGGAAAAATATGGTGAAACCAAATAAAATTTTTGTTACTATAGAAAACGGATGCATGCCTAGTGTTAATGATAGCTTATGTTTTTCTAAATTATTTTTTATCTAAAAAATATTAAATTAATATTTTTAAAATATTTTGAATTATTTAATATATTAATATTAAAAATAAATAATAAAAAACATAACTTTAATATATTTTTAATTAAGAAACACTTAATAAAAAAACACTATACATCTAATTACAAAACTCAAACTAACATGAGACAAGTTGCTAGATGAAATTTGGGTAGTTAACACGCGTCAAGCAAATTATTATTTTTTAAAACAATTTTGATATACTATAATTTAAAATAAATAAATAAATATTTTTAATTAAAAACTACTCTTAAAAAAAATCTCTGGACCTCCTATTACAAAACACATAAAGTAACAAACGAGAGAAGTTGCAGAAATATCTCGTCTGTGATTTCTTTTTCGTATATTAATTATTACTGCACATGGATTGGATCAGAAGAAAGATCGTAACAGGTTCCCAGTTTTGCCACGACAGCAAAAGATCACCTACCTTTTTCTCTTTTATTTATTTATTAAATTATGTACGCATCAGATAGTTTCTTTCAGATCCTTATCCTGCACCAGATACTCTAAACATCACGTGCTACCATTTCTTTCCTTTTCAATCAACAGCCAAGTTCTCAAAATAAGAGGTGAGAGAGATAATCTACTGAGGGATCAGGATCATGTTGAATGATGCTGTATTATCGTTACTGATTAAACTCAAACAATGGGATCCTGATCCCATTGACAGCAACAAAGTTATAGGTCAGAGATTCTAATAATGGGTCCTGTAATGATCGGAGCAGACGCGAACATTGCAGAATACAATAAGAAGAATCAGTAAAAGGGCTTGCGGCAATGCTTTGGTTGGAATTCTATTCCTCTTTCGCGTGGGAGCAGGTTTATATTTCCTCCTACTTCGAAAAAAAAATTCAATGAGAATCCTCTCGGTGCCTGGTTCTCGTCCATTTCCCGGATCTTGCTCGGACCCTTTCAGACCTGAAGCTTCTACGAACAGATTTTGGACAAATGATCATGTTCTCAGCTTTTTGTTGGCGACCTGGTATCTTGGAGTTTTCTTATTGTGACAATAACATTGAGTAAAGGGAATTCTCAAGTTTTCATCCTCCCAACCTTAGCCTTCGTATTATTGTGTTGGCTTGTGTTATATCCGGTTCTTTCACAGATGATTGCCATGATTCCTCAAAAGGAGGCAACTACAGTGACCCTTACAAATTCAATTGCTATCACTTTCAAAAACCATCTAAATAAAAGAAAGATTTATAGCATATCATGTAGCCAAATTCAAATGGTATAACATCTTATGCAGAAGTTCTGCCTACATTGATCACATTTAAGTTTTTGGTTGATTGTTTTGGGCTTGCAAGAGAAATAGATGTAGAGTTGAGCAGGGATCATTTTTATAAACCACGGAATTAAAGATGAAATGCATCGCATCAACTCAATTACCATGGCAACAAATAGTCAGTTTCCATCTAATTGCGACTGCAGTTGCATCAACACCCCAAACAGCCTCACCCCTTCCCCCAACTTCCTCTAGGGCTAAATATCAAGCTAAAATTACCAGGAGGAAAACGAAACTGGAGAGTGAACTATTATAGTACCAGGACGTGCTTTGTTACTTTTAATGCAAGAATGCACCCATCATGCATCAATCTCTAGGCAAGGACCAAGACATAACAAGAAGCATGAGTGCTTGAATTGAGAGTGTCGGTAGGGTAGAAATGGGCACCTACTCAGCTGGTTTTCTCTTCCTCCCGAGAATTGAAGCTCTCTGCAATCTTGGGCCACCCATCCGCCACTTCTTAAAGGCTGCCATGGATGATTGAGCTGCTTCATACACTAAACATGCAGAGAAATAAATTACTGTCATTGCAACATAAATGTGCGGCATGAAAGCAGAAAATATACGCTCAAAAGTAAAAGAATCTCACTATAACTTTCTTCTTTAGTTAGGAGCATCAGGAACTTGGAAGCTGCTGCAAATCCTGTGGTGTGTGCCTTGTGTAGGACTTCCTTGTACCGGATTCGAAATGCATATGCAAGCAACAATCCAATGGATTTATCACACCTAAGCATCATTATGAATAACCAAATAAGTCCTCGTCAAGAAAAGGTAAAAAGCTTGATGACCACCAGCTTGTAAGCCAAACGAAAGATTGCTGGTGTACATGTAAATTTACTGTCAATAGGTATGACCGACATTCGACCACCACTTGTCAATTGTGCACTTTTGCCTTCACCAGGACATCAACGCACAATCTCTCATTGTATAAGACAAATCATAGCAAATATGCCAAAGTAAATTTGGATGTATTATATTGCCAAGCACAGCCTTCACAACATGTAAACTCAACCACAGTACAGTGCATGTCTAAAGCCTTGGGGTTTGACCACAAAGTAAAAAGGCCCATGAACAATATTGATTGTCAAGCATTCGACCCCATTCACAACATATAAACTTCTCAAAGCTAAACAGAAAATCAGAATGCATAGAGTGAAGTAATTCATTTTGACAGTTTACTTCTCCCATTTGTTTCCTTTCTATTGCAAGGATCTCGATAATGGCCTTCAGTTGATCCCAGGACTTGAGAATGAAAACAGATAGTTTTTGCTTCTAGACTTCAAGTACACTGAAGTCTACCAACAAATGAAACCTAGATAAAACTAAGCAACCTGGAATCACTAACAGAAAACTTGTCTCGGTCTAAAAAGAATGCCATACTCTTATCCAAATAATTTCTTTAAAACAGTCTAATGAAGTGGACAAGGATAGACATTAGTAAATTCATGAATGGCACAGATTGGTAATGAAATGATATTTTCAAGTTACAGTACTGAAGATATCCTAAAATTGAAAGCACTCCATAATCTTCTGGTTGGTTGCTAACTTTATTGCTCTGACATAGGAGAAGCCCACATTTGATTTTTATATCTAAAAACAATGATCTACTTTTGGATGTCATGATGTGTTAGTTTGTAACTTTGTATCCAACAAATAACTGGATTGTTTTGGAATTGTCAATCTGATTAAACAGACTGAGAAAGTCAAAAGGTTAAGGCATCACTTAGGGAAGGTCATAAAAAAATATTGAACACATTGAGCTGCATGTTTCCTCCTCCAAATCGAGAAAGCATCACTTAGCAAAAAATGCTTCACAAGCAGGACACCATTTTATGCAGCTACTCTTGCATGGTATTCAACAAAAGGCACGAAAAGAAGACATCACAACGGGAATTGTATACACACATGAACGGATGGGCAGGGGAAGGAGACTCACAGTGGAGCTAGCTTGCATCCAAATTCATAAAAGTATGGACAGCGGGATCTCAGGTCCACACAAGCAGCATCTGCCTGAATTTCCAGCCTTGTTCTGGTGAGGAAAAAGAAATACTATCTATAAGATATAAAAACAACTGTACAAGTAAATAGATGTTGGATGACAGCATAGACAAACCATTCTCCATGTACACATATGATGATTTTTTGGGGACTCGACTATCATAACGAGCAATTAATTTAAATAAACCCCTGAAAGCGAAACCTAAAATCAGGGAGTTCCTAGAGGACTTGAGCAAAGTTTCTATAACTCAAAGGAACTACATTTTAGATTGAAGTTTTAAAATCAGGGAGTTCCTAGAGGGCTTGAGCAAAGTTTCTATAATTCTAAGGAGCTACATTTGACATTGAAGTTTTAACAGCAATGACATAAATAATTTCAACAAGAAATTTTCTATCCTTGAGAACTACAACCGGGAAAACCAATCGGACCCTTCTACTAAGACAGTAAGCAACCCTATATGAAGATCGATCTCCCACTAACTCACTTCATAATGTAAAATAAAAATATTCACTTTGAGCAAGGCAATTACTTTTGATTAAAACAGGCAGGAACACCTATCGATACAGCTTGCCTCATGTGCAATTCTTGAGCAAGCCAGAAAGGTAGCTCTGTCTTTGAACCTTGTTCAACCTGATTTTTAATTAACACGTCAAAAACAAGGTGAATAAATGAAGTAATTTGACTTGTGAAATCTTTCTCCAACGCTATTTTACTTAAAAACTTACATGTCCTTTTTCAGTACTTTCATCGATTTTCACTCCATTTATAGCCTTTTGAAACACAACCGGGACAAACTGCAAGACAGTGTGAACACACGATAGAAAAGTGATTATGTTAGGATTATGAGATTTAGGAGTTAAAATATAAGGTGAGGATAAAAATTTCACCTCTTCCTCCACGAGAATACCATCAATGTCATAGTAATTTGCCATTGTTTTATGTTATCAATTTTATCGGTCTTCTAGCTTCTCTAGTGCAGAAGCAATTTCACGTGTTTACCTCCAGGCTGCAAATAAAACATAATTATATTGTATTTTATAGATTGCAGCCCTATTTACCCATCTCTTTTATAGATTGGATTTTTTCAAAAAATTGTAATAAAATTGATTTATTTTCAACATTCCTAGATCTTGTTTCAATTGTTCTGAATCTGACCGGAAACAAAGCAGCGGGGCAACTACTAGATTGATGGAGCTTGGAATCTACGCTCTACAAGATTTTACTTATCAAGTCAGTCTTTTATTTTTATTTCTCTAGCTGTTTAGTTTGGTATTATTGACAAGCAGGATTATTTGCTGGTTTTTTAAAAAAACATATTTTCTTTCTTTAAAAGGCTACTGACAAGCAGGATTACTCAAAGGATTATTTGCTGGTTTTTAAAAAAGAAAGAAAATATTTTTTTAAAACCAGCAAATAATACTGTTAGGATTTATGACTAAGAACTGTCCCAACTAATCAGGAAAATTTTCTTTATAGTCTTGGTCCCATTTTGAAAAAGGTTCAAGAGATTTTCCAAAGATTTCAAAGAAAATATTCTGAGGAAGTAAACTCAACAAAACAGAATGAGATTTTTTACCTCCTGAAACCAGTCTTCTGGTCATCAATTTTACATGTTCTTCCAGCACTACTGTCATTCTTGATGATACTTAAACAGAATGATAACATTCCCATTTTTTTTATGAAATGCATCACAACATATTATGAAATGCATCATCCCCGATCCCTCTCCACCCCAGTCTGAAAAAAAAAAAAACTCCCCATAACATTGTCACCACTGTGATATCACAGTGTATTAGTTTAGTTGGTCCCTAGCCAGTGCACGACTGGAAGGGAAAAAATTAAAAGACTGTTCAGTAGCTAAAATGCCAAAGAATACAAGTGTACAGGGACAAAAGAAGAAAAGGTTTCCTACGAACAAAAGAATCAAAACAGCAATTCAAGAAATCGAGTTGAAAAACCAAACCGTTAGAGCAATTTCTTGATCTTCTCTCTTGGAAATCTAATATGCAACTCCCCACTATGACCCCACAGGATAAAAACAAACAGAACAGCTTAAAATGGCTAGTGGAGAGGACGCCGTTGTTGTTGTCTGGGTCTCACGGTGGCTGGTCGAGAGGACGCCGTCGGTGGATGAAAAAAAAAAGAGAGGAGAGGGCTGGTGGTGGTGGTTGATTGTGGAACGGCTGAGAGAGAGAATAAGAGAGGCGAGGGTAAATGCTGTATGTGTTGGCTAATGCCGCTGATGTGGAGGGCTGGAGGTTGGATTTGGTGCAGTATATACACTTTGTTTTGCTAGTTAGATTGGGGGAGGACGTTTACTTGAAATGGTCAAAAGTTTTAGCTTTTTCACAGCGCATCAATTACTTTTAAGAATTAATCATAATATCTGAAAACACATATCTATTGCATCTCAGGGACAACGGAACATTCAATTTTTGCATCGTTTATGCTTCGTGGCTTCTGAGAACTTCCTTGCAGTGGAAGCAGCGCCAGTCCTGTTCTTCAAAACCCAAGTTAATCATAATTTAGTTCTCGTAGTTTATTAAGACAAGTTCGTTAATTTCTTGCAACATTAAAAATTAAATAATTATGGGAGCTTTCTTTTTTTCTTTCCTACTGGAAGGGAACGGAAAATGTATAGAAAGGATTAAAAATGAATTTGAAAACATAAAAATTAAATGTGTAATTCGTGAAACCACAAGAACTAATTAATTAGTTTTGCTAAACCACAGGTTACAATTGAACTCTTGTAAATTATGGTAGAGCTGATTTTGAAAATAAAATAAAATTATTCCATGACCATAGTAGAGGACACCATCCACTTGGGAACAGTCAATTCCAAAAATCAAATCATAAAAAATAACCCGTTTAGAAATATAAGAAATAAGATTCCAACCAGGAATCCTTATTCCCAAGAGGCCTCTTTTCCGCTAGACTGGTGCTCTGGGTGCAGGAAAACACTACTTCTCATAGCAAAGAACTTGTGACATGGAACGTGACAGTAACATCTTACTTCTCTTGTGAATGAAAAAACGAAAAGAAAAGGCACGATGAACAGAGATTTAAGATGGAAAAATCATGCTGAAACCATGCATGTAATGATAATCAAGGAACAAATTGGCACCGGAACCACCTGTGACGGGTTCGTCTTGAAACCATACAGTCTATGCGAGAAATGGCGCTGGTGCATTTGAATATTATTGAAAACAGCACCATCCATGCCATTTTAGAGACTAATGTTACTGCTAAAACCCATGGCTATACAAGGAACAATTCAATTAAAAACGAAGGGAGTTCAGAAACAGTCGACAAGAATGAGTTGCATTATAATTATTCCACTCATAGACTGAAGGGATGCTTGTTTCCTTCAATTTCTAGTTGTAGCTCCGGCATTTGAAAAAGGCATAAAGATAGTTTTGCAACCTAGTCCCAATGAACCTCCCTGTGGAATGTCCACTCGGAGGGATTTAGAGTTTGTTTCCCATCAGCAGCAACAAGATCATATGGCGAATCCTCTGAAAATTCGGTGGGCATGGACTTCCAATGAAGAGATGGAACCCACTCAGCTTCCTTTAGCACCTTCAGAATCTCCTCCACAACTATTTTGCTCCCCTCTGCTGATAAATGAATGCCATCTCTGGAAAAAAGTGAAGGGGGAAACTTTAAAATTGAAAGTTGAAACACGTTACTACCAGTTTAAGTCAACCAGAGACTTTCGATTCACGTTTTTTATGATTGGTGTGGTAAAGGAGAAGACAACCTGACAATCTTAAATCATGACGGCACTTCCCAATGGAAGCTAACATTAGCCAGTAAAAATTGTAGCGAGGAGGAAATATCTAGTGATTTGTGAGCTAAATTAACCAGCACGGCCTGCCTTTCCATATAGGATGAAGGAGAGACCATCTGTTTAGAGATAACATGTAAGGACTGCAGGTTTCGCTCGTATATACCTGACTCCAATATCCAAAACCAGTGCACATCTAGCATCCAAATTCCAAATCCAGGAAGTCTTCTCAAGTTTCAACAGAGTAAAATTCAAGTTAAATGTCCATAGAACATATTCTAGGTTGTGCACTAAGAAAGACCAATGCTTAAAAGACTACTAAACCACAAAGGAAAAACCCTTCTCTCTTTTAATTTTAATACATGAACTATGAAGTGTTTGGATTAGGATCACTTCTATCACTATGACCACCAAATCCACCCAAAAAGACCATTAAAGTAACCCCTTTCAACCTTGAAAACAACATTTAAATTCAAAATCCATTTTGAATCTCAAATCAAACTCAAAAATTTGATTAATAGTTTCTCAATCTGAAATTTCCAACCTTTAGAACACTGAAATCCAGTGATGGTTGGGTTTAAGACATGAATGCATGAAATCATGTTGATTGGAACTTTCATTTGACAGCGGTCTCACTGCCAAAAGTGATTGGAACCTAACGAAGGGGGTCTTAATTCAAACACACCATGATCTAGATATTAAAATAAAAGAAAATAAAAAAAAAGAGTGTCAATCAAAACGGTTGATAGTTCAAGGTGGCTCGATAAGTTTTAGCCCTAAGAAGACCATCCGAAACAACAACATAATCTAATCCATCAAAGCTGGCTAATAATATCTTTTCATCATGGGAAAGCAAACACGATGATGGCCTAACTTTTCACGGCAATGCAAAAACTGAAAATGGGGACCGTTTATCTGATTTTTGCATATAGTCCCTATATTACATATATATATCTGCAGCCCGTGAGTTCCCATAGACAAATGACACTGCAACATACTGCAAACTGTGCAGGCAAGCATTTGGATTTCAACCTGATGTTTTTACACATATCCTAAGAATACGAGCAACTATCCTTATAACCACAAAAGTAAACAATCAAGGAGTCTATTATCCAGATTAACAAAAAAAAAACGAGCGAAGAGCGGAAGGTTTGGAATTTTATCTACACAAACAAATATGAGGGTGTTTTTTTTCTAAAATAGTTTGGAAAAAAAAAATGGCACTAGCACTCGTCAAAAATGATATAGAGAAATAACATAGTTCGGTAAAATTCACGTATGGGAATTGTGTCATTAAGGTGGTGTTTAACATTGTAATAGCGGTTATTTTTCAAAGTGTTTTTTATTTAAAAATACATTAAAATAATAATTATTTTTTACATCAACATGTTAAAATGATCTAAAAAAACTATAAAAAAATTAATTTGAAACAAAAAAAATAAATCAAAATTTATAAAAAGCGTAGGTGGACCATAAAGATAAACAATCTTTAAATGGTTAAAATGGAAGTACACAAATTCCGAGGAAGAAAGAGGAGAGAGAAGAAAAGAGAGAAAAAAATCTCAGAGATACATTGAAGCTTCGATGATGACACCCCTAGTATAGCATCGTCAGAAAGATCTTAACAAGATAAATCTAATGACACCAATAAAGGTTATCAATAGCGGTCAGAGGGGGCCACGCATGCAGCCCAAAGACGATGGATGACTTAATTTCCTTTGAATAGTGTGTGTGGCTCACTTCGATCACCATTGATGATCTTAGGTGTCATCGAAATCTTCTAATGGTACAAGAGTGTTATTATCGGAGCTTCAGTGTGTCTCTAAAATCACATTCTTTTTTCCTTCCTTTTCTTTTCTCTCATCTTTCTCTTTCTTGGAATTTGTGTCATTTTATTTTAACAATTTTTAAAGATAACCGCAACTTTTTAAAGTCACCTTTTCCAACTACAACTTTTATCAAATTATGTTATATCCCAATATCTTTTTTGGCCAGTGCTAGTTTGTCAAAAAAATATATAATTAAAAATAAATCCAAATATGAGAGTAACGGAAACTAAGCCTCATCGATAATTGTGTGCAACGAAAATACCACCACATGTATGCATTATATAGAAAACGCATACAAGATACATGAGGGAGACCAAACAATACATGAGATTATATACACTTCTGAGCATTGATCTTGTTAGCAGAAGGAAGATGAAGAAAACTTACGTAAAGCAAGCAGTGGTCCAACCATCTCTTTTTTGAAAGGCAGAGAAAAGATCAACAACCGTCACTCCCATTTCCTGGCATAGCTTTATACAAGAATTGGAATATATTTGGCACAACTCATTTGTTCGTACCACTTCACTGAAAATTCCACTGAATTTAGAAAAACAGACGGTTCAGAATCTCTATGATCAGAAACAAAAAAAGAAGGAAAAGAAAAAAACGAATCAGAGCACCTTGTGCTTGAACTAACTCTGGTCTCATCAACAGGTGGACAGCTCATAAAAATGATGCGGGTTGTATCTGAGAGGCTCTGATTTTCAAATATCTAGTGTTAGATAAAGCATCAAACATCATTCTCTGATGAGTTCTTGCAGGGCCAAATTACAAAATATACACAACAAAAGAATAACTGGACAAAGTCCAGCAATCAGGAAATGAATAACAAGCATTTAATCCTTTAAAGGTATTCGAGAGAAGCATAAAAACCTCCCAGATTTCATTCCCCTTAAAAAGGAAGTTTACCGCAATATTCATCAAATAAGGAGAAGAATTGCTTTGATCATTCATAATATACATGTGAACCATGATCTATATATACAGTGAGATCGTATTATTTGAGAACCAGGAGAAAACCTTGAGGTGAACTGCAATCTTTCTCATGTTCTCCATGTATTCATCAAGGGGTACATGAGGGCCTAGGCCAGATGAGTGAGGCCCCATTGAATCATTACCACCAAAATAAACTATCACCAGAGCTGGTTGCACAGGAGCTTCCTGCAATACATAAAACCCATATAACAAGCTAATAGCACGATCAATTTCACCAACTTAGAGATGAGATTCCTCAAATAGAGCAATTTTTACGTCTAATCTGCTCCTAAAAGAAATTATTATATCAACGAAAATACCTTGGGAAAAACTTCATCGAGAACCTGGACAGCACGCCGCGAGTTCCATCCGTAGTAGCCTCGCAACAATATGTCTGCCTGCAAACAGGAAAAGATTAGCCTAATCAGACGATGAAAATGGCAACTAATCAGCGCTGAGGTTAATTGGCCAAAAACAGTGAAATAACTATCATTAGGGAAAATCTTCATTTCAATTTATATGTATTAGAAAAGAAACAAATCAAGCAACATTCAAAGAACACGTGAAATATAAAATAAACATATGGAGAAAGAGGAATACTTTGCGAGAGTAGATATCGGAGAGAATGGAGCCCCAACCGCCATGACTGAAGCAGAGTTGGACAATGGATGATCCAAAGAGAACAAATTGCGGTCTACTCGGTCCCACCATTTTGACAAATCCGTTGGTCGTTCTGTTTTTCTTTAAACACAAAACTCTTTGCTCTTCGTGTCTGGCTGTGAAGGTTGAAAATGGCAGTGGCTCTACGATCCTTTTATGAGCGGAGGAGGTTGATAGAGAAAGGAGTAAAAATCGAAGACTGACGGGTTTTACTAAGCGATCCCATGACCCTCATTAAAGATGGATAGATACACGTCCACTACTTGGTTTCTAACAGACGAAAAGTGTCTCCTCTCTTCTTTCATTTCTTCCCTCCACAACTTTTGGAGTCCTACTCAATGGGAATATACAAAATAACCCAACTCAAATATGAAAAAAAAACATCATTTTAAAAAAAATATTTTTTAAGTTATGTTTGATTGAGAATTTATTAAAATAATTATTTTTTATATTTTTTTAAAAATATTTTTTATATCATTACATTAAAATAATTAAAACTAAAAAAAAATTAAAAATATAATTTTATGGCAATGCCAGATATCATCTAAAGCGTTGAATTTTAGATATAACGTAGATAATTAAAATCATTAAAACATGACAAATATCTCCTAATAAATAAAAGAAGGATTGTGTTTTTATTATTCCAGGCTTTCTTATATTGTGAAGTTTAGAACTTGAAATGATACGGCAAAAGGCGAGTTTATAGGCTCCACCTACTCGCGCGAAAATTGGCGAGTAAAGTTCATGCGCGTTTGAAGAAGTAAATGCAAACGCCATGCCATTACCCCACCACCGAACCACGCCAACCATCGATGGCTTCCCCATTAATGCAACCTTCCTGCTGCGACCTGGACCATCCATAGCCACCAGATGATCCTAAACTCTCAAAAGGATCGCTCTCTTTAAAGAAAGACGAGGCATCTTCCTTGTCAACTGGAATTGTGTAATTATACTCCCTCCCTGAACGTTAACGTAATAAACCCAAATTTGACGGTCAAATTCGGTGAAACTGATTGAGCCACCAAATTGGTGGGTTTGGCATGGAAGAGAGCTCCATAAACACAGTCAACTATCATGATCATGGTCCAACCAGCTGCGCTGCCCCGCCGAGCCCCACGCCCAGTCACGAGACAAGATTAGACCCTGACAGAGACCGCATGCAATGTGCCATGATTGATAGGATGTAATGTTTGTTGCGCTTCACTTTCTTCGATTGACAGTAGTGGTTGCTGCTTGCTACAGCTCCCACGAACCCAACCACTCCACCTATATGAGGTTTCCATAGTTTCTGGATGAAAATGATAGTCAAAAGGTACAGGACACCACACAGTCACCCAACAGCTCATACCATCATATGCTTTGAGGAGCGTGGTTGACTCAATTGACTATTGCATTTGAAAAACTTTATGGTTTAGTGCTGTTTGTTATAGTGTTTTAACTATATTGGGTTTATTTCATTTTAAAAAATATTAGATTGATTTATTTTTAATATTTTATAATTATTTTAATCAATATTCTATCTATATTCATGTTTACCCTTGAAATTTTTTTGAAACAACTCTTTAATTTATTTTTATTTGTAATAAGTTATAAATTAATTTTTTAAAATTTATAATCCTTCAATTCTTTAATTAGATTTGATTTTTATCCTTCTAATTACTATTTATTTTTATTTAAAATAATTTTAGATTTAATTTTTATTTTTTAAATTGTTATTACTTCTTTCCATAAAAATTTGCTTCAACCTTCATTTAATTCTATAATTTTATCTGCTCTTACCTTTCAATATTTTATTTATTATAATTAAATTTTCTAATTTGTTTTCGTGTTAGTTCCATAATTTTATCATTATACATCTTAATTTTTTTTCTATAAAAATATTTCATCTAAAATGCCATCAATTAAAAAATAATTAAAGATATTTTGACCAAGATGCAACAAATTTTTTACTTCCTAGTATTTTTATAATTTTTTTAATGTTTTAAAAAGATCTGGCTCGGTAAAAAGACTAGTTTCACTATTATTAATACCCTCACAACGGACACGAGATTCCCCGTGAAGAAGAAACGTAAAAAAATACATCGACAGCTTACATGTGTTCAAGACAACAATTCAAATGGACACGATATTCATTTCCAAAATCAGAAGGAAATTAAATTCCATTCTTCCGTGTCTTATAATTTCTCCTTCCCCATTGAGGGGTTTTACAACACAAATTATCATCCCGAGTTTCTTATTGGATCGAATGATACATCTTTTCCTTTTAACTGTTTAAGAAAAAAATCACGGTATCAATCCGTGCCCAAAGCACCTTCTGGACAGCGGAGAGAAAGAATATGGAGTCGCTGTGCGGTAAGAATTTGAAAAAAGAAAAGAAACAGGCTCTATGTCCGATGTTTGTATTCATCCCGTCAAAGCTCTCCTTAGATGTAGAAGCCACAGGGCTATCTGCATTCCAAGAAGTCTAACTTCCAACAAGATTTCCTCCAGCAATACATCTAACCTGCTTAGTAAGGATTTTCGCTGCAACTTCTTTGCCTCGACAACTGCCTCGGAGGAAACTTTTCCGATGATGAAAAATGTCTCAACAGAAGATCCTTGCAACTGACCATAATTCATTTTGATTACAAGCAATTCCAAGATTTACTTAAGAATAAATTGTAATTAACTTCAACCAGAAGACCGCAATAATAAATGGCAACAATAATGAGGGAGGAGAATACACAATACCAGACAACTATTTACAGATCGTAAACAGTCATTTGTCTTCAGCATCAACAGAATTACTCGTGGCAGCCTCCTTAGAAGCTCTGAGATTTGAGGAAAAAGCTGAGATGCGTACATCTGCAAAGGGTACAAAACTACAAATTGTAAAGCAAGTAATAAATACATGGAAAGCATTCATGTGGACAATGTAACTAATTTGTCAATGAGAAGCACAATGATACGTCCCAAAGCATATCTGTATTTGTAAGAAGACTGACAGACCTGCCGTTCTGAACGCTCGCTGTCATCGCCTTTTATAACCAAATGATCAATGGATGGGTCAATGATCCTATTCCAGGGCTTCATGGTAAGAATTGCAGCAAACAGTGCATATAGATCCTCTCCGGCACCCAATTTAACACTGTTTTCCTTTATTGCATTAGCATCAGAAAAAATCAATGCCTGTGACAGATTTCATAACATCAGAATACCAGCATTAAGCCATCGACAGTGGAAAGATGCAAGTGAATAATGATGGAAGATGGAAGTAAAAATGCACCTTCCAAAGGGCAGCGTAGTTAAACCTAGTTGTGAAATCAAGTTCTTTGTATAGACCATGGTCCAAGAGTACCAACTGTGGTTTTCTCTTGCCTGTACAAATGGGAAACTTGAGACATTAGTGTTTCTGGGAACCAACTAGTTATACATACAAACTGCTATATAAAAGAGAGTATTACATGGAGAAGGTTCTTTGACATCCATTACTAGTCGATGGATATGAAAAGCTTTGAAGAGTAGTAGTTTTCAAGAACCATGAGCAGGTAATGCACAAGATATCAAAGGCATTCTCTAATACAAAAGATAACAATCCAACCAACACCAGGACAAAGATCCTTCTCCCCCACCCCTTCCAAGAGGATGGAGGGACAGAGATAGTTAAATGGATCTCTCTTCAGCTTATGCACGAGAGCATTTCTTACCAAAAGTAGCCAGAATTTTTACAAGCTTTCTATTCCTTAACACTACCTAGGAAGTATTGATTGAGGGAAATTAAACCATTAACATATTTACAGATTTCCAGAAATATGGTACCTGCTGGCATTTCCTAGAGTTTTACAAGTACTGTGCACTAAAATCCCCTGATTTAGGTTCTCTGTGAGTCAAATAATGCCCACGAACATCTTGAGGATATTAGGATGACCTTTCCAAGTATATACATGAAACCAGAATTTTCAAAGTGATTGTGAGCAGAAAAGTTTGAGTATCACCCTGTAAAACTTCTATAGTGTTGTTACAATTGACTGAAACAGATGAATGAAGACATTAAATCCAGGATCACTAGAACAAATTTCAAAGGTAAGCAATTATAAATGAATAGCAAATTGGCTAATGAGGTTGATTTCCAGCAGTATTATAATGGTTCATCAGTTACAGTGCTCTTCTTGAGTAAAAATAAAATAGGTGCTATGCCTACTAGGACTAATGAAAGTGGACCTGGAAACACAGAGAGGATATGCATAATCATGAGCATTAAAGAAAAACAAATGATAATAACAAAATGGAAAATAAACTAACACTAACTGCTTCCTGATTACTGATGAAACTACTTAAGCAGCTGACCAGCCAATGAAATTTTACAGAAATGGTCAAAGACAATCTCAGCAAAAAGAAGCCTGACCTAGAATGGTCCTTTTACCAGATGGCAAAGGGCGAACAATCAAGTTAGCAGCATGTGGGTCACAATGCACAAATCCATGTCTGAACATCATCTCTGCAAAAACTCGACTAACCTGCAAAAGAAAAGTTTATACCGTCTTAATGTCACCCCAAGGAAACTAAATCTTCAAACTTCGCAACTCAAATATCGACTGTTTTCCTTCTCGGTAAACATGTGTTAGTCATTGGAAATTGAACCCAATGGTTCAATGATAATAGACTGCCTTCAAACAAGCTCACGAGATGAAGTCAGTTTATTACAACACATCTCCTTCAGCCAAAATGGATGAACCATATCTTTTTTAAAAAAAGCTCAGTAAACGAAAATGGTAAAACAATTGGCTGCCAAGCAAGAAAATGAGATTTCAAGTTTCAAGGGTGGCCAGTTCATGCAAAACAATGAATGTTAAAACCAGGGCCAGGCCACTCTTCCCGACACCTACTTTCAAGCCATAGCTTAATTTTAAGAATGTTGGAGATGGAAATTTCTCAATCATGTTGACTTCTAAACCAATAAAACAAGCCTGCAATATCAAGGCTATGAGCTTACTAATGTTGCAACTTCATTAGGCTGAATCCCAAGTTTCTGTATGGTCTTCACATCGTTCACGTGTGCACCATCCATAAATTCCATGGTCAATAACTTTGAAGTACTTAAATTCCAATGCACCTTTGGAGCATAAACATATTCTGCAATATGGGGAGATAGCTTCCGGAAATTCTCCAAACATTTCTCGCTATTCTTGGCCTCAACCAAAAAATCCAATTCCTGAAGAACATGTGAAAAAATAAAAATAAATAAAAAAATCACGGTCAGTTTTAATAAGAGTGCATCTATATCAAATCACAGACATGTTTCAAGGCTACAACAAAAACTATGTATTAGGCATCAAATAATGTTAAAGAAATGTATTAAAGCTACAAGAAAAACTACGCATTAGGCATCAATTAATGTTAAAGACATGCATTAAGGCTACAAGAAAATATATTTATTAGGCATCAATTAATGTTTGGTAACAGTGTCTTGAAAACCAACCCTGTCATTGAACAAAAATAAATAAAAAACAAATGTCAGGGTTAAAGGTTCAACAAGGTTTAATTAAAGGGTTAGCCTGCTGGCATCAACATGTCATAATAATTAGGGTTGATCTACATAGAATCTTTAATCAAAACTTACTTTTAGTTGAACATTAAATTATTAGTCCTAAATTTGCATGATCTTTGGTACTTATAACTACTAATTTTCATATACTATGATTGGATACCTACAACAGACTGGGCAGTTCACTTCCAGTAAAGGAAAAGGACAGTAACTTATTATTGTTACAGCAAAATAGCACTTTGTGCTATAGTGTGCAACCGATACATTCGTCAGACTTGAATAGAACAATGGCAGTAGCTCAACGGAAAAGAGGGACATTTACAAATGCTTTGACTTAATTTGAAGCAGAAAGTTTTATCTTTCCTCTTGTGACCGCAAGAACATAAGAAGCCAACTGAGCAAATAAAAACCAGCAAGTTGCAATCACTATGATCAGGCCAACCAGGTTTATTTTAAAGAATGATTTGACAAGTACTTTACATTGCTTTTGCAAATTTCAGAATGACTTTGTGCATGTAAAAAATACTTGAGAATACAAAAATTTTCAGAAACTTGCCTTGGGTAAACTTTCACGAATTTCATCAATCAACCATCTGCACATGTAATTCAAGGAAATCTCAATTAAAAATAGCTCTTCAAGACCATGAAAAACCACTTATAAACACATAGGAGAAAGGAATATTTGCACATTTAGAAAAGAAAAAAATGTGCATCTCACATAAAACCAAAATCCAAGTGCACATGGTTGCATATCGTGCATGATTAGTATGCCGGATATCTAAAAAGTGAACAACTTATCATGAAATACAAGAACAGGTAAACATCCCATAGGATGGAACCATCCATGATGCTACCTGTAATCAAAAGATGGAAAAACACCATGAAGGGTATTCACAATCACTTCCACAGTGGCACGATCTGCAGTGGCAGTATCTGTCATGTGAGTGTGTTGAACCTGAATATCCATAAAACAAAATGGAGGTTAAAGGCGAACCCTAGAAATCATTTCCTAAACGTTAACGTGAAAACTTAATTCCACCAAAAAATTATAAACTTATTTTCAATTAAAGGAGCAACAATGTAGACCTTCACAGCCACTTTTTGGCCATCAAGTGTTCGAGCTACATGAACTTGTGCAAGGGAAGCACTTGCTATTGGAACAGGATCAAATTCTTCAAAAATCTGCATATAAGAGACCTTTATTCAGGACATAATGTTCCAAGTCTCCATACTAAAATAAATCAATGTTATGATACATACTTTATCCGGTGTCTCTCCAAGCTCTTTCTTGAAAACCTCACACACTTGGTCATACGAAGAAACTGGACATTTGTTCAGCATTGACTCCCTCATTGTCTGAACATACTCCTCGGGAACTAGATATTCCTGTTTGCACAACAAATTATCAACTAATAATACTCGTACAATTTCTCAACGGACAAATAACCCATCTAGCACATTAACTTGACAGAGCAGATATTCTGTATAATTTCATGCATATGCTAAAGGAAGCAGATTGAAAGCATACCAGCTGACCAAGGTGTTGCCCAAGCTTAATATAAATTCCTCCATTTTTAAAACAAAGTTCTTGAAGTTTCCGTGCAGACCTTAAGTGAACTTCATGTTTAACTTTCGCCTTCTCAACACTTCCTTCCGACAACCCCCACAGCGAGTATTCATAATCTATCGACAAAGCAGAAAACAGACACCATCGTCGTTATAAATTCATCTCAACAATTCTCGATATTCATCGATCACAAATTTAAAATCCAAGGTTATCTAAGAAAATGCTATTGTATACACCACATAGAATATTTAAAATTATAAATTATCACCTATCATAAATATAATAATTCTAGCGCTAAGTGCAAAATCTAAGAAAAAATTGAATTTAACGATGGAATCGTATCTCTGTGAATTGGTGATGAAAAAAAGAGAGAATTTAGAAGTTCTGAAGATATGTACCGAAGGCAATAGAGGCGGCAGTGACAGTGTTGCGATACAGGCGGACAGGGACGGCGGTGCAGAGCTTTAAAGCAGTCGCTGGATCCTCGGAAGTGGCCACGGTGGCTGTGGCACCCCCAGTTAGAAGCGCAGTGGCTGCCACCGCGAGCTTCCCTCGGGTGCGCCACAAGGATCGCGTTGCCATACTCCCTTATGTTTTCGTAAGTTTGGGAGAAAACGGGATGTATACAAATAGAACACACGGTCCCGGCAACCAAGCGCAAACAACTCTCGATGGTCCATGTACCAATAAATTAAAAGACCTATGGAAGTTGAGAGCTTGAAACAAATCCACCCTTTTGGTCAAAACAGGACGTTAAACGTGGACTAGCAATTTCGGAAAATATCATCCTTCAATTTTATTTCCCCATTAAAATTAACAAAATTGGACATGGATAGGTCGCAAGACCTTGTAATAAAACCATTGATTATCTTTTTTAACAAAACATTTTATGTCAATGCTCATGGAGTGCTTTTTTTCTTTTCTTTTTTAATTGATCTAATCTTAATTTTTTTTAATTATAAAATATTTTTCTCGCGCTCACGCGCAAAAAAAGTGCGAAATCCTAGATAGAATTCTACAAATAACTAGATAAGTCGATTTAAAAGCTAAAATATAATTGAAGAAAGCCAACCTCAAAATTTTTGATTGAAAACTAATCAGAGAGACGGGGCGCTTCTTAGCCCAATAAACAAAATCACTAATGCATGTTCTAGAAAACCGTATAATTAGAATATATATATACATTCACTATTTTTTTAATAGTTTTTCATCGAAGTTCCATGGTAATAAAAACAAGGCATCTGTTCAGAAATAAAATTAAAGGACGCAAACGGCAAAACTGGCATAAGGGCCTGTTTAATATTAAGTTAGAAATTATTTTTTAAAATATTTTTTTAGAAATGATATTTTATTATTATTTTTTAAAATTTATTTTTAATATTAACACATTTAAAAAATAAAAAACACAAAAAAATTTAAAAACATAATCCAACCACGTGATGAAGCAAAATTAGATTGATTTGTTCACTTTCAGTTTTCATTTTGAAGAACCCTTATTCTATAACCCAAGTATAGCTAAATTCTGCAAAAATTTATCTGACGGTTCGACCGTCATTTATCATATTAAAAACAATATTACAAGTTCGACTACAATATAACTGCTTGCAGTCAGCTAAACGACTTCGGTTAACAAAAAAATTGGACTAACGACAAACTATGACGTCAGGCAAATCCTCAGATTCGCCAACTACCTATAAATCTGCTATCTTTCTAATTACAAACCAAACCAATACTAACACAGAAAACTACCAGATTGATTTAATGTTGTTCTGTCTTTGCCAGCATTTTGGATAAATCAATCAGCAAAACAGATCACTGAAAATCCGAAAGGATGTATCAGCAGAGACTGGCCCTCTTTCTTGCATCCAAGGCTGGATTATTGTCCACGACAGCATATTCAACGATTGCGCTGCTAGGCCAGTTAATAATGATAAAAACCCTCGAGTGTTCTGCCTGCAAGGACCAACAATGTTTCTGTTCCGTTCCTGGTTAACTCTCAGTGTTGGTTTGACAAGCACTTGCCTGGTGATCTATAACATTAGTTAACAGAATTCCATTTGAGTCACAAAAAAGTATCATAGTTGATTTTGAAAAGATAAATGGCAATCACGATTCTTCAAAATTTTTAAAGACGTCAAGGACAAGATTGTTACGATTTAAGAAAACCTTACCAAAGAGGAGACGAACTTGAATAAACTAAATAAACGCAAATCATAAACTAAAGTTGCGAGGAGATAGAGTTCAAGTGCAAAATGTATTTGCCACTGACCATGTTGGAATGGTCACATTGTGGAGCACATAATGACTGAATGGCGATACGACCCATGCAAGAAACGCTTCCATCATTTCTGGAGATAATAACCAACAAACAGTAATAATAATACATGAAAAACTAGAACAATAGATAAATCAAAAGGAAACCCAAAACAGAGAGTCAAAATTCAATTTTATAGTGGTCCATATACTACTAATTAATCAAACAAACCTAAAAACAGGAAAAAGCTTGAGAATCTTTCCGATCTCTTCATGAGTGAAATAAGCAAATGAAATATAACAAATAAATGAAGAAATGTGAACTTATTTAGCATGCTAAAGGTATTTCTTGAAACACACACCTAAGCACAAGCACATTTGATCATTTTCCAATTCTAGTTGCCAAGGAAAATGCAAGATGAAGTGTATTGACAAATGAAGAAACACCAAACAGAGATTGCAGCATGCTAAACTATTTCTTAAAGCACACTCACTCAGACACCTAGATGCACGTGCTTATATCTGCATGCAAGCTTTATAATGTCCCCACGCAAGATGGTCAAGCTATCAAGATATCTTGCAGACCTTGTCCAGATGTTTAACTTTTTGGTAAAATCCAAAATGTTTTTTCCCAGGATATCTGATTAAGAAAACATATGGCATTACCCTGGAAATTGAGCTAGAAATGAGGCACAACGGTCATGAAGAGCAGCCAGATTAGGAGAATCTTTGATGCTGATACAGTCTACGCGCTGGCCACTGAAAAAATGCCTCTCCAATGGTTTCCGCAAGTCAAAATCATTACAAAAATCTTGCTTACTATCTGCAATATAACAACGAATGGATGCCAGACTTGTTCCCACTCATTCCCACCATTGAATATATAGACATGTTCTTACTAAAAGACTCTTAAACAGAAGCTAAATGCAAATCAGATTCAATACCTCACCTTTTGAGGTCAATAATTCCATGACCATTTGTACATGGATCCCTTATTGGACCAGATTGGCAAGGACACAACAAATTTAGAACTTTTTTTTTATAAGAAGTCGTATTTTGCTCTTAAACCTGACCTAAACATTCAATTTCTCCATTAATGTCTTCATAATCAACTCTTTTGAATCCCTAAAAGTCTAAGAGAAACTTAAAATGTATGCGTATGGTAACTCTTCTTTTCTTTTCAAGCATTTATAGCATAAATGCTTAAATTGTTAATAACAAAACATAATAGTATCCTTGTCATCAAAGCAAGGAAGTGCAGTCTTAGTGAACTTACACTCAGAAAACAGTTTTATCCTGTACAGACTTGCTAGAAAATTATTCATTGTGAACTTTGGACAATTTAGCTCTTGACATCACTTTTAAGCAAAGATGCAAGGCATAATTAGTGTATTAAGCCCTACAAATAAAATGATTAAAAAAAAAGGCTTACCTCCATGACCATCGATACTTTGCTGATTTTCAACAAAATATTTTTTATACTGCCAAGCAATTCTCAGTCCCTTCTCCTGCAATTAATGAGATACACAATTCAAACGCATTTTGTACCTAAGAAAGAAAAAATCAAACAAATACAAGAAAAGAATATCATAGCAGAAGTGAATGTGGAAAAGAGAAGCACCTGTTCTGTATCATGATGGCGGGACTTATCACAGCATCTTCTTACTGTGTGCCTTCAACGCTTCACCTCGACTTGGCTCTCTGGACGTGGCAAGTTCCTTGTATACAGATAGGCTTTTTTGAAGCTAGGCCCGTCTTAAAATTATTATTGAAACATAGGGCTTGTTAGTAGAGTGGGCTTTTACGAGATGGGTTATGAAACCCATGTTGTAGGGTTTGGAGATATTTTTGAGACAGATTTTAAGACAAGAATTTTGGGTAAGGACTAGATTCCATTTCTTTTCTCTTTGCAAAAAAAGAAAAAGAAAAGGAAAAAAAATTACCAGATTACAGGAACCGTGTGATCGAGGCTCACAGTCTGGCAGATGAATTCATTCGGTGTATTTGTTCGGATTTGGCTTTATTCCTTTCAGAAATGCAATTCCCTTTAGTTTTCATGAGTGGGGGCATGTCAATGACTTGATAATTCTAGTGCTGCGCTCCTCGTAGATATCCAATGTTCTTTAGAAAATAATCAGTTCCTTGCATCTACACAAGCTTTGTGTTGGTAAAACCACTTAGTATCCTATTTAGGGCATACCACAAAAGTATGGTTCTCTTCATGGTCTGCCATCGCCAGTGTATTTTATTTAATGGTAATATAAGATTAATACTTGGCAGTTATTTTATAAAATATTTTTCATACTAAATATATTAAAATAATATATTTTTTATTTTTTAAAAATTATTTTTAAAATTAATACATCAAAACAATTCAAAACATAAAAAAATAATTTTTATTTTTAAATATATACCGTGTTTTCAAACATTCTCTCACTAAACAGCGGATGATGGAGGAATCTCTAAAAGAGCTAATTAGCTCCTCTTTTTTTTCCTTGCAATTTCTAGAAGAGCTAGTTAGCGGCCTGCTGTGGCAAAACCATCGTATTCAAGCATCCCAATTTCTCCGCGTGTAATTCGCGCGGGTACCCTAAGATGGAGGTAGGGGTGACGGTCTTTTTTTTTTTCCTCCTGTTGTTTGATGAAGGGGAGATTGGATTACTATTGTTATTTATAGTGTAATATATGCGAGTGGAGTGGGTTTTTTTATATCTTTTAATTTTTATTTTTTTTTTAAATTATTATTTTTAACTATATGAAAAAAAAACTGTAAAAAAAAAATTAAGTTCAATTAAAATATATATATATAAAAAACTCGTAAACATAAGGCTATCTTGACAAGTCCATAAACCATGTTAACCTCGTATAAAAATAATAAAAAAATAAAAACAAATTACAAGCTAAATCCTCAACAATCTTAATTTTAAAAGATAAAATCGATAAAAATAGATTTTAAAAAATCACAACAAAAAATTAAAAAAAAAAAAAAAACAAAACAAAATACAGTGGATTACTGTTGTAATCCATAATACAATAGTTGTTGGGTGAACAATAATTTCTCCACGTTACTTTATAAATTTTAATAACATAATTTTATGTAAATTTATGTTTTTTAAAAAATTTTCATTAAACTCATAAACTGGAGTAACTAGGGCAATTTTTTGAATTATTTTGACAAATTTAAAAATCACACTAATAAAAATATAAAAAAAAATAACAAAATTATTTTTTAAAAAAAAATATTTGTTCAAGCAGGAGAAAAAAAAAAGTTTTTTTGGCTGTTGTTAATGTAGGAATTTCTAGAAGAGCTCATTAGCTTCTTTTTTTTTACTTGGAATTTCTAGAAGAGCTAGTTAGCGTGTCAACCGTGGCAAAACCATCGTATTCAGGTATCCCAATTTCTCCGCGTGGGTACCCAAAGACGTAGGAAGGGGTCACGGTCTCTTTTTTCCATCTTTTTTAACCTAGATAGCTTGAAGCTAAGGGTGTTGTCCTAAACTCCATATTCTATTCCATACAATTTCTTATCCCGTGACAAATGTGAGATCGTTGGCGTGATATATTTCCTTCCAGTACATGGTTTCTTATTTTTGCCGTGATGAATAGTTTATTCCGAAGATTCTTTCAGAAGGGAAAGAAACTTGTACATCATCAAGCTGCCGCTGAAGCCAAATTCGCAATTTAACAAGTTAACGTCGAGCAACGGTTTCCCTGTGTGTTTCATTTTTTTTATAAGAAAATGTTTTGGAAAAACGGTACGTGTTGAGAAAAATAATTGAAGAATATTATATTTAATAGGATGTGTTGTGTTCAAAAATATAAACACATGGTTTATAATGTTTTCGATAGCACAATTTAATAGATTTTTGTAAGTTTAATCTTAAATTTCAAACAATTTTTATCCTCTACAAATCAAAATAACTGATTTATTCGTTTTATTCTAAAAAATAATCCATTTAAATTTCAATAAGATTACTTTACTTATTATAATAATTAATAATTATGATAATTATTAATGAAAATAATTAGTTGTATTCAAATTAAAACTCAATAACATTCCTAAATTAGTTATAGTTAATCGGAGTTTTCATATGATTTTTAAACTAGCAGGTTGATTAATGATTTTTTTTAAAAAAAATAAGAAAACAATAACATTTCGATAACTAAAATTTAGAAAAATAATTTCAGATAAAAAAAATTAATAAATTAATAAATATTAAGAATAAAAAATAAATAAAAACAATTTATTTATCTAGTACATCGTTAATGTATGATGAAATAGTTTTATTTAGAAAATCCAAGGATGAGATTTAAGTTTATGTTTTTCTGGTACACCACTAATTTTAATTTTTAATAACATGGTTAGTATTTTTTTCGAAAAAAATTCCATATAATTTTTTTAAAAATAGAGTTGCGTTGTTATACCAGCACCATCTATTGGATTGTCCTATTCTATCAAGATGTGCGATTTTTTTTAAAAGATTACTAGTTTTTCAAACAAAAAATTTATTTTCAAAAAACATTGCCATATGTTCACATACAAATATAAGATTTGGACCGGGTAGAATATGGATAGTGTGTAATTGTAAAATGTTTTTGAAAAAAATTAATTTTTTTTTTAAAAAATTAATATATTTTTAATGTTTTTAGATCATTTTAATTAACATTTAATGTGTTGATGTTAAAAATAATTTTTAAAAATTAAAAATATATTATTTTAATATATTGTAAAATAAAAAATACTTAAAAAAAAATAACCATTACTAAAATTTCAATATTTTTATAATAACTTAGTTGATATTCGTAAGAAGTACGTGTTGTTGCTTTTGTGAGAGAGGGAAAAAAAATTGATGTCTTGGGAATTTGGTCCCGTCATGTAGGCCAAGAAATCACTACTCTCCGATTGATGAATTTAACAAGTATTAGCGGTCATGAGCCGGCAATACCAGCTGATTAGAAAGTATTCAAGAATGTGGTTATAGTAAATTGTTTTTATTAAAAAAATATAAAAATAATTTTTTATTTTTAAAAAATAATTTTAATATTAATATATTAAAATAATCTAAAAATATATATAAAAAAATTATTTTAAATAAATCATGAAATACAATTTTAACTGCTAAAACAACTGTCCCATTGAAGAGCTGGAAGTGTTCCTCGCAGTTTTGTGATATTTTCTCAACCCGAACTTCCCATTGATAATGGTCGCTTCTGGCCAGGAAACATTACGACTTACACATGTTAGCTTCGTGAGCCATGTTCATAAAATGTCAGCTACAGAAATCTAGAATTAGTAGGTGCATGCAAGATTTGACTCGTAACTCAGCCTCTAGAATACATATAGCTTTTCGATTTACTTGTTTGATTGATATTATTTTTAATTTTTTTTTTAATATCAGTTTATCAAAACAATTAAAAAACAATTCAAGATTTGTTGAAACTCTAATATAAACACGTTTTTTTTTTTAAAAAAAGAGACCAATGTTGACTTGACCACTTGGCTTACAAGCAAAACATCTTCATAAGGAAGTTCAAAATAATGTGAATCAAACCTATTTAGGTTTTGACAAAAAAAAAAAAAAATCGAGTATAATAAAAGATGCTTGGCCACGGAAGATAGAAAGAAAGATGTGATTTTGCAGTTTTTTAAGTGTGCGATTACGACTTTTTTTATAAAAAAAACAAAAATTACACGAGCACGCAAGACGGATGATTTTATTCCATGATTTACATCTGAAATTTCGTGAGCTATCCTGTTTATTACGTCCCATTGTTGTCTGTTTTTTTTTATAAGTATCCTGCTCTATTGCTTTTGTCTGTAAGCAATGATGTAATAAAAGGATGACTACAAAAGAGTGACACGATGAAGCGTGTGTACCATGATATATGTGTGCATGTTGTTTGATACGGAGTACCTATCCTGTGCGGTGTTTGTAGGCTATACTTGTTTGTATTTTTAATTTTGAAGTTTTAGTTTTATTATAAATTAATATTTTTATTATTATTTTAATATATTAATATTAAAAATAATTTATAAAAATAAAACGACGTTATAGACGGCTATTATTGGGCTTTTGAAACTGTGGAGTGGTATAAACTTTTCCTGCTTGGTTGACCTTCCTAAAAGAATTGCATAAGCTAAGGTTTCAGGTAGAAAATAGCACAGAAAAGTTCAGCGTGATCTTTTCTTTTCTTTTCAATTGAGATTTGGATATTGTTAAGCATTGCAAGGCACGATCATCAGAGATGACAGTGAGTCCGATTCGATTGTGTTGGTTTTTCATGATCTTACCCTTTACATGATACTTATCTACTAACGGGTAGTTTGGCCGGCATTTTAAATTGGGGTTTTTTTTTAATATTTATATTATTTTTTAAAAATCAAATTGAAAAATTGTTTAGCGAGGAGCCAACAAGGATTCACTTGCTAATTCAAGTTTTGCCCCTGCATGCTTTTAACTTCATTCAAATCAAACGAGAGTCAATCTATTTTAACATGATTTTTAAAGTTTTTTTAAAATTTTTTTCATAAAAAGACATTGGATTATTTTTTAAATGTTATTAAATTGTTTTAATATATTAATATCAAAAATAAAAAAATAGTTTAATATATTTTTAATTAAAAATTACTCTAAATTTTCCATTTTCATTACAAACACACCTCGTTGAGCAAATGATACATGTACGATGTAATTAACTTGTTTGGAATTAGCATTCTAGTGTATAGTATAATGGAGAGTGATTCTCCCCATCTCTGAAATCTCTCTCCCATCCATCACAGGATTGAACAGCTAAGATCTCCACAATAAAAATTATAAATATTCACAATTGAAATATACTCTCAAAGATAAACCTCAAAAAAGCTGCTACGGTATTTGTTGGCAACTCAAAATATCACATCGACTTGCAGGTGAAACAAATCTATTTCGGGAAAGAAGAGTACAATATTACCCTTTGGGTTAGAATGCAAAAGGAGGCCACGTGAGTAAGTTTGATTTTCAAAGAGAAAATTATAAATAATAGTTCTTTTAATTTTTAAAAATTATTTTTAAAATTAGTAGATCAAAATAATTTTAAAAAATTAAAAAAAAATTAATTAAAAATATTTTTAAAATACAGTACCAGTTTACGTATCTCCCCTCCGGTGGATTGGGAAAAAAAAAAAAAAAGAGGATAAGCCAGCTAATCATAAACGAAGCTGGCTTTTAGAAAAACACGTGGCATGGACGAATAAACCGAAGCATAGATGATCGAGTGAGTCGGTAACCAAACCATAAGCTTTGCAGCACGATCATAAAACCGTGCAAAGAAGCATCAGCGTGATTGGATTTTATGTAATTCCCTATTTTTCATGCCACTTTTCTACTGGAGAATTAATAATAATTCAATGAATTAACTGCAGTTCGAGCTATCCGCTGAACATTTTATATATTGGTGCAGAATAAAAAAAATGAAGTTGTTTATTACCAAAAATAAATAAAGAAGACGAAGAAAGTTTTTTACTTCTCTTAAGAAAAATATGGTTTTTTCCCTTTCTAACATGGTTTGATTTTTTTTTTTCACAAGCTAGGCACCAGCTAACAAAATTGTGAAAAAATAGTAAGGTTTGATAAAAATTATAAGTAATTATAAGAGAATAATATAAATTATATCATAAGATATCATCTATCAGTTTAAATTTTTAAGTTGAAATGATTCTTTGACATGTTATTAGAATCTTGATAGATAGCGGTCATGAGTTTGAATTTCACCGTCTTTATTTATTTCATAAAAATTAAACACAAGGTAATATAGGTTTGTGCAAGTTTTACATTACCTTATGCTTAATTTTCTAGTTAATTTGTTGGGATGTGTTAAAAAATAATATAAATTATATATTGGGATCTCATCTAATAACTTAAAATTTTTAATTAAGATTAACCATGATTATTTTAAAAGTCCAGTTGAGAAGTGCACTATTTTAAATAGAAGATTAAAATAGATTGACCTAATTTTAAAGAAAATAGATGAAGGAGAAAAGGAAATAAGAAAAGAAAAGAAAAAAAGAATAAATGAGATCTTGGAGGTGCACCAATGTTTAAGGACAACACGTGTGATATTATCAGAAAAACTCTAATAACATGAATCCGAGAATATCACGATAAATCATTAATAATAGCCATAGTGGATCACATATGCTATGCCACTCAAAGGTCACTTTTTTTTACGTTATTTGATTCATTTCCTCAAATTGATTATCACCATAAAATAACAGGTATTATTTGCCAGGAGCCGAAACGAAGAAGAAGAAGGAATAACGTGGAAAGACCAAATCTGGATGATGGATTGTTACTCTCATGACCATTACTCAAACGCCCCCCCTGCACTGATAATATATAGTTTCTTAATTGATTGAGATAGCATTTTGTGGTTGCTAGAATTTTCCCCTTCTATTCATGATATTCAGACCATGTACAATAAATAAACTAGCCTCTCTTACTGTGCTTCATAGCGAGACCAGATTATTTTATGTTAAAAAAAATAATGTCCAAGTTTTGAAATGAATTAAAAAAATATATAAAAAATCATTCATGATAAAGCTATAATCATGTTAATTAGGACTGGACAACTCGGAATATCTCGTTAAACCTCTACTCAAATCATATAATTGGAATAACTCGATAAAAAAATTAAAAAAGATTGTAAAGTCTCTTTTAAAAAAAATATATTAACTTTTTAAATTTATGACCCGGAGCACCCGGTCTAAAAAAACCATGAAATCTAATTTTTAATCAATCATATATTGAAAAATGAGATTGAGAAAAAAAATCAATTACATAAAAAAAATTTTAAACATAAATTAGAAGAATGGGGATTAAAATTAAAATACAAAATAAATTTTATATTTAATTCAAGGGTGAAATAAAAAAAACCAATTTAGTAAAAAAAAAAAAAGCTTAAAAGAGAATGAGGCTCGGAATTAACATAAAAAATAAAAATAATATTGTAAGAAATGAGTGGAATTTAAAGAATAATAAATTTTACAAAAGATCATAAAAAATTTAGAAATCAAAATAATAAGGACCACATTACAAAATATGATACCATCAATTTGAATTGAAGGGTAAAATTGAAATCTAATAAAACTGTTATAAAAGATCCAAGATAAAATAAAAAAATTCAAACTACAAGGACTAAATTAAAGAATATAATATCTGATAAATTAAGATTTGAAAATAAATAAAACTTTTATAAAAAGACTAAAATAAAAAAAAATCAAAATAATAGGGATTGAAGTTGAAACATCAATAATTAAAAAGGCTAAGTTATAATTTTTAGGGAAAAAAAAAGAGAAGAAAAAAACCATCAATAATAGATAAAAGTAAAACCATTATTTGAAACATGCATCCCACCAATAAGAAGAAAAAACAATGATTTTTTTGTTTTTTTTATTCAGTTAAATACAAAAAGAGTCCCTGAACATGCATGCGCGCGTGCATTGTGAAAAATATTTCTTGCCTTAATTGTTGTTAAACACGTTTTAAGTGTTTATTATTATTTTATATATAGTAAAATACTAAATTGTTTTTTTAGATTATAATAATAAAAAAACCACTATGAAAATATAAAAATACCTTTTAATAGCATATTTATCTTTGCTTCAAAGGGTATCGTGATCACTTCACTATATAATTAAGATAAAAAAATAGTTATTTGTTTTTAATCAATTTAAAAATAACAAATGAGTTATGAAAAAAAAAAGGTTTTAATGCCCTTTGAAAACATTGCAAAGTCTTTTGAGTGGAGTGACAAAAATGATATTATACTGTTACAATAAACAATTCCAAGGAACTATGATTATTTTTTTAGACAAATTAGGTTGTAATAATTAGAAAACAAATTCTGCATTTTCTTTGGGAGATGACTGGGGAGCGTTTTCAAAAAAATAAATACCTTCTCTAAATTATTCTTATTTTTTCCGTTATAGTTAGAATTGTTTTTTCTATAATTTTTTTCATTTAATATTATTAGGCTTTTCTAGCTTCACTGTTTCAATTATTTATATATATATTTCTATTCATATCCATTAAAGTTTTCTAGTTTTTTTCTTCATATAAAAAGTTGTAATAACTTTTGATAAATGAAATTTTAATGAATAAAAATTGAATATTTTAAAATCTCCCCATAGTCATATTGTTCTTGGTTTTTAGGTTCCTGAATAAACCTATTATTATTCGCTCCTAGCTGGGTCACTAGAACAATATACCACAGACAAAACCGAGTAAAAATCATAATTATTAAACTCCACCCAATCAATTGGACTGACCTATAAAACTTGAAGTTGAAGCATAATTTAAGTTGAGTTTTTAGTTAAACCAAATTAACTTTACTTGTAACAATTAACCTGATTAGTTTAGTATCTTGATAATAATAATAATGTTATTTTAATAAAAATGATTAATCAAAATTAATTTAATAATTTTTAAATTCACCTAATAACTCAGTATTTTAATTAATTAAGTATTCAATTTTAAAAAAAATATTTTAATATATTTTTAATTAATTTTTTTTTAAAACAATCATTACTATATATTCAAACACCCTTTTTATCCAATAACCATGATAAAAATAGAACATAAACTTTTACCGTGTGCAATAAGTAAACAAACATTAAAAACCGTCGTTAATTGTCTTCTGATACAAATATGGTTATTCCCGTTAATCTTTTTCCGCCCCTCCAGAATGCTTTACCTTACTGCTAACTACCGCGTGCAAAGTTCCAAAGTCCTTGTCATCCTTGTCCCAGTGGACAAGTCAAGTAAAAAAAATTGAACCTTTTGGCCCGCAGCAGCACCTTCCTTCGATGGCAATTTTTTTCTTTTCATTTCATTTTCTCCCTTCTAATATTCTTTTAAATCCATGTAAACTCAACCATCTCCTTTTAAGTCCCTTCCCTCTCAAGACTCTCTCAAGCCTCCACAACCCTTTTAAATTCTTCTGTGTACATACATAACCTGGCAGACCCTTCACAAGTTGGAAGCAGAAGCAACAAAAACTCAGAAAAGAAGAGATGGGTTTTGCAAAAGAAGAGAAATCAAAAGGAGTTTTGAGAGGAGTAAAGACTCTGTTCTTCTTGATCACCATGTTGATATCTTTCCTCCTTTTCTCTGCTCCTATTCTTCTTGTTATAGCTGATACTCTCCTTCCCTTTTCTCTCCTCTCCGCCTCTCTCTCTCCTTCTTCTTTATCATTAGAAACTCTCTCTTTCCTTTTCAATAACTATGATTTTCGTTACTCCCTCGTTGACATACCTCTCATATCCATTATAAGATCAGCTGTCATCATTTGTAAGTATCATTAACCAATCAATTTTATTCTTTGTTCTATAAATCTTTCCTGTTTTTATGGGAAAATTAGTAATTTTGTTTACTGTTGTTATAGGTGTTTATAGTTTGTGTGATGGACCAAGGCTTTCAAGAGGACCATACTTGGGAATTACAACGATGTGTTCTGTGTCATCACTAATTTACGTTTCGTTTAAGGCACCACGTGTGTTCAGAGTTTCAAGTATGGATCGAGGAGGGCATGTTATAGCCATGGAAATCGCCTTGTTTATCTGCTCTCTGCTTTTATCGATCGGTCATATTGCAGTGGCGTATAGAACAAGTTGCAGAGAAAGAAGAAAGCTTTTGGTGTACAAAATTGACATTGAAGCTGTAAGTCTTCACCTACCTTCTTTGTCTCTCTCACTGGATCATGACGATGTTGATGATGCTCATGTTGCAAAATTATAAATTTAAGCGTAATAGCCAGGCTGCTCCAGCTGTTAATTAAATGGAAGTATTAAAAGATTACAAAAACGAATTATGCTTACAACTGTACGTAACGTAGGACGATCAGAGTCGTGGGTTGTCGCATCGCACTTTCTCTGTGATTAATAAACTTGGTCAATTTGCCAGCACCTGATTCAACTGCAGAAGGGTCGAGTATTTCATCTTCTGAAAGGTCAAAAAAGTTCCTTGAATTGGTCCTTCTTACCGGTGCCGGGGGGGGGGGGGTGTCGTAGGCTAATTTTAGACATAAACAGAGGAGAAATAACATGCTTAACTATTAAGGTTATTATCAATATGGAAAGAAACTTATTTTTTTCATTCTGAGAAAATCACCTGACGCGGCGGCCGTGAGAGATAGCGAGCGGTCGTTAATTTGAAAAGCTCTATAGCATAAGCTAACCGTCTCTTCGTTGAATAATTCTGCCATGATTAGGTCACTAGATTCATTGGATCCCTCTCGAAAACCCTTTCCCGAGGCCCCCATGTGCATTATAGCCGACTAGTGTAAGTGAGTTGAAAATGACACGGGGAAAAGCACGAGCAAATCTAAACGAATTTTCAGGTAGCATGTGATCATAATGTTGATATCTTTTTTACATGTTTTAATGTGTTCTCGAGCCATGTTCTTCACTTGGATGTTGGATCCACCCTCCATATTCCTGGTCAAAAAACAAACACTGCACCTCGTATCAAGAGAAACTGGTCATGCAGCCGCCCTTGGTGATGGAGATTTTTTTTTTTTGACTATATATGATTTTTTTTCTCGAATCTATAATGGTATTCGATGGTGCCCACATTTGTTAAATCAGGATATGAAACCACCAAACAGCCAAAGACCACAAAAATTAGCACAGTTTTTGTATGTTGAATGAATAAAAATGCTTTGACAAAATTAAAAGCAGTAGCTGGTTCTGGATTAAAATGGTTCTAAATGTGATTTGTACGTGCCGTGTGCTGCAGGTTTCAGCTTGCAAGAACGTGGTGTTTCCTAGGTATCATAAGATCTTGCTGGAAGAAAGAGTGAAGCGATGAACGCTAACATCTGAAAGCAAGAGACTTTTGTTCTCTTTGGCTAACCAAACTCTTCAGCGTCAGGTTGCAGGTAATATTTAAATTCTCCTTTTGTCTGCTTTTCAACCGATTTCCATCATCACCAAGAGCACCGAACTTTGACTTATTTTCCCTGATCAATTCGTTGAACTCGAGCAACTAACTCAATCTCTGGCCTTTTGTGGACAGGTTTAATCGAGAAAACCTGCAACTTGGAGATCATTGAAGAAGCAAAACTAACATGGCGGCTAGGATTAGTAAACAACCATTTAATTATATATGCCATAGATCACTGTATATGTCATGGGCTCAACATATATACTACTGGTTGTCTGGTTTTGAATCACCATAGAGGCTACGTGACCAGAGAATAGACCTACCACGTCTCATTTTTTTCATGTAACAATGTACAGTTTTTGGTATAACAATTAAAAGGGAAAGGTGAATGGATTTAGATAGAGACTGGCCAAGCCACTTGTTATGCAGCAAAGTGCGCGAGTGAGGTCTTTTTGGCTTGCATTACTTCATGGTAATAAACTACTCAATCATCACAAAAACACCCGCCAAGGCTCTCATTGTTCGATCAAATCACATGGAAACCTAAAAAACAATCTGCTACAAATCATCATGCAAAGGAGATACCTCCTTCTTAAGACCCATTTTTTATTTATACGAGATAAGCTATCATTTGGAAATACAAATAATTTATCTGATTAAAGCTATCATACCCTGTTTGTTTTTTAATTTTAAAAGTATTTTTAAAAAATTTGTATTTTATTTTATTTTTTTTACTTCAAATTAATATTTTTTTAGTATTTTTAGATTATTTTGATACACTTATATTAAAAATAATTTTAAAAAAATAAAAAATATATATTATTTTGATATATTTTCAAGTGAAAAATACTTTAAAAAATAATTATAACCACACTTTTAAATAAATAGATTTCATTTGTCTCTTTTCGGGTATGCATTTAAGAATGTTGCAATGATTGTTTTTAAAATGTTTTTATTTGAAAATATATTAAAATAATATTTTTTTATTTTTAAAAAATTATTTTTGGTAATAGAATTTTAAAATTATTTGATAATATATATAAAATTAATTTTAAATAAAAGCTCATTATTTTTTAAAAAATTAAAATGTAAAAATAAACGGGCTTGCTATCTGTACTGACCACATTTCTGAGCTAGGCCCATTTCCTATGTTTTGAATGCTACAGTCTCCGACGGGGAAATTTAAACTAAACTTATAAAAAAATAAAAATAAAAGTCTCCTCCTGCATGAAGCGGCATCGTTCGACGTTTTATCTTCCCAGACTAGAGAGAGACAGGGTTGATTCCTCCCGCTCCGAATCTCTTCCTCCTAGTCCCCACCAGCAAAGCAAGGGAACGTGAAAACAAGCAAACCAAAATGAGATTCAATTTCGACTTAACAGAATCAAACCCAAACTCTTCTTCTCGAAAATCCCTAACTCCCAAAGAAGATATCCAATGGGTCCCACTCCAAAACCACCCGCTATTCGCTTCCTTCGACGACGACACCGCACCTCAATCACCATCTAATCTACTAGCTTGGGACGGCGCTTCTAGAATTTACTATTGGGATGCAAACCTCCGTTGCCTCCATCGAATTTCAATTCGGCTCGGCGATCCCGAACCTTCCTCTGTCCTCGCTGCCTCTCTTTCTAAGGTAATTACACTTCAATAGTTAGCTTAATTGTAACTGCGATAGCTTATCGAGTCATAAAAGTCCCTGATTACTTTTTTCTTGCACAATTAGGTACTGCAAACTGATGCGGAGATTAATTTTGAGGTCAATAAAATTTCTATAAATAGAAATGGCTCTGCGATGCTTCTCTCCGGCACCAATGGTTTATGTGTTGTGTATCTCTATGGACGCTCTTTTGGTAAAGATAACGCCATTGTTTGCAGGTAGATTTTCTGATTTGTTTATTTTTAATTAGATTAATTTCAGGTTGTTTTGTTAATGACTATAATTTTGTTGCTGCGCAGGACCGTGTCCATTGGTTCACAAATTTATTTTAACGAGAGCTATGTAATACAGACGCGAAGAGTTTCGTGGCATCCTTACAGTGATACGCATTTAGGAATTCTTTCTTCTGATTCAGTTTTCCGGTACACGAATTTCTGTTTGGAATTGTATAACGTTGATTGTTTCATTCTAGGATTAAAGTATTATTTGTGAAAGTGTAAACATGTGCTGAATTTCATGGTTAGGTTAAACTATTTTCGATTGATGTAGAAGTATGGAAATTATTGTCAATCATGCTTGCTGTTATGTTTGACGAGAACTTTGTTTTGTTGTTTTTAACTTCTTTCTTTTTTTGGCCAGATTGTTTGACTTGTCTTCAGATGTCCTGAAGCCAGAGCAGGAATATTATCTACAGCCTGTTGAACCAGGTAGATCCAGGAATGCTGCATCAATCTGTCCTGTTGATTTTTCTTTTGGGGGCGATCACTTGTGGGATAGATTTAGTGTAAGTTCAGTTTCGGGTTTGGTGTTTAATGTGTGTGCCTAATTATAATATTGGCTGCAGTCTTAATGCTTTTCTATGATGCTTTCAACTTGATATGTTTTGATTGCCCTGGTAAATAGCGACTTTTGTGTGGTAGAGTCATCTTTCATGGTGCTGCATGTTTTTCATGTCTAGGTTTGAAGGCTGGTATTTTATGCCATGTAGTAGTTTCATCTTTTGTTCATTCCTCGTTTTTTTTTCCATCCTGCAGGTTTTCCTATTATTTAGTGATGGTTCAGTTTACATTCTTTGCCCAATTGTTCCATTTGGAAGGTATATTTTGTCCGATATCTTATAACTAGCTTGTAGCTTTCTTTGGATTTCATGATAGATGGGCACTGTATTCTCAACATTTTACAAAATCATGATACTCGAAAAGTTGGACCATAAAGATCTACAAGTATTTATGTTACCATCTTGATGCTTTCTTATGCTTGCATTGCTTGATCAATGGTTTTGAATTTTTTTTTCTTTCTATTCTTATTTGTACTTTTGCTATTATATGGACATGGCATCTATAAATTGTCAATTATACATCAAAGTGCATGTATCAAACTTCTCCCTTATGTCCTAGATGATTTTTAAATTTGATGTTTGCTAAAATTAAGTGCTTTATTTTGGAGCAGTGTCCACAAATGGGAATCTGTGTTGGAGATATATAGTGATGCTGAAACATTTGGACTGAAATCAGCAAATCCAGTTGCTGTGAATAACTCAAATCGGGCAATCTCTTGGTTGGAAGCAACATTTCCCGAGTTAGCCCATGATACAAAGGAGGGGGAGTTATCAACACTAAAAGCTCATCCTTATGCTGTATTTGATGCATCACTTTGTTTGCAGGTAATATTCATTCTATTTCTTACATTTCACATCCCATGCTCAGAACATCTGAAGTACTCTTGCAAACTATTGAGACGAGTAAGGGTAAGATTATTTGGGTTGAACTTGCTTCTTCCAGACAGCCAACTAATAGGAAAAGTTAGAAAAATGACCGGGAAGTTTTCTGAGTTGCTAGTGTTTCCCCAGAATGCTTTCTCAATTAATGTCAAACATCCAGACACTATTTTTTTCTTTTCATGTGAGAATTCATCTCTGTATATGGCTACTTCGAGGAGTATTTTGATTGGTTCTGGTTGGACATGTTACGATTTTTCTGTGAAGATGTCAAGTTTTTGCTCAGATCTTGCAGTGTTAACATCTTTGAGAATCTAACAAGTTTGTTTTGATGTTCCAGGGCCCTCTATGCAAAGTACATCATGGTGGGGAAGATGAAGACCCAGCAGTTAGTGTTGCAGAATGTGAAGGTTGTGCAATCAGTTTTCTCTATGATTTAGCCAGCAAAGACTCAATTCTGGTGACTGCCTGGAGTGGTGGGCAGATGCAAATAGATGCCCTAGTTGATGAAATCCAGCCAGTCTGGATGGTTGGTAGCCCACCTCGTATTCGTGTTAATTCCCAAGACCATATTATCGGTCTTGCAATGCTTTGTGAGTCTGTCTCAGGTGAGCTTCCTGTTGTGAAGCTTGATCAACCACATGATAATACTGTCTGGTTAGGTCATCCACCACCTTTGTTGACACTTGCAATTGTGGATTTGGCCTTACCAAGGAAAACAGAAAGTGGGTCATATATTTCAATGTTTGTTGATCCTGTTATGCCTGAAAGAATATATTCTGTTCATGATGGAGGGATAGACTCAATTGATCTGCATTTTCTTCCATTTACTAGTCAGTCTGGTGGCAAGGATGAGATGGTCCGGACCCCCTCTGTGCATCCTGTCCTTAGCACATGCCAGGTGGAGAACTCCACACCTTCTCCTCTTTGTGGCTTTATAGCACTGTCAGATTCATTTGGGTACTCGTGGATTGCAGTGATTACTTCCAATCAAGAATGTGTTGTGCTAGAAATGAGAACATTAAATTTATTGTTACCTGTACATGTTGACATGGAGAAGAAATCTGAAACTGCAGAAGAATGGACAAATAGAAATCCTCCAGACATCATAAGCAAAGAACTACTTATTGGTCCTAAGGTGGTTCTTGTTCCTCAGGGTTCACAAAATCTTCGATCTGTTGCTGCTGATTCTATTGAAGGCCGGTCAACTCTTCACCAGTACCTAAACCTTTTCCATGAAAACTATGTCGAGTATGCACATAAGGTGAGAATCCCCCACGGAATATACTGGCTGCTGCTGCCTTTCACTCATTTTGGTCACTTTTGTTGCTGCCTCTTCTCACTAGACACTGCTCATTCTAGTTTGTGAAATGGAATTCATGTATAACCATCAATTCTGAACCACTAGGCAAGTTATAGTTGAATAAGATGAGTGCATGGTTAAGGCTTGTTTGCCAACCAAAAAGTATTAGGAGTTGACCCATAGGTGAACGGTAGGTTTTGTTTCAGAAGGAAAACTACTTTTAGGATATCCTTATGATTTTGCGTTCTGAATTGCTGTAAGAGGACCACGGGCACTGGAGATCTGGTGATGCTTTCTGCTGGCATGTTACGGAGGTTTATCATTTAAGTTTCAGGAGTGCAATTGTTATTATAATAATAATTTTTTAGGGCTTTGGCAATTAAGATAGACTTTTCAGTTTGCTTATATTTGAAATACTTAGAGGTAGATTGGCTAGACATTTAAGTTTTATTAAGACACTACTGTTAGATCAGCACTGGGTTTTTAATCAGTTGTATGGGGATGCTATCCTTCATGACTGTAGGTCTACTTTGAACTGGAGCATCATGGCCCCCGGTTGAAGAGAATCGTTGATGATCAGCATGCTCGATTAGGTGAAGCACAGGAGAAGCTTTCAAAAGCGAGGAAGAAGCAGTCAGGATTGGAAGACAGGATGAATAATGCAATGCACCAACACAATCTTCTGGAACAGCGCTTGCATTGCTTGAAGAACTTGCCTGGGGCTCATAAGAAGCCTTTGTCTAAAGCAGAACGTGAATTTAAGTCTGAGCTTGGTAATCAATTTTATGCTCACAACAACTATTTTAATGAAACTATGCAAATTTCTGAGAGACATTTCTTATTTTGGCCCATCCATTACCGTTTCATGTGCAGAACTTTGATTTCCTTTCCGTGGTCAAATCCTTTTCTTTTACCTTTATCACACAACAGTACTTGTAGTATTTTGAAGTCAATTCACCTTTGTCATTTGGTGGTTGTAACGAGTGTGGTCGTCACCTCACAAACTTTTCTGTATTGTTTAATTATTTTGCAGACCATTTTACAGGAGTTGAATTGGATGCTTTGCGTACTTCCATTGATACCTTAAGAGCAAGGCTGAGAAGGGTCACCCAATCTTCGAAAGGTGATGCAGCAAATCAGCAAATGAAAATAGGGGGGAGGAATCATGCTCTAGATGCCCAAATATCGCAGCTGAAATCCTCAATTGCGAAACTCTCGCTTCTCAATAGTGAGAATACAAAGAAAGTTAAGCTTGTTGAATCCGTGTTAAAAAATCAGGAAAGCAGTAGATGATGGGTTTCTCAGCGTCAAATACGAAGCCCACCTAAAGTTGGTGATCTTTTTCAGCACCCTTAGTGGCCGATGCTTTGGTCAAGAACTTTTGCATTCTGCAGTAAAGCACATTCAGGTCAGAGCCTTATTTGTATCATCATTGTTTACGTCTTCACATGACTGATCGTGATAAGTTTTTAGGATATCCATACGATTGGAGCTATGATGCATGTGGGAAAAGTAATTTCAACTTGACTTGTTTTCTGTTTTTGAGAAGAATCATCACATCTTGATTTTAGTGATGTTTCATGACAATTATACCATTTGCACGTCACTTTAGGATGTCTGCACGGCCAGTTCTTTCTACCGTAGTTGTTAAGCTTATAAGACACAACAATCAGTAAATGTCCATCAAAGTTCTGTACTCTGGTGGTTATGATTAGAGACTGATCAAACTGACGTGTGGATGGCAATGCAGAGGGAACTTTGTACCTGCATCTTTGAATTGAAATTTTGCACATCTGTTATGCTAAAAATCATGGGATTTTCAAGATGGGCTCCGCATATTCAGCCTAAAGCAATCGTATTGTTTGCTTCTTGTCCTCGTTCAAAATCTGGTTGTAGTGTCGAATAAAATTATCCGCCCATAGCATTTTTCGGCCGTCCAGTGAAGAAATGATTGAGTTCATGACCTGGGTCCAACACAAAGAGAAATCAGGACTCGAGGGGCTCGAGGAGAAGATGCTGCACCTACAAAACGCATAAATTGCTCGATCATAATATTTAGTAGGCTTTTAGTTTATTTTGTACTTTGACCGAATCATGACGAGCAAATTCAAATACTGTCTATATGGTTGAATAATCCAATTCCTATTTTTATTTATTTAACTCAGGCTCCAGGTAAGGTGGAGTCTATATTTTTGTAGGCAAAGTTGTATCTAATGATTACAACTTGTGGCCAAGTTTGTCAATTCCGTTCCGTTCCGCCCGGAATGGCCGAAACATTCCATGCCAATTCAAAAAACGGAACAAAACGGAACAAATTTCATCTCATTTTAAATCTCGGCCCGTTCCGGAAATTCCGGCCAAATTCCGGCCGAAACGTTCCGGTTTCATTCCGGTTGTTCCGTTTCGGCCAAAAAATATTATTTTAAAAAAATTAATATATGGTTTATATTATTTTAAGTTAAAGATCTATTTAATCTTTACTATTTAAAAATATTTTAAATTTTAAAATTATATTTGTTTGGCATTATGTTTGTATTGCATAATTTATAATTAATTTATCTTGAATTTGAATTATGTTTATGGAATATATATATATATATATATATGAACAGTACAACCCCGAAACGGCACGCCGAAACACTCCGAAACCGAAACATTTCGTTCCAATTGAAAAAACAAAACATCTACCGAAACGGAATTGACAACCTTACTTGTGGCTAGAGCTGCTGCAAAATTAGTAATTGCAGCAGGTAAGTTACATTGGGGGTGAAGCATGGAGTGAGAGGTTTGCATGTGATGTGATGATTCAGGTCCCACCTGCCCAGAGAGCCGATAACCCAATCTTTCATGAGAAGAGAGCGATGGTTCCCGGCTTCCACTAAGGGGATCTGCCCTCCGGAGGAGGTGCTAATCGCACTCACGCTATAATTGCACCCCCACTCACTCATTTTTTTTAATTGACAGCTATACCCTCTCAATCTCTTTAGTCTTTCTTTAAAAATTAATTATTATTATTTTTTATTTTAAATTAGTATATTTTTAGTATTTTTAAACCATATATAATTTTAAAAAAATAAAAAAATATTTTAAAACATTTCTAAAAATCAACCACGACTAAAAAATCCTCTAAAACTCACAATCACCACCGCCAAATCCAAAAAAAAAAGAAAAAGCTCGAGTCCCATATATCTCGAGCTGCAACTTGCAAGCATTGCCATCCAGTGAACAGTAGCATTAAAATGCAGATCACATGGTGCACCAGACGTCTTAACTCTCAACTTTTTAAGATTATAGATTCATCACAACGTTAGTCCAGAAGAAAGAAACGGTCGATTCTAATTAAAATTGGAAAAACAAGCTCACTCTTTAAAATTGGAAAAACAAGCTCACTCTTACGCCACTTCGAATATTTCCAGAGAAAGATCGGCTTAGTTAATATAGTAGATTTAAACACTAGCTGGTTGCTGCGTACAAAGAAGAAAATTATTTATTACTGGCAGTATATAATGGCGGTTACAGCTTGGGGTGGGTGGCCTGAGCAACGGGGAGAATGTTTCTATTCAAGGGTATAGTCGTCAATTTGCACGGGAGTAGACGCTGTAGGAGTTGAGTAATCGTCTCTAGCCCAAGACCTCTACTCATGATATCCATTAAACCAGAACTCAAAATAAGCTTCTATCTTATTACTTGCTTTTATTGGATCCATCATCAAAAGGACTACAGCTCTTCTACATCACTTCTCTTTTGCTCTAATACTTTTACATGGCTTGGACACGATTTCGACGCTGCACATTGATGGGATATCGCTTTTGTGTCCGCGTAGTTGGAAAGAAAACCAGCTTGTCTTGTTCGGCTGGGGTCCAACTGTTGGAAAATACAAGTTCACGGACAAAAATTAGCACTACAGATTATATCTATAGGCTTACATGCACGGGGAAGATGGAAAAAGATTGCAGGAGATACCTGAAACGGGTGACCAGGTGGTGAAGGAAAACAGAGAGTTCTACTCTAGCAAGTTCATATCCTGGGCATAACCGTTGCCCTCCTCCAAAAGGAGTGAACACATTTGCTGGGCATGTTGCCCCCGAGTTGCCCTGCTCAATATTTATATTTTGAAAACACTCGCTCGTGACTTGTTGAAGTAATCAAAAAGAGGAAATAGCAAAGAGATTTACCTGCCATCTCCACGGATTGAAAGTTCGTGCATCTTTGAAGTACTCATGGTCTAAATGTACACCACGAAAGGATGCAAAAACCTTCCATCCTTTAGGAATTGTATAACCTGTATAGATTAAGGATAAATATATTGTTTGCTGGTAAAATATACTATAAAGATAAATATGCCACGAACAATCTTCCTACCTTTAACATTTATATCTGTCATTGTTCGTCTAAATATCCCACCTATTATGTTTGCTATTCTCAAAGTCTCATTAACAACCTGAAAAAAAATAGAGTTAAAGCAAAGCTAGATCAGGATCAAGTTCCTATAGTCCTGTTAGTGAGTCTAATTAGTCATGTAAATGTATCTTACACACTGAGTGAAGGCCATTGACTTGTAGTCACTCCACTCAAGAGCTTCCTCCTCACCCTTCTTTCCTCTGATCTGTTCATGCTCCTCCTGCAAGTTCAAATACAATAATAATAATGAAATAAATAATTATTTAAGCGTGGCCCGCGGGCTTTTGTGGGCATCTTAAGCTACGGGAAAGTCTTATCCAAATTACTCAAAAAGTGTTTTCTAGGCCCAATTTGATAACTGGTGACAGTGACCATGCGGTTCCCTCACGGACCCACGCCACACTGATTCAAATACATCCCAACGGCTGTGATTTAACCATCACACCGAAGCCACAAAGGAGCAAAGCAATCCTAGGAATAAAAAAAAGGGTCAGATTCACACGCTTGCAAGACTAGGGGTAGAAAACTTCATTACATCGGTCACCGCCGTTGGATGATCTTCTTCATCGAAATCAGAGACGAGTGATTTCCGATGATCCCTATACGACTCGCCGGGGTGCAGGGGCATATTTAGCTACCGGAAAAACAACCCTTCATATTTAGACTTATAGGTCATTTAGGGAAAGACAAATTGGTCAAAAGAACAGGGAATTCAGGGTAGCAGTCAGGTTTTCAGAAGGTATCATTTTGTCCGCTTAGACAAATGTTGGGTTCTACTTTGACCTTTACGACGTTCATGTACTTTCGCATCTACTTTTGACCGACATCATAGAAACCTAATACAGTCACTTTACTGTGGAAAAAAATGGTGTTACACATTTGAAAAAATAGTATTTTTGTAATTTTTTTTTAATAAAATAACACTTTTCAGAAAAAATGAGAGAAATTACAATGCAGTGAATGGAAACACGCGACACTCAAACTTATCACCATTAAAAAATGGAGCATTTCATGGAAATTATAAAATAGACTCAATTATTACAACAAGAAAAAATAGAAAAAAATAATCTTGGAGGCGCACTTAAATTTCAATTATATCATTACTGATTTTACCAGACGAACCCAACAGCAAAAAATTACCAACAATGACTACAGTGTGTTATAGAAGTCATTTAAAGATGAAGGTAGTGGCTCACTTGTTTTTCAAGATAAGTGTGGCACATTATAATTACTGTTGATGATGCAGTCGTTGAATTTATTGATAATTTTATAATTAGGGTTTTGATATATCTCAAAATCCTCTTTCTTTTTCCTGTGTGAACAACATTTCCACTGCTTATTTACTAGCCATATAATCATTATTATTTCGAAGGGCTGTTACAATGCTAATATTGCTCATATATTAATTCCTATAATACTATTATATTATATTTTAAATGATCGATGTTCTCTTATTGATCGCATTAAAGCAAAGGATCAATTACTCTCTGACTTCCCCGATCTCTTAAAAAAGACACCATGCACGATGAATTACATTTACCACCCCCTAGAAGAGGAGACCTTTTGTATGAACTCGTGTGGCAAAGGGTTTTGGTCCTATTACATACAGTTTAATTTCGCATAGATCACGTGCGAGGGAAGGAAACAACCCGTTTCATCTTTTTTGTTCTCTCTTTATCCTACCACTCAATGTGAACGGTTGAGAGTTGACATGATGTAAGGAGAAACAAAGAAAAGAAGAAGGTTTCTATGGAGGCCAACAAGATGATTGATTATAGGAATCTGGGTCCACTAGAAAAATGGGACTTCACTTTTTTGCCATACAACCTCCCCAGAACACCCCCGAAGAGAGGAAAATAGGTTTAAGCTTAGTTACGATTAATAATAAGGGAAAAATAATAATGGAAGACGTCATTCAACAATACTTAATTACCTTGATCTGAGCCAGAGCCAGAGGTGTCTCGGTGAGGAACTTGACAGCAAGAGTCATGCTTGTAGAAGTAGTTTCATAGCCTGCAACAAGCAGAGCCACCAAGAAATCTACTATTTCCTCGTCCGACAAGCCTCCATGATCATCTGAAGCTAAAAGAGCTCCAAGCATGTCCTTCTTTTTCTCTCCTGACTCACTCTCTATCCTCCTTTGCTTCACTACCAAACTCAAAGCCTCTGCCACCTTAGTCCTAGCCTACAAAGTTTCAGCAGATAAGTACGTCAGGATTAATATGTAACATCAGTGAGAACCTTTTTTTCATGAATAAAAAGAAAAGGCGAACCTTGATCCGTTCCTTTCAAAAATCCAAGGGAGGAGAAAAAGATCAATACAAATCAAGGGGAAAAAAAACGAACAATGATCTTGGTGACTTCACATTCGTCCTAAGCCATTTTTTTTTATTTTTTTAAAAAAAGAACGACATTTTCCATTGATTATACAAATGTGATTGAAATGGAAAAAAGTGTGGAGGGGTAAAAAAAAAACAGGAGAATATTTACTTTGATAGCTCTGCGGTATGTGGGGGAAAGGATGGGTAGAGGCACGCTGAAAAAGCCTTCAATAACAAGCACGTACTCTCTTCTCAGACTCTCGGTCCATTCACATGGATCAAAGCTCATTAGCTGCTTCATTGTCAACTCAAATGTAGTCTGCAAATAACATATGCCCAAGACAATAAAATGAGACAAACGGATCAAAGAAGGAAAATATTAGATGGCGTGGCCCAGATATATAAAATTAGTGTAGTGCATGTTAATTAATTAATGGCGTGCAATTAGTTAGATGGAACCTTCTAACTGCAGAAAAACCAAGTATATAACAGCAAAAATAAATTAATAATAGCAAGAAGCATGATTAATTAAGGGAATAAAAGTAATTCGTGTGACCTTTACTACTAGTCTGGTTTAATTTTATATGCTAAGCTGCTAACATGCTTGGAATGTTTGTCACCCACCAGTTTAATTCCCTGTAACGTAAATCATAAGACAGACCCATAATAATAATAATATCATTCAAGTAAACTGGAACGACACAACGCCGAGTCAACTCAGTGGCATCATTGGGAACAGGCGTCCTGAGTTTCTTAATTAGAAGGAAGATAAAATAACTGAAGTTACCTTCTTGGCCTCCTCCATGAGAAGAACCCGGTCGGACCAAGAATCTAAATTGAGACGGATCAACCGGTCTATATCGACCAAGAGATGGTCTTTGATGATTGAAGAGTTAGCGAAACTCATGGTTAAGGAATGCATTTTTTTGTGAAGATTACCCATCATCAGCAACAAAGAATGTTTTCCCAGCAAGTTGCTTATCGAACCGGGGTAACTACACTCAAACAGCTTCCCTTCATTTTGCAAAATGAACCGGTTCGTTTCCGGGTCAACAGAAAAAACGGTCGGTTCACCAAAAATATGGGTTTTAAACAACGAACCGAACCGTCTCACCCGGTCATCTATAAACGGTTCAGGGTTCTCAGTCTTGTATGCAGATATCAGCTGTAGAGTCTCCCCAACAAAGGGCAGACCCAAACTCCCCGGCGGCAGCCGGAGCCTCCGGAACCGGGAACTCCTGTGAACGATAAAGACTATCGCCGGGAGAACAATAAAGAGAACAAGGCAAACAGAAACCGCCATGCGATATTGAGCTTTGTGATAGATATCTTAGTGCTGTAACATCTAGTGCTATTGTGACTCACACGAGTAGCTGGGCGTATGTGTATATGTATATGACGGGGGTTAATTTCAGAGAGAGAGGAGAAGATTGTTAGAGCATTAATGGAAGGAGAAGAGAGCACACGAGGGGAGGGTATCTGATGAGAATTAAGAGGCCTGTGGAAATGAAATAAATGTTGGATATTTCCGTATCTGACAGCTTTTATTTTCTCTTTCCTTTCAAGTAGGATTCAGGGAAGAGGCATCATTTTTTCTTTTTCTGTCTGTCTGCCTGTCACCAAAACAAATCCTAAGCGAAAAAGAAAACTTTCTTTCTTTTGCGTCTGCTGAGATTAGGTTGATCAAACTGCGAGCGCTGTGTGTTTTGGAAGAGGGAAAGGTAGGGGATAAGAAAATGGAGAGGGATTCCAAGATATTTTGAAACAGACAGAAACACATATAAGAAGAAGCCCAGTATGGCTGCTACATAGAAGTATAAACTCGACAACTTTATTTATATTAGTTTTTGATCTTCCTCAGACAATAATTATTGAGTTATTTTAAAAATAATTAAACTAAAAAAAAATAAGATTATTAATCAAATATTTAATTTTCTCTAAACTAAATAAAAACAGGAAAATATTTTTCGAAACTAAATAAAAACAACAATAACTAAGAAAAACAATTTTTTCTAACTCAAATTTAAATTACTTAATTTTAATTTTACAAATATTCAATCAAATATCTCAAACTCTCTACGGTTTTTTCATTAAAAACATTATATCCATCATCAACTACATGCTCAGCGTCCCTGATCATAAAACCAATCTTAGAAATCTGCTTTGACAACTTAATTTTATTTGGAATTCTCCTCAAGAAAAGTAATTTTCCCTCAGAATTCCCCGGCATCGTATTTTCTCTTGTTCTTGAAAATAATGGAAAAGAAAGAGTACTCGGGAATGGAGATGGAATTATTTCGGGCCCACACTGACCAAAATGTCCAGTTTTGAAAGGAAATTGTGGAAAGTTGATGTACTTATAATTTTAACCCAATAAAAGAACCTCGTTTAATAAAATTAAAGACGTCCAACAGGATCCTCTATCGTGAGAAAAAACCGTAGTTCTTACCAATGAATGATAGATAAAAAATGTAATTTTTATTTTTTTAAAATCTTTTTTATTGATTTTTTTGAGTCTCTTCTACGGCTATCTTGTTTTTATAACCCGAATTATAAATTTTAAACATTATCTTGATTTTACTTTCGTATTTTTAGATTTTTTTTAAAATAATTTTTTTTAAAAAATTATTCCTTTAATATTAAATTATTCCTTTAATATTAAATTATTAGATCTACAACTTTGTAATTATCACTTTTTTCTATGTGGTCATCTCTATTTTATATTTTGTGTTATAAGTTAGTTAAATTAGTCTTAATTAATCATTTCTTTTTCAATGTTTTTCTCAATTAATGGTTTTTTTTTTTATTTTAGCCTTTTACTATTTAGTTCGCGTGATTGATCTTTATTTTTGTTTTTGTTTTTGTTTTTTTATGACATGGTTATGCCAATCTCACAAGTGGGTCATGAGTTTAATATTTTAAATAAAATTATGTTTTTTTTATTTTTTTTTAAATTAATTTTTTATAATTTATTTTTTAATATTTGATTTGGTTGTAATTGAGTTTCATATATTTTTTCTATAAGTTTATTCCATTCTTGTTTATTTTTTATTTTATATTAAATAAGATGGTTTAGATTTTTTTAATAGTATTTAAAGAATATATGTTTATAATGTTAAAAAACACCTTATTTTTCTAGTCATTATATTTTTTTTTGTTTACTGTTGTGAGTCTTTTTATTTAACAATGAGTCTGTCTTTTGTCACGTTAGAAAAAACTGACGCGGTCTACGTCGCAGGACGAGCCACCCAGCACTCAAAAATTGTGGTAAACGAGGATGATTAACACCTCTCTCTAAAACAACCTTTTAAAGGTTGTCGAGGGCTGAAGTATTATTAACTTTGCAAGAAAAGTTTTCTGTCGAGGGTCAGAGTAGATTAGAAATTGATAACAACAATATATTTAAAAATAATTGTTTTTTTAAATATTTTTTATTTAAAAATATATTAAAATAAAATATTTTTAATATTAATATATTAATACATGTTTAATTGCAGAAAAACATGCAAAGCCGAGCCAAGGAAAGAAATAGATTATGCTTACCGGGGATCCAATGCTATTGCTAGAGAGTGAATTATATTTAGTATTATGATAGCTTTTATAGTTATAATTTTTTAAAAATTGTTTTATAAAAAAATAAGTTTGGTTAAGATTGGTTTGATATTTATATATGTTTGGTTAAAATTATGGTTAAATAAAAATTAATTTAATGTATTTGATTAAGAATATTTTTAAAATTAAGGTTATGTGTGTGTCTATCAATATTGATGATTTTTAATTTAAATATTATAGATTTAACTATTGCTATTACATTATGAAATAAATAATACTTTATATAAATTATTTTTTATTATTCCATTAAACTATTTACAATTTCATCACGTATGAAATCCATCCGACAAGGACTATAATTTTCTTGGTTTCTTAAACGCGCAACAACAACATGTAAAATATCATCACGAGCAAAATTGAAATTATGATCAAATTCTGTTATGTCATTAATCGATCTCATTTTAATTTATGTAGTATTATTGAATAATATTAAACAATATTTTTTTAAATAAAATATAATTAAAAATTAATTAATAAAAATTAATTATTTTTATTTTACTTTGTCGGATTTGATTTAATATATTTAGCTTTGAACCGGACCCGATTCAGTTGTAATAATAAAAACAATTTTTATTGTTCACGTGAATAGTAAAGACACTCTTCGCAGCAGAAGAAAAGGAAAATTCACGGCAGAAGAAAAGGAAAATGAGGTTATTGTTGTTGCAAGTTGTCTTTTTTAACTTTTTGTTAAACCATAGATTCAGCCACAAGTATTGATGGGTCCCATAAAAAAAATTAAATTTAAAATATAACCAAATACAAAAATACCGTGACTTGCATTAACCTCGTATGCATCCACATTATCAAAATAAGATCATCTCATCCAACATCGAGCGGGTGGATGTGGCCTCTCCTTCTTTAGTCATTACAGATAAGGGTGGAATTAGATGTAACAAAAGTTTCTTCATATATCATTTTCTAAGGAAAAATAATAATAGAGAAATGTCTAATCAGATGATGGCTATATCATGAACAGTAACAATACACTTTTTTTTTTTTTGAAAATAAATCTCTCTCTTTTCTTCTTATTTTCATCCCTACATCTTCCGTGGGATTCAGATTTTATTAATTTTTCCATCTTGTTCCACTCTTAGTTTTATTTCTTTTTTATTTTTTTTCAACCCGACATCTTCAAATCCCGGATTCAAAAATCCATTTTTCATTACCAGAACTCATCCACAGTAACAATCAATCATTAAGCATCTCACAGTGCAGACTCATCTGCTAGAAAACTAGGAAGAAAAAAGTTGAATGACTACTTAGGATGGCAATATTTATTATTATTTTCTTATGATTCCGATTTCCAATCAATCAATGTCCTTATTAATTTAATTTACTTCTAGATTTCCTTACATAGGATGAATTGAACACAAAACTAAGACCAGCAAAGATCATATATATCAAACCTTAACCTTATCAATGCAATCCCTACGGTAGTTGTTTGCTCCTGCAATCGTCGCTTTTATATATTTGTTTTCCTTTGCTCGCACAAAGTACTCATCATCCCTCATTTTTTCCTTAATTTTTTTGAAGAGGTTTCAGTGGAGAGAGGGACAGCAACATCCATACTTTCCAAGGATCCCTTTTCCGTTCTGCAACAAGCGTTTTCCTCTGAGCACGTGGACTATTTGTTCAGGCCCACTTAAATGAACGATATATATATTGGGTTTAGATTTTTTTAATATATTATAATATATAATGTCTTAATAACGATATAAAACACATATATATGTATAATATTTATTATTTAATAAACATACATATATTTTAAGTGTGTGTATATACCAACTATTTTATTTTTTATTAAATAATAAATAATAGTAGATGATGAATATATTCATATATATGCTCGAAACCCAATATATTATTTATGAATATCTAATGTTTTTACTTGATTAATAATAAATATAATATAAATATCAAGAATTCTGATTTGTGATATCCTTGAATTAAACAAACAACAAGAGATATTTCGGTCGCAAACGAAAATCCACTTAACAAAATTCCCAAGTATAGTAAGATTCAAATTGAAAAAAGAAGAAGTCCAAATTGATTTTTTTTAATATGCATCTTCGTTTTGGATCTGCCACTATATATTATATAAATTCGATATCATGGAGCCATGCATATTTCGATTTGTGAAATTTTCAATAAAGGTACATGGTGTTTAATTTATAAGGTTAAGACCCGATAAAATGTCATTGTAATTAAGGCGCTGCCTTCTTCTTCCACTCGATTGAATCTGTTGGCTACCTGTAATTGTCTTCTGATACCCCAAAACCACCGAAGCCCTTCCTTTTTGATGCCATTATTAACTGAAATGATCATCAGGAAAGAAACTAATCAAGTTCATGCCGCATCATCCATTTTGCCAAGATGGGTGTGAGCTCCCACAGATGAAGCTTCCAAGAAGATAATGCAATGCAAGCTTATCCATCAGACACGTGGCTAAAAATAATGACGAGTATGATGCAATTATAGGGTTTGATTTTTTTAAATATGAGGTTATGATACCATGTTCATCCACATGGTCCCCATAAGGGGCATCAAAGCTTTCCACCCACCAGACAACCCATAAAATAATGACCTAAATAGCAAGTACCCACATCAATTTTTATTCAGTTCACTTTGAAGTTACTGAGGAGAGAATCCTATCGTGTGATTGTGCCTCCTCTCATTGCCTTTGTTTCAGTTAAGCATTCTCTTAATTCCCACAATTAATTGACATTAAATCAAACATTCTCTCTAAATGGATCAAACCTTGTCACCATCCCATTAACGCAAAAGGGATTCGATGGCTCTTGTATTTACTAGTAGGTTCATAGGTAGGTTAGCTGTTTTGAGACATATGAGGACCCTGATTTGTGGGATCTGGACAGAATTTGGATTTGTGTTAAGGTCATGGAATTTGATTAAGATGTTTGACCAGTATCATGCATTGTTGAGTTATCCAACACCATCTTCGAGCTGCAACTCGAAAATAATTATCAACTGGCGTGTTACTTGGTTTGCTCCTCAGATCATATACCTGTTGCTAATTATCAATTGGTGTTCCATGAAATTGATTATTTGCTTGAAATTCCAAGAGAAGATACGAGGCAATTTTTCCTTTGTTTATCCAGTAGATGTTCCAGCTAAAATTAGTTTTCAATTAATTGTTTAATTAGATTCTTTCACATACACATGTGCTTATCATTAGAATTTATACAATACAAAATTCATAACCGATTTGAAAAGACACCAATTTGATGATGACTGGGTTAGGAATTGGAGTGTATGATAAATCAATAATTAATGTCGCCCCACGTTTGATGTGACCATGTCTATGTGCATAGAAGATGAACAAGTGGGGATGTACTCTCGTTTTTTCCTGCTAAGAGTATAGTTTGATACATTCTAATTCCCAGAAGAAAAGACAGCAGATCGCCAGAGCCAGACGTGTCCACGGAAGGGTGGGGTAATTATTAGTCCTTCGGAATGGCCCAAATCATACACAACTTGGTTTCTCGGCAGAGATCGCCACCGCGACAACCAGATTTTTCAGTGACCAGAGGGGAGATGCATGAGTAACACCAATAATTATAACTATCTGCTAGCTAGCTAGCTGGTCCGTCTATATCAAAAATGATTGTCCCACCAATACATGTAGCGAGTCCAAGTGGGTACAATCCGTGCATGCTCTCAGCTCTTCGATGTGTCAGTTAAATCCTTTTATATGATAATTGGAAGGCATTTATAGTCAAAGATATAGGCGAGGGCGAGATCGAATATTTCTAGATCTGAGAGTGCAGGATTTTCTCAATTAATTGCTCTCCATGCAGAGCACCATCGATTAGCTTTCGCGTGTGCTATGCACTCCCCTGCCGACATTTTATTTGTTGAAAAAGTTAAGATGCACGCTCTTTATTTATAATCATCGTTATTTTCAAATCGATTTGTAACTTGATTAAAATTAAATGTTTTTTATACGATCTCTTAATTTAATACCGTATCCATCATATAAATTTAGTATTTTAAGAAAAATAAACTGTCAGTGTTGATTTAAGATTTTGAACTCTAAAATTATTAGAACAACAGATCTTCTTAACCTTGTATATTAATATTTGGATTGCATGATGTATATATCAATCATTAATTAATGCATTCCATCAAGCTTACGATAAAACAATGTATTACTTGATCAAGCGTAGGGATGAATTAATGTAAACCACTACTTTTTACTTGCTCTGAGATGCATATATTTTTTTTATAATGGTTTACAGTGTCTTCACATATAGATTCGAATTATTCAACCTGAGATTTTAAGTTCTAGCCTTGACTTTGATATGTTATAACATGTTTATATACGATTAGTCTCGTTCATGAAAATTAATATCCTGAGCTTTGAATTTATTTCGATATTATGAAAATATCCTTCCAAATTTGTTCACATATACTAACACAAAATGTATGTTTAACGGATTTTTGATTCGAGACGAGTTCATATCACAGTACCGTGTCACTGTGTTAAAGCAAAAGGTTTTTTTTTTTAAAAAAAAAAAAAAAACATACCGAGCTTTGCAATATATATCCATTCATGGTTTGATGGGTTGAAGCTTCCCCGAGCAGAACTTGTTTCTCCGTGGAAGAAAAGTTAAAGGAAAGGCTACGTGCGAAAAGAGGAAAGTTTCACTGCCTTCTTCCTAATGCTACACACCATGTGTTTTCTTAATCGAACAGTGAGGCACTAATGCAGACGAGGATCGATGGAGCTAACCAATTAATCTTTAGTCTGGTAACAGTAAGCTTCATACCAAATGCAAAGACTCTGCGAATTCAAGCTATTTCTATCGAGAATTAATGGAGTATAAAATACCCACCACAACAAGGTTATTTATTAATTACCATAGTTTATCAACTTTATGGTGCTGGTTCGATATCCATAGTAGCCAAACCACTCTTTTATTTTGCCAGCTAATAATACTCGTCGTGGCTCTAGCATTCTATCCATGTCAGGTGAGAAAGAAAAACTTATTCCATAGATTAAAATGCATTATATATAGGTATATTCAATTGTCGTAATAATCACCCTTAATTGGATCTCTCATGCATCGCTCAACAAAAATGCATTTCTAACCATCCAACAGTCATTAAACACGAGGTACTGTACCAGCTTGCATGAATACAATAGTTTTACAATATGCAAACCCATTTCTCCAACTAATTAAACATTATAGTTTACAGTTTACAAGGTAGGCAGGTGAGGAACGAGGGAGGATATTGGAATTTCAATCAAGCGTCTCTTTTTCTCCAGCTTACTTACAAATTGCAACGTGACAGATTTACAATGTCAACTTGTATTTTTTTTTTTAATCTTTTGAACATTCCTTTTCTTATTGGATTTAGAAAATATTTGGAAATATGATTGGTTGTGTTAAAAAATAAATTTAAAAAATAAAAAATAATACTTTGAAATATAATAGCTATTATAATATTAAATACAGACTTAAAGTCAATAATTTGTGACTTTTAAGTTTAAACCGGGAAGGAAAAAAAAAAACAAGGAGCAGAGGAAAACATGCTATGAGGAAGGCTAATCATTGGACCACAATGTCCACGGCATCATATGTTAAAATCACGTGGCGATAAATATACTGCTGCACCTATATGATATGAAAAAAAGGACCACGCGATCTTAAGAAATCTTGAAACCTATTTAATTCTTCTGCGAAGGGGACCAATCTATCGATTCACTTCGGTTGATTCCAAGCTCACAATTCAAAATCATGTTTTTTCTCTTCAAGTGTGTCATGTTCGCTAGCGGTGATAATATCCAATGAAGGCATCTGCTTTTCCTTTTAGTGAAATAAAAAAATCAATAAAAATATTGATCCCTGATAACAAAATAACAGGGATAATGGAAATATAGATTATTTCATGTATAACAAGTATCGCGTGAATTTATTTTGCAAGATCCATCCAGACTAATTTACAATGTTGTTTTTCCTAATCTCCAAAGAGAAAATACTGTTCGAGACTAAGACATATTTAAACAGCATGTTTTTACCTTTTGTTGTTCGTTAAACACTTGAACCACCTCTTATGATGCTATGTGAATAAATATATTACAGGTTTATGATTTTGGACATGTTTGTTTATTTTTGGTTTGTGTTTGCGGTATAAAAAATATAGTTAGTTGTTTAATAATATATTAAATTATATTTTATATTATAAGATTCATAAAAAAATTGAGTTTAAAATGTAGTTTTGTGAAATAGTTTTTATATATTTTTTAACTGAGTTTTGTAAAACTCTATTAAATTTTGTGTTTCAAAAGTATTTTTTTAAAAATTTAAATTTTTTTTATTTTTTTATTTTTATTTTTTTTATTTTCTTTTAATACGCTGATATTAAAAATAATTTTAAAAAATTTTAAAAAAATTATTTTATACATTCCTATGTAAAAAAACACTTTTAAAAAATTATTATAACCAAATATTTTATACATTTATTTTTACTGCACATAAACCTCAACCATAATTTTTACTAAATACATATTTAAATTCAATTAACTACATTTAATTATATATTTTTTAAATTTTATTTTTATAAAATCATATCCACCAAAACTATCACGTAAAAAACTCTCTTTATCATCTTATCGATGACGCCTTTCAATAAAAGCTGCGTTTCTTGAAAGAATACCCTACCAACATAGATGGCTTCAGTGTGAACTTGGATTTGACAATACAAAATTTGACTTTGTTTTTCTAATTTCGTGTTCAATCACTTCCCCTGCTGCTGAACGATACATGGATCCGGTACATAACACGTCCATTGACAACCGTGGAGTTTTGACTTTCATCAAGCAGGCTCCAAGCCTTTAAAGAGCATTAATTTCTTGAGCAGACATGCTTTTTGAAAAAAGTATACTGCTACCCTTTTTAATCACCAATGCCGGTGTGGTTAATAAAAATACTGAACTGTGCAAAAAGTTCTTGTAGGTTTTCGAGCAACCTAACAAAAGATAATATGTATGGTCAATCTTATCCGATAAGTACACGTGTATCCTGTATACAACGGTTAATCAATACGAGGAGAAAGCCTGCCCCTCCATCGAGTAATTAATTGTTTGATACAGGAGACATTTGTATATAAACACCCGATTATAAATAAATTCAAGAGCTTTATGCAGATTTGGCGACCATGCTTCTATCAACTTAACAATCACATATGATATGCATTCAACAAAATTTAACAGACAATTTTGATGAGAAAAGTTTTAATGGTACGAAGAAGAAGAAGAAATGTACACTGAAATGTATTTTCTGGCCGGGGTCATCCACGAGACACGAGGTCTGAGTCGCTCGTGCTCGCTGTGGAGATGTAAATTTGTGACAGAATGTACTTTCTTCTTCAGACGTGTTAGGGTGAGCATTTTCCCGATATATTTTCCGGTCAGTCCACATGAATGAGGTTGTGGGTTAATTTTGTCAGAGGTTGCAGGTGTGGTGCCAGTTAATGTCAAGACAACGACTGTTTGGAGAAAGGATGTGAAAAAAAAGATCTATTAAAACTAATGCACTCCATTTTAGATTGAAGTGAAATTACAGAGAAGTTGAAGTTCTTGTTCGAAGGGAAGACTTATAAAATGAAGGGAAGATTTTTGAAATAGTAAGGGATTCTGTTATTTTTGTGAGCGTAAAAAACTTTGTCACTTTGGGTTACGTGTGTTCTCATAGCAAAGTTTAAATATAACTAAGGCGAAAAAATCTTCTAGCAGGAGAGTTAGATTGAGAGACATGGAGAAGACCCCTTGTCTTGGGATTTAATGCCCTTTATATGGCTTAATTTAGCCTATGTGAGTTTGTAGTGGGACAAGTGCAGAGGAGATAACACACAGATTTGGACAAAATAAAGATTAAAGAATAAGATCCCAAACATATATATACGAGACTATTGTAAAGCTATTTTTAAAAATATATATAATTTTGTTTTCTAGGTAATCATATGATAAATATAGAGAATGTCATGTGTTATGATACGCAGTAGCATTAATAACATACATCATTTGTTCCCTAATTCACGATCAAGAGTATAAAGCTTGAGAAAAGATGCATGACCGGTCTGCAAGGAGGGTTGCACATGCAGTCTACCAAAATCGAAGCGCAACCAATCGGGATGGAGACCAGTACGAGGAACGCATAACCGAACATGGAGAGGACTTTGGCCAAGGTGCGGCCTAGTGGTAGCTAGAAAGGACTTGACCATCGAGACAGGTTGAGTGCATGCTTAGGATTTCTCTTACGGGATTAGCAACCTAGATAAGGTGCGGCCTGATGAATTTTGTAAAATAACTTACATCTCATGACTCATCACTTTCTTTTATATTGCTTGAATGTTACTTGAGAGTGTTCCAAAAGCTGCAGTTGATTTCAGAAGAGGACGAGAGAAGCTATAACATGACAGGGAAAAAAAAACCAAAAGAAAGAGAGGACGCGCGCGTAAACAGAAGTGAAAATCGCAAGGGAACAGAATCAGAAGTGCAAAGGATCAGTAAATAAAAGGTAAAAGATCCTATTGTAAGAATTAATATATGGCTAGTGGAAGAGACAATTTAGCGGCCCCACCAGATAACTTTTTTCCCCTGATGTTGATATAATCTCGGCTGCACCGGCCACATGTTCTAAAGATGTTTTTCTTGTATGGTGAGGTGCATGGTGCTAATTAAATTGGTACCGATATGATTGCAGGCTTCCTCATTGGTGTTTAGATGTAGCAAAATCTTCCTAAAACTCTCGAGTAAAATACCAACAAAAGCAGTCCTGTTAAGTGATAAATCCTGATTGATATTGCCGGCCAAATCCCCCTTGGTTATTTTGGTGCTTGTTTACTTTTGTCTCTAATTGATAATTAAATGCACATAACCCCACTTTATTGCTGTCTTTCAATCCTCATATCTTAGCTTAAAGTGGTTCGGCATTAATTTGTAGACTTTTTTCACACCACCAATCATCTCACTAATCGACCGGCGCAGTTTGTGAATAAGCTCGATTCCTTGAATTTATCATCTTGATAATCTCTTTACCTTGAAATAAGAAAAACAAAGAGGCTGAAACAGCAAAAGTGACATGGTAAAAGATTTTAAAAAAGCTGTCACCCTTCTCTCTTTTTCAAGTGTTGGTTTTTGCTGGTTCTTTTGTTTAATTCTGGATTTTTGTTATTTGCTGCTCATAGATGATCAAGATGAAAGTCATGGCCTTTTAAATTGACGGCTATGTCCACTTCTGATCCCTATTTTTCAACTCTTTGTTGATAATTACCTGATTTCGATTCTTTATTAGTTATCGATTCAACAACTCTCTGGAATGGTTTGAAAAACAGTGTCACTTTTCTCTACCTAGTAATTGAATCACGGTGACTTAACAGAACCCTTTCATCGGTCTTGACTTCATTCTTCACAGGTTGGCTATGGGGTTAAAATCAAGTGTCCGGAATTTTAGTTACACAGCAACCTTCACCTGTGCAAAGGGCAAATGACCTCTTTCTTTGGAGTAATTAACTAGATTTGTAAGGTTTGCATTGTAATCGGGGAATTCTTGCCTTTTTTTTTCCCTTTCATTCTGTTGTTCTTGTTTCTGTTCCTGTTTTTTTTTTTTTTTGTTATTTTCTAAATGGCTAAGCTTATTTTTAATATATCGATTAATATAAAAAAAAAAAACATTAAATCGGTTGAACTAATCAACTAGTGATCTAGCTTCTTCTTTTTTTAATTCAATTTTAGTTATATAAAATATAAGGATGGATTGAAAAATGATCTACAATATAAAAATAAATTGAAATTAATAGGTTTATTCAGGCAAAGGATAAACTGAGCAAATTTTCCTAATAAATAGGATATCACTGGGTAAGCGAAGTTAAATAAACTTGGGTAAGTGTAGAATATCTCAAGCATTAATCAAAATCTAGGTACACGGATCTACTCCATATTTTTTTTTTTGGTATAATTAAGATCTACTGCAAAGTTACACGGCAAAGAAACAAACTATATATGATCTTTACCCCGCACATGCACGTGCATGCGTGAATTACCGCGACAAAGTTCCGACATCATTAAGAAGAGAAAGAGATTTCATTACACACCAACAACGGAGGCCTTAAATTCTTCGAGAACTGACATCATAACATGATTAGTGTTGGAGATAATGCCATACAAACAGCAAATAAAAAATTCAGTTATGTACTGTTATGTGCTGAACCATGATTAACATCTTACACCAAAACAAAAGCTAATTAAACCATGATTAAAATCATGTACCAGAACACCAAGATGAAAGCTAATTGGTTTCATGTAGGAATTGTGGGCACCTATTCATTGATTTTATGGCTTTCCTTTTCTAAGATTCAACTTGTTGCTTTTAGTGTTGATGATGATTATAATGATGATAATGACGGGCAATTGTAGTCCCACTTGGGCGTGTCCCTCGCGAGCATGTGACCATCACATTTTTCACTTTCCGGCGACATGTTCCGACATTACACGTATGAAACATGCTTCCATCTCAAGTTCTTTTCTTTCCAGCCCATGAAAACTACATGGTTTTAATAGAACTGGACTGTTCTACTACCGAGTGCGATAAAATAAAGCTTGGAGAGATCAGGTTACTTTTTTTAAATTTTTGACAGGTGAAATTGTACAGGGATGAAATAGCTTAGATCCAAGAATTGTACAGAGATTAAAATTGTGTGTGATATGAATCCTACACAAAATTAGAAAAAGAAACCATCCATAATAATAAATAAAAAAACACAGCAGACTGTTATCTGCTACAGCCATGCACTAATGAGAGCAGGAATCTGGACTTTATTTTGTAGTCAACGGCAGCATTTTTTTTTAATCAAACCTCGTATAAATTATTTTTTTATAGAAATATAGAAAGTTCTCTATTTAAGAAAATATCCATGTGCACTTGCTCTTGGAGAGGTGGTTTGATTCTAGTCAACTTAAATCTGTCCAGTTGGCTTCTCTTGGAGCCCAAAATCAAAATGAAAGTCGTCCTCCATAATCCTGTTTGAAAAATTGGGGATCTTTTTCAAACCAAAATCGCTATAAATTCCAGATATGACTCTATGTTAGTAACTTTTCAGGTTTTTTTTTTTAAAAAAAAAAGTGTTAAAGCGTGTGCTCTAACCAATTGCAGAGGTGGGTAAATATCCTCCTGGTCGTAGCTAATACAGAAGCCCTGGAGTTGATACCCTTCAGAGAGAGTGCAATAACCAGCATTTTGTCCCATTTTTTGGCACAAGACCGATTAGATTTAATGTCAATTATCTGCAACGGTTAGATACAATGCAACTGCAATTTAACCGATACATCAAGGCTTGTGGTCTGGTTACAATTCTGTCAAGCAACGCATATTAGTCGTACAGAAAAGGAGACAAAGGGTGAGCTACTTTTCCTGGTTTCCAGGCCACTCTGAGTAAGACAAACAGGTCGGACATGGACACTTACAGCATCGTTCCTGAAACCACCAAGTACAGAGATGGTAGGGAACTGGTAATTCCGGTGCAGTAAACTTCAGGGTAAATATTTATCTGCTTGTAGGAGATGGTAAATATGATTGTTCACCATGGACTGCAGTTAAGAATCCAAAAAACAAAACCCTAGCATATGTAGAGATGTAGTTATACCGGTAGCCCACATATTACAAACAGAAATTCTATTCATCGCTATTCTTCACCAGGCAATACTGAATTTGCAGGTAGCATACCAAAGCAAAATGTATGTTGCGCTCAGGATCTATTCATGATTCAACTGAGATAGTCAGATAAATGCGTGGCAGGTACACGAGTAAATCTTACATGACTACTTAGCAGCACCAATAAAAGCAGAGAAACTTTGGAAAATTTCAGAAAATCACCACCAACCATAGACAAGACATAACCTGAAAGCTTCAATCACTAAGTCTAGGATTTTTGGCCTGGATCAATCATAGGCTAAATCAGCCCACATGCCAACTTCAGTCATCGTCCTCGTCCTCGTCATCGTCATCTTCATCTTCATCCTCCTGAAAATTGAAAGTTCAACTTATCTTAGGACTAATTTAAAGAAAACAAGAGAACTATGAATGAAAGAAAATGCACTTATTTGATGAGTAATTGAAGACTTATAGTCAGCAGGGAGGACATGAGTCGATCTATATCAACAGAAGTAAAGAAAAAACCATCTATTGCAGAATAACTCCCACATAACCGCATACAAAAATAAAGTAATTGAAGATAGAACAATCCCAAATTCATCAATCGCTCTATCTGGAACTCAGGTAATCTAGCTATGATTCTCTTCAGTAAAACTAACGAGGTAAGAATCTGACAAGTTCAGGAAATTATAAGGTCCAGGAGCAGAGGACCCAAGCAGGTGAAACCTAAAACGAATAATCTAATCCCTATAACCTAAAGCATACTAGCACATGGAACAATGAGGTCTTCTTTTAATCTTGACCAGTTGTTGACAGGAATTAGTGCACAGGAACATTTGCATGTAAAAAGAACCAGTTATTAATTCTCTTGGACTGGGAAAAGCATTGTATTTTAAATGGATCTTAGAGCAAAGAACCTGGCCTCTTTAAACGTGGGGCATCTACAGTGACTATTAACTTAGACAACGGATTGAACCGTGTAAAACAATGAGTAGATGTCTGAATTATGAAGTTTCAAGTGTGCATTCTCATGATATCACCACGGGGATGGAAATGCAGTGCAAGTGCAAGAGTTGCTTAATATTTAACATATCTGATAGTGTGAGATATCAGAGGCTGACAAAAGATTACCCCTACACTCTCGTCACTGTCATCTTGGCCATCGACTTCAGATTTGGACCTTTGAGAATGTTTGTGATCGTCTTCTTCGTCAGCACCACCATCATCCGTTTCCTGGGAGAGGCATAATGTAGTCATGAGACTGGGAAAAGAAAAGGCAAGTTCTTTTGATTCTGAAGAAAGCAACATTCAAAAGATTCACCTGTTTCTTGCTGTAGGCTGTCATAAGCTTCCCATAATCTGATTTCTTTTTTGCTGCTTTAGCTTCATACGGAGCTTTCTCCTGCCAAATCCAATTCCAGTAGAGGAAGGTAAGAATACAATCAGCATGCCATTTGTAAAGCCAGGAAGCAATCAGTAGACAGAGAATATAACTTACTAAAAACTGAAAATACTCTTTGCACACTAGTTATTTTGACTAACTAACAATCATATATATATATATGAATGTGCATATGTCCAACTTGCAACATCAGTCAAGGGAAACATATCTGAATTCCACCACTCAGTCCTTTTAAATCTTCAGACCCTAAAAGTACCAACATCTAGGGCCCCTGCAGTCTACACCACACCGGCATTGGTGTGGTTAACCAGACAAAGTTCCAAAGTCATCGAACATGTGCGTGGTGCACGGCCAGGTCCAGTGGGAGCCACAGTTCCAGGTTTTTGCAACACCTTAACAAACAGAATCCGCACCGTCGTTCTAGTTAAAGTATTCTATCCAGTCAAAGGCAGCACAATTCATTGTCTTTCAAAGACCCAACTCGATTCAAGAATCTGAAAAGGAAGGTTTTAGGACTTACTGCAGCAGACAGGGATTTCCACTTCTCTCCTCCAGCTTTCCCCACCTTCAATCACATGATCCAGTAGTCAAAATTCCAGTCTACATTAACTGATCTATCACAGCAGCTATAAGAAGTCCACAATCGTAATAGATACGAGGTGTTTAAGAGCTGCTTACAGCTGAGACAGCCTTCATATTGGGGTGCTCTTGTTTGTAAATCTTCCTGAACTCTTCTCTGCGGTGCGTTACATTGCATAACCATAAGGTGATTTTCAAAATGTTAATATAATTGCTAAACCATATCAAATTTAGAGAGACATACAGAAAAACAAAGAAAGAACTCGGAGGCCTTTTGGGTTTGTTAGGGTCCTTCTTGGTGATTTTTTCTTTCGTGGCTCGTTTCTTGCTACTCTCGGTAGCCTTTAGTGCTGCCTTTCGCTTTCCAATCTTCCTGAAAGAGGAAATAAATGCATACATGACAAACCATTCACTCAAAATCCATACCATACCCAGTCAATGAAACAAATAACGAATAACAGCCGTGTGATTCTTATATAAGATTGGTTAAGGAAAGAAAAGAAAAGAATGAATTAGCTATAACTAAACAGAATATTTACCTGTCCTCAACTGGGAGTGATACTTCCTTCTTTTCCGTCCTCGCTGCCCCCTTGCCCTTGGCAATTTTCATGGCTGTTGCCAATGTTAAGAAATAACATTATTTGATAAAAAAAACATTTACTCTATTCAAACCATAATTAACCTAATTGGCAGATTAAGAATAGGGGTTACAACAGAATTGCTAACACTTTTTTCCCCTCAAAGGAGAAACTTGTTTTCATAAAGCATACCCACTTTGGTGATAAGAAAACTTTCTGGTTGACGCTGACAGAATTTAAGACGCTAATTTAAGATTAATTCCATTTTCTCGGAAACTAAAGCAAAACACAAGCCATAAAGTTTCAAGCGTTGTTTACTTCACCCATAAGCAAACACAGACGATGCATACAGTACAGGAATCAAGACACAAACTAGCAAAACGATAACAGAAAACCCACAAGGAAAAACACTCAACTAGAAAAATCCACCACTTCAAATGATCATAAAGAAAACTCAACTGGAAAACAAAAAATAGAACAGAAAAACCAATTAACAACTAATGAACCAGAATCAGAAATTATATCAAAACTGTTCAAAAGGGAAAAAAAAAAAAAGAAGCTATACCAAGACTGAAAAAAACAAAAACAGAGAGAGGAAAAACTAAGAACAGGCTATCTAGAAAGGATCGCTTACCTCTTTAATTAGTGGAATAGAGGAACGATAACAAAGGAATACGAATAACAAAAGCAGAGCAAAAAAAACAGTCCTAAAAAAGTAAGGAGAGAGAGATGCCAATAAGATATTTGTACTGGGCCCCATGAGTGGACACGTGGAAACTTTCTGACAGAACTTGAAGTTGAGGAAAATGTTTTGTCTGGGCTATGAGTGGGATACCTGGATTTTGATTGGTTAATGTGATGTTCAGTCCAAGTCAGGGTTTTGTACAGTACAATCTACTTTCTGTTTTATTCGTCACAAAATTCTTCTTCAGGTATTGTAGTTTATTTATTTATTTATTCCTATCATCATTCACATACGTGTTGTGTCGATCAGGTATTTGCTGATGGAAGGGGCTGCCTCCCACTGGAGATATTAGTAATGAAGAATTAATTTGAAATAGTCTTGAAACTTTCTTAGAAAACCTAAAATTAGTTTACCCTAATATCATTTTGCATCGATGCGAGATCTAATATCAATTATATATATATATATATATATATACACACTAAAACAACATTATAAAATTAATTATATTAATTAGCATAAATCATCGTATTAACAAATATTTTTACTAAGAATACATAAATTATATACATTATAATTCAAAATATTGTCATAATAATTTTTTAAAATATATATATATATATTGATTATATTAAAAAATATTGTCATTATATTAATTTTCATTATTATTTTTTATGAATTTGTAGTTATAATTATTAAGGGTTTGCATTAATATTGTTTTTCCGAGAGTGGAGAGAGAATTTGGGACAGATTGAAGGAATACATTTTAAATTATTTCTAAGAATAAAAGAGAGTTAAAGGGAAGGAGAGTACCGAGGAAACTCTACCATGCTCCACCGAAATCTAACCTCTCCAAATTATACGAGAGAAGATGGAGGAAAAGTACGGATCAAGATCAAGTTTAATTTACGAGCTTGTCTTAGATTTCAAAAACAAGATTTATTTGAAGCTATTGTCATAATCTTCCTATTATTTTCATTTTTAAAACGTGCTAGCCTTGTTTGATATTGTTTTTGTTTTTGTTTTTTATTTTTATTTTTAATACCTTAGTTTTTTATTTGTTTTTTAATAATTAAAAAATATTTACTGCATTGAAAAGGTTTTTTTTTTAATGCATTTAATCTCGGGGGACCTGAATGAATTGTTAGGTATATTTTCCTAAATCTTATCCATTTTTTACCCATTAATAATTTATTATAATTTTTATGTTTGAAATAAAATATTAAATTATAAAATTGAATTCAATTATACTTATTGAACACCAATGGAAATAAATTAAATTAACAATATCGACTATTTTGCTCTTAATTTACAAATCATTTTTGTTACATAAATTATTTCTTTTTATTATAAGGATCATTATATTCATTTAAAATTTTATAAAATATAGGTATTTTATAGAAGATATAAATAAACATTTCTCATATTAATTGTTTATTAAATATTTGTTCAAATCTTTTTGGAAAACTTGTATATATTGTTAAAAAAAAAAACATTCCATCATTTTACAAGCCACGTACTAGATAAGCAAATGATACTATGATAATATAAATGATTTCATATGGATGATAGAATTTACCTAAAAAATATAAAGTAATCAGTAATTGTTACACATTTTTTGTTCCTATATACTTGCTATAGTTTGAAATATTACTTTTCAATCTCTATTTATTTTTAATTTATACACATTTATACATCAATCAAACATCATCCACGTATAATTGACTTAGTAAAACCGGGAAAAAAAAAAGAAGAAGAAGGAAAAAATGCAAGGTCTAGGCAAAAACCAAAAAAAAAAAATCACTAACATACCTGAGAAACAAAAATATCTTGAAGAAAATCGATGCCAGGTAGAGAAATAAAGAATCTTTTGCTGCCAAGAGTTTTTGAGAGGAAAGAGAGAGGCGAATAAGAGAAAAGGAGTAAAAATAAGGTTTGTTTTATTATGTGAGTAATTTTGGAATGTTTTTTTTTTAATTTTAATTTTAAGAGAGATTATTGTAGTAAATTAGAGGTTCTTGCATGCGATTTATCTTTTACATCTTTTTTATAAATTAAATTCTGTATAAAGTTAAAATCAATACTCTCAAAAAGTTCAAGACACAAATTCATATAACACTCTTAATTAAATTTATTTCACAGGTTTCAAACAACTCTAAATGTTTTAATTAGACCTGCTTCAGCTCTTAAGTGTTTCCAACCTCGAGTGCTTTAAATCGGTCCAAACACTCCTGATAAAATTTGTTTCTTCCGAATTTTGTTAATTCTTTCTTTGCCCTCTCTTCCTAATTTATAACTTTATAAGAGAGGCTTCCCCCACTCCTTCCGCAGGCCAATCATTCAATATGATATCGCGCTATCCTTAAATTCTTAGTTGGTGTTATTCTTACTTCATGAGCTGTCACTCTCTCTCTCTCTCTCCCTCTCTCTGATAAAATTCTCATTCTTGAGTTTGTCGAGGAGCCACAGTAACCCTTTCTTTAAAGTTGTTTCTAAACATGATTAAAGTTTATTATATTAACTGTAACGTTATAAAATGTTTAGGGAATTATTTATTTATTTTTATATATATGAGTAAGACTTTGTTACATAAATCACTTATTTATTTAAAAGTTGTTTTAGAAAGTCACTCTAATAAGAAATCATATCTAAGACTTATTGTTGTCATTAAAGACATATACAAATTAAATTATCTTTCTGATTCAAAGTTATTTTAGAAAGTCACTCTACTAAAAAATCATAATCTAAAAAACTTAATGTTGTAAAGACTAATATAAATTAAATTTTATTTTTGAAAATATTGCTATGTATCGAGATCAATAATTTATATATTGTTTGTAATTTTATAGAATATAATGCAGCACCATAGTAACTTTAGCATTTAATGGTTTAACTAAAATTATAGAATTAATAACTATAAATATCTATCTATTTTTCTTAAAAAGAATCCAAAACTCAACCGAATGCTCTATATAACATTTAATTTTGTATATTATCTTTACGTTTGATGTGATTTTTTTCTTTTTATACCTTGGGTTTGACGTTTTTTTCTTTTTTGGGTATTTAATGGTTTTAATTTAAGATCAAATTATCGGTATATCTATGTAAAATGAAGGATATATACTTCATAAAATTGTTCATTGTGGAAGAGAGAGCCACTCTAATTTCTTTTGTAGCTAACCCCACTGGCTTTAAGAATGTTAGGTACGCACGTCCAGGTTCCAATATCCTACAAAGGAAGGTGTCGAAGCCATCAACGATCAACCATCCAACATCACTCACTAGAAGATAAGGATAAGGCCCAGGCAATTCTGGTTCACATACATCCACTGGCAAAGAAAATAATAATAATAATAAAAAAGCTTAATTCCTCGCGCAATTTCACCTGAAATTAAACAAATAATCCATTATAAAATTAGGACAACTTCTATTTTCACACGCCAGTTTCCTTAGACCCGAACATGGCTGCAACGACTGCTGTTGCCGCGTCCTATTTTTTGGGTACCCAAACGCAATACACAAAACAAAATCGAGGAAAAATTCAAGCCCTGTTTGGGTTTGGAACCAAGAAATCGCCTCCTCCTCCTCCACCAAAGAAATCCTTCCCAAAACAATTTGAAGAGCGGCTTGTATGGTTCCCTGATGCAACCCCACCCGATTGGCTTGATGGAACCATGGTTGGAGACCGCGGTTTTGACCCATTCGCTCTTGGTAAGCCCGCAGAGTACTTGCAATTTGATTTGGATTCGTTGGACCAGAACTTGGCAAAGAATCTGGCCGGTGATGTTATCGGAGTCCGGGTAGATGCCACGGAGGTGAAACCAACACCCTTCCAGCCATACTCTGAGGTTTTTGGGCTGCAGAGGTTTAGAGAATGCGAACTTATTCATGGAAGGTGGGCAATGTTGGGTACTCTTGGTGCCATTGCTGTGGAGGCTCTCACCGGTGTCGCATGGCAAGATGCTGGAAAGGTACGTACGCGCTAGTACTCAATGAAATTTATACGCACTTAGCGTTCAGCATTCTAAGTTTAAACTTTCATAAGTGCTAGTACGTTTTAACTGATAAAATCATTTAGATTCCTTCTTTCTAGCGAAAGAAAGAAAGAAATTGATTTTCAAGAACTCTAAAAAATTGGAATATGCAGTGATAAATGTTTTGATGAAACAATATGGACTGATCTTTTTTCTTCTTTTTCTACGGTTGATTTTGGCCACCGGTACAGTACTTTTTCCGGCAGAACCTTGAAAGCATATGATTTTCATTTTTAATGAACAGGATGCTGGAAATGAAGTTAGTAAGAATGGAGATGGGGTCATGGGAGAGAAGTATGGCTGAACAGAACATATATAGTCTGAAAAATTAAATCATACACATCCATAAAAAATACTAGCATAATCCAATATTAACCTGTAGCTCAATTTACACTTATATTATTAAATAGCGTAGTTCGTGCTCTCTTCGAAATATTGTGAGAGGTCCCGACAAACACTCGAGAAATACGATGTGGACAGCAACGACACAACCCATTTTTTTACTCGTGTCTTCTAGCTATCCAAGCAAGGTGCATGACAGTGTCGATCACGATAACAACAAAACTGACATGACAGACGATGTGAGAAATTCATGAATTTAATTAAGTAAATTGATGACTTTTTTTTTTTCTTTCGGTGATTTGATTTTCCAGGTGGAGCTGATTGAGGGGTCATCCTACCTTGGCCAGCCACTTCCCTTCTCCCTGACGACGTTGATATGGATTGAGGTGATAGTAATTGGGTACATCGAGTTCCAAAGAAATGCAGAACTTGACCCAGAGAAAAGGCTATATCCTGGTGGCTACTTTGATCCTCTTGGCTTAGCATCTGATCCTGAAAAGATAGAGAACCTTCAACTGGCGGAGATTAAGCATGCAAGGCTAGCTATGGTGGCCTTCCTTATATTTGGTATCCAAGCTGCTTTTACAGGAAAAGGTCCCATTAGCTTCGTGGCTACCTTCAACAACTGATCTCTGTAATTCTATAAAACTTCAAGGGAGAAAAATGCCGCGGTCTAATTATTGATGACACGTTCTTTCCTTTCTTCGAAACCTATATATTTGGATATATATACATTTCATTAAAGTCTCGTTGCTTAAACATATTGCATTAATTAGTTTTTTTTATATTCATGTTACATTTTTACGCAAATGAAAAGCTTAACTTGGGTTTCCCCTGGTAGTGGATAGTTCTTGGTAATCACCGATCATCGTTTCGCAGCTGCTGCATACCACAGCAAATCAACAGGCCTCGCCGACGACAACCTTCATTGTTTTAGTTGATGGATAATTTCAAATGTCGAGTCTGGCACGGAAGTCCATTTGCATCAATCACTCGAGATCTATCGTTCCTAAGGAGACCACCAAATCCCAACCTAGCTCCCTGGATTATTTCCAAGCAAGCTGCCATCATCTACATCCAACTTTACAAACCCATCATCTGGTTTTTTCCAGGTCACCAATCTTTGAACTTTAGAAGTGCCGTCACTGCAAGCCAAGAAATTAACGCAACCATCCTCCATCTCATAAATTTTCCTTAAAAGCCAGTCATCCCCAGCATAATGTTCAGATGCGCTGGCGCCACAGCCACCAAATGGCCGCTAAAAATAGCGTTGTCCTTCCAACCGTAGCAAAAGTAGACAACCATGGAGTAAGTTTTGGTTGAAAGAAAAAGTTTTTGTTATTTATCATAAACAATATGCGATTATTTAGCGCTGACAGCGATATCAAATAATGTTATCCATCAGTTCGAGTCTAACAGATAATCTTAATAACATGATATGCCATGTCAGAGCTAACTTGATTGCCATGAAGATGGATTGGGTATGTCTCTCAAACCTCGTCAACATGGTGTTTGCGTTTTTTAAGCGATCATTTTTTTCGTTTTTTTGAATGAGCACACGTCTACATGATTGGAAATACAAGCCTAAATTGACCTTGACCAGCTTGACCATCTCATAAGTGTATGTTTAGATTAATTAATTGTTTATCAGGATTAGATTATTTTTCTTTCAAATATTACGATAAAACGATCACATATAATCTATGTATTTTTTAAAAAAAATTATTATTCAAGGCATTCTTAGCATTAGATGAAATTGAACCAATTAAAATTAATATTTAATTTTAAGTTGATATTTTTAAGTTGGTCAACTCACTTATTTATGACTCACCCAATTTATAATATAGAACTTACCCTATACTAAAATCTAATTGGGTTTAATAACCTTAAAATTAAATATTAAAAATAAAAAACATGAAAAAAAAAAATCATTAAGCACTAAGTAGTAGAGTCTATTTAGTATCATTTTTTAAAGAATAATTTTACTTTAAAATTTATTAAAATAATATTTTTTACTTTTAAAATTTATTTTTAATTTTAACCCATGAGAACAATTTAAAAATATTAAAAAAAAATTAATTTTTTTCTTTTTAAAAAAACTCATGTTATGTGCCAACAGCGTTTTCGCCGAAATGCGAAACGCCTCCCAGTTGTCTAAGGAAAAGGAAAGCAGAGAACGGCAAAAACCGTGGATACACGTCTTGTCAGGTTCGACTTCAGCAGAAAAAGGTCATATAATGGTGGAAATGTAGATAGCTTTTCTTCTCTTTTCCTCTCGGTCTACGTTTCATGTAAGGCATGCAGCAGCAGCACCAACAACAACATTATTAGAAGCAAAAAACAAAGAGGTAGCCAATCCAATCAAACAAATTCAAAACATTAATATTAGCCATTCCGTTTCCATTCTCTCCCCCTGTAAAAAAAGGAATCTTCTGTTTTTTCTCGTCAGTCAATCTGGATTTTGAATTTCTTCTCCCTATTGATACTACAAGTCCACAGATTTTTGTGTAAGGATCTGCCTGCGAGGATGGGGAGGCTGTTTGTTGTGGATCTTGAAGGGAAGATATATAGTTGCAAGCACTGCAGGACCCATCTTGCTCTTTATGACGATATTGTTTCAAGGGTTGTTTTTTCGACCTTTCATTGATTGATTTCTCTATGTTTCGTGATTATCTCGTGGTATTTTTATCTGGGTTTTGCGAATTTGTTTTGTTTTTGTGAAAATTTGGGTGCTTTTTGACGGTTGGCTGTGTTTAAGTTGTGATGATCTTAAATTAAGTTATCTTAAGAGGTTTCGTTTGTTAGATATGAAGAATGGATTGGATTGGATTGGATTGGATAAGGGGGTTTTCGATTAGTCATTGTAATGACATCCCAGTTTTCATTAGGAGAATATTAAAAAAAAAAAAAAAAAACTTAAGAGTGTATGTATAGTGCATTTCGAGTTTATTTGGATGATGCTTAATTGGTGAAATCCTTTTGCCTCGACTTGATAAACGAAGAATAGATGATGCTGCAAGTGGAGCAATTTTTATCATTTAATGGTTGAAACCGTTAAATAAGCACCATAACATGTTAGTTAGGATCTTAGGCTGGTTAGGCTGTTGAATATATGTTGTTTTGGAAGCTTGGTAATGCTTCACATGTTGCACCATTTAGAATCCTGCACTTGATGCCATATCTGGATGTAAAGAGGATTTCAATTGTGTATGATCTATTTATGGAAAACAAAATGCGTTTCGCAGTTGTTTTTGGTTTGTGATTGAATTTGTTGCTTAATGTGGTGGGATGTATGAACATCTTTATTGTTTGGCACTTTGTGATGATTATATTATGTTGGTCTTCACGATGATTTTTTTTTTGTTTTTGCTTAAAATGATATTCTTTTTTGTCCTCTTCTTAGCATTCAAGCTTCACTAAAGTCGAGTTACTTGGATGCTGTATCCCCTTTGGTATTGACAAAATTTTGACAGCATATAACTGAAATGTATATATTCCATTTTGTTTAAACACTGCTCTCGTTTTGCTCTGCTTGGTTCAAAACCATACTCGTATAAAGGAACCAACCAGGCAACCAAGTGTGGAGCTTGTCCACTTCATCCTTGGATGGCATATGATGTATGTTAAAGGCATTTTTAGTAAATGGCGAAGCTTATCACAACCCAAACCATTTGCAGAAGGAACATTCTATAAGTATCATGGATGATGCTCTCAAGTAGCTTGAGAACTTGGGAAGGCATCCTTGTCCATGGAAAGTGACTGATTTTCGGATGCTTTGATCAATCAAGTAGCTTATGTGCATGTCTGTATTTGCATGCCTATAAGTTGTCACAAGGATTATTATATGACAGTAGATAAGCCTTCTAAGTAAGATCGCAAACAGCATTTTTCTATATTTTGGTAATTGTCAAAGTGAGACTTGGACAGTGATGTGCTTAAAATATTTCTTGATGATAGCTCAGCATATCTGGCTGTATTGTGCTTTTACTTTTCTCATTCTGTCCAGCAAATGTTGTTTGGGGTTTTAATGGGATGCAAGTGCTCTGACTACATGTTTTGCCTCTGCTCTTTTATTCAGTCTTTTCACTGCAGGCATGGGAAAGCTTATCTCTTCAGTAAGGTGTAAGTTTTTCTTTATTTTCTGGGATTCGGGCATCTTTTAATACACTCATTAAATATGGAGATAATTCTATGTTGGACCAACAGCCTAAAGTCAATGCCACAAGGTTCCGATCACTCACATCATACCAAGTGCCTCAATATATATATTATTTGTTCTTTGTGAATGACGCTGTTTGAAAGTAACATCTGAACCAGGCATTGAGTCTGCCAGGACATCTGTTGGTAGTTATGCACTTGGCATTTGCCTTGTCATGGCATGGGCTTCTACTTGTGGCCGTGGGAAAGGGGAGTGGAGTGCTCGGTTTGTGGCAAACCAAAATAGTACAATCTGAGATGGATTCTTTAGTCTAAGGCCCTTTTAAGGGGGCAATGTAAAACATCTTAGAAATCAGTCTAAAATTTGCTTTCAAATGTATGTTCACCAAGTGAGAAGAGAAGAATAATTGCTCTTCAAGCATTAAACTGTTTGTCCTCGATATGCTGTTGTAGACTGGGTATTACTGGACAGAGCAAGACAGATGAATGTCATACTTGGGCTGCCTGCGGTGATCATATTTAATTATTATTTTTGTTTGCTGAATGGGGAATTAGATTGCTTATGGATGATCTTCAGAGCATCCTCAGACACATTGTTTCATGCTAGAATGAGCCAGAAGACATTATATATTCTCTCACTTATGGTCCTTTCAGATTTAAATCATCTTACTCTGTATGGCAGAGCGAATGTATTTGTGGGAGAGAAGGAAGAGAGAATGATGATTACCGGGCTGCATACCGTTGCTGACATTTTCTGTGTCGGGTGTGGATCAATTGTGGGTTGGAAATATGTAAGATTAGAAGGCAAAGATTCGTAAAGAATTCAATGTGTTTCTGAATGTTTCTTGTTGCGATTAGTTAATTGGATGGTTTCTTTCAGGAGACTGCACATGAAAGGAGTCAGAAGTACAAGGAAGGAAAATCTGTGCTTGAGCGGTCAGTGGATAACTCCATTAGGAGAAAGTTCTAATTCTGGGTTGAAATGATCCTCCAAATTAAGGTTGCATTTTGATTTGTTGTTGAGCAGGTTTAAGGTGTCTGGTCCTGATGGAAGCCATTACTGGGTGAATCATGAACACCACCACATCGGTGGAAGTGATGCAGACGATGTTTGATCGTCTGTCTTGCTATTTTATATTGTACATTCTTCTCTTCTGATCTTATTTAACCATGAACTATGAAAAACTGAATTCCTCATTTGGACAGCTCTGTCAACCAGCTGTCAATAATTGATTCTAATCATGGATTGTTGATTCTGATGAATTCATATCCAGTTTCGTACGTCAGTTCATGTAGATAAACAATTGTTGAATCTTTAATTGCAATTTCAATGGTCCATGAGAACAAATTGATCGCATGGGTCGCACAGTTAAAAATCTGGTAGTTATTATGTCAAAAACTATGTAGAATTAAAATTCAATTAATGTTCTTGTCAAAAATAAAATAATCAACTTGTTCGGCGTTTTCCTTCCTGACAGCCCATCTAACAAATGACCCAGCTGCTTCGATAAAAAGGATTCTTGTAGAAAGCCCTTTTCGTAATTATATTCAGGTTCCATTATTCTTGCAATTTCCTGGAAAAAAAAAAATGAGAAGCGATCCACTTCGTAGAGTATAATATAAAATTTCCAAGAGATGAAAGTAGGGTAAAAGAAAAGAGGCTTCCCTGGAAGACGAATAATCAAACCGGGAGTTAACCCTATGCACCTAACGCTGTACCAGTTCCAAAAAATCAATTGTGAAAGTTACAGGTGTGTCCTTTATAGCCATCACAGTTCAAAATCGTGAAATCTCTTGTTGTCAGAAAGAAAATTCCCAGGAATCTTCTAATAACACTACATGAATTTGACCAGACTAAAGAAGTTAATTTCAATTAATGGAAGCTAATCTGGTGGGGAAACAAAAGGGAAAAAAGTTATAATAATGTTAAACTGCATTAAGCTACAGATATACAGCATTCTCGTTCAAATGAGGGGGGCGGCTAGCTGTCTTTCGATCGAAGTCGTCGTTTGATGGGATGAGCATGTTTCTACTGAAACAGTGACTGTAATTCTTCCTCTTGCTCCTTTTCCTCCTGAAATTAGAATCTAAATTTCACTTTCAAGAGGATGTTTGAGAGAGTGGTGGCTTCTGTTTTTTTCTCCCAACCATCCTTTTATATGTTTTTGATGTAAGAAGTTGTTCCAAAATAAAAGCAAAAACTAGCATGAAATTGCTTTTCTTTTTTTTTGCTTGGACATTACTTGCCTCCCCATAGAACATAAACACTACAATCCACCTCTTCTTCAAATTTTACATGTTCTTTTTAGTAATTTTATTAACGAAAAGCACTTTTAAAAATAAATTAACCAAACACATAAAATTTATTTTTTAATCTGCAATAATATCAACCACGATTTAAAAACGAAACATGTTTTTAATACAAAACACCACAACTAAGTCTTGTTGCAATTTTAAGAAAAAATAATTCACCTAGAGAGCTATCGAACTGCAGAGAAAACTATTGTAGATGATGGAGTGTAAATATCTTTTCTTCTGAAGCATAAGATTGGTATTTATTATATATTGGTGGTAAGATGCTAAATAATGGAAAGAGAATTCTGATAGAAAAGATGCCTCGGAATTTCTTTTGTTCAATTCCACGCGGGATTGACTGCTCTTTTTCGTTTTTAGTTCTCCGATATGCTAATGATAGTTCCTCTCACAAGAGAACTGGAAGTGGAAGGGTTCATCTCCTAACATGTAGGCGGAGCAAAGTGGTGGAATGCAGAGGGAAAGAGAACCTTGAAAAAGGAACCAATATTTATTTCAGCTATTCCAAATTTCAATTTAATAATTGAAGGTAAAAAGGAACAAATAACTTCCACGCTGGTTCAATATTTGTTCTCACGGTAAGATCTTCATCTCCCATTGCGATGAGATGTAACAAGGCCCGAATGGAAGAACAGAATCTTCCAAGTGAATAATACACCATTTGTGCTGACAGCTTTTCACCCACAACCCTCTTATATCTATGCAAACGGGATTCCAAATATCTCCTCTCCTCGGGGCCAAAAGCTGGTTGTAGATACTGCAAAAAATAACATTAAAGGAAGCAATAATTTTAAAGAATAATTACAAACGTTTCCCGTTCATTACATCTGACGGGCTGAACAATTTTTTTTTAATGTTAAAAAAAAAGATAATTAAAAAAAATTAAGTCTAAATATTTATATAAATAAAAAACAACAATAAATAAATAAATTGACAAAATAAAAACAATAAAAAAAATCACACCCGAGCCTATTTGGATTATATAATTTTGAAGGATGAGATCGGTAGAAAAATATTAATAAAACAGAATCACAACCAAGTCTATTTGGATTATAAAAATATAATAATTGTTAATTTTAAAGGATGAAATCATTAGAAAAATATTAATAAAAAACCTGCAAAAACAATGACAAAAAAGTTTGAAAAAAAAAACCTAGGATGATGCAATTTAATGAAAAAAATACAAATAAAATAAATATCAATTAAAAAAATAATGATCAAAATTTTAAAAAAAAAATTATAGGGAGTAAAATTAAAAACATCTGTTAAAACAAAGCGAACCCAGACAAACATCTTAACACTTTGTCAAATCTTAAAAAGCCCGCAACCTATGAAACCCTAAATTCAAGTCTTGTCAAAAGATTTTTTATAAGTCAATTTAAAAATATAAATTTTAAAAACTTGTCAAAGTAAAAAACAAAAAAAACCTTGAGCGAGCACGACAACCAACCTAGGTCAATAAATCAAATACATGACATAGGACATAAAATTAGAATGACCCTATAAATAGGGAAGAGAAAAAAATACTGCCAAAAAATATTAAAAAAATACTTCAAAAAAAAAAAACAAAATGAACTTAAGTTAATCCTTGAGATCTATCATCCCGGATCATAATATCGAAGTAACCTCATTAAAGGCAAACCTAAAAAACAAAGAACTAAGATTCTTGATCAAATAAATATTGAATGATGAAATTGAGAGAAAAAATTAATAAAAATAACAATGCAAGACAAAAAAACAAATAGCAATTAAAAGAATTAGGACTAAATTTAACATAAAAATAAAATTAAATTAAATGTTTAGGGAAGAAATTGTAAAAAAAAATCCATTAAGAAAATGATTTCAAAAAATAGCAACTAAAAGAATTATGACCAAATTTGACATGAAAAATAAATGAAAATAAATCCCTAGGGGTGGAATTGGAAAACAAAATCAATCAAAAAATGATTCAAAACAAAAAAATAACAATAAAAAAAATGATGATCAAATTTGAAAACAAATCCAAAAAATCAAATAACTAGGGATGAAATTGAAAATAAAATAATTTCAAATAAAAAGAGGGATTGAATCGAAAGAAAAAATAAATTGAAGCGCTGGTATGATTATTTGAATGACCAACATGCAATCCAAGAAAGAAAAAGAATGAAAAGAAAGAAAGAAAAGAAAAGCAATTTCATGCCGAACCACTATACACGCGCCATCCTAGAAAAAAAAAAGAGAACATCGAGACGAATCAAATGATGTGTTAGAATCACGATTACAGCAATCAAAGCCATTTGCACACGGCTCTAGAAGACGATGGAGCGGCTAATGCAAGTCGCATGTCAGTAGCCTTTTTGTTTTTAATTTGTACAAAATAAAAAATACCTTTAGGACTAAACAATAATAATAAACAAACTATAGTGAAATTGTAACTAAGCCCCGAAGTCAAGGTTAAAAATTCAAATAGTAAAGATAATGTAGTAATTATAATGTTCTATTAAATATGAAAATATAAAAATATGTTTTTGTTGAAGACATTGGATTATTTTATTCAAGGATTACATTAATAATTTTATGGTGTATTAAAAAACGTAATTATCAAAATAACTCTGCACAGTCCTTAAAAAAACATTTATATCATTGTAAAAAGACCACCTTGCTGCAAAAACAAAAACAAAAGATAAAATTATTCAAAGCTAAAACAATAATTACACTATCATACTAAATTGAAATGTATATCTTGTAGCACAATAATACCACCAGGGATTAGTTTTTTTTTTGGATAATATCCCAAATTCCTGGTTCAACTTGGTCACCAAACTCCTAACTCAGTTTATTTTTTTTTAAATACCAATCTAATTGCAAATTTGTCATCTTTTGTCAAGTTAATGTATGATTCCTAATCATCTACTCCACCTAAATCCAGCTCAAACTAATGACTTAATTGTGAAAGCTTTCCACTCTAAATAGGCAAAACGGAAACTATGGAAAGAACACTATCATCTGATTAAAAATGTTGCCCATGCCCTCTCCTCAAATTCATTCTTTTGAAGTTTAGTTATCGATACCATTTGCAGCAACAGTCGAAAGACCCAATATGTATCTTAAATGACATGGAATCGAAATCATCTTATGAATGACATGGCAATATCGTTTCAGACAGCTGATCCGTCAATTATTAGTTTCCGACACATTAAATAAAACATGTATCTTGTGATGAACAAGCTCGTTACAAAGGCATCTTATAGTGCTCGCATTTACATTAGTCTATCACACTGACAATTTGATGAATTAGTATCTGGGCCACACCAACACAAGAAGATTCGATGAGATTTATAAATACAAGAAAATGTCAGGTCACACTAATTTTATCTCTGCATAAAAGTGACGAGAGGATAAAACTTCAAATAAAAGGTGATCTAGTATATATACAGATCATGAGATAAAACCATTCCCAAATTTAAGAGTCTTAAATCATTAAGGGCATTGAATTACAAACCTTGTATCTCAATCGAGATCCCCTTAACCCAATTAAAATGTCACTAACATCACCATTTTCTATATGAGCTGATGCCTGACCAAAGGCTTCCGGACTGAATCAGCATCAGAACTTTCAAATTCAGGTTCAGTTGTCATCATCATCATCTATCAGAACATCATTAGAGTTGTCATCATCCTGTACTTCCATGACATTTCCGGAAACAAGAGGTTGTGACGACTCTCCATTTTGTAAAAGAACAGAATCTGACAAGACAACATATGACTTCTTGTCAAGCAAAGGTTTTGCTATTTCAAATGGAACCCACCTGGAGATAAGACATCAGCTCGTCAGACTAACAACCTAAGTTCTATAATGTACGAAAAATAGGTAACTAATGATAAATAAGCAGGAAACCAAAAGTCTAGCCTCGTAATTGAAACTTGCACTTGCAGTGTAAGTGTAGAATGAGAGTTGAACACCCATAAACAGACCACGTGTAGAGCACGAAAATATTGACTGTGCAATTTGTCAATAACAAAAGTTCCTTTCTAAGTAATCTTTTTGGCTATCCAACTTTTCTTTCTTTCTCTGATACAAACTATTTTCAGGTATGTGTCGATAACAAAAGTTCCTTTCTAAGTTATCTTTTTGGCTATCCAAATTTTCTATCTTTCTAATACAAACCATTTTCAGGAATGTTCTCAAGCAGAGTAGGAGATTATTTTTACGAACAGGTTCTAGAACCTAAATTGATAGGAATTAAGTTGGGTGCCCGAGCTTATTTAAAAGCTTATAATTTACCATAATATTACTACTTCTCATAACAGGGCACAGACATCCTTGCTAAAAAGTCACGAGTCACTGTTGATGTCAGAAAAAATATTATAAAAAAGCTCTCGAATGATTACTCCAGGAAACTATTGAACTTTAATGCTCAAAACTACTTAACATGAGAAAACCACAAAAAAAAAAAAAAAGCTAAGGAAGAGAGGGATAACCTAAAATATCTTCAGGCCGAAATATATACAATTTTTATATTTCATCATTGCATTGCGAGTTAGATTAGGAGATCTATTATCATCATGCCCGAAGGAATCCATATATTCTGGAGTCCAAATTCCAATAACGGTGACAGTGGATTTCAGATTAATGCACTAGTAAAGAAACCAAAAACTAGGGAGAAATTTCCATGCCCCATTGTTTTTCTAGTTAGTTGCAAGATTCATTAGAGCAACTTACTTGTAACGAAGGGGACAAAGAAGCTCAGATGGGCGATACGCTGCTTTATATCTCATCTTACTGCAGGAATGAATATAATAGCCAAGATAATAATACTGAAGACTGGGACAGTAGACTTCATTCTCTTTCACCCATCCTATTTCTTGCAAGGCTGAATACTTGCCTAGTGATAGAAAGGCAAAATCTGGATCCCAAAACAAATACTTACTCGACAAACATTTAGGAAGGATATCGATCACACCAACAGCAACTAGGTGGCCATCAATTACATATTGCTGATGAAAGGAGCCAAAGCCACAAGGGGGGACTCTATCATCACCAGATGGTTGAACAGGTACTAAAGGAGTATCAACCAGAAACATTCTATATGAGCTTTCAGAAATATTACCAGGAGAATCGTTATGCACATTTATCTGATATCTTCTATACAATGCAAACTCTTCTGGATCAAAACTGGACCTTTTCAAACGAATCTCAAGCCTCCGCCTTTTTCCCTTAGGATGCAAGGAGCTATTCCTCAAAGAGCAGCCTTTTCTCCCGGTTGCAGATTCCTGGGAGATCGTAGCAATATGACTATCTTTGTTGGAAGAAGCTTGAGTTGCTGCAGTATAAAAATTAATATGCCCATTGCAAGCTCTGATTGACAGGCTGTTAGTTTTCTCCAATTGATCTAAAGAAGCAGCTAATTTTTCTGCGATAATTTTTGGAGGCAGAGGGTTATCTTCTGCACTCTGACTTGCATCCTTAGCAATTGATTGCGCCTGTCTTATTGTGGCTGCTATTTGAAATGCAATGTTGCTAGAATACATGAGATTTTCTGCTCCTTCCACTAGCAGTTTTCTTTTGGCTTGTGAAACCTTTTTAACAGAAGCTTTTGGTAATTGAACACTGCAAGGAAATTGCCCACTTTCTCTGCATGTCCAAACCACGTTGTCCACTTGTTCTGACAAATAATCAGTAATGTGGTCTCCCATATTTTTCTCCTTTTTTGTAACAGACGAGGTTTCCTTTGTTCCTAAGCTTGAAACTTCTTTACAGGCACTGGCACAAATACCGGGGTCCTCTACAGCTTCCACTGATTTTTTCACATCCAATGCACCATCTACAAACCTAGGCATGTAGAATGGTTACTACTCAATAAGGAACTAAGATTTATGAACCAAAAGTGCTTTCAACACATCTTATCCCTAAGAATATCATACGAACTGATTAGCCAATGAAAAAGTTGAACTTTATAAGCCATTCCATAAAATCTCAATCTATTAGAGAATAATATAAATCATATCTTGGGACCTTACCTGACAGTTTAAACTATTGAGTTGAGATGGTTCTTTGACACAATTACATATCAACTTTGGAATCTCCCTTTATCAGTAACTCTAATGAAGGGCATCATAAACCCAATGCTTTTTGGGGACAACATTACTCTGGACTCTTGTGACCGAATAGCTCAAAATTGTCTTCAATCCAATTGACAAACTGGAATTTTTTTTTTTGTTTCTTGTGTTCTAAGTGGAAAAGACTGAATTAGGACATAGAAGGCATACCTCTGCATTCTTCTAGACACTCGTTGTTGCTCTTTTGACGGAACAAAATCACTTGCCCTCAGACGGATAGTATAAGATGGGCAACAGGTCTTTTCCATCTCAGGTTTGTAAAGTAAAGAACCAGATCTTCTCCATCCTCTGTCAAGAAGGTCTGACAAGGAAGCGTTGGATTAAACGAGGCAAATGAAACAAAACTAGAATATCCACCGGAAAAAACAAAAGAAGAAAAACCGTAGTAACACACCTTTTAGATGACAACTGACACCTTATAACCTTTTACCACATCACATACTATCAAATCTGATTGCGGCAGCAAAACAAATTTTATAAATAATGAGAAAAACTAGAAAAAAACATATATACTAACCTTGGTAGTCGTCGACTGTTATGCTGTCTGCCCACGAGCCTGCAACATGGAAAACAGGAAAGACAAAAGGTAAGTTTGATTTTTCATCAATCAAATCCAGATGCAAAAAATTATATATGGAACCGCTATGATTGAAATACATATATAGCAAATTCATTTGGTACTCTTATCGAGCATACAGCATATAAATACGGATTAGAGCTGTAGTTACGCGAAAACAAAACAGAATTTCAAAATTCTGTATGGCAAAGAGAGGGAGACTGCATTCCTTAACAAAGCCCGGCTCAGTGTACACCAAAAGGATTTAAAAAGAAATCACCAGCTTTAATAAATTAATGAACCAAAGTAATTTCTAGCTCCAATTTTGACCTCCTCGTCACTACATACTAGACTGAGCTAATATTTTGGTCAGTTGTAAAGGAAAACAGACGCTAATTAATTTATCAAATATATCTAGCAAAAAGAAAACAATCTGAAAACGGCCTAAATTAACAAAAACGATGATGAAAATTAGAATCCAGGCAATTCAAAAGAATCCATACTTCGTCAATCAATTGCTCGAAAAAAAGAAACACAAACCGTGTAAGATGCTGGTGCGACCAGTGGATTTGCAATAACCACAGGAATTTTTAAGGCGGCCATGATCATAAACGACGGATTCTCCTCGATTATTATTACCGCTGCTGCTGTTCGCGTCGCTTTTTCTCGTGTTCCCTTCCATTCCCCCTGGTCACGAAACCAAATTCACGACTATCAACTATGAAACGACGCCGTTTGTCCGTCTTGCTCGATCAAGTTTGTCTGTCTCTGTGTCAGCTTCAATTCTCAAAGATTCTTCGTTTTTTACTGGTTTTTTTTTTCTTTCAGAGAGAAATGAATAACAAATGCGAGAAAAGGTACGCGTATGCGAAGGTGCAGTGAATTTGGAATTGGAAATCCAACTTGTACAGCTGTTTTCTTTTTAGGTCGTTTTTGTTTTGATATTTAAATATATTTTGGCTACCTCCGTTTGGACTTCGTTAGCTTGTATGTAGAAAGAATGTTTGCTTTAAATTTATATATTTTTAGTTTTTTATAATTTTAACGTGTTATTATTAAAAATTAAAAATATATATTTTAATAAATTTTTAAAAAAATTATATATCATTATATCAAATACACGTGTATAGATAAAAAGGTTCCAGCGAAGTTTTTTTTTTTTTTTTGAGACAGAAATTTAATGCATTCATTTATAATCTACAATTTACTTTAAACTAGACGGAATTTTATTTTTTTTCCGGTCCTGTTAACTAAACAATTAAATGGATCAGTATGTATCCATCATTTTCCTTATCTATTCTCCTATTTTTCCATATCCATTTTCCATGAGAAACAGACCCCGTATGTCACGACTTTTAAAAAAACCTCGATAAATTTTCCATTACTTTAGTTCGATGAATGTGTTGTCTGGGGGGATAAATAATGACATCACTTGATGCTACCTGTGTTAAGTTAATGGTGAAACTTTTCTCTCTGTGCGGTCCTGCTTTAAGGTTCATCTTAAGCATTTTGTTGTCGTATTCAATATTGTATGTGCATGTTGTGGAAAAAACTGATGGCTTTTTAATATTTTTTTACACGGAAGGTGTCGCTCATAGAGTTAAAAAAATTCAAATAATCTAGAAATCAAATCATCAGTTAGTTAGTTAGTTCTAATAATTATATTTATTTTTGAATTAATATAATTGATAATTTATATTTGATGTTTGGTTGATCGATATAATCTATAATTTGTATATGCAAAAAATCTTATTTGATGGAGATAAAAACCCTTCAATATTTAAATTAATATATTTTCAAACAGAGAATATAATAATATTCTAGAGAAAAAGATGTTCTAAAAATATACATGTAGTAGAGAATGAAAATTGTAAATTTTTGTTCTAAATATCTCATGGTATATTTATAGTTCACGAGTTTTATCATTTAATGGACAAGGGGGGCTATAATATAATTTTATCTTTTTATTGTATTTTGAGTTAGAATGTGAATAACATATTCTACCCAACAATAATAGATTCAAACCAAATCTCGGGAGGAGGGGGGTCGTCAGTGGTGAAACCATTATTTTTTTAAATAAGAGAACAAATTATTAACAAATATTTGATATCATGTACTATGTAGACATGTTTTATATAGAGAAATTAATTTGAAATATATGTACTAACTCATATCAAATTAAATTAATTTAATATTTTTAAAATAAAAAACTTACATTATAATTGTTCTTTTCGAGTTTTTATATTTTAAAACTGTTTTTTTGTCAAGCTAGTCAAAGATATTTTTTTCAATGTATACAACTAAACTATCATTCATCCACTTATCTCTTATTCTATCTTGCAATCTACTCTTAACAATATGCATGGCAAAACAAAACTCTTTCTACTGTAACAGTTTCAGCTGGTAAAAGTAACGATAATTTGATAAACATACATAGCAAATGAAAATATCAAATTCTTCTTTGTTTTTATCATTTTCTCTGCAAGACTAACAATACTTTCAATACCAGAAAACTCATCATCACTGTGTAAATCAATAGTATAAGTATCAAGTTAATCACTAAGTACCATAAGGTTCAGTATAGAGAATTTTATGGGATAAAAAAGAAAAAGGTAAAAAAGTTTTTTTTGTTGAAAACAAAAAAAGAATCACATGGATTTAAACATACCACACAAAGAAGTAACTTTATACTTGTTTCAATAAAACGATCATCTAACTCATTAAACTACATGTCAATAATATTGTAAAACAATTCATAACAGAAATGATATAGATTTGTATCTCTTAAGATTTTCACTTTGAATGCACACAAAATTTTAACATTATAGAGGAGCTAATGAATCACAATATCAAAAATAGAAAGTTTCGAGGATATAATCACAAACCATATAAACACTGATAAAAAATTTCTCCGTGACTTTTTGAATATTTCAAGTTTCCTTCTTTACATGTGTTGATTAGTTTTTATTTTAGTATAGAATAAAATCATCAAACATCCCTTTACTTCTCTATCTGTTAAACAAAAATAAAAGAAATATTTGATACAACCAGCTTATAATTCAAACACACTATAAGCTTATAATTCTGATTTTGCGGTGTAGTTGATAACTCGAATGGTGATAGCAGTCACGAGACTCGTTATAATTGCCATGAATGATAGGGCCATCAAATTCAGCAATTTCAGCTGCATCCCTTCAAATATTTCAATAATAACAATTTGGTCGTGCAGTGTAACCGACAACTCGTAATGAGCAGTGACAGCATTAATTAGGACAGCAAGGTGAGGGTAGCGGAATTAACAAGGCAATCAATAGGCTGCTGCGTGCTTAAAAACACAAATGCATTTGGTGCTCCAACCGAACAACTTAAACATGGAGAATACTCTTCTTTTTTAATTATTATTATAAAATAGAGACTCGAACACGATATTTATTGAAGAGAGGAGTTCTCTGCTGCCAGCTGAGTTACATACTCGATATGACTTTTGTAAATTGATTTAAGCAATTTTTAATTTCTGATGTGTAAAAAATCATAAATATATTTAAATTAAATTAACTCTTGACTTAAATAAAAAATATTATAAAATTCTAATTTGTTAGTTTTAACTTGTATCATATCTACCATTCAAAAACCTACAGCGAGCAACTTTTACCAGACATACTTCTAGCATGAAAATCATTTTAACTCAAAGTAAAAGTCACTTTTCATAACTCATAAGATAAGGAATTCTAAATTTTACAACAATCTTTTCATTTAAGTCAGAAGTTATTAACAAAAAAATTTTTCTTACTTTTTTCTAGGTTAATAAATAAAATAAAATTTCAAGAATTATATATAAAAAAATAAAGATCAAATTAATTCACACATTAAATTAATTCCTACTAAAAATTGATAGAGGAAATATTCAACTAAAAATAAAAATTGAAGCACATGAAACATCTCATAAAAGGCACAGCACGGGTCCTGGAACGTGGGATTTAAAGCCCAGCAAATCTATAAGCCCGAGAAGGAAGGTGCCTCTCAACGGTGTATCTTGCTTGCCACTCCATCGCTAGCTAGATCCTGTCCTTGCTCGTATGGCTTGTTTGTAACTGTAATAGACTAATAGTAATGATGGTTTAAAATATTTATTTTTTTAAAAAAATATTAAAATAATTATTTTTATTTTTAAAAAAATATTTTTGATATCAATTTATTAAAAAAAAATAGAAAAAAAATCATTTTTAAAAAATTTCAAAATTTTTAAAAACATAATTTACACAGTATTCTCAAAGTGTACTTTGTCCGATTAATTGAAAGTTCAAGTACCAGTAAACAAGGCCTGGCCGGAAGTAGTCCGCTCCCCCCGCGGCTAAGCTTTAGATTGTGCATTTTGTAGCACAGCTCTTGGGCTCAATGGAAATGGGCCAACTTGAACTATCTACTAATACTGTAACTTCAAGTTTTCCATTGTCCACCGTCGTTCTCGTTATTCTGAATCAAATCATATATAAAATTCAATTAAATTAAATTCATAAATAAATTAGTATTTAATTAATAACTTATTATAATTTTTATATTTAGAATAAAATGTTAAACCACACAATTAAATTTAATTATACTGTTTGAAATATATTAAAAAAATGAAACAATCTCAAACATTTTTTTGTTGTTGTAAGAATTGTTATATTTAATTAGAATGACATAAAATATAAAAACCTATTTCTTAAAGTTAAAAAATCACATGTTGACCTTGTATAAATAAAAACAGCTGACTAATAATATGATATCATTACTTAATGATTTATTGAAAGATAAAATTACTCACCACAGAACAGCACGATTAATTTTTTTATTATTTATATTCTGTATGCTTTTACAAGAAAACATAATTAAAAAGTATTTTCGTGGGAGGTAGGACCGTAGGATGCGATACCAATAAAAATATTTTAAAAATATAATTAAAGGGATGAGAAGAAAAAGAAACTCGTCCAAGATAAAATAAGAAATTAATGATTAAATAATCTATACGATACAAATTTTTTGAAGAAATGTCTTGGGCTGGTGGATGGATTCTATATATGTGATGCTGGAAATAGCCTTCTGTTAGCAGAAGCAAAATACATAAACAGATTGAAGAGAGCAATAGAACCGATGGTCTCGGCGATGGCGATATTAACTATTTCTTCACCTCCAGCTTCATTTTTTTCAGGTTTCGTTCTCAAAGAAGACAAATCAAAATGGGTATTACTTGCTGTCTTCAAACAAGATTTTTATTAACTATTTCTTCACCTTCAGCTTCAATTTTTTCAGGTTTCGTTCTCAAAGAAGACAAATCAAAATGGGTATTGCTTGCTGTCTTCAAACTTCCACTGTTAGCTGCAGTGAGAGGCACGAGAACCAAAAGGGTTGCTCATTCAACCCTTGTATTTATTGCTCTTCCTGTAAGAAATGTTAGCCTTGCACCAACTATGCTATTCATATGATCAGCATCAAATGTGATTTTTTTTGTACAAGGGGACGTGATGTAATGGTAAAAAGTTTGAAATTTGTATAGTCAAATCTTAAATTCGAGTCAAGACATGTATTTCTTGTAAAAATCTGGGATAGTCGGGATTTTACTTATTCACCTAGATCTATAAAAATATGTTTTTTAGGAGATGAGGTTTCTTCCAATTTAAAACAAAAAAAAAAGAGCATTAAATTCCTTTGATTTGCAGTCCACTCTGATTTTTAATAAGGTGCGAGGAAACAGACCGTGGAGGGTTTTGTAAAGATAGGATTTGATTATTCATATGATCAGCATCAAATTCCATTATATTATCTGATTATTTGGAATTTTAAAATTGAACGTCAAATTAATTTGTGTGGTTGACTTTTGATAGTATTATATAATCTCCAAAAAAAAATTCAAATCATAAAAAAACAGGTAAAAACAAATTAAAGTGGAGACATTTGATTGCTACGGTAATTTCATATCAAGGATATTATTCCACAAATACTATTTTTTTTACCATGAAGATTCTTTCGAGTAAACTGTTTCGCCAACCAGTTTTATATTTTTCAAGGAACAATGATAACTTCTCCATTATAGGAATAGGTATAATAACCTCATTAATTTTAAAATGTATAGTTTAATTAATCATATTTTAAATTAGTTTTTTAAAAATTACTAATTTAAATTTCACAAACCTAAAACCATTAAAATTTATATAATTATTAACTTTAAAATCTATAAAATTAATTAAAATATACACAAATTAATCTAGATCCAGGTTAATAATAATAATAATAATAAAAACGATACTTCAGCTACAAGTTTCATCGGCAATGGTAATGGACATGTACTAGCTGGAGGATTGACAATTGATGTTGTCTGGTTACTACGGTAGGCTTCTACGCTCAACTAAAACAAATTTGGTATGTAAAATAATTATTTTTTTAGATAAACAATGATTTTAATTTAAAATATTGAGCTCGTTAAGGGAAACATGAGATGCATTAATAAAAAAAAATTACATTGATTGAAAAGATTTATTCAAAATGACTGAATTTTCATATTTAATAATAACATTGAAGAATTTCTTGGAACTTGAACATTTGTTTTTTGCATTTAAAAATATCTTGGTATCTCCACGTATAAAAGGAGTATACAAACTAGTTTTTTTATAAACAATTTCTTTCCTCCTGGGAAAAAAAACACTCAATAGTTGGTGTTCTTATGCAGTTACTACTTGGCAAACGAAACAAGATAAAATTCCACTAAAAAAAAAAATCAATGATCACGAACAAATTAATGTATATGATCACTGAAAATAACTTCTTACAATGTAAATAGTTGTTTCATATTGATTTTATATTACATTAATCCTTATTTTTATAACTACGAGGTTTCATAAAATTATTATTTCTTACATTATGTATGTAAATGCTCCTGATAATTCCAGTAAAGGAAAAAAAAAAGACATCTAGAAATAACTATAATTAAAAACAAAAAGAAAATGCTCCCCAAACAAAAGGCATTAACAATAACAATAAAAGAAGTCAAGGGCACAACTGCAAAACAAACCCACCAATCCGAGAGATTAAAAGCGATAACATTAAAGAAAGACGGGGTAATATCGTGATAATCCACCCACCTAAAAAAAATTAAAAAAACAAAAAAGAAAATCTGAAACGTAGGCGTTAAGTGAGAGAAAAGAGAAACAACAACTAGCAGTCCTTTCTCCCTCACTGTCTCTATTATGGTTACAGTTGTTTTCTTTTAAAAGTGTATTTTAAGTGAGTTTTAACCTTTTTTTTATTTTAAATTATTTTTTTTAATGTTTTTAAAATTTTTAATCTATTATAATTAAAATAAAATAAAATAAATAAAAAATATTATTTTAACTCTTTTTAAAATAAAAAGTGTATACCATACTCCTTCCTACCTCCAACTTCCAACCACACCACACCCCATTATCATTAAAAAACCGCTACCTTTTCTCTCTCCTTTCTTTTACCATTTCACCCTTCATATTTACCCTTAATCACACTCACTGCCACTCACCCCGTTTCTCTCTCCGTTGTCTCTCTCCGTTGTCTCTCCTTCATCTTCATTTTTTTTTCTCTCCAGCTCTCATTCTCTTCCAAAATTTTCTCTCTAGAAATTCTGAGTGTTTCTCTCTCTGCAACTGTTTCTTTTCTCAGCTTTTGTGTAACGACAACGGTACTTGCTTCAGCTTTCTCTCTCAGGGCTTTGACTTAACAATGGAGCTCTGTTGAAGCTGTGCTCTCTGTCTCTGTAGCTTTCAGCTCTGTGAATCGTAGCTGCCTCAAAATGCTGCGTTTCGAATGCAATTTTAGATCTAAAAGGCGTGTATGAGAAACGAAGCTTGTTTTTAGCTTTCGATCCGTGAAATTTTGAGTGTGTTTTGGTTGGAGAGGTATTCTTACTTTTTTTTTCCCCCTTAAGATTTGAAAAAAATGAATCGTAGTTTTAGGTCACAGGACTCGCAAATGCAAATGCAAGCAGCAGTGGTGAAGCAAAGACAGCAGTTAAGAGCTAAAATGATGAAAGAAAAAGAAGAAGAGCTTGCTTTGTTTTTAGAAATGAAGAAGCGTGAAAAAGAGCAGAATAATTTGTTTTTAATCAACAATACTGAAGATTTTGAAGCACCATTTGGTAATAATTCTTTTTATTTTTGTGGATTTGATCTGGTGAAGATGTTTATTTGGTTCAAATTTTTAATTAATTTAATGTTCTGGATGTTGCTATCCCCCCCCCCCCCAAAAAAAAAAAAAATTGCAGGATCAAGACATGGAACTTCTCCGATATTTAATATTTCTTCAACGCCAGCGAGGAAAACAGGAGCTGATGATTTTCTCAATTCCGAGAATGATAAACATGACTATGACTGGTAGGTAACTAGAAGCTCATTCTTTTTTTCCCTTTTCTTGGTCTTGATGTATTCTTAAAAGGTTTAATTCGTGGATTCATATGATTTCCAAGTCTTGTTTCGGCGAGCTTCAAGAGTCATTATCAGTTTATTAAGAAAATAGAATTGAATAAAACTGTTAGGGCTAGAAATCTTAAAGGACCTCCGTTTTTTTTTTTTTTGGTTGCTTAGTATTAGCTTTTCCATTTTGTTTTCTTGCTCTGGTTTTACTTGGTCTTTGTTTAGCTCGGGTCTATTATAAAGAAAAGATTTGAAAGAGAGGGACTATCTGTAGAGAAAAAAAAGAGATGGGAAAGGAAGAAAACGCGTTTAGTTATTGATAATTTGTGCTTTTTCCTTCAAGTGGATGCACTTTGTAGATGTGACTGATGATAACTTTGCAATACTTCATATCGTTGGAGAAATTCCTGCCATCCTCAAGCATTGATAGAAGCACATTATATTTTGTTGAAATAATACTCTGGTTAAACTCATAATAACTTGCTGATTGCAACTTGATAATATTCTTGTATCTCCTTCAATAAAGTGTCTTAATTATGACCGCTGAATGCTGCTGCATGTTGGTGTAGAAAGTTTGTACGATGCATTTTATCCCTCTTATTCCTGTCTTAATTGGAAATAAAGAGAGATCCGAAGTTTCTGGCGGAAGGAATGTGACAATTTGATTTCTACTATAGAATCCAAAACCGATGCAAAAATCTTACTGCTGGAGTTGTGGTAATCTAAGTTGCTATCTTTTTGAAGAATAAGCTGTATGGACATCAAAATGAATCCTAGAGGAGGTTGGGCCTAGACCATTTTCTTGTTCTGGAGGATAGGCTTCTGTAAGGTGGAGAAAGCTGACAGTTTCTCATTATTTATAGAAAGTAAAATTCAAGATCTCCAATCATATTTTCAGAGATTGATCATGCTTCTCTGGAATAGGCAAACTATCAATTTTCTCTAATTTATTTTCTGAGTTTGATCTTATTTCAGCAGCTTGTGGACTTCTTGATAAACTGCCACAATTGTATAATCAGTAGATAGACATATTCTGTTGCCTAACTACGCAACATAAATTTCATAGGTGGAGCTTGTATGTGTATATTATATTATATTAAAAATTCAATTCCTTGTTTCACATAGATGTAATGAGCTAAAAACAGTGCCAGTAAACTGATGTTAATTAGATTTATCATCTGTTTTCAGGCTTCTAACACCTCCTGGTACCCCTCTTTTTCCTTCTTTGGAGGTGGAATCACAAAAGACCATTATGAGTCAGATTGGTACTCCAAAGGCCTGCCCGACTGCTCTGAAATCTAGAGTAAGAGCACTATTGTTCATATAGTTGCATGTTACTAAAGTTGATTCATGCAATCCACTTTGTTAAAGGAAAAACAGGCACAGTGCATTGTTGTCATGGTTTTAGTTGAAAGAAAAGATTGTGTTTAGAAGCATCTGAATTGCATAGAATTTATTGCTCCATATCCATTTTTATTATCAACAAGTCAAACTATGCAAGTTTATAATGAAACAATTGAAGCTTCTGGTATTCATTTATTTGACCAGTTTCCTTGACAAACAACGACCTTGCCTTGAATTCTTGGTTTCTGGATTTCACTAGACCGTGTTAGCTTAAACATCCAATTTTGGAAGAAAACAAAGAGTTTTGAATGTTAACCACTAAAGATAATTGTTAAAGAGTTTTGAAACCATAGCTATGCTTGGTGTTTCCTCTCATGTAGTAAAAGTTACTTAAAATTCATGAAAGTGGTCTTCATTTTTATCTTCTTTTTAGAAACTTTTTGGTCTTATGATGCTTGAGTTCACAACTAATATGCTAAGTGAATTCTGTTCATTGTGGTCATAGCTAGCTAGCCATCAGCCAGATCCTGTTCGAAGGGGCAACTTGGTATCCAAACAACCCGCTTCCTCCCCTGCGTTGAACTCTTCAGGTGCAGCAATGCGCAGGCCCTCATCATCTGGTGGTCCAGGATCTAGGCCTTCAACACCAACTGGACGCCCCACGCTGACTGCAGGTTCTAAACCTTCAAGATCATCAACACCTACCTCTCGGGCCACTCTGTCCTCATCTAAGCCCACAGTTTCCGCAGCTAAACCAACCGTCTCTGCAGCTAAATCGACTACATCTACAATGAAGTCCACAGTTCCTGCAAGATCCTCAACACCATCAAGGTCTACAACACGATCTTCAACGCCGACTGCAAGGCCCTCTATACCCCCATCTAAGTCGACATCAAGGGCTGCAACCCCAACTCGACGGCCATCCACTCCATCTAGTTCACCAAGCCTATCTGCTCCTCCTGTTAAGTCATCATCTTTAGTTACCAAGTCAGCTCCTACAGTTACCAAGTCAGCTCCCACAGTTGCTAGAAATCCTGTCCCATCACGTGGCTCTTCACCAACAGTGAAATCTAGGCCATGGAAGCCCTCAGAGATGCCTGGTTTTTCACTTGATGCTCCTCCAAATTTGAGAACTACAGTACCTGAGCGGCCACTTTCAGCTACTAGGGGTAGGCCTGGAGCACCCAGTGCTCGATCTTCCTCTGTTGAGCCTCCTCCTAATGGACGTCCAAGACGACAATCATGCTCTCCATCAAGAGGACGTGGCCCCAATGGCATTATGCACCCCAGTGGGAGTTCTGTTCCTGCATTTAGTCGTGGGCATTCTAAAATTAATGACAATGTTAGCCCTGTCGTTATTGGAACCAAAATGGTTGACAGAGTGATAAATATGCGAAAGCTGGCACCTCCCAAGCAAGATGACAAACATTCTCCTCGTATTCTAACTGGAAAGTCTTCATCTCCAGACAGCTCAGGCTTTGGAAGAACACTCTCAAAGAAATCTTTGGATATGGCCATTAGACATATGGTATGTATAGTCCATTTAGTCTATTTTTTATTTTGAACTGGAGACAAGAACCCTAGGTGGTAGAAGTAGAAGTAGAACATAAGTGTTTCCAAGTGGATAATTTCTAATCCTTTTACTGCATCAATATTTCACGAGATAGCTATCTTTCATTTCTTCTATATGTTGATTTGTTTCCAGTTTTCATGAAGTCAAATAAAATTTGACAAAGTTTCTTTTCTTTTCTTTTCTTATTTTATTCCACATCTCTCTCAATTCCTTGAGACGATATTCATCCAAAGTGATAGAGAGATCGAGTCGAGCAACTAAGTGCTTTATTTATCCAGTTATTTGTTCTGATTTTGTTTTGTCTGCGCAGGACATAAGGCGCACCATTCCTGGTAATTTACGGCCTTTGATGACCAATATCCCAGCATCTTCGATGTACAGTGTGAGATCAGGGCCTACAAGAAGCAGAACAGTTAGTGTTTCAGACTCTCCGCTTGCCACAAGCAGTAATGCTAGTTCAGAAGTGAGTGTCAACAACAATGGTCTTTGTTTGGATGGGATTGAATTAGAAAATGATATTGGCAGTGGGAGAGGTGGGCGTTCTCCTCTACGAGGCAGGTGATGTTCAGAATTAAACATTTGAGTTATGAACTCCCATTCTAATCACCACGTGTATTCTTCTGGGTCCTCAACCAGCTTGACACTTAAAAGAGGAACCTATTTCCAGGGAAAAGAAAAAAGAAAAGTAAAAAAACTGACCAGAGCCTTTCTATGTTTGATGTAAAGTTTGCTAGATTGGTTGGCGATTAAGTTTTATGTAATCCGTTGCCTTTGTATAATTAGGAAAAGCAGTTATAAGCAGAACAGTCTTTATTGCTAATTTTCTACAGGTGGGGTATTCTGAATAAACCACCTCCCCCCTTCCACCTCTGCCTTGCATAATCTCAATATTTTTTGTGTACCTTATCTGGCATTCCAATATGAATAGAACGAACGAGGTTATAAGAAATTGCAGATGCTTACTGGTTTTGGATTTCAGCACTCCTGTCAAGAAAAATGACAGCAGAATTTTTGGGTATGTGGGCTCACATTTACCTACCTACTTTGTGACTAACGCTGAAGGTTAATAATGCTGTATCATTATCCATGCTCGATGCCTTTCATTTGCGTTTGTTTTGCTACGGAAAAAAATTTAGGATGCTCGGTAAGCAATGCTGCAAAAATAAATATGGTGAGAGAATGGTAATGATATGTTATTAAGTTAATAAAATGATGGTAGTGATAGTGGTTGTAGTGGTGAGGATGCTTGTAGAGGTGGGCGATGAGGTGATGATAATTATAGTTGTGGTGGTAAGGATGCTTGGAGAGGAGGGGTAGTGACGCAGCGACGATGATAATTGCTTTTTATCCATAAAGAGAGAAACTTTGTAAGACTGTATGTGTGGGTGTAGGTTGCATAACAATATTTAAGGTTGAAAAAAGAAAGGAATGAGATTCCTATTTTGTGGGTTCAAGGTTGTGTATGTATATAGCTTTGGATCCGTGTGGGTGTGACCGTACATAGATAAAGTGGTCTTTACGTTTATCATCTATAATTTTGAACTATTTTGGAACAAATACCTAGAAATGTAGTTGACCACTGTGAAAGTTGTCCTCAATCTAAGCGTGGTAGATTGCGAACCGTTGATGATGACTATTGGACCGATTCTTGAGATGACACCTGTACAAGCATGCTCACATTTAGATGCATGTATGTTTTGTTCCTTTGGTTGATGACAAATAGCATGTTTAACCAGAGAACAGTATGTTGAGTGTACCATCTTGTCCTGAGGTTTGGATGGCTCAACGGCATCTGATTGGAGCCTTCTGTCCAAGGATGTTAGCATTTGAAGATGGCATGCTTTGAACTCATTGGACCACCAAAGCCTTCAGGGATCCAAACCGATAACATATGCTCCTTGGAGGCACTGGGCCTCCAGGGTACCCGGGATCAAACTTGGAACTTGTGGTCGTGTGAGCCTAGTCTGGGTTGTGGTTACTCGGATGAGTTTTAAGGCAAAATCTACTCCAGGTCCAGTTGCAGGTAGGCATAGACGTAACCAGAGAGTATCAACTCCCAGCCCATTGGCGAGGCATAGATTCAAACTTTGCAGAATAGATGAAGTTGCTTGTAACTCCATTCCTCCAACTAATCATTTTCAAGGAAAAAAACCCACGATAAGTGCGAAGTAGGGGATTATAACCGCCGAAGCAGGCAAATAGAACACTTTTGAGCTGTACAAAAGAGACTAGGATAAGAAGATAAAGGGGTCAAGCTTTGCAAGCAGCGTCATTTCCAACTCCAGCGCTTGGAAGCTGGACCACATGCAGTAATGTTACTCATAGCCAAGAGATATGAGTAAAGATTAATCCCCAAAGAAATAGGTCTTCGGAAGGTACTATCTTCTTTTTCCAGATAAGGTCGTTCGGTAGCAAGACCACATAACTCAACTAATAAAAACCAAATAGTCGGACCACAAAAACAGCGCCGCCTAGCGGCCCAACACATCAGATTTTCCATGATTGCTTTAAAAGATTCATTAGCTTGCCAACGTCCATATGATAAAAACAGGATTGCACCGCCCCCAAGAGCTTTTCAAGCTCAAACACATATCCACCGCGTAGGACAACAGATGAACTGGATTGTTGGAATCATGAAATCACCAAACTCCGTGCTCCTGGGGCATCCGGCTTTACAGTCTCCAACCTCAGAATAACAGCATACTGCTAGAAAAAGCTGTTGTGAAATTTTATAAGCAATGTATCAAATCATAAACCTGCTCAAATGCCCTAGTTGTGTGCACAATAAAGCCAAAAATAAAATAAAATAGCAGTCTAGTATAACCGGGAACCATATCTAAAAAGGTTAGCCAAACTAACCAAATTCTAATGAGCTCTTGCACCTCTTTCAATAAATGGAGAATGAAAGCAACAACGCAATTATCAAGCAACAGCTACAGGCTCAGGAGCAGTCACCACAGTATTAGCCTTGATGGAAGTAGTTACTCCAGTGGCATCACAGGTTTTAGCAGCATTAGCAGTGGATGCTGCTGCTGCTGGGGAATGCTTCAGGTGAGGAGGTGTATCATGCATCAATTTCAATAGTATTTGCCGCATCCTTGAGAGTTCAGTCGGTTTCCCAGGCCTTGGGACTTGGATCAAGCAATAGCAGGCTTTTTTTCCTGATCTTTCTTCCCTCTCCTCCTCTCTATAATTGGCACTTCATTAGGAATGAGCTCTGCAATTGACTTCCAATAATTCTTATCAGCCTCAGCATGGAACTTTTCTTGGTTGACCAGAAATAACTACAAAGAAGAAGATGCAAGTCAGAAAACAATATGATTCACTGTTTCATTACTCTTCAGACATCAGAACCAAGACTTTCTATTTAAAATACTAACTTTACGGGCAGTGCAGCATTTCCTAACAACAGCAAATTTCACCGCTCAATTTTCAGCCAAAGGAAATGGTGATTTAAGTTCATTAGCAAGTTAAGCACTGAGCAGCCAACCTAGCCATGGAAATAACATCCACTTATCTATTTTAATATATCAATTTCCAAAAGTTATGCGTGTAAAAGTGCAAGTTCTACCATGCTAGTTTCAATCATTTTCCTTCCCGGTTTGCAGTAGATCAGTGCCCTTCTAAATAAATGGGCATGGAGTACAATCTATAAAATCAAAAACAGGTAACCTACTTTCACTATGCAGCATAAAATGAGCTTTCGAGGACAAGGATGGCAGCTTTGGTAGTCATGCTGCAAAGGAAGTTGTGGACCCAGAAAATGCCAAACAGAATCTTCAAAAGTGAAAAGGCTAGATAGACAACTTATATTTATATATACATTTTTTTTTTTGGGAGAAAATATCAAATCTGATCGCTCTGAAGATTATAATATGACCATGCTACGTCGGTGTGCATAGTTTCTACACCGTGTTAGATGCTTTCTGCTTATAAACATGACCTTTTCCTTTCAAGTTGCCAAGAATTGGTTGCACATGTAAAAATCAATTGCTTGACAATATTGAACTAACATGTATTATTCTACATTTGGGACCTCAGTGAAAAGATTACATGACTAGTATGAACCAATTGATAAATGACTATGGAGTAGTTGATAGAAAATTTTGGCATGGAAACAAGTAGCACCTACAGATGTGATAATAACTTGGACAACTTCAATGATGATGGAGTGAAACTATATAGGCCCTACCTTCTTTGCCATAGATGTTTTAAATTAATAATAATCCAGATTTCAAATATATAGTACAATGAATCTTGAGCACAAGATCCTAATTTGCATAGCCCTTCAGGAATCCAATCGAGTCACAACAAGCTATCCTTGAGTAGGAATCAATTGGTTTCTTATCCCATTCTAACTCACATTGTCTACCAGGAGAGCAAATTTAGTGTTACATGTTGCACTATGTTTACTCTCAGAGAATGACATCATCAAAATAATTCAAAACCTGAATGCATCCAATGCAACTACTCCAGACTTCTAATTCTTCCGATGATCATATTAGAGTCCTAGCCACATAGAAGTTACAGAAGCACAAAACAAACATGCCACGTTACACTTTTAGGCATATTGCACCAAAAAATGGTTTAACCAAGCTCTTTCTTGCACATGCTATACCACATAACAACACCTCTAAAGTGGATTTAGAACATCTTTACATTCCCGGGAATATACAGCACGCTCAAATGAAAGCTTAAATAACAATAAAAATAATATTTGCACCACTCCAAGGTCCAAAAGTTAACAGAGCCGAGATGCAAACATTCTCAAACAAAGAACAAAGAAAACAGCAAAATCTGCTCAGAGAAAACCTGACCTTCTCTTTTTCCCTGTTAGTGGTTTTATTATTCTCACAAGTGAACTGCCTCTTCTTGTAAAATTCAACTTTGTAATCTTCAGATTCCTTGATTATTTGGCTCAATACCTCCTTTTCCCTCCTCTCCTTGTCCTCCAATAGTATCACATTTTGCCTTGGTTTCAAAAAACCAGCAACCATAATTAATTAAGATCATCTTTATTTAAGCAAACACGCACACGCACGCATTTTCATCAGATTGAATCATACAAGAACACAATTAAATATATAAACAGAATTACAGATTTCTTTAATCATTTCAAACATAATTCTTGATCAGTAAAAATCAATTATGTTTCACTGATTGAAACAAGTATTAAATTATTTTCAGTGATCAGAACTCCTAATTATAATGAACACTCAAATTTCACTACACAGAACGAATTAAAACATATCTACAGTTTTTAATCGAATTACCTTTAGTTTTTCCTTTCTAATTTTCTCAGGAGTCACACAGAAATTATCAAACAAAGGCCAAAAAAATTAAATCAAATTAATTAGACGTACCTTCTCCATTCTATGAGAGCAAGTCCCTGCTCAGCCTCCGTCTCCGACGGTGACAGAGAAATCCGACCCTCCTCCGATCCACCAAACTCTCCGTTCTCTTGAGGTGAGAACTGGCCGTGGATCGGTGGCTGCGACTCGAAAACATCGTCGCCGGTGGCGAATGATTCATCGAAGGGCTGTGAATTGTAACCTGCGTAGGAATCGTCGTCGTCAAACGGACGAGTTGACTCGCTTTGTGCGAACGAGTCGGCAAATGCGGACATTGTTTTTTGCGTTTGTCTCTCCCTCTCCCTCTCCCTCTCCCTCTCCCTCTCGCTCTCTCTGGGTTTCAGGCAGTTAAAAATGAGAGTTTCGTTAGAGCGTGATCATATTCGGCGCGCGGATAAATTAAATAGCGGGCTTGAACTTTGGTGTGTACATGGGCCTAATAATTAGGCTCCTTGTTATGGGCCTTTTGTTGTGTTTTTCTCTTTTCTATTTTTTACGGGTTTTGTTAACTTAAACCCATTCGACAGAGTAGAGGAGGGACGCCATGTTTATTATTCTTTTCTGTTATTTTTGTTGATTTAAGAGTTAATGTTTGTTTCTTATATAAAAAGAGAGAGGGAGTTTATAAAATAAGATTAATTTTACAAACAGTGTGTTAAAAAAATATAAAATTGCACAACACTTTACCATTAACTGAGGCATGAAATTAAAATATGTAATTTATTATAGTTTTCCATTACACGAGTAAAAATCATTTGGTAATTCATTTTTTAAAAAATAAATATATAAAAATGAGGCATAAATCATCCAAAACACAAAATACACATCAGCAATTAAATTAAAAATCACATGGTATTGTAAACTAATTAGTTTCTCACTGGAAACATACCTTTCCACTTCCATTTTCTGTGAATAGATAGAAGAAAAGACTCCAGTTATCAAAGAGGTGTGTCAGTAAAAGTAATGATATAAAATGAGATAAATAAATAAATTATACGAGTATTAAATAAAATCTTAAAGATATTCATCCACCGTGAATTTAGTTTATGTCCATATCAAACTTTGGACTGCCTTTAATCTCAACAGCAATGCTCCATGTATATTTACTGTACTCCTAGCTAATTTTGATATAATTTCTAATTGCTTTTATTAGATGAAAGGAGGGTATGAAAATTAAAATAATAATAACCTCGAGTTTACTTAACAATAATAGTATATTCATACCAGTTTACATATTAATCAAGATTAAATCTTAGAATTCACTCTCTAATTAACATGATGTATTGGAAAGAATTAATAATTAAAAAAAATATTAATGTCAGTATTTCAATTAAAGAAGTTAAAAAATGAATTACTCTATTTTTGTTCCTTGAAAATAAATAAAATAGATATATAAAAACTCTCTAAAAAATAAAAAATATAAAAAATGACAAGATTGATGAAATAGAAATTTCAAATTCAAATGTTCAAAATCTTTTTATTTTTAAAATTTTTAAATATATTTATTTTTAGAGTTTATATTTTTTAAATATCTTTGTCATCAAAATTGTTGGTTTTACCATCAAAAAATCCTCACATCTATAAAAATAAATCTTTTATAAATACCAACTACTAATTACATGTTACTATTATAAGTATTAACTTATTAAATATTATATTTTTTATATCAACCTAATTACGAAGCATGTTAAATTTTAATACTCATCGCCTAGCCATGATGTAAATTGTGACAAAAGTCCTGCTTGGCATTTTTGTTGTTTGTTTGACGTTAAAATTATTTAATTATAGAAAGAAAGAAAGTGTTAGTGATCAGGACCCATGACTGACACCAAGCCTGGTATAACAGGTCATATGATGTGCTGGATGAGATTCAAAAAAACAATTCTTGCTTTCTGGCTCCCAAGCCCACCGCTCGTGTTTGTATTCTTGTGATAATTTTGTTATTGTCACGGTGGTTATTTTTTATTATATATTTTATTAAAATAATTTTTTATTTTTCAAATTTTATTTTTAATATTTATTTAAAATAAAAAAAATATTTTTTTATTAAATATTTTTAAAATACAAAAATAAAACAAGCTAAATGGATTCAAAAATCCAAAAACTTTATTTAGAACTTTCGAATTTTGAATTTCCATCTTGGAATTTTATCAGATGTCATTTTTGCAGGCGTGAATTTCAATCTCCCTTGGCCTTGTTCCGTGCTCGTCAATACTTTGTGTTCTTTTATGTGCTGCAACTCGCGAATAATCATTTTGAGTGGAGTTTTTTTTTATAAAAAAAATTCATATGTTTTGAATATATTTTTATTATTGAATTCATTTCATTTCATTTTATATATTACATTCAACACCTTCATCCTATTCAAATTATTATTCCCTGTCATCACGACAAATAACTCATAAAATCAAATTCTAATACCTTTTTTCAAGTTCCTACTTTCTCACGACTACACCAGCCACAAATTCAAGGATAACCAGCATGATATACAACAGAAGCTGTTTGGCGCTGCGGTCCAAACAGCTTTTTGCCAAATTTCAAATTTTTTTTTTTTTTTTGCTAAAATTGAGTGCGGTTTGTACTTTCTGGATCGTTTTGATGTGCTGATATCAAAAATGATTTTTAAAAAATAAAAAAACATTATTGGCATGCTTTTCGGCACGAAAAGCTATTTGAAAAGCAACAGCTACCACACTCCCAAACACCCTTACAAAGATAAGATAAGAAGAAAAAAATGATAAGAGAAGAATGTTTTGATGATGGTGTGGTCGAGGTTCCAATAGTGATGCATGTTGCTGCCAACAAAAGAGATAAAAGTGATAAAAGCAAGTAATTAAATATTTTAAAAAATTATTTTTAACATTAATTTCTTATTTTTAATGTATCAAGTCAAAGCTGCTGTTCTTAAATTTATTTTTATATTATTTTTAAACATTGAATTTTGTTTTAAATTTAAAATTTAATATTCAAAATCATCTTTACCGCACTACAAAACCTTATATGATATTTTCATTTTATATGACTTTTGGTTTAGTTTTTTTTAAATCATTTCTATTTGAAAATATAGATGTAGTTGTTTTTTAAAGTGTTTTTTACTCAGAAATATATTAAAATAATATATTTTTATATTTTTTTAAATTTATTTTTGACATCAATATATCAAAATAATCAAAAAATATCAAAAAAATATTAATTTAAAATAAAAAAAATAAAAAATATTAAATTTTTTAAAAAAATATTCATGAAAATAAATAAAATTCGAGAAGCTTCTCCTTCCATCCACTTAATTCTAAAAAGTAACAATGACAACTTCATCCACTTAATTCTAAAAGGTAACAATGACAACTTTAATCATGTTTTCATGTTTCAAATGAATACTTTCCTTCTTTTTATTATTCTCGTAGATTTGTTTTACAAAACATGCACTGACCCAGTCACAATCTTGTAATAAGAACAATAACTGGAGTTTTTTTCCTACTAATCTCTTTGCTTCTCATTCCTCGAGAATCATAAATATTTTTTTTTAATTTGAATTTTTTCATTCGATGATTCTAAACTGGAAATTGAATTCAATTTAATTAAGAGAGATTTAAATATGCTATAAGTAATTTACGAGAATGCACGAGAATCGGGTGAAGTATAAAAGGCGTGTGATTTTAACGGAACAGCAAAAACATACCATAGATCTAAATTCAATAATTCAATATTAAGGCAACCAGAGAATTATGAAATATTTGTTTATAGCCGGATGACACTTTCAATTTGAAATGATTGTATCTATCTGGAAGGTGCCAGGGCATGGCCTACGCAAGCAGCTAGGATGGTCAATTCGCCTGCTGCCCCCCTTCTTCTGATTTATTGCATAGCTACATGAGCCCGCTTCTTTTATTTCGGTCCGAGCTTAATTTGATTACTTTTTTTACAGGATAATTGTCTAAAGACCCTAAACACTCTAAGAAATGAGGTTTTTTTATTTTAATATATTTGTTTAATTGTTTAGAAGTCTAGTTATAAATTGTTTTTTATTTGAAAAATTATTAAAATAATATTTTTTTATTTTTTTAAAATTAATTTTAATATAACGCATTAAAATAATTTAAAAATATTAATTTAAAATAAAAAAAATTAATTTTTTCTTCGCTCTAATAAAACGTTAAATGGATATATTCTTTATTTATAGAGAAAGAATCGTAAAATGGAAGTGAGAAGAGATAAAAAATAAATAAAGGAACATTGTCACTATAAAACCGACGAGGGAGGAGAAAATTAGAAAAAGAAAACCCTTCCCTTCCTTTCTTTCCCACCTCGATTTCGTCAATAACTGGAACTCTCTCCCCTTCAAATCCGAATCCCCCATGTCACTCTCTGACTCCATGGCATCTCTCTGGCGTGCCGCGACGGCCCTAACGCAAACCCAATCAACCCAAACGGACGGGGTCGAGTTCTGGTCGAACCCAGAACGAACAGGGTGGTTAATGAAACAAGGGGAGCACATCAAGACATGGAGACGCCGGTGGTTCATTTTAAAACAAGGGAAGCTCTTCTGGTTCAAAGATTCCACCGTGACTCGTGTGTGTAAGCCACGTGGCGTCATCCCAGCTGCCTCTTGCTTGACAGTTAAAGGAGCCGAGGACGTGCTTCATAAACAGTACGCATTCGAGTTGTCTACGAGGAACGATACCATGTATTTTATTGCAGATTCTGAGAAGGAAAAGGAGGATTGGATTAATTCAATCGGACGGTCTATAGTTCAGCGCTCGAGATCGGCTACTGATTCGGAGATCGTTGATTATGATAGTAAAAGATGATTGTGATCGAGATTATTGGTGCTTACGTGTTATCATTTGCTGTGATTTTGTGTGCGTTGATACTTTGATCAAGGGGTGATTAGTAAGATCTTTGATAAATGTGCTGGTTACTGTTGGTTGATTGTGCAATTTATGGATGTCATTGGATATGGTTTATTATTGTTTTATTTGTTATTTTTTTATCGTGTTTTATTTATATGAAAATAATATTTTTTTATTATTTAAAATTTATTTTTTATATCAATATATTAAAAAAATAAAAAAAATTGAAAACATTTTAAAAACACGATTATACTGTAAAAATAAACACTATCTAAGTTTGGGATTTTAATGACGTGACAAGTAACTTTTGTGATACTACGTACTAGTTGGATGGTTTAGGTAGAAGTTTAGCTGTCAGATACTGTATTAACTGTGATCACTATCTTTTTTTAGGGTGATTATGGTATAGAAATATGCTACGAGTATTGCTGGGTTTCCCAGGTTAGATTGATATTATTCAGGCAGTGGTGCATTTCTATCTTCATCTCAATTAAACTTAATAGTTTATGGTTCTTTTTTAATGTATTCTGAGATTTTTACAAACAATAGCTGCAAGTGATGTATATTTTGAAGGTGGTGAGAGATATATTGAAGCAACAAAGAGACACCATTAGTTCTTTAAAGATGCCTCCATTTGATCTGAGCTACTTTGAAATTCTCTGCAGATGCTGCAAACTGGAGAAATTATCTTCGCCTGCAGAAAAAACTGAAATGGCAACAATTTCTATCTTATGAAAAATAACGTCGCCGTGGTTGAAGGTATGCTTTAGTCAAGAGGGTCAGGTGCAGAAGCATCCATGAAAACTAACTGATACGCCCATGCTCTAGAAGAGGCTCACTAGATTAGAAGCATATTGTAATGTTGGAACGTCTTTCTAGTATTAAAATACAGAAAGATTCACAGGCTTTCCTTGTTCTCCTGTCATGTTAAGAAATCCCTTTGAATAGAGCCTGCTAGTTACCCATAAGAATGCATTTCCTTGGAGCTTCAGTTGAGGCCTTTTCAAGTTTGCAATTAAAGTATCACTGTCCCCTGATACTTAATTATTAGGATTATTTCTTGCAAATTCTTGTTCAACAATGTACAATAAGGAAGCATATAACTAATGTCAAGCACAGGGAACAGTTGCGGGCATTGTAAGATTGAAAAGCAGAACACGAGTTTTCTTGTATGCATGCTTGCAGTACTCGAAGAAAATGCCACCACTTGCATTATGATGGACAGGGAAGAGAAATTTAGATTTTAGGGTGCATGGCAAGGATATATTGATTATATTGCAAAAGTTTGACACACAATTGGCTAGCATTCTTTCCTTACTCTCTTCCTCTACTCAAGCAACTCTAGCTTGCTTCCAAAGCAGGTGGCTACATACAAAATACTTGAATTTTTTTTAACCTATGTCAATTCACCAATTTTTCTAATTTATTTTATTGTGCTAATTGTCCAATTTGTTTGAAATAGTCCGCACCAAAATACTTGAATTTTCTGGACAACAAGGATCAAGCTGGTCACACAGCAAGGAAGAGCTGGTCACACAGCAAGGAAGGAAGCCGTCTCAAAGTGAAATAGAATCTTGTGTCTCTACCCCACCACCAATACTAGCATATAAACGTTTTCCCCAGTTCTTACAAGCTGAAATGACATGACATTCTGCAAGGTAACATATCAACTTAACTGCACGCGATGCCTTTGAAGGTAATCCAGGATAGTGATCTGTTCTCGCTGATTTCAGTCACCCGGGATGTGGTCATGTACTCACTTCGACCATGGCATTACTTAAAAATAGAAGCACCCGCAAAAAGATTCATCGACTTTATTGAAATTACACGAACAGAATTAAGGGAGAAAATAGCCATGCATATGAATTTCTTGATGCTAATACACAGCACAATTTCACCAATTTGATGGGCTAAAATGTGTATCGCATTTCCTTGTGCAAGTTACACTAACAAGGCTGATTGACATTCTAAGATAAACTTTAGGCTGGAGTATATGGAAACTGTGTTGTGACTAGAGACTTGAAATGACATCATTTGTGAGACTTGTAACGGTTTCATCTGTAAAAGGGAAGGGGTATGGTAGGCACACCAGCAATCCTAAGACCAAAACTAAGAGTCCAAGGGCAACATACTTATTCTCCGGATCACTTATCTCTTCAGAAACTGGAGAAATTGGCCCCCTTTGTAAGAAGAATATCAGAACTACCCAGTAAAAAGCCACATCGTTAAGTAGTGAGGATAGTCCAAGCAAGGCAATGGAGAAACCAGTGAAGCGAGTTGAAGCCTGTCAAATGAAAAACTAGATCTGTGTCACACTCTCTTCACCTCAAAACATTCAGAAAACTATCTGAGGTTCGAAGGTTATATTTTAATTCCTGAGCCATTTGAAAGTGACTTTTGGGTCAACAACATCGAGTTTAAACCTTCAAGTTATTGCTATATTGTATTTAAAGAGATCATCAGATACTCCCAGCGTACTACTACCCACTCATATATCAGCGGACCCCACTGGCGTTGTCATAGTGGGTCCCGCTTTCATGTGGGCAGGGAGGCAATCCATTGGAAGTATCTGATAATTTCTCTTGTGCTTAATTTTAAATGGTATACCTTCCTTCCCCAGATAGCAAAAGAAATTCGCCCACCATCAAGCTCTCCAGCAGGGATGCTGTTGATGGCATTAATAAGAAGTCCAGCCCACGCCCATATCACCAGTGGATTAACAGATATGGGAGTGCCTTCCTTGAGTACATCACCTAGCAGAAGTTTAGCTACAGGTGAAAGCAAAGCTCAAAGTTAATATCACCGGTCTCCAACTTGCTTGAGTAAAATTACATGTGAAGTAAATAACTTGATCACTGAAAAAAAAATGCAAGTATTTTTTTGGGAAAAGAAATATAAAGATCAAGGTAGTCAACTAAAATTAGATAAATTTGATCTCCATCAATCTTTGTAGCATTGCAAGTCATAACAGAATGCACTAGTAGATCTGTATGCAATAAACTCCAAAATGAACTTACCAATACCCCCAGCAAGAAATGACTCGTGAAAAACAGAAGCGTCAACAACAAGACCAATACCATCTCTAGGTGGTAAGATGAAGCCCAAAAGGAAAAGAACAAGACCCAAGGAAAACCCCGCTAAAGGTCCTGCCACTGCAACTTTCAGAAGAACTTCACGTTTGGGCACGATACTTGTTATCCTTGTGATAGCACCGAAAGAACCTATCTGCCACCGACCCAGGATAGATCAGTCAATAGAAAAGGATTGCTTTGGATAGAAAACAGTCTCCTAGCCAGTTCCCCAAAGAAATCACGCTAGGGAACACCACAAGTAAACATCAAGACAAGACAACAATATATATAAACACACACGCACACACATATATAGTTCACCTGCCAACTTGGGACAAAGTATGGCACCCCAAGCTTAACTTCATTACTTTTTGCAACCAGTATGTGGCTCAATTCATGTGCCCCCAGAACAAGTGCAGTCACAAGGGCTCCGGGTAGCCCATCCATCAACAGCTCGGGATTGTCAAAAGTAGATCTGGAACATTTAAAATATTAATGTTCTAGTCAGAAATTTTTTATGAGTTCTGTGTCATGAAAGAAGTCTAGAAGGTCAAAGAAAATGCTCATACAAAAATGAATTAGAAACCTTGAAGATAAACTACAAGAAGAGTAGATATAAAATGCACTATTAACACCCAGCATAACAAAAAATTATCCACATGAACAAGGACAAAAAAAAATGAAGTACCCTCTCTGGAAAATGCATGTAGCGAAGGCAAAGAAAAAGAATTTGTGTAAGTTATCACCCTTAATCAAGAGATGTAACACAAAAGGAAGGCACAAGGAACCACAACAGGGTATACATGGAAATCACACTACCTTTTCAGATACTTGCCTAAATGATAAGTCTGACAGAAAACAATTAAAAGTTCTTTGTTAATCTAAATACCCTCAGCTTCATCAAAACATAGCTTTTATTAATGTAAATATGATTCATAAGAATAGATAAGTAAATTACATACAATAAGTTTGACTGTAATGCAGGCACATTCCGGAGAAGTAATGTAAAAATTGTAACCAGTCCAAAAGCGCCAGCTGCAAGCCACTCTGGGACAGCTGCAGAAATAAAGCTAAATCCATTGTAGTTTAAACCAGATGTTAAATTGGCTCTGATTTGTGTCTTCATTCTTGTGATGAGAGATTTAAGTATTTTACTGTGAAAAAAGGTGCTGATCAGGCAAAAATAAATAAAAATAACAACACTGTACTAGGCTATAAAACTACCTGTCGTTTCTGGCTGTAGGGTCTTTCTTGGAACCACAACTGCCACTGGTTTATCATCCTCCGGATTAACTAGGAGGAAAATCTTATACTCATCCCCAAGTTTATTCTGTTTAATTGAATTGTGTGCAGTATCAGTGACAAAACTGCATGAAAAGGGGGGGAAATGAAGAAGCCAATAAATTCACCTGCATCCTGTTCGTTAATTTTTCATAGCTTTTAGCTGCCTGGCCTCGCAGGTTTCCTTTAAACAAGATTCCACCCTACCAAAAGCATAACAAAAAACAAATTAACTAGAAAGACATGAAATATTCACTCTTGACTAGAAAGAGTAAAATGAAATAGCAAACTCCTCTTATGTATCTATTTCACACACTCCTTGTCCCCCTTCTTAAATGGATTTTCAACTTCCACAGGTAAATTTGTAAAGAATTTCAAAAAATTTAAAGGAAGAAAGAGCAATTCTTTTTCGTACAATGGAAAAAGAAACAAAAACAAACTACCCTCTCAAAAATAAGACACAAGAACAATCAGATAGAAGCTGTGGATGAATATGTTGGACTAGTCCACACAATAAGACAATATTGAGAAGATCCCTTTTAGCAAGGATGTCAGCAAAAGCATTTCTTTCATGGAGACTGAGTAAGATGGAGCAAACCTAATCACTGTTCAAGATATGTCTGATATCCATGATAAAAGCACAATGAGGATAACATAAACTTGGGCTATTGGCTAGAACAGATGTAAGCTTTGGATAATCAGTCAGAACTTCTAGCCTAGATTGCAAATCCATGTGGTTTTATTCCCTTTTAGAGAATTTGTAATGGACAGAAGGAAACAAATGGAAAAACATAAAGCCTTGCGCATTAGTAGCTCACCTCATATGGCTCCTGGCTTGTCACAAAAAATGTATCAAAGCCAAACACTTGGTTCCTGAGAATATCAATTGTTTCTTTAGGAATCCTGATTGATTCATCCAGTTGCTGGGGCTGTTAAGGAAATTTTAAAAAGAAGTAAGAAAGTATGCTCTGAAAGAAGATCCCTGCTGAAACGCAAAAAACTAAGCACTTGCAAATCACCTTCACACCTGGCAGAGGGGACCCACTGACAACTTCATCATCAGCTTCCTGTTTCAAACACAACCTTAATGTAATAAGGGTCAGAGGATTTAATAATGAGTTTCCTGCTCCCAAACCAAAGAAAATTACATGAACCTATTAAAAATAATATTATGTCAAAGAACATGACTCTGAGATGAACAGAATTGTCAAGGGCAGGAGCCAGAGTTTTCTTACGAAATTTGAATGGCTACAGGGCGTTGTGGCCAACCATTGTATATTGTTTCATTTATCTGTAGTTACTCAAAACCACTTAGAAGCAGCACATTTTTCCCTTCAAGAGAAGGAGACTAAACATACAGTTATTCCATGCATAAGTGTTAAAAAGGAACGGAAATGAAAATAACATGTTTGTGTTTGCATTTTAAAAGTGCTTTTGAAAAATATTGAAATTGTTTTATTTTTTTTTGCTTTAAATTAATCTTTTTTTATGTTTTCAGATCATTTTGATGTGCTGATGTTAAAAATAATTTTTAAAAATAATAATAAAAAAAACATTATTTGATGCATTTCCGAATATAAAACACTTTGAAAAGCAATCGCTATCATACTCCCAAACACCCCCTAATAGCTGACCGCATAGAGCAAACATTATGTCTACAACTATATTGATAAAAACAAAGAATCTAAAAACTGCAAGTCTTATAATAAGTAAGAGATATAAATACCTGGGTGCCACCTCCAGTAGTAATTTCCTCGCCATTTATTTGATTTAGAATTGTAGGCTGAGAATCAGGTTGGTCGTCAGTTTGGCCAACGGAATCTATGGTAGGAAGCTCCTCTCCTCCTTCATGCACTTCTTTTTCCTAGATACATTTAACAAATTCAATGTTAAATAAATCCCACGTATGTGAATGCAAAAAAAAAACATTAACATGAAACTAAATCTATAACTCTCAAGTTATTGATCTTGGATTTGTATTCCAATTCCCACACATCCAAAGTAAGATATCGAATTTCATGAAATGGGATTCAAAACTAAATCTATGACTCCACCAAAACATGTGAAAGGGATCATATGTTACTTCACCTCCTAAGTTAAATTCGATAACTTTAAATCAAATCAAAGACGCACCAAACTAACTAATTAACCAGATAAACGGTAGTATCTAGCTAACATTGGATGTTATTATTGTATTTGTATATATACAAACAGAAGAAAAGAAAAGAGGTAACAATAACCTTATTATCATTGTTGCTATTATCCGGTTCAATCTCTGTCTCTGCAGCTCTACATACAATAATTTCTCTCCTCTCACAAAACCTAAAACACAGCAGTATAATTAGCTTCCTTCAAGTAGAAAAAACTAGAACGCGTTTTTGAGTAATACTATAATAAATAAATTATAAGCATCCATAACAATTGAAGAAGAATAAGAACTCTTACTCTGAAACCTGGTACAACTTTAAATCTCTTGTACGGCATCGTTTTCGCCAAGAAATAACAGAAGAAGAAGCTAAAATGTGGCGTGGACGATAATCGCAAGGACAATAGCTGCTCTGTGGTATCAATAAGGAACTAAAATTGCCACGAAATGTCGCCAAAACACTCATTTTTAGCATCTAAAAGAAAAAATAACGTCTTCTTTCTTTTTATTTAAAACCCTAAGTGTCCATTGAAATTTCACGAATTGGAAACCTTTTCGTCCTTTTTCTTTTTTCAGTGTTGTGTATCTGGGGCTGGAACAGATAGATATCTTGGGAGTGAGTGACGATGGCTGACGAAGAAGTAGAAACCTTGCTTTTTAAAGGGAATTATCCTTTTTTTTGTTCGTTGCTCTGCTTTTAGTACCCGCCTAAGCCTTGTGATATTTTCCTTTGTTTTCGGTATCTGAAATTCCCAATCCGGATCCCACACGTGTACATAATGTAAGCTAGCTTGAGTGGCTATTTTGAGATTTCAACAACTTTCGGTGGTAAAAATGTAATTAGAAAATTTTAATTAGAATTCGTGCTGAAATTGAAAACCCATTTCGCTAGAGGCACTGTTTTTTATTTTTATTTTTTTCTTCATCTGTTTGGTAGTGTTAAGGTGTGGTTGTCATATTCTTTTGCTATAATTATAATTTAAAAAATATTTAATTACTCAATACAAATGATAATTTTACATGAATTTATTAAAAAAATTCTTGAAATTTTAGTTATAAAAAAACTATAATTTATATATATTTTCAAATTATAATTACAAAAGCTATAACAATAAACATGCATTTACTAACAAATGTTGCAAATATATGGATCTAAAAAAAAAAACCTGCAAGCAAAGAAATGGTTAATCCTCATCATCACCGCTAAGCCATCCATAACAAGGTTTATGCCTTTGAACAGGAAGAGAATCCACTGGCGATGGGGAGAACTACTGTGGAGATTGGACTGCTGTGGAAGATATCTGTGGACAGAAGGGTTGTGTATCCTTCAAAGAGCGTGTAAAAATGTCGGTTATATGTGAAGAGCTGAAGTGTGAGGAGGATGTTGAAGTGGTGGGGTATTAAAGCTAGGGGTTATCATCGGTTATTTTTTAGTCATACTTGTCTATCTATTATGATGTTTTTTTATGTTCTGATTTTTAAGTTTAAATTTAGCTAGATATTTGCTTGACTTGGAATAAGCCAATGTACGCACGTAATCTCTTAGATAAATGAGATTATGGCTATTATGATTCCTTTTCTTTATGATAAAGATCTTGAAATCTTTGATTTTATCTATAAACAAAATTTGAGGGATGGCAGTAACCTTTGAAGTTCTTGTTCTGCTCCTGGTTCTTTGTTCTTTGATTAAGCTAAGCTCTCTAACTATCATTTAACAGCAGAGGAAGCCTGTGCAGAGAGATTTTGTTGGGATGGGTCTTTCACTCCAAGCTTCTCATGGAAGAATTAATGCTTTAATGATTTAGAAAACTCTCATGGAAAGACAAATGCTTTAATGATATGAACTGAACACAATTTCATAACCATGAAATCTTACATATATGCTTCTTCTCTTTGTACAGAGACATTTAAACAGAGTGAGAAATCATGAAAAATGGAGAAATTAATTAAGAACATGTGGTATAAGAAAAAGAATAATCGATTGCTGGCAAGTGAAGAATGAAATATTACCTCATGGGAAGCTGGCTGAATTGGGAATAAAGGGGTTAATAATCGGGGCTGAGAATCATAGAATTGATAAGAGTAGGCTTAAGTGATTTTGCATTTGGAAAGAATAATTAAAAAAGGGCGTGGTGCGGTGGTGGTAAGGTTGGAGCACTGGCTCGGATGGCAGAACTGGAGAAAGAGGCGCCCAAATCCGGTGGTGTCTTTGCTGAATGGGCCATGGAGCCACTCCAATTTGACAATCTGGATTGGTGTTGCAACTCAGAGATTTCTGTACTCGTCTAGATTGAGAGCATCAATGGCATGCCCATCTCTATAAAGTCGAAAGCATATCAAGCTAGTTAGTGTTCTGTGTTCAAAATAACCTTCAATACCTGTGTTGCTACTTAAAATTCTTCTACAGCGGACGATTGCAAGCGGCATGGCAAGAGTATGTATATCGGGTTATAATTTCAATAGCAACTGTGATAAGTGATGAGATTGTTTTTTAAAGTATATTTTATTTAGAAATATATTAAAATAAATATTTTTATTTTATAAAATTTATTTTTAATATTATAAATATAAATTTTAAAAATATAAGAAATATAATTAAAAAAAATTTAGAATTTTTAAACCGTGCTATTAAACAACATTGAAGAGTCCCTTCTTTTTGTGTGATATTAGTAAATTGTGATAGATTTAAAATTTTTATTTAGAAATATATTAAAATATATTTTTTTATTTTTTTAAAATTATTTTTGAAACCAACATGTCAAAATAATTTAAATTTATATAAAAATTAATTTAAAAAAAAAATCAAAATTTTCATCTCATTTCCAAACATATCTAAATATGATTGTTTGCGGCCCAATTGATCAAAGATTAGTAAGTTATGATCAAATACGGACTTGACTCATGGAGTGAGGAAATCCCGCTACCAGTAAATCTTTTTTTTTAAAAAAGTTAAAATTCTTATTTCTTTGGAGTTGACTGTAGCTTCCTTGAACATTATTGACTCTGCTCAATCAGATAGTATTTTATTTTAAAAATATATATTTTCCCATCGATTTTATTATTTTTATTTCTTAAAACAAAATAAATAAATAAATTAGAATATAACATGAAATATACCCTTCTGACCCTCTCCGGACAGCATTTGCTCTTGAAACGGCGTAGCCGTGATTCATGGTATATGAAATTATGAATATGGCCCTTTTGGGCTCGAAGCCTGAAACTACTATAGTGTAGGTCTTCAGCCCATTTCATCGCCGAATAGCCTCACGTCTGTGATTTTTGTTGCAGACCACCAATTACTTAACTCTCCATCTTGTGACCGAAACATTATGGATCACACCAAATCTATGCAGATGGGCGTGGCCTCTTGAGCTTATCGCTAACAGTAAATTAAGCTCACTTTCAATCCACACATGTTTATTCGGGAAAAAAAGAAATACTTTTGCGAGCAAAATGAAAACTTGAGGCTGCATGGCTCTATCTTTCTCAAGCACGTTTCTTCGAGAAACTTTTGATAAAGTCTTGATCGTCCAAAAGTCATAAGAAACGACAAGATCCACGTCATATCCTTTCCTCAGGGACAAAATATTTGTAGATAGTCCTTATAGCGACAAGCCATTTGATCCATCTTTGTCAAATAATAAAAGAAACCAGTTTCGTCTCTTTTCATATAAAGCAAGATAGCGGTGCGCGCGCGCGCATTTGAGACCGACTTTAAGTTGGTGTGTGGACATTTCACAGACCAATAACAGTTGATGTTAACCCCATTATGGCAAGGCAAACATGGTAAAAACTGCAAAGCTCTTACAGCTCGAGAATCATCCCCAATTTAGACGCAAGCGGTCGTGCTGTTTATCATTATTTTTGTTCCTTCTTGTTTCTGTTCCCAGCAATATTTGAATTCTCCCAGCTTTGATGGAATTGTAAGTTGTAGTCATTCAATTTCACTCATTTTCTCCTTCCCAACTTGATGGATCAGGGACGGGGGCAAAAGGAACAGGCATGGATTTGAAAATCGGCTAAAATTCAGGGAAAGGAAACAAAGATGAAAGCTACAAACACTGCATTTGGAGCATCGTTTTTTGTTCTTTCCTTTCTGGTTGTTGTTGTTATTGGAAATCAATATGGAGAAAACTCTGAACTCATTCTATTCATTTGACTAGTCAACTCCCATAACAGGTTTCAGTAAGGAAGCAGGAGGACATATAAGTAATAAATCCATGTGAATGAATAAATAGAACAACGAAGGGAACCAAAAGAGGCAGTCAAAGGAGATCTAAGGTAGACTATAATCTTCGAATGATTTGTTTTGGATTCATGTGGGTTCATATGCACAAGGTTTTTACGTAATGTGCAAGCCATGTGAACACTACCACTCACAAATTTCCTAGAGCAAAGATGGTTTATCGAACATTATCAGAAGCACACTCCACTCTTATTGCCAATTCTGCAGATTCCCCAAGAGATAGCTAAAAGATGCTCAGTACTCTTGTGAATAGAGAATAACAACGTTGATATATATATATATGATACCACAGAAAACATCACTATTCGCAAATAACCTTCTATTTATAGAAGGGTTTAAACAAAACACAATGCAGGGGAGATGCTGCTGCCAACTTCCGTGTGACGTGTATAATGCACGAGAGAGAGAAATTTAAAATGCTATAAGAGGATCTATGGTTAATTAACTTGAGATTCTCAAGCTTAATGATGTTTTGCAGGAGTCGGAGGAGGGCACTGGTAGCACTTGGCAAAGAGGCCAAATGTGTCAACTTGCTTGATGAAATTGGACATACTAGCCCACCCTCCCAATCCAAAGCCAACCACGAATACCCATACTACTATAAACGCATTCAGTACGTACATGGCTGTCCAGCTTGGGATGAAGAAAGGAGGTTTCTCAGCTGCATCCTGCATTTCCAACAATGAGACGATTGTTTTTACAATACTTGTCAAGGATGCTACAGTTTTAAAGATTTCCACTAGTACAGATTAATGGAGCACTGCTTAATTTATTTTTTTATTTGATTGAAATTTGTCAGCAGAATCTAATTTTAAGTTCAAGTGTACTGTAAAAGTAATGATCAAAGCAGAATCACAGTAATTGCCAAGGTATGGCTAGTACATAAGAGTAGAAGAGTGAATGTGGCCCATAACTGAATGACAAGGAGATGTTACCAACCTCATCTTGTGCAGATAGAAATTAGTGGAGATAGAATAGCGAAGTCAATTTCACTGTCCAAGCTAAGCTATCAAGTTGGAGCTATCCATGAAATTGTGGGCACTTCGAAAATCAAATCCCCTTTTCTACAGTCATTGAGATTTGCTTTAATTACTTTGTACAACAGGACATGCCCCATCTACCACATCTTTTAATGCTTTTGGTATGCTTTAATTTCTGAAATGCGTAGTAACAGGCTATGAGGTCAGGAATTAGACACTGTCTCCTGATTAAGTGACTGATATCACCAAATCAAGTTACCTAGCATGAAATTAGGACCAGAACGGGCTTGCCCTGGTGACTAATTATATGGCTGAAATCCCAGCATCTATACCTCTCAGGATACATGTTCATCTATCCGTCATTTTGTCTTGTAATTTATTGTAAATAAGAAAGTGAAATCAATGACTAGCAACTTCGTCGGAGCATTAGACAATGCCAGCCAGATATACAAGAGGAAGAGAAAATGGACCATTTACCTGTCGAGCAGAGGCAGATCGATAGGTGAGCATATGAGCTAAAGCAGGGATGATGTAGACGGTAAAGCTGACCAAAAGAGCCCCCACAGCTGAGTTGATTGGGCCAAAGAAAGGGAATATGATTGCGAAGAACCATATAGGTATGACCACGGGTAACCGAGACAACGCCCTCAACAAGATGCTCTTTGTATCATGCATCCCAATCACTTTCTCCCACACAAAATACAATGGTGTGCAAGCGAATCCAAATGTTATAAACTGCAATTCATGCACGCATGCACCGAATTAATCAATCAAATCAATCACAACTTTTTACTCGAAGTTGTCATCTAATATTGGTTGTCTTTTCCTGATCAAACAGCATCGTATGTGTCAACGTAACAGTTCATGAATCATGACTAATGACAGAAAATATGCAAAAAAACAAAAAAAAAAACCTGATGAATAAGCATAAGGATAACAGCAGCATCACGCCATGGGGTGCGGGGTAGAAGGGAGAAAGCATTTGAATGAGTGAGGAGTTGATCTCCAAAGGCCCAGTAGGTGGCAGCAGCTGATGGAAGCGTTAAGGTGAACACATAAAGGGTAGCAAGTAGATATATGCACTTGAATTTTTTAGGCTTCCACATTGCGTGCATAATTTCCCTGTAACCAAGAAGCCATGGCCATCAAATAATCCACTTGAAATTGGACAGTATCAAACAAGAGTGACAGATTGATTTGTTATGATAATCCATAAACTTTAGGTAAGATGAGTCAGTAAAGTATTATAGAATAGGAAGCGCAGTGTAAATTTTAGAAAGTCTGATAGCCCAGAACTACAAGAAGCAAGACATTGCCCTGAATTCCTTTAATCCCGTGGAACTCGAACCAAACGGTTTAGTATTGTATCTGCTAAGAGCTAACTAAATCCACTTGCTTGTCCAGGTTCATATAATTAATTTGATGACACGACATTAGATTATGGAGACTCTGACAAGAAGTGCCCTGGCATGGCGGACCTAACATCCGTGGAAGGAAAACCAACCAGGTGCTTATATAGCGTGTGGAAATTGAAGATGAAATTGTAAGTTACATTTGACTGGTCAAAGCCAGGCCCTATCTAAATTCTAAGGTGTAACGTATGCCTTCCAATCACGGTTCCTTTGACCAGAATCAGAATTGATTTCTTTTGGCGTTTTATAGCTGGAATCTCATAAACTCTAAACTTCCCAAACTAGATCATTTAAGGTATAATCATCGAGTTGGTTTAAGAAATTGTCCTCGTTGTTGACCCATAAATTCACGAGGGATAATCTAAAAACCTTTATGTGGTTTCTTGCACAGTGATAGATAGCAATTAAAAGAAGAAGAAGAAGAAGATAGGCTTCTTACACAGTGACAGCATGCCCACCAAAAGTGTAGAGGATATTGGTGGCTCCTGTAAAATAAAGAACTGCCTTTGTTGGGCCCGAGTGAACTACCCCTTCAACCTGTAAAATAATGGTACTAATATTTCAAGAAAAAACAAAAACCAAATCCTGCTGGTGTGGAATGTGGATAAAGGAGATTTATAAAAGATCAGGCGGCTGATCTAAATTAGAGTTACCTGGCCGTGAACAAGAGATGCAACAGTCATATACCAAGCGGTGTAGGTGGTCATTCCAAGTCCAAGAAAAGACCACATTCTATAGTTGTGAAATGAAGGAATGAACACGGTGGTGGCACAGCAGGCTCCGAAAATATAAGTCCATGTCCTCTTGTCAAATTTGTCATCTATGTAGTATATATTGCTGTGATTACCCCAATAATGCACTCGAATCAGTGCATAAAACAAATCCCATTTTTCAATAAATACTGGAAAAGTAGAAAAGATCAATTACAAAACAGAAAAGAAACGAGGACTGACCTTGCACAGGCTACAAGCTGTATCACAGAACCAAACATGAGAAAAGTGCAGTTGAAGGCCAATCCAACAGCTTTCCAAGTTGGACCCAGTAATCCATCTAGCACTTCAAACCACTGCAGACTCAAAATTTTGACAAAACAAAAGTGATATTATAGACAATTAAAAAGAAAAAAGAGGTTTTGGAAAGCATATTCGAATTTTTATATCTAACTTCGTTTTGTTCTTATATTGGGGGTTGTTCTTGGAAGGCTAACCTGTATAACATGGTTCTTGAAGCTGACATTCTCTTTCTCCTTTCTGCTTCGGTATTCAACATAGAGAACACTGATAAGGTAAGCTGTCCAGCTTCCAAGAAAACCATAAAATATCTGCAAAATTATGCCTGAAAGCATCCCCATTTGAGAGAAAGAGTATGGCAGTGTTAACAGAACCTGAGCAACCTGTGACCGCCAAAAAGAAAGTTCCATTTTTTCTTGGTCAAAATTAAGGAAAAGATTCTCTATTTTTCTTCAAATTATGAATCCGGTGTAATAGTACCTGATTTGAAGAACAACTAAACCAGGCATCATAGACAGACCCACCATGCCAAAGAACGCTTTTAAGGCTAAAACCGGATTCATCATTGCTTACTTCTTTCTCTTCATGCCCAGTGTCATTGTTTGAGACCATAGCTTCCTCTGCTTGCTTCTGATTTGACATTTTCCTTTCAATTCTCCTCTACAGATCTGAAACAAACAGTGAAGCCACAATTAAGACAACGTCTGGGCCAAACCAAGAAACCAGAAGTATACGAAGAGAACAGACCAAGAAACTAAAAGAAGTTATGATTATAGTTGGTTTTGGAAACCGCTGGGATCTCTCTTGGATTTATAACGTTGAGACAGAGGAATTTAGGGGCCTCTTACGGACAAATGTGTGACAGCCCTGCGAAGCCTGTGCCTCTTCAACTCCCTTTGTCAGCACAGATGTGCTTCTCTCGTTTTATACCTTTTAAGAGTAGGAAAACTCTTAGTAGAGTACTGTAATCCAAAAACGTCTGTTAAAGCTTTGCCTACAGTGATAGAAACAATGGATGGCAAATTGACAATTCATTAATTTTCCTCTTTTACCTTACTAAATATGAGATACCCTTCTCTCAAATGCTGATTTACCGAAAAGAATTTACACTGCATGCATCAAAATCCGATTCACGGATTAACCCAGCAAGCAAAAAAGTAAATCTCTCTCTCTCTCATCTATCTTTAAAAGGGAACTTTGAATACTGCAACTGTAAGAGATCTGACAAAACGAAACACCAAGTAGGAGTTGGTTTTTTGCAGAGAACACTGCCTGCCCTGCCCTCTGGTGTTTTGAGAAACGGAGAAAAACAAATATTTTGACTCTGCCTGTGTGTTTTCAGTTGACAAGTTTCTGTCACTCTACTTGTTCAATGTTGAGTGTTGGTCTCAATGGTTACTATGATACCCTCCCTTTTTAAATGAGTTGGGCGGATCTTTCTCTCTCTCTCTCTCTCTCTCTCTTTTCATTTTGTAAGCACTTACAGGAAGTGACTAAATTTGCAGTAAAACGGCACTTTTTTCTGTAATAAAGATTGGAAATCTTCATAAAACAGGCCACCATGTATCACGTTGTGGATTCGGATGTGTGTATTAATTGATACTTAGCTGGAAAGGCATGTTTGTATTATCGAGATTATAATAGCTAAAACCCAATCCAAAACTCATGCTTGATTCTTCGTAAAATACGATGGGAAAAGAGCTATTCGCTGCTAGGTACTCTCAACTCCCACAAACTACATACAGGATGTGTATATATCACTCAGAATGAAGTGGCAATGGTGTTAATAAACTAGAAAGTTTCCCAATTCTTTCATGCAATTAACATGTTATTTGTAAGACTAATGTTCTCTTCCGTTTTGATACCACAAAACAAATTCAAGAGAAGGGCGCCTTCTAAATTTAAATCACGCAACAGTGTGGGTATCATAAGATCATATATAGTTATCTCATCTACCACACGTTATTAGGGAAAAGGCGAAACAAAATCATACTTTAGTTGCTTTTTGACACAGAGATCTCAGTTGACACGCACAGAGACAAGGATAACAGAGTCTGCCATAGCTCAAAACTCTAAAAAACCAACAGCAACATTAAAAATATTCAATTTTTATTCACCAAAATCTTTACTTGTCAAAATGTTCTTACAACCATATAGATAAATAAATAAATAAAACTAGAAAATCCTAATAATATTGAATAAGAAAAATAAACTAACTTCTCACAAAGTTTATCATGGAGAGAGGGTTTGTTCTTCTTAATTAAAGTGCTAAAGTAACTAGTTTTGCACGAATTTACTTGGTGAAACTGATTTCTTTTTCTCAGTCAAAAGTTCATAGCATTCCAATATATATTTTTGCCAGTGAGTTTTATCTCCGTTGATTGATTGATGGCGCCGTTAAATCCTGGTTTCTTATCCTGAAGTAGGTAAACATAACATGTTTAGTGGATGGAGGGGCCATCTTCATCTCCTCACTCGGTTCCTCCTCCTTTATCAACTTTTCCACAATATGCTCCCTGTCTCGCTTTATCTCTGTCTCTTGACTGATTATTCATTAATATGCGTGTCTTCTGCTGTTAGCTAGCTAGTGATTTCACAAGGATATTGCCCCTAATACTTGCCCAGTTGCCCTTATTTACTATTGAATGATGATAAATTAATGTGTATCAACAATGACATTGATTAACTTGATATTAGTGATCAAAAACTAGAAAGAAACATTCTACGGGGTTTAATTTGAAGGAGGACGAGAGTTTCCTGCCTTGGTAAAATTATTAGAAAATATATATACACATACACTTTCACTTCTTTGAAAAAAAAAAAATGGAAATATATATATATATATATATATATATATATATATATATATATATAACGGCACAGTTGAAAGCTTGTTGGGACTCTTGAAGATCAAGTTTTAAATATTCTATCCATTTTTATTAATATCAGAGTATCTACACACAAAAAAAATAAAATTCTTAGTCATTTTTAATTTATTTTAAATGATGGCATGAAAAATGAACTCGATAATACCTTTTGATCCAAGACATGAAAAATTTATGTATCTTAATTTATATATTTGAGATTTGATTTCAACCATAACATAAAAAAACGTTCATTCTCATTTGTTTTGTCTGTTTATCACATGCTTATAGCTCATGTTTTGAATGGTATTTAAAACCTTTTATAAATTATTAGTTCTAGATAATTTCTCTATTGTAACTCATCATCGATGTTATTATTCTTGAACTTCACAAAAAAAAAAGAGAATGAATTAAATTGGAGTCCTACATATTGAATTATCATAAATTAATACTGGAGTCAACACTACCGTATACGAATTCATCAATATGGACAAAGGAAGAAAGCAGCGGAAACAAAACCTGGAGAAAAAATAAATTCTCAAACAGTCGCCTTCACAAAGCTAAAAAAATTTCTCCATTCGTTATAGAAAAATAAATAAATAAATAAAAAGCGTTCCATTCACTATGAAAAGGGAAATTTAAATAAAAGAAGCGAAAACGGTGGGATAATTATGATTAGAGAGATAAGTTAAAAATAAGTTATCTTTTTTAGTAATTAAGTTGCTAAGGTCCCTACAGTGCCTACAAAAGTTCTAAATAATGGTGAGTTTATAATATGGCCTGCGGCAAAAGGAAAAGTTTCTTGGTAATTATAATTGTGTTTTTGGTGGTATGTATGGTGTAATTAGAGCTGCCGGGATTTTATAATTAAATATGACCTCCTTCTGCTATACGCAGGATTTTAGGTAAAGATCAATCATTAATCTTGTTATACACTAAACACTGGTCGTCGTGGACAATTAGTATATGGAAGGAATTCATAACCTATTCAGAAAAAAATATATGAAGAATTACGAAGAAGAACTCATGGCATGCTGGTAAAAATATTAATAAGATAATGAGAAAACTATCAATTAGCTAGGACTTGAAAGAAAAGGAACTAACTTAAAAAAAATGACGCGTAACTATAGAGGTAGATTTGATTTGAATCCCAAGTAATTTTTTATATCAATTTTATTCTTTGAAAATTTAAAAATTATCAATTAAGTCTTTTCATCCATATTTATCTCGGGCTCTTTTGAAAAAATTATATAAAAAACAATATTATTTCATAAGCAACTTCGCATTTTTTGGCTAATGAATTCTGATAGAAGGTTTGAATTTTTAAAAAAATGATTGAAAGAAAAACTGATACAAAATTTGTTTCTAGACAAAATTAATATCGATGTAATAATTGAAGGGTAATAGGAGGTTGTTCTATATAAAAATGAGTAGATATTAAAGCAACATGCCTTAATTGGTGAGTGAGCGACTAAAAGGTATTTACAATGAATGATAATGCAACTAAATAATGGATTTAAAACCTCCTAAAAATAAATAAAATCTCTTTAAAATAAACCAATAAAAATACCTCCTTTGCTCTTAGCATTCCAAGTGAGTGTAATAGATGGCCCAAAAAAAAATGAGCTCAGGTGTGGTAACTTGAGCCCAACTCCCTAGAAGGTATGAGCTAGTGAAAGAAGTTGGAGTCCATGCAAGGCGCGCACTAAGCACTCTCGTGGGCCTGAATTGTCACACCCAAGCCCAACATGTTTGGGCTTGTGTAGCACATTGCTTAAACCTAACGCTCGTTAGAAAATTTTTCTAGAACCCCATACAATCCCTCATTATTTTATATTGATCAATTATATATTATTTTGAATAGAACACAACTCAAAAGATTATAAGAGTAAAATTACACTATAGACCCTCCACTTCACATAATAACAAAATTCATGGGCTATAAACACATAATAAGACCTTCAAAACAAATTATATTCTTTACTGCATATACATTTTAAAATTATTTTTCTTTAAAATATTATTATTTTTTTTCTTTAAAATATTATTATTATTATTTTCTAAAAAAATATTTATTTAAGTATCAAAGAGTCTTTATCTCAACCGAAAAAGATCTTTTATTATTACTATCTGCAAACCATCTTAACTCACCAAGCACAAGATAGAAGCTATCAATCATTTTAATTAGAAAAAACATATAAAAATATTATGACCATTTAATTAACTAATAAAGCTTTACTTGAAATTTTTAAAACATCATTATATGATTACCGAAAGAAACTTGATAACCCATAAATTAAGAATATTTGATTGAAATGGCAGTGACAAAAGACCGATCAATGGATATTTATTTGGTTCCTTCCTAATCTTTAAAAGCTTCTCTTAATTTGGTCTGGGTACATCAGAATAAGTATTATGAGCTACAAGCTCTTTCTTTGTGTAGCTTAACCTTGGTATTTTCTGTCATTATAAAACCCTGCTTTGAATTAAGTTTAAACTTGCTTTATGTCAAAATTTGAAGAAAAAAAATTGCAAATTAATTGTTTTAGTGTTTTTAAATTGTTTTGATATGCTATATCAAAATTAATTTTTAAAAAATATATATAATATTATTTTAATATATTTTTAAATAAAAAATACTTAAAAAAACAATATTTTTACAGTCTCGTAATCAATATCTCTACACTATCAGAATCAAGTATATATATAAGGTTTGAACAGGAGGACATGCTTTTTGCCTCCAACAAAACCACCACAAAACAAATTGCTTTCAAAGGTACGTGTTTCAATATTTAGTGGGGGCATAAATCATTATTTGACATATCAGTTTTATTGGTACCACTACTAAAGATCAAATGCCCATACTTTATTCTGAACCAGAATTGCAAGGGAGAGAATTGTTGGTGGAGGACATGGAAGCTTGAACTAGCTACGTCTTTCCCAGTTAATTTAAATATGCCTCGCCAATATATTATACGTACCAGTTTCAAGTTTCCATGAGACCATGCTTGATCATATCAGCAAACAGAAAAGGAGAAGATTTTCCTTCCTGTTACATGATTCGTTGAGGGATTTTGATAAATCTTGTATGGAGTCAAACATTCATTGATTCCTACGTCCTAGCATGACTCTCTTGCAATCACTGTCCTGGAAATACATGATTTGTATGGGTCCTGTTAACATAATTTTGTTTTCGACCAAAGCTAACGTTAATCACTACTTGTTTCTGTGTACCAGTTGCAATGCGGGTGGTACAAATTGAGGAAAATGTATTTGTATACGTATGCCTTTTTTATTAACATGTGTATATACTGATTCATGGGCCAAACAAATTAATAGCTTATGTATATTGTATATGCTTGTATGTACGCCGAGTGATCATAGTCAAACGCGGTCCCATGCTCAGGAGCAGGTTAGTGATAATAAAACCCTGAGGTGAATCTTACATCCACTTCGTATTTATTTGAAATTTGTTTTTTTTTTATTTAATTTGATTTTAATATCATTTAAAGTTTATTATTTTTTCAATTTTATCCTAAAATATTTTATTTTCATTTATTTTTTGTATCGAATTTGATTTTTGTTCTTTTGATTGCTATTTTTTTATTTTTTGCTTTTTTTTTCTCAATTTTATTCTTCAAAATTTTATTTCATTTAATTTATTTTCAGTTTTAGTCTTCCTTTTTTATTGCTATTTTTTTTATCATTTCCTTATTTTTTTTCAATTTAATCTCTGATTATTTTCTTGTTGTTTTTTACAACATTTGGTCCTCATTGTTTTTATTGTTGTTTGTTGTGATTTTTATTTTCTTATGATTGATAAAAAAAAATTTCATGACTATTTTCTACAGGGTAATCTCAGTCTCATGACTCGGGCCACTAGTTTCGAAGATTAACCTGGTTTAAATTCGATTCTTTTTAAGTCGTTTTTAAAAATTGATTTTTTTTCAGTTTCATCATTTGACATTGAATTATTGGGCTTCAAGCGTCGTGATTTGTGCCATTTTTTTTTGCTGGTATTCTTATCTCATATCCTAATACACGAGTTAGTCAAGTTAACCTTAGTTGACTAGAGTTTTTAAAAAAAAAAAATTGTAAAATTAATTTTTCTTTAATTTTATTATTTTTTATTAAATTATTGACCCTTGAACTTTGTGATTTTTTTTATTTTTTTTTACGCAGGATTATCCCAGGTGCATGTTAGTCAAGTTAACATGTGTTAGCTCAGATTCTCGTTACTTTTTTTTATTGATTTAGCTATGTTTTTTTTTTCTAGATCCTTTTTCTAAATTTAATTTTTTAATTTGGATTTCACATCGAGTTTTGCACCCGAGTTTACCTTAGTTTTTTTCTTTGACGTTTCATTTGATATTAGAATATTCAACCTTGAATTTTATAGTTTAATTTTTTGTATTTTTAGCAGGGTTATTTTACTCTCATGTCTTTAAGTAATATGTTGATGAAGTTAATCTGTTGATTTTATTATTGTTTGATAAATTTTAATTTAAAAATATTTGAGTTAGCCAGCGACATTAAGATGGTTACCTTTTTAGTTACTGCATTTATTTCATCATTACCACTTTACCAGGCTGAGCAAACAAAGCCGATTTTATTTTGTATGTATTCCTTACGTTCGATCAGATTATCAGAGGCTTTACGTTTTTTGGTTCGATCTCTTTGAGATGTTCTCAGTCTGCACACTTACATGTATTATATAGAACTTCAGTGTTACAACGAATATGTTTAGCAAATGCCACGTCACTAGTCCACAAAAATTAAAGCAATTGTTAGCATTCCTGTGTTTTTAATTTAGTACTAGCTAGTCAAATGAAATCTTTTTGCAATCAAGGGATTAGTCAAAGGTTTCATCAAATTTGATTTGCATGCAGGAACCAAAAAAATTCTGACGCTGCCTTGTAATCTCTTGTCTGCACTTGGTCTCTCATATACATGTCTTCATAAGGATAGAAGTCAAGGAATGCAAGTAATTGACCATTGATGCTTGATGACGAGGCTTAAGCATACCCTTTTATTACTCACCGATCAGTCTTCTTAATGGCTTCATCTATGATCAATTCTATCACGCAAGATTAATGAAGAGCTGGGATTATTAGCCTTGTGTCTGCCATTAGTGAGTTGTTGTATTTACAACCGAGTTTATTAATTTTCGCAACCTGTATAAGTTCTCATCACCTCTTATGGATAAGCATTTAATATTTCTCTCACCATATTGACGATGGCTGGCCATTTTAGCTCCTACACCGACAAAAGTCACCATTAATTAAGTTGCAGAAGACAAAAGGTTAGCCCATTATGATCAGCTTCTCTCCATATTCTCTTACACTTCCTGTAAAATAAATGAAGCATGGAATTGTAACTTGATTTTCTTAATCTTGCAATGCCAGTTATGGCTGCTAGATAACCCGAGAATAGATCAACAAGATAAGAGATCAGTTACTTGACAAGTATAAAAGCCAAAAAGGAGTTAAGTGGGTGGGAATTTCGATACAGAGGAAATGCTTTACGAGACAAGATCGAAGCCTAAAGCCACTTTAAGCCAAATAGAATTACGTGTGGAGAGAAGATTCCTGCCATAGTGGGAGGCCTTATCGTGTTAGCAGAAATAGTGCAAGTTGAGATTGCAAAAGAAGAAATTATTTTCCTCTCTTTGCATGCGAGATCAGCAATCACCTTTTAATATCAAGCTACAGTTCTTTGATTTTCTGTCTTGTAACCCATGATCAGTGTTATAGTTCCCTTTTAGTCGCCGCTTGTCAGCAGGTCATGATTGCCATCTGCCAGTAGACAAAGAAAAACGGAGCTAAAAGTGAAGAATGTTAGCAAATGGAATCAAGTGAAAAAAGAGATTTCCTCTAGCTACGACTCCCCACATACAAAGTTGGTCAACGTTCTTTGTTTATTGCTTGTCAATATGACAATCCTTTTGTTCTCTTGATTTCCACTTCCATTCTTTATTAGATATTGAGCCATCCACTACGAATTAAGTGAGAAAGGAGATTATGCAGCAAATTTAACTTGGTGGCAGAACGATTCTCCCAGCATCTCTTAGACATTATTCTCAACTTACTCGTCAATCAATTAATACCACTGCAGTCGTCTGGTTGCTTCTTCATGAATATTATAAGATTAGACATCCAAAACTTAAATTGAAATCAAAACATCACTTGCATATATAATTAGATTTGTCGAAACAAGGATTCAGTTCCCTGGCAGCAACTAGCTAGGGGTGTCGTCATTCACTTGAAACTGATAAAAGAAAATATATATAAAAAAAACTCAACAAAGTGACTCATTGCACAATCCAAAAAGCATTGCACTTCAAGGAGTTCTAATGCCATTCGATAGCCATATTCTGGAAATACCTTTGCATAAAAATCCATATGAATTAAAGTATGGTTATTTTGGTAAAGGAGTTGAATTATATTGTAATGAAAAACACCCAATTTATTACTAGTACTGGGTTTGCGTCAATTCGATAAATTAAAGGAGATGTTATTTAAAAGAAAACATTAAATTGACTCTATAAATTTTGTTTGTGCTCTAAATCCAGCCACGAGGAAATGGGCCGTGGGTTCTCTACTAGTCAGACCCATAAAATCCTCTCGGCCTAACCCTTCATTGTTTGGTAGAAAGAGAGACCGATACTTTGTTAAAGAACATTTATGTTCGGTAATGAAACCAACCTCGTGAAAACCATACCGTCACCGACTCACCGGCTTGTATCTGTTCTTCCATCAGACGAACAATGAAACCCATGCCTATCAGAACAGAGCAAAGCATTGTATAAAGTGGCAACTATTTACAAAGACAAGATAAATCACAATTTATTATGCCTGAAAAAGAGAGTCTGTTCTGTTTAATTATCTTGTGTGCATGCACTGGGTTAGCATGGTTTTAGTTGTCTCTCTGATGCCCTTTGTTTTTTCACATCTATATATGTATGTGTAGAAAATGGTTTTTCTTATTGATTCAGTTTACAATATACAGCTATATATATAGGAGAATTTGTTTGACTGTTACAAGAATTATAAATAGCATTAAAAACTATAATTACTAAGAATTAAAACTGATCTTCGATTACTCAATCAGTTTTGATTGAGATGAGTAAATCTCTCTTCAGTTACACAATCAGCAGAGGATATCTCTCTAATACCCTCCCTCAAACTTGGCGGGCCTGCACGGACAAGTTTGCGAGTAAAAAGAACATGTCGATTCTTGTGAAGAGGCTTGGTGAGCAGATCTGCAGGCTGATCTATGGAAGGGATAAAGCAAACACGATGGCTTCCAAGTGCAACCTTCTCACGAACAAAGTGATAATCAAGTTCAATATGTTTAGTGCGGGCATGGAATACCGGATTGGAAGCCATGTACGTAGCACTGAGGTTATCACAATGCAAGAGAATGGGAAATTGAATGCAAGCACCAAGTTCATAGAGTAAGTAGGCTAACCAAGTAGTCTCTGCACTAGCATGGGAAAGAGAACGATACTCAGACTCAGCACTGGAACGAGCAATGTTAGGTTGCTTTTTAGAGCACCAAGAGACCAAGTTAGTGCCAAGATAAACAAGATAACCAGACGTTGAACGGCGAGATTCTGAACAGCCAACCCAATTAGCATCCGCATAGGCAGTAAGATAAGTAGGATGGTGTTGAGGACCAAAGAACAAGCCATGGTCAAGGTCAAGTGAGCCTTTGATGTAGCGAAGTATGCGCTTAGCAGCAATTAAGTGAGGGAAGTGTGGCTAACTCATGAACTGAGCAATAGAATTAACAGCGAAGGCAATGTCAGGGCGAGTGATTGTCAAGTACTGTAATGATCCAACAATTTCTCAAAAGATCGATGGATTGGAAAGGAGAGCACCATCATTAGAAGTGAGAATATCTTTTGCTGACATCGGAGTACTCACAGGTTTACTAAGCAGCATATCATGCTTTATGAGAAGATCATATGCATATTTGAGTTGACTGATATGAACACCTTTATTTTGAGATGTAACCTGTGACCACAATGTCATCAACGTAGAGGAGAAAATAAATTGTATGGCGCTCATGTTGGAAAACAAATAGAGATGAATCAGCCAAGCTCTGAACAAAGCCAATTGATAATAAGAAGCATGTCATTCGGTGAAACCATGCACGAGGAGCTTGCTTGAGACAGTAGATGGCTTTGTTGAGCTTGCAAACATGAGATGGCCATAACTGATTAATGAATCCTGGTGGTTGAGTCATATAGACGTCTTCTTTAAGAAAGCCATGGAGGAACGCGTTCTTAACATCCAATTGACGAAGTGACCAGCCTCTAGATACAGCAAGAGAAAGCACAACACGAATAGTTGCAGGTTTAATAACAGGACTAAAGGAATTTGTATAGTCTATACCTTGTTGTTGATGAAATCCTTTAGCCACAAGTCGTGCTTTGTGACGTGCAATTGTGCCATCTGGGTTGTGCTTTACTCGAAATACCCATTTGCAGCCAACAAGATTTTGAGGAAGGAGGAGGAACCAATGTCCAAGTTTTATTTTTCAGCAAAGCATTGATTTCATCAGCCATTGCAGCACGCCATATCTCATGTTTAGAAGCTTGAGTGTAGCATGTGGGCTCTATAGTTTCAATGACATTAAAGAGAGCACGAGGAATTGGATATTTGCTGTAGACATGTCCTTTTAGGTGGAGAGGGTGCTGTTCTTGGTGGCACAGGAAGAGACTAGGGAGCAGGTGATAAAGATGTTGATGGTGCTGGAGGATTAGAGACAGGAGAAGGATCACCTGAGACCAGCTGTGGAACAGTTGCATCAGGCGCAGATGGCTGAAGAGAGGTGGATGCTATCTGTGAAGTAACTGGATGTGATGAACGTCGGCGCTGATAAGTGAGGATGGGGGCGGCAGTGGGCACCATAGACTGGGATGTAGCTGATGATGCTGTAATCGGGAATTCAATATCCATTTCACACTACTCTGGTTAAGACATCTCAGCAGGTGAATTTGGACCAGAAGGAGCAAGTTGTGGGAGCTCTGAGCTGGACAAAAGTGTGAATTCCAATAGGCCAGTATCGGGAATTGAATGTGCCTGCAACTATTTGTAAGGAAAAACTATTTCATTAAAAATAACATGCCTAGAAATATAGACACGACCGGTGGTAGGATCTAAACAACGATAACCTTTGTGTTGAGAACTGTAACCAAGAAAGACACACTCAATGCTACGACTTGAAAGTTTATCGGAGACATAAGACCCAAGATGAGGAAAACATGAACATCCAAAAACCCGAAAAGAGGAATAGGAAGGTGGGCTGCCATAGAGACGAGTATGTGGAGTATCCCAATGAAGAGTGGGTGTGGGAAGAAGATTAATAAGGTAAACGGAGGTTAAAACAGCTTCAACCCAAAGATTATGTGGAGTACCGGAAGTGAGAAGGAGACTGCGAGTCATTGTAGCAATATGGCGGTGCTTACGTTCGGCAAGGCCATTTTATTGTGGTGTGTGGGGGCAAGAAAATCTTTGTTGAATTCCCAAGGATTTACAATAATGAGAAAATGCATTATTGACATATTCTGTCCCATTATCACTTTGAAGAAATTGAATGGTTTGGTGGAAGATGTTTTGAATCTTGGCAACTAAAGTTTGAAAATGAGTGAGGACTTCATTTTTGCGACGCATAGGGTAAATCCAAGTGTAACGTGAGAATTCATCAGTAAATAGAACATAATATTTGAAACCACTTACAGAAATGGTAGAGGAGGACCAAACATCACTATGTATAATATGAAAAGGAGTGCTAGCAGTCTCTTTGGTGGAAGGAAAAGGTAATTGGTGAGACTTGCTAAGTGCACAGTCTCGACAAAAAGAAGGAAAAGACAATTTGGAATTAATTATAGGACTTAGATGTGCAAAGACATTTGATGACGGATGACCCAAACGATTATGCCAGATGGAGGAGTGAACGGAAGCAAGGGCTTGTGGAGAAGTAGAGACGTTTGATAGATTAAGCGGATACAAACCATCTTTACAAGGGCCCTGAAACAATAGACATCCAATGCGTAAGCAATAGATTTGATAGAAGTCAGGTGCAAAGAGAAAGAAAACATGATTATCTTTAGTGAAACGAGCAACAGATAGAAGATTTTTACGAATAGATGGAATACGGAAGACATTTTATAGAGTGAAGGTAGAAGAGCCTAATGAAAAGGGGAGGTTACCAGTATGGGAAACAGACATTGAGTCCCCATTACCCATATAGACATTATGCGGCCCACCATAAGGTTGAGAATTATTGATGGGCATGGCTGTCATGTGATGAGTTGCACCTGTGTCTGGGTACCAGTTTGGATCAGCAGCATAATGTACACAAGCAAATGGAGTGGTAGTGTTTGGACTAGAAAATCTATGTGGACATTGAGAGAGTCCATGGTGACTTGAGTGACAATTTGGACACCATTGAGGTGCTGGGCCAAGAATACCATTTGGTGGAGGACGAGCAGCCCAAGCTGGTGAAGTAAATGGCCCTGATGGAGGCACATGTTGTTGTTGCATAGGAAATGAAAACCCAACCTGTGACTGTGGAGTGGCGCGCTGCTGAGAATAGCGACCACGTCTAAAGCGACCACTGGTGGGAAATTGATGACCAGTATTAGGGCGGTGATCACGACGGGTAGAGGGAGCATGAGTGTGATTGAAAAGAGCGATGGTTGTAGGAGAATCAGCAAGACGAGATTGTTGAGCATCAAAAGAGAGAATTCGAGCCCGAAGTTGAGTGAAATCTGGGAGTGGAGGATTTTGAGTGAGGGCAGTACGAAGCATGAGATAATCAGGGCCAAGACCATGAAGAGTGGCGATGACCAAATCCTCATCAGGAACAGGCTTGTTAATAGAAATCAATGCATCAGCAATTGATTTAGCATGACGAAGATAAGTATCAACAGATTGAGTGCCTTTATTGAGATCAAGAAGTTTTGAGATTGGTTGCACTTGCTACAGACTTTTGGGAAAAGTGACGTTCAAGACAGTCCCAAATTGCCTTTGATGTGTCGAAACCAATGGTAAGTTGTGCAATGTTTTCTGTTAGAGTGGTGGTGAGGATGCTAACAAATTGTTGGTCAATGATGAACCAGCTAGCATGATCAGGATTAGGAATGGATCTTGCAGATTGAGTGTCAGAAGTAGAAGCAGAAGCAATATTCAGGATGGTGAGAGATGGTTCAGGAATGGTGCCATCAACATATCCCTAAAGTTTGGCACCATGAAGGTAAGGTTTGATTTGCCGAAGCCAAGTGAGATAATTGGTTTCAGTAAGTTTGGTGAATTGAGCAGTATTTTGAGAGAGAGCTGAAGAGATGGTGGCCATGAGAAAGAAAAAGGAAAAAGGAAGAGAAACGCTAAAAAAAAAGAAATAGGTGAGGATCGTAGGTTTAGGCTGATACCATGTAGAAAATGGTTTTTCTTATTGATTCAGTTTACAATATACAGCTATATATATAGGAGAATTTGTTTGACTGTTACAAGAATTATAAATAGCATTAAAAACTATAATTACTAAGAATTAAAACTGATCTTCGATTACTCAATCAGTTTTGATTGAGATGAGTAAATCTCTCTTCAGTTACACAATCAGCAGAGGATATCTCTCTAATAGTATGTCTCTCTCATACCTCGTGATAGTAAATGAATCAGCAGGTTTTGTTGCCTGACGTTACGAGTCATGAGAGAACCCATAATAGAGCCTGCAAGACGAGGGAGGTGTTTAATAACCGAGAAAAGCCAAGAGTTGTGTGAGGTTGAGAATTTTGGTTGTCAGAGACATGTTTTGAGACGACAAGATCATGGACTAAATATCATTTTAAAAAATCAGAAATTACGTGAGGCAACATTCTTTACAGCCCGGGAGGTCATATATATCTTGTCATTAATAATGATGAAAGTTGAGATTGCAGAAGAGGAAAATCTTTTCCTCTCTTCACATGTGAAATATTCAGCTACATGTGCCCTTTTTATATCAACTTATAGTTTTTATAGTTCGTCGGTGCGTTCCCTTTCAGTTAAGCCTGACCATTGCCGAGCCCTCAAGAAAAATCAAAGCAGGAAGCGGAGGATAGAAAAATCAACATTAATTTCCCTTTTAGCTTGCAATCAAGAAAAGGAGGTTTTCTGTGCTTAACAAGGCCAGTCAACGTTTCTATATTTGTAATCTCATTATTCTCTTGAAAGCGCACAGAGAAGAAAAGCATCTCTCATTTAACAACATATTAGAGAATTCAGTGTTGTTTCGCAATGCAGCCAAATCTCAAAGTCAAGTACTGAATGCTTAAAGGTTTATAACTGATGTGTGCGCTCTTGTAGACGTGTGGCTTCGGGAGATATAGCTTCAATCCCAGCCTACAGCCAAAATATAAATGGCAAATCCAAGAATTTGGAATGAAATCATTGTATTTCTTTTCTATCTCACGAAAGTGCAGAGAGAAGAAAATTCTTCATGGAAATTCTTAAATGACAAATTCTTATATTTTTTTACAAGATATAAGTTGTCATATTAATATTTTTAATATAAAGAATATTTTTAAAAAATAATTAAGGGGGCAATTGCCCCCTCTTACCCACATGTAGCTTCGCCCCTGCACATAGCTCGCACACGATTTTTATTACACACAACCTTTTATATCTATGCAGGGACAATACTGTATTTTTACACCAATTGTTACACGGGCTTGTAACAGCTAGCCACGATCTTTATTAACGGTGCATTGTACAATAGCCAACGAGTCACCACGCTAGCTGATTGATACCAACTCAACAATTAATATTCCACACCAATTTCTCTACCACTGACACGTGTTTTTATCTCCCCAGATAAAGTTTAAACCTCATGGATTAACTGTATAAATACACATTTAGTCTCTATTTATTAACTTAAACATTAAAGGAGTCGTTATCCCTACAAATGAATAATTTTTCAATAAAAATCCCAACCTAAAACAGAGCCAGCTTAGAATAATGAATTTGTCCAAAATCAAATATCTTTAAACAATATAAAATTTATTTTACATATCATAATAACAATTCTGAAATGAAACGTAACATCAATTAGCAATAACTTCCGAAACAATAAAGACAACTCTGCTAAACACGGCATACAAAATCATAAAATAAAAAGAACTCAAAATAACAAATATCCAGGCACCAAGAAAGCCCAACAAATGCGAAAAACCACCAGCTATCAACCGTCCGATCTAACTCTCACTAGAAGGCTTGTCCAGTAACTAAAATCCAGAGCCCATGGAACCAAGCAAGCCCAAAGAGTGAGAAAAAGTCACAGCCATTAGATTCCAATCTAGAAAGCATACACCAACCGTCCGATGTAGGTCTCCCTATGAAACCCAGCATAAAACCAAAATACCATCTCGCACAAACCTCACAACTGTGTTAGGGTTTTTCCTTCTCTCCCTCTACACTCCCAACCGTCTACCTCCGAGGTTAAAGAGACAGCCGCGCTTTTGCTGTCCGCCTTGACAGAACACTATCTTTGTGTCTTGGCCCTCAGTTTTGCTTTAATCCTTACCTTCCTTTTAGTTTTAGAAACTAAACTAGTAAAAAATGGTGAACAAACTATCAAAGGCTGATAAGAAAATCGCTTACGACGCTAAGCTGTGCCAATTGCTGGACGAGTACAGCCAGATCTTGATTGCAGCAGCTGATAATGTTGGGTCTAACCAGCTGCAAAATATCAGGAGGGGTCTTAGAGGTGACTCTGTGGTGCTCATGGGAAAGAATACCATGATGAAGAGGTCTGTTCGGATCCATTCTGAAAAAACTGGAAACAAAACTTTCCTTAACCTTATCCCTCTCCTTCAGGTATACAACAATATAGATTATCTCGTTCCTTTTATTTCTTTTCTTATTGTGCTTAAGTTGCTCATTTTTGTTTTGACTAATCCTAAATTTACTGTTTTGTTTGAATAGGGTAATGTCGGGTTGATTTTCACTAAAGGTGATCTCAAGGAAGTGAGCGAGGAGGTTGCGAAGTATAAGGTGCTGTAAGCTAATTCCAATTCCTTTTTATTGTTTCACATTATCGTTAATCTACATTGTGGTGTTATACTGCATGATTGAATTCCCTCTGTTTTTTTAATCTCACTAGTCTCCGTAACAAAAAAAATGTATAGTTATGCTGGTTTTTGTTGTTTAGAACTATTAATCATTTGTACCTTGTCGTTACATGTCTGTTAATACCAACACATTAACAGTTGCCATTTCTGGTTTGTGATTTTTACACAAAATGAAGATTAATGGCAATTTAAAGAATTTTGGCAATGTCTCTGGAAACAAAATAACTTTAATATCATGTATGTTGAATTATCCCAAGTGATATTATTAAATGGTGGTGAGCAAATTTATAATTGGGATTTCCTAGCTTTGATTGAAATTATAACGAATGCATGTTTGTTGCTAATAGAGACGCCAAAAAAAGTTTGCTCATGAATTCTATTTATACTACTAGAAAACAGAGTCATTTTTTTTGTCTGGTGATTGAGGATATTTTTTATAAGTTGTTTGTCACTAATTTTTCAAATGCATTTCTTTGATTTGTTAAAACAGGTTGGAGCTCCTGCTCGTGTTGGTCTGGTTGCCCCAATTGATGTTGTTGTACCTCCTGGCAACACAGGGCTTGATCCATCCCAGACCTCTTTCTTCCAGGTCTGTCACCTATATCTCATGATGATAATGTTTGTGCTTATAGATTTTGGGATTTTTTTTGTAACGCAGTTCTGTAGCTTTCTGGTGCTTGCTGTTTTTCTCTTAACTCTTATAGCTGCTTTATTCTTTTCTACAGGTGCTCAATATTCCAACCAAGATTAACAAGGGTACAGTCGAAATTATCACCCCAGTCGAGCTGATCAAGAAGGGTGACAAGGTTGGCTCTTCTGAGGCTGCTCTACTGGCAAAGCTTGGCATTAGGCCATTTTCTTATGGTCTGATTGTCTTGTCTGTTTATGACAATGGCTCTGTCTTCAGCCCCTCGGTGCTTGACCTGACAGAGGATGACCTTGTTGAGAAGTTTGCTACTGGTATCACTATGATCACCTCCTTGTCACTGGCCATCTCCTACCCAACCCTTGCTGCTGCACCACACATGTTCATCAATGCCTACAAGAATATTCTTTCTGTTGCAGTTGCAACTGAATATTCTTATCCTCAAGCAGAGGAAGTGAAAGAGTTCCTGAAGGTTTGTTATTTGTTTATTCATTTTCAGACTTAAATTGTAGTTATGCTACCTGTTGCTGTAGACTGTTCTAACGTTCTTGTTTGATTGCAGGATCCTAGCAAGTTTGCTGTCGCAGCAGTTCCTGCCGCCGCCGCCGCCGCTTCTGGTGGTGCCCCAGCTGCTGCCAAGGAAGAGGAGAAGAAGGAAGAGCCAGCGGAAGAGTCCGATGATGACATGGGTTTCAGCCTTTTTGACTAAGTTTTGTTTTGGTTTTTATCTAGGAATTTACCATGCTGTGGCTAATCACTTAGTTTTTCCTATATTCCTTTTCTGTCTTCCTAGTTTTTTCTGACAATTTGTTTTTGAGCCATTGAGCAAGTCATGAAAGCATGGTAGGTTGTTGTTTTCCTGCAATTCTTATTTAAATCTTTTGAATTTTGTTTATTTTTTCCTGTTCTGTTTTCCTAGTTTTTTCTGACAATTTGTTATTAAATTACTGAGCAAGTCATGAAAGCATGGTAGGATGTTGTTTTCCTGTGATTCTTATTTAAATCTTTTGAATTTTGTGTATTTTTAACCTGACTGCACTTTGAAGCAGTTGATTTGCAAATAAGTGAAAGGTACTCTCATGCTTAGTTGGTCGACGTAAGGAAAACATGTTCCCTACGCGTGGATAGAAACATGGCAAGATGTAATAGTATTTCTTCACTTGCCTTAAAATAAACCTGTTTTCTAATAAATTCGATCTTTGAAATTATTGCTATGCTTCACAGCAAATGTTTTGCGCTTAAAGATTTCCATGAATTCTTCGATCCCGTGTTGAGATTGGACTGACGGAAAAAGATTTGATGAAAACGTTAATGAAGGCCAAAATTGTTCTCGACTGGAATCGCTTGCCATGAACAATTGGGACAAATCGAAACAACTGTTTTCGTCTTCACTGATTAATTTTATCAGATTCACGGGCTTTGCAGATCCCCTCGGTAAAGGTCCTTCTCTTGTGGCCATGTTCTTCTTGTCCAAGTCTGGACAAGTATAGTCTAAGGCTATCATCAGGTTTGCTTTACCATAGATGATCTGTAAACCGTGTTAGCTTTTTCTCCGATCAAGTTTCTTAAACTTCTTTATGATTGGTTATTCTCGTTGGATGTATGTAGTGGCCATCTTCAGGTATGCTCCGCCATGAATAAGTCCGGAGCCTTTGCCCTTGATTGTTCCCCCATGAGAGGTGTGAATCCTGTCTTTGATTGTTACCTGAAGAGCAAGTTTCTTTATCTTCTTCGAGAGCAGAAGTAGAAAGAGATTTAAGTGCATGTTTCCACGAGTTATTTCTATTTCATCTTGAGTTTGAGCCATTGTGCTTTCATTTGTACGGAGGCAGTCTTGTGCTTCCTCTTATGGCTTTGTAATATGTTCGTGTTAGTGAGATCTTCTCTTTCAAAAAATAAAAATCAAATCGAAGACAACCAAGCTTTAGCCGGATCAACCCAACCATCATCTGGTTCCCATTTTCTCGAGTCAAGTGTTGACTTTTTTCACCATCCAAGTGCCATTCACTAAGGCCGTGTTTGATTGCAGAAAAGGAATTCACTTTCCTGCTTTTTCTATGTTTGGCAACAAGAAAAAATGGTCAAAAAAAAATGAATTTCAGTCAATCTAAAATTAATAACGTTTCAAAGGAAAGTGTTTTCCTCTATTAAAGAAAGGAAAACAATTTTTTTTTGGCGTGCGTAGCACACCTCTGCCCAATAAATTATAATTCACTTGCTACAGTAGCAAGTGATATAATTCACTTGCTACTGTAGCAATGGATTAAAATGCAAAGGGGAGATTACCTGTGGTCTGCTGCTTGAAGACGAAGCCGGTTCTCTGGGTTTATTTTATTTAAGTCATGGGTTTCTGATTAAATCAAAGTTTAATTAAGTCCTCAAACTCATTAATTCTTTAATTAAACTCTTGATTTTATTAATTAAAATAATCTAAATTTTAATTAAATCAATTCTCCAATTAAACCCTTGATTTAATTAATTAAACTAGTCAAGAGCTTAATTAAATCTTTAAACTTCCAATCATGTTGCCCTTAACCCAAATTTTAATTCATCCTTCATTTATTTTATTTTTATTTTTCATCATCTTTTTTTTTAATAATAAAAATAAAAAAGGTCAAAATTTGGGTTATGACAATTGTAAGTGATTAAATATTTTATATATATTAGATAAACTTGAAAAAAAAATTAATTCATTAATAAATTATTTTCCAGTTTATTTTTCATAACACAACCAAACACTGGAAAGTATTTTCCAGTTCATTTTCCATAACACTATTAAACATCGAAAAATACTTTTTCGAAATTCACTTTTTAGGAATTCATTTTTTCTGAAATTCACTTTCCTACAAACAAACGGAGCCTAAATTTCGAATTCGAGACCGGTTTTTGAAGGTGGTAATTAGTTAAAAACGCAAAGATACTGTTCCATTGTTTTTTACAGAACCTCAAACCCGAAAAACCACTCCTCGTCAGGTATCAGGTGCTGTAGCTTCCGTACTTGATTGAGACTTGGTGCTCCTCTAACCGCCGCTTCACCTGCAAATTGCAATGTTCCAATATTTTTTGAAAAAAATGAGAGATTTTTAATTTGCTGCAATGGAAGCTGCTTCCGTAATCATGGTTTGGTTTGAAGCGAAGAAAATTCTTGGAAGCATGACCCGTGAAAAAATTTTAACCTCTTATAAATTATTGAAAATTTAAATTGTCAGGGTAAATATTTCATTTGTCATTTTCTTCGTGACAATTGTGGTCACGTGTATCAATCAGAAATTCAGGAAGATAAACTCTTGGGATTTGTTGGAGAAATTCAAGGTATCGATCAATCAATTTGTAATAAATATAATTGATCTATTTCCCTGTTCTCATGGGAATTTTCAAGTCTCTAAATAATAACAATTCAATTTTAGATATTGTGCTTTTTGTGTCTAGAAAGTAGGTGGGGTTATATTCTCCACCTAATTTATTTTGAATTCAATGATCTAGGTTGATTCAAAGAAATAACATGATAATTAATAAGGATTTTAAACATTATATTTGTATTATGCACTAGATAAATTCTATTCAATTTAAATTTAATAATTTAGATGTAATAAACATGACCGTAATGTTTCTAGAAAAGCATGAAAGGATCTCAATTTAAAAACCATGTTTATTTTACAAAATAAACATTATAATATTTGAAAAAAAACATTATGATATGTAAAATAAATAACTTTTCATTTATGATTCTTATATGATGGTAATAAAATGAGTAAAATTGCAATATTTATGATAATAATAATCATATATTTTATGATAATTATGGTTGTAGTATTTGTGATAAGATGTTAATTATTGTGATAATAATAATGACGATATCACTAATCACTTTAATAATAAGTGGTATTGTTGGTGATGATGATATGATAATGATTATCATGGTGACAATAATGGCAATGCTAGAAATTTATAATAAGATAGTGATATGATAAAGATTATATTAATAATAAAATTATGGTCAATAATAATAAAGTGATCTTAACCACAATGGTGTGGTAGAAAAAGTTTTACTATGAGATAGTGATATTAATAATAAAATAGTGGTTGATTAAGTTGAAATGAAAATAATAACAATAATAATGATGATAAAAATAGTAGTTATGAGATAATAATGATGTTTGGTAGTAATTATAATAACTTAATAATGTAGCTTTTCACTCCATTTCAAATTAAACTAGTTTTTTTCCAAATTAATTCTATTCAAGAGTTAATTAGTCAATATTTAGTGTTTATTTAAGAATGGTGAATAAAAAAAAAGTTTTTTTTCCTGAAAAAAACATTTATTTTATAAAATAAACAGTCTCATTCTTTACCTTTTCTTATTATCTGTTCACTTTTCCTCCCACGAAATTTAAGATGGTATTAAAATGAGTTTTATCTACCGATGCGCTTCATCATCATCATTGTTATCTAGTACTTCCCAATCAAACTATTATTGATTTTAAGGTGCGGTGTTCTCCAGCCATGCTTCCACATTATTATTGGGCCTTCAGCCTATTTCATGACCCGGCAATGCCTCCACTAGTTTTCATTTTCAACACCTGACTTGCTTAATTTCTTGCAGTTTTGTTTTTTTAGGCCATGTTTCATAGCAGACCTGTTACTAATATTTTGTTTGGTATTGCTCGACAAAAAATCTAATTCAAGATATTGATGACGGCAAAACGATCACTTGGTTATAATTAGTGCCCTTAAAGGGAGGGTTTTTGGAGGTATGGAAGTTTCTTCGCAAGCCTAACTTTTAGTTTAATCGCGGCGTCCAAAGACAAGGACATCTTTACCAATACCACGACTTTTATAGTATTATTTCATGTTTACAAGCATAATTTTTCATGTAGGAGCATGTTCAACAACTATTTGCGATTATCAACCCTATCAGCTCAAATCCTCAATTGCTGTGTTCTTTCCTTCCTGGCTATATTTTTAAACCTACCGACGAAGAAGCAATTGACAGCTTATTGATTTATTCCATAATAAGTAGTGGTGCTCCTACCTTTTTTCTGTCTACAAGGAAAGCTAGAGAAAATGCTTCAGAGATAGTGACGATCCCAGACTTTTAAATTGACCTGGAAAGGATTTCTATATTATTTCTCTAATGGTTATTTAAAAAATGTCAGTATCTGTCAATCAGTCCATTTATCGTCATGTTGGAGTTGGACCATGGCAATTCTAATGGCTAAAAACCAAATTGCAAACCTAACCAAATCGATTTCCATGGATTTCATTGTTTAAAGAAGTATAGCTATGGTGTAAATGATTGTATCTTATTTGGTTTACATCATTTTACATAAGGTTCCATGAGGTTTCAACACGGTTTGTTTTTGTTTTTGTGATAGAGTTATGTTTTTAAAAATAATTAAATTTTTTTGCTTAAACTTTTTTGTATGTAATTTTAGATTATTTTAAAGTATTGATTAAAAAATAAAATTTTAAAAATATATTAACTTAATACATTTCGAAAACAAAAACTTTGAAAAAGATAATTGAAATTTTGTAACCTACATCCTCTATTTTCTAGGGGGTTTACCAATAAATTTTAGTGGTCAGAGGAGGGGCCTTCCTTCTCTGACTCTGAGGGGATTCTCAATCTCTTTCAAATTTTGATGTCAAAACTTCAACTTTGAAGTGGATTCGGGCTGCATTTTTACCTAACTTCGAGATCAGTATCTTGGCCTATTGGGCTGCTACGATTGATTCGGACAACAAGTTTTTTTTTCTTAGACTGATGGAGATTGCAGACTTTGGTTGACTGCCACCAAAAAGTATCTACAGCAAGGCATACCTCGGTTATTTGTCAACGCGGTGTTCGTTAAAAAAAATGTTTGATGCTTAATAGTGGATCCCCACCGGCAACCCAATCCATGCTTACATTCCATATGTAGGGGTCATCAACTGTTCAAGAGAAATGAAATTCGAGTGTCTTTATATAATCTATTAAATTAAATTAGACCCAGGATGTTTACAGGATTCAATAAATCATCGATACTCTCGAACCTGTCATGTGTCCTCTCGAACTAATCTTAATTCTCTTCTTAGTGGATTAGACATGCATACTCCTGAACTAACCTAGTATTCATTCTTAATAAACCAATCATGTTTTTTCTTGAACAGTCCTTCCTCGGTAAACTTGTTGTGCGTCCCCCAAGACTAACCTTGCATTCTTTCCCCTCTCGGGACATGGCTTATACCTTTTGAATCCAACTCCTACACCCGAACGCACCTATATTCAATTGCTACAGCCACATCCAGCTACTATCCCGGGCACACTATCCTTTGATCATCAAACATTGTCTATTGCCACCAACTACGGAGACAACTAGTAAATGCAGTAAATCAAATCACACATCTTGGCAATGTGTCCTCCTAAGGATTGGTCTTATTACTGTCATCAATAATACACAACTCATAAAACTCAAAACTAAGACAGCTTTTGCACCGACCTGTTGTCACTCTTAGTCCTTGTCTCTAATTAAGTATTTCAAAACTGTATATGACGAGTACATTAATCACTATACCCGTACATTAACACATTTAAATGGCTATATAAATATCATCGAACCCCGTAATAAGGGATCTTCTATGAGAGAGAGACACGTCTTCCTCGTCTTTAAACTTTATCATGCAAACACACGGAATACAACCTCTAAAGCTTCAGAGGATGTTTGGGAGTGTGGTAGCTGTTGCTTTTCAAATAGCTTTTCGTGTCGAAAAGCATGCCAATAATGTTTTTTCATTTTTTAAAAATCATTTTTGATATCAGCACATCAAAACGATTCAGAAAGTACAAACCACACTTAATTTTAGCAAAAAAAAAAAAAAAAATTTGAAATTTGGCAAAAAGCTGTTTGGACCGCAGCGCCAAACAGCCTCTCATTCCTCTCATGCTTGAGCTAACTTAAACATTGGAGGGGAGTCTGATCTTAACGAGAGACTTGTTTTGCAAGTTTTCATGCTAACTAAGTTCAATCTTCTCAACCTTCTAATTTATCCATTACCCTTAGAAAAAACACTTGATCTCAATGGGGTTTTTCGTCAACCTTATTAGTGCAATCATCTTAGTTCCCATTTGGTTGAGTATTAGTTTTTGCTTTTCAAATTATTTTTTATTTAAAAAATATTAAATTGATATTTTATAGTATTTTTTTAATAATTTTGATATGTTTATTTTTAAAATAAAAAAAATATTTTTTTGATGTATTTTCAATTTAAAAATATTTTTAAAAAACTTTCTATATAATATATGAAACAGGCACTCAGTGAATAGCTTGAATAGCTTGATATTCGATATTGCTATATATCATTTCAATTAATCTCATCGTTCATATGATGAAAATTTTAAGTTCAAAATATGAAACAACATATTATCAGTGCAAAAAAAAAATCCTTACAGATAGGAATTAAGGCTTCAAGTATTGAAGGAGAGAAAAATGATAAACAATAATTTTATATAAGTGGCCTTGCAAATTAATTAAGAAAATAAAGTTCACAATCGATATCCATGATCCTGTAATCACGGTGATAAGCGTGGCAGTCTCGACATGACCTCATCCTATATCGAGATCTTGTTTCCCATGGGAGCTTATATGTTCTTGAAAGTAATTTATGACTTTCGAATTGCAGTAAGGAGGCAAATGGTCGCATCAAATCGAATGTAGTGTCTATCCACAGCACGGCCACCAGATCATGTAAGATCAACAAGGAGGCAGGGTTTCCTTTTTAATTTTATTTGTTTTTCCAAGACACTTTTGCTGTGTGCGATGATTAATTTAGTAATAATAAAAAAAGAGTAATTAATTTGCAAAGACCGACAATGCTATCTCTCCTGTCTTGGTTTAGAAATCTTTCTCTTAATTTGGCTGTGAGGAATCTCATAAAATGGATTGATTAGATCAGGATGGTTCGAGGAGTCATGGAGCTGGAAAAAGTGCCCGTTTGGCTCGTTTCAACCTGTGTTTTTATAAATTTCAAAAAAAAAATGTTTTTTATTAAAATTGAGTGCAGTTTATATTTTTGGATTGTTTTGATATGCTGATGTCAAAAATAATTTTAAAAAATAAAAAAACATTATTGACATGTATTTCAATATGAAAAGTTATTTAAAAAGCAATTGTTAATGCACTGTAATTGAAAATACTGTGGATAATTTCTAATTATGGTCAGACAAGTATAGAATCCACACAAGAAAGCTTGAGAAGCAGGGGAAAGCATACCTGAGATTCTTCTTTTATTTAGTATTTATTCCAGCAATTCTCAACAGTTTTACAACTCATCACGTGGGTGGAGGCCTGGAATATATAACAGAGATGGTGTTTCCTCCTGGCATGAATGTTAGATGTTTTTCATTTATTCTGTATTTAATCCAAACGAGGCTCGATTCAGATCACCACATCTTCGAGCTAATCAAAACAGTCAAGTGACTCGAATCGATCATGACAAAAAATAAAAATAAAATCTTTGATGTTTCATTCCTTTTTTATATGTGCCGGGGACTGGACAAAATTGAGATCGCCACATCAAATGCAAATCAATTAATTATGAAACCAGATTAGGGTGCTCGAGGGATAACTGTTAAATAAGTTTAGATAATTGTAAGCTGCACTGTGGTGGGATTGCCTAGCCACACACACTGTTTTTCCTTTTTTTTTTTTTTTTATTTACATGGGTGTCCGGTCCAGCTTGCGCGTACCATGACTAATTCCACGACCCACTGAACACCCTGCAAACCCAGTTAGCATGTAAGGTACCGTGGGGATGACAGGAGTGCACATGAGTACTCGAACTCAGGCACTGTTTTTTCATTTTTCATTAACTTAATTGCGACTAGCGTATTCAAGTATTCTTTTTTTTTTTTTTTGATGGATTGGAGTAACTGCTTAATCCAAGCAAAAGGGCTAAAAACCAATTTAACCATGTAGATTCACATTCTGTTTAATTCTGTATTTGAAAAGTGTTCTTAACAAAATTATTTTTTTATTTTTTTATTTACTTCTAATTATTTTTACATATATTTTTAAATCATTATAATATATTATTATCAAAAATAAATTTTAAAGAATAAAAAATATTTTAATAAATAACCATCCCAATATCTAATAAATATCTCACTTGCATCTGAACGTGCGGCTGCTTTGTAAGTGATATGAAATTATTCTTTGATGCTCGAAATCTCCGTATTGTGGAGGAAACAGGTCACTCATCTTATGCCGCACCTGCAACATCCTCTAAGCAGCACTCTCGGAAATTATGATTTTTTCATGCTTTCCCTTTCCTCGACTGTCATTTGGATAAGAGAAAAAGGAACGGTGAAAAGTTGAGTAAAAAAAAAAAAAAAAGTGGAGTGGAGAAGCAACTAGATAAATGATAAATCGAGCTACGACGCTAATGCCCCATTATAGGGCCCAAAACATGCTTCCTTGCTAGGAAACCTGCGTGCTAGCTCGCCATTGACTCCCATCAGAGTCAAACACACCATGCTCTTAATCAGATAAACAATGAATAAACAAGTGCACCCATTTTTTCAAAAATAATATTAAATAAATATTCTCTCTTTGTTCACCAAATTTCCTCCTCTCCGAAATTGCAGATTCCGAAGCCCATAAACATCATACTTCTCTTGCTAGACGTGGAAGCCAATCAAATCCTTCACAGCTCCAACTGCAAGAGCCACGTGTCGGCAATCCAACTGCCTTTTCGGCACCGCTAATGTGACCTGATTTGTCCACATAAATCCGACAGGTGGGCAGTAGATAACGGTGGGTGGCGCACGTGATTGCCATGCCATCACATTCTTGTGCTCCCCCGCGTGGCTAGGTGGCAATCAAAAAGCGGTGCCTTGTTGGAGGCCACCACGCCGAGTCTGTTTTAGACTAGCAATGAGCGTTCGACATGTGTACTGATCTGGTTCCATGCGGCAGCTTTTTTTGAAGGCAGTAAACACGGTGACCGGATCTAATTATGCATGCTCCGAGGAGAGATCAAAAACCAATTAAAATTAAATAAAAAGGGCGCTATTTCTTTAGACTTTCCAAGGCCAGAAGTGCACGGCGACCTAAAACAAGATACATGTCAAACACTAATCAAATTAGTGCGTATCATCTGAACAAACAATAACCATGGACAGTGGATTTCCCCATCTTTGATAGATTTTGAAGGTTCTACAAAATATCTTTAAAATGTCCATACATATCCCAAAAATAGTTGACAAAAGCAACTGTACTATCAATTATTCATACAATTTAATCTTATTTTCATTAACATCCCAGTATATTTTATATTAGAAAAATTTCACAGCGCTAATACTGTAACTATTAAACATTTACAATATACAACAAAGATAGAAAGAAATAGAAAGGAGAAATAAAATCTTAAGAATTAATATTTTGTTAATGGAAGAGATAATTCTTATCAATTTTTATGGGATCAATATGATATTTTTCTCAATTCTCCCTAAAATATTTCACTATAAGCACATGTGTGTGGATATTTATATTATTGATATTTTTTTAAATCCTAATTTTACTTTTAGGCTTTCTTTCTTTTTCTATTTTTCATTCGCTGGATATCGAGATTTAGCTGAATGGGATTCCTTTGATTGCCCTTTTATACAGAAATGAATAGACAACGCCTGAGGACGGCATATTTACTTTATCTTCCGCTCGGGCAACGTGGGTCTCGCATGATTGCGTCATGATTTGGATAAGGATACATGGATGGTAAAGATTGAATTCTAAGCTAGATGATAATATAGAGAATGATATGGCGATGCTGGTAATAAAAAATAAAATCTAGATTTTTTAAAATATATATAGATGTACTAGTAGGTATCATTCTCATCACAATAAAAAATATATAGATACGATGCAGATATAAAATATTTAAAATATTACATAATTAAAAAACAACTTAAATTAAAATATCAAAATCAATTAAAAAAAAGCAAACAAACCTTGATTTAAATTAATATTCATTATCAAAATTTTTTACATATAATCATCAATGGAGATATATATCAATTCACTATTTGAACTATTTTTCTATCTTTTCTTAATTACAATTAATTAAAAAACAATCAATATAATCAACCCTGACTACTAGACAAGAGGCAAACACTAAAAATTTAATATAGTACCGACGTTAAGAATCAAAGAGATTGATAAAGCTAAACATCACAAGCACAAATAATTGCATTTAATGTTTTTTAATATTCTTTCTAATATCTAATAATTTTCAACGCAATAAATGATTAATCTTAAGTGCTTCACATAATAGAGAGATCAAAACAATTAAGGATTTGATATCTAACCCCGTAGTAGATTGCAACAAATAATAAGCGTAGGCTTTCTAATAATTAAATAAAAAAAATAAAAAAATAAACATTGATGAATATTCAATACTTGAAATATAAATCGAACAGTGAAAACAAATTATAACTCATCTTTTTATTGATTTTGATGCTTCTATTTCCTTTAACCAAATAAAAATTTAGTTATATATATATAGTACCGTCACGAAAACTTGTATATGAGAAATAAAATATAGAATAAATAAGAGGGGAGAATGAAGCGAGAAGTTTGATATAATCTCACCCTTTCTCTTTGACATGTTTGCTTTTTCTTTTTTGAAAGCCTATACAATCTCTTAAAAATACTCTTAATATTATCATCTAATAACAACCATTAAATCTAAATAGTTAATAAAATTATTAAAAAATAAAATAAATTCCCAGCACAACAAGAAAAGTGATATATTCAACTAAAATTCATACACCAAATTTAAAAGCTTCCAAACGTAAATCACATCCTAATATATTTACATGTTAAAGGATGTTTTAGCATGGTGACAATATAGATGCAATGAGAACTTATGCTAGATTTCAACTTCAACTTCAACGAAGTCATTATATCTTAAAACTCAAAACATGAAAATTATAGATGTAACAGTCTCAACTTGTAGATTTAAAATATATGATATATATATTCGTACAAAATCGAGATTGTTACAGTAGATATATTTCCTAGGGTTCCATGTCATTTTAAATAATCTTAATTTGAGCTTAAACGAGAGAGTTATATTCATATCATAAAATTGTGTCAAAACTACTCAAAATAGCTTAATTAACTTCGTTTTACTCTTAATGCCTCCATTTATATTCTAAATTGAAATATTAAAATAATAAGTATATTTAGGCATCAAATAAGTATAAAATACTAAATATTACAAGAGAAAAATAGGATATTTTAAATTTTACTTGAGTAACTAATTATATTTTATTAGCTACTCTTTGAACTTGTTTTAAAGAAAAAAAAATACAAGTATAAAAGATAAATTACAAGTATAAATATTTTTAGTGGATCATATGTTTTATTTTTTCTTTCTTTTCATGTTTATCTTCTTTTTAAGTGGTTTTAAAAAGTAACTAATAAGATAAAATTAATTACTCATTAAACACCAATATTTTTTTTTAATTCTAATACATGGCTTTATTTAACTTCAATTGACAAACAGGTCTCTCCCAAAAAATAAAATTGCTCAGTATTATTAATGTCTGAAATGATAACGAAGGACCAAAAAGAAGATTGTCGTGTTTATGTCTAGAGCCGTAAGATCTGGAAGACAAATTGGCTTTAATTCGATCGAGGAGCCGCAATAACTTTGAAATTTCCTAGTCTTGGTGTAATCTTTAGACCATTTGCCATGCCTTCCCCGTGACGAGAGGCTGAAGGACATCAATTGAAGGGCCAGATGTGCAGGTATTTCCCCTGAAAACACGGGAAAATTAGAGTCCACTGACTCCTAGGAAGCCGACAATGACACTACTGTGATTATTGATCGAGGCAGTGTTTGTTTGTGTTTTTAAATCTACAGTTTTTTTTTTTTTGAAATTTTTTATTTTTTAGTTTTAAATTATTATTTTTTATGATTTTTTTATATTTTTAATATATTGATGTAAAAATAAATTTTAAAACATATAAAAATTTATTTTGATATATTTTTAAATAAAAAATGCTTTAAAAATTAACTTTTACATTAATCTCAAACATACTCTAAAAAATAATTGATAATTAAACAATAATTGTATAAATTCCAGAAACGATTATTATTTGAAGTTGAACAATAATCCGGACATGTGAAAATTAAAATCAATAAAAATAATAGTTATAGCATGATAAATAAGAATTTATATATTAATTAGAAAGAAATTATCTTAAATCATCTCAGTCAATATAAATCTTTTATTGAATTATAAAATAGAGATTTAATTATTTGAGAAAACAAATGATACTGATACTAAGCTGACAGTTCATTGACATTCATTATGAAACGTGATAGCTATAGATTTTTTAGACCATAGTTAAATGCGTTCAATAATAAAAACAACTAGATGATAAATTCGAAGTAAAACAACTAATGTAAATTCTAGACTTCTCTCCGGGTCTACCAATGATGAATTTGTTTTTTATTTTTCAAAAAAATTTAAAAATCCACCTGACGTAATAATATTAAAAACACTACTAGCATCAACACCCTATCCCCTTTTAATTTAAAACCAAACACGTCCCTAGAAAAACAATTACTACATACTTCAAAACTCGTACCCTTCCCTTTAGACATGTGTGAAGAGAATGCATTTAAGAGTGTCGGATAATTGTGCTAAACGAACATTTATCCATTTAGCGGTCTTTTAATTATAGCACTTAAAGCACCATTAGTCAAGTCCTACGATCAACTACAGCGCGTGATTGGGAATCGACGCCAGCAGAAAAATAAGAGTCGCATTAATTGAACGAGCAAAGACGAAGGTCCAACATTGGAACCGTTCCACCCCCCACCTCCTACCCCTTTTACTTCTAGAATAATCCAACGACACGCAGTTTCCTTCTGTATGCCAGAACACACCGAAGACACCTTTCACGTTAGGTCCGAATGGATAAGTTTCATGTCCTTTCTCTTTCAAATTTCTTCAACTCCCCTTTTTTTCATCTCCCTATCAATTATTTAATGAAATCTAATTCCCGACATCTCTCTCACCCCCACACGCCTTTACCCCTCAACAGGCAAAATCCCCACCCCTCCCTATATATAACCTCATCAATCCCTCCCTCACCCCTCAAACAAAACTCGAAAGAAAAAAAAAAACACAACGTATTCCGTTTGATTTCCATTTTCCACTTCCTTCTCCCAAGAAAGAATGATAGATTTAGATTGGAAAGCAAAAATGGTATCCTCCGATCCCCCGAACAAACCCCCCAGACTCTCTAGCAAGCTACATGTCTCCATCCCGGCTATACAGTTTCGTGGCATCTCAAATACCTACCCGATTCCCGCTTCCGACTCGGTTTGTTCAGCTTACGAGTACTATCTCCGCCTCCCAGAGCTACGAAAGCTATGGAACCGGAAAGAGTTCTCGAATTGGAAAACAGAGTTTATACTAAAACCAGCTTTACAAGCTCTAGAAATCACTTTCCGGTTCGTTTCGACGGTTTTATCCGACAAAAGACCGTACGCGAACCGGAGAGAATGGACACGGAGGATCGAGTCACTCACCACCTCTCAGATCGAGTTAATCGCGTCTATCATCGAAGATGAGGCAGAAGATAGCACAACGCGTGGCACGGCTCCAATCGCGGACTTGAGCTCAACGGAAGGTGTTCTGGTTAGAGATGGGAGTTACGCGGAGGTATGGAAGGTTCCGGGCGAAACCACGGTGGTCAATAAAACCAGCGAGGCAAGCCTGCTCCCTAGGCTCGCCACGTGGCAGACATCTGAAGACGTAGCACAGAAAATCCTGTACTCCATCGAGTGCGAGATGAGACGGTGCCCGTACACACTAGGACTCGGCGAGCCAAACCTGAACGGAAAACCAACCCTGGAATACGACACTGTTTGCAGGCCGAACGAAATCCACGCCCTCAAAAAGAGTCCGTACGACCACATAAAGAACCAGGAAAACCAATCGGTGTACACCACGCATCAAATCCTAGAGTCATGGATACATGTGGCAAAACAAATTATCCAGCGCGTGACAGAAAGAATTGGAAGCAAAGAATTTTCAAAAGCATCAAATGACTGCTATTTAATCGAGAGAATCTGGAAACTTCTAGCAGAAATTGAAGACTTGCATCTACTAATGGATCCAGATGATTTTTTGAGACTTAAAAATCAGTTACAGATGCGATCATTAGACGAAAAGTCTCCGTATTGTTTTAGATCGAGGGAGTTGGTGGAGATAACGAGATCGTGCAAGGAACTGAAGCATAAGGTGCCGGAAGTTTTAGGTGTTGAAGTAGACCCAAAAGGTGGGCCCAGGATACAAGAAGCAGCCATGAGGTTGTACAGTGAAAAAAGGGAGTTTCAGAAGGTTTATTTGCTTCAGGCTTTGCAGGCAATTGAGGGTGCTCTAAAGAGGTTCTTTTATGCGTATCAACAGGTGCTGGTTGTTGCTATAGGGAGTTTGGAGGCCAAAGGGAATGGGGTTTTGGCGAGTTCAGAGAGTTGTGACTCGTTGACTCAGTTGTTCCTTGAACCTACTTATTTTCCTAGTTTGGATGCTGCTAAGACTTTTCTGGGAGAGTCTTGGAGTCATGAACAACCTAATGGGGTGGAGAGACGGAGTCGGAGGAAGCAGTGAAGATATCAGGGGGGTGGGACTCGGTGGGGGACTCGGTGGCGTCTACACTATAGGTTTTTTTTCGCATAGATTATACAGTTATTCATTGGATATATGTTTTTTTTTAATTGTTTCTACCATCAATGTATTGGATATCATAAGATTTTGTCATTTTGATATTATTATTCTTGTAAAACTGTATACCTTCTACTGAGTTATATTTGCAGGGATTAAAAACATCATAGTAAAGTTGTGGATCTTGCTAATTTTCTACAGATGTTCATGAATTATATCCTGTCTTTCGCCAACCTACAAAACGCATCTTGAATCCGTCATAATTTGGAGAAAACCAGTTGTTTAATCTTGTATCAAATAACAAGTAAAATGGAAGAATTCACGGCAATTTGCATTTACCCCTGTTAATATCTTACAAGTTCTGTTATTGTATTCTCTTTTCTATATTGCGAGTGATCTATTTTAAATTAAATTAAATAATCTTGACTATCTTAGCTTTAAATCAATGACAGAGATATTTTGGGGTCGAAATCATCTCTTGCTTGCATAGTGAAGGAGAATGACGTGAGGAACACACGTTTTAGAGATGGACTCTAGCTTCGCCACGGGTATTGGTCTAGCCGTTAGTTGAATTGGCTCACGAGCCTGTCAACTCAATCTTAAAATAGGTTTGGATCGATGCTAAAGCACGAACCATTTTTTCAAACAGCATGATGCTGAAGTTACGTTTCCTGTTAATGAAAAAACAGAATAATTATCTAAAAGGGTTAAAAAAAAAAACAGTAAAAACGAATAACAAGTAAAATGGAAGAATTTACGGCAATTTTAATGTGCTTTTGATAAACCTATTTTATAAGGCTTGAAAAACTTATTATCCTGGATATGTTGAAAGAAATGAATATGTCTCAAGTGAGGGTTTATTAATATACCAAGCTCAGCTACATAGGGGCTTAGTAATGTACCAAACTTTGGGTATGTTGGGTTTGGTATTAACTAGACCCAAACATAATTAGGTGTGATAATGTGTCACATCCTAAATATGATGTTATCCAAACTCAAATACAAACTAGTTTTAAATTTAAAAGATTTTCATTTGAAATAACATATAAAAAATAATATAAATTATATATTGAGACTTTATTTAATAATTTAATTTTTTTTAAAAAAATCATTTCATTGACAATAAAAAAACATCCTGCATGTTTTCCAATCACTTCCAACTTAATAATGTCATGGGCATTGAATATGCAAAAGTGAAAAAAAAAAAAACAAATTGGAGTATCAAACAAAACTGAAAAGTTATTGAAATAGGTATTCTATATTAAAAATAAAAAAAATTTTAATAAGGAATCCATAGTCATTCTGATGTTATTTTTCCAATATAGTTTTCCATGTTTTGTAAAGAATCTCAACCAATATAAATAGAAGATATTCAAACAAAGATGTTCCCTGCTTTATTAAACACAAAACATTATTTTTTCAGTTTTCAAATTAAAAAAAAATACAATACCTAAAAAGGCATTTACAACACCAAGTGCTTCTTTTCTTGAGTTAAAAATCAACTTAAAAATCCTAACTCTATTGTACCAGTACAATGGCTAGTGAAAACAAAATCTTTTTGGATAAACTATTTGGCATACATTACACTCAATTTAATGCATTTATGATGAACTTTTTCAAATCAATCTTCATCAATTTCAAATCCAAGATAATAATATAGATAACAAACTTTAATTTCCTATGATCTAGACTGACACGTCAAGCCTCGTGACAAGTAATGTTATCATCCTCACACCCCATTGGCCATTGGTCAAATTAGGTCCATATCTAACAGCAATGACTTGAGGGGAAGAAAAATCTGCCTCGTGTTCTTTTTATTTGGACCATTTCAATTTTCAAGCTCCCGAGGCAACGACTAGAGCAGGAATTAAACGCCTCGCCGTGACCATATCCTTCACTGACTCGCGCGAACCTGGAAAAATCGGAGGAAATTTTGCTGTTATCTATCCGGTCAATCTATCCATGTTATCCACCGAGTGGGAAATATTTTATTATACCGAGTCCAAGTTGAACAGGTATTAACAGCAATTACAAGATAATTTGTTTCCGAACCTTGAATTTGGAATGAAGAAAAGGCGAGGCAGACAACCCATGCTCTCCTTGAAAACAACGTGCACATGTCACATGGACTCGCTCGCCATGGCCATTCCTTTCTGCTTATCACCCGTATGCTTTTTCTGTGCCAACTTGGCTCCGACTTGACTACAGATATGGATGTAAATTGACAGTCGAGAATCGAGATAGATAATTTATGCTTCCAGCACGTTGAAGGGTATTGAATGTATCTCGGCAGCTCTTGTACTTAGGTGTACTATTCATGATATAAGATATATAATTAAGTTCGTTTTTAAATAATAAATACAATATAAAAATTATATTGTATTTATTATCACAAATCAAATAAAATATCAGTGTTAATAAACATAGCTTCTAAAAATCTCGTAATAAATTTATATAGTTTATGGCCATTTTAATTCAAACAACAACAACAAATTCACACACAACATCATAATTTATTATCAGATGATTTAATTATTTTGTTTTACAACACAATAGAGCAATGAAAAAATATCACAACACAACACAGAAGGAGAAAAAAATAAACTCAAACAGGGCTGGCTGAATTTGATATGGTATTGGTATTTGGGAAGACGATGGACACATGGCATGCCATGATTGATTAGGTAGGAATATAAGGATTAAAATGAAATTTTAATTACAGAAGACTGAAATGCAACCTAAGAGAAAATGTTACGGCGATCCCATTGCAGTTTTCTCTCTTAGGTTATTTATTTACGTGGTGTGCGGTTTCTAATTAGAGAATTGAATCTTATTTAATTAATATATATATATATATATATATATTATAGTTTTGAATGGTTCTACTAAAAATTCTCTCCTTAAATCTTAGTTAAAAAATTTATAATTCATTATGTTTTTTAAGTCTATATTAGAATTTATAATACACGTCAAAACCTCACAACCAAAAAGACACGTCAAGACCCAATTGAGGATGCACTAGTTATTAAGACCCAAGTGTAGGAGGAAAGCTAAATTGAGGATGCTCTCGTTATTAAGACTCAAAAATATAAAGTAACTAATCGTATGCCCACGTGAAGAAATAATTGTTCGGTTATTTATATATAATTAATTTTTCAGTGATTTAATTATATTATTAGTCTCCTTGTCTATTGTTTTCGTTGTCGTTGTTAACGTGATTTGAATCTTAATGTTATAATTAGCTAGTTAAGCAGGTTTTGTTTCTGCACCACAATCTAAAACCTTTTAGTCCCTATTCTAGGTTAGCAAAGATTGATATCCCGTTCTCTCATCATTTGATTGGCTGCGTGGCGATCCCAAATATGTAAACAATTCTCAGTTTACTGAAATAGGTTTAGAACGAGACTAGACTGGCCTCATCCCGGCGACGTACTTATTTTCACCAATCTGCAATAAAAAAATGCAAATGTTGAAAGTTGCCCTTCTCGACCGAATCTAAACCCAGAATCCTCCAAGTTGAATTGAAGCTATTATCGTTGAACTTTGGTTACGCGGTACTAAGAGTCGCTCTGCCTATGGATAAAGCAACATATCCATATGAATTCAACCAAGTAGAGTGGTCGTTGAGAGAGCGAGAATAGACAGCAAAAACACCCCCTAAGAGGATATTAACTCTGCATCTGCCTGAGTTTCATAGGATGATGAGAAAGCAAGAAAGCGACCGGCTCGATTAAAATTGTCAAGTTGACTACTAAACGGTGCACTTCATTTCCAGTTTAATATCGTCACCCCCCTGATGAGCTGCCATGGTCATGAAAGTCAGATATATACCAGCACGCACGATCTGTTTAGCTAGTTAATTAAATCTAAACAGCTAGCTAGTCATTGAAATCCTGCGAAGCTGGTTGTGCTAAGAACCATGAGTTCACTCCAATTGAATTAAGAAAAAATGGTGATGGTGTTGTAAAATAGGAGCACTTGGTGTGTGGCATGAAACCTGGAGCGGGCATCATACCGGATTCACAAGTCTCCGGCAGCAGAACCCAGGGAAGATGTGCAAACTTGCTGCGAGTAATATGAATTCGAGTAGAGACTAAATAAGCAGAACATAGGCTACAGATAAATAAATAAATAAGATAAACAGTAACATTAGCTTTGAATGAGGACGTGGTGTTAAAGCAACAGCCCATACCGATACAGGCTTAACGCTTATGTTGTGTTCTCCAGTGTATGTCTGTACGACGAAGGCGTTACAGTTAATAGATTGTTGTAAATTCAGATAGAATTAGGGTCAGGAGAAGTCCTCGTCCAAAATTGGGGAGAGATTCTTAGGAAGCATGTAGTGTAATTCATTTTACGCTGCATCCATATTATTTTCCCGCGGCAACTAAACATGGATTACCTTAGTTTATAGTAAGGGCATGTCCCCTGCAGCCACTAACAATTATGTCCTGGCATGTTTGGAGAGGCCATGCGGTTTCAAACTGCTTGTATGCATAATCCTTCGTCCGTTAATGGGTCTCTTCACATGCATCGCAAACCGCCAATATACCTGAAAAATGTCAGCTCATGAAGCAGTACAATTCTGTCAACCTTGATACGGAATTCTTAGTTTCTTCAACTTGGTTATTCCAATTTTTGTGGATGTCAAAAAAGCATCCCTACCTTGTTTAAGTCAAAGGATGTTTAAACATGTCTTTCGATAGAAAGTGAAAAAAATGCCATCATTTAATTCTGTTGCTCATTGACGGGTTTGAGTAACAGAACACCGTCAAAATCTTATGTACGATTTAGTCGACAAAACCCAAACTTACAGAAATGGCGGCCAATTCAAAACCAAATTCCAGAAACCAAGATTACAGCATCAGAAGACAAGGGTAAACTTCTGCATGGCAAGTTCTTAGTGGTTACATTACATGGTAAGAATACAAATAAACGTTATGGTGGCCGTCATGCTGATTAGGCTTCTATATCAGAGAGAGAGAGATACCGATAAGGTAGCATATAGAGTATATTGTACAAGTCGAGATAAAAAGAATTGGAATCACTGGAAGGAATGCCAAAGAAACGTTTAGAAATGAAACGCAAGCATTCACCAAAACCAGGTATTACGGCTGTCAATAGCCTTAGCAGTAGTGGGTACCAGGGGCATTCGCCCAAACTCAGCAGCAAATCTATTGACGCATCTCGTTCTTCTCTCACCGTGTCCACCCAAGCTACTAATTCCAGTCGAACCAATCTCAAATATTTTACCTAAAATTTCAACAGCCAAGAAGAATATTTAAAAGTCACAAAAGAAACGATAGAAAATAACATACCGTTCTCATTTATGGTAGAAGCATCTTTAAAGATATAACAAGCAGGGGAAATTCCTTTTCCCCTTTTGCCTATTCTAATAATAGAAAAGGTTTGTAAATATTGAGGTCAATTTTAAATCACAATTCTATGAATGTTCGTCGTGAACAAACATCCAGATCACAACTGGTGCAAAGTTCCAGCATTCACCAAGATGAGCTACCCGTTAACAAATAGTTATCAAAACAGAGCAGCAGGGTTTGGGCAGTAAACAACGGTGTTCAGAGTGGAAATAAACTTTCCCTAGAATCATGCTTCTCCTAAAGTTTCCTTTGGATCTGCAAAAATGGTTCCAATCCAGTAGGATAGTGGCACCAGACCTAAAGCTACATTACTCGACCATGCAAGACGACAACAAATTTCAGTATTTTCATAGAAAAGTTGCAATTCAGAATTGAAATCCATCAGAAGTATGACGAGCATAGCAGGCATGCCTCATACGTGGTAACATATTAAAAAATCATGTCTGACCAGCAGATAATGATTTTCTAATAGTCACGTACTTGCATCCGTCAGCCTGGAATCCAAGGCTCAACAGAGAGACCAATTAATGTCTGTTTTGGGGATCAAAACAGGAAATGCCATGCACAGTTTGCATCTTCTCCTTGATCAGCCCTTTAGAACAGTAAAATCTGACTGGTACTACATGTTTGCAAACAGAGTTATATGACAACTCTGTGCGTTATCAAATTCACTGTACATGACACAGTATGATAAGAGATCAGGCCCTGTTCTTCCTTGAGTTGGTGCACAATGGTACAAAATCTCCAGTCTGCTCACAGGCACACTAGTCTAGCATAAGACACTCTAATGTGCTGAGAGACAGGGCAGGGGTATTTAATTTATCATCTTTACTTAATTTTAGAGGTGGTTTATGAACTGCGAACATGAGTGTAGATATATTCACAACCCTGGTCTGATGCACATGGTTTTAGCAAATAATGATTGAGGATTATATATATATATATATATATATATATATATATATATATATATAATGACAAGTTAATGAGTCATCTTTCACATCCTTGACTCAGCAAAGAAAATTTGAGATATCTATTATTTCTATGGAACAGCAACAATTACAGACAAGATAATACAAAGACAAATAAATGAGAAAATGGACTGCCAGATGTGAGAGTAAGGCAAGCTGACCAGGGATATCTGTGAATTTAGCCTTGCAAGAGCTAAAATAACAAAACACAAGTTTCAAATGGCCACCAAAGAATCAATTTTTCTATCATCACTTTTCTGGCAGTGAAGTAGAATTTTTCAAATTTAACCACTAAAAGTGGTTCAAGATATGGCTGTTTCAGTATCATTGCACAGAATTTTATAACAAACCACATAATGTTAGCATTCTAGAGACATAACACCCCTCTTAAAATAACAAATTACTAGCAATACTAGAAATCAAAGAGCTAGAGGGGATAAACAGATGAAAGCTACAATAAGATAGATCTTTTACCTTTCACCCATATAGGGGGGGCACCAGTTGCATTAGCAACAAGAAAAGACATCGCAATATCTTCACAATTTCTGATCAATCCATTCCAAGATTAAGAAGAAAAGTTAGGCTTTGAACAATATAACAGAAATAGTGTCCGAGTAAAAAACTAAGCAGAGGAAGAACCTATTCTTAGTCACAAATTCTTTGATTGACTTTGGCATCTCATTGGTGTACATCCTAAGGTACTTCTTGTGGAAAAAGGCTGCCTTTGATAGTACCATACTGTAAGTGCCTGTCCACCAAACAGACCACCATCCACCATATGTATAGTAATCCGTTTTCCCTAGCTGCACATAGATTGAGCAAAAGAAATGGTTTAGGAAAATTCATGTACCCTCAATCATGCCTAATTGTTACAAAAAAATACTAAAAGAATATATGAAGTTAAAAAATGGAAGAAACTGTGCCCAATTACCATTTGCATAATGGCACTTCAAGCACCAACTATTTGTAGGTAGAGTTCATAAATCTCTTGAACTATTGGTTAGAGATATAATGTTGAGCAAAAACATACAGTTTCCAATAGATTAAAAGACCCAAAACTACCCTGAACTTTAGGTCAAACAGAACTTAGCCCCAGAACTTTATTTTTTTTATTCGAGTACCGTGAACTATTTTTTGGTTAAAAATAAGCCTTTCTGTCCAGCTTTGCTTCCCTCCATTGATTACTTTTTTTTGGTAATTTTTGGTTATATAGCCTTCACAATAAAACAAAGACTACTGAGTTATGAACCAGTCATACTTCCTCAAGCTAGCCTTCATATCGATTTATGAACCTCACATCACCTAATGCTATTTCGTCTGTGTCCATGAAGAAGACCATAAAAGAACATTGTAATAGATCAATTAAAAAAGGTCTATGTGCAGACTTGACATCGATAAGAAAATGGATTTGGCCAGAAGATAAGCCACAAAGGCATTACACACACAAAAATCACACTTGAGTTAAAGCATGCAGTTCTGACACAGACATAATCCCCCTTATAATGATGAGCTCGAGATATATATGAAGCTTGAAAATATCAATACCAAACATAGTTGTCATAATAAATTGACAGCAAAGTTTAAAGTGATGGAAAAAAGAGAATATATAATGGCAAGATATTCAAGAAGACACATACCGTTTTATCAACCCAATGGGCACGAGGAACAAAGCCCACCATTGCATTTGGGGCACTTTGCCAAACCTTGAAAGCAAACTCCACTGAGGAGCAAGGAAATACAACATCATCATCAATTGAAAAAACAGCATCTGTCTTCAATCCTGGTATTTCTTTGAATCTATTGTTCAGACTGTCTTCCTTATTGATATCAAAACTCAATTCAACTTTCTTCAGCCCTCTAGTTTTTGACTCTATGACATGGTTTAAAAATGTAGAAAGAGAATCTGAAGGAGGATTGGGCTCACTCCACACAATATGTATAGATTCGAGCCCTGAACATGATGCATAATGAGAAATGGATTGCTTCAACAGATCATATCTCTTCCAAGTGTTCATTACAATAGCATATCCTTTCCTGTATACAAGATGTATAATCAAAAACAAAATGATGAACTAACAAGCTCTGCCATGATGCAGAGTATCAAAATTATCTTTTCTTTCTTTCTTCCATTGTAATCACGGAGTATTAAAGATATCAATAAGGCAGTTCCAAGCATATTCTAACCTCTGACTAGAAAATAAAGAAAAAAAATCTACAGATAGATGTTTTCACTCCTTGAGACATTATTATGCATTTCCACAACAAAAAAATTATACTTATATTCATGAAGGGATATATCTAATAATGCATAAATCATCTCAGGGAATGCAGACTTACTTAAACTTCAACATAAACACCAAACAACCATGCTTAAAAATGGAAAAAATATTGTAATGATAAGGGAAATCAGTAGTCTATTGAAGCAATGACCAAATCAAACTCAGCTGGTTCAGGTTCGAACTTTGAACCCCTAAAGTTGATTTTTCCATAACCACTCAGTTCCATCACATACAATTCCTCTTTACTTTTCAAAAACCAAGCATCGAAACATCAAGGAGTGCCACTTTCCCAAATCTGCTGTTTATGTGGAACAAAAACAGGTCCAATTTCTTACATCTAAACTGTCATTTCTCATTGTTTAACACTTTAATCTGATTCATAGCAAAGAATATAAATTTAATTTTTTGATTTCTTTACTTGTACTCCAAAGGGATGAACTTTCCCAATTCAGTACATATACAAGTAAAATTAAAAGCTTTATTGCTGATATTACCCCGTTTAAGCCAAACCAAGAAACTTTCTTGTCAATCCGAGTAACCAAATTAATCTTTCTGACACATTCTTAATTAACAATTAGTGAAAATTACTAAAACCATTTCTTTACTAAATCTGAATAAACCTTGAATAAAGATTCGAAGTTAAACAATATTCAATTCACTTATTAAAAATAGAAAGCATGGGTATTTAACTGTTACTGCTACTAGCAATAAGTTGTACGCACCCTGGAGGAAGGAACTGGTCAAGAGAATCGCTGTGATTGGTCCATCCCATAAAATCGGATGCCCGGGTAGCAACCACGACTAGCGTAAACGCGATGCAACAAAAGAGAAGGAGCTTGATCTTCGACGATTTAACGGCTGTGGTCGCGAGTTGCCGGAATCTCTGTATCCCGCGACGGTTAGCCAACAAGGTTCCTCTCATTACCGCCAGCGTTAACGCCTCTTTTTTCTTTGTTTTCTCCACTTTGAAAAAAATAACTCGGTGAATAACTCACCGACAATCCAATGCAAGTCGACTCAGCTATAGCAACGTCTTTCTACGCCGGCAGATTTGAATGAGTGAAGCGTGAAAATTAAGGGAGGGGAGGGGAGGGGAGGGAGGTGATGGACAATTATCGTCGATCTTCTAAAGTAATTCGTTGTGGCGGTTATTAATTGGATCATTTATGTATAATCAGTTATTTAATAATTTAATTATATTTTTATAATTCTTATAATTATGTGTATTTAAATAAAAATATTTATAGATATTGTGTGTGCGTGTGTAACCTAAATTTTGTAAAACTTCTATATATTTTTATTTTAATATCAAATTTTATTTTTTATTTATAAAAATTGAATTTTCAAAAAAATATTCCAAAACTAATATCAAAAGGTAATGATTTTTCTTAAAATTATATAATATATTTTATTTTATTAATAAATGTGACTTAATTAAAAAACAATAAGAAATCAAATAATACATAAATAAACTCTTATACTACCATAAATTCTTGAACAGCCTGAAAGATTTTTATATATATTAATATAATATCAGATAGGTTTCTTGATTATTTTTTTACATATCATTTAAAATATTTAAAAAGTTTATAATTTATTTTACATATCATTGGATACATTAACATATAAGCAATCCATGTATTATAGTCACAATAACAATTTAAATTGTATTTATTTTAAAAATCTTATACGAGGGGAATGGGGATAAAAAATTATATATTTAGCGAAAAAAACTGAAAAGAAATGTTATTTTTAATATATTCAAAAGAGAATGTTATAATTCTACGGTATAAAATAGATTCTTATTTCGGATGGCAACGCATGATTTCTAGTGGTTGAGAGAGAATTTCTCTTTTCTTTACAAAATAAATTACGAGATAGGTGTAATGGTGATCTGGGTCTTGAGTCTGGTCACCATCTTTGAATCTCATGGCTGTCTAGATGGATTTGTTGCTCTGTTTCTATATGTGGGCCCAGGGTTTAGATTTTTTCCTAATCACTCGGCCCGGGGCTCTCTTTTTTAAAATACTATAATGTTAAATCCCTGGAATGGATATGCGAGCAGAAAACATTTATGATTAAATACAATTTCTAATGACCGATGTCTGTCGTCAGACATAAATGTCGCTTGACTATCTCTCCTCTTCTCTAAGCTATGCCGTAATATATAATGAGCCATTTGAGATTATGGAGCTCGAGGGTCAAGAGTGGTGACTATAAGTTATTTCTATTCTTTTTTCTTTTTTTTTAATTGTAATCAACATTGTCAAGCCCATGTAACATTGTTAACAAGTGGGCTCGTTGCTTCTCCTCACGCTACCACACCCAAACCAAAATTCAACCCTACCCTAACTGTCCTGATATATTTTCTACACCTTGAAATTTAATCATCAAATATGAATGCTAGAAAGTGAACATTTTATCTTGTATTAAAATAAAAAAGCCAGATCATCTACCGTTATCTACCTTTACAGATTATTAGAAAATAATATAAATTATATTTTAAAATTTTATTTAATAATTTAAATTTTTAGGTTTAAATAGTTTTTAAACATGATATTAAAATTTTGATGATCAAGCGGTCACGAGTTTAAATCTCATTATTTTTATTTATTTGATAAAAATTAAACATAAAATAGTATAAATATATACAAGTTTTAAATATAAAAGATTTTTACTTAAAAAATTTATTAAAAAATAAATATAAATCATATCTTCAAGGGAATCTTACTGTGCATTGCAACTGCTGGTGAATCCCCTCAGAGATCGTGTTTGATAGCATTTGTTGAGGAGGTTGCTGCTGGTATATTACGTATTGCAGCTCTGTTCTTCCAATGGAATTGGTATGGAAGTACTGAGAAGTGACGTGAGCAAAAAAAACAGTAAGATTCAAATCCCCTCCTTAATTTCTGTAATTTATTCTTCTGTATTGAGAAAAGCATTTGAGACTGGTACGTGGATGTGGTAAACAGGTGGTGTGAGGTTGAGAGATGAGCCATGAATCACTTCTTACCGAGTAAAAAATATAAGAGGGGAAGTTCCTGGTAATACAACGAAGTGTTATGTCACCAATCTGACCTATTCTTTTTTATGCCTCTATTCCTCTATACTCATTGTTCAAAATTTCAAATGTTCTGGATAACAGCAGTTTTTAGATTTATTTGAATTTTGTACACTTCCATGACCTATTCTTTTTTTGTCCCAGGAACCTAGAATCAGGCAGACAATTTCCTGATGTAAGCTGCAGCGTATGTTGAGGGCTCCTTGAGTTGCTGAGATGTGAGTTTTGGGCTGCACAGGATTTTCAGTCTCTGTATTCAGGACTCGGTTTGCACCCCTCCCTCATTCTGTTCCGCCATTGTGGCCTGTGGGCTAGCACTCATTCAATCCGTACCTTGTTTAATTTTGGACCGTGTTATTTTGTTCCCATCCATTACAGATCCATCAAGATGGAAATATTGGGCTGTGGCTGATCCCCCCTGTAGATCATGAACGACTTGTCTCTCCATGCAATGGTAGACTAATATGATCATATATTTCTTCATTGCTCAACAGGAACATAGGCATTGGTATTCCTTCTCCTATTTCCTTCTGATGACATTCCTCCTGGTGTAGCCCAGATCAGTACACGTCATCAGAAATACAAGGTTGTCATGTACGAGGGAAGTTCTTGAAGAAAACCAGGCTTTAAATAATAAGATTGTGGTTCTAGTTTTCTTTTTCTTTTTTTATTCTCTTATTTGTAATCATTTTCTTTCAAAATTTTCCACTCAACCATGATGAAGCCTAGTTTTACTTTCTTGTTTATGAATATTGTTTTTTGGCGTGGACTAGGTCCAAAATCTAATCTATGAAATTACACATTGCACGATCAAGGCAGCTTTCGTTGTCGTATGTTCCATTAATTCAACTGAAAGGAACCACGTATAAAACCAATTCAAAGTGCTTGGTAGCATCTTAGCAGAGGCTGAAAGGGTCCTAGACATGGACTATCTACTGGATAGCTAGTAGCCAAACAGCACATTCCAATGCGAGGCTAGCTGCACCCCTAAAATTCGTTGCACCGAGACATCAAAACATCAAATCATGAACATCATGGTGTAAGAATTGTGTAACAGGGACGGCGAAAGTCGGTCCGGCGTGTATTTTCAGTGATTGGGTTTGGAAGTCTACGTTTTCGGCTGAATTTTCCAAGTGGGCTGCGAAACTTAAAAATCCCTATTATCCTAGAAAAAAAAAGAAAAAAATCCGCAAATAAATTTTTTATTTTAAATTATTTTTTTATCATTGTAATATACTGATATAAAAATAAATATTAAAAAATAAAATAAATAATCATTTTCATATACTTTTTAAATAAAAAACACTTTAAAAAATAATATTTATTATACTCTTAAACAAGTCTATAAGCTATATGGCTAGGAGAAATATAGTTAGTAATGCTAGATACTAAAAAAAATTAAAATATACTAAAGTTATTAAAATTACTGTATAGTTCATATTAAAATTACTATATAGTTCACAATGCTGTTGAAGTTTTTTTCTTCTTATTGTTTTTAACTTTATTATTTATCATTTTCCTCGTGGAACTAATGAAACTAATGAGGAAAATGAAGGTGTTGGAGTCGTGCCAAAAAAAAGATAACGTAATCCATTGATTGTAAAGGATTAGTAGATTATAGTACGTTTTGGTCCTGGGTATGGAACACGAAGGAGTGCTTGATTTTTGTCCTTTCCATGAGAAAAGCCATCATCCCTTTGCTTTGCTTCTAACCCACGACTTGATTACAGTCAAGGAAAGTTATCATGTCCCCCACTTGCTCTCGGACTTCAATACAAGAATTTGTTAAACAAAACATGCGCCATGGCTGTACACTGTTCACGGCAAGGGAAATCTACTTGTACGTATTTCCGTTTGTAATTTCATAAATACACATGGTCTTATAACGATTTCTATGGTGATTTTTGCTTGAAAATCTCATTTATATTACGATTCTGTAATGCTGTGGAAAACATCTACATTATGAATTATGAGCAAGACATCCAGTCCGTCCACCCTCCCAGCATGCACAAAATTTGCTCACGTCGTCGGCCACGATCTTGGGCCATAAAAATCTTGTTAAAATAAAAAAACAAAAGGTATATAAATGGCCTTAATTAAATTGGCGGTTGTCAAACACATCATTATCCTATATTTTAACAATTTCACAGAAATCACTATCTCAATGTTCTTATCATGCTACTACCCAACCCCTAGATAACAGTTGTTTTTTAAACAAGCACTGTTATCAAAAGCAGTCGGTCTGCCTAAAGAACAGAAACAAGGCAGCAATGCTAAAATGCAGACGTAATTTGTGAATTCTTCGGTTTTTCAATTTGAATGATGGCTACAGCTTTTATACATTGAATGATTGGTCTTTGTGAGCTTAAGCTAGAGTAAAGAACTTAGTCCAACATTTCATTAATAAACAATTAATTCCATCGATTGCGATGAGTTACCTCCAGAATCCCCTGATTTGACCAAAAAACAGAGTTACAGAATGAAAACTGGCCACGCTTTCTCCAGTCTCCATGTTTCTTCATCTTTTTGGCAAATCAGATCATGAGGGAAAAGGACAAGAAACGACAGTCGCCATGCTGTTATAAGCTTCAAGGGTTTTCTTATTGCAATAGCAGATTCCAGGCAGGAGCTCAGTTTTCTGTTCCAGCTCTATTGTGATAGGTGTCACTCCGTCTAATCTAATCAATCAGTGTGCTGCATCTTACCTAAACGTCTTTGCCAGATCAAGCAGATGAGGCTGTCTCCCAAATTAATGATTCGCACAATTGCACACGACATATAAGAGCATGTTTGGCTTTGCGGTCGAAACTGTGTTGTGTTAAAATTCAAATTTTTTTTTTTTATTAAAATTGAGTTCGGTTTGTACTTTTTGGATCGTTTTGATGTGCTGATATCAAAAATGATTTTTTAAAAATAAAAAAAATATCATTGACATGTATTTCAACACGAAAAGCTACTTGAAAAGCAAACGCAACCCTACTATCAAACACGCTCTAAACAGATACTAAAATATAAGAAGCGAAAATTCGATCAAGAAAAGAAAAAGAAGAAGCAGAGTTCTTAATATTATCCTAATATGGAGCTTGAATGCTACAAACCACCTTCGTAATTATTTATCGGGATTAGGACAATCATGTTCCACGAATCCGCCATTATCAATTAAACCACATTGCCAGCTTGTTAGTTTCTCCGTAAGAGATAATCATTCACTCAAAATTAATAATTCATTCCATATTGAATAGCTAATGATGATGTTCTATAACATCCAAGCACGAAAGGAATTTCTGCATTAAATAGTTAAATAATTAATTCTAAAAATATTATTTATTTATTTTAATCAAGATATTTGATATTTATTAGATTAAAATGATTTTTGGCTAATAACTGTAAAAAATTATATTTAATAGAGGTGGAGACTCTTTAAATTTTTAATAAATTTCTTCTAGAAAGAAAAAATAAAATAATATTATAAAAAAATATATTTTAAAAATATATATGCAATAAAAAATAAAATTTATGAATTTTTATTTTAAAAGTCTCATTATATATTTTATAGGTCATAAATTTTGTTATTGTTGTCAAGCCCGGACATTGTAGGTCTAATCAGTGATAGACCCAGCACCTAGGATTTGGTGCACAATGAATTCTAATCATGGATTAGTCTAATTAGCTTTAGACTCTTCATAATTATATTAGGCTTGATGTTATGTTAAAGATTCAAAGTTTAATAATGGTTGATTTTAACTACCGTGAGACTCGATATGTTTTTATAGATTGTATCTGTATTTTAAAATTTTTATATTCATGTTTAAGTTTTTCTTGATTTGATTTTTTTTATAAAAGTACATTAATAAAATCTTGATTCATGATGCAAGCAAATACGAACTATTTTTCTCACGTCATGAAGAACATAAAAAATAGAGTTTGTATTTTAAAAATTTTATATTCATGTTTAAGTTTTTCTTGATTTGATTTTTTTATAAAAGTACATTAATAAAATCTTGATTCATGATGCAAGCAAATACGAACTATTTTTCTCACGTCATGAAGAACATAAAAAACAGAGTATGTATTGATGTTGCCATCATTAGGAGCCTACCCATTCATTTTTAATATTTATCTAATGAAATGAAACTGAACATCAACAAATCTCGATCATTTTCATACGCGATTAGTTAATAATTATACGCTGTTTGAAATTGTATTTTAAATGGAGTTTTATATGTAGAAAAAAATTTAATTTTTTTTATATTATTAATTATTTTGATATGATAATAATAAAAATATTATTTTAATATATTTCTAAAAAACCACATTAAAAAATAAATAATACTATACTCACGAACATATAATCCACGCCATTGTAAATTTGTAGCGTTTGCGCACCTGGTCACTAGGATCTCACAAAGTTATCAATTATCATTACTAAGTACTAACAGATGATATGGGATTTACCACACCACTTAAGATGCTAACTAGCGAGAGTAAAACAATAATGCAAATAATTTGATAGTTATATTCAAATTTGAAGTCTGCTCGTTACCAACCACATGGGATATCCATGTTTCCGTTTCAAAGCCAAACTTCACCTTGACACTCTCCATTATTGAAAGATGGACGGTGGTTTCATCAACATCATCATGGTGCAAGTGTGCGGCCACCCTTGCGCCAACTATGAAATTCACTATGCACTGTCGTTTCATGTTCTTAACAAGTCGTTTTCGATGAAAAAAATAAAAGGGAATTCATTCATTAAAAACGAAACAAAATAAGAAATCAATGATAGCTTCAGAAAATGATTGGTCGGTCAAGAGATAAATTATTAAATGAACTTACCAGAAAAAATAAAATAAATTTCAATTAAATACACTGACTACTATCTCTCTCTCTCCTATAAAACCCCCCACTCCGAATCACTCTTCACTCTCAACAGAGATCCAACGGTCACTAGATAGCAGCCGAAGAGAGTGTTCCTTAATTGTTAATACTTAAAACTGCGTTTGCATTGTTTGAGCTACAAAAAACAGCAGAGAGATGGAGGGCAAAGAAGAAGATGTTAGATTGGGAGCTAACAGGTTCAATGAGAGGCAGCCAATTGGCACGGCAGCTCAGAGCCTAGATGACAAGGACTACAAGGAGCCACCCCCGGCACCATTGTTCGAGCCAGGCGAACTGACTTCATGGTCGTTTTACAGGGCCGGGATTGCAGAGTTCATGGCCACTTTCTTGTTTTTGTACATCACCGTTTTGACTGTGATGGGCGTGGTTAAGGACAAGACTAAGTGTACAACGGTTGGGATTCAAGGGATCGCTTGGGCCTTCGGCGGAATGATTTTCGCTCTTGTTTACTGTACTGCTGGAATTTCAGGTCTTAAAATTAAAAAAAAAAACAATGACATGAATTTTTAGTTTGGATATTTATGGTTCTAGTAAAGAAAATAGACCCTTTTTTTTAATTAATTTGTGATGTGATTTTGGTACTTGCAGGTGGTCATATAAATCCTGCTGTGACTTTTGGGCTATTCCTGGCTAGGAAATTGTCCTTGACGAGGGCCGTGTTCTACATGGTGATGCAGTGCCTTGGTGCCATATGCGGTGCTGGTGTGGTGAAAGGATTTTACGGGAAAACAAACTACGAGTTGCTTAACGGTGGTGCCAATATGGTCGCTCATGGTTACACCAAAGGTGATGGCCTTGGTGCTGAGATTGTTGGCACTTTTATTCTTGTCTACACTGTCTTCTCTGCAACTGATGCCAAGCGTAGTGCCAGAGACTCCCATGTCCCGGTAAGCCCTAGATCTCTCTCCCAGCAAACTTAAAACTCCCAAGTAGTTGCTTAATTACATCAATTATTTGTTCATTTTCATGGAATTTACTGATGCTGAAAATATGTATGGTCAGATTTTGGCACCTCTGCCAATTGGGTTCGCTGTGTTCTTGGTGCACTTGGCCACAATCCCAATTACAGGAACTGGGATCAACCCAGCTCGTAGTCTGGGTGCTGCAATCATCTTCAACAAGGACAGCGCCTGGGATGATCACGTAAGTCTTTAATTACTTACTCAGCCAGTTAGATTTCCATTTTTTGCGTGGTCAAGAAATTAATTTGTACCCATTTTTGACATGCATCTCATATTCTTTGGTTGGATGCAGTGGATTTTCTGGGTTGGCCCCTTCATTGGAGCAGCACTTGCAGCTCTTTACCACCAGGTTGTGATCAGAGCCATTCCTTTCAAGAAGTGATGATTGTGATGCTTTACTTTTGGCCATTGGATGATGTATTAAGATGAAAATCAAGCCCAGTTTGTTCCATTTTCTCCCTGTTGGCCTTTTGTGCATTTGTACCTGTAAGTAAGCGCGTGCTATAACAGTGACGTGTATTTCTTCTAGGGCCTTTTCATCCCAATTGCGCATGTGATGTAATAATAGTAATGTTTTTCTGCAAGGGCTCTCTCCTTTATTGTTTTTAGTTTGAGGGGTTTTGCTGATGGGGCCCATCCTAAGTGAGGTGGGCGGGCTTCAGTAATATTCAATACTTGTATGGATATGAATTGTGGGATGTCATTTTCATGTTACCGACCGAACCTTGCTTTTTTAAAAAAACAAATTTTAAAAAAATACATTAAAATATTTTTTTATTTTTTAAAATTTATTTTGAATATTTATATATTAAAATAATTTTAAATAAAAAAATTAGCCAGCATCTCATATAACTAGACAAGGAATAACAAAATTTTTATTACGTACATGATAGAAGAAGATCAATGTTATTAAAAATACTTTTTAATTCATTTACGAGTTAAATCATATAATTTATAGTTTTTCAGGTCCATTTATTTTGCACATTATACAAAAAAAAAAAAACATAACTTTTTTAAACCTATTTTTTAATATAGTGTTTGACATTATAATAGTTATTGCTTTTCAAAGTATTTTTAATTTAAAAATACATTAAAATAAATATAATATTTTATTTTTTAAATTTATTTTTAATAGATATCCAAATAATTAAAAAATATTAAAAAAATTATTTTAAAAAAAACACAATATTTTCATAAAAATAAACACTGCCTAAATCCTGACTCAAAAAGCTACCTTAACGCCACTCACACACTCATCTTCTTGGGGCCACTTCCATCACGTCCAGTCGGTCACGGAATCATCCCTGTCTGGCTCATGCAAGTTGTGTTGGCTACTATGGCATTTAGAGCCTGTTTGGCATTGCTGCCAAACCGGCGTTTTGACAAAATTTAAATATTTTTTTTTTAATTAAAATTGAGTTACAGTTGTATTTTTTGAATCGTTTTAATATGCTGATATCAAAAATAATTTTTAAAAAATAAAAAAAATATCATTTACATGTATTTCGGCACGAAAAGCTATTTAAAAAGCAACCGCTACCACACTGCCAAACACGTTCTTATGGGTTCATTCGAGTGAGATATGTGTGACAGTCGGTGAACTTCCATTTAACATCTCCATCTTCTTTATATAAAAGGTGCTCTCGCCCACTTCGATGCTAATGAAATCAGGGGAAGTTTTGTTAGATTCAAAAGTGATTTAAACAGGAAATTAATAAACTTATTAATTTCGCAAATGGGTTTGACATTCCTTTTGGAACTAGAGCGTTTTTGCTTTTTAGTTAAAGCCAATAATTCAACTCGAAACATTAATTGTCAAGAACACAGAAGGAAAAAAGAGAGGGGGTGGGATCTGGACGTGATTTCAATTAGCTTGCCACTAGGCGTTGCCTTTTGAGCAATGTTCGAGTCAACTTAGATATAAATAAAAGAGTCACTGAACTATTGTAATGCACTGTAAAAACATTCACAATTTATAACACATTGAGCACTTTTATTCTTTTTATTATCATTAGTAAAGAAGAGTAAAATAAATTTGCACAGTAAAATAGTGATATCTTTTAATATAGAGTAATTAATCACACTTTGAATATAGTTTGCAATTAATCACGCTTGGAATCTACATCTCCAGCATCGTGAAAATTGAACTCACTGCTTCACCCGGATGGTTTTTTAGGGTATCTGTTTTGCATGGTTTCTTCTATTTAGTTGCTGTTTGGAAAAGTGGTACTATCATTTTATAAAAAAATAATTTTTAAAAAATTTTTAAATTATTTTGATGTGCTGTACACATCTAAATAATTTAAAAATATAAAAAAAATCAATTTTTTAAAAACGTAAATTCACCCGCGTTGTTCTTTCACATGGTTGAAACTTGAAATTGTTGCCTTCGAACTTGAAAGCTTTTCCCTCCCTTGCAGGCTTGCATGGTGTAGGGGCAACTATAGAGTTTGGGCCTAATAAGTTCAAGCTTTTTATAACCGTATGTATTATAATTTGGGCCTCCTTCTTTTTTAATTATGATCTGTTTTATGATGGTATTTATAGATTAAATGAAACCTTTTTTAAAAAATAAAAAAATAAAAGAATAAAAGAGGTTTGAATCCTACTGTTAATAAAACAAACTCAGATCAATTCCAGCTCTTTTTTTTCCCCATGAGCCGACAGCTTGATACTCTCGCTGACATTTACTTTGTTGTTTTGCTTTCTTTATCAACAAAATAATATACAGGAAAATGATTGCTAAGAATTTAGCATTGGGAATTTTGCATCAAACAACACTACTTTTGTGTGCAGATATATATATATATAGCCAAGAGAAAAAACATATACAGCAACTGCGATACCAACTGCGATAACCTCACGTATTTTATTAAATGGTCCAATGCAATGGTTGACAAAATTCCAAGTGATTTTATAGTGGCACTGCATTTGATCGTGCGTAGAAAAATTCTCGATGAATATGTTAGCATATGTTGGCTTGGGGTGTGATTATTTAACTCATGAGTGTTAACCTCTTGAAAGATGATCTCATGTTGAAATTAAATTCATATCCGGATCTCTCATATTCCTCTTGCCATGTTTTCTTGTTGAATCTAAAAATTCTCGACGTCTATGGGGTCAGGTAAAGAATCGGCACGGGATATATGATCGTTTGTAAAATAGTTTTTGGTTTAAAAATATTTTTTAATTAATTAATTATTTTTAATATTACCATATTAAAATTATTAAAAAAATATTAATTGAATAAATTTTCAAATAAAAAAAATACTCGTTAAGCACGTTCTCTCTCGTGTTGATATATATATATATAAAGGATTGATGGATATCCCATTGCATGTATTCCGCCTTATCACTGGCCAATTCATGCCGAAGAGTGACCTCGAACGACGTCGCACCTCTCACACATGATTTGCACTGATCATGCTGTCTTCCTATGACTAGATCTTTTTTCCCGCCCATTTTGTCGGCGGCCATGTTCGGTTATCTTCCACTATGTAGTAATTTGCAATAATGATAAATGTGGTGTGCAGTGCAGGAGAAAAGGGACGGAAATGTGGGGTCTGGCCTAGATTTGACGCATGCCCTATATTTCTTCATTGCCTCTAGTCCTCGTTTAGCACTAATCATTTCTGCTGTTATTTGTCGGAGCAAATCCCCTACCTCTCCCACTCTCATCAAAATAAAGTGCTTCTCTCTAACCTTATCGACGGAAACACCGAACACGTACAAAAGACAGCCAAATCAAACAGTCACTTTTTCCGATTTCCCTCTTAAATCCTTCCTATAACTGTTTGTGCATGTTTGCATCATTCCGATATGCGTTTCATATTGCTAACGAGTGTATGGGCACTTCCTAAAGATGCATTTTTGGGTTTTGAAAACGAGGTTTGTATATTAACTAACCATGGGTTGAAAAAGATTTAACAGTTCTAGCCGGTACTAAGACTTTTAATTACATGGGCATTTCGTACTACCTTGTTTGATTATTTGATCTATCTTTGTGGTTGTGATTGCACTTAAAAAGTTTATTTTTCTCTTAGTAGAGGGTGAAGGTGTATAGATGAGATTGCATTTGCATTCTGTAGAACTACAACACTCGATAAGACTCTTGGTGAATAAGCAAAGGAAAAGAAAAGAAAAATCAGGGATTATATGAGATTTTGGGAATGATTATTAACAAGTGTGTACACGACAGTACAGATTATTCAAGTCATTAAGTAAGTACATAGGAGCTAGAACACCGCAGCCTGTAGTGCCAAATTACTAAGAGACAAATTAATCCATGCTTATCGTGAACAGAACATCCTTGGGAATTGTAGGAAGTGTGTGAAACACAAGTGGAACTGAACCTAAATTTTGGACCAGTACTGGGAGACCAGATTACAGAAAAGACCAAGTAAGTGGAAAGACTGGCCAAGAAACAGCGAGAAACTCAAGTCAAATGGCAAGAAATATAAGTTCGGATTGTATTTTGTTGTATGAGAGGAAATTTAGTGAAATTCGTCACATCTATTTTCCGCACTATATTTTCTGAGACTGTTAATACACATGATGTAATAAAGCATATAATTCAGATTTTATGCTCTACGCTTAAATTAGCAATAGTTATTTAATCTGCAGGTTTGAAATTCTTGATGCCTAGCTAGCCACAAGCGGGAAATTGCTTTTTAAAAGCAGCACACCATCATTAAGAGTATACGTATTCTCGGACAAAGTGAGTTCAACTCCCCATAGTCATTTCAAATTTCTATCTTCAACTACCACAAATGATAAAAAAAACAAAATTGGTGTTGAAATGGTAGTAACCTCAAGATTAATTTCATCCTTTCCGATAGTCAATATTATTAACCTTAAGATTTTGAATTAGTAGTTGAAGGACAAGCTCTTAAGTACAAAGGGTTCACTTACTTTACTTCTAACAGAGCTAGTGACTGCCCTTTTAAGTTCCCTAATTTTGAACTAATTAAGAAGTTGTGGGCAAAGCAGACATCTAGAAAAAGGGCATGTAGCTGCCTAAGACAGAAGCCACTTGACATTAGAAAATACAAGTGGCTTCCTCCTTTTGGTTGCTCACGAGTTGTCTCTCCCAAATCTCAATTCGGAGGCTTTGTTGTCCTTTAGTTAGTATTCCCACATCCTTAAAAGCAGGTTTAACCCGACATTGCTTGACTGATCTAGCTGTAATAGTTTATTGTAACCTAACTAAAGTATCTATGTCAGTAGACGCGATCACAAAAGTCCAACCAAAATCAGACAATGTGAATACTTTGACTTTCACTTGTACATAAATCTTCTCTCTACCAAGTCATTCTGAGGTTTTTGAAAAATCCTAGTGTTGTTTAGCATACATTTTATAGTTTTAAAACAAAACTTGGATACCCCTTGTCCTGGCTGATAATTTGGACCGACTAGATCAACAAGCCTAGTAATTAATTAAGCTTTCAGAAGGCTATATATTAAAAATTTATTTAGCCATATATAACAATATCAGCAGCATAATCTACCAATGCACATCAACTCAAAGAAATAGAAATTCAATAAGTTTTGTTTAACAAACATGGATTACTTTAAGATAAAGTTTAATTGGATAGCTCTCATGTCCTGACGGGGCTGGGTTGTTTACTAGGAACATGAAGAACACAACGTCACACAGAACTAAGCCCTAGCTACATTATCAGCCATATGCAACAACATCGGGTGCACACTTTACTGAAAAACACAAACAACACCCTGTCTATTTGTCTGTCTACGAAGATCAACCCATCAAAGAAAAAAAAGGCATAGAACTAAGATTCACCGTCATTAATACTACAATATTATTATAATTTAGTGACAAGTAGTGATCAAACTTACTTATTGTCTGCTCGCCGACCAATACGTTGAACAGTGGCAGCTTTTGCGCATGTCTCTCTCTTTCACCCTCTCTCTCTATATATATGTGCACAAAAATCCTGGCACGATCAAATCCTTACAGATATTCAGCCTCAAACAATCCCTAAAATCAAAGCAGACTGAAATTAATAAATAAAAGTTCAGATTCTGCCATCCTTTGATCACCAATTCAATAAAACAAAGGATAAGTACAAAAAGTAAATAAAAAGAATAAAGCGTGTGTTATTGTGTAGTCTATTATAGATGCACACGGGGTCTTGTCTTTTGAGTTCAGAAGCTCAAAAAGAAAGTTCTCTCTCAGACTTGTATCAAAGTCGAAAGTACGCATCTGAAGCTAACAGAGACAATGGAAGAGAGAATGTCAGGCTTTTGTACCACAAAAGCAGGGCGTGGTGGGAGCAGTGGCAATAACTACGCCTCAGGAACTAAATGCGGGCGTTGGAATCCTACTATCGAACAAGTTAAACTTCTAACTGACTTGTTCAGGTCTGGTGTTCGAACCCCAAGTACTGATGAGATCCAAAACATCTCCACTCGGCTTAGTTTTTATGGCAAGATCGAGAGCAAGAACGTTTTCTACTGGTTTCAAAATCATAAAGCTAGGGAAAGACAGAAGAGGCGCAGAGTTTCTGTCGATGAGAAGGATGTCATGATTCTTCGAGGAGACGAATTTTCTTCTGCGCGATGTAAATTAGCTTTGCATAAACCTCTACTCTTCTTAAAAATAAACATGAAGAAAGTTGCATTAAATCCTTTCTTGTAATCTTCTTTTGCAGATTTTACTGAAATAAGTCAGGTGAACGAACGAGAACAAGTGATTGAGACTCTTCAACTTTTCCCTTTAAAATCCTTTGATGAAGTGGAGTCAGAGAAGTTCAGGTTGCAGGCAGATGAATGCAATGAAGCTGCAGCTGCGTTTTCTTACAAATTTGGTACAGAAATGGATCATCCACAACTAGATCTGCGATTAAGCTTTCTGTAAAACAAGCTTCGAATCCATAAAAAGCTCGAGGAATTTAGTCTTTGTACTAATTTGTACTAATGATTCGAAGTATATTAGGTTCAGCATGGTTGGTAAAAAAAATGGGGCAGCAAGTACTTGAAGTTGATGCTGTCTTTTTCATAGTTGCTCTTTAAATATTATAAATGCTTCAACATTCTCATCTGAATGCTCATAGTAACAATGTTTTTTTCCTTTCTCTGTTGGAGTGATTTACTTTTATTTATGCTTGGAAATAGGAATTAGGCTTCCCGTCACGAGAAATGCTTCCTCGAAGTGCATAAAAGACTGGTATAATTAGTTCATGCCTAGGGTTTGCTAACTTAATTTGAAATTCACGCAACCGATCTCTTCACAGTCCTTGGTCAAGAAAGAACATGATACGGTCTGAATGGAGCAGCATTTAAAACGCAAATATGATTATTGTTTATATTTATATGCATGGTGGAACCAAGCTACAAGTCTCGTTCCATTTCATTTCTTTCTCTTGTTATCATTGTGCCTATGATCAATATTGTTCATCAAGTTTTTGCACCCCACTTTTGCCACACAGTGAGTTAAGAATTTCTTTCTTACATGCAAGCGATACGTTGGAAACTATTTAACTCATAAACAAGACAGTTTGATTAATAGATTGAGAAGAAATAATGACATGCCTAACAAGAGGAATAGGAGTTTTTGTTAATAATATCGTTGTCTTTTCCAAAGAAAGTTGTTGCATTCCTTGAACTCTTGAAGCATTGCTCATCTTTCTTCTGCCCGGAATAAATTACTTGAAATGATAGCTAATTCAAAAATAGTGTCTGAAAAGTCTGGTTCTGTTAGTTTTTTTCTTTCATATATCTTTGGCCAAAAGGATGAAAAAGTCGTACAAACATGCTTCGGCCTCTGGCCAAAGAGAGAAGGTTGTAAATATTTTTTTTCCTCCCCTCCTTCCGTCTCTGGTCTTGGCAAAGTCGCAACAAAATTCAATACATTTGACATATATTTGCATTGTCATGCCTTCAGTTTTTTCTGATCACGAAATATAGAGGTTCGAAACCTGTTAAACGTAGAAGAATACTGATATCAATTTAGTTTATTTTATTTGTTTAATTTGCATTTCAAGTTTTCTCCCAACTTTAATGTTAAAATAATTTAACCAAGTTATTTGAGATTTTCTATAAATATATTTTATTGTCTTGTTATTAAATTGAATTTCAGTATCTTTGTATTGGTGTTAACAGTGTATTTATTTTAGATTTAATGATAAATACTTTTTAATGGAGTAAATAATAATTTAAAGATATTGAATCCTCATACAACAAGGATACACAATCAATAATAATTATTTTCAACATAATTTCATTTTTATTTATTATATAAAATAATTTTTCTTCAGACTTGAAGGTAATTTTTATGAACGAGTCTCTAAAGGTCTTCCCTTCCCTAATCCCTTGGTACTAGGAAAGAGCGGGCATAGGAAGTCGATGCCGTGAAGCAAAAATGTCCAAGATAAAGAGAAGAAGGCCGAAAGCTCATTTGAGGTCCAACATGTCTTAGGAACGAACATGGGCCTTTTTATTAACCCGACTCTGTTTAATATTTTGTTGATAAAGAGAGCCCATCCAATGCCTAAGCCCGACCTTAGAACTGAAAAATAACCTCACTTCCCCACCGCACCAAAGAGAAGAAAACAAAAAACAAAATCAACTTCACATCACTTGCGAAAATAAACGATTTCCTAGCGAACAAGCATCGTCGAGTCGGCGTCGAGTCGTTCAGTTTCTAGGTAAGAAACTAAGAATGGATGTGATAAAAACGCAACAGATATCGGCGAAACCAATCGAGAAAGTGATAGTGCACCCTCTAGTACTGCTCAGCATCGTTGATAACTACAACAGAGTAGCTAAGGACACCCGCAAACGTGTCGTTGGGGTCTTGCTTGGCTCCAGTTTCAAGGGCACCGTTGATGTAACTAACAGTTATGCAGGTGCAATTTCTCTTCAATTTTCGCTTCTCCCTTAGATCTGTTTTGTTTTGTCCTCTTTAGTTTTTATTTTAAATTCAGTCTGTAAGTTTTAGTTTTAATTTGTTTTTTCCGTTTTCTTTTGTTATTTGCTATTTTGGATTATACTTGTATGCGAGTAAAAGGAATTTAGAGTTAGAGGAAGCTTTATTTGATTCCAAATTATTAAAATAGAAATGGGTTTTGTTGATTCTGCTTTTATATAATAATAATAATAATAATAATAGCTTTCATTTAGTGTATAATGTGTGACAAATTGTTGAAGGTGAAATCGGTTTTTCAAATTTCTTTTTTTTAGTTCAGTTAGTTATAACATATAGTTTTTTACTAGCTAAGAATGTAGATGTTCAGCGCACTGTTTAGTCTGCGTGGAGGATAATTATAAGAGGTGTAATGTTTTCTTGTTTAATTCATGGACCTGTGAACTTCTGTAGTGTCACTACTCTAACAATGATTGTCATGCTTGTCGAACTAGCATGTGCCAGTTAGACTCTTAATACCAAGTTTCAAGAGTTTCCTGTGAGAAGTTATTGTCAAGCTATCGCTGTAGTCTCATTTTTCTTTTTGATAGCTATTTTTGTCTCCCTTGTTTTAATGGGTGTTAAGATTCTAGATTGCAAGCTGTGTTTGATTAAGCTAGTAGTGTATTGTTTGAATTGTATTTTCTCAGTGCCATTTGAAGAAGATGACAAGGACCCAAGCATCTGGTTTCTTGACCACAATTACCACGAATCAATGTTTTCCATGTTCAAAAGAATAAATGGTAATGCCTGGGAAAATTGTTCCTTGCTTTGCATTTCTCTCTGGGGTGCTTTTGGTTTTATGAAATTGACAAATTACCTTTTTCAGCCAAGGAGCATGTCGTGGGGTGGTACAGCACTGGGCCAAAACTGAGGGAAAATGACCTGAAGATTCACGGATTGTTTAACGAGTAAGAATACCAACCATGACTTTGAAGGTTATTTATCTTTTCAACCTGTGTGCTGAGAATCAATCATGATTAACTAGCTGCGCATGAGTTTCAAAATCTGTGCACTCATCCCTGATGGAAATGGCCTGGTCTGACTCTTAGTGTCTTCCTCCTGTCAAATTGATATGGTATTTGAGAAGCATTTTTCTCCTTTCTCCTCTATTCATTGAGTTTAATCTGGCATTGCAGTTATGTTCCAAATCCTGTCTTGGTCATAATTGATGTCCAACCAGAAGAGTTGGGAATACCCACAAAAGCATACTATGCTGTTGAAGAGGTAAAAGAGGTAAGTACATAACTTAAATAACAATGTAATGATTAATTGGCTAGATGTTTTGATTAAGTTGATCATATATGTGTAATGCTGGATTCACATATGTTAGGAACTTATAATGGTTGTTTGTTGCCTTCAGAATGCTACCCAGAAAAGTCAGAAGGTGTTTGTTCATGTGCCATCAGAAATTGCTGCCCATGATGTCGAGGAAATTGGTATGCCACTGACAGTCAGATTTCTTTGTTTTAAAAGTAAATTTGATTCATCTTGTGGATGCTTTTAGGGGAGTTTCAAGTTTCCTTAGCTGATATTTGATGGAATTGAGCTGCTTTTTTATGATTTTGCTTTTTTTCTTTCTCCCAACATGATTATAATCTAACTTTTATCTGACAAGAATGAGTTGATTCTTGCCTTCTATTGTACACTTGTGGCAGTATAATGCAAACATTTGTATCTGGTTTTGAACTTTGAATTCTTCTTTTTTAATTTTAACAGGTGTAGAACACTTATTGAGGGATGTGAAGGACACAACTATCAGTACTCTTGCAACTGAGGTCTTGTTTCTTGACGAAGCTTGATTTATTCTGTTACTTTCTTTGTTTTGCTGTAGAAGGGACTCAGTTTTTCCCCCCTTTTTTCCCCTGTCTTTGTAGGTTACTGGGAAACTCGCAGCTTTGAAAGGGTTGGATGCTCGACTAAAAGAAATACGTGGTTATCTTGACCTTGTCATCGAAGGAAAGCTCCCATTAAACCATGAGATTCTGTACCATCTACAGGTTCAGTATGCATCTCTCAGATTTTCTTTTTCTGGCCACTTGCTTAAGTGTTTCTGTTATTGTTTTTAGTCAAATGTGGACACCATCACTGTCCCCTTGAACCGTTCAAAATGGAATCATCTGAAGGAAAATGTTGCACGGATAGGAAACTTTGTTCCTCTTAGAAAGCTGATTGATGTTGACTTAGCAGGAATTCGTTGGCATTAACTTGTTTATTCTACTCTGGCCTTCTGTTTTCACAGCTTGATTGTTGATGCTACTGTAGACAAATTTAACTTAGCTTAAATTTGAATTTAAAACCATCGTTGAAGTGCTGAATGGTTCTGTGAATTGAGTGATTTTTTTTTTGGCATGGTCTTGCAAAGACCTGCACGGGTCACCTTTCATGCTTAATGCTAGACCAAGTAAACTTGTGAACGTGGAGCATGGTCAATGGTTTTTCAACAAAATTAGTTGTCCACTAAACCTACAATTCTCTGGTCCTCCCATATGTTCAAAGCAAAGTCTTCACAAGCTCTAGAGTGTTTAACTAATAACTATCACACATACCCCTCTCCCTGTTTTTCTGATTGTTGGGCACTTTTTCAGTTTGCCAATCTTCCTTCAAATGTGTATTCATTTCAATTCCCCCTTTACATTTTCTAGGATGTGTTCAACCTGCTTCCAAACCTTAACGTGGCAGACTTGATCAAGGCTTTTGCAGGTAAGGAATAAAAAAATGCAAAATTCTGTGTCTATTTTATAGTTTTTTGTTCACTGCTTTATTATATTTCCACTATGCACAGTAAAAACAAATGATATGATGTTGGTTATCTATCTCTCTTCACTCATCCGAAGTGTGATCGCTCTCCACAACTTAATCAGCAACAAGGTGAGATTACGTTTTTCTCTCTTACCCTTTCTGACTCTTCACTCAGGTTGCTCATTTTAGTGCCATTAAGCTTGTAAAACATCTAAATGTTGGTCCAATCCAGATTTTAGCCAAATATAGCTGACTGGACTTGCAATTTATGATAACACAATGATGTTTTTTGTGGAAATGATGCTTGTCAAGATGTTCCCACATCATTGCTAGCAGATCCTGATAGCATTCAATGAAGACATCTTCAACCTTTTCTCTTATGACTTGGACATCTTGGGCAGTTTTATTTAGTTACTGAATATCATGCATACCTCACATCTTCCACTCCTTCAACTTAAATCTGAATTTTAACCTTAGAAACTTTTGATGTTATAATGTGTGGGGTATAAAGCCCTTCACTTTCTCATGGTATCCGTTCTCAATTTTTAAAAATGCATCCCTTACAACAAAACCACCATAATCATCATTACCATTTGCTTCCTCCATTGATTCTCTTTTCATTTAAGGCAAACCAAACCAAGTTTACTTCAGCCTATTCATGTATGTTTTTTAGAGCCTGTTGTAATACCTTCCTGTGCTATTACCCTACACATGTAGCTCTTTAACAATTTCACTTAGCCTGTTTCCTAAATTGGTGATGTTTTTTACTGATCAATTAGTCATCCATAGTATTCATCTCACTCTCCTTGTTGGTCAAATTGCAGATGCTCAACAAAGAACATGAGAAAGCAGAAGACTCGAAGCCTATCGTTGTACCTTCTGTTGCTGGAAGCTAGATATGGTAATTTCCACAGCCTGGATTTTCTGTAGTTGCCTGTTCTCTAGAGATTAATTGCATTTACTTAATTTCTCTCTAGTTACTCTAAGCCTCAGATAATCTTGTATTTTGTGGTGCAAGAAAGGGGGGGTCGCTAGGGGTTGTTTTCTTGTATTTCTCTCTAGTTACTCCACTGGAAAACATCGCTCGAAGTTGTTTTCTTGTGATTGAAATACAGTATTAAAATTCATTTTGATGTCCTCAACAGTATTTGCAAAATTCTAACTTGATGATTTACAGATGCTCTTTCTTTGGCATTAAATTCTTTAGCCATGTTCCTAGATGGTTTTGTAATCTGATTTGCATTGCAAGAAGGGGGTGGCATTATGTCATCCAAATGTCAACTTTAAAATTGACAATATGTGATGTTTAATTAGTGTTCATTTTGTAGGACCATGGAGGTTGACCATCCAAGTGATGGGAAAACAATATGGAAATGCGCTCAGAACCAATTAAACACCTGCACTGAGTTCGGTACCCTATCTTTTTAGGGTACATGAATTGAAAAGGATGCTCCAAAAACTATGCAATGTCTTTTCATTTATATGCGAATGATTCGACACCAAATTTGTGCATGATTTTGAGAATATAATAATCTAATGACGCATCTGCTTTATCAACAAGAAAATTCTAGGAGCATGACAATATCCAAACAAAATTACTAAATTAATCTGTGAAGATCCTAAGGATATTTCCGGATCATCAGATGCTGCATCTTCGTGATAACCCCTGGTTTGCCGTCTAAAAGCATCTGGTGAACTTAGCTCCTGCAAGTGACGCAGGCGCATAATGAGCTAGCTTGAACAGAGAATGCCATGGAAACTCCTATACCGCTTTGTCGTGGTTTGTGGGACATGTTGGTTCAAGAAGCTCAAGAGAGCTTGAACTCGTGGTCAATGGCTCTCGCGGGGACGAGAAGCATCAACATGTGTAGGTTAGCGGTTTGCGTTCATTCTAGTATATCCTAGCACTACTGGCCCTGGAGGCCTGGGTGTCCAGCTGCTTAAAATTATCAGGGACATTGCCCTTCACATTACTAACGAAGATACTACTTAAATGTTAGTTCAACTTACACCTTACAGGTTACAACGAGATGATATGCCTGCGCGTTGCCGCAGGCTTATAAAACAAATGTACTTGATAGTGTTATAACTGTAAACCAGTGCTAGATAAGTAATAGAAATTAAAGGTATGACGGAGCAAATATTTCATGACGGGAAAAAATGTTGTGTTGGTCATCAAAAACTTAGAGACTGAACAAAATGATTTGTAGCAATTTATAGTGTTTTGTGAGGAAAGATACAGTGCTTTCGTCACATGATTTAGCTTTTTAGTTAATAAAAAGAAAAAAAATTACAAAGCTAAATTCTCTACCAACTTAATATTAAAAAAAAAACAACAAAGATAATTTTGGAAGGAAAAAAAACCATGAGAAAAAACATTGTAGTAATTGACAATGTTATGTGAGGAAAACTATAACGTTTTTCCCAATAAAATAAAATAAAAAACCATTTAGAGAAATATTGTAGCAATCCGCAGTGTTTTGTGAGAAAAACTACAACGCTTTCCTCATATAATTTAATTTTATTGTAATTATAATTTTTAACCAACTCAATATTAAAAAAAAAATCAACAAAGATAATTTTGAAAAAAATCATAAAAAAAATCACATGGAAAAACATTGTAACAATTCACAGTGCTTTAAAGAAAAAAAATTACAAAACTAAATTCTTAATCAGCTCAATATTTAAAAAATAAAATTGACAGAGACAATTTAAAAAAAAAACAAAACAAACACCAAAAAAAGAGAAAAAAATCATGTTGGAAACACTGTAGCAATTCACAGTGTTTTGTGATGAAAGCTACAGTGCTTCTCCACATGATTTAACATTATTTGTAATGACTTATAATTGTAATTCACAAACAACTCAATATTCAAAAAAATAAAAATAAAAAGGATAATTTGAAAAAAATTATATATAAAAAAATCATGTGGAGAGACATTGTAGCAATCCACAATATTACAAAAAAAAAACACAAACAAAACTGGAAAAAAACCATGTAAGGAAAGCTACAATGCTTTCCCCACATAATTAAGCTTTATTAAAAGTTAAAGTCTAACCAATTCAATATTAAAAAAAATAAAATCAACGAAGATAATTTTGGAAAAAAATATTACAAAAAAAAAAAACACAAAAGAAACTGGAAAAAAACCATGTAAGGAAAAACTGTATCAATCTATAGTGTTTTGTGAGGAAAAACTTGTCTTTACTTATAATTGCAATTCTTAACCAGCTTAATAATTAAAAAATAAAATTAATAGATAATTTTAGGAAAAACATAACAAAAACAGGAAAAAACCATGTGGAAAAAAACATTGTAGCAATCAACAGTAATTTTCGAGGAAAGTTACAGTTCTTTCCTCGCATGTTGCAACTGTAATTTTTAACCAGCTCTATATTAAAAAATAAAATAAAATAAAAAGATAATTTCGGAGAAAATCATAAAAAAAAACCATACGGAGAAACATTGTAGCAATCAATAATGTTTTAAAGAAAAAAATTACAAAACTAAACTCTCAATCAGCTCAATATTAAAAAAAAATCGATAAATATAATTTTGAAAAATAAAAAAATAAAATAAAAAAAACTATGTAGAAAAACATCACAGCAATACACAGTATTTTAAAGAAAAAAATTACAAAGTAAAAATTTTAACCAGGTCAATATTTAAAAAGTAAAATTAATAAAAAATAATTTTGAAAAAAAAAAGAAATGAAAAGAAAAAAGAAAAAATAGGAAAGCTGAAAAAAAAGTAAATTTGTAAAAAAAAAAACAAAAAAAAAAAAGAAAGTTAAGAAAAAAAAAAGGGAGGAAAGCACTGTGGATTACTGTTGTAATCCACAGTGCTTTGTGTGTGGGGGAACAGTGATTCCCCCACACCATTTAGATATTGTTAATAAGTTAGCAACAGCACAGGCGATTCAGCAAAAGACTAGTCTTTTGAAAGATTCAGTGCCTTGGTTCTACTCAATCTTCTTCAGAGTAATCGGGCCAATCTCCCTGTTCAAACTCTGTATCCATTATCGCCTCATTCAAAGTATGTAAAGGTTGTCAATTTCGTTTCGTTCTATCTGAAATGACCGAAACATTTCATACCAATTCAAAAAACGGAACAAAACGGAATAAATTTCATCTCATTTTAAATCTCGGTCAGTTCCGGATTTTTCGGCTAAATTCCGCCCGAAACATTCCGGTTTCATTCCACATGTTCTGTTCCGCTCTTGAAAAGCCATTGAATCAAATTGAACCTTGCTCAATTTCATTAATTAAACCACTCGATTATAAAAAGCTCTTTTTCATTACTATTTTCAATAGCAATGATATTAATAATAATATTGAAAATTATTATTACTATTTTCATTAACAATGATATTAATTTTTTAAAATTAGATTTATCACTAATAAATATGGTTTACATTCATGTTGTTTTTTTTTCATGTTTATACTTTGTAGGAATTTGAGTAAAACAAAGGATGCTTTAGATTCTATTAGCCACTTGATAACATCGACCTAGTTTTATATTTAAAATATTTTTATTAAAATATTTTACTTTCATAATATTTTGTTTAAGTTGAATTACTTTAAGTTAAAGATCTATTTAATCTTGACTATTTAGAAAATTTTAAATTATATTTGTTTGACATTGTGTTTGTATTGCATAATTTATAATTAATTTATTTTGAATTAAAATTATATTTGTTGAATATATATATATATATATATATATATATATATTAACAATACAACCTCGAAATGGCATGCCGAAACACTTTGAAACCAAAACATTCCATTCTAATTAAAAAAATAAAAAAACCTATCGAAACGGAATTGACAACCTTACTCTAGTTTCCCTTCTCCTGAGGTTTACCTATTCTGATCGGATTCCGTTAGCTGTCAGTATTCAATCTACATCTTTTGAAATGAACAATGTAAACCCAGATCAGGAATCATAGAAGAAGTCGTGATTAGAGGACACTGAAGTTGAAATAAGAGTTCGGGAAGCAGCTGAGAAGTCCAGTATATACGCCGGACACTGCTGCAAATGTATCATTCCTCTTCTCCGCTGCTGAAAAATCATCCATCCGTAGCATTAGACTACACTCAATAGCTTTCTCAGACGGGACAGGGACTGTAAAAGCAAGTTCTTTTGGCAACTTTCAACCATCATCTCGCCAAACTTCCCAATAGTTTCGTCCTTGGGAACCTTCCTGTCACGTACGGAAGCCGGAGAAATGCTCTATATTCACCGAAAGGCAACAAATAGAAATCGCCATTAGTTATTAAACTCGGCCGGTGAATTGCTCTATATTCGAGGATTTTTTATTTTTAAATATATTATTTTAGGATGGATATAGATTAATTCAAGTTTATTCACGGATTGACCAAGAAAACTTGCAACCTAAGCCCTAAACAGGTCAGACCATGCAGCCGTCACTATAAAAATACCACTCCTACAAAAGCTATGGAGTTCATAAAATTTTGGCCTATGAAGCGCCATCGATGAAAAATAAAAATTAACTAACATTCTCAAATCCAAGTGGAGTGTGCCTTTACCAGGTTTTTTTTTGGTATTGGAGTAAAAAAAAAAAAACATTCCAACAATTTCTTCTCAAAAAGACTTGGGCCTTTTCTTACGGTACAATGAAAGAGTGGTATAGGAATTAGAAAGTACTATATAGTAGAGCCGAGAACCAAATGTCCAAGATCCATGAAGGCGTAAAGCCCAGTGTAGGCCCAATGTTTCATCGGGGCCTTTTTGATAGAACCCAATTACTTAACAATTCGCTAAATTGGACTGTCCCTATTCCGCCAAGTAACCCCGACCCGCTGAACTGAAAAGGAAGCTCACGGAATTAAAAAGAAAAGAGAATAATAATAATAAAACAAATCAACTTCAATTGCAATATATATAAAATAAAAATAAAACAAAGCTTTCCTAGCGAACAAGCAAGAACTTCGAAATTGAAATTCGGGAATAGAAGAGTGGTGTCTGAGTCTGAGTTGAGTCGTGTGATTTTGAGGCAAGAATGGATGTGATAAAAACGCAACAAATATCGGCGAGACCAATCGAGAAAGTGGTAGTGCACCCTCTAGTTCTACTCAGCATCGTCGATAACTACAACAGAGTAGCTAAGGATACCCGCAAACGTGTCGTTGGGGTCTTGCTTGGCTCCAGTTTTAAGGGCACCGTTGATGCCACTAACAGCTATGCAGGTTCAATTTATCTTTAGCTTTTTGCTTCTCGTTTAGATCTGTTTCAAATTCAGTCTCGAAGTTGCTGTTTGTTTTTTCTCCTAGTGTTGCGCTATTTTGAATTTTACTTATACGTAAGGAATTTAGGGTTAGAGGAAGCTCTATTTACTGCCAGAGTATAAAAATAGAAATGGGTTTTGTTGATTCTGCTTTTTCAATGAACATTTTTTTATTCATATAATAATTCAGGTTATTATTATTATTATTATTTAAAGGACTCTTATTTATAACTTATAGGTTTTTACTAGCTAAGAATGTAGATATTTCTGCATAGTGTTTAGTCAGTGTGGAGGGTCTCGGTACGAATTTGGAATCGAGAGTGGTGTGATTTGTTTTTCTCTTACTTATTGTATTAAAACGTGGATTTCAGCAGTGTCCCAGTTCTAGCTATGATCGTCATTCTTGTCGAACTAGCCATGTGCCAAATTGGATTTGAACACAAGTTTCAAGAGCTATTTTCTCATTTTTATTTTTTGTAGCTATTTTTGGCTCCCTTGTTTTAAAGGTTGTTAAGGTTCTACAATGGATTCTATGTTTAGCTAAGTTAATAGCGCGATGCTTGAATCGTAATTTTTCAGTGCCATTTGAAGAAGATGACAAGGACCCAAGAATCTGGTTTCTTGACCACAATTACCACGAGTCAATGTTTTCCATGTTCAAAAGAATAAATGGTAATTCATGGGAACACGGTTCCTTAGTTTGCATTTCTCTCTATGGAGCTTTTGGTTTTATGAAATTGACAAATTACCTTTTTCAGCCAAGGAGCATGTTGTGGGGTGGTACAGCACTGGGCCAAAACTGAGGGAAAATGACCTGGAGATTCATGGATTATTTAACGAGTAAGAATACCAACTGTGATTTTGAAGTTCTGTTGTGCTGAGAACCAATCATTATTAACTTGTGCCCAACTTTTAAAGTTTGTGTACTGATTGCTGATCAAAATTGACTGGTCTGGCTTGTTTTATCTGCCTCCTGGAAAATTTAATCAGTACTCTTGAAAGATTTTTCTCTTTTCTCCTCTATTCATCAAGTTTGATCTGGCATTGCAGTTATGTTCCAAACCCTGTCTTGGTAATAATTGATGTCCAACCGGAAGAGCTGGGAATACCCACAAAAGCATACTATGCTGTTGAAGAGGTAAAAGAGGCAAGTACACAACTTAAATAACACCCTGAAGATTTAATTGGTTAGATGTTCTGATTAAGTTGTTTATATACATGTAATGCTGTATTCACATATGTTAGGAACATATAATGACAGTGTGTTTGTTACAGAATGCTACCCAGAAGAGCCAGAAGGTGTTTGTGCATGTGCAATCAGAAATTGCTGCCCATGAAGTTGAGGAAATTGGTACGCCGCTGACAGCCAGTTTTCTTTGTTTTAAAAATAAATTCAATTCATGCGTTGGGTGCTTTTAGGGGAGTTTCCTCAGCTGACATTCAACGGGGCTGAGCTGCTCTTTTATGATTTTGCTTCGTTTCCTCTCCCAACATGGTTATAATCTAATATTTATCTGAAAAGAATGAAGTTGAGTCTAGCCTTTGATTGTATGCATAAAAGTGGACACTTCTGGTGTAATAACACTGTCATTTGAATCTGGTTTTGAACTTTGAATCTTCTGTGTCCACTTTAACAGGTGTAGAACATTTATTGAGGGATGTGAAGGACACAACAATTAGTACTCTTGCAACAGAGGTCTTGGGCGCTTGATTTATCCTGTTATCTTCTAACTATGATTCTCTGTAGAAGAGACTCAAGTGTTTTTGTTTTCCTTGCAGGTTACCGGGAAACTCGCAGCTCTGAAAGGGTTGGATGCTCGGCTAAAAGAGATACGTGGTTATCTTGACCTTGTCATTGAAGAAAAGCTCCCATTAAACCATGAAATTCTGTACCATCTACAGGTTCAGTTTGCATCTCCCAAATTCTGTACCATTGAAGAAAAGCTCCTCTTGCTTATGTGTTTCTGTTAATTGAGTCATGTCTGCATGAAGATAACAATTGAATCTGCAACCAAATTCATTATTTTAATTTCTGTGAAGAACTTGAACTTAATTTCAATTGTAGTTGACATGAACTATCATCAACACTTTGAAATTTCACTGGTTTTGACTTTGATTATTCTGGATGGGATATCTTCCTTGGCTGATGCAAATCATAGAAGAGAAATTTTTCACAATAGTGCATTTGTTTTCCAAGATACCTGTGCCTATGTTTATTTTGTCTGTCTGCCTCAGCTATCCACTTTGTTTTTGGTGGAATTTTGATAAACATGTCTTTCCTCTTGAGCCGTTCATAATGGAATCATCTAAAGGAACGTATCATTCTTTTAGAAAACTCTGTGCCTCTTAGAAGCAGAGTAATGTGAACTTCTTAGGAATTCTTTGGTGTTAACTTTTTAATATGAAGTTGATCGTCTGCTTCCATTGCCTGATTCTGTGATGCTACTGTAGAAAGGTTTAGATTGATTTTCCTATTTTCCTTATCTTTGAATTTCAAACCATTGCCAATATACTAATGGTGCTGTGAATGGAGTGGTTTTCTCTTAATGGTCTTTCAAGGACCTGCATGGGTCGCAGTTTATGCGTAATGCTACACCGAGTACAATTATGGACAAGGGGTATGGTCAATGGTTTTTCATCAAAATTGTTTGTCCATGGAACCTATTAGCCCCTGGTCCTCCCATATGCTCAAAGCAAAGCCCTCACAAGCTCTAGACTGTTTAACGTATATCTATCACACATCCCCCTCCCTGTTTTTTTTTTTATATCTGGGCATCGTCTCAGTTTGCCAATCTTCCTGCAATGCATATTTATTTCAATTCCCCTTTTCAATTGCCTAGGACGTGTTCAACCTGCTTCCGAACCTGAACGTGGCAGACTTGATCAAGGCTTTTGCAGGTAAAGAAATAAAAATCGCAAAATTCTGTCTTGTTTATAGTTTTTTGTTTACTGCTTTATCAAATTTCAACTATGTGCAGTGAAAACAAATGATATGATGTTGGTTATCTATCTTTCTTCCCTCATCCGAAGTGTAATTGCTCTCCACAACTTGATCAACAACAAGGTTAGATCATGTTGTTTTTTTCTTTCTGAATCTTAACACAAGCTGATCATTTTAGTGCCATTGAGCATGCAAAACATCTAAATGTTGGTCCAATTGACAGATGGGAGCCAAATATTGCTGTCTGGACTTGTAATTTATGATAACACGGATGATTTTTTTATGGAAATGATGCTTGTCAAGATGTTCCCACATCAGTGCTAGCAGATCCAGATAGTATTCCTGGGAGCTGTACAATTGATCAATGAAGACATCTTAAATTTGTTCTTAATGACTTGGACATCCTGGAGAGTCTTATTTAGTATCCTAAAATCATGCATTTCTCACCTCTTCCACTCCTTCAACTTAAATCTCATTTTGAACCTGTGAAACTTTTGAAGTTAATGTGTGGGGCATGAATCCCTTCACTGTCTCAAGGTATCTGTTCTCAGTTTTGGAAATGCTTCCTTTCGAACAGAAACACCATAATCATTATTTCCAATTGATTCCAACATTGTTTCTCTTTTCATTTAAGGTAAACCAAACCAAGTTTACTTCAGTCTATTCATGTATGTTTTTAACCTTTTAGAGTCTTCGATGTTTGGCCCTTTTTGATGCACTTATTTTCTTTGGTTCTGCCCTTGATACGTAGCTGGACCAATTTCCATCAGCCTGTTTTACTGAGCTTGTTAATGTGTTACTGATTGACGTGGGTGTTGTATGTTTTCAATCAGCCATCTATAGTATTTTTCTTACTCTGTGTTGGTTTGTTCAGATGCTCAACAAAGAACATGAGAAAGCAGAAGACGCGAAGCCCGTTGCTTTACCTCCTGTTGCTGGAAGCTAGACATGGGAATTTCATCGGCCTGGATAGTTGCCAGTTACCCGGAGATCAATTGCAGTTACTGAATTTCTCTCTGATTCTCTCCTCCTTGGATAATCTTGTGTTTTCTGGTGCTAGAGGGTGGAGTTGATAGGGGTTATACCGGAAGAAATTGCTCAAAGTCGTGTTTCTTGCGATTGAAATACAATATAAAAATTCATCTTGATGTCCTCAACAGTATCTGCAAGATCCTAACTTGATGATGAACCGATCATTCTTTGGCATTGGATTCTTTAGCCATGGTCCTAGGTGATCTTGTACTCTGATTTACGTTGCAAGAGAGGTCGGCATTATGCCATCCAAATGCCAACTTTAAAATTCATAACATGTGATGTTTAATTAGTGGTTACTGAGCTAGCAATTTTGAAGGACAAGGGAGGTTTGCTATCCAAGTGAGGGAAAAACATGGAAAAGCGCTCAAAACCATTGAAACCCCAAGCATTATCCGGGTTCTGTACCCTGTTCTAAAAGGATGCTTCGGAAACCACGAAATTAATTTCTTTTATTTGCATAGGACAGTTTGGCACCGTTTTTGTGCACGATTATGGGAATATAATAATCGAATGTCCCATCTGCTTTATCAAGAAGAAATTTATAGGAAAAGAGTGACATTGTCCCAACAAAATCACTAGACCAGTCAAATAACGAGATCCTAAGGATTTTTTCCGGATTATCTGATGTTGCACCTTTGTGATAACCATAGTTCGCCCCCCAGAAGCATCTGGTGAACTTCGCGCCTTCAAATGACAGGCTAGTAAAGGGCTAGCTTAAACAGAAAAAGCCATGGAAATTCCTGTATCTATCTCTGACGCGGTTTGTGGGGATACGTTGGTGCAAAAAACTTCAGAGATCTTGAACTCGTGGTTAATGGATCTTGTGGGAACGAGAATCACAAAGTGCTAGCACATAATAGACAATTTTACATTTAATGTACTGATTTTATCCATCCTTTAACCTCACTCTCTCCCAACGCTAGTGCTACAATATCATTATTGCATTTGTTTCTGCCATGAATAAGGGTTTAAATTTTGCTAAGGAGATGATCTCGCTGCCTATGACAAAAGTCATGGGCAAATGATCAAATGATTTAAGTAGATGTCACTTGTATAAGAGTAGACAACTATTCGTACAGTTTATCTTACATTTAAAAAAGCGATTTGTTATAGTCTAGAAATAGATGTTAGTAAGATTTTTAGGTAAAGAGTAAAATTAATTAGTTTAGAGTCATTAAAATATTGTTTTGAAAGTTTTTATTTATTTTATATAAAGACATTATCTCTAGAATAATAACAAAGCACTAGAAATCTCTAAAAAAACAAGAAAAAAAAACATATTTTTCTTAATATTTTTTCTTTACGTAACAACAAGTTTATATAGACTCAAAATATTTCAATAAAATGATATATATCTTGAATTAAACTACTTAAATAGTAAATAATTTTATCCTAACAATTATAAATGTTAAAACTAATTATAAAATTAATAAAAATTAATTTAAAAAATATTTTTTTATAAATATCCTTATAATACCTTTTAATTTACTATAACACTTATAAGCAGCAGATGAGAATTATCTGTTCTGGATAATCGTCAGGACAAAACCATACCCAGGCATATGCGCGCGCGCGCATCAACAAAGCTGCTCATCTCTTAAAAGGCCAGCAAAACAAACCATATAATTAAGCACGTGTTTGTTTTTGTTAAATATAGTTGGGTAAAATTTTGAAAATTTTTTATTTAAAATTAATTTTTATTATTTTTAAATTATTTTTATATACTGACATTTAAAATAAAAATCCTTATTTTTAAACATTTCAAAATATAAATTACCTTAAAAAAACATTCAAATATCATACACGCTCTTAACCAGAAAAAAAACTGTCACGAAGTTACAAAAGAGAGAGATCCTTCCTAGTCCCAGTCCCACGAGGCAGGAGCCTCTCAAAGCACGTGTCCCCACCGACATTACAATGGCCCACACAAGACAATCAGATAATCACCACCGATGAAGAATAACTAGGTAGATACAAACTGCATGAACTCGTGATCAGACTCAATCCCAGCCATTGCTTCAGGAGCCAACACAACCTCAAGATCCACAGTACCATTACCTTCCCTGCCAGGAAAAGCAGAGATCTTACCATCAAACTTGTTGGCCTTACCACTCCTAACCGCCAAGGGTCGACCCCACCCAAAATCATTATCGTACATTGGGAATCTTGGTGAACTACCCATTGTCATTGACGCTCCATCCAAGTTCCCTAACGGGAAACACCTTGGATTACTTTCCCAATCCTCGACAAAACGACGTACCATTTCGTCGTTATGGGCAGCAACAATTTTATTCAGCTGCTCCGCACACCAGCGTAGATCCCTAGACAGCACGTCCCCAGCTGACGCGTATGTGGGGACGCTTTGAATTGCGTTCCCAAAATATAGCGGATCGAGTTTCGGGTTCAAACGGTGACGGCAATTAACCGCCATCCTAAACGTGGTCGTTTTTGACGGGTTCAACTTCCTTGCACGTGTCACCGCACGCCACAGAAGAGCACACAATGATTGAAACGACGAAATCTCCACCATTGAAAGGTTTGACTCCATTTCTTGCGGTTTCGAAACCGCGTTCTTGAACCAGCTTTCAAGGATTCCAGTCATCTTGCCTTTGTTGTGAATCTGAAGCAGTGTATCATTGCTTTGTTTTCCCATTAATTCAACAGCGTCAACATTAGTATTATCTGAATTTTGAGTCCATTTCTTGTTGTTGACTTTGGATTTCAGCTTCAAAATGGCTTCTCTGCTAAAACTGAAAATTCTTTCACACAGTGGCTCGTTTTCATTAAAAGTGACTTGAGGGCCACCTTGAGGAACTTTAAGTGCAGCTTCAGAAATCAAGATTGAGTTTCTTGAGAAATCAGGCTGTCTTGATATTTTCTTGATTCCTCTCGAAACTTCAGAAAAGGTATTGAAGAAGGTCCAAAACGAAGTACCGTCAGTAACAGAATGGTTCATTGAACAACCAATAAAAACCCCATCAGCTAATTCTGTGACCTGAACGGCCAGGATTGGTTTATAATGGCCCTGGTAGCTAACAGTGCTCTCAAAAGCAAAGAAGCCTCTGATGCAATCAGGTACGTGAAGTGGACAGAGAATATCTTGGATGGAAATACTGGTTGCAGTGGCATGGATGAAATCTACGCCTGCGTCGTTGCAGGTGATGTAGATGTAGCCATTGGAGTCAGTGTTGAAGCGACCTGCAAGTGGAGGGAAGTGAGAGAGAGTTTGAGAAAGAGATTGCTTGAGGTGGGAGATTAAGGAATCGACGGAGAGTGTTGGAGGGCGAGTGAAAAGGCCACCCTTCTGGATGTATTGGCAAGAAAGCATAGGGAGGTCAGAGACTGAGAGCTTGAGATCTTCTAGAGTGGATTTTTGGTCTGGGAAGACGTTGCATTGTGAGACAATTGTTACAGAAGTAGCAGAAGGCATTTTGTTTGGTGTTTTGGAGGAGAGCTACTTGCTAGCTAGCTATTGCTGTTTGTATGATCTCCTCTACTTGTGTTTGTTTGCCAGGGAGGAGTGGGGACTGGAGAGGGAAGTGGGCGATGTTTATATAGGAAAGTCTTGGGGTGTTCGGTTCATGAACCTGCCTGGCTTAGGTGGCCTCGCCATTGTAGAGTATAATGGATATTAATCAAGGGTTTTTACCTGAATTATTTATCTAAACGTGGGCCGAAGTTTTTTTTTTTAAAAAAATATGGGCAAATAATAATTAACGAGTTGCAGCTCAATTCATTGGCGACTTGTCATAGCTAATCTGGGGGTGTCATTTGATACTGCTGAATTAGGAAAAAAAAAATAGATAATAGCTTAATTTTGATTTTATTATAAGATCTTAGGATTGATTTTACTAATTTGAATATCGTGAAAATAATGAGAAACTTGAATTGAAAGGGTCATTTGCATAATTTTTTTTCAAAAGATATATAATCACAGCATTTATTCTTTGTACGTATATTTTAATCATCTTTCCTCATAAACTATTTAACTTCTAGTTATTGACTCAATATATTTCCTAAAACATTTTGTTCCTAACACATATTTTCAAAATTTTAATATTAAAAAACTGTTTTAAAACGTGATAATTATTAGGGATCTCAAATTCAAGACTCTCAAATGAAACAAAGAAAAATACACACACGCACACAAGTGGTGTGGCGTTCAAAACTAATAGAGATATCATAATTAATCCACCAATATTTATTATTACAAATATTTCACTTCAGTAATTTATTTGATATCATCACTAATCATCTTAGTTTTTCAATAGCTAGCTTGCTAAAGTAAATTTATGTCTACAACTGAACATCATTTCCATACATATTAATTAATTTTAAGCATCAGTTTTCTGTTAAATATGATAAAAAAATATATATTTTAAAATATGTACATCAATCAAGACTAAATTCCTTTTATGAATAATCTTAAAAAAAATCATCCATATTTATTGAGATGAGTTTTTAATAAATAAAAAAACTAGATGTTGAATACAAAATTTGAATTAAAAAATTGATCTTCTTTCTATAGAGCTGGGATTGGGTTATGATGCTTTTTGGAGTAAATCTGATGTTTAGATTGTGCTGTTATGATTCAGAATCCTGTGAGATTTTCCTTCATATCTCAGCAGTATATCAACTCGAGTCTACCTTGATTCACACAATGCCCTCACGTACAAGATATGCATGCCCCACATGCATCTAAATGGTAATTAACGCAAGATAAATCACACGTACGGATTTGTTGTCTGCTGTGCAAACTCTTTAAAGCGAGTTCTGCGTTACATGTCAGGACAAAAATGATGGAAACGAAATTGTTTCCTGCGTGGCATGCATGAAAATGTTTGCAATCCGACGTGGCAGGCATGCAAGACCAGGTCAAGGATAATTAGTGATTGATCAGCTACTTTTGCCTCTCTAATCACTGGGCAGCAAAAACCTTGATTGTTTGACACAAGAGTGCCTGTTACATTTTCTAATTCACAGCACTTCTCGATTTTCCTTACGTTTAAGGCTATTGTGTTTCAATGTTAGGAGACCACGCAAAGATGAGTGTTGCTTGCTCATTTCACTCCTCAGTTGTTAACTATAAACAAATAATGTATTCTAGTTCCCAACGCCTCTTGATCTTGGTTAGTTTTGGAACTTGTGTTTTGATGCCGCTCGACAAGAATTATAGACTCTTCATTTAATTTTAAGCAGATAATTCAGTATAAAAAGAAAAAAGAAAAATAAAGAACTCTTAGATGGACTCGTAATTTGATTAATCTTATTATTGCATTATACTTTTTATAATAGTTTCTTGAAGAGTTTCAATATAATTTTTATGCCCTCTATTTCCATGAACATTTCTTCTAAATATGTGTTTACTAATACAGTACACTACACAATATACCATATTGAAAACATCAATTTTTGTGGTAAAAACATAAACAATAACACTATTTTATCATGGATAACTCTCCTAAATCTCTCCTTTCTCGGCATAATCGGTGAGACTTGTTTCAGATAATTCGAGGAATATTTATGTATATAACAACTAGGCATTTTTGTTTTCGCTGCCCTTTATAATAACTCTAGAATAGATAGCCCAAATCGATCCATTACTATTAATTAATCCTGGAACACTGCTCCGTCAGTTTGCAAGTACTGTAAATAAAGATTTCATAAGAGATTGAAGGACAAAATCATGACAGCAGCGTATAGCATTTACGCTCTGTATGTTGGCTGTCATTCTTCTGATCCCGAGAAAGGCCGGCCTAGAATCCTTTAACTGTTAGCGAATCCTGAACTGTCCTGCTAGCAATCAATTTTAATTACGGCCACTAGTTATATTAATATTAGCTAATCGAGATTATATGATTTGAAGGTCGGTTTACAAGAGAATCTGCTTAAACCGCCAGTTTCTGATTTGTCGGCGTGGGACAGTATTTAATTACCAAACCTTATAGTTTATCAAGGAGACAGGATACTAAATGCATAACTTATATCACATTGGTTTTTAAGTACCTAGGTACGTGGCTTGGTTAATTATTTGACTTGATTGGTCCGTTGTTTCTCAGTTCATCAATGTGTCTAAGTACTAGGACCCAGAGGAAGTCATTGTTGCAAGGTACCTTGACATCTGCCACGTGTATGACAGTTCAAGAACAAACTATACGAAGGTTCTTGTTGGTACTTAAACATTAAAATATATTACTTCTTGATTGGAGACGTAAACGATGGTGTCTAAGTACTATGACCCAAGGCAAGAAGTGTGAGAGTAGCAGTGAACCTTGACAGGATGACAGTTCAAGAACAGCCATGGAAGGCCTCCGAAGGAAGTCAAGTCAATACACTAACACCATTCTTTTGATCTTAAGCAACTTTAATGCATGGGCTTTTGAGCTTCGATCAAGTTAAATTTGTTGATTCGATGCATCGTGTGAACAAGAGGAGAGCTTCCAGCTTCGGTAACTATCACTGGGCATATCGATCATTGAAAAGAAAACTTAATTTCAGATAAGTTGATCTCCCCCGGCCCCGAATGATCAGCGTGTGTTCCAAGTTCATGCATTTCAATTTGAACGAAAATATGTGTGAATGCAAGAACCGTTGATGGAATAGTAGGTAACTTGAAACGAATTCAGTGTACTACTTGTTTCGTTTCAAACTCAATTTCAGATTAATTATTTTGAATGAACTCCGGCCTTACGTCGGAGTTAAATTTCCGTTCTCCGTTTGAAAGGACACTGCGATCCACTAGAATAGCAGCCCGCGAAATATCGAAACATATATCATACATCAGCGACGTCCGTGGTCTTCAACAGTCGCCAACTCGCCATCGTTTTCTTTGACATAATGAGTGAACTGACTTAGAGCAGGGGAAAGATCACAGAGAGGTAAGGTACATCCATAATTAAGTTGAAGAGTATGTTCAGCTCTATTGTACTTGTTGTTTACGTAATGTTTGTTGCATGTGTTGTATTTTATTATAATGTGAGATTAAACACATTAAGTTGTTTAAGAATTAGTTTAAATACATTAAGTTGTTTAGGAATTAGTGAAGTTTTTTTATGTTAAAATAGAATTAAAGTGGTAGCTAATATAAAACTATAAACTAAGTTAAATCACACTACTCCTAATTAAAGAGATGAAAAGTTAAAATACAGTTTATTTGATCTATATGGATAGTAAGAAAAATTACAAACATGTTTTATATATATTAATTGTTGCATGTTAAAATCCGCGCGATTCGATGATTTTTCGTTTTCTTGCTTGATATAGAGTCTTTGGGAGTCGCCACCTAGTATTTATTGAGGGTTACTAGGAAACCTGGATTTACTGGTTGTGGTCATAGATTTGAGGGTACGGGACTGGTTGTGGCTAGGAAATGTATTAATACCCTTAGTGCACCCTACCTGAGGTAAGCTGCTTTGCGGTTTGATGTGATTTAAAAATTTGAAATATTAATCAAATTCTTAAGGTTTTGATAAATCAGTTATTAAATCCCAGAATATATATAGAAACTTGTTCTTACATTTTCTTGGAAAATACAACTTAATTTTATTTGTCCTTGAGATATTTAACCATATTCAAATTAAATACTTAATTCTTTTTTTTTTTGTATTTTTGATTTTTATAATTCAATAACATAAATAAAAATACAAACACACACACACACATCTCTTTTTATTATTTCTTTTTCATACACCCATATGCAACATTTACATGTTACAAAAATTACATACAAAACCAAAAATTACATTAAACAAAAACCAAAAATTACATTAAACAAAAACCAAAAATTACAAAATAGCCCCAAAACAAATCTAGAAATGTTGGGAAGACTTCTGGATCAGCAGGGACAGTGGCGGCGCGTGGATCTCACGCACCACCGCCACTAGCGGCGCGTGGGTCCACGAGCCGCCATGAAAACAACCCTGAAACAGGGGGGGTCTGCAATGACCTCCTCCCCCCTTCCCTTCCTTGCCGGCGGTGAGAACATCGTCACCTGCAAAGCCAAACAAACACCACATCCAGTCGATTTTAATTTTTCTTTACTTTTTCCATGGATCTGTTTTCTTCTTCTTCTTCTTCTTCTTCAAATCGGCTTCTTTCGGGTCTGTCACGGTTTGTTGCCCGAGAGTTCATCCCTGTAGCACATCTGGTTGTTAGGCATCATCGGCGCTGATGGCGGCTGGATCTCAGTCCATATCTGCTACACGGGTTTGAGTTGGAGGAGAGCCAGTTGCTAAAAGGTTTGCTGGTGGTAGATTCTGCTGGCATTCGACGAGCGGGCCGCTGGTTCAGGAGGAAAGAGCTGAGGGAGACCTCGGCTGAGGGGAGAAAAATGAGGGGTGAAGTCTTTGGTTCTCCGATTTTTCCTTTCCAAAAGAGAGTAGGGGGCTGTGGCTACAGTGTTGGATGAGGGGAGGAAAAACTTTGGCTGATGAGAGGTAGATGATTAGGAGAAGAGGAAACGAAAATGGCCGGGGGGGGAACAGCAGAGGAAGAGGGGGGGAGCTTTTGTTCTCCGGTTCACTTTTGGCCAAAAGGCTGGTTTGGCTGGCGGCTGGTCTCTGCGTTTTCAAAGGCCAGGGGCGGCTGAGTGTTAGAGGGTGAGGTTTTAGGGTTTTTTTTTAACTCTCCCCCGTGTAAAATTTTTCCTCTTCCCCGTCAGTTCATTTTCTCCCCCCCATTTTACTGTAGCTTAGTATTTATAGAAGAAATATTCTAGGGTTTCCAAACCAGTCCCTCAACTTTCCTTTTTCTTTCTGTTCCTTTTTTTTTTTGTAAATTTTGATTTTCTCTCTTTTTTTATGTTTTCGAAAGCGAGCACTATCACCGTCAACTCAACAAAGAAAATCAGTGATCGTAAAATTTACGCGTTAAAAGTTGAACACGTTCCAAAATTCTTTTAAAAATTTAAATTCTTTTGAGAGGACGTTGAAAATGTTAAAAACGATGCAAATACATCAAAAATATATTTTTTGGGTTTTTCTTTGTTTTTTTGTTATTTTTTTATTTTTCTGAAATTTTATAAAAAATATAGGTCAAAAATTGGGTAGCAACATTAATAATGATAGATAAATAATATTCTTCCTACAAATAAAGTTGAATAACTTCCTATACAATTAACTAAATAATCCTATCTTATTATCCATATGTTAAAACTTTCTTTTGCCGACTGTCGTTGAGCTTTCTAACCTTCAATCTTCTTGAATTTCCCCAGTCGCTAGTCTTGTCCGTTCGTCTTGTCCAGAAGCACACTTGCCTTGTCTCCACTATCTTGCTTTTCCAAAACTCGTCTTGTCTTACGGGGCAAAAACAAGGTCTGAATAGTGATATAATCTTATTGAAAACATTGAGCACTCTTTTATCGTTTATGAAAACGTATATTTTTGTAATAGCTAGCAACTGTTCTTTGAGCGTGAAAAACTATCATTGATTCACTTAACTCTGTAATTTATATTACCAAGTTAAATTAAATGGTGAATAATCTCTATATCATTGTTAGTAAGTATTGAATTCAAAGGTTAAAAGTTGAATTCATGGGTTTGATTGTAATACTAAAAGGTTTAAGGATTAAAGTGAGCAGAGTTCAAAGAATTGAGGGCTAAATAAAGATAAAAAATTTAAAAGATATCATTTCAAGTTTTAACTGTCAACCGAATATTATAACATTAGTTTGACATGAAAACCGAATGTTGTATCATTTGGTTTATACAATTTGAATATTCAGACATTCGGTTTGGAAGCCTGTGTTCTCAAACTGCATGCTATGTTCTTGTGTGTGTGTGTGTTGGTCCAAAAGTTATGGGTTTCGAAGGATTCGTTTGAGCTTTATGAAGGAGAAAAACAAAAAATAACATTTATTGGTCACTCATGTAGATGCAAGTTATTTGGTGGTTTTAAGATATATCTTCTTTTCACTTTGGTTTTTAGAAAATCTAACAAAGTTCTTAATTTGAGATTATTTAAAAAAAAATTAGAGTATATTGCTATGAAATTGACTATTTTTATCTTTATATCAGTCTTGAAAACATATTTACTTTATTCAATAATAACAACTTTCTAATTAAAGCAGATAACACTTTAAATATAGTGACTTTTCACATAATAAAGTTCTCCCAGCACAATTCCAAGTAAAAAATAATTACAAAATTGGCTGATTGTTTTCACATAATAATATATTACGCATCATAATCTCGAATATAAAATCCATCTTAACCAACTAAGACTACTGAAATTAAATTGACAACTATTTAGTAGCTAGGAAAGTTAATTTGGTACAAGTTATATTGCTTGCATGATAACTATATGTTAGTGTTATACATATATTTTGTCTTATGCGTACTATTTTTCGTGAATTGGTGAAACTTATTCATTTATAATTTCCAATCATTTTTCGGTAACTCCTAAATTATATATACATTCATCGTGTTACAAAGCCAAAATTCAAACTCCAAAAAATTAACGGTTCATGATTGCTCTATTGTTTCAATTAACCGATTGTCCAGGTTGATTACTTATGTATTGAAATTAATGGTATTATATTCATATGTTATCAATAATTGATATTGTAGCTTGTTGGCAAAGATTTTATATTTTAATTAATGTATTAAGTCCGGGGTTTAATACTTCGAAAGAGTTTTTTTTTTTTTTTTACATTTTTAAGTGCAATTTGCATGAGATGAACTTAAACAATTCTTGTGAATTTTGATCAGTTTATCCCATCCAGGGCACCCACTGATGTCGTTTATGGGTCTAACTTTGTTCCTTCGTTGTATTAATATTATATTATAGCATAGAATTCATTGTTCTAACCTTTTTTTTAAGTGAAAACCTTTTGAACTTAAAATTTATACAGATGCACGCTATCTTGTATTATTAACTGGATTTTAATTAAAAAAAAAAGAATGAGAGTGTTAAAATTCAAACTTGTAAACGTTTGGTTATTAAAGCTTTAATATCATGTCAAAAAATAATAATTTAAAATGTTAGGTAAAATTTTAAGATATGATTTATATTAAATTAGGGTGATTGTTAATAAAGTGTTTGGTATACTTGAACATCAAATGGATTCGCATTGACATTCTTTGAACTATAGATCAGCCAGTCATTGTTCTATTCTGGTTAGATTCATGCCACCAAATTTATCATGAAACCAAAAAAAATGCATATCCTTATCGCTAAAGCATGTAGCTAGGTGGTTGTCTCTTTCTATGTCGCTTTTTTTGTTCTACAACAATAGTTATGTTCATTTAGAAAGTGACCTAATAATTATTAGTGAACTTATTGTTCTAAATTGGCATCAGGTTGTAAGCATACATGCCAAGAATATGTCATTAATCTTGCAATAATTGTTTGGAATTAATTGAACCTCAACATTACATGCATGTCCTGTCATCGAGCGATTAATTTAAATCTGATAATCGCTTCATTTAATTGCATTTTGCTTTGGTTTGTTTCTTTGTAGAACAATATTTGTAACTTTGTTAAAACTAGTGAATATTCTTTTTGTGATTATTCATCATTATTGTCAGCAGACTATATCTTAACTAAAAAAATTAATTTACTGATGCAATCCCTCGTATAGAAGTCATTAATCTCGATTTAAGATTTACACGTATTTACTACTATTTTTTACTAATTGTTTTTAAATATTATATATAAAAAAATAAAGATAGTAAAATTAAAATGCTGCATGAAGCGTTAATTTGTGTTTATGACGAGATAGTATATATGTTTTATCGTAGAAAATTAGTCGGATCATCAAAATCTTAGATATATACATACACGCATACACATTACCCACAAATTATAATATATTACTTCAAAAGGTAAATTCAATTTATTAAATGATTGGATCTATGTATTAATTACAGTGATATAAAAAACAAAAAGCAAAACCCGAATTGGAGACTTAAGAATCTCGTTTTGGAGTAGAGGCTTGGTGCTATTAAATGCGTGTTTAGTATTTTTCTTGAGTACAGCTCACAATTAATTTAATTATACCACAACTTGATGGAAGCAGGTGGTTGATGTGAAGTAGCAATATTGATCACTTAAGAGTTAAGAACCCTATCGAGCAGGTACTCTGCGTTTGTCCAAAGTAGACTTTTTTTAGGGAGGACATATCCAAATAATATTGACAAGGTGGCTAATAAGGTTAAATGCGTAGTTCAACAGCTCCTCCGTATCATAGATCACCAATTTCAAAAGCACACATGCATTATTTATCAAAAGTAAAATGCAAATAATCCAGCTGGTTTCTTCTACAAATCTTATCAAAGATATCTTTTTTGTAATATATAGGCCCTAGGCCCAGGGTTTGGGGGGGCGAAAAAAAGAGAGAAGAAGAAGAAGAAGAAGAAAGAAGCATCGATCATGAGGAGTTCCTTATTTTTCTGCCCCTCGAAGGATATTTTAGGTTTCAGGGACCACTAAGAATGGGCAAGATTAATGAGTGCTTTAATGTCGTATGTACTCAATGTGTACAGTCATAATGATAGAGAACAGGATTTTTGCAGTGCAGAAATTCTAAATTCATGCACATATTCAAAAACTGATAGTGATCCATTTACCGGTCAATGTTACAGAGAAATGAAGTGGGGCTGGTCTCTGATATCAGACTGCGGATATCCCAAAACGTTAAAGGGGTGTACCGTGTATCTGTCTATAGCTATCTAATAGCTGCCTGTAGAGCCTTGTAATCAAAATTAAACCAGCTTCAATGAATACTAGGGCTAGCTGTTGCTTTCTTCCTTTCTCTCTTTTTTTGACGAAGGGTTGTGTCAATGATGAACGTTTTAGTGACCAATTCTGTGCTGACATTCATTTATCGGAAAGCAACGTCAACGAGCATGCATCTGATCGATCAATGTAGCTAGCTAGATCAGATTTGCCATTTGATTCGTTACTCCAGTATATATACTGATGTATATGTATCATAATATCAGTCAATTGATTAGCGCCTGCATCTTTTCAAAATGACAAGAAGAAAAGTTGAAAGTGGATTCTTTAACATAACATGTTCGGGGTGGGGGTCTCCTCTTCTTTAGAATACTGATTAAAGAAGAGAATTTAACGAGAACCAAGCGTTTCCACTCCCATATATTTAGTATATGCTTTCTGATTTCTCTGAGAGATTTGCTTTAAGAGCTAGCCACTTAGTGATCAGGAGTACCATCTCCACCAAACACATTGGAAACATTGTTTTTTGTTTTAACAAAACCGATTTTCGGGAACATAACCGCAACCACCACGACAATTATGAAATGTTTTGTTTCAGAATGTGAGAAGGTGACAGCATCATAAGTGAATTTGAAGTTGTTTTATACTGGGGAATAAATTAATTAAAATATCTGCTTGCATCTATATATATGTACTGCTAGAACATTGCTTCATGCCTATCCAAGATATATAATGATATAGGATCGATGCTTGCTCCCTTACTAGTTTAAGAAGCTTGTTGTGTAATTATAGCTTCCTGTCATTAATTAATTCAGCCTTATGTGACTATAGTTTCCTGTCATTAGTTTTGAAGGGACACATATATGACCCGTGCATGCATGGAAATAAAAAATAATGTTCATCATAAACGTGTGATGCTTTTACCTTTGGATGGCATTTTGCAGTCAAGATACCTGAATAGTTAGTTTTCACTATCAAAACCAGCCAAATGCCTTTCAATTCAGTTCTTATATAAACCATCTAGAACCGAATTATTATCATTTTTACAATAATGATAATAATTCCTTTTCGGACAATATGTCCAACTTGGTGGTCAACTTAAGAGGCACAAATGTTGTTTAGTTGTGCGTTTGGCCTGGAAGTTGGAAGCAATATCTTATTTTTTTTTATGTTTTATTTTTTTATTTGTTTTAAAATTAATATATTTTTTATGTTTTTAAATTATTTTGATGTAATAGTATCATAATTACATTCCTAATAAAAAAAATAATTACCATAAGAGGCAAAGTATTACCTCTTTGAAAAGGACGGGAGTCACCTTTCCGAACCTGTAAGAGCCACTTTTAGAATTCTAGCCTGTTAAGGAGTCAGTCTTGGGAACTATGATTATGGCGCGACGAGACGTTGCACATTTGAGGAGGGAGAATGTGATAAAAGCATGTTGATATATTATATTATAAAATATAAAGAATTATTTATACTATTTTAGTAAGATTTTAGATTGAGAAAAATTAACAATAACTGATGTAATTTTTTTCAAATTGAAAATCCATCTTGGAATTCCATCCCATCACCTCTAAAACTTATAAATTTAATTAAGTGCACTGGTTTTTTTTAATTTGAAGCAAGTTTTGTGGGAGTTGATTATTTTTTGTTATAATATTAGTCCCTGGGAATTATAACTTTTGGTGTAAATATATACCAGCTGAAATTGATGGGATTTGCAGGCATGACTAGTGGTCCACTAAAAGGACGAAAGGGAAATTCTCGCAAAAGAGGAGAGGAGCGAGGAGGGGTAAGATTTGAACCATAACTTCTCAAGTTCTTATCCCACTCCCGAGAACGTTCAGCTGAATCGCATCATTATGAGCATTTTTTATATTTTATCAAACATATTGAATATTTTAATCTTCAATCCATTTTGTTCTTAACATTTTTATACTAGTCCTTCACGCTTAGTTTCTCGTTTTTAACCTGAAACAAACTTGAACGTGGAATTATTAGTCAGAAGAGAAATGCATGAACCATAAACAGTAATTTTGTGATTGATTCCTCTGATTTGTCTCCGATATCATTTTATATAATGGTCGCACAGTGACTCCATTACCAGCAAACTGCCATCCAGCTTGTGGATAAGAACATAAAATGCGGAAGCAAGTATAGCTGAATTAGTTTACTTTTTAAATATTATCAGTTTTAATTTTATAAATTTTATGGTTATCGGAGACTTATATGGTTATTAATTTCAGGGCTCGTATAATTAGTCAAAATGCACGCAATCTGATCTGGATACTCAAATTAATTAAAAAAAAACATAGAATGCAATGCCCATGATGATGAAATCAAGATTGTCAATTTTATTATGTTTCATCCGGAATGACCGAAACATTTCATACCAATTTAAAAAACGGAATAATTTTCATTTCATTTTAAATCTCGATTCGTTCTGGATTTTTCAGCTAAATACCATCCAGGATGTTTCGGTTTCATTCCATAATTTCATTCCAGTCTTAAAAAGTCATTGAATCAAATTGAACATGGTTCAGTTTAATTAATTAAATCACCCAAGTATAAAAAGCTCTTTTTAATTACTATTTTCAATAACAATGATATTAATTTTTTAAAATTAAATTTATTACTAATATATATGGTTTATATTCATGTTATTTTTTTCAAGTTTATACCTTGTAGGAATTTGAGCAAAATAATGGATGTTTTAGATCTCATTAGCCTTGATAATATTGACCTAGCAGTTTTATATTTAAAATATTTGTATTAAAACATTTTAAATTTTAAAATTATATTTATTTGATATTGTATTTGTATTGCATAATTTATAATTAATTTATCTTGCATTTAAATTATATATATATATATATATATATATATATATATGAATATTACAATCCTAAAACAACACATGAAAAAACTCTAAAACTAAAACATTTCATTTCAATTAAAAAACAAAATACTTATCCAAACAAAATTTACAACCTTTCATCTAAAGAATTCGGTGTCAAGAGAGTCAAGTAAGCAATAAACTCATGACTCCGCCCTCAGTAGCAAGTTGTTTAAGTGCCTTTACAGGTGATGACTTGGTTCCGGATTAGATTATATGCTTGTTGACTCTCTGCATCGGCTAAGATTCATACCTCAAAATAGTAAAAGAAAAACTAAACCGACAATAAAGAAACCAACAAATGACATGACTTCTTGAAGTCACCGCTCTACGTCGACGTACAACTGTTATTGGTACTTTTAACACTGTTTTAGTCAAAATCAAAATCACTCTGTTTTGGTAGAATACATTGAAAGAGGTAAAGATCATTCCCATCCCACTTTAGCAGGTAAGCCAGCTTTATTTGCAATGACGTCTTTTCGTATATTGTGGATTTATCTTATATTAAAATTCTCCAATATCACGCAACCTTTAGCTCCTAGAGAGAAGGAAGCAGACCTTTGATGCTGGTGTGAACAAGGGTTCTTTTGATTTTTGCTCGAATTTATAATAATAATAAAAAGAAGCTGGTGCAGGACTCGTTTAAAATCATGATCAGACCATTAATCTTGCAAGAATAATAAAAAATATACATTTTTTGATATTTTTAATAAAAAATATATGTTCTTTTGTTTAAAAAATATATGTAACCTCAACATTAAGACACATGTATTATTTGAGGTTCACAGAGATAACCTTGAAAAAATGTTCGGAAACATAAGGTTTTAAAAAAAAAACTTTAGAGAAAAAAAGGTGAACGGACATTACCGTCCTTTCCGTAAGATTCTGTCATAGCATGTTGAAAAGAAAAGGAGAACACAGAGCGCAAGTCATGGAGCACAGAACATTAAAGACAAATTGAGATATGTACATCTGGGTCCCTCCTGTAAAGTTAGCCCCATACCCCCACACGAATAAATTTATTTTGCAATTGTGAAAAATTAATTGATAATTGTGCACCGAAAATGTCCATTTTTCAATGGTTTTTATTAAAAAAAAGAAAAGGAAAGGAAAGGAAAGAAAAAGAAAACATGTGGGAGCTAGCATTGTCAAGATGCTGCTTGCTAGTGCTAAAGCTATGTAGAAACTTGATAAATTATGTTGGCATTGACGGGCTATCAAGTTCATGAATTAATAACACATGCTAGCCCACATCATCGTTAAACTATTCTTGAAAGCATTGAGGGAGGGTGCTTTAGCAAGTGGTAGCTCCTCCTCCTACTCTAGTTGTAATTCTAGCCCGTGACGAAAGGATTGTTTATCTTATTTTTGGATAAGTGATTGGCACCAGATCCGTTGATGAGCATGATGAAGGTTATTTCATTTTCCAATTTGTTCTCACTGTAGACGAGAATTAGCATTAAAAATATAGAATAAAGTATGTTGAAAGCACAGTCCAATAATTAGAAAAACAACTTTGTTTAAAGGATGGAATGATGAGACCAATCCCATTTCGAAGTGGGAAATTTTAGGCCATCGCAGCATCATCAGAGGCATCAAGAACTATGAGATCATCGTGCGGTCTTGGGCCACACAGAAAAACCAGGAAACTCCACCTAGGTGGCCTGGTACAGAGATGCACCACTTCTAGTCATTTATGCGAGCTATCGTTTGATTTTGATGTATCCTCTGACCTTATTTTGAATCTTATACCTGTGCTAGCTAGTACTAGAGTTTTTTTTAAAAAATGGTAGGACTCCATAAGGGAAGACTACGAAACACCGCATTGTTCGAAAATTCTTCTCTCCAACAATGCATGGTACTGGTATTGCGTTCTATGTATGAATTGACAAAAGCATTCGTCTGATACACAAATCCTAATTTATGCTAGAATAAAACACCCATCCTATTTAGTTTTTTCCAGGCAATAGGTAATAGCTTTTACTTCACTAGCTTTTCGTCTCATAGGTAGGTGGAAGTTCGAGACCTCCGAGATAGGGGAGATCCAAGGACGCTAAAATAATGGTAAGGCAACAAAGCATGTACTTTGTTTAAAGGTGGTGCGCTGTGCTGTTATTAATATATACAGGCCCAAACAAGGTTTTAGGGTTTACCTAATTAGATCCTCTCTCTCCCTCTACCTCTTTTAGTAGCTAGGGACCGACCACAGCTCTGGACACAGCAATACAGGCTACGCTGTCCTTAGAGTTCTGTGCTGTAATCTTCATTACCTACTTACCGTCCTATATGTATATTATAATAATCTATAATACCTACTTACTTATCTATATCGGTCGGTTCTAGGGCCTTGATTCCATCCACTCAAAACATCTTTTCATTCTTTCGGTGGGTGAAACAGAGAAAAGGAAAACGGCCTCTTCTTCTCATGTACGATGCTTATACTAGTCACTGCGGAGGGAAGAACAGTTGACACATTATCAAGTAGAGCTGAGACGTTAAAATGGTTTTGAATAAAATGAAAGCTCAATGATTTTCCTTTCCTGGACCTCTTTAAAGCAATGGTTTGATATAACAGATAGGAGGGTTATTGGACAGGAAAATCCATTTGTAGGCTGGCTTTGTGCTGTTCTTACAATCTTATCCACCCCGACCAAGGGATTGAACCTCTTCCCTACCTCTGGAAGGAGCGCATTTCACGCATCCTACTCTTCCAAAAGAGAGATGATAGCGAACTGCTCCAATAATGGCCAGATACCATCCAACAACATTAGACCAAACAAGAACTGAGAACTTCGGATCATCACCGGACACAAAGATTGCAAGACAACGCCTGCAGAAGCACAAATAGTGAAGCAATCAAATAGGCAATCCGTTGAGATTACAAAGGATACCAGCACTCCCAGGTCAAGATCTGCAAAAAGCAGTAACACAAAGATAACAGCAAAAACCACTAGCTTTCTCCGCCTATAAAAAATGCTGCCGCCTCAACTTTTTCTCAATTTGAGATGGCTACTGTCACAAATATATTTCTCAACCTGAACTCCTTCCGTCCAAATCAACATGGAATTAGGGATGACCATACTTTCTTACCTCCATTTTCCAAGAAATTATACAATATACTAGCGTGTTTGTATTAGTGTACGAGTGCGTGTCTTTGTGTGAGAGAGCTAAATTTTGCACCAAGATGCTTAAGTATATACGAATTACAAAATTCGATTCTCATTCATTTAAGCGGAGATATTAATTTAACATGCTTCAATGCTCGCTCCACGGGAGAAATAAAATGAGCAATTGCCCTTAACATCTAATTGGTAATGATAACAATCAGCTAGGACATGCACATTAGCATCACCATTCTATCACTTCTCAAAGAGTATTGGGTTGGTGTGCAGTGTACGCAAAGAACAGGGTCGAAAGCATTAGGTTTAAGATCGTTTAAGACCAAGAAAGATGAAGGATGAGTAGGAGGTGCCAGTGGACTATAGAACAAAGGATTATTGTAGGTACTGACAATGATTCTCAAAAATAGCATGACATAACGTGTTATGATGATGAGGTAAAATGCAATAGGAAAAGGAGCACGGGAAAAGGCTACTCTTAAAGGTCATAGCACCCTATCGGAAATGAATCAAATCTCCCCTAACTTCATGTTGCCACGAGTTTAGTAAGTTAATTGATACAAGGTACACATATACATTAAGAACATTCCTCTTGGATAAACAACACGGTTTCTGCATTTAGGAATCTTCCAATAAAATGAGGCTATTCAAAGCTGAACATTTACAGAGGAATCACGAAAGAATTGTGATATGATGTGGAGAGGAAGAGTGCAAACCCACTGATGAAAGCCAGAAGGTGGTATGAAGAAGAGGAAAACAACTATCACTGAGCAGCGCATATATAAACTTGTAAGAAGTTGCAGGCAACAGCGAAGTCGAGCACTACAGCAGCATTATTCACTAAGGATGAGCAGATGAAAACAAAACAAACACTCTATCTCAGACCATCTCAACATCCATATTGCTTTGGCTGTCAGCGCCACTACAACATCTATATCAGCATTACTCTGCTTTTCTTTGACTGAAAGCACAACCAGCTACTAGTTTGCTTCTCTTCAAAACTGGTTACCTTTCATGGTTCGAGTGAAATAGAGGCACAAAGGGCATTCAAAAAGAGACAAATGGAAGGAAATAAGAAATATCAAAAGCCTTATATAATGTATCAAACAGTTGATTTGATCACTCAAATATAAAGCAAAATCTCACCCAAACACATGTTAGCTCAAACTTCTAACACAAAGTTAATGATCGACTTCCTTCTCCCTTCCCCTCTCAGCAAGCACGGGTCTCAAAAAGAAATATGAATTTAGTTCCAACCCCTCCATTAAGAGAGGGGATAAGGAGGCAGGCCTTTGAACTAGACAAATATTTGACACGTTCATTTCGCCCTTCACATCGCAGCCACCTCATTTGTTGTTCAAGTTTGAAACCAACTAGATCAATGGAAAGGGTGTAGGATGCCACTAACAATCAAGAACATCAGGCCCTAGAGTTGCCAAACTACTTAAAAGCAATCCAAGCATCAAAATACACGCACAGAGAGTAAATCAAAACGGCACAACTCAGACCGAAAACCTGAACCTGCAATAATGTAGAGTTATATCACAGGACTTGCTTAGTAGTTGTACTCAATCAAACTCATGTACATAAAGAATAATTATCATAATTCCACTAAAATTAACCATCATATATATGCAGCAAAAGCAGATAGCAGATTTTATTCCTTTCAATAAAATGTTGAAATCTCGAGCGGGAGCACCCAGATTAACCATAGATTATACATATATAAACCCGTGGAATGACAAACTAAACACGGTAAATAACTCCTCACCAAACCACAATTTAACATCCGTAATCAGCACGATAATCACTATAATCGTCACGCGCAGCGAGATCATTCTCCACTTTCTCTGCGATTTTCTCTTCCTCGTGTTTCAATCCCTCTTCCAATGCAAGTCCACCTAGAGTCCCAGCAACGGCACCCACAGCCAATCCCGTTCCAAACCCCATACTCTTCCCTCCTTTATGCCTCTCCCTCTGAGTATCATAACTACCATAATCAACCGGCGCAGAGGGCCCACTGCCGTAACTACCCATCGTCCGATCAAGAAAGGGCCTTGGGGGCGTGGGCGGCGGCGGCGCAGAGGAGTGATATCCTGGATAATACGGAGGAGGGTAGGCGTCGTGGTAGGGACCATAATGCGGTGCGGGTGGGGGAGGGGGAGAAAGCGACGCTGGAAGCGCCATAGACAGGCGCCTATAGTCAGGAGGTGGTGGTATAGCGGCGCCACTGTAATAATAGCTCTGTGGAGCGGTAATTCCGTAAACTGGCTGCGGCGGTGGATGAGGAGAAAACGGTCTTTCACGCACACCGAGTTTGATTCTGATTTTACCCTGAGGGCGACCAGAGGGTCGGGTTAGTTCAAGAGTTCGGACCCGGTTTGAGTCATCGGGGTTGGATAAGTCTTTTAATGCGACCCGGAGAGTGCCAACGAGGGGTTTGGGGGTTTCGCTTGGCTTGGAATGGAAGATTTCTAGGGTAAGGAAGGAGTCGCGAAGAGCGAAGGTGAGAGGGAGCGTGAATCGCTCGTTCCAGACGGGTCGGGTAGAACCGGATTCGTCGGATTTTGTTGAGAGTCTTCGGCTTGGGTCGACCCAGAAGACTGCGTATGGTTTGAGGTCTCCAGTTTTCCAGTTTACGTTTTTGAGGTGTTTTGCAGAGATTATTGTGAGGTCGAGATCGAGAGGTACTGGGGGTGGAGGGCGAGAGGTTGCCATTGTTGGTGATGCTAACGTGCGCTGCGAGTATTGGATATGGTGAGAACGAAGAAGAAAGGAAAACTACGGAGGACTTTTACTCGTGGAAAAACATTATCTTGGCCCTTGTATTTGTATCAGGAGGTCAGTTCAGGCTATGCATCTTTATTTTTGTTATTACAGACAATTTTGAGTTATAAAAATTTATTTGGAAGTGTAGTTATGGTTATTTTTAAAGTGTTTTTAATTTAATAAAATATTAAAATAATAATTTTTATATTTTAAAAATTATTTTAAAAATATAAAAATAAAAATCATTAGAAGATATAAAATTAGCCTTTTCCTAGTGATACATCTTTCTCCTGTTCCATAAAAAAATTTTGTCGGGTCATTTGATCTACTTACCTCGTGTCACTTGTCTTCTTTTCTTCAACAAATCTTTTATTTTTTATTTTGTTTACTTCATAGATGACAATAGTTACACTTTATTCTCGTCCTTATTTTCTTTTTCATATCAGCTATCTAATATTTTTGGATAAATGACTTCTCCAATAAGTTATCGAAATTGCTTACTTAAAAATATGAAGTGGAGTATGGACACAAATATCATTAAAAAAAAAATTAAAAAAAAAGTAGACGAGGAGAAGTTATCAAAACATTCCACATATTGTTTTATTAATAAAAAAAGAATCTAATTGAAATCCATAAAACTAAGATCTGATACACCTAAAATAAAATAATCAATATTTATTAATTTTGGAATATTTAAGATTATTAACTACTTGATTAAATTCTAGTTAATTACTATGTATAAAACAAAAAAAAATGAAGCTTGATAAATTTAAAATATTTAAGATTATCCTTTTCTTCTTTTATCTTAAAAGCATTATTTTTTATGCCTTTCGCTTTACTATATCTTGCTACTGCATGCACTTATATCTTCTATTCTTTACTACGATCACGTTTTGGTCCCTCTTGTTAATTAAAAATAGAACTAGGGTTATTAATTTTAATTCATTGAGCACAAAGCAACATCGAAGACAAAGCTGAGTCTATATCTGAAGAATAAGCTCAGAGACAGAGTATTGAGAATAATCTCAATGTTTTTCTTATATCCTTTTGTATCTGTATAGCTATAAATATAACTTATTTCTATTTCAAAGAATACAAATTCAAGAACTTGTTACAGCCAGGGATCTTATCTTCCTCGTTACTAGGCTCCTGATCTGCCGCTAAGATTTTTCTTATCTTCCTGGTATTCTGCCTGGATTTTAGTAACAGTAACTCGATCCTCTACAGTATCTATGACACAAACATTATGTATATAAATTAAAACCTTATCATACATACATGGTTCGTAATGTGAATCGTCTTGAATAATTCAACTGAACGCAAAAAAACAACATTGCACGCCAATAATTGCTTGTAAGTTCAAATCTAGGGTGTACTTCTACAGCCTATAAAATTATTGCCAATAAGCTCAATCTAATGTTCCAGCATGCCTCGACAGGGATGCACAGTCGAGTTCTTGACCGTGGATTGCTTTTTTTTTTTTCCTTTTCTTTTTCTCTCTGACTTTACACTCTTGTTCTTTAAAGGGTGTTTGGTTTTTATGATTCAATTGGTTTTTTAAAATGTTTTCAAAATTATTTTTAAAAAATATCAAATTAATATTTTTTAAATATTTTTTAAATAATAAAAAATATTATTTTAATTAATTTTCAATTAAAAATTATTTTTGCAAAACATATTGCACGAGTTATTAAATACATTTATATTCTATTTAAAATCATAATAAAAGTTTTTTTAAAAAATAATTTTTGTTTGAAATTATATCAAATTAATATTTTTAAAAAATTTTAATATTAATATAAAAACATTACAAAATTAAGTTGTTTTTTTTATAAAAAAAAAAAAAACACAATCTTGTAACACGTTCCGTATACACATGTGTATGCACGTTCGGAATTTACTTGCGACACGTTCTCCTCATTCTTGCATGTTCCAATCCACACGAGTGTAAGTTACTTCATGTTAAATATGCGAAGTGGGCCTATTTCCATTGTTTATTGTTAACAGTCCATTGATTGGTAATGGATGTGGTCCAATACCGTGAGCCAATTTTTAGATATATTGAATGTTTATTTTTGTATTTTAAAAATATTATTTATTTTTTGTTTTAAATTATTTTTATGTGTTTATATTAAAAATAATTTTTTTAAAAAAATTATTATAATATATTTTCAGATAAAATATATTTTAAAAAATAATCACTACGAAATGATTTTAACATTAAATAAGGTCTTCCTTTACCCACATGGTTACTTCTTACAATGTGATGTGATTACGAGGGGGATTAAAAAGATGGGAATATATATAAAATTATTTTTTTTTCTAGAAACAACTATTGGTATTTACTCTATGGAAAGAAATAGACATGAAAAAAATTAAAACAACATTTTTTAACATAATTGAAGATATATATATATATATATATATATATATATATATATATATATATATAAAGATTAAGATGGGAATTGGTTTTCTCTTTAAGTAGCAATCACTCCTAAAATAATATAATTTTTTATGTATATTAAATTCTAAGACAATTACTAATTAAATTTTCTGGAAATGTTAAAGAGATTGAAAAAAAAAATATAAGGGAAAAATACTCCAAAATCACCTTCTATCAATCTGACAAAATAAACTTTGTGAAACAAATCTAGTCAAAATATAACAGATCATCATTCAACAAGTACTTTAATTGACATCCATAAAGAAGTTCATTGCTAGACTTTAAGTAATAAAAAAAAAATATAGACATTGATTGTTAAAACCATGACATTTTTTTTATTTTTTTCCAGTCATTATCTCTAAAAACAATCAACAACATATATATCATAAAAAAAATTAACTTAAAGGTTTTTATTAAACATGGATTCATTAATTTCTCTTCTCAAATACCACATCAATGCATCTTTTTCTCCCATGACGTGAAAAATAAGAAAAATAAATGCATACGCTCTCAAATCATTGACATTGAATACACGTGACAGTCAATGATAAATTACCCAGCTTCCCGTATGGCAAAACAAAGCCTGTAAAAAGGCCTGTCCCATAGCTACTCAAGGAGTTGTATAAGCAAACAACTTATGAAGACCTTATAGATTAGGTTTTTTAGCTAACAAATAAAAATATACAACAAAAAAAAATTACGAAAACAAAATAATAAGAGTCTTCTTTGTCTAAACTAACTTCTGCACGAGGTTTTCTCAAAACCCAGTTACGATAATTTTTATTTTAATACAGGTTAGGAATTGTATTTTAAAATATTTTTTATTTAGAAATATATTAAATAATATTTTTTATTTTTTAAAATTTATTTATAACATTAACATGTTAAAATAACAAAATAAATATTAAATAAATTTTTTTTTTAAAATAAATAGCATTTTTACGACATTGTCAAAGACTTCCTAAGTGACTTAAGACACGCAATCATTGATTCAATAATTTTAAAAGGATAAAGTCCCCAAAAGAGAGAGAAATAGAAGGATAAATTCCGTAATTCAGACAAACGGCAAAACGCCACTGGATATACTCCGTAATCCAGACAGGATAGGAGCAGGAGGACAAAATGGTAAAAAGCCACGGTCTCAACAACCAAAACTGTCGTTGCCCGTTTGCTCTTCCAAAACAGAATAGGAGATAAAACATGGGTAGTCTTTGGTAGCGCGGGGCAGCATCCCCTTCAAGCATTTGCGAGCTGCTTTCTACACTGATGACGGAGATCAGCAAGTCGTTTTTAACAAATATCTCCTTCTTAAGATAAAGATAAAAATAAAAATAAAAATAAAAAACATACACGCCTCTTTCGTACACTCACTTGTTCTCCCTTTTTCTCTCCCAAATTTAGATGATATCTCTTTCTTTCATTCTCCTTCCTCTGCACTTTCCCGGGAAACTAAAGAAAATTTCCCCTATTAGATTGACATGTCAGACGCTTTGATAAATGGACTCGCCGGAGCCGGCGGGGGGATCATAGCTCAGCTTATCACATATCCTCTTCAAACTGTACATCTCACGATCTATTATGCTCCTTTGAATTTTGTTTTTGTTTTTCCAAGAGAATTGTTTTTGTTAACATCCGCTGTTAATTATCAATGATTTGACATGTGCAGGTAAACACTCGGCAACAAACGGAGCGTGATGTGAAAAGGCAGAAGAGGAAGCATGGAACTATTGAGCAAATGTGTCAGGTTCCGTGCTCGATTTTTTTCTCTTTTCATCTCTGTAATTTATTATTTAGCTTTCACTGTCTTCAAAATTTTGATGAAGTTATTTCTTATATTATTAGAGCTTTAAGATTCTAGTTTTGATTTTTAGTTTTTCGATTGAATGATATGTGGGTAATCAAGAATGAAGGATGGGGACGATTGTATAGCGGATTAGCGCCATCAGTAGTGGGCACAGCTTGTTCTCAGGTGAAGCCATTTTAGCATCTTAATTTCTTTTTGAACTTTCGTTTTTCTTGTTAGCATGGTTTAAATAGTTTCAATTTTTTTTCTTAATTTGTTTGGTTGCCAAAAACGTGGTGGAAATAGAAATTGGAAGCCAGAGCTTGGGAGTTTATAATAGGTTGGACTGCAATTTGTTTAATATGATAATAGAAATAAAGTTAGGCATGACACGCAGAGATTTGCAAATTGTTGTATCTACTGGCATAGTTCAGTTAGAGATAAAGCGTTGTGATTCTCAATGAAAATGGTGTGTGCTCCCCTGGACACTGAAAAACGTGCATTCAATGCTGTGAGTCTGTGACTTACTGTACATCTCTCTCTGCTACTCCCATGTTATAGTTCTAAATTATAATAACCATCTTTCAGGTTTTTATTATGTTTTTAACTTCCACTATCAGGCCATCTTCATAAACCCAAAATCTCAAATCACAGTCAATCCATAAAGCATGACCCATGTTAGATTTTTTTCTAGGACTGATTGCTATACACACGAAAACTCCAGTGAATAGAAAAGAAAATTGTTTTAAGGAAAATTTAACAACTTAAAATCAAAATCCTGTTAATACATGCGTGTTTGTCTAGGTGCAATAATATTGTTTTTGGACATTTAATATGTGTCTTCTATTTTTCCTAGGTTGAGATTTTTAGCACCGCCTGATAAGTTATGCATTTGATCATTTTGGCTTGCATAATTTTCAACACTTCTTTTGCGTTGTTTTGTGATCACTTATTTGCTTTCATTTTTCTGATACAGGGTGTTTACTATTATTTCTATCAAGTATTCAGGGATAGAGCTGAAGCTATAGCTCGTGAACTGAAGATGAATGGAATTGGTGATGGATCAGTTGGGATGTTGTCATCTCTTGTGGTGGCTGCCTTAGCTGGGTAATTTACTTTGTTCATAAAGTCTTTATGAAACCATTTCATTGTACCCGTGAACTATAAAAGCATTTATGGTCCACAGGGTTGTACCAGCTGCAACTATGCATCATGTTCACCCCAGTCAATCATAAGGGACAATCATTATCAATCATGCCAGCTTATATCTGTGTTTGATAAGTGTTCTGTACATGCCGAGGCCAATTTTTAATTTGAAGGGTTTCTTCAATTCTAATATATTGCCTATTACAATGATAGCATTGCAATGTTACTGTGAACGGCTGCAAGGTTGTTATTATATTCACTGCCATGCCCACTTCATTCAATCATGGGGGGGCAGTAATTCTCAATTGCACAGCTCATGTCTGTGTCTGATAAGTATTGTGTACATGCTTAGGTCAAATTTTCTCAGGGTTTCTTCAATTGTAATTCACTGCCTATAACAGTTATAGCGATGGCTTTAAAAGCTCTTGTATTGGATCGCAATATGAAAACAAGTTAGCACAAATTTCATTTGCACTATGATCCATGATTTTATTTATACTCTTTGCTCATTGTGACTCTGATGATTTCTTGTTTGATGCTTTCTTTGTGTAGGTGTACAAATGTGCTGTTGACAAATCCCATATGGGTAGTTGTCACACGTATGCAGGTAAAGAGCTAGCTGACATCTTCAGTTTCAATCTTAAATGTTATAGTGAACTACGAAGTCTTAATCTCCACACTGATTGTCTAAATATGCTTTATAGCATGGAAATAACACGAAGCTTGCCATCCACTGCTTAGTCAAGTCTTTGTTCTTAAACCGTTCACTCTTTTTTCTCTGTTTAGTACCTATATGCTGTACATGTAAATGTGACTGTTTATAAAACAGGTATACAAATATAAAACTCAATGATAAGCAAGTTTGTTGCTCTACTTAGTTTGATATTTGAAATTTAAACTACTTTTGTGTTGCAGACTCATAGGAAGAACTCAAAGAAGTCTCAGCTTAGTCACTCATCCATTGCCCCAGCTGAGAAAGTATTAGATCCAATAGAACCTCCTCCATACGGAACTGGCCACGCGGTAGGTGCAGTTAACTGGCAATTTATGGCTCTATTTTATTTACTCATCTGAAACTCAAAGAACTTACTATTGTACCCTAATACTATCAAAGCGCAGTTGAAGTTAATAAATTAGGTGGAAACTCTTTCTACTAGATTTATATTGCCTTATTGCATGAGCACATAACTAAATAATCATAGTCTGTGGTGTTGGATAGCTACACAAGCATGTGCAATGCTGTAATTCTGAAACTGAAGTAATGAAAAAGGATAGTGAAGGGGCGGGTTTATCTGTTAATGAATTGGTGAAAGTCTTAGATTTCAACTACAAAAGCATAGGTTCAAGTCTTGAGAATGCCATCATCATGCAAAGTTATTGAATAATTGGACTAGCAAGAGAAATTATATATGTGCTTTTCTCTCCAAGCTTTAAAAAGTAGCATTTGTTGGGCTGCTGGTGATTAAGGAATTTTTTCTATAAATAATGTCATCAATATACGTGTTTATTGATTCATATTGCCACTGTAATTTTATTTTATTTACATGTATGTGATAATTGCGATAACTCACAAAAAAGGATGACTTTGTCATATCACTTTACTACACATATTTGTGGTTTAAATATGTTCTACCTTATTGATGGGAGGCATAATGCGAGAGTTTTGTCTTTGGGTTTTCTTTAATGAAGATAATGTTTACAGACTCAAGAACTCTATGATGAAGCAGGAATTTGGGGCTTTTGGAAAGGTGTTTTCCCAACATTAATCATGGTATGTAATAATTAGTTCTTAAATCCGTTGATGATTATTACTGATTGCTCTGCTACTTGCAGGTCAGCAACCCTTCAATACAATTCATGCTGTATGAAACTATGTTGAAGAAGTTGAAGACAAAGTGTGCCTTGCTTAAGCAGGGTGACACCGGAGTTAGTGCTTTGGAGGTTAGCTTTCCTTTTGTTTTCCCTGGTTCTCGATCTCTCTACTTCTTATTTGTTTCATATTCCCAAGCAGTTATTTCAACAATCACATAATTGTTTTGCATCCTTCCTTTTTTAGTAGCTTGATTTAATAGCTGAATAAATTGCCTGGTTTTTTGCCAGATATTTCTTCTTGGAGCTTTAGCAAAGCTTGGAGCTACTGTTGTAACATATCCTCTTCTAGTGGTAAAGGTAAATGAAATGTTATTATGGGATGCTAATGCTACACAGACTTGAAAACTGATTTACTCTGAGGGTTTGCGAGTGAACTCACAAAATGCTTCCTTCCTTCACTCACCAAAACTAATAATTACCCCGTGACTTAGACACACAGTAACTAAAAGTTTAATGCGGATTCATCAATTGTTGTGTCAGGCAATGGAAGTTATCAGAAAGCTAGAAGCAGAGAGCTTCTACAAGTAATTTTATATCGACCCTTTTCTTAGAATTCAATTGTCACATGGAGAGAGGAAAAAAACAAATATGAAGACAAAAAAGTAAATGATAGAATCAAATATTTGGTCGGCAAAAAGCCAAATGTCCTTTCATTTGTTCCAAAAAAAATTTGCTCGTCAAGTGGATAACCAACTTTTGTTCGTAGGGAACTGCTCTTTTTTCCTTACTGATTCCTTTGTATTTTCAGTCGAGGCTTCAAGCAAAACAAATTACAACTGGAGACAAAAGACATCACTATGAAGGTTTGAACTATTTTTGTGAATTTTAATTACCTCATAAATTATGGAACTAACATGCTCCAACTGCCTTATCTATTGGCAAAGCCTTTTACGTGATGGACTTACTTGATAAACTGTGCAAGGTCAAAATTGTAACATGTGGTTGATAGTGACAAATATTGTGCCCTTAGTTCTCTTACCATCTATGCTTGAGAACACCGCATTTCCATTAATTTTAAAAGTTTCTCAGATTCATCTTGATGATCATTGTTTCATTCTTTTCCCTTTATCTAGGTACATTGGACGCTATCCTTAAGATGATTCGCTATGAAGGGTTCCATGGGTTCTATAAAGGCATGAGCACGAAAATTGTGCAAAGTGTTCTAGCCGCCGCTGTTCTGTTCATGATTAAGGAAGAACTTGTCAGGGTGCTCCATTTTTGCTGACGAAGGGTGGCCACTAGTACAAGGAAAACAAGGCCTACCTGAATGGAGCCTTGTCATTACATTTCTTCTCCTTGTGATTGTTTCTTTGATGGAGTCAAATTTTTATTTAGCTGGATGCTAGCATTATTAAGTTCGCTCTTCTAAATAAGTTGTTGAAACTATAAGAGGGGAGGGGAATGCTGCTAGCTTCACCCATCATCATTGAAAATAATCCATAATAAATACAAGTTTATAAACTTGAATTTTAGGTTTTGTTTGATATGATTTTTGCAAAATGATTTAAGTTGGTTTTTTTAGCTTTTGACTCGTGAAAGAGTCGTAGATGCTTTTAATTTAAGGCATTTTAACTTTTTTTCGCTCTAAGTCATTTGAGAAAAATAATTTGTGAATCATGAATCAAAATAAAAAATCAATTTTCATAATTTATATTCAACGGACTTTTAGTTTATTTGGTGTATCAGATTAATTAGTTTAACTTAGACGGTCCTGATCATTAATATCATTTAGAAATGCAAAGTAGTGCAAGTAAAATTAGCATCACCATTGTTGTTTCAATAGCTTCATTTAGTAAAACAAGTTTTAGTCACTGTGATCATTTTTCTTAATTGTCACATAATGAGACAGGACTATTTCTATGTAGCCAAAGGTTCTTTGAACCGGTCGATAAAAGAGAAAAGAAAAGAAAACACAGTGCAAAATTATGTCCTCAAAAGGATTTCCCAATGGTTAAGATTTTAGATTTATATAAATGTCCAGTGATTATATTTTATAAACCATGCAAAAATTTATATTTAACTTCTTCGTTTTTTCAATTCCACTGTAGTGCATTCTCCTCGCCGATTCCTGATAGAGGAAAACATTAGCATTTGTTTATTCTCCCAATATAAGATTAACAATAACAAAGAAAAACGGTAGAAATATAAATATACAATTAAATTTATTATTATTATAATTTTAAAATAAATTTTTATACATATAAAATATACAGAAGATATATCCAAATTCGTATAATCCTTCTGCTATGTCAAAGATCCCTCAACAAAAATATATTTTTGCAACAATTATTCTAGTAAAAATTCACTCTCTTTTTTAACCTTATATCAAAGTCGTGTTTTTAGAGTTCAAACAACATTATTTACGACCTCTTATTTTTGTCTCAAAATAAATATCAAATAAGCATTTATTTTTTTACCTCATCAATCATTATTGATAATTTAATTAATTATTTTCTATTTTTATTAGCAATTTACTCTTATAAAATGTAAACCTCATAAAAAACAAATCAACTAATATCCAATTTAAAAATAAAATTTATAATCAAACACGTCAATAATAAAATTTATAATCAAACACGTCAATACAATACCATCTTACTTCTGTAAATCATTATCAAACATGTTAGAAATACAAGATAAAATATAGATTTATACTATTAAGCATCGCATCCAACCATATATTTATTTATTTATAGCTTTAAATTACTTTTTTATATATATTTTAAAATTATTTTAATATAATAATATTAAAAATAAATTTTTTATTTTTTTTAAGTTCCCACCAAATACCATATTATTTCCATTCACCGTTTTGATTTTATGATATGTAAACTTGATCGAAAACAAATCAATAAACATTTGTCTAAAAAAAAAAAAGTTTAACACGATATTATTTTATTTCTGTAAATTATTATCAAGTATGTTATGCCAAGCAAAATTAAAAATTTATACTTGTTTAGCATTGCATCCAACCATATATTTATTTATTTTTAGCTTTAATTATATATATATATATATTTATTTATTTATTTAAATTATTCTAATATTAAAAACAAATTTTCAAAAATTTAAAAATATTATTTTAATATATTTCAAAAAAAATAAAATAAAATAACATTTCCGAACATTTAAGCACTCTTTACGGTCATAATCCTCCACTTCTCACAAAGACAAACACGCTTAAAAAAAAAAAACCAAATTCATCTCTCTCACTCGCTGACGAAAAATGCAAGAAAAGAAAACGGAAATGGCAAACAAGAACGCAAAGAAGGCAAATCTCTTAGATCACCACTCAATCAAGCACATTCTGGACGAATCCGTCTCCGAGGTAACTCACTAAACAAAAACCCTAAACGTCCTCTCCATAGAATAATCGATTTCAATTTATTAATTGGCGTTGTTTTATTTTTGAGTTGTAGATTGTTATAAGTCGTGGACATGTAGAAGATGTGAGGATGAGCAATATAAGGTTGTTCTTGGGGACAATTATTATAGTGATTGCGCTTCTTGCTCAGTTTTACAACAAGAAGTTCCCTCAGAATCAGGGCTTTTTGATCGGATGCATCGTATTATATCCTTTTTAATCAGTGATTTTACTTTACTTTACTTTAGTTTGATTATTTATTTTATTTGTGTTTGGTGGCTTACAATTGTGTGGAATGGAGCTGTGAAATTCAGTAATTTATGTTTCTCAGGTTTGATAGTTGAAAAAATTGGTGTTTTCTTTTTATTTCCAATGAAATAAATTCTTTGCTGATTTATGCTCTCCAGTGCCTCTGTCTGGTCTAGTCGGGGTTGAGTTTTTGTTAATTTTTTAAACCAGGGTGGCGTGAATTGCGAGATTTACAATCTCAAACTCCTTTCTTAAATGAAAACTAAACAATAACAGGGTGAATTATCGGGTACCATATTCTTAATGTTTGTGAAAGTGGATGTTTTAAACTAAATAATTCCAATGTTATTGATAATCCTCCCATCATCACTTTTCTATGAATCTCAGTCATTGGATTTTTGGAACCCACTCATTCAATGGATGGGATTTTTCGGAAAGAGAATTTCGAGAAGCACTGTTTTGTGAAAATAAGCATTACCCTCGTAAGCCTATAGGGTGTATCTTTTACTACTGTTCACTGAAAAATCACTGGTTTAAAAGTTCTTATTTTAATTTTCATGGCAAACAAATGCATGGTTGTGTTTGAAAGGAATTGATTGGTAACATGTTAAACTCTGATTTGTTTAATCCTTGACCCTGGCAAGTATATAGTCTTCAATGGATTGTTGCAGCTGATCATCCACTTAAAAGAGAAGAATGCTATCTTAGTTACTTATCCACCCAAGGTAAACCTCTATCTTCTATCCTTTTTGTTACAATAGCTGCAACTATTACATGAAAATTCACTTGTGGTTCTGCAGATATTTAGATGTTGGTATTTAATGTCTATTTTGCATCATGTAATGGCTGGTTAGCATGGGATAATATTTAGATGTACAGATATAAGTTCAATGCTTATTTTTGGCACAATATTCAATCAACACCACCCCTGCCATCATCAAGGAACTCTTTTTTGTGGTGTCCATGGTTCCGTCACTATCAGCAAAAACATCGCTTGACCTTGGGCTAGATTAGGCTTTGGAATTTGAGCTAAGCAAAAGTTTCCCCCCTCTTCCTACCAAGCTGAGCCTGAAAAGCTATTGTTACCTTGTGTCGAATGGTCAGCTTTGGATCCACTTCTTCTTTGTACTAAGTTTAGAAGCAGTTATTATAATTTTTAGTCCATGTCGCCTGCAGATATTCATGCGACTTCTTTCCCCTTCATCTTTGTTGATATTTCTGAATGCATGTTTGTAAGTTTTTTTATACCAGCTTCACATACTACTCTTTTGTCGTTTTGCTAAGCATTCCATCACTGGCTGTCTCTGTCTTTTGGGTTGTTTTGTTACACAACCCCTCTCTTTCTGGTTACATGCATTGTTTCCTTCTCCACCTTGATGAGTTCAGAGGCATTTTTTGAGGGTTTTCACCTTTTTCTGTCACTGTGAGGAGTGTGCATTTCAGACTGCAATTCTTCTTTACACTTCATGTTTCTCTTGTCTCTTTTACAATATGTCTACATGGGTTGAATTTTTAGGGGAGAGAAGGGAGGAGGATGAACTCATAAATCTTGTTCGAGAGCCTTTTTGATAGGAAGGGAGAGACCAAGAAAGGGTTGGGGCAGGGTCTGCTGAGTAAACATTTTTCACTTTCAAAATCAGGGTCTTAAGGAAAGGGAAATTGTTATAATTTCCTTGTGAATTTTTCAATTTTGAGTTTAGAACTCTCCCCTTTTGAAAACTAACTTATTTATACTATTATGATTAAACCTTTCCCTCCACCTAATAGCGAGATATGGGGAAGATATGGCAGTCTCTTTTTCCTTGTGTACATCCGAACAAGAGAAAAATATCCTGCAAGTTCCCACCTTTTCTCGTTTCATCTATTATCCTTTTACTTTTTGCTTAGTATGATTTTTTATTTTTCCTTTTCTTTTTATGTAATTTGCCACTGGAATAAAACTATAAAAGCCATTATTTGCTACAATCATTAAAGTGCTGCTGGACTTCTACTTTCATTGAGTTTCTCTTACACTGCTAAAAAAGAAATGTGAAGGTGGGTTAGTCTTTTCTTTGTTTCAAAATATTGAGAGCTATGGACTGGAATTCTTCTTGACTTTCATATTGACTAGCCACTGTATTTCTGAATTTGAAATTCAAGCTGGGGTGATATGCTTGTCAATTTTGTTGCATAAAATCATGACTGACCACCGTATCTTAGACTTCACTGTTTTCCACGATCTATTTATCCATTTGTGTTTTGTAATATGGTGTCGGTGCTTTTGTAAAAGTGTGTTTATGTTGAAAAGGCATCAATTTTATTCTTTTTTGGGTCCTTTTTTATGGTTTTGACATCTTCATATCAAAACTAATCAAATTACAAGAAACTGTATTAATGCTTTTTAAGCCTAAATACACTTTCAAACGCAACCTTTTAAACCATGTTACCTTTTTGCATAAGTTGCCCTTTATAATTCCTGACCTGAAATAGGCGTAAGATTCTGTTACTGTACTACATGCTTCATTCTTAATATGCATATTCAGATAAATTTTGCCTACCCCTTTGCTCTGGCTTTCATGTTTGTCTATGGATTTTGTCAGATGTTTTAGGTGTATTGACTGCCATAAAATCATACTCGTTTGTGATTTTCATCAGCTTAAGTTTCATTATTTCGTGCTAATGCTGGCCAATCTATCTCCTGCTTGTTGCCCCTTGATACCCCCTCTCGCTGCTTAACCTAATATCCTAGCTTTTGTACAGGGATCTTACACCAGCACTGGTTTAGTCGTCTCTTCAAAATTGCCAAGATTTTCTGACGAGTACACACTTAGCATAGCTAGCGCGGATCCTAAATCAATTTCTGCCGGGAAACCAGTTCAGTTTACCAAAAGCATCACCCAGTGGTCTCCCCCTCCCTTCTCTCACACTCTCAAGAATTTCAGATTGTTCATGTTTATGAAATGCACCATGTATTTCACCATATTTATTATATGCCACGATGTTTCAGGTTCACCAAGGATGGAGTTTTGGTGGAGGGCCTGTTCTGGAAAGATGTTGAAGCACTGATTGATGATTATGCAGCAGAACCAAAGAAGAGCAAGTGATTTACCTGTTTAACAGAATGTGACAGTTGAGTTGTTAGACAGATAGTGCCTTGGCAATATTGGGGTTCGACGAAGATGATCATCGAAATTATGGTTGTTGTCTTGGAAATTTTTTTAGCTAAACTAATTAATTATGCCTGGCATTATCTTTAGAAAACCATCTACATCACAAGAAAAATCATTGTTGGCAGATGAAATTGTGTATTTTTGTATTTTAGGCTTTCTGATTATTCTACAAATATCCATGTGGCCGCCTCATACCTCACTGTAATACTAGGCATTCGGCAAGTAGTGTGCTGATGTGCTTCAAGGCCTATAATCCTCGTGTTATGGGTTCAAAACTTCTGCAAAATTGGATGCGTTGATTTGCTTCCTCATTCATAGCCCGGAATGAGTTCGCGTTCTTCTGAATTGATTGAAATTGATCTCGGATCGGTGAGCCAGTCATCCCATTGCTTTACTTTCTTTTTTTTTCTTTTTTTTTATGACCCTGGATGTCCGGGCCAGTTTACGCGTACCACAACTAATCTCAGAGTCTACTGAACATCCTGCAAGCCCTGTAGGTAGGTAAGACACCACAGAGATGACATGTTGGTATTCTTAAAAATCAAACCCAGGATCTTTGTAAAGTCAAGCCTTACAGTTGACTAATGGGCTAGATCCTCAAATGTATTCTATTGCTTTACTTGATATAGCTTAAGAAGGCTTTACTTGATATAGTTTAAGCCGGTTCTTAAATTGTATTTGAGAAAGTAGTAGTTGATGTTTTTAAAGACCGACTCCGTTTGAAAGTTCAGTGTTGTTATAATGACCTTTCGCTGCGCGAAAAGGTATTTGAGAAAATGCCATTTCTTGTTATTCTATTGTATTATACTCTCCACAATCAATATCAAAATTATTTAAGGGGGGTCAACAATAACTTGGATGTCGTCCGTTATATAGATATTAAACCCGAGGAGTTGAGCTGTTCAGGGAGTTGGTTCTACATCATATATAACCCGGTCAATATTGAAAAATAAAATAAATATATTTAAAATTTTAATATTTTGTATAAATTTTTTTGAAATAGTGCATCTAATGTAGGGTATAAAAAAAGTGAAATATAGTATAATTATTTTATTTTAAAAAGTTAAACAATTCATGAAGATATGCACTATAAAAAACAATCATTAAGGATATATGTTATATATGGTTATTCCATGTCAAAAAAATTAAAAACACAATTCATGTGGATATGGACTATAAAATAAATATAGAGTGAGATTAAAAAAAAATATATGGATTTGGACTATAAAAAAATGTAAAATATAGTGTAACTATTTCATATTGAAAAATTAAAAAAACAATCTATGTGGATGTAGCTATATATAATTATCTCACATTAAAAATTTAAGAGATAATGTATGTGAATATAGGCCATGGAAAAAAATGTAGTACAGTTTATCCTATATTAAAAAGTTTTTTAAAAAAATCTATGTGTATATAGGCTATAAAATAATATATGTGAGGCTAAGTATTTATTAATTATTTTTATATTTTTTATGGATTTATTAAAAAAAAAATGTTAAGACTCACCCAGTTACAAGTTGACCTAATAAGTTGTCCAGGTTTGACGGGACCAATTACAAGCCTGAGTTTTTATGATTTGAAATTCAGTCAAGGTCTCGATTCTTGGGTTTCGGGTTAACTTATTGGGTTGAGCCAAGTTTTTTAATCATGGTCCACACTAATTTTTTTACTTGCACTTCTTTGTGGGTCGAATTATTTTATAAAATCCTTAAAAAAATGCTAGAAAGTAAAAATTGTATAGAAGGAACTTCTAAAATATTAATATCGAGATGATGACACGTTGGGTGATATATATTTTTTTAAAAAAAAATATTGAAACAATGACATACTTTATCGACTTGGGACAATCATGTTTAACCCATAAAGCTCGTTGTTTAAAGCATCAACCCATCATAACCTCATGGAATCCAGATCGGAAAAAAAAAAACTAGGAAACTCATTTTTAATTAATCAACAATTGAAGGTATAAGATGAAAAAATAATAATTAAAGAAATAAAACAAAAACAACTCAAACAAACAAACCTATATCGTGCCCTGTGTGCCCCATTTTATGTCACACCCCATACCAAATTGTTTATAACGTTAAAAAAAAAAAAATGTTTGGGCAATGTTATTGCTCTTAAAAAATAAAGGAAAACACGGGATTTGAGCCACTAACCTAATTGAATCCATTAAGTTGGGTAGATTTAATAATATGATTAAAAAAATTTAATAAAAAACGATAAATAAAAAGACAAAAAACAACCCAGATTATTTTCAAAATTAGTGAAAAATCCTAGAAGAACCAATAAAAAAAATGAAGCTTATTTTTCAAATAAATTAAATGTTGAATAATAAAACTGAAAAAATAAATATAAACTTAAAAATGATTTTTTGCCTCAGGTTACGTTGCAGTTCAAATATTTTTTTTATGACCTTTAATTAATATTGAAAAACAGATATGGTGACATACTAAACGATATATTTTTCAAAGTAAACATTGAGCAATTAGCTTAATTTAAGAAAAAAAACATTTAAAAATAAGCTAAACCCAACAAGTAACAAAAAATAAAAAGATCTGAGATAACCCGGGTTATTTTTTAAATCATTGAAAAATCCCACACACAAAAAAAAAACATATGGAGCTCGATATCTACTTAAATTAAATACTAAATAATAAAATTAAAAAAAATAAGTTAAAAAAAGAACTCAAATGAATTTTCAAAACCTTGGTTAATTTCTCAAATTCATAGCTTGTTGAATCATAGATAAGGAGTCAATCAAGAACCTCAATTTGTTGTCAAATGATGAAATTGAAAAAATTTGTCAAGGTTAAAGAATAACAATAAAAATAATGAGAATAAAATATGATATGTAAATATAATAAAAATAGTGAAATTGTAAGAAAAAATAATTAAAAATATCACAAGTAAAATAAATAACAATAAAAAAATGAAAACTAAATATGAAATAAAAATAAATAATGAAAGATGAGATCGAAGAAATAATTAAATTTATAAATTAATTCAAATAAAAAAAATAATAATTAAAAAGATAAAAATCAAATCTTGAAGAAAAATAAATTAAAGAGATGTTGTGAGATATTGAAAGACAAACATAAAAATCAAGAAACAGAAAAAAGAAAGAAAAGGAAAGAAAGTTAATCATCACCAAAACGCCAGGAATTTCGGCACTTGCTTCGTCTAGAAAGATAAACCTCGTTGTTGCGAATTGAACAACATTAGGAAAGCTGTTTTTTCCTAACCGGGAGCCACTGCATGCAACGCCAAAAGATAATGAGGTGACTTGCTTGCTGACACGTTTCACAAATACACCAACAACGTTTCTTTTTAATTAGTTAAATTACTAAATCACTCACGAGACCACATAATTACTGGAAAAAAAAATGTGAACGATGAATCTGCCCATTAAGCCAAGCCTATTAATTTTTGTTGCTGGAGAGGCAATAAAGTAATCACATCATGCATGACAAAAGGAAAATAAACTATTTTTTAAAGAATAATAAAGTAATTTTATTAGATAAAAAGATATATAAAAGGACCGAAACACTTCTAAATAATTTTAAAATAAAAAAAGGACATTGTAAAAAGATTCTTTTACTCTCCAAGGTTAATTTATTGGTTTTTTCAACGAAGGGCGAAACATATTTTCAAATTGTAATAATCTCATCTTTACAATTCATATAAAAAAAATAGGTGCACGATATTTTTCTCATGTTGTTTGGGTTTTTAAAATAAAATTTTGATAGGTTTTTCTTTTGAGTACATTTTAAAAATACATTTTATTTTTTTAAAAAATATTTTTTAATGATTTGAATATATTAATATTACAAATTATATATTTTTAAAAATATTTTAAAGTAAAAAATAATTTTTAAACCGCTCTCAGTACATTACCAAAAACACAGCCTATCATATTCTAGTTGGTTTCCGGAATAAAGAATGCCAAAATAATATCTGCTTGATTGATTGGTCTCTTCTCACCAAACTGATATGACACCGTTCATTTTGTACTTTTGTCGGTTCCTCCTTAACCTCCTCATCCCCGCGCACGTTAGCAATCAAGATCCTATTGGGAACTTGGCCCGTCTCTAGACCTAAAAGTCGGCTACGATGTTGACATGGCCGCCCCACAACATCCCGCGGGACCCACGAAGGACCGACCGGAGGGAAAAATGACGTGGCTCCTATAAAATCATACGCGGACACAAAAGCAACGTAAATCGAAATGGACAACTACTTTCGAATCCGCCAGGCAGCTTATATAAGACTCTCCATCTTCCTGAGTCATACGTTTTCTCATTCTTTTATGACCCCAACCACTCCTCTGCGTTAGATATTATCTCTCTCCCTCAAACATCATCCCAAGTTTCTATCTCGAAGTCGTCTCTGCTTTACGTTTACGATTCAACTTTCATCTTTTTAACAATTTTCTTAATCCGAGTCCGCTTTTAAGTACAAATTGAAGATTAGGGTTTCGAATTTGAATTTGGATTTTGTTAATTCTAAAAATTTTGACAGATGGCTAATTCTAAAAAGCAAGATTTCAACGAAGATCGCGTTGAACAATCAAACGGCAACGACTTCGACGACTCATCATCGATTTTGAACGCTGGCGGAACCTCAACCGCTGGATCTGGTAGGGCTTCGAGAGACCGGAGTGAGATTAGTTTAACCGAGCGATTGACGGACATTCTAGTGGAACAAGGAGACGGGGATTTGTTGCTTCAAAGGAACGATCGTGAAGACAGGGTTTTGCAGTGGCTGCAAGCGCTGGATATGCAGGTCATTGGAGCTTGCAGAGCTGATGAGAGGTTAAAGCCGCTGTTGAAATTGAATGCTTCCAGTAGTGTGGCTGAGGATCGGCTCTTAGCGCATCTCAGTCAGGTAACTATGTTGTTTATTATCGAATCTCTTCTGTTTGTTCTTTTGTAATTAAGTTGGCTGATTTGGTTTTTATTTGTGTGGTATGAATAGCACTTTGAGCCGTCGGAGGTTGGTAGGCTAGCTAGGTGTTTCTGCATACCACTGGTTTCGATTCGTGCTGGGAAGATTAACAAGCAGGGGACTGTACTGTGCCCGACTGCCATAAGGTAATTGATTTTATGTGGATGTGTTTAGTTTGATTGTATATTTATGTGCTGTGTTCTTGCGTTTTTGTGTTGACCGAGGTTTTTGGGTGGAAATAATGACTTAACCCTGATAACTGAATGTCCATGTGTTTCTCAGTTTGTTTTGAATGCTTTAATTCTACCTTGTGATATACTGTAGCAGTGGTTCTATGTTTTATATCGTTAAAATTTTACTCTGATTTTTCTAACTGGTGCTAGTTTATAGTCTTATATAATTGTATGAGCTTGATATTCTGACCTGCTACTTTATATTTTTTTGTGCTTTATGCATATATTTATGTGACGTGTGTGATTAAGGGTGATCTGGTGCTGTTGACCATATGTTAAATTGATTTATGAACAGCCCTTGTGTGTTAGGAGATAACCTATTTGTTGGTTCTTTCACTGTCTATTGTAATTTGATCCAATCATTCATACTATTTGAGTCATCTTGTGCTTTAAGTGCATTATTCATTTTGATTTAGCGTTTTGGATTACCATCTGATATGAGGGCAACTTCTGTTCTATACGAGTGGAATGAACTCAAATCACAGTGCTCTTTTGACTACATGATACACATGCATATCTGGCTGCCGTCGGATGACTGTTGACTACGGCTGTTTCATGGCTGCATCATTGAGACACTAGAATTGACTTTGTGCACAGTTGGGTTTTGCTGTTGATGCAGTGCAACCAATGAAAATTGGTCTAATGGCTGTTCCTTGTTAAGTTGGTTATTGATTAAAAGGATTTTCTATCCTATACCCCTCATATAATCTCTCTGGTGCATACTTGGATAGGTTTCTTGTGGAATTGACTTTTCATTCGAGCGTTTCCATTAGTATTTAGTTCATTTTTAATATTTTGTAATCAATAGTAGAGTTTATTGTGGTGATAATGTTCATGCTTCCAAGTAAAAATATCTTTTGACTTGTAGGTAAAGTGGGCGTATTCTATTATGATCTCTGAATTATGAGGAAGTAAAGGTAGTTTCATCTCTCACATATGAGTACACAACTTGCTACTGCTTTTTGAATACACGGGAATTGCATTTTAACTGGACTTGAAATTGAGTGTGAATAGTCTTATATTAGTTTAACTTCCTCATGCTAAGTTCAAGATGTAATCTGCATGCTACTTTACAATGGTTGCTTGTGAAATATTGAGTTCAGCAAACACTCTCTTATCACTTATCATTATATTCTTTAATGCATATTTACTATTTCCTTATGTTAACCTTTATAGTTTATGGCTATGAACTCTACAATTTCTTCGAGCATGATTTCAGGGTATTCTTGAGGATGTGCCTTAACTGATGATATTTTTTAAAAATAACATCACAAGCAATCCTACTTCCAGATGGTTTTAAGTGAAAAGAAATTAGTGAATATAGAATGAGCACTCATTAAATTTATTGTTGATGTATGGAAATGTTAAAGCCATAGACCTCATTGAGGAGCAATTACCATTTGTCGTTGGACAGGCTTGTGGTGGAAGTAATTCAAACTCAAATATCTACTAGATGAGCTATAACATGCTAGCTTCTGGGTGTCTGTTGAAAGAGTATCCAATCGATCTATAATGCAATCAGATAGGTTGTGGGTGAATTAATGAATAGCAGCTAGAATGGAGCCCCTTGCAGTCATATTATAAAGTTTGATTCCTTCAAAATGGTGAATGTAGTTTGAATTTGTAATTATGGCATCTAGGGCTGCAGATCTAGTAAACACTGATAATGATATTATATTGTCTAGCCTCACAAACTTGTTGATTTTGAGCATTAGTATGTACAGATCTTCTGCAGATTCATCTCAATTAAACTAAGAACTCAGTATAAGCTTTATATGCTTGGCATAGTGCATTTAAAGATTCACTGCTAACTATGATTTTTTTAGTGGGTTTTTCTGTTTCTAGTTGCAGTTTTTTGTTTTATATTTCTAAATCGTTTCCATTTATCCTTGTTCTTTCAGGGGGGATTTAAATCTTACACTGTTGCCATCGTCTGATCTGCGCCTCTCATTCAGTGGTGATGATGGTAATACAGAAAGGCTAGTCACCCTCAGTGGTAAAACCCAATGTGCTGCTGTTGAAGTTAATGAGATCCCCACTGATAGTTCTGGCCGATCTTTCAGCTTAAATATGTCAGATGGCAGAGTTTTTTACTTTTGGTGCTCGGAGAAATCAAAGCTTCTGGGAATTGAATTGCTTGCAAAGGTATATACAACAGCCTCCTGGGTGATGAAATGCATGCACATACATATGCACTGTGTGGTTAGAACAAGTTTAGCTTTGAAACTTATATATGATGATTGCTGAGATACTGCAAATAATTTTGATGGACATTTTCTCAAGGAAAAGATGATTAACTCAACCTTGCATCTACTGTAGTCTGGTTTGCATGAGCTAGTTTTTCTTTCTCTTTACTTCCCTCTCCAAGTTCTCCTGCAATTAATCTGAACATGGATGTTAGCTGGAAGTTTTAGATTCAGGAACCATATTATCATTAATGAGTCTTTGTTTGTGTGTTCGTTGAAATGCTTTTCAGTGGCTACTAATGCATGTTTCCTCTTTCTTCAATGATAGATGAAAGATGTACTGAAGAGGAAACCATCTATAGCTGATTTGACTGGAATCAGCAAGTCACGTCTTGATTGCTTTGCAACTCACCTTCGTTCCTACCTTGTGGGAAGCATTGGCCAGAAAATTTCTGCTTGCTCTCCCGCCTCTTCCTCTACCACTCCTGAAACCTTTGATTCAACCTCCACAACAAAGTCTCTTCGCACCAGACATATTGGCAATCAAGCAGTAAAAACATATTCAGCTTATCAGGGAAGCCTCAGTCCAAGATCAAGTTCCTTCAAAGAGGGCTTACCCAGAAGCTTGTCTTCTTTAAGGAGTGCTGCCAGGGAAAAGTTAAGGCGGCGTGTGGACAGCCATCTTTCAGCAGTTGATAACATGATGGTTGCATTGCCACTCAGCAATGATGTCTCTTGCAATCAATCTGAAAATGAGAAGTTACAGGAAGCTAAGAGTTGCCGCCCTGTACCCTCTAGTGTTCTTGAATCTCTTGGTAGATTGTCTTTGCCACCGTTTCAGCTCCCTGTATCTCATGTTTTGTCAGGTCCACCTCTCTCTCCATACTATTGTTGGTGCCCCCAAGGTGCATCGACTTTGCAATATCCTTCCACACCTTTAGAAATCTCAACCTCATCTGTTGAATCACCTTTACTGCCACCTCTCCCTCCATTTTTATCTGCCAGTAGGCCATCCAACCTGTCAAGTCCTATACCACCTCTCAGTTTGGCTGACCTTCCCTCGCTGGATTTTCCTGTTTTGCTGCCAGACCAATTTGTTCGGTTGCCAATTCCAAGTTCACAGCAAATCCCAACTTTCACTCCTTTAATGTGCGATCCGATTGTTCACCTTCCAGTCATTGATGTTTGTTCCTCAGGTCAAGGCTACCTAGTGAGTGCTGGACCAACTATTGCAACTACCATTCCACCTTTGCATGCAAAACTTGTAAACCCACTGATCCCTAATACTGCTGATTCTGTGGTGGAGAAGGGTGCGAGAGAGACTCTGAGATTGCTCATCAGTAGTACAAGCCAAGCCAATCCTCAATTTATGGATGTCTTGCCCGCTGTTTTAACCAATACTGATAAGAAGAGTATGCTTACCACCGGAAGCTGGAGCCTTTACTCAGGAACCAGAGACGTTGATGCTATTGCAAACAGCATTGCCACCATGGGCCTGGTTTCATTTTCTGAGTACTCTATAGGAGATTCTGTTGCAGAGATGAGTGACAGCTGTGACAATACCAATACTTTGCCCGACAATCTGCCAGATGAATCTAGTGCCGTGGATGATGATTGTACTCTGTTTTCAAACGCTGAGGAAGGAACCAATTAAGGCAGTATTGCATTACCACTGTGGATCAGTTTTTTCCCCTAATATGTAGATACGTTTCCCCAGCCCTGGCAATTTGAATTGTAATTATTGCAAATCCTGCCGGAATTTGTTCCACCCCTATTCCTTGATCTTGTTATTGGGTAGAAATAGAACTATTGTAATATTTTTTTTTGGTGTTGCCTAATAGATGTATTTTTGTTTTGTTACTTTTGAGAGCCTAGATGCAATTGGTCGGACGCATAGAATGCCTGATCATCCGAGGAGTGCCATTTGTATGTAAAATGGTTTCCAGTCATTTCCCTGTCCGTTGGTGGTATTTAGTTTCTCATGTGGTGAGTCTTGAACGCATGGAGGCTGCCTGCGACTGAACGCGTCTAGCCGCCCGTGACGGAGATCCTGCAATTTTTACACCTTGGATAAACTACTTGATTTCTTTAACTTTTATGACTCGTTGTATATGGCTAATTAAAGTGACCTTTATCATTTCCTTACCAGTCAAGCATGCGAGCTACGACTCTCCTGATTTTGGAGAGCATTGCTTAATCTCTCGTCTCTATGAATTTTAATGAAAACACAAACTTTTGGCACGCCGCTGAGACTGGATGTCTGGAGCTCACATTCATCGATAGAACTAGTCCCAATGGGAGTGCCACGATTTATGCTTTCCATTTAGCAACAGACTGAATCCCTTTATGCTATTGACTATTTTTTATTTTTTGACCAATCAATTCATTAGTTTGGTTGATTGGATTTTTTTTCGGTTATGTATAATGCACAGCACCTTAAGCTGGCTCGACGTCGGTACGGTAGCGAGGTACTTCTGCATGCCACTGGTTTCGATTCGTGTTGGGAAGAATAAAAAGCAACTAGCCTGCTCTATGATAATAGAGTTCACATGAATATCAGATTGTTTATTTTGGGTGTGTCATGTGTTCTCCTGTTATGAAGTTATTGCACTGATTGAGGTTTATTTCCGGACATAAATTACTGATTCTGATTATGGAATTTCAATTTACATTTGCTACAGAAATTTTTATCTGTATTTCAGTAGGATGTTTATGAATACCTTAATTCATTTTTATATTTTATATTTTGGATAAAATATTACTCTGATTTCTCTAATTGGGGCTACTTCGTTGTTCTAGCTGTCAGGAGTTTTGTCAAAAATTGTGGGGTAGAATAATACTCAAAACTCAATTAATCAATTGTGGTATCTGGCAATGCTTGCAACTACCAAGGAGAAACAGGAATTCCTAAAGGAGTTTGTGTCATTTCATTAGTGATGATTTTCTTTATGAACTCAAAACATTTAAGAATTAAAAATGAAGCCATTGTGGTTAAAAAATGTACAGTTATACCTCCTTTATTCATTTGACCTGGCTTTCCTTCTTCTTTTTTGTTTTTTTTTTTACCTGTAATGATTAGAAAGTGATGTTATTCTCTGCACTTTGAAACAAATTGCTGGAGGAGCTGCAGAAAGCCTTGTGCCCGGAGGAATGCTCCACTTTCTAATGATTCTGGATTCAAACTGGGAGACGAAAACTGCAGCTCTTAAAATTTGATTAAACATGGTATAAGATGCATTGAAAGTCAAGAAACCCTTGCTGCTTTTCTTCCTAGAGGCCACTGGCCGATTACAAGTGGTTTTTAAATACCCGGCTGTTGAACAAGATCGAAGGTTCAAAACTTTACATGTCTTTAATTTCCTCTATAGGCAGTGTGTTTGTGGTCCTGAGTTAGACGCCTAGTTTCGACCAAGAAACAAGGACAATACGTATTTGCGGTCCTCGGTTTTCTTTCGCGATAGTGGGAGCAATAACCATCGCAAGCAAACAGCTGTGTCTCGATTTCTAGATGGGGTTCAGCCTTTTTATCTCCCAGCCACCACAGCCTGTAATGGAGCCATGCCTTGATGGCACGACCTTAGAGTTCGAAGGGTCATTAAGGATTTGGTGAGGGACGACCTTATAGCCTGAATGGAACTTGCTACATTAAATGCAAGGCCAGGTACTGAACCATCAGTCAATTAATTAATAATTATGAGAACTTGGCTTCAACATCTATCAATTCAGCCTTAAACGGAGAAGGACGTGTTTTCGCCATGAAATCCAAAACGCCCAATGACATGGAGACCCCAGAACAAAAGGATGCGTTCCGTCTCCACTATCAAACCAGCGCCGTTTAAAGGCAAGAATCCACCTCCCACCGCAGACGAGGCCCTTATATTTCCACCTTCCACCGCAAAAGCCATAACCAGTTTTTTTTTTTAGTTTAACGTGGGTGTCCGGGCCAGCTTGCGCGCACCTCGACTAATCCCACGGGCCCTGAAGTTAACGACCATGTAAGCCTCCAGTGGCCATCATATGAGCAACCCAGGGCTCGAACCTGAGACCATAGAGGGAGCAAACCTCTTGGTCCCAAGCTCTTACCACTGGACCACCACCTAGATGGTTGCCATAACCAGCTTTTAATTAGCCGAATCATTGCCATTGTTTCAGTCTGCAGGGATGCTCATGAATAGCTCTATGCAGAGCAGGAATGATTTTTATTTTTTTTTAATTCGAGGAAACTTTATTTTTCAGAAAGTGTATTTTGTGGGCCTAGATAAACGAGTAAAACCCTGACTATTCCAGATTCTTATAAAAAATACATGTTCTGGTTCGAACTCAAAATCTACTATTCAGATTTTAAATTTTTTACCATCACGTTACGAGGGACAAAGCAGGAATGTTGCCGCTAAGAACGACGGTTATGCTTGTTCAACAATCCCAAGAAAAAAAAATTGTAAGTCGGAACTCTTACTTTCAGATTATTGAGGTATTATCCCTTGAAAAAACGGATGTTGTTAATAATCTCAAGGAGGAAACAAGATTATAAAACACGATCCAATAAGAGTGGAAGCTTGGCCTGATGTCCACCGAGGGATTAATTATTGACAGGCCTTTATCATTGATTGAGAGGCTTCAAATAAGAGTGGTAGCGTGGTCCGCTGTCAAAGGAGGAGCATCTTCATGCTAGTGATATAAAACAATATCCTTGAGACAAAACGTATTCTGGCAACGAAGAGAATTCAACGAATGGCATCTTGACAACTTGGAGCAATAGCAAGAATTTTATGGACAGGCAGGCAGGCAACACTTCGCTTTAAAAACATATGCATCCAACATATGAGCGTTGCGAGTACGTGCGGTTGAGTTCGAAGCCTATTCAGATTTATAGCATCTCTTACGAAAAAACCTTGGAGTCTGTCTTAGTTCAATTTTAATTTTTTAATTTCTCAATATATAAATTACAAGAAAAATCCTGTAATTTTTTAATATAAGATTGAGGGTTTTAGATTTATAAAATATATCGACTATAAATAATTTAATATTTTATGTTAAATTAAGTATTTTTATTGAAGAATAATTTTTAATAAAATTTTAACTCTAAAAATGAATAAACTTAACTTATAATTTGATCTCAAATTTTACGTAATTAACCAACAAATTTCTAACATTAACAACATGTAATTTCTATATATATATAAAAAAGAGCTCAGAGTATGAATAAAAGGCCCTTACTGCAATTAATGTTTATAACAGTGTAATAATTAATTCTGACATCATGTTTCACTAATGTTGCTTCTTCAGGTAAATTAAGATTAAAAGTAATTTCAGTGATTTCTTAAACCTTGTTCAATAACGAATTCGAAAAGTTTTCATTGGTTAATTTGTCTCTTATTATTAATCATACCATGGCCATGTTTCTCAGATAGGAAGATATCTTGATTCTAATTTGTTTTTTTTTTTATTTAAGTACAATAGAAATTCTAGAGTCTGACGTTTAATAACTATTCTGCTCCCTATAAATATGACCCTCTCTCCATAATATACAGTATTTAGGCCAAGTCCGGGCATGGATATTTCCTTGGACGGATTCTCTGTGTTTTCTTTTCCGCGTGTGCATGGAAACATAGCTTTAGGCATGCACTAGATGGCTAGAACTTCCATTTAGTGGCATATGTACTAGTTCCGCATGACGTGCCACCATTTATATTTACAAAACATATGCATGTAATTCGACTACAACAAAGACGTAATTAAGTTGATCATTGTATTATATATTTTATGTTTTGATGAATTGTTGTGAATCGGGCTTGTGTTAATTAAAAAAATGGAGTGAAGAATATTTAATTTTCTGTTTACTATGAAGATACAAACCAATAGCATCCAATTCCATATACCAGCTTTCTTAGCTTTTATTTTATTTTATCAATTTTTTAATTTTAGATAATTGAATCAGTTTAGATGTATTTCAACTAATTTTTTAGGATCTTAAAGCTGATAATTATATAAATTTTTAATAATTCTAAAATTTATAATATCTAAATTAATAATTTTTAAAAAATAAATATAAAATTTGACCCATTAAACTTTATAGATCTTAGATTCTTATCACATCCTATGTCGCATGCATGCACTCAGTGCTATATAACTGGAAAGTGAGGATTGGTATAATTTACTTCTTGTTTCTCTAGTTCTTCGGCCCCCTGCTGTTTTACCTTTTACTTTTCACTTGTTTTCTTTCGGTCATTGAATTGACTTCATTCATAAGGAAAGAGAGCTTTATTCGGCTGGCGGATGCATTGGCAACCCCTTTTCTGTGCCCATATAGTCATAGATCTTTGATTACTTTATGTTTGTGGAGCCATGATTAAAAGCCAAAAGGCTGGTACCGTTTTTGTTACACAAACCTCAAACAACCCTCTCATCTCAAGAGAGAATCACAATTGCGCCCACAAAAGTTCATAAATTCTCAATCAAACCTGTCAATCTAACCCATCACATATTTTTCTTATCGAAAATGTCGAGATCCCTTAAAAACAGCATCTTTTTTTTTTTTTTGCATTTGCTTGCTGTATTGACTGTGTACTTTAGAATCATTACTGGGTATGGATTGAGAGGTATGATTGAAAATAATGAATACTCTGAGGATATGTTTTGGAGAAATTTGACTTATGGTTTGTGGATGCCAAATTCTTTTTTTCTTGTTTCTTTGGAACTGGAGCAGTATTCTGAAGAGAGAGAGAGAGAGAAAAGATAACTTTAGGCTGTTTCCCTTCTTCCTCTTTGCATAAAATCTTTTAGGCCTGAAGTGCTAATTTAAAAGGTATAAGTTATCAGTAGAATTAACATTTCCAAATTCCTATATTAAAGAGAAGCAAGTGGCGATGGAATTTCTTCTATGGTGATTCTTTGATTGAATCTGGGTTGTAGAAGTTCGGTAAAATAAAGAAATTCTCTTAAGTGGACTGGGGAATTGGATATTAAACTAGTAAAGTTGTGAGAGGTGAAAAGGCCTGAAAGGGTTGTCCTCTGTGTGTGTTTACAATGGATTAACGAGTAAAATTGCTCATCGGATTAACGAGTAAAATTCGATCGATGATTGATTCTTTGAGGTAATTGCCAAGCAAGTTAAAATGTCTTAATCTCGGGAAAGCATAAGAACATAGTTAATAAATTAATGGGTTAATATGGGACCATGGTGTTGTCTGGACGGGGGACCATGCTTGATGCATGCGAGCTTCGAGCCCAATTGTAACCCCACCATCGAGGTCCCTATACATCTCACGATCGAGTGCAACTATTATCCTAGGTTCCATATCCAAATTTTGCGTTGCTGGGACTTTCAAGCCAGAGAATTCTCAGTTCTCTCCACATAATCTTCCTTGTAAGTTGAGGACAACCTTAAATTCCACGTGGCTAGTAGTCATCAATATCTATTATCAAGGCTTCTTCTTTTTTTTTTTTCTAGTAAAAAGAATCGTAGTAATAAGTTCTCCATCCTCTCTTTAAGATTTGAAATTGTTGTCTTGTGAAACAACTACCAAGCCTCCGAATTTTGTGAAAGACAGATCTCGGATGATGAGTATGTTGAGAAGATGTTTTTTTTTTTTTTTTCTTGAATATGTTAAATTTACCAGTTCCATGATTGTGACCGAGAGCTGAACAAAAGATCACCAACTTTCTCTCGACGTGGATTGATCTAGCATATAAGATGTTTTTCTCTCTTTAAATTTTAATATGCATCTTCAATTAAAGTTCATGATACGAGCTTTCAACTGGTTTAAATAAATATAATTAACAATAAACCTACAATAAGAAATCAAAATCAAAGCATTTAGTTGAAAACTTTTCTTATATCTTCTCTTTTTACAATTTGGTATCAATGTTTTAACTTCTCTCTCTTCTTAATCTACATATATGGTAAGAGGGATTAATTTTTAATTTTTTAATAGGTGGTAAAATTTTACTAGATAAGGGAACTGTTTTTTTTTTTTTTTTGCATAGAATATTTAGAATTAAAATATTTGATAAATAATAAGTAAAAAATATAATGGTAGTTGAATTATAATGATATATTGTAGTGGTGATAATAGTGATGATAAGATTAATTGAGAAAGTGATGATGAAGCTAATAATAACGATAATGATGATCATGACGATGATAATGACGATGACGATGATAAGAATGAGAGTGAGAGTGATCGTGGGAGAGTGGTGATGGTTGTAGTGATAAAAATAGAAATGGAGTGTTAGTGGTGATATGATTGTCGTAAAGATGGTGGTTAGACAATGAATGTTAAAATATTTAAAAGATATTAGGAGTGTATTGTTGTCTATAAAATATTTTATAAAGTTACTTGATATTTTTTTATAAAACATCTTATGAAAAAAATAAAAATATAAGAATGATGATGATGCTAACAATAACGATAATGATGACGATGACGATGACGATGACGATGATAAGAATGAGACTGAGAGTGATGGTGGAAGAGTAGTGATGGTTGTAGTGATAAAAATAAAAATGGAGTGTTAGTGGTGGTATGATTGTCGTAAAGATGGTGGTTAGACAATGAATGTTAAAATATTTAAAAGATATTAGGAGTGTATTGTTGTCTATAAAATATTTTATAAAATTACTTGATATTTTTTTATAAAACATCTTATGAAAAAAATAAAAATATAAGAAAAATATTTATGTATAAAATATTTTATGCAAATAAATACCTCATGATATTTAAATATATTTGATGTGTCAAAATCACACAACACTTTGTATTCCATTTGTTTTGAGATGATTATATATTTGGTGTGCAAATTTTATATGTTTTTTTGTTACTTGAGTGTTTCAACTTATTATTATTATTATTATTATTTTCTGTTAAATTGAATAAATTGTTGTTATAGTTTGTTATTTTTATTTTTAGTTTCATTTAACCTAGCGAAACATGTACTAAATAATCATGCAAAGTGAAAAATTACTATCTTTTAAATCAGAGATGAGCTTGCATGCTGATATGTCAATTTAATATCCCATCATCACATATTTGATAGAATCTAACAAAAATACTTGATTATTAAAAAAAATAAAAATTCACACACTTAAATAACAAAAATAAAAATAAAGATACTCAAATAAAAAAACTAAAATGTTCACAGGCCAAACATGGAATCACATGCATACTTGTTGCTATACAAGGACGATACAAATGGAAAGAAATTCAATTAGCATCCAATCCAAGAATAAAAATAAATGCAGCATTATTTATTGATATATCACTAGATAAAAAATAAAAAATATAAAAAAGGAAGAAATAAAAACCTCTCGGGTGTAGCTTTCCTGATCGAGCAAAAGAGATATTTTTCTTCCTCACGGTCCTCTAAATGTGACAAACATGAACTCACGTCACCATATGTTCAGCCTTTGACTTAATAATAATCAACTAATTAATCCTGTGCAATTCAATTGGACATCAAAATATATTGTTGATACGCTAATCGAATACTTGATGTTATTATTTTTTTATACCCATATATACTTGATATGCATCAATGACAAGATTTGAAACAGGATGCCTCGTTGCCGTGTCCTCATCAGCTGAACCAAACGGGTAATAACACGTAGGCTTGACTAGGATTTTGGTAATAATTGTAGTTTAAATTATTTTTGTTTAAAAATAAATTAAGATGATATATTTTTTAAAAAACAATTATTTTTGATATCAGCATATCAAAATGATTTAAAAATATTAAAAATTATTAATTTTAAACAAAAAAATATTTTTAAATTTTTTGAAAATATGGATTGAACTGCATCCCAAACAGGCATGTAAAATTTCATGGGAATGTTTGGACCCATGATTAAACTAGAGTTTTAAAAAAAATTAAATTTTTTTGTTTTAAATTAATTTTGTTTTATGTTTTTAGATGGTTTTAGAGGGTGTTTAGAAGTGTGGTTGTGGTTGCTTTTTAAAGTGTTTTTCACTCAGAAAAAGTATGTTAATAATGTTTTTTTTTTAAAAAAATATTTTTGAGATCAGCACATCAAAATAATTTAAAAACATAAAAAAAATATTAATTCAAAACAAAAAAAAATTTAATTTTTTTTAGAAACGATTTTGAAAAACATTTTCAAACAGCTTCTTAAAATGATTATTTTAAAATATATATTATTTTAATAATTTTTTTTTTTATAAAACAACTTTTATTACTGATACAAACATCCTTGTACCAGCCAGGCCTTTCTTTCCCTTTCGAGCAAGCCGCCGCTTTGGACACTAGCGCCAGGAGAAACGGACTGCTTGTGTTCTTATTCTGTGATGAATAATAATTGGTAATGTACGATAATAAACTATTGACACTTACAGAAATAATATACGTTAACTAAAAAAAAACTAATTCTTCTAAAAGAAAATAACAATTTACCAAAACTCATAACACTGTTCATCAAAATAATGTAACAATAAATTGCCGATTAAATATTTGAACTAAATAGTGGGTGTAAGATAGTATTTTTGTCATGATATAATTATCTTTTATAAATTATGTGAGATTATAATGATAATTTAATTTTACAGTAAAATTATTATTTTAATCCTAAATTAAAATAACATTATTTTATATTGGTTTATAAAACAAAACCAAATTAACGTATATTATTTCTGTAACGTCTTTTTATTTTTTGGAATAATATACTTGGATGGTCTAAAAAACAAAACCAAATTAACTCTCGCACAATAATTTTTTTTATATATATTGGTTTTATTGTAAATTTTTATGTTATTTAAGAGTATTGTTATAATTTATATTAAGTAAGTATAATTAAAAAAAAGTTGTTGGAGCGGGCTTTTTCAACCTTCAAACGTTGCCTTTCAGAGTAATGTTTGAAAAGTACTGGTGCCTCTAATATAATGAGGTGGCTAATGTACTTAACATTTAACCCCTATTGAGTTTGGTGTTGATATCTATTTATTTTTTTATCTCTTCCCACCTTAAATCATGTGTCAGCCCTTTTAAATAGTCAGACAAGCTCGTGTAGTTTATTTCCCCTTCACATTTGATTCATTTCATTTTTATTATTATTTTTTTATTTTGAATAAGTCATAAAATTAAAATTAAAAGTGTATATATATATATTTTTATCTTTTTTGCTTTTTTGTTTATTTATTTTTGCTGTGTTCTTTTAATCATGTTATTTAAATTATTAATTGAAACAATAACTCAAGTCTCATATCTGTTCCCTCAACATTTATTTTTCACATTGATAAAAATTCTACAAGGCTCGCAACGAAACGCGGGACACAAATCTAGTGCTATATCCCGAGTATGACCTAACAGTGACCGTATTTTAACGTGATACATGACATGGCGTCAGCTTCGGACATTCATTAACTCCATTTTTTATATAAAAAAAATAATAATTCAAATAACTCCAATTTATACAAGCTGTCGAGGTTTTGGGATGATGGGTCACAGAAGAAGACGTAGATTTGAATCCTCTGAATTTACTATATATATTTTTAATTAATTGAGTGCACGTACGAAAGAAAACTAAAAGAAATAATTCAATACCGTATTCCGGTCTCGAGGAAAAGGAAGAAAATAGGGAAAGATGGGTGGGAAAAATTAAAGATTTCAGTATACATTTGCAATTCTGGTGGAGGATAAAAAGAAGAGAGAAAATCTACACTTTTTGGTCACTGTTGGAGAGAGGGATTTCCATGTCAATTAGAAAATAATATATATATATATATATATATATATATATATATATATGTGCGTGTGTGTGTACGAGCGCATGTGTGATGTTTTCCAAATTTGAATTGAATAAAATACCTTAAGAAATAAGTTATCTGAAATATCTACCTCGTATATCTTTCATTCCATTATTACTCTTTGTTTTTCACCGGGACACAGAAGATGAAAGCTGATTTAAAAAAGTTTTTGTTTTTTACTGGAAAATAGTTTTTTTAAAAAAGTTATTTATTTAAAAAGTAAATTATTGAAAAGTGAATTATTTTTTTATATTTAGTAGTGTCATAAAAAATAAGTTTAAAAACACTTTCCAGTATTTGGTTATATTATGAAAAATGAGTTGGAATATAGTTTGTTAATGTTTTATTTTTTCCGAGCTTATTAAAATAATGAGAAAAAAATATTACAAATTAAAAAGTTGAATAAGAATGAAATTGAAAAAATAATCTAATTTCATAAATTATCTCAAATAAAATAAATAATAATCAAAATAACAGAGATGAAATCTAACAAATAAAAAAAATTAAAAGATGATGAAATTAAAATAATAATAATTAAAATTTCATAAATTATTTCAAATAAAATAAGTAATAATCAAAAGAACGATAACCAAATTTGATAGATAAAAATTTTCAATTAAAAAAATAATGAGAGAAAATAAATAAAAATTATAAAAATGAGGATCAAAATTAATATAAAAATCAAATTAAATCAAAATTTAAAGGTTGAATTTTTTTTAAAAAAAATTCAAATAAAATATATATAAATCAAAAATTTGATGATTCAATTTGATATAATCAATAAATAATATGATATTTCTAAATTTTTCACAATATCTAGAAATTATTTTCTATCCAAAATAAAAAAAAATTCTGAAAATTAAGATAATTTTTATTTTTTGATGGGAAAGTCTAACTTTTTTTTTTAATGGCAAATAAAAAGGCAGCCATTTTCCCTTGACAATGAAGAGTGGAAGAGGTTACTGTCCTCCCACGTTGGCACACCATGCCAGGTTCTGGTACTTTTTTTTGCTTTTAATTTAACAAATGTCACTTTCAAAGATTTTAGTGGCCGTGGCCCGTAAATGGAGCACTAAACTGATACAGCCACTAGCTGATCGATTCAATGATCAATGGCCATCCAATTGACACAGTCCACGTCCACTATCTTCAATTATCTTTGGTTTTACTTTTACAGTCTGCTCTGCCCCAGTGTTTTCGAGCAATGGAGCTTTTCTTCCTTCCCTCCACATCTGATCATCTGGAGGAAAACAATAAAAATAAAAAACCCTATTTTCTGATTTTCCCATTTGAAGACGTACTCTTTGACTTGCTTCTCACCAGTATTTCATCTCCTCCCTTGTTTTTTTTATTTATATATATATTTTTTTAATATTATGATATATATTGGAATCTTTTGTAGAATCAGACCCTATGATACAAAACAAATATCTTTTGCAAGCAGATAGTTTATAAACAAGTACGCTGATTTTGAAAATGATGTAAGCCGCGCGTGATCATTTCCTCGGTAGCAATAAAGTATAAGGGGACATGTAATTATAGAATCCTTATTTCAATCCAATTCTATATATCCATTCTCAATTGCATCCCAACCTATTCCAAATATTTTCTATATTTCTCAATTGCTTCTTTTTATCATTTTTTTTGTCCGACTCCAAGCATCATTGACTTATGGGGTGTTTGAAAGTGTTATAATAGTTATCTTTTAAATTATTTTTTACTTGAAAATACATAAAAATTATATATATATATATATATATATATATTAAAAAAATAATTTATTTTTGACATTTACATATCAAAACAATTCAAAATCACTAGATATTAAATGTCCTAGTCACAATTTTGTCCCTTTTCATATTAGCCTCAAACTTTACCAAAGCACGATCCTGCCTTAATCCTTGAATATTATGAACTTGATCTTGGCCAGACTTCAAGGTAACTCATATCTAGTTCTGGTTCAATTAAAAGAATCTCTACTTAATCTCAACCTAATCCAATCCTGGACATTCACACGTGGCCTCGAATACCTGAGACTCGATTTTAGTTCGAATCTTGAACAAACTTCTAAATCATATGTTAATAGTATAAAAAAATATTTTTTGAAACTTCTTTTTTTTTTTTGCATAAATGTGGAAAACTTGTTGTCCTTTTTTATTTTATTCAAAACAAAAAACCAAACATAAAACAAGTTTTCTGTTTTTAATCCTTGAAAAAAAAAACCATATGAAACATCCTCTAGATAAATACATGCAAGAACTCTTACTTTTCCTCCAAAACACGGGAAGAAGTTGAAGAGGAAAAAAACACCCTTCCAATCTTACAAATGAAATGATGAAAAATTCATATATTTATGTACTCCATGATCCATTAGCATGGTGCTTGCACCTTGCACAAAATAAAAGAAATCAACTTTGGATTCAACCTAGCCAAGTATTTCAAAGTAAATTTGCATTTGTATAATTACCAAAAGTTACTGCTATTATCATGCAATTTACAGAGAGCAAATCTATATGCTCATGCTAATGACCATGTTTTGTGCATGGACAATAATTTGTTTCTCCCAACGTGAGAGGGAAATCTTATCGTGCATAATCATTTCAGTAGTATTTGATGTTGTGATAATAATAACTTTTTAAAATACCTTTTATTTTAGGTTTTGGTATGGCATCCGGGCCCACTTTCTTGCCTCAGGAGCTCGGGTTGTCATGCTTGAGTCCAATGTGTTTGAGTCCAGGCAGTGCACCCAGACCTGCTTTTACCCTTTATGGGTTCGGGCTGTCACGCCCAGTCTCGATCATTTAAAGTTTTGTCCAGTTCACCGAGACACAGGCTATACCATCGAAGAGTGTCATACTTTGCGTGATGTCATCCGAAAGAAGTTCCGATCATAACTTTTAAAACAATAGAAAAACATGTAAGTGAACTGCTGACTTAGGCTATTTGGAGTCAGAGGCTTAAAGCTTATAGTGTTGAGCAGGAGGCTGAGTTGGTTAGATGCGTGGGACAAAGAGCTTATAGTACCTGCTAACACGGGTAAGTTCGTTTAGCGCTTCAGGCTGTCTTCGACTCATAGAAGCCGTGGACTTAGGAATTGTTTTGAAAATACCGTTGCCTTAAAAAGACGCTCTCTATGAAAGAACAAGAGAATGACAACTGTAAAAGGTGAAATGGACAGGCCCAACGTGTTTGAGTTCAGGAAACGAGCCCATACCCACTTTCATCTCTCATAGGCTCGGGGTATCATACCCGAGCTCAACGTGTTTGGGTTCAGGCAGCATGCCCATACTCGTTTTCACCTCTCAAGGGCTCAGGTTGTCACGCCCGAGCCCATCGTGTTTGGGTTCAGGAAGCGAGCCTATACCCAATTTCACCTCTTACGGACTCGAGTTGTCATGCCCGAGCCCAGCGTGTTGGGGTTTATGTAGCACACTGAGACCCACTTTCACCTTTAATGGGCCCAAGCATTTTAACCAAGCTCAATACTCGTCATAAAATTTTTTGAGCCCCCACACGAGCCCTTCAATATTTTATATTAATTTAATATTTATTATTTTAAGTAGAATACAACTCAAAATATTACAATAATAAAATTACACTTCAGCACCTCCTTTTCACAAAAAAAAAAAGAAGATTTATGAGCTATAAATACACCAGAAATTTTTCAAGTCAAAGGTTCATAAATTTTATTCTTTATTACATATATATATTTTAGAGTAATTCTTTATGAAATATTATTGTATTTTTTCATTATAAAAAGATATTTGTTATAAAAAGATATTTGTTTAAGTATTAAAGAATCTGCTTCATTTCCATTAAGCAAAGCAAGTCACCTTTATTTATTAAGCATTACGTATAACCTATTAATGAGAATAAATAAGATTATTAAGACTAATATTATTAAGACTAATCGATTATCTGATCTAAAAATCTTATTGCCAGGTTAGGATATCATGAATTACCAAATCTGATTTCTCGCTATCCGGTAAGAACCCAACTGTGCTAGAAAATCAACATATCTGTTCTCCTCGCGAAAAACATGAATATTTTAAACTGTCCAAGCTTAGCAATAGTATTTGTTATGTTTTAAATAAAATGAAAACGGGGGCGAGAACCATCCAGCTCGAAACTATTGAACCTGATGCCTCTAAATCATGTGATTCAATATCCAAATGAGAGAAATCCAACTGAATAGCCAAATCAATTCGTTTCTTTGAGCTCATAATTTAGCAACCATGCTGGAAGCAAAGCATTTTTGGAAAATTCCTTATGTTCTAAATAAAAAAAGGGGGGAGGGAAATTTCCTTATAGGAAATTAATTATTTTTAATATTTAATGTTAAAAATAAAATTTAAAAAATAAAAAATTATTTTATTACATTACTAAATAAAAATAATTTTAAAAATAACTGCTAAAAACTACTTTAACATCTAACAACAGTAACAGACAAAATATATGCAATAATAAGATAACAAATAACACACAACTGACTTTCCAATCAACTGCTACTTTTTGACAATCATTTGTAGTAATTCAATTAATAATAATTACGAAGACCACCAAACCACCATCCTTCCCTATCCCTCCTTCTCCGGTTTTTCAATGGAGTAATAAATAAATATATAAAATACTCTCTGATTGGTCAGCACCACTGCGCCAGTATTTCCTTTTGTCGTTTCTTCTTTCCTCTTTTATATCCGTCCATCCATCCATCTCGCTCCATTACATACACACACATTCGCAAGGCGTATAATCATTTTTCCAAATAAATAATAATAGTAGCAGTACAGAAATACAGAGCCCCTTAACTAGGGTGTGCCTGATCCAACTAGGGTGTGCCTGATCCATGAACCCACAAATTTCTTTCCTTTTTTTTTTCATACAAGAAAAACTAAAAAACCGTCTGAACTGTCCTCCCGCCGCCGATCACCACCTCCTATTCTTTCCAATTTTACTCTCTCGATCTCTATTTCTCCTGTTTAGCTTTCATTTCTCTTTTGCTGCCGCTCTCACCAACAGTATCGATGTTTTATCGATCTGATGTACAGGTCATGTTCCGATCGGCTCGTTTTCCGTGCCGGAATCGCTTAAATCAGTAGCTGCTTTGCTCCGCATCTCTCTAAAACCATCGTGTATCGATTTTAGTAACTTATCCTTTTTTGTCCCTCTTGTTTTTGTTAGTTTAGTGAGGAGCTTAACCGTTTGTTTCTATAACAGGTTCGTTTGTTTCGTTCTCAGTTTTGCTACTTTGTTTTTTTTTTTTTCCTTTTCTAGCTCAAACTTCTTTTCTCAAAAAATCTATTGAAAATCAAGTATTTAAAGTGTTAATCGATTAACTCTAATAGAAATTTCCAAATCCGCGAGGTCCTCTATAATAACTTCCTATTTTCTTATTTTTGTCCTTTTACCATTTTTATTATTCAGTTTTGTTTTTGTTTTTATCATTTTCAAGCTCAAAATTTTTGTAAATTACGAATTCCTTTTAACAACTAAGTTTGCTTTCGTTTTGGCGTTCTTTTTTTTTAAAAAAAAAAATCAATGGAAGAAAATCACAATAAAAAAAACAACTACTTAAATTGTAGCGGAGGTGGTGGGGGGATGTCCGAAGTCGTATTAGGGCTCGTGATGCCGTATATAAACGACCCGCGGGACCGCGACGCCGTTTCGTTAGTTTGCCGGAGATGGTACGAGCTAGATGCGTTAACACGGAAGAACGTGACAATAGCTTTTTGTTACAGTACAAGTCCAGATCGATTACGACGTCGTTTTAATGACGTTGAATCATTAAAGCTAAAAGGGAAACCCCGGGCTGCTATGTTTTTTAATTTGATACCGGAGGATTGGGGAGGGTTTGTGACTCCATGGGTTAATGAAATAGCGGAGAGTTTTAATTGCTTGAAATCGCTTCATTTTAGAAGGATGATTGTTAAAGATTCGGATCTGGAGCTACTTGCTAGGTCCAGAGGGAGACTTTTGCAGGCTTTGAAGCTTGATAAGTGCTCTGGGTTTTCCACGGATGGCCTTTCGCACATCGGTCGCTCTTGCAGGTGATTCTATTCGTTTTTTTTTTCTTTTTAGATTCGTTTTAGTACTGGATTGATTGATCATGGATGGTATTAATATTTAATGTGCCTGTGCGCGCCAAATAATTAATGTTAAGTGTTTATGAAGAAGCTGTAATTGTTGTTCAAGAGTTGCGTATCTTTTTTTTTATGGTTCATTTGGTTTCTTCTTTCTAGAATATTGAGCAGCTATGAATGGATGTGTAATTTTAAGGAAATTTATATAATGCTGGTAATTTGCGTGTTGTGGAGAATTGAAGGTTTATTATATAAGGAAATTCATTATGCACAATTGTGCACTGAGCAATCTCGGTTGTTTTGGTTTACAAACTGTGAAAATGTTGAATGTTAAGTTGATAACTTTAATCAATAAACACCGGCGAGAGTGGGTTTGATGAGTGTGTTCTGAGTTTAATATCCTCGTGTCTTAACTCAACTTGCATGGCTTTGTTTTATGAGGATTGTAAATAAAGTAGAATCAGCAATCCAATTGTTTATAATGGACATTCTTGATTGTTGAAGTTGTAAGGTTATGGGTTGGCTGCGGCTATTGCCTACAGTTTGTTGATAAAGGAAAATAATATGCTGGAATGATGGAGTAAGAACTGAATGATCTTTTAACGTTTCCTACCTAGTATGGATCGTGCTCTGGTAAGGCTCATGCTTTAAGTCGTCTTGGAGTTGGAGCTTATTCCCAACTTGCAAGATGCCATGATGCTTAACATCCTGTTATTTGAGGCGCTATTTATCATAACTTCAACCCTCCCCCCACACTTTTCCATTGCCTTTGGATTCGGGGTTCTTAGCATATTTACTATGGTGCATTCATTCAATTTATTGTCATCATCTGTTTCCTCAGGCAATTGAGAACATTATTCTTGGAAGAGAGTGCAATTGTTGAGAGAGATGGTGACTGGCTCCATGAGCTTGCTACGAACAATACAGTTCTCGAGACTCTAAATTTTTACATGACAGAACTTACCAAAGTCAGATCGGAAGACCTTGAGCTTCTTGCCAGGAACTGTCGTTCATTAGTCTCTGTAAAGGTTAGCGACTGTGAAATCTTGGATCTTGTTGGTTTCTTTCATGCTGCATCTGCTTTAGAGGAATTTTGTGGAGGTTCCTTCAATGAGCCAGATGAACCAGACAAATACTCTGCTGTCAAATTCCCCCCAAAATTATGCTGTTTGGGTCTTAGCTACATGGAGAAGAACGTAATGTCAATAGTGTTTCCTTTTGCATCCCTGCTCAAAAAGCTGGATCTCCTCTACGCTTTTCTTGGCACGGAAGATCATTGTGTTTTAGTCCAAAGGTGCCCCAACTTGGAAGTTCTCGAGGTACAAACCATAGATGTGTTTCAACTCTATGTTGCATTTAATCGCTGTCTCTATTCATAATTTGTTTTGAATTATATCTTCATTTACCACCCCCTTTATGCAATGGCTTTATGTCTTGGATAACAGTTCCCTCCTCTTATTACTATTCTTGATTCACCAGAATCTTGTTTCATATTTATTCATCAAATAAATGTGTGGATTAGGCTGGTCTTATTCTAGAAATAATTGACCGGTTTATCTTAATCTTAATTTAAACTATCCATCTTCAAATCGAAAGCTTGGGAAAAAAAAATTATGAAGGGATATTGTCATTCTGCTTATCAATATAATATCATATCTGCTCATGATAAATTCATAGGTTTGAAAGAAACAAATATGACTAGTCGTGTTATCCCTAACATAAAGTGTATCTTAACTCAATTCTCTGTGTTCTTTTATTGATGCTTTCAATGTGCATTTCTTTATTTTTATTTCTGAACTATGTCTTACACCAATATTTTCCCTTTGCGCTTCTTGCATGATTTTGTAATTCACTGTGGTTCTGAGGAATGCTGTGTTAATCTTACTAGAAAGGGATTTGAAATTTTTTAGAATGAAAGAGATTTGAAGTTCTTTAAAATGATGAAAATATGCCAGATTACCTAGCCATTTCTGGAAAAAAAAAACAGGGGATTCTTGTACCGTTGTTGCAGAACTTCATTTGAGATTTGTGCATGTATTTAGGTTTATATAGTTAACCTTGCCTTTTAAATTGGCAGACAAGAAATGTTATTGGAGATAGAGGGTTGGAAGCCCTTGCCCAGAGTTGTAAGCTACTAAAGAGGCTTCGAATAGAGCGTGGTGCCGATGAGCAGGGAATGGAGGATGTGGATGGCCGAGTTTCACATAGAGGATTAATTGCCTTGGCTCAAGGCTGCTTAGAACTCGAGTACATTGCCGTTTATGTTTCTGATATTACCAATGCAGCTCTAGAACATATGGGCACATACTCAAAGAACCTCAATGACTTCCGCCTGGTCTTGCTTGAGCAAGAAGAGAGGATAACCGACCTGCCCCTTGACAATGGAGTTCGAGCTCTATTAAGAGGATGTGAAAAGCTCCAAAGGTTCGGTCTGTATCTCCGAGCAGGGGGTTTGACTGATGTGGGTCTTGGATATATTGGACAGTACAGCAGACAAGTAAGATGGATGATTCTAGGTAGTGTTGGGGAGTCTGATGAAGGGCTTTTGGCGTTTTCTAGAGGCTGTCCTAGCCTGCAAAAACTTGAAATGAGGGCCTGTTGCTTCAGTGAGAGTGCACTGGCTAGAGCTGCCTTGCAACTGACTTCTCTGAGGTACTTGTGGGTGCATGGTTATAGAGAGACCTCTACTGGTCATCGTGATCTCTTAACAATGGTTCGCCCATTTTGGAACATCGAATTGATTCCTTCTAGAAAGGTTGAGTCGGTTAATGAAGCTGGAGAAAAAGATGTTTCCGAGAATCCAGCCCACATTCTTGCATATTACTCCCTCGCTGGAGCAAGAACAGACTTTCCAGATACTGTGAGACCACTGGATCCAGCGAACATAGTTGCTGCGTAGAGCTGTATATGAAGTTGATGTCATGTTCTTTTTATTGCCACGTCCTGTTTATAGAATTATCCATCTTTTTACCATTTGGGTAAGAGTGTTTCGGTTTAATTTTAAATATCTATTTTACTTAGACCGTTGTCCTGTAATAAGTCTACGTTCTCAGCTGTAATTTAGCACTTCCGCTCTAGGTACACTACTGTCTTTCTTCTGTCGTCTCTGGCAGTTAGCTTAACCTTTTGGTGACTTTGTATTTCATCTGCTTCAATGTTGGAAATGTTGCTAGAATTTTGGCTGCTTTTTATTGATAAATACACAGATTTTCGCTTGCATTACTGTTTCAAAATTTTCTTCTTGGTGTGCTACGAGAAATGCTCTTCTTACTGAAGCTGATCTCTTCAAAAGAATTCACGCCCACATAGGTTTTCCCGGTTTTTGTGATCATGCACGGGCTAACATGGTTCTGCTAGTGCTTTGGGGTATACTCCACAAGGGCAGGTTTTGGAAGCTTCAAGGATTGGTCGCTTGTGACGAGGTATCTCAAGAGCAATGACATGCCGGCAAATTTGGAAGCTGGGTGGCATTGTGTGGCGGTAGGAACTCAGATTGACCCAGAAAGAAAAGTTGACTATCTTCAGAACTTGTAGTGATTGGCAGGGAGTTAAACACGTCTTTGTACAGAGAAGGGAACAGGCCGCACCTTCAACAAATAGTCCAACTGTATGGACAGCCATAGCCTATGCCTCCAACCTTGAAGATCAACACAGATTCAGCCTCCGAAGATCTTATCACAAATGCTGGAATCAGCATCATCTACAGAAATCAGAGACTCATCTATTGAAATGCAGATGCAGTAGTGCTCTCCAAGGTGAATCTTTGGCTGTAAGGGAAGCTGTGGGGTTAGCAATAGCCAGAAGGTGGGACAAGGTGGACTTTGAAACAGACTCGTCTAATGTAGCTAATGCTGTCTCATCTCACATGGTGAATGCCACTTGGGAAATTTATCCAAATAGATGACATGAAAAGTCTGTCAAGTCTACACCATGGATATGAAATGTATCATGTTTGTGGCCCTGCTACTGCAGCAGCTGATTGGATAGCTAAGGGTTCTTGGAATACAACTTGTCCTTCAAATAGGGTTGTTGAACTTGACCCCCCTGCTATGCTGTGTTATGAGGGAGTTTCCAAAAATGTCGTCATTCATCTGATTCAGATTATGTGTTGTTGAAGACGATACTGCATGTTTCTACTCTAGACTTCAAGAATTGTCCACAAAAACGTTCTCTCTCCCATCAATAATTCCTTTCATATTTATCTACTCCACAGCTTTATCCGATTTATCAATTATCAGTTTCATCTGACTTGAAAATTCATTTCTAAATATATTAATAATACAAACTTTTCTCTATAAATCTACCAGTACTTCAATCGTTTTATACTTAACAAGCATTGCTCCTTCGATAGTTATAATAGATATCGTTAATGATAATTTCTTGCATCCATGATTCCGCAGCGATCTAATAATTTATGTCTTTCCAGTTTCCCTGGTTATAGACAATGTGCTTTCTCCTCCTCTTGTTGGAAAGATTTTCAAATCCTTAAATCTGGATTAGAGGATTTAGTTCTTGTTATTTTAACAATCACTTGTCTAATTTTTTTTTATCCTTTTTGGAGCTATCGTCTTTCTTTCTGACATCCACCAGAGGGCGAGCTTCAAGATTACAAAACCTAATCTATGTATGTTGTTAACCTCGAGTGGATAATTTTTAGGTCTACAAACGTATCCTGTAATGTCTCCCATGTCTTAAGACTTAAGTAGCTTCAAGGGCAAAAAGGTAATTTAATTTGTTGGTATAGAATTTAATCACAATCGTAATATGCAGGGATCAAAATGTAATAACCTTTTTAGGTAATTGTCTTTGACGACCGTGAGAAATAAACTAGCATTAGCGGGATAAATAAACTGCAGTATCAAATCCTCGGGGTATGTTTTCCTGGAAAGAACATTACTCCATTTTGCTATGGAACATCAAAACGATTCTTAATTTGACGGGGAAAAAAATCTCATAATGCATTTTTTAGGCAAAATCATGAGTAGTAGCCCAAAACAGATAGTTTCTTTGATAGGGTGGTAAAACCTTTAACTAGTATTTGGTATTATGATAATTATTATTTTTTAAAACGTTTATTTATTTAAAAATATATTATAATTTTTTAATTTTTTAATATTAACACATTAAAATATTTAAAAAAAATTAAAAATTTATTTTTCTGTAAAGTAAACTTAGGACCACGCAAGAGAGAATAAAATCAGGAAAAAGTCGAAAAACTGAAGAAGATGAAGCGAGAAATTAGTGCTGACATTTATTTAGGAGCAACTATATATATATATATATATATATATATATATATATATATATTGTGAATGAAAAATACCACAACTGAAGAGAGGAGAGTTTAGAAGAGAATAAAACAAGTCAGATAAATAAACAGTAAGAGCACCAGCAGCCACAAAACTTGTCGAGTCACCTCAGTCTTCATTCATGCATCCTTTTTTTATTTTTATCTTTTTTTTGCTGATCCCATCAAACGACCGACCCCACAATCAACTCATGAGCTGAGCGGGAGAGGAATAAAAAAAGGCATTATGCTCACAACTTGCTCTGATGATCAGTAACACTACGTTAATTTATCCCACCTGGGGGATCGATCTGATGGCGAAGTTCTTAGAGATGATCGTCCTTCAAATATTTCAGGCCAGTGCGGTGGAACCTTTACCACGTCTTTGCTTGCCATGCCAGGACAAACCGAACACACAAACATGACCTCATGCGTAGCTAATTCAGATTTTGGTGAAGAACATGGTGGCCGACATGTTATTAAAAGATCCTCTTTATTCTAAAATAAAGGAAAGGTGGCTTAGGGTTCACGGTTTTTAAAATTAATTAGAAGAAAGTGGCAAGAGTGCTTTCTTATTCAACCCGCAGGAAGGCTGCTCCTTTGGGGAAAGTTCTTATAAAAGTTCATCGTTTTGTCATTTACTGCAAAAGGTTCATGGTGATAACCATACTGCTCATGTTGCTTTGGAGCTTTTAATGCTCACATGGGTGGGCTTGCACACTAGGGTTTTCATTATGATTGTTTCAGCAGCAACAATGGCAGCAGTAGAACCCACAAACAGTAATATGGCAACTTATACAAAACAAGCACAGTGACAGAATATCAGGAAACATGATCTCTTTTTTTCCTCTGGAAAATTTTGGAAAGACAAACTTTGTGTGATAATTATTATCAATTAACCCTTTTCTAAGGGACCCACTAATTAAGAAGCTAGGTAGTTGGATGCCAGGGGGGCGAGTTTGTCAATAGTATGAAAACGATCAATGATCTTTATCCCGTTTCGGCGTTCCGACCGTTAAATTCCATAATATTAGTGTTTCTTTAATTTTCCTAATGGAGGAGTTCTACTTTTATCAGCTGTAACCCCAACATTGCATTTTCTTTGCTCCTAATCAAGACAACAGGCGTATCAAAGCATGCCCTAGTATATATCTATCTATCTTCTTCACTCTATTCAGAATAATTTTTTTAATTTTAAGTTGAATTGCTGTATTCCGATATTCTTTAGGTGCATATAATATTGAAAGTATGCAGATCCTCAAGAAAAATCAAATCAGCAATTAATATTTAGGTGGATCATTGAAAGGGACATGTTCTTTTGCGGAAGGTTGAAAGATGCATTCCAGGAGAAGGACGACAGATACATCACAGCTCCTGATTCTGGAAGAGGAGAAGAGGAGTTTCTGAAGAATATTAGGACGAAATCAATGCCTTGTCCTCTAAAGTCAAGGAAAAGCTTAACATCTAAATAGCCTGATATAATAATAATAATTAGGGATGGCAACGGTACCTATTTTTTATATTTATATCTTAACTATCATTATTTATGGGATAAAAAATTTAAATATCTATAAATTATATATCAGATTTCGGGTATTATAGATATCCATTATCTGTTATTATTTATTATTTAATAAAAAGTAAAATAGTTAATATATATATATATGTTTTATGTTAATATTAAGATATATATTATATTATATTAAAAAATATAAATTTTCTATAAATATATCTATATAATATAAATATATATTTAGTGTTAGGATTAGGTGATTTTCATGTCAGGTTCGACAATATTTATATTTTATTTATTATTTATTAAATAAAATAATTATTAAAAAAACCCATTAAATTAGATCTAGTTGATCAGATCAGGTTGAAATTAAATTATCATCTCTAATAATAATCCTAGGTTCTGTATTCCCATAGAAACAGTTAAAGCGTGCGCAAAATCTAGTTAGACCCGGTTACTATTCCTTCTAGCTTTGTCAAGTAAAATAAAGAATCATAAAAAGGTATTAATTATGCGCACTTAGAAGAAGAACTGCAATGCTGATGGAACAGTCTTGCCACCATCGACAATTGGGTTGGCGGAAAGAGAAATATCATAGAAAAGGCAAATATATACATGTACACTGGCATTCTTAAGTGCATCGTTCCATATATATTCTACGATAAATTGAAGCATGTGATGCTCAACTAAGTGGGATGCAAGCTCAGCTGTGACGAAAGTGATCATGCTGCTGAAGCACAGGTCAACTTGGCCATTTTGGACCACATAAAGCTAGCGATTGCTCCAAGGTTCTTAGCTTCGAGATAAGGCAGGCGATCAGATACCGCGGAATTTCAAACAGAGTGCCGGGTGAGTCAGCTGGATGACATCTCAGATTATTTGTCATAGTTACAAAATTGTTCCGTATGTAAATGCATAGAGTGCTTTCACATCATCCTTTTGAAACAAAGACAGGATTTTGTACCCAATTGATAGATTATTAGAATGCTCTTGAATTCAGCACAGCACAAACATAAAGGATGCAGAGACCAAGATATGGAGTTTACAATCATCGAGATTTAGTCTGCACTGAGGGGGGGACTTGAAAAAGAGTGCTTCCATTACTTAAAGCAGAGGTAATGATACCGAAAATTTAAGTTTAGAAAGTTTTCTGAGACTGGTTTTCGTTTGATGCAAAGTGCAAACTCCAAGATATAGACAACTGTTTCCAAGAGTCCAATATCTCATTTTCACCCGTTGGAGTTTGGACATTGCAATTTCAGATATTACATGATTTCATATTTCTGTTATGTTCAAGAACGATTCAAAAGGACTATTCAGGAAAAGGAAGAGAAAAGGAAAGGGAAAGAAACAGAGAAGGGAATTAAAGAAAATGTACCGGCATCCAATTACTAATTAAACCAACCACACATGACCGTGGCAGCAGCACTGCTATCCAGATTCGATTGACCCTAAACCAGATTTGTTTTTCCATCAATGTATACAGCAAAGACGGCCGCCCTATCAATGAATTTGAAATCTTGGGGGTGACAATTGAAAGACCAAGTTACGGGGCTTGATACGAACCCCGTGACGAGCACCAGCATACAGATTTTGCCCCTGAAATGTTAGACCATTTGAAGATATCTCATATGGAGATGACTCAAACAAGTCTCCATGAGTAGAACCAAAGGTCATAACAGATCCATCCTTTGGTTCGTCCCAGTCAATCAACAATTTCTGCATCCCTGCCGGCTTTTGCTGTGGTAATAGCACGTCAGATTGATCAAGTGAGGAAGCTTTGTCACCATCTGATGGATTAGTAGAATCCTCGAGATTGAGAGTTGTGATGTCATGGATGCTTGGTCTTCTCTTATCCTTCAGTCCCGAAAGCTGCTGCCTTATAAAATACTTTTGTGCATGGCTTGCCACTTGAGTTGGAGTCTTGGAGCCTACAAAATTGCGGGAGATGTTCCTCCAGTCTCCTTTGCCATGCTTTAGAAGCCCCATCAGGAACCGCCTATTGATCATAATCAAAGATTGCAAGAACAATTTCAAGGAGAAATAAACACAACCCGAAATGAATTTGTTTACTGTCATCTTCATAGCAAAACAGAAAAAAGCAGCCCCTGACAACTATTAAAAAACAAAAATTCAATCTTTAAATTTCCAGCAACTAATCTCTCTCTGTTAGATAATCTTAGGACGATCTCAAAAAGTTTAAAAACTACAACAGCAATGGATTAAAATATAAAAGTTATTATCCAGGAAACAACAGGTAACAAATTTGAACCTTGGATGGAGAGAAAATGTACCATAATCTGAAGATCCATTTTGCTGCTGACAAATCAATTGCATAGAAAAGTTCATGATCAATGAAATAACACCTCTACAGAATCTTTTGTAAATGTGTTCGATTAATGATTTATCTATGTTGTAAATCAATGACTGAATGCATTGTTACTCCAAAATTTACTGTTTTAAACAAGAAATTTCACTAGAGGGAAGCCATAACAAAAAGGGATTCACCTGTGCTCCTCTTCTGTCCATGGCACACCTTTCTTTCTCTGCTGATCAGCACTCTTGTTATTCAAAGGCCTCTTCCTATACGCATCAAAAGTGCTATTGTCAACCAACTCGGACGTGAAAGATGAGCTAAGATAACCTGGAACAGGAACCCTCCCTGCTTCTATATCACAAACATCCTCTTCCAGCTTCTTGTATTGCTTGATCACATCATTAACTGTCTTTCCTGGTATCATAGCTGCCACCTTCAGCCATCTATCAGGCTCATGCTCATCAAATATCGCCAAAGCTCTCTCAAACATCTTGTTCTCCCCTTTGGTCCACTCCGTGGTTTGGCCAACACAAATTGGATTCGACATGCACCAAGGTGAATATAGAGTTTCCATACCTATCATCACTTAATATGCAGCGATTGCTTGCGGGTTCATATTGCATTGAGAAGTGAATATGATTGGAATCGAGAGATGTAGAGCAGGGAGAAGAAGAAGAAGGAAACGGAGAGTATATGCCAAGATTGAGGTTTTTAAATATGTCTAAGAATTATGTACAGGGAATCAAGAATCTACTTTTCTTAACAGCATAAACTGAAGAATCTAAAAAAGATCCATTTTTCAAGGATTCGAAGAGAAACCTGAAAAGACGAAAAATCTAGTCTTTTGCCCACGAATTAGCTCAAAGGAGAAAAAGGCAAAAGCCCAGAGAAAGGGAATCCGCAGGAGAGAAAGGGCGGGAAAATTATTTGCTTTCTTGATTTCTTTGAAGTGAAGGAAGCAAAAGGGAAAGTTTAGGTATGTATTTATAGTACGAGTAGATTGCAAAACCGGCTAGTTGAGCCAGAGATAATCATTAGAGAGGAATCAAAACACATTTCAGAATTTTTTTTCCTCTTGTTTCTGTTGATTGTTGGTGCATTCAACGGAGGAGAGGAGACATGGAAAGTGGCAATTTGGTATTATAGCGTGGCACTTGTCCCGGTGAAATAGTTCCTCTTACTATGAGAGCATAAAGACGAGACGATAAAAGATTCTCTTACTCGTTTTGGCTATGAGAACATACAGGGGAGACGATAGTAGATTCTTACACTTTCGGATTTTTTATGGGCAAAATTAGAGCTCCAATCTGATATCAAATGGGTGTCAATCGTATAAACCCCTCTGTAATTTGAAAGAGCATTTACACATTAATTTCTTTCTAGGTACGATTTTTGGTAATGTAATTAGAGGTTTTTTTTTTTTTTTTTCAAAAAGCACAAAATTAATGCAACTATCCTTTTTCGTGTTACTATTAGTATTATTTGATTTACACATTGTACTACGCATTTATCCGTATTTACAAGTGAAAGTTATTTGATTTACCTAACTTTTCCTTCTCTCCACCAAGAAAAAGCTAATGATATGACATTAAATACAAAACACCATCAAGTTGGATTGCTCCCAATTGATGCAACAATCACAAGTATGCAAATAGCTTCAAGTGGAATCAAAGTGCGAATACCCCCCTGAAAGTAGAATAAAAAAGATAAACATGACTAGTTTTTACAGCTTTATCCCCTCTTTCTGAGCAGCTTCCTTTTGCTATATTAAAAAAAAAAACCTAACTTTCTCCTGTTTATTAGCTTTTGTCAAATCTTTGTTTGAGCACTTGAGCCCAGATCTTCAGACTATACGATACTACTCTCTTCACTTTCTAGTCTCAAAGCCCCTTGAAGTCTCTAGCAGTTAAGGAGGTCACTGGGAGGTGGTAGTAGTGACTCGTCTGGACCTTCACCATTGTCAACCACAAATACCATCTTTAGTCCCCATGTCGTGTGTACTTCCAAATGGCAATGCAAAAACCAAACACCTACAAGCCACCACTGACTTATCAGAATACTGAATATATAGGTACACAACACAACACTGATTAAATTGGAAAGTACTTAAAGAAAAAGAAAAAAAAGATTGTAGATTTACCAGGATTATCTACCCTGAATCTGATCGCAGCCCATCCAGCAGTAGGTACCCTGATTGTGTTTCTTTCAACAGGATCAGCCAGATTAAATTTTTTTGGATCATTATCTGGATCAAAATTCCCAAATCCCTTGCCAACAACAAAGAAATTAAATCCATGAAGATGGAACGGATGACTCTCAGGTGCTATTATAGTGGTTCCTTGCAACACAAGTTGAACTGTCGAATTAAAAGCCAGCCTATAAGTTCTAGTCCCATTGACGGTCTGCAGATTAAATGCCGTATTATTTCCCGTATAATTAAAAGAAATTGGCGGCAATGCTGGAAAATCGTCTGTGAAAACCCCACTTATGCTATAGTAGTGTGCTTGAAGTAGAGATGTAGTTGGCATTATAAAAGAAATATTATTAATAGCTCCCACGGCCTTGCTACCATTGACACATGTTGCGCAAGGGTCAATCCCGACACCGATAGTGAAGTATAGAGAATGGTCCACTGTTAATGGAACATTGGCTGGGTACTTCTTTGAATTCAGGCTTCGAAGATTGTCCATGAAAGTTGATGTTACTGGAGTTGCGTTTATAGCAGGAGAGGTGGTCAGGAGTACTGGTGGGGAAAATGCAATGGTTCCCTTATAGCGCAAGAAAGCGATTGCTGTCACGTTATCAACAGCAACTAGGGTATCCATGAAGGGAGAGACAGCCATTAAATACTTGCCAACGCTTTTATCTGCAGTTAATAGGGCATTTGTGGTTTGGTCTGGACCTATAAATATCGTGTCAGTGCTGAAGGGCTTAGTGTAAGCTGCATCCACTTCAACAACCGTTATATTGTGCCCTGCAATCTTGAAGAAGAGCTCATCATTTAGTAGTTATACGTAAATAAGACCTTAGTTTTTGTTCTAAGATCTACGTATGGATCCTAAATAATTTCTTCACGGCACCAGAAAACGTGGCAATAAAAGAATTTAAGTAGTTATACGTAAATAAGACCTCAGTTTTTGCTCTAAGGTGGCAATTTTATAACCCAATATGAGTTTATCAGAACCATTAAAAGGGCCATTACCCGGAGAAGGGCCATTACCCGGAGAAGGGCAGCCAGGAACCGCCCCTGTCTGGCCATTAACAATGTGTGCATCTGATATGTTTGGAGGCAAGCCAGTTTGTGTTGCTTGGTTGACCACAGCTTCAACATCTGCTTTCCACCATTCACCTATATAATTAACAAAATCAATTACCATCACTTATTTGTCGATCTTGGGACTTTATAGGACAACAACAAAAATGAGCAGCAGAAACTCATTAGAATTGCCGTGAAATTGGGAGAGAAAAAAGACGTGGATTGGACACTGCGTGATGTATGCTGGCCCGTCGGCCCAGCCCATTAATCATTAAAGTCGTCCTAATAATTACTCTTGAATCAAGTACCTAGCTATAGCTTTCAAAAACCAATTTTAAAGACTTCAGGTGCGGTTTATCAGTTTATGGTTCTACCAATGGATGGTGACGTTGTATTGGACGTGGTTGGTGAGCTTTATATTGACATTATCGCCTTCCCTAGCGTAAATAGTAGGCCCTGGAAACTTTCCATTGATGGTCGACACAATGGACTTCGTTGAGCAAAGCTTTGTTGTGTTCGTCAGGACTACCTGCTTGCAGCTGCCAATATAAACAGTGATTTTCACAAGCAAGATCACTACTTCTAATTCTAAAGAGACTTGCTGTCTTTGTGAAGTAGAAGTTCATAGAAGAGGAAAGAAGAGAAGGAAAATCAACTTGATACTAAAATGGCACACTTCTCTAAAGAATATATTGGTATTGCAACCATGCCGGACTTGCTTGACTTTTTCATTAATTATTGATGATTTTTTAATTTACATTGGTGTGTATGTGACGTGGGGGGAATTATTGAACTAATTTAGTCTCTATGAATCAAACAGATCACATTAGAAGAATATTTCATTTTAGTAGCCGTTAATCATGTATAATTAATGAGGGTTTAATTATATTATACCAACTAATCAAACAATTATGGTCTCCAGAAACCTAATTTAATTAATATTTTATGTGACTGCACTATGACACTAGCAAGCGGAAAGAAGCTAGTTCCGGACCACAAGAGCCTCTTTTAATTAAATTTTATACCACTGAAAAGAGATTCTCACATTTGATGGTCGATAGATAGCAAGGTTTCCTTAATGTTTTGTTTGACTTAACGCTTAATTTTAGTCACAGATACAGCATTAAGCATGATCTTCTCCTTTTTAATTATCAAAAATGGCGACGGCAGCCCTTGTCGGTTGCTAGAAGTGGACTGCCGTAAGAACGTAGCAGAGAATGAGCACTTACACTCCACCAAAGCCGGAAAGATGAAAATTATTGCCCGAGCCCGATAGTTCTCCATCCTCTCTCTCTCACTCACTCTTTTTCTGTCTTGTGTCTGAATTTTGACTTCCTTTGAAACACAAATGTATGACTGGCCACCTTAAGTTTTATAAAAGTGAACAGACCTTTGATGCAGTGTCGTTTTACCTGGTTAGGTGAATGAAAGGAACCCGCGCGCCATGAATGTTTCAGGTTTTCTTGCATGTTACACAAAGTTGACCAACACATTTGGAAGTATGCTAGTAAGACCTCGTTGTCATTAATGTCAAACGACTGAAACCCTCTTGTGTGTTGAAACATGCACATAGCCCAACTGAACTCTTTCTCTGGATCGAGAAGGTATACCTTTCATGCAAAGATTTTGTACGAGTACTCCCTGTCAAGTACATTGAAACCAATTGACGACATTTGATTATGACAATCCGATGAAGTGTTCAATTTAGCAGTATTTACAAGGTAAGGTTTTTTAGTGGTTGAATTATAAATTGGTTAAATGTTTTTGTAAATAGCTCTTAAGATAAACTTTCTTGATGTATGTCTTTGGATACTTGAAAAAAGAATGTTTTTTTCAACCCCTCCCTTGTTAATGTTTATAATTTTAGTAGTAAAATAACTGAATTTTTTTTTTTAAATAACTTTTTTAATTTTTGTCCTTTATTTGTTTTTTCCTTGCTCCCACCCTGGCAAGTGATACCGAATGTAGGAACTCTTTCCACCAACTCCTGCTGATTTTTTCTGTTCTAGATGTTGTTCGATCTAACCATGGTTTTCTTTTTTCTTTTTCTTTTTCTTTTTCTTTCTCTTTCTTTGATGAATAATTTTAAAAACCATAGAAAATAATCTTTTATTTTATGATTTTGGATTTTTTATAGCCACCATCATACCACTAAATTACCACCACAGCCGCACTCAATATCATTCTCATTGTTATGATCACATCCGTTGTGACCATCTCAATCTTCATTTTTATTGTTATTTCTTCACCGTTATCTTCTTTTTCAATATTACCATAATTATCTTTAATTACATCACCACCATCATTAATTATATAACCTTCACAAATTATAACTTATAATATACCTTCTTATTTTTTAAATCAAATCGAGTCTATGTAAGATATTCTAAATAAATAACTTTAAAAAACTATGAACAATAAACATGAGATAGTTTTGGTTTTCCAAAAAATTAAAAAACCAAAAACATTAAATGGTGTCCGTAGTTTTTGTGCTTGCTAATGTAGCATTCCGAGTATAAATAAGCGTTCTCAACTAAAGAGTTTAATAGCTTGATTTTTTAATTTAATTAAAGAGTGTGATGTTAACTCTATAACACACTATCTCAAGTAATTAATTACACATGCTCATTAATATTTCTATTTGCTGAATTTTTTAAAATGTATGTAATTAAAAGAATGGAACTCATGATTATTTATAATAATAGCTACGGTTTCATATTAAATAACTATCTGAACTTAAAATTAGTTTCTTGAATGGTAATTAATATAGTGCTTTGAGTATAAAAATAGCATCCTCAACTAAGAAGTTTAAGGTTATGAATTTTTTAATTTAATTAAAGAATTTAATATTAAATCTCTAGCATATTCTCTAAAAGATTTTTAAATTTAAAATTTATTCATTCCTATCATTTTTCACGTTTAGCAGTAGCATGGATATTTTGATGGATGTATTAAAAAATGGAGTGTTTGTTTTTATAGTTTAAATTGATTTTGGAGTGAAAAAGTATGAAAATGATGATTTTTATGTATTTTTTTCTATATTTTTATGTGTTAATGTTAAAAATAAATAAAAAATATTATTTTAATTAACAAATACTTTTACAAAAACACCATAACTAAACACATTATTAGTAAAAATAATAATAATAAAAAAAAAGAACGGCAGAAACAACTATTCCAGAAGAGTATAAAAGCGCAGGAGATAGAAATTGTGGTGGTGGGTGTCCATGGGATGCATGAAAGTGATAGTAAAAACACACTTTATAGCTGAGAAATGGCTTTCAAGAATCACAATGCTTAAAGAAAGCATCAGGCATGGGTTTGTGCAGCTCAACCTGTCTGTCAACTTCCAAATCCTGCACCTGCTTCACCTTTCAATCCCACATTGTTTTTATTTTTCATTAGGCCATCTCTTTAGTCCCTTTTCACTTCTAGATAAGTTTTTTACCTTGCAAGGAATTCCTCGCAACTCAAAAAGAGGTAGAACATCGAAAAGAGCAAACCAGTAATAACCATGATATGAAAATTTGTTGGTGTGAAGCCTTTTTTACTTCACTCGATCTCGTCATAACCTTACATCTGCCAATTTTTTATCGACTAAAACAACTATACTGTGACTGTGACTTTCCGAGAATCAGTGGCTATGAGAATTCGATGATTATATATGTTGTGTTTATGCCTAATGGACATGGGTCTTGGGACCTTAAAGATAGCGCGTTCTAATCTGTAGTCACATCCAAGTCTGCCTCATTTGGGTGCCCCATGAAATTATCCCACACTCTATATAAGGCCCAAACCCTTATTTTGCTATTTACGAGGCCAGCCCAGGTGGAGAACCTATCGAAGCGCGTCTTTGCACTTGTAAAAAAGAAGGGTACATTCAGTAGAACGCAAGAGTTCGTCGTGGTGGGTAATGATCGTTAAATACCGAATTTTGGAGCTGAGAAATTGTTTTCATTGAAATGCCGATAACGTCACGGAAGATTTTAAAAGCAAAGTACAAGTAGAAATGATGAAATATATTTCCTTTTCCATTGGAATTTACTCCAAACAGCCAAAGAACACATTTTGGCAAACCAGCACTGCACTTTGTTGGATAGTCTAGCAGTGACAGAACCCATGATATTAATCAAACTCCTATCGATGAAGCTCTTATAGCACCTTCAATCCTGTTAATGCCAGATTTATGCAGAAATCCTAGATAATCTATTATGCTATCCTCGGAGGCGCCTTCCAAAGGGTCTATCTGAAATGACCAGTTAACTAGTGTGGAATCATCTCAATAATCAACAAGTTTTAATGTATTTATTGATCCATCCAAACCGACATTGCTGGCTTCCATTTTGTAAACATAGTTGTGTGATGTAGAATCCATAGAAACCAACCTCTCCTTGATCCATGATCTGTCACCATCTTGTTGAGGGAACATGAATCCTGACACTAACCGAACATAGCCTGGAACACCTTCTTCTCCAGCTAAGTCAGTGCATCTTTCCACCATTGGCATCCATTCTGCTAGTTTCTTGGTTTGAGAAACCATCGTCCAGACTTTGTCTATAGGTGCATCAACTATGCCTCCAACCGATCCACGCCATTTCACCACTCCTGCTTCGACCTCCTACATGGAAGGTAACTGCTATGATTAGACTAAAAAGAAGAGCCGTAGCTTGTAGGTTCCAAGGCTCACAAACAATTGATGAATAAAAAAAAAAAAAAAGAACTTGTGCTTCCCATTGTTACATGTTGGTTTTAATGGAAAGAAAATGGAATGTAAAGAGCAGATGCATACCATGTTTATCAGTATCTTGTTTAGTATAGGGCTCTGTCTCAACTTGTGTCAGCAAAAACCCTTTACTTGCAATTTTCAAGAAATCAAATTTTAAGGTTCGCTCTAAATAGAGTTGATGCGAATGTCCTTAGGATTATGATAATCTTGAGCTGACAAATAGAATACGTTAACTATAAGAAAGCCAAGGTATGCTGTAGGAATCCTAAGAAGTACCAAAGTAAAGAATGGAATGGTCTGAGAATTAAGACAAAGAAACAGGGATAATTCCAAGACCAACCATCTTTACTGCCGCTCAAGTGACAGTACTATAGCTACTTGTGTAATTACTCATTTTTCCACTTAGACTTCTGAGAAAACAAACACTCATAAAAATTTGACTCTGAATTTACCAAAATTCGTAAATAAATATTTGAAAAACGAGTAGAGCTGATACAAAGGATGCAAATTCCCCTTAACAGCAGCAGAAACTTCAATATAACCCGGTACAAAATTATGATCACCTGCCTTTAAAACGAAAAAAAAAATTATATATACTTCCCTTAAAGAGTGGTTATATATTTTCAATTTTCAATCACACGTAGCAGAGAAGAAAACATGCCAAGGAAAGAGAAGTCATCATTCCTGCTAAATTTTCATGATCACACAAATCTAATCTTTTAATTGTAGTAGTCTCCATTATTTGAATGTTCCACGCACTACTGCACAAATCCGTATACAAGATGGCTTAAATTTTGGTCAAAACAAAGAAATTAAGGCATGAGAAGCTAGCACTTTCTCTTAAGCAGCAGCTCCAACAGGAACACCCTCGGCCTTGAGCCTTGATTTCCCATATAGAGTTTCCTCAAATCGGATAATCTCATTCTTGGATCCATATGCAACTTGAGTTCTGTCATCAAGATTTATTATTTCCTTGTCTAGCACAGACCGATGACCATCACTACTGTAACCCCCAGCGTTTTCAACCAATAACCCCAAGGGAGCAACCTCAAATAACAATCTCAGCTTGGCTTTGGAAGATGGAGAAATCACATTGGTGAAGACACCCTTCTCTTTAACTATGATCTGTGGATAATGGATAACACACTCCGTCAGACATCTATGGAATCAGCCTCGAAAAGAAAATATGGGAGTAACATTTCTTGGGAAAGGTTATGATCACCTGATTGACATCTGGCACCATGCCTCCTGTGTATCTCAAGGTGTACTTCTCTTTTACGTAGTAGTTGATCAACTGTTGAGTGAGAAATAAAGGCATTGGTAAGAGACAGAACAGCTTGTGCTTTACAAATAATGATAATTAGCGGAACATCTCCTCCTCCTCCATTCAATAGAAAAGGGAAAAGGTAAAATAAAAACCTTTTCATAGTCAGGGTTGTCAAATGTGGCTCTCAAATTTCCAGGGGAGAAAAGTTTCCCTTCACCGACCTCTGTTGTCTCTTTGACATGTTGCCATTTTCCTGAAAAAAGAAACAAACAGATTCTTTCAGAGAGAAATGTATAGATTTAGGCACCCAATAACTGTGGTGAAACCTGATTTCTCTGCAGTATAGAGCAGAACAACTGATCAAGGCAAGAGGATACAGCAACTGCTGGACTGAATATGAGATGATCATAACAGTGATAAAAAAAAATCGTCCCTTATCTAGGTTGACTATTTGATGATAGTATCAAAGCCACACCTTCATCAAGAAGAAGAAACTCATGGGTGCCAGGGTAGTCTTTAAGAGCAAGAACGTATGTAGTTCGAGGACCGTAAACCCCCATGGCTGCGGCAACTTGATCTCTCCCCGTTACCCCAGTTAATTTTTCTCCTGGCCACACTCCGAAGATGGTGCCCACAGAGAAATTTGTGTCGACAATGCTGGAACCATCAAGTGGATCAAAAGCAACACTGAATCCACCTGTTCATATAATCACAATCATGTAAGGCTACTTTCCTTCCTAGACAGGGTAAAAAGTTATTAATGTCAAAATTTGATTGTTTTAGACTAGTTGTATATACGCAGACCTTCAACGGGGCCACCCATGTCTTGCAGTTCAGGGACCTCCTCAGAGCAAGCATATTTGCAGAAATGCGAGTGAGTCAAAGCCTACGCATCAAAATCACTAGTCGTTATTTATAAATGAAAGAACTGTGTTCAAAAGGTGATCACCAAATTGAATCAGAATGTAACCGCTAGACCTAGTGTATCCATTTAAGCCACTCAAAATCATGTAACAAATGTCTTTTCAATGATGAAGTTTTTCTCATGGATCCAGTGTCCCTTCTCACTTGTCCCAAAAAACAAATCTGGCGAGGTAACTAAGCTATCTAGCAAAATTTAGCTATAGTGCATCATAAAGCAAGCTTAAATTAGTGACAAATCAATTTTTTTTTTCAAATCAAACCTCAAAAAGAAGGTTGTTGGCAAGCATATCCACAGCAAGCTGCTCATCTCCAAAGGAGTTCACGCAAGCCGTTCCTCCACAGGAAGCAGTCCTGACTTTGAAGGCAATGGTCCTCAATGCCTCTCCCATGCACATCATCACCCTAATCAGTCCCTTATCTGGAGTTGCCTTTGCAAGGAATTCTTCCTACAGTCGGAAAAGGAAGAAAAGAACTTTAGCTATTACGATCATATCTAGAACTGTATGAAACAAAATTACAAAAAATACCATGTCGCTTACCAGGCTATCACCAATCTCACATCTGGTCACAAGGGAAGAGTTCTTTGCTTTTGAAACCCTTAGTGATGATCTTGGTATGAAGCGCAACGTCTCCCCAAATAGCGAGCTTGATTTGAGACTCTGTCATGTATTTTAGACATCCTTTTACAACTTTTTTTTCCCCACAAATGTTGTACGCATGAAAAATAGACATTCATGTAAAATTCTCATTTCCGCATCTCCAAGTCTACCTGGAAATACTGAAACATGCATAGCATTTCTATATGCAATTAGTAATGCACAGGTGTTATTTATTAGATATATATACCCTCGCAGCGAAGGTCGACGGAGAAATGGACCGTGGAGACATTGAAGCTTTTGAATGCTGAGAAACACCAGGTAAGTAAGCCCCTCGAGCACAGCATGCTATACCAGTCTCCATTTTAGCTGGATGTCCAAGTTAGCAGGAAAAACAGAAAAAGAGTGCAAAAGCTTTGCTTTTCTTGAAATGTTGCTTGCAGAATATTTGAGTATTGGGCATGGAACCTTAGAATGGAGTGTAAACTAGATAAGCAGTTAATTGTGTAATGCCACGTGGACTGTACCGAGTAGATAGGATGATCAAGTGGCATTCGGGTCAGGTTAATTACCATCTCCCAAATATATGTGGCTCTGCTCTCATCAATGGGATATGGTTATAGCAAGCCCAACATTTTTGTCGTCTTATACTTTAACAGCCTGCGGTTTGCATTACGTATTGAGCTTATGAGGCATGTAGCTTGTTGCAGCAGGGAAGGAATAGCAGAATCTCCATGCTCTATTGAACACAGTGCCACTAAATTTTCACATTGGTAGCCCATTCGCCAGCTTCTTATCGAATTCTATACGGACATTTGACCAGGATCTGATGTAAGATATCGCGAGGTTGGGAAAGATTACTTCGATTATCACCAATTTCAAACCAAAGAATTGTTAGTTCTGCAGAATTGCCGTTATACCCTCAAAAGTAACCAAGAAACCTTGCTCGAAAAAAAAAATATTCAGGTCTCGAGTGATGTTGTTGCTTCATTCACTAATTATTTCTTTGGAAGTGGGTAAGTGTCGCCAAATTAGGTTTCATTCAAAAAATGGTCCGCTTCAAGATCATCATTCCCAGCAGAAAGAACTTGACCAAATTTCCGAGAGACCTACTAATTTCAGAAATTTAAGAAGGGGGAACTGTAAAATCAGGCCAGATAAATTGATCATAAGGTCAATAAGACTGGCTGCAAAATTCCAACCTCGAGTTTTCTTAATAGGCTTACAAGACACGATCATTTCAATAGCAATTTTACAATATTCAAGCTGGAAATCTAATTTCTCCCTCTGTCCCCCTATCAAAACATATCGCGAATCATATTCTACTCGGTCAAAACTGAAGTTGGACTACATATACCTGATTCTTTGGTACAACAATATGATAGCTGGTGATCCCTTAACATCTTTCCACCATCAACTTATAAAGTTGTCACCCCATTTACTAAGTCGATAGCAATATCTACAGTCTTACCCAATTCAATGGTCGCTCCAACATAGGTTTGGGGTGTCAACTCCAAAAGATAATCTTTTGCTTCATCGGGTAATTCCAGGCCTGCAGTAAACTCCTTTATGCTATCCTTGGTAACTGCTCCTCCCCCTGGCTAGCTCTTTCAGCTTCTAGTATGGCTCTGGAAGACTGGAACACCATGTCGGCTCATCACCTGTGCAGAATTTGTCGTTCCAAAGGATTAGGAATGATTTAAGAATATGATGGGACTCAAAACTAGTAAACAGTATTGGAGGTAGAAAACTTTGAGCTTAGATGGAAAAGACTCAAGATTCATCAATCTAAAGAATCATTGAGAAACGACATTTTGCGTACAAATGAGACAAGAAAATTAAAGATCGATAAAAGGAAAGGTACATACACTCTATATTGGTTCAGCAAGCACCTCACATGATTGATTCAAGTCTTCACTCAAGCGAGTTTCATTAACGTAAATGAGATATTTAGTTCGATCAGAACAAAAGCTGAATGTAGAAGCAATCAAAGCATTCTCCAGCAATCACGATATCGTAATCAGCTAACCCTCAATGGAAGCTTCATTATCAAGAAGAAGGAGGAGGTGGAGGAGGAGAACTCAATTCTTCTGCAACAAAGAAGCACAAAAATGAGCAGGATTAATAAGCACAAAAATTATAGCTGAGCAACATAGGGGTTTAAAAACAATCCACGAGATTCAACAAACTCTCTTGCAATTTGAGGCCACTTGACACTGGGATATGCTGAAAGATGGGCATTACAGTTTCCAACAGCACCAGCAAACTTCCCCTCTATCTTAACTTTGAGAAATTCCGTGCTTTGTTCGCTTAGCCTGGCCGCAAAAACTGCCATTTCCTTTCCCAAAGTTGCTGGTGAAGCTGGCTACAGATGATGAAAGCAACAAAGTCACCACTTTATGAATAAACAAGTCTTAGAGGAAGCCATGGTTATAAATATCCCACCGATCATAAACAAACAGCAATTTTGAGAGCAACGATAAGAACCAAATTGATAGGATCAACAAAGATGTGATTTACTGTTTAAAATAGTTTTGTAAATCAAGGCATATCATTGCATGCTAGAGGTAGCCATATCACCTGTCCATGAGAGCGAGAGAGCATCGGAATGGAAGCGTTATCTTAGCCAACTTACATCTGGCTTTGGTCAATTTATCCATGACCGGAAAGACGACTACATTCATTGCTTCTTTCAGCATCAATGCATGGGCAAGATTATTGATATCCTCAGATCTGCAAGCAAAATGGAAAAATTCAAGCACCTGAGGTAAATTTTCAAGAGAAAGATGTTGAAATACTGTTTATAAATGGAAACCAATAAAGAATCGGCTCAGAGGACCGTCCAAATGTTATTTTAAAGTGTTTATTTATACATTTTTGTGATATAACTAAGGACTTTAAATTTTAAAAAAATAACAAAAAAATAAAGAAAAGAAAAGAAAAAATATATATATATATACATAACAATTTTATTCAATTTAAAATATTATAATCAAATATTATAATTGTTAATATTATAATTGTTAATGAAACTATATGATTGTTGATAAAATAATTATATTTTAGATTAAATTAAATAGTTAATATTTAGTTTTATTTCAATTATTATATATGTCAAAATTAATTATAAAAATCAAGTAAATAAATTTTAAAAATAAATTAATTTTATTGACAAATTAAATATTAAATGTTATTTTTTAATATTTAATATATCTATATAATAATATTAGAAAATTCAATAAAAAAAATTCATCCACTGTAACTGTCACTTAATTAAATATAACATAAAAATATATACTTGCAAATATTTAAAAGAGAATGTTTCTTTGAAATATGAGACTTATATTTTTATTTTTATTTTCAAACTACACCAACAAAAGAATCATCATTAGGCGATCGCTAAAAAATATTCAACTTATATCCACAACGTGGCAAGCTATCTCTGGCAAGTAAGATAGGATTTTTATTTAACCTTGGAAATCTCTGGGTGCGATTGGCATTTCTTTTTAAAGAAATATTCAACTGCTTTTACATCATGGCTAGCCACTTCCTCAATATTTTGAACTTCCAACACGTCATCCATGCTAAATCCATCAATTAACCTATCAAATAAGCCTTGACTTCTTCACTAAAGTTCGGGACCTCGATAACTTCAGGGATTTGTGAAAGCTTCAGGGATTTGTGAAAGCTTCAGCAACCATTTAGATACCGCTTGGCTCTGTGTTTTGGTTAAATTTTAATTATTTTTTTTTATTAAAATTAAGTGTGGTTTATACTTTTTGGATCGTTTTGATGTGTTGATGTCAAAAATAATTTTTAAAAAATAAAAAAACATCATTGGCATATATTTCGACACGAAAAGCTTTTGAAAAGCAACTACTATCACACTGTCAAACACGCTCTTAATTTATGAAATAATACTTAAATTAAACCAAAATTATAGGGGAAAAAAGTTAAGAGATGAAAATAATAAAATTGCATGTTATGATAAAGTTGACTTTGGAATATCCACGGACAGTTATTTCTAAAAAAAAAAGTGTTAATGAAACCTGAAAATTAAAACATTAAAAAAAAATGTAAAAGACTTGGGGGAAAAATACTCAAAATTCAAGATACTTAAAAATAAAATTGATGTGTTAAAAATTTATTAATATTTTAATTCAAGCAATTTGATCCATTCTTTCTAGTTAAAGTGTTTGATGACTTGATATGAAAAGCCTAAAATATTGTTAATCGATAATATGTAATGCTTAGTAAGTCAAGGTGGGCGGTAGCTGTGGTAATAGTATGTGGTGTTTGATAAGTCAGGTGATTAGTAATTGATACCTGTAAAAAAATTCTTATTGATTGAAACGAGGATTTCAATAATTTTGTAGAGGAAAAATATACAATAATATTTTAGAAAGATAAATTCTGAAAGTAAACATGTTTAAAATATTAAAAATAAAGAAATTGTGAGTTTTTAATTTGAAAAATTTATGGTGTATTTATAGCCCATAATTCTTGTTTTTTTGTAAAAAAAAAAAAGAGATAAATTATAATTTTATCATTGTGATATTTTGAATTGTATTATATTCCAAGGAGATGGAATAAAATATTAAAAGACTTGCATGGAGTTCAAGAAAAATTATCTAACGAGTATTAGTCCCAAAAAAGATATTCAAGCCCATTAAAAATAAAAATAAATTCAAACATGGGGCTTGAACTTAAATATATTGGGCTTGGGCGGCTCGGGAGCGATAGCCCAAGCCCACAAGTGATAAAGATACAAACCCAGCACCCCTTGGTGGTGGGCATGAACTCTATATGGATATGCACCTAGTGTGGATGCCCCATACCTGCGCTCATGCTTCTTGGGAACTAGGTTCAAGATATGACGCTTGAGCTGTATTCTTTTGTTTTTTTAAAAAAAAAAAAATCTATTTTAGAGGGGTTTTATGGTGCTGGATCCATCAGAAACAAAAAGTACCTCGACAGGAACACGATAATAAATGAGACCGTATTCACTCACGAGTCACGAGGAGACAAATCCTTGACTTTATTCCAGTAACGACCGTCTAGAGGAGATAGCGCCGTCGAATTTGATAGCTCAAAATCACGAAGGCCGTCTGCAGCCATCTTCAACAACAACCAATAACAAAACAAGACTTTTTTAATATGAATTTAATTTTTTTTTCCCCAAGAGATATATAAAATTAAATTAAGATTAGAGGAGGTGATAATACTACCTGAGGTGTGGCGATGCTGACGGTGGAGTCTTTGATGGTGGATTTGCAGGACAGGTCTCTAGGAGAAAACGACATCGTTGAGAAGCGGGGAACGGCATTTGAAGAACGATTGAAGAGGATGCTGGATTTTTTACTTGTGGGCCGGGTTGATAAGACTTAAGAGTGAGAGGTGGTGGGTTCTGTTAAAAACCTTGGAAGAAGAAGAAGCGGCAGCGGCGGCAGCGGCGGCAGCACCAAACTCCATTAACAAATGTGAGTTCCTTAAAATATTTTAAAAAATATATATTAAAATATTATTTTAAAAAAATTATTTTTAATACGAAGACATTAAAACAAACAATTCAAAAATAAATAATTAAAAATAAATAAATTTAATTTAAAAAAAACCGCAAAATCAAATTCCACCAAAGACTACAGGTTCGAGCTCAAGTGTGCGTGGCTTCGTGCTTCGCAGTCTTTTTTTTTCTTTTTATGGCGTCGACCTAAGCCTGAGAAACCTTACACCTTCTTGAGTTCTTGTTTTTATTTTTGTCTATTTGAATTTGAGGTGATTACGTCTGGACTTCGGGTTCTGGTTTGTAATTGGGCCGTCAGTTGAGTAGATTTGACGGGAATTTTCGAAACTACTTTTTTTTTTTAAAATGCGAGCAGAGCTATATTGTTGTTATTGGTATTATTATTATTATTATTATTATCCGGCCCTAGTAGCTCTCCAGCTAGATTGGTTAGGGATAGGTGGATTTTGATTGAGTTGTCTCGTAATATATCTTTGATCCCAACCCTAGGTCCTAATGGATAAAGGTGGGTTAATACGTGGATTTGAGAGTTATTTTTTTCTTAAAAAATAAAATACCCAGCTACTTTTATAGAATAGAATTTACCCACATCTCATAAATTTATAATTTTATATACAATAAACAAGTAAATTTAATAAAAATAAATACATTGATCACAAGATATTAATTTAATTAAATAGAATATTCAAGTTTTAATACTAAAAAATAATTATAAAATTAAATTTACCAGTGGATTTCATAGACTAAATCATAAAGGTATAATATCATTTTCTTAAAAATTTCTCATGAATTCACTATACAAATTAAACACGGGCATATATTTTTTATTTTAAATAAACATAAATGTGGGATCATATTCAAAGAGGATATTTAAAAGTTTGTATATCAAACACCCTTCTAATTTAATCCGGGTATAAGAACTTTTTTTAAAAAAATGGACTCTAAAAATTTTTTACTTTGATAAAATGCTGGATTGTTATATCATGCTGGATTGTCCATAAGGGAAATCCAGATTTATCCTAACTTGCATCCACAACTCCTTTCAAAATCTTTGTGAAAAAATAGATTTGTTATATCATGCTGATAATATAAATTATTTTTTATAAAAATAATAAATCATTTTAAAAAAATCAGAAACTGGAAACAAAAATAATTTTGATTTTTTTTTTTTTTAAAAAAAAGGCCAAAACAGAAGATGGTAAGAAACATTTACCCAGTCTCCGATGACTGGTGCCAGGTGAATGGTCATCAAGTGACGAGCAGACCAGATTACTTTTCGTGCTTTTGAGCAATACAAGTTTATCGTCCTTGAGTAATTATAGGCATGCGTGCTCTGCCATGTGAAGGTGTCGCCGTGAGAATTTGCAAATTTGACATGCATATCCTCTTCACTCTTCCATTGCCAAATTTCTTCGTTGTGTGTTTATGACAATTTTTCACAAAAATATTATACTGTATTTCAATGTACAGGCATATGGCCGTGAATATTACCTCCTGCTGAAAAAAGAAAAAAAAAAGTTAGTGTCAATCCACCTTCTTAAAGAGGTGATTTCTTTTTATTCTTTTCGTAATCTTTTTTAATTTATCTTTTAATATATATTTTTTAAATTTAAATTTTATCTTTATAAATTATTTAAATTTACTTTTTATAAAATTATTTCAGTCACAAACATCTTGATATTTAACATATATTTTATTTTACAAATATCTATTATTATTATTATAATTAATTAAAAATTAACTACATCTAAAAAAATTAGAATGTCAACTCATCTCATTCACTATTTACATGAATAATGGGGGAGGTGACTTTAATTTTTTTTGCATCCCTCCTTTTTTGTTTTAGTCTAATTTTTTTTTAATTTTTTTTTTAATATTTTTTTTTATAAATTATTTTAGCTTACTTTATACAATGTTGTCATAGTCCAAAATAAATTTTATAATATTTGGTTGATTTTATGAACGTTTATTTTTTTATTGTATAATTAAAGAAAATAATGGTTTTAGAAAAACAAAATTCTTAAACTTAGTGTTAGAAGTGATCATTTTCGGTTCAGTTTTTACCTATAAAAACAACTAAACTAAAAATTTATATATAAAAAAAAACCGAAACGCAACTAGTTCCGGTTTGGTTTGGTTATTTTATATTAAAAACTAAAAATTGTATTGGTTTTTGGGGTTTTATGGACTTTCTAATGGGTTTTTCGATTCAGTTCAGTTTTTTTGTTTCAATTCGGTTTGATTTATTTCCTAACTAAGCTGATTTGATTTGGTTTTTTAATTTCAGACTTGTAAAACCAAACCTGACTGATTTTTTTAAATATTTTAATCGGTTTAATAAAAAAAAAATTATGATTTTTTTTTCAATTTAATCTGTTTATTGGTTTTTTTACTTACTTTTACCTAATATAGTCCATTAGCTGAATAATAAATTTAACGAATTAAGTCATAAAACTTGAGTAAATCTAATAAATTCACATCTCAATAATTTTTTAAAAAAACCAACCTGAATCTTGTAAAATCAAATCATATTTTTTAATGGTTATTTTGATTATCTTTATATGATTTTAAATATTTTCCCCAACCATCACCCCTTTTTTGAAGTCCTTCAACAAATAAATCTCTTAATGGAGTCCCTCGTTTAATTAAATATCAGTATATCACCAAATCTCAGCCTCCATCCATTTAATTATTGTTTGAAATTTACTTTGAATCTGGGAAATTAGGCAACATCAAATTAGATGGAGAATTGGGAAACCTTTTGTTAGGAGGACTGATCAAGGATGGGGTAATCGTTTGGGGACATATTTGTCCTTTCCCATTATTTTTAACCACGCGCAGCATTATCAGGGCAACTTAAAAAAAAAACAGGGGTCACCGTGTAATTTCAGCCCACCAAAAAGATCAGGAGAAAAAAAAAAAAAAAAAAAACCCGCGTGATGGAGTTCGTTGAACCAGACAAACAAAAAGTGTTTGTGGAGCCTGTAAATGCTTCCAGCGAAGAAGATATTTTTCATCTCTCTCTTACTCTTTCTGTCTTCTAATATTTTTTGTAACCTCTGAAATTCTCTCTCCCTCTATCATCATCATCCACTTCGTTGCATCCGCTCCGCTACAAAAAGCGCCCAATCCCCGCTCCCTTCACTTTCCTCGACCCTTTCACTTTCATTTCAATTCTCTCCACTCACCTCCCTTGACCCTCAGATCGAAAAATCCCATCTTCTCCTATTCCAATCTCAACTTGGTACGCGCCTCCTCTTTGCATCCTTGTGAAAACGGATTTGACTGCATTTCAGTTTCTGTTTTCATGCTACTGTTCTCTATTTTCTCTTGTTAATTAACTCGCATTTATTTTTATTTAAGTCCTTGCATTCCTTCGAAGTCTCAGATCGGTTACCAATCTGGAAACCTGAAGTTTACATTCATTATTATATATTATCTGATCTATTGTGCTTCTTTTGAAAGTTTAAACTTTATTTTCCATGAGTCTTGACTGATTCTAATTAATCTGCAAAGGTTCAATCTTTTTTATCCATTGATTTGATACTCAGTGATCTGTGGGTTTGTGGACTGGCAGGTGATCCGAGACAGGTAAACAGTACACAGTCATCAGATCTAAAGGGTATAATACATATCGCGCGAAACGATGTCGTTTACTGGTACCCAACAGAAATGCAAGGCTTGTGAGAAGACTGTGTATCCCATGGAACTTCTATCAGCAGATGGGGTTGCTTACCATAAATCTTGCTTCAAGTGTTTTCACTGCAAAGGCACGTTAAAGGTGCTTATACCGTCTTAATATTTGCCGTACCCTATTTTCTTCACTTGTTCTGTTAATCCAGTCAAGAATGTAGCTGGCAATGCTTAAATTTGCAACTGTTAGGGTTGTCGTTCACTTGTTGGACATGGCATCAAAGACAAATTTACCCCAAGTGGTTCGTCTTAGCTGTTAGGTAATGGATTGTTTAACAAATTGACCTGTTAAATAAGTTTTCCTTCAATTGGAGTGTATGATAAGCAGCATTTGTCAGAACTATTTCATATAAAAACCAGTAGTATATTATAGAGTGATTTTAGGGATAATCGCTCATGATCAACATATGATTTTATATGTATTTTCCCGGATTTTATTAGAGGGAAATATCCACACTATGTTCCCAGATTTTAATGGATGACTAGTAGATTATGTGTTTTTGGTTTGTGCTGATTAGATTGTGCAATTTATGTTTTTTCAGCTAAGCAATTATTCATCAATGGAGGGTGTATTGTACTGTAAGCCTCACTTTGACCAGCTGTTTAAGGAGACCGGTAACTTCAACAAGAACTTTCAGTCGCGTATGCCTCTCATTCTCGCTGGGATCAATTTCTTTTATTTGATATCCATATATATTTTTATTTGTTTTTAAATTGTCAATTAATTTGGTTTTCAACAGCTGCAAGGTCAGCTGAGAAGTTAACTCCTGAACTGGTAAATGTTCCCTGCAAAGACTGTTTGTATTCGGCATTTATTTACTTTTAGTGAATTTCATGAATTTCATTTGTGGACTGATGTGTTGCTGGTGCTGTCTCTGATCCTCTATTGATGTTCTGTTTTCAGACAAGGTCACCTAGCAAAGCTGCTGGTATGTTTTCAGGGACCCAAGAGAAGTGTGCTACTTGCGGTAAAACTGCTTATCCGCTTGAGAAGGTAGGAGTCAAATATTTTGTGATATACAGGCATGTAAGGTTGATTGATAAAACTCCTATCATTAATTTTGATTGCTTGGCTCGGTTGAGTTTTTCTCTGGTCGAATGAGGCTGTCTCGTTAATACTTGTTTATGGGGCCCATATGAACAAATTAAACGTGAAGAGAAGTATTCTCACAAGTTGGGGCTTATTGACAAGTCAAAGCAGTGGGGCCACAATTTCTGCAGTGCTTGGGAATGCGCAGTTGAAACTGCTTTTTCCAAAAATTTGAAAATTTTTCCTTTGTTTTTGTTTAAAATTATTTGTTTATTTATTTATTTTTTCCGAAAATTTGAAAAAAATTTAAACTGCTTTTTTCAAAAATTTGAAAATTTTTTCTTTGTTTTTGTTTTAATATGCTGATGTAAAAAATAATTTTTAAAAAATAAAATAAAAATATTATTTTAATATATTTATCAAAAAACACATTAAACTACTACTGCTATCCTATTTCCAAACACCTTTTTAAAGAAAGGAGTTACGAATGAAGATTCATGTAACTTAATACATGACTTAAGCCTGGGCTATTTTATCAACATTAATTTGAACTTATGAATTCTAGGAGGTTTCTTTTCAGCAGCTTTTTCTTCCTCTTCTTCTTCTTGTGGACATGGATTGAATAGCTTGTGATGACAAAAGCATTGATATAATACAACTCCAAGTGACTTATCCATGTTGAAAGGCTGTGTCATCCTAATTGACAATTTTAAGTTGTTTAGCATCCAATAAATCACAACTCCTAACCCTATCTACTAGCTTGGATAGCAGGATGCTTATAGTTTTAGCATCCAATAAATCACAACTCCTAACCCTATCTACTAGCTTGGATAGCAGGATGCTTATAGTTTTCCCTTTTTTTTTTTTTCCTGCTGAGACGTGCATAGTTCTTTCTTGGTAGATGGTTTGATGGTCATGATGCTATTTCTACCAGTATTGTTATCATTATCGATTTACCTCCCAATCTAAGGTTTTAGAAACTAGGCCATCAGTATGCAATATTGGTTTAATTTAAAGTTTAGGCCTCTCAATTACCCTTCTTTGCATACTATTATTGCCAATTTGGTTTAATTTGAAGTTTCGAAGAAAATAAATTGCATCTCTCTTTGCGTGGAAGTTATTTATTTTCCTTTTTAGTGAGTTCTCTCTGTCTATGCTAAAAAAATACCCAGGGATCATGGTAATGGTCTGTTCTCCCAAAAACTACAGGTAACAGTGGAGAGCCAAGCCTATCACAAGTCATGTTTCAAGTGCTCCCACGGTGGTTGTGCTATAACACCATCAAGTTATGCAGCACTTGAGGGTGTATTATATTGCAAGCATCACTTTTCCCAACTTTTCAAGGAAAAGGGCAGCTACAACCATCTGATCAAGTCCGCATCAATGAAGCGAGCAGCTGCTCCTGTGCCGGAGGCTTAAACATCTCTTCCTTGATTTGATATCTACTCGTGTGGCTTTATCTACTGTTCAGTGTGTTTTCCTTCCAAACCCTTCGATTTCCATTGGAAGGGGTAGGCAAAACTTGGTTCTGCCTTCTATTTTTTTTTTTTTTTAACTTCTCCCTTCAGCTCTCAGCGAGCATGTTTGTTGTGTTTGATTGATAGATGGGTTTCAAACTCCCAAAATTGTAAAATGACTGGAGGAATTTCAATTGCAAATATTGGATGCTATTAGTGCTACTTACTTGGGTATCTGATCTGGTTTTGTTACCACATATTACGAGGGAAAATTGTGTCATAATATGGTACGTGTCTGCTCTGTCTGAAACGCATCGTTCTTCATTCTTCATCATTCTTCCTATTCTCAATCATGATTGACGCGTGGATTAAACCTAAGGGTTTTCCATAGTGGTTTGTAGCAATCATAATCACGAGATTAGTAATTTGCTCGACGCTAAAGGAAAGAAAGAAAGAATTAACCACAAGGGGTACAGTGCTAACTAGTTTTTTTTTTTTAAATTGTTTTAATATGATAATATTAAAAATAAAAACTATATTATTTTTAAAATATTTTAGAAAAAAAAATACTTTTAAAAAATAATTATTACAATATTTTTATATATATATTTTTTCAAATTTAATCTAGGTTCTCATTCAAATCATTTTATTTACTTTTATGTTAAAATAAATAAATAAATAAAAAGAAATCACATTTTGAATTCTGAAGTTATTTACATTTGGATTTTGAAAAAAAATCATATAAGAATATCTGTACAGAGATAATATTTATAAAAATATCTGTATAAATTACTTTTTTACAGATCGTTTAAACAAATTTTTGTATTGAATGCAAAATACTGTTCATACACTTCAATGTCAAATAGAAATTATTGAAAAAAACAAAAAGAAATTGTTTCGGGATGAAACTTGAAAGATGCATATATGTTAAAAAGAAAAAGAAAAAAGACTCTTTTCCCTGGCAAAATCTGTGTCATTCACCCAAAACGACTCCCTTTTCCCACCGTTTTAACACTGTGATAGCCTGGCTATAAAAGAAAGATTCAAATATGAAAAATAAAAGACAGAAAGCGCGACAGGAGAGGCAAAAAATGTGGAATTCACTCTCAGCTCTCCATGCCCATCTAATTCAGTAAGCTCTCCCTCTCTCTCCGTATTTGCAAACCCTAAAATATTTTCAATCTCTAATTTATTTGTTCTTAATTCAGGTTGTCAGAGACCATTTTAAACCCTCTCTCTCAAATCCCGTACACACCGCCTGAAGGGACACCAATCTCTCCAAAATCCACACTCGAATCTCTTCTCTCAATCAAAAACTCTAACCCTAACCCCAACAATAATGCCATCACCGAAACTCAACTTTTCAATTCAATCAAAGACTTCACTTTAGCATGTGCATTACTCTCCTCCTCTCAATCCTCCACCCACGAATTGCTCTCTTGGATCCCTAAGAACCTCGCAATTGAAGCTAACTCGGCTTTCAACGAGCTATCCAATGCTTATGCTGAGAGTGATCTTGGTGCCAGAAATGAGAGGAGGATTAGTGAGCTGTTGGGAGTGATGTCTGGTGGTGACGGTGATGGTGATGGTTTAGTGAATGAAGAGAAGAGATTGGTGATTGAATTGATGCCTGAGGTGTTGCCTTTATTGAAAGATGGAATCAAAGAGAGTTCAATTGATAAGAGTGCTGACGGAGATGAGATTTCTGCCGCGTCCGCTAGGGCTCCTGTTGGGTCTGCGATTGTAGCTGCTTATCAGTTTAGATGGTTTGTTACTCAGGTTTGTGTTCTTGGGTTATTTTGTTCTTTAATTGTTAGGATTTTGTTTTTTACTGCTTTAATTTTTTCTTCATTGTTCATTTTCATCTTTTTGTTGGTAGGTTGATTATCCGCATTTGGGAAAGTTGTGTAATCTCGTGATTCCATGTGCGTTGACTGCTCTTGATCACTGGTCACCGCAAGTGAAAGTATGCGATCATCTATTATTTTGTACAATTGCTTCGGTTTTGATTGCTGGTTTGCTTCAAATTGACGTACTTTTGTCTTTTCAATGTTTTTTCATGATGGTTAAGTTGTAAATTCTGTAATCCAAATTTATTTCCTTTTATGAAATATACAGATATCCTATTTTGTGTTTACGTCGTATACTTTGTGGCTTGTTTATGAAGCAGATAATAAGGCGCCCTTCCATTCCAGCCATTTTAGTTATAGAGTGACAAATAATGGACAACTGCTGGGTTTCATTGATGACCTTAAAAATGCTTGGAACTGCTCAATCTTTTTGTTTCTGCATCTGCTTCACTGCATGTGAATTTTTTGGATAGTATTTCAAAAGAATGTTTGACAAAATAAACACAAGGGATGGAGTGTTTATAGTTGAGTAGGAGAGGAAATAGATCTACTATTTCAAAGCAGTCATATTCTTCAATATTGAACCATTGCAAACCCTTTTCCTTTCCACGTGTTAACTTACTGTGACATGCCTAAGCATTTCAATCTTTAAAATTTTGTCTTTATGTATGCTGGGATTTATGATAATGGAAAGGGATAATGTGGAGACAATATAGAATGAGTAACCTACATGTTATGGTTGATTCCTTGATGGACAGCACTCTTTTTTCCTCCTGTTTCAGGGACAAGGCATGATAAGTTTCACACATCTTGCAAAAAACGTGAATGCTGCTGAACTTAGTCGGTATGAAGATGTGATTCTTGATGCATGCTGTCAGAATATTGCTTCTGATGATGAGATATGGTGTCATGTAGTTGAGATGTCTGTACTCCTTGTGACTTGTATACAAAGGAGCGATCCTCGCAGCCCTTGGTAGCCACCTCGCAGCCCTTGGTTAAGCTATAAGCTTTCTAACTATATTTACCATCACCATTGCTTTCTATAAACTGGGTAGGCAGAAGGCTACACGATCTGAATGTTATAACTGGCAGTAGTTGATGTTGATGTCTTCTTGGGAAGGTGTAGATATGTATAAAGTTTATTAGCTATAGCACTGGGGTTCAAACCTCAGAAGAAACAGATATTGGACTTCTAAGCATTTTGGTTTTTAGTAGGGGCTGCATTTGTAGTACTATTTTTCCTGGTTTCAGCTCACTAAGCTGGCCATGTCTATTTTGCATTTTGTTTGCTTATTGTAATGTTTCTTGTTGATAAAAAATAACTAAACTGCTATGCAATAAATTATCGCATATTTTCTTTTTTCTTTTTAAACATGCTTCCTCAATTCATGTAATATTTTTGTCAATCGCTTGATAAACCAATGATATATACTTATTCTATTGACCAATGTTTTCCTTTGCCATACTTTATTTTCAGGTTTGAGAAGATGCTAAATGAGATGCTAGGTCACTTGGAGCGTCAACCAAGGAACAAGGATCGCCGTGTTGCATGGCTTAAATTTGTAGAACCACTTTTACATGGTATTGGACTTGTGTTGGTAGCTCATTTTAGTCGAATTTTTCCACTTTTCTTTAAATGGCTGCATGCTGATGATGATGAAACCGTTCTGCTGGTAAGAGTGCATGCCTTTACCCATGATTATTAATTCTTTTGGGCTTGATATTGCAATTAGTGTGCAATTATATTTTATGCAGATTAATATTTGCTCTATAGATATTCCCTAAGTTGTCCTTGTTTTATAGAAGTTTCTAGTGAATTACCAGCTTAGAAAAGAAATTTTCATATTATGCAGTGAAATTGTAGTTTTTTTATTATGTTGATTTTTTCTAATTCATTTTCTTAGTTCAAGTTTGTTTTGTGATTTTCATGAGTAATTCCTGGGAGAATGGATGACTTTGTGCAGGTTCTTAAACGAGTCCATACAGTTATGAGGTTGACATGGATAAGGAACACACCATATTTAGAAAGGTGAACCAAGGAATATCTTTTGAGCCGGACCGAACATTAAATGCCATAAATACACTTAAATATGTCATTACACTGGGATGGCCAAAAGTTGCTATTTAACACACTTCTAGATTTTTTTAATCAGTCTTGGCTTTTCATTAGTCTATCATTTTGGAATCTTTAGCTAGAATTGGAAGAAATTTTTTTTTCTTTTTTAACCTTCAGTTGATTTAAGCAGTCTGATGGTCATGTCCTGCATTCCTCCAAGACATGAATAACTGTGATTTCCATTTCTTCTCTGGAACCAAACCGTGACTCCAAGCATATGAAATTTTCATTCGATGAACGAGCAGTTTTTGCTTCTGATTTTATAACTCATTGTCCTGGTCTCAGATTGGTGGATGAACTTGCTTTGCTGTACAAGGAAGCAGCATTAAGAGTAGCTCGGGAACAAATCAGATCAAGTGTTCTTGAGATACTGATCTTGCTCCAGCAGTAAGGATTATTAGATTTTTATACTTAAGAGTGTACTCTGCAATAATTATCCATTTGCTTATAGCTGCTTACATTTTATTTTTTCCTGGTATCCGAAGATGCAAGGGCCTGCAATTCAAAGCAGCTTGGGACAAGCACAGTAATGATCTGAATTTGACAAGTCTTAGTCTATCATTAAGTGGAAACACTACAAACAATGTTGGTGCACTTCAAAGAAGCTCACGGCCATTGAAACCTCAATGAGCTTGTATGAATTGCAGGCTGCCTAGTCCAAAGAGGTGAGTTTAAACGTGTTGCATGAAATATGCAGCATATAATCAGTTCTCTCTCTTCCTGGAAGGACATAATTGGGGTTTGGCAGATGTGCAAATGAGTTGTATCAAGGCTCTTTGAGTTCCTGTCACTTCACCTTGTCTGTTAAACAATCTTGTTCTGATTTTGGCATAGCTGTCTGTGTTTGTCTTTTTTTATCAGTACAATCAGCAGCAATGTTTTGATGTAATATTAAAATTTTAAAAAAAATATATGAAGAATAAATTATTTTAATAGATTTTTAATAAAAAAAAACTATTAAAAATCATCTTGCATTACAATCTAAATTACCCCCTAAACCATCATCCCTTTCTAAACGATTAGGATTTTGACTTTTACTTCTCGGAGGCTCAACATAAGAGAAGCTCAATCCTTGCGTGGAAACCAGTATTGCCTGCGAACCCTAAACCTGGCTGGTTTTTTGTTGACCCAGAAACTGCAGGACGTTGTCTTCTTCAACGAGAAAGGGAAACAAGAAAAGAAGCCAACGATGGGACCAGAGAATCTGCCTGATAAACTTACCGGGTTGATTATTTCTTTTATTCCTTCTCGCCTACCTGAAGTGCGTTTCAGACTTGGTGCAACTTGATAACCGGTTGCACCTGATAACTGGTCTCGATCTCTCCCTCACGTTCACACCACTAACCAGCTCACTCCTACGGCATCGTTCTTTCTTTTCACTTAAGCCTGACTGGATCTCGCTGTCATCCAATTATTAGTTTCTTTGGATCATAGTTGGGAATGGATTCCACAAGCTCTGCGGTGTTCTCATTGATAATGGAGAAAACTACAGAGATTTATGTCTATTTCCGTGAGTGTTCAATCGAGCCAATCGTCGCGGTCCCCTATGTGCCGACATCATCTTGTTTCTTGTCTATGATTGGCTGGAAGTAGATTTGAAGATAATATAAATCCACATAGAAGAAGACATTATTGCATAGCCCAACCATATTCATTCATCGAATAATGGTAATTAAGAGTACCCCATCCTCTAACCGTCTGTCCTTGTTATACTAAGTCTGGCCATTATTGCTTTTGATGCGAGTGTTGGTGGTTCCCATGTCCACCGGGGCTTCCTTGTTGAAACCAGGTCAGGGGCTCAGGGTTTAGAAAAATGAAAGAATGGTAGTAGATTTAGCCTATCACTTGTACTATAGACTAGATTAATAAACATAAAACAGATGTATAAAATCATATGAAAATGCATTTATCGCCAGCGAGTAACATTGTATTTTATCTATATATATCTTATATCTATATTTATTGGTATAATTTATAAATGATATGGTAGATTGATTCTACATAACAGTTTTTATAGAAAAATTGACTCACAATGGCGGAGGCTTTTCTCAAAAAGGAAGAAGAAATTGCGCGCAATTCTAAACATGAGACTATGAGAGAAGGCGTAGAAGCTCAATTATCTCAAAGAGTTCATAAAAAAAAAATTCTTGAATGGAAAATGATTGTATTATTATGATGGAAAGCGGGACTTCTCCCAAAGCCATCCTGCTAATATCGGGTTTTCTGCATTTATTGTCAAGAATCTTATGCTCTTGAATCTTGATAATGCCTCCATTATCGTTAAGCAGACCGAACTAATAGAATTATGATACACAGGTTGGCGAGCGGGAAAAAAAAAAAAATGTCTAGCACGAGTTGCGGTCTAGGAAGAAATGTTTCTATTTACTCTTATATATTTCTTTTCTATAAAGTAGTTGTTGATAATTACTCATTTAGCCCTTTAAAATTTCTCATCCTAGTGGCTCTAGATGCTCACGTTACTATTCCAAATCCGGGCTGTTAAAATAGAAACTAGTTACAACGAAGAATTGCTTCAGTTTGGGGGGTTCGGGAACAAAAATCTCGATGCCTTCAAGGATAACTTGCAGGGTTGAAGGCACTGTATCTAATGACGTCAGATGCTATCTTTTCTTGTACTTAGCTTCGAGACTCCAACATGAATAATGGTTAATTCTGTTAGTCGGTTAGTTTAAGACACTTTCTTAACAAATTTACACCTCTCTGCTGCGTATATATTTTTCGAAAACGCAGCACATTCCCCAAACATTCGTCTCCGAACGAGATACTTTCGGGCTATATATCCCTTCATATCCAGCTCCATCAATTTGCAGTTTCCGACGAATAAGTGGATGTGATGTGACCATCGACTAGTCTAAGGACATCAGTGGTTAAGTAAATAGTTTCAGGAGTTTATGAACAAGGTAAGATTGGCAGCAACAGGTCTCCGTGTAATAATTATTTGATTTATTTCCAACAGAAGTTAAGCGCACTGTTTTCCAACCTTCGAAGCGGCCTTTCTTTTCCAGTAAAAAGAGTACTCCGAGACAAGCTAGCTAGCAAAGGCAATGGTCCAATGATGATTGATGAGTTGAACATCAGCAAAAAAGCGACTCAAGGTTGTACGCATCAATTACAACACAAACCAAGCCCTCCTTGTGCAAAAAGTATTCTCCATCTCCACTTGCAATAAAAGAATCCCGTTGTGCCTCACTTTCTCAGCGGCCAAACAGGAAAAAACATACTCGGCTGTAATACATGGAAAAACTGAGTGATTGCCACTCGCTAGGGCTTTGAAACATGAAAGTGACAGAATCACCATCATCATCCACCATGAAGGTGACAAAATCATCGTTATTAGCGCATTTCAACATCTTGTCCATGTTAGCCAGGTTCATGCCCAAGGAGAAGTTTCGATCGCAGCGTTAATATTGCTGGATGCCATCAGATTGGAGGAGGAGGAGGAGGGAGACGAGTGCCGCGTTGCTAAAATCCACGGCTTGGAGAGACAATCCAATGGAGGAACAGTCAAGATCGCCATCATTGACCAGGTCTTTGATAGATTCCTGAACTTCAATAAACTTCCCTGCACTAGCGTTGGTTTCAACATTTTTGTTCTGATCGATTGAGAGCGACGAGTAATTATCCTTTTTCTTATATTTTTTGGATATTTATTTTATATTTGACAGCGTATTAACAATTATTTTTTAAAATTATTTTAATTTAAAAATATATTAAAATAATATATTTTTTATATTTTTTAAAAATTATTTTTAGTATTAACATATATTTAAAAATTAAAAAAAAATTCAAATAAAAAAAATAACTTTTTTTAAAAACATTTTAAAACATAAAAAAATATTACCTTAAAAGAAAGTTTAAGAGAGAACAAGCAGAGAAAGATAAATCTTAAAGGGTAAGTAATAAGTTGTATTTTATTAATTATTTTTATAGTTTATTTATAAAAAACATGTAGAAAAAGGATTCAAATAGATATTTTTAGTTTCTCTATTTAGGTGTCTACAGTGGATCTAAGAGAATAATTGATACGACGACCAGTTCTCCAGGTGAAGGGGTTGTACTGTAGTTGTGTTCATCTGCAAATCGTTTTTTTTCCACCAGAATTAAGGATGGCAACGGTGTCGTGTTTAGGTCTTGATGTAAAGCCATATTATTTATCCTTCTAGTAAAATATATTTTTAGCAATTTTTAAAACACAATGAAATCCTCACTCTACTCGGGGAAACATAATCAGACATTGTTATGGTTAGCTACAGATTATTATCTCATCCGATAAAACGAGCAACCTGTATAGCCCCCACCACTTGATCATTCATTCCTTTCTGAAAATGCTGAAACCCTAGGAGAACAAAACACGGCAACCCTCACCAGCATTCCTCCATTGTAGACCTCAATAACAGAGGATACAAAAGCATAAATAGTAAAGTTTTTGAGTGTTCCTTTCATTAATTGATCAATATGACAAATGTTAATGACAATCTGATGGTGTAGCGACCCGATTCTACAATCTTTTTCCTCAAAGAATATAAAAGATAAAAATGATATTTCTCGACAACCCCAAGCTGGAATAGTAGAGATCAATCAATCAATTATTTGAGTGTTCTACTTCTGCCTAATCCTGCTGTTGTTGCTGATACAAACGTAAACCAATCAATCAGGGTTTCCCGAGCACAAAAATAGAATCCTGAGATCCAAAATCCACGGCACCAACCACAGCCCAAACTTGCCTCTAGGAAGGTTGTTGCCGTCTGGCACTGGCATAAACAGAGTGAAAATGGCACTCCAAGCTTTCCAAGCTTTTCTAGAATCACGCATCATTTGCTTCGTTTCTTGGCTTCGCTGTAGAGGATTACTCCGAAGACTGTAAGCGAGTAACCAAGCATCCCGGTAACAGACACCAGATTTCTGAATATTAAAATTGAGACCACAACAGCCACGGCCCCTTTTGCATTACCAAGAACCTGGAAGAACAAGAGCTCTTTGTTAGCTCAAAGCTCATAGCCTCTCAAAATTATGCTAAAAGTTGAGGCAGAAATGTCAGCAATTCAACAGAAGAAAACACGGGTACAAATATCAAAATTCATTGACAATATAAACCCAAAATGAGAGACAGCACCTAAACAGTTCAACTCAGCAAAACCTTTTTTTATTATTATTAGTTTAAGGAAATCATGATATCAAACTAGTTTGAATCTTCAATGAAGTTATGTTATAGCCAAGCTTTCTGTGTGCTGATGATATTGAATCATTTTTACTGCTGTAACCTGCATCATTCTTTGTCTATCGCTCCTTGCTCAATCCTAAAGCTTCAATCTTTATTTTTAAAAGAAGATCGTTTTATCAAATCTAATCATTCTACTATACATCAACATAGTACATGCAGCAATAATAAAGATCAAAGCATGCACTCAAATGACATTTCAGGTTTATAAAGCACAGGCACTTAGTTCATACTTATTCAGCCAAGCAGATATTGATCTACCCTCCAAGATTTACAGTGAGAAACTCCTTTTGTTGATTTCCGTCTCATGTTGAGTTTTTCTAAAATAAATATTTTTACCAGTCCGAGTGCTCTTCTTGTAACGTGAACTATATCTGTTTGAATTGACAGATATTCCACTAGTACTAAAATTCAATAACTTTATTCATTATAATTAGCAATAAAAACAGAGGCAATCAAGTAATCTAATTAAATCTTCCAGTTAGTGAGCCCCTCCTGACAATCTGCAACCCTATCTACAAAGTCAAATCTTGTTCCTTGGATCTTGCATTCTATCATCAAAATGAAAATGCACAGAAATATAATTGAAAGGCTGAACAATTGTGTGTCAACAACTATTTCTAGAGTAAAAAAATGGACAAAGATCCTGAGCTGATAGCTTCTGGAAAGAAACTCACAGCAAAACAACCAAAAAAGAAACTCATTACATTGAATTGAACCTAACACGTTTAGAAGCCAAAGATTTCACACATTCTAAAAGCTTAAAATGCAACACCATGAACTAAACCATCTCATTTCTGTTGGCCTTTCACTAGAATAAATAATAGTTTCATCAAACTGACTCACTAAGGCATGCATGAGTATTATATGATAATTGCAGAAAGTATAAAGAAAATAATAAAAAGTTTGCAAATCTGCAAAATCAAAGATGTACCTGGAGAGTAAGAGCACTGGTGTGTTTTGTAACCAGGAAGTTGGTCAGGTTCACAAAATATGCAAGTGCTGAATTGAATAGCAAGTACCAGATGATCCTACTGTCATCTCTGGCGAGAGCCACTGTGATACCAACCACATTTTCTTCCATGACAAGTGTTACTGGGAGTAAAATTACAACAGCTATCGGAGCCATGTATAGGAGGAGGTTCATAGAATTCAGCTTCTCCCTTGAAGAGAAAAAAAAAGAAGCAGATACAAACTTCTCAGCATACAAAGAGCCTGGCCATCATCTTCAGTTGCAAAAGTGCATACAAATATACTTACCCTTCAGAAGAAAGTAAAATCCCTTGCAGTACTGATTTGAGTGCCCTTGCAGCCGTAGCAGAAATACACATTATAAACCCAAATAGATGAAAGCTTGGTTCACCCTGTTCCATGTAACGGAGACAAATCAGAGTTAAAACACTTCGCTCCAATGTAATCACTTCCATGACACAAAACACCACAGACATCAACTATTTTCGAAATGGAAATAAAATCAAAGAGAAGGAATAACACTGACCACATGCCGAACATGTTTATCTATCTACTAAAGTTCAAAACCAAAATAAATAATGGAAAACTTCCTAAAAATCTAATAGAAAACTGAACTTCCAAAGAGCTGCAAGAGAAATTGCTAACACAGAAAAAAGAGTCAAACTAACATGCTACACGGAAAACAAAATACATTAGAAAAATCTGGATGCCAAAAATCCATTTTATTTCCACAACGGCAAATCCTAGATTTCTAAATTCGAACAATCTAAACTAAATCCTATAGGGCACTGAGATAATAGAAAACCAAATCCCATTCCTTCCCAGGCTAGCATAAAACACACGAAAAAAAAATTCAGCTAAAACAGCTAGAAACCAATCAAGAGGGAACCCACTTCCGAAACATAACAAAACACAAAAATGACAGTAAAAACTCAAGAAACCCATATCAATAATGGAAACAAAACCCCCAATTGACATAAATAAGAAAAAAACAGGCAACTTACCCCACTAGCAATAACAACCCCAGTAACAACAGGAACCAAGGTAGCATAGGTAAGCCAAGCCTCTCTCTTAAGAGTCATCAAATAAGCGAAAACAGCCGTAAAAAACGGCGTAGTAGCACCAACAGCCTGATTAAAAGAGACAGGCAAGAACCTCAAGGAAATATTACCAAACACAACCGACACACAAAACACTAAACTTAAAGCCGAGATCTTCAAGAACTGTGTTTTAGACCGAATCGTCTGCATAGGTACCATCTTCATCCACGCAATTGCGACGTAACTTAACAAACTACAAGCTGTCATGTGACACATGGTCAAGAAGATCGGGTACTTGAACCCGTAATTGCTTAACAGGTATTTGTTAAGCAACAGAACTCCTATGTTTGAGCAGTACCATGATGCCACTAGACTGATCGTGAAAAATCGTGATGTGCTCTTCATCGTGGGTTTTTTGGGATCGGACGGTGGGGATTTGCGGAGGGGCTGTCGGTTCCCGGTGGTCAAATCAGGTGGGGTGAGGTGTAGGGGAATGATGAGGATCTAATGGAGATTATTGGAGGGCCTTCTCCCATGGATCTGTGACATGATAATAATGATGATGATGATAGGAGAGGATTTATTTATTTATTCACAAAGGGAGGGATATGGAAGGATTGGGAGGTAAATGAAGGAACGTGGTTTTCCTTCGCAAATGAAGCTGAGGGAGGAGAGGGAAACGAGGTGGTGATGGTAAACGCGTTAGGGGCTGGGGCGGGGCGGGGCGTTTCGTTTTAGCTTCCGTTTATTTTCCGTTCTCTCTTTTCTCCGTGCGGTGTTATTTTATCTTTTGGGTTTTGTATGCAGAAAAAAAAGAGATATACGGTGCTTGGTGGTATTTTTATTTTATTGTTTTGTGTGCATTATAAGGAAAGGTGATGCTTTGACTTTTCATGTAATTAAGAGGGTTGAATTTCTTTAACCCTCCCTATCTTTGCTTGAGAGTTTTTTTCACCTTTTTCCCTTGTCAGATTCATTGTTCTTATTTTCATTTTCAATGTGAAATATCATTAATTCAGCCCACATATTAAGTCATAATTTATATTCAGTTGAATATCAAGAATACAAAAATTATTGTGTTCTTGAAAAATTACTCTTTTCGAACCTTTCAAGTCAAGGAGACAATAGCTAGTAAAAATTATGGGGTAGGAAAATAGTGTCCTCTACAATTTGATTTCTCAATTCAATTGACGAGTGAATCCTTTTCATTTAAAACAATCTCAATTTTTAATTTAAATACACATTTTGTTTCCTTTAAACTACTTCCTATTCCTATTATTATTAACATTGATTATTCAAGTAATCCGATGATTAATTTTTTTAACAAGATTTTGAATTTATATATAAATTATATTATTATTGATAAAGTTTTATTTTTTAATAAATTAACTCAATTTAATCAGATTAATCTTAATATAATTAGCTTTCAGATATCAAGTTTTTTTTAAAAAAATTATTATGGTGTATAAAATAGGTACGTGAACGAGTATAGATGGTGGGGTTCCCTTTTTTTTCTTCAAACTCGTACAACACCATGATTAATTAAAAGGCGATTAAGAGATTCTTTAATTAAATAAATGTTCATTTAATAAAGGAACAGAGCCCTCTCCCCTCCCTCGTGGTGCAGGGAGAGGTCCGGGGCGAGAAAAGGAAGAGAAGAACTAGGCATGCCATTTTTCTTTTCAGTGGTTTAACACCTGAAAAGCTCGTCATCGCTAGAGGCAGGTTGGAGGGGGAAGCACCGGTCGGACCTTCGGTTTGTATGCATTTGAAAAAATAGAAGGAGCGTGCACTCAGATTAGGAGATTATTATTGGAGTAAATACGAAACTGTACCGTTTATGAAGACTGGACGGAGAGGTCGTCAACTCGTCGTGGCTGCAAATGTCGGTCCAAGTGGCGCGCTGGTTATTTTTTCTTTATTTTAAAGAAAGTGGTGTGCGAATCTGTTGCCATGTGGTGTGCTTGACTGCTCGTGAGTTCTCACAGTGGGAGAAGAATTTTGGGGTCATGCATAGAGCATCGGGGGTTAGGTGGGTCCCAGTTATCCATGGGTCTATCTGTTTAATTTTACATCATCATTACCTCTCTAGGCTTCTTCTGCTGATGATGCCAGCAAATAGCAAATGTCATGCTGGGCACTCGGTTTCAGCATGCGATTGGGTGATTTTTTTGTTGTTGAAGATATAGTTTGTTTTTGTATTTTGAAAATGAAATTTAAATTTTATTTTTATTTTTTTCTAAAGTTTATATATATAGAGAGTATTTTGGAACACCTGACTAAATCCCTACATGACCAAAGGCTTTCAATAACAGGGTTTTTACCTAACTTCATTATAATAAATGCCAATGGGTTCTTAATGAGAATTTGTCTGCACCTATCAATTTCTAGGCCATTTTTTAATTGCATCGTTCCAAGATAACAATTTCAGGTTTCATTATTTTATTACAATATTACATGCTTGGGAAAAAACCGTCCAAAATCACCCTGGAGGAGTCTGTATGAATTCATCAGTATCAGTTTTTATTGTAATTGTTAATCATACTTGTCTATTTGTACTAAATTGCGTTGTACTCTAAGATGACAATCAATTAAATTTTCGTAAAACATTTTAGATATTAAAAAACATCAATTTAAGAAATGAATAAATAATATTTTCGAGAAAAAATAAATAATTTTTAAAAAAATAACAATAATTTCTAGAAAACTTAAACTTCCGTTAATGAACAGTTTTAACAAACATTTGTTTGTTCATTTGAATTCAATGACTTAAATTTAATGAATATAATACAAGAAACGTTAAATGATCCCAGTTTAAAAAATTGATGCAATAGATCAATAACCATCGAACTTGTAACTCAATTATATGCATGCAAGAAATAAGATCTTGATTTCAAAACACATGTGAAGAATGAAGAAAGAAGAAGTGGAAGACCGAATCTTATATTTTTTTTTTATTACTATTAACATAAGTATCCGGATCGATTAGCTTGCGTATACCTTAATTAATTTTATAAATTTTAAAATTAACAATCATATAAGTTTTTAACAATTATTATATTAACAATTATAAAACTCAAATCTAACATCACAAACAAAAAAAAACTATTTAATTTTAATTTTTTATTAATTAACCACCTACTACCAACTAAATAATTCGAATCTTATAATTTTTTTTAATAAAAAGCACATGGTCGGAGACAAGTTTTTACGCTAATAAATCCATGCGCGTTTAAAAGTCTACTGCCCGTTTTTATTTTCCTTTAAAAAATCAATTCCCCTTTTTAGAATCAAGTTGAACCGCCCTCCATGTTTTTTCCACAATAAAATTCGAGTTTTTGAAATACTTTATTGTGCGTTCACATGTTCTGGTTTATTTGCTTAAGATTTTATCAATAAAAAAATAATTTTAATGTATAAAAAATGACTCGAGAATATTCTTATCATTTAGAAATTAAAAAAAATATATATTTTTTTAATCAAAATCAAGTTTGCCAATTTTCTCTATCGTCAAAGTTTAATGTAAGATTGAGACAAGGAAATTGAGACATTGAAACTAGACCTTGACCTAGTCAACTATAGGAGACCATCATATAGAACGTGATAGAGATTAAACATTTAGACAGACCGTGTTAGCAATTATATTCGTTTTTTCAACATCTATTCAATCCTTACTTTACATTCCGAGCTCCAGCCTGTGGCAATGCGTTACGCTAGCTTAATCGTGCATGATCTGTGTGGAAAAGTATACTTATCCTCGAGGAAAGCAATATGTCATGTTGCTTGATGCGTCCTTCGAATCGACGCAAGGTTCTTAATTTCGTTTTCTCGGTTAAATTCAAAACCAAAAGCTTTCTATTCAAAAACAAAAGGAACAGAAACTGGAGGGCCATAAAAGCTTCGATTCGTATTGCATAAATGCTAATAATTATAATTATCAATGCGTTCATAGCTCAATAAAAACTTCAATGGACTATAACTCAACTGATATTAACTCTCTCATTTTGTTTAAAAACCTTTCTTTTGTAAAGAAGAAAAAGGAGATGATACTGTTGCAAAATAATAGAGAAGTTCAAATCTCGCATTTGTCTGGAAAAACAAGAATGGTCAAAGAAAGGTTTTTGTAATCTAAGTCATCTTGAAGGCGCTAGCAGGATTTTCTGTCGGAAAAATCTGCAATTTTCTGGAACTCTCAGTGCGCTCCAACCCGAAACTAGAACAATTTCGGGTTGTTGGGTTGGTCATGATTGGCTACCTTAAAAGAAAGAGGGAACAGTATTCCCAACACTGAGAATTAACTTTTGAATAATGCAAGAAATGAGTAAATTACTAGAAAGAAAACGTAAAGTACAGCAACTGTTATTCTTAACAAATCACCATGCAAGCAAGTAATCAAAGATGTAACCAATGCAATTGACTGGTTCTTCCTGGAAACATGATGCAAGGATGTGTCGGTGATAGTGCTTTAATCGTAGGTCAGGACGAGACGATGTTTTAAAACAACCAGCAACAGTTCATCAAAATTCATTATAAAAAAAGGCCAATTGAATCAAAGTACATTTCCCAGGTGGCCAGATCCCACCAATCATTTACTGATTCAAGAACTCTCAGTGCTCTCCAACCCGAAACTAGAACAATTTCGGGTTGTTGGGAAGGTAAGGCTCAACTCCACCCCCAAGTTGAACCCAGCACCTCTTGCCTGCAAGAGTTACCTACGACTGGAACCAATAGGACCATTGGTAATTAGCGTGCTATTTTCACCGAACTGTTGGCCAAGTTCGGATTTTATCTTCTTATTTTTATTTTATTTTATTTATGTGGATGTCTGGGCAGCTTGCGCGCATGACTAATCCCACAATTCACTGAACATCTTGCAAGCCCAGTGAGCATATAAGACACCGCAGGGATGACAGGTGTACACGCCGAGACTTGAATCCAGGATACAGAGGCAAGGAAACTCCTTGTCATCGCTGGGCTAGAAGCCTTGGTGTTCTTATTTCACTTGGTAAGTGGTTGAAAAAGGTGGTCACCCCAAACATGATCAGAAACTAGCCTGAATAGACGGGCACCGTGATGGCTGCTTTGGCTAGGAGAGAAAAACAACCACTAGGACCCAAGACGGAGAAGATACACAAAGGTCCACGAGGGAAGCATACTAGACGTGCACATGTGCAGGAAAAAACCAAAACGAAAAATACCGGGACTCCTTGGAAAGGAAGACCTATCCCAGTCATTCAAAACCGTAGTTATGTGGAGAAAAGTTATCCACAAATAAGCTGTAACAGGTCCATTGTTTACAGAGAAAGATGCTCATTTTTTAATAGATTAATATTAGCCAGGGAATATTCATTTTATGACAAAAAAAAAAAGGAGAGGAAAGAATGATTGCATTACCTCCTATAAATCTCAATACTCTTTTCCTTCTCTGAGCTAGTGGTTGTTTTTTCAAAGTATATTTTATTTAGAAATGTATTAAAATAAATTATTTTTATTTTTTAAAAATTATTTTTGACATTAACATATTAAAATAATTTGATAATATTATAAAAATATTAATTTAATGTAAAGAAAAAAATAAAAAAATATTTAATATTTTTATATTTTTAAAAATATAAAAATAAATAGCATCCAGTACATTGGATCTTCATTTCGACAAAACCGTAGACTCTAGAAACGCAAAACTTCATCTGTCCCTTACCAAACATCTAGATTATAGTCATTCTCCAGAAAGTATTACAAATAATACAATAAATCCAATGCAAGAGCCTCTAAATAGCCTAACCCATGTTTCAAGTCACCTTATTTCTCTCTTCCCTATTCAACTTTCTCGAACACTAAACACAATCTAGAAAACTCAAATAAAATAATATATATATATATAAAAAAAAAAAAACTAAAGCCACGGTACAAGGGAAGCTTTGTTACATCTTGTAGCCCAAGGTCATTCCCCTGGCGTAGAGTCCCGGGACAAAAAGAAAAGGAAACAGAGAGAAATTAGTAGCTGAAATCTATAAGCTTTCTGCAAAAAAAAAAAAAGAAAAAGAAACAAACGAGGGCTTAAACTCGAATTCTTGAATGCAGAGTGAATACAGATCACAAGCCATCCGTTTTCTGGCTCGTGAAAAAATAATCATTCTGGGCAGAGGTTATTTTTCATTCCGAAATTCTCAGCTGAAATTGCTATAGCGTGTCTTGGAATTTTGATTTTGTTGAACATTTCTTGATCAACAACTTCTGCGTGGAGATGTGTAAAATGCAGGGACGTTAACTGATTATCATAAACTCGTGGGGTCATTGTCGTCGTTTTCTACTTTCTACAATCTAACTTAGACATTTCGCTGATGACTATTGTCACTGGCTTTTGGTTGGTTTGGTCACCTAAGATTTTGTGATTTATACCAACAGCGAATGTTATCAAACCCGAATCGAACAGCAATCCGGTCAAGCTAACAGATCACCTGTCCAAGTAGTAAATCATTGATCGAACGGCTAGGTCGATTCATATTATAGTATAATATAAATTTTGCAGCAATGAAGTATAAACAAAAAACGATGAAATAAAAAATGCACGATTTTTAAAAGCTCAGATACCAATGCTAGTTAGCTGTTGAAAAGTGATTTTCAAGAAATTAATTTTTAAATTTTTTTGTATTTGTTTGCTATTAAAAAAATTGATCAATAAAAAATATTTTTTAATAAAAAAAAAATTGACTTGGTTTCCAGAAAAGTATTTTTCTGAAATATTTAGATAAAAAACACTTTTTAAAAATTATAAAAAAATTAAAAATATCATATTATTTACTGATTATATCAAATTTGGTCATCAAATCTTTGATTACTATATATTTTTTGTTTTGAATATTTATTTTTCAATTTCATCTCTTCAAAAATTAATTTTTATATTAATTTTGATTTTAATTTTTATAATTATTATTTTCTTTTCCTTTATCATTTTTTTACTATTACTATTTTTATATCAAGTGTTAATTTAAAATTACTATTTTTTTAATAACTGGGTCAATGCTAAACGCACCAGTGGAACTATTCTTTCTTCTCTCATTTTAATAAACGGATTCATGCTTGACCCACTAGTTAAACCGGCTAAGTTTTACCTAGTTTGGCTAAATTTGACCCGATTTGACTACGTTCCTATCTTTAACATCAACCCAGTTCGGCTAGATGGCCTAATCATCTGGTTTTGATTGGATGAGCTGGTCCAGTCAGATTTCGACAACACTGCTAGGAGCTCCATTATTCAACTCAATTTTAAACAATTTGTGAATTTCTAACTAGCATGCTGCCAGACATAAGAGAGGCCCTCGTATTAATAGTTTGTGCAGCTCTAGAAGGAAAAAAGGAAGAAGAAGAGAAGTGGGTCCTCATAGTCACATTAAGCACGACGCGATACAACAAATATATAATAAAGGGTTTTATTCATGAATACTAGAGGCTATATCCTTCACAGGCAAAGAGCATGACCATGGTACACCAAGGCTTCTAGCCCACCGGTGGCAAGAAGTTTCCTTGTCTCTACATCCTGGGTTCAAGCCTCAACGTGTATACTTGTTATCCCCGTGGTGCCTTACATGTTTATTGAATTTACAGGATGTTCAATGAGCTGTGGGATTAGTCGTGGTGTACACAAGCTGACCCGGACACTCACATAAAAAAAAAAAAAAAAAGAGCATGACCATGATGCATTTAAGGAGACGGTGTCATTGTGTCAGTGTACTAACTGCATCATTCTTAGATACCCAAAGTATGAGTTTCATGTTATAAACACTTTAAACACTTCAACTCAATTGAGATAGTACACTTCGAGATAGATGTTATGTTTTAAAAATTTATTAAAATAATATTTTTAAATTTTTTAAAATCACATCTCAAAACAATTTAAAAATATTAAATTTAATTTAATTAAAAAAATAAAATTTTAAAAAACACGGTTTGAAATGTCAACGACTAACATTAACGTTCAATGGGATTGTCAGAGCAATTAGTCCAAAAAAAACAGCTCCAGCATGACCTAAAGCACGAGAATTTACCCCGTCACAATACCAAACATGCAACAACTCCCCTTCACAGTCCATGCAATGATGTGGCCACTAGTGATTTGCATTAAAGATGATGAAAAGGAATGAGAGCAAAAGATACACATGCGGTTGAATACAACACAATAGTTAGCCCCCGTGCTTTTTTTGTTTACAAACTTTAAAAAATTATTATTTTAATACCTTTGAAAAAAAAACCATTTTAAAAAATAATCATTCACCGCATTTTAAAAAACAAGATGATGTATTTTAAACTTGAAAAAGTATCAAAAATTATTATTATTATTTTTAAAGTTATTTTGAAGATAAAAAACATAGTAATAATTTAAAACAAAAATTCAATTTTTTTAAAAACTACAGTTAAAAACACAGGGCCAACCGAACCACCCCGTCCATTCCTAAATGCACAACAGATTGGTGGATGCCGTAGGTTCACTGATCTAATTCTATTGAAAAGCAAACATGCACCACATTCCCGCACAACAGCCACCATTAATAAAATATCGGTCTCTCCTAGGTTCACTGATCTAATTATATTGCCCGGACTCAAAACTCCCACCATCACCTTCTAGGTTCAAGTTTCGCATTTTGCGGGCCAACAAACACTTAGTACGGGCATGCTGCGGATGCAATCTGTTTATTTCAGATGCAAACATCATCCAGCACAAAACCTGAAGACAACAGCTGTGTCCCTTCGGCTACAGGCAGGAAACGAACTAGGATCAGGATCGCAAAAATTCCACAATCGCCCAGATGCTAAATACATAATAAGGTCACTAGGAAGACCACCCTAGAAACACCCTGGTGGAAAAAAACCCAGACTCCTCTAAAAGAAAAGCTAAAAAAATCAACAATGAACTTCATCTTGGGAAATCCAGTGGAAATTATGGAAAATCCCCACAAATAAGTTGTATACAAGCCACTCAATATTTGAAAGACCAATGAGTTCATTTTAAAAAACTTGTTTAAATTAAATAAAAAGTGAACACTCAACCAAATGAAGAACAAATTGGTGGAAAACACCGACTGATACAAAAGTCCCTGATTAATTCATTAATTGACTACAAAAATCCTCTCTGCCAGCTACAATTATCCTGAGTAACTGCAAGAGTAAAAAACAACAGTATCATAACCAAAGTCAAAGATAAATCTCCAGCACAACGCTCCAAAAACAAAAGCAGGCACTGAAAATTGTGGTCGCGAAGCCAGAAAAAGGAATCATATAGGGTGGATGGGTTAAAACACACTTCTTCTGTTATCCAAACCTGATTGGCCATGAAATAAACCTGATGTTAAACTATCCAAAACAATTGCATACGCCAAGCTTTGTCAGTATTACAGTCACAACTGTATCCTGAAAAGATGGCACTTGGTTTTTTGAAAAGTAGAGATTAATATAGGACTGGAAAGTGATAATTAAATTACAAACTGAAGGAGCGCTTTTATTTTATAATACTGATTCATGCATACAAGAGTAGTAAAGCACGGTTTACAGACCAATTTGGAAAAAAAAAAAAACATCTTGGCAGTTTGAGTGAAAATAAAGGCTCCCCTTCATTTTGTAAAAAAGTGTAATCCACCTCGCATCCAGCTTCCAGAAGAAACCATTTGCAATATATGATTTTAAAATTAGTCGAAAATAAACATACATCAACAGTAACCATTTACCACCATCATCACAATCATTTCCCACATATTACAATCCCACAGGACAATCAAAGTAATCCATGTTCTATCACAAAAAATTATCCACTAAACTTACACATTAGATCCTGATCTTATAGAGGCAAAATTCAAATTAAAGCAACAAGGTCAGGGCAGGAATGCAATTCTATTACAACCATAAACAATCCTACATAAAGAAAGCACTAGAAGTAGGAAGCAACACATAAATGAGCTATTGGCAATGATCACAGGGCAAAGTGTTCCTCAGATACTGTACCTCAGATATTGCTGGGATACATGAAAACCCGTACTCGAGCTCCCTGCAAATAAACCAAAAATTGATTAAACAAAGCCAAATAGGCAGAAACTATGGCATACCAATAATAATAGCTTTGTTTATCATTATTTTTTAACAATACCATTGACTTTGGAGGCAGATTGGATTTGAACTTGGCTCTCACTACACCGCTGTTACCATGGGGCCTGGTGACCTTGCCCCAAATGCAGCGATAATGGGATCCATCCCTTTTCACCTTGGCCTTGTAGATGTATGCCATCCGCTTCCCAGCATACCAGGCAACCTCTTCTTTTGTGTTGACGCCCTCAATCTGGATCAGTGATGTGTTGGCATATTGGTTGGACTTCGACCTACAACAAAAAAATATTTTAATCTCCAAACTAATCCACATAGCATGTCTATACTCTGTTTCATTTCTTGTCACATACTATTCATTTTCCGAAGCTCACACAAAAGAATCAAACTACTAGAAGTAAATCCACTATATTAGTTGCACTAATTAGTCTATTAAATATAGTTCATTCATAAACAAGCAAAACTTGTTTTTTTTACAAAAACAAAATTCTCTAGCAACTAGCTAATAGAGCATTTGCTTTTGATGAAAAGCATTTACTATAGATATAAAAAAGGAAGCTAAAATTCAATTAGCACAACAGAATGACAATAGCCTCTAAATATCCTAACCCGTGATTCAAATACCCTAATTTCTTATTTTTCTCATTCAAATTTCTATGTAATCAAAAAAATCATAAAATACAAATTAACAGATTAAAACCAGAGTACTAAAGTCAAGTTTCGGTTATCACCTCTTATAACCCAAGACTGTTCCCCGTACATAAAGCCTAAAAAGAGAAACAGAAGAATCGTCACGAACGCAATTATTAGCTTAAATCTGCAAATTCTTAAAAAATGAAACTGAATACTTTTATCCAATAAACATTTGCGTATAAGGAAGGGCGTGCGATTATAGATCGCAGACCTGACTCGCTCTCCTTGGCGTCCCTTCACCATTTCAATTCACCGAGTCCAAACTGCCTCGCAAAAAGCTGCTCACACTCCGTTGCGGCAACGCGTATACCAGAAAACCCTAGATTCAAGTTCTTCAGTGTGTTTATATAGAGGAAGGAGAGTTCGTAGGCCGTTCTTATGGACTATAAGAGTAGGCTTTTAGTTGGGCCTATGGCCCATGTTAATTTTATTCAATAAATACGTTTGCGTCAGCTATGCTTTTTTTTATATGTATATATTAGCCTTCTGGTCCGTGGAAATTATCAGTTCCTGATGCTCCTAATCTTTTGGCGAGACGTCCTTATAATTTATATTTGGGCTCTTATGAAACCCATCACGGTTGGATAGCATCCAAATTTCAGGATCCTAGAAATAGACAAATGATGGAAACAACAATTATCGGCAAAACTGTTAAACAAAACCAAGTACAGATTTTTTTTTCTTAATTGTTGAAATGTATTTTTGTAAAATTTTAAATTTTTTGTTTTGGATTATTATTTTTAATTTTTTAGATTATTTTGATGTAATGTTATCAAAAATAAATTTTAAAAAATTAAAAAATATTTTATTTTAATATATTTTAAAATAAAAAATATTTTAAAAAACAATCATAATTATAATATTAATTCATTCAACAGTCAGCCAAATCAACATTCTACACTCTAGAAAATGGGATGAAAGAAGGTGAAAAATAATAACAGCAACGAGAATCTAGAAAATGGGATGCTAATATCTGTTCTCCTCGCAGATGTTGCGTTAATTTGATGCTAGAGCCGATGAAATTAGCATTTTTGAATCACCTAATGTCAGATTCTCGCCTTGCTAGCAATGGTATTGGCCTTGCAATCCAAAGACTTCGTTGTCGTGCAATGTATGAAGGACTAGGATTTACAGAAGAAATTGAAAAGCTATAAGTTGGTCTGTAGACTCAAGAATGATGGTCGACTGTTCATAGCTCTTCCCTTGCGGTACCTGGAAAAAATAAAATGACCCGATAACTTTGCTGGATCTTGCTAACTAAGCAGCACCAATTGCAGATATGAAAAGGACATGCTGGCTTTCACAGGTTGCCATCACATTCTTACAGTAACCGAGAATAAGGAGTTAAAGGAATACATAGAGATAGAGTAACACACCGGAGAACAAAATCATCAAAGGCACAAAGCAGTGATTTGAAGGGTTTTGCCCCTAGACTATAACAGAGATTAGTAGCAGTGTTTCTTGAGGCTTTGGGATTTACTTTTGCTGCAGGGAAAAATTATTGTCATGACAGGATTAAATCACTCATAGCTAAGTACCTAAATATATACACTCAGTTCTCTCTGGCAAAGAAAGAAGAATTGAAGCCAGTTATGGACTACCAAAGCCAGCTAGACTATATTGTAGCTGTCGAGAGTGGTGTTTTTGTTCTTAGCTATGATGGTAATATGGCCAAGGCAGTTACAGGTCACTGAAAATATGAAGGAATTTTGTTGATTTGCCAGAAGAGATTTCCAATGTCGAAAATTCTAGCTTCAATGAAACTGAATGGTTGCATGACAAATTATTCTAGGTCTTCAAACGCATGTCTCTGTTTCAGTGTAAGACGGAGAGGTTTTTTATTTCAACTGCTCAAAACTCAATTTGCTCAAATGTTGATAATAAATCTACAATTTTTCCCATTCCGCAATCAAATTTACAAGGAAAATTGTACTCGCAACAGTCCACATACTATCAGAAATTCAACTATACCAATCCAGAAAGAGGATTGAAAAAGTAAGAACAAAAAGGAAAAGCAAGAGAAAAGTCCTGCTACTGCTATTCCGCTGTATTGCCTGAGACAACTCTTTGTTTCCAAGCTCTACGTTCTTTGTAGCTTCAACTGCCTACAGTACAACACACAATTTTGTTGACTGTCAAACCAAAAAACCAAAAAAAAAAAACACTAAGGTTGATTATCAGTTCAACAGGAAGACCAAAAACACGGGCAATTTTGTTCCTCCTTCATCTTCTTCTTCTTCTAGTTTTTTTTTTTTTGGATGCAGAGGCTCTGTTGTACCCAAAGCACTAAATTTACCCACTAGCCCAGAAATTAATTGATATACTATAAGCTTAGATAGTAAAATCTAAATGCAATAGGGTATAAAAGAGAAATGAACAACAACGTCATAGGATATTTCTTTTTTTCCCCTCGAAGTTTAAAATACAAAGGAGCATTCTGCTTGCAGTTTATTCTTCATAATGCAGGCTAGAACTAACATTCAAAGCAGATTTTTACTCGACAGAACCCAAACATGCTGCCTCACATAAACATTAATTTTCCATCCAAAGATAAAGGAGGTTCAAAGAAATGTAAGTGTTCAAGCTAGACATGCTGACCTGCTCGTACAGAAGCTCTATTTGTTGTGCTTGTTGCAGAACATGCGTTGACATTAGGTGATTCAATGCAGACATTTCCAGCATCTTAGTTTCGGTTTCTCGAACTGCTTCTAGAAGACTAGTCAATTCCACCTGCAAAAAAGTCCACCAGCAAGCAGCTCAAATTGGATCAACCTCAAAGAACCATCTGAACAATTGAAGAATCCCATACTGGAAAAGGTTGTGAGAAGCTCATCAATAGATATTCTTATAACCTGCAGGGAACGAGTCTCATCATCCAACACTTGCTGCTGCACTCTAAGAGACTCTGGCTGAATGTCATCAAGTTCACTGAACTCTAAATTGTTTGTTTTAGAGGAATCAACAGTACTTGTATTTGTATTTGCAGCCCGGTTAAGCTTTCTTCTTGGTATCCTCTTATTGATAGCATCTTGGAAGCGTATAGCTCTTAGCTGATCAAACCGTGCAGTGACAGAATGAAGTTTCTCACTTAAAATCAAAACCTGCAAATTTTAAAAGCAGCAGCATGGTGAATTAATTTGGCAAAACAATGCCTTAAATTTCATTTCAGCCCAAAAGAAAAAAGTGAATCCTATGCTGGGATTTCAATATAGAAAGTGATGTTATTAGCAAATCCTGAATCTGCAAAGAATGAAATTTGTATGGAGACTAAACAAAGACAAATGACTCTCTCCACCACCACTGTGACAGCAACAAAAAGGGTTTGCATCACAATACTTGCATGAGGCGTAAAACACTGTTTGTAGTTATAATATCTAATACAACTGAGAATTGTGACAATTTACAATTAGAGTTCCAAGGTCCCTAATTGATTTAATATTCGCACTATGCTACATGTTTAGAAGAATAGATCTAAATTAAATAGCAAACTTCAATCACAATCTATACCATGGAGATTAGGAAGAGAGAAAGGTGATTCAGTCAAGGAAGGATACGGTTCCAGCAAGCTAAGTATTTTATCCCCAGACAAATTTAGCATGCAATGAATAATCTCGGTTAAAACTAAAGAAGAGAATAACCATACCACCCCATGTTTGTGTGCTATAGTATCAGTGTTGGAGGTATCAGACTTGATGCCAAGCCACCCCTTTGTGTTTGCTGCTTCATCGTTTATGCTATTCTTGAGAATATCAATTTGTTCTTTGCATGCTTTAATAAATGCAGTAACCTGCAGAAATTGTTGTTACAGAAAATGCTCAGGAAAAATAGTCCCATATAGAGATAAAAGAAGATCAGATGGCCAGAAGGATAATCCAAGTTATTTTCAATTGCTGCTTTAATGAACATACATGGAATTTGTGATCCCTCCAACAGAATAGAAGAGACAATAAATAGTTCATTAAGACATACAATTAAACCTAGGAGTCCATCACAGCAAGGTTCATTGAGCTATTACCCATATGGAAGGCCAATGCTTAACTTCCGGGCATCAGAACAAGATAAGCTAGTTAAAAACAACACCCGATGAAAAACCAATAACATAAATAATACTAACATTTACTTATTTTATCAAGCACAGCTAATTGAAAGATGGATTATTTCTACACTGTCTCCAACTATATAGGAGACATTGACCCGACAGACTATAATACCCCACAACTTACCTCTTGTTCAATACTATCCCTCTCCTGTTCAGTGGTACGATGCAGATCAACATAATCCTTCCTATGCTTCAACATAAATTGTTCTAATGCTCCAATGCTTTCAAGCTAATACATACACCAAATGAGCCAACAAAAAAAAAAAGAGAGTCAGCCAGCCAGTCATATATAACTTGTATATGCATCCAAAAATGCTCCTTTTGTTTAAAAAACAACACAAAAATTCGAAACTTCAGCCTAAAATAAATAAAATAAAAAACAAGGTTAGCATAAACAAGCAGTGTCGAGCAGAGTGGCAGCATCAAACGTACCGTTTTAAGAGCAGCTCTAGTAAACGGTGATCTTTTCCGTGGTTTATGAATAATAAAAGACGCCATAATAGCTGCCAATCTGGGCTGTCAAAAAGCAACCACAACTCTAAATTCAGCACCATTGATATAAGAAGGAAACTGTAATTTGAAGAAGCAAATGAATAAAATAATAAAAGAAAAATTAAACTTTTTACCTCATTGTAACCTAAAGATATAGCAATGTGCCTCACTGCATCTTTAAAATCCTCTGTTCTATCTCTAATTTTCGCCATTCTGTCTTTATACCATCACCATTAAATTACCTTCAAAAACCAGAAAAAAAGATCAAGCTTAAATGGGCGAACTGTATCGAACCGAATCGAAAGAATCCTGACAGTGTCAGTGAAAAGGAATTTAACTATGATTAAGTTGAAGTTGCAGAATTGTTTCGAATACGAGAGGGGGGAGATCGCGAGAGAGGAGAATTGGAGACCCAGAAAAAATCTAGACTCAAAAGAGAGAGGCCAGGAACGTTACGTTTCTCTTTCTTTTCTAATTTTTTAATAAATAGACTTGGTTGGGTCCATCATAATAAACAAATTAAACGGCCCATCAAATTTACAGCCCGTTGTCGTGTATAATTATTTCATGACTAAAACCAAACGTGCCCTTGATAAATCTCAATTTTCAAAATTGCTTGACAAGACAAGGCTTCAACCTCAACGCTCTAATTTGGGCTAAGCAATTCAAGTATCAAAGAAGCAGCTTTGCCTTTACAGGTTATTTTACAAGTACAAATTAAGCATTTTACTCTTCTGTTCACTGAAGTTCCGTTCTTTTATATTTTGTTGTCATCGTTTTGGTATTCTCTATTTGATCTGCTTGATTTGTATGGCTAGCCCTCTTTAATTCGCGACATTTTGAAAAAAAAAATTTACATTTATTTATGTTGCCAACGATGGCATTTTATGATTTCGTGTTCAATGCCTCAGATTCTCTTTATGAATTTTTCTCTTTGAATTTCATTATTTTAAAGCAGTTTCTATGATATGAAATGAATGATCACATTTTTTATAACTTACACATTTTTATATCTTTGGATCAAAACAAAAGGTAGATAACTGAGATTTATGTTCACGATTTACAGGCTAGCACAGGGTTGATAGAGCGATAAATCCCATTTTTACACACATAAGGATACCTTGTCTGTAACAATTGCTGGTTGCCGCTTGATTGTGTGCCTTTTCCCTCTTCATTATTTGGAATTTTGTTGATTCTTGGAACACGAAATTTGGGTTTTGTGTAGTTAACTAGGGTTTTCTTGATAATGTAGGAAATGGGTTTGTGGACGTTATTGGAGGGATTTCTGCTCCTTGCAAATGCATTTGCAATATTAAACGAAGATCGTTTTCTTGCACCTAGAGGATGGAGCTTCTCTGAATTCTCTGTAGGTCGAACAAAGTCTTTGAAAGGGCAGCTTATAGGTCTCATTTATGCGACCCAATATATGAGAGTTCCACTTGTAATACTCAATTCCATTTGCATCTTTGTAAAGCTGGTGTCTGGATGATGCCGCTGAGGTAAGTTAAAACCGTATGTATATGGTTGTTTCTATGTGTGATTGCTGGTATAGATTGTATGGTTATATTTGTTTTTTGTCATGTAACGATGCCCTTTTCATAGCGGTTAGCCCTTACCATTGATTTGGACTTTTCGTTAAACGCAAAATGGATAGAAACTGAGTTCTTTCATTATGATGCTGTTGTGGTGACATGGATTTGGTGATAGATGAGGTAGAAACTTGGGATTGGCGGCCTTTGTCACTAGTATACTTTAATCATTGTTTGTATGATTTGAAAGATTCAACTGTTTAGATAGGGCCTCAAGCAGAATAAGGGTTCAATTGTGTTACGGCAGGGAATGGTTTTCTTTTCTATTACCTTCCCTTTTAAAAGACAAAACAAAAGTCCAGGGTCATTTTGTGATCTACGCTTACACAGTGTATCATCACAGATGTTTGTGGATGAGGATAGCAAATAGTACTTGAAACGATTTTCTTTCTCTTAAAATTAGTCAGGTGGGAAGAGAACAACATGTTGTACCTTTGGATCGACTTTATACTGGAGCTGCCAAAGGAAAAATTGATATCAGATATTATAGTAAGACGACTGGATGTGATGTCTCTCTTCTCCAATCTTGTATTGATTGAAGATGAAACCCACATATTCCTTTGCTTTGCGCATACATTGGTTGTTGTCTAGTCTTTGATTTTTGTTGCTTCAACTCATAAGGTGACTAGTTTTGAGAAGGATTCCTTTAACAAAAAAATGTAGTGAATGCTTAAAGTTCTTTGGTGGGAGACCTATCCGTTCCTTCAGCTTCACTTGATACCTTCTCTTTCATTGCTTCTTATCCTTCTCTCTCTCTCTCTCTCTCTCTCTCTCTCTTAATTAACACAGAGTTCAGGAGTTTTCATCTGAACTTGAATCTAGGTTATGGATTTTTGTTTATAGCTATTTTTGTGTGATTAATTGAGTTCCTTTTCTTTTATGTGGCAGCAGCATTCATGGAGTTTGGCTAATAGGATTGTAAACAATATTTTATTTTGGAAAGGCTGAGGAGGCATGTGACTCAGAAAATCCAAGACACGCTTATTTTGGAATATCCTTTATTACAATTACTGATTTTAAGGTTCTTTCTGTTGCTTAAAAAAACACGACGAGATGTGGGATGAAAATGGCGTGAATTTTGCTCAATTTCATATTCTGTGTTTGTATTGTTCAAAAAAACAAGTTTCAAAAGTAACTAACCTTCTATGGCACTATTAATGTGTTGCTATCAACCTAAATATTCTTCATGATTTGATTTAGTAATAATGTTTTTCCTTCATCTCTCGATAGATTATGTATGGAAATGTGATGAACACTTTTTCTAATGGTGGAGTGGATGTATTCTGCACTTGTTATGCTTGTGTGTGAAACTAATTAGGACTCGACCTTTTGGTTCTTTGGAACATTTGGTGTTCATTTCATCAGTGAGGTGAGTGGCTTGATGTGATTCTGCATGCAACCAGATGTTGAAATAGCGATGCTGGTCCCTTGTTTTTTTTTGTTTTGTTTTGTTAATGCTGATATTAATAAGCTAAGTCTGATGCTTGCCCAAATTTTTTCATAAAACTAGAGGTAAAGAAAGCACTCTTTTCACCTCTCCTTGTTTCCCATCAAATTATCGAGCTCCCACTCTCCACTATAGGATTCTACAACCTCCGGGCTATACTGTGATGGAGAACACAAGTCCAGGCCAGAAGATCTTTTAGTTGATTCAACCGAACTAGTTGCTACATCTGGTTGAACTATGTTGGATAACTGTTTTTGCTAGCATTTTATGCCGGCATCTAATTTTTGCAGACTTTATCAGAATATCAATTGGAATAATGAGTTCTTCCAGGTTATTGTAATGCTTCTGGATATATAATCGGACTATCATTTATTGATCAGACAACCATTCTCCTGCGTTTTTAAGCAGAGAATTGGCTCAGTGGATGAACTTACCGTTTCCTTTATTTATCGAGGCACCTATGCAAGGAGTATTTTGAAGCTATGCTCCCAGCTCTCCCTCCACAATATATTTGAACATAATGAGAGACTTTCAGGGTACTTTTTTTTTTTTTCTTTCTCGACAGTTGCAGTTAAAGAAAAACACTTGTCCGGATGAAGATGTGAAGCTATTGCAGAAAATAAATTCACATAATTAAGAAAAATACTAAAAAAAATAAGTCAAATACTAAAAAAAACAATGGGGACGAGGTCTAAATCAAGTAGGTTCCAGTCTTCCCTATATATCTGCAAATACACTGTATGTTTTGGAATGTACAGCAATGAGCCTCAGAGCTGAAACTGCTGCTGCAATTGACATGAGGCCGAATAAACAAACATTGAGCCAGTGCCAAAGCTTTTGCAGAGAAGTCAATTTGTTATGCTTTGCTTTCAGGTACATGTGGTTGGCAAGAATAAATGTCAGTGGAAAGGTGCTGATGGCGCCAGTAAGGCTCATAAAATCTCCAAGGAAGGGCAGAAGAGCAGCCACCAGCGTGTTTATAGCTAGGTAGCCACCTCTTACACCGATCCTAAACGACAAGTTGCGAATTGCAAATGGACTTCCTTTAATCCCAAACTTGGTATCCAAATACTCATACATTGGGCTCGCGAATATCTACAAGAAGCATGTGTAAGTTAGCGCAGCAGTCAACAAAAAGATAAAAAGAGCTTTTCAGAAAGCACAGGTCTTGAATCATTTACATGCAAAGCAATGACTGTTTGCAGGAATGCAGATATGTTGGCCAATCCCTTCACCCAAACAGGACCATTGACGCTGCTAAGCAAATAGGTTGATGTTGAACTTCCATAAGCCCAATATCCAATGAATGTCACTGCATACATTGGTAAAACTCCAGCCGTGAATTGGAAGTAAAGTGCTTTCATCATGTTACTGACAACGGGCTGTTTTATTGTTGCCTGTTGCAAATTAATCAACAAAAGACATGTTAAGCTTTGAAGGCAGAGCAGAGAAAACAAGAGAAAAAGGCAGAAGCAGAAATAACCATCTATATAGCCTACATCCCGTGAAAAATACTACAGTCAACGGGCGCCTCGAGAAGTATGCACTTTTGTGACTACCAAACACTGGTTTCCAGAGAGTATGTGAAAAAGGATCCAACTTAAATAAAATCTCAAGATATATATAGAATAACAGCCAGATTAGAATAGCTATTCAATAAAAATGCATAAATTCCCAGACCACAATTACATGACTTCATTTTTATTTTATTTAGATGGGGCAAGAGAACACTCCCAAGTTATGTGAAAAGTCCACAGACTTGAATCCCTCGCCTACCTGTATTTCTGGAAGCATTCCTGTATTAAATGCAAAAACCAGATTAGCAGATGCCCCAATTGTTGTAAAGATTTTGCTTGTTGTTGTTCCTGGAATGTTGTAATCCCTGGATGGTGCTTCAATCCCTACAGCAGCATAGATATTAATGCAAATTCAGAATTAGAAAAACAATGGCCAGGGCTGGAAAAATTAGCAAAACAGGAAAAAATTTATGTAAATTACTGTCGAACTCAAATTCAAAGTAGTAAGCAAATATGACAGGAAACGAAGTAGTAAAAAAACTGAAGGAAAATGAAATAAAAAAAAATGGCAGAAAAAACTCCAGGAAACAATGTGATCTATAAGTTGTTGATTCTGACAATCCATGGACAACATACAGTATGAAAACAGCAGTCAAAATCATACAAAAACAAAATGCACAGTCGAGTTCAATGAAAATCAAGGATTATATCGAACTGTGTGTCAAATTTACTATTGCTGTGCATGTCAGACGGCATACAGCATCAAAGGAAAAGCAGTTATGACTAGGCATTTATTGGTTGCAAAGAGAACATCCCAAGAACTGTGGATGTCCCAAAGATGAAAAGCAGGGATCATATATATTTCACATTTACACATTTGGTTCACTACATAAAGAATTGCTTTGTGCAAAGGATGTATTTTCCATCTTGCTTGAAAACATATTGCAGTTACGGACTCATCACAAAGGTTTGCAATATCCCCTTTATAGAAATCCTTCGTTTATTCAACACAATAAAATACTAAAAGGGAAAGAGTGCACGAAGTACAGTACATGGAATTACTAGAATGAAATGCAAGCAACAGAGTCTACAATAGCACAAAAAATTCGCAGCATGTAAACTTACCATCTTTAACAGAGAGCACAAATGCCACAACTATATATATGACGCTGAGAACCGTGGAAACTCCCAGCCAAAGTCTGAGAGCTGACAAGTGGGGAATTGATATGCCAAACAAGGCACATACAAACCCAGAAATGGCAATGAAGTATGGGAGTTTCATGACCTGGTCGTCGCTAAAAAGAACATAGAAGGCCTGCATAGCAAATGTATAGAATTAGAAAAAAGAAATCCGGAAAAAAGAAAAGAGAAACCTGGAAGTAACTTCATATCATCATAAAAATGAACTTGTTACACCCAGTAAGAATAATCCAAATCAATGTTCCTCTTATAGGCTGTAACTTGTTCATAATTGATTAATTCATTGATATAAAAGAAACGAAGATGACAAAATGCATAATTTTTAATGAAAAACTGAGAAATCAAACTTTATTGACAAAAGCAAGCAGAAGAAAAAATTTCCTCCCGAAAAGAACACAATGAACTGCAAAAAAGATTCCCAGTTAGACCAGACATGTTAATCTTGCAGTGACAAGGAAACCAATACGACTAAAGTAATGTTACCTTTAAGGCTGATCCAGCCAAAATGATGTATCCAGTGTTAATCATAAAAAGATTAACATACTGCAATGCCCAGGTAATAGAATAAGCTTTCCTGCCTGCAGCAAAGAGGCCCCATCAAACACAAGGAAGTGGTGATAAATTAATGTTCATGACTAAATAAAAAAAAATATATATGTATAATAGATCCTTATTCCTTTCTTTTTCACATACCATAGATAAAGCCTGCGAGATCTCTGTATCTGATATGTCTCCTCCCACCAAATTCATGGAGCTTGGCAACAAGAGAATTTGCATACAGTGATATTGCAGTGGCTATAATCAAACCTATTACTCCAGGTGTCCAACCCAGGGGAACCATAATGGTACCAGAATATCCCAATACATAGGCACTGTTGATACCGGTGGTGAGTACAAAACCAACTTGAAACCATGAATCTGTAAATTCCAACACAGAAGATCAAACGACCTTAAAAGTACAACTTAGTACTCGGACAATGAAACACCCTCTCATCAAAAATCCATTTTCCAAACGTTGAAAAATCAATCAGAAAAAAAGGGTATCAGAAAAGAAAATACCAATTATAAATTAATTAGAAAAAAATTAAGAACACGGAACTCTATCCAACCCAGAATTTCTTTTTCAAAAAAGTAACAACCTTACCAACATTCCAAGGAATCGAAACCGAACTGACGTGTTATGTTTTTACTCAGACAACCGCTTTCATATTAAGAGATAGAAGATACCAAAAAAACACAAAATCCCAAGAAATGGAAAAGACAGATTCATTATGCCAGAAGAAAAGGAAACAAACCACTGCTAATCTGATGGGCAGTCTCAGGAATCACAACTGTTGACTTTTCCTCGTCAATAACTTTTCGAGACAAGTTAAAATTCCCAACTCCATCTCCATTATTCACTTCCATTATAAAGCTTCGTTCCTGGCGATGATTGTCTCTTGACTCTTGTCCTCCTACCAAGAGCGGCTGGTCCTCTGCCTCTTGAATTGTAATGTGTGTAACACCCGGATTGTAGAATGAGTATCTGCTTTCTATTTATATATATAGAAGTTATAGTTGTCTATCTTGAGGCGGAGAGTTAATCGCAGCCAGTAAAGCGAGACTTTAATTTTGGTCCTAAATTGTTGGTATGAAAGAGGATCATTGTTACTGCTGTTTCTCCATGTGCTTTTCGTATTGGATCCGTAGCGGTTGTGTTCAGTTAAAAGATCCCATGATTGGCCAGTTTGGATTGCTTGGATCTTTTCCTTCAAATTGCGTGCCACTATAAGACATTGAAAATTAATAGGAGACAGACCTGGTGCCCTGTTCACTATCTTGTTCAGGAAATAAATGTTACTTTGCAATGAATTTTTTTTAAAAAAAATATATATTATCTTTTATGTGATTTTTTAATATCAAAAATAAATTTTAAAAAATAAAAAAATTATTTAATATATTTTTAAATAAAAATTATTTTAAAAATTATTTGTTATCAAAATATATCTGGACTCTTACTTTTTTTTTTAATATATGACGTGACATCAAAGGAGATGAGTTAATTACTATGTAATTTTTTTTATTGGAGTCTTTGTAATAGTTTTGTTTTATTAGAAGTGTAGAGTGTCAAAAAAAAAAAAATTGATCGATTGAGTAATGCCCATTAAGTTCTCCTTTGATAGATGTCTAGTAAGTTTAGAGTTCAAACCAATAGCTAATGGCATTCAAAAAAAGGTAACCGAAATTCAAAAATGTCTGCAGAACAAGAAGGGGAAGATAGTAGTTTTAAAATCTTCTCCGGTCTGGTGGGTTGACCGGTAAAATTTAATTATAACTTATTGATTTTTATTTTATTTTATTAAAATAATATTTTTTTGATAGTTTTTTTTAAAAAATAAAAATTAACTTGTATAATCTAATAATCTGATTAAAATTTAAAACCTAAATTTTAAATCAATTCAGGTTTAAAAACTAATGGAAAAATTAAATCGAAGAGACACGACAGTGCACTGCTCATCGATGTCATGTCGGCAAACATAAAATGAATGTCCGTGGTTATCTTTTCTTTTTTCAAACCAGTCCTCAAATTTGATTTGTGATGTTAGGACGTTTATTGTCGATTTGGATTTGATGTCATGAGAGAAAGGTATTTTTCCTGCAGGCGGTAGCAACTCTTTCAATGCACGCGAGGGAGATTAAAGACGTGTTTTTTTTCTTTTAACTCATGAGGTCTTAATTTATGGTGTGCGAAGGCACATCAGAGAATAATTGAAGAAGGTAAATAATATATTGACGAAGACAGGGAAGCGACTATGTTTTTCTTCTAACAAGAGTAAAATATGATTAGTTTTAGAATCCCCTTTCGGTATTGATCCTAAACTCGTGGTCAAAATTAACCATTAAAAATATATAGGAGATTTTGCCATTTATTTAGAAAAATATAAATCAATCGTTATTTGGGGGTAAAAAAACACATGGAGAATGGGGATGCTGCAGTACGAGGTGACAGGAACACGAACTTCTGGTGTCGAGGGTGTTAACTAGGATTGGAATTGGAATATTCAATCTGTACTTTTCTTCGTGTTCATTTATTCCTAGTTTATAGTTTATACGGCACCTAAGGGCTTGAAGAAGGAAAATAACGTGTTTTTTGCGCCCTCTTTGTGGAAATAACAAATTGAGAGAAAATGAAATGAAAAGCAATTGCAATAGTGAGAATGCAATCGATGGTCTAAACAGAAGGTGAAAAGTATTACAAGGCCCAACCGGGGGAGAGTTTTTCTTCCGATCCGTTCCGTTCCGTTCCCAAGATAACATCCATATCTTTTTTATAGATAGATAGATAGATACAGAGTCTCGGGTCAACTCACAGTTACTGAACTAAATTTATGAAACAGGACTTACGATGCGTGGTTCATGATTATTAAAAAAGTCAAACTAAAGACCACATTAAAAAAATTACTATCTACTTTATCAGCTCTCATCCATCCATCCATGGCCGTGTCTCTCCATTGGCACAGGCAACTCAGTAGTTCTGTCAACACTGTCTTTCTCGGTGCCAGATCAATAGAAGAAGAGTGATTTCGTGAAGATTCCGTTCGGAATCCTTGAGAAATGAAGATGTTGGTGTTGATCCCATAAGAACACTTTTAAAATACAAAAACAAAAAATACATTAATAATGTTGATCCCATAATCCTTCCATCCTTCCATTGTCAAATAAAAGATGTTGATGGATAGCTTTTTGACGATGTTTGAGCAACTACTTTTTATAAAGGACTTGGAACCATTTCTCATATGCGACTTTTTTTAGCCTCTTTTTTTAAAGGATGTGATGATACAAAGAATATCCGGTCATGGTTATCAATGCTGTTTATTTTTTAATGTACTTAGTTGTAATTATTTTTTAAAATAATTTTTATTTAAAAATGTATTAAAATAATATATTTTTTATTTTTAAAAAATTATTTTTAATATCAGTACATTAAAATGATCTAAACATATTAAAAAATAAAAATAAAAAATAAAAATATTTTAAATATTTTTAAAAATATTTTTAAAATATAAAAATAAATGGTATATTATTAATAATGTTGATCCCAGAATCCTTCCATTATCGAATAAAAGATGTTGATGGATAGCTTTTTGACGATGTTTGAGCAACTACTTTTTACAAAGGACTTGCAACTATTTCTCACACGCGACTTTTTTTAGCCTCCTTTTTTAAAGGATATGATGATACAAAGAATATCCGGTCATGGTTATCATTGATTGGGGGTGTTTATATTTTTTTAAAATAATTTTATTTAGAAATATATTAAAATATATATTTTTTATGTTTTACAATCTACATAAAAACAATCCAAAAACTCTTAGAAAATTAATTTTAAAAAAATCAAAAAATAATAAAATAATAATTCAACCGTGCCAAAAAAATAGCAAAGGTAATATACAAACACACACATTTGGATTTGGATTTGGATTTTTTAATTGAAAATGTTAGATGCATTAATTTTCATTGCCTTCACGGCTCTCTATCCTCCCCGTTCTCTGAGCCCGAGGTGACAAAAAAGAACTCCCTTTATACATGTTGTTAGATTAATTATTCTCCCTCAACCCATCGTACAAGAAACTGTTTTTGTTTTACCTTTTCATTTTTGGTGCAAGAGAGCGCTATGCATGCAGACTATGTGGGTGTTTAGTAGTGTGGTTGCGGGTGAGGTTTACCCGTAACTAGACTACCTAGTGTTTGGTTAAAGAAAAAGTAAGATGTTTTGCTGGTAGGGCCCACTGATATTTAAGGCTGCGCCGTAGGTTTTCATGCTGCTGACCCGTTGTTAACAGTGGAGCATGGCTCCACTGTTCAATGAACAGTGAAGCCATGCTCCACTGCATACTATTCGCTAAGTGAACAGTGTGAGTGAATTTTAATTCACTCGCACTGTTCACATGAACAGTTAGCTTTTTCTTTTTTCTTGAAAAATTAGTAAACAAATTATTTTTTTTCTGAAAAACTAGTATATTTAATTAATTGCACTCATATTGTTCACGTGAATATATATATATATATATATATATATATATATATTAAAAAATTAGTTTAAGGTAAATTAAATTTATTCATACTTTAATCTCAATTTTATTCCTGAAAAACTAGCACTTGATATTATTTAATAACACTACATAAATTAGAAGGATATCGCGTAATGACGTAGCATTTGTGAAATTTGATCGCAATTACGTTACTGTTGGGTCCGGCCCAGTAAAAAAAAATTCAGTTTTTATTTTTATTTTAATTGTGTTCTATTTAAAAAATTAGAAGGAAATCGCTTGATAACGTAACAAAAGATTCAGTTTTTGTTGTTGCGCGCTTAAGAAACCATGAAAAATATAGTTCTTATTTGATATATTTTGTATGTGATGACATTGCACATAGTTTAATGGAATAATAATAAAATTTTGATATCAATATTATTTATTTTATGATGTAATAACAGTAATTAAATTTACAATATTTAAATTAAAAATCATTAGTATTAATATATATATATATATATATATATATATATATATTTTAATTATTTTATAACCTCAATTTGAAAAGCAGTTTTTTAACCAAACACATTAAATTACTTTTTCTTCAACCTCAATTTCAACCACAGTTTTAACCAAACGCTTATTTTTTCAAACCAACCTCAACTAAAAGTACTTTTTATAAAACAACTTTTTTCAAACCACAACCATAAAAGCTACCGCAATACCAAACACACTCTATATTGCTTGGCATATCTCATTATCCTCTGTACTATTTTTCTATTAGCTGTCGAGACGGTAATGGTTGTAGGATATTATTGTTTTTGTGTTTTAAAAATATATATATTTTTAAATTAATTTATTTTATGTATTTCCAGATATTTTAATATGTGATTTTAAAATAATTTTTTTAAAAAATATATATATATATATATATTATTTTAATACATTAAAAAATAAAAAAACTTACCTTTTGACTCTGAAATACTTTCTTATCCCATGCAATTAAAGATTTTTTTTTATGGAATAACGACAGGCCACATGTAAGGTTGTCAATGCCATGATTGCATCAGAAGCAAGTGGGTGCTTCTTCGTGTTTTTTCCTGGTCTACTATCGGTATCTCCAAGATAGGCCCCCGAGCCAATAAATGAGGAGTTCAGTGCTTTGTTTATTATTATTATTATTATTAATAATATTGATGTGTTAACGGGCTTGTATGAATTTTAATTAAGTTTATAAATTTTGAAATTAATTATTATATAAATCTTTAATAGCTATTATATTAGAAATTATAGGATTTAAATTTAAAATTATAAAAGAAGCAAACACTTTATTTTCAAACTCTTACTTTAAGAGCTTATGGATGAGTTTAGTGCTTTGTTATTTTATAATAAAATGGTTTGTTTTGACCCTTTTTTTTTTAAAGCAAGTATTTAGGGTTCCTAACAAAGGTTTTCATATAAAATATAATATGATTGATATTTGACCAAAAGCATGTTAAGAAAAAAAGTGTGAATTATAAACACCGCACAATTTCTTATGGCGCACTGCTCTTAAGTGGATAGGGGTATCAGAACAGCTTGGAAAGTAAATGATTACTAAATACCAAAAAAGTAGAATCAAATCAGTGCCATATATTTATGCTTTGGCCTCTTCTTCAAAACAGATATTCTAATTCATCATTTTTATAATATAATATTGGAATAAATCAGTTTTAATAATATTTGCGAAAGGGACAAAAACCATTAACCAATTTATAATATCTTTATGCTTAAAATAATAATAATTATAAGCAATACATTTTTAAAGTAAGGCCACGTGAAGATGATGCTTGTAGTGCTCTAAAAAGGTACACCACATAAATTAATTCCGTGGATTTTTTTTTCAATTTGGTTGGAAGTCTTTGATGGCAGCTGAGTGTTTGGTAACATCAACTAGAGTTATTTTTAATTGAAAATGTGTTAAAATAATAATATTATTTTATATTTTTCAAATCAAAACATTAAAATAATCAAAAAATATATAAAAATTTAAATTTATTTTTTTAAAAAAAAATACTTTTAAAAGCAAATTCAAGCACAAAAACAAACACTCCCATATAATATATAGTTATTATATGAAAATAAAAGAGATAAAAATAGTACAAATTCTACCTTCCATTTTAAAATAACAAAAATTTATTCATAAATTATTTTGAATACAAATTTATTTTATATTTTTTTATGAAATTAAGGCACCCTTGAAGATCAAGGGTAAAGATTATGCAGTAGCTAGTAAACATTCAGGGCAACATCCCTGACCTTTTGCCGACCATCAAAAGGCAGAAACATGGACCCCTAATTTGGATATGGATCATCCGCTCCAAAGCCTCTTGGGCCGAGGAAGCTCCAAGCCTGCTAAGCACCAAATAACAATTCGGTCCAGCAAATCATTACATGGCTCGTTTCACTAATCCTGGATACAAATTCACGGCCTCGAGATTAGAATGTGCCCGGATACCAATTATCTTATTCAAGGTAAAAGATGCTTCAACGACAACCAAATAAAAATTAAAGCATATAATAAAATAATTCTAACCTCACTCAAATTAAATATTATTCAAATAAAATATTAATATTTTTTATTTTTTTTAGAATTAAAAATAAAATATAAAAATCATATATATAGCATTGATTTTAATTTCAAAGACAATATAAAAGTCCATCTGATTAAAAATAATCCATAAGCTACATTTTTAATGCAGTTCATAAAAATTTAGCTGATATATTTTATTTTTAGAATTCTCGAGATATTGGCTCTACTAATAAACAAGTTTTTCTTTTTTCTCAACATACACTTGACATAATCATATTAATTATTTACACAAGGCATTGTAAATATAGTCGTTTCAAGTTACTATTGTTTAAATAACGAGAAGGCAAAGTTCTTACCCCTGAGCATTAACATAAGGCTGTCGAGCCTTTGTGTTAAGTTGCTGAAGATTCAAATAAGATTTTGATGGGTTAGGGCTAACAATTACTGCAGGTTCAATCTATCAACATCAATGGAAGTTTAAAGTCCACGCGATCAGCAAAGGCAATGATGAAGTTGAACCGAATTGTCTCTGGATCAAAGCAAGTGAGCAAGAACAACACAGTTCGATGTTGAACAAGTACTTTGCAGGCCTTCTAAACGAAAAGAGCCAGTCAAACAGTTATCACTTCTCGTTATGTTTCCATGTAACTTGATGACTCTGCAACTCTATGTGAAATCCTCGACATACTCCTTCCATCTCGACAAGATTTCAACTCACCAGAGGACTAGTAAAATCTTAAGGTCACTACTCATTCCCGCAATTATTGGAGAGATAACCCTTACCTTTCTTTTGAGCCTTGACAGAAAATCTTTTATGATTTGCCCTAATTCTAGACCTTCTCCGAACGGCTACATATGGATAGGAAGTATACACATGCATACTCTAGCTACCCGGAAAAAAAAAACAGAAAGAAAGAAAAGAAAAGATGGAAGTGGACCTGCGATATCTCGTTTACTTGGAAAAAATTCCTCTGATCCTCCACTGGTCAAAAGAAAACTCTTCACACAGTTTCACTATTCCTGCGGTGAAAACTTATAACCGACAAGTTTAGTGAGAAGAAAGAAACAAATATATGTAGAAATTGTTGTTGAACCAAAGGAGAAAAGCACCACTGTGATTGTAAAAGCACTTACAGTTGTCTAATTACAGCGACTCTTATGGAGGAGCCTTGAAAAATGGAGATACCAAAGAGATAATCAAGGAAAACCACTATAAATTCCTGGGTTGATAATCTTTTCCATTTCTCTTTTAATTGCTGCACAGAGATCCTTGATTGCGATTTGAATTAAATTTGCGCAAATTGCTTGTGTTCTTCTATCAGTCCACATATAAAAAATTAAGTGCATGACTCTCTTAGGACAGTTAACATAGACCTCCATGAGCTCTCAAAACATTTGCATGCTTCATGTTTTGTGAATGCAAGGTAAAGCACCAAAGCTCCTCTATAGCATTGCCAGTTCAAGGAAATTAAATTAGCATATTTATAGCACCGTATTAGAGGGCCGGCAACCATCGGACCGGCTTTATTTTCTATTCAACAAATAAAAAAGAAACCAAAATTAGTGATAACTAATTTTTTGTCGTTAAAAGGGGTTATAAAATTCTTCTTGTGACGAGCTTAACATTCGTCATTCTGAGGTTCTGACTCGCCCATTTATTGTCTAGCTGACACAAGGGCTCGCTAACAATCTTCAGAAAATAGGAAAGCATCTTGTAATCTTGTATTGTTGGGAACAAAATGAAGATGTGGAGAGGTTGTGTGTGTCTAAGGACAATTCCTAAAATTCTATAATTAATAGAATCTGAATCTATTTTAATGTTGGAGGCAAAATGATACCGAGTGGGGCTCATATTGCCCACACCTTGGATTTGCTCCCACAAAATCATCACTAGTAGCTACAGAGGCAGATGTATAGGGTAGCAGTTTAGTCAAATACAGCAATATTTTCTGATTCTTTGCACCAACGAAAGTGCAACCCACGACAAATTTAGCGATTTACATGTTACACCCACAGTACGCAACATCTTCGGTCGGCATGCGCAACCCTATTTTTAATAAAGCATAGTAATTAGCCGCTCTGTTTAAGCTAATTAATGTCGTGCTATTTAAATCGGGTTAATCGCCTGTATTTTATAAAGCTGGTGTCTTGTCGTTACCAGTGTCAACATCCTTCCACGCTCAATCAGTTCCGACAAAAAAAAAGACGAGTACATGTAAAAAGGTGACTTTCTAACATCTCTGAATCAAATCGATAACCTGATTCATGGCTATAAATTAAGTTTCACAAAGTGCAAAGGAAAGAAATTGTTAGGGAGCACTAGTTTTTGAAGGGAAGTCAATGAGGTTTGGGTCCCCAGGCAAAGAGTATCCGATTCCCTTGTGGACTTGGAAAAAAACTCACATCTAGGGTTTTTCTTTTGAATATTGTCCTTCATAAAATTTGTGTAGTCCAGGAAGGGGACATTTGGGCTGCATATTTCACGTTTGAAGACACTTTGTACAATATTCCATGTTAGAATATATGTGTGATTCGGAGTAACTATCTCCTATGATGGAGGGGGAGCAATTATCTTCTATAATGGAGTAATTAACTATCTTTCATTATTAGAGATAGAATTATGTAATTATGATTAGTCAAATATAACAATAGAATATAATTTAAAACCAATATCATATATTTCATGAATCACGACACATCACCCACTGTATTAATCAATTACACAACTCAAAGTGCTTGGCCAAACTTTCTCATAGATTCGGGAAACTTCTGAAATCTTGTTTTGTTATTTTTTATTTATTTTAATGAGCTGCAAATAGTTTATTGCTAATGCTCCTTGTGTCTGTGTCGTAATCTAACTGGGTATTTTTGTTTCCCAATGTTCACAACTTGCATTTATATGTTGATCCAGTACTTCTTCGTAATATTGTTCTTACTAAATTTTTTAAATTACTGGAAACCTCTTTTATCACAAGTGGAGCATTAATTAATCTGGAGTGATGCTTTAGCCTATGCTTGTCTCTATTTTACTATAAATTAAGATCAAGATGCAAACCTGTTTACTAGTTAGCTTACCTAATTTCAGAGCACACACATAAAGATTTTGAACCAATCCTTCACCGATCTAGAGTGATTGGCTTATAGCAAAGCAGGTTTAAGTTTTAAAAAATCGTGTAATTAATTACATAATTTGCTACTCATAATTTTAGAGTATCAAACCAACCTACATTCATCCATTCCCTTGTTTGCTCTGTAACTCTGATGGATAGTGAACCCTACTTGTAGATGTTGCCTAAATATTTTTTTAAAAGAGAAGGACTAAAGAGTCCAAGAAAAGAAAATTACAGGCAACGTTGATGAAGGATAGTAGCAACTCCAATCATATCCTTGATTGAACAATAACTTGATAATTTTTAGAAGAATCAAAGTAACGAAACGAATAAAATAGGACAAGCATTGAGCACAAGGCTTTTGCTACTGTGATATTATATTGAAACATCTAATCAATTAACAATTTGGGACTGATAGATACCAGAATATGCAACACTAGCTATGCGTGTGTGATAATCCGGGGAAAACCTTACACGTAAATTAGGCTTTCAATGCTATGCAAAATTGATTTAAACTTGAAACATAGGTGAGTCGGGTTGTTGGTCTTCAATAGTGGTGGAGATTAGCCAGAAAAATAAACCCTCATGGGATGATGAACTCTTCAATCCTCAAGTCAATAAATATACAAAATAAAAAATTTATAGAGTAATTGTTAAAGAAAGAATATTAATTCTGCGAACTTATCTGTTTACTTAATCACCTAAAATATATATAGATCTTAACATATGAGCTCACCTCAAATATAAAAAATAATATTATGTTTGGTTGATGAAAATATCAGTTTTCACTATTAATTATAGTGCATGATGCTTGAGCAATTAGTGAATGTTAGTGACTAATCATAATAGATAATTATAGTGTATATTAGTAAAATAATGAAAGATAATTATAATGTTAATTATAGTGTATATTAGTGAATGTTGGTTTTAAATTATATTCTATTGTTATATTTGACTAATCTTAATTACATAATTCTATCTCTAATAATGAAAGATAATTAATTACTCCATTATAGAATATAATCATTCGGACATGGATCACACCGATTAGGCCATGTCTAAATGGAGCAGCCACACCATTTGGGGCTAGCCCAAACCGGTGAATTTCTTATCTAATTTTATGCACCATCATGTGACCGTACATGGTAAAAAAAAAAAGTTAAAAAAGAAAGAAAGGCCAAGTATGTCTAGAAAAAGCTCAATTGCATGTGTTAGTGATGGTGTTTTTCTCATTTAAAATTAAAGTTGTCCTTGTATTAGTGCTTGAATGCATGAGCTCGAGATCCGTAAATGCTTGGAGTTCGTGATAAAAAAGGGAACCTAATACGGAAAGGTTGGGGCCATGTGACAAAAGAGATCAAATGGCAAGTCATTACTAGATGGCAAGTCATTACTAGAATGTTGGTGTCATGTGCTAGGAGGGATCACGTAAAGACCTTCACTACAAAAAATTAGAGCAAATATAAAGGACTTTTTTAAGGTCTTATCACATGCGTACGATTCCTTTGCCTTTAGGACACAGTCTGAGGCCCAAAGTGGTAAAAAGAAGTCCTTTAATATATCATCTTTCACTGCCTTGGATTCTAATTAAAGTCCTCAAACCATGTGATTTGGACCTCGATCCAGGGCCACATGGCGTACGGCCATACCATATAGTGGTTTAGGACCTTTAACCCATGTTTCATAGCTTTTTAGATACGGTTTAGGCAAGCAGAATATGTCAAAAGGAGTTAGGTTGAGCAAGAACCTGTGGAAAGTTGTGCAAACCTGCAGTTAGCTGTCGGTGTTTATGAGAGAAAAGTCAACGTTTTGAAAAGATGAAATCAATTTGTTGGGAGTTTGTAATGATCAGAAATTAAAAGAAATATCTAAAGAAATGGGGGTAAATCCTTGCCAAATCATTTTTATGAGTAGAAATTGATTGCATTATCTTCAATACGAGGGGCGCTGTTTTATTTGCAGTATAGTTGTGATTTGCTAGCTTCCACCTGGTTATCACGTTGATGATGGTTCATGAAAAGGACCGAATTAATTAAAGCTCGCAGTTTGTAGGAGATGGAATGTACATATGCGTGTAATGTAGCTGCAAGAGAAACTCTCCCTTCACCAGAAACTAACTTCTAATTCTTTCACTGAAAACAAGAGTTCTCGGTTGGAGATTGCGTAGGAGCTCCGCCAGAAAACCTCACTTCTTTTAAAGATCGGTACAGACTCCCTCGAACAACAGATAAATTTATCGTCTCACATGTTTTGAAAGAAGGAATAAATATTCGTCCTTGGTTAGTTACATGTTTACCATTTAAAATAATCTTGAAGGACTAAATGTGGGTATTATAAAATTACCAAATCACATTCATGACAACTGTAAGCAACAACAACAAGAAGATACTTACCTCTCTTGGAAATTTTCTCGAAGCCAATGTCCATTTCCTTTTTTCTGGGGCAAGTAGACAGTAGTATGTAGCCTTATTAAAATCAGATCCAATGGCGTAGTGCCAAATTTGGAGCTTGGATTAATCCAATGGTTTGTAAGTGGGAATATTGCGAAGTTTCATTTAAAATCTAAAGAAATGAGTTTAATGTGTAATTAGATCAACCAAATGAAGCTTGGAAATAAGAGTTACTAAAAGAAAGAGACAAATATAAGATATCAGGTAAGAGTTAGTCGCTGAAAGCAATTTTGACAAACTCTCTTCTACAAATATGTAATATGAGAGGAAAATTGATTTGTTAATTACCAGTAACAGACCATATGTTCAGAGCACTGGTCGTCGTGCGAACTTTCAATATATATATATATATATAATGAAACACCATTGCAGCTATAGAAAGACTGAAGGAACAAAGAAAAGCTGCTACATGCATGGTTGTACTCAGATTTGAAAGAGAAAGCAGATTTAGACATGAAAAAAGCATATATATGACTTACTTGATCTGTAGTTCTGTACGTTGATATAATAAAATTGTCTGTCTGAACAAACTTCAACACAAGGTTGGTTTTCTCGGCGAGCCATACTAAACTTGTTGGTGTTGATGATGCATGAGAAGGGCGAGTGCGTGGAGCATCACCGCTACTAAAACCCATTAATGTTATAGAAGCCACCAAAGGAGGAATCCAAAGGGGTAGCATGATCCAAAATTATGGGGACAGACACTTGGGATCAATGCGATCCCTTTGGATGCCTCCTCTAGTTGCAGTAAAAACATACAAGAACCTCCATAGAAGTCTCCAGTCTCTCTCTGTGTGTAATATAGAGAGATGTGGTTTGATGGAAGCCTTGAGCCTTCAATATAAAAGAGACCAAGTGCCCCAACAACGACTAAAATCTTCCGTTCTTTTTTTTTTTCTCCCTTTCAAATGCTAATTTACTTATTATTTATTTGTTTTTTCAGATTTAGCAGATCATCAGGACATGTTTTTCAAAGATATTTTTCTTTTTGTAGACCCCATTCTCTAACACAATAAACCGGACACAGGAAAAAGGTTGTACCAGTAGTGGGTCATCTATCTATTCTGAGAAATACCCAACAAGTTGGGTGGCAATATTTATTCATTTCATTTTCGTTGTCTCCGTATTTTATGAAGGTTTGTGGTCCAATCCATGTTCCCTCTCTTACACCGAACTTTTTTATGCTTCTTTCACAAGGAATACATTCCCATTACCTGTACAAATATAAAGGCATATAATTATGATCGAACTTTTTTTTTTATCACATAAATATTCTTATATATGGTCTCCCAACCTAAATGGCCCAATTGTTTGTATATATAGGTCAATGATATGACCATACGATTGACTGAAAATTATATTTCATTAGCGGATACAAAGCTTACCAAGCTAGTCATAGGATTTAGGTTCCCATCGGCGCCGCCGGGGTCAAAGATAGAACACATGACACGATGCGTAATTTGGTGTGATTAATTCAATAATTTCTAGCCTCGCTGATAAACTAATCAGATACTATCCACCTTCTCAAATCATATGCATCCAACGTCCATCTATAGGAAGATAGTGTTTATCTTTTTCCCATTTCTTTTTTGTTCTGCATGGAGTCTATCCATTCAAGGGTAATATTCTAATTAAATTAGCTGGAAAGTCCGAACCAGACTGTTTAGTGTGTGTGTCTATATATATATATATATATCTTTGTGTAAGAGACCACCATATATGAAATACACAATCAAACAAGATAGCATATGGGAGTTCGGCGATGGTTAGTACTATATATTATGATGAAAATTGCGTCAACAGAAAAGGTTGAGTGAATTTAATTAAGTCGTTTATTAATTTGAACTGACGATAATATATATTTTTATTAAATTATTTGCTAGCCATTGAATTATCAAGACTTGATTAAATTACATTATTAACTTAATTTATTAGATAGTTATCTTCCTTCATAGGTTTTATTAATGAAATTGCATTACTTTTGGATTTTTTAAAGCTATCGTTTTCAATAGAAAGTAGCCATTCCCTATCCTTAAATTTCACTTCATCTCTCATCCTTCTTAGAATCTGAGCCTTAAAGTGAAAATCTCAATTCTTACAGCCATTGAGTTCAATGAGTTGTACACAACTCCGACTTCGAAAACACTATCGCTCACAATTCGAATTTTTTCAACAATGAGATTCCAATATGGTCATATTAGCGCGGTTGAATATTCACATAAACATTATAATATATTGCCATGTGGAGTTGGATGTAAATAGTCCCAGCTGATAAATGCAAAGCAGTCGTTCGTACGTACATGGAATTACTAAAAGCGATTTCAAAAGGTAGAAGCTATAATTTCATCACTTGATTGAGTTTGTTTATCTCGCAACATATTACATTTCACCGCATAATGACCTTCTTAGGCGCAATTAAATTTGTAATAAAACGCTCGAATGATGACTTTCGGTGAGAGGTCAAAGTGTGGACAGTCACTCAAAAGAAGACCTTCCAGTACTGTCATGATCGACTATAATGCACCCCAAAAAAATAAAAAATAAAAACCCCAATAATTAAGTTGGTAATTAAGTGATCGGAGGTCGGGGAGAGAAATTCATGTGTAGAAAACCTGTATGATGAATCACAATTAATTATGGGGGGCCATAGGCTATCTTTATATATTCACATTATTAATATAAAATATTAAATTTTCATATAGTATACATCATTGGTTTTCGACATGTCAAGTTTCTCAATTCACACTTCTTCCTTTTCTAGTGGGAACGATACGTTTGCCAGAGGAACAGTTAAGGATGTTAAAATCCTTGGCGGTTTTAGTATCGCTATGTGCACAAATCTTGGGACATCCATGGATTGATTCGATTATTCAAGACAAATAATGGATTATTCAAACTTGTTTATAAAATTGACTAATTGAGCGTTAACATTTTGATAGATTTATTTTATTTTATTTGTTTTTAACTTTTAAAAATATATATTTATACATAGTAGGTAGAAGCAATATAATTTAATCAAAATTAATTAACCATTGATTAGTTAGAATATTAAAATGATATATGAATTGTACGTTGTTACAAGAAATGAAAATGAGGAGACGAAATTAAAATGATATATGAATTATTCTTGGATAATTTTATTTACACCATCAACATAATAAAATCATATAAAAATGACACTGAGTTATCATAAATGAAAAACACATAATAACATAAAATAGTAAATTTAAGTTCAACCAACTCAAAAATGAAAAACATAATTGTCAGAAAAATGTATAGATAAAAATATTATAGATTAAGAGCACACAAAAATATAAAAATAATAAATCACTCAGGATATGAATTTAATATAAATAATAAAAAATAATAATGTATATTAACATATAAACAGTTACTCCAATTTTTATTTTCTAGTTGTTAGTATATTTGAGTTCGAATAGTTTACTTTTCTTTTACAACCTAGTGTACACAGGAGACGTGGGCCTAAGTCTTAATTTTTGATATGTGTGTAGTCGTGGGTCCTTAACACATAATTCTGGCCATGTAATTAAATCATTCTATTTAGTATGTGTTTTTGGTATAAGTGTTTTCTAAAAATATTTTTTATTTAAAAATATATTTAAATGAGTTATATATATATATTTTAAAATTTTTACATTAACATATTAAAACTATTAAATTATTATTTTTTATACCCAATATATTTTTAAAATATATTAAAACAGGTTAAAATACAATGCAAAACATCCCAAAAATTCCCCTTCTTCCTTGCGTCCTCCTCTCCACTGTTTTCCAAGCTTATCATTTCTTGTTTGTTTCTAACCAAAAAGTGATAGAAGACAGTTTAATGCCAGTGATTTATCTCGTTCATGTATATGTGTTGGGATTATATATAAAAAAATATTTTTTTTATTAGATGATTAACCAATTTTTTTAAAATCAAATAACATTTAATAAAAAAAATTTTGAAAAAATTAACCCTTTTTAACAAGGTCATAATTTAACTTATGTTCTTAAGATGAACTCTTCTACTTTTTCTTTTCTTTTAATAAAATCCAGCTTATGTCACATCCTAGATTGATTTGCTAAATCAATATAGGTCTTACAATAATAATTGAAATATGATAGTTAAGTTACAAAAAAATGTATTTTAAACTAAATACAGTAACTAAATAACTTTCATGAATTCAACTCAAATATTTGTACAAGTATTTATAGAACTCTGAGTACATGTTATTAATCCTTACATAAATCCTTACACACACACACACACACATATATATGATTAGATAATGCAAGTTTATTTTCCAGCAGTGTGCGTGTATGTTCAAAACGAAAGTTCCATTAATTATTCTCCTTTGCTGCCATTATAACCAAACAGTAAGATTTTTGAAATTAGCAAAACGAAAGATGGTTGCTAACAAGCACTCGGGTACAACATGATGGCATGCATCTCAATGAGTTATATCAGCCATTGGATACAAGGGCCACCTCAAGATTTCTTAGTTGACCCTTCAGATTTCGATGTATGGTGCTGGATCTTGTCAACACTAATGAAGCATAAATGGACCACAAGCACAGCGCAGGCTTTCGATGGTGCTATACAGACCCTACCGACGAAATATTTTTACTCTCTCGCATACATTGTAGCAGGCTAAATGTGGATGGCTGCTACTGTCTGATATATAGTGATTTGAAAGTGTAGTTTTTGGTTGCATCCTTGGTCTGTATACATCACAAGGGTTCTCCTCTGGGAACTTGTGTATCTTCTTTGTAGGACATAGATTTTAGATCCAACCAGTCCTTGTTACCCCTCTGGTAGAGCATGAGGACCTTGCAAGAACGCTGCCAAATTGATCTTCCTCACATGGGATTTCACTTTGTGCCAGCCTCCATGCACCTCACTGTTAGAATGGACTCTTCAGAGCAGTGGGCATTGATCATGCTAACATTATCGATCGCCACGGCCAGTATTTCACTGAGTTTTCATGTTATCATATGGTGAAGTGGTCACATGTGTATACAATTAATGAGCTTTGTTGATGGTAAATTGTATTTTTCTTCTCATTGTTATCTTTTCCATTTTTAGTATTTTGGTTTTTTGCTCTTGTATCATCTTGATATTATCATTTCGATTGGTGGTCCTACGTACGTTGTCTAAGCCTCTACAATTATTTCTTCGTTGGATCGATGTTTAAGGCTTTGGACCACAGCTGCTGGCATCATTCTTCTATTCAATTGACTCGAGAGTTGAGGACAAGATTAAATAATCATGGAGGTAGATAACTCTCTGTATACAAGTGATATACAGTCATATGCTTTCCTGTCATCTTTCGTTCCCATGCTAGTCCTAAGAGTACTAAACTTTTTATCCTGCAATGACCTTTGACCAGACCCTTATCTTCCTGGTGTTTTGAACCAAAAGTAATGGTTTCAACTTGCGAGCAATAAATAGAGCAGCCTGGCGACTGGTTAGCTTTCATGGACCAGATCCACACCGGTAAAGATAGCAACATTGCAGTAATTCATGCAGTAGGTAGGGAGAGAAATTCTCTGCGGCCTCAAATATTAAACCGACAAAATCTGAAAGACTTACTCCGTTACGTATATACCGGATGACATCAAAAAAAGGCTAGACGTGGCCTTGAGGTTCTTTATTTTCTGCATGAAGATGACATTAAAATTGGTCGCCATATGAAATTAGATTTTCTTAATGGTAACAACACTTATTGACTGCAGAATAAGATCCTCTGGGGCTTTTTAACTTGAGGAGAGAGTCCCTAAAAACTAAAATTATCAATATTGTAATGACCAGGGATCCAGTGATACAAGATCATTAGTATCTTGGGGTGGCTAAAAAAACTGATAAACTAATTAAACTGAGAAAATCGAAAAAGAAACCCTGAAAAAACTGAAAAAAAAACCGAATTAACCGATTAAAAAATCACAAAAAAATTCCAGTTCGGTTCGGTTTCGGTTTCTAAAGTCTAAAACCGATTGAATCGAACCGAACCGGTTCAACCAGTCAGCACTTAAAAAAAAAAAAGTATAAATACAATATTTTCTAACCCTAAAATCACATTTAGCATCAGCCGCCCCTTCCCTTTAGCCTCCTCTTCTCTGCATATCCTTCTTCCTTCTCTTTATTCTTTGTAAACCTAAAATTACAGGCTTTATGGGGTGCTTGCATGATGTGGGTGAGTGTCAAGTGGTGGATTTTTTTCCCTTTCATTCCCCCCCTTTTTTTTTCCCTGGCTTGTGTGGCTGAGAGTTTGGACAATTTATTCATACAAGTTTCAGCCAACAAACATGACATCTTTTCTTTATTGTGCGTAGCTCTTGTTTTAATTGTGGGCGGTCGGGACATAGAGCATTAAAATGCTCAAATAAGAAAGATTTTTAGTTGCCTTTTTTGACGTAGGAATTAGGGATTTTTTTGGGACTATGAACAAGTTGGAATAATTTTGGTTTGAATCGGTTTGGAAGAGAAAAAAATTAAACTGAATCGAAATTAATCAGTTTGAACTGGTTTTCAATTCGGTTCGATTAAAAAAAATAAGTTGATTTGATTGTTTATTTTTATTCAAAATTAGACCGAACCAAAAATAATCAGCTCTGTTACTATCTATCTATCAAGCACTAGAGTTTTTAATATCACATGATTCAATCAGGACGATCTCACCAAAGGAGAAGAACAATTCAATAAGTGCCGAGGACACACATTATTACCCTGCCACTCTATGCCCTACTCCTAATTTGTTTGGAGCTAGCGGCTTCTATAGGTTACAGTCAGGTGTGCATTGGGAGTGGGACATTGACTGTCTCGGCTACTTGAGAGTTCATATACAAAAATTCCCTTTGATTGACAGCAAGACTAGAATCTTTTAGGGATGACTTGAGTTATCGAAAAATTATTTCATATATTGACGTACGATATTAGCAATTTGTTTGGTACACAAGCTGTCTTTGGCATTTTTTCCGTTGGAGTGTTGGGGAAATTGGCTAGGACCGTTGGGTCTGCAAGTGCAACTGGCTTCAACAAATTATGGAAGAACACTGGTTATATTAATTTTTCTTATAAAAATTGATCGCGTTAATTAATAAAATGAAGCAGATTATGGACATTTTTGCTTGACTTGAACCAAAACATATTCTAAACTATTGGATTATGAAATGAGCAGTACCTTGCTCTCTCCATTTCTGTCCAGTATGCAAATATTCTACCTCTCATATTTACCGCACATTGATTGCAACGCCAAGTTTATAGCTAACATTATATATATATATATATATATATATATATATATATATATATATATATATATATATATATATATATGTAGAACCCACATGGATTAGCACAGGTAGTAAGACTTGACGAGGATATTTAGTTTTGTGAATTTCAAGCTTGTCATTAGCTTTCAAAATACTCGTGTTCTGATCAGATTAGTACATACTAACTGTTCAAATCTGAGTCATCTCAAAGAGATCGAAAACACCAATTAATAATAGCCCCCATTCTTCCGTCGCACAAGCACCGGCGGGACGTTCCCATCCCTCCATAAAGGCGATATTGGCCCTTTGATTACCCTCGTTTTGGGTGTACGAGTGGTCCTGTTGGGTTTTCATTTTTCGCAGAGAGAACTTGGTCCATGCACTTTGGCTGGTTGGAAAGCATGCACATCGATCTCCAGCTTTCGGTAGGAGTACTGTTCGCCATTCTCTTATCTCTTCATCTGTTCATTGCTTGGTTTATCCAAAGCAAAGTTCTCAGACTTTTGATCTTACTGCTTCATCTTTAACAATACATATGCTCTTCCATGTCACACGAGGCCCTGGCAAAGATCAGTAAAGAATTTTAGAGTGAAAAGAAAGCATGAGTCTAGTCAAATATAGTTTTTACACGAATAATATGTTAATTACCATGGCATGACAATGTTTGCTTGATTAACTTCTAATATAACACATGCTTATCAACTTTTATTAACTAATTAACATGTTGAAAGTACTACCATGGAACTTGTAACTCACGGGTGTCATTTGTAGACCAAAAGTTCAAGCGCCTGGGTGGTATCAATCCAGCTGCAAATTGCAATGACCTTTCCCAGAGTGAAGATGATGCAAGTCTAGCATGCATTTTTGGTAACTTGTGAAGTTAATTACTTATTGTTATTCTCTTCTTATATGTACCAGAAACAGCAAAATTTCTGCTGTAACCTGACACGCATGCTTTATCAGTATCCAGCAGCTGAAGAAATCATCTATATTCACGCGATCACACCTCGATCAATCCGTGAAAAGCCATGATTGTGTTCATCTTTTTTCCTTAATGTTTTCGCTTCGGATTTAAAAAGATAAAAGGAAAGAAGAGGACCTCTTAATTGTATTTGCCTTTCAAGGCTAGTTAATCTCAATAAGTTCCATTGTCTATTAATATTATACCAGCTTGAATTGTTCTCGAATGTGTTGCTTGACTCATGGCTGACCTCCTCGATTCCATTCGTAAGTTGTGGCACCTAAATAAAACTAGTCTCTCTTAAGTTTCTATTTTCGATTCTATCGAGAAATGATCAAACATTCTCACTGCAAATGGGAACAGCTTGCAGGCAAATTTCCTTCCGATGAAATCATATAATCTTCAGTTTTGCAGTTCAAAAACTTAATATATAGTTGACATCCTTGCAGGGTTAGTCTTCGTCATACACTGAGGATCTACTAATTTCGTCGTGATATGTATATCCGGTGAAAGTGGGTTTTCATTGCCACAGTGTAAGTTCAAGACAAAGTAGATGCTATAGCTAGCTAATGTCGTCGCTACCACAGAAACCTATCATCCATAGTAATCAGCATGATCTCTTTGGTTAGTGGCATGTATTATTTATCAAAGTTTCTTATTTAAGCAGTTGATTAAGAGGAATAAATATCTGAGCATCCTCCATTAACAGTGAAAAATGGGATGACAATCTAATGGAAAGATCAGTTATAATTAACACCTTGTAAGAAGTTCTTTCACGTGTCCATTTTTTGTTCTTTCCCTTCAAGATGAAAGAGACTTCCACCACAGCCTGATGTCTGAGCATTACAGAAAACCAAGATTAAGATGTTAATTAACTATAGACAAAAATGAAAAGGAACTAAAGGCAATCACCTGTAAAGATGTACGTACTACCATTATTTTTTTTACATGAATAGGAACTATGATTATTATAGAGTATTAATTACACCCAAAAAAACAATAAATTAGCGCTTTTTATATTTTATTTTTTTTGCTTGGAAGTAATTTTCTTTTAAAAAATGATTTTCTGTAAATTAAATTATTTTTTGATATTTGATATTGTCATAAAAAATAAGTTAAATTTTTTTTTAATGTTTGACTATGTCATGGAAAACGAAATGAAAAATAACTTATTAAACTTATTTTTTAATTTTATTAAAAGAACAAGGATAAAATCTTATAAATAAAAAAAACTAGAAAATGAAATTGAAAAAAAATTCATAAATTATTTTAAATAAAATAAATAACAATTAAAATTAATAATGAAAACCAAATTTGACAAATAAAAAAATTAAAAGATGATGAAATTAAAAAAAAATTACAATTTCACAAATGATTTCAAATAAAAATAAATACCAACAAAAAAAACAAGCACCAAATATGAAAGATATAAATTTTCAATTAAAAAATAATAAGGGAAAATTAAATAATAATGAGGACCAAAATTGATATAAAAATCAAATTAAATTCTAAAAGATGAAATTAAAAAAAAATATTCAAAACAAGATATATAGCAATCAAAAAATTAAAAATCATATTTGATATAATCAACAAATAATAAAATATTTTTAATTTTTTTTAACTTCTGAAAGGTGTTCTTCACCCAAAATAAAAATAAAAAAAATACTTTCTTTAAAATTAAGTTAAAATTTTTTTGATCAAAAAATATTTTCTGTTAATCAATTTTTTTAATAATAAAAAAAAATAGAAAAATTTAAAAAGTTATTTTTAAAAAAATCATTTTTCATGGAAAAAAAGCGCATAAGATTCAAAGCCACAAAGACACTGACAGACCACATTACCCTCTTACAAAAAAAGAAAGAAATAAAATAAAATAAAATAGCAGCTGGATCATAACAATCGCAAAGTATAGAGCTGGCATTACTACTGTATATCAGATGATATTGATCTGCACAGGAGTAGATTATTTCCTTGTTTAAAGGTGAAGGATTTGTAGTTCAGAAGCTCTTATCAATGGATGTGAAACCGTAGCATAATTAAATGGGAATATGGTAGGTCTCTTTTAACGCAGATGAATCCCATCTTTTTCAAGAAAGCTTTAACCAGGCAAGACTTTATAAATGGATGGATGGACAAATAAGTGAATAATTGACAGTAAAGACATGCTTTCTGCCTTCATTTTCAAGCTTACCAGGCCACCTTCATTCCACTACTCTACGTTCTGGTATATCTACTGAAAGAGTATGCACTTGTCCTAGGTTTTCAAGTCATCAAGATGGTTATAATAAATTTTAGTTAAAATTAATTAATATCTTCTTCTTTTTTATTATGATAAATAAATTCATCATTAATATGAATCGTTTTCAACATTGCATCTTATAGTTGATTGACATGGATTGTTCAACCCATTCATTCTGAATTTGAATTGGCAAAACCAAAACTTACATGAAAAAAATCTATCCCACTTAAATCTCAAAATCGAAAAGTTGTGAGAATTAGACGTTTAATTTGAACTAAATTGGATGTGCCCACCTGCTTGTACATTTTTTAGAGTTTGAAATTTCTATTTGAAATTAAGTTTCGGATTCAAACTCAAAGAAAAAAAGAAGATAGGGATTTAAGAACTAGAGAAGTGAAGGCCTAGAACTATCGACCTTTGCTTGAATTAGAAATCAATTTGATATTATTATGTTCGAGAGTTGAACGTTGATTGTTTGATTATCGATTAGAAAAGGAAAAAAAATCCCACAAATGAGAGCCTAATTGTATTTTTTATGTTATTAACTACTTACATTTAATGATCTGAAATTGGCTTGGTTTTTTCAGTTTAACTCGATTTTTTCTGAAATTTTTTAGTTTGGTTTAGTTCGGTTTGATTTTTTTGATTTCAGGTTTATAAAATCAAAACCGAACCGAACCAGTCGATTTTTTCAAAATTTTAATATGTTTAATTACGTTTTTTCACAGTTCAGTTATTTTAGTTATTTTTTTTTGGTTTAATTAATTTTTAATTTTTTTTCCTCATCCCTAATGATTTCCATGAGGAATGGTATAATTATAATTTTTTATTCTGAGCTTTCTAAAAAACAAATCACTAGTAGCATATTTAGATTAAAAAAAAAGGTTTATGCGGGTACAATTAATTGAAAAAAGTTGATAAAATTAGGGGACTACAACATAACTTAGAGACATTTTTCCGAGCTGTTAGAGAGCCATGGCTCACCATGCCCCTCCTCTGCTCAATCTCTGCGTACGGATCCCATGGGCCATGAGCAATTAAAGACAATTAAGGAAGAAATGTTACGGGCTCATCAATTTCATAGTAGGTCCAAATTCCAAAGCCCAATCCAAATAATGTAAGGAAGCCTTGGGCCATCCCCCAAGACCATCTGAGCACCTTCCTCATAAAGCTAAAAACAAGGGTAAGATCGTCACAAAACTCCCGCTCTCCATTTTTTCAAGAACTTTATAAAAATTGTAAAGGCGGGTCCTTTGGCCTACTGAATAACAGAATCTGGTGTCACCCAAATCGCCATGACCATTCACTTATTTACACTAAAAACCCAGGAAAACAACCAGTAAATCAATAAAACGTGAAAGGCAAAAAGGTAATTAGATCATCACTCCCGGGTCCACTTCCACCCTATCGCTCCACTCATCCAATCCAAGTCAAAGGAAGTCAAAACAACTACTTAACAGAAAACTCCAAACGGCGCCACTTCATCTGGTCTAAAAGGTACCAACGTCACCGTTTTAATGGGACACGCTAGTAATTTAGAGGAAACTTCTGTCTAAAACAGGAAAAAAAGAATCCGGAACATCAGCCCCAATGTTACTGTTCGCATTTTGCAGTTAGGCAGGTCGGTATTTCACACACAAAAAAGAAGAAGATTGTTTTTTTATAGAGAGAGAAACACAAGAAAACAGAAACAGAAACCTCAAAAAAATGCAAAATCAAACTGAAAACAACAATGACGCAATGAGAATAACAGAAGGGGACAGAGAGAATCAGACGAATTCGCCGACTGGAGGAGATGGCGGAGCTGAGTCAGGTGAGCTTGGTGGCGGAATCGGGGGAAACGGTCGGACTAATGGTAAAGTGAAAGGACCGTGGTCACCAGAGGAAGATGCAGTACTGAGTCAACTAGTGAGTAAGTTTGGAGCGAGGAATTGGAGTTTGATAGCACGAGGAATACCAGGGAGGTCTGGGAAATCTTGTAGGCTTAGATGGTGTAATCAGCTTGATCCTTGTCTCACGCGCAAACCTTTCACTGGTATAATTCCATAATCAAGTCACTCCATTTACTATTTCTTTCATCTCTTTGTGTTTGTTTGTGGGTTTTTTTTTTTTTTGGGGGGGGGGGTTCGAATGGTGATTTGCTGTTTTTTTTTTTTAATGATGACAGTAGGTTTTTTAGTCTTTTGTTCAAGGTTGGAAATTCGAACCGAACTCCAACTTGTTATAGGGTTTTTTTTTCATTTAAATTTTTTTTTTGTGTGCGCGTGGATTGATATATTCTTTATAGGGGTTTCGACATTATGATTGATTTGTGAATTTTAAGCTTGTTTCAATAGTAGCTGTAGTGTGAAAGAGTGGATTTGAAAATCCCTGATGTTGAGCATTGATCTTTTGGTTATTGTTGGATAGTTAGATTGACTTTCTTATATCTTTGAACATTGGGATCGAGTTGTATACATTCAAGTCTTATGTTTGGTTTTAGAAAGTGGTGGTCTTGGAGAGCAAAGTTTTATTTGGGGTTCAGGTTTACTAGTTTAAGGGATTGTCAACTTGGCCATCAAGTTTATGACATCTAGATAGATGTAATGGCGGGTGCAAATGGGTCCCAGAACACTCAAAATCCTTTGTGAACTCTGCTAATCACAGTTTACATGGCGTAGGTGAATAGGCCCATCCCGTTGTATATATCATTTTGTTTGTCTGTGTTGTATATATCATTTTGTTTGTCTGTGATGGCATGGGTATGGTATTTCTTTCCAACTGATTTTAAAGATGGTTTTCTTTTCTTTTCTTCTTTTTTTCTTTTTTTTTTTTGGTTTTAAATCCAGGTTGCTTTCCTGTAAGTTCTGATGATTTGTTTTCTTTTGTCGTGGCTTCTTCTCAGCTGTTGTATTCATAACATGAGAAGTATGCCATGTTTCAGTGTGTAAATTATTTGAACTCAATGGCTCATTCATTTAAAGGCTCAATGATAGAAGCAAATGAATTATTTTAAGTCACTCAAAGTGCCTGAGATTTGATTATGAGACATGTTAAATAACAATATTCATTTAAGCTCCAGTTTAGGTAGTCCCCATTTCTTGGAGATACCATTTTCTTGATGTTGGTGTTTCGCGCAACTTGCATATGTTAGGCTCATAAGGAAATAAGGCAACATAATGTAACAGGATATCCTGGTGCATCCAATTAGTTGTCTATGATATTTTCTTGTCATTTTCAAAGTTTTTCTGCTGTTGATATGGTGCTTAATTTTTCCCTTATTAAGGAACTTAAGGTATAAACAATTTATGGTTAGGTAATGTCTGGTCTTGGAAGTGAGTTAGAGCCTCAACCAGTAAGATCACCTAGTTAGGTTTTGATGGGATTACGCTTTTGGTTTTAAATCTGGAACTTAGCTGGAATAGGATAGGATAGCAACCAAACAGGACGTAGCCTGGAATTCGTATCTTAAGGAAGTAATCCTGGTAATTATTTGGAGTCTTCTGGAAGATTTCATGATAATTCTGAAGAACCATTTACCTAAGCACATTTCTTATTAGTATTCGCTGTTTAGCAACATTTTATCTGAATCGTTTCCACAGGATACTTCTATGCAGAAGCACTCTCACATGCTTTTGGTGTGCAATAGTTGATCACTTGGTGAAGTGTAGTGTGATAATGTCACAGGTTCACAGCATGGGTGAAGCACTTGAACTCTAAAGGGATAGAATGGATTTGCTAATCTACTGTAACACAAATAAGCCTTAGCTAACCCTTAGGATACAAGGAAGATTTCTTTAGCTTAGCTATTCTTGCATTCTGCTTTATTCATGTGTACTGGGATGATTATGCAAATTCCCAAGTCTCGTTCACAATTACACTCTATCCAAACAAGAAGTGATTACTTTTTTGGTTATATTTGAAAATGAGGGTAATTTGTTTTTGTGTCCTAAAATTTTGTGGTGGTTGCACGCTAATCTTCGTGTTCTTAAAATAAGTGCGGTGATGGTACCTATTCCATCCTTTGAAACTTTTGCCCCTCTATATGCCATTATTCCCCTCTAAAGCATGCTCCTCAAGGACTCTATTGTGTAGATTGTAGAAACTCGACTTGAGTTTGACCGTGTTAAAACCTCAGACTTGAAAAAAAATTACCTTGAAATAATTGAATTTTAACATTTAGGTCTATTCAATTTTTCTTTCTTTCAAAATTTTATTGATGTTAGGGACTATCACTTGTCACAAGGGTGAAAACCTACAGGCTTGCAATCAGAAAGCTGCAGGTGTAAGTGAATTGTAGGAATGTTCAAATGCTCTCCCTCGGGACTATGTCAGTGGAATGATAACTGTGTGATGACAATTTTGAGCACTCTTGATGTTCTTTGTTCATGTTTTTATATTCAATCTCCGTAATAACTCACTACAGAGCTTCCATATTTGCAAAGTAACTTGTTCATGTGAAGTTGTTTGAATTTCCTTCTTTTTATTTTTTGGTGCGTGTCATTTGTAATTATTAACTTTCATGTGCGGCTTATGTTGGCTATTGGTACAGAGGAAGAAGATCGTATTATAATTGCAGCTCATGCAAAGCATGGAAACAAATGGGCAGCAATCGCTAGGCTCTTGCCAGGTAGAACTGACAATTCAATCAAGAACCATTGGAATTCTACTCTAAGGCGCCGATGGGCAGATCTGATAAGGTTGAAACCAGGAACCAGTGATGTGATGGAAGATGGTAGCATTGAAATAACAAGGGCGTCATCAGAAGAAACCCTTTCAGTTTGTGACATCAGTTCATCACAGCCCCCAGAAGTGAGAGATGTCACAATCGATGACCAACCCAGCCAGCATGAAGACAAAGCTCCAACAGACACCATTCCTCAAACAAATGAGGTCACTGTTGCTGCAGAACCACATGGAAATCCCACCCTTCCTCGTCCTGAGGCACGTGTTAGTGCATTTAAGGTTTATAATCCCCCCAGTGGTCTGAAAATGAGTTCTGGGCTTACAAGAACAGTTCCAACTCATGGCCCTTCGGTTCAAACGCCCAAACCAGACTTGGGGTCTTGCAAATTCCTTGAAGATGTTCATTGTGAGGCCATAATTCCTTCACGATGTGGGTATGGTTGCTGTGCGACCCCGAGCGGGGGTCATCCTCCAAGCTCTTTGCTTGGGGCTGAGTTTGTTGAATATGAGGAGCCCCCTCCTTTCTCAAGTCAAGAATTGATCTCAATTGCTACAGATTTGAACAATATTGCATGGATGAAGAGTGGCCTGGAGAATAGCAGCACTGGGATACCTAGCAATGCTGCAGGCTACAGAATGTCTCAAGGGACTCCTGTTGACTCCCAAATGGGAATGTCTGAACAGAATTTAAGAAACGGCCATATGCATTTTGAGGAGGGGCGAAGCAGATTAAGGGGCACAATGGCAGGTACTATATCAACCCAGATGCCTGCTTGACCTTTGGCAATGCTTGCCGAATTAGAGAGCTTAAACCAAACTTGCTACTGATTTCCTTTCGTGATACTGCTTCATCATAGGATGGTATAGGTGAAATTTATTCAGTTGTCATCAATTATTTGCCTTTTTTAGAAGTGAAGAAATGATTTCATGTGGAGGCTCTTCATTCCTGGCGAAGAGATGATGTCATTTTGCTTATACAGCCACAAATATATTTCTTAAAGATATATTGAGTCTTGACTCAGTTGAGAAATGGAACTTGATTGTATCCGTTATTACAGTGCTCAAGTTTCCCAGTCATGATGCTTTCTTATGGCTGGTCTCTAGGCAACAAGGGATCTATTGGATTTCATCAGCATTTGGTGGTAAACCCACGACTTCATTAATCACAGATTCCTAGTTCCAGATTTCTTGACTAAGCGCTAATTAAATACTGAATTTTTATTTAAAATTATAATAATTTCATAAAAAAATAAATTAAAATAAAAATGAAGAGAGAGAGAGAGAGAGAAAATTTAGAAAGTAGATTTAAAAAAAAAAACTAAAAAACATTGAATCATGAACTCGTTCAATTATTTCAGGAGAGCTGTACTAGTAATAGTGATAATAATTGCAGGAAGGTAGTTGGGATCTTTTCTTTTACTGTCAGCCTCAACTGTTCCACCGGCAGCCTCCTCCTACACGATAGTATCTGACCAAACGGTAAACTTACTCGTAAGACAGTGTAAAAAATCTAAAGTGGCTATAAACATCATTTTAGAAGCATGAAACGGCAGCTGATACGCCGAACTCTCCATTTCACAAGAGATAAGACAGCACATGATAAATGGAAAGTCCACACTGCCCTTATCACAACATCATCTATGTAAAAAAGGCATGGGCAATATCGACCCCATCAAAATCGGAGGGTGTACAGGTTCATGACGCATTTAAAATACAATAAAAGCACTAAAGAGGACAGATAAAAATCTTTCTCTAGACACCGCCACTATCCTATGCTGTCCGCGGAAAAAGAGCAGTGTTTCAATAGGTAACTTCAACATCAAATCATCTTCTAATAGATCCCCTGTTGCCTTTGCAAACTGGCTCCTCTCGAGTCTCGACCACTTTAGCTAGCTTCCCACGTTTTTCTTTGCACCAACCCTGCCACCTAATAAGTAAATAAATAATGAAAGCACACAGCCACAAGGCCACGACTTTAAAAAAGAAAAGTAATCAAATACATTCCAGTAGTATTTCTTGTACTTGCTGAATGATACTGTATTCTGTCCATAATATCTTCCGCCCTCTTTCTTTCTACTACAAGCTCTGTTCAAAACTGACACTTGCCACGGGTTTTGAGAGCTTCTTTGACCTTTGGTTGGCATTGATGATCTCTGCCTTCCAAACACTTTACATGAAGATTAGCAAACTGGGTTTCAAAAATGGAAAACTTGCAAAAAACCCAAGCTGTTGTTGTTGTTGTTGTTGATGATGATGTTGATGTTGATGTTGATGTTGATGCAGTAGATGGAAGTAGTCACCCCAGCAACAAGCAGTCAGCGGGTGAAGAGCATATAGGTTCTTCAAGTGAGTCTGGCTCTTGCAGTGAGATTGTGAAGGAGAGATCTTCTGTGTCAGTTGTGGATCTGGAGTGTGGGGCACCAGAGATAAAGCTGCATTTGGCAAAAGTTGAGAGGGACTGCAGGATTTGTCATTTGACCATGGATGCAGGGAATCTGGAGTCTGGAGTGCCTTTTGAGTTGGGGTGTTCTTGTAAAGATGATTTGGCAGCTGCTCATAAGCAGTGTGCAGAGGCCTGGTTCAAAATAAAGGGAAACAAGTAAGTTGATAAAGAAAGTACAGAATTGATCTTATTGACGTGTTATATATTTTGGTTCTTAGCTCTTCTAAATTTAGATGTTGTGCTCTTATGCCATCCTACAATGATTATAGTAAATGTTTTCCTTGCAAATGATTTTTGACATGTTCTTGGGGACGCCTATTTGTTGATTCTTGGGAATTTCAAGGTTTTTTTTTTCCTAGTTAGATGACTGAAAAATTTAAGGTTTTGATCTTGGCACTACTAGTCTTTGAGGAGTTTATGCAATTTGTTAGTTAACGAAGCAAATGGTAAGATTACCAAAAGGGTGTCATAAACGGGTGCGATGATCTTGTTTCAGATGGTCATTGCTATAAAGTTGGTGCCTTTGGAAATTATTGGTCGAGATGCACATAATACTAATTGTTTTTGTTAGTACACAAGCCTTGGAGGAATATTTGGTGAAAATACCAGCGAAAAGCATCGTGCTGGATGCAAGGAACATGTTAATGGAACGTAATTTAGAATAAAATCTCTACTTTGTTGGTTTGGAGAAGGGAGAGTAAAAGTGGCCTGTGCACTAAATGAAAAGAATTATTTATGGCGAAAGAAAAAGGTTAAACCCTACTTTTAATTCCAACTACGTGAATAATCATTCCATTGTTTGTTTTGTCAAAATATCTTGTGTAATGCGATTACAATTTTTATTGCGCTATAACAAAAGTTGGGATTTGACTCCAGTGTGCAATGATAATTTAGATTGATAAACCAGGCACTAGCAGATATTACTGATAAGATGTAAACAGACAGGCTATCTGTGGTAGGTTGGATACCTGTTGAACTGTAGTTTCATGACGCACATACCTTCAAAAAAATTAGAACTCTTCCATTCTGTCTTATTGTCTAGTGACCCGCACAGCTTATGAAGAAAGATCAACCAAATAGTGTCAGATCACTAAGAGATCTAAAACAAAAATTCCGGCTGGATCCCAAGGTCTATGGTGCCATTTCAGTTCTAGGATTTCATACCATGGTGATTTAGATGATTTTCATTGCAGAAATATCATGTTTTAAAACAAATACAAAATAAAATATCTGTTATATTTTTCATCTCAGGATTCCTTTTGGGTTGCATTTGGAGTCGCTCGTCTAACTTGCCCTTTCCCTTGTGTTGCTTCTTTTTTCTGTTCAAAATCTGCCTATTAGCTCATATTGAAAGAAACTTAGTGAATTGCCTCGGTATTGCATTATTTCCTAGTCCAGTGCATTTCTTGTGGCACTACAGGAATTCGTGTGGATTTTTGGCTTTTGACATCATGGTGCTTTCCCCTATAAAACCATCCGTTTCCTTTATGATCAGACATGGTCTCTGAATTTTACCCAGCGTATAACCTTTGTGGAATGAATTTGACTTGGTCAAGGAGTCCTTTGGGTTCAGATTCTTCTGTGTGAAGAAAAATATGTTGGAGTAGCTAGGGAAATAGAATATAAGCCATTGAATTCGATTGAGAACCATAATCTGCTGCATGTGGACTCATCCCATGCATTTTTTGTGCTCTGTGCAGCAAGGCTACCCAGCACTCTTGCTGGAAAATCCACTTCGAGGATTTGAGGCTGAGTTGTAGCTGTTGTGCTGTGCACAATATGTCTTGCTACAACACACTTGCGAATTAACTTCAACTACGAAAAACATGTTTTCAATTGGCTAATTACCCTTTTAAAGTTGAATTATTGAAGGATTCTATTTTCCTTCAATCTTGTGGAGCTTAAAACGTAACAGATCAGAACATGATTTTTTTTTTGTGATAGTTTCTACATTACGCAGGGATTAGAAGATTCATATGTTGTCCTCCTACATGATTTACATATGAATAGGATAATCAAGGCTTTCTATGATGCAACTCAAATACATATGTTTTGACAGTTCCATAGTTTTGTTCTATTTGTCCTATTGAATTTCTAATTTTAAGGACCGTTTCATGGTGGAATGATCTCAGTTAGCCAGGCTCACAAGTTCCCTGGCTGATACCGAGACTAGTCACGGCTAACAGAATATAATGAATGATTGGACCAAATCTCCAGTGTATCGTCTTAAATTTAGAATGACAAAACTGGCATGGGTTTGTTTTGATTGGTATTTCATTTTCTCATACTTTGCCTAACAAAATGGAAATTATTCTCCATCAACTCGTGCCTTTCTATGTGTAGACATGACAAGAGATCATCTTTATCATGGTTTTGTCTTTTACAGTAGAAATGGCTGGTATTTAATAAAACTCTACGGAATACATTTTCTGAATCAGATGTTCGCTATGCAGTATTTTCTTTTGAGAATGACAGGTCAGAAGTATTAGTGGACTCTAATGTTGCCAATAGCTCTTTCTTGTCCATCTTGTGTTTAGAATATGGAACGTATTCCTTCCTAACATTGTATTGATATTGGTTTGGATGGATTTGTCTTAGCATTCGAAATAAACTATGTAAATTGTGTTGCTGTTTAAGATCACTTGTTGAGTGATATTTCTTTAAAAAATCTAACTGCAGAACCTGTGAGATTTGTGGATCAGTTGCACGAAATGTAGCTGGTGCGAATGAAACTGAGTTGGCGGAGCAGTGGAACCAGGCCACTGATGGTGCCATGGCAACCACAACTGCGCCTGTGCAACCTGCAGAGACCCGAAATTTCTGGCAGGGTCACCAGTTCTTGAATTTCCTCCTAGCATGTATGGTCTTTGCCTTTGTCATCTCCTGGCTCTTTCACTTCAATATACCCTCTTAATCCTGTAAGAGATATTTCTTATCTCCTATATTTGATGATGGAAGATAAGGAAACAAGCATCATGGCTCCGAGCACTGCTGCGGGTACCATACTGCACCAACCGTGTGATCTGGATTCCCATAAAGTTTTATGGTTCCCGTGTCTGCGTGTTGTTGATAAATAGTATTAGAGCTTAAACACTGTAATTCGAGTTGTATTATTGTCAGATTTTTTTCACACGATCAAGTAGATTGCCATCTAAAGTTGTGAGTTTGGTTTTCTTTCAGCATTTATATTACAATGCTAGTGTTCTCAGCACACCCTCACAACTCTCTTTGCATTTAGTCTCAGTCCATCTTGGATTGCAAAACTTGAAAGCCGTACCATTCAAGTTCTGTCAGCTGTAAACAATGCATCAATATCTACTTTTTAGTATCATTTGGAGGTTTATTGTGCCATCCCACTTTCTCGTATCTGTTTTCCTGTCTACGACATGTAATTAAGGGGACGGAAACAATACCGTGGCCATGGCCATGGGGTGTACTAAGCCACTTCATTATTGAAATGGATGTTTTTTGTTTTGATCAATAAATTATTGGATGGTTGGGATGGTCCAAGGATGCTAATGCATTTTTCATGTGGTTATTTAGAGTGTGTTTGGTACTGTAGTAGCGGTTGCTTTTCAAATAGCTTTTCGTGTCGAAATACATGACAATGATGTTTTTTTATTTTTTAAAAATTATTTTTAACATTAATATATCAAAACAATCTAAAAAATACAAATCAAATTTAATTTTAGCGAAAAAAAAAATTTTAATTTTGACAAAATACCGTTTGGAACGCAATGTCAAACGGTGTCTTAGTTGGAGTAACTTAATGTGGCTGGCAGCTTATTTTCTTAAATACACATCTGCATACTTTATCATATGTCCTGGTCACTTGATGCTGGTGACATTAATACTAAAATAAATAGAGAGAAGTTGCAGAAACAAGAAGGGGAATTAAGGTGCGTTTCACAGTATTACGCTTTAAACCATCGGGGTTTTACTGTGATAAGAGGAGCTGAGGGCTAGCAGTTAACGACGAAGCCATGTCTAAGACCTGCAATGATTTAGTGTTTGCTCTGGATACGCTTGGTGTTGAGCCTGAATAGATTGGAAAACTTATTAGGTAGAACCGTAGAGGTATATCACATCATCCAACGGAAAAATCACTTAATTCTCGCCTGATGATATATGTATTTGAATGATATATTAAATCTGCTTTCTTTTCTAGATCTTTCAGCTCTATGGAAGTAAACAGAGGACCACTTTTTGGTTGAAAATAACAAGATGCTGCCAAAAAATGGTGAGCATGTAAGCAAAATTTATATCTGAAAGATATAAATTTATCAATTGTTCGTTAAAGAAAAAATGTCGATGGACTAAAACAAACATACATGAAAGAAGGGAATTTGAGAGCATTATCACCTGGATACAGGACCGTATTCCAGCACAAATTAATGGATATAGCTCAAGTTCAACATAAACTAGATTAATGATAAATCAAAATAATAAATAAATAAATAAATTTGCTATACAAGTATGTTTTCGTTCACGTTCTTCGGCTAGAATATATACAGTTACAAATTATCTTGGTCAATAGAGATATATCTTCGGATATTGTAGTAGTTGGAGAAAGATTTTCTGCAATGATTTTTCTGAGAGGATTCATTGAGAAGTTCTCTGGTGTTTTCTTAACATGCCCCCCACTCCCAAGATGGTGCTCCCATCTTAGCACCAACCTTGTACATGAGCTGCTGAGATCGATGTCGAGATAGAGGTTCTGTAAGTGCATCAGCTAGTCGGTCATTAATGGAGATGTGGGAGACAACTAGCTGTTCTTTAGTGACTTTTTCATGAACAAAGTAGTAATTAAGACATGCTTCATGCAGGAATGGAAGACAAGATTGGCACAAAAATATGTTTCGTGAACCTGTCAGTGCCAACAGAGTACATGTGAGCTTGTGCCATTTATCAACATCATCCTTGTTCAATCCGCGAAGGAGCCCTGTCCTCGTACGCATCGAGATCTTCAATTATCAGCAACGGGTCGTATTAAAATATCTTTTTAGTGAAAAAGAAATATTTAGGTACGGTAATGTTTTTTCAAAAAAAGAGAAATAGATTAACCATGAATTGAAGAATAATTTGATCCAATACTGAGATAAAAAAAATATTTAATTCATTAGATGGATTTGCAAAATTTGATGGGATAATCTTGAAAAAAACAAATTAAAAAACTTAATTTAAATTAACTTGATGTTAAAAAATAAAATCAGTGAAAAAAATATTTGATTAAAAAAAAACTCGAGTTAAATAAACAAACTTACAATGAAAGTTATGCACGTCATTGAATTCAATAATTATTTTTATTTTATAAATTATTTTTTATTTAATTATACAATAAAAAAATACATAATATATTTTTTCATGAAACAATATATTTTTTAAAATAAATAAAACTGTGATAGGCACATGGGGCCAAGATATAAAGATAGATCATTGATAATAAAGAGTGAACTGTATTCTTTTAGATTCGAGATAAATAAAAAAATTAGATTATTAATAACAAATAGTGAAATTGTATTTTTTAAATTGAGGGATAAAAAAAGCATTAAACCCCAAAAAATAAAATACCATAGATGTCATGGATTAACCTATTAAACCCGTAATCCAAATAATAGACTCAATTGGATTCAATGATTTATTTTATCAAATTATTTAAAACTAATAGAAAAAATGCCTAGCCGCGTGGACCTTGGTGTTAAAATAAAACAACCTAAGGGTGTAGGCCTTCCAACCCAGCTTACACGCCTGAGCCTATCTTATTTTTTTATTTCTTAAAAGGGTACACGAACCATCCCATTCCTTGTTTTTTTTTTTAAATAGAAAATGACACATTATCTGCTTTTTATAGATTCTTATGTTAGGGATTGCTGAAAAATCAGCATTTTAGTTTTTTTAAATTTAAAATATATTTTTGACGCAAAACACTCATAAAATACCTTAAGTATCTTGATAAACCTAACTATGGACACAAAAAACCAAAATCAACCAGAAGCCAAAATAATTCTCGCGATCAAATCTACTTCCTCATGTAAGAAGAAGAAAAAAAAACTCATAGGTCAAACTCCCCTCCTGAAATACATTTTCTTTGATATCAAAATTGACTTTTTTTGTGCCTAAAAATGTCATCAACAACAAATTTCTCTCCATATACTAGAATTCAGCAAACCTTTCTCTCTCTTCTTGTGAAAAAACTAGAAATTAAAAAAAAAATTGCTAATACAATTGAGTTTTGGAAAACTAAAGGAGTCAGTTACCAGTCCTTTGAGCTTTAGTTCTTTATCTTTCAATTCAAATTTTTTTCTCAAAAAATAACATATAATTAGGTGCTAATTTGCGTTTAAAAAAACTCAATCATACATAAAAATTTAAAAATCAAATTTTAAATTTTTTAAAAAAACTTAATTATTCCAATTCATAATAATTTGTGAGATGTTAGACAGTTAAAATGCTATGGTGAACAGACACATGGCTTAATGGTGGTTAATTCTATAAAAGTATTATTGGTTTTACAATTTCTTGCAACTAAAACTAAATTATGTGCCATATGACAAACGTAGTAACCAAATATATAACGAGTTTGAAGTTATATCATCAGCTTGACATAATAAAAAAATGAATCATTGAGTTGTAATATATAGCAATACAAATAAATAAATAAACAAATGGAAAGAATTTAGCCAAATCATTTTTTATCATCCAATCTCACCTGATCACGTAGCCGAAAAGGAGAAGACAAACACTGCAAGTCTAAGCAGCGATTAATAGATGCGATGGTCAGATTCGGTCAATGCGGCAGTCCCTGCTGCAAACAAGCCGCAATTAGCGGGGACTAGCAGTCTTTAATCTGCCTCAGGCATGCACACAGCTAGCTCGTGGTGGGGAGCTGATCACTTATTCGTCAGTTTTATTTATATTATTATTTCTGTTGTTTTCATTTGTGCAGTATTTAATTAATTTCAGCTACATTGTCGTAAGCCCATACTTGTTCTTGCGCGCGAGTGGGTGATCACTCATAATTTTTACATAGGATGCCTCATTCAGAGAAGAAAAGGAATTATTATTATTATTATTATTATTATTATTATTATTATTATTATTATTGTTGTTGTTGTTGTGGTGGTTTTGGCATTTTTCTTGGAATAACTTGTGCCAATGGAGGCGCCCTGTGTTCATGAATGCCATTCCCTTCTTTAGTAGAGGAGAAATTATGAACGGCAAAGTGTGTGTCTCGTGGAATTATCCATTCTTATTTTGGAGAGAGAACTGGGATGCTATTTCTAGAACATACAAAGCGATTTACTAGTTCTTTTATTCTTTTCATTATTTGATTCAATATCTAATTTTAAATTTATTTTTACATTTTAAAAATATTTTTAAAAAATTAATATTATTTTAGTATTTTTAAATATGTTAAAATAATTTTTAAAAAATAAAAAATATATATTAAAAAATATTTTCAAGTAAAAAATAATTATTATCACCCTTTTAAACACCCATATAAAATATATGATTTGATAGAAAAGCTTTAGGCGAGTACGAATGTTTTTTCTCTAGCTAGCTTTTGGATTCCCAAATTGCCCTGCTCTAGAACGAAGAACATGTATTATCAAAGAAAATAAAAGTAAGCCCGTATGAAAATACTCTCAGATTTTGAAAAAGAAAAGGTATTATAAGCTCATAAAAATATACTGTTCCAAGCCAGAGCCGTTGTCAGACTAAGTTGTCAGTTGGAAAGCCGTGAGCTGAAGTAGGAATGTTACCGTGTGAAATACTCGCAACATATTATTGTACCCTCATCAATGCTTATATCCCTCACAGATTAATCGCACATGATAGAGTTCAGATGTGGTGTAGAAAAAACAAAGGAAGCAGGGGAACTGACAGTTTATGATCAGACATGCGCTAGATCTGAACAATGAACATCATCAACAAAGAATCTCTCAGAATGTTTTTTTTTTTAAAAAAAAATTGTTTATTTAAAATTGTTTATTTTTTAATTTTTAATTTTTTTTATGATTTTAGATTTTTTATGTGTTAATGTTAAAACTAAATTTTTTTAAAAAATAAATTTATTATTTCAATACATTATTACCATATAAAAAACAATTTGAAAAACAATTAATATTACAATATTGAAATTGCTATTAATGCATATACATTATTGCTTACCAAATTAACCGCGGGGCCCTAAAAAATAATCTTGCTCTGATTCACTTGCATAAACAGTTAGATATATATCGAGGATAATTCAAGTCCGGCTACTAATTAAGAAATAATTTTTTTGTTCATTAAACTTAGTGATCGATAGAATGTTTTGTGAAATTATTACCTAGCTGCCACCTTTGCGTGCAGAAAGTAATCCATAAATGTGATGTAGTATTAACCCACCCCGCTTAAGGATTGCAACCCAAATAATTGCTGGCTAAAATTTATTTTTTTTGTTTAAAATTTAATTTTTTAATATTTTTGGGATAATATTAAAAATAAATTTCTAAATATTTTACAAAGCAACCCTACCACTAATTATCCTTAAATCAGGTAGTGACGTGGACAACATAATTGGATACCTTTCTGAGAGCTCCCAATCTTTGGATCCACGAATGAAAATCTAAATATATTCTCTTTGTCTTGGTCCAATCAGGTAAAGTATCGCGCCATATATTGCAATTCAGTTAATCCAGAAAAAGATTCAGAAACCAACTAATTATACGGCACGGCAAATGCCACACAGTTTAAGACTAATCAGTTTGCTTGTGCTCCGAACAAACATGGCTTTTAATCCGAATTAAAATGTCGGCCGCATGCTCCGGCACCGGGCATGTTTGGCCGACATTTTACTTTTAATTAAGATTCATAGCCATTCTTATCCCATTAGCTGCTTACCAGACCAGCAAAGTGCTCATAATCACAGACATCCATCCTCTCAATTCTTAATTGGAGCCATTAATTTGCTTTCTAATTTTCCCCTTCTATAATTAAAGGGCCTTTTTATTGTTGACCAGTATCATTACCTCCTTTAATTCCTTTCTAATTAATTAGGCTAAAACCTTGAAGATAAGTGATCATCTGTTAGCCTGCATTTTAAGTCGAATATATTATTTTGTGGGTCATTAATTAGCCGCTAAATTGATAAAAAGATTGGCGGCGATAATATAATTATGATCAAGAGACATAATAATAAATTTAATAAAAAATGTAAAGCTCCTTGAAGACTTTGAATCATATAAAGATTTATACTGCGTAGAGACAAATCCAGGATTCAATTAAAGCGACAATTATGCAACAATATCAACACCATATATACATCTTTCAGAAAAAAAATCAAACTAGATTGTTAAAAATCAAGGCACAAGTCGTTGGAGAGAGAGCAAAATAAAACAAGTGATATCCAGTTAACCTACCAAACCCATAAAAATTTCACACACCCTTAGGCTTTCAGCCTCGGACAATTTTGATCATCGTAAATATAATATGTTTAAACACGAGTAAACCAAGTCTATAAAGAAAGAGAGGAAGAGCGTGCAAACACGACATAGACAAAGAGCACCACGTTAGTAGTGGCCAATGGTCGGTTGGTAATGTTCACTAGCTGCACAAACACACGTACACTCTCTCATCCATCTCTCTTTCAATCCAAGTCTTCCTGTTCTCTTTAGTACTCCACAAACTCCAAAGCTAAAGCAAAACCCCATTACTCTCTCAATCTTTCGGAGCCAAAACTAATCACAGACCACCACTACTACTCTATCTTTCTCTCCGATATGAGGAAACTTTGTCCAAATTTTGATCGTGAAGATGGGCTCGAGACAGTTCTCGAGGTTCCAATCCCTGAAGAAATGTTTGCTTCAAACAAGCATAGTAATAGGGCATGGCAAAACATGAAAGCCTGGATGAGACCACACAGCGAAAGGTCCATGGCAACTCTTTTTGGAGGCAAAAACACTGAGATTCAACTCTTGCTTGGTGTTGTTGGTGCTCCTTTGATCCCTCTTCAAATCCGTTCTGATCACCAGCTCGTCAACTGTAACATCAAAGACCAGCCCATTGTAAGTTAATATTGAAATCCTTTAAATTTTTTTATGATTATTTTTCATAATCCAATGTTAGTAGTCGTGAAGGGATTTTTTTTTTTTAATGGTTGTGTGTGGGAAGTTTATGTTCTTATCAATCTCTACATGTATCGTACAGGAGGCATCCATGGCAAAATACATAGTGCAACAATACATAGCAGCAGTGGGAGGAGAGAGGGCTCTGAATTCTGTGGACAGCATGTATGCCATGGGGAAAGTTAAAATGGAAGCATCAGAATTTTGTGCAGGTGAAGGGAGCTTGAACAGCAATAAGGTGCTGAGAGTGAAGAATCAGAGTCATGGAGGTGGAGAAATGGGAGGATTTGTTCTATGGCAAAAAAGGCCTGATTTGTGGTGCTTGGAATTAGTGGTCTCTGGATGCAAAATTAGTGCTGGCAGCGACGGTAAGGTTGCTTGGAGGCAAACTCCATGGCACCACTCTCATGCATCTAGAGGTCCACCTAGGCCTCTCAGACGTTTTCTCCAGGTAAGATCCCATTAATCGAATTGTTAATATCTGATGTTTTTTATGGGTTCTCAGGATTTGTTTCAATGATTTTCATGGCTCTGTAATTTTTATGGGTTTTTACTTTGCTGGATGCTACGGTTAAAGCTATCCAGCTCTTATTCATTTTGGGGTTTCCTTGAGACTTTTTCAATAAGTAGAAAAGGGCTGGCGCATGAATTTTATGTTCACTTCAATTCATCAACTCCCAACTCCCCGGGTGGGGTTCATGTCATTTGAATTTTTCTAAATTAAGAGAAAAGGCCGGGGGATTATTTTTCTGTTTTCACTTTACTGTGGGACCTAGCCCACCAAGATTTCTCAATTATCAGGCTGCTGTTTACGTCTTCGACCAAATTTTGGAAAATGTTGTTCTTAAAGTCAAAGCACCAGTGGTGTTCTTAAAGTCAATGGTATGGTTGGGCACGCAGTAAGAAAAAGAAAAAGAAATGAGAATAAAAGAAAGGGATGCCAGCTGATCTATAGAAGTTTTCAAGTCAGCTTTTCTATAACTGTGGCCCAGATTGTGGATAGGTTTTATGAACTCTGTTGTTTTTCAACCGAGCCCATTAAAATACAGACAGGCGAGAAGCCTGTTAATGGAACTCGATCCATTTCAAGCAGTACATCCTGCATTTAAATTTGTTTAAAAATACATATTTTTCGATTAAATCTGGCAATTTTTTAACTCAGAACATCTTGTACTCTTCTTTCGTTGTTAGTTTTTTAATTAATGGTGAAATGAACATCTTGCAATCTGCTCCTTCAGTTATATGAGCATATGACCTTCCATGAAGATATTTTATATTTCTCTTTCCGTTTTCACAAATTCTCATACCTCGACTCATAACCAACAGGGTCTTGATCCAAAGTCAACAGCCAACTTATTCTCCAATTCTGTTTGCACTGGCGAGAAAGCAATCAACAATGAAGACTGTTTCGTGCTAAAACTTGAAGCGGAGCCCTCTTCACTAAGAGCAAGAAGCAGTAGCAATGTAGAAATAATTAGACACACGTTATGGGGCTACTTCAGCCAACGAACGGGTCTGTTGGTCCAATTAGAAGACTCTCACCTTCTAAGGATTAAAGCTTCAGGCAACGACAGCATTTTTTGGGAGACAACAATGGAGTCAGCAATTCAAGACTACCGAACCATAGATGGGATTAACATAGCATATAAGGGTAGGACTTCGGTCTCATTGTTCAGGTTCGGGGAGACCTCCGAGAGTCATTCGAGGACAAGAATGGAGGAGGTTTGGGCTATTGAAGAAGTTGATTTTAACATTAAGGGATTATCCATGGATTGCTTTTTGCCACCCAGTGACTTGAAGAAAGAGGAAGAAGGCTGTGATAATGTTGTGATTAGCAATAATGCAAGATTACCGTTCAAGATTCGATCAGCGTCTTCTAGGATTAATGCATCTAAGGTTGCTGCTGTCGACGACGTTCATGACTCAGATGAGGATGACCAATAGTAGCAAATCTGTCTTGTTCTGTAAATATCCACTCAACTATATGCGTTTTGATTTAGCAAATCTCTTCTGTTTTTTATCAAGCGGCCACACAAGATGAGTAAATGGTAGAGGGTGGCATTTTACCATTCTCTATTCATTGCATTTCGTTGGATTGTTGGGCTTGCTTACCTGCTAATTTTAGGATCACATTTTGTTTTTTAATTAAATTTCAACTTCTAAAATCTCAGGAAAAAACTCAGCGATCTTTAGCTTCTACACCCATTTTGTTCGGGAATTTTTTTGAGGTTTCATGACATCTCATCATCATGCCCACTTTATCATGATAAAAAAAAAAAAAAAAACATGCTTTAATTGATAAAAAAAAAAAATTAAAGGTTTAGTGAGGGAAAAGAACAGCGAGGACAAAATAGAAAACTTGCATAATAAAACATACGCGCCATTGAGGATGATATTGGCTTTTTCCACTTTTTTTTTTTAAACAAAAAGCTCAAATGTCTATTTTATTGTGCATAGCTTTCCAGATATGCACTCGTTTAGAGCTTTTCAAGTTCTTGTCCTTTTTGGGTACATAACTTTAACAAATGATCCATAATTGCGTGTGCAAACCCTTTTTACATTATTATTATTATATATCTTCAATTTAACAAATAGAGAGCGCCTGTATGAGTGGGTATATCTAGGTAATGTTTGTTATCGTGGTAATAATATTTTTTAAAGTATATTTTATTTGAAAATTATTAAAATAATAATTTTTTATTTTTAAATTTTTTTTGATATCATTATATTAAAATGATTTAAAAAACACAAAATATAATAATATTTTTAAAAAAATTCAAAGTTTTTGTAAACACGTGGCGAAGCGTGTTGCCAAATAGGTTCTTCCATGTGTTAAAAAAACTAGTTCGTTCATAATAATATAAATTATCTAACTTAATCTAATTTATTAAAGTCAGGTAATATAAATATTATAAATAATAATGAGTAAAAAAAATTATAAAATAGATATCATTAATCAAAGGGCAAGTTATAAATTTTGAAATCTGTTAACTTCACCTAACTCTTATTTCATATGTTGTTTATATCTTTATTTTTTATAATCTACCAACTAAGGCATTTATTTTATTTTATTTTATTTTGTCTATAAATATTTCATATCCAAAATTCTTGTGGTGAGCTCTTCCTAAATTTCTTCAACTTAACAAAAAAGAGCTTGTATCTTTTATGGAAGGAGGGGAGTTAACAAGAATTTAATGGTGGTGTAAGTTGTGAAAAATCACACCTGATATTGGAATGACACCCTATAGATTTACTTCTAAATACAGTCTTATAGAATTTTAATAATATAGACCCAACTTGTATATATCTATAATATTCTTAAAAAAAAAAAAAACCCAATACACCCAGCTTAGGTAAAAAAAAAAAAAATCAGGCTTACAATTTGAAAAAAAAATAAAATTGAGTTGGATGTAACTGTGAACTCAAAACCAACTCAACAACTATACCCATTAACACGCTACATATTAGTGAACCCCAACTATTGAATCCAACATACAAATAATGTTTGTATTGTTAAAAAAGTTGAAAGTTGTGGAGATCTAAAAATACCCTTCTTCCCTGGGCTTTGTTTTCTTATGGTTTTGTTTGGACTTTGAAGTCTAAATGCAACATAAGTAAATGGGCCTCGAGTCCGCCATCCGAGGAGGAAAACCATTAATGGCATCATATCAAGCCATCTCCACTCCGAAGCCCACATAATTCAACGGCATCTCGTTTTTAAAAGTCAAATAATCACAGCGCGCCTCTCCAGGTGTTTTTTGATGCCGTTTTATCCCCAACTCTTCAAGCTTTATCTTTAGCATTTCGATGGGAATCTCTACCTGCTTAATTATATTGAAGGCAGAGAAGCGCAGGGGATAAAAGTTAGTGCCACATGTAGCAGCACAATTTATAGCTACTTAGTTTGTAAAATTTTTTATTTTTTTTATATCAAAAATAATTTTTTAAAAATAAAAATATTATTTTAATTTATTTTTAAATAAAAAATATTTTAAAAAACAATTTTTAATAAACTTGTAGCAAAACTATCAAACATCCTCTAAAATAGACCTCTATTATACTCCAAACATCCTCGGATTGGTAAATTATTTAATAATCTCCGGTATAGAATATTATTAATTACTTATAACACTCACGGGACTATAAGAAACTAGAAGTCTAGAAGGGTTAATTAACTTAAGCAACTACGGTTAAATTGGAAAACAAGCCTGATCCTGCTCCTTCTCACCTATTAATCTTCCCTTTCCCTGCCCAAGGCCATATCAATTCCATGCTTACTTAAGCTAGCCGAGCTTCTTGCATTTTCTGGTCTAAACGTCACCTTTCTCAACTCTGAGTACAACCATGAACGTCTAGTCCGATACACTGATATTGAAGCCCGTTTTTCTCGGTAACCTGGATTCCACCTCCGCTCTAAATCCGATGGTCTCCCTGATGACCACCCACGATCAGGTGACCGAATCATGGAGATGTTTCAATCTCTCAAGCCGGTGTCTAAGTCAATCTTTAAAGATCTGTTGGCTCGAATCCATCCAGGAGTCAATTGTAATACAGGAGATGGTAACATGGGCTTTGTTGTTGACGATGCTAGTGAGCTTTACATTTTTGTACAATTAGTTCTTGCTGCTTCTGGGCTTTTTTCTCTATGCCTCAAGTCATTGAAGCTGGTGAACTTCCTATTAGAGGTAATTTTCCTAATTAACCATAATTGAAGTAAATGAATCCTACATTAAATTAAATAGATAAACTATAAAATTTTAAATTCGCATTACCAAATTATTTTTTTCAGTTTTAATTATTTTTTAGAAAAGTAATTTTTTTTAATTAAATACCTTTAATTTTCTGCCTTGGAGTTTTCCACACCGAATCAAATTAGTTTACTTGCTTGAAAAAACATCCCAATGGAATTGTGTTAGTTTTTCTAGAAATCTCTTATTTGTGCCCTAACACAAAAAATCTCAAATCTCAAATCTCACAAACTAAATACATAAGTTACGAGTTTTAAACTAATTGTAGGATCTGCCAAAAAAAATGCTATAATTGTAGGAGCCAATTAATCTCAAGCTTACTAATAATTATTATAACATTGTGCGTATCTAGTTCGGTTACATTGGTTTGCAACTGACAGATCCATCATCCATGTCTCTGTCTACCACACGCTAATTTTTTAACCATGAAGTGATTATTTTTTAATTCGCATCTTTGAAAAATATATTATTAAAGTACATTGAAAGTCCTTGGAGATCTTTCTGCAATATATACAAGGATATGTTACTTTGCAGCAAGAGAGATTGTGCTTGAGATTGGGTGGGGTATAATTTAATTATGTATAAAATTTAATAATAAAAACTAGTTTTTTTTTTTTGTTTTTTCAAAAAAATCTAGTGGTCCATACATGAATGTCAACTTCAACCTCTAAAACAATCACATGAAATAGCAAGCGAGCAACCTTCCTGCACTGCAATTCAGAATTAGCTTCCTACGAGCAAAAATGGAAAACAGGTCGAATCCTCCCCCTCATGTCCTAATCTTTCCTCTCCCTTGCCAAGGCCATGTCAACTCGATGCTCAAGCTAGCCGAGCTTCTAAGCCTCGCCGGAATTAACATTACCTTCCTAAATTCCGAGCACAACCACGAGCTTCTAGTCCGTTATACGAATATTGAAGATCGTTTTACGAAATATCCTGGGTTCCAATTCCAGACCATAGCTGATGGTCTGCCTGTAGATCACCCGCGCTCAGGTGGCCAGCTCATGGAGCTTTTCGACGCGATGAAGTTGGTTACAAAGCCAATCTTTAAAAAGATTTTGCTTGAGACTAAGCCGCCAGTTAACTGTATTATAGAAGATGGGATTCTTGGATTTGTTGGTGATGTTGCCATTGAGGTTGGAGTTCCTTTTATTTATTTTCGTACCGTTAGTGCCTGTTCCTTCTGGGCTTATTTTTCGATTTTTGACATCATTGAAGGTGGTCAACTTCCCATCAGAGGTATTAGTATTTCCATCTAACTTCCGTTCATTAACAAGTGTTTGTTGCTTTGTTTTCTGCCCCTGATTCATATATTTTGGACATGTATTTTTTTTCTTGGGTGCAACGTGTTCTTATCGAGTTCTTGTCTGCCCTTAGAGTTTCGTAGATAACTGGGAGTCTACTGTTTTTTAGTTTAAGGAGGAGTACCAAATCTGGTGTTTGTTGAGACTGCAGGAGATGAAGATATGGACCGTCTCATAACCAAAGTACCGGGGATGGAAACTTTTCTCAGGTGCCGAGATCTTCCTAGTTTTTGCCGGGTCAGTGACATGACACACCCGAATCTCTTACTGGTCATGAATGAGACACGACAGTCCCCTCGAGCAAAAGCACTCATACTCAACACATTCGAAGACCTTGAAGGGCCAATATTGTCTCAAATCCGAACTCAGTGCCCCGAGATCTACAGCATTGGACCTCTCCACGAGCACTTACAAGCAAAGCTCAGCGCGAAGAACGAAAAACCGTGCCAATCCTCCAACAGTCTGAGGGAAATGGACAGGAGCTGTATGACATGGCTAGATAATCAACCTGAGATATCAGTGCTCTATGTTAGCTTCGGCAGCATCACAGTGATGACTAGACACCAGTTGTTGGAGTTCTGGTATGGTCTTGTTAGTAGCAAGAAGCGGTTCTTGTGGGTTATCAGACCTGATTCTATTGCCACGAAAGATGGTGAATTTGAAAAAATTCCCGTGGAGGTTGAGGAGGGGACCAAGGACAGAGGGTTTATTGCGGGGTGGGTGCCACAAGAGGAGGTTTTGGCACACAAGGCAATTGCTGGGTTTTTGACACACAGTGGATGGAACTCAACTTTGGAGAGTATAGTGGCTGGAGTGCCTATGATTTGCTGGCCTTATTTTGCTGACCAGCAGGTGAATAGCAGGTTTGTGGGTGAAGTTTGGAAGCTAGGGCTGGACATGAAGGACCAGTGCGATAGAGAGATCGTTGAAAAGATGGTGAATGACCTGATGGTGGAGAGGAGGGAGGAGTTTGTGAGATCGGCGACTAGGATGGCAGAGTTGTCTAGAAAGAGTGTCAGAGAAGGTGGGTCCTCTTATTGTAATCTGAACCGTTTGATTGAGGATATAAGGTCGATGAGTGTCCGAGTACATGATATCTGAGATAGAGGTGTAAGATATTGCTTGCACTTACCATTTCACTGCGGTTTGCTTCGGATTTCTTTGATTTCATGGATAAAATGGTATCTATTGGATAAAATGTATTCCGTGGAGCAGACAGTAATAAACCTTGTCTTTCTTGGCATTAATAATTTAATTTAGTTCTGATTTGGACATTTATTGAATAAAGAGAATGAATATTCCTACTGAGTACTGATCATTTCAGTGTATAGAAAGAAGCGATCAGGTCATTCTAATAGGCGCTAACCAGGAATAACACTTGGCACCAGCAGCCTGCAGGCTCGAGGTCCATCTTGTCATCGGCAATTTGTAAAGCGTCGCTTGGAATTACATGTATTTTAATTTTGTGCAGCCATCACTCATACATCACAATCTAATTTAGTAATACGACAGGGAGGGTGAGAATGATGTTTCGCCGTGAATCATACGGAATTGCCTCTCTAGATAGACGTGGACATAAATTTTGTTTCAACACGAAATGATTTGTATACTTTTTTTTTCAAAAAAAAAAGATTTTTATAAATATAAATAATTTTTAAAAATAAAATAGATCTAATAAACATGTCAGATCCAAAAAATTAGATTTTTGTAAATATAAATAATTTACCTTTACAAACAATCAAGCTAAATATAAATTAGATTTGACAAACATGACAAATACCAAAGAACTCGGGTTTAATAACATGAGTCTGACAGACATGTTATACACCAAGCACTCGAGCTTCGTAGGCAGCCAAGCCAAGAATAATAGGGATTTGACACACATATCAAATTAAGAGAACTCAAACTTGACAACCAACCAAGTTCACGATAACATGAGTCTGATAAACATATCAAACTTCAAGTACCTGGACTACATTTGAATTTACACAATTACCAAGTTCTAAGGCTACATGCACGACCCTAAAATAAAAGTATTGAAAACATGATAAATCATCATGTCTTTCACTCTAAAATAATCACTCATGTCGAGGTAGTGATTTTCGTATACTTGTAGGTGCATATAATACCTCTTAAAGGAACTATCGTACCTACTATCTCATTAATGATATATAAAGAATATATACTTCCCATTAATCTTGCCAACATGAGAGGACTTTCTGGTCCTTTCTTTTATATAAACAACAAGGTTTAAAAGGTATAAATATCACTTGCACCATCTAGACAAGGGTTTATAACTTTTCATTTCTTAAAAAAAACTCATATAGATTTTATGGCATCGACCATCTTAAAATTCAAGAACAAATATTTTTATTTTTAAAATTTAAAGTTTTTTAAGTCATTTTATTATCTTTCTCATAAATATATTGACTTTATTATTAAAAAGCTTTTAAATCCATTAGACTATTTTTGTAGGTACTAAAGTTTCTATTGCAAGCCTAAAATTTCTTAGACTAAAGAGAAAAAATCCAAGTTCTTGAATATATTATTGATTGATCACTATCTTAAACTCTAAATAACTTATTATTTACATATTTTGAGATATCATCACAAGTATCTATGGTTTTACTAAGTATTTTGTTTTTTGAAAAAAGAATGAAATAAACCCCTGAATTTTTTCCTTGAAACTGATTTGTTAATATTTAAATTCTTTGCAAATACAAATTAGGAATTGTAATCTTGCGAAAATACAAGATTTTGACGTGTCTTATGGAACAAGATTTAAAAGCCAACACTTCGAGAACAGTCAAAGACATCCTGTGTTAATAGCTCGATGTTGCATTAATAATATATATATTTTTTCTTTTATTGTCTTTTTACATGTCGCCCAAAGAATTTAAAATTAACGCCACGTCACCTATTTTACCTTTTTTATATTATTTTTTTGTCACAAAACAAAACAAGTGGGATTTTCTTATGATACGTGGCTAATTTTTCAGTGGCCATTTTTTTTCTACACTCGAATGACAGGAGTTGTTGAAAATGAATTGTTTGAATTCTGAATTCATGTACATTAAAATTTAAAGGGATGGGAATTGAATTATTTCTTTCCATAGCTCGTTCTATGGATTGCTATGAAAGGCGCCTGACGTTGGTGTTAAAGGGAGAACCGAGAGGAGGTCACCGCTGCTTTTGCCTGATTGTCTGAAGTGAAGTAGCCTTCCCGCGTGGCTTTCATTTCGAACCCCTAACATCCGGTTACGGTACTTTCCGGCTAGAAAGAGACAGAGAGAGATTGAATTATTAACAGCCAAGACAGATAACAGGGACCCCTCTCGGGGTGGTCGCTTTTCGATAAGCCTGCACCTACTGGGAAAAAGGAAAAACCAACGATCAATTTAAATTCTTGTCACATGGAAAATGGAGTTCTGTCACGAGATGAGCAGAGTGGCAGGTCCTGAATCAGCTGGGACTGGTTTTCTGCTAAAAAAATACACAATATATACTCTTTTTTTTTACTGCCTCTATCTAGTTAGTGTTTTTAGTATTAGAGTACACAATACTTTTTAAAATTATTTTTTGTAAATATGTAGCATTGCTTAGCCTAAAATTCGATGCTGGTTTTAGATAGCTGTATTTTTTTAACTCGCAAGCTTCAAAACCACTTCAAAATGTGAAACAATCCAAAGAAAAATTCATAAAATCAGTTAAAAATCAAAAGGAACAAGAAATGAAGAAATCACTCTTCAGGTTCTGGCCCATCTAGCCCCAGATTTCTATGATGTTAGCAATTATAAAGACTGGAAGCGAGATTGGAGACACATCGCACGGATAGACGAGGACCAAAATCATATACTAAAAGAAAACAAGCTAACAAACCCATAATGGAGGAGTTTATTGAGTGAAAAATTGAGCCTTAGTTTAATATATTCGAATCAGGTATCAAATGTTCTAGATATTACTTGATTGGGTATTTCGTCAAAGATTGTTAAAAAACTGCACCGAATATCTTATTTTTTGCAATAGAAAATTTAAAAATAAAATAAAAAATGAAATGAAATTAGTAAAACTGGCCATAAGTATCCAATCGAGATATCTATGAAATGTTTTGGGCTTAAATAATAAAATTATTTGTATTTGGGTAAATACACCAGGGGTTAGTTTGAGGTTCCCCAAAACATGAGTAACCGAGCTATACAGTGATTGGCTTGAAGGTTTTCCTTCTACTTTAAACTTGAGATTCCAATGCTCGGGGAATGTGTAACTGTCATTATGATTATTGTCACGGGTCAATTTTTTTGCTCTTTAAAAGAGACCTCGTGCGACATTCTAGTCTCACCAGACTTAATCTTTTCCTCATTGATTCACTCGTATTTTATCTACGATTAATTTGTCCTACAAACCTAAGAGATCCCCACATTCTTTCAATATCACAAGCAAGCAGAATAACACAAATAAATATGAACAGAACAAACAACACAACAAATTACATGAACAAGTCCCAACCTTTTCATTAACCCAACTAAAGGATTACACAAAGTTCTTCTTGTGTGCTATGTCCATTTCCGTTCTGCATGCTACACATTCTACAGCCTATCTATTTACAAGATAATGGAAATTACATTTAAAAACTACCTCTAACTTCCTGCACAGCTGGAGCACCCATTATCCAATGTTCTGTCCACTTTTTCCCCATATAAGAAACCGCCTCAACTACCGATAACTGCTCCCAAAACTGCTGCAACTACATTGGCATGTTCTCTCACAAGCCAATTGCCATTGCAGCACACATACTGCCAGCGTAACTACCTCACATGCCTTGGACTATCCGCTGTCCAAGTTATCGCCAGCCCCAGCTGTCGATTTTGTCGACGTTACTGAATTCCATCGACATTGCCGATCTCATTAATGCTGTCGAATTCCCCATTGTCCCGTTGTATTATCCCAGCATTGTTTCGTCAAGCCTTGGACAATCCTTGCCTAAGTCTCAACTCTCGTTAGTGTACTGTTGCGCTGGTTGTTGTGTGCTGCCGCACACACACTCTTCGAATTTTCGCTACTGTCACGCGAGCTGCCACCCGGTAGCTACTATCCATCAATGCTCTTCACTAGCCTACCCCTTGACAGATTTTAACCCTGCGACAATTACCTTCTTGAGCCACGTGGAACTATTTTGAAAGTTTTTTATATAAAAATATATTAAAATAATATATTTTTTATTTTTTTAAAATTATTTTTAACATATCAAAATCATCTAAAAATATTATAAAGTATTAATTAAAAAAATATTTTTTTTAAATAAAAAACAAGACATTTCTTTGCCTGCTCCTTAAAACACACGATTCCTTTTCTGATAGCTTCACCAATAACCGTTTGACGGTCGTTTCGATCTTCTCCCTTTCCAGCCTATTCTCTAGTTGCATTGCGACTCTCTAGACCACTTGCGAGTCGAAAATGCACCAACAGCTGGATGAGCTGGCACTTATGATTGTGGAGCCCATTTGACAATATGCCAATTCCTCTCGGAAATCAGGAGGCCGTGGCTCAAGCCATTCCGCGCCACGGACTAATCTGTTACGGTCTTGTATTTTATGAGATTTCTGTACTGGTGATAGTAATTGCTTTTCGAGAAAAACTGAGTTGTATTCTTTTATTGTATTAAAATAACCAATTACGAAGAAGGATAAGATTAAAAGAAAGTAACATTTTTTAGGTCCGGGTCTCCCATGGAATTAACTAAAGATCCATGAAAATTTTGTTTGCCTTTATGTAGATAAAGATTTAGTTTATCTGGCCAAGTAAAGTACGGTTCGTTTGGTGTTGTGATTTAATTGGGTTTTTTTTTATTTATTTGAAGTTTTTAATTTTTAATTATTTTGGTGTATTAATATTGAAAGTAAATCTTAAAAATAAACCCCCCCTCCCTCTTCTAGACATCTACAGACGCTTCTCGGATCCCCCCCCCCCCCTCTCTCTCTGAGAAGACCAAACCAAACTGTTACATAATCCAGGTCTGCCGGCGCGCTAGAACGGCTGCTTGCTATCGGATAAACCCAGGGCTACACTCCAAAGCTTACGTATACGACAGATCTTGGTGCTTGTTTTGGGACCCAAGGAATGGAACTTTGATCTTGTGGAAGCAAGCTACTTGAAGAAGATGAGAAGCGGTTGTCAAATGGGCCCCCTGGAAAAATTGAAATGGAAAATTAATGGCGAAGCGCAGCTAACGCAGGCTGTCCAGGCTCTTCAAACGTGTTCTTGATGACTCCAGGAGATGCGTTCCTTTCAGTACTGGTCGTGCATGTGACTTTGTTTGAGGGATTTTAATATTTGTTTACGAATATTCCGACCACATTCCCATTCAGAACCTAAGTTTTTTACGATCTTTTAAGAGGAAGAAACGAGAAAGACCTGCATGGGCTAGATAAAAGAGGCCCATCTACTCTCATCTGTGTTATTTGTAAATGGTTTGCTCACAGATGAATCGAGGGTAATCCAGAAATGTCTCCTTTCAATTTATACTGGATTCATGACCCAAAGTTTAGAAAACCTTCTTGATATTAATGGGCCGAGGCCCATCTAATAAAAATATTAAAAATGTTTGCCTATACAGTCCACCACGTTGCCTGTAATAATCGCCCTCCTCTTTTTCAAACATGAGAAAAACACATTGAATTGGATGTTTCTCTTTCAATTATGGTCTGCTTATATGTAAATTTAATTACAATAGTAATTTAAAGCAGGTACCAGCTGGAGATCTTTATTTCTTTCTTTTTGAAAAAAAAATAAAATCATCCGTTCCTTAATTTAGTTAGTTTTGTATACTAGTTTAATCTTCATTCATATCTTTTTTTTCCACTTGAATTCTGGCCTCTGATATTGAAATATCCGATTCTGCCCTGAGAAAACAAAAGAATTACATCCTTACCGGCCAGAACTTCGCAGATGACACTAGAAGCTTGGAGACAATTGCACTTTAAGCCACACCAATCCCACATCTGATCTTAATTGAACCTGTTACTAGAGCACACGTCGTGTTTAGGTGCTTGTTTGTTGGTGTTATGAAAATTCTTAATTTATTTTTATTAAATGAATAATAATATTAAATTAAAATTTAAAAAATAAAAAATATATTATTTAAATTATTATTTTTTAAAATATTTTAAAAAACCAACTTATGCAATACAAACAGCGGCAAAAACCACTTATCTTAAATAGTGGACCCTAAGGGAAACTAAATTTGCCCCCATAAGACTTTTCTACAACATGGATAAGTTTATTTGACAGTGATTTTGACAGTTTTTTAAATAATTTTTTATATTAAAATACATGGTAATAATATTTTTTATTTATTAAAAATTATTTTTAATATTAATAAATTAAAATAATTTAAAAATAAAAAATATATATTAATTTTAAAATAAAAAAATTAAATTATTTTTAAAATACAAAAACTACTATATCCTCGTACCCTTAATGATCATACCCAAAAATGTCCCTCTGTGCAGTGGGCTATCTGGCCCTTTCCAGAATGAACATTGCTAGCACATCAAAATCCCTTGCCAGTTCCAGAAAGATCGCTTCTCTCCATCTTCCCTTGTCTTGAAGCCTCCCGAACCTGCCACTTAAATTAGATGCTTACCAAAATACCCCCTTTTCTTTTTCTATAAATGGCTTTCTCATTCATCAATTCATACCAAGAACAAGAAACACAAACAATCAGCTCTAATTCTGCAATCAGCTAGCTTTCACGTCGCAAGCCTTGTTTTCCCTTTCCTCTAAAATACCTCAGCAAGAAACCAAGAAAATGTCTCTCATCCCAAGCTCCCTCTTTGGTGGCCGAAGAACCAACGTCTTTGATCCTTTCTCTCTTGACATCTGGGACCCTTTCCAGGACTTTCCCTTCACAAGCACAGCCCTATCAGCCCCGCGTTCAGAGGTCGCCAAAGAAACATCAGCATTTGCCAGCACACGCATAGACTGGAAGGAGACCCCAGAGGCTCATGTTTTCAAGGCTGATCTTCCAGGGCTGAAAAAAGAAGAAGTGAAAGTGGAGATAGAGGAAGGTAAGGTGTTACAAATAAGTGGAGAGAGAAGCCAGGAGAAGGAAGAGAAGAATGACAAGTGGCATAGAGTTGAGAGATCGAGTGGTAAGTTCTTGAGGAGGTTCAGATTGCCTGAGAATGCTAAAGCTGATCAGGTGAAGGCTAGTATGGAAAATGGGGTCTTGACAGTGACTGTACCTAAAGAGGAAGTCAAGAAGCCTGATGTTAAGTCCATTGAGATCTCCGGCTGAGACTCTACAGAGCATCAAGTGACCTTTTGTGGAGTGTTGTAGTGAGTCATGGATAATTCAAATAAACAAATAGAATTGTGTGTGAAAGACTCGCGGAATGGGATAAAGTGATGTGTTTATGTGCTTTGCTTTTGTGTGCTACTGAGTTCCTGCTTTTAATAAAATTGTTTTTTGTTGTTTTTGTTTCTTAGATAGAAGATGCGCATTTCAATACAAGTCGAGAGTCCTGCATTAGCTAGCCAATCTGCTCTGCGATTTCTATCCCTATAGGTATGGGAAACTCGAACCTCCATATCTTTCTGAAGCAAAAGATTAAGCTCTTTAAAATAAATGCGGTCCACAACCAGAGAAGAGGAGGAAGCTTTGATGGCATTAACCAGAACAACCAAGTCCATCTCTACTTAGACAAGAAAGGAATCCAAGTTGCCGCGCTAATCTATAAACAGCCCGCCAGATTTCTAAATTAAATGAAGAACACTCCCAAATTCGCAATAAAACTATGTAGCCATCGTCCATTTCCATCACGAATGAGATCCCCTGCACAAGCTAAACCTGGACAAAAGACTTGCTCCTTTTGTAATTCACTCGCACCCACCCTCCCTTGGGTGTAGCCAAGCTAACAAGGATCTCGTTTTTTAGCCCATTGTTGCTAGTAAAATTGTCACTACCAACCACCTCAACATGAGCAAAACCAAGAATCTCCTGACTGTCATTGCTAAAATGTCTAGTCTGGTTAAATACTCGCTCATTCCTCAACTTCCACATCTTCCAAACCGCCATACCAAACAGCAAGAAACACCAAAGCTTTCAGTAAGGTTATCGACCAACCAAGATTCCAGAGAACCCGTCAAAAAGTTTTCCCGCTCTGCTCACTCAACCAATTTATGCGAAATAGCTTTGGCTCTCCAACAATCTCGAAGAGCATGAAGCACGTACGTTTTCCACAATACAACATGGTGAATCTACCGAGGTCTTTGATGCCTTAAGCTATTAGTGTTGGTATAAAATTACAATTGTTTAGTGTAAAGCAAAATATTCAAAACTAATAACCGGATAATCTTCAACTTTTTGTCTCTCGATGTATATCTATGTAAGGCTCAAGTAAGTTCAACTACTTAGCTGTTAATCTTCCTTTTTCTTTCTTTCTTCTAGTATGGTTTTTTAATTCTTCCCGTTCCATATTTATTTATGATTTTGATGTGGTTTTTTCTGTTCTCTTCTAAATGCTGCTAATAATCGAAGTATTTTGTGAAGCACCCTCATTCTTGAGTTTATATTATTCAACCTGATTAGTGTTGTATATTACTTGTGATTTACAAAATTCAACATGTTTAAAAATAAAGTTAATATGATTTATAATTAGTTGATATTTTAGTTTAAATAATCTAATCTATTTTTTATAATTAAATTACTTAATAACTTGATATGAAAAATATAATGGATTGATAACTAGTAATTGATGATGTTGTCTGGTAAATGAGATAAGTAATAATTGTGGTAATAATAAGTGGTGTTTGGTAAATTGAGGTGAACGGTAAATATAGTAGTAACAAGGTGTGCCTAATAAGCCAGATATCTAGTAATTGTGGTACTAGCAGGTGGTGCCTGGTAAGTCAGGTGACCGGTAGTTATAGTAGTAGCAGATGGTGCTTTATAAGCTACATGACCAATAGCTTGTATCTATAAAAAAATCTTTTTTGATGGACATAAAAACTCTCCAATGATAAAGTCAATAACTTTGTAGAGAGAAAAAATATAATGATATTTTAGAGAGACAGACTATGAAAATATATATACTGAAAATGTTGAGAATAAAACAACTGTAAAACTTTGACTTGAAGGATTCATTGTGTATTTATAACTCATGAATCTTATTCTTTTATGAAGAAGGGAGTTGAAGTGTAATTTCACCCTTACGATATATTGAGCTATATTTTACTCAAACTAATACTTATCAAATCAGTATAAAATATTGAGGGACTTGTATGGGATTCTCAAGCTAATATTGGGCTCGGACAAGTTGCCCGAATCCACTAGAGGTGAAAGTGGGTCTGGGCACGCTACTAGAATCCAAACACGCTGGGCTCAATTGACTTCTCCAACAACAGCTGGGTGTAAGACAATTGGGATACACTTGGCATACACCCCTGCACAGGTATACACCTAGTATATTGCACGGCACCAATGCATTGGGCGTCCATGCGCACATATAAGGCGCATGCTCTCGGGCTACTTGTTTGACCCCATGTTCTTGGTGCGTGGGCTCGAGCTCCTTACTTGGCTGGGTTCAGGCCCCGATCCCATGTTTATTGAGTGGTTTTTGTGTTTTTTTTATATTTTAGATAATTATTTTATGCACTAGCAATCTTTCAAGTTCTTATGGTATTAATCTATAAAGACTTATAAAAATACTCGGTGCATTGCATAGGTGCGCACCCATTCAAGGTGCAGGGGCTCCGGCTACTTTTCAGAGCCCATGCTTCTGGTGCATAGGTTTGGCCTCCTTATCCAAGCCCAAACTCGATTGTTTTTTTTAATTTTTTTTTTAATGATTTGTTTATTTTTTTTAGGAGGTATCTATTTTATTTAGATCATCAATTATGATTATTTAAAATTACATTAAAAATCAATCATAAAATTAAATCAGAGGGGAAACTACTAAATATTAAAAAAATTGACATGTTATCAATAAAATCTAACAATTATGTCAAATTGCTAAACAAATTACAAAAGTTACTATGAAAAAGAATAAATTATCAATAAATAAATAAAATGAAAAATTATCCTGAATAATTATCAACAGTTTTTGAAACATATGCATAACATGAGATTTAATGATATCTCTGCACAACTCGGACAAGAGTGAACACGTCGCAGTTGATGTTTCAAATTCAGTCCAGCTTGTGAGCTTTTAGACCTATCCCATTTGCAGATTGTAAGGCTGAACTCTGGGGTATGATCAGATCTTAAAGTAAGATGTAAGGCTACAAATACCGGTCCAACTTCCACCTAGTGTCCAAATTTTCAAAAGGCCTAGAAACCATGAGCCGAGATTTAGAAGCTGCTCGAAAGTCGAAACAGCTGTGGGTGTTATTTTTCAGTTTTTTTTTTTTACTTTCTTGAAATTACATGAAAATAAATTTTATTTTTAATATTAATATATCAAAATATTATGAGAATAAAAATAATAATTTTAAATTAAAAAACAATTAAAAAAACTTGTTCCAACCCAGCGTTAAACACATTATTAAATTAGGTTTCACGCTGTGGTCGATTTCACTGCAGTAACTTTCATAAATCTGGTTTATTTTTTCTTTATGCTGTATGTACGGGTATTTCCTTGGAAAATAAGATGCCAGGTAAAAAAAAAGTGGCGGACAGTATATTTAATCCATGAATCATATTTATCATACTAGTTTTACAGATTTTAAAATTAATTAATTATTTAAAATTTTTAAAAAACTTAAATTTATAATTATTATAAAATTTTTTAAAATTTAACTAATTAAATTAATTCTCTATTATTTTGCTTCATAATATAGGATTCAATCTCCTCACTGTCTCCTTTTATTTACAGCGACCTCAAGCGACCTCATCCGCAGCAAAAGAAAGACAATTAATAAAGTGATGTATGTTTGGAATTAGGCGCATGTTTGTTGGTCTTTTGAAAATTCTTAATTTTTTTTATTAAATAAATAATGATATTAAAAATAAATTTTAAAATATAAAAATATTATTTAAATATATTTTTAATAAAAAAATATTTTGAAAAACCGACTTATCCAATACAAACAGCGGTAAAAACCACTTATCTTAATTAGTGGACCCTACGGGAAACTAAATTTGCCCTTAATCAATTGGTCGACGCACAAAGACTTTTCTAGAACAAACTGTATCCCTCGTACCCTTCATGCTCATACCCAAAAATGCCCCTCAGTGCAGTGGGCTATCTGGCCCATTCCAGAATGAACATTGCTTGCACATCAAAATCCCTTGCCAGTTCCAGAAAGATCGACCCTTATCTTGAAGCCTCCCGAACCTGCCGCTTAAAATGGATGCTTACCAAAATACCCCTTTTCCTATAAATGGCTTTCCCATCCATCAATTCATACCAAGAACAATAATCACTAACAATCAGCTCTAGGCTTCGTTTGTTTGCAGGAAAGTGAATTCCTTTTGGAAAGTGAATTCCGGGGAAAGTGAATTCCTGGAAAGTGAATTCCGGGAAAATATTTTCCGATGTTTGGTAGTGTTATGGAAAATGAACTGGAAAACACTTTCCAGTGTTTGGTTATGTTATGGAAAATGAGCTGAAAAATAACTTATTAATATTTTATTTTTCTCAAGTTTATAAAAATAATGAGGAACAAATCTTACAAATTAAAAAGTTGAATGAGAATGAAATTGAAAAAAAATATATAATTTCATAAATTATCTCAAATAAAACAAATAATAATCAAAATAATAGGGATCAAATCTAAAAAAATGAAAAAAAAATGAAAAATGAAGAAATTAAAATAATAATAATCAACATTTCATAAATTATTTCAAATAAAACAAGTAACAATCAAAAGAATGAGGATCAAATTTGATAAATAAAAAATTGCAATAAAAAATGATAAGAAAAAAGCAAATAGCAATTATAAAAATAAGGACCAAAGTTAATATAAAAATAAAATTTTAAGAGATGAAATTGAAAAATAAATATTCAAAACAAAATATATATAGCAATCAAAAGTTTGAGGATCAAATTTGATATAATCAGCAAATAATGACATTTCTAAATCTTTCACAACTTCCGGAAAGTGTTTTCCCCTCAAATTTTTCAGGAAAACACTTTCCTGAAAACCAAGCCAAATTTTCCTTTTACTGGAAAGTGTTTTCCATTGACCAACTTTCCTACTGGCAAACAAACACAAGAAAGTTTGGAAAGTGCTTTCCCGGAAACCACTTTCCGGAAAACAAACACAGCTAAAAGGAAAACACTTTCCTGAAAACCAAGTCAATTTTTTTTTTTGACTAAAATTGACTGGAAAGTGTTTTCCGTTGACCGGAAAGTGTTCTCCGTTGACCGGAAAGTGTTCTCCGTTGACTAGAAAGTGTTTTCCGCTGACCGGAAATTGTTTTCCGTTGACCAACTTTCCTAATGACAAACAAACACAGGAAAGTTTGGAAAATGGTTTCCCGGAAACTACTTTCCGGGAAACAAACAAGGCCCTAATTCTACAATAAGCTAGCTTTTACGTTGCAAACCTTGTTTTCCCTTTCTTCTCAAATACCTCGACAAGAAACCAAGAAAATGTCTCTCATCCCAGGCTCCCTCTTTGGTGGCCGAAGAACCAACGTCTTTGATCCTTTCTCTCTTGACGTCTGGGACCCTTTCCAGGACTTTCCCTTCACAAGCACAGCCCTATCAGCCCCGCGTTCAGAGGTCGCCAAAGAAACATCAGCATTAGCCAGCACACGCATAGACTGGAAGGAGACGCCAGAGGCTCATGTTTTTAAGGCTGATCTTCCAGGGCTGAAAAAAGAGGAAGTGAAAGTGGAGATAGAGGAAGGTAAGGTCTTGCAAATAAGTGGAGAGAGAAGCAAGGAGAAGGAAGAGAAAAATGACAAGTGGCATAGAGTTGAGAGATCGAGTGGTAAGTTCTTGAGGAGGTTCAGATTGCCTGAGAATGCTAAAGCTGACCAGGTTAAGGCTAGTATGGAAAATGGGGTCTTGACAGTGACTGTGCCTAAAGAGGAAGTCAAGAAGCCTGATTTTAAGTCCATTGAGATCTCCGGCTGAGACTCTACAGAGCATCAAGGGACCTTTTGTGGAGTGTTGTAGTGAGTCATGGATAATTCAAATAAACAAATAGAATTGTGTGTGAGACTCGCGGAATGGGATAATGTGATGTGTTTGTGTGCTTTCTTTCTTGTGTGCTACTGAGTTTCTTTTTTAATAAAATTGTGTTTTTGTTTCTTCGATCGAAGATGCGCATTTCAATACAAGTCGAGAGTCCTGCATTAGCTACCCAATCTGCACTGCGATTTCTATCCCTATAGTTATGGGAAACTGGAACCTCCATATCTTTGATTAAGCTCTTTAAAAAGCGGTTCACAACCAGAGAAGAGGAGGAAGCTTTGATTTCATTAATCAGAACAGCCAAGTCCATCTCTAATCTATAAACAGCCCGCCAGATTTCTAAATTAAATGAAGAACACTCCCAAATTCGCAATAAAACCATGCAGCCATTGTACATTTCCATCAAGAATGAGATCCCCCGCACAAGCTAAACCTGGACAACTGGACAAGACTTTCTCCATTTGTAATTCACTCGCACCCACCCACCCACCTTCCCTTTGGTTTAGCCAAGCTAATAAGGATCTCCCTTTTCAGCCCATTGTTGCTAGCTAAATTATCACTACCAGCCAAGATTCCAGAGAACCCATCAAAAAGTTCTCCCGCTCTGCTCGCTCAACCAATTTATGCGAAATAGCTTTGGCTCTCCAACAATCTCCAAGGACATGGAGCACGTACGCTTTCCTCGGAACTGGGATAATCAATACAGCATGGTGAATCTACATGATGTCTTTGATGCCGCAAGCTATAAGTGTTGGTATAAAATTGCAATTGTTTAGTGTAAAGCAAAATATTCAAAACTAATAACCGGATAATCTACAACATTTTCTCCCTCGATGTATAGCTAGGTTAGGCTCAAGTACGTACGCCTACTTTGCTGTTGATCTTCCTTTTTCTTTCTTACTCCTACTACGGTTTTTTAATTCTTCCCGTTCCATATTCATTTATGACTTTGATGTGTTTTTTTCCGGTTCTCTTCTAAATGCTGCTATAATCGAAGTATTTTGTAAAGCACCCTCGTTCTTAGTTTATATTCTTCAACGTGTTCAGCGGTATATTACCGATGAGTTCTAAATTCCAAAATGTTCAAGAAAATGATTGAATTATTGGATACTTATTTTTTAGTTTAAATGATGTAATTTATTTTTTATAATTAAGATATTTAGTAATTTGATACCAAAGTAGGGAATTGATAATAGATGATATCTAGTAAATCAGGTCACTGATAATTATGATAATAGCAAGTGATGCCTGGTAAACCAGATAATCGGTATTGTGATGGTGAAAGGTGATGTCTACTACGCCATATGATTACGAACAAGTACTTGCACTAAGTCTATTTTAATGAATATAGAAACTTTCCAATAATAAAGTTATTAACTTTTGAAAGAGAAAAAGTATAATGATATTTTATAGAGATAGACAAATATATATACTGAAAATGTTGAAATTGAAAAAATTATAAACCCTTAACTTGAAGGATTTACAGTGTATTTATAGCCCATGAATCTTATTTTTTCGTAAAAAGAATGAGTTGAAGTGTAATTTTATATTTGTGATATTTTAATTGTACTCTAATCAAGATGATATTTATTGGATCAATATAAAATATTGAGGGACTAGTGTGGGGTTCAAGAAATTTTTTCCGACAAGTGTTGGCCTTTGGTAAGGTGTCGAGCTTATTAGAGGTGAAAATGGGTTTAGACGTGCTACCATGACCTCACATGTTGCGCTCGAGCTTGTCAACCTCAGCCCACAAGGGCGATGGGTGAATGCCTAGCACTAGGTAGGTGTGCGCCCCCTCCCACATTGGTTTATGACTAGTGCACACTGCATGGTGCCACTGCACCCATACAAGTTCATACAACTCCTGAGTCTATGTTGATTTGGTCTTCTTTCTTCTTTTTCTTTTTCTTTTTCTTTTTCTTTTTTTCTTTTATATGATTTATTTGAATCTATTTTTGAATGATGTTTTGGATCCATTTTATTTAGATCCATTAGTAGCCCTTCCAGTTTTTACGGTATTACTTGTAAAATACTTTGTGCATTGCATGACAGACGCCTTGCATAGGTTTACACCCGGTGCATGAATTAGGGCTACTAGCCTGAGCCCATGTTCCTAGTATGTGGGCTTGGGTTTCATGTTCGAGCATATGCTCCTTTAATGTTTTTTAGAGCTGTTTTTTTTTTAGGATTTTTTTGGTCTATTTCAAAAGATTTTTGGAGTCTTTTTTATCTGGATTCATCAATTAAGATTCTTTAAAGTTACATTTAAAATCAATTATAAATTTAAATAAGAGGGGAAAAAAATACTAAATATTGAAAAAATTGACATGTTCTCAAAATAATCTAATAATTATGTCCAATTGCTAAACAAATTACAAGGTTACTATGAAAAAATTTAAATTATCAATAAATAAAATGAAAAATTATCCCGAATCAGAATCAACAGTTTTGGAAACTTTTGCATAGCATGAGATTTAATGATATCTCTGCACAACTCGGACAAGAGTGATCACGTCGCGGATTTAATGATGTTACAAATCCACCCTCGTTCGTGAGCTTTCGACCTATCCGTCTATTTCCCATTTGCAGATTGTAAGGCTGAAAACTCTATGGTGGGATCAGATCTTAAAGTAAGTTTTAAGGCTACAAATACCAAGTCCAACTTCCGCCTAGTGTCCACAGTTTCAAAAGGCCTAGAAACCATGATCCGAGGTCCAGTTCCAAATCCCAACTCTGTCCGTGTCCAAAATCCTCCACACAGTGCCGGCTCTGCCTCGGACATTTTCTCAGATCGCAGGAACCCAGAACTAACGCTCCAATTCCTCGATCAACCTTATTTAAGGATAATAAAAGTTGACGCAAATATTCAAAAAAATTCAGAAGACCGCAACAACCATCTTGCACTTGAATATACCCATCTGTCAAGTTTTATTGCGTGTCCAACATCGCGAGTTGCGGCTAGAGTTATTGCCCTGTTAAAATCTTTGATACCTGGGGATGGGCTGCCCGGCAGCTGAGATTTAGAAGTTGCTCGAAACAGCTGTGCGTGTTATTTTTCAGTTTTTTTATTTTTGCTTGAAATTACATAAAAATAAATTTTATTGAAGAGTGGTGGACAGTATATTTGATCCATGAATCATATTCATCGCGCCTTCTAGCATGAAATTAGATACCGAAATTTCTTGTCAGCTTTTGTCTTGAGCACACAAAAGGAATAATTCTAGCGAAGGAGAAAGAAAATTATAACAGGGATTCTGTTGATACTCGTAGGTGTGTGTGTCTATATATATAGATTGTTCAAATTTTTACATCTTATAAATTTATATTTATATCAATTAATTTTATAGATTCTGAAATCAAATTTTTAATAATTTTAAAATACCTCAAATTTATAATTAATAAAAAATAAATTTAAAATCAAACTACTTAAATTACCCATTAATCATTATTTTGCTTCATGATTTAGGATTCCAACTCCTTACTGTCTCCTTTTATTTACAGCGACCTCGTCCGTAGCAAAAGAAAGATAAATCATATGATTGCTGTAAAGCACGCTGCCCCCCATGGTTGGCATCATGGAAGGCACCAACAAGATTATCATTGTTGTTATTTTTATTTGGACAATGGCACCGCCACTTCTTTAATTTATTATAATATTTTTTTAACAAAATATATATATAGCCCCAACGACGTAGTATATGGACCTCTTGATCGATCCATTAATTACAGGTAGGTGTTAGAATAACATAATATATGTGATGGCCTTTTTTATTAACTATAAGGATATTGATTTAAAATAAATTATCTTTTAAAACATAAACATAACCAATTAAATAGTACGAGATTAATTTTAATATTCATATAAACGATTAAACAAGCTAATATATTTTTTAAATTATTTCTCAACATCTTTGTCATAGATCTTAGTTAGTTAGCGAGTTTGACTAATACAAAAGTTGTTGCCTAGAGTCAAGCTTGGAATATTATCCGGATTTACGCCACGAATCACCCGTAGGCTGTAACTGCCGTTTATCAAATGATATTTATTAAAACAAAATGGATCGTACACTGTACACACCAGTCTATTTAATTAAGTGGTTCGATTTATCCATTAACTTTAGTTCAAGTTTATTTCTTCATTTTGTTAATATTACATCTAACTAATTATTTCTTCATGGTTTATTCTTTTTTTTAAAAAAAAAAACATTGCTTAAAACTATTAGTTTTTTCACTTTATCATCACATAAAACTAAAATAGGATGTTTAATAGTATACACTAGTTATTTTATACGGCTTCGTCACATGTTAGATAATTTTATTTTTTAATAAGAAAAAATAATTTCTTTTTAGTATAATATTTTTTAAAAAATATCATGAATTGAGTATCACATACTTACATTTAATAAACTAATTTAATTTAGTTAAAAGTATATATATTTAAATTTTTTAAAAAATTAAAAGACTCTGAATAACCCAGCATATTTTCAAAACAATGAGAAATTCTACAGAATATAAATAAAATATGATAATAAAAGTTCAGTCTCTAATTAAATAAATATTAAAAAATAAAAATTTAAAAACACGAGCTTAAAAAAATAAAAACCAAGTAAATAACTCAATCCCTAACATATTAAATGTTGAGTGATGAAATCATAAAAAAATTAAAAATTAAAAAAAAAACAATCAGAATAACAAATATCAGACCTGATAAAAAAAGTGAAGGAATAAATCACAAAACAAAATCATAAAAATTAATTCAGATACAGTAATTAACAATTTAAAAAACAAGCATCAAATTTGACTTATAAAAAAAATTGAAGAGGGATAAAATTAAAAAAAATATATAAATTATTTTAAATAAAACAAATAAAAATAAAAAAATGAATTGAATGGTACCTTCAAAGTTTTGCAAAGACATGTGAAAATTCATGAGGAGTAAGGAAAGAAAAGAATAAAAAGATTGTCAACATCAAAATCAAATGTCACTAAGCTATATGTATTGCTCAATGATACAAGAGCCGTCGAGATGATGTAAACATCACACTAGAAGGTATCATTGGGGTGCTGGAAGCCTCTCTACTTGCCAACCGAGTGGTGTTCGAGTAGCCCATGCTTTGATACACGAATTGCACGTATCAATTACTTTTTTAAAAATAATATCTTATTTTAAAGATAATTAAGATACTCTCCATCATCATAGTCATGTGAAAAAAAAAACCTTAGTTAAAATATTAAAACATCATCGATCATTAATGAATGACATTTTATTTTTAAGAGTAATTTAGTTATTTTACCATTTATAAAAAAAATAAAAATACAAAAACATCTATAGCATCAGCTTTAAAATTATTTGTCTTTTATGTAATGTAATTGTTTTATTGTGCATATAAAAGTATGTACTTTATATTAAATTTCTGCCCTGTGATTGCAATAACAATAACAACAATCTATCTTGATTTTATATTTTAAAAGTATCTTTTAAAAAATTATTTTATTTTATTTTATAATTTTTTATATATTTTCAAATCATTATATAATAATATTAAAAATAAATTATAAAAATAGAAAACGTATTACCTCAATAATTTTTCAACTAAAAAAAACTTTAAAAACAATAATGGTCACAAAATAACACACGGGCTCTTAGGATTCGCCCCTCTTTTTTTTTTTTTTTAAATATATATCTCTTAATAATCACTGACTGGAATGCTTAGTTGTTGGTGGGAAAATGATGTCAGGCAGGTCATAAGTTGTGCTTGGGATTGTCAGGTAGCAGAAACCAGTGACAGTGACCGTTATGATATCATCGGGGATATATAATTATCAATCAAGGCACAATCTTTGCTTCAAAAGTCCGAAAGCCGGTTTTGTTGAACGCTAATTTTAGCCTTCAAGCATAACGGAATCAAGATTTATGGCAATTCTTAAGACTTAACCCAGAATAAAACGTATTTGCATCACAGCTGCGGCTGCGTTTTATGAATTTTGAACCCCATATGGTGGCAACTGGCAACCGATTTTAGCTTTGCATTCAATGTATTCTCTCGATCTGATTGCTTCGGTTGCTCGAAGGCCATTTCATATATGGAAGAGAGTAAGTTTTAGCAAGTAGAGAAAGACCCTTTTATCCTGCCAGACCAATAAAAGCATATCTTGACTCTACAACTTTGAATTAGGAACCGAAATTTCGGAGCGAACCTCCACCCACTCTCGCTATATCTCGAAGTTAAATACAAAAGATGAGGTGACTTCCACTAACATTGCTTTTATCTGAAAGTTCGAAGTCGGCTTTTATCAATAAGAGCTGTGAAAAAGAGAGTAGATTAGAGTTCTTTATTGATAAAATTCAATCATGATACAGCATTAAATTAAATTAAAAAATAACTAAAATGTTTGAAACTCAAACGAGAAAAATTAACCGTGAGGTCCTCCAGCACGAATTTAATATAATATAAGGTGCTGACCATGAAACTGTGCAAATTAAAGATGAGTGGTGTGTATTTGAATAGTGAAGGGTATCACCGGGTTCGTGATATTCTTTACAGGGACAATTTCGAGGGGAAAAAAAATCTTAACTTAATTAAATTGCACCATTTATCGGTAATATGTGTATGCTAAGCAACCAAGCTATCTTCTAGATTGGCTTTTATTTATCGGTAACGATAAAGAAGATGAAGGACAATTCCATGCACCTAAAAAATCGCATTTAGGGATTGCAATGGATACTAAGTGTTAGGTTTTATATTATTTATATGAATTTAAAATAACTATTCAAACATGATTGGTAAGAATTCTAGAATTTGAACTAGATCTAATCAGGTTTCAGTACTCGTGAGAGTACCTATGACCTGAATTCTAAATTCAAAGGCTATAATTTATATATAGTTATTTGATAAATAATTAGCTTGATATAAATATAAATTTTTACAATTATTTATCTATTTATTATAGAATTCAATGTTTGTATAGGATAAAAAGATATTTACACCCAGTATAAAATATGATTTTTTTATCTAACCCAGTCAAGTCATAAATTTTATATCAATATAAGTGAATTCAAGTTGATATCCATGAAATTCATATAAAATTATCATCCATGACCATACTAAGAGTTCTTCTAGAAATGTTACTAGCACTTTCTCAGAGGAAATGCCTCCGCCTTTCATTCTGAAATTAAAGACTCCTACGTTTTGGATGTGTATAAATTCAACATGTACTAATCCTTATATCAAATAAATAAAAAAGTAGAAAAACAATGGAAGTTAAAATAAAAAATAAAAAAAAGAAGAAGCAGCTGGATCTTTAGAAAAAAGAGGTGACATTCTCGTCGCTTGCTTAAGGATGACGATGTCAGAACTAATCGGCATTGAGTTGTGTAAGTATAATTTGTTAAGGTCCAATGATAATATTAATAGTTCATACATAAAGATGGAGACTATATGCCTTGTTTTATGCCACCAGATAACGACAACCCGAGTTGAAAGATCCACGTAAAAAGTAATTTGATTTACCCATTAACCACCTCTGCCAGCTGGCTTCCCCCAGTGGCCCCCACCATTTGTCATCGATCATCAATTACTAATTAAAACCTCCTGCTTTAATCCGTCCATGTATTGCAAGAATTCCCTTGATCTACACAAATAGATGTTGGCCGTTTTGTGTGTAATTTTTAAAGACAATCATTTTTATCGATGATTCAGTTAGAAGGATGTTTGATTCTAATTGCTTAGCTTTTACTCCTTTTCAGGTGTTAATTATTTGTCCATGGTTAAGCAAGTTCTTACATTTTAATATCAAGATTCCAGGATGAAATTATTTTTTATATATAATCAGGTTTATTCTGATTATCCACGCACATAATAATGCATTCATCAAAAAAAAAAAAAAACTCTCTTAAACTTTAGATTTTCGTATTATAATAATAAAAATAACATGTCAATTTACTTACAAGTTAAATCTCCAAACATTTCTAATAAAATATTTTTTTTGAATTTATTTGGGAGTATGGTTACAATTAATTTTTAAAGTATTTTTTATTCGGAAATATATCAAAATAATATATATTTTTTATTTTTTAAAAATTATTTTTTACATCGGCGTATGAAAATGATCTAAAAATATTAAAAAAATCTAAATTTAAAATAAAAAAAATTAATTTTTTTTAAATATTTTTAAAATATAAAAACAAAGAGGACCTTATGCTTAATTTACATTAGCTGCCTGTGTACTATAACGGCGTTTAAAATTATTGAAGTTCCAAAATCACTTCAATTAGTAATAATAATTTCTGTTTCTTAATTAATTTAGGTTGTGTTTAGAATTAAAAGAAAACACACACTCTCTTTAAGGCCAATGATTAGATATTTTCGTTGCACATAACCAATTTTGTTAAAAATTCTCCTGCATCATAACACAGCTCGTATTTGATGATCCGGAGTCCACCGAGTCCAGGGCAGGTCACTCGTCAAAGGTCCTTCCTTGTTAACCTAATTGTTGACTTTTTTTTCTTTGAAAAGAAAAATGATATCATTTAAAAAGAAAATAATTTTTCTTACTGATTTGACCCCACCAGTTTTCGATTTCAAAACAAAACTAGTGATATCATGGAACTGTTAACAAGATATCCCAGTTTATCGAGAGAACAAAAAAGATATCCTTACCCTAAGCATGACACGTGTCATTTATAATATCGTTATTTATCCAGTTTGGCCCGGCAAATTAACTTACAAAATTCAACCGAAATATGAGCTCGGCTGAGTTTTAATTTGAAAAAAAATACTTATCTTGATTAAAAATGATTGATGAAGACTTTTATTTTTTTTATTAAGCCAGACCCGTTCCTAGCCTGACAATTATGCTCTATGCAGGGAAAGTTTTTGGCAGCCCATTAACCTGTCTCCCTTTTTTTCGTGTAAAGAAATAGTAATTCGTTGGGAGGGAGGCTAACGAGGTTTGACTAAGTCTCCAATATTTTTGTCCACAGAGCACCAAATCACAACTCTATCGGTTACTTTTAGAAAAAAAGAACCGGGAAAATAGACCGGTGATCATGGAAAGTGACACAAGACACATAGCAGCAAACACTACGGGGGTCCCATCAAAATCAGCCAGAAGAACGTACGGAAAATTCCACTCCCTACCCTGCCCTCCACCTCAATTTTTTTCCCTTCTCCATCACTCCTCTTTCAACTTTTCTTCTACCCTTTTCTTTTTTTTAATAAAAAGCAAGAGCTTATTTGCCTGGCAGATTTCCCACTCCTCCAACTCCCGAACTATACTATATATTAAAAATGTCCCTGTTGAACATAGATTATACGCATGGTTAGCTAATAGAGGACAAAGTGGACCCATCTTATCTAAGTTCGTGACATTGGTCCAAATCGAAACTACAAACTTCGAAATTGAAATTTCACATCTCAAAAAAGGCTGTTCGCTCAATCCCATTTCAAACTTGAGATTGGGTGTTCTCCCATGGGGATAACAAATGCCAGATGATAAGATAGCCCTAAAATAAGAATCGACAAATTAGCTTTTAATAGGTCATGGCTGGATTAGTTTAACAATCCAGCCCCCCTATAGAACAGAGAAGGTTTACGCAAGGCAAAAATATTTGACTGCAGTGGATGCCGCCGGAAAAGCCACCACCCCCTCACGTCACAGGACAGCAATTACGTGGAAGAACATGATCGGTAAAACAAGTAGTGTCTTTTAATAGAAACTAGTAAAGGTATTTTATTACTTTATAATAGTAGCTGCCGAGGGATCTTACAACAGGGAGAGTTTTGGGTTTCTCTCCGACAACCCACACATGAACCCAATTAGGAAGAGCTAATCTCTCCCCACATCAAGTAAAAATCAACACAATCCCACCCGTAAACCCCTCCGTCTCCCTTGTTATTACAACAAAATAGGAACAGCCCCTCTAGCTAGAAGCGCCACCACTACTATTAAATGGCTTCCTTTTGACCTTCATCTAAAATCTAGTCCACAAAAGCTTCGTTCAGTCTCCCAAAAAGAAAAAACCTGGAACTCTTATTGATTTCCTTTGAACTAAACTCGCGTTCTTGAATTTCCTTTCCTTGCGAGAACCATAAATCCCTATAAAAACTTATACCTTCTATACTTTGCTAGTTTGCTTCTTTATCCAACCAAAACAAACACTATCATTATGATTACTGGGTCAATATGTCCACTCTTGAGGCAGCCGTATTTCATGATTGAGCACGCTCTCTTGCCGTAAATTTCGCTTCTGCTGTGCCACGAGTGCACTTCTTATCATCAAAGCATCTACGAGATCAAAAAAACACCCGGCCCCAGGTCAAATCTTCATTGCAAGTTAGCCGCATTAACAAAGGGGGTAAAAAGAAAATTAAAATTGAGATATTTGCTTACCATAATCAGAGGGGAAAGCAGCATTACTGTTGAGGCGTGGCTGAGCGAGGCCGTTGAAATCCATGTCCTGAAAGTTCAGATTTAGGCCCTGAACAACTTTAGATGGGAACAGAACTGTTGGGCAACCTGCTGGTAGAAAAAATAAACACAAGCTATCATCGTCAGAAAAAGAAGGATAAAAACCAAACAAGATAAAAAGCTACGATTATTGCAGTAACAATATACCAGATTTTTTCTTCGGTTCAGGGGGGTTGCCATATCTACGAGGTAAAAAAACACCAGTGCCAGCACTCTCTCTCTTAACACCAGATCCACCTGGAAATACAGCCCTCGTGCCTGCTGAGCTAGAGTGTTGATTTTGTGCGTGTACTTGAAGGGGAGGCCAAGCAGATTGAGGCAGACCGAGAGAACGCACAAACCTCCCATTTTCATTCCCGACACTTGTGCCTCTGCTCTGGATCTGGTGGTGTTGGCTGTGGTGGTGGTGTCGGGGCTGAGCTTGCCAGCTTGTCTTCACTTGTTGCCTTTCCCAAATTGAAGAGCACCGTTGCTTTAGTGCCTGCTGCTCTTGCCTCACAAGTTGCTGGCACTGCAAAACAAGACAAATTGGCTTAATACAATACTTTTATAGCCTACTTACCCAAACGAAAGGAAATCGATATTTTAACTGGTTCTCCTTCATATTTTCATTCCTCTGAAACCAAACAGAGGATAACAATATCTTTACCTGATTAACTTGTGAAGTATTATGGCCAAAAGTAGAGCTACAGTAGCTAGGATAAAACCCAGCATGCTGGTTCTTGACTGAAGTGAGACCTGGATTTTGAGTCCTAGCTGGACCCAGTAAACCACTCCTTTGATAGTTAGCACTATTATTGTACGTATGGCCCTCATTATTGCTCATCTTCAACCTTGCAACTTCACCGGCAGCTGCATATATCAGATCCCACGTGTCATTCTTGGCACCAAACGGCGTCGTTGGCGGCGATAACACCCCGTTTGGACTCCCGTTGCTAGAAACTGACCAGCTTCTGAGTCCACTCAGTGTCGATTCCGGTGACCCGGCCATGACCCACTTCTTCCACCACGTCAGAACGATGGTAACACCGTTAGATAACGATACCAAAGCAGAAAAGGGAGGAAAGCAAAAGCAGAGGGTGCTTTAAAGAAAGCGTTGAAAAAGGAGAGTTGTACCTCGGGTTTGACAGCGAGTTGCTGAGAAAGACGCCGAGTTAACCCAGCGAGAAAGTCGTCCTCGTCACTGCTCTCTGTCTCGGTGGAGGAACCCATACTGGACTCCACAGGGGAGCTGAGAGCGGAGGGTGAGCCGAGAGAGTCAAACTCGTAAGGGAACTCGGAAAAGAAGCTCAGACTAGGTTTCAACTCAGTATTGAAACAAATTTTGTTAAAGTTCTCTTTGTCCATGAGTAACTTTTCCTTAGCAGGGAGCCAAGATACAACGTCTTCAGGAGCCTCGGCCATCGATATTATGTATCTAGCTATAACGCTACGAGGATCTATCTGAGAGACGGGAGGGTGAATGCCAGAAATGAGAGATGCTGTGAGGGGAAGTTTTAATAAAATGAGCCAGCAGAGGTGGCCGGGCTTGCAGACTGCTAGGGACCCTGCAGGAGAAAAGAGAGGGAGAGGGGGAGTGAGCAGAGAATGTAAGAAGACAAGCTGCTTTTATTGAGGTTTCTGGGTATGTTCCATACAAGATTCAAAAAAGAAAAGGAATAAAATTAGCAACTTAAATTAGGATATGATGTGCAAACAACTGGAAGGATGGGGCCCACAAACATTTGTCCTGCTGTGTAATCCAACTGCCATTTGTTCTGGACTGCCAATAACTTTGATATTATTTGCTGATGTTGGTGTGGGGGTGGAGGTGGAGGTTGATCTTAATTTCAGCAGTCTTCCTTATGATTGGAGTTGGGGTTTTAATTAACCGGTTCTTGGTTAATTACATTCTTGCGGTGGATTATTGGATTCTGATGATCATTCTCGATAATTTGGTGGGTTTTTACAAATTTACGGTCCGGGTGCGGAGTTTTTCTTCTTTATTTTTTATTTTATTTTATTTTTGTTTGCAATTTGAAAATACTCGACATTAAAAAGGCCATGAATGCAAATTTCAAATTTCTCAAAAACGGAGAAACAGACAAAATCAAAGAAAAGGATTGAATTTGAAAGCAGGTGACTGCATGTGCCAGGTTAAATATTTAAACATATGCTAGGAATGTGCTTGGAACTTGGTTGTGTTTCATCTCTTCTTCTGCTTCTTCTTTTTTTTTAAAAAACAATTTTCAAGAGAAACGGCTTTTTGTGTTTTACTCGAGTAATCACAAATGTTAGTGTTGTGAAAAAATATATTTTTTAAAAAAATAAACAAAATTACTTTAATATATTTTTAAATAAAATACAATCATTACTATAAAATATCAAACAAGCTCTAGTTGGATAACCTGGTGATTTTCATCTCAATTAATATTATTTGTTATTGGTTGCTTTTAGATAATTTTATACAATAACATCAAAAATTATCTAAAAATATTTTTTAAAAATATTAATTTAATGATTTATTAAAAAAAATATTCATAAAATACATTTCCAATCATGTCATCAAAGACGTTTCATAAGTAAAGAGTAGTGAACAGGTTGGCGCAGGAAAAGAAAATTAACACGACTTTCTTATCAGTGAAAAAAACAACCAAGGAGACATTTAGCTTGAAAATCAATCATAAAGATTCTCCAGAAAAAAATAAATCGCAGAACATGAGTTAAGAATTATGAACTCATTATGTGATGCTCTTTCTGAAAGACTTTACGAGGATAACGGATTAAAGAACCTAAATAAACTTTGCGTGTACACGCATATACACACACACATATATATATATATATATATACTTGAACTAGTTTTTAAATCCACGCTTTATTCAATTATATATATATACATAAAAAAAATATTTAATATTGTTATTAAACTTAGCCTATAACGGACTTGAAATCTTTTGACATTATTTTTTATATGGTTTGTTTCAAATTAAATTATGTTAAAATTATTTTGATGTAATCTAGTTAAATTAAAGTGTCCAAAATTAATTTAAATGACAAATAAAAAGTATGGCTTGACTTGAAAAAAAATTATTGTGTTATTTTTTAAAAATAAATATTAAAACATTAATATATTAATTAATTTTAAGTCTCATTATTTAATTAACAAAACTTGTGATTCAAACCATAAATTTCACTGGCCAGCAGAGTCATGAGCGAACCAAAGGGTAAGAGCGTAACCTCTTGGTAGCCCGGACACGGATGATAATCGTGTCCATCACAAACCCTGCTATGTCCAACTGTCTCCCCAAAGCTAGAATAAACAAAGCAAAGAAAGGTAGGGAAGGGACATTGTACCACTTAGCCGGTTTGATGATTTTATTTTTTAAAAATAATTTTTATTTAATTATATAATAATAAAAATATATGCTTATAAAAATAAATATTAACATTTGTTTTCTAGAATATTATAATTTTATATAAAATAAATTATTAAAATCAATTTAAAATTAATTAAATATTAAAAGAAAAAACTAAAAAAAAATCTTAAATGTTTTCATTTATAGTACAACTGTAGTATTAATTAAGAGCACATGCAATGAGCGATTCTCATCATTATTAGGTACAAAATAGTCGAGCTTGGACTGCTAATTGAATTTCAATTCAAGACTTGCAAATCATTTGGCAATGTTGCTGGTGGCGTTTGTTATAAAAATTAAAAAATATAAATTTTTTTGATGTTTTTTAAATTATTTTAATATATTAATATTAAAAATAAAAAATATATTATTTTAATATATTTTTAATAAAAAAACATTTTAAAAAATATTTATTACTATAGTACCGAATACAACCTTAATCCAATACGCGTGGAGGGAGTGGCTTTTAAATAAATAGATTTTTTCCTTTGATTCTGTTATATATTTTATTATGTAGATTTAAATCAAATTCTCACATAAGAACTCAGTCAAATTATCATTTCAATAAAAAATCATTCCTTGTGGAATCTAATTCGAACTTAATTTATAAATAAAAATTATTTTGAATCGATCCTGACATATAAATGCATAGCTTAATTTATTTTTTATAAATAAATAGTAATATGAGGGGTCAAGATTTACGTTTGATAGATCCCACCTCATCATTATTAGTTATTATTATATTCCATGTTACGGTGTCGTTGGCATGAGCAGTGAATCCAGAAAACCATGCACAACCCATTGAAATCTCGATAACGTTTCCGGTGGATGTCATTGCCGAATGAAGGGAAAGGGAAGCATCGAACCTGTAGCAGCCGAACTAAGATTTCACGCACCGAATTTTACCTGGACTGCAATGATGGGCGCCTGTCCCGTTCGGATGATCATGCCATATTCGCAAAATCATGCAAAAGGCTCTGAGATGATTTATTGACCACGGGATGTCCGACCACGTCGTTATCATGTTAACCACTCAGAATCCCAAAGTTATCAAACCAAATCCACATTCCTCGGCTCTCCTAAACCCATGGCTACAGTAGCCCATGGTCTCGTTCCATGCTCGCTTATCTGACAAATCAATGGATAGGCTTGTGATGCCCTCTCTCTTCTTTATTGCTGAGGTTTCCGATTGAAGGACTCCTTTTCCCGGTTGGGGTGGGTTAATGGAGGTTATCCAGATCGATCTGGTTGGGCTAGAAATGTCATGCTGTTGAAATCATAAACCATTGCTTCGAGCAAGGACAGGGAGAGGGGGTTTTCAAAGTGCAAGGTGGCAGTTTGCCCTGCACATGACGGCTGCCATTAATAAAGGTAGAGGATTTTGCATCAAAAGCCTTCCATTTTTTTTTTTTTTTTTTTAAATGGATATCTTTTGTTAACTATTTTTTAGAGTGATTGCCTCTGATTGTGGATCATCGTGTGATAATTCTGCAATTCATGTTGTGAGCTCACTTTCTACATCAAAGCTATCACCATCTAAGCAATAAAAAAAAGGTGTAAGCTACAAACAGATTTTAGTTCAAAGTAAAACATCTCAAAGTTTTAAAAAGAAAATAGTACAGAAAGAGAAAACATGGGTCCTAATGTCTCGATGTCCTTCTGCGTATGCCGCTGCTTCTTCCCGTGACAACAAACGAAGATCACAACACACAAAACCAGGTCTTCAGTTCTGCTTTATGCCATTCTATTTCTTTTAATACTTTGCATATCGGAATATATGCTCTATTTAAAATTATTTGTTTATATGTTTTAAAAATATTTTTAAAAAATTTAAAAAACATTAATTTTTTATTAACTTTAAATTAATGTATTTTTAGTGTTTTTAAATTATTTTAATATAATGATATGAAAAATAATTTTTAAAAATTAAAAAACATTATTATCATATATTTTAACATAAAATATTATTTAAAAAACAATAAGTAATCACGTTATCAAACAAGCTTTAAACTCTCGCAACATGACGAGGATTCTGACTTTGCAAACAGTCTGAACGCTAATGCCTGCAGTAATTGTGCAGGAGCACCATAATTAGCCCACCAAAATGTCAAGCCCCGAATTTCATTATCTGAAAGCTAGTGCTGATTCTCACAACATCGATCTCTATTTACGCAGTCTTCTTTATCTCCATCGTTCCTCCTCCCCCCAATTCTGAAAAATCTAGAACCAATGAATGTACCATGAAGATTAAAAGAGTATAACTTTTATGAAAAATGTAGCCCATCTGCTCTCCAAAATTTGATGAAGGGCATAAAAATAAATATAGCATCAATGCCTTCATGCCGGTGGATAATCGATAGCACATTTTCAATCGTTGTCTCCCACATGACATTAATTAAATATAGTACCATCTTTGTCAGCTGCCCTAGTCTTGTCTGTAATTGGCTTCGCAAATTCCAAAAAGTAATTCAAATAACCCCTAGTATCATTGACAGCTGCGTTCTTTTGACAGCACGAGCTCTAATTTCAAATTAGGGCCTGTCCACTCACCTTAAACTTCTTCCACTCCAGATCCATCACCATTTTTTCAAGTGCATCTTTAGCCGCTTTCAAACGTTAGCCACAACAACAGTACTGGAAGCGAACCTTGTCTCGGCCACTTCCATTAAATTCCCACTTGGAAAGTCGTTTGAAATTCATCAATGGCATACCGTGATTGATAATGAAATTCCAAATATCTTGTACATCAGCCACTAAATCTTTCAAACATTTACTTTCAGTACATTGAGGGGACTTTTCTGATGGATCACACTTGCTTTTCAAGGCTACATTCAAGCTATGAACCACACAAGGAGTCCAGAAAATATGGGGGAATGCTTTGTTTCAATGGCCATTCCAGCAGCGTTGTTACAATCTGACCCACATTTGCAGCCCCACTTAAATGTATAACTTCAACAAAAGAACCTGCTACATGATCCATATCTTTAATGTTGAAACTTACATCAATAGCTTTCAAAAACGCTGGCCCTCCTGCAGATGCTATCATTATATGTATTTAAATAATATTATTATTATTTTTAACATTAACCCATCTGAAAATACTAAAACAAAATAACCAAAAAATCAAAAATTTATTAAAAAGACACTTCAACCACAGCAACAGACGGATCTAAAAGTCATTATTTGCCTATCTGACCACCCATCAGAGCATGTTGTTCGCTTGGGGCAGCAAGGTTGCTCGAAGCCTATTAAATGGAGGAGGACTGTAACCAGAAATGTTGGTGTTAAAATAGGGATTTTTTAAGAGGCTGAAAGGTACAGCACTGTTGTAAAACATTCTGGTACAATCTTTATCACAATCACCCCTCTCCATCACATTAAAAGACTTCTCCAAGTGTCATGGATCTCAAATTTTACGCCTCTCGTGTTGCAGTAGATCTAACCAGCAGGAAGCGATGCATATTCTTCTCTGTTTCTTGCATCCAGTGCTGCCTGGGTCCTTTTTTCTCTCAGCTCGAGGATGCTCTTGGTTCAAAACTTGAAGTATGTCATCGCCAATTGCTTTACGTGATTCAACCCCTCGATATGGAATCTTAAACAAGTGAGCCGTAACTTTTGAATAAGAACCGGCAACCCTTTTATTACAGTAGTTACAACAGCTCCATGTTCTGTTTCCCAGAACATGATCTGAAAAAAATATGTGAAATTCATTTAAAATCAGAATTGCAATTATTATTTGTATGCCTAAAATCTGTTTGAAAGCAAAGAAAAATGTTAGCGGGCGTACATGTATGAATGAATTCGTGTCTGTCTTCTATATTCTCCCAACTGATCAGAGCTTTCATTGTGCCACTACCTATGTTAAAGCTTTGATCATATATGAAATTGTTAAGAAAAAAAAAGGGAGAAACTAGAGGAGTGGACATGGACGGGGTAAAAAATGGAGAAGGTACCGAGTAGATGGCTGAATTGATTGATCAGCAGTGGATGAAATATTTAAAAATGAGTTAAGTTAAAATTAAGTCTGTCATCAAAGCAAGCTAATAGCCAATATCTTTTTGAGTCTTGACTTTAAATGTATAGCCCAAGCCTATAACCAAGATCACTTCGCTGTTAAAACCGCCATGCGTAGATCTCTCTGTTTTTTCTATCAGCGTCTCACCTCCTCCTCCTCCTTTTCATCTTCTTCCTCTGGAAATGAGCTTTCGATGTGTCGTCCCTCTACGCATGAATGTTGATAACTAAAAAACTGTAATGAATGGGGTCAAAATGAAGGTTGGTAACTCCAAATTTTACAGTTTGAAAAAATAGTTTTCATGAAATTCAATTTTAAAAAAACTGACTTTCCTACGAAGAGGTAAGATTCTCCGATCCAAATGCCCATATAGAGCACCAAACAGGACAAAAGTTGTCGGTATTCTTACAAAATCAGTTGAGATGGTTTTCATTACGATGGATAACTGAATATCAACATTTTGAGACCGTAAATGAAACCCGTAATTATTATTTTTTTGTTTAAAATCAGGGCTATGCATCCCTAAAAATTAAATCAAACGTGTAATACAGGATCTAATTAGATCATATTACAAAATTAAATAGAAAGTCACAGGAGGTGAGATTAAGATCCAATTATCTAGCTAATCATTCAGCATACTGATTTTGCTTCCCGATAAACATGATGATGAATCTTCATTTCCTATTCTTTATCCATCAACCTCCTAGTCTTGTCAAGTAAATTATAGTCTTCTCAAGATAAGGTTGATGACAAGAGTTGAATCTGAATCAAGAATTAATTTTTTAATTCCCAAGTTTCAAGCCAATTAAACCCATAATTAACCACGCAACAAAATATCATCACGCCCAGTAACTGTTGAACGACATTGATGTAACCATGTAAAGATTTGCAACGAAATTAATTTTTTGTGTTTATAATGCTTTATATGAATGCATTAGTTTGGATCTCAAGTATATAATGTATATTAAAAATGATTTATGAATAGAAAATGACTTTATAATGCTTTCTGGATGGAAAATTTTATGATACGATTTATTAATGATTTACTTTGAGAAAAATTCAGATACAGAAAAATTAATTATGGATTTATACTTTATTTAATATCAGCAAAATTATTATTTTTCTCTTATAAAAAAACTGTCTGAACAATTCATTAAAAAAAAAAAACATATACGATCCGATGGAGATGGATCTTGCCCTCGGAATTAACATAATTATAATATAAAATGGATAAGAATTTCTTTTTCTCTCTCTTTAACATCCAGATTAATCCTGAAAATATATCGAGCAAAAATAAGTCATAAACAACCAATCAATGCCCCCGCTTCGGGTTCTTTTTCTGTAAAATGCGATGATTGGGATATGGGAAGTGGTTTTGATTTCTTTTATGATATCAACCACGGCATAGCATTCTCAGGCCTCGTCACTTTAATTACGTTTATTAGTCTCCCTTGTAAAAGCACGAACATAATCATTAGGATGCTTCTGCATTATTTGCTATCATTGTTGCTTAACATGGTCAAAACATCCAATCATGTCCTGTAGCATTCCCAGAGATGTCGCCATATGTGATCCCAGCTCGAACTCCTTTTTCCCACCAGAAAAGGTGGGGGGGGTTTGTCCATCCGTAAAGTCAATATCGTCAGTGAAGTCATGATAAGCAAACGTATATTTCCTTCTGCGGTTAATTATTTTACCAAGAACATGCAGTGAAACTGGAAGTGAATTCGATGGATTCTAAACTCTGCATTTTGATTAGTTTCTGTAATCTAGCTGGTCCATGCTTGTAAAGAAAGATGAAGAACAGTTAAAAAGCCCCTCCGAATTCACATTTACAGCAATGGAAGAATGGATCTCATCATGGGAATTAGGATCTTCTTCAGAGAATTTACTCCGTACACCAGGTTTAGAGGTCAGCACAGTGAAGTGGATTTTTTTTCTGTTTTTTTTTTCTTAATTTCCAAATTATTTCTGCAATTCTGATGTACAAATTGTTGATCATAATTCACAATTAGTTCTCTTTTCTTAATAAATCATTTCCCCTATATTAATTAAATCTACCTTTTCTTAATTATTTTGTTCAAATTAAGTTTTTCAGAGCCAGGTTACAGCCAGTTTATTTGGGTTTAAAGTGAAAATTTATTACATTTAAAAAATCATTTCTGCATAATAGTTTTTTTTTTTCTTGGAAACTCTTAGATCTTTTATCTTTTTTGAGAAAAGGATGTTCTAGACTTCTAGTACGAAACCATGATGGCTTAAGATACATTACACGAGTGCTAAATTTACAGGCAACCGTGTAAAGTACCAAGCGAATATATCTATACTCTACACGGTTTACTATTTTTTTTTAAAAAAAAAAAGCCACAAACTATCATGGTATTTATCTATCAATTAAAAAAATGGATAAGTACAAACAATATGTTATTTTATTATATTTTTATTTTTTATATGTCTTTAGAAACTACATTTTACATCGTAAAGTTTACATGTTAAACAACAATTTATGTACTCGACCTTCCATGCCTATCTATTTATAGGTTTGTCATTGTAATTTAATATCTAGAGTGTCTCTTGAACCTCAAAATAACATAATTATCCCTTTAATTAATAGCTAATTACTACTTTATTGACCTTTCAAATGATATTTTTGTTGTACTGTGGTTCCTCGTGAAAACATTTTAACAAACAAGTTGTTTGTCTGCTTCAAAAGAAACATTTTAACATTAAATTGGCTAGGTTTCCACACTTTTCCATGCACTCGATGTGCATGCTTTATAATAAATTTCATGTTTTAATTTCATCTTCTAGTAATATATTAACAAACATTTCATAGATTTCTCAAGTAGACAATAATAGAAATAAAAACAAAATTAAATTGATTGAATAAAATAAAAAAGATAAAAAAATATCATTTAATATTGCACATATTATAAATCTTATTGATTTTTTTAGAGAAAAATAAAGTTGATCCATACAAGAGAATAAAAAACAAAAAAAATATAAAACTCTTTAAATTTAAATGAATGAGATAAAAAAAGCATCATTTAAAAGAGGTTCGCGAAACAAAATAAAAAAGAGAATGAGTGTTAATTTAAATATAAATTAAAAAACAAAGAAAAAGCTATTACAAAAATAAAAATAGAAAATAAAGGTTGGACAATGCTAGGCTTGACAAGCTAGGTCAACCCACCTAGCCTATTTTGTCAAGAGTCTTGTAACTAGGTGTTTTTTTTTTAATCCACAACTGAGTCTCAATTTAAAATAAAAAAAAAAAAACAATCAGGCAACGCGTCCCCTACTAGTGCAAATGACACGTCGTTTGGTGTTTCTAAATTCAGAGCACTGCGCCGACTGAAAAATCAAGACTTTAGTTTTTTTATCCAAAAACTCATTTTCAATTTATTTTGACTCAAAACACCCTAATAATTATAATAAACCTATTTATGACATCAAAAAAGCCAAAAATCAAAATCAACCCAAATAAAAAAATCAATTCAGACTCGTGTTTGTTTTTTCATGAACTTTCTAGGAAAAAAACACGTAATATGATCCCCTTCATCAAATGAAAGCATTTGACATAAATATTATTTGTTTCGGTAGCTTAAATTAGTGTTAGCAACATATTTCTTTCTTTATTGTTAGAATTTGACAACCTCTATCTCTTATATCTTGATCAAAAACTAAAAACTAATAAAAATAAATTTTTGTATCAAGATTGAAGTTGAAAAATATTGAAGGTACTGAAATTGTATAATCTACATTATTTTTTAAGTTTAAAGACTAAAATGTATTTTTTGCGAAACTCATGGCACGTTATATATGTTTGATGTCTTTTTCATTTTTATCCTTTACCTTTTAATTTCATCATTTCATAAGAAATTAAAATTAATTGATTTTTAATTATGACTAAATTGCTAGAAAAAAGTCTAAGAACAAAATTGAAAAATAAATAAATTACACAATCTACTCACAGTAAAGTAGATGATCAAAAGCGCACTCCTGCTTAAAGCAAAACCCATGCAATTTAGTTTTATACTTGACAAGGTTTGGCGATCAATAGAAAAAACGAGTTTTAAAATAAATTGGGTTTTTTAAAAGGTTTTGATAAAAAAAGTACCTATTATATTATTCCGAGGCCAAATGGATTAAACAATTCTTCATTTTTAGGGTGAAGATGGATTATAGAATATGATTTTATGGGGGTGCATGATATGTCATTTTCCCTCTATTATATACTACTACAATTTTATCTTTTTATTCCTTTTAATTTTTATGTTTGATATGGGATATAAAATATACTTTTTTAAAATACAAAGAGAATGAAAACAAGAAACAACTATAAGAGATTTTTTATACCAGTCCCTTAAGAAAACTGCCTGGTAGTTGCATTCGCTGTCCTAAAAGGTGTTTTGGCATGTAAATTCCCAGTACTTAAATGTTCTTTTTACTTGTGATTGTCAAGTTTAATTGAAATTAAAATTTATTTTATTATACCTGGTTCATCATCATGGTGAATGTAAAAAAAAATTATCGCTTTATTTTTAAAACTTAAAATTATCCTATTCACCCATAGTATATTCATTTTTCAGTACAGATGTACATATTATTTAAAATAAACACATCGAAAGGGATCAGAAGTTAAATCTACTTAACTTTATAAGATTAAAACTATCAAATAAAATAATATACAAATACTAATTAGCAAATCGTGGAAATATATATTAACCATCAAAGTTTATATCCTTTCAGATGCATATTTATCAATCATCTAAAACTATTATATCAATAAAAATAAAGACACGCTAGTCAAATCAATATAAGAAAAAGGGCATTCAATTAAAAATCAAATATTAAATGTTTTTATATTTTAAAATTATTGATACGGTGTCAAAATATTTTTTGTATATATTTTTAAATAATTATTTTATATAAATAATATTAAAAATAATTTTTTAAAAATAAATTAGATGAATAAAATTTTAAAAATAACTGCTGTGAGATTGCTTAACGGGCTCCTAAGTAGTAAAACTGTCATTAACGTTACAATTCACGGTTTTGGCTGGCCAAATCCTTGCAGTGTTTGACCGTGATGGGCATCCCGAGATATGTCCAGTGAGAATAATATGGCCCTCCACGAAAATCTTTTCTGCAACATTGGTGACGTGGCCGTTAAACAAGATTCTTCAGCTCATATATCATAATCATTATCATCTATTCCCACCCTACCCAGCTGTCCCTCCAGTCTTCCCGTCTCTTTCAACGCCCGTGTCTTTTCAACCGGTTTTGCCATTATAACGACAATGCACGCTATTATATTTTCCGTGTATTTTTGCTGGTAAAAGATAAATAGTTTTCACACTTTTTTTTTTTTACAGTATTGACTTCCTTTAAAACCGAGATATGATTTTTAAATAATATTATATATATTTTTAATTATTATATGTTTGACGTGGAGATTATAATAATAACATTAATAATAACAACAATAAATTATTCATGAAAATTTATTTTTTTATTAAGCATTTTAAATAGATTTTAAACATAATTTTATTATATTTATAATTTTTCTTAGGTTTTGATAACACAAAATACAAACATTTTATTTTAATATTTTTTGTTAACTTGCTACAATAATCATGAATATTTATATAAAAATAAATAAATAATAATTTAAATTAAAAACATTGTGGTGGCTAAAATAAACAAAAATACTCTTATATAAAAAATTATCTTAATTGAAAAAAAATCAAAACTATTTTGTTTTCAATTATTGATAAAAATGCAGACCTCTATATTTTTTTTTTTTTTTACGTCTAAGAGAATTTGAGTCTCCCTTGGCGTAGCACATAAAATATAAACTAGTAATGCCTAAATCACACAGTAGCACAACAACACCCAAAAAACGATGGATTTCTGTCAAAGATGGATTTCTTGCATACAGCGTATTTCAGTCAAAATATTATTTGCTAAAATGTAAATTTTTTTATTTAAAATTATTTTTTTTCATGTTGATATATTATTTTATAGTATTGATATTAAAAATAAATTTTAAAAATATAAAAAATGATTTTAGAAAAATAATAACTGCAAATTAAAACAAAAACAACAAACCTTAATTTGATATTTTAATTTGACGTCGAATGTCATCGGAGATATTTTCCTTTCTGTTGTAAAAGGCCTCAGAGAACGGACAAGTGCCTACTCCATGCGTGGAGCTGGAAATTTTGGACTTGGAGGGGTAATATTGTATTTTAAGTAACTGACACGATCTGCTGCGTATTGCAATCCAGTTAACTGGATGATCTGGTCAGAGTATCTTGATAGAACCAATTTCTTTTTCCACACACGATGACGCGCGTGGTAATCATTCCTTGGTTAAAATTAAGGAACGTTTTTCTGGGATAAAATTAAGGAGAATCCTCGAGTTCCTTTTCAATGGATGCATCCATTATTTCGCAGTGCGGTTATAATTAATTTTTAAATAATTTTTTATTTTAAAATGTATTTTAATAATATGTTTTTATTTTTTAAAAAATATTTTTAATATTAACACGTCAAAATAATTTTAAAAAATTAAAAATATTTTAATTTGAAATAAATAATAAAATAAAATTTTTTAAATTTTTTCAAAAATACTTTTAAAATACAAAAATAACCAGACCTAGTTATCCGTTGACTCCCTTAATTAAGTGATTCTAAATTAGATCTCAATTATGAAGATTTCATGGCCTTTTATGTTAAAAATCCCTAATAATTGTAGGTTAGAGGATTTAAATGGAATGTACTTTTGGAGCGAAGATTATAAATAAACAAATTGGATAGAGTTGAGGATAAGGTGAGATGTTAGATATCAAGGTGATATTTTTATAAAAATTAACATACATGTAATGAGGTAACGAGGTTTAAACGCTTGTAAAACTTATCGAGTTAAGATTGAAAAGAAAGAAATTATAGTTTTTGTATTATTTTGTCGATTGAAGTGTTGATATACATTTCTTTATCACTTTAAAGTTGTGGTGTGAAGTGTAAACTCACGTTAAATTTTAATTTTATAGAAATGTTTACCTGCAAATATTACAAGAAGAAAGTTATATTTGATTATATGATTTTGAAGAAAGCTTGTATAAAAAACTATAAATATTAAATTTAAAAATAATAATAATTTTTTATCACGAGAGATAATTAATTTTAATTTAACATGTATTCCAAGGGAAAAAGAAAAAGAAAAGAAAGACATAAAAAAATATTGCTCGAAGGGTAAAGTTTACCCTTAAAAAACACCAAGTACCCCTTCAATAATTAATTACTCTTCAAAAATCAATAAGAAATGATACAAGATATCAAGATAGATTCTAACTACCATATCCTTGAACTAAATATAACTTAGAAGAGTAAGTAATTTTATTTTAAGCCTTTTAAAAGTATATTTGTTCAGAAAAAAATTTAATTTCATTTGTTTTTATGTTTTTTTTTTATGATTTTAATATGTTTATATATAAAAAAACATATAAAAAAATTTTTATGTATTTTTTTTTTAAAAATTACGTGCCATGATATGAAAATGCGATAGTAAATAAAGTTAAAATTGCAATAATAATAAATTTAATTCATTAATATATAATTACTTGCTGGTAGTAAATCTAAGCATAAATCTCTTATCGCGTGAATACCATTCACAATAATAATAATAATAATAATAGAAAGAGCTTATCAAATTGCGCGCTCTAATTTATGCATTGGAAAAACAGTAGCGCTTGACAAGCTTCCTCAAACCAGCGCGTATTGCCTGACATACACAGACACGAGAAGGAGAAAACTTAAGCAGGATTCGAAATTGTGTCAGGTTATTGCTTTCTAAATTAATTTTTATTTAAAAATATATTAAAATAGTTTATTTTATTTTTAATACTACTATTTAAAAATATAAAAAATAATTTAAAATAAATAAAAAATATTTTTTTTTAAATTATGATTTGACAGCATAAACAAACAATACCTTAGATTGTGGATGGGTGGAGACATGTTTTCCGGCTCTTCTGTTACCACTCACTTTAATCACCTCGAAACAGTGGTAATAACATCTGGTCTAATTGGCTGTCTTAACATGCAAAAGGAAAAAGCAAAGCAAGGCCTGCCTTTGCTTGATTTTCCCGCAAAAGATTTTCTGAGTATCCCAACTCAATCAAACGTCACTGTCAAAACCAACTCCCTGTCAAGAAGTTGGTCTGGAAATACGCCGTTCCTGTCGCTCCAAACGGGACCTCGACGGTCAGATTTGTTCACCAGCTATTTCCATCTGGCAGCGGATTCCCGGCGATTTTCCCCGCTGCCATGTAAGAAAATCCTGTGCAGCACTGATTTATGAAATTGGAGGGTGTTTGATACTGCAGTCGCCTGAGATGCTGGGAAAATACGGATACTGGTGAGTGGTTAAAATCCAATGACGGGCCAGATGAAGCCTGAACACCTTCTGTTTTGTTTTATTGTTTCTCCAATTTCCAGTTAGTTTTTGACTCTCGTCAATTCTCATTTTAGTCCGTAAACTATTAGACATTTCACAATTTAGTCACTCCATCCATGTCCTCTGGTATTTTATGTTACTGCTGTGATAAAACGATCTCATTGGTTAGAGAATTTGACATTTTCAGTTAAAGAATCTGCTGTCGCTCGGGACAAGATTGATTGAGGAAATCGATTTGAAATAAAGACTTCTAGAGGATGGCTTTTGTTTGATTGTGTTTTAATGGTTTTTGAAGATGTGATCATCATCGCAAAAAACCATCTTTCATTCACAGGATTGTATTGAGTCCAGTCTGCTTTTAACACTGCAACAATCCATGACCAGTGATAATCATAAAGATACTAAGGAACCTTAAGTTCATAGGATTGTATTCGAAACTTGTTAATTAAGTTGTTAAGAATTCAAATCTTAGAATTTTTATTCTAATCAATAGAAATTAATTTTAACGAAACCTAAATGATTTTTATTTGAGGTATATTAAAAAATAATATAAAAATATTATTTGAATCTTACATCACAATTTAAATTATTGGATTAAATTATTTTTTTTATATGGTATCAAAGTTTTACTGATTAAACAATTATGAATTTAAATTTTAAAATTTTTATTTTATTTGATAAAATTTAAACATGATATAGTGTGGGTCAGTCTAAGCTGTGGGGTTAAATTGATTCACTGACATGACATTAAAACTTTATTGATTAAGCGGTCATATATTTAAATCTTATAATTTTTATTATATTTGATAAAAATTAAACACGATGTAGTGTGAATTTATTCAAGTTTAAAGCTTTTAGAACTTTCACTTGAGATAATGTTTTAAAAAATTATATAAATCACATCCTATAGTTTCATTTAATAGTCTAAACTTTTTGTATTAAAATAATTATTTATATTACTTCACATTAACATTGAAAGAAGTAAATTATCTTATAAATGCACAAATATGCTATGTTTATCATTGTCATTAGTGTTGATATAAATAAAAATCAGTAACAATACTAGGAGAAAAGGAAATTCCCATGAAAAATGAAGAAAAAATCAGGATTATAAACTCTCTATATACTTGATTGCAAAATAAAAAAAAATCACACTACATCGTGAAGATCATTAAAAATCAGTCGGCTATATTTATCATCAAGAAGATCATTAAAAAAAAAAAAATCTTAGCCGACTTGGTTGCAAAATAATCAATTTCTTATTAAAAGAAATCCAAGATATTATTTGAATATCAAGAGTGTGATTTCTTTTTATTGACTAAAACTAGTTTTATTTATATAAAAATTACTTCAGCACAAGCGTATGCGCACAGTTAGTTATTATCCGTACCTATACCTTGATTTATGCATGTTAAAAGCATAATTTTTATAAATTTTTTTATTTAAAAATTTATTAAAATAATTTTTTTTTATTTTTTAAAACTTATTTTAAATATTAAAACATGAAAACAATTTAAAAATATATAAAGAAATTAATCACAAATGTCTGAAGAGATAGTAGGCAGCACCCTATTTCTCGATCTGCAATTTGATGGCTTTAAAAAACGCATCATCCAAATTGATCCGTAGACTGTGATTTTGACACGGCACCATCTTCCACGCGTAGGTGTATGAATTACAGAACCAGCGTATCATCACCATCCCCCTCTTCAGTAACAGCGACAGCAACCACAATAATTCCTATTGTTCGCCTGAGAATTCTCGTCTAAGAATCTCATCATTGCCGATTAAGAAAGTAGAGATTAAATGGCTGGACTCGTGACCCACTGACTTGACTCTTTGTCAAAAATATCAACACGCCTATATATCTCTCCACCGTGCCACCGCTAGTCTATAAAATTACTAGCGCTTACTGGTTTGTAATTTGCTTATTTACAAAACGTGGGGCTACTATGTGTGTGGTGGGGTCCCTCTGACCGCCATAGCTATTCCCGGTCATGGGAGGTCATATTATTTGATGGATGGACGACGAGATGCTCTGGGTTGACTAGAAAAACTCATGTTTGTTGGTTCTTGAGAGCCAGAAATCCACAGATTATCTAATAATATGACTTAAACCCAAGGTCTCTCCGTGTCCCAGATTTCTCGACCAGTCGTGCTAAACTCTATGCTTATGGGTTTACAAGCGGTGATTTAGAGGATGTTTAAAAATATAATAAAAATTATTTTTGAAAGTATTTTTTTAAATTTATAAAATATTTTTGACATAATATATCAAAATAATATGAAAATATAAAAAAAATATTAAATTTAAAAAAATCTTAAATTTTATTAAAATATTTTTAAAACTAAAAAACAAACATGGTTTTTTACTTACCAGGTGAAATATACGGCACGTGCCATCATGACAGTCTCTTATTTTCACTACAAAAAACACCCTTCATGATGAGCTTGGCCTTGTTTTGTTTTTTGTTTTTTTTTATCACAACCCTTTGCATAAATCAATAATTTTGGTGGTGTTTAATATTAAGATTAAATCATATTTTTTATGATTCAATTATAAATATTATTTTAAAATATTTTTATATAAAAATAAAAAAACATCTTTACATTTCCAGGGACTTCATGGCTATCCATCCGAGCAGAAGTTTAACTCTCCACTTACAAAGGCCGAAGTCCATATAGAAGCAAGCCCGTCACGGGCTCTCAAAGGAGACAATCACAAAATTGCATTTAGGGCCATCACGCACTTCCTTGATGAAGTCTCCATAGGGATAGCTCCCATGCCGAAAATGTCGACATTTTAATATTCAGCACATAAATTCATGCATGGAGCCCTGAAACAGTGACGAACACATGGGAATGCCTAAAAGATAATTTGACTTTGCAGTTGAAATTGTGTCTAATAAAGTTTTAAAAGTGTATTTAATTTTTAAAAAATATTAAATTGATATTTTTTGTAGTGTTTGTAATATTACATCAAATCTTAAAAAAATATATTTTAATATATATATATTTTTAAAAACAGTTTTCAAAAATACTATATACCACAATATCAAATTCACACTTGTACTATTTGAGGAACCTGCAAACAAGGTCAAGAAAAGAATAATTAGAACATGCAAACTGAACCTAGTTGCGTCCAGTTGGCTGACCTTGAATATTGGAGAAATTTACATTCAAAATGTTTTAGACCAATTACAAGTCATAAACAGTTGCTCTATGTATGAAATGGAAATGAGGTAGCAGATAGGAATTAACTAAATCACAAAAAGGTAATATTGTTAAGATAAAAAGTTTCGAGTGCATCAACTTGTTTAGAGTCTGCTCTAATATGATATTACATTTCAATTACATGGAAAAGAAATCTACTTTATTATTTATTTAATCGAGCATAAAAGAATAATATACATGGCTTGAAATATATTTATGGACAAATACAAGCAATCAAGGGCAAACTATCAGTTTCTTTATGCACGTATTATACACACGTATAATAATATACATGGCTAGCCCATCTGAAGAAGGAAATTCGTCAAAGAGAAAAAATTGCCCTAACAAGCTCTTTCACTTGTCGCGTTCTCCAGAGATATCTGAATGGAAATATATATATAAAGAAAAGGCGATAATTATCAGTGCTGTGGATGAATTTGTTTTAACAGAATATAGACTCACTTTTTATTTTTTAAAATCATAGTAGTAATTGAATTACAATGCTAGAATTAAAAGTGCAAAACGAGAGAACTATATGAATTGGATTTTCATGATCATATGTATTACAGGAGAGTAGAAGTGTGCTTTTGCAAGGATCTAGGTATTAGGTTTGACACTGGTCACCTAGAGCAAGCATGCTGAAGGGACTTTCTGAATTTTCCTCCGAGCCTCTCTTATACTGCGATGGTATAATTAACTTCATATCATACAAACCTAGCATCTTTAAATCCATGCATAACACAAAAAAATTGATAATGTTCGTTTACCAGAAGGAGATCTTCATCGGTGCCAAAGGATTTCCGTGCTTCTTCAAGGCATCTTGACGACATTCTCTCATGTTTTCTGAATTAAAGTAAGTTTCTCAATCATAAAATCACAGGGAAGCATACATTTTTAAATTTAAAAAAATATAATTGTGAAACTTTTTTATAGTACTATATAGCACAGCAAATAAAAAGGCCTTTGTAGCAGGGTCTTAAAGATAGTTCCTAATTTGATGATTCGGCTGAATGCAGTTAAAATCAAGCGATATTATACACCCATTACAAAAGCACGAATGATGTAGCAACTAACATCACATTTTCCCAGTCTTCTAATAGTGCTCCATGGAGGGCTCAAAGCAGTACAAGGGAAAGTATACATGGTGGGATTTCAGATGGATGGAATCCCAAACTCATCAATACATTAACTGGATGCTAGTTCCCATAGTATATTATTCATTTAAAGGATTTTCAATCAAATATATATTATTCATATGCTGATTTGGCAGCATATTTGAGCCACATGTTTTCCTGACAACTCCATGGCAAACTATGAAGTATTCTTGGAGGCAAGTAATTCCTAAATTAGTTGTTTCACCACAACATTGCAGTTTTGATTGATTCTTGAAGAATCGTGTCATGCAGAATGCAAAAAAGCAGGGCCTCACTGGGCAAAGGCATCTACACAAAGTAGAAATAGAAGACAACAAATTTTGCTAATCCAAAAAAATATTTCCTATATCTGAGATCTTAAAAGGAACAGGGGCTGAAGGGAATTAGAAATCATGAGGAAAATGAAGGTCGTACCTAGAAGCGGCAGGATCTCGAATCTCAAACTCGTCCGTGCCAGCATCATAGCCGCAAATCACAATGTAATGACCTAATGCATAAATAAATCACAAAAATATCCTCAGAAAATACTTCTCAAGAAATTTCTGACATGGAAAAATTAACATTAAAATAAAATAAAATAATCCTAGACAGTTTTAATCTGATTGTGAACCATTCTCTAGAACTCAATCATCATTGAGATTCAGATGAAGTAAATATATCATCCTATATTACACTAATCAAACAAATTGCAGGAGAAGCTTGTGAGGAATTCAATAATATAAACAACTTGAGTATTCTAACATATGATTACAAACACACCCTATCATAAATAATTATCATGGGATGAAAATTGTGTCAACATCCACAAGGTCTGACCTACCATGCCTATGGCATGAGCTGTGATTATTTTTCATAGGTTAATCCATTGCAATGAATCACAATTATTTTCCGCTACAAAAAAGTAACAAGAAAACCAGGAGTCCATTCTTATGTGATAGAAAATAAAGAGATAATACAGGCGGAAAAAAGCATATCCTCACCAGCATAGCCTGAGTTGCCACCGTTTAAACCTGGTAGAATAGCATTCTCCAACCAAGAGTGACTGTGACAAATGTTTTACCAGAAACAGTTAACGTTAAGTTTTTCCATGTTTTGTTTTCCTTTCTTATGAAGTGATCTGTTAGAATATGTGTGAATAAATGAAGAACATACAAGAAACATAAAAGAAGATAAGGGATAAAGTAAGACAGACAGAAAATGGGCATGGGTATATACGATCATTCTAGCATGTGACAGTTAAAGCAGAAAGTAATTCCAGAAAGAATAACAAGAAATATGATGTTAAATGAGATCCTCATTCACACCTCAATTTGTACTGGTTAACCAATGCAATTGCAATATATTTCCCCGACAATATGAAAAGAGAAATTTCCGTTTCATTGATCGACCTGCACTGTAGAAAGGAAAAGGCTCATAAACATTATCTACACAAAAATTGACATTGATTTTAGAAAGGTACATATAGTGGCTGTTGATGAATTTAAGGCTTTAAGTGAAATGAAAAATGTTTTGCTAATCATAATAGAAAGTTTTGAATTTTCTGTCAATGCAAACTACTCACATACATTAACTGCACGAAACTGGCATGTGAAAAAAAAAAAAAAACACTTTATGACAGATGACTATAAATTATGTGCTCATAGATATACCTGTATATTAATGCCTTCTCCTCGTGCCTTTTGAAATAACATATCCACTCGCACTAGATCTGCAGGCAATTGTTCCTGCATGAATTTAAAGCAGACCTTTACGAGCATTACAGCAACAATCAGAGAGCAACAGAAATATCACCAGCCAATCAAAAGAACCAGAAGAATAATGCAAAAAAAATAATCAAAATGGCCTATATACACAAGCAATGCTCATGGAAAATCCATAAAAAAACTAAAATACAATATACAAAACCATGGACTATCACCTTGTAAAATGTCTCAACTGAATAATTTGGATTTGCTCCAAGTGTTACCGTGTAGAAGGAAAAACTAACAGAATACTTCTGCAGTAAATATGCCAGATCCACCGTCCAAATGCTGCAACAAGATATCGATTTAACAATTCATGACAATATGTTGGCATTGATTCACAGGAATACAGAAGTTGTGGGCTTGATTCATTGTTATCCATGCAACATATCTTTATCTGTATGCCATGGCATGATATAACCAATTACATTGAACACAATATTATCTATACCTTTAGACTTTCTAAGTGATAGTGATCCAAATTTTCTACAATTTGGCAGTATTAATAGTCATTTCATTTTCGTTCTTTTTTGAATGTCAAGAAATAGAACTGGAGCAGCAATTTCCATATTGGAAAAACGATGTCCAAAAGCAGTCAGCAACTTGCCAAGGTGATCAAGTAAATTTCCATGTAAGACGCATAGAGCTATAACTATGTTCATAGGAAGAAATGAAATCAAGTTTCCCCCAAAAGAGCAAGGAAGAACCTGGCCTACATTCATCAACTGCTCTCCATGAGGTTAAAAAACTATGTTCCAGGTGTTGAGTTTTATTCTTGCAATCTACTTTAGAAATTCTAAAAGTATAACACGTCCATAGTTCTTAAGATATTATTACAATCACACCAGGACACTATGATACACACAAGAAATGCTAAAATCATAACCTTTTCAATGCTATCTCCAAAACCTATTTTATAGAATAGCAAAACAAGTTTCAAACAATCAAGTAAATCTCAAAAGAAGTCTCGATTGCTTAGCACAAAAATCTTCCTCCAAAGTTTTCTAAATAGTAAATGTTAAAGGATCTAGAAAAGGCCTGCTACCAAATAACTCAAACCAATCATCAGTGGTTGCAAAAATAATATCTAAGCCCTTATCGGCTATAATATAGAAATCACGTCCAGGATTTCCAGTAGTGGAAAACCCTGAGTGATCAATCTAGGCTACATAGAGTTTCACAAAACCGCTAACAAAAGACAACACATAAAGCTCAGATTTCTGTGAAGAAGAACAAACCTACTAGTGCAGCATAAGTCCACCAAGCCCTGGATGCTGCAATTATTGATACCAATTGTATTCAAAGCCATCAAAACACAAGCAAGGCCACAATCCCAAGAGTGAAGCTGCTTTATATGCGGTACCTGTAACATTTGCACAGACAAAATTAAATCCAATTCCAAGCAGATTAAACTACAAAACGACTGGTTGAGAAAAAGCTTAGATTTTCTTACTTCAACAAAATGTGAGCAGGGCAAGACAGCAGCAGCATCTTCACATTTTCTACTGCTGGACGATGACGATGGCTGAACCAAACCATCTGGTTTTCCTTCTTCCACTACTAAATCTTGTGTATTAAGAATTTTGTTTAATAGAAGATACAATGGCCACATCAGTTGTGACCAAATTAAAAATCAAAAACTCTGTGAAACCACTAACACTCAAGCATCCCCCGAATAAATTAGCCTTTCCTTGCGGTCATTAAGGGAAAATAATTTCTTCACCCTGATGTAAATTAAAAATAAGAGAAAGTGAGGCTGTCATTCAATTTATCGAAAAAGAAAAAAATAACTCAAACAGCTATACACTAAAACAATTATAACTCAGGACGATGTAAATATAAAAGAAAGGATGGATGATTCAAACAGAAAGGTTGATATCTAAAATTACAAAAGATGATAGATCCAAATTACACTATCTAATCGAGTTTTCAACAAGAAATGAATTATATTATCAACTAAATTATGCAGATAATTAATTATATTACATTATGTAACGTTTATCATGGATAAGGAGGAAAAGAAAAATGCACCTTTGCAGAAAAGATGATCTTTTTCGAGTTTATTATGCTTGTCGAAGGCAGATTCAGCTGGTTTGCTTTTCGGTTTTTTCTTTTCCTGTGAGCCTTAATTAAATAAATAAATAAATCAATCAATCAATCGAATAGCTGGTTACGTTGACGATGGTATTGAGGGCCTATTGGGCCCAATGTGGACTGGGTTCATTTTTAACTCCAGTGGCTCGTTGTCAAGAGTGTGGTTCTGGGTGGTGGTTAATTAGGCCTTAGCCCATTCACCTTCCACTACCCACATACCTACCCCTGTTGCCTCGTGCGTGGTTCTGGGTTCTTTTTTAATTCCTCAAATAATGCACTAAAAAAAAGACATGTTAACAGGACTCATTTGAAAAATACATGGAACTCTGATGACTTAATTGGGGATTTTTTTTATTAAGACGACCAATCAAGAATTTTGTTGGATTTATAGATTTTTTTGGAAAAAGCTACAAGAAAAATAATTAAGTGTGATATCCTACCAAAAAAAGGTTCTGACATAGATGCACGAAATTAGCACAAGGATGCCCTTGCGGTTAAGACCTCCCAAAGCCACTGAGTTGAATGTTATGGTCTCGTGCACAAGCAAAATTGTAAACTCATCAGATATGAAACAGGGGCTATGACTTTTGAGCAAGACAGGCCTGCCCATCTCTTTAATGGCTTGGTTACACTCTGGTCCATGCTGTACATAAGTTTAGAAGACATTGATAGCTTCATCCAGGAGTGGAGGTCAAGCCAGCGTCCACCTAAAATTGCAAGCATGGTAACTCTTATAGTATAATTAACTAGAGTTTAATTTTAGATATTATTAATTTGGGTATCCTAAATCTTATAGCTATTTAAATTTTATATAATTATTAATTTTAAGACCTTAAAAAATTAGTCAAGATACATGTAAATTAATCCAAACAACTACAATTAAAAAAAAAAAGAAAAAAAAAAGACAAGCATGAGCAAAACCACCTAAGAACATTATTCTTTACGATGACTGGTTTGTACTGTTTCTTATTTATGAGGAGTCATAGACTGTAAAATGTTGCACATGCAGTGATTAGTGAGCATTAAGGACTGAGTTTTCCCATCCACAGAAGACGGGCAAGAGCTCAAATCTTAAGCTCCACCGCCTCCAGAGAGTTACTTTCGGATAGCGAAAAATACTCTAGAAAGTTTGCCTGGACACCATGCGTCGAACTTTGAATTTGAAGCTCTTTAAAGATGAGTACAAACGTTGCTGTCGACTTAAAACAACTTCGTTCATCCAAAGGCCACCTAACACTCCAGCACTTATTATGGCTTGGATTTTCTCTTGACTGTATGTGGAGATTTGCTATTGAGTATGCTTGACTGCCTGGTTTCCTAACCATAGCCAGAAATTGAAGATAACTTCTCGATACAAAAAATTTACGTGTAGTATATTGATTATCAATTTCTTTTGCTTGAACTAGTTGAAAGTTTGTCATCCTTTTCACTCATGACACCTTTGAGACTATCAATTGAGCTAATATTAACATAAAAGGTCAGAATTTGTAAACTGAGAGGGTCAAAATGTATAGTTTTCCGGGGGGGGGGTGTTTTAAAACCTTTAAAAATTGTAACTGATTTTAGAAAAAAATTCAAACTTTGGGTGGGCTAGTCTTGGCCAACCCCCTATGTAGGAAAATGTTAAGGAGATGAATCTGAAATATCATATTTAATTATTTGATTTAAAAAAAGAAGAAGGATGATTCAATGTTTTCAAGCTATTGAAGTGACATAATCACGCCTTGTCAAGGTTGAATTGAAAAGGCGGGATGAGAAAATGAAAAGGAAAGAACACTATGGAAAACTAGCTAAAGTTCCTGCATCAAAGCTCATCGCCTTTAGCTTTTGCCATCACGGACGGCTATAAAGCAAGCCCTTTGTGCCTTTGCTTGGTGGATTCTTAACACGCTTTTTAAGTAGCCGTTGGTGGGCCTTGCCTTTAGCTAAGCGGGCGGAAGTTGAAACTCGAAGTAAAGCAGGGACACCTTATATATTATGTTGAAAGCTCAACGACCCTCCAACATCACATGGAAATTTCTTGAGGGACTTGCTGATTTTATGATAAATTATCCATGTCCTCGTGTCTTGTCCCTATATCTAGATAAATGAAATTTGACATTGCTCCAATGCGAGCGATGATGCATGGCAACCCACCTCCAAAAGAGATCAGCAAATGATCAAATTGAATAGTTCTTGGTACAATCCATGATTAAACAAAAACTACAGCACATCCTAATCATCCTGCTGGGATTAGATGCATTTGCGAGGCTGAGCAGATTCCCGGGGGGGCCTGGGAGAGGGACAATTCAGGTGTTTGATGGGAGATGGCAGCAATTTCTGGACAGTCCGCTTAAGATGGACATTTCTGTATCGTTGATTAATTGTAGTGCAAATTGTGCTTGATGGTTGGAAATGGGTTCCAAGGCCCTCTCTCTGCGAAGGTGGTGGTTCCCTTGTGGAAATTGGCTCTCTCACTTTGCCTCTCTGTTCAGTTTCCACTTGAAAAAGGATAAGGTCTAGAGCTTATTGGTTGGGTTGATTGTTGCGGTGCCGAAACCCTTTGCTGCTTGCTTTTTGTGCCTTGATTAATGCAGGCACGATATTAGAGACAATAGGCTGGGAGAAAAAAAAATAAAAAATTCTGGGATTAGATAATGCAGAAAAACACAAGTCAAAAGGGTTAGCATGGCCTGTTTGAAGCAGCGATGGTAAATAATGCAGCGGTGGATTAGGTAATATACAACATAGAGAATGGTAAAAGCACTTTCCGCTGCGTGTCCTTTTCCAATATCTCTCAGACAATCAAACGGCTATATCACCCAAATGTGTGTACACTGTGTAGCATTCAAATAATAGGTCAGTTTACCATATGGCCCTTGATTTCTCATCTTGTTGTGAAATTACCATTTGTTTACCATCTGCTGGTGGTTCCAAGAGACACCAGTCTGCTTCGGAAAACCTCGACGCTAGTTGAACCGTAACGTCATTGACCATCTAGTAAACGGGGCGCAGTATTCTGATTAATATTTTGATAATGTATTAAAATATTATTTTTTAAAATATTTTATTTAGAAATATATGAGTTGACCTCGTACCCGTGTCCATTAATCACATATATTTGGTGAGCATTTGAACGTGGTTTTAAAAAAATTATTTATTTTTAATTAAAAATTAATTTTTTATGTATGTTTTAGATCATTTCAAAATAATTTTTTTAAAATAAAAAAATATTATTTTAATGTATTTTAGTACGAAAAACACTTTAAAAAATAATCTCAGGATTGAATCTAATACGATTTAAATCGTGTATTTTAAAATTTTAATTTAAAATATTTTTTATTTAAATATATTTTCAAACAAAAAATAATTTAAATCCATACTCTTAAACATCCTGTTATCTCGTTGATAATCAACAGGCACCATTCCCACCTGAACCCGCCTTCGTGGGATAGATTAATGAGGAGAAGATTGCAATTTTTAGGCTGTCACCTGCTGGTCCTAAGTCCTAACAGGCTGCGATGCATGCTCAAAGCAGTTCAAGTTATAAATTTTCAAATGAACATTATGCATTAATTTACTGGCTAGAAAGAGCTCAGGCAAACCCAAAATTTAAGCACTTATAAATTCCTCACTTTTTATTTATTTATTCTTAAACGCCAACCTAACCCACCTGTTCCATCCATTTCTATTTCCTTGCATAAAAGTTACAGGTAGACAAATAAATGCTAAATAATTGCATAAGCATTTCCGGTAAATGAATGCTCTGCCTTGAAAAAAAGAAAGAAAAATAAAACACACGAAACTTGAGTGTATATTCCCTTTCCTTCTTTTTTTATCCCCTCCATGTAAAGAACAAACCCTAGAGTTATCTCGTTTTTTGTTTTTGTTTTAAAGAGTGTTTGTTTGCATGATTGAATATATATTTTAAACTGTGTTTTTGTATGAATAATTTTAAATTAATATTTTCAGATGACTTTTAATTGTTTTGATGTATTTATGCTGAAAAAAATCAAAATAAATATTAACTTTTCAACAAAGCTAGAGTAGCATGTTCGCACTCTAACTAAAGCAAACAGGATTAAAACAAAATTAAAAGGATCGTACTGATCCATGCCTAAAATTTCTGCTTTCATTCATTTATTAATTTAATAGCTGCCAGAATTGTACCTTTAAAGTTTGCTTTCAAATACCTTCTGATATCCAATCGTATTAACCAGTATAAAAGTACGTAGGAAAAAAGATGGTATACGAATTCAAAAATGTATGTGGGGAAAACATGCAGGGCAGAAATGTAACTTTATAGGGCCTAGGCACATCCGTCCGCCAACAGCTACCTGACTACATTATTTTAATATTATTTTGAACGTATTCTCTACTCAGGGGCTGAGAGAGAAAGAGAGCCCAAAAAAACAAAGAGAGACGTTAGCTCATGGCATGTGATCTGATCTTTTGACGGTAACCTTTTGATCTTCAAAAATCAAAATTTGAAGTGAGACAAATAGTCTTGAAATATATAGAACAAGCCCCCCAAAACCTTTCTGGTTGATTCTCTTTCTATTCTTGTAACCACTTGGTTTTACTGCAACCTTAAAAATCATGACCCACTTCATAAACCCATGTAGTTGTAGTAACTAGCCAGTGAAGAAATGTTTTTGGTGGTTCTTACAAGTAGTTGAGTTTTTGGGTTTCGAAAAGTTTGTTCCTTTTTGTCGAGAATGGAAACAATGTTTAAGGGGAGTTGTGGTGGTGGAGGATTTGAGAGGAGGAGGAAAGATGAGTCTGAGTTACTGACCGAGTCTGGGACCGAGTCAAGAGAGAGTAGCAGCTCGAGTTCTGAGAGTAGCTCAACTGAGGGAGTTAAGCCAAATAACGGGTGTGCTTCCCCATCTCCTTTGGGTTGGCCTATAAGGAAAGCTGGAGAGTGCAAGAGCTTGGTCTCTAGTGGAAATGGAAGTAAAGAGAAGAAAGCCCATTTGGAGGATTCAAATTTCAAAAAGCTAGGCTCAAAGCTTTCAGGTTGGTCTTGGTGTTTTTTCTTCTACCAGTCATAGATGGATGCCTCTCGTGTTTGAAACAATTCATATTTCAAAATTGCTCTTTTTTTTTTTCCTTTTTTTGTTTGTGGCATATGCCCCAACTTTATGATTATTGGCAAGTTGACGTTTTCTCCTTTTTTGGGGGTGGATTTTGTTTAGAGATTGACATGATGAAGGAGAGGTTCGCAAAATTGTTGCTTGGTGAAGATATGTCGGGGTCTGGGAAAGGGGTTTGCACAGCTTTGGCTATATCAAATGCCATCACCAATTTGTGTGGTATGATCTCTTTCTCTTTCAATCTGTGTCGTGTCTATGGCAGCCTTGGCTCCCAGTTCTGCAGTTTCATTTTAATTTGATCTTGGTTATACAATATGTAGGTACTATTTATGGGCAACTTTGGAGACTAGAGCCATTGCCTGAAGAGAAGAAATCAATGTGGAGAAGAGAGATGGAGTTGCTTCTTTGTGTTGGAGACCATGTCGTGGAATTAATACCCTCATGGCAGACATTTCCTGATGGTAGTAAGCTTGAGGTAATTGTAATTATAGTCCCAAATTTGGAAATGTACCATGGGAATTTGCTCACAAGAACAAGGAAAGGATAAGAATATTAGAATAGAGCTTAATTAAGCATTTTGTCTGTTGGATTTTAGTTTGTCAGCTATTCTGATGTTAAACCAACGTACCATGACTGTAAGATATGCTTCCCTTTCCATAATTAGATAACTGATATTCGAACAGCGTATTGTTTGTAGCTTTAACTTTATTTTAAGATATTCCCGAATTTGTAATTTTCTTACCCTTGTCAGACATTACCAATTGAAGAAAGATTAAGCTAGCTGAAGATCTTACGTAATTTGATTTACTTGTTTCAGTTTCTTAAAATGATCATTCCACATTTTAGGATACAATACTCGTAAAAAGGACAAGTGATAGAACTTATTCATTAGAAATCAACTTAGTCTTCCCATTCTTTTGTTTGTTCCTCAATGTAATTAGTTTCTGCATTTTGCAGGTTATGACTTGCAGGCCTAGATCCGATCTTTTTATCAATCTGCCAGCTCTGCGTAAACTAGACAATATGCTTCTTGTAAGATTTACCCTTATTTATTCCTTGTTTTTTTTTCGAACATGATCATTTTGGAATCATTAACCTGTCTCCTTCAATGACAGGAAGTTTTAGATAGTTTCGTAGACACGGAGTTTTGGTATGTTGATCAAGGGATTGTGGCCCCAGATGGAGATGGGTCAGCTTCTTTCCGTAAAACAATGCAGAGGCAAGAAGAAAAATGGTGGCTACCAGTCCCTCGTGTCCCTGCTGGTGGTCTCAGTGATGATACAAGAAAGCAGTTGAACCACACGCGTGAATGCACCAATCAGATACTGAAAGCTGCAATGGCAATCAACAGTGTCGCTTTAGCTGAAATGGATGTTCCTGACACATACTTGGAAGCTCTCCCAAAGGTAAAATCTGGCAATGCAACAAAGTTTTTTGTTACATGCCTGAATCAAACCGTGCTTGATTTTTTTTCTTTTGTTATGTGATGAAATCAACACCATATCCACAATTTTCTCAATATTTCCTAATTATGCTTAACATTTTTGTATTGACATAATGAAGTTGGTGCAAATTTTTATGTTTCTTCCTTGTATTGTAGGTAGTTTCTGAATTATAGTACATGTGTTTTTCATAGATTTTTAGCTGTAACAAGGGCATGTGACAGTCATTTAATTTATTTTCAGAATGGGAGAGCTTGTTTGGGAGACCTTGTGTACCGGTATATTACTTCAGACCAGTTCTCCGCAGAGTGCCTGCTCGATTGCCTTGACCTGTCATCTGAACATGTTGCTTTAGAGATTGCAAACCGTGTGGAATCTTCAATTTATGTATGGCGTCGGAGAGCTCATTCAAGACCTCCACCCAATCCAAATCGCTCCACGACAAAGTCATCATGGGAGATGGTCAAGGACTTCATGGTTGACGGAGATAAGAGGGAATTGCTTGCAGAAAGAGCTGAAAGTCTCTTGCTTTCCTTGAAGCATAGGTTCCCTAATCTAACCCAGACCGCCTTGGATACCAGCAAAATTCAATTCAACAAGGTTTTTGTTCTCTCTCCTGCTCCATTATTTACTTTCAATCGCCCCATTGCCTAAATTCTTCATATCAGCTTGACTCGTTTTCAACTTTCAGGATGTTGGGAAATCAATTCTCGAGAGCTATTCAAGAGTTCTGGAGAGCTTGGCATTTAATATTGTAGCTCGTATTGACGACTTGGTATACGTTGATGACTTGACTAAACGTTCGGACAATTTGTCTTCAGTTTCCACAGTTGCTGTGATTTCTCACAGGAAGGTTTCAAATCCCTTCTCGGTGCCAGTCTCAGGCACTCCATACAAAACAACGTTCAGTACACCGAGCTTTTCACCCGTGCCGCTTATTAGTCCTGCACGGGGTGAGAGAACTCCATTCCTCCACAGTACCACCTCCTCCAACAGCAATAACAACAAGCCTCCTCGTCGTGGTTTTGGTGTGAAGAGGGCGCTGACAAACTATCTTGCTGTTGATTCAAAACCCAAGATCTGTGGCAATACAAATGTTGATTCAAAGCCCAAGATCTGTGGTAATACAAATGAAGGATCGTGTCCAAATCCAAAGACAAATGGCAGAGAGGATTTGGGGCCGGAAAAGAACTCACCGACCCAAAAAAATGGGACTAAATTGCGTCAAAGTGCTCCCAAATATATTGTAACTTGACGAGATGCATTGAGATTAGGAAAATTGAAATACAGTTTGACAATTAGGATTGTTCATGCTAGAAAAACCTTCTTGATTGTAACCGATATTTGATATTTGTTGTTTAATCTTTTCTTTGAGTTCTTGGTGGGCTGTCATTGTTTATACCCTCATTTAAATCTCTCATTTCCTTTCCGCCGGTGATATGAGGGATTTCCGGTTGACCTACAAGATACGGAGTAAAAATGAAAACCAAAGGGGCATTCCGAGAATTGAACTCGGGACCTCTCGCACCCTAAGCGAGAATCATACCACTAGACCAAATGCCCAATTCGAAAAGCGGCTAACCAAGCTTTATAATACCTAATATACTTCTTCGACCTAAGTTTCACACTGCTCAAGAATTTTGCAAACACGTGATTTTTTCTATTAAACTGATGATAGTTTCATTGTGTTAATAAAGGGTGACAAATCTTAAACAAAGAATAGTAAAGATGCCACGGAGTGGGAGCTCGATTTGAATGATCTTAAATCAACGCTAGTTTTGCCACAAGTTAGTTAAAGGATTTCCTGCTGTCTAGGTTTTAAAGTTAGAATTTAATAAATTATTTTTTTAAAGGAGCTTTGGTCATCCTGATCTAAAATAAAAGGAGTTGATTAGGATTCGGTGTTAACGCATAATGGATTGCTGTTAGAAAACTGAAGCTCAATATATAAGTCGCTGGCCAAATGAAGTTTTATGTTTTTCAACAAGAAGTTATCTCTTGCATAGTTTTTTTATTGGACAACATTTATTATTTTATAAATATATTGGAAATCCAGAGCACTTATGTATAATAAAAAACAATAAATTTCCTTTTAAATGAAAAAAATTATTTTACTAAAAATATGAAAAAGCAACCATTATTTTCCATACATGGTGACCTTAGAGATTACGATGCATATATGATGAATTTTGCAGCATTTCTTACAGGTCGATGACCTCAAGAGTTGGTTGCCAAAGGGAGAAATGAATAGATTTAACTAATAAAATAAGTCATAGTATCACAGCAATGTCGTTGTAGTATAGTGGTGAGTATTCCCGCCTGTCACGCGGGTGACCCGGGTTCGATCCCCGGCAACGGCGTTTTTTTAAGTATTAAAATCCCTTGAAAAGAAAAGCACAAGACCCATCTCAATGACGACCAGCATCCACATCTCCGCTTTGGTAGTGAAATTGTTGGAAAAATTCTTTTTTATAGGGTTTTTTAGCTTGAAGTTATATTAAAATAATATTTTTTTTATTTTTTAAAATTAATTTGTATATAAATAAATTAAAATATTAAAATATTATTTTAAAATAAAAATAAAATTTTTTAAATTTTAAATTTTTTCAAAAATAAAATTTTAAAATTCAAAAAACAGGCTGTAATCTTAAATGTTAACTCTCTCTTCAGTCTCGCCGTTTTCGTTGGCCTAGTGTGGAACCCAACTGACCCCATCTCCTGCTCTCCGAGCCCCAAAATCGCTGAAGACTCTATCGCTTTCCACGTCTACTCATTCAGCTCCTTTCTCTCCTATAGCCTAGCGCTCTCGCTCTTAAACAAGCTATTAGGATCGCTAAAACTTCGAGTCACAATCTTGGAACTTATTTGCAGATGGCGGAGCTTTTGTTAGCGCACGTGAATAAGAATTTGGTTCGGGTTGGGAAGTTGGTTTCGGGTATTGGGTCGGTTTGAGGGTGTGTTTCTGATGTTGGGCACTTTTTAATGTTATTCAGTTGAAGCTTGGGGTTTTGGGTTGTGGAGGTGTGAACATCATCTTGTTATTTTGGCTCTTTTGGGTTACGTTTCCATTGTTTTGAACGCGTTTACTCGCTAGTTATATTAATTGTAACGAATGAAGTGAAAAAGGAAGTATTTCCTTCTTCCATTTTGTAGGTCTCCGACATGTAGTTCATTCATGAGCAAGTTGGTTTTTATTAATGGACTTGGAAATTGATTTTATTATATTTTGAGGACTGTATTATATAGGTTTATATTATTTGTAGGGCAATCCTATTTCTTTTAAAATATCCATCATGAATCATTTTGTCTTAATATCTAAGAAATATTTATAAATGTTATGATATTTCAAAATATCCAAGTAGTCTATAAAAAATAAATAATTAGTTAATTAGTTGGTTTTAGCAATTTTATTTATTTTTTCTAGTCAAGTTTGTTGATAGCTTATACTTGTTATTTGGTAGACTAAAGTGAATTATGGTTTGTACCTGCAAAAAATTCTTTTTAGTGGAGATGATGACTCTTTGATGTTTTAATAAGTATTTTTTTAAAGAGAAAAAATCCAATAATATTCTAGCAGAGATGTTTTGAAAATATATTTGTAGTAGAGAATGAAGATTATGAACCTTTATTCTAAAGATCCAACGGTGTATTTATAGTTCATGAGTCATGATTTTTTATGAAAAGAAGGCTATGAAATGTAATTTTTCTCTTGCAATTTTTTGAGTTGCATTATACTAAAAATAACATGTATTGGATCAATATAAAATACCGAAGGACTTGAATGGGCTCTCAGAAAAGTTTCTTAGAAAGTGTTGAGTTTGGACAAGGTGTCTTGGCTCATTAGAGGTGATGGTGCATTCAGGCACATTACGTGAACCCAAACATGTCAGGCTCAGGCATGAAAGCCCAAGCCTATGAGAGGTGAAAATGGGCGCAAGTGTGCTGCCTGGACTCATACACACGGGCTTAGGTGTATTAAAAATGAGCAATGGGTCCAAACACGCTATCAGAATCTGAGCATGTTGAGTTTAGGGTGCACTTCAGAGCCTAAGTATGTTAGGCTCGGATGTAGAAGCCTAAGCCCATGGATGCTGGGCATGTCATGCCCACGTTAGGCATGCGCCCTATAAGGGCTCGAGCTTCTTGCCCGAGCCCAGGCTCCTTGTGTGATGGGCTCGGGATACCAAACCCGAGCTCAAGAAGCGTTTTTGTTGGGTTTATTTTAAGAGAATCTTTTGGGTTTATTGTGGAGGGATTTTTAGATTCATTTTATTTGTTTCCATCAAAATGAATATTTTGGGATAAATAGGGGCAGTCTTGTTTGTATTTAGTTTAGCATTGCTATGGTCTGTATATTTTGTAAATCTTAGTTTAATGTGGTCGGTGTAATAAATTATAGATGCGATAAAAATGGTGGGAAACGAGTGGGAGTTGTTTTGGCAGAAAGAGGAAGTGGAAAAGTGGGAACCTTGATGATGGGGGATTGAACTTGATGTACTTGCAGACTTGGGTTGAGTTATGACGAGCAGCAATAGCCGCTTTAAGAAGTGGTTCATGCTTCCACTCGTATGGTCGTTGATTTCTTATTAGGTTAGTATCAAAAGTCCTACGATTTGGTAAAGGCTATTAGGATAAGATGGAAGAGCACGCCGAGCGTGCAAGAAAGTCCGGAACAAGGAATGGTGTCGCGACAAGCAAGAGAGGAAGCATGCATGTGGCAGGCTCTTGTCAGATTATCAGATATAGCTTAGGAAGTGATGGATTTACAATAAAGGAGCGAGCTGAAATAGAAATGGCGATGTGCTATTAGCCGGTGAAAACTGTTTATTGAGCATAGATGATCAAGGCTGTAGAGCCTTAAGAGTTTAGATTTTTCTCTCCTTTCTTCCGATAATACGATCTACTTCCCTGGACAAGGACTATTGTTATTTCCTAATCTGAGTGAAATTAGGCATTGGAAATCCTTTGATATGGACAAGGACTGTATTGTTATTGCCTCATCCGAGTGAAATTAGGCATTGGAAATCCTTCGATATCTTTTCCTGGGGAAAAAAATTATGGCAGCAATAATGCGGAAAGATTGCAGATGATTTTGTCCTCTGGTGGATCCTCATGAGGATGGCCTTGAAACTTTTAGCTGACAAATGAGTTGTGCCATGGATTTCTTATGATCGCTGGTTGTCTATACATTGCATTATTCCATGCTTGGATTGATCATCTCTTCTGTTTGTCCCGTGGATCTGTTCTCATTGATGTTCACCTTCACTACTCTATATTAATTTTAGCAATTTTTTATAGCTGTCGATGACGGAGAGGGAAGAAATGTCTTGGAGGTGTCTGAAAAGAAAAAAATTGCTCCTGTAGAATGTATCGAACTCCAATTAAGTTGTAATAAAACTCTTATACCAACAGTTCGAAGTACGTATATGATGCTTTCTGCAGTGGTGTGGTGTTCAGATGGAAGAGCAGAAGTAAAGGAACTGTGAGGCTATGGTTTCAACTGTTTGATTGATGTTGCCTCTTCTGTTGTTCCTCTTTCTCAGTCGGAATGAATGCCAAGAAACATATTTTGCCGAAAAGGGAAATGCGAGCAAATGACAATTCTCGGATATTTGATAGTTGTATGAACTTATGCTAAGCTATACTCCATGAGCGATCATATTTTTCTACAAGGGATGATTCTCCTAGTCATGTGGCACTAGGTGCTTTAGGGCATTTGAAGAGTGCTGTATGTTTTATATATATATTATTTTTGTATAAATTTAATAGTTAAAGAGAGATAAAAATAAAGTGAGAACTCAATATATTTTAATTTAGTTATGAGCTGAATTCAAATAGATACAAGATGGACAATCTTTATAAATTTTTTATTGGATTACAATTTTTTTTTATCATTTTTAACATAAAATATTAAAATTAAAGATGCTTATCTTTTAACATCACTTGATATATAAAAATCTTTGAAGTATCTATTATATTTTTATTAACATTAATAATGTATAAGGGTATTTATCTTTCATTAATGATGTGTAAGGATATTTATTTCTTATTAAATTCTATAAAGAAAAAAATAACATTTGAACCCTTTTCTTTATAAAAAGATAAAATTTATAGGCTATAAATACTCCGGAATCATTTAGATGTCGGGTGAACAATTTATTTTTATAGAGTTTTTTTTTTTAAAATATCATTATAGTTTTTCTCTTTAAAAAAATACTTAAATACATATCATATAATCCTTAAAGCTATCAAATATAATTTTTTTTGCAGTTATCAGTCTAAGTGGCTTATTAAATAATAGTTAGCTACCAATCAAGAAAAACAAAACAAATTACTATAATTGTTAATCTTGGTACTAAATCACTTAGATAATTTGGGACATCACGAGGGAGTAAACTCACGAGTCTTTCATAGTTGTGAAAACCAGAGGGGCTTCAAGAAACATAGGTGATATCTTTTGTAGAATTGAGTGGCACTGCTACGCTGTCAATTGCTCATGAAAAGCACCCATTTTCCCCTTCGTGAACAAAAAAGCAACGAAATGGTTCCAGAGACTCTAGGGAGCGGTTGCCGTCATTTACTGTAGCCATGTAAATCTGGAATCCATCGTGGAAGGAGTAGGTGATACAATAAACAAATGACCTTGTGTTTATAGTGCTACTTCCACTATGATTTATGGGTTCACATGTAGGCAACTTTCAGCTACTTGTTTCAGTATAAAATCCTGCGATGTAGAGCATTGATTGTGCACTGCATTGAAAAATGGCGACTCCAATGAAGTACATTTGCTTGTTTATGTTTCTTGCAATTCTCACCATTGCTGGGCTCAATCAAGTTGACGGGGCTGGTGAATGTGGGAAAAACACCACTCCTGACATGGAGGCTTTCAAGATGGCTCCTTGTGCGTCAGCAGCACAGGATGAGAACTCTTCAGTTTCTAGCCAGTGCTGCGCTCGGGTGAAGAAAATTGGACAGAACCCAGCGTGCCTCTGTGCTGTTATGCTTTCCAACACTGCTAAGAGCTCTGGAATCAAGCCAGAAATTGCAATGACCATTCCCAAACGATGCAACATTGCTGATCGTCCCGTGGGCTACAAGTGTGGAGGTGCGTTGTCAAATTTGCTCTCTTTCATGTGTTCTTTATTTCTACCTGCTGCCCGTAAATGTTTAAATTTGCTTGATTTCTCTTGCAGCTTATACTTTACCTTGAAGAGGGAGACCATGAACTGTGCTCGCCCTGTAAAGTACTTTCTATCAACCTACTGGAGTTCACATCATTGTTGCTAGTTCTTCTAGCTAACAAATGTAGTTTAACATCCAGACATCTGAATAATAAATAACTATTGGTGCTTAATCTCCTCTGGCTCGATCAATTGCTCCTTTTTTCTCTCCCTATTATTCTTTTACTATTCTACAGCAGATCTACTCTCTTTCTAATAAAGATTAGATCACCATCCACTGTCAAACCAACCTGGCAGATCAGAATGATTACTTTAATACTTAATACCTAAACATCATAAGACTGCAAGTACACAAGTAAAGCCTTTATGAAATATGACTAGAAGTTCCATTAGTATTTAGCTTCAGTAATTTTAACTCACGTTTGCTGGCGTGAAACTAGAAGAGGACTCCTCTTCTTGAATGGGCTTGAATATCATGGAAAGAAGAGCATGAGCCTCAATCTAGTGTTTTATTGATTGGACTTGCAGACGGTGTGGATCAACAAAAAAACATTCTGCTACAAATAAACTAGTAATGTGTGGCCATTAGATGTTTGTGCTGATTTAGATACCCGATTAATTCCGTTCGAACCATATGTTTAAGGCAGCCGCGATCATGATCTGATCATGTTTCTACCATTTGCAGTTGCTGAATTAAGGAGCGGTTCTAGTTGATTCAAGTAATTGTTTCTCCATTTACACTTTCTGAAATTAATCAATATTTGTCACAGCAGTAGCTATAAACTGGCATAAGCTAGAATTTGAACAGTACAAGTTTTATAGGGAGAGAATAAGTTAAGAGTATAAAGTCCATGGACAGGTAGAATAATATATTGATATTAGTCGACTAGACAACATGATGCATTGTTTAGTATACAAGATTCTGCAAGGAGTGAAGGTATAAAACCCCGACAGAACTATATCTGCTCGAGTATACGACTAGTTGGGACAAAAAGAACCCAACAATTTACCGCATTGTCCTGCCATATGACGCTGTGCTAGTCTTATACTAATCTGTATTAATTTCTTAGTTCCATAGATTACGTTGAGAGAACTCATAGTCATATTCCTGCATCACATTAAACAAACACCATTTTAGTCATCTGAATAACGTACAAAAGGCGAAGAAGAATAATAACATGCATATCTATGGAAAGAAGAGAGATGCAACATACATGTAAATTACAATGTTCTAGTGAATTTTATAATGGCAAATTCCTGATGCCTTGTAACATGGTCTTGTGAGAACATTTTCGTATTCCTTTTAAAAACCTTTTCCTTTTCAGAAATCAGCAATTGATAAAAAAAGTGCTTATATGGATGCACGATGGATCCACTAATTTTGCGCACCTTAGTTTACTAGGATGCTGCATTTGCATAAAATGGGCCCGGACGCCTAATAATACAGTGAACCTGCAAAAATGCATGTGATCAAGATTTACCAAACTGTCATGAAATAACATCATAATGAATCATATTTACAACTATACAGCTACCATACCCTGCCACCAGTTCCCTCTTGAAGCGCTGTTTGGATCGTTGACATTCGGATCATCCTTTCCATAATCTTTCTTGAACTGTTCAGGAGAAAAAAAAAAAAAACAGTCAGCTATCACTTCAACAACTTAAGCAAATGAAAGAAAATGATGCTACCATGTTCCACTATTATAATGCATCTTCTGATGCATGATCCGTATTGTCTGAAATAATTATTAGTTTATTGAAAGATTCACTACTCACAACATGTTGAGATTCTGAGTTCTTGGTCCTTGGGGAATAGTTTTCTTGGCCCCCATAGTAGATTGACGAGCTAAAATAGCTTGGTTCTGACGTTTCGTTCTGATAAACTGAACTCTGGCCTTTGCCACTTATGCCGCCGCTCTCTCCCTTGGCTTTCCGAGTGGCATTATCTGAAACCAACCCGAAGATGTAAAGCATTCACAAAATGATTTAGAGCACTGATCAGCGAGCAATCTATTAATGACAGAACCAGATTTCTGCTACTTATGCAATTTGAACGATTCACACAAAGCCTTTGTTATACTGAGTTGTGACTGTGCAATATAGATAATATTGGAAGCACATATCATCTCTACAAGAGATAAGGATATTTAGTCAACGTAATTAGCAATAAAGATGGTCATTACAGTTCAAACACAAGATGTTTCTATTCTAGCAACAAAAGTTATGATCACACACCTGGATTCACATATGTTTCATTCCCAACATGATTACCCGTAGTTCCAGAGTCCCTTCCACCTGGCACCTGAAATTGGAACAGTTAAAAGGGAAAATATTCATACTTTCAACAAGGAGTTCAATAATTATCTGTGAACGGCCACTACCTTCCTAAGCTAATAATTATTCCAAAAGGGTTTCTTCCTTCTCCTGTCTTTCTATATTCTATTTCTCTATCTTTTGCTTACCATCCCTTTTGCTTTTTTATGTGCTAATCTTAGTGGTTGCTTTGCTAGCCCCCGCAACTAGATATGGTAAGAAAAAAAACCAGGAGAACCATGGAAAGCAATCATTTTCTTTCGTCATTTCTGATTTCTGGGTTAATGGCAAGACGGCAAAACCCCCATAATATATAGTAGTACCCTGTCACACATCATAAAATTAAGCCTGACAAATTAAAAGGTCTCCAAGTAAAGTACCTTCGATGGAGGAGGGAAAATGGACCCAAATATCCCACTTGAGGCGGATGATGAAGAGGAAGAGTCTTTAGGACCAAAAAGATGATCAAAAGAAGAAGCACCGACTTGCCTGTTGTTTTCCATGCTAAGATTGGATTTCTTTTTTTAACCTTTCTTTGTCAACCAACGAACAAAACTACTCTTTAATAGCCTACAGTAACGACCACACTGACCCCAAAAAGACTCCAAACAAACTGAAGAGGGGGCAAAAACCTAACTGAGCCCAAAAAACAGCACAAATTAAGAGGGTAGGAGTGGTGGACAAGGTTTGCCGAGTGAAAAGTAAAGAAAGAAAGAAACAGATAAAAGAAAAACTTCAAGTGTGGATGCAAAGCACGTGAAGATTTGCAGTTGTGGAGATATAATGCAAACGATCTCTGCTCTATTTATAAGCCCAAAAAACGGTGCTTTAGGATGCTTCTTGCTGCAATCCCATGTGCCTCTATTCAATCCTCTCTACTCTTTTTGACACATGGGGTGCTTCCTCTGTCTACAAGTGGACATGCTGCCAGTTCCAACCCCTCTCTGCCACGTGTCTCCCATGCCCATATCTTTGACTCTCTTTCTGCTGTTATTTTCTTGCACGAGGATAACCAGATAAGGTCTTGGCTCAACTTGGTCTCACAGGATATGCTTCCAAATAGTTGGCCTTCCACCCCTTTTCCTTTTTTCTTCTATCTTTTCTTTTCACTTAGACTAAATACTAAGAAGATATACCAGTATTCCATGCATTGAAGATGTTATGGATTTCGCTTCAACTAAATACTAAGAAGATATATATACCAATATTATTCCATGCATTGAAGATGCTGTAGATTTATTCTTTCCCCTGACCCTGCAAAATCTTCCTAGGTTCAATGACAGAATATATGTTTGTTCTTTTTGTGTGTGTGGACAATGTTGGAGCGCTCACGGCTGCTAGCTAGGTTGTTGGACTTTGTCGCGCCACCGATTTTGAACAAGATTGAGTTACTCGAAACATATTAATTTGCGCTTCGGAATCACATTACCTGAGGATAACTCGGCATTTTTATCACATGTTGTGAAAAAAGAAATCAAGTATTTCAATGTTTATTGCCAAATTAGCACACGTACGCATATCCACGATAACAACTGCTATTTTTCATGTTTATCCTGGATTCAAGATAGCAGTACGCTAATCTTGGATTTGTAAGCAAGATTTCTTATTCATAAATTTTGGCATTTTCATGTTGACAATAACATTTGTGGTCGGTAGGGTAAGAGTGTAGCTAGATAAACATACAATTTTCGAGATAAGGTTATTAATTTTGTCTCGAGGAAAACGATTAAGGGGACAAGGAAGATGATAAAGTCCATGTCTAAGCAAGAACAAGGACGTCGGGGTATTAATTATTGCTCAGAGCAGCAAGACAAAGCGTTGTGGCATTATCGTCATTGAAGATATACAAAGCTATCAAATTTGCTCGAAAAGATACATATAAAAGTGTGAATAGAGGTAGTCAAGGGTCGTCATGGCTGTATAATCTGAGTTTAAAGCGTGGATAAATTCTCAATCCTTTGAGGATAAAGGTGGATGTTGTGGGTGCAGCCCATACAAATATTTATCTGCGGTCCTGATCGATGATACGGTACTTCAAAAAAAATTATAATATATGATTCTTTTAGGTTCCTTTTGGATATAAGCGGATAAGTTCATTCGAAGGACAGTGACTTTAATGACGTGTGGCATTAGAGTTTTCTAGGGCTAGTCTCTAATTGGGGCCGGTTTTGTGGCGTGATATGTCCGACTGGTCATCAGCGTCCTTACGTTTCTATAATCCGAAATGCTATTCCTTTCATCCGTCCTTGCGTTTCTATAAAATCGAAGGATATTTTTTTTATTTTGTGTGTGTGTGTATCAAAAATTCGTTTGATTTTGGGGGATGCCCGCTAAAAATTCCCTTCATATTCGCTCACCCCCCGTCACCTAAGAAGAAGGAAAAGGTAAATTAAGAAAAAGAAGTACTTTAAAGTAAGTCTTATTATTATATATAAACACACTACACAATTAAAATGTTCTTTAATTTTTTTTACTATAGGAGTGATAAATCTCCAATTTTTAGGTTTTTAATTTTTAAAAAACAAGTTTTTCTTATATTTTTATTATTTTACACTTGGTTTATTTATTACAATTTTTTTTCTTATCTTCAATTTTTGTAATATTTTAATAGTTGTTTCTTTTTTTTATTTATACTTTTTTTGAAAAAAATATTACTTTTAATTCTTTAAACTTAGAATATTTATCACTTTACACTTAGCATATATATAACATTCTTTTTATTCTCATCTTTATTCTTTTGTAATTTTTTTTATTTACACTTTTTATTTTTCAAAAAAATCTTATACAAACACTAAGAAAATAATGTTTTAATATAACAATTGTAACATTGTTCTATTATGTTAAAAATAATGTTGAGATTTTATATATTTTATATTAACATATATGATATTTATTATATTTTATCATATATAACTATCAATTTTTTTACTTATAATTTTATTTTTTACTCGAAGTAAAACAAAATATTAATAATAATTACATATTAATTTATTTGCATTAAAAATAATAATTATTCAGAGATAGGCAAGTTGAATAGACATATTAACATTTTTTTTTTGTATTTATTAGTACAAATGATTATTAATTAATTTATTTAAATATATACAAAAACTTTTTAATTTTTAATTAAAATTTTAATTATAAAAAAACATATTTAAAAAGTTTATATATTTATTTTTTCGAGAAATATTATTTAATCCGCGGCCAAACATGTCAAATGCGATTTCAGCTCACAAGGATATCCCTTAATTAAAAGAAAAGAAAAGAAAAATAAAATGTAGCAAATGTAATGAAATTATTGTGGCAGCCGAGAAATTGTCACAGTATGCAAAACGGCGAGAATATGTATTTTCTTGCAATACAAAACAAGAAGCTAAAACTTTTGTGTTTTATATATTTTAAAAGTATATTTGCTTTAAAAAAGTTGAAAAGAATATTTTTTTATAAATTTAATATACTAATATAAAAAAAAATTAATATATTTGAAACAAAATTATTTTTAAAAGGCTGCCGACAAACTCTTGATAACATATCGACAGCTACCTTGAACTCTAAGAAGAAGGAAAAGGTAAATTAAGAAAAAAAGTACTTTAAAGGAAGTCTTATTATTATATATAAACACATTACACAATTAAAATGTTCTTTAATTTTTTTTACTATAGGGGTTATAAATCTTCAATTTTTAGTTTTTTTTTTTTTTTAAAAAAAAAACAAGTTTTTCTTATATTTTTATCATTTTACATTTGATCTATTTATTACAATTTCTTTTTCTTATCTTCAATTTTTGTAATATTTTAATTTTTGAAAAAAATATTACTTTTTATTCTTTAAACTTGAAATATTTATCACTTTACACTTAGCTTCTATATAACATTCTTTTTATTCTTATCTTTTGTAATTTTTTTTTCTTTACACTTTTTATTTTTCAAAAAAAATCTTATACAAACACTAAGAAAATAATATTTTAATATAACAATTGTAATATTCTTCTATTTTTCTATCATGTTAAAAATAATTTCGAGATTTTTACATTTTCTTATTAACATATATAATATTTATTATATTTTATCATATATAACCATCAATGTTTTGACTCATAATTTTATTTTTTACTCGCAGTAAAAAAATATATTAATAATACTTACATGTTAATGTATTTGCATTAGAAAAAATAATTATTTGACTTGCAGATAGTTTAGTCGAATAGACATATTAACATAATTTTTTGGTATTTATTAGCACAAATGATCATCATTTTATTTATTTAAATATATACAAAATTTTTTAATTTTTAATTTAGATTTTTATTATAAAAAAAATATATTTAAAAAGTTTTTTTTTTCAAGAAATATTATTTAATCCGCGGCCAAACATGTCAAATGCAATTTCAGCTCACAAGGATATCCCTGAACTAAAAGAAAAGAAAAGAAAAGAAAAGAAAAATAAAATGTAGCAAATTTAATGAAATTTTCGTGGCAGCCGAGAAATTGTCACAGTTTGCAAAACGGCGAGAATATGTATTTTCTTGCAATAAAAAACAAGAAGCTAAAACTTTTGTGTTTTATATATTTTAAAAGTATATTTGCTTTAAAAAAGTTGAAAAAAATATTTTTTTAATAAAAAAAAATAATATATTTCAAACAAAATTATTTTTAAAAAGCTGCCGACAAACTCTTGATAAAACATCGACCGCTACCTCGAACTCTAAGTTACATGACTGCCACGGAAGTATCGAATAGTTAAGGCGGTAAAGTCCCGCACAATTGCAAAAGAAGACGGCATGGCTGTATTTTCTAGAACCTGTGGCAGACACGAAAGGAAATGATATTAAATTCGTTGCCGATCGATTTGGGCTGCTGATTTCTAGAAGTTGTTGAATCTGGTTTTGGTTCAAGATCTTCGCAATATGCCAAGAGTATTTTATTGGTAGAAAATAGGAATATCTAATACTTAAAAGCTAAGTCTGTTTAGCCAGGGGGCTGGATCCCCGAGAGACCAACTAGTCAAGTTGTGAGAAGTCCCTCGGAATCATATATTCCAGGCTCCAGCTTTTATATATTGATTCTGGAATACAAACCAAGCTTTCATATGGCTAGCCTTGACAAACTTGATTTGTAATTGCTGTGTTCTGTAAATTTGGTTGTCATTTGGATTCTACATGGACCAGCTGCAGCACAGCAAGACACCAAATAAATGTCTTCGATGAAAATGAAAGCATTCAGTTCCCTAGAGGACCACTCGAGCATGGTTTGTGTCGCTTCCTCACAAAAAAAAAAAGAAAAAAGAAAAGAAAACGACATGAAGAAGCAAGCAAGCAAGCAATGTTTAAGATTTTCGGTATGAAAGAGCTCGTGTTCAAATCCTAGAATGAGTTGGGTTCAAGCTATTTCATAAGGGCCGATTTCCTTGACGCCCCCTCGTATTCTTAGGCCCACAAACATATCCGTGTACGCGTAGTTGAAGCAGCAGCTGCTCCCTTTGAATTTCTTTCTGGTTTTCTTCTAGATTTGTAATTTTGCGAGCCGACTTTGGCGTGATGCTCTCAATATGAAACTGGAAAAACCTATGTCAAGGGTCATGATACTATGATTACCATCACACACTTCTAGCACAGATTCCTTACACACAATTCGAACACAAGTACAATTCGATCCTAAACTTTCATAACTATGCAAAACTTTCCTTGGTGGAAGAAATCATTACATACAATTCGAACACAAGTACAATTTGATCCTAAACTTTCATAACTATGCAAAACTTTCCTTGGTGTAAGAAATCATTACATACAATTCGAACACAAGTACAATTTGATCCTAAACTTTCATAACTATGCAAAACTTAGTGTAAGAAATCTCAGCATCTTCTTGTTACGTTGTTTGCCATGGAATTAACGAGCCTTGGATAGTTTTATAAGTAGACTTTGATTCTTGAATTTCTTTAAAAAATGTGAAAGATTATAAGTTACATTAGGATTTGTTTGCTCAAAATTTATCGGAACTCTTAAAGGAAAAAAAAAGAAAATTTTTTTAAAGAGGATTAATTATCGCATTTCCAAATTAAGTCTCGCCTCAGTAAATTAATCTCTTGCTTCAAGACTTCCCTATTCCAGTTTCCAGCATTTTTCATTGCAAGTGACGGGAATAAAACGCGAATACTTACATAGTATATTTTTCATAAATTCTTCTTGACAAGTTAATGAAAATTACATGTGATTATCTGATATCGATGACACAAATGCCACAATTGTTTCTTGAGTATCGAACAATTGAGCGCGTGGGAACAAAGTATGTATTAAGAAAACGATCTGCATCTATCCATAAACGAAAATGTAAGTGGAACAAGAGCATCAAGATATTAAATAATTGAATCAGTGGATTTCCATGGATGGCACTTGAGCTTCGGGCATGATGAGTCCCATGAGCTTCTACATTGACCTTTCGCACCATCACAGCACTTGCATTCCAGTCCTAGGGAGGCAAAAAAACTCTTCGAATTCCCTGTTAAAAACCCCAAATTAATAGATGATATTATAACTTACAATTCCAGCTAAATCATACATAATTGGACACGAGTAACTCCTTTCCCCTTACCTTGTTGGAGTGTTAATGGCCTGGCCTCTATAGCTCTTGGATATTGAGATATGGCAGAAATGATCAATAATAGCACAACAGATGCTAGAAGTTGCTTGGGTGCATACATTTCTCTCTAACTTTCTAGCAGCCTTGGTAATGGTTGGTCAAGTAAATTAAAGGAAGCAGAGAGAAGTTAGCACAAACATAAGATTGCAACACACACACACACATATATGTACACAAACAGAGAGAGGGAGAGAGTAGCCTGAGCCAATAAGGAATTCACAAAAAGGAATGATAGGCATCAGGCAACGCGTTTACACCTCCCGTAAGTCATTCGTGGGTGGGCCCGTAATAGGGGCCTTCGTTAGTTTCTTTCACTCAAGAGCTATGAATGTGGGTCCAATGCGAATATGGCTTTTAATTATTGGTCAACATGTTACCGGGACTCATCTGTTTCCACGAGCATACCGGGTTTCAATTCCAGTTTTCTAAGGTTAGAAACATTCTTTTTTTAAAATAAAAAAAATAAAAGTTTATACCGCACACGTAGAGTTCAGATAAGTTCTGGCCGACGATAAATACTATAAAAAACGTATTAAAGGAGTCATCATGTCTACCAGAATTTTAAAAGCGCATTGATCACTCAAAAACACACACGCATATTATAAAATTTATGATGCAGTTTTATTGGAAAAAAAAATATTCATACACGGGTGCTCATATTAAAAAAACTGAAAAACAATTATTCTAGAAGAACAATTGCTTAAATAAAACTTTAATTCATAATATATTTTCTCCAAATTAACATAAAATAATAATAATTAATCATTAATCCATATTATCATTGCCGTGCGTGTTGAAAGGGTTTGAAATGGTATCATATTAAAAAAACTGAAAAACAGTTATTCTAGAAGAACAATTGCTTAAATAAAACTTTAATTCATAATATATTTTCTCCAAATTAACATAAAATAATAATAATTAATCATTAATCCATATTATCATTGCCGTACGTGTTGAAAGGGTTTGAAATGGTATCAATGAGGACGACTAGAGAGCAGAGAGTGATTGATGCTGTGTTTTTGGAAAACGTTGGTGACGGGGTAGCTAAAGTCGTTAATGAACAACTATTTTGTGTTTATGCAGCAATTCCATTAATTCCAGTTGCTAACCGGAAACCGGAAGCATAGACTTGACCGTCCTGACAGAAAATTCATCATCCATGAATTTACATATGCATGTTTAAAAAAAAAAAATAGATTTGTTGGAACTCAATGAGTTCACGCAATTTGCCGGTCGATTGCTATCGTTTCTAAAATAATTTTCTGTTCATTTTAACAATGGAATTAGGCAGAAGCCATGCATCCTTCAAGGGAAGAAAAAAAAAAAACAAAAATCATGATCGCGAATCACAACAAGGCTAGGATGAAAAATAAAATAAAAATATAAAAGAAAACAATAACGTAAAAAATTTAAAAAGCAAATCTCAATATTTCAAACTCTTATAGACATCTGAATATTGTGGTAACTTGTATTTTTTGTGCAAGTACAAAAAAATAAAAAAATATTTGACCTGCTATATGATTTTTGCCTTTTATATTGAGCCATACATGTAACTATACTTTAAACATTTATTTTGTAAATACTAAAATCTAATGTATTTGCAAGCTAATCTCAATGGTTGGAATTAAAAAAAAATCTCAATAAAATAATTCATTAATTTGAAAATAATATTTTATTTATTTTAATTTTAATAATGATTATGAGGTCTAATTTACGTCAAGCTTGCGCAAGCTTTATCTACATGCAATCTAGAAGAGCAATAAATCCTCACATCATACCAAAATAATAATAGTAACAAAATCCTTGATGCAACCCAAATTGCTGCGAAATTTACTGATCTAGCTTCGCTAGCTGCAAAAGCATGTTGATTTTTTTAAAAAAAATATATAATTACATAACACCAATTTAGTGGATTATATATGTCCCGTGTAGGGCGATACAGATCCTTCCATTGTGTTTATCTCTTTTCAAAACAAACACATGAAATAACTATTGATAATTCCACCTTAACTACTTTAAAATCTCTCATCATGCTCAGCGTCTCCGCTGGCATTTTCGCTGATGGCCATTCATTTTTTCTTTTCTAATTGCTCAAGCCAGAAAGGTTTTATGAAGTCTCCGCAGGCACTTGCCTTGTTAATGTTTTGATTGGAGTATAGTTGTGATTATATTTTAAAGTATTTTTTATTTAAAAAATATATTAAAATAATATTTTTTATTTTTTAAAAATTATTTTTAATATCAATATATTAAAATAATTTAAAAATACTAAAAAAATATTAATTTGAAGTAAAAAAATAAAATAATTTCAAATTCTTTTAAAAACACTTTTAAAATATAAAAACAAATAAAATACAACAGCATGCCATTTCAGAATAGCAGGGTCTGGAGAGAATTTGTGATTTTTGTTTATAAAAAATGATTTATGAAATGAAAATTAATTGGAATTAAGGATCCTGACTAACAATTGCAGAATGATTTGTTATTTGGCCATCTCAGATTACGTGTTAATTACAAGATTATTTTTTTATCTCCATGAAATGTGAAATCTTTCGCATTAATTTTCCTCTCTGTTTTTGTTTCTCTTACCCTTTAAATGTTTGAGTTCACTTGATTCACGATTACATCTGAAAACATTAAATACGCAAGAAAGGAGTTTTATTTTTTATTCATCACAAAAGGGTAGAAATTTAGAATAAAAGATGAGGATATTATTTGATATTTTAATTATTTGTTTAACATTTAATCCACGTAGAGTTTATATAGTCACAATAAGATATATAAAAATATAAAATAAAGTAAGTTATAAAAAATATTTGATCTTGGATTATAGAAATAATTTCATGATTTCCTTAATTTATTCAATTCTTTAATTTATTTCTTATATTAATTAGAAAATAATCAATAGTATTTAAATAAAAAACTACTTGAGAGAAAAAAGCAACGGTGCAAGATGAGAGTAGCGTTCCAAACACAATTTTCTCTCTACAAGAAATGCATATTTCCAGTCGACTCCCCCCAATTCCAGTACTGTGATTAACTGGCAAGACTTGATTAGTCTTGAAACATGTCAATGGCTGTCTATCAGTTTGAAAAAAGACGAGGAATCTTTTTGTCTATCTTGGAAAATCGGACCAAACTTTGCAATTAATTCAATGGGAAGAGGACTTTTTCCCAGGAAAAGATAAAAATGTAATGCATTTTTGCAATAACCACATAGATGGTCTGCCTTGAATTGCATTTTCAAGTGGCCTGCGAGTCCTATATATTGATCAAGAACAGTAGTATAGTTGTTTTACCTTTCTAATTTTACGAGAAATCACTCACTCATTCTCCTGGCATGAGTTCATATGTAACGCAGGAACTTTTTTAAAGAATAATTCCTTGGAACCCTTACAATCCATGTTCATGTGTATAGCTAGCTGTTCACACTAGCTAGCTCCCTGTTCAGTCCAGTTGTCAGAACTTGAGAAGAAGGTCTTCAAGTTAGCTAGCAAGACCATCAATGAAGGTCTGTACCGACATAAGAACAAATGAAGACAAAATGCATCTAACTTCTTTGACCTACAGTGATGGTAATATTGTGGTGTGTATATGTAGTGTTTTCTCGTTGCCAACCAGAACTTCAAGCATTATTTTCATCTGAATATTGCAGTCAGGTTCTGCCTATTAATTGAACACAACAACGAGTTCCTTTCATTTCATGCAAATTGTCTTGGTTTTTATTCCATTTTACATGGATTTATATTCTGAAAATCGAGTCTTCATGTAACATGTTCCGGTTCCAAAAACTTAAAATCCACAAAGTAATTGGAAAAAAAAAAAAAAGGGTTTCTAATGTTATACATGCAAGGGATTTCATAAATATCCTTCCATATTCTCGCAGGATCAATATATTTATAAGAATTAGAAAAGAGAAAAATGAAAATATGATAAGTCGCTGTTCTTTGTATTTTTATTCAATATATTTTTAAAATCTTTTAATGCTAAGAGTAAAAAAAATAAAGAATATGAAAAAAATAAAATTTTCCATTTATAAGAAAATAGAATAAATTCAAAATTATAGTTTTTTAAAAATTAAAAAGGAAAATAAAAATAAATAAATAAGGGTGACTTGACATATTTTTATTTTGCTCTTTCATGAAAAAAATCTATTTTTTTTTCTAAAGGCTCTTTACATTTTTCAATATAAAAAATGTAATTCTTCAAAATTTCCATTTTGATTGTTTTCTATCATCTCTCTCTCTCTCTCTCTAAGTTTTGAGCACAAAATTCTATATCTTTTTACACCTGTCCGCATGTAATGAAGAACTTGATGGAATCACAATGAAAGGACCGCTATATAAATCTTACTCGAATAAAAAGACCTAAAAAATTAGAGAAGAATAAAGAAAGTGTATTAAAAATATATAAAAATACAGGGATGAAATATGTAATTAATCCTACCTAGCTGGGCAGATTGGCTACCAAATTTGGGAGCAAGAACGGTGCACGGATCGACAGTATCCTCGTACTGGGCCCTGGCCTCAGTTGTAGGCAGTTCTGCGGTTGGTAGGTTCTTTTTTACCACTCACTATATGTGTATCTTGGCCCTCTTCGAGCTCTCACAGTTGCCTTGTAACTTGGACTCAGGTGGTCCAACATCTGTAACAGTTCTATGAAAGACATGGGTTGTTGAATGACTAGACAGTGCAGTAAAGCCTGAAGAAGGGTAGTTCAGATTCCACTTTCCAGACAGCTTCTTTTGTTACCTCAGAACAGATGCGTCATCCCCGGTAACAAGTCTTGGTTGTTTATTGTCATAACCTTGTCCACGCAAGAATTTAACATAATCTTCCTCTCCAGCATCGTATGTTAGGCCTGGGTTAATGACCCTGACAGGATTTATGTGTCCCGATCCATATGCAAATTCTTCTTCAGGATTAGTCTCAGCACTCATGGAAAAAACTGTACAGATAACAAAAAAAAACCCGTAGTTTAACAAAAAAAACATTTGAAGATGGTGACCATCGATTAAATAATTACTTGTTGTCATCAGAGCAGACTTAATGGCAGCAGGAGACCGTGTAGGATGGAAGGACTTGATCTAAGCTGCTGGATGTGCGGGAGATTATGTTGTCTCAAACTACTCTTATATCCCCTTGCAATCCTGTTGCACTGTTACCTTGGGACCATGCTGCCAAGATGTCTTGCTCCAGGGGCTGCTAGTTCGGGCTGCAAAAGATCAACAAGTTGATACAGAGAAAAAAGAGGAGGCATGTTAGTGGACAAATGGATTTCAATTCAACTTGATAATGTCACTTGTCATATAAGAAAATGAAACTACATACGGAGCCAAATCATTCCCCTGTTGGATGCTCTTGAATATTGTTGCAGTTGGTTTTCTGTTGAGAGCAATTGAATTAGTACTGTGCACATAAACATCATTTGCACTTTCACACAACAGGATTGTGAAATTGAGGAAAATACCTAGCCTTGTTCCCGATCCTGCAAAAGTCATTCAACAGTATATGTAGAGGTTCCCTGAATGGTAAAAAAAGGGTCATTTTGATATCTAGTGGTGCTTTAGAATTCGATGTAGCTTGTTTGAATGGTACAGATTCTTGCTTCTTGCTTTCCTCGTAAAATGCTCAATTTCCTAACTTCAGAGATTTCCTATCTATTGTGCTAGCAGCCACAGGGAGAAACATTGCTGACTTTTGCAGGATCAGGATCTGAATTGCTGGCTTTTTTATTTCATTATATTTTAATTTGTTACTCAACTGTTCATATCTTCCAATGCAAAAAATCTCATTTTTTAGCCGTCTACATGTCTCCTCACTCATCGAATTTGATACAGTTCCTCTTCTCTCTCTCTCTCTCTCTTTCCCGAAGTGAAAAATATTTTGCTTTTGTGAGAGGGCGTGGACTACAGAGGCCGAGGTTGTTTCCATTTAGACCTTCTTCTGCAGCAGAGGGGATCCTTTTTTATTAGGAAACTTTGAGGGCCCAGCAAACACGGGTCTGGACTCTGGAGTGAATTAATACAAAGAGCCCGTAAGTGTTAAGACCCAATTTTAAATTAGCGTAAAATCCCCCCCTGCGTAACCATCACGTTGGGGTTTCCTAACCGTTACAAAAACAGCTAATAGGACTCGACTTACCACCGAAACCTCTTCTCTCTCTCCTCCTCCTTCTTTCTTCGGTTTATTTTATGCCAGTTTGTCCTAGGGTTAGGGTTTCAGATCAGTCATGGGAAATTCCGGTCCCAGAATACGGGCGGGCTCTAGTCGAATAATGCTATCAACAAAAAAAAAACTCTCCCCTGTCTCGCTTAACGCCTCCCAAACTGTATTCATCCATCTCCTTACTAATCTTTCCTTTTTCTTTGGTTGTAATTAATACGGGCTGGGGTCTGTTGTGTCTGCTGTGTGAAGAGATCAGTCCCAGTCGACGAGGATTGTTGCTGGCGGCTGTCGTTTTGGGTGGGAATGCGCTGGAGATTGTAGGGTCTGTCCCTGATTGACAGGTGTGGGCCCATTCTTCTCTCAGGATGATTGGGTTTGGTGGCTTCCTGTGCCACTTGGATTCGACAGCCATCAGTGTGCACTGAATGCACCTCACCCTGTTCATTCTTGGGAGAGCTGCTGGCGATTCCTTGGTTAGACTTCTGGTTGGTTTTGGACTCTAATCTTCAGGTTCCAGTGCCACCTTTGGTAGAGATGCTGCTAGAATTTGGTTTGTTTTTTTGCTGGTTTCGTTTCTTTTTTAATGATTACGTGCTCTGGGTCAATGGTCTTTTCAGTTGCTATTTCGTTATTGCTCTATGATTTGCACTTCAACTTATTGCTCTATGATTGATAGTATCGGTTTTTTTTTTTTTGTAGCATTGGACTGATAGCAGCCTTTACAGGTCGGTGTAGGTATATAAATGCATTGATTAATGTATGAACCGCGCATTTGATCACTCTTTTGCTGGAGATGCAGAGGATGTTCCTGTATTGTCAACCAGTCTCGCCTATGGTTTGTATATGGAAATTTCCAGCAATCTAAGGTAATCATTGGCATTTATATCCAGATATTTTTTTATGACGCTGGAACCTGCTGATAATGACAGGATCAACATCTTGATTCTCATCAAGTTTTGCAAAGTTCTCATTAAACTTTTTATGCATTGAATCACACCAAATGTTAAGATATTGTTTAGGCAAAACGATCATCAGTTTTTGTTCTAGCTTCTTGCAGAGTGCACAAGTGAGACAGGCCTTGTGTTTATTCCTTTCACCTTTTCATTTTCTTCACTCATTCTTCTATTTTTCTCCTTTTGAATTATAAATTAACCTTGCGAGATTTGCATTTTTTTAAATGTTTTCTTTTCTTTTTCCTGTCCTGGCTCTATTGTTCTGTTGCTAGAATCGACTGTGAAGTTGAGTCCTAGGCCGACTCCGAGGAAAAACTTCTCATCAATATCGGTCGGGACCTCAACTTTTCGAGGACTTTTAAAGCTTCTAATGAGTGTTGTGACTGTATTTGTATCATTATAAGCTGAGAGTGGTGGCATAAATGGTTTCTATTTACACTTAGCAGGCAAAGAGCAGACTTGTATTCAAGAATGACAGCGGCTGTAGTGCTATCAAATGGTGCATTTTGTGCACCTTGATAAGCTCAGGCTACCGTATCATATCGGCCAGGTAATCGATCTCCATAGATCAAAACATACATGGTTTGCCCAGGTCCTAGCATGATGACTGAGTTGGTAAAGGGCTTGAGATAGGAGGCATCATCACCATCAATTATGAACATATGGTTGGCTATGGTGAAGAAAAGTAGCTGATTGGCTGCAACATTGATGACTCGGAGGAGGTTTGACTCACCAGAGTCTATCGAAACTATGGTCGTATATGAAATATCAGGTCCATGAGATCATCTTCTATGAAATACTCGTACGATGAAGCTTTCGTGCACTAATCAAGTTTCATTTATTTTAGTTGAAGTCTTGGAATTGGTCTCCGTCTCCCTAAAAGGCTACTGGGTTATACCCCATTAAGCACATTTCCTGGCCTCTCCAGCCCAGAAAGAAATCTTAGATCGGTACCGTTTGCAATATTTTCTTCTTAAAGCTAAGTTTTTTTCTTTTCCTTTTTGGATAAAGCTAATTTTGGAATAGCGATCCGGAGTAAAAAAGTTACTTGATTAGATTTAATTCATGTATCGACAATTAAGATTTTCTTTGAATCTATGAAAAATAGCTTTCATGTTTTTGTTTTTGTTTGTACAACTCTTTTTTAACCAGCTCACAGAGTAGTACGAGTAAACTAAATAATATATATGAGCTCTGCAGTGTAACAAGATAATTTTTGAAATATATTTTTATTTAATTATATCAAATTAAAATAGATATTCATAAAAAATACAATGATTTAAATTCTTAAATATATATATTTTTTAGTCAAAGGTCTCCTTTTTTATTCATGTTTATATATATATATATATATATATATATATATATATATATATATATATAAAGATGGGTTTATATTAGCAGCTTTGTTTTTAATAAAAACTAAAGAAAAATAAAATAAATATTTATAAATATTTCAATGATTTAAATTAAGGAATAAAAACATTAATATATTTAATGAAATCTCCTTATTTTAAAAAAAAACATTCCTTTTTTATCAAAATTATTGTTTTTTTGAATAAAAACTTATCATGTTCTTAAAAAAAGTGCCAATAAAAAAATAATATAAATTGAAAACTTTTGCGAGCCTTTGATAAAAAATAAAATAATAATAAATATAAGTTTTTTTATAATAAAAAAATAGATTGCTATTCTCGTTCATATTCATTTAAAAAAAATTTGCATTTTATATATATCATTCATAAGTAATTATTAATATATTCAACAAAAACTATAATCTTATTTGAAACCCATGACATAATATGGACAATTAGCTACCCAGAAAAATTTCAACTGCTTCAGATTCGCAGCCTCTTTCACGGGGGAAGAAATAGTTACAAGTCGGTCCTGCATCTCTGACGATGATTTAAACCAGTCTATGATAATATTTTACTTTAGCATAAGCCCTCGAGTTTTGATTCGCTGGAAGAATGGCCGAAGTTTCTCTATAATTTTCACAGACTCGTTTTCGCCTCGATTTTCTATAATTAATTAATTATCCGATCGAGCGCATCCAAAGTAATACAATGCAGTCAGCTCGGGATCATCCTCCCTTTACATTTACCATAATAGTAGAGATTGTGTTTCCATAAAGTTTCGAGACCAAGAAATATAATCCACTTCATCATCCTGCCACATTGGGGATGAATACCCCACAAAATAGGACAGTAGATTTTGCATAAAATTGAATTGCATATACTATATAAGGTGGTTTTGAATCAATCTCCCGTACAAATCTATTTATTTACGTTGGCTATCCATATTTGCCTTTTTCTGATTTCAAATACCAATAGTTTTCCTATGTTAGGATCAAAATATTGAATATTCTCCAAAAGTACATTAAGTTTTTTCTTATATTTGGTAATTTAATGGCAGCATTATTAAGGAAAATTAGATGCGCCAGCTAGCATCACATATAACATCTTAATATAAATCAATTCGATTGACATTGTAATTTATGCAAAGAAAGAGTGGGAGTCGAAAATTTCTGAATCGCAGAGCAGATGGAAGGCATGCAAGTTTTGGGTTTGGCTTTGATCCTTTACATGATCACCACGCATGCGCATGGCCAATATTACTCTCAGAGTGTGCCATATGAATCCTTACCAGAGAAAACAACCAATCTCCACTTCTTCTTCCACGACACACCCAGCGGTAAAAACCCTAGTGCTGTTCTTGTTGCCCGTCCCAACATCACCACGGGTCAGTCAGTAGTTCCGTTTGGGAGCCTATTTGTCGCTGATGATCCTCTTACAGTTGGGCCCGAACTGACCTCCGAGGTCATTGGGAATGCCCAGGGGCTGTATGTATCATCTAGTCAAGATATACCATCTCTAGTGGTATATTTAGATTTTGGATTCACCACCGGCGAATTTAATGGGAGCTCCATTAGTGTGTTTTCAAGAAATCCTATAACAAATACCGAGCGTGAGCTTGCCGTGGTTGGAGGGAGAGGAAAGTTCAGGTTGGCTAGAGGGTTTGCTCAGTTGAAGACTTACTTCATAAATGCAACTAATGGTGATGCCATTGTTGAGTATAATGTAACTGTGGTTCATTATTAAGTGAAATGCAGAATTAATTTGACATGCAAATTTGGTGGTTGTAATTGAATTTTGGGATTGAATAATTCAATAGAAATCTCAAAAATCTAGTCGGAGGCATGCCGAGATTATACCCGATAATTGTTTAACAAATAATCCAGATATGTTAATCTCTTTCTGATACGTTTTATTTTCATTATTTGGTATCCTCCCGTCTTTCTTTCCGGAATAAACACTATTTTATAAGAAAAAATAATTATAAAAAATTATAATATAATGGTAGAACTCACCTACAAATACAAAATAAATCAAGGAGGCTCATCCGAGGGCTGGGGCTAGCATTCAAGAAATCCAGTAACTGGGAAGGAACGTGAACTTGCTGTTGTTGGGTGGAGAGGAAAGTCCAAGAGCCCAGTGTCCGGAAGAGTCCGGCCCTTCTCAGTAATTTTCCTTTTTTTTTTTTTTATAAAGAATAAAGACGTGAAAAGTAATATATGATTTTGCTTTTTATATATGGTTTAAACTTTAAACTCCCCCGAGTCTCGCTCCTTGAATGAAAGAAAAACCGTTTAAAATGCCTTTTTGTCCGTCATTCTGGTTTTGCTTTTCCCTCTTGCAGCATTAGTGTACCTCTCTCTCTCTCTCTGCAACCCATTTCTAATTCGATTTGCAATCCAATTTTCCAGTTTCAATATATTTTCTTTATTGCTTCGGGGGTCAGGGTGTGGTGTGTGGGAGGGAGGATTAAAGAAAAAGGAGTGGGTTAATTCATTAATTTAATTAATGGCATACAAGGTGGATCATGAATACGATTATCTGTTCAAGATTGTGTTGATTGGAGATTCAGGTGTTGGAAAATCCAACATTCTTTCCAGATTTACTCGTAATGAATTCTGCTTGGAATCCAAGTCTACTATTGGTGTTGAGTTTGCAACGAGGACTCTTCAGGTTTGTATGTTTCAATTCTATGTATCATCAAGCACATATAGACATCTATATTCTTTTTTTTTATTTGGAGATCTATGCAGAGTGTTAAGATTGGATGTTTTTTTTCTTATTATCAGTTGCTGTGAAACAAATCTTGATTTCCAAATTATGGTATCAATGCCACCATCCATTTTTTAGGTTTTGAATCCGTTACTTTATCCATCTTGAACTCTCTAGTATATATAATAAAAAATTGGAGTGATTTAGAGTACGGTAATATTTGTTTTTTAAAATGTTTTTTATTTTAAAAAATATTATAATAATATTTTTATTATTTTTAAATTATTTTTTATATATAATATCAAAATTATATAAAAATAAAAAATATTAATTTAAAATAAAAATATAGCGATGTTGAGAAGAAAGAAAAGAAACTAAAGAACAAGTTCTCGAAACATTGAATGGCTTCTGAACGCCTCCCTCCATATGTAGGAGGGGCAAAAGAACCTCGTCGCCGATTCCTATAATGTTACGTGCCAACCCGTTGCGCTACAAACGGAAATTTACAGGCTTTTTAAGTTTTGTCAGCAATTCTTTTTATTTTATCAAATCACGAGATATTTTCAACAATCAAGTGGAGTATTAAAACACAGAGCAATTATTAATCCAATCATTTATTTTCTTTTTTTTGCTTTCTGGTTCTTAATTTTTGATCAGTTAATTTATTTTTTAAAATTAAAGCTAAGATTTACTATTGTGCAGGTAGAAGGGAAGACAGTGAAGGCACAAATATGGGACACAGCTGGCCAGGAAAGGTACAGAGCTATCACCAGTGCATACTACAGAGGTGCAGTTGGTGCGCTCTTGGTTTATGATATAACCAAGAGGCAAACATTTGATAATGTCCAGAGGTGGCTTCGTGAGCTAAGGGATCATGCAGACTCTAACATTGTCATCATGCTGGCCGGAAACAAAACTGATCTGAACCATCTCCGATCAGTCTCCGCAGAAGATGCTCAGATGCTTGCCGAGAAGGAATGCCTTTCATTTCTTGAGACCTCAGCTTTGGAAGCTTCCAACGTCGAGAAGGCATTCCAGACCATTTTGTTGGATATCTACCAAGTTATTAGCAAAAAGGCACTGGCAGCACAAGAGGCAGCTAACTCGACAGGACTTCCCCAGGGGACTACTATTAATATTGGAAATTTGTCCACGAATATCAACAAGAAAGCTTGTTGTTCTAATTAGCAAAGTTTGTACCTTACGGATTCGTAAAACAAGGCTAGCAGGATATATTTCATTTATGTGACAGACATGGACGAACATTCATTTTGTTTTTCACGTTTTCACAAGATGTGAGCATATTATGCAAAACTATAAGTTGATTATAAACTTGCAATCATACAATAAAAACTAGTATATACATACATGCATGATTAAGATATTGAAATTAACTTCTAGTGTGTATACTAAAACAAAATATTTAAAGTAGAAGCATGTAAAACACTTATTTGTTGAAGAAGCTGAATTTATTTTTATTATTCTAAATAATTAATCATTTGCCTTTTAAGACTTCATTGCTACTTTGGTGCAAAAGAACGAGTTTTCAACAAGTTTCATGAGATCACAGCAACTCTATTATTTATATCTACTTCTAAATAAATTTCAATAAACTTAAATAAATTATATTTAATATCTTTCTACCATGACCTCTACAAGTAGAAGAACAAGTTAAGAAATAGAAAAAACAAATGCAGGAAAGAAATCAAGAAATTTCATTGAACTTTTTTTTATTCTTTAATTATTTGATTATTTGGTGATCATGACTATCCATAATAACTTATAGAAGACAACTAATTCTTGTTTAAACATAAATAAATTTCTCAAAGTCCACCAACAATAAAAATCGAGTTAAGCCGGCCATCACCTTGCTCTAAATAGATAAAAATAAAAGTTTTAAATTAAATAAAAAAAATAAAGAAAACATTACAAAAAAATGCTAAAAGATGTTAATGTAATTTACTATACTCCTAGACACATATTTCTATTTATTAGAGGAGTGTTTTTATGGTTTTACCCTTATGAAAAAATAATGGTTATGCTTGCAATTGGAAGTACAATTGTCTTTTCCAAACAATGCATTAGTCATTGTAAAATTAATGGAGAATAATTTTAAAATAAAAATTAAAAACCTTAGAAAAGTGAAGTTTAATAATTTATTGCAGCATCCACAAAAATGATTTTAGGCCTTTATTGGGCTCCATAAGCAGTTGATTAGATCATGACTTGGATTTTTTCATGCTCCGAAACGCTCCGCACGGAAAAAAAAACAGTACCTTTCCATCTTTTCCGAGGGCATCCAAGAAGAAGTTAGAGTCGGAGACCTTGAAAAAGTGATTAGCGTTGAAATAATTATAGCCGACAACTCTGAGCGTTTTAGAGCCCAGAAAAATAGCTGTTTCTGGTGGACAGAGAAGGGGATATATCCCGGCGTTTTGGTGGGGCTGCACCGGCATGCGCACTGAGATTGATTTGTGGCTGAGTGCAGTTAATAGAGGTCCTACCATTGATCATTGATCAAAAACAAAATAAAGTTCAGAGGCTGTGGAACCCTTGCTTTTTTACAGATTCCGACCCAACATAACGCATTCACGTTAGACAATGATGGGTTCCACAGCGTGCACGTCAAAAATGGATCCCCCGTCGCCTTTGAGAGTGGGGAGCACAACGCGGAGGAGCCCAGCCCCTGACCACCACTTTTCTAGCGTGGCGTCATTGAGTCAAGCATTTTTCTTTTTGGGCACAACCCTGCTGTGTGAAATCATACTCAAAACTCTGCATAATTAGATGAAGCAACCTAACCTCAAAGTTGATATAAATTATAGAAGCCCCGAACGAAGCAGCACAGACCATATAGACATAACATATATCATTAAACCACAGTAATCCGTAATTACAAAGACATTAGTTCTGTCATTGAAAAACCATAGGAATCCCGTTATAAAAAAATAAAAACCTATCAGCTTCAACTTTAAAATCAATATGTTTTTTCTTTAAAAAAAACTCTTCAAGATTGATTGTATTAATGGGATGGATATTCATAATTGAGAGGGAAAAAAGAAATTTTTTTATGGGCCATTAAATTCTTTTATAATAAACTTAAATCAGAATAGGCTAGCAAAAAACAAATGAAGCCCAAATTCAATCTGTGTGACTCGTATTATTTTATTTAGGTTTATTTATGACCTTCAACTTTTCATTATATAAACTATAAGAAATTTTATTATTTTTACTTGGCATAGAAGGTTTTGAACTTTACAAAATATGCCAATTTAAAAATTTTTCATATCAATTTTTCATTTATTTAAATTTTGTTTTATTTATATTAATATTACACATTAAAAAAATTATTAGAGAACAGTTTCTAATGAAATTTTAACCCTAGAAATAAATATACTCCACTTTAAATTTGACATCAAATATATCAATTAACTATAATTTATAAAATAAATTCCAACACAAAGTCCTAGAGAAAAAAAAAAAAAACAAGTACAGGTAGTCAAATGAATATCTACACCAAAATTATGGTTTTCTCTGTAACGAACAACTAAGAATTCAACCTGTTTATTATTACACTTAATGAATGGAATACTTGAGTTGATAGGAGAGTTAGTAGAATCTTATTAAAAAAGAAAATTCAAGATTAATCTATGAATTAAGACTGTGGTGGCATTTGGTTGGGGAGGGTTGTATTGAGGGATAGACTCATAGGAAACTGAAAAAATTTATCAACTCTAAACAAATGTTTTTTTAAAAATATATTTTTTATTTGAAAATATATTAATATAATATTTTTTTATTTTTAAAAAATTATTTTTAATATTAACATATTAAAATAATTTAAAATTATTAATTTAAAATAAAAATAAAATTTTTAATTTTTTTAAAATATTTTTAAAACACAAAAATAAATATTAACACATCCATCGCATGCCACCTATAGTAATTATCTCTGATAAGGTTCGATCATTTTGACCAATTAAGTCTTTGTAGTTTTGGATTTTTAATGCCATCCCAAATCAATCAAATCAACGATGTGATTCGAACTCAATGACGCTGAAGAAAGGGATATCTTGCTTGAATACATATCCAAGAGGACAACAGTATTTTCTTAATTTATATTTATGGAATTATACGGTCCGTCTCCACAGCTTTACTTTAGAAAAAAAGTTAACCGCGTTCACTTTTACTTTAATAGTAACGTCTTCACTCGAATTAGATGCTGCCATGTGAATTTTAACATCTATTTATAATGATGTTATCACAGTGACCCACAAGCCTACTTTAATAATAATAAAAAATTAATATATAGAATATAATTTAATTGATGAATTCTACCATTTATTCTTTAAAAATTAATGGTTTAAGTTTTATAAGTATTAAAACCACTAAAAATATATATAATTATTAACTTTAAAAATCATAAAATTAATCAAGATATCTACACAAATATCTATATAAAATAAAATAAAAAGATTCTTTTCCATTCCAATGGCAAACCTAGCTTTCCCGGATGCCCAAACTGTCTGAAGTGGAAAAAAAATCTACTAGCACCATGCACAACATAAAAAGTTACATGCGAGGTTCCTTTTAGTCATTGATTCCCCCAGGGAGACTTATTGCTTTTCTTTTTATTGTTAAAACCCCATTATACGTAGTGGACGAAGAACGACGTCCAATATTAAATTAATTAATGCAGTGCTTAAAAGTTACAAAACTTTAATGGCATTACTCAGCATAACATGCGACGTAGTTCCAAAAATCAAACTGCACTTGGAATAGGATTCTTAAGCTGTATAATTAGTTAATCATTTGATATTAATAATTTTATTCATCCTTCCTAGTCAAACTATTTTTTATTATATATTTTATGTTTAGTAAATTAAAATGGATTATAACTAGTATCTTGCAAAAAAAAAAAATATGATGAAGGTGGGGGTTTTCAACGCTTAAATAATTATTTTTAAAAAAAAAAAATACAATAATATCCTAGAAAGAAATACTCTGAATATATATATATGTGCAATAGAGAATAAAGATTGTGAGTAGTACCTTCCAAAAAGTTTTCTTTGGTAGAGCTGGGGGCTTTTCGGTATTTAAATAAATATTTTTTAGAGAGATAAAATACAATAATATTCTAGAGAGAGATATTCTAAAAATATATATGCAGTAGAGAATGAAGATTGTGAAACTTTGCTTTGAAGGTCATATGGTGTACTTATAACTAGGGGTGTTCACGGTTCGGTTCAGTTCGGTTTAGACTAAAAAAACTAACCGAACCGAATCACATTAATTTTGTGAAATATTAACTGAACCGACCAAAAACCGGTTCAAATCGAACCGGTCCGGTTCGGTTAAATCCAGTTTTTTTGGCAAAAAACTGAAAAACCTAATCTCATCATCCAGATTTTTCATATGGCAAGGAGAAAACACAGGCACAGAAAAAAGATGGATTTTACAGCACCTTTTGCATGAAAGACACAAAAATTCAAGACAGAAACTTTATTGATAGAGCTAGATGAAAGATAATTATCTTTAATATCCAAAATAACTCCTCCATAGTTTCCATTGCCATTAGTCCCATCGATCTCAACCATTACCACCAATATTGACCATAAGAAAGACAGCTAAGAATGAAAAGAAAGGAAAGATAAAAACAAGAAAAAGAGGAAGATTATAGTTTCCATTGCCCTTTGCTATCAATTTTTGTATGTGAAGTTGAAAAATGTGACTTTTGCATTTAAAGCTCATTCAACAAACCCACTGGAAAGAAAGATTGAGAAATGGAAAAGAAAAATTAGAAATTAATTGAGAGGAAGATTGGGAAACCGAGAAAGAAAAATTAGAAATTAATTAAGAGGAGGGGCAGCGGCTTTTTGTGAGAGACAAGAATGTTATGTTAACTGTTAGGGTTAGGTTACAATTTATACCTCAGAGATTTGTGTAACTTTTGGTTTTTAATGGGTCCGGTTCGGTTTGTTCCGGTTTTTGGTTCAAAATCAAAACCGAACCGGACCTGTTAAAATTTATAGTTTTGACAATCGGTTTAATCAGTTTTTCATTTCGATTCAGTTTTTTTCGGTTAATTTTTCTTCAGTTTTATCGGTTAATTAATTATTTTGAACACCCCTACTTATAATCCATGAGTCTTGTTCTTCCATGAGAAGAATAGTCTGAAGTGTAATCTTACCCTAATACCATTTAATAAGGGATAAATATCTATTATATATGTATTAATGTTTGATGGGAATATGATGGGTACTAGAAGAATTTTTAAACACATAAAAGATATAGATAGTTTAAGGTCCAAGAAGTCAAATGTAGCTAAACGGCTAAGCTCATGGAGACTAAGTTCTTCCATGAGGTTAGACCCAAAGAGGTTGGTCATTCCCTTGGACGCATTAAAGGAGGATGATTATTTTCTAGGGCATGCCCAAGGAAGAATGGTCGTTATCTTGGACTTAGCTAACTACCAAGTCCAAGTATCCTGGGTCTGGCATGTTTTTCAAACACGCGTTACATTAGACTTTGCTAACTATCAAGTCCAAGTACTTTGGATCTGCATGTTTTTCAGACACACGTTACCTTGAACTCTGACATGTTTATCAAATTTACGTTACCTTGAACTTGGCTAATTACCAAGTCCAAATACCTTGGATCTGATATGTTTCTCAGATACACGTTACTTTGAATATGGGATGTTTTTAGACCCATGTTATCTTAAACTTGACTAGCTATCAAGTCCAAGTGCCTTGGAGTTAACATGTTCGCTAGATCTACATTACATTAGACTTGACTATATGTCAAATCCAAGAATCTTAAGTCTAGCATGTTCGTCAGATCTATGTTACCTCAAACTTGACGGATAGCCAAGTCCAGGTACTTTAGTCTGGTATGTTTGCTAGACTCACGTTATCATGAACTTGGATGACTGTCAAGTCCACAAGCAATGCACTTCATGACTGTCAAGTCCAAGTGCCTTGGGTCTGGCATATTTGTCAGACCCATATTACCTTATTCCTTTGAACGTGTCAAGAAAGGATGGTCATTCCCTGGGTGTTCCCAGGAAGGATGCGCATTCTCATGGGCATGTCAGGGGCTTGGTGTGTTGTCAAGCCTAACGAGCTTGAGTCTTAGCACGTTGTCAAGTGTTTGCCAGACCCAGCGTTCCCAGTGTTGAGCACAATGCCAAGCCCAATCACGCTTGAGTCTAGCATTAGAACCAACATGCTAGGGTTTAGCACACCACCAAGCTCAATCATGGTTGGGTATGGCTAGCACCAAACCTAATGTTTCCGGTACTTAGTACACTATCAAGCCTAATCGCATCTAAGTCTGGTTGACGTTAGACCCAGCGTGCTAGGATTTGGCACACCGTCAAGCCCAATCATAACTGGATTTGGTGTTTCTAAGGTTTGGAACATGCCAAGCTCAATCATGTGTAGATCTAGATGGTGCCACATCCATTGTATCTATAGGGCTTGGCACACTACGAGACTTTCACTTAGGATATACTCATTTCCTTAAACATATCCAAAAAAAAAAAAAAAAAAGGGTAATAAGAGTTTTTTAATCACAATAAAAATAGGTTAATCAACATGACCACTCCTCTCTCACGTGCAAAGGGAACAAAAGGGTGATTTTTGCATGTAGATTCAACTTTAATTTTAAACCAAAAGATAGGGACTGAAGTCAAGTGTGCTGATGTTTAATTTTAAACCACTCCATTAAATTAAATCTTTTAACTAACAGCATGAAAACTTTCATGAATGATTTAGAACCCATCCCGATGCCCAGCCTCGGTTACTCTAGTATTAAAATCGAGTAAAAGCTAGCCATCAGCTTGTCACAAAACACTCCGACTCCCTTCCCAAAAAATATTCGTCTCTGTCGACTTTCCAACTGTTTTAGTTCTTCCTTACACCTGGTTGGCTAGATGGAGCAACCGGAGAACAGGAAAGTAGGACGTGAAGCTAAAGAATCAGACGAGGAAGAGAAACGGGTTCATGATTCTTCCGTCGATTATAAGGGAAGAGTTCCTCTTCGAAGTTCAACTGGAGTCTGGAAAGCCTCTCTTTTTATCATCAGTAAGTTTAATTTATTTGTTAATGTCAGTGCTATTAAGAAACTTGTTCTTCGGTTTTTGCTCAAGTGCTCAACAGATCTGAATTCTTTGCATCCTATCTCATCTCTGCTTAATTCTAAACACTGTTACCTTTTTTCATGAAGACTGAAGTCAATGGTCAGCTATAGTAGGGTTACAACTCATTCCACGTGGATTCATCGCCACGTGACTAAATAGAAATTTTTGGAGAGCTATGAATTTTTCTGTAGAGACAAGAACTAAAATGTCAAGAAAATACTCCCCTAAGAATGAAAGAAAACAAGTTTTATCTCTTTTTCTTTTTTCTTAATCAGGGGTTAAACTGATTGTTTTTAAAACCAGTTGGTTATATTAAGGATTAACGTTGTAGGATAAGAAGGAACACCTTTTTTATTTGCAGAGATCCAATGTATCATATAATTAAGGTGGGAGGGTTAAATTCTTCCATCTTTTTCTTTTATTACCGTGGTATCTGGATTAATTTTTATATAGTTTGAATAATCACATGGATCCTGAAAATAATAATCATGTAAATTTTTAATAGTTCTAAAATTTATAAAATTCAAACCGATAATTTATAAAAAATAAATTTAAAATCTAACTAATTTAACTATAACTCTCAAAATTGTTCCATCCTTAATTCGGTAAGTGTGCGCCTTTCTTTGACAAAGGCGCTCCATCCATGAAGAAAGCTACATGAATGCTTTTGTTGTCAACCTGTGATGAAAAAACTGGTAATATCTATGTGGTAAGGTTTTCGCCTTGTAAAATAATAGTGCCGCAGACTATGTTGATTAAGAATGAAAGTGAAGTGTCGAACAAAAGAATCATAAACCATCCCAGATAAGAACTCGTCTCCAATTATCAGTGGCCGTCTTGTTTTAACTGTTGTATGTATGTTTATATGTACGCGAATGTGTGTGTACTGTGTAATATTGATTATGTGAAATTGAGTAAATTTTGATGCAGCAATTGAGTTTAGTGAGAGGCTTTGCAACTTCGGAATAACTGCCAATGTCATCTCATACCTCACCAAAGTGATCCATCAAGACCTCAAAACAGCAGCAAAGAGTGTGAACTATTGGGCAGGAGTAACAACAATGATGCCCTTGTTTGGAGGGTTCCTAGCTGATGCCTACACAGGCCGGTTTTCAATGGTCCTGCTATCATCCCTCGTATATCTTTTGGTATACATACATGTCATTTCATTTCATTTCCTTTTCTTCTTCTTCTTGGCTTTCCGAACAAGAAAAATATACCTCGACTTTCGATTAATGCCTCAAGGCCCTCTATAATGTTTGACAACGTTACTGTAATGTCCAAACTAGGGTCTGAGCCTCTTGACAATGTCCCAGTTCATTCCAAGTCTAAAACCATGCGATGTTGGGGGGTGTGAAAAGGCAAGAAAGATCCATGAAGTGGCTTTTTTCCTTGCTATGTATTCCATCTCCCTCGGAACAGGAGGTCACAAGCCATGCCTCCAGAGCTTCGGAGCTGATCAGTTCGATGATGATCACGCTGAAGAAAGGAAGAAGAAGCTGTCTTTCTTCAATTGGTGGAACATTGCACTTTGTTGCGGCCTCTTCCTCGGGGTAACAGTCATAGTTTACATCGAAGACAACGTGAGCTGGGGTGTTGCAATCCTTATTCTCACCATTACAATGGCTGTTACTGTAGCAACATTCTATTTGGGAAAGCCTTATTACCGATATAGGTTACCAGAAGGGAGTGGTTTGACACCCATGTTGCAGGTTTTGGTTGCAGCTATAAGGAAGAGAAAATTACCTTCTCCTTCTAATCCTGCTCTTCTATATGAAGTCCCCAGTTATAAAATCCAAGGCAGACTTTTAGGACACACGGACAGGCTCACGTAAGAAAATTTTTCTGCGATCCAAGATTTTCTTCCAGGATAGCATGTTAAATTCTTTAGTTAATTATCTAATTACAATGAGCTCCAACCTTTCCAGCTGAGGATCATGCTCTTTTAAATGTAGACTTCTAGCATAACAAAAAAGTCCTCGCACAGAACAGACGTGTAATTATCCTCGTTATTGTTTTTTGCTTTTGGTTCACAGGTTTCTAGATAAAGCTGCAGTGCTTGAAGAGGAGGAAATAACAAATGAGATGAAACATAACCCTTGGAGACTAGCAACAGTGACAAAAGTAGAGGAGATGAAGCTTGTTCTGAGCATTATTCCTATATGGTTAACTTCATTACCATTTGGATTATGTGTGGTACAAACAGCAACATTCTTTGTTAAACAAGGAGCTACGTTAAACAGAAAGATAGGTCACAATTTTGAGATCCCACCAGCCTCCATTTATTCTCTCTCGGCCGTCGGGATGATTACCTCTGTGGTCATCTATGACAAATTTCTTGTTCCATTTTTAAGGAGAGCCACCGGCAACGAAAGAGGCATTAGTATCCTCAAAAGAATTGGTAGTGGCCTGATTTTTTCCGTAGTAACCATGTCGGTTGCAGCCTTGGTTGAAAGGAAGAGACAAAAGATTGCCGAAGAGGATACTGATGTGCTCGACGGAGAGAAAAATGTGGAATTGCCTATGAGCGTGTTCTGGCTGGCACCCCAATTCTTGATTCTTGGCCTGGGAGATGGGTTCACTTTGGTTGGCCTGCAAGAGTTTTTTTATGACCAAGTTCCTGATTCAATGAGAAGTTTGGGCATGGCTTTTTTTCTTAGTGTGCTTGGAGCTGGGAACTTTTTAAGTAGCTTTCTAATAACCGCCGTGGATCATATTACAGAGAAAGATGGCAAAGGTTGGATTGGCAAGGACCTGAACTCCAGTCGCTTGGACAAATTTTACTGGCTTTTGGCAGCCATCAATTCCGTGAATATATTTGTTTATGTGTTCTTCGCGAGGAGGTATACTTACAAAAATGTGCAGAGGAGGTTGGCTGCGACTAATTTGAACAAGGATGATGGGATGGAGTTGATGCCCTGAGTTTATTATGGAATGTAAATTGTGTGGAGTACGCCAAAAAGACTAAAAACCCGGAATTTTTTGTCGTTATCCATTTGTTCTCGGCGTGTTGAATATTCCCGGGAGATTTGTGAACTTGTAACCCGTAAAAATGACGAAAAGGCTTGTGTAAGATTTACCGTTGGAAAATAAAAGGTTTTATAGGTTCATTAATTTTGACTAAGTCAAGGATGTTATTTAACCTGTAGAGTACGAGTTGTTTAATTTTATTTTTTTATTTTAAATTATTTTTTATATATATTTTTAAATAGTCTGATGCGTTGTATTAAAAATAAATTTTAAAAAATAAAAAAAATTATTTAATATATTTTTAAATAAAAAAATTTAAAAAATATAATTATTATTACAAAATCAAACATGCTCAACTCATATGAGATTCTCACAATTATCATTCTTTCCTTGTTCAAAAATAACAATTTGAGGTGCCTGATATCAAAAGTGAAATTCAAAATATAGTTGTAGTTATTTTTTAAAATGTTTTTTATATTAAAATAATATTTTTATTTTAAAATAATTATTTTTAAAATTAATATATCAAAATAATTTAAAATATAAAAAAAATTTATTTTTAACAAAAAATTTAATTGTTTTAAAAATATAGATACAATTACACTTTACGCTTGTAAAAAGATAAAGGGGTTTGTTGGTATAGTTGGAGGGTTTTTTTTGAAGTTTTTTGTTGCACTTTTGTTTTTAATTTGTGATTGAGGTTTGTGTAAATGTAAACCCGAGTATAAAATGTATTTGATAGCATGTGGTGTTGAATAATTTTATATTAAATTAACTAAAAAATATCAAAAGATTGAATTTTTACTTTAAAAATAAGTTTTTAATTAGAACTTTATCCACCGTTTTGTTTTCTATTGATTTTCTTTATAAAAAAAAAACTCCAGACGCATAAAAACATTAAAAAATCAAAAGAAGCTCTTTTTAACTTTTTTTTTTGTCTAATTAACAACTGAAACATGCTGGAGTCTGAAAACTAGCTTTACATTTTTAGTCCTATGTTATATTTTCTTGCAATTAGATCCCTACAAATCAAAATGTTTTTTATTTTCAAGTCAAACAAGTGGTATGCATATTTTGTATCCATACTACAATAATCATGAGCATACTAAATGAATATTTATCATTTAAATTGTACTTATACCCACTTTATATGCGACTTATTGTTATCTCTATATCCAAATCATATTTAAAATCATAATTACATCATTACAATTTTTGTGTTGTGTTTGTAATTAAGTTAATTTTAGCTGGGTTTGAAAATACTTTTTCAAAGTGACTTTTAAATTATAAAAATATTAATTTGATACCGTTTTAAAAGTTATTTTAGATAATTTTAATATGTTAATATTAAAATAATAAAAATTCATTTAAAAATAAAATTCTTATTCTTTTCTAATCCCAAACGTATTTTTGTGAAAATATATTTAGCCTCTTCAAACGCCCATTCGCTAACTTTATTTTTTTAGAGTGTGTTTGGTAGTGTGATAGCGGTTGCTTTTCAAATAGCTTTTCGTGGCGAAATATATGTCAATGATGTTTTTTTATTTTTTAAAAATCATTTTTTACATCAGCACATCAAAACGATCCAAAAAATACAAACCGCACTCAATTTTAGTAAACAAAAATTCAAAATTTGATGAAACATAATTACAAACGCAATACCAAAAAATGTTTAGAGCTCCAGCAGATAAAAGGTAGGTGTTTGGTGACCAAAAGTTTAAGCAATAGGTCATGCCCCTTTACCCAATCAAATGTCTAATGGTAAGAACTTTCTTCCATGCTAAAAAATACCCTACAACTTTAATAGTTGAAAATACTTATTAAATACATAAATGATTTGTTATATAAATCGCATTTATAATATATAATACATCTATTTTTTTTCATAAATTTTAATCAAATACATTTTCACCTATCATTTTAATTATTTTAAAAGTTTCATCATTTTAAACGTATTTATGATTACCGAAGATAACACGATACTATCATTATCATCAACCACTAAAACAAAATAAATAAATAAATTATCTTATTTCCCTACATCAAACGCTTCGCAATCCGCCCCCCCCCCCCCAAATTTTCAGGTCAAGTCGTCAAGAGTCTGTTCTCTCTGCTACCCCACTGCCACCATTCTGCATGCCGCAGAAAAATTTGATCATTATATCATAACCCGTCCTTCTCTTCATCAATCATCATCATCACCACTTCACTTTCACTTTCGCTAAACTCTCTCTCGCTCAAAAGCATTTCATAGAGTATATATTCATGGCACAAAACTTTGAGCCCTTCCATGTCCCACAACAAAACAGAAAAAACAAGCTCCGTGTCACCACTCAAACCAACCAAGAACAGCAAAACCCACCAACCCCATTATTCTCTGGACAAACTTTCATGAGCCCTTCACAATCTTCTTCGTTCTTTTCACTTCAAACCCTCAAAGACATGAACTACCAGCCCTTATCTAGCCAGGGTTTATCTTTGTCTCTTTCGTTTCAACTCGATAACCAAAGACACAATGCCGTTTCAGTTTCAGGCGATTCCTTGAAGCAGAATGGTGAAATGAAAAGCTCTGTAGTCCCTTTCGGTCCTTTTACTGGCTACGCTTCAATATTGAAGACATCCAGGTTCTTGAAGCCTGCGCAGCAGATTTTGGACGATATTTGTGGTATGATTAATTGTGCGAATGCAAACTTTCCTTTGGATGGTTTGAACGAAAGTGAAATTTCGAGAGAGAAAATTGCTTTTTTAAGTGATCGGGTAGAGCATCAATGCAAGAATTCAAAGCTAATATTGATGCTGGATGAGGTAAATTTGTTTCACCCTTTAGTACTCTGTATCGTTTCTTTATTTATCTTTTCTTTGGCAGGTTTCGCTGCAGAGCTTAGCTTAATGAACATAAATAAAAAAAAATCTCAGATTCAAATTCATATAACAATTAATCAAAGATTAGCCAAAACTTTCTCTGCTTTCTACACTATTGTTTATTCTGGAAATATGTATTGGAGAACCCCCTTTATGTGTATATCTGTTTGAAAATCATCTAGACTCCCATATTAGCTCGGCTCACTACGTTCTCGTGGTGAAGATTAATTATTGATTTAACATTTTCTAAAAGAATTAGAAGTTTTAATAAACTGGAGATTCAGACCTAGAAAGATTTAACAATAATGGATGCCAGAAAATATCAATTTTTTGTGCATGACCCATGTGAGAATTATTATAAATAAATAACAAAAAGTTGCCCGTGAATTGTCTATAGTAGTACACTATTCATTTCATTGTAAGATAGTAGTTAGTCACTAGTCAGGTAAATAGGCTGTGTATTTTTTTATTTTATATTTTGAATCGTCTTTATATCGAGGACATTTATGAGGTAAATAATTTTATTTTATTTTGGAGAATAGACTCTAAATCCAGCTATTAATCTGGATCAAGATAATGAAATGGAGGATGCTTGGGAATATTGCATTGGTGTTACTGTCATCTCTAATTGACTGAGTGAATGATTTGATTGTTGCTGTCCAGGAATCAGTATCTCGGGAAAAGATATTTGAAGTAGTCATGGAAAAAAGATGTCTTGTCTTGTCACATTGAATCAAGTTACTGTTTCTTTCTTGTTCTGTTTTGCATGCTTTATTTTCTTTCAGATTTTGTTCTGCTATCTTTTCTTCTTTAACTGGAATTACTGCACATGGACCAAAATGAGGCATTTTGGATAATTAAGCTGAAACTACAAAAGACCACCACATTGTCTGGCTTTGATAATGGGAAAAGTGTTCTTTATAGGAAGAAGAATCTGGTCTTTCTCCATATACTAGTATGGAGAAAATGGTTTCAAATCGTCCATTTCTTATTTTGGGGGAATGCAATCGATTTTTTCATACAATATAATTACTGCTGGTGGTTTTCCCCGACTCGATCCTCTTGCAAATAAATTCGAGAGAGAGTTTTGTTTTGTTTTTGAACCATAAAAATACTAATTGAGGGACAATTAATAGAATTGATGGTTTGCTTAGTGAATATATATATATATATATATATATATATATATATATATATATATATTTGAACCGATTTGTTTAGTGATTGGAAACTGCTTTTTGTTTGTTTGTTTGTTTGTTTTTTGAAGTTAAAAGCAGAAGGTATTTAATAATGCATTTGAATCATCACAGTAGAGAATTTTAATATGAATCTTTGAGAGTGGCATAGATGTGACCACAGATAAAATTAAACGAATGATGCTGCCATCTCGGCCCCAGTTGTTCAAAACTTAAATTATAGTAACAACTTCCGGGACGGGATGGTTGTGCTGCATAATCACGTGTACTTCTTACTGTGAAGTTCTAAGATGTTATCCATTAGCTAATGGCTCTGCTTTATTTTTCCTTTGAATGTAACTACCTGCTAACAATCTTTATGAATTTCAGATTTGGACTTAATTTGGCTCCTTTTGAATCTCCGTTAGGTATACAGGAGATACAAACTATATTGCCAGCACATGCAGTCAGTTGTTGCATCATTTGAAACTGTTGCTGGTCTTGGAAATGCAGCTCCTTATGTTTGTTATGCGACCAAAATTGTTTTGAAGCATTTTAATAGCTTGAAGAATGCCCTTTTGGATAAAATTCAGTTCACAGGAAAAAACTTTGATGGTAGCAGTGTCACTAAGGAAAAAAATCCTAGACATGGAACAACTGAACGAGGCCTTAGAAACCAAAATCCAACTCTGAACTTGAACTTCATTCAACATCCTGTTTGGCGATCTCAAAGAGGACTTCCTGATCATGCTGTAGCTGTGCTTAAGTCGTGGTTGTTTGAACACTTTCTACACCCGTAAGTGTTTGAAGAACTCCAGGAGCTCTTTACTATGCAAGAATCTTGACTTCTAAATACTGATGTTTATTTAACTGGTTTTTAAACTATCCAGCTACCCTACAGACTCGGAAAAGCAAGCCTTGGCTCAGCAGACAGGTCTATCAAGGACTCAGGTGTGCCTTTTCCACTTCATATCTTGTTTTTTTAACATTGTTCTAATGACTGGATTTTTACACCCTGAGAATTATTGTCTACGGACATGCCTTAAAGGATGTCTATGTTTATGCATAAATGTTTATTTTAAGCTGGATGGGTGTTCATATGACCGCCTATTTCTTGTCATGGGCTGTTCTGTGGCAACAAGAATCGACCTAAAAGACAACAATGTTAGTTAATATAGCTTCAATCTCTGTCCACGCAGGTTTCTAATTGGTTTATAAACGCAAGAGTTAGACTTTGGAAGCCAATGGTGGAAGAAGTACACATGCTTGAATCACAGCAAACTCAAGCACCATTTGACACGGTCAGTCAGAGTGCCAACATTGCATCTGATTTGCCTCTTGAGAAACAGCCCCGATCAACTCAAAACCAGAACGAATACCAAACTAAACGCCTCCGAAATGAACTTGCTGATGTATCTAAGCAGAGACAGGAGCCAAGAAATATTTGTGTCAACAATTTGTCAGGTAATTACCACTCTGCTGGTGTTAGTGGAAGCAAAGGTGTTTCATTAGCATTGGGTCTTCCACAGAATAATCGCACTGATCAATCGTGGCCTCTCCCTATGAGCATACCCCACCATGTCAACCTGGAAATGATTAGCATGATGGATTCAGCTCCAGGAACAGGTTTTGAACTACAAAAGCAGCATTTTGGGAAAGACTAGAGGAGTCAGATGCTGCATCGGCTGCAAGCTGAAGTTTGCTTCATTGTGCCTGAAAATAATGGACTGTCCGTGATGTAATAATATGAATCAGGCAACCTCTTTTTATCAAGTGATCAGTACAGTTGGAAATGTTCGGTACACAAGATCAACTGTTGCTTTTTGATATTTGCATTAGATTTCTTTGAACTTCCAGTCATTTTCACAGTTCCTAGTAGAAAATTCATGCACAAATTTTACAAGTAGCTCGGTGCCATGTCCATTGGTGGATGAAGGTGATTAAGGTGACAAGTATCCAAATTCCATCATTGCCCAAAACCAGCACATTATTTGTCTAGCTCATGTATTCGAATAAAAGAAAATGAGGGGATGGTTAATTTGGATACGGATAGCGCATGGTAAAAGAAAATGAACTTCGGGTCATTTTCATGACAGAATGCTGGCCTTCTTTTCCTCCAATTGCAAATACAGAACGATGGCCTCAACTTTCTACATTTCTACACGGTATGAATGCGTTCTTCTCAGAGCGTCGGTGCACAATGAGGAGATTTTTGGAATTGCGGTTTGGTGTTTTTAATGTCTTTAATTTAAAAATAAATTTTAAAAAATATATTATTTTAATGTATTTTCCAATAAAAAATACTGTGCAAACATCCCCATTTAATTTCCTTTAATTTTCTTAAACGTTTCTAAAACACTCTAAGGGAGTACGGTCATGTCACTTTTCCAAAAAAAAATGAACTTTTTTGTTTTACATTTTTTCTAATCAGGCCCTAAGCAAGAACTAAAAAACGATTGGTGACTGATTTATTGAATTGTAAAAATTTGGGGATCAAACTGACAAAGTAGCCAACCAGGAAATTGTAGTGTGATTTACAAGAGCACCGATAAATCACATACGTGGAATTTGGTCGGTGAAACACTTCGAAAGCACTAAAAACAATTAAATAGTTACAGGAGGGAAAGCCACGCGTCAGTCTTTCAATAGAACAATGATTAACCGACTACGCTAAGCCTTCACATCTGTCAAATGGCTGGATTTACGGCTAAAGACATTGAAACTTCAGCTTGCAAGAATATTCCATCACCCAATAAATTAAATCCTTTGTATTCCATCAATATCGAAAAACTTGAATACTCCATTCTACCCTATCATCATAAAATCAGTTCACGTCAGCCAATCAAATTGCATCATCAAACTAAAAAGTCAACAATCAGACATTCATTATGGGGTCTATTATATATCAGCGGCTAAAACTGTCGTGCTATGATAAAACTGAGTGCAGGCGGAAACGAAAGCAAAACTAAAACGACGTAGCTTTGATGTCGCGGTTACTGTTTGATAAATTTAAAACGAGTGCGTGTAATTTTGGAGTCTCTTCTTAAAGGTGTTTACCACTTGTTTTCTCAAATACGGAGAGCACAGCAAAGGTAAAGAAGGGCCCTTGAGCTTTAGCTCAAAAAAGAACAATTACAACAAGAAGAAGAAGCTATCTCGAGGGTTACGGGAAAGATTTTCTTGTTTCTTTTCAGAAATAATTATGGGTTTCAATTTTTGTACTGATTAGTGAAGTAAAGTTGGGTTCTTTTTGAGGGAAAAAGAAGTTGGGTTTTTTATGTTTGAGATAAAGATCCAATTTTGAAGGGAGAAAGAGAGTTATTGAGGGATGCAGACAGAGGCAAGAGTGGGAGTGGTAGTAGAGGGAGGACCAAGGGCTCTTAATTCACAGCCGAAACAGCACAAGCCATTGCAGCAACAGTATCATCAATCACAGATCGGGACAATTTCGCAGCTTGTAGCTGGTGGAGTTGCGGGTGCACTAAGCAAGACTTGCACTGCACCTCTTGCACGCCTCACCATACTCTTTCAGGTTAGTTTTACCCATTTTAGTATTTTTCTTTGTTTTGTTTGTGTTGGTTGTTAAGCTGTTTGATGTTGTTAATTGAGTTTCTGTGTTATTGTTTGATGGGTTTGATTGTATTTGTGCTGAGGAATGTTGGTTTTTTGGATTAAGGATTCGGTTTTTGTCCTTCAGCGGTTGCGTCTACTTTAATTGAATTGGTAAAGCAAACTATTATGGATTTTATTGGACTAATACCAATTAAGGATCTGGAAATTTTGGATTAGCATCTATGGAATGGTGAAAATTGTTGGTGACGCTGTACATTGTGTTGGGCATCATTTTTATGTGGCGTTATCTTTGTAGGTGCAAGGCATGCACTCAGATGTTGCGACATTGAGGAAAGCTAGCATATGGCATGAGGCTTCCCGGGTTATCAGAGAGGAAGGATTTAGAGCTCTTTGGAAAGGGAATCTTGTTACAATTGCTCATCGGCTACCTTACTCGTCTGTCAATTTCTATGCATACGAGCGCTACAAACAGGTTTGCAGAAACACTGTATGGATCATTTTTGTTCTGTAGCTCTAAACCACCTCCAATTTAGTTTTTGTGCCTCTTATGTCCTAGTAGCTTGATTTTGATCATGTGTACTTGCAATGTAGTTTCTACATATGATTCCTGGCCTGGAAATCCATAGAGAAAGTGCAGGTGTCAACCTGTTCGTCCATTTTGTTGGTGGTGGTTTGGCAGGAATAACAGCAGCATCTGCTACATATCCATTGGATCTTGTGAGGACACGCCTTGCAGCTCAGGTATAGCCTTGCAAAGATAATTTTGCTATGACTATCTTCCATTATGCATCGAAGTATGTTCTCCTCATTTGCTCCTGTCTTTGAACACGTCAATGTGAGGTTTAATGAGTAGAATGCCAAGCATTTTTTGTGCCTTCTATGCAGTCATATTTTTCTTTCGTAATCAAACACTAGATGTGCATCTAATCAGATTCATAAGTTTCAGCTTTAAACCCTTGGCTGATGGGGCATACCCTCTGTTTGTAGTCGTGGTATTTTTTGTTGACCTCTTTTGAAGATCAAGTTCCAACTTTTAAACCATTGTTAATTTTTCCTGTCATCAACTTGAGTAACCAAAACAAGTAGTTGTCTGAAGCTTAATTGTTTGCTCCTGTTATAATGGTTGCACAGTAAAATTTAATGGGCACTATAAAGTGTAAATTTAGCGCGTGCCGCTGATGTGGAGCTCTACCTTTGTTGCTTTTCATGGTCAAAATTCAATCAATGTTGACTCTTTGTTTCTGAATAATAGAAAAGGATCGTTTCTACTGGTTTGTTTTATTCAGGTCTATATGACTTAGTCTGTGATTTATGGTAATTCATCTCTTGACAAGGATTGTAGTTATTGCCCATGGATTTCTTCCCTTAAGCAGACGATTGTGGTTATGACTTGTGTTAATGATTTATGCTCTCCATTAGTTTATATCTAGAGTGCAATGTCATTTTCCAATTTTGTATTTTCTGCTTTTAAACTTGTGTGACTGTTATCATGTGAAAGCTGCTTCTTCATTAATTCTTGTAGTTTCCTATTTTGTAGACAAATATGATCTATTACAGAGGTATTTGGCATGCCTTGCAAACAATTAGCAGAGAAGAGGGTGTTTTTGGCCTCTACAAGGGACTTGGAGCCACCCTTTTGGTGTGTTTCTATTGCTTATGGTCATATCAGAATTTATGCTTGATGGTTCCAACATTTTGATTTGTGGTTAACTGTGATTGAACATTAATGTAGGGTGTTGGACCCAGTATAGCTATCAGTTTTTCAGTCTATGAGAGCTTACGATCTTTTTGGCAGTCCCGCAGGTAAGCTCACCTGTTGATTAAGCAGTATGATCTCACTTGTTTCTACAAGCCATGTTATGTGCAGTTTGTATGTCCAATTAAGTCAATTTTTTTTCCTAAATCAAACCAGGCCCCATGATTCTACTATTGCCGTGAGTTTGGCTTGTGGTAGTCTTTCAGGCATTGCATCTTCAACAGGTAGTGCTGAAACCTGTTAAATGAATGCTCTTTTCAAAATTTAGATTTTTTTTTGTTACACAAGTGAAGCATGGCTTTTGTTGAAGCCCAGGTTTTTTTTCAACTATGATGCATGGTTCTAGTATTCTCTCCTGTGCTGTTATTGCACATATTCATGGTGTAGGTGTCCTTTTTGTCATCCATACATCTTCAATGGTTGGCCATTTGGTATGATCTATGTTTCCTATCTTCCCATAAAACACAGGAACAGGAGATGTTAAGGTCGCCTTATCATTTTCACTTCTCCCAGAACTTTCCTGGCTGTGTCAAATTTTTATTGGTAGATAAGCAGTGTTGAATAAAGCTTTTGGTTGAACCGCTTAACTTTTTTTATTAGAATATAGCAATATCTAATCAAAGAAGTTAATACGTATAGCTGTTTGCATGCAGTGAAGCAGGGTGTCTTGCAGGCTTTGAATTAAGTATCTAAACAGACTGACCACTAGAGCCAGAGACCAGACAGCGTTGTTTTATATCTTGCATTTGAAATTTTAGTACGGAAGTCAATAAAAATACTTTTTTCTTGCCATTCATCTAAGATTATTTTCTATGTGAGAATCTTTCCTGCATTAACCTTATCTCTCAAACATTTCTTTGATAACTTGTCTCCCCAAGCATTGCAGTTGATTGCATAATAGAATGGCACTTCTCCCAGGTGAACTAGTGCTGTTCTCTCAGTTACCAGTTGTGAGAGGTATCCTCGTTGAGGTATGCTTCTCACCTAGGCTTCCTTTGCCGACTGTAACAATGGGTATTGGAATCTTTAAGCCTCCAGATTCACATAGGCTTCCTTTGCCGACTGTAACATTTCTATCAGATATGCATGTTGCTTATTTTCTTTTCCCCTTTGATTTATAAACAAAGACTGGAGAAAGTTTTTTAAAAGTAGTGGTCATGCACGTGCATCATGTGTGCTCAAAGTTTAAATTGATAGTGCAAACTGTTTGAATTTTTTTTCTTGTATTAAATACCTTGCAACACATTGTTGTCCTTTCTAATGCTTCTATTTTCTTTTAGGGTTACTTTTCTTGCATGATTGATTTTTCCAATTATGAATGAAGGGAAAAAAAATTAACATACGAGACTCAAGAGGTTCTCATGATGTTTGATAAAATCTGATACTAGTAAAAAGCATGTCTTATTGTGTAAGGATAATTTTATTTTTTTTTCCTATCGTTCTTGGAATATGCAGCAACATTTCCTCTTGATCTTGTGAGACGAAGGAAGCAATTGGAAGGAGCAGGTGGACGGGCCCGTGTTTATACCACAGGTCTTCTTGGTATATTCAAGCACATAATTCAGACCGAGGGATTTCGGGGTCTATACAGAGGCATTATGCCTGAATACTACAAGGTTGTGCCTGGTGTCAGTATCTGTTTTACGACGTATGAGACTCTAAAATTGCTTTTGGCAGATGTTACTCCCACGTTATAAATGTCTGAACATCGTCTCCTGAAGTTTGCTGGGCGTAAGAAGGGATGGGTGGTTGAACTATCACGTAGCAGAATCGTCCCATCTTATTTCTTGGATTTTGTCACGGTGCATAATTTTGTTATGCTATCATTAGAATGCATTTTTCCACGTAGATATGCCAAAACCTAAATCAGATTTCAAGTGTACTCATCATAGTTCTCACAGTTCTAGAAGAAAGTAATACTAACGGTGATCACATTTTTTTATCTTCAGTAGTCTAGCTCGTCATTCCCTTTATCCTCTGCTATGCTTTCATTCGCTGCTATTTTTAACGGATCAGGCTTGGGACATTTGCAGTTTTCATCTTATTAGTTTGAGGGATTTTATGGCGATTATCACAGCTGCTGTCGCCTTCTTTGATACAGCTGCTCTCTCTCTGCTTGTCTTAACTACAGGTTGTATTTCGCCTCAAGAATGTCAAGTTAATCACATTTTAGCAGATAGTTGATATTTATATCTTCCCGGTGTCGAGTTCAGGCATCTTTGTTACTGTAATTGTAACCAGTTTTCTTGTAATGTCATTGGATTGCATTGAACCAAACAGCCTTCATGATTCTGTCATTTTCAAGCGTTTTAACCTATGAGATGCCCTGTTGCTCGCTTGAAGGATGGTTGTAGCTTCTGATTGAAAATGCTTGGTTAACATGTGGTTGATAGTGATTGTATATTAAAATTGTTATTTACTAAGATAAACAAGAAATATATTAAAAAAAATTATTTTCATAGAAGAAAAAATTCAAAACAACTATATTTTCAAATTCAATAACAATATTGCTGAGGAATCTTTTTAGACCCATACAATTAATTTCACATTTAAGAAAATTTTGGCCCCCCATAGCATGTAAATACAAATCAATGTTGCTATGTTTGTTTTTGTATTTTAAAATTATTTATTTTTTTTCAAATAAATTTTTTATGTGTTTATAAAATTTTTTATTTGTGTTCATAGACTATTTTGGTGTGTTAGTATTAAAAGTAAATTAAAAAATATTAAAAAAAAAACACTTTATTCAGCTAATGGTATCACAGTATAAACGAGCTTTAGAGGGTGTTTGGGAGTGTGGTAGCTGTTGCTTTTTAAATAGCTTTTCGTGCCGAAAAGCATGCCAATAATGTTTTTTCATTTTTTAAAAATTATTTTTGATATCAGCACATCAAAACGATCCAGAAAGTACAAACCGTATTTAATTTTAATAAAAAAAAATTGAAATTTTACAAAATACTGTTTGAACCGCAGCGCCAAACAGCTTCTTATACGATGCCTTCTGTTATTTTGAGCAAAGAAACGTTCAGAATGCCATCGAACCTTGTGCTCCAAAGAAGAGCTTAATTGGTGATTGGCACGGAAAATGGTGAAGGAAAGACCCGATCCTTTCAGCAGAAATTCGCGTCCTCGGGGAAAGAAACAGTATCAGGTGCTGCACTGTAACCCATAATCCGCAAACTTTCATTATTAATAGCTTGGTGAGATAAAATATAAAAAACATATTTTAATATATATATATATATATATATATATATATTAAAACACGACATTAAATATGCACTCAGTGAATGTATCTGTTTTTCATTTAAAAAATACTTTTAAAAATTTTTAATTTTTTTTAAAAAATAATTTTAGATAGTTTTTATATGCTAATGTAAAAAAATATTTAAAAAATAATATATTTCTAAAAACACTTTAAAAATTGACTAAAACAATTTTAAAATTTAATAATTTTGTAAATTATTTAATATTGTGATAGAAATTATTTTTTTAAATAGTTTTTATTTAAAAATATATCAAAATAATATTTTTTTACATTAGTATATCAAAATAATCTAGAAAATATAAAAATGATTTAAAATAAAAGGTATACTTTTTAAAAAAGAAATTACTTTCAAAAAGACAAAAATAAACTATAAATCTTGCTCTAAACAAGAAGAATGATGATCCAGATTCCAGACATATTCTAGCTAGCTCATCCTCGCATCACTTACCCCTAGGCTAAGTAATAATTATGCATGCGGGACTTTCGCCATGGCATGTGACGCCAGCGAATATGTGTTTAGTGATGCGTAGAATGTTTTTTAATTAAAAAATATTTAAAACGTAACGTATTAAAATTATTAAAAAAACTTAATATAAAAATCAATTTAATATCTTCTACTATAAACAAACAGGTTCAACTTAAAAAAAAAGCATTCTCGTAAAAGAAAGATTAGGAAGATTCTGTACATACCGGCCATAAAACTGCTTTTGCTGCCCAGCAATCACTTTAAGCGCATCGAAGGAAGTGTGAAGGGCAATCAAATCAATAACACAGCACAACTTTCTGTTTTGGATGGTGGTTGGTTGTAACAGTAGGGGTGATGTGGTAAATCACGATGAAATTGTCGTGTGGACAAGGTAACGGTGGGAGAGCGGCCAGTGTTTATGGTTGTTTCTGTGTAGCCGTCATTATTGTAAGCCCAGCCTGGCATGTGGATCCGTCAAAATTGATAATTTTGAAAATTAATTTTATTTTATTTTATTTTTTTATTTGATATTAAGTTACTGGTTTTTTAAAAAAAAATTTCTATAGAATTATCTCAAATAACAAGTTAATCAGTTAAACCGGGTTCATTTAAATTATTACCGTTTGAATATCTTATTTATGTTAAAAAAATTGACCCGCCCGGCACATAGTATTGACATAAAAATATCTAGTAAAGATATAATAGTAAATCCAGGTCCAATCTTTTAACAGTAGGGGTGATGTGGTAAATCACGATGAAATTGTCGTATGGACAAGGTAACGGTGGGAGAGCGGCCAGTGTTTATGGTTGTTTCTGTGTAGCCGTCATTATTGTAAGCCCAGCCCGGCATGTGGATCCGTCAAAGTTGATAATTTTGAAAATTAATTTTATTTTATTTTATTTTTTTATTTGATATTAAGTTACTGGTTTTAAAAAAAAATTTCTATAGAATTATCTCAAATAACAAGTTAATCAGTTAAACCGGGTTCATTTAAATTATTACCGTTTGAATATCTTATTTATGTTAAAAAAATTGACCCGCCCGGCACATAGTATTGACATAAAAATATCCAGTAAAGATATAATAGTAAATCTAGGTCCAATCTTTTAACAGTAGGGGTGATATGGTAAATCACGATGAAATTGTCGTGTGGACAAGGTAACGGTGGGAGAGCGGCCAGTGTTTATGGTTGTTTCTGTGTAGCCGTCATTATTGTAAGCCCAGCCCGGCATGTGGATCCGTCAAAGTTGATAATTTTGAAAATTAATTTTATTTTATTTTATTTTTTTATTTGATATTAAGTTACTGGTTTTTAAAAAAAAATTCTATAGAATTATCTCAAATAACAAGTTAATCAGTTAAACCGGGTTCATTTAAATTATTACCGTTTGAATATCTTATTTATGTTAAAAAAATTGACCCGCCCGGCACATAGTATTGACATAAAAATATCTAGTAAAGATATAATAGTAAATCCAGGTCCAATCTTTTAACAGTAGGGGTGATGTGGTAAATCACGATGAAATTGTCGTATGGACAAGGTAACGGTGGGAGAGCGGCCAGTGTTTATGGTTGTTTCTGTGTAGCCGTCATTATTGTAAGCCCAGCCCGGCATGTGGATCCGTCAAAGTTGATAATTTTGAAAATTAATTTTATTTTATTTTATTTTTTTATTTGATATTAAGTTACTGGTTTTAAAAAAAAAAAATCTATAGAATTATCTCAAATAACAAGTTAATCAGTTAAACCGGGTTCATTTAAATTATTACCGTTTGAATATCTTATTTATGTTAAAAAAATTGACCCGCCCGGCACATAGTATTGACATAAAAATATCCAGTAAAGATATAATAGTAAATCTAGGTCCAATCTTTTAACAGTAGGGGTGATGTGGTAAATCACGATGAAATTGTCGTATGGACAAGGTAACGGTGGGAGAGCGGCCAGTGTTTATGGTTGTTTCTGTGTAGCCGTCATTATTGTAAGCCCAGCCCGGCATGTGGATCCGTCAAAGTTGATAATTTTGAAAATTAATTTTATTTTATTTTATTTTTTTATTTGATATTAAGTTACTGGTTTTTAAAAAAAAAATTCTATAGAATTATCTCAAATAACAAGTTAATCAGTTAAACCGGGTTCATTTAAATTATTACCGTTTGAATATCTTATTTATGTTAAAAAAATTGACCCGCCCGGCACATAGTATTGACATAAAAATATCCAGTAAAGATATAATAGTAAATCTAGGTCCAATCTTTTAACAGTAGGGGTGATGTGGTAAATCACGATGAAATTGTCGTATGGACAAGGTAACGGTGGGAGAGCGGCCAGTGTTTATGGTTGTTTATGTGTAGCCGTCATTATTGTAAGCCCAGCCCGGCATGTGGATCCGTCAAAGTTGATAATTTTGAAAATTAATTTTATTTAATTTTATTTTTTTATTTGATATTAAGTTACTGGTTTTTAAAAAAAAATTTCTATAGAATTATCTCAAATAACAAGTTAATCAGTTAAACCGGGTTCATTTAAATTATTACCGTTTGAATATCTTATTTATGTTAAAAAAATTGACCCGCCCGGCACATAGTATTGACATAAAAATATCTAGTAAAGATATAATAGTAAACCCAGGTCCAATCTTTTAAAAATATTCTTTCCTCATCCTTAATTGCAAGAAGGGATTTTTTTTTTTGTAATTTCCTCTGTTTTTAAATCTAATACTAATTTAGACCATGTTTGTTTGTTGAAAAGTACTTTTTTTCTAGAAAGTGAATTCTTGAGAAGATGAATTCTTGGAAAGTGATTTATTTTTTGATGTTTAGTAGTGTCATAAAAAATAAATTGAAAAACATTTTCTGGTGTTTAGTTATGTCATGGAAAATAAGTTGAAAAATAACTTATTAATATTTTTTAAGTTTATTAAAATAATAAGCAACAAACCTTACAAATTAAAAGGTTGAATGAGAAAGAAATTGAAAAAAAAATATAATTTCATAAATTATCTCAAATAAAATAAATAATAATCAAAATAATAGAGATCAAATATAACAAATAAAAAAATTATAAGATGATGAAATTAAAATGATAATAATTACAATTTCATAAATTATTTCAAATAAAATAGGTAACAATCAAAATAATTAGGACCAAACTTGATAGATAAAAAATTTCAATTACAAAATAATAAGAGAAAATCAAATAACAATCATAAAAATAATGACCAAAGTTAATATAAAAATCAAATTAAATCAAATTCTAAGGGGTGAAATTGAAATAAAAAGATTCAAAATAAAATAGATAGCAATCAAAAGTCTGGGGATCAAAATTTTTATAATCAGTAAATAATATGATATTTCTAATTTTTTTTATAACTTCTGAAAAGTGTTTTTCGCTCAAAATAAAAGGAAAATATTTTCCTGAAAACCAAGCCAATTTTTTTTTTAATTTGAAAGTGTTTTTCGTTAACTAATTTTTCTAATTGCAACTAGACATATGAAAATTTGAAAAGTGATTTTCATGAAACCATTTCCGCCAAGCAAACATGGCCAAAATTCTTTCTCCTCTTACACTAACATCCTGGACCACAAATATAATTTTATTTTGTGTGTGTGCTTGTGTGTGTAATTTCATTTCACCTAAATATGGATTTTGTATATACTTTAATGTCTAAAATCTTAAACTTCTAAAATAAATCCTTGACATTTCATCTCTTAATGTCTTTTACACTCTCAACACTTAATTCTTAAATTTTACTACCTTAACATCTGCTATCTAAGATCATATATCAATACGAGTATAAATAATGTAAATCTCATTGTTAATCATCTCATGACAAAAATTAACCTTTGAAGGTCATGATTGATGGAGAGACCAATGAAAGGTAAAGACAAATGTGTCATTCAGGCCTGACACTCAGGCCTTTAATATCCTCGTAGCCCATTTAGCCCTCTCGTCTTGAGCTATTAATTCTGCCACCATCCCAAAAAACAAAAAATCCATGAAAACCATTCAAACGATGCCGTCTCTTACGCTTGCAAGGGAATAAATAATGACTATATTGATTTGCCACACTTCACCGCGGGCTAGACCAATTTTTTTGAAGCATAAAAAAAATAATGCTAAAATGTTCTTATTGTATTTTATAAAATGAAAAAAATAATGACTCGGCATTATAGAAAGAGAACTAAAAAAAATTGTCAAACCTCGTGGATCAATATGTAGAATGGTGAAATTAAAAAAAATGTTAAAAAAAACACATCAACAAAACCAAGTGAGGCTGTCAAAACTCGCGAATAGTACCATGCGGACAAGATAATTCAATAAAAGGAAAAACATATATATAAAAAACAAATTTTAATTTTTAAAATAAATGAATTTTGAATGATAAAAAAAAACAGTTTCTAAAAAACCCTAGAACACCCAAATAAACCTCTCACCTATATCATAAGATATAGATAGCCTGATTGAAAATAAAACTAAAAAAAATAATAAAGTTCATTTGTTTTAAAACGAACAACTTTGAATGATGTAGCTGGGAAAAAGAATGATGTCGATCGATGTTAACTTTTTAAACTCATAACTCCAGATAATGACTAAATTGAAAACACTGCATCTATAAATCATTTATTTAAAAACCTTGTTCTACTTGATGGGTCGACTCGTGTCCTAGGTGACCCTTGCCTTAGATTGACACGGGTTTTAAAAAAATGGATGAGAATTAATCCAGTGAACACGGTAAAAAACTCTGGATTGCCAATATTTCAATTAACCCGAGAAAAATCAAATCAAAACCCATTTATTATTTTTCTTTTTTCTTTTTTTTTTAAAGAAGAAAGATGATATCATTTTGACTTTTTTTATGAAATAAAAAGATATGATTGACTTGGTTTAACTTAATCCAACCCACTCGACATGTAACACGATAGTTGTCCTGAATTGACTATTGGATAGAACTTATAAACAATAAGAAAGACCAAGGAGACTAGATCCCAATATATAAAATGTCGAATGATAAAAAAAAAAAAGGATAAAAAATAGCAATTAAAGGAATAAAAACCTTGTTTGAAGAAAAATTGTGAGGATAAAATAAAATTTTGAATTGAAGCGAAAAATTGAAAAAAAAAAATCAATATGACAAATGAATAATAAAAAAAAAGAACAAAGATTTTTAAAAATAAAAAATCAAGATCATAAATCTAAGAGTGAAATTAAAAACAAAATAAAATGTGATAAAAAGGCAAAAAGTCGAGATCAAAGATTAAAATACCAAGGGCCAAACCTTAAATATAAAAATACATTGAACTCAAGGGCAAGATATAAAACAAAAATCAAATCCACAAAGGAACCAAAAAAAAAACCCCAATTTTCAATGAACTCAATGATAATTGATGAAATTTTAAAAAACAATTAAAAATAACCGAGGCTAACCCGATCCAACTTTCATAATTTGTGACATGGATCACGAGGGCAAATCACAACGTAAAAGGCAAACTATAAAAAACAACAATGTAAAATTTTAAACTAACCAAAATAATTGGGATAAACTTTAAAAAAAAATATTAAAAGTTATAGATTTAAAAATAAAATGAACCAAATTTGACACAAAAAAACTAAACAAAATCATAATGGATGAAATTAAAAAATAATTCAAATAAGAAAATGATAAGAACAACTAAAAATCACAGTCAAAAGACACAAGGACTATATTTGATATAAAAATAAAATGCCAATTGATGAAATCCAAACAAATTAATTTAATAAATGTTTCAAGACAAAAAGTATTACAATTAAAAGAATGAATATCAAATTTAATACAACAACAAAGTGTAAATAGGTGAAATTGAAAAAAAAAAAGCACCAAACTTGTTATAAAAATAAAGTATTAAGGGAAGAAATTAAAGAAACAAATTAATTCGATAACTAATTAAAAGCCAAATACACTGCAGTCAAGAAAAGGAGGACCTGATTTAACTTAACAAATAAATAACTAGACTTCTTTTTCTTTTTTTTAATGATGGTTAACACGATTTTTTAGGAGGACAACAAGAAAATTAGGAGGAAAGGGAAAGCTCATTGCTAGAGCTCCCACCTCACCACCGCGACAGAGGTAATGAGGTCCATCGAACACCATCCTAGAAGGTGACATTCAATGTTGTGTGGGTGCTTGCTATGCACTGCCAACCGCTTTCAAATTTTAATATCAATCTAAACATTTTAAAATAGTAAACCATCCATAAACTCGCATAAGAATTGCAAAAAAAATCTTAGCAAAAAAACTAAAATGACCTTGGAACTACCAGAAAAAGAATTTATTTTTAAGGATATTTAAGTAATTGAAATGCATAAAATAATATAAAAACCTTGAAAAGCTCTTAATTCAATTTTTTTTTATAAGGATCATTTGATAATTATATTGTAGAAAAAAAACATAATATTATTAAATAATACATTTTTTTAATGTAATTACTATAAGTTTTATAAAAAAGATTTTTATACCTCTAAATTTAAGATCGCCAACAATACGAATAAATCTCCACTCTTTTTATTTCTCTTTTATTAACCACTCCTTTTTAGCTCTCCTTTTTTTTTTTTTAAAATTAAAAAGCCACACAACACTAGAAAAAAGAATAGGAAGAAGACTGTTTAAAAAAAGGGAACATCTAGGGTTTGTTTGCAAAAAGAAAGCCAGAGCCGTTGAAAGAGGAGGGGAGATCGGATGGCTACGCAAGGGCAGACGGCGATGGACCTCGCCGTACTAGATGATATAATCAGACGGCTAACAGAAGTCCGATCAGCCAGACCAGGCAAGCAAGTTCAGCTATCGGAGGCTGAGATCAAGCAACTCTGTGTTGCTTCTCGTGATATTTTCCTTAAACAACCTAATCTGCTCGAGCTTGAAGCCCCCATCAAGATATGCGGTACGCTGAATGTACCCAAAATTTTCTAGGTTTTGCGTGGGTTTCCTGATGGTTTATTTTTCTTTTTATATAAGACTTGAAGTGTGAAAGACTTTATTAGGAAAAAAGGGGACATGTTTTTTTTTTGCTTTCTTTGTTTCCTGCCATTTTTTCTGTCTCTTCCGTGGAGCCAAGAGTAAACTTTTCTCTTTGAATGAAAAACTGGAATGCATATAAAAGCCTAAAATCCTGGGCACTGTGTCTAGTCTCTTGTGAACTGGTGATGTTTGATAAGTAAACAAAGTTCAGTTGAAAATTCTGCTGTCTTCACTATTTCTATTTCTGCCAATGCAATATTGAAAATAACTAGCATCTGAAATAATCATAGGCGTTTATTCACCTTGGAATATGTAGCTGATCGAATAGCTCGGAGGGTAAACTGTTGACATTGTTGGATGTTTGCTTTCTGTGCTGTTCTGTTGTTGCCTGGATCTGTTCTATCTGACTTTGTCGAGATTTTTCTGTGTGTTTCAGGTGACATTCACGGGCAGTATAGTGATTTATTGAGACTTTTTGAGTATGGAGGTTTTCCTCCTGAAGCCAATTATCTATTTTTAGGGGACTACGTTGATCGAGGAAAGCAAAGTTTGGAAACTATATGCCTTTTGCTTGCCTATAAGATTAAATATCCAGAGAACTTCTTTCTTCTACGAGGAAACCATGAATGTGCTTCTATAAATCGGATATATGGATTTTACGATGAATGTAAGCGGCGGTTTAATGTGAGGCTATGGAAATCCTTCACTGACAGTTTCAACTGCCTCCCTGTTGCTGCTTTGATAGACGACAAGATATTGTGCATGCATGGTGGTCTTTCCCCTGATTTGACCAATTTGGATCAAATTAGGAACTTGCCTCGCCCAATTGCTGTTCCAGACACTGGCTTGCTTTGTGATTTACTCTGGTCAGATCCTTGTAGAGATGTTAAGGGATGGGGGATGAATGATAGAGGAGTTTCATACACCTTCGGTCCTGATAAGGTGCAAGAATTTCTGACAAAGCATGATTTAGACCTTGTCTGTCGTGCTCATCAGGTTGTCAACTTTTACTTAGCTACCCTATTCAGCTGTTCATATCTTATGCTCTTTTTGGACATTGAAGTGACATGTATCTTTTTTTGTTTTGGTCTAGGTTGTGGAGGATGGGTATGAATTCTTTGCCGACAGGCAACTTGTTACCATATTTTCGGCTCCCAACTATTGTGGTGAATTTGATAATGCTGGTGCTATGATGAGCGTTGATGAAAATCTGTTGTGCTCCTTTCAAATTTTAAAGCCCGCAGAGAGAAAGGCCAAGTTCATGATGCCAAACAAAATGTGATGGCTGCAATATTATCGGTCCTTGGTCTTACACAAGGTCAGCTTAATACATTGCATCTTGACGTTGATATGGAGATTATTGTGTTTAAGCATGTTTCTGGCTTGTTGCAAACCCAGTTGCTCTGTTGGGGTTCATAGTTTTGTTTATTTCCTTACCTGATTTTAATGAGTTCCATTTATTTGATACAAGTCATCTTCTGCACAAATGCAGAAACAAGATTCAAGATACAAAATTTGTGGTAATTTTTTACAGATGTGTCATATTAGAGATTTTACACGAGGGCCAATCAACTTAGTAAATTCCTATTTTCCTCCCCCGTGCCTGTTTTTTCAAATCAATTTCCATGTATTTGATTGTCTTCAGATTGAGACCCAGATAGCAGTTCTTTGTTTCAAGTAAAAATAATTTGAAAAAGACAAGGTAATTTCTAGAAAAAATTTCCTTGGACCACTGTCTAAGGTTGTGGGAAAGAAGGATATCACAATAGGAATGACTAATAAGCTTTTGGTTTGTCTAGTACTTTGATATGAGAAAAGCATTTATATGTACATGCACTTATGGACCCTTGGTGTTTGTTTAAGAATTTGTGTCTGCAATGGGTTGTATTCAGTTATATATTGCACAATTGCATCATCTTGTCTGGTCATCTGATGTAACATCATCTTTTTTTGCTTCTCAATGCCTTAAAATGAGGATGCTTCAACTGTCAAGAAGATGGAATCTATGTGAGTGGATTGGTCTGTGCTATGAGTTTAAACCACACCATGATCACAATCTAGCCATGTTTTGAAATCACCTTTGTGTTTTTATTATGAAGGAAATTGATGTGAATTTTTTGGCCTTAGCAATGCCAGTAAATATGTGGCATCAGTTTTGATGCAGTTGATTTGTAGGTGTTCTGTCAGAATTTTCAGACAATTTTTACAGTCTGATGGGCAGGGGATGTAAATGCTATTATTTGGGTGAAAAACTTAAGCAACATGTATTACCTTTTGTGCACCACTTGTCGTTTGCAGGATAATGATAGCAAAAATAGGATCTTGTTTATCCAATGTCAAAGTTGTTTCGTATATCAGGTCATGGAATGGGTTGCTGTTCAAGAAACACACAGTATCTACTTTATATTTCATAGAAACAGGCAAAGCTGTAGGAAATGCTCTTGTGCAGAATTATTTATGATATATTCATGATTTCATACGATAAAAAACCCAACATATCCTTGTATATTCCGCTAGTAAAAACTTTCCAATTTTTTTTAACCTCTGTGCCAGCATCTAAATTGTTCGGGATTTAACTAAACCATCCTCTACCCTATCTTCCATTTTTACACTGATTTTTTCCCTCCCTGTTTTGACAGGGGAACTGGCATTGAAGATTTCCAGGTACTCTAGGAGATGCAGGCACGACTCCTCATGCATTATTTACTGGTCGGTGGGGGAGAAGCTTAACAAATCAGTTCTGCAGGCGCATGCTGTGGGGTGTGTCAAAAGTCAGAAGGAACTGTTCTCTTTTCTTTTTTTCTTCTATCGATCGTAGTCTCTTAACTTTTCTTTGTAGCTCTAACTCCAGCATATGTGCATATATTTGGCCTGGTAATTAAAATTATGTTTAGGCATCAAAATTGGCCACATTTAGCTCTATAAAAGTAGTTTTAAGTTTTCCTGCTCTGTTTACTGATTTGAGTTCTTTGCATTGACATTTGGATCGTTTAACCGGCCATCCATTTTCGTTGCCTGGATATAGATCCAGGACATGCTTATATTTAGCTGCTGGTTTCACCTCCTGCTGTTGAACCATCGAGAAAGTCTTTGTAGAAGAGATGGTTTTGACGTCATCGTCCATGGATTCTACCTTAGTTTGGGCAAGGTGGAGATTGGATATGATGTTGGTGTTGTTTGAGGGTCTGTGGATCAGCCATGGACCGTATTAAATTTGATGCTCCAGCCAACGATATAGAATAGAGATGGTGGCATTATATTCTTGCTCATCGTGGGCTATAAGGTGTTATTTTTACGACGGAACCTACCAACTTAACTGGAATAGCATTTTTGGCCAGATGATTCTGGAGGAGTCGTGACAAATGTCCTCCGTTCAAGATTTTGTTTAGCTGATTATTTTTTTTCTACGACGAATGAGCTGATTGGGCCTATCAAGATCATTTCGTGGCTTCCCAAATGTCAGGCTTGCACAGATTTTTGTTTGAAGAAAAACTTTGAATAGACTCTGTTTTAAATGTTTTGAAAATATTTTTTTAAAAAATTAAATTTTTATTGTTTTAAATTAATATTTTTATATTATTTTGATGTTGTTGTGTTGATGTGAAAAATAATTTTTTAAAAATAAAAAAATATTTTTAAAAATAGATGAATATTAAAATTCTGGAAAACAAAAACACCCAGGTACGCTGGTCGGTGATATATTTATTTATTTTTAATATCATCCCAACAAAATAAAAAAAATAGATTTAAAAATAAAATAAATTCTGTTTTTTTTTAATATAAAAAAACACGGCAAAGTCTAAGTGTGTTTCTCGTGGATTGGAATTTGAGATGAAGATTTTGGAGCCAATGTCTCAAAGATATTAGTAGCATGTATAACTCACCCCATAATTACTACCATTTTTTTATTAAATAGCGCATTTAACTCACTCGATAATAACTTGTAAGAGAAAATAAATATAAAAGCAATAAGCAATCAGATTGCTTGAGCAAGCAAAAAAAACTAAGAGCATGACTTGCAAACTATGGATCGATCTGGTTTGTGAGAGGAAGAGGAGCAGAGGGGGCTTGTCCCCGTCCCAGTCCCAAGCAGTCATGATTAAAGCAAAAACAAAAGGCGCCCACTTACAAACAAATACAAATGCAACGCAATAATAATACCTCTTCTACGCTTACATTCAAATTTATTTTTTTAATAACCCTCTCTCTCTCTCTCTCTCTCCCCTTCCCCTCCTTTCTAAACTTGTAGCAAGTAAGAGTGGGAGGAGGGTTCTCATTTCCCTTGTTTTCAAACACCCATTTCAAAATAATAATAATAATAAAAGAAAACTCCTCTGTTTCTCAAGTCTCTCTCATCTCTCTCTCTTATTTAAATAGGGATGATGAACTTGGCGGATCCATCAATGGCGTTACTGGCGGCGAGTGGTGGTGACACCGTGAAGCTTTTCGATGTATCAGTGGAACCAGGAGATCCATGTACTTTGAGTTACACACCAACTCCGGGTTGCCTTGTTAACGCAGTCAAGTGGAATCACACTAGTGAGTCTTTCACTCACTCTCTATTCTCTTTATTTTCGTTTTCCTCTTAATTTGCGAGAGCTTTTTTTTTTTCCCTCCGCGGTTGAATCTTCATTTCCTGGTTTTTGGATTAATTAGGTTTTTTTTGGCTGTTCGAGAAAAGAGAGAGAACAGAAGTTTGATTTTCTTCTTCTTACATTTCACCTTTTCTTATTTATTAAATTAACAAATTAACTCTAGTCGAGGGAGGTTGTTGAATTATTGCGTAATTAAATAATATTCATGGTTTAGCACTGCAGATTTTAGGAAGCAGGGATTGATCTGAATTTGTGGGTTCTGTTTTTGCAGATTTAGTGGTGGCTAGTGCTGGAGAAGATAAGAAGATTTCATTGTGGAGGAAAAATGGGCAGAGCATGGGCACAATTCCAGTTTCTGGGACAGATAGTGGGGACAGCATTGAGGTAATTCTTGTCGAAGTCCACTGCTTCATTAGTTTAGAAAGAAAAAATTGTTTGTGGTAGATTGGATGGATGGTGCTTAAAAACCATTTCTTGGGATACGAAAGTTGTTGGTTGAATTTGAATGTGTGAGTTACGAGAGGTGAGGTGTGGTATCAATATGCATTTGTGCTCTAGCTAAACGTGAGTTGCCACTCCATGCTACACAATGTTTAGGGCGTTCCTCCCCCAAATCATGCATTAGATACTTTGAAGGAAGTAAACTCTTGAATTGATGGAACAAAAATCTGAGAAAGTACCTTAATGTGTTTCTTTCTTTTAAAAAGTAATGAAGATACAAAAAAGCTGTTCATTTCATTAGATAACTGTTGTGTGCTTCAAGCAACAAAGGTGTCAACCTGTTTAGGACTTAAATGGAGAAAAGGCGTGCTCAGATCAACCAGAGGGGCAGGGTTTCCTTAAATTCCTTGATCTGTTGGATGCTGTAAAATACAATCCTCCACAGGCTCCCTGCATCACATCATATGTGTGCTCTTTTGTAGTAAAGCCTCTCTTTATAGAATTCCTTGAGTGGAAAAATCATCATTACATTTTGAAACACCATGCATCCATTGTATCCAGTTTACTTGTTTGCAAGGTTTGATCCACTGCAAGAAGTCATTGTTGATTTTTTTTAAAAAAATCTTTTTTGTAGGAATCTATATTGGCTATTAGCTTTAGTAATAAGGGATCTAGATATATATGCTCTGGAGGAAGTGGTCAAGTTGTAAAAATATGGGATCTGCAGAGGAAGCGCTGCATTAAATGGTTGAGGGGTCATACCAGTCCAATAACAGGTGCTATGTACAATTGCAAAGATGAGCACCTGGCTTCCATAAGTTTGAGTGGGGACCTTATTCTGCACAACCTTGCATCTGGTGCAAGAGCAACAGAACTCAAGGACCCAAATAAACAGGTTGTTTGCTCTTTCGCTCTCGATGCTCTCCTTCTGGTGTTTGTTATGTTTAATCTTCTTCCCTGCTAATTGTTTGTCTGGCGGAACTTAAGACCAGGTACTAAGGGTGCTTGATTATTCACGAGTTAGCCGACACCTTTTGGTGACCGCTGGCGATGATGGTTCTGTGCATTTGTGGGATACAACTGGTCGCAGCCCAAAGGTTCGTATGTATGAATATTGGTAGTTTAGGTTTTATAAATACCCTTGTGGTTGAATAAGTTTTCGCTGCAGTGAAATTTTCATATCTAATGAAGTCACAGCATGTTTATGCTCCTTTTCTCATTTACCAAGTTCTAACTAATTGCTTTTCTTTGATGATCTTAGCACATTGTGAAAGGTTTTTGTATAACCAATTTTTTTTTAATTTTCTATTAATTGTTCCCCACATGCTTGTTTCCTGCAGTACTATGCTCTACTTTTTCAACATTTTGAATGGTGTTTTTCACATTTAACTGATTGCATTTCTTTCTTTATAGGTTTCGTGGTCAAAGCAACATTCTGCACCAACTGCTGGTATTAGTTTCTCGCCATCAAATGACAAGGTCTTATATTTATTTTATTTTGTTGGATTGCTCATCCCTTTTCCCTTTTTCCCTACATAAAAGAAAGAAGACTAAATATTTTATATGCTTTTGAAAATTATTTAAGGTCTGAAGTTTTGGTAAAATTAGCTAAGTATTCTTCAGTCTCAACTACCTTTTTCCTATTGCAGATAATAGCTAGTGTTGGACTGGATAAAAAGCTATACACTTATGACTCGGGGTCTAGAAGGCACACATCTCTCATTTCTTACGAGGCACCTTTTTCTTCACTGTCTTTTAGAGATGATGGTTGGGTTCTGGCTGCTGGAACCAGCAGTGGTAGGGTAGTGTTCTATGATGTTCGAGGAAAACCACAGCCTTTCACTGTACTTCGTGCTTATGGCAGTTCAGAGGTGGATTTTTGTTCCTGATACCCATGTTTAAATACTTACTACAGTCTCTCTGCAGTTTCTTATTAGTCTATAAACTGTTTTGTGTGAACACAATAGATATAGTGACACATTTTATTTGGGATCTCCTGTTTGAACTTGAAAACTTCCTTACCTTCTAAAATGTAGAACCTCATATCCCATAGCACAACATTAGATAGGAAGTTAACAGAGTAATGAATATTAGGCAGAAAGAGATGTGAACGGGATCCTATAACATTATTAGAGTTACATATATCTGAAGTTCACCCATGACTGCACACATTCTTGACTTTAGTAACTGAACTTATTAAGATTGGACCTTTACATTGGTCTTGATAATCTGTGAATCTGTTGTTCTTTGTGTGCCTATCTCCTCTTTCATGTTAGGATGACTTAATTAATTTGCCACTTAATGGATGATGTTTTTGAGAGAAATCAACTAGAATAGCATTACAACAGTGTGTGCGAGATTGAAATTGTCTTTTGGATAAAACAGTTAGGCTAAAAATGTGAATCGACAATAAAAAAACAGTTTCTCTTCATTATGGACTGTTGTAGATGTCTGCCTTTGGTATGCCATCTGAGAGCTTTGCCTAAACAGCGGTCCAGGTATTTGCAATCTCATCACTAATGTGAGCTCACAAATTCAGAAGTATAAATACCTTATTTCTTGTAGTCTTACTTGATGTTAATTAAATTATATTTTTCATCAGGCTGTTACTGGTTTATGCTGGCAAAGATCAAAACCAGTTATTGTAAATGAGAGCAACTGCACTGCTGAGATAGCTCTTTTGGGAGGTGCTGTTGATGATTCCATTCTTATGCCAGATCCACTTCCTTCTGTAACAGCATCTAGTGTTGCTCTATCCTCAGTGTCTGGCTCTGGTAATTCTGATCGTTCAGGTCCTGCATTAGAATCGTCATCTCTTACAGCAACTGTTGGTGGACCTGCATCAACTATACCCAATCTATCTTTAGCAGAGGAAACACCACATCGAAGCCATCTTTGGCCTGGAACATTGACCAGATTAAATCCACCTCGTTCTAGTTACAATTTTAAGGATGAAATGGAGGTGTTCTCCCCACTAGTGGATGTTCAGCCTATCACGCCCTCACTTGATAAGTTTTGGACTGATCATGAGGGATTGAAAAAGGATAATCTGCCTGTTGATAAGAAGCCTTCATCATTGTTGTTTCCTTCATCTAGTAGGAGATTTCCTTTTGCAGAGGATGGGACCAATGATCATCCAATATTTGATTGGAAATCTAGTTCAACTTCAAGACAGGTCTGGTAGTTGTTTATCCCAGATGATATTCGCAATATGCATATCTAATTCACACATAAAAATGGGAAAGAGAAGATGTATGCAATGCATAAAAAAGTTATTATTTTGGGCATTGTTTGTATTTTACCTAATTTTGATGACCTTTTAATCTGATACAATTAGACTAGTCAGCCTATACTTCCATTATTTCACATATACTGGAAAGTTTCATCATTTGTTCCTTCCATTATGCTGTATGTTGGAGCATCAATGAATTATTTCACCAAAATCAACTGCTCAACTATATTTTCCCCACTCAATGATGCTAAAGTAACTCCACTAGTCCCAGTGCTTAATAGAGATTTTTTGTGTTAAAGTCTTTTTGACTGTTGAACTTGGCTTTCCGTGTTCTCTCTCAATCAAAATTTAACATGATTGTCAGTTGTTTTGTCAAGTCATTTTCTGCATTTCCTGTATATGGTTGAACATAGTTGTGGTTTCCTAGTGAACTTGATTTTAGGTTTTCAATATCTTCATAGATGTGCCATGATGTTTCTTGTCATTTTTGCGCAGGATGACACCCAGTCTTTCGCATCGCTAGGGGGTTCTACTCCGACTCCATCTTCCAAGAGTGAAGACTCCTCCATCACTCCTCCAGAAGCTTGGGGTGGTGAGAGGTTATCTGATAAAATTGCTCACCTACGCCAGCCACTCAATTTGCCACCACGTTTTGGGATGACTTCTGGGAGTTCAACATCAGGATCAATGTTCTCTAGTTTGCAAGATCTGCCCTCTTCAACGAGTCAGTCAAGTATGAGCTCATTGACTAGTTCCAGCCGTGGCTTTTCAAGTCTGCGCGCCAGAGATGTATCTTTGAATCAGGAGACATCAGTGGGATTTCCAGAACACATTTCCTCTAGTTCCATGTTTCTGTCTTTAGGTGCAAAAGGCATCACAGGACCAGCTAACCTTGAAACATCAGGACCAGCATCATTAAACTTACCTCGCAGGTTTTCAACATATGCTGAGAGAATAAGCACTACTTCTTCCTTTAGTGATGGAACATCCCTCTCTGTGGGTTCACCAAAAACAAAGAAAACCGGAGTTGAAACTAGGGAGGAACTGTTGAATAGCCTGTTGTTGAGGTCTGATGCAATGGCTGTCACAGAACCAGGAATTGTTCCAGCAATGAATGTAAGAACACTAGATGGCTTTAATAAATGTTTGCCCGTGTTTGCTTCTAAGTATCTAGCTGTTTACTTTTGGAATCCCAAGGTAGCTTATCAGCATAGATGCCATGAATGTTGTCTTTTGAATTACATGAATGGGCCACATGTTATGTCTGATGCAAATTTTTATACTTGAATGCAAAACAGTGAAGGCACTGGTGATGCCGGAACATCATTGACATGTAATAGCTTTGTTTTCTTTTATCTGATTATCAAGGCTCATTAATTTGGCAATATTATGGCAGGGAGGAGCCACACAGCCGCACAAAGCTCTTCAGCCAGATACACAGCAGGGGAGTTCCTTCACTCTTCAACTCTTCCAGCGCACTCTTGAAGAAACTCTTGATTCATTTCAGAAATCCATACATGAAGATATGAGGAACCTTCATATAGAAATTCTTAGACAATTTCATATGCAGGAGGTACATTTGTAGTATTTATATTGTTTCTTTTCCCCTTTTGTTGTTATTTATTTGTGGAATTAATTTTGTGTAATCATTGAACAGATGGAATTTTCTAGTGTGATGAGCTCAATCCTGGAAAACCAAGCTGAGCTGATGAAAGAAATCAAGACCCTTAGGAAAGAAAACCAAGAACTCCGCCAATTGCTTTGAACTCTGGTGAAGATGAGATTGCGATTCATGACTGTTTGTTGAAGGGTTCTGGGACCTGTTTGTATTTCCACACTTTGCACTTCATTTGTGGCTTGTTTTATACGGAACTACGATTGCTTCCCTCAGCAATAGCGGAGATTAAAAGAAGGGAAAAGGAGAAAAGAAACAGAGAAAAATGCGAGCGCGTCATTACAGGTAGGGTTCTTACCTCCAAAACATGTACATAAAATATTCTTTCAGCTAATGAAGTGAAGCTTTTTAGTGGATTTCCGCCATCTTGTTTACCCGGCTTGGAGTCTTACTTTTACCGCGGAAAGAAAACGAATCTCTTATTTACTCTGATGCCTAAGGGCACCTCCATATGTCTATTAATCTGATTAAAAGAGAAGGATGCCCCACCATTTCATTATTGCTTCAGCTTCATGGTTGATGAAATGAAATGGAGGGAAAGTGCCAAAAATCTTTCACCTATACTCCGTCTATAACTCAAATTCTGTTTCTAAGTTCGTGTAAAAACGACTTTTAGTTCTCGGAGAGCTGCGATAGATTTCAGCCCTTCAGAATCATCTTCAATTTCCACAAACCTCATATGTTTGAAGTCTTGATACAAGGCAGTGCACCAATCTCTGCTCGCTGTAATTCCACTTGCCATGGCCATTCAAGGTGGCGACTTCAAGTTGACGAAACCCATGGGTAGTGCATGCCATTTCAAATCCGTTGCATGAACCCAAGTCAATCGTCGGAAAACCTCAACTCTGGCAGTTTACTTGGAATAGGCATTGGATCTTGATCTAATTCGGAATGTGTCGAACTTAACTTGGCAGGGCTTGTTGGTTTGTGCTGGAGGTTATGACGGAAGAATGCACATCTTCTGCATTCTCTGTATAATTATTATACATATATCAAGGAAATAGTGTTTTCATGTAGAAATAAATGATATAATTGTAAATTTTACCAATTGTTTTTACTGTAGTGGTAGTAAAACTGTATTTTTTAAGTTTTTTTTTTCTCTTGATATTTTTATCATTTTACACTTAAGTCTATTTCTCATCATTTTGTTTTTCTTATATTTATTTTTTTGTAATATTATTTTAGTTTTTTTTCTTCTTTTTCTTTACTATTTTTTTTGAAAAAAATATTATTTTTTACTTTTTACACTTTAAATTTTTATCACTCTACACTTAATCTATTTATACTATTTTTTTTGTTCTTATCATTATTCCTTTGTATTTTTTTTTTAATTTTTTACTTATTTTTTTAAAAAATTATTACACAAAAACTAAAAAAATTGATGTTTCGCTGTAGTAATTACAATATTATTCTATTTTTCTGCTATATTAAAAATTAATTTAAGATTTGACATGTTATTAACATATATGATCTTTATTATAGTTTATTATATATAATTATTAATTTTTTGATTGATTGTTAAATTTTTTATTTGAAGTAAAAAAATACATTAATAATATTTTTATATAAATTTTTTTGTGTTAGAAAAACAATTAGTCCTTTTTCTACAACACGAGTTAAATAAACATGTTAATATTTTATTTTTTGTATTTATAGTATATTTAATTAAATATATACACAGACCTTTTGATTTATAATTAGATTTAAAAAAAACATTAAAAAATATATTCAACCCTCAACAAATGTGCGGCTCAAATATCTAATAACCTCTAAATTTGGTTGGGAAATGACAACGAGAAAGTGGTTAATTCCACATTTGGAAACGAATTTATCTTTGCGCATGCATCTTCAAGGAATGTAGACGGCCTCATCCAAAAATAGGAGAGTTCAAAACCAGTTAAACTAAATATTAAAAATAAAAATAAAAATACACGAGTCATTAGATTTATTAAAACTACCTGTATGCTTTGCGTTGCCGAAATGCATTTTGGTTATTCAATTATTTGTATAAATTAATTATATAGTAATTGACTATATTATCATTTGTCGCTATAATTATGTGTATTTGAATAGAAATATTAATTGTACATATAAAAAAGTTTAACCTAAATTTTGTATAATTTTTAAATTTCTTTCTATTGATTGAAATTGAATTTAGAAAATTTCTATCCTAAAACTAAAATAAATAAATAACACTAATACAGAGTTGAAACACATGCATGACATTTTTATCGGCACAGTTCAAATTTCATGAATTGCTATATGATTATACACTTTCTTGGCAGGGGTACGTAGTAGCTAAATACCAACTGAGCTATCAGATCCCTTGTAAAATTCTCCAAGCTGATAATATGCTCTTCTTAATCATGTGGATATAACCTTCTCAACCACATGTCTGCAAACTAGCAGGGTGATCATGGAGGTTGACAGATCTGAGTTCGAACGAGTTCGATCTGAGTTCGATCTGGTTCCCAATTTCATGCAGATGAGGAGACTTGGTGTCACGGAGGTAAATCTTTTGACAAGTCCACATTCGCAACTTGATGAACGAACATGCGTGCAACATCAAAAGCAACAGCCTCGGCCATTCCTCTTCAGCTGCGAGTGAGAAGCAGCGGTACGTGTAAAATTATCTCTGGAAAAACATTTTTAGCCTTTTCAATTGCCCCCCCATAATTCTAGTCTGATTTTCAGAGTCTCATGAAAGTACACTGATTTTCCTAGAGAGTAGCTGGTAATCATTTCTAGCAATATCTTAAGTTTCTATGGTTGCGAAAACAACGAATTCCTGATGATTCATTTGCAAACTTTCAATAACAACGCCTGATGTATCCCCAAATTCCAAGCAAGCTGCAATGAATTGCAAACATCTTCAACGGAGCAGTTCAAATGAATCCTAGAGAAGTTGATGGGATGGTAGTATCTAACTCGTTCATCCAGCACTTTTTAAGCGTAAATTCTTGCAACTAGGGACCTTCAGCTTCGTCCTGTGCCTCACTTTTTGACTAATCTCAACACATCACCCACAAGATGCAACGAACCGGTTACAAGGACCTGATGCATCGTGGAAGAAAAGTAAAAAAAACAGTTCAAATGCTATATGAGCAAATATATGCATCATACATATGAATCTTTTATTAGAACTGCATGGCTACAAATGAAACACTGTCGCTGTGTAAAATTTCAGGAAAGTTTATGAGTTGACGCTTTTCCTGTTGACAAGTTGCAACGTCATTTACATAAAGCTATTACTTGTAATGTCTGATTATGGTTTTCCAGCAAGCCATGCTGTGAATCTGAGCTTTTTGCAATAAGAAATGTGTATATCTCTATTGTTCTCCTATGCTAGTTGGAAAAACTTGTAGAAAACAAACTTTCCGAGGCAAAAGAAATAGTGGAGTATTGACTATCCATCAGAATTTTGTGGCAAAAAATACATAGCCAATGGAACAAATTTCTTATAAGATACATGTATTCTTATTGCATCTGAATAATTTTTAAAGTAACAGAAAGCTATGGAATCACAACCCACAACAGAAATGAAATGATAAATTTCATGATTTCATTTTGCAACGTGAGCATCCTGCCTGGGCCATGTTATTAAGTAGAATAAACACATGCAGTTTGTAAAATATTGAACAAAATATATTTTTCAAATCAGTATTACCTGGTAGTGAACAGATCGATTCCGTTGGACACTTTCCCTAAGCCATTTAATAGCCGATGGGAGAGAAGGAAAGACTGCACTATTTTCACAAGTCCTACCACTCATTTTGGCATCCTCTTTACCTTCTTCACAAACAGCAATCGCATGCTTAACCTCCCCTCCTGACAAGTCAAAAGGCCATTTTACATAAAACCCAACGTCAACAGAAGAGTTGTGTTAGACGACCTCGCGGTTTCTAGTATGTATAACAAAGACAAACGTTATTTTAAGACATTTAATTAATGGTACATCAACGGAAAATTTAGAAAGAGCACAAAACAAAGAAAAAAAAATGGGAACTGTGAAAAATAAGTCAGTCCAATGAAATTTACGTTTATTTTTTTTAAATACAAAAGCTAAATCAAATACAACAATTAACCCGATATTTCTCTGATATAAGAAATATATATGCATGTATCTGGTACCTTTATCGCTCTGTATGAGATTCTCCCATACTCTTTGAAGCGCAAACTGCCATGATAAATTAACTTGAGAATCAGTTGGTGGTAATGCATGGGATCCAACCTTGTAATACACGGATGTGCTTGGAACAAAGAGTGCCTTCTTGAAGTAGACACCTGAAATACCGAACTAACGTTGGTAAGCAAAAGTTTCTTGACAAGACCATTAACATCAAATGAACAATATATTCCCTCATAACTCGTGATTTTTAGTCTTTCATTTCTCAAAAATATGGATGGTTGAGATTGTTACTTAATGAATTTAATATAATCAAGGAAAATTCACAAACAGTTTGAGTTTAATGTCATTCAACTCTCTCGTATACTTTATTAGGTGGTTGCTATGTTTTAGAAAAGGTCGTGAGATTCTATCTAAATATGTTCCTGCTAAATCATTTACCATGACTTGCACATGCTTTCATGAGAGGAGGAAGAAGCAGCTGAGGATCTCGCACTGACATGCAATTGAACAGCAATATCTGTAAGATGCACACAAAACTTTTAGCTCAACATTGCCCTATTGTAACTCACGTGTCTCTCAAGTACTGATACCAAAATTTTATCCATAGACACACATGTAAGCTCATGACAGTTTTGTTTAACACTTCTTCTTCAATGAATTGGGTTATCATGAGACTCTAATTGTAATGGACTTCTGAATCCCTTTTTCAAAAGTTGGACATAAAAATAAAAATGATAGAAGCAAACTTGCACCGGACAACAGATGTATTATAATGGAAAGGAGCGAGCTTCATCTCATCCAGAATATTATTAGCCACATCTTTTCCATGTGAGCAGCCACCCTATGGTCCTTTGGAAAACCAATCACATCATTGCAGTGAAACAACTCACTTATACAGCTCTTATATTGATTCTTCCTTTTGGAGGCACTTTGCCTCAGTATGCAACTGGAATTTGTTGCAAGAATGACCATGATTTGTGCTTTGCATACCACTTCAGCAATTGCTGAAACTTCTTACTTTCCAGATTCTACTAACATCGTATATTTTGCAGTTACTTTACCCATTTGGCAACACCAATTCTAGGAAGCAGACTTGAACTCAAACAAAACCCTTTCTAAGTTGGCTTCTTATGAACCTATCTAATTGTAACTTCCAGCTTTGCATCTTAATTTTTTGTAAATCTAAAAAACAATGACAAGTTTTTAAGCTCTATTCTTACCTGCATGGAACTCTTTCCATATCTCTCATCATGATGCTCCTGTACCAATTCAATAGTGGATTCAGAATTGTTCTGTGGGGGATAATTAAAGGTTCTTTTCTGACTATCTTCTTTTATGGCAAGAGAAAACCATCTTGCACACATCTCCATGCTTTCAGGACTATGGGCTCCATCCAAATAAAACACAAGATCTCCATAACTCTCCGCATTAATGTATTGATCAGTGACAATTTGCGCCCTCCCTTGCAAACTGGCTGTTGTTAGCCCCTTAATAAACTGCTCGGGAAGTGAGCTCTGTTCCATGTAAATAAATTCAGAAAATAGCTGTGAAGACCTAAAAGAGCTTGCACAGGAAAACTCTCATGTATCAAACTTACAGCCTGTTCTATGTGGGTAAATTCATGATGCCCAGTCCTTTGAAGCCAAGTAAACGACAATGCAATGGCAAGACCAGCATTTAAATACTGGTGCTCACCTTCAAGCCTAAGTTTTAAACCATTCAGCAATTTGGCATCCAATGGCTCCGCCACTTGAAGGTTTACCTGCAATTAGAATACTTATATCAGCCATTAGTTCTTCAATTAGGGAACAACAAGATTTGATATGATACAATGGATTTCCTCAATATGCTATATCCCAGAACAAGTGCTTGTCAAATCAAATGAAAGGGAAATCTGCTGTTGCAAACCTAGCCTCAAATTCTCACCCATGAATTGTAAATTTAGCGACTCCTAACTAACTTAGCCAAAGAACTTATGGTTGCACAATTATTAAATCTATGGTTTGAGCTGGAAAGCTGGCTGGCTGGTAAAGGTTTATCACTTCAATAGGATTGCTTAAAAAATACAGGAACCACATCTAAGCACCAATATCATCTTATATAGCATGCACCTGTTTTACACAAGACTCGATTTAGGATGGGTAGAGCATAGAGTTGACTTCCACATCACCACTCAGTATCTTATAATTTGGAGCCAGCATCCGATCACAAGCATTTTCCAGTAAAGTGGAAAATAGAACTCCCTAGTTCTTGAACTATATGCAACTTACATTTAACTCGGAAGCCTTCTCTTCAAGAACATTCATTGCTTCATCAGGTTGAGGCACAGTGAAGGCTGGAATTCCATCCTGTATTGGAAAAGGAAAACTTGATCATGAAAAAAAAAAAAAAAAATTGACTCATATTGGGTTAAAGATCAGAAGCAAATGCACAAGCAAGAGTCCGATGGGAATAGTTCAGAAGGACACCTTAAATATACCAGCCTTCTCCCCAGCAATTTGTGCTAGAGTATCTCCTAATCAAAGCATCCAGCAAAGAGAATGGATGAACTTAGCAAATGAAAATATGGTAGAACACTTCCAAGACTTAAAACATCACATGTTTCCCTTTGTGCAGGCAATAGCAGATGCCAGTATGAGGTCTGGTCTCAAAAAATTCAGTTGTTATGCAGATATGGACTATAATGCAATAGTGAAAAATCTTGCAACTGGCTATGTTCTATATGGAAATTGCAGTCCAACAGTCTCAAATGTGTCACTGATCAAATAAGCAACAGCTTTACACCATTTTACCATGAGCTATTACCTAACTCGTTGAAATATAACACTAACCAAGAATCTCCATGTGATCGTACCCGAGGGAAGCTATACCACAGACAATAGGTTTCTGAACCTGAAACATGATGCAAAGTTAGCCATTTTAGAAGCATATCACCAAAGAGAATCCTAGCATGAAGAGCTTGACACGATAAAACAAAGTCATATCTTTTTTACAATCAACACAGAAGTCGAATTTAAAAAGCTTGAGAAAAATCTCTTAATCAAATATAAATTATGCATACCACATTTGTTGCATCAAACTTTCCACCTAACCCAACCTCCAAAATAGCTACATCTACCTGCATAGGATTACTCAACAAATGAGCTTCACATCCAACATGAGAGATTAAATTGAGCATTAGTGTGTTTGCTCAGATGGAAAGGATATTATCACTGACATGAAATGTTCACACAAACCTGTTCCGCTGAAAATATCTTAAAGGCAAGTAAAGCAAGAAAGCGAAAATAGGTAGGCATTGGAACATCTTCTGTAGATTTTTCCTGCAACAGCAGAAGATGTCAAAACTAACAAATGAAGCAAATTTACTGCCCAAAACTTACAAAGAAAAGGAAGTCCATTAGTTGTATTTTTGACACTTGAGGTTCCACATCACTTAGAAACCACTCAAAAGTCCTTATCGTTAGCCAGCCACTAAGACAGCACAGCAAGAATTTTGACATGCCCTCGTCAGCAACTAGCTACAGAAAGCTTCCTGCTTGATTTTTTAATCAAATATCATCCGGCGTTCTATCACTCTCATTATAACCACCAAATTAATGCTTGAATTACAATGAAGAAAAAATCACAGGGACAGGATTACCTTTAGTCTATCATAACACCACCAGAAATATGCCAAGAATTTCTCTTCACAAATGTCCTTACTGCAATACAAAACAGGAAAACCATAATATGTAAACTTATAACACATAGAGTGGATTTCAAAAGGAAGCCCTAAAGAGAAATAAAAGGATTATACCGAGTTCTCAAAAAGAGTGTGGTTAAGGATGGGAAAGACATTGATTTTATTAACAAGAGAGACAGTGAAGTAAGATTTCGGCAAACTTCAATGAAGTGGAAATGGCATAAAATTAAAACAGACAGCCAATGAAAGAATCAGAATTTATACAATTGTTGATAAATATAAAACGTGAACAGAGAAAAACAGAATAGTTTTTAAGCAGTCAATTTCTTCATGGAAACAAAAAATCTCATCAGCCAATTGAAAAAATGATACTACTATTCTAAAGATTGCATAACTTACCCATCCAGACGAAATCTTTCTCGGACATCAATGAGATGAGGTGATGTGAAAAGTCCAGTACGAAAGCCGCAATTACGTAGGATAGATTCCGTAAAGGTGCACGTAGATCCCTTTATTAAAAAAAAAATCATTTAGTTTCAAAACGCAGATACGAACAATCCTGATCCTGTATTGCCTCTACTTTCAACAATATGCAGGGATTTACAGAAGTAATGCCCTGCCATAATTAAGTTTACGAATCAGTGATCAAATATGATTTTAAATTGCATTAACATTTAAAATCATGTTTTATGAATTTAGGATAAATTGAAGGCTGCTGACAGAAATTTAGAAGTGCTACCTTTCCTTTAGTGCCTGCCACGTGTATGATCTTCATTTCTGATATTGCCTCCTCTAACTCCAGAATCTTAATTAATGATTGGGATGACAATCACAACAACCAAAATTAGATCGAGATAAATATATAATTAAAATAGAAGAAAGTTACAATTAGAATGATCAACCAAGCATATTTACTTTTAAATAATCGAAAAGCACATCAAATCGATCTCCGTTGTTGCTCTTATCAGCACGACTGCGTTTCGTTATCAAAGAGGATAAAGCATCCAGGGCTTCCTCGTACGGAGTCACCGTTGGTTTTGACGATCCATTGTTGTCACCTGTTAGCAAAAATTAGCAATAGCTGAAGATTCGTACTAATAACTGCACACGCAAGTCAATGCACACACACTCGATATTACCTTCTGCCATCTCGCTTTGCCTCTGAATGAAAAAAACCTGAGTTCAACAACAAAGAGTGTTCGAATATATATATATATATATATATATATATATATATATATAGGGAGAGGATAGGGGAGCTTGGAGGCGTGGAGAGGAAGTGAGTGAGAGAGAAGAGGAGTTGGTTTGTTGGTGTGGTTTTGGAATTGGGTGAGAATGGAGTTAGTGAGTGGGTGGTGCTTTCTTTTCTCTTTAAGTCTTGGTTGTGGGCGAAGATGATGGGATTGGGATTGCAAGGTTGAAGTTGAATGCTAAATACGACAGGGAATTTCAGATCGGACTCGTGTCCAACGAAAGGGGGGAACATTTTTGGCAAGGCTCTACTGGAGATGCGCGCGGGAACTTTGGGCGCAGTCGTCTCGTTATTTATCTATCTCCAAGTGCTGATATCATAGTTCTTTTTTTTTTTTTAATTCTTTTAATTTATTTTATGATATGTAGCATCTTTTATTAAAAACATAATAAATATTAATAAAAAATTAAAAAAATTAAAATTTTAAAAATGTTTTTAAAATACAAAAAATAAATCTGTAGTTTAGTGGGTATTCTTTAGGTGTAAGGCTACGAAATGTAGAAAAGTTACTTGAGAACCAATCAAATGAATTTGAGACTATACATACCTTAAAAGCGAGTACGAGGAAATGTTAGCCTGAAATCTGACCTACCACAGCAAGACAGCGACAACAAAAGCCCTTGGAGAATCCCATTCTAACAAGTAACAACTAATGACATGCCCAGACAACACCTAATCAATAACGTGATGAGATTATTTCCCAAAAAAAAAAAAAAATGGAATCATCATCTTGTAATCGATAAGCAATAAGAAAGTTTCATTTAAAAATCACACCTCAAAGACAAAAGAGGAGAAATTTATGGGCAATCTCCTACATTATACATCTTGATTTTTTACCAGTAGTCATAAAATACGCCACACCTCCATTTCACCAGACAAATAAAAAATTATTTTGCTTGGTCAATAAATAAAGGCCCTACACAAATTCTCTCCGGGGGTATCTAATTGTGTGCCGCCTAAGCCAAAGCTGGTAAATCACCATATAAAACGAATCGTACGGCTGCGGGATTTCATTCCACCCAAAGTGCTGGCTCGCCGCCACACCCAATCTCCTCGTTCCCTCGCACTCATCATCTTTACACGTCCGATCCAGCACTCGTTTCACTTCCTTAACCCCACCACCGGACCCCACAAAAACAGCAATCTTCTGCCAACTGAGCACATCCATCAACGGCAAGTCCTGCATCGGACGGTCAGTTACCATTACAGGCACACACCCAAAACGCAATGCTTCACCTATTCCAGAAATATCAGCCCCATCCTCGAACAAACAAAACATGCTGCTCCCTAGTCTCTCGACTAAAGTCATTTCATTGGACGGTTCGGATTCCATCAGAAAATCAGAATCATTTCTCAATTCGTTGGCCAATTTTGAATCTTTGGCCCCATTGTGTCTTACCAGATACCTCACTGTCCTGTTCCCCGGAGCGTGTGATGCGCGTGTGATCCTCGCGAGTGGAGGCAAGGTAATATCCTTGTGAGGCACAAACTTACCATCTGGTACCGGGAAGCAAGAGATCTGCACCGAGTTTTTCTTCAGTTCCACGAGATTTCGGTCAGACTCGTAACCCAGACCGGCACAGGATACATAAAAATGATCGGCACCGAGAGTGCGGTTCCAGTACGGGAACTCCATTCTGAGGTCTCTAATAAAACGCGCGATTGAGCGCGTCGAGAGATTGGAGGCGAACGGAACAAAGAACAGGTGAGCTTCTTCTGGGTTTTGGGTTACAAAGGGACTGGCTTGGAGAGAAGTGAAGAAAAGAGACTCAGTGGGAGAAGAGAAGGAAAAGGGCTTCGAAGGGGTGTAAATGTAAATTTTGAAAGAGTTTAGCATGTTTTGGTAATTGGGGAAGAATATGGTTGGTGAGAGATACAGTGAGGTGGAGTCATTGATGGATTTGGAAACTGAAGTTAAGAGAGAAAGACAGAGAAAGTAAATAATAGTTGACATTCTAAAATACAGCTGAGAGCTTTCGTTAATCTAAACCTTAGAATTCCTGAATTGTTTTGGTAGTTTTGAGGTTGGAGATGAAGGTAGGTAGCAAAGCAGAGACTTGATGAGCTACCCAAAGTTATTGCACAAGAAAACAATAGAGCGAACTCTACGCAGCGGTTCTTTGCGCTCCAAAACAAGCAACTGCTAGAGTCACTGCCTGTGATACGAGGGGTGGGGTGGAGGGGTCACCATGTTACTTTTATTAAAATAGTAAGGCAAAAGCCCGCAGCTTCTGTCTGGGTGGTGTAGTTGGTTATCACGCTAGTCTCACACACTAGAGGTCCCCGGTTCGAACCCGGGCTCAGACACTACTTTTATTATATATGTTTTTTTACTTTTCTCCTAGGACAAATATCGAAAAAGTTCCCGATCTATAGCAACAATGAAATCTTTTTGTTAATTTTAGCTGATAAAATTATTAAGTAATCCCATAAAACTTATGCAATCTCTTTTTCTTTCATTAAAAAGTCATGAATTCACTAAATTTTCCCCATCATATCATGCCAAGGACATATTAAAAAAAATCAAAATTTTCTCCATCATATCAATAAAATCAGTGTATCAACACAATTTAAAAATATTTTTTAAAAATAAAAATATTTTTAAAATACAAATACAAACAAATTACAAAATTTAATAGTTTCTCAAGGAAAAGTGAAATCATCTGAAACTCAAGTGATTACTTAATATTTTAATTAATAAAAACTGATGTAAGGATTTAATTAAGAATTTATTAATACAATGGGGACCTTATTAAGATGACAAATACGTTAGGGCTCTAATGAAGATTTCTTCCAAAGATTAGATGTGTTTTTGAAAATGGCTTTTAAAAAATTAGTTTTAACTTTTTTTATATTTTTCTAGATAATTTTAATTGAGTAATATTAAAAATAAATTTTAAAAATAAAAAAATATATATTATTTTAATATATTTTTAAATAAAAATTACTTTAAAAAGGATTTAATCCCGAATAAAGTAAATCCCACCGCACGGTATCTCGACTTTATAAAGAAGAAACTTCTTCGCGGTCGGCAAACATCACCGATTCTTACAAAAGCGTTGCTGAACTCCCATTTCTCCTCTCCATTTCGAATCTCATAACCAGCATCGTAAAACTTGCTTTTCTATCTTCTTAAAAAGGAAAAAAAACACGAAATCGAACTTTTCAATAATCAGCACACGTAGTGTTATAGTTATTGCTGTTAATAATTACCAAAATCCGAGGGAGATGGATTGGGGAAACGTAACAGCAGAAGATCTAATCGGTGCATTAAAGGAAGTAGATTGGACATCTCCGCCTCGTCCTCTTAATGAATTCTTCTCCAGATTCACCATTCCTCGTTCTTACTCGAAATGGAGTAGCCGCCTCAAATGCAATTCCTACTAGTACTTCCCCCCCCACTCGCTCTCTCTATTGATGATTGTATTTACATGCTTATTTGTGCCTTAATTGCATATTTTTAGTTCGATTTGGTCTTTTTGTTTGTGTTAGTCAATAGTAATGCACAATTTAGGGTTCCATACATTTTATGCGACTGATTGCTTTCATTAATTAACTGCTGTATGAGGATTTTCAATTTCCTATTAAATTTGTTGAGTTTTGAATTAAAATCTGTTTTTAGTTTGTTTATGCGTGTTTCTGTGTTTGAACAGCTATCGGACAAATTACTTCATTTTGATACTGCTTATTCTTGGTAAGGAAAAAAAGCCCCGATATTAATATATTTTAATTGTTTTCTATGCAGAGTTTTGGTGTTTAGAACTGATCTTTTTATTGGGTTCAGGTGTTGCATGTATCTTAAGGCCACTGGCTATTCTAGCCACTGCGTTGTCGGCTCTAAGCATTGCTTTCCTTAATGATAGGTATGCTACTTAATCAATGAACGTCCTATGTTCCAAATTTCTTGTTGTTTCTTTTGTGGTTGAAATTTTGGTAATGCTAGAATGATTCAATTTGTATTATTGCGATGTTTCTGTTTCAGGATAACTACTCTCAAGTAGCTGACAAACTAAGTAATTGAGTGCTTTTACGTTCTTTAAAAAACTTCATGCTACTATTTTTCTTCTTAAACGACTACTGTTTATTATGAATTTTGATGTTCTTGAATTTACTGGATTTTGGCATGGAAGATTTGGGAGATATGAATCAACCGTTTTCTATTTGCATGTGGGAGCATGAATGTCAAAATTAAAGATAGCATCAATTCATCTTTGAATTTATGATGTGTTATCGTCCTCGGCTCAACTAGAAAAATTGGTCTGGAAAAATGGAAGTAGTTGCATATGTAATTTTGATGAGTTAGCTTGATAAATAGATTTTGAAGGATATTCCATAAATGATTCATGCTTGGCATGGAGTTGATGTATGTGCTGGGTGCTATTTTAGTTTCCTAGCAATGTGTTTTTTAGGATGGATTGGGAGAAGGATGGAGGAGGCAATGTGGGTGAGAAGTGAAGGATTGGTTGTTTTCTTTGTTCAACGAAAAGGATGGAGGCTTGAGTCAGGATTGGAAGAATTTCTAACTTTCCTCGTAATTTTCAATCCTCCCAAATTATGCAGATTGGATACCATCTTTTCCCTCTTTGTAATTTTCAATTCTCTCCATTTGGATGGATTGACTCCCATCCTCCCCACTCTTTTTTAGCCAAACAAGACCATCCTTTCTCCTCCCATATTTCTCCTTTACCCTATCCATCCCCCCCCCCCCCCTATCATCCTTCCCAGCAAAAGCAGCCTCTCAGTCCTTCCACTTGTCATCTTATATCCAGTCAAACGAGCATAAATCATGCCACTTCAGCAGCTGCAGAGAGAGGAAGAATGGAGCAGTTAACAACAATTACGTTAGAGAAAACAAATCAACTAACAAGCTATCTGATTTTTTGTGTTTGAAGAAAATTTCATTTCTGATTAAGAGTAGGCTGCTGTCTTCTCTTTTTCTGTGCAAGCTACTCTATGCTTTTGAGTTGTGGAGGTTGGGGGAGGGTTGGACATTGATTGTGTAGTGTTATAATTATTCTATTTACTTTTATTGTTCTTGTGATATGATATATGCAGCAAGCATGACGCATGGTTGTCCCCCTCTCTTGCAGTTTTGCAGCTACTTTCAGTGAGAGAGTTACAAGAACTGTTAGGAAGTTCTCTCCACATTTGGCAGCAAAAATGAGGCCTCGGCATATGTGAGTTAGTAACTACTAATTTATCCTCCATAGGCCATTTCTGAAATGGATGCTGGTTGTACTTACCACACATGCACGTTTTATTCAGGCCTGTTATCCGTGGTCGTCCATCAGCAAAAAAGTCTGTGTACATTCTTGGCCAACCTCGTTTATTGTTTGTTCTTTTATTCTCAGCTGGTAATTAATATCTCAAGGCTCAATTTCATAATCAATCCTGGAATATCTTGACTTGGAATCAATGATGCCTGATCATATGTTTCTTTCTCTTTAACATCTCTTTGCAGTCAGTTTTGTTTTGTGGTATGCTTCTGGCAGTCTTTTGTATATTTCATGGGCGCTCATAAGTGGCCTTCTTGGTAAAATTCACAGTTTCTCTGTATTTGGTTAAATTTTTCTTGAGAGAATATTTTCATATAATTGATGAATTGTATTTTCTTTGGCAGTCGTTGTGCTCCATGCAAGCTTCAAAACACCTAATCTGAAAGCACGCCTCAACACATTCCGTGAAGAATTTCGTGCAGTCTGGCGTAATTATAGTGATCTCTAACTGCCTTTTGGGTTAAAAGGATGTCAGGGTCGGTGTGAATCCTGCCCCGTAACCTTGTGTCTCAGTTAGGGTGAGTGTTCTTTGTAAAATGTAAATGAATAGTTCTCATCTTAGTATAATTGAGTCAATCAACATTTAGAGCTACTCTGTAGTTTAGCAAAATTTTGAGTTGTTATTTACTTTTACTCCTGCATTGTTGTTGTGCGGTCTGTTAAGGATAATTCTGTTTGTTAGATCATTTATCTGAGATTCACGTCGAGTTTTCTTATACAAAATGGTTTGATTTTTCATGATTTATTAGTTGCTTCGAATGGCTTGGGGATGGAGCTGCTTTACTGGTTACATTTTGGTGATACTGCAATGGTAACTCCTTGGGACCAGATCACAAATTGGGCGGTGGTTGGGGTTATTGGCCTGTAAGCTCTAGACTTGTGGCCTGTGGTCAATGAACCAGAAAAACAATCATGAATGAAGAACGCACCGTATCTGGCTAGGGAAAATCAAAATATTGGTCCTTTTTAAGAATTAAAACTCGCTCTGTGATTGCTTCCCAGTAGTTGTTACTGCTACACTGATAATTTTTGCTTTTTATGCTTTCTAGAAATATATTTACTTTGAAAAGTATTGAATTTACATTTTTTTTAATGTTTTTTATAGATCTTGATGTATTGTATTTTGAAAAAAAAACCCTTTAAAAAAATGCAATGTACAATACCTGTGAGTATTGTATCCTCTTCCTTTTCCTTTGGTGAGGAAAAAATGAAAGTGTTCGTTAATTATTAGTTAATGAATTTGCCTATGTATTTCCTTTTGTAGATATCGAAAGCCAAGTAGCCGCAACTAAAACCTATCTATTCTCCATTTTCCATTGCTATTATTTGCCAATTCACAAATGGCTTCTTCAACTCATCGACAAAGCCAACTGTCTCTCGCTCCATGGTTGCATGACCCATGAGATGAAAACCTCAACTTCCATGGAGGATTCATTGAAAAGGGTAACCATAGCCACCGAGACAACGCACAATCACCAGCCTATATCAAAGGAAAATCATATTGCCATTGAACAGGGAGTTTTCAGCAAAAAGAGAGACTTCTATGGACAAGCAGAGGCTACTCGTTGAGGATTACGTTCGTATCGTGATGGATCTGAATGCACTCGGATGAACTGAGACAGAGGTTGGCTCTTGAACTGGTTACGTTCGTCAAATGATCCATATCGCAAAGACCCTTTATGCGCTTGAATGGATCGAGATTGAAATGAGTTCCCATGATGAGGAGGTTTGTCAGATAGTTCGAACTGCAGTGGGCCCATAAGCTGTCGTGTGGATCCATACGTAGGTTGGATGGACCAGGAGCGAGGTGGGCTTTCTAAATAGACTTCAAAGCAGAAAATATCACACCTTTACGGCCATGAAGTGCATTCATCACCACAGACCATGCAGTTGCTCTTGGCTGCCGAACTGCAAGGTAAGGGTGAGTAAAAAAACCGAGAAACAAAAAAAACTAAAAAAATAAAAAAAAATAATTAAAAAAATCGAACCGAAAAAAAAACCGATTAAACCGATTAATTTTTTTTCAAAAATTTTCGGTTTGGTTCGGTATCGATTTCAGAAACCGGAAACTAGAAAAACCCCAATCGAACCGAACCGATTCAGTTTAAGGGGTACTGTAAATACAAAAAAAAATCATGTTATTTTTCTTAATCCTAGCATCCATACTCCAGCCATCCTTGTCCTTGCTCCTGAGCCGCTCCCTCAACTCACAATTCATAATTTCAAATCGAAAGCAATCCTTTTTTATCTATTGGACCACAACCAGCCCCAACCATCTTTGATTCTTCATCTTCAAACACCATCCAACCACATCCCTCTCCTACCATCTTTGATTCTTCATCTTCAAACACCATCCAACCACATCCCTCTCCTACCATCTTTGATTCTTCATCTTCAAACACCATCCAACCACATCCCTCTCCTACCATCTTTGATTCTTCATCTTCAAACACCATCCAACCACATCCCTCTCCTACCATCTTCATCTTCAAACACCAGTCAAGCGGATATTAATTTAATTAGCACTGGTACCTAGTGGTGAGCTTCACTTAGTTGAATTATTATTTTTTATTTTATGAAAAGAGAATAATGTTTATATATATATATATATATATATATATATATATATACATGTTGAGATTGTATTATGTTGATATATGCTGAAATTGTATTTATATGCTGAGATTGTATTATGTTGATATATATGCGTGTGCGCGTGTGCGCTGCTATTATATATATATATATATATATATATATATATATATATTCTAATTTTTTTTATCATGTTATAATTTTAGATATTGATTTTCAGGTTTTGATGTCAATGGTATTACGAAATCAAAGTGCAATGTTCTTGTCATCTTGATGTACTTTTTGATTGAGATGATGTGCACACTGAAGATTTATATTTTTTGCATGAAGTATTTTATTTTTTATGGCAATGTTATTTGTTGTTTTTTTTAAGCCATTTCGAAGGCAATGCTTTGTAATTTTAATTTTAATTTGGTGCGTGTGTTATTTAAACTTTGATGCACGAGGAGTTCAAACTCTAAAACATAAATATTAGAAAGACTTGCAACATATTAAACACAATATTAGCACTAATAATTTAATATAAATGAATATTTAGTGACAAAAATATTAAATATATTATTATAAAATTTTGTAACAAAAGTAGAAAATATTGACATTAATTATAAGCCCATTAGAAAGCCCAAAAAAACAATAATACAGGTTTTTTGGTTTTTCTGTTAAAAAACCAAACCGAACCGAACCGAAACCATCCGGTTTGAATTTTTAACCTTTTTAAAATTTAATTTTAGTTAATTTTTTAGAAAAAAATCGAACCGAACCAAAAATACTCACCCCATGTACAAGGACTAAGGACTGGTTAGGGAGGCAGTCATGCTGCACCTTTTATGGAATTTTGGTGCAACGGGGATGCATGATGAAGTTATCTGTGTAGTTTGTAAATAAATAAGTAAAAATATATATTTATCTCAAAAATATATTTTTTTAAGTGTTTATAAATGTGAATTTTTTATTATGTGGTAAATTAAATGAAAACTTTGATGGATGAGCTTATATAATAGACTTCCAGATGCTATTACATGGATATTTATAATATTAAAATATAACACTAGACACTTTTATAGTATTAAAAGACAAAATATTTCGGTTTTTAAATCTAATAAAATTTATTACTACACAAAAAATAACATATACAATAAAAATATATTTTCTTTTCTAAATCTTAATTTTTTTTTTTTAGGTTTAGAAAGTCTAGTTATGTTTGAAAATATTATTTTTATATAAAACAAACAAATATATTAAAAACAGTATTTAATTTCACTCTAAACCAATACTTACTTGTTTACCTCATATTGGTAAAACTAAGAAGGGAGTAAAAAAATTAAAAAATTGATTAGATAAAAAAATAAAAAAAAAAATAAAATCATAAAAAAAACTGATTAGAATTTAAAAAAACCAACCGATTCGGTTCAGTTTTGATTTTATAAGTCTAAATTAAAAAAAAATGAATCGAACTCAAACCGAAAAAACCGAGCCATACTGAAAAATCGAGTCAAGCTGGGAAAAACTAAGCCAAACAAGAAAAAAACGAGTTAAACTTGGTTGAACCGGTTTTTTCTTCAAAATAACCAAACCAAACTGAAACCGATCGGTTTGAACCAGTTTTGGTTTTATTGTTTTTAAAAGAACCAGCTAACAATAATCGATAAACACACGCTGTCGTTGCATGATTGGCAGACCAGGGTTAACCGGTGTTGCTTGCGCGTGCAAAACTCGAGCTTTCAGGGGCATGCAGCACGTGATTCATGAGGATCAAAATTAGCTTTTGGCGCAAATAACGACACCCACGTCTGGGGTTGGCCAGGAAAAAAGCCCGAGTTCTATTTTTTACGAACCAACGGCTCTAAAATTGTACACGGCACACGAAACAAATATAATTGTACATTTTTTTAAGAGAATAATAGGCGACACCGTTTATTGTTTATTTCAGAAGTAACAAGTCGCATGAAACTTGTTATCACATGAAAATCTCCTGATTGGCTCACACCTCGCCTATAAAATTCAAGGTCCCAAATAGTTATCATATCTGTTGGTCGAATACAAGGTACACTGCATTTTCATTTGTCAAGAAAGCAGGCCAATAATCATTATTTCTACATATCGTCAAACACGCCATGATCATAATCGTGGAGAATAAGGTGTATAAATACCCTGACCCCCCATCAAGCACGGCATGGCCTCCCAAACATTATTCGCCTTTTTATTTCTTCTCCTATATATTTTCTTAATTTTATCTGTTTATTGACGCAAATAATGAAGAATATAGAAAACTTGTTTTGTAAAAAAAAAAAAAAATAGACCCTAATATTTTAATCCAACCATGTATTAAGCGAAAGCACAAAACACTTTAGTCAAGCCTGTAAAAATCCCAGATTTCTCATTGAAGTTTTATGTAGTCTCACCACACTAATTGCACTGGTTTGACAACCATCGCAAGTGTATTCGATGTCAGCATGCAGGTTGATATAATAATCGGTTGACTTGTACTGATCTAAATTAAATAATAATAATAATAATAATAAAATCCGATAATTCAGTTAAAAATCTGTATTAATTTATTAAACTCATAGTCTATTATTTGTACTGATATTTTTTTACTCAAAACGACATTTAAAAAAAAAAAAAAAACCATTATCAAAACGGAACAATAAGCCCAAACTTGCGCGTGTCAGCACCATCCACTGACAGAGTAGAGAGCTGGTAAACCGCAAACCAGCCAGCCAGTCTCCCTTCCTTCTTCCGTCCAAACTGAGAAAAGAAACAAAACTTCAGGGCTCCTTTTCCCTTTCCAATCCCAATAATAGAAAACTTAACTAATCCTTTACTTCAAACCCGATTCTGTCTGATCTCAATTTGCCGATGGACGAATCTTACGGAAATCTCCCTTCTAGCCATCTGCTCGGTTCAGTACCTGTAAGTATCCAATTCATTTCTATTTAGAGAAGCCAAGCTAATTCTATTGATTTTAATTAATTATTTATTTAATTAGAATGGATATTGAGATTAGTCTGGAAAGTAGTAATCGCGCGCTGCTAATAGGTCCTGTGGCTTAACTGCAAACACTACTAAGTAATAAAGCATTAATTAACATCAAAAGTTTTCTTGATTTTCAATTTCTTTATAGGCCGTGGTCACTGAAGAAAAAGCAAAAACTATCGTGAATTATGAAGGTAAATGAGTTTTTTTTTTTTTTTGGATTTTTAGGGTTTTGCTGTTTATGGTTGGAGTTGAATTCGTTACTATAAATTATAGAATTCTAGAGCATGAAAATTTGCTTATGAACTTAAACGTGCAGTTCCTGAAGCAAGTATGCAAACCTTCCCTCCAAATATTAATGGAGGCAGTGGCCGCGGTTATCAAACTCTTGGAAGTCCACCCGGTATGGGTTTTGAATAATTCATTGTGCATGTTTATGGATATGTTATTCAAGATTAATTAGTTTTTTTTTGCAGTTTTACTATCATTGCTGATATTTCATTGAATTCTTGAATATGGTTTCCCCACTTTGAAAATTTTAATTTTGGTAGTTTTTCTTCCAAAAGACATCATTTTGGCTCGTGGTAACGGGGAGTGCTCCTTGAATGTGTTTCTCCGGGGTTTTGTATGTTTTATGGAGGAATACTATTATTGGGTTCTAAGAAGAGAGCCTAATTGTTGTAAATATAAACAATAGAAAGTAATTATTGATGCAAGCATATATTGAGGTTTATTGTCATGGCTTCTGTAATGAATTTCTGTAGCTATGAAACACGGACTGCATCCATTGTTTCCATGGAAGCATGAAAACTAATAGCTCAATGACATCATGGTGCTGGGGACATCTGGCATCTGCTATATCATTGTATATGATTAGTGAATTTGCTGCTATCAGTGGTTTATTCCTTGCAATCATGTTGTTTTAGGTTACAACATCCAATGTGCTTAGAGTAATTGTGGCCTTAATTCAAGAACACCTTTCCTATTTGTCATTCCTTGAAAATGTTAAATATAGACTTCAGACCATTTAATTATCTGTGTTTAATGACTGAGATTATCTGATTTTGAGCAATCACCTTTTAGCTTTTCATTTGGTCTGTTTAAATGGAATTTATAATTTGGTGGGGTTTCATATTTCCCAGTGGTGATTACAGATGAGGCCTGGAGGAGTAGAGTTTACAGTTAAACGATGTAATCTCAAGTTGGATGTCAGTAATCTGAAGTAGATTCCTATTTTGAACTTCTAAAAAGTAAATACTAATGTTTTTAATTAGTATAGTTCTAGAATGCTCATACAAAGCAAAATTTCTTCATAATCAAATATTATTTTCCAATATAGCTGTTCTTAATTCAGCTAGGAAATCTTGTTAAGTGGACTAAAATATGGCTATATGGTACAAATCAATGCTTTGGTTGGTCATGATGCTGCTCACTGAGAAATCTGATCTGTGTTTTGATTTGCCAAGAAGGAAACAGGAAATGCATATCTTTCTTTACATTATTGTATTAGTAGCAGTCTAGTTGTACCAAAGTTTCTAATCATGCATTTGTTTTCAAGGATGTTATTAGTTTCTTTTCATATCTAACAGCCCCCTTTTTTTTTACACCCAGAGGGATTTGAGCAACAACCACCAAACAATTGGAAGGGGGTATTTAGTATCTCATCATACATGCAATATTTCAACGTGGATACAGATATTGTTGTCAACAGACTGATGAGCTCCTTTTATCCTATTGGTGGTGATTTTTTCAGCAAGATTGATGCAAACCCTGATCTGTGAGTTTGGTTCTCTGTCTCTCTCCCTCTCCCCCCCTCACTTTGTATGTTTTTCCTTGATGCAACTTTCACCTGGCATCTAATTGTTCATTTCATTTTTTAATATGCTAGATACGGACTTGTCTGGGTCTCAACTACATTGATATTTGTGCTTGCTTCTCTCGGAAACCTTGCCACCTACCTCATACAGAAACGTACTGATCACAAATCTTCTTGGAGCTTTGACGTTGGATATGTGAACGTGGCAGTGTTTTCAGTCTACGGCTATGCAATTGTGGTGCCGTTGGCATTTTATTTCTTGTTTCGTTATCTGGAATCAAATCCTAAGTTGATACAGTTTTGGTGCATGTGGGGATATTCTCTTTTCATCTTTGTTCCAAGCTCGGTAAGCATCACCAACTGTGGCTTTTTATATTTCATTTGTTTGTTTATCTTTTCCTTGGCCTTAAAAGACCTATGCATACCCTGTGGAATATTTTCAGTTTTTGTTGGTTGTCCCAATTGAGGCTTTTCGTTGGATCATTATACTTGTTGCTGGTGTTGACTCGGGCATGTTTGTTGCTTCAAATCTCAAGACCCTTGTTGAGGGGAATGATCTTGCAGTTTTGGTGGTTGCAGCGTTCTTCTTGCAATTGGCTCTAGCAATCTTCTTTAAGGTTTGGTTCTTCCAATAAGCCTCGCACTGCATGAATCTGGAAGTCCAAAATCTTAGAGAGAATTTGTGTGGAACGTAATTTCTTGGTTTAGTAACACCTATCACTTATCAGGGTGCGCTGTGGTAAAGAATTCCAAGGCTTGTCTTTGACTAGTGGTGTTGTGGTTATAATTATATTGCTAAGTGGTTGGGATGGCATTGATCTGGATTCAGTCTGCATCTTTTAGAAGACTGGAGCAAGTAGACAGGGAAACATCATTGCCGCAATTTTTCCCCAATGTTTTGAAAAACTTCTCTTTCAGCTCGAGATTTCCTCGTATGAACTGGTTGTGTAAATACATCCTGATCTGGAGTTCTGTTTAAGTAACTCCCAATGATTTGACTAATTGTTTTGACCAGCATACCTCACTCAAGCAAACAAGGCTGACTACCTGGTCTCCTTGGAATCTGAGATCCAAGCTGAACACAAGGATATGTTGATAATGGCTACGTATTTGACCTTGATCTTTATTTTTGCTCATCTTCGCTAATCACTCATCCCCTGATCTTGTAGGCTACAGAGATTCATATGGAAATTGATGTGTAGTTTATCTGATCATTCAGTGTGACCTCCAGAGTCGTCGGCTTTCTTTTATATCTTGATCCAGCATCTGAGCTCATTTTCATATTTCTTTTCACCAATGCCTGCATTTTTTTGTGTAATTTTTTTACAGAATTTATTTTCAACGTTGAGATCCAGCATCGAAACCAAATTTTATTTGATTTTGTGATGATTTTTTAAAAAATAGCCTGAAAAAATCTCAATTATTTAAATTCGATGGTAAAAAATATATGCGATCAATCAAAATCCTCTAGTTTTATTTATGCATTTCTTCTCTTATCCGAGAAAGCCTCTTTTTTTTTTTTTTTATCAAGGACATGGTTTTTTGAATAAAAATTAAAAGCTATTAAAAGAAAAATTTCTTCTCATCTCATATTTATTTTATATTTTGATGAAAAGTGTTTTTTTTAGTTGAATCATGGATTATCATCTATAAACTTGTATAAAAACTTATAATGATCTGTGAACCAAATTCCAACAAGGAAATAAAAAATAATGTCTTAATTATTTTTATGCAACCGTGTGAAAAGAATAATAGAAGGGCTAATATAGGTTATGAGCTTATAGGCCTAGATTGATAGGCTTGAATGTCTAGCGTATACGAAACCTAGACACATCTGCGCGTGGAAAGGATGACATGCCTAGATTGTTAGGCTTGAACGTCTAGCGTATACAAAACCTACACTCTATGAGTGGATAGGATGACATATCATTTACTTGGATTGACAAGACATCTTCCACCACAACAAATTTTGCCCATTGAATATTGAATTATGAGATATTTTGATTTAAGAATATAAAAGTTAAACTCGTTTTCATTTAAAAATGTCTAAAAACCTTATGAAATTTAATAACTTCATTTACAGTCTAAAAATAACTTATAATCAATTTTAAAATTAAAAATCAAACTAAATCAATAAAAAAAAAATTGATCCTTAATTTACATAATTAGATTTACATAATTAGATATTCAAACCATCTTCAATGAAAACTCCTCTCCAAAACAACCCATCACATTAAAATTGATATTTTCATCATTGAAATATAGTTGATTAAAAACTTTTTTTTCCTTTTTTCTTTGATAACTTTCTCTCTTCCCAATATCCAAAAACTTAATGTAATAAAAATGATGTGATTAAAATATAAATATTTAAAATACAAAGATGAAACATGAAAAAAAAAAAAACATTAAGGGATCAGAATGTAATTTTACGTTTAAACTATAGATGCACTGTAGTAATTGAAGGTACAAAGGTGAGAGGAGGCACAGTTACTGCAACAATGAAAGTGCCTTTTTATAGTTAATTCTGTAATTGTAATTATACTGTACTTTAACTATGAAGAAAGACGGTGGTTTAAATCTTTGTTTTTTCAGTTCCGTGAAGGCCTTACGTGAGCGAACGTTCACCATTTACATATGCCTGCGCGCCCTGCATGGATTCCTTGTACACGGCGGTCAAAACTTGACCCGTTTCCTCAGCTGGCTGCTGGGTTATATGGAAATTGGAAGGTCAGGACTCAGGAGCATTGAGAAACTCGGTGGATCTTGGCTAGTCTGTTGCTATTCTTAGCCCATATTAATGAAATCAATTTTTTGGTTGCCATGCTAATGTAAATTTTAATTGCATTAATTAAGTATTGAAAAGCTCGAGCGTGGAAATTCCATCGCAGGATCATCTCCAAGCAAAAACCATCGATGCTTGGTTATCTGGAAGGTCAGGAACATCGAGATATCTGGTGGGAACTGGCATTGCATCCAATGCAACAAGGTAGGCAAACAAGGATGCAGGGAAAATATTTAGTTTTGAAGCAGTGGAAATTCTGCAGGAAACACTGCAGTTCCTGGAGTTCTTAATTTTCCTCCTCCTCCTGTAGGCGGTGGAAGCTTAATTGTAATTGAAGTTGTAATACCTCGTGTCAAATGCCGTGCTCTCTCGAGTCTTGATAGAGCAAGAGCCAGCATTTTTTAAATAACTGATAGTAGAATGTAATCTTTAATTAATAATATACTAATTAAGCAGACTGAGCCAGTTTTTTTTTTTTTGAAAAAGTAGTTAGTTGATATAGAGATTAAAAGATTCACGAGAAAAAAAAGTCAGCAGCGTGACTTTAATATATAGAATTATTTGCAGGCACAAGAAAAGGAACAGTTCCAAAGGAGCAGGGCTAATTCAATTCATCAAGAGAGAAGAAACCAAAAATAGAGAGATTTAGCCTAACCACAAAAATAAAAAATAAAAAAGATCCAACCCGCCCGCCCGGAACGGATTTCTGTTTCACAGTGAAGAGAAAGAAGCCAAGCCGCCCACAATTTAAACTCCTTTTCAGTTAAAAACGATAAAAAAAGAGGTGGGTGGGCAGGCCCTTTCTGCCCTCCTCTGTATAAGAGCCGAAACAAACAACTGAATCCTACGTTTTTGTCTTTTTATGTGACCTTCTAACCATCTCACTAGCTCCCTCGACCCCTACATAAATCGCCACCAGTGAAGCATCTTTCAATCTCTCTCTCTCTCTCTCCGTCTCGAGTCGCCTCATAATTATCTCCTTTTGAGCTGACTCGGCCCGAGTTTGAGTTCTCAACACAAAATGAGCGACCTGGATCGTTCTCGTGCTTTTTTCAATGACGTTAAGCGTCTCATTATCAAGGTTTTTTTGTCTTCCCCTGTCTTATTGCTTTCTTAGTCTCTGAATTAACTAAAGTTGTATCGTTATCATGTAGATTTGTTTTTGGATTAAGATATGGTGTTCACTTTGATTTTATATATTTGACTAGATGCCATGCATCTTTTTCTTTCAGCTGTAAAGACTGACAATCTCATGTTCAATTAATCTGTTCTTTTTTTTTTAATGATACTATATTATGTTTGATTAAAAAATGAAAATCTTAACCGAATAGAATTAAACGGACTTCGTTTGATATGATTAGTGATTGCTGTTTCCATTTTTTTTATCAAAAGGTTTGCGTTATTTGCTTATTTTGAGATTTGGTTGCTGAAGGTTGGGACCGCTGTTGTAACTCGAGCGGATGGAAGATTAGCCCTTGGAAGATTAGGGGCACTTTGCGAGCAGGTGATGATTTCATCATAACATTTTTATGTGCTTGATGTATGAAGGATTATAACAATGAGTTTTGCATGCAGATTAAAGATTTGAATTCTCTCGGATACGAAGTTATCGTGGTGACATCGGGTGCTGTTGGACTTGGTCGCCAAAGGCTTAAATATCGAAGATTCGTCAACAGCAGGTTAAGTACTCTGTCGACTTTTTTTTTATTTGGATGCGGGGGATTGTTGGTTTTTTACATGTCTGGAATCACTCCCGGTGATGATGCGAGAAACTGTTTATGCATGTAATTAGTTCATAATTGCGGTGATGTTGTTGTTTTCGACCCAGTGATGTAATTGCTGCCAATTTTTAGGGGGAAAAGAGAAGCCATGCCATTTACCCAACTGTAATGCAAAAGCTGATTTTACACTGAAAGTTTTCTCTTGCTTTGTTCTTCTTCTTTAATTTTATTTATTTTATTATCTTTTTAAAGTTAGTTGAACTGGCATTTGTATATATTTTAATGATTTCATGTGCGCTGCAGTTTCTCTGATCTCCAAAAACCACAAGTCGATCTTGATGGGAAGGCCTGTGCAGCTGTTGGACAAAACAGCCTCATGGCTCTATATGATACATTGTTTAGTCAGGTACTTTAGATAATAGCTGTGTTTATCGTTTTCGCACCTGAATTAAAATCTTGACCAGTTTCTTGTCTTCCTGAGCATCTATAGATGTCTCTATTTTTTTCAAGGATACTTATTCATAACTCATAACCATTTCTAATGTGCATTTGTTTTCCCCCATTTCACTTCTTGGTTTATTTCGAGATGTAATGTTGTACTCTCTCTCTTTTTTTTGGTGCAGCTGGATGTAACATCAGCACAGCTTCTTGTGACCGATAGGGATTTCAAGAATAAAGATTTTAGAAAGCAACTGGATGAGACAGTGCAATCACTGTTAGCTCTGAGGGTTATCCCTGTATTTAATGAGAATGATGCAGTCAGTACTAGGAAAGCTCCATATGAGGTATGTGAGATGGAGTTTGTATCCATTCATTTTACATCTCTGATCATGGGCTACCACTGCAGGATTCTTCTGGAATATTTTGGGATAATGACAGTTTAGCAGCTTTGCTGGCCCTGGAGTTAAAAGCTGATCTTCTTGTTCTGCTGAGTGACGTAGAAGGTCTTTACAGTGGCCCTCCAAGTGACCCGCGTTCAAAGCTGATTCACACATACATTAAGGAAATACATCAGAGTGAAATTACTTTCGGAGACAAGTCTAGGGTGGGTCGAGGGGGCATGACAGCCAAAGTAAAAGCTGCGGTCAATGCAGCTTATGCTGGCATCCCTGTTGTTATAACCAGGTAAACTTTTAATTCAATTCTACATTCTCATGGATCATAACTATAATATACATTAAAAAATGGGTTCTCTTAGACAAAACAACTAATTAAAAGCACATGGCCACCTTGTCGCAATTAAAAATATGTCCTGTAAGCATAAAATAAAGATTACATTTGTACAGGAGTTTCATGCCCGACATTATCTTAAGAAGTTTATGCTGTTGCAAAACTGCTGCTTATTTTTGCTCCCCGTCACGTTGGGTGGGTGCCCCTAGGAGAATGGATGGGGCAAGAGGAAGTAAACCCTCGTTTCTTAGCTTCCTTGAAAAATTGAATGATAATTAATGTTTTACTTGGGGAGTTGGTAGAGTTATCTTTCTGAATCCAAAGTTTGAGCTTCCTACACGTGGTACTGGTTTGAACTAGTTTTCTTTTCCCCTAGTGTGAAATTATTTCTTTTTCTCTTTTGAAGTGGGTATGCACCTGAAAACATAATTAAAGTCCTTCAAGGAGAGCGTGTTGGCACCCTCTTTCATCAAGATGCACATTTGTGGGCCCAAGATAAAGAAGTTGGGGGACGTGAGATGGCAGTTGCAGCAAGGGAAAGTTCCAGAAGGCTCCAGGTATGATGACATTGATAACAGTTTAAAATGTTTATGCTATTATACACGTTTTTTATTCACAAATGGAAGTAGCACACAGGTGTGCCTTCTTTTTGTCTTAACAGCACAATAACTTGGTAGAAACTTGTTCTTTAGGCCTTGTCTTCACAAGACAGGAAAAAGATTTTGCTGGACGTAGCTGATGCCCTAGAAGCCAATGAAAAACTGATCAACATTGAAAATGAAGCTGATGTTGCTGCTGCACAAGAGGCTGGATTGGAGAAATCCTTGATATCTCGGCTGGCTTTAAAGCCTGGGAAGGCAAGACAGCTCTATTTTTTATACATTTAATTTTTCTTGTTGCCATTTTCCACCTTCTGGTTTCTTTCCAGTTCAATTTGCCATCTAGCATAATGATTTGATTGTTTTTATGTCCTTGTTTTATTAAATGGTCTCCTCTTATATTTCTTGTGTCTAAATAAAAATACACTGACCTTGACAGATTAGGAGTCTTGCGAACTCTATTCGTGTGCTTGCTAACATGGACGACCCAATTGGTTGTATTTTGAAGAGAATTGAGGTAAGGAAAGTGTGTTTTACATGTGTTTGTTCCTTTCTGCTACCTGATTTTAAGGATTTCCATTCATTTGGTACACCGGTGGTATAGATAAAATAATTTGATGTTTTTGCTATACATGTTAAGATGTAATGCATGCAGCTAAAAATGAGACCACCTCAACCATTTAATAAGAATCAATGAGATGTGCAATTCAGAATCATGAATTAAAGTATTTTAGTAGAAATATACTTATTGCTGGACTTATGGCTCTGGAATGGATGATTTGTGACTTTTCTAATGACTTTCATGTCTTCAGCTGGCAGATGGACTCATCCTGGAGAAAACCTCATCTCCTTTAGGTGTTCTCCTGATTATTTTCGAGTCTCGACCAGATGCTCTAGTGCAGGTAATTTAAGACTGATATTTCAGTATTGTTGTCAAGGCAGGATAAAAACATAGTCTAGCACTAGGTTATGGTTGCCTCTTACTTTAAATATCTGCTTTTGTGCCTCTTTTTTTTTTTTTTTTTTTTATGAATGAATGGGTTTACCGGGATATGAAATATTAAGTTACTGGCTGTCTTTCAAAGTCTTTTCTCTTCTTCTCTCTCTATTTTTTTCCTGAGCCCACAAGGCAGTAGGTCGTGGACCTGAGAATCTGCCTTGGTATTATTTGGGTGAAATGGACTAATTGTGAAAATTTGTTTTAATTTTCAATGTGTTTCTTGGATTTTAACATTCATAAGGTCCTTGTTCTTTCAAATTAGAAACAGACTCTTTATTGTTTTGGTCTAGTATGTAAATCCCATATCCTGTTTAAGTGTTTGTTGTCATCCTTTTTTTACATGGCTGAGTAGATAGCTTCATTGGCAATCCGAAGTGGGAATGGACTCCTCTTGAAAGGAGGAAAGGAGGCCAAGAGGTCAAATGCAATTTTGCACAAGGTTTGGTTCTTTAAATACAGATATTTATGAATATTACTTGATTGTGATAGTATTTCAGATGTAAGACTGTCAATAAAATTATGTCTGTATTTTTCTCGTCCCTTCTAATTATGTAGGTAATCACTACAGCCATCCCAGACACTGTTGGTGGAAAACTTATTGGGCTAGTGACTTCAAGAGATGAAATTCCTGATCTGCTTAAGGTGTGTAGATCTTAAAAGATGCCTGACCAGCAAAACAGTGTTTAAGAATGATGGTCTTAAAAACAGAAGTTAGACTTATTATTTTTTTGCTTCAGCTTGATGATGTTATCGATCTTGTGATCCCAAGAGGCAGCAGTAAACTTGTTTCTAAAATCAAGTCATCCACTAAAATTCCTGTTCTTGGTCATGCTGGTGAGACAGATAATTGGATTATACAGTTCAGTTCCTACTCTGTTCTCATAATATTTCTAGATTTCTTAGTAAAGCGGTTTCCTCTGTTACTCAGATGGCATTTGTCATGTCTATGTCGATAAGTCTGCTAACATTGAAATGGCAAAGCGTGTTGTCTTGGATGCCAAAGTAGATTATCCAGCAGCTTGCAACGCAATGGTATGTGTATTCATCTATATTTTCTATTCATTATTAGTGTCCATTTCAACTTTATTTCTGACATTTTCCATGATTATTTTATCGAGTCTGGATAAACATTTGCACATCTACTTTGCTTGTTCATGACTTGGCAAGTTTTTTGGTCGTTTTTCTTTTTCTATATCCAGGAAACACTTCTTGTGCATCAGGATTTGGTGCATAGTGGTGGGCTCAATGAGCTTATTGCTGATCTTCGCACTGAAGGTAGGAATTCCATGATCGCAGCCACTTATCATGGTTATTTTATAATTTTATAATGAGCTATTCGATAGCATGTTGTTTTACAATAACAAATTAATGATTTATTGCAAAAATTCATGGAAGGTAGTTAAATTGATAGGAGTTGGATAATTTGGAAATCTACCTGGTTCCATATAACAGTTCTTAGATCTTCAGTGTATAAAAAAAAAATATAAGACCAGCTCTTATTTGTGTGGATTTAAAGTTCAATTTTCATTAAGTTTTCTTGATATGATGTCACAACCAAGGCTTTAAATGTTTTCCCAAAAATGAGGGCATTACAGCTGATTTTAAGCTATATTCCCAATCAGTATTGTTCACTCCTAGTATTCCATCTATTTTACTTAAATATTGATCTTCAACAACGTGTTTGGTTTCAAAAACTTGTATGCAACTTAAGACTTCCACTCCCCTGAGACTATTCGGCGTGACATACTAATCAAGGATCTGATAATTGGTGCTTCTTTTCCAGGCGTTACTTTATTTGGTGGACAAAGGGCATGCAAGGAATTGAACATTCCAGAGGCCCCTACTTTCCATCACGAGTACAATTCTATGGCCTGCACTGTTGAAATTGTTGATGATGAGCATGCCGCCATTGATCATATCCATCAACATGGAAGGCATGTCGATGTCTTTTTTTTCTAGTATAATGATGTTGGCATTTCCTACCCCACATAAACATGCACACACAGACATGTTTAGTTTGTGGATTTACTGTTTTTATTTTTTTTCTTGTTGACAGTGCACATACTGATTGTATAGTAGCAGAAGACCATGATGTTGCTGAAGTCTTTCTACGTCAAGTTGACAGGCAAGAATTATTAACAGAATGTATTTTTTTTCTCCCGTTCCTTAGCCTTGCTTGGGGTTTCTGTGATCATCTGAACTCCAACATTCAACATGAGACTTTCATCTTAGTTTTTTAAAGATGACTCAATCTTTCCTTACATATATGCAAAGCACATTAATGACAACAGACAGCCAAGTGATGTTTCTTGTTATTGTCATTTACAGTGCTGCTGTTTTTCATAATGCAAGCACAAGATTCTGCGACGGGGCTCGATTTGGATTAGGTGCAGAGGTAAAATGTCATCTCACAATTATTCTGAGCATCATTTGAGGTTTCATACTTGTCGTAGTTGATTCTTATTGGCTGAATAGGTCGGAATAAGCACAAGCAGGATTCATGCTCGAGGCCCTGTAGGGGTTGAAGGATTGTTAACTACTAGATGGTAAGAATCTGCTCTTGTGTGTAGTTTGACTTGAAAAGGTTTTATTTAAAAAACATACCCGAACTTGTCTCTTGATATATTAGTTGCCATTTATATAAGCATCATGGGGTTGTTTTACGCTGTTTAGAATGACTGCCAGTATTCGGTAGCCATGACTGTCCGCCTGGCTTGCTCTCTGATAATGTTTGAGCCAGAGGAATTTAGTATTTACTAGAAAAATCGATAAAACCAGGATTGGAAGGAGCTTGTTGCTCGTAACTATTTTATCAAAATTTTATGCTTGAAATATTGACCTTCATATTGTGCTCATACAGGATTCTCAGAGGTTGTGGACAAGTGGTGAATGCTGATCAAGGGGTGATTTACACGCATAAGGATATAACAATGTAATCAGTCTGCAAGTTATAAGTTGATGGCGTTAGTGGACAGCATGCCTCGTGCATTTGAGTCTCATTTTTTCAGACGTGTCTTTTAGGCAGTTATCAGATAAATCTCAATTTTTTTCTTGGCCTGATGACCATTACCAATTCCGGTTAGTCTCAAGATTGATGATGCCGTTTTGTGTTTGAAAATGATATTGATTGATTTTTAGTAATTTTTATTTGAAAATATATTAAAATAATATTTTTTATTTTAAAATTTATTTTTGACATAAAACATCAAAATAAACTAATTTTTTTTTTAAAAAAAAAACAAAATTAGATGAAGCAGTGTTAGACACACTCTAAGCAAATTTGGAATCCAGAGGTTTCCCGCCTAATAATAATTACCGAACGCATCTATGGATCGATTCCTGGTGCTCGGAAATGATTTACGTTGTGGCGGCGGGCAACACTGATTGGATATTTGCTGCTTTGCCTCTTGGTGAAAGGGCCGAAAAGACGGATACTATAACTCATCTGTCGAAAGCGCGACAGTTAACAAACGGGGGAGAGGTGAGAGCTCCTTCGAGGATACCTTGGTCGATTTCAATTAACTGGTGTGGTGGCGACATGTTACCGTTGCCGAATTGAATGCCTCTTCGCCCTCGCCTTCTCTCTCTCCTGGAAAGGTCAATTTAAGGAATTACTGCCTTATCCATTACACAACAAAGGGCAATTTGATTATTCGGTCTTCATTCGACTTTTAAATTGATTTTTAAAAGTATAATTATTTTTATATTTATATTAAATTTTTTTATTTTTATTTTGACTTTCATCAATAATTAACTCGATTTGTGACCTCATTTGACTCTTTACTAATAATTATTTTTATATTGATTTGGATTAATAATAAATTCAATTTGTGATCTAATTTGACTTTTAATTAATAATTATTTTTATTTTTGTATTTGTTCAAATCAACTACTCAAATCAAACATGATTTGAGCAAACAAATTTATCCATTTTTTTTTTAATTATTGTAACAAGAAGCTCACGTTTATTCCGCCGTTATTATTCTTCTAACATTGTTGTTAGAGTACTTCCAAGACATCTTCATTGAAAACAAATTTTTTAAAAGTTTAACCTAGTTAATAAGTCGATTTGATTTTTATTAACACTAAAATTCACATGCTGAAAACGAGATTAATTTTAGCGTGTAAAACTAACTCAACAATATATTACCTTTTAGTTACTAACTAGTTTTTTAGCTCACGTTTCATATTATAGGTTATATTAAAATAAATTGAACCTAAAAAATTGTTAAAATTACAAAGAATTTTTTTACACTATTATTAAACTTGAGCTGATGATTAAGTTTTAAAAATCTTTTGACTTCTTACTTAGTCTATATTTCAAATTAAATCTTGTAAGAGTTAATTTAATGTGATTTAGTCAACTTGATAGGTCAAAAAATAATTTAAACAATGGTAAAAAAAATGATTTGGTTTAAGAAAAAATTTCTAAATGATTTTTTTAATATTAAAATAAAAAAATGTTAGATATGCTCGAGTTTCACAACTTAACCTGTCAAATCCGTGACATGAATCATGAACTCCACTGAGTTTAATAATTTTATTTTTTTAATTATTTTTCACTCAATAATATGATAGAAAATAGATGCTCACAAAATTAAGCGTCAACCAAATGCAACGATGTTTGTTTGAGGCTATGATAATCTTGTAAAAAATAAATCAAAATAAATTATTAACATGAATTCTAAATCAACCAAATATTGAAGGATAAAATTGATAAAAAAAAAGGGATTGAGTTGAGAAAAAAAGAAATGGGATTTTAATAGAAGAAAACTCTTTGACATAGTTATCAAACCTGACCAAAGTCATCCTTTAAACATTTTGACTTGACTTCTTGCCTAGTCTAGTTTAAAATTAACTCGCATGAAAATTGATTTTACATGATTGAGTTGACTTGGCAAGTTTAAAGGCAACATGAGGAACCAATAAAAGCATGGTTTGATTCTAAAAACATTTCAAGTTTACATATTTTTTTAATATTGAGATAATAACGTGTTAGATCAACTTGGACTTCACGTCTTAACTAACAAGACACACAACTCGGATTATAGACTTCATTAGATTTAGAAACTTTATTTTGTTAAACTCTATATTTTTATTTAATGATATAATAATAAAAATATACACTTGCAGAAATTTAGTATCGTCAAATATTGAGACATTTATTTAAAATTGTTATAACTTCATATAAAACAAAATAAAATATATTACGATAAATTTAAAATCAATAAAATGTTGAATACTAAAATCAAAATAAAAAAAAAGGAAAAGGAAAAAAAAAAGTTTGAAAATACAAACTAAGGAGCTTCACTACATAAAAATTATTTTAATGGAGTAGTAATAATTCTTACTCCGTGTTGAATTGATGCCTTGGAAGTTGCTGATGATGTGGAACTAATAAGAGTTTTAAATTTAATAAAATATATGCTGATTTAAATTTGTCAAAGTAATAAATCCTCTTTGTTTCTGTTATGTTCATCTTTAATTATAAATGTAACAAATAGCAGATTTAGCTGCTTGTTACTTGCTAAGGTTTCTTAAATAAAACGTCGAAATGTTCTGGGGCTAGCTTCTAATTCTAACTGTCTCATGGTTGGGAAACACAGTTGTGTAGTGTCTTTGCTTCAATCAGCAGAGAAGCTTAGAGTAAAAGGAGTGAGAGCCCATGATGTTGGTGTGGAAATTCTTACAACCGAGGAAAAAACCAAGGATTTGGTTGCATCATGCATGTAATTTGTTTCTATTGTTCGAGTCTAGCGATTGGACACATGATGTTTCGATTGTGAGCATTGCTCACAGTTGTGGTATATGATAACGGAATCGAACCCTTTGCATCGAGGATCATCTACCCGAGCTAATCTTGCACAACAATTGAAGAGGAGGTTGTTTTGTGTTCTTATCATTCTAGACATTCCGACGTATGAACGATGACTGATCCATACGTTGCTCAGTTCTTGCTGTAGTCTTCAACTACCCTCATAAACTACGGAAAGTTGAAGCACAAAGTACTTCTCATCTTTCTCTGCTGGCAGATATGAACTTCTAAACAGCCTTTGAAACAGGCCCCGAGGGAACCCCGTGCACTACTTCCATGTTTTCAATTTTCATTTGTATCGCCTCTGTCATAAGACTATGTTGTTTCAAACACTACGGTTCTCTCCACAGTTTTAGAGTGAATGTGCCAGCCTAAAAAAGGTATTGCTTGAAATCTTAGAAGTCTGCTGCTAGCATATTGGATCTGATCAACCCAAATGTACTCAAAATGAAGTAGTGGACTTTTCCAAGCATAATGACACGCGGCAACCCATTTTTAAGCCAGGCCATACCATATGATTATTTTGCATTTCAGTAGGAGAAATTCGTAGCAATGTACCAAGGCATCACAAAACAAGGGTAAAGGTACTATGGATGGGCAAGTGATGGAGGATAAAGATCTCTTCATCTAGCAAACGGAACCAACCACAATTTGCATAATTTGGCATTTTGCAGTAACTGTTGGCTGCACTTCTAAATTGAACCTCTTATGAGCACATCATCTCGTGTTAGTTTGTGTCATGTACTTTTTCACTACGATAACATAAGAAATTCCTTTCCTCCTATAATGGAGATGATAACTGCACCTGGAGTTGGCAGCATTCCAATCAAGTGAACTGGATTTGGTTTCAATGAGAGGAGCAGTAAAAAGTGGTGGTGTTGGTGGTCTAATGGACAGGAAAGCAAATGAGTGATGTTACTGTCTGCCCATGTCATTCTGCATTCTAGAGTTACGAGGCAGTGGGAAAAAAATCATTTTCCTTAAAAGAAACAATTGAGTTTGCTCAAGACTTTACGTATAGTTATATGGGACATCTCTGTAGTAATCATGCATGTTCCCCAACCTCGTTGCTTTGTATGTTTCCAGGGAACGCCAATGTTTTATTTTCATGAGCTCGATAATAATATGACTTCTACATTCTTTTTGAAGACTTGACAGAGAAAAAGAATGAAAAATTCCCATGTGTGCATGACTGCGTTTTGAATATGTGCATATTGGCCTGCGCATGAATTCGAAATTTCATACAAAGTGGTCTCTGCTGCTTATATATTATGCTTCCTCTCACTACTTGATGGATGTTAGTGATCCATATTTTTTAGACTCTTACCTCCAAAATTTTGACCGTGTTTTGAATTCATCTATTTGATTGCATCAATGGGGCTTGCGTGCTTTGAGATCGAAGAAAAACCTGCAGAATCCTGTCTTAGCGAGCTTATTTGTTGTTGGTGATTGGGCAACAATCTTCTCTCCTCCACTTGTGTTAAATTATAATTTTCACAGAAGCAGGTGTTTATGCCATGGTAGGAGAGACTAATTAAATACGACACTTGACACAGCACTGCCAGATTTTCATACACTATTCGTGTGGTTTCTCAGGACCATTTGCACTTGATTTGTTTGCTCTTTTCTTAGCCCAAACAACAATGTATATGAACAGCATTCAGCATTGGTCAATTTTTTGAAGATATCATGATGGGAAGAATACTCAAAATATCTGCAAAATCCCTTAGTTGTTTCAAATTTCAATTAACATCTGAATGGAAGCAATTTCTTTCTCTTCATCCTTCCCTGAAGTCACCATTCTTTTTTCTCGTTCACTTCACCTTCTTCCTTGCCGTGCTGTCTCGCGGACATGTGAGTTATACATACCCATCAGTGGCTAGATTTTTATTCGAGTTACGATTCTCCCTGTTTTGTTTCTTCGGAGATCAAGGTCTGATTACTTCATTCTACAGAATCGAGGAAACTGTGCTGTAATAGTTACTTAAAAGTAGATTGATGCATAATTAGAAGGCGGTATCCCAGGAGTAAAGAGGGTCTGGGTGGGTCATTCCTTTGTCAAGTAAAACACTTGACATCTTATTAGGCTAATCACACTCATGGAACAACTTTCCAAGAAATATATAATACCTGTTTCAGTTTTTTTAGTCGAAGCTTTTGCAGTTGTTAATGCTTGATGAGGTGACAAGTCCGTTCTTCAGTTAATGAGAGAATTCCTCTTCTAGCCAGCTGCTTAAATATTGGAAAGAGGAGGGTCTAAGAGGAAAATTGTGGAGTTGTTTGAAGAAAATCTCAAAATTCAAAGCAAAAGTAATTCATTTACAATTTCTTGACCCAAGATTTTATTTGTCATCCATAATTGCGTAGCTACCGTGCACAGTTGTGCATTAATCTAGTTTGGATTTTAGAACCCGTACATGGGGCAGAATGATGTCAGGAGCTGCACATGTTTCATTTTCTAAGCAGGTCTAAAAATTTGTTGAGATTGCAAAATCTCAACTCCCATCTGTATTTCTTCATTTCTTCCTTTGATAATTCATGTTTGAAAGACATGGTTAGGTACTGCTTGCTTCACATGGTAGGCCTCTCTCGAGTCTGTGCAACACCATTGATAAAAGAATAGGTAGAGCATGCTCCCTCCAAATTATGCTTTCGGATTAGACTCGAGTCGTTAAATTGGGACAATTTTGTCAAGTGATTGCATTGAAAATGCAATTTCTTTTCTCGTTTGCTATTCACATAAAGTTGCAATATACATTTACACCAAATTATAATTAATTGATTGCCGATGTGATACCCTCATGTAGAGCAATTAACAACACACAACTCCCTTCACTTAGTCAAAAGGCAGGGACCCGTGACAGCCATTATTTTTCAGCCCACCGTACCCTCTTCAGAATTTTGCTCCAGAAAGACCAACATTGCTACCAGTTCGGTACCACTCACGATCTCTTCATAGAAAGAGAAATCTGAAAATGTTGGTTCTGCAAGTTTCGGTACCACCCATGTACAGGTAATAGAAAAAAATCTTAAGCTGTCCAACTACACTGATTGACAAAACAAAGAGTTTCTTTGTTGATACATTACACTGGATTCTGTGAAACTGAAGATTTCAATTTTACAACGTTTCGGTTACATGAAAACTTATTTTATCTACACCACAAAGTTGCACTTTCACACCATTTTCACATCTATGACAGACCTCCTCTTTCAGCAATCTAATTCGAACTCGAACTCGGAAGACATTTCCAAACGCAATAACTTGTAACCCTTCCAAGGGCTTTAAACGTAGTCTGCAAATCCCAAACCCAGTCCCTCACATTACAATCTCTGGCTTCAAAATGCTCGATTTGATCTCTTTGTGGGGTAAAACCACACCTCCATTGCTGTAAATTTCGTCACACACTTGGACATCTTCTCCAAGGATTGTCATGTTCTCTACACGGGCCCATCTCCCGACAGTGGAGTGCCACCCGATGATACTGCTAGATATGCAAGCGTGCTTCTTGATGTAAACTCCACGCATCACAGAGCAACGAGAGAGTCTAACTCCTGACTCGACAATGCATCCTGGTCCTATTGCAACATCAGGTCCAATCAAACAACCCTCTCCAATCTTGGCGGTCTCATCCACCAAGACATTTCCCACAATGTGGGGACCAGTGGCCAACTTAGATGAGGAATTTTTTTTAAGGGAATCTAGATAGAGTCTCAGGCCTACAATATAGTCTCTTGGCTGTCCAATGTCCATCCAAAACCCTGGAAGCACCATTGCGTAGAGCTTGTTATCTGCTGCAATTTTTGGGAAGACCTCTTTCTCAATTGAGGTGGGCCTCAGTTCAATTCTATCAATAACAGATGGGTTCAGCAGATAAATCCCAGCATTGATTTTGTTACCAACAAATATTTTTGGTTTTTCCACAAATCTTTCAACTTTTCCTGTGGATTCTTCCGTAACCACAACACCATACTTTGATGGCTCATCCACCTACAGTTTAAGGCAAAACGATTTTCAACATTTTCAACATTAGTTTAGTTCCACGTCTCCAAGGAAAACTAATGAAAATAAACTGATAACTAGTAGATGTTACCTTGGTCACCATTATGGAAGCCTCTCCACCATGGGCTTTGTGGAAATCTATCATTTGTTTGAGCGGGTATTCGCTGATAACATCACTATTAAGAACAAAAAACGGCTCGCCAGAATCATCGATTAGTTTGTCCCTTGCTAAGGCCAAAGGACCAGCAGTGCCGAGCGGCTCAGTCTCTTGTGAGCAAGTGATCTTAATCTCAAGCTTCGTCTCAAATTCCTTCAAGAAGTTGAGCATCACCTGCAGGAAAGAGCACAACCACCCCAGTTGGAACAATCTGTTAATTTTTAATAACAGTTGATAGTGGTGAAAAGGGGTTGGGAAGAGAAGCTGCTTGTTCTTACCTCAGGCTGGTAGTTGATAGCCAAAACAACTTCAGTCACTCCAATAGCCTTGAGAGCCTCTATCTGCAAACAATTAAAAAAGATCAATAAATGGATATAACAAATGCATAACCAATTTCCAAATTTAGAAAATGTGCTTGACAGAGCATGGAATTGTTATGGCCCATCATACATGGGTAAGTGTCTAAATTCTTTTAGCAACTAGGTTTTAAAACAAGCCGTTTCTAAATCATGGCAATCAACGGATTATAACAAGTTATTGCACAGAGGAAGAAGTTAACCAGAACAATAGCATCCAACATGAGATCAATTATTCTTGTATCAACACAGGTCAATGCTAAAAAAATTATACCTGATGCAGGATCATAGGTTTGTTGGCAAATTCAACAAGTGGTTTAGGAACACTTAGAGTCAACGGCCTCAACCTTGTTCCAAACCCTCCAACAAGGATCAGTGCCTTCATTCTGATATGCCCCCTGCTTTTTCTGCAAATTACACGTTCAGAAACTAAGCAGAAGTCTAGCCAAGAGTAACAGAAAACAATCTATGCCTGTTCTCTAACTGTGCTATGGCAAAACTGTCAAACCTGAACTAATAGGAACTAAATTAAGCTTGACACATTCATCCAGGCAGGAAGAGTAAGAAACACAAGTCCATCACAACAGTCAGAAAAACAGAGCACACGGGACGCAGCTAAAAATTTAACACGTGTCATAAGATATCATAACACTCAAAAGAGTATGCGAATCTGTCCAGATGAATTAGCTGGTATTAGCAAACAGCTTCCAGCTATACCACAGGCTGGAAATTTTAATGAGAACGAAAAAATTGATTTTATTTTGTGATCAGTTTACTCCATACAGAACAAGGAACCTAAACCAGAATCTAGTAGAAAAATAAATCCAATTCTACATGAACAAGTAAATGAGGAAATTTTAAGCTGCTTAATCCATCTCTCCAGGGAAAAGATGCCTCAAGGCATTCAACTAAATCAAAGTCACAAATTTCCTTTTTTAACAACCAGCCACGATATATAGTCATGGATGATAAGTGCAAAAGAACTGCTAGCACCATCTTCCCAGCCAAAGACATTCAAAAGATCACATTGGAAGAGAGCACAACTTAAAGTCAAATGCCCTCCGACAAACAGAGCTGCCCAAGTAAGTCTTTGTTTTGCCATTTTACCTGCTTTTTTAAGTGATGATAAGCATGAGTCACTATATTCAGTAGTTTATGATTTGTTACCATAAGGGGAAAAACGGGATGCATTTAAAATGAGTACATAAGAATGAGACGCCAGATGCGTTCTTTCATTTACTCAAACACCCAATGAAGAAAAAGCGCAACATTCTTGTCCTTTATCAGAAATGAACGGACACAATAATGGATTTTTTCCCCTCCACAATAAAGGACAATTTGCAAACGTAGGGTCAATCTCTACCGACTGCAAAATAGACTTGCTACTGAACTAAAATAAAAAAGATCTTAACATTCTACTAATGAAAAGCCCTGGAAAATTAAAAAAAAAAAAAAACTTCTTTCACCATTCAACTCATCAACAAGCCTGATCTCCACCGATTTGGATGTATCATTGAGTGAAAAAGTGGACATCATTTAATCATTTAGCCCAAGAAGAACAAAAGAAATTTTAATAGGGATCCTCATGATGTCATAAAGACAATCTTTCAACATGATTCTTTCTTGTTGAAGCGAATTTTGCATTGAAACTTATCATACACGTTAAATAGTTCAAAAAAAGGACTCGATTTCACTAAAAACAACAAATCTTGATGTAATATAAACTGAGGCAATAAATATACACAAGATCTAATAAAAAAAATGAATTAACAAATTAATCAATCATAAAAATGGCTTTAAAAATTCTTTAAAAAATCAAACAAAACCATAAAAATCATAATTGCAAGTACACCAAGAAAGAAATAGAGATACAGAAAAAACTAACAGAAAAACAATAAAAGAAAGTCAGATTATAGTCTAGACATTATCCACATTGCTTCATTTCACCGTGGATCAAGAGAACCACACCAGACCCAAACGACAGCATAAAGCCTCAAAACGAGACAAAAACAGTAAAACGATTACCTTTGGCCTCACAAGATCCAGAATCCGAGTCACGAGCAGATTTCCGAGCGAGCGAGCGAGTCAGAATGGCGGGGACTGAGTCGACTCGGAAAGGTTTTGGCTCGCTCGTAGGCTGTTTTTAACGGTCGGTGACGAAGAGGTGTCTAAGGCTGAGCTGTACAAAAGGCAGCTTGGGTTTAATGGGTTATTTATATACGCAAAATAAAAGGGATTGAATTATTCAAATTTAATACTAATTCAATTTAAATTTTTAAACAAGGAAAGTTTCCTTTTAAGAAAATAATATTGGGGTCAAGGTTTTAATTTGGTGGAAGTTCCGGGGTTGTTTCAAAATTTGGCACTTCTTATGTTGTGGATAAAATAGTACGTACCATACGTCTATTTTTTGTATTTTTTGCTAATAAAATAATAAGCAGGATAGAGTTTTTTACAATCCACCACACAAAAACGACGAAGGAGGGTGGTGGTGAGCTGCAATTTGAAATATTTTTTATTTTGTTATTAACAAATGATGTTTGAACTAGTTTATACGTTAATTTAATAAAAATATAAATTAGTCTCATTTATTATTTGATTTAGATTAATTGTTGAACAATCATTATAATATTTAACAATATGAACCATCAGCTCCGATTATAAAGAGTCGTAAATTTGATTTTTTATCATTTAAGAAGTTAAGCCTTCAAATTTCAGTATCCCCCCCTGTTTTTAATGTCCAAGTTGATAATAATTTGTGTATAATATTAGAACATGATTCCGTATTAACTAAGAGTTGATTATTTATATAAGCATTATTTACGTGAGTCATGTAAATAAGAAAATAGGCTCTTATTCTTGCTTCCTTTTTTTTAGAATTACTATAGATTTATTGGGGATTCACCGATTCCCCCTTCAAGCTCTAATCTTCAAGCGGTGAGGAGACGGACCCGTATTTCTCACTTGTTCGTTTTTTTTTTTTTTTGTATTGTTCCCGGCCGACAAAATAGAATGGTTTTCCTTGTGCGTTGCTGCCGGTATCAGAACTAAATTTTAGGCCAATTCCCAGTTACACCGAAGTAGGAAACATGCCAAAACCAGAAAAGTCCACGAAGGAGCTTGACAGGGCACAGCACCGAGCAGGCCTTGCTAGTAACGAGCGTTGAAGCCAGCGTAGTCAAGGGTCGTCGTTCATATCTACCCATGGTCACTGTACTGAATCATTGGATCCGAAAATAATGGCTAGTTAATCATCATTACAAGTTTCCTGACTGAAAAGACTCATTTCATTCCCGGGAAAAAAAAAAGGATCAGACCGTGCGGTGCCAGTCATAAAACCCACCGTACTCCGTCCATTACTAGCAATGCTTACTCCGCCGGGATTAAAGTGGCCGCGTGCCGCGTGCGAGTTTTTCAAAAAAAAGGTGCAAAAGTTATCTTATCTTATTTGGTGGTATTGACCAGTAGTCGCCGGAAGTAACATGGCTTCGCAATTGATTCCGTGGGCTTAGACTAGATCAAGGGGATGGTAATTCACACAAAGTAGGTTTATAATATGCGCGTTGACACTTTGTTGTACGGTTTCACCTTTGACAACGCAGCAAGCTAGGGTTCGTTATGTTGATAACTTCCAGAAATCGGGAGGCTTGAAGTTACAAATATATCGACCTTTTTTTTATTCTTTAGCCTTCTTCTTCTTCTTCTTGGATCTCGAAATCACAATTACGTCATCTTTACGAACTGACATCGTGTTAGAAATACAGGTCTGCTTTATCGTGTTATCGTATGATCATATTGTTTAGGAATTTTGGTTTATTTTTTAAAATATTTTTTATTTATATATATTTTTTAAAAAATTATTTTTAATATCAATACATCTAAATAATTTAAAAATATTAATTTAAAACATAAAAATAAACCAGACTAAAAGCACTTAATGTCTGTTGAGTAACATCTCTAACCACATTAGCGTCAAATCCTTTGGCCATCCTCCACTAGCTAATTAGCATTCTTGAGTTTGACGCACTTTATGTTTAATGTCTGTTGAGTATTTTTTAAAAAATATATATATTAAAATAATAATTTAAATCATTTTATACACTCGGTGATGGTGATATTGGGCAGCTCAAAAAATTAACATAATTATCCATAGTCATGAATAAATCATAGATATATTATCATGCCTCCCATCTCATTGCCCTACCATTACACTTAAGAGACTATATGGGGTTATGATGTAACCTGTATTTTATAATTTTTAAAATCTTTAATTTTTTATTTAAATTTAATTTTTATATATTTTAAAATTATTTTGATGTGTTATTGTAAAAAGTAATTTTTTAAAAAAATTATATATTTTTAAAAAATAACTATTATCAGCAACATGAACCCTTAATTTTAAATACACATGGAGTATATGATTTCTGAATATAAATCTTTAAAAAATAACTGTTATCAGCAACATGAACCCTTAATTTTAAATACACGTGGAGTGTACGTTTCTGAATACAAATCATGACCATTTTTTAAAATTACGAGCTCGGGTTATCACATGGAAAAAGGTTATCAACTATAGCTACTTTAATTGTTTAAGGGAGAAGATGGAAGTGATGGAACAATCTCCCTCTTTCATTGTCGGTGATATTTTTCTATTCCGTCTCTTCTTTGCATGTTTATTAAAAGCATAGTGGAATTTTTTTTTTCTCTTCAGGACGATCTATATGGAGCAAAAACTAAAAATATACGTCAAATGGGCCTTGGTATATTTTCCTTCAAACCAAAGTCTAAGTTATAGTACTGCCAGATGATATATAAAAGCTCATTTTTAATTCATAAAAAAAATAAAAAAAAAACCTTGACTGGGGGGTTAGATTCCCATCTTCTGAAGCATTAATACTGTTTGGAGTCAGCTCAGAAAGGTAGCCCGTCATCACTTCGATGCTTGTGATGAAGTTGGTGATGATATATTGATGAATAAAAATTAACTGTATGATGGTTCAACCTCGCTGACATACCTTGCAATTAGTGGTATGGTTGCATTGTATTTGACCAGTTTAGGAATTAATTACGCCAGATTTTGATCCAGATCATGACTGATTTAAAATTGTAACTACATTTCTGGAGATTTCTCAGCTGCTGTCTCATCCAGACAATTTAATGGACAAATTTCCAGAGAAGCAATTAAATAGAAAAGCAGTTTGGATAAATTTAATGGACAGAACATCGCTAGTGGTGTACAGGATCTCTTGTACATAAGCAGCAGAATATTTATGATAAACCTTTTAAAATGTCCTTAAAGTGACTAATTATTTAAATAGCGCTACGGCGTGGGTTGTAAATTTGTTGTTTTAAAAAATAATATCGAGCATGTAGGTTATTTTAATATGTTTTTTAATTTAAAAAATGAAAAGTATATATTAAAAAGCTTATAGAAATATCTAAAAGATATTTAATCAATAACTAAAAGAAAAATTATACAAGTTAAGAAATAAATATTTTATATAGAAAAAGAAAACACGATATTATTTCCAACAACACGATGAAAATACGGGGTTAGTCACTAAATGGCATCTCATATATTGTTAAAAGAGTGTGGACGCCACCAACTTGGTGATGTGGAATAAAAACATGCCATCAATTTTCTAGAATTAAAAAGAAAATTCAAACTCAATAATATGAAAAAACAAAAATACTTCTAAATGCATAAACTTATTTTGTCCTTGACAAAGGCAAACACGTGTTTTAACTTTAGCTAGCCGAAGAGAAAAAGAAAAAAATCTTGGTTAAGGCATCGTTTGGCATTGCGGTCCAAACAGTGTTTTGTCAAAATTCAAAAAAAAAAAATTTGTTTAAATTGAGTTCGGTTTGTACTTTTTAGATCGTTTTGATGTGCTGATGTTAAAAATAATTTTTAAAAAATAAAAAAAATCATTGGCATGTATTTCGGCACGAAAAACTATTTGAAAAGCAACCGCTACCACACTGCCAAACACACTCTAACAACTTGACTTTTTGTTTACACCGGGAGTAAAGAAATATTTTAACTATTTTAAGGTTCACGAAAAGATTAAAAAAAAATCAAGCTCTTATTAATAATTATAAATTTTATTGTTTTCGGGGCTAAAAATATATTTTTAATGTATATAAATTTTTTAAAAAATTAACATACTCTTGAATAATCTTTTAATAATCAATATATATTTGGAAAAGACAAAACTATCCAAGCAATATAAAAAAGTCAAGAAAAATCTCCTTTCCAGCACAATAAATCCACAAAAGAGCATAAATAAAATATAGCAGGAATTTAATTGTAAATAAAATTGAAAAAGCATATTTAGTATAAGATTATTCAAGTGAAACTGACTAAAAAATGAAGAAATGATTTTGTAAGAATCACTCACAACTCCTCTTGATTTTAATAAAAGAGATGACTACGAGGAGATTATGTAAAATTGATTCCATTGTATTATTCATACAAAAAGTCTTACTTATAGTCTACTTGTTGTAACTTATTTGACACTCATTATTTTCTTATAATAAAATCATACAAGGACTACGATTTTTGAACATGGGCCTAATCCGATCTTCTTCTACTCGAAGCCCGCCCAGACTTTACAAGCCTTGGCAACGTGCTGAGAGATATTGATGATTTTGACAGCCCACGTCCAAAAAAACAAAGAAGCCGAACCATTCCTCGTCTTATTTATTTTTATATTTTAAAAATATTTTTTAAAAAATTTAAATTTATTTTTTTAAAATTAATATTTTTTTATATTTTTAAATTATTTTAATACACTAATATCAAAAATAATTTTAAAAAATAAAAAATATATTATTTTAATATATTTATAAATGAAAAACAATAACAGCCACAAATGTTTCATCCGCGCGGCAACACAATGACGTAAAAAGAAAAGAGAAGTATGGGGTTTCTCTCTCTTGACATATCAGGCCCCTGAAAAGGCCGCACGACGGGCTATTAGTTTAGTGGTAGAGCGCACCCCTGATAATTGCATCGTTGTATCTGGGTTATGAGGGCTCTCAGCCACATGGATAATTCAATGTACTCATTATCGTTTGATCCTAAAATGTGAATTATATATATATATATATATATATATATATATATATATATATATATAGAATAAACATCTAATTCAATTACTAGTATATTATTATTATTAAATAATAAAGAGTGGATATTGAAAACTGAAAAATAAAATAATTATAAATTTATAAATAAAATAAAATTTTATCATGTTGTGTCCAATTCGCATAGAGAAAAGAAAGATTTCTTCTCTACTAGGAACTCGATTCGTCTATCAACTAGCCCATAACCGGCGTCGCATAACCGCCTCAAAAACCAAACCCTACTTGCACTTCTCTTGTACAGACACAGACAAAAGCACCATCTCCAATCAAACCCCGACGGCCACCAGAAAATATCCTTAACCTTAACCATGTCTGTAGACAAATCAGCGAAGCCAAGCAAGTTGCGTTGGGGTGAGCTAGACGAGGACGATGGTGAAGATCTAGACTTTTTGTTACCTCCCAAACAGGTGATTGGGCCCGATGATAACGGGATCAAAAAAGTGATCGAGTACAAATTTAACGATGATGGTAACAAGATTAAGATTACGACTACGACCCGAGTCCGCAAACTCGCCAAGGCTCGGTTGAGCAAGCGGGCCGTGGAGAGGCGAAACTGGCCGAAGTTTGGAGATGCAGTTCACGAGGATGTTGGGAGCAGGCTTACTATGGTTTCTACTGAAGAGATCTTGCTTGAAAGACCTAGAGCCCCTGGTATTTCTTTTATTTCAACATTCTTTTTGGTTTTTATGCGTTTTGCTGTACTAGTTGGTGTCTGTTTGTGTGAAACTTGATTTTTGTCGCACGCTTGATTCTTTAAGGATTTGCATGTTTTTTAGTTCAGTTCTGGGCGGCCAACCAATCATAGATAAGCTTCCCAGCGAATTGTTTTCTCTTATTATGAATGCTAAGTAAGCTCACCGAAATTTGAGCTCTGCTGGTGGCATTTGATGGTTATCCGGAGTTCTAGTTTCCCTTTTATGCAACTAATTAATTAATAACGGTGTTACATTCTGATAGTTCAATCGATTACATTCCTGAATATAATGATTTCTCTACATTTGTTTATATTTTACTGAAGTTCTGCAAAACTGTTCTGTTGGGTTTATTCATGGAGGACAATGCTGCCTTGAAGTTGTTAATTTTTCCTGATTCTGCTAGAGTGTACTTGCTTTTAAAAGCTGTGGGGCTTGAACTCTCCGCAATGCATCAATGGATCTATTGCTGTCCTGATTCCTCTCCAAGAGAATATGTGTTATTGTCTGCCCATTGGATTTTAGTGTTTGTATTACGTGTATAGTTGGATGCCTTGGAACTGAAATTGGCTTTCTGCTTGTTAATTTTATTAATGCTTTTTGCCTAGTATTCCGCAACCCTTACGCATGCAATAGTTACTTTTAGTTGCAAACCAAAATCATTGCTAGTCTTCCATATGTTTTACAGAGAGATGGTTGAGTTTGGAGAATTCTCATGTCTGGTCTTTAGATTCTTCTAGAGTGTATCTGAAAGTCTTGTTTGTCAATGACTATTTTTTCTTAAAGTCTATGGGTTGGTTTGTTTTCCATTTTAATAATGCATCGGCATGCCAAAAGGTACGAAAGCAGAAGACACCAAGATAGCTGGAGATAACTTGGCTCAGTTAGGTAAAGGTGGGGCTGTTCTCATGGTTTGCAGAACTTGTGGTAAGAAGGGTGATCACTGGACATCACGATGCCCATACAAGGATCTTGCTCAACCGACTGAAACCTTCATCGATAAACCTGCTGCAACAGAGACAGCTATGGCTGCCTCTGGAGCCACCAAGGGTGCTTATGTCCCACCAAGCATGAGGGCTGGTGCAGAGAGAACTAGTGGATCGGACATGAGGCGCAGGAATGAAGAAAATTCAGTCAGGGTTACCAATTTATCAGAGGACACCAGAGAACCTGACTTGCTTGAACTTTTCCGCACATTTGGTCCTGTGAGTCGTGTTTATGTTGCTATTGATCAGAAGACTGGTGTCAGCAGGGGCTTTGGTTTTGTGAACTTTGTAAGCAAGGAAGATGCTGAGAGGGCAATAAACAAGCTCAATGGATATGGTTATGACAATCTAATCCTTCGAGTTGAATGGGCCACACCAAGAACGAACTAGATTGTTTAGAATTGCTGTGCATTTCTACTGTTAAGCACAGTTCTAGGCTTCCAAATATTGTCTTCCTGAAGAGTGCTTCTTGTTCTCCATCAACCTTAGGATTTTATTATCAGATAAGAGTCGTTTAATGTTCATGACTGGATTTTGATGTTCTCTTCTGTTATTGTTTCTCCTTGAATTATTTTTTTAACAAAATGCTGGAGTAAATTTTTTAACAAAATGCTGAAGAGTAGATTGTCCATTTTATGCCTCTTTGTCGAAAGTTTGATCTCAACATGCAGATACTCAATGATAAATGGGAAATAAGATTTTAGCCAGTTGGGCACCATGATGATGAGATGCAATGAACTAAAATTGGATGAAATTGTCTGTTGTCTGCAACCGTGCTAAATGCTTTGCAATTGCAGTGATTTTGCTTCTGTATATGCAATCTGCTATGCGGGATTGAAATTCTCAAGTTCTTTACGGCAGAAGAAACTAAATCCCCCGGAGGCTTCAAGGGTATTAACATCAAGCTCATCTCTGGCCAAATAAATTGTTGGGACATTTAAGAATTTATCACATCTATCTAATTTAGAAGACCCTTTACTTGAGAAAGAAAGAAAGAAAGCTGATACCTCCATCAAGATAAAAATCAATCATGTTGGTTATCTATGCACAAAAAGCTATTGATGGCACAGAGAACTAGTTTTTTATGATTTAATCTAATTAAGGATCTCACTAGACCCTACAAGCTAAAACGGGGAGTGATAGTTGAAAATGATTTTTTAAAGTGATTTTCTCCTAAAAAAACCATCATTAAAAAAAAAAAAAAAAAACTCAAAAGCACTCAAGTCACAAAGGAAAATAGTGATCAATGTGATTATCCAGTGTTTTGGAGTTAGCGGTCCATTTTCACTCTTTTAAAAAAAAAAAAATATCAAGGATGCATGTATGTTCATGATCACATCTTATTGTAATTATATCCATATACATATAGGGCAAAGCGCCAAGCAAACTCAAGCTAGGTATAGTAATATCAATTCCACAAGCACATCATATTCTGATCATTCAAATCATCAATCCCCATACTAGAGACCCAAGCCTGTCTTCAAATATTCTCTGCATATTGCAAGCTAGTTTTCGACCTCCCTTGCTGTTGCAATAGTCGTAATGTACTCAATTTCCTCAGCAACTTCTTTCATAGAAGGCCTATTCTGTCTCTTTTCCTCTATACAACTCAAAGCCAGAAATGCCAATGCCTTAACGGTCTCAAGTTGCAGAGAGCTCGCCTTCACCTTTAGAAATGGGTCTATCACATCCATTAGCTTTTCCTCTTCCATCATCCTCTGCACATAAACTGCCAGGTTTATATCATCTTCCGGTCTAGTAAAATCTAATGCCTTTTGAGAAGTCAATAGCTCCAACAACACAACCCCAAAACTATAAACATCGCTCTTATCAGTCAACTGATATTTCCTGTAATACTCAGGATCGAGATACCCTAGAGTGCCTTGGGCACAGGTTGATATGTGACTCAAATCACTATGAGCTAACCTTGACAATCCGAAATCCGAAACTTTGGCATTCAATTTCTCATCGAGAAGTATATTGCTTGACTTGACGTCTCGATGATATATTGAAGGAACAGCTGAGAAATGCAGGTAAGCAAGACCATCAGCAGTATCATGAGCAATTTGGAGGCGATGTAACCAAGACAGTTGGCTTTTTCCATCGGGTTTAAGACCTTGTAGACGATCAAGAAGGTTTCCATTTTCAATGTACTCATAAACGAGTATAGGTTGCTGAAGCTCCACACAGCAACCAAGCAAGCAGACAAGGCTTTTATGATTGACTTGGCATAGAATTCGGACCTCATTGAGCACCTGGTCAGTTCCCTTGGTGTTTCCAAGCTTGGCACACTTGACAGCTACTACTGTGCCATCATCAAGAATGCCTTTAAAAACTTCACCATAGCCACCGGCTCCTAATAGGCGATCTTTCGAGAAATTGTTTGTAGCCTTCTTTATCTGTTTGCCTGTGAAGATTTTTGCTGCTCTGCTTCCACCCGCGTTCAGGATCTCTTCACGTTCTCTAGCCAGCCGTTCTTGGGCTTCTTTGATCCGTCTACGGCGTTTATAGAGCAGGACAGATATGACGATCACCAAAAGAGTCAAACCAATCCCAGATGTTAAACCTAAAGAAATTTTTGGGTTTTGTTAGACATAAACAAGAGAGAGGAGAGAATGGCTCTGGAGCTTTATAGTATAAAGAATCCTCAGCAAAAACAATTAACAGTCACGGAACAGACAAATGAAACAAAAAAATCAGTGTCCTAAGGTCTTCATCTCCCTACTATGGTTCTGTGTCTCCCACCCTGCTACACAGGAAGACATGTCTCGCAATGGGACCTCTATGGGTTCTTGATGCCATAACAGCAGCATCTCAGAACCTTTGTCCATCGATGTGTTAATGCTTCGCATCAATCTAAGCCCCCATAGTCATTTCCTTATTATTTTGCAGCTTATGATCAAGAAGCTAATTTTATTGGTGCTCAACTGCCTTGTAAATTGTTATGAGGGTGGCAAGCATGGCTACGTATTATGTTAACATTTGAAGAAAAAGAGAGAGTCCTCCACACGTAGCAGGAGAGTCGGAGGGTTTGATATCCTGCACGTCAAATGCTGAAAGAGTTCATGGGATGGATAGCAAGGCAACTGTTCCTTTCTAAAATTTTCCATCTTGCTTCTAGAATGTCGACTCCAGCCGTCACGACTGAGGCCCGATGGGCTGTTTTGACTTTTGAACCCGAAAACAATTTTATTTTTTTTCTAATTTTTTTTTAACCTAAGAATGCAGTAGTAGTTAGGGGAGTTAGGACTGGGAGGCTTGGATCATTGTCGACGTTAGTCAAATGAAAAATCAAAACACGAAAAGAAAACTAAGAAATTGTTAAAAGTAGTTTCTTTTACCTAATTATGATCAAAAGTCTTGGTAGCTGCTTTTTAAATGTTTTTAATTTTAAAATTAAATATATTTTTAATATAATATATCAAAATAATTTATTTCAAAATAATAAGGAAACTTAATTTGAATAAAAAAATTAATTTTTTTAAAAATATAGTTTTATAAAACAAAAACAAATATCAATCAAGAAAAAAGGAGAAAAGAAAAGGAAAAATAACTGCCAAGACAAAGACATGGCAATAGTTAAATCAAGGTAAAAAAAAGGTTGCAAGTGGTGTTTACCAGTTCAATTGTTAAAAATACGAAATTTGAGTGAAATCATTCTTAGATGTTGCAAATCATTAGGTGAGATTATTAGAGCATCTTCAACGAAGCAGTTAAAAAAATAACAAAAAAAAAATTGTATTTCTACCTTTTATTTATAATTTTAATAATTTCAACGAATAAGCTATATGCTTGTTTTAAAATGTTATTTCTACATTTCTTTATAGAAAAGCTAAGGACATTGAAAAGACATTATTATATTATATAAAAAACAACTAAGTTAGTTATATAATTATATTAAAATTAGTTTAATATAAAATATATTAAAATATAAATGTCTCTTGTACAATTTTTTACCATTCAAATATATATATAAATAAATAAATTATACTTATATTTATATTATTAAAAAGATTATTTTATCAATTCGACTATTTAACGGAGCATCTCTCCATTTGGCTATTTATTGGAGATGCAATTATTATAGTAAGCAGTCAAACATCTTGAATAATGACAAGAGAAGTACCAGCAATGAGAGCAGTCTTTGTTGATCCACCACAACTCCCATCATTTTGACACGTAGCATCTGCACAGGAATCCAAATTACACTCTTCAAACAAAAAAAATCAACTTTTCAAGAGTAGAACTAGACTAAGGGTTTTCAGGTTCCACCACACAATCCAAAATGACTAGAGGGCACAGGCAAACTTACCATGAGCACAAATTCCTTGAATCGGATCCCAGTGAAGTCCACCTGTACAGTAGCACCTCCTGACCCCACTCAGATTTGCAGCGGGCCGACAAGTAGAATTCCCATCACAGTCGGCCTGAGACCCACAAACCGGTTCCTGAGGCAGCACCCACTCGATTGCCAGTCCCGGGTTAGACCACTTATCCACGGGCAAAACCGGATCCAAACCAACAAAACTAGTGTAAGCCCTGCACCCGGTGTCTCTTACCCTTATTCTATGCGCCGTCGATGACCCGCCTGCCCTGAAAGTACAACAAATAGGAGCATCTTGACAAGGAGCCTCCCCTTTGGTACTATTAACGTACACGTGACACAAACTGGTTGAGGTACAGTTCAACGGAGATCTAAGCAACGACTCCGTACAGTTCAAAAACATGATGGTGTTATCGCTTGTGATGTTAAAAGGTAAGCTCTCGTTTAACGAGATACCTTCGTAGATGTAATCAGACGTGACACATGTGTTTGGTAAGAGACTGGCTGGTTGGATCACTAGCCGTTGGATGGATGGATTTATGGACATGATCGGATAGGAGGTGTTGAGTGTATCAAACAAGAGGGTGCCTGAATTGCACCTGATCTTGTATTGTGGATCCCCGCATGTAGGAGCAGTGCTAAATGGGTAGGGGACTGGGGTGGTGCCACAGTTGGGGCAGTTTTTGGCTGAGAATGTGCACATGGCGCATCTTAGCAGCAGGATCGCCGTGAGGAGGAGGCGATGTGGTGGTGGTTTCATTGTGCGGGAGATGACACTGAGGATTTGGGTTTCAAGGTTTTTTATGTGTTTGTGTTTGTGCTGGTGTTGGTGTTTTGGTGATGATCATTGTTATAATATGATAATTTGATAGCGTCTTGTGGCAGTGATTATGGGCAGATTTCGTGGGAGATTCTTGGTGGACTTCAATCGGTGTTTGGAATGTAATGTATTTTTTAAATTAAAATATCTTTTTTAAAAAATATTTTTATTAATCCATTAAAATAATTTCAAAAATATTAAAAAAATTATCAACTTAACATTTTTTTAAACTAAATGTATTTTTAGAATAAAAGGGGTTTCAAACAAAAAAAAAAAACAGTAACTAAATACACTGGCTTTTGTCTTTATGTATGATATGATTGACAATTGACTGTCGGCTTCATTAGTTGACTTTTTTGTATTAGTAGATAGAATTTTAGTACTTCTTCTAGACAGGCTGTTGAAAATTGTGAAATTGCTTTTGAAATAGTATTTTTTAAAATTTAAAATATTTTTTATTTAAAATTATTTTTATTATTATTTTGATATGCTAATTTAAAAATAATGTTTTAAAAATAAAAAATTATTTTAATATATTTTAAAAAATAATTACTACTACAACAGTACACCCTTAATCACCCTATCATGTCTGATTGGTTCAGTCCTAATGCCATCTGTGCATGATAATTAGAGTGGTAATCAATCCAAGAATTCTTTGACAAAATTGAAGGAGTGGATTAGTGGAGGGTGACGGAGTGGATTGGTGGAGGGTGGCCAAGCAAATAGTCTCTAGAGGTGTGTTTCAAACATTGTTTTGGTTAGTTTTTAAAAATTATTTTTAATATTAATATATTAAAAAAAATTTAAAAATATTTTTAAAATATAATAACAATATACAAGACAAGTACTGTACGGCAAGCAGCTTTATCACGCATAACCTTTCATTTGTTTCAAATTAAAAATTTTGTTTCTCAATGATGTGTTCGTTTCGTCAATGTTAACGATATTGCGATAGTGATTTGGGACTGCACAGGAAGCAAGGCTGGCGGAGTACCTGGCATACTAACGGTGTTAACCAATAATTTCAACTTTCCATCAAATGGAATAATAATAATAAAAAAAACTCATGAGAATTGTTGCACAAATGGATATTTAGAGAGGTGATGGTGTTTTCTATCACGATTTTTTTGTTCAAGTTTTTTCTTCTAATGAGTGGAGTTATTTCAATTTATTTAATATTCTTTTATTCTCGAAATGTACTTTTATAAAATAATTTTATAAGTGTAAATATATTACATGTTTTTCCTTTAATTCCATCATATAAAATGATAGAAATTAACTAAACGAAATAATAAATGTCATTGAAAGGAGAAAAACTCAACATACTGAAAATAAAAACAATGCATGAGAAAATCACAAATTGTCTTCATCCTTTCTATATAATATTTTCTTGTATCTTTTATTTTAAAATAATATTTAAACATTATTTTTATTTAAAAATATATTAAAATAATATTTTTTTATTTAAAAATATATTAAAATAATATTTTTTTATTTTTAAAATTAGCGTATCAAAAATATTTAAAAATACTAAAAAATATTAATTTGAAGTGAATAAAAAAAATTAAATTTTTTTAAAAATATTTTTAAAACACAAAAACAAATAAGATGTTGTATGAGTTTTTAAGCTATAATTTCATTACATGAATAACTCAAATTGATCCCAGGGATTGGAATGAATAAATAAAAATCAAAGTGAGGCTCTACCAAACTGACATGAATCTCATGTTTAAGAGAGGCAAATAGGTGTGTGCTTCGACTGGAGATGAACAAATCAAAACAGGAATACTAAACCGAACTTCCATAACTTGATTTGTCTGGTTTTCAGGTTATTTAATTGAAAACTTGATAAATTAAAATAATTAAAAAGCTCAGTAAAAAGAACTACTGAAGTTGTTTTTTCTCCCTTGCAATTCATGTTCTCAAGGGACTGTAAAATATTTCCAGCATATATGAAATAAATAGTTTATGCAGGTTGAATAATCTTGGCCCTCTAGAAGAAAGATTTATAATCTTAGCCCCGCCTCAAATAAATTCCTGACTCTGTCACCACTTTCAAGTTCATTTTACTAGTTGCATTCTGCTTTGACTTTGACTGGCATCTTTAGGCAAGGCCCACTTCTAATCTCCCTGCAAGAAGAACTCCATTCATATCCCATAAGTCATAACACCCTATAGCTACTGTTGCCATAAATAAAAAAATAAATATTTATAGGTCAGATCCAACATCCAACCACAAAATTGTAGACAGGTAAGATCCAACTAGGAAATTTTTTAGAACAACTAGTGGCTAATTACGTGTTTGACATTGTTGTAATTTGATATTATGGTAGTTTATAATTTAAAAAATATAAGTTTAATTTTTATATATAAATTATTGTTTCTTCATAATCAAGGGTTTTTTCAATTTTTTAGTTCAGGCAAAGAGTAAATTGCGTCACATAAATAAATAGAGTTTAAATGAGTCGGATCTCTTCTAACGTCGAGTCATTTGAGAATTGATACCTCAATTAAAAAAATGGGAATTCACCTTCCACAATTAAATTTTGTGAGGTTCCATCCATTAATTACAAATTTGACACTCTAGCTCTTACCTAGACATGACGTCCCAGATGGATATAAATGGAGGGTCAAAGTTGACTCTACCTCAAAAGCTCTCAAGGAGGGAAATAATCCCCTGGAACTCCATGGCAATGTGCGTCTGTGTATTTGCTAGTACGGATTAGAGGAAAAATGAACGAGGAGAGCGGGAGGTATGGGGTTCACTGGAGCCTTTCAATTTGGATATATTGACCTTTATCTCTCGTTTCTTTGTTAGCAAAGTAATTAGATTGAATACAAATTTACTAAGAAATAATTTTTAATTTCAAGGATATAATTAAAATATTTTCAGATTTTAGGATTAAGATGTAAAATTATGTTTAAGCGTGCCATGGTGCCCTTAACTCTCTACCCAGTTCCCCCGTCCTTCATGACCCAAAAAAAGAAAGGAGACCACACTAATATGGGAATTTTTCAGCACATTCCTGCAGAAAATGTTGCCATTCATATTTTTGAATCTTGACTTTGCTTAAATATACAAAAAGGAAAGGACCCCAACAAGTGATACTTGACACATTAATGCTATGCAGGCTGCCAGGCTCATCCAGGATACTTCAAAGTCGTCTTCAAATAATAGCCATAATGTCAGCAGCTGCTATTTGCCACCAAACCTTGCCGGACAATTATTGTATGCGTTGAGCCAGATAAGGATGGACAAGAAGCTTCGAAGTAGGTGGTGAACACTGAAATACTAATAAGAAACCATATTCTTAGTCATTAATATTCTTCCCGTGAAAAGAACGCCCACCGGATTCAGCAGGACGCCATTGACATTTTATCCAAGAACACACCAGTTGGTTTTGACCTTTAAACTATCACCAAGATTCTCATACACGAAGTTTATAATTGGTGGTGGATAAGAATTTACGAGACCAAGTTAAAATCTTACATTTCACGAATGTATTAAAATCCTTTTTGTTCCTGATCAGGATTTATACATGTGACCTTCATCCTAAGATTGTGAGCCCGAATTTCTTTATCATATAAGAAAAAAAAAAGGTCATTTGAGCATCCCTCTGATTCAGGGAGGCGACAACATCTTAAAGCTTCCTATTTAAAGTGTTTTTGTATTTTTAGGAGGTCAGGAAAAGCTTATAAATTGAACGTTTCATCAGTCTCCATCCCCATGGGAACTTTTTCAAGCCTGGTGTCCATGTTCAGATTTCACATCTCAAAGAGAAAATGCAAACTGAGACTCTTCTAAGAAAAGTAACCCTCGATGGCACAATCCCGGGAAAATTCATGGAAAATCTGAGGTCACAACCCACTTACGATCACCAGAAAATGAAATGCTGCAACTCGTTCATTTTTGGTATCCAAAACAGCACTTGTTTTCGCTTTCCTCAAGCGCGGTTTGAAAACATAACATTAGCGAAACACAATAGCAAGCTTGCATTAAGTTAACAGACTCCGTAACACTTTATACACAACAATACTTGACTTTTCATGACATTGAATACACTATAATGTTCAAATGTTACTAAATAAAATATACACCACGGACCTAGCTAGATCATGTTTTACATCTTGAAAGCGTTGTATCATTGTAATAGTTTCAAGAGATGGAACTAACTGTGGTGAACCTGAGCCACGAAAGAATGAGGACGAGCACATGTGTAAGCATACAAGCTACTGCAAGTAGCTATACATGAATCTTAATGATATGTCAGCGGTCTGAAAACACTTCTTACCTAACAAAACTGGGCCAAGGCTAGGCAGAGTCAGATACTCAGGTAGGTGACTCGGCCAGAAGTAGGGTATGCCACCAGCCACATGCTACATTTTTAGGGACACAGCCATCAATGGTAACTTGAGAAGGAACATTGCGGTCAATCACATCACCCAAGCCAAGCTGTTTCACATTAACAAAATCATACGTCCTTAAATTGGCAGACATAAACATTGGAACATAATGATGTGAACCTGAATTCCATATCAATTATAGTGCATGGTAAACATTATAAACAACAACGGAGGCTTATTTAGCTTGATATGAATCACAGAAATGAATGCATTCCAATGTCATTCCAGATGCTCGCAAATTAGATGATTGATTGGGATTAAGCATAAGTACCTGGCCATACTTGTTCCAGCCCCAGCAGAACACTTTTCCATCCTCTTCGAGAAACAAAAGCAGAGCGTCAGGCTTCATAGTTATGTAGCATACATCCAACGTAATTCTAAGAACATGCATATGGGTCACAAGTCTAAAAAGTATTGTAATAGTACTTAACAGAATGGTGAATATATAATTATTAAATTGTTGTAATCAACACATACTTGCGCTATTTTTTACATACATCAATGATTGCAACATCTCATTCACCACCAAACAATCTTTTAACTGGTCTGGTTCCTGATCAGTTATTTATTATGCTAAAAACCTATGTTTTACATTGGCTATATGTTTATACCTTTCAAACTGGTCCTTTTATTTTTCCATGCATTCATCACATTTATGTTTTTAGGATTTAGATAAGCATTCAGATTTTTGTTTCACCCAGCCACAACATTAAATGTCAGTCTGTTGCCAACAAGATAAAAGAACGTCCACTGGAAATGGAATGACGTATTTGTTGGTTTAACACCAAACAGGGAGATGAGGAAGCCTAAAAATAGCCACAAACCTGAAATTACAGTACTGTGGCGAGCCCCACAAGAAATAGTTTTTGCATGTATATTTTCCAAGCTCGGAGCTTCCAAGAGTCTGGGAAGAGTCTGATTTAAAATTCAATAAATTGTAGGTTAACCACAGAAAATTCTTCAAGATAAAAACATTTGCTAACATAGTAGCTATGTTTGAGGTGTCAGTAGTCAGTGACAATGATGATGATTAAGATTTAGTGCAGTAACAGCGCTTAGATCTTTCAGTGCCCAAAATGAAATTTCGAAACTCTAGAATCTACACACCCCAGTATTCTTTTTCGAAACTCTAGTGGCAATGAAGAATAATTAATAACCTTTTCTTTTTAAGCAACACATTTTTCTGTATTTTGTTGATGAAATGCTAAATGCAATCGAATTAGTCTTACTTTGAGATCTTATTATATGTACACCATCTTATCATATCAAAAAATCAGCATTTCCATTTACTATCCTGCAGTCAAGGGAAAGAGGAAACTTGAGCAACCCAGTTATAATTTGTAACATACCTCTGCTTGGTCACCACCAGTTCCCAACTGTCCAAACTGATTCCCACCAAATGTGTAGAGATCACCATCAGCAGAAACACAGACTGTATGCCATAGCCCTGCAGCAACTCCCTCTATCCTAATTCCCAGCAAGGAAGATACACAAGTAGGGCTTAACTCATCATCTGTGCTTCCCTGACCACACTTGAAAAAACAATATAACAACAGATTTTATTCCTTTAACCATGATAAGCCAAAGTGCGCAGCAATAAAATTAATCACAAGAAAAATATAAATATATAAGCAATGAAAAGAGAAAGAGTAAATAGATAATCCCTTGTTCGAGTGGACCTCATTTTCAACATCTACATTTCTTTTTCTCCACTGTTATCTACATTACCTACATGTCAATACTGAAGAATGGTAATGCTGGAAACTGTCACCCCCAGATTAAACTTTTGAACTGCTAGTTTAAGAAGAAAAGCATGGTTCAACAAAACATGCTCCAGGAACCTTTAGTTACACAATCTTGAAGGCATGACCAATGAACTTCAGAATCTAGAAACCGAATGGGCAGAAACACTATAGGATTTAATAATTCAAGATTGGGGAAAACAGTTGGTAATTTAAATCCACTGCAACTTTGCAATCAACTACACTATCAAGAAATGACTAATTATATCCACCATAAACATGTACCTTCATTGCTTCAAGACATGAATTTTTTACTTGTATTTGAGGGGATACTTTCAAGTTTGATTTGCAACCAATGTGCAAGAACTAAAGCTTATACAAAGCACGAAGGCTCTGAAAGCATAATAGCTTAAACTATAGCAAGTAAACATGGATGAATGGTAATAAATAATGTTAGGACTGACAATTTTATTGCAGTAAAATTGGAGTAGAATTCACTCAAATACTTCCATGATGATTCTTAAAGTCTGATGATTTTTATAATGTGAGGACTTCAAAGAAGAAGCTGCTGAAAACAGTGAACCTTAAAGTCTGATGATTTTAATATCGAAAGGACTTCAAAGAAAAATCTGCTGAAAGTAGTGAACCTCCTAGATATTCAAAGGTGCATCACTGGTGATGAAATTTAGAGTTATTCTCGAAATAGAAAAGTTTAATCGGATGTGCATCCACTCTTTCCTTTGGTGGTGCTATTTCATAAGTATGGCAACTGTACAAAATGTTTCTGCAGTTGCTCATAAGGGGTGTGTCCCACACAAGGAAAAGATTGCATCATAAGCAGTAATAACAAATGTAGGTCAATTCTCATGGCATCAAAATCACTTTTTACTGGCCAAGATGTTTGAAAGTATCATCCAAATGAGGTTTGACAGTCAAGAAACAGACCCAACATTTAATATTCGAGTGGTTAAAACAGATGCACAGGAGTCAGATCAAGTCCATATTCGCAGAAACACATAGCTAGGTAACATATGAATAATGAAAAATGCATTTTTCAAATAAAAAAGCACGGAACAGGTCACACAACACAAAAAATTTACTTTCAGAAAATAGAAAACCCCAGGAGAGACTCATTGACTGCCAAGCATCTACTAGACCAAAGTACCTGTCCATAAAGTCCCCAGCCAAAAGTAAGCAATGCTCCAGCATCTGTAATAAGTTTGATGCCAAAAGTATCAATTAATACATGTGAAGGTCATAAAACACAATAAAAAGGAAAACAGGTATGCATTGATCATGCGGGCTGTGGCCAGAATTCAAAACTTGCAGTCTAGGTCATAAATCTTGTTGTTGTACATCCTGATACAAGTAAACCAACTGCAGGGCTCAAATGCACCTAAAGCATGTTGCTTGTTCATTGAATAACAAATTCAACATAGCAGTACGATCATCAAAAAAGATCATCATTCAATCATACCTGTAATCACTGCACTGTGTCGACCTCCACAAGCGATCCCTTTAACATAAGTTCCAGGAACTCTAAAACCCTGTCCCTCTGAAGTCATGCCCCCTCGAGAAAGCACTGCAGCTCTCTCTTTTCCATAAGAAGAGTCAATGCAAGGTATGGGATGAGGAGAGGACACCATCCGTATTCGGGAGCCCAAACCAAGCTGCCCTTCGCCACCATAGCCCCAACCCCACACCTGTCCTGTATCTGAAACTTCAGAAAAATTAGGATACATCAAATGTCTTGCTTAGTTGCTTTACATAAAAGATCTTCCATGGCTTCAGGCTTCATACTGCCTATCATTTTGTTACCATGATTTCCTTGAATAGAGAACTACACGTGAAAATACTGGGTCAGCACAGCACTATCCCAGGTGAGGACTTACCTGACAATGCTAAGGTGTGGCGCCCGCCAGCAGAAACAGTGACAATCCTCACTCCGGGATTAAGTGTTACTAGGCATGGGAAAGCTGAGGGTGTTTCATCTCCAGTGGATGAGCTTTCAGCTGCTTGTTTTGCTGATGATATTCTCCGCCTCTTTGTACTTTCATCTTTACTTCCTCTACCATCAAGCCCAGACAAAGTTCCACTTCCACCACTGGACCTTGAACCTTGAGAGCGAGGGCTGCCTGCAAATGATCACCATTCACACATTAGCCTACTAAGAGTAAATTACTTGGTGCACTGTGTTTGAAAAGGTAGCCAGATGGAAAGTACCTTGCTCTGTAAAAAAAAGATTCTGCCTTTCAAACACATCCTTCTCCATTCCTCCCGCCCCTGATGGATCACTAAAGACTTTCCCTGAGGGAATACATTCTTTCCATCCCCATGTATAGACTTCTCCATTGTCTGTACTTGAGAAGTCAAAAAAGGCTTAGTCATTTTAGGCAACGTAATATGATGCATAATGAATTATTTACCAAAGCAAGACTTCAACAGTGCCCTTGCGTACAGTTATTTACCTGTAGCTGCTACACAATGCGCCCAGCCAGCCGCAGCTTTTACAATGGGAGCCTCTGTTGGGAGAGGGAAAGCTTCAGGAGTTTCCTTAACAAGAAAAAAGAAAAAAAAAAAAAAACTTGTTTGTCAGTTCTAAAACATGTAAAATTAATCAACACATACGGAATGAAGTTGAAGTGTTTTATGGTGCAGCGCTACCCCATGCTTCCCGGATGTGACATAGCTTTGACCTAGATCATCTGTTGAACCCCATGTAATGAGCTTTCCAGACTCTGATTAAACAACAACCATGAGTAAAAACACTACTATTTTCTAAATCAAGTAGAAAAATCAATTGAATGGGAATGAAATGATGCTTTTATTAGTTTTGAAGGGAAGCAAGAAAAAGTAAAGTGTGTGCGCATCCATTAATCTTATTACTCAAGCTTCAATTAAGAGGAAAGCAAGAAGGGGCCAAACAGAAATGAAAGGTACTTCAAATGACAATTGAATGCAAATTACAGCAAGAAAACAATTCTAGCGTCTAATCAGAGTCAAAATGTTGAAATAAGAAAGGGGGCAAGAAAAAATGGCTTGCATCCAAGAAAAGCTAAATTTCCTTTCTTTAATGTGAAAAGTGAATACTGTTGCATTGAAAACTGAAATTAAAAAAAAAAAAACAAAAGCGATCCCCCGAAATTAAATGTCAGAAGCAACTTAATTTAAACTTGAAATTGTCTAAAAAACAAATTGAGACAAAATTAAATAATAGAAATGCAAAAATGAGGATTTGGACCAAGCAAAGTAAAAAACCTCACTTAACTACCTTCATTATTCCCATTTTAGCCCAGTTAAGCTCATCACCAGTACCAAAATAGAATAAAAACAAACGAAAAAAACAAAATCCTCACTTTCCCTCCCTTTCCCACATTTTCTCGGCAACCAAACAGAATGAAAATCAAATGTACTGGAAAACCCTCCATTTTTCCATCATAACCCAAGTTAATGCCATTCCAGTATATAATCTCTGAACCACCCAAGAAAAAAATTCAAGAAAATTGAAAGAGACAAAAGAAAAATCACCAGAAATGGCCATGGCAAAACCGCAACCGCCGCCACAAACGTCCTTCCACGCATGCACAGTAGACCTAACAGCAAGGGGAGACAAAATCGGCGACCTTTGTGGCAAAGCACCAGGTAAATATCCCCACATATACACCAATTTCTCATTATGCACATCCATGTTCACCACCCCCTCTTCCTTTCCCTCCCCATTCATTCTTTATTATATTTTTATATGTAGAAAAAAATAAAAGATATATCAATACCCGCGGAAAATTTTATTGGAAATTGTTTTTCCAAAACTCGCTACTGTTTTTCCTGTTAGTTTTTCTTATTTTTTATTTATTTTGGGATGAAATTTTGGGGTTTTGTGCGTGTTTTTTTGGCAAGTAATTGAGTGTAGAAATGGTGGCAATAAAAGGGGCGTATCCTTTTCAAGAAAATAGAAGGTGCCACCTAGGATGCTCACGTGGGTTCAACGAACACGTGGCTATATATGAGCCGCTAGATTAATCAGTTAATTCTAGCCAGGAGTTCTCGGAAGTTTCTGGAAAGTCGGGCCTCTTAATTGAAAAAAATAGACTTTGGTTGCTGCCTATGAGACTTTTGCTTGCTTGGCTATATATAGAGATGGCGTGAAATGGTTGTTAACGTGTGACACGTGCTTGCTGCCTATGAGGAGTCAAACCTTACACGGGTCGGGTTACTAGTGATGGATGTTTGGAAAGGGGTCATGCCATGTCATTTGTTGGGAGAGAAAAGGTAAAGGCAGATTAAAAAAATATTATTTTATACAAGAATTGTTATCATTTTCTTTGGGTGATTGTATATATCTTTATATTATTTTTGTGTTTATCTGTCTTTTATGTAATTGTTTTCTATATCGTTCAATGGTCATAGGTTACATGTAATTCCATTCATTTCATGAAAATTTTAAAAAATAAATATTTTAATATTTTTCAATTATTTTAATATATTAATATCAAGAATAATTTTTAAAAATAAAAAATATTTTAATATATTTTCAATCAAATAAATATTATAATTTTGTAAACTGTTAGAACTGAAATCATTTCCATCCATACTGTTTATAGTTTCCTGTGTAATTTAATTAGAGGGGAAAGCAAACATTATACATGGGATGGAAAAAGAAGAAGAAGAAGCTGGGTTTAGCATTGACACGTGTAATGGCAAGCATTTATGTTTTAAATTGATTTAATACATTCATTTTAAAAATAATTTTAAAAAAATAAAAAAATATTATTTTAATGTATTTCAGTAAAAAAACACTTTAAAAAACAATCGCAACCACACTCCCAGACAGGCATAGACAACATGTTTAGTATCATAGTATTGGTAATTTTACAAAAGCATGTTTAATTTTTTTAATGTTTTTTTATAATTAAGATTATCCAAAAACTAAAAAAAAAAAAAAACCATCAGTTTACTACCTTTCAACCTAAAATTATCGCTAAAAATAATCTAACTGATAAAACCATGTTTAAGTGTATACTGGGAAGGCTTTTTTCCCCTCATGGAAAAAAGTACAGCATTAAGAGAATTTCCTCATACAGCGAAGCAACCACAAGTCCACAAAACTTTTTTCCCTCTTTTTGCTGGCCACAGTATCGCCAGTCCACTGATGCTGTAGTGCGTGAAGGATTTGGTCCTTCCATTTGCACTGCGGGTCCCATACAGAGGACTGCATACGTTTTTTTTTTCCCGGCGACTACGAGCTGTCATGACCCTAAAAAAGTGTACACTGCTGTAGAAGTAAAAATATATATATATTTCACTGTAACCATGTTTTTTAAAGTATTTTGAAATATATATATTTTTTAATATCATTAAATGATTAGAAAATATTAAAATAAATTAATTTAAAATACAAAAAAAATAAATTAATAAATTATTTATAAAAATACTTTTAAAACATAAAAATAAACATGTTCCATTTTTTCTGCTACCTTGCCGCGGTTTTTTTTGAAACCGCACTCCACAATTTTTTATTTCTTTTTTCAAGGAAGAAGCAGTTCTACTGGGTGTAGAGATTAGAAAATGAAGAGCATGATGTTCCTTTCAAGATGATTACGCTTTTGTAGTTATAGCCGCAAGGCTGGCATTTTCAATAATTTCTAGCCTCGAGATAACTTATGCCAGTGATGCCACGTAAAATTGTATCACGGGACATTCGAGTGTTTTTACTTTCGAACATAAACACAGAATAAAATATAAGAAGAGCTGGCTGAATTACAGGAATTTCCAACAACATGAGGCCGACATTTCCCAGACAAGCAAATGGACCCATCACCGAGCTTATACCATCGCAAGCTTGACGACCTTGTCGAATGATTGTAACCCAGGAGTTGAGAGAGCGGGACATCAACCACCGACATGTGTTCGTGTTCACTTGCGTTGGTATGTATGAGCTTGCTTTAGGTGTTAAAAAGTGGTTTACTTTTTACTTTTCCATTAATTTTTTATTTTAATTCGGAAGAAAGTTGTGATTTTTTTCCTTCACGAAGCTGTCGATGCATCAATTCGAACGGTTCCTTAAATACTTGGGTGCTGAACAATTGTTGTCTGCATGCGAGACTATTACACCTACTCGACACAGAACATAGGAGATCAACCACCTAATTTGTACCTTTGTCTCCAACACATGATCACTTCCTACACCAGTGACACATAATTCAGTGGATGTTACTCTTAGATTATAAATTTATTTTGTACGAATTATCATTACAAGTTTTATAAATTTTAAAATTATTTAAAATTTATATGGTTATTAATTTAAAAATTAATCAAGATGCATATAAATTAGTCCGAACATTTATTATTAAAATAAAAAATCAAGATTTACTAGTAGTGTCTTGAGGGGTTAAATTAAAATAAATTACAGATTGAAGAATACCTCGTTATTTTTATTTTATCGGTCCATGTAGGCCATTGCACATCCTCGCTTACAAATTATTGTATGTTCATGCAATCCAGTTAACCGACAGGTGCTGAAATTATTATGTGATGTTCATCTGTGTTGCAAAACTTCCCACCTCTTCTCCAAGGCCCAGGATGTCACCCTGTTGGGCCTGCAAATATATAATTCACCACTCAGTCATGGGCCCTTTTCTCACAATGATTGGACCTCTCAGCTGAGCCACGCAATTAGTTGTCCAGATTAGCTAACCCTATCAGCAGTCATGGATGATGCTCGGGGACTCTACAATCATGGATGATGCTTTAGTAGCCACATGATTGATCACCGCATACACAAGGGAGCCCATCAAATGATTAAAGAGACAGGCACGTATTATTAGAGGGTCCTACTTTGACAATCTGGGGCCACCGATTTTGTGGTTTCGCGAGGCCCAAAATGCAAGTGTTTTTGCAGTCCACAGACCTAGAATGTGGTTTTACGGATCCGTACTTTATACCCCACCAAAAATTAGTGAACGGAAGTTTATTCAGTTTACAGTTGGTGACCTCGACAAAATTCATATTTTGGGCCGACTCAGTGGCCACGTCCTGAGTTGGTAAAGGCCCTATAACAGTCGCATGTTTGTTATTGTAAGTTCTGGTTTTTTGGACACTCCTTGAAGAGGAAAGTTGATAATTTTGGATATCTTTTAATTATTATTTAGAATATAAGAGAGAGAAATAATTGAAGAAAAAGAAGAAGAAATGTAATCCTTTCTTCGCTCTTTTATAAAGAATGAAAATCCATTCTAAAACTATTTTAAAAACATTTAGCACTATTTTTCTAATAAAAAAATGTTTTTGTCTATACACGCGCGCATCATTTTTATTCAGAGATATTAATTAATTGTAATTTCATATTTTTTTTATTTTTTATGTTTAGCTAGTGATTCCATGCTTCAAGTTAAGCCTAGTCATGTTGAGAAATTATTTGCAGATGAGAAGTAGTCAGCAGTGCTGTTTTTCAATTGTTAGCAAGCTTAATGTTGCATCGATGGGGACTGCAAATTATGCAAGTGAAGCTCCACGACAAGCGGCCACTACACGTGGTAAGATGAGAATAGACCAGCTCCGTGTCGGGATAACATAAGAATAGACCATCTCCGTGTCGGGATAAGATGAGAATAGACCAGCTCCGTGTCGGGCAAGACTTGAGTGGTCAAGATTTAGAGACCGAATTGTATTTCATTGGTATTTTTTTAAAAAATAATTTTTTATATATTTTACTTATTGATATTAAAAAACTACACACACATATATATATATATATATATCATTTCTCAACAAAAAAACATTACAAAAAACAAGCATTATCCTTAGATTTTATGTATGGTAGATAATAATATAAATTATATTTTAAAATCTTACATAATAATTTAAATTTTAAGTTAAATTGATTTTTTAACATGGTACTAGATCTCTGATAACCAAGTGATTACGAGTTTGAATCTCACCATCCTCATTTATTTAATAAAAATTAAGTATAAGGTGATATGAGTTTGTATAATTTTAAATTCAAAGACTCTTACTTTAATGAATATGATAGAAAATAATATAAATTATATTTTAAAATTTCACCTAATAACTTAAGTTTTTAGACTGAATTGATTTTTTGATGTATCAAATTCTTAATGACTAAACAATCACGAGTTTGAATTTCACCATTTTTATTTATTTTATCCAACTTAATTATAAAATAGTATATGTCTAAAACTTTTAAATTTAAAGAAATTTTACTTCAAAATATATTAAAAACAATATAAAATTATATTTTGCACCTCACTTTGCTACATAAACTATGAAGTTAAGTTGATTTTGTTGACACCGTGTACCAATAGATTGTAATCGCTGCACATTCGAGAGAGGTCGCAATATGGCATATTATCAACCAATCGAATGCCTAGGATTCTCAACCTTATTTTTATTCTTTAACCTTGTATAAATAGAAAACAAAAGCAGTTTATTTATCTGGGGAACTTTTTTTAACGTTTTTTTTTTAATTATTTGATTTGCAGCGGAAGCTTTTCATCTTATTGATTTTAATTAACTTTTTTTTTTTGAACTCCTCTCTCCTTAAATCAAAAACTTCCGTTCATTTGACGTTCCTCGATCTTACAAAAACAAACTTCTTATATTAAATCGCACCAGTTGTAAAGTAAAAACCCCATTAATTACATCACTGATGACTTGGTGATGCATAAAAGTTAGAATGAAAACCACATGCACGTTCTGGAGACCCGCAAAATACCTGGGAATCTGGGATCTGTCCAACAAATGAACTCTTCTACAAAAACTGATACATAAAAATAAAAACAGTCCAGACAGTGAAATTAAATTGATATTTCTGGGTCCAAGAATTAAGCAGATGGACAGCAAGAAAAATAATTGTGTTGGTGGTGCTAGCTTCTTCCAAATGCCACTTCACTCCCCAAGATACGCCAAGAAAGACCAGCAAGACATGCCGCGTGGCTGCCTGATAGGCTCCTTGCTGAGTACGGGTTAATTACCTGTCAGACGTGACTCGGCACACAAGAGGGAATTTGCAATTGGTGCTTTTTTACGACCTGATCATGAAAAGCCAGGAGATTCATCTCCTTGCTGTGGTTTTGAGCATTATTCAACATTACAAATATCTTATCTTAATTATCGTTCTTATTTTATTGTATCTTATAGGTTAATTATGATAGTCAAGTATAAAAAAGTTAATAAAAAGATTTTTTTTAAATAAAAAAAAACAAGAAGAGGCCTGGCGCTGCAAGCCTAAAATGCGGCTTGCGTACCTAGCCAATGATGAAAAAACATGGACGCTCTTGGACTCAAAAGTCAAAAGGCCGGGCTTTGCACCTATTTTATTTATTTATTTGTTCAAAAGAGTAGATGACATGATGTTTATTCTGTTTTTTTCTTTAACAAACTACATATTATCCGTCGTTGATGACCTGTCGTTTGCTGGAGAATTTTTTTTTTTTTTGTCACTAACGATTAACAAAAAAATTAAAATATAGAAACCTAAAACAATCGAAATCAAACTTTTTCATGCCCCTTGAACGAAGTAAATGAGTTAACTTGTCCTTGTTTGTGATAATTTCAGTACTTATTCTTTTAATTATTTTTATTTTAAACTAAAACTTACAATTCTATGTAGTAATATCATCTTTAATTTAATATTAAAATATTCTTAAACTCCTGAGAGCATGCAAAGCGAGACGAACCTGACGTGTACAAACATTGACAGTATATTTTTCGAGTATGAAATGCAAAGAAATAAAATAAAATAGAAAATGCCAATTAACTAGACAGTGTACTCGAACTTCGCTGCAAATAGAATTCAAGCTAATGCAAAGGAAGATGTCGAAATGCATTTTCTAGTATCATAAAACTTAATATAATTTATTAAAAAAGATATTAAACGATAAATTTTAAAAAGTAGCTAATGCCAGAAAAGAAGCATACCAGCAAAACTTGCTGTATTTTTTCTGTTATCCTCTTATATATTGTAAGTAAATTATTCCAAGAGAAGAAAAAAAAGGACTGCAAGCCTGCCACGATGGGCAGTTGGTTTTTTATTTTATTATTCTTATCTTTCCCTTTTTCACTGACTCATCCATCGAAAGCTTTCCAGCAGTCATGACAGCATAAAGGACGAACAAAAGGTGTGGTTTTTCAGAAGTAGCCAAGCTAGGCAGCAAGAAAGAGACCAGTTCCTAGTTAAAATAGATCCAAGACAATGGGTAAGCTCAAGGGTTCTAGGAGGGCGATAGTCTGGTCATCTGTCTTAAAGGAGAGAGAGAGGGAAAAGAACATGTTATAAAAACAAAACCAACAAACATTTTCTAGCAAAACTTGCAACTACCAACACATTTGATCATACACCATACAGGAATCAGGACGAAATTTCGATCACAGTCACACCTATCGCTAGATCACATTCCATAGAGGAGGACAGAATTACAATTTGCAAGCAACTATCTACATCTAAAACCGCCTCCTCAAACGCCTGCCATTGGGATTTGCTGATTCTGCTTGAGCCCCATCCGCTAGATCAACCCCAAGTAAACTGCTGCCACTCCTCTTCCTACCTGACAGAAGACTTGAGTTCTCATCTCCAGAAGCAAGTGTCTTCAGCAACTCACATAGCATTGAAGGGCAGCTCTCCTCCAAGTGTCGGAAGCCTTCTGACTGCATTACCGCTGCAGAAGAGAAACAATGACGATAAAATTTTCAGCAAAACATAGAAATGTGCAAATGAGAAACCAATAAGATAAAATGATCGATTTCATTCCTGCTTTATGGGCAAATGCACTCGAGTAAGAATGTAATAAATTAATAGCAAAAGGGTTCCTTTTTTGGAATGGTATACTGTTTGGCTAGTGCTCTTTCATAAGACAGAATGACTTAGATTAAAAGGAAAACTGTGAGCCATCCAACATGATCAACGTGGAAGTTATTGGTGGATTCTATCAATCCAACGACTTATAATGTTCTTGTCATACATTCTTCTTGTTTTTTCTCGTCACACAGCAAGAACCGTCATGAACATATGCTTCCAACTGTGGCAAAACTTTGGCCAAGCAATTCTGTCCGGACCAGAAAACTGAGTAATTACATATTTTCCACACCCAACCATGCAAAAACAAAATCCTCCAAAACAATGATGCTCTAATGCATCTCCCTGGGCATTTAGAACATAAAATTCAATGAAAAGAAATGGCTGACGTGGACAGTTTTAGTACACCTGATGCTAAAAAGAAAATAAAAAAATTGACCAATCTCTGTTCAGCCATATGATAAAACTCCTATAATCTCAGATAGCCCTGCTATTTTATCTCAAGCATGCACTGCATTATATAATGAAATGATAAATGATAAATGATATATGATATATGATATATGGAACTTCCAGGATTCAACTAGTATTTCAATCAATAGAGAAAATATAGCATCTAAAAATATCATCTAGAGGAAAACACATACACAAGCATATGCACCTAAAGAAATTATCCACCAATAATTGCATCAAGGCTCTCAGAAATGGAATGCCCGGGTCAGTTTAGACATAAAGGAGGAAAAAGAAATCATGTACAAGTTACTTTTCACGTAAAGGCATTGCAATGATGCAGTTGCATTGTTAAGATCTAAGCATGATGCAACTAAACATGTTTCTATTTCAAGGAGCAAACATCACAAACATTCAAAACTTTCAAGGTGCTCTATTCCTGGGGTGCTAAGCATCTTAAAATTTTAGATAATGAAAATCTTTGTATTTTTATCCAGATAAGACGCAAAACCGTTAAACTGATACAATTTGAATTTGCACCACTCATAACCTACAAACAACACGCACCTCCCAAGTTCACTGGATTTGCTGCAAATTTCAAACAGATGGCCTTCAGTTGCATGCACTGATGCTGCTCAGCCAATGCCAGTGTTGTTGCCACATTCTCAGCACTGAGATCCTCACACAACTTTGCTTCACATAACAATTTCAATCGATCTAAATTGTAAAGGTCAGAGACAGCCAACAGATGCTGCACCATATTGGTGGATGTGCACATTGATGTCGAACCAGTTATTTCATGTGCATCAGGAAGTTTGTCTGTGTATATAAACAGAAGCATTGCCTGAAAAGACAGAAGAGCCCAATCAAGTCATACCTGCTACTTTTAAACAAGTGACCATAACAGTGTTCAAGAAATTTGCATAAAGAATAAAATCAAAGTTGGGGAATAATAACAAAGGTCTAGAATGCAATATTTCGATATGGTGAATTTAACAGGAAAAAAAGAGAGTTATCCTTTTCTTTAGACACATAAAAATGCATCCTATTCTCTTTCTTCAAATGGTGATAGATAGGAATTAGGACAGGATCCTTACCTTGAATATCAAGGGATCAACATCCTTCACTACTACTTTATCCATGTTAGGATCCCCGACAAGTCCAAAAAATTGAGCTCTGAAAACAGGTGAACGAGCAGCAAGGATCAGCTTGTGAGCTCTAAATGTTTCGTCACCAACCTGGAAATCTATGTCACAACCAGATTCAGACTCCAGTAGTTCTTTAAAACCCCGACCCATGTCTGAAGGTGGAACTGAAATGGAGTACTGTTTTGGTCCTTCAAGACGAGTTCTGACAACTCCAACAGTGCAGTTCATGATAAGGCAGTCATCCTTCAGATAATCAGAAGTTTCCAAGGTTGTCCTTCGGAAGAAACGTTTGTAACCCCTGAAATGCAAACAAAGTGTCATGAGTGAAAATATTGAGGTGTTTGGTGCACTCCCAGCCCAATGCCGCCCAACTCCCCAAAAGAAAAGGACAAAGAAGAGATGAGAGTGCACTGATTAAACTTCTATATGACATTTACAGGCACTAAAAGCAGGCAATCAAAATTTTATAAAAGCATAATGAAAATAATTCTAATTAACCTCCAAAACTACTGAAATTACAAGAAACCAACACAGAGTAACACCACGTGGATATCTCCTCAATCCCAGTGTCACAGGCATGGATCAATATGCAGGTTTGAGGAATGCAATACATTGAAGGCCAAAACTCATCTGCTCACTCAACAATGTACAATTGCATTGCCCAGAGTAAAATTCCAAACCACTTGCAGGTTAAAGGTTCAAAGCTATAGGCATCTGCATGTGAAAGTGGGAATCTTAGCATTTAGCTTAATAGTGAGAGGTATGTGAATTTGTAAGGTAGCACTTCTGGATGTTTTCAGTTATAGTACTGTATTATTCTTCGTCTGTCCATGTGTAAACCTTCTAGGTATGGGAGATATAGGTTCTTTTTTCTTAGAACTTAGGATCTTAATTTCCAGTGCATGTTATTATAGATTAATTGGGATCTGTCAAGGAGAACAACAAAAGAGCTACAAGGAAATGAACAATAAATTCTATCTTGACTCTGACTGCTATCGGCCGCAACAAAATCTTTCATAATTCGATTTTGCTTTTGAGAGGAGGAATCATATGCCACCTGTTTGAAGGACAAAAAGATTAATACCATATGTAATTGGACATCAGATCTTTCATAATTCTAAACTCGGCCACAACAGTAGCGGCAGCACTATTGCATGCTATTTTTCAGTAAGCAGAGCTGTCGTTTTGCAATAGCAGTCATTTACTAACACACGATATCATAGGACACAACATGCTTTGACTAGCATCCCACATTCCTACACTGGCACCACGTTCAAACACATAGCAGTATCTGATAGAAACAAAATTACTGATTAGATCAACTATGTAAGCATAAGATCCAAACTTTCATCTACCATCCATCAAACTCTGGGAGTATCTTATTCGCACTACCTAAAACAAGCTCATATCGACAGGCATAATTTTATTTTTTTATTCTCTTTACATCATTAACTCCCGAGCCAAAAGTCCAAAATCCCATCTTTTAACCCGCAAACTACAGGTACATTAATCAAAATCCAGTAATACTTAATCAAATATATAAAACATAATAAAACCAAGATTTCGAAAACCAAGATTAACCAACCTAGACAAAGGAAACAGAACCGAACAAAATTAGAAAAAGGAAAACACTACCACATGCTGCCTCTGTACTTCAATGAATAAGGTCCACTCTCCAACGCACGATCGAAATGACTATGTACTTTATGCTTCCCTTTCCCACTCTGATCCACCAGCGTCAACTCGAACAAAGCCCTGACATCCGTTCCTTCGCTCGCTAACGCAATAAAAACTGACACATACATCGCGCTATCCTCAGGGTTTTTCCCATCTGGGTAAAAATAAATCGCCCAATCATAACCACCCACGTTGAAAACATCACTCGGTATGCATCTCCCAGCTCCCATTCCTTTCGCTAATGAATACCCTTTTATCGTAAACTGGTGAGACCCATTCACCGTCTCGTTTATTGACTTCGAACACGACTCCTTATCTACATCTCCCTTGAAATCGTCCATGATTTCATCGAAATAGAGCAACCATGGATACAGTTACGATTTTTAGCCGTGAATTCAGGCGAATTGAATCAATTGATAGCAAAATACGGACTTTAAAGGGAGGAATTGTAGGGTATTCAACAAACTGTGCTGTTTGTTGAAGGTTAGGGCAAACCCTAGAATTAATTGATGGTGAAATTAGGTTATTGTTTTTTTTTAGGATTCGAAGAGAAGGAGACGGGGGGGGGGGGTGTTGAAGAGAGATAGGGGGGATCAATTGAAGGGAATTGGGAGAGGTAAACGGTGAATTTAGCCTAAGAGCAGGTGGTTGCCAGATCGATGGAGGTATGTTAATGAGAGGGAGTGAAAGTAGAAAAAGTTGAAAATGTAGAATCCGTTGTTAAAGATTGGAATTTAAGAGAGAGAGAGACGTGGCGAGTTTGAATTTGTGGTCGGGTTTTCTTTTCTTTTTTTCGTGCGGGTCGGGTGGGGCGGGGTCAAAGTTTCAAGTTTCAACTCTCAAAAAAATTGTTGAAAAGGAATTTATAAATTCCTTTTCGACGTTGGGCCGTGTCAGTGGGCCCTTTTCCGTTCTCGGGCTTTTCTTGTGTGCGGATCAGCGCCCCAGCGGCCTAGATCGGTTGCTACTATATAAGTAATCAAATGTCATTAGATACTCCTTACGCGCCATAAAAACACCTCGTTGAAACTAAATCCATTTTTAGTTGCTTTAAGTTATCATTTATATCCAAATTGATGTGCTGTCCTTGTATTTTTCTTTAGCTTTCTTTCTATATAAATCCCATATACATTTAAATTGTAAGACGTTAATTTCCTCGTTTTCTAAAAATATATATAATTAATATATTATTTTCTGGAATAGTGACATGTTTTTCTTTTTTTTTTCCTTTCCTTTTTTCTCTTATTTTTTTTCTTTGTAGTATTTTTCATATCTTGATACTAGGTTTGCTAATGATTGAATTTTTTTTATTTTTTTTAGGTTTTTTTATATACAAAGTTATTATGATACTGAAAAAATATCTTACTACTAAGTTTGAATTTATTTTCATGGTATTCAATTTTTTTGTATCATTTTGATAAAAAATATCCTATTATATTGTTAAATAAAGAATAATTATGAAAAAATTTATTATAATTTAGACTTCATAATTTATTTTAATTTTTTTTTTATATTAACATCATGATTTTAAAAAAATATGCCAATATTAAGTTAATGCTTGGTTTTTTAATCATCTACTTGTTTATCATATCATTAAATACAAATATGTTTTTTTTTAAATAATCACTAAGAAATATATCTCATGATTTATTTTAATTTAATTTACATGTGATTATTATGGTCCAGAAAAACACATAACATTAAGTTGATGTTCAGTTTTGTAATTATTTATTTTTTATCATGTAATTAAATTAAAATAACTTTAAAAAATAAAGTTAATAAATTTATTGGAGTTCGTGATATAATTCACGGATTTGACAAGTTATCTTAGGTTAATTTAATTATTATTGTTTTATTTTTTAAAAAATAATGTCATCTTAATAATATTTTAAAATATTTTAAAAGTTAAATTATATTTTTACTAACTGTTCAAGTTTTTTTTTTTAACTCGTTAAGTTGTGTAGGTTCTATGAAAATATTTTTTATATAGTTTAATTTAAGTTTTGCGCTAGATAATAAAATAGTTGAAAGATTTTAGATTTGACCCAATAAATAAAGTTAAATAATATTATCGAAAATATTTTATATATATAAATTCCTGTCTCATGAAAACATAACGGGGAATTTTCTTATCATAACCTAATCTCCATTGTCCAACAAAATTGATTAATTAAATTTAAAATTTGTTAACAATCCTATGTCAAATATTCTCAATCCAGTAGCGTTTTGTTTCAAAAACGATTTATTTCCAAATTAATTTGAATCTTATATATTTTCTTACAATTTATTTTCTCTCACATAGAAATAGAAAAAAATTAAAAAATAACAACAGGAAACTAACTGAAGGACCAAAGTTATATTTTTCTAGCACTTGCACGCAATCACTTTCAATCCTCTCGATCGACTAAACAAGCACTTGCAACTTGCAAGCTGACTCTTCTTCCTTTCACCTCATCTTATTCACAACCCGTCACTAGATCACTGACCTATTCTCGCTAGCTCACCCCCGCACCAGTGCGGGCTCAGCTCGCTCGCATTCTCAGATCCTATAAAAACCGCCGCCGCCGCCAACACATCAATTAATCATGAAACCACTCACCAATACAGATCTCATTAAAACCCCGCTAATCCTAAAAATCACAGCCTTCACTTTAATCTCGATCACATTTTTCTACCTTGGCAAACACTGGTCCAACGGTGGCTACCAGCAGCTCCTCTTCTTCTCCACACCACAAAACTCCATTTCCATCTCTCCTAACAACGACAGGTCGTTCAACATTACCCCTCTAGTTTCCCTAAATCAATCTGATCTACCCCTTACATATCAAGCCACAACCATTTCTCCACCTCCCGATGAATCTCCTCTACCCGATCCCAATCGGACGTCTGGGATCATTGATTCTGATGGAAAAATGAGTGATGATTTTGAAGCTGGGGAGTTTGATCCGGACATCGCGGAGAATTGGGGGAACGGGAGTGAAATTGAGAGTGGAAGTAAGGATATTAGGTTCAGGGCTGAGAGATATGAGTTGTGTCCAGTGAGTATGAGAGAGTATATACCCTGTCTGGATAATGTGAAGGCTATTCAGAGGTTGAAATCGACGGAGAAAGGGGAGAGATTCGAAAGGCATTGCCCGGAGAAGGGGAACGAACTGAATTGCTTGGTTCCCCCTCCTAAAGGATACCGGCCACCAATTCCATGGCCGCAGAGCCGTGATGAGGTATTGGAATCGAACTGGGTTTGTTTTGTTGTAGAGAAAATGGAAAGACAAAAAGTATTTTTTTCCCCTTTTGTTTTGATGTCCTCCAGTTTTCGTTATTAACTGTGTACAAATTGAGGGATCGTTCTTTCGTGTTTGCCAAGACAGTGAAGCAAAATGAAAGAGCATGGGAAGTTGTTGATCAAATTTCTTGATCCTATCCAATTTTTACAGTGCGATTGCTGACTGTTCATGCACTAACTCTTTTTATGAACTTAGCGCAAGTAAACAAGTGGTTATTTAGGGTAGCTACACCACTCTTTTTGTAAATTTATTACAGTAGAAAGCAATTTTGTTTATATTGTGATAAGCCGTGTGGAATATATGGAGTTGTGTTCTATTTTTAACGTGATGTACTTTACTGCATTTCCTGATTCAAGACAGTCAGTCTGTTCTGGGGGGTTCTGTTTGAAAACACCCTGATGAGCAATAGCTAGGACTGATATATTTTTGTTTTCACCGGAGATTCTTAATTAAATGCCACTTCCCTACAGGTATGGTATAGCAATGTTCCTCATTCGCGATTAGTTGAAGATAAAGGGGGCCAAAACTGGATTTCTAAAGCGAAAGACAAGTTTACGTTTCCTGGCGGTGGTACACAGTTCATACATGGGGCGGATAAATATTTGGACCAGATTTCTGAGGTATGCCAATTTTTTATCCTTTTTTTTTGGAAGGAAATAATATTCATATCCTGCCCATTTGTTGTTTATGATATTGCTCCATTTGTAGATGGTTCCAGACATTGCATTTGGTCGTCATACTCGAGTGGTTCTAGATGTTGGGTGTGGCGTGGCAAGTTTTGGTGCCTATCTGCTATCACGGAATGTTCTGACTATGTCTATTGCTCCCAAAGATGTTCACGAGAATCAAATTCAATTTGCTCTTGAGCGTGGTGTACCTGCAATGGTGGCTGCATTTGCAACTCACCGTCTTCCATATCCGAGTCAAGCATTTGAATTGATACATTGTTCAAGATGCAGAATCAATTGGACTCGGGATGGTATGTTGCTTCTGTTTTGACTAGTTTTGGTCACAAAATTGTTTCAATGAACTTGTAGAATAAGAGAAGAAGCATTGTAGGGCCTGTTTGTATCTGTGTTTCAAAACCGTTTTTGAAAAATTTTTGAAATTTTTTTATATTTTTATTCACTTCAAATTAATATGTTTTTAGTGTTTTCAAATTATTTTGATGTGTTGATGTAAAAAATAATATTTAAAAAATGAAAAAACATCATTGGCATGTATTTTGGCATGAAAAATTATTTGAAAAGCAACCGCAACTATACTATCAAACAAGCTTGAACATGTTTGAAATGCCACCCACAACTTTCCAACATAATTCTAAAATCAACTGCAGTTTTATATGCACTTGCTCTACACTCCTCTGACTATGTGAAGTTCTCCCATTCCCTTGCTGTTTTATTCCTCCCCAGGCCGATTGTGTACATATTGTGTGAGATTATTGTATTTCTTAACGAGTTTGTGTTGCTAATGCACATCTCATGCTTTTACGGTTTTGTACCTTTGAAAAATTTGCATTTTTCATCTTCGTTCTGGGATTCTGATGGTCTTTATTTTCAAACATTATGATGAAGATGGAATTTTGCTCCTCGAGGTCAATAGGATGCTTCGGGCAGGAGGATACTTTGCTTGGGCAGCACAACCAGTTTATAAGCACGAACAAGTCCTAGAGGAACAGTGGGAAGGTATCTATTTAGTTTCTCACTTTGAAATTGCATGTTAAAAAATCAAAGGTTTTGCATTCTTGATGACCTCTTTTGTTTCCCTTCAGATAATCCACACGAGTTTTGTTTTCTCCTCCTGTTCAGTGTCTGTAATCTAAATGTACTGAATTAATTTAATTTTTGATTTGTTTATGTGTCAGGCTAGTTTTTTTGAATAACGAACTTTGTCCAATCCAAAAAAACAGCATATCAACCTCAAACAGAAATATGTGTCATGGGAGGGTTGAAACTACATTAGTAATGAATGCATATAATTACTAAAGAATGGTGTGGTGATGTTTGACTACATATTGGTTGAACCAGTTTATTAGATATGCTGTGCCCTCATGCCATTGATAGGTTGTTATATAACTGTATTTAACTACGTTATGTCTTTCTATATTTTCAGAGATGCTTAATCTTACCACTCGTCTTTGCTGGGAGCTTGTTAAGAAGGAGGGTTATATTGCAATATGGCGAAAACCCTTAAACAACAGCTGCTATCTAAGCCGTGACACTGAAGCAAAACCTAACTTGTGTGATTCAGATGATGACCCTGATAATGTTTGGTAAACTTGTTTCACCTAGAACTGCTTTTATTGTTTTCATAGCATATAGAATATTTAGCTTGGCTGGAAAAACTGTTGTTATACAGGTAGATAGCCTGAGATAATCTGACCTTTGCTGCCATGGTAGTATAAAAACAGAAATTGGAGAGGAAGAAAACACAAACATTTACTGGATTAAAAAATTAATGGAAGAGTAGAAAAACAAAACTCGCAACTCTCATTTGGAATGCAATTGGCTGTGGTCTTGGATATTTTAATTTCCTTGGTTACCCTTACCTGGGAAGAATTCTTTTGGAAAGGTGCCATATGTACTTGTATCTTACTCCTACTCTTCTACTTCCCCTTAGCCCTTGAAGAGTGAGTTTTCTTTATTGTTTTAACAGGCGATGCTTAACCTCATGTCAACTCTTTTTGATCATTTAGAGCAAGTTTCTACTGAGAAATCACTTGCAAGTGGATATCATCTTTATACTTTTCACATTGCTTTGTTCAAACTAAAAAACCCTGGTGATCTCTTTCATGAAAGATCTCCTGCAATTCTCTCTTTTCAAATGATGAATTTGTTAATATCGTGGAGGATTTAACTAAATATTAAGTTCGAAAAGATGCAGCAATGACTTTCTGTTGAAGCTCTTCCACAATGATTTTTTGGGTTAAAATTCTCCAACTCTTTTACTAGGGACGTGCTGTTCACTGTCCGAAGAAGTTTCAAATTCTCGTTATGTGGATTAGATAGTATAACTATCTCTTCACTTTATCATGTGAACTACATATAGTGTGTTATTGTAGTGACTATTTTGCCATTTAGGTGATTAAAAGATTTAGGAGTACAGGAGGCATTTTTAGCAGTATAAATGACACATCCCTTTTAGAAACTAGAGCTTTCATTTCGTGTCTCATTACTCTCCAATTTTCCATTGAATACACTAAGAGGAAGAATGGAGGTGATTTATTGCCATTTAAAAAAAAGGTGATACAGCTCTTTGAAAGAAAACGAGGTAAGATTATCAGGCATGCTGCTCACTTTCTTATTTTCATTTTCCATAACTGTCATACTGACAAACCTAATTCATTCAATGAAGAAACTGGTTTCCCTGTAAAAATCTTCTTGGTGAAATGATGAGTTTGTCCGAATGAATCTCATAAACAAATGTTAGTTCATGCAGTCAATGAAAGAGAAGTTTAGTTTGTCACTGATTCTGTATAATTTAGTTTATTGCAAACCTAATCTTTTTAGGAACTATCGCACTTGAGAATTTTACTACTAGTTATAAATCTTAGTATACTCAAGAAAGTAAATATCAATTAGGGTTTCCTATTATTTATGGTTTTCCTTTTCCTTTTTGGCTTTTCCTTTCCTAAGTAGTTAAAACTGCTAGTACTTTTGATGCCTATTAAAGAAGCACCAATTCCGTGTAGAATAATGCTACCAATAACAATACTTATGTTCCTAACAATGTGTCTATCTGCAATAGCTACTCCAAAAATGGAAGAAACTACATTAAATTGTGGATCAACCTCTTCTTAATTTTAAAACTTTCTTATGTTATAGATGCCACATCTATTAATGCCATACTTTGCAAGGACATGTTAGCATACCTAACATTACTCTTCTATGTAATACGGATCACCTCAATATGTATTTTTTTTCTTGCTACAGTAAAAATCTCATTCTTCCTAATTTCAATTTTTCCTGCCTGCTTCATTGTGAATCCTTTTTTGGTCACAGGCCTAATTTATCCTGTGTCACTAATGAAGGAAGCATTTTCTTGAATTAGATGAGTTTGTCTGAATGAAACTCGTACAAATGCTAGTGAAGGAGAGGTTTCATTTATTCCTGGTTGCTGTCTTCATTTCTTCTTTCTGAATGAAATAATTCAGCCTTAACTGATTTCTAACCTGGATAGTTGCCTGTACCTTCTGGTTGTCTCTTACCATGATGGCAGACTTGCATCTAGTTTGGTTGTTGTTGATAGATGTAATTTACTTGATGCAAATTACAGCTGTTAAAGTTTTTTGTTTTCTTTCTGTGGTTTGGGAGAATTTATCTTTAGGAAAAAGTAGAGAGAAAATGTTTAGAACTGTTAATTTTTCTTGACAGATGTTACATATTTAGAGCTGTCCCTTGGGCCCATCAGTTAGGGTAGCTGCTGTTAAAAAATTGAAGAAGAATTTTATACAGTTGTTCTTGCGTAAAAGTTAATTTGCTTATTCTTCTGAGTTATCCATTTATCATCTCTTATAGCTTTCATTGTATGATGTTGTTAGGTATGTTGATCTGAAGGCATGTATTAGTCGACTTCCAGAGAATGGATATGGAGCAAATGTTTCCATGTGGCCTTCCCGCTTGCACACTCCACCTGATAGACTCCAGAGCATACAATACGAGTCATTCATAGCCAGAAAAGAGCTATTAAAGGCAGAAAATAAGTTTTGGTCTGAAACAATAGCTGGCTATGTCCGTGCTTGGCACTGGAAGAAGTTTAAACTAAGAAATGTAATGGACATGAAAGCTGGCTTTGGAGGGTATCCCATCTACTATTCATCTCATCTTACACTGTTCCATTACAAAAGGTTATTTTAATTTGTCATATTTATGCTTTGATTGTTGATTTTGTTAGATTTGCGGCTGCATTGATTGAGCAAGAATTTGATTGCTGGGTTTTGAACGTGGTTCCAGTAAGCGGGTCCAACACCTTGCCTGTTTTATATGACCGTGGACTCCTAGGAGTTATGCACGATTGGTACTGTTCTAAACTCTGTCAGAGTAGCTGATGCATATAGTTTATTGGATCCTCATTTTGGAAACCATTTCTTGATTGTTTTCATAAATATTAACATCTGAAAATAATGATGCATGCCTTTGACTGTTCCTCCTTTCCTATTGGATTATCCCCCTTCACTGATAAGAAATGCATGCAATGTTGAATTGATTTTGTTTAAAAGTTTGTTCACAATTTATACTTCTTGAACTTATTCGAATGAGCTTCTGTTGCTCATGATGTTTCATTTATCAGGTGTGAACCATTTGATACGTACCCAAGAACCTATGATTTATTGCATGCAGCTGGCCTCTTTTCTGTTGAAAGGAAAAGGTATGCCTTATTCTTTGCTCAATTTGTGACTTGCCCAAGATCTTATAATTGAGGTTAAGCAGGGGGTTTTTCCCTCTCCTTCTCTTTTTTACGTGGTTTGTTTCTTTGACTCAGATGTAATATGTCTACAATCATGCTTGAGATGGATCGCATGCTCAGACCTGGTGGTCGAGCATACATTCGTGACTCTCTTGATGTCATGGATGAACTTCAACAGATAGCTACAGTCATGGGCTGGGAAGCAACTGTGCGTGACACATCTGAGGGTCCTCATGCAAGTTACAGGATCTTGACATGTGACAAGCGCCTTTTGCGTCCTTGAATAAATGTGATCTAAAAGCTAACAGTGATTTCTGGAGGTAGCTGTAAAGGATCAATCAACCCGATGTCTCACTGGAGAAAGATGGCTAAGAAAGGCTGGATTTCCAAGGAGGAAGGATTGTTTTGATTTTGCAGTGATTAGGACTGTGGGCGGCTGAGATTCATTGACTTCGCCCCTTGTTGTTTGAGGACTTGCCCTGTTGTGATCCTGCTATCAGAACATGGTACCCGGTTCATCCTGCCAAGAAGGGGAGCCCACTGTCTGCGTGTCTTGTGTAATTGTTGCAAAACACAATGTCTATAGTAGCAGAAGACCTTCTGAAGTCAAAACCAGCTGTATTATCTATTCTTTACTAACATTTGTTGTAGAAATATACACAAATACTCAATCTCTAACTTCATCCCCTTTTGGAATTGTAATTTTTTTGTCAGTGTTCTATGCTTTTCTTAAAATCCGATGATGAAAAAGGAACGTTACTAATCTAGTTGATCGAATCCGCTATGCAATAAATTGAGGGGGTGTTCGGAAGTTTGTGTATTTTAAAATGTATTAAATAATATTTATTTATTTATTCAATATTAGCCCATGAAAATGATTTAAAAATAAAAATTAAAATTAAAAATGAAAAAAATTAAATTTTAACCATCTCTGTCTATATATAATCGCAACCAGCCCAAAACAAAATACTACTGAACGTACAATTAGAAAATCATGCCAAAAAAAATAGAGAAAAAGACGCCGTTCCCCACCAAAAGTTTATTGAGCACCTCATTCGTCAGGTTTAAAAAAAAAAGAAGGCAAATCAAGAGAATTTGGGGCAAATCAAGCCTCGATAAGATTCCTCATTTTACATTAATTAAATTAAACTACAAGCTCCGTCGCTTCCCATTTATCGTATTGGAAGAGATGTAGCGTTAAAGGATGCCTTATCCAAGTTCCTTCCTGTCGTATCTCTTCACACACACTCTATTTTTTGTCAGAAAAAAAAAAAACTACATATCCTGAAATAAATCTCTGTTCCCGTGGAGCTTTATTTTTTATCAACTCCTGCCCCTGGAATAAAAATAAAATACCTTGGGACATAAAGAACTTATTTGTTTTTAACAAAAACTAAATTTTTTTAATTCTATTTTGTTTCAAATAAAAAATTTTAAGGTTTTTAAATTACTTTTATATGCTATATCAAAAATAAATTTTAGATAATAAAAAATATTATTTTAATAAATTTTTAAATAAAAAAATAATTAAAACAATAACACTGGACTCCAAATGCCCCATTACAAATGATTTTTGTTTCTTACAAAGGGCCACGGAAAAAAAATAATATTAGCCCACTGGAAAAATGACATCATAAGCCCCATAAGATTATTTCTTGAGTTAATGTTCGATCTAAACTCTAAAGGCCCAACCACATGCTTGCGCTTTATAGAAACAGCAGCTATTAGGGTTTTACGTTTCCACTTCCCAACAGCTTCACAGTTTAAGCCACTTTAGCGAGAGAGAGGGAGCGCATAGACTCGGAGTTGGAAAATGGTGAAGGGACGCCAAGGAGAGCGAGTCAGGTTTGCGATACTTTCTCTAATGTTTTAATACGAAAAGAATCAAAATTTGAATTTTCAGTTAATAATTTGTTATTTAAGCTAATAAACAATTGCATTTTTTTTAACACTCTCTATATTTTCTTTTTCTTTAGGCTTTATGTCAGAGGCACAATCTTGGGTTACAAGAGGTAATAACTATAGCTTAGCTTTTATATTCTGTGAATTTATTATGTGTGTTTTCTTGATTTGTATTTTATTCACTCTGTTTGGTTACGGAGAAATCTGAATAAGAAAAGAAAGTTAAGGGCATTTAGGTTATGGGATTGGTTTTTTAGAAGCTATTATGTTTGATTTTGTTGTGTTAAATGAAATATTGGCATCAGGTTTGATGCCAAATAAGTGCTGTCATTTTCTAGTTTATAGAGAATGTTTTGATCTTCTTTTGAAAGATAAGCAAAATAAAACATGTTTTATCAGTTCAAGATTTGTGGTTTTAACTATATCAATATTTGCAGCAATTTGAATTGACTAAGTACAGTAAAGAATAGGATGGATTCATTGGAATTCTTTCATTCAAGTTTTTGTTGTGTGGATTAGTCTGGAGATTAAAATATTGTTTTGGTGGTTAGGTCGAAGTCCAACCAATATCCCAACACATCACTGATCCAGATTGAGGGAGTCAACACCAAGGAAGAAGTTGCATGGTATGCTGGTAAGCGCATGGCATACATCTACAAGGCCAAGGTGAAGAAGCAAGGATCCCATTATCGCTGCATTTGGGGCAAGGTCACAAGGCCTCATGGAAACAGCGGTGTTGTCAGAGCTAAGTTCAAGTCCAACCTGCCTCCAAAGTCCATGGTATTTTTTTTTAAAATAGCTGTTGTGATTGGTATGTCATAGTTTCTGGGTATTTGGCTTTTTGTGTATTAAATTCGTGTTTCATTTGCAGGGAACTCGTGTTAGAGTTTTCATGTATCCGAGCAACATTTGAGGTACAGATAACTTTATATCATCATTATGACTCTCTTTGTACGTGTTAATCTAGATGAGTAGTTCTAGTTTAGCTTTGCATGAATTTGAGTGCTTTTTTTATCCATGTTTTTTTATTACTGTAATGCCTTGTTTCTTCATTTGAATTTTCCTCTTAAGGTCAGTGTCTAACTTAAAAGTTTGATGGTAACGTACCTAATAACACTTGGTCTGCTTTTGGTTGTTTTGTGGGGAATGATTTTGAAGATTGGATATGGTTATCAACTTGAAATATGATTTTCTCACAATGAATCTATTGGCTTTTGGAGATGGATTGTAATGCTCTAATGATTCTTCATTGCAAATGCATTTCTTTGGGAAGTGAATGGGGTGGGTTAAATCGTATCCTAAACACACCAGTGCTTCATTATCCACCAAAACTGTCAAAATGTGCTTCTGTTCTATCCAATTGGTACTGTCCACAATCTTATTACATGGTTGTACAATGTTGCGTTGCAGGTGTATTGGAGTGTAAGCATTTTACATGCATATTCATAATATAAGATGATCAAAGGGCTATGGTTTTTTCCTGCCTTTCTGTTGGTCGCCCGAGTCTTGTCAAACTTGTACTGTTTAATCATACCTTTCTAGTAGTATATTAATTTCATTCTTTTATAAATGGACGTGGTTTCAGGATACTGTTGTCATGTGTGCGATACTGATAGAGCTCAGCTTATGTTATTCTTTTGGATTCATTTTATTCCATTGCTAACCATGCTCGGATAACATAAGAAACGTGTTCCACTTTTTAGTTTTATGCCGTGATTTAATTAGTGCTTGCTTTAGTTTCATTAACGTGATATTGTGTTGCGGTGTCAATTACCATGGTTCTGATGTCCATTATTTTTTCTTCTTGCAGTTCCTCAGGCGTTTTGGCAGGTAGCAGCGTGGGCTCGTTTGACGTCTTGTATTACTTATTATAAGTTTAAATATCGCTTGAGTTAAGAATGATGGGTGGACTTTGTTGCTAATTCCAGTCTCTGTTTTCCACCATTTTGTTCTTGATGAGAGTGGTTTTGTTATCACCTTTAGGCTTTACCTCGATTTACACATCAAGTTCTTTGATATGATGAACAAATATGAGGCGCGCATTTATTTCCTTGATAATTTCTTATGTTATAACACAATTTCGTAAAGCATGGCACATATTTTGCACGGAAGCACAAAAAAAAAAAAACAAGTGATGCCAATTGTTATAATCTAATTTTGATACCTTTTGTTTTTATTTTAATTTTTAAAGGGAGGTTAAATTTGGAATTAAATGATTGATGATTAATTTTGATCAACAGAAGTGATTTTTATCTTCTTTTTTAAATCTTTAATTTTAATATAAAATAACCAAATTGCATTAAACTAAAATCAATCAATTTTTAATATAAACTACTATTGTCACGTCGTCGTCATAATCGATCAATTTTTAATATAAACTATTATTGTCACTTCATAACCATAATTCTTCATCAATATTTCATTACAAACTTTATTGTTGTATTCTTTACATCACTACTAGTTGAATGTTGTAAAAAAGATTTCAAATTAATTTTATTTTATATAAAATAAAAGAGTTAATTTTTAAAGTAAAAAATATTGGCTGAATTTTCCAACCACCTTTTGATTTCAAACCGAAGGTTATTTATAGCAAAAATACATCTTTTTTTATCAAAAATTAAAAAAAAAATGATAACTACAAATAAATTCATAAAAGTTCTACAAAACATAAACTCTATCAAACGACACACAAGCTAACTATAGATATCTGTGAAAGTAGGGGACCAAAAACAAAGCAATTAGAAGCTTATTATTACTGAATTTCATCTTCATTTTGCTTTTGCCTGCTGTTATCCCCCAATTGTTGTCGGGTTGGTTGCAGGAAAGACATCAACAACAAGAATCGATCGTTCACTCTCATAAGATGTATCAGGAGTTTTTGCTCTTCGATGAAATGCATTTATTACTAGAATCTGATGCTCCATAATTCACCTCTTAGATCGTTCAAATGCTTATTCCCCGTACAAGTTCACAGCATTGTCTATCCATAAGAAGCATGAACTTTTATCCCGAGTAGCATAAACTAAAGTAGTTAAGTTCAACATGTCAATTCCAGCACAAACCTGTTACGATTGTGGTCAGAATTCATGACAAGAGGCTTCAGAAATTTGACATCGTTTCATCTGATGTCTTAAATTTGATTTCCTTTTCCTTTTCTCCCCGTTGAGAATCAGAACATGCTGTCTTTGGGGAATGGGACACGATTCTGTTCAAAAATTAAACCCTCCTGGATAAAATGACAGTACAGTCGCTGTCTTTCGCAAACTGATCTTATCAGAATATCCGGTGCGGACAAGGACTACAGAGTATAGAGGATTAAAAGCGTCAAAGAGATACAAAGCTGAGGCAAGCAACAAGCAAACGGCAAGAGAAATATTGAGAACCTTCTTTCTACCGAACAACAGTATAAAGGAGGAATGATGCCAAATTCCACGGCGTATGAAAATCTTGGACGGCGTTTTTTCGTTCGTTCGTTCTTTCTTTCTTTTCTTTTATTTTTGATGAATCAGAAGACAGTATTATTGGAAAAGCTTAAAGAAAACAACAATGGCCCGGAGCGTGCTCCTGATTTTAGCACGGTACAAGGAAATCCAAAACTCAAATGCTAATCTCAGAAAAAATGTGAATATCTTGTATTTCCTTCTGCAGGAGATTAAGCTAAGGGCTCAATTGGTATTATACGTGTTTTTATTTTATCTATATGTTTTCATATTAAAAACAGATTATTTTTTTGTTTTAATAAAAAATGTAAGATGTCCACCGTCGGTTGTCAGGGTTTTTTTAACACCAGAATAAAGCCATCTTCAGGACAAGAAAGTTTTATGTTTCAAAGTTCTCAGAAGTTAAAAAACAAGAAGGAAAACGGCAAATAATACCAAGCAACCTCTTGAGTAATCCTGCTATTTGATGTTCAATTCAGCACAGTCACAACATGCTCATTGTTTCTCTTGATCACCGAATCCACAAAACTTTACTCATTCAGATTTGTTCTTGTTTTAGTTCGTCGGCCTGGAGAGGAAACCAGGGGCGTCCACCACAGAGAAACATCATACAAGTAGTTGAACAGCAACCACATCTCTGATGTCGCGCATTCCTTTTTGATTGTGTTTATTACTGGAAACTTTCGTGTGTGTGTGTGTGTCAGTGGCAGATCAGTTTGTCACTTAGGCAGAGAAAGGTGGCCGAACGTTGACCTCTCCTCCTGAGGTCTGGCTTTGTAGTGACTGGCCACGAACTAGTGTTCTGAATGATAGTAATGCCATGAAAATGAGCAATAGCGTCCCGTTATGGCCAACTTCCAGATGCCAAAGAGTGTACTCTGAGTCATCCAAAACCAGGCAAATGGCTGACCACTGACAGGTCTCCTCTCAAACAATAAGCTCTGTACCATCATGTTTCCAAAGTGCAGAGACGCGATTGAGACCCATTTAGCTAGCTAGCTTGTCATTGGATCGGGATTTACTGTTCTCCGAGTGCAATTTTTAAAATATTAAAATAATATATTAAAATAATATTTTCTCATTATTTTTTAAATTTAATTTTTAAAAAAAAAATCAAAAATTTAAAAAAATAGGGCGCAAGCACCACCCTAAACCGCCGTACTAACATAAATGGCCCAGACTCATGCCGCACATCATGCGCTTGATTCACTAATCGAGTCAAAATAATTTACTTTTTGGGAAGTAAATTTACTTGCAAGAAATCAATTACGGAATGAGTGTCTTCAAGACAGGTTGTGCCATCATCATCAAATCAAAACCAAATCTAGGACAGCAGAGAGAACCGAGACAAATTGCTACGTGTCTGCTGATGATTGTATGCCCAGGTGAGCCCCCCACATCTTGTCAAGAATTTAGAATCAAATAATGGAACACGATATCCACCCTTCCATGTACCCCAAGAGGAACTTAATTATCATCTATCCATCCACAACATCCGCATTATCTCCAAAGTGACCCCCTCCTCCTCTCTCATCTTAACTTTCCTTTCCGAAGTAAAAAGGAGCATAATCAATCATAATTAACGGGGGATTATTTTAAACCAACAACCGCACAAGATGAAACTTGCTGGTTTCCGGCGATAGCAATCGACAGAGAAGCAGAGTTACATGCATGCACATCATTTTTAATCGCATTAGTGTTTTTCCTTGGATCAAGAAATAATCATGTTTTTCACAAGGTCATCCCTGCCTCCTCATTTCTCCGACGTGGGGGGAAACAGTAAGCATTTTCACAGAAACTCCCGGAGATTTATGGGATATGATCAGACGTGGAACACTGGCACCGGGAATTTACAATCATGGAACAAACAAGGAAAACTCTCAAGGAAAAAAACTGATTGATTCATCGAGGGAATAAAGAGTCCCCCTTAGTTCTTATACACAATTTAGAACCACGTTCCCCGCCTCCTCAACCATATTCATATTCCTGCAAGTTTTTGCAGCCTATTAATAAAACTAAACATTCGCGTCAAGCTCGAGAGAAAAACCCATGTAAGATTTCCTTTTCCCTTCGAAAAAGGAAACTAGAAAATACAATAAAAAACCGAATGGCACAGCCCTCCGTATTTTTCTTTAATTGATCTAAATTACATTTTTTTTTATCTACTATTGTGCTGTTAATGTTGATTTCTTCTCAAATCCACAACAACAACACTTATATTGTCCGTGCTGTGCCTAGCCAAGGCCAACTTAGTCAACAAAACTGACGCATCTGAGCAGGCCTTATCAGAGCTCCCAGGGGCGCCATTAGAACCTGGTGGTGAAGGTGGCTTTTGGGCACGGAGGCACATTCGCACAACCCCACAAGCAGTGTCATTTGACACCACATCCCAGAGTCCATCACTTGCCAATATCAAACACTCATCCTCCTCCATCCGTTCCGTCACAGTCACTTCCGGTTCCGGTATGACGTAGGGCTTCAAGTAATTATCACCTGATGACAAGCCAAAAAAACATGAGTACGTGAATCAAGCAGAAACCAGCCACAATTTGACGGGGGTGTAATAAATCCAGTGCAATGTTAATTACCTATGGCTCTAGACATGGCCAAAACACCAAGGACTCTTGGGCCATCCCAGTAAATTACACGCCCACCAGCTTCTTGGATTCGAAGCAATTCATCTGGTCGATCAGGCTGTAATTACAAATATAAACAGAAGTTAGCAAAATAAAATCGAAATAAAACCTACATCATGATCAATAATAATATTATAATCAGGTCCTAAGAATTAAAAATGTGCTCGGCACACGCCGATTCATAAAAAGTTCCTAGCTATCAACAATCAGCAAAGCTAAAGCTCAAACCTTGACCCACATCCGCACGCCTAATTCTTTTAGTGGAAACAACATTTCTACTTGTTCTTTAACATGGTTCATAAATAATCACTCCAGAAAAACTAAAAGCATGGATCAATTTAAAGGAAATGATTAACCTCACCTTGTGATCAGAGGAGAGAGGAATAGCGACACCGTTTCGACAAAGCACGGCACGAGAATCGCCACAGTTGGAGACAATAATCTTCTCAGGCGTCACCACAGCAACTACAGCAGTAGATCCAACGGCGTCGCCTTGTGGCGTCTGTAACCCACACCTACAACTAGAACTATTTTCTCCTTCAGCGCACCAATTACCCACTTCTTTATCCATCTTTACAAAACTTCTCTCCATAGTTTCCTTCCATTCTACACTTTCTTCTTTAAAACCTTCAACTTCTTGTTTTACTATCTCATGCAACCGATCTCTACACTTCATCGCCACCTAAATTAAAAATAACACACCAAAATCAGCACCATAAAATAACATGGTAAAAAAAAGAGGAAACTGGAAAGCAATTTAAGGGAGGAAGTTCGCTCTTACATGTGAGCAACCATGACCGTCGAAAACACCAAAATACGAAGTGTTTTTTGTAGTAAAAGAAGTGTGTATCGAAACGGCGTCTTCCATGTCTCTTCTTCTACCACAAACAGAAGTCATGCCGAATTTAAGAGGTTCTTTCAATTTCACAGATTCTGGTTTACTTGAATCCGAGATGCTGTTGTTTTTATTTTCTTCAATTCTTTTGCAGTTTTCTACTGCGTTACCACAATCACGTGAGATGGGAATGGGAAACAACTCGAGTTTCTTCCTTTTCGCCGGAGCGATATCCAAAATCGTCGACGGTGGAACAGACACGTCGGGAACCAACCGGAGTTCTAATCTCCTGCGTCTTGATGCTCGTGACCTTGACTCAACTGCTGCAGCTGCTTCATTCTCAGCAACAACTCCACAGCAAATCCCGGCCATTAGTTCAAATTCACAGGCAATAAAAATACTTAATAAGCAAAAACAAATCAACTATCTCCAAAATCCTCAAGTAATAATTAATTAAGGGGGGTAACAGAGAAATGAAAAGAGACGATAGATCTTTCTTGCACAGAGAGAGGAGCTATAAAATGACAACGAAAAGGAGGAGGGACTAAAAAAGCGAGATGTTTTCACCTGGGGGCCACAATGACATGACGGGCAGGACTGCCCGTCACCGTCACGGGCAAGAAGGATCCGACATGTACAGATGGCATGACAATGATCTACTGAATACGAAGGTGCTGATCTTCACCGTCCATTTTTCTCTTTCCTTGTAGTAATTCACCACGTGTTCACCTTCCTATCGAAATATTGACGTGTCCCAATAGAATACAAACACACGTTGTTGCAGCTACCTTTGTTTCCTGACACGCATGTGGTCCTGAAATCTTATTTTAAGTATGATTTTGTTTATTTTAATAAATTTAGTTTGGTACTGTTTAAACGGAGGTCTCGTTTTCTAATTACACAGTCTCCGAAGATATCACCACGTGGCAGAGATCTTCGAATACGAGATTCATGTCTGATTACTCTCTCTGCACACGCGCTCCGCGGGTTACGAGTAAGGACACAGGTAACAAGTGCACGGCCTTTTTTACGTTATTGCAATTTGCTGTCTTGGTGCCCTGATCTTGGTTTTAGATCATGAGCCATGATCCCATGCGGCCACCGAAAAGAAGACGATGCCCTCATGTTGTAGAAAACTTCCCTCGTGACACATGGGTGATATTTTCATGGTTGTCCATATTTTATTAGATCATCTTGTGTAATTAAAATTCTTAAATTATACAGGACCGTATTTACAGCAACAATCAGCTTCTACTATAAGAAACAAATTTGCTCCAGTGAAATTCATATAATTTCAAAAATCATCAAAAAGTTTAGGTGTCAGTGTATTTTTATAATCAAATTTAAATCAATTTAAATCAAATTTGCTCCAGTGAAATTTATATTTTTAATACCCACAAACTTCATATCTGGAGAGCATAATAATTCTATGTTATATATATATATATATATATATATATATATATATAAGCAATTTCATACAAAATTTGTTAAGAAGTTCTTGCATTCTATTCAAATTTTTTTTAGAATAATAATGAATTACTTGGATATAAGAATGGGGCATTGATGATGATGATTCACTTATTAAAAAATAATATTTTTTTGGAAGTATGATAGTATTTTTTCTTAAGTGTTTATTTTTAAAAAAATATTAAAAAAATATTTTTTTAAAAATTATTTTAATATCATCATTTCAAAATAATTAAAAAAATAAAATCAACCGATCTTTATCTGTACCACACTCCTAATTTGTGGCAAAGTGTTTTTTTTTTCTTTCCTGGAAAGTAATAATTACCGGTGTCTTTATCACAGCAGAGGTAAACAGGGTGGTGGGGATGATATGCTCCTCTGCCTGCTCTTGTGCTGTCTAATAGAGCGTGATACAACGCGCGAGATGGTGCATCGACCAGTGATCAATCTGGTGTAATCGCTTTATTCTGGTTGTTACAGTTGTTCGATGAAGGGGTCTACAAAACGAGGGAGATTTGGACACGTAATGTGCTGCATGTCAACATCAATTGACTCTCCGTTTTTGCAGAATATCTTAATGTTTGGTAACTGTATTGCAAGACACGTGTCTATCAAATGACGTGGAGATGAAGGTGCAAACGCCCCTCGGTTTTTGAGCATAGACATGTCTCCAGCGTTCACGCTTGCCTTTCCATTAAATTTTGCCGTCCTCGACCCAATTTTGGATAGGTATCCACCTTCCAAGTTTTATAATCACAGTTTTGAAATCTGCCTGATTTGGCAGGTTTTCGGACTAACTTGAAATAAAATCTAAGTTGAGTTGGAAAAAAAAAAAAAATATATATATATATATGACAATTAATTTGATAACTCGATTAAAATTTTAATTATAAATTGTTAATTTTTTTTATTAAAATAATATTATTTTAATTTTTTTAAAAAAAAAATTAATCCAATTATCTTAATAATCTGTAACTCGAATCTTGAACTGATGGCTATTGTTCTAAAAACTATGTTTATAAGTATTTCCACCCTTTAAAAGATAAATAGAGACATTAAACAAAAAAAAAAAACCTAAAATTGGAGTCAGGTATAGCTTCAAAATTATCCTTTTCAAGTTGGAACAATTATAACGTTACGTGAGTTTTCGAATTTGATTCTTGTTCGAGCAAAAAATAAGATGCGTCCTTGTATTGATTTGTGATGCCGTGATTCATGTTACGAGGGAAAATAAAAAGAAGGAAGAGTTTTTATTATTATTATTAATGTGGATGTTTGATAATTTATATGTATTTTGATTAATTTTATGGATTATGAAATTAATAACTATATAAATTTTTAATAGCTTTAAAATTTATAAAATTTAAATTAATAATTTTAAAAAAATAAATTTAAAATTTAACTAATTAAAATACACTTCTTAATATTAATAATATTAATAGAATGAAGAATTCCGGTACTGTTGATGCAAAACATCTCATCTTGTGATGGGATATCCTCCAACATACTCCCACGTATTTATATATTTTTTTTAATTATTACTACTACTATTATTATTATTATTATAAATATTTGAATTAGTTTGTGTGTATTATAATTATCATACAAATCTTAAAATTAATAATTATATAAATTTTTTTAAAAAATTAAAGTGATAACTTTAAAAAAAAAATCTAAATTTTAAATAGTTAAGTTATATCCCTAGAATTTATGATTTCTTTTCTTTCATTTTCCGTGGCCCGTTGATTGTTGCAACAAAACAATAACTTCTGACCCTTATGAACAAGAGGCGGTGTTGTATGCTTTTTGTATGAGTTTTTTTTTTAGTGTTTTTTCATAATTTTAATATAATAATATTAGAAAAAATATTTTTTAGTAAATTTTTAATACAAAAGATATTTTTATAAAAATATACGGTACCATTACCGAACATCTTTTGACTGGCATCCTTGATTTTTCGAAACTCCATGACAATTAATTTATTTGAACTCGCTGGAAAATCCCTGATAAAAATAACTTTTAGAATTTAATTTACCAAACGTTATTTTATTAGATTTTAGATAAGAAAAAAAAACCCTCGGAAACTTATAAGAAAAACTTGCTTGCCAAAGAAGCTCTCGATCCATATAGCCAGGAAAAAGCCTCGATCTTAACTCGTGTATGCCTGTGTTGCCGAGGAAGCCGCGAGAGGACCCGAGACAAGTCCTCGCACCATCCATAAATTAAATTATTTATGTAAATACAAACCATTTGGTACCGACCACCATGCACGGGACATGGGCACCGGAGAATTTCGGAGAAGGGACGGCCTCGATCTGTGATTTATATAATTGTTTACATTTCTTTAAATCCATCTGCTTTCTTTGTCTAGATCAATCAGAACTTCAGCTAATCGATCGAGATATGAAAAATTGATGCATCTCAGTAGATTGAGGTCTCATCTATAAAAATATAAAGATATACTTTTTTAAAAAAATAGCATGTGCATGTGCATTAATTTTCCAGAAGACGAGTTAAAACGTGACACACCACTAAAATAGGTCCGTCACTACACTCCCTCTACATCCCAGTTTCAAGTTTCAACGACTCTCTCAAGTTTTCAAAAGATCGATTTTTAAACATATTTTTTTGATTAATTTTTCGAACCAGATAAAGAATTTAAAACAATAGCTTTAAAAAATATAAACTTTAATATTTCTAAAACTTAATTCTTTATTGTTTTTTTTTTCGATCATTACTGTCAGTTATTGCTTAATTAAAGTTTGATATCTCTGTTTACTTTTCAAAACTAACGATTAGGATTATAAACTTTCGCTACAAGTCATGAGCAAAAAAATTAGAAAGAATCGAACAAGATTTGGAGATGGATTACGACAATTGTGTCATTTGAAATCTGAGATCCCATCAACCCACAGTAATTATTCACACCAGCCCTTGAAAAAGCAAAAGAAGTACCTGGTATTTAAAGAAAAAAAATACATTAGTTTAATTAATTAATTTATCTGTTGTTCTTATTGGCTATTGCACTTACGGTATATAATTACTGCATCACACCTGTCCTACGTTCATTAAAAAATATAAGAAATGTTTTTTCCTTGCTTGCACGTTATAAAATACTTCAAATAATGATTAAAAATTCAATCAGTGTATTTGGATAAATTAATTAATCACTATAAACATTAATAAATGAAAAAAAGAAGAAGTTTGTATGGCTTGTTTGACAAAGCAAGCAAATAGTAAACTGGCCCCGTAACTTGAATGGTCATCTAGTTTTTTTTTTTTTTTTTAAATCATTTATCATTTTAGTCTTGTCTCGCTATGCCTTGAATGTGAAAATAAAGAATTGCCGAATGATCTGGAAAAAAAGAGAGTTGAGGGAGCTTAAAACAACAAACTGGTTGCATGATTTAAATGGTGATCTGTTTATATATATATAAACTCATTTGTCATTTCAGTCCTCTAATTCTGGTTTAAATGTGAACATAAATAACTGCCAGAGAATTTTTTTTTAAAAAAAAAACAGAGGAAGCTTAAAACAATAAATTAACTACCTCACTTGAATGGTGATTTATTTTTATTTTTTAAAAAAAAAACTCATTTGTCATTATTGTCTTATCTAGTTATAGCTTATTGTAAAAATAAAGAACCGTCAAATGATTAAACTATAAAAAAATAAAGGGGTGAAGTGAAAAATAAAAATGAACTATTATAATTCAAGTAATAAACACTATTATAGTCCGTTGACCCTGCTCCATAATTTTTCCTTTTCCTTTCCTTTCCTCGTTCTCTTCCTAACTTGACCTTATTGGGTCTTGGTCAATCACAAATCAGATTAAATCTATAATCAATTTTAGAACTATAGCTTTGTGAAATAATTTAAGTTGAAACTATACAAATATGTCAGATTATATTGATCACATTAAGCTTTAATCAACAAATAAAATTTAGAATCCAAGTCAAAATATGATCCCACTCATGCATATTTTTTCTAAGCTAATATATATAAAATGACGAAATGGTTTTTTTATTTGGATTTAAATATAAAAAATCAATGATAACAAAGGGATACATTACAATCTTGTTTTTTTAAAAACATCAAGTGGATCATTAAAAAAAAGCCTTGTATGATATGCCATGACCAGTCAAATCAACAATTCACACCAAGGGCTAATAATTTGTTTTAATAAATTTATTTTTGCATCTTAATAAAGACTAAAAATAATTGCAAAGAAAAATCCCTTAAAAAGCTCAGGTATGCGGCCTATCAGCGAGCACATCTAGGCATATGAAAAAAAAGCTGAAGTTCGCATGTTTAGACCTTGTTTAAGAGGCGGATGAAAGCCTTAGGCCTTGTACATTAAAAAAAAAAAACACACACAATTTAAGGGGTAGACTACTTGGACATTTTATTTTAAAAAATAATAATTAAACGACGTGTTGTTTATTATTTAAAATCTAGCTGTTACGTTGATAGCTAGAAAAATTATGGCATTGGTACTTGTGTCTAAAAATATATTTTTTTCTAACTTTTTTTTTTTACAAAGAAATACCTTGTAAACACCCTCACAACACCTATAAACGAATTTATCAACCAAATAAACTAAAAAAACAGCCTAGATTCATTAAATTAAATCGAATTATATTTTTCTTCCTCCATCTTGATCTAATTTTTTGAGGTGATGTCAAATTTTGAAATAATAATTATTCAACTCCTTTCATCAAATATAATATGTGGACAACAACATTAACCAATTTAATGGTCAAATATGTAAAAATAACTTTCTTTTTCTATGTAGAGATTTGATGAAAATTTATCTCTCCCTAAAAAACTAGGGATTTAAAAACAATAAAAATAAAGTTGTGTATCAAAATTGGATTTAGAAAAATATAAAGAACCAAAAAATCTAATTTTATAAATCAGAGGATTAAAGTATATTTTTTACACCAACTTTAAACACACCCCCTATTTTAAGTGTTTTTTTTCTAAGTTGGTCTCTTGTTTTTTGATTTTATTCTTAGCTAATAAATTTGATGCAATTGGATGCTAATTTTGCAATTAAAAAAAACAACTGAAAAAAAAAAACCGAAGTGAAAAAAATTGAAATGGCATCACTTTCCAAAACACCCTTCTATTTTAATATATTTAGTTATTTTACTTACCCGTGAGTTATCTGACAAACTCACCTTAATTAATTAGTTCATGTAGTAGCTGATGAAAATTATGATTGTTTTTTTATTTTTACTTTAATAATTTATTTGAAAATCATATATTAAAATAATTTAAAAATAAAAAATGAAAAATAAAATATCTCGAACTTTTCACAGAAAAACAAACAGTGCCGAAAACCACCGTGAAAACCGTGGTCCAGGGTGGTACAATCACTCACCATCAAAAAATTGCCACGCACAACATAAAAGCTGTCAAGCATGATCCTCAACACTCTGCGAGGGGTGACGCAACACAAACCGGCTGGCAGGTGATTGAGAAAGCATGCGTGACTAACCAACCACTAACTTTTTTATAAACAGAAACCGGCACGGACCTCTGGCTTGCTTTAGCCATGGTTGGCATTGCCGCCCAACTGTTTTATGATTTTTGTTGTTGTTATTTTTGTTGATTTTTTCAGATTATTTTAATATATTTTAAAATAAAAAATATTAAAAAAAGCAATTTATATCTTACTCCCGAAGGTATTGTCTTAATTTCTTTACATGACCAATGTTAACGTAAGAAAGCACCCAATGCCCTCGAGCACAAAAGTACGTAAAAGCAAGAGAATTGTGCTATTTCAAGACACGTACGTGTGATGCGTGCTTGAATACTATAGGGCATTTCAAGCTTTAGGTTGGCCTTGCAATTTACATAGGTGTGTTATACGGTGAGATAAATTAAATTATATATGGCTCGGAACTTCTTGAAGTTAACTTAAGAAGAAATTGAGGTTTTTTCCAATGTATCTGACCAATTGTTAATATTGGTGTCAGTTTAGAAAGATATTTGGTAGCTTTCGTGGCAGTAACATTGTTAATTACCTAATTGATGTGTCTAGAGCTCGAGTACACAAGAAGGTTTTGGAAAATATCAGAATCCATTTTTTATTACAAGAATGCAAGGGTTATTCGTTGATTTTAATTGCTTTCTTGCTCTCTTTCTTTTTTTATATATATATTTTTTCCATGTCACTGTATATCTGGGTCATGTGGGGAATTCAGTTTGTTAAATTTTTACAGATAAAAATTTAATAACAAAAAAATATTAAAAAAAACAATCACACACTCTAATATTATATAAAACCAGAGGAAAAAGCTTTAGTCTTGGATTCAAACCCAGAGAAAAGGCTACCTGAATGCGTAGCCCAAATATTTTGGGCCCTCGTCTTTTTTTTTTTTAAATAAAAATCGAAGACCGCGTATCTTAATCGCAATGCTGAGAAATCTAGAGGCAAATTTTGAGCAAAGTTAATCACCACCATTTATCAGAGAAGGCCGAGTGCTGGCAATATAACACTAGTCCATACAAAAGGTCCTGATTAAACAGAAACACAAGGAAATGACAGATGTGCTGAGCGATAGAATGCTACACATGCATCGCTGTTCGAGGAAAACGGTTGTTTCTCTCTTAATCTTGTCTATACCGGGTTAAATCCATTCACAGTAAATCCGCCATCAACAGAAATAACTTGTCCGGTGATGTAAGCAGCAGCAGGCAGGCAGAGGAATCCCACCAGGGATGAGACTTCCTTTGGATCCCCAACGCGCTGGAGAGGGGTTCGAGAGATTATTTTGTCTAGAAACACCTTGTCATCGAGCAACTGGAAAAAGAAGGAACCATATGATAGTTAAGAGTCTCTGTAAAACCATCCATTCGGATCATGTGTGTGTGTGTGTACAAACACCCTCCCCTCACAAGACTATGCAGAACTGAAGATAGTTTTATGGCTTGTTTAGTGGAAATGACTAATGAGTAACTCATGAAATGTTGTCACAAAAACGATGTCGAGTGGATAATAAAGCTAGAAAAACTGAATTTCTGACGCAGCCCTCGCAGTGGGATCTATGGATCAAAATGTGCGCAATATCAGGTCTAAAGATCACATAATTTAGTTCGATTACTGCTTGGTAGATGTTGCCAGACAGACCGATGGAACTCTATGTAACTAAGATGCTCGATCATAATAGATCTGAACCATCCAGACAATAATCTTGAGTTTAGCATCAGACGTTTGAATATTTATTTAGTGATTGAGGTACACGGGCACTTCAAAAACCTGTCTAATCCATGATACTCGAGTAGAGGCATCATGACTTGAGGAACCGCTGGGGAAATAATTAGGATTCTTAAAGAGTAATAAGTGGTTTTCGGAAATTATGTGTTTCCAAAGGTCACCAAAACGACGAAAAAGATTTCTCAAGATTTCTAAAGCAGGCACCCATGTGATGTTGAAAGGTTAATGGGCTAGGTTTTAATTCCTACAAATATATATGCTGTTGCTAGATATTGACTGCAATTTAACTTAGCTAGCAATAAAAATAAGTTTGACGAAACGTATTTTTAACTGGAATCAGATGCCTGCTTGCTGCTTACCAATCTCCATTTACTAACTTCAGACCAATCCAGGACCGAATTAAATATATTCATTTGGATCTGGTGACTTCCACTACTTGCAGCATAAAACAACGCCAGTAGTCTTAGATGGTAATGCTTCAAAAGGATAATAACATAGAATTACTAGGAAAGTTCCATCCACGTGCATAAAAAATGTTCCCAAAGAGATTTTGTTGACAAGCCTTTCAAGTTTATTATCTTAAAGGTTGAGGATAAGTAAATAGCACTGTAGGCAGGTTAGAAAATCGTACATGGTTCACAAGCGAGGTTTTGATATACCAGGGTGCAACACAGTTGGTCCTGATATTGTCTTTTGCCCACTCACAAGCCAGATTTTTTGTAAGTTGATTTATTGCACCTGAGAAAAAGAAAAATGGAAGAGAACACTTTTAGCTCCACAACCACCAAGATCTCACTCATACTTCGTGTGAACACTAGATTTCAACAGCCACTCACCTTTACTTGCTCCATAAATTGATCCGCTACTTATATGCAAAAGACCTGCAACAGAGGAAATGAACACAATGCTTCCTGCTCCAGATGCTTTTAGAAGAGGATGTGCAATTTGAGACAAATGGTATGCAGATTCAAAGTTGGTTGCTAAGAGTTTTGAAAATTCCTCAGCAGAATAACCAGTGGTTGGCTTCCTGATATTTGTACCAACATTGTTTACCTAAACATAATACATCGCGCATATTAAATCTCTGAAAAAAAGAAGAAAATAATAACAAGCTTTGCAATGATTCTTACACATGATAAGAGCAGATAATTATCTACTGGCTTCTATAAAAATGGGATTCAAAACATGGCATTGGAAAGCCAAGGAAGTGAAAACATGAACAGGCCGAAGAATTAGAACATCATCACAATATCATGGGTCCTGAAGCAGCATTCATTTATTAAAAGTACAATAAACATTTGGAATAGGATTCGGGACCGTTGTGGTTTATTTCTCTTGGAAGCAGAAACTATGCCTTTCAAGAATCCAAAATACAGTTGAACAGTAAAGCCTTGACCTGACCGCTAGCCCCACACAATAGCACGGGAATTGGGCAGACATATAACACAAAATCAATCCTATGTGATTTAAACAATGGAATTTATTCATAAAATTAACGATCTAAATTCATATGCTTCCCATTTACCAGCCACCTTAAATTCATAACGGGTGAAATATAAATCTCCCCAAAGAGGCAAGGAGGCGATGGATGCCTAAAGGCAAGGTGCCGCTTTTACCTACCCCTTTAAAATAAAACAGCTGATGAATCTAATCGTTGTCAAACCATAAGCCTAAATGATGTCTCAAACAGTTCACTGACAACATCCAATTTCAACAGAAGTTGCAAACCAATTTCACAGATCTGGTTTTAACAGGGTTACCTACCAGAATGTTGAGTTTGCCATGAAAAACAGAACCAACTTCCTCGATAAGCTTCTCTCTCTGGACACGAGAAGATGCATCACAAACTGAACCAGTAACCACAAAACCTTTAGCCTCCCATTCTTTCAAGCACTTATTGAGCTCTTCCTCGTTTCTTGAACACGTATGCACCCTCGCTCCAAACCCTGCAAGTTCCTCCACTGTTGCATTCCTAGTAAAAAACACAGATAACACACGTTCAAAGATTAAAAAAGAAGACTTCGAATCCATGAAGTGAGAAATAAATGAGAATTTGAAACTTTGTTATTAGAGATAGATAGATTGAGAGAGACCCGATTCCACGAGTGCCACCAGTGACAAGAGCAGTCATTCCATGGAGAGACCATCTCGAGTCTTTGAATCTGCTGCTCTCTGCCATTGCAATTGATTTTCCCTCTCTCTGTTTGACAGTGCCTTTATGGATTAGGCAACCTTCGATGGTACAGCGTCAATCGAAAGGCGATGATTTATTTTGGTTTTATAAAATCAATTAGTATATAAAAATATTTAAAAATACTAAAAAGTTTAATTTAAAACAGATACAAAAAATAATTTTTTAAAATTTAAAAAAATAACACCAACTCTACATGTCTCAGTGCGCATTTGCATGAATAATTCAAAGGAATTGGCCTATTGGTTAAGAAATTATGCTTAACATTTTGGACTCAAATCTCAATGTCAATATCCGAAAGATTTTATTAAAGAGGCGTGCTTGTAAGATCCTCCGAGGAAAAAAAAACTAATCTTAATTAACAGGTAAATTAATTAGAAAATACCCTTTCAAGTTTTTTTTAAAAATAGAAAAATAAAAGGATATGGTTCGATGAATCAGGCAAGGGTCGCTTTAGCGGCTGCGAGAACCAAGTCAAACTCATCCGCCCAACAGTTATTCGATGAGATTCTGACACGTGGAGCCCCATAAAAATATGGACCGGGCTCTGCTAGGTGAACTGAGAGGCTAGACCGCAGTCGTAACCATGGCAGGGCTGGACGAGCCAGGCTGAAATCAAACACAATATACAATTAAATAAAATTGGGCCACCATGTCCCGTCCAACCAAATCTGACGCACAAGCCTCTTAGATGTCCACATCAGCAAATGGGCCATGGAGTCATTAACAGAATGACAGCCCTTTGCATTGCCATGCACGTGTATCCTGGAGCCTCTAACCACATGTCCCCCAGCTGGCGGGGTTGCTGTCTAGATAAATTCTCTGTTGAGAGACTGCCACGTACTCCCTGTTCAATGTTCCGTAAATTGCATAAAAATGAGATTTACAGTGTCTAATAAAATTTTACTTCTCGAAAATACCCGACCATTCGAAGACCTAGGCACTTCCTCCGTTCCATGACGTTTGTTTGTATGCAATATAAGAAAAAAAATATTTTATTTTACAAATATATATATAGAGCAATAAAATTACAGTACCAATTATAGAGAATAAAATTCTACAAATTAATTTTAATTTAACATGGAATAAAGGTTTGATTTTATCAAGTAATTTTTGTTTTTGTGTTTTAAAAGTGTTTATTTTTTATTTTTTTTTTAAATCAACTTTCTATTGTTTTTAGATTTATATTAGTATTAAAAATAAAATGTTAAAAATAAAAAATATTATGTTTAAATATTTTTAACTAAAAAATTATCAAAGAAAGCAACTAGACTGGAAAAGATAGTACTCTCAGTTATCAGAGACTCCAAGCCAGCAGACTAGAGTAGAACCTGCTATATATCCAATAGGAAATGCTGTCAAGGGACATAAAAGGACACTAAATTAACAACACAGGATGACCAAAGGAGCAAGCCATGCATAGGGTTTTTGAACACTGCATAACTCTTCCAAGAATCCTACACAAAGTAAGCTAAGCTCTGAGAGAGAGAGAGAGAGAGAGAGAGATCCCATTCCTTTCTATACATTCCTATAGTGAATCTCTGAAAGCAACAGAGAAGCAGACATCATACGCCCATGTGCACCTCTCTGAAGCCTGATTTATGGCTAGGCAACTTCTTTCAGCTCCACGCCAGACAAAACTCTCAACCAATCCTCTTAACCAGCTGCTACTTCATAGAAACCCAACCCTAACTTTTGCTGTACTGCCATTGCTTTACTGAATTCCTATCCTGTAATCAACCCGCAGACAGGTCTAGCATAGGGTTTTATTTAAAGAATGACAAATTCTTAGACAATTTTAGGCTTCTATAGGGTTTGGTCGTTGATTGTGAATAAATACAACAGCAACAGGTACATACAAAACAAAAGGAACGTATAAATAGTGTTTCCCTGATGTGACATAGACATGTCGTAGTAGTAGTAGCAAACTAGCAATTCCCTTTGATTTCTCGTTTTTTTTTCCTTGTCTGTTTGACTAGACGGGCAATGCCCTATATATTTTCTATTCAATTTAATTTGACTCTAAGGGAATGGGTTCAAGTTTTTGGACTTTGTTTTTTGAGATTTTCGAGAGGAAAGAATAAGAAGACAGGAGGTGTGTGGATTGAATACAGGGACGGGGCAAAAAGGTGCTGGTGTAATAGCTGGTTTTTTGGTGAAGGTAGAAATTATAAAGGTGAAAAGGGAAATCATGTCCCCTGATGTTAATCCAATGGTATGTAGCTGAAGTGACTTAACTGTCAGTTCCTTTTCCCCTTTAAAAACCCACAGTTAAGGTCATTTCTCTATCTCTCTTTATTCTCTGCTCTGAAATTGCAGTTAACGTCTAATTGTATTTAGTGTGCAAAAGAAGATTCACCCTGGTTTCCTTACAATCTTGGTTAAACTTTTCAGACAGGACCACGCTGAGAAAATGAATTCCAAATTAATGACCAGTATATACGTTTACAAGGTGGGTGGGTTCCATAAGGCAGAAACCCTAAAACAAATAATGTCGCGTAGAATAGGAATTAAATGGAAGTGCAAGGCAATTAAGAGAGATTATCTCAATTCTTTCTTTCGTTTTTACTGATAGGCAAAAACCCATGAATTGGAACTGATAGAAAACGAAAGATAACATATCAGATATGAGATGTAAAAGAAAGGCTTTTCATTCCTTTCAAATTCGATATGATCAGTACTACAAGAGTTGTTTCAAATTTGATATTAGCACAAGAGTTGTTTGCTTATAAATGATTAGATAATAGCTAGCAAAACCAGCTAGAGAAAAGGGGAAAAAGAGGAAGTGCCAAATTAAGAAACACTGTTTTCTTAATTTCTTCTCATGTTAACATGTTTATGTGCCCTTCAACCCGTACAATTGCACTCTACTACCACCACTACTTCACCTTTGGCGGCTCACCGAGCCGGAGCTCAAGATCTATGTCCTCCATGGAGCTAGAATTCGGTCCGATTGCCTCTGATTGAGTATATCCATCATATGAACGTGGCTTCATCAACAGCGAGAGCACTGAAACATTGGTTTTAGGCCCTTTGCAACTGATTGCCTCGTTACCACAAGAATCAGGAGATGATAAACTCTGGCTATTAGTAGCAGAACTCAAGCCCATAAATAAATCAGCTGCAGCGAAATTATCATGTCTCGAGCATGTAGAATCTAATTTACCTTGATTCTTTTCTGCTTCAGGTTTTGATTCTGAATCATTCAGAAGTCTAACTGCCAAAGAATGATCCGACCCTGATAAATTATTATGGAGATGAGGATACCCTTTATGCTGTCCTTGTTCGAAGCAAGAAGAAAAGGGAGAAACAAAGGCATGATCACTTAAATTTTCATGAGGGGACAAAGCTGAAAACCTAGAAGAGGAAAGAGTTGACGCGATATTAATAGTTCCAGAGACAGAAAGTTTAGGGTCAAGATCATAATTATCTAAAGTGCAAACCTCAGTTGGGAAATGAGATCCCAGTGATTTAAGTGACCTTCGGATATGATTCTGATGTCGAAAAACATCATTATGAGGACCAGGAGTAAGAGATTGCTTAAGCCTAGCCCTATCCCTCCTATGAACATTCATGTGACCACCTAGGGCTTGAGCTGACCTGAATTCTCTTTTACAAAAACTGCAAGAATAAGATCTTGGCGGCCATATGCAACCACCAAGATGCCCAGATGCATCTTCTGCAAAAGCTTTCTCTTCCAACGAACATTTGGAATTGGAGTCCGTTGCTGCTTCAAGCTGTGACTGCAGAAGTTGTTTCCTCTTCATCCACAACCAGTATTGAGCTTGCTCCATGGTGATTTCACAAAAAATATTGAATGGATCAGACTGAAAGGAAAATAAGAGGTGGCTAGGTTCTGAATGGAAGCTTTAATACAAGACAAGAGGTTATAATGGAAAAAAACACAACTAGAACTGCAATTCTGTACTCACTTACTATTGAATACATGAAAGCTACTTGAGAATCTATTAAAAGCTTACAAGCTGAAAAGTCTTCTTTTTCTAGGTTATGACAGTGGGTTGCTCCTCTCATTTGGCTCTTCCATTGAAGTTATACTGTTGTTTTTTGGCTAGTATATATATATATAACACAGTCACTGTTAGTGGGTATTATTTTTGCAATTTTTTGAAATGTGACATTTAAGTACCTGTTCAACATATTTTTTTCACACGCGTAGAATAACTACCGGTCATTAATAATAGAGGAGAGATTAAATTATAATATTGGCTACAATAATATACACTACCTAGCTCTATCTGTTTTTTTTTTCCAGTATTTGGGAGTTTTTTTTCTTCTAGAGAATCTCAAAAAAAAAAAAAAATTACGGAGGAGGAAAAAGGGTTGCGAATTAAGACGTGGTCCAACGAACTACAATATCCAGACAATTGGATCGTTTCGATGAGGGTTCGTACAGAAGAAATGGTAGGGAATAGGAATTTCTTCAGTGCACTCAACGTATTGCTGTGCTTCTTCGCGTGCGCTCTGATCTGTTCACATTATTTAAGAAATTACCAGAGAGCTTCTCGTAAATTTGAGATGGAATTGTCCAACGCCTTAAAGCGTATTACTGTTAATGATTTTGACTTTTGCAACCCAGTACTCCTCCGATCCTCAACTGGCATTAAGTTTAAATTTTATATCTTTTTGATGCTGTACGGTTTTGTAAATAGAAGACCACATTCCGCTCTTTTTTATTTTCTTAAACTGATAAAACCAACTATTAAAAAAGTTTTTTTTTTAATTGAAAATATTCATTGTTAGAATCATAAAGTAGAAGCTAAGCTTAGAAAGCATCCAAATAAGAAATCATCTTGGTGAGACAATCTGTACTCATATATGAGTACATTTTCTTAACAGAATATGACTATATGAGGCCAAGGAATTCCGTAGATTAACGTTCTTCATCCTCATTCTGATTTGATTGAATGTGGCGTGCAGATATCCTTGTCGGTGCGATTGCATATATATATATATATATGTTGTTCTTGTGAAGCTCATTCCAAAAGGAGTGATATCTGTGTTTTTCTTGTTATGTTTATGGAGGTAAATTGTAGCAGAATAACTCTGGATCCCCCAACAGTGATGAATTAGCTTCTTCATTTTAGCTAGGTTGGACACGAATATTTCAAGAGAGTTAGAAATTCAACATGACATGCCATGTTTTATGCGTTTTCACTCCAGTTTGCGGAGAGATTCATATGGACTGCTTGTGCTTAAACATTATACGTGACAAATCATTTCAAAAGAGCTGATCTATGGTTTATTAATAAGCTGTGGTTCCAAGAAATAGCTATATATTAGAGATCATTATGTAGCTTTTAATTTTCATGGAGCTACCTGCTTTCGTCCTTTTCATATGGTCTGCGCGCGCTTAAATCAAGAAACATATCACGAAACATATATAGTATCTTGCGATTCTATTTAGTACGAGTTAACTGCATAAACATCAAGCATTTTCGTGAATTACTTGGCAGACATCCATGTATAACATCAAGCTCACCGATCATTGGACCAAGAGAGTTAGATTTTCACTGTTGTTTTGGGAGTCACTTATATTCGGTCTCTTCTCATAGCCTCTCCCCCTACTTTATATGCAGAAGAGCCTGGGGAGACTCAGGTGCCAGCATGTCGACCATCTGATATATATATTGTGGGTGTCATCAAGTCGCAGAAGGATCGAGTGAAGAAAGGATCGATGAGAATTGAGGCAATGAAAATCGGGCTTGCTCTTTATTAAATGTAACGTTTTAAAATAACTTTATTTGTTTGCTTGCTTGTATGTGTGATGCAAGAAAACATTATATTTGTTAGTGTGGTTGTAATTATTTTTTAAATAATTTTTTATAGTAAAATAAATATAAATAATATTTTTTTATTTTTTTAAAATTATTTTTGATATCAGCACATTAAAATGATTTGAAAATATCAAAAATATATTAATTTAAAATTAATAAAAAAATAAAAATATTTAAATATTTTTAAAAATACTTTTAAAATATAGAAACAAGTAATAAAAGCCTTTGAGAATTTCAAATCCATCATCAAATAACAAAAACCCATCATTTAATGGTTACTATTCTCCAAGCCTTGCAAATGACTATATGAAACCGAACAGTTTTTGTCGGTTTCATTATATGTGAACTAACAGTCAAAGAAAGCTCTCTCTCCATTAGGACTAAACCAGCAGTGATAATAATAATAAAAATAAAAAATCAAACGAATCTGGATTTAATTTAAATGGGGTTATAAACAGGACATTTGAGAGCTGACAAGCCACCAAATTAAAGTATTTGGCCGATCATTTTGCTAATATCCACAGGGGTCGATTAGAAAAATATCAAGTGGGTTTTTTGGCATTATTTCATCCCGAGTAAATTGAGTGAGTTGCCTTAAACGAAATCGAAAGTTTATTATGACAACGGTGCTGATCGAGACAAGTAAGCATGCATGTAATAGCATTTATATATATATATCAGTAGGAGCATTTTCTTTCTTTTTTTTACTTGGATTTTTCCAATCGAGCTTAATGCGACTGGATGCTCGGATTTGTCACGGATTGGCATCGAATTATGTAGCCCTAGCTAGCTATTTATATTTTGGTTAGGGCACACGTATTATTAAACATGGAGGACCTATTCAAGCTACTAGATTTTTAAATTGTCGATATGTTATCTCACTATAAATTATGAAAGGAATTCGGGAACTCTGAAGACTAGTTATCTCCTGAAACATTGCCTTGGTGAGACAACTTGCGTGAGGGAGAATTCCCTGCTATAATATACAGTCATACCCCATCTCGAAACATTTGTCTTTCTTTATTTTTTGTCCAAGTCATCAAGACTGCGAAATTCCGATAGCTTAATCAAAGGGTGAATGGACATGCATTGACGTGTGAGAATGTGCAATCATTGACTATACAATATAAGACTACTGCTTCAGTAAAATACTCGTAAGATTGTCTTTGTATATAGTAGATATGTGCTTGCTACCTAAAATGTCTTGATTCTCAACTTGTGGAAGAAGTCATTGTAATAAAATACATTTATAATTTGTCTTCAAAATCATGTCTTGATTGCAAAACAACAAATAGAGATGGCTTAAAATAGACTTTTTTTTTTAGATAAATATAATTTTGAAATGATAATGAAGCTGAAACAATAAAAATATATAAAAAATTGCCGACTGATAGCAGAGTCGTGAATGGTATCTGGTGTGTGACATGACACTCGATGAAAAAAGCAAGTGATAACTCATTAGTTTGGTGGGCTTTTCTTTCAGCAGAGGTTCTCAAATTAAAGAAGTCTTTTTGGGCTAGAGATTAATCGACGAAGTAAATTTGCTCACATAAACATAACTTAAATTCAAAACCTTTATCTTATGTCGATATTGATATGGAGAAATTAGTGGGAAGATGTTCTCTATGTATGCCTAATGAATTCGTGTCTAAATTTATTTCCATTTCCTTTCAGAAGGCTTGCTGCATGCAGAAATGGATATGTAGGGTGGCTAGCTCGGCCTATTCCTGCCATCTCCTATTAAATACATCCCTTCTGGTGAGTGTTGTTTTCTCATTCTACTGTTATCATCTCTCCTCTCATCCTTCCATCTATGAACATGATTTTACGCATAAATTTATCAATTAACCTAGCCGATCTACTGAGTTTTTTACTGTAGCCATATATTTAGCCTTGTGTTTGGACTCCTCAGGTGCTGACTGCTGAGCCTTGAAGTGCTTTCTCGTGATTGGGCTATCTTTGCGATGTTTTTTTTTGCCTAGAAGCAGAACTGCAACCATTCTTTTCTTTTCTTTTCTTCGTATTCTCTTCATATTTCAAAATTAATTTAAAAAAATCACGTCAACCAATCAAGATTATAAAAGAGGAGGAAAGGAACGACTTTTTGTACGAGCCTCGACTGGCCTTGAGGAGAGGAAAAGGAAAAAGGAAAAAAGAACCAATTTAGGTCCAGTCCACTCATCTGCAGTGACAAGCTTGTGGGCTTGTGAGATGGATAGGCTTTGCCTGGAATCTTGGGCTTAATATTACGTTGCAATTTTTCAGGTGTTCCAGCCACATGGGCTATGGGCCCAGTGTCTTTTGGGATTCCCTTGTGCCAGGCTAGACCTTGCCATCTTCATCTCCAGTTGCCAACAGTGGAGATAAGATCCCTGGATGTGCATTCTGTACGGTCCAGCAAGGCCTGCATCAATCTAATTCATTTTTTTTAGATTAACTAAGATGTTTGGTCAGCTTGCGTGTATCTTAACTAATTTTATAAGATCTAAAATTAAAAACTATGTAAGTCTTTAGTGACCCTAAAATTTATGCGACTCGAACTTATAATTTCTGGAAAGTAAATTCAGAACTTGTCCAGCTAAATTATATCCCTCAGAGTTAATCTAATTCATTATTGAACAGTTGATTCAGTCTATCATTTTAAATAATTGAGGTTTGATCTACACATTTATAGTTGAATTTCATTGTGGAAGAGTATTTATCAAGAATATTTATCAAGAATTTCATTGTGGAAGAGTCGTTGGAAATTCCATTGAAATTAAACCTTCTGATTTCAGCAAACAACATCGACCATGACTAAAATGCCTTGGTGCGTCTAATTATCTTTTGATGTTATTATTAATCAGTAAGTGCCTACCATAAAACAGTTGGTTAATGGAAACCAAATTATTTTATAAATATATTAAAATAATAATTTTTTATTTTTAAAATTTTTTTAGGTAATGAGTTTTTTCAATGTCTCCATTATGTTTAATCCACTAAGTCTCACCATGAACGTCCCACGGAGAATAGTTTTCATTAGAGAGTTTTTAAGTTTCTTAATTGTGATTGTTTTTACATATACTCAAATTTTTATCATAAATCTGAAGTTTTTTAAATTAAAAAAAAAAATCAAAACCATTAAACATATTAATTAGCCATTATTCCAATCATTAAATAACTTTTTATTTACCCAACTTAGATTTTGAAACATTCATATCAGGGAGAAAAGATGGCACCTGAAGTTAATAAGATTATACTGTCAATTCTGGAAACAGAGAAAAATGTACCTTCACGGACATTAATTCTCGCCACTCTTAGTAAAGTTTCTCTGGGTGCTTTACCTAGCCGTATTATTCTCTCTAGTTGCCACGTATGATTTAGAATACGAAACACGGTAATAAAGTATTAACAGGTCGTCATTAGAGCACGGCCAAAAGATTTTTTTCAAAGATTTCGTATGTCACATGGAAGTGCCATGCTGTAAACACTTAGACATCGAAATCTTTACACTTGTTCGTTTTACGAGGTCTATTCTTTTCAGTTAGAATTTGGACAGTTCAACCTTCACAGGGAATGTCTGGCTGATGATTGTCTGGCAACCTTTTCAATTCAACATGGAAGTGATTATCATGCATTCCGACTTAAATTACATGAAAGAATTTTGAATAGAGCAGTAGCTTCGTTTTCCTTTCTGGATTGTTTGGAAATGGCGATTCAAACCTTGGTGTTGTGGTGCAAGATTTCCACAGAACCTAAGGATAAAATATAAGATTCTGCACCAGCTCCATTCCTAAAAGTCATCAACATGATCAATTGAAGACTTCTCTGACGTGGAACGATACAAAATGCTTCATGTGGGTGGAGCTTCCACTCTACACGAGGCAGAGAAGGACTAATTGGAATTCATTTGAATGCAGATGAATATGCTAAGAACCACCGAAGGGAGATAAAAGGTGAAAGGAAAGCATTTAGCAACTTTTCAATGATTTAAAGTTGAATATAAATGCCACTCGGTGACTTGTGCAATAATCAGATTGAAACATATCTCGAGATGGTTACTGCCAGAGTCCTCCGGTGCCATACCGTGCAAATTTATCGAATTTGGTAGCGCCATTTTCACGTTCAATTTATCAGTGGAACACCATTAACCTTGTCTAGCGTAATCAGACAGTCCTGGTCTTGGCATAAATAATGCCAGCAACAATGTTGGAATCATTACAACTGACATTTGTTTGATTAGGGCAATCTGACACTCCTCTGTACAGAAATAAACTAGGCAGTTTCACAATGTATACCCATCATATATAACACAAATTAGATATCTTAACTAATAAAGATGGTAGCAGCAGAAGACCTCTACAAACCAAGAACTAGCAAATAGCGTGTGAGGTTTTCGGTAATTACAGAGAGGAAAGAAAACTAGTGGAAGTTAATGATGCCGTACTATTGAGACTGGGGCGAAGACGAATGCTTCAGAAAACATAATCACTGAAAAGGGTATAGGCAGAGTAACAATGGGAGAGACTGTCAATAGCAACTGAAGCTTAGAAATCTTGGTTTCTTTCCATAACAAGAGGTTTCATTGCGAACAATTGTTAAGTGGGTGTTTTCTTTAAACAATTTCATGGCAAACAATAAATGATCACACAAACATGCTTGATTTATAGAATCCTCAATTACTGGCAAAGACTCCAAAGAGGTGACAAAAGACGATCTATGATAGATGTTTAATTCATTATAAAGATACATGTATACCTCTTATATAGATGAGAATAAAAGGAAGGCTATAGATATTTTACATACACCAAAGTTATTGCAAACCTGAACTCAAACGAAAATTGCAGCTGTTACAGATGCAGTGAAGCCGCTCCCCTGTGTTTCATTTCTTCAGTATGAAAAGAAACTAGTTGCAAAGCAATGTATCGCGTGTTGCATTTCCAGTAGTTGGATTCACCCTGATGAGAAATGGATGTATTTAATGTGGATCTATTCAAAATTGTTAGACAACTTCGTTTTTCAAGCAATACATAGGTCTTACCCATCTGCAAATTTACACAAGTATTCACGTTGGTCCTCTCTTAAGGGCACATCTGTGAAATCTGATCACACATGAAGTCAATCAAACAATAGAAACATACCAGTTATCACACTCACAGTCTCTCCCCTGGGGCACATTTAATCTCTAATGGGCATCTTAGGATGGTCATAGAAAGACAAACTTTACAGCTAGCGTTTATCACCCAAGCATGACTTTTTGGTTCCTAGCAAGTGTTTGGCTCCTAAAGAGATGACATAAGGCACAAATAGATTTTGCTTTGCTGCTAGAGAGAAGACTCGACTTTTATATCATGACCTCTTCAACAGATAGAAGTTCTTGATATTAAAACCAGTAGTGCTACACCTACCAGCTCCTGTTATATTTGATCCTCTAAAAGATGTGTTGCCAGTAGCAAGTGCACCTTCCAAGTTAGCATTGCTCAAATTTGCCTGCAGAAAGAGGTGGAATCAGCATTAAGACATCACCAAAGCATGCATGAAATTATAGAATTAAGCTAAATTCTTTAAGCTTCAACAAATTATTCTAGACTGCATCAGCTACTACAATGCCTGCAGGCTGGTGTTGTCTAGTAAATTGAATGTGCATCTGAAAACACATTTACATCGTAAGGCACCCAAAGAAAGTTGCTGAAAAGGCATTATATCCCTAAGATAACACGTAGTTGGATAAATAACGGAATGATACCACTTTTGTCCTGTTACTGTTTCAGAACATTCTCTATCTGTATATGCTGAAATACTTCTAGTATTGTTATTAGACATCTAAGTTAATAGCTTTCAGAAGCTGTATAAAATGACCACCTTTGTCACATTTGCCAATGAGAAATCTGCACTTCTAAGGTCAGCATCTGAGAGATCAGCCCCTGTATGACACACCAAAACAGAAAAAAGAAACAAGAAACCATTATCCAGGAAGCATAAGAACAAAATCATATCTTCCAAACCAGCTGCATCATGCATTAGCTAAATTTGACGAGTTTTGAATAGCAGTAGCCACATCATACTTAACATATCTTGAAGGCCAGAGTTATCTATTTGAACGTATAAGAAAAAATTTCTTCGTCCACCTAAAACAGAATACGCATACATTTCATACTGATAACACCCGCTGACCATCCATTTATGTTAAAACATTCTAAGAAGGCATGTAGATGCAAAACTTCCTTCCAGCCTATGTTTACATCATGGTTTGGAATATGCAATGTCTATCAATAAGTTTTCAATCCCCAACCATAGAATCCTAAAATAGAACCAGTATAGAAGGTTAAGAAAAACCTGTTAAATCAGCATCGAAAAAACTAGCTCCCAACAATTTTGCACCTTTGAAATTTGCTTGTCTTAGTATGGACTGAAACGGACAAAAAATTAAAAACTCGATCATTCCATTAGGAAGAAATTAAACAAAAAATTAAAAACTCGATCATTCCATTAGAAAGAAATTAACCAATAACAAACTCACTTAAATTTGAATATACAAATAAAAAGAGAAGGAAATAAAAAATCTAACTAAATCATATACCGTCTTAAAATCTTGCTTAATCAAAGTCCTGCCACTAAAATCCTTGCCAGTAAGATCCTGACCCCTCGTAACTTCAGAACCATACGGTCCTCCTCCCTTTACATAGCTCCACAAATTGTCAAATCAATAATTTTAAAAAAATAGCAGCAATCAGTTCTCTTTCTTTTCTGGGTCCCCTTTAATTAACGAAAAAGACCAGCAAATAAGTTAAAGTTCTTTTATTTACAACAAATTTCTCATCAACTAAAGAAACACTAAAAAGCAAACAGAGTTAGACAAATAAAGAAACCATGAATCTCCCAACTTCGTTACCTTGAATGCAAGTGCAGGATCAGTAAAAAAGAGAGAAGCAGAGAGGATAGCAAGGAATCCTGTCTTTGCCAAATCTTCCACCAGCTGCTTGTTTGGTATCAATGCCTGTTGTTGAAGAAACAATGAGAAAATGTGGAACCGAAAAAGAAAAAGATGAAGAAGAAGAGTGTAATGTACCTGTGGCTTATCACAGAGAGAGAAGGATAGAGAAGGCAAGTGTGGGATTGAGAGGGGAGGTTTGGTTAGTGAGAGATGGGGTTTCGGTGGGATTTTTGTACATAAAATGACGTTAAGAAGAGCCATTTCCTTTTTTGATCTCGTAATTTCTGTTGTCTGCTAAGAAGGCAAGTCCATGCTCTATTTTGTTCTGTTCTGATTGATGGATATGGATAACGAGAATAATGGGATTGGATGTAAGGATATCTTCTGGTGTGATAACTTTTGCAAAACCATTCTGTATACTTCAGCACTAATCTTTAGCCACGTAGTTCTTTCTTTTCTTTTTGGGCTAAAAGTTCACAAATCTCTAGGCAAGGTGAGAGGGCGTTTAGTTATTGAAACAACCCTCCTGTTTTGGCCCATAGCTATAGAACAAGCCAAGATTTGTAAAGGATTTGCAGTGGGCTGGTTTATCTGTTATGCGTAAGGCCCAATGGGCTTATTTTGATCACGATCGTTGAAAGTCATTTTTAAAGTATGCCTGGGTGCACAAAGGGCCATGCACCCTCTCTAACCACTCGATGGAATATAAGCCTCCATTTGTGCCTCTTATTTTAATATTTTCAGCATAGATCACATTTTGTATCGTGGTGTTTTTCATTTAGAAAATATTTTTTATAAAAAATTATTTTATAAAATTTATTTTGAGAGTCTAAAAATACTAAAATAATCTAAATTGAAACAAAAAAAATTAATTTTTTGAAACATTAAAACAAACAGCCTCTTCAAAAAGACACTATGTGTTATATAATTGTGAATTAGAGAGCCAAGGGAAAATATGGACATCTTATGTGTGCATAAAATATGATAGCTACCTATTTTTTTTTTTTTTTTATCATTATTAAAGTAGTAGGTGTTTGGACTAGCTTATATATACTTTAATTAATTTTATAAACTTTAAAATTAATAACAATATAAATTTTTAATACCTTTAAAATTTATAAAATTCAAACTAATAATTTTAAAAAAATAAATTTAAAACATTATAAATTAAGCGAGTTATAGCTACCGACTTTACTATTTACTTGAAAAGGGTATCAAACCCAATCTGATTTTTTTTTTTTTTTGTTGGGTGAGAACAGGTATACAGAAAGGACAGTGTCAAGAATTAATGGAAATGATAAGGAAACACTGTTGTAATAAATTCTGGAGAGCAAGGAAGTACCAAATTCCATTCCAGTTTTGGACGTCCATCATTACTCAAGTTGAGAAGCAGGAAAACGACTCCGATGAGTCTAATAAAAGGTGGTCACAGACAGAGCAGAACTTTAATTGAAATGGGCCCAGTCGAGAATCAAGTTGCGACCTTTGCTTATCACTTTGGGAACACAACCGGAAGGAAACCTTCAAAAAAAAAAACAAACAAAAATTAAGACTGCTAGACACGTGGGCACCGCTTTAGCAAAAGATAAATGGAGCGATTAACATGTAAAATAAAAGCAAATGGCGAAAAGACACGTCAACAAAAGTTGTGATGAAATATTATATTTTGTTATTATATTTTAATTAATGTTGTGTTTTATATTTATAACATCTATTCAAATTTAGGGTTTACCGATAGCGTTAATTAAAACAGTTGATTGGTTAGTGAGGAAAATCAACATTGTCAAAACTGCCAAAATTTTAAATATAAAGATTTAACAGCTTGAATAGTAATTCCATGTTACTTTAAGAAAATAACTTATGAAAAATCATGTAAATTTTTCAGCTTAATCTTAAGATTTAATAAAATATTATTGTATTTTTAAGTTATTATTTTAATATTATATAACTATATCTAGACCTATTCTATTAATTTATAAATATATTTATTAGATCATTCACGTAATTTATTCGAGGAATATAATATCTAGTTATGATATATCTTTACCTAACTGTTTAGAATTATTTATAAAAAATATTATATGAATAATAATTTTTTAAGATTTTAATTGAAATAAGTTTTTATATCTACAAGTTTTACAAAATTATATTTTTTTATTTATAAAATATTTTTTAAAAATATAATTTTCATGTACAATTGACCGGTTATAACTATATCCAACTAGCCAGCCTTGTTTATTTAAATATCTTCCTTCTGAAATATGATAGTTATCTTTGACGTGTTTGAGAATAGGAAATTTTAGTAGTGTGACAATGCAATAAAAGCTTTACTTCGCTATTTTTAAAAAAAAGTAATATCATGACGTCAAAAATCATAATTTAATGTACTAATTTTAAAAAAATCCACTGAAAAGGGGGTTAAATTACACAGATTAGATAGTTAAGTATACCTATGGGTAGTCGAGCCATGTTCCTAGCCTTGGCATTCGATTCCTTGTCGGGACTTGTAGACAATGACGTGTTCCCACTCGCCACCAAACTCTCTCGTCTCTTGCACTTCACCCCGCGCACCGCCACCAGACAAAACCCACCTCTTAAGAAATGCTAGGAGCCACCATCAAAAACTAGCCTGACCTCCCGTCTCCTGTCCTCTTCCTCGCCATAATTACACTCTGCTTTCTTCTTCTTCTTCTATTCTTCGGTATCTGTGTTTGAACAATTGAGCGTGTTCTGGCATTATTGTAGCTTCAGGTTGGTATTTTTGTGCAGTTTTGAATAAGCTGGAGATATTTTTCGTATTATTATTATTTTTAATTAGTATGTGTTTTGATAAGTTTATATATATTTTAATTAATTCTACATACTATAAAGTTAATAATTATATAAATTTTTAGTAATATTGTGATTTACAAGACCTAAACTAATAACTTATAATAAATAAATATAGAATCTTACCAGCTATATTCATATTAATAATTTTTCATATTATCAATGATTGAAGTACTAAAATATTACAAATTAAACCAGCATAAAAAATAAAACATAACATTTTAATTCTCTTTATCTCTCTTTTTTATGTTTGCAAAACAAATTTTTACATTTAAGTTTAAGGATTTTTATATAATTTTTACAAATTTATACGAAACTAGCTTGAACAAATTTTTACATTAATTATTTATCAATTTAGAAATTAAACTTTTCTGTGACTTCAAATCCGTAATTAAGTGTCACACTCCGTATTTATTTTGATTGTTCAAGCTAGTTTCGTATAATATATAAGACTGCTTGGTATTTTTTATTTTTATTGTTTAAATCAAACTCGAATTGACATCAAACTTTGATTGTTTCATGCACATGGGTATAAGATAGCTATTATTTTTGTATTTTTTTTTATAAATGTTAATGCTAGTATAAAAAATCGTTGTGCATGCCATAAATATATTTAAAAAATTTCACATAAAATGATGTTTTGTTATGTACCTTTCCGCTAATAGATTCATGATCACACTATTATAAAATAATATAAATTATATTCTAGAACTTTAACTAAGAGCTTAAACTATTGGATTGAGTTGGTTCTTTGATATGGTATTACAGTCTTGATGACCTAATGGTTACGAGTTTAAATTTCATCATCCCTATTTATTTGATAAAATTAAGCACAAGATAGTGTGGACCTGTGTAAGTTTCAAGCCCAAAGGACTTTTACTTGAGGAGACGTGTTAGAAAATAATATAAATCATATCCCGAAACCTCACCTAAGAGCTCAAATTATTGGGTTGAAATGGTTCTTTAACAACATATATTTGTAGAATTCAATCATTTAAAGTGTCAAAATTATCATAACAAGTTGATTAAAGCGATGAAGAAAACTATGATTCAGACTGTTTATAAACATGTGAACATAACCTAAACTTTAAAAAAGATATAAATGCAACTAACACAATTATGTGTATGTTTTTTAAACAACACCACATAAAATATAAGGTTGTGTTTGAAACATGGTTTCTTAAAAAATTAATTTTTTTATATGTTTAAATTATTTTAATATGATAATATCAAAATGAACTTTTTTTATAAATATATTATTTTAATGCATGTATTTTTTTAAAAAATTAAATTATAATCATTATAAATTGTTCATCTTTATTTGGAATTATAGTTATAATTGTTTTGAAATTAAAAAAAAATTTAAATTATTTTTAAAATATAAAAACAAATCTAGGAAAACATTGCTATCAAATGAAAATGATGGACAAAAGGAACAAAATGATGAATGTTTCACGTAATGGTACGCTAGTAATTTACCGAGAAAACCCGTAATTACTGACCAGTGTGATGCTAGTCACTGGTCCAGCTTTCATGTTAGGCAGTGGGTGGGTGCATAGTATAAGAAGTTATTCAATGAGAAGCTTGAAACTTGTAGTGCACAAAACCGAAAAAACCAGTGAGACAGGAAAAGACCAGACTCTGCAAAACCGCTGTTGGATGTAGTGATACGCGTTACACGAATACTTATCGTACGCCTAAGTGAATTTTTAACGTACACCCACATCTCAGAACTGTTAAAGCAGCGGGCAAAGTACTCCTACCAAATTTGGAGTCTTAGCTGACTTCTGTGTACTTCACAGTGCTGTAAAGTTCTTTGTTTTTCTTTTTTCTTTTTATTATTTCTTTGACCAATTCGCACTATACAGTACTCAAGTATACATGAGAGATGAGGTGAGTTTCTTCCATACAGGTGTTTGCTTTCCAAGGTCTTTGAGAAAGGGGAGAATTTTCTGCATGTTTGGTTTCATTTGGAGTTAGATCTTTACAAGTTTCTGGGTTCAGAGAAGTGGGTTTTGTGTTGCTGGATCTGATTCTTATGAATTTGGAAGGTAATGTTTAGGGTTTTGATTTTCGCATGCAAAACAAAGGAAACCCATATATATCTCTTATGTCTGATTCATTCAACACGGGAAGCTAGTAGTATTTAGTAACCGGGTTAGTGGGTTTGGGTTGAATTCGATCCTTTCTTCTGGTGAGAAGGAATAAAGGATAAGGTTATGGATTATATCTGTTTGGACTTGTTAGCTGATTTCTCTCAATCTGCATCTAGCTTGCTGCAAGCAAACAAATAACAAAGAGGGTAATAAGGCCAAGATACTCTTCCATCTTTCGTTGTTGTGTTCTTGTCGGTTACTGATTCAGAAAGGAACTGGTATAGAGTGAGACAAGAGCACCGAAAAAGAGTTACAATACAAATATAAGCTATCCTTAGCTTATTGTCTCTTGGATTTCTTTTTGTGTTCGAAAGCCTAGGCCTTTCTTGGTTCTATCAAGAATCGATCAAACATGGCAAATCGTTGGTGGGCTGGAAATGTTGCCATGAGCGGTGGAGATCCAGTATCTTCGATTCCATCTCTTCACTTGAGAAATCTTGAAGAAGAGAGTACTCCTCCAGGTTCGAACCGCTTAGGTCCAAGAAGAGAACAGAATTTCATTGACACCAACACCAATAGCCCTAAAACACCCACCACCGCCACACTTTTTAGTGCTCAAAACCAAAGCCAAAACCGAGAAGAGCAAGAGGATAGCAGAGACAACACCAATAACCAAGAATCTGGCGACTACATAGCTCATGAAACCATTGAACCAGGTAGTGGTAGCACATCTCGCAGGCCTAGAGGCCGACCTGCCGGTTCGAAGAACAAACCGAAACCCCCCATCGTCATCACCAAAGAAAGCCCTAATTCTCTCCGAAGCCATGTCTTAGAAATCAGCTCCGGCAGTGACATTGTGGATAGCATTGCCAATTTCTCTCATCGCCGACATCACGGCGTTTCTATCCTTAGTGGAAGTGGCATTGTGGACAATGTTACTCTTAGGCAGCCTGCAGCACCTGGTGGGGTTATCACTCTTCATGGAAGATTCGAGATTTTATCACTTTCCGGTTCGTTTCTGCCTGCCCCGTCGCCTCCGGGAGCAACGAGGCTAACTGTTTATTTGGCGGGCGCACAAGGGCAGGTGGTGGGAGGAACTGTGATGGGGGAGCTAGTAGCAGCAGGACCGGTTATGGTGATTGCAGCAACGTTTAGTAATGCAACGTATGAAAGATTGCCACTTGAGGAGCAAGAGCAAGAAGGGATGCAATTGCAGCAACAAGTGGATTCGTCAGGGACTAATAATGGCAATGCTGCTGCAGGTGGTGGTAATAATCCCGGGACTCAATCTTCTCAGGGTCTAGGTGAGCATGGTTCAATCCCTGTGTTCAATTTGCCTCCTAATTTGTTACCTAATGGCCAAATGCCACATGATGTGTTTTGGGGTCCCCCTCCTCGTCCTCCCCCCTCTTACTAATAATGTGATATAGAGAAAGAGAAGAGCTGTTAGTTTGTATTGGATGACTGATTATGTGCAAAAGTATTTTAGACAGTTTTATGTAAGCATAATGAAGAAGATAGCTAGGACATTTTGGTTTAGTCTGTGTGAACTAGCTGGTTCTAATCGTTAGGTTTTGCTTGTTGTTGAAACTCTTTGATGTTTGATCTGTTGCTTTTCTCTAATCATCCTTTTGTGGAAGAATATTGTATTTTTTGATGATGTAGGAAAAGAAGAAATATACTAGTCAAGAACTGCAATCGGTGCTAATTAATAGAAATTTGGGAATGAGACCAGATAACCTTTTTTTCTTTTCTTAGGTAAGCATGTCAATCATATCCTCATATGTTATGTGCATTATTTGGCTTTTCCCTATTTAAAATGGTTAGAATTTTGCGGAACATTGTTTCAGATATGTGTGAATTGGGAAAATTTTGGAAGTACTTCATCTTACTCCATCAATGTAACAGTTGATTTTTACTTTGAATATGAAATGTGGGGTTGATGCATCTGCCCTTGCCTTCGAATGGGTCGTTTCATATTCCAAATTGGTCGAGCTTTTGAAAATGGTGGAATTTTTCATCATTAGTGCACGGTGGGATAATATAATTTGCCAAGTTGGGTTGTCACTCGTACGGGCAGCTGATGATTTGAATACTTTACTCTTGCTGCTTCGGGAGGCTAGCTAATTCCTGGCCAAAGATAGCAAATTGGCTTCTACACTTGAATTTTCTTTTAGCATCTAGCATCTTCCAGTAAACTATTATTGGTAAGAAGTGTCTAGGGTTCCAATAACCTACATATTGCATCCAGTTACGTAGATGCACGCTAAGATCGTCCAGAACACACACACACACACACACATACACTAGCTTGTTACTCTTATGCATGCGTGGTGGAAGTTCTTAATGTCAAATTAAGAAGAAGAAACCTGGACAAGTCTTAACTATCGGAGCTTGTCATCGTTTGGGAAACCCACCCTTGGGTTTTCCCGATATATTACTTCTATAGCAACATTTGCTTCGCTGATAGGCAGCTTAGCAAGTTCTAATTCCGATATGCGATTGCATATAATTAGAATTTTTAGCTTAATGCTTAGAGCTCATCATTGTTTAGGAACTCACCACTTGTTTATTCTTGTATATGTATTCCTTCTATAGCAATGTTGCTTCATTGCTTGGCAGCTTAGGAAGTTCTAATTAATTGGTTTAGCAACTTGAGACTAATCTATTTCAGGATGTTGATCTCTTCTTTGGTTTAGTAACTTGAGACTAATCTATTTCAGTACGTCTCTTCTTTGGTTTAGCAACTTGATACAGTTCGAGTTCTTTCTAATCTTTACTTTTGTCTTGTACAATCATGCAATCACTTTATATAATGTCCTCAAGTTGAGCATGAGCTTTACAACTGGGAAAAAAATGCAAAACCGTTTTCTATATATTGGAAATTGAAGATTGAAGAAACCAGTGTTTGCATTCCCTTGATTATAGCTAGCTAGAACTCTGTGCTGGTCTTCTGAGCATGAATTTTCTTTTAATTTTGTTAATTTTATTAATTATTGACCGTTTGAATTACTTGAGATGTTAGAACTGAGAGCTTGTCATCACCTACTTGTGCATGATATGATGTTGGTTATTACTAGTATGGCAAGCTGCCGTGAGGGTTGCGAAAGATTTATTTTGTGCATTTTACACCATTTTATTCAAAGGTAGTTGATGTAATGTTGCGGGCAAGTTTTCAAAGTGGTTGGATAGACATTGAAGAAAATATGAATAGTTATGTGCTATGTATATATGCGTGTGACATTAACACGAGTAGAGAAGACTTGAGACTTACCTTGGATGGAGGTTAAGTATGGTCGACTATGCATGTGGCACAAACTTAAAGGAAAGAATGTCATCCTTCCGATAAATAGAATACCAGAAGGAAAGGTTGCTTTTACGGATTAATGAGAAATGCAAAATTGTCAGTGTTCAACAGGAAATATTTCTTGTACCAACGTTTTCCTGCGACGGACGTACATGGATGTCTTGTAAGCGTGGTGTGTCAAGAATGCAAGGTAACGTGCATGACTAGTGATTGATTCGTTTTTGAGAAAACGAGCCGTTTTGCTATCATCACTCTTAATTTGCTCGAGTCAATATTGTTAACAGCTGGATTAATTGATTTGATCAATTTCCTTTCGCTGACAGGGAATGAAAATCTCGCGTGCTTGCTTGGTTTGTGTGAGTGAATCTTTTATTTGGAATATTTTGGTCTCGTATTAATTAGCAGTTTAACTCTTGAATCTGGTTCTGCTGCCTCTGCCAAGCCTGAAAAATCAGAATATTGCACCCTCTATAATGCATGATGATAGTGTTTTTAGATTCGATCGGATTCTCATTCCCGATGCTCATTTGATTTGGTCTCATTGGGTTGCTTCCATCATTTCAAATGTACATAATTTTGATTGCACACATGTCCATGTATGCTCGAGTCCGTATTTCATGTTTCAAATTGAACTAGGAAATTCTTACAAGTTGCAAGCTATCCATCATGTCATGTCGGTTAGTGCGCCTTCATCCTTGTTGTTAGGCTGATCTAATATTTGTAAATCTCGACTTTACTTGTAAAATAGCATGTTTTTATGATTTAATATGTATTTAACATGCAAATTTGAATTAAAAATTTGAAAATTAATAAAATCAAACTTGATTTATGCAAAATTAGTAAAGCTAAAAAAAGATTTACGCATAATGGTAGTCTTTATTATCATCAGTTTATATATTTTTTGTTTTATGAGAAGATCAAATGGTAAGGCCTAACTGTTCAAGCGTAAATTCTGGGATTAAATGGTTGGCTGAGACTAAGGATCATCCCTTTTTTCCCCCTTCTTTCCATGACAGACATGAGAAAAAACTGGTGTTGAACCATTTTGCCTGAAGAAACTGTTATTATGAACCTATAAATAGCAGTCTCTCGACATTTCGAGTGACATGCATATGTTTAGATCCAGTTGTGAACCTCTACTCCATTTTGATGGTTATGGAGACTTGCTGACAAAGAAAGATTCAAACTGTATTAGAAAACTATTACTTTAGATTTGCGTAGTCCTCTTTCTCACCCATGAAGTCTATCAGTCTCGCAGGATCCACACGTTCACACACATTCTACAGCAGTACTGAAATGGCGAAAGATTGGTGACCATAACTGGCTAGAGATGACATGGCACGTTCAGTCCCAGTTACATCAAATTGCCATCTCGTATTCCTTTTCTTTTTTATTTCTTTCTTCTTGCTTCATCTGCACACATTTGTTGTAAATTAAGACCTGGAACACTTGACTCAAGATGAGATGTTTCTTGTTTGGTCAAGTTGCTGGCATTCCTCTTCCCAGTGTAGCCTAATCCTTCTTTCTTCTCTCTTTTTTACCTTTCTCCTGTATCGATGCAGCGGCTTTTGATATTGTTCCATGGAATGCCCGACAATATCAAGCAGAAATAAATAGTATCATATATTCATCAAAATAAAAAAATAAAAAACTTTAAACAAAAGGGTTATTTTTGGTTCTTACAAGATTGATGAAAAATGGAACAGAATCTCGTTCTATTTTCTGTTGAATGTTCTTGGCTCTCTAAAATCAATTAGCAGGATCATTCTAATTTCCACCATCAATTCCTAAGTAAACCAACATTACCTAAAGTAAAAAAGATTGAAACTTCATACAAAAGGGTATATTTGGTTCATTCTGGGATTCAAAAATTCAAAAGGGAATGAAATCTTTTCCATTCCTTTAATTTGAAGCTAGGTCCTTGACGTTTTCTGCTTCCTGTTTTCTGGTTAAAGTAAGAGCTGAAAATCAAGTCCGGTCCTCCTACTTTTAACACACTGCGAATTGAACCTCCCGCGTGTAATTTGATAAAAAAAGAAAAAAGAGAACCCCATTGACGGTTAAAATGATCTTAGCCCTTCACTCGTAGGCCGTAGCCACCCGGGTGTTACAACCTGCGGCTAAAGCGTGGTAGCCGGCGCCCTTTCCCGGTCTCCTTTTCTATTTTTTTTTTTTTCAAGCCGCAATCGAAATCCATTTTTTTTCTAGTATGCTAGGGCTTAGTAAGCAAATCGAAGGAGTCGTCAAGCTGGGGCAAGTCAAGTTAGTTTTTAGCAGTCTCAGCGAGGCGCTAGGTAAAAGGCTGCTAGGGCGTGAGTTTAGTTTCTTAGCACAGACAGAAAAGGTTAGGGCAGCTGGGGAATTAGTTGAAGTTCAAGCATCTCTTGTCTGTAAAAGGATAATCTCTTCCAGTCTATCCAATTGCATAAATCACCGCTTTCTCTCTCTCTCTCTTTAAGATCAAGGTCTAAGAAATGTTGATGATCCTGAATTGACTTGATGCATTCCCGTGCGGTCTTAGACCCTTTGTATCGAGGTATCGAGTGAACCCATTAAATTAAAGGAGAGATGAATGAAGGCTTGTCCCAGCCCTTTTCTCTCAATCCAATCTCGTATTTACAGAGAAGAGAGACAGCGCTCCTTTAGAAGCACTGGCTCATGTTTTCCAGGGTTGCAATACCTTATGTGAATAGTATATAAAAAGTCAGATTTAGGATTTATAACATCTGTAATCTTTGAATTTAATTCTATTTAAAAGTTTTAATGAAATTTTATGTTTAAAATTTTCTTGGTGTTAAAATTTAAATATAATTCAATTTCTAAAAATATTATAAAAATAAATTAGGGGTTTATATTTTCAAAAAAGATAAATTTAATATTAAAATTAATTTTTCTTAAAAATTGCATGTTGGTATGTACTTGTACTTGTTCGTGCATATTTTTTTTTTGTATAGTTGTAATTTTTTTTTATTCAAATTAATTTGTGTATGCTTTAACTAATTTTCTGAATCCTAAAATTAAGTGCTTTAGGGTTTGTAATTTTGGTGATAGGGTAAAGTTGTGGGGGTTATAATTTTTTTCTTAGAGAGCAAGAGATGCATGGAAAGAATATTGAAAAGAGAAAACTTGGTGATTTTTTAGAATTACTGACATGTGCTATAAAAAATGATGTAACATATTAATATTGATTGATAGAATCACATTATAATTTATAAAATGTCACTAATTAATTAAATGACTAAAATTATAATCCATACAAGAAGTTCTTCCCAGAGGAGCATCAGGCAGGAGATGCAACAGTCCCATACCCGGGGGTGATTACTTGCATGAATAGCGACGTTTCCCTTGAGCAGTGGTTTTTCTCCCATTTCCAACTACTTGAGGAGGACATTCTATTGAGAATGGCAGTGACTGTGTGGTCTATTTGGATTCATCGCAGTGATCACTTATGAAATAATGGATCAATGCCTTCGCATATAGCAGTCAAGACAGGCCTGGATTTTCTCAACATCTGGACTGGTGCTCAGACCAAATCAACCACACCTTCACGTCAGCATTCTTTCCATAACTGGGAAAAGCCACCCCTAGGGTTTCTCAAGTGCAGTGTAGATGCTGCTATCTCAAATAATGTTGCAGGTATGGGAGTTGGTTTTTTGCTCAGGGATGGCACTGGTACTGTCTTTTAGTGTGGCTGCTGGCAAACCACAGGTGCTTTCGAACCACGCATGGTAGAGGCATTAGCTCTTACAGGGGTTTTGGAGAAGCTTCATACACTTGGTTTCAACAATATCATCGTTGAATCAGATGCAAAAGCCCTTGTAGATGGCATTGCCTCTACAAAATTAGCTCACCCTGATATTTTCGAATATGGGTTAGTCCTACAGGGCTGTCGCAGATTGATTGATGGTTCAGCTACTATTAAGATTGTTCATGTCAGCAGAAATGCCAGCTCAATTGCGCATTTTCTTGCTAATTTGTCATTTGATTTTATGGGTGATGTTTCTTGGAGTCACTCCTGATTTTCTCTGTACTGTGCTTTCAAGTGATGCTTAATAATACAGCTACCTTTCTTAAAAAAGAAATGAAAAGGACCACTCTGTCCATTATTATCATGCGAGGAAGTACAACTTCGATTCTTTTGTTTTTTTTTTCTTTTTTTCTCTTAAAAAAAATATTTTGAAAATAGAAAAAGAGACTCTCTGTCTCTCTCTCTCAACTTCACTATGAGAGTAGGGTTTACTTACACACACAAAACCCTAAGCCCAAGCACTCTCTCAACCTGCAAATTGTAGCTCTAGGTTAGCCAATGATTCTTCATGCTCTGCTTTTTCACACACACACACACTCTTTTCCTGTCTTGTCTCTGTTTTTTTTTTTTCCCATATAGTTTCGTGAATTTGGACAGGTCCAGTGTAATGGCGGGTGCCCGAGAAATCGCAGCAGCAACAGAATTCTTGCTTGTAAGTCCTTTTTTACAATCACTTTTCTTGATTGTGATATGAAGGATAAAATTTTCAGTTTAATTTTTCTTGTTTCTGCACTTGCAGGATTCAATTTCTTGTTAATTGTTCTAGAAATCTTATTTTTTTTGTGATTTTTTTTCTTCCTGGAATTCTATTACAGGGTAACAATAGGAAAACCCTGTATGTACAGAGAGATTTGCCTATTAATCGACGGAACTAGTTGCTGTTGGGGATGCTTCGTGGTCATAGGCCTGCGTTGGGTGTATCTAATAAAAGGAGTGTTTCATTGAGGTGTCGTGCGCAATCAAAGCCTAGAGCTTTGGTTTCTGGGGGTGTGACGAGTTCTGTTGATGAGCAATCAAGTTTAATTGAAAAGCCCGCGCAAGAACTGATTCATTTTTATCGCATTCCGTTGATTCAAGAGAGTGCAACTCTTGAATTACTTAAGTCTGTTCAAACGAAAGTTTCAAATAAGATTGTTAGTTTGCGAACTGAGCAGGGCTTTAATATCGGGATTCGGTCTTGGATTTCAAGCCAGAAGCTTGGGGTTCTTAGGTGGCTTCTACAAGAGACTTATGAGCCCGAGAATTTGGGGACTGAGAGCTTTCTCGAGAAGAAGATGAAGGAAGGAGTGAATGCTGTGATAGTCGAGGCTGGACCCAGATTGTCTTTTACCACAGCTTGGTCTGCGAATGCTGTATCAATTTGTCATGCTTGTGGGTTGACAGAGGTTACTAGACTGGAACGGTCAAGGAAGTACTTACTGTACAGTAAGGGTGTGTTGCAAGATTATCAAATCAATGAGTTTGCTGCAATGGTTCATGATCGGATGACCGAGTGTGTTTATACTCAGAAGCTTTACATCTTTCGAAACCAGCGTAGTTCCTGAGGAAGTTCGATATGTTCCTGTCATGGAGAGGGGTAGAAAAGCATTGGAGGAGATTAATCAGGAGATGGGGCTTGCGTTTGATGAGCAAGATTTACAGTATTATACTAGTTTGTTCAGGGAGGGAGGACATCAAGCGGAATCCGACAACTGTGGAATTGTTTGACATTGCACAATCTAATAGCGAGCATAGCAGGCATTGGTTTTTCACTGGGAAGATTATTATAGATGGACAGCCCATGAATAGAACTCTTATGCAGATTGTGAAGAGCACGTTGCAGGCGAATCCAAATAATTCTGTGATTGGTTTCAAGTACAACTCGAGTGCAATCAAAGGCTTCCCTGTAAAGCAATTGCGGCCTGTTCAGCCCGGCTCAACATGTCCCTTAAATGCAAGCAACCGTGACCTTGATATTTTATTTACAGCCGAGACTCATAATTTCCCGTGTGCAGTGGCACCTCACCCTGGGGCAGAGACAGGTGCAGGGGGTCGAATTAGGGATACTCATGCAACAGGTAGAGGGTAGTTTGTTGTTGCATCTACAGCTGGTTACTGCGTTGGGAATCTGAATGTTGAGGGGTCTTATGCGCCATGGGAAGATCATTCTTTCACATACCCATCAAACTTGGCATCACCTTTGCAGATTCTCATTGATGCTAGCAATGGTGCTTCAGATTATGGAAACAAATTTGGGGAGCCCTTGATTCAGGGCTACACTAGAACGTTTGGGATGCGACTTCCTAGTGGGGAGAGGCGGGAATGGTTGAAACCAATTATGTTCAGTGGAGGCATAGGGCAAATTGATCACACCCACATAACGAAAGGGGAACCTGATGTTGGCATGCTGGTTGTAAAGATTGGAGGTCCTGCTTATTGAATTGGAATGGGAGGTGGGGCCGCATCAAGCATGGTGAGTGGCCAGAATGATGCTGATCTTGACTTTAATGCTGTACAGCGCGGAGATGCTGAAATGGCACAGAAACTGTATCGTGTTGTTCGTTCCTGCATTGAGATGTGGGTGAACAATCAAATCACTAGTATCCATGATCAGGGAGCCGGTGGTAACTGTAATGTTGTGAAGGAAATTATATATCCAAAGGGTGCTCAAATTGACGTCCAGGCAATTGTTGTTGGTGATCACACAATGTCTGTTTTGGAGATATGGGGTGCAGAGTATCAGGAGCAAGATGCAATTTTGGTGAAGGCTGAAAGCCGTGACCTCTTGCAATCAATCTGCAAAAGGGAAAGGGTGTCAATGGCTGTTATCGGAACTATTAGTGGCGAGGGACATGTTGTCTTGGTTGATAGTTCAGCTATTGAGAAATGTCGTTCAAATGGACTCCCTCCCCCTCCTCCTGCAGTGGATCTTGAGCTTAAGAAAGTTCTTGGGGACATGCCTCAGAAAAGTTTTGAGTTCCACCGGGTGGTTTCTGCACGAGAGCCACTTCATATTGCTCCAGACATCACAGTGGCGGATGCTTTAATGAGGGTATTAAGACTTCCATCTGTATGTTCAAAACGATTCTTAACAACAAAAGTGGATAGGTGCGTAACAGGTCTTGTAGCACAACAGCAAACTGTTGGTCTGCAAATTACTCTTGCTGATGTTGCTGTCATTGCTCAGACCTATACTGACTTGACTGGAGGTGCCTGTGCCATTGGGGAACAACCTATCAAAGGTCTGGTTAATCCAAAGGCTATGGCGAGGTTGGCTGTTGGAGAAGCTCTCACAAATCTGGTTTGGGCAAAGATTACTTCTCTTTCCGATGTTAAGGCAAGCGGGAATTGGATGTATGCTGCCAAGCTGAATGGGGAAGGAGCTGACATGTATGATGCTGCCACAAATTTTCTTCCCCCTTCAGGTTTTGATTATTCATCCACTTACGTCCCAAAACAAAAAAGCTTTACTGAGTGAGGGAGCTGTGGCCTGAAGGTCATCTAATTTTTTTTGCCACAGTTTCTCCACAGAGAAGATTTAATATATTATAGAGCTTGCGTGCCCTATCTTCACGTCTAAAATTGGCTGTATTTTTGTCAAAACCGGAGTGCTTCATTAACTGCGCTTGGTGCTAAACACTCGTCAAACCATCTTAATATATCCGTATTTCCATCTTTCTGTCACGGTATCACTTTTTGGAGGCTTGGTTCATGTTGCATCACCATATCACTTATTCACATCATTGCAGTGAAAATTTATATCCAGGTGACATGGTGCCCATACATTTTACCCAGGCCGAGCCTGTTTAGAATTTCAGAATGTGGGCATTTCCATAAATCTTAAGAAACGGGATCCACAAATCTGACTGTCCTTTCGAAATCTCGCTACTTCTTTTGCTGCAGGCGACTGGATTCTATTTCTTTGCTGCTTGCTGTTTGTGAAAATGCAGTCTCAACAAAGCCTTGACTATAGAAGTTGAATCAAATTATGCAGCTCTGACAGTGTTGATCTTATTTGTGATGTGATGCCATCTTAATGAGTTTCTTGATTGCTTTGTGAAGGTTTAATGAACCTAACGTCTTAGGTTTTATCATGAGATTGTCCGATAAGGGATCTCAGCAGAGCAGTTGCTGAAGAAATCACGACAGGGGCTTCATTAAGTTATAGTAGTTGCTAAATTCCGTTTACCTGGAAATATTTGGGTTTGTTTATACGTATATTTCTCTCGTCAGAATTCATTTCATGAAAAAAAATAAAAAAAACAAAAAAAAGCGATGAAAGTGTCTTTCTCTATCATGGAATGATGATCATTTTATCCATCTGCAAGTGCTAACGCTTGCTTGATAACTTTTCTCCGTGAACCTATACTTTGCACGTTCAAGAACCTAAATGTTTTACTAATTACTTCATTTAATTTTTTTATTGACCTAAAAAAAGGAAGATAATACAACAAACTGGATAGAATTATCAGACTTGGAAGAGCATTCACACGCAGACAGTCCCTTTAGGAGTCGCAGTCTGTGAGGCCATTAGAGCATTTGTGGGCCAAATTTGAGGTCCCCATCTTTTCGTTTACTTCCAAAAATGTCAAGACTCAGAACTTCAGAAGAAGAGCCCCGATTCAATAGGAAGAATTTGGGTCCCAAGCTAGGAAGATAATCCTCTAGCTGGATATCGTCACCTGTGGCTGTGTTTCAACTTTGAATTCTGTTTGGCAATGAATGGACAAGGCGATTGAACAGTCGCCTGGACAAAACCATCGACAATTCCTGCACATGACGTTTTGACTCTTCTGATGAGACCCTGATAACCATTTATAATCTCAGAATTATCTTGCAGGGATGTGTTTTTGGGCCCGCAAATAATTGGGGTTTTCAAAAAAACCAGTTCATGTACTATATTTATATTATTTGAACCGAATTTATAAGTTAAAATTAAATCATTTGAATATTATATATGATAATGAATTAAAAAATCTAATATATGGATATCAAGAGTCAAATGATGGTTAGGATTTTTAAAATTCATTTAATTTAACTTAATCCATATAATCTAATGTAAGTAATATGAGTTTTTAGTATAAATAATATATTTTTTTCTTTTTTTATTTATTGTCTTAGCCTCTCATTCTTTTAATCTATTCCCCTTCTTTTTATCCTTTTTTTTTATATAGAAATTATAGTTATTCTTTTTAAATTTTTATCTAATAAAATAACTGTGTATTTTATGTTTTTAATTTTTTTTTTTGTTTGGCAACAAAGAGATAATAGGAAAACAAATGAAAATTTCAATTATTCAAAGTGATCTCTTCCTATTAGACTATTTTTATATATATTGCACTCTAACTGTTTGAAAAAATATTTGAGTATAATTTTTATTTTATTTTGTTTTTATATGGAAATTATGATAATTTTTATGTTAATCCTATTATATGCTTTTTAAAAGTTTTATTTATTTTTAATAATTGCAATTCGATATGTTTTTAGAATTATTGAACAATAAAAAAATTAATATGTTAAACTCATGGAAACATGTAATATTTATAAAAAGTTTAGCATTTAATCCACTTGTGTAAAAAAAAAAACAAAACCCATTATATCAAAAAAAAAAAAAAAAACCTATTAATAATGATAGAAACAGACAAATAATAATAAAAAAAGAACCAATTGGTAATCACAAACGAACGGGGGCTGGTTCTAGTTTCTAAAGCTTTTGTGGTAATAACACAATTGACAGCAATTTGAGTGGCAGAGAGCACCTCAAATTGCTAAACCCTCCAGAGGAACTCAAGCTAGAAACTATTGTCCTAATGCCACGTGGAAGCAATCCAATCTTGATTGTGTGGCCGTTAGGAATTCGAAACCAATCCTCAAAGACCCCGATTTCCTGTGCTATAAGTCCCTCACTTCGCACCTCAAAGGCCAAAACTCTGCATTTGCTAGCTAGAAGTCACTCTACCCTTTGCATTACTTTTCAATCAATCACTGCTGTTTGATCATGGCAGCCACCATCTCCACCGTTGGAGCTGTCAACAGAGCACCGGTACTCTAATCTTAATTTCCCGCCATTTTATGCTTCAACTGACTATCTGCATCATGTGCTTTAAATTTGATACCTTCGCCTATATATAGCTTGTTTTCTTACCCAGTTTTAAGATCGCGGGTTCTTAAACTATCCAACACGGTAACTATTTTGCTGGTCTTTGTGTTGTTGCTTGTTTCTTTTCACTTCTGGGCCTTAGATAATTAGTAAGAGAGTAAAATTGCCATGCTTTGTGCTCTTATGTGTGACGCTGCAAGCATATCTATACTTGTATATGCATGAACTTATGTATGAATGAACCTATATAATTGTGCGCGCGTGCGTGGGTATGTATGGTTAAGTACTATATAGGTTCAATCAGTTCTTTTATAAGGGAAAACTTAGTCTTGGATTGCTATAGGAACTGGGATAAAAAGCTTTAAGCTGAAATAACTAATCAATGGGTTCAATATTCATAGATGAAGTGACGAAGGGCTTAATTTTGCTTGTGCTATATTGAATGTTAAAAAAAAAAATTGGAATTTGCGATGAGTTAGTTGGATCTATACACGTGGCTTGTTGGCTCTAAATAGTGTCAAACATAACTTGATGCAGCTGGCCTTGAATGGCTCTGGCGCTGGATCCACAGTCCCAACTTCAGCTTTCTTTGGCAACAGCTTGAAGAAAGTGAGCTCATCAAGGTTCACAAACTCCAAGATTTCATCAGGGAGCTTCAAGGTTGTTGCTGAGGAGTACGATGAGGAGAAGCAGACCGAAAAGGACAGATGGGGAGGCCTTGTTACAGACATGTCTGATGATCAACAAGATATCGCCAGAGGAAAGGGTATGGTGGACTCTCTTTTCCAAGCCCCCCAGGGAACTGGAACTCACAACCCAATTTTGAGTTCTTATGAGTACCTCAGTCAAGGTCAACGCACGTAAGTAGCGCACTTTTATTTATGGAAATTATTGTAGATTATTCTCTAACACGACCAATACTTATGATTTCCATTTCGCTTGAAGTTGTGGACAAGTTTGATTATGAACATGACTTGGTGACTGTGCTTTAGGTACAACCTGGACAACATGATGGATGGTTACTACATTGCTCCTGCTTTCATGGACAAGATTGTTGTTCACATCTCCAAGAACTTCATGAGCCTGCCTAATATCAAGGTATATATAACAGCCGACTTCTTTTATATAGTCAATTCAGTATATTATTAAATAATCACTTCTATTGGTATATTTGGAAAAAAGAAGAAGAAGAAGAACAATTTATGTGACTTTGTTGCAGGTTCCTCTCATCTTGGGTATTTGGGGAGGCAAAGGTCAAGGAAAATCCTTCCAGTGTGAACTGGTCTTTGCCAAGATGGGAATTAGGTGAGTATTTGTTTCCATCAACTTTATTTCTCTGTCTGACAGCTTGTACATGTTGAATGTGTTAAGACTGTAGATCTTTCTGTTATGCTTGTGGCCATTTCATCTGATGATAACACATATTTCAGCCCAATCATGATGAGTGCCGGAGAATTGGAAAGCGGAAACGCTGGTGAACCGGCAAAACTCATCAGGCAAAGATACCGTGAGGCGGCTGATATAATCAAGAAGAAGGGAAAGATGTGCTGCCTCTTCATCAATGATCTTGATGCCGGAGCTGGGAGGCTTGGTGGAACCACCCAATACACTGTCAACAACCAGATGGTTAATGCTACCCTCATGAACATTGCTGACAACCCAACAAATGTGCAACTTCCCGGCATGTACAACAAGGAGGATAATCCACGTGTACCCATCATCGTCACTGGTAACGATTTTTCAACATTGTATGCTCCTCTTATCCGTGATGGTCGTATGGAGAAATTCTACTGGGCTCCTACCAGAGAAGATAGGATTGGTGTCTGCATTGGAATATTCAAGACTGACAATGTTCCCGAGGACGATATTGTCAAGCTTGTTGATACCTTCCCTGGGCAATCTATTGGTAAGCTTCCCTTCTAGAATTTTGAAAGCTTTATTGGTGGCAAGTGTTTCTTAAAACCAAGTTTCACAAAGTAGACGTTAGACTCAACATTCAAAAAGGCCTTGGCTGCATTCTTGTTTGGGGTGGCTAACTTTTTGTACTTGTGCAGATTTCTTTGGTGCTCTCAGGGCCCGAGTTTATGATGATGAGGTGAGGAAGTGGGTCTCAGGTGTTGGTGTTGAGAGCATTGGAAAGAAGCTTGTGAACTCAAGGGAAGGACCCCCAACTTTTGAGCAGCCAGCGATGACAGTCGAGAAGCTCTTTGAGTATGGAAACATGCTTGTCCAGGAGCAAGAGAATGTGAAGAGAGTCCAATTGGCTGACACGTACCTGAGCAACGCCGCTCTCGGTGAAGCCAATCAAGATGCCATTGAGAGAGGAACTTTCTATGGTTAGATCCCTACATCCTAGAGGCTGGATGGGAGGTTTGCGTCTGGCTTCTGTTATAGCTATGGTACATGGAGTTAAAACAGGAGTTTTACTTGACTTGGTGTTCTTCCATTGTTGTTTGTTGCAGGCCAAGCGGCACAGCAAGTAAAGGTGCCTATCCCTGAAGGCTGTACTGACCCAAATGCAGCAAACTTCGATCCAACAGCTAGGAGTGATGATGGAAGCTGCTCTTACTGAATCCTTTTCTAGCTTATTCGGTGCGCAAGGAGCAGCACTTTCTCTCTCTAAGTCATGATGTGAGATAACCAAATCATATTGTTCCATTTTCTTAAATGGATATTTTTATCCTCTGATTTTGTGTCATTGTGTACACTGTCCATTATTTACTGGGTGCTATGTTTTTTACCTCCATATCCACATATTTTTATTCGTCTCACATTCCACCTACATCAATTCCTCACATGTTTTCTTCTTGTTGCAACTCTCAAGTACTCTATAAATTTACAAATAGTTTTGGCAAAATCATATTTTTTCAAACCCTAACTTTCGGTTTCCCGCATATTTTATAGTTGATCAATTGACATGAAAATTGACAAAAAGGTTGGTAATTGACTCCAAAATTAACAAAATATTGCCACTTGGCTTCAATCAATCAACAATCGCTCCTCCCATAAAGGAATTAAATTCACTTTGTAGGAATACTAGAATTAATTTATTGTTTTTTTAAAGAAAAAAAAATCCTTAAAAGAGTTTTTAGTATGAGAAATATGTTGTGATGTTATTGGTGGATTGTTTTGTTTTCTCGAGATGGTAGTTGGAGCATTAGAGATGACAAATATCGAAATACAAGGAGGGAATTTCCGACAAAAAAAATTGTGATTTAATCTCTATTAAAAAAACTATAAAGAATGCAATTCAGTTCCTTGGAGTTGATTGACCAATATTTTGTCTATTTTTGTGCATATCGACTAGTTTGAAATAATAGCAGACTGGATAGTAGGTCCGTAATCATTTTTTTAATATAAAAATAATATCTTGGTGTTACTTATGTTTTCTATTATTTAATATTAGATGATATATTTAAAAACATATTGATATAATAATATATTGAATTGATTTGGATTAACTTGTTAAATTTTGTAAATTAGATAATAAAATTATAATAATTTAAAAAAAAATAAAAAAAAATTTATGAAATTCAATTCTTAATTAACTTAATATTAAAAGATGAAATTTAAAAAATATTAAATTAAAAAATAACAAAAAAAATTACTCAAATTAACCTAACCAACACGTGTCTTGGTTCATGTGATCAAAATAACCCCAAATAAAATAAATTTAAAAAAAATTATAAAACTTAATTTTTCAATCAATCTAATATTAAATAAAAAAATAAAAAATAACAAAAAAATAAAAAATAACAAAAAAAATTAAGATTAACTCGAGCTAACCTTTTAAATCCGCGACTTAATCATGAGACCAGAATAACTTTATAAAAAAAATAAAAAAAAATTACAAAACTATATTTTTAAGAGATAAAATATTGAAAGTTGAAATTAAAAATATATATAAAAAATTTAATTTATAAAATTAAAATAACTTCACATAAAATAAATTTAAAAAACTTACAAAGCTTAATTTTAAATAACCTAATACTAATATTACATGGTAAATTATTCTTATAAATATAAAATTTCGCCTAGATCATTTCTACAAACAGATACTTCATATGGATAAACATAATTGGGAGACATGGACCCGATGGAATTGAATTCCATATATAGTGAGTTCGTCAACGCTATTAAAAAAAGGTGATAACTCTTCTACCTCTTTGATTAACAATAACCAGGCCTTTATAAACTATACTTCCTTGAAGCAAGTCCAGCAGTAAATCTATATATGCTCATCAAAAATAAATTAAAACAAAAATAAGTTGATGAAATGGTGGGAAAATCCTCTCCGAAATGGAGAATATTTTACATGGCCATCACTATCACTTCATCACCCAACAATTATATCATCTTATCACATAACATCCATGTCGTCAGGCTCACCATAATACATCCAAAATTTCACCCTATTGTAGCTATTTTTAACGTTCACACACACACACACACACACATATATAATTATATATCTAATATGCTATTATCTCATTCATACACTGTGAGACCAACTTCCCAGTATCCGCCACTATAGGCAAGCATTTTGAAGATTGTATGGTGCAGAGTATATAGAGCCAAACACCTAAAATTTGTTAAGGCCTCTAAATTCCTAAAACCCTACTACATAGAAAATCCGCAAAAACCTGATTTTGTTAAAGTTGAAGTGACCGTACAATCCAAGACCTAAAAAACTTGACTGTAATTTGACTTAGAGCATAAGAATATTGAATAAAAAAGAAAACAAAATTAAAATCACACCATATCCTTCATAATCCTTGACAGATATTGACAAAATTGTTGCGAACCTATATTATAATCGGTCTTCCAAGACGGACAAAACTGAGAGGTTGACAGCGCTAGATTTGAGCACCCACAATGCTCGTAAATCAAGTTTTTTTAAGGTTCAGAGATCTTCAGATGCTCAAGCTAGTTTATATACGTAGGAGATAAAAACCTTGTAAAACTGTAAGTGTGTGTGTATGTTTAGTTGCAGAGAAAATATTAGGGTTAAACAAGAGAAAGAAGATGAAGTTTCTAATGAAAAAAAAAGAGAGTCTTATCTCGGGGATCAAGGCTTATATAGTCTTGAACCCACGAAAGTGTGGCCATGCAAAGACAATTAATTAATGTTCAATGTATTTATCATTTACAATTTAGAACTTCTAAGGGACAGAGATCTAGCAATGACAAACGAGCTAAAACTACTTTAATTTTGGGTTGAATATTGAACAATTTTTAGGTGATCATACGTGGCTAGAGGCCATATATACTCCCCTTTTATTTAATAGGTATGTTTTGTCTGGTTAGTGCTAGATAAACAAAGTTTTATCAAAGAGTGTTACATGCATATAAGGTATACAATGATTCTGATATATTGGGTCTCTTGTGCTTCAGGCCTAAATAGAGACTGACATATCTTGGAAGTGTACTGGGCAACAAGGATAACCCCGGCCCGGACCCATGTTTATAGGGTCCTCCATGAAGACTATTGGGTCAGGCAATTTTCATGGAACCAAGATTAAGGTTTTCCAAATTTAAAAAGATTAACTTATTTAGTTAAATTTTAAATTTATTTTTTTAAAATCACCAATTTAAGTGTTATAAATTTTAAAATCATTAAAGATTTATATAATTATTAATTTTAAAATCTTGAGAGATTAGTTGAGATATGAATAAGCCAATACAGCCATCCACGTATATAAAAAAAAAAAAGGATCAAGGTTAGCTACATCCATATATGAAAGTTTGTGGAATTTGTTTAATACTATCCTCTTGACATACTATGTGGCCAAAATCAATAGTGTCTTCACAAACTATGTGGCCTAAGCGAAAGAGGCTTGAATAAGGAATTTGGTGGCAGTCCAATGATGTAAAGTATGTATTAATATCTTACGAGTCCCAAGACTCTTCACAAATTAAAAGTGAATTACATTTGGAATTAATTAGGATGTCCGTTGAACTTTGTGGACCAACCCTCTTAAACTTCTTCTATCCACTTACTTTGTCGGTAAACTACTATGAAGAATATTCACGACATTGAATATTTTTAATTTAAAATTTAGATTTTGAACTCATTAGAATTCTAAACCTTGGGCTGCGAGCAATTTCCACGTAGATATATGGAATTTATTTGGTGCACTGACCGTGACATGAAGCATACCTTCCTGGACTTTCTTAAGCCATTTTTAAGATTGTCGGGGAAATATATATATATTTTTTTTAATTTAGAGGCATTCATTTACAAAACCAAGTATGAAAAGGAAAAGACATCACATGGTGCTGTCTGGTGCGTCCCCACAAATGTAGCCTCTTTCATAACGTTGCAAAGACCGTATTGTCCACTTCTTTTTAAAGTGCTGTCGTTTCCGACTATTCAGTTGGAGGTAAAGAACAGTGTTCATCGTTTGTAGTTAACAGCTATTTATCATGCAAAGCAGCAGTTGCTAACCTCAATAGCACTGTAGAACGTTCATAATTAAAAAAAAATAATCATGGCAATATTAAGTTATACTTCAAACTATATGATTCTATGAAAAGTTAGAGATTATGGGTTTAGCAAATGATATATATAATCACCTTGGATGTTGATTGTGATCATCTTTGATTCCAAGTATTATAAGATATGATTTCCTTAAACGGTATAAAAAATATAATCGACCTTTTGACTTTGATACATTTGTAGACACAGAGAATAAGATAGCAGTAGACTCTTCACACGGTGCCTTGTCAAGAATCAAGATTAACTTAAAGAAACTAAATAAACAATAATTGAATAATCCACATAACTCTTTTTTATAGTTATTATTATTAATATGGATATACATGTCAGTTTATATATATTTTAATTAATTTAATGGATCCTAAAACTAATAATTATTTAAGATCTTAAATATTATAAAATTTAAATTAATAATTTTTAAAATATAAATTTAGAATTTAATCGGTTAAACTTTACACTTCAAATTTTAGTTGACATAACTCTTGAAACCATCCTGCGTGGTTTCGTTTTTACTTCAAAAAAAAAAAATTAAGGGTCGTCTTTCACAATAAAGCAAGTTGTTCTGGTTCCAAAACACCCACAAATTCCAAATGTTATACTATATAGTTATAATAATATTAATAACCATTGGGTGAAAATCAATAATGACAGTAAATAGGAACGCAAAGTTGTTAAGTCACCATCTTCAATACCATGTGAAACCAAACCAGAGTTCCACTTCACCAGCAACCTCTCGGAAATCCCCCCTCCCTGTTTTTCCTTTCCTTTTCTTCATTTTCAAACCAAATGTCTACATAACATAAATACGTGACCAAAACCGTACCTCAATCCTCTTCAACTTCACAGAAAAACCAGAGCATCCTCTGTTTCACAAAGGCCAGCCTTAACTCTCGAACATGTCCCAAAAGCTCGCCCTTTTCTTGTTTTTCATTTTCCTTGCAAACCAAAACCATGTTCTTACACAGGTTGATGATCTGTACTTCCAAGGATTCAATCATGTTAGAAACAACATGAGCCTAAATGGTGCTGCTGAGATTGAAAAGAATGGCTTGTTGAGTTTAACAAACCATAGTAAAAGCATACTAGGCCATGCATTTTACTCGCATCCAATCAAGTTCAAGAACTCTACCAATGGAAAAGCATTCTCCTTCTCAACTGCCTTTGTTTTTGCTGCTGTCCCTAAGTATCCAACTCTAGGTGGTCATGGCCTTGCTTTCACTCTCTCTACTTCAAACGAGCTGCCTGGTGCTTTTCCGAGGAAGTATCTGGGTCTCCTCAATACAACCGTCACTGGTAGCTTCTCCTATCACATTTTTGCAGTTGAATTTGACACACATAAAGATTATGATTTTTTTGATATTAATGATAATCATGTTGGTGTTAATATCAATAGCATGATATCAAACAAATCTGTTCCTGCTGCATATTTTCTTCTTAATTCAGAAAAGGAAGAATTGGATCTCACCAGTGGTCATCCCATTCAAGCATGGGTTGATTATGATTCAGTCAAGAATCAATTAGAGGTTAGGCTTTCACCTTATTCCACAAAACCGATTTATCCTATCTTGTCTATTGATATAGACCTCTCTAGTATTCTCAATGACTCTATGTATGTCGGTTTCTCTTCGTCAACTGGTAAGCTCACAAGCACACATTATGTTCTTGGATGGAGTTTCAGTGTAAATGGAGAGGCTAAATCTTTCTCTATGTCTTCTCTTCCTTCTCTTCCTGAGACTAAAGATCTCTTGGTACTTGTTGTCTGCGTCTCTGTTGCATCTACTTTTGTCATAATCTTGGGGATTGCTGTATCCTTTTATCTTGTTAGAAAGATTAAAGATGCGGATATGATCGAGGGATGGGAGCTACAAGTTGGTCCTCGCAGATTCTCTTATCAAGAACTCAGGGAAGCAACAAGGGGTTTTAGAGAAAAGGAGCTGCTTGGCTTTGGTGGATTTGGTAAAGTTTACAAAGGAACCCTGCCAAATTCTGGCACTCCAATAGCAGTGAAGAGATTTTGTCACGAATCTAAACAAGGTTTGAGGGAATTTTCGACTGAGATTGCTAGTATTGGCCGTCTCCGCCACAAAAATTTAGTTCGTTTACTAGGATGGTCTCGCCGACGAGGTGAACTGCTGCTTGTCTATGATTTCATGCCTAATGGGAGCTTAGACAAGTACATATTTGAGGAGCCTAAAACCATTCTCAAATGGGAACAAAGGTTCAAGATTGTCAAGGATGTTGCTTCGGGCCTTCTGTATTTGCATGAAGAATGGGAGCAGACTGTGATTCACAGAGACATAAAGGCAGGGAATGTGTTGCTAGATTCCGAACTTAATGGAAGACTTGGCGACTTTGGTCTTGCCAAGTTATATGAGCGAGGCTCAAATCCCATCACCACCAAGGTGGTCGGCACATTGGGTTACTTGGCACCCGAGCTGACAAAAACAGGAAAGCCTTCAACAAGTTCAGATGTGTTTGCCTTTGGTGCACTTTTGCTTGAAGTGATTTGTGGAAGGAGACCTATCGAGCCTAAAGCACTGCCTGAAGAGCTCATTTTGGTAGACTGGGTATGGGATAAGTGGAAAAGTGGTGCAATTCTTGATGTAGTGGATCCGAGATTGAATGGCGAGTTTGACGAGACTGAGGCTGTTCTTCTGCTTAAATTAGGGCTAATGTGTTCTAACTATCTCCCGAAAGTAAGGCCTTTAATGAGAAAGATTGTGAGGTATTTGGAGGGAGAAGTGGCATTGCCTGAGTTGGTTGCTGCCCCAGATGTCTATGATGGGGAAAATGCTGATGCAAATACTGATAGTGGTGATGTGTAAGGATCATATGTATTTTTATCCACAATCATCATAATTGGAGAAGGTCAGCACATGATCTTCTGGTGGCAATTACGCGGATACTCGCTTGCGGATTTAGCTCCTCCATTTTCTGATGGAAATGAAAGCAGGTAGGTAGCTATGGTCAAGAGAACTAAATTAGCCCTTTTTTCTGTTTCACTTTTTGTTTGGCAGTGTAGGGTTTTTCTATGCGAGAGATTTAGTTTTCTTTTTTATTGACAAGGATCCCCAAATGCAGGTTGTAAATTTATAAAGCACAGGCATATAGATATTCCCATTGCGATTTGATTTCATAAGAGAATATTTTTCCGCTTCTTTCAGTTTTTAATTTTTTACTATGATGATACATTGAACGTCAAGAAAATATACAAGATTCCCTTCATTCCTTTTATATGTTCACGCAGTTGAATTCACTTAAAACTTTATATAAAATTATAATTCCTACTTGTTGGCTTCAATCCTATTCATACACACGTCTATTCCATGATTCTTGTCTTTTAGCTCGATTACAAAGAAAAAGAAGGCTGCATTATGCAGAAATCAGTGTAAGTTTTGGATGGAGTCAGAAATTTGTTATGCAAAATACCGATTGTACAACCTTATGGAGAAGGCAGCATTTGATTGTTTAGTTTGGCTAATCACTCTCAAGTTTGCAGAATATAAGCGCTTTAGTTTAGCATTCTGGACATGAAAAATATTGATACGCAGTCTATCAGGAATCTGTGGTCTAAGAACAAGAATAACCTATTGTATGCCAAAACATTATAGTATGTTTCTTGACAGAACAAAAAAACTATAAAAAATAAGTGGATTATGCCCTTAGGTGTTGATTGCCATTAGATTTGTGTCCAAGTATTATCAGATATGTTTTGCTGAAGGTGTCCTCGCATATTCTCCTATCAAGAGCTAAAGAAAGCAAAAGGTGGTTTGAAAGACAGGAGCTACCTGGCTTTGGGGGTTTTGGCAGTTTAGAAAGGAACTCTGTTATCTTGCCGAATCTGGGGCTAATGCGTTCTAACAACGTGCCCAAAGCGAGGCCCACAGTACGGTAGGTTGTGAGGGACTTGGAGGAAGGGATGTCATCGTCTGAGGTGGTTGAGACTTGAAACCCTGGATGATTATGATGTAAAAATTTACAATGGAGATGGTGATGGTAGGAGTGAGCGTCAGGGTTATTTTCGATCATCTGCTGCGTTGACATACTTGGACAAGGTCAGTACAGTCACCTGGCGATGGTCATGGAGATATTGATATTGAACTTGGGTTAACTTAACCTCACGCACTTTCTGGTGGAAATGGAAGCAGGTAGCTATATAGTAAAGAAACTGATAGCCAGCTCTCTCTTTTTTTGTAATAATTTTGTTTCATTTGTTTTCCCCCCTTGTGATGAGATGTTTAGTTCTCTCCTGTGGCATTCTTCTTTAATCCTTTTTCTCCCGAAAGTAAAATTGTTTGATATAGAAGCAGCGATGAGCGTCAGGGTTATTTTCGATCACCTGCTGCGTTGACATACTTGGACAAGGTCAGTACAGTCACCTGAAGATGGTCATGGAGATATTGATATTGAGCTTGGGTTAACTTAACCTCACGCACTTTCTGGTGGAAATGGAAGCAGGTAGCTATATAGTAAAGAAACTGATAGCCAGCTCTCTCTTTTTTTTTGTAATAATTTTCTTTTTGGGGATCTTTATTTTGTTTCATTTGTTTGCCCACCTTGTGATGAGATGTTTAGTTCTCTCCTGTGGCATTCTTCTTTAATCCTTTTTCTCCCGAAAGTAAAATTGTTTGATATAGAAGCAGCGATGCCCTCGCTTCTTGTATTTGGGCACACTGTTTGAAGATAGAGGACATGGGATAAAGAAAGTCCGTAAAGCCGGTGGCAAGGTGGCGTTTTTTAGATCGGAAACGTGCCAGCCACCATAGTCAGCATATCCCTTTTACTGTCAGCCATTTGGTAAGAAAATTAAGGCTGTGTTATTCTCTATCTATCTTCACATGTCACTCTGAACAAGCAAGAAAATAACTGTCCTATTCGCTACATTGTATTATCTTAATTCACTTGAATAATATTACTCTCATCGGAATTATTATTACGAAGAGTATCAATACCATCGTTCAAATTTAGTACCTTCATGAGGATATGCAATGAGATGGGAAAGGGCTACCGGGAAGTTGGTCGGCCCTCAGGCCTCAGTTCTGCTACCATGAGAGAAACCCTTTCATAACCTGTACTATGATAGGTGCTGTTCCAAAAGCACCTAGCGACTTGATAGGGATGTTTTACCATAACACCTAGCGACTTGATAGGGATGTTTTACCATAACGTTGGCTTTTATTTTTTCTCCTTGGCGGTATATATATAAAGTCAATTGCATGATTAATGAGTGGGGTAGGGATGTGCCAAACAGTCAGTGCAGATCCAAAATCAACCAGAAACTTGAGTGGGTGAGTTTACTATGCTGTAATGTTGAATAATGTGTAACTAGCACTGAATAAAAGCTTGAATTTGCAAAGTAAAGCAGAATAGTCAATGGCGCGCTGCACGTTGCTTCCGTATATAGATGAATCAAGAAGAACACGTAAAACCAATTTCTATTATTTCACGTGTTCTACAGCACAAAAAGATGAGAAATGTTGAGAGGTTTGATAAGCTTATTTTTCAACCTTTTTCTACAATAATAGAGGCACTGCATACGTTACTGCGTGGAATACCAAAACAAAGCATCCGTAACTGCAGTTTAGGTTAAAGGGGAACTGTCTCAGTCCTCGGATATATGAATAAATCACATCACAATCACAAAACCAAATCGCCAAGTCAGAGTTACCCTAAATGCCCTGTAATAGCAACCAATACAAAACTAACAAGACAAAAGCAAGCAAAGGATGGAAAAGTTACCTTCAATATATAGCTGTTGGTTGACATTTTGCTTTGTTTCTGTTTCTCTGCGAGCCAGTTAAGCGTCTTTGAAGCTTTTAGACCTGTCAAGTTGCTGGCAACATGGGCACAGCTTATTTACCCATGAAAGTTGAAGCTGATGCGTTAATTTGGTCCAAGAATATATCATTATGAGGGATAAAAAGGCACACCAAAAGAATGTTGACGTGGAAAATTCTACATGACTGAGAATCAATTTTAAAGAAAATTAAATTAAGGAAAGCATGCAAAGAAACAGACATGAGTTCTTTAATGGCAGCTCATTGAATATCATCATGCGAGCTGCTATTCAAGTTCTCCTGTGGCATGGTCAATTGTTCTGCCACGTGAAATGAGCACCCACACTATCTATCTGGCCGCCAAAGGAAAAGGAAAACAAAGCAGACATGGTCTGAATCCAATGGACATGAGTACCAATCTCAAGTGGAGTCTTTTCCCCTCATAGAAATTTGAGTGTTGAAGTTACTTTCAACTGCAAATGTAAAATTAGTATCAAACGAGCCAATCACCCATCAAATTCTTCAACATTTCGCCAATTGGACATCGCATAAATCCACTTTACACGGGATCGCATTTACTTTGATCGAATTACATAACTCTATACTTTGTGATAGATCACATTTAAACAAAAAGGTCAAGCCTCCAAAGGAGCACAAAAGAAACCCTCATGGTTTTCACACATCTAGCTTCCCTGCTCTTCATCCAAATCTTCCTGGAGTCAGAGTTGGTAAACACCTTCATCATTTATGTGGTGTGTTTGTTTTTTAAAAAATATTTGTTAAAAAATTATTTTTCAAATTTTTTTGTATTTATTTGCAATTAAAAAAATTAATCAATAAAAAACATTTTTCGATAAATAAAAAATACTTTTTTAACTTAGTTTCCAGAAAAATATTATCTTTTTATTTTAGACGAAAAATACTTTTAGCAAGTTGTGAAAAATTTAGAAATGTTATATTATTTGCTGATTATATCAAATTTTGTCCTTAAACTTTTAATTACTATATATATTTTGTTCTAAATATTTATTTTTCAATTTTATCCCTTAGAATTTAATTTTTATATTAACTTTAATCCTAATTTTTATAATTGTTATTTGCTTTTCCCTTATCATTTTTTAATTAAAATTTTTTATCCATCAAATTTGATCCTTATTTTTTTATTGTCACTTATTTTATTTCAAATAATTTATAAAATATTAATTATTATTATTTTAATTTCTTTATTTTTCAATTTTTTTTATTTTTTAAATTTAATTTTTGATTAGTATCATGCAACTGTTCAAACAGAATCTGGCTTCGCTTATACTCGATCAAACTGCAGGTTTGACCGAGAATACGGATGGCCAAACGCACTAAATTTGGGCAACTTCCTCCATATGTTGACCACCATTCAGCTATGGCACAGTGCAAAAATCAGATTGGTATATTCCAATAGGATGAAGCACTACATATAACACATAATTATTTGAAAAGAAAAGAAAAATTAAAATTAAATAAAAGGTAATTCCTGCATCTAACATGACAAGAAGGCATTAGAATCACCTCGATGCATAATGGCCACTAGTTTGGTCTAACAGGTCTGGAAGCCCCCACAGGATACAATATACACAAGGTTCTAGCGATGATCCTGCCTAACATAGAAAGTGATGTATCTAGTGTTTTAATCATATATACCAAATGAGAATCAATATGTGTAGATGTAGGATGGCTAAAGCAAAATTTTATTCAAACTCAAATGCTTCTGCTCCCAGCACTAGAAGGTCTGAAAATGCATGTTATCTTACTATCAGAAAACTAACTCCTAAGGACTCACCAGGAAGCTTAGTGTCCCTAGCTCTAACAGCCATCTTCCTCCAAAATCACCAGCAGCATTCTTGTAAGAGTTTACCTCTTTGATGATTGTATCTTGGACACTTAAGTCGGGAACGAACTTTTCTATGAAATCATACATCCCAGACCGAATCTCACTGGGAATATCTCCTTCAAAACTATAAAAGAACTTTGGATTAAGGTAGAAACCTGCAACATGAAGAGGGAGATTCCAATGTTGTTGCCACCAATGGTCTATGGTATTCCAGTAGACAATATACTCCTCCCTCTTTATAAGTTCTTTCTTAATTGCTTCTTTAGCACGATAGATTCCTGCATAAATATACCCCATTTCAGGCCTCGTCTTGCTCCCAACTAGTCTCAAAACTTGCAAGAGAGGATTTGTTAAATGGGTTATTAGGACACATGATGACCAAAATGACTTGTCACTTACCAAATCTAGAATTTCCAGTCCCTCAGGTTTCTTTGATTATGGGCAGTCCACCCACTCCTGTGAAGTAACCATGGCCTGCAGATTATGTTTAAGATCAACCATTCGCTTCAATGTTCCAAAGTTTGTGGAAAAACGATTGATTCCTGGTTCTAGAATATCATTTCCAAAAGTAAACCTTTTCATCATATTCAAAACCACACTATGATCGTATACAAATCTTGTAATAGACCTAGCCTGTTCAATTACTGAATTGATCCACTCAAGTTTTGCAAATCCTCAAGTATCAAATCTAGACAATGAACTGCACAAGGAGCCCAATAAAGGTTAGGAAAAGTACCAGCTAACCTTCTTCCTGCAAAGATATATTGCTCTTCCATTCTAGTAATAACTTGTAAAACATGTCCTACTCCAATTTCTTCCACTACTTGCTTAAGCAATTCGTAAAGAGCATCAGGCAAATTGATAATATCAGATGCATCTACAGATTTCAAAAACATCACTCCTTCAGGACAATAAACAAAAATGCTTATCAGAGTTCTACCCATTACTGTGTTCCACTGATCAACCAAAACAGAACAGCCAGTCCTTGACCAAGTTGCCATTTGTTTATCAACATCATTCTTCACTTCTTCAACTGAATTCTTCAGTACCCAACCTCGAAGGTCATGACATGAGGGCAGTACAACCTCTGATCCTCCTAAAGCAATTGCTTCAACCATTGGCTGAAAATAAGCCGAGTTCACAGCGTCCAAAGAGGCCCCAATGTCATACAAAAACCTCCCTATTGCCATATGAATGCGTTCGTTAGTTCTTTTAGCCACTAATAACGGCATACCAATACTCGTGGTAATAACAGCTTTAGCATTTGCAACAGAACCTCTGCCTCTCCCCCTCCCCCTCTTCTCCCCACCCTTGTTTCTCGTTCCATCTTCTCCACTATCTGACAAGCTTGAACTAGGGTCAATAGCATCCGAAACCCCAATTAACTCCATTCCAGTATTAACATCATCATCGAAAACCTCCATCTCCCTAGAAACCGGGTTTAAATTCGTTATTTCCTCTGCAATTTGTTGCTTCTTCCTCTTCTTAACTACAACCCCATCTAAACTTTGTTGCATAAGAAGCCTAACATCCGGCGGGACTTGTAAACAAGTTGCAGCATTACCCTTTTGACCAGCTAAATGTTCCTTAATCCTATGGATCCCTCCACCTTTAAATATTTTGCCACAATACACACACTTTAACTGCACTCTCTCTCCATTCTTAAACATTTGGCAATGCTTCCATGCCAGGTCGTGTTTTTGTGATGTTATCGGTATTGCCTCCAAATCAGAGCCCGTTTCAACAAACCTCGATAATCAATTACCACTAAAGCTTAAATCTTTCTATATCTTTATACCTCAAAACTCATAAAAATATGAACTTTCCCCGTGTATCTCCTTAATTTCAACAAGACAAGCTAAATCAACACAAACCCTTTTTTCATAGACAAAGATTGTAACATTTAAAGACAAGAACTAAAGACGTGAAACATAGGAAGAGAGGATAATTGATCTTCCTTGTGTTTTGACTGTAGGGTTTTTGTGGGGTTTTTTTTTTTTTTTGAGAGAGAGAGAGAGAAAGAACCGAGTTAAGGGAGTTGAAATGGTTCTTATATAAACCGAGTATAAGGGTTTTGATGACCGGTTAGGCTTTGGAGGGAGCCCATTTATGTTTTAACTACAATCAGCTTGGTACTACCAGGTCATCCAGTAAAAAAAAGAGGAACCGGTTGTGGTAAAGAAAAAGCCGGAAGTCCCACTGTCCCTGCGAGAAAGCCGGAAACGGTTGGAACAAATGGAAGTGATAAGACTAGACCGACCGGTGAGTGACTCTGGTTCATGTCGGTTACGTTTCTCTGTTTATGAAGTCCACAGGTTTCTCTTCGTTTGTTTGTTTTTTTAATTTTTTGATGGTACAAAAGGTTTCTCCCGAGTTGTATATCGTTCGGTTTCTTTCCTTCTTTTTGGAATTTAACAGGGGAATTTTCTAGACGCAACTTTTCTTATTAGGTTAAAACATTTCTTATATTATTAACCAGAATTCGAGATTGCCATAAAAAAAGTTAATTAAATAAAAATAATAATTTATGATATCCTTCAATCATCCAATATGCACCAAACCAAAACCAAATTCTCCCATAAAAATAAAGAAGAGGAATCGGACAGCTAGGGACAGAAATCCGCAACAAATTGACCAGTTAGGATTTGAGGCCTCCGTAGCCCCATGTGAAAGTGAATTTTCCATCAAAGATTGAAATTTAATATCCCAATTCATTTGTACCTAGAATTTCTGGGATTTGAAGAGTTGCCGTGTTTAAGCATCAAATAATTACATTGTACACTCATACTTGAGAGTGTAAGGATTACCTACGCTAAGATTATGAGTTATTGATTGGATGCGTTTCGCTTGTTAATTTGCAATTTCGTATCCATGCTTAAACTGAAACCGAAGAGTCAAGTAGCCAAGATTTTTCACCATAAATTAAATTAAACTCTATATGTTTACTGATTCCTTACAATTTCTGCATTAAAGAAACCACATTCATTGCTTTCTTGCAGATGGAACTGAACTCATTATAGTAAACAACTGCAAGGACAGCATATGGCTGGAATTCCTGGCAATGCAGGTCATATGACTCCCAGGGAAGGCGGCTTCCATCTCTTCGGAGGAGAACAAGCAGTCATCCAACTCCCTGACAAGTGGTCAGGCAGAATATGGCCGAGAAAAGGTTGCTGTTTTGATGAGAACACTGACAGTGGTTCATGCAAGACAGGGGACTGAGCCGGTCTTTTACAACGTAGAGGCATTGGTGGTGTCCCTCCAGCAACTTCAGTGGAAATGACACTCGGGACTTCAAAATCTGCCTTGCATTACTATTATGAGAGTTTGGTTGATGGATTTAATGTCCCAGTTTCTATGATGCCTGTTGGTGGTGGTGTAGCGTGTGGAATTGCCGCCTGTGAGGCGGATTTGAATGTCTGTTGCCCTTACATCGGTTGTAAAGCGGCAAGGGAAGGTGGTTGGTTGCAAGAGTGCATGTTTGGCTGCAAAAACTGATAGGTATTGCTGTACTGCGGAGTGTGCAAATCCAAAAAGTTGCAAGCCTACTATATTTGGTCGTCTTTTCAAGGTAATTTGTCCCAGGGCCTATAGCTTTGCCCTTGATGGTGCTTCAGGGTTTAAGACTTGCAAGGCTTCTCGGTATGTCATTACCTTTTGTCCTCCTAACTAAAGCACAGGAATCCATTGGAGGGGAAGCATTAATTATGTATCTTGATCCGTCATTGTTTGCTTGATTTCTAGTTATGAATGGTGATTAGAAGTTTGCTTAACAAGAAAACAAGGTGTGAATTAAACACTTGATTGGGACTGATCTACTGATGTAATTTCGGTGTCCCCTTCTATTTCCTCTGCCTCAGCGTTTCCCAGGACGTTCTTCATTTTACATGCTGGTATAGATATCAGTTAATTTCCACAAATCAATCCCGGGTCGGCTATCAACATCCAGAATATTTGATGATCAACCATCGCGCTGTCTTAATCCTTCCCTCCTCCTCCTCCTCCACCACCACCACCAAGAATTTCCATCACCATCCTTTCAAATCATTCACTTTCGAGTCCGAGAACAAAAACCACCCTCCCTCCAATGTTTTCTCTCTCTAAAGTTCGTCTTCAGCACAAGAATGCAATCATTCCAATTGTAAATCCTTTAGCACACCTCGAATGCTTGTCACTTCATCAAGATAGATTTCGTAAAGAAAAACAAAACCAAACTAATCGCACACCATTTGTCCTTTAAAAAATTTTCCCATGATCCATGTGATTAAATCATTGGGTCACGAGGAATTTCTCAACATTCTCCTATGATTTTAAAAGGTCTTGATTTTACTTCTAATCATTAAATAGCTAATCAACACTAATAATAAGCCAACTTCTTAATTTCTAAATATTCATATGACATATTAACATATCTATATGAATTCAACAGGCTAAAATGAGAAAAAAAAAATACTTAAAAAGATACAAATTATGAATATTTTGACTTGGTAGTTTAAGGACATGTTCAATTTCTTGATTTTTTAGATTCAAATTTATAGTCAGCACCTTAAACTTAATTGGATGCTGATATAAAAGAGCGCCTTTAAGATAAATTGAAATAAGAAGTTAGATTTCATAAAAAAAAATTAAAAAAAATTAACTTTAAATTAATTTTTTTAATATTTTGAATTATTTTTACATGTTCATATCAAACATATATATTTTTTTAATAAAAAATATATATTATTTTAAAACATTTTAAAAAAATACTTTAAAAAATAATCTTTCCTATTATAAAAATACCCTTTCTCTGACGAGTTAAAAACTCATTAGAGGTTGTAGGGGTGACATTATTGAACCATTCGTGTACCAAGCAAGCAGACATCCACGATAAGAGGGGGTAATATTTTAAAATAAGAAAGACAAAGCAATCCCATGCATCAGGAAAATTCCGTACTCTCCTAAACACAAAAGCTGTTTCCGCCTGGTAACATTTTTGTACAGTCACGATCATAAATTAATTACCTCCTCCCTTTTTACATACTTAAAAACTTGTACAGTAACTCTTTATCTTCTCTGCAAGGACTCGGCATGCTCACCATCTGAGCCCCGGCTAACCTGATTCTAGGTATATCCTCAAACTAAACATGTACAGTTTTTAGTACAACAGATAGTTCTTATTTTCATGAAGCTCCAATCTATCCAACAAATAGACAGAGCCCTTACTAGATATGAAAAGAAATAACAAAGAGAGAGGCGTTCAATACTATCCTCAGTTAGCTGTACAACGCTAGCCATCTATGCGGTGGCTGGATTCAGAGTAAGGAAGCTAATTCTCCTCTCTGCAAACAAAACAAAGAAGAGAGGACTTGTTAGAGTCATTTCTGCACAAGAAATGCAATAAAATGCAACATTAATCCTCCGAGCCTGAAAATCTTGTATGTAGGTAGCATCAGTAAGAGGAAATATAGAATATTAGACAAGGAAATTGATAACGTGAGCCCTTCATGTCATGTAAAAAAGAAAAGGGAAAAGGGATACAGAAGAACTAAGATCATTTGAAGATATTCCGAAAGCATTCTCTCTTTAATTTAGTGTGAGAAAATGCATTAATATCGAAAGCTTCCTAATTCGTGTATGCGGCATGCCTATGGAATCCAGGCACTTGTGTGGGAAAAGCTTGCTTTTGGAGAACCTCAAAAATTTAATATTTACCTGCATGATTTAAGTACAAAACATAATAGAGTTTTCACTGATTACAGAAACAACAAAACATGACATGAAACATCATTAATCTTCCCACTCTTCTTGCTCATTGAACACCACAAAATGCTCATCCAAACACTAATGTCCTTAATCAACCATCAAACACTGAGCATACAAAATGAGTGGGGAAAAAATCAATGAACCAAAAGTTTGCAGCATTTACAGATGTTTTTCCTTTAGTGCAAAATCAGTTACAGGAGAACCACATGTAAAAAAGCAGGAAAGGGGAGTCTCTGCTTACCTCCAGCTGCAACAAGTTTCTCTACACGCAGAACTATATGTTTCCCATAAGTATACTTCTTCAGAGCATTTAAGTGAACTTTTATTCGATTGAGTATGAGTCCAAGTTGCTGGTCATCACAAGTTTCCAGCACTTTCTGTACAACATAATTTGCAAACTGATCTTTCATCATGGCCTGCATATAACAAGAAACAGGAATCGAAACAGGGAATCAAAGACTACAGAGACATCGATACATGAGGATCGCCATTTCAAAACAAATTGCCAAATAAAGTCCCACCAGAATCATATTATATTAGCTAAAGCAGAAGAATGTGCTACTATGAATAGAATTAAAACTTACAATATAGAGAACAAAACCTAATCTTACTAATTAGACAAATAGGAATAAGTAAAAACACACAAGGCAAAGTTAGAGAACGCAATATGGTAATAAGCAAATACATAAGCAGAAACTTTAAATGCTTCTTTGCATGTTTAGTTATGAAGGGAGTACAGTACACAGACAAGTCACAAACCTGTAGAGGCTCATTCTCATCAGTGGTGCCAAGCATCTCATCCACCAGGGCCTGACGTTCTGCAGGAGTGCCAAAAGTTAAGCATTTCTCTATTACATTGGAGGCAAACTTCTGCTGGCTCATTTGAACTATCTGCCCAGTTAATTTCTTTATTATTGCTGAACGCTCATGTGGTTTCCCATGCTCCAGGACATGCTGCAATATTATTTGAAAGTAACTAGGACAGATAAGTTTAAAAGTAAAATGGAACCAAATATGCATTTAGATAGATAGATAGATAGATAGAGAGAGAGAGAGAGAGAGAGAGAGAGATTGCAGTTATTATAATAATCTGCAGAACAGGTTGGTGGACATGAGTAAGTATGTAACAAGGGAAATACAGATATTAGCAGCAAATAATGGCCACATGCTTCAGGCGCTTATGGTATGGCAGCAATTGAACTTCATGCTAAACTTCACATGTGATGTTATTGATTAGAAATCCCACAAATTTAGGCAGGTATAAGAGGGTTTGTCCATTATGTTCATTTAACAGGTACAACAGGGTAAGTTTCCACAAAAAATACGACGACTAGATGTTTTCTTGTCAACTGAGCAAACTTGAGTCCACAATGGTGAAGAGATCAAACATAATGTTCTTTCATGGAACCATACACAAGTTATCTAGCATTGCTCAATCGTATAATTAAGGGTGGGTACCAGACTACTGCCAGCTTGAAATCAGACATCTCAGCCAGCAGAAAATGCCATAAAGCAGTGATGCTTCAACCTGGGAGCTGGGTCTGTACCCAATATGTCAGATATCAGCACACTTCTTTGACACATGGCAGATGCTTGCCAAGCATGTTCAGAACATGAAAATTACACACATGCCCCCACACGCTATCCCTAGATATGCTTAATTAATGTACTTTAAAAAGCATTCATATATGAACAAACCTGTACGACATAATTTCCATATTGGTCTTGTGCCAACATGCAAACAGATTGCAAAATCTCATCCATCATTATACGCTGGGTTTTGGTGTCATGGCAGTGCTCCAGCACTCTCTGTCACATAAAATTCATAGCTATGTATAATAACAGTATCGACCTCTAAAATATATTCACAATAAACAAGCATAAAAAGACATTCATAGCAAGTAAAAACAGAGTTTACATACCTGTATCACACGGCACCCATATGGATGAGTGGACAGCGTCGCAACTTGATCATAAAATGTAGAAACAATAAACTGTATGGCATCTTCAGGTACACATTCAATACACTTCTGAATGACATGGTTTCCATTCTGATCACGTACACATCGCAAGATATGACCATCAAGCTCTGTGACCATTTTAGTCTGCTGGTCCAGTTCAACCACTTCTATAGCCTTGTTATTCAGATCATAGAGCATCAAACCCAAGAAGTTAGGTTCTAAGCAAAGTCAGACACATCATTCTATATTTAATCAAACATCAGTGCACAAGTAATAGATAAAAAAGGGCTTCAGTAAGATAAGAAGAAAAGTGATTTGGTCATGTCTTCAACTTAGCTTATGGCAAATACTAAACAGACAGAATTATGCAAGCACAAGGCATCACTGCAAATTATAGAGGTGATGTGAAAGAAGATAACCTATCTAAAGAATATTTAAGATGCCTTCAGAAATAGTACAGGTTCCATAAGCAAGGTAATTGAAGTGTACCTTTTGGATAACACGACAGCCATACATTTGAAGGCTAAGGGTCAGCACATGGCCAGTTAGCTGATCAGCCAGTTCTCTTATTTGGGATGCAGATCCATGCTCAAAAAACTGAAGACAGACAGGAAAATTTCTATACGTAACTCATTTTTTTCCTTCTTAGATGTAGGTGAGGGAATGTGATGAGACTTCAGCACATGATGAGCATAAAAGGACATGGTAGTAACAAAGGCATGTCAAGCACAGCATAAGAAATCAAGTTTGGGAAAGAGAAAATACCTTCTGAATCACATAATTACCAAAAACATCAGTCATTAGTGAAAGGGCTTGGGGCATAATTTCATCAAAAACCATGTTATTCTCTTCTGCCGTGGCAGTCTCAAGCTTTTGTTGAATGAATCGGCTCCCATACTGATCAGCGCTGTGCATTGAAGTTGTGCAAATAAATAGGTAAATTCCGGAGGCCTAAACTACAAAGATAGAAAAGTTCAATCAGGTTGCTATATATACCTGAACTCAACAACATGACCAGCAATTTCTGACAGTTCAAAACATTTAGTTTTATTGCTTTTGAACTCATCCAGTAAAGAGGAAGGAAAACTTTCATCCAGGTTACTACCAGCTTCTGAATGCCATGATCCCATGACACCCCCAGACAGATTCCTCATCCCAGGAGAAAAACGCATATTCCGCTCATTGTGCCTCACAGGACCACCAGATCCAGCAAGCAAATTTGGAAGAACGGGCCCCCCTAATGGGCTTCCAGAATAGGACATGCCAAGACCAAATCCTGTGTTTCCATAGTAATTATGGTTCAAGCTACCAGATTTGCCAAGGTATGGAACACCATACTGTGACTTTTGAGAGGACAGCAATGTCTCTAATTGAAGCTTTTGGATGAGATCGTATGCATTACCAACATACTCCCTGTCCAGCATGGGGTCATTGAGAGCTGCAAGATGGGCAGCTGCATACTCATCTGATCTCAAGTACTGAAGATATAATGGGTCCACAAGAGGCACACCTGCAGTTTGATTCCCAAATCTACTAAGATTTTGCAATTCTGCTGCGGAAGCCATTAAGTTCGGCCTTATTGCACCTAGTGCTTGAGAATCCAACCCACTTCCAGCCATTGCAACAGCAGCAGCATTTCCAAACAAAGGTGGCAGACTCCCATTCGCAAGAGCACTTCCTATCATGGACGGCGATGAAGGATTCACAGGATACCCACTGAAGCCATAGTTAGCATATGGGGAATTCATGTTATCTGCATTCTGGTGATTAGAAGGAGAGCCTCCTCGACCACTCAGAGTCAGAGTTGAGGGTAATTTAAGGTTTGAGCTAGCAGATGACTTGTTTAAATATGATTGTTGCTTGACATAGTTTTGATCACCTTGCAAATTGAACAGGTTATGGCGATCATCAATTTCATGTTGGGTTCGTGACTGTGAGTGGTTCTCTTCATCAACCAAACCATTTGTTGACATCTTCAACCCAGACAATGCAGCTACGAGCTCAGAATCATTGAAGCTTGTTGAGATGCCGTTAAATGAGTGTGAAACACTCACATCTCTTTTATCCATGGAATTGGTCCTACCTCCTCCAATGGGTGGAATGCGAGGGCTAGGAGCCCTCGCTACAAGCTGAGGGTCAGGTGTGGTGCTTCGAGACAAGGTGGCACCTAAAGCAGAAGCATAGGTATGAGAAGCTGATGCACCAATGTTTTGAACTGCAGACATGCCCTGTTTGTTTGAACTGGAGCGTAGAGCATCAAGGGATGCCAAATCACCATGCAGCTGACTAAACTGAGCTTCCGAAGTTTCCATATCATCATCGAATGCATTGCGGCTAGCAGGACGTGAAGGGTGCCTTGAGATGGGGTTTGCATGACCCATATCATTCTGTATTGCAAAATTAAACAATTAATCTACCATAAAAAAAGCAAGTGAAAGACAAGATTTTTGGTAAAGTTTTGAGCAAATACAATAAATCAAGAATAACAGGAATGGAAAAAGGAGAAGCTCTTCCAAAAAGAGATTAGTTTGCTTAAAATGAGTCTATCGCCAAAAACCATCATCTGCAGATTGCATCAAATATCTGCACAAATAAAAAAAATCAGGGAAGAATCTGGTGGTCGACTATAGATATTTTGCAACAATGAAGCCTTCTGTTTCGTTAGGCTTGCCATAGAAATCATGTATGCTTGAACATACAATAACAAATGCTTGCATAAAGACATTTGTGCATGATTCATGCAACATCCATAGGGGCGACAAAAGAGAATGGTGAACACGTCTGACCTAGATACATGTATTTTCAGCACTACAAGTGATCTCAAAGCAAACAATTAGAAATATAAAACAAATAAAAGAAGCACCAGGATCAAATAACAGGTTCTCATTCTCAGAACAACATCAAACTAGATTACCCTAACTTTCCCTTTCTGGAAATAGACAAGTTATCATGGGGAGAGACCTCTGTCCCTCTCCAGTGCCGCAACTCACTTCTCAACACATCGGAAGATTGCCATTAAAAAAACAATATCATTAACAGCACAACATGTTCTTCTTTCCAAAGATAATGACAGGCGCATCTTTTAAAAAGCAATATGTAGTTGTCAAAGAAACAAAGCAAGAGGAGCCAAGCTGGGAAGAGCCACAGCTGCCATTGAGAAGAAACAAATGAGCATTAAAAAACAGAAAATTAGATGATTAACTCTTACAACAAAAAAAAATGATACTTGGCCGAGGTGGTAAAAGAGGATTAAGCATAAAAAATTCGCAATACCTTATCAAAAAAAATTGGATTTAACAAAACGGAATGAAGAATAGAGATCCATGTATTTGAATCCAACTAGCTTGGGAATAAGACTTCAGAGTTGAATTGTTCTAGTCTTGCAATAAATTCTCACAAGGAAAATAACATACAAACTGGAAATTGAAAATATGAAGAACGTTGTATACCAGTGAGCCGCATACAAACATGTATAAACACCTACAAAGATTGGTATTGTATAATCATGTCAACTAGTTATAAGACGAATTGGAGTTTTCATATTATCAATAGTTATACAGATACAATAAAAAGAGACAAAAAGGCATAAGGTGGTTGGATTAGCAAACAAGAATTTTGAATTGCTCTACTGAGTTGACTTTAGGCAACAAAGATCCACATAAAAAGAATGATGGCGTCAAAACTATTGCACCCAATACAGCATAACATCTTTATCAGATAATGGGAAAGTACAGTACCAACAATCAATCTTCCAAATACCAACACAAACCGAAACAACAACAAAAAAAAAACAAAAGTTTTCAGGCTTTACCTGAATGATCTCTGCAATGCTCTTTTGCCTACTTCCCAGACCCAATCCCGGCAACCCAATAAGCCCATCTCCTCCCCACTCCACTCCATTCTCATTCCCATTCTCCTCCATTCCTCCTCCAAACCCTGGCTGCACTGCAAAAAGTGACCTATGCCCTTCATTTTCGCCGCCTCTACTTCCCCTCCTTCTATCCCCAACCACAGAATTAGAACCACCACCACTTCCATGTAATCTCTGTGCAAATCTCCAATCCTCCTTTGACAATAATGGAGGAGGCAATCTTGGATTCAAGTTCACATTCGAATAATAATAATTAACATAAGCTGGGTCAGACCTTAGCACCTCTTCACTCAAAAAACCACCTGTATTGCTATTTTTTATACCAGGAATCCCTGTACCATCAAACAAGCCTCCAATAGAACTTAAAGAACCTTCTACTGTAGGCGGGGCTGAACCACTTCGATAAATATTGAGTTCTTTCTCTATTTCACTTGTTGCCTCTTGTTGCAACCTTTGCTCTCTAATTAGCTTGCTCAAATCCTCGTTTTGCAGCATTGATCGCTTTGAGATATCAGGCAAAACCTTTGAATATGTGTCAGTGATCATTAGGTACAAGTGTAAGAATTAAAACTTGGAATTCAATTTTAGCTAAAAAGTGATAAAACAAAACTGAGTTCGGTTGGTTAGGCTCAGATAAGTAGGTTTTGTTGATCAAAACCAAGAACCCATGTGACCTCAAAATTAAAACTTACAGAAAAAGATAAACGAAAACCCAAGTTTTGATTTCGTGTTAGAGTGTGGATTTGAGGTAAAGATTGGAACTTTTGGTTATAAATACCGAGATCAGAGTGAGAGTGGCAGGTGGTCAATGAAGACGGTGGCTTCAGCCATGTCTCTTTTTCTTTTTTTGGAGAGAGAGGGAGAGAGTAGAGTGAAGTGAAGAAAAGGGTGGGTGATAAGCACTAACGGTGGACAGATCTAAACCATTGGATTTGTCAATTAAAGGCAAGGATGGATTCTTCCAAGATTTGTTCTTACAATGAGAGTCTTTAGGGTTTTATTTCAGATGATTTTATGCCCGATTACTGATTTTTGTTTTTTCTTTTTATATTTCTGACCGGTATCTTGAGTTTGTTTGGTAATAACAACAACAAAAGTCACGTTTGTTTTCTAATGTTGATAAGGTCGTACTGGGCTCCTAAGTCCTAACCCTTTTTTCCCCCTCTATCTTAGGTGCTAAAGGCTCCCAGTCCCAGCTATCTGTTCGAATTAGCAAAACATGGCGTGGGATTAGTTTAACGGTTCGGATGAGCAATGACCCGGTTGATATTTTTTTTAGTCGTTTTATAACATTTTTATCTCTTTAACTCGGGTGGTTATGACATGTGTCTCGATCAAGGTTGCGGATTTGAAACACGCCGGGTTTTATATGGTAAATGATGAGTTTGTTTTAGTATTTTAAAAATATAACAAAAAACTTTTATTTTTTTATTTACTTTAAATTAATTTTTTTATGTTTTAAAATTATTTTAATGTACTAGAGTCATAAATAATTTTTAAAAATATATATATTATTTTGATATATTTTAAAACGAAAAATATTTTGAAAAATAACCGCTACCATACTTATAAATACTACAACGTCCACCGTATTTGTTACTCGGGCTCACGCATCTCAACTTATTTTTATTGGTTTTTTTCTTCTTTTTATATTTTTTAATCTTATTATTTTATATTGTGTTTTTATTGAATTGTATTTTTCAATATTAAGTTGATTTTAAATTAGTTTTAATATATTTTATCGTTTAATAAAATAAAAATAATTCAACCTATTAAAATTTATAACCTAAATTGCAAGTTTGGCATGTTCATTAGAGTAAACCTAACCCTTTTTTATCCTTTGAGATTTTCTCTGGATTTGCTACATTGATAATATTATATCAAATTATTTTTTATATAATTTAATTTAAAATTTAAAATGATTTGAGGGTTTTAAAATTTAAATCAGTGTTCTGAATTTAAAGATAATGTTGAATTTGTTTTACAATCCATAAATTATTTTTTTAAGTTTACAAGAATTCTTGTCTAGCCCACGGGCGTGGAAAACAACAGTCATTTCCTACATGGCTTTACCAAAATTGAAAAAAAAAAAATTATACTGAGTATGCTCTACAGATAATGCATGGTTTCATTGTTTTGAACTTTTGCCTGTTCTCAGAATTATTAATGTCTCCGTTTTTCCTTAACTATCACAAGGCAAATGTTCACACACGTATTAATATATAGTATTGTGATAATATTTATTTTTTAAAGTATTATTTGTTTATAAATATATTAAAATAATATTTTTTAAAATTTTATAGGATTTATTTTGTATACAATTACAACAAGATGATTTTAAAAAATAATTTAAAACTTTTTTTTTTCTTTGAAACACGGCCAGCCATGTAGCAAACGGAATCTTGAGTGTAGCTAAAAACAATATACTTTGGTTGATAATCCCATGTTGGTGTACAGACCTTTAATCAATTGATGGAAGAAATAATATAGAACGTGGGCGAAGCACTCTGGTTTCACAAAGTGTATTGTTTTCATGTGAGTTTTTTTTTATTTTTACCAATGATATTTTTTTAAAATATTTTTTATTTTTAAAAATAAGATATCAAAATTATTTATCAATTTAATATTTTTTCATGTGGCTTTTTTTTTAACCTCAAACCTCTAACATTGAATGTAATTAAGGCTGCACAGCGGGTAAAAATTGTGTCCAGATTAAATTTGATGTTAAATGCTTTTGTTTAGGCTGCGGAAAAATAAGCCCAATTTTCCCTTCGTGATAAATTTTAGCATGCGACAATGTATTAATAGTATAGTACAATGTAATTTATAGTGAATTCACTTATAATAAATAATAACCCATGTTATAATAAAATACTAATCTCTTTTAATTATAATTAATTGTAATGAATTTCTCTCACCTTTTTTTTTACTACAAAAACAAGTGAAATGGATAAAATTTTATTATGATTTTATATTAAGAAAAATCGTTATCTAGAACACACTTGGGCATGTGTTGATACATTGGATTAAAGCAATTATAAAAAGAAAATGGTCAATAATAATAGAATGATTGAGGAATGACATCTGTAATAAAAACTTGATCTAAGACGTGGAGGTATCGGGCTCAAGCCCACTATCTTGATGGCTTGTCCAACTAATTCTCGCCAGTCACCGAATCTTTTTCTACAAAATAAGGACAGGATGGACTTTTGCGTGATTTGACCCAAAAAATCCAGAATTGTCAAACTAGAAATGGTTGTGGGGACCCAGGGACACTAGATGTCAAATAAAAAAATCCAAAAAAAAATTGTATTTTTAAAGCAATTTAAAAACACAATGATACTAGCTCAGGTCAGGTCATCATCGTCTGGAATAGAAGTACTAAAACAAGTAAACAGCACCGATCTCCACCTATGTGGCGCGTCGCTAATGCACAGGTGGCACGCGGCATTTGTCTATACGATGCTTGAGTGCAACTGGTGGGTCCCGTCGCACATTACTATTGCCCGTGCATGTTCCTAAAATCTTTTTATCACCGGAACTAGTCACGTTGAAATGCCCGTGATGGCCACACGAAGATTTTTATTTTTTAGAAAATTTGTTTACTAGCAAAACAAAATATATATATATATATATATATATATATGCGCGCGCGCAGAGCCTTTTCGCTTGCAGTTAGAGAATTCTTAAAAATAAATCACTAACTTGGCTGATTAAGAAAAACTGTAGAAAATGTGCGTTCTTATTATAGTTTTATTGGGATTATGGTGATGAATACAGTTTTAAAAATTTTATTTAAAAATATATTAGGATAATTTTTTTATATTTTTTAAAAATTATTTTTCATATCAATATATCAAAACAATAAAAAAATATTAAAACAAATAATTTTAAAAACATTTAATATTTTTATAAACACGTTCCCAAAAAAAATTATAATAAATATAGACCATGAACTTCGAAATTATTCGTTTTAATTGCTGAAATAACTCTTTCTTTTATTATTTTTTTTCCAGCAAGATCCCCTCTTCTACATGGGCATGTGATGTGAACTAGAAAATCAACAAAATAATTTTTTAAACCAATATTATTTTTTGTGAAATTTTTAGATTTAACATGTGGTTTCATTTGTTTTTTTTATCCCAATACTCTTTCTTTGAATTTTATTTTTATATTACAAATCTTACTAGTAACTTATTAAATTGACCATAAAAAAATTCAATGGGGTGGGAGAAAACACCAAAACTTTATTTGATTTTATCAAATTGAGAATCAATTGAGTGTACAATTTGCTTCCTGATATAACAAAAGCCAACCAAAATAAATTAACAAATTCAACTCTGGAGCAAAACTACTATAGAACAACCAGATTGAAAAGAAAAAAAAATCAAGTGACCAAAAAAAATCAAATACCAAAAATAAAAAATTTGAAAAGGTTCAATTGAAAAAATAAAAAAATAAAATTGATTTAGATTTTGCCAAATCAAATATTAACCGAGCTCCATATTTATTTCTTAACATTATAAAAATTTTATATCAAATCAATCAAAATAAATTATAAAGAGCAATCTCAAACTAATTTAATATAAAAATATCAAATTAAAATAAAATAAAAACATTAGCGCGGCTCACTGTTCAACAGTGTTTCCCCCCAGGTTTTTATATAAGAATATAAATAATAATCGATAATGTTTTACCTGTTCTCTGCGAGTGACATGCGTGCTTTCTCTGAAAACAGATTTGCAATCAAACGCTCCTATTCTTGAAAGTTGGATAAAAAAAAATGTCCAATTTACATGGCCAGACAGGCCCCTCGTCGTTGAAAGATGCTCACCATATGATGGGAAAAAAAAGTGAGTCGACGTTACAAGCACTGTCTGCTCGGGGAGAAATACGTGTTTCATCGTCCGCCAATAGACTCCGTACACGTTTCTTTATCTGTAATAAATTCTCACTGGCAAAACTTCACATGAATTTCAATCGAATAATCAATGCTAGCGGGAGGATGCTGAAACTTGAAACCCCGCTTCTTTCTATCCTCTTTCTTTGATTTTAAATTCAAGAAGATATCAGCACAAAATGACTGCTTGATCCAGGTTTGAAATCACTGCGCAGAAACAAACTCTGTTTTTAAAGGATTGAATGCATTCCGATAAATTTATTCTTACTCACTGAGTTCAAATAATAATAAGAAGATTGGTAATTTAATTTAAAGTATTAGTTCCATATTAAAGATCCGAAACTTGTTAACAGGAATGACAATGAATCGAACTTTCAATGGACAAATCCAAAACTTTCAGATCGAGTACTTATTTGTAGAAAACATTAAATATGAAGACCAGAATAACTTTTTTCAAGCATTAAAAGGACCAAGATGGGTGTTAGTAATCGCCTCTATCTATTTTATATATTATTATTATGGGTGTTTGATAGCTTTTATTTATTTTGATTAACTTTATCAGTTTTAAAATTACTAATAAATTATTTTAAAATTGATAAGATTGGAAATCGTAAATTCTAGAAAATAAATTTAAAACTTGTAGCTAAACCATTATAATAGCCTGTATCTTGACTTGACATGCGATGATTATTGGCTATATCTTTATTGATAAAAATGCAAGGAAGCTCTTTACAGTGGAACGCAGCCCACCCAAACAAAGGGACTCATCGATATGCCTTTGATATTTTTATAACCTTGAACGACGAAAGCATCCATGTACCGCGCAATCCGCTAGCATTTGTTTTTGGTGGTTACGTCAGCCTTTGCTCCATCGGGTAATGGATAAAAATGATTTTGCAGGCATGTGAGGAGTTCAGACTTCAGATATTAAAATTATAGATTACGAGGATCACGTGACCTGTCAGTTGGGGTGGAATTATAAATTTTGATTTGTAAGGGCTAAATTCGAGAAACAATTGTAGATGAGTCAGATTTTTTACTGTTTTTATTTTTAAGGATAAAAATCTAATTTACTGAAGAAAGGGACCGAATTTTTTTTTTCTTGCAGGTCCCTGTCCCTGCCCCTGCTTGTCCCCCTGCCTGTCAGTCCCTCACCAACCCATCTCTAAAGTCTAAACACGCTCAGAATTGTTGATCTACTTGAAAGATACATCCTGGATACCATGAACAATCTGATTTTCCTGTTTTCATATATATATATATATATATATATATATATATATATATATATATATATATATATATTCCCTTCCTGTTAACTTATGTTATCTTCTATCCTAAGGTTTCAGTGCTTTTATTTTACTCTATCAGTATAAAATGAGTGGGACCAAAAAGGAAAAAATAATAATCTAACTACATGTAAGTGTAGAGAATAAAACAATGAGCAAAGAATATTGAATCAAATGAATAATATTAACCGAATGAAAGTGGTTAATAAATAGCCTTACATGGATAACAAATCAACTGGAAAATAGCACACGTTTATAGTAACGTGGCATGTACATTAGCTAAAAATAAATAACTGAATTCCTTAACTATTGCTTGACCATGAATGTCTTCCTAAAGACTAGGGACTTCAATGGACTTATTCAAATGCTAAAATAAACCCTAAAGACTAGGAACTTCAATGGACTTATTCAAATGCTAAAATAAACCCCTTCATTCCTTCCCTTAAACTTACTGCAGTATGCAGTTAGTTTACATCAATGATTTCTTGAACTCCCAACAATGTTCTTAGTTTCAGAAATGCATCAAGCTTTAAAGGCTTGGTCATTAAATCTGCCACCTGAGCCTGACTTCCACGATGAACTAATGCAATTGTACCTTTTTTAGTGAGATTTCTCAGAAAATGATATCTCACATCAATATGCTTACTGCGTCCATGCATCACCGGATTTTTAGACAATTTAATAGTTGAGTTGTTGTCACATTTCACTTGTATGCAATATTCATTGGAATATCCTAATTCCTTCAAGACTCTTTTTATCCAAAGAGCTTGACATACACACATCGCAGCTGCTACAAATTCTGCTTCAGTTGTTGAAAGGGTCACTATTGGTTGTTTATTCGAACTCCATGAGACTGCTCCTGAGCTTAGCACAAAAACATATCCACTTGTACTTTTTCTGTCCTCCATATCTCCGGCATAATCACTATCCGTAAATGCGAGTAGCTCATTACTTCCCCCTTTCTTGTACTGAATTCCAAAATTTACCGTTCCTCTCAGATATCGAAATGCCCTTTTTGCTATTTGTAGATGAAGTTCCGTAGGTTTAGCCATATATCTGCTGATGAGACAAGTCACAAACATCATGTCTGGTCTTGTTGCTGTGAGATACATTAGGCTGCCTACTAACTGCTTATAATATGTTTCATCTACTTTAACTCCATCTTCATCTTTGTTGACTTTGCATCCGGGAACTATTGGATTTTTCACTGCGTTGCACTCCATCATACCAAACCTCTTCAACACTTCTAGTGCATATTTCTTTTGACATATGTAGATGCCACCTGAATTCTGTAATACTTCAATTCCAAGAAAATACCTCATCTTCCCCAAGTCGGACATGTCAAATTCTCTCATCATGGATTTTTTAAAATCAAATAGCATATTTGCATCATCTCCAGTAAAAATTAAATCATCAACGTACACACTTACAATGATGATCTTTCCTTCCCTGCTTCTCTTGGTAAATAACGTCTGCTCACTTTCACACCTGAAAAAACCTTCATTGATGAAATGAGTTTCGATACGGCTGAACCAGGCTCGTGGAGCTTGTTTTAGCCCGTATAATGCTTTGTGTAGCTTGTAAACCTGATGTTCTCTTCCCTTCTTTTCATACCTTTTTGGTTGGGCAATATAAACATCTTCCTGCAACTCTCCATGCAGGAACGCTAATTTGACATCCAACTGGTAAATAGTCCAGTTTTTCTGAGCCGCTAAAGCAATAATCATCCGTACTGTGTCCATTCTTGCCACTGGTGCAAAAACTTCTGTGTAGTCAATGCCGTGTTGTTGTGAGTACCCCTTCGCAACTAGCCTCGCCTTGTATTTGTCAACATCTCCATGCTCGTTATATTTTGTTTTGTAGACCCACTTAACCCTAATTTTTTTAGCTCCCTCCGGCAACTCGATGAGCGTCCATGTATTATTTTTCTCAATAGCATTTATTTCACTATCCATAGCAAGTCTCCAGTGAGTAATCTGCACAGCATCTTCAAAATAAAAAGGATCAGATGACATAATAAATGCCATATTCGACTCAGGATCAGATAATTCTTCTCCAGTAACATAATCTTGCATCCAATTTGGGGGAACCCTCTCTCTTCTGCCACATGTCAGCACCCGGTTGTCACTTGCCCAAGAATCAGCCATTGGATTAAAGTACGTTCCTCTATCACCAGTGCTGTCATTAGCATGTCTGCGCGTCGTTGGATTGCCCCTTGCACTGCCACCATGTCCACTGCTTGCCGTTAGATCCCCTCTGTCATCCATCCCACTATCTGGTAACACGCGGGCCGTTGGATGAGATGGATTCTCACCTACACGACCAGCTGGCGACGCAGCAGCCGGTGGATGAGCATAGTGGCTGCCAGATTGTGCACTGCTGCCCGTTGCATTGTCCTCTCTCTCGTGATTTTCAACATAACGCCTTTCTGCCACAGAGACAATTTCTTCTGCTTCTTCTTCAAAACTTTCCACACTGTCATCACCAAGTTCTCTTCTTTCTTCATTGTCACCTTCCCTTACATCAAGGTCACCATTGTCAGAGTCACCCCAGGCTAAATCAAAAGATAATTGATCAGCATATGAAACAACCCAATCCCACTGTTTATCTTCTTAAAAAATTACGTCCCTGCTGACCACAACCCTGTTTTTGACAGGGTCAAAAAACCTGTACCCTTTCGATTCTTCGCTCATGCCCAACAAAACACAAGGGAAGCTTTTGTTGTCAAGCTTTGTTCTCTTGACATCGGGTATGTGTACATGAGCCAAACACCCGAAAACCCGAAAATGATCCACAGAGGGTTTTACTCCACTCCATGCTTCCTGAGGAATCAAATTTGTCAAGGCAAAGGTAGGACATTGATTGAGCACATAGATGGCCCAATTCACAGCTTCGGGCCAGAAGGTCTTCGGCATCCCTTTGGCAGAGAGGATTGATCGGACCATGTTCATCACGGTTCGATTTTTCCTTTTTGCAACCCCATTTTGCTGTGGGGTGAAGGCTGTGGTGAGCTGGCATTTGATTCCTTCATCGCGACAAAAATCAGAAAATTCATTAGAGGTAAACTCCCCTCCCCTGTCAGTTCTTAGGCATTTAATACATTTTGAAATTTCTTTTTCAACCATAATTTTGAACTACTTGAAATAATTAAATGCCTCTGATTTTGCTGTCAAAAGAAACACCCATGATTTGTGACTGAAATCATCAATAAAACACAGAATATATCTTTTACCACTGTTAGACATAGGATTGATAGGACCGTAGATATCAGCATGAACGAGTTGTAATTGCACAGTTGCTCTCCAATTGCTGATTTTTGACATAATCTCTCTGTGTTGCTTGCCATTGAGGCAATCAGTGCAAGTCACGGTTGGGGCAGAAAATTTGGGCAGTCCATGCACCATTTTTTTCCACTGCAAAGTTCGTAAACCTTTATAGTTTAAGTGCCCAAATCGTCTATGCCAAAGGTATGCTGGATTCTAGGCAGTAGTGTTGAGATAGTGATCTTGATTCTGATGATTCTCAATTTGTACAGGTAATGGATCTTATGGTTGTGCCAGAAGGATGAACATCCTGTTTGCACTCATCTGGGTTTGAATGATCAGGCCCTTCTCAGGATGGTAAATTTTACAAACCCCATCTTTAATTAATATTGCTAAACCTCTCTCTTGAAGTTGACCTAAGCTTAAAAGATTATTTTTAAGCTCAGGAACATAGTATACATCATCGACAATATGTCTAATACCATTTAGCAATAGCTTCACTGTACCCTTGCCTATAACATCCATTCTGCTATTATTTCCAAGTTTGACTGAATGTGTAAAATTTTCATCCAAATAGGAGACATACCTCGGTAGCCGCACATATGATTAGAACATCCTGAATCCAGGAACCATGCATCATTGCGAGTTGTTTTATGTAACTCGACATAGGCCATTAGTAACATCTCATCCTCTTCATGTAGCTCCACTGCCTTTTGTAAAGTTGGATATTCATGTTGACAATCAACATATGACATTAGCAGCATCTCATCTTCTTCGTTTAGCTCTGCATAATGTGCTGCTTTGTTCATGGTTGGACACTCATACTGAAAGTGTCCAAGTTCGTGACATTTGAAACATTACACCATGTCTCTGTTGAATGATGATCCTCTTCCATCGCGGGCCCTTCCTCTATAATTGTTTCTGCCACGACCTCTGCCACTGAATCTATCATCATAGATTCTCAGTGCATGATCATCAGTGTCATTTCGTTTGAACTTTTGTTCATGAACAAGTAGTGAACTCTGCAATTTATCAACTGAAAGATGGCTAATATCTTTTGACTCCTCAATTGAACAAACGATGTAGTTGTATTTTTCAGTAAGTGTGCGCAGAATCTTCTTCACAATCTTTTCATCTGGTATGTTTTCTCCCAAATTGCGCATGTCATTTACTACTAGCAATACTCTTCCAAAATAATGTGTGACAGATTCCCCTGATTTCATTTCCAGTACTTCAAAATTTCTGCGAAAAATTTGAAGTTGAGCTCGCTTGACCCTTGCGTTGCCTTGATATTTGATCTTCATGGAGTCCTATAGCTGCTTTGTTGTGTTCTTCTGAGTAATTGTCTTCAGAATGGACTTGTCAATGGACTGAAAGAGGTAATTCTTTACCTTTAAGTCTTTCAGCTTTGTTTCCTCTAGTGCTTTCTTCTGTGCGTTATTTAAAACTTCGCCAAATGCAGGTTCAACGAACCCAGTCTTAATAACACTCCAATACTCTTTGGAGCGTAAGAGATTTTCCATGAGCATGTTCCAATGCTCATAATCACCATCAAACTTCGGAATGCTTGGAGCTGCAAAGTTGCTGGATTCTGCCATTTCTGATTCTCACAAACTCACTTATCACTCAGTGTTTATTCTCACACACTCACTTATCACTTAATATTTAAAGTCACTCAAATACGCACTTTTCACTCTGTGTTTCACTCTGTGTTTGAACTCACTTCACTCTCTGATATCATTCAAGACAAAATATGTTTCTCTTTTGTTTGTATTTTCCACAGGCCAATATGATGGCTCTGATACCAATTGTAGAGAATAAAACAATGAGCAAAGAATATTGAATCGAATGAATAATATTAACTGAATGAAAGTGGCTAATAAATAGCCTTACATGGATAACAAATCAACTGGAAAATAGCACACATTTATAGTAACGTGGCATGTACATTAGCTAAAAATAAATAACTGAATTCCTTAACTATTGCTTGACCATGAATGTCTTCCTAAAGACTAGGGACTTCAATGGACTTATTCAAATGCTAAAATAAACCCCTTCAGTAAGTGTGTGAATTAAAAATTAGTGCATGAGAGGTCAATTAAAGCTTCGAAAATTGGAAGTGCAGACAGCGAGTGCTGGAAAACCCAGGCATGTCGTCGCAAACATGTTCATGAACCTGTGCTCCCATTATTTGCTTTCGGAGATATTTACCTCGCCGAGCACTCCTTGTACACAAATGTTGATTCCTTTCGGGAAAAGCTACCGTAACAAAATGATTCGGTTTAGATTGATATTTATAAAACATACAGAAAAAACCCTTCAAAATGAATTACAAAATTTTCCATAAAAAATAAAATCAATAAGAAAACTCAAGAAAAATAAGCTTCGGTTATTACACAAGCCCAGCTTTTTTAAAAGGCATGAACTCAAGCAAAAAAACCGAGCCCATGTAAGATGCACGCCCAAAATAGACATAACATGTCCAACCTTTTTAATGTTGGGCGTGCACCCTGACACCTCTATAAGCTAAGGAACACGTCATGTACCCAACATACACTTGGAGTTATAAAATAACATGACTTATGAGTTGTAAATATATAATAAGATATTTATAATAAAAGTTTTTAATCTATTTATTCGTAATATATTTAGTATATATATTTTCAGAATCTATCTTTTTAAATTATCATTGTATTTTCTATCTTTATAGAGTTTTTGATTTTACAATAAGAGAATCTCCACGTCCATTAAATAAAACTTTTTATAGGTATTAATTATAAACCATCTTAACTTATCAAATACCAAATATAAGTTATTAACCATCTTGATCAAGGAGAGTGAATGAAATTATTAAAAACAATTGATTTACCAATTTTATAACCTAATAGTCATATTAATTAAAATGTTCTTTTATGCGACATAATTTTAGAAGCAAAGTGAGTTCGACAACAATGTTGGAATAAATATTCAATAATCAAGATTTAGTTTTTACTTTAAATGAGTTTTCTAATTAATTAATCAGCAGAAATACTTTGCTGGAATTAATCAGGATGCTTGAGGAACTAATTCACGACAAACTATACAACCACGCAATAAAATATTCCAATCAGAAAAAGGGAAAAATTACCTGGAAAAACAATAAAAGATATTTATACAATCTTGCTTTCCACATCAAAACTTACATATAAAAAAAAAAAAAAAGGATGATGTAAACCTCAAAATCTAACATGGGAGTTATAATCATTTTCTTGGTTTTTTAAATTTAATTTCTGAGACTAGAACTCATGAAAAATTATTAAAATTTTAAAATGTACTAGGTTAGTGTGGATTATGCATCCTTGATGTTACGTAGGAAAAAAAATTCAATCGAGGACAGGGTTGATGAGGACTCATCAACCATGTCCTTAATTGGTACGAATCTTAAGCCCCGTGTAGCATTATAGTTAAATTGTGTTTTTAAGAAATTTTGAATTTATTTACTTTAAATTAATATTTTTTTATGTTTTTAAATTTTTTTAATGTGCTGATATTAAAAATATTTTTTTAAAAATAAAAAAAATATTATTTTAATATATTTTTAAATAAAAAAGAATTTAAAACTCCACCAATGTATAATTTTTGAGAATTATTAGGCCCTTTAGCACATTGATCTCTTAGCCATACAAAAATGAGATCTACCAAATAAGTTCTCACGATTTCGAGTGCTGCGAGCTGGCAACCAGGATTGATCTGAGCAAGCGTCCAGATGGGCAATGGAAACTAGCCCGACGGCACTATTTGACCGAACAAATGGTATGGTCTGAGCTCTCTCTCGCATCATCAACATTCATAAGATAAATCGACAATTTACTGGGGATATATATAATTAGATATTGATGAAGTCATAAAAAAAAAATTGACGTCGAAATAAACCCTTTCATGATTAAGTTTTGAATCTAAGCTGTATTGTAAAAACAGGCTGCTCGTGAAACGAAAGATATTTAGATACTTGATTAATTTAAAATTTGGTTATGGGTAAAAATCAAAAACATGAAAAATATATTTATTGTATAGAGATTTGTGTCCTGCTTGTATAGTGATAAGTTGAGTGTAGAGATGAGTGTTTTCCTTGGTGTTTATTGTGTAGAGGGAAGTCGAGCGGAGAGATGAGTTGGGTGTTTTTGCTTTTTTTGAACATTAACGGGTGTAAGAGAATGGACGAGAATTTTGTGTGGATTAAAGTGTTTTTTATTTAGAAATATGTTAAAATAATATTTTTTTATTTTTTAAAAAATTATTTTTAATTTCAGTATAATAAAATAATTTAAAAATATATAAAAAATTAATTTTAAATATATTTTTTTAAAAAAACATAATTTGATATGTGATGTGATGTAAAACACTATCTATTGCTTCTTTTTATTGTTTTAACAAAGTGTTCCGTGAATTACACGTGGTGGGTGATATAGCTTACTTTGTCCAAAGACTTTTTATTAGGGTAATGATGACATTTAACATGTAGATAACACTAGCACGTAGGCCTGTGGTGGTGTTTTATATAAGCGATGATGACATATGTAACAACATATATGTAGATAATGCACCGTGCACGTAGCACGTAGATGCACACCTGCTAAGCATTGAGAGGATTATTGTAGCAAGCACGTGGCAATAAAAATTACACGTGCTACACACATTTATTTAGAAAATAAATGTATAGAAAACCCGGAGAGATGAAGGTAAATAAATGGAATAGGCTGGGGTAAAATGGAAAATAATTCAACAGGTGGCGATTTTTTTTATATAATTCAACAGGTTTACGGTGTACCACTACGAAACTTTGGTGTGCTACAAAAGCATAACGAGGATCTGGGCTTAGGCTGAGTGGCTCTCAAACATGTTATGGGGCCTCGGCCAGTTCATGGACCAAGCCCTAATACTAATTTGTTAGCCCAATCAGAGTCGATACCCACTCAAACCCAACCACGAATTGTCCTGGACATCAAAGATGGACCAGTCTCCCTCAACTCAGAACAATAATAAAATCCCACCATTTAGCTACGAGTTCATCAACACCAACTCGGGAAGTTTTGTTTATTTAATTAATGGCAATTCTGCAAGAGATTCTAGCCTGATGACTAACTTCATAAATTGTACTAAGCCTGTTCCAAAAAGGCCAGAATTTCCTAACAAATTTCAGATCATATTTCCTACCAAACTGACCTAACGTAAAGGAGAAAGATTCATAACAGCCTGAAAAGCAAATTAAAATAACAACTAGCATCTTGTAATCACAAGGAGTGTTGCCCCAAACAAGTTGAGCAACCGTAGTCAAAGAAGGCAAGAGCATTTTCTAACCCACTTCTAATTAATTCTCAAGGAGCTTTAAAATATTTTCTAAATCGCAAGTGTCTTCTAGCAAGCATCCCATGACGACAAGCAAATTACAGCGATTCGGGACATTTTAGGCTGGATAAAGTCGACGCATGGTTTTCTTCATACACGCAATTACTTGCGTATAGCCGAAAAACAACAACTTGGTGATTGTTTACTGTTCAGGGATGAAGCGTCTTAAATAACTCTACTGCCCATCTTGAGCGACTTGTAATCTTTTTTCCTTCGAACCTATATATATATATATATATATATATATATATATATAGACACACACACACACACACAAGCAATTGATTTCCGGGCGACTAACTCTATCATTGTTGATTCAGGCATAGGAATGATGTCATAGATTGGGTAGCCTAACAGGATGGGCTCGGGAAATCTCGGCTAGCAGTTATATATTTTCTTACAGGATGATCCCAAAGTAAGTCCGATGCGGTTGCAACTTGCACCAATTAATTTGGTACAAATAGGAAAGATTCTTTCTCGCCGTTGTACATATTCGGAATTGGAAACATGCACTTCAATAAAGTAGCAAGTTCCATGACCATGCAACTTCACCTTCAATTAAGTTCTTGGAGCTGCAAGTTGAAGCTTGAGGGATTAAGTTCGAAAATGTTTCATCAAAATATCCTATTTGATCATGAAAGCATGGCAGGTTGTTTTGAAAAAACTTGATTGCATGTGTATAGTTGTGTGTGTACACACACACAAACACACTACAAAAATAAACGATGGATATCGGGAAAAAAAATTCCAACCAATTTCAACGCTATCGATTGGAAGTAAATATATATAATATTAAAATTCAATGGGGTTGCAAAGCTGTTATAAATCTACCAGCAAAAAAAAGTCGCTGCTGAGTTGGTCGGTAACTGTCCGTCTTCCAGTGATATTTACATGCATGGGTTGCTAAGTATGTTGGTGTATAACGAGATCCAGTCATAATTTGATTGATCAGTACAGTTTATGAAACATAATCATGGTTCACACAAGACACAATTTTTCTTTGATGTCTCGACCTCCATTTTTGAAAAAACATTGACCAATATGTTTGGCATTTTCCGGAAGGCGTAGTAAAAAATGTTCTCTCTGAAGGAATACAGACATGTACCTTAACTAATCTGTTTCCAACAATAACAATTTGAAGCCCAGCTCGTGATTAGATCACTTCTTTAAAATAGACGAATTAAACTCTGCATATCATCTGTTTTCAATCTCTAAATTCACATAATTGACACGTTGCAAGCTAAATTCAGATCAAGTGTACAGACAGCGGGAGAGAGTTCCAGAAACTACGACAAGAGAGCTCAAAGAAAATGTGAAGGGTGACTAAAATGCATGTAGCTAAACAATGAAGAAGCAGCAGAGGCTGAAGCCAGCTTGCTAATTCCCATGCAACAACGTGGAAGAGATTATCACATACTTTGCAAATCATCAGTCGAATTACATCACAATATATAACACACACATGTACAAACGGCTCAAGTTATCAGGTTAGTAACCTAATTTTAGGAATACATGGAGCAGTCAACCTGGTATGATTGTTATATATAAAATTACGTAAAGTTGTTGGGGTTAAGTAATCAATCTCTTTATTTTAACGTGGCGTACAATGCTGCACATCCACCTAGGCAAGAGGCAGTGACTAATTATAAAGTATATAAGGAGTAGTTGTAAACTGATAAACCGTCTAATTTCAGCCTTAGAGAGCAGTCAAGCCAACCTCTGTCGTAACCTTTTTAGACCATAAAACCATTGTTACCTCGAGATCAGATTAAGAACCAAGCTAACATTTTGAACACACAAATATTATCCTCTCAAGATAGAAAAATAACAAAACACCAAAAACCCAAGCAAAAGAAAACCCCTATGGATTCAGTTGTTTCGGAGCTCGAGGGAACTCTTCTAAAAGGCCGAGACCCCTTCTCTTATTTCATGCTAGTAGCATTTGAGGCATCGGGTTTCATTCGTTTTGCCTTGTTATTGATCTTATGGCCTGTGATTTGGTTACTGGATATGTTAGGGATGGGAGAATATGGGCTCAAGCTAATGGTCTTTGTTGCCATTGCGGGTGTTAGTGAATCCGAGATTGAGTCGGTAGCAAGAGCAGTTTTGCCAAAGTTTTACTTGGATGATATTGACATGGAAGCATGGAAGGTGTTTAGCTCATATGATAAAAGAGTTGTGGTGACTAAGATGCCAAGGATCATGGCTGAGAGGTTTGTGAAGGAGCATCTGCGAGCCGATGAGGTTATTGGAAGTGAACTTGTGATTAGCCGGTTTGGGTTCGCCACAGGATTTGTTAAGGGCAACATTATTGATTCTTATATTTCGAGTCGAGTCGCCAAACTGTTTATTGACGAAAAACCTTGTCTCGGACAAGGTAGGGTTACTTCTTCATTCTTATCTTTATGCAAGGTGAGTATTAGCAACCTCAAGCTAATGTGAGATTTAAGAATATTAGTTAACTCAGTATCAAAGCTTTCTTGGTTGAAAGATAGTTTAGTTTTTTAAGAACTAAATTTATTTAAGTTATTTGTGCTCAATGCATACAGAAAGAAGTGTAGTTATTACTTTTCCCTAGGATCAAATTTTGGAATTTTTTGTCAGTAGTTGTGTATATGGACGAGGACTGTGTAAAAAAAAAAAAACTAGTTCAATTAAATGAAAGTTGAGAGAGGTACTAAAATGATTTTATATTACTTTTTAAAATATTTTTTATGATATTAATTATATTTTAATTAAAAAAACAAAGATGATAAGATTTAAATTTGTAATTGTTTAATTAACAAAACTCTAATATTTATATATTCCAGAAAACCTTTCAAGTTATTTCACACAGTATATATATTTCATTATATAATTCAAGCCCGCCAGGCCACCAATTGTACAACAAATTAAGAACTGATCAATATTATTCCAGTTAATTAATTAATTAATTAGAGCTAACCCTCAAATCAATTTCTTGTGCTGTCAGGAACAAATACACCCCCCATGCATGACCAATCAAAAGCAGCATGGTCATCAGCTCGTCCGCCCTCTCCCGGTCATCTTTCATGATGGCCGCCTAGTCAAGCGTCCGACACCGTCCATGGCTCTCCTAATCATCCTATGGATGCCTATAGGCATCGTCCTCGCAGCAGTTCGAATTCTAGTGGGACTTATGCTACCGATGTGGGCTAAACCTTACTTGTCCAAGGTGTTGGGTGGCAAAGTTATTGTCAAAGGCAAACCACCACCTCCGGCGTCCAGTGGCAATAGCGGTGTGCTGTTTGTCTGCACCCACCGAACCCTGATGGACCCTGTCGTCTTATCTACGGTGCTAAGACGTAAAATCCCAGCAGTCACATACTCCATTTCAAGATTATCAGAGATCTTATCGCCAATCCCCACCGTCCGATTAACAAGGATTCGCGATGTGGATGCTGATCAAATCAAACGAGAACTGGCCAGAGGTGACCTTGTGGTTTGTCCAGAAGGAACAACTTGTAGAGAACCATTCCTGTTGAGATTCAGTGCACTCTTTGCTGAATTAACTGACCAAATAGTGCCAGTGGCAATGAACTATAGGGTTGGTTTTTTCCACGCAACTACAGCCAGAGGATGCAAAGCTCTGGACCCAATATTCTTCTTCATGAATCCTAGACCAGTGTACGAGGTGACTTTCTTGAGTCAGTTGCCAGTAGAAGCTACGTGCTCATCTGGTAAAAGCCCACATGATGTTGCAAATCATGTCCAAAGAATCTTAGCAGCTACGTTAGGATTTGAATGCACGAACTTCACCAGGAAGGACAAGTACAGGGTTCTTGCTGGGAATGATGGAACCGTATCGCACACCTCCTTTGCTAATCAACTCAAGAAGGCGGTGAGCACGGTCAAACCCTTTTTTCACTAGCTATGATGATATATGAAAATAAGATTTGTCTTGTATTTCTGCTTCAATTTATTTATCTCTGGTTCATGTATTCTTTTCTTTCTATTTTTAATTATTGTTTAATTTGTAATTGTTGAATAATGTTCGATGATTAACTAATGTTAATCAGTTGTTTTTATTGTTAACGTTAGCAATCCATATGGACTTGGAATCACAAATATTTTGTTTTATTTGCAAATGAGTATGTTAATTTATAATATCATTTTCTTTTTATCTATTTTTACATATTTTTAAATTGCTTCGGATTGTTAGGATAATTTATTATTCATGGAAATCATGAATGAGCTTATTTGGCGTTTGTTATTGTGATAATAATTATATTGTAATTTTAAAAATATATATATATATATTAAAATATATTTTTAAAAAATATATATTAAAATATATTTTTTAAAAATATATTTATTTTTGACACTAATATATTAAAAGGATGTGAAAATATCAAAAAATAATTTACTTAAAATAAATAAAAAAAAAATTTGAAATGTAAAAATAAATGGGCTATAAATATATTGAAAATTTTATATTATTCATATTTATATTTATACAGGGTTTTTTTTTTTGGCTTTAAGCACCTTTCTTTATGAAAAAAATAAATAAAATGAAGCTCCTTTCCGTAAAAAAAAACACTATTAACGGATATTGAAAAATCGATAATTAAGAAAGGCTGCTTCCATTTCATGCTCCCTGGAATAAAAATAAGGGAAATGAAAATCAATATCTGCGATGACTTTTATTTTAAAAGTATTCTGTTGGGCGAACAAGCCAGGCCCTGGTCCATCACACTGGCATCTTATATGGACCACGACATAAGCGGACCCTGATGCAGCAGGCACTGCCTTTCGACGAGGTATTATAATTATTATGGGCTACGGCCTACAGCACTGCAGTGCCTCGTAAAGCTATACTTGGACCATTCTATTTGGTCCAGGATCTAACACCTACTTTATTCCCACTCCTGCAAGAGAAGATACCATCTATTAATGAAAAGTAGTTTATTATAATTTGAGTTATTAATTATAATTCCTTTAATACAGGGGTTGGTCTGAAACAATCATGACTTAAAGTTTGATCCAAATAAAATTTTAAATTGAATTAAAAAATATATTATTCTTATAAAATCTAATTAGCATAACTAAATTGAATCCTGACCTGATTGATGGGACAAACTTAACTCAAATTTAATTGAAACAGTTATAAATTTTTTATTTTAAATGAGATTATATTGTTTTAATAAAAGTAATTCACATGAATTGATCCAACAACTCAATAATATCATGATTTAGTTCAATAAATATGTTTTAAGCATTCTTTTTAAGAATTTTCAATAAGTTCCATCTTGGAAAGATTAATAAGCCCACACAATAAACAAAACGCTACCCTTTTCTTCCATTCTTCCATTGTCAAGGATTCGTTGCCAACTGAGTTTTTGATATTGACTATAATAATTATGGTCCCCAGATATGGTTGTGGCATAACTTTGCCTCTTCAATTCTATGCTCGAATTAACCTGTCGAATAAATAACTTCGACGTCCACGAGAATATTTGCCTCCTCGATTCGGTGGGTGGATTGGAAATTCAGCTGTTTCTGGGCTGTTTGATTTCAATTGTTTGGTAGGCAGTTTTGACATTTTCAATTGCCCATGGAGAAACCAGAAATGGCTATGGCGACCAATTAAGCCTACTGATTGGCTGTTCTATTTTAAGGCTTGACGGGCATTCTTACAGGCACCCCAAACTTACAACTTTATTTATTTATTATTATTATTATTATTTTATTATTATTATTATTATTATTATTATTATTATTATTATTATCTATTCTTACAGGCACATCACTGTCTGTCAACCACATCCAAAGGAAAATCAGGTACATGGTTTTCTATCTGGGATAGAGAAATCATTGTTTACAGAGTAGAGGAAGGGTCTCTAACTATACAGAAGCTTTATCAAAGGTGATCTTCCCTGTCGTGAAAAGGCAAGTGATCTTTATACATGAACAACGCCTCATGTTTGCATATATTCCGGTCAAAGGTCGTAAAGCGGTCAATATAAATATTACACGGGAAGAATACGTGAAGCGTTCTAAAGGGTTGTGGGAGCTTAGTTTGAAGATAGGGAGTTGGTGGCAAGAGACACCAGTAGAGAATCAAGGATATTTAATTTAGAAGAAGGAAAGACCAGAGATGACTAGCTCTCTTGTAAGCCAGGTGCTAGTGGAAGCTTCTGTGTTCTCACCTGTCATGGTGAGCTTCGCATTTATCCAGAAGCTCTCGGAGAAAAGAAAATGGAAAGAACGAAAAGAATTGCCGAGCAAATACATCGCAACGACCAGCCCCATTTGCTGTCGTGTGGAGGGATCGCATAAGATTTTTCTACAGAGCATCTATTAAATCTTTTTTTTTTTAAGGCCAATTGTAAGGCCAAACACGCTACATGGGAAATACAATGTTTTTTTTTTTTTTTTTTCCAATGCTATCATTGTTTCTATAAAAAGATAAAAGAAAAGGTCAACGACACATCATACATGTCATGAGAGAAGGGAACATCAATTTACGAAATTCAATACTTGTCGTTCATCTTACGCTGCACGAATTGTTTAATTTCCTTAAAACGAAATTTACGCGAATTTGTAATTTTCATCGTGGAAAGGGGGAGTTCTGGATTTTTATTGGAGATCAGCTGACACGTGGAAACTCTCAAGGTTTCTTTTTCGCCATTTAAAGTCTTGTCGGCATCTTGCAAGTTTTGGGAAGGCTTTGACCGGGCAAAGAAGGAATCTACTGTTTTAACACTTGAGCGTGCACAGGAGGAGAGGATGCTCTTAAATTAATATTAATAATGGCTAGGATTTGATGAAAGGTCCTAATCTTCCACAATAATTCCGATTCGCATCATTGATGACGATTCCCCCATGTGTGATCATGCCGATAGAAATCAAGCCAGGTCAGAGAACCACCACAGCTGATCAACCGACATTCTATTTTATTGATTAATTCGACCCAACTATTTATTATAATAAATTTTTTTAGATTGTTTTATGTGCTATATCAAAAATAAATTTTTAAAAAATTAAAAATATTATTTAATATTTTTCTAAATAAAAAATACTTTATAAAATAACAACTAACACAGTAACAAATAAGCTATTAATAATAGATAAAATTTTACACAGCAGAAGAAACCAACCAAACGCAGCCTTGCGAAAGGGAACATGAATTCATGCTATGTAGGTAGATGGTGACGTGTCATGGAAAAGACGGGTCCATCTTCTCTCCGATCATGACTCAGCAATGCCGCGGGTGCCACGTTTCATGGCCTATAAACGCGCGTGAAAACGCACGGGTTTGTAGTAGCTAGATAATACAAATATTACATGGAGCTGGTTTTTTTTATTACCACACGTAGTTCGAAGATTTCCCAGGATATTCAATTCAACCCCCCAGCTTTCAATTGATATGCAATTTCTACCCCGTAATTTTACAAGAATGGTAAGTAATATTTATCCGTAAAAATATCATACCTCGAAATGAACAAGGGAACCTCGAATGAGTTATGATGCCAGTCAGCGCTCTCCACGTGTTGCAAGTAGGAATATCTTTTAATATGCTCTGATTCTCATTCGCACCTGCGAAATGGATTTTTCGTGATGGATCGTATAGAAACATGATTACTTTAAATTTTCCCTCCGTTATCGTGGACTTCCAACTATTGTAGTTTTGCTCGAAGTTTTTTTTAAAAAAAAGGAATTACGCTAGGTTTCTAGTGTATCAATCTCGATGCAAAAACTCCACGAAAAAGGAAGTTTTTTGTGTTCATACAATGAAGAGGATAAAATATTTTTCATGCTCTAACCGTGGTCATGTCCATCTTCTCTGGAGAATGAACTTGGGATTTTTACTTGTGCAAACGAATCTAGAAAAAAATCTACACGAAAAAAATAAACCATGTAGATTTTAGGTGGCGTCCAAGCATGTAATTCTCGGTTTAAACATCCATTTCCCTTGTGTTTTACATTTTTTTTCATACAATTACGATAACATTGGATGTTGGTAAGTCTTTTTTGGTAGGGAATAATTGCTAAACGCAAAGGTCTCGGACATGCATTCATTGTTAGCCAATATGACCCGAAAAGCTAACATAGCAAATAGTGGAATGTCGGAGGATTTACATTATTAATGCAGCTGTTCTATGAAGATGGCTTGCTCCGGCGAAAGAGGCAACAAAATGTCATGTCTACAACTGTAGATCAACCATAAAGCTTGACGTTCTAGAAGTCTTTTGATATCACTCATTTTTCCCTTTTTTTTTGTTTTTGTTAACAAAAACCAACATTCAATTGTAAAAAAAATAAAAAAAGCATGCAAGTGATTGTTGGGTTTTGATTATTTTTTTTGAAGTGAAAAAGGTTGAGAACAAAATTTTGAATTAAGAATAAGATAGTAAAAATTGTTAATTCAATTAATTTCTATATGCATTTCAAATAGTGTGATTAAATTAAATTAAATTATTTTAATTATAATATTTATAATAAATTGATAATTCAATTCAAATCAATTTATATTTTATATATTGAGTTTAATTTAATATGTGCTTGATTGGGCTGTAACCTAAAATATACCAAAACCTTCCTTGGAAGAATTCCAAAAAAAAGAAAAGAAAAAAAAAGAGGAGCGTTCCTTACAAAACCCACCTTCCTTTGTTGTACAATAATCAAATAGAAAAAAAAAAAAAAAAAAAAAAGAGCAAACCGAATCAAATCTGAGTATACGAACCAAGAAATCCCACTAAACGTCCGTTTATATGTCACCAATCATCACACTCCACGTGTCGCGTTATAACTACGCTAACTCCGTTTACTCGTTTTAGCCGTTAAATTACCCCCTCCACTCATGTAATCTCATCCCCTCCCATTTTTCTCTTTTAAAATAAAAACCCCAAATTTTCCCTTCATTTTTCTCTCCAACCAAACCCCAAAAAGCTCTAATCTTTCACCAGATCTGATCCAAAATAAGTTTTGGATTTGTTTCAATTTGATGTCATCTCCAACCACGCCGTCGTATTGGTGCTATACATGCAGCCGTTTCGTTCAGGTCTGGAGACAAGACTCGTTAACTTGTGCAGAATGTGAATCAGGGTTCATTGAAGAAATCGAAAACCCACCGCACGTAATTCAAACAGAAATATCGAGTGAGCGACACCGCAGGTTTTCTCCCGCTGCCGGAACCATGTTCATGATCGGTAACCGCTCAAACCCCCATAACCGGAACCGACGGGGTGGTGGCGCCGGGAGCGGAGACCGGTCTCCGATTAATCCTGTGATCTTGCTTCGTGGTGGGGCTGGAGGGGCGGCGGAGGACGTGGTGGGAGACGACGGTGGCCGAGGTGGTGGTGGGTTTGAGCTTTATTATGATGACGGTGGTGGGTCCGGGTTGAGGCCTTTGCCGCCGAGTATGTCGGAGTTTTTGTTGGGATCAGGGTTTGAGAGAATGCTAGATCAGTTAGCACAGATTGAAATAAATGGAGGGTTTGGTCGGTATGAGAATCAGCATCCACCGGCCTCGAAATCCGCGATTGAATCGATGCCTACGGTAATTGTTAATGAATCCCATATTTTTACTGAATCTCATTGTGCTGTTTGTAAAGAGGCTTTTGAATTAGAATCCGAAGCACGGGAGATGCCTTGTAAACATATTTATCATACTGATTGTATACTTCCTTGGTTATCTATTCGTAATTCTTGCCCTGTTTGTCGACGTGAGTTGCCTTCTGGTGATGATGGTGGCGGCGATGGTGATAATGGGGTTGTTAGTCCGTTGCCTGAAGCGGGGAATGGGCAGGGAAATAACGAGGAGGAGGCAGTTGGATTGACGATATGGAGGTTACCCGGAGGAGGGTATGCGGTGGGGAGGTTTACAGGGGCGAGGAGGGGAGAAAGGGAGTTGCCTGTGGTTTATACGGAGATGGATGGTGCCTTTAACAATGGTGGATTGCCGAGGAGGATATCTTGGGGGTCTAGAGGGGGTGGAAGGAGGGAAAATGGTGGTGGGGGTAATGGTGGTAATAGGCGGCTTGGTTTTGGGAGAGTTTTGAGGCACTGGTTTGCTTGTTTTGGCACGGGGCAGAGTTCAAATTCGGATTCCAGAGTTACAGGGAGCAGTAGGCCCTTTTCAGTTTTTAGCAGTTCTTCTTCAATGAGGAGAAGAGACTGGGCTAGAGAGATTAACAGTGCAAGGAGACGGTGAGAATAAATTAACAAGAGTTGAACAAATGAATGATCTGTTTTTGGCTTCTAAGGTGCTTGTTACTGAAATGTATATATGGAGATTTGAGAATGACTTCAATTGCGAGTTCAATTCATAATCTATCGAAAACTGATGGTTTGATGAATTGTGGAACAATGCAATCTCAACAAATGACCTGTGAAGAAGCATTAGGAGCAAGGTACCTGAAAGATGTTTAGGGTCTGGCATTTGGAGAGAAACATTTTGGAGCAAGAAGGTACCTAATTATATTGAAGTGTCTCTAGCTAGTTTTCATGTAGTGAACTGTAGGCCTTGTAATTTATTTTTTTCTGGTTCTTTTTTAATTTTTCGTTATTTGGTATTTGTAAGTATCAGACCAGCAGTTGTTTTCCTTCTGTCATTCTTTTTCCAAGAAATCTATAAATTCTAGCACCTCTCAGTTTCAAGCATGTTGCTTTGTTTGGGATTGCTTCTCTATGTTTATCTTGCTCAACCCTTGTGTTGAATCTTCTTGGAGTACTGGTTAGGAGGACATACTTCTCACCCTTGCAAGAATACAGAGGAGTAATCTTGGGACTGATTTCACTTTTGTCTCAACCTAAAGGGTGCTGAACTCAACTGAACTCTTCATGAAACCTGTGTCACCGCAGTTTGAGGGGCTGTTTGGCAAGTGGGGTTTACATGATGGTTTTTAAAAGTGATTTTCAATTAAAAATATATTAAAATAAAATTTTTAATATTAACATATTAAAATCATTTAAAAATTTTAAAAATACCATTTTGATTTTTAGGTGAAAGCACTTTGAAAAAGTTTTAAACTTGCAAAAACAAACTCACTCGATGATAGAACAAATCGCATCAAGTGATCAATGATTTTTTTTTTTGCTTTATAGACAAACATGTGCTGTCAAAGTTGAGTTGAGCCTGGAATCCGAATTCTAATCTCTCTTGCTCAGTTAGAGATGCAATAAAAAAGAATAAAAATGTGATGAGCTATGGAGGGTAGCAATCAGATATCATACGGTATTGTCAGGAATGCTAAAAATTCTTGTGAGATTTTGTCCATTGGGACGCTTTACAGTTTTCATTCCGACAAAATCGCTGGCCTCCTGAGCTGGCAAACCAAGTTGTATACGTCGTGTATACTCTTTGGACAAACCAGGACAGAAAAGCAGTGAGATACACTTAAAATCATGCCTTGGACGAGTGAAAGTTTTGCAAGCACCTTACTTTGGAAAGAAATGATGACACGAGTATGAATAACGAAAATTATTCCATTTCAATTTTGCCGCTCGAGAATTTGCAATATATTAGAACTTTCAGTTGCCAGCTTCTTACACATCTGATCTGCAGTGAGCCCAAGATTATCTGCAAGGCATGTGCTTCAAGATTTCATCCTATCTCTACTTCACGTTTTATCTGATTTCACGGGAGAATCCTTGCATCTGGCTGTGGCAGACGCCCATTTCTTGGTAGAAGTACATTTCCTACATAAGAAGAAGATACGATCAAACGTTCTGTACAATGTCTGAATTTTGAACCATTCATTAAAACCCACGAGTATCATGTCAGCCTCCTTGTACATATCAACTTGGATGTTTTTTTATGCCTTGTTCGAAACCCACACTAGATCCTAACATGTGGGATGTGTAGCGTATGTACACCGACAATGAGTAACATGCCGTCTAGACGGCAAATCAATTTTGGGCCTGCTGATAGTTCGACCTCTAAACCGTTTATTTTCTCTGGCAGCTACTGTGGGTTTCGAACTTTCTGAACGCGGCCACATGGTAAAGAGTATATGCCTATATCGAGACAAAAACCCAAAAACGACCAGGGAGGCTTTGCATTCTAAGATAGACTCCTTGATGATTGTTATGTCTCCATTGCATTGCAACATCGGCAATGTTGCCTGTTCATAGAACGCATTTCCATCGCCATCTTCAAGATGTGAATCCCTTTGAACCACCAGTTAAGTTGAGCCTTTGGCAAAGCCTTTGCTCTGATTAAGTTGCTCTTCCTCAAGTTTTCTCCAGACAAGAACCAAGATTTCTACCCAGCTTTGCCCAGATATTTCAAGCCATTTTCAGATAAAGCTGCGAGTAAAAAATTTCCTTCTTCAGTAAAAATGACTTTTAACTCATCAGAAGAGTTTGTCTTGTGTCTTTGTATGCATTATGTGATGATTTTGGCCCAATCATGCATATGAGTTGTATATTTTATGTTTTTGCTACCTTACAGTTGTTTCCCACATTTATTTAATTTAAGATAACTCTAATCCTTGATTAGAATTCAACTGTTTAGATTTATTAAACACTATCTTCCATGATCTTTCATGCAACTAATAACATAGGAGGAATGTGAAATTGAAGTACTTCATCTTTGAGATTAAGCAACCATGTGACCAGGGGGGGAGGCAGGGGCCCCTGCATATCTTTTTTCCCCATGTCTCTCCCTTGAATCATTATAAATCTTAGCCATAAAATTAGTAAATTTTAACTTTCAGCTACTCCTAAAAGTTTTTTTTCTTTCTAATTTGCCCCCGAACCTAATGTCCTGGCTGCTAGTGACATAGTTGTAAGATTTGATTTGAGGATATACTTGATTTAAAGCTTGAGTTATGGGTCGGGGAATTGATTCCGGGTTAATCTAATATTTAACTCTTTTTAGTGAAAAAAAGCTTAAAATGTTGTTTTGATAAAAATAAAAATAAAAATTCCACCAACTTTGTTCAGGCTAAATTCTAGGTCAACGGATCACTAGATTAACTTGTTGAAATAAGCCACTTATGCCAATGACAGTAAATTCCAAGCAAAAAATTATACTATTTCTTCGTATAAGCAAAAATAAATTCAAGGATTAACATGATGTTTGATTACTTGAAAATAATGTTTTTGTCTTTTTCCCTTTTTTTGTCTTTTTTTTTAAAAAAAAATTAATGATTTTTAAGTGTTTTTCTCATGTATTTTTTAATTTCACTGTTCAAGATTCTTAGAATTTTTATATTGATTCTGAAAATGTATGATCTAAATTTAATAGCATCTACTTTTAAGATAATATTATTTTTACATAAACAATCACCAATTCTCTGAGATCACTTGCATAGATTTTACAAGAGTTGCCATATTCTTTTAGCTTCAAATTTATTTTCCTCTTTGAAATACTGAGGACGGCAGGGGGGCAAGAGGGGACCTCTAGCTAGCAGTATTCTATATTTATTTTATAAAAATTATCGGTTTATATTTTATAAATTTTATAATTATTAATTTTAAAAATTATAAAATTAATTGAGATATGATTAAGATGCCTCGACATGCGAACTTCCACTGAAGTGCTGTCATGACATGATCTTGGTGTCTGTTTCAAAGAAGAAGATAGGAATGCAAGAGAGATGTGAAAGATGAACCGACGTGTGCCTAACGAAGGTCAACAATCAACAGAGTCAAGTGGTTGGGATAGATTTGGACGAGTCTTTGTATGATCAGAGCAATCATGCATGGAAGTCAGATCTATATATATTGTACGAAAAGAAGCAATCAAACTTTACTGGAATCAACTCACACACATCTAATCAAGTCGAATTTTCTTTTTGAAAAGGAGCACAGTTCCGAGAAAGCTAACAGGGCATGACCACCATTTTGAAAAACTTTGGGGCAAATGACATAGTTTAAAGAATTGTTATGGGAAATCGTGGTTGCTGGAAAACTGATATTTAAAATAACAGTTTGAATAAAAAATATAATTTAGAATAACGGTTTTAACTTTTAAAGCCATAAATATTTTTAATAATGATTTTTAACAATTCAGACAATAATTTCATAATAAAATTATGATTTTAAATTGATTTTACGATGTATTTATTAAAAAATAAAGTTTAAAAAGCACATATATTAATTTGAGATTATAATTAACAAGTAAAAATAATGTTAAAATAGCTTTGTTTCGATTATGGATTTAAGGATTGATAATTTATAGTTTTGTTTGGCCTTTGATTATGATGATTTAGATTTTATAGTTTTTTTTAGCCTGGTTGTGATGGTTTATATGTTGATTTATGTAAAATTTTAAGACCAGTTGTTTTGTTTAATACAATTATTGTCAACAATAGTAGTTAATTAGCAGGTATTAATAAAATTGTATTTTTCAATAGTGATTTGAGTTAAATTTTTTATCAAATTATGCTAGTTTGATAAAAAAAACCCAATAAAATGAGGTCTTATTTTTTATATTTGAAAACGTACCTTTTCTTTTTAGTTAAAATACGTGTTATGTTTAGTAAAAAGATTATTAAGATTATATTATTTTTTAAAATATTTTTTTATTTAAAAATATATCAAGATATTTTTTAAAAAATTTATTTTAATATTAACACATTAAAACAATTTAAATATATTAAAAAATAATAATCAAACAGGGCTAATTAGTTATAACCAAGTTCACATAACGTTTTGCATGCGTCTCTCACCTTCTCAAGTCATGACTTTTGATGATGAAAGCACACTTGCCTTCAATTTGACTTTTCCATTTCCCATTTCTTCACGCAAATTTCGTATGATCCAAAAGTTAGCTAGTACCAATTTTATTGTAAGATATCTTTTTTGTTTAGAAGCAGCAAGTAAACAAATTAATGCTATCGACTAGAGTATACCTAATTGAATTGAAACCAAATATCTCATACACGTCTAACTGCGTAGAACACGTGACTTGAAAGCCAATTCCTGCAAAGTTTCAAGTTTTATACTTTTGGTTTCACCACAAGGTAGGCAGCAACTAAGTTTATATTCATTTCTGGTTAATGATGGACACTATATCCTCTCCAGAATTGAAGGTTTCATAAAACTTTGCTTCGCATTCAAGCATGGCATTCAAGTTCTGCATGCAGTGAATGCGTACGTAAAGGAGATTGATTCTTACCTCGTATGTAAACCCAACAAGCAAATGGTAAAGAAAAACATCAAAGTTTCTGGACAATTTGGAAAGTGGGTCAGTGACCAGGCAATGAACTAGAAGGAGAGACATGTTTTAATCTGGGTGGGGAAGCCTGTAGTGTAATAATCAATCAACTAACCAACGGACATGAAATGTACAATGTAACGCCACCAACTTAATTTCGGAGGAAATGTATATATGTATGCTTTAACGCCAACGTATATATTGTCTTCATTGTAGAAAATTTGCAGCATAATTGTGGAAAAGCCGAGAGCGCAATAACTATTCGATGCGCGATGGACAACGAGAGGTTGGTTTGGTGGCATCGCTGGCTGACTAGCTAGCCAGATAGGAGGTTCCTCAGTACAGTTCTGACTTGGCTTCTCACACGATTGAAAGCTATATATAAATATATGTGTGTGTGTGTGAATATACATTTTGGTGGCTGCCAATGCATTTAAGGCATGCTGCTTCATATTTTCATTACATGTGTTTTCACGAGTTTTATTTTAGTCGTCCTTGTACTCTTGATAATTTGTTCTTTATATTTTATTTTAACACGGCCCTTTTTAAGAGCTTTTTTGGTCCTTGTAGTTTCTTAAAAAATAGATTGTAATCCTTATAATAAAAATCTCCCATCAGGTCCTTGTATGGTTATTTTTAAGATGGTTTATTACAGTCTTTTTTTTATGTTTGTAGTCGAATAAGCTATTATAGTTGTAATCTTACATTACATTACATTACAATTATAAAATCACACAACCAAATAATAAAAACATACTAAGCCATCATTATCATATCATATTATATTATATGATGGGCAGTTACATCAAACTAAACATATATTATTATTATTATTATTTCTAATGTCCCATAAAATAAATTCATAATGAATTAGGCATCATTTGGTATTGCTATTTGGGTGTTGTTTAAAATTGATTTTTTTTTCTGTGTACTGAATTAATACTAAACATACACTTAGATTCAAAAAGGTTTGTGATGACGTTCAATGTCTAGCAAGAAAAAAAACTGAGTGTAAACTGTGTATGAAAATTTTATTTGAAAGGTAATAAAAATTCACCGCTTAGAAGCCCTTTTTTGGGATAAAATTCACTTTTTTTGAGCTGGTTTATGATTCAAGTGTTATAGTTTCGATTTTTTAAATTTATTTCCTGTTTTATTTAGCTGGTGGAGTTTACATATTTCTTTTACAGGCTAGAGATCTTAATTATAATTAACTTGATGAATTGATTGAAATTTGTTCTAGTGCAATTATCATTTTAGGATTTTGATCCCTGCGTTAGCAAATTACATCTTGAGAAAATAAATTTCAATAATAAAAAAACCCTGCTCTCAGCATGTCATAATTGACTGATTTTGTCGGTCAAGACCGAATATTATAAATGATAATTGTTATGTAAATTTTAACGAGCAGATAAATTGCTCCTCGGTTGAAAACTACAGTTGCAGTTACAATTTATAATGGATGACAGGCCATCGATCAATCATCAATCAAAACAAACCTAAAGTTCCACGATTTCTCCCCGGTGCAATTTATAGACGGGAAGAGTTGGCAAGCTAGCTCCTCCCCCTCGGACCAAAGTCTCGACTGCTAATTATCTTTGCCGAAAGTTTCAGATCTCAAACCATTATCTAATTCAGTGTCACAATCACCAATATATTACACATAAATCAATTTTAATTGACCAACCACTTGTCTATTATAGTTCAAGTGTCAAGATTTAAGTAAAGTCTCTCATATCCAAGCAAAGGGTTTTGGTGGCTGCCATTACTGGATTCTGATTCCTGATTTATATAATATTATCCACTTATTGTCCCCATTGCACCTTGCAGAGATTCCCTTTTTGAAAGGGCTCGTTGGCCATTGAAAAACTGTCTCAAAGCACCATGAAGTAGTTGGAGATACAGTCTTTGGACTAAAAAAACATACGAAGACAAAAATTGTAAGTAATTACAGATCCAAGAAGAAAAAAAAAAAATCAAGTTGAACTTTGTAATAATATCGTGGATTCATGGTGTCGTTTTATTGATAACGAGAGTGAGATTACAAGACAGCATGGAACCGCACAGGTTACGATGAAACTTTAATAAAATAAGCTGTCGAAGGTAATTTGGACATTGTTTTAGAGTACAGGGTTATATTATTCTGCTATGTAATTTCAACTTAGGAATTGTACTTTATAATAGGAAATTTCTTGTTTCTTCATCATCAGATTCGAGTGTTGATAAACTAGTTTTGGCGTGTCTAAATTGATAATTCCGGAAGGGATACCTTGCATTTTGAGGCAACTTTATGCAATTGCTACCTATAAGAATGCAAGGAAAGTGAGAAGCAATTTGAGACAAAATGCAAACCGCAATGCACTGCCTCGCACATATAACAGTTGTTTTTCATGACAAATCAAGCAATTGCTGAACCATGGCTAGAAAACTTCTTAGTTACCTACGGCAACAAAAGGAGTTTGGTAACAGTAAAACTTTAATTTATGATTTCATGGAAAATAAATCACTAAGTAAGCACCTAACCTGGGACCTAGCTAAATGTCATCTCCCCACCAAACGTATATATATTAATCTCCATTTCTTTCCTTTTCTTTTCCAGGTTTCGTTGTTGATTCAATGACCATCATTATCTTATATATATATTAATCTCCATTTCTTTCCTTTTCTTTTCCAGGTTTCGTTGTTGATTCAATAACCATCATTATCTTATAATTACTCATCTAAATTTGTGTTCTGTGGGTGATGGAATTTGTCATTTTCATTTAGAAAATCAACTCCCATGGACAGCTCTGATGCACTCAAATTTGTCATTTATATCATCTCCAAGAAAAAGCCTTTTGTTTTGTAACTGTCCCCAATACCAAAATCCCCCCAAAACTAACAACGCGTATACTCTTTCAATTAATGCATCATTTCAAGCAGTAACCGTAGCTCCCTCCCTCCCTTCATTGATCTTTCAAAGTTTTCAATTATAAGCAAACGAAAGCAAAGCCCCAACCAAGGGAAACAGTACATTATTAAACAAAACATCATGGTTTTTCTTCAGCTTCTCGTTCAACTATTCATTTCCTTCATTTTATTGCAATCCAAGCACTGTCTCTCTTCAAAACAACCACCAATAGTATTAGCTCTAAGAACCCAAAAGCACCGTACTCCTATCTCTACGCCAAGACTCTTCTCCACCACCTCAAAAACCACGGACAAGCTGTTATTTCACCACAACGTTACCCTCACCGTCTCTCTCACAGCTGGTACACCCCTGCAAAACATTACAATGGTCCTGGACACAGGGAGTGAGCTTTCTTGGCTCCATTGCAAAAAGGAACCAAACTTTAACTCAATTTTTAATCCTCTTGCCTCCAAAACATACACTAAAATTCCCTGCTCTTCACCAACCTGCGAGACCCGAACCCGTGACCTCCCCCTACCCGTTTCCTGCGACCCGGCCAAGCTCTGCCACTTCATCATCTCCTACGCGGATGCCTCCTCCGTTGAAGGAAACCTAGCATTTGAAACTTTCCGGGTCGGATCGCTGACGGGACCTGCAACCGTTTTCGGGTGCATGGATTCGGGTTTTAGCTCCAATTCAGAGGAAGATGCGAAGACAACCGGGTTAATGGGCATGAACCGTGGTTCATTATCATTCGTGAACCAGATGGGGTTTCGAAAATTCTCGTATTGCATATCGGATCGCGACTCGTCCGGTGTTTTGCTTCTCGGGGAAGCCAGTTTCTCGTGGCTTAAACCATTAAATTACACTCCTTTGGTTGAAATGTCGACCCCGTTACCCTATTTTGATCGGGTCGCTTACTCGGTTCAGCTCGAGGGCATAAGGGTAAGTGACAAAGTTTTGTCTTTGCCCAAATCGGTGTTTGTGCCGGACCATACCGGTGCTGGTCAAACTATGGTGGACTCGGGTACCCAATTCACGTTTTTGCTGGGTCCGGTTTACAGTGCTCTAAAAACAGAATTTCTGTTGCAAACTAAAGGGGTTTTAAGAGTTTTAAATGAACCTCATTACGTGTTTCAAGGAGCAATGGATTTGTGTTATTTGATTGAACCGACTCGGGCTGCTTTGCCAAATCTACCGGTTGTTAACTTAATGTTTAGAGGAGCCGAGATGAGTGTATCGGGTCAAAGGTTGCTGTATCGGGTTCCGGGTGAAGTTAGAGGGAAAGATTCAGTGTGGTGCTTTACTTTTGGAAACTCTGACTCGTTGGGAATTGAGTCCTTTGTGATTGGTCATCATCAACAACAAAATGTATGGATGGAGTATGATCTTGAAAAATCTAGGATTGGATTTGCCGAGGTTAGGTGTGATCTTGCTGGTCAACGGCTTGGCTTGGCTGTCTAAAATTTAGACAGAAGTAACAGAGCTACTCTAGCACCCAGTCAGCTCACACGTGGGGGCTAATCAGGTCTGCATTTTCAGCTGTTAGGGAACATCGTTATCAGCCTTCGATGAATGGGGGCTCCCTATTTTAAAGACTTTACAAGGTTTAGACTTTAGATGGTTTTTGGTAGCAATGAAAAGTTGGTGTTTTCGGATCGGTCCATGAGTTATTGTCCAATCCATGGTTCACCTCGATGCTCCAGAGGTGGCCCATTGATCGGACCGTGTCGGAAAGTGAAGGAAATTCTGGATCTCGGAGCATCAAATGTTGAAACTTGCGTGATATTATTCAACTTACTTTCATCGCTTTTATATTTGTGATTCTTGAATCTCTGAATTTGGTGAGGCTGGGCCCAGGTGATAAAGTAGGGTTTAATATTTGAGGACAGTTGGTTTACGGATGCCATCATGCCCAGTACATTTTACTATGTGTACCAAAACATGCCCTCTGGGCTGTTTCTGAGACTCGTTTCTTCGGGCCTCCAGTAGAGATGAGGTGAAATTTCATCATCAATCAAGATGTCTGTCTGTCTTGTGTTAAGGTACTCTCCTGTCTTCTCGTGCAAACGCACTGCTTGTAATCGTAGATGCTTTGTTGGTGGTTACTGCTTCTTCGTTTCGAGATTTTCTGTGCCAGTCTGGCAATGTTGACTGCCTTATGGAATCCACTTTCGTATGTCTAGTCAGTCGTTCAACACTGTACTGTTTGACCAGAGAATCTTTTCCTTTTTAAAAAAAACTCACCTACAAGTTAAAAAAAAATCTTAAAAGTTGATGTATGTTTAAAAAGATTAGGAGAATTAAGATTCTTTGTAAGTGTGGTGATAATTATTTTTTAATTTAAAATATATTTAAAAAATATATTTTTTATTTTTGATATTAGCATATGAAAATGATTGAAAACATAAAAAATATATTAATTTAAAATAACAAAAAAATTAAAAAAAATTTAAAAGTGTTTTTCAACTGTAGTGTCAAAAACTGTCTTTATATCATGTTTTTAAAGTGGGACAAGGTTAAATAGTGGCATTTTTTGTTATGAACTACTTCGCAATGATCAGTGAAACTAGTTGATAGGTTCTAAAAATAATAAGAAAAAGATCAAAACTAACAAAATTAGAGGGAGTCTCGTCGACATTTTTTATGTATAATGATTTGATGGTTTAAGTAGTGACACAGCAGCTATTTTAGAAAAAAAAACCTTCAAAAACTCCTATAAAAATTTAAATTCGATCCAACGATCGGATCAAATATTATAGTTGTCTTGAGTCGTTATTCATGTCTAGAACGACCATACCTCCTCTTGAGTTTATACTTATTCAACTGATCCACGTAATCTATTTCAAGCATATTTTTATTTGGTCATGATAAATTCACACTTGACTGTTCATAAATCACTCACTACTTTAATGATGGTTTTTTTAGATTTTAATTAGAGTATATTTTCGAGTCATCAAGTTGGATAAAAACATATATTTTGATTCATAAAAAATATTTTTTAAAGAACTTCATAAAATTACACTTTTGATGTAAAATTATCAATCAACTAATATAACTAGATCTGTTAAAGTAGAATATTGGAATTTGATCATGTCATCCTTTGAAAATGCAATGTGGTCAAATTGTATTGTTTGGTTTTTGAACCCAAGTTAATTAGTTAATTATTTTAATTTATCATGCTAATTTAAAATAAAATCTAAAAACTCTTCCGTGCAACGCGAATCTTATCAGGTTGTTATAGTTTTGTAAGAGGGTAGTTTGATTTTATTAATTTTTATTTTTAATTATGGAGATTAGCAGATCTAACGTATAAATGTAGTATAATAATGAAGTGGACTTCTCATGGATGCCGTCTTTATTTCTTACAAGGTGTTTCTGTCTGCAGTCTAATTATACTTTTAAAAAATTGAACTTTAATTTTATTTTAAATTAATTTATTTGAATAGATTTTTAAATAAAAAATATTTTAACAAGTAATAGTTACAGCAAACAGTATATTCAGGTAAAAGTTGAGTTCATATAGACCAGACCTCATCCTTTCCATTTTTCAAGCCACGCAAGTGGAGTTCAAATCGGCCTCACTCTTCAAGCTGGGCTCGGTATTCGGTCCACAGACTCTGGTCTGCCCATGCGTGGCCTAACATTTGACATTTAAAAAAACTTCGAGAAGAAGATTGAGAAATACCGTGCAGAGATTGCTGATAAGATCCAAATCCACAATCCAGAATGGAAAAAAAAAAAACAAAATTCGTCAATTTTTTCACTCTGATCAAAGCACATACAACCGACATCAAGATTAAAGAATTTATGAGATTTTCATTTTTCCCAATATAATTCAAGTGTTGAATATAATCGCTAAAAAAAAACTGAAATTATTAACCATCAAAACTTATTCCAGACCTCTCTGTTTATTTAAGCTCCTGCATTCTTTTGCTTGTAGCAGTGCCTTAATAACTTGAGTTTACTGTAACTTAATTTATGTTTGTATGTTGTAATGTGATGTAAAATTATTTTTAAAAGTATTTTTTTAATTAAAAATTTATTAAAAATATTTTTTAGATTTTTAACATTAGTATATAAAAACTATACAAAACACTTAAAATAAAAACAATTTAATATTTTTTTAAGTGCAAAATATTAATTTAATATATTTTTAAATAAAAAATACTTTAAAATACAATCACTGTAATAACACGAATCTTGCAGCAGTTATTTTAACTTCGCAGCACCCTTTCGTTTTATTAACAGAGTAGTAGCCATAGTTATGACAAATTTAAGGTGCTAAAACAAAAACCAAAGTGCACACTTCTATGCCTTTTGGTTTCTAACCTGCTTCCTTGGATAGTCAGAAACTCAGTTCAAATTTTCCTCATGCGGCTCGTTGAAGCAATTTCTTTGCATCTGCTATGTTGCAGTTATTTCAGTACTCCCTTTTCTTGTCTTTTCTTTCCTAAGCTCTTACCATCTTTCTCGTTTGGTTAAATATTTTCATTTTGCAGTTCCGTGCGAGTTGCATTGGCCCATGGCTACGGCAGGGAACATGCCCTGTCTGTGATGGAAATGGACAAGGTGGATTGGATGCTTCTTACACATGCTTTTGTTACAAGCACTGGCCCATAGTTTGATGGATTTAGAAGCTAAATATAATGCATATATGATAAGCTCGTTGATAAAGATGGAAGGTCTCCTTTTTAGAGTGCAGCTTAGCGTTGGTGTAACACTTGATTTAACATTACAGAAATTAAGGTTCCTGTATAGTCAATGTCTTAGATATAAGGTGTATCACAGTGCTCTAGAACCGCAGAATGATAGTTATATTCTACCATGATATCGGCCAAACAATCTCGGAAATAGATCCGAGAATCTTCGTTCAGAGCCGAAGGCTGCAAATTGACGCCTTCAATTTTCAGTGGCATCCATGTGCTTTCGGAATGAGTCCAAAGCGGCGTTACTTTCTCACCTTTCTGCACGGTTGTAGCATTTATTGTGCGTTCAGGACGCTATACGAGGATGCTTCTTTTACTAAGAAATTGAAATTTTACTAAGAAATTTCAGTTTAAGATTGGGGTTTGGCGGATTATCTATTTGAAAGAATTGAGAGGGACGCTAAGGCAGCCATCATTCCATATGACATTAGAGTTTATTTGTTTTTATATTTTAATTTTTTTTAAAATTTTTTTTAAAATTTTTTTAATTAATTGTTTTTTAATGTTTTTAGATATTTTGATATCAAAAATTAATTTTAAAAAATAAAATTATATATATATTAATATATTTTTAAACATAAAATATTTTTTAAAAATAATAATTATTACATTTTCAGACACTCACTGGAACTTTTACAGGGTGGAACTTTTACAGGGTGGGTTATTGTTTGCACACTGAACTGAAAAAAAAAAGTAAATGGGCGGGCCAGGCAATCCGGGCCTAAATTAATGAACCCGAGTGTCCCTCAAGTTGAGATCGGGCTTAGGCTGTTGCCTTGAACCTAAATCTTCCCACGCTGCCACCACCCCCCAAAACTCCTCTACCATGAGCCATTTTCTACAAGACTACACCGCACACGCAATGGTTGATTAAGAAACCCAACTAAGGAGAGCACGCATCATTACTCAATGGATTTCTTCTTAAAGTTCAGGCACCATAATGTGTTCACCATATGATTTCAACACGGAGGGAGCGGACTCAGGATCTCCAGCCCTTTGCCTCGTCTAAAAAGGTCAACTCAGTACACCATCCAAGGTGAGAGCAGATTCGGACTTGAACTGTCTCAGAGACATGGGGGCAATCTTGACAAGTCCACAACACTAAATTCATGAGAGAACGGCTAAGATATTAATCACCCATGTAATCTAAACGTCTTTCATATCACAACATGCTCATTTGCTGCATTCAACTACTCATATATCGAATATATTTTCTTCATGAAGTTAAGGGCTCATTTTCCCTTCCCTTTTCCTTTCCCTTGACCTTTCTTTGATTCCAGCTTGGCTTGCATGCGGGCAGCAGCGGCTGCTTTAGCCTCTTCTCTCCTCTTCTTCTCTTCCTCTTTAGCTGCAGCAGCATGCTCTCTTTGCTTCTTCAGCTCCCTGATTCAACATTAAATCATGCGACATAAAGCCATTTTATTGCATGTCAATGTGGAAAATTCCAAGAAACAAATTTGTCAGATTCATCTATTTTAGATGCACAGCTTACTCTAGCCTAGCCCTCTCTTCTGAAACATCGGTTACACTGGAACCCTTCCGTGGTCTGCAGGCCACTAACTCCACCTCAAAGATAAGAGTTGCGCTGTTTAAAGCATACAAATATCTGATCAGCAGCAGAGGTACAGATCCCCATTTACCAAGAGCATGCTAAGATTTTAAAGCACTCCAATGATGACCGACAATTGTCATGCACAAACTGGCGCATTAGACTATTTATCCATACAAGAAGTCCTTATATAAGTTTCTTATATTGTGACTTGCAAAAGAAAAAAAGGTGAGAAATACATCCTTTGTTAGCATATCTCAAAAACTAGGAATCAAATTTCCAAGATAGAATATCCTAGACTACATTCATAACTATCCACAAGGAGAATTGGATTACTTGTTTAGAAAAACACTCAGTCCAACTGATATCCAACAAGGTTTAAATCTTGGGGAGATTCAAAGGGCTGTCTAAAGGGGAGGTCTAAGTCAATACAGGGCAAAATTAAGGATGGGCTTCCTATTAGCCTTTATGGGTCAGTTTAACATACCTCGTTGATTGTGCACGTATGCAGATTTTAATTAATACTTTCAACAGGTCGTCAATAAGGGTGCCGGTATGATTATTCAGCCTGCCTGGGTTGAAGATGGTGGTGGTCGATAAGGATTCTGACGAGGATACTCAACAAAATCAGGTGAAAATGGTGGTAATGGTGGCAGTGGGTGATTCTACTAAAAAATGCCAAAAACTAATGGTTTTAATGCGATATTAAATAAAAGAATGCTTCAGAGTTTGCAAATGTTTTAGTTAATTTACACAGTAGACAAATAATCAGGCAATGCTTTTGGAAACACAAGACTCCAAAATATTCATTTCATTTCCAGTATATCTTTCTTAGGCCTTTGATCTTGAGAACGAATATTCCTAATTCACAGGCAACGCATGTTCGATACTTAACAAGTCTCTGTATCAGATAAGTAAGAGGATCTAAATAAGAAATTAAAAAATATGAATCTACATTGACATACTCAGGTGGGATATCTGGCGGGGAACCTGCACTGCCATACGCATATTCTGGTTTGCAAGTAATTTTTGCAACCTCCCCGACCTGGTATGACCAAGAAATGAGTTACAATACAGGTGTAAAAATCACAAAAAACTTCAAAAATTTGTACCGAGAAGGAATGTTTAAACCTTCATGGTTTTCACGGCAATCTCCCATGCCTGAATCACCGAGCCCTTCCCAAGTTCAAATGAGAAGACAGTGTTATCCTCGCGTGTCGTATCAAAAACTTCACCGGTTTCAGCAAGCATGCCCTCATATTGAACTGTTCAAAGCAAGAATTCATATCCTATTTGGTATTCTGACAATGAGTTGGTTAATATTAATAATAGTCCACAAAAGCAAAACATACCATCAACAAGAGGAAGATCCTCCGAAGGACAGATCGCATCAGCTTTTTCTTTCCTCAAGATTGACTTGAAAACACCTCCATCCCCGGATAAATCAATAGAATCACCCATGGCTCCTCAATAACCTAATCCATCCAATTAAATCAGATAAACGGTTAATTAGCATTAAACACCAAAAGACAAATTTAACGACAATCCCAGGGATTTTAATTACTAATCAAGAAATTAATACTACTTCATTTTGCCCCGCATTTCTATATTAATAAACAAAAACAAGTAATCAAATGCATGACAGTCGAACGAAAGTTCAAATGACACAGTAAGAAACAAAAATTAGAAAAAGAGAAACTGCGATGAATTTTATTTTTTTGTTAACTGACCTGATTCAGTGATAGAGCCGAGAAACCGAAAAGAAACGAAGAAATCAGGTTGAATCGCAGACGATATATCGGGGGAAATGGCGTGGATATCGGTGGCCATAGGCGTCTAGTGAGGTTTTTCAGTGAAACTGTGTAGCCAATTTCTTTTGTGTGAAGAAACGAATATTCTGCGCGTAAAATGGAAGCGTGGGCTTGCAGCCCGATCCACATATAGAAAGAAAGAAGGTTAAGGGATGTGGGCTATGTTGTTATTGTGGGCCCAAACCGTTGAAAGCTTGGACCTCTTGGGCTCAGTTGTTTCAGTATCGGATGAGTGAGTCTAATATTAGTTCTAAGTTTTTAATTTTGTAGACTTAACTAGTTTATAAAGTTATATGTCAGCAATTAGATTTTTCATAAACATAGCGAAAAAGCATTGAGGTTATAGAAAATTATTTAATATTGTTATTAAATTCTGTTTATCAACTCAATTTTTAAAATTTTTTGACTTGATTCTTTATCTAATCTAAATTTAATATTAAAATATATAAAAATTACTCTAATATAATCTTGTTGACTTAATTAATTAAAAATAATCCAGTCGATGTCTATAAAAAATTTAAGGATAAAATAAAATATTTTTAGATGAGATTTCTTATAGGTTTAAAATCACACAATGCCATCGTTAATATGTCATGATCCATTCAAAGTAATCAATCTAAAATAACCGGATATTTATCTAAAAAAAACACTTAAGGACACCTGCCAATAAAGTAGGTGTGTTGCACCCGAGTTGTTTTAGAGTAAACTAGAAACGTGGCCCGCGCTACGCTGCGGGTCAATTTTTTTTATATAAAAAATATTTAAAAAATTAAAATTTAAAAGTTAGGTTTTTTTATAAAGTTATACTTAAAAGCATTGGATTTATCTGTTACTCTTGATTCAAAAGTTATATTAATAATAATATTAAACTTGCATAGCTCAAATTTAAGTGAGTTTGGTGGCAACATCAAACACAGAGCCTTTGATATGAGTCTGGTTGTAAGGTTTTGTTATAGAAGTGTGATAATTAAAAAGAAAAAAAAATAATATTACATAATGAAATTAACAAAAATTAATTGAAAAGAAATAAACAATAAAACAAAGTATTATTCTGATGAATAGTGCTTTGCAAGGAGGGGCACGGTAAAATCCCCTCATGAGATCACAATAATTTAATGGCCAGTAAACAAAATAAATCATAAAGTTTAATTCTTAATCAAATCGATATTAAAAAATAAAATTGAAAGAAAAAAACTACTTAAAAAAAAAATTAATTAACTGGTTTAACTCATCAAACCTGGGATTCGTGTTATAAAATTGGAAGAAAAAAGATTGATGTCTTTTAGTTATTGTTAATTACAATATTTAAAGAAAAAATTGGAAGAAAAAACTAATAAAGAAAAAGAAAAAAAATATGAATTAACTGGGTCAGCCCGCCAAATCAAGTTAACCCGTCAAACCTGAGATTCGTGTCATGAGAGTATGATAACTAAATATAAAAAAATTAACATTAATTAACATTAATAAACTAAAATGAACAAAAACAAAGGAAAAAAAACCTACAGGAAGAAAAAAAACTAATGAAGAAAAAGAAAAAAAATCTGAATTAATTGGGTTAACCCGTCAAACCAGGTTAATCCATCAAATCAAGGATTCGTATCATGAAAGTTTGATAACTAAATATAAAAAAACTTAATATTAACAAACTAAAATTTAAAAAAATAATTAAAAAACAAAACAAAACAAAAATACGAAACAAAAAAAATATTAATTTTTTTTAAAAAAATCCTACATGAAGAAAAAAAATAATGAAAAAAAAGAAAAAAAATCTGAATTATCTGGGTTAATCCTTCAAACCAGGTTAACCCGTCAAATCTGGGATTCGTGTCATTAAAGTTTGATAACTGAATAGGAAAAAAATAATTTACGGGTTAACCCAGAAATAGCTAGGTTAACCCGTCTAACCCGGAATCCATGTCATGAAAGTTTGATAACTAAATAGAAAAAATTTAACATTAACAAACTAAATTAAACGAAAAAATTAATTAAAAAGAAAAACAAAAAAAAATCCGGGTTAACGCGTCAAATCCGGAACCCATGTAATGAAAGTTTGATAACTGAATAGAAAAAAATTTAGCATAAACAAAAAAAATTAAACAAAAAAATAATCATTAAAAAAAAACAAAGAAAACAAAACAACTTAAAAAAAAGAAAAAAAGAAACAAAACAACTTTTAAAAAAAGCAAAAAAAAAAAAGGCAGCTAAGCGTTTCACTATGATTGCACTCAAAAAAATTAATTAAAAAGAAAAACCAGAAAAAAAATCTGGGTTAACGCGTCAAACTCAGAACCAATGTAATGAAAGTTTGACAACTAAATAGAAAAAAAATTAACATTAACAAAAAAAACAAAACAGCTTAAAAAAAAAAATAAAACAACTTAAAAAAACAAAGCAAAAAAAAAAAGATAGCTAAGCGTTTCACTGTGGACTGCACCCGGAAAATTTAATTAAAAAGAAAAACCAGAAAAAAATCCGGGTTAATCCATCAAACTCAAAACCTGTATTATAAAAATTTGATAACTAAATAAAAAAAAATTAATATTAAAAAAATTAAAAAAAAATTCATTAAAAAAAATAAAGAAATGAAACAGCTAAAAAAACAAAAAAAAATAGCCTAAAAAAAGTTAAAAGCAAAAAAAAAAAGAAAAAGCAGAAAAAAACAGCTCAGCGTTTCACTGTGGACTTGCACAATGAAACACTGAGCAGTTTTAGTTTATTCTTAATTAATCAACATTCCGACCCCATCTACGATCTATATATTCACGTTTTTTTTATGACAATAGTATAGTTGCTATGATTAATAAATAATTATTATTTATTTTAAAATGTAATTCAAATTTTGGTTTTGTGAATTAATTTAGGTTTTCATTTGGTATAATTTTCATAAATTATTTTAAATTATTTTTTAACTTGATTATAAATAAAATTTTACTTGAATTTAAAGTTTATTATAAAATCATGTAAAATTCTAATTTAATCCAAGATTAAAACTTTAAATTTTAACTTATTAACTCTAACTTGTACATCTCCTCTTCTTAAAAAACTGTTTGAAATTATATTTATTTCCACCTTAAATTTACTTTAACTTCTGTCATGCATAATATGATTTTTGTTAATTGATTTAAATTATTTTTTAATCTTTGACTCGTAGGAAGTTTATAAAGATCTTTTTTTTTAATTGAAAAAAATAAAAACCCATTGCATCCTTGAATTCCATAGAATGCTCGATTTTACCTAATCTATGATGGCAGGGTCAATAAAGGCAATTTTTGTACTGTAATAAAAATTCAGTGTGATTAAAATTAAGATTTTTTTTAAGTATTTACAAAATAAATAATCATACATTCACTTCAATATCCCATTCTTTAGAATTCATGAAATTATAATAGGTAATAAAAATCTCCCACCTGCAATTTTTTTTTAATGAGATTTAAGGATACTTTAATTATAAAATTAGTGATTTTTAATAAAAAATTGTAATAAATAAAAGAATGTACTTTAAATTTTAAAAACAAAAATATTTGTTTTTTGTTGTGTATGATAAATACTTTGAAAGTAAAAATATAAATACTTCAGAGAATAGAAAAGATGCTAATTATTTATTTAAGTGGTTCAAGAAATATATACAAGTTCTAAATTTTGACATGTTACTTGGATATAGATGTTAAGATGTCATCTTCTCCTTTCATTATTAATAAAAGAAAATAATCACGGGTTTTTAAACAAAAATACACTTATACATCAAGCTTCAAAAATCGTTGTTTAGAAAAAGTTTTTACAAAATAGATTTGTTTAGAAAGCATGATTTTATATTGGTTGTTCAGTAGTGAAAGATCATATCTAAAGATACCACGTCCATGTCTTCGGAGCCGACGAACTCAGAGGGGTGGGTCCCTGCACCCTACGTTCCAGTCCCTTCCCTTCAATAATTGCTCGAACCTCCAGCTCCAACCAATCACAATCCAGAACCAAAACTAACCTCACTAATAAGTTAGGTTAAAAAGATCAATAACCCTACAGACGTTACACTTGCGACCCACCGAATACAAAACCATCTCCCTCGTGAGTCGTGATGGCGGGTCCCTTATTCCCACGTGACCATCGGTTCACAGTGGACGGAGACTCCTTTCTCCTCTCGTTTTTTATTTTTATTGGCTATATTCTCATGCAATGGAAGAATTCCAGGTTCTGGAATATTTATCTCCATGCGCTTGATCAGATCACTCACTCTTGCGTGTCCAGATGTGACCGCTGACCAAACAGGGACCTGGAGCGCTGCTTTGTCGTGGGACCCTTTGAGAACCCGCGCGTGGGTCAACGATCAGAATGGGTCCGCTAACAGTTTAGCCTTTTTCGACAGAGTTTGGGGCTTTTCTCTCAGAGCCCACACAAAAAACATTTTCCTGGTTCTCCTTTCCTTCTTCCTAAAAAACCCACAATTTGTTGCCTTTGAAGACAAGGCTTTCTTTTGTTTTTTTCTTCGTCCACTCACTAGATGTTGTCCAAATAATAATAATAATAGAATCTTGTTTTGTTTTGATCTTATGATCGCTAATAATGTCTCATGAGAGTATAAGAGTATCGTTTTCTTTTAACTGGTGTCCATCCTTCAGTACTAAGCTATTTTACTATCTTTTTATCCATAAAACGTATTCATAATAGAAATAATTCTCTTTCACTGTATTAAAACTAGAGAAACAAATGTTATTGAAACTCAAACTTGACCTGTTTGATTTAAGAAATTGACACTGTTTAGTCAAACTTACGTGTGCAGTATATCATCCATTTTCATTATTGTAAAATGAACCGTGATAAAGTCGAAGTAAATTATAATTTTTAATGCATATTTTACGCCGAAAAGAAAAGTTGAAAATCTTAATGGAGGCTACTCTAAATAGACGTGGACCGGGTCAAGGGAAAGTTCACGCTAGGTGGCTCGCAAGTCTCAAATCAAGATTGCAGGAATCAATTTGCAATGATCAGTGGGGATTTTGTGTGTCCCAGAGAGAGTGAATATTTATTTGAGATTTACCAATTTTTTTAAGCACAGAACCTGTTTTTGTGTTAAATATCAAATTATTATCATTAGAGAAACTGTAGAAGAGTGATTTTATTTGCTATTCATACACACACACCAACCATCTGGACACATCAAGATAAATCTCACACTAGGCATCGTTTTTTAATCTCTAAATGTTTAACAAAGTTTTTGCATGGTAGTGGATAGAATCACTCAAATAAAAAATGATGATGATCGCTACAGGTTTGCAAATGAAACCCTAGAAGATCCTGACTTTCCAGTAGAAAATGAACCAACATTACAAATGCAAGAATCCATTAAGAGTCTCAATTACCAGAATCACAAGTGGGAGAGGATTTGTGGGGTGGCCACGATTCCTTTTTCTTCCGGAGCTATTATGCGCAGGTCACCTCCCTCTCTACTAAAGCTAAGGAAGGAGATAATGTTATCTTTGTTAATTTCCATTTTGTTTTTGGTGAATCCTTTGGCACGCCAAGCTAACTTTAATGATTAGCATTGAGATCTTAATTTGTTGTGGAAGTGATGTTTGTCTGGTTGCTAAAAGAGTGCATATAAAGAAGAAAATGCTAGTGAAAAGCAAGGTGTTTTTTTGACCATAACGAACAAGTAATTAAGACCGGGTAAAAGAAGAGAAAGTGGAAAGTGTTGGGAAATAGTGAAACCCTATCTTAATAACTTGCCGTGGCCCAAAATTTGAAGAGTGGAGAGCAGCCATTAATGACACCAACGATCATCAACCACCATTGAATTCAGACTACGAAAACAGAGCGCACACAGTATCAAACTACTAATGCATCTGGGCACGTCACGAAAACATACCATATCCCGATTAGGTATTCTCGGCTCACAGGAATGTAATATATATTATTTCCAATTAAACGGGTACCTTTTTTTTATATATATATATTAGTACTCTCAATCCACCTTCTCACCTATCTATTTATTGTGAAGACGGTTTTTTATTTTTTATTTTTTAATGTGATAAAGAGAAGAAAAAAAGGGTAGTTCATGCCTGTATATTCATAAATTCATGCCTAGCAAATCAGCTAAGAGATTTTTTGTTCTTTTTGCGAAGGCAGAATTAACCCGACGGATACTACTAATAATCTTACGAAGTGATCACTCAAATAAATACCGAGACTATGTTTTTTGGGCTTCCGATTTTGTATACTATGATGAATTGATATCTTAATTAGTCTTTTTTTTTGGGCATCTTACCAATGGATTAAGAATCTACTCGCATGGATTAGAATCATTAGATACATTACTTGAGATCACCCATCATAACCACAAAATACAAATTTGAATTCACGATTGAAACGAAGTTGCTTAAAAATTTTAATTTTTTTAATGTTTTTAATGTTAAAAATAATATTATTTTGATAAATTTCTACAAAAATATATTAAACTATAACCACTACTACAATATGTGTAGATGTAGATGAGATGGTATATATGGATATTATTAGAATACATAATGGTAAAGAAAAATAACTTAAGTATTTTTATAGTTTAATCAATTAGATTTTGAATTTATTTTTTAAATGTTATTAGTTTGAGTGTTATAAATATTAGAATAGATTTATATAATTGTTAATTTTAAAATTTTAAAAAATTAAGTATAAATTCATCCGAATTGACAAACAAAAGAAAAAACAAAGAAGAGACATTTACCACGTGAAATGTGAACCGTGAAGGATACGAATTTGGGAACCCATGTGTCCACCAGCTGATTCATTGTCAGCCATGAAGCCAACTTGCCTTTTCCAACGCAACTACTGTACTACGGTTGCTATATAAATTATTACACTATACTCGCACTATATATATATAGTTTCTAAAGTAATTTCCGATCTGCAACACACGCCAAAAAGTTTGAATTCTTAACTGTGTGGTTTCTTATTTTTAGCAATTGAAGCTTTATGTTCCCAAAGGTTTCTTTTTTATAACGAGTCGTCGTCAGAACCCATGATGATAACACCACACTACCGATCCAGATTCCAGAGTCTCTAGCCTCAACATCAGGGAGCCCGGGTGTAAATAATCTCCAAAGAAAGAATTACGCCCACTGCACTTGCTATTTTACTCTTCGCATGCCGCAGAGATTTACCACTGATATTGTTCATGGGTAAAGTACAAAAAAAATACCCTGAACTGGATAAGAAATCGAAGTGGTCCTAACTCCTAACTGTGGTCAATGGTTCAAGATTGCAGGATATTACAGTGATTCCGAACATTATACACGGCATTGTAATTCGTGCCCATTAAGCTCCCTAAATCTGATTATGAGCCCTATCAGTTGAAAATGATAAAAGGTAATTAAGCTGTGGTAAATATACATGCAGTAGGAAGGAAGTAGCAAGTATGATATTTTCTTCAAAAGCAAGCTTTAATGGCCGTCATAGCAGTTAATGTGCAAAAATAATTGAAGAAAAGGGCATCTCTTTTGCACTCCTTTGGGGAAGGACCCTAATAAAGATACCCTCTCTCTCCCACGTTGATCCATCTTCATACTGAGATGACTATCATTATTTTATTAATTATCAACATCCATGATCGTATTAAAAATTCAAAAAATGAAATAAAAATAATAACCAAAGCAGCCTATCATACCAGACCCACCCAGACGCCCCTGCACTAGCTGCAATGGTTGAATGGAATCTCTCTGACTCTCTCACAAAGTCCAGAGATAGAAGAAACTAGAGTGATGTGAGATCACACCCGTCACTTCAATCATTGAGACAAAGAAAACCCAGAAATGAGACGGAGAAACAAGGACAAAAATGGATGGTAGTGAACATAGAAGCATAATAGCGAGAACTATGTTTGAACGATCTCTCTATCATATTAATCTCTGATTCTGAAAGTGACAGTAACATTAAGAACCCATCTCCTTCTGAAGAGTACCCGGAGCCCAAAAAAATCTAACCCAAAAGGCAAAATTTAGGAAACAAAACGATTAAATAATCTTAATTTATATACATGTATATATATATATATATCTATATATCTTGCTCTTGCTCTTCATCTTGGATGCCCAGAAAATGCCTTGACAGTGGGTCCTTTTGAAGCAGAACCCAAGAAACCATCTCATTGAGAGAGAGAAAAATCTTTTAAGGAGGCTAAAAAAAGATAGAAACTTTGGCCAAAACTTCTCTTACTAGATCCCTCTGGCGTTTTTCTTTCTTTCTCTTCCAAGGTTTTTTTAAGCATCGTTATAGTCTCTCCAGCAAATAAGCATTGTGACGCACCTCCTCATGATGTAGAACCTAGCTCTCTGTTCTTTAACAAGACTTGCACATTTTCTAGTAAAAGAACACCTCCTTTGAGATGAATTCTTCATTAGAGAAGAAGTTGAGGATCTGCTTCTTGATGACCCCTCTTTCTTGGTCAGCTTCCACTTCTCATCGAAGTAGAATTGTGGCGGAGCACTTGCACTGTGAGTGAGAGTATTAGTCATGACAATTAGCAAAGAAATGAATTCTCAGAAAAACTTGTAAATCTCTTCTCCCTCTTTAGTAGGCTTGGAGGCAAAAGAAGAGAGATGGAGAAAACAAGAGTTACGAGAAGGGAAAACGGATCAGTGAGGTTTGTTTGTTTTTTAGTAATGAGATCGAGTCACTGAGGAAGAAACATTGGGGGTTAGGGCTCGTATTTATAATGAGTGAAGAGTAAAATTAAAGAATAATAAATAAGATGTAAATATCCATTTCTTTGTCAATAGCGTTACTGTGGCTAGCACCCGGGCCTTCTTTGCCTCGAGAGACCCGTCATATAATTTCTTATTGTTTAATTATTTTATACAAAATATCCGTATTTTATTGAGGTGGGTTGTTTTTACATTACAATATTAAGGTTTTTAATGTGTTATTGTAAGAATAAAAAAATATTATTTTTAATTAAAAAATAACATTTATTACAATAACAAACAACCACTAATGCAAGAAATCTCACTGTGCTGTGTGGCCTGTAACTGTAAATTTCTAGGTAATGGCTAATTAATTCGAAAATGTATTCTTTTTTTCTTCGCTGAAGGGCATCAGAAGTTATGGTTTGTGATAAAAGAAGAAAAAGATAACGAGATAATAGTAGCCTTTTCCAGCAGTTGCAACTGGCACGAACTATAAAGAAATTCTTCTCCCTCTCGGTGTATCTATGAATACACCTGATCTTTATTTGGATTTTTGCAGTGAATTGTATGTAAAGTCTGGGCAAACAGGAATTTGTATTTTTCCCTGCTCATTAAAGGAGGAAGAAAGGGAGGGAAATAAGAGCAGCAAGGCCATGTCGAAAAGTGGTTTCCACTCGACACTCTGATTCGCCAAGCAAAGACAAAATGCTTTGTTCATGTTGTTTTGTTTTTCCATTTTTGGGTCGTTTATACAGTAATCATTTCAATCTTGCTTTTTGACGGTACTGATACCATGTTTCTGCAACTTTACAACTAAATGGCATTTTGCTTCTGTAGGAGCTCTGCCGAATAAAAATCTGTGATGCAATCGAGCCCGTTGATCTGGGTTTTTGTCTTTCTCGTTTATGCATTTGTTTGAACAGGATCGGGCGCGGTTCGATGCCCATTAGTCCCGAGAATAATTGGAGCAATGTTTTTTATATAATACAATTATGTATAATAAAAATAATCCAATAACTTGATAAAGTGTTTATAGAAGCTGAAAATAAATAATGTTACCTAATTGTTGGTCTCAACTGTCAAGTTTCAACACTGGCTTTTAATAGAATTGTGTATGATAAAAATAATATAACAAGCAGAAAATAAATAGAGTTACTTGGCTGTTGGTGCTTGTGGTGGGTCGAGGAGGAAGGCAGATGGTACCAATGACTTTAAAAAAAAAAAAATGAAAATAGATCTTTTGATAAATTCTTGCGTGTTTAATTGTTCGAGGAATAGAGATAATCTTGACATACAGGAAATGGGAAACTTACTGTAAGTACTCTTCGAGAAATGGGATTTCTGATGTGCGGATCACTCTAATTTATCGTATAAAAAAGAAAACGGCACCTTCCACGTAAGAATTATAGAGATACCGTGAGAAAAGGAACAGATTCAGGGACCTCCAAACGAATTTTCTTAAAATACCGGGCTAAAATGAAAATTTAGAGAGTCCAGGTGCATAACTGCATATCGTTTCAGTGACTCAATTAATCATGATGTCATCCATTGAATAGCCTTTTTCAATGCACAGGTTATAGCTTCAGCACCTCCAGACCTAGAATCGGAACACAAAAATGATTTCTTAAGAAAATGGGTAGGCACCTACTTAGCTCTTAGAACAAAACGCAGCAAAACAAAGTGAAACCGTCCAAGATTTTTTATCTTCTTGATCTCTTGCATTGGAAATAAAAGGGTCAAAAGATCTTCTTGATTTTCACTACAGAATCAAGAAATTCACAGGTGGCAAATCATCATCGAAAGAATTTGTAGTGGTGTCGACTGTAGAGAGAGAGTACAGTTATTTCTGATTACTCTAAGGAGTGTGAATGGATGGTCACATTTCACACTAGACTGACCAAGACAGTACCGTTCTTATGTCTTTCGTCTTTTATTATTAGTATTATTAATCTAAAGAGAGCAACTCGCTTCGCAGGGATTCAAATGGTAGAACAAAAGAGTGTATTTGTGTCGGTAATTTTATTTTTTTACAGTGCAACTTTCACATAATTACGAGAACCAGTCGTTGTGTCCGACTCAGTGCTTGGTTGTCATTGGGAGTGTTCTGATGACGAAATGCCTTTTCTTATTCTGGAAATATAAGTTTGAAAAATAGATGATTATTATAAAATAGGGTGGCATGTATTTACCGATTTACATTTTGTTATTGGAGAAAAGTTCCATTAACAATTTCAGTGAGTAACTGCCTTCCATTTAATCTAATACCCTAACGGTCAATAAACAGTCCAAAGATCTTTGTTTTTTATATTTAGAGTTTAATGTAATAGAGTTGTTTTTTAAAATATTTTTTGTTTTAAAATATATTAAAATAATATTTTTATTTTTTAAAATTTATTTTTGATATTAAAATAATTTTAAAATATTAATTTAAATAAAAAAATAATTTTTTTAAAAAAACTTTTAAAACATAGAAGTAAATATGCTATTACAGGTGCAAAAGCACCGTCACCATGAGAGAGACTGCTTTGCAGTTTCTTATTTTTAGAAGTATGTTCTGTTTTTTTTTTTTTTTTTTCCAGCGGTGTAAATGGAAAAGAACACAATACTTTATATTTTTTAAAAGTAAAAGCCGTACTTCTATGCCGCTCGAGATTATTGTTTTTTGCGCAATTAGTATCCAATGAATTCACGTAAACCTCGTGGATATGTGTTATTTCTAAAACTAGAGGGTGGATTGAGTGTCTACTTGCCAAAGCAAAATATGATGATTTTGTAGGAATATATTTTAATTAAAAATATATTTTTTATTTTTTAAACATTAACATATTAAAAATATTAATTTGATAATTTTTCATACAAATATAAATTTGAAAAATAAATTTAACTGCAAAAAACAAACACACCTTCAATAATATTTAGAAGGCAATCTGCATTATCTACATTTGAAGAGAGGATTGAGAATAATACTAATTACTATGTGATTTCGATGTGATTTTTTTTTCTTGATTTTTTATATATATATATTAAAAGAATAAGAACACTCAATTAAGATCAATGGGAAGCATAGTGATTCCAGAACATAATTTGTACCGATACAGTCAAATTTGAATTTCATCAGACCCGATGTGTGTGTACACTACACACACACATGCATTTAGACAGAATATCCGCCATTACAGACAGTATTGACTCTCTCTCTCTCTCTTCTTCTTCTTCTTCCTTTTCTGATCAGAGTGCTGGTGGCTCGATTAATTAAACTTCGATCTAAATGCAAACTCGGGGACTTTCTAGAACTTGGCGAGATTTAAGTGGCGGAATAAACTTGTGCCCATTGGCATGCATGCTTGCTACAATTGAGAGAAATGATTACGTGGATGTGACCGTACACGGTAATGAGCCGACATGATTTTCACTCGGGTGTACATTTGATCAATCAATTGCAGGCGATCGCCTACAAGCTACAATGACAAAACGAAGGAGACCGATGACTGATGGTTGGCGTGCTTTCTATTTTAAGCACTAGGAAAGGGTGGACCCTTTATTCTATGGCTCCGATCATGCGTGCCCATGCCATCTGTGGCGGTGAAAGGAAAAAAAATGCTATCATGCATCCACGACCATTGATATAATATGACAGAGCCACGGTTGCCATTAATAAAAGTGTACTCGAAATCTATAGTAGAAGATGTACTGTACATTTTCATGTCGGTATAATTAAAAGGGTATTTTATCAACATAGCATTATTTTATAAAAACAAATTGAAAAAATAACAAGTCAGAAAAATATATTTCAAAAATATTATATTTTTAACTCAACTGCTATACAAAATATGGTTTTTATTAACGACAGCTAGCTGATTTCTAGTTAATTGATTGCTATTATTAATAGTGGTTTGAATACAATATATTTTAAAATTTTTAAAAAATAAAATAATAATATATTTTTAAATAAAATATTCTTTAAAAAACAAAAAAACATGAAATTCCCCGCAGTAAACTAGTTTTTGATCCTGAGAGATGTATGAAGACATTGCACATCACCCTTAATTGTTAAACAACAGAGGCCCAGTCCTCTCCACTGCCAACCGCTAACCTTGTTTAATCTATGAATTATCAGAAGAAAACTTTTCACGGGATCAGAAGCTCGTGCCTTGTCTCCTCACATCCGTCCAGTGAATGGAAACTGGCACACATACGACCAAATTATTTATTTGACCAAGTTGATAATGCATACTCGCTCGAAGACAAATCCTGAAACAACGGGTCCAAAGCCTTTGCTATGTTCGACCGCGCTTGGAGGTAGAATTTCAACAAATCGATTTCAAGCTTCGCCATGGGTTTTTTTCTCTTTTATTTTGAAAACTATAAGGAAATCTGAAGATAAAAGTTATACGATGCCGACGAACAAGAAAAGTAAAATAAAAGGAATGCTTAAAATATATCGGGCACTCCCCATTTGTGTAGAATATGTACGCGCAGGCGAAGGAAAGCATTGTTCTTCTGGAGTAGCGTTATACTGCAGGGGCTGATGATGATCGCATGTGGCACGTGACAACAATGCCAGCAGAGGCCAACTTTTCATGGATTATTTATGCATTATATATTTATATGGCAATTTAGTTTAGGGTAAACCATACTCTAATCCTCTTAACTGTGTTATATTAAGTTTCGGTTCCCATGGTTTAAAGTTTCCATATTGACCTTATAGAGTTTTCAGAAAAGTTCAATATGATCCTTTCCATCAAATAACAAACTACAATTCATGATGGGATTTTGAATTTTATTGAATATTTGGACTTCTAAGGGTTTCTATAGAAAACTATCACGTGTATGATGCTCTGAGAGAAAAGATTGAGAGCAAACACGAAACATTATGTTGAAAAATGAGCCTGTCCCATATTGAAATGTTCTGCAAACTATAAGGTTAACATTCGGAAGTCCTGATATACAGGGACTGAAATATATTTGTCTATTAGTCTAATATCGAGGATGCCCCTATCTCTTCGCACACGTGTCGGTCTGCGCCATGGACGCTTTGCGTCTCAGGTCGCGGATACCGAAAGTCCTCACCGACTCTTCTCAGGTCAAGGAATCTCGTGCATGCACGTGTAAATAATTTTAAGAGGTAATTTCCAAGGCTTTTGTTTGTTTTTTGGCGTGGTCATTAAAAATAAATCACGAAAAAAATAATCAAAAGGTTCCATTTTCTCTCTTCATAGCTCACATGTCAACAGTTCAATAGCAAGAACTCTAGCATGGGGGTCGTGATAGATTGGTCTAATTGCAAATAGAGTTCGTTAGTTGTTTGAAGTTTGAACAGAATTATGATTTGAGATGCTCTATGTTGTAACATCGTAGCCTCCAATCAAGAATTTTTTAAAACCAGTTGCATATTAAGACCAACTCTTTTTTTGTGTGGATATATTAGGTTAATGATGGCGTTGTGAGGATAAGAAATGTAAGCAGCTTCAAAGGCATCGAATTGCTCCTACTCGCTTCTCTCACATTCACATGGTTTAGGAATCAGGATCGACTAGTAAAAACTATCTCTGCTTTTGCGTGCATGAATGTGAAAGACAGAGCATTACACCAGAAGGATTGAATAATCTCTCAAAATAGCAGTTCTTCTGATTGGTTTTGTAACGAATCATTGACCTGGTTACTGACATTCAGACAACCCTTCGATTTTCTTCTCGTGAAGTTTCAATGCAACAATGTAGCGATGATTTGGTTGTCTTCGGAGGAAACAGGGTGCCTGTCTAGAATGGAAGTGCCGTGACATTTCTTGTATTCCCCAATTCATCCATGCAGTCTGAGACATATTTAAATTATATAGTGCAAATGGACTGACATCAAGTGATTCCTCCATCAACAACTTGTTGAAAATTAGTAATCCCAAGAGGGTAAATCATACATTCGATGACATTAAGTGAGCATTTTAAGAACTGCAATGAGCTTTTCAAGGTTAGTAATGTGCACGTGTTCTTCAGCTTAGAGTTTCAGTTTGCCTTTCGAATGTACCTGTCTGGACTGGTTTAGTTTCTCATTACTTTATGGGCATGATTAAGTGCATTTAGAAAAACAATTATAACAAAAACAGTTTGTTTTAAAATGGTGAAAATAAATTCGAGATCAATTCGGATTAGCTGAAAAGCTGATGCAGTTACAAGCCCCGGGACAATCTTTCGATGTACAGACAAGAAATTTCTTACGATTCCAAACCATATGATTTTCTCGTTCAGTTCATTGCAATTTTATTGGCAGGAGCTCCTGTTGTGAAAATCCTGAACAGAAAATTTCTCGCTAAGGCTTACTAAAATAGAGCAGTCTTATTCTTGTCAATAACTAAACCTTGACTAGATCCCATGAATCAGAAGTTGAAGGAAACTGTAATGCTGCGTGTTGAGTTGCGTTCTTAACGTTTCATGAATACGTTGAAATTAAGACCAGCTCAGACGAGGAAGGCCAACAGTGTTATTTACCCTGAAGATGTTCCTCATCAGTTTTCCTGTCAAAGAAATTCCCATGGTGTCGTTATTTTTCTTATGATGATAAGTTGGGGTTTTCTCTCCTTCTTTTGTTTTAATTTTTTTTGATAAAATATGATTAAGTGAGTTCAGCGGTCAAAACTCTCATCAACTGCAAATCGGATGCCAGAATACTAAAGAATTCAATTTGTGACGTCAATGTTACGCTGCATGAAAATTGGGAATGGCCAAAATAAGGAGCGAATAGGTGGCTTCTTGGGGTCATGAGGAGGTTCATCAAGAGACGTCTTATTTTTTCTTAACTAACCAATTAGCGCTTCTTGTCCTATTCGTTGGTGCCCTTTAATGGTTTCTAGATCAAGGTTCGGGACCACTAACAATGCTTTTGACCTGCATCGGCTAGCTTTGGTCATGATCCATCCTCCTCTTTCTGGATATGTTTTCTTCGGTTAGACAGGCACTGTTTAATCATCACGTAAACAAGAGTCGCCTGTTCCCCCTGTGACTTCTTTTAGTATCGTGCAGGAAAGTGTTCTCCTCTAAAGTTGCAGTAATGTTCTAAAAGCAAAGGTCAAACAAACTCTGGTTCCAGCTTTAGTACGTGTTTGGCTTTAGAGGTCATGTGTTGCACTTGAAGTTGTGTAAAAACATAATTCAAAGAAAACTTCGATATTTAAGTCAGTGGACAAGTGATCTTGCAGGGTAACTTTTCCGTATGGTCACTTGTTTAATCAAAATGCGGAGAGAATCTCTCATGGTTCCATGACAGTAAAGCCTGGAAATTGATAATCAAACCTTTTGTTTTGTATTGGCACTATGCACTAAGCAGTTGCTGCCAAAGTATTTCACACAACATCTACCTTGCAAAGCTGCCGGGCATAAGATAAATAATTTTGCAGAACTTTTCCAAGCCTTGATCAAATCTTTGTTATTAGTCAATTTGAAAGAGGGGGGCCATTATGGGAACATTATACACCATTACCCATGTCTTTGTTTAAAGGCAGAGCTTTTTATTTGTTCCTGTCGGAGTCTGCGCGACGTAGAATATGATTTGGAGCGGCCTGTATCATATAAATTTAGGTGTCATTAATTTATATTCTAATCAGGTGATTAATATAGATAATGATCGGAGGAGATTTTCTGCCCCTTCGTGCTCTTTTCTGTGAAAGATAATGGCCTTAGAAATAATTTCCTCTCTCAAATTATTCCTACCTGATACGAATATTGTTATCCAACTGATTCCGCTGATGTCCAACGTAGCAAAACAAATTGGCTATGCCAATCATTAGGTTTCAAAAGCAACAATCGCAGCAAAAGTTTCCCTTGTGGCGAGCAATAATGCTATTTTTATTTTCACAAACAAGGAGAATGCAAGACTTGAAGCTCTTCATCATACGACAGTTTATATGCATGGCCCATTGGCCCTCGGAGCTCTTAATATTCAATGCTTTAACTGGTGACTTCGCGACATTAAGTATGTCAAGAGATGAACTGACATTCAAGGAACCTTAATCATTTGAACTAAAAGCTTCCCTTTGTCCCAATTGAATGTACCAGTTTCAAGAACATTATGCAGTGCTTCAGTCGATAATCATACAGGTTCTTAGGTCTGGTGGAATGCATTTAGACTAAAATGGATTTTCGCTCACTGCAAGTTTACTTCCCTGAACATAGAGGGCACTTATTTTTTCAAACAAGCAGAAAAACTTAATCAATTTACTTCAACTTCACTCATGTGTGTAGCATTATCAAAACGATTCTCGGACAGGGAAATTTATTGGTTATACAAATGATCATGGGCCAAGATTTGCTTTTTCCTTCTGAACTTCCACCAGAGTAAATTATCTCACTTGCTACAAACCCTGGACTGCTTCATTAACTAGCTGCCCTTTTCTGCTGGAAATACCCAGCACAAAGTATTCTTTGAGCCATAAATATACAGCAATGCACCATTGTTCATCGATTAAATAATAGAATCACAAGTCTAGCCATGTTAAGGGGTTAGCTGCATATGCCTGGATTTCATTTGTTATGCTTTTAAGAACGCAAAGATGTATATCATAATAACTTCCGTATACTGCCAACAAACATGTAAATGTATATCATAATAACTTCCGTATACTGCCAACAAACATGTAAATATAATGTTAGTTTGCAACGAAAGTCAACAATTGCTCAAGGCTTTCTTTGTGAATTTATATGCAGCAGCACAAATGTCTGAGGCTGAACAGCGTATTGAACCGTGTGCAATTGGAAATGCCAACCGATTCAACAGTCATTCAGAATCTAAATCTGGTGCAATTGGGAACCAATCAGTCCTGCTTGAGAACAACGCAAAGACTAGCATGGGAAGGTTATCTGTTTCACAAAATTCTGATGTTTTAGTAAAGGAAACAAAATCTCTTGGAAGGTTGGCAGTTTCTCAAAATTCAGTTTCTGGGAATGAGTCTTCTAAAGAATCAAAGAATTTGCCATGTAAATGACCTCTGAATCTTTCAATTCTTGGTTCACTGTTGGTTTTGGCGTTCTATTTTATTTTTCTCCTTCCTTTTTTCTTTTATAAAAATTGGTTTAAACTCAATTCTTCAGCCAGATTGTGACATATGTTCCTCATTGCTTCAACATACTAATTGAAGCCGCAGGAAGTGTACCTGGTACTCCTCAAAGAGTGAACTTAAACACTGGGTTGAAGACAACTATGACCGGTCAAACATGCTGAACTTGTTCAGTATTTTTTGAGCTTAAAGTTGGCAAACTGTTCATACAAAATCATATCTTTCGTTACTAAAAGTAAGAAACAACTTTCTTGTTACCAGTAAATGCGAGATTTTTCGTAATTTCACTCCACTTCCACTCAAATGGTTCTTCAGATTTATACTTCCCAGAGATTTCCTAGTTCGCTTATATCCGAGACCAATGATTAGTCTATCTGCAAAACCTATAGGAAGAAAGAAGGAAATATTTTTTTTTTATAAAAAAAAACAGAATCTTGATCATACAGACAATTCTTTTCATGCAGATTGCTTATAAAAAGACCTCGGCTGCCTTGTATTAAAAATGGGAAAAATTACAGTTGGCTCTTCATCAATGCCGATGAAAATCTATCATTACCTCCACTTTCAGGGAATAAAACACTTTTGTTTTTGGAAATACTATATGAAACAAAATTTCAAAAGCAGGAGCAGCTCCCTAAAAGCATGCCATGTTCTGAGGACAGGATGCACTCACTCTAAAATTATCAATCCTTTTCTCTCCCATTGGTTTCTTTGGCATCTTTGTTTTGTTTTTGATTATCTGACTTGACCCGTCAAAATTCCCCTGAAATGTAATTTGCCATACCATACAAGCACAGAATTCCTTTTCCCATTCTGCACATGAACTCAAACAGCCAAATTAAGAAATGAAGAGACGGAATCTGGGATCATGGAGTAGTTATTGCTTTGTCTTAATATTTTGGCCTACTCGGTCGCATCCTTAGCTATTGATTTTGAATTTATTATTTCGTCAAGGATAAGAACTCTGCTGCTTGTAATTTATCCTTCTTCCTAACCCTGCGTTGTCAAAGTCTTCTTTGTTGTTATTTTAACTCCTAGTTTATGATTCCAAGCTACATAAGATGAAGGTTTTGCCGATAATATTGTTTAACTTCTCTCTTTTAAATTGCAGTTTGTCAACAAAAGAAGCCTGTGCCTTTACCTATAAACCATTTCTTTTAACATTTCAGCTGCTAGGAACTCTATCTAACCAGTAACCATTAGCATCTTAATATGTTAAATTTCATCGCTGAGTAGTCAGTCATTCAGCAATCACAGGGATGTTCGATGTCATTTGGTACCCTGGCCTGTTTATTCATCTCAGCAGTAAAATCTTTAATTAATTTATTCTGAAGTTCGAGTGGCACAAGCAAGAGCTTGCAATGTAGTGTTAAATTACAGTTTAGCGAATTCTCTTACCTAGTGAGATGAGAATACCACATGGCTTCATGTGGACTACATGGTTTTAACCTTCAAGATAGAGGCTTTGTTGATCTTTTATCTCAAAGAAGAGGCTTCGCTTGCCCATATCTTTCTTCCAAATTAAATTAGTTTTTGTTGCCATGAGAATCTAAATGTGCTAGAAAGATGACTCGGAGGAAGATGAAACCATGCAGGAAGATTCAATGCATTCTGAGCCTCTTTCTGATAATTTATTCAGATATAGTTATCCTTGTTGGATTAGCATAGTGTAGTCAATATAAATGTATATTAACATCATCTGTCTGGTCCATTTTTTTCTATATGGTCAATCCAACCCTTTATAATTCTTTCTGTTCTTTTTCCTTCTTGTCAAAATAATGAAAAGGAAAAGTAAAAAATAAAAATAAACAGAAACAGAAACAGAACACAGGCCTTTATTTTACTTAATTTGTAATATTCAAGAGATTGTTTTATTTATCCAATTGCAGTAATTTGGTAACTGAAAAATGATCATGTTCAATTTCCTTGTAGTTATTTTAGAAAAAACAAATTGGAAGGAACACTACAATTCACATAATTTTATAGCTGATGTAAGGAGAAAGAGAACCTTTATGGGAACATGAGACATCATTCCCCATGTCCTTGTTTGGAACAACTCCCTTCCTTTTCATTTTCTTTCCCTGTTGCTGTCCTAACCTAAATGTGTAACATGATGCGGAGGAACAAGAAATCGTCTACGATGATTCAGAGCAAACCATATCAACACTTCGTGTTTATTGTTTATTTTGGTGTTCTTACTATTGATTACGATTATAAATTCAGGATTTTGTTCTCCTTTGTCAGACGATCTTCTACAAAGATCATGGATTTAGCTCCCAGAACAAACATCATAAACAGATCAAGATGCTTTTATATCATCACATTTCAGAAAAAAAAAAAAAAAAAAACATTAAGAAAAGCAGAAAAATGTTATCCAATAGTAGAATCATCTCCAAGCAAATTAATAATTTTGAAATCTGAAAATGCAACGGGAAATGGTAATCAAATAGGTTAATCTGTACACTTTAAAACACACTTTGACCAAAATAACAGCGAGACTGGCTCTGTTCCACAGTACAACTTTCAGCTATGGTAGGGAAACGCTAGTCCCCTACCTAGAATTATTTTTGGGCCCGGTGTCTACTTATGAAAAAGTTTATACCGCTGGGCTATCCGTGAGTAGAACTAGAATGCAAATGCAAGGTTCTCGATTTATATTCTGTCCAGAATGATTGGTATAGTTAAAAAAAAAAATTTATCACGTTCAGAACCTCAGTCTATTCTAGAGATACTATCCAAATTCTGCGTTATATTATGATCAAATAGTGGTTTTTTTTTTTTTAAATAAAATAGTGTCCAGTTTTATAGTATTAATTGTACCTCTTAATTATATTACTAAGGAGAACTAGAATTTTATAAGAAGTCTTCTTTTATATTATTATATCTCATATTAAAATCTTCAGTAATTAAAATTTAGAAAGGTCTTGCTGGTAATATTTTTATAACTTTTTTAGAAATATTATTTTATTGTGTTTTTTTAGATTGATTTTTTTTTAATTTTTATTATTCAACAATGAATTTATTAGTAATTGAGCTTTATATTTTGTTTTGATTTGTTTTATTCAAGGTTATTATGATCTAATGATCTAGATTTAAGTTATTCAATGTATTGTCTTTTTAATTATTATTTTTAAATATTATTTTGATTTTTTTAATTAAATAATATTTTTATCGTTAATTCGATGAAGTAATATCGATTTAACTCCCCCTTTTAACTGAATATTTGTTGAATTGACATGATGAGTGGATGTTATCCGCCTCAGGCCCTCAGCTAGCAAAGCCAATAGCTGTCATGCAACTGAGCCAAGAACAAAAAATCATCAGATTATGATTCAAATATAGATGTATTAATGCAACATCATGATGATCAGCACCCCCTATTTATTCACAGTTGTTCTTCTAGGGACCCAGACTTGCAAAAAAAATTAAACATCACAGAGGAATATCTGCAGTCAGGAAAGAAAGAAACCTCCCATGTCTGGCCTGAATTTTGGTTATGCATGATATTCACGACACAGCAAGGGAAAAGAAAAATAAAAACTGTCAGGAAATAGATCCTGAAGTAAGAGCTTAAAGTTTTCAACTAAACATTTAAAAATAATCGGGTCTTTATTATCAATGAAGCTGTGGGAAGAAAATTAAATGCATCACTCAAGAAATTCAAAATAAGATTAGAATTTTATTGATAAAATGTTAGATTAATTACAACAAATTCATGGAGAGTTTATATACCATTATCTACTCCTTTCAAGATCAATAATCAAATAATTCAGGTTCTTCCTTGGAAGTCAATTTACCTGGATTCAAATTAAATATGCAACATAAATGAGATGGAGCAATTAACATTAATCCCTAAAAAGACGTTCATCATTCGTTTAATTGGTCTTACAGTGAACAAAAAGAAATGCCACCTAAATGAAGAAAATATAATAAAAGAAAACAAAAGCCAAAGAATTAGGCATTCTTGAAATGTTCTGAAGAAAAAGAGTTCTAGTACGGATTAAAAGCTTAGCTAAAGTAGTGGATAATATTCTACTTTCTTTAGGACTACAAACAATGCTGCATATTCTTTCTTTCCGGCCAGATCTAAAAACAAGAACCTTTGTTTCTCCTTTAAACATATATAGATTAATCTTCAATCTAAAGTCATGTAAGAACTCAGATAGGCACCTCAAACACATACCGAGTACTCTGTCAAGCGATAGATAAGTTACTATCTGAAGTATTAAAGAACAGAATTAGCAATCCCTTATAACAAGAAATTAATTAGGGTACGTAGTTGAAGCATTCCTCATTCATTGGGAACATCTTTGCTGAACCTGAAGAACAAAATCATAGTTTCCATTAATATTCTTAGAAGAATATATGGTTTTTCCTTCTTTTTATGCTCAAATGTATACCAAGAACATTGATAAGAAACTGAAAAGCCAAATCGGAAAAATTCCCTGCCATAAACCTGTAGATTTCCATCAAGATGCAAATTAAGGATCAACCAAACGTAACTCTACAATGTTCATTTACGAAAGAGCAACAAAATGATTGTATATGAAACTTTTGTGTATTCAAGCACATCACATACCAGGTATAATTAAAGCTTTGTTGTCAATCTGAAAACTTGCACGCATAATACACAGGTGAAAATGATGGTCAAGATCTAGAGAAAGAACCAAAAGAGAAGAAAGATTTACAGAGCGAAAACTAAAGAAACACCATGTATCCAAGAAATAAAAGATGCCCACGATGTTTAATAATGTACAATATTTCTAACGAAGTACAGACATATATACTTACCGAGATCAGATCAAGTGATGGCATGCAGTACTATAAATCACCCGAGAAAAGCAAGTCAGAGAAAAGCACTCACAGAGAATCATCACTACAGATACAAATCTCTTCAGTTAACACAGATTTGCACCGTATTTCCAATTGGATCATGACCAAAGCTGCTTAACACAAACCCTTGTGCAAGTTGGGGTTAAACAGAACAAACCCTAACAAGTATTAGTGATTTTAAATTGCCCAAAACAAATTTATTAATGAATAGCAACGTCATAAACTTAAAGAGTGCTGTTCTATTGACAATATAAATTAAACTCAACAATATAAGCCATTAAGGTATATGTTTCAAACTATTTAGAGAGTTCACCTTCACCTTTGGGAGCCGGTAAAGATGAAAAAGGAGATAAATAAGCCATTTATTGCCGCTGCAGCATCATCAAGATTCCCAATTCAAATGGCTATTGGGTTGAAACGAAGGGACCACCAAAAGCCAACATCATCACCACTTATTAGCCCTAATAAAGTTTGTGAATCTTGATGGTGCTCCATCAGCAAACAGTGACTGGTTTCGATTCTTTTAGATCTTGGTAACCATCATCAGCATCGACATCATCCTCATGCAAAAGAGATGTTCAAAAGATAAAGGAAAGGGTAGAGAGCTATTTGGCTGATTGGGATATTTGTTTACAAAGGGAACCCTCCTAACTTTGTTTTTCTTAAGCCAAGGGAACCCAATTCAAACCCTAAATCTTATCCAATGAAGGGAAAGTAAAGGGCAAAAAAGTATAACGAACGACGAATAAAACAAAAGCTTTAAAAGTTTAAGCCCATGTCCAGGTGTGGGAAATAAGTTAGACCCATTTGATGCAAAAGGCTATCAATGGCTGTTCTCTATGCATAAACCGTCAAGTGCTAGAGACTTAGAAAGATACAAGAGAACATGGAGAACTGTTAACTCAGCAACATAAAAAGCCTAGAGAAATAGACTCAAAGGCAAGGAAAGGGAAGTGAAGAGAAGAGAAGAGAAGATGGTTGAGTGCTCTGAATCATTCAAGGGTGTTAAGTGGTATAAATACTCTTAATATATAGAGGCTCACTAGCTAGGGTTACCATGAGTAATGACTACGAGAGATACGATGATTGTTTGGTGAGATTTGTCAGTTGTGTGTGTGATCAGAGAGAGAGAGATGGTGTACCCACAACAGTTATCCATCGTAATCCACGGTACTAAAAATGCCAAAATCTTTAAACCTCACTGACCAAGTAATTCTTTCTATACAGGTATCAAAGGAATAATAGCCACTTTGAGAATGGGAAAATGAATTTCTTACCGCCAGTAATGGTAGATATTGGTTATGGTTGCGTCTTCTACAAGCATTTTCAAGTGGATGGAGGGGGGGGGGTGTGGAATTGACGGGACCGTGACCTATATATCCTCGCATATCAAGAGACTCGGGCAGGTGAAGAGGGGAGGGGGGTTTCCTAGGGTTTCAGGTTACTTGTTTTGATCCATCGTTTGCTATTTTGGGCCCTTTTGAAGCTTTTCTATGAGACGAAGTCTGGCAAATTTATGCCCTCTTTTGGTTGTTTTTCAAGTTTTATCTAGTCCAATTTATCTAAGAAGCAAAAAGACTTAACTACATGTGCGAAGTAGTACTTGAGTGTTTCTCTAGTGCTCATTTTCATCGAGTTACCCCAGTCCCCTCTTCTCGTTTCCATTTCATCGTTCAGTGTTTTCGTTGATTATTGAATGACTTACCCTGTAATACTGCTATTTGCATGTCTCCACATCTCTTATCTCTTGTATATGACAAAGGTTTAATTTGCTATCTAATTTGCACAAGGCTAAAACTATATATTGATGAGACACTTGTAAGTAAATGTGCATCTACATGCATATCTAACTTATCACTTGCTCCAGTCTCCTTTAATTGATATTCAAGTAGACGAGGAGTGATCATTCCATGGATGTTGTGACTGACAATAATATTCTACCAGCTCCCTTTCTCATGGTAATTATCTCTTAGTTGAAGGGTATTCCATGTATATTATACTCCATGGATCCATCCATTTCCTCCATGTTCCTTCTAGCTTCAGAGACGGGGACATGGGGGTCATGATCTTGAATTATTGAATTTCTGTAGGTCCCTCCAACTACATAATGAATTTGCCTTTTGATTCATTTGCAGTCGAGTGGGGAACAATAATATTACCCTTTCTTGTAAGATTGCGTGTGAGAGGTACGGTTTGATTTTCTACTAAGGCGTTTCGATTTTGAAAGGATTAATATCCAGTTATTCCTGTTCTTGATTACATCTGGATTCAGAGTTCTTAGTTGATTTCCTTTCACACGCACGGTACGGTTAAGTATCAATGTTCATCAGTTCCAAATTCTCTACTCAGGTTAGCAGATTTTGATGGCTGAGATTTCGAAATTGATGGTCTGACATGAAGGATATGTCTTCGCTAATTTGAGAAAAATCAAATCTAAAAAACAAAACGACAGCATGTGAATTTCTGTAATGGCAAATCTTTTATAATCTTCGTTCATTCAAGTTTTTTGAAGCTTGGAAGAAATATTTACATCCTCTAGAGAGATGCCAAGATGAAACTGTCGTTGTTTGCCCCCAAATTCATTTTGCTAAGACTATATTAACCACCTTCTACTTTATACATCAAGAGGTTATTTTAGATGACATTCCATGTAATCGTAAGGCATCTTTTTTCTAGTTAATTGATTGCTTTATTCTAATGATCGTATGAATTTCTTTACGTTCGCAGTATCATTCTCTGTCTCTCTTTTGCCAATGCGCACCTTGCGCACAATAATATACCTCTCAAATTATAAATAGATTAGAGTTATATTTTATAATTTTTTTTATTAACATGAATATGGATATTCAGACTAATTTGAATGTATTTTAATTAATTTCATGAGTTTAAAATTAATAATTATATAAGTTTTTAATGATTTTAAAATTTATAAGATTCAAACTGGTAACCTCTAAAAAACAAATATAAAATTTAATTAATTAAGCTATATTTTTTTTAATTTACATTTTATAAACTTATTTAAGGTTATTATGATCATTTGATGTTAGAATTTATGCTTTTAAATGTAAGAAAAATTTTTCTTTCAATTATTTTTTCTAAAATAAAAATCATAAAATTACCAGGTACAGTGATGTTGTGTAAACAATTATGGGTTCTCAACGTGCTTATGAGCTATAATAAATAATTTGATTTTTTAATGCATAAACACTAGGTCACCGTGTTTGATAAGCTATGATCAAATTATACTTTCTTTCTTTCTTTTTTTGAACAAGTCAACTTATCCAATCAGTGAGTTGATTGAATAACTTTCATCTTATTATTATCATTATTATTATTTCTATCGATGCAAATCTTGCATTAGGTTTTCTTTTTCATCTTATAACCAATTATATATATGGTTTATGTTTTTTTAATTTTAAATAATTAAAAATATATATATATTATATTTTAAAATTTAATTTAAAATTTTAAAATTTTAAATTAAAATAATTTTTAATATGATATCAAAACCTTAATCAAATGGTTACAAGTTAAAATTTCATTTATTTATTTGATAAAAATTAAATATAAAAAATATAAATTTATATAAATTTCAAATCTAAAACTTTTTTACTTAAAAAATTATATTAAAATATAATATAAAATATAATGTAAATTATATTTTAAAATTTTATCTAAAAAACTTTTACCTTAACCTCTCCGAGAATTGACATGCAGCGTCTGGTGCTGTGTGGTACATTAGTAGTTAAGAGAGTTCTCCATGGGCTTTTGTGTCCAAAGAAACCCTTCGAGGCGTCGGAATTAAAAACTACCTGAGAGACAAAGAAAGGACTTGATGACTGATGTGACAATAATGATGTTGCTGCCATGGCCGTACGGACTCTCAAAGACAGGGAGGAACGAGTGGTGAACACAGTGAAAGTGGAGCCGTTTTACCAATATGGACAATGCCCACTAGCGAGCATAGTCCTCGTACGGACAAACTCCTGCCTCCCCTTTCTCGCTTTTGTCTCTGCTTTCTCGACCTTCTATATTGAAGTAATATTCTCCGCTCCTCCCTAACGATCATATTCACTTTTTGGGTGGCAATGTCTTGAAACTTTTTGTTAGTATAACTATATACGCATATTTTATTTTGAAAAAAACACTAAATCCGAATATCAGTATAGATATATGCTATAGTTATAATGGTAGTTTAATACTATTATTTTATATCTTCAGTAGCATTTCTGCTGGTAATATCGTCCGCTGCTGTTTCTAAAAATTAGCTATGGTAGTGGTGGCTCGTAAAAAGTTGCCGGCCAATTTTTTTTTTTTGTTGGTAGAAATCCGCCAGGCGCAAATTGCAACTGATTGATTATGTTAATAGTTTGTTTAAGAAATTTTACAAACCATTTTTTATAATATAAGAGGCGTTGGAAAGATGATCTTGCTTAAAAAACCGTTAATATCATCAGAGATCTCAATCCAATTAAAGTGCTCATGTTAGCTGATTTATAGGTGGCATCCACTAATCTCATGGTATAATTAGGAACTCCCGTCAATTATGAGGTGCTTTTGAATCATTTTCATTTCATGTTTTTCTCTTGTTTTTTTAATTTAAAATAAAAATAAAAAAATGTTTTTTTATTTTAAAAACTTAGAAAACCAACATGTTAAGAAAATTTAAAACAAAGAAAAGGGTTTTCAAGAGTTACAAGAGTATTTTTTAAAAAAATCCAAAATAAACATTTTTTTATTTTAATTTCAATTTTTCAAAAAACTGAAATTATAAATGATATCATCAAACAACTTCTCAAAAGTTTAATTTCTTATAAGCTAAAAGAATTTATTAAACACTCTAACAACAAAAAAGGCGACGCGAACGCTTCTTTTTTTTGAAGGACAAAGCAAGAGGAGAGGTAAAGGCTGTATATGTACGCAAGTTAATTTGAGACTCGGTCACTTTCTCCAGGAGTTAGGTTGATGTTGGAGCGAGGCAAGCGCGCATGGTGATTTTCTCTTACTTGGCAAGCTACCGAGCTGCTCTTTCTCTTTCCTTGAGAAAAATATATCCCCTCGGAGTTTTAATTTTGTTGATCGTTTGGTGCCAATCCCTTCATGGGTTTCTATCCGAAGCAAAACCTGGGACTAGTCGACAACTCACCAGCAACAACCAATTAATTGCTGTAAATATTCAACCTAACTCATTAACGCAATAGCTCGCTAGCTAGATGGTCAAAGACATCTACCAATATATATATATATGGATTGATAAGTTTTGAAGATAAACAATTTAAATAAGCCAGCCTATGAGATAGAATTAATTTGAAGTCGTTACCTCGTCGAACAGAGCTGGTACAACTAGAAGACGATGCTGAATAAATCTTTTCGGACGAAACACCATGATTTTTTATAATCTGATCCACTGGGAAATCGAAATACTAAAGACCAATTGTATCTATACCAGCATTTGTAGCTACTTTAACTAAATAAAAAGTGCTTCAAATTTGACTACCCAAATACTCGTTCCTCTCTATGATAACAGCTTAATCGCAAAATAAATGCGGAAATTATATTATCAATCTATGATGTTACACATCCGACCGCGGAGAAGCATATTAGACCTTATAAATTTCTTGAACTTTGTGAGTCAGATTGCATGGGTCTTTATGAAATTGCTAGGCCGATATGATGATTAGTGCTTGCCGAAATTGTTTGTTTGATTGATTTTAGTAGGTTTTAATAATATCATTGGCTGTTGAGATGCATGGTTTTTATATTAATGTGATTAATTTGGTCTGAATATATAAACCTGCAGGTTTGTGCAATCTTTTTATTAGATATGTGTAAACGTGTCTCGAATATCCTTTTCTAGGGGATTACACCTTTGAGTTTTTCAAAAGAATAAAACTAATCCAGCATCAGAAGCGTTATAGAAGGCGATTATGTCATATTTCCTCATCGTGTCATTGATTTTCCTTTTCCTTTTTAAAAAAAATCTCTTACTACATCACGTACATTCGCAGCATTGATTTGTTGTTGGGGATCATCTATCTACACATTTACTCTGGTGGGACTGCCTGCTTTCCTCGTGGCCTACAACCTTGTACTACTTTTCAAACCCAAATAATTAAAAAATTAAATAAATATCACAAGGGATAGTCCAGCGGTTAATTTAATTTAGAATTTCTGTCTAAATCTCTACCGAGAGATTTTCAAGTTGAAATCATGAAAAGCATAGAATAGACTGCGCTATGAGGAAACGGAAGGTTACTCCCGTTAAGTAATCGGAATTCCAATTCGGAAGAACAGCATTCAAAATCAGCTAGCCAGAATAACTCGAATACATTAATTTCCTAGTCACCCTCGATTGAAAAGGGAATAAAAGAAAAATGAATAATATATATGAATGCATGCTTTGACATGATTCATCACATGTAGACTTGCAAAAAGCAGCCCAGGAATCTCGCTGAGAACTGGAAGGAGAAAGTGTTGTGCATAGCAGATGCTAAGTGTTCTGCATTAATTCTAGCTGTCTCCAAATGGCAACCCAAGTGTCCGCAGCCTACTTGTCTGCCTTATCACATAGACCTCATCCACCTGCATTTTTCCTTCTTCTTACACGCTATCTCACCTCTTTGTCCAGCGTTTCTTTTCATCTCTTTCAGTGTCTAAATATTTTTCCTTGCTCTGATTTTTATACTTAATTAGCAATCCGTGTGTTGTATAATGCCAACAGCAAAATTAGTTTCTGTACACAAATTTCCTTTTCTTACGCCTGGTTGAGGCTAACGTGAGATTTTGCACCTGTAATTGAATTTTGGATGTATTTTGATCTAGCAATCCATCTCTAATTAACAACTTTTCAAACAGTCAACTTAATTTTAGATATGATCTAGATTTGTTTTTAAGTAAAAAGTTCACTGACAGTGTTTTATTTTTTTCATTAAAATAAAGTCGAGAACTCTATTTTGCATTTATAATTTTTTTAAAACATTTTCTTTATTTTTCTCACCGTATAACTCCTAGACATATGTGGAGCACAGTTTTACATTAGAAACTGCTAACAATCGAGTTAGATTGGGAATTTGATAAAAATGCAGCTCGCAATTATTGTTTATCTTAAAACTGGATGAATAAAGGAGTAAGAACGTAATTATAAGGTAATTAAAACTTGTGGAGGGGCAAATTAATTAAGTCTTGAAAATTATCGCAATGTGATACAGATAAAATCCAAAAAAAAATCAAGTTATTATATAATTAGTATTGGGAGATGATTTGATCATGTGGGTTGGTTTTGAAAATATTTTTATTTAAAAGAATATTAAAATAATTTTTATTTTATTTTTTAAAATTTATTTTTAATATCAACAAGTTAAAATAATTCAAAAATACTAAAAACAATTTAATTTAAAATAATAATAAAAAATTGAAACTAACTCCAGACTATACCTAGATCCAGTTTTAACACCATAAACTGGTGACTTGTGATTTATAGCTGGAGGTGAATCATTGAAGAGTAGCAGGATTTACTCAGCCTCGTTTGTTAGCTAAAACGTAGTTTTTTTAAAAAAGCGATTTTTCATATAAATAACTTATTAAAAAGTGAAATATTTAGTCGGCGGATAGTATTTGTTTTGAATTCATATTTTTTTATATTTAATAATATTATAAAAAAAATAAATTAAAAAATACCTTTTAATATTTAATTACACCATAAAAAATAAATTGAAAAATCACTTATTGATATTTTAATTTTTTTAAAATAAACATCTAACATATAGAACATTAAATATCTCATTTGCCAATAACAAGAAAAAAAAAGATATAAAAAATGTAATGGTGAAAAGAAAATTATAACATATCACACACACACACACACACACATATATATATATATATATATATAAATAATAAAGTACTGTAGCTTTTCATTTTTTGAATCCTTAAATAAAAATGTTTTGCAATCTCTTAAACTAGAAAATATTTTCCTTCATCCGAGAATCAGGAAATTGCTTTGCCAGAAAACACTTTCCAGCAGGGCGTTACACGAATATCCACCAACTGACGAGGGCTAGCTGTGGGGTTCATGCCCAACAAGGTAAAAGGCCTCTTGTATCAACTTACCATTTAGGTCCTCTTTACTTCACGTGGCGTGACTATGTGGCTGTATATAGTAAAAAACAGTTTTTAGTCTCAAATTTCAACTCTGGCATTGAATTGATGGGCTGGCTTGAGAGCTGGCGAGATCAGAGTAAGCTCTGCTTCTAGCAAAGATGATGCGGCCACAGTGCTGATGCCATTCTACGCTAAGCTACTCTACAATTTTGAATGTAATTGCAGTTGGGTATAAAAATTAATCTACTCTGTACACGTGTCCGTGACCATTTGCCATTAGATGTAGTTATACGATGACCAAATATTAATTACAGATTTCATAACCTAATTTCAATCTATTTTTATATAAAAACACAAAAAAATATCATAAAATTCTCAATAACTCTATTTTCAACCCGAATACACCATATAATTAGTCACAAAACTCAAAATCAAAACAAACTTTAAAGATTTTTTTTTTCTTCCCAACATGTTTAAAGGGGCAAACCATTCCCGTCGAACTATCATTTTCAATACAAACTTATTGACATCAATATTAATTTTATTACGGTAGAAATACAGTTGACCGAAATCTTTCATTCTACCTTTTCTTTCTGATGATTTTCTCTATATTCAATGGTTGAATTAAAATAAAAAATAAAGTTGTATGACTAAAATGTAAAATGCAAAAATTATATGGACCAAATGTGTAAAAAGTAAAAAAAGAATTAGGGACCATATTGTACTTTTCCACACTCCATGAACAATGAAAAAGCAATCTACAGCATGGTACAAATTAAAATTTACCATCTCTAGAAGAAGGAATTAGGCCCCTGAGACCACCTGAAGCTGCATGGTATCTAATGCCTTCGTACATGAGCAAGAGTTCCGAACCAAATAATCCACCACGCATTACAGTAGACACTGGTACAGAAGGTGCCTTGCGTCGCGTACAATAATTTAACCCAGCTATAAAGAAATGGCACAACCTTCAAAACAGCCGAACTTCTCTAATTATTTCTTCCAAAGATTAAAAATACAAGCTTTCAACAGAAAACGCTTTGCGTGATCAGCACTGGATACCGGGAAACATCGTTGTAAGTTCACGGCTAACATTTTGGTAATCGAAACCAGCAATAGAAATTATCACAACTGCTTCAGTTACCAGTGCTGTGACGATAGACATGTTCAAGAAAAGCATCGATAGAGCTCAAGACGGGTTTGGTATTCCTAGCTGGCTGGTAAAACCCTGACAAATTATAGGTCCTGTGGAAATGACTAGCTTGATGGAAAAACTAGCCAGATACTCTCCTCGGATTCTTGTTTAATGTTCCTGTTTACTTTAATATGGTTATTGAGAACTCGAGAATCTGTTGGTTTTGTTGCTTTCATTTATTTCTGGTACAGTGGTAGCCGGTAGGGTAAAAATAGTAAAGTGGTGATGGTGAAGTTGATTATGGCGCCATTGTGCTGACGGTAGTTCACTGCAACGGTAGATTATAAGTGGAATGTAGAATGTTAAATTTAAGATTTATAGTGAATTTAAGATTTGTTAAATTAATGATAAATTACTTAAGTATATAATTAATTATAATTTATTTGATGTAGTTGAATATGAAAATAAATTAAATTAATTATGAATTAATCATTTTAATTAATTTAGGGTTTATAGTAAAAGTAATGATTATGATTAATTCAGCTGACATAATGTTTATATATTATAATAAGATGCATAAATAAATATATATTATAATAAGATGCATAAATAAATAAGTTATTTACAGAGATGCATCATTTAATTACTGACGAGAAGTATATGATCTGGTAGATGAGTATAACACGACAAATCAATCCTTCAAATCTCGAGCAGGTTCCTCTACTTGGATATATGCAGTGCAAGCAACATGCTTAATGGATTCAACATCATGTAAGTAATAAAGTCTTTTCATGATTAATATATGTTAAATTTTGAGTTTTATGTATTTATCTCTTACTTTAACATTAACATTTTATTAATATTATGTTGACTTCTTATTACATGTAAGTCAAGAGGTCGTATCTTATCTTTATATTACTAATGAAAAAAGTGAAGTTTACATTGTAATGCTCCGGTGGTTGAATGTTTGCCACATCAGACTTAATTTTTTTTAAGAAAGGATAACTTTAGATGATTCAATGGTAAAGCATAATACCACTTAGGTAAGAATTAGGGTGTGTTTGGCTTAGAGGTGTGGTGGTTTTTTGTCAAAGGTACAATACCTTTTAAGCACAAACTACACCTCTAAAAACTAAAAAAACATGATTTTTACTCAAAAAAGCAAAAACTACCTCCAATTCAAACACCCTATGAGAGATGGATCCAGCCATGCTACCGTCGAATGTTATCACAGTGACCAGCATACTGATCCACCACAAGACCACTACTGTACTGAAGGCCCAGCATCACCTGCGTGCGATAAGTAATGTGTTGGGGCGTGAGGATAGCGGTTTAGCTCGGCCTCAAGAGGGTCTATCCTTCATGGAGGTGAACTCCATTTTCAACTTCAGTTGCTGCCTCGTCGATGTTTAAACCTTTGCCCAGTGCAAAAGCTAACCGTTCTCAGAAGAACCAGTAGGACCTGGCCCTGAATTTCTTAGGCATAAAGATGCTCAGATTATTAGGTCGTCAATAAAATGGCGAGAAGTGAACCTTATACTCTGTGCAATCCAATCGAAGCCCAAAACCCTCCCTAGCCGCTGGCTCTGCAAATTGTCACCCGCAACATGCCACTGAGCCAGAAGTGTGGCTTAACTGGTGCTGGTGGTTTGAACTTTGAAACCCAGTACCCTTATCAAATCACGGAGAAATTACTATGTACGTTGCTGTAGGGGAGGGTCATGCATCCCTCCAAAAATTACTATAGCTCCTTGTTTCTAAATTTCTAGAGCGCTAGTACCAATTTTCCTTCCACTGCCGACAACGTCATTATCTGGAATTTATTCACTCCGCGTTCGAAACATTTGGCTTGATATCATTCATCAGGGAAAAAAAAAATTGTCTGTACAGGGAAAACTCCCCGCCCTATACTGCGGTGTGGAAAGAAAAAAACATAATATGATTGCATTAAGACGCATAAAACTTTTTCATATTATCATTAACTAGGATAATGGGTTTAAGTTGAGCACTAATATATTTAATTATATAACAATCACATCTATATAATCTTATTTACAAGATAGTACATGGTAACTCGAATTAACTTATTAAATTTAATTTGATTTAATTAATTTTTATTTTATTGTATGATTGAAAAAAATTTAAATTAATATAAAATTAAAAACATAAATAAAAATTTAATTGAATGATGTAATTGAAGAAAAAAAACCTAAGAAGCCCATTGGGGTGAAAGTATGGCTATTGACACTTGGGCCTCATTCAGGGCCGCGTGTCTGAACTATGGAGCTCATCAACATCCAATACAAATGGAATTCCCACCATTCTGGGAATCTTAAAACCAGCTCACCCAAGGAGATATAGTTAATCCTAACATTCATTGATTTCCATCCCACCCGAGAAAAGTTACAGTATAACACACCACAAAAATCATAACACAGCGAGAGTGAAAATTAAACCATATTGAATAGCAAGATTGACAGATAAAATATATAAACGTTTTAGAACCTAAGAAACAGAGTACGAGCAGAGAATATGGCTATAATTCCTAACCTAACTACGATCCTTCTAACAAACAAATGGTTTTCCTTGAAAGGATTAGTGGGTTATCTTAAATTAACAGCAAAAAGATTCCAAGAAAGATGCTGTAATTCGCAGATCTCACAACTACAGGGTATACAAAACAAGTTAAATAAGAATACAAGCCACCTTTCTTTACAGTTCTCGCACAGTAGCCAGTCAAGCACAAGCTTCCCTTCTTGGTGCAATATCCATTAAGATTCCCTCAAGATCAGGAGGCTGAAAGTATCCTTCCTTTGGAGGGACCCTTCTTTGCTTAGCATAAAAGGGTTTCTTCTTTGGTGGTGGCGGGCACACCAAAGGTGCCGGTATCTGATATTCGCGGCGTCTTGGCGTCCTGCATCCTTCATCAACTTCCATGATTGATTAGTTCAGACAAGTTTGAAATCCTGATGGAAGTGAAACTTTGTTTGAATGGCTGTTTGTGGTCTGAATCTAGACTTGCTGCTTGGCTACTGCAGTTATGGGCAAGTATGCTGTCTGTCATTTATAGGAGGCTAAAGCATCGCGCCAGCTTGCTAAAGAAGGTGAACTGTTTGACTTATTCCATCGTGTGGTGGAAGCAACTACGGGTTGCTAGAAGCTTGCGTGGAACCCAAATCCAAGGAGTCCCCAACCTGTTACTTACATGCCTCTTTTTTTGTCCTTAAGCTAAACATGTCATGTTTTCAATAATTTCGAATTCCAAGAGCAGAATTTACACGGTAATTACTTCTTTAATTGTAAGATGAGCTTGCTAATCCGGCTTTCATGGAAAGGAAAGTAGATTTAAGTGTTTTTTAATTTTAAATACATTATGTTATTATATTTAAATCCTATTTAATATTGTGCTCCAATCATATTTTTTTAAAAATTATTTTTTTATAGATTTTTAAATCATTTTAATATATTAATTTTAAAAATAAATATTATTTTAATATATTTTAAAATAAAAATAATTTTTATTACACCGCCTTTAAAACATTACGTTGAAAAGCATATATTTAGAAGGGTCATAATTCTTAATTTTAAGAATTTATTTTCTTATTGTTGCGTAAAAAAAAATAACAAATCTATTTAAGTATTGATCTCAAAATTGAAATATATATAGAAAAATATATAATACCTCACGTGGAGTTTTGGTTTCTAGAATCATGAACCTGTGTTCGGCGCGAGAAGGTCAAGGAACTGCTGGATTTAAATCTGGACCACGCGTTGATGGTTAAATTATGTGATAGGGACTGGAGTTATGGGCTTGGGCCCATTAGGTGAATTCATTATGGTGGTAAGAGGCACACGTGTACAACGAGCATTGGAATTTGATCGTGTCGTTTTCGTAAAAGACATCACCGGCACCGGCACTAGCTCGGGTGGCAAGCCCACGTGCCACTGTAAAATGAGAGGGGCGCAAAAGCTGAACCAAACTTTTGCTGGAATCTCCTTTTTTGTTTTTTTTCCTTTAGTTGGGGCCTAGGCTTGGATCTGATTCTGTAACCCACTGGGTTTGGAGAGCTGTGATTGCATGCAGTCAAGTGCTTGTACTCGGGCTCTGGTGCTAATTACCCTACCGAGCATTTTGTTGGATTTATCTTCTACTTGGCCCAGTTCGGACGTGGGTGGGCGAACACCAGGGTTCCAGAGAGGCTTCGGCGTCATCGGTCGATTTGTTAATTCAAAACTTTTGAACTACTGTACACTTTGATTTACTTTATTTATTTATTTTTACTTCAGTAATTGAATTGTTGCACGTTTGAATTTGTATTTTTTTCTATCAGATTTTATTAATAAGTCCATTAAAAATATATGAAAATTGCAAAATAGCAACAAAAATAATCAAAATTAACCTTGTGATATAATTATAGATTTTATAACACGTTCTCTTAAATAATCATGTACTAAAAATATATATCTTTAAAACCTTATAAAGAAAAAATAAATGGGAAAAAACTTAAGAGAAGGGAAAAAAAAGTAAAATATTCTTGTGTGATTTTTAAATGCTTTATAATTTAATAGAAAATTTTATATAAATACTTCAAGATCTATATTTGAATATTTTAGGATTCAAAAAAATATCAAATTGCCTCATTAAAACCTTATAAATAAAAACTCAATGGAAAAAAAACTAAACAAAGAAAAATGAAACTTCACCTTAAAAGCACGTGTTTTAGGATCAATCTTTAAAATGACGCATTTCAATATTATGAATAAGTTAAAAACTTTGTAAATAAGTATGTTAAATTATCACTTCACTTGATTTGCTTGAATTAATTTTATTTTTTTTTGTTAAAGCTCATGAATATGAAAGAATCTCGGTAAGATATGTTTTGTCTTGTCTCCTTTAATTCAGCTTCTTCTAAGTTGAGTGATACAAGCAACATTATCTTCAAATAATATTGCTGGACTATTTTTAATGGTTGATAATCCACGTTTTTTTTATGTGCTGGATAATTAATTCTAATCATATATATTCTCAACTTGCTTTATGAATTACAATAATTTCTGAATGTTTTAATAAAGTAACAACTAATATTTTTATGATAGATCTTCAATAATCAGAAAACTCAAATATTATGGAAAATCAATACACTAAACTCATAAACAATGTAGTCTCTCTCTCTCTCTCTCTATATATATATATATATATATATATATATATATATATATATATATATATATATATATATATATGTGTGCGCGCGCGCGCGCGCGCGTGTGGATTTTATAACATTCCATTAATTATTAATTATTGCTTGTTTTGGTTTATACCCTCTTTTCTTTTTTATCTCAATAGCTCAGCTGTACCATGTTTGGATTTGCATCTCTTTTATCAAGTTACATCGATAAATATGTTAAAAAGCGTACAATAAAAAAAGTCAAGATAATTGACAAATAAAAAAACAAAATATTATACAATATTAAAGTAAATTGAAAAAATAAATAATTATTCTGATTTTTTTTTTATTGTGCATCTGATTTTCACGGGTTTCTTAACCGGTTTGCTTATGGAACCTAATAGAATGAGTGCAGATACAAAAAAAAAGTTATTGTCCGACTTACAATAATAAAACGAAATTTAATTAGTTAAAATTGTTTGGTACACATTTATTGTTTTTATTTCACAAAAAAGAGAGACGAGGATGCTTGATTGCAAGTTGTAGGAGAGAGAAGAGCTATTTAACTCATTGCAGGGTCGATATACTTTTTTTAAAAAAAATTAAGCATGTAGATTTTAAAATTATTTGATCATCTTCCTTTGTTTTCAATGAAATATAAATTTTAAGTTCACTAATGTATTTTTAAATATAAATGATGTAAATGATATTATTTGAACTTTTAAAAGTTTTTCGATTATATTGTTAACTGTTTATCCTCGAGTCATTTCCCCGTAACATTGTTCAACGACCACTGGTAAATTACGGATAAATTTCTTCTTCTTCTTTTTTTTTTTTTTTTTTTAGTTTAACGTGGATGTCCGGGCCAACTTGCGCGTACCTCAACTAATCTTACGGGCCTTGAAGTTAACGACCATGTAAACCTCCTGTAGCTATCATATAAACAACCTAAAACTCGAACCTGATCTTCTTTTATTTACGGTGATGATGGTGGTGGATCAAGATACTACATTGTTGAAATTGCAGTCGGCCAGGGCCTCGCTCCGCTTTCGATAGCAATGTTGCATATCAATTCGAGATCATGGAATATGTAAGCAACTGAACTGGGTTGTGGAATTTTATTTACACTAATTATAGTTTAGAACTTTTATTTTCACTAGCTGTTGAAGGTTCTTTTTTATATATATATAAATGGTTCACTAAGCAACCTTTGTGGCCAGCGTGAGAGAGTTTGTTAAAATCTCATAGGATGAATACGCATGGTTTGCTGATTTATTAAGTTCTTTTCTGATATGAAGGTAGCTAGGGCTGGACTTGACTTGAGTCCTTCCTACTATCCATAGAAGAGCGTGGCACTTGTCTAAGCACATGTATCTGTTGAAAGCTATACGTTTGCTTCTAATTGCAGCTGTTTCAGTATTTCCTTTCCAGAAAAAGTATCGCCAGAGATGTTTTCTTGGACATTTTTCTTTTCACTTGTATTAATAGCCATTCAAATCTCAAGTATTTTCAATATTCTAGTCCCCATGATTCAATCTGACCCTATTTTCTACTCTTTTAAACTAATGGCATAATGTGACCTGTGTCTCTGTTTCCAGTTTATTGATGCCTTTTTATAAAGGGTGCTCCCGAACTACTATTTGTCACTGATTACTTGAAGCAGCTTCTTTCGCTTAAATACCGTCATCGCATGTGAATAAATGCCCAGCTGGATTCTGCCTCAATCTAATGAGTGCGGTATATATGTAATCTTTTTTTTTTTTAATCTTTTTTTTCTTCTCTAATGGGTGCATGCATTAGCGCTTGGTTTACATGAGAGAAAGTTGAAGAAAAAGATAGTGACCGAGGGAAGGGTGAGGATACTTGTGGTGCCAAAGATGAAGATTTTGTTGTAACTTTTGGTCTTCCTAGGAAAAAGTTTATACCATGGATAGTTAACCTTGAGAGATGCTGGCTGGATTATGGGAATTTATCACTGGTAGCGGCTTGGCGCAGGTCAAGTATGATATCCTGCCCTGCATCCCTGTACCAGATGTGAGCCTGGAGTACTGTACGTGAAAAATCATCGAGCGGCAAAAAAAATAAAATTCCAAGGTTCACTTAGGCTTTGTTTTGTAATATAGTTTGTGTAGTTGAGAGTGAGACGGTAAAATGGATGCCTTTTACGCGTTTTTAGATGATATATGGTTGTTTCTCATTGTGTTTTAATATGTATGTGGCATGAAAAAACATATTAAAATATTTTAATGTATTTTTGGTGATTTTAATATGTTAATAAAAAAAATTTATTTTAATAAATTTTTAAATAAAAAATATTTTTTAAAAACATATTACACCACAATACCAAACACTCATTTAATTTTTAAAATGTTACAGCCATTAAAAAACATTAATTATCAATTAAAAATCACTTTTATAAAAATGCACCGTACATATGAAAAACATCAAAGTGTTCTTCATTACAATTTATTCTAATATTAAATGAAGCCAGTGTTTTTTTTCTTTCCTTGAAAAAAAATGATATAATATTATTAATAAGAACAACATTTTATATTGTTGCAAGGACCTGGTAAGAATAATATAATTTTGACTTACTCTTTCAAAGATTTATCTCGCAGTCGAACACTGATAATATGGATGATCTATCCAAAACCTAATTAAAAAATCAACTTGATTAGTAATATATATGAATCTAGAACATTTTTTTTTTTTTTTCATTCCATAAAAGGTCCAATGGGTCTTGAAGTCTTGGACAAGAACATTAACCTTGTTACAGTTAAAGATGCTAGTGGATAGAACTACTCCTGTAATGAATTAGTTTATTAGCCTAAGAGAAGAGAATTTCTCTATTAAAAAAAAAAGAAGGAAAAGGAACTGATGCAAAGGCTGGAGGCAGGGGCAGGGGCAGGGGCCTCAGCAAGAACAGAGGGCAAAGCCAATAGAGAAAACCATTTGTTGCTTTCAAGAATAATGGCATCACAAAGAGCGGCTATTTTGGTCACCAAACCACAAATCCAGCTCTGATGAGCTTGGCCCAAGCAAGAAATCGACCGTTAGAATCTTGAAACAAAACACACTATATAAAAACAACTTCAAAACCCAAAAAAAACCCTTCTCTTTACCATCTCCGCTCCTGCATATACTACCCAAAATTTCGACCGTTGCAAGTCTTCTTCCACACAAAAGAACCCTAAAACAAAAACCCTCCATTGAGAATCCCTCTCTTTCCTTCCACAGAGAGGCCTTTTCAATAAATATTCTTCACTGCTCATCAACAAAATCGAAAGAGGACCCAATAGCTCAAAACTTCTCAAAAATATTAAACAAATATGGATTCAACACCAAGAAGAAAGAGTGGCCTGAACCTCCCATCTGGGATGAATGAGACTTCTTTAAGACTAGAGACCCTTTCCTCTTCCAGTTCTTTTAGAGCAGTAACATGCGTATCATCACCCAGAGCAATATCAAGCTTATCTTCACCCTCGAAAACCTCATCTTGTAGTGATAGATTCATACCTTGCAGATCATCTTCAAGGCTCCACACTTTTGGACTCGTAGAGAAAGGATCTCCTGTTAAAGAAGGAGGCAACGAAGCTTATGCAAGGCTATTGAAATCTGAGCTTTTCGGGTCTGATTTTGGTTCCTTTTCTTCTCCTGCAGGTGGTCAAGGAGGGTTGAGTAGTCCTAACAAGAATATGTTGAGGTTCAAGACTGATCATTCGGGGCCTAATTCGCCGTTTTCTCCTTCAATCTTGGGACACGATAGTGGGATTTCTAGCGAGTCTTCTACTCCTCCTAAGCCACCAAGAAAAGTCCCCAAAACACCTCATAAGGTAACTACTGAGTCTTTTTTTTTTCTTTTCAATTTTGGGTTTCTATGGTTGTTTAGAAAGTTGTGGATAAAGAAGATTGTTTTGCATCCCTTTTGATTTAATTGGATTCGATAGAAATCATTGAAGATTCAGTCCAAGAAAATGGTAATTATTGAAGGTTAATTTTGCTGCAGGTTTTGGATGCCCCATCACTTCAAGACGACTTCTATCTGAATCTTGTGGATTGGTCCTCGCAGAATGTACTCGCTGTTGGGTTGGGAACTTGTGTCTATTTGTGGACCGCATCAAATAGTAAAGTAAGTTCGATTGTACAAGGTTGAAGGTTCTTAGCATTTTGAACAGCTCCAAAAACTGTCCAATCCAATGCAAAATGGTCTCTTAAGTAGTTTCTTTGGATAGTAACTTGCTATTTAAAATGGGGCCGACTGAGGTATTAGATGTTTAAACCTTCTTGCTATCTTGTTCTCAGGTGACCAGGTTGTGTGATTTAGGGCCTAATGACAGTGTATGCTCTGTGCAATGGACCCGGGAAGGCTCATACATATCAGTTGGTACACATCTTGGTCAAGTTCAGGTAGCTCTAACGGTCTTATTTAGCCCAAAATCTTGTATTTTTATATGATTCATTTTGATTTATGGTCTGCTGTCAATGTTTGTTATAGGTGTGGGATGGAACACAGTGCAAGAGGGTCCGAACCATGGGAGGGCATCAAACAAGAACAGGTGTCTTGGCTTGGAACTCTAGGACACTAGCATCAGGAAGCAGGGACCGCCATATACTTCAGCATGATCTTCGAATTTCCAGTGACTATGTCAGCAAACTTATTGGTCACAAATCTGAGGTAAAGTCTAAAGCAGAAGAGTTGAATAAATGGCTCAGTTCTACAATTCCTGAATTGTATTTCCAATATTTCGTCTAAATGGATTTTATGGACTAGGATTTAGTTGTGAAATAATATTTTGTGTATGGTGGAAAAAATGGAAGTAAGACCCTCTATCACTTTTTCCAGGTATGTGGCTTAAAATGGTCACATGATGACAGGGAACTTGCATCAGGTGGAAATGATAATCAGGTGAAGATTACTACATTTTTCTTGCTCATGGTAGCAATTCGTTTTCATTAGCTAATAACTATTCTGGTGGCATGTCCCCTTTTATTTGTGTGTATATTAATGTGTAATCAAGTCAATGACCTGTTGGTGATCAGCTCTTGGTATGGAATCAGCACTCCCAGCTACCAATTTTGAAACTGACTGAACACACAGCTGCAGTCAAGGCCATTGCTTGGTCACCCCACCAGAGTGGCCTTCTTGCATCTGGAGGTGGAACCGCTGATAGATGTATTCGCTTTTGGAACACCACCAATGGTCATCAATTAAACCATGTTGACACAGGAAGCCAGGTTTTTCCTCCTTTGCTTCTTGCTTAATTTTCACGAGGTCATGGAACTTATAGAACTAATTTGCGATCTCTTAAAGACCACTCAGCTTACTGGATTTTCACTGGCTGACTGCAGGTGTGCAATCTAGCTTGGAGCAAGAATGTTAATGAGCTGGTCAGCACTCATGGGTACTCCCAGAATCAAATTATGGTGTGGAAATATCCATCATTATCCAAGGTATTAGCTAAAGTTGGTACTAGTTCTTTGTAATTAATCGGTCTCGTAGCTAAAATAGCCACCAGTTCAAGATTTGCAAGGAAAAATCCTGTTAAGAAAATCCGTCTGTTTTCGGTTTGTGATAGGTTGCAACTCTAGTTGGTCACAGTTTGCGAGTACTCTATCTTGCCATGTCTCCTGATGGTCAGGTACCACAATATCTCCATTTCCAAGCATTCCTGGCAAAATTATGATTTCTGCATATCTAAGGATAGAAGAAGAAATGATCATGAACAAGTTTTTAATGTCAACATTGTCTGTTCATCATGTAGACAATAGTAACTGGAGCAGGGGATGAGACATTGCGGTTTTGGAACGTCTTCCCCTCTATGAAAACACAGGTAAGCAAGCGTGTTACGATATCGTTGCGGTTTTAAGGGTTTTCAGTTGCCTTTCCAGTACTAAGATTTTCGTCTTTATTGTGGTTCCAGACACCGGTGAAAGATACAGGCCTTTGGTCATTAGGACGAACCCAGATTCGGTGACAAACACTACGCAAATCTGAAGCTACTTTACATTGTAAATACATACACCACAAACAAAGTACAGGAAGAGGAGTTTGATTTCTTTTTTTCTTTTCTGCCCGAGTGTTAACTTTGAACTTAATATTGTAGAGTTTAAACAGGATTTTTGTATATTGTACTTGTTTTTCACACGTACCCATACATTCAGGAAAATTGTGATGTCATTGAGAAAAAGAAAAGGATCCGATGAAGTAATTCATTCTCACAAGTCTGGATTTTATGGGTTTTTCCTCCTTTTGTCTCTCTCACTCTCTAGAAGCTTAATTACTAGGTGCCCCCACCTGGTTGCAATATTCCATTATCATCTGCAACATTCACAGAATCACTTAACGCCCTGTGTATTCTAAAATCATCATCAAGATGGGCAGCTGCTGCTCGCTCGACCAACTGCCAGACCAAGTGCTTGCATTCCTAACTCTGCATATGAAGCTGCATATCTAGTTGAGATCCCAGAAACCAAGGGACACATGTCTGAGAGCACCACAGAAACCCCTTCTGCTGCAGAACACGCAAATCAAACCCAAATCAGGAAATCCGCAAAGGCAGACAAAGAAACATTTGAAGAAAAGTTTTGAATTCAGGAAACCAAGGTAGGTAATCATCGCATTGAATCTTAGGAAAGTTCAATTGGTTAATTAAGAAGAGAAAATGGCTCATAAGAATGACATTTTTTCACATCACAAGTGAAACTAGAACCCTGCATTTTTTTCCCCTGTTAAGTGAGTTCCTGTGGGCATCTGGAAATAAAATTTACACATACATCAAGGATTTATCTTAGCGTGTGATAGTATCATTTAATTTTTATGGTTATGGTTTGAAAATTTAAATTTTAAAAAAAAATTAATGAAACTGGCATAAACCTCATTTCTTTATTAATTAGTTATTAGTATATATTTTAACATGAAAATTTATTTAAAAAACAATCATAATTACACTATCACAAGCTCTAAAACATAAATCCGACGACATCAAATCCCAGGGTCAAAATGATTATTTATTAGCAGTAAAAATTATTTTTAAATTCCTAAAAATTAATATATATACACACACACACTGGACAAATCCCCAAGGCCATTAATTGGGTTTTTGGTCAGAAACCAGTTGTCCTCAACAGGGTAAGACTTCTAATAATCTTGGGCTTCCAGTCCACCAATATATACGCAATGGGCCATTTTGGTCTTTTGGGTTTATTCACCCCTTACTATATTATTAAATTAATAATATTTTGAAATATGTGTTTGCCTAAGAGAGCTCCTTTAAGACTTAACGGGTTTGGTTTATAATATTTTTTTAATTAAAAAAAATTAAAATGTTAGTATTTTTATAAAAATATATATATAATTAAATTGATTTTTAATGGAGTCAATTTTAAATTAATTTTTTCTTAAAAACCTAGCTTGGATAAAGGTTTACAGCCAAGTTTAATAAACGTGGTGTGAACAAGTTGATGTATTAATTTCCAAGTATTTATGGTCGCTAAAAAATAAATTTGTATTCAAATAAAAGTAGAATTTCTTCATCAGATAATTCTATTTAACATAAATTATAAGCAATTAAGTTGGGTTAGTCACTGATTTCATAATGAATTAGTGAAAATATTTGGTTAAAAAAAAACGTGAAACCCCATGGTGGAATACATTCGTGGATTTCAGCTTGTTTTAGGTGGTGTGACGTGAGATTTTAAATTACATAGATATTTGTTATTTTTTAAATAGTATAGTGACCGCTATGCTTATTTACATGTTGACTCAGGAACCTCCCTGTCGAGCAGGTGGAGATGCATGTATTTGGTACTCCCAATTTCATTAAATTTACACAACGTTTCAGCCGCCTTCCCTGGCACTATCTACCATCACATGCAAAATTTTCCCTAGTTGACTAAGTGGGTATTTGTCAGCGAGGTTGCGTTTGTGTTTTAAACAAAACAACATCCATTTCATAAAAAATATATATATATTTACATGTTTTATGGTATTTTTGAGTCCAAAATACAGGGGAAATAAAAGCAGACAAACGTTACTTCCTGCGCAATTCATGCTAATTAATTAGCATGAACAGTGTACCATGTTCACGTGAATAGTGTAGCCATGCTACATTGTTCCGGTCGAACCGGTTCAAAGCTTAAAATGTATGGAACCAGGTCCGACCTAGTAAAATAAAAAATATTTTTTTTTAATTTTGTTTTATTAATGACACTATATAAATTAGATAAAGATCACTTGATGAAGTAGCATTTACAAAGTTTGATCGTAATCCCAGTTTGTTCATAATTATATTTTACATGATGTTGTTGCGTGCTTAAAAAACAAAAAAAACAATAGTCCTTATCGGATGTATTTCATACGTGATGGAATTGTAGATAGTTTAATGGAAGAATAAAAAATATTTCATGTAAAATATTATTTATTTCATGATATAATAACAATAGTTAAATCTACAATATTTAAATTAAAAATCATTAATATTAATATATATATTTTTAAAATTATTTTATAACCTTAATTTCAAAAGCATTATTAACCAAATACATTAAACTATTTTTTGCTCAACTTTAATTTTAACTACAATTTTAATTAAATTTATATTTTTTAAAACTAAGTTTAATTAAAAATGTTTTTTTTTAAATTATAATCACAACAGTAACTACAATAATAAACATGTTTTTAAAAAACATTGACTCGGGTTGGTAGGGAATAGTTTTTCTTTGTGTTGACTTGCGATTCAATGAAAAGCAAAGAAGATACATTGAATCGTAATTAAAAGTTAGAATTATTTTCCCATCCCATTCTGAAAAACTAGATATGCTCCCAGAATATCGTAATTAGAATTTAGATACATTGAATCGTTATACATCCCTTTTTGTTTTTATATTTTAAAAATGTTTTTTTATAAAATTATTTTATTTTATTTTATTTTATTAATTAATTTTTTTAATATCTTTAATCACTTCATTTTAATATACTAATATTAAAAATAAAAATAAAATATTATTTTAATATATTTTTAAATAAAAATCAATTTTTATCACACTCTCAAATGTCTTCTAAAACTCGGAATATCCAGCAGCATAGTCGTCTTTTTGCCCAATTCTTACATTAAATCACCTTTTTTTGTACCCTGAATAGCGACTTCGGGAATTATCCCCTTCCTACCTTTCCACACCCAATATTGAGTTTTCCACCAAGATATTCTGCTAGGTATTAGCCTTTGACTTTTCGTATGTTTTAATATTATATATCATATTTTGCATGTTCGTAATGCATGACATCGAGTAAAATAACAGTTGCAGCACGGCAGGTTTTTGCTGGTATATAAATATATGGGCGTGGCATTACTAAGAAGAGGTAAAGAAGGAGAGTAGGTGACCTGACAGATTAAGTTATATTAAAATAATTGTGATAAGGTAGCGGTTCAAAGTAACTTTAATTAAAAAATATATTAAAATAAAAAAAATATTTTTAATATTAATATATCAAAACAATTTAAAAAAATTAAAATTTTTATCAACGCGATTCACACTTGTAATTCATGTTCTTGAAAGGAAATCAAACCACAAACTCTTTCCTTGGCAGCAGCAATCAGAAATGTAATAATCATTATTCTATTCATGTTAAGATGTCTTATCATGTATTTAGCACCGTAAACAATTGTCTAAATCACAGTGCCTGTCTTATCATGTAGATCATAGGTCACTGCATCTCTTCTTGCCGTAGTGCATGTCATCAAGTAAACACAAAACTTAGTAAATACTCGCTATTATTCCCATTATTCAAGTCTATAATATTAACATGAAATGGATGGATGGTGCAATAACGACGGGTTCGCTGCAAGGTCCTTGTTAGCATGTCGTATGAAGGCGGGACTTCCTTAAATTACTAATCATACCTTCCCAAGGTAAAACTTCTCCGCGCAAGTATTAGGAAAATGATTAAGAAATTCATGTTAACAGTAGACCGACCTTTCATCCGTTGAGCGGTGGTTAACTCCTTTGCTTTTGTTTTTCAATTGGGATCTCTCTCTAATCATCCTCATTTCCTACACTTGCGCATCAAACTCATGAAAACTTCACTGGCAACATCAGGTGGTTTTCAATTGTGAATTGCAATAGACAATAGGGTGCTTTACTTCAACCTTACACCATTCCACATCATGAATGCACAAAAAACTATAAAATACCTTGAAAAATGGAACACCTTGAATGCAAATAGGCAATAGTTCAAGGTAACAACTGATAGAGTTGGCAATAGTTCAAGGTAACTGAGAGAGTGTTTTTGGCAATGTAGTAGTAATTATTTTTTAAATAATTTTTGTGTTAAAATATATAATAATTATTATTTTTTTATTTTTTAAAAATTATTTTTAACATCAGCATATTAAAACGATCCAAAAAATACAAACCGTATTAAATTTTAGCAAAATAAAAAAAAAAACTTTTAAATTTTTCAAGAATATGATTTCCACCACGTTCCCAAACGCTACCTGATTCCGCTGATAGATGTGTACTGATTCAACTAAACAGAGAACTACCGAGCAATAGACGACCATGAAAACACTTTTTGAACTTTGGTGCTGATTCTGTATTGTAGAACACTTTAAAGAACATATGCTCAAATATCTGTGAAATGGGAAGGCGTGAGTTAGTAGGGGCCATCATTTCACAAGCCTTTTGCTAAACTAAGCTAGTACGGATCTGGTCGGAAGAATCAGCATGCATTCCCGGTAAGAAATGATCGGTGAAACTGTGGCACACACATCTTAAACAACATAAACCAAGAACAAGAGTATTCTTGGCGGCAATTTCATTAATAAATTTAGAGCTAAAATGACACATTTAAGTGGACAGGATGCACAGGGACCACTTCTGACTCCAGAACCAAGATTGCTGCTTGCACAAAAAACTGTCCAAAGATGAACCTGGGCAACAATGCGCGTGCATTATCTTCTTTGACTGCAGAGATTCCTAAAAATCATCATAATTCTACAACCCACCAGCATTAACTTAAACATCATCGCTGCTACAGATATCTTTTGTTTAACTACAACACTGAACTAGAGTCGGGGTGGCTTTCTTTTAAGTTTCTTGAGCCCTTTTTGTGCATGTTCACCAAGATATAGACCATTCTGACTGGTGACATGAGAAATATCAGGCGTCAAGCAACACATTAGTTGAATTTTTTCTTATAAGTTGATGAATATTACTGCTACTTGAACAACGGGCATCTAATAGAATTGTGGTGAGCAGCAGCCAAAACTCTACTCCCACTATCCCTGCTCAGCAAATATATAATAACATCATCAATTTCTTTTCAAGTTCACTTCCATTCCAGAGTAAACAAATGGCAAGGTTATGAAAAGAAAAATGAGACTTATTTTTAATGGGAAACTGTCAGTACCTTAAATTCTTTGAGCAGAAATCTACAACAAAGTTGATATAGCACAAGGGCACTATGTCAGCCACATGGAGAATCCTGTCACCCTTCCGATCCACAAATAAAACTCAAAACGCATTTAACAATCAGGCTTCCAAGAAGAGAGTGCATAAACAATCCGGCCCTTCCACCCTTGGAGCAACCACTGGCTATCTTCATCAATTACAAAATCCTTGTGGTAGAGAGCTTCCACCCTCTCCTTAGCTGTCGTAAAAATCTCCCGATTCAAAGGGAGCTGCCTAAACCCAGCCCTTAGGGTCCGCATTTGCCACTGCTTGTATGTCTCTGGCCTCTCTATCCTCTCTGCACCCTCGCATGCAATTACATTCATTGCCTCCCACCCAAAAATCTCTCTCTCAATAAGCCTCCTCTCTGGGACCTCACGAGACACATTAGCCTCCAGAACATCAAACAAAGTGGAGAAGTGGAACAGGGCCTCTCGGAAGCGTGTGATAAAGAATGGAGCATTGTAGGCTCCATTAACTACCCCTTGTATGAAAACATCAGGATTCATATTCCTGATCAAATTGAGAACGATATTTCTAGGACTCTCCACCACCACAGTCTCATCAAGCAAGTTTCTTAATCTATACACAGAATTCACAACAAGCACCTCATTTTTATCAATCTTGAGATCCTCAATTTTAATGGTTTCCCACTTCTGTGCTATAGCATTGAACTTGAATGGAACTTTGAAAGTGTTTGCATAATTTGCTAAGCGGCGTCCTGTCTCCTCAACCCTTTCTGCTGGTCGGAAACCTGGATTTGGGAGATCAATCCCAGTAATCCGCAGATGGGGAGGTCCTCCGGGTCTGGATGAGAGGCGCTGAATAAGGCAGGGCCATTGGAAACCGTACATGATGCCAAAATCAACAATGTGAACCCTTGTTGCATTTTCAGCTATATTCATAATTGTTTTATTTGAGAAGAAATTAGACAGCTTCCTAAACGGACAAGCGGCAAGAAACATGTGGTAAGCTTTCAAAACATCAGCAGCTGATGTTGGCTTCGAAATAAGTGCTTTGTAAATCTGGGTTCCCGAGCCAGCCAAGCGTGCTTCGAGACCATCAGCAAAAATATTAGCTAGTCTCTGCATGGCATCCCCTGTCGATGGAGCATTCTGTCTGATTTGCTTCAGCAGGTCATTTGCACTCCTCCGGTCATCTGCTGCTACAGCTTGTGCACAAAGGGTCAAGAGAGTTCTCAAATCCACCACATCCCTCTTACCTCCCTGCCTCTTACCTCGAGCTTTTCCACCATTCGATCCTTTGGCTTGTCCATTCTGCTGTACACTCTTGCTTTCCCCATTATGCAAGGCTGCTCGGAGGGCAGAGTCATCTTTTCCACAATTGAGCAATACCATGTCAAAATCCGCTGGACTCGCGGTTGATTCAGAGTAAACTGCAGACTGCTTGTTACTCCTACCTTCCTCTAAAGCCGACTCCTCAGGATGAGGATTCTTCTTCCCCCTCGAACCATCTGCGTAATTATCATTCTCACGCTTCTCCCCTGCCGTAGCTAACACATCCTTGACATCTTCCTTCAGGTCTTTTAGAAACAAGCCCTTACTCTCCAAATCAATAAGCAGATTGCCATTTGGAATGAACTTACTGCCCTCCTCAAACCCTTTCTTAAACTGCATAACAGACTCACTCCCCCCAAATATCTCAGCAACCATATTAGGACCAACTGGAGAGTCGACAAATCCATCTACAGTAGCACCGCTGTTCCCTGGACTATAGGATGACTGAGAAGCATGACTCGACGATATGTAATCGCCAAGATCATAAGTCCACCCATGATCCAACAAGTTACTGCCACTGCTGCTGCTTGTACTGCTTGTGCAATTACTGCAATTCAAATCATGATTTTCATCTGGCCTTTCATGATTTTGATCTAAAAATTGTACAGGATCATCAGGTGCGGAAGGATGCTTCTCCCCAATAAGCTCATACAACGATTTCTCCGCAGCTAGGAGTGCCGCTGAAGATTCTTGAAACATACATGTCTTCTCTTCCATTTCCTCTTCCAGTAGCATCTTGCTAATATATTTCAGAACCACATCACTGAAATCAAAATCTTCATGAGAATCCCCCTCTTGACTCATGCTAGCGGACAGAACTGGGTTACTTAGTGTTGAATCAGGCGGAACACGAGGACTATTTACATGGTTTTGGTTGACACAATTGTTATCCAACTTGAACTCATTAACAAGATCCTGAACCGATGAAGCAGATTGGGTTTCATTGCTTAGTTTCAATCCATTTACAGAACCATATATACCTCTTAAGGACCGGTCCATGATCATCAATACCTCAGAAATTTCACAACTTACAACACACTCCAAAACCTTGATGTTTCGGCCTGCAGTTATGATAATACCAAGTACTCACAAGGCCAAATTACACAGCTTCAGTTCATACTCATAGTTTCTCCGAAAAATAGCTTCCCACTAAGTAATAGCTCTCACCATGTATCAAAGTCCAGATTTGTATTTTCTACTAACACCAGAAGTGTAAGAGCGGGGGGGGGGGGGGAATAATCTTTGCGCTATATATGGTTACTGAATAAAGTAGACAAACAAGAAAACACAAAAAAAGATGATGACAGCATAGAAATTATCAGAGCTGTCCTACAGAAGAACAAAACAGTGAATACAAAAGGATGCTTTCTTGATCCTCGAAATGAAAGCTTTGAAATCACTTTACACGGTCTCTAAATTCTTCTTGTAGAAAAAAAAATTTAATGAATAAAAAGAGGAAAGTACCTGAAAAAAGTTCCACTCTTGCAGGAATAAAAGAATTAGGGGCATATTTTTTGAGAGAAAGGGCAGGAAGTGAAAAGGGGTGACGATGGTGAGGATTTAAGGTGGTTGTTTCTGGAACAATGTAAGCCGGCTAATTAGAGCCTCTTCATTTGATTCTTCGACGCGCTCAGGGCGACTCGTACACGATGTGCTTGTCTTGTTTTTTTTTTTCTTTTCCCTAATATATCTTACGACTACTTTCTTGTTTTATCATTAAAAAATTGTGATTCTAAAAATTCAAAAACAAAAACAAAATTAATAATAAAAAGTTAAAAGATAAGTTAACCCTATATATAAATTTACTGTGTATTTAATAATGTAGAATATAATATTTTTTAAAAATTATTTTTAATTGAAATTTATTAAAACAACACAGTTTAGAAGTTTTTTTAATTTTAATTTTAATATATAAAAATCATTAATATTTTATCTTTCTGTTTTTTAAAAAAAAATAAAAAAAAACTTCACCTCGCACTGCCTCCTGACATTCATTCTTTTTAGTATAAAAATTTATTTAAAAATATGATATTGGTTATTTTTAAAAATATATTAAAATAATAATTTTTTATTTTTTAAAAATTATTTTTAATATTAGTATATTAAAATAACTTGAAAATATTAAAAAATATTAATTTCAAATAAAATAAATAAATAAATAATTTTTTAATTTTTTTAAAAAATACCTTCATAACACAAAGTCAAAACACACCCCCTAAATGTTACTCGAAACAAACGTTCTCTTTTTTTATTGATTGATTGGACTTCCTAAATGTCAAGTCATCCGAAACTAATATTAACTCGCACAAATTAAAAAAATACAAAGACAAAGATGACAATCGAAAACAAAAACAATGGCAAGCTACAGAGTTAAGTTTTTCCACTCCGATTCCTAACTTTGATTTTTAAAAAAGAAATTGTCACGGTTATCTACAAATTTTGACAAAATAATACTATTTAAATTTTTTTAATGAAATAATACATTTTTACATTGAGACACCTTTAAAATATGATATATTTACTAAAATTTGTTATTTTCTAGCGCTACTACATGATAGTTATCGAAATTCTTTAAACATGTGCTTCATGAAAATATAATTAAATATATTGTGATTCAGAAATACAATAACTTTATATGAATTAATAAATAAACTAAATTAGTGACTCGTGTGATGTCATGGTGCAGATCAAAAAATCTCTTAACCCAAAAATTAATTTAAGAGACAACTTTATTTACAAAAAAAGTAAGAGAAATTTCATAACAGGATTAAATATTGATTAATTTAATAATATAATAAAAAAAATAAGATAACAATAACAAATAAAAAAATATTACCTGGAACAAAGCTAGGTCAACATGGTGAAAACTATGACCCGAGCATGAGATATGTCCACATTACATGTTTATTATGCATCATGGGTCATGAAGTCAAAATAATTAAATAGAAAAAGATATTGACATAAATAAATACAAAACTATAAAAATCAAAAAACAAATATAAATCAAGATATTTAATATCGCAAAACAGATTATTTACCTTGCTGTGTTTAATGATTTTGTTTGTTAAAATCAACTTGCAACTAAAATTAACACACCCATAAAATTGATTGTATAGAATAAAATGAAAAAAAATATCATCCAAATCTACACATATTAAAAATATCATAAAAAATAAAATATTTTATTTAAAAAAAATAAATTTAATTTATATAAAATTAAAAAAAATTACAGATGAATCATATTAATCTCCTCAATAATTAAATATACTAAATATAACTAAGAAACTGTTGTAATTTTAAAAATGTTAAATAAGCCAAAAAATCATATTGGAAGGGGTATTTATTAAAGCATAAACTTAAAAATTATGTAAAAAAATGTATAAAAAAAGATATCAATTAAAAAAATTAAAAGAAAAAAAAATAAAACCCAATGTTACAAGTTCTCGTAAGCCAAGGCTAAGTGTCTGGTCCATCAAGAAATAGCCCTTGCGTGGATCTTTTTTTTTAAAGTTAATGTGTTGCTTGCCCACATTTGTTTAGAAAATAAATAAATGGTGTGTCGTTTGAATTCTCAGATTCCTACTATCGTGGTAGATGGAAAAATTATGATTCATGTTTTTTACTAAAAAAAAACACAAAAAATTCTGAAAATTTTAAATAAAAAATCTTCTCAAGCTCAAATTATTTTACCAGGCACTTTTAAGATTAAAAAAACATCCAGTTTGAACTTGCTTTTAAGATAAATTTTAAAATCACCATTTATTTCGCTTGTTTTTTTTTTCTCTCTGTAGTCCTGCCTTTTAATTTAGCCCTTGTTCTAAAAAGCAATATACAACCAAGTGTTAACATAGGCTCAAAAAAGATATATTATATAAAATAAAATAAAATTTCAAGAATCAAATTATTTTTTTTAAAAAATAATCAATATTATAATCCATTTGATTTGTGATATTGCAAACAGTGATCGCGCCATGGGAAAAGAATAAGATGTTCTAGTATATCTCAATAATTTTTCACTTTAGTCCTGTCTTTTAATTCAATCCTTATTTTAAAAAACAATATACAACTAAGTGTTAATATAGGCTCAAAAAATATATATTATATAAAATAAAATAAAAATTCAAAAATCAAACTAATTTTTTTAAAAAGGAATGAGATTTTTTAGTACAGCTCAATAATAAACAAATGTTTATTTTAAAATTTGTTTGAGAATGTGATTAATTTTTAAAATATTTTTTATTTAAAAAAAATTATTTTTAATGTTAGTACATCAAAATGACCTAAAAACATTAAAAATATAATAATTTTAAAAAATAAAAATAAAAAATTTTAAAATTATTTAAAAATATTTTTAAAACACAAAGTTAAACATGTACAAATTTATCTTTCCTTCCAACCTTGCATTTATTTATCTTCTTTTTTCCTTTCTTTGCTCCGGTGTCGAAGAGCTTTTTCCCCTGTCCTCGTCAACCTGTCAAAGCAACAATAGAAAAAAAGATAAACACGGCCCTGGATTTAGTTTATTCCGAGAATAATAGCAGGCATCATTCTTTGGAGGAATAACAAATATACCAAAACGAAAGTGGAGGTTGTGAAGACTGATTTTACTGTAGCACAATATACATTTTATTGTGGTTTACAGCTATGGCTCCTCGTTCAAATAACAAGTGGTACTGGCTAGCAGAGTGTCGAGGGTCATTTTATTCTATATGAATAGCAAAAATATAAAAATATAATTTGATAAAAAAAATTATATATTTTTAGTCCAGAGATATTATTAATTTTTTATATTTTAAATCATGGTTAGATTACTAATATGCCATCAAGTCAACAAAATCCAAGCTTTCGACTAGGAATATTTACGTATTTTTTAGTTGGTTTTTTTTGTTATTTTTATGAAAGATATTATTGTATTTTACCAAAAAACAATAATATTAAATCTTAAAAAATTGATGGCGCGTGAAAGGCAACTAACAGACAAACTTGTTTATCCGCCATATGTCTAGATGTGTAGCCGCATCCTCTTTCAATCGATATGGCAACTATAATCGATGACAATTTTTATTTTGTCCTCAATCCGAGTTTACTTTGTGTTATTCATCTCAATTTGATTCTTAATTTTATTTTATTTTTATTAAAGTTTTTTTTTAATTGTACCCTTCAAATGAAAATTTATGTCTTTTTTTTTAATTTTTTTTTCTTTTTCTTCTTTTAATTCGAGCATATTCGAATTTAAGCTGCCCATGCTGTCCCTGGTCTATGTCAACTTACCAGACTGCTTTCTGACGAGTACATATTCCTGCATGTGCGTTGTACACACACTTAAAAGTTATTCTCGTGCCTGGCCTCCTTTTATCAACAATTCTGTCAGCTTTAAGAGAGAAAAAAACCGGAACAGAAAAAAACAAAATAATATTATCTTAATAAAAAAAATTGAATGATAAAGGTTGACATAGAGGCTTGATATTGGTTCAATTATGTATTTTTTTTTTAAAAAAATATATATATATATATATTTATATTATTTTATATTTTAAAATTATTTTAATTTACTGGTATTAAAAATAATTTTTTAAAAAATAAAAAAATATAAATATATTTTTAAAAAAAAATAATTAATTTTTTTTTCAAAAGAATCCCCGTGCTGTATTATTTTTTTCCAAAATCAGAGAAAGGACATAGCGCAGGGGCTAGGCATGGACCACCAAAACCGGTGATAAAATACCACATCTTTTCGCCTGAAAACGAATGATCACCGAGATTGAATGGGACATCAAATCTTTTTTTCTTTTTCTTTTTAAGTTGCTATTTGCTAATAATCCTCTTATCCCAATTGTTTTTATCTCAGTATTACCTCTTAAGATATTACAAGGAAAGATAAGATGGGAGTGAGTGAGAACAAAGTTTTATCCCTACTTCTCTAGTGTTGGGTTGAAATGAAAATGAAATTAAATATAGTTTTATATCTGTTAAAGGAGTATGATAATAAAAACAGAGTTTGAGAATGATTTTTTAAAAATAATATATTATTTATATTTATTATATATTAATTCTTTTTATCATTATAACCACCAAATATTGTCATCACCATTGATAGTGGTGATAGCTTCTTCTTCTTTTCATTATTGCTGCCATTGTTTTCTACCACTCTCACCATTTTTCTTGGACCATCACCACTTTTTTCCACCACCATCCCTCGTGGTGGTGACATTAAAATATACCATGCTCATTGTTATTGATATCATATATTCATTCTTCTTTTTCATCATTTCTTTTTTATCATTGTCACCATCATGACAATAGGAAGGGATCTAAGATTATTTAATAGGGGGGCCAAAACTAATATAATAAGATATATATTTTTTTAATTTATTGTACATGAATTGTAAAAAAAAACTGTATGATTTAGTTTTATTCAAAGAACTTACTATAAACATACAATGATCTTTGTATAAGACATAAGTTTAAAACAATTTGGTTTTATTCAAAGAACTTAATATAAACATACGATGATCCTTGTATAATGAGAGGTTTAAAACAATACAAAATTGAGTCAAAGTTATGAAGCTAATTTTATCTGGGTATGTGCTCTTCAAATAACTCAATTTAGCTAGAAAGATTGTATCTAGATATTTTTATATTTATTAACTCTATAACCAAACAAAATAAAATATGAAAATTTATATATCATACACCAAACCAAATTCAAATCCATCTTACTTCTCGCTTCCCGTCGCTTACCATCCCATCCCCGTGAAACCTCCTCTTGTGTCTGGATTTTATATGGCTGAAATATATTGTACTAAGAAATAAAATAATATTTTGGACGGCGATCTCAGATTTGATTCGATTTATGCTTGCCCACTTACGCCTCCCAATATTTCTCGAATCCAAAATGGAGAGAGATTGAAAGAATGGGCTCTGCTATTGCAACCCAAGGCTCCTTACAGAGACAACAGAATCACAGTGGGCTTGTTTATCACTCCTTTCGGAGACAAACTAGCCCAAGATCCTCAAATTGCAGGCCTGGAAATGCAGAAGGATTTTGCCAGTAATGGCCTTCTGGCCCAGTGACAAAAAATAACAAAAAACAGCGAGGGGGATCTGATTTTACCTCTCTCCTCTTCTTCGGTGGCACCGAGGTTCTGACCCGGGAAAAGTCTTGGGTAAGATGTAAAATGGAAGTCTACTATCCTACTGCTCGATGATCTTTCATGGAGTATCCAATCAATCAAAACGACGGCATTAAAGGAAGAGAGAGGGACATTTCTGAATCAAATATTTTAAGCAGACCTTTAGGCCAGAGGCCATTATCAAGATTAAAATTTTAAATATAATCAGATATTATTCACTCGATCCAGATCCAGATTCCTTTCCGAGACCGCTGTTATCCTTAAAATTGGACATATTCACACAATAAATTAATAAAAAAACTAAACTAAAAGAAAACATAAACCAATATACAAATAGAAATTGGCGTGGTGTCAGGTAAAAAAAAAAAAAAAAACAAACAGCCAGACCGGACTCTTAAGCTGCGGCATGTGACGTGCCTGTGAGTTGTGCCCTTGAAACAGTTGTTTTCATTACATTTCAGTAGGGGGGGTTGCTTTGCCCTAAACATTTTAATTAGTTATCGGAAGACTTTGATCACACGAAACCTAACAGGTGGCGTTAGGTCATCTTTTATAAGCAAAGCCTTCGATTCATTCTTGGTGCAGGAAAGTTGTTCACCTTCACATGGAGGTAGCGTGTGCTGGGACACAAAGTAGGTCATAAATGCCTTCACTGTCTGGATTAACCTAAACTTGGCTTCGAAGCTGAAAGAAACTCGATCTGTTGGAAGTTCAACTTCAAATTCCTTGCCATGCCTATACTGTGATTGTGTGAACTGTCACGCAATATATTCTCTCTTTTGTAACAAAACCCCTCCCCAGCACGTTCTAAAATACATCGCTTGCACCTGCTACATATAGAAGAAAATATTTCTTCAAAACCTATCAGATTCTAGCTCGAGGGAATCTAACATGACATTCAGAGTGGAATCATTATGTTTTGGGGATTTTCAAGTTCAGATTAATTGGAACCGATGGCTTTGCAGCAGTCCTGAAAATTCGAAAGCGCGTGCTGCAATGAAAAAGTCCAGATTAGTTGCTTTTGTTGGAGAATGTAATAAATTGACAAGTTAATAAATAAGAATTCGTACTCCAGAAAAACATTAATTGTATCACGTCAAGATTGACTCGGCAATAGTTCCCGGTCATGCATGATACCGATCAAAAAAAGGAAGGAGAAAAAGAAGACCAAGAAAACTCACAGAGGACCATCAACAGAAGAGAGAGAACAGCCATCACAAGAGAGCAACAAAAGACAACTAATTTCTGACTTCTCTGTTCTATCAAATTTGAAAGAAAGAAAAAATTTACAGCAATAAATCAATGAATGTAAAAAAGGAAAAACACTGTAGATTCTGTTAGAGCAGGTTCCTTATTCCATCAAATCATTTACAGATGCCAGCCTCACGGAGTTTGGGAAGGTGGCAACGAATCAACCTGAGCATTAAAAATACTAAATAAATTTGAATACTTTGTACATCTCCTGTTTCCTGTCCGTGTCAACATCTCTTTCTTTGTACATCATATTGAGTGGTTATCTTCAACTCCATTTCTAACAGCATGAGCGACAGTGATCTTTAATATAGCAGCCTGATTCTTGTTATGTTGCTTAGCTTGATGTTGAGACCAGTAAGCATGAGCAGCCAAGACTCTGTCCAACAGCTCCTGGGGAACAGGCTCGCCCCTTCTTTGCTGAGGGGCAATCCGAGCTGTGTGAACCAATGTCTTCCATTTATCCTGCACAAACCAAGCACTATAAGCTACAAACAAAAAGCTGTGATACCACCATTGCAAACCTTTGTCGATGAAACAAAGCTCACGAGCAACCTCAAAACCTCATCAGAGGCATTGTTTTTAGTCCTTAGGATTGATCAGGGTGGGTCTACTACCTATAGGAATTAAGTGGGAGAGGGGCTGTACAGCCTGAATAACCATCCTACAGTCCCACTGGAGCGGATTCTCGGAAAGGAGAACTGGGCCGTACAGCTTGCCTCCAGAACAGATGATGATATCATTTTATATGAAAATTAAACAAAACCCTTACCTTCAAATCCACATATGTGCGATGGTCTGCATCTTCAAAAGAACGCAATTTAACATCACGCCACCTGCAAATGAGAATATTGTTAAGCTTCAGAAACCTAGCAGATTAAACATTGATCAGAGGTGCAGCAAACAGAATAGCATACCTTCCAGTTCCAACTTCCTCAACTGCATGCACAAGTGCTTCTACTTCTGACACAGAGAATGGTCTCCTGGTTCGACGCTGTACAAGTTCAGATCGCTTAGATTTCGGGTTTAAAGGCACCATTGCAAGAGCCTCAGCATCAATTGGTGGAACTGCAACCAGAGCTCTAGAATCCGACAGTGTATCATCAGTTACCATGTCAGAATGAGAGGAAACTGATTCATGATTACTTTCAGTGTTAGTGTCCAAATTAGTCGATGGAGGAGGATCAGGTAAGGCATCAGAAATTCCTGAATCTATAATAGGAGTGGTCGGAGAACTGAAAATAAAGGAAAATAAAATAAAATTAAGTAGTGTAGCAGGCCTAGATAGTGGCAACTTAGTTTATTATTTGCTTTACAAAAAGTAAATAGCAGAACAAAAATAAATTGTATTTTGAAAGACAAACAAGCACTGCATAAATTCCAATACCTCGGAATGGTCACTTGGTTTCGATTTCCCATTCAACAAAAAATCAATATAAAAAAAAGATTTCAATTACCTTGATATAATTTGAGATGTGTCACATGGTAATAGTGCAGGATCTTCTGTGCATAAGGGTGGAGGTGCTTGGACAGGAATAGGCTCCAATGAGAAACCCAGGGTATCAAGATTCTCTTTAGAAGTCATACCAGTCTGCAATAGGGTTCTATTGTCTTCCCTAACCTTCATTCCATGAAGAAGCACCCCAACTCGTAAACCACTTCCAAGTACAGCACTCACAGCCTCCAGCACAGTTCTCTATAAATAGTCAAATAGGAATAAAATCAAATATCAGGGGCTCAGTAAGAAATTCATAGTACTTCTAGCCTAGCAAACTTGTTTTAAAATTTATGATGCCCAAAAATAACCTATTTATGGCAGGTTTACGGTCGAATGATTCTCATTGAGTTGCTGCAATTGAAGGAAAGAATAGTAATGTATGGCAAGAGAAACTATGAACTAAAGCATGAAGAGAGCAGCGGTTCTGAAAACATTCTAGATGTACATCACACACACACACACACAAGTAAACACTAGCAGAAATATAAAAAGAAAACACATCTAAAGATTATCCTTGGTATGTTTAACATAACAAGAGGGAAGACCGTGCAACGATTATACCTTCAGTGAACCAACAGTTGCAGTTTCTGGGATCTCAATGAAAAGCTCTGGAATTCTGAAGGACTTTATACTTAACTTCACTGCACAAAAGCATGAAACACATGTAAAAACCTCTGGATGCCAGGAAAAAAGAACAACAATTCATTGTACATCAATTATAAACCAGCTATAGTACCATGAGAATCCTTGGAGTGGAAGGGTGATTGATGACCTATAACCGAAGACGATACCCCATTTGCTGCATTCGATAACTACAACTATTTAGGAAACTCCAGCGCAAAGAAACCAGGAAACTCAAGACAATACATATGCAAAATTATTAATAACACAGAAAAGGACCTCCATGAAGCATTACGGCTGTGCCATTCTTGTCTCCAGTCAAGCTCTTATCAGGTGAATTGCAAACACTTTCACTGCTGAACCCTCCATCAGAAGTCATAACTACACTACGGTCAGTGCACTTCCTCTTATAAAAAGTGTCATGTTGATACCTTTCACGACTATAACATAATTTCCTCTTGCGATAGTGAGGCTTCATTCCCCCTTCAAAAAATGCTGAATGAAAAGATCCAATATGAGAATACATTTATTTTCATCCAGGCATACAAATAGATATAATCAAAAGAAGAATACACAGCATGAAAAAAATAAGCTACCAGAAGTGCTGCTTACCAGGTTTGGAAAGTTCACATTCCTTCAATTTTGGAGCTACTTTCCAGTATTTGGAAGTCAGCAACTTCCTTATTCTTCGGTCTCCAATTCGTTGTGGAGGCCTAAAAGCCTTTGGCTTAGTTAACAACTTTTTACACCTAGAAAAGTTTAGGTCGTCATCTCTAACACCTAATTTAGTATCATTCCTACGCCTTGGAATAGAAGCATTAGGAACTGGTTCCCTGCATGATGGCAATTCGACATCATTGTCTGGTTTGATCAATGCAGGAAATTTCATACGCATTTCCATCGGATCCTTCAAACTGCAAGCATTCTCAGCAGTCAAACCTCCAGTATCTAACCCATCACCACCTTGTTGTCTCCTAAACCCATTGTCTACATAACCATCACAAGACACCCTAGAATCAAAAGAGCCCTCAACTTTACCAGTGAGTTTTTCACACACGCTCTTGCTTTTGCAAATCACAGTCTTCAAATCAGCACCAACTTTCTCTGAGGAAATAGAATTTGAGATCACTGAAGAGCGCTCCAAAATGGAATAGCTCTCAGCATGTGGAAAAGCATTTAGAAGGCACTTTTGATCACTGTTTGGCGAGGTAAACCCGGTGACAAAAGCACTTTCTCCACAACTTCCATGATCAAGGCATTCTGCTTTCAATGGTCTATCTTCAGCTTGCTCACATTTCACACCACCACCACCAATTATAGGTTGATCATTTGCTTCGGATGCATTGCTAGAAGCAGAACTTTCACTCTCCTGCAATAGCTTGCCCGCTAAGGATGCGAGTAAATCAAATGCGCATAATTGACTATCCTCAACTTTCTTTTTATTCAAACTCAAACCCCTCTGCTGGAACCAATAACCAAGAGACAAAGGGTTAAGAGAGTGGTCAACAATCAACACGCATGGCAAAGGCAAGGCAAACCTTGAAATTAGATACATACTCTAGCTGATCTCGGAGCCCTGGGAACTGGGGGCATATGGAAGCCATTGAAACCATAATATTGTCTCTTCTTCACCACCATATCTTAAGCATACACGGCAATTAGAATTCATCAAACGAGCATCATTGCTCAGATCCGCTTATCTGTAAAAAAATTCCAAGAATAAAGAAGAAATAACTAGATGAGAAACGCCATTGTACAGATTCAAAAAATATGATCCTGTCACTAAGCAGAATTTTGTAATTATAATACTCTGACATCATAGTAAAATAAAATTGCAGTCCACATTTTAGTTTTGATTAATCACAGAAACACAACACACTCAGACCCCATCAAAATAAATGGTCTTCTATCTTAAAATGGTTACAGCAATAATTGTCATAACTAACCCACCCCACCAGTGGCCACCCAAAGCAGAAAATAAACAGATATATTCAAGGAAATAAAAAATAAAAGAAATGCTCATAGGCAGGACATGTATCTATACTCTATCCCTTTTACCGAATTGTTCTGAGTTTTTTCTTTCTTTCTTTCTCGCGGGAGATCAACAGTGATCTCATTAAAAAGAAAAAATTCGAGAGGTTTAGCATCAATCTGATTTTAGAAGAAGAAAAAACCTTCTCCACTGGAATTATCATTTTAACTGTGAGATTCCAAAAACCCCATGCAGCGATCAATCACAAGAATATAAAATTAAAACAGAGACAGCAACCATATACATGAAATTTGGTTTTAGGACTCATAATCTGCGGTCCTAATTCCAGATCAAAACTGAATTTCAATTTCCATTAAACCGAAATCCTCAAAATATATCCAAATATTTCCAAATTCTTCGTACTTAAAACCCTTCAAAATCTAATATAAACCACAGTAGCTTTTATTTGTAAAAAAAATAGATTTATATCTAAATTCCTTCGACAACAAAACCCACCACCACCGTGATCCTGAATTTGCAAAATACCAATTCCCGGAAAAACCCAATTCCACCTTACCGAACCAAAACCAACTTCCACAATCAGATCCCGATCTCCAAAAATCTCATCAAAACCAAAACATCTTGAAATTTTCACCGAATAATCAATTCAACTGTCTCGGACACAATTCACAAGAAAACGAAGAGAATTCAAAGGAAATCAAATTCCAGGAGAATTGAATTCTCACTCACCTTGTGTTATAAACAAAGACTGATCTCCTGTGCTAAAAAACCTCTACAATCATGTACAGATTAAACGAAAATGAACGAAAACACAAGACGAAGATTCACTGTAGAATTTCACAAAACCCGAGAATTCAAGGAAACCAAGAAATCAATGTCTCTCAAGAAGACCAGGTGTTGGATTCAAATCCCTCTCTCAAGATTCTTTCTCTGTGTCTCTCTCTCTCTCTCTCAAAAATGGCAAAGCAAAAGACCACCATAGAACAGTAGCTTAAACCTCCCTTATATCTATCATCTTGTAAGTTTTTTACCACAAAACCGGATCAGCAAGTTAATGTACGGGTAATAGGAGGTCACCCACGTAAACCCTCTTTCTCTCTCCATGAATTTTTCAAGCCAATATGGGTTTTGCCACGTGGCTTTCATTTTTCGGGATAAGGAAAAAAAAAGGGCGTGGATATGTGGGTGGTTAATAGAGTTTTATATAGGCACTCTTTTATTTTTATTGGTCCACTTCTGATGTCGACCTCCTGTAATTAAAAATTGTGGTCGGTATATTTAATGCAACTAAAGTTTTTCACCTTTGTTATAAAATTATTTTTTAAAATATTTTTTATTTAAAAATATATTAAATTAATATTTTTTTAACTTTTTAAAAATTATTTTTAATATCAATAAACATACAAGAAGATCAACTTAAAATTTTAATTCAGTTGCATAAGAATTTCAATAGTAATTTGTGATGATTAAGTCTACATGTTTAGAATCATTTTTGTATTATAATTAAATTTAATTATAATATTAAATTTAAATTTAATTAATAACTAAATTGAATTTATATATTTTAAAAAAAACTCCAATTCTTTTTATTTTTTATATTAGTATCATTATTTTCATTTTTTTTAATCTCAAAAAAATGAGGCTGGATAGGTACTTCGTAGAAGTCAATCCTAGCATTAAATTTCTTCATTTTAAAATTACAAATCAAATGAGTTGATCTCTAATTTATTTTTATAATATTTTTAAATATTACATTTCATTTAAAATTCAATTTTTAACACTTAAAAGATTACAAATATACAATTTTATTAAAATTTCTGAATTTAATTTAATTTAATTTGAGGCTTTTAAAAATTCTGTAAATAAATTTAAAATCTCACAAAAAAAAAATGCCATTGGGTACAAAGTAATTTAAATTAATAACAAGGGAAAATGGAACTCTTATTGCTAATTTGAGATTGAACAAATACAATGTGGACAGATTCTTAATTATCAAGCCAACATCTCAGGAACAGTTTTAGAACTTGTTCTTGGTACACTCAATTCAAGGCTTGCCTCAACGAATATTCGCGGAACATTACAGCCTTGATTTTTTATGCGGTTGCATGTTAACGCAGATTTTACGACAACACGATCCAAAAATAGGAAATAAGAAAAATACGTCCCTGCAATCATAGATTGAAAATCCGGTCCCGGTTGATTTTGAATCCAGCTGAGGGCTGTAATTAGGTTGGATTTTTAAAAAAAAAAAACTTGAATGATCCGGTTTAAAAACTCAGATTAACTTGGTAAGATTTATTAAAAATCTGGTTGGAATTTATTAGCTATTTTTTTAATAAAAAAATATTCTTTTGTTTTATAAAAAAATAAAAAATTAAATGTTAATCTATAAAACTTGATGACTCTCGATAACTTAATTAAAACCTAGTTATCTAAATCTTGGAATAGATCGACCACCAGATAAAATTTAAAAACCATGCTAGTAATGCATAATGGTTAAATAAATTCCAAGTAAAAATTACCAGGTTACCGAACAAATACAAGGAACGATCGATAGTTGCTTTATTTAGTTTTTGAATAGTTACAAAAATCATATAAATTTATATTATAAATTATATTTTATATCCTGAATCAAATAAAAAATTTTAAATAAAATTTATTATTAGATTCCAAACTGTTATTGAATATATAAATTATAAAATATAATTTATAAAAATATAAAATGAAAGTAAAATTCATAACAAACTATAATTATTTTTTTTTTACAATTACCCATTTATTTTTCCTTGGGTACATGAAATTTCATGTACAGTATTTAGCAATCAACTGTACAGGTGGTGTTTTACAGTTTTATTTTTTTCTTGCCAGCTCTGGGGGTTTTGCAGTAAGTGATTATAATTGTGGTTGTTGTTTTTTAAAATAATTTATTTTAGAAATATATTACAAAATATTTTTTATTTTTAAAATTTATATTTGATATTAACATATTAAAATAATATAAAAACATTAAAATGTTAATTTAAATATATTTTTTGAAAAAGCACGATTACGCCCAATAACAAACCTTCGCTAAGTAAATTGTATTTTTTTAAATTTATTCTTATAACAATAAGAAAGCATACGACCAGAGACCAGACTAGTTATTTCCATGCTCTTAGTCTTCCGCTTGAAAAAGCCAAAGTTTTACCTGCCTCCCTTGTCATGCTCGGCGAAGAGATATAGATTGAACAGAAGACCCTGTACTGTCTCTGATCGCATCATTTCCCTTTCCGAGAATAAACATGTCGGTAGATTCGTGACTTCGATCTCCTTCTCTGTGTTATATTTCCTCCTCTTCTAGAATAACCGTGCTCACATCATCGCCACGCCATTGTCTGTATTCAACGACACTGCTATGCTAGTTCGACCAAGCTTTTCTTTCTTCTTCTTTTTTTTAAAAAGAAGAAAAATCTGGTGGTTATCTACCAGTTTTATAGTTCTTTCAAGCTTCTATCTCAAGAAAACAATTCAAATTGCCGTCGCAACAAGAATACATGGATAAATAAACAGCAAATGAATATCTTCACGGAGATTAATAAATTGAAAGGAGCAGCGAGTGACAATTTTTTATAGTCATGAAAAAAGGGCGAGAGCTCGATGTGCTTGGACGAATGAATTTTACCCAGAACGGTACCTGTTAGCGACATTTTGTAACTAGAAACAGAAGATTTTGCAGTAGGTTTGATCATCGAAAGAGGTGAATAACAACAACAAATCCAATCAAGTGGAATAACCTGGAAAATTGGAGCTAACTTGGCCAAGCAACAAGTAAAAGAGCCTCCTGTTGACAGAGGAAAAGAAATGCAAAGGCATGACCAACAGCCTAGGTTAACAATTAAAGGCCAGCAGTTGGGATGTAACTTGTGTTTGGTGGCACTGTGTGTGAAGCTTTACTTGTTAAGTTATGATTAGTTTATCTTTTTTATTTTTCTTTCTAAACCGATAAAGAATTAAAGTAGAAGTGTTCAAGAATTTTGAGTTATGAAGTTTACATTGCTAACTGAGCAGAAAGATTTATGTTTAATGAACAGCATATTTTAGCTTAATATTCATTATTGATAGTTTTGAGAAGTTGTAATGAGATTTTTGTTTGTAGTACTTTTTCTCCAGTATGATTTTCATCAAGTTTAAGACTGTTTATGCCTTATATTGGAGGCATGATACAGTCTCTCTTAAGTTTTCGAGTTAGATAATTATTTGATACAATATTAAATTTTTAATAATAAAATAATTAATTTTTTTAATATTATTATTTTATAAAATAATTATTTGATATAATATTAAAATTTTAATAATAAAATAATTAAAATTTTAAATATTATTATTTTATAAAATAGTTATTTGATATAATATTGAGGTTTTAATGATTAAGTGATTGAAAATTAAAATCTCACTGCTTCGTAAAATAATGACGGGATTGCAGCTTGCATAAATTTCAAATTTAGATAATTTTTATTTTAAGAAAAAAGAAAATAATATAAAATTACTTATTGAATCCTATTTTTTTAGATGAAACCAAACTACCATGGATATATATTTATGTGTATACTTAATAGTTGACAATTGAGTTTTTTAAGTAATTATTCAGGGTTTGAATAATCTAGTCTTTAAATGCCAACACCTGCACGACAAATACCTACCGAAACAAAGAAAGGAAAAGAAAAGAGGAGGACTCCGAGCATGTGCAAGTGATAAGAAAAATAACTATTTCTAACTAATAATGTGAAATAATTATTGGGTTGGAATAAAGAAGAAATATTCCAATCCCATCACCTTGCATTAAATGAAACTATCCAGTATCCACCCATATCCCTGGAAACTATAAGGTTTTTGAAAAAGATTTGGCGTGTTTTATTTTAAGAAATATATTAAAATTAATTTTTTATTTAAAAAATTAATTTTAATATTACCATATTAAAATCATTTGAAAATTTAAAAACAAATATTTATTTTTCAAAAAAATATTTTAAAATACAAAAACAATCGTCAATCAGTCAAGACATGTGTAATTGCATTTATTCTATTATTCCATGTAGTAAATAGTTTAATTTAATACGCAACAAGGACAAACTAGTTGATTGACATAAAGTAACTAGCTAGCGCACAATATTAATTCTTTCTCGATAATGATATTAGTTTTCAATCAACGACGATCTCGACCAGCTTTGTCCGGTGGTGATGCAATGGCAACAAACGGCGAGCCAGCAATCGTTGACGGCGACGGTTAAGCGAAAAGGACTGTGGTCTTTCATTTTCACAATATCCAACCTGCAATGTTTTTTCAAGCAGTAAATGAACTCGTTTTTTAATTTACTTGTTATCTACTCTTAAATGGTTTAGTATGGTTGATAAATTACCTTTGTCCAGGCTTCCGAATTGCATTTTAAAAGAGTCAATTTAAAAATAATTTTTTTCTATAAATGAAACCATGACTTATTTGATTATCGGTTAAAAAAATAAATTTAGAGTGTATTTATTTTTTAGATAGCTTTTGTAGTTTTGATTTTTAAAAAATAAGTTTTTAAAAAATATAATTAGTTGAATTTAAATACGTGTTTGGTAAAAATTATGGTTGAGGTTTATGTATAACAAATAACATGTATAAAATATTTGGTGAAACTCAATTAAAAAAACATATAAAAATTATTTCACAAAAACTATATTTTAAATTCAATTTTTTTATAAATCCCATAATATAAAACATAATTTGATATATTATCAAACAATTTACTATGATTTTTACACTACAAACATAAAATTTAAAGTTAAACAAACGCATAATTTAAGAAGAAAATGCAAAAGTTGGAATATCAATATCTTTACCCTCGAGATAAATAAAACCACCTTTTCACGTATAAAGTTCAAGGTAAAGTTGTTCTGATGAATTAAAAATGAAAGCAATATTTTTTTTATTAAAAGATAATTGCGTTTGTTGTGCTCCGTGCACGATGTAAATTATTATTATTTTAAATAAAAGGATTGTTGATTTTGCCGTAGCTGTTGAATTCAAATTTAGATATACTATGGACTCATACAATATCTTTAACTTGTTTTTTTCTGTTCACCTTATTACATCACAATCATAATTACAGAAAAATCTATCTTGAACTTTCTGGATAGGACTGCAATAGCTTCTTTCCCGAGTAGTTTATCAAAAATATATTTGTTTTGAAAAGTATTAAAAAATCTTTCCAAGTTATTAAATAAGAGTTAATATATAATTTATATTATTTTTTAAATAAAAGTGTTTTTAATTTAAATTTTTTATATTTATAATCATTAGATTATTAAGATTTTAATATCATAGTATATCATCTCAACTCATCAATTTAAATTGTTAGGTGAAATTTTAAAATATAATTTATATTATTTATTAATAAAAATATATCAAATTGATGTCTTTTAAAATATAAAATTATTAACATCAAAATATAAAATATAAAAAAATATATTTTTATGTATTTTTAAATGGTAAACAATTTTTAAAAAACACGCAACATAATAATATCAAGACGCACTTCATCTCATGGAAGCTGCTGGTCGTTCTCGAGGATGTCCCTGTCGTTTGTGTTTGGAATGGAGGATCAACATAATAATATCAAAGCTGCGGTTCGCTTTGAGTTGCCCTGCAATCAGGAATGTTCAAGCTTGTGGTCTCCTCGTAAAATGGTATATCGAAGCGATTGGACAGGAGTGGTTTTACCGGTTTATCCCGTCAAAATGGGGCAAGCGTTATCATTGGCCGACCCGGACTTGTTTAATACCTACACGGGTTTTCATAGACACCAAGTGTGAAGCGTGGTCAAAAGGGTAGTTCGCACACGTGCCAGTCATTTTACCGAGCAAGGAAGAAAGCTTGGGAGTTGGGGTTATGGTTCGGTGTGGTTGAGATTTTTGGTAACTTGGTTGGTGATGGTCTGTGTGGAAATTGTATGACGATGGTAAAACAAGAGCATGCCAATTTAAAAAATCGAGTCCCTATTTTTATTTTTTAAGTACCGAAATACAGGAGTTCGGGTTAAACAGAAAGAATATTTTTTTTAATCTTTAAATCTCATTCTCTTTTAAAAAAAATTCCAAACATAAACCACTAAGATATTGCCCACTTGTTTTCAGCTGATAATTTTTCAATTATTATCTCGAAGCAACTGTTCAAGGTAATTTCTCGCCATTTTTTTTTCCTTGTGAATTAAATTGATCTCGTTGACAATACACAAACACATAAATGGGTGTCGTCTTTTTTAGCGACCCCGCTCTCTGTGTAAACTGCATGGATCCACCATGAAGAAACTGGTTTGATTGCGCAAATTAATACGGGATATAATCCGTGTAACTGCAACAATTCTAAAGGCGATCACCGCTGTTTACTCTGAAAAGGCATATGGGAGAGAGATGAATCTTCGAGACAAGGGAATCTCCTAAAGATACAACTATTGATCGAAGAAAAGACATCCAGTGTGGCTGCGACCATCTCCCACAACCTATGTTTTCCTCACTTTAGATTCACGGGTCCTTAAAGGAGAGATTTAGAGCCAGAAGCATGGGTAAAAACAAGAAGAAGAATTTCCTCACCAATAATTAGACGCAGTGATGAGCGAACACAGCATGGCGGTTACCATAGACACTCACATGATACATTCACAGACAAGGAGAATCCATGTGATTCCAAGAGGTTATAACTGCATGTGATGTCTTGTGGATACAGCATGGCTGTGTTAGGCCTGGCCAGCGGCCAGCTAGCTGTCTAACAAGATAGATCGGCGAGGGAAAACCATCCGGTGACCCTGGCAAAGGTAATTCTAAATCCGGGAGGCGGTCAAATTCACCCGATTAGATACCGGACACACATTTTATAAAATAACATATCTGCTCATCCAAAGCTCAGGGTTTGGGTTAATTAACAGAGATTACAACTGTCAGTTCTGAGATAAATTTGTCCCCGAAATACTTGTAACTTTCAAGTTTTTTATTGCTAAACAGTAGGCAAACACCCATCACCCATGTCATTTCAAGATGAAAGTGCATAGTGGAATCAGATCTGAGGTCGGCCAGCTTTTCAAAGAAATCAATGCATTTTGTTTTCTTTCAAAACTGTCAATCTCTTATCCTTCAATGTTTAGCACACAACGGGAGCAGGGATCCAATGAACTCACCTTCAGCACGAGTAATATTCAAGTCATGTTTTTGGTACCGTGATTGGAGCACGTCTTGTGAACTGTGTGTTTGGGAATGAATTGTGATGAGATAAGATTGAGTTTTTTTATAGGTATAATTTTTTTAAAATACAAACCACACATCATAAAAAACTAAAAATACATGCTTTTCCTTATTCTTTTTTTCATGGGAAAAACTCAACCATCCCAAGTGTTTTCCTAAGCTTTTGGCATTGCTGTGAGAGATATTTAAAATCATATAAAAAAATTAATTTAATGTTTTGAAATTCCACATAAGTATCTCCGATGCATTATCAAGTAAACCCTCTAAGTGACTGTAGCAATCAAGCTAGGTGACATCCAAGTCATGCTAAATAATTTTTTTTTCTTTTCAAAACAGGAATATGCTTAACATCATTTAATTGAGCAGAAATATAAATCTTGCTTTGGGACACAATGAAGCTTTCTGTCGCCGGGAGGAAAGTAAATTGTGACCAAAAAACAAGCAAGGCGCTAGCTTGGGGCTCCGAAGATGAGGACAAGACATCATGAACAATTATTTGTTATATCAAACCAGCAAGCAGCACCCCAAATGGCTGCCGGAGAAGGTGGGCCTTCTTGCTATTTGTGAGCAAAACGAATGGATTTGGTCGGCATTGTGTGAGAGGCCCTTTTTTTCATCGATTAAACGTCAGCCCACCATTAGCAGACACGTAGGTCAAAGCTCAAGCAAATGCTAAAAAAAAGCAGGATATATGCATACATTATCCACCACCCACGGGCCTTAAAAAATCCTGCACTCTCAAAATTGTTCCTTATGCTTCTTCCGACTGAACTGTCTCGCAAAGCTAAACCATGACTAGGGCCTCGGGGCCCCTTTGCATTACTGCAAACTTTCTATTAAGGATAATGGTTCATTTTGATTTTTATAAAAAAAAAAAAAAAAAAATTCAATTCAATTTTTTTTTAAAAAACCGAAATCGGGTCAAATCGACAAATTTTAATTTTGTTTTTTAAGACCAAAACCGGTATAAACTGGATTAGCTCGGTTTTTTCAGTTTGGCTCCTTTATTTGGATTTTTTCCGGTTTTATGCTTATAAAACCGAAATTGAACTGAATCGACCAGTTTTTTTAAAATTTTAATCGATTTAATTAGTTTTTTATATAATTTAGTTCTTTCAGTTTTTTTTTTTATTATTTTCTTTCAGTTTTGAATTTTTTGCTCCCCTCTACTTTCCACCATCTCGCTCATCTTCTTAAGGTATGGCATCCATGTATGGATTTGTGCTTTGTGGTTATTAACTATTTGGGCTCGATTTCTTCTTTCCCCCCCCCCTGGTTGGGGCAGCAAGTGGGGTTTTTTGAGCATGCACACCTACTCCATAAGCTAGCCATGTTAGAAGACGTTAGATCTCGACAAGCATTGGCTTGGAGATACTCAACCTCGTAAGATTTCTTTAATGTTTTCAATCTAATTAGCAAGTTCGAACATGTTACGGGGGTGCATAGTAATTTTAAAAACTGTTCCATAATTTAAAAGTTAATAAAATAATATTTTTTATTATTATTAGTATATCAAAATCACCCAAAACATTTCTAAAAATATATTTACCTAATGTTCTTAGGATAAAAACATTTTAAAAAATAGATTGCAACCTAAAAAAACAAATATAGTCAATTGAATGGCTGTTAATTCAAAGAAAGTTGAGTTATTAAAAGGATGGAATTGAATGAATTTGTGAATTGAACAGTGCCAAAGAATGGCCCACCAAGCCTTATTTTATTGCTTAATTTAATAGGAAATAAATTAAGCCCCAACTAACTAATGAGTAAAAAATAAATAATATACCCACCTAATTAACTAGTTTTATTGTTTTTTTTTTAATTTCCTAATCTTATTTTGAAAATATTACAAAATGATAAAATGATAGTTAATTTATAAATATAGACTCATCTATATTGGAGATAACTAAAATTAATATCAAATGAGTTACAACGAAATATATGAAAAATACTTATTTGATTAAAATTTATAAGTATAAGTATTTTTTTAAAAAAAAAAACCAGAGAGAGAGAAAGAAAAACATTCAAATAAAAAAAATCTTTAAGCATGTACTTCATATATCCTATTTGTTTTTATGTTTTAAAAGTATTTTTAAAAAAAATTAATTTTTTTTTTCTTTACTTCAAATTAATATTTTTTGGTGTTTTTAAATCATTTTGATGTGCTAATTTTAAAAATGGTTTTAAAAAAATAAAAAATATATTATTTTGATATATTTTTAAGTAAAAAATATTTTAAAAAGCAAACACAACCATACCTTTTAAAATATAAAATATAATATAATAAAGTCAGTCCATCCACTGGAAAGATTTTATAGATATGTCAGCATTCTGACAATAAATCAACAAAATTACTTGATCGATCAAATTTCATAAACACAAATACTTAAAATATAAAAAAAAAAAACTTGAAATAAAGAATTATAAAATATATGGCCATTTTTTATACTATATTTTTCTCATAGTTGTTGTTTTAATGAATGTGGCAATTAAAAGACAGCATAAATTGCGTCAGACGACAGCACATTTGACAGCAGATTAAACAATTATGTCAAGTGCTAGGTAAAGGAGTATTTATTTGGACTCCAAACCCAACCATGCACACGAAATTTATCAAACTGAAATACATTCACAAGCAGAAGTAAGAATGAACGAGAATGGTCACAGGGTCAATTTAGGTTTGTTTTTTTTAATGTTCGTGCGTTTGATATTTTTTTAAAGTTATTAAAAATTTATATAATTATTAATTTTAAAATTTATAAAATTAATCAGATAATGAAAAATGTGGATCAAACATAATTGTTCAAATCTCCATTCATATAACACTGACACGGTTGGTTCTACCTTTTCTTTTATTACTATTTTCAGTGAAGCTCCACTAATATAAGGGTAGAATGACTCCGTTTTTGTGCGGCAACATCACGGTTATCAAATGATAGCCACCGAACATTGGCAGGTTGATAAACTAGAATACGTACAATGCCTCCTAACTCTTAAGATTGACCTGCATGCTTGGAGAAGACATGTACTAGAACTTCAGCTGTTCTGCATCAGAGACAAAAGCATCCGCTATCCCGGGAACACTAATGAAGTTGTTCAAATTGGGTCGGGCTAATGGCTACCTAAAAAACCATATAATAAAATTGCGAGGAATATGTCACCGAGGCTGCGATTTGTCGCGAGATTGTTGTAATAATTATGATCCCAAAAACACCAAATTCAAATTGTGCAAGAGGCGGGTGCGGTTTCATTTCCTGCTGGTTAAAGAAAGCATATATTTTGACCATACCAATTATGCTAAAATGCATGGCGTAATAACAAAAGGTCCTTCCTTTCATGTGCTGCTCGTGGGAAAGATTCGCTTGGACCCTATTGCCATCGCTAATGGTGGTTAAGTTAGTTGGTTCGGTGGTTACTCTTCTGTGAGTTTTAAAGTAGTTTAGTGACCATATAGTTGAGAATCAAATGCAAGAGTCATGAGGACCCTCCTAGGAATCATACAAAAAATCAAAGCATGAGATATATGGACCATGGGAAGGAAAGTAAAAGACGGGAAGAGAATAAAAGTTGATCGGTTGTGGTGGTGCTCGCTGGAGAAACTCGAGATATGATTCCAAATTTGCTTGCTCGAGAAACCTGGAATATTTTTAGGGATTGCGTAAAGCTCAATAGAGGGCTGCATGTAGGTACATGGGGTTCTTCGTAATAGGGAGACGTGACATGGTAAGAAGGGTCCCGTGGTCCCAATGTAATGGTCCAAGAAAGAGCAGGCATGTTTACAGAGGAAGCACGCATGAGTGGTTAGTACAGTAGATTGTCCCCGATTATTTAACTTGATTATAGTTGGACAACGATCATTAATGCTTTTGGTTCTCTTGCATTGAAGGTTTTAGTGACCATTTGATCGGTTTGTAGTCTGCAGAACTCCATTTTTAAGTGCTTGTAAATCCTGGATGCAGTTAAAGTACTGAAAAACACATGAAAACATACGTACTCGGGTTCAATCTAAAAACTATATATATCAAGTAGATTAATTTTAAAAAGTGAGTTTTGGGAAATTATTGTAATAAAAAAATGATTTTCTCTAATTGTGCAATCTAATCTTTTTTTTTTTAATCTTTTGTGTGAAAAAGAAGAAGATAAAGATGCTGATTCCTAATTAACCTGACTAATCAAGTTGCTTGGAATACATGGTATCAATTCACTCGGGATTAGATCATACTCAACTCATAGAGAGACCTTTCAGGTTTTAATATCTATGTATGTATTATACATATCTCGCAAGCATGACAGCATTTGCCACATTACCCAAAAAATTCTCATTCCAATATTCTACCATTATACTTTAATCCTCCAAACATACAAAGATTTCGAGTACACTTTATCACTCTCCCCAACTAGAATCACTATGCATCTCCACTGTGTAATAATATACTTTGTCGTATTTATTGAATGCTAATCATATCCATGATAAAAGGGCTTAATTATATATACCAAACCTCAAATGAACGCATTGAATCGTTGAGTGGCTAGTGATATACCAAAGACTTGCTTAAATTTCTTGCAAACCTATAATTGTCTCATGCTTTTTCTTTGCAGTCTAGCTTATAATATACACCTGCTGTATATTGTACTTCAGAAAGATAAAATCAACCAGTGCGTGTAATATTTAGAGTGAAGTGTGAAATGTTAGGCAAATAAAACGAAACATGCATGTCCATAGATTGTTTTAAAACCTGATTTTGATGTGGAGAGTAGATCTATGATTTGAAATCTGACCGGGTAGTGTTTCAATAAAAATAAAAAGAGAGTTAATAAGGTGTTATTTGGTTAAAAATCTAGGTTGATATTTCAAAGTTTATATATAATTGAGTTTCAATAAAAATAGATGGAGAAATCACCTAACACGACTGATAAATAGTCTAAGTTGACTCTTGACTTGGTTAATCTTGTTAAAACCTTGAAAAACTTGTTTTTTTTTTAAATAATATTATTTTTATATTTTTAACTAAAAAACCTGTATTATTCCAAATCAATACAAGTAAACCTACTTAACCAACAACTTGAAACTTATCACCTGTAGATGCGGGTGTAGTTTAAAAACCATGTTCGAAGAAGAGCAATCATAGTGAGATAAACGGTGAGAGAAAAACAAGCAAAGACCACTTGCCCAGATACGATTGGGTTTAACATTTATCTATTCAGACAACTATTTGTCTAAAAACAAAAATTATTTACTGTATCATGGCAACATTTGTAACGGGACCATTAATCATACATTCAACAACAATTATAAGGACAACCAGTAATGATGTTTTTCATATCATAAATGAAAGTGGGTTTGGGAGATAGATTGAAGATGTTTGGTGGAGAGGTGAAATACCGGTGGACAATATTTTTCACATGCATTGAGCTGGGGTTTCATGTCATGAGCTAACAGATACTTAATCTTGCTAGGTAAGGGTGTTATGGATGACAGGTTGGTGTATGTTGTTGAAAAACAGCCTATTTATTTCGGATCTCCTTGGATTTGGTTGATACATAAACATAAGATCAGACTGGACATGGAGTTAGTTTGCATCGTCACTCTGCATCCTAGACGCCAAACCTGTAAAGCACACCGTTTTCAAGGTCTTGCTGGTTAGGTTTAGTGCATCCTCAACTCCTTGCAGTTAATATTGATTAACATCTTTTTTGCGAGTGATGGGATTTCGGATCAAGCCTTATATCAGCTAATCAAATAATTATCGACTCTTGCTGTCTACAGACGCCTAATTAAATGAAATTTATCCATATTCTTACGTGTAAAGTTGCTGTTATTTTCAAGTCTTAAAGTTTGAGGTTCAAATTCTCATCGAGAGAATGCTATTTATTAAAAGAAAAGGAAAAAGAAATCATTTCAGAGATGCATGTTCTGTGACGTTGAAAAGTTGCAAGAAATCAATATAATTGTGGCATTTGTCTCTCTCTGTGTCTCACGCGTAAGAAATCGCGGAGCACCGACTGCTGTAATAATACTAGAATACGAGGATGATTTGTTTAAACCTTTAAAAGACCAAAATTATCGAAAGGGATGAACAAATTCATCAAGATGCTTTCCTATTGGGTGCAGCTTTGAAATATACGGTTTGCTCTTCTTAGTATAAACACTGGACTCCAACCAAGGAAAATGCACACGCCGTGACCAAGACGACCTGAGGGGGAATCCGATAAATTGTACGGCGCAATACGTGGACCGATAAATCCGGAAATACGGGCCCCGCCCCCTCCATCTACGGCCATTTTAAATCAGACTTTTCTGTGAAGATCTTCAATGAGGCGGGTACATGCTTAGGTGGAAGCAGGCTTGGTTTCCACTTTATTAAGAAAGTGGAAACGCAGAGCAGCCTCCTAATGCTTTAATTTTCATCTTCATCCCGCTAGTGGACATTAACTACTACGTTTTATTCATTAAAAATATAACACTTGTACTAACCCTTCAAATGCTATCTTGACGGTGCCTAATGCAATGCAACGCCACGTTTTCCAACCTCAAACGGCTGTTTACGGTCGTATAATTCGGTTTGAAATCTTGCATCGTCAACAAAGGGGCATGGGTATATATAATATCTGGTGGCTTTCCAGCGTGAAACTTCAGACTCCAACACTGTAATCTTTTAACTTTTCAACGGGAAACCAACGAATTGTTTTGATTCTTGATACCGTTGATTAGCGGAGTGTAGTTTTCTTCAAGATTTCTAGTTATCCACAGTAATTAAAAGTAATGTCTGGAGACTTTCCACATTGTTTGCGTGCTTCATTTGTTGTCCAGAGCGGCAGTTGTTAGGTGGGTGCATGCACATGGTCTGGAGTCTGAAGCGTCATGTTACATTCCATGGTCCGTACAGGATAGCAGTCCCACCATTCCCTCCAAATTCAAGCCCACCACTTACGAAATTTCAATGGAGGGAAAGATCAAAAGGTTAAAAAAAGGGCCAAAAAGAAAGAAATTGTTTGACAGAAACTGCAATCAATGGCGAAACTTGGAAATGAAGCAAAGCGGTTTCATATTAGGCTTTGATAGTTCTTCATCCTCCTCTGTACTTACCCCTTCACCCAAAACCCTTACTTTAGTACCCCCCATGTGATAAACCACGGTGGTATTTTGTGGAACAATAGTGATGAGTTAACCTTTTTTTTTAAAAAAAACTTGTAAATAAAAAACTCATATTAAAGTAATGATTCCACTATATTTATGTATACATGATTTTTAAGAAATTTACTTTACTTAAGAAATATTTGATTCTAGATAATATCTCCCAAAACATAAAACTTTCAGCTCTCTTTTTTTATTATAGAAATGATAAGGTTTAGATATTATAAATACTCACTAAACCAAACCATCCAAGTAAATAATTTATAACTTTTTACTTTCTAATATAAAAAATATTTAAATTTCAGAACATTAACAAATTTAAAATTCAAAAATAAACATTCTTGTTTTTAGAATTTAAAATTCTTTTAAATTATTTAATATCTTTTTTATAAATATATTAATTTTATAATCGCGAAATCTTTGGATCTCTCATTCAAGTATTCAAAATTTTTATTGTTTAAATTAAAAAAAAATTCAAGTACATGAATATGTATTGAATAATTACTATAATAAATAATAAATAACTTTTTTATTTATATATTTTGGATTTTGATACAGAAGAAGTATCAAAAGCTCCAAGCAGATTCAAAGGGTTACCGTCAATGTGGGGAATAAAAGAAAGAATTGGCTTGATTAACTGGAGTCCAAATTCAGCACTAATCAAGGCTGATTATAATTTGTTCTCTCTCATCTTCTTCTTCTTCTTCTTCTTATTCTTTTTTTTTTTTTTTTTTTGTGTCAACGTAATGCCTTTTTTCCCTCCATAAATAGCAGTCCACACTCTGCATTCTCCACACACTCTCCCCACTTTCCCAAATCCCCATCTCGAGCAGCCCCTTCGTAGTTTAATAGTGGTAAGTGAGAGCAATGGCTGCCAGGGCCACCATTTCTTTTATATCTTTGGTGCTGCTTTTGAGTCTTGTTGAGGCAAGAATTCCCGGTGTTTACACCGGTGCAGACTGGCAGAGCGCCCATGCTACTTTTTATGGTGGCAGCGATGCCTCAGGGACTATGGGTACTGTAATCTCGAAACCTTCATTCTAAGTAGCTAGCTTCTTGAATTATTCATGAATTGTTTCTGCATTTTGCAAAACCCATGTTTTGCTGTTGCGTTTTCCATTACAGAACCATAAAAACAAACAAAAAAAGTAATCCCTTACCTCGCACTGCCTTTTCACAGCACCGAACTCTGTTTTAACCAAAATCAGATTTCAAAAGCATTTAAACACAACAAGCTCACACCAATACCGTGCATTGCCTGTGAATATTAAAATTCCATTCAAGAATTCAAAAATGAAAAGCCAAAATCCCAAATAAGGAAATTAATTGATATTATTTCTTGTGTTCAGGCGGTGCTTGCGGGTACGGTAACTTGTACAGCCAAGGCTATGGCGTGAATACTGCAGCACTCAGCACAGCCCTGTTCAACAATGGCCTTAGTTGCGGTGCTTGTTTTGAAATAAAGTGTGCTAATGAACCACAATGGTGCCACTCTGGAAGCCCGTCAATTTTCATCACAGCAACAAACTTTTGCCCTCCTAATTATGCTTTGCCTAGTGACAATGGTGGCTGGTGCAATCCTCCCCGCCCTCACTTCGATCTTGCCATGCCTATGTTCCTCAAGATCGCCGAGTACCGTGCTGGCATCGTCCCTGTCTCTTACCGCCGGTAAACATCCAATTCCACCATACTTGTCTCTTATTCTTTTAAATGTTAGTCGTAGTATTATCTCTAATCAGTTTCTTACTACTATTATTGCTATAACTAGGAAAAAAAAACTATTTCATGAATCGTATTAAATCAATTTGATTGATCGATAGAACAAGGAGTATTTTGTGTTATAATTACTATGCAGTGGGTCAGGCATGGCAGTTGATTTGTTTCATATGAATCTGGACTATGAAAATGTGATAGGTTGCTCTAAAAAATAAAAACATGATTGGCTGCTCGAAGGTTTCCTAGTATGGTATGATTGGTCTTTCAAGATTCCACGTGTACAGTCTTCTGATCAAATGTATTTTGTGAAGAAATCAGAACCGTTTGCCTTTTAGTCAAGGAGAATCTTATCTACTCTGTCCCCACTTGCATGGGGAGGTCCACATCGCCTCCGAGAATTACTAAAACGCCAGTTTTTTTTTTCCAGGGTGCCGTGTAGAAAGCCAGGAGGAATCAGGTTCACAATAAACGGACACCGTTACTTCAACTTGGTTTTGATCACCAACGTTGCAGGCGCAGGAGATTTAGTGAAGGTGAGCGTGAAGGGATCCAGGACCGGGTGGATGAGCATGAGCCGTAACTGGGGTCAAAACTGGCAGTCAAACTCAGTTTTGGTTGGTCAGTCATTGTCCTTCAGGGTCACGGGCAGTGATAGACGCACTTCTACTTCATGGAATGTTGTTCCACCAAATTGGCAATTTGGGCAAACTTTCGCCGGAAAGAATTTTAGGGTTTAAAATTCCCGCTTTATATTTTGTAATTTTTTATTTCCCGTGCCTTTTCTTTTCTAAGTGGGGAAAAAAAGAAGAAGAAGGAAATGAGGATATAGTGTCGGTGAAAGCGAGTTGTTTTTACTTTATTAAAGTGTTTTTCGATGGGTTAATGGATGAAAAAGTAAATGGAAGGTCGGAAGCCGAGGAGGCCGCAAAGTTAGATGTAGCCCGCTGCTTTTGTTTACCGTATGATAGATTAATATATGTATACACTTCATTAAGAATCTTGTTTGTTCATTATTTTTTCCTTGTATTTGGTATGTTATCTTTGATATGTACGGTCCAACATTTTATCATATTGTCTGTTTTGAGTTAATGCACTATTTCTTCAAGAAACTTCCGCAAAGTTGGTTTAAAAGATAAAAAAATTTTAAAAACAATTTTAAAATCTAAAAACAAATAAAATGCTAGAAAAGAAAAGCTGGGACATGACTGCGTTTCTGTTAAAGAAAGTTAAAACTTTTATCATGCAACTACAGGAGGCTACTTGGAAATAACTCAGGAGTCAACTGTAATGTACTTGCAGAAAACTCTTTATCAAGAGCATGCGCGTCTCCATAATTAGTCGGGACTTGGCCAAAAACCAGGTGCTAATAAAAAAGAAAAATTCCTGCAAGAGTAGATAAAATATGCTGGCAATCACTTAAAGATTTTAAACATCAATTTTGTTTTTTTGCATTTGCTTGGGACGAGAGGATAAACTTTTCCTCGTTGAACCATAGAAAGGATAAAGAAAAGGATTTGATTTGGAGACAGATGCAAAGAGTAGAGGGGCGGTGATAGCTGCCTCTAGACTCTAAGAATCTGCCAGAATGATAAACATTGATATGATTTCTTTCCTTCGGCGGTGATGGGTGACAAACAAGTCAAAGATTCTGGATAATATCTTAACTGGATTCACCATTGCTGTCTGTGTTCATATCAAGACTCGAAAGTAAAAGAAAGGGGGACAAAGTGAAGACAGGGATTTGATGTGCTGTTAATTGGATCAAGATTTGTCCGAAGCTTTGTTCAATCTCCTCCTCCTTGTTAGCACGCACTCAAACCTTAACCCCAGCCCCCTCATCATCAGATTAGCCGGCCCAAGAAATTTAGCCCACAGCAATTTATTTTTCGATGAAATTCTAGCCTATGGAGTTTTCTTCTTGGGTTTTAGAGTTTTGCGTAGATTCCCTTTTGGACTCGCTATACAAAATAATCTCAAGTACGCTCATAATCTCCCTATATTGTGTTCTTTTAATTATTTTTTTTATTTTGTTAAAAATTATTATTTATTTTATATTTTTAAATTATTTTAATATATTCATATTAAAAATATTTTTTAAAAATTAAAAAAATATATATTATTTTAATATATTTCTAATAAAAAAACATTAACTAAAAACATTTTAAAAAGATTTTTAAAAATATAGTTGCTGTTACTTTTTAAAATCCTTTTTACTTAAAAAAACATAATAATAATATTTTTTTATTTTTTAAAAATTATTTTTAAAATCAATAAATCAAAATAATTTTAAAATATCAAAAACATATTACTTCCAAATCCTCCGATGAATCCATACAGATTTTAATTTGATTGGAAGCTTGTCAAGCGTCCCACACTAGGCATGTCCCTAGCGCGGATAAATATATAACGTAACAAACCGCAATTTCCCAACCGCACTCAGTCCTAAAATAATAAAATTTGAGATTACTGTTATTGACAAGCTATGCCTCAGGATTACAAAGTAAGACTTAAGAAAAGAGTAGCTTTGCAGGCAAGGTGTTTAAAATCATTTTTAACATTAATTTACAACCAAAAAGCTTTTGAAACCCAAATGACAAGCCATAGTTTACATCAAGCATGTTTCAATGAACTTGCTGAGATCTTACAGGCCAGCAGTTTCCTCTTGTACAGAAAAGTCATCCACGTGCGGGTAAGGGCATTCATGAAGCTATGAAGCAATTTTTTCCATGAATTTTCATGTAACAGCAACTTCCTTTACATCCCAAATAAACATCCAGTCGCTGGCAAGCAACGCCTCCAGACATTTACACTCTTGATCAAGTTTATTCTAGTGTTCACATCACTGTCCCGTGCCTCAAATTATTAATCCTTCATGATACACCAGGAGGAAAGAGATCTCAAGTGTAACTCTAGTTTTCACCAATCATCAAGAATTTATGAACCAAATGGTGCACGGAAAAAGAAACCTAATGGTTCAGAGGCTCAAAACCATGCATGCAATGAAAATCCATGGTCACAAAGACCAATGTCCCAGTTGAGGAAAAAGTAATCTACTATATTCATGCAGCTAATTTTGGGGCGAGACTGGCAATCTTGCATTAGATGTAATTTTAATACACGAATGGCATCAATAGATCACATTCAAAATTAAATCCTGTCATATTTGACAAAAAGCATCGCATGCCAAAAATAATGTTAACAACAACAGGAAATGCATCACTTTCAAGCATAGATTGTAATCGAGTAAAACTGGAGACGAGGCAGGTGTGCAATCACATTGATTCAATTCCATGGAAAATGGGCATGATTAACACTTAATACCAGATATTGCACACAACGCGCCATGCGCTGCATGACACGAAGGAGCAGCAGAAAGAGACGGAAAACAACATCAATTTTTTCACAAAAAAGCTAGAGCATGCGGTAACAAATCAAAATCAGTAAAATATACTTGGATCATTTGTTTGTTGCGAGTAATTCTATATGCATGAAATTCAGCAGATTAAAGGACTTCCAAAATCAAGTTGTGTCGGTCGTCCTGTTTCCATAGAAGCCCGGACACCCATTCTACGCACTGAATTCAGTGCGCATATGGTATACCTTCAAGATTAAAATGGTCAAATAGTAGCAAAAATTAGCTTTAGAGTGATAAATTGACTTTTGTTTTATCATAGAACCTAGTAAATGCGATGCAAAGCACTATTACACCCTAAAAAACCGACAAACCCTATAAACAAAACTGGCATTTCATTCACTTTTTTCATGAATTTAACTGATGTATGAACTTCCACCGATTCATGGGCTCCCAACAAATAATAATTGTAAAAATATTTAAATCATCCAATGGAAGAAATGTGAGATGGAATCAGTAGACAAAGCGGGATAAAATACCCGTCATCTGTGGATACCATCCCTACGGTTGTCTGGCCGCTGCCTAATTACCTCACCATTTTCCAAACACAAAATTGTCTGCTATTGAAAAACAAGAAAAGTAATCAGGCTTTCTATATCGCACAGTTGTTAAATGAGAAAACTAAACCAGAAAATTGTTTTCTCATAACAAAAACAACATATGCAAATCAAAATGTTTATAAAAAAACTAAGTCAACGAAAAAAACTCAATATCTCATGAATTTGACGTGTGGGCTCATATCAAGTGTAAATTTAAAAGGCCTGTCATTGTGGAAAAACCCAAAAGGAGTGAATGGTTGAAAAAGAGAAAAAAGGGACAAACTGAAGAGAAACCAAAGCCTTACTCTCTGAGTGGCGGCTTCTTCTTCTTTTGTGCCTGCCTTTCTTTCCATCATTTTTAACCTCCAAATCCAAATGGGTTTTGTTGAAGATCCCACTTAAGCCCTCTCTCTTTATAATCATAACCCATATATGCTTATATACAATTAATACAACAATAACGGCAAGGAATCAAGAACAATATCAAAACCATAGGGTTTTGTTACAGTGTCTACTGTCTATGGTGGCGGCTGGAAACAAAAGATCGAAGAAGCAAATGGCAATTCAGTTTCTTATAGCTGCAAGTCCGGTCCCTAGGGTTTCACAGAATCTAAAAGCTCCGGGCCTACTGTTTAAATTTATAGCTGAGTGATCTGGGCTTATGGCACAATTACAGACTCTAGGAGGAGGAGCCCGACGATATAGGATAGCCCAGATATTTGGAGCCTTATGGCCCGAACAGGTGGCAAACGTACAACTTTGTAGCGAGTACGTCCCGCATCCTCCCACTCCCAGAGATAATTAGCCCCCGTTTTTTACCCTGGTAAAAATAGAATAGAGGTGGATTAAATTTTATTTATTTTTTTAATAAAATTTATTTTATATTTTTAAATTGTTTTGATGATCTGTGATATAAGTCTTAAAAAATAAAAAATTACTTTAATATATTTCTAAATAAAAATAGCTATAAAAACACAATTGTTGTTATACTTTAAAATTTTTCTAATTAGATTAATTCGTCATGTTTTTTTTATTCATATTATCCGATTATTATTATTATTTTAATGATCCCACTTTTCAAGTTAAGTTAGTGAGAAATTGATGTAGCTAATAATTTTTCAAACCCAATGCCTCAGTTCATTTAGATTTGTGAATTGCAAGGGGTTAATGAGTCCCTTTATGAGTTTAATGTTGTGGTGCTAAGAGGAAGTTATTGGCAAGTTCTTAATTGAAGTGAAATCACTTGTTGGAATCTGTTTTTTTTTTATTGAAAAATATGATTGTGTTTATTTTTTAAAATGTATTTTATAGAAATATATTAAAATAATAATTTTTTAAAATTAATTTTTATATCAGTTGATTTAGATTTGTGAATTGCAAGGGGTTAATGCCTCAGTTCATTTCCTGTAGCTAATAGTTTTGTATAGTTCTTGCGTCTGTCACCTTGTTTCTCCTCTCGAAGGTTACAAGAAAAACTATTCTCGCGGTAAGATGTAATATTTCCACAAATTGAATTCTATTGAAAGGTTTTAATAAAATTTTATGTTTAGAATTCTTTTTGAGGGTTAAGAATTGAATCTCAAATAAAATTTAATTTATAAAAATATTATAAAAATAAATTAGAGATTAAGCCCCCTCTGATTTCCAATTCCAAATTTGAGAAATGTAATATTAAAACTAACCGTTATAAAATATCTATTTAATAATATAAAAAATAAAATTAATTAAATTTTATCTTATCCAAACATTATAATTGAATTCAGTAGAGAAATAGTTTCAAACACTATCTAGCTATGTTCATTCAAGATTATAGTCAGGGCCTTTATTTTTAGATTAAAACTTTTTTTTTAATGTATTAACATTTTCAAGTTTATTTTATATTATTATTTTTTGAAATATTTTTTATTTTAAAATACATCGAGATAATATATTTTTTTATTTTTTTAATTTATTTTTAATATTAGCATATTTAAACAGTAAAAAAACAAAAAAAATAATTTAAAAAAAATCAATTTTTTTTAAAAAAATTTAAAATAAAAAACAATCAAGCTCTTCAACTTAAAACTTCATCCCCCTTGGCGTCTACATGATTATGATGCTCTGTTCTGTTCTGCTTTTGAGCTTCCTTTTTTTATTTTCTGGGCGTTGAAACTACGCACCTTTTCAACTGTTGCTCTGAGGACACCAGTGGAAGACGAGCAAGAAGAGAATCACGTAGAGAGTGGAGTACGAAGCACATTCAGTGCTTTGATTCAATACAGATGCGTACATTCAGTTAATGTAGCAAAAAAGTTTCCTAAACTATGCTTTCTTTAAATTTTTTGGTTTTCCTCCCTTTCATATTTACGCAAGCTTGGTTCCAGTATATTACCTCAGAGAAGCTTAACTTAGCTAATCATGAAGCTCATGTGATGGCATATGCTCTACAGAACTGACTTGATCGAGAATTATTGACCCAGCGAGTCTGGATGCTAGCAGTGGCTCGGTTACCTTTTCCGTTCAAGAGATTTGTAAGTCTTCATCTCTATAAAAACGCACTTGATTGCAATCATTTAAGCTCCAAAGTTCAGGAATAACATACCTCGCACTAGGATTGCAATCGTTCAACTCCATTAGTGCATCAGCAACAGCTTTGTAAGCCGCCTCGCCCACGTATTTCACAACTCCTTCAACTTTCTGTCATCTTCGTCTGCTACTTCCTGCAGTTTCAAACAATTATAGCTCAGCTACTGGGCAGGATTAAAATAAATCGCTGTCAGAGGAGCATTAAGGATCGATTAGTTTCCACAAATAGCCTCAAATTAACATGCTGCTAACTACTTGATAGTATAAGTATGATTCTCCCAGCATCGCAGCAAGTAGATAAAAGAGGCGAATTCATTTCTACACATCTAGCGTTTTGGGGTGCGTATTCCCTCACGCAACACCTACAATGCTGTCGATACTTCAGACTAAATCAATGGCGTTAAATCACTTTACAATAAAACTTTGGGATCATCAACACTGAGTTTATAATAACAAGAATGACAAGGGGAAAACAATTCATAAATGAAAATAAGGATCAGAAAGTACTTGAATTTCCCGTCCACAAACTCTTTCTTGAAGGGATGCCACATTGGATTGGTAACGTCACGTTGCAACAAAGAGCATATCCGCGTCGATTTCTCCTCATAATCTTCAGAGAAACTATGCAAGCAGGCATCTTCAAAAGGTCCTTTATCAGCCTCTCCCATTCTTTTGATCCCGATAATTTGTATCCAGAATTTCTTTTGTTTCAGAAGAAAAATCTTCACCCCGCCAATCATTTTGATAAGAATTACCCTAGAGAACACCACTCGATAAGAATTCCCATTGCTGGTTAACAAGGTAAAAGGAAAGCAGAAGCGCTGAAATTCTCACATCTATTAATTCTTTCCGAGCACTGTGTAACTCAACATTACTCATCCGCTCTTTAAGAATCAGAGTCTGATGCATTGCCACTCATCTTCTTTTTCTGCCAATTCTTTTTAAAGAGTAATATTTTTAACAATATAACTAATCCTAGAAGGGGAGAGATAATATAGACAACGACAGATAAGTATTTTATTTCATCTCAGTGAATAAGCAATACCAACTTACGATTGCCATACTTCAATTCACGAGGGGAAAAAAAACTCGGCTCCAGCTATTACCGCGAAAAAGAAAATGGTCCTTTAGTTGACCGATACAAAAGTCAACGAGCAACAAAATCGCCGTCTGTGGGAATCGAACCCACGACCACATGGTTAAAAGCCATGCGCTCTACCAGCTGAGCTAAGACGGCTACGTTGAATCTGTTGGTCATAAATTATATATAATATTAAATACAGATTATTTCCACAATTTCAATGCTCCCATCCTGAGGGCAAAAGGAGAGAGAGAAAGCAAGTTTACCGTATTATATTTGCTTAATGCTTAATTACCTAAATTATTCATTAAATAATGTGGCAACAGGAACTGTTCTAAAGAAAAAATCTTAACAAGAAAAGAAAATGGAAACTTTTAAACAAACACTATAATGCCATGCAGCCTTGAGCTAGACCCTCATCTGAGGGGAAATTATTCACCTTCTCTCCCCTCACCTAGCACACAAAAAATAGAAGGAGAAAGTAATTCTAGAGAGTAACATCTGACCCCAAAAGTGAGGCCAGGGTGTGAAAATTTGTTAAGGTTTTTTTTTTTTTTTTTTTTACACAAGTAACACTTCGTTCTTCAATTATTTTTTAAATTCTTGACCGCATATTAAACACAATCTTAAAATATTGTTATATTGAGATTTGAATGTGACTTTGGTTTGACCTCTCATTCAAAGATAAAAAAACGAAAAATAAAAGAAATTTTCTGATAGACTCGACAGACAATTATGTATTTATAAACTAATTATGTATCTATTTTGATTTTATCTAATTTACATCATTATAAAAAATTAAAAAAATAGGACTGCACTTTTTTTTCAATATAATATAAAAAAGGAATTTGTGAAAAACTTGTGTTTATTTGCATAGGTACCCTGATCAAAACGCTTTATGAATGTTGATGGGCAGATGGATGACTGCATGCTTAACTTCCAGCCATGATCAACCATGACTGGATGTTTGACAGGGCATTTGCTTTTCATCTAAGAGTACTGTAGTTTAGAGAGATATATGTTTGAAATTATAGTATTTTTAAAGTTATTTTTATTTAAAAATATATTAAAATAATATTATTTTTATTTTTTAAAATTTATTTTTGATATCGAAATATCAAAACAATTTAAAAATATAAAAAAAATTAACTTTAAACTAAAAAAACTAAAAATATTCAAGAATTATCAAAAATATTTTTTAACTGTGAAAACAAACATTTTCATTCATGACTCCTACATTTTCATAAAAAATTGATAAATTAAATTCATCTCATTGCTACTTAATGGTTAAACATGGATCCTCACACCATTAATAATTTCTCATCGGCAATAATTATACATTTTTATTGCGGTGAGATCATTGGCAACCGAGAGCAGTTGAGTTGAATGAAATTTGGAATTATACTTGGTGAATAAATAAATCACTTTAAAGATAAGGTATTTTTTTTTAATAAATTTAAAGATAAGGTTCGGATTAATTGGTTCATCGCATAAATTCAGTTTAACAGCTGATTCAAGGAAAGTATGTGGGAATCGTATAGCAAAATAATGTATAAAGATAACGAATCAAACTTGTTTCCTGCTGCCTGCCTTAGGACCCGTCTACAAGCCTAGATTTACGTAAAACTAATTCAAAGTATTTTCAGGTCAAGTTCTTCATCAATACAAGAAATATTATTGTTAATCTATAGCTAATGGCTGCTACAGCGTATTTAATGAATTTTTTTACCTGTTCATCAATGTCATGCCATCAAAGTGACTCCATGATAATCACGAATGTTATGATCGACGGCTTTCAGCTGGAAGTCTTTCAGGAGCGTTGCAAGAAGCCTAAATATTAAATAGTCTCCTATCTAAAATTCCTCCATTCCCGTCAATTGGTGTTGGATTTAACTATGACATCTGATTTAGAATTATCCAACAATAAATAAAAGTAAAAGGAAAATGAAACCCCAGCTCTCTTACAAAAGAAAGTAAGAATGGAATAAAACAAAATACCAAATCATTAATATTTCTTTTACAATTTAACTTCTTGAATCCCAAAACACTGTTGTCGTGAAGAAATCCCTTCCAAACGAAAACAGTCTCGTTTTTTGACAAACAATTCTTTCCACTACCTCTCTTGAAGCTAAGGCTCTCGGCTGTGCTGATATAGTGGCTGGGTCTCAAATACTCACGGACAGTCTTGATTTGATCGGGTTCTACAGTTTGCTCCACAGACTTGATGGGTGGCGACAATCCTGTACTCTGTGTTGTTTCCGTTTGTTTCTGTCTTGTTACTCGGGTTCCTTCCCTTTATTTATGGATTTGTCTATGTTATTGAACTCAACCAATAGAAAATTAAATGTTAGCAGTATCTAAACTGATAATTTAGTTCAAGAAAATCTTATTTGTGAGGATCTTGAAAGACCAAGAATTTCCCAGATAATATATAATCTAAAGATTGAAGCAATGCAAGAAAGTCACCTTCATGACTGTTATATGAAAGGCAGATCAAAAAATTCCAACTTCTATATACATTAAGGCTTTCCACTTCAAAAAATGAGCTTTGCAAAATTGTTTTAGTTGTTAAATCGGATAAAAAAAGGGGTTAATTGTTGCTAATTTGCTTGGGGTTAACAGAATAATGAGCTGGTTTTTATTTTTGATAATTTTAAATGAGGTGTCATAAACCCAGCCAAGTACTTGAAAAAAATAAGGGAATTTAAACAGGAGAGCGCGACCCGTGATAAATACTTTGAACATGTGTCTGGCACAACAGATCCATTCAAATATCAACATAATATCATGAAATATGCAGGTAAAATCTGGAAAGTTGCATCGCATTAAGTCAGTTGAAGTGCGCTAAGGAAGAATTCAAACCATGTATACATGCGGGTTTTGGAAAAATTCAGATGTTCCAATCCATCCACACAAGGCAACATAGGCCTACTACCATCTGCTGATGCATGTAGAAAACCGTGTTAACCCTGGCACTTATCATTTGCCCTATCTAGCGTGCCTTGGTGACAAGTCAGCCGACGTAGTTCTTGATCAAGAAGGTGAACTTGATGGTCTACCAGGAGACGGCCTCCAAGCTCGTGCTTCCACAAAATCATATGCCAATTTCCTATAATGAACATGTTTTCGCTTGTCATTTAAATGCATATATCGCAAAGAAGTTTGTGTCAACTTATAGGCATAAACAGACTTCAGAGTGCATTCATCCCCTTCTAAATTAACTTCAACTGAAAAATACCATATAAAATGCTGAGTTTTCTTACATGGCCTAAAAACATGAGCAGCATTCCTGTCATACCAGTATCATATTGTGTTCTCATAAACATGGAATTTGCTGTAATGAAATTAACCATTTTTTTCATGACTTGTGCCCAATCAATCACTTCTGCATGAAAACCCACTACAAGGGCATGGAATGCCTAAAATAAATAATGATGACAGCAGTAGAGGACAAGTCACTTACCCGCCAAACCCATTGTTGTTTTTATTAAGATCATCACCATGGCCATACTGTGGAGAATACAGCCTGCAGCTGTGGCCACCATCACGCTCTGGTGGAGGACCTCTAGGGGATCTTAGATGGTCTGCATACCTTCTCTCTGGGGAAGGAGAGTAGTCTTGCCGTTGCGGGGCAGGAGAGTATGACCTGCGAATATGATTCAACCTGTTTCAGATGTGAATTGGGTCAATACAATGGCCAATTTGAAACCATGAAGCTTACCTTGACCGGTATCGAGACCTGGAAACATGATAATGGCGAGGGGACCGTGAAAATGAACGAGAACGAGAACGTCCTGAAGCATATTTGATACAGAGCAGTGATTAATTTTGCAGCAAACCAATTCAGGGTCCCAACAATGGAAAAGGCAAGGATGAAAGCTTGATACCAATGCAGTAATTTGATTGATAAAGGAAAGTAGCTAGTCTCATTTCATCTGGCAAGATATTAATAAACCTTGATAACAAAAGTTCAGGCTCCATACCAAGATATTTTCTAGGATTATCTGACCACAATCTTTTTTCTCATGGAGCTAAAAATTCAACATTTTTTTAAAAATAAAATCAATGCCACTTTTATGAGAATCATGATGATCCATTGCTGCAACATCAAAACCACCACAATTTCAAAACTACCATGATTTCAAAGACTCCAATTTTGTCAAACATAAATGTTCACTTAGGAAGACGCATAGCTGCTAGAACCATACAGCAAAAACATAAAAAACATAGTCTTCAAGCAATGCAAGAAACAAGTCATGCACGGGATCATTGTTGAATTAATCAGCTGAGCTGAACACGGAGTCATTTTTGGACAACATAAAATGCTGGCAACAACTTCAATAAACCATGGTCCAGAAAAATAAAACAACAATAAGTGATAGCATACGAGAATAAGATGATTGTCCTCCATGATCAGCTGGTCCTCTGTGGAATGTACAAGTAAAATGTCAGAAATCTAAGTAAGAAAGCAACATTAAAATCACATGGTTTATACATATGGATTAGAGATTACCTAACCCTAGCTCTGTGGCGCATCTCCTCAGGCCTTTTTCTTGTCTCTGCTGCTACAACCACAAACATCTGCCTCCCAGCAAAAACTTGCCCGTTCATATGATGCTGAGCTTCCATAGCATCATATGGTTCCACAAACTGCACGAACCCAAACCCCCGAGGTTCCCTGCATATAAGACATGGCAAAGTGTCAATCAAAGTATGGAAAGTTGTGTACAAACAAACACCAACTTTCTGATATGATTGACTTACTAAAACAGCTTGCCTAGGGATTGCCATAATATCACTACTTGGTACCTTTCCTTTCAAATTACAATCTAGCTCTAGAGCACTTACTCATGCGTGGACATGATTTTACACAGAATGGGCTTAGTGGCTGACCTTTTATTTAACAGGCAAGTTTGAAAGGCAACTTCAAAATAGGCAAGTCACTTGAAAATTCTTCACATGCTTGTAATTATAAGATGCAACTCAAACCAACGTTCCCAAACTTAAATTCTTCTCAAGTTGTCTTCAATTGTCAGGGATCAATCTTCTTCCTCATCAAACTTCTAGTGATTGTGTATTTTTTAATTTCTCTTCATAAAGGAACATTCTTCATTGAACATTACTCTTGAGACCAGTATGTTAGGGAATGATAAACAGTAGGTCTTCATCAATTGTGGGGCTTGGTCTTGATTTTTAACTTCAAACCAACATACCCCCTGACAAACCATTTCAGAATTAAATTCACTATGAAAAAGAAAACAATAACCCTGAAATAGTTTAGAATGCAATTCAGATATGTTTCCCCATGCCCATTATAGATTGTAAATGAAGTGGCTAATGTGAAACTAGGAATATAGAATCAGAAGGTAAAATCCAAGAGAAGATTTCTCACCTTTTCTTGGTACAAAAAGAGACTTACTAATTTAAACTTTGATGAGTCACTCCCAAGATTTCTCCTAATTACTATCAACTAAAACAAACAAACAACAAAGCATAGATGAGAAAAACTAGTTTACTTTCAAGGTTGAGGGAAACGACTACTTACCACATCCTTTCAAAAGAAAGGTTACCTTTACTGTGTGCTTACTATCAACCAAAACAAACAAACAAACAACAATGCTGAGAACATTGAAAGTCATTCTAACCAGATTTTCATCAGTCAAACGACTACTGCTCAAGATTGGTTCCTTTAAAGGTTAAGGCAAATGATTCCCTTAAACTGGCTCGTGGATAGCTATGGCAGGCATTGCATGAATCCAATGAATTAGTCAAACATCCCCAAAAATAAGTCAAGAAGCGAAGTAAAGTGGAACAAGAAAATCTAAAACATATACCACGATATAACAGATACAGAAAATACGAATAAAACCACGTGAATATTTCATTACAGATTTAACCACTTCCCCGTGCAAAAAAAAAAAAAACTCACCCTGTGTTATAGTCCCTGGGAATATAGACGTCTCTTACAACTCCAAATCTCTCAAATATCCCTCGAAGTTCTTCTGGTCTTTGAACCACGATAAACAAACAAATCAGTAAAAATTTCAAAAGGTTTCTCTTAAAATCACAAACCTAATTCACCAAAAATAACAATGGGCGAAGTTTCAAGCACCTGCAATCACGAGGAATGTTCCGAACCAAGAGGCTTCCACTATTTTGGTCCTTGCTTCTCCCATACCCACCACCACCACCACCACCTCCACGGCCTCTCCTTGGTGGGCTTCTTCCACGGCCTCTCCTTGGTGGGCTTCTTCCTCGCCCTCCATGTCCTCTCCTTGGAGAACTGTAGTATGGTGGACTATATCTCCTCATTATATAACCTATCAATTCAAAAACATTATCATTTATGTTAATCTAGCACATAAATTGAATCTTTTTAACAAGAGTAAAAAAGACTTCTCGCCCCATTGCATAATCTTTTCCAGTTAAGTAAAAATTATGCCAGGCCATGCAAAAGTAAAGAAAATCAAACTTTGAAACACAATTCTTGAACCCCAAATCCCCCTTCTTGTTTTTTGCCAGTCTGGCAATTAATTTTAGTTAGGTACACTAATTGACTCCGCGGACTTCGTAAGTCATATCAAGAACCAAACTTTACCAATCAGAAAGAGCAATTGATCTTCACTATATACAAGATCAACTAAAAACTCCAATTATAAAGAGTATTCAGCTTCAATATCGATTTTCGACAACTTAATTGAGAATTAGGGTTTTACCAAGTCCTTTCAAAACATAGAGGGGGTTGTCTCTTTACAATTTGGGGCATGAGGTGTAGGAGGAGAGAGAGAAATTGGCTTATTACCTGGACGTTGATAATGTTAGGAAGAAACTTGCGAGCGCGTTTTTACAAGTTTGATAACGTTTAGGAAGAGACTTGCGAGTTTTTATAAGTTATGTTGTGGTTATTAAATATAAGTTTGATAACGTTTAGGAAGAGACTTGCGAGTTTTTATAAATTTGAATGTGGTTATTTTATAAGGTGTTTTTATTTAAAAATATATTTAAATAAAATTTTTAATTTTATTTTTAATATTAAAATAATAAAACATTAAAAACATTAAGTAAAAAAATAAATTTTTATGTGGATCACACTTTCAAATGCTAGAACACTAGCACATATTATATTTTTATTATCATATTTTTAATATAAAAAATTATTTAGATATTGTTAATAATTTTTATAATAGATCTCTTAAAAGAATAAAAGAGAATGTTTTAGTGTTAGTCAATTAATTTAACAATTTTAAAGATAACTTGATATCTAAAAAGAATTATTGGTAAAAAAATAGTTTGATTTAAAATAAATATTAAATATTATATTTTTAAAAAATATCTTATATATTAAATTTATTTTGATCAATTTAAGTTAATATGTCAATTTTTATATCGAGTTATGGGACTATAATAACTCATGGAATTAAATTAAAATAAATTATAAAATTTAATTTTTAATAAACATGACATCAAATTATGAAATTACAAAAACAAATGAAAAAATAACTCAAAACAACCCGAGTTAACCCCTAACATAAAAAAATTAAAATAAACTATGAAACTCAATTTCTAATCAACTAAGTGTTGAAAATTAAATTGAAAAAAAAATTAAAAAAACAAAAACACAACTTGAATCAGCTTGAGTTAATACACTAAACTTATAACATAAGTTACAAGATAAAAATAATTTTATAGAAAACAAACTGAAATAAATTATAAAAATTTATTTTTCAATTAACTTGATATTAAAAAATAAATTTGAGGAGGTAAGAAGTTAATTAATAAAGAAAAAAAAATTCAAGTAAACTAAATTAACTCATTAAACCCACAATACAAATTACAAAATTATAATAATATTATAAAAAATAAACTATAAAATTCATTATCCTGGAGATCAAATATATTCAAACATATTTATTAATATAATTATAATTTTAATCCAAAACTTCATAAAAAAACACATAAAGTGTCGATAAAAAAAAAGATGCAAGATTAATGGACTTGGTCAACATTACTTGAACATAAATATCAATTAAATAAAAATTATTTAATCCCAAAAATCTGATCACAATACACATTAAAATCAATAATAAAACTAAATAATTATTCAAAAGATGTTTTTTTAAAAAATATAAACTGTAAAAAAAAGCCAAAGTAAAGTATAAAATATTATTTTAATAAATAGTGATCTGTAAAGTTGGTAAAATAATATATATAGTTTTTTTTGTTAACCACAGAGAGGAGAAGGCATCGACTTCGATTTTGTTTCGAAAACGGAATTGGTGGTGGATTTTTTACTCTGTGAACCCCAGTGAACCGGAAAAGCGGCGGGTCGACCTGGTTTTTAACAGGATTCGGGAGTGTCCGAAATTATTCCTCGCTTTAGGGCCTTGATTTGAGCTATTCGACGATTAAGACTTAAAGCTAATAAGAGCCCATGACCTGCATAAATCACCCGTCCACAAAAGATTTTTTTTTTTTTTTTCAGTTACCTCCAGTAAACATCCATAACTAATACTCTTCTCCTTCTTTTTTTTTTTCCCACTTAAAAGTACTTTTAAAAAAAGTCACAATTATTTTGTATATATATTTTTTTATATTGTTTTAATATGCTGATATTAATAATAAATTTTTAAAAATAAAAAATATATTATTTTAATTTATTAAAAAAAAACATTTTAAAAAATAATTGTTACAACAATAATAACACACTAATTTCCTTTACAAACAGCCTCTAAATTCCTCTACAACCGCATCTTAAATTGGTTATTCACATTTAAAATCATGTATAAACGGGGAAATAAGATTTACTATACTTTTTGGATTCAAAGTTGAGATAATGACGTGAAAACAAAGTACAGCTTCAAATTAGGTTATCTCAATGATTTATCGATTTTAAATCTGGTCTGGACAGGGTTATTAAAACAGCTGATTTTTCTTATCAAAATTGGCATTATTTCAAGTTTTTTATTTTTTCAAAAACAGTCAAAATGGTGAGTTGACCCGTATGAACCCTTTTAAAAACGAGTCTGAAACGCGAGCCAGATTGGCTACCAAATCGGTCCTATAACTATGCCTGAAAGTATTAAAGTGAAAAAAATAATAATTATGCTGGTACTAGCCTGACCAATAGAATAGATTGATATGGTATTACGGTACCAATCAATCTGAGATCATATTTAGCTTAGCATAGCTCAATGCTAAGTAAGCCTCCTGAGAAACAAAAAGCTAAGATTATAATGTTGGCATGGAGGTTCCGAAAGTTAATCTGCCCAGAAGAGGAAAAGAAAATATAAACTGGTCGAAGATAATCGGTATTCTCTTTGTGGGAAGGGGAGAGTTTAAAGAACGAAGAGCTCGGACCTACAACAGAAACTTGCTTATCGCCATGCTGTCCATGCTAAATGTTTTTGTGGCACTTAGGATTTACTCAAGTAGTTTAACAAGAAAACTGAGGGAAATGATGTTGTAATGACAGGCATAGTTATTAAACCCGGCCCAACCTGGTGGGTCGACCCGGTGGTTGGACCGGTTCGGGTTTAATAAAAGACCGGTTGTGGCAACAGCCCGGCCAAACCCAGGCGACTCGGGACCCGGGCAAACCCGGACGAGACCCGGGTTTTTTTTTTTAAATGTGGGATAAAAAAAAAATTGGTTTAAATATTTGAACTTAAAATGATAACATAGTTATCTTTTCAATATGGGGTTTGAAGCCCTTTCATATATATACTCTATGTTCCCATGAAAAAAGTTATGTTTTTTCAATGTGGGATTTAAAACCTGTTAGTATATATACTCTATGTTTCCAAGGAAAAAATCATGTTTTTTCAATGTGGGATAAAAAACCTTTTGGTTTAAATACTTCAACTTAAAGGGATATCATAGTATCTTTTCAATGTGGGATTTGAAGTCCTTTCATATATATACTCTATGTTTCCATGAAAAAAGTTATGTTTTTTCAATGTGGGATTTGAAACCCATTAGTATATATACTCTATGTTCCCATGAAAAAAGTTATGTTTTTTCAATGTGCGATTTGAAACCCATTAGTATATATACTCTATGTTTCCAAGGAAAAAATCATGTTTTTTCAATGTGGGATAAAAAACCTTTTGGTTTAAATACTTTAACTTAAAAGGATAACATGATATCTTTTCAATGTAGGATTTGAAGCCATTTCATATATATACTCTATGTTCTCATGAAAACATTTATGTTTTTTTAATGTGGGATTTAAAACCCATTAGTATATATACTCTATGTTCCCATGAAAAAAGTTATGTTTTTTCAATGTGGGATTTGAAACCCATTAGTATATATACTCTATGTTCTCAAGGGAAAAAATCATGTTTTTTCAATGTGGGATAAAAAACCTTTTGGTTTAAATACTTCAACTTAAAAGGATAACATAATATCTTTTCAATGTGGAATTTGAAGCCATTTCATATATATACTCTATGTTCTCATGAAAACATTTATGTTTTTTAAATATGGGATTTGAAACTCATTAGTATATATACTTTATGTTCCCAAAGAAAAAAATTATTTTTTTTCAATGTGGGATAAAAAACTTTTTTAATTTAAATACTTCAACTTAAAAGCTTAACATAATATCTTTTTAATGTGGGATAAAAAACTTTTTAAAATATTATTTTAAACTTTATTATTTATAATATGTATAATCTATATTTACATGGATTTTTTCATATGAAATATTAATTATTATTATTTTTAATTATTCCGGGTTGACCCATGAAACCCGAGACCCGGCCCCTTGACCGGGTCAACTTTCAGGCCGGGTTTAATAACTATGATGACAGGTATAAATCCTCTAATAACGCAAATAAAAAATGTCTGCCTAGCTACCAACAACGGTCTCATAGAAAACCTTTTTTTTCGAGAGACTTGTGGTCCTGACTCCACAGTCCAACGCCTGATCTCTTTCTCTCTATGAGCAAAGATGGAAGCACTATTATTAATAATCAAAACAGAAGATGGGAGCAGGTTGCATCTTTACAAACTATTAGCTAACACTGATGGTTGTGCTTGTGTATAATCACGATCGCTCCCTCCTCGGTACAAAGGGGAAAATCATTGAGAAAAGCGTGTCCTGCACTCTTCATCTCATGAGTTTTCAGGCTATTCACAACCCAGAACCCCTCAAACCAATCGGTAAAATGAGCCCATTCATTGAACCCCGTGTGTTTCGCATCATGTATGAAACGAACTTTTACTTCTGCAGCCGCAAGGCAGATGCAAATTCTAGATTACACCATAACGAGCATGCTTGGAGACACCAACTAGCCTGGTCATCAAGCAACAAGATTCTTGCAGATCGGGGAAGAGACAAGTGTGAAATGCCATCAGATACGCAACCAACCAAAGACTGGTTGGCATCAGCACGCGACTGCAACATTCTCTGGTTGAGATTCCAAGCTGTCAGAATTTATGACTAAAGGACTTTTTTGGAATTCATTTCTTAGTTGACCACAAGCTGCACTTGCATCCAGGCCCCTTGTTTGGCGCACGCTTACAGTTATTTTACGAGACTCTAGCACAGCTGCAAATGCTTGTATCTGCCAAATGGAAAAGGCACAAGTAAATAGAAATGGCGATGCATGATTTGAAAATTTGTGTATTCTTACTGCCAGCAGGGAAAGAACAGTGTGTTTATGACTAATGTGCATACCGCCTTTTTGTGTGGACGCTTGTAATCAGAACCTTGGATTGGATTGAAAGGAATCAGATTCACATGATGACCACGTCCCCACTGGTGAAGTAATTCAGCAAGTTCTTTTGCATGCTCCACTCTATCATTGACCCCAGCTGCCCAAACAAATTGTAATTTTATGTTAGCAGTTAGAATAATCTTATCAGTTTTCATTGGTCAAGCTTCAAGTGGAGATAATGAAAATTCAGTACCTAAAAGTGCATACTCAAAGGATACTCGTCGACTGGTTTCAAGGAAGTACTCCTTGCAATCTTTCATAATTGCATCTAGAGGGTAGGATTTTGCACTTGGAACAATTGTTTCTCTAAGTTTCTGATTTGGAGCGTGTAAGCTGAAGTATAAAGAGAATGAGAAAAACTTGTCATAGACAAACATTAACTATTGGCATCAAAGGGATCCATTAAGAGGAAATTCATCAAGACATGCATATCACTGGAAGTGGCCCAATTTACTCAGACGGGTTACAATATTTACAGTGCCAAAGAATTGCACAAACATATAATCCCTGTCTCCTCTTACAGTACCTTAAGGCCAATGTTGACTGAAGTTTATGAGAAGCCAGCTTTTTAATTGTGTTTGGAACCCCCACAGTTGATATTGTGATCATTCTTTGCCCAATTTGAACATCCTGATGAAATAAGAACAATGAATTGTACATGAGCATATTACATCCGAAACCTATGTACTAGAAAATGACAGTGATTTGATGCAGGCATGAGGCAACCATAACCATCTATGCAGCTCTCTTCTCCAGTAACCTTTGAACTAGAAAAATCAACTTCAACGGTCTAATTCCAGGCAAATCTGATCCTAATTCTTTTAGCTCACTATTCCCATTTTCAACCATGCTTACAAAGAAAAAAAATTTATTCTGGACAAACTAATCAATTGCTCATGGCAGGTAAAACCAACCAAATCAAGGGGCCAGATAAAGACAATGGTAGGCATTAAAATAATTAACAGAAGATAGGTAAGAAGCAATGGGATAATTGTTGAAAAAAAAAATTTAATTGCACCTTATTCAAGCACCGGTGTGCTTCAAGTACCGACTTCAAGTTCAACATTGGTTCCCCCATTCCCATGAACACTACATTTGTCACCCTGTGCTTGAAGATCTCCTCAACAGCCAAAACCTGTGCATATAAAACATGTAAGTATAATTTTGAACAGGTTGAAGCAGTTCCAGAACTACCAAGTCTATGTTCTCAGATATACAAACAGTAAAACACTCTCAACAGTCCCACTTGATAACTGCGTTTGAAGAACAATTGTGGATTGCACCACTGACCTGCTCAACAATTTCATGCCTTTGAAGATTCCTTGAAAAACCACCCTTTCCGGTGGCACAAAATGAGCAGCGCAAAGGACAGCCTACCTGAACAATAAAAGTAAAAAAACCAAAAGAAAGTTATCAGCAAGCCCGTAAAAGCACTGCGACCAGGAAAAATTTAATAAGGTTAGTCCTTGATTTGGAAAGTTACCTGAGATGAAACACAGGCAGTAAGCCGCATTGAACCTTTCTCATCTTCAACTGGAATACCAACAGTTTCAATCAATCTGTTATCCTCCAGTCTTATCAGTAACTGCAAGACCATTAGCAAGCCGAAGTAAATGATACTATAAACTTAATTTTAAATCAGAAAGAGGTGTGCGCGCAAAAGTTCACTTCCCAAAAACTATAATTTCATTATATGAGCAAAAACAGGATTTGTTAATGCATATCCATTGATAATTATATATCTACTTCAAAACCAGCAAATAAAATTTAACACGACCCTATCGTAGCAATATTAAAACTGCCCCAACCAATGGAGCTAAGCTTGCATAAAATCAATTAACAGCACAGAGCGTCGAATTACAAATCAAACATAGCAGTATATCTACCTTAACCGTGCCATCAGCTGCGGTTACAGTTCGAAAAATAGGTGACCGCCCGACTTTCCATCCAGCTTCTTGAAGATCATTTCGAAATACCAGAGGCACTAGTTACCAAAAAATAAAAAAGGAGCGTAAATAAAGCTAACATAAGTTACAAGAATACAAAATTGAAAAAAAAAAGAAGCAAAAAATCTGCCCTGAATTAAGTTTGAGTACAGTACTACTTACATTGACTAAAATCCTGGATTTCTTTGACTTTTCTCTGGTATATTAGATGATGGAGCTGCTTTCCTCTATAGCTTTGCTATTTATATAATTCCAATAGAAGAACAAAGCAAAGAAATTGAAAATTTAAGCATTTAAAATTAAAAATAAATAACTAAGATTGCATTAATTTTCTCTTCAATTACTGAAGTTTCATAACTATTACTTTCTTTTCCTCCACTTTCCCAGGAACCAAACGGAAAACAAGAAACTTTCTGTTGTGATGATAACCTGTCCAAGGTCGGTTGCGAGTTGTTGAAGCTCGGGCTCCGACATGCCGAGGAGCACGTGAGGGTCCACTTGAGAGGCACGAGATGGGGTGGAGGAGGAAGAGGTTGTGGTGGAGAGGCTACGAGAGGATATGACGGTAACGGAACGAGGTCGCATGGCACGTGCGATTGGCACGGAACACACATGCTGGAGCAGAGACATTGAAATGGCCATCATCGTCGTCAGTTGTCGCCCACCTTCCCTGTCTCCGTTTGAGCTAAAAGCCGCTAGCCTCGAAGTCTCAGCTTTTGGGATATCTAAAACCTCAGCCTTTACACAGAAAGACGATAATAGCCCTGATTGTAATTTACTCTTAAGACCTTCATGTTTTAGTGAGAAGTTATATTCTAGTCCTGATATTTTCGAAACAAACATTAATATCCCTTCCGACCTAAAAAACCGGGGACTCGTGAAAAACTGAGTGATAGAGTAAGATTTGTAAGGTGATGTTGTTGGCTTTATGAATGTCATCTTGAGAGCAACTGAAAGCATTTGAGCCCGTAGCTGCTACCAAGAATTGCAATTTTCACCAGCAGGAGCTAAATGTTGCCACTTGCCAGTGAAAAATGAATTTCTGCCAAGATTAAACTGTCTCTGATCTATTTCATATTTGCAAGAGACATCACATGAACTGGACTGGTTCCTGCTCTGCTATTGGACATTTGGTCATCCAGTAATAAATAAATAAAACCAGGAAACTTAAGATCCAAGAGGCAGGAGCTGTATCTAAGCATAACGGTTATCCAGTTTACATGATTGTTGGCGGTCATTTGAGTTCCTTAAACAGGGTAAGAAAATGTGTCAAAAAAAGCTGTCATATTTAGATGTTGTGGAATTGAAGAACTGTACAGAAACTGTCATGGGTTGCATTCCATGCTTTACAGGATATAACACTCGTTAAAATAAATCTGTAGTATCAATATACAATGTAAAGCATGTACTGGATTATTTTCCCCCTTTATGTACGAAGAGGTGAAACACATGGCCCTGCATAAGAAGCAGGTTTTACATTGGATACTTCATTTTTCCTATGATATGTAGGACCATTGCTTGAACTTCGATGAACTCTTCGGGGGTTTTCACCGCGAGAGCCCCTGGATCCATCATTGTTATTGGAATTGTGAAGTTGTTCCAATGCTTTTACCACTTCTTCCATGTTTGGCCTATATCTTGGCTCTGCTGATAGACACTGGATTGCAAGATTTGCTGCTTTGAGAGCGTCACTCGATGAATACTGGCCTTCGATGCGAGCATCCATGACCTGGAAAATTCTCCGCTTACTGCTAAGGTAAGGCCTCGCCCATTCAACTAGATGTTGTTCCTTGGAGGGCCTGTTTTTGTCTATGGCTCGTCGGCCAGACAACATTTCAAGGAGAACAACCCCAAAACTGTATACGTCACTTTTTGCAGTTAGATGACCTTCACACAGACAAACAGAAGTGAGATGATAGCAATAGAAAACCATAATCATATAAAATAAGCATTTCTTTTTCCACAAGAAGCAGGGATGAGAAAAGTGAACATGACCAGATTGGTGATCTGAAAGATACCTGTTGCCATATATTCAGGAGCTGCGTAGCCGTGGGTACCCATGACCCTTGTAGATACATGGCTTTTACTGCCTGTTGGCCCATCCTTGGCCAACCCAAAATCAGAGAGTTTGGCCCCATAACTCTGTCATTTTACAAAGTAAGAAGGATTTGTTAGGGAGGTGTAGTACGGTACATCCTCATGAAGCAAAATTCATAAACTGAACATTTTCACATACCGAATCGAGCAGGATATTAGATGCCTTAAAGTCTCTATATATAACTTTCGCCTTGTCACTGTGAAGATATGCTAAACCCTCGGCAGCACCGAGGGCAACCTTCATACGGAGATTCCATGAGAGTGGTTGAAAATAAGAAGCCCCTATTTCAACAACAAAATTAGTTCAGCGATTTTTATCCAAGGTATTTGAGATCATAGAAGATATTACTACTTGAATTGAAGGTTGAGGTGGCTAAAATATAACAGGATATGAACTGCTCACTTCTGAATAGATGATTCTCCAAGCTGCCCTTGGGCATAAACTCGTAAACCAAAAGCCGGTGGTCATCTTCTAAGCAGTAGCCGATCAATTTCACAAGATTTGGATGATACAACTGGCCCAGGTAGTTGATTTCTGCCTGCGGTCCACAAAGCAGCACAAAGTCTATTAATCATGCTCTCTTTAAAAATTATCATCTAAGCACTAGAACTGCTGGGAGCCGGGTCATTGAAGATGTTCAAATGAAACTTTCATAATTCTAACTTTGTTAATGCAACTCTTGGCAAGCATTCCCAAAGTATTGAATACCAGTTCATATTGGACGAGTGATTGTATCTTGTCCCCAGACAATCACAGTTTTTTTCACAAAGTTCAAAAGAAAGTTTTTAGAAATAGGCAGACAAGGGAAGGATACTCACCAACCATTCCTGATGACCCTGTAAACTCTCTTGGTTAAGCCTCTTTACAGCAATGACAATGCCTGTTCCAGGCTTGGCAGCTGTCAATGAATGCTCATCAACCCACCCTTTGAATACGCAACCAAAACCACCTTCGCCCAATACACTATCTGGACGGAAGTTCCTGGTAGCTGCTTTTAATTCATTAAAGGAAAAGCTCTTCAAATTGGAGGACTGCAAGATCTCACCCTGTGTCCGAGGAGTTGAAGGCACTGTAGAAGATGATACCTTGCTGCTTGACCCACTCCTGTCATTGCCACTTCTGCCAGCGTGTTTTATGTTCACCCCTGAATAGTCAAAGTTATATATCTTATAAATTCATCCATACTTTCAAAATGACAAGCAAAAGAAAAGGAAAAACGAAGAAGTTTCAGCTAAATAGTAAGTTTGCTGAGAAAATTAGAAAAATAACTACAGATTATCTTTCAAATGGCTATGTTTTATCTTATCTTGATTATTTCAGGAATGAAGCGTCATGTAAATCATGCCAAATGGTTTTATTTAATTGAAACTGTTTTCTAGTTTTTTTTGTTTTTGTTTTACATCAGCTATCCAAATTAGCCCAACGGAACGTAACTAGATGGATGGTTTTTGTGATCTTCTTTGGTGGTAGAACTAAAAGTTTCAGTGATATTCATAAAAGAAAAACAACAAGAAGAAGTTTCAGTGACAGGGAAGTAATGATGCAAGTAAAGAAACGAGAATCAAAATTGTAGATCCCCTATTCACCTCCCCTTTCTTATCAATCAAACAGTGGTGGATATCTCAAGAAAGAAAGCATCAAGAATCCAAAATCCACAAGGAAAAAGCAAAGGTACTAAAAATCCCTTTTCTAGCGAGAGAGATAAAAAATAAAAAAGGAATAAACAAAAAGCACCAACTTTAGCAAAGAGTAAAATCAAATATTCGTCTTGATCTGTACGAATTTGAGAACATACCATTACAAGGAAGACTCTCAGCTTTAACTCTTGCACTAAAGCACGACCCCATTAAAACACGGTGCTCAAAAACCCTTCACTTTGCACAAGAGTTCCAGCTGCTAAAGATTGAGTAACTATTTTTGAAGCCCAGTTCAAGAAAACCTTGACAGGAACAAGGCAGAGAGAAGCTTGAGAAAGGGAACAAAGAGAGAAGCACACCAAAGTGGGAAACCAAAAGCTTTATATATATATATAAAAAGGTTAGCTGGCACCCACGATCATGACCAACCAGTAGCAAACTTTGACTAATTAAAAAGAGAGAGAAGGGTAAACGAGAATGAGTAAGAGGCAAATATTGTTGGATTTTGGTGTTCTCTTGTGTTTTGTCTGTCTTCAGGGAAAGTTCTGTTTATTAGACATTCGCCGAGGACAAAAGAGAAAGGGTTGACTTGGCCTTCGTTTGCGTTCCCCTTTGTCTACTTGTGGAAAGCAAAGAAAAAAAAATAGTTCCTTTTATCTACAGGTGGACGAGAACTTAGAACTCATTAACATGAATTAATTCCAATGATATTTACTTAATCAATTCCCAATATGTGATTTGATCTTCTTTCAGCCAGACATCTAATGGTATTTTATGGTCTAAATTACACAAGCAAGTGATAGTAGAAATAGAAAGAGGGAGATTTGAAAATGGCATCGATTATGGTCGGCCTTCTTGAGCTACAGTTTCTCGCCTTCTATTATATATATATATATATATATATATATATATATATATATATATCTTCTGTCCTCTGGCCATTGGATTAGCATCCATTATTTATCAAACAGCAAGCGCAGAAATCCTTGTATTGGTTTATTCCGATCAAGTTGCAGAGTATTTTATTAATTTGGCAGCAGGAATGGTGGGCGTCAAGTGAGCTTCTCGATTTGCCTTGACAGGGACCTGTTTGAGAAATCAACGTTCAACAACCTGCAACTAATCAATATAAGGGAAAAGATTGTTGGCAACATGTGTAATAATATACATGCATTCACACACGAGATTTCTCGTATCCATGGATTATACAGGCCGAGTTTGTAGTAATTCATGCGAAAATGGAAAGGATATTGAGGCATTACGTAAGACATGACAAATGATGACATGACCCCTTCAATTTTTTGTTCGCAGAACAAACGTATCATGATGAAATGATTGTCTCCTGATGAAAAATAATTATGATTTTATATATTCTGTAGTGATATTTGTTTATGAATGGCTATAAAAAAATAATCATGGGATATTTAATTTTATTATCAATAAAGCTTTAAGAATCCCACGGATTATTTTATTCATCTAGCTTTTTTTTTTTAGAAACTTACTAAAATCGACGTCCTTCTATATATATTTTTTTTACTCCACCACTGGCCACGGCTGGAGTATGACAATTTTTATCTGCAAAGGGTCGTTGTATAAAAGAAAACATGAACATGAAAATGAGAACAAAAATAACATCCACCGTCACTAAGGCCTTGTTTGTTTCCCGGAAACTACTTTCCGGTAAACCATTTTCCAAACTTTCCCGTGTTTGTTTGTCATTAGGAAAGTTGGTCAACGGAAAACAATTTCCGGTCAGCGGAAAACACTTTCCAGTCAACGGAAAACACTTTCCGGTCAACGGAAAATACTTTCCAGTCAATTTTAGTCAAAAAAAATTGACTTGGTTTTCAGGAAAGTGTTTTCCTTTTAGCTGTGTTTGTTTTCCGGTAAGTGGTTTCCGGGAAAGCACTTTCCAAACTTTCTTGTGTTTGTTTGCCAGTAGGAAAGTTGGTCAATGGAAAACACTTTCCAGTAAAAGGAAAATTTGGCTTGGTTTTCAGGAAAGTGTTTTCCTGAAAAATTTGAGGGGAAAACACTTTCCGGAAAGTTGTGAAAAATTTAGAAATGTCATTATTTGCTTATTATATCAAATTTGATCCTCAAACTTTTGATTGCTATATATATTTTGTTTTGAATATTTATTTTTTAATTTCATCTCTTAAAATTTTATTTTTATATTAACTTTGGTCTTTATTTTTATAATTGCTATTTGCTTTTTTCTTATCATTTTTTTATTGAAGTTTTTTATTTATCAAATTTGATCCTCATTCTTTTAATTGTTACTTATTTTATTTGAAATAATTTATGAAATGTTGATTATTATTATTTTAATTTCTTTATTTTTCATTTTTTTTAATTTTTTAGATTTGATCCTTATTATTTTGATTATTATTTGTTTTATTTGAGATAATTTATGAAATTATATATTTTTTTTCAATTTCATTCTCATTCAACTTTTTAATTTGTAAGATTTGTTCCTCATTATTTTAATAAACTTGAGAAAAATAAAATATTAATAAGTTATTTTCCAGCTCATTTTCCATGACATAACCAAACACTGGAAAGTGTTTTCCAGTTCATTTTCCATAACACTACCAAACATCGGAAAATACTTTTCCGGAATTCACTTTCCAGGAATTCACTTTCCCCGGAATTCGCTTTCCAAAAAGAATTCACTTTCCTGCAAACAAACGGAGCCTAAATAATTGACTTTTCTCTTACACAGCCCCACAGAGCATTTCTACCGGGGAGAAAAGCGCAACCAGCACAGGGGAGATACTGAGATAGTACATGACACTATCACCTATGCTTGGGAAAAGCAGGGCGACATTATAACGAATTGAAAATGTAGTTTTTTTTAAGTATTTATTATTTAAAAATATATTAAAATAATTTTTTATTTCAATACGACAAAAATTATTTTAAAATACTAAAAAAAATATTAATTTAAAATAAAAAAAATTTTAAAAAAAATTTTTAAAACGTAAAAAACAAACATGCTAATATATACATTTATGATCAAACTTCTAGTTAAACTCAATGATTTAAAGAAAAAAAACCAGGATAATATATTTTTTAAATAAAAAACCATTTGTTTTTTCAGATTAATATTTTTATTTATTTAGCTTAGAATACAATCTGGGTAAAGTTTAGAGTTGCAAATTTTTTGAATTTAGGCCATGTTTGTTTCCAGAAAAGTAGTTTTCGAGAAATTATTTTCTAAACTTTCCTATGTTTGTTTGTTATTAGAAAAGTTGGTCAACGAAAAATATTTTCCAGTAAACAAAAAACACTTTCCGGTCAATGAAAAACACTTTTTAGTTAAAGAAAAATTTGACTTGGTTTTCAGGAAAATGTTTTTCCTTTTAGCTGTGTGTTGTTTTCCGGAAAGTGGTTTCCGGGAAATCATTTTCTAAACTTTCTTGTGTTTGTTTGTCATTAGAAAAGTTGGTCAACGAAAAACACTTTCCAGTAAAAGGAAAATTTGGCTTAGTTTTCAGGAAGTGTTTTCCAGAAAAATTTGAGCGGAAAACACTTTCCGGAAGTTGTGAAAAAATTAGAAATGTCATTATTTACTAATTATATCAAATTTGATCCTCAAACTTTTGATTGCCATTTATATTTTGTTTTGAATATTTATTTTTCAATTTCATCTCTTAAAATTTTATTTGTATATTAACTTTGGTCTTTATTTTTATAATTGCTATTTGTTTTTTCCTTATCATTTTTTTATTAAAATTTTTATCTATCAAATTTGATCCTCATTCTTTTGATTGTTACTTATTTTATTTGAAATAATTTATGAAATGTTGATTATTATTATTATTTTAATTTCTTCATCTTTTTTTTTTAGATTTGATCTCTATTATTTTGATTATTATTTATTTTATATGAGATAATTTATGAAATTATAATTTTTTTCAATTTCATTCTCATTCAACTTTTTAATTTGTAAGATTTGTTCCTTATTATTTTAATAAATTTGATAAAAATAAAATATTAATAAGTTATTTTCCAGCTTATTTTCCATGACATAACCAAACACTGGAAAATATTTTTCAGCTTATTTTTCATTACATTACCAAACATAAAAAAAATACTTTCTTGAAATTTACTATCTTAAAATTTATTTTTTTAAAAAAATTACTAATTAACAAATCGAATGCGGACAGGTTTAGCAAAATACAAAGATGACAGCGGACAGGTTTAGCAAAATACAAAGATGACAGGAGTTGAACGTGGAAAGGAAACCCCGTGACTGTTGTGCCTCTGGCCAGGCTTTGCTGTTGACTTTTTGCAACATGAATGCTGGTAGCAGGTTCACGTGGATATCTCCAGTTGTTTGGTATTCGTTGACCCTATTTCCTCATCTTCTAATATTTTTCTCCATGGACAAATTCAATTCTTAAAAATATTGGTTTTTTAAATAGCTTTCAGTGACTATTTGGGGTTGTAATTCAACCTAGTTTTCATGAGAATTTGAGTTTTGTTTTAAAAAAATAAATTTTTTTGGTGTTCTTAATAAGATGGTATGGAAATAAATTTAAAAATTTAAAAATATTATTTTAATATATTTTTAAATAAAAATCATTTTAATTTGAATAACCGTTGTTACACTTTGATAAACTATTCTATATAATTTCATTGACCATATCTATAATATAATGTATACACTCAGCCAGTCAACAAAAGATTTTTTTCTTTTTCTTTTTCTTTTTCTTTTTTGGTATAACAATAAAGCACGACCCGAGAAGCCCTTACTGGCAAATCGGTTTACCCTGTTTACAAACGGCAGTGGATAAAAATCGGTTTTTTTTATTTCTATAAAAAAAAATATAACAATTCATTAGATACTAGCATATTTAAATATGTGTGTGTGAAAGTAATATGCCCAAAATGTCACGGCAATCATAAGCTTAAAATAATCCAATGAGAGGGAAACTTTCAGAAAATGCATGGAAGACCGGACATTTTGGGCATATTGCTTTCACACACACACACATTTAAATATGCTAGTATCTAATGAATTGTTATATTTTTTATAGAAATAAAAAAACCAGATATTTATTTAATTGATTTGGAAGTTTGGTATTCTAAATTCAAGGAGTCCATTCCTGTGTAGATTTGATGACTCCTGATTAAAATATTTCATTTTTTTCTGTTTTTTCTTGCATATATCGCAGTCGAAGTTCAAAATACTTGCGTAAATAGAGGCACAAAAAGTAGAGTTGCCACCGATTCAAGACTCAAACCCCAGAACACTTAAAATCTTCACCACTGAACCGTGCGGTCGCCGGTGTAACAGCGGCGAACATTAATGCGGTGGCAAAATTGCTGTTCCAGAGAAAGGTCATAATACAGCAATGAGATCACAGGTTAATAATTATTCTGCTAAAAGGGTCAGAGGTGACATGCACAACGCCCCTTGCCCGCAGGTTTGGTAGCGATTGACTCTTGTAAAGCTAACCTCATCAAACTTCTATCCATAAATATTTTTAAATTCAGTCAACAATTGACACCCCCTGTGTGAACAGCCTGGAGAAGCTTAACCCTGTGAGGCAGATAGTCCAATCGTCAATTAAAATAGTGCCACCTGATCCGTCAGGCTGGAGCAGAACTTGAAAAGATTAAAAAAATAACATCACAAATTCCCAATATTTTATCTTTCAAGCTTGACCGCAGGAAAGAGAGGAGGAAATAAAGCACATTTTCATGTTCAACCCACCAGCAACCAATAAGAATCCACTCCTAAAAATCCCATATCCCATTTTCCCCATCAAACCTGATCTGGCTGCTAATAGAACTTGAAATCCTGAACTGTTCCCATGGTGGTTGTGACGTTAAGTAGCCAAATAAACCCGCAAGAAAATGGGAATGCCAGGAAATGCATGGGAAGCTTGAGCCTATCTAGCCATGGCCATAAAAAGAAGGAGACCTATATCTGCAAAATAAGATCCATGAGACGACGCGTGGCGTCCTTTTCTTACATAATAAGCAATAACTTGGGTCGAAAAACACCGTCTTGCCTTTTCGGAAACGGTGGGGACGAAAGGGGGGAGTTGGGACGAAGACTGAGCGGGAATAACTTGCCGTGAGGTTATACCCGTGGTTTGGTTTATTAGGCAATGTAACCTTTATTCTTGTCGGAGCCGCGAGTTGCATGTTTCTAGTATGCACAACTAGATTAAAAATTTGAATTTTAGTAAAATTTTCTTAATCAGTAAATTTTGATTTGATTTTAAAAGGGAGTCAAGTCAATTTAAAATTGACCTTAAAATATTTGTTGATTCATTTTGTGAGATTGACCATATCTATTAAATTGTATGTTGGATCGAATTAAAATTTTACAGGTAAATACTAGACATATAAAACTATGTTGTGGTAATTTTTTAGATCAAATGGAGTTCGAGAACATATTATTTCAAATGGTCAAGTTATTAAACAGATCTTATCAAATCTATCAAACTAGACCTTCGTATACTATTTGAGATATATTTGAAACGACAAGTAGAATTTTATTGCGATTCAAGTTGGACTGAAAACTAAACATTTAAAGTTTTCCAACCATATATAATAAGCCCAACAATTAACTCAAACGAGAAAGAAAGACGCGTTTGAAATTTACTTAGAATATACAAAAATTGAACATTTAAGCTATAAGAAAGAATTTTTGCCAGAATAATTTTTTTATATTGTTTATTTATTTATTTATTTAATGTTAAATAATTATTTATAATTTGAATTTGTTATGACATATTAGACTTTGTTTAGGAATTTATTTTATTATTAAATTTATATTAGCTTGCAATCAAAAAAATCCATTAGATAATGTGTAAATATATCACATTGACATATAAGAATTTGATAACTAGCTTTATTAGCAATGCTAGCTGCGGACTTGTTAAACACATTTTAAAACCATGCGTTGTCATCAAAAATAAATTCATGAAAATAATAAAATCCAAAACAAACAATATCTAACAAGTTAAACCAAACTATAACATAATGATTCCCTCTTGTGCTGGAAAGCCATTTAATGATCAAAAGTTTTTTTTCGAAATATTTTATGTCATTAATATATTGAATCACCCTATCTTTCTCATTTTATTTAGATTCTTTATTGATTATAATAATATTATTATTATTTTGTATTACATTTTTATTTTAATATAATTTAATTTATTTTTTAGAATTATCAATATAGTTAAAATATTACTAATAATTTAATGATTTTACAGGTTTACATTTAATTTTCTTTACAGTGAAAAAAAAAATGATATCCTTGATAAACTTGAAGCAACAGAAAAGCACCCACTACAGTAGTTGTTAAGTTAGTAACATCAACTTTTCGGCAAAGACTTCAAAAGTCAGAAGGACCTGTGCGGGAAGGAATATTCCCATCACTTACGAGTTACGACCTGAGCCACTTCAGAAAAGTTACAAGGGCCGGACATGAAATAATTGATGGCATTCATGCAAACATGTTAAAAACATGGAAGTAACCAGGAACTCAAAATGTAAACGGCGGTGGTAGGAAAACAGCTGGCTATATCCAAACATAAAGCCAGTTAAAGTGATGTTCTTGTTACACAAGAGCGAGAACTTATTTCCTCGAAAACATGTCTAAAATTGTACATGATGGATTATATACCTCCTCAAACACAAGCATCAAAGAGTCACCACCATGCCTGGTTCCAACTCAAGCACTTTTCTTCACTTCAGCAGACTTGATAATGTCATTGAACTCCGGCTAATGACGGCAGCACAATGAAAGGGAAATGTCAGGGAAATCAACCGGTAGGGAAAAGACAAGTGAAGTGCAACGAGATATGTTATATAACTAGTAATTAGCACTACCTTTAGAGAAGCACCACCAACCAAAAAGCCATCAACATCAGGTTTTGCTGCCAATTCCTTGCAGTTTGCACCATTAACCGACCCTGAATCAGGCACAAATTTAAGCAAACATATAAGGAAAATAAGCCAGCAGTGAGCGAAAAGGCATGTTAGCTTTTCAGATGTTGTTCAGAACACTAGAATATCTTCTTTATCTAGATGTAAACAAGGTGCAGTGCACTCAGCCTTGCAAAAGCTTCAGGTCTCATCAATTCCCAGAGTATTGCAATGGTGCCAATGCTACGATCAGATAGATCAAGGACTGAATATTGATCCATCTGGACCAAGCAAGGGATAACCCCTTATGCTTCCCTAAGCACGTTGCATTGTGTTTGTGTTCAAGAAAAATGAGGCCATAGCACATTCACTTCTCAGTATTTTATGCAAGCATCTACTTCATGTTACAGCATGAGTTATTTAATGGGTAAAGTTGGTTTTCTTTATTTTCAAAAGATGTGAAAGATTTACTAACAGATCAACAAGAAACGATAAAAAGCAATCAAGAAAATAGACAGATTGGAAGTAGCATTAACAAATGAAGATACCTCCATAAATAATCCTGGTTGTCGCAGCAACTTCAGGGCTGGTATTTTCTTGAAGCCATTTCCTCAGTTCATAATGCACCTATTAGATTAATAAGCCAGGGTTTCAAGAAACTAATCATGGGAAACCAACAAACTAGTCAAGATCACAGATTAACCGGTGTTTAACATGCAGGAAATAACCTGAGAAAGTAGGCAGTTAGGAAAAAAATTTAACAATTATGGGGCAAAAACACCATTTGTCTGCTATAAATGAGCTAATACTATGAGATTGAAAGTTCATAGAAGCTAAAAGATTTTGAGTTCAAAGCAAACAAAGTTTTCTTATCTTAGTACTCTGCATACCCAAATGTAGGATTTGCAAAGAAGAGACTTGATTGTTATCATTTTCTGAACTTTCAAAACAGAAATCCCAACCGATTTCCATTCAAGCCATTTCCCTAGAAAACAAACTCCGCCAACCGCTTTCTATGTGCTTATGCTCAATTTAATAGCGCAATCTGAATTATTGCGGTACAGGAAATAATCAATAGGTGTTCGATGCCCTGGTTTTTGTACTTTGTGGAAAGCTTGGTGCGTATAATGAGCATAATCTGCATCACGAAAACCAGGTTTGGACTTACCTCCTGTGCCTGAGCAGGAGTTGCAACCTTCCCTGTTCCAATAGCCCACACAGGCTCATAGGCCAAGACAACATCAGCCCAGTTTGATACTCGCGCTGCAATAAAAGCAAAGTTGAAAATCATGGCACTCCAAAACTCGTTACAGTTAAGACACTGTGAAGGTTGCAAGACATATAAAAGAATCAACATGGTGATATGTTCCAGATTAATGAACAGATCTACTGAAAAAGGTACGCACATATGGAGCCCCTTGATATGATCAAATTGTGATCAAAATTCAATTAACTGCATGATAAATACAAGTTCTTTGAACGTTGTTTTGAAGGTGCATTGCAGAATTGGAACTAGGAGAAAGAGACGGAGTTGAATTCAAGTTCATCTAAAGTGTGTGAGCAAGTGATCACTGTAAACAAAGAACATTGCATCACTGTAAACTAGAGTACGATATTTCAATTGATAAGAAAACAATGATTCTGCATACCCGACTAGCAACAGCTTAACTTAATCAACAATGTTCCACCGCCATATAAAGGCCAGAAACTTCTTACGCAGAATATTTACACAATCATGTACAACATCGTAGAACCACAAAATAATTTTTTTAAGGATACTATCAATAGAATACCTGCAATTGCTTTGGTTTGTGCAGCAACAACCTCCACGGTAGATCCTGCTTCCCGCTGCTCAAGAGTCTCACCAACACAAGCTATCACCTTCAACCCTTGAGATAGTGCATATGCAACCTTATCCCCCACAAACTAAAGGAAACACACCCAGAATGGGAAGTTACTACATGATTTAGTTATCACAAAAGATAAGTGTTTACCATGCCATGTAGCACAACTTACCTCATTTGATTCATTTAGGAGACTTCTCCTTTCGGAGTGACCAAGAATGACCCAGGGAATATCCAGATTCACAAGCATCTCGGCACTGCACACATCAGCTTCAGCATTTAGACATTCAAATCCCGCAGAAAGATTTAAACCAGTAAAAAAACGAAAAAGACGACATGTTGCAGCTAATAGAAATTATTTGCATCAAGCTTAAGAATACCTGACTTCACCGGTGAAAGCACCTCCTTTCTTAACCCAACAATTTTGAGCCGCGACATGAAAATCAGGCCTCAACGTACTTTTCACAAGAGGGAGAAACACAAATGGAGGGCTTACAACAACCTCTGTAGAAGAAGATCGTACCAATATCCAAACAGATCATGGTTAAGAATACCCCAAGTGTTTTTGTTGATGCGATTTGCGTATAACAGAGCAAGAGTAAGGAGCAAACACTTACCAACAACATCAGATGAAGGCACTTCGGAACTGTTGAGGGTTGACACTATCTTCTTCACTTCTTCGCTGGTTCCATTCTGCATCCAGGACCAAAAAAAAATCAACAATATAAATAACAGAATATCAAGTAACGTATGGAAGAAAATGGGACTCACGCATTTCCAGTTTCCGCCAACAAAGAACTTCCTGGCCATTGTAGATCGTGGAGTACTGATCGAAGCAGAAGAGAACGGCTTTTGATTTTTAGTTTTGGTTTTCAGTTGCGGATTTTGTTTTAAATTTTTGGAGTTTTTATTTATGGCAGCGGATCAAACAAGGTGCTACAAATCTGTGGGAAATTGATTTACTATTTTAGCCTCGGATTATCTGGAATGTGCTTTGGTAGACTGTGGTTTGGTTAAGGGTTATTTTGGGAATTGAAGCAAAGAGTTGTTCGGGCCCGTGGATTGATGCGTCATGGTGAGTGGGTGGTGTGCTGTGCTGTGCTGTGCTTAGGGATTGGGTCATCTTGCATTTTTACGGGCCATTCAAAATGTTTGGTGCGTTGATGAGTCATTTGTCATGCGGGCCATAATTTTTTACACATTATATTTTAGTCGGGGATTCAAAAAACTAATTCTTATTGAATATTACACCATCTGATGGAGCTATTTCTTGAAAATGTCACTTTTGTTTCCAAAACTCTGAGATAGTTTGATAAAATAAACTACATGCGAAAAAAAAAATGTTCGTAGAATATTTTAAAAACTATTTCAGAATTCGCTGGTTTTTATTCGCTGGCAAGCATTTAAAAAGACAAAAAAAAAAAGACAAGAAAAGTTGTTGCAACGAACTGATTTGGCCGGAGAAATTACGAAAACTGGTGGTAGCAGTCTTGACGTGTGTTTGTGTGTGTATTGATGTTGTTTTAGAATGTGTGTTTGCGAGCAGTCTTCCTCCCTCAAGCCATGCTCTCTCTCTCTCGCACACACACGCACAACTTTCTAGCCATGGAAATAAAGTCTTTGATTCCCTCTCTTAATCAATGATGCTGTAAAAAAAAATAAAGGAGCAAAGATGACATCGTTCAGAAAGAAGCTCATCGACTTCTTCGGGTCCAGGATTTGGGTGTAGGTGTGCAGCTGATGTGTCAGCGGGGTTCATCTCAGGTTCGTCGTCGATGCCCAGAGTGTGACCGTTAAAACATCGTTCGTCATTTTTTTTTTATATTCATGAAAATATCAAATTGCTAATAACTTGATTTGGTTATGACTAAAATAACATTGTGAAAATATAAAAAATCACAGGATCCAGGTTTTAAAAAATTATATTTTCACGTTTGATGAAGTAACTTCATTACACATTTAAAAGTGAAAAGATAAAACAACTCCTAGACTCTGGATATATTAATTTTGATTTTAATAGTATTTTAATCATTACACTATATATTAAAGATTATATTATCCCTAATTATTGTGATAATAATTAACTGGTCCTCGATAAATAGCAATATTACCCCAATAACTAGCGTAATGGTTATCATAGAAGGGTATAGATATAATTATACTATTTCCGCTCACTATGCATTATGTCTGGTTTACAATGAATTCACTACCTCCGGTAAGTATTTTTAGTAATTTGTTTTTTCAATTTTGGAAAACTTTTCTATTAATATGGACACTTGTCGTGCTATTATGGTCAAACACATACTCTTCAACAAATTTTTAGGCCACGAGCATGGACTGTTTAAAAACTGTAACGAAGTTATAAAAATAGTGTAATGTCCACTTTTGACTAGGCAAGCAGAGAACGGGGCCTCGCTTTCTGGAATCTTGCAGTCGCTTCAACAGTTTAACCTTTTCTCATGATCCCGGCAAGCACGGTAAAGACCCAGCCTAAGCATTCTTTCGTATCTTCACCGCATGAACACTGTTTTGTCGTTGTTTTGTTTTCCAAATTCAACATATATATATATATATATATATATTAAAATAATATTTTTTTATTTTTTTAAAATTATTTTTTTCATAAAAAACAATTTAAAATAAAAAAACAAAATCAAACTAAACTGTACCAGCATACATATTCCTCCCAGTAGCACCGTACGCATCACTACCACACCAGACTCCAGAGTTGAAAGAATCCGTGTTTTCATGATGTAACGGTAGAATAAATATATTAGAGAGCAAGATATCCTGTTATCTCGACCTGAATTGTAGCTTTCATGGTAATAAAAGTCTGTTCTTGGGCTTTTTCCAGACCAAAATCTCCTAACTTTTGCACAGAATTCCGCATCGATCACTGTATTACAAGTCTTCGCATCCCTATGGTTAATTTTATCACAGGGCGTGTATTCAGGATCATTAGTTGTTCTATTTGCTGGAATATCATTTTACAGATTATCATGAATTTAAATTCTTGCTGTGTCAAAACTTTGCATTAAACAATAAAAACCTTATAGACCTATGATTGTTCTATCTACTAAACGAATCCTTGTATGTAGGCCTATGATTATCTCCAGTCCTCTCCTCTATCAATTAGGATCAAGGCATGTACCCTAAAAACACGTGCCTGGACCTGGCATTTCCAAGGATGATCCCGCACACTCTTGTGTGCTAAAAAAAGGAGCCAAACAATGGAAATTCACATCGAGTGTGTTTGATACTCGTGTCTGCGATTTTCAAAAACCTGTACTGGAACTGGTTTTTACAATAGTAAAATTTATTGCATTTTCTTGAGAGTACAGGTATACTTTCCATTTTGTTTTAGTTATAACTAGTTACATGCCCCGCGCGATACCGCGGGTCAATAATTTTTTGCATTTTAAAAATAGCCAAGATCTAAAAGTGTTAAGTTTTTTTATAAAGTTATACCCAAGAGTCTCAGTTTTGGTTATATCGTCTGATCCAAGAGTAATGTTTATAATATTAATAATAACATTAAACTTGGGTTAACCCTTATCATAAAAGTGTCTGGACTACAATACCAGATCCAATAGCATTAGACGTGGGTTTGGTTGCAAGGTCGTGTCATAAAAGTGTGATAATTAAATAGATTAGTTAAAAAAAACCAACAGGAAGAAAAAAACTAATGAGAAAAAAAAATGAATTAATTGGGTTAACCCGTCATACCTTGAATTCGTATCATGAAAGTTTGATAACTAAATAGAAAAAAAAAATTAACATTAATAATTTAAATTAAATGAAAAAAATTAATTAAAAAAAACAAAAGGCATCAGCCGAAAACTACTTAGAAAAAAATATAATATTAATAAACTAAATTAATTAAATAAAATTAATTAAAAAATAAAAGAAAAAAAAACTAAATATAAAAAAATTTAACATTAACAATCTAAACTAAACGAAAAAAATAATTTTTTTTAAAAAAAGCAAAAACAATTCCTGGTTAACTTGTCAAACCAAGTTAACCCGGGATCCGTGTCATGAATGTCTGGTAACTAAATAAAAAAAAAGTGAACATTAACAAACTAAACTAAACAAAAATTAATTAATTAAAAAGAAAAAAATCTGGGTTACCTAGTCAAACCATGCTAACCCGTTAAACCCAAGATTTGTGTCATGAAAGTCTGATAACTAAAAAAAAAAATTTCACGTTAACAAACTAAATTAAACAAAAAAAATTATGAAAATAATAATAAAAAAAATTGACGGGTCAACCCGGAATTAACTGGGTTCACCCGTGAAACCAAGTTAACTCATGAAACTCGGGATATGTGTCATGAAAGTCTAATAACTAAATAGAAAGAAATTTAACATTAACAAACTAAACTAAACGAAAAAAATTAATTAAAAAGAATAAAAAGCAACAAAAAAAAAATTCTATTTTAACTTGTCAAACCAAGTTAACCCGTTAAATCCGGTAAATGTGTCATAAAAAGCTGACAACTAAATAACAAAATCAAACATTAATAAACTAAATTAAACAAAAAAAATTTGTTAAAAAAAAAAACAAAGGAAGAAGCAAAAAAAATCTCAAAACACATAAAAACAAAACAGCTAAAAAAACTAAGACAACTTAAAAAAAAAAAACGACTAAGAAATCAGTGTTTTACTGTGGAAATAAAAAAATTAATTAAAAAAAAAACCAAAAAAAAAAAAATTTAGTTAACCCGTTAAACCTGGAATGCGTGTTATAAAAGTTTGAGATAGAAAAAAAAATTTAACATTAAAAAAAACAAATAAAAAATGAAGAACAAGAAAAGCAAAAAAGTAAAAAAAAAAGTCTGAATTAATTGGGTTAACCCTCAAACCAAGTTAACCCGTCAAACCTGGGATTCGCGTCATGAAAATTTGATAACTGCATAAAAAAAAGTTGACGGGTTAACCCATAATTAATTTGGTTAATCTATGAAACCCAGGTTAATCCATAATTAATTAAAAAGAAAAACCATAAAAAAAAATCTGGATTAACCCGTTAAATCCGGAATACGTGTTATAAAAGTTTAAGATACAAAAAAAATTTAACATCAACAAATTTTTTTTAAAAAAATATCCATTAAAAAAAAACAAAGAAAAAATAAAGAAAAAAACTAAAAAAAAAAAAGGCAGAAAGCAGGAAAGCAGAAGGCAAAAAAAAAAAAAAAAAGTAGCAGGGATCAGTGTTTTACTGTGGACTGCACAGTGCAGTCCACAGTAAAACACTGATCCCTTTTAGCTATATCAATTTAAAGTGTGTTTTTTTATAAATATATTAAAATAATATATTTTTTATTTTTTTAATAGAAATTAAATCAATGTTTTTAAATAGAAATTAAATATTTTTAATATTTAATTTTTATTTAAAATATATTTTTATTTATTTAAAATTATTTTTAAAATATTATTTTAATATATATATATATATTAAAAAAAAAAAAACACTATCTAAATACAAAACGTATTCTCTCAGCCAAGTAGTGTGTTTTGAATGAGTTGGCTATCGAGTACACTGTAACATCGTACCATTTGACAGCAAGACGACATTACTCTGAATTGTTATTTGGATTGTTTTTTTGTTCACAAAAGCAACGACACCAAAACGGGCTCTTATCTATCTAACATTCTAACTTGGTAGCTAAAAAACAAAACCAAATGGGCCAATAATCCGAACCCAAACTTCTTAAACGCGCGCCAATTTTAAACCCACCTTTGGCGCCCCGCCGAAAAAGAGTTTAACAAAACGCCTCTCCTCAGGTTTCTCACTTTACAGTCTCTCTCTGTCTCTCTCCCCTTCCAAATCACCACTTTTGCCTCACCTAATCCGCAATTGCACCAAATAATATCTAACCAAACCCTGTTAGGATACTGGTATGCAAACCCGACAAGATAAAAGGCTTAAATGAGAAATGAGACACACAAGAATTTACGTGGTTCACCCAATTTGGCTACGTCCACGGGCAAGTATAGAAGAATTTTACTAGTAATGTGGGAATTACAACCTCTCTCATATAATAGGAGAACAACTAAGAATCTCTCTATTACTAGGAGAAAACACCTCACTTACTCTCTCTCAAATACCTCACAATTTAGTGGGATTTCCCTCTTCACTCTCTCTTCCTTCTCTCTTCTTTCTTTCTTCACTTGGTGTGTATAATGCTTGGATGCTTGCCTATTTATAGGCAAGCATCCATGAAGGAGCAAGTGGCCAAGTTGGCCAAGTTGGCAAGTGGCCAACTATCTTCACATTCTCCCACTTGAAGACTTTGATGATTTAATCAAGTCTTCACACTTGATAATTTGTGATTCTTCAATCCTTTCAATACTTGCCATCTTCATGCTGCTTACGTTTCTGCTAGGCCACAAGAGGATCTGCACCATATATACTTATCAGTGTTGACTGGTTTGGTTAAAGCATCTGCTGGGTTTTCCTTTGTATGAACCTTCTGAAAATCCACACTTCCATCTTCCACCACTTCGCGAACAAAGTGATACTGAACATCTATATGTTTTGTTCTTGAATGAAACGCCGGATTCCTTGCAATATGCAAGGCACTCTGACTATCACAATACAAAAGAATCTTCTCTTGTTTGTGCCCGAGCTCCTCCATAAGTTTCTTCATCCATATTGCTTCTTTACAAGCTTGTGTAGCTGCCATATACTCAGCTTCTGTTGTGGATAACGCTACAACAGTCTGAAGTTTAGAGACCCAGCTCACAACTCCTCCTGCAATTATGAACACATAGCCTGTAGTGGATTTTCTTTTCTCAAGGTCACCAGCAAAATCTGAGTCAACATAACCTCTGACAGTGAATTCTGATCCTCCATAACATAATGCGGCATCTGAGGTACCCTTGATGTATCTCAAGATCCTCTTGATAGTATTCCAATGCTCTCTACCAGGATTTGCCATGTATCGACTAGCTGCTCCCACTGCTTGTGCAATGTCTGGTCTTGTACATATCATGGCAAACATTAAACTTCCCACTGCTGATGCATACGGTACTCGAGACATCTCCATCCTCTCTGCTTCATTGCTAGGAGACATACTTGAGGATAATTTGAAGTTAACAGGAAGTGGGGTGGAAATTGGCTTACAATCTTGCATGTTGAAGCGTCGTAAGATCTTCTTCAAATAATTCTTCTGAGAAAGCCAAATCTTCCTCTTACTTCTGTCTCGGTGAATTTGCATCCCTAGAATCTTGTTTGCTGGTCCCAAGTCCTTCATATCAAACTCCCTAGCCAACTGTGCCTTCAATTCTTGGACTCGATCTTTGTTGGGGCCTATTACCAACATGTCATCCACGTACAACAATAGAATGATGAAAATATCATTTTCTTCAAACCTCTTGTAATACGTACAATGGTCTGAACTGAGTCTGTTGTACCCAAGGCTAATTATGAAGGAATCAAATCTCTTATACCAACACCTCGGCGCCTGTTTGAGACCGTATAGAGATTTGTTCAACCTGCAAACCAAGTTCTCTTTGCCTGTTTCAGCAAAACCCTCTGGTTGGAGCATATAAATTTCTTCTTCAAGTTCTCCATGAAGAAATGCAGTTTTCACATCTAACTGCTCTAAGTGAAGATCAAATATAGCACACATCGCCAAGACTACTCTGATTGTAGTAAGTCGTACCACCGGAGAAAATATCTCATTAAAGTTTATTCCTTCTTTCTGAGCATATCCTTTCACCACCAATCTTGCACGATACCGCTCCACTCGATCATTGCCATCACGCTTTATTTTGTAAACCCATTTGTTGCCAATGGCCTTTCTTTCTTGTGGTAGCGGAACAAGATCCCAAGTGTTATTCTTGTGCAGAGCTTCAATCTCCTCTTGCATTGCTGTCATCCACATAGATACATCTGTGCTTTTGATAGCCTCATGGAAAGTTGATGGCTCTCCATCCTCTGTTAGAAGACAATATGCAATGTTGCTCTCAGTAACATATTCTGAGTGCCAAGCCGGTGGTCTTCTTTCACGAGTTGACCGTCGAACTTCAGGAGTTTCAGACTCTATTTGTTCTTGTTCTTCATGCTCTGGTACAGCTTCAGAAGAAGTATGATTCTGAGTATTTTCTATCTGGACTTCTGTAGTCTCCTTTAAAATGCTATTATTTTCTTCCATTTGCATTTTATCTTCTGCAAATATGACATCTCTGCTGATGACTACCTTATGGGCAGTGGGATCCCACAAGCGATACCCCTTCACTCCATCAGCATATCCCAAGAATACACATTTTCTGGATTTTGAATCCAGTTTGCTGACCTCTTGAGTATTGTACATCACGTACACAGGACTTCCAAATATATGCAATCGAGAATAATCAGCTGGCTTTCCAGTCCACATCTCCATCGGTGTCTTCAACTCAATTGCAGTTGACGGAGATCGATTTATCACATAACAGGCGGTATTGACTGCTTCTGCCCAGAATGACTTTTCTAGACCTGCAGCCTTCAACATTGCTCTTGTTCTTTCCAATAGAGTTCTGTTCATCCGCTCTGCCACTCCATTTTGTTGTGGAGTGTATGCCGTTGTGAACTGCCTTTTGATACCTTCATGTTGACAAAAGTTATCAAATTCATCACTGGTATATTCTCCTCCATTGTCAGTCCTCAAACACTTGATCTTCTTTTCAGATTCAAGTTCTACCCGCGCTTTGAAGGTTTTAAAAACTGAGAACACATCTGCCTTCCTTCTAATCGGATACACCCAACATCTCCTGGAGAAGTCATCTATGAATGATACAAAGTATCTTGCTCCTCCCAAGGATACAACCGGTGCTTGCCAAACATCAGAGTGAATCAGGTCTAAGATGCATTTGCTCTTAGTTGTTGACGTGCCAAACTTCAACCTGTGTTGTTTACTTGTAACACAGTGCTCACAAAAAGGTAAAGTAACCTTTGTAAGCCCAGGGAGTAACTTCTGATCAGAGAGAACCTTTAAACCTTTCTCTGACATGTGGCCTAGTTTTTGATGCCACATCATCGTCTTCTCTTCTGCAGGACTGGCTGATGCGATTGATGCTTCTGCCCCCTGATGTGTTTCTCCCATTAATACAAACATGTTTGCAACTGTCTTTCTTGCCTTTAAAACCACCAGCGCGCCTTTGACAATTTTCATGATTCCATTGTCTGTTCGGATCTTACAGCCAAGACTATCAAATTGTCCTACGGACAAAAGATTCTTCTTTAAGTCTTTCACATGTCGCACTCCTGAAATAGTACGAATTAAGCCATCATACATCTTCAATTTGATGGTACCAATGCCAGAAATCTCTACAGCATGATTATCACCCATGAACACTGTGCCTCCAGAGATAGGTTCATATGTATGGAACCAATCTCGTCTAGGGGTCATATGCCATGTTGCTCCTGAATCCATTAGCCAGACCTCAGCGAGCTCTTCTCTCTCTGTAGAGATTGTTGTTGCTTCACTATATAGAACCTCTCCATCTTCTGAGGTGCTTGCAACACATCCTTGAGGTCTTGATGACTCTGCAGTATTCTCTATACCCTTTTTAAACCAACAATCCCTTTTGAAGTGCCCTTTTCTGCCACAGTTGTAGCATTTCACCATCTTCTTACTTCTTGATTTGGATCTCCCCTGCCTTTGACTCCCACTAGAGCCACGCTCCGTTGATCTTCCTCTTGACACCAATAACGCCTCTGCTTGGTTTGAACTATTTCTGCCTCCTTTGTTTTTGCGCCTATTTTCTTCTTCCAAGATAGCGGCTGCAACATCATCAAAGACTAAATAGTCTGAGAGGATATTATTGGTCAGGTTGATAATGAGTTGATCATACGAATCAGGAAGACTTTGAAGTAGAAGCTCTGCACGTTCATTTTCCTCTATTTGTTGACCCAACGTAGTGAGTTGTGAAAATAGAGTTCTTATTGTGTTGATGTGGTCGGTCACCGATGTGGTTTCTGCCATTCGAAGGGTATAAAGTCTCCGTTTTAAGAAAATCTTAGTGTGCAAAGACTTGGACTCGTATAGCTTTGTTAGAGTTTCCCATATCTCCTTAGCTGTTTTCTTCTCCGCCACACTTGATAATACTTCATCAGCTAGTGCTAAATGTATGTTAGCAATAGCATTGTCATCCATCTCATTCCATTTTGCATTATCAGTGATCTCCGCGGGCCGATCCCCAATTGCTGCCAAGCAATTGTCTTTCCTCAAGATTGCCTTGATTCTCATTTTCCATAGTGAGAAATTGCTCCCCTTGAACCTCTCAATCTCGTACTTTGCTGCCATTGTATTCACCGAGATCTATTCAGCTATCACCGTTTCACAGTTCTGTAACGTATATAGAAATAGTATCGTGTGAATAATACTTCACTAAGTAAGTTCCCAGGAAAGATTGGAGGGGTCACAAACGGTCCCGCTTAAAACCCAATCTCCTTAGACAGAACTTCCTAGACTGTATTTAATCACCGCACTGATGTTCTATATACGCCAACAGTAACGTAAGTGAACAGTACCGTATGGATGAATAGTGCCGTATAGGTGAATAGTAACCGTAGACGTGAATAGTAACCGTATACACGAATAACTTTTGTGTGTTAACAACACCAACCAAGAACGCTCTGATACCACTGTTAGGATACTGGCATGCAAACCCGACAAGATAAAAGGCTTAAATGAGAAATGAGACACACAAGAATTTACGTGGTTCACCCAATTTGGCTACGTCCACGGGCAAGTATAGAAGGATTTTACTAGTAATGTGGGAATTACAACCTCTCTCATATAATAGGAGAACAACTAAGAATCTCTCTATTACTAGGAGAAAACACCTCACTTACTCTCTCTCAAATACCTCACAATTTAGTGGGATTTCCCTCTTCACTCTCTCTTCCTTCTCTCTTCTTTCTTTCTTCACTTGGTGTGTATAATGCTTGGATGCTTGCCTATTTATAGGCAAGCATCCATGAAGGAGCAAGTGGCCAAGTTGGCAAGTGGCCAACTATCTTCACAAACCCTAGATCTGTCCACAGTCGCAGAAATGGCTGGTCAATCTGACTCAAACATGTCTCTATTTTCTCCTGGAGAGGTCCCTTCCCTTCTCTCTACACACGATTTACAGATTTATGCGTGGTCGTTTATGCTTGGCTGCTGTTTTTTTTCTCACAGATTGAATTCATGGTAGAAGATGAACTAATGGAGATTGTTTCGAATTTGAGGATGAATTCTCTCTATTTTATCTGTGTAATCTCTCCTTCGCCATCTCTTATACGCACAGGAATTTACATGAGCGAATTTTCATTTCATTTCAGTTATTTATCCCTGTAATTTATTAATTTGGTGTAACGTCAGGGGGATTATGGTCCATTTCATCCACAATTAGCAGCTCAAGTGCCGCTCTGGTTAGCGGTGGCTTTAAAGAAGAGAGGGAAATGCACAATCAGGCCGCCTCAGTGGATGTCAATTGGTGAGTTTTGAACCTTGATTTGATTACTGCTTGTCTTTCAATCAGTTGTTTATCCTAGAGTTTTAGGAATTTTATCTACTTCTCTTGTATCCGACAGATGGTAGATTGTTGTCTCCAATCTTTCTCATTGTTTTCTTTGTAATTTTTTCCCCTCCTGGATTAGAAAACCTGGCTCAGGTTTTGGAACTGGAACGAGACTCTCACGCATTTCAGCCATTACCCTTTCATTACTTGGAAATCTCAAGACTTCTTTTCGATCAGTAACTACTGAAACATTCTCAGTTTATTCCACACTTCAGTGCTGACAATATTGAATGTCAACTCTAACTTTGTGAGTGCAGTGCACGCGAGGACATTCCCGACATGTACATGGTGAGCCTCTATGATTCCTTCATCTTTTTCAGTTATGTGTTTGGCATAAATTCATATTTACCTGTTTACAGGTGAGGTCACTTACCGAGGATATTAGAGATGTAAGATTTCATAAAGTGGAGACCAATTTAGAAAAGTTCACTGCATCTACAGTAACGGTATGCTTGCTATGTCTATTTATCATTTCATTGACCTTATACCCTTTGAGTTGAATGTTCTTTCAAGACGTGGTATTGCTGGAAAGAATGATCTCCCTTATGCCGGGACGTGAAGAGTGTTCTAGTTATCCCATCTATCTAAAATCTCTGTTATTGAAATAATTGTTAATAAGAACCTTCCAATAAAGTGTGCTATTTTTATTTGTTTTTTAACAACATGAATGTGATCTAAACCACTTCACCTAACTGAATAATGATGGATGTATCAAGAAATAATTTAGATGCAAGACTTAGAGAATCTGGCAGTGTCCCCAAGTGCTTCCGTGGGAGATATAGATTGTGAAATCAGGGGTAAAAAATCTTGTTCTTTCACCCTTCTTACAGACTTCAGTGTTCTGATAAAATTACTTATTTAACCAAAGAAGAAACGGGATAAAAGCACCTGACCTTTTCCTTTTAAGGAAATATATAAATATAAGAGAAGCATCTCTCACTGAAAATTCATGATGGTCTCTTGCATGTTGTTGGGTCAGGACACATCCATGAAGCATCTGGAGTACATCGCCTATCTAATAGAGCTGATTCACGGATTACATCGTGATCTAATTGGGACCCACCACCTTCGTTCGACATTCCGAGGATTCATCCACCATGGCTTTGATACCATTGTTAGGATACTGGCATGCAAACCTGACAAGACAAAAGATAAAGGATAAGATAAAATGAGAAATGAGAAATGAGACACAAGAATTTACGTGGTTCACCCAATTAGGCTACGTCTACGGGCAAATATAGAAGGATTTTACTAAGTAATGTGAGAATTACAACATCTCAGATAATAGGAGAACAACTGAAATTTCTCTATTATTAGGAGAGAACACCTCACTTACTCTTCTCACAAATACCTTATAATTTTATGGGATTATTTTCCCTCTCACTCTCCTCTTGCTCTCTTATTTCTTTTTTGTGATGCATATGAGGCAAGGATGCATTGCCTATTTATAGGCAAGCATCCTTGCCTTTGTCTTGCAAAACAAATAGATGTTCAGTATCACTTTGTTCGCGAAGTGGTGGAAGATGGAAGTGTGGATTTTCAGAAGGTTTACATAAAGGAAAACCCAGCAGATGCTTTAACCAAATCAGTCAACACTGATAAGTATATATGGTGCAAATCCTCTTATGGCCTAGCAGAAACGTAAGCAGCATGAAGATGACAAGTATTGAAAGGATAGAAGAATCACAAATGATCAAGTGTGAAGACTTGATTAAATCATCAAAGTCTTCAAGTGGGAGAATGTAAAGATAGCTGGCACCAATTGGTGCCAACTAAGTCAACAAAATGGGCACCAATTGGTGCCACTTGCCCACTTGTCTTTTGCAAGACAAAGGCAAGGATGCTTGCCTATAAATAGGCAGTGCATCCTTGCCTTATATGCATCACAAAAAAGAACTAAGAGAGAGCAAGAGGAGAGTGAGAGAGGGAAAGTAATCCCACAAAATTATGAGAAGAGTAAGTGAAATGTTCTCTCCTAATAATAGAGAGGTTTCAGTTGTTCTCCTATTATCTGAGAGATGTTGTAATTCCCACATTACTTAGTAAAATCCTTCTATACTTACCCGTGGACGTAGCCTAATTAGGTGAACCACGTAAATTCTTGTGTGTCTTATTTTTCATTTTATCTTATCCTTTATCTTTTGTCTTGTTAGGTTTGCATGCCAGTATCTTAACAGGATTAGATCACGATGTAATCTGTGGATCAGCTCTATTGGATAGGCGGTGTGCTCCAGATGCTTCATGGATATGTCCTGACCCCAACACAGTGAAGATGAGTTGACCTAGAAAGAGCAAAAATCTCAAGTGAGGTAGTGCTCTCCAGATGCTTTATGGACGTGTCCTGTCCTGACCCCAACACGGTGAAATAGAGAATGAAGAATCCTGGTTAGTAGAGAGTGGACAGATGAATGATCGTTTGAGGGGAGGCTCGGTGGTACTTTGTTCGAGGGGAGGATTGTTGGGTATACGACCAAAGTCCCACATTGGCTAAAAGTGGGGAGGATCATGGGTATATAAGGATGTACCAAGAGCAAATCCATAAGAGTTTAGGCTCAAAGTGGACAATATCATACCAATGTGGAGATTGGTGGTGTCCATAGTCCCTAACACATGCTTGAGCAGCCTCCTTGCTGCCCACATGCAAACAGCAACCAAACTTCATAGCTGAGTAGATGTTGAGACTATTATCAAATGTCATGAGGTTCTAGGTTTGCCTATTCGCAGGGTTACCGGAAAGCTATTTGTCAGTTGTCAGATGTAGTACTAGATTCATTCTTCATTATTGTTGTGATCTACTGTATCTTTGTTAGACAATGCATTCTGCAGTTCTATAAAGTGATCTCTTGAATTTGATATTTCAGTGGGAAAATATGTCTGCAATGGAAGTCAATATAATTCGTGCATTTGCTGGGAGGGCTCTGCAGGCGTTTTATAAGCATGATAACGAACAGCAAGCACCAGATACAGATAGAATGCTGGATAAACAGCCACAGATACCTACTGACAGGCCAAAAGTATGCTATTTCTTAATGTCAGATTTACATGTCTGTGCAGGGGGGGTCATATTTGTTCCTATTATTTTGTTATAATGCGATAGAGAAATGTGTTAGTGCAATGGTGAATGATGGTCAAGCTTTTTCTGCAATGCTGAATGCTTCTTCACTCTTTACCTCCCAATTATTGACAACAAAAATCGTGAAACAGCGAAAAAGAATTGGTGGACTATTATTTTAAAGTGCTATGCCACTAGCTTAGGTTTCCGGAATTTAACTAATTTTCTTGCTATGCAGCGTAATTTGAAGCCTCGATAAGAAGTCATCATCTACTTGAATTCCCTTCTGATCTCAACCTGAAAAGAGTACATTCCGTATATATATATATATATATATCCTGTCCCACGCTCATTGGTTTATGAAATGACTGATTGTGGTTTTATTATTGGACTTCTAGATTATTTTATGGAAGTTGCTTGAATGCTAATTTGGTTTTTTTTTGTAGTCAAGCATTTTTCTTTGCAAAGAGATGCCATATTTTGAACCGATTCAAAGCTTAATTTGAGATGAAATGTTTTTTCTTTTTTTGGGCTAAAAGAGCTTAGAAAAAGTAGTAAATGTTGGAAAGTTGATGTTTGTTATTCATGAAAATTCATTTTTATTTTTTTTTAGAAAAAGCTCATTTTCTTGGAAATCTTTAGTTGCTTTTCAGAAGACATTGTTTTTCACGACCAATTGCTTTCTCATATCTACATATGCTAAAAAACAAATATGTGCTTGCTACCAGTTGGGAGGCAATAGTGTTAATTGCTGTCATTGTATATCTATGTAGATGCCGTATGATTGACTGTATTTTGTTAATTGATACACCTTCAGTTTTCCTGTTCTAAACTTTTGTTTGATGACTTAAAGAAAGTGGCATGGTTCTGCCGATAGTTTCTAGAACTGCTGTTTGATGGCCAGCCTTTTAGGCTAGTTTTACGGAGACAGACATCTAATGCTCCAAGTGACGTAAAATAGGATCTAGAAAAGCTTGATCAGCCTTTTAGGCTAGTTTTACGACAGACATCTAGGCCTTGTTTGTTTTCTGGAAAGTAGTTTCCGGGAAATCATTTTTCAAACTTTCCTGTGTTTGTTTATCATTAGGAAAGTTGGTCAATGAAAAACAATTTCCGGTCAGCGGAAAACACTTTCTAGTCAACGGAAAACACTTTCCGGTCAATGGAAAACACTTTCCAGTCAATTTTAGTAAAAAAAAAAATTTGACTTGGTTTTCAGGAAAGTGTTTTCCTTTTAGCTGTGTTTCTTTTCCGGAAAGTGGTTTCCGGGAAAGCACTTTCCAAACTTTCTTGTGTTTGTTTGCCAGTAGGAAAGTTGGTCAATGGAAAACACTTTCCAGTAAAAGGAAAATTTGACTTGGTTTTCAGGAAAGTGTTTTCCTGAAAATTTTGAGGGGAAAACACTTTCCGGAAGTTGTGAAAAATTTAGAAATGTCATTATTTGCTGATTATATCAAATTTGATCCTCAAACTTTTGATTGTTATATATATTTTGTTTTAAATATTTATTTTTCAATTTCATCTCTTAAAATTTTATTTTTATATTAACTTTGGTCCTTATTTTTATAATTGCTATTTGCTTTTTTCTTATCATTTTTTTATTGAAATTTTTTATTTATCAAATTTGATCCTCATTCTTTTGATTGTTACTTATTTTATTTGAAATAATTTATGAAATGTTGATTATTATTATTATTATTATTATTTTCATTTTTCATTTTTTTAAAATTTTTTAGATTTGATCCCTATTATTTTGATTATTATTTGTTTTATTTGATATAATTTATGAAATTATATATATTTTTTTCAATTTCATTCTCATTCAACTTTTTAATTTGTAAGATTTGTTCCTCATTATTTTAATAAACTTGAGAAAAATAAAATATTAATAAGTTATTTTCTAGCTCATTTCCCATGACATAACCAAACACTGGAAAATGTTTTCCAGTTCATTTTCCATAACACTACCAAACATCGGAAAATATTTTTCCGGAATTCACTTTCCAAAAGGAATTCATTTTCCTGCAAATAAACGGAGCCCTAATGCTCCAAGTGACGTAAAATAGGATCTAGAAAAGCTTGATGAAGTAAACAATGAATGGCTCGTTTCGAACCATGAGGAGTTTGACTGGGCCATTGGAGATCGGTCTGTTTTCAATTTGCACCGAATCCCCAAGTCTAGTAAAATTGGTTGACAAGTCGAAAAATTATAGTATATTGTTCATCCCTTGCACTATCAGAAATTAGTTGAATATATAATGCTCGCCTCAGTAGTAATTTATTATCCCTTACACCATTGTTTATGACAATTATTGGATTCCTTTGTTTCAAAAAATAATTATTATTTATCCTCCTTTTTCCTCATTTTCAATTAAGCCATAATTAGATTCTCCTTAAAGGCTGACCCGTTTATTAATGATTAGATTCCCAAAGAGAGGAGAGGCCGGAAATAATTTTTTATCGTACAATTCAAACTCCATTGCAGTTTGTGCTTCCAGCATTGCATAAAACTGATCGACTCCCTAACTTTGTCAATTGTCATAATAGCTTTGTCATAAGGTGATGGTATATCGCTTTTCCACAACAGACTTTTTAGCATTTTGAGACTTAGAACATCTCCATTAGAGAGTCGAAAAAGTAAAATTAAAAAGATATTTTTTTATTTTTTATTTTTTTAATTATGCATTCCAACCAGCAGCCAACTGGAAAGCCAAAATGGCTCTTTAAGGGCAGCTCCAACGAAGCTGTCAAATGAAGAGCCATATATACTATGCCTTCTATTTTTTTATTTTCAGCACTCCAACGGGACATGTAAAGCAATAGTCAAAATGACTTTTTGCTTTGTGAAGAGTCATTTCTACATTTAACTGTAGAAATGGCCAAAATGGCCAACGACTATTTTTATAGCCGTTGGCCAACTTCTTTTTTTTTTTTTTTAAACATAGAAAATTTTGTCTATAAATACATGAAGAAAAAACTTGTAGTTTTAAATTTTTGTATTGTGCCTCACCCTTCTCTTAAATTTTAAAAAACAAGAATCGATTATTCTCCGGTTAATTATTAACATCGGTTGTGTTAATTAGCTGAAATTAAAAGGTATGCTTGTTTAAAAGCTTTTTCTATTTTCGTTTTAATATCTTTTGATTTTTTAGAATTTTTGTTGTTAATTTAATATTTGTAATGAGTTTTATTTCTTTATTATTTTATGTTTTTAATATGGGTTAAGGAAGACAATTTTTATTTATGTTGTAGAAGGCAATGCTTATTATTAATTCGCATGTATGAAAACTACAAAATTGTTAAACATTGAATGTGAGCTTCTTTTACACTTTCTTAAGGTTTTAGCTTGAGTTTTTTTTTAATGTAGATGGATTCAAATTTTCCAAGCTCTTTTACCAATCTTCTTATGAGTGGGTCAGAAGATATTCTCTCTCAACCAAGTGATTCTAATCAATTAATTGATGACTTACCATGCTCGAATTTAAATGTCCATTCGGCAAAAAAATCACAAAGAAGTAAAAATTTCTCACTAGAGGAGGATTGTTTACTTGTCTCTGCATGGCTAAATACAAGCAAGGATCCAATTACAGGAGTTGATCAACAAACAAAACAGTTATGGGCTCGCGTACATGCTTACTTTGTAGAGAATGGAGGAAACTTGAATAATCGTTCACAAATAAGCATCTCAAGTAGATGGCAAGAAATAAATATAGAAGTCGGTAAATTTGTTGGATTTGTTACTCAAATTGAAAATCGTCAGCAAAGTAGAATGACTGAAGAATCAAGGGTAATGTTAACATTCATTTCTATGTTGAATTGTTTAACATATATTTTAACATTATTTAATTAATTTATTTTTTTACCAGATTAATGATGCTCGACAAATATATGCTTCTTGCGTTGGCAAACGATTCCAACTAGAACATTGTTGGGTTATCTTAAGAAAAGAACCCAAATGGCAATTCGAGCGTGCAAGTCAACATCAAAGGTCAAACAAGAAACAAAAAGGTCATTGTAATGCAAGTCCGGCTTCATCAACTCCATCTACCCCTGATTCTGTTAGTTTAGGAGAAGATAGTGAACCATTGATTTATCAAGATAGACCAATCGGTCAGAAGGCTGCAAAGGAACGACTTAAACATAGACAAGGAAAAGATAAAGTTGAGGATGCAACTGTAACGAATCTGTTACAACAATTCAGGGATACTCTAGTTGAAATTGAGGATCAGAAGAAACAAGACAGAAAAATTATGTTAGAGCAACAAGCCATGCTGATTCAACAAAGTCAAGAGAAACAAGAAAAAGAAATTATGAAAATGGATATTTCTAATCTGGATCCAATTTCTGCAGCGTATTTTCAAAATAGAAAGTTAGAAATTATGCAAAAGAGGGGTTTTGATTTTTAATTAACTTTGATTGATTTATTGTAATGTAATGTATTTTTAATTAACTAGATTTATTTATTGTTTAATGTAATGTATTTTTAATTAACTAGATTTATTTATTGTTTAATGTAATGTATTTTTAATTAAATATTTATAAATTTATTTTTATTTTAAATATATTGTTATTACTTTTATAAATTACTCATATTAATTATATAATTAATAACATCATAATTATATTATATATAAAATATCTAAATTAGTTATATAATTATATTAAAATTAATTTAACATGAAATATATTAAAATATAAATGGCTTTTCTAAATAGCTTTTTACCATTGGAATGCACATAATACAAAAAGCTATATTTACACTATTTAAAAAGCCATTTTCTTCATTAGGCTTTTCAAAATGGCATTTTCCATTGGAGATGCTCTAAGTTGAGAGGAGCTATTTCTACATGTTACTATAGAAATAGCCAAAAAAAAAAATAACTTTGCCAATGGCTATTTTTATAGTCATTGGTCAACAATATTTTTTTTTCTTTTAAAAGCAAGGAAATAAACTTGTTCTTGTTTTAAATTTTTTTCAAAGCATGATTTTTTTAAAAAAAAATTTAAAATATTAATGGTTTTTTCAAAGTTTGAATTTAAATTTACTTTTAAAAAATTAAATTTTTAACAGTAACATATAAAACTGAAAATTAAAAATATTCATATAAATAAATTTTAAGTTTAATTTTAAATTATATCTTTTAACTTTCATATTATTTCATTAAATTTTATATTATTTTTATAAATTACTCATATTAATTATATAATTAATAACATCATAATTATATTATATATAAAATATCTAAATTAGTTATATAATTATATAAAAATAAATTTAACATGAAATATATTAAAATATAAATGGTTTTTCTAAATAGCTTTTTACCATTGGAATGCATATATTCAAAAAAAACTATATTTATACTATTCAAAAAACTATTTTATCAATTTAATTTTTTAATTTGGCTTTTTGCATTAGAATTGGGTTCCTGGCAAGAGCCAGCGGTGAAGGCTGTAATAATTTCAAGCTATCGGTGATTTCACTTTTTTGTTATATAAGTGCAAGTAAATTGTTTTTTATTTATGCAATTTAGTTATTGAAAATAAAATAAAATTAAGTGAAGCCATGATAATTTAAAGTCACGGAAGAAAAATTCAGGACCACCACATACTCCAAATAAGCAATTAAGGTTTTGTAGTAATTTAACAAGCAATGGTGTTTGTCGCGTAGTTTTTGGTTTCCTATCAATTATATGAATTATAAATGTTTCCTTCCAACATAGCTCGCATATGGTTCAGAAAAGGAAAGAAAAGCATGAGCTTGAAAGATATTCCATGATGATAAATACGCGTACAGCACCTGCTGTTTCAAATTGTTTTTATTCAAGGTGATTGATTCAAGATTCATCTCAATCTGGTACCAAGGGGATAAAGGAACAGACTACTACAACCTAGCAAAAGATGCACCAGCACTCCTGCGTCCTGCCAACAATCGCATTTCACTATCGGGGTATCTAGTTCTTTCCAGGGATGTTTAATAATTTTTAAAAATTATTAAACAGCCACTAAGGCAACTTAAAAAAACAAAAAAATATAATAACCTTGAAAACCACACATGTACACACACACGTATTGCATTTTAAAAAAATATTTTTTTAGATAGAAAATTCTATTTAGAAGTTATAAAAAATTTAAAAATATCATATTATTTACTTATTATATTAAATTTGGTTTTTAAACTTTTAATTGTTATATATTTTGTTTGAATTTTTTTTTCAATTTCATCTCTTAAAATTTGATTTTTATATTAATTTTGATCGATTGTTATTTATTTATTTTTATTTTTTTAATTGAAATTTTTTATCTATCAAATTTGGTCCTCATTCTTTTAATTGTTACTTATTTTATTTAAAATAATTCATGAAATTATAATTATTATTATTTTAATTTCATCATCTTTTAATTTTTTTTATCTATTAGATTTGATTTCTATTATTTTGATTATTATTTATTTTATTTGGAATAATTTATGAAATTAATTTTTTTTTAATTTCATTCTCATTTAATTTTTTAATTTGTAAGATTTTTTTCTTATTATTTTAATAAATATGAAAAAAAACATTATTAAGTTATTTTCTAGCTTATTTTTTATAATATAGTCAAATATTGAAAAATATTTTCCAATTTATTTTTTATGACACTACTAAACATATAAAAATAATTTATTTTTTTTAAAATTACTTTTGAAAAAAAAATTATTTTCTTGCAAATAAAAATGCCGTAAATGCAATCCCGTAACTTCACTGAAAAAAAATAAAAATAAAAAAGTCTCTTTAATAGTATCTTGACTATTTTACTGTGAGTAATAGTGAAAAGAAGGGGGGGGGGAATCTACTGAAATAAAGTTATATATATTTATTTTAACGGCAACAAAGTTATTTAATTGTGGAAAAAATACGGTGGATGAATTTATATCCGATCATTCCTGTAATATTTAATAAATCACCTGTAAAAGATGACTTGACCCCAGGTATAATTACAAGCTTTGTCAGTTTTGAGAAGAAAAGTAAAAAACTTCATTACACTTTTCCAATAAATATTATAATATATCCAGTCACAATATTTCACATCTACAACTTTTAGTTTTTTAAAAAAAAAAAATTAATTGGCCGATCACCTTTTAAAACTTGAGCTGGGTGGTCCAATTCTGGCCTTCGAGATTAATTGCGGAAGTGGCAAGTGTCCTATCCTCTTTAAAGGGACAGGCGGACAGCTGCCGCTAGCGAGCGTGTGGACCCACCGTAGACCCGCCACCGCGTGTGGCTCGTCTCTATTTGCAGATCAGGGGATGACGGGAACCTTCTTTTCCTTTTATGCTTTTCTCAATCAGCTCCTCTTGTAAGAACTGTAAAAAAATGAAGTTCCAGTATTTTCTTCTCAAGGTAGGAAAATTCCAGCTATTAACTTATTCTAAAAAAAATAAAATTATTTTAATATATTTTTAAATAAAAATTACTTTTGAAAATAGTCGAATAAATTAGCAGGGTAGCGGATTCAGGAGAAGAACAGCCAAATCACCGTCAATTATTGGATGCTAAGCCGCTGACGTGAGAGAAAGCTATCCGTGAAACTCACGTCATTTGCCATTTTGGCAATGACGGTGATTACTTTTTATTTAATCTTCCGTTACATCAAGTTGCTTGGTGACTGGGTCACCAATACCCAGATGCTGTTGCTTTGCAAAATCATCACACTTTCTTGCCCATTTTCTTTTATTATCTGCAACATCGTTTTTGTTATGTGGTTTGCTGCATGTATTTTTTTAAAATTTTTTTATTTTACATTTATTTTTTATATTAATATGTTAAAATAATTAAAAAATACTAAAAATAATTAATTTAATATATTTTTCAATCAAACATATTTTTAAAATGTATTTAAATTTAGATTGAAACACAAAAATAAAAACCTTTTAGTGTTTATGCCACCAAACCCTAACCCTAATCGTAAAAAATTATCACTTCCACCCCAATCTAGCAAAAATATACGTACATCTTGCCTTTTTAATAGTAATTAAAAATAATTAGAGTGTAGCTAAAGTTTTAAAACTTAATGTGTGTTTAGTATTAAGATGTAAATTGTTTTTTTTATTAATATACTTTTTAAATAATATATTAAAATATTATTTTTTCAGATTTTATTTTTATTAATAATATCAGCACATCAATATTATTATAAAATACTAAAAACTATTAATTTAATGTATAAATACACTTTTAAAATACATATAAACACAATTTAAAACACAATTCTCTAGCTTGACGACATAATTAGTAGGTTTCAAGAAATTAAATTTCATGAAAAGTTGAAATGTCAAAGGTTTATGCATGTAGTAAGACTTGAAGGATTTATTTGTTGAGGAAATTTAACATCGTAATGGATTATTGGGTAGGTAAAGACCAACCACACGGCAAATTGGAACGGCTCCTTGTTGAACAAAGAATATAATTGATATGCAGGTACCAGCCTAGATTGATTTTGCAGTCTTAACCTTATCCAAGTAATGTGCCAGCGCATTTTGGTGCATGAGGCTCTTCATTGAATCCCTTGAAAATAATAATAATAATAATTGAAGAAAATTATTCAATATTTCCTCCCTTTTACACCCAACTCCTCGCTACAATGTCAACAGAACCGAACCAATAAATAATCACAATTCCAAACAACGAACAAAGCACTGTAATTCCCATCCTTGTCCTTGAAATCAGAGGACTGACTTGGCCACGAAGAATATTATTACTGTTATCCAAAGGTTGTTTCCGTAATTCCATCTCCATCCCTTTCTTTATATTTTTCCTACCATCTCTCTAGCTCCCACTCCCCAATTCCTCTTCCCTCTCCCCTCCCTCCCTTCTGGGTTTTAGCTGCACGCCAAAAAAGACGGGAAATATAAGATAAAAAATATCCTTTCCTTCCCACGGCTCTACCTCCACCATCTTTCCAAACAACATAAAAAGGGCCACCGTGTTCTTCGTTTCTATGATCACAACACAGTTTTGACTCCAGAAATGCGTCATACTTGCATCGCGTTTCTGTATGCATAGAAACAAATTAAAGTTTTTTTAACAGATTCCATGTTTCGTTTACTATTTTCATAATTTTTGTGATTGTGAAATAACAACAATAATATTCATAAAAAGGGGAGAAGTTGTCTTGTTCTGGATTTATGATGTGTGCGGCGACGGCAACAGGGGATTGGTGGGTGAGGGGGATTGGTGGGCAGATCGGGGGAGCTTTTAGCCACGAGAGCGAACATGATTTGGCTCTCATGGTTAGCGATTTTCTCGAGAACGGCTGTAGCTCCGGTGCCGATTCCTGGTGTAGCAGCGATAGCGATTCTGGTCTCTATGATCTTCACCATCTCGCCGACAAGATTTCGGTAATTTTTAGTCTCACGTTTTTCCAATGTTCTGCTTTCTCTTACTAGAATTCCCTAGAATTTTTCAACAACAGCAACAAAAAATATTTCTCTAGAACTCATCGAGGTTTACTACCGAAAGAATTTATAATTCTATATAGAAAGTGAAACTGAGCTGAATTCATAAAGAATCAAATTGAATTCTGTTAAGATTTTTTTTTCTTTTGCTTACATGAAATGCTTTTTTTTTTTTTTTGTTAATTTTGTTTGGTAATATTAAGAGGAAGAGAGAAGACATATAAAATTATGATAATATTATTGGTTTTGATTTTCTGTAAAAATGGATGAATTAATTTAAGTAATTCTATGGTATAATTTCTCACTAAAATTGAATTGATTTCTGTAATTCGTGGAGGAAGAGAAAATTTAGATTTGACAATTGCGGTTATTTGCCTCTCTTCTCGGATTGTTGCGAACTTCTAGTTTTGTGTTATAATTTCTATGATTGCTTGTCAAGTTAATCAAATTGTTTTCTTTGTACCGAAAAAGAAAATGTTAGAAATCTCTGATACTTCCCCGGAGATCGTAAACTGAAGTGCATGTAAAGACTAGCTCAGCTTATATTTTGTCTGTCTGAATCTCATCTGGTGTACTGTCGTGGTTGTATTCTGGTGTCTGCAGTTTTGTTTAAATGGCAGTTCTTGTGTGGTTTCAATATGTTTTGCAGACGGAGGTTCAAATGATGACTTCCTTGCGCATCTAGGAGTTGTCTTTAATATTGCAATGAGCAGTCTATCTATTGATATACATTTTAACTCGTCACTGTTTAGGCTTGCTCTATTTGGTCATATAATTTTTTGCTGATTATTGTGCTACTATTGCAGTTTTACAAGCGCACAGTAGCTCAATATGAGAGTGACTTGTTGTTGATAGTTCATTCTCTTGTGCAATCGATCAAGGACACCGACCTTCACCGTGTCAAGTCAGGTCCGTGTAATGCAAGCTGCATCAACTTTTCTTTGGTAAAATTGTTGAGGCTTTCGGGATATGATGCTGCTGTTTGTGTGTCCAAGTGGCAGGGTAGTGGCAAGGTGCCGGGAGGTATGCTATCTTGTTCTTAAGTTGCAGTTCTAAGATTTCTTTGAGAGACTATAGGTGTAGAAGGTTATGACTTGGCTAGATTTGCATCGAGGGAATTGCCCTCAACATTTGCTCTGTTTTCAAACCTCTATAATGCAATACAAATAAGAAATTTGGTGGCTTCTCTGTTTTTATTTTTTTTATTTTCAGGAACTGTTAAACCCTTATTTCTGGGAAGTCTTTGATTTGCATAAGCATTGGTCTTTAGCATCTATCAGATTATCTTGCAAGTTCGTTGGGGCTTGCACCACCCTTCATAGGCAAACATTGTTTTCACTGGATAACCCCAACCTCAAGTTCTAATGTTCTACAAGTGCCCCCTTAACTGATTTAATCTGGATTTTATGGACAAGTGTTGATTTTTTGTATCTTGTGATAGTCCATTTGGAGGGAGGACCTTGTTTATCTTATTTGGAAAATGCACCCTATTTTATCTTGTTTCATGCTGCTGCTGCATTTGCTATTTTCTGAAGACTCGGTTCTACTTGTACTGTTTTTGAGAAATGTTCCTTATATTTAATGGCGCAGGGGATCATGAATATATTGATGTGGTCAACTGCATCAATGCTGGAAGCTCTGAGCGTGTGATCATTGATGTTGACTTCCGAAGCCACTTCGAAATAGCTAGAGCTGTTGACACTTATGATAGAATATTGAAGTCACTTCCAGCCATTTATGTAGGCTCCTTGACCAGGTTAAAACGGTATCTTCAAGTCATGGCTGAGGCAGCGAGATCTTCTCTCAAGCAAAATTCGATGCCTCTTCCACCTTGGAGGTCTCTGGCTTATTTGCAAGCGAAATGGTACTCACCATATCAGAGACAGTTTGGTCCAGATAATCAAAACTTTAGTCATGTCGATTCTTCATACCATGAGCAGTGTGGTGGACATTTAAAGAGACTGCAGTCCTCGCTCCAATTTGAAACAGAAGGAGAACGACTCATGAAGCCTATTAACAGTGATAATAACCGGAGGATGAAGTTTGAGAGGCGGAAACACTCTTTATTCAGGGCTCTTTGAAGTGCATAGAGTTTTGTCTGATAATGCAAATTCCTTTCCTTCTCTGAGAGATTAATTATATTGCGGCCTTCTTTTTTTCTTTCTTTGTTTTCGTTTGGCAAACAAGCCTGTACTGAAATGAAGAGCAGTTTCATTCAAAGGGGCACAAAAGACAACAACACGCCATGTTACTGAAGACTTCTTCATATTCCCTTTCATCTCAAACCCGGGGATCATATATATATTTTTTATTTTTCCTATGCTTGCATCAAGTGACAGTATCTGGTTTTCGGAGCTCCGGGGCGCTATACTCCTACTCATGGCAGCACCTCCAGCCAAATTACAAAGTACTTGTTTCACCAAGGTGCATCGTTCTATAGATTGCTGTTTTTCTTCTTCCTTTTGTCCTGATTCCACTCCTCGCTTTCTATTTTTAATGGCCGAGGAATTATTTTTCTTAGTCCCCTGTAATCTTGTTGAGAAACTAGAGTTACTTTTCTTGGACAATACGGGCTACACAATTAATAATTATTTGCTTTACTAGTCAAGTCTTCTACCCACCCTTTCTTGTCTCATCGTTGTTTCACTGCTTTGCCCTAGGAAAAGGCATCCTAACATGATGAACTCTCACTTATCAGCAAATACCATGTGAAATCAGAATCTATTAATTTTTTTAGAGAGTCGAACACATGTTTTCTCTTAACACGTTTCCCATGTTCCATGCACATGATGCATTCGTATTCAGTTGGCATTCGATTGAACTGGGACATTGTTGATCGTTAGTTCTTTGTTGATTTATCTGTTTAACTAATTTAGATTCCAATTAGCTGGGTAGGTTGTAAGATTAAACATTTCGGGCTGCACTATATAGCTGCCAGTTGGTTCTATTTCACTTGTGCTTTTGCCGTCCCAGGAGACCATCCTTTCTGTATACACTTTGTGCCCTTTTTGCTCTGCTGTGAGCCCGCTGCCAGCATTCAATATATGGCCATGTATGTCACCGAGCGTAATTAGCTGATGATTTTAGCCAACTATAGTAGGATAAGGAAGAATAGAAGCACAAATGAGGATAAAAACAGCAGCGAAATATATCAGAAGTTGATCCTTTTGCCCATCAAATAGAAGTGTACAAGTTTGGGTAGTTTACTTGATCATTGCAGGTCAAGAATTGTCAGCCGTGCAAGGAGGACTTCCTGGCTGCGGTCTTGATTGCCGGATGTGTCATTATAGAAACACCGTGCCCACACGTGAGATTGAAGCATATAGAGATTTCTGTTTCAAGAGTGGAAATTGAAGATCTGTTTCGAGTCTTCTGCAGCGGGTGGCCACACTCTTTTCTTCTTCGGACAACGTTCAATAACATTTATCATTCAACTAGATTTTTTATTAATTAACTTAAATGGAATTATTTTTTTATCAGATCCCAGGTAGTTCACCTGACTCAGTTCTTTTTAAACACTTCATTTAAATCAATCACATTCACACGTTGATATCTTGAAGGATGTCATTTCGTAATTCACGTGATCAGTTAAAAGCCATTAATTGCTCTTCTTTTTTTAAGGCTAAACAACTATGTATAGAGAGACTTGAACAGTTCTCACCTGTCCGTACATATGATGAGTTTCAAAAATTAAAATCTATTAATTTCTGTATTAAATTATTGCTATCATTTTCTCCTCAATTACTATCGAGGCAAAGGTCAAGACTTATTTGTAAGAAATATCACATGACGTAGCTTGTCCAGGAATCCCAGATGCAATTATACAACACCGTCATCGAGTGTAAACCATACAGACCCCCTCAAAACATAATAAATCCATAAGAAAGATCATAAGCTTAAAAAAAAGCAACAGAAAAATCGTTATGGTTAATTTTAATATTAAGCAAACAATAACTTGATATTTTTTAACTATAAAAATAGTCTAAAATTAGAAACAAAATAAACAGCACGAAGCATTTGATAAATATATAGGTGGTAGGGTTGGGCACATGATTAATTTTAATACAATGCAAACAAATTGATTCTGAGTTTGAGTACAATTAAGCAAAAATTAATTGTAAATAAGTAGATGTAAAAGCGGTACAATGCAAAACTAAGTTATTTAAAAAGTTTAGAGTAGTTTTGTTTTTGTGCTGAAAAATTATTTTTATATAATTTTAAATTGTTTTAATATGTTAATATAAAAATTATTATTTTGATATATTTTAAAATAAAAAATATTTTAAAAAATAATATTTATTAGATCCCAATATTATTTTGCTTTTCAAAATAATTTTAACTGGAAATCAAAATAATTTTTTTATTTTTAATATTTATTTATTAAAACAATAAAAAATAATAATTTTAAACTAAGAATTTTTTTTAAAAAAATCAAAAACATTTTTAATGCAAAACATCAGCAAAAAAGAAAATTACGGGCTACAAAAAGAAAATCCAGATGGATTTTGTTGTCGGGCCTACTTAGATCCTGTAATAATTATGGATGCAATTGTTTTCCTTTTCCATTTATGGACATATAATTCATATAGGACATCTTTATGCCTCGTTGTTAGCGGGTTAATAAGCTCACAATTCCCACTACTTTAATAAATTTAATAGGGGCCCTTTATCAATTATTTAACTTTTTATGACTATTTATTTCCCATCACTTAACGAAGTCTTTCCTTCGAAGTTTAGTTGTTAGATGTTGAGTTGGCGTGACAAGTAAGACTCGTTTTTCATCGCTTAACTACTAGTTTATTTATAAATATAATTTTTATTATTTTTTAAAGTATTTTTTATTTAAAAATATATTAAAATAATATTTTTTTTACTTTTTAAAAATTATTTTTGATATCAGCATATCAAAATAATCTTAAAATATAAAAAAATATTAATTTAAAGTAAAAAAAATAAAATTTTTTTAAATTTTTTCAAAAGTATTTTTCAAATACAAAAACAAATAGAGTGTAAGTCTTTTTATGTTTTAATCCAATGTTAAAATGATTCCGCCATGATTTTTACAACAATTTGAATTAGGCTATAGACTACTGTTGATTGTTGCAGTAACACTCACTTAACATGAATTTTATGACAATTTGAACTAACTTACTATTGGATTAGAAGAAAAAAAAAGTGAGTATTTGAGTAGAAGGGCTTGTTTAAATAACATAGAATAAGTAAAATGATTATATTAAGAAAATCAATTGATAAAAGGCCGCATTAAGAAAATTACAAAAATAAAAGGATGTTTGAGCTTAATAACTTTATTATTATTGTAATTTCGTAGATAATGAATTTAAATATTATCATTTTAATTTTTTATAATTAGTTTTAAAATTAAATAAAAGATAATAATAAACTTGTGTATGTTTTGTTCGAAATTATTTTTATTTATTGTTAAATAATAATATAAAATAATTCACAGAGCCTCCCCAAAAACTTAATTTTTAGAATAAAATGTTTACGTGACAGACATCACTCAACAATTTCTTGATTTCCAGACAAAGATGGTATTTTTATCCATGTGCAGAGGACCAGGAGAATACAGAGTCTTAGAGGAAGACAGGATAGTGTATCTGTATATGTTTGGTAATGTCAAAGTGCTATTTCAGAATGATTTCCTCTAACGGTACTCGACGAGGGTCAAAAGAGTCAACTTTCGCTAGGTGGTTTGCTCTGGTCCCCAGCTGGTTATCAGGCCACAAAGCAGAAATCACGGAGCCGGTTTCATCTCTATCTTTTAACAGCGCTTCCCATCTGTCCAGTCAATCTCTTATCTAATCTTCATAAATTCCACCATTAGACCTTCCCATCCAAATCAACCAAAAAAAATCAGGAAAAAGAACAATCGGTAGCTAGCTATGGTCGCAAAAACGAAACTTTCCCACCACCTCCTCCTCCTCCTCGTCTCCACCCTCCTCCACCTCTTCACTACCACATTTGCCATCGGTGTTAACTACGGGACCCAAGGCAACAACCTTCCCCCACCCTCCCAGGTTGCCAACTTTATCAAAACTCAAACGATTATTGACAGCATCAAAATCTTTGACACAAACCACGACATTCTCAATGCCTTTGCCAATACTGGCATTACTGTGACGGTCACGGTTGGCAACGGTGATATTCCTTCCCTTGCCAATTTAAACAGCGCCCGCGGATGGGTTGCTGCCAATATTGCACCGTTCCATCCACAGACAAGGATTAATAGGATTGTTGTTGGTAATGAAATTATGGCCACTGCTAATAAGCCTTGGATTTCTAATCTCGTGCCTGCCATGCGGACCATTCACAAGGCTCTTCTTCTCGCTGGAATCAGAAATGTTCAGGTATTACTATTCTTAATTACATTGGAAGATTTCCCTTTTTTTAAGGTTTCTTATGATAAAATAGTAAATGGTAATCCAAAGATCTGTAGTTTATTAATACTCTTGAAATGCAATTAAGAAAAATGGACCTTAACCTCTCTTTTTTCCTCCCAATTCTTCACAGGTCACAACACCTCATTCTCTTGGCATACTCTCAATCTCCGAGCCACCAAGTGCGGGCCAGTTCAGGCGTGGCTTCGACCGAGCCATATTTGCACCCATGCTCCAATTTTTAAGGGAAACGAAATCACCCTTCATGGTTAACCCGTACCCTTATTTTGGCTACTCTCCAAAAATGGCGAACTATGCTCTTTTCAAGCGCAACAGAGGTGTGCATGATAGATACACTGGCATTACATACACTAACATGTATGATGCAATGTTGGATGCTACTTATTCAGCAATGAGAAAATTGGGCTACGGTGATGTGGACATTGTAGTGGGCGAGACAGGCTGGCCCTCGGTTTGTGACCCTGGGCAACCAGCTTGTAGCATGGAGAACGCTGCTTGGTTCAATGGGAATTTGGTTAGACGTTCTAGACAAGGGAAAGGCACCCCTTTGATGCCAAACCGGCGGTTTGAGACTTATCTTTTCTCGTTGTTCAATGAGAATCTCAAACCCGGTCCGACCGCTGAGAGAAACTGGGGGCTGTTTAGGCCTGATTTTAGCCCAATTTACGATGCTGGCATTTTGCGCAATGGGCAGGTATGTTATGATCTGCAGAATTCATTTTTTCTTTTTACTAGAGGTGCTTGATTTGGTTCTCAATAATGTTCGAGCTTAGGTTTAAAATTCTATTATAATGTAGAGAGGCGGTGGTCGCGGTGGTGGAAGGCAGAGGCCCAGACCAACCCCAGGGAAGCAGTGGTGTGTGCCAAAACCTGGCGTTGGTGATCAAGCTTTGCAAGCAAACATAGACTATGCATGCAGCCAGGGTGTGGATTGCAAGCCTATTCAACCTGGTGGTGCCTGCTTTGATCCTAACAATGTGAGATCTCATGCTTCGTATGTGATGAACTTTTTTTACCAAACCCACGGTCGCCAAGCTTTCAATTGTGATTTCTCCAACACCGGTGTCCTAACTGCTGTCAACCCAGGTAAGTGAAATGTGTTTTACTCGATTCGTTAAGCTTAATTAATAGATTAAATATGCTTTATATATATATATAGAGTTGCAAGTTCGTATCTCGAGAAATATTAGTAGAATTGGTGCTTCGATAAGAGGAAACTATTTTCGTTGTCTAATTTTGGTCTCGTGTTTGTGTACAGGTCACGGCACATGCAGATTCATCTGAGATCGAGTGTCGAATGACTCGGTATCTAACTAATTAATTAAAATTTGTGCTTCAATAAAAAAGTAATTTATGTACCTGTTTGTTGTAAGAACATAGATTTGAAATCCAATCGTACGACATTTCAGCTTAAAACACACCACTGTTCTTCTTGCAAGCCATGTTATTGTTGAGAGTGCTCCGCAGTTGGGCTTTCATTTGTGGCTATGTCACTTGCTGTTCAGCTTTTTTGGACATTTCCAGTTCAGAAACAAAAATATGAAAACTTCGGCTAAAAGAAATGAAAAAGAAAGAAGGTGGTGGTGGCCACTGGCCAGGCCACCTACATTCATCTCCATAGGCTTAAAAGAAAAAAAGAAAAGGCAAAAGATGTTTGACAAAAGAATGAAATAAATTGACTAGCTGGAGCAAATTAAGGATCTAGATTCTTGATGTTATTATTATTTTTGTTTTTGGGGGGGGAGGGGCGCGTGGGCTCATTTACAAAACCGTGTACGCGTTACGCGTTCATGCCAATAAATATAAAGAAAGAGATAATCTCTCTCAATGGCAAGTCATGTTCCAAAAGGAAGGCAGTCGATTCGACTGGTCATTTTCCCACTGCAAAAGGACAATAAAAATAAAAATAAATCTGCCTCCATTTCAACTCATAGAACAGGGCCAACCGTGTCCAACCGCCACGTTTGACATCGACACAATCGAAGCATCGTTTCATGACCAGCAGTTCACACATCCATGATACAAGTCTCCCATGATACCCTCCACTTCCCAAGGCATTTCTTTCGTGTGGATTTGCAACACGGCTTCTCCATAGCAACATCTTGCTTCGCCACCATTCCAAGGGACCATCCGGCCTAAATTTACCCTTAAAAGAGGAAATATCCAAATCAATATCTTCCATTCCAGAATTCCGTCTCGTAAGATGTCAAAACATTGAACGCCAATTCCAGCTGGCTCTTCCTATATATTTCACCACTTCTCTTTGGATTAGTTAACTGGGTTCTACATCGACTCTCTAAGTTGCGTTCTTTATTTATAAAACCACAAAGTTTCTGACATCTCTTTCATATCTAAAAAAAAAAGGCCTCATCACATGGCCACTACCGCCACCACATCCATCACCACCGCCCTTCTCATCATCTCCACCCTCCTCCACTTTTCCACCACAGCCTTTGCGATCGGTGTCAATTATGGTACCCTAGCCAACAATCTTCCGTCACCGTCTCAGGTGGCTAGCTTCCTCAAAACACAAACAACCATCGATAGCATCAAAATCTTTGACACCAATCCTGATATTCTTCGCGCTTTTGCAAATTCGAACATCACCGTGACTGTCACTATAGGTAATGGTGATATTCCTGCTCTTGTCGATGTAAATGCCGCCAGCCAATGGGTTGCAAACAATATCAAGCCATATTATCCGCAAACAAGGATTAAACTCATCGCTGTTGGCAATGAAATCTTGTTTACTGGTAATAAAGTGTGGATTTCTCGTCTCGTTCCCTGCATGAAGTCCTTGCACCAGGCTCTTGTTCATGCTGGAATCAAAGATGTTCAGGTAGGATGATTTCTTCTTTCTATTGTCACATGAACCACTTCCATAAAAAAAAAAGGTCGATCTTCTTTTTGATATGGTAATCGGTAATTTTTTCCCCTTTTTTTCCCCTTCAGATAGATTTAGTTCATGATTTGTGCTCAATATTTAAATGAATTGATCAATAAACATCTGGATTTGAACAACAACTTTGAAATTAGTTTTCAAGTATTGATTTTTCGTAAATTTACGCAGGTCTCAACTCCCCACACCCTTGGAATCATGCACAATTCTGTGCAACCAAGCGCTGCCCGGATAAGGCCTGGCTATGACAGGGTCATATTTGCTCCCATGCTCCAATTTCTACGTCAAACCAAATCCCCTCTCATGGTTAATCCGTATCCTTATTTTAGCTACTCTCCGAGCATGGAAAACTACATCCTCTTCAAGCCTAACCGCGGCGTCCACGACACTAACACCAACATTACCTACACTAACATGTTCGTTGCAATGATGGACGCGGTTTATTCGGCAATAAAAGCAATGGGTTATGGTGACTTGGACATTGTCGTGGCCGAGTCCGGTTGGCCCTCACTTGGGGACCCGAACCAGCCCATGTGTACCGTGGAGAATGCAGTCTCGTATAATAAGAACATGATTAAGGTTGTCACTTCAGGGAACGGGACTCCGTTAATGCCTAAACGACGGTTCCAGACATTTGTCTTTTCTTTGTTCAATGAGAATCTTAAACCCGGTTCAACAGCAGAGAGGAATTGGGGTTTGTTTAGGCCAGATTTTACCCCGGTTTATGATGTTGGGATCATGCGCAATGGACAGGTATGAAATATGTCAAACTTTTCGCTTTTTTTTTTTTTTTTTAAGATAATAGTAGATAACACCTGATAAATTAAGTGTATTCTTTTGGGATGAACATTGAAAACGAAATTATTTGCATATGAAATTATGAATACATATTTCCGGCATTATGATAGCTTAATCTAAAACTTTCATATCACTTTCAACAATATTTGATTTGTTTATTTATTTATTTCAGAGAGATCTAAATAATCTTCAACTTTCCTCCTTTTTCCTTCGATTTGTCTCTCTTTATTCTGATTCTTTTCTTGATTCAATATCTGTCCTGGGACAACAAAGCAAAATTAATTAACATATATATTAAGCAGATCCTGTAATATTAACATTAAATTACTACAATCAATAACCCGAGGTATTCAGTATATCACATGCACATTCTAGCTAGCAGACAGATCCTCTCTAAAGTCCTTGCAGAAAGCCAAATTCTCTCTATAGCATATTGTTGATTAATTTTCTTCTTTTTATTACTTGTTAAGCAGTCCGATGGACCAACACCACCATCACCTACAAAAAGCAAGAAATGGTGCGTTCCAAAAGCGGACGCTACTGATAAAGCCCTACAAGCAAACATAGACTATGTGTGCAGCCAGGGTGTGGATTGCAAGCCTATTCAAGCTGGCGGTGCCTGTTTCAGTCCAGACAATGTCAGGTCCCATGCATCATATATCATGAACTCTTATTATCAATCCCATGGCCGCAATGATTTCAATTGTGATTTCTCTCAAACCGCTGTCCTCACCACCTCTGACCCAAGTAAGTCTATAAAATTATGAATTCTCTTTATTATTTTTTCTTTAGCTGATAAATCCCACTGATCAACTTCAAGTTAACTAGACCTAGAATCTGAAAGATGGTTGGGATTGCGTTAAATTTAATCTGAAACTTCCCACCAGCCTATATATAAATATATACGAAGTCATATTTGATTGAAGAGAAATTATTGTGAAATGAATTTTGTTTGTTAATATATTCTTTCTGCCTTCTCTTTGCACGCAGGTCACGGCACTTGTAAATACAATTGAGTAATAATTTGGGAGTGTAGCTGACCACTAGCAATGCAGGGAGGATCACTAACCTAAAAAAGAGAGAAAAAAACAGCGAAACATTTGGCATTTTATTTGCCTGTACCATCCATTCTTTATTGCTTTAAACATCTGCTATCTGTAAAAGGGATTTAGCCCGTGGGAAGGGACGCTTCCATCTGCACAGCAGCCCTGAAAGTACAGTTATAAAGTCAAGGAATGACAAATGTAATTTTATTAGCTGTGTTTATACATTAATGTTTATGGTGTCAGTGGTGCCCTCTAACATTATTGTTCGCTCATTTTCATAAATAAAATCAAAGTTCTATGCTGTTGAACACTTTTGTGGCCTTCAATAGGTGATCTCCACCCTGTTTTTTCTCTCTTCCTCTTGTTTTGTTTCGTTACCATTAGAAATCCTCCCCCCTTCTACGAGGATTGTGGAGGACTAGAGGCCCAGTCTGGAGAGCCACGGGCCACCGTCATCACGCGGCCCTTTTAACTAAGGCTGAAGCCTTCTCTAAACACACATCTGGGCTCTTGTAAGATGAGATGGGCCTGAATGAACATCGGAGCTCTTTCCTCTGAGAGATGCCGACATTTCGTTTGCTCATAGGTGGTGGCTGGTTCTTCAAGCGTGTAATAGAAAATTTCCTGGGAAAAACTTTATCAAAGCTTGTACTTGGAAGACACCGGTACTTAAAAGTTGAGTCTTGAGGATCAATCTCCAGATAATTGATTTACCAGTTGTTGGACCATCTACCTTGCACCCGTTGCAGGGTTAGTTGCATCATTAATTCTGATTTAAGCGTCTCCTAAGTTTACTGTAAATAGCATAAAAATCTGCAAAAGCAAGATTAGAAATCAAGGAAATTCTCGAGAGAGGGAAACACGACACTAATCATGGAACACTAACGTCCCATGAAAGATACAGCCAACCTGTTTTTGTCGATCTGCTATAACTAGAACCAGGAACCTCCATTAACCCATTCCGTTTGTTCTAATTAATTATGTTTTTTCCTCTAATCTGTATCATAATTCATTGATGTTGATGCTTGATATAGTGGTTACCAATATCGATATAATTTCTTTGATTATTATGTCCTCCTCGGATTGTGACCACGTCCAAAATAAAAGGAAAGGCAAAAGCTGTTTTTTTTTTTTTTTTTGTATTTTTCCTGATCCCATCATTCAAACACATAATGATGGATCGAATTAGTATCTAGAATGATTATTATCGATTGCCATTGGAGTGCTTGTCAAAACAAGAAGTTAATTATATTGATCCCCAACTTCAAATCTCACTATCAATTAAATATGTATCTAATCTTGACAACGAGAAGACTTTTATCTGCAATTTCACACACCATCTTATGAAACTCAGCTAATCTTGTCGGAATTTAGGTAGCCTACTTATCTTTCAACTATAGCACATGCAATTGATGCAACAGTTTTTGAAAACCTGGGTTCAAACAATTTATTTGGTGTGATACTAATTAATTGATCCCCGCAGCTCTTCTCAATTGAGATTCTATTTATTTTTGGATTTTAAAAGTATTTTTTTAAAAAAAATCATTTATTTTTTTGCTTCATAATATCATAATATCAAATATTCTATGCACTAAGCCACATTTATAGTGGACAAATCACATTTAAAAAAAAAAAAAGTTTTAGAATCTGTTCGTAATGGCAAGATTCATTTCATGCCACAGAAGGATGACTTTGAAATTCATCAAGGACGCATGATATTTAAACTATAGAAAAATGACTTGTTGATATGTAAAACATGACTCAAACTAGTTTTTGTTTTTTCTAATTATTTTATATATTGACGTTATTAAATTTGATAGGTCAATATTGACCTAATCAGACGAAAAAGTGAGACTGAAAATTCAATTCTTGTTTTTTTTTTTTGTTTAATTTTTTCCAAAACAACAGTATTTTTTTATCAACTCAGTGATGCATGAGTAGCTGACCAACAATGTGGTAACTGAGCTCTTAGCCAGACCTGACAACTGTGATTGAAACCCTGGCAGCATCTTTCAGGTTAGGCCCATGGGGTGGTGGCCCTTATTGCATGAGTTATTGCTTTTAGCTGGTCTTCCCTCAGCACCTCTAGTCTGGACCGGAATCTCTTTCCCGTGAAATGATTAAAGGCGACGGTGCCTTTGGAAGGAAACAACTTTAACGGGAAGACTTATTATGAGATGTCAAGAATGAGGTAAGCTCTCTCTCTCTCTCTCTCTCTCAAACACAAAGACAAAAGGTAACCATTTCTTATATACATATCTGAACAACTTCCACCAAACTATTGTCAATGGGTCCAGTTACAGCCTCTGGTTGATCTAACCATTGTTGTTGCTGTGAACTGGATGGAGTTCTGTTGAGTGTAATTTCAACAACACGAGTGTCTTTTAGTGCATTCAAATAGCCACACATTGCCTAACGGTAGTCCAGTATTCCAAGTATATTAAAATACGCGTAAGTAGATAGAATTGTAGCTAGAGAGTCAAATGGAAGGAATTAAGCAAGTGGGTGTAATTATGATTCCAGGAACATGTTATCTTTTTGATTGGGTTCGTTTCCAGTAAGGGGTTGCCGAAGTGTGGTCCTAAGCCCTCTGTTAGTGAGCTTTCGAACCCAATTTGGAAAAAATTATCACCTCGAACCCTAGATCTTCTGGGGGCACATGTTGTGCTCATGAAAGAAACCAGTAGAAATGCTGGGTCTGGCAAATGGGTGCTTGTGATGGATGTTATTGAGCAATGTTACAGTCTAAAAAGCTGTGAAAATCTCCACCAGCAGATCGTGACAGCAATATGTTATTAATATACCTGCTCTCCTACTATTTATGCGTACATTACTTGTCCATTCCCTGCATTTATTTGTGCTACCATATAGTACATTCGTGGGAGGCACCATGTAAATGAAGGCGCGCAAATAAGAAAAAAAGTTTAATTTATTTTTTATAAAAAATTTAATTTTTTATATTTTTACATTATTTTAATATACTAATATCAAAAATTAATTTTTTTTTAAAAAATGTTATTTTTATATATTTATATAAAAAATATTTTAAAAACTAATATTTACTACGCCCTGAATATACCCGAAATAACAATACTAGAATAATGTAAGCAGGGTATAAGGGCACTTGAGATTTTTTTAAAAAAAATAGATTAGACTTAATAACCCTTTGCAATGACACACTCAAATGTTAAAATATAATAACACGCAATAATAGGATAATCAACTATGTGATTCATCTAAAATAAACCTAATTTTTAATGGAGGAGTGACAAACATAGCAGGCATTGATAATGATAGCATAAAATAGGAGTTGATTTTAAATCAATCCTTATTGTTTTGCAAAATGATTTAAATAATTCCTCCAGGTTTAAAAATAAATAATTGGACTTTGTATTTTTAAATCTATTTATAACTTGATCCTTTTGAGCATTTCTATTTTTTTTTCATTTTTAAAAAATAAAAATAAAAACAGGAATAAAATAAATGAGAGAGAATAAAAACTGATTACAAAAGAGGATATTTTAAAAAAATATTAAATTAAATATGGTCAATATCAGTTAAATGATTAATTACTTATTTTTAAAATAAAAGAAATTATTTAATTCATTTTACAAAACCAGAGAAAGTAATTTATAATTTATAACAAATAGAGATGGTCTAGTTTAGGTAAAGGGATACCCCTCATCTTGACAGTCGTAATCTCTTAAACAACAAATAAAACCCAGACGGAGAAAAAAAATTATACTATATAACATAACTTAAAAAGTTTTAGATTGGTTGGCCATCACATACAACAAAAACACCCACCTCCTCCGAAAAATCACACCCTCCATGGAAGACAAAGAGAAGAAGAAACACCGTAAGAAGCAGAAACACCAACACCCAAATGATCAAACCACCAAACCATCATCAGATTTTTCTTTCAAACCTAGTTCAGAAGTGAAGGGTCTTCGTTTTGGAGGCCAGTTCATTGTAAAATCTTTCACAATCCGGCGAGCAAGGCCACTCGAGCTTCTAAAAGTCCTCTCGTATCCACCAACAAATAAGAACAGCGACAACAATAAGACCCCTTTCCCTTCAACAACAGCTTTTCTGCCTACAAACTTCACCATCTTAGCACACCAAGCTTGGCATACCTTAACACTTGGTCTTGGTACCAAGAAATCCAAAGTACTGCTATTTGTCTTCGAATCCGAGTCCATGAAGTTGGCTGTTGACAGAATATGGCCGCCGGAGATACCACTCGGAGAAGTAAACAAGAAACTTATTAGAGGCCTGAATGGTTGTGAAATGGCAAGATTTAAGTTCAGAAAAGGATGCATTACTTTTTATGTCTATGCAGTGAGGCGTGTAGGAAACATGGGATTCTCTTGTGCAGATGATTTAAAGATTATATTACAGTCCGTGGTTGCACTCAATGATTTCTTGGATCACACTGCTATGCTTGCCATGCCTCACCAAAGAAGCATCAACTATGCATCACCCCAGGTCGCCATGGCTCACTAGGCATGCTTCTTTTTGCCCTTCTTTTTCTCGTTTTAGGCCCTTTCTTTTGTTGATTCTAGTACTTATTGTCCTTAATGACGAGGGAATTAGTTTATTTGTGGGGGATCTTGCTTATGGGATTTCATTTTTATTTTTCCTTTTCTTCTAATTAACAAAAGGACTTTATTTTAGTCTAATAAATAAATAAATCGGAGTTTATTTGTTGCTGAATTCAATGTCTTGCATTTGCAAGTTTATTCACCGGTTTGACATGCAGTGGCACAGCTAACTGGCAATTCTGAAAGGGAGGTAAGCGACATTACAAATGGGAGTAATGCTGTTATATTCTTGTGATCTTATCTTGAAGGAATATTTGTGTACAAAATCATTATTTATTCATTTCCTTCTACCATTTCTGTTGTCTTTCATAAATTTATGGTAACAATATAGTCAAGAAAATTATTCTCGAAGAATATATATATATTCTTTGCAGGCAACAGTGCTACAGTGTTTTAGTTTTTTCTTGAGTGCTTCTTTGCAAGTGTTTGGTGATAAACATTAGTGACAGTTACAAGAAAACTGTGAGTAAATAAATAAAAACAACAACCAACTTCTTACTAACATAACAAAAGAATGATCAATGTTACGTTCAGCTTTTAATTATCTTCTTGATCCTCTCACATCTTTTCTCGGGGGGAATTTTTATTTGTCCCACAGAAACTGCACTGAGCCACGGATTAGAGATGAATCATGCCAATCCATAGCTATACATGTAATTGCCATCAGCATCGCAGCAGCGTGGCAGCCTCAGTCAATCCAAAATTTCCCCTCTCCAAAGACTCAACGGTCTTTTCTTGTAAATTGTGTTCAAGATCAATATGTAAGAACTCAGATCCAACCCGAGAACCCAAATGTCGAAGTTATACTTGCAGTCCTTCAATTGTTCTTGAAGTTAGAACTTACTGTTCCAGTGCCAATATTTAACTACCTTCACATTTTGTCATTTTACCATAATGTCAAGATTTTCTTGAAATCTAAAAGGTTCTTCTACGAGCATTGCATAACAAGCACTAACAAGAGGTTAATACACATGGTGACCGAAGAGTTTGTTGTTTTATGGGTGTGATGATAAGGATACGGAGATGATATATTTGGGTCAAGAGAAAAATAAAAAATAAAATAAGCCATGGGGCACGATAGAAAGAGAGAGAGCAGGTTAAGGGCCAACCTCTCCACCTCTACCAAAGCTTTATGGTCTACAAAAGTAGGGGAAGAAAAGAAAATCCTCTTTCTTTTTCACATTCCTTCTTATGGCTTTAATCATGCCATGGGAAGGCCCACCTCCAACCCATCCCTTTTCACATGAATCATGGAAGCCTCATTCCTTCTGCTCCTGAATATACAACAATAATACACCATTGCTAATCTATGCACAGTTTAATTCCATGTAGACGAGCGTGGCATGAGTACTGCAAAGAGGAGTGTATTGGACTCATAAGTACTCTCTCTGCTGTTTTATCACAGGTCTATCATTGGCTGTCACATGGTATCTGTCGAAATTACAGTAAATAAAATGTCCTTCCAATTAGCTTCTATGAAACTAAAGAGCCCAAAAAGAAAAGAATCAGATTTAAATAGTGTACTGGTGAATCGATTTGTATATATTCAAAGGTTTCCAGTGTAATTATGTCGGGGATGGGATGGGGTGGCAGCTTTATGTTGTCGTTCTTCTTTCTTGAAGATAAAAGCAACTTGCAAAAGCAGGCGATACCTGAAAACACACTATGATCCTTGCCTCCTAGGAGATGCTAAATGCTTGGTTTTTCACTTTTTCTTTTTCTTAATCCGAGGAATACCTCCATCTCAGATGTGTTTGCAGCAGCACTTGCAAATGTTTCATTACGGTTGGCTTTCCGAAGGGGTCTTAATATAAAAGCCTTCAAACAGTTTGAAGAAGTGATTCACAAGTTTGGTAGACAATTAAACCACCGACCTGTCTTCAGTCCAACTACAAACACTGGGATCTTTTGTGCCTAGGATCAATTATAGGGCTTGACTTCCAGCTAAAAAAAATGCATGAATTGAAAAAGTTCTCCAGAATTGACATTGCACTAAATTTGACTAAACTGCACCAAAACATGATTTAATTCCAGACATTTTGACTTTCGCTTCACTCTCCTCGAACATCGTGCCCGAGTTCTCGAGAAAATGTGCTGGGAAGTGGAAGATGGTTTCCGCGATTCGAGCAAGTAATTTAAAGTGCTTTCTGTCCTCCTGATAAAATTAGAGGTTATTGAGTTAAGGTAAATATAATTTCAAAATTAATACAAAGATTTCAATAGTCTAGTATAATAAAATAAAAAATAATCCAATAACATTCCAAAAAACTTGTCGATTTTTTATGTAAAATGGAGAAAAGTGGAAAGAAAATTGTTTCAAAATAATCGAAAGACCTATATTTATAAGGTTGAGTGATTAATAATTGAGTTTTTTATTAAAAAAATTTAACGAATACTTATATATACACACACACTTTTGGACAAAAAAACATGAAAAACTCAATTTTAGAACTAAACATTCGACTTTTTTCTTTATATTATGATTCTCAAATTTGTAAATTATTTTGATGATTTAACACTTGAATTTATTTTTTCTTATACCTTGAATTCAACAAAGTGTTCATTTCATTTTTTACATGCTTGCTAAATTGTTGAAACTGAGTTGTTTTCCAACACCATCATCTCATTTTTTATTAATTTAAATAGCAGTTGTAATTTTTCTTCTCCATTTTTTTAAAATATATTAATTAATGGGTATATGGTTAGCATTGAGCCTTACCTTATAAAGTAAGAAATTTAGTCTCCATATAAAAAACCAACAAGATGTTAGAAAAACCATATGATTTGATTGGCAGAGCTAAGCGGCAAAAGATAGAGTAAAGTTTTGGGCCAGTTTCGAAGCGAAAAAATATACAAACGCCCACCGTGGGGCTCGAACCCACGACCACAAGGTTAAGAGCCTTGCGCTCTACCAACTGAGCTAGACGGGCTTGCTGTTAACATGATACCAATCATGAATAAATACTGAATGTAAGTAAGAAAATACCAAAATATATCTGTCCAAGGAGGAGGGGCTTAGAGAGAAGCAAGAAACAAAATAACGTAAAACAGAATGGGATTTCTATGGACGATTGCAGAACTCTTGGTAGCCTTAGTTTTCATTATAGCTTCGTTCTTGCTTACTGCAGTCGTATCTGAAGCTTATAGAAGAAGACACAACAACACGTACCTTCTCTTCTCTTCTTTCAATTCCTTTCGTAATAATTTAAATGTCTTTTTTAAGATTCATATATAATCTGTGTTTATTATTTCTTTAGGCATGTTGATGCTCCTGCTTTCTTCGAGGATCCGAATTCCTTGAAACAGGTAAAATCCTGACGATGATGCTTCCTTTACTTTAAGATTTCGCCTAATTTAGGGAATTTTTTTAATTTTTAATAAAGGAAGTAGTGAACTTGATGAAGCCGAATGTTATTAACCATATGCCCTTTCTTAGTGAAGCTACGGCATTTGAAGGCGTAAATATTCTATCTTTTCTGTGAATTATATGATATAAATCGCTAATTGAGACCCGATGCAGCTGTTTATCGAGAGCTTTTTTTTAATGATTTTTCATTGTCTAGATTGGTTTTAACTTCATAATTGTTCAAACAGGAAGCTTTTCTGGTTAGGTTACTCAAGAAAGATCAAAACATAACCTTTTGACTTGAATCGAATTATGGTTTTGGGTTCGCTCGGCTTTGATTTTTATTACTAACATTTCACTGAGAATCAGGTGTACTTGCAGAAAAATAGGTATTTTGAAGAGGAAGTGGTGTGATTATTATAATTAGATCAGTATTGTATGATGGCAGCACATGTGCGGTCCCATTTAATGAAATATAGAAGAGGTTTTAAGTGAATCTTACATTTATTTTTTCCTTAAAACAGGTTCCATGTCCCCATATCCATGATCCTGCCGAGAAATATATATCTTTGGTTATTCCTGCGTTTAATGAAGAGCATAGGCTTCCGGGAGCTCTTGATGAAACCATCAAGTAGGTTTAACCAAATTAATTGTAGTTTATTATAGTGGTGTTGCTTTTTAATTTTGGAGTTTGTATCGAGCAAGAAGAGGCTTGGAGTATTGTAGCATTTTAGGTACATTGCATTTCTGTTTAAAAAAGAAAACTGTTTAAGCATTCTCATTGCCTGGTATGCAAAATGCAATGAACAAAAATGACGTAGACTTAGACAAATACAATGATTAAATGACAACACAGTGATAGGGAAACTCACTTGTAAATCATGGATCTGCTTGTGCAATATGCTCTCATTGGTCAGCATCTTCCCATCCAAAAGAATGTTCAACTTTTTTTTTCTCAACCCATTTTTTGTGTGATCTTGTTTTGTTATGGTATATGAGAAAATAAAGGATAGGAGATATGAGGAATACAGTTTCCTAGTAGTGATCCCTTAAAGTAATAAATTGGATCGATAACTATTTGCTATAGAACTAAGCTATTGGGATTTTAATGTTATCTGTGTTTTCACTTTGTAGTTATCTTCAAGAGCGTGCAGCAAAGGATAAGTCATTTACTTATGAGGTACCTTTTGTTCTTAAAATATGCTGGATCATTTTTTTTTTCCACAGCTAGTGATGAATGATAGGTTATAATGTATAGTTGTGAGAATCATCCAATGCATGAGAGTTTTTTGATAGTGGTTTCTGGAGCATCATTTTGGTGAAAGCTAGAGTACTGTAATTTGAAAAACAAGAAAAGAGATCCTACCAGGAACTCCATGAAGATGTTAGCTTTTATCCCTTTCATCTCAAAATTTTAGGTGTACTAATTAAGCTAAAAACCTTTTGTTTAGCGTGCTGTTCTATTTACAAATTGAGAGCTGTGTAGTGATTGATGCTCTGCCGCTTGTGTTATTACTGTTATGAACTATCGAGGATGAGCCATGTTCCTAGCATTTTCTTCATCTTTACATTGTCTAAATAAATGAATTTCTGAAAAGGTGGTGATTGTTGATGATGGAAGTGCTGATGCGACAAAACGAGTAGCTTTTGACTTCATAAAGAAATACACAGTGGATAATGTAAGGGTTATCCTTCTTGGTAGAAATCATGGCAAAGGAGAAGCTATTAGAAAAGTGAGTATAATCTAAGCTGTTCTTTGATGCAGTTATGTAATCTTTAATTCAGTTAGGTCCCATGTTTTCTCCCATGTTCACAACAACTCATTGAAGCTTTTTACCTGTGTGAAAGCATTGTAAAACAGGGCATGCTTCATTCACGTGGTGAACTACTTCTAATGCTGGATGCCGATGGGGCAACCAAGGTTACTGACTTAGAGAAACTAGAAAATCAGGTTTGTGTTAGCTACAGCAAGTTTAGTGGGTAAAAACATTGTAAATTTTTTCTTTCCTTTTTTTATAAGAAAATAGCTATTGCAATAACTTCACTTCAGACCATCTAATGCTTTGCCTATCAGATCCATGCTGTTGCTAGAAAGGAGTTCGGTTTAGGAGAGTCAACATCTAGCGATTCAAGTTTTAGAATATCTGATATCCCACTTGCTGCCTTTGGTTCCCGTGCTCACCTTGAGGAGAAGGCTTTGGCTACAGTTCAGTCTGATTGATTTTTCTCACTAATTCATTTTTTTTTTCTTTAGCATCCTTATTTTATGGTGGCCTTTAGTTGATATTCTTGCCTTCATTTCTCAGAGGAAATGGTACCGCAATTTTCTTATGAAAGGCTTTCATCTTGTGGTTCTCTTGACTGCTAGTTCTGGAATTCGTGACACACAGGTAAATTTCTGCAATATTTATACACATGCATGCGCCCAAGCACACACTCACTTGTGGTTGTTGGTTTGACACTAGCATAGACTCTTTTTTTTTAGAAACTTTAGTCAAAGCCTTGAAGCTCATGTACTGTGATGGGGTGAATATGGTTTCTTTTTTATTTTTTTTCCTTGATGTGATCTTTCGTGCATTACAGTGTGGTTTTAAGATGTTTACTAGGGCCGCTGCCCGGAAACTTTTCACAAACATCCGGTTGAAGAGGCAAGTATAAACAGTAACGATTAATTTTATCTTCTCTTCCTAGCTTGTAAAATTCGTTAGAAAAAACAAAGTATACTGATATCTGTATTGACACATGCTACTTGTTGGCCCTTACTCTATAAAAGTATCACCGGACATGGGTACCATAAAAATCTAACAATTCCAATTTAACCCATCCATTTAGCATGCTGTACAATGAGGCTACTGTCATAACATCACCACTCAGGGGGCTGGCTGCAGGGGAGGGGGGGGGGATAGGGGCACATATTGCATGTCATCTTTTTTTTTTTTTTTTTTTTGAGGGAGGGGGAGGCTTGTGATAATATCACACCAATTCTTGCTTAAACAGTGTCCATTGAGCTGTTGATCCACTTCGGATAAATTCTTAAGCTAGGCACCTTGGAAGAGTTCAAAACAACATTGATTTTTCTTTTGATTGCTCCTTGTACAGTTTATGTTGTTTAGGCTCTGTTTGTTTATGTGGTATTGCATGTGTTTTACTCCAATCATATATTTAAGTACTTGGTTAATCAACACATGCTAAAGTTGTCCCAAACCCTCTCTTGAAACCTTGGTTAAGAAAAGCTACCATTTGTAGCTTTTTTAAAACTTACTTTTTTAAACCGTAACCGTAAAAGCTATCACAATACCAAACACACATGTTTTCTAGACAAGTGCTTAATTTTATCTAAACTTAAAAAAAAAAAGTCATTAACATAAATGTAAACCCTGCAAAACTTTTGTTTAGATCTTCAAACTTAAATTCATTTGATTGAAATAATTAATGAATGAAAATGAACACATGCAAAAGAATAGACAAGTTGGATTGTTGTTTCTCATGTAAACCAACTGTGAAATGCAAAACATTGTTGGCGGGAAATGAATTCGGTAGACTAGGGGTTGTGTTTGGCAACCATTTCTTTCCTTTTGCAATCTGCTTGCTTTTATTCTTTCTTATAGGAACCAATATATCATGGACTTTGTGCAGATGGTGCTTCGATGTTGAGTTGGTTTTCCTATGCAAATGGTTTGGTATCCCTGTCATTGAGATTTCTGTAAACTGGACTGAAATCCCAGGATCCAAGGTGAACCCATTAAGCATTCCCAACATGCTCTGGGAGCTAGCGCTCATGTCCATGGGATATAGGACTAGAATGTGGAAACTTTGCAGCTGAGACTTTTCATTTGGAGTTTATTTATGAGAACTGTTGCGATCTTCTTGGCGTTTCTGCTCTCGAGTTATTCTGACACTTGATTAGGCAACGTTAAGGCATTCAAACTACGGAATACACCATTACAATGAACACCATTTCTAACCCTGCGGTTTCTGTAGGCAGTACTGTTTGAGGAGCACATTTTTCGATTCGTCTTCCTTGCTCTTGATTTTTGTTTCATTATTTAGAATCATATTTACAGAGCATGTGGTCAAACTATGCAGCTCATTGGTATAACAATGGAGGGCTCAGTGCGGACCCCTTTCTTTTGAATTCTAAGATAGAAAATTTAAAATGCCATCCACCATTTCTTTTTCCGCAGATTGTAGACCACGCATGACATGAGGCCTCCTATTCCCCTCGCTGCTCTTATTCAACGGATGAGATTTTTAATCTGTGTTTCTGGGTCCTATGATTCAGTGTACTAGTGCGAGCGCTTCTTATATTCAAACGAATCTAGACAGTGAAACACAATGGACACTGGACCAATACGTTTCTGTTCTCTCTTTGTTGCTCCATTGAAAAGCTCTCGAAGAGGGATTTCAACCAAATAGACAATGTCTTTAAGATTTTAAAGGGAAAAAAATAAGCAACATCAACCTTGGAGCCTAACCGGCACCCTCCACTGTTCTTAAGGCTAATAACAACTGGGCTGGACCATGTGAGAAATTATTTGAAAGAACGGGTAAAGTATATAGGCCTGGCTCGGACATCTAATTTGAAGTCTGAAAGTGGACTCGGACATCTAATTTGAAGTCTGAAAGTGGACTATTCATGAAGCCCGTATGTTTTTGCGAAAATATTTTTGTAATTTTTTTGCTTTAATTAATTTTTTTAAATTGTTTTGATTTGTTGATATTAAAAATAAATTATAAAAAATAATAATAATATATTATTTTAATATATTTCTAAATAAAAAAATATTTTTAAAAAAACCTATTATCACATATTCTCGATAATAGATAGGAGTGAGTGGCCGAAAATCGCAAAGTACAAGTCTTTCCAAAATTCTCAGGCAAGTCGATGCAAATGAAAGGAATTCTACAATAATAATAATAAAAAAAAAAAAAAAACTGACGATGAAGATGGCTGTGTTGCGGGCTGAACAACCAAGATGGCTCGCCGGCTTAGAGACTGACGACTAACAAATGATTTAGGGAACGGGGTTAGATCTATCTTTTCCATGTAAGAAGAGCATGAAAACATGCTAGTTTGACAATATATTTTGCTGCCAAATTGCGGCCTAACATGTAGCGGGTGGAGATTGAACCATGAGCGGTCCAAGCTTATGTCAGTTGAAGTTGGTCGGGTTTGCCTAAGGTCTTCATTCCTCACGTGAAGAAGTGGGATGGAACCCACATCGTTACTCCCAGTACAATCACAGGTTCACCACCAAAAATTAATTATTATAAGTAAATCTAAAAAGTGCGGGAATTTACTTTGCGAAATATGCTGTGGACTTATAAAATAATATCAACGCAATGTTTTTTTTTTATATCCTTTATCTTTTATCTTTTCTTCTTCTTCTTCTTCTTTTAGCTTTTGTTGAATCAAATTGTGGATCTATCTAGGCTAGTTTGTTAGAGAATGAGGAGATTAAAAAATAAAAGTGAAAATGATTGAGAAAAAAGGTGATATTTTTAGATTTTAGGGTGAAATATTAATTCTACCCTTAAAATATTTTTTATTGGGGATAATTTAGTAATTTCATAATAATCCATTTGACATTTCAGAATTTAAAAGATCAATTATGTTTTTTCATTTTATAATACACAGTGAAAAGCCCCTTGCACCCTTGATTTATTTTTTAAAAGTTTATGTTTCTATCTTTTTCATTCTTATTAAACAATTAAATGACTCACATGTCATTGGAAGTGGATTTTTCATGCGTTACATTTAAGGGTATTTTTGTATTTTTTACTCAAATATTTTATAATTATAGGTTTCGATTAAAGGTAAGTGTGTAATTTAATACATACGTAAATTATTTTTTTTAAAAAAAGTTTCCAACATGTGCATTTATTGCATGGATAGCCCCTATACCCTTAAGGTGGCACGTTGCCTTCTCAGGGAGGTGACATGTGTGGACAAAGGCTAGAAGGTTTGGCTCCTATAATATTTTTCTTTTCTTTTTCTTCTTTCTCTTCTCTATCGAGATTAATGCTTGGCATTTAAAATTTCAAGATGAACTCTTTAATTAACTATATTTGAGTATTGGTTCTCATTTTTTTAATTTGTAAATTTTGACATTGATATTTTTGTAAGTTGTCTATTTGTTTTTAATTTTATTTTTCAATCTAATTTTTTTATATTTTTCTTTTCAGGTTTGGCATCGATTCTTTTTTTTTTCCTTTTTTTCCTTACCTCTTTTGTAAACTTTTAATTGTTTTTAATTTTATTTTTTAATAAAAAAAATTTAATTTGTTATTGTTTTTAAATTTGATCCTCGTTTTCTTGGTTTTTTTTTTCTAATTCTTTTATGAAATTATTTTTTTTCTTTAATTTAGCCCTTCAATCAAAATTATTCATCCTTTGTTTTTTTTTTAATCTAATCTTTATTTTTTTAATTATTATTTTTTAAAAAATTTCTTTTTAATTATTATTATTTTTAACTCGTGACATAGGGCCAGTAATATGCCTGTAATTTTTAATCTCTTGAATCCTGATATTTGAGTAGATTGTTTACGACCTAATCCAAAATCAATCGTGGCTATCAACTAAACTTTATACCAAAACTATGTATATATATAATATACACAAATCCTTATACGTCGACCTGATCAAGTTCTAGAGGGGCAAATGACAAGACAGCAAAGATGTTCAATGACCAAATTTACCACACAGTTTCCACGTTAGTGGTATAATGCTGGCCTGTTGAAACTTGAAATCTTTCGCTGACTTCTATCCTTTTACCTTTAAATATTCACTTACATGTCTTTCCCCTCTCATTACATACGCAGACATGCACTTTTGAAGAGTAGTTGGTGTTTGTTGCTGCTAATGGAGTAGTTGCATGTATTACGTACGCGACTGAGACCTCCGAGAGAAAACAAAGTGAAATATTCTTCTCAAGTCAAAGAACATGGCTATGCTTCTAAACAAAAACAGCAAGATGGGCAGCCCTCTTCTCCATGAATTCAAGAAGCAAGCTTCTTTCTTCTTCAAAGAGAAAATCAAAACTGCTCGTTTGGCACTAACTGATGTTACACCAACAGAACTGTAAGTTAATACTCCTTCTCGTTTTTTGTTACTTTATATGATTTCGATGCCATACAATTATTAATCAACCCTTTTCCTGGTTGGTTCAAACTGTTCGAAGGTTGACAGAAGAGATCATAAATGGAGATCTTTGGGCTCCAGATACACGAGCTATGGGCGTTATTTCACGGGCTGCTTTTGAAGTAGATGATTACTGTAGAATTGTGGACATTCTACACAAGAGGTTTATATTTGTATATTGGGATTAGATTAATCTATTTGTCCTCTATGAAACTTAGAGATTATGCTGAAGGATCTATGTTTCTTCTTCGTTTCCAATTCAGGTTGATAAAATTTGATAGGAAAAACTGGAGAGTCTCGTACAAGACTCTGCTTCTATTGGAACACCTGCTAACCCATGGACCTCTACGGGCTGCTGATGAGTTTCAGTGTGATAAAGATGCCATTAAGGAGATGGCTAGCTTTCAGTTTGTCGATGAGAAAGGGTCGGTAGAGTTGCTTGTTGACAAATTAATTGATATACAATTTTAAGGGCTGCAGCCTCCGATTTTTATACTTTTTTGGTTTCGTTTGCAGATTCAACTGGGGTTCAAGTGTTAGAAAACTATCCGAGAGAATCCTGGAGCTACTTGAAAATGAACAGTTTCTCAAAGAAGAAAGGTCAAGCGCTCGTAAGTTAACACGAGAGATTCAAGGGTTTGGTAGCTTCTCCCAACGATCCTCTTCAGCTGAGGAAAGCTTAAAAGCATTAGGCTTCAGGACACGTTTGAGGTGTAACTCTATCTATAGCCAAGAACACAATCAAGAAAAAGATGACGAGTTTATGGACTCGAAGGGGAAGCTTTTGCACGAGGAAAGAATCCAAATCCATGAGTATACCAGCCATCCAGCACTAGGAAACCAAGAGAAGATTAGCAAAGAGGAATATACTGCAGAAGATCATCCATTCTGCGACAATCATCATCATACAACAGTATCCCTACTTTCTGATGCAGAATGAACTTTCCAAACTGTTTTTTTTTCCCTACTGGTTTGAGAGGACGTGAAGAAAAAAGAGAATGTGAAGATATGTGAAATAGGCCGAGTTTGTGTGTTCATATAAATGAGAGTTCTTAATTAAACAGACAACATATTTAGCAAACCATAAAATGTCTTATAAGATTCAAAAGTTTGTTCGCATCTTTACTGTGAAATCCAGACACTTGTATTGTATTAAGAAAAAACAAATATTCATTGTTTTTCAGTCTGTTTCTCCTCAACAGAAGCACTTTCCACTGGAGGCAGTGTCTACAAACAGAAGAATTAAAAGAGTCGGTGAGTTAGACATTTTATCGGACACTCTGAGCAGAGGGAAAGTTCGGAGATATAGAGGGAAAGAGGGATGGGTGTTGTTACAAGGCTGGGTTTGTACATGATGTGGACAACAGAGACGCCGGCAAGAAGCGAGACAAAGACAGCAACGCATGACCTCCCAAGTGAAGGAGTGCCCGTTGGTTGCTTTCCTGCTCCGAATTTTTTATTCATTTCTGGATTTCAGAAAACTAATCAACGGGTTCTGGTACTGCAATCTGCGGGTTCTAACTTTTTTGATTAAGTCCTAATAATTCAATAAAGATGGATCATCTATTGGGCCGGTACCTGGGCTTGAGGATGATTGGGTTTTGGCCCAAGATTCGGTCAGAATTTCCTCCCCAAGTTTTGTCCCCGACATGTCCAAATTAACTGAAAACTCGATCCCAAAAGTGAAGACTTCCTAAAAGTGGTTTTGATCTGTCATGCAGCTATTGAAATCTAGATCACTAAAGCAAACCCCTTCTATAACCTTAGGATTTGTGCCCTTCGGTAGAGCATCGGTTACAGGTTAGAACCTGACCCCTCTTATCCCATTAGGGCTTAGAAAGTGATTGGCGAATAAGGTGCAAAGAACAGCCCATGATTTTTAATTCGATATCCTTTTCCAACATGAAAAATCGAAATCAGCCTTTAATTGCCATCTTTCAATATTTTTTTAGCATTTTTTGAAACACGGCCATTGAGACTGCTTTGATGCCAGGCTTTTAATCATATTCAGTCCCAAGTTCCTTGTACTTCAAATGCTATTTGTTGCTGTAAATGACTCCTCAAATAACTCATGCAAATTAAGCAAGGACGTCCCACAAATCCATAAACAAAATTAAGGGCTTTAGGGTGGTGGTGCAAAAGAATCAAAACATCTCGGGATATTACTAATGAAAGAATTGGACCATTCTGGCAATCAACTCCTAGCTTCTCAAAAACCATCACTTCAACATTAGAATAAACATAGATGGATAGCAAAGCTACAGTGAAAAGGGTGCAAGCTGCACCACTTCTTTCCGAGAAATATAGCATTTTTTTTTCTTTTTTCTTCGACAATACCACCCTCGAAGCATTTAGAAGCACTTCCGATGCACAATTGATGGCCCTGACTCGTCATACTCTGCCTTTGCAATCCACATCTGCACTCGAAGAAACAAGCAAGAAAGCAATCCGGTCAGAAACCAATGTTAGAGTAAGCTTTCTATCAAGAACCATGCATGTACATAGATTTTAACTAACCTGCTGGAAGGTGCTAAGGGATGCCAAGATTGAACCACCAATCCAGACACTGTATTTCCTTTCTGGTGGTGCAACCACCTTGATTTTCATGCTGCTTGGGGCTAGAGCAGAAATTTCCTTGCTCATTCTGTCAGCAATTCCTGGGAACATAGTTGAACCACCACTGAGGACAATGTTACCATACAAGTCTTTCCTGATATCGACATCACACTTCATGATGGAGTTGTATGTGGTCTCGTGGATGCCTGCTGCTTCCATTCCAATCATTGATGGTTGGAAGAGGACCTCTGGGCAACGGAAACGTTCAGCACCAATGGTGATGACCTGCCCATCAGGCAATTCATAGCTCTTTTCAACTGCTGAGCTGGTCTTGGAGGTCTCTAGCTCCTGCTCGTAGTCAAGAGCAATGTAAGCTAGCTTTTCCTTCATGTCCCTCACAATTTCCCGTTCAGCTGTGGTTGTGAAAGAATAACCACGCTCAGTGAGGATCTTCATCAAGGAATCAGTGAGGTCACGGCCAGCCAGGTCAAGACGAAGGATGGCATGTGGAAGGGCATACCCCTCATATATGGGGACTGTATGGCTGACACCATCACCAGAGTCCAAGACAATACCTGCACAGCAAATCCACGACCAGTAAATAGGGTGTCCAAGAACAAAAGGGCAAGCCTTCAAGGAAGGCAGGGGGCTGAAAAGCTCATGATTTTCAAAAAAAAAATTGAACATAATAAAAATAATTGGAAAACATCAAACACATCCAAGCAAAAAACTGAGGAAAAACAAAGGGAAAGGAGACAACTGCAATGAGAAAACTCTAAATAAATCTAAACAGATGGAACACCAGCTCCAAGAATCAACCTAAACAACAGTCATATTTAGTCCTCTCCAAAATAATCTGTGTTGGCACATAAAATATTAATAATTAAACATAAGACCAGTTTACGTTTACAATTTAAACCCTCTGAATATTAACGAAATCATTTGACCTCTTACCAGTTGTACGACCACTGGCATACAAGGACAGGACAGCCTGAATGGCAACATACATAGCAGGAGTGTTGAAGGTCTCAAACATGATCTGAGTCATCTTCTCACGATTAGCCTTGGGGTTCAGAGGAGCCTCAGTTAGGAGCACTGGATGCTCTTCTGGGGCAACACGAAGCTCGTTGTAGAAGGTATGATGCCATATCTTTTCCATATCATCCCAGTTGCTCACAATACCATGCTCAATTGGGTATTTCAAAGTTAAGATACCTCTCTTGGACTGAGCCTCATCACCGACATATGCATCTTTCTGGCCCATGCCAACCATCACACCAGTGTGACGAGGACGGCCAACAATACTGGGAAAGACAGCTCTTGGAGCATCATCTCCAGCAAATCCAGCCTAAAAGCAAATATTGCAATCAGTTCACCCAAAAACAATACATAAACAATAAACAAGTTTAGAAAATTAAATCTGTTCAAAGCAGTTTCTAGAAAGAAGATCTCTTCTTAACAACATGATAAGCTCTAAATACATTTGAGCAATTTAGGAAAGGATCTTCCTATCCAAAGTAAGTAACACTGGAAATAAATTTGCTGAAATTTTCAACACCTTCATGCGTAGTTCTATAAGAAGATCAGACCAATGTTATTCTTTCTACAAAAACAATAAAGTCGAATGGCATACCTTGACCATTCCAGTTCCATTGTCGCAAACGAGTGGCTGAATATCCTCTGCGTCTGCCATCTTCTACTGCCTGTAATACCAAACAGTGATAATCAACAAAAAAGGAATAAATTTCTTTTATCAAGCAAAGCAAAAACATCAAAATCATCTCCTAACCAGCCATGCATTAATGCAAAACAGAGTAAAAGATAAAATATTGAAAAAAAAAAGAACACAAACAAGCAAATGAGTTTTTTCGCCTTCATCAGTTAAAAAACAAACAGCAACATTGCAAATCAATGTATCACATCTATAGATCCCATGTCTTATTACACAAACACCTTAATCTGCAAATATAACTACTGAACATTGGCCCCCAAAAAAAGAAAACGTAATGGCAAACCAACCGTCGTGTTTCCGTGTCTTAAAAACGGAAAAGAAATCGATTAGGAAAAATAAGGTGAACAAATATATTGCATCAAAATCAAAATGCATAAAAAAGACTTAAGAGAATAGGCAAGTAAATCTCGGATATCATTTCAGAATAATGTTAAATCACATTTTTAAAGCAATTGCAAACGAAATCTAAAGACACAGACATAAAGAAAAGTGAGCATTTAGACTCCATTTCCAACATTGTAATTACGGTAAAATTTAAGGTCTTCACTGTTAATTTCCCAATTTTCCTTCAGATTTTAAACAAAACAAAGCCGGGAATAATAATAAAACCAGATCCAAACATGGGATTAAGAAGAAACCAAAATGCAGATAAAAAAAATGATTTGCGAGCATGAATCGCACATTACAAAATACTAAAAAGCAAAATGCAGAATCAAAAGGAGATCAGATCCAGACTGCTATACAGCAGATCGAAGAGATAGAAGAGAGATTGATTGAAAAAGAAAAGGACCGACCTTGTTATAGGAGCAGGGATTTGAGAGAGAGAGCGAGGCTACGACGCAAACAAACAAAACTAAAAATGTTTTTTTTATTTTTTTTGAGCGTTTAGAAGGAGAAAGGAAGAAGCTCAATATATGGAACGCGAGATGAGTTGTGGGCCGTTGGATTCTTTTATTTTTATTTTGTGGGCACAACTTACAGAGAGGACCGCGTCATGCGCTCTTCTTTTTTTCATATTTCCTGTCTATCTGGGGTTATTATTTCTTGCTGGATCCAGCTCCTTCCGGTTTTCCAGTCATTTCCTTTTTCTTCTCCTTCCTGTCTTCTCTATTTTACCCCTCCACTTTTTTCCCTTTTTACAAATCTTACCTGGACGTAGTGTTCTCGCTTGGGACGGTGTATTTTTGAAATGTTTTGATTTTTTTTAGTTTTAAATTATTATTTTTTATTTTAATGTATAAATATCAAAAATAAATTTTAAAAAATAAAAAAATTATTTTAATATATTTATAAATAAATAACACTTTAAAAATAATCTCTACAGCACTCTAAACAAACCATAATAAATTACTATTATTGTTTTTTTTCCTTTTCTTTATAGATTATTAGATTTTTTACTGTGGTAAATATGCTGTCAAAATCTCTCTTTTTTATCTCTTAAATGACAAAACTAGGAATTTAAATATGATATTAGCTCAATTTTCGTGGATGAGTATAATTTTATTACAAAAAATAATTAAAAAAATCTACCATACTATTTAGAGCACACAACTGTTATAGAACATAAACTTGGTATCAAGTATCAACCACTGTGTATATATACACATGCATGCATGCAAGTATTTACGTTAGTCTTAAGAAGACGTTTAATAACATGAAAAAAATGGTTTTGAAGGAGATGATGGATTAGTGCGAATCGAGCTACTCTTCTTCAAGTTTCTATTTTTAAATACCATTAGTACAGGCCACAGCCCACTATCTGAGTATTTTAAGAGAGAGTTGCACATGTGCACAGCTGCGACAGCTTTTCCCTTCATGAGTAGAAAGGGTAGGAACATTCCTTTGATTATGAAATGGCCAGGAATGGAAGCATCAAAGATTTTGTTGGATAAATGATGCAGTCTAGCGTTTGCCTTTTGTGCTAAAATGACCATTCTAAACTAGGTGGTGCGACCTTTTCCAGCACATAACAGTTGGAGTGCGCTTCCATGGCTCGGACCCTTTCTCTTTTACTTGGACAATGCTAGCATTTGAACTACTAGGGTGGGCTCGTTTTGGAGCAAAAAGGCTGAAACCTTCGATTTTCTGAAGTGTAAACGCCTGTTTTTTCTCCCTCCCCGTAAAGTGGTTGCCGTATAAGCAGCAGTATGCAACCATTGGCGATGATGATTTGGTCACCAATGTTCCACGTATGCAAAGCATCAATGATCGATTCCACCAGACCTCTAAGCTTTAGATAAACACCAAATACAATGTCGAGGGATTGAACGAGCTTGCTCGTAGAAGATGTAGTTTTAGCGCTGCAATTTGTGGGATGGATGCAGCAGCATTAGACATCTGCTAGATGAATTAGGCTATTAACACGTTGCCTGTTGTGAGCAGACTTCTTTGATGGATCATAAATGTGAGTTTTATTTATGATCTAAATCCTTTTTTTCAGTCTGCAAGCAGGTTGGCTAGTAACCTGTGTTGCTTCAGAATAAGTTCTGATGTGACATGGATAAATGAATTTTCACCCACCACTCAGTAAACAACTGCTACATGGCCTTAATTGGCATCAACAGCAAGCGAATGGAATAAAAAGAAATAAAAAAGTACCAAACATCGTAACGAAGCCACCATTTCAACAAATTAGCTAAAGCAATACGATTCAAAAAACTATTCCAAATAATTCAATACAAGAAAGGAAATAAAGGTTTGACGACGAACTATCCTCGTTGCTAAGTTTCCATTAATTTAAGCTGTCTAGAATAAAAGCCTACGATCCTCGGGCAATTGAATGGGAACGTGAACTCCACTTTCTACCAGACAAGCACCGAAACATGAGATTCCTGATAACAAATCAGACGACACACCAAAGCAGCTGACCTGTGGCTGAGATACCAGTGAATCTACAGGACTGGGGGCAGTATAACCCATCTGCGTGGATATTTAGGTCTTCCATCCTTTCCATCGAATAGCTGTAGAGGGCAAGATGGGATGTAAGCAACAAAAATAAGAATGCCAAAAATTCAAACGGAAGGTAAACCACTCTTTTATGTAGTTGTTTTGAGATGAGTTTCTGATATCAATAACATAAAAGCAAGCCAGGACAATTAGAACTGTAAGTAGAAAGCATGTTGATGCTGTGCAATCGTATTCTTCATGCCCAAGTTTTCACTCACAATTATCTACACTAGGTTAAAATATCCACCTTTCCAATCCATTATTATCCTCCAGTAACATGAATACAATGTAAATTTTCCCGATGAAGAAGAAACATTAGGATGCAGACCTCATTTGAAAAAACCCAGCAACTATTTAACACCTTATCTTGATGAATGTGATGGAATCTGAAAATTTGAATCAGTTAAATCCAACTCAATTCTGATAAGCCTCCCTCCAATCCAAATTTGCATGAAGGCCCACCCACAACACATATCTAAAAAGATATGCATGTGTTTGCAGGAGCACAATATATGTATGATTATAGGATTCAGAAGCTAGTAATCTGATATTGTCTACATCAAACCATCTTATATACACATACAAGATCTCATTGCCACATCAAACCAGGTTGGCCTATGTGCAGGGAAAGATTTACAATTTTCAACTTCTTATGAAGAAATATAAGGATATATATGAAGCTACTGGTTCAACAAAAATAACAGAAAGTTACCTTCTTCAATCTTCGATGCTTTGCAAGGGCCCAATTGGTCATGATGGAAGTAGCAACCACGAGAAAAATGTAGCCAGCAACAGTCTGGGTTGCAATGTTGAAACCTAACCATTGATAAATCTCTGTTGTGTAATTTGCACATGTAACAATATTGAAGAGAAATCCACTTGGGATTTGATAGCCGCCATTCCCATCTGGACGGCGAAGATTCCTCAGCAAGATATGGCAATAAAAGTTTGCAAGTTGACAAACCAAGCCAAAGCCAAAGCCAATCTTCATTTGAAGATCACCAACAGGGGTGTAAAGTGGATGGTTCACGTAGTAAGCGATATAGGAACCAAAGGTCCAATAATAAGCACAATTTCGAAACACATTGGAGAGCGGAGAGGTTGCATGGCTAAACCGGTGCACAAAAAATGTTTCCATGATGCGTTTGAAATAGTGGAAGCACCAGTAGTACAATGCATATGTCTGAACTGGGTGCATGATATGCTCTCCCTTGTAGCCCAAAAACTGGTAGACTGGGAAGTAGTAAAAAAAAGGATAGAGCACCAAAGGACCCAAGTATTCAAAGAAAAAGAGTGTGCGGTAGGAAACTTGCGGACCCAGGTCCTTGAAAAGAACAGTTAAGCTGTCTAAATTCCCATCTTGGTATTCTTTGAGGTTCTTCTTGTAGTTGAGTACAGTGGGCCTTTCCTTTGATCCCGGTGGAAGAGGTAGGGTCAGTCGCTGTCTTGCAGGGTAGAATTTTTTGGCTGTTGATGTAAGACATGCAGAAATGGTTATGGAAACAAAATTGCATCTGATGCACCAACTGCATACACAACACTCCTATGTACATGTGGCTCCTTGGGGGAGGGATAAGAAAAAGTAGGGGCTAGTGTACAAATGAAAGCAGACATAAATTTGAATTTTGTCAACAAAAATTTCAAATTTCAGATCTAATTTCATGCTTTTGAGCTCTTGTTCTCAATTTTAAGGATCACATATCAAACCCCTTCCACATCACTACTACCACCACCCTAGCCAACCTAAAAAAGAAAATCACATCCCCGATCTTGTGAGTTTCATCTCAATGATGTATGAGACATCAAATCAAAAAACTTTTAGAATCTTTTTGCATTAAAGAAACTAATCAATACAAAACCCAACATGATTTCATGATATAGCGAACAAAATTGAGTTCTGTACAAAGAAAATAAATAAATAAATAGTAAAACTCAAATACAACAACAGAACCTTCTTCAAATATAATAACCATTATAATGACACAATCAAGGGCAAGAAAACCAATTCCAACAGCACTTGTTACAGTGAGGAAAAAGAAGCAAAATGCATATTTCTCCACCATTAAGCACCCTAAGCCAATCTACAAACTCTAACACCATCATAAAGCAGAAAAAAGCAGCTTGCCAGTTCCAAAAGTTGAATTTACAACAAAGGAACTGATATCTCTAAGAAAGCATCATGATTCATGCGCTTCTGCGAAGAAACAATACCCATGGCATACTATGAATTCCTTCGGATTTCCTATCTAATCAAAATTTGTGAATTAATTTATAGGAAGAGTTTCGGTTTTTCATCTCCAATCAAACTCAAACCATACTAAGATCCTGAAAGTGATTTAAAACCAAATTCCCAATCTTTTTTTACATAACAAGAGGAGCAGAATAAAGAACTTACTTCGCTTATGAATAGCCTCTTGCAAATCAGCCACTGTTGCCTACAAGACAACCAAAACAAAGAAATTTACAAATCAAAACGCACAAGACTTTTTCCCTTCATTTTCCTCCTATCAACCAAACATGCTAATAATAAATACAAGACAGAAAGTGTGTAATAAGCATACCGAATCACTAAGCTCAAGGCCCCCTTTAATGACCTCTCTACCACTGCGAGAAACTACGGTCACCTTCATTCTGAAGATCAAATGAGTGAGACACGGTTCGCCAAATGTCAGAAAAAGCAAACCCTTTGAATTTCAAAGAATTCTGTTCAAGATTCGGACAGAAGTAGAGACTCGGAACTGAAGCTCCAAATGGGATTTGGTTCTTCGATGTCTCCGCAAGACAAATAATAGAAATAGCAGTGTCTACTGTGTAGGCAAGTGCTCGTACTTGTTGTGTATTAAAGGTGTTGGTTGGGGTAGGAGAGCCAACCATCATCTTAATTGACGGTGCGTTTAGGTTTGTGTTAGGAATTAGATTATCGTTGGGGGTTATTGCTTGTGGGCCAGTGTTGATCGTCCCTGATCTTGCCATCTCATCTTTTCAGTGATCCGACGGTGGGTTTTATTATAACGTTGTTCGACGAATTTTTCCTTAACACCCTTTTCTTTTCGTATTCAGCACGAAGATACTTGGAACAGAAAAGGGATTTTGCATACCATGCATGGTCCCTCGAGTATCAACGTTTGGTCAAACCAAACACTATGTTTTATTTTTAGTTAATTTAGATCCTCAACTTCCAAATTACTTACTTACATCCAGTTATATAAACTTGGTGGCCGTCTAAGAGGATTGAATTCGACAAAAGACACTGGAAGCAAGAGATATGGTTCAATCGAAACTGAACTCTAGGGATTAGTTTGAGCATATGCAAGAGCTCAAGGGACCACCCATGTTGTTGTTTTTTTTTAATCTATTTCTTGTTTTCTTGAGAAAAGAAGAAGAAGAAACTTAAAGCATGCTTGACCGTTAAAAGACTTAAAATTATTTTTTCTTCACTTGACAGTGTTTATTTTTACTGACTATATGTTTAGAATTAAAAAACATAATTATTAAATCAGATCGATCTGAGTTTACTTAATAAAAAATGTAACGCAATTTAAAAAATGTCAAAACAGCTTTGCATTGGATAAAATAATTAGATAAATAATTGATCTAATGTGTTAACTTACTGACTGAATTCTAAAACCAAGGTTCTGAAAACTATGTTGAGAATTGCTGGCTCCGTTCTTGTCATACGAATTGGTGACCAAACACGCGTTTTCCCAATTTGTTAACGCAAGCTTCCTAGTAACAAAAAACTTGGTTTGCTCCTTTTAAGTTCTTTGAAAAAATTGTTGTTTGAAATAAAATTTACTAATGATTGTTTTTTTTTAATTTTTATTTAAAAATATATTAAAATTATTTAAAAATTATTTTTAATAACAATACATCAAAACAATTAAAAATATATAAAAAAATTAATTTTTTTTTAAATTTCATAAAACAACGTTTAAGGACCTTAACAGCAGTAGAAAAGCCTATCATTTTAGGCCTGAGAAATAATGTGAACTTCACACATATATTTCTTTACACATTTTTGTTGAACTTTCTGCTAATAACCAACAATCCATTGCCAAACTTCAATAAGAAAAGAACCTTGGAAGCTCAACCATTCGGTAGAAACAAGTTATTTCATTTTCATTGAACAACTCCAAGTGACATTGCAGAAATAAGACAAATAATATCATGTTTGAGGAACAAAAACCTTTTACGATGCACTTCTACGTTCAATTTGTACAAGAGGAAAAACCAAGAATAGTTAACATCTTACAGGGGTATTAATGGTGGCAACAAGATTACAACAAATACACAACATGAATCAGCAGCTATAATTCTTTTTTCCAAACACTTGATGGTGCAATCAAGATTACAACTAACACCCAACATGAAGCAACAGCTATATTTCCCTCACCATTCAAAGAACTCTAGCATTTTTTAGCGACAGTTGCAGCCTATTCCAAGAACCTAGCATTTTGAGCAGCAGTTGCAACCTATATTCTAAGAGCAATTCCAGGGAAACTTAATTTTATTTTTTTTCTAATCTTTATACTAGCTGATGCAAAGCTTCTTTTGGTAAAGTTTTCCAGATCTTGTGTTTATACTAATTGGTGCAAAGCTTCTTTTGGGAAAGTTTTCCAGATCTCGGTGGCTTGGATCCTAAAAATCAACGAATACTTGTTATCATTGAATTATATGCGCCTGTACGAATTGCTTACGTCCTAGTAAAATAGATGGTAAGAAACTTAGTGTCTCTAGCATTATTATAAAGAAAAGGCATTTTTCACATCTTTATAACATTACACCAGTCAATCAGCAATGAATGATTAACAATTTTTCTAATTATGAAATTATTATTTGTTGCCATAAAAATTTCTGACGTATTTCTTTACCTGGTAGCCGGTTTCACAAGCCCAGGACCAAAGTTGGAGAAGAAAAAATGAGTCAAACAAGGATTTCAAAGACGATCTTCCTCTGAAAAATTGGAAGGGTAACATCTCTCAACTATAACAAGCTCCCCCTTCACAGACCACGTCTGTAAAACAACACAAGACCAAAGATAAAAAGGAATGCAAATGACATTCTCTAGCTTTAGCTTCTTAAATGAATAGTTTTCACTAGTGATTTACAATCTGCAATTTACAGGGAAAACCTAAAGAAAACTCTCCAGAACTTTCTTTTATGGATTTTGCCTCTTTAGGATATCATTCTCAACTGTTTCTTTCTGACCTCAAGGGGGAAAACCTTCAGAAGATTCACCATTTTATTTCTGCTTCTTTCTCTCTATCAAAAATTACTCATACTACTTGGCAACCTGACTAGTGGGTGTTGTTCAACTGCATGTCTATCAGCCAAGTATCATAATTCTTAAGGTCAATGTGTTACAAATCAATCAGTAATCATACTCGGAAAAATTTCCAATCACAGACAACTCCAGAACTTCAAGTTTTCATCTTACATGCAATTTTTATATGGTGATAATAGAAGCATTCTTCAATAAACATTCTTCTGAGTCATCATCAAATCTGGAGAGATACAAAACCATAAAATGAGCATCACATATGCCAGAGAAGACTAAAAATTACATCAATTTTAGAAAGCCAGTGGAGCCACGAAAGTAAAATATGCATTAAACTCACTACGCAAGTCTGTGTATACCCTCATGCTCTGTCTTGAGCATTCTCACGTGCTAAAATCCCCTTCTCTATCTGCACCTTGGCACAAAACTTAATTTTCAACCACTCCTAACAACCTCGAACTGGACCCTCTCTCCAATCAGCAGAACCACAACTCAAGCACTTCCTGATCAATAGCTTCACTTTGTATCATGTAGCTTTCGGAACATATTCCTCATTACCCCTTCTGCTTGTGGTACCACTCTGCCATCAATCTCATCACCTTAGCAACAGCATCCTTACACAACTTAAAGTCCTTCCTATTATCTCATCATGCCTTATTGTCCTCCCCCATCAACTTTTCCAATCACCATTTCCCACTTTTTGCGCAATTTAAGAGGGTGAGGGATCTGTGTTCATCCACTAAATCTTTTAAATATTTCAATCACATAGAACCCAGTATTGGAACATTTGTAGTTGCCGATATGCATCAGTATTACAAATTTCCCTTAGAGTATATTATAGCAACTTAGAGCCATGTAATAACCGAAGAAAAGAACATTATTTTGATTGTGAATGGTAAATATATGAGAGAATAAAGAAGAAGAAAAAGTCATTCAAACTTATGGGATGAAATTTTTAAACTTTTTTCCTCAGTCATGGACAAGTGCTCTCAATCTAAGAATTAAAAATCACGACAATGAGATTCTGTGTGAATAGCTAATTTCTCACCATCCAATCAGATACTGGTCAGCATCGGGAGGCAACTTAACACTGTTATAGATCAAGACATTTATGTTCAACATTCAGAAAGAAAAAAGAAAAGAAAAAACAATGATCACATCCACTAGGCCTCTAAACTTTATAGGAAATGAATGAGATCGCAGAAAACAGATGAATTTGATAACCAAAGCACATTTCTGTGCTTGATGCTTGGAACCATCAACAGGGTGCTGGGAGTATGGAGAACCCTATCCATTACCTACCTAAACTCGCTCCATCTTGGCAAAAGAAATCTCATCCTCTTAATTGTCACATCCCCCAAACAACCTCACCAGGCCTACCTCCGCTTTTCATCTGCAACGAGGTTAATCATCAACCTTTTTGACTCTGGATAAGTCATGTCAATATTCATGTTTTCTAATCAAAACTTGCAGACAATAAACTGTACTTGAATGTTTACACTGAAGTCGATAATTCAGTTTCATAACGAGGCACAAGTAATGATGATGAAGTATGAAAAAATAAAAAAAGTCAATCAAGCTTGAAAGTTGAAGACCTTCACTACAGCTTTGTGCATGGTGCATGGAATAATATACTCCTTGACCAAAGGAAAAGGAAAGAAAGAAAAGAATGCAAGAAATAGTAAGCATCGTTAAGAAGCCACAACTAGACAAATTAGTCAAACCAGCATCATCCAAAAAAAAAAAACTCTTCCAAATAATTTAAGACTGAAAAGAGAGTGAAATAGAAAAGGGATTCAACAGGGGAACTGTCCTTGTTCCTTGAGTTTCAAATAATTTATGCTTTCTGAAGGGGACACTGAGATTTCCAGTAACCAGGTGAAAATATCACCCGCACTTTGTACCCAAACTGTGACAAAGTACCATAGTCTGGGATTCGGTGACAAGGAATCCAGATTGTATACCACTACAGCTAACAAAAGGCAGAACTGCCAGTTATTCTATGAGAAAAGGGACATTATGGCCCCTCAGAATGGATATTCAGGTCTACTCTCCTTCCTATCAAATAACAGCAGAGGACAAGGTGAATTGTAAGGAACAGAATAGCATGGAAAAATTAGGAACAGTGATACATTTGTTTTCTTCAAGCCCAAATATTGCTTACTGCCATCAAATCTGAATCTTTTAACAGTTTAATCTAATGCAAATCTGATATGTTGCAGATCCAAACCACACATGAAGACCCGCCGGCGATCTTAACTTTTAACTCCTGATGCATATAAGATGAGACTGCAAATTCAAAAGCTAGTGTAGTCATCTTATGTCGCCCTTGGCAATTATAATATACACTCATACAATCTTATTTCCGCAACAACCCAGGTTGGACCATAAGCAAAGCAAGATCCACATTATCCAACTATTAATGAAGGAAAAACAACAATATAAAGCTAACAACTGGTTCAACAGAAGTATAGAAAGCTACCTTCTTCAATTGGCAGGTGCTTTGCAATGACCAGGTTGGTCATGATTAAAGTAGCAACCACAAGTAAAGCATAGCATAGCATGCCAAGTCTGTTTTGCAATGTGAAACCTAACCAATGAATCTATGTTGTGCACTCTGCACATGTGACGATATAAAAGAGAAACCAGTATGGGATTGATAAGCTAACATTGGCATCTGGACAGCAAAATCCCCTAAAAAAATCATGGAAATAGCACTTCAAGTTTTGACAAATCAAACCAGAGCCAAAGCTAATCTTCATTTGAAGGTCACTAACAGGGTGGAAAACGGATGGTTCACATACCAAGCAATGTAGGAAGTTCCAATAATCAGCACAATCCTAAAAGCATTTGAGAGCAAGGTTACATGGCTAAATCAGAGTGCAAAATGTCTCTATGATGCATTTGAAGTAGTGGAAGCACTAGAAGCATTAAGCATGTCTGGCCTGTTTGGATGATTTGCTCTCCCTTGTAACGACAAGAAAAACATTGGCTACAACAGTCTGTTTTGCAATGTGAAACTTATTCAGAGATGATCTCAGTTGTGTAATCTGCACAAGTCACAATATTAAAGAGAGGCCTGTATGGGATTTGATAAGCCAACATGTGCATCTGGACAGCAAAAATTCCTCAAGAAAGACATGGAAATATAACTTCAGCTGGACAGTGCGAAAGTTGATATTCTTTTGAAGGTCACCACTAACAGGGTGCAAAGAGGGTAGTTCACATATCAACCAAAGTAAGAAGTTTCAATAATGAGAACAATCCTAGACGCATTTGAGAGCAAGGTTATGTGGCTAATCAAGGTGTAAAAAAGTACAGATGATGCATTTGAAGCAGTGGAGGCACCAGAAGCATAAAGCATGTCTGGTCTGGGTAGAAGAAACATAGCCTGCAACAATGTTTTGAAATGTGAAACCTAACCACTGATGACCTTAGTCATGTAATCTGAACAAGTGACCATTTTTAAAGAGAAACCACGATTTTATAAGCCACCATTTGAAATAAGGACAGCAAAAATTCTTCAAGAAAGACATGGAAAACTTCAGGACTTGAAAAACCAAACCGGCGCCAAAGCCAATCTTCACTTAAAGGCCACTAAAACATTAACAGGGTTCAATGTACACGGTCCATCGTAGTAAGCAATGTAGGAAGTTTCAATAATCAGCACAATGCTAAACACATTCGAGATGTTTAATGACTTAATCAGGGAGCAAAAATGCCTCTATGATGCGTTTTGATTAGAGGAAGCACCAGTAGAATAAAGTATGTCTGACCTGGGTGGGCAATCAATCTCCCTTGTAACAAAAAAAAAAACAGTACCCAAGTTTTCAAATAGGGAAGACAAAGGACCTATTATTCCTGGAAAAAAAGCTGTACGGTGGGAAATTTGTGGACTCAGTTCCCCCAGCACAACAGTTCAGTGCTCCAAATTCCCATCCATGAGGAATTTCTTGTGGTTAAAGGATGATGGACCTATCTTTAATCCTGGCAGAAATAAGGAGGTCAGCTGCTGTCTTGGAAGGTAGAATTTTTCATTGTTGTTGTAGGGAAAGCAAATAAGATCCTTCAATAAAATCACATCTGATGCTCCAGAAACATAAAAGCACCCATTATTTACATATTGTTAACTCAAGACAGGAAACAGGGGCGGAAAGAAAAACCTTATGATTTATGATCTTATAAATTGAAAGCCAATCACAGAACTTTATGGGTTCTTTTGCATGATGAAATTAAAACTCAAAACGATATGAAGATTTAATGAATAAAAAATAAGCTGTGAGCAGACTTTGCAAATGTAAATAAACAAACTAAAAGCCAGATGAGTCCTCTTCACGTGTAATGACCATAATAATGGCATAAAGTCATAAATTATATATAGGATGACAGACTTTGAGTCAATAGCTATACGCTTCCCTGCATACAATTAAAAACTAAACACAATATTTGCCCTTCATTTTCATAGCAACCGAACATACAAATATTAAAAGAAAGAAAGAGATGAGTATATGGTAACACAAAGGTCAAGGCCTCTTTTGATGACCACTCTACGACAGGTAGAAACTACAGTCACCTCCATTTTGGAGATAATTGAAAAGAGAGTAAATTCATGTAAAGCTATATAAAAAGCATATACTTTATATCTTAAACAATTCTCTTCAAGATTCAGAGACAGCAGAAAAACAGAAACCTCATAGGGAACTTCCACGTTGACATCTCAGACAGATATAGTAATGACAGTAGCAGTACATAGCTATAGAGAAAGCTAGTAGAGTTGGGTTTGAGGAGAATGTGAACGATGAGGAAAAGCTTACTGATAAACAGAACTTTTCAAGGAGCAACTTTCCTATTAATCATGGAAAGTTACACCACATATTCCACAAGATCAATAAATCCAAAACTACAAAAGCAATTCCAGAACTGAACTAAAGAGATTGAACAGAACTCACTAGGCAAGTTTGCAAATATCCTCGTATTCAACAGCCTTAAGCACTCTCCCATCATAAATTCCCTTCTCTATCTGCACCTTGGCACAAAACTTCTCCGTATCCACTCCCAACAATCTGGCATTTGAACCTCTATATGCACCATTCACTATTTTTACCAAACCCCCAATCTGCGGAATCACTGTCTCAAGCTCTTCCTGATCAACCCTCAACTTATGCTTATTCTCAAGAATCTCAATTTCAGCAACATACTTATCAATCACTTTCCTCACTACCCCTTTCTGCTTATAATACCCTTTCTCTGCCAACGCCTTACTCATAACCTTAACGATAATCCCTTCAAACAACCAATAGTCCTTTCTATTAGTCCTCTCCTTTGCCTTCTCTTCCTCTTTCATCAACTCCTCCAACGCCGATTTCCCACTTTTACCTCCAATACCACCTTCCTTATTTTTCCCCATCTTCCTCTCCTTATCCTCAACTTCCTCAAAAACCAATCTAGAACTAAAATTCTCACCTGTCTCTTTCCCAACATTATTGCTCTTCGAACCAAGGGCAAACCCAACCTTCACCCCGCTGTCCAATTTCAACTCCTTCGCTGGCCGCAATTCATCACTATCCACGCTGTCATTTTTAACAGTCAAAAACTCTTCAGCCTTCTCAATCTGCTTTTTAATTTCCCTCTCCTGCTTCTCCTCCTCTGCTAAATCCGCCCTGACTCTCTTACTCTTCGCATTCTCCTTAAAAATCGTCTCCGAATCCCTATCAATATAAGTCATAAACCACCCTTTCGGCGTCTCATCGACTTTACACTTTCCAGTTCTCCCCAGATGCTTAACAAACTCCGTCAACGTCGCCCACTGTGTCGAATTCATATGAATATGGTGCCTGTCATGAATATACTCATTGTAAATCACGGTCGCCGCGACACGAGAAAACCTATGGCTCCGTTTCATCGAATCGAGGAACTCGTTTTCGAATTCTTCAGAGTAGCCGTCGACGATTCTGTTAGGGTTTTGACCGAAGACTTCCATTTGCCGTTGGTGGCCTTCGCTCATACAGTGGCACTTGAATCCGTTCTCGTCTCGACATTGTTTTTGACACATTTGACAATACCATCGAAGTTTCTGAAGCCCTTTCGCTTTGATTCGATTGGCTATTGCTTTCGGTGTAAGGAAATCGTTCTTCCCCATTTTCTTTAGGGTTTGATAGATTGAATTGGGATTACAGAATTACCTGAATAATAATAATAATAATAATAATAATAATACACAGTTTAGCTTCGCTTCTAGAAGAATACTAACATTTATGTTAAAAATCTAAATCAAAATTAAACACTTCGCCTCAAGAAAGGTAAAAGGAGTTACGGGCCGTTGCTTTACGCGGTTGTATATGGAAGAATTGGGCTGTTTATTAGTAATGTAGTATGGGCCGGACATGGGACTAAGATAAATGGGCCCGATCGGATGAATAGTGAGCCCATTTTATGTTTATAATTATACTGGGCTGTGATGCTGGTCTGCTTATTTATCTAACCTCACTTGCTGACGGTTCAAATTAATTTGTCGTGGATAAAGTGGGATTTTCAAATATGTTGGATACCTTTGTGTTTCTTTTTTTTCTTTTTTTTATATAGTTGACATTCTCTTGTACACGATCTATGTATGGGTGGTTATTTCTAATAGCTAAACCACGAGAAAGAACATGTTAATTCAATATCTTTAATAATTACATACTTACATGAATCGAAAAATTAAAATGATAAAATAAAAATAAAAAATATCATCTTTTTTTTATTAAACCTTTATCACTTGTTTATTGTCACCTGATCTATTAGCTCACTTTTTAATTTTGTGTTTATGTTTCGTAAGACTATAAAAAGATGAATATTCAGACTTTTTACTTAAAACAAAAATAAATGAATATATAAACGTTAACGTATCAATTTATAACAGTGCAGATCTTAAAGATTTTTTCTCCATAAAAATAAAGAATTTATATAGTGTCTCGTAATATAAAAAACAAAAATATATTTGATTGAAAAAATATATAAAATAAATTCATATTTTAAATGAATTTTTGATAAATCTGTATACTTTAAAAATAGAAAAATAGAAAGTACAATAAAAATGTTATCTTTATATTAATTATGTACATCTTTTCTATCCCAGTAACATAATCAAACACTGCCTCATTAAATCTAAATGCCGAAGATATAAACTACACATGTTTTACGGGGGGGGGGGGATTTACATTTAATTTATAGCACAAGAAAGAAAAAAAAACATTGGAGATTTGCTCGGTAATTTTTGTATTGATCATTTAGACAGTACTAACATGGCTAAATTATTTGAAGGCAAAAACATGTTCTATAAAATACCAACTTATAGTATAGCGCTCATATCATCATCTTGTCATTTTAAACTCATTGTACCCGACAACATCTTACAAAATCAGAGCTGAAACTTGGACTGCCTTCGTAAACACGTACCACACCGGATCCAATTATTTTATCTAACTCTGACTCTGTCTTTATACCAGGTCCAACTCTGTTTTTTATCTTGCTCCGCAAGAGTTTCAATGGCAGCTCCGCCTCATTTTAGACAGGCTAAAGGCCCAATAGCCTTCATCGGGCTGAGTTATGCGTGTGTAGACGTTAATAAATTCAGGTTTTTTATAACTCATTTATTTTTTCACTTTAAAAATATTTTTAAAAAAAATTAGATATTTTTTAATTTTTATTTCTGATTCAAACTATTTTTTTATATTTTCAGATAATTTTAATATGATTATATTAAAAATAAATTTAAAAAAATAAAAAATTATTATTTTAACATGTTTTTATATAAAAAATACTTTATCGAAATTACAAAATAAAACTAACTCAAGACACGGCATCGTATAATACATTCGAGAGACGTAGCACACAGGAAAGTAACAGACAACTTCGTGGTTTTTCTTAAAAAAAAAATAAGAAGTTTATTTCAACAAAAAAAAAATGTAATGAAGCGCAACGCGGTATCATACGTTTCCTTTCGTGTCATGGGTGCTAACGGAACGCGCAGCGAAGACACCGTGATAACCGATAAACTTTTAATATATTATCGGTCTGTTTTCTCTATTAACCCCGCATGCACGGCCAAGTAAAAATCTACCGACAGAAGCACGCAAATGCGATAGATTGAAGACATATATATCCATGCAATAATTTCAATAAAACTATATTTAAGAAATTCCCTGCTGCATTTTTTATGCAGTACAAAACTTTGAGAACCATTAAACCAACATTCGAGGACAGTAATTAAGGCAAATCCATATATGTACGTCTTTGTAGGTTTTTAACTATAGAAGTACATTTGATTATAGTAGGGTTTCAAGCAAACAATAATCACCCTTTTAAACCGTTGCACTAAGAAAGTTTTATTTTATTTTATTTTATTTTCTAGATTTAAGCTTTTCAATGACAACACAACGAACCGACTAAACCAAATACCCAAAATATATACTCCTATGTTTTTAGTTTTTGAATTTGTAGTTTTTCACGCTCATGATAATATTTCCACACACAAGTACTATATATATAACACAACCTAATAATGAGCACTGGTAATATATATCTCATGCATAGAGGATAAAAAAAATAAAATACATCAACTTAAATACAGCCATGCAGGTCATTTTCTTATAACTCGTACATTAATGCTTGTTTGAATAAACAGTAGGCCGGTGTTGCAATGGACTAGATCAAAGGTAGAGTTGTGAAAGTTATCTCACTGGGTACAACACAAGGAAGGAGCGGATATATTATAATTCACCAAAAACTGAATGTTGTTGAATATATCAACCCTTCGGCATTTTAATTTAACATATGATATATTAAAAAAAAAAGAGCCATAAATATAAGTTTTCTTAACAGGATGCATACACTCACACTTAATATAATCTCTTAGGAACGAAGAAAACGGTTTTTCTCAGTAACTACTATCCCCCCCACCCCAGAAAAAAATATAAAAAAAAGACCTAAACTTCGTTGATATTATTTCCCTACTAAGTAAGTCGGTTTAGGCCTTCCTATATAAATCATGCATCTTTGGAGATTTCTCAATTCGTACCAATTCCAGACTACTTTTGTATAGATAGAAATCATTTTGGGCATCAAAGAGGGTTCTATTAATTCAAGCCTGCCGCGCGCTTTAGCCAGAACTAATCCACAGATCCTAGCGAGAATTTTCGGTAAGATAATATTTTATCTGCTTGGTATATCTGCTAGGGTTAATAATTCTTGTATGTTTTTTTTAATATATTTTTTATCTGCTTAGAATGAATTCATGCATCGTTTTTGGTTAGTTTATTCAACGGGTGTCTTATGTACATAAGATATATGATAACATGTAAGCATATGTCTAAATAAATTTAATAAATTTTTCTATTTACAAGAAGAGGTTGATGTTAGGTTATGCTTTTAAAATTGTCTAGAAAAGAGAGCTATTCTAGACCGCCTATAAACTGGTTCAAGGATTACACGTTGTAGCGTAAAAAAACACAAATAACCTTTTTTTTATTAAAAAAAATACTCTTCATTCATAAATAATATCGATCTTTGTCGTGGAATATTGAGTAATTAAACTATCCACTTTCTGTCTCCTCTTTTCATTTCGAATCCGGAAACAATTTTTTATATATATATCTTGCTGAATACTATAGCAGTGCATACGTATGACTTCTCTTTTCCTGGTTTGGGTAGAAACTAGATTATATTGCAGCACACACAACACTGTATATATTTATAATTGATTTTCCTGGACAACCAGGGCGAGGAAGATTTCAATCTCTGAATTAAATGGTGTAATTACATGTTTTATAATTACGCACTTGCGGGAAAGTGATTGAGCATGTTTATAATTGCAGATATGGGGTTAACCAAGATCAAACATCCTAGTCATAGCCAACACTGTCTTTTGCTGAAGTATCCACAAGAACCTTATCAGTGTAACGGGTGCATGGGGCTAGGATTTGGCCCATGCTACGAATGCGAGCACGAAGACTGCTGTTTCTACCTCCACGAGGAATGTGCAAATGCTGCCCCGTCCACCTCCCATCCATTTTCTAAGTGCAGCTTGAAATTTCACGACAAGCCTCCTCAAGAAGGTGAAAGATACTGCGATGCTTGCGGAGAAGATGTGTCAGGGTTCGTGTACCAGTGCAAACACAAAAATCCACACGATTTCCATCCTCGCTGTTTAAAGCTCCCACGTACCTTGACAACTGAAGATGGGCTGATGCTGCAGTTGAGGAAAAAATTGCCATCGAAATGCTTACACTGTGGAAGCAAGGAAACCTCGAACAGAATCCAAGGCTGGTGCTATGTTTCTTCCTCTGATCAATACTGCTACCACATAGCTTGTGTGAAAGACATGGTTATGGAGAATTGGAGAAAGGGTTATTTCATTGAAGATGGCAACGTGAAGGCGAGTCACCTAGCGCTTCAAACTTTCAACCCAGGTAGAGAAATAGTACAACCAAGTGGGAAAAGCTCAAGCAAGGCCAAAAAAATATGGAGCACAGCAAAAACAGTTATTATGCTTATTATTTCTGCTTTGTTCGGAGATCCGACGACTCTCATTTCAGTGCTTGTTCAACAATTACTCTCCAGTTAAAGGGGAACGCAGAGACCACATCGATGATTTTGTTTTTGTGTATAGAATCTTGTAATTAATGTTTGTTTGGGTGCTACTGTATGACTTTTCGCTTTGTTCATATTGTGCCCTAAATAGTCGTGTAGATGTGTGAATATTGTCAAAGAGATGTAAAGAAATTGTTAAAAAAAAAATCATGTTAAATTTCAATTGTAAAAATATTGCGAGTTTGTGCTTGGGTCAAGTATGTTTTAATTTGGCCATTCTCTGTATACTGATAAAACTATATGTAAAAATATTGTATTATTATATATGCAAGATCTCATTGAAAGAAAATCATGTTATGATAATGTTTTCAGTGGGTATGTGACTAACTATATATGTATGCTTGTTTGTATGTAGAAGAAGTGTGCCATAAAGAAAATTACGAAATATTTTGGTGAAGGACTTGAATTTTTTAAATTCTTGATTTTTTAATACCAATCTCGAGTTAATTATTCTAAAATTGTTTGCATGATGAAATATGATTTTCTCTTTTCTTACATCTATTTTTATCTAAATATTGATAATTACGTATAAGCATTATAGCATTTTCTAGATATGATTATTTCTTATATCTATTTTTCTCTAAATATTGATAATTAGATTTAAGCACTATAAAAGTTTCTAGACATGATTATTTGGATGGCCGAAGAAACATTTTCCACGCCGTACCTGCCATAATAAGGAACTACATTACTCTGAACCCTTTGAAGATTTTTAATCAAATTAATCTAGATTGCATGCCGTTCAAGTAAAAATCGACAATACTGAAAATTATTATAAATTCCAACGTCCACACACACAAATATATATATATATATATAGAGAGAGAGAGAGAGAGAGGAATTTAGATGGAATTTTCGGTGTTTTTAGTCGTCTCCCGCATCTGGAAAGCATAATTTCCAAGAAAAATCAGTATAACATTTTTCACGTCTGATTTTTCTTGGAAATCATGCTTTCCAGATGCGGTTGACGACTATCAAAAACACCGAAAATTCCATCTAAATTCCTCCCCCTCGGCGTACAAATGCTTGCCGTTCAAGTAAAAATCGACAATACTGAAAATTATTATAAATACCAGCGCGTGGGCGCATATATATATATATACACACGTTATACTGATTTTTCTTGGAAATTATGCTTTCCAAACGCGGGTGGGCGGGTGACGACTATCAAAAACACCGAAATTCCATCTAAATTCCTCCCCCTCGGCGTGCAATTTAAGCGGAATGCTTGGAGTCGTAACGCAACGCCATCCATTTCTTATCTACTTTTATCATCTGATCCGTTTCACATTATTTGACCATCGCAAGTTCACGGAAGAAAGGGAAGAGGAGGATGAAATGAATGACATATGTAAGTCTGTCTTCCCAACGCTCCAGCTCGTGGCTCCCGACAAAAGGCAAAATTTGAAATCATGTTGAAATGGAAAGAAAACCAAATAAATAATTTAACTAAAACCAGAACTCAATAAAAAAAAAACAACAAGCAAAACAAAGATTCATAATCTTTATTTTTTATGGTATATATATTTTTAGAGTATTTTTTAAAAAATTATCATTGTATTTTTTCTATTTAAAAAAATATTTATTTAGATATTGAAAAGTTCTCACATGTACTAAATAGAATCTTTTATAAATATTAATTATAAACCATTTTAACTTTTGAGATATCAAGAATAAATTATCAATTAGTTTAGTAAAAAATAATTGATGAGATTATTGGAATCAATGAATTATCCAATTTAGAATTCCTATTCCTAAAATAGGATTTTTTAGGACATCTGATTTGAAACTCAGTTAGATCCCACATCCAGCAGGAACAATGCAGGCAAGGTTTGTTTTCCTTGAAAAAAAAAACAATAGAAATATGAATCCTTTCATACAAGTGTAAAGTGCAGAGAAAGTGCCTTTTCTTTCTAAATTTCCTACTCGTTTACTTATAAAAAACAAAAAAAAAAGAAAAAGAAATGGTCATTTCCGTTCAATTGTTACTAAATAAGTGGTCGGTTTTTTTTTAAAAAAAAAACAAATCCTAGAAAAATTATCATCGACAAGATGATTACAAACACATAAATAACCCAGTCTAAGTGGATAAAAAGCCCAACAGCGACACAGCATATTGTAGACTTGGCGTCGTTAGAACACCAGACTACACAGCCTAATTAACGTGGCCCGCCTAACAAAAGCTAGATAATTCTATGGACAGAAAGCCCAGATACTAGCCCAAGGGTTAATTATAAATCGATTCACCAATCACTGATCTAAATCTCTCTGACTCTATCACCTTGCAGAACGGAATTCTCACCGTACAATGATATAAAAGAGGAAGCTTACAAGTTACAACTTCCTCGAGGCGCAGGTTGCTGCCGTAATAGCATCTACCCTCAGTTACCTTCTCTAAAATATTTTTTTTTTAAATTAATTTTTATTTTATTTTTTTAATAATTTTAAATTAATATATTTTTAGTGTTTTTAAATTATTTTAATGTACCGATGTCAAAAATAATTTTTAAAAAATATAAAAAAATTATTGACATACATATTAACCGAAAAATAAGTATTATGTTTTCCTTCAACCGTCTTTTTGTTTCTCATTTTGTTTTGTTTTTTAATTTATATTGGTGTCCAGATTTATTTGCACATATCTTAATTAATTTTATATGTTTTAAAGTTAACGATTATAAAAATCTTCAGTTATCTTAAAAAGACTCAAACTCGTAATTATTGAAAAACAAATTTAAAATTTGATTATTATCTTAATAATTTTTATTTTAATATGCTTTCTACAGCTAAATTATGATTCTATATTAATAAGAAATTATGAACGATTTTTGGGTTCAAACTAAATTTAAAAATATATCACTTAAATTAGAAGGACCAGTCCCATCTCCTCGGTCCTAGCTAACGTTTGACTCGAAGTCTTTCACACGAAATCTTTTTCACACCTATATTAAACAATCTTTGTTCAATGAAGACCATTAACCATCTAAAATCCGGTAGATACTCCATCCAAGTCATAACTTCACCGGAGCTCGGTCCGGACCTTTCTGGTAGAAGATGGGCCATTTGGTATTACTTCTTAAGCAACCGCTTGCCTTTTCCAATCTCTACTTGAGTGGTTTACACGGTCCCGATTCAAATTTTGGGATTTATCCTTGAAAGTTATAAATCTCTTAGATTGAAATAAATATTCTAACTATTTTTAAATAAAAAAATAAATCTCTAAACCATTTTCTCGAAGTTTTCACAAACAAAACGCAATTGTTTTCAAATATTATTTAAATCAGTAGTGTTAACCTCTTATGATATATTTATTTGATACATAATAGTTATAAATTAATTAGATATCGATCACAAATTTATTATTTTAGAAACATATAAAAAACCTCTCTGCTTGCAAATATATATATATATATATATATATATATATATATATATATATATATATATTGCATTGAAACAATCTCCTGCGCATTCGTTCTTCATTTATATAGCAATATATTTTTTTGACTACGCATATTGATGCATATCTCATACAAACATCTTATGGATCACATCCACATCACATGAAAATAATCTGTGATTCCACCTGTCATAGATCATGGATTGCTGATTCCCACAAACTTCAACCAGGCGCAACATTTTCCATCACCATTTTTCTCTACATAGAAAAAAAAAAAAAAAAAACAGAGAGAGAAAGTGGGCCAGATTAATGGTGTTTCATATGCATCAATCAAATCCAGACCCTTTATTTTGTTTGTTCAAAAATAAAATAAAAACTGTTTGGGGGGCTGAAACGGGCCCCAGTCACATGGTTATTTTTCTACAATCAGTGACCTCTTGTTTTCAGCCCCCAGTCACATGGTTATTTTTCAACAATCAGTGACCTCCTGTGCCCCTCCTATGCAATCATACGAGCAATTGCTTTAGCTTCACCACCGCGTTCCATCACCCTCCGTTCAGTTCCAGGGAAACTTCAGATTCTTCACAGCCAGCGATCCAATTAATAGGACTGGTCTAAAGCAGATGATAGAACTGGAAACATGGGAGGAAGTTAGCTTCTCCAAGTTTCCAAGGTGCTGCCATTTGCAACTTTTTATCTTAAATAATGAGACGGGGTTCAGTAAAAACGACAGCGCAGGCCTCAAATTGCTTAAACAGGCTCTCTTTGGCATGGAACCAGTTCTTTTGCCTGTCAAAGGTGATTTTAGGACCACTTTTCCGTAACCCCCTAACTTCACTTCGGTCAATTTAACCTTACAGCTAGCCAGGACTTCCGTTTGATCTTGTTGCTGTATATATGTATTTTGTTTGACGGGGACCCATCCATCCATGATGCTGCGTCACTTGTCTATGTCGTGATATCCCAAGGGGCCTCCTGTCGGAACCTAACCGCGTGCGATCCAATATCCCTCGACTCGTTTTTTTTATCCTTTTAAATTGCAATATTGCTCACTCTTTTCCGTGTTTGAACAGATGTATCGATTATTCACCCAATGCTTTTTTTTCCGTAACGATGAAACTTCCATTAAACTAAGGCCAATAATACAGAGATATCGAGTACAAACTACAAAGCACTGTGAAGAATAAAAATTTGGTAAAAACAAAGCATCAAGACTCGAAACAAAATGGGTTCAGGTAAATGAACAACTCTAAATTGTGATGGTCACGAGGAGACTGACTTGTTCACCGAGTAGATGGGGTCAAAACTCTAAATTTGTAGCGCTCGACCAAACAACAAGCCGCTCTCTAGAAAGAGCGTGTAGATCTACAGCTATATAGGTAGAAGACACCCTCCAAAATTATTTTAGGAAACTAAAACTAGGCGAACCTAAAACAAAGTTGGAGAGAAGAACTAGGGAGAAATAGAAATAGAATGATGGATACCGTCAAATTTGATCACTAATAACAAGCCCAATTTAGTTTGCCGTTAAATTTGGTTACATGTAAGAGGCCCAATTTCGTTCTTAATTTTTTTTTTTTATTGAAACATTAAGAATGCCTGTCATGGATAAAAAGGGAGAAAAGGACGGTGCTAATCCATGCACTGCTAAATTTGTGATGATATTGGAAGAATGAAGAATAAAATATTTTGTCTTCTATGTTCAAATATATCGAAATAATTATATCAAAGTTTAAAGTATTTTTAAGAATAGAGCTAACTAAAAGTAAATGCATTTTATCGTAACATTCAAATTTTAAAATCTAAACTAAATAAGTATTTTCATCACATAAACCAAAAAATATCCTTTGCTGTCACTGTAACTGCAGTTAATAAGTAAAATTAAGCCTTTTTGGTATTGCCATTGTATAAAATTTAATTTTTTTATTTTTAAATCATTTTAAAATGTTAATATAAAAATATATCTTAAAAAACAATTGTAATTTAAACTTCGCGTAACTTTCGTTGGAATTGTCCTTTACATTAATCTTGCGAAGACTTTTAACTCCAAGGGTGTAGTTGAAATGCAACTTTGGACAATTGACAGGACTTGTCTGTTTGTTTAAAACAGGGGATACACTGTGGAAAATAGTTATGTTTGTCCATTGTCGTATGTCTTACCAACTTAATTCCCAGCTAATCATGTGATTCTCTTCAGTCAAGTGTACGTACAAAGCTGATGAGCAATATAGCAAATAAAGCTCATAAATGTGTGTGTGCGTGCATGTTCTCTCAGAAGAAAAAAAAAAAAAACATAAAGCTCATAAATGTGTGTATGCGTGCATGTTCTCTCAGAAGTTGTAATAACTCTCGGATCTCGACTAACTAGCCAGCAGAGAGAAAATGGCATTGTCCCATTTTGATTTTTTTGCGTTTTCCTCGAACCATTCTGGCAGTAGGTAGCTCGGAGTTGGGATTGACTAATGAGGCAATGATTTTTATTCTTTTTCCTTTTCCTTTTCCTTTTCCTTTTCTTTTCAAAGGCAAATCTTAAGAAAAAACATTACATGGTGGTCATGTATCCAAGCAACTTTAACGACTAAAGTGAGCAGAACATGAAATAATTTTAAAAAGAGGCAAATAGTGAAGTTGGACCCCAATTTAGTAGCCACATAAGAATTAGTGGTTGAAGTTACATCAGAATTAGGGAGTCTAAACGGGCCTCTTGTATGGCAATCCACTTTCATAGCAATTTCTTTTGTTTTTTGAACCGATGCTTTTTAGGAACAGACAATTATACATGATACATCCACAATATTTTGTCAGTTCATAAATTATCAGAGACGACAACTTTTGATATATAAATGATCTTTCGACAGAGATATTGACAACAACTACAACCATATAATTGGCTTTTCATAGCTGTAATTCTCCATCAAAGCGTGTGGGCAAAAGACCCCCTATCCTTACCGCGAATAATTACAGTCCTTTATAATAGTAGCTATGTTTTAAATTATTTTTTATTTAAAAATGTATTAAAATTATTTTTAATATCAATACATCAAAATAATTTAAAAATATTTAAAAATTAAATTTTTAAAAATATTTTTTAATATTTTTTAAATTTTCATAAAACACGGTTGTAAACCGCGTTATCAAATTGTGTTTAATTTTTACTTTTAGCAGCATCAAATTTTCATCTAATCTAGCAGTAAGGCCCACAATCACTTCAACTAGCTACTGTAGCACGACTAGGAATTCTACGCAATAGCTTTCAGTAAAGGCAAGATATATATTGCTTAAGCATTAAGATGGATATTCAAATAAAAAACAAGAAATGTATGAATTTAAAATTTTCAAAATTTTAACTATTTTATTATATCTTGTTAAATATATATTTTATTAGAGAACAATATTTGGCATGAGCTTTTTTTTTTTTTGAAGAAACTAAATTTAATGATATGCAATGATTAAAAAAATACAATTTTGTACTTCTAACTATATTTTTAGATATAAATACGATACCACTAAATATGATCTCTTATGAAAATTTAAGTAGTCATATATATATATATATATATATATTATAATTGTCGAGATTTTATTAAAAGAAAACTGGATTAATTACCAATAAATTAATAACTATATTTTTATCTATTTAAGTAATAAACGTGGGTTATGTAACGAAATCAGCAAATTATATAATGAGAACGACACCACCCTTACTTAATTGATAAAATATTACAGGAAGTAATCCTGAAAGTAAATTAAGTTCCACACGTGAAAAAGAACCATGGCACCAATTCCAAATTGCATTCAAGGGCCTATAAAATCTCTAACCCCGGGAATCAATGTGAACAACCTTAAATATGGATATTAAGTATTTATGGTGATCTTTTCAAAGAATCTGTGTTTACAAGGTGGGATAATTATGCTGGGATAGAAAATACGGCCAACTCATGTTTTTAATAAATTTAAAAAATAATTTTTTATATGTTTTAAATTTTTATGATGTGATGATTTTAAAAATAATTTTTAAAAAATAAAAATAAAATATTATTTTAATATATTTTAATATAAAAAATATTTTTAAAAAATAAGAGATGCATTTCTTAAAAAGTATGTACGTAACGTACGCCCTCTCTTCGATATTTGAGGTGGTATCATGTTTTAAGAATAATTAAATAATAAAAAGATATACGTGTGTGATATGACCGTCTAATATGACGTTTAGGATCTTCACTTATGAGGAATCTTCTTTCGTATCAGCACTGAAGATAATTATAAATCAGGAGGGTTTAATCAACAACAAGTGTAAAATGTTTCTCATATTCAGAAAAGACGAGTCCTCGTTCAAGAGATTGGTCAACCATGTCGTTCCATATCTCTCTGCCTTTTCTCTTCGTGTCAAGACATGATTCCTTACTTAATTATTGCAGGACTCAATCTAGAATCATTACAAAACTGTGCTTGAATGCAAAATTAGTGCTTCTCTACGCAAAATTCCAATAACTTTTTATGTGGTTGATGATCATGTAACAGAAGATCAAAAAGTATAATCAATCAATCACCTAATAAATCTTTAGCCCCGGACACGAACAAAGGTACTGTTGTTCTCCTTTTTTTGGTCTCACGTGCAAAGAAAAATCAGACAAAAAAAAAAGAAAATTAAAAAAATATTGGAAGAAAATAAAAAAATATACCAGTGAAAAAAATACCAAACCACCTAAAAAATCACCAAAAACTGATTGAAGAAGATCAAAATATACAAAATTGAAAAAATTAACAATGTATTTTTGATTGACGAAAGAAGATCCTATTGGCGCTGAAGAAAAATCAATTTAAAGAGAAAAATTTTAAATTGGATATTTAAAGACTCAATTTAAAAATTTCAAGGTTTAATTAAATTTATTGAGGGCTTGATTGTTAGAAAAATGAATTTTCAAAATCAATCTATGTTTTAATTGGAAGAAATTAAAGTCTGATGGTTGAATTATAATTTTTAAGAATTAATTTAGGCAAATCAAAGATTTAATTGCATAAATATTGAAGTTTGACGAGTAATAAAAGACCTGATTGAAAAACAAATTCAAAACCAATGACCAAACTTAAAAAGACGCATGATATAAAAGCTAAAAAGGGAGAAACAAAGTAAGAAAATATCAATAACAAACCTAAGTGTAAAAGTTCAAGGGTCTAATACAAATATTTTCTAAGTTTTGAAAGGATAGTAAATTTGTGACACACAAAACTTTTCAAATGAAAACAAAACAAGAGTAAGGCCTGCTTGAGATGGTTTTTTTATTTTTATTTTATATTTATGTTTATAAGTATAGAATAGAGGTTTGAAACAAGTGATGTTTTATTTACCTCTTTGTTGTTGTGATCTTTATTTATTGTGTTCTTTTTAAAGTATTTTGTTGTTTTTGATATAATGTTGTTTTAGTTTAACTTATGTAATGCATGTTAAAGTAAAAATATTTATTCTAAGTTTGCTAGGTTTGTTCATATACAGAGTGAATTTAAAAAATTAATTTTTAATCCATATTGCATGAACATTTAGAGTGTTTTAAGTTAATGATTTTTTGATTTAGTATCTCATGCTTGATTTTGATATTTTAATATTATTTGTTAGTCTATGTGATTCAAACATGTTTATTTATGGTAGTATAACTTATTGTGTTAAAGAAAGCATGCTTTAGAATCCAAAAATGCTATTTTCTAGGCTTGATAATGGCTACCTATGCTAGGTTTATAGTTGGTTTTATGGGCAATATTCTTTATTATTAGGAAGAATATTGCCTTAACACTTGGTTTGGACCAATTTTAATTCATTTCCCTGCAGATAACTCTTCATTGTGCTTGATTAATAAATAATTTAAGGTTTATTTGTATCAATAACATGTTTTTTATGGGATTTGATCCTAAGAATTTAATTTTGAACTGAAACTTATTTTAACAAAATTGCGATGTTTAAGGGATAATAAAAATAAATAGATGTTAGATTATTGATCCTTGCATGATTTCCAATATGTTTATGCCTCTGATTTGTCCATATTAGGTCTAATTTGGAACCCATATTTTTGGATTTTAGTTTGATGTTCTACGTGTTTTTATTTTTTTGTGTTTTATCCATTTTGTTCAAGAATTTTTGAGTTTTTATATTTTATTTTTATTCTGTTTTTTTACTTTGGTTTTGTTTTAGGATGGTTTTCGGGTCATACCATAATGTTTGGTATGATTTATAGTCGAATAAAATATTTCAGGCTAACCCAGGTGAGTTAAAATTGGGTCAAAAGGTTAAGACTTTGTTTGGCTTGTAATCTTTTATATATATAAAAAAAAGTATTTTCCTTTTTCTTACATGTTGAAAAATTCTAAACATTTTATGCATATTTTATTTTTTTATATAAAAAATGTTTTTTTTATCATACTTTAAATATGAAAATACAAGAATTAGTCAAAGGATATCATAACTAGTTTACGATTATTCATTAGAACTTAGCCTACATTTTAAAAATATATAAAAAATTATTTTGTTTTTTTAACATATGAGATTATAAACTTATATGTAAGACGTATCTCAATATTAAATAAAAAAAAACTCATTTTAATTTTATTTTTTGGCATTAAAATAATTTGGTTTTAACCTAATAAGATAAGGACTTTCTTGCCATGAAGGACTTTTCTTAAACTCTAAATAAACCAATGATTAGAAAACACAATAATATATTAGTTTATATCAGATAAATAAACAATTCAGATTACCCAAGTAAGGTGTACTAAGAGTGCTAATATCTTTTTTTTACGTAACCAATTCTCTTACCCTGAGTCTAAGATCAGTTAGAGTTTCTAATGACCAAAATACTAAGTGACGACTTCCATTCCCATTTTTTACTAATAAAAGACAAGAATTTTCTATCATTTCCACGCATATCACCACTAAAACTCCTAATCCAGGTTGCACATGATCGATAAAAAATATATCAATTAATTAGACCAAGATTAAAAATAAGATCAATAAGATACAATTGAGCCTACACATGCCTTATGCAATCATTAACCATATATGTACGTGTGTGCATGTGTGTGTGTGTGAGAGAGAGAGAGAGAGAGAGAGAGAGAGAGAGAGAGAGAGAGAGAGAGAGAGAGAGAGCTGGTGTATTGTATAGAAAGGAGAAGTTTTGAAATATAGCTATAAATAGAGTTTAAATGATAGATAACAACAACTTAGAAGAAAATAAATCAAACAAGTTCATAAATTAGAATGCTCTGTTTATCATTATCGTTATTTTTTTCTAGTTGCACAAATAGAATTTTAATAGGAAATATCTCTGTTTTATTTTTTTTAAAAGGTGAATGTCATCGATCGGATTTATTCGAATATCTAACCGAGAGAGAGAGAGAGAGAGAGAGATATTTTTTATGAAGTTTTTCTACACAAATCCTCAAAAGTTATTCTTTCTTTATTTGTATTTTGAAACAAACAAAGAAAGAAAGAAAAAATAAGACTACAAGTAAAAGTCACTTCTTTTTGCCATCTTTTTTTTTTATGATTTATGAAATGGACATCTAGAAATGACCAATCAATTAAGAATCTAACACATTACATGATTCAACACTCATGGAAGAATATAAGAAATGAAAGGGCTAGCAATAAAAGAGTTAGCATAGATCAAAATCTCATAAACTCACCAAGGAGAGAGAAAAATAGTGAAAATAATAGTAACAATGACATCTCAGTATGTGATTTTATATATATATATATATAAAACAACATAATCTAGAAAATTTTCAGGGATATATCACATATTCATAGATTGTAACATAACCTTTTTTTTTTTTCATATGCTATCTAGTTGTGTTGTTTGGGAAATGCAAACTATATAATATTTTGAGGTTGTGTTATTTTCAATATTGCAACCTTAAAAACTAAAATAATAATCATGAAAGTTGCAAAATTAAACCAAGAGGCTCACCCATTAAACTTAATGTAAGCTTGGCTAACCTGGATGTCGTAATTTTAATCAATTCAAAATTGACAAGTCAATCTCAAGATATACAAATTTTTAATAAAAATAAAAATAAAAAACAGTGACGTTTTAGTCCACTATCTTTTGATATATCACTTTACTCTAGAATTGTGTAACCAACTTTTTTTTATTATTACCAAAATGTCATGTCTCAATCTTTCAATCGTGTGTGGGTTCAACTTGCCATCTTTATCTTCCCCTCTATATCAAAATCTCTAAGTGAGCACACCGGTCTCATTTATTTTCATCACAACTCTTTTGTTCCACTTACTGTATAACAATACCATGAAGTTAAGTTTTGAGATGTAGACAACAAACTGTTGATGTAACTTACCTTTGTCTTTTAGTGTTTATTATTTTTACGAACATGCATTGTGAGGTATGTACGATTTTTTTTCTTACCTTTAATTTTTCTAAACCTATGTTTGGATAACTTAATTTCAAATCGGGTCTCTAATCACTGAGTCCATTTTCAATATTATTTAATTTTTAAAACATAAAAAAAATCATGAATGTTGCGCTCTTGGAGAAGAGCGCAACCTTCACAAATTTGAATGTTCAAAATTTGGAAACTAAATTGTCTAAATGAAGGTCCAAAATTCGAACATTCAAAATTTATGAAGGTTGCGCTGTTTTCAACAGACAAAGTTTGGACATTCAATTGTCTCGGTTTTCCTAGTTTGTTTATATCGTTTTTTTTAACTAGTGTTATTTAAAAAAAAAAAAAAACTTTATATTCACGACTATCATTACCAAAAAAAAATTAATAAATACAAATAAAATATTGACGAATTGGTAAATTTTAACATTACATGTGGCATCAACAAAAGGGTTAATCCTACATGTCATCGCTTGGATTTCCGACCTCCCTCAAATCTTCCTCTTCTTATGTTTTTGTTTTTTTATCTTCTTCTCTTTAAGCTATACATCCTCACTTAGCGACATTACTATCGAGAATGTTGGGATCATCACAATCTCATCAATATACCTCACATTCAACCGACCAAAAATACCCCACATCCTCGTTCACTGTTTCACTCTCATGAGAGAGAGAGAAAGATAGAGAGTGATCATTTGCTTTTTTTTAACATATTAGGGATGCCTTTATTCCTTATTGGTAAATATCATTGGTTATTGCAAAAGCAGATCCAAATCCCAGATTCCAATATTCTATATATCTCTTACACTAAGATGAAAACCCAACAAAGATTTTTAATAATGGCAATCATAATCCCCATAAAACACGGCTGAGATTATCAGCATGAGATTATATATATATATATATATATATTTGATTAAACAATGCAGTCGCTAAGGTTATGCTCACCACAGGGTTAATAAAAGTAGGGAACAAAAATCAAACAAAACTTGAAGAACGTCTAGCAGTTTTTGTGCGTTCTTGCACAACTTTTGACTGTGTCTAGAGCCTAGAAACTGCAGCAGTCTTACGTTAGTTTTTTGCAAACAAGATCCGGGAATCCTATTCTAGATAGGGTGTCTATGCATGGATTTGAGTGGAATTTTGGCGTTTCTTTAGTTTCTTCTTGTCCATGTATATATATCCAGCTCTACCACTCAGAGTTTCTAACAGGCACGGATACAACAACTAAGTACTTCTCATATGGCGAATCACCCATAATTATATAATCATTTTCAGTCAAGTACGTTCACAACCTTCCAAAAGGATATCACACTTCCCTCCCTCCCTCCCTCTTAACACCCACTTACTCACTTTTCTCAAAATCCGGGTAATTGCCATTACCCACAAACTATCTGAGTTTAATTTGGGATATCATCATGATGATTTCCTTTTAGCATTAAAGATGGATTCGATTAAAGAAACTTTATCACGAGGACAAGCTAGGTGCATGGACTGGACGCAAATGATACTGGTTATCATTAAAAAAAGAATACCATGTACACATCAGCTTACAAAATTCGGCGATAATACTGAAGATCTAGAGAGAAGAAAGAACAATTTTCAGATATTGAAAGAAGAAGGAATAGCGCAAAATATAGAAAAACAAATTCACATATCATCTCAAGGAAAATACCTTAGTACACTGCATATATAGATAGGCCAATTATAATAATTTAAGCCACTCATGTCAGATATCCAACTCCATGGAAACATATACCCTAAATTTGTAACACAATCCCATAAAATACAAGGAAAAAAATGCCAGCGCAGAAAAATAAACTTCAAGACTAGAGGCCTACCATTTCTAAGTTCTTGAATTCAGTAGATCGTGAGTAGACAAGTTCTTTGATCCATCCTTCACGTGGCTCAACTTAAAGATTTTAGTGATTGAACTTGCGAAGTTAGGATAACTGATTGAAACTTGAAAGTTCTCTTTTATCTTCAAGCTGATTACTCTTCACTGAACCTGTGGTAATACAATAGAAAACACCAAGATTGGGTGGAGTTTTGGACAGAAAAACACATCAAAATCATAATAGATGGCTTGTAGAAGAAGTGAAACCAGGAAGATCAGTCCATCCATTGTTTCCACCCCAGTGCTGATCAATTCCTGAGATACCCAAAACTTTTTTCGATAAATTCAGCCTTTGATTCTCTTCCGTTTTGACTGCAGCTAGGTGAGTAGCCCCGGTAGTACTGTCCAACGGCTTGGACCGAATCTGAGCGGCATAATTTGATGATTCAATCCCTCCACCCTCAAATGAAAACAAACCACTCGGTGGTTCCATATTAGACAAGAAAGGAAATTGCTGCAATTGTTGTTGAACTTGTTGCAATCTCCACTGCTCAACTAGCCCACTAGATAAAATAGACCCGGCAACACCATTTGAACTAGTACTACTGCCAATCTGAAATTCTACACCATCACCTCCACCAGCTGTTACCCCTATTGAATGCTGAATTCCACCAAAATCTAACCCAATATCTGCGGAATTGTAGTCGCCAAGATGATGCAACGGTGGCAAAATCGGCAGCTGTGGTGGTGGAGGGGGCATGTGCCCTAGAATATCAGCAGTGCAACAATTAGAAGCAAGTCCGCCACTTGAGCTAGAGACTGCTTTAATTGGAAATTTTGATCTACCGCTTCCTTTGCTCCTTTTATTCCTTCTACAGCCACCGCCAACAGGCACGTTCCTTAGTGCACCTCCACTAGTCCAATATCGCCTGCAAGCCTTGCAAAAGTGGCGAGGCTGGGAGAGGCTGTAATTATTGAAGTAGCAGAATTTGGTATTTGTTGATTCACATCTTGGACATTTAAGGGCTGTTTCAGGTAGTTGAATCTTGGCTAGCCTGGCTCGATCAGTCATCGAGCCAGGCCTGAATGAACCTGTGCTTCCATCACCATAGTCACCACCTGGAGGTGGTGCCGGCTGAGGTGGAAGTTGAGGGTTTTCATTTCCGGCTCCTGGAGGCTGATTATTAGGTTGCTGCAAAAGATCAAAAATAAAGAGAGGAAGAAAGAAATCAAATATTTAGTATATTCAGGAGGAGATAAAATAAAAGGTGTAGGACAGGAATATTATTTATCTTTGGAATTGCTTTTTTGGAGAGGAAGCTGTATAGTCAGTTGCAAGTAGAGAGAGAATTAAGAGGGAAAAAACCTCCTACCTGTTGCCAATTGCGTGAACCTAGATAGGCTGGAATGGATGAGAAGGCCATGGTGCTTGAGCTTTAATTCTCTCTTTTGTAAAGGTCGATAGGGTTCTTTTTTGGGAGATATGGTGGAGAATCACATCAAGAGAAGGGAGTTGCAGAGAAAAAGAGAAGGAGATGGAAAGATAAAGGAGTGTTCTGTGTGTTTATTTATTTTAACCATCTCCCTCCACGAAATTCTCTCCTTTTGTTTTATTAAATTTCTTAAATAAAGCAAGGTTAGGGTTTCAATGCAATGCAATGAGATTAATTTTCTTATCTTAACGTGTAAGCTTCTTTTGACACTATGCGCTTTTAATTTACAGTGTCCCTCTGCTGATCAGCCCACATATGTAAAGTGATTAGTGGCCATGCAGAGAGAGGAACCCTAAGCGAAGTTTCATATTGCATTATATCCTTTTTACTTAAATATAATAATAAAAATATCAGAGAACTAAAAAGCTAGGAAAAGCAGGTCTTGGTAAGGGCATCCTTGCTGGAAGTGTCACTGTCGAATTTGCCTTTATTTTCTTGGGTTTGTCTGCAGCGGTTTTTCTTTTTTACTGTTATTTTAATTTGCATGGAAACTTTTTAGTGGTTTCTTTTTTTCTTTGGGTCGCCTATTAACGTAGATTCTTGTCACCGTGCCCTTTACACCTTTCTTGTATTGCCATTCACATCCAACAACCACGAGGGAGCAAATGGTTGGTCCTCAAGCCCACACAGCTCCCCCACAGTGTCTTGCCACGTGCGTGCACCGAGGAGGTTGTTTGAGGAATCACGTAAATCATATAATTTCTACTCTGGCTCGTCTCCTACATTTCCACCATCGCTGTTATAAAGCGGAATATTAAAAACATTAATCAATTGATATACTAATATGATCATCACGGGTATTTCAAACACAGACAGTACGTTAAAGTAGTTTGGTATTTATTTTTTAAAATAAAATTTTGAGTTTAAGTTTTTTTTATATGAAGCACATCATTAATAGTAAAGTTTTACTTTTTAGTGGGCTATCGGAACTTGATCAGATTAGTCCGAATTCAATAGAATTCCGAATACATAATGTAAACAAAAAAAAATACAATCATATCAATTTTATAAGATATTAATCATGATAGAACTTTACCAACATAAAATATTTATTTTAAAAGCCATTAAGTCTTAGTACCACAATTAATCCTATTAAATTTTTTGAAAAAAATGCTAAAGATATATATGCAATAAGTCAATTACAAGAATCTGTCTTGTCATCTATCACAATATTTACTTTAGTAAGTTTTTTAGACAAATATACCATTAAAAGCTAGTTTTGCATGTTTAGTATTTTAGACTAAAAACAAAATGTTCTGTCATGTTTTTAAAAATATTAGAAAACCTATTTCTGGTTCCACGTAATTCACTCAATCGATTCTTCTGATATTTATTTTAAAGTCCTATAAAATAGGTAAATCATTTTTAATATTCCAATCAATTCTTTCGACAACAAAATCTTAATTACCAGATTCTTGTCACATTCTATAAAATGGAATTCTGACTGTAATTGAAAAGTTCATGCATAGCATTGCAATATCACACTACTAACCTGTTTTCTTTGTTTTTTTTGCTGAATCAAAGAATAAAAGTCAAATTGTGCCTTGCATGACGAGATCGAATTAGTCAAGAATGATATCTCACGATCTCTAGAAGGGGCATTACTGAAATATATAAAACTTTATGGGTATTTATTGTTCCTGAGGATTCGCGACATGGAGCAATATAATTTCATCACATAAATTCGTTTTAAGATGTCCACATTTTGACATCACTTATTTATCAATTGGATGATTGATCTATAACATTCTCTGAACTTTTAGCCAGACAAACGCTCTTTTTAATATTTAAAATTCTTGATTTTTTATTTATTTATGCACGATAATTCTTAACGTCATCACTTCGTTAATTAGGGTTCTAATACTCATTAACAAACATAATCTCCCATTTACAACAACAAATTCGTGGCATATGTTCCCTATTGAAAACAAAAAAAAGACTACGCAGCCATCGCGTACAGGTTAGTTTGTTGCTGGATAAAATAACGTACTATGGAGGGGTAATATATATATATATATATATATATATATATATATATATATTAAATGTTACAGGATCAAGATTTGGGATTTAAATTTTTTTGAAGTTCTGTCTTATTTTTTTTTCAAGACTGAAGAAAAACATCCAGCAAACATTTAAATATATACAATGTCCTGTTTGGTGTTTAAAGATTGCGATAATAACAAAATTTGGCATTGAGATCATTAATTAATTCGAAAAACAATTATTGAGGAGCTAGTGATGTTCACATTGAGCAGGCTTCACCGAATTAAATTGTAAACATAGCATAAATAAATTGGAAACTGAGTAGCTAGGAGTGTATGCATCTCAAAGTAGACAAAGACCACTTTAATCATAATTTCTGCCAATCAAACAGATCACTCACTTAGGCGCTAATCAAGGACTTTTAATTATAAACAGCTGAGTATGGATTGGAATATATTCCATTTTTAATGAGAAGATATGTTTTGGTTAGTGAAATTATATAGGTAGAAAAAATAAAAAATTCTTGTATTTTAGTAGTAAGAAAATAGAAGAGTTACCGACTAATATTTTCATCATTAAAAACTTTAATAATATTTTTAATATGCCTTACCTAAAATAAACTATATTGTTTATTTGTCCGATGAAAACTAAGTTAATGTTATGTTTTCTAACAATTAGTCCATCTAAGGTTTTAAAAAAGTCATTCTTGATCAAATTTTTTTTTTATCAGGTTAAAACCTAAACGTTTTAATGTCAACATCAAAAATAAAATAAACTGTCTTTTTATTTAATATCAAGAATTTATCTTATGTATAAGTTCATAATTTTACATATTAAAAGAAATAAAATAATTTTTTTATATATTTTTAAAATGTAGGACAAAATCCTTAAATACATGCAATTTTTTAAAAAAAAACATGTCAAAGTATTTTTGATTTTTTTTATATAAAAAAAAAACCTTAAATAACTTTAGGATTTTTAGTCATATGCAATATATATATATATATATATATTGTAAGGACTCTTTGTTTGGTTAAAACTCATTTTAAATAAAATTGACAAAAATAGGCTTAAAAGGTTTTTATCAAACACACCCGTAAAAAAAAAAAACCTTTAGTTAAAAACAACAAACCAAACAAGGTATTGAACTCTTAAACCTATTTTTTACTCGACCCGACTGAGTTGACCCCAAATTTTTTGTTCGACAATGATCCAAAAAAAAAAACATTCTTGGTTTGACCTGAAAACAAGCCAAAAACAAAACTAAAGTAAAAAAACAGATTAAACTCCCATAAAAACATATAAAAATTCTTGAATTTGGCCTTTGATTTGGTCTTTAGTTTTGGATTTCTTCAATCAAGTCCTTAATTGCCCCTTAAACTTCAATACTTATGTAATTAAACTCTTTAATTGATTAAATTAACTCTTCAAAATTACAATTCAACCCCTAAACTTTAATTTTTTCCAATCAAAACCTACAATGACTTCAAAAATTATTTTTTCTTACAATTAAACTCTCAATAAATTCTTAAGTTTTTTTAATGCCCTCCTTGAATTGAATTTTTCTTTGTCAAGAAAGCACTATTAGTCGAGAATACATTGTAAATTTTTTTAATTTTGTATATTTTGATCTTTCTCAACTAGTATTTGATAATTTCCTAGGTGTTCTGGTATATTCTTACAACTGATATATTTTTTTATTTTCTTCCAATATTTGTTTTACAATTTTTTTTTTTAATGTGAGGCTCTAAAATAGGTAATAACAGACATTATATATTTTATTTAATGGATAGCTTGTCTTCACGGTTAAAGATATTTTTGGATTAATTTATTAACGAATTAATGGTAGCTTATATATGTTCTCTAAAACAATATAAAAGGAGACAGATTAAATGAAGAAAAGAACGAACATGGTTAATTTATTAACGAAACACGTTGCACCTTTATACATGGCAACTTTGATGAATCTGGCAATGCATGCATGAATGTTTGGCTTTTTCGAGTGATTGGGTGTGTGATGTTAAATTTGTCAAGACTCATATCATGAGCTAGCATTTTGATTTCTACTGTGGTCCAAGATAGGAGAAGCCAGAAAAGGCTTGGTTATTTGATTGCATTATTATTCATGGACAGTGTCCCTATAATCGCTTTCCCCCTTGAATCGTACGCACACCCTGCATTTCTGAAGCGTGCAAATTAATGGCTAGCCATGCCCCCTTGAGAGGTGGCACCATATCGAAACACACACTGTGTTCCTTGCTAGTTGCTGCATATCATCTTCTTTATCCATACATATTAACATGCGCACATCACTTTCATATATATATATATATATATATATATATATATATATATATATATTCGAGAAACTAAAGATGTTTTCCTTGTCAAGTCAGGAAAGTATATGGAAGAGCTTAGTTGACGCATGCGCGTAGACCATAGAGCATATATAACAGGAATTGCCTGGTGCGATTTTTTTTTTTTTCATTTTTCCTAGGTTGGATATATAAAGTAGTGCATAGTAAAAATATAAGAGTTTTGTTTACTCAAAAACTCCCAAATCTAAAATAAACACAAAATTGTCGTAGAAAAACTAGCTAGTAAGAGTATGAGATTCTAAATAATTGATAAATATTAAAGGTAAAATATTTACAAGCGAAACCGTATAATTTATAATCTACATTAGTTGACCTCTGGTTAGAAAGGAAAAAATAATAAGAAATCTAGAAATAATAGAAAATATGTAAGAAACTATAATTTTGAAAGAGGAAGAACCTAAAACTTGATATGTGGATTGGATATGCAAAAAGGCTTAAAAGTGGATATTTAGAGTGGATTTTGATCTAAAGAAGAGATTCTAATAACTTCATAGTCACCATTAGAGGGTGGAGTGCAAACAAAATCATTTCAATCCGTAAACTGAAATATTTAGTTGAAATTCAATAAGTGACTTTATGTCTATTCAACAAATATATACTCTTAAATAAAAGTTTTTAAACTTAAAATTTATAAAAAAAATCATTATTATCATTTGCTTAATTTAATTATAAAAATAAAAATGTTGAGATTCAAATTCTTATCCCTGTGTATATTAAGACTTTAAGTCAGCTCTTGTCTAAAAAAAAAAAATTAAATCAGCTCATGTATGCTTGGTGTTTCTATTTTGCTGAGAATAAGCTATCTAGCTGGTAGCGTAAACTGATTTAAAAAGCACCTGGCATTAATGGAGTGCACGGAAGGGAGAATATGAAAGATTAAGTGTGTAATCATAGCTCATCAACGAGGAAAAACAAATAACTATGAAAGATTAAGAATTAAATGAATCTCTCTATCCTGACATGGAATTATATGGCCTCCATGTCAGACAAGCAACAGTATCTCGTATTCACTTCTGGCTGGCGAAAATAATTGAGACAAGAGAGATGGTTAAAGCTTCTAAAGTAATGGCACAGGGCCTGTTCAACATTGTCACAAGCAAGACTGGAAAAGAAGAAACTACTTCCCATCTGCAAGAGCAGTGGTCCACATATACAGCACTCCATCTGCAACCAACACAGTAGCTTTTGGGATCCGTCTTCTTCCGAAAAGAAAAGACACGCACACGATGCATGTATGTATATATATGTGTGTGTGTGTGTGTGTGTGATGAAAGATTCTAATCGATTGAGATGGAATTCAATGTTTATAGCCATCGATGACTGCATATATACTTGTTGGAAGAGATTAAGAATCTGCTGGGCAATTTATTCGTTTACATATTCACAAAAATAACTGCACTTTATATCAGGGAGTTCAAATAATGGTGGCCATCCTTTCTGCAGCAATTACATGCGTGTTTGCGTATTTCAATTGTAAAAATGCACGTTGCAACTTTTTCTTTTTCTTTTTATTTTCTTTTTGGCAAAATGTTAAATCATCATCACCAAATCTACATATGAATATAACACCCCACCTTATTCCATCATATATGTTGATTGATTTTTGCCTCCTACCGTCAACAATATTGGGTCGCTAATATTGGGAAAGGGAGCAGACGTTACATGCAGCCAAACTGACCACTAGCCATGTGCTCTGAAAAGTTATGGCTTTGTGGTACAAACTTGCTAGCTTTATTCTGTTCAAAAGGTAGAGACGTCGTGCTTTCTTCTATGATCTTTAATTTCTTAGACGATAATTCATAACTGTGTTCTCAACTGTATCGAAACGCTATATATTCTGACAGAGGAGGGGCTAATTAATGCATCTTTCCTCATCTAACATTTTGCTTGCAAAGATAAATATCACGCGAAAGTCTTAAGTTTCTCGGGTAATTAACAGGTAAGGTCAATTCGATGCACAATTAAGTCCTCATGAAAGGGAAATTTCTTTGAAATTAATTTACCACAGATTCCCGAGACAACCTCAAAGGGTTGGCCAGGTCACGTTAGTTTCATCTTATATAAAGCAACGACACTCTAGGGCTTGCGCAGTCAGCTTGGCGAAAGTTCAGATAACTTCCGGTTCCTTTAAAAAGATGACCATGATAGCCAGAGATTGCTGGTAGTTTTTTGGTTCCGCCTTCTTATGACAAGCTCCAAGCTTAAGGATTATATATGTTCAATGGAGCAAGATATCTATTTTTGCTCGTAACATTTATTGGTTACTTTCTAAGAATTTTGTTGTATCTATCAAAGCAGAAATGCCAATTATAAATCGTCGGAGAAACTGCATTTTGGCCCATTAGATTCATCAATTTGCACTTCGAGGCGACTCTATCAATCTCTAGTTTCCAAAAAGTCTTCACTCGCATGGCCCCAAACATTAAGAATCCTTAAAAATCTTTGAAACTAGAAGAAGAAACAAGATGAAATTAAAAAAAAGTGGGCTCATCCTGACAAGGGACTGCATACAATACTTTTTGAAACGATGAAGCTAACTTTAACAAAAAAAAACAATTAAAAAAAAAAAACAATATAGGGGCTCGAATTGAATATTACTAAATACATGGGGGTCTAAGTGATAAAGTCTATCCTCAAAACGCCATTAAAAACGGGCTCTGTAAATTGCTTTAACAATATAAAGAGTCGAATTGAGAATAGATGCTTAATTAATTTTCATAACTCAAAAAAGTTTTTAATCAATACTTCGTCCTCACTCGCATGGGATCGCTGAACCTTTTTTCCCCATCACCATTATGCTGATATATATAGTCCTATAAAGTAAGGGGGGTGAGGGCTTGAATACAATATATACCATCTTTTATCATAAAATAATAATAATAATCAGGATTATTGAGAGTTTTTTGTATTCAAATAATTATAATTATACCGATTATGATAATACACAGATAAAATTATAACTGTTTATTCAAATTACTAAACAACTAATTATATATAAATAATTGATAAGTGAAATTGAATCATCCTCCCAACACGCGGAATATATAATTAATTAGCAACTAATATAGAATTCAGGATATGAAATTACCAAAGTATAATAAAAACTCTATACGAGGAAATTAATAATGCAATGCTAACAGAGTTAATTAGGGTTCTAGCGTGAGTAGAGTTCATCTTTTAGTGCTTCTAGCTAGCTGGTAAACCAAGATGCAAAAAATATTGAGAGTTTTTTTATGATATCTTAAACTGGTGGAGACCCAGATGGATTTTCAAAACTCTACCTGGCGCCTGAAAAAATAAAGGAAAAGGAAAAATAATGTTTCGAGAGGGATCTACGTTGCAGATCAAATCTCGATGATGATCATCTCTTATCTGTCTGCAACGGCAGATTTATGAAAACTATAATTGTTTATGGCTTGGTGGCGTAGGAATCTAATTCCCCTATCTAATCAACGTTCGGTAGAATATCATCTTTAACTCATTTTCATGCAGAAAGCAACTCTTCTTGTATAGATACATATATAGTTGGAAAGGAAGCTTGTTTTGCAGCTTTTGCCACCCATTATTTTGCTCCGTTCCTGTCACCTCTCTTCCCCCACCCCTACTTCCTTCTAAATCATACATAATTATATAAAATCTCTAATTAAAGATCGTATAATTAACCACTAATTAACACGGTTACGTTCTGTTAACATGGAGGGCATGTAATTAAGCTGTGAAATCAATATTAAGAAGCAGACAAATCTCTATGGGATGGGTTTCACGTGCTTATCTCGTGAAGAATATATTCCAAATTGTTTTCTTAAGATCGTTCAACGTGCTGGTTAAATTAAACGGTTGCTAATTAGTTTTATTAAGTGAAGGCTTAAGCATTTTTTTGAAAAAAATAATAGCGCGCAGTGGCCCCTGCTGCATTATCCTGATGTCTTCCGAACCGGAATTTCGTTCTGCTTTCACACCAAAGCAACGATGCAAGATCCATATGAGACCCACGATCCTCAATATCATGGTCCCTCACGTCAGGTAATTAGAGGTTGAATCCTTCTGATCAAGTTAATTTCCGATTAAATATATATATTTAAATATCAACATATATGCAATGATATAACATCGTAACTAATCGCAATTAAAACCATTACTTTGAGGACTTTTGTAGGTTAACTTGAACTGATTTTTGTGTGGATGAACGATACATTACATTTTAATCATACAGTTTATATTGATTAACCGTAATTCAGATGAATATATAATTAATTCTTGATGGCTAGATTGCGTGTGATGCTTATTATCCAGATAAATTGTGATGGTGGATGGATCCCGCCAACATAAAGTTTAATTTGATTGGATTTTGCTGCAGATTTGTTCCCAGAAAGGCAGCAAGATAAACCGACTGGCTCCTCGTTCATTTTATTCAGATCTATTGGGCCGTTCCAAGGCCCCTCTACTGGTCCGTTTCGTGCGTTGACGGGCTCAGAAAAAAAAAACAACAACAACAACAACAACTTGACATGTCTACTAAAAAGTCCCTGGATCCTGTTATCCATCCCCTTTGTTTTGGTAGAATATCATTCTAGATTGAACAGGGAGTATATATAAATATATTCTTGATTTGTTTTTTGGAATTCTATCATTAATGAATATTTCTTTTAATTTTCCATGATGTTAAATAGTTTGTCAAAATGGTGCTTATGAAACTATATCATAATTATCTATACGCAAACCAAAAATAAATACCGAAAGTTATATCTGATTGTTAATCAAAAAATTAAGTGGTAATTTCATAACATTAAATTTTCTCTAATTTTATGTGGTGATCTTTTAAGAAGGCGGGTTAAAGAATTATCGTAATTAACTCTCATGAGGTTAAAATAATATTTAATATTATGGTAACTAAATGATTTAAAAATATTAAACAAATTTTTTTATATAAAAAAATCAGAATGAAAACAAACACCCCTAATGTTAACAAGGAGGGGGGGGATGTTTGGGGTAAGAAATTGTTAATGAAGGACAAGTTTTGAGATTTCTGAATTTTTTTTTTGTTTTTCAGATTTCTCATTAAATTCCCTTGTGTTTTTTATTACCACTCTGATCCACCACATTATTTAGTATCTCTTAACTGTATTTAATTTAAATTCTCTTTTAAATTGTACTAGACCTCGTCATCACACATAATTTTTAGATGTATATCGTATATCCTTGACTTTTCACCCCGCAAACCAATTTTTTATACACCCAACACTTAACTATTTAATATTTAAACTCTGATTTTAACCTCGAATCAAACATGAGCCAAGTGAAAAAAGATCTGTGGACTGGACTGGATGTTACATAAATTATTTTTCTCTCAGTTATTTGTTTTTTTTTATTTAAAAATTAAATCAAAAAAATACTTGGGACATGGCAGAAGGAATGAAAAAACCTCTAGCTTTTATTTGAAACATCACTCAATTAGATCCTCGTTGCTCATATGATTCTAGAAGACTTAGTTTGAGAGAAATATGACATGGAACCTCTATGAAATCAGCTTATTTGGAGTGGGTTTGCAAGATATTTCTATCCTTACACGGAAATATAGATGAAAAACAAGTTTATATCGTGTAAATCTTGTCAAATATAATTCTTGAATATTTTATTTTTTAAACTAAAATTTGTTTTTGAATTTATCTTTTTTATTATTTATATTTTACAAATAAGACGGATTTATAGTTTAATATTATTTTTATACTATTTATTAACTCTTAGATACTACATTATAATTACATAAAAACAATTATTAAAGGGAAACTTGAACCCTGTGGGAAAAAAGGTTTTTCCTATCTTGTTCTCAATAAACATGAAAAGTGCACTGAACCAGCAAGATGTTACCCAAAGACTCCTATACTTAGATGAAGATGGGCTCGAGGCTCGGCCCATCAACTAGGTGGTCTTTTTACCCTACTTCAGCAAACGGGTTTGTCTCAAAAACCAAACCAGATCCAGAAACCAGTTATAAGAATTTAGTTATTATTATTTTGGCTGTTATGTTTTTTTTTTAAATAATTTATAAAAATAGTTTTTTTCTTGAATTTCATTTTATTTTAAATTTTTTATCTATCAAATTTAATTTTTATTATTATTTATTTTACTTGAGATGATTTATAAAATTTAATTTTTTTTTCAATTTCATACTCTTTTAATTTTTTTAATTATTAGATTTGATCTTTAATTTTTTGATAAAATTTAAAAAAATAATCAAAACATTAATAAGTAATTTTTTAGATAATTTTCTATAAGATAGGGAAATACTAAAAAGCTTTCTCATATTTATTTTTTATTTTTTATGATACTAAAAAACATCAAATAATCCACTTTCTATAAATCTATTTTTTTAATAGAAAACTAATTTTGAGCAATCAAATAGAACCTGAGTGAATATCTATTATTCAGCACATTACGAAATCAACAAAAACAAGTTGTAAAGCTGATTTCGTTCTGTTCAAGAGTACTGTGCATTCATTTAATTTTGAGAATTAAGAAACATGGTAAAGATTAAAAACATACATCTAATTAAGACAAAAATTGTATAGAGACCTAAAGCTTAATTAGTCGCCCAAAAGCAATCTGCTAGTTTTTAACAGACAATCTCATGAACAAAAAGATTGTGAAGGCCACGGAGATTGCATATACCAGAATTATGTCAGCAAACACTAAAACTTTTTGAGCGTGTAAGAGAGACTATATGCGATGCCGTTAATATATAATTTCAGCCTCACCAACTTCTTGAGATGTTTCCCTGAGGGATATACAAAACAAGGAGGATGAAGAAAGTGAAGAAGAGGAATTGGATAGTTAGCTTTCTCATCTCTTCGCTCAATATTTTCTTTTTCACTCGAAGATGCATCTCGAGGAGCTTGTCTACTTTGTATAGATGCATCAGTACATATGCAACATTTTGAATCCTGAAAGAGCAACACACACCTGAATAATTGAACGGCATTTCGATTTCTGCATTTCCAAAGAGCAACATTTGGATCCATGCATTAGCAGTCACAAATTGTAATAACATTTGGAGGAAACTTCAGGACGTGGACTTCACGGTGTTTACAGTTAAATTCGTTTCAGTTTTCTAGCAGGCTGTGATGTTCTGCTCTTTGATAATCAAACGTCAATGAAGACGAACTGTGGCTTGAATGAAGAACATTCTTTATAGCAGATTTCTCTTACACCGAGCTAGTGGGTGGGATCGAGTTCGGCGGTCTGGAAGACATAACCTGATTATTTTTTGTAGCAAGATTTGTTACTGTTTCTTTTTCAAACCACTGTTTACACTTCTCCTTGACTTAGACCTGAATTAAATTATTGGAGTAATGTTCTCGCATAGCAGTGCATCTCTGCTGTCATGCCAAGTTCTTTGTAACGGGCATGCATGCCTGCCTCCGTAGTTGAATTGATCTAGCAATTAACTTGACAAAGTAGTGGAGAAGTCATCTCTGTCGAAAAGCTTACACTCAGCTGTATTACCGTACTATTTTGACATTTTCTTCGATTTCTGTAATTTTTATGATCACTGCACTTGAATTGGGTTCCCTTCTCTCCTTTTATTATTTCGGCTGGATTTGATGTTGGGTTAAATTGCTGAAAGAAAGAAGCAAGTAGTTGAGGAGGTTGTATATTATTTATTATATTTAATTTTAATAGCTATAAATCTTGCCCTTGAGAAGTTCTCATTTGTTGAAATCGGCACCCTTAAACCACACAGTACAATCATAACTGATTAGGTGAAAGTAAATGGAAAACTTATCTTAATTAGTTAGGATTAGTTTGCTACAAATCAATTTTTTAAAGGACATTTGATATTTAATTTTTTTTGTTTTGAGTTTTGAATTCTATTTCTATTTCCTGAAAAAAATGACAAATAATTTGATTTGACAAGGCAATAAAAAACTCGTTTGCTGTACTTGTAAAGATTTTCGAATTAGATGTCTCCATTTTTTTTTTATTATCAGTATCTTTATTTTTTTCCAAATAAGTATCTGTATCTATTCTTATTTATTCTATTTAGATATCTCTATATTTGTGTTTTAACAAAGTGTTTTCATCATTATTTTTTATATAATAAATTGACACTCGTCAAAATAAACAAATTTTATATTTAGTTTTAAACGTTTGAAAATGATACGAAACAGCTCGCAATCTCGTGAAAAAACAAGAACCATCTCATTATCTGAAATCAAAAGTGAAGTTATAGGCTCAACAACAAACAAGCTTTAATTTACATTAGCAAGACTGACCTGGAATGGCCCAATTCAAAGTACGGGTCTAAAGCAGAGAAAACGTTTAAAATCCATGATTGATCGGGGGAAATATTTTGGAATTTCAAAGTTAGTTCAGGATTGTGTTAGAATTTGTATTTTTAAATGTTTTTTATTTAAAAATATTTTAAATAATATATTTTTTTATTTTTTAAAATTTATTATTTATATTAGCACATCAAAACGATCAAAAAAACACACAAAATAATTTGAAGAGAACCATATTCAAATTTATTTTTTTAAATATGGTTGGGCCATAATAATAAAAAAAAAGTAAAGCACGCGGAAATGGGAGAATAATGAGATTTAAGGGATGTTAGTTGCTTTTTAAAAGTGTTTTTTGTTTAAATTTAGTATTTTTTAATAATTTTGATATGTCAATATAAAAAAAAATCAAATTTAAAAAAAAATCATTTGGATATCATTTTTCAATCTAAATAACCTGTAAAAACATCCTAATTTTTTTTGAAAAATTTAATAAAAGAGTTACCAATAAAATAAAACAAATATAAATCAACTAAAAAACTAATATAAATCATGCATTGTAGTTTCTAAACTTTACTGCAAGATTTTCGTGGTGTTGGATTGATTTGAGATTTTAACATAATATAAAACAGGGTATCTGAAAAAATTTGGTAAGATTTCAATTCAATCTCATAGTTAGAATTAAAATTTATGTCCATTAACATAAAATTATATAATAAAAAAATCAGCCTAAAAATCCTTATAAAAAAAGACCAAAGTATTTTGAAACATTGATTAAATTCTTTTTATACTGTTCAATAAATTGCATTGTAGAAGTAGAAAATCTTAAAATTAGCTGCAAAATATATTTTTATTATTAGATCATTTTCAAGTAAAAAGTTCGTAAGTAAAAAAATTAAATAAAAAATACATATTATATTGCTTAAGTAATTATCTATTTTAAAAAATGCTCTCAAACACCCCTTGATTACCCACTGCGATTGCAATAACTGTAGGGTCAATTCAATGTCTGCGAGGTAATGGTGCCTTGCCTGGAATTGAGAGTGAATAAATAAATAAATTAAAAGCCGGTGATTTCGGAGAGGAAACCTGCACTGCTGAGTTGCTTCCGCTGCCATTTTTCTAATATAATCCAGGCACAGCAGGTATATAATAAATACAATGCAGCAGTAAATTTTATATGCATTTTAAATTCATTCAACTGCGCGTTGACTCTTTTTTTTTGCCCTAAACTTCCTTGATCTTTTTTTTTTCCTTGTTTTGATGATCAATTGGTTTTCTAGCTAATGGAAACAGACGATTCTACAGCGATTGGGATTGATTTGGGGACAACGTATTCTTGCGTTGGGGTTTGGCAAAATGGAAGAGTTGAGATTATACCAAATGATCAAGGCAACAGAATGACGCCTTCTTGCGTTGCCTTCACTGACACGGAGCGTTTGATTGGTGAAGCTGCAAAGAGCCAGGTTGTTTCCAACCCTGTCAACACCATCTTCGGTTAGTATTATTAAGAAAAATTTACTTTGCAGTATTCGTTTTTTGATTTAGTTCATTTTATGTTTTGTATGGCTTATGTTTCTGCGTGCTAGTGTTGTACAAGGATGAAGGATTTCATAGAAAGCTCTGTTCTTCACAGTCAGTTTATGTTTATGCTAGAGGAAATTAAATTTTATACTGAAAGATAGTGTAGTTAAATCTTAAATGTAATACAGGTGCAAAAAGGTTAATTGGTATGAGATTTAGTGATGTTGCTGTTCAGAGTGATATCCAGCACTGGCCGTTCAAGGTTGTTGCGGGTCCTCGTGACAAGCCCATGATTGTGGTTAATTACAAGAGTGAAGAGAGGCAGTTTGCTGCTGAAGAGATTTCGGCGATGGTACTCCGAAAGATGGGTGAGATTGCTGAAGCTTTCATCGGAAAAAGTGTAAAGAATGCAGTGATTACTGTTCCTGCCTACTTTATTGACTCTCAACGGCAGGCCACAAAAGATGCTGGTTTGATTGCTGGTTTTAATGTCATGCGTATTATTAACGAGCCCACTGCTGCTGCCATGGCTTATGGTCTTCACATGGATATAAACTATGGTGAGAAGAATGTGCTGGTCTTTGATTTAGGGGGCGGTACTTGTGATGTCTCGTTGCTTGTCATTGAACAGCGTATAGTTGAAGTGCGGGCCACAGCTGGAGACTCTCACCTTGGAGGCGAGGACTTCGACAACAGATTGGTGAACTACTTTGTTCAGGAATTCAAAAGGAGGAAAAAGAAGGACATTAGTGGAGATGCTTCAGCTCTTAGGCGGTTGCGAACTGCTTGTGAGAGGGCCAAGAGGAGTCTCTCACATGATGTTCAAACTAACATTGAGCTCGATTCATTGTGTGAAGGTATTGACTTTTCTTCCACCATTACTCGTGCAAAATTCGAGGAGCTGAACACGGATCTCTTTAGAAAGTGTTTGCAGCTGGTAAACAAGTGTTTGAGGGATGGTAAGATGGATAAAAACAGCATCGATGATGTTGTTCTTGTTGGTGGTTCTAGCCGGATTCCCAAGGTGCAGCTGCTATTGCAATACTTTTTCAATGGCAAAGAGCTGTGCAAGAGCATCAACCCTGATGAGGCAGTTGCCTATGGTGCTGCTGTTCAGGCTACTATCTTGACTGGCGGAGGCAATGAGGAGGTGCAAGACATGCTGCTTCTGGATGTTTCCCCCCTGTCCCTCGGGTTGGAAATTGCTGGCGGTGTTATGGATGTTTTGATAGGAAGGAACACTACGCTTCCCACAAAAAAAGAGGGTCTTTTCTCCACCTACGCAGACAATCAAACTGCTGTCTTGATCAAGATTTATGAGGGAGAGAGAACAAGGACTAGGGACAACAACTTACTGGGCACATTTGAGCTCTCTGGTATTGCTCCAGCACCCAAAGGTGTTCCTCAGATCAGAATAATCTTTGACATTGATGCAAATGGTATCTTGAATGTATCAGCTGAGGATGAGACCAGTGGTCAGAAGAAAAGGATCACAATCACCAATGACAGGGGCAGGTGGTCCGAAAAAGAAATTCAGAAGATGGTCCACGAGGCCGAAAGGTACAAGTCTGAAGATGAAAAGCACAAGAAGTGGGCCGAGGCAAAGAATGAATTGGAGATTTTTGTCCGCAACATGAGAATAACAATTGGGGATGAGAAGAGAAGTTCAAAGCTGGCCACAGGTGACAAGAACAAGATTGAAGGTGCCATTGACCAGGCCATGAAGTGGCTGGATGGCAACCAGCTTGCAAGGAAAGATGATTTCGATGGCAAGTTGGGGGAGCTTGAGAGCATCTGCAATCCAATCATTGCGAAGAGTTATAGGAGCGATGGTGCTTGTATGGGTACGTTAATGGAAGATAAAGTTTCTCCATCTGATGGTTATGGCACATACGGAGATTAAAAACCATCGGGGGTCTGTTCTGATCTTTGAATATGTTGATGATGCACGTTTCTGCTTTTGCTATAACGTTTCTCTCTATCTTGCTTTTATTTTGTATTTGAAAAATCTTGAAATTAATATATTTTTTAATGTTTTTTTGTTATTTTGATTTGCTATGTTTTTTTTTTTTACAGATTTGCTATGTTAAAAATATAAAATATATTATATTAATATATTTTAAGTGAAAAAAACTATGTATCACAATATCAAACGCGATCAAAATACTAATCAAATCAAGAAGAATGGGATATGGTCTGGATGGACCGGCAATCGGAATTGATATGTGGACATCGTACGCATGCGTTGGTGTTTGGCAGCAGAACATAGTGGAGAACGTACCAAATGATCAAGGTAACAGAATGACATCTTGTGCTGCCTTCACTGGTATAGAACGTCTGATTGGTGATGTTGCTATGAACCAGGCTGTTATGAATCCCATCAACATCATTTTCGGTTACTGTTCAAATTTTAGACTGTTGATTCTAACTAAATAACTTTATAGTCAAATTTAACTGTTCTTGCTTTCGAGTTTTATCTTTTTTTGATGGGGGTTTTAGACATCTATATGTTAAAAGATGCGAAAAGGTGGATTGGCAGAAGATTTAGTGATACTTTTGTGCAGAGCAATATCCAACAGTGGCCATTAAAAGTCCTTGAAGTTCCTCGTGACAAGCCCTTGATTGTGGTCAACTACAACGGTGAAGAGAAATAGTTTGCAGCTGAAGAAATATCTTCAAGGGTCCTCTTAAAGATGCATCAAATTGCATAGGCTTCCCTTGGCAGTGCGATGAAGCTTGCAATACTCATTGCCCCTGCCTGCTTCAATGTCCCTCAACGACAGGCCACAGCTGATGCAGGGAAGATTGCTGGTCTCATGTCATGCATATCATTAATGAGCCCACTGCTGCTGCAATGGCTTATGATCTTGAAAAGAGGGAAATTATTGTTGTTGAGAGGAATGTTCGACTTGGGTGGTGGTACTTTTGATGTCACCCTGCTTACTATTAAAGGGAATATCTCTTAGGTGAAGGCCACTGCTGGAGACTCCCACCTTGGAGGTGAGGACTTTGATAACAGAATGATGAAGCACTTTGTTCAGGAATTTTGGAAGAGGAATAAGGACATCAATCCAGATGACGTTGTTGCCTACGGTGTTGCTGTCTTGAGTGGTGAAGATAATGAGAAAATGCAAGATCTGCTGCTTCTGGATGTAATTCCTATCCCTGGGGTTGGAAACTGCTGGTGGTATTGTGACTGTTTTGATCCCCAGAAACACCACCTTTCCCACAAAGAAGGAAGAAGTTTTCTGCACCTACTCGGATGGTCAGCCTGGTTTCTTGATCAAGGTTTGTGAAGGAGAGAGAAGAAGAACTGGGGACAACAACTTGCCTGGCATTTTTAGCTCTCGGGATTTCCTCCAGCACCCAGGGGTGTTCCTTAGATCAAGGTAACCTTTGATACTGATGCAAATGGCATCTTGATTGTGTCAGGTGAGGATGTGACCGGTGGTCCAAAAAAGAGATTGAGAAGATGACTCAGAAGGCTGAGAAGTACAAGGCTGGAGATGAAAAGCACAAGAACATGGTAGAGGCGAAAAATGTGTTGGATAATGCCTGCAACATCAGAAACTGCGTTGGATATAATAATATCAGTTTGAAACTGGTTGAACATTTTGAATATTATGACTAAGTATGGTAATATATTTTTCAGGGATTATTTGACATCTCCCCTTTCCTACGAAACATACATGTTTCCTTGGTCTTGCCACGATGTCTTCACTTTTTCTCTCTGGTTGGCGCTCAGCTTGTTTAAGTAGACTATTATTAAAAGTTGGACTCAACAGAACGTGCAACTAGCTAATCACCATTCGCGACTACATAGCGAACCGATAAGCACAAAAATTCTGGAAATACTCGAGCAGGCACCTTCAACTGCAAGATGAATTTACCACATCAATCTTAACAAATTAAGTTTTGGCATCCTGCCTGGATTGAATTCGAATATGAAATAGTTCCATTGTGTACGGAATATATGGAGAGAGGTTGTACACTTGATAAATAAACGTGTCAAGGCTTGCATAAATAATCGTGGAATCCGCCTACATGCATGGTTTGCTATTAATCAAGATTTTCCTTGTGTTCGTGCACTGCTTAAAAAAGAATTGAGGCTGGTTGCGAGGCTCCAACAGTGAATCAAAATTTCTTTCTTCTTGATGTTTAGAGCTTAGACTTGTCAAATTAGTGTGCCAAGGTTGATTGAGTTCTCAATGTATTGACTACTGAATATTCTGTGTTTCCCTTTTCTTTTCTTCTAAAAGTTATGCTCGTTGATTTTCCATATATTTGGCACTGCGTTTTAGGTGGGTTAGATAATTTTTTAAAAAATATATTTAAAATTATTATTTTTTATTTTGAGATCATTTTAATATATTGATATTAAAAATAATTTTAAAAAAATAAAAATATATATATATATATATATATATATTATTTTAGTTTATTTTAAAAATAATTATTATGAGATTTCAAAACAGCTGTTTTTGTTAAAAGGCAAGGATGAAGTAAGCTTATTGAAGAAACTAACGGTGTTGCACATAGATAAAAGGAGAGAGGGTGGAATAAGGATGTCAAGACGTCAAAAGAAAAGGCATCAATGACGAATTGAGGTGACCGGGTAATTATTTTTTGTATTAAAATATATATTGATAATATTTTTTTTATTTTTTAAAAATTATTTTTGATATTAATACATTAAAATAATTTAAAAAAATTAAAAATATATTAATTTAAAATTAATAAAATAAATAAATTTTTTTAAAAATATTTTTAAAAAATAAAAATAAAACCTACTAGTGCATGTTTTGCTGAAGATAAAGGATTATCAAATTAGTATTATGTTTTCTTATTTTTATTATGCTGTCATTCTGTTTTTGTATCTATTTGTGTTTTGGGATGTTTGCATCGGCTTTTCATGAATTTTTTAATTAAGTTTTTGTTAAATCATTTTGATATACAAAAAATAAAAAATAATATATTATTTTAATATATTTTTAAATAAAATATATTTTAAAAAATATCTTCAATTATTTTAGCTTTTATAAGTGGTTCCACGAGTGTGGAATCTACATCTATATCTACAAAATTTGCACACGCAATCCGTTATCTTCAAGATACTTTTGAGTGTGGTTGATGGCAGAGGTTTTCAAGGAAATAAAAGCATGATGTAGGCATTAACCTTGACTCGGATTCTAGACCATACGAAACAAGGAAATATCAGGACTCTATGCCAAGCTTTCCTTTGATTATTGCCAGCTATTAACTTTGCAGAAAAATATGCTGGCAAAAGAAATCACATAACGTTCATATCCATAATGAAACGGAAAAATAAATGGCCTGGATTGCTATCTTGGATTAAAGCTATTCCAAAATAATTTCAAGATTTATAAAATTAATTAAGGTATTTATAAACCGATTTAAATACTTGTATTAATAAAAAAAATTTAATAATACTTGAATTTATTCATAAACCAAATTACCTTTTCAATTTAAAAAATACCAAATTTTCATCCTTAAAATAATTTAATTTTACAATGCTTTACTTTTAGGCATGTTAGGGTTTTATCAACTTTATCTTGTTTAACTGTGTCGTGTATCATGTATTTTTGTGTGTGTTGATATTGTGATATAGTATGTTTTTAAAAATATTTGTTTGCATGAAAATATTTTAATTTTTTTAATATTATTAACATATTAAAATTATAAAAAGAAACATTAAAACACTACTTCAACTTAATATTTTTTTTAAAAAACAAACATATTCTTAAAAAGAATTTAAAAACAGAAATCATCTCAAAACAAACCTCGAATTATTTTAATATATAATTTTTTTTAATGTTTTATGAGATCATTTAGTGGTCAGAATTGATTGAATTCGAGTGGGTTAGTGTTTGAGGTTGGAATGCTTAGCTCAAGGGATAATCTGAGTCAAGGAAAAAGTTCATGATTTATCACTGCTACTACTGAGGTTCAATAGAATGGATGACATGTTGTTTAATGTGTAAATCAAATCCAGGTTAACAATGAATGGATGGACGGTTGTTTTCCTTATAGAATTTCCTGCACGACAAGCCGTTTGCTATTAAGCAGAATCGTCGGCTAGTCAAACAAAGACCACAGTCACCACACACGTTCCCACGCGAGAAATATCAACAAATCCACACCGTCCATGAACTGTAGAACCAACGGCCCAGATACACACACCTCTTCAATCGAACATTCTAGAACCAAACTCAAGAAACACAAACCACTATAAATACTCCCATTAACCCTCATTGCAAAATACTATAAATACCTCTAGTTACACAAGCCCTAATATTTTTATTCTAATTTCTTAGCCGCTAAACATTTAGATCTAATCATAATGGCCGGAAAAGGAGAAGGACCGGCTATCGGTATTGATCTAGGCACCACCTACTCATGCGTCGGTGTGTGGCAACATGATAGAGTGGAAATCATAGCCAACGATCAAGGCAACAGAACGACGCCGTCTTATGTTGCCTTCACTGACACCGAGCGTTTGATCGGCGATGCTGCTAAGAACCAGGTTGCCATGAACCCAATCAACACCGTTTTTGGTTAGTATTCTCTCTCTACCGACTTTTTTATTTTATTTTTCTTAAGATCTGGATTCAACGTATTGTTTATTTTCTTTTTTCTTAAGAGCTGGATTCAAAGTGTTTTAATTTTTTGCTACCTGAGATCTGGATTCAAAGATTTGGTTTTGCTTGTGGGTTTAAATTCTGATCAATGATTTTGTTTTAGGATGTAATTTTGGATTTTAGATTTAGAAATCCGCTTGATAATGCCTTTCTAGATACGAGGTGTCTTTATTTTATTGGAACAAATCTAGATACTCTTTATACAGAGACATTATGCAAGTATTTTATCTTATGTGTAAATCAGGATATCCTTTTCGTTTCAGTTTTTTAAGTAAATGAACTTTCTACTCGTCCTGGAATAAAAGAGAAGCAGTGTCTGATTTGATTAAATCTGTACACAATTTTATTCTCCTGTTTTTTAATCTCAAGCATGAAGTTAATTTATTATATAATTTTAATAGCTTATCAAAAGATTAAAGATGGTAGCTGCTTGACTTAAATCTGTTGCAGATCTGTCACGTTATATGATTTCATGATATCATTTTTTTGTTAAATTTATTTATTTATTTTTAGAATTTTGTTTCTTTTGTTTTATAAAATAGGTGTGATTGTTAATTGGTGTTTGTTTAAATTTTGCAGATGCTAAACGTTTGATTGGTAGGAGATTTAGTGATGCTTCAGTCCAGGGTGATATTAAGCACTGGCCCTTCAAGGTTACTCCTGGTCCTGGCGACAAGCCCATGATTTCAGTGAACTATAAAGGTGAAGAGAAACAATTTTCCGCTGAAGAAATTTCTTCTATGGTTCTTATTAAGATGCGGGAGATCGCTGAAGCTTACCTCGGCACCACTATCAAGAATGCTGTGGTCACTGTCCCTGCTTACTTCAATGACTCACAAAGGCAGGCTACTAAGGATGCTGGTGTTATTGCTGGTCTGAATGTGATGCGTATTATCAATGAGCCCACCGCTGCTGCCATTGCTTACGGTCTTGATAAGAAGGCGACCAGTGTGGGTGAGAAGAATGTGTTGATTTTTGATCTGGGTGGTGGTACTTTTGATGTCTCTCTTCTTACCATAGAGGAGGGTATCTTTGAGGTTAAATCCACGGCTGGAGATACCCATCTTGGAGGTGAGGATTTTGATAACAGAATGGTGAACCACTTTGTCCAAGAGTTCAAGAGGAAGAATAAGAAGGATATCAGTGGAAATCCCAGAGCTCTTAGGAGGTTGAGAACTGCTTGTGAGAGGGCAAAGAGGACTCTCTCATCTACTGCTCAGACCACCATCGAGATTGATTCTCTCTACGAGGGAATTGACTTTTACTCAACCATCACTCGTGCAAGATTTGAGGAGATGAACATGGATCTCTTCAGGAAATGTATGGAGCCTGTTGAGAAGTGTTTGAGGGATGCGAAGATGGACAAGAGCACTGTCCATGATGCTGTCCTTGTTGGTGGTTCCACTAGGATTCCCAAGGTGCAGCAGCTTTTGCAAGACTTCTTCAATGGGAAAGAGCTCTGCAAGAGCATCAACCCTGACGAGGCTGTTGCTTACGGTGCTGCTGTTCAGGCTGCTATCTTGAGCGGCGAAGGGAATGAGAAGGTGCAGGATCTGCTGCTTCTTGATGTTACTCCTTTGTCGCTTGGACTGGAAACTGCTGGAGGTGTCATGACTGTCCTGATCCCAAGGAACACCACCATTCCCACCAAGAAGGAGCAAGTTTTCTCTACCTACTCTGACAATCAACCTGGTGTGCTCATCCAAGTTTACGAGGGTGAGAGGACAAGAACGAGGGACAACAACTTGCTTGGTAAATTCGAGCTCTCTGGCATTCCTCCTGCACCCAGGGGTGTTCCTCAGATCACTGTCTGCTTTGATATTGATGCAAACGGTATCTTGAACGTGTCGGCTGAGGACAAGACCACAGGACAGAAGAATAAGATTACAATTACAAATGATAAGGGTAGGTTGTCAAAGGAGGACATTGAGAAGATGGTCCAGGAGGCCGAGAAGTACAAGTCAGAAGATGAGGAGCACAAGAAGAAGGTTGAGTCCAAGAACTCTTTGGAGAACTATGCCTACAACATGAGGAACACTGTCAAGGATGAGAAGATCAGCTCCAAGCTGGGTGCAGATGACAAGAAGAAAATTGAGGATGCGATTGACCAGGCTATCCAGTGGCTAGACAGCAACCAGCTTGCAGAAGCAGATGAGTTTGAGGATAAGATGAAGGAGCTTGAGAGCATCTGCAATCCTATCATTGCTAAGATGTATCAAGGTGCGGGAGCTGATATGGGTGGTGGCATGGAAGAAGATGCTCCTCCAGCTGGCAGCGGCGGTGCAGGTCCTAAGATTGAGGAGGTTGATTAAGTTGGCTGTTGACTTATGCGGATCCCTGCTTGTTTTCTGGGATATTTATCTTTTTACTTTCCATAGCTATTATTATCTTTTAGGTTTATGATTTTGTCGCCCTCTTGAGAAGGGCATTTCCGGTAGTAATTTACATCTTTTGATTTTTTGTTGTTCTATTGAAACTGCAATAGCAATTGAAATTCCGGGGATTTTACCTCGTGGCGATTTAGCTTGTCTTGCTTTTTAAATAAATTTACTTCATTATGGGTTTGTATTCGAAGAAGCTCTGCTTTGCTTGCTTTGTTGCATTTGTTGTTGCAGCAAACCACGGGCAAAGCAATTTTTATTTTTTTTATTTATTTTAAATTAATATAATTTTAGTATTTTTAAATTATTTTGATATATTGATATTAAAAATAATTTTTAAAAAATAAAAAAATATTATTAATATATATTTGAACATAAACTATTTAAAAATTGTATCCAGAAACATGCAAACCGTTCATTACAGTGGAGGATTGTTAAAAGCAGCTCAATGGCCCACCTTTAATAACGTTTAAAATGGAGTGGAGTGTCACAGTGGAGAGTGATTTTACTATTCAAGTAAACAGTGGACTCATTTTTTTATTATTTAAAGATGTAGTATTTATAGAATTTAATTTTAATTTTATTTTAAAAAATAAGTAAAATATAATTTTTGTTGAATGTATTTTATAGCAGTTTAAAAAAGTAATAAAAAATATTTTATATCAAGTATTATTTATTTTATAATATAATAACATTAGTTAAATATACAATATTTAAATTAAAAAATAATATAAATATATAATTTTTAAAAATATTTTATATCTTAATTTATAAAATATTTTTAATCAAATATATTAAATTATTTTTTTTAATTTTAATTCTAATCAAAGTATTAATATAAACATCATACTAATTTCAATTAAAAATATTTTTTTAAAATTAAAATAATAAAAACTATACAGAACACATGCCGTCCATCCAAGGCAGTGTGAGAAAATATCAATGCATGAGCACAGACCCGCGCGGATTTCATTAGCTAGGAATTCTGTTTGCACGGCCCAGTATTTTTCTCTGTCGATCTGGACTGGACCATGCTTATCAAAGTTTGAATCGGCCCAGCTTTCTATACAAGTGGAAGGTTTGAATGGTTGGGCCTAAGTCCCCAAACTCGTCACTGTAAGAAAGCCCATTTTCAATCACTTATCTTCGTTTGCATGACCGACCCAAGATGCTAACTATGACTATCAGTCAGAAAAGTAATGGGGTCATCATCTGGCCTCTTTGCAAGGCAACAGACAACCGTAGCCAGAAAGTGTTTGAATGGGAGGTAGCTTGTGCTTTTTTAAGTAAAAAGTATGTTTTTTTATATGTATTTATATTTGAGGTTGAGGTTTAAGTGTGGGACTCATTAAAAAACAAGAAAAAATAGCTTTTTGTGGTTGAGGTTTGTGCATAAATGGGTTGTACCCAACCACAACCTCAATCACAAAAACAAAAACAAACACACTCAAAGTTTTTAGAAGTGTTGTTTGTGCTTAAAAAGTATTGTACCTTTAACAAAAAAACCACCACATCTCTGAGCCAAACACACCTTAAGACCTTTCGATTCCGAATAACAAAAGAATGCAATCATACTGACAATACTTAAAACCCTGATTTGGAATTGTATCATTAAAAAAGACATGCACTCAAAAGCCCCACTTACATAATGTGGTTGGTGGATTCCAGTCCACACAATGCCATAAAGTCTAAAGAGTTGATTATTTTTTATTTTTTTCTCTTCTTTTTTTTCATATTTAAAATATTTGGGAAAGGTTATTTATAAAGTATATTTTATCTAGAAATATACTAAAATAATATTTTTTTAAAAAATATATATATTAATATTATTATATCAAAATGATATGAAAATACCCAAAAATATATTAATTTGAAGTAAATAAAATATATTTTAAAAAAACATTTTTAAAATACAAACACAAATCTTAAACCAGGACTTCACAAGGATCCAGTATAAGCATCAGCTTCAGCTTGATCTTGAGCAGGCTTTTTTATTTCTTATTTTTTATTTTTCTTGAGAATAGCTTGTTCAAGCATTGGAACCAACACTAGGTTCGCATTAGAAAGGGATTCCGATTAATTAGAACAAGAAGCGTTTAAAGTCTTGCAAACTAAGCAATTTCATCCTTTAACTATCAATCATTTCTCAACATTACCCTTTCGGTTGTTTTGGTAGACGGCAATAAACAGAAATCATTGAAAAGAAGAAACTTTAACGACGTGGCATGTGCAATGTGCTTCCTCTGAAGAACATCGGTAATGGGTCCATTTGTCATTGCATTCTGTGACTCGAGCCAAAAATCAAAATTAATATTGTCGCTTGCAATTATTCGTTTCTCAGTCAGATCTACAGCACGGCAAAAAAAAAAATCAATTGGGGTCCCTGTCTACTGGATACAGAGTTTGCACGTTTAAAATCCACCCTCTTCTCGGAGGTCTTGCCTTAAAAAAAACGAGTATTTTTTTATTATTATTATTTTAAGTATTCGGATTAGTTTGCGCGCAACTCAATTAATTTTATATGTTTTAAATTTAATAATTATACAAGCCTACAGTGACCATCATATTAGCAACTATAAGGTTCGAACCTGAAACCACAGGGAAAACAAACATCTTGATTTCAGGTTTTTATCACTGGAACACCTACTAAGCGGTTAAACAAGGATCTTTTCTTAATATGCGAGGAACATCATTTGTGATATTTTTTTATGGTGGGAGTTAATTAGGTAGTGTTTGATGGATGGAGGGTCTAATTTGAATGTTTTTATGTTAGGGTCCGAATAGGGATTACATTATAGTTGGGGAAATACGTCTTTCTCATTGAAAACCGAGGGTTATTCAAACATATTTGACTATCTAAACCAGTTCGGATAATTTAAAAAAAAAATAAATGGTTTGGCCAATTGTCTCCTCCTCAAATTATATTTTTTAACAATGTTTTTGTCATTGTAGGTTGATATGATCAAGATTGTCATGGTTCATGTTAATCGTTTATAATCTGTATTATTTGGTTTAAACTCCACAATTGTTATAAAAAAATAGAGTAATTTTATAGTGATTATTAAAACGACACTAATTACTTTTTATGTATCATAATTTATTTTTTATAAAAACATATTTGTTTATATGATAGATATGAATAAAAAATACATAAGATATCGTTCCTTCTAAAATATAGTATAATTTCTGGTTTGGTATATTGGTTTCAAGCCCGTGATGGATTAAAAGTCTAGCTCAACTAGCTTTATAGTTTTAATGCGAGGTGGTTTATTTTTAGTTTTTGTGTTTATAATGTAAAAAATACAGTTAGGTATTTGGTAATACATTAAATTGTGTTTTATATTATAGGGCTTATCAAAAAATTAAGTTTCAAATGTAGTTTTTTTGAAGCAGTTTTTATATATTTTTTTAACTGAGTTTTTTAAAACCTTGTTTGTTTTTGCGTTTCAAAAGCATTTTTTCTTAATTTAATTTTTTTGTATTTTTTTCTTTACTTCAATTATTTTTTTTGTATTTTCAGATCATTTTGATGTGCTGATATTAAAAATAATTTTTTAAAAATAAAATAAATATTTTGATGCATTTCTAAGTAAAACGCATTTTTGAAAAGCAACTATAACCAAATATTTTATACATATTTTTTGTTGTACATAAACCTTAACCATAATTTTTATCAAACACGTATTTAAATCCAACTAACCATATTTTTAAAAAATTTATTTTTTAAAATCACAATCACAAAAGATACATAGAAAACAAACACACTTTAGCATTTCAAATATTTTTCATAGCATTTTGTTTTCCTTTAATACTCTTCGAATGAATATATTTAAAGTGAATTGTACTTTACATAGCTATAAATTATCAGAGAAGTCATCAAAATCATAGAAAAAAAAACAAAAGATTAAAAATCAAATAAAAATACTTAAAAGTCTTCCATAACATAAGTTTATGATCAAGAACATTTTTTTATCAAACAAAATCGACTAAAATATGATATAGTATGGTTAACGTTTAGCACCTCGTATGAAAATACCTCTCCAAATTAAGCTTGGAAAACTCTAAAACCCAATTCTAATTGTTAATTAGAGGGTTCATGCCCGTGAATAACAGAGAGAGAGAGTTCACATCTATTTTGTACCCATGTTTATAATTGTAATCTTGTTTATAATTTTCAAAGCGTATTTTTAATGAATAAAACGTGTGTTTATAATGAAAAATAAATTTATCATGGTATTTTTTTTAGTTGAATACTCTTTAAATGAAATATATTTAAAGAGAATTGTTTCATGATTATAAATTGTCAGAGAAGCCATCAAAAGCATAAAAAAAGAGTAAAATATTGAAAATAAATAAAAACACTTGAAAGTCTTCCAAAATGAAAGCTCGTGATCAAAATTATTTTTTTATCAAATAAAATCAAGTAAAATATATCTAGTACGATTAAAGTTTTTGAGGCCGCATGAAAATACATAACTTCAAAGCAAAGCTCGAGACTAAGAGCCCGTTTGGCTTTATGGCTGCGGCTGCGTTTTATTTAAAACGCAATGCGCAGCCGTTTTGTTAAGGAAAAAATTCATTTATTGTTCATTGAGCCCCACTTAATTTATGCGTTAAAAACGCATGAAAAAAGAAGCAACCATTCCATGTTTTGTTTCACTGTTCATGTTAATTGCACTGTTCAATGACACAATGCAATTAATATGAACAGTGTATTGCGTACACTGTTCACTTAAAAAAGTAAACAGTGCAATTCTCCTGCACTGTTCACTTACCTGCGGAACCCTTTTTTTTTTTAGTATGTTATTGTTTTAAAAAAAATTTAGAATGAATTTTATACCTGATAATATTTTATCCAATTTTATTACATGCTAAAAATATTATTAAAACTGTAGTTTTTGTCGGATGTATTTCGTACGTAATGGAATTATAAATGGTTTCATGGAATAATAAAAAATATTTTAAATAAAGTATGATTTATTTCATGATATAATAGCAATAATTAAATTCACAATATTTAAATTAAAAATCATCAGTGTTAATATATATTTTTAAAATTATTTTATAACTTCAATTTTAAAAGCACTCTTAACCAAATACAATAAACAACTTTTTCTTCAATTTCAATTTCAACCACAGTTTTAATCAAACACCTATTTTTTTAAATCAACCTTAACTAAAAGTATTTTTTATAAAATAATTTTTTTTAAACCATAACTATAACAGCTATCGCAATATCAAAAACACTCGAAGCTTAGAGGATTTTAAAACACAATTACAATAGTTAATAAGAAGATTCGTGCCGTGACATGTCGTTTTACTATAATCCATTTCACACGTCGGCTCGACCTGGCAAAAAACCCAGCCCATTAAGGAAACCACAGCGTCTCCAATAATTTGAAGAAATCTCGCCAAGAAAATATAACTTTCCAGTTTCAACCCATCTATACCGCCAACTAACTCAAAATCAACGGTCCAGATCCACCCTTTCCTGAAAGAACATTCTAGAACCTAAATTCAAAAACCTATATACATGCACCGCTCTCCCTAGAGCCACAAGTTCTCCCGTGACGAGATATCAAAACCCTAACTAAGTCTTTCTTTTATTTCCAGCCGCATTATTCTTAAAAAGTCTTATAATGGCCGGAAAAGGAGAAGGACCGGCAATCGGTATCGATCTAGGCACCACCTACTCATGCGTCGGTGTGTGGCAACATGATAGAGTGGAAATCATAGCCAACGATCAAGGCAACAGAACGACACCGTCTTATGTTGCTTTCACTGACACCGAGCGTTTGATCGGCGATGCTGCTAAGAACCAGGTCGCCATGAACCCAATCAACACCGTTTTTGGTTAGTATTCTTTTCAAGAGATTTCTGATAGTGGTTCGATCATAACTACGAAAGCTGTAATTTCAAGATCTAGTGATGATTTTCTGATATATGCGGACACTCACTGTGATTATAGCTTAGTAAACTCGAATCTTAATTCTGCATAGACCTTTAGTTTTGGTAGATGAATGGAACAATGATTTTAGATGCAGTTTTTTTTTTTATAATTTAATTATAAGCTACTGAATTGAACTTGTTCGTAGATTAACTTTTTGTTTCGGTAGCAAATTTGTAGTTTTAATTATTAGTGATAATTGAATGATTCTTGCTGCTAATCGTTATTTGTTCATGTACTGTAGACGCAAAGAGATTGATTGGTAGGAGATATTCCGATGCTTCGGTACAGAGTGATATTAAGTTGTGGCCATTCCAGGTCATTCCTGGTCCTGCTGAAAAGCCAATGATTGTGGTTACCTATAAGGGCGAGGAGAAGCAGTTTGCGGCCGAGGAGATTTCTTCAATGGTTCTCATTAAGATGCGTGAGATCGCTGAAGCTTACCTTGGCGTCACCATCAAGAACGCTGTCGTCACTGTCCCTGCCTACTTCAACGACTCTCAGCGTCAGGCTACTAAGGACGCTGGTGTGATTGCCGGTTTGAACGTTATGCGTATCATCAACGAGCCCACCGCTGCTGCTATTGCCTACGGTCTTGACAAGAAGGCGACCAGCGTTGGAGAGAAGAACGTGTTGATCTTTGATCTTGGTGGTGGTACTTTTGATGTCTCCCTTCTCACTATTGAGGAAGGTATCTTTGAGGTTAAGGCGACTGCTGGAGATACTCATCTTGGTGGTGAGGATTTTGATAACAGAATGGTGAACCACTTTGTCCAAGAGTTCAAGAGGAAGAATAAGAAGGATATCAGCGGAAATCCTAGAGCTCTTAGGAGGTTGAGAACTGCTTGTGAGAGGGCAAAGAGGACTCTCTCATCTACTGCTCAGACCACCATCGAGATTGATTCTCTCTACGAGGGAATTGACTTTTACTCAACCATCACTCGTGCAAGATTTGAGGAGATGAACATGGATCTCTTCAGGAAATGTATGGATCCTGTTGAGAAGTGTTTGAGGGATGCGAAGATGGACAAGAGCACTGTCCATGATGCTGTCCTTGTTGGTGGTTCCACTAGGATTCCCAAGGTGCAGCAGCTTTTGCAAGACTTCTTCAATGGGAAAGAGCTCTGCAAGAGCATCAACCCTGACGAGGCTGTTGCTTACGGTGCTGCTGTTCAGGCTGCTATCTTGAGCGGCGAAGGGAATGAGAAGGTGCAGGATCTGCTGCTTCTTGATGTTACTCCTTTGTCGCTTGGACTGGAAACTGCTGGAGGTGTCATGACTGTCCTGATCCCAAGGAACACCACCATTCCCACCAAGAAGGAGCAAGTTTTCTCTACTTACTCTGACAATCAACCTGGTGTGTTGATCCAAGTCTACGAGGGTGAGAGGACAAGAACGAGGGACAACAACTTGCTTGGTAAATTCGAGCTCTCTGGCATCCCTCCTGCTCCACGTGGTGTCCCTCAGATCACTGTCTGCTTCGACATTGACGCCAACGGTATCCTCAACGTCTCTGCTGAGGACAAGACCACCGGACAGAAGAACAAGATCACCATCACCAACGACAAGGGTCGTTTGTCCAAGGACGATATCGAGAAGATGGTGCAAGAAGCTGAGAAGTATAAGGCTGAGGATGAGGAGCACAAGAAGAAGGTTGATGCCAAGAATGCGTTGGAGAACTATGCGTACAATATGAGGAACACGATCAAGGATGAGAAGATTGCGTCTAAGCTTGAGGCGGCGGATAAGAAGAAGATTGAGGATGCGATTGATCAGGCGATTGAGTGGTTGGATGGGAACCAGTTGGCTGAGGCTGATGAGTTTGAGGATAAGATGAAGGAGTTGGAGAGCATCTGCAACCCAATCATTGCCAAGATGTACCAAGGAGCTGGTGGTGACATGGGTGGTGGCATGGATGATGATGCTCCTCCAGCTAGTGGCAGTGCTGCAGGTCCCAAGATTGAAGAAGTTGATTAAGTGCGCGTTACTAAAGTAATTTTATTCTCTTTTCTTATAACGACGACTAAAGTTCTATGTTTAGGATAATTGTTTTCGTTGTCGTTATGGATATTGGTATTTTATTTTTCTTCAGTTAAGCTGTGGAGGATTTTCTCACACATTTCCAACACTCTCTAGCCCTTGATATATTTAGCTGGATCAAGAATTTCAAACCAGGCATGTCTTGTCTGTAAACAGGAAATACGATGGTTAAAGTTGTTTTGAAAAACCTTCTCAATAAGTAACTTTCAAGTTTCAACATCGTATGCTTCTAGGATAAGTCCCTAGCTTCCAACAGCATCAAAGTTATGCATGTTAAACAACTGTAGCCCGACACCACCTACACAGCCTCCTTTTCCATTTTCACAAGTTGATTTCACAAGTTGATGGCAAAGGGTATCACCATCGTGTGCTTCCTCCTTGAATGGGAATCTGAATTTTTCTCCATAGGTAGGTATTCTCTGATGCTATCCTTCAATGGTGGACTAGGAATTTTTGCCAGCACATCAAATCCCTTGCGATCGACAGAGCGCATAAATGCATCCTGATCAAATAGGCTATAGTTTACACAGGTTCAGAGATCTAAATGCAAATTGACATAATTTCTTATTTTATGAGCGTACGCACGTTTATGAAGCACACTATGGTGTTTATGAAGCACACTATGGTGTTCTTCTATGAGCAGCCACCAACATTACTTTTTGTTTTTTTTTTTTAAATAAAATTTATTTTTATTTTAAATTAACATTTTTTTTGAAGGTTTTAGATTATTTTAATAAGTTGATATTATAAATAATTTTAAAAAATAAAAAAATATTATTTTAATATATTTCTATGTAAAAAACAACAATTACAAATATATTTTTAAATATCCTCAAAGAAATGAACTTTCTAAGCCTTTCCTCAGTAAAGCTTTCCTTTATTCATGCTGCCCATGTTAAAGATCTATTTAAATTTTTTTAACTGATATTAAATTTTATTTTTTAATTTATTTGATTACTTATTTTTTAAATTATCTTATTTTATTTTAAGGGTGAAAAATATAACTATGTTATGGTATTTTATATATTTTCTAATTATCTAATCTTAATTGAAAAGATATATATTTTATATTTATATAATATAATATTACTTTAAAAAAAAATTGATAGCATATCTTCTTGGTTCAGGAGAGCGCCTCGGGTATTTTACATCTGTATGCTTTGCAGAAAGGAATGCTACATGGGAAACAACTTTAAAATGTTATTTGATAAGTTAAGAGACATATATTTCTTTAGTAGCAATATATGCACTTTATGCTCAAATCAAGTAATCATCTTTTCTTGTAGCAAGGGTGTTTCCACATGGATCTGCTTTGGACCCTCGAAGAACTTCCACGTCCACTTCATGCGTGCGTCCATGGCCATCAAGAAATTAACATGCAAGAACTGGAAAAGAAGCTCACAATTCACGTTGCTTGTTTAGTAAGCTTTTCACATACACGAGACACTAATCCTAATCATGATTGCATAAGATATCATGCTCACATTATTTTTATAATTATTTTTCATTTCAGAAAGATGACAGGTTAATAATACTTCGGTATGTAACAAGTGGGAACAGCAGATTAGTTCCCCATTGTGACACCATACAATGGTCTTAATTTCCAGCTGTGATGATTTTTTCTCTATCAGAAAAGGTTGAGCTCTGCTGATTTTTAACTACAAAAAGTTGCATAATGCAGAACATTATGCGGTAATAATATTAGAGGAACTTAATACACCAGAACTTGTACGAGGGTTTTTAAAAATATAGTTATAGTTGTCTTTTTAAATTATTTTTTATTTGAAAATATATTAAAATAATATTTTTTAATTTTTAAAAGTTATTTTTTATATCAGAACATCAAAATGATTTAAAAATATTAAAAATATATTAATTTAAAATAAAAAAAAATATAAATTTGGAAAACAAATTTAAATATATTTTTTAAACGTAAAAACAAAAAGAAACTTCATTAATCTGCCTTCGTCCTTCGTCCTTCGTCCAGATAGCATGACTTCTTTAATGCTTTCTGCAGCCAACTTTGACTGTAACAAGAGAAAAGGTAAATGGTCATCACAGTATATGCCTTTTGTTTTTCATCTTTCTCTTTCCACACTCAACATGATATTCTGCAAAATCAAAACAGTGCACAAAATAGACTCTGATTTGTTATCAGTGTCCCGCTCGCCAATCAGACTGGGACACTAAGATCTTGCAGCCCTCTTAAGATCTTAGAGAGCCAGCCATTTCTCCTATTGCATGCTAGGTCCAGTTACAGGAGTATTTTGAATATAGATTTGCAAGTTCTCAAAAGGTAATATAAATTGCAGATATAATTTTATTAATTAAATAGTAAAAATTTTTAAAAATATTATTTTGATGTATTTTCAAAAAATATATATATTAAAAAATAATCATTATAAAAAAAATTATTATTAATAAATTAAAGGTTTATTTGTAATTGTGGTAGGTTTTTTTTAAAAAACAATATATAAAAACTACGGAAAAGACTTTTCCCTTTGAAAAAACTTCCAATGCACCCTGTATCTTAGTCTCGGCTCCGTTGGACTTAATATAAAGCCCATACAAGCCCAAGCAAATCGTTGGAAGGAAAAAAAACAAACAAATGAAATATGAGCCGAGATGGCAGCAGCAGCACTCTATGAAAAGCACTGTTCAAGAGGAATATTTTATATTAATTGTTTTATTTTTTAAAATTATTTTATTAAAAGTTAAAAATTAACTTTTTTTTTTAAACCAAAACTAGCCAAACACCATTGGAATATATCTATACTTTAGTTACAGTTTGTTTAAAGTGTGGTTGTAATTATTTTTTAAATAATTTTTAATAAAATATATATTAAAAATATTTTTTTAATTTTTAAAAATTATTTTAAACATAAATATATTAAAATAATTTGAAAATATTAAAAATATATTAATTTAAAATTAATTAAAGAATAAAATTTTTTAAAAATAATTTTAAAATGCAGGAACAAATAGGCCTCGTTGAAAGGTGTTTCTCAGGTTTAATAAACTGAAAATCCAGAACCAGACTCACAAGCTTCCTCAACCTCCGTGAAATACCATCAACTCCATGACTACATACACAGCAGCAGCAGCACCAAAACCAGATTGGGACCCCTCATCGTCCTCAGATGAAGAATCGCCGCCATCTTCCTCGCTAATGTTGGACAAGGAACGCCACGTGGCCTTCTTGGAGATGATGTACCATATGTTACCTTACCATTACCAATCACAGGAGATCAACCATCTCACTCTCGCCTACTTCGTTATCTCCGGTCTCGACATCCTCGGTTCCCTTGATCGCGTAAGCTCTTATTATTTAGCCTAATTGCTCTTAAAACATATAATACATTTACAATTTGGAAGATAATTTGGGTTGCTTTCGGGTTGGATCTTGTTGAAAGTTTGATTTTTTTTACTCTCTGTGTCATTTTGATTTAGAATTTCGATAAAATCAATGGATTGTTTGATGTTTACAGTGATTTAAGAAATCGGTTGTGTTTTTTTATGTTATAGGTTGACAAAGATGCGGTTGCTGCTTGGGTTTTATCTTTTCAATCTAATCCCGGAGATAAAGCTGAATTGAACAGTGGTACGAACTTGATTGCTAATAAATCTTGTTGAATTCGATTACTATGATCACGAATAACCATAATGCTTAATTTTTTTAAAATGGCTAGTTAACGATTATAATGAGCTGTTGGATTGTTGCAGGACAGTTCTATGGGTTTTGTGGCTCTAGATCTTCTCAATTTTCTTCGGACAACGATGGGGTGTGGATATACAGAGTTAAACTGTCCTATAGGCTTCTTCTTTTTTTCACTAATCCTTGCACTGAACTGTTTATTATGTTTCTGCAAGAAAACTTATGGCATCAGTGTCCATATACTTTTGTCCTGGATGTTACTTATGATGTTTGATTTGCCTGTAGATTTTAATTCACAATCACAGCCATTTGGCAAGCACGTATTGTGCCCTATCCATACTGAAGACTGTTGGCTACAATTTGTCAAGTATCGACTCCAAATTAATAACCATGTCAATAAGAAACCTCCAGCAACCTGATGGGAGGTATGTGATAGGGTTTTTTACTTGAATATTCAGCACTTGCTATATTCTGCAATACTATTACCTTTTAAGTTTGTTTTCTCTGATCCTGGTGGATAGTGCCTATATTATGTGAGTCTCTGTTCGAGAATTATGTTTTTGATCCACCTCAGTCAAGAACTTGATTAACCTTTTGGCTTAGTTCCACTTTTCTGTTTATTTTTCCACCCCTTCTTTACATATGTAACTTTACTTTCTGGAGATCACCCAGAAAAAATAAAGTATTGTGTTTTGGCATTGAGCTGAAATGATGTCTTATAGCCCTTCTATTTTTTTTCAACCTTTTGTTATTTTGCAGCTTTCTGCCTATCCATATTGGAGCAGAGACAGATCTTCGATTCATATATTGTGCTGGTAAGGGAAAAAAAACTTTGGGCTGCTCATGAGGCTGCTTAAGGTGCTATAATATTCCTATTGCTAATTGATGTATCAGCGGCCATCTGTTTTATGTTGGAGGATTGGAGTGGCATGGATAGGGAAAAAACCAAGGAGTACATCTTTAAATGCCAGGTATATTTTTTCTTAGTGAACTTCTTTTCCGTTATCCATCTCTCTGCAATGCCTTTTGCACTCTTTTGATAATCCCTGTGGTATATGTATTTCATGTTTACTTACAAGTATTGCTGCTCTTTTCAGTCATATGACGGTGGCTTTGGGATGATTCCTGGTTCAGAATCTCATGGTGAGTTGCAGAACATTCTTACATGGTTGGTAGATCCTCAAAATAAATGTAAATCTAAAGGGATAATTGATTTGCATTTCATTGATACTGTTAGTTTCTGCAACATGTACACAAATTCTAGTTTTAACTGATAGTGTTTTTCTTCTCTTTGCTTTTCACCTCTATTTTTTTTGGTCCAACATCTGCTTTTAAATTTTATTGCATTTGGCGGTGATCTTATTGTGTTATTGTAATCATCTATAAATTTTCACTGAGAAATCTTTATAAACGAGCTTCTGTTTATACGACCTTGTGAGCTTGCTTCTTTCAATGCTATCTACCAATGATTTTCATCTTAGTGGGCAGGTGGAGGAACTTACTGTGCAGTTGCTTCTCTTTCTTTGATGGGATTTATTGAAGATGATGTCCTGTCAAAAAGTGCAGCTTCTTCCATCATTGACATTCCATTGTTGTTGGAATGGTGCTTACAGGTTTACTTTCTTCATCTGGATCTCTGGAATCATTTCAAAGCATCAAAACTAGACCTTGAACTTGAAGCTTTTAGAATTTAAACATGTAAACAATGGACTGACACCGTGGTTATTAAAGACTAGAGAACTTGTAAATGACTAAATGCTTGTGAAATCATAACTTCCATTTGCTCCCTCAGATATTTCAATTTTCTGTTTAACTTTTGATACTCTAAGGTCTTCCAGTACTTTTGACGCTCTTTCCTCTGCTTCAGAGACAAGCAGCTGACGGTGGATTCCAAGGGAGAGCTAACAAGCCTAGCGACACATGTTATGCATTTTGGTGAGTGTAAGAACACCTTCCTGAAGTTCCACGTCACAACAGGCTTTTCTTCCGTGTTTTGACATGGGAAACATGCTTTGTACAGGGTTGGGGCAGTTCTGAGGATCTTAGGTGGATCCAAGTTGATTGATGGAACAGCTTTGCGGAGATTTTTGCTCACTTGTCAATCTGAGGTACTGGTGCTTGTCCTTCCAATTGGTCAAATTGCATGTATTTCATGTATGATATTGTTAATTTAGTTTTCTCCTATGGGCTGTTATTATGTATCCTCCGCATATGTTTAATTGTGGGTCTTCCCTGATACACTGAAAAATGGAAACTGCTTGGCTGGTGATGAAAGCTGACCAGAATGGAGGATATATTTGTTACTTACTGAAAACTCCCAGGGGAAACCTAAATTTGTAGTTCTGTCAAAAAATCAAAGAAAATGCAGAGGTGAAAAGTACAGTGATGCATAAGATGTCAAACCAGCGACCAATCATGGTCATATATGTGAATTGTCAAGTGCCATGAGAATAATTTCTTAGTTCTCCCTTGATGCATATCTACTAGGTGATGATATTATTTTTGGATTCTAATGTTCTATTGCTTAAATTGTTCCTGGACCAGTATGGTGGTTTCAGTAAATTCCCAAATCAGCTGCCAGATCTATACCATTCCTACTATGGATACACTGCACTCAGTCTTTTGGAAGAGCCTGGCCTTAATGCACTCTCTGCTGAGCTTGGAATAACAGGTTTTGCTGCGCTAGGAATTTGACATCATCATCATGTTTTTCTTATTGTTCGCAATGTTTTCTGAATTTGTTCATCCATATCAGATTGACGATAGATGTTCTCCTTTATTCAAGTAAAAAGAGATTTGTTCAGTGCATATTGCCATTTGTCTATCCATTTGAGGCATCTCATCGGATTCATGTATTTTTTTACTTTTTTTTATTTTTTCTAAATATGTAAGCTTAAAGGATTGAGCAAAAAAACCAAATAACCAATTAAACCTAGAAAACTGGAAAAAAAATAACTGAAAACACCGAACTGAAAAAAAAAACCAAATTAATCGATTAAAAAATCACAAAAAAGTTTTGGTTCGGTTTTTAAAGTTTGAAACCGATTAAACCGAACTAGTTCAACTAGGCCAATACTTAAAAAAAAAAAAAAACAAGTATAAATAGTATATTTTTTCTAACCCTAAACCTAAATGCATTCTCAGCCGCTCCTTTTTTTCTCTCAAATCTTCCATGCTCTCAAATCTTTCATGTTCTATGTCTCTCATCTTTTAAATCTTTCATGCTCTTTGTCTCTCATTTTTCAAATCTGTCTTCTTCTCTTTTAATCTTCAATGCTCTCTATCTCTCATCTGTTAAATCTGTCTTCTTCTCCTTCATGCATTCTCAGTCCCGTATCAATTTGGGTCTCTCCCTCTTCTCTAAAGGACGAGTAATGGATTCTTCTGGGTTTCTTGAATTTTTTTGATTCTTTCTCATTTATTTTACAGGGAAAGATGCAACATATGATTTTAAAAATGTGGGTCATATTGATGATGCTAGAGAGATGATGGAAAAGTATGTCATTGGTGAGGTAGATGTAACAACAGTCCCAACAAAACCCCTTTACGTAGCACCAAGTTTGGGAAGAACAAACCTTAAAGACGAGAAGCCTGGGTTTTTGATTAAGATCTTACAACTACTTGTGCCACTCTTGATCTTGGGCTTGGCTCTTGCTGTCCGAACCTACACCAAGAAAGAGTAGAGGCTATGATTTATCAGGATCTACCCTTTTAAGGGGTTAGATGGGGATTCAATCCTTTGCATTGTGTTTGTGCTGAAGATGCTATAGTTCAGTTTGAAAAATAAAAGTGCTGAAAAATATGGTTAATAATTTTGGTTTGAATTGGTTTGGAAAGGAAAAAAATCGAACCAAACTGAAATTAATTGGTTTGCACTGATTTTCGGTTTTGTTCAGTTCAAAAACTTTTTTTAAAAAATCAATTTAGTTGTTTATTTTGATTCAAAACTGGACCGAATTGAAAATAATTAGCCCTAAGCATAGTTTTGAAACTCGGACTGACCCGGCGGGTTGACCCGGGACCGGTCTGGTTTTAAGTAAAAACCCGTTTAGGAGTTGGCCTGGCAAAACTCGGCGGGTCAACCCAAAACCTGATTGAGACCCGACCATTTTTTTTTATATATATAAAAAGTGAAACGACGACATTGTTACTATTGATAGATGGAGAAGGACCTTGCTGCTGCTGCTGCAACTGTTCTTGTTGGATATGGGGCTGCATCATATTTATAGGATTTGAAGAAGAGGGCATGAACATTTTATTCAGATCAAAACCTCCTCCTCGTTGTATTATTCCCCCAACTCTTTGTTGTTGCTGCTTTGGATTACCAGGTGAAGCCATTATTAAGCAACAACAAGAAGTGATCTGAAAATATAATATATAGTGATTGGAAACAATCAATTAAATTAATAAAGAAAGAAAGAGATAAGAAAAAGCTTACAGGGTAGAAGAATTCTTGAATCCGTTTAAGTTTAAATCTTTTTTCAAATCAGATAAGAAAGTTTCTCCACCTCTATTCTCTCTATGTTCTGGCATCCCAAACTAGGGTTTCATTTTTCCTTCCTCACCCTTGACTTTCTCTTTCTAGGACTCTCTATTTTCGCTTTCGACTAATTTTGTTCGGGTACCAATCTTCCACGCCACCTATGGTTTCTGGGCATGGTCGTTCTGTTTGGGACATGTCTGGTATGTCTCCAGCGTTCTCGGGCCCTCGCCCTGAAGCAAGGCAAAAATCGAGCATTGAACTCAAAAGAGGATAAGAACCCTATTGTTTGGGGGGCATATAAAAAAGATGGGAAGAAAAAGTAGAGTATTTTTTTGGTTGACCCGGGTGGATTTGGGTCAACCCATCTGACTCATGACCCAATCATTAGACCGGGTTGATCACCGGGTCGGGTTTTAAAATTATGATTCTAAGCTATTTTTATCCAAAACCGGTCTAGTGTGGTTATTTATTTTGATGTAAAACCGGACGAAACCGAAAATAATCAACTACTAGAATTGTTGTGACTTACTATACTAAGAGCAGTCTCTTGGCGTGTCAGAAATTTGTCCCGTCACCATGTTTGTCTTTTTGTAGAGGCCGGTTGCATGTGACACTGCTCGTAACTTAAAATGGCAAGGACTGTTTTTTTATTACTACTTTCCTCTGGCTGGTCTTGGCGCCAAACAGATGCTTGTGAAGTCGAGTTTCGTGAATGAAACAAATCATTCATCAATAAAGAATTACATGTTGAGATGAATTCTGCTGAATGATTGACACTCCGAGTGCACATTGTCTCTGCAAGGTGCTACCTTTCCGAAATCTTAGATGACGTTGGTTTCTCCCGGGATAGCTTCATGGAATGGCGATATCAGAGTTTCACCGTACTTCAAAAGAAAATTTCCATAAAAAAAAAAAAAACTGAAATGAGTGGGATTCAACTGGCAGCACACTGTCTGTCGATGCCAATAACAGTCGAGTCGTTGATGCAGCGGTTTAACTGATTTTTAGCTTTCGAGGATGTGGAATTCTGGTCAGATTTCACATGTTGTTCTGATCATAATCATATATTTGTTTAGATTAGATCAAATGAAAACTAGTCAGTGCTGTGATGCTGATCTTATTTAGTTTCCCAAAAGGGCTCTTATCCTGTGGGGTGTGGGGCCAGGTTGGGGTAGTAGCCAGCTCGCTACTCACTGATTACACGGGTTAAGCTCGCACTGTTCATGCTAAACAATGCTCGACTCACTCGCCTAGGTGCAGTCTGTTAGTACGTTTGCCAACGAGCTTGTATTTGAGCCATCTCCTCCTCCCCTTACCGAGGAGTCACGACTCCTAGTTCCTCTCGGACTGCAATGGCAGCGTGGCTCAAATAAATCTGTATGTATGGAAAGTAGATGCCTCCGAAACCTCATGATTGAGCCACGTGTCTCTTGTAGCATTTAATGGATAAAGGCAATCCCTGAATTGATTCTCCAAGCCAAGGTGGCGACATATTCACGGGTAAATGGCCTCTATGTTTTTTTCGAAAAAGCCCAGGAAGCGTCTCACCAATCACAAGTACCTCTTTTCTCTAATTTTGTCATTTTTTTGGCTGGTCGCCCTTATCTAGGCATCTATATTAGACTCCCTGACCAACCAAAACTCTCATTTGTTTTGATTCTCAGATGTTAATCCGACGGTCTAGATTAATTTGTAAGAAAGGCCGGTGGGGTACATGCAATTACCTCGCAACAAAGGAATCCAAGATCAGGACATGGCACTAATGTCAGTTTATGTATTTGCCATGAGCACGGAGAGAAAGGAAACAAAACATGGAAAAAAATAAAGAAAGAAGTGCATGGTCTGAAAGAATTCTTACAGTGCCTTTTGGACAAAAACATCAGTAGTACCACCACTCACCAGAATGATTACAGATATCAGACAGCTCAGAGATATATGAAGAGTGAATACAACAGATTACTCCCTCAAGACCCCCACCTGCACTTGTCCAACTTTTAACATTATACTGCAGAGAGTGTGTCCAACTCCCCACCCACCCGAAGATTTTTCAGACATTGCAAAAGGGTTTGGCAAGGTTAACCTTCTAACACCATCCCATAAAAAGATTAAAGAAAAAGAACTCCTAAAAAGAAGACTAAAGTTGGTTAATAGAAATACATAGGAAAAAAAAAAAAAAAAACTATCTCGTTTTACTCGATCACGGAGATCTAATGAAAGAAGGAACTTTTCTTGGCTGCTGATTTTGATGTTGAAGGTGCAGTAGCAAGAGGAAGTACCTGTGAAGTGCTTGACTGATAGTCTGGTAGTTGATGATTTTGTTCGTTAAGCTCTCTTTCTTTGTTCCTGTCAATAATGATGGTGATAAAAGGCCCATCATCCTCGTCTTTGTGAGAATTTGAACTAGCAGGTATTTTGGTATGATCCTGAGCAAAAACATCATGCCTTTGGACCTTCTCCCCAGCTTCTTGCATCAATTTCCTTCTATGTAGTTTCTCATCCGCATCCTGTAAGAACTTGAATTTTGGAGGTGGTGATGATCTTATCTTATTGAATTCTGCATCTTTTGACGATTCAAAGAGATGATTGAATCCAATCTGATTATAGTTAGGAGTAAGAGGAGGTGTGAAAAATGGTGGAGAAGAAAGAGGGGTTAGATATGGAGTCTCCACAGTACGAAGCAAATCACTTAAGCTTCTACTTCTTGATCCTTTCGCACTCTTAGGATCACCTCTAGACCTGCCATCTTCAGACTCTAAGTCCTCCTTTGTTTCTTCAACAATTGTAAAGAGAAATCTTGGCGGACCTGAGAGACTATGCAGCCTCATGAGCTCAGTCTCCACATTATCATCGCTCCAGGACCGGAGCAATATATCTTTGCCTGTATTAACATCGAGCTGGGATTCTTGCTCGTGACGGACAAGTGCATCTGCTATTCTCACTGATGAACATAGTTCTTGATTGTTCCTTAAAGAAGATGGCTTTCTTAAACAGAACATAAAGAAGAGCTCTCTCGCCGGGCTGCTGTAATCATCTCCAATCTCTTTGTTAGCAAACCTTTTCTTCCACCATAACAAGTAGTAAAGCTCTGCAACAAGGGCCAATAAAAGGCAACCAAAAACTATACTCAAACCAAGTCCTACGCTACTCAAAGATTTCATCTTCTGTCTCGAAAACACATGAAAACTGCTTAAAACATCCAATCAATAACTACTAAAGAGCCAAGAACCAACAGAGAAGTTACCATAAATAACTCGAGAATCACTTGTGGTACTAAGCCAACAAAAGAAACCCAAGACAAGCAAAAGCTTATCAAGAGCTACTGAGCAGTCCCAATCTGCACTGAACAAAAGCCAAGGCCAACAGCACATCAAACTCCCTGCTTCTCTTCAGCAAATGCTTTTAACCAGTATACCAACTCTATCTGCCATTAACAAAGCCCGAAAAGAAAAAACACCCCACCTGCTAAAACCAAACCAAAAGGCTCTCTTTCTCTGAAAATCACATTCACAAATCATGAAGCATGATTATAAAAGGTTTTTTTTATATTATTATTCGACAAAGCAATGAACTAAACCACACAGTTGTGGATAATTACATTTTTAGCTAAGAGCCTCCAGGTCACTGAAGTACTTGTACATTAGTAAACAAATGAGGCGGTTTGAAATTACTTTTGAAAAGCATACTTTATCAAAATATCAAATACACTTTTAAATTGTGTTTGAAAAAATGTTGGAGATTGAGGTTTAAATGGAGCATATAAAAAAACATGAAAAACAAAACTTATTATTTAGAGTTGCAGTACAACCGTGTTTCATTATTTTTTAAATTATTTTTTTTATTTAAAATTAATTATTTTTATATTTTTGAATTATTTTTAAATAAAAAAACTTTAAAAAACAAATATTACCAGTAAATTCTAGCTAATAAAAACATATCATTGATGGACGAGGCGGAAAGGAAGTCGGCTATATTACTCGCTAAGTTATGGCTTGAAAGGACACCCTCTTCGAGGGATGCTCACATGGGATCGCAAATAAAAGGAAACTGATGTGTCATTGATGGGCATTTTGTTCTCTCTCTTACAGAAATACCCTTCTTCTCCTCTCGTATTTTTTCTTGATATCCAATACAAGGAGAAGATTTTGAAAGTGAAATATTAAAAGAATAAGATCTGAGAGTGTGGAGTGTTAAGCATGTGAGAAGATATTCCAGAGAGAAACCTCAAAGATGCTTTATAAAAGTTGAAAAAAATTACAGATAATGGTAGATCCCAATATAAATAAATTTAATTTCAAATAAATAAGATTATATAAAAAAAACTAAATGGTTTAAAATTGAAATGAGAGATCAAATAACAGTAAGATAATTTTAAATTTAAAAAAATGGCATAAAATCAATATTTTTTATCCTAAAAAATTACTTTACCCCCACTCTCTCCAAGTTTAATACCTAACCCCATTAAATCTTAACATTCCTTTAACTTTCTTTATCATCATTTTATACATTATATTGTTTTTATATTTTAAAAGTATTTAAAAAATAATAATTTTTTTATTTGTTTTAAATTAATTTTTTATGTATTTTCAGATATTTTAATGTGTTAATATAAAAAGTAATTTTTTAAAAAATAAAATATATATTATTTTAAAATATTTTTTTAAAAAAAATACTTTGAAAAACAATTACAACTATACTCCAAAACCATGAGTAAAATAGGTAAAACAATTACAATGATCGATAATACCCCTTATATACTCTCACACCAAACATCCTCTCGGAGGAGGAAAATAGGGAAATAATAGGGATGGCACTCAATTCTTTGAGCTTCCACGAGCATAAGAGGGAAAATCGAAATGTGATTTGGGCATTGCATAAAACTATTTTAATGCTTTACCTAGAAAAGAAAGTGGTGTCCCCTTTGTTACGCATGAGTTGCTTCAAAATGATGGGAGTTGAGAGGTCCTGTGATTTTACTGGCCCAGCAACACTTAAAACGACCTCCCATCGCATGAAGCTTGATTGATGGTTCATATCACTATTGAAGCTGTGATGATCACCATCATTACGTTATGGAAATGGAGTATCCTTGAACCATTATACTTTCCTGTGGGCGTTAGGACATCATTTCCTTCGAAAGTTTTGTAAGAGATTAATACTTTAATCACATGGGATTTGTGAAAATCTATCTGGGAAAGGGTGGGATGCCTGATGGATCTTTTGTAACTAAAGCCCAAAGTAGTCGAGAAGTGTTTCAAATTCTTAATCATATTGTTTGTTGACCGATATGACATGAATAATGGATCGATTAACAATGAATCTTGTCTCATACGCGATTATATGGAACTTTAATCCCTCAAAATGATTATTTTCTTTGAAATAACTGGAAACCGATTCCCATGCTTTCATTGAATGTCTGGTTTATTTTCAAATGACTTCCATGATTGATTGTTTGATGACTGATAATGGGCTTCCTCGTCTTAGCCTGTGCTTTTTGCCGCAACGCAAAGGACTTGTGGGCTTGGAAGTTCATATATCTGTAGGCCCAGGCCCGGGTGTCAAATGACCCAGTAAGATGTTTCGTGCCCTGAATCAATCTGAAATCTGAATTCTAATCTATCCATTGGAAGTATTTTGCGCTGACAAGCACAGCATACATGCAACTCAAATTAACAAATGAGTAGCAGTACAAACTCTAGAAAAAATGGTACATACGACCGTATAACTAATCCAGGCCATAAAATTAATGACTTGCCAGAAAAAAAATGATTTGCCCTAAATTGGTCATCAATGATAACGTTAGCAGCTTGCTTACCATGTCAAATTTCTCTGTGGTTCACCAGAACCCTGTAGCCGAGAGGTGTCGGATTCTGACTGATGGCGGGCTGGCTCGGAGACACCCATGTCGGCCGGACAAAAGAGGGCAACTCGAGTGAGAGAATAGCCACATATCGATACAGCAAGCATGGAATGTGTGCAAACATTCAGGCGAAACCTAAACTTCTTCACCATCCTTGAACTCACTTAAACATAATGTTACATCTTCAGATTATGACATTCGACCAGTGTCATTCGAGTGTTTACACGTGGGGATAAGGGGTGAAATCGAATTTTCGAAGTTGGTTGGTATGTCTTGAAAACTGGTCATGGAGTCTCGAGTAAATATTTGATCTAATTCCCTCGATCGGTGGCACCATAGGACCACGATGAAATGGTAAATTAATAGCCCGGCAGAAGCTGTTATAGTACTAATAATGGCAATTGTCAATAGAGAGAGACCGAAAAGGTGAGGGAAATTGTCTTCCATGGTAATTAAGATGTTTCTGAATTATTTTAGGACCAATAAAACATACAATTTGGCTTCTCATCTGTGTGATGTTCGTCTCCGAGGGCGAGTCATGGGACAATTTTTCAAGCATGCGCGGCCAGATGCATGCTGTCTTGTAGTTATAGGACAACTTGTGTATAGTAACCCGATGTTTAAATATATACCGAAGATATATAAAAGTGATATTGCATTGCGGCCAAATGCATACTGTCTTGTGTTATTTCCATCTGCTAATTGCAGTTTTGATCGATAATTTTATCCAAATCATGAAAAACATTAACTTGGTGCCTCTTTTTTTGTAAAAATAAAAAATAAAAAATAGGCAAGCACGGAAATGCTTAAAGTTAAAAATGTCAGCCACCAATTTGATGCCCAACATCGGAACATAAATGAAGAGGTAGGGATGCTCTACCTATAACTAAGTTACATCTCAACTCTTTTACGCGTCATGTGAGGAAAAGAAAATGTAATTCAATAAAATTAAATTAAATGATACACTTATAAGGTATATTGTGAGAAAGATTGTTAATTTATCTTATATGTATTTGTAATTCCCGTATTGTTAATTTAGTGGAATTTTTATTATATGTTTGTCCGAGAATTTAGTCTAAATATTTAGACCATGTGAATCATATTGTCTTATTTCTCATTTTATAATGTTGTATCTTACTTCTACATATCGCAATCCTAACATTTTTTTTTTTCTAGTGCTGGGAAAGGTGAGGAAAACACGGTTATTGGTTGAATTTATTCACTTGAAAATAGCATCTTCAAGTATATATTCATAATATTCTTAAGTTTAAACCAATATTAACGTGGGAGACTGAGAGTTAGCTAGTTTAACTAGAAATTATATATGTACGTCTGTATTTTCGTCAAGATATTTGCACAGAGAAATTAAACCAATTTGCCATCGTTTTAAGGTTGCCTGCCATTCGTTAGCTACCTGTTGCTTAGGACCAAAGGAATTAGGGGAACCCTGCTAGATGATGTAATTAATACATCACACTTACGTCAGGAAAATCCTTGACCTTCTGTCGGAGTTTTTTTTAGAAAAACTTTTACATGAGAAAATAGAATAAAATACTAATATTTTGCACAATTCCAATCAACAACTGGAGGAGCTCAGTAGGTTAATTGGAACGTAATCACAGGATCGAGGGTTCTGGCTCTCCCTCTAGCGTCCTTGTTTTTTATGTTGTTTTTGGTTTTTTTTTTTAAGAAAAAACGAATTCTTGAAACGAGACGTTTCAAATTCTATGTTTTTTAAGCATAGAGTAAGAAATTGAATTAGACTATATACCATTTCTTAAAACCTCGGTACTAGCTCCTGGGGATTGAGAATGAAATCTCTCCGGCGGGAAACAAGTAAGTCTAGTACTCGTAGACGAGCACGCTTTATTGAATAACCAATCTTAGCAATAACCATGGGTAGAATATCTCTTGCTTTCCTTTCTGATCTTTCTAATAGTCTGATCTTGTAAGAATGTAGGTTAATTTATTGATTCATGGGTCAATCAATTCCTCGAGAAAATAAGACAAGCTTGCGTAGTCACACAGTTTACATGGCACGAGGATGCACAACTATGCCTCGTAATACACCTTCACTTCGGTATGGCTCTGATGATCTCTCGGAATCTAAATCCCTTGCATTCAAGAAAACTTGCTGAGAATGCGTGGCTTCGGTGCGACACATGGGACACCTGGAGTGTGAGTAGAGCCACATATCGATGCATGCCACGTGGTAAGAGTGGAAGCGTTCCGGCAATTCACGTAGTTGCTCTCCTTCTTCAAAACCACCCAATCAAAGTGCACAAGTTCCATTATCACCTGTCAAGCCTGTATCTCGAGAATGGGTTAGGCCTGTCAAGTTCCATTATCACCCAATCAAACAATTCTCGTTCACATAGAGTTGTGGCTCTTGTGGGTTAGGCCTGGCCCGGTATCGGAGCACCAAGTCATGACGGGGCAGTGGTAAATTGTTGCCACAATTAGCTGCTGCTCCAACCCCAATTAGAAGAACGGCAACTTTGGAATTAAGGGCATCATTATCGTCGTCTGACATTGTTGAATAATGGCAAGCTAAGTGCAACTGTTCATAGGGGGCAAATTAGAGAGAGAGGCGATGAATTCAAGATAAACACCTTGTCCATGTGCGCGGCTAATTGTAATATTTACAAGAATATTATGCGGATTGCGGAGAATACAAGAAAATCATGGCTGTCCTGTTTGCAGTTGTGTGATCAAGTCTTGCAACTGCATGATTTGATCACGATTACAGCTGAAAATGAACCAGATTCTTCAGTTTTGCACATGCAAAAACATGTCTTAGAAGACATTGATAACTGACATGGAAAATGTTAATTCTTCTTTCTTTGTTTTTTCCCCCCTTGGCATGGGTAATCACAGTTCATCTACCTAGACAGCCTGCTATAGTCAGGAGAGGCTCATTTGGGCAAGTGGCAAATGCAAAAGAACAATCAATTCTAAATTTTTTATTAACATGGAAAAGTACCACGACGCGAGATTAAGTAAAAAAAATGGAATGAACTTTGGAGCTAGGCTGGTGATTGTGGAGCTTCCACTGAGCTAAAACCTCATCATAAGGTCACGCAGGTAGTATCTAGGGGAAATTTATGGAGGGAACCCAACAAACAAGCATGTGCTCGAGAAAACACCTCTATTAATTTCTTTATTGACTCAGCGTTTTTTTTAAAACGTTTCCACATCTAAGAATGCCATTATTATATAACTTTAATATAAAACTAAATATATCGTATTATTGGCAGTGGTTTTTTTTTTAATTACTTAAAGTACACGCTGTAAATGCACCTACAGATTTTGCAAGGCATCGATGCACACAATAAAAGGATGCCTAATACATGATGTAGATACGAGGCATTATCTAGCAGTAGTATAATGGCGGTGGATCACCCTTCGACAATATTAAAAATCAAACACAAATCAATTCTGACAGGGCACGGGAACCGACAACAGATACTAGCTGTGGTAGTTCATGCCTGGAAAGTAATCATTTTATAATTCACTGGCAGCTAATGTAGATCGTCCTGTTCGATGCGGTGGGTGGGTTTTGAAGCGAATGGTGGAGTCTTCAATAATGCAACTTTACATTATTGCCCATCAATTTCCTAATCTGCTATGGCTTATCACTTTGATGGGCGGCAATTGGCTGTGATAAGGCCTCGAATAGAATGGAAAGTCTTGTGCCAATAGCAACCAGGCATTATCTAGGACAGTTCTGATAAGGAAACCGAGCTTTATATTTGTTTTTAGCCCCAGACAGCATGATTTACTTATTTTAAACATCTGGGGGATCCTTACAGGACTTTAAGTCACTGGAATTATGGTAACTTGAATTCGCTGCCAAGATTTTATGCCAGGTTAAAAAAATAGTTATAAAATGTTTGTCAGACAACCTACGGCCACTGTTTTTTTTTTTTTTTTTCAAAGAAATTAGAATTAAAAAAAAATAAACCAGGATTTGAAGTTGAGGTAGAAGCTATAAAACTAAATCCTCCGAATAAACTAGAGATTGTGGAAAATATAGTTGTTTGATGGTTGAATTAGACTAAGTAGTGCCTTCTAATCTAACGAAGAAAAATCAATTTATGTTGGGTAACTTGGATGTTGCCCTTCAAGCTCTGGACGAAGCGTGTGACGAAATAATACTCAGACTCGCGTAATTGCACCTTTTTTGTTTTCTCGAGTGTATTAATATCTTTCAAGTCCATGCACGCCACGACAATTCCGGTTGCGGGTAGGGAAATTATAAATGAGATCAAAATCAATTTTTTAAAAAAATTAGTATAATTAATTAAAAATATTCATGAGTAACACGGTTAAATAAATTAGTAAAATAATATATTTTTATATATATACCGTGACTGAAAAACATGTGAAAACATGTTGAAGCTTCAATTGTAATATCATTAGTATTGTTATAAATACCTTGATAATATAAATATATCAACACTAAAAAAATTGTCAGTATTAATCTAAATAGGTTATACTTGTTATCAAATACAAATGGACCACCCTTCACGTGTTTTGAGGTTTTATTTTTTTTCTCTTTCATTTCTTCTTTCTTGTTTATTTAATATCCTTTTAAAAAAATATTTTTCATAAATAACAAGAAGCTATAATATTCACACGTTTCCCATTGCAGTAAATATAAATTATGTTATTTTACTATTTTTTAAACCAAGTTATTACACCACTATCTTTTAAAAATATGCTAAAAACAAGAACAGCCCTCAAAATCCTCGCCACCATGGCTCTGCGTATATCTTCCACTAATCTGTCTTGCTGTCATTGTTTTTTGTTTTTTTTCATTTCGGCTGTTAAGTAACGGACTGATAATATATTTGAGGCATGTGCCAGTGTCATGTTGAGAGCTTGAATTGTATGCACTTACCAACTGATTAACTTGGACATGTTAGGCCAGGGCAATCCAATATCTTAAATCCTTGATTAATTACGCACCCTCTCCATCCCAATTTTATTAATGTTTTTAACTCTTGAAATGTCAATTCAATATATTTTTGTATTAAAACCAAGTTTTAAAATTTTGAATCACTAGAACCAATTAAAAAAAAAATGGTCAAAATCATTAACGGGATAAAATGATTTGATCTTAGATTTTTAATCGAATAAAACAAATAAAATATAACTCATAATATAATTCAAAATATTACAAAAATAAAATTATAATTAACATTTAAAAAAAACAAAACTCATAAATTATAAATACATAATGTACATTCATAATATTCAATCTTTACTACATATATATTTTAAAAACATCTTTTTTTTATAATATTATTATATTTTTAAAAAAATATATTTATTTAAATATTGAAAAGTCTCTAGCCTTTATCTTCACCGAGAAAATCTCTTAAAGATGCTATTTATAAGTTATATTAACCTAAAAAACAATAAATATAAGTTATCAAATATATTAATTAAAAAAAAAAGATAAAATTATGAAATCCCATCCAATAACCAATTATTCAATTTAAAAACTTTATTTCTAAACTATTGGATTTTTTTTTCTGGGAATACATCACGGTCACACGTCCTTTCTTGTCGGCGTGGCCATGCGTCTTCCTATATTGACCTTATATTCTCTTTACGGACTGGCCACGCATCCTCCTGAACTAGCCCAGCATCCCTTCTTGAAGAACTAGCCGCCGCCCCCCCCCCCCCCCCCCCGCCCCCAACCGGACTAGCCACGGGTCCTTATAGATAGAGCTTATAATCTCAGACACGGCTTGTATTTCAGACATGATTTATACCCTAACATGCTACACTTGGATGTATTACTCTCTAATCAAATATAGTCGTCTACTCACCGCCAATTACAAAAACAAAACGTGTACGTGTAAAATGAAGATGTGTTTCTTGTAATAACTGAATCCGTGGATCGGCAGTACTGTGATGTGGCGTGCTTGGTGGGCATCCCTCGTAATATAATACATAACGGCTTATTTGGAATTTTTCAATTGAGAATATATTTAAATATTTTTTATTTTTTACATGAGGTGAAAAGGCATTAATTTAATATTTTTTAAAAAATAAAAATAATTAGAAAAAAAGTTTATAACACAAAAATAAACACATTTATTAGATTCCTCTATGCTGTGAAAACATGTGTAATTCATGCTTATTAAATTCAAATAATTTAGATTTAAATCAACTCTGAATACTATCGTGCTAGAACTGTACATTAACCATCCACTGGCTTCTGGATATGAATCTACAATTATCAACTCTTCATGTGAATAGAATACAACCATTGATATAAATCAAATCCAACGATTGATATTCAATGGATAAAGCCAGCTGTGTCCTGTACATTAAAGACCAAGCTCCATATCTTTTGTCTTGTCAAGACTTCTTCAACCCTGGCAAGATAGAACGCGAAATTCACCGGTCCTTTTTCTCGTACGCGCGTGGAAATTAAGGGTGTGGGCCTTTTGCTGTTGCTTTTCAGGCCTTATCGCTATTATAAAGCGAAAGAAGGAATCTTTAATAATGCCACCTTTTATTTTATTTATTTATTTATTTTTCCAGCACTGGTTTGATTAGTATGTGATCACCAGTAGCTTATCACTTCCGTGGAATTAGAGGACCCCACGGAGAAAAGACCTGTGCTTAGCTAATAATAAAATACAGCTATAATTCGGAGAACGAAACTGGGCAAGGAACACCTTGGTCCATGTATCAGCATCTTACTTTCATGTAAGCGGACTATGTGACCTTTTCAAGGATGGCATCCTGTGAGGTGATCTCACGCAATAACTCTAAAGACTAATTTTGTTTGTTTTAAAGGTGGGTAAATATTGATTTTTAAAGTATTTTTTGCTTAGAAATAAATTATAATAATATAATTTTTTATTTTTAAAATTTTAGTTTCGATATTAACATATCATAACGATTTCAAAACATAAAAAATAATAATTTAAAATTAAAAATAATTATATTTAAAAAATATACAATTGAACCACGATACTAAATATAACCTTCAACAATTATGAACTCCTTTTTTTCACTCAATTAACCTTTTTTCAGTCACTTTTCCTCCCTTGGAGCGTGCTAAGTTCAAATTATATATAAATCGAGTATTTTAAAAAAATAATCTAAAAACTATATGTTTTTATTGCTTTTGCAACTTCAAATGGATAAATATTCATGAATATCGATATTAAGATTGAACTTAAGAAGATGATTTTTTTTTTAATCTTCCAACCAAACTTTAGAATTTCAACAACTCGTGTCTCTACATGTTTCTTGATCTCGTCTTGCAACGTAATTAGTTAGATTAACTAATTATGACGTGTATGACTTATCTGATATGTCTGTGGAGCCAAACATAGCTTGGCCCCTTTTCTGTAGAATATTCAAGCACAAATACGTGTGAACTACTGATAAACTTACATTTGATTTGTGAAGCTGGGAAATGTGGTGGTTTTGTCCCACATAAAAGGCAGGCTACTTTAGTGTTGGTAGCTAGACAATATTGATTAGATTAAACTGGACTTAACTGTATTGGATAAATAATTATTTTGTTTTATATTTGATGTATTTTGAATTATACTAGATAATTTGTGTTATTTTGTGTTTGTTAGACACTAGACGAGACTCGATCGACCCAAGATCTAGACTATTGAAATGTATCTCACAATACAGCTCAAAATATCACAAAGATGAAATACACAATGAGATCTTCATAATAGTGGTTCATAATTTTCATTATTTACTCTGTGTGTGTGGGTATGTATATTCAGAGCATCTCTTTCTGAAATATTATTGTATTTTTTCTCTCTAAAAAAATAAATATTTAAGCATTAGAGAGTCCTCATCTCTATCAAAAGAGATCTTTGCAAGTACTAGCCGCAAACAACTTTAGCCTACCAAACACCAAATAGATATTATTAATCAACTTGGTTACGGATAATATATGAGATTGCTAAAACCAATTGATTAATTGATTATCAAACTCGGGAACCATGTTTCTAACTTACTTGGATTATTTGGACTTCATCATTATCCAACCTGGGAGCCTTATTCCCAAGCTACTTGGATTTTTGGAACATCGCTGGTGGTGCTACTTGTGTGAAAACTGATAAAAAAAATAATTGATTTCTTCATAAAACTTGCTTTTAGTATGTTCAAGACATTTCATGACATACAATCAATGCCCACTTGGGCTAAAACACGAGACAAATCAACTCGTTTATACGAATACTCTTACCCAGCAAGAGCTTCAATAACTCACTAGTCAGGTGCAACTCCTCACCCAGGCCATGTTGGTAACTCAAGGGAAAAATCAGACATTGGCACCCCAACAAGTTTTAACACCTTCAACAACATATAATGCCTTATCGTCACAAGACTCACAACCTCCGATTACACAAGAAACCCGTAAATGATTACACTACCCAAAGGAAACTAGTAAGAATGATGTTCATGGAAGCCCCTCAATGGATCATATCCACGTCCATGTATATAACAAATACTCCAAATGTACTCCCTCTAGTTATTATGGGATGGACACCGGTGACAGTAACCATTGTTCTGCACTAAGCTTTTTAGCTTCCCAGGAGCCCAAAAAATAAAGAATTAAGAGATAGTTTGTGCACAAGCATACTCAGGGAAATGTCTATAGCCCCTATTAGTGAAAAGTTTCTCCCTTGTCCAAATGATATTAAGCAGTCGACTCCATGAAGACTATATTTCCATGAGATCGAGCTTGGACAACTATGATGGTTTGGCCAACCTAGGGGAGTATGTACAAAATATGTGTAGTAGCTTAGATTTGATCATCCAAGATCACGACTCAATGTGCAAGGTACTCTTTAGAACCTTGGAAAGATGTGTGCATACTTTGTATAACAACTTGGAACCAAACTCTATTGAAGGATTCAATGATCTATATGCCAAGCTAATGTCACACTTTTTAATTAGCATACCTACCAAGAAAAACTCAATGGAGCTTTTTAGTATTGCGCAATAAGAAGGCGAGTCTATATAGACATATTCAAATAGATTTAACAAGGAGATGCTCAATGTTAAATAATTGATCGAAGCAATATGCTAAGTCCAGTCACGCGGAGGCTTGACAGTATGCCAAGTTTAGCCCTAAGTGAGCTTAAGTCTATCATGACATGCTATGTCTTAATTTTTAAATTGAATAAAATAAGTGGAATGCATTTCACAATGCAACTCAAACTATTACAAAGATAAGGTTACACTTCAGCCTTTGTCTCCATATAATGACAAAACTCGTGGGCTATAAATATACAATGAGACATTCAGAACAGAGGTTCACAATCTTAACTCTTGTGTGTGTATATATATATATATATATATATATATATATATATATATATATATATATATATAGGGAGAGAGAGAGAGAGAGAGCATCTTTCTGTGAAATATTATTGTATTTTTTTTCTAAAAAAATATTTATTTAAGCATCAAAAGTCCTCACCTCTATTAAAGGGGACCTTTTTCAGTTACTAGCTACAAGCCACCTTGATATACCAAGCGCCAAATATAAGTTATCAACCACATTGATTAGGGAGAATAGATGAAATTATTAAGACTAATTGATTAACCGATTATCTAACCCAAGAATCATATTCATAGGCTATTTGAATTTTTAAGACTTCATCATTATTGAACCCAAAATCTCTATTTCTAAACTACTTGGATTTGCTGGGAAATCATTGATACAATACTATCCAGAATTTCATCACAAATACTAAATGTTAAGAGCAACATTTAGTAAATGGCAAGGACTCAAGAAATAAATGAATTACTATATATACAAATAAATAGAAATTCTTGTAATAAGGGAAGAAAATTTATGATCAAATGCGATAGATAAATCACTTATCTTTAAATGATAATTAATTTTATTTATTTGTGAATGATGGCGTCAAATGCATACTTAGAAACATATCTGAAGTTAATGATTTTACTGATTTTATATTTGTTTTATTAATAAATAAAGACACATTTTCGAACGAGTTCCTTGAGCACAAAATTTTGAAATCCGGCCTGTCAGATCGATCTAGGACCCAACTGACCCAGGCCGGGTCTAAGTAAAACTATTCAAGTACTTGACTCGGTGAAACTCGATCGACTTGGATAAAACCAGTTGAGTAGCTTGAATAATACTTATAAAATTCCATAATAATATTTGAAACGTTAATATATGTGTTTCAAAATGAAATTACCAGCTTTAACGTATGAATTGTTATATATATATATATATATATATATATATATAATTTACGGTTGTGGTATTTCTAAAATTGTATTGGAGATCTTTTCGAAAATTCCTCGTCAATACTAGTAAGTAAAATTAAAAATTCAAATACAAGAATTTATGATTTATTTATTTTTTAACTAGTTTATGCACATCTTGACTAATCCCATGAGCCTTGAAGTTATTAATCATGTAAGTTTTTAATAGCTATGAAATTTTTAAAACTCAAATTAATAATTTTAAAAAAATAAATCTAGAATATGATTAGTTATATTATAATCCTTGGAGCTAGAAACTATAATTCTTTAACCTCCACAGGATGAACGTTTTTTTTATTTATTATTATTAAAAACTAAAGAGGCCAAATCCTAGGTTCAACTCCAAGAACGCAAGCGTGGATATCTCGATGCCACTTCAATCCAAGTTATCACTTATAAAAACACATGCAAGCAAAAAGAAAAAAGTGCTCCACTCAATGTCAATAATTCAGTATTTAAATTTAATTTAGGAAAGAAAAGAAAGAAAAACTGTAGTTTTCTTTCTCCTTTATATATATATAAATATATATATGAGTGTAACATCACCGCATGTTGTAATTTTTTTCCCCTTTTTATAAGGAAAAACACTTTACCACATAAGACGCCGATTTTGACCCCTCCAATTCCTCTTATCACCGTCACTTAACGTCAACCATGATCCCCACCAAACGGTAGGGTTAACTGATGCAGGTCTTTTCTAATCAACTCCGTCTCTTTAAAACACACTCCGTTACAATCTCTTCTCTCCTTTTTCTCTCTGTCGTCTCCTCTCTCTCTCTAAAAATTGGGATCGAATGCGAAAGTCTCTGTTTCGAGTGGATTTTGAAGCCTCTTTTTTAGGTAATTTCCGAATCTCGTTGATTTTATCTTTTAAATTCTAAATGTTTTTTCTTTTTCTTTTTCTTTTTGGGATCATAGGGTTCGATTTTTGGTGGATTTGATTGCTTTGAATCTGTGACTTTATTTTCTTATTATTACTGGAGAATTTTTATTAGATTCTAGGGCTTATCAAGTCGTTTCTTATTTTGGATTGTTATTCACTTTTTGATTACTGGGAAAGTTTAGTAAGTTCAAAATTTCATCTGGGTTTTCTTTGAATCTGAAGTTTTCGCCTAATTTTGCTCCATTTTTTAATTGAGAAATAGGAGATTGAGTATTGGTTCTTCTAGGAATTGTCCTTTTCTTTTCTTTTTCTTGGCATCCGGGTAGTTTTTTTTTAAAAAGATATTGTGCAAGTGTAGAGAGTGTGGTTAGAAGTGAAAAAAGGTTTAATTTTTTGTTTGTTATTCACTTTTTTGTTTGTTTTGATTTTTCCAGGTCGCTGATGAGCTAATGATACCAATATTAAAGTTTGCTGACTTGCCGAATTTTTGATGAAACTCTGTGAACTGATGTTTCGGGAATTTGTGGGGATTTGAAATCATGAAGATATTTATGAGTTGTTTATTTGGTTTTGTCGATTGAGGGCACGGAGGTCTGCAATTATATATATGTTTTTATCTGAGTTATTGTTTGATTGCTCAGTAAAGATGTTTGTCGCCAGCCTTTAGCAGTTGTGGTGCTGGGATTTGCAAATCACAAGCCCAGAAGCCAGGAAAACAGTGAAGGAAGACAGAATATGGGGGAAGCTCTTCTAACGACTTTATCTATGGAAAATTATCACCCATCTACACTTCTTTCTATGGACTCGGGCTCTCTTACACATGATGATCTGGAGAGGGAGATGAATCGGTCTGTCATTCTTTCAAGACCGCCTGATATCAATCTCCCGTTGTCGTCTGAGCCTAGTCCACCTCCTCCCCATACTTGGAATGATCCATGCGACATCTTGGATGTAAGTCTTGGGCCTCAGATTTATGAGGCTGAGACGATTGTCAGTATTCCAAAAGTTGTGAAGAAATGCACAAAGCGCCTGGATAGCATTTGGGGTGCCTGGCTCTTCTTTAGCTTCTATTTCAAGCCTGTTTTGAATGAGAAGTCGAAATGCAAAATAATCAGGGATAGTAATGGTGTTTCTGGGTTTGAGAAATCAGATTTGCAGCTAGATGCTTTTTTAGTTCAGCATGACATGGAGAACATGTACATGTGGGTGTTCAAGGAAAGGCCTGAAAATGCTTTGGGTAAAATGCAACTGAGGAGCTACATGAATGGGCATTCTCGCCAAGGGGAGCCCTCATTTCCATTCAGTGTTGACAGGGGCTTTGTCCGGTCTCATAGAATGCAGAGGAAGCATTATAGGGGTCTCTCCAACCCTCAGTGCGTTCATGGTATTGAAGTTGTTCGATCACCCAGTCTCATGAATCTTGACGATGAAGAGCGGAAGAGGTGGGTGGAGCTTACAGGCCGAGACATCAATTTCTGCATTCCTCCAGAGGCAAGTGATTTTGGTTCATGGAGGAACCTTCCAAGCACAGAATTTGAGCTTGAGCGGCCCCCAACTGCACTAAAGAGTAATGGAAATGCCCAACCAAGAAAGTTGCTTAACGGTACTGGTTTGAATCTGTCCACTCAGTCATCAGACCATAGCAATGGAGAAGGCATTGACTTGTCTCCTATTAGCAACAAGCGGAAGCATGGCAATGATGATGAATTTTTGCATTCTGTTGATATGAATATCCACCCAGTTGAGCGAACATGGTTAAACGAGTTCAGTGGGGTAATGAAGAATGTAAATGGGCCTGTTACAGCAGCAAAAACAATATACGAGGATGATAAAGCTTTTTTAGTCATTGTCAGCTTGCCCTTTGCAGATCTTCAAAGGGTGAAAGTTACTTGGAGGAATACTAAATCGCATGGTATTGTTAAGATATCTTGTATAAGTACAGCATGCATGCCATTTATTAAGCGGCATGATAGGACATTTAAGCTAACAGATCCAACTCCAGAGCACTGCCCTCCTGGGGAATTCATTAGGGAAATTCCCCTCCCAAACCTCATTCCAGAAGATGCGAAGCTGGAAGCATACCGTGATGAGACCGGAACAGTGCTTGAAATTATTGTGCCCAAGCATCGTGTAGGACCAGAAGAACATGAAGTTCGTGTATGCCTTCGCCCCTCTCCTTGGAGTGAATGAGCATCTGTCAATCCGAAAGAGACATTGGTTTGAAGATGTAAGGACGGTTATAGTAGTTGGTGCTTCATTGTTTACTAACTTCATTCCATAAAGCAATCTATGAAATGATATTTTCCCTTTTTCTAGATGAAATTTCATGTCCTTTTCTTTTATACGTTTGTATTTTCGATTCATGTTTGGGTTGGGTGGCTTTACATAGTAAATTAATCTTACTCCCCAAGGGAAGAACTTTAGTAGCTCAGTTGACCTTGGAACGCACTAATGTCCGTTGTGCTTGTTTTAAACATTCATACCCCTAGACTTGTTTAGGGATGAGCATGGACTTGAAGCCTTTTTTCTTTTTGCCTCCATTTCTATGTTATGTTTCTTGTAGCCTTTAAATTGTCTGTGGAGCATGCATTCTGCTACTTGCAAATGCAGTACGAATTATATAATTAGGTAGGAAAACACTTTGTTCATCATCTCGGTGCAATCCTCTACTGATTGTATAGCTGGATCGTTATTTGTTTTAGATAATGAGAACAAATGAAGTCATATTCTATCCATTTTCCGTTCAAAGATTGATTAAATGCTGCAGCTATGATGGTCTGGAATCTGTATTTTTGTTTCGTGATATGGCCTAAGACTTTTTCCTTTCCTTTCGATCTAGGGGTGGAAGGTAAGCTCACTCGTAGGAACCCTAAGTCGTAACTTCCTGCTTATTGCAGAAGGGTTGCTGCCAGTCCTCCTAAAGGAGAATGGGTGAAGCTATCATTTTCTCTCCAGGGGCTGCATGAACTGTGGCTGTTCCTAACTTGTTTTGTCTGTCAGTTTAAGATGAGGCGTTTGCAGATTAGACGGCCTGGTTATTTTGTTCTGTAACAGTTTTCATGTCGTAAAGTGATCCATTGCCATACTAGGTAAGAAGTGGGAACTCGTTTGTTATGCTCTGTGGCTCAAAGCGACAATTCACACCCTCGTTGATGACAGCTCGTCTCCGAATTTTTCGTCCACGGGGAAGCTTGGCTGTTCCTTTATGTGTAGATATTTTCTGTCACTGGCCTTTTCACGTGTTTGTTTTCTGTAAGTATATCCGCAGTTCTTTATGGAGGCCATCGCCATGATTTCTGAAAATATCATGTTGAACTTAGTTTAAGATGGCACAAAACCGCTGCTTATCCTTTCTCACGGATACGTCAGACAGTAATAAATTGAAATTATCCTAATTGGCTCGTTTACTCCGACGTATGCATTGTACCGAACGGCAAAACATGTCATCGGTGCCGCATCGGACGCTTCCCGTCCAAAATTTTACAGTCGCAAAAATTACATTTATCAATGTCGGCAACCTGCATCAGATTACACGCTTACAATGACACCCACTTTAAACAAGTCCCCCCGTTCACTGCCAAAGCTAATTATTCTTGCCGGCTATCTCCACGTGTATAACTCACTCTCATCCCAAGTCCAACAAGTGGTGACACGTGGAGGCTATTCCCCAGTAATAAAAAAAGCTGTATGCACGAGTGAAATACAGATCTGATACGTTGACCACCAGTATGCTTATGGCCTCCAGGTTTGAATTATAGGTGGCTCAACCACCAGCCGTGTATAGCCTATAAGATTGAATTATAGGTGGCTAAATTTTGGAGAAACAACGAACAGATAGATGCTTTCCCGTATTATACGTGAAGTGTTTTGGTGCGCCATCGATTCGTGTTTTTTTAATTTCTTTTATTTTAAGTTAATTTTTTTAGTATTCTTGTATTATTTTTTATATTAAAAGTAAACTCTACTTGATATAATTATTTCTCATGAAAATTATGATTATGCAATTATTACTGTTACTACTAATTGTAATTATTTGGATATTATTGAGCATGAATATTTAAAATTATGGCATCCCTTAACTAAAAAGAAATATAGAGAGCAAGGAAGGGAGCGTAATGCGTATATAACATATTCAAATAATAGAATAAATAAAGGATAAAAACATATTGAAAATGGAAAGAGGAACCCCGGGAAATTAAATTAAAAAGAGAAGTAAATTATTGCAGTTACCTGATGTGGAAGGGGTCAGAGATGTAGAGGAGAAAGTTAACGGCGTCGTTGAAAGTTTGGTACGGCTAAATATCATCAACAGTTGCCAAAAAGATCATCATATTGAACTTTAGCTTTTTTTTCTTTTTTTCTTTTTTACCCTTTAGCTTTATTAAATTCCAGAGGTGGCCTAGCTACCAAGATCAATGTAGTCAATTACATGTCTCTTCTAAGTTGATTAGCTACCTCTTTTAGGTCATTTATGGCATGCGGGAAGGACTCGTGCAACTGTAGCAAGATTTGAAAAAGGAATTCATCTTGATTTTGAAGACAAGATGATGAAATTAGAAGGAATAACATGGAAGAAAGAGAGAACGAGGTCGGAGAGAGTAGAAAACGCGGGAAGGGCTCGTGCCACTGTAGCAAGATTTGAAAAAAGAATTGATCTTGTTTTCCGATTTCATAATTTAAGATCGGTACCCGATTTCTGCTGCAACTGGTAAGCAATGAGCTAGGCTTTCTCTATTTTATCGGCGTCATAAAACACAAATGAATGAATAAGATATAGATAATAGAAACCCAATATTAAAGCTATGTTGAGACTAAACGGGAAAATAAGTTGTTCATCGCAAAAGATCCACAAAATCCACCCAAATCAACCACAACAAAATCCAGAGCAGGCGGATAGGTCAATCCCTAATCTTAGATGTGAAAAAGAATCTATCAATCAATCAACTTCTTCAATCTTAGGGCCAGCACCGCTGCCACCAGTCGAGGGAGCATCTTCATCCATGCGGCCACCCATGTCAGCACCATCGCCCTGATACATCTTTGCAATTATAGGATTGCAAATGCTCTCCAATTCCTTCATCTTGTCCTCGAATTCATCAGCCTCGGCAAGCTGGTTGCTGTCCAGCCAGTGAACGGCCTGATCGATCGCATCCTCTATTTTCTTTTTGTCAGCTGGGTTCAGTTTGGATCCAATCTTCTCATCCTTAATCGTGTTCCTCATGTTGTATGCGTAGTTCTCTAGAGCATTCTTCGCATCCACCTTCTTCTTGTGTTCCTCATCCTCTGCCTTGTACTTCTCCGCTTCTTGTACCATCTTCTCAATCTCTTCCTTCGACAGCCTTCCCTTGTCGTTAGTGATCGTGATCTTGTTCTTCTGACCAGTCGTCTTGTCCTCGGCAGAGACATTCAAGATACCGTTTGCATCAATATCAAAGCAGACAGTGATCTGAGGAACACCCCTGGGTGCAGGAGGAATGCCAGAGAGCTCGAATTTACCGAGCAAGTTGTTGTCCCTTGTTCTAGTTCTCTCACCCTCGTAGACTTGGATCAACACACCTGGCTGGTTGTCCGAGTAGGTGGAGAAAACCTGCTCCTTCTTGGTGGGAATGGTGGTGTTTCTTGGGATCAAAACAGTCATCACTCCACCAGCAGTTTCCAATCCAAGAGACAATGGAGTGACATCAAGAAGAAGCAGATCCTGCACCTTCTCATTCCCTTCACCACTCAAGATAGCAGCCTGAACAGAAGCACCATAAGCAACAGCCTCGTCGGGGTTGATGCTCTTGCAGAGCTCTTTCCCATTGAAGAAGTCTTGCAAAAGCTGCTGCACCTTCGGAATCCTAGTAGAACCACCAACAAGCACAACGTCATGAACATTGCTCTTATCCATCTTAGCGTCTCTCAGACACTTCTCCACCGGCTCCATACATTTTCTGAACAGATCCATGTTCAGCTCCTCGAACCTCGCGCGCGTGATGGTCGTGTAGAAATCAATCCCCTCGTAGAGAGAATCAATCTCAATCGTCGTCTGCGCGGTCGAAGAGAGAGTCCTCTTGGCTCTCTCACACGCCGTTCTCAACCTCCTCAACGCTCTCGGATTCCCAGTGATATCCTTCTTATGCTTCCTCTTAAACTCCTGAACGAAGTGGTTCACCATCCTGTTATCAAAATCCTCACCTCCAAGATGGGTATCTCCAGCCGTGGCTTTAACCTCAAAGATACCCTCCTCTATGGTTAGAAGAGAGACATCAAAAGTACCACCACCCAAATCAAAAATCAACACATTCTTCTCACCCACACTGGTCGCCTTCTTATCAAGACCATAAGCAATGGCAGCAGCGGTGGGCTCATTGATAATACGCATCACATTCAGACCAGCAATAACACCAGCATCCTTAGTAGCCTGCCTTTGAGAGTCATTGAAGTAAGCAGGGACTGTGACCACAGCATTCTTGATTGTGGTGCCAAGGTAAGCTTCAGCGATCTCACGCATCTTAATGAGAACCATTGAAGAAATCTCCTCAGCAGCAAACTGCTTCTCCTCGCCCTTATAGGTAACCACAATCATTGGCTTGTCACCAGGACCAGCAATGACCTTGAATGGCCACAGCTTAACATCACTCTGGACTGAAGGATCACTAAATCTCCTACCAATCAAACGCTTAGCATCTGTGAATCATGCAAATACTCCATCAGTGATCAATAATTTATAGATTTAATACATGACCACCATCCGAATTGACAAGTAGAGTTGATAAACGGATATATATTTTTTTATCTTCACTTATATATAATTCGGATTCGGCACAAGTTTATCAATCTAGTGACGGTTTGGTTCACACTATTCAAACACACTTCTTCTTCTTCTTTTCTCTCAACTAGTAAACCAAAAGACTAAATCTTAATCAAATTTCATTTGTCCAGACAGGATTTAATTTTTTGGTAATGTATTACACAAGGTCAAAAAAAAAAAACACTAATAAATCAGAACAAAATTTATAGTTCAAGTCAATCAGAGATCGTATCTCTCATTATATAGAAGTAATTAATCGTACGTTATTAGGAAACGTGATTTAATTTAATCCTTCTCTAAAAGAAGAGTAAAATAGGCATCCATTTCAGGCTGATTTGTACTAAATATCTTGTTGCTCTACACCTAATCCTCCATGATCAGTCCATCAATTGCACATTGCAGTTGTAACTGCCTCATTCTTGCTGTTTAAACACGAAGAAATTAAAAGCAAATTCCAATTTTCCAGACAGTAAAGGCGAAACCTTAACAAAATAGATATCTACTACTACAAAATAAAAGGCTTTGAACAACTATACTCACCGAACACGGTGTTGACCGGGTTCATGGCGACCTGGTTTTTAGCAGCATCACCAATCAAACGCTCTGTATCGGTGAAAGCAACATAAGACGGCGTCGTCCTGTTGCCTTGATCGTTAGCTATGATTTCAACTCTGTCATGCTGCCATACACCGACGCATGAATATGTTGTGCCTAGATCGATACCGATCGCTGGCCCTTCTCCCTTTCCAGCCATTGATGATAGCTAGCGAATTAAAAACTAGGATGGGAATGAATTGAAAGAATGAAAGCAGAGGATTTGAAGCGCGTTTTATTTTTTATCTGAAAGACAATGAACTTTTGGGAGGGGAGGGCGTTTTTATACAAGTTTTTGGTGCCGGTGTATGGGATTCGAGAAGAATCGATTGGCGAAATATTAACCTTCTCGGTGGTTCGTGAAGTTTCTTTTCCTTGTTATAAAAGTTGAAAGAGAAGAATTATCTCCTGGCGTCAAGTCTTGCTTCTTCCCGCCAGATTCCGTTTTTCATTTTTTATTGGAAAGCCCAATTGTCATTGGGCTCGAGACGAGGCAGCCCGGCCCTCTTTTTTGAGAAGGGCCCGGCCATCATTGAATCTCTATTCTTGTTTACTTTTCGGTCAAATCTATAAAAAACCATAAACTTAGGGGGCATTCTAGACTAGATACCTAAACACATTATCGGAGATGTTATTACTTATCTTTCTTAACTATTACATTGGGCCTCGCTGCATCACGGTTCATAATAATAAAAATATTTATGCATTGATAATATATTTTCTAAAAAAAATAGATTTCAACTATAAATTAAATAATATTAAATTAGAAAAACGTTTGATTTACTCGGATTAAATTTAACTAATCTGCAAAACTCGTGGTAATAATATTGAAAAAAAAATTAAAAAGCTCAATTATGGATTAATTTAATGTTGAAGATGAAATCGATAAAAAATAAAAAAGTAAATTTTAGTCAATTAAATAAACTCGAGTCAACCAAACAAATTCGTAAATAAAGTCATGGACATCATTGGATTCATTAAATTCTTTATCCAAAAAATTATTTTTTATTTAATTACACAATAATAAGTCGCATGATAATTTTTTTATATGAAACATAATTTTTTTTTAAAAAAATCATAAAATGTTTAACTTAGATTAAAAAACGGGTGAAAATGTATTCTTTTGGGTTTAAGTTAAAAAAAAAAAAAAGGGATCATTAATAAGAAACAGTGAAGCTGTTTTTTTTATTATTATTAATTGAGGAACAGAACAAAAGTAAATATCAGTCTAGATATTGTAGATTTAACCCGTTAAATCTATATATAACTCAACTAATATATTCAACTGGGTTAAATGATTTGTTTTATTGTTAAAGCCAAGTATAAAATAACAAAAAAAAACATTCTCAGCCACGTGAGCCTGGGCGTTGAAGAAAACTGCCCAGGTGCGCCTGCCATTGTTATTCAAGCTTGATGAACAAAAAAAGGTGGCTGCTAGGTAGAATAAGCTGAGGTAGCATTGTTTCAAATGGCAGTATTTTTTTTTTTTTTTATGTAACTTAATGGAAATTTTGTAATTTTATAATTTCAAGAATGCAAGGGCTCTTTTGTTGCTAGTTAAAATGCAATAACAATCTTGTAAATAATTCATTTTTTTTATTTATAAAATTATAAATTTCAGGATGTAAACTATCATTTCTAAAAAAATAAAGGTAAAGTAAAAAAAATAACTTAGCCACAAAAAGGCAGAGTGGTTTTATTTAAAAAGAAAAAATAAAGGATTAAATCTTAGAAAAAAAATTAATTTAAAATAAAATAAAAAAGAAAAATATTATAAATAATTTCAAATAAAACAAACAAAAATCAAGATAAAAAGGATTAAATATGAATAAGTAACGAATTGGAAAGCTATAATGAAAAATTAGAGAATTGAGCGTGGATATTATAGTTTTGAAACTCGGACCAGCCTGGTGGGTCGACTCAGGACCCGGCCGCCCCGAGGCTGGAATCGAGTCAGGTTAAAGAAAAAATAGAATAAGAAAAACTCGGTGTGACCCGGTTGACTTGGTAAGACCCGGTCAAAAATTCAATTGTAATCTATTAAATTTTGTTTTTTAAACTAAAACGATATTGTTTTAATTTTTTTAAAAAAAAAATTTACTTGACCAACCTGATGACCTGATCAAAATTTGAAATCCAGGTTTTAAATTGGACCGGATCTGAAAAGTATAATGAATATAAAAAAAAGTGAGAGAAAATTAAGAGGATAAAGGTCGCTGGCATCACACTCGAGGTTCATTGATCACGCCTGTTATTCAACGATGGAAGGGGTTTCCGAGATGCTTTTAACGTTGTCCTGACAACTACCATTTAACAATCTCTTATGCGCCACCTAATTGGTGTGGAAGCTCCTTGCAAGTTGTCAAATGCATAAAATGCGTAAATCACCTTTTATTTTATAATTAATATTTTTATATTTATTTAAATATTGATTTGCTTCTCAATCTACTTGATTATTAAAAAAAAACCCAACAATGCAAATATAAAAAAGCACATGAATGTTAGTTAAAGATTTTTTTATTTAAAAAGTATCTTAGTTATTTTATTATACTTTATAAAATAAAAATAAAAACAAAAACAAAACTAAATGGTAGTTCATTTTATTTTTTCCGGCTTTCAACGCAAGTTATTCGATTTACTAGGAAAAAAAATGAAAGAACCATGGGCCTAATGTTCAAAAGCAACTGTTGACTATTCAACAATGAAAGGACCATGGGCCTAAATCATTTTTAAAAATGATTCCAAAACTGTAAGGGGGGGGGGGAAGGCAACTCTCATTTGCGTTTCCATGGGCCTAATGTTCAAAAGCTGTAGACTGGTTGAAAGTTTGTCAGACAACATAGGCTTGGAAGGCCCATGAGTAAAAATCTTGAAAACATTAAATTCATGGGGCATTCCGAGAATTGAACTCGGGACCTCTCGCACCCTAAGCGAGAATCATACCACTAGACCAAATGCCCGGATGTGAGTTGTTCCAATATTATATATATTTAATAGTTTTGAAAAACACAATTGGCACGATTATTTGGAATAACACGATTTTTTTTTTCCCCATTAAATTATCTTTGCTTTTAGTTCTGGATTCAAGCACTGTTGACTATTCAACAATGGAAAATCCCTTCGCACGCCAAACAATTTCACCATGTCAAATTCATGATTCCGTCAACCCGCCGGAGACTTAGATATGACAGGATCGGCTTAGAGATAGATTTTGTTCTGACTTTAAATAATATTATTGTTTTTATGTTAATATATTGAAATAATAATTTGAAAATATCAAAAAATTTATTTAAAGCAAAAAAATTTTAAAAATAATTTTGAAACAAAAAACAAACAGAATTTTATTACATCATATTCACTTGCTACATTTTTATTATTTTTTAAATCAATTTTTGAAAAATAAAATCTAAACTTAAAAATAAACAATATTTTTATGAACTAATTATAAATTCATAAAATAAATTTTAAACTTCAAATCCATATCTAAGATTACAAGAACCATTCGTTAACAATAATAAGATAAAAATTTATATATTATATTAAAAAATAAGATTTTCAACTTATATATATATATAAGTTGAAAAAATGGGTGAGGGCTAGATCTAACCTTTCACCTATTTCTGCACTCGTAAATAGCCCAAATGTTCTGTCAAGTTCGCACTCAAAAAGCTACAGGCTAGCGCCATATCTTGATTTGCTTTTGAGAGAGACGAAAGAAAATCTTAGAACTTTTGAAGTGGTTGGCCATGATTCATAGATCAGGTCAAAAGAAGGCATTAAAGAAGAATGGGGTGGGTTGTCTTCCTTGTTGCCTGCCTCCTGGCCATGATGTTTGCATACATGTCTGGCCATACCTCCCACGTGACATGAGTAAAAACCATGTCAATTTCAAGAACCCTGTAGGAAAAGAGATGAAAACAACCGTGCCTAATCCTCCATTTCAAGAAGAAACAGAGAGAGATTCTTCCATGCCCTAATAAACACAAGCATAACTTCGCGCATTTGGGTGGTAGATATCCGAATTCTAGCTGAAAAGACATTCGCAGTCATCACTGTCAAGGCCGGCCCTGCAGGAAGAAAGTGGGATTGCTGGTTCTCTGATGGACGAGCTAATGCTTAAAGATATCAGATTTGCGGACGATGGATAGTGATCGAGGCTTTACACGACTGAGGGAGGGTGGAGCCGGACCTTCACGGTTGTGTGTGGCCGACCCATATACTAAAAATCATGATTGCGTCCATTACCTTAGACAGCTGCCACATGTGGTGGTATGAATCAGTGTTGATGGCAGTGGTGGAGATTCATAAAGTGGTGAAAAAAAAAACATTTAATTGAGTTTTAACATGTATTTTTTTGTTAAATTTAAAATTAATATTTTAGTGTTCCTAGATATTTTAATATCAAAAATAGATTTTTTAAAAATAAAAAATATATTATTTTAATATATTTTCAAATAAAATACTTATATTCACATATATTACTAGAAAAAATTTAAAAATAAATAAATAAATTGCAGTACTCTAAGGTGAAAAGCTGAAAACACCAACCATACCTCTTCCACGAGATGGGGCTTTAAGGTGGGATGAATCACGGACTCCGGTGATAAAATGGTCTGTGGTTTTGTTGTTTTTCATTAAATATTTTGAGATTGTTGTAATGATTATAGTTTAAAGTATTTTATATTTAAAAATATATTAAAAAAATATTTTTCTAAAAAAATTGATATTACAGTAACAAAACAATTTAAAACAATAAAAAATAATTTTAAATAAAAACATTTAAAATTTAAAGAAAGACGGTTTTCACTGTAAAAATTACAGCTTAGTGAATCATGCGATTGATACAGGAATTACTGGTAGGTCCAGCAACCCAGGGACTTGAATCATGTGTTTTTCTTGTTTTCAATTTTTGTGAAATAGTATTATTAGCAATTGAAAAAAGAAAAAAACAGGAAGAAAGACAACTCTGGTTAAAGATGGTTACACTGGATCCAATCAACAGGACTTGTCCCTGTAATAGTCTGGTCCGCGAGGGATTTGAATTTAAAATTCGACCACCTCTTCAACAACAAAAATAGCTAGAAGATAAAAAGGCATGAGAATTGAGAATGGAAGGAGTAAACAGAAGGAGAAATGAAACGAAGAAATTAATGAACGGATACTTGAATCGCATCAATCAACCGTCTTTAATTAATGTCACAATCATTTATTAGCTCTGGCAAGAAATCTCAACAACGCAAAACCTTATGAATGGTAAGCTTGTAAATGATCCTTGACAAATATCATAGGTGGGAAGCCAAAAATGCCAATTAATATTTGTCGGTTGTATTTACAGCGCGACATTCATGTACCTGTTCGGGACAGAACAGCTGCTTTCTCGCAGACACGCTTGTCCAGATCTATTTACCTTGCATGATTTTAAAATTTCAGTGGTTTAAAATATTTTTTTTATTAAAAAATATATTTAAATAAATTTTTTAATATTAATATATTAAAATGATTTAAAAAATATATTTTTTAATTTTTTAAAAATATAATTTTATCCGTATTTTCAAACACTAAGAAAACCCAAACTGCACCAACCAACATAAAGGCCCTGTGCAATTTACGACACCCAACCTCGCAATAGTAATCAACAAACGATGGTGATGATACTGGATATTCAGTAGTTTTTTTATTAATATAAATATTTGAATTAAATTGTCTATATGTATTTTAATTAATTTTACAATTTTAAAAATTAAAATATGTATTTTGTCAAAAAAATCAATTCAACACAAAAGCTTAAACTGTTAGATAAAATATTAAAATATAATTTATATTATTCTCTAATAATTTTTTAATAGAATTATTTGGAGTCATTCGACTCAGTTATTTTGATTGAAGTCAGGAATAAAAGCTGCGAAATGGTTTGCCAGGACCGACTTTCACACGCCTTTTTTTATGATTTTTTTTGTTATCTCATGAAGTTGTGATTTTCTTTTTAAATATAATATGGGAATTTTTATCTCATTACTTGTAAAATATTTTCATGGCTTTTGTGCATAAATTTAAAGTTTATGTTCTATTTTATGATTCTATGATTCACATGTAATAATTTATTTTTTAAGCTTAGATCTTATATTTTAAGATTCAGGTCCATAAAAAAGCAAACAAAAAATCAGGTCGAGAATATATATAGTTGGTACCCTTGGAAGTTGGAAGTGGAAAATGTTCCTCGTCCAGCCTGATTCAACTGGATCGAAGATAAAGTCACGTGATAGATTTGGATATTCTTTATCGAAATCAAGTCGAGCAAGACTCGAAACTGATTCATCATATTCTCTAGTCTCGAGCTATATTTTTACGTAATTCTCGTATTCGTTTATAGACGATTATTAATTTTTGTATTAATATATAATATATAATATTTTTGAAGTAGATAAAAGCCTAAGTTTATTATTTGAGACAAATCCGACAACGAAAGTGTGTAAATTGATTGCAAGCGATGAAAATAATAATAATAATAATCCATGCTGGTTAAGATACATAAACATATTACAAGAAGATGACAAGTTTATAGATATAATAACACTATATCCATGTATTTGGTCACGAAGGATAAAATATAAAAGGTTTCTATATCCGCGAGAAAGGTGCTCGTTGATTTTGAATATCATATTAGTTATCTTTTGATATTCATATTTTTAAAGAATACATACAAAAAATTGATAGAAAAATTCCATATAGATACATTCTTGTTATTTTAATGAATTATAATTTTTATTCAGGTTTCAAGCATCTATATGAATATTGAATATTATGTATTACTCAATAAAAATTAATATATATATATATTTATGTGTGTATGATTGAAATTGAAATATTCATAAACTATCATTTAAATTTTAGATATTCATGCGAGTATTCATTATTTAAATATTATTTATTATTCAATAAAAACAAAATAATATATACATACATACATTGATAAAATTATAAAAATTATATATGTGTTTTATAATATATATATATATATATCATATTGTATTAAAAAAATCTAAATGTTATGAAAACACACGCACATATACAATTTAGGTCTAGGAGGGTTTTGGATCGGGATTGACAATATTTATACTTTATCTAAAAAAAAATTACATATTCAAATCGGGGTTAATATCCATCTAGTTTAGATTAAATTTTAATTCCTCATTTTATTTTATTTTTATGTGCATGTAGAGTAACACATGATTTTCTATTTTCTATTAGTTATTCACTAGAACACTACTGTAGATAAATTTTTGGTGAAGATATTTTTATTATATTTAATGGGATGGGAATTTTTGGTGAATTTTCTTATATTTTATAACTGTGTTTATTTCCTGTTTCAAAGTAATTTCAAGAAATTAACTAATTAGATACGATTAATTACTTTGTATACCATAAATTTCCCTTGTTTATGTGTCTCCTTTTAAACAGAGGAGGCTGTTTTTCCGAGCAAACTAGATTTCAAAGAATAATTAATGGTATATCACTGTTGCTTGTAATGTACCATAAGATCTCCCCTCACCCGCCGCTGTGCTGCCTCCACATCCACCTTCAGTGACTAGATTCTCCAATTCCCCCCTTTTTTTTCCCTGAAAAAGCAAAAGATTAGTTCTTGTCCCTGTAAATTCACCAACGCTCCACTTCAATCTCTAATTTGAAACTCCTCAGCTATTTTTTTCTAGTTCTCGAAGCATTTCAACTGTACCATAGTCTAGTTCTTGAATTTGGTTTTGATTTTTATGTTTTTTTAAGTGTTTTATGAGATATTAAAAATACGAAAGGAAAAATTAAGAGAAATATAAGAAAAAATGGAATAAATACACGAAAGGTAAGTTTTTTGTTGATTATTCAGTAATAGAAAGTAAAACTGGACCTTTTAAAAACTACGGAGGTAAAACTGGAAAATAGTATACTATGAAGGCAAAAGTGAAGCATTATGAATTTACAAGGATAAAAAATACAGTTCACCAAAAAAAGAAGAAAGGAGAAATAATCCTACGTGGCCTACCCATATAGATTTGGTTTCCTTCAGCAGGGTGACCAGAATAAAAGTCAATTTCCCCTTTCTTTACTTGGACCTCGCCCCTTCTATAAATACCAAAAGCAAGTTGCTAAACAGAGAAAAAATTTATATAAAAGACTCTCTCTCTCTTGATCACTGATTAATCGTCTTCATCCACGCTCGCTTTTATCGCGGCCCTGTCCCTCTCTCGCTCTAATCAATGGCCGCGTCTCAAGCAAGTCTCCTGTTGCAAAAGCAATTGAGAGGTAAAAAAATCAATGATTTTGAATCGGATTATTTGTCATGTTTTTCTTTTAAGTTTTGATCTTTTAACGTATTCTGGTTGATTTTCCAGATCTCTGCAAGAAACCCGTTGATGGATTCTCTGCTGGCTTGGTTGACGAAAGCGACGTGTTTGAATGGAGCGTCTCAATTATGGGACCCCCTGATACTTTATAGTGAGTAGTATTTAGGAATACAAAGTTATGATCTTTAGATGTTTTAATTGGTTTTAGGATTATGATAATCGTTCATATTTTCGGTCAAGGATCGTGTTTTTTTTTTTTACGTGAATAAAAAGTTTTGATCTCTAGATGTTTTAATTGATTCTAGGATTATGATAATTGTTCATATTTTTCAAGGATCGTGTTTTTTTTTCCCTGTATGGATCTACTGTATGGGTTTTGATTGTCTGATGCTGATGCTGATGATGTTCTTGATATTTGCTCCACGATGATGGATTCATGTTTTCTTTCAGTTTGAAGTCTAATGGTTTGTTGATTTTGAGGGATGATTCTGGTTTACTACTTGAGAAGCTACCTAGAGGGCAATGATTAACTGGTTGGTGGTTTAATCGGATGATTAGCTGGACTTGATTAAATCATCTATCCACGAATCCTCTGTTTATATGGTCTTTGGTCTAGTTTTCGTTTCATTCTAGTTCTCTCCGATAACTTGCCAGGGCTGATATTATAGAGCTGGATATATTTGCTTCTATACATAAGACACTGCGAAGCTGGGTGTTTCCTTCTTTTTGGTGTGTTTTTTGGGAGGAAAAAAAGTCGAGTTCGTTAATGGATGAGCTTCTCACAAAATTTCTCTCCCACATCTCTGCTAGTATGGTGTTTAGGTGTTTACTTCTCTAAATCCTCATTAGAACTAGCCTATCGCATGGGTTTTCCAAGATAAATGGAAGGATTTAGTATAAACTCACAAAAATTCTCCCTTCTCTCTTTTCCCTAACCAGCCGGCCACACAAGCATGCATATATATATATATATATATATAAATGCTTAGTCTAGTTGATCCTTAGTCGGGTGTAGGTTTAGGGTAGGTTGATGGCCTACAATGTAGTCAAATCTTACATGTCATGATCCGGATGGGGAGAAGAAGGGTAGGTGTGGCCAACTGCAACTAGTTTGAAACTAAGGCTCAGTTCAAATTATATTATATTTTTTCTCTGGAGAATTTTATGCAGAACTTTTTTAACATGCAAATTATGGCAACGAGTTTGAAACTAAGGCTCAGTTAAAATTATATTATATGCTGCTTGTTAACAAGCAATTCTCTTGTTACAGTGAAGGGGGTTTCTTCAATGCCATCATGAGCTTTCCAAAGAACTATCCAAATAGTCCTCCAACAGTCAGGTTCACCTCAGAGATGTGGCATCCGAATGGTGAGTGCTTTTCTTCTGTTATTGTCAATCCAATATGTATATTCATACTTTAGCTACTTTTTTATTTTGGGATTCGGGGATGGCATGCGTTCCGACATGTTTCCATTGTATATTTCAAACGAGTGAAGTTCTAAAATGTGTCTGGCTATCTCTCTGAACTGCAGTTTACCCAGACGGAAAGGTTTGTATATCGATTCTTCATCCACCTGGTGATGACCCAAACGGCTATGAGCTTGCAACTGAGCGCTGGAGTCCAGTCCATACTGTATGTGATACTTCTTTTTTCTGGCTGTTATGAGAGCGTAGCTTACTTTCTCTTGTTTTTTTTTTTTGGTTTATCCTATCAGCCACAGGTGGTATTTTGGCTTGAGTATTGTTTGTTTTCTTTGTTTGCATTTGTTGTGAACACTAAGAAGCTGCCCTGTGAAATTCTATCAACCATATGTTTTTTTTGTTCTGTGACATATGCTTTTTTGTGCTCCTATCTAACATCTACCACTGGAAGGCTGCAAGCGTTTGAATAATGATTTGCCACTTGCAGTTCTAAGTTACCATTTGGTTCATGGATAAGGAAGAAAGTCTGGAGAGATGTGCATGGTAACTCTTTGCTTTCATGCATGATTTTAATCCACTTTATGGCATGATCATGTGATGGTGGTTCTGGTTGGCAGTGCTTATTGGTGATGGGCAACTATAAAGAGAGAAACTCGAGATGACTGCAAGACTGAATTGCATTTCAGTTCTGAGTGGCTAATTCCTAGCCCAGATTGAGGTGCTTTTCCCTGAGCCCAGGCGCGACTTTAGCTTACAAGAGGTCACTTTGTCGGGGTTGGTTAGCACTGCATGGCTCATTGGACATGTGAAAAAGTAATCCAGACAATCTGGGAAAAATTGAAAAACTATAATTAGGTTTATGCAATAAACATGGAGGGAAACCCGGGCAGCATGGAGTGGGAGTCATATGGATTTTATCCATGTGACTTTCAATTTCAGAAATGCTGTTGAAACAATGAAAATATTTGAGTGCAGAAGAAAAACATGAACAGTCATACTTCAATCCCATAGAGCCCTATAAGAGAAGGAAGACTAGAGAAAAGAAGGTTACATATAGTAGTCTTAAGTCTTATTAGCAGGGAGAAAAACATAATCAAAAGGATGGCCAGCAGAGGCGATGCGATGTTTTATTGAGTTTGCTTGAGGGAAAATTAGAGGCAGAAGGATTGAAATTGCTTATAGCTGATGCTAGGATTGCATGGTGTATGTGTCCTCTCTTTTTATATGCACGAACTTAATCTGATTCCTAATGATAATGTTGTGTTTTTTGTGCTCCTTTCAAAACCAAGATTGTGGTCTTTTGCATCATGGCAAATGTTCTTCCTTAAATCTTTTACTGGTGCTTTTTTGTGCCCTTTTAAGTTGAGGCCTTGTTATTACTGAATCCAGGTTGACTTCATGTGATTCTGTTTTGCAGGTTGAAAGCATTGTTTTGAGCATCATATCGATGCTTTCCGGTCCTAACGACGAGTCTCCTGCAAATGTTGATGCTGCGGTAGGTGTAGTATTTCATATTTTGGCTACTTCCATTTCAATAGTTTCTTGAGTAAGTATATTGAGCTGGGTTTTGTATCGAGTGTTTAAAATAAATATTTTAATCCCTTGAAGAATTTCAATGTTGTGTATGAAGAATATCCGAGTCGCATTCTGCCTGACCTTTATCATGATTGGAATGGGTTAACTGTCTCATTACATATCTCATCGCATAGAGTTGTACGCATTTTGTGGCTGGCATTCAAGCTTTCACATGAGATGCTTCATTTGTCTTGTGATTATTCATTTATGACTGGACCACGCACTTTTTTTTATTTCTATTGTTCTGGTTGATGCTCCACTGCTTTTATAACACAATGCCTTGAATTGTACAATAACCTCAGAAACAATGGAGAGATAGCAGGGAGGAGTTCAGGAAGAGAGTAAGTCGATGTGTTAGAAAATCTCAAGAAATGTTGTGACACTATATATTGCTGCATAGCTTCTGCATATCTTAATCAAGGGAAGAACTGGTGGCCATCAGACCCTTCAGTGAACCATTTAGAATTCGTTGTAACCTGCACCTTCTGTGCATGTCTCGGGGTGATAGTTATCAGTATTGGATATCTATATATGGTTTTGAACTTGGCTTTTCGTGGAGTTGTATGAACTTCATTGGTTTCTTGTATCTTAATGGTTTTATTTTCTTCATGCTGAAACACGTACAATAGTAGTTTACTTATGTTTGAAGGAAATCTGTTTACTAATAAATAATGAAAACTAACAGTAATCACCTTAATTTTCATTTTCAACTATTCACACTTTAATTAGTGATATCCTATTATTTTTTAAATTCTACTTAAAAAAAAACAAAAAAATAGAAGATGAAATCTATAAACTACTAAAAGTAAAAAAAAAAGAAAGTATTTTTATCAAGAATTTCTTTATTCTAAATATATTTTTTGATAAATTTTAAAAAATAGTTAATAAAACATCTTTAATTATTTATGAAGAGTCTGTTTGTGTTTGAGAGTGTGGTTGTGTTATTTTTTAAAGTGTTTTGTATTTAAAAATATATTAAAATATTATATATTTTTTAAAAAATTATTTTTGATATTAAATATTAATTTAAAATAAAAAAAATATTTTTTTAAAAACGGTTTTAAAATGCTAAAACAAATCCATGCGAATAATACCATAAAATTTCTGCAGTTGATTGCCATGCATGCAACACAGAGACAAGCCAAATACAAACGCTAAGCAAATGCTCTAAAGGCTCCAAATTCATCACGAAAACTACTTTAACTTTTTAATTTGAGACTGGGAAAAAGAAAATCCAACAAGCTCCTAAATAGAACTCAAAATCGCTGTTGTTCATCTCCTCCTCCACATAAATAAATAAATAAATAAAATCGCTGGCCCAAAGTGCAAAACAAAAAAGATTTACACTTTACTTTACTGCATCGCCTTACCTTACCTTACATATACTCCCCTAATTATCTTTTTTCCCTCCCTTCCATTTCGGCCTCTCTCTCTCTTCCCTTCTCTCTCTAACTCTAATCATATAGAGAATCAATGGCCGCTTCTCAAGCAAGTCTCCTCCTGCAAAAGCAGCTGAGAAGTTAATAACCCCACCCCTATTTCTACCTTTTTTAGGTTTTTTCTGTTTTTTTTTTTTTTACTGATTTGACGGTTGATTTTTTCTTGCTGATTGATTTTGTAGATCTATGCAAGAACCCAGTTGATGGATTCTCTGCTGGTTTGATTGATGAAAATAACGTGTTTGAATGGAACGTTACAATCATAGGACCCCCTGATACCTTATAGTGAGTGTTCATCAATTCAATAAGTTCTTTTTTTTAGAAATTCCAGGGCTATACAGCTTTTTTTATTTTAATATTTTGTTTTTTAAATATTGTTGTCTTTTGGTTTGAATTTGGTTCAGGGTTTTAATTAATCATCTGGTTGTGATGATGCTAGTAGAATCACCTTTTATGTCTGGATATTTGATTCTGTTTTATTTGATTTCCAGTGATGATTTTTGGATTTCTTTTTGTGAAGTTTACTTAAAGTTGGTGTTAATGTCTTTAGCGTTTCGTTTAGCTGTTATTGAGCCCATCAGATTTTCTTTATTCGATTGGATTGCCACCTGAGCGTAATTAAGCCATGAATGCGTTCTGTTTTTTTATTGATTTCGAGCCTTCTGCTTTGTTTCATTCCAGTGCTTTCTGGTAACCTGACAAGGCTGATACAATTACATATACGTCAACTAGTTTTTGGAACTAAGGCCTGGTTGAATTGAGTTTTATTTTGTGTTTTAGAATTATATCCAGAGCTTTTAGGAGCATTCGATTTATTGCATTATTAGTGGACAATTAGGTGAGATTATGTTGTTTGTTAACAACTTGTACTCTGCTCACAGTGAAGGGGGGTTCTTCAATGCCACCATGAGCTTTCCACAGAATTATCCAGTGAGTCCTCCAACTGTCAGGTTTACCTCAGAGGTGTGGCATCCGAATGGTGGGTGCCTTTTCTTTTTTCATACTTGTGTGTGCGCACTTTCCTGCATCCATGCACTTTGAAATCCAAAACTACTAAAGCGTTGCTGTCTCCGAACTACAGTTTATGCCAATGGAAAAGTTTGCATATCAATTCTTCACCCACCTGGTGATGACCCAAACGGCTATGAGCTTGCTACTGAGCGCTGGAGTCCAGTTCATACAGTATGTGGTTTGATGTTTTACAGTTACTGCATCATTGTATTCCTTGCAGTTTTTATAAATACAATGCTTATTTTTTCTTACCTTTTCTTTATCCTATTACCCATAGGGTGGAAGTTCAGTTCATAATTGTTCCCCCCCCCCCCCCCCGTTAGTCTGTGTTGAATGTGAACACTAACAGCTTCGTAGAGGAGATGTCCTTTTGTATTCATGATATTCATGAGATAAGCTGTTCTCTACTCCCTTGGAAGGCTTCCATTGTCTGGACAAGCAATTTATAATTTACTGTTCTGAATGATGAATGCCTGAGGAAACATGGATATAGAAAATCGGAGCTCTTTGCACTTTTGCATGATTTTGATTTGCGGCATGACCATGTGATGGTGGTTTGCATTGGAGATGCATCTCAGAAATCAGCATCTATAAGAATAGAAAATTGAGATGACTGCTAGACTTAAAAGCAGCTCAGCTATGAGGGGCTGAATTCTAGCTAAGATTATGTGCTTGTTTTTTTGGCATGGGACAACTATAGGTTACAGGAGGTTGCTCTGGCTGGGGTTGCTTAATTTTTTTTAGCCTATGAACCATGGGACTCTGGACTGGCTGATTTAGGAAAGATCAAATATAATAATTTGAGTTTAAAAGGTCATGCGTGTAGAGGTCAGTTAGGCTGGGGTTGCTTAGTATTGGTTAGCCTATCGAACACGCGACGCTGGAGTGGCTGATTTAGGAAAGATTAAAATTTGTAATTTGAGTTTAAAAGATCATGTAGGTGATGGGGGGTTTTAAATTTTGTGACTCAAAGTTTACTTTCTCCATTCTTCACTTTTGGGAGAAGCCAGCAAAGGTGGTAGTATCAGCAAACAATATGGCCGGGGATTTAAACTCAAGCAGAGTGGGGGAATCATTTTGTCTTCATCGATAGTGAAAACATCTTGTTAACATTAGGAGAACTTTTGTTGAAAAGATTTAACCTATTTCACTTGCAAAAGGAAAATATCAACTGATGTATTCCGAATGCAAAGAACTAGAGGCACAACATGTAATTATATTGAGTTGATTGCCAAATAGCTCCATGTGTTTCACCTTACAACTGAGCACTGCATAACAGAGTTCAGAGGCCAGATTGCCTCGAAATACTCTACTTGGTGTTGAGCCTTATTTTTTGTTTGGTTGAGAGTTTATCTTCTTTTTTTCCCTTAACCTGTCATAGTTACTGACCTGGTTTGTGCAGGTTGAGAGCATTGTTTTAAGCATCATATCAATGCTTTCGAGTCCAAATGATGAATCTCCTGCAAATGTTGATGCTGCGGTATGTGTATAATCATTTATATCATTTATTTTATCATAAACATGAACATGCAACTATTATTCGTGCTGTGGTATGTGTATAATCTTTTATGTCATTTATTTTGTCATAAACATAAACATGCAACTATTATTCATACCATTTTTTTTTAATGAGAAAATTTTAAGTTTGAAATAAACACAAAAATATATGTTTTCACAAGAAGATTTTTCAAAATCACCAGTGCATTCCAGTTTGGCAGTTTGTTAATGCTGCCATGCATAATCAGTTTGATACATTTTTGGAATTATTCTTCTCTTTGCTGTAATTAGCACACTTTATCTGCATTATTACACATCTTATCGTATTCTGTATCAGCAACAGCAATATGGGCAGCATTTTATTGTTTGTTGAGCGAATACAAGGATCGTACTATAGTTTTTTTCCTAGTAATTCTGTTCAATGCTCCGCAGCATTTTAACATTTTCTTGATTGAACACCTTCAGAAACAATGGAGAGAGAATAGAGACGAGTTCAAGAAGAAAGTAAGCCGATGCGTGAGAAAGTCACAAGAAATGATGTGACCCAGTGTTGCTGCGGTGCTTATGGTATCTGTAGTCAAGAGAAGCAGCAATGAACTTTGTAGAATTCCTTACACCTTTTGTTTTCAATCCATTATAACCTTAGCTCTTTGTGCACATGTTTTGAGTGACAATTATCAGTCTTAGATATTAATATTTTGGTTTAAACTTGACTGTTCTGGAACTTGCACGAACCTGTTTTGTTTTTTTTATGTTAGTAGTTTGGTTTTGTTTGTTTTTTAAATAATTTTTCATGTTAAAATATATATCAATGATTTTTTGTTATTTTTTAAAAATTATTTTTAAAATCAGCACATGATTAGAAAACAGTAAAAATATATTAATTTAAAATTAATAAAAAAATAAAAATAAAAATAATTTTTTAAAAGTATTTTTAAAATGTAGAAATAAATAAAATGATTTGATTTTCATAATCTTGAAATTAATTAAAATGACGTCTTCTCCTTTCCTTTTGTTAAATCACTCATTAAAATTATTATTATTTTTTTTAATCAAAAACTCAAAAAACATAATATCAATTTAATATTTTATTTCACTCTTCAATATAATTTCATTTCCAAATTTTATTTATTTATTTTTGTTATACCATAAAAAAATCATCAGCTTTTTTCAGTATTTTAAAAAATCACTTAAAAATAAAAATTACCTATATCCACGTTTGGATGCTGATTCCTTGATATATATATATATATAACAGAAAACATGAAATAACTGAGCATTCGTTATTCCTTTCAAGTTTACGTTGGGTAGGCTATATTTTTACGTTGTAGTGTCATAAATATTCCACTTTTAAGTTTATAATTTCAAATTTCCCTATAGTTTTACGAGACTATAACGTAAAAATATGTTTTTAGAAGCCAATTTCTGTTAAATAACCAACAAAAGATTGATTCCACCTCCCCCCCCCCCCCCCCCCCAATTAGATCCCCAGACATGTAAAAAAACACTTAAAATCCCAATTAACCTTGAGTTCTACCAAATTCAGAACCTTGAGGTCGCAAATTTGTAGATTTTAAATATATAAGGGTGGAAATGGAAAATTGGTCACTTTATAAGAACTAAGATGAAGTTCACGCCTCCTAACTATTAAATATGAACCACGACACGCATCCCTGGCTCTCTCAAGTCTCAAGTTCCTACACTCCGGCGACCGTTACTCGGGCTAAGCGTCAGATTTCAGCACTGTCTTCCTTATTTATCTCTGCTAAAACCCCCACGCATCCCACTTCTCTTCGTCATCCTCCTTAAATAACCTTCCCTCTTTCACGTTCTGGGGTTTAAGTTTGCGACCTTATTTTGAAGAAGCCTTATTGGATAATTTGTTAAATACCCACTTCTATTTTAATGGTTGGTAGAGATATTGTCGATTGTTTTTGTTGTTTGGAGTTTTTTTGCTGTTGAATAACGTGAATAGTAAATGTGCTCTTAGAGAAACCAAGACCCATTACCAAACACCAAAAACCCATTCCCCTTGCATAGTTTCTACAAACATTGCAATGACCATACTGGGCATTGCTCTCTTCCTGTTCGAAAAAATGCCAGTACGTACTGTTGTTTCGAGGAACACTACGATTTTTAGCTATTCAAATGAGGGCAAGCTCGATGGTGTCTTTCTTTACTTTCGGTAAATCAAACTCGGTGAGACTACATTTTGTACTGTATCAAGTGTTTGTGCTCATATGGGGTCTGTTTATGGAAACCAGGTTCACTGTCTTGTTTTGAAATCCGGTCTAAGAGTTTTGAGCTTGTTGGGTGTGCTCTGTTGAATTTTTATGCAAATTGTTTCAGTAATTGAGATATTTAGTTGGATGACATGAGAATGTGGACGCTTGTAAGTTTAAACTGAACACAGAAGCTAAAGACTTGCTCCGAAGATTTATGTTTTGAATTTAAAAACAGCAGGAGTCTGGATGGGGTATGGTTTTGTGTTTAGTACCGGGGAACTAGGTGCTGCTCTATACCCGTTTTTCTGTCTCCAATATTGAATTTAGATGCTATGAACCTTTCACTACTTGATCCATACACATGCTCTTCAGAACATTTTTGGCACGCATTTAAAATTGGGATTGGAAATCCATACGAGACTCATTTTATCAGCTCATTTGGTTTATACTGCATATACATGCCGATCTTGGTTAGTGGCTGGTTTGGCTTCATGCAACAAGCTCAACTTAAACAACTGACCAACATGATCCAACCTGCAAGTTGCAATTCTATGTCGAGATAGTTGCTATTGCCCTACACGATAGACCAGTGACCTGGATTATGTGAAAGCGCTTACTGTTGACCTATACTAAATTCCTTCATTGCCACACTGCATTGAAACACCATGGTGGAACTCCAGCACATTTGAGTTTGTTCTTTTACAAACATACAAGGATCCTAAAATACTTAAATTTTTTTATATGTAACAACAACAACAATAAATGGCAACACCACCACCTCCTCCACACACCACCATGCTAGCCTTTGAACCTTTGCCCAGGGCAAGGGCAAAGGTTCAAAGGCTAGCATGGTGGTGTGTGGAGAAGGTGGTGGTGTTGTCATTTGTTGTTGCTATTATTATTATTACATATAAATTGATTGTTGTGTTTTCTTTAATCAGTATACTACATGGTGTGCTTCTTGTCCATGTAATCTTTTTGGTTGAACTTTGAACTCCTAGCCCTGCACTTTTGTTCCTTTTGTTATAAATTTGAACCCCGCAACTTCTAACTATTAGAGAATAATATAAATCATACCTTGAGATCTCACCTAACAGCTTAAGCTTTTGGGTTGAATTGGTTCTTTGACATGGTATCAGAGTTTTGATGACCAAGTGATCACGAGTTCAAATCTCACCATCTCTATTTATTTGATAAAAATTAAGCATAAGGTCATGTGAACCTTTGCAAGTTTCAAGTCTAAAAGTCTTTTACTTGAGGGGGTATGTTAGAGAATAATATAAATCATATCTTGGGACCTTACCTAACAGCTTAAACTTTTGGATTGAATTGATTCTTCGACACTAACCATTAACTAACGGGCACTTGGTGGTGTTATTTCTCTATCTTCCATGTAAACTAGGTAAGTGATAGGGCTGGAATTAAAAAGTTAGAGATTAAAAACTGGAGGTGTCCAATTTTTTCTTAATTATCATTATTATTAAAGGCTGAGAGTTTGAAACAAGGAAACGACATGTGATTTTTGAGCATTGCAATCTATTTGTTGAAGTTAGAGTCGATTTCAAGTAATGATAGTATGTTCTGAAAATAATCCTATATTCTTGTGATTGCTGAAGTGGAACTGCATTCTTACGTGATGTATGTGATGTTGCTTAATTAATTACATACATTTATCTATGTACAAGGGCAGAAGGGCAGGAAGACCACTGACAATACAGAAATTGAGTGAGAGTGAAAATGAGGATAGTGGGATTGACAGGTGGAATCTCATTGGGAAAGAGTACTGTCTCTAATCTTTTCAAGTCCTATGGTATTCCCGTCGTTGATGCTGATATTGTTGCTCGGGTGGGTATTCCCCCTTGATTCTTTCTTATCTCTTGCTCTGGTTGCATGACACATGCATCTCATTATTTGGTAATGAGAGTGAAAATGAGGATAGTGGGATTGACAGGTGGAATCTCATCGGGAAAGAGTACTGTCTCTAATCTTTTCAAGTCCCATGGTATTCCCGTCGTTGATGCTGATATTGTTGCTCGGGTGGGTGTTCCCCCTTGATTCTTTCTTATCTCTTGCTTTGGTTGCATTACACATGCATCTCATTATTTGGTAAATTTCACGAATGATTCCTTGTTTTGGATGGAACAATCTGATTATAACATCAAATTCGGACATGACTGCCAAATTTTCTAACTGTTCATGGCTGCTTGAAAGAATTATTCCCGATTAAAGCTGATTTGGTTGTGGTCATGGTTATGAATCGAATGGATTGCAGGATGTACTGAGGAAAGGCACCAGTGGATATAAGGGGGTGGTTGCAGCATTTGGAGAGAACATACTGCAAGCTAATGGGGAAGTTGATAGGCCAAAGCTGGGCCAGGTTGTGTTTTCTGACCCCGGGAAGCGTCAACTTCTCAATCGGTACAGTTTAATTAGTATCGTGTCGTGTGTTTGAGGAATAACAGGTGAATTATATTTATAGCATTTGGACCTTATGGAAGGGAAAATATACCTATGAAATGAAGTATCTAAAAGAATGGCTGCATTTTAATTTTTAGGTCCTAGACTGGAGTTACTAAATGTTTAATGAAATGACATGGTCTCAAGTTATTCATCTTTTTATGTCATTGCTCTAAGCTACATGGGTTCCACTCGTGCGTGAAAGAATATATTAAATTTCTCGGAGAAAAAGCTCGTTCTTTTGGCTAAAGTTGCAGATGTATGATTTGAGGAATCATGCAAATATCATAGTTTGCATTGGTTTTCTTTTGTCTATAAAATGAAACAAGAACCAAATTCGTTGCTTGTTGACAAAAAAATATCGTTAGTAGATGGATAAAAATGAGCTAATTTTAGTTTTAAGAAGCTCATACATGATGTCAGTGGCACGCATGTTTTAGTAAATTCAGTTCGCATTCATTCATGACGCGGATTGTTGTATATCCTTTTTCTTTTTAATTATGAAGTCACACCCGTGAATTTCTAATTCATGTGATTATATGTCCAAGTTAAATCTCAAGCTTTTAATCTCGTCATTTCTTGCCTAAATTTTTCCGAGGCATTCTTGATTGAGATAGTGTTCTATCAAACAATGTCACAAAAGTTGCACTTTACACGCCTTTTTATGCTTGGCCATTGTATTCTTTCAGGCTTTTGGCTCCTTACATATCCTCTGGCATCTTTTGGGAAATTTTGAGTTTATGGTTGAAGGGGTACAAGGTAATTGTCTTAGACATCCCTTTGCTGTTCGAAACCAAGATGGATAAGTGGACAAAACCCATTACTGTTGTATGGGTTGACACTGAAACACAGCTTCAGCGACTCATGGCAAGAGACAGAATCAACGAGGAAGATGCCAGGAATAGAATAAACGCGCAGATGTCCCTGGATTTGAAAAGGTCACAGGCTAATATTGTCATTGACAACTCTGGCTCCCTGGAGGACCTGGAGGAACAGTTTCAGAAGGTATTGGTCCAGGTTACCCGGCCTTTGACGTGGACTGAATTCTGGCTTTCAAGACAGGGAGCCTTCTCGGCTCTTGTGTCCACTGTTATTGGAGTAGTTGCTGTAAAAAAATGTTCTTAGCAAATTATAGCTGAAAATCTGAACTCCCGTTGCTTGACACCGCCCCTTGTATTTTATTTATGAAAAAAAAAGATATGGTAGTATTCGGTAACAATTTCCAGACTATGAAATGTCTTGCCAGGAGTGGAACTAAATGCAATTCTAGCTTGAATTTCCTGCGGTCGGTCCAAAGACTCCAAACGATGTTGAGATGAGGTTAATGGGTTTTGTGCGTGAAAATAGTTTTTGAGAGAGGTAGGGAAGGAGATCACAGCATCTATCGGAAATAAGACGTCAGATGAGCTTTTTATGGGATGGACATCCGATGAGTCTATTAGCCCGTGTTAACAAGAGTTTTGAAGCTACCCTCCACTCGAGTTCATGAATTGTCCTGCAAGAGGCTAAAACTCTGCGGTGTCCGTAATTATGCCATTTGGCTTCCCACTCCAGCTGTCGAAAGAAATTCGCTCACTGGATTCCGGCCACTTGTTAGATTTTCAACACGCGTTCTTCAAATTAATTATGACTCCCGTGGGCCGTGCTTAACTAATCTCCAAATAATTAGCAAGAATGCGGATTAGCCTCTTCTTCTTCCTTCTTTATTCACACCAATACATCAGAAAAACAATCCACAGCCACCAACCAAGCTCACTCAACATGTCTCCAAAACTAAATCAACAGCAATGTATCCTTTGCTATGAAAGTTAACCAAAGCCATGCGTCAGACTGCAAATGCATCAAAACCTAAATCAATTGGTCAGGTACCAGAAGCAAGCGGCCTGCATGCTGTTCAAGCTCGGGGAGTCTCGGAAGTCAAAACACACACCCATGGATATGCAAATAAATTATTAGTTGCCGAGATTTCGCTCTCTCTCAGAAATAAATAAATCCATCATGCAAATGACCATGACATTTTTCTAACACGTCACCACAACAAGAGAGCTTTAAACTAATTGAATTTACCAATTCACTGCATCCAATAAAAAAACAGCATAATTAATGGATGGTAAAACCCACCATGAGCTTACCCAAAAATATCTAGCTGACTTGTCCAGGGTCAATTACAAAAACAAAGAAAAATCAAAGTCAATGGCTGTGTGAATATGTAGAACCAAGATGTCTGGAATATTGACTTGATGATTATCAGATGGGAAAATGAGGCAGTGCTTTACTGCTCACGCTTTAACTAAAGAGAGTGAGGAATTATTATAATGTAAATAAATCAGCAAAAGATTTTAAAAAAAAAAAAAAGCAAGCAGGATTTCGAGACTAAAAGATGTTTGTTCGTGGAAAAGAAGAAGTAGAAAGAGAGAGTTGAAGCAAACTCTCGACTCATCTACCTCCTTTTTATTTATCCCCTTTTCTCTAGTCTGAACAAAATTAGCAAACAAAAAGTCCCTCTAATCTCTCCTCAAAACCTGACTGACTCATTATTCTCTACTGTTGATCTCAATTCTCGTCAATCATTTATCAATAACCCCACTCAATCGATACTCTGCTTCCTCTCACATTAAATCACCTCTTGCTTTCTTTTAATCTTTTCACTCCTCTCTCTCTCAAAAATCCCATGAAACACATTGAAACCCCATGTCATGTCCCGTGACTTTCAACAACTCAACCTCCCACCTCAAAATTCTCCATATCTTCCTTTCACTACTCGATACCTAACGACCCTTTTCACCCCTCTTCTCTCTCACGACTCCTCCTTACTTCTCTGACCGCAGAATAATTACCAGCTGTATCATCAAGAATCATGCGGTCTCCACAGCCCCACCGTAACGGCGGCGAGACCCAGCAACACTTCCACTCCACCATCTCCTTACAGAAGCTGAAACGCTTCAACTCACTCATTCTTGTTTTTCGATTCTCTGCCTTTTGTTTCTCTCTTGCCTCTGCTGTTTTCATGCTCACTAATTCTAGAGGATCGGATTCCTTGCATTGGTACAATTTTGACGCTTTCAGGTATATGTACATATTATATCACAGATTTCAAACTACTTTCTCTCTCTCTCTTTTAAGCTCTTTTCTTTGCTGTAAATTCCTGTTTGGTTCGTGAGGGAAAAAAAAGTGTAAGAATCAAAAGGGATGTCTCTTCAAATGCTCTAGATTCAGTTTTTTTTTTTTTAATATATATATATATTCCCGCTTTTTGCTTTTTCGCGATTTTTTTAGGAAGTCCAAAATTGTTTGAAAATTCTTTATTTGACCATTTGACCCAACTACTTCCTCACGATTTTTGCATGTCTGAGAAGAGTAAAATTAATTTTATCAAAGTTCTTTCCTAAAATCACTTAAAACTGTTGACAGATACGTTTTTGCTGCGAATGCGATCGTCGCCGTTTACTCTCTATTCGAAATGACTGCCGCCGTTTGGGAAATTTCAAGAAACGCCACGCTCTTCCCTGAAGTTTGCCAAGTCTGGTTCGATTTCGGCCATGATCAGGTAAACGTATTCGTATCCCTCCGTCCGTCCGTGTATGTATGCACGCGTGTTTTAATCATCTTGGAAGTGAGCGAGAGAGTTTTGATGGTGTGTGCGTGGTGCAGGTGTTTGCGTACCTGTTATTGTCAGCGAACTCAACCGGCACGGAAATGGCTAGGAGAATGAAAGACGCGTGTACGGATAACAAGCCGTTCTGTGTGCAGTCAGATATTGCGATTGCTCTGGGTTTTGTCGGGTTTTTGTTTTTGGGTGTTTCGTCTTTGTTTTCGGGTTTTCGGGTGGTTTGTTTTATAATCAACGGCTCTCGTATTTATGTTTAGATTATTAGTAGATTAAATTAATAGTGTATGGAATTAATTAATTAAGATTGGACAGAGAGGGAATATTTTTTTTGTATGCGGGAGACCATTTTTCACGTTTTTACTGTGTGTGATCGAAAAGAATGAATGATGATCGTTTGGAGTGTATGAAACACGGTTGTAATCGTGTTTGTAAAAGATTTAATTTTTTTTTGGGTTAAAAATTAATATTTTTTTTATGTTTTAAATTGTTTAGATGTATTAATTTTAAAAATTATTTTTAAAAAATAAAAATTTATTTTAATATTTTTTAGTATGAAAAATACTTTAAAAAATAACTATAATTACACATTCAAACAATTTAAATTTATAATGCCATTTAGATTATTAGTAGATTAAATTAATAGTGTATGAAATTGATTAATTAATATTGGACAGAGGGAATATTTTTTTGTATGCGTGAGACCATTTTTCACGTTTTCACTGTGTCATTGAAAAGAATGAATGATGATAGTTTGAAGTATATGAAATGCGATTGTACTTTAAAAATTAATTTATTTTATTAAAAATTATTTTTTATATATTTTGAAATATTTTAATGTTTTAATTTTAAAAATAATTTTATTTTAATATATTTTAAAATAAAAAATACTTTAAAAAATAATATTAGACTCTCGTATTTATGTTTAGATTATTAGTAGATTAAATTAATAGTGTATGAAATTAACGATTAAGATTGTACAGAGAGGGAATATGTTTTTTTTTGTATGCGTGAGACCATTTTTCACGTTTTTACTCTGTGTGATTTGAAAAAAATGAATGACGATCGCAATTTGAAATTAATAAATAAATAAATAAATAAATAAAATATTATTTTAATTTATTTTTAATTAAAAATAATTACTATCACGATTCAACCACTAACATCATTTGTTTATTTTGTGTTTGATATTTGTGTTTTTTGGTCAAATTTTCATTTAGGTTAGATTTTAGACAACTTATAGTAGCTTACATCTGAATTTATGCATCTTTAAATTTATTTTATTTTTACACCTTGAATTATTGGGAAATAGTGTAACTCGTATTTATTCTCAATTTATTTTTATTTATTTATAAATTTTTTTAAAAAATATTCTTATCCTAATAGATAAAAAAAAAATGAACAAAAAATCTAACATGATTTATTATAAAAATATTTGCAAAAAAAAGAAGATAAATGGCCATGTGGTACTTTTTTTACATATATCTTTTTGTTAATAAAACAGATGGAGATTTAAAACTTATTATGCAACAGTGATCATGAATCTAGGAGGAATTTATAAGCAATTAAACTTGTAACAAAAAATTAAAAACTTAGAGTTCATTTGATTTTGCGTTGCAATAGTGCTTTAAAATAATTTTTTTTTTAATTTCAAATTATTATTTTTATGTTTTTATATGATTTTAATATAATGATATCAAAAATAATTTTTTTAAAAAAAATATTATTTAAATATATTTTAAAATAAAAAATATTTTAAAAAATAATCACTACCATAATAATACAAAATAAACACTTAGTCTGGTATATAATGATAAGTTCTAAGCTGAACTTCGAGATATTGCAAGTTAAAAAAAAGAAAAAAAAAAAAAGCAACGGCGATAACGAAAATAAAAGTTCTATTCTCACTCTGTAGGCATATTTTGTTGATGAGATTGAAATAAAAATAAGAGCATGGATGAGAATGTAAATTGAACATGAATTTATTTTTAAAGACGATGTCATAATAAAAATAATAATATACTATTTATAGTCATTGTATGTCAATATATCAAGTATTTATACTATTATAACCGCTCCAACCGTGATCAATGCCAACATTTAAAAAAATATTATATTAATATTATTTTGTACCACCACTCTTAATTCTCGTAATTTCTTCAACTCCATCAATTTTTTTTATAAAAATATTATTACTATTATTATCACTCTCCATTCATCCCTATCACTAAGGCACAAACATCTTTATTATTTCCACTATTATTAAAAAATCATTGTTTTAATCATTATTTCTCTTCATAAAAACAAGTCATTAAAAAATCTAAATCTTATTTCAATTATTTGTTATTGTTACAAATACAATATTAAAATTAAAACACGAACATTTAATTTCAAATGACACCAAAAAGTTTTGAAATGCAGGGATTTCCCTGCAGCATTATCCCCGAATCCATTATAGCTTCCAAGCGTTAAACACGTTTGTGATAAGAACCCGGTGATGAACAATATAGGTGGAAGCACGAACTACATGCTTCATTATATATATATATATATATATATATATATATATATAAAAGCCCGGCAACGACATTTTAACTTCCAGTAGCCCACCTTCGATAAAAGCCATAGGCTAAAAATCCATATAAATATGCATTACAATGGTTCTCACCTCCTTTTAGTGACATCTTTACATCACTAGAAGAAGATCAAGATTCCCCACGGGTATTGAAAGCTTTAGAGGTGCTGAGATTATAGTTGTTATATATATATATATATATATATATATATATGTGAAATAAAAAACAACTCCCGCAAGCCAAGAGCACTCTAATTTGAAGGGGGTTTAAAACTATCTCGTCAATTTCATTGACAAGACCTTGTAAACATAACCGCCTTCTGACTTTAACTTACATTACTAGAATAAAGCTATTAAAATAAAATATTTTTTTAATATAATATCAGAATATTGATAACCAAATAATTACAAATTTAAATTTTATTATTCCTATTTATTTAATAAAAATTAAACATAAAGTAATATGAATTTGAAAAAATATATTAGAAAATAATATAAATCATATCTTTAAATTTGATCTAACATCTTAAACTAAACTATTGGGTTGGCATGAAGCATATAACCAAACATTAAAAAATAAAAAAAATAAAGGGAGGGATGCAAGTTTTGTCACCAATGAGGATAAAATATGCTTTGGCACGCGGAGTTATGCGGCATGGTAGAGATATTGATTTTCTCCCAAAATCCACTTCACATTCTAAAACCTCAAAAAGTTTGAAGCGTTAGAGAATTTGCCTGAAATGTTCTATTTAAAACTTTCATAATGATCAAACTACACGAATTCACACTGATTGACTCTCATTCAGACTCTTATTTGAGTGTACAACGCCACCAATTTCAGTTGCCTTCATACTTGGGGTCAGCCATCACATAATGATAAGCTATCACCAGAACAAATATAAAAATGCCAAGAAAATTGGCAAAAAATCCCAGGTCTTGATCATCAAACATCTGTAGAAGCATGAATAAGAGCAAAATGCATCAGTAACACAACCACACTTGACAATGTCAAGACTAAAATTCACTCTGTTACATTCGTTCCCTCTCAGCTGTAATGCTTTTACTCTAGAGGAGATCATTGAAAGGGGGGGGATCTATTGTTGCAATTTATTTCATCTTCACAGGACAGATGGATGTATTTGCAGCATGTTAAAGGTCTTTAAAGAATATTGAAATTCTTGTTATGATCTTACCAAGCCCAGAAATACCCACGTATAGTTGACAAGATGGCTTAATAGAAAGCAACATAAAACAAGCCATGAGTTATGAAAAAAAAAAACATGAATCAAAAAGCCATGCATACTTCTTCATTTAATCACTGCACACATCAAAATTGCCAAATCTTAATTAAATCCCAACGGTAATGCTGCTACCCAGTACTAGTTGGTTATCATGGAACAATTCTCATCACTAAGATCAGCCCAGAATGAAATGCATTAGAGATTCATTTCGTTTAGACAAAGGTAAGTTATCTAACATTCAACTTAATGATTTGCATACAACTCAAAACTGCATAGTAGTCAAGCGGGCAAAGCCAACGAAAAGAAACAAAAAAGGACACCTTCTCGACCTATCCTGGTTTTCACTTTGAAATTTGAATAGTCATAGCTTTGCCAAGCATGCATGTTTCTTTTCCTCCTTAAATCAATAATGTTCCCTGTTCTAATCACAAAGGCAGTCCCTAAATTCACACTGCTACTCTCTAGCCTGGATTGATAGGGATAGTAAAAAAAATGCCAGACATGCTCATCAGCTATTTGTTAAGCAGGAAACTTCCCATGACTTCCTGGCACAAAAGTGCCGAAATTCCCTTCAATATTTGAAGCAGTACAATCAAAACTTAGAGCCTATTTATTTTTGCGTTTTAAAAGTATTTTGAAAAAAAAAAAAAATTTCCTTGCTTTAGATTAATATTTTTTTGGAAGTTTTCAGATAATTTTGTTGTGGTGATGTAAAAAATAATTTTAAAAAATAAAAAAGACACTATTGAAAACCAGGATAGCAAACACTACTACACTTCTAAACACCCCGGCGTGATAGTGTCCTTGGCCCCCATAACAAAATTTCCAGAAACTCAAATAAACAACAAATTTATTTCCCTCAAACCTCAACTAACTTCATAGTGTTATTGGGATATCATATCACATTCCATTTCAACCAACAGATTGACGATAAACAAAGAAACATGTACAGCCTGGAAATAAGAAAATTCCAGCCTAGTTGCGAAAACTAAGAAAACAAACCACCATGTACTATGTTTCAAAGTTCCAAACAATGCTAGGTGAAGTAGAAACCCAAAAAAGAAGTGCCAAGATACACAAATCCGAGAGAGTATGTCAGACAACATTTAGATTCTACAATAGAGATCCAAATTCAGAGAGTAAATTTTCTAAATAGGCCACTTCCTTTCCACAATAAAATGTAATTTCCAATTATGTTAGTGCGAATTCCCTCTCATCGAGTTATATTCGTTGCAAAAGACTAAGATTTGGAGAAGAAAGCAAACCGAAATTGCAGTAAGAGGGAGGTAATCAAACATACCTTTTCAGCTGATCTGATGCGAGAAGGCTAAAAGAGTGACTAATGACTAGATCTCAGCGGCGAGAGTAGATAGCTCTTTGTGGCTCTCTGTGACGCGCTCTCTGTGGAAGTCACGGGAGTGGAACGCGAGAGGCATTTGATGATTATTTGCTATATGTCCGTTTACTTACTCTGGTTGACTGGAAATCCCACTGGAAGGTATTGGGCCTTTCTATCCCAGCCCATATCTAACTATGTGGGCCTTATGAGAGATCATGGATCTTGTCTTTCGGTAGAAAGGTCATAAAGTATATATTACTAGTGGCGGAGCTAGACATTGGCTCTTGCCCTCCTGGAGGGCTAACTTAAACCTATTATATTAATTGTTTTTTTTTCAAAATATATACAAAGATGATTTATTTTTTAAAATATGTATCTAAAATAAATTAATTTTTAATAAATTTATTTTATATAAATGTATTTGATAAATATAAAAATATTTTATTTCTTCACAGTTCATGTATTTACTAGATAGAGAATCGCCGTTAAAAAAGCCTCCAATAAAGACTTGCCTTGAGCATGAAGGAGACGGATTATACATCCTCCATCTCCGCTGTCATCGTCGACTGAAAAGACTCGGAATGATTGTTGCATTATAAAATAATGATGTTTTCGTGCTCCGGTGGTTACCGGCAAGCATTTAATCGATGGACCGGAGAAAGAAAGAACGGAAATAGCCAGGTTCAAGGGATAGCAAAAAGGCAACAATATCAAACACTACAGTAATGTAAAAACCTCGTATAACCCTTCCAAGTTTCAAAGACATGGAATGATAATTTAAACTGCCAATCTCTCAACAGGAAATGGAAAAAGAAAAGGGATAAAATTACGAGTGTCAAGTCTCAATATAGAGACTCGTTAAAAACCGTGTGGCTGCTGGGATTCGAGCCCAGGTCTCCACGGCCACAACGTGGAATTCTCACCACTAAACTACAGCCACAAGATGACTCTATGATCTCAAGTTATATTTATGATAGACACTAAAAACCACACCTAGATGGACATTTTCTTTTTCGTCAAGAGACTGGACACGGACAAAAATGAAATTTACATTATTATGGATAGGAAAAATATATATTTCTTTTCTTTTTTGGAGTTGTTTATGAAGGATTGCTTTTTAAAGTATTTTTTATTTGAAAATATATTATTTTTAAAAAATTATTTTTGATATAAACATATTAAAATGATTCCACAAATATATAAAAATAAATTTAAATAAAAAAATTTGAAATGCAATTCTAAATTACACCTCCATAACAAGTGCATTCCAGGACATATTAAAGTCTTTGCTACTTTCTTCTATTATAGATTTAAAGATTGGTTCGGAAGATTTAGGGTTTTTAAGAGTGCTTTTTGAAAAAAAAATATAAATTGTACCTTGAAAAAATAATATGTAAAAAGAATTGTGACATTAGCTTTTAAAACATTACCAAATACTTAAAAAGCCATAATCACAGCTCAAACTCATCTATTTTCTTTGTCTCACCTCCCCTTTAATATTTTTTTAAAGAAACATGAAAATTTTTCGCTCAAGTATTTACGTTGGGTGAATCTTCTCTCTAAAATTCTCATGCTGTATTGGTACGGACAGCACTTCCATGCATCGATTTCCACTGGAGGTGGGATGACTCGTTTCTCTAAGTTCTTCCTTGTTACTCAATGATGGTCTTCCCATTTTTCACTTACCATTTTACTAAGCTTTCTATAGGGATTAATTGGTTGATTTCATTATTCTTTTTTTAACATGTTTGGATTCGTTGTTTCTTCCTCGAAAAAATATTTCGCCATTGATCTCACCCCAGATTTCCTCTTTGAAATTTAATTTCCAGCTCAATCATCTATTGCTCTTTTTTTTCTGTTGATGAATGTGAGTTTCATTTTTGGTGTTGTTAAATTGATTTATCACGAGTTGCAATGAGAGGTTTTAATAAAACTAAATGTATCTTTTGCTCAAGAGATATAAATTCTAATAACTTCACAAATACATTTTGATTGGATTTAGCTTTTTGTTCATTTATACCTCTCAGGGGATTTCATTATAGCGTATGCCAGTCCAGCTTAGCTTTAACCTACTCTGCACTTGTACATGTTTGAAGAATTTATTATAGAATTACATCATTGTAAAAACACTGGTAATCTCAACATATAATCCCCATCTCTGCCACAAACAATGCTCTAGATATTCTAAAACCTCAAAAAGAAATTGAAAACATCAAGGAGCTGCAACAATCTATTCAAACCTCTCACTGCGGTTGAGCTAACAAAATTGACAGTCTGACTATCACTCGGACAGTTATTTGAGTGTGTACAACACAAGTTTCAGTTGCCTTCGTACTTTGGATCAGCTATCACATAATGATAGGCGATCACCAGAACAAATATAAAAATGCCAAGAAAATTGGCACAAAATCCCAGATCTTGATCATCAAACATCTGCAGAAGCACAAATAGAAGGCAAATTTATCAGTAACACAACAAAATCGATAACAATGTGTTTGCAATTTTATCTGACTTCAACGAAAGAGACCGTATACTATGCTTGCAAGGTTGACAACCTCAAGGACACTGAATTCAAAATCCTATATGTAGTAATCACTATTTGGTTCCATTCCCTCTCAGCTTATTGTGTTACTACTTGAAAGAAAACTGAAAGGGAGTCTGTACATGTTAGAAAATGGATGTAAAAAAGGCCTTTCAAGCCCCCATTTAGATGGTTATATTTCCTATCGATGTCAAAGGAAGCCTGGAAATGCAAGCATGTGGTGAACAAGAGGGACCATAGTCAACACACAAAAATAAACACTGAAGACAAACTACAAATTACAAAAATACACACAAGAGTGAGTGGAAATGACACGGTCATCATTTTGTTTTCATTCAATTGCGCCCAGCAAATCAAATTTGGCAACTTAAAATCAAACACCGTCACAATCACCATTAGCTTGGTCTACTTGGTAACATGACACATTCCTTGCCGGTTGACGGAAATACTAGACAAAATGCATTTCAAATTCTCAGTTAAGATTAAGGATGGTTTCTGTTACTCAGAGTCACTTGTGTACAACTCGAACCCAGATTTATTAGCTTCAATTCAGATGTGCGCACATTTCATTTCTCCGACAAACTACAACGCATTTTCCCATGTTGATGTAGAGGCACTGCCTCCATTAATCAGGACTTATTCCAATCACCCTACAGCATCTAAATTCACACTGATAACTTCCTGTTGTTAATAGGACCTGTAAATCCTAATTCATATGCTCACAGCAGGTTGCACAAACTCAAGATGTATCAACTCGACAAGGTTCAAACATCAAACCTACAATGACATCAATGCAAACCCAGTGCTAAACCAAGACAATCTCAAGCAGCATTTACCACTTCCATAGTACACTGGAGATGCAAGCTTCAGTCAAACAAATTGTAACCTTTTGCAACAGGTCAGCAATTTCAGGCAATAGAATGCAATTTCCCATTATGGGAATCCAGATTTCATAATCATAAAATTCACTGAAAAAAATACGATGAAAAAAGAAAAACTAAAAAAAAGGAAACCGATCGCAGTGGGATTCGAACCCACGACCTTTAGATTCGGAGTCTAACGCGATATCCACTCCGCTATGCGATCAATTGTAATTTCTATTCGTACTGTTTTATTTATTAATCACCATATCATGAATTATATACCAGACCTACTTTCCTCCTTTCAAAATCATGTGAATACAACTAAACAGAAATTAAAAAGATGAAAAAAGGAAAAAGAAAAACCTTCGATGCAATTGTTTGTTTTGATTATATGGATCTACGATCTCTATCAAGATTAAAGACTCTGAAACTTGAAAATAATAGAGAAAATTACAAAGCATACCCTTTTTTCCGATCCGAAACGAAAAGGGCAAACTAATGGCTAGATCTCAAACGACGGGAGTACCTGCTCTCTGTCTCTGGGTCTCCTGGACTCTCTTTCTCGCGATCTCTCTGTTTTCTAGCAGCAGCAGCTGCTTTCAAATGCAAGTCGATGGGTTTTTTTTATCATCACGGGTCGTGTGTGTTACATGGGTTCAATGGCCCACGTTATGTTTTTTTTTTTGAAGAGGCAAAGCCCAAGAGTGGCAATTTTTTGATTGGGGTACTTAAAAACATTGTTTAATGTCCAAATGTGTTTATTTTTAAAGGGTAGAATTTCATCTTAAAAAAGGCAATTTTAGGTGTTTTTTCAAGGTTAAGTTAATCTCTCAAAATTTCTCTTTTTTATACGAATAGAAAAAATATATATATTTTATGTGTATCTAGAGACGTGAAGGAGGCTTAAAATTCAATTGAGTATAGAAGACAAGTGCAGATATATGAAATTAAGTAAAAAATTCAATCTATGTATGGGGGCGTAAAAAAAAATATTCATGTTTACAACTAAAATTAATTAAGAATATTGGAGAGAGAAAGGTAAAATAATATTTTGTGCTGATTGAGAATATTCTTGAGTTATTAACTCTTGGCTGCAAGCTTGGGACTTGCTAGCAAGGTAAGGGGAAAATGTTGGCATGGAAGCCAGTGGAACAAAAGATTTATCTCTTAATCATAATATATATAATTTGTGCTATTTTATTAATTTTTTAAGTAGGTTATTTCACAGATGTATTTTTTTTTAAAAAAAATTGCTAATACGCAAAAGTAGCCAGGAAAATTGATGGAAGAACATGTTGACTTGACAATTAGAAAACATCAGACTCAACAAGTGGATAAAATATGGCTTCAAATTTCTCACTTTATCTGTATACGTGTGTAATAGATATCCAGCTGTTAAATTATAGTTTTGAAATTCTGATTAGATAAGTCGATTCAGAATTTAAAGCTAGAATTGAATTAAGTTAAAAAAAAAATCCGGCATGATATAGTTGTAACCCGTTAATTTTATTTTTTTTATTAAAACAATATGGTTTTGATTAAAAAAAAAATATTGTCCCGAATAACCCAGTAATCCGGGTTTTGAACCAAACCGGATCTAAAAATTATTAGTGAAATAGCTTTCACACAACTTCGTAATGGGTAAAGCACAGTTTCTTTGATTTAAATTATTCAGTATCGTGTTTTTATATTTATATTCACAACTTAATTTTTGTATTGAATGTTATTAGTCTTCCTGTTAAATGTTGGGTAATAAGCTGTTGAACTGTCATGGATTCAGTTATTTTTTAAAAGACCTTTTTAACTTGTGTATTAGTTGAAATTATAAACTTATGGATATTAATTCTAATCATGCTATAAAAAAACTAAAATGGCCTTTAAGGGATTGATAATCGTAGATAATTAAGGCACCGAGTTATATATTATTTAGCAGGAATTGAATTATTATATACTAGCTCTCTTTTTTTTTCCCTTGATTTGCTCAAGGTCGAGCTTTGCGTGATCGCAACATAAGAAAGCCCCTTCAAGGCTTCAACAACACGATGCGTCACTCTAGCTTTCGGAAACCAGACAGGTAGGATGCTTCCCCTAATCCAAATGGTAAAATACTGGAATACAGTGCATTCCTACACATCAACACCTCTTTTCTTCTTCTCCTTCTTGTATTTTTTTAGTCGCTATCGCCACCTGTTCTCGGTGGAGATTTTTGCAAGAACAACCAAATAGGTAGGATGCTTCCCCTTCAAGTGGTGAAATTATGGAATGCAGCGTAATATTCCTGCATAGAATATATCATCATCATCATCCATCCTCTCTCTCTCTCTCTCTCTCTCTCTCTACTTTCCTTTTTGAATTTGTTATGATCAGCAACTGTCATGGAAGATTACAAGAATATTGAACTTGATACGCCTAACAAATAAGAAGATTTCCCAAAGGACTACAATTAATATATTGCCATTACGTGGTGGGCTGTGAGTAAAGATCGGTCGGTAATGGTTTCTTTCTTGGGTGCAGACTGGTAGGTGATACTTTCGGAGTGAAGACGTGTGATGGGTCTGGATCTGACGAGGATGATAATGCTGGCACGTACAAGGCATAACATTTTTCAAAAAACCGTGCTGTATCTTACGTGGCAGATAATTAACGGAGAGTTCATTTGAATCATTCCTGGATCATTAGCTGTCCGAGTTAAAAATCACATGGTCGCTAGACCACCAGCTACCAGTGGTCTCAGCCAATCAAAACCCTGATTTTTGTTAAACCATTTTGTTTTTCTTAGAAGAGAGAGAATACAAGCAGTTGCTGGAAGAAAAGTACCCCGTTTTTTTTATTTTTATGTTTTAAAAATATTTTTTTTAAATTTAATTTAATTTAATTTTTTTTAATTAATATTTTTTTGGTGTTTTTAAATTATTTTAATATACTAATTTCAAAAATAATTTTAAAAAAATAAAAAAATATTATTTGATATATTTTTAAGTGAAAAATATTTTAAAACAAAAGGAAAAAAAAATTTGTGAGAGATGGAAGGAAATTTTTTGTGGTACATGGGTTAAGATCGAGGGGGTATTTAAAAGAGAAGGGGGCAAATTGACCCTCCAATTTTTTTTCAAAATGTTTATGATAACTCTTAATTTAATCTTGTCTCTTCTTCTTATAATCTTCCTCTCGTGTTTTATTGTTTTTAATTTTTGATACAATAATTTCATTCAAGTACAATAATTTACTAAAATACTATTGTTTTATGTACTATAAATTAAATAATTTGATATCTAGATATTAAATTAATCATTTTAGATGTTTTAATAAAACATGATTAATTTTTTTAAATAACAGTTTCAAACTTAATTTTTTACTTAACAATTGAATAACTCCAATAATTAAGAACATTAAAAAAAATCTAGAAGAGTAATTCAACAAAACTCAAAGTTCATAAAGGTTATTTTGAAAAAGCATTTTTAAAAAATTTAAAATTTTTTATTTGTTTTACATTAATATTGTTTTGTGTTTTTAGATTATTTTAATGTATTTCTAAATAAAAAATATTTTAAAAATAACGACATTACATTTCCAAATACCTTCTTCTAAATGAATTAATTATCTAAGCAATAAACACAATCTCATTGTGGAACACGAAAACATGGACCCATGAACCGATGTTGGAGGATAGGTCACGTGGGAATATCAAGACTTGCGTGACCACACGGATCTCGTAGACTCGCCCTACCTTACCAAACTCCATGATCCAGGATAATTAACAGGATGACGTAAACAAATGCATGTCTTATGACAAACGTAGTAAAGGGAAAAAAACCTTAATCTGACGTCTGACGTGTACATAGTCTTTAGTGCAACGGGACGGAGAGTCTTTTGATTGAAATTAAACAAGTTCCCTGTACCAACAGCGACGTTCGCTTTAACTCAACCTCAATCGAACATCGGACACTATATATATAGTCCTTCATATCTTTTAGTCCCATCAAAATAAATATAAGAATTATAAAATCCTCTCTCAAATTCTTCCTGCTGCAAAAGTGATCCTGGTAATTAATTCTCAATTACTTGGGATTTTGTTTTCTGTTATTCTTTTGTTGAAAAGAAAAGGATGTCGGGATTGAGAGAGATTCAGATCTGAGGTCTTTTTTTTTTTTTTCTCTTCTTTTTTTAAAAAACTCGGCGGGGTATGGTTTGTTAATGCATTCGAAGCTTTGTTCTTCTCGTATTTTCGAAGTCCTGTTTAATTCACGCGTCTTTCTCCTTCTCCTTCTCCGTCACTAGTTGGTGTAGTTTGTCAGTCTGTTTATTTTCATAATTAGCTGTCAACCTTAAATTTTGAAGCTAATTTGGCTACAATTGAACTCTTTATGTAAAGCTGCAGTCTGTGAGTTTCATGGCTTGCGGAAAAGTTTGAGATTTTGACCTTTTTTTCACATCACTCAGGTGATTTGATTTTTTATTTTTGGATTGATGTTTGTCGGGTGGTTTGATACGAGGTTTTTGAGTTTTTAATTCTTGGGTTGTTTATGCATCTGATGATCATCCACTGTTTTCTTTTTCTGGGTTGTTTGTGAAATTGATGTAGATTGAGATTTTTCTTTTAATCTCTTGATTTTGTTCAGAAATTGAACAAAAATGGCCAAGGAGGCTTCGAATGGAAATCACAACTCTGCAACAAAAGCTCCTCCAACTCCATCTCCTTTAAGATTTTCCAAGTACTTCCAGGTATAACTATTTGACTTTTTTTTCCATTTATAAATGCTGTGATCTTTTTGTTTTTTCTCTGGTATTCGATTAAGTTTTTGTATGATCCATGATCTGCATGGCACAAAATCGTGATAAATTTGTTTCAAGCTACATATCGATATCCAATTTGCGATTTACTTTTTATTTCTCTATATCTGTTCTTTTTGGGTTGCAATGCATGTTGCATTAAGTTTTGGATTGCAAGGAAAAGAAGTTACAATATTAAATTGAACGCCGAAGTTATAATATTAAAGTCGAGTGCAATTTAGAGAAAATGTTTGCTAGATCTTGTTAGATGCAATCTAGTTTTACTTTCTGGATTTTGAGTTCATTGAGGGTCGGTAATTTTTCAATGGTAGATTTTCTCATCATGGAAGGGTTTCTGAAAAGTACCTTTGCATTAACACTTGATTGTGGATGTTTTCGTGCTTTAATTGAGATTTTTTATAGAGGGTAATTGTTTGGTGGTATTATCAGAAACATATATTTTTTCTCAGCAGCCACTATGGCGTCCCCTTCTGTTTAATAAAAGATTTTTTTCTTTTTTTGGTAGTCCAATATGAGGATTTTGGTCACTGGAGGAGCTGGATTTATTGGTTCGCACCTGGTGGACAGGTTGATGGAAAATGAAAAGAATGAGGTAAGCACACTTGTTTCAAAATCATCTGAAGATATTCAAGAAGATTGACAGGCTTTAATGAGTTGGCTATGCCTGTTTTGCTTCAATAAGAACAGACAGTTGTCCATCCAATAACAAGTGGAAAGCATTTCCACACATTCATAGAATATAAAAATTTGTAAGTAATATTTGAATTTCATGGTTGGTCTATTCTGAATTATGTTTGTTACGTGTCCTAGCTTATTGTGGCGGATAACTATTTCACTGGCTCTAAGGACAACCTAAAGAAATGGATAGGTCATCCAAGATTTGAGCTCATTCGTCACGGTACTGTTGCTTTTAACTTCTTGCGTCTCCACCACTGCAAAGCCAATGCATGTCAATGATGTCTTGCTTTCACTATTGTTCATTAATTAAAATGTCCATGTTGATGTTGCTTTATTTCTGTGCAGATGTCACTGAGCCATTGCTAGTTGAGGTCGATCAAATTTACCACCTTGCTTGCCCTGCTTCCCCAATCTTCTACAAATATAATCCTGTAAAGGTATGCCTGTGTACATCATGCTCCTGTCCTTATCTATATATTTGTTCACTTCTCCCTCTCTAAGTTCTTGTGAATGTGAATCCTTATTTTGACCATTGAATTGCCATTTGACCTGTAAAATTGCTATGCATGACAGACCATAAAGACAAACGTGATTGGGACATTGAATATGTTGGGACTTGCCAAGCGAGTTGGAGCAAGGTTTGAGACTGCTACTCTAGCTCGCAGTTATTATTTCATAATGGATGATCCTTTGTTACTGAAGCTTACATTAATTGGCAAACAGGATTTTGCTTACATCAACTTCCGAGGTCTATGGAGATCCACTTGTACATCCTCAGGATGAGAGCTACTGGGGAAATGTCAACCCAATTGGTGTGTTAGATTTCTATGTTTTTCCTTCAGGAACAAAAGCCTTCCTCATCAAACTGTTCATTTCTTTGAAGATGCCTTATATACTGTATTTCAGGACAAATACTTTTTGTACCACTTGCAATGCATATTAACTTTTGTGGATATGTTGCTAATTTTTACAGGAGTCAGAAGCTGCTATGATGAAGGAAAGAGAGTGGCTGAAACTCTGATGTTTGATTATCACAGGCAGCATGGGATAGGTATGTTGCTCTCTCTCTCTTTCTCCCCGAGATAATTTTGAAACAGTTATCTTTTCTTTTTGTGATTTTCCAATGTTCAAAACATATTCACTCAGCTCGCTCTCTCTCTCTCTCTCTCTCTCTCTCTCTCTTTGTGATTTCCTGCATCTAAAACATCTTCATTATTTTTTCCCCCTATACCAGAGATAAGAATTGCCAGAATTTTCAACACTTATGGACCCAGAATGAACATTGATGATGGTCGTGTTGTCAGCAATTTCATAGCCCAAGCAATCCGGTAAGTCGGTACAACAACAGCTCTTGTGATTTTTTGAAAAAGTTCTTGTCACAACTTTTTATCTTATTGGCACTTGTTCTGTGAATTTATACAGTAACGAGCCTTTGACTGTTCAAGCACCTGGAACCCAAACCCGGAGTTTCTGTTACGTGTCTGACATGGTAGGCTAGAAATTTTTCGTTGCATTAAATGATGGTAGATGATATTAGTTGTCATGATTGGGTCTTAATTACTTGTGTGCCCTTCATCTTTATTTCAAATACTTGAAGGTTGATGGCCTCATCCGGCTTATGGAAGGAGAGAACACTGGGCCTATTAACATTGGAAATCCAGGTTAATCTTCAAGCTCTGTAACAAATCACCCGGTGTTCTTTAGCGACCTATCTCTTGAAAGTTGAAATAGATGGAAACTGTTACTCTTATTAATCCAAGGTTTGATTTTTCAGGTGAATTCACCATGATGGAGCTTGCGGAGACTGTTAAGGAGGTTAGTTTCAATTTGCCTGCATCTCCTCCTGGATATGAATTTACTTGGAATAATTTCTCTTTAGGACACATTGAAATTATCACGTTTCTCCATGGCTAGTTATATTTTCCATGTGTTGGGTTTACTGTCGTGGTATTTGTGCAGACGCCATCATCTTCAGCTGGAAACCAAAAATACCTTTTATCCCAATTAAACTTTCCATGCATGAATTTGGCCATTTTGATTAATTTTATCACGTTCATTTGCAGCTTATCAACCCTGAAGTAGAGATCATAGGAGTGGAGAACACACCAGATGATCCTCGCCAGAGGAAGCCAGACATCACAAAAGCAAAAGAATTGTTAGGCTGGGAACCGAAGATTAAGCTGCGTGATGGCCTTCCTCTCATGGAGGAGGATTTCCGACGGAGGCTTGAAGTTCCCAGAGAGAACTGAACCAAGTGAAATTTTCATCAATTTGATTTCCCAGCCACCTATATATATATAAACTATTAATTATTGCAGCTATCAACTACTATAACAAAATAAAACAGGCCGAAGTTGGTTAGTTTAGTTTGGTAATAGCATATTTGGGCCCAAGATGTTCATGAGGATTTTTCTGGGGCGCAGCTTCCATCAAGAATTTTGTTGTTTGTCAACCTGATTTTAGCTACACCCAGATAAATGGTTTAGACGTGACATCAAAGAAGAATGATTATAAATTTTTCAACTTGTCTGTATGCTCTTGTTGCCTCGGGAGAGGGAAGCATTATGATATTTCTCACTTCCAATTTCAACAACTTATTAAATTTAATTAGGTTTATCTTTTTCAAGAAACCACATGAGAGATGCATTGACACTGCACTCCACTTCTATGCTCTCAATATGACTTGTATGACATTTGATAAAATGAATTGGACAACACAAAAGAATGAATAACAATGGAGATTTTCCCAAAAATTCATATTACTTCTAGCCAACTTCTCTCCCTTCTCACCAACAGATACAGATCCAACTAGGAAATAGGAAAGGGAGTTGGGCTCTAGCCTAATTGCTGCTTGAAACAAGTCGTTTCGGCTGAAATTAAGAAATAGAGGGAGGGAGGGAGGCGAGATTCGCCACTGCTAGTAAAATCTACCGACCTCCAGAATGCCACAACTAACGGCTTCAAAATAAAACAGAAAGCAATAATAATCATATTGCCAACGGTCCTATTGCATGAATTCCCAAAATCTTCAACACTGCAGCTAAGCTTCGTTCACTTGTTCAGCAGACTCAATCAATCTCTTCTCCCCTGCTTGAACATTGTATGGAAAAAAAAAAATCATCTTTTCTTCAATTAATCGGTAGTTCCAGTTTTATGTTGGGTTGAGTGTCCCATATGTACAACAGCTTAATATTTCACATCTCAGATTCTTCTAGATTTCATTTCTTGCACTGATCATGTTTGACTGATGTGGCAGCAGAAAGAAAATCAAAACACATGCCTGCAACTATAGTTGAGGTTTAATGGCGATGATGCAAAACAAAAGGGCATTTAGAGATTATTCAAAAGAGTCAGACGAGATGATGAATTATAACAATTTACATCTCTATTATTTTTTCTACGATTTCGGTATACACGCGTCAAAATCTGGAAATCTTTAACAAGTGGAATGGAAACTTCTTAACACTCCGTATGCAATGAATGTCGGAAGTGCAGTGAGATACAAAAAATATACCGAGTATTAATATCAAAGCACAAGTTTGCAAGAAAGGTTTGGATATATCCACATTTCTTCAATTTGCTCCTAACTAATTTATATTCATTGACTGCCGGCAAATATCTTCATGGCCTATCAGAAGTTTCATAAGTATCGATGCTGTCGTTTTTGTCACAACATCTAGAGTTGGCAAAATCATGTTGCAGTCTAAAGGTCCTAGAATGAGAAATTTGGATGAAATTTACAAGTTCACCATAAAGCTAAGCTGCAATCAAGGTTCCCGGGGAGGTTAAAAGTAGGAGTCCTTGGCATGTGTTGACTACACTAATATCATAAATTTCATGCAGCCTCACCAATTTCTCAACGGTGCCCGTGAATGCATTTCCTTCAGCAGCGACAGCTGAATCAACCACCAGAGTTTAACCTTTTTTTATGGAACAAAACCATGGAAATAATAACAATAACAATAATAATTTTCACATGGTGCATTTATTTTCACACTTATAAGTGTTACATTGCAGAGGCTAACAGCAGTAGCATGCAGTGAAATTGTTATAACTAGACAAAGCCTTTCTTTTACCCAAAAGTCATCAGTCTATTTAACCACAGAGACTGAAACAAAAACTCTGCAAAACAATAAGAGGAGAAATATGAACTCAAACAAAGCTAAATGCCCTTCATAATAAGCATTGATCTGGCACCTGGAGAGCACATTTCCAAATTCACCTGTGAAGGCATGGTAACCTTATTAGAATGTTGCAAGGATTAGTTCCATGTTTGTTTTTCAGGCACTAGAGATAAAGCAACTTTCACTTTTTCTTCATCAGAAAAAGATTTTATTGAAGGCACCTTTAAGTGCCACTTTCTTGTTGGACATGGTTATTTATTATGCATACAGAGAAGGAGGTGAAGCAGGGGCAAAAAAATTACCAGAAGGCTGCTCATCTTAGACAGGGTTCGTTTAGCATCAGTGCCTGAAAGACAACACGTTAGCAGCAATCATAAACTGGATAAAATTAAAAGGTAAGGGTAAGAAAGGACGTAAACAAATGCAGGTAGTCTCCACAAAATAATGAACGCAATCCACATTGTCCAGGTTAAGAACTTTAGGCTTGAAAAACACTTTCACAAAATCATCCACTTAATTCTTGTCTTCTTCTCTCATGCATGCAAGAAACTCATGTACAGAGGAGGCATCTAATAAATCCATAACCACAGAAATAAAAATTGACAGGGCATTTTGTCCTATAGACTAAAAATGAAAAAATCTTAACAATAAACATCGACAAAGTATTGTTCCCCACGTTCTAAAACCAAATAGTTGCCATTCAAATACTCAGGCAACAGAGAGATGCATTTCCTCACCCTCGCAGGCCTTCTTCATAACAAGCTTTTGAAGGCAGAATTTGCTTTAGATTCATACATTGAAGTAGACTGGGAAAAAAAAAAAAAAAAACCTATACAGATTCATCGGCCCGTGAATCGCACATCTAGCAAACTAAAACTAGCAATATTGACCCCGTTTGGAATGTTGTAAACTATACAAAGCAAACCCTCAAAATTGGCGAGCAATCTTTCACTAACCGAGAAGGATAAGAAAGCAATGTATTAATCTACACACAGTATAGCTAAATCTTTTATTATTCAAACTTTAACAAAAGAAAGTGAAGAAATGGCAACATCATCGTAATCTAGGGTTTCGCGGGCACACTTACTTTTTGTGCCTTTGCACGAAAGGTGAATTCTTCGCATCCTCCTCTACAGAACAGGAAATTAAAACATTAATTCTGTAGAAATTTCATCTAAATCAGTCTTCAGTTATTTATACCCAAGAAGGAAATATAAAGATTTTGTAACATTTATATTTATTAATTCTAATCGAGTGAGTAAATTGCAATAAAATAGCTTAAGGCAGTGATTAAAACACGAATCAGTACGCCAGATCTGAAATCTTAATAGAGAGGAAAGGCAAGGGGGTTTACCGGTGAGACTGAGAGAGAATTTGGTGATGAGAGCACCAGTGATGGCAAAGCCAACGAGGAAAGGCCAGTTACGGTTCCATTCTCTCTTGAAGAATACCGGCCATGGATCGAACTTCCTCATCCTTCTCTTTTTCGATTCTTTCTTCTGCGTGATTGTCTTTTCGACGCTGAAAAAATTATCACTGACTGCGGTGCGGGCGTCTAATTGACGGTGAAGCAGAGGGGATCTGTTTGCTGACTGATAATGGTTTAGCACTGAACTGGTTTAGGTGCAGCCCATTCTGAGCTACAGTCTGAGTAGACCTGCTTTGGGCTACCTTTCTGATGGCTTAGTTGCAGTGGGCTTCGGTTCTCTTGCCCTTTGGGCCTCTGTTCATGAACGTGAAGTTTAGTTTTCTTTCCATAATTTTTTTTCTTTTTTTTTTTTAGATTGGAGATTTTTTTTCCCGGAGAAACGAACTGTTTGGCAATCTCTCCGTGTTTCGTTGTGGTTTGAACAGTTAACTGATCGCTCGAAATTTAATTGGGTAAAATAAATTAAACATAGTCAATGTTTTATTTTATTCTATTAAATACTTCAGTTTAATTAGGTTTTATATGTAAAGCTAAGATTAATAGCTACGTGTTCGGCAGAGGGGTACATAAATTTTTAAAAAACATTTCAAATTTACCTCCATTTTTTACGATGAAAAATGGGTTTTGACTTCTGAGTCTCTTTTGATCCTCAAAACAAGAAAGAATAAAAGAATAAAGTATTTATTTTGCACAGATTTTCAACCTTTGATGTACTTTCTCTTGCACCTGACAAGTGAAACCTCGATTTTTGCAATTTATTTCTCGTTTTTTTAAAAGATAAATAGTATTCCTAATCCTCTCGCTCTCGTATTCCTCTCTTTATATTATCCTTTTCCGGTTTTCCCCTTCACTCGTGTGACTTCTCTTCTTCTCGATATTGACAGGAAGGGGATTCCAACATATTGTAATTTCCTTTACGTGAAAATAAACTCACTGTTCTGAAATGATAAATAATAGTTTATTAGCTAGCGCTGCTTTGCAGACCGGATACGTTTTTTCATGACATGAAAATAAAATTATTAACATGCCCTTTATATTATATAATATTTACTTTTAAGTATTAAAACTGTAATATATTTAATCAATTTGAGTTAATTTATTAAATTTTTAATTTTAATCCTGAAACATAATAGTTATATAAAAAAAATATAATAATTAATTCTTAATCAACCTAGATTTAAATAATAAAATAAAAATATATATACAAGTTAACTTGTCAAACCATTAATATTAAGATATTGTGATAATCCCATGAAAAATAAATTAAAAAATAATAAATTTTAATTTCAAACAAATTTAATATTAAATGATAAAATAAAAATTAATATATAGGTGGTATTAATTTAAATATAAATTTAAAAATTTATTTAAAAAAACTAATATAAATAAAATCATTATTTTTTTAAAACAAAAAAGAGTCAAAACACCGCCGCCTGATCAGTCAAGCCAACACCCAACCCATTTAAAAAGCACCCCTGTCTAAGCCCTTTTTTTTAAAACAAAGATCAAATTGTGCGAACTACATGCTGTTTGTACCAATAGTTTTTGAAAGAAAACACAGATAGCATGTAATCTATTTTTTCTCAGGTTCGGGTCACTACGGTGCTTAAAAAAAGATTTTTTTAACTTGAAAATTTATTTTTAATCCAAAAAATCTATAAAAAAAACCTCGACATTTTGACGAACCAATGAATAGCCTTGAAAAAGAAAATGCATTAAAACTTGAAATCACATTAAACTAAAATTTTTTCTACTTTATATTTGTTATTTTTTTTTGCTAATTTCAAGGTGAAAAACACGTAAAAAGAGAATTTTTTTGACCAAATAAAATTTATTGACATCAAGATCAATCATTTTGATGCTCAAATCAATTTTAAAGCTGATTTTTTTCTTTTATCATTATAATCTAGTATCCCTTTCTCTTTTCTCTTCAAAATCAGATACTAGAAAATAAAAAAAATAAAAATTATAACATGATTGAATTTTGTAGGCATGACATGTAAAGTTCGACGGTTTAAGTTAATTTTTTAAGAGAATTTTGAAACAATTATTTATTTGTGGTGTTTTTTTATTTTAATCTTTTATTTATTTGTCAATAAATTTGATTTAATTATCCTTTAACTATGTCAAAAAATGATACAATTACATGGAAAAAAAATAAGGGTCAAAATAATAATAAAATCAACCGTGAGTCGACATAGTAAAATACAAGAGGATAAACAGTACATATAATTGACCGGTCATCTTGAACAAAGAGTCAACAAAAGCAGCATTTTCTACAGTATAGCACCATTCAATTGTATAACTCACGAGGTGATTACTGACCCGTAACATTGATTAAATATGTTCGTAGAACTTCAAGAATCCAATTACTGAACTCCAGATTGCCTAAGGTATAATCCATGTAAAGGTGCGCTTGTTTTGCCGGGACAAGTTCTCTGAGCATCATTACCCATCAAGTTGCACGAACTGAATTATTTTTTTCCATGATCAGGTATTGTTTATAAACAAATTTCTTATATTAAATCGATATTTTTTTAGCATTTTATAAGAAAAATAATTAGTGGCTTTAAATTATAATTCAAAACTTGTTTTTCATAAATAATTCACAGTAAAAACGAGACAAGAGAAATATATTTGATATTGAATGATAAAAAAAAGAGACTAAAAACAACGTTTTTTTTTTTGGAAAAAAATATATAAATCCAATTTTGCTTCAAACTTTTGATTCAAGACAAAAGTTTTTCATGAGTGGTTTGTTTTTTTAAGTCAGTAGTTAAAAATTAACATGAATTGAAATGAAAGAGTCATGTCAAACATGACTTGGATATCTTCTTTTAGACACGTTATTATTTTTAATTAGCATGACATGTTAAAAAATCATATAATTTTTCTACTTGAATTCAAGATAATAACATGGTATATTTATAACCCATGTCAATTCACGAAATTTTTTAAAGCTGATAGCGAGACACACGAAATACATGCATGACTGGGAGGTTTATTTGACATCCAAACCAGCACATTATAAGTCCTATCTTTTTGAACGAACCGGAGATCCTGTTGATTTGCCCATGTTTTACACGTGGACAGTGATCGGACCCTTCACACGTCCGTGTCCCTGATGCTCGGGCATGAGAAGGACCCTTTACCCGGTTAGGAGTCGTATTTAAGGGTGTTAAAAGTATTTTTCTAACACTATATATATATATATTATTAATTACTACTTAATTGAAATTATTATTATATCGATTCAATATAAATTACAATAGTAAAATCATAAATAAAATATTTTAACTAATTATATATTAATAATTTCAATCAAGTAGTAATTAATAATAAACACAGTTAAAATAAAAATAAAATAATCAATAGAAAAATTTAAATATCTTTATTTTATTAATATTTATTCCTTTACTTCTTCAACAAATTGACCCACCAACTTTATCATTTAAAATAAACAATTCCCCTCAAATTTTGATAGACCATCTAATATTAATTAGTCTAAGGATCAAACATGTCAATTTACAACTTTTATTCTATATATTTGACAGTTAAAATAGAGTAATATATCAATTGATATGTTAATAGTTTACACAATAAATTTTTAAGAATGAATAGGTATTCTAATTTTAAGGAAATAAAATCTATAAAAATAATTATAGTTAAAATTAAGCCCTTGATTATAAAATTGCACAAGTTTGCAAGATATAAATTTAGAACAATGAAAATATTAAGGTATAAATTATCACAATACACAATTTTATATTTTTTTAAAACTCGTGAAATTGGTTTAATTTTAATGAATTTGGCTAATTTTACTAATTTTTAAATTTTAATTTGACACATTAAATATATATTGACTCGTAAAATAAGATTTTAAAACACAACTCTCTTTTTTTTCTTTTTTTTTTAAGAACATTGATCGTGCTCACCCTCCATTGGATCTGAATAAACTCCTCCCCGTGCTCCGAGTGAACCCAACCAATAGGAAAAAATAACAATCATCAGCCGAGGTTCTATCCATAGTTATTAAACCCGGCCCGGGGTTGCCCCGGTCAAGGGGCCGGGTCTCGGGTTTCATGGGTCAACCCGGGTTGACCCGGATTAACCCGTAATAATTAAAAAAAATTAATATTTCATATGAAAAAATTCATGTAAATATAGATTATATATATTATAAATAATCAAGTTTAAAATAATATTTTAAAAAGTTTTTTATCCCACGTTAAAAAGATATTATGTTAAGCTTTTAAGTTGAAGTATTTTAAGTTGAATTATATTTTTTCAATGTGGGATTTGAAACCCATTAGTATATATACTCTATATTCCCAAGGAAAAAATCATGTTTTTTCAATGAGGGATAAAAAACCTTTTGGTTTAAATACTTCAACTTAAAGGGATAACATAGTATCTTTTCAATGTGGGATTTGAAGCCCTTTCATATATATACTCTATATTCCCATGAAAAAAGTTATGTTTTTTCAATGTGGGATTTGAAACCCATTAGTATATATACTCTATGTTCCCAAGGAAAAAATCATGTTTTTCCAATGTGGGATAAAAAACCTTTTGGTTTAAATACTTCAACTTAAAGGGATAACATAGTATCTTTTCAATGTGGGATTTGAAGCCCTTTCATATATATACTCTATGTTCCCATGAAAAAAGTTATGTTTTTTCGATGTGGGATTTGAAACCCATTAGTATATATACTCTATGTTCCTAAAGAAAAAATCATGTTTTTCCAATGTGGGATAAAAAACATAACTTTTTTCATGGGAACATAGAGTATATATATGAAAGGGCTTCAAATCCCACATTGAAAAGATACTATGTTATCCCTTTAAGTTGAAGTATTTAAACCAAAAGGTTTTTTATCCCACGTTGGAAAAACATGATTTTTTCCTTGGGAACATAGAGTATATATACTAATGGGTTTCAAATCCCACATTGAAAAAACATAACTTTTTTCATGGGAACATAGAATATATATATGAAAGGGCTTCAAATCCCACATTGAAAAGATACTATGTTACCCCTTTAAGTTGAAGTATTTAAACCAAAAGGTTTTTTATCCCACATTGAAAAAACATGATTTTTTCCTTGGGAACATAGAGTATATATACTAATGAGTTTCAAATCCCACATTGAAAAAATATAATTTTTTTCATGTGAACATAGAGTATATATATGAAAGGGCTTCAAACCCAACATTGAAAAGATACTATGTTATCATTTTAAGTTGAAATATTTAAACCAAATTTTTTTTTATCCCACATTTAAAAAAAAAAAAAAACCCAGGTCTTGTCCGGGTTTGCCCGGGTCACCCGGGTCCCGGGTTGACCCGCCGGGTCGCCCGGGTTTGGCCGGGCTGTTGCCACAGCCGGTCTTTTATTAAACCCGAACCGGTCCAGCCACCGGGTCGACCGGGTCCCGGGTCGACTCACCGGCCCCGGCCGGGTTTAATAACTATGATTCTATCACCTCTCGATTCATTAGAATAATCGTACTTTTACTGCAAAGGCACATACGAGTGCATTTTAGAATTCTATCCCCCCACAGTTTCATAATTTTTTTAAGAAAATTAACACATGCTAAAAAAATAATACAATTTAAATATAACTGTAGCCTTTAAAAAATAATACAATTCATGTAAAAATTCAACTTAAAATTTTATAAAGATCCATAACAACAAAATTAGATTTAAAACTTGGTGATAAAAAAAAAAAGATCATTGAGGACATGCTAAATCTTTATTTTTTGCACAGTCAATATCTTTATAAAAAATCTCGACGATAAAATTATAATTACATCTTAAAAGACCATCAAACATAGTTGTAATTTGTTGAATGTTTTGTTCAAAGTTAATTTATGATTAATTATGATATTATTTGATATTTTCAAGATGTAATTAGAATTATCATATCCGGATTTTTCTAATGGTACAAAGTGTGTCGAAAACAAAGCATTGATGACCTATTATATGTTTTTTCTGTTTTTTTTTTTGTCAAATCACTTTATCTTTTATTTCTTTACTGGTTATTGAATCTTGAATTTTATTTTTTAGTTATTGATTTTCATGAAAATTTAGGTTGACGTTTATTTATGCTAATTAATTTGTAAAAAATAAATATCATGAAACTTGACTAAACAATCATTATTTTAAATTGTAGTTATTTACAAAAACATATTTTTAAGAGAAACTACTATTTTAAATAACTGATGTATAAAAAAAAAAATATTATTGAACACAATCATGTTTAAATTATATAATTTCTCAAATACCTTTAAACCTGTTTTACTGTCGAAATGTTTTTAGCAAACTACATTATTAAAGAAAAGAAAAAACCCCACACATGCTATAATTGTAAATAATATTATCCATGTGATTATTTTGTTAATATTAAATATATAAATAAATTAGACGAGTAATATTTGTTTTTGTATTTTAAAGATATTTTTAAAATTTTTTTTTATATATATTTTAAATTAATATTTTTTTAATAATTTTATATTATTTTGATATGCTAAAATAGCTAGCTGTCCTCTCATCTTTTGAATGTATGCTGTTGTCACGTGTGGTTTGTTTTGGGTGGAATACAGCAGCTGCCTACGTCAGCTCGACCCACTGCTGTAATGGACGGGGATGGGCCTGTGTCTATGCTGAAGGCGTGACTCGTGACGGAGTCACGTTTGTCTTTCTTTCCAAACTTGTCTTCTGTTGCCCTCTCTTCATGACGAGGATGTGTTTGGAAGGCTCATTTTCAATCTACATCGGTGTGACGGGCAGACACTGAAAAATGAAACAGAGGAAAAGCTCGAGAATTTCTTCAAAGTTGATTTTAAAATCCCATGTTTTGAAGGACATTCTTGTCATTTAAAGGGGACATGATAACATATCAAGAAATATATAAACATGCAAAATTACAATGGTTTATTTTGAGGGACTTGGTGACAAACCGAAGAGAAATGCACAGTGTTGATAGACAAATTAATTGACACCCTGCAAAAAATATGATTCGCATTTCATTCCCCGATGGTATTAAGCACATTATGACTAGCCCTTTGAATTTACACCATGGTAAGAACCACAATAATAAAATGAGTAATGGTGGTTATTTTTTATTCGGTTTAGTTTTTATTAAAAAAACAATTTAATTTAATATATTTTTTTAAAAAACTAAAATAGATTCAAACTGATCGATTTTGGTTTTTTTAAAACAAAAACCGGTTCAAACTAGTTTGACTTGGTTTTTTCGGTTTATGTTCGGTTCGATTTTTTTTATTACAAGCTTATAAAACTGAACCGAACCGGTTGTTTTTTTTAAATTATAATCGGTTTTTTTATGGTTTGTTTTTTTTTTATTTTTTTTATTTAATCAGTTTTTTGGTTTTTTATTTACAGTTGAAAATGAGTGAAACATCTTAATAAAAACTTTTGTAGTTACTGTGTCAAAAATTGAAGATGAACAATTTCAAAACCTATTCTTTCAATAAAATCAATTAAACTCGACTAGTCACAACGTATCTTATATATATATCAATTGAACTCGAGGGACTTTTTATAGTATGAATTTATATATGTTTATTTTTATTGCTCCGTTTACCTCTGAAAATAAAATACACAACAATAAAAATATGAATTTACTGTTTTTGCTCCTGTGTTTTTTTTTTTTGTTGTGGAGACTTTATTTGTAGTTTCTATCAAATTGCTATGAGAGAACGAGACTATCATAAATAAACACAATAATCAGCAACTCAAGTCCTAACAAAAACATGTTCCGAGGAATTTTGCTTCACCATATGTTAAAAGTATGTAGTAAATAATCATGGTTTTAAATAGTTAAAAGTATGTTTGTCTTATAGATGCGTCATGCGTGATGCACCTTTTAAAGAAACATAATTTTTTTTATATATATATAAAATGCATTGCACAACATATCTTACAAACAAACACATTTCTAAATAAATACAGTGAACAAATCTCTTGAAATTAGATTGTTAGAATGTTACTTTTAAAAGATATTTGACATTTAGTTCAAAACATTGTTTATCTATAATTTAATTTTTTTTTATGTTTAAATTAATTTTTTAGTATATTTTAATTTTTTTAATATGTTGATATCAAAAATATATATTAAAAAATAATAATAAATATTATTTTAATATATTTTTAAATAAAAATTAATTAAAAAAAATCACCAACTCAATGTTAAACATGCTATTTGAGGAAGTACTACTACCATTTACACCATCAAGATGTAAATTTTACTCATGGAAACATCTTACCAAATTTCTCACCATCAAAATAACGTGGTAACAAAAAGAGAAAACAGGGAAAAGAAAAAAAGCAAGGAAAGAAAAATACGCCGAGGCAAACACAACCATACAAAAAGCACAGTTACCAAGACACCCTTTTGATACAAAATGCCAAAAGGACATGCGCCCACATAAACTCACTGACTTGGACACAACCCCGTCCGTGGGCCCTTCTTACCCAACAACCGAAAAAAAAGAAAAGAAAAAGAAAAAAACCCCGCTTGTAAAATCGAGAAAAGGAATGGAAGAAAAAGAAAAAAGCACATGCTTCTAGTCTCGTCCCTGTACCCGTTATAACTGAACCGCAACCTCTTCTCTCTCCTTCTCCAACCAAGCAATCAACAAACAAACACTCACCTGAACCTCCACAAATTTCTCTCATTAACCCTCCACCACACCCAAAGACCAAAACCTTTCACATCTCACATTTTCCTTGCGCTTCTCTTTTAATTATCTCCTGGAGTCTCGCAATCATGGGGATTCCAGCTGATGATGTCGTTTTGATCCAGCAAGGTAGCGGTTCCAATGACCCCACCGTCGTCACCGTCAATTGCCCTGACAAGTCTGGCCTTGGATGCGATCTCTGCAGAATAATTCTCGAGTTTGGGCTACACATTACACGCGCAGGTACTTGCATTTCGTGCCGATGTTTTAATTCCTAGCAAAATCTGGCCCTTCTTTTCTTTTTTGGATTGATATTTACGGGAGTGAATTATAGTAGATGAATAAGCTCCACGGTGATAATCTTTCTTGAATTTCGTAGGATATTCAATGATTCTAAATGATGGAATATCTCTCTCTTTCCTTTTCTTTTGACGATGGCAGATTTTCAAACGGATGGAAAGTGGTGTTACATAGTGTTCTGGGTGGTTCAACGTTCAAACTCGCTAAGACTTGATTGGGATAGCTTGAAAAACCAGCTCTTGATTGTGTCTCCTCCATGTCTGGCTCCACTTTATTACGATCACAAATTGAATGGTTCCACGGCTGCTCCTTCTGTATATTTGTTGAAGTTTTGTTGTGTTGACCGGAAAGGATTATTGCATGGTAACTACAAAGATGATGGCAGGCTTGATGTACTTTGTTTTGCTGTTTAATTCAAGGAATGGAAATAACATGGCTCGTGCTTTTTACCTGTGTAGATATCACTGAAGTTCTAACTGAGCTTGAATTTACAATTCAAAGACTAAAAGTGATGACAACACCAGACGAGAAAGTTGTGGACCTGTTCTTCATTACAGATGGCAGGTGAATTTTCCATTTTTATTGTTTTCTCTGTTGAATTTGCTTATATTGAATATATGGAACCTAACTACAATAAATGTCACTACGCTGTGTTTAATGCACCTTCCGATGATGCTTGCTGGCTACCTATTGATGACGAAGCGATTAATGGCTTCAGAAGTTTACTTGTAACTGTTTCCTTGTTTGAAATTATTGAAAATTCTCGTAGTTTGCTTGTCAAATACGGCTGTCTTGTCAATATACTGTTTCATCCCGACATTGACAATTGTCTGGGGTTATAAAGTAATTGTCAAAAAAACGTGCTTGTCTTCATAAAGGAACAACAATGTTATGTTTTGGTTCTAAGATGTGCTCGACACTTGCTTTTTTGGATTCAAATTGTGCTCAAGGGGTCCCTATATCTTCACCGTTACTCCACAAGTGGCTCATCACCAGCTAGTCCAGGGATGACCACATGGTACATAGCTTTTGCGGCAAATGTGTAACTCACTCCAATAACCGAGATCTATGACTGTCCACGGAGCAGGAAAGCATTATCCATAGAAAGGCATGCGATAAAATATGAAACTTATTATCAACAATCCTTCGTTGCCTAATTTCTTATTGAAGTATTGTAGATATATGGCTGTGGCATTATAGAGGGTAGGAAAGAGTAATTGTTAACCTGGCCAGAGAAATCTACCACATGGAAAAAAATTAGCGTTGGGCCAAAACCTTATAACAAATAGATCATAAGCCTTTTGCCATGATAATCGGAAGCATATTTCAGAAAATTAAACTGCTTAGAAACTTTTTTTTTATATTGTTGATCACATGGCATGTTTCTTGTAAAGTTTTGAAGTTGACTTGCTTCTGCTAAAAACTTCTAGTGATTCTCTTCTATTCAGCTTGGATGAAATTTTCTGTTAGTGCCATGTTCTATGTTTTTAAAACCGTCTTCTGTTCGAGCATGAGTAGGTGTTGGTCCCCTCCAGCACTGCTTTCTAATACTGTCTGAGCCAAGGTCTTAGGAGGTTTGTTTCTTTGATTATGACGAGTAGTTCCAGGAAGCACATATCATAATTGGACAAAAACTGTTCTTATATTTGTCTGGTTATATATCAGTTCGAAGTTGATCTGTCAAAAAAGAAAATAAAATAGAAAAATGTCAATTCACAATTGATATTTGGTAGTCTCTTTCCAGGGAGCTCTTACACACGAAAGAAAGGCGAGATAACACATGTGGATATTTGTGTGATGTATTCAAAGAGTATTGTATCAGCTGTGAACTTCAGTTGGCCGGTCCTGAATGTGAAAATCAGCGGACTTTCTCTTCCCTCCCAATGGCAGTTGCAGAAGAATTGTTTAGCTGTGAGCTGTCAGAAAAGGAATCCTGTACGCAAGCACTTGGGACAGCTACACCACCACCAAAGAAGGCCATCGTTACAGTGGATAATCTTTTGAGCCCAGCTCATACATTGCTTCAAATACAATGTGTTGATCAAAAAGGTCTCTTTTATGACATCTTGAGAACTTCAAAGGACTTAAATATCCAGGTACAGTGGTCATGAGATTAATAAGAACAACTCTTCTTAATTTGTGTGCTATGTTATTGATCCTGACCATCTTGAAATGGATCAAGTTGCACAAAATATCACCTTCCCATCTAAGATGCTTGCAGAATGAGAAATCATGTTAGTACGAGCATTGTCCTGTCTCGTGACTCTTCTCCTTTCAAAACCTTTTGCTGGACTAATTTCCTTACTTTTCTCCGACCGTCTCTGGAAATAATGTACATAGCATGCTATTGTTCCATTAATGCTATAGAATCTATCCCATTAAGTTTCACAGCAGTGCCGTTTGTTGCTCTTTTGCATCTTTTTGTAGCACTAAATGGTTGATTGCAATATGTATTTTTACAATACATGGCTGTTTTGTTTCTAATGTAGGTAGCTTATGGTAGATTCTCATCTAGCATAAACGGATACCGTAACATGGATCTATTAATTCGGCAAACAGATGGGAAGAAGATTGTGGATCCTAAACTTCTGGCCAATACTTGTTCTCGATTGAAGGAGGAGATGCTTCATCCATTACGAGTGATCATCACCAACAGAGGCCCAGATACTGAACTCTTAGTAGCTAACCCTGTTGAGTTATGTGGCAAGGGAAGACCTCGTGTATTTTATGATGTTACTTTAACTCTGAAAAAGTTGGGAATATGCATTTTTTCGGTAAGAGTTCAATATCAGCATTTCTCCCACTTCGGTTTCTATCATCCACTATGGTCGAGTAAGTTCTCTTCATTGTTAATTTGCAGGCTGAAATTGGAAGGCACTCAACTCAGGATCGCCAGTGGGAAGTCTACAGGTTCCTCTTGGATGAAAATTGCGACGTTCCGTTAGCAAGTAGTCAAACCAGAAATCAAATAGTGGACAGAATTAGAAGAACATTAATGGGCTGGTAGAATGATCCACTGGAAAACAGCATTGATGATGAAATTGGTTTTGGCTTCTCGCATCGCATGTGTAGTGCCTATCTTCCTAGGTGGACAGCTCCGCGCTGCAATGCTGTCCCTATTTGCCGATCATGAACCAAACCGATCATTGAGGTGATCATGCAGCAAGATAATCTATTCTCTATATATAACCAGGCTTCTTGTTGTAATCATTCGTTTCCTGGCTGTTAAGATTTAGTGTTTCATTTCCATCATCCTCTACAGTATAGTCAAATGAGCATCCATAGTATCTTTAGAAGATGCACGAGGCGATCCCTTTGTAATGAAAGTGTAAATTATCTAATAAACTCTTTCCTCAGTATTTTTTTTAAAAAAAAAACTACGATGAGGGCTGGCACGTAGTGGTAGCAAATCTTGTAAGGTTTTGTACTTTACCTTTCGTGATGCAATAAAGGGATGCAAAGGTAAGATGCACTCAATAGTGATTCTTGCCGTTGAGACTTGAGAGGTCGTTGGATGACCCGGGAAGAGCTGTAACGGGTGGTCTTTTTCATGATCAATTGGTGATTGGTTACCACGTTTTTCGGGCTCTCTTGGAGCAGCAACCATTATTTTAGCTGAATTTCAAAGCCCGCACTGGTCTGCCTTTGGCATGGGGTTTTTAGGCTTCAGATCCGTAGTGCTGGAAACTGACAAGAAGGAAGCCGTACGTGCCATTTTCGGTGCTACCTCTCCAGCTCATCCTTGTTTTATCCTAACCGGTGACATCCGTGTTCTTCAGTGAGGGTGGCTGCGTTCATAATCTTCGTGAAGGTAACCAAGCTCTGATTTCTTGGCCAAGATTGGAGTTCATGGTGATGAGGGTCAACGTATATGGCAGCATGCTTCTCCAGCCCCCGATATCGGTCTATTCTTTTTGGAGATATGCCTGCAGTTGAGTTCTTGAGGTCCCACTTTGTGTTTTGCTTTCAACCACAGCACAAAGAAATGAAAGATTTTGGAGGAATCAGACTTCGTGTGTGTTTGTGATTGCTTTCAATCTAAAATGTGTTTGCTTTCAATAGCATGATAACTCTCTCTGTTTGTTGCTTTTGGTGTTAAGAGGCAAGAATCATGCATGTAGATAATTATTTGTTTAAAAATAGTATAAATTATATTTTATAATTTTATTTAATAATTTAAATTATTGAATAAATATTATTTTTTAATATGTTATTAGAGTTTTAATAACTAAATAATTACGAGTTTAAATATCATAATTTTTAATTATTTAATAAAAATTAAATATAAAATTATGTGAATATATACAAGTTTTAAAAAAAATATGTTAGAGAATAATATAAATTATATTTTAAAATTATATTTATTAATTTAAATTATTAAATTAATATGACTATTTTATATTATTGAAGATAAAACAGGAAGGAGGGGATCAAAACTGTGATTAGTGCTTTGATTGTTCTGGAAATAATATGGAGATTTGCCATGCATGGCGATTTCTTTACATGTTTTATACGCTGTACGCATCGTTGGTGCTTCTCTCACAGAGATTATGTGAAGTGTGTTGGTGGCATGACATGAAGATGTATTATAACAGGGACAAGGCTGGACCGATGTTTTAAAAAAATTTAAATTTAAAAAATATTTTGAGAAGATATTATAGCTGTGTCGTGTTTAGTATTGTAATAATTATTATTTTAAAAAATTATTATTATTTAAAAATATTTTTTAATTTTTTTTAATATTAACAAGTCAAAAACTATTAAGAAATAAAAAAATAATTTTCTTGAAAAGCACACATGTAATTTATATAGTAAAAAGAAAATCCTTACCGTTGAGAAAGAGAAACGGATGGAGCCTGATGGACAAACAAAAGCGTGATAAAATTAAGTCCGTCTAAGAAAATTTTCACGGGAGATTTCGGTCAATAAGACTACTGGTCAACACAGGAGATGGTATTTTACTTTATCAAATAGATAAACACGAGAGCTTCCAGTCAATTATTCAACACCCACCACTATCTTTGGTTCAATAACCCAAAATGGTATTTGTTAGTGATAATAAGGTTACGTTTCTTTCTCGAAAAATGATTTTTAAAAATTAATTTTTTTAATTTTATTATGTTTATTTGTTATTAAAAAAATTAATCAATAAAAAATACTTTCCAGTAAAAAAAAAATTGACTTGGTTTTCAAGAAATTGTTTTCCTGAAAAATTTGGGCATAAAATATTTTCTAGAAATTGTGAAAAAATTAGAAATGTCATATTATTTGCTGATTATATCAGATTTGGTCCTCAAACTTTTGATTGCTATATATATATACATATGTTGTTTTGAATATTTATTTTTCAATTTCATCTTTTTAAATTTAATTTTTATATTAACTTTGGTTTTTATTTTTATTTGCTTTTTTCTTATTATTTTTTTATTGAAATTTTTTATCTATCAAATTTGATCCTTATTATTTTGATTGTTACTTATTTTATTTTAAATAATTTATGAAATGCTAATTATTATTATTATAATTTCTTCATTTTTTTTAGATTTGATCTTTATTGTTTTGATTATTATTTATTTTTTTGAGATAATTTATGAAATTATATTTTTTAAAAAATCTCATTCAACTTTTTAATTTGTAAGATCTGTTCCTCGTTATTTTAATAAACTTGAGAAAAATAAAATATTAATGAGTTATTTTCCAACTCATTTTACATGACATGACCAAACATTGGAAAGTGTTTTCCAACTTATTTTCCATTATACTACCAAACATCATAAAATAATTTATTTTTTCAAAATTCACTTTTAAAAAAATTACTTTCCAGTAAACAAACAGGGCATGAGAATAAGATAGTCATACATTGTCAGTGGTAAGATTTTGAATTTTTTTTTTGTGATTTTTTGTTTGATTTTTGTGATTGATACTATGATGGCTACTATAGACTTATATTGTCGTTAACTTTAGAGCTTGTAAGATTAGTCGAGGTATACGCAAGCTAACCTGGACATCCATATTAATAATAATAATAAAAAAAATAAGATTTTTTTTTCAAAGTAAGATTGTTTTTGTCTAACGAATTAAAAACAGAAGAATTGACTAAAATAATATGCTCTCACTTGTATGCCTATTATATAGCCACTGGATTTAGCATCTCCGGATTCATAAAGAAACTCCTTTTTGCTCGTAAATTATATTGAAAAAAAATATTTTAAATTATTATTTTTTTAAAAATAAAATAATATCGCGGTAATAATTATTTTTTAAAATATTTTTATTTAAAATTTATAAAATTTATTTTTTAAAAATTTATTTTTAATACAAATAAATTTTGAATTAAATATTACTTTGAATTTTATACCAACAAATTGAAGTTTATTTTTTTTTTATAAAAAAACAGGTTCATTTCTTTTACATCTACTCCTCGTTATTTTTTTTTATATAATAAAGAGAGTGGATTCTTAATTAACCATAATTATATTTACTATCTCCTCATCAATTGAACAGAAATTAATTCGACAAATTTTTTTTTTCCTCTTCTCATTGGCCCACTTAAAAAGTTTTCATCTAGCGCTGTCCAGCTAATAATGCATACCACCTGATAAAACTACGCATACTCATACAGCTAATAAGATACATCACCAACGAATTTCCTTTCCAGATTATTATTAAAAATAAATAAATAAATCCAACTCTTCCTTCTCTCTCCAATTCCATTCCCCATCTCTCTTGTCCGTTCTCCATTCACCCACTCACTCACTCACAGCAGAGACAAATGCGAAGATGACTACTTCACGATGGCGGAAGAATACTCGCTCTTTTTATTTATTAATTTAATTTATAGCCTCTGTTGACAGTTGCCCAGAGACTTGGTGCCCAATCTCCGTCAATTCCAATGTCTTCAACGTTCAGTTCCTCACGAAATAGTCCTGGTAGCGCCAGGCTACAGCTCCAGTTTGGTGTTGTTTCCAGGCTTAGATCTTCTTCTTTAAAGAAGCCGCCCGAGCCGCTCCGCCGTGCCGTGGCTGATTGTTTATCCTCCGCTGCTGTCGCCACCTCTCACCATGGAATTTCCCCTGTCACCTCGACTGATGCTTCTAGAACGCTTCTTGTAAGTGTTTGGATCTTGAAGTTGTTGATTTCAATTTGAGTTTTTTTTTTCTAATTCAGTTTACTGTTTTTAGCTCTTAATTAGAGATTTACGTGTTAAAATGAGGGACTTGGATGTTTTTTTAGGCTTAACAAGTGAAAAGGTGTTGCTTCCTTAAGTGGCAAGTGAGAGAAAATTGGAATCTGGTTTCATTTTTTTTTTGTTTTACATTTTTCCTGGAGCCAAGGATGGTATTTCATGAGCAAATTGAGATTCCTAAGAGAAAATCGTGTTGCATTTCAGTGCACCTAGTTTCCTTTTTTTTTCCCCTGTGGGCAGTTAATTTGAGTAATGTTGTGCGATTGACTTTATGAAAAAAAAGCTGTCATTTGTCGTACCTTTTGCCATATTTGTAAGCCTTTGATTGCTGCTCTACTAAAGTATGGCCACGTGGTATTTGAAATCTGATGCTGCTAGAAGTTATTGCTTTTTGTAGTTTTAATTAACTTTTAGTGCAAGACGGATCTGGTTCACTGGCAGTTGATGGATGTTTTATTTTGTATCTAATGAAAAGCATTGTAGGTTGTGACTAACCTGAATGCATTAGATTTTCACAGTAGGCTCATCTATGTTGAAATGCCATGAAGAATCAGAGAAAGGAAAGGGAATCGTGAACCCATAGTAATTGAATCATTTTTTAGTGACTGTTTTGATTTAATCATTGTTTTTGAAGCCCAAGCGGAGCCTTAGATGTACCATCTTTGCTTTGATATATAATAATGACATCAGCTAACATGAATATCTCGGTTTTCAAAGCACTGTTCACTTCCCTTCTGCCTCTTTTTGTCTCTCATGGCACTCTTCATAAGAATAATATCACACTTGGCTGTCAGGCCAAGGTGATAAATCAGGGTTTGGATTTGGTGGAGCATTAGGTTCAATATCGCACCAATAAACAAATTACAATGACATTCTGCTATTAAAATTGAATTCACGGGATACAGGTTTGAATTTACTGCTTCAATGAACAAATGGCAGGATTATCTGGCAGCCCCTACAACTACTGATCTGGCATATGGTGTCATTCTGGAACATACAATTGCAGAGAGGGAGCGCAGGTAAATGTGTTGTTTGTTATTATTTCATGATGTATATTCTCGACTTATTTTCTTTTGTTTTGCACATAGAAACGACTGCTATGGAACCTATTCCCTTTTAATGCATTAGATGGAATTAGAGAAACAGGAATTGTTAATATGGTGTGCGAAAGAAATGAAATTGATGTGCTGTCATGTATGCTCAAATATTTAAGGCATGATAAAGTGCATATATCAAGAATATTATTGGTATGGCAGCTTGTGGACAGTAAGCTTTCAAATATAAGTTGGTCTCACCTGTTGTATTGAACCATCTTGATTTTGGTCATTCTCAGTTTTCTATAAATAGAGAAAAGATATACAGGGAAAAAAGCATGAGAAGTAAGACATTCAGCCTAAAAACAAACTTAAGATAAGCAACTCAAGTCTCTGCATGATAAATTCAACACTCAGAATGGTCACAACCTCACACACCAGACTGTCTATGTCCTTGTAAATGCCAAAAGTAAAATAAGGCTGCGATCATCTGTTCTTCAAGTGAAGCACTCTGAAACAAATTGATGTGATGAACCCCTAATTGATAATTATCATTTTCAACTTACCTTCTCGGTTTAAGACTTTTCTCTTTTGCTCAATGAATGGTTGAAATCAACAATCATTTCTGGAATATTGCTGAATTTACGAATCACATCATCTACTGCTAGTTTCCATATTATGGAAATTTTATTTGCTATATGTAAGGACTCTGATGCTTCTTCAATCTGGTATATCAACTCTACACAAGGCTAAAAAGAATGGCTGTCATGGTTGTGTTCTCAGTTCAGTTATACTGGTGCTGATGTTGGATGCATGTTTGTGTTTTTCTACTAAATGAGCTATGGGTTGCTTACTCGTGCAAACTTTCTGTTTTTATTTCATCTCTTTTGCTTTGAAAATATTTTGTAGGATAGTACCTGTTATAATGTTAAGTATTTTACCACTGACATGGCTTTAATTCGTACCAGTCCAGCAGTAGTTGGAAGATGTGTGACACATTTGAAGCGTTACCTTCTACGGTACGTTGGCCTTGCACAAAGTTGTTTCCTTATTAGCTTTTGAATGTAGAATAGAGAGTCCATCTTTAATATGCAGTCTTTCATAGGTGAGCCATTGCTGGTGATATGATAATATCTTGCTCTTCCTTATGGGATTTTTCGCCATTACTTTAGTTACAATGAAAGTAGACAATAGGGGCTGTATGCTATGTGGTGCATAATCTCATGGGATTTTTGGCATCAAATCAACCTGAAAATATAAGTGCGCTCGCTGGCCTATCCTAACATGGCAGATGACAGATTTTAAAGAGCGAGCTTGACATAGCTGAGATAAATGCAGTCAGTGGATTTGAGAAAGAAATCTTGGATGATTGAAAAGCTTCTCTCCCACATATGCCCTAGACTTTATTCAAACATGTGGAGTTTTGGGTCCGCCTTTCATTGATTTTCATGCCACAAACATCTCATTGGCTGCTAGCCAGACTAGCGAAGCCTCTTGAACTGCATGCTAATCAACTCTTTTAAATTTTGGAAGAAGAATTTTTTATTTTTGTTATTCAATTATTTTGTCTATAAATAATTGGAATGAAGGCCAGGATGCATTTTTCATCCTGGTTGCATTAAATAGAAAGTGTTTTCTATGCCACATATGTGCCCTTTTATGAAATGGTCAGCTCTGTTAGATTCTATGATTAGTTTATAATTTTTTTTTTCTTTTGCCACAGATTTAAACCTAGTGAGGATACATTATTTCAGATTGATCGGTTTTGCCTGAGCATAATAGCTGAGTGTGATATCAGCTTAAAACGAACATCATCAACTTGGTCTGGATCTCTGAATCAGCAATCTGTTTCATCAACAGCACCTGCAAATTACTCACCTTCTCCACCTGTATATATTTATGCTTCTGAAGCTCTTGTAAAATCATTAAATTATGTGCGTTCCCTTGTAGCCCATCATATTCCAAAGCGATCTTTCCAACCAGCAGGTTTTACTGGAGCTCCCTCTGTGCCTAGGCCTTTGTTTAGTAGATCTTTTAATTCCCAATTAAGCCCTTCAAGTGGTGCAGAATCTTCAGAGAAGAATGACCCTACTACTTTACCTGCTTCAAACTTATCAAATGTTGAAAATGTTGAGGTGGCCGAGGATCTTGATTACATTGCAGATGATGTTTTGAAGTGGCGTTGGGTTGGGCGACCATTTCTATCAACTGAGAGGTAACAAACTTTTGTATGCACTGTTTTCTAGGTTAAATCTTTTCCTTTTAACTTGGTGATGTCTCTTATTCTGTTGCCTTATGCATTGGTTGAATGTATTCATTTCATAATGCAGTGATCGTCCTGTGGATCTCCATGATGTGAGTGTATGCAAATTCCTAGAATTGGGTGCTGCAGCTCTACTTGTAGGAGACATGGAAGATAAAACGAAGGGCCAGCCTTGGAAATATTTTGGAACAGCTGATTTGCCTTACCTTGATCAACTGCTGCAGCCTTCACCAGTCACAACAATTACCAATTCAGCCTCAGCTCGTCGCCACTTGAGAACAATAACATCATCTAAGCGGAGTAAAGCAGGACCTCACCAAATCTGGTATGTTCTTCTTCCTAAAATTTTTGCTTTGTCAAGCTTGGAGAATTTTGTTCCAATTAAGATTAGATTTTCTCTTACATGTAAACTCATCCATCACATATAATTGTGACTTGCTTTTGTGCTATGGCAAAGTTGTGTGATAAAAGTTGCCTAGTTGTTAGAGTGATAGTAAAGTAACTTGGGTTCTCATTTGGAGAGGAAGGTGGTCGTTCATCATTTAGTTAGATCACAGTGATGCTCCATTACCTCTTGCTTGAAATTTATTTACAACTGCGTAGACAATGATATAAACATCACATTGGTATGAAAATGTTAATTAAACTCCTGAACATTTTGATTCCTGTTGCAGGGAGGATTCTCCTGTGAGCACGTTTCGCCCACGTGCGCGACAGCTCTTCCAGTATCGTCACTACAGGTACAAAATGACAGATCCTATGGTTCTAATATTCTCTTCACATCTAGAAAAGGTGGTCTTGGTTTTTTATACTTGACTTTATATGGTCATCTATTTGTGACTGGAATCACTTTCCTTGTTATGACATAATCTTTATCAGCATTTTCTTCTTTTTGGTGTTTCTAATCCTATGCACCCCTACCTTTGCCCCTGTTAAATGCAGTTGTACATTTTTCACAAGTGCATAATGCTCTTTTGTAGTCGAAACTTGAAAACAACTAATTGTTTTCTGTTGGTGGCTTCATTTTCTTGTTTTGGGTTTTATTACCCCAGTTCCTTTTCTGTTGGGAGTTCAGGGTATTTCATCTGACCGCTTCCCTTTCTCTTATTATTTTCTTTTTAATTGTTTCAGTGGACAGCAACCTTTGCGATTAAACCCTGCTGAGGTATGCGAGGTTATTGCTGCAGTTAGCTCAGAGACATATTCTGCTAGTGCCAATCATTTGACTGTATCTAGATTAAATAATAACAGCGGAAAGCCATCAATGGATGTGGCTGTGAGTGTTCTTATTAAACTTGTCATTGACATGTAAGTTTTAACTAGCATCGTTTTCTTTTTCTTGTATATTCAATTCTCAACCAGGCACTGCATCTTTTGCTATCGATCTGTACACACATACATACTTGTGCTCTATACATGATTAGCTAATGCAATCATCTGCTATATAATCATAATCATATGATTGTTATCCACATGAAAAGGCTGGGAGCTTTTCAAATTTGCTATGGTGATTGCATGGTTTTATAATTGCCTTGGAAATAATCATATATTAGTGGCTTTTGTGATCCAATGCTGGGGACTGAGTTACCTAGAAGGCTAGAACATGTACTGCTGTGGAATGCAGCATGGCTGGGAAGGAAAGTGGTGTACACCTGTGTCAAAATAAATGATACAGTTGGCTTACCTTCATTTGAAGTTCATGTAGAGTGCTTAATGGAAAGTTAATGCCATTAGACTGGATTAGAAACATAAAATTTTTTGGATCATCAAGATCAGTGATATTAGAATCGGATTGTTTCAATTATGAATCTCTGATAAAAAGTGTTTTTTAATTGTGAATTATAATAATTCTTTTTTGGAGGATAAGTTAATCTTCAAATCGGGTCTTTAGCAGGATGATTTGTCATTGTAAATGGTACAGATTTTATTTTCTCCAATAACCTTCTTCATGTTTAGTTATGATGGACGTCTATTGCTTTTTCTGTGCTTGATCCATTGTTGTAGTTTTGGAGATTGAGTTTGTAACATGAATTACAGGAAATATCTATCAAGGCAAATTATAAAAAATTAAATCTGATCAAACATTTCTTGTAGTTTAATTGACTTGAAACATAACTTTTATTACGCCAAGAAACATGGCAAATAGAAGCAAATGTTCCATGAAAAGCTACCATGAATTCCTTTTTGTGCTGATGCCAGGTTGAGATGTGCTTGGATTTTTCAAAGACTGCTTTAATTTTTCCCAGGGGTTCAATTTGATGTGTTTTCTTTAAGAAAGAAATTTGTCATGATAATGAATTGCTTATAGAAGTTCACTGGAAATTTTGTTTGTAGGTATGTTATGGACTCTGGGACAGCTGCTCCTCTCGCTCTGTCCATGCTTGAGGTGCTGTGTCAATAAAATATCAATTTGGTTATTATGATTAGATGGTGGAAGCTTCTGATGTTATTTTCTCTTTGAGTTTGCCTTTCAGGAAATGCTTAATTCTTCAAAAGCTGCTTGTAGGGTCCGCGCCTTTGATTTAATTCTGAACCTCGGGGTTCATGCTCATTTGTTGGAACCTGTGTTGATCAATGATGCTTCTACCATTGAAGAAGAGTATTCACAAGAATCATTTTTTGACTGTGAAGAACAACTTCCAACACAGGGGAACGAAAAGGCAGATTCTGTTAATAAGTTGGGAACTTCATCAGCAATTAATAACTTTGAATCGTGGATTTTAAATATTTTATATGAGATACTTCTTCTTCTTGTCCAGGTACAGTTCCATTTGGCATCATTTAAGCAGTTTTTTGGTTAATTTATGTCCACTTATTTTTGTTCACCTTTACATAATGAGGAGGTAATGTCTTGGATTCCTTATTGTTGACTCCAAGTTCCCATGTTGATGTTTTGTTTAACGCTTCACTATCTGATGCCTTGAATTTGTTTTTCCAGACAGAGGAGAAGGAAGAATCTGTTTGGGCTTCTGCTTTAAGCTGTTTACTTTATTTTGTCTGTGATAGAGGCAAAATCTTGAGAAACCGATTAGAAGGCCTTGACATAAGGGTAAGCTTGACTACTTCAGAGTAGTATCATGAAAATGCAACTTCCTCAAACTCTCTCCATTTAAGTATGTCTATTGTTGTTGCAACCATTGCATATTGACTTCACAGAAGGATTCCTTCAAACTTTAGCACTACGTGCTACTGTCATGGAAGTGCATATTCCTTATTCTTCCTCTTATTACTCTGCTTTGACCAGCAAAAACTAGGGGGTGGAGTATTTTCTTGTCTTCTAAACTTCGTAAGCTGTTAGGTTCACTTTTTGAGTGAAGTTGATGGCTTGATGTAATTCCTCTTTGTATGGCATGCAGCAACAGTACATAGTTGTCCTATCTGGTGTTTGGATCTCCTGATTAACATTGTGCTTAGGCAAACATCTTCAGGAGTTTGATTGATATATTCTTGTGTCCATTTTCAGGTGATTAAAGCCCTAATAGAGACTAGCAGAAAGAATTCTTGGGCAGAATTGGTTCATAGTAAGCTCATTTGCATATTAACGAATATGTTTTATCAAGTTTCTGATGGGTCTATGATGACTGTCGCAATGAACCCAGTGTTTCTCATGGATGAGCTTGACCTGATTGGGGGGATTGAATTTATTTTCCATGAGGTATGAAAATCATTTTTCCATTGCTTGATATAAACTAGAGGCATCAATTATTGTAATGAATCCAGTTCCCCTATTACATCTTTACCCATATCTTTTGTTATGTTTTGCAGTATTCTCTTGCTAACTTAAGAGAAGAGAGGAGAAATCTGTACTTGATTCTTTTTGAGTATGTGTTGCGTCAAATAAATGAAGCATGCCTAGCAGCTGGGGAATCTGAATTTAGTGATGATGAGATTCAGTCTATTGCAACTCTCCTCACTCTTGCGAATGCACCTGAAGCCTTTTACATTTCTGTTAAGCTGGGTTTGGAAGGCATTGGGGAGCTTCTGAGAAGATCAATTTCTGGTGCACTATCTAGATATCCCAACAATGAACGACTAAATATGGTAAGCTGAAGGTAGAATAAATTGCCCTGGGTCTTCATTCTGTGTTTCTGATAAGGAAATCACAGAAGACTTACTCTTCAAGAAACCCAAGGACTGCTCGCAAGCACACGCGCACATACACAAAATCTTTTACTCTGTGCGTGTGCAGTCGCATGTGGTCTCTATCATTTATATTTGAAAATTCAATTTCTGAGCATGAAGTTATTTACTTTGGATTTTTTTTCTTTTTGCAAATTGGATGACTAGAAATGTTTAACTTCATTTCTATGTTTGTCTGTAATTACCCATGCCTGCTGTTGTCTGAATGATCTGATGATAACAGTAGTCTTTTGAAGGCCCTTTTTCCCAGGTGCCATAAGGATAACAATAATATATATTATGCTGATATCTTCAGTTCCCAGTGACTCTGCTAATCATGGCACACCCTCTTTCTAAATCTTCAACTCAATTATTAGGGGTTCCTAAATCAAAGTTCAACCATAGTACATAAAACACCAAACTCATCATCATGTGGCAAGAAATAATTTACTGATTGGTAAAGACTTAATACATATTTATATGCTGGAGATGTGCATGGGCTTCATCCAGGCATTGGGAAACATCAGTCAAAACCTTTAGGCCTAGCCAAAACTAATGAGGCGATTCAAATTTAGACCTCAGCAATCCTAACTAGAAATTGAAGTTCTAGCTAAGCTGTTGGTTACTCTACTCTCATTCATATCCCACGTAGTTCCTGGTTATTCTTTGTAGCTGAAGCTGTAGCATGTCTACAGTGACTGCTGTTTCAAAAACCTGTCATGTATAACACATGCATTTAGAAATAGGTTTTGATTGGACTAAATGTACATACCTTCCTTTGCAAGACAATTTTAACCAACTTTCATTTTTTTTTGGACAGCATTATATGTGATGGCGCCAAAATTTGACCTGATTATGTTCACATATCCAACTGCATTTGGTTTGCCTAGCTTTTGGCAGTGACACATCTTTAGTATTGTACATTGTAATTTATGCTTATCACATTAAATTGCATAGCATTTATCCTTGTTCATTTCATGTTGATGGTGTTGGTATGTAATTGCTGATATGTGTTGCACCAGTTCATAGAATTTATAGGCACAAACATATCTTACCATGAACTGCTGATTAATTATGGTTTCTTTATTATCGATTTGGCTTCTTTCTGAATCTAACCTGTTCCTTGCAGCTCTTGGAGAATGTAACAGAGAAATTTAATGCAATAATTAGTTCCTTTACTCATTTGGACAAAGAGTTCTCTCATCTGATTGAAACAACCCAATCTTACAAGTTTCTGGAAAGTGTAGAGAGTGCAGTTCCAAGAGATGGTGTCGGCGTGAAAGCAAAACTGTCATGGGCCACTTTGCATTCTCTTCTTCACTCAGAAAGGATTGCTTACCGTCAGAATGGCTATACCTGGTTGGGTGATTTGCTTATTGCCGAGATTACTGAGGGAAGGGATGTGAATGTATGGTCAAATGTTAAAGAATTGCAGCGAAAAATTGCCTATGCTGGTGTACATGATTCTTCTGTTTCTTCAGATGTTCCTTTATCAATTTGGCTTTTGTGCGGGCTTTTGAAGTCCAAACATAATATCATCAGATGGGGCTTCTTGTTTGTTCTAGAGAGACTTCTCATGCGATGCAAATTTTTGTTAGACAAGAATGAAATGCAACACCCAAGGAGCAGTAATGCCAGTCATGAGCATGCAGATAGCAGACTCGAGAAAGCAAATGCTGTGATAGATATTATGAGCAGTGCTCTATCCTTAGTGGCTCAAATAAATGAAACAGATCGCATCAACATTTTGAAGGTAATTTGTTGGTCAACAAATACAACAATTGACCAACCCAAATAGCTTCCTGATATTTGGGGGCAATGCCTGCAATGAAAAAGATCTATATTCACATTGTTCTTCATAGAATAATTTGACTAGATAGTTGGCATTGCTAATATTTTGTCTTGCCTTGAATGTCCTGGAGATTAATATTTGAAATTGTCTGAATATTAATGCAGTAGTGAAATTCGTTGCATCTTCCCTTGCATTCAAGGGGCTCTGAAAAGTTGAAACTTGAAAGATGCACTGGTTTTATTATCCAGAAAAAATAAACAAACAAATAAAATAAAAGATGCAACATAGCACAATGTTTTCTATTTACGTTATGCTCTTCACTCTGGGAAGTAACTATGTTCTTTCCTTTTGAAGGATGGTTTCAGGAATTGAATTGCTTGCTTCTACCTTTTCTTATCTTTCAATTCATAATATGCATTGCACTGGAATTCTCCTATAAGGTTTATTTGCCCCAACTCATGCTCCATTGGTGTTTTCTAAGCAGATGTGTGACATATTGTTCTCTCAATTGTGCCTGAAAGTTCTCCCTGCAATCCCAAATGGTGAAGGAATGCAAAAAAGTAAAGTTTGTGGTGGAGTGGATGAAAATAAGAAAAATGATACAAGTGATCACACATCTCAACTAAATGACTTCCACTGGAATGAATTCATGGAAGAAGCTGATAGCAGATCCAGATCTAGCTACAGCATCAATAGTTCTCTGATATGCAAGACAGCATCAATGGCAGCAATGCTTCTCCAAGGACAGGCTATTGTTCCTATGCAATTAGTTGCACGTGTTCCTGCTGCATTGTTTTATTGGCCACTTATTCAACTAGCTGGTGCAGCAACAGACAATATTGCTTTGGGGGTTGCTGTTGTAAGCAAAGGAAGAGGAAATCTTCCTGGTGCAGCATCGGATATCAGGGCAACTCTTCTATTGCTTCTAATCGGTAAATGCACGGCAGATCCTTCTGCTTTCCAGGAAGTTGGCGGGGAAGAGTTTTTTAGGTGATTCTTCTCTTCTCTACTTCCGAGGAATGATTTGCCATGCCATTGTTTAAGTCATGCCAACTCCTTTTGCTTTTTGCTTCTGGCAGGGAACTTTTAGATGATACAGATTCAAGGGTAGCATATTACTCTTCAGCTTTTCTTTTAAAGGCAAGATGCTATCTTATTCTCACTAGAAAACTTCAATTATTTATTTTTCTAATTATAAGTTGAATTTTGCTGAATCCTTCAAATCTGAATTTTTCAGAGAATGATGACAGAAAAACCTGATGAATACAAGCACATGCTTCAGAATCTCATCTTTAAAGCACAGCAGGTAAGGCTTTATTTGTGCTTGAAATAATGCAATTCTTAAATATGGAATGCTCATTGTCTGGGAAAAGATATATGAGAGAATGAACTGGGTATGTTTGTCTCATAATATTCTGAGTTGGGAAGGCTATTATGGTAGCTGATTTGGGGGTGAGATGTCTTAGAGGTGATCAATGTATGGCCATTTTCGTGTTTAAAGTACTGACATAGAATATCTACTAGTTGTCATAAAGTTTCATTATCACCATGTCTAGTTCTGGTGTATTTCAGTAACTCTAATCATGAAATACCCGAGATCATACATCGCTTGTGTGCTTGCTTTTGTTTTATGCAGAGCAACAATGAGAAGCTGTTGGAAAATCCATACCTTCAGGTGCGCGGCCTGCTTCAACTCTCAAATGATGGGTTGTAATATAGTGACTCTCATAGACACTGCAATGCTGTGTAGTTTGAACTTCTTTACTCTTGTCAAACGTGATCTTTCACTCACCCGGGGGCATTTGACAAAGTCTTGAAGGTACATAATCAGATCATGCCTGGTCTTTTGCAATAACACAGGTTGGTATCTGTTATATGGAAATGCTTCAACCGGGCAAAATATTTGATTAAAGTGGAGTAAAAGGTTCCAGACCTCCTCCCCGACTTACCAATGAAATAAATGAAAAAAAGGCTCAGGTTAACAGTGAAATAAGAAAAAAAGGCTCAGGACACGAGGTGAAAGCTGAGAAATCACTGTGGACCTTATATGGTCCAAGATCAACTGCGTCTTCAATTGTTGCACCAATTCTCCTAAGATGGGTATGCATTGAACAGACTGAAGGATTTTTTTATTGGTGTACCAAGTTGAAATATATGCAGCAAGCACTAAAAGATTGGCCAGAGTAAAAGATGTTCAGGACCTTTAGGAGCAACCCTGTTCAATGATTCCAGTCATTGGTTTTTTTGCCACTAAAATCTAACAGAGTTCAGAGGTTTAAAATGTTATCAGGTATTGTCTTCAGTCCTCAATTATTATCGCTATTTGTGTATTTTTCACTTGTTTATTGTGCTTCTGAATACCACATCTTCGTCTTTGCGTGTGATGAAACCATATAAGTTGTTTATAGGTTCATATTGAAGGGCCATTGTCAAATATAATTGTATCTGTTTTGGGCTTGACACCAAGATGTTGGTCGGGGCTCTAAACCAATCACTCTCTGCAAAGATTCTGAAAGATAGCTCTATTTCTGTAGTTCCTAGACCACGCCTTGGCAGTGGCACAGTAACTCAAGAGTCTGTTTGGCATGACTTATGAAAAGTGATTTTTGACTTTGAGTTATAATTCAAAAGTTGTTTTTATAAGTAACTTGTGACAAAATAAATTAAAATGACTTTAAATTAGAAGTATCTTTGGTAAAAATACTTAAAAACAATCTTTTTGAGGAAAAGATGTAGTACATGTCAAAATCCTTATGTTAAATTTAATTAAATCAAAACTCTTGACTTAATTTTATTACAAATTTTTCATTCAAGTCAATAGTCATTCTAGCTAGCATTTTTATGACTTTTCTATGAATATATATATATTTTTTTTATAAAAAAAAACCTTAAATCAATTGATAAAAGTCATACCAAACGGAACTTTAGTAATGACTTTTTTTCTATGTCCAAACCTGTATGGAAATCATTATAGATGCTTGACAACTTCAATAGAACTTACATATTTCATGTCAAGGAATTTGAGTTCAAGAGAAAAAATTCTTTTGTGCTTTAATGTTGTCATGTACCTGCACTAACGAATGCATTCTTTTATGTGGTTGCAGTAATTTTGTGCATAATATTTAGAGAAGGCTTTCAGGCAGCTTCAAATCAAGTCTAATTTCCTCATTGTACAGAATCAGGACTCCTCTGGGCCTTTTTTGTTTTGTTTTTGGTACCCGAGGCAGTATTAAAAATACAGGCTTCATTTTTTAAACAGCCAACATTCTTAACAAAAACCTCCGAGTTCGTTTTTAACTCATAAGAGGTCTGTCAATTTTGTTGTGAAGAGACGCACGCCCTGGCTTATGCTTGCTCAGTGACCAGGACCTGAAGGTGCTAGCTGGCCTGGATCACAAAGCTCTCCAGCTGCATTGTTTAGGAATTGTTGTGATTTGGACCGTCTCCAGAGTGGGTTTCTTTGCATGTGTTGTTGATATTTTTATGTTGTAAATATGTTATTTTTCTCTTTATGGCGCGCCGCCTCCAACTTGGTGTGATCTTTGTATAATGGCCTTTGTGAAATGTTCCTTTACTGAGTCTGGTGTGCGAGTTGATTTAAATAAGAAGTTTCAGTTCTCGGTCCTTTTCATGCTCCCCATACCATTTGTGTAAACATTGGTCAGGATTGATGCTAGAATCCATGTCTCTAACTAGTTCATAACACCTCGGAACACATAATTTATACATGTCTATTCCGTCCTTGATCAGGGTTCCCTTCACCATCTGATTTTCAGCAGTGTTGTAGAACTTGCACAGAAATTTCATTTTTCTTGATACGCAACTTCAATGCAGCTGAAAAAATTGCATGTTAGTGGGACCTCTACAGGGGAGGAATTGTTCCTGTAAACTAATGATCAGTGGCAAGATATAGCGACCTCTGGCCCCACGTCCCTGTGGTGGGATGACCCTGTGTATCTCGGGTGATGAAATGGGCTTTCCTTCGAAACGCATTGGTACCACAGATTTGATGATCATGCACCGAGTTTCCATTACAATGTAAAATGAGGCTTTACAGGTGTTTTGAACAACAGAAGCCAAGGGATAACGACTCTCAAGCTACGAAAAATTAATGCAAAACGAACCCAGCAAAATGAGCCGCTCCGTTCACACCAAGATAAATATATGGAAGAACAGGTAACAAGAACCATAAATGTGACACATTCATGGTTCACGTCTCTTACAAAACCATTGTAGTGTAAAATATTGACAGTCAGAACAATGGGTTCAGTAATTTCAAGGTTTTTATCCTGCAGCTTAAATGATAAGCACCAACTGTCAAAAGCTAAATCAGAACAGCACTGTACCGCGCATGTTCCAATCAAAACGGGGATGTTAAATGAAACTATTAACCTAGGGTCCCTAGTTATACCATGATCCTATGAAGCGATGTGCTTGTATCGAAGTTCATATTCCTACCCCAAAATGGCCAGTAACTCTACAAAAAGACAGTGATAGAGGTGAATATGCGAGCAAATATCCTCTACTAGTCAGTGAAATCACTTTAATTTCATGGCTTCAAGGTGGTACCTGCCCAGGTCAGAATCAAGTGCTTCTGCAGTAAGCTTCTCGACATGGTGTCTCCCTGGCTGTGGCCCCTGGCCAATTCTTGACCGCTGCCATGGCCCCTTCCCTCGCACCAATTCTTTCTTGAACACTGTCCAGTGAAAAAATGAAGATTAGTTTATCGAGACAAGAAGTGCTGTACTGCTAACAATAATAGCAGATGTAATGCAGAAGATTAAAGAATCCCACTCCTTCATAATTCAAAGATCACGTGGCATTAAAATACCAAGGGAAACACCAAGATGCAAATTCCCCTGAAAACTAAGGCCAATTCCAATAGAGAAATGTAAGGCGTGATCATATCAGCGACAACAAAATGGGATATTTATAAACCCTTGAGCAAAGTTTATTCCTTATTTGTTTTCTCCCCTTTCCTATCAGTCACTATGAGATGTTAGCGGTGTTATTCTAGCCACTCGATGAATCATGTTGATCCTTTGCATCAGATGCATGCATGCAAATATCGCTGATGCAATTACATCATGCCACTGGTTAGCACTACTAAACCTTTTTTTCTTCCCTAGTTGAAGAAAGAAAATTTAATGAGTCAATCAAATATTCCCAGATTCTCTTCAAGAAGAAGCAACCTGAACACCTCATATATGCAACCGTACAGTGCTCTAGTAATCAAGAAAAGAAATCTGGTTACATGTGTTAGGGAGCACTTGAATCAATCGGATCTATCAACACAGATAATTCACTTCGAGGTGATTCCATGCTAGTGAATAACAATGTTTAAAGCAAACTTTATATATATAATGCCATCATCCAGGAAAACACCAAAAACTGGCAAACAGAAATGCATACAGCAAGGTCATACTCGATGTCTCAGCATATCTACTAGAAAAATTATGTTCAATTGCCTTTCCCACCTAGAAGGAAAAGACACAGTGAATGCATGAAAGTAATTGGTTCCAAGTTTGAATGATCGTCAGCAAGGTTGTACCTTCTAATGGCATTATTTGGTTTTGCCAAGTTGGTAGTTGTTGTTTCAAGCACAGGGACAGGAGTTATCACATGAACCCCTGCAAGCTAAATTTTCAGGGGCTTCCCATCAAGCTGAACATTAATACATTATCGTATCTCTTGATAGCTGCTAGAGCATCTGTTTGGAGTGCAAATACAACTTCGGCTGTTCCCTGAAAGAGGGAAATTTTTCCAGCCACAGGAAGACACTAATACTTCTAGGGAAAAAAAAGAAAAAAGAAAAAAGAAAAAAGAAAAAAGAAAAAAAAGAGTCAAACATCAATCTAAGATGCCTTTGATCTCCCACTCATATCATAATGAAGTGAGTACCTCAACAAATCACCAACCTCGGAGAAAATCACCTGCATAGGGAGTACCTTATGTTAAATGATGCATCTACGGTCCCTAAACTCCAGCATCTTGTATGATTTAAGCAGACTGACCTCGATTATAGGACTCGTGACAACATAATGCCCTGCTGCCTTTTTTTTATCATCGTCGTGAAAGAACTGCAGCAACGATCATAACAAGATTCTTAAAGCCATCTCAAAAGCTACTTTCAAGCGGTATGATGCCAAACAGCAATTTATACTATACCATCACGGACTTAGCTACTGCACACTTACATTCCCATAATACCCCAAACCTCAACATCATCATTCATGACTGCAGATTCACGATCAGCACAAATGCCCTGTTGCTGTCAGGTAAAGGCTATGAATCTTCCCAAAAACTCATGAAAAGAAAAGGCATCACCAAGATCACCAAGTCCAGGGCCTCATCTAAATAGTGAAACATGTTTGGGCTTTAAAAAAAGCCCGGGTCCACGCTCCGAGCCTAATTACCTTTTGTTTTTCTTCTGTAAAGGGTCACCTGCCCCTTATTTTTTCTAATGCAATGACATTAAACATTCATTTGCCATGTTACAATCCATGTTACACCCTACATTGGTTTGAAAAATATATTAAAATATATTTCTCATCTAAAAACATTTTCAAAACATCATAAAAAATCCCGATAACCATCCTCAGGATACACTAAAACTATATAAAAAACAAAATCTATAAAATGTTTTTTAAACATAACTTGATTTTCTTTTAGGGGATATTTATAAAAAAATCACCACCATCAAACATTGATTATTTTATCAAATGTAACATATTAACACCAGGAACATTGTGTTCTGTCACTAAAAAATAATTAAAACCATAATTTCCCACTTCTTTTTTAAAAAGTCTAAAATTGAAAAATAAATAAAATAATTTTTTTATTATAACAAGAAAATTACCAAGAATTTAGGATTATATATTTTTTCATGTTTTACATTCAAGTCATTTGTCTTTTATTTTTGTCGTGTTTATTATAATTTCAAACATGGATACAATTGATTTTCTTTTTAAAAAAAATAGTTGCTTCACTAAAAGCTTATTCCTGTAGTGTATTGTATATCTTTCAATACTGCGTCGTTCATGTAAAACACACAAACTTTAAATGATAAAATAACACGACACAATAACATGTGAAAAACTATATAGATTCATGCCTCGACGCAGGCTCTTGACTAGTATATAATTGAAAATCTATGCAATTGACTGGTTTTGACTGGCTTCTCCAGAATTTTAACATCGTGCTCTGGGCTATTGAATTTTTGCAACTAATATAGACCTCGGGCTGAATACCCTTTCCTCCAGTTTATCTGTTTTACCTGTATATGTGCTCTGTAATCATAACTCAGCTTCGAGGAATAAAATCTCCTCTGTTTAAAAACAAAATCCAGCTAAAACCACTATAAAATTCGAGCATGATCATTGCAATTTACCCAAATAAACAGCATAATTTACAATCTCATTTGACTCCATACAAAAAAAAAAAAAAACTCATTAATGTTTTCAACCGGGAGTTTTTTCCAGCATGAAAAGTTTTTTGTAAACCAGTATAGTTAAAAAAATAATTTATATGTAGGTTTTATTTATACATTTTAAGTTGCTGAGTTTTTATTGTATGTTTGATATTGCAATATAAGACATATTTGTAGAGGTATTTTTAATTTAAAAATATATTAAAATATTTATTTATTTATTTTTAAATATTAATAAATAAAAATTATCAAAAAACATTAAAAATATATATCAATTCAGTATATTTATAAATAAATAAATTTGAAAATACTTCCAACAGAAACTATTACGATTTGAAACACCGTCCCCCCCCCCCTCTGTGCTGTTCATGGAAAGAACTCACCATGTTCCTCTTTCTAAACTTACCGCCTCACCTTCTGGTTTTCCGTGTACTTTTTTAACCCCGTCAGGAATCAGGACAAACTTAACGTAAATTCACGTGTCAACCCCCCCCCTGGCCCTCCGTATCAGGGACGGCAACAAGTAAAGCAAGGACAGATCCCGTAATTCTTCTACACAACAAGTACATCTTTGTCACTTCAGCAAGCCACGTACTCATCACATCAGGCCGCCCTCAAGGTCGTTTTCTCGATTTCCTCTTCCAATGTACCCCTCACAGCCAATCTCTCTCTTTCTCTCTCTCCCCTCTCTATCTCTCTCAACGTGGCCCATCAAAACGTCGATTTTTCTAGAGAGTGAGAATCATTAAAAAAGGAAGAGGGTTCTTAGAGTGAGAAAGAGATAACGGAGAATAGTATTATTTAATAAGACAAAGACTAAATCAATGGCGTCAAATAACCCTAGTCAACCAGAATTCGCGACCAAAACAAGAGACGAAGGAGAGGTCTCTTCTTCATCCAACGACGAAGTATTGCCTACCTAAGAAACCCTAACTCTTTTCTGTTTTCAATGCATTTTTCTTTATCTGTTTGATTGCCGAGAAAACAGTCGAAGTGAGTGAAATGAGAATGAATTTGTTTGCTCATCGTACTTCTCATGCCTTGTTTTGGTTTTCATTTTTTTTTGAAATTTTCAATTCCCGATGAGAATTTCGCAGTTTCAGTTTGCGGTGTCAATTTTTAGCTGCATCTGTTAGCTGATATAAATTAGCTGCTACTTTTGTTTGCAATAGATCAGGCTTCTGTTTGGTTGATGAGAAAGCAGAGGAAAAGGAAAGAAAATTATTTTACTGACGAATTTGTCAATTTGTGTTCTGATTACGAGCTGCTTCCTCTGAGTCGGCAACTTGTCTCAGGGTTTAGTTGACTGCAATTTACTAATATGAAGAGAAACCTAAGATCTACTCATTTACAAGTCTATTTGATTTCGCTTGTGCACAGTGTTTCAGCACTGCATATAGATGGTTTATAATTAGGTTTTTTAGTTTGTTATATGCAGTTGCGATGGGTTGTACAGTACAGTTATTATTCTACCATACGTCTGTGTCACATTCAGTTGGAAATCAATTTCACGATGTAGATTTATGTGGCCTTCTATCTATGCTCGTGGCAATGATGCCTCAGGCTTTAATGGTTTAACGGAGTTGATACTTCCTTTTGCATATATTTGTCGGCTCCATCAAATTAACCATTTATAGGTCTCAGTGTTAGTGCGGGAGGGAGTTCCTCTTACCAAAATGAATCTGCCCGTAGATCACCTGTATTCTACCTGTATTATGTGGTCATTGATTTTGCCATACATGTCCTTTTTGTTTTGTTAAAAACTGATTTTATGAAGTAGAATCACATGGCCTTTTATGTTGAATTATTCTCATTGATTTGGTGTTCCCTTGCTCACGTACATGGGTTCTTGTAAGTGTGAGAGGGAGAGTATCAACTCAGGGAGAATTGAATAATTACAGATCACTTTATTTTTCAATGACTTTATTTTGTTACCGTATTCCACTACAGCTCTGTGAAGTGCAATCAGGGCACTTATGATTATCATGGGATTTGCTTTTTGTTCAACACATTTTTTATTTATTTTGAAGTTACTACAGCAGGTTCCATCAATTGAATGTGTTTACATTTGCAACGTTGGCCGTATGAATGAAGTTCTAGTGGCTCAACCTTTTCTTTTCTAGTGGAACTCGTTGGAATGAATTTTGATTTTCTTTCTCGCAGCAAAATCCTGTTTGCTCTTCTGCACTGTATGCCGATGCTTTTAACACACCTGCTTCCTCAAGGACCATTCCATTTCATCTGATGAACAAATTCACTTTATCCAATCGGGCTGGTAAGTCCAGCTTTCCATCTGATTGCAGGAACTTGGTTTCCTATATATATTTCCCAGCTGCCAAGTTCTCATTGTTTTTGTTTGGATTTATGTTTTAATAATACTTTAGCTTGTGAATCTTTCACGAAGAGTGCTGTTTCTCACTTCTGTTTTGACCTGTTAGCTGATGCATCAATAGCTAGTTTTTTCCAATTGCTCTGAACATTACATTCATGATGCTTGTATATGACTATTTTTACATGTAGCCTTCCATGCTAAGGAAGTTTTCTCAATTGGCACATCTATGATGAAAAATAATATATCATTTACCCCATTGCCAATTGATTCCAAAGCGTATAAAGATACCTGTACATATCTTTACACAAAAGCATATATTCTCAGCTTTTCAAAGATTATCTATGCCTATAAGATACCATTTTAAAAAAGTTTAATATTTTCCCGCCAATTAATAATCAAAGAATTCTTCTTCTTTTTTTTACCAAATGAGAGGGGTCTAAATCACAAAATGCTATTGATTTGTCACACATAGAGGAGGACCTCGACCTACTTAAGTCATGCACTCCATGCCATCTAATTTCTATGATGCATAAATGTCATTTATGTTATTTTGTAACTCAGTCACATGTGGATTTCCCTACTACTTTGTTTTGCCAACTTTTACCTATCTGCAATGTCTGTGTGTTAGAAAGAATTGGTTATGTATTTAATTGATGGTAAGGACAAGACATCCTGCTGTAGAGTGCTTTTTAATGCAGCCATATCTCCTCCACAGGCAAGGCCATTTTTAGCACCAATCCTGCAAGATATGTTGATCCGAATCTCCAAACATCACAACCAAATAATAACAAGAGCTTTGAGAAGAATAGGGTGCCACGCATATCTGCTAATCCTGGAAAGTGTGCATCATCAGGGGCTAATGATAACTTAGTGATAAGATTTTCAGATGATGAAAGTGGGAGTGAATCTGAAGATAGAGATGACAAGCCTTTAAAAACTAAACCCAATACAACTGTGGTTAATGGAAATGGAAGGCTGCCCTCCAATTTACCGGCAAAATCAAGCATGTCACTGCAGACTTCTAGAAATGTGAACAGTATTCCCAAGAAATCATCAATGACTCGCACATTTAACTCGTCAATGACAAAGATAAATGGAGTTGCCAATTCCAAGGGTGCTGACTCCTCGTCTGTTGGGCAAGGTTCTCAAGTAAAAAATATTAATTCTGTCAAAAGAAATCTAGCAAGCCAAGAGCATGGTATTGAGCAAGGTGTGGATTTGAACAGTACTAAGGTTCAGGACTTGAGGCAGCAGATTGCACTTCGGGAAAGGGAACTGAAGCTTAAGGCAGCTGCACAAAACAAGGAATCAGGTTCAGTTTCCGACAAGTGTATGAACATTTCCAGTAGTGTGACCAGGAAATCTAATGCAGCTTCTTCTGAAGTTGGGCAATTAGCACCAAAAGAACCAGACAGGAAACGCATAAAACCTGACGGATCTTATTCTAAACACTTGAATTCAGATGGCCAACAAAAGATGCTTGTAGAGAAACCTAATTTACCGTCAAAAGATCAAGCGCTGGAGAACAGTAGTTTGCAGGATAGAAATATGGGTAATTGTAGCAAGAAAGAAAGACTGACAAAAAGAACAGAGTCAAGTGTAGTTAAATGGGAGAGGCAAGATAGGAGGGTGGATATTTCATCATTAAAGCTACCTGGTGGGTTGAAAGATCAAGGAAGCTTTGTTGTTTTTCTTAAATATTGTTCCATAGTGTAATCTATCATTTACTTTAATCAGCATTTTTATGCGTCACAGCTTCTCACATCAATGATAATTCCAGTCAGCCTGACACGAGCAGAATGCAGATGGATCCATGTGTGGTATTGAACCAGACCCCACTGCTGACTAATGCAAATGCTAGTACTTTATCGAAGAAGAGAGTAAGTTAACAAGGAGAAATTAGTTGACTTAGTGTTGTTTTCATCACAACTTCTCGCTTTCTGTTGTTGAACTATTTTATTTCTTGTTTCCCTTGTGTAATTATGGATGCTAATTTTGCCTCTGGGGCTACCCTCATTCCTGTACTGATATTAAAGTAACTTCCCTCATTCCTGTACTGATATTAAAGTAACTTCCAGAAGAGTGTTGACTCGAATCCTGTAAAGAATTGCGGAACCCAGCCACCAGCTTGTTTGTTAAAGACATCAACTAGTGGACAGAATTTAATAAACAGCTGCGAGCGCTTGCAAGGCATATCTGGTGATAAGCTGTCCTGTCAAGTATGTTAACTGTATCAAATGTTGAAATGACCGCCTTCGATTTATCATGTTAAAGTTTCTTGAACTCCTCCTGCCTTCCCTGCCTCCTCTTATTTTGTTGGACTTGCATTTATTCTTGTTCACAGGCATCTCTGAATTTAAACCCTTGGAATTGTCTGGGAACTGTAAATGTGGCAGAACATAACAGCATAGATATTCAGTTGTTAGTTGAAATGGAGGAATCCTTAGACAGGGAACTGGAAGAAGCACAAGAGCACAGACACAAATGTGAAATTGAAGAAAGAAATGCTCTTAAAGCTTATCGAAAAGCACAGAGAGCTTTGATCGAGGCTAGTTCTAGATGTACAGAACTTTATCGCAAGAGGGAACTGCACTCAGCTCACTTTCGATCTCTCATTGTGAATGATTCCAGTTTGTTTTTTCCCTCCAGGCAGCATGAACATGTTGGAATTGGGATGGACCGTGAAAATAATGTATCTAGAAATGTGGATTTAATACCCTCATCAAGCGATCAGATGCAGCCTGAGTATGATGGTTGTAATCAGCCAGGGTATGATCCAGTCACCAGTGCTCCCTCAAATTCACTTCATGTAAATGGCCATAGTTTGGGATCCGAGCAATGCAGTGAACCTGATGCTAGTACATCAGAGCCATTGCCCCGCAACAGCCAGATTGCTGCAAATGGAGTAAGCTCTCAATCCAATGATTCTAATATTTCAGCTGGGGAAGACGAAGAGACATTTCCATTGGACCATGAGACTGATCAACCTATCTTTAAAACTCAGCGAGATCAAAATTCTGTGGGAAGGGAAAGCCACACAGATTGTCACCCAAACAAAGATTTTTATGTTGATGGCCCTCAGGATTCTTTGATTCTTGAAGCAAAATTAAGATCCAAACTATTTGCTCGTCTACCAATCAGAACCTTTTCCAAGAATGGTGGTTCATCCAACATGGAGCCTGCAGATGAACCAGGGATTGAAATTGACAACAGAAGTGAAAGAACCCAGGGAAGCAATGGCAGTGTACCACTGTCAGAGACAGAAAAGGATCGAGATTATGACCTTGAAGGTAATTTTCTCACGGTAGAAATAGATTTTAAGCAGTTTTTTGGTCTTGAAGTATTTTGCTTTTGGAATCACGCTGAATGTTGAGCTGATCAATTATCCCAGTTGCTGACATTGATTTTTGTGCAATTGTATGGTGGTTTTGGCTTTTTTGCCACATTTATCTTCATATGTGGCAATTTCCATGCTCATGCACACACAAATATGATAAATGTTGTTCTTGCAACTTACTGCATATGTTAATGTAAAATTCAGTCTTTCCTAGTGAACTTATTTAGCAAATAGATTCAAATGACTCATTGTGTAAAACAAATGCCTTTTGGTCATGTCAAATTCTGCTTCTTGCTATAATACTTTCATGTGTCCCTAGTATGTGCTTGGTTTACTGGGAGTCTTGTAACTAGCTGAACCTGAAACATATTAGTATAATTTAGCATTTGGGAATGTGATAACTTGATCGTGCTATTTGACGATATTACTCTTTATTCTTTGCATGTAGCACTGAATATTGATGAGAACTGTTTCAAACTTGTAGCACTGAATATTGATGAAAACTGCTTCTAGTTTGAAATTACTGGGCAAACTTAAAAGAGCAGAGGAATTCTGAGAATTTGAAGATTCTGTCCATTGAGGAATGCCACATTTCATTTTCATTCAAGTTTAAGTAACTGGAAAAAATCTTCTACTGTTGTTTTCCAAAATTTATCCTCATTAGGAGGGAGAATATGATTCTTAAATAATTACAACACAGTGGAATGTTATAAAGAGTTTATGAAAAGGGAAGCGATAGACTTAATATGGTTGGCGGTAAAGTAATTTGAGTGTGTATATATTTTATTCTGTATGGTTCTTGTTTCATTTATTGTTCCTTTTCTTTCTTGAAAAACTTTCAGTAATGTTTCCTTCTATACAGGCAATGATAAGCCTGAAAGAAGTATATCTGAGCTTCCTGTCCAGATTCAGAGCCATGAAAACAATTTTCATTCTGCTGCTGATTCCAAGGACGATTCCACTGGAGGTCATCAGCTGACAACTTCTGTCATATCTTCACCTCTTTTAGTATTGAGGAGTGCATTTGCTCAAATGAAAGCCATGTACCCAATGACTTTGATAGAATCACAATGCAGAAAAAACCAACAAAATGATACCTGTGGTGATTTCATTGTAGAGGATGGTCTTATGGACACTGAGGAAATCCAGTGTGACAACATGATAGCAAAGTCAAAGGAGGAGATTATAAGGGGTATACGTGGAACTGAAATTGGGACTTTTACCCACAATGTGGCGGTTGACCCATTTTGGCCACTATGCATGTATGAGCTTCGAGGAAAATGCAACAATGATGAATGTCCTTGGCAACATGTTAGGGACTTCTCTGATCAAAATGTGCATCCAAATCAGCATGATGATTCTGACAGTGCTGGTATGACTATTCCTTTGACAATTTTGAATAGTCTGAATTGCTGCTTACAACTGTAAAACAATGCTTGTGCAGATTGTCAGGTTGGATTAACACTGCATGAACAAAAATGTAAAGGTGGAACAGAACTTTCCAAGTGTCACAGTGTATTGAATCCACCAACTTATCTTGTTGGCTTGGATGTTTTAAAATCCGATTCGTATAAATCTGTCATTGCACGGAGAAATGGGCAATGCTGGCAAATACAGTTCAGTCTTTGCTTAGCTTTATCAAGTTTCTTTCAAAAAGATTTGCTTGCTGATCAGCCTTCTATCCGTGCTGATGATGGCCGTATCGAGGTCCATGGGAGTTGGAGTAGACAGGCATCATACTTTCAGAGTAGAGAGAACACAGCGGTCTGTTTATTACTGTTTTCTGTATTCCTGGCATAATGTTTATCTTTTATTGTTTGCTTTAGCTGCATTGCCAAGATATTTTGTCAGTAACATTAATGCTCAGAAATCACTTTGTCTTAGTATTCTCTTCAATTAAGTACAAGCCATTGGTGGGAATATATTTTTGTGGTGTTTTATTCATAGATCTTCCAGTACATGTATTGTCAAAACTCATGTTGTCATGCTTTTCCTTATCCTTCACATTATTTTGGTTGAGTTATGAAAATTTGCTTAGCGAATTGTGTCTCTTCTTTGTTTGATTCAAATGGTTCGTGCTGGAGACTTTGCTATCTTGCTGTGTCTATTTGAACTTTCTTTTAAGAATGTAGCATGCAAGTGTGAAGATTTGGTTTACTGTCCACCTCTGATAGGTGTGTTCTTTGTGTTCTATTTTCCAATTACAACATCAAGTCACTGGCATTTATTTCTGTTTTGTTGCATCCTAAACCTTGTCGCTAAGGAATCTCGCTCCTCTCTTTATCTAGTGAAAGGAAGAAGGGAAGGCAGCCCTTATAAAAAATTCCTGTTGTCAATTCTATTCTCATTATTGTTGTTTCTGAAACAATTATAATTCTGTGCAGCATATATTATGCTTGCATAGTTCTGCCTCCATTACATATTGCCTTGTCCACTTCATATTTTACATATTGCTGTATTTGCTTTATGTTTTACCATTGTAATCTTTTGCTGTTTTCTTCTTGGTTCATCCTCTCATTTATGTTGTTCTTCCTGCTTGATGTATACTTAGAATCATCTCAATCAAGCATTAGCCAGCAGTTTGCAGTCCCTTGAAATGGCTCTTCTTTTTCTCAGTCAGGAGGTTTACAAGCTGGAGGGTATGAAGAAGGTAAAGTATGTGGTTTCAGTTTTTACTTGTAGTATCCTTTTTGTTCAGAAACTTCTAATTATCGTCCTAAACCTTTGTTCTACAGCCTCTCTCCATGCTGTCACGAGCAATTGAGGCTGATCCAACATCTGAAGCTCTTTGGATGATGTATCTGCTCATTTACTACAGCAACATTGAGTCAATTGGGAAGGATGACATGTTCTCCTATGCGGTATGTTATAAAAATTTAGGAACTAGACCTAACTATTCTCCACAAAATTGCTCTTGAAACTGAGATTCTGAGACTGGTCAAACGCTTTCTGGATTTGTGATTATAATTAAGCTACAGTTCCATGCTTTCAGTAGCACAAATTTATTTCATACGAGTGAAAAGCAGCCTTGACTATGCAGAGCTGCAAGTCAAGTTTTATTCATAGCCTCCTGTTTTGCACGTGCAAGTTCTATCGAAGTAAAAGAATTTTCCAAACTTTTGTAATTAGATGATTTCACTAGCCTAATCTGGCTGAAATTCTACCTGTTACTTTCTTTTCAAGTCACTTTTGATGGTTGAAGTTTTCAAAAAAAGAGGGGAGCAGTTTTTAAAATTCAGCTATCTTTTCCCATCAGGGAACCTTCTTTCAGTCAAGTTTCCGTTATGAAAACAGATCAGATGTGGGCTTGGCTGGATTAGTGTACGTGCTTATGCCTTTGTTCCATGTGAATGTGCCTGCTATTCAATATTGTCATTGTTTAAAACCGGGTCATATTTTCTTCTTGTCTTTTAAATCCCTTCCTCTCTCTTCCTTTTACTTGACAGAATGCAAACTTTTGTATGGAAACCCTTTTCCTCTTGTCCTTCAGGTTAAAAACAACGAAAGATCTTATGGACTTTGGCTCATGTGCATCAACAGTCGTATACATCTTGATGATCGACTGGTAGCATATAATGCTGCTCTCACAGCGCTTTGTCGCCAGGCATCTGCTTTTGATAAGGGCAATATGTATGCTAGTGCATGCATCTTAGATTTGTTCTTACAGATGATGGATTGTTTGTGCATGTCTGGGAATGTTGGCAAGGCAATTCAGAAAATCCAAGGACTCTTCCCTGTGGCAGCTAACTCAGATGAGCCTCACTTTCTGTTGCTCTCTGATATCCTCGCATGCTTAACAAATTCTGACAAATATATCTTCTGGGTTTGTTGTGTGTACGTAGTTATTTACAGGAAGTTACCTGATGCTATTGTACAATGTTTTGAATGTGACAAAGAACTCCTTGCAATTGAATGGCCTTATGTTCACTTACCAAATGAAGAGAAGCAGAGGGCTGTTAAGCTAGTTGAGATGGCAGTGGATTCTGTTGAAATGTCTGTCAACAGTGAATCACTTGAAAGTGACAAAAATGGCAGAATGGCGCAACAGTTTGCTCTCAGCCATATTAGGTGTACACTAGTTTTTGATGGCTTAGCTTCCTGTCAGAATTTGTTGGGCAAGTATACGAAGTTGTACCCGTCCTGTGTAGAACTTGTTCTCCTGTCAGCAAGGCTTAAAAAAAATGGCTTGGGCAGTGTGAGCTTTGAAGGGTTTGAGGAAGCCATTAGTAATTGGCCAAAAGAAGTCCCAGGAATTCACTGTATCTGGAATCAGTATATTGAGTGTGCCCTCCAAGAAGAAGGTCCTGATTTTGCAAAAGAACTCACTGTCCGCTGGTTTAACTCTGTTTCAAAAGTTCAATATACTCAAAATGAGATTTTGGATGCGGTGGATAGTAATAGCTCAATTGGATCACTGGAATCGGCTTCAGCATCAAATCCAGACTTTCTGATACCCAACTCAAATCAGATGGATACGATGTTTGGATTAATTAATCTATCTCTTGCTAAATTGTTGCACAATGACCACGTTGAAGCTCATGTTGCCATTGACAGAGCACTGAAGGCTGCACCTCCACATCACATCAAACATTGCTTATCAGAGCATGCTGTGTTCTTGCTAAACCATGAGCCAAAATTAAGGAAGGATGCTCCTGTCAGTGAAAAACTGAAAATTTTGAATGGTTATTTGAATGATACCCAAGCTCTCCCAGTTTGTGAACCATTATCTAGACGATTCATTGACAACATTGAGAAGCCAAAAGTTCAGCAGCTAATCAGTAGCATATTGAGTCCGGTTTCATCAGACTTTTCTTTGGTGAATCTTGTTCTTGAAGTGTGGTATGGCCCCTCTCTTTTACCCCCAAAGTCAAACCAGCCAAAGGAATTGGTGGATTTTGTTGAAGCCATCTTAGAGATGGTGCCATCCAACTACCCAATAGCTCTTTCTGTTTGTAAGCTCTTGTGCAGAGGCTACAGCTATATTAATGTTACTTCTGACAGTGTTCTATACTGGGCGTGCTCAATCTTGGTTGATGCAATCTTTCATGCTATTCCAGTGCCACCGGAATTTGTGTGGGTTGAAGCTGCAGGTATTTTGGGTGATATTTCTGGTGTCGAGTTCATTTCTGACAGGTTTTACAAGAAAGCTTTATCTGCACATCCATTCTCCATTAAGCTATGGATTTGCTATTATAATCTATCAAAGAGTAGAGGATATGTAAGCACTGTTATCCAAAAAGCTAGAGAGAGGGGTATTGAAGTTGGTTGATAACTTTTTCTTAAGATAGCTGTCAGTTTGATAGAATTAGTTCTGCTGAAGAGATAATTGAGGCCAGTTTTGCTGATTGACACCCCAGGAACGGGGAAGGAGTCAAGTCTGTAGATGATGTGCTGGGTTGCATGACAATCCTGGACAAGTTGTTCTGGGTGCTTGTTCACTGTAAAATGTTGATGAAGATCTGAAACTAGGAATTATAGAAATATACACAGGATAAACTGATGAAAGGATAGGTTTTAGCTTATGTTTTGGGAAGTTACTTAATAGATCAGGTTTTCAGCCCCCTTTTTTCCCAGCCTTGTCATTCTTTGTTTCGTTCCTTTTCTGTTGTCGTTTTTACATTTCTTCCCAATTTTTTTCTTTTGTACCGTAGAATTCACAATTTCACATAGTTGAAAAGATTATAGTTTCATTATAAAGGAATCATCATTTTGATAGTTTCCTCTGTCGCCATTACTTTCTTGTTCTTGCATTCAATTTTTTCTGGGTGTAGCGGTCTTCTGCTGCCTTTCTATTTGCATGGTGGATTGTAGAAAAAGACCTCGTATGGCTTGAGAAACAGGGAATGGATTGGGAATATTTTTCAATGCAATGGATGGTGGACGCCACGGAAGCTGTTTGGTTATCTCCCTTCATTTGATTGGAGTTGTGGTGGAATTTGCGAGTTTGTTGAGAGGATCAAGGAGGCTCAACACAGTTGTGGAGAAGGGCGAATGTTTTTGGTAGAGCAGAATTCTGAAAATAGCTCTTCTTCCTGTCGCAGGGGGAAGCAAATGGATGGCAAGAGACAGTTTAAGGATGGACATAGAGGAACCTGTGTATGCCAGAAAGTAACGAGAGATGAGTTGGGAAAGCCACTGGGTTCTGCTCTGTTCTGGAGAGGAGAGTGAAGACAGGTGCAATACAATTTTAGGACATCTTATTTATTCTTGTCAGTTTGCCATGGCCAATGAAACTCCTGAACGAGTGCTGAGATTTGGCCAGGATTTGCTACCTTTGGTTTCATAAAATAGCAGGTTTTTTATTGAATTTATAGAGTTTCCATGATTGTTTGTAGATTATGATAAAATAATTCATTTTTTGAATTCTATTATTGATGCTGAGTCGTTAACTTTGCATCTTCAAAATGCTTGTCACGTGCACCATCTCATTTGATTCACCAGTCACCAGAATCAGTGCAGTTTACAATTTACAATTTACATGCTCTGAAGTTTAGAAGACAGGTGTTCAGGTTGTTTTGAAAATGACAACTCTTGAAACTCGTTATGTCAGTCAATAGGTTAGAGGCAGGTTAAAGAAATTGTTCGAAAATATTTGAAATTGTTTAAAATCGCCATAGCTGCTATTATCCTGCTTGTTGGTAACAGTAAACCACATGGTTGCAACACTAAGAGGGATGACAGGGAGCCTAAGAGAACAATCTAAGAGCTTGAGCATATGAGCCATATCTCTTGAGCGACTCAAAATCTACTTGAGCTACGAGTAAGAAATAAAAAAATTAACCCAGCAGGGAAACTAGGGGAAGAGAGAATGAGGATCGTTTTGAAATAAGACCGGTGCTTATATAGGGACAGATATGCTGCTATCGGGCTTCTGGTATGAAAAGGACACGCATGGAAAGAATGTGAAGAGGCATTGGAACTGCAGCAGGTGGGACGAGTGAGAAGCAGTGGGGTTTGCTTATCTACTGGCTGCAATGATGGTATTTATTTGCTTGGTTTTATCTGGAGGACTCCGAACCTTTATTTTTTTGCCAGTGTCTTGAGCCTTACCTAATGCTGATAAAACAAGTACAATATTCTAATCTCTTTATATATATATATATATATGTATGTATGTATGTATGTATGGTGATTTGAAATACAACAATCTCACCGGACTCAAGTGAGGCATTCTTTTCATTTTCTTGTCCTGATAATGCTAATCTTACCGAAATATTCTTCCCCATATATTACTTCCTGCAAAAGTTTCAATTTTGGATTTATGAGATCTTCTAATAATACCCACTTATTAGTCATTTCGGCAAGGATATATGATCAAATTAGCATTACTCGTATGGTTTTATTCGATGCATGAGATTTTATCAGAAGTGATTTCTGCAAAATATTCGTTAAAATTAGCTTTGTCATTTACTTCCTTATTTATTGTTTATGTTGTATTTATATGATGATAAATTGTGGAAGAATTAATTATTTTGCAGGTACATGTTTTTTGTTAATGGAATATGTGCTAGTTATGCTTTTCTTGGTGCTGTCTCCACATAGATCAGATGCTTTGTTACTAAGGCTTGGTTGTTCTTTGTCTCTGACCAGGTTTTACTTTCTAGTTCCATAACCAAATCCAGTGTTTAAAAATTTTCCGAGGAAATTAATCATTTATTTCAATGAACTTTCTTTCACTTCCTATATACTTATTGTTTTGGTGTTTTTTTGAGCAGATTGTTGCTTACTTGATGGTTACATCTGGGACTGCCGTCTTAGAGATATTATACCTGGCTTGCAATGGAGTGAAGCCCTCTCTTCTTATGGGAAGTTTTGCTATAGAATGAAGGTACAGTGATTCTCCATGTTTTGGCTCTTGCCTGCTTCATTACCTTAGCTGTAATCTCAGCATGTAGAGCTTTTAGGATATTTGAACCTCCTCTCGTTCCTTCTAAAGAAGTTGAAGAAGATAGAGAGAGCATCAATGCCATTTTCTTTTCTTAATGGTCTATGTGGTAGATCTGTTTTAAGTAATTGAATGCTACTGGGATTTCATTGAATAATAGTACATGTGATACGTATGCCAAGTGAAAACATGCTAGACAATGAGTTCAGTAATATTGTTTGTCCCTTGAAAAAAAAGATTCGAATTCAAATATATTTTTTACAATTAAAAAAAGGGAAAATGTCAAATTTACTTCAGTTGAAATGTTATACAGAGTGGCTTTTAATTTTTAACGAAGTATGCACTAGAACCTTGTTATTTTTTATTATTTTTAATTTTTATATTTTTAAATTGTTTTGATGTGTTTATATCAAAAATAAATTTAAAAGGATAATAAAAAATACTATTTTAATATATCTCTAAATAAAAAATATTTTAAACACGTAATTTTTCCCATACTTACATGAAATAAAAGTATATACTCCACGTAGCTTTTCCTTTCCATTTTCACTTTTTATGTTTTAAAATGGTAACCATTAAATTTTTTGTGTGTTGGTATGCTAATCGAGGAAGACTAGGAAAGCAAAAAGCAAAAATGCGCAGGTGGATACAGACCGTGAATGCACCAACATAAATCACTAAAAAATGGAAAAAGTTCAGATTCTTGCCTAAAAGAACCAGATGATCACTCCCCTGGCCCATTTCACCTAATCTATGACGCAACGTTTTATCCCCCCTCCCATTGATAAAATATAAAAAGAAAAAAACAAATGAAAGATTAAAAGATCATGACCTAACAATGTGTTTTTTTAAAAAACTACTCTCATATTTTTTTATTTAGGATTACTCTCAACAAAAAAAATTATAACTGAATATAGTTTTAAATAACCATATTTTTTACGTAGTTTAAATTATTGAACATTTCATTTCAAGCCATCAACTCAAACTTTCAAGCAAACAAGAATAACAGTGTTGTTTTTTTTATCAACTAAGATCAATTTTTATTTTCAAATAATTTTAAAAGCGCAACAATTTCATACATTTAAAAGAAAGGAAGAAGCAAAATTTATTTTACCAACAAACCTAAATCCTTCTTCGTATGAGGAGAAATGACAGTGAAAACTCAAAACGAATAAATAAATGGTAAATATTTGGACCGATTTCACAATCAAAGCAAGAATGCTACTGGATCCTTCTCAAACAGCGATCTTCTAAGACCTAAAGGCCCATAGGCCGACCCATTAAAATACAACAAGCCCATATTTGAATAACTTCACAGCCCGTAATAATAACACCCGTGCCGGCCCCAGCCAGTTTCCTCCCGGCCACTAGGCTGATCGAATCACTAAACATTCAGAGGTGCATGCCTCAAGGTTTAGTTAAACCCTAACTAGTCATAAAACCTGTCGACACTGAATTTCTGTGCTCACAACAACAGAAAAACAAAATGAAAAACCTGAAGCTACACTCGGAGATCTCTCAGAATCTGGAATTACAATCGCAGCAAGAAGTTCTCCTCTTCTCCGCTTTCGACTTCGAACGCAACCGTCTCTTCTTTGCTTCCTCCAACAATTTCATTTACACAGCTGATCTTTCTTCTTTCCAAGTATGCGCTCTCTCACTCCTTTTATTTACACTCTGCACCCACCCACAAAACAAATTTACGAAATCTCTCTCTATTTGTTTCACCAGAATGGAAAATCGAAAAGCTTGTTGTTAGCGTCGTCGGTGATTAATCAAATTGAATTGGAAGATGGAGACTTAATTACAGCATTTGATTATCTATTGGAGAAAGAAGCCTTAATTATTGGAACGGAAAATGGTCTTTTATTATTGCATAATGTTGATGATAATTCTACTGAAATCGTTGGTCAAGTCAATGGTGGTGTTAAGTGTATCTCTCCGAGTCCTGACGGCGATTTGCTTGCTATCCTCACTGGTTTCCGACAAATACTAGTTATGACTCATGATTGGGATTTGTTGTATGAAACCGCAGTTGGTGATGGTGCTGGTCTTGACGTAAGTAAGGACCTCTCTCTGTTGTTACTCTTAGCTGTTTTCATATTTCAGTACGCATTTGTGGTCGTTTTGCTAATTGTGTTTTGTAAAATTTGACAGTGTTATTAAGGTTAGATTTATGTTGAAGGTTTTATGGATTGGTTGGATTGTGGATTTCAGGTGAATTTGATGGCAAGGATATGTTTGAGAGTTCTGTTTCATGGCGAGGTGATGGGAAATATTTTGCGACTATAAGTGAAGCGAGTGATTCTTCTCTCATGCTTAAGAGGATTAAGGTTTGGGAACGTGATTCAGGTGCGTTGCATTCTACATCGGATTCAAAGATATTTATGGGGGCAGTTTTGGAATGGATGCCGAGTGGAGCGAAAATTGCTGCTGTGTATGATAGGAAAGTGGAGAATAGGTGTCCTGATATAGTTTTCTATGAGAAGAATGGGTTGGTGAGGAGTTCTTTTAGTATTAAAGAAGCAGTGGATGCAAAGGTGGAAAGTCTTAAGTGGAATTGTAGTTCGGACCTTCTTGCATCTGTTGTTAGATGTGAGAAATACGATGCTGTTAAGGTCTGGTTTTTCAGCAACAATCATTGGTATTTGAAACATGAAGTTAGATACTCGAGACAGGATGGAGTGAGGTTCATGTGGGATCCAGTAAAGCCTCTACAGTTTATTTGTTGGACCCTTGGAGGCCAGATCACAAGTTACAACTTTGCCTGGAATTCTGCTGTGGTGGAAAACTCAATAGCATTAGCCATTGATGGCTCCAAAATACTTGTAACTCCACTTTCTTTATCACTGATGCCACCTCCCCTTCATTTATTCAGCCTCAAATTTCCAAGTGCAGTAAGGGACCTGGCTTTATATTCCAATAATTCTAAGAATAGTGTAGCTGCATTTTTATCAGATGGCTCTTTGGGTGTTGTAGAACTTCCTGACCCGGATACATGGGAGGAACTTGAAGAAAAAGAATTTGGTGCTGAAGCTTCTATTTCTGAGACAGGTTTTGGATCCTTTGTACACCTCACATGGCTGGATTCTCACATATTACTTGCTGTTTCGCATTATGGCTTCACTCAAAGTAATTGTGCATCCCACAGCTCAATGTGTGAGGATGGACTTAGTGGTTTCTATTTGCAGGAAATTGAACTTGTGTGTTCCGAGGATCATGTACCAAGTTTGGTAACTGGATCAGGCTGGCATGCAAGGATTTTCCATAGGAACTATTTGGAAGGGCTTGTGATTGGCATTGCTCCTAATCCTGCTAAGAAATGTTCGGCTTTTGTTCAGTTTGATGGAGGAAAAATTGTTGAGTATGCATCAATATTGGGATTGGCTGGAACTGGAGGTTCAACAAAACATGATGACATGAGCTTTTCATCATCTTGCCCTTGGATGAGTGCGGCTCAGGTCAGTGACAGTGGGTCGTTAAAGCCCTTGCTTTTTGGTCTTGATGACATTGGGAGGCTGCATTTTGGTGGGAAAGTACTATGCAACAACTGCAGTAGTTTCTCATTATACTCTAATTTGGCTGATCAAGTAATCACACATTTGATACTTTCCACCAAACAAGACTTTCTCTTTGCTGTGGAAATCAGTGATATACTGCATGGAGAATCAGAGTTGAAATATGAGAACTTTGTTCACACAGGTAACAGAAGAAAAGAAGAAAACATGAACTTCATAAATATCTGGGAAAGAGGTGCCAAAATTATTGGTGTCCTGCATGGTGATGCTGCTGCTGTCGTTATACAGACAACTAGGGGAAATCTGGAATGCATTTACCCTAGAAAGCTTGTCCTTGCTTCAGTTGTCAATGCTTTGATCCAAAGGCGTTTTAGGGATGCACTGCTGTTGGTCAGGCAACATAGAATAGATTTCAATGTTATTGTTGACCATTGTGGATGGCAAACTTTTCTTCAGTCAGCCTCAGAATTTGTCAAACAGGTTAACAATTTGAGCTATATAACTGAGTTCATTTGTTCCATAAAAAATGAGAACATTATGGAGACTCTATACAAAAACTATATCTCTACACCCTACCAAAACGGAGGTGGGGATGTTCAAGCTAAGGACGTCATGGGTTTTGATGCTTCCAGTAAGGTTTCTGCTCTACTCCTGGCCATAAGGAAGGCTCTTGAGGAACAAGTCGCCGAAAGCCCTGCAAGGGAGCTTTGTATTCTGACCACTCTGGCACGTAGTGATCCTCCTGCGCTTGAAGAAGCTTTGGAAAGGATCAAAGTTATTCGTGAAATGGAATTATTAGGTTCAAGTGACCCTAGGAGAAAGTCCTATCCTTCTGCTGAAGAAGCTCTAAAGCATCTGTTGTGGTTATCTGATTCTGATGCTGTATTCGAAGCTGCCTTGGGACTTTATGATTTGAACCTTGCAGCTATTGTGGCACTGAACTCTCAACGAGACCCCAAGGAATTTCTTCCTTATCTACAAGAATTAGAACGCATGCCAAGCCTCATAATGAGCTACAATATCGACATTCGGTTACACCGGTTTGAGAAGGCTCTCCGACATATTGTTTCTGCTGGTGACGCTTATTATTCAGATTGTATGGACCTCATGAACAAAAATCCTCAATTATTTCGTCTGGGTCTTCAATTGATTACTGATCCTGCAAAAAAAATGCAAGCCCTTGAGGCCTGGGGTGATCATCTTAGTGATGAGAAATGCTTTGAGGATGCTGCAACAACTTATCTGTGTTGTTCCAGTTTGAAAAATGCCTTGAAGGCATATCGTGCTTGTGGTAATTGGAGTGGGGTGCTTTCTGTTGCTGGGCTCCTTAAAATGGAAAAAAATGAGATAATGCAACTTGCTCATGATCTTTGTGAAGAGCTCCAGGCACTTGGTAAACCAAGAGAGGCTGCCAAAATTGCTCTGGAGTATTTGGGAGATGTTAACAGTGGGATTAATTTGTTAATTAGTGGAAGGGACTGGGAGGAGGCTTCGAGGGTTGCTTTTATGCATAGTCAAGAGAATCTGGTATTGACAGTGAAGAATGCAGCTTTGGATTGTGCAAGCACACTAATCAGTGAATACAAGGAAGGCTTGGAGAAGGTAGGGAAGTACTTGGCTCGTTATTTAGCTGTTCGACAGAGAAGATTACTTCTGGCAGCGAAGCTTCAGTCAGAGGAAAGGTCAATGAATGATCTGGATGACGATACTGTTTCAGAAGCTAGCAGTAATTTCAGTGGCATGAGTGCCTACACCACAGGGTATCTCTTTTTGAATTTCTTATCATACTAATTTAGTGGTTCAAAGCCATCATTATTGAATGTAATTCAGATGCATGCACTTTGCTACAGTCATATAATTCTCATGCCCGTAAATATTATGACAGCTCCTTTTCAATTAATTTTCATCTTCTTCAAAGAAAAAAAAATCACATCAACTACTAAAAAACGGGATTTTAGAATTGGTGAGAGGGTTAGTTTCATTGTGCCATTGTCATATTTATCTGTCATATCTGTTACTCTTCAACTTGTTTTCTTCTTGCAATTGAGTGGCTTCTTCCTGAATATTTCTTCTCTTCCCTATTCTTCATCTCTGTTTTAATACCATTATAGATTTTTTATGCATCCGCTCCTTATCTCTTTCTCTCCCTCACAAGCTCTCATGTTTGAACTAGACTGAAGCTACTGTCATTTGGCATGATCAGCTTATTCCAGTTGGCATGCTAAGTTACTTGTTTTCCCACGTAGTTTCTCATGCATCCAAATGTTTCTGTTTATGCCAATCCAAGTTGCTTCATGTGGTTGTTATATTTAATGAACAGAACAAGGAAGGGCTCTGCCTCTTCTGTGACCTCCGGTGTCACTAGTAAGGCTAGAGACATGAGGCGTCAACGGAAAAGAGGAAAGATTCGCCCTGGCAGGTATATATCTTCATCCTTGATTCCCACTTCTTGGTCAAGAATCCTTGCATGAAATGATTTCTGGACACTGTAGCGCTGATGAGGAGTTAGCACTGTTTGAGCATTTGAAAGGCATGTCTCTAACAGCTGGAGCAAAGCATGAGCTTAGATCTGTATTAGTTACACTTGTGATGTTTGGTGGTGAAGAGATTGCAAGAAAGCTCCAATTTGCTGGAGAGAATTTTCAACTGTCTCAGATGGCAGCAGTCAAACTAACTGAAGATACGATTTCTACCGATATCATAAGTGAGCGGGCACACAATTTGGAGCATTATGTTCAAAAATTGAGAAACGAACTGCCAAATTTAGATTCGTTTTCTTGGCGACATAAAGTATTCATTTCTCCTTAAGAGGTAAGCAGTGGCGGATCCAAAAAATCTTTTCAGTGTGGTCGTTTTATAATTTACCATTAATATACAAAAATTGCATATTTATGTTATTATGCATCGTTAAATTTAATGTCTTAAAACAGAAAAAGGAAAAAATAATTAACAATTTCTTTTTTTTGGTAAAACAAAGTCACTCTATTAGACAAATGCTGGACATCTAATCACAAGAAAAGGAAGAGTATCGCACATATAATTTAATTTAATTACATTTTAATAATTTAAAATAAAACAATGAAATTTGAATAAGAAAAATACTTCTAGTTAATTCTAAGAAAAAAAGAGAAAAATTAAGATTAAGAGAGAGAATAAAAAATGTGGGAGAAATTAATTTGTATTATTTTTTGTTTTGACAAGTATCCTTTTCTTTTTTATGCAAATCTATTGAAAAAGAAATCTTTTTTGTAATCTCTGCTTGGCATAAGACCACCTATTTTGTGTTTGCAATCAAATCCCTAGTTCTTCTACTAATTACTTTCTTTTTAGGAGCACATTTATCATTGAATCTAGCTAAATGTTTAGTCCAAGAATAACTTTGTCACCATTCTCCTAGTTTTTTTATAAAAAAAAATTAGCAGGGCCATTTTGATATATATATATATATATTCTTAAACTGCATTTACATTACCCTTTATTAAAAGTTTTCCTTTATGTTGACTGGGGCAGGTTCTATTATTGCTGGCCATGTAGTTCCAGGATCTGAATTGTGTTCATCCTGTATGCTCTGCTCGTGAGGCAGCTAGCTCTTCAAGAGCTAGGATGGTTTTGGAGGGAGGAATGCCGAAGTATTAAGCGGAATTCTTTTCAAGAAGTTTGTTAATCATTTTATTCTTGGCTTTTGTGTCAGCTCTATAAGACTGTCTGGAACGTGGTTGAAATAATATTTTTAAAAAATTTAAATTTTTTATTTTAAAAAAATTAATATAATTTATATGTTTTGAATTGTTTTGATGTGTTAATATTAAAAATAATTTTTAAAAAATAAAAAAAATATTAATATGCATTTCAACATGAAAAATTATTTGAAATATTATCGGCACTACTGTCAAATATACTAAATGTGTTCTTTACCCGCAGCTTAGCATTGTTTTTTTTTTTTTTAACAAATGTATTGTTATTTTAGCAGTAGTGGAGTAGATATCATTTTTTTTATTTTAGGAACAGTTATCAAAACCTTCGTGGCTTGGGAATTCACTTTGTTTTCTCGCATGGGAATTTGATGATTCTTCAAGATTTCTTTGCAATTTTCCGTACATTATGTCGTCTCATGTTAGAAATTATCACGAGGAGGTTGGGAGGTTGGCTTTCTTTGGCTCAACTATCTTTTTTTCATAGAATAAGAGGATTAAGATGATACATTGCTTAGTTTTTAAAGTGTTTATATATATATATATATATATATATATATTAAAATAATATTTTTTATTTTTAAAAAATTATTTTTAACAAAGCATATGAAAATAATTTAAAAACATGGAAAAAAATCAAATTTCTGTCAATGTTTTTTTTTTTGGGAGGTCCATTTGATATTTGGACCAAGTTATCTTAGCACAGCAATCGATATTAGGCACATGTTTATGAGTAACTTAAATCTTCGAGAGCAAAATACAAGGTCCGTTCATTGCAGCTTTCTACGTAATATTTATCGTATGGCTATTTCCCTTCGCAAGTAAGAATTCAACGCAAGCAACAGAAATTATTATAGGGTTTTGCAGCATCAGTTGCCCATATAGTCAGAATCAATTAGGCATGCTTTTTTATGCTAACATTTAGGACAAAAAAATTGGGTTAATTGAAACTGTAAATTGCATGTTGTAATTGGGTGTCGACATAATTTTTATTCTGTCCTTGATGTTATTTTTGTTTCTCACAATCAAAACCTGAAGATGCAGAGTACAAAAGTATTAATCCTCGTTTCATGTCAATTTTCCCCCCACTGATGGTCTCTACAATTGCTGAAAACCAAATCATTTATGCACTGATTCTTCTGTTCCTGATGTAGTAATGTCTCTTGTTGGAGTTAAATGGTGCACTTCTACAAATCTTTTATGCGTGCAAAGAAATCTATCTAGGCATTTGCTTTTTAATGATTATTTTGTTACATTCTTTCACATCATCTAGGCTTTATGCAACAAGTTGCAAGATGTTATGAAAAGAATTGAAGAGAAAAATCATCTGAAGGAGCTCCTGGTAAAGAGAGGATGAAAACAGAAACCTGACATCGGTACTATTTATTAGCAGCAATTTTCTTTTCTGTAACAGTGTTATGCTTACAACATTGTTTTTGTAATTTTTAAAATAGTGGAAGTCTTCTGGAAGCTGGGCAGAAAAGGAGCAAGGTACTTGGCCTGTATGTTTTTGTTCCAAAAGTTACTGTACATTGTTATAGTACGACAAATTGATTTGTGCGATCAACTCTGGTTTACAGCCGTCCAAGAAGATATCATAATTGCATCCGAAGAGGTCATGAAAAACGTTGATGATGGTTACATGGATGATACATCACTTGTTAGACAGTCCCTGTGAAAGCAAATTTTTTCTTCCAACTTCTTGGGAGCCAGTAAGAATTTCATAAACACAGAAAGCATCCTAAAATAAAATAAAAAAATTTATCTTGCCAGTCACCATTCTACTTTTTATATTTCCTTCTCCGTCTTTCCTTTCTGAAAATTATGTGAGGCACTTGATGTTATGTCAACATAAGGTTGTCTTGGTACCTTGTCCAAATATGTCTTGGTTGACTGAGCGCCTAGCAAATAAATTGTAAACCATTAGCCATTTGACAATCTGAGTCCAATTTAATTTATGTAGCGATGCCAAGTCAAATGCTTGCAAAAGTCTTAAATAATAATGAATGCATGTTTAGCAATGGATTTTTCAGTATCTGAAAGAACAAGCATGTTTGACCTAAATTCCAAGCATGATGAGAATTTGTGAGGATAAGAGTGATGGCTAACCTTCATGAAGCTTATAAGAAATAGTTTTGCATCCTCTTCCTTTGCATTCTGCACACAGTTCTCCATCTTTTCGAGTAAAGAATTCCAGAATGCACTTAATTCTCACCCAGAGCAAGCATGGAAATTCTTGAAACATCTGTATCTTTAACCTCAAACCCAACTATATCCTGGACTTTTCCTTAGTCCTGTTTTGGTTATCTTTAATCTTGTATTGCCTACATCTGCCCACCTTCCAGATCTAGCATATGTATTTGACAAAGCTGCATAATGTGTCAGATTTTTAGGCTCGAGTTTGTCAAGATGATCCAGAGCAAATTCTGCTAACTGCACATTCGAATGCATCGTAGATGCCCCCAATAAGGCTCCCCACACTCCAGCATCAGGTTCCATTGGCATTGACTTGATCAAGTCCAAAACTTCCTCAAATAATCCAGCACGACCCAGTAGATCTGCCATGCAAGCATAGTGTTCCAAATCTGGTTCAAGCTGGTGCTGTTTGCTCATGGAATCAAATATTTTCCTCCCTTCTTCAATTAAACATGCATGCCTGCAAGCTGACAACACGTTGATGAAGGAAAAAGAATCAAGCCTGATTTCACTGTCCTGCATGCGTGAGAAAAGTTCAATAGCACAGCTCCCGCACCCATGAACTGCATATCCCGCAAGCATAACATTCCATGAGACAGTGTCTTTATTCTTCATCTCATGGAATATATTCTCAGAGTGATCAAGGCATCCACATTTAGCATACATATCGATAAGACAATTCCCAACAGGTGTTTTAGACTGAAATCCCATTCGGATAACATATGCATGGAGAGCCATGCCAGCCCTTAAGGCTGACAGATGTGCTACTGCAGGAAGGACAGTCACAATTGTGACTATATTAGGTTGGATATTCTCTAATTTCATCTGGCAAAAAGCAGAAAAGGCATCTTTGGCATGTCCACTGTGCATGTATCCAGCAATCATCACATTCCAAGACACCTCATCCTTTCTACACCCTGTTCTATGAAACAAGAACTCGGCCCTGGACAAGCTTCCACATTTAGCATACATGTCAATGAGAGCAGTATTTACATGACATTCAGATTCAAAACCACACTTTATAATTTTCCCATGGATGCAGGATCCTTGGTCCAGGTCATTTAGAAGAGCAAATGCTGGAAGCAAACCCACCATAGTTCCGGAGTTTGGATGTAATTCAGATAGCTGTAATTTATGGAACATCTCTAACGCAGGAAATGGTTCACCAATTTGGGCGTACCCATTTATCATAGCATTCCATGTCACTACATCTTTGCATGGCATTCTATTAAATAGAGTCAGTGCCAAAGCAAAGAATCCACATTTAGCATACATGGAGACCAAGGCTGTTCCAACTGAAATATCTAAATCAACATTGGCCTTGACAGCACAGCAGTGAATGCTTTTCCCCAATTTCAGGGATGATACTTCAGCACAAGCTGGAAGAGAACTCAAGAGAGTGACCTTGTTTGCTTGCAAACCTTCGTTCTGCATACTTCGAAACAGTGACAGTGCTTCTTGAGGATACCCTGATTGAACGAAAGCAGCTATAATTGCTGACCAGGCAACCAAATCCCTTCCTTTAATTCCCTGAAACAACTGCTTAGCTGTGTCCACCTCTCCACATCTAGCATACATAGTCATTATAGGAGTAGCAACTGCAACATCTGAATCTATCCCTTGTTGTCTAGCAAAGTCATGGATCTCTGTACCTCTCCCTAAAGCTCTCATCTCTGCAGCAGCCGTAAGAGCACTTGTAACAGATACTTTATTCATCCTAACATATTCTCCTCTCCCACGATCAAACAACTCCAGAACCTCAAGAAAACATCCGCTATGTGCATACCCTGCCATCATCGTTCCCCATGAAACATCATCCTTGTCTGGCATATACTCAAAAATCTGGCGACCAACATCTATATTCCCACTCTTGGAGTACATATCAATCAAACCATTCGAAACAATTGCATCAAAACCCCTTCTAATCACATATCCATGAATACACCTACAGGCATCAATATCACCCAGTCTCGAAACGGCAGGAACCAAGTTCAAAATGCTGACTAAATTGAGCTCCACTCCACTCAACTGCATACTCCTAATGAACCCAAATACCTCATTAGGATCCTCGCTCTGTGACAAACCCAAAATCATTGCACTCCAAGCTACAACATCTTTCTCAGGCATTTTATCGAACACATTTCTAGCTAACTTTAAATCACCCATTTTACAATACATATCAACAAGACTAGTCCCAATAAAAGCATCACGCTCTAATCCTCTAACGATTATATCCTTATGTACCAAAATACCCTCTTTAAAGTATAATGCACCAGTACAAGCTTTCAAAACAAAGGTGAAAGTATACTTGTCTGGCTCCAAGCCTTTATTCAACATACAATGGTATATATTTATAGCTTCTTGGTGATTTTTTGTTCTTGAATACGCTCTAATTATTGAATTGTATAGCATGACACTTGGGTTTGGCAAAGAATCGAACAGAAAGCGAGCAAAGTTACATTTCAGAAACAATAGGTAAGATTTAATGAGGTGGGCATTAGTTAAATGGTCATTTTGAAGGCCTGACACTGTCAAACGAGCATGAATTTGAAGTAGTGAGTTCAGCGTCTTGCATGAGGAGAGTAGGCTAACGTAGTTGGAGTAATTTCGAATCTGGTTTGGGGGTAAAATAGGAGCTTTATTTCTAGACGCGAGTTCACGGAAGAATCCACGCGAGGAGGGTAGCGCATGTTTGCTCATTGTTAGTGCTTGAAGATGTCTCATGCGGAGAAGTGGTAAGAACTAAGAACAATATTTGATGTAACAAGAAATACAAAAAGAGAAGAGTTTACTTTAACCATTTTAAAACACTTGAATAGTGTTGGTTTCTTTTTTCTTATTTTAATTTATTTAAAAAAATCAATTTTATTTTTTAATATTAGATTTATTAAAAATTAAATTATATAAAATTTTATAATTTATTTTTTATGAAATTATTTTAATTTCATGATCTGAATAACAGGTTTGATAAGTTAACTTGATTAACTCGGGTTTTTTATTTATTTTTTCTAATTGATTTTTTTTCATTTTTATTTTTTAACATTGAATTGGTTGAAAATTAGGTTTCATGATTATTTTCAGTTTGATTTCTATAAAATTATTTTTGTCTCATTACTCAGATTACAGATTTAAAAAGTTAATTCAAGTTGTTTTTTTGTTTCATTTTTAATTGTTCATTAGTAAAAATAACTAATAGTTTTTTTTAATTTATTTTGTGTGAGGTTATTCCAGTCTTGTGACTTGGACTGCAGGTTTTTACGGGCTGACTTAATTGACTCGAGTGTTTTTTCTTTTTTCTATTTTTTTTTTAATTTCATCCTTCAACATTGAGTTGATATAAAATTAGACTTTATAACTTGTTCTAACTCACTTTTTATGTGGTTATCTTCGTTTCATGACTTAGGTTACAGGTTTGGCGTATCAACCTGGGTTGACTTGAGTTTTTTTTCTTATTAATTTTTTTAATTTCATCTTTTAATACTAGGTTGATTGGAAATTGAGTTTCATAATTTTTTTAAGAAAAATTTGCATTCTATTAGGTCGCGGTTTGACAAGTTAACCTAGGTTGATTCAGATAATTTTTTAGGTTTTTTTTAATTGTTTTTTTTTAATTTTATTTTTTAATATTAAGTTTATTTAAAATTTAACTTTATAATTTCTTTTAATTTACTTTTTATGAGGTTATAATGATCTCATAACTTGATATGCGGATTGATAGGCTAACCCGAGTCTATCTAATATATTATTGCCTTAATAATTATAAGAAATTTCATCTTGAATATTTATTTTGAGTCAAATTATATTTTCACTGGTCATCTGAGTTGCATTTGAATCTTCTAACTTGATTGGTCACATCAAATTAATCCTTATATAATTTAATTTTTTTTCTATTAAAAAACATTAACAATATTTAGATATTTTTTATATTAAAAAAAATTAATTTAACCTATAGTGCATAGTGTAGCTTGGGGCAATCATGGTTTGCAGTCTGTTTTTTCTTTTAAAGGTTTAAACGAGTTAGTTTCTAGTTTTTCTTAGTTCCGAGGTGCTGCTAATAAGCAATCATAGAATACCACTCTCCGGGCCCAAGCAATTGAGCGCCGGGACACTTTATATTACACTGTTGATATTATTATTATCATGGCATTGTGCTACAAGGCGGGAGGGAGGGATGATGTTCACCACTTTTTCATCAACTTCACTTGGAATTGATTTGCACAGAGCATGCGTCTGCGAGAATTAAGTTGGAGTATAGTAAATGAGCGAAGATTAATAGATTGACCTTTTAATATATATATAGTTGCAACACCCGTTGACTTTTAATGCGATCTTGTGAGGTCCACTTTACCGTAGAAGACATCTCTTGAAGGGATGTGGCTGCTTTGCTATTGTTGTCGCTTCGCTACCCAACTACCACAGATAAAGATAAATGACTTTTGACTCGAAAATTGAATAGAATTATAATAATTGTTACGTAAACTTCATATAAAATATTAAAAAAGCGGCCGAAGTAAGCTATGATTGGTTGCCACCTTACGAGAGCGACATTGCAAATAATACCGTAGAGCAAACGCTGCATGGGTAAATTTAACAGGCCGAGCACATATCATCGAACTTTTGATGTCTGCCTTTGATAAAAGCTTTCTCCGAGGTCACATATCATCGAACTTTTGATGTCTGCCTCTGATAAAAACTCTCTCCAAGGTAATCGATATCTGACCAATCAACACTCGGGGATCCCACTCGGAGTCTTTTCACTTCCACACCTCTTACTTCATTACCAAAGTTCCATTAAATAGCATGGATCCCAATCATGCCCGACTCCCTCTGGTTAATTCATTGTTGATAATTAAACAACGCATAATTTAATTGAAAGTAGATTTCACCCTATTGGGAGTGCAACATATAATAAAAGCCTCCAAACAAATCAAACTGATCTATACCCCCCACAAACCATCATATAACTGTATGTAAGTACCACACTGGAGGGGATACTCGCCCCATTAATCCACAAACATAACAGGAGAAGACAGTTTAATAAGAAAAATCTAAGTTCAAATATATAAACAGTAAACTTGTTGAACTCAATGATATGGACTCCCTTGCATGGCAGGCAAAGTATTCAATTCAAACGGCTTCTAATAACATCGAGCCCCATCTCTGTAGGATCAGTAGCTTGCAACTCGATCTGAATACCATCTAACTCTCTCTTAAACCTATCCTTGGAGCTCGCATAAATCATCTTGCTTCTCACCCTAGATGTGTCAGGGGACCTTCATGCATATGAAAGCAATAAATGAAACAAACAATCAAACAGAAATCCGAAAAGAAAAATCAAAGAATGGTAACATATGAGGTTGTTTGATTTTACGAGGGGTAATCTATTACCATGCAACGAAAACAATCCTGCTCTTCTGGCAGTTCTCATCTGTTACATAATCAAAGTCATAAACAGCATATCGACACTCATTGGCAGGAAGACTGGCAGTGAAGTCTTCGTAGCTCTCAGTTGGTTTACCAAGCTTCTCCACAATCACCTGCTTTTGCTTCTCCTCAATCTTGAAAACAATGAAGCGGTGAGTCCTTTTTGCTTTCAATTCCAAAAACTTCAGCTTGCAGTCATCATGCACAGCCATCCCAGACGCTGCATTTGCCTGCAAATGGAAAGAACAACTAGTTAGTAACCCGCTATAGGTGAAAAGGTATTCCTTGGCCCTATCTCTTTACAAATGCCGCAGCATTACAGCTGGACTCGCAGTTCATCCATACAAACAAAGATAATGAAAGCAGCAATATCCTACTCCTTAAATCATTAAGAATTGGTAATGCTTACAAACCCTCTTGTTCTACATAAATTCCCACGTTACACCCCTTTTTTTTTTCAGAAGGCAATACTCCAAATCAATAACAATCAGCAGAACACACAGTCCTCAACGACGACAAAGTCCTAAAGCAAAATACACCTCATCTCAAATTCCAACTTCATTCTGAGCTTCTATCATATCCTTCACATTTCAGTTCACAATCCACGAGAATCTTCAATCTAAATCATCAGTCTATATTTTATCCCACAAAATTCGTAATCTTTGGAGGATACAAATTCGACAAATTATCATGCCTACAAGTACTATTTCATTTATCCACCCATAAAGAGGGGACAAAACTTAAATGCAAAAAAAATCAGAAAAAAAAAATCTATAAACAAACCCAAAATCAGCCATTTCAAAACATACCTATAAATAGCGAGCACAAAACACAGGAGTGTCAAGTGTCAACTAGTACCGACATCAATAACCAAACAACAAACTCTAATATTAAAATTAGAGTATTGCCCACAGAAACTGGCATTGGATTAAATCAACACCACCAAAAAAATGTATAATCGAACACAAATCAACAAGACCAAAACCCAAAAAAAACAGATCGGTTAACCACAAAAAGAATGAAAAAATATAAAAAATAATCTTAACTTTTTATCCACCGATAAAATCCTAAAATTAAAATCAAACATAGAATCAGCACCGATTTCACTAATCCACACAACCCCCCCCCCCAAAAAAAAAAAAAAAAACGCCCAGAAATTGAAATGGCAGAGACAAGTTAAGTGAAAAGGAGTATAGAATGCTTACCATTTTTTTCTCTGTTTTGATAAAAAAATAACGGAAGCGAAACTAATGAGAGAATCTAGGGCTAAGAAGAGGATGGGGGGGGGGGGGGGGGGGTTGGAAGTGATAAAGATAGTTTTTTTTTTCCTGCTTCTTTTCTTTTTTGTTGGGCTTGAAAAAGGCGAAGTTTTGTGACCTTTTTTGATTTCCTTTCTTTCACGTTTGGTATGCGTGTCTGTGCCCTGTGGTCGTCCTTTCACAAGTCTTACCGTCACGGTCATTGATGCCTGGCTTTTGCTCCTTTGGTATGGTGCCGTGTTTTTGGCATATGGTACGAAACTATGCCACGTCTTGGGCGGTGAGACTGGCACGTACTTAGTCAGTACGACTACGTTTAATGACGAGGGGTAATGAACTGTACCCCATGTTGGTGTGGATCTGGGATGGGCTCGGTGACTGCGAGAGGTCAATTCTAAATAAAAGTGCTAGGCCTATCAATAATTAAAGCACTAAAAAAATATTAAAAAAATAAAAAATAATAATTTTTAAGAGTGTAAAAGTTGGTTTTTAAGTATAATTGAATGTTTGATATGATAATAAATTGAAGATATATTTTAAAGGAAAAACAAAAAATAATGAAATTGTTAGTAATAACCAGAGAGAGATAAATCAAATATTGTATTGGTATGTATTTTGCGATAAAAAAAGGAAGATTAATAATAAATATAAATAAAAGAATTGAGAGGATAAAATTTAACTCCACTTTTGAACAATTTGAAGATAAATTTTTTTTCCTCCCTTAAAAAGTACCCCTGCCTTCATGTGTCACCGTAATTTTAATTTTTACTCTTGTAAAATTGAAGGACTTTTCATCCAAGTAACAAATAAGTTGATTTTGTTTTCATTATATTACAATTACAATTAAAAAAAAAACTAAAAGGCACATGTAAAATACTATGACTCCGTACACGTTACATTGTTCATTTTAGCATAAATGCAATATATTTTTGCCCTTAAAAAAAAAAACTTTCTAAGCTTGTAACTGAGGGGTAATTATTTTTTTCGAGATTTATTGGGCATTGCAAAATTGATTGGAAACAAATTGATCAATATAATTTTTTTTTCACAATGAAATAACTTTTTACCTCTAAAATCAATAAAAATATACAACTTTAGTTCAGAGTTTTCTTGTTTTTTAAATATTAGTGAAAATATATTATGCCTTTAAAAGTAAAAAAAATTAAACTTGCAAGTAGAGATGTTTTTGTCTTCTAATCTTTTAAAATAGTGAAGTGACATAATTGCTATTTAAAATTTTTTAAGTTGGTTCAGAGAGCCTTTCTGTTTTTTATTGTGGTTATTTTGTTTTAAATTCACTTGAGTGTTGTTCGATAATTAAAAAAAATTATATAAAAAAAGTTGTTAACACATAGGCGGCATTAGCAATATTTTTTAGTTATCAACCACCATCGTCCGCAGCAATGTCAAGAGTGACGTGTTGTCTTCTTCATACTAGTGGTGTATATATTAATGGCAGAGATGTCGTTAAGCTCTGATTTTTTTTTTTTTCGGAAATTCATATTAGCCCTTTAAAAAATTAATTGTGTGCTCCAATTTAATTCATATTAGCCCTTTAAAAAATTAATTGTGTGCTCCAATTTAATTCATGAGGTTATCTCGAATATAGGTTAGTTAAGTTAATTCAATTTTTTTTAACATTTTTTAATCTAAATTCTGTTTTTTTTTGCTAGTTTTTTAAATTTATTTTGTTTATCCTGATTTTATATCGTGAGTGATAAGTTAGTCAAGTTAATTTATGACTCAAATTTTTTTTTGATGTTATTTTTTTTAATTTTATCATTTAATATTAGATTATTAAACTTTGAATTTTATGAATTTTTTTATTTATTTCTTAGAAAATTATTTTAATTTTATATCTTCTTCAAATTAATTCAGATTATCATAATCTAAATATTTTTTTATATTAAAAAAAAAAAAATCAACCAGTACGCGGCGTAGCGCGCCACTTATCTACTAAAATCTAAAGGTAATGCATCCCAACATGCGACTGATTTCCAAATACTGAGAAACTTGAGAAGCCATAACATGAGCATCCCTGTTAGCCTTCAACAACACATGACTGATTTTTGAAATACCAGTAGCCGCCATCATAGAACGAGTATCAGCCAGCCACACAAGGTAATGCTTCCCAACTAGCAGAACCATTGCAATGAACTCAACTACTCTTGCACGCCCCGAATATCAAAATTACATAAAGCCCCACGTTACACCGATCAATATTAGTGAACAAAAACCCTAATTAAGCCTGAAAGCGACTAGTTTCCCTGATTAAGGAAGCTTTAAAATGGATAGCGTTGATTAAAAACGATTACTGTTGTGCCGGGGTCAAGCTAAATACATGTAGTCGGGGGCAGTAACTAAAAAGTTCTGGCACCGATGGTCTTCCTTGGATAAGAACTGGGATCGACATGTTCTTGCTGTTGAGTCATTTTCTGCATGAATGATATGGGAACGAAGCAAAGTCCTCTGCTTCGCAGGTCAACCAGTCTGCCATCAATTTCCTGTGATAAGCCCAAGTTTTCAACAAGAGTATTAAAACGATTGAGATATTCGAGCACATGAATTGATTAATTTATGCATAAAACCAGTATTGATATAAAATCTGGTGTTATCTAGCAACCTGTGACTGTTGAATAGGCCTTGCACGACTGTATGAGCTAGTCAGCATCTGGATCAGATTCTGTAACGAAACCAAGAAGACGAATAAAATGAATAATTAACTAACAATCCAAGGGTGTTCAATCTCAAATGTGATCTCTTTCAGCCTGATTAATAAATAATAATTAGCTGAGCAGATTATACCTGAATCTGTTCTTGAAGGAGTTTAATGTAAAGAGAAGCCTCTTGAAGAACAGAGGCAGTATCAGTCTGCAATAGAACCGCAACCATAATTGAATTTCTAAAATGATAAGGGAATAAATGATTCCACTTGAGGGATTAAAGATCAACAAAATATAAAACCAAGGCCGTCCCACCCACCCTAAAGTATTTACGTATAAATCAACCAACCTTGCCATATGGAGAGACCAACTTTTGAAGAGCTGTAATTTTGTCACTAAGCTTCTGGCTTCTCCTCACAGGCACCTGAAACTGCCAGCCGAGGTAGAAAAGCTTAAGAACTTAAGAAATGCTTGGTTAGCAAGAACATCTTGATTTGTACTTTTCATGTTCTAGAAATGGATAAAAGTTTTTGTCAGTTTTCATTTCTTTTGGTCCTATTTCTGGTCTGTTTCCTCGATCTTTTGGTCCTGCATTGCTCTTAATGTTGATAATTGCCATGCCCTTCTTACCTTTTGCTCTTGGATATTGATTGATTCCATGGCTTGATGATTCCATAGTTCTCCAGGCGAATTAGCCTTCTTTCTCTTATTAGTCTTCCATGTACTCAAAGCAGTCTTGTTTTCAACGAGATCACTAGGTCCTCTTTGTGGTAACAGGTTAGTAAGCTCATTAATTGTCCTTTTCTTCATTTGCATGGCCTGAAAGTCCTGAAGAAGAAGGGTAAAATTAGGAGATTGATGCTCTTCTTTGTTATTCTACAGACTGTTATTAAATCAAATTTGGAAGTGCAGTGCAGGCAAAGTCCATTAGGATTGCCGCAATAAAAAATCATCCATCATGTGATAAGGACTGCTCTATTATCCGATATCCCATGAATTTTATTGTCCATGAGGACGTGCATGCATCATTTGGCCGACCCTTTCAAGTATTTTTTATTTCTCGGGAACAAGCCAGGGCTTTTTTATTGTCCATGATCATAAATTAGTGTTTTGCAAAAAGATTTATTAAGAGGCCGGAGATGATCTAGATATTAAAATATATAATTGAACTTGATTTAGTTTAATGTACAGCTCTCATATATGACCGAGAACACCCGAAAATCTAGAAAATTTACTTCAAATCTTTCTCACATCACACGCATAAAGTAAGAGGGATGAGTACTCTATTATTTACCATTTGAACCTCTGGAACAGAGACCCTCTTGCTTGGTAGCATTGACTGCTGTGAGATGTTGTTACAGGTAGAGGATATAGATTGATAACCTGCCACTAAAGAAGGGTGAAGAAGCCATTAAATTGAGGACATAGGAAACTGAGATGGTTGGCAGAGTGGAAAGGGAACTCCAAAATCAGGGAAAATCGAGAAGTATTCTCTAAAGCTCCTAGTGGGTGGAGAGTCACTGAACCTGGTTGATAGCTAACGAGGGATTGATAAGGAACAGAGAAGCCTCCATCTCTTTGCTGGTGGTCATCAATGAAAACTTTGGAGTCCAGATAAAAGCTAGTAGTGCCATGGACATTCCTGCTTAAAGGAAATCAGAAAGCAACATTAACAAGAAGTGGGCCGAATCTATCTTGCACACAAAAGGATGAATCTCTCCTCTTGAAAAAGTGAAAGTTTGAACTTTCAATGTTCATATTATTCAATCAGCTTCTAACATAATCCAAATGTTTTTTTTTTAAAAAAAAAGAATTGACTGAAATTGCTCATAACAAAGACATAAAGAAGTCGCAGGCAAGACAAGGGTTATATCAAGTGCTTTTGTGTCTAAATGTGGTTAAGTGTACTTGAGCCAAACTCCAAACTAAGATAATTTCTGCTTTAGCATCACAGTCAAGGCTAAATTTGAATGGCATGAGTGCATTGGATTCCTTTTCTTGACGTATTTTCATGGAACAGTACAGAATAGATATTGGTTGCAATGACACAACACAATCCAACTTCATGCATGGAAACTCAAAGTCCAGCTCAGCGGACAGGCGTTTACATTAACATGATCCAAAGGAAGTTGGAAACACTCTCTGTCTTTTGTATCATCAACGTAGTCATCATCAGCTAAAAACACTACTTCTGATTTGAAAAAATAAAATAAAAAATACTGCTTAATGTATATGTGGTATCTTTCTACTTGACTTTCTTCAAGCGAATCTTGATTTCACTACTAATTTTTATTGCAGATGGATAAAACAAACAGAAAACACTTCTTAAGATTCTTTATTGTTAAAATAAAAGATCAAGGAGGACAAGAGCACATACATCTTGCCATCCATTGGCATAGATACATCCAAATTTGGCATCTCAACTTCATTGTTCCCTGAAACAATTGGTTAGATACAAACGATATTATGCAATTGGTATCCCCCAAATCCTTTTTTCTTTTTAAATGTATATTATTAATATCTTAGCGAACTGATGATCAAGAACTTTAGTCCCCAATTAATTAAGTCAAAATCAGTTCAAGCTTGCTCACTTAGCGCCTCTTAATTCAATACAGTTTAAGCAAGAGGAATACTCTAAATTTTGAAAGATTTTAAGAGAATGAGATGATTACCGAAGTTGTAAAGATGTGAAGATACCGGTGGAAGAAGAGCATTCCTCATTTTGAGAATCTACCTATAACTATATATTCTCTGCTAAGAGATTTCTTAAGAAACAATTATGTTTCCTGAACAGAAGACTGAAATCAAAGGCTTGTTCTCTGCTTCACGCGCACTGACCTGAAACGAGAGCCAAGACAAGAGGGAAGAGGTGATTAGATTATGATAAAATCAAATTGGAAGTAGCCTATATATGCATATATACATCAATAAAATTGTTGAACTTATGGTGCTGGAGTTCTTCTTAGTTGGAAGATGAGATTTATTTTCAAAAGAAAGAATTAAAAGTGGTCCAACAATGACTGAAAGGGGTGGTGAGAATCTCAGCTCTGCACAAATATTAAGCTTCGAAGGGTAAAAAAATCAATTTTGATCAAACAACAGCTAATCGAGGTACATGAAAACATGATGTAACTTGCAGAATAAATGCAAACAATAGTAGTCTTAATTTATTTTTCTCATGTTAACAGATTTTGATAAAAGGTTTCTCATACTTCCTGAACAATTATCTCATAACCAAAACCGAGTAGAAAACGTTCAAAAGATAGAAATGCCGGGCATGAAAACGTTTAATGCCTGATAATAGCAACGCCTTTCCTCACCTCTGATCCGAAAGACAGAGAAGTGCTTCCCGGCCCTCCTTTCTAACTATATAGGCTCTATGATGGATTCTTTAATTTGCTTTGTAGCCTGCAGTAGAGAACTCAATTAAAAAGACAATTGAGTGAGGGAATTATATTCTTGATGTAAATATGATCATGTGGGGATTGTTTGAGTGTAGCAACGGCTCTTTCCCTTGAAAGAGAAAGTAGTTTCGTGGTCACAGCAAAGCTTAGGACTATTTATTGCATGATGAAAGGAATATGAAACGACCAGGGTGACTCATTGGAGGAAAGAACTAGCTTTATACGTTGGAGGAATGGCTAGCTCTAACAGGCAATTAACTTACTCTTTGATACGTGTCCCTTTCTGAATTTCACATTTTGACTTGTTTTAATGAGGGGACATCGAGTATTTATCTATTAAAATTTCATCAAACTTCATTGTATTGATTAGAAAAACACACGCAGCAAGAACATGCGTGGCACTGGCATCAATCTGGCAAGTTGTGAAGAAAATATTGGATTCGGTTTGTTGCGAGTTCTTGTCTTGGCTCGTGGACAAAAATTAAAATATTCTTTTTTTGTTAAGAAAATATAGTAATACTTCGGCGAGGAAAAACCTTGGCGATGTTTAATTGTTTCCAGACTCGCTTAGCAAGACAAATAAAAAATAATTTTTATAAATGAGTGGATTAAGTACTATTCGACTGATATCATTTGGAAAAAATATGTAGTCAGCTTGATCAAATAGCCTTCCCTTGATGTGCCTTCTGTGGTAAATATGAATGATGAAAGAGGGAAAAAAGAGTGAACATAATTTAATTAATTGGCTTCGAAACAAGATCACTCTTTCTTGGTAGCTGTTAGGTTAAGAGATTGAATATATCATTTACGTACGCACTTGATCATATACATAGCTAGTTCTATGATCAAATTAAAGAAGCTTAGATGAGCTAAATGTGAGCATATTACTAGCAAATTATATGCATATCCAAATCGAGAGTTTCAACCGAGAACATTAATGTGTATATAATTCTTATTTCAGTCCTTGAGTTGTTGCAACCACTTATGATATTTGAGAAATTAGAGTTAAAGGGTGGCCTGCAAGCCTATAGAAATACAGGAAGAGAGAGAGAGAGAGAGGCTATGCAACAAGAGAAAGAAAAGAATATTTCCATTATTGATGAGCTATGACACATTTCGTTGGTATAATTTCTCAAAACGAGGTGCAGGAAGGGAAATCTGAGGAAAAAGGTCAATGTGACGGCATAAGATTGGCATTGCTTTGCATTGGGACAAGTTTACCTTTTTTCATGAGAAAAAAAGGAGACAATTTCACATGGACGATCCCATTTAAACCACGAGATTAGCATTAATCTTTCGTTAAATAGCGTAGACGGCCAGGGCACTTAAATGATTGTTAACAATGAGTTCTAGATCTTCAGTGAGTTCCGAGTTGGGATTATAATATTTACTCCATAATAAAAGAATCTACCAGGCTCATCCCTTTGTCTTCTCTGCATGGTTCTTGCTGCCTGTCCATGCATTGCCCTATCGAGGCTTAATCCCATTGGTCGTCCAACACAAAGAATGCTGACCTATTCCCTTCTGCCGTGACAATTTTACCATTCGATAAGTTATTAATCGTATAATCAATTCCTACTATCGTACTTAATTGAACAAGAAATTAGGGATAAGAAATATTTAAAACTTGAAACTTCTAATTAATTTGGAGGTTTCAGGTTCTAATCTTGAAATTGCGAAGATAGTTTAGCGCAGAACTAACCTTCCAGAAAATAATAAAACACCTTGTCCAATAATTAATTACGTATAGCTTGATTACATGTTATTTTTGGTATATCGTTTCAGGACTCCAATACGTAAAAAGTAACATATGCTGAGCATTAAAAGGGTCGGTTTGGCTTATCTGTTAATTGTTAATTTATATATATATATATATATATATATATATATATATATATATAAGTTGACTTAGGTTTTCTCGATAATTACATTTCTCTGTCTCTGCACGAGTATATATGGTGCGATGATCCTATCATGAACTCAGAGTTCTCCAGCGATTAACACGTGTAATTATGCCTATGTACTCGGTGTCAATATTTTAATCTCGGAGGGTCAGCCTGTCATCTGTTCCCCTAACATCAATCCTCAAAGCAAATTCTGAATTGTGATGAAACGTGGAATTCATTCGATAATTTGGGATTCTCAAGTTGCCTCTAAATCGATCTCCCCCTCTTCGTGTTTTTTTTTAATGATTCTTCTTTAACATGTGCATCTACCGACTTGATCAGGAAAAAATTGCGACAGGATGGCTTCCGTTGTTTCGAGCAATGAATGAGTAGATGTCATCCTGTCTCGGTTCTTTTTCAAACATAACATAGATAATGAACCAATGCGTGAAAGATTGCCTGTATGTGTAATTACTGAAATTTCAATTAATCTAATGGAGTGCGACCGCCGAGCATGCTAAAGTATTATGCATGGTTGTGCCTAGTAAGGGAGCATCAAGTTTTTGGAGGTGTCAATGGAAAGGAATCCGAATTAGCTAGGAGCGGCTGTTTTCCTGTTTTAATTGTGGTCGTGAGTGCTTTTAAAAGTATTTTTTATTTAGAATTATATTAAAATAATATATTTTTTATTTTTTAAAAAATATTTTTAATATCAGATTTAAAAACATTCAAAAAGTATTAATTTAAAGTAAAAAAAATTAATTTTTTAAAAATATATTTTTAAAACATAAAAACAAATAAGTGATAATATATAATTTATGATTCTATATGGTTGACGAATTTTGAAAACCAAGAGGGTCAATAGAGCTTGTCTTTGCGTGCTTCGAAATTAGTTGACGTTTTCGTAGTATATATCTCTCAATAGATGACAAGCCCACGCCAAGATAAGATTAAGACTGTTCTACGCCGATGAAACTATCCGATCCAAATTACAATTTCGGAAGAATACACATCGAGGGGATTAAGTGGGTGTTTGGTAGTGTGGTTGCGGGTGAGGTTCACCCGCAACCACACTACCTAGTGTTTGGTTAAAAAAAAAGCAGGATGTTTTGTTGGTAGGGCCCACTGATATTTGAGGCTGCACCGCAGGTTTTGAGAGCTGCACCGCAGGTTTTGAGAAGCAACAAAATGCTGCTTCTCATGCTGCTGACCCGTTGTTAACAGTGGAGCATGGCTCCACCGCACACTATTCACTAAGTGAACAGTGCCAATGAATTTTAATTCACTCGCACTGTTCACATGAACAATTATTTTTTTTTTTTTTTGAGAAACTAGTAAACAAATTTTTTTTTTCCTGAAAAACTAGTATATTTAATTAATTGCACTCGTATTGTTCACGTGAATATATATATATTAAAAAAATAGTTTAAGGTAAATTAAATTTATTCGTACTTTAATCTCAATTTTATTTCTAAAAACTAAAACTTAATATTATTTAATAACACTATATAAATTAGAAGGATATCGCGTAATGACGTAGCATTTGTGAAATTTGATCGCAATTACGTTATTGCCGGGTCCGGCCCAGTAAAAAAAAATTCAGTTTTTATTTTTAGTTTAATTGTGTTCTATTTTTATTTTTGTTGTTGTGCGTTTAAGAAACCATGAAAAATATAGTTCTTATTGGATATATTTCGTATGTGATGACATTGCAGATATTTTAATGGAATAATAAAAAAATTTTGATATCAATATTATTTATTTTATAATGTAATAACAGTAATTAAATTTACAATATTTAAATTAAAAATCATTAGTATTAATATATATATATTTTTTAATTATTTTATAACCTCAATTTGAAAAGCAGTTTTTTAACCAAACACATTAAACTACTTTTTCTTCAACCTCAATTTCAACCGCAGTTTTAACCAAACACCTATTTTTTCAAACCAACCTCAACTAAAAGTACTTTTTATAAAACAACTTTTTTCAAACCACAATCACAAAAGCTACCGCAATACCAAACACACCGTAAGTGCGTGTACGTAGATAGGAGTCGGCTAATGAGTCTGCAGGCTTGGTTTGTAATGATTAACATCAAGATTATTATAATGCTGGAGAATCTATTGCTCTATGCTGATTAACGAACTGTTGATGAAATCAAAACATTACTTAATTACGTTATTGTTTTGGTGTTTCTATTTCCTTCTCCTCTATTCATTTTCCAAGTTTGTCAGATTCGACGACATCGCTTTACAGAAAGGAGAGCTTTTTTTTTTTTTTTTAAATCCAAATGGGCCGTTTTGGGGCAACCATCAAACGATTCAAACTAGTCTCCAGAACAAATGAATTCTCAAAGAATCTTTTGCTCTTAATTGGATTAATTTAAATACAGAAAGGGGTTTTTTAATGGAGAAATTGCAGAATATAATATTAATAATTACTCTATGAGTGAGGGATAGATATAGCAAAACATAATAAAACAAGAGATATATAAATAAATAAATTATTTTTAAGCTTGGATGGAATTATTCTTATAACATTCAATGAATTCCCACATGGTTGCCCATAGAAATTCAATTTCTTCGCATCAGTTTTTATTAAATAAGTGTTTGAGATAGTAATAATAGTAAAATTTTAAAATGTTTTTGTTCAAAAATATATTAAAAAATTATTTTTTTAAAAATTTATTTTAACATAAATATATTAAAATAATCTAAAAATTAAAAAAAATAATTTAAAATAAAAAAATTAAAATTCTTAAAAAAAAACCGGTTAAAACATGTTCGTAGCAACTTCCAAGCCTATCATTGAGTAATGGGTCTCACTAATAAGTACAATATAAGATCCACTCACAGCGAGAGGCTATATTTAGCTGGGCCCAATATTTCTAGATCCACGAACGACAATGCAAACCCGGCTCAACCCTAAGTTAACCCTAGTACGAGGGCAGTCTAGTAAATCAAGTTTGTTGCACCCAACCACATATATAGACCAACATTTCACGTCTCATGTCTCTCAAACCCAAGCTCTTTGCTGTTTTGACTTGGAGGCGGCTCCGCAGATCGCTTTCTGCATCTCTTCAAGGTGCCTCTTTATAATTTTAGAGTTTCCATTGCTCGCTTCTTAGCTGTGATCTTCGCAATATAAGTTCGCCGATTATTTTTTTATTTCTTTCTGTCATCCTAACTCAACAAGAGTATAGAGCTTTGCTTCTGTGTGCGTTTTTTTATTTATTAAGATGCTTCACGTGATCCACCAGCTCTGTTTAGTTTGTTAGAATAGAAAATGAGAAGGCAAATATTGGAGCTTGATTTCGTGATTTCCTCAACCGCTTATTTGTCATCTAAGACTAAAACGAATGAGCATTCGATAGTCTGTTTAAATTTGATTTTTCTTAGATTTTTTTCTCGGCCTTTTGTGATCGATTATATCTGCCAGGTTTATGTTTCTTTTCTTAGTTTGTTGGTTTATTTGTAAAAAGTATGTGAATACGTAGATTCGAGGTTTGGGTCTAGAATTGCACGTCTTGCAAAGCTAGAATGCTGCTAGTTACCTTGTTCTGAATCCTCAGCCTTCTAGTTTTCGGGAATAATAGAAATTGAAGATTGGAAAACAAAGCTTTGTAAACGTGACTCACATTTGATGTGCACTTCAAAAACTCTTGGTAGTCATTGACACTGCTCTTGTTAAAATTGGTATAGCAGCAGCAACAATGGTGCGAGTTAGTGTTTTGAATGATGCTCTGAAGAGCATGTACAATGCTGAGAAACGTGGGAAGCGCCAAGTTATGATCAGGCCTTCCTCAAAAGTAATCATCAAGTTTCTGATGGTGATGCAGAAGCACGGTACCGATCCATTTCTTATTAGCATCCTATCTGGTTATTGGTTTGTTTTTAATTTATAAAATAAAGTGCAATTCTTATTGGGTTGTGCTCTGTAGGTTACATTGGTGAGTTCGAGTTTGTTGACGATCACAGGTCTGGTAAAATTGTGGTCGAACTAAATGGAAGGTTGAACAAATGTGGGGTTATCAGTCCTCGTTTTGATGTTGGTGTTAAGGAGATGGAAACCTGGACTGCTAGGTTGCTCCCCTCAAGACAGGTCAGTCCATGAAGTATATGAATTCACTTCAATTTCAATTCCTAATATCAGTTTCAACTGCAAATAGTATGCTACTGTAAGTCTGCAAGTGGGATGCTTCAGGATCATGCAATCAAATGCTTTTGTGAATGTTAAATCCCATTTAAATCCTGATTAAGTTTATTCCAATATTCACTTTGAGTATGTGTAATATGATGACATTTGTTTCTGTGAATTTGCAGTGGATTTATCATTGAATTACTCACCGATCATCATTTTGTTTCTGGTCTTGGCACTGTTTATGGCTTTCATTTCTGACTTGTAAATTACATTAATGGCTGGTTATTGCAGTTTGGATATATCGTGCTCACAACTTCAGCTGGAATTATGGACCATGAGGAGGCTAGAAGGAAGAATGTTGGTGGCAAAGTGCTTGGTTTCTTCTACTGAACTGGGGGTTTATTTTGGTCTGAGAGCGCAATCCATTATGAGAACTTTTTGGATGTATTTGAAAACTTGTTTACAATAGGATTTTGTTTCATGCTTTACTTGTTTTTATGCTTTTTCCAAAGGCTGTTGTTCTTGTTTACATAAATTAAAGTCACCAATGCTTTTTGTAGCTCGCTTCTTATCCGAAAGCAGCTTATGCTCGTCATTTAAAATATTGTAGTTGGACATGTTGAAGTCTTAGATTTGATCCTTGAATCAGCTTGCAGATGTTTTGTTTTAAGGGCTCTGGTTCGTATAATTCAAGAATCGATTGCATATCCACCTTCTTGCCATAGTGGTAGCGCGCTGTTCATTCAGGGAAAGCACTTTTCCATGCGAACTTGTAGTTCATCAAAATTCCTGGCCTTTGTCAGTTGTGGAATCAGGGTTTGAACGTTTTTCCGGAATAGTGTACACTACTTTCGTCAGACAGGTATCCTTTTGGATTACCATTTCTGAACAACACGAGGACATGGTGAAACCTGTAGGTTTGAGAAGATTGTAGAGAGGAATGTTGTGGAGTATGAGACCTAAGGTCTGCCTGACCCTATTAATCCACCCGAGGTAACAAAATCACCTCACTGGAAGTAGGGTTGTTCATTTTAATTATAATTTTAACTAGAGTTTGCTTTTTAATAATTATAAGTTTGAATTTTTTTAGGGCCATTAAATATTTATATAAAGATTTGTAAAATTAGTCAGCGTAATAACTGGAAGCTGATCCAAAAACCGTGCTAACAAGATCCCTGAAACCTTTTTTATGAGCACCAATCAACGCGAGCTTTATTCGTTTTTGCTTACACTAGGAGATGTCACTTTAATGGGAGGTTAGAATAGATGGATATAACGTCGATTGTTTTTTTGTTCCATTGTTCACTGGTGCAAACACTCGTCCGCAGAAATCACGTCAGGAGTGCCCCACTGGTGTTTCAGTCTATTGGCCGCATTGCACCAATAGCCTTTCGAGTTGAGACTTGAGATAGCAAATTAGCAAAGCGGTCCATTGATGGGTTGTCAAAATTACTGCTCTTTCTTACATGTATGTTGCCAGTTTTGCAGGAAAAAACGAAGATGCCACAACGAATTAATGGATAATAATAGAAAAAGGTTCCCATTCACACGATGCTTAACACATAAGCCATTTATTGATTCGGGAACAACAGCACGATACAAACCCTAGACAGAACAATGATGAAATAAAACAAGGCACGCGGAAACTGAATTCCTGTTCCTTTTCTAATACACGAAATAAGCTGAAGGTAGAATAAAGGCAAAGATAATACAGAATGTTAAGAAAGGCTTAATAATTTTTGAAGCCATAGTGATATATGATGCATTGCCAAAGGATAGTAGTTGCCCTGACCGTATAAAAACCATCATGACCTTACTTAAAATGATAATCCTCTTCATCTTTCTTGTCACAGCTTCCATCGCCGCTCTCACTGCAACAACCAGCCTTGAAACCCGTGTAAAGGGACTCTAGGAAGGATTCCGGCAGAAAACCGAAATACTGGAGAGATACAGCCATGGAGAGGATTGAAGGGAGATTTATTGGGGTGGTGGTGGTGGGGGTTTTGTAGGTGCAGTCATGGTGCGGTGAGAGGATCTTCTAAGCATATACTTTGAAGCACAACTTTTTTGCGTTGTCATTACTTTTCGCTTTTTGCTTACTTCTAAATATTTCAGGAGAGCCCTCAGGCGTTTGTGGAATCTACCTAAGATATTCTGGGCTGTAGTGTAGTTCTCTCTGGCCACGTGGTGTTCCAAGCTTGGCGCCAGGAATTGGATATACACTGTATTAAGTTGGTCTGGTGTAATTCCTGTGTGATTCATCTTGTTAACTTTAACAACTGGACTTCATTTTTATTTTATTTTTAATTTTTTTCAAACGGACTTCATTTTTCTACAACAGCTTAAGTTTGAACAACTTCGGCGTTTCGCATATCACCCTAATAGTTTATGCTTATGCACCACGTACAGGCCATTTAAACGAGGGAAATTCTACTTGGTCTTTGAAAAGAAATCAAAACCACCGCATTTGCACACAGTGTATTTTGACATAGATGCGGTATCTTCCGAGACAGTTCGATTAGTTACTCGATATTCAGCAAGAATGATCCCGGACCATTTGTGGATTCCGAGCCAATCTACTTAAGCCGTGACTGGAGATTTGGATCCGTTCAGGTATATATGTGCCATATGGTGCCTCCAGATTTTTACGAAAAAACGGTGGAAGATATACTCGAATGATTAAAAATGCTAATGGAGATGTTCACACGCGTCATGGACGCCGGTAGCTTCTGCCCCACCCGTGTTTATCGTCTCGATACAAAACCCCGATCCGTCTCGAGTCCTCTTGAAATGCTTGATTTTCACCGAGATTAAATGAATCTCCGGGTGAGTAAACCAGTATTGACTTGCCAACTTCTAATTTAACGAAAGCAGTTGATGGGGTTAAACTCGTTTTTCAAAATATTTTTTCAAGCTTCCTTTTGTTTTAAAAAATATTAAATTAAATTTTTAGATAATTTTGTTAATTTTAAAAATAAAAAAAATATTATTTTAATGAATTCTTAGTTATTTGTTTTTGAAAAAACACATATTACAGTGTTAGCAAAATTTAAATTGATTACCCATTAAACAAAAATTTGAATTGCTCAATTTTATTGGATGGAAAAAAAAAGTCAATAAGTTGAAACATTGATTTTGAAAATCGAGCAATTAAGATATTCTTACAAAATAATATCTAAAAATTTGGAGAATTGGATTGAAATATAAAATATCTTATCCATGTAGATTTATATATCTTTTAAAATATAACATTAACCAAAAATATATAATATTCTTTTTAAAAAATATTTTTTACTCAATCAAAATTATCACAATTAAAACTAAAATCATAACACAATTTAAATTCTTAGATGATCTACTAATTTAAAATAATCACTTAAAACGATAAAGGGTTTTTAATCATTAGATTTATATCCAAATAAATGTTAACTTGTTATTCATGTCAGCATCTATTTTATGATAATGATTATTTCAAATTTATTTTTAATATATTAAAATAATATTTTTTTATTTTTTTAAATTTATTTTTAATATCAGTATATTAAAATAATAAAAATAAATTAATTTAAAGTAAAAAATTAAAAAAATATTTATTTTTTCTAAAAAATATTTTTGAAATGTAAAGCAAATAGCCTCTTAATAAGAATCTAGATAAAATTATCATAAGAAATATTGCACAGTACAATTGTATGACAAATTTACATGATTTTTTAACCAATATAATAAATTCATTTTAAAAAATTAACTTTCATGATAAGGATACAAGGACCAAGAACTTTTCCAAAAAACAAAAGATATAAGGACCAAGTCATTATAATAATAAAAAAAGAAATAGGATGACGAAGTTTGTTATTAGATATTTAACTTTATTAATAAAGAATGAATCTGCGTAGCTCAATAATAGAGCTGGCTTGGCTAAGCAACTGCTACTTGTTTCTATTAAAATTTGATTTTTTTATTTAATTTTTTAAAATTAATTTAAGATATTAATATCAAAATTAAAATTTTAAAAATTATTATTTAAATATATTTTCAAATAACAATCACTTTCGTAACATTAGCTCACATAATATCAAAAACTAGCTGAGCATAATTGGCAATTGAATATAATTATAAATCTAATTATCTAATAATGATTAAGCATTTAACAAAGAGGAAAGATCTAATACAACCATGTTCATCTTATAAAAAGTCCACGTTCACTGCCATTGGCAGAATACATCCTTTGAAAAGTAGAAACGTAATATTACGCGGAGAGAGAGAGAGACAAAAAGTCCCAAACGCATTGGACACAGTCTCTCTCTTTCTTTTCATTTGCTAACCTAAAAAGAAGGTGATCTCTCTTTCCCTGTTTTCGATTTTTGATCTCGTTTTGGTTTCGTTTATAAGGGACTTCTATTGTTCATTTCTTTCTTTTCTCTTTCTTTTTTGAATTCAAAGAGAAAACAAGCGATGGCTGCACCGCCAGCAAGGGCCCGTGCTGATTATGATTACTTGATTAAGCTTCTCTTGATTGGGGATAGCGGTTAGTTTTTTTTCCTTTCTATCTATTATCCTGGGTTTGTTGGATTGGAAGGGCGCTGTTTCTGTTTTGGGGTTTTGATTTGGAATGTGATGCGGTGATTTAAGGGTTTTTTTTTTTTTTTGTATGGTTTTGTCAAACGGTTTTTTGTTGTTTTTTTGGTTTCGTGGTGGATTTAAGGAATATTGACCTGTATGAGGCTAATCATTTGAGGATTTGCTTAAATGGTGTTTGTTCGTGATCTGGTGAGGTGGGGTTCGGGTTTTAACAGGCATTTGCATCAAAAGTGGCAATGGTCATGTTTATAGCTCCACTCAGCATTGCCAGTGACTTTTCTGTTGGATTGCATGGATGATATTGATTATTATTGTTATTATTATTATTATGTTTCTGTGAGGCATTCCCTTAAATTTTGTGTTTGTATGTTTAGTGAATTGAATTTGGGTGAGCAGGACCTGCAATGTAAAGTGTTTTAATTGGTCACAGAACTTGTAGCAGTTGGTCTTAATAGGATGTGTGCAGCGTTAAGGAAACTTCATGATAGCTTGAAAGTTCCATTATGTACTCGGATGACTGTTATTTTATTTTATTTTTCATTTATGATGCCTGTGCTCTTTTAACAATCAGAGAACCTGAAAGTTTTTTTGTCCGTTCTGTCTCCATCCTTGGCAAATTTTAAGTCATGGTACAGGTTTTCCTCTCATGTTTTGAAGTCTGATCCTATTGTGTTCAAGCAGTTTTATTTATTTATTTACTTAGATCTGTTACATGTTTTAGATTTGGTGATGCTGAGATATACCATTTATTGAATCATTATTGACGTGGTTTATTAATTAATTTCCCCATCGAAGTGGGGTTTTGAGAGAGGATTTTGGAGATGGTCCTATCCTGTTCCTTTTTTGAATGACATAGTAGTGAGCAGGACACATACATGCACCATCAAAATTGCAACCCAGGACACTTAAAGTAATATTCACTTGGCTGGTCTCCCACTCCCCATAAAATGCAACTAGATCCTAACCTTTTCCAAGCAGTGACCTCATTGAAACGACACTTTTTGCGTAGTTAGAGATGCTGACCTCTGCTGTATCCATGTTGGCAATTGCATTTGTAAATGCAGATTCATAAAAAAAAAAAGATGAATATTTTGTCTTCACAGGGGGTTAGATTGAGAATCATTCTCTAGTGGTTGCCAGTGTCTACTAGGAGGTGGTCTGACCTTTGAATTCAAGTTGGCTACATGTAGCCCAAATTCAACCTCATCTAATGGCCAATTGTCGGATTGCATTGAACTTTTTGATGCAATGGAAATCATCAAGAAAAACTGGGTGGATAAGTGGTTTAAAGTTAATAAAAAAGATGAGTCCAGGGAGGAGAAAGTTTGTATGCGGTAATGAATTCTAGACGTTTTGTGGTTTTTCCTGCATTGTTGATGGAGAAGATATATACCTGTAAATGAGCCTTCTATTTGTCTGCGATGGAGAACTTTTCCCTAAGGAGAAGCTGCAGATACCCCAAGCATGCATTTTATTTGTATGCGGTAGAATTTTTTACTAAAAAATTGTCTTAGGATTGAGTTTAGCAATTAAAGACAAAGTAGTAACTCTGGCTGTCTATGTGATGCAACTGGCTGCTTGGTTCATTTTTCTCCCTAACTTGAGTCTTTTATGTTGATTCCTTGGTGAAATTGGTAGATGCTACTGTTTGGAGATTGGAGAGAACAAAATCAGACTTATTTGAGTTGTCATGATGCAGTAGTTTTAGGCAAATTATGATTCTTTCTTTGCACTGATCTTGAATGACTTGACTTGCTTTTAATGCATCACATGTTAGTTTGTCAAGTTTCCCCCTTTATCTTATTTGTTTCTTAGAATAGTAAGTGTGTTTGATTCCCCAAGTATTGAGAGCAGAATGGAAATGGGATTTCTTTCCAATTCCAAGTAGAATTTATATTTTAATTTTATTTCAAGTTGAATGTACTTATAAGAGTCTTAATAACACAAAAGGGAAGCTATTTAGTTCACTTGAAATGTAATTTCTCATTTTTCTGGTGAAATTGCAACCCTTTTGTTGCACTTCACCCTGCAAGATTTATTTGAGAGAATTCCCTCTCAACAAGTGCATGATGAAGTGGTCAATCTTTGTTCCACCTCAAGAGACCCATGTTATTGGCAGTAAAACAGTACTGAAATGGAATTGAAAGGGATTCATATTCCATATTCACTCCTGAACAAATTAAACATGCCCAAATTCCCTACTAGTCAGGTGTTACCAACCCCACTTGTTTTATGTCGATCAGTGATTGATTTTTGATTGGATTCTTTTTTAAGGTAAACCAGTTGAAAGATTTTTCAGGATTTTTCAATTCCACCAGGTTGCTCCCTAATATTTTACATTGGTATCTGCTGGCAGTTCTCATTTCCTGCCAGTTCGTATCCGACTTTAAAAGTAACTTGAATCTATGTGATTTCAGGGGGGATTCAATCCTGACATTATGGGCTCTGATCTACATACTATGTCCTGATTTTTTCTTCCTCTTTCATGATTATTTGAAATCCCAGTTCTTGTTAATGTTTTTGTAGGTGTGGGGAAGAGTTGTCTGCTTTTGCGTTTTTCTGATGGTTCCTTCACAACCAGTTTCATTACCACCATTGGGTTTGTTTTCCTGACAACTCTCCCAATTTTTTATTGTGAAACTATTTTAGCGTTTTTGGACTTGTGAATGTGAAGTAGTTTATAATACTAAGTACTTTGGGCTTGCTCATGTGATTTACAAGGGAAAATTGAGGGTGACTGGATTTCATGTCACTAGCTAGTTTCATTATCTTTGGGTCTTCAGATACTGGTGAAAAATTTATAGTGTAGTGATGCAAATGAAGTTCAGAAATTTGATGTCTCATTTTGGTTGTGCTCGAAACCATTCCAGGCAGTTTCCTTGGTAGAGGATCTGGATATGAATGATGCAAATTAGTTGACATCTTTTCAACGTAGTTAATTAAGAGCCCAATCATGTTCCATTTGCTGAATGTTGGAAGCTCCATTTTAACTATTTTTTTCGAGCATCAATCTGATCCTTTATCTGTACCTTTCTAAAACAGCATTGATTTTAAGATAAGAACCATTGAGCTTGATGGTAAACGGATTAAACTACAAATATGGGATACAGCAGGCCAGGAACGTTTCCGAACTATCACAACAGGTTTGTGTTTGGCGTTTACAAATTCTCTCTGTTTTCAAATTTGGTCTTTTCCATAAATGCACATTTGAGCCTTGAGCCTAGAGTTGCTTATGTGCTTTATACACTTCTGCAGCCTATTACCGAGGAGCCATGGGGATTTTGCTTGTGTATGATGTTACTGATGAATCATCTTTCAACAGTAAATTCTCTTATCGCCTTACCTTTAGCCTTCAGGTTTTAAGAAATCTTAATAGTTTACCAATCTTGCTACTTTTTTATTGTCAACATGTATTTCTTGCATTTTCTGTTTTTTGTGTGGGTAATCAGCATACATGTTTGTTGCTTGATATTTGTTCAGTATATGTGTTGCTTGTATTGGTGTGGGTAACCAGCAACATCTGTTTCTTGTTTGCTTCCTATTTCATCGAGATGAATTTGTGAAAGATCTCCTTGCAGATATAGTGGAACTTGTCCTTCATCTTGTGGGTCTTTCTTCCATTGTTTAACATCCTTGAATCTCTGATAGAGCTAGTGTCTTTTTATGATCAGATATTAGGAACTGGATTCGCAACATTGAACAGCATGCTTCTGATAATGTCAACAAGATACTGGTGGGAAACAAAGCAGACATGGATGAGAGCAAAAGGGTATGCACCGTATCTTACAACCTGCAAGAAATGTTTATTTCATTAACGTTGTGGGTTGGATTGCAAGTTTATAAACTATACAATGAGCCCTATTTTGCAAGTTTTCACCCTAGAAGTGGAGGAGTCTTGCTCTTTCTTATAATTTAGAGTGCTTCATTGGGGATCCTCATTCAATTCCTGTGTGTGTGTTCCATTGATGATAATTAGGAAAAACATTCCTCTTTTTTTTCCCCAGGCCGTGCCTACCTCCAAGGGTCAAGCTCTTGCAGATGAGTATGGGATCAAGTTCTTTGAAACTGTAAGTGCAAATATGCTTCTAGAATGGAATCGTCACAGCTTCATCTATTTTATATTTTCTTACATGCAAAGTATATTTTGCAGAGTGCCAAGACAAATTTGAACGTGGAGGAGGTTTTCTTTTCAATTGCAAGGGATATCAAGCAAAGGATCTCGGAAACTGATTCCAGGGCAGAGGTAACTTTTGCTTTTATTTTGTAGAACTATATTATAATTTCTTCCACTAGTTCCCTGGTTGGAAAATAGGTTATAGTACCAAATCCCAGGGGAATTGTTTTCTTACCTCTCCTCAAATATTGATGTATTTCTCCTTTTGCCTGGTGGCACCAGCCTCAAACAATCAAGATTAACCAACCAGATCCATCAGCCAGTGGTGGCCCAGCTGCTCAAAAGTCAGCTTGCTGTGGTTCATAGAAGGGAGAATCAAGATATGGACCGAGAGGGAAGGTTATGCAAGAGGCACCCGTTGGGGGGTCGGATTAATGCTGATGACGATGTGCTGGGTGCATGTGTTTGTGCCCTGTTATTTTTCCAGAATACCAACCTTAGTGTGTTTAAAGCAGTATTTCAATATGTGGAATTTATAACATATCTTTTCCCTTTCTGTCGCTTGGGGCTTGAACTCATTAACTGGCTCAATGTAGATGGATTATCCAAATCTAGCTCCCATTTCCTATAAGATGCCTGGTGCTCGTGTTTGTCGGAATTTGTAATCTTGTTTGTGCGCATCTTTGAATGCCATCAATCAAACAATCTACTGGTAAGTTCGTTGTTGAATTTATTCATGTGATCGCTTGTACCAAGCTGCCGCTACATGTGGCTGGCTGATTGCTGAATATATTGGCCATGCTCCTTGAATGTCCGCATATCGATGCACCAAACGAGTAGAAGTCAAACAAGAGAAAATGACAATTGATTGTATTGCTTGATTTGACGGTCACGTCCCTTGTGCTCCTCTGGAAAGCCCTAGGCTCCAGACCCTCTCATTTGCAGAAATATTTTTTATTTAAAAATATATTAATTTAAAATAAGTAAAAATATTTCAGCTTTGATAACCATTCCAAGCGTGTTGCATACAAGATCACTGACCACAACAGGCCTATATGAGGCCTCGAACCTACGGTCCCTGTAACAGTGTTAAATGTGCACGAGGTGCACGCTTCGGCACCCCGTGACAGTCCCTCTGTAGTCTGAACACAGCTCCAACCAGGTGGGCATGGCCACGTGCAGATCTTCGTGGTGGCCTGTTTCTGTCCATCCCTTCTCAGATGCTCGGCGCATTTTGCTTTTTATTTTCAATTTTTTTACAAGAGCATCTTGCTTGTTGCCATACTCGGGCCTGGGCAAATCATGCATAAAATACGCTTGAATTTCGATGAGGCAATAGCGGTCCCCATTATAGGTAAAAACCACTGGTCATTCAACTAAAGTGCACGTAATGTCCGAATAAAAAACAGAAGAAGAAAAGAAAACAGAAGCCGTTGTCTTGACTTCTTCAGAATAGAAGTTGGAATTGGTTTTTGGCCAGCAAGAAAGGTGGTCCCACAATCTTAAATTCCGAACGGCTCCAATTTGGTCTCAGCGTTTAACCTCCATTGGATTCAGTGCACGTTCCAACTGTAACGTGTTAAAGGACCCACTGATAAGTTTCAGGGGAACCATGGTGTTTGTGTTAAGATTTCTGTCATTTTTATCCAATATGGGATTAAGAAGACATGACGAAAACTAGTGCTTATTATGCCGTTTGCAAATTCGATTTTAAGCATCTCTTTCTTTTATTTTTTATTATGTTTGGAATTGAAGTAATAGTTTTGATTTAAAATATTTTTTATTTAAAAATATATTAAAATAATATATTTTATTTTTAAATCATACAAGCATATTAAAATAATTTAAAAATATAAGAAATATATTTTTTTTTAATCAAAATTTAAAAGAACATGATTTGCATCATGTTTCCAAATATATCATAATATAACAACTTGAAAATTGAAAAGTAATCTTAGCTAGTATTTATAGCAATTGATTTTTTTTTTATTAATTCTTATATTATTTTTTAAAATAATTTTTTTTATATTTTTAAAATATTTTAATTTACTAATATTAAAAATAATTTTTTTAAAATAATAAACATTAAAAAAAAAAACAACTTGTAGCCAAACCGTTATATTTCAATGCTACAGCAATAAATAAAAAGATGAATGAATGATGTAAGCAAATAGCGGTAAACTAGAGAAACGTGCTGAACTGAATTTATGCAAAGCCAAGCCAAGTCAACAACAGGAAAAATCCTAAGAAGCCAGTCGGGCTTTGCCAGCGCTTGTGCCTGGAGGACAAACTATCACATGACCAAAATAAGATAAAGCATTAAATAAATAAATAACAGAAAAAGGGAAAGATCAAATAAATAATAATGTAAACAATATAAATAAATAAATAAAGAATAACATTCAAGAATATTGGAGAGGAAAGAAGACGCAAGATATAATTGAAATGAGAGCCCACCATAGTTGGATTGAGGACAGCATCATCGCTTCTGTTCTCCACGGCGACTAGGGTTTTCTTATACTTCTTTTTTCTCTCTGGTACGCACGCATTTTCCTTGTGTCCGAAAACATTTCTCTTTTTTCTTCCCCACAACTCCAGCAGCTCAGATCGTGCCAAGTCACGTTTCCTTGCTGTATGTTGAAAGTGTTACTTAATTTCTTATACCTTTGTTACTTTAATTATATGATATGATTAGTTCATAACCTGTATTTTGTTTTCTCTTAATCCAAAAGAATTCGAGGATTGAATCCAGTCCTTTTGTTCAGATGAGATGATATGAGTGATTAAGCATTATCGATTGATATTGTTTTTTATTAGTCTATTTATTTCCTAATTTATTGCCGGATTTAAGAGAGGATTGTATTACTGTCATTTATGCATTTTCAGCATCAAGTGCCGTTATTTTTTAGTCGTTGAAGTGATTATCAAGTACTATAGTTTCTTATTGATTCTTTTTGTTTTTTCTGGCTTTCTTTAACAGAGGGGTTCTTTTTAATAAGGAAAAGATACATGTTATTTATGATTGATTCTTGAGCCTGGGAGGTGTATAATCTTTGAAAAAGAATTGGTGGTATTGGGTTAGTGTGGATTGATAGCCATGGCTTGGTTTAGAGCGGGTGCTAGTGTAGCAAGGCTTGCCATTAGAAGGACTTTATCTCAGGGTGGATCGTATGCAACGAGATCACGGGTTATACCTTCTCAGAGTAGATATTTCCATTCAACAGTGACTAAGTCTAAGGCGCAAACTGCGCCTGTCCCTCGTCCTGTCCCTCTCTCTAAGCTAACTGATAACTTCTTAGATGGGACCAGTAGTGTTTATTTAGAGGAGCTTCAGCGAGCATGGGAAGCTGATCCAAATAGCGTGGATGAGTCGTGGGATAATTTCTTTAGGAATTTTGTGGGCCAGGCTGCTACTTCTCCTGGAATTTCAGGCCAAACTATTCAGGAGAGTATGCGGTTGCTGCTGCTTGTCAGGGCTTACCAGGTTAATGGTCACATGAAAGCCAAGTTGGATCCACTGGGGTTGGAAGAAAGAGAAATCCCAGATGAATTGGATCCTGCTCTATATGGTTTCACGGAAGCTGATCTTGATAGAGAATTCTTTTTGGGAGTGTGGAAGATTGCTGGATTTTTGTCTGAAAACCGTCCAGTGCAGACTCTTAGGTCCATATTGACCAGGCTTGAGCAGGCTTATTGCGGGAGCATTGGGTATGAGTACATGCACATTGCAGATCGTGAAAAATGTAACTGGTTGAGAGACAAGATTGAAACCCCAACACCTATGCAGTACAATTGTCAGCGGCACGAAGTTATTCTTGATAGGTTAATATGGAGTACACAATTTGAGAACTTCTTGGCCAGTAAGTGGACGGCAGCTAAGAGGTTTGGACTCGAAGGTGGAGAGACTTTGATTCCTGGAATGAAGGAGATGTTTGATAGGTCAGCAGATCTTGGGGTTGAGAGCATAGTTATTGGAATGCCTCACAGAGGAAGATTGAATGTACTGGGTAATGTGGTTCGGAAGCCACTCCGTCAAATATTTAGCGAGTTTAGTGGTGGCACAAAACCTGTAGATGAAGTTGGGCTCTACACTGGAACTGGTGATGTCAAGTATCACTTGGGAACTTCTTATGATCGTCCAACTAGAGGTGGGAAGAGAATCCATTTATCTTTGGTTGCAAATCCTAGTCACCTGGAAGCTGTGGATCCTGTTGTTGTTGGAAAAACTAGAGCCAAGCAATATTACTCCAACGATTCTGACAGGACTAAGAACATGGGGATTTTGATTCATGGTGATGGTAGCTTTGCTGGACAAGGGGTAGTGTATGAAACTCTACATCTTAGTGCACTGCCAAACTATACTACTGGTGGAACCATACATATTGTGGTGAACAACCAAGTTGCTTTCACAACTGATCCAAGGGCAGGAAGATCTTCACAATATTGCACTGATGTTGCCAAGGCCTTGAATGCACCTATATTCCATGTAAATGGAGATGATATGGAGGCAGTTGTTCGTGTGTGTGAGCTTGCAGCTGAGTGGCGCCAGACTTTCCATTCAGATGTCGTGGTTGATTTAGTGTGCTATCGTCGTTTTGGGCACAATGAGATTGATGAGCCTTCTTTCACACAACCCAAAATGTATCAGGTTAGCACAATATATATATATATATATATATATATATATATATATATATATATTCAGTTCCTTTCTCCTCCCTTTGGCTCTCAGTTCATTAGAACCAGCAATCCATGCTAGGTTCTGGATGCAACCTTGTATTTTACAAACTTGTTTATCCTTCACAATATTTTTTTCATTGTTGTTGCTATAATTCTATTTTCTTTTAGTGCTACCCGTTCAACTTCTCTCTTGAGACGTGTCAAGCAGACTTATGACATTTCTGATTGGGGACCTACCAGGTTATTCGGAACCATCCATCAGCTTTGGAGATCTATAAAAAGAAACTCTTAGAATCAGGACAGGTGACTGAAGAAGATATTCATAGGATACAGGAGAAGGTCCTTTCAATCCTCAATGAAGAGTTCTTGGCAAGCAAAGATTATGTTACTAAAAGAAGAGACTGGCTTGCATCTCATTGGTCTGGTTTCAAGTCTCCCGAACAGCTTTCACGTGTCAGAAACACTGGGTATGCTGGCAACTTACTAGTTTTAAATTTAGTTGCCTGTCTCATTTTTGCATTTCTATACTGAAATCTTTATGCTTTAGTTTTTCGCATTTCCATATTGAAATTTTTATGCTCTTATGCAGAGTGAAACCTGAGATCTTGAAGAATGTAGGCAAAGCAATTACGACCCTTCCAGATAATTTTAAGCCTCACAGAGCTGTAAAGAAGGTTTACGATCAACGTGCACAAATGATTGAAACAGGGGAAGGAATTGATTGGGCTGTTGGGGAGGCTCTTGCTTTTGCCACACTGCTAGTAGAAGGCAACCATGTTCGATTGAGTGGTCAGGATGTTGAAAGAGGTACTTTCAGTCATCGTCATTCAGTGATTCATGATCAGGAAACTGGGGAGAAGTATTGCCCCCTGGATCATGTCACCATCAACCAAAATGAAGAGATGTTTACTGTCAGCAACAGGTAATATATCATGTCTTTTTTTCTCTTCTCGTGTTGAACTTTCACTGGGCAGAAAATGCCTCATGCTTCCCTTGAATAGATATAGTTTGGTGCCAAAGACTTGCTTGTGGAAACTTAATAGCCTGCACTATGTGATTATTGAGACCCAGTATTTGTAGTTGAGTTGGTGCTATATAGTGGAATTCGGTTTAACTACTAGCTGTTATGTCTTGTTCACAGCTCTCTTTCAGAGTTCGGTGTTCTTGGATTTGAATTGGGTTACTCGATGGAAAGTCCAAATTCGTTGGTAATCTGGGAAGCTCAATTTGGTGACTTTGCAAATGGAGCTCAAGTGATATTCGATCAGTTCCTGAGCAGTGGTGAATCAAAATGGCTGCGACAAACTGGGCTTGTTGTGCTGCTTCCTCATGGATATGATGGTCAGGGCCCTGAACATTCAAGTGCACGGTTGGAACGATTCCTTCAGGTATTCTCAGCAAAGACTTCTGTGCTCTTTCCTTTTCCTTGCATTCTACCAGATGGTTTCTTACTTCATGGTAATAAGTGGAAGTAACTTTGTCCAACACTAATTATAAGTTTCAAATACCAAATAGCATAACAAATAACAAGAGTTTTGTTACAGACTATTCACAATATCAAAGGAAATTTCATATTTCAAAATAAATTCCCCTTATTATTATTATTTTTAGGTGTACAATCCCAAATTTGTTTGTCTATTGTCCTGCACTTGTACTTCTAAGCGATATTTTACACATTGATGCTAAGATCCACGTTGAGATGTGTTGAACCTTCAAGCGGGGAAATTGAAGCAGTTTCACTATAAGCTGGCATGTCCCTGCATAAATTTGATTATGAGAGATTTTAACAAATGTATCTCTCTGTTAAATAAATCACATGATTATTAGATACCCATTATGATTACAGTTTAATGATTGATGTCTTACAACAGAATTTAATGATTATATTATTCTGTCACATGTATATCAGGTACTACAGAGCCTAATTGATGACTGCTTAAGCCATGGACCAATCAAAATATTCCATACAATTTATTTTCTTTGTCCAATTTGATTTTGTTGGATGCTCAAGGAATATGAAAGTTTGTCTGATCAGTGGACATGTCACTTCTTTGTATTCTGTCATATGCATCTGTTCTGGTTTATATAAAGATAGCCCTTAATGATGTCTTATTTTCAATCTCATTGTAGATGAGTGATGACAATCCTTTTGTTATACCCGAGATGGAACCAACTTTTCGTAAGCAAATCCAAGAATGCAATTGGCAGGTTGTAAATGTTACAACCCCTGCTAATTACTTCCATGTTTTGCGGCGTCAGGTGAGGGACTATTATTAATCACTTTCCACTGTCCCGACAGCTTTCTGCATTTTCTCATATGGTTTTTGCTTCATCTTGTAGATACACAGAGACTTCCGTAAGCCCCTTGTCGTAATGGCTCCCAAAAACCTACTTCGTCACAAGGACTGCAAATCAAATCTCTCGGAGTTTGATGATGTGCAAGGCCATCCTGGTTTCGACAAACAGGGGACCAGATTTAAACGTCTCATAAAGGATCAGAATGACCACTCAGACCTTGAGGAGGGTATCAGGCGTCTGGTTCTTTGCTCTGGAAAGGTGTGATGTGCACTTCTGGTTGTTGCTTGTTCTGAATTTCACTATTTTATGTAGCCTAGAGGATGTTAGTTTTGACATTTGAAATCCTTGCATGCAGGTTTATTATGAGCTTGATGAAGAGCGTAGAAAGGTTGAGGCAAAGGACATTGCAATTTGTAGGGTTGAACAACTATGCCCGTTCCCATATGATCTCATCCAGCGCGAGCTTAAGCGATATCCAAGTAATTCTTCTTAAACTTGTAACCTGAGTATTACAGCAATGATATTCCATGTTATCAATTTCACCTTCATGGTTTTATGGGTTTTCTGGTCTCCTCAAAGCACATCATATGAGATTTAGTTACTGCACAGTAGAGTAAAATGGCGGGTCAATTTCTTGTAAGATTCCAGCAAGGTGGTAATAGCCGCAAGTTGTTTGGGGGAGATTGGAGTTGGGTGTGTGATTTCATATTTGGGGCGGTTAAACTTGAATTTCTTGTTTCTCTTTCCTAAGCTACCTTATCTGTTGACATCTTGAGGAACCATATATTGACGCATTTTTGTCACTATTTCTTGTCAGGTGCGGAGGTTGTTTGGTGCCAGGAAGAACCAATGAACATGGGCGCATACAGTTACATTGCACCGCGCCTATCCACTGCCATGAAAGCATTGGGCAGGGGAACTGTGGACGACATCAAGTATGCTGGACGCGGGCCATCTGCTGCAACAGCCACTGGTTTCTACCAGATGCATGTGAAGGAACAGGCAGAACTTCTGCAAAAGGCCATGCAACCTGAACCAATACAAATTCCTAATTGAAGCTTTTGCATACCGTCGAGTACAAAGTCTAAGAACAATAATAAAATATTTATACACCAAAGTTGTGTTGGCGACTTGATACCATTTACATCTCGCCTTGTTTAGGCGGCTGCTTCTTTTTTATCCCTTTCACCCAAAAACTTCTAGCCAAGGCACCTTGGTTTTTTACACAAGCGAAGTTGCTCTTCGAGATGTACTGTCTTGCATTACAAGAAGGAAATAATTGTCTTTATTGGAACATGATTTGCAGGAACATGACGTTCTTTTTTTTATTTAGAGCTAAGATTTCTATTCTCGTCTTAGAGCTGACGTGTTTTTGTTTTTTTTTCCTGGAATCTTATTTTTTGTGATGGTTTCAGGTGCTGAGATTGTTTGGTGTCAGGAAGAGCCAACATTTACATGGCACCCCGTCTTTGCACAGCTATGAAAGCAATGTGCATAGGATCCTGGGAGGATATCAAGTACGGTGGCAGGGATCCATCTGCTTCCCACAGCCACTGGCTTTCTTCAGGTTCTCAAAGACGAGTAGGCTCAGATCGTCCAGTTAGCCATGCAGCCTGCACCAATCAAGTTCCCCTGCTGAACCACCCGTTCAAAACCCCACTCGGATAATAATTATATGACCCACTGAGAAGCATAACAATATTACACACACACGACCCCCGATTTATTTGATGTTTATGGCAATACATCATCCCTCCAAATTGCCATTATTAGTTGTAGAACTACGATGATACAATCTTAATATTGATGCCACCGCAGCATATGACATTAAAGCATTAAGCATCTAATTAGCAGACTTCCGAGATAATAATAATTTAATTATTAAATCTCTGCTGAGTGAATAGAACAACTATGAGACAGATCATGCTGTAATCATAATTGTTAACCTTAAACAAATTTAATTGAATGGATACAGAAAAAAAAAATTCATTTAATCCACAAGGCTGTTTCTTACGTTCTGCAAAAGTCACGTGAGACGACACCAACCCCTTCAGATTGCCTGAAGTATGCATGTCATGCATTGATATGGAAATCTATCTAGTTAATTACTACTTGAAAAATAAATCACATACATGGCACTTCTTCCATCTATATCCTGCCACGTGCATGATTTTGTGATTCATTTTGGATACGCCAAACAAACGATTAATGCTTTTGACTTTTGTCTGTCACCCAGCCGTGTCTTCTTCATAGGAAAATGATCCCTGTCTGTTCTGATTGCACCTGCTGATTAAAATCTTGAGTTTGTTGTAAATGCATGATTAGAATACGACCGCGTATTGTTGTTAGATGGAGGATATCATCTTTTTTTAATACAACAAGAGAACTTGAGCTCATCAATGTTGGCTGACGAAGAACCCTTATGAACATCATCAAGAGTCAAATCGTGTGTTTAGAGCTACGTACTCCAGTTATTGATTTGCATTAGTGGTGAGTTACAGGTCAGCATCATTAATTAACCATGGGCTCCCAGATAATGATCAAACTCGGCTCAAATGAAAACCATTTGCTTTCCTCTTTTAGAATGGTCGACTGCCTGAATGCATTAGCGCTTTGCAGTCTTACAATATAGTGGGCAATATTGAATAAATTAAAAGTTTGTACGTAACAAGATAAAAGTAATTTAGCACTCATGCAAGAATCAAGAACCAGATTAAAAGTATTATTCTTAATGGTGCGTGATCGAGTTTACACTAACTATAGTACATGAACAGCGCTAGCAAGAACCGAGAGGTTTCCTTACTTTTTGGTCTCTCGTAAAACCATGGGCAAGAAGACATCGAATTTAGTGACTTACTACATAAATAGTAAATACTGCTATATACATACGAGATAGCGGTAGCCGTTTCCTTATCATGGAATCATTGCTAAACTTGATATGGACAGTGCTTTCAAAAAGTAGTCTCTGTAAGGTGACTTGGTAACAATATTTCAACTCACACATGCATGCATGTTGAATCTACAAGTTTTTTAATTTTCTAGTTCCCGGCCCTGAAGAAGATCTGGATCGAGGAATGTTCCTCGTCCTGTTTTGTATGAAGGCCTCTCCTTTTTCGTATGAACGATTGATGTTGCAAAACTCTCAATATTTCTCTTGAAGAATAATAATAATAAAAAAAAAAACAAGAAGAAGAATGCGGTGTTGGTTCCTATATATTAATGCCCTAGAGGTAAACAGCGCATGCAAATCACTCCGTGGCAACTCGACATTGCTTGAGTATGAGATGGATTGCAATTGTTGCTGAAAATAAGTAAAATATATATAGCCTCCATTATAGAAAAAAGATATATAATGAGAAGTTGAAACAAAATGCCTTTGTACTTCACCTGCTTTAATTTAGAGCTAGCCACTACTAATCTCAACCCCACAAACCACAATGTTTCTCGTAACTTGACCTCAACTCTCATTGGCAAATCTATTTAATAAATCAAGAAAAAAAGGGCAAGAATCTAGATTAAACTGTTTGATAATTGAATATTCCGTCACTTCCCACCAAATTAATTATCAAGAATTCTTACTGAGATATTATTAAGGAATTGATTTGTAACTGTGGACGGATATATGGTGTTTTTTTTTTCTTTCTTTCTTCTTCTCTTTTTTTTGAAAAATGATTGCTGGTTTTCTTGTTCTAATGGAAGCCAAATGTGATCTTTCATAATAAGGTTTGTTAGTGGAGTCCCTAGACTCAAACAAAGACGTATGCATATTGTATTGATCAATTAGGAACATTATATAAGCAAGCTATTCCATCCTCACTCAACTCATAAGCTTCTTCCATTTAACTCACAAGCTCTTTACATTGCGAGGAGAAAGATTGAAAGATATTGAGAGAGAAGAATAAGTAAAATGGCAACAGCGTCGTCCTCTTACGACAGGGCAAAGCCATTTTTTGCTGTGATACTCTTGCAATTTGGCTATGCCGGCATGTTCATAATTACTAAGCATGCTCTGGATGAAGGGATGAGCCAACATGTTTTGGTAGTCTACCGGCATGCCGTTGCCACCATTGTCATTGCTCCATTTGCCATAGTTTTTGACAGGTAAGGGTCTTTATGCATGCATTATTAATTAATATTACTGTTAGTCAAATAAACATTATAAGAACTAACTCTATATATTCACTGATATTTTATGACAGGAAAGTAAGGCCAAAGATGACCCTTTCCATCTTTTTTAAGATCATGTTACTGGGCTTGATGGAGTGAGTATCCTGACTATCACAAAATTAAGAATCTCGTTTTGATCACCTTAATTTTACAAGATTCTTCCAGCATTGATTTTTTTTTCTTTTTTTTCACCTTCGTTTAACTGTAATAGTATTGTGCAGGCCAACGATTGACCAGAACTTGTACTATACTGGCATGAAGTATACCACGGCAACTTTTACTTCTGCTATGTGCAATGTTCTTCCGGCTTTTGCATTTTTGATGGCTTGGGCCTTGAGGTAATGCACCAGCCACAACCTGCATATTAATTTGTAGCCTAGTAGGTTGCACGAATTACGCTTGTGTATGTATGTGAGCCATATATCCCAGCGATTTTATATCTAGCTATATATAAAGTAAACTAATTCTGCTATGATTTCGTAGGATTGAGCAGGTTAACATCAGAAAAATGCATAGCCAGGCAAAGATAATTGGGACCATAGTCACAGTGGGAGGGGCTATGCTTATGACCCTAGTTAAAGGAACTCAGTTGGATTTGCCGTGGACTAGAGGGTATGATCAACAAGCATCTACTAGTGCACTAACCAAGCAGGATCCTATTAAGGGTGCTATTATGATTGCCACTGGTTGCGTCTGTTGGGCTAGCTTCATAATTCTCCAGGTAATTAACCTATAACATTAAAACCGACAATTTTAGGAACGTTCGTGATAATAATTTTGTCTTCGAGCAAGTCTTTCGGTCTTAATCTATACGATCAACGTGAGGTCGTTCGAATTGAGAAGATTTATGTGTGTGTTTTTTCCACAGTCAATAACATTGAAATCGTACCCAGTTGAGCTCTCCCTTACAGCTTGGATATGTTTCATGGGAACTATTGAAGGTTCCATGGTAGCAGTTGTAATGGAAAGAGGAAATCCCTCAGCTTGGTCTGTAGGCTTGAATTACAAACTATTAGCTGCTGTTTACAGTGTAAGTATAATATTTAAATCTATCTACATCTTTTCTCTTTCCTTTTATGTCTCCAAATTAAAGAGGAAACTAACAGTTTTTAATTTATACTAATGTTTTTTGCAGTTGACTTGAGGAAGGATACTGATTTCATTTCCTTACATTGGCTATTATTTTGAATACAGGGCGTAATCTGTTCCGGGATTGGTTACTATGTGCAAGGATTGATCATGAAGCGTAAAGGACCTGTTTTTGTGACTGCCTTTAGTCCCTTAAGCATGGTTATCGTTGCAATTTTGGGCTCCTTTTTCTTGAAAGAGATATTATGCGTAGGAAGGTAAAGAGTCTAAAGACTTATTGCTAATATATAGTGGGTATTACAGGCCCCGCAATGTATATTGTTGATTAGTGTTTAACTTATGGATAACGTAAAATACTCAGGAATTTCCACTGATCAGATATGGGATCATACATTGTCAACCTTTTCGGGAGTGTTTGGCTAATGAAATCCTCTTACAGAAAAAGGGAACTAGTAAAAAATGTAATTCCAAGAATTATTTTATTTGCCGTGGACTAATTGAACAAGCCACTGTTTCTTTGTAGGGTTATTGGAGCAGTAGTCATTGTTACCGGCCTATATCTAGTGTTGTGGGGTAAAAGCAAGGATCAACCTCCATCCGACTCAAGCGATGACAAAGCAGAAGCCATTGTTACACAAACTGCTACCGAAATGCAGGAGAGGACGGAGACTGTGGATCAAGAATTTGTTGCTATTGATATTACCAAAGTAAGAAGCACCGATGAATCGATCTGATTGAAGGAATGCAAGTCTGAAATGATACTATTTACTGCTTATAATTTCATCGTCGTTGTACTTATCTACCGAGTTCAATCAATGCAATGTCTTGTGTTTGGTTTTTGTGAGATCGATATCAGAACCAAATAGTTTCAGCCAGATTGATGGTTCGACTAAGACTTAATAGGCTATCTAGGAATTAAGTTAATTTAAGCACTTGGTGTATCATTTCTCCTTTTCGCCACTCTTTAGTGCTCACTTAGTGGAGGCAATCGCAAATTGCCCCACGCTCCTCCTTAACGATAACGTTTACTGTGCTGAATTAAGAAATCCAAGCAGTGAAACAATTGGATCATCACATTCCTTATGTGCGTGTGAGGGAGTTTTTTTTTTTTGTCTTGTTCTTTGTTTAGTGTAAGAAGGGCCCCCTTTTTTCTCTCCTTTTTTACTAGAGATTGTTTGCAAGTTAACTAGAAAATTAAATCCCGTTGCAGACTATAAAACGCAGCCCTTCTAAAATAATAGAAGATGGAATTATTATTCTATAAAAAAAAGGGAATTAGGTCGAGTCAAATTAAGTACACAGATGGGTTTAATTTAGCCTAGGCTTGAAATGAACCAATGGAAGGACAAACCTTTATTATGGAATGAAAGAAACTGCATCTCACAGTTTTGACATTCCCAAAAACAAATTCGACTTCTCCTTCTTTGTTTCTGGTAGAGATTCAAGACCCTGCTAAACACTCGAGTGCCCACCAAGAATATACGCATCCAGCTTAGTCAAGATTTACTGATCGAGGTGCTTGCTGCTGGCAAACGATGCCTACGTACAGTTCGAGGATAAAAAAACGAGCAAAGGATCAAGCTCCAAGGTTCGATGTTAGCTCCGAGCCATAACTCAAAGATGCAAGCATAATTCAAGTCCGATTGTTATATATATATATATATATATATATAAAACAATCGGACTCTTCCGAAAGGATTGCATGCCAGAATAAGAAATGATCAATTTGCTCGATCGTTGAAATGAAAGGGAACATGAAATGGAAAAAAAAAAAAAATTAAGTTATAAATAAAATATAAAAATATAGGGATTAAATAATAATTCCAGCTGAAACTACAAGGACATTTTTGCTAAACTATCTTTTTTAATCTTTAGAAATCTATCACGTCCAATTTAGATAAATACAGTCCAATCTATTTTTTTTTTTTTTCGCGAAGTCAATCTACCCCAATTTAACTAGTGTTATTTTTATTTAAATCATCTGTGCCAAAAAAAAAAATTAAAGTTTTATTAGGCTATTAGCTATAAGTGTGTTCGGTTGTGCATTCAAAAAATATTTTTGATTTTTAAATTTTAAATTTTTTTTAGATAATTTTAATATGCTCATATTAAAATTAAATTTTTAAAAAATTTTATTTTAAAAAATTTGAAAATAAGAAATATTTTAAAAAAATAACTGGAAATTGAAAATTCTTTTATGAGCCCATAGTGTCCGTTTACGGAAGGTAGTTGGGCTAGGTTGTCCATGGGTCACAGGAATCCAAACCAATAGAAACAGCGTTAGTGGACCCATGGGCATTTGTTGGCCCTTAAGCATCTAAAGAAAAGATTGAATTCGGCGGAGTCCAGTTCACTTAACAAGTGGGCTGTAATTAGTCCAGGCCTAAAGTTATTAAGCTTTGCATCCTACGGTCCAGCATTCTCCCCCGCTTTTCTCTGGTCAAGATTCAACTCAAGAGCCTCCCTCCCGCTAAACACTCGAAAACCCGCCAGGAGCGGAAAACAGCCCTGTCATGATCGAGTGCATGAATTCGGAAATCGGAATCATCCCTGACGCGTGGCTTGCTCTTTTTAGACCTACAGCTATAAATTGGTCAAATTTTTTTATTTTCCAAAACACAGCTTGCAAAACTACTTCTATGTATACGTGTTGTGTTTAATTCCAATCAATGGAGTCTAAATACGTGTACATGCTGATGTTATTATTATTATTATTATTATTATTTTGCGTTGCAGTATAATAATTATTTAGTGCCCGTGATGCTGCTTCAGTCCACCACTTACATCCGAGAAACTTGTGCAATCCATCATATAAATTTGATTATATTTGTCAAAAATTATTATAATTTTAAATTTTAAATTGGAGTTTTAAAATATAATTTATATTAATTTTTAATATATCCTTTTAAGTAATGAAATTTTGAGTTTAAAATTTGCAACAATACATATTACTTTATAATATTAGTTAATTTTAATTGAAGAGAAAATAAAAATATTAAAATTCAAACTCATTTTATTATCAAAGTTGTAATATTATGTTAAATAATTATTTTAATTTAAAAATTTAAAATCTTATACGGGACATAAATATAAAAAATCAGCTTTTTGACACTATTTCCCCCCTACTAGTTCCCTTTCTACTCCTCCATGGATCACCATGAGCCATCACCAGCATCGGCTGCGCTACCAAAAGCAAGCCAAAACTCCTCCCTCCAGGACAGAAGAAAATAGAGAGGGAATAGGGAAGAAAACAGTAGGAAAAGCGAAGAGAAAAACAAACAAGAAAGAGAACACAACCCGTAACCCTCACCTTCAACAACCTTCACCATGGACCAGCACCATAAGCAACCTTTTCTCCACCGTGACCAGCCCTGCATTAATCATAGCTCACACGTCCAAAAATGTAAACTCAAAAAAGAAAAGAAATGCGTGTTAATGATTACGCACAACCAAGCAGCTTTCTATTATAAGTGATGTGCTATTAGTTCTGATTGGACTATAAGTTGGTCGAGGATGTAACAATGTTTAGCTAATTTTGAAACTTTGTATTAAAAGATGATATATTCCCTCGGTAAGATCGATATTGATACTGACTCATATCTCTTTCATGTATTAATTAATGGCCGAGGATGTTAGTTCAAGGTGGATGAAAAATAATCTAATCATCTAGCAAGATGCTCCCAACTGATCATATCTATATCCATCATTTATACATAAATGCATTGATCGCTAGTAGAGAATTCTAGTCAGCATGATACATTTTGAGGAAATCGCTTCTGGCTTTGATGTTTTCTGTACTGGGTTTTGCCCTAAAAAGAAAAGTTGCTCCCACACGTAATGTAATCTATAGATGATCCAAAGAGTGTGGCGTGATGGTAAAGAGCCATAAATCTGCACAGCAGGTCTCGAATTCGAGTCAGGGCATGCATGGGTTTTCTCGAATACAAAAAAAAAAAAAAGTAATCTATAGATGAACACATGTTTTAATCTTACGTTCACATCCTTGCTAAAGAGCGAAAGGCAAGAGGGTTCTATAAAGAGCTCTTGGCACAAGCAGTTTCTCTTGCATTTGGGTGTAGTGTTGTTGTTGTCTTAAACACCATTGATCAGAGCAAAGTACTCTAGCTATGTCCATGGAGTCCTTTTTTAGCCTTTACAATCAAGCAAGGGCATATTTGCTTGTGATTTTCGTGCAATTTGGCTACTCGGTAATGTCTATACTTGCCAAGCTCGCTTTGAATCTAGGGATGAAGCCATACGTACTAGTAGCCTACAGAATGGCTGTTGCCTCTATTCTCTTTACTCCATTTGCTCTTGTCTTAGAAAGGTCTCTTTGATGTCTTTCTCCATATGTGTTTTCATGTCAATAGTCTGCAGAAACTAACAATTATCTTGGTTTAATAATGCTGCACAGAAATTCAAGGCCAAAGATGACTTTGTGGATGTTCGCCAAGATAACATTACTGAGCTTTTTTGAGTAACAACAACAAGCAATTGCTTTATTCATTGTCTCTAAACATAGTTTATATATAAAGTTTATGCAATTGCTAATGTTTTTCCGTATTTGTTACCTTTACAAGGCCAGTGCTAGACCAGAACTTGTTCTACGCTGGGATGAAAATTACTACACCAACTTTCGTGCTTGCAATGTGCAATATTCTTCCGGCCATGACATTTGTTATGGCTTGCATCTTCAAGTAACCCTCGATACGCTTGTGTGTGTTGGCTAGTACTATGATGTAGTTATTGATTTTAGGTTACAAAGACAAGGCTGATTTTGCAGGCTTGAGAAGGTGGATATGAGGAGGCTGCACTTCCAGGCAAAGGTGGCTGGGACGCTGGTGACAATTGGAGGAGCGATGCTACTTCCATTAGCTCATGGACCATTACTAAATTTGCCATGGACCACGAGGAATTTCTGTCGCGGTCAATCTGCACATAGCACACACATCCAAGATCTCATTAAGGGTGCTGTTATGGTTATATTTGGGTGTTTAAGCTGGTCAAGTTTCATTATTCTGCAAGTAAGAAATCATCTGAACTATGATAGCTGTAATTATGCCATCATCTTACACAAATAGAGGGCCTGTGATTAATCAATTAAAGTAGTGACATCTTTCGGTGCTTTTAATGTTACTTCGCTACAGGCAATGATTCTAAAATCATACCCAGCTAAGCTTTCCCTTGCTGCTTTAATGTGCATAATGGGCACCGTGGAAAGCACCATACTGACCTTTGCAGTGGAACGAGCCAACACTGAGGTCTGGTCTGTATACTTCGATGTCAGACTTTTAGCTGTTGTTTATGGTGTAAGAAACTCCAAGTTCGAGCAACATCATTTTCAGAATTTGCTGTGTAATACATGCGCGTTATCTTATTCACTCCAGGGATTAAACAATTCCTCACTTGATTGGCAGGGAATACTCTCAGGACTAGCTTACTACATTTTCGGATTGTTGGTAAAGGAAAGGGGTCCGGTGTTTATGAGTGCTTCAAATCCTCTAAGCCTGGTTATGGTTGCAATTTTGGGGTCCTTCATCTTCAAGGAGAAATTCTATCTAGGCAGGTACGCATCGTGTCTCCTCTCTGTCAACCTCCGAGTGAATCAAGCAACGGTGAGCTAACACAGCAGTCAATCATTGGTGTAGGGCTATAGGCGCCATCGTGATCATTCTAGGCCTGTATCTTGTTCTATGGGGTAAGAGCAAGGATCAAACTACAACATCAAACGGTGGCAGTGGAACACCATATGAGCAAACAGCTAGCGCGGTAGGAAATTTACAGGCTTCTAATCATGACTTGGTTGCCAGTAATGTTAATGCAGCATGAACCCTGGATGAACCTCTTTAAAGAACCTAACTCAAGGTGTCTTCAGTTTTCCATAGGACAAGCTCCATTGAGCCTAATATACCCTAGCATGATTATTAAGATTTTTGCTTCAACAAATGTTAAAATCAGTACAAAACAGAGACGGACCAATCTGTTTTTTCAATAAGCAAAAGTGTGTGTGTGTGTGTGTGTGTTGTCTCAGTAAACAAGCATATGGAACAAACTTATAGATTGATCTAGAGCAGTCTGAACAGTCATCTTGTGCTTTATACGAGCGAAAATAAAACCACAAGCACTCGCATGATGAAAAGCAAAAAACAGGGGGACACTGCTTCCATCATGAGTTCACCAATAGACCTTTGCTCTTTGCCTATGTAATGCTATTCCTCAACCACGGATTGTTATTCTATATCACTTCAATGAAAACGAATGCAACAAAACTGGACCTAAAATTGACAGATGTCCACTTTTTACTGGAAAAGCTAGAGGTCGAAACAGAAATATAGCTTAGTCTACATAAAGTTTAGATGAGTGCAAGAATGAGATAGAATGTATCCCATGATATTTGCACATGGCGGTTTTATCTAAGTTAAGAAAAAGATTTGGAACTTAGGACAAGTATATCCATGTGGTGATGCAAACCAGGGATTTACACATCTCCATAAAGTTTTTTTCACATTATCCTATATTAGCAACCGCCTATGGTGCATGACAAAGTATAATAGGCTTTTTGCACAACTTAATCAAGCCTATCCCTGTCATGTGAAAAAGAAATAAATTTGCCTCCTAAGCTAACATGGTGGAAGCACCTCTAATCCCAGTCATGCATGCACAAACACAGTGGTCTGCCAATAACAGAAGAAGTCCAAAAACTTAAATTCTATTTTGAAAGGATAAAAAAAAGTTAAATAAACAGTCCTCTCAAAATTAATAGAAATCCCAAAACGAGTCTATAAATTACCAGAGAAATATGCTTCTATGCACAGAACACATGCCACCTCGCTTGTTCTAAAAGCAAGGTCTTCATCTCAAGATGGCACAGTGACTTCATCCTTTCCATAGATGCGCTGAAGTTCACGGGTGGCAGCTTGATATGATGCTGACGAGAGGAAGAGGAGAAAAAACTTCGTTGAGAGAGAATAAATAACTAATATTTATCTCTAGTATTTGTGCAAGGCAGTCACATAAACTCATCTAAAACCACTACTTACCTTTCCAGATACGGAAATTCTTCTGATTAATAGCAGACCCAGTAACAGTTTGGATTGCATTAAACAGCACCTCCTGAGGAGTGTTCTTCAGCTCTTGAACTACTGCATAGACAGTCTTCCCATTCTCAAAGAAAATATGGTTATTGGGATGCTTGGTCTTGCAGTTAGCATGACGCTCAAATTCATATGCATTCAGAGCCTGCATGGTGCATCCCGAATCATGAAATAGTTTTCAATACTTCATCAGTTCTGTTTCAAGACACTAAACAATATTTAGAGTTGCATACCTTGTTAGAGCCGCATTCTTTGCAACCACATAAATACCCAGTCCCTTTTATGATTCCTTGAAGAGTTTTCTGCCAAGAAGAAGGATATGCATTTTAACGTGGGAACATTAATCAGTAAGAAATATTTATCCTTGATATACGCAGATTGACATCTCAACATAATATATCAATCTCACCTCCCTTGACCAGGAAACGTATTTAACAGGGGCCCCATCAAGCAAGCCAGTAGATAGCAAGCTCTTGACATTTGAAGGGAAGTTGTTAGCAGGGACCTTCTTCGATGTCTTCAGCTCTTTATTCTTAGAGGTAGAACCAATTGGTGTCTTTGGCTCTTTATTCTTGGGGGCTGCATTGATTGATGCCTTTGGCTCTTTACCCTTGATGTCAGTATCAGTTTTGGAATTAGCTTCCAGAGCACTATTTAGCTGTGGATCAGCAATGATCTTCGGAGCACTATCAGTATTCAACTGTGGATCTGCATTTGCCTGGGGCAAAACATTCTGAGCCGATACTTCTGAAGTTTGAGCTGTGTCCTGATTGCTCACTAGCAACTCATAGCCAGTAATAATATTGCCAGAGGAACAGGTCTCAGGTTCATCATCAAAGCCTCCAAAAGAAATGGCATTGTTATCACCCTTGTTGTAGTTGTGACCCATAGATAGAATACCAGAATTCTCTTTGTCCTGGGCAGGTGCCATGGATGCAATGTCAGAATCTGCCTTGTCATATGTTGGACCATTTGATATGATATTATCTCCTCCCTTGCTAAATGAGGAACCCATCAAAATGAAGTTTTCACTTGTTTTATCATAGGAGGGTCCCATTGAAATGAAATTATCATGTCCCTTATTGTAGGAGGGAGCCATTGATATGAAATGGTTATCTTCCTTGTCATAAGAGGGAGCAATTGTTATAAAATTGGCATCCTCCTTGTCAAAGGGCTGGCCCCCTGATAAGATCTCTCATCTCCTTTGTTATAATTGTGGCCCATTGATATGAAATTTCCATCATCCTTACTAAATGCATGACGTATTGAAATGAAATTGCTATCTGCCTTGCTGAATGTGGGGCTGATTGAGATGGTATTCTCATCCCCGTTATTATAAGTAGAGCCTAAAGAGATGGTGTTGCTTTCTCTCTTATTATAGGCAGGACCCATTGAAATTATATTGTCATCTCCTCTAGCATATGAGTGCCCCACTGATGAAGAATTGTCATTGCTCGAGTCTCTAACTTGATTGACTTTTACTTTTCTGATGCCACCAAAACTAATGGATGCAGATGGATCTTCAATGTTATGAGACATAGACAAACCCATAGAGCAATTGCTGCCATATATGAAATCCTTTCTTCCCATGTTCATATTTCCATTGCCAGAAGAAAGAAAATTGCTACCATTGTTAGGCCGCAATGGTTCAGGCCCAAACAGACGGTCACTGAAATGTCCTGAAACTGACTGGAAGCTGGAAGTATTATTCCATGGAGAAATGTTCATGTGTGACATTCCTGCAACTGGCCTGTTGTTGCTAGAATGTTAGACTGCTTGTTTCTTGTTGCTGAACAATTCAGGTCCAGGGCTATCCATAAACCACTGATGACTACGCTTTGCTTCCATTCTCGAGGAATTATCAAAACCTACATCTCCATCATTTAAACACCCGGCATCTCTGGTAATCCAAAAGCTTTTGTGCTGGAAAGACGGTCAAAATACAAGAGTAATCTAAGTTGCAATCATAAATCAACAAGACTAGATAGGAATAAAATTGAGGATTCCATATTCCAAAAATGCATTGCATAGGGGAAAGGGACATGCAATAGTGCCAAACAAACTCCTATGGACAGATGTGGATTAATCGATAGCAACTTTCAAAAAAGCAAAAAGCATGCACCTTTTAGGTTAAGTTGGTAAATGAGTTGTTGCTCGATAAATGGAAAGAACATGTTCATTGTGAAGAAGAATTTTAGTGATTTGATGGAATAGAACTTAAATATCATGAAGCCCCCCGTCCCTCAAGATGTTGACACTCAACCCTAGCCGCTCATGCTTTGTCAACAGCATTGTTGCTCTCTTACCACCTTTTGGTTTGCTCCTTTGAAATTGGCCTTTTTCTTTTCAAGAGAGGTAAGGCATGTGCTCACACAAGTCATCAACAAAACATGGAAGCCATGGTACTGACCTAACAAGCCCCTAAGGATTACCCCAACAACCCTTCAAGGGTGTTTGCCTGATGAAATCCCTATAGGTGTTGACCTAACAACCCTTCTACAATGGCAGATTCTTCATGTACTTAGATTACTCAAAACTAGTTAAGGATTTTTTTCCTGTATGTTTGATTTTGATTCTTTTAGGAGTTCATAGATAAAATACATTTTAGGTTTTAGTTTCCTTTTCATGCTCTTTTCCATGTACCTTGTTTACTATGATTTTGTTATTGGATTTCATTTTATTATTTATTGTTGCAAAAAAAAATAACAAATTTAAGTTCAAATAAATTCAAACTAAATGACTAATATTCTTAACATTGAGTGTGAATCAACTAATGCAACATACCTATCTTAATTCTCACGTGTGATCTGAACTCTATAGAAGAAAATGGTTGGAATGGAAAAATTAAATCGATAAAGTTGAGTAACCTTGAAGTACATGATCTTTCAAACTCTATTTAAATCATCAAGGCTCATGAAAAGGTATAGAAATAATTGTGTGATTCTTGCCCTTAGTTGCACATTGCAAAATATGGGCTTTAATCATGTTAGGAAACTGATTCCCAGTTTAAACAAATGAAGTTCAAATCTAGAATCGTCATTAAACTCAACTCTAGAACATAATTCCTTCTTGCCTACAACATGGCTCCCTACATCCTCCCTTTAGCATTTGCTCTAACCTAGTAACCTTGTATGGTTACAAATTGCAGCCGGCATTTCCATCAGTTTATAGGTTTTCGAAAGGGGTTAGTTCTCTCCTTGAACTTTTCTCTGAAGGTTTCATTGTAGCTGGACAGTTTTCCATTGAACTCTGCCCTCGGTTAAGTCATAAGCCTTTAAATTAGTTCCCCATAGAGAAACATTAGGGGGTCCATCCTTGCAGTTTGAGGACAACTTCCAAGAAAGAAAAGTGATGATCATTGTGTATGTTTGAATGTTGGAAATCAAATCTTAAGATTTCTAACTGTACAAGTCACGCATTCTTGAAGACATTTAAAATTCAAAGTGGAAGAAGGTCAGAATACAGAACTTGTAAGTTATTAACTAATCTGGCTCGATGAGAGAGCAGAAAAAAGCATTGGTTTTCAATAAAGGTTCTCGCATATGGATGTTTCTGACCATATCTCAGGAGAACTGATTCTTTCAAAAACAAAGTATGTCACAACTTTTTTATTAGGAAGGAATTACCTAATATCAGACAAGGGAGTATCTTCAACGGATTTCCTCACTAGAATTGAGAAGATTTGCTTGGTATAAATGTCTCATTAATTACTAAGAGAAAATTCTCATGGGGAACTTTTTCATATAACAAGGTACCCCACTCAAGTGCCTAGATGCCCCAAATGCACTAGGCAAGTCCATCGACTTCAAACCAGGTCAACAATGTGGTGAGTGGAGCACATTCACTTGTCAGCTCAGATTACTCCATGAGATAAAAAAAAATTAACTGTCTTCCAGCAGGCAAGCTTTCTGCCAACACTCCAGATTTCCCAGCCATATTCTTCCCCTGAAGCTCCTATATCCAGCTCCATTTGAGCCCTTAACCACTCCTATCTTAACTTAACATGTTAAGAACAAGATAACTCTCACATCATTATTTACTTAAGGCAAAAGCAAAAGTAAGGATGATAAAATCATCCTCACAATACCTCGCCCCACAAAATTGTAGACGTAAATGAGGTTACAATAAAACTATCTCAAATTATGGATCAGCATATTTGGATATACTTAAACAGTTTGCAATACAGAAACAGGCACAACAAAATAAACAATGAAAGATATTGTTCCAATACAGTGAAGGATTTAGAGAGCAGAAGTGAAGACAAGTAACAAGCATCAAATATAATTAAAAGCCAGATATTGATAACCAAATCTAGTACCAAATAGACAAATAACAATCAAAGAACAAATAAACACTCGAAAAAACATAATCAATCACCCTATCTAAACGGAACCAGACTGTGAATATAGCATTTTCTATAGAACAAACAAAAACTTGAATAAAAAATTCCAAGACTACCATTTTTTGCAGTTAGCCAGTTCCACGGAGACTCCGGTGATTTCCACTCGAAACTCGAACCCCTACTTTCACGAGCAAACACCGCTCCTTACTACGCCGTTTCGCTCATTTACACCATTGATCACGATCAAGCTCAGACAATCTGCAAAACAAATTCAAAAACCAAAACCTAACCGTTTTAAATTAAAAAACAATGAAAATCAAACTTCGATCAATTATGGATAACATTCATTTAAAACCGTCTAGAGATAGTAAAATGAACAGTTCTAGTGAGAGAAACAAGCTCGAAATGATCAAAACTGTAATCATCAAAATTCAAAAGCACACAGTATGTGCACGCAGCGCGAATGGCATGCATAGTGACGGTTAGTAGACTTGATAATTGAGAGGGAGACTGGTACCCGTACCTTTAGCCGGGAAGATCGCTGGGGAAACTCCCGGCAACTGCAAGTGTGAGTGAGTGTTTTTTTTTCCTTTTCCTTTTCTTTAATTGTTTTTTTTCTTTTGGCTTTTTTTTTTTAGAGAGAGAATGAAAATATAAAACGACTCGTGTCCGCTTGGGCTCTAACTAAGCAGAGATTCACAAGCTAATGCCGCGTGGTACTCGAGTTAAGGTTTTATTAGATCTTATCCGTACAAGTGGGGAGATGGAGCTGAGTTTAACGGCTTGATGTACAATACAAGATTTGGACCGCTTAAATGCGTTGCCATGTATGGAAGAGTCTGGTATGGGAATGTATAGGATTGGAGCTTTTACTCTTATTGTGAAAGGCCGGTACAGCTATACCACGTGGCGATTCTCTATTGCATAGAAAGTGTGCTGGTGCTCTGTTGGCACAGTCCGAAGGTATGAATCAGATGGATTAGATCTATGTTAAGAATTATGAGTTTTTTAAACGGGTGCGTTTATTGTAATATTATTAATTTAAGATTATTATAATATTATTAATTTAAGATTATTATAATATTATTAATTTTAATATTAATATAAATTAAATTAAGAATAATAATATTTAATTATTTTTAAAAATATATAAACTTTATAATAATATATATCAAGAATAAAATATTTTTTCATATTTTATTTTATTTTAACTAAGTAGGATAATTTATCTTGTACACTACTGTTAAATATAATTTTATTTTTTTTATTTTTGTTTTTTTTTCTGGAAGAGCAATCAAATATTATTTAATTTTTAAAAAAATATATTGTAGATTGATCTTTAAGTAGAGTCGCCATTATCAGTGAGCTAATTAAATGGCTAAACCTTTATCCGGAGAGTTATTTACGATGAAGGTGAAATTTGCCAATCGGAGGTGCATGATAAATAATGACTTGTAAGGTATAAAATCTCTTTGTTGGATACCCAAAACAGTTGATTCACTCGCCTCACCTGGCTGTGTATTTAGATAGTCTTTGATTATTAATGCAGGATAAGATAAAAGAGATAAAGATTAAAAAAAAAAACAAATATTTTTATATTTTAAAAATATAAAATTTTATTTAAAATTAATTACAAAAATATATTTCTTTTATATATTTATTTTTAAATTAAATATTTTTTCATTTTTTTAGTTTTTATCTTTTTTTTAATTAGAGTTGTTTTTAGATTATAATGAATTTGTTTGTATTAATTAACGAGTGGCGCACTAATGAAGTTTTATGGATTATAATGAAGATTATAATGAATTTGTCTTGTATTACTAGTCAATGAATGGCACCATATACCGTGGCAGGTAGTCAATTTGGTTAAATTCTAAGCAAGTACAAACCACGTGTTTTTATTGACAATTGAGTTTGTATCACTTTAAAAATTTTTATTATTATTAATAGGATATTCAAGTTAATTTGTATATATCTCAATTAATTTTATAAATTTTAAAATTAATGACCATGTAAGTTTCTAATAACTATCATATTAGCAATCATAGAAATCAAATATAAAATCATATGGGAACAAACCCCTTAATTTTAAGTTTTTTTAACATTGAATTACTTATTAGGTGGTAGTTCATTTCAATTATTATTAATTGATTGGATGAATGTATTTTTATATAAAAAATAATAATAAAAAAAAGATATCTAGTATTATTTCTTTTGGCTGAAATGGTTAAAAAATCACTACTCCGATCACTTTCTTATGCTCGTGCAAGCTCTTTTCTTTCTTTTTTTTAACACGAGCTGTGCGATTCCGGTGTGCTGCCGTATTTTCAAAGAGACTTATCTAAGTATAATCAGAGGACATGTTTGTCACCCTCCATGGATTTGAAATAATATATTTCCAGTTGCTGTTGAGATAAGTTTTTCTTTATGGCATGATTAATTATTTTTTAAATTTCACTACCCATCAATTTTATGAATCCCGTTGTCCAGACCAGGAAAGAGATAAATAAGTAACTCAACCGTGATGTTTATGAATATTTTTTAACATTTGAATAGGAAGATGTTTATTTCTTGCACAAACCTATGCTGGGATTAGCCACGTCACCGGTTATTGGACCATATTAAACGTCATTTGAGCTCGGGTAATGTATCTGAACCCAAGAGTAGGGTAAGTATCCATTATATCATGGGCTCAAGCTTTGCTCCCAGACCCAGTGTTGGGCGAGTGCCGAGCACTGTGGGCTCTCTTGATTTTAAACCCAATAACATGGCCCCAATTTTACGAGTCCACAGAGTGTTTCAAGCCCAGTCACTTTCCCCTCATTAGCATGTATAAGGAATATATATCATCATTAATGCATGTGTGAGAAATATATTCATTTATTAATACATGTATAGGAGATATATTTTCTCATTAATGTTGTTAGGATAAAATAAATCCCTATCCCCTACATTAAGAGAAAAAAAAAGATTTATGAGTAATAAATACCCTCTTAAACTATTTAGGTAAGGGGTGAAAGATTTCACATTAAAAAACATATTTATATTTAATACAAAAATAATATGGTTCTCATAATTTAATGTTCTCTAACATATTTATTATTATTATTACATATAAAACTATTGACTTTATTGCATTATTAAATCCTAGAAAAAAGGATTTTTTTTATAGGTATTTGGAGATGCTCGTTAAAATATAATTGTTTTTATTTAAATGAATATTTAATTAATTCATCATCCAATCACCAATATAATCTTATTTTATAGCTGATCGAATTGTCAAAACATCATCAAATTGTTGCCAATTAGAAAAAATTGCTGTATATGTTTACCAAGAGGTTATTTCTCGGTTTTGATAAATTTCACAATTTTGGATATTATTTCAAGGAAAGAACTCGAGAAAGATTTCATTTTTTTCACTGATGCACCGTGTAAATTTAGACGGTCTATCTAAAACTAGCTGGAAAACAAAAACAATTTTATACACGAAAGTTGATCACAAAATATTTTGACTAGTAAAATAAAAAAATATATATTAGTTAGGAAAATGTTTATGTTTTTTTATCTTGACATTATTAGTTCCCGTTCAAGGCTCAGATTCCAGGTTTTGACTAGGTCACCGAATTATCTTGATTAAATTTTTTTAAAATTAAAATAATATTATTTTAATTATAGTTCCAACTCTAGATATCATGCCAACTCACCGAACATATTTTAAAACTATACAATGAAGATATCATCCGGTCACTTTCCGGACAGCAATTTCATGCTTGTTATCAAGGGTACAATTAACCATTTTTTATGTTTTGAAAAGAAAAGTAAAAAAAAAAAAAAAACTCACCCTCATATTTAGTTATCAAAACTGGAGTGGGATCATAGATCCAAGTACAAGAAACATAATAATTAGTTTATTTGAAAAATCTATTTCTTGTTCCTATTTTTAGCATCTGCTTTACCGTCTTTTCTATCCAGATTTATTTTCAAAACCACCACTACATCTAAGCTCCAGCTATAACCAAATTCATAATTCGATCTTTAAGTTAAAACTGAACCCTAAGAATGATATGCTTCATGGGCCTCCCAAATTCAATTTTTTTTTTGTTAATTTCATAATCATATCTACCTGGCAAAAATCTAAGATAATATTTACCAATCTCAATTAAAAAATTAAAAGCTTATCTCACTTGTCATGCCTTTGATTTGTGCGTTGAGGTTTGTTCAATGATAAAACTACAAGCAACGTAAACTGCTATATAAAAATAATAAATGTATTTATTTTTATAATTGAAATCGAGGTTGAGTATCACTTAATTATGCGTAAAATTCATCCATAAAAAACTATTTTTTATTAATTTATTTTGGTGCATAAACCTTAATTTAAATTACAGTGAATCAATAATTAAAGGAAGAGTTGATATGGGACTTTAATCACCCAAAAAATCTCATTAAATTTGATGTTGAAGTAGTAGTTTCTCAAAAAGTATTATTTTTTTTCTTAAACTTTCTAATATTAACTTATAGCTTCTAAACTAAAAACAAATAAGAAATAATTATATCTTAAAAGCAGCAAAGCCAATCAGACAACATTTCAATTCTAAGCTATATACGCATCCCAAACATTATAGTTACTTTTTTTCAAAAGCTTGCTGAATTTAAAAGAAGATGACAACCATCAAGACACGGATTATGGAGTTGAGCGTAAAACTTAAAAAAAAAAAATCCCATCTAATTGGAGGCGAGCATCATATTTTTCTTCAAATCCTGTTCTCAAGTTTTATTCCGACAATATTTTTTTTTAATTAATATGAATATTCAAGTTAACTTGTTTATATTTTAATTATTTTCACGAGTTCTAAAATTAATAATTATATAAGTTTTTAATGATTTTGAAATTTATAAAATTTAAATTAATAATTTTTTTAAAAATAAATTTAAAAATTGATCAATTAAATTATATATTTTTAAAATTATTAAGATAGTATCTTGTCCTCTCGTCTGGTTGTTGATGCGAAAAGAAAAATGTTATAGAAGTCGCATTTAAACTCGAGATTACTCAGCAAATGAGAGCCTGCTTAAAAAACATGTGGATCGGTAACGTTTGACTACTGATGGAAAGCCACAAGGTCGTATCTAAATCTAATATCTTCGCTGTTACACGTCTAGGGCTTAATGATTTGGAATCTCGAACATGGTCAAGCCCATCCATTACGGTCTTCTTGAGATGCTGGCATGGAGTCCGGGACATCCCTCAATGACAGAGTCTTTTTTTTTTTTTTTAAATAACAATCAAATGGAGATTGAAGATTCGATGAACCACTCTCCATGTGCAAGACACGGCGCAATAGGCGCTGGTTTTTGCTATTTTCCGACATAAATATTGTTTGATGATTTCTCTATTTAATTTCAGAAACTCATTTTAAAATAAGGTTGAAAACAATTACGTGAAATTCATTTTAATGGTGAATTATGCTACAGGCTTTTTTAAAAAAATTGTATTTAATGATTATTTATGGAGAGTTGATGAAACTTATTTCCTTCCTATATTTTTTATTGAAAAAATATTTAATTTGCATCTTCTAAAAAAGAAAAATATCGTCCATTGCCAGACGAGTGACGACTCTAGCTCGAGCTTTTTAGCACCGGTTTTATATATTAATGACTGCAGCATGTATCAAGCCATTAATATTCAACAGCACGCTGCCTTTCGATGGAGGGATCCCAGAATCATTTATTGCTGCACACCAAATTGGCCTTTGATAGGTTATAACGAAGTTAAAGCTTAGCTTTTTATAAAATTAGATTCGTGTCATTATATAATAATAATAAACAATTTTAGCTTATGAACTGACAGCTATATGAATCGAGACTTAATTAATCTTCTGATGAATTCATTCATCATATCAATTAATTAAAAATAGAATATGAAACAAGCCATGATATAGGCTCCAAGGCCATAAAATCAGATCACTAGACCAATTGCAAAGATGAAAAAGTCCATTACGGAATAACAGTTATATTTAAATTGAATTGAAAATAGATGATCATTAATATGAGCTCTTATTGGTCACCTTTGAAGTCGTGTTTTAGAGTGTAGTAGTGATTGTTTTTTAAAATATTTTTTATTTAAAAATATATATAAATAATATTTTATATTTATTAAAAAATATTTTTAATATCAACACATCAAAACAATTAAAAATCATTAAAATAAAAATAATCTCAAACAAACTTTTTATTTAAGTCATGAAATACAGTTTCAACCGTAAAAAACAAATCGCTTATAAATAACTCTAGCAAAGTAATGTTTAAATTTTTGCCATCTTGAATATTTCCTTATAAAGTTTATTGTAGAAGCCAACTACTCATTTGGTAAATATATTATGTGATTGGATTCTTTATTTTGGGCCTATTTGTTTTTACGTTTCAAACGCGCTTTTGAAAAAATTAAATTTTTTTTTTATATATATATTTTTAGATTATTTTAATACGTTTATTTCAAAAATTATTTTTAAAAAATTAAAAATATATTATTTTAATATATTTTTAAGTGAAAAACACTTTTCCAACCACAATCTTGAACCTACTCTTTTTAACCTAATCTTGACAATCAATCATGATGAATCATTGACACGATTTTGTGGTAATGATTCACTACGAAAAGGAAGTTTTAGGGAAGCTACACATACACATTGAATCTATGCATTTTAGATATACATGAATGGACTTCAAGTTAAGTTTATCAGGTTATCAAGAAAAGTTCCCAGCTGACTCTTCAATATAGACAATCAACGCCATAAAAATCGCAAAGCAAGAGAAAGAAATTTAATCAACAACAAGACAATCTCTCAGCTCCCTCTCTGTATCTTCTTCTTCTTCTTCTTCTTTTTCAATTTTGAGAACTACAATTTTACATATGCAAGATGGATTTTCCTTCTCCCCCTTTTTTTCTCCTTAAAATACTCATAAAACCTAATTTATGTAGTAAAACCTAATTTAATTATCTAATATACAATCACCAACGAAGGGTATCTGCACTTCTGTTTATGTGCGGTTATGTTTTCCTAAAGGCATCGGATTTGAGAGCTTCATTTTAGGTTACAAATTAAAATCACCCCCATAACTAAACGTCCTCTCATTTTTCCTGATATTTGAATTTGAGTTTTCCTAATCTGAAATCTCAAACTAATTTTAGCCACTGGACCAGCTCTTTGAGAGAGTGATTATCACTTCTCATCTGTAAAGTTTTCCTCTTTCCAATTAATTAGGAACACGTAAAAACGAAAGCTATATCTCTCAATCAATTATAGTAATAATGCTTGACGATTAATTATAATCACCACTCATCAGAAGTTTAATTATCACGGTATACACAGCATCCTTGCCTCATGATGACGTAGTAATAAAGCTTGATTATTTAGAGTAATTGAGTGGAAAGGAGATTAATACCATGAGCTAGCTTCTCATTGCAGGTCTATGAACAAATGAACAAATATAAATACAAGATGGCAAGTATGTTCCTATATTCAGAGGGAAAAAAAAAGGAAGCAGAAAATGAGAAAACCTCTAGGTCTAGCATATCTTGATGAGACTACACATGCACGATCTAAAAGAAACAATAATCAACTATATATAGGAGCTGCCTTTCCTAGCTTGAACAGCTCCATATCATTCTCATTAGGAGTCAAATTCAAATCCAAACACAAAAACCTCCTACTGTTAGATTTCTTCATGACAGGAACTACTTGCTGATGATCAGACCTAGGAGGGCTCAAAGGACCCGCCAGCTGGTTTTGATCATTCAAGGCAGCTCTATGTCTCCTCATATGACCACCCAAAGCTTGCCCTATTGCAAACTCTAGCCCACAAATAGAGCACTCGTGTGTTTTAGGCTTCGCCGGCGATGGAGACTCGAAGCTCCCTTCTCCGCCCATCAACTTAGGCTTCTTGTGACTTGCACGGTGACCACCCAGGGCTTGAAAAGATGAGAATTTCCTGTTGCATGTTTTGCACTCAAAAACACGACTCGGAGAATTATTGTTGGTGGCGTGATCAAAGGAAGGGAAAGAATATGATTCCCTTCCTTTAGATAGAAACACCAAGCAATTTGCCATGGTTATGCTATCAATCTCTCTCGCATACAAACTTCTCTTCATGGTTACCAGATATAGAAATGTGAGCTATGAGGATTTTGCTGCTATGGTTTCAAATGTGAAAAGGATATTGGATCGCTTAGGGAGAAAGTAATGGAACTATGTAGGTGTCTTATCGGTGTCGTATTTATAAGGTGGTTTGGTTCGTGTAACTAATTGTGTGAGCTGTACAGCTATACATGTTTTGACTTTTATAGTTGACTTTTATTTGAATGACATTTGTGCCCTTGACTCGACGGATACGAAAGTAAAAGAGGGATGGGGTTTTGGGGGATAAAAAAAAAACTCAATCGACTCAGAGGAGGACTAATTAATTGTGAAAATGAGCCGGCTAGGGGAACGTAAGCATGACTGAGAGGCTGAGCCAACAGCCCAGAGAACGAGTCACGAGTAAGTGAGTCCTCCCTGGAATCTTCAGTTTTCTAGAAGATTCTCAAGGTTTTGGTCTTGGTCTCTGCTAGTAGTGTGAAGGGGGAAGCAACAGAGCTAGTGAGTAGATAAAAAAATGGGCTGTACTTTTTGGACCAATACAAAAATTTCGGCAAGTGGTAATCATATATATTTTTTAATTATTGGGTGGGGGGTATATATATGCATCCAGTAAGAAGGAAATTTCACTACATGCATTGCTTTATCTATGTACAATAAAATTTCCAATTTTATCATGTATAAGAAATTAAGTGCTTATTTTTTTTTAAGATCATTGATTAATATATACATATTCATTTTATTTTAGTTATAAACCAAGGGTTTTAAGTTAAATTCATGTGAGTTGATACAATTATTTTTGTGTATAGCATGCATTGTGTTAATTTTTACCATTATGATTTACAAAACATAGATTTAAGAAAAATATTTTTTGTTGTCATTTTAAAAAACTAGACTTAAAAAATAAATGTGGGTTAAAACTAATGTGTTGTATATATTTTTTCATATAAAATAAATGAAAAGTCATCTTTTTATGAATAAAAAACATGTTATTTTAGATTTTAGAAAGTTAAGGCTTGAAACGCAATTATATGTGTGAAGCCGGTGCAATTAAAAAACATAAGCCATTCGGCTATTCAAACCATTTTTTTTATGATAATAAATGTGAAACCGTATAAAAGAAGAAAAAGAAGAAGAAGAAAAGATATATATTGACGTGTTTTTCTTCATTTTTTTGTGCGTGTAATTAATATAGTGATTTTATTAGAGACTTTTGGAGAAATATACGGGTCTGCGCACATAAAGTCTTATATATAATGATGCAATGTCTTCAATCTAAAAATCTAAACTAATAAGTTACAAGTTTATATTATTTATAAACATTTTATTTATTTAATATGAGATATTTAACATTTACATGCACACTCAATAATTTCCAATTATAATATTGACGAGAATCTGGCACACGTGTTAAGTAACAGGCAGAAGTCACGCATGCCGTCCCTAGCAAGTAAATAGGGACCATAATAGTAATCACTTTTCAGTGGACTTTTAACTTTGAACTAGGAGATACAAAGGGTTATTATGTTATTTTTAATTATATATATATATATATTATGTTTTAATGTTTGGATTGTTACATATAAATATGTTAGAGAAATAATATAAATTATATTTTTTAATTTTATTTAACAGTTTAAATTATTAAATTGAGATGATTTTTTAACATGATATTAAAAATTTGATGATCAAATAGTTACTAATTCAAATCTTATTATTTTTATTTATTTGATAAAAAATAAATATAAAATAATGTGAATTTGTACAAATTTCAAACTTAAAGAACTTTTACTTGAAAAAGTGTGTTAGAGAAATAATATAAATTAGAGATTTCATTTAATAATTTAAACTATTGAGTTGAGGTAATTTTTTTGATAAATTCTATATAAATATCTCTCTTTATCAACAGCAATACGAAGTAGTTGTGGGTTGTTAGCTGGTTTATGCGAACTAGACTTTTTGCTGGAAAAGAAAATTTAAAAGGGATGATGCATGTACGTTTGGTATTTTTTTGATGTTGGAATATTGATTATTTCTTCTTCTCGTTCTTCTTTCTCTTTGGGGTTTGGTGTACGGTAGTTCAACAATGTTGCTATAGTCAAACACTGTTTCATTCGCTATGAAACTTGGGATTTGTTATTAATTAGCTTCTTTCTTTTTTTAATTACTTTGCATTAATTAGTTTTCAAAAGCACAAAAAAATTGACTTTTCTAGAGGCCAGCTAGAGCCATTGCAAACCAGCTGCACTTCTTGAACAAGTTTTGAATTCATAATACTTCTTCATTTTAATTTTTGTCAAACTTTTTATCCCATGCGTATTTTCTCTTTTATTTTCCAAGAGTGGAAAAATAATCGTGATGACATATAGCGCTCATCTCATGAAGGTTTTCGTACTCCTTAATTCTTTACATGACGAAAATACGTGGAACTTCAATACCACCCAACATTTTCCCCCTTGAATTATAATTTTATTTTTTAAATAAAACACTATAGTTTTAAATAATTTTTATTTTAAAAAATAAATTAGTCAAGTCGAGTGTTCTTCGAGTTTTACCAAGTTATATATTAATTGGAATTAATTAAAACTTGATTTGAACTAATCCATTCGATCATGTTAACATTTAATAACTGTATCTGTTATTAATTTATAATCTATTGCTTCTTCACGTAGCCCATACGTTTGTCGCATAGAAAATGCACTATTTTTTTTTTTTTTCATTCTAGGAAAATAATGTGGGTATTCCGACATGTGAAGCAGATACGGAAACAAAAACAATTAGCGTCTCGAACCGGATACGGAAACAAAGACTTGTCACAGAGGTAGAAAGCGTGGCTTGTATGGTTATCAATTAACGTCATGAAAGCACTTATTCTTCCCGCTGGTGTGACTATAATACACGTCAAGCGTGTTTCTTCTAGACCACGGTTCTAGATGTGATTTCCGATTTGCACTGCCGTGCGGTTCAAGACACAGTACTTTTCCCCCTTCATAGGAAAGTGTTATTTATATTTTTCAGACAACTACATGTTCTTATAGAAAAGATTAATTTTGCAGGAATTTCAAACGGTATTATACTTGGTGTTCAGTGTACGGTAATTATTATTTTTTAAAATATTTTTTTTTTAAAGATATATTAAAATAATATATTTTATATTTTTTAAAATTATTTTTAATATCAACATATTAAACTAAAAAAATATTAATTTAAAATAACAAAAAAAATAAATACAAAAATAAACAAGTTCTCAATTTTACTCAAGTTGCAACCACCGATAAAATTAGCTAGTTAACCCTAAATCCACCAACAAATTAATTAATCAATTGGGTGGACTGGGAAAAGTTAATAGAAATCATATATTGAAGAAAATATTATCATTTTTTTGGTCCCAAATGGGAAAGCGACTTCTCTTCTTGTTTACTACTGCTAGCCAGATGGACGGCTGGCTAGCTTAGAAAATATGATACAATTAACTAGTACTGACTTTGTTGAATACTAATGGGATTAAAATCAGATTTATTGCCATCAGCAGCGACGTCAATTTTAGCCGTCAGGATCGTCATTACTCACACTACTCAAGATTCGAAATCTTGCAGCGTGCATGGAGAGCTTACTGCTCGTGTCCAGCCATGGCTCGGCTCATAGGAAATCAGAGTTCAGTAAACTTGAGCCGTGATCTCAAGCACTCAACTCTGCTTCATGCTGTCTTGTAGTCTCGAAAGGGACAACGCAGTAATTAAAAATTGGAATTCTCATATGATATATATACGCCAAACAACTTTTTCTCTCATATGATATTGAATTAATTATTGAAGAGCCGAGCCCCCAAAACTAGAAAGAATAAACCTTTTATAGGTATGGAGTATTATCCACCTACCATTTTATTAAGAAAGTTACACTAAATTTTTTTTTATAGATTTCATGTTTGAATTCTAGTTATTTATATAATGTTTATTGAAAGCTTACATGGTCATTAACTTCAGGGTCCGTGAGATTAGTTGAGATACGCGCAAGTTGGCCCGGACATTCACGTTAAACTAAAAAAAAAAAATACACTAAATTATCAGAATAAAAAAATTAATAATTTTAATAATCTGAATTATCCGACTAGATTATTTAAGCCCATTATATAAAATCGGATTTCATCCCATGGTTTAGCTAATTATAAAATTTTTCATAAAACCACATAAAGTATACTATATAAATACATAATAGGATGTCTAACGCTTATCAACAATGATAAAGGTTTTCATGCCCCCCCCCCCAAAAAAAAAAAAAAAGGATACAGTTTATATAAACTTGATTGTCACCCAAATTATTAAGGATTAGTATAAAAAAATCGATTTTAATGGTAAGATGATGAATTTTGTTGGGTTACTTTGAGATCTCATTACACTAATTTAATTACTGGATCAAGTTCTGGTTGGTTTTTGATAATATCGATTTTAATGTCTAACCGATCAATTTTGCTGGCTAAGCTGGCGAAGAAACTCTATCTGCCTAGACTCTGTTTCTTATCGTGTGACTAGATCCAACACACACACTTGTCGGAAAGCTTGGCCATTAATTATTTCTAGCGATATTTCTGACAGAAAAGTATTAAGATAGCAACTAAATAACTACTACTAAATGTCTATGTAATGGGACCGGTTCCCGGTTCCCTGGCCCAAAAACTGGTTGAAATTGACTGCAACTCCTGTGGTTCGATAGGTTCACTACAAGAAATTGCACCACGATTTGCACGAAGACTTGCCTCGTAGCATTAAAGCAGGCAAAGCTCTCTTTCAAACAACACTCATTTTCAGGATATGGAGGTAGGCGGGGAGAATTGGCCAGCTGAGAACGTTTGCAATCTGGAACGCACGGAAAATTCTTGGTTTTTTGGTTTGAAATTTTCCCGGAAAAAGATTCCATGCGCCAGTTTATCCTTATTGAATTCAAAGGTGTGCGTTCAGGCATTACGAATGTTGCTAATTTATTCTGCGTCAGCTCAAGAAATTCCGTTTTTCTCATCCTTAGAATGGAAGAAATCGAGGGGGGTTTCTTAGAACTTCGCCTAACTCTGCTTAAACTTTTGGATAACATGGTCATTTAACATTTCTCTCCTTTTTGTTACCCAGCCATTAGAAAAACTAATCACGTCAATACAGAGTATAATATATATATATATATAAAGAAGTAGAAGAAGCAAGCATCAATATTCCCAGTAAAGCTGATTAATTAGATACCATAAAGCTGATTATCATCGAAAATCTCAAAGTGAAATGTTATCTACAATTGTTTCAGTAATAAAGAGAATGAATTCAACTGGAAAAAACAGAGGACTAAATAGTGTGAAATGTGCGCTCCAATATTTTCTGAAGAAAAACAACACGATATGTGTTACACGAAAATGCACATACATGATGTGAAAGGAAGAAATAATTGCAAAATATAACAAAAGTCATACCATGCGAACTCCAAGTTCAAAACTTGATTATCGTTTCGATCATGAATGTACAGGTCAGTGCTTACACCTACCTTGAAAGGATATGATAGGATTAAACAACGCAGCAGCGTACGAGATCAAGTAAGTGGTGACGTTTAGAATTTAGATAGAGAATTTCTGTTAGTTGCCAAGGCCGCAAGAAACCCAGCTGGGGGGTGCGGGCGTGTAAACACACCGCCACTGCACATCCTGTCATTGTCTAGTGCAATTTCTTTTCAATTTCACGTTCGAATTGTACCACAGAATCAAAAACTAAAAAAGAGACTTAAAAGCATATCAAGAAATCATTTGAGAAGTCAAAGAAATGCCTTTAAAGTCAGTACAATGTTCAACGAAAGTGTTACCAAGAATGATCGGGCTGGTTCTAATTTCAGACTGTTGGTTAGAGGATTATTGACTTGGAATAGGATGGTGACTAGATAGCAACCAAGAGTAAATTAGAGTGTTGTTGTTTTTTAATCAGGGCGATTCACAATTTTCATTGTTTAATCATAACTTTATTCACTGGACTGACTATATTGGCAATTTGCAAGCAGCAACCACAATATATATTTACTACCATGGGTTTTCAGGTGCCTCATGAATCACATTTTCACGATAGAAACAAAGGGGGGTTGCGTTCATCAACCACGAAGTCAAACATGGAAGAAGAGCACTAAAATAATTTAAAAAAATCATCATACCTATTGCCATAAATGATATTTAAATCAGCAGCCACCCAGCTGCATGTTCAAACAAGTTTTTCCTTTAATTTTTGGTGCTCATATTCAAAAAAGTTGAGCTGGGACTAGAAGGGTCAAATTTAGTGGTAGCAATTTGGTTTATGAGAACATACCCGCGATAATATTTTTCTACTTGCTCATTGCACAGGTTTCTTCACAAGCAGCTCTGGCTTTCCACAGTTCCACCACACCTCAAGCAATTGTCTGTCAATAAGAAAATAACTTCTAAATAATGAAGAAATATTTTAACTGAAATCCTGCTTCGATCTAGGATCTTCATGAGCATATTGCCTCCAGAAGGTCCCTAAGCTTTGAAAATTACAACGTACATGGTATACGCAAAACAGCAGCCTAAAGAGGCTGGACACAATAAATTACAAAGCAAATCTTGGTCCAATTTATGGTCTTCAAGACAAAACTTGCCTTGTTAAGGCGAACAGCATAGTAATCATGATACATGGATTTCAGTCTTTTAAGCATGTGTGGGTAAACGAAGCTTGGCTCTGAACAAAATAAAACAGAGAAAAAGAGTTCAGGTAACCGACCCCAACTATCTAGTTATAAAGACGTAAAGCATATTCACCAGCCTCGAGTGAAACAACAGGTTACCTGATGAAATTCCTCATGTAACTTCCAATTTGGTCGGGACTCATAAATTAAGACCCCTTTGCTGCATTAAGATACATCAGAACTATGCTAATTCTAGAATTCTAATACCCTATTCTCCTATTTGACTCTTGCTTAAAATGACAAAACAAAAGGTAATGTTAGGCTGCCAAATCACGGTAATAAACAAGGCTTACGTGTGCTAATGGTACATGATTTTCCATAAGTAGAAATTAAAAGTTTGAACTTCCTGTCAAAAATTAATGGCCTTTTTCGGCTGACAGTTCTGAAAAACCCGCTAACCTTATCTTCTTCATACCCAAATACCTTTGACACTCGACCATAATTGTGCCTGAAGTTTGATTAATATTATATTATAAGGCAGCTCCTACCAGTTCCAGCGCTGTAGAGAGTCAGAGACTATTTTCCAAGAATTTGATAACTGGGAAAAAAACATGAAATCATGAGCTAGTCTTAGTGAGTGCTAGTACCTTTGTAGCAACACCAGAGCACTGTGATATTTTAATAATTATCCACCTTTTGTAATCAATCCTGTATTAGAAAGCAATCAAAGAAGATCATTCCAAGCAGTTGACGGGAAAGAAAATAAAAGCTAATACACCACAGACAGCAACCTTGGACCCAGACAGTCGCATCCCTATGTCAATCCAAGAAAACCACACAGTCTCACAGATCACCTTGTGAACACTCTAATTAGAAGGAAAACAACCATATAGTTTAATCAAAATGCCCATCTATTAATTCAACTTAAAAACAACTCCAGATTCTACTTGTGACGTAACAAGCAAGGAGCTCAAAGACAACAAAACTGTGAACTGCAACCATGCAATTTCCTCCAACCAATTAAAGCACTTCTTTGAAGAAAAAGCATAATCCACTAAACTCAAAATACTTATTAGCAGCTTGATCACCCCTTCAAAATCTACGAAACGACTTCTATTGAATCAAAATTCCATGTCAATTACGGCAACTACTTTGACTATGCAGTTTCCTAAACCCACTGAATGAAATTAATGTCAAAAGAAAATCATAGCAATACAAAACCTACAAAGAATGCAATCAGAAAAAAAAAAGAATGCTAAAAGGACAGAGAACTCAATCAACTTTAAGTCATCAAATTGCTTCTGAGTACCAATCAAGATACATGATGTTGTAATTTCCTTGATCTATATTCCCTCCCACTCAGAAAGAAGAGTCCTCTAATTTGAAAAATTACAACACAACTTACCACAAGTTCATCTATATCATTGTTATTCAACAATCAGATAACCTAAGCCACGAACTACATTGCCATTTGCCAACCCACTCAAGCAAAATCCGGAATCCGAAGATCTCGTTTCTTTACAAGCACGAAATATTTAATCTTCAAATTTCTAAAAGCAAATTTGAAAACCAACTAATCGTGGGTCACTCTTGGGCAACATCACTATTATCTTCGTTTAATGTTCCAAACTTCTGCTTGAAAGAGTCCTGTCTCTGCAACCACATCATGTGACCCTTCAAAACTCAAAAGAACGGGAACCGATTAATAAAATGAATCCATAGAGCAAACTAAAAACCCAAAAGCCAAAAAAAAACACGTGTTTCTATGTTTATGCCAGTAGGCGTCTGTATGCAAACGTTGTTATTTACCTGGAGAGCAGCAGCCCAGGCAATCAAAAAAGAAGCAAACCATAATCTCTTGTCCTTGAGGAGTTTCTTTGCTTCCAATTTGTTAATCATTGTACCAAATAACTTAAACCCTAGAGGTTCTTCAGGGGTTTTGATACGGGTAGGAGGGGGGGGGTTTGTAGTTGGTGTTGGGGTTCTGGTTTTCTCCGATTTGTTATCCCTACAGTGTTTTACAGTTCAAATTGAACCGTGATTAGGGTCGGATCTATTTTGGGCTTTTGGCCCAAACTCCATCGATCTAACGTTCTAAGCTCTAACTCGAAAATTTAATTTGCTTTTTGAAGTTTTTTTGTTTACATTTTTCCTTACTCTTCCCTTCCATTCCCCTTCATTGGTTTTCCTCGAGAGAGAAACAAGACTCTTGGACCTTGATCCTTAATAATTATTTAGCACAACTATTATTTAAACATTGCATGATGAATCCGGTGCAATATATGTTTATATTTATGAAAAGACAGAATCTCGTATAACTTATGTAAATAAATTCAAAATGAGTCAGATTCATGTAATAATTTCTTATCAATGCATCATTGAGGTGCAATCCCAATTCAGATGAGGTTTCTAATTATAGTTTTTTCGGAAGTGTGGTTGCGATTTGAAAAGTTTTTTATTTAGAAACAAATGACTTAAATCACCTTTGAACACAAGATAGCAAAATCCATACACTTTCAGGAGCTCCAAGAGATGGTTTGCAATTCAGGGAATTTTGTCTCCTACAGAACAATAGGCTGTTACATACCACATAAGCACATAAGATGTCTTTGACGAGGCAAACATAATGTAAAAAAGATCAGGAATGCAGCAATTCAACTTGTATTATCAGTGGTTGTTAATCATACAATGCAAGCTAAGAGAAACTATCTGAGACATGGTTTCACGAGAATCAAAACTGTTTATGTAAATAATTATTCGAACTTATTAACTTCTGAATACAACTGGAACTGGTTACCCTATAGGAATAAACATCACAGGATTCACAAGAGCTTTTGTTAAACAAATTAGGCAAAGGGCATCCAGCTCTGTCTACATGGGCCAGTAAATAATAACCACTATTTAGGAAGAAAGAGTAGAAGGTGATAATTTTCCTGAAAAGAAGAGAGAAAGGTTATCTCTCACAGCAATGCCTGTCTTGTTGACAGTCTCACAAATTTGTTGCCGGTAATCTGTGTCATGTTGATGAGACGAAGGAAGCTCATCAACCCCTTTATCCTCCATGTCAATAACAATATTGTGCAACAAGCAGCAAACAAAAATAATCCTTGGCAATCTATTCTTATCAGGCAGCCACATTACTCCATGGATTATCCTCCACATTTCCTTCAGCCTTGCTAATGCAATCTGTGCTACAACTTGAGTTTCAGAATGTCGCTTGTTGAACTCAGCCTGATGGTCTGAGAGTGCATTTTGATAAGGAGTAAGAAGCCACGACAATAGGGGAAAACCTGAATCCCCAATTATATACTCCCCCAATTCCATCCCTTCCTGAAGCTCTATTTTCTTCCCATTTAGCCTTTTCCCTTCCTCGGATAGCTTGTAGAAACTCGAGTTCTGAAGCACAAGTGCATCACTTAAACTTCCTGGGTACCCAACAATTACATCACGGAATCTCATGTCAGGGTCCACTATTGCTTGCAAGAGCATGCTATGGTTCTTCTCACGATCAATCCATACATCATTTGATCGGTCCACTGTAGGCAGAGTCATGACGATGTGGGTAGTGTCGATTGAACCACAGCAATTAGGCAGGCCACATATTTTCTCAAAATTGGACTTAATCTCTTCCATCTCTGCTTCAGTGGAAGGCCAACAAAGATGGTGCAGGCCTCTTTCTTCCATTGCTTCCACAAATCGCCAGGTTATTTGAGAAACAGTTGATTGGTTGATCCCCAACAAATCGCCGATGTTTGACAATGATTCGCCAGAGCTGAGCCTCCTAAGAGCCACAGCTACTTGGTCAGTTACAGACAATGGCTTCCCATTTGAACCAGTGAAATTTGATTGCCTGGCCCTCAGGTCTTCCTTCACAAGGGAGCAGATATAGTTGAACGTCTTTCTCGATATTTTGAAAAAAGATTCAAATTTCTTCGAGTTATTTGATTCAGAAGAGGGACCTAAAAGTGGAGATAGAGAAATCAGTTATCCAAGTGATTTTCCAATCATCATGCATCAAAATTTCCAAAAGAACAATAAACTCATGAGATTTTTAGGCCAATTTGCCAAATGAACAGATGTTCCAACTGTAGCATGCTCAAGAAGTACTGAATCAAACACATGGTAAAGCAATAAACTCAGATAAATGGAGAACACATCTACAGTCAGAAGAGCAAGTTGAACGTAATTTTGTCCATGTGCAAGAAGCTTCACGTGCACAAGTATCATGTCTGCCAAAAATTAAACTTCTTGTCGTTAATTGATCTCACCTATTCAACTCTGGGCATTTCAGGGTTACAAGTATTTAAAATTACCGAATCCCTGACATCATGCTGAAAAACTTACAATGACATATTGAGGCTTATGGTGGACGTGGACACCCCTAACAAAAATGCATGGTGCCAAATGCCAAGTGCTGAGCAACTTTTGAACATAGACTGGAATACACGTAATTTCAAAGTGCTTGTAAAACATCAGGTGCAACCATCTTGATATGTTAAGAGGATAAAGATATTGTTAATATCCATCTAGAGGCTAGACATAAATACATATCCTTTAACTACAGATTTAGGATTATGTTGGTGATAAACTTCATAATCTTCTCTGCCTCGTCAGATCACTTTTAGCAGCACCCCTTCCTATGAGGCTGGTTTTAATGATATCTTTGGCAGAAAGTCGGTGAAATAATAATAAATGTTTCAGAAAAAAGATACAGGCATAGAACTTGTAAACTCCGGTCGGGATATTCCACTGAAAACATCGTGATAGTTGTTGAAGGGCACCCTCTCATAAAACATCTGAACAGAAAAATCACAGATCATGTGTATGCAGTAAGCAAAGGTTTTCTTGGTTGCGTTGTTGTTGTACCCTTAACAAGGGCTTCAATCAACTTTCTTGTTCCATGTTTTTTTTTTGCAAACATGAACTCAGGATTACTAGAAGAGGTACTTTTCACTGTAAATCATCGCATTTTATGAGGGCAGTACATGCCATGGCTCATTTGATATTTCACAGTAATTTCTCCCACTTAAGGATGTATTCATGATACAAGAGACACCATATAATGATTTTATAGCATTGCATCATCTAAAATCATCTTCTTCCTCGAGGATCAAGAATGTGGTTGTAAGTGTGGAATGCACAACTATATGGTTAATTGCCGACTACCTTATTTACCACACCTCAAATTCGCAGTTTAGCTCTATCCAGCCTGTGTCCTAACATAGAGAATTTCTCTCCATGGTTTGCATCACAATTTTAACATAGATTTCCTTTTGGCCTTTTTTATTTCTAAAATGCAGTCATTTACAAAGTCAACCCCTGTTCTAACAGCTCAGGCTAGTGTAGGGGCTGGGACTGGACAAGTTTTAAATTAAAAAATCATTAAGCAAGTAAAATAGGTTCACTTCTTGATACGGATCATTCTTGGTACATGAAATAAACCAAGTAGCATCAGACTTTCAAAATGCCCTTTCTAAGTAGACCCAAAAAGAAGTTGATAATCTGCATTTCACGTGGAAGCAAGTTGTTATAGACTGTATGATACCCAAGCAAGACATACAACGGAATTCCTACGTTGGGAAAATTATGAATAGCATTTCAACAGATACAAGAAATAAAAATGAAGACGAAGAAGCATGAGCATCATCACAAACTAGAGAATTCACATTAGCAGCTTAGCTATGCAGCCTGGATGAATAAAGTTTGGGTTGAATGGGAAAGATCCTAGGTTCTTGTTGTTTAATAACAAAAGAGGGTGCATATGCACAAGCGAATATTGGAATTAATCTCATCCCTATATACTGGATGGACCCATTTCCAGTGATCCTACCAAAAGAGGGTTCAATGATTAGATTCTGTGTTTTAATGTTTTCCAGCAACTCACTTAAAGAAGAGAGTATTTCATCTTCATTACAAGAACCCTTTTAAATTGTCACTCGTCCAACTAACAATCTAATCATTGAGAACTGGACATGATCAATGAACTAAAATTCTCGCAAAAACAGCGAGCAACCTAAATATTATACTTAGAGACACCAGTACATCCAGAACAAGCAACATCAACGTAAGAACAACAAAAGCTTAACACAGCAAGTAATCTATACAAGGAAATAACAGTAAAACACATATTTAGTAGCAATACATTCTAAACAAAATACAAGCACACCAATTAGTAAATAATGCACAATACATATATCCATCAGTGGGCAACATTATTATCAACCAAATTACCTTAAACTAAATTTGACCCATGTCATAAAAATTCACAAATGCAATAAAACCTGAACAGCAAACCCATAAACAGCACCCTGATATACCAATAAATAGATAGATATATGAAAAGCTACATACGGAAACAATCACGATAAATTAACGAAGGTGAAAGGAAAGGAATAAGAAAAAACATAGCAAAAATATAAAGAATGTGTTGTGTGTACCAGTAATCCTTTTAGAGAAATCGTCATCCCACCAATCTAAAGGGCGTTGAGATTGGGGCTGCAGTGAAGACAAAGCAGAAGCAGAAGCAGCATCGAAGACATTCTGGTCAACCTTCTTCTCTGCTTTCTTTCTTCTCTTGAAGCCTCTAATGGGTCCCATTAAGAAAACCAAACAAGGAATAATAAAGAAAAGAAGAAGCAAAGTTTCAAAGAATTAACATAAGGGATTATACAGATGGATGCTGAAAACAAAAACAAAACAAAAAAAAAGGTTTGTTCAAAGCATGCAATATTGATATATTGAAGAGAAGGAAAGGGAAAAAGAAAAGATGGTGGTGAAAACACAAGGAAATAGGCTTTCGATGAAAGAAAGGCAGCCCGGCCAATTTGAGTATAGAGTGACAGACGTGGGGGCTGAATCTTTTTTGGTTTTGGTTTTGGTTTTGGGTTTTGGTTTTAGAGGAAAGACAATGTAGCAAACAGCAATCCAAGTTACAAGGCGTCCCTCACTGCTTTCTCTCCTCTCTGTCTCCCTCTCCCTCCCTCTCTCTCTCTCTCTCTCTCTCTCTCTCTCTCTCTCTCTCTCTCCGCTTCTATTTTCTTTTCTTTTCTTTTCCTTTCCTAATTTTTATTCTTTACGATTCTCTTTTTATAGTCCATTGTATTTTCGGTTTGATTGATTTTACCACCTCGACATTGATTAAATATTCTATGGATTGGGTTTTGGACAAAACATAGTATTTCGGGCACTGCTCATTTAATGTTGTTTCGACTTTCAAACCCAATTCTATAACAGAAATGTTTGAGTCGACATTTTTTTCTTAAAATAATAATAAAAAAAAAGCTCTTCATCCTTTGTGGCAGATGATCAAAATAGGCATCTGCTCATGATAATCTCCCCAATAATTGGTGAATCAAGATTCAGGGCTGTTGTTTTTTATATCTTCCACGAAGAAAAATATTATTATTATTATTATTATTATTATTGAAAGGGTTATTTGTAACACAAACCGTAAAATAGTACCGTTATTAGCTCCTTAATTAAGTTAATAATCTTTTTTTTTTTCGGAGAAAAGGTTCGAACACAGAATCTTTTGAAAGGAAAGAATTCTATTGCGAGTCAAGGCACACATACTGGCTACCAATCTACATTTAATTAGTAGATTTACACGGAAATCTAAATCTTTTTGGCCAAATATCTATATAGACTGTGATATCAAACGTATTATCTCCGGCCATGTGTACGTCCAACTTATCCAGACCTCCACTTCATAGATATCATGACAGCTAACTTCATCGACCGAGTTAGATTAGGATCATAAATAAACACGAGTTGATCGCCATGAAGAAAAGCGAGTAAAATAGAATTTGGACGGAGGTTAGTTTGGTAAACTCGATCCATAAAAAAATAATTCTATTATCTGTGAATTTGGATCCATTAACCGTAGCATCGAACTGTTGATAGGAAACATAAATCACTTCTGCCTCCGGCGGCTTGTTCTGTGTGAAAACAGAAAGTCACAGTGATATGGTCGTTGAGTTATGCAAATACAAACAATGAAACATTGAAATGTCGGGACAAAAACTAATCGAAGAAAAAAGAACACCATGAGAGGTCCACCGAGCTAGTTTATATAATTGACGGAGTTTGTCATTCGAAGACATTTCAAAGAGAGCGACTGATCGGACTTGAGATTAAGGCACGATGAAGTTGAAAATGATGCTGGCCACAGCCCGCGGGAGACGACGAGGGACATTTCTAGTTTTATATTTTCTACTTTCTCGAACCACTTGACCTTTCTCTCGGGTTGTGACTTTTATATGTTGTTTGGAGAATCAAGATTCCATTAGAAAATTAAATGATTTTAACGTTATTTACATAAATTTAGTATTTCAAAAGCATTAAGTAATATAAATAAATTATATTACTAAATGGGTAATTTGTTTTAGATTTTACCTCTTAAAAACTGATCTCCCTAGCAGCCTTATTTCACTCTTAGCTTGAAATAAGTTTTTTTTTTTATTTGAAAAAAAAAATACGAGGACAAGTTGGATAGATGATATATTTTTATTAATTTAACTCAAGTGAATTATATAATTTTAAAACTTGTCTCCAATATGTAAAAGAATTCAATTAACAGATCAAATAAAATCAATCTACTTAAATAGTTTAAATTATTTTTAGTATAAAATTAGTCCCAACAAGTTGTTAGCCAAATGATTTCAACCGGGGAAAAAACAACCAAGAAATACACTTGATTATATACAAAAAGGGAAGTACTTCTAAAAAGACAGTATTTTTTTTTGTTGTCGTTAAACTTCGAGAAGAACATAGTTTTCTAGAAAGCATGGTCAAATTAAATTGAATTTGATAAAACCATTCGAGGTAACTAGCCGTATGAGACTAGATAGTTTGATATGTTTTTTCTTGATTTAGGCCGTGTTTATTTTTGTATTAGTATTTTTGAAAAAAAAATTATTTTTTTTTTTTATTTCAAATTAATATTTTTTTGGTATTTTCAAATCATTTTTATGTGCTGATGTTAAAAATAATTTTTTAAAAATAAAAAATATGTATTATTTTAATGCATTTCCGAATAAAAATACTTTAAAAAACAACCATACTCTCAAAACACGCTATAGGTGGTTAGAGTTACATTATAAGCCAAATTAATTTTTTTTAATATTAAAAAGGAATATTCAGTCAAATAATAATTTAAGATAACTCAAATTAAATTTACTAAAACACATCCTAAAATATAAGACTGAAACAACTCGCAAAAAAGAACAGTAAAGATAAATTGTAAAGCTCAAGGCTTATTAATATAATGTCAAGGATGAAAAAAAAAATTAATGTCAAAGAAGAAAAGCATAGTCATCTCAAGCTAATTTGACAAATTCATAACATATGATATAAGACTGAGATAAAAAATAATTCAAAAGAAGGATTAGGTAAGAAAGGACCAAAGCTCAATGAAAAAAAATACATAAAAAAACCCGAATTAACCCATGTTGACTTTACTAACCCAACCTCAGAATAACCAGACATGAAAAAAAGTGAACAAAAATAACAAACCTCAAGGTCAAATTATTTAATGCAAAACGATAAAATTAAAAAAATAAAAGTCATGAAAAAATAAAAGGAAAGCAAAAATATGATTCAACTCGGGTTAACTCGACTAATCCGTTATTCGCGACATGAAATTAAAAAAATAGACTTTCAAAAGAAAAACCTAACAAAAAAAATCAAAATTAAATAAAAAATATAAACTAATTCGAACTATCTTGATTAATCTGCACACTCAAGATAACTAATAGAAAAAAAAATAAAAAAAAATCACATAGCTTAAGTGTAAATAACTTAACGCTTAATAATGAAATTGTATGAAAATATTAAAAAACTATAATTAACTGGAATAACTTTTATTAGAAATATAAAATCAGGACAACTAAAAAAAAGAGGGGGCGGGGGGGATGAAGCCAAGGGCCTCGATTATTATTTGGTTAAGAGAAGGCCAATGTTCTGCAATTATTTTAGAAAAAAACATTTCTCTATGGCCAGTCAAGGGCCAGTAAGTAATTTGATGGGAAAGGAATGACCATAAGAAAAAATAAAATAAAAATTGCCACTTGCATGTGGAATTGCCGAAATTTAGTTGAAAGGTATAATCTGTGGATACTGCCTGCATCTTCGCGAATAAAGCATGAAAGAAATGGGAAAACTGGGCATCAAAAATCAAGAATTCACGTGAATACCCCATGTGGAAAAGGAGTATACAGATCCTCACTACGTTCTTAATGATTAAGGAAGTATGTTTTTTTTTTTTAAAAAAACTTTTCATGTTTAGAATTTAGAATTAATATTAAAAAAAATGCATATCTTATCAATTATTATGAGATGTGCAATTTTAAAATTTGACAGAAATTCCCTTCCCTTTCATCTCCAATCCATTCAGAGCGTGTTTGGCAGTGTGGTAGTGGTTGTTTTTCAAATAATTTTTCGTACCGAAATACATGCCAATGATTTTTTTTATTTTTTAAAAATTATTTCTGACATCAACACATCAAAACAATCCAAAAAGTACAAACCGTATTAAATTTTAGCAAAAAAACAAAAAAACTCTCAATTTTTTTAAAAACACAGATTGAACCGCGTTTTCAAACATTTATATGTAAGATCTACCTTTTCCACGTATGAGATTATTTGGAAATTAATTTTAAAAACTGATCGTACAAATTGAACATTTCTTTACTTTAAATAGATGAAAATTGAATCGGAAATATCTCCATAAAAAGGGGGAAAAATTACAAGCCGTTAATTCTTATTTGAGAACCTCTTTGATCCGCATCCCACCAACTTCATCAGAACCACAGATGGCTTCGTTCTTCCACTCGGACACTCATTTCCTGCTTTCTCATTTTTAATAGTCGCCGACGGCCCATTTTCCTCCACAGACCTTACTTCCAAACTCTCGACGGCTTTTGAACTAGATTTGATTGACAGTTTAGAAGCCTCCTCCTTACTTCCTAACATGGTGCTAGGCCCTCTGTGTCCTATTTCTCTAGTACCATCAATTTTCACTCTTCTATTATCATCTGTCTGTGTTGACACGTTATGAGTACCCTCGCTAGCAATTTCTCCAGTGATTTTGGCCTTGTAAACTTTGTATTCTTCAAGGTCATCGAATGTAGTCCATGAACGGTTTTTCCGTCTAATGGCTGGAGAATTCGATTCCTCGCTTGAGCTGCTAATAATGTCCGAGAAAACTTTGGAGGTTCTTGATGATGTTGTATCGTACCGAAAGCTCTGAGAGGTTTCTAAGAGTAATGATCCTTTGAGAATGTATTCATGACCACCACAAGGGTGTATAGAGTCAGTTTCGGACAAGTCCTGCCACACAAATCCATTTTTGTACCTCCTAAAAATGAATCAGCACAAGCATGCATTATTGCTGAGAAAATGAATGCGACCAAGCGAACCAGAAGTCTTAACACATCGATATAGTTGTTTTATAATTAAGTTTTCTTACAATTAACTAACCGAGAATGTTTGAAAGAACGATCAAGTTACCTTTTGGAGGACCAGGAATACATCCTAGCCATGCCTTGACCTCGGAGATGGTTTAGCCTATCTGTCACATCTGAAAAATTGGGCTGGAATTAATTCATACAACACACACGTAGCAGTATACGTTCAACATTAATGTGCTAAAGGGATCTTCAACTTTCAAAATTCCAAGAAAAAATCTTTTCATAAACACAAACACAAACACACACTGTGTGTGCTTTTCTATGAATGGATATACCACCTTTGAGTTGAAGTCCTTGGGGAGAAGATAGAGGGACTTCCATGACATGAGGATGCTCAAATTGGCCATTCCGTGTGAGATAGTAAACCACAGCTACTTTCAGCTCAGATTTTGATTTTGGCAGGATCGTCATCTTGGTTCTGTCAGGACTTGTTTCTCTGTCTCGATACTTGTTTGCCATTGATAACTCTCCTCTATCTGTGGGATTGGTGGCAGCCATTACGGGGATCAAGAGAAGCAACTCTGACAGTTGAAAAGTTTAGGCAACAACAGAATCTGATATAAGATGGAGAAGAGTTATTGATCAGTGTAAGGTATTCAATGGTTTTTACTTTCGAGTACTAGAGGCTTCGAAAATCTTGAGCTGGGAAAGAGAGACGTAGAAGTGTTGTTCAATTGAGGGAACAGATTGGAGGAAAGAATGGAAGTTTGTATAGCTCGAAGGTCTTGGAAGTTTGGATGGAGACAATTTGACCACCTTGCTAGCAAACAGAGATGGGAATATCATTAATGCTGTCCTATTATATGTAGATGAGGCAATGAGTACATGCCACTAGAATTAGGAAAAGTCTCTGGATAATAAATGAAAATAGTATAGAGCGATTTCACGAGACAATTAGTCATTAAATTTAGGGCCCAGTGTAAAAATGTTTCCTAAGAGCACTATCCCTAGCAATCTGGTCACGGACGACGTTGAACTTTACAAGATCCTATTTTCGATATTCACAAGTCAAAGCCTAGCCCGTGAAAACATGAAATCCTTATCAGGGGGACAAAACTTAACAGTTTACTACAAGTTCCAAACCGAAAGCCTGGACATACGGAGACCAGTGTAGAATCTTCTAGCTTCAAGCAAGAAATATACCCTGACTTGCAAGTCACTCTTACCTCAGCCTCGCATATTATATCTACAGTTCATCCCATGTAGTTGAAGGTCCTTAGAGACCACATGCTAGATTTGGGGCAAATAATGCCATGGTTTGTGCTTCAAGATCAGGATGCTCCAACCATACCTGGGTTTCCCAAATATGCTGGAGGGATTTGGGAAGCCAGACCTGCAGGAGGCAGGGTGCCGCAGGTCGCTTCTGTAGCACTTGATCACGCACAATAAATAGAAGCCTGTTTTAAGACACCAGCTTCTGTAGCAGATGTTCACATTGTCCGCAGTTTCAAACACAAGACAGAGAACTGCTCGTGCATCAACAAAATGAACCTGCCGTGTATTGCAGATCAAGCTGGAGTTCCTGATGCGCTTCCTGCCAGTCGACAGCAATGCGAAGGATCTTTACTCTTGAACCAGGCGGCATTCAACTAACATTAGATGTAACTATTTCCAATCTTGTTGGGAGTTGAGACAGAGAAAGGACTTTCCATGCAGCTAAGAAACGAGCAACGAATTTTGATTCTGAATTAATAAAAATATCCAAGTTATGATCCAGTGCATTCAGTTCAACTGATTTAACAGATTAACTTGGAATACAACAATATAACAACTAGTGCCTGTGACTGGTCCAAGACAGATTATACTGGAATTCATAGAGACTCCAACAAAAATATAAAGTAAGCAAATCTCTCTGCCTAGGTGAGTAAATCAGAAAAGAAAAACAAATTTAGAAAACCACTTATTTACTTGTATTGGAATCTCTTGGATCAGTAGTTTGCTTCTTTGGACAAGCCGTAGAAACGTGCCCCTTTTCAGTTTTCACCACATTCATAGCAGGTCCTCCTCTTCATCTTGCCACTGCTAATGCTCGGACACCATCATTGACTTCATCACACTCGTAGCCATAGGCAGAGCACCTGATTGGATGTTTGCTTCTGCAACTAATAGGCTTTCGACTCCCTGGAGTTTTGCTCCCTTTTAGGAACCACACAACTTTTATTGATGGGTCTCCAACAGAAAATCTGCTGATCCAACTTTAGTGCCTTCATCAATGAGGCATTGTCAGAAAAAATCAACATGACCATAACCACCCCCCCTGTTTCCAGAACGTATAGATGATATTTTGCAATCTGAGAAAAGTTTCCTCGGGCCATCTTCAGTTATATCCCATGACAAATTTCCAACATAGATCCTATCGAAACCATCCACAATTCCTGGGGCAAAATCGGCATCCTTGTTGGTTCTAGTTGTCCTGTAAGGAAGATAAAATCCTCCCCTGAGAAGCATTACAAGTTTTATAAGCATGTTGAGGGGGTAGGCCGTGGGCGAACACAAATAATGGACAGGTTAGTGAAATGTTGTTTTTTAGTTACTCGCATGTCAAATCCATCAAAAGCCAAGGCCCGTTTGGCAGCAGCTTCAGTCTGCATGGAAGAATTGCAGTAGAATCAATAAAAGAAATCAACCTAGTTAGGAGAGAAGTTTCAAATTTTCACAGTTCAAAATATTGGAACTTCATTTCAGTACATCTTAACATCTATGTGCCTCTCCTAGAATCAACTTAATCAAAGAGTTATCTTAGCATTGCTCTGATTCTATCCATGTTTTATGCTTTAGCAGTGACTCCTTCACAGGAACCTACCAGTTCCTAATTTTTATCAATTTCCAGCATTTTGGCCAGCGACTATGATAAATCGGACAAAAATTGATTCATGGTGATCGCTTAATTTTATAGGGAAGCAGATTTTCCTGCCATCAAATTTTCAGCTTTTCAAACCCAGAAAAGAAGTGAAGATCTTTTAATGAAGAACAGTGCTAAGATTTTAGTGTTGTTTAAATCTTGATAATTGTAGATACCTTGAAACTAATGACGGCAATTCCTCTAAATTTTCCACTGTCGGGAAACGTCATTCGACACGAAACACAAAATGATAATGGGTCTAATTTTTGGCCCATTTATATACATTTTTATGGGCTTATGTAGAGCACATGGGCCAAGATATCAGGGCGGGCTCAGGTTGACGCCCGAACCCGTCACAGTGCAACAACCATTTGTTCAGATATGGTTTGTGAAAATAAGTTATGGTATTATTATGTCTTAAATTTCAAAGTCTACAAATCATAGTACAAGAAGCTGTAGAAATCCAAGCGGATTCAATGCATAGCCAGATACGAGATTCTGAGCACAGTTTTGATGAATCTCATAATATTTTCGCCCTGCAATTTGATCACCTTGAGGAGCACTTGACATGTTCCTGGGACGTGTTATGCCATGGTCTTATAACTTTTAACCCTGAGAAAAATAAGATATTAGAAAGTATAGAACTTGATATGCACCGATTTTTCAAATATTAAACTAGAGATATGTTGAGAGATTTTTTTTTTTTTTAAATATCGATACAAAACATCTTAACTTTACACAGGATAATTATTATTAACGATAACCTTATTAAATTCAAATCAAAATAAATAAATAAAAAATAATTTAATTATAATCAGCTAAATATTAAAGACTAAAAAAAAACATTTCATTAAAAAAAGGATAAAAAAAAATATTTTTAAGCGAACAAAAATATCATGAAATGAACATAACATGTTTATATTTAAAAAATTAATTTAATTTTTTTAAAAAGCTAGATTTAACAAAAAATAATAATTATAAAGACTCGAGATAACTTGAGTTATATTTAAAATTAATAAAAAATATTATAAAAAGCAAAAAAATAAACAATGGAGCTTGGTCTTCAATTAAATAAAACGCCAAAGGATAAAATTAAAAAACACACAAGCTTGAAAAAATGATAAAAAAAAAAATGAACTCAGGCAAATCGCAACCTGTTAAATCTCTAACCTAATCTCAATAAAAAAAACTTAATTCAATGTTGAATAATGAAAGCTAGAAAGAAAATATATTATTTAAAAAAAATCAAAATAAAGAAATAGCAAGAAAAAATAGAGAATGAAATCATAAAAAAAATAAATTTTAAAAATAATTTTAAATAAAATGGATAGAAATTTAAAGAATAAAGACCAAGTATGATTGATTAAAAAAAATTAAAAAATAATGAAATTAAAAATAAATTTTAATTATATGAAATAATTAAAGAAATATCAATTAAAATAACAGGATTAGATTCAAAGAAAAAATAAATTGAAAAGCTGTTGTGAATTTTTAAAAAGCAAAACACGAAAATCAAGGATAAAAGATTAAAAAAAAAAAAAAAAGCAAATCAGTGCCAAGTCATAAGGAATTATGCTACGCTGTTGTCTAAACACGTAAACCCCGCTATTACAAATTAAAAAACACGAAGGATGCCTAATTTTTTGCAACCAAAGCAAATTAGCAAGGATTTTTTTTTAATTTCAAAGGTAATAAGGTCATTTTTTCGTATATTGTGAAAGGTCAAATATCGAAAAAATCCCCTAAATCCATTTTTTTTGCTTTTAAAAACAATAATTATATTGTTTATGAAAAAAATATAGAAAGAGTTGCTCTTAATCAGCACGAATAAACCTAGGAGGCAAAGTAAGGAAATCTTGATTTTAAGGACTACAAGGTCATTTTATTGTGCTGTGAAGAGCAAAATATTAAAAAAACACCTAGAACCAAGGGAAATAATTTTTGTTTTTAAAAGTAATTCAATAATTATATTTTACAAAAAAATATGAAAAGACCGAGTTGCTCCTGATAAGTACGAATAAGCTCTCGGAGGCAAGGTAAAGAAATCTTGATTTTAAGGACAACAAAGCTATTTTACTGTGTTGTAAAAAGTGAAAGATTGAAAAATCCTCAAAGCCCAAGTTAAATAATATTTTATTTTTAAAAGTAATTAAGTAATTATACTGTAAAAAAAGAAGAAGAGAGAGATGGAGTTATCCCAATCAAGTCTAAAGACTAATTGGCTATGTAAAAATATTCAATTATCTCAAAAAAACTTAATTTTTTTAAAACAACAAAATAACAATCACATTAATTTAATCCATAATGAATCAAGATATTTCTACACTAATTTTTCCACGTGCTTTAGATTTTTGTAAATGTGAAAATGAACAATTAACCTCAAAATACTTTGTAAAAAAAGAAAGACAAATAAAAAAACCAAAGTCACGTGGCCTTTCGTCTCAAATGTCTCCTCTCTACTGGATTTGGATCTGGAGATGGGATGAGTACTGAGCTTGACGTTTCGATGCAGCATTAAAAGTAGAACTGACGTGTCGTTGAGGGTCATGCTCCTCTAGGTACTTGCTCAAGGCTCCCTGCCCCCAAACCATGTTCAAAAATCACAAGGAAACAAAACAAGCCTCTCTTTCTACATGTAGGGCTTGTTTGTTTCTGCGTTTCAAAAGCATTTTTGAAAAAATTTGAAAATTTTTTATTTTTTTATTAACTTTAAATTAATATGTTTTTAGTGTTTTCAAATCATTTTGATGTGTTGATGTCAAAAATAATTTTTAAAAAATCAAAAAATATCATTGACATGCATTTTGGTACGAAAAGCTATTTGAAAAGCAATCGCAACCACACTACCAAACAAGCTCGTAGTTGATAGATATGTAATAAATGCATTTGGATTGCAATCGAACGGACACCCCTTCGTCTCATTCACTGTAAGTAGCAAAATCATTAATATAAAGTACAGTACTGGACACCATTGTTTCTGTCTAAAGACTCTGAACTACTTCCAGTTCTACCAAAAAGTAAGGAAAATTCGGCATGTTCAGCTCCGAGAGAACCAGATGGGTCTTCTTTTCTTCTAGATATGTTCAGCCAGTGGCATCTTCAAGAAACCTTTGACAAACCATTTTAAGGTATAATCACTTACTGTTTCTTTCTTTTTACGTTTCTGTTTGTTTACGAGGCGCACCCGTCTCCGAAGTTCAAAGCATGTAATGGATCACTGTCAACTCTCTTTGTGGCCTTCGGAGTGCTGGGTTTTCTTCATTTTTCCATGATACCAGGGATCTTGCATTTTTTAATAATTCCCCCCCTTTTCTTTTTTATCCTATTGACTCTCTAAACGGACAAAAAGCATGTAAAATACTTGCACAACTAGTCATATTAAATAAAAACTTGTAAAGGTAGATGACGGTTTGTATAAAACTATAAATAAAAAATGAAACTATACCGATTCTTTTATAAATTGTTATGCAAAATACTTTTTAATTTAACTATTTTAAATTCAACTATTTATATTAAAATTGAATTCAATAATTGAATTTAATTTCAAAATTCTATTCAATTCAAGTGGATTCAAGTTGAGTAATTTATTCTATGAATAATATTTGAATAATACCCCTTTAATCTTAGTCAAATGAATATTTTAATGATTCTAGTGTTTATTTTTCAAAAGTAAAAAGAATACAGATAATAGAAAAGTTACTCTTTAGTTTCATCATTACTCAATTTATATTCAGAACATGAACCCCTTATTTAGAATTTTTATTCTATTTATAAAATCGTTATTTAGGTTTTTTTTTTTTTTCAAAGCTAGTGCCCTTGCTCTTTCTATGAGTTGGCTACTATCATGGTAGAGTCAAAAAATTTTAAATTAGGGGGTAAATTATTAACAAATGCTTGATAATACATATCAATTCATTAAAACTCATTTCAATTCAAATTCATATGCATATAATATTATCTATGCACATATTAATTTAACAAATCCATAAATTATTATAAACTCTAATATTTTTAATAACTAATTATTAAGGAATAAAACTAAAATTAAACAATGAAATAAATAGAAAAAATAAAGAAAACTCATCTAAAACATAAAGCATAAAAGGTTATTTACTTAACTAATTAATAATTTAAGACTTGAAGAGAAATTTTGTAGAAAAAAAAAACATAGGAACAATAATTCAAAAAAAGAAAAGAAAAGCTTGGATAAGTTAGTAGTTGATAAAAAATATTAAACTTGTTAAGTTATTATATTAAAATTCTAATATAAAAATATTTTGAAAAAAAAAAGATTAAGGGGGCAATTGTCCCTTTAACCCCCATTGTGGCTTCGTCATTGGCTACTATGTCTGTTGTACGCTCTCTTTCAATTCTTTTAAAAATGCATACAATATTTAAAATATTTAAGAAATATTTTTTTTATGTATGTTTAATAAGTGAAGTCTTAAGCAATTTTTATTTTATACGTAGTTATGGTCTTTTGTTAAGTGTGACTAATTTTATTTCATAAAAAATAATTAATAAATATATTTTATTTATTCTTAAAATCTTTTGCCAAGTGTAGATCTTGAGTTCTATCGGTTCATTTGTGGCATTTCGGGTGTCTTTGTTGAACCCTTTGAGTTACTATTAGTTTGGATTAGGAAGCAGGACTGGATTTTCTTACTAGCTCTATTTATCTCATCGAATACTTGATCAATCACTGCTTAATTCTATTTGTATGAATTAGGAATCGAGTATATTATCATTGACTTGTTCGAACCTCTAGAAACAATTAAATAATATTATGTCAAGCTCATTCGGAGATGGTCAGAGGAAGCTATTCCACTAGACAACGATAACTTGACTCGAAGTCGAATTTTACTTGTGCGTGCATTGAGTACGGATTTTCGTGAAAGATGGTATGCGTTGACCATATAATAGGACAATAATTGATGAACAACTTGCAACCTCAACGAGGCTTTATACATACATCCTACATAGTAGATGGCTAACATGTATAATATTTGCAATCTGCCTATGTGAGTGATCTTTTGCCTTCTGCCACAGGAGCTTACTGTTCTGTTCTACTGGTGTAATGTTTTGAATTAATGAGATAGGAAAAGCCTAGAAACCCCTTGAAGGCTTAGATGTAGGAATAAATTAAATGAGGGGTATAGTAGTAATTGGATAAATAGTTGATAAATATAAATAGGAAGTAAAAAAAAAAAATAGAAATCTGATTTTGAGAGGAAGAGAATCGGCAGAAGTGAGAAAGGAAAGAAGAAGAAGAGAAAAGAGGGGAAAATAAGGGAAAAAGGAAGAGTTTTGGAGGAAATAAGTGAAAAAGGTAAGATTTAGGTTGTTTAATGTGTATAATATGTTAATTAAGCTTTAATTTCAGTTTTTATGAATGTTAGGGTTTTGAGAATTTGTGTTTGATTTAAATTGATGAATTAAATTGAAGGTTAGGGGTTGATTGTTGTGTTTAATTGATGATTTAGTTGATTATGGAAGATTATGATGATTTTGAGTTATAGAATTGTGTAAATGGTGAAAATTGAGTTAGAAATCAGGGGAGAACAGTGGGGTTTCTGTTAAAATCTGGACTGGAGGTTGAAGATGACGAAAATTCAATTTGGTCCCTCAATTTCCGAAAATTACAGTTTAGTCCCCGAACTTTGGAAAATTACAAATTGGTCCCTGGAGCATATTCCGAGATTCTGAACAGAATAGCATATAAATTATGGACATAATTACTGTATAGATAAGATAATTTAACACTTTCAATTTAGTCCTTCAATTTGACAAAAAGTACGATTTGACCCTAAAAATTTAGTAAAATTCCAGAATGATCCCTGAAGCATAATGATACATCCTGGACAGAATTGAGGATTAATTAAGGTCAGAATTTCAGTATATTCATGGATTTATGACAAATTTCAGTTTGGTCCTCCATTTGACAAAAGTTACAATTTGGCCCTAAAAATATGGAAGAAAATACAGATTAGTCCCTAGCTGTAATATTAGCTTTTGCAGATTAGTTTGATGAATAATTAATGGTTATTTAGTGAATTATTACCAATTTTATTAGTTGTTTTTATTATGGATTAGATTTCGGGAAAACCGTTAGATTTTGGGTTTTTAAGAAAATTGGCTAGTTAGTTCAAAAATATATAGGGTTACGGAAGACACCCTTAGTTAAGTGTATTAAATAGGTTAAATGTTCTTTCGAGTCGTTTTTGAATATGTCTCCTTTGTATTCAGATAATCCTGATATTCTACCGGCAGGACGTCAGTAGAATTTCCTTCGGTTTCAGCTTGTGTGTGCTGTTTGCTTTTGAGTCAGGTGAGTGGATAATTTTCCATATGCATGAGAAATATTATAAATATTTGATTTGTTAATATGAATTGGATCATGCTTCTTGATAATATATATGCTGATTATTATCCTTGATATGATAAAGCATGATCAATTATTGAATCTGATTTCTTGATATGAACCAATATGATTTGACTTCTGAATTGATAGCTCCTCATTTGATGGATGTCATGAGTTGAGCTTTGAGATATGAATATGTTTGTTTGATTATGATTATGAACCTATGGTATGTCAGTCAGAATACCCATGCTAACAGGGTAGTGTTAGTCTTTGTGCACATCGTATCTGAACCCTAGTTGGTCGGGGGAGTCACCAACCTGTGTGGACTGATCATCCCACAGTACGGAGCCTCATGCTCATTGCATTTTGATTTTCTGACGAGTTTTACCATATGATATTCTTGTTATGGCCTATTTGATAAACCTTCGTATAAGAACTAAAGCCATACTTGTATATATATTTCTCATTGTTATATTACCTCGTGTGTGTATATTGAATGTTATCTACTCACTGAGTTGTTGAACTCACCCTCTCATTATTTATCCTTTTCAGGCTTATAGCTTGATAGCAGGTTACTTTTGTTGAACCTTTCGAACCTGCCTTTTGGTTGTAATTTGTACGTTCCTTTTGTGTCAAGTTAGTGCTCCAAAACTATGAAATTATTAAGCTCTTGTATTAAGACAATCGAATTATATTATGAAGTTGGTTGTTGTTAATTCTGCGTTAAACTCTGATTGAGTTGTAAAGGATTGTATGTAAGTTTGGGTTCGCATAGGCTTGGAACCTTGGAGGGGAACCTTGCCTATGTGCCGGTCATGGATCCGGGATTCGGGTCTGACAAACTTGGTATCAGAGCTTTAGGTTAAAGAAACAATAATATAATTAATTTCATAATAAGTGGAGCATTAGGATCCGTATCGTCTTGTTTGTTGTTTTTGAAATTTTAAATTCTCATCAAGTATGTCTTCTTCCTTGTGATAGATATGCTTTCTTATAATTCTGAGATAATTATCATGCTATTGTTCTAGCATGACTTAAGTGATTTCTCTTTTATTTTAGGAAATGCCGAGGAATAGACAAATAGTTGATACTATTAGAGTAAATGATAATAAAGATGATGTCTTTATTGTGTAGTTTAGAAATGCAAGGTATAAGAGGTAGGGCAGTACATCCACACCTCAACATGTTCTTCCTGTTTGCTCTTTTGAAGCAAAAGTTTTGTTTGATACGGGTGCAACTCATTCGTTTGTGTCCCCATATTTTGCCATGAGGTTAGATAAACAACCAACCTTGTTAAAATCCCCCATTTCAGTCTCCACTCCCTTAGATGAGTTAATATTAGTAAAGTATGTGTATCTGGATTGTGAAATAGAGATTGGAGATAAGATCTTTATGGGAGACTTAAATGTCTTAGATATGGTTGATTTTGATGTGATTTTGGGAATGGATTGGTTGGCTAAGCATAGGGCTTCGGTAAATTGTTGGGGTAAGAAAATAATGTTTGATCTAGATCAAGAAGTTGGGTTGGTATTTCAAGGAGATACGATTGGGTCTCCATCAATTATGTTGTCGGCTATCTCGAGGAAAATGGCCCGAAAAGGGGTACAGTGCTACCTAGCATATATAGTGGATGTAGAGAAAGAAGTTCCTTAATTAGATGAAGTCCCTATAGTAAGAGAGTTTATCGATGTCTTTCCTGATGACTTACCTGGATTGCCTCCGTATAGGGAGATTGAGTTTTGTATTGATTTGGTTCCGGGCACTGAACCAATATCAATGGCACCATATAGAATGGCGCCAACAGAATTGAGAGAGTTAAAGGAGCAGCTGCAAGATTTATTGGATAAAAAGTTTATCCGACCAAGTGTGTCCCCTTGGGGAGCTCCGGTGTTGTTTGTGAAGAAGAAAGATGGGTCATTGAGGTTGTGTATAGATTATAGGCAATTGAATCGGGTGACAGTTCGAAATAGATACCCACTCCCTCGTATAGATGATTTGTTTGATCAGTTACAGGGAGCTCAATTCTTTTCTAAGATCGATCTTCGATCTGGGTATCATCAGTTGAGGATTAGGGAGGAGGACATTTCAAAGACAGCTTTTAGAACCCGGTATGGTCATTATGAGTTTTTAGTGATGTCTTTTGGGTTGACGAATGCACCAGCAGCTTTTATGGACTTGATGAATATAGTGTTTGGCCAATTTATTGATCGATTTGTGATAGTTTTTATTGATGATATTTTGGTGTATTCGAGGTCTAGAGAGGAGCATGAGCAGCATTTGAGAATGGTGCTTCAAACTCTACGAGATCATCAGTTGTATGGCAAGTTCTCAAAGAGTGAGTTTTGGTTGGAGAGTGTAGCATTTCTTGGGCATGTAGTGTCAAGGAATGGGATTGAGGTTGATCCTCAAAAGATTGAGGCAGTTAAGCAGTGGCTTAGGCCTACTTCGGCGACAGAGATTAGAAGTTTCTTAGGTTTGGCCGGCTACTATCGGAGGTTTGTGGAGAACTTTTCTCGAATTTCTGCACCATTGACTAAGTTAACGCAGAAAAATGTTAAGTTTCAGTGGTCTGAAGCTTGTGAGAAAAGTTTCTTAGAGTTGAAGGAGAGATTGACTACAGCGCCTATTCTAGCAGTACCATCAGGTTCTGGTGGTTACACAGTGTATTGTGATGCTTCGAGAGTGGGGTTAGGATGTGTTCTAATGCAACATGGCAAGGTTATTGCCTATGCTTCACGGAAGCTGAAGAAGCATGAACAGAACTATCCTACACATGATTTAGAGATGGCGGCTGTAATTTTTGCTTTGAAGATTTGGAGGCACTACTTGTATGGTGAAACTTGTGAGATCTTTACAGATCATAAGAGTTTGAAATACATCTTTCAACAAAGAGATCTAAACCTGAGGCAGAGGAGATGGATGGAACTACTGAAGGATTATGATTGTACCATACAGTACCACCCGGGTAAGGCAAATGTAGTTGTCGATGCTTTAAGTAGAAAATCATCAGGGAGCTTAGCTCATATTCAGGAGGTACGAAGACCTCTGATTAGGGAGCTGCATGAGTTAGTGGATGAAGGAGTCAGATTTGATCTTAGTGAAGCTGGAGCAATGGTTGCTTATTTTCAGGTTAAGTCAAATTTGTTTGATAAGATAAAAGCAGCTCAAAAGAAAGATGATTCACTACTCAGGATTAGAAATGAGGTTGAGCAGGGTAAGGCTGCAAGTTTTGTGATTGGTGATGATGATGTGTTGAGATATAGGGATAGGCTTTGTGTACCTGATGTTGATGATCTGAGGAGAGAATTGATGATAGAGGCACATCAGACAGTTTACACAATGCATCCAGGTTCCACCAAGATGTATAAAGACCTTAAGGTGTGTTATTGGTGGAATAAGATGAAGGCTGATGTAGCAGATTTTGTTTCTAGGTGTTTGACCTGTCAGAGGGTAAAGGGTGAACACCAGAAACCTCCTGGATTGTTGCAACCATTATTGATTCCAGAATGGAAGTGGGAAAGGATCACAATGGACTTTGTGACAGGATTGCCTAGGAGTCAGGAGGGTTATGATTCGATATGGGTGATTGTTGACAGGTTGACAAAATCAGCCCATTTTCTACCAGTTAAGATTACTTATGGATATGCAAAGTTGGCGGAATTATTTATTAGTGAGATTGTACGGTTGCATGGAGTGCCAATCTCGATAGTGTCTGATAGAGGTCCACAGTTTACATCGCGGTTTTGGGTGAAATTTCAAGAAGCTATGGGTACTAAGGTGCAGTTGAGTACAGCTTTTCACCCTCAGACAGATGGTCAGTCTGAGAGGACTATTCAGACCTTGGAGGATATGTTAAGGGCTTGTGTTATGGATTTTGGAGTTGGTTAGAGTAAGTTCCTACCATTAGTGGAATTTGCTTACAACAACAGTTATCAGGCTAGCATAGAGATGGCACCTTATGAGGCTTTATATGGTCGGAAGTGTAGATCACCGGTTTGTTGGTTTGAGGTTGGTGAGAAGAGACTAATGGGACCGGAGTTGATTCATATTACCTCAGAGAAGATAGAGGTAATTAGAAAGAAGCTTCAAACAGCTCAGAGTAGACATAAAAGTTACGCAGATAGAAGAAGGCGTGACTTAGAGTTTTCAGTGGGTGATTGTGTGTTCTTAAAAGTATCACCTACAAAAGGAGTATTCAGGTTTGGGAAGAAAGGCAAGTTGAGTCCTCGATTCATTGGACCGTATGAGATTCTGGAGAGAGTTGGGGCAGTTGCTTATCGGTTAGCATTACCACCAAACTTGTCTGCTATTCATCCGGTATTTCATGTTTCCATGTTAAGGAAATATATGTCAGATCCATCGCATGTGTTAGAGGTTCATCCTATTGACTTGAGGGATGATATGGTTTATGAGGTGCAACCGGAAGCTATAGTCGACCGACAAGTGAGGAAGCTTAGGTCGAAGGACATAGCTTCAGTGAAAGTGAAATGGAAAGGTCATTCACGTGAGGAAGCGACATGGGAGCTCGAGGATAAGATGCGTGAGGAGTATCCTCATCTTTTCGATAATCTCGGTAAGTATTCAATCTTTTCTATTAAGTTTCGAGGACGAAACTTTTATAAGGTGGGGAGATTGTAATGTTTTGAATTAATGAGATAGGAAAAGCCTAGAAACCCCTTGAAGGCTTAGATGTAGGAATAAATTAAATGAGGGGTATAGTAGTAATTGGATAAATAGTTGATAAATATAAATAGGAAGTAAAAAAAAAAAATAGAAATCTGATTTTGAGAGGAAGAGAATCGGCAGAAGTGAGAAAGGAAAGAAGAAGAAGAGAAAAGAGGGGAAAATAAGGGAAAAAGGAAGAGTTTTGGAGGAAATAAGTGAAAAAGGTAAGATTTAGGTTGTTTAATGTGTATAATATGTTAATTAAGCTTTAATTTCAGTTTTTATGAATGTTAGGGTTTTGAGAATTTGTGTTTGATTTAAATTGATGAATTAAATTGAAGGTTAGGGGTTGATTGTTGTGTTTAATTGATGATTTAGTTGATTATGGAAGATTATGATGATTTTGAGTTATAGAATTGTGTAAATGGTGAAAATTGAGTTAGAAATCAGGGGAGAACAGTGGGGTTTCTGTTAAAATCTGGACTGGAGGTTGAAGATGACGAAAATTCAATTTGGTCCCTCAATTTCCGAAAATTACAGTTTAGTCCCCGAACTTTGGAAAATTACAAATTGGTCCCTGGAGCATATTCCGAGATTCTGAACAGAATAGCATATAAATTATGGACATAATTACTGTATAGATAAGATAATTTAACACTTTCAATTTAGTCCTTCAATTTGACAAAAAGTACGATTTGACCCTAAAAATTTAGTAAAATTCCAGAATGATCCCTGAAGCATAATGATACATCCTGGACAGAATTGAGGATTAATTAAGGTCAGAATTTCAGTATATTCATGGATTTATGACAAATTTCAGTTTGGTCCTCCATTTGACAAAAGTTACAATTTGGCCCTAAAAATATGGAAGAAAATACAGATTAGTCCCTAGCTGTAATATTAGCTTTTGCAGATTAGTTTGATGAATAATTAATGGTTATTTAGTGAATTATTACCAATTTTATTAGTTGTTTTTATTATGGATTAGATTTCGGGAAAACCGTTAGATTTTGGGTTTTTAAGAAAATTGGCTAGTTAGTTCAAAAATATATAGGGTTACGGAAGACACCCTTAGTTAAGTGTATTAAATAGGTTAAATGTTCTTTCGAGTCGTTTTTGAATATGTCTCCTTTGTATTCAGATAATCCTGATATTCTACCGGCAGGACGTCAGTAGAATTTCCTTCGGTTTCAGCTTGTGTGTGCTGTTTGCTTTTGAGTCAGGTGAGTGGATAATTTTCCATATGCATGAGAAATATTATAAATATTTGATTTGTTAATATGAATTGGATCATGCTTCTTGATAATATATATGCTGATTATTATCCTTGATATGATAAAGCATGATCAATTATTGAATCTGATTTCTTGATATGAACCAATATGATTTGACTTCTGAATTGATAGCTCCTCATTTGATGGATGTCATGAGTTGAGCTTTGAGATATGAATATGTTTGTTTGATTATGATTATGAACCTATGGTATGTCAGTCAGAATACCCATGCTAACAGGGTAGTGTTAGTCTTTGTGCACATCGTATCTGAACCCTAGTTGGTCGGGGGAGTCACCAACCTGTGTGGACTGATCATCCCACAGTACGGAGCCTCATGCTCATTGCATTTTGATTTTCTGACGAGTTTTACCATATGATATTCTTGTTATGGCCTATTTGATAAACCTTCGTATAAGAACTAAAGCCATACTTGTATATATATTTCTCATTGTTATATTACCTCGTGTGTGTATATTGAATGTTATCTACTCACTGAGTTGTTGAACTCACCCTCTCATTATTTATCCTTTTCAGGCTTATAGCTTGATAGCAGGTTACTTTTGTTGAACCTTTCGAACCTGCCTTTTGGTTGTAATTTGTACGTTCCTTTTGTGTCAAGTTAGTGCTCCAAAACTATGAAATTATTAAGCTCTTGTATTAAGACAATCGAATTATATTATGAAGTTGGTTGTTGTTAATTCTGCGTTAAACTCTGATTGAGTTGTAAAGGATTGTATGTAAGTTTGGGTTCGCATAGGCTTGGAACCTTGGAGGGGAACCTTGCCTATGTGCCGGTCATGGATCCGGGATTCGGGTCGTGACAACTGGATTTTGCATGTACTAGTTAGCTATGTTGTTTGCGCTACCATTGTTAAAGCAGTCTGGTTAAAATGAACTGAAACAAGACTGATTTTGATTTTCTTATTTTTGAACAGGACCCTTCTTACAGAAGCCAATATGGATGATTTGATCAGTGGTTTACCAGATGAGATCCTTTTCCGCATCTTTTCTTCACTCCCCTTCGAATCCGCCGCACAAACAATTTTTCTTTCGAACCGATGGAGGCTTCTGTGGGAGACTGCTTTAGTGCAACATGGCACTGAAGAGGATGTTGCTAATGCAATGTCTGGCTTCCTTGCCAATTTTGATGAGAAAGATCCATCAAAGAATACCAGGAAGCTTCGGTTCCACTTCTGCAATGGTAGTGTCCTCTTGGTTATCATTGCACGTAATGGCAGCCTTCGTCTCCATTTCTCTACTGGGAAACAAGAGTTTCCTCGGGAATTTGGCTTGCAATTAGAGTTCAATCATCAAAACCTAGCCAGCCAACCATCTCCTTCTTCCTTTTATGTTAAAAGTGTTCATCTGATGTCAGTGACCTATCTTACTAACGAGGTAGTTTCTTCCATAATGACAAACTTTCAGATTCTTGAGACCTTGAAAATCACTTGCTGCAATCGTTTGCAATCTTTAAGTATTGGCTCTGATACAAAGCTTTTAAGCTTAACCATTTTCGACTGTCCACAACTAAAATCTCTCCACATCAGATCTTATAAGCTTCGCACTTTCCGCTATCGAGGACCGCTACCTTGGTTTAGGCCTGAATATCACTTTAACCTGGCTGATGCCTTGCTTGATTCCAGACAAGGCCCTGGCTACAGCAGCTTCTCTGGCCGTGACTTTGACTCGGTTCTATTGACTATAAAGAACGTAAAAGTGCTTACTCTATGCAAATGGACATTTGAGGTATACTCTAATCTTGGTTTTGATCTTTAGTCTTTCTTGTTATGCAAGTTGTGAAATGTTATTTTGACTGTTATTGTAAGAAAGTAAGCTCCAGGACTCTTTGCTGCAGGCGTTGATCTGCCCATCGCTATCCACATTACTTGCAGATTTCCAATTCTATAATTTAAAAGAGTTGTGGTGGATTGATAATTCAAACGAAAGATATGACGACGGAGAAGCTTTAATCTCTTTCCTGAAATTATGTCCTTCATTACAGCAACTTTTCGTGACAGTAAGTGTTTAAGTAAATACAGAGGTCAGACTTTTTATTTCCTTCTTTATGACGATTTTCAGTTGAGTATACCACAGCAATTTCTTTTATGAATGTCTTTTTGATATACATTTGGACAAGCTTCTAGACAGCACTATCAAGGCTTGTGATCTCCGAGACATATTGTTCATTGACAGGTTCTATTTATTTATTTTAAAAAAAAAAAACACAGCTGCAATGGGCTTGGTATGTTGACAGAGATTTTACTAGTTCCTAAGAACTGCAAAATTTCCGATATGAACTCAGCTTTATTCCAATACCAAAAAAAAGCATATCTAATAGATTAAAACCTTCATGAACTTGTGTCCAAGGGAATTAAATTATTTTCTGAAAATTGTTTTTCATATCTTAAACTACGATTAAGAGGTTCTATATCGCTGTGCAGATTGATCCTAAAGGCTACTTCATGAAAAGCAGCAGCAAATATTCTATACGAGCGGGCAGGAATACGCAACTGCATCATCTAAAACTGGTTAAATTAGACGGATTTGAAAATCAAGCAGATGAAGTACTATTGGCAGAACGTATAGGAAAGGTTGTCACTACCGAGCCACTTATCCTAACATCATCAGATCTGATTTGCTTGCGAAAATTTGTTGAGGTAAGCTCAAACCAATCAAAGCAGAACAGTACAGACAAAGTGGAAGTGGTAGCGCCCCAGTCATGTGAAAGGAAGTGTTCTTACAAATTTGTGGAGGTTCAGGATACGAAGGAACTGCATCCTAAACATGTTCATATGGGTCTGTGAACTCGGATTCTGTGCATAAATCATATTCTGTTACTTACACTTATTTTCAAGTTAGTCACCTCTTTTCCGTCCACGAGGCCCTGCAAAATCTATAATGCAGAGGTTTCGTTCTTGTAAACAATGAGGACGCCAGTTTGTTTGAACAGCACTTTATGACATGTTTCCTCCATGTTGTCAGAGTTTCAGTTTCTCACGAGTTAAAAAATTAAAAAGGAAAAATGCACTGATTTGGATGTTCTTAATTAAGAAAAGGTTTGCTTCTTTAAAGCCTGTCCCTGGCTTCTATCTGTCTGTATCAGTGATTGTTATCCGTTCTTGTTTCCCTTTCAGAGTTCTAGGATAGGTTTCTTACTTACTTAACTTGAACAAATCTTGATATGACATCTAGTATTCATGTCAGCCAACAAAAGAAAGAAACTTTCGGGCTGGATGGTTGCAGAGCAAACAAAATGCTCCCATTGATTCAACAAGTAAAAGACAACATGGTCTTTGCCTACTGACACCGAATTGGTGGAAATAAGAAGAATACAAAACCTTTAACAAAACTACAAAAATTCGAAACTTCATCTCTCTTTAATCTGAAAGCGGAGATATATTTATCTCTTTCATCTCTCTTAACAAGGGATGCAATTCTTAGAAATCGTTAGTGGGAAGTCACGATATCATTCAAGGGCAGCTATGGCGGCAACGATCACCGGACTGAACCAGTAGACTCAGTGGAGAATCCAATTCTATCTTGCCGCAGCAGGACCCAAAGAGACTGCTAAAATGTTGGCACCAGCTATGAAATCATTGCAATAGGTGCAGTGTTGCCCAAACCTCCTTTCTTTGGATCCTCTGCTGCGGCAAACACGGCGAAGACTAGTCCAGAGGTCACCGCAATCACAAAACACATTCCATCACTCACACTCACACCTGATGATAGAGAAAATGCTGATACTTCCTGCAGTAAACAAAACTTAAATTGGAATCAGGGATTAGTCTATTAAATAAATCAGAAAAAACGTAAACTGTGTGCTATGCTACTTCTGGCCATCGCATCAAAATCAGCCCTTAAAAACCAGTAGCTAAACCGCAGTACCATATCCAGACTAATCATCATCGTCTTTTTTAAACCTATTGACACAGACAATGAGACCACGCTGTAGGTGATTGTTGGTACGAGCTTTAGGACAAACAAGAAGATAGCTGCTGTGGTGGTGATGGCAGTAGTGGTAGCGGAGGAGCTGACATCGGTAGTATTTGGTGTCAAGGAACAGAATGTGAATTGTGAAGGAACATTTAGATACTAAAATGCGTGAATTTAGACTGAGAAGAAGTATATATATCGGGGAGAAAGTAAGGGAAGGACATGCAGGGTAATTCTGTTCGAAGAGTTCTTTGTTTTGTTAGTTTGCTGGATTTCTGAGAGAGGACTTGGTAAGGGAGGGCAAAATCCATAAAAGGCTTAACTGATAAGAAGCTACGTGTTAGGCCTTGAAAGTGCTTTGTCTTGCTAAGATCCACAAAATGTGATCGACTTGGTTTACATTGACCAAGCTTATACGGGAATCCTTCATTATAATCCTGACGTGATGAGTAAAACAGTAACAGAAATAGCTACAGTACAGCTAAAAAATGTTCTTGTTACTGTGTTATTATACCACCTGTGAAACACGGCAATCCTCAAATCCAAACAAGACACTCTTTTGTACACAAACAAGCCTGTCTTTATTGTTCAAAGTTCAAACTTTGATAGCTGAAATATTGAGATCATAAGACATGTAGATGTCATAGGAACCAATGCTAGTTAAATATTTCGAAACTCATCCTCAATGTTATGAACACCTGAAGAATTAGTCGAAAATGATCCAACTCAAAAACCTGAATGTACGGTACAACACCAGCAAAATTGTCTCATTCAATGTTGTGTTAATTTCAAATATTGAAGGAGTCAAATCTTATACAAGCTGGCAGGAGCACACAGTTGCAACATCTAAAACTGATAAACAATGGATTTGCAAATCACGAGGATGAAATCCTCTCGGCCGAATATATAGGAAAGGTGGCCACCACTGAGCTTATCAATCCTAGCATCGCGAGATGGGAATTGCTTGCGAGGTTTGATTTAGGTATCCTCAATCCAGCCAAATCAGAGCAGAAAAGACCACTTGGAAGTGGCAGCACTCAGCCATATGAACATAAATGTTCTTATACATTTGATGAAATACAGGATAAGGAGTAATGTCTAGGGTTTGGTGCTTAAAACCTTGTCCTGGGCTTCTTTCTGTTAATATTAATGCTTATAATCTGCTTCTTCTTGTTTTCACTTTCGGAGTTTTGGTATTGCTTTATTACTCCTTTCACTTGAACAACTTTCTGTTATGCCCTTATATGATTAAATGTGTCCAAGAAAGGCAGTCATCGAAAGAAGAGCTTTCAGACTAAATGTTTTCAAAGAAAACAGAACATTTCCATTGATTCAACAGGTAAAACACAATTAAACAAGGCACCATCCACCGCTGTAAAATAAGTGGAAACAACAACAATGCAAAAATCAACAACAGCCAAACTACCAGAAATCCCAACCTTATCCCTCCCTGGTCTAAAAGGGGAGAAATTTAAATTTCAACAAGGGAAGCAAAGCTTAGAAATCATTGGTGGGAAGGGGCTCATGTTCACCACTGCCAATGAAAATGTTGTCATAGACAAGGGCAGCAATGCCAGCACCGACGAATGGACCAAGCCAGTAAACCCAGTGGTTAGTCCAGGTCCAGCTCACGACAGCAGGACCAAAAGAGACAGCCGGGTTCATTGATGCACCATCAAAAGCACCACCAGCTAAGATATTGGCACCGACTATGAAACCTATTGCAATAGGAGCAATAATTCCCAAATTTCCCTTCTTCGGATCCACCGCTGTGGCATACACGGTGTATACTAGTCCAAACGTCATCACAATCTCAAAAACTACAGCGTTCCATGCCCCCACCCCTGATGATAGCCCAAAAGCTGGTGTTTCCTGCAGCAGAAAACAAATAAATAAATCAGAACGGTAACAAAACCGACTTAGGCCTGCTATCATGTTGGTATTCTAGATTGGGATTAAGCTGTTAAACAGATTTGAACGCTTAAGTTAATGTCTTACCAATCCACCGGTGCAAAACTTAAGAAGCAAGCAAGCAACAACAGATCCTAGCAACTGTGCAATCCAATACAAAATGCTCCTCAACAGGGTGATGTGTCCTCCAATAAGGGCACCAAAGGTCACAGCAGGATTCACATGACCTCCAGAAATGTTAGCACCAACCGAAACAGCCACAAAGAGTGCAAATGCGTGTGCCAACGCGGCAGCTACCAGTCCAGCAGGAGTAGTCGAAGCACTGTCTGTCAATTTGTCTGCCAAAACATCACGCCAATTAGGAAAAAATAAAATGATGTCTATTGTTTTCAAAAGGTAAAATTGCATTTCTTTTCCATTTTATCATTTGACTTTTGCGGGTCAACTTCTCTAACGATGGAATCGCTTGTCAGTATCAGTATATTACCAAGTATTTCTTGCCTGGAAATTCAATGCACAGAGTTATGTGATACTATGATCTAATCAATCCACCCTGTAATCAAATACCATGAAATGTGAAACAAAAAAGAGCAACTAGAATTGATATCTTACTAAAAGCCATGCCAGATCCTGAACCGGCAAATACAAAAATAAGCATAGAGATGAACTCTGCTAACGCAGCCCTCAGTGAATCTGGATGGCTAGCCTCTCCAGGTGTTCCAACTGCAATTCTATTGATAGGCATTTCGTTGAAGCGGAGCTTAGTTTCTACTTTTGTTCAGGCTCTATATTTGTTTTGGAAGCTCTCTTGTCGATTTTCTTTCCTAGTTATAGCTAGCCTTCAGGGACACTAACCCTTTATATATACCTGAAATAACGGCTAAAGAACTGGTCCAACCGGTTACCTGGTAAAACATCAAGATCACTAGGGAGTGGCATTTTATTAAGGCGACATGACGGTGACTTTACAGCTAGTAAATAGGACTTGTGGGTTAATAAGGTGGTGACACGTCTGTGGTGGAGATTGAATTTAGCTTGGCGAGGAGGAGATTTGCGATCGCCGACCAAGTGAGGTGTCGGGCCCGCCAGCGCTATTGTGTACCAGGCCAGTCCTTGTCACTAATTAATTGAGTAAACTATAACTTAGTCCTTGTTGTTTAACAAAACTATTAATTAGAACCTATACTTTTATGAATTTATATTTAATACGTATATTTTAAAAAAATTTGATTATAAATCAGTTATTTTGCTAATCTCACGTTTTTCTATTTTTTTTATTTCTTAAAAAATAGAGCTAGTAAAAAAGAATTATGTGAAATAAAAAAATTAAATTCATGGTCATGATGGATTAACATATGTTGGTCAGCTAGATTTAATAATTATATATGATTTGACTCTGAAGAAAATATGTTTTTGGAATAAAAACTATGGCGTTAGTTATGATACTATAGGAACTAATTAGTTGGCTTTGATAAATTAAAGGGACTAGCTTATAATTATTAGCTCCTAATAAATATTTTCTGGTGTTGCTGTTGCGCAAGAGATGGGCGGCGAGTTCTTGGACTTGGACAGGGACCGCCGACCTTTGAATATTCAAAATCAAACGTGTTTGTTTTAGGTGATAAGCTCGAGGGATCACTTAGCTGGCGGTTTAATCTCGTCGACTCTGAACTATATTTTATTTTTTTTGTGAATTATTATCGGTAGAAATAGAATGTTACGAATTTATGTGGACGGATAGTTTCGAACTGATCATGGAAGATGATAGAGCCGAAGGAACACAATAGGTTCTAGTTGGTTCGGAGGTAATTAACAAGGCGAACAACAAGAAGATTTATACACGCAGAGATGGTTTCTTTTGTAAGCTTCGATATTAGCTAGCAGCTAGGATGAACATAAATTCTTGGACCCTACGTTGAAAATCCATATGGTTGCTTGTAGTCGGAGATGGAGGACTCGAACTTCTTAACAAGGTAAAATATAATTTTTGCGAGAAGCACTGCCTAAGAAACGAATTATTGGCCCTGGGATTAATCAAGCTTAAAAGATTAATGTTTGCGGTTGAATCATTGTTTTATAATTTTATAATTTTTTTATTTAAAATTAATGTTTTTATATTCTTAAATTATTTTTATGTGTTAATATTAAAAATCATTTTTTAAAAAATAAAAAAATTTATTTTAATATATTTTTTTAAAAAAATACTTTAAAAAATAATTATTATTACGCTCTCAAATACCCTTTAAATCTTCTACAGATAACTTCTAATTTCTCTTTATTTTAGATAGTAGCGTAAAGTGAAATCTAGTTTGCACTTGAGATATCAACTAGACGATAATTCATACTTTCTTTCAAGTTCGTGTTAAAGAGTTGATTATTTTCTCTGTATGCATCGTGAAGGGGGAGGTGCATGGGACGCATTAATCTCTGTGATGGAGTGGTTTTATTTATTTATTTATTTTTATTTTTAAAAGCCAATCACGGGTCTTTGTATTAAAGGAGTGGGTAAGGTACTTTGTTGGAGCCACGGAGTGTTTATGCTAATCCATTACTTAATTAGTTATATAAATCCAAAATAAAACTTAATGATTCAAAGTCCATGGCGGATATGCCAGTGAACCTCGAGGCACAAATCCCATATTAGGTAGAGGCTATGGTGGGGAGGGTTTGCCCTCTAATTAATTTATTTAATTCTCATGATCTGAAGAATCCAAGCACCTAAATATTTAAACAATTCATTGTGGTTAGGCTGATCGAATTTATAAAATTATTCGGCAGAATTTTCATTTTAAGATTTGTCATTACACCATGCAATTATGCAAGAGGCCCAGCAAACTTGTTATTAAATGGATACAAATTTAATCTGATAAGTTTTATTTTTTGTTAATTAGAAAAAAGAAATCTTTCCGGGCCCCCATTTTGACACGAGGTGAAGGCAGCTCTCAATTTCTTTTTAATTTTTTTGCATATCACTCTCATTGACTGATTTTATCATGTGATAAATTAAATCTACTAGCGCCCTTCAAATTATTATTCTTTGTTTGCTGCCGGCAAAGGACATCATCATCAATTCTCATAATTGGACCGACCATTTCTTCCATGCCCACAATTCCATTTTCCCCTTCATCACCTCACGTCACTTGCCGTGATTGAGAACTGTCCTCTTTTTTATTTTATTTTTTAATAATTATTGGTACACTTCTTGAATAATTATAGAGAACTGTTATTATATAATCATTGAGAACTGTTTTTTTTTTTTTTAATAATTATGGATGTTTTAATAAGGTTATATTTTTATCAAAGATTCTAAAATTAACGACCAATTACACCTTTAATTATTTGAGCATTGTTTTGCACCGTGCAATTTATTTCACATATTCACATAAATGCCAAGTGTACATCGAATAGAATTGTGGAGGAAAAAACTACAATGATGGAAAGGGAAGCCATGGAATAGATTTGACAGGATGAGATGCTTAATTTCAAAAAGTAAATTTTACTGTTTAAAACTAAAAAAAAAAAAAGATTATCAAATCTACGCAGGCCAGCAAATAGCCAACTACCAAGGCCCAAGGCAAAGAAAGCCTTGTCGTCTATCCTTACTTCTCCAATATCACAAAAATCCTGGAGGCTCAGAAAAATGTATATTCGCGTGGACAAACTCTACTCCCACATTGGCTAATCTGTTTGCAGTTAGCTCCCGTGCTGTAAAACATGAAACGACTTGCCAGTCCTTGCCTAAACCAGGCCAAAGTCAATCCTATCTTGACTGCCCATAGCTCTGCAGTAACGGCATCAATCCATTAGATCCCAGCGGTAAATCCATGCAATTTTTTTTTATAAAAAAATTATTATAATTTTTACTCATTTATTTTTTATCCATTTAGATTTGAATAAGTTATAAGTCAATCAAGGTATTTTACTAACCGGGTTAGATTGAGTTAATTCTTTCTATAATTTTTTTTTAAAAAAATTTAGACTAGTTTACATTTTGGGTCTATTGAATGGACCTGCTAGGTTAGTCTCGGTTCTATAAATATAATTATTATACAATTATTAATTTTAAAATTCAATATAAACCAAGTAAAAAAATAATATCTAATTATTATTTTTTAAATTATACAAGTTTAACAACAATACATATTAAATAAGATAAATTATTTTTTTTTATTTTATTTTATCCATCATAACTAAATATAATATTAAGATATTAATTCTGTCTTATATCCCACTACCAAACATAATTTTATATTTATTTCTTTTTATATTTCTTTTTATATTTTGTATCTTATATTTTTATTATTTCTTTCTCTTTTGATCTAACATAGTAACAAAATGTTACTTATTTCAACATATTATACTTATAAGTTAAGAAGTTTTTATTCAATTTTAAGACGTGCTTGATAAAGAATTTTCTTATAGAAAAATAAAGAAGCATGTGAAGGTAGGGCAGGTCTTATCCCACTTCTCTTATATTCGGCTAAATTAAATGCTTTATATATATATATATATATATATATATATATATATATATATATATATATATATATATATATATATAAACACAATAAGCCTAAAGTCATCAAACAGACCTCTCGGATCTCCTTTTAAGAATTATGGGCTAGGGTGGCCTCATTTCGCCTCACCAACCCCAGGGAAACTCTGAATACAGGCCTTGATCGTTTGTACAGACAGACGTTTGGGGTGCTAAGATCCAAGGTCGAGAGGGAAACAGCCCTAGAACTAGGACATTTTGCTAGGACAATGAGAATTATCTACAAATCTTCTTGTTACATGAACCCTGTATGTCATGCGATTTTGAAACAATTACTAAACAACTTTGGTCTTATATTACTACCTCATCGTACTCTATATGACCAACTTATGTTCCTTGTGTTGCTCATAGCTATCAATGCTTTCTAGGCAACTGCAAGAGGCGCCTCCTACTGCTAGGAGTTGGAGCCATGACCACAAGTTCACTCCCAGCAAATCTCCTTTTAGCTGAAGGTAATTATAGATTGGTAGTCATATCTATATATTCGTAGCTACTGTACATAGAAATGAATTCTTGTTAAACCTCTCTCTATTGTGGAATTGTGTAGAGATACCAAAAAACTATCCATCTTCTGTGAACTTTGAAGATGGATATCCATATTATTACCCCTAAGATTGGATAGTAAGTTATGCAGTCATATTACAGTGTGGAAGCTTGAAGTTTAGCTCTCAAGACTCGACAACTTGTCGTCTATTTCCTAGGATTTTGCTTTCAGGGGACATTATTCTGCTTTTAAGGACAGAACGAGGCAATTGCAGAATGTTAGGGTGAGATTTATACCACCGGAGAAAAAGGAAATTCATGAATTGAGGTCCAATGGAAGAGGCAGAAAGATTGTAGTTTCGTTCCCTTTTCACGTCATTAAAGCCTAAATATGGTACTTCACAAGCTTTTCTCCTTGTCAGGTTATTTACCAATTGGTGAAGCACAGCTATGCAGCACCAGATCAAATGCCAACCATATATAGCATGCAGGAGGTTGTATCATTGCCTATCCTTTCAGTTTATCGGTTCCTCTTAGCTAAAAACACTTCCTTCTAATCCGGCGATTTTCAGACCCTCCTATGTTTGCTGATTTCCTACTTCCTGACGAAAGATTTAACTTGCTCTTTGCTCGGTAAATAGTTTACGAAGTATGACAATCACAGGCAGCAAGAAAATAAGAATTTTTCTTGAAAATTATGTTTATAAGCCCATGATTGCTGAATCATTCTTGTGATGGATTTTAGTTTGACAAAAGTTTCACCTTTTGGCAAGTGAAAGCATTATCTCTTGGCATACTGAATTTCTTTGACGGGTTTCTTCTGAATGCAGAAAACTGTAGACGGAAAAAACTATTTCACTGTTGAGTACGGACTTGCATCTCCAAACTGCAACCATAGCTATTGCTAAAGGTAAGCATCATATCTCTTGAATCGTCACCATCATATATATTGCCACTATATGCCAACAGAAGCGAACAGCAGGTGATACTGTGTTAACATGGATACAAGCAAATAAAATAGTCCATATGAAAGCCTGTAAGAATAGGGAAAGATAAAGATGAAACTGCTTTTCAGAATCTGGATTGTTCAATGGTTGTATTTCTGTGTAGGGAGATCTTGCACACTGACTGTGACGGTGGAGAAGATTTCGCAGTCAGCTTAAAGTGGAAGCCGACTCTTTCAAGGTGCGTGAAATGCTATACGGGTTAACGTTGGTTGAACGAGAAAAACATTCATGTGTAACACATATAATTAGTGGACAATTTTTTGCGATGAAATTGCTTTTACCTTGGACCTTGGACCTTGGCTTGGTTTGGCAATAAAAACTGAATGATGCTGCTTTCGAGCACAACTGCACATTTCTTGTGAATAAACTAAGTTGCAATTGACATAGACAAAGGCGAAGCTGTAGCCTCCATGAACACCGGATGATTGATATAAACTGTGCGGAAAATGAAAGGTCGAATAGTGGGTTCAGGGCGGGGTGGCCATTTTAAAAATCAAGTCAGTTCACCACCTTAAACATGAAATGCCTTTTTTTCTTGACCATGCAAGAACACGACTTTCGTAGCAAAACATTCCTCACGATGTATAGAGCTGGATGTAAAGTTGAAATTCCTCCCATGGTATGATAGTATAGTTTCAAGGCATCGGAAACATATCCATCCTTGTAATAATAATAATAATAATAAAGCATCAAACATCATACTGCCTTGTCTATAATAAAGCATTAAACATCATACTGCCTTGTTTCCAGCAAAAACTTATATGGCGCTGATCTAGCTGACATAAAAATCAATCCGATTGTGAGTGCGCCTGTTGATTCGTACTAGTAAAAGTTAACAGGTTATAAATTAACCGCGTGGTTATTTACAAAGATTGCAACAAATTCTCTCACCTCTTATCCTATTCTGAACTTTCTTTCAAGTTCACAAATATAAAATTTACAGTAAACACACCCAAGCTAGTCAGTCGCATAAATTCATTTAAGGGAGGAAAATACTCACAAAAGAGAACAAAAACCAGGAAACACACCCCATTAGGACTAGAATTATCTCCTCCACCCGATCCCTGACTAATGAAAAAATCAATCATGGAGACAAAGCAACAACGTAATGCTTCCCTCCAAAAGAATATGGTGGCATCTAGCCTCTCTCGAGAGCATTTCCTCGCCAGCCAAACAAAATCCAAGATCCCTATTTCTAAATCCTACATCTGAACAACATAGCTATCACTGCCACCACTGCTCCATCTCATCTTAGCCATACAAAACGCTGTCAAAAGCTTCATCATTCTCATTAGCTTCTTGTGTAATCTGGAAACTCCAACCTACTGATATTTCTAGAAGCACTAGCAGGCATACATGTTTCAAGAAGTTCAAGATGGCCCAGAATAAGAACTACACAGGTGAACCAGATGGAAATTTCAACACTGTAGCCCGACCTTAAATCAACCGATGTTGTCGCAAACCCTTTCCAAAGTGGGGTTGCATCAGACGGACATACAAACCATTCTTTGCCATCAAAGAATCATGGGCCCCTTCCTCGACAATTCGTCCTCCATTTAGAACCACAATGTTGTCAACATGCCTCATCATTGCAGTTCTATGAGCTATCAAAATGGTAGTTTTGTTTCCCATAATAAGAGTATCTAGTGCCTCTTGTACCACTCGACTTGATTCAGATTCGATGGATGAGCTGGCTTCATCCAATAACAAGATGGGTGCGTTCTTCAACACCACTCGAGCAATTGCGATTCTCTGCTTCTGCCCTGGGGTAAGGTCCACGCCCCTCATTCCCACATGTGTGTCATAACCATGAGGCAGACTACTGATGAAATGGTGAGCATTAGCAATTCTTGCAGCCTCTTTCATCTCAGCCTCGCTGGCATTGTGCCTAGCATATATAATATTTTCTCTTATAGTTGTTGAGAAGATAATCGGTTCCTGCTGAACAAGACCAAGATGGTTCCTCAACCATCTCAAATTATAAAGTTTTAAATCCCGGCCATCCAGTAGGACCTGACCGGCAACTGGATCATAAAATCTTTCAATTAAAGAAATTATAGTGCTTTTTCCAGACCCTGAAACTCCCACCACAGCTACAGTTTGTCCTCCATTCACCTTAAGACTGAAATTGCTCAATACCAACATTTCTGGACGAGTTGGATAACAGAAATCCACATTCTTCAACTCAATGCTTCCATAAACATTAGGAGGCTTCAGTGCTGAGTTATCATCTGGGTCAATCTTAGGTTCTCGATCTATAATTTCAAATACTGAAATAAGAGATTTTCGCCGCTTAAGAATGTAGGGAGCCAATCCAAAAGGCTCCACCAGTGCAAATGTTGCAAAAGAAAAAACCATATACTCCTTGAGAGCCGTATGAAGATTCACATTGTGATGCTTTACAGAGTATGCAGTGTACCAGAGAAGAAGGGCATTGCAGGCGAAAAGAAGAAACTGAGAAAAACCAAATCCAAAACCAATGGCCATTCCAAGGACAAAACTCTGCTTGAATATTTTCTGCAGTTGCAATCTGTAGAGCTCCATTACTTTATTACCCGCACAGAATGCCACAACTGTATAAATGTTTCTAACAGAATCTTCAAGGACCAATGATGCCTTTCTGTGCATCTCCTGGATGCCCCTAGAAAATCCAGCAAGCCACAACTTCTGCAATTTTTAAGTTGGCAGCCATTCAGGGTTTTGGCACAACAAACTATAAATAATGTAGTGTTTATAATTCAACTGTTAAAAGTGAAAAAATGCTTGATGGGATGGAATTAAAGCTCAGTCACTGAACACATCCAAGGGGAAATTGAAAATAGTTGGATTTGCAAGGTTACATGCATGTGTGCGCTTGTGGTAAGACCATAGACCATCCCAATAAAACTGGTATTGAAAAATTGGTCTTATACAGTTTGTACCAAATCCAAACAAAAGCTAAAAACATAAGCAAGAAACTATTAAGGAAAAGCACGCAACAATCTAAAAGGAAGAGTTCACTTTTCACAGGTTGACACTGACTGCCATATGGCTGATGCTTGATGGTTAATAGCTCCCTAATCAAAAGAAAAGAATGAAAAAGGAAATTGACTCATAAAAGAAACTCCTAGAAACTTTAATTATTGATCGGTAAGTGGTAACACAAGATTTATTCTGTTTCATTCAAATATGTAACATAAAAATCAGATCAAAAAATGTTTTTTGCAAAATTAAGTCATCAATACTTACAGAAAACTTCTGATGTTAACATGATGTCAGGTTAAAAAGCATGCAGAAACTGTTCAAACCTGTGCAATTGCAGAGACAGTGAGAACTGGCAAGGTTGCCAGTGCTACAAGAGCCAATCGCCACTGAAGCAGCATCCCAATGACAACAGCCACAATAACTGCAGCACTGTCCTGTATAAATATTGAAAGTCGGTTGCTGAATGCAGCTCTTACAAAAGTAGCATCATTTGCCAAGCGCATTGATAATGTGTCAGCACCATTATCCTCTTCATCGAACCATCCGACTTCATTCCGCAGCATTGCTGTGAGATGATGGCCATTAATAAGTCACCGTCCACACAAATAACTCTATAAATCATGGAAATAACAGCTGTGTCGGGTGTGACACCTGGCACCATATTCTCGAAGAAACTAACAGAGATATTAAAGCTATTTACCTGAAAACATCATTCTGCGGACACGTTCAGTCATTTTCTCTCCCATGATACCAAAATAGAAGTGCTGCAAGAAATTGGCAACAACAGTCACCATACCCATGATGGCAATCATCAAGCACCACCTGTTTACATCCTGCTGCAAGTGTTCTCCTCCTCGTCCATAATAAGCAGTCACTATCAGTGAAATAACATAAGCAAGTAGTGGATTGAAAGAACCAAAAATAGCAGCACCAATGCTTCCTAAAACAGCATAAAGCCACTCTGCCAAACTAAGCTCTGCTAGTCTCCAGAATGATGGTTCTTCCAGATGCTTTGTATCCTTTGATTCCTTCACTTTAATTGGAAAATCATCTGAGTGACTGTGGGGCCGACTGAAAGTCTGTGAGTGGGAACGCTCATTTTTAGGATCAGATGTCAAAAGCGGAGAAACAGGGGATTCAGGGTCTGAACCATTTGATGTCTGTCTATGTGCAGACTGGACATCAATCTTGGGTAATTCAGGTAGTCTCATTTCAAAACTATCCTGCCTTCTTATTGATGGTTCCTTATCAGCTCCATCCAAGGGAAGGCCGTTTTCCATCATCTTCTCTGGTGGTGGGCTGAGAACTTTTGGTGATTCTTGTGAATTAAACATGCTATCTGGAGGCCGAAATATACCAGGAGCTCTCTGAAGTGATGGTGACCTGGCTATTTTAGGGGAGGATGGTTCTTGATAGCTGTGGCCTGTGGAAGGATCCTTTTCAACCTGGAAAGCAGCATTCTCCTTGTAGTTTCTAACTGGCATCCTGGATAAAGGTGCATATCTCAGAAACATAGTATCATAATGGCATGCAATTTAACTGTTTAGGAAAAGTTTGTATCAAGCGTTTTAATTCTGCCAACAGAAGTTACACAATTCAAACACGAAAATTTCACTATAATGCACAACACCGTTGTTCTCATACTATACCTCCTTGGAAGTTTTGCTGCTTCTTCGCATTTGAGAAGCTCTGCATATAGACCATTTAAGGTTAATAATTCGTCATGTGTACCCATTTCAACAAGCTGACCCTCCTCCATTACAGCTATATAATCAGCATTCCTAATTAGACTAAGACGTCTAGCTATTATAATGGTTGAACGTCCCAACATGAGAAGATCTAGTGCCTCTTGAACTGCTCTCTCAGCTTCAAAATCAAGTCCACCAGTGACCTCATCAAGCAGAAGAATTGTTGGATTTAAAAGCACTGCCCTGGCAATAGAAAGTTTAATTTTCTGCTCCTCAGTCAATGCTAAACCAGCCCTACCGACCTGAAATGTACAGCAATTAATTTCCAGAAGGATAGCCAAGAGAAAAGCAATAAAAATAAACAGGTCTAATAAATATCCTGTCCTTTAAATATTACCTGTGTCTCGTAGCCTTTCTCAAGTGAACTGATAAATGTGTGTGCATGTGCTATTTTGGCAGCTTCCTCAATCTGATCCAAAGTAGCATCTCGTCCATATACAATATTATCTCTAATACTCAAACTCAGCAAGGCCGGTTCCTGGGTGACCAGCCCTATTTGGCTTCTGAGCCATTCCAGTTTCAGGTTTTTAATATTCTCTCCATCAAGAAGGACTTCTCCTGAATGTATTGACCAAAATGTGGGAATAAACATGTGGACATGGCTAAGGATATAGCATTAGCTCAAAAGGAAACATAAAAATAAAATGGCCATAATACCTAAGTTAGGATCATAAAAGCGTTCCATGAGTGGGATAATGCTGCTCTTTCCAGAACCATTTCTTCCAACAAGAGCCACCGTCTTTTTAGCTGGTACAGTGAGGTAAAATCCACTCAAGATGGGAATCTCAGGACGAGACAGATAGCTAAAATAAACATTTCGAAACTCGATATTTCCTTGCACTGCCACTAGGTTGTTCCCATCCTGATTAACTGTGGAGGATGACCGACTTATCATCTCAAAGAGTCTATATGCAGCAATTCGTCCTTGGTCAAATGAATAGAAATTGGTTGCAGCTTGATTCAGCCCACTGTAAACACAAGGGAGACAAGAAAACCATAAAATATAGTTTACAGCGCTGAGAAAGAGGAGAGCAAGACACTTACAGGCCACTTAAAATTATAGCAAACAGGGCTGTTACTATTTCACCACCATGAGCTTTATGACTTGTAACCAGAAACCTTCCAACCCAAAGTTGCAAGGCACAAGAACATATTGCAAGCCCATATGTAAAACCAAGCCCAAGTCCTTGAACAAGGCTAATCAAAATACCATATCTCAAAGTTGCTTGTAGTGATGTTGCATATGAATACTTTGCCAGAGTTTCATTTGTGAATGCATACAAGGTCCTACTATAAGAGACTGCCTGCACAGTTTATAAAATTACTAGTATTCAGTATCAATAGCATGTGATGAATCACTACAATAGCGGTATCACAAGTAAATTTAGAACTTGCGATATTTTAATTTTCTATCTGTAATCCAAAGAACAGTCTAAAAAAGGGTTACACCTACATTGCACGGGCATATGCTGACACTAAAAAGCCCAGACAGGCAAGAATATGCTTTCTATTCATGCATAACTGACAATCTGTTTAGTGCTTGAAGAGCCTCTCAAAATAGTTTGACTACCCCTCCCAACAATATGGTCCATTAAAAAAATTAAATCTAAATTAAAGGTACAGACAGCCAACATATACAACATTAGAAATACAAAGCAAAGAAGCATTTGCAGAGGTACATTTCAGTTTAATAAAACCCTCTCTCAAATAAATCATCAACAAAATATATTAACAGCATTAAGAGTACGGCACTGGAAACACATATCTTCATTTGCCAGTCATATCCCCATGGATATATAACTCCTTATTCCTAATTTTTCAGGATTATGATTCTGCTCAATTGCAGAGAAACAATAAAAAAATATAAGCAATTACAATGCCCACCATGGTGAGTAATAGAAACATGATATATATTGTACTTATTTCTAATTTTTCAGGATTATGATTCTGCCCAATAGCAGAGAAACAATAAAAAAATATAAGCAATTACAACGCCCACCATGGTGAGTAATAGAAACATGCATCTTCACATGATTGCGTAATAGAAGTTTAAAGGGGGGGAACCTGTTCAGCAATGCTAGCAGCTTCAGCATATGCATCTTGAATGCTCTCGGCAAGCCTATGAAGAAATATATTTGAGATACCTCCAGCAGCAACAATGAATGGGCCAGTGGCTAACGTTATTAGAGCAATTTGCCAGCAGTTGACAAATCCAATAGCAAGACCACTAAAAAATGTAGCCATATTATGAATATAATTCCCAACCTGCATCATCAAGCGCCTCTGTCATCAGTTTACAGAAAACATTTGCACAGAATAGAAGTAGAGGGGGGAAGCGGTTGATTTAGATTTAACATACCTTTTCACTCAATGCAGATTGAATGAGGAGCACGTCACTCAATACTTGGCTAACAATATCCCCGTTATTCCCATATGTATCAAAAAAGCTCATGTCCTGATTGAGTAATACCTGAACATACTTTGACCTGATGACCGCCGTCTGACGTTCCCCAGTTAAAATCCAGCAGGAAACCTCTATTACAGTTTAAAAGTTAGAATTGATGGCTCTAAAGAGGCCATTATTCATGAGCTGATAACAAAAATACAATAAAGCTCATTATGGTGAATATATGAATTTTACCAATCCAGCCAGCAGCAAAAACTCCCACGGCTAAATAAACAATGTGCATAGCAAGCTGCAGACAAAGCATAACATGGTCAAATAAGAAAAAAGGTACATATTTGCAACTTCAACTGGACAAATAGATTTTAGAGAACATGAAACTCAGGACCCCCGCCCCCCTTGGAAACCAACACATTAGAAACAGTGAATCAGTAAGGAATAATTAAAGCCTTAGATGGTCACATATACAGCAAATGAAGTTCCAACTGGGCAACATGTATGAATACATACAGCTATGTCTCCAAGATTGAGATATGACTTGTCAAAGATCAAGTTCTCAGCTGTGAAAATCGACTCCTATCCAAACTTCAATAGGTACAGGATCCTGGTACTTAAAATGTATTTTATTCATATGCTCCTGCCTAACAGTCAACCTCGGATCCAGCTTGGCTTCACAAATTTCATATATTGACCAAAAAGTAAAAAATGAGCAATCCGAGTGATTGTAGTTTTTGGTTAATGCTAGAGAATGAGAGAGGGAAAGGGGGAATTGAAACTCAGGGGTGTATGGTGTACTTAGTTGCTTTATTTGGAAAACCCTTAATTTGTTGCTCAAATTGGAAAAAAAATGAAGACCTGATTGTATAGCGCTCTTAGTAGTCTATTCATTATACAAGCTTTTCTTCCTCCAGAATTACCAGTATTCCTTAATTGATTACAAGGACAAAAAAAACACGTGTATTACTAACATTTTCTATCAGAGTAGAAGATTTTTTTTTGAAACAGAAACAGAAAAACCGTGGGAAACTACAATTAGACTATATGTTCAGTTTCTTTACACAAAAATTGCAATATTAAAAACAGTAAGTTGCAGTTGCTTCCCAAACAGAACCCTCTCTCTCTTATTGCCTCCAGTAGTATAACGCTGCACTTTCATTTCTTAACCAAACTAAGTGGCAATAAGCTAAACACGACTAATTAACCAACGCTTAAGCATATTTAACAACTAAAACATATCAAGTCCCAAAAAATTGAAACTTTCTCAAAATAGAACAAATTACAAGCACAATTAACCAAACCCAGCAAACTTAAACTAAAAAAAAACTATTCAACTTCAGATTTTAACTAATTTTCCAATTCCTAATAACCCTCGTTACTAACTAAATTCACCTAGCCACCCCAGCAAAACAACAGATTTTGAATCATTTTTCACTCAAAACTCCGGAAAATTAAAAACGATTAGGGTTTGCAAAAATAACTCACATCAGTAAACCTGTCAAATCGCTCTTCCGGCAAAGTCCTCAAAACCCCAATAATCTTCCCAAAGTAATGCAAGTAAACAACAAGAGCAGTCCCATGCGCAGCAGCTGCAAGCGACCCAACGATCATGAGCCCCCAATCTAACCTATCAGCACAAGCAAACAACCTGGAGAAAGGAACAGCAGCTGGCGGCGGCTCCATCTCCTCGGCCTCCTCGATCTCCTCCTCTGCTTCCGCTTGAGCCGCGGCCGCAGCAGCCGCGGCCGCCTCCGCACTGGCATCTACGTACGGAGACGGACTCTCCGGCGGCTCGGAAACCTCGGAGACCGGCGTCAACGGTTGTATATGCGGCGGGGACCATCCGAATAATCCCCTGGAGATCATCATCTTGGGCAGATGACTATCTGTTTGTTCTGTCTTTGAAAAACCCTAATCGATTCTTTTTACCTCTAAATTTAGCAGCAGATCTGTGCTAAATTTAGAGGCCAAAATTCGATTTTTTGTGCGTTTTGAGGAGCTGAAAATAAAAATTAAGAAAAAAAATAAAAATGGGATCTTTTTTCTTTTGGGTGACCGGACCGGGTCAAAAAGCAGGATTTCTTAGAGAGAGAGGGGGGGGAGGGGAAAATGTTGACTCTCACCAGCTGAGGTTCCAGACTGGAAATGACTGTAAGGAATACTGCCCTCTAAAACTTCTTTCTTTTCTTCCCTTACTTGGCTTTTTGCATGTGATAGTTTTTGTTAGGTTAACGGTCATCTCCCGCCTCCTCTATTTTGTTTACAATATCAGTAAACTCTGGGGATTTTTGTCCTTTAAACTTTAGAATATTGTTTTTGACTAGACAATCGTTTTGTGCCATTTTTTTCTCTCCAGTTCCCTGACTCATGGCAGTAGAAACAATTCATGTTATTAATGAGTGTTTGAGGATGTGTTTTAAAATATTTTTTATTTAAAAATATATAAAAATAATATTTTTTATTTTTAAAATTTATTTTTGATATTAAAATATTAAAATAATAAAAAACAAAAAATATTCAAAGAAAAACTAGATGACAGCTCAAACAAACTCTAAATTTCATGCTAGTAAATCTATCATGATGTTTCAATCAATTGATTGAATTATGACTCTGTATAAACATCGGATAACATTTTCTATATATTAATTTATTGATAGTCACATTTAAACACTTTATAATATGGATTTTCTATGGGAAATTACTATTTTATTGGTCATGGTTTCTTTGTTCTAAACAAATTTTAATGGTAAGAAGTCAAACTACAAATCAAATTATAAAAAAAACGATTTTTTCATGGATTAGCTGATTTTGATTTTTACCCAGATGACTTGCGTTTGATTGCAAAGAACAAGAAGGCTTATTCTAGTGTATTATCAAAAAATGATTCCAAATACCACTCTGGAATAAAAAGTTTTTCTAGTGATGCACGGGCTTTACAGCAGGCGTGTTTTGCAGGGGCATGTCTGGGAATCGAAAGCAAAAACATTTTGTGCTGGTTACTGCGAAAGACAGCTGTTTTGAGCTGTTAAGAGGTGACACGTGGGAGTGTTGGATGAATGTTTGGTGAGGTTAGTGTGGCTTTGAAAATAAAGAGAGAGAGAGAGAAAGGGTTTGTGGGGATGGCATAAGGGAAGACCGGAAGCGGCAGCATCATTGAGGGGGATGGTGGGTTGTGTTGCAGAGAGCTTTTTTATGTATTGCCAGTGCATCTGCTCTGTTCCATCTGCCCCTTCTTTCTTCTTCTTTTTTTTGAATCCCATGCTTTTGTGCGTTTGATTTGGACGCAACTTGTTTGTCCTTTTTTTTTTTCCTTCATTGATACTGAAAAACAAACAAGTTCCTAAGTTGTCTCCTTGTAATATATATATATATATATATATATATGAAGGGGTTCTTAATTACTTTCTTAACATGATGCTGTGGGCAGTACACCCAACAAGAACGATGTATTCTCGTTGTCGTCAATTATGGTGAAGTTTCAGCATAACAATGTTTAGCGTTAATTAATAATAGTTTTGCTTTTTAAGGCCACGTAATCAGTTGATAGATTGATTATATGGATTTAATCTTGATATGAAACGGTACTTAATTTCAATAATTGAATATTTTTTGTGCCTGGATTGCGCTGGACCGTGAAATTACATGATTGTTAATTTAAGGTATTGTTTCACGTCCAGGTATTCTTAGCTTTTTGCATGGAGATTTTGTGTATTGACACGATGGGATGTACGAAGCTAGTTATTTAATTAATAGAAGCCGTTCTGGTCAGAAAGGAGCACCGACGAGACAAGGGGGCCATGACTAAAAGAAGGCACCTACACAGGTGGCTGTGAGGAGTGAGGCCCGATCGAAGGCAACTAATAACGGATAAGCAGCGGAGGAGCTGAAAGGAAGACAAGCTCTCCACCACAAAAACATCCTAGAAGTCCGAAGGACAAGACTGTCTCGTCCTTACAGGCTCCCCACAGATCAATGGCTCTCACCATCATCAGTACATCATAAATTATCTTAAAATTCTTTCTCTCAGGTCCTCCCTCTCTGTAAACAAACAGTATATATACGTGGATGCTTGACATCACATTAATTATGGGTTTCTTGTTTACGTGTACAGGTAGGAGTACAAAAGAGTCATAGAATGTTCTTTCTGTAGAAGAGGCCTTTCTTTTCTTGTTAGGGCTGAGCAGTCGACAGCGTCTTCAGCTTCTCATTCTCAAGGTGAGTTTTCTTCTTGTCTTTTCTTCAGTTAAGTTGCTATAATTTTCTTGATGGAATGAACAATGTCCTTGCCACTACTTCATCATGGCACTCATCTCGGTAGATGTTACTGTAAATTGCAATTCTGATGGATTTGATAAAGCATTTCTTCCTTGGAAATTCAGTGGTTACTGATCAAAAAATGGAACTAGAATCTCATAATACAAGGAAAATACTGCTGTATTTAAAATGATGTTCCTGTGAGAATCTCTTTTGGCAATTTGGTTATGAGGGCGAACTTGACAGATGCCAATGAAATAAGATTTTGCTGAATTCGAAGTTTAACCACCTTTAGATTACTGGATAAAAGGCCAGAACCACACCCCGTAGAAAATTGAACTTAAAAGGGTTTTCTTCAAGTTGAACGAAGCAGTGTCGAAGAGACCTTGTGTTTTGGTTTGTTTAACTGCGCTCTTACCTCTTTGCAGTTAGATCTGGGAGACGCGAATTGATTGCTGCGAGTGTCATTGCTCCGTGGGTATCCATGGTTAACCAAACTTCTCCATCGTGTAAGCAACCTTTTTTCGATGTTTTTGTTCTGATTAGCTAATGCAGTTCAGCAAAGCAATAAACTTATAGCTTAGAATCAACTTTGTCAGTCCCTCAGGATATTATGATTGCTGATATCCTAAGAAGACATCCTTGATATGGTTCCGTTGCTGCAGAAACTAAAAAGGGATTTCTGCTAGCCACGGACAGGAGGATGGATACTCATTTCTCTACCCATTCGGGTGGCAGGTATGGTTCGTTTCCTATATTTTTTCTTATCTGTTCCTCTTCTCGTGTTCATAGCTCATGCATTCTTCTCTTTTGTTGATATATCCGCTAGCCACACACAACAAAGACTTGATACAACGTTTTCAGATCGGTTCTTCATGTTTCCCGTTGTCTGTGGCAGGAAGTTGTCATTGAAGGTCAAGACATGGTATTTAAAGATGTCATTGAGCCATTAGAAAGTGTTAGTGTGAACATGATCCCTACCGTCAAACAAGATCTTCGAGACAATGGTCCTCCACAACAGGTTTTCCATGTATACTTTATTACAGAGGCGGAACAGTATTTTCCTTAATGCGCTTTCGCCGGTTTATAATTTGAGTTCATATCTCCAAGTGATGCAAGATGCTAATGCTTGTTATGCATTTATCCCAGGTTGCTGAAACGTTGATCAAAAAAGTTTCAGCCCCTCCTTCACAGAAAACAAAACTAGTCGAGGCAAAAGAGGTTTGATTTCTTGCATCTCCTCATTTATTTCTACCAGAGTTCAGGCATGCTTATGAGCAGTATGTTCTCATAATGTGCAATTGAAATTAGACCACATCTATCCCCTTCTCAGTACTTAATTAGATGACTATTTAATCTTGCTTGTGTAAATTTACCATTAAAGGTTTGTTGAAAAAGGAACAGTTAGCTGATATATATCGTGCAATTATGGTGCAGCACGATGCTGACGGGAAAGTTTATTACGCAATCGAGTCTGTTGCCCAGGCTCCAAATTTTACCTGCCATGCTCTTAGTGCAATTACCATTGCCAATGGCATTATGTAATTTCTTGCACCCATCCCATCATTCAAGGCTTACTCCTGTGGTTCCACAACGATTTCATTAAAAGAGATTTGGAATAATTGGTTTGCAGTGATCTTGCTACCATCACCTTCTTTATTCTTTTCAATTTTTCCCATCTTTACTCAGTGCTGTCGCCTTTGCCTTGTAAGACCAGAATGCTTGTGGAACTTCAGGTATAACACGTTAGGATTTTCAAAGTCCGAGATGATCAGCTGGACAACTTTCCATGGTCATCATGATGAAGGATATATTGCAGACGGTTGTTGATTCCTTCGAAATTTTCAATGTTTGATGTGGTTGTTCAGTTCACACTTTTCTGCTTAGGAAAAAGCCTCATTCAGAGCTGCACGAGGCAAGTTTCTCTTTCAGGAACAAGCCTCATTCTTTGTTCTCCTTTTCCCCTTTCCTCTTGTAGAGGAGCATCTGATATCCGAAGCTCTATGGGTGTTCATATGATATGAACTTTCCCTTCATTGTTCTTCAGTGTGTCATGATTATAATACAGGCACCATTGCTGTTCTCTTTAGAATATCATGTACATCATAACTTCTATACTCAAGTCAACTGCCTGTCCCAATGTGACCAGTAGTTTTACGGTGCCCAGTGCCCACCTCGTCCAGGGCTGGGAGGTGAGGCAGTGAAAACCTGTACCTTCACATCCAACTTAAGTTGGAAAACAGGGGCAAGCTCGGAAACAAAAAACGAAAAAGGGGGAAAGAAAATATAAACCCGAAGGTTAGAATTTAGATTCATTTCCCTTCCCAGAAAATCATTGCCGCTAGATAAATATGATCATTACTGAGACGGGAACTTGAATTTGCAGTTTCCTCCAAGAGCAGTTCTAAGAACTATAGATTGCCATACAGAATTTGACCAGCGAACTGGCATCAAGTGTTCTAGACCGGTAAAGTCTTTGCCAAGGCCAAAACAATAGAGATGGTCATTCACATTCAAGCAGGCAGCATAACACCACCACAAGAAAATGACATAATAGGAAAACAATTCTCAGCATATATTGAAAAAAAAATAAACATAACATTGGAGTACTATCAGACTGCATTGCTCCTAACAAAACTGTCAACAGTACATTGCTCATCAAATCAAATAACTACAAAACCATAAATTTATATGATGCCAATCTTGTTTGCCACATCCAATGCATCATAATCAGGAGTCAACCTGACATATGCCTTCTTAGTTCCATCAGGCCTGCATTAAAATGGATACAGTTAAAACTCCATTGGAAGAGTACATCAAATCATGCAATGAGCTTAAAACACAAGTTAAAGATAAGGCAAAATCTCAATCATGAAACATGAACTCTAGATGAACTTGTATAAGATGATTCACTTGTCTAAAATACAGTTGCCTCTGGTTAGTAAACATGAACTCTAGATTGGAATTACTAATTAACAAGATTAGAGTGTCATGTATCTTGTCAAGTTGGACGCGCCTCTTGCCACAGTTATATCATGCATTAATATTCACCAGGATCAGACAAGAAATGATCCCCTTGTCATAAATGTAAAACATCAAAATGTCTTGGCTTCAAGTAACTATGGTTTACCTGATCAAAGTGTTCACTTTCTTGGTCTGAATGTCATACATCTTCTTGACTGCAGCTTTGATTTTCTTCTTGTCAGCACGAATGTCAACAATGAACACCAGGGTATTGTTGTCCTCAATCTTTTTCATTGCAGACTCAGTAGTAAGTGGGTACTTCAGAATCTGATAGTGGTCCAACTTATTTCTAGGAGTTGCACTGATGCGTGGATACTTGGGGTTTCTCTCCTTTTTCAATGTCCGGGGACGGTGAAATGTAACCTTTGTCCGGATCTTCTTTGTTTTCTTAAATGTTGGCCCTGATTTCACAGCCCTGGCAGCCTTCTGGGCTTGTGCCTTTGGATCAGGCTTTTTGGAAGCATCAGCTGGTAGAAGAAACGAGATCAAGAAAAAAAAATCAAATGAATAAACTGTTTGTTTGAGAAGCGGGATGAGACTACAAGATACGTAAAATACACAACACTTCTAGTTTACACAATACAAAATCAGTCGTAACATATAAATTATGGCTTTTATCTACAAGCACACAGCCCAATTTCTTCATTGAACCGATTTCAACACAATCGGAAAAGCAATGCAGTTTCAAAACAAAAATGGAACAGCTGGAAAATCATCCAAATTAAATTGAAAAATTATATGAACCAAGAACAACATAAAATCACACGAACCAAAAGCTACTGCTATCACACAAATCTGTTGTGCTCACTACAACCAACGCCACTTTTTTTTTAAAGAAGGCAAGTGCAGGTAGTCTGTAAAATTAGGAAGAAAAATCCTTTTTTCTAACTGACCGGTACAGCACAGATCGTAATTAAACATCAATATAAAGCATGAACTAATCGCATAAATTTACCAGTTGCAACAACTATGGAAGAATAACCATTTGTAAGAAGAAAAGACCCAGCAAACCGATTATGCATATATTCAAGACCATTGAATGGTACGTAAAAAATAAACGATCAACGCATGTTCAAAATTTAAAAAGTAGGAGAAAGAAACAGGCGTACCTCTAGCTGGAGACATTGTAGCAACCACTTCCTAAGCACCACTAAACCTGACATCAAAAGCCCAAAACCAAAACCTTAATAACAAAAACAATAGTCGCACAGCTATAACCTTATAAAAGAAAAGGCCAGAGGAGCAAAATAAGTCAAGATCAAGTGTAACTTTAGTGCATTTCAAGACGAAAAGCAGATTTACAACGGGGTTTTGGATTTGATAAAACCTACACGTAGATGACAGAAAAGAAATATTCTGAAAAACCGTCCTATAGAGAACAATAAATAAAAGAGAGGGTAGAGAGTAAACAGAGATAGGATGTACAGACCTTAGCTGCTGCTGCTGCTGCTGCGGCTGTGAACTAGGGTTTTTCCCAGGCGGGGAAGACTCGGGGTGGTATATATAAGATCTCTAAATTACTAATTTAACCTCGAAGTTTGCCGTGAGCTGGGCTAGGTGTTGATGAGAAACGTTTATTGTGGGCTCCACTTAAGATTTGTTATTTTGGGCTTTAAGTTCTGCGGCCCAAAAACAGGCATTATTTGTTGTTTGTTCCCGTGGAAGTATTATCCTTTTACTTCGTTGAAAATATCTCATTGAAAAGTTAGAAGGTTTTGACTTTTAATTAAATAAAAAACTTTATTCAGTTTTTTAATAAACCTATGATTTAAATTAAAATTTATTTATGACCAAATATATATTTATAAATGTTTTATAAGTCAAAAGTTAAAAATACAGATATAATCTAAATTTAGGTATTTTCTTGCATAGATCTCTTTTAAAACTTAAAACGCACGTCATAGACGACACCGATAAATCATCCGTCACTATGCACCCCCCTCCCTCCAGAAGTGCTGAAGGCAGAATGTTTTGCACCGATGAACTGAACTTCTTTAGACATTTGAAAGTCGTATTGACCACAAGTAATGTTTTGCAGCTCTATGATACGCCGGTGATTTTTTAACAGATATATGATTTTTTTTATTGTCAGGAATTGCTTGAGCCCAAGCCCATACTGTGTTTTTTTTTTTTTTTAAGACAAGCAGCCACCACAGGAATTGATTTATTCATAGCTGGGTAATTTCTTGGATAAGATCTAAAAATTAAGACTCTTAGTCTTGATTTTGTGTTATAATCATGAAATGAAATAAAGTTGATTAGAATGCGCTGCTTTTTATTTATTGGGGAAAATCTTGGAGGTGATTTTTGTGACCGAAGATTCCAATTTCGGGAACGAGATTTTTAAGGAGGAGCCAATATCAGACGACATGTCATTTACGAAGGAGATAAGCGGTCCACCGTGGCGGGTTTTTATGGGCTGTTGCTTTCGTCATCTTTAGCGGGCTGGCTCTCGGTTCATACTTAATTATTTTCTTGTTTGTTTGTTTCTACATTGAAAAACTTATATTTCTTAAGCCCTAGACACAGGCAAGCTCGATCGCTCAACCCGTCTCTCTGTGGTCGGGTTCCAAGATTCCGAAGTTTTTTCGGGGAAAACTTGCAGCAAAGACATATTTTGCCTTGAAAGAGAGAACGACGACAGCGTTTCATCATATCCTCAGCAAGCAAATAGAGCTGTATGCTATTAAGCATATTCACCGTTCATATGGTAATTCTTTGCAGCATCATCGCCAACGCCAATGTCAAGAAAATAAAAAATAAAAAAAATCAATTTCTTCTCTCCATCTCTCCCTTCCCTTTTATTGGTCTTTTCTTCTCCAATCCGCTGGATTGATCAATGTACTAAAAAGATGCTTACTCGAGGAAATATTAATGCAGCCGAGCTAATATTTTCATTTCCATCGTATTCTCATTTCTCAACAACGAAAGTTAAATGAAAATGCAAAGCATATATCTTGCAAAGGAAGGATAAGGGCAGTCCAAAAGCAAAAGCAGAATTCTCAAAAACTTCAGGGAGACAGAATTAGTAAAATCTAACTTCCTCCTTGACGCACTCTCACTTTGGAAATCAAGACCTCGTGAACAGCTTATTTTCTGCCTCTTTTACGTCTTGACGCAACATCTCTGACCTTTTGCTTTAGAAAAACAGCAGTTAGAGCATCCTTTGACAAAAGAGAAGCCTTCAACAATTCAATCCCCTGAAATATATAAAAGAATAAGGACCAAAGAAGCCACATAGAAATATGTTAAAATGATCAGTAAAGCTAGTTAAAAATGAACAGTAGAAGGCAGAGGAGAGAATATCACCTCATCAATCCCACAGCCAACAACCTTCTCCTCAAGCACACCAAAATCCTTGATATTGAACTTGTTTAGCAGACCAACACCAGACACCATTGACATTGGAGACACGGACAAATCATCTGTTACCATATATGTAATCAAGCCCTTCACGTAACCTCCCTCACCATTTGGTTTCGCCGAGGAAGTGGTAGAATCACTCGTACCAATAAACTTCACTTCTTGATTTCTATAACGAGGATAGCCTACTGATACGCTGTGACTACAAAGAGAGTTAAAGACATCTGACACGTACCCTGGATGCTTTGAGCAATAGTATAACTTCTGGTTTTCAGGTTTTTTATTTGAGTAAGGAAGCATGAAGTTGGAATTGGTGACTTTAGTTACTATAACGGGACACAAAAGAGAATCCTTGTTTTGGTTAGGCTGCAGGTACGATTCATTCAGGCTTTCAAGACTCTCATATAGATTTGCTATGCAGCCAGTCATGGCTGATTTTTTGATGAGCCTAACAACTCTACCCACAGGCAAGGAGAGGAGGTGAAGCAGAAAATCCACGAAGTCTTTTCCTGCTTCAGCGAAGACGACCTGGTTACGGTTTGTGTCAACAAGTAGCTTCAAGCTCATTTTGGAGTTTGCCATGGCTGCTCCACCTTCAGTGATGCGCCAAAAAAACTTGGCGAATTTACGGCTTTAACTTATGGTTCCTGACGAATTTGTTGAGCTATCTAACCGTATATATAGCAGGGAGCAGAACAATCGCCTCGTGGGGAAGAGGAAAGGTTTAAGTGACTATTATTGTATGCCATTATTGAATTTCATTCATTATTTACTACTCTTTAATTATGCATATATTTTCACTTTCCTGACAGGAAAAGAAAAGGGACATACACTAAAATAATTGCACTCCCGGTGTGATGATCAGATCCAATGATTTGCACTTTATAAATGCAATATATTATCCTAACCAAGCCTAGAGAACTTACAATTCATTTGTTTTTCGTATTACTCATGTTATAAAGTATGAACACATCCTTCCTTCCCATATAACAAGAGGACAAGCATTTTTTGCAGAAGATACTAAGGGGCTGAGATATATATATATAAATATATGATGAGCAGGTGCAAGGAACGCAAGGGATCATGACTTTTGTGCGCTTGAGTTATCGTTGAAGCCTTGGTTTCAGGAGAGAAATGAGAACAGTTTTCCCAACGGCTGATACTGAGTTGGAAAGCAGAGGGGCGAATAGGACACGAACAAATGCATCGCTTCATATGGAATGATTACACCAAGAAATGTGCATGGGAAGATACCAAAAGACGTGTCTAAAAAGAACAAAAGGGAAACGAAGGGCTGATTAATTCCATTACCTTTCCATCATGCAAATAAACCAGCCATGAAAATATAACGTTTCTCACCATACATTAATGAAAGAATTCGTTGTAATCTAACAACCAGGGCAGCACCAAACAAAATGTGCATGCTCCAATAATCGTACAAGGAATCAGAACATGTAATTTCTTGCGAGGCAAAATTAGAGTTGAGAAAGATCACCCCCCGCAATGAAATCCACCTTGACCTCCTGCAGAGAAGCCTTCAACACTTACAGACCCTACAAGATGCAAAAACACAGAGTAAATCGATACAAACACATTAATTGCAGAGCCACTGGTATTAACTATTAATATCAGAGGTCCAGACAAAGTTTCGTGCTGTTAGCCACCAGCTTTTAAAACAACAAAATTCAGAGCGTAAATTCTTACCCCATTGATCCCAAACTCAGCCATCCTTTCCTCTAGAGCGCCAAAATCCCTAACATTGAACTTGTTTAGCTGAGCAACACCAGATATCATTGACATTGGTGACACTGACAAATCATCAGTCACCATGTATGTAACCAATCCCTTCACCTATCCTCCCTCACTGGTTGAATCAGCAGCGGAATTATTCTCACCAACAAACTTCACCTCATAACACATTGGATTTCTGCAAGTAGCACAAATGGTGTCTTTACAGTCTGTGGTACACATTGGATGTAAGTTTGATCGAGGTTTTCAATGCTCTAGTAAAGATTTCCGATGCAGCCAACCATGGTTGCGTTTGTGATAAGCCTAATCACGGTACCCAAAGGCAAGGAAAGGAGGGTGAACAGAAAGTCCACAAAATCTTTTCCAGCTTCTGCAAAAAGGACTTTGTTGGCTTTCTTGTCAACCAATAACTTCAAGCTCAGTTTGGTATCTGGCTCTATATATTTATAAAGTAATTTCAGCATAATACATTACTTTAGCTGCATTTTCACACATCCTTTTGGATCTCAAAAGGAATAAATGGTAAAAAAGGTCAAGACTTCAACATGAGGAGCATTTATGGTAACCCATCTTGGTAACCGCTATCCTCTTTTTATAGCAAGAAAAACATGAAAACGCATCAAAATTTTACAACAAAATCTTGACTGACTATTATAAACTACTTGCTAAACTAGTTGTGTCCGAGACACAACTCGGTTAGAAAAAATTCCCCACGCCAGAAATTCCTCACGCAAAGAGACAACAACAACGATGTTGTAAGACAAAACATCACAATCTAAAAGAAAGAAAAGAGTAAATTCGATGACGTGATAGCTAAATTAATACGAACAAAACGCATATATCAATACAAAATATCTCTTATCTCTTCGAGAAAAAAAACGAACCTTTTCTCAATAACCCCGCCCCTAGGAGAACCTTTTCATATATTTTAATAGGAAATATAAAGAGAAAAGGAAACGAAGAAAGATAGCTCGCTCATCAATACAAAAGGACTCACCGTAATATTTTCATAAATATTTCCGTTTTATGACTAACCAAGGCTGTTTGTTTTCGTGGTTACAAATGTTTTTTTAAAAATCATTTTTTTTATTTTTAAATTATTTTATTTTGTTAATATAAAAAATAAATTTTAAAAATAAAAAATATTATTTTAATATATTTCTAAACAAAAAAACATTTAAAAAAATAATTACTCCCTATCATCTTATTAAAACACATTGGATGGCCGATGGACCAATAAGATTTTCTCAATTTCTATATCTACTAAAACTTAAAATCTTAAGTTAAATTTAGAGAAATTATACATTAAATTAAATTGGTCAAAGTGAGTGAGTATTTAGTGGTATTTTAGTAATTATTTTAAGTTCACTTTTAAAGAAAAATAGATATTAATAAATAAATAAATAATAGATTAAAATATTTTTATTATTTTTGTGCGTCATGAGTTTCATATTATAAAGATTTTATAATATAAGAAGTAATTTATAAAATATCACTAATCTTAACAACCATAAATTTTTTTAATTAAATCGATATGAAATATAATTTTTTAAATTATATAAAATTGTTTAATTTTTTACTTAACACATAATTGTTTTTTTTTTTTTTAAGAAGAGTCTAGAATGTTTATGCCTTGAAAATCAGTACCAAATATAGATGATCATTAGTGCTGTTAGATTTAAAATAAGAACAAATCCAATGGTCAGTATTACTTCATTCTGATAATGAAATATCGTAACAGTAGCTTATCAAAATATCTCCTTCCTTTTTGAGAATCAGAAGTACCTTCGAATTAATTTACGGATAAAGTTAAGTTTTTTTTTTTTTCAACTATCTTAAAAGCGCACACCTCATACCAACTCATAGCATTAAAGATAATGCTTCTTGAATATTTGATCATAAAATTCAAATAGAGAACATGAGAAAATAAATCTTTTTAACCACTTTATCTGATATTTTAGTTCAAAATTCAACTTAAAAAACGTAGAAAAGTTTGAAAAAAAACTGGAACTTATAATAATGGAGCTATTTAGCAGCTCAAAATACCATTAGATGCCAGTCATGTCGAAGCCCATTATCAAGGTCATGTCAGTATTGTCATGTAACTCATCCATTGCTTCATCCATTGCTTCATAAATCTGTCATTGTGATGCGTTTTTGCCAAAAAAATATATAATTTAGATTAATTTTTTAAATATTTTTAGATTATTTTAATATGATATTATAAAAAAAAATTAAATGATTATTTCAATAAATTTTTAAATAAGATCATGATATATCAAACATATTAATAATAATAATACTAACAATAACAATAATATATATTGAAATATTATTCAACATATAAAAGACGTCATGATGATCATGATACTCTAGCATCAGGGATCCAACATTTATGTTTTATTACTGGGCGACATATTCCAAGTGACAGTAGTATCTCCCCTTCATTTTTTGCTTGATAATGCCTCCTACTTTCTGCAACACTGTCGGCCTTTTCGGGCTTGATAAAATCTGACAAGTTGCGAATTATTCAACTTTGCCGACTAAAACATCCTTGAAATGTTGGATTTTTGTACATTTGTCCACTCAAAAAGGCAACGTCCCGTGTCTAAACCGAAGACCTTCGTAGCAAGAATTATTAAGGCCTGTCTTTATCAAGTTCACATCTATTTTCATTTCCTTTTACCCTCGAATGGAGCATAAGAACACGATAAAAGAAGAAAAAACAACATGACATTAACGGGCACTTAAGTTCAGTGATTTTCGAGCCCCGGGGGGGATGTCAAAGATGAGAGGTTAAATAATGAGCGAGGTGGAAGTCCCTGTCAATCCATCCGGGTCCGTATCAACTTGCTTAGACTACCTAATATCATCACAACAGTTTTTGCTGACGATGGAGACTACGAAGACAATGGCTTAGTTATCTGGTTGCTTGTCTCTTATCCTTTGTTTATTAAAAATAATAAACATTCATAAAACGACATGAGAGGGTAGGGATGTCAAAACAAAACTCCAAGGAGCAAGGATGAAAACATGCTGTGTTGTAATCACAAAGGCATATGATTGATGCGCGTTAGGGGGTGGTACCTGTTATCATATGAATGGTCACCACTATTAGAACCATCGATGTTGTAAGCACCAGGAGACAATGATTCAAGCATCAGTGAAATCTCTAGTTGTCTCTGGTAACCGGAGCAGCAAAATGACAAGCATTCAAAAGCAAAGTTATTATCAGAAGAGCATTTCCTACTAATGAATACCGGGTCAACACCACTTATTATGATGCAAAAGCCATTCGAGGTTGATTTCGCTCGTGATTGCCAATCCTTCCAGCAACTTACCCTGCATACCCTCAGATGAGATAAGCCTGCCCATCCGACCCGAGAGACAGCAGTCGGTGTAAAAAAAGGATGCCTAGTTTTAACAACGGCAATCAGGGCAGCCCATTCAAAACAATTTCAACAAGCATATGGCATGGAGGAAGCATATCTTACCATCTAAACAAAAAGAAATTCTAAAGTAGGAAAGCAAATTAACCTCGGAAGAGAAATTTCAATGTATCTATTTTGCCTGAAAAAGCCTTCAGGAATTTGTTTCTGGTAATAATTGAATATACAAGAACATTCAATTGGTCGACAAAATGATTCAGTTATGAAGTATTACGGCACTGTACAACCAGGTGAGTAGCCACAAAGAAGCTTAGAGAGCAGCCACCTGTAAATAGTAAGAGAAAAAAAAGACTCAGAAGAAGAAAGAAGTAAATTGTTTATAATAAAACAAAAACATGCAGATTCAGGTACCATAAGCTCAAGTTTAAGATTATAATATTTCCCTACACCAGCAGAATCAACTGAACAACCCCCCTAAGGAAATGCCCGTGGCCATCATATTTCGGATCAAGCTACTATCTAACAACCTGAGATGTCATAAGCAAGCCAGGGATTGATATACCTCACATAACACACACGGTTCTTATTTCAAAAGGATGTCATAGAAGGTCACTAATTAGCTAACAGTTTGCAGTCTAGCCTAAACAACCCCCTAAAAGATACCATCCCTATTGCAGAACCACATAAAACATAACTCATAGATACATGCTAGCATGTGAGTTCACAGAAGGTCATTAATTTACCTCACTGGTTTTGCTGTGAGAATTGATTTCAATGCCTAAATACACGTGTTGAAAATTAGGGCAGCTGCAGGAAGTGGAAGAAGGTCTAAGCCATTGCATTACAGAATCCTCCATTCTTCAGTGTTGCTACAATGCACTTAACAATGCAAGAAATTCTGCTGGTTCTTCATCTTCATTGACCACCTGTCAATAACATGCAGTTATGACAAAACTATTAGCATGGTTCTGCTGTCTCAGATCTGAGAAAATAAACACGTAATAATTTTTTGCCAAAATGCATGGTAAGGAATTGTAGCGATAGTTGACAGAAGAGGAGAGGCATGAAAAAAAAAAATGGAGGTGCGGAAACAGTAAATAACCACCAACTTGAGCAACAGGGATAACATATAAGTGGGTGATGCTAAGGCAGAGACAAGAAGCTTCAATGGAAGAATAAAACCAAGGAAATCAAAATTTCATCGAGATTTTCCGATTAGAGTGAAAGCATTCCTTGCATTTTTCATTTGTTCTTCCTATCAAAGTTTCATCGAAAAAGTAAAATTTCTTGACTCGTGAATCAGCACAACATGCTGTTCTAATCACTCTAATCTGTCCATACCCAAACACTTGCAAACTCTCTATAGGAAATAATCAAATCAGTCCACAGAAGGTACCATCAAGGCACACATAAAGATTATAGGATAGAAACCAATGGGAAAAGAGATGGGAAAAGGAAGGAAAGATAGATATAATTTTAGGAGATTTATTGGTTGTGCCACTTGCTTAGTCCCTCAACCAAAAAAGTGAGCACCTTAAGCTTCTCAATAGGATACTTAGAACTAGTCATTTACATTCTTTCCCTAAATCACCAACTTTCATGTTTGGGTAACCTAATTTTGAGCAATTGTGCGAACAACTTAAGAAAAAAAGGGGGGGAAATTATGAATAAAAGATTTTGTTAGACAGCAATTCTATTTTTCTTCATAATATTAATGGCAAATAGACAACCACGCAACTAAAGTGCACACATTATAGGGCGTTGCAAAAGTTGCAACAACAGGTGATGCTTCCCGAGAGATCAAATATAACCCCATACCTTAATGGTAAGGTCCTTCGGAAGACCCATTTGAGTTAGAACATAATAACCAGCTTGACTCCAGTAAATATGTTCAGAATCTGCTAATAGTCTGTTGTTATCTAACTGAATCATGCTTTTCTCATCGGAAAATGATTTTCCTACCCAAAAGTAGAGAATCCTAGTCTCATCTCTGCCTACACCTCTGGTTGGCACTAAAATGGCAAAGGCGGTTTTAGAATCTAAATCACTGGTACCCAATGCTGCAATCCTTTCTAGACTGGGCCAGCGGCATACCAGAGGTTGCATTACTTTACAACTTTCTTCAACACTTTCCTCCATCCCATTTGACACATAACACCCCGAGCTTTCTCCCACAGGGCAATTTTTACCCAGTTCATCAAAATTATTTACAGTGGAGGCTTCCTTGTGATGTAAGTCAGGACTAGCTACTCTGACCAGAGAGATGTTTGGCTTGCACTGTTGAATTGAATGTCTACCTCCTTTAACATCATCCTTGGACTCTAAAACAATGTCTATACTATCTGAATTGCACCAAGAGAAACTTTTCTCGTTTATCTTAGCACCCTGTTCCTGGCTGGCAAGAGAACTTGGAGGTGTATTGTTCACCCTCATATTATCAGTCACCATCGGCAGCTTCAAAGACTTTGACAAGCTACCTCTGCGCTCGGCAAGTGAAAGTGAAGATTTTTTGGATAGTGAGGAAGCTGCCGGAAAATGTTGCTGGGACGTATCGACACCATAAATACTTGATAATGGTTGGGAAGAAGATTTAGATGAGAGAGACAAGTTGGATAAATTAGACAAGGTTGAAGATACTGGAAGAGAACATGAAGTTGCTGAAGGAGAATCTAGCGAGGATTCTGAAAAGTACTTTGAGTTAGTGCTAGAATCAGAAGAGATAGAATCTGGAGAGAGATAGGGAGGCGAAGAGGAGGAAGATGACGACAGCGAAGATGAAGACGGTGATGATGAGTGCACTATCATCATAGAGTCTGAATAGACCCTGGAAAGCAATATCTTCGGTGCTGAGACAAACTCCTTCATATCACCCGGGGCAAACTTCCGCCTTAGCACGCTCCAACTGCTTTCTCTAGCAGGAAGATGGGTTTCAAGCTCATTCTCTGATGATGCAAATGGAGGCACAAAACCCCCCTTAATAGCTTTTTGGAAAATCTCAAAATCAACATTATATGTATCTACTTTCCTCTCACCAGGGCAAATCTTAGCTCTGGATCCCCCGCTATCTCCTCCATTAGCAGATTTATCCATCAAAGGTAAATAATAAGAGAAAGCATCCCAAAAGTAAGCTGGTTCTTCGCATTCTTTAACCATTCTAATCGGTCCTTGAACTCTTTCATACCGAACAATCTGGCAAACTGCCCCTCTCGCATCCCTTTCCATAATGGCCTCACAATTTTTACCGATCCAGACATATATTGAAGAAGGTATGTGAACAATAAAGGCACCTCTAGAATCCAGCGCAGATGGCGAAGGGTCATTCAGCATCCTTGGGACAAGATGCAAAGGGTCATAGGGTGAGTGTGGGGCAATTCTATACATCCTCAACAATGAACTAGGGCTAAGAGGGAAGGCATGAACCCTCTTTTGGCACTGTAATAACTGGCAGGCAAAACCCATGTTGGGATCTGCAATCCCTCTTGCTGCCTTCACATACTGAAACGCGTCATCAAAACTCTGGCCCTCTCTCCACATGAGATATGCTATCACTAATGAAGTGGACCGTGAAACCCCTTGGCAGCAATGAACAAAAACCCTCCCGCCCTGTTCCCTAACATCTTCAAAATAATCGAAAACATCATATAGAATACTCGTTATATCCTCTGATGGACTATCCTGCAACCACAAAGTCCTATACACAAAATCTGCCTTGAAATACTCCAGACAAACAAAACCCACACAATTTAACACATGGGTAATCCCATTCTGCTTCAAAATCTCCCTATCTCTAGCAACAGCATCCCCACCTAGATACACGTGTTCAGCAACTTTAGAGCATTCCTTATCAAAGAAAGCAATCCTATCCTTCTTCACCAACCCACCGTTCCTATCAGGGGTCCTTTGAATCGAAGATAAATCAAGTTTCAACCTTTCACCGCTGTTGTTCCCACTCGGAGTAGGAGGCTGCGGCCACTCTCCCAAATCATCAGAACCTGCTTTTGGCCACTCGTCTAGACTTCTCCGAGCAATCGACAAAGGTGGCAAGCACGACCGTGCTTTACAATTCTGTTGAGACCGCGGAGTTAAAGGAGCAGGATACCTCCTGTTTTGCCCATTACCACTATTATTACCAGCAGGATTCCCATTCGGATCTATAACGCAATCTTTCTCTTCTGTTCCAGGGTGCTGTAGAGGAGTCCTGGAAGAGGACCAGGACGCAGAACGCCAGAAGACTTTGCGAGACCCGCCGGCAGAAGGAAGCTGGCACGGAGCCAGAGGATTATTAGAGGCATCTTCTTTGCCCACCATGCCCACTCCGCACTTGAACAAAAAGGTTATAACGACCTAGGATTTGAACCAAACCCAGAAATCCTAAGAACCCTGTATTTCTTTGATCTTCTACTTCAATATTCAAGACTAAACATGCTAGATCAAGCGGGGTGTTCCAGTGATACTGCAATCAAATAATTATCAGCAAATCAACATCAAATTAATCAATAGCACAAGAAACATAACAATAATAAATGATTTAAAGAAACCCACAAATCCAAAACAAGAACCAAAAAAAAAATCTAGGGTTTTATCAGTTACTTAATGCAAATGACCATAGAAATAGAAAGAGACAGAACGGGAAGGGATTGGATTCAAGACTTACAGTATGATGTGAAGGGTGAAGGCGTGTAGAGAGAGAGAATATTGGATTTACGAGGAAAGAGCGGAGAGTTGGGGATGTAGAAGGGGAAAGGAAGAGAAGGAGAAAGGTAACAGTCTTATTTCTTTTCTTTTTTTGCTTTAGTTTTATTTTCAGCTGAGACTTGTAATGTTTCTTTATTTGATTATATATAGGGGGGGGGGAGCATTCTTCTCTGTACTTTTTCTTTTTTATTCACAATATAGCGATCCCAGGAGCCTGAAAGTTTATTGTAATTCTGGAAAAAAAATTTGTTTTTTATTTTAATGTTTTATTATTTTAATATATTTTAAATAAAATAATTTTAAAACACAAATTCTATTTCACTAGCATTAACATTCTTTTCTTCCCTTTTTTTTTATTATTATTATTCATATAAAAAACATGATTGGAAGGGTGGTTAAATTACACTTTTAAAAAATTTTGAAAATTTTTATTTTAAAGTAATACTTTTTTAGTTTTTATTATTTTAATGTATAAATATTAAAAAACATTATTTTAATATATTTTTAAATAAAAATATTTTAAAACACAATTTTTACATAATTCTCAAACACTCCAAGTTCAGTACCAGCCAGCCATCATTTTTTATGGCTCATTACCATCCATGATCCGCGATGTTTTTTTATCTTCTTTTTTGAACTGGGGGGGCATGAAATTTAAATGATGAGAAATGTTGTTCATCACCAAAAATTCATCAATAATAAACATTTTAAAAATATATAAATCATTTGATGATGGCTGTTGTTTATACCCATCAATCTTGCTAGTAATTTATTTTATTTGAAGATTTTGTCTATGATGATGTTTGGGGGTGAATATTGTTTTCTCTTAGGTGATTGATTTGATTTTAAGGATGAAAACAACAGTAATTATTATTGATATAATTATATTAGAATTCACGAGTGCTTATATATATATATAGTTCACTTCTATTAAATTTAAAACATGATTGCGCGCCACAAATTTAATAATTATTTAACTAATTACTGTATAAGGACTGGAATTAAAAAAAATAAAAATGAACGAGCTTAACAATTATATCGTGTGATTAGTAAATTACTTGCCTTTTCCTCCTTCACTTGGATTTTGAGAAAAACAATTTGATTAGATGGTCAAAACTCTTTCAAGCCTTGGGTTATGGGTATTGTAATGTCATAAAATTCATAAGTTTTGTTTTGTTTTTGTATTTTAAAAATATATTTTTGTATTTTTTTATTTTAAATTATTTTTTCTTATTTTTATATTTATTTTAATGTATTTATATTAAAAATAATTTTTAAAAAATAAAAAAATAGTATTTTAATATATTTCTATATAAAAAAAATATTTTAAAAAACATTCATAACTAAACAGTCTATTTTCATAAAGCATTTGTATGGAACTTAAAAATATTTTTTATATTTTTAATATAAATATATCAAGATTATTAAAAAAATAATTAAAAATATATATCTTAACACAGAAACAAAATACTCTCAGTTTAAAAACAAGTGTATCGTTGAACATTCCATTTAAAACGTAACCACCTCAGCCCACTTGCTGACCTGCCTGGCTATTGCAGGGAAAACTGACTAGAAGAAATGCTAGCGTGTCACGGTTATCATCTTCCAGTCGACGTGCAATATATTTATTTATTTATTTATAAGCAACGTTGTGTAAGCAAAATCTTTCCATACAAAATACACATGGTAATTGTCTCTATTACATGAGAGTTCGGTCGTATAAAAATTATAAAACCCATGATTAATATTTATATACAAATATGTGTGAAAATTTCACATGAATTTTTTAAAAAAATATATATTAAAATAATATTTTTTTTTATTTTTAAAATTTATATTTAATATCAATACATCAAAATGATTTAAAAAACACTAAAAATATAATTTAAAAATAAATAAATAATATTTAATTTTTTTCAGAAACATTTCTAAAATACAAAAATAAATAGATCTTAAGACGTTATTTCAAACTATGTTCCAAAAAACATTTTGTGAAAGTTTAATTTTTTAAAAAAATTATATTCTTTTATGCTTTTTATATAGTTTTAATGTAATGGTGCAAATAATAATTTTTATAAAATTTAAAAAATACTATTTTGATATATATTTTTTTAAAAAAAATATATTTAAAATCAACATAAATAATGGTCACGTTTATTGAGTGAACAAGTTATCTTCTTTCTTTTTTATTCCCCCGAAAGGTGGTAAATGCTAGCATACAGAGAATTAATTCCGAAACAAATGCTAAGGAATATAGGATTTCATTTTTATTTTTATTTTTTAAAATTGGAGACCTTTTGAAAGAAAATTAAGGCGAAAATAAATAGACTGTACGTACCTCGACTGTAAAAAATTCATCGGGTATAATTTGCAGGTTTTTAAAAAAAAAATAAAAATGAAAATAGAAATTTCGTATGTTTTTTTTATAGTAAAAATAGAAAAGTAACGGTAATTTACTAGATTTGTATTCAGCAGGCAAAAACCTTTCAAGCTTTGCTGCCTTTGAAAAAAATTCGAAGAAGACAAGCAGAAAACCAATTAAGAGGCAATTTCCTGAATAATATATGCATCATATTATCAAACACACGCTAGGTTAGGACACTCTCTCAGTCTCGCTCTATCAATATATTCAAATTTCAATGGCTTAAAATCGATCTCAGCTCTAAAATCATGGGACGCTGGTCGATCTACGACAAAAGTACAGGTACACTAGCAAAATCACAAATATATTTGTTTTTATGTTTTAAAAATAATAATTTTATTATTGTTTTTTATTGTATTAAAACATTCTTTATATATTTTCAAATTATTTTAATATATTAATATTATTAAAAATAATTTTTTAATATCATCGTACTTTTAAAAAAAACGTTAATACACTTCCAAACGAGCTCCAAAGCCAGTGAGTGAGGTTCATGCAGTGGTGGAACCTGCAAAGTTACAGACTGTACAGCAAATCCATGTGAGATGAGATCAGGAATGCCGGTGCACCAGTGAGAATGGGATCGTCACACTCTAAACTCTCTAATTTTTTTATTTTTTTTTATTAATATAGATTTTTACTCTAACTGTGTAATTAATTCTATAAATTCTAAAATTAATAATATTGTAAGACTTTAATGGTCTGAAAAAATTTGTATTCATGATCATTGAAAAGCAAATCCAAAATTTAACCAGTTGAGTTAACTCTAAAAGTTAATTTTTATATTTATTTTAATTTTAATTTTTTTTTAATATAGATTTTTGGATTAACTGATATGTGTTCCATTAATTTTATAAACTCTAAAGTTAAATGAATATATAAGTTTACAGTGGTATACTGAGATTTGCGGAAGCCTCTCTATTTATGTCACTATATGTGTGTGTATTTGTCACTGTTAATCTCTCACCCCACGCAACTTTATTCCACGGGATACTGTATGGCCCTTAATTTGTAGTTTCTCAGTCCGACCACCTGATTTGGCCATGCCAGTGGCCAGGAGGAGCTGGGGAAATTAAAGGGAGTGACTAGAAAAGCAAAATATACCAAGTAAATAAATGCGGGATGCCAGTGGATGGGCAGAAAAAGGAGGGAGTAGTAATTAACGTCACGAGGAAATGTTTGTGGAGTTGCTGCTGTGATTTAATAATCGTTCAAGAATTCATGAGGATTCGTACGAGAAAGTTTGCATAATGTTCCTATCATCACCTTCAGGCATTTTGCTAGTATTCTGTTCTGCTGTATCGAACAACAGCCCAATTCTGCAGAAATCAAAGCCATCTGCACTTCATCAACGTTTAACCATGGTTCTGATAACACCCTAGTCGTCTAATGAAAGGAACTGGTAGTATATTTTTGGAGTCCTTTATGCTTTCCCATGGACGAAGGCAAGAGATGAGGCCTGCTTGAAGCAAAGGTTTGCTCGGTAATCAAGTACTCCACTTATGTTCACCTGCTTTTCTACGTGCTGCCATGGCTTGTGGATGTGAAATTACTTTAAAAGGAAGAAGTCGAATGATTCTTGACTGGAAAGGTGGTCAATCATATATCTCGAGTAGAAGGACTAGATGGGAAATCGGGAATCAAAGGAAAACCAACCACAGATTGGTCCTGAAACAGGAAAAAATGGCAGATGGGATAAGCTTTACCAACTTATGAGCAAATCTTGCCACTGTTATGTGAAAACTACACTTTGGTAAAATATATATATATATATATATATATATATATATATATATATTTGTTATAGTTTGGATCCTAATCGTGAAATTTATCCTGAATCATCAAACAACAAAATGGTAGGACCCAGTAGTCCTGTTACAATATCATGACAACTTTCGAAGTTTCATTTCATTACTCTGTGCAGCAAGTAAGGTGGTTGCTGCACATGGATAAAGATGAAAAGCTCAGGCCCAGTGGTTCAGTTCAGGCAACAGTGATGCATCGCATCCATGACTTCTTGTTTTGTTGAATCAAGTTGTTCTCCTCGAGCAAGACCGCCGTTAGACTTTGATTTCTAACCTAGGACGGTATCCAGAAACTTGGGTTTTACTTCAGAGGTTGGACAACCTCACAGTATCAGAGCCTTGGTCGACGACATGTAAGGAAGAAGCTGATGCCAACGTGTGGATTTCAAACTAAGAATCAATACCATGTTGAATAACGGGACCGTTCATTTTTTTCAAAAGAGTTGTTGCTATTTTTCAATTTTTATGGAGCATTTGACCAGTTAGCTAATAATTCAATTGACCATCTTATTTGATAGTAATTATTTTCAAAGTTTCTCTTCATTTTTCTTTTTTGCTGACAAGGACAGAAAGACTTTACTTGCTGTCGCTCAGACCTAGTTCCAGACAACTGGAATTTCTGGAAGCTTTGTATGCGGGAATCATAAGAAAAATATTTTCCATTCATAAGAAAACTTGATCCAGGAATAAAGAAATCAATTGCGTATGACAGACCCATAATTCTGAAAAGCCGGTTGCAGAAGGGACGTGCTGTCCCTGTAAAAAGCCAAGCACAATGGAGGCAATATTTGCAGGAAAACCAATCACTGTTGAAGATGAGTAGGAATCCGAGGGAGCTTATTGGCTTCAGATTGACGAGCTCAGGAACCTGAATATAAAACAGCAGGAAATGGATCAGATTCATAAATAGAAATGGTAAATTACTCTAGCTCCACACGCGCTCTATAAATTAACATAGAATGGACGACAACACCATGTGTAAGAGCCAAAAACAAGTATACAAGGAAATACTTGTGTAAGATTATAATTCAAATCCTTGCACAACCAGGTCATTTCTCTCTTGCGCACACACACCGGACGTTGTTACAGATCATCCAAACATAACAAAATTGATTTAGTACAAGCAAGGAATTAAGGCTTACTTTCGAACACAAACCATTAACTCATGTAAAAAACTGCACATTACCACAATGAATTGATTCAATCATCTGCAAAACTGTAGATCATCTCCGAAAAATCACTAATTTATTAGAACTCTGAAGTAGCCATCCATTTTAATGTGCTCTTAATCGAAGGGAAAAGGCTTCTCAGTTGACAAAGTTTGCACCTCCTATTCTTTCATGGATGAGAGGACATTTTTGAAGCAGGCTGAATTCTCAGCAACTTAATCAGATTTTCCTGAAAATATGTTGAAAAACTCCATATTAGACTTCATTTTTTTAACATCACTCTTGACGATGACGTATTTGACTATAGGTGTACCTGCTGCTGCTCGAGGCCATACTGTTTGGTGAACAACCGAAGCATCAGCTGTGTCTGCCCACATGCAAAACTTCTCCCCCAATCACGAGCTCTTGCATAGAAGTATCATTTTTTCCTTCAAGTAGCTCAGCTTTGTAAACATCATCCCAAGGGGCATTATTGAAAAATCAAAATTGAAAAGAGAAGCCCATTATTGAAAAATCAAAATTGTTATCTTGGCATGATATTAGAATGGATGTGTCTGGAAACAAAAACGCACCACTTATGCACTGTAGTCCTTGGATTAAGGTTCGATGCAAATGCATTGAATGTTTCTTCTCTGAGAAAATGAAATAAAGACTGTCAAATGTCTAGCACTAAACATCTCTAATTTGAGGAACAAATAACATGGATAATAAATCTGTTTCAACAGGTCATCTTGTCGTGATGGGTCCATAGAAAGAGAATCCAAGAGCAAAACCAATTCTGTAAGTGCTGGTATAATTTTATATGATGTGGATTCAAACAGTTCTTATTGAATCCAAGATAAGATATTACTAACAAATATATCTTATTGAATCCAAGATAAGATATTATGCAAATTAACCAGCAGGTACCCTGCCTCAAACCAGGCACCTTTTTTCACCCACAAATACCTGGCACTTTGGCGATTCCCCGATTCCCATTTGCAAGCATGGCAGCCATGATCTATTATCATCTAAGATCACCCAAATACTAAATACGCATCAAAGCAGATTAATAGGATACAGTTACACAACATAATTTTTATTAAAAGCATCAAAATACTGAGCAGAGCTAATCACTTTGTTTAATATTTTCATCTTTCATGCAAATCAGTTGAACTCAGGACCCTGCAACTTTCAAGTTTCTGCAATAAATGGTTATCAAACAGGGCAAAGAAAACGCCAGATGTTGGAAACAAAAATTCTATAAAAGCCAGGAGGACGTGATTAAACATCCCGCCCAACCAATTTCCAGAGCACGCCTATCTTTTATGAGATTCTTTTCGTGTAGTAAAAACTACAATCAGTACGGAATGTCCAGGACTAGCTGTATTGGAGCTCAACTGATCATTTGGGACTCCCGTCATTTGACGTGTCTAATTTATATGAGATTTATTTCTTATGTGAAAACCTAAAACGATAAGCCATAGAGATGGTATTGGACTTCTCCAAGTACAAGACGTAGGCAACACAAATATTTTTGCGTAAGAACTTCCTACACAAGAGCACTAGTACGTGCTTGCATCAGAAATTGAAACTAATAACTTCACATGAGAATGGTCAAACAATGCCACCTTTAAGGTAAATTTTAAAGGTCATGTTTTTACCCATGTCCTTCAACCTATACTCTAGTGAGATATATTTAAAAGCTGAATTCTTGGAGCAGGCTAGTTTGGAAATATGCATCATCACATATCAACTAATAAAGTGAAGAAAATGATAAAGCAAATGAGCTCAGGAACGTACCATTGCTTCACATGCGATGTACAGATCCAGCAATCTGTCAGATATTGAACCATTTAGTGTGACTTAACATCATGAGCATGAAAATACAGACACACACATAGTGCAAGCAGTTAAAAGCCAAGTTTTCCTGATTTCTAAAGCAGATATAAGTGATTATATTGGTAATGAACAGGTTTTTGAAACTGAAACTTATTGAATGGGTAATAGAAATCTTACTTCACAATTTCATATGCATCCTCAACAGTGTATCGTTCCCATTTTGTATATGAACCTTTCCACAAATTCGGAAAGGAAGGTACTTCTAAAGGAAATGACTGTTCATCTACGATGTGCCAGTGGAGGACATTCTACTGACTGTAATATCCAATATCAGATAACGATAAAATAACAGAAGGAGAGAAGAATGGAAATGTAAGAAAAGCTCTCGTACAACAACATTACTTGCAAGTTTAGCATATGACATTGATTCATTTATCTGCTTTATGACATTAATGGGCAGATAGTGCCTTGACGTATCTGCAAGAGTGTACTTAAGAAGGGAACTGAGCAACATTTTAATTGAAAAACTAAGTTAGGAAACAATATCGCAGTTTGCTCTCTCCCTCAACAAAAGAAATAATTCTCACCAGGCAAGAGCCCACGATATGCAAAACTCGGTTTGTCTACGTTATTGTACCATGGGGCTTTGTATATTTGTACTGTTTTGGTCTCATAATCAGATGCACAGAGTTGGCTGAACTTCTGAAAGATCACAGCAGAGAAAATAGAAGGGAGGGTTAGTGTACACAACTCCGACCACTCATATGCACATCATTCTTTTCTAGCAGTTTGTTAAATATTTAGAAGGTAAGCACAATTCATACACTCAGTCAAATCACAAGCACACAGCTTCATGGAAAGCCACGCAATAAAGAGGACCTCGAGATGGCACTAACTTAATACAAGATTTTTTCACTCAATGGCAAAGAGATTTTCCGAGGTCATATCGAGCACAACAAGGGAGTTAACAGAGAATTTGACCTGTTCTCTCCACACTTACGGTATTTATTGTTAATGACGATGCATTTACTTAGTGTGTGGGCGATTTTAAGTGAAAATGTAGCTATTCTCTACCTCCTTGTCCCCCATCCCCAGCCCCGCTGCATCGCCATTCTCTCTCTCTCTCTCTCCGGTCAACTAGGAAGCGTCATCCAACTTATGATCAAAAGCAAAATTCTGACAGGCCACCATTATATGCACGTGAAAACAATTATTTATCGTGAAATTTGATGGAATTATATGTCATATTAATAAAATAAATAATAAATTTCATATAAAAAACAATTTTTTTTTATTAGATTTAGATGCTATAATAGCCTCATTATCATCGGTTGATCTAGTTATATCAATTAGCTCAACCTATTAGCCGGTTGATTTAGTTATATCAATTGACCAACTAATTTATTTAAAAACTATAATTTTATGAGCTTTTATATCCAGATATATTTTACAAAATATATATATATATATATATATTTGTTCAATTTGTAAATTAAAAAGCAAACTCCAATTAAAATATCAAGAATTAATGTTCACCTAGTAGCTTACCTTATATTTTTAGTGTCAAATCAATCGGCTAATTTAAATGATTATTATGAAATGGTTGGTGGATTAACCAAAAAATTTAATAGTTTTAAAAAATAATATTTAATGAAATATCATGTTTTTAAATTATAAAATTAATAAAATATTATTGTTCCAAAACATGATATTCAAAAAATATATTATTTCTTCTAAATTTTTTGCTTTTATGCTAATTCACTGTCCCTTTTTTTTTTTTTTTTTGCTAATTGCACAGTTTATCCTTTAAATTAAGAATATTTTTTATTTAATATTAATTAATTAATTCATTGTGACTTCTTGTTGTTGTTGTTGTGGATAATTACCTTTTAGCAGTAGTGTAATGATTGCAGGGTGGGTTGACATGGCTGACCTTAAAAACAACCTAAAGAATCAGGAGGAACCTGGATCAGTACCGTGTTTAAAATTGCAGTAAAAAGTATTTTAAATTTATTTTATTTTTTACATTAATATATTAAAATGATAAAAAAACACAATTTTTTTAAAAAAATAAACACAACCTAGTTTTATAAAAGTGAGTGTTGCAAGTGGGGGTAAGTTATGTTTTTTATGCATTTTTAAAGTATTTTAATTGAAAAAATATAAATTAATGATGCTAAAAATAAATAAATAAATATCTTAATATATTTTTAAATAAAAAATATTTTTAAGAATATTATACACCACAATTTCAAGCATTGGATCAATGACATATGATATCAATATATTCTCAACCATATCCTTCAGTTAATTTCAATTTATTTAATTATTATGTAATTAATTTAAACTAAATTTGTTTATTTTTTTCATGAAAAAATTAATTATTTACTAGTAAGTTTTTCATCATTTAACAAAATAAATCTTATAAATAATTATAAGTGATTAGTGTTTTTTTATAGATTGGGATCCATCAAATGATACAGTGAAATCATAAATTATTTTTTAATTTTATGTGAGAAAACAATTATGTGCATGTTATATAAATATTTGAGAGTTATATATCAATTAAAATTGATTGATTAAAGTATTAAGAATGTAATTGGGACAATAAATAAATTGAGAATTTAGAAGATGTTTGATAGAGTTTTTTTAGATGTTTTTTTAAAAAAATATATTTTTAATTTTAAAAATATTAAATTAAATATTTTTAATATTGTCTGAAAATAATAACCAAAAACAATATGTTGAGTTTTATACAAGACGTGTCATTCTTGCCTTTTCGAAGGACAATCTCATCTAGTAATATTTGCGGGACATAATGGATATAAATGTGCCGCATATCAAACATGTATTGAATAAAATACATAAATATAAAGCCAAAGACTGCTCCTTAAAAAAAAAAAACTAGAAAAAGGTCTGAAAATTGCATCGATTTCAATCTTCAATCTACAAACTATGAATTATATAGAAAAAAAATCCAAAATCAAAGAATTGAAAGTTTTGAGGATTATCAGATCTTCAGGGAGGGAATTAAATTAATAAATAGAAGTAATATATAATTCTGATAAACAGCTCGCATCCCGTGGCTGTAGTTTAGTGGTAAGAATTCCACGTTGTGGCCGTGGAGACCTGGGCTCGAATCCCAGCAGCCACACTACTACTTTTTTCTCCTTTGCCAGGCTAAAAATCTCAAGAAGACCTCAGTACCTTCCCATCAAATAACCTGAGTTTTTAAAAACTTTCATTCATCAGAAGACCTGACACCGTTGGAAAAGAATTCCTATTTTTGGCCAGGACTTTTATCCATTTTAAAAACATCAGATCCATATTTCCATCAAAATTATACTTTTATTTTGTTAAAAAGATATCATTTTATAGATAATTTAACTGTTTTCATCAAGAAATTCTAACGAAATTCATAATTAAGAAATTAAAATAGTCTGAAAGTAAATTTAATTAAAAAATAGTTCAGATGCAGAATTAACATCACTCTAATATTTTGAGGATGTATTTGATATTTTCCCAATCTTGAATGGTAAGAAAAAATGTCAATTGATAAAAAAAAAAAAAAGGGAAAAAAAAAAAACTACAGCGTGCATGCTAAGAAATGGTTAGGATTTATTCATTATCGAAAAACATTTTTCACTTTCCAACTTCAATTTGTCTATCTCATTTCTTCATAAAAATTAGAAAATATATTTATTTCTTATAAAATGTTATTTATTTGATGTTTGTTTATTTTCTAATTGGTCCCTCTATTTCATTTTTATCATATAATTATATGCCTTTTCACACCTTTTTTCTTGCACTCAAATAATTACATTTTGCCCAAATTCAATTAATTATTTGCCTACTGCAAAGCAAGGGCACCCAAACTACTAATATTCAAGCGAGAACCTTACCGGGAAATGAAAACGACATTTCGTATGAAGTACTATTTTGGGATTAATCTTCTCTATATAAACGGCAATGAAAAAGATGCAATTATTTAACAATGAAGGATACATGTGAGTCCTTAGATAAACCACTTTAACTAAAATAATGTGATTTTACTTTTTTGTAATTCTTGATTTTGATTGGTCAGGTTTGGACTGAGAAAATTAAGCCATTTAAAAAACTCAATCAAGTCAATTAGATGTTATTAGTTTGATATCTTATTCAATTCAATTAAAATCTAGCTTGTGTCAAGTTTTGAATCCTTGTTCAATTCAAAAAAAAAGAAAAAAACTACAGCGTGCATGCTAAGGTGGTTTTTCTAACACTGGTGTTTGAATGATATTATTGGCTTACAAAAAAAACCAAAGAAAAAAAAAGGCATGTGCTGTTCTGCTCATTACCTTTGAAGAACATCTTCAGAAGCACGTAACTTCACAATTTCTTGAGCTTCTCCAGAAGTGAAAAACTCCTGTTCTGAGTACGATCATCAGCCTCTTCTGAAGCTGAAAGCAAATTTCATAACTGTCCACTTGATTTACACTTGGGACGAATTGTAGAATTTCAATGACAACACCTTCCCTTGGATCTGATCAAGCTCCGAATCCATTCTGGTTTCCTTGCACGAAGAGGACATATGGCCGGGGTGAGGGGTATTATCTTGCAATTCTAAAATAGATCGATCCATAAACAGACAGTAACTATAGGAACAAGCATTGCTTTTAAAACACAAAATAATAAAATTGTTCTGAAGCACGAGTTACAGTTCTTTAAGCAAACATAAAACATCTCTCAGAATAAATAAATGCCTAATGGACATTCAAAACTTTGAGTGCAGAAAAAACTGGGGATATAACACCACTATAACAGTTGCTGATGATAGTTACGTCATCAAATACCAAAAAAAAAGGGATACTGTTTTGCTTTTCAACATGAAAACTGGGGCTACAAACTAATCACTGTAGTAAATCTCCTCTAATTATTGAATATTGTGAAAGGCCAAACAAATGGTAGCTCTAGAGTCTATCAGGCGACCAGTCCAACTCAACCATCCACAATACTGACGGGAAGCCATGGTCATGTGCTGATTAATTATGCTTTTCGAACAAAAGATTTCATTTCTCTAGAGGTGTGGCACAGGCAAACCAACAATAAAACCCCTGCATAACGAAAGCTGTCAAGTTTTTGCAGGAAAGAATGAACGTCAAATTTAGAAACCCTGCACCTAAGAATTCCAAGACCTCAAAGAAGAAAAGTGGAAAATGTAAAGCAGTAATTCCCCTTGGTAGAAAGTGGATGACATCACGCACCAAAACAACTGCATAATTTACGCCTCATCTTTTGCCATATTGAACAAGCACACATGTAGCCACTATTTTCATGCATGTCCTAAATAAGAACTGTTGTGTGCGCACTGGTGGGTAAATCATGTCAAAATAATTTCAAAGAAGTGACCTTACAATGAAATTAGCAGAAAACAGAAAACACCACTGGCTGCAATTTATGCATTTTGTTGGACCTGCCGATGTATTTGCACCATCCACTCACTATAACCACTGGTACCCCCAATCTGGTCCTCCACAAAATTTGTGAGAAGAAAGAAACCTTCTCTGGGCTGTTCACCTTGTCTCACAAGATTGCAAAGCTGATAATATGAAGGATCACTCTCTCTTAATTTCATAAGCACCCCCATTAACTTTCTTGACATTTCAGTATCATGCTTACCGAAAGAAACCTGATCAGCACACAGCATAAAAGGAGGTTAGTTACAGTCCCGTGATGAAGCAGCTAAGCAAATGAAAGGTTAACTAAAGAACATTAAATGAATTAATCTACAAACTACTATGTAGTTTATTGCCCACTCTTGACTTTTGATGGACATTTTTTGGATATGCATACACTCAATGGAGCTCAAGTAAAACAAGGTCATGTTAGACTCTCAAACCAATGTTGAAGAGCAACAGCATCCTTTTTACACAAAATGGTAAATGATGCAAGCTCAGAATGATTGTGAAAAGGGCCTTGATGTAACCTAGAATAGGATAGAGACAGTGCACACCTTGGAGAACTCAGCAGCAGCATCTTGCCCAAGTAAATTCATTGCTAAATCAGGTGAAAGCATTCTACCAAACCATACAACAAAGCGAAAACCATCATCATAGACATAAAGGCCTCTGGAGTCTAAGCTCTCGGCTGTCAATGGTAACCTTTTCATGATGTTTTTGAATTCGTCAGTTTGTGCAGATGGCTGCATTAATGCAATGGGAGATCCACCATTAGTGTTATGCAAAAATATCAACAGTACTGCAGGATACAGGAAATACTGTTACCTTCAGAAGATATTCATCTACTCGTATCAAGCTAGGGTATAAAAGCTTCAACAATTTTTTTACAGGTAAGGCCATCATAGTGAATCCTGCTGCACAGCGATCATCAAGTTGAACATCAGCGTAACCTCCCCGGAGAGCCGCTGATTTACTAAGTGCTAATCCATACAAAGGTAATAACTTCAGAGATTCTGGATATATCATTCTGCCTCCCAAGCGATGTTGAACAGCATATAGATTTCGAAATTCTCTAAGAGCTTTCACAATCCTCAACTGTACAGAGCTTCGTGCATCTTCCAGCTTGTGGGACAATGATTTCTCGATTGCTGCAAATTAATTAACTTCGTTAGAAGAATCATAATGGTCACCTTATCCCAATTTCTAAAATCAGAGTCATCAATGAAATATGTCCAGATCAAACCCACCTAGCCTGGCAAACAAAGACACGATAGCACCAGTATCAGCCTGGCGGTACATCTCCCCCAAATCTGTAACCACAGGCACTGCTGCTGTGTGTACTCTGATACGCCTCTCTCCACATGAAGCAGTGTATCTTTTGACAGTTAAGAGAACTGTAAACCTGTTCTTTCATACTCAATAATTCTACTGTACCATATTTGACTTAGAAGACTAATATAACCCAACGTGAATAGAGATGGCTAATCCTTGCAAAATGCTAAAGTGAAAAGAAGGATTGAACATACCATGAGTTCAGCATAGGATCCTACAGCTAAAACTAAAAAATTTCAATAAATTGTCTCACAATGACGAGGAAACTTAATCTCACTGAGAAATAATGAGATTAATACTACATATACCTTTAAAAAATGAGCCCCATGGTTTTAGTGTCAAAAACTATTGCAAAGATAAATGCAATCCCATTAACAGTAGATGGTTATGACACTTGTATAGAAATCTCCTTTTCTCATAATTTTGACCAACTTGGATGAATCAGCAAACAGCTCAGAAAGAATTGACTTTCGGGTGATATAGGAAACAACCTATGCATGATGACTCGATTTCTTATGGGAGTTCATAGTAAACATGTGCAGATGTATGAAACTCTGATGCAAAATTAGCTTCACATAATTCTGCTCAAAAGGATACAGCAAAGCAACTTGGAAATATACCGTCTGACTTGTAAGTAATGTCTCTTCAAGTGACAACTGCGCCCCATATGCTTTGTCACAATCAACAGCTGGAAGCGCTAACAAATCAGTGGACCTTAGCATGAAGTTCCCATGGTAAGATGTAAACCGAATACCTGGAAGCACATAGCAACAGAAGAAGGGTGTGGAATCAACTTTCCATCCATCGACAAGACCATACAACAACCAAAGATGTATTCATATGCTAGTATGTGTGCTCTAAAATATAGAAGGTTTTGGAAGAAACGTCAAGGACAAACCTTTTCCACATCTTATGCGCATGACAGCTTCCCAAGCAGTTTCTCTTGTAAGATCTCTAGCCAACTCGTGTCTCAACTTCTCTCCATGAGAGGCTGACTGGAAACTTGGATAGTAATATACCTGCCCTCCAGAATATTTTGCTAGAGCTCCTGTGAAGGGAGACGAAAATAATTTATAACAATTGTCGATATTTAACTGACATTGATAAAACTGTTAAAAGCATCATTTAAGAACAAATGACCAGATGAATGGGGACAGTTATAATGTTATATAGCAAGAAGCAATCAGCAAAACAGTCAGAATTACAAATGTAAAGATCTACTTTTAAATCAATTAATAAATGTTTCCTTGCATAAGCCCAAGACACTCACAGCATAGCTAAGCACACGTGCAAGGCCTATCAAATAAAAGAAAAATTGAGACTCTCGGTATAGCAAGAATCAACGCTAACTAAACAACCCATATATGCACTGCTATAAGTGTGTGTTTGGTAATGCAGTTGAAAGTGCATTTGTAAAGTGCTTTTTGTCCAAAAAAGCATCAATTTGATGCTTTTTGAAGTGCTTTTTGATAATTTTAACATCCTTGTATCAAAACCACTGAAAAGCACCTTAAAAGGCATCAATTTTGTGTTTTTTCATACAAATAACACTTTGAAAAGATTAATTTTCTAAGAGATGGAAAAGTTCTGTTGGCCTATTAAAGTAAATCATAGAAACAAGCAAGATTAATTTTCTTTTCATTTCATTATTGCTTTGGCTGATAACAAGCAAGCTAAGATAAATATTGTACCTAAGGAGGCTATGTCGATATATTTATCACTGAAGGCATACACATTAACTCCTATCTGGTACTTGGTACATTCAGCAGCCATGTTTTTATAGAATGGATCTTCTGGAGTTCTTAAAGCATGCTCTTTATCAGTTCCATAAACACGAAGATCATCTCCACGCAACTTTAAACGGCCTACACCAAGAGATGGCATTGTATTCTGAAAAATAAGCAGTTTCCCACCAAGCTGGCTCTGCAGAGAGAGGGAGGTGTTGATGAAAAATTAAATGGATGGCCAAAATACTTGAGAAAGGAAAAGCAATCAACAGTTATATTCCCAGCAGCAGCAAACTACACAGAATCCTGATAAATATCTAGCAAAGGTAACCAAAACGAGGGATGAGCACAAATGTCCAGTCAAATTCTATTTTAAAAATTAAGACTGGCACCTATTTGAGATTTAATCAAAATCGTTTCTAGAATGAAAACAAATTCATTCCTGCAAAAAACCACTACATTGTGCCTCCATTAATTGACCAAATGAGAAAAAAAAAGGGAGAGGAATAAATGATATCAAAAGGCCAAAAAATTATAACCGGTGTCAGGTTCTGTCATCGCGAATCATTGGTGAACCTCATTACCCTCATCATCAACTCGTTTCCAACACCCTTTTCAAGCAACTTCTTACCCAATAGGAAATTATATTTGAGCAGCATGTAGGAATATTTAATCAAACCAATAAATGTATAAATGAAGTTAGGAGCAGTGAAACAGAATAACACACCATAACCATGAAAGCTGCTTTTACAGCAGGGCCAAGAGCAGACTCCATATTCATATTGTCCTGAAACATGGAGGGTAAGCTATCGAGAAAAGCTTCCACCACAGGCCTTGACTCGGACAAGTTAACGAGGAGATCATCTGGCAAGGGAACAAATATGTCATCCAGATCTGAGACCACCATCATCTGAGGCTGTGTCAATGATGACTGCACCCAAAAATCCCACAATACATTCAGCTAATTGTTAGTGGAAAGAAAAGAAAACCTCAATAGCATAAGCTTCCATCTGATTATACAGAACTGACCTTCATGTTGTAAAAATGTATCGTGCTGTCAAAGGTGATAAACCCAACCTGTGTTCTGGGAAAGCCTGGTAACTCATCCAAACAGGACTTGATAGTTTGGGCCACAACCTGCATAAGGAACCCAAATGTAAGTTTTAATTAAGAAATGCAAGAATACACATGGGCACAAACGCTGCACAATGGTGGCCCTAGTTCTCAGGTCAGATGCCTTCCTCAAAATTACCCCAAAGAGTAAAGGTGAATAGACCTAAAGAACTTTTGAATATATCAATTAGAAGAATAAATACAAAATGGCCAAGACTTATCAATCAATCATCCTTTGAAATCACCATTTTTAATAGGAATCTAGCAAGCCTTACTTTTACTTTTTTTTCTCCGCTGTTCATTTCTCTGACAGTAACCATATGCAAATCATTCTCTTTTATATAGTGCCACCTACTGACCCAGTTTTTGGATCATTCCCTTTTCTCAACCATATTTAGGAGAGCATGCATCAAACCACTTGCAATAAGTGTATGGCCCCACTACACAAATTCTAGAATCTGCAAAGAGGGTGTTGGCGGTGATCTGGTAGCTGACCAATAAATGGACTGCATACCACTCAAATAATAATCCTCATATGTTGTATATCATGTATTAGACAGAACAGCCTCCACATTTACTGTTCGAATTTAAGAATCAGCTGGTACAGACGAGTGCTCTGAAACAAGAAGCCATGGGGCAAATCTGGAAGAATTGGCTTCAACAATACCACTTCTATCTCCAAGCGTGGAGACATCAATCAGAAAGAAATAAAGATGTATTAGAGCATTAGCTGGAAGAACTTACCTCAATCATACCACTTCTAACAGCAGATACTGAAACATCAATGAGAAAGAAATATAGTGGTGGCATTGGAGGCCGCACCATATATTCAGTTGGTGCAACAAAATCCACACTACCCTTTATAAGCTCAGGTCTCTGGTTCAGATCAACTCTCCTGCCAGTGGCATCTAGCTGAGCAAAATAGTCTCCAGGAACTGAATATGAGTGCTAAACCATGTCAGCAAATACATTGGCAAAAACAATGAATGGAGAATCTAGAAAGAAAACATGTGCACCTATTTATCAGAATTGAAAGGAAACAGTCTCATGCCCAGAAAAGGGGGGGAATAAATAAAAAAGAAATCCACAAAAAAAGAAGAAGAAAACAATTAAACATGTGCATTTTTTTTCATTTTCTGCAATTACAGCCAGTCTCCAAAGGCAAAGAAAAAAAACGTTGAGGAGAGAGTGCAAAAGCCACAGTAAAGAGTTCCATACACAGAAATATTAATGCACGTAGCTAGTGCAGCTTTTCAATTCCCAGTCTTGGAATTCATGGCATTTTACTTGTACATATTGAAGAATACTCCCAGCAAAGGAGCACCTAAACATCATTCAACAGCAAGCAGTTGGGTGAGGTGAACCCAACAATAAGCTGGGAAAGCTAAAACACTCAGCAATTATTATGCCAATTGAACCAAAAAGAGTAGTTTTCCTTTTACATTACAAATCAGCAACAAGTTGTCCAAAGTTTGAATGTAGAATTCATTGCCCATAATTTGTTTTCATACTACTTGCAAAAAGAAGACTAAAATCTTAAAGCATATATTCAGTATCAACTTTTAGCAATAGGCAAGATACAACAGAATACTCAAGGACACGGATTGCAAACATGTTCCCTTAGTAGGGTCCCTAACATCACCAAATAGTATATCATATCAGCGTCCTTTAGAAGGTACTTCAGATTTACCGTCATTAAGCAGAGCACAGATGTTGCATCGCCACTTTCTTCCAGAATCTGTAAATGTCACATAGGGATTTACATACGTGCGACATCTTCTACAACGAATAATGCCAGTTGAGACAAAATTAATTACTGGTACCTCCTCCTGTATAAAGGAACAACAATGGCCAAGACAGATTAGAGGAATTATCAAACAAGCAGTAAACAAAGCATATCCAGATTGCCATTTGACTTCAATTTCACAGACACTAACCCCATCTGGTGCTTCTGCAAGAGGGCAAACAACTGCTCCAAGAGGACAATGCCACCTTGAGAGCAAAGATTGAGAACTTGGAATAGCAGAAGTGGTAAGCCGAAGATATCTAGGATTGCAATTCATGGAGTATGCTTCTCCCAGCGAATTTGGCTCCACATCACCATCCAATGGCCTCGGCAATGCTTTTGGATCAAGCCCTGAATCTATTGTGCCAGGAACAGATCCGATAGAAAGTGATCCGAAATCTTCAGCCAACCCTTGCATGCCACCTATAGGAGGTGCAGAGCCTGGATGTTGGATTTGATCCCTGGAATGCAATCCAAAAGGGGCAGCTATTGGTGGAGGTTGAGCAAAACCTCCTTGCTGAGGATGAAAAGTGGGAGGTGGTGTTGGTGTGGGTGCTGCATAACTTCCTTGTTGAGCTTGAAAGAGGGCCATTGGAGGAGCTTGTGAAACTGCATTTGCCTGCTTCACATATCCTGGCAAGGGTGGCTGCAAATTGGCCCTGGAAGCAGAATAAGATGAATCCACAGAGGAGAAAGGTGGCTGAAAATTTGCCCTGGAGCCAAAAGATGATGAATCTGATTGCAATTGAGGATCATTTGCTCTTGATGGCGGAGATCCCATTGGCACTGCATGTACTTGTGGTTGAGGATGAAAGGAAGCCTGAGATGGCACTTGACCTACAGGAGGTTGAAATGGTGGTTGGCCAATGGGTGGAGCTCGGGGAGGTGGAGCTTGATGAGCAGAGGGAAATTGTGGTGTTGGATAACGCTGGAAGGGGGGTCCCCCGATGGGTGGGACATATGCTGTTGGTGGAGAAATCACAGGAGGATCATTAAACCTAGCAGGGAGATTGTTAGGCCTGTACCCAGAGGCCTGTGGTCCAACTACAGGTCCAGATGACACAGAAGGCATGGCGTTTTGGGGAGGTTGAGCTGGGGGTCTAAAGCCTGAGGCCTCTGATCCCACCACCGGGCCAGATGCTGAAAATGGTGTTGTTGTAGGAGGAGCAGCAGCAAAAGGTGAACCGGTCAAAGGGAAATTTGGACGACCAGGATTTTCAGTCCCCATGGTTTTCAACAAAACAAATTTATCTGCTCAGGATGATTACGCTTCCATAGCTAAACCTGCCAGAACAAGCAATAAAAAAGTTGTGACACTCTTAGACATAATCACAAAAAGCAGTACAGCTAAACTAGAAATAGATAGCACTTTAGAAATGTTGAAGTACAAGCAATTCAGTTGATGAACTCAGGATGCATCAATCAAAGTCAAACAAAACCAGAAGACATAACATTTATGTTGAGCAGGACAAGGGACCATGTAAAGAGTTATTTGAAATACTGTAACCACTGCAGAAGAGAAGAAAAGATAACGACTGCAAATGACAATTTTTAGACAAATAATTTTGCAAAGAATTGATTGGACCAATTTTTAAATTTTATTGACATGGATGTGAGCTGTGTTTTATTTTGTAGAATAAAGAGAATGAATAGGACTTCCTTCTTTGTGTTTCAGCAATTCAGACCATTGAAAGTATAGTGCTTTCTCCAACTAGCATTTCATTAACTTTATTGGTGTGAAGCTAGAAGAGTTTAATGATTGTTGATTCATATTTTACAAGTTTAATCTGCATTTCAATTCATGAATCCCCACACCCCTTGAATCCTACAGCCCTAAACCTGAGAAATCCCTGCGTCAAAAAGAGCACAGCAATCCTGCATAATATGAACTAAAAACGCTCCTATTAACACAGCCAAACTGAAGCATGATAAAGAAACCAAAAAATTACCCTATTACATGCAACTACTACGACAAGCAGTAAGTTTTTACTATTAACTTACTGTCAAATTCCACTCCACCCAAATGCTCCAGTGCCACTTCTACATAAGATATCACGGTCTTGTCCCATCCCAAACTCACTAAATGCATCATCAATAAATCCTCCTACATGATTAGGGATAACAAGGCTCTCTGGAAATTGTCAAAGACAAAAACCCCTATCCAAATGTCCCAACCATCAAACAACATGCACATGACTGTGGTAGATTTAAGTAGTTTTTACAGTACAATCTCTTTGTCTCACGTGTATTCCAGCGACCTAGTTTGTATTAAACATAATAATCATTTATTCTCGTTGCTTTCATCTCTTTACCACAATTCTTTCTCCTCTTTATTCTTTTTTTGCTGAATAAATGGAAACTCTGTGCAAACATAAATCACGTGATAAGTTACTCGATAGTAACTAATAAGATCAAGATATCTCAAGATGAAAAATCTATTTCCAACAAGGATCACCTTTCCATTAGACAGCCCATTAGCTACATCTTCAAGTTGGGCCAGACTCTTGCAATGTAAGTCATAAATAATCTTGTACCTCATGAAATATTAGAAAAGACATCAAACAATCAATGCTATTTCAAAGGCAACACTCCCATCGCCCACTTAATTAATAATTAAGATAAATCCTTAAAGATTAAAACCCTGATATTTGCTCGAGCTTCGTAATTCGGACTTCAAATACATAATAACAAAAGAAAATCTATTGAACCCGGCTACATTAAGACATCGATAAAGCACATGCAATTGAAAACTCAGCAAGAATTGCCTGTCTTTTCTCAATTAAAACAACAGCACAGTTGACAAATCAGGGCAATAATCGCAAGTTTTTTCTTTGTAATTCAATTCAATAGCACAATAGCACACACTTGCAGCAACAAAACAAATTGATAAATTGCTATTAACGGTCAATTATTTCACATCTTTCAAAAGATCCAATGGCAGATACAATTCCTTCCCTATTCCTCTATAAAATTCATCAAAATTGAGATGCAGCAATATAGATCCTTACCGAAAAGTTCAAGCTCTCTAATCGCGCGGGGGACCGTACTAGCAATCGAGCAAGATTCAAACACCAAATCCGCGATGCTAAAGAGAGAGACAGGTAGAGAAGGTGAAGGAGAAATAGAGATTGATTTGATTGAGAGATTGTGAAAAGGAACCCTAGATAGATCCAATCAGAAGAAAGAAGAGGAGAGGAGAGGAGAGGGCAGAGAAGACAAGAATTAATTTGGTGTAAGAGAGAGTGGTATCAAAACACAAAACTCTTGCGATAGTGTGGTATTAGGAATTCGTTTTACTGTGTTTGTGTTTTTGTTTTAAAGTATTTTCGAAGAAATTTTTAGAAAATTATTTTTTATTTTAAATTAATATTTTTTATTTTCATATTATTTTAATTTGATGAATTAATATTATAATTTTAAAAATATATATTATTTTAATATATTTTTAAATAAAAAATACTTTAAAAACCAAATGCTACTCTACTCTAAAAACATCATATAATACTTACTAATCCCATTTCTGATTGTTTTTCCTTAAAAAAAATAATTTTGAGTACTATTTATTTATGCTTAAATGGATCTCAAATCTATATTTATTTTCAATTGAGTTCTTTATGTGTTGACACTTCTTGATCGAGTCTTATGTGGAAATGAAAACAGTGTATATTGTGCAATAAAAACACCTTTCGGGGATGATTTGATATCTTACATTAAAATATTGGGAATATTTTAAATGCCTGTTTGTTTCTGCGATTCAAAAGTATTTTTAAAAAAATTTGAAATTTTTTTATTTTTTTATTAACTTCAAATTAATATGTTTTTAGTGTTTTCAAATTATTTTGATGTGCTGATGTCAAAAATAATTTTTAAAAAATCAAAAAATATCATTGGCATGCATTTTAGCACGAAAAGCTATTTGAAAAGCAACCGCAACCACACTGTCAAACAAGCTCTAAATGAAAAGGCCTAAATGAGGAGTGCAGAGTGCTTTAGGGACTAAATTGAGGTTTAATTCGTAAATCGAGGCACTGTTGAGGTTTGCGCACAAATTTTCTGTAGTTTTTTCCTTTTAAGAATTTTGCGAGTGCTGATTTTTCAGCCAGCAAGGTGCAGGTTAATGCTTTTTGACAAAAAAAAAATTATTAAAATATTTGTTATTGTTTTGATATATTAATATTAAAAAAATATTTTAATTTATTTTTAAGGTTAGAAATACTTTAAAAAATAATTATTATTGTAATATTAAATATGCTCATAGTGACCATTTGTAACTATAATTCAATCTATTTTTTATTAAAATTTAATTTTTCTTCTTAAAAATAAATTTATTTAGTGATTTTTTGTTGTTTTAATATAATAGTAATAAAAATAAATTTTAAAAAATAAAAATTATACTATTTTAATATATTTTTTAAACAAAAAAAATACTTAAAAAAAAAACCATTAACCCACTCTTAAACACCATCTTCACCGCACAACCATCTTCACCGCACAAATGCACACTACAGCCAGAGATTTTCATAAAGTATACAATATACATTGCCCCACACATTAAAGAAAAACCTGGCTTTCTTTATGGACCATCACTGTTAATATCAATAACATGGGATGGTTTTTTTTTTCATTGATTTTTTATTAATTTTATTTTTAACATTTACCTTATAATAAATTTATATTTACAAGTTATTTTGATTTATTTTTTATACTACTACCAAAATCTCTAAATAATATACAAACATTTGATTTTGCTTAGTTCATATTCGATTTTTATGAACATGTATTTTTATCATCATATAATTACATAAAAAATAACTTAAAAAAAATTAAATCCAATAAAATCTATCGATTACAGTTTTAGCCACAAAGCCCACAAGGCCCATATGAATTAAATATAATATCATTTTAAAATTAAAAAATATTATTTTAAATATCTTTTGAAAAGCCAAATTACAATTTTTGAATTAACTTTGGACTTTATTGAGTTATATCTAATTAATTATCTAATTAATTATTATATTGTTTAATTTTAATTCTGAACTAAATAAAACGTTGAATAAGAAATTTAAATGTTAATTTGGTGAGTTGAGTGTAATAATAATATCATATGATTTCATATAAATTAAATATATATTTTTTGTATTTATTTATATTCCATAAATTCCGATTATTAAAGACATAGTACAGCACAACCTAGTAAACTAGTAACACACTAAAAATGATATACTATTTCAATATAGTTTTAAATAAAAAAACTATCTTAAAAAATTAATTATTACCACATGAAAAAACCACTCCAACCCAGTGATCTCGTTGGATCAACCTGAATCGTGGGATGGGCTTCGGCCTTCAATGCCGCAAAATTTTCTTCGAGACGAAGCAGGCCTCCCAGGTTTGGGTCGCAGTCGAAGAATTATATAACCAGGTCCTCGTGCTAACAAGTACCAGCCCAAGACACGCATGTCCAGCAATCATTTCACGTCACTGATTGTTTGAAAGACAGCATAATTTTTTTAAAAAAAAAAATTGAAAAAAATGTAATTTTTTTTATAATTTATTTACTTTAAATTAATATTTTTTTGGATGTATTTTTTTAGATGTTTTCAAATTATTTTAACATATTAATATCAAAAATAATTTTTAAAAAATAAAAAATATTATTTTAATATAAATAAAAAATATTTTAAAAAATAACCAATGCTATTAAACAACTCTTTCTGTTCATGTGATGTTTCTCGATACAGTTTGACCGAAAAGAAAAAACACCAAATTGGAACTGAATATAGACTATGCATGACAATGCGTAAAGAAATCACAGATAAATCTTGTATGCTGCCCACGAAAAATTTTAAACTCGTCTTCAAAAAGGTGTTCCTTGGCCCTCTTGTCCGCATTTTCTAGCTTTCCATTATGTTTTTATTAAATTTCTGTTTATTTTTATATTTTAAATGTATTTTTTAAAAAAATAATTTTTTTTTTATTATTTTAAATTAATTTTTTAAAAATATTTTTATATCAATGTACTGAAATTAAAAATATTTTTTTTATTATTTTAATATATTTTCAATTAAAATATACTTTTAAAAATAATCATTATTATATAACCAAACATCCTCAAAAAGGTCCAATAGCATCTTGCAGATTAATTAAATTTTTTATTAAAAAATCAGGCGTGATAAGCATCCTGCGTGTTAATTAAATTTATTTTTTTCAGCATGATTTTAAAAAGATGCGGCTTCTTAATTTCACATTGAATTTTAAATTTAAACTATATGAATTAATATACTCATAAGAAATCTTTTTTCTCACGATCTGTTAATTTAAGACCTTGTATTTGATATTCCTGTGAATGTCAATCTCGACCCATGTTCTTCTAATTTAGTTTCTCACCGTTGCTAAAATTTATCCAATGCAAGAGCAACTCTAACAGAACAGCTAAATAAAAAAATAAATATCCTTTACTTTTTATTTTTTTATTATTTATATTCTAACAGGACAGCTAAATAAATAGTCAAAATAACTATTTATTCCTTTAACAATTATTTCTACATTTAATACAAATGACCAAAATAATAGTCAAATAATTATATTACTTCTGCATCTACTACCGCGTCCCAACTTTCAGCATTGGAGCTGTTAACTAGAATCTCCTCAAGGGGTTTGAATTCTTTTCCTATGCCAGTTCAAGATCAAAGCACACTTTACACATCAAGTTTTCCTCTTCACGATTTCACACCAACCTTGAATTTCTCTTTGGATGGGCTTGGAAGTTGTTATGGGAGTCTCCAAGGGGTTCAGGAAGCCAATGGAAGACTTTTGTTTCCATTTGAAGATTTAAAGCAAGTTTCAAGCGCGGCTGATATTGAGCAAAATAAAAAGCATGGTGATTCTACAGGATATTGGACTGGAATGTTAGGTGGAGGATCATGGTAAATTAGATGAAGAAAATAATTTTATATAGCTTTTACCTCATATTAATTATATAATTAATAACATCATAATTATATTATATATAAAATATCTAAATTAGTTATATAATTATATTAAAATTAATTTAACATGAATATATTAAAATATAAATGGCTTTTTTAAATAGCTTTTTATTATTGGAATACACATAATCAAAAAAATTATATTTATATTATTTAAAAAGCTATTTTTTCCATTTAGCTTTTCAATATAGCATTTTCCATTGAAAATCTCTAAAACTGGTGCCCGACACTTGAACACGCAATTACATGCAAATTGGAGACAATGAAAAAACACAATACAAGAAACAAGCAGCAGAACTTTCAATGACCAGATTAAAAGAAACCGAATTGGATTATCAAATTGAGATCATTCTAGAATTTACAGGGTCGAGAAGAAAGTTTGTACATGTTAACTACTTACATGACCCCGCTTATAATGCCGTGGGTTATTTTTTTATATAAAAAATACTAAAAAAAAACTAAGATTTAAAAGTATTAGGTTTTTTTGCAAAGTTATATTTAAGAATTTTCGGTTTGGCTATAATATCTAACCAAAAAATAATATTTATAATATTAATAATAACATTAAACTTGCATGACCCAGTAAGTCTAACTCCAGTACCAAACTTAGGAGTCTTGGATACCGATCTAGTTGCAAGGTCGTGTCATAAAAATATGATAATTAAATAAATTAATTAAAAAAAACTGTAGAAAAAAAACTAACGAAGAAAAAAAAAAGAATTAACTGGGTTAACCATTTAAATCAGGTTAAGCCGTTAAATCTTGAATCCATGTCGTGAAAGTTTGATAACTAAATAGAAAACAAAATTGACGGGTTAACCCATCAAACCGGGTTACCTGTCAAACCCAGGATCCTTGTCATGAAAGTCCAATAACTAAATAAAAAATAAATAAACATCAACAACCTAAACTAAAACAAAAAAAATTAATTAAAAATAAAAAAGAAACAAAAACAAACAAAAGACATAAGTATGTTACTAATGAGGAAAAAGAAAAAAAAATATGAATCAACTGAGTTAACCCGTCAAACCTAGGATTTGCATCATGAAAGTTTGATAACTAAATATAAAAAAAATCGATGAGTTAAGCAAAAAAAAATTAACAAACCAAACTAAACGAAAAAAAATGATTAAAAAGAAAAATAAAATAAAAAATAATTCGAGTTAACTTATTAAACCATGTTAACCAGTTAAACATAAGATCCGTGTCATGAAAGTCTAATAATTAAATATTTTTTTTTCATATTAACAAACTAAATTAAACAAAAAAATTCATCAAAAGACACAAAAAAAAAACAAAAAAAAACCATATAAGGCATAAAAAAACAATTAAGTGTAACATAATATGTAAAAGGCAGGCGAAGCTACGGTACTTTCCTCGCCTTTTAAAGTATTATTTAATAAAGTAGGATGATCGACCCAATGGTCATGGCCGGAGCAGATAGTATTTTATAAGAGAAGGTAAAATTAATATAAGGTATACTATTAAAAAGTTAATTTATTTAAAATAAAAGTTTTATATTATTTTAAATTTAAATACTAAATAAAATATTTTGCAGGCCAGGCCCTGCTCGCCTCCCCTAGTTCCGTCCCTGCTAGTGGTCATGATAGCTATTTGAGATGATGAATAGTTTCAACACATTTGGCCTCCCTTTTTAATACATTTGTTAATGTTAATAATGAAATGGCTAGTATTTTCAATCTATTTCCGAAGTCTCGAGTATTTAGTTTTCTCGGTCGATCTCATAAAATTTAGTGCAGGAGTATTATTACGACTATGTTAGAGAGTATGATGGTGGTTAAAATTAATTTTTTATTATTTTAATGTGTTAATATTATAAGTAAATTTTAAAAAATATTATTTTGATATATTTTTAAATAAAAAATAATTGAGTTTATCAAACTCACAAACACTGCACATCTAATATTATACATGTGTCAAGATGGATTTAAACATTGCTTGATATTATATTTTGAGTGTTTTTTTTTCCCCAAGTGTTCGAGCTATGAAGAATTGAAGACACAAACGTGTATCAAGACAGGGAAAAGAGGGGTTCCAAAGACACGTGTCGCATACAATTGCTGCTATCTTCTGTGATCATGGTGTTGTTTCAGGAAGCATACATCGTCACAGCTTACAATACATATATTTTTGTGTAGGCAATACAAGGTTACAAACTCCACGTTTGAAATTCCTACATCTCCACATGTATTTTTGTAAATATAAAAAAGAAGCCTTTTAGCTTGTTTTTTTCATTCTCTTCGTTTAACATTCCACATCATTAGCATTTTTTTTCTTTCTTTCCCTGTTTTTTTTTTTTTCAAAAAAAGGAGAGAAAAGATTCCTTTAGCCAGCTTACTTCCCATTTTTTTTTTAACTCTGCCACTGAGTATATCATAAAATGGAATCACAAATATAACAATTATAATCTCAAATTTTTTTATCGTGGAAATTTCAGGAAGCATACAGTTTTTTTTATGATAAAATTGCAATGTTTATGATAAAGTGGATTGACAATCGACCTAATGGTCATGATAGTTATTTTTCCAAACCGTCACCGGAGACGAAAATTTGAATACAAGAAAAGGAAGTTAATGAGGCACGATTATAACCACTAAAAAAAAATTAGCAATGTAAGAAAAAAAAATTACATGGACAAACCAAAACGAACAGTAAAGTAGTATTAATTTAATATTTTTTAAAATTAAATATTTTTTTAAAACCCATCGAAGTATAATTTCAAATGAAAAAAAAAAAAAAAACCGGGTGTGGACCACCCCTCGATTTCTTTAGTGTCTCGAAAAGAGGGTGAGATGTGATTTCCTTGTCTCTCCACGTTGCTTCTTTTGTTTTTTCTCTCTGATCGGAATAGAATATTGCATCAACTCTCTCTCTCCCTTTCATAAATCCAATCCTGGAAATCCGAAAACAAGACAGCAATATAAAAACAAGACAGGAAATCCTTTTCAACTCCCTCTCTCTCTCCCTCTCCACGTGGTGTGGACCCCCCTCGATTTTTTTCGATTTTGGTTTTAAGTTGTAGAAATTAAAAAAAAACAAACTTAATTAAATTAGTATGAAAATACTCACTGCAGAATAAAAATTAACTACAAACTAAATACTCATTTAATCAAGGTCTATAGAAATAGTTTATTAAAAAGTTCATGGATTAAATTGAATTTATTTATTTTAAAAGTTTTATTATTTCATTTCATCTTGTTCAATTTTATTTTTTAAATATTACAGTTACATATTTTATTAAAATTAAACTTTTGAACCAGCACGCGTTGCTTTTCGAAAAAAACAAGCTTTGAAAAAAAAGGAAGGAAAGGAATCCTGTTATTTCAAATTGCCACGAGATTTGCAACTTGCAGCAGCAAAGATTTCCTTATCTTTTTTATTTTCATCATCATATCATGCTTCTTGATATTTTGCAATCAAAAACAAAGTTTTCATTTTCAAGTCATAATGGCAGAGATGGAGGTGATGTTACAAGGAGTGACTGAGATTATAATGTAAGGTAATTTTTAAAATAATTTTAAATTAGAAAATATATCAACATGTATTTTTTTAAGCATAAAAATTAAAAAATCATAAAAAAACTATTAAATACTTTTTAAAAAATTATTAAAAATAAAAACAAAAATAATATCAAACACCTCTTAAACAATCACGCCCACTTGCTCCTTGGACGACCCTAGAATTCAAAAGGGTCGAAATAAAAAATCCAACACCCGATCCAAAATATCAAACTCGAACCCGACAACGCAACAAGCTTCCAGGAGGAAATCATCATTGGTCAAGGACCCACTCTTGATTCATTCTGACTCGTTCAGAACCCTGCATGGGTAACTCACATCCACACGACATCCTACTCCTTCATACCACCTAACACGTGTCTTACCTACAAACACCAATAATGGACCCTTACGAAAACATCATACTTTTTCTAGAGGATATAATACTTTGAATAAATTGCTCAATTAGCATAAAAAAATAAAAAACAATGAAGTTATATAATACCTTGTTTGTTTCTAGGAAAACTAATTGCTGGAATTCATTTTCCTTATTTCCCATGTTTGGCACCACTATAGAAAATTAGTCAACGGAATTAAGATTCCGGTCAAAACTGAAAACATTACTTTAGCGGAGGAAAGTGTTTTCCTTTTGATAAACAAATGAAAACACTTTACTTTCTTTCTCATTACACATATTTTTCTTGATAAATATGTGAACTGTCATATTTTCCCCGTAACATAACACAGTTTTCTTCTTCAAAACAACCGAAATTTATAAATCAAGCCAAGTACATTTTTTTCCATTCTTCTTTCAACACAACCTGCAGAACCGTAATCAAACAATCCACAAATCAAAGCAAAATCAAAGAAAATGCCCAAACAATCCCTACCCTGAAGATTATTGTGAATCAATCAAAGAAAATGCCCAAACTTCCCCAGCAAAAAGCTATCCCTACTCCCCGGATCCAGTCACCATATCCCGGGTGGAAGCATAAAGAGAGAGGCAATGTGTATAACTGCAATTAGCCACCATATCAAGGAATTAATCAACATTTGATCTATTTTTTTTCAATTCCCAGTAGAAGTAGTCGGGGGAGAGAGGGAGGAGATCTGGTAATTAAAAGCAAGTCTTTGAGGTATAGCCGAGAATCTGAGAGGGAACAGAGGAAGGGAAAGGGGTAGGGGAATGAGAGAAACTGATACAAACCGAGAGCAACCGTATAGGGGAAGGGGAAGGGGATAACAAAAAACCGAACAGGGGAAGGGGAAGGGGATGAGAGAAACTGGGAGAAGACCGAACAGAACTGAACAGGGAAAGGGGAAGGAAGCTGAAACTGAAGGGAAGGGGAAGGGGAAGGAAGCTGAAACTGAACAGGGGAACAGGGGACTGAAACCGGTGTTTTGCTATATGTATAAACAAGGGGAAGTTTAACAAGGAATCCACCGAGATGCTGTTAATAAGGGGAATTAATATAAAAACATTGATAAGTGATAACACTTTAAAACGCATGATTTTGCTGCAACAATTATTGCTTTATTTTGCTATATGTATAAATATGCTTGTTTTATTTTACTTTGATTAATTATTGATTAGTGTTTGGTTATATTTGTTACATATGGATAAAAAAAACCATAAAAATATTTTTGTATGTATTTATCTTTTAAAAATATTTCACAAGCTTATTTTTCTATAATATGATATGACATATATAGTTATATTTTATAAAATAAGCTATGTATGAATTTAGGATATAATAAAAAAAATCATCATTATACTTTTTAGATTTCAATTTTTTATTGTAAATGAGTAAATATTTTATATTAAATATTTTATATATATTAGATAAACTTGAAAAAAAAATTAATTCATTAATAAAATATTTTCCAGTTCTTTTTCCATAACACAGCCAAACACTGGAAAGTGTTTTCCAGTTTATTTTCTATAATATTACCAAACATCGGAAAATACTTTCCCGGAATTCACTTTCTCGAAATTCACTTTCCCTGGAATTCACTTTCCAAAAGGAATTCACTTTCCTGCAAACAAACGGAGCCTAAGTTGTTGTTGTAGTTCATAAACATGATATTAATTAAATTCCATGGCCATCCAGTCAACTATTTTATAATGATCAATTAAATCAACCAATCAAGTAACACAAAAATACAAAGATGAGTTATTATATAAATAGTAAAATCTTGAGATATTAATTAAAATCTGTTTTTCAATCTATAGGTTAAATGAAGGTGTATATCTTGACTCTCAATATGTACTTTAAAAAAAAAAAAAACTCATAGTTTTTATATGGACTTGTTGATCAATTCATACAATTAAATTAACAAGTTAACTGGTTAAGTTTTATGATTTGTCGTGAGACTATTGCCCCATCTAAATATAACAAAAAAAAAATTGGATTTATTATTTACTTTGCTAATATGATATTTAATTGAATTAATTATTTTTATGAAGTTGAGCTATATTCAAGATATTGCAATAATCAAACTCTGTAAATTATTATATTTTATAATCATCAATGACCCATTAATGCAAATAGAAAAACATATATGCGTACAAAATGAATCTAAAATGTTTAAATAAATCAACATAAATCTCGTAATATATAAAGATGACTTAAACATTTATTTGTATCTATGTTGCCTATTAAATGAGCCTGACTCAGCAATAGTACAGCTAGATTTAGCTATTGCATTTGCCCATGTGACCTCGTTCTATGTAAAGACATCATCAAAAGTTAATATTTTTCAAAAAATTTCAAATATAGTGTAATAAAAATTAAATCATCAAGATATATAAGTGTAACTTTTGTTTACTTCATTAATATTACAAAGCATGGATATGACCTCAACATCATACGTAAAACCCAATGTTTAATCTATATTTGTTATAGAGAAATTAAATTACTCACAATATAATTACATTACTTATAATATTTTGAATTTACTTGACATGTTGCTTGCATTGTATATATTCAGGTGAAGAAACTTGCTCAAGATCTAAAAAGACGATGGCGATTTAATCTAGATTGGATAGATGTTGACCCAGACAAGTGTGTATTTTTTGGACATGATAGATAACAAGCAGGGTATGAATATTGTCAAATATGATCCAATCTTAGCTTGAAACAAAGATCTATATTATTAAAATATATTGTACAATATATATATATATATATATATATATATCAATATAGTATGATATACAAATGCTGCATTACTCGCATAATATATATGGATATATATCATTAATATAAATATACATGCTTCAAATATACATACATTAAACAATTTTTATTTTTATTGATCAATAAAAAAATAGTAGAAAATGCATACTCCCTTTGTATCAGAAGATGACTATTTTATGATATTAAGAAAGAGTATTTATTGTCATCCCTAATCCAGGGCAGTGACCCAACGTGTAATATTCATATCAAATCAAATACTCATCGCATGTAATCACGCTATGTATTCATATACAAATTTTATTTTTTTGTATATCTTACCGTCATATACAAGCTTTATTATGGCTTAACCAATCGCAATAATGATTTTTATTCTGATAAATTATAGCGTCCAAAGCACCAATCATGTTGATGCCGGCTCCAATGTCTTATTTGTACCCGAATTGATGCATTACCTAATTTATACAGTGTAAATCATCTTAAAAAATTTAGTGAGATTATTGATTCCATATATCCATTTTGACAATATAAATAGTTAGAGCAATTGCTGATCTTTCATCCCATTAAAGTATCCACGTGACCTTTATACTGATAAATTTTGTTTTTTTTAATCTAAACTAGTATTGAATTATTTAATAGCTGGAATAGATTCATGTGCAGTTTTTTTATAAATTTGTTGTTGTTTTTTTTATTTATTTTATTCATTGTTATTTTATAAAATTATTTAAATTATCACTTAAATCAATAACTAGAAACTTTTTTTAAACCTATATTTTTTTTAAATCTATCACTTTTTTCTATATAAAGGGCGAAGCATGGGTAATATATCCAACTAGCTTTGATAAACGCGCGATGCTGCGGGTCATTTTTTTCTATAAAAAATATTAAAATAAATAAAAATTTAAAAATCTTAGGTTTTTCTGTAAAGTTATACCCAAAAATCTTGGGTTTGACTGCAACGCCTGACCTAAGAGTAATATTTATAATATTAATAATAAAATTAAACTTGCATGACCCAAGTTTAAGTAAGCCTGATTGTAACATCGGACCCAAGAATATTGAATGTGGGTCTGGCTATAAGGTCGTGTTATAAATGTGTGATAATTAAATAGATTAATTTAAAAAAACAAAGAAAAAAAATCAACAAAAAGAAAAAAACTAACAAAGAAAAAGAAAAAGAAAAAGAAATTGAATTAATTGGGTTAACCCTTTAAACCAGGTTATCCCGTAAAACCTGAGATTTGCGTAATGAAAGTTTGTAACTAAATAGAAAAAAAAATGACGGGTTTACCCAGAATTAACCGGGCTAACCCATCAAACCAAGTTACCCGTCAAGCCCAGGATACGTGTCATGAAAGTCTGATAATTAAATAGAAAAAAAATTAACTTTAACAAACTAAACTAAATGAAAAAAATAACTCGACAAATCAGGTTAACCCATCAAACCCGATATTCGTATCATGAAAATATGATAACTAAATAAAAAAAAATTAACATTAACAAACTAAATCAAACTAAAAAAAATTCATTAAAAAAAATTAAAAAGAAAAAACAAAAGAAAAAAACAGTCATATAATATAATACAATATAATAATTATTATAATGAAAAAACATGGGGAAAGCTAAAGCTAAAGCTAAATTCTCAACCAACTCAATATTAAAAAAATAAATTTAACAAAGATAATTTAAAAAATAAACATGTGGGGGAAACACTGCAACCAAACAAAAATCATGTAAGGGAAACACTATAGTAATCCATAGTGTTTTTTTTTTTTTTTAAAAGAAGCTACAAAGCTAAGTTTTCAACCAGCTTAATATATAAAAAGAACCGAGATCCGTATAATGACAATATGATAACTAAATTAATTTTTTTTTCACATTAACAAACTAAATTAAACAAAAAAAATTCATTAAAAGCAAAAAAAAAAAACCCATGGGCAAAACGAAAAAAAAAGGAAAACAAAAACAAAAAAAAAATCAAGTGTTTAACTGTGTGCACAATGATACATTATATGTAAAAAACAGAAGAAATAAAAGCGATAAAAAAAAAACAAAGCTGGTATAGTGGCAAAACCCACGCGTTAAAAAAAACATGTAAAAAAAAAACAAAAAAAAATGCAAAAAAAAAAAAGACCATGGACTGCATTGTGGAGTCCACAGTAAAAGGCTTAAAAAGGAAAAGGAAAAAAAATAAGAAAACAAAACAAAGGCATACGTCACGGGTTATTTTTTTTTTCTTACATAAAAAATATCAAAAAATACTAAGATCTAAGAGTGTTATGTCTTTTTGCAAAGATATACTCAAGAGCCTTTGGTTTAGCTGCAACGCTTGACCCAAGAGCAGTATTTATAATAATATTAAACTTATATGACTCAAGTTTAAGTGAGTGTGGTTGTAACACCAGACCCAAGAGCCTTGAATGTGGGTCTGGTTGCAAGGTCGTGTCATAAAAGTATGATAATTAAAAAGAAAAAAAAACACATGAAAAAAAAAACTAATGAAGAAAAAAAAAATTAAATTAACTGGGTTAACCTTTCAAATCAGGATAACCCGTTAAACCTTAGATTCGCGTCATGAAAGTTTAATAACTAAATAGAAAAAAAAATTGACGAGTCAACCTATAATTAACTGGGTTAACCTGTAAAGCTTGGAATACGTGTCATGAAAGTCAGATAATTAAATAGAAAGAAATTTAATATTAACAAACTAAACTAAATGAAAAAAAATTAATTAAAAACAAAAAAACAAAAAAAAGAAAATATCTAGTTAACTCGTCAAATCAGGTTAACCTGTCAAACTCGGGATCAATTAACAAACTAAATTAAACAAAAAAAATTAAAAGGTCAAAAAACTAAGAAAGAAGCCCGTAAAAGCATAAAAAACTAAAACAAATACAGAAAAAAAAATGAAACATAATATATATTATAATTATAATTATAATTATAATTATAATATATAATAATAATAATAATAATAATTATATATAAGTATAATTAAAAGGCGTGGGGAAGCTACAGTGTTTTCCCCCACGCCTTTTAGAGTTTTTTAATACTTGCTAAATACAACCCACTTGTAAAGAACACAGAGACACCACCCAGGCTACAAATCACCTTCACCAGAAAATCAACCCGAAAATGGTGGAACCGGTGAACAACGAGAACGAGGAGGAGCTTTCACTGCTGTCTCCAAACGACAAAGGTGACGGGTCGTGGCAGCTAAACTTCGACGGGTACCAGTTATCACCCGAACGCAAAGAGAAAAAGCCGCCTCCCGGAATTCATGATTGTTATGGAGTTTTAGGTATTTAAAAAAAAACTTATTTTTTCTGTAGTAATCAGTGTTATTAAAGTAACAATAAACTGTCATGCTTATTTTGTTTAATCTCTTTGAAAGTGTTTTACTTCTTTTCTGGTCTTAAATGGCAATATTCGGTCAGATTTTCTTTTTGTTTTTTCCTTGTTCGGTGTCAAAGTACTGATCTTTTTCAAGTTTGGCGTATCTGGGTTTTTTTCCTGGGTCACAAAAAAATGTGTTTGATCCTTTTTTGAATGTTTCTGGGTTGTTAAGATGGTACCGCGAGTGTTTGGCTCTAGCTGTGTAAATTACAGCAGAGGTTGGTATGAAAGACAAAATCCGATGGGTTGGTGTTTGACTGGTAGGATTTATATACGTGACTTAAAGTGTTTAAGCATGAGGTTTTAATGGGAAAATATGACAACAACTTAAAGTCTTTAAGCACCAATGTAGACGAGTTAGATTTGATATTGCCAAATCTTTAGCTAACATGTTTATCTCTCATCCTTTCAAGTGTGTGGGCGTGTATAATCGGAGTTTGAAAAAAAAAAAAAAACGAATTGGGGTTGGTATGTGTTTTTATTTTTATTTTTTATACGTGCATATGACGATATTCCTTTTCCATTTATAGGATGTATAACACTATAATTGATTAAAAAAAAATGATTAGATATGGTGGATTGAATTAATGAAGAACTAATCATGATTTATTGGCAGGGGTTTCAGTCGCAGGTTAGTTTTGATAATGTCATGAACTAGAGTCTATGATTCAAAAGTTTTGGCGAAGCCCATCCTTTCATGACTTGGCTTGAATAGTCGTCTCTTTGCAGCTAATGTTAGTACCTTTCATGTAAGGAAAAATTATTGCTATGGATAATGGTATATGAGTCATGTCTCGACCATTTTGCTTGATGGCCTTAGGTCCTGAAGATGACATAGCTGAGTACTATCAGCAGCAGGTGGAAATGCTCGAGGGCTTTAATGAAATGGATGCTTTGGCAGAGCGTGGATTTATTCCTGGAATGTCAAAGGTTTGTGTGGCTTCACTCCCTTTGTTTCAGTGCATGATTGATGGTTTAAGCTGAAATTTTTGCGGTTGCTGTTGTTGCAGGAAGAGAAGGAAATTTTGGCTAGAAGTGAGACATTCGCAATTAGAATATCAAATTTTGCAAATATGGTTCTTTTTGTAGCTAAGGCTTATGCATCCATCAGAAGTGGTTCATTAGCCATCATTGCGTCCACTTTGGACTCTCTTCTTGATCTTTTGTCTGGCTTTATCCTATGGTTCACTGCATTCTCTATGCAAACACCAAACCCTTATCAGTATCCCATTGGAAAGAAACGCATGCAGCCTTTGGTCAGTCCTCTATCAATTATGCTTTCAATTTCCGATCAAATTTTCCAGTACGAATGCAATAAACTTCATCATGATCTTGATGCTGTTTCATTGCTAAGTTTTTTCTTCCTTTTCTTTTTCATTATTGCTATATGCCTGAATAACAGCGGGCATATTTCTCTTTTCTGCTTATGAATATGGAAGTCTGTCTAATGAAACAATAGATTTCCCGAACTTGTGAATCATATGCAGGGGATTCTTGTTTTTGCCTCTGTCATGGCAACTTTAGGATTGCAGATTATATTGGAATCAGTGCGCGCATTGCTGTCTGATGTAAGTGGATTTCATTTTTGGAAATTCACAATTTTCAATGTTTTCAATCAACAAGCACCTTATTATTTCTTGAGACAGCAGGGACTACTAGGTGTACTTGAAAGGATGATGTGTGACCACATCTCACATTTCTTGTAATGCTCTTCCAGGAGAGTGACTTTGATCTGACCAAGGAGCAAGAGCGCTGGATTATAGGCATTATGCTATCAGTGACCTTGGTGAAACTGGCGCTGATGATTTATTGTCGCTCCTTTACTAATGAGATTGTCAAAGCTTATGCCCAGGATCATTTTTTTGATGTTATTACAAATACCATTGGCCTTGTTGCGGCGCTTCTTGCTAATTACTTGGAGGGCTGGATGGATCCTGTTGGTGCTATAGTTGTAAGTGATGTCACTCCCTCCCTCCCTTTCCCCTGTTATTACTTTTCTCTGCTCTTCTTTGGCACCAGGGTAGCTTGATTCTATTTGAATTCAGCACTAGTAGTTTACATAGTAGTTACCTAGAATGGTTAAATTCATCTACAGTCTTTCTGGTGCTTGCATTGCAAACTGAGTCTTGATTTCTCTGGCAAACACATCTGAATCTATCACTTACATATATCTATCTGTTGGACTCTTGAGATACTCAACTGTTACAAATGAGGACAACATTATAGACGAGTGCTTCTGTTTATATTAATCCACCCCTTCTGGGACCTCTTAAGCAATAGGGCACGCAAAATGTCTTGATTATGCTTCTCCATGAGGTGAAATTGACCACGTCGAGATTTAGAGCTCATAGAAGCAGATTTGAATCTTTCATTTGCTAGCCTTGTTTTAGGGAATCAAATAAGCTTAATGAAAACCTCTGCTTTTACTTACTGCATCTGCACGTGCTAAAAAAATGTGTTTGATATTGGTGCAGCTGGCCTTGTACACCATTCGCACATGGTCAATGACCGTGTTGGAGAATGTGAATTCTCTTGTTGGAAAATCGGCTACACCAGATTTTCTACAAAAACTAACATACCTTTGCTGGAACCATCACAAGGCCATTAGACACATTGATACAGTTAGGGCTTACACCTTTGGGTCTTACTATTTTGTCGAGGTTGACATTGTCCTGCCTTCGAGCATGCCCTTGCAGGAGGCTCACGACATTGGGGAATCTTTGCAAGAGAAGCTCGAGCTCCTGCCAGAGATTGAGCGTGCCTTTGTTCATCTTGATTATGAATACACCCACAAACCTGAGCATGCACAGTCGCACTCGTAGTCATGTATGGTTGTAGTCTTGTAGATGAATATGATCTCTTCATTGCCATGCTTTGGTCTGTATTTTGCTTCATCTTCCAACATGATCCACCGTGCATGTATCCATGCAAGCTTAAGCCTAATGGGGAAAGTAATTGCTGACAGAGTTGTATGCAAGATGTTTTTAGTATATCCCATTAGCAGTTTGACACAAATGTTTTTCAAATTGGGAAACTTTGAAGAACTTAGACGGGAGACAATAGATAAGTCTAGTACTGCAGTTTACTGCCGGATTCCCTGTTTGAGAATGAAAGATTTGTAATGATATATCCAGTCGGCCTACTGTCAAGGGCGGAGCCTCTCACAAGGTTCGGTGGGCTGTAGCCATCTATAATGTAATTTATTTTTATTTTGAATTTAAATAATTTAAAATTTATTATTTTTATATTTTACGTTATCTATTTGAATTGAAATTTTATTGTTAGCTTGATAAATTTATATATTTGATTTTAAAAAATAATTTATATGTATTTATATTATAGGACAAGAAAAATTTCAGTCTCCGCCCCTTCTATATTCTTGGACTGGCCATTATTGGAACGAAGGACCTGTTACTAGACCTATATATGAAAAATGAGGTTCTCTTGGAAAAAATATCTCAGTGAATTCCATAAAAGCCTTATCAACCCAATTTGGCAGAGCTACTTGAATCCTTGACAAGAGGCTGTGATTATCGTCTTGTCAAGCCCTTTATTTCTTTATCAAGCTAGAAATGGGCCGATAATATATATTCTTTATTTGTTGCTTGTCTAGATTCTCCATTTGATGATATGATTGGCTACTTGCAGATTTGATTTGTATTACTCTTCGTCGATAATCTTTCTTTCGTTTGACAAGGTATCGTTGCCGTGTAAGCAAAGGTGGCTAAAATATAGCCCGCGTATTGTCTTCATGTCGGCGTCAGTGTTTGAATTATCTTTACGTCTGCATCAGTGTTTGAAATTATTGTAGAAAATGTTTTTTAAAATATTATATATATATATATATAATATTATCATATCAATTTTTTTAAAATAAAATCTTTAAAAACATGATTGCACTTAAAAAACAAACACTGCCAGCCTTTCAGTGTGCCATGGATCTGTGGTCCCATTTATATCAACGGCTGAGGCTTGAGGAAGTTGGTGTAGACACCGGGACTCTATGTTGTGGTCCCAAATTTATTTTACTTGAGTTTTTGTTTCCCCTCTATCAAGCCTGTACGAACCCAAATCGACGATGCATGGCCCTAAATCTAATGTTGCAGGTGATGGCTCATGCGGCAGGTGGGTAATTACTCCATTTATTCTCATCTTCAAATCTGAAAACGTTGCTGATTTTTTTTCAATGCATGTATCTACATATTTTTTGATTGATCTCATAAAATTTAATAATTTTATAAATATTAAATGGTTTAAAAATTTATAGTATTCAAACTGAATATTTTTTAAAACACAAACTTATAAGTTAACTAATTGAATTATATTTCTTATTAATATTAATTTTTTTTAATTTATATGAGTGTTCGGATCAATTTAGATATATTTTAATTAATTCTATAAATTTTAAAATTAAAAATTATATAAATAACTTAAATTTATAAAAATCAAATTAATAATATCTAGAATCTAAATTTCTCAGATTTGATGTTGATTTTTTTATATCATACGCCAGATGGTTTATTTTATCAGAAGGGGGTTTAACAAAAGAAAAACAAATTAAAAGTTAAATCTTCTCTCGTGAAATGTTTTAAATGAACATATCTTCCAGACTTCCACTGTGTATTGTAGTCCATAATGAAAAAAAGTAGTGGTGGTATAATGATGGTGAAGTGGCAATTAAAAAGAAGTGATGGAGATGGAGCGATGGTGTTGATAAGATGGTTGTTGTTGCATTAATTATGACAGTGACAGCAGGTTGGTTGCATCTAGTTTGTTCTTTAAATGTAACTTAGGAGAAAGATAATTCTATCCCAACTATATGCTTAAAAAGGTTTTTTTAAGTATAATTTTATTATTATATTATTTTAATCTATAATAATTTGTATTTAAATAAATAGTAAAAAAATACTAAGCTTTTTTAGTTTAGTAAAAGGGAAATTAAACTCCATTAGTATAGTATATAATTTGGTATTATAACGTCATGTGATTTTTTAAAATATCTTTTAGTTTATTTTTATTTTTAATATTAATATATTAATATATTAAAAAATATAAATTTACTATTTTTTTAATAAAAAACAATTTAAAATGTAAAAAAAAAAATAAAAAGCGCTTAAAGAGTATTTGGGAATGCTTTTCAAAAGCATTTTCAAAAAAATTTGAATTTTTTTTACTTTAAATTAATATATTTTTAATATTTTTAAATTATTTTGATGTTTTTAAATCATTTTGATATTTTTAAATTATTTCGATGTTTTAATTTTAAAAAATAAAAAAATATTATTAACATATTATTTTAAATAAAAAATATTTTAAAAAATAACAACGATTACATTTTAAAACATACGTGTATGTAGTGTACTAGAATGATGATGGTAATAAAAAGTTTGATGCGACGAGGTAGTGGTAGGGGCAGTAACTATCCTAGCAGCGTTGGATGCTGACCGCAGATCTGATCGAGTGGCGGCGGCGGCGGCTATTAGGGTATTGTTTAATGGAATCTTTCGTGGTCTATGCTCTTTGAGCCATTGAGAAATGACGTGGCTTTTGGACATCTCTAGGGTACCTAAACAGAATAATGATTTCGTCTACGAATCTGGTTCGTCACGCGCTCTACTCTTTGAACCTACTTCCTATCACGTCCTTGTACACTCCATGCATCTCCCTCTGTTTGCGGGCCAGCTCATTTTCTTTATTACCACCATTACTTTATTGCCAATTATAGAAATACACGGTCAGAGCCATCTTGATTCCTGACCACAAATTACCAGAGCTGTTTTCCTACATCTGTGTCCATCTACATTTAGACGGCAAACAGTAACTTGGAAAATATCAAATCTAAATCACCCCTACCTAGGATTAGATCAAGATCAATTTACGATATTTGTGTTCGTTAAATGTTTGATTGATATTGTAAGAGTGTGATAACGACGGTAATTTAAAATGTAATTTATTAAGAATTATATTAAAATTATATATATTTTTATATTTTTTAAAAATTAATTTTAATATTAATATATTAATACAATATAAAAATATAAAAAATTTAAGAATTAGTTTGTTGTGAGGGGTAGTAGTGATAGTTTAGAGTATTTTTTATTTAAAAATAAATTAAAATAATTTTTGATATTAATATATAAAAAACATAAAAAAAATTTATTTTAAGAAAAAGTTTTTAAAATTTTAAATAGCATGAATTACACTGTGTTTCTAAAGAAACTCGATAAATGATCTTAACACAAAAATTAAACCCATAGCAAAAACATACAAAAATTCCAACAGGCCCGCCAAATTTCGCAGCCATTAACCAACCTTCTAGCCAATAACCAACCTTCCAGCCAAAAATATCAAATCTTCCCCCGAATTTTGACAATCAGATTCCCACATATAACCCCAATCATTAGTTAACATGACGGCTTTCATCATTAATCATACTTTCATTTAAAAAGCTGCACTCATATTTTCTTGTTTGATTTTTTCTGTTTTAGTTTCAACAATAATCCAAACGGTTATCCAAGTTTTCAACGCGCTGAAACTAAATCCTTTTGATTTATTTTTGGTTTTACACAACTCGTCGACGCTGCAGAATTAAAATATTCGAATGAATTTATTAATCTGGAATTTTGATAATCTACTGCTACACGTGATTTCCGTTGTGGTCTCTATGGAGCCACTATAGAGAAACAACTTGCCTTCCGCATCACAAGCTTGGGCAAGAGGGACCTGCGTGCCTACTGTCCTCGTTTTTTTTTTTTTTCAAATCCGACGCACCACCGGTGCGCATGGAGAGAACCTTCGCTTCTTCAGGCTCTCGGGATCTCCCCACAATCTCTGTATCCTACTCTTCCTCTTCATCACTCGGACCCTCCATGCCGACCCGACCCGTCAAAATCATTCCTCTTCAACATCCAAACACGACGACGTCTTCGTCCTTGAATCTCCTGCCAGGGGCCCTGTTCTCGAGATGGACAGCAAAAGTTAAACGAACCACCCTGGTTCAGTGGATCGACACGTTTCTCCCTTGTTGCCGTTGGATTAGAACTTATAAATGGCGCGAGTATTTCCATCCTGATCTCATGGCCGGTCTCACCGTCGGTGTCATGCTCGTTCCCCAGGTACTTCCACTCCTTCTCTTTACAGAAAGAATCTGCAATCCTCCTTTGTTAGTTAGCTAATAAAAGCCGCTGAATTTCTTCAAGTGTTTTGCTCTAAGGAAAATGAAAGAAAAGAAAAAAGTCGACGACTCTACAGCTGTTTTCAGTTTCTCTAAGTTGTCCGAGTCAAACTCAGCTAATTTTGATTTTGCTTTCTTTTCTATTCAATCAGTTGCTGAGTTTAAGTAACTTGTCAATCTTTCTTTCTTTCTTTTTTCTGTAATTTTCGTGTGCTTTCTCGGTAACCAAACAGAGTCTTGCAGTTGTCAACGGTTCACGTAGCGCATGTCTCTGCCTTGTTTGATTAGTTATGGTTGTTGCGGAGTTAATTACTCAACTGAGATTGATTGGATTCACTGGATTTGGTTTACTGGAGATGCTGTTTAGATTGAGAGAATATTTCAAGTATTAATGATATTATTTTCTTGTTTTAGTTAGGTCGTGTTTGGTTGCTTGGAAATGACGTGTTGAGTGTGGAATTTCGATATGTATGCAACCAAACACAGCCTTCTGTGATTTTGCTCTTTCCCTCTGAGTCAGATTTTAGAATATTAAACGTAATATAATGTTGCTGCTAGCATTGTGTTTTATTTAAGATTTATGTAGACTGGTTGGATTATTCATTCATTCATTCATTTATTATTCGTTGTAATGAACAGGCAATGTCTTATGCAAAATTGGCAGGACTGCACCCAATTTATGGATTATGTAAGTTACCATAAGATCAAAACTGCTATAAATCTTACTTCTTTTGATAAGGTTTTTGTTGAAAACATGGTCATGAATGTTCGGATTCGGAAATTCCCTGTAATAGCATAGTTCTTGCAGTGCATGCCAAGACAAATTCTGTGGCAGAATTTTAAAGCACAAAAATATGATAAAATAAATAATTTATAATTCAGTTTGATAATATTTAGATACCGTTAGCACCTTACACAGATGAAAGATGATCTAATCATGACAGAATCTATTATCTTTTGAACTGATATCACAGTTCGATTATTTTACATATACATGATGACTTCTAGGTATTGGTTTTCTGCTCTCACCTCACTTCACCATACCATCATATATCCCCCCCCCCTTTTTTTTAAACTCTAGAATGGTTGTGTTGGTTTTGCAAGGTAGACACTGGTTTTATACCGATATTTGTGTATGCCATATTTGGGTCATCTCGGCAACTTGCAATTGGACCGGTGGCATTGGTTTCTCTGCTAGTCTCTAATGTATTGGGTGGAATTGTCAATTCATCTGATGAGTTATACACAGAACTTGCGATATTATTAGCATTTATGGTTGGAATATTGGAATGCATAATGGCACTTTTGAGGTACTACGTTCAATGTATTAGTTATAAATTCTTTCGCATTCTGAATTCATTAAGCTATGTGCAGATCTCCTGCACTAAAGTTGTTTATGATTTCATTGGCTTATATCATGATGATAGTGATTAATGCGTGTTTTCCTCTTTGCTGTAGGCTTGGATGGCTTATCCGCTTCATCAGCCACTCTGTGATTTCTGGCTTCACTAGTGCTTCAGCCATTGTTATTGCACTGTCCCAAGCAAAGTATTTCTTGGGGTATGATATTGTACGAAGTAGCAAGATTGTGCCGTTGATTAAAAGCATAATATCTGGAGCACATAAGGTATGGGTTATTCAAGTTGAGAGATAATTTGTTGCAATCTGTTATTTGTGGCTTGTTAAATTAAGAGAATAGTTTTACATATTTTAGGGTCACAAAGGGCTTATCGAAAAAGGTGTTCTGGCCCAATGATTAAATTGTGTGAAGTGGATGGTGGTAATTTTTTGCATGTAGTCATATGGTAGTACCATGATCCCGATCTTGCCCCGTGTTTCTGGCAACTACCATTTTTTTTTTTTATATATATGAATTGGCTGCTACCAATCTTCAACCACAGGTTTTATGATTGTTTGATGGCTGATAACTAGAACTTCATGTTATAATATTTTTAAAAACTTGAGTTTATGCACCCTGAATTTCCCCTTTATCATTTATTTTTAGTCCTTTTATTTAATGTGATTTGTGAATCAACTAGCTGTGATCTTATCTTCCTGTTCAATGTTTTCTGTTATTTACTACCACTTATCAATTCTTTCTTTAACAACAGGTGATGTTTTCCTTTTGTAGTTCTCTTGGCCTCCTTTTGTGATGGGATCTTGCATTCTTGCAATACTTTTGGTCATGAAACATTTGGTATGAAATCACTTAAGATTTTAGTGGTAACCGGTAAGAAGTGTCTGTTCCTGGATCTCGTTTATGACATTGAATTTTTATTTTAAGGGAAAATCAAGGAAGCAGTTCAGGTTCCTACGGGCAGCAGGTCCACTTACAGCAGTTGTTTTGGGTACACTTCTTGTGAAAATGTTTCATCCATCCTCGATTTCTTTGGTGAGAATGACATATAAAGTGAATGCATCGTAAAACTATTTATTTCTTATATAAGAATAGAATTATCGATCCTCTATCTCCCTGATGAGATGAGGTAATTTGAATGCTGATCCCTTTCTAATGTCTACGCTCTTTTCTAAGTAGTGCTTGTTTATTCTGTTCTGTTCTTGTTTTTTTCCCCACTCATCTTAAAACCTCAATCTCTACGCCAACTTGATGAACATTTTGTGGTTTGGAGACTCGCATTTTGCATTGTGAGAGACAGTTTTTTGTGTTTTATGTGATTTTTTACCTGGATTTCATTACAATAACAAAATGTAGAAAAAGAAACATCTCAGCTTTTGCCTTGGAACTCTAGTTTTATTGTAACATCTTACTGAACTGTCCTTATGTGTCTGGAATCTAGTTGATTTGAATGTGCTACAGCTGGTTGCTACGAGGCATTTGCTTTCTACCAATCTTAGCTACAAGGCCAATTTGATCTATGCTTTAATTGGACTCTCCTAAGCCCAAGTATCGGAGAAATTCTGTGTTTCATTTCCATGGCCTACATTGAAACCCTGTTATTTTTAGAAGTGCCAATATGCCATTTACTGGCTTAATATTTGTTTCATTGCTCCAACCTAGAATAATCGTTCTAGATTTAGGGTACTTGCCTTCACAGCGTCACTGAATTTTCATTGTCATAAGAATTTAACTGAGAGAACAATCAATATGTCCAACCTCTTCTCTCTTTGAATAACCAAGGACCGAGTTCTGCATGTAATATTAGTTTTGGATTTTAGGGAGGATGTAACATGAGGTAGAGGAATGCAAAACCAGTGAAGTTGGTTTTCCTGCTTCACTAGGCCATTCCTGTCCTGTCACAGAGTTGACACTATTATTGATCTTGGCGAATGAAACTTTGGATTCCAAATAAACTTTCATGGTAACTTGTTTTATTTATAAATGTTTTCTCTCAACTGTTTCCTTGTTTGGTGAATGCCATATTTCCATTTCAAACAAATCATCCCAGAATTGACAGAGATTAAAAGTATGGTGTTGTTTTAGGTAGGAGAGATACCCCAGGGACTCCCAAGCTTCTCTTTTCCAAAAAAATTCGAGTATGCAAAGTCTTTAATTCCAACAGCAATGCTTATTACCGGAGTAGCCATATTGGTAAGAGAGGTTTTGAGGATCATCTGCTTGCAATACTGCTTTTTAAATTTGAGTTGTTCAGCATCCATTCAAATTAATCTTTGAAATTTAGGAATCTGTTGGGATTGCTAAAGCATTGGCAGCAAAGAATGGGTATGAGCTGGATTCAAGTCAAGAGGTATGTTTTAGAAATAGAAATGGAAGGCGCCGAAAAGCATTTTGTTTTTTGATGATGAATGTAGCATACTAGATGCCTCCATTCTCCATCAATATAGGATGATCACCCCTGCTTCTAACTTTTATTTATGCTATTTGATTTCCTTTTTGGTTGTGCAAATAAATAAGAGGCCTAATTGAAATTTATTGACTGGTTCTCTATTTATGGTCTAGACTCTAGCGTAACAAAATGAATTTCTAACTCTGTTTCTCTTTCAACAGTTGTTCTGTCTTGGTTTGGCCAATATAATGGGCTCATTATTTTCAGCATACCCTTCAACAGGTGGGATTTCTGGGAGGTGTTAAAAGCTCCAAGTTTAACCATGGATTTGACCTAGATAACCTGTTTTTGTCCTTCGTTATCTGTTTATTCCTGGAGTTTGTATTGGAATGTCATTCAATAAAATAAGAGCTTCTTTTTCTATATGCAGGCTCGTTTTCTAGGTCAGCTGTAAATAATGAAAGTGGGGCTAAAACCGGCTTATCTGGAGTTGTAGCTGGAATAATTATGTGCTGTTCTCTTTTATTCTTGACTCCGTTATTTGAATACATACCACAGGTTTGTTTCTAAGTCCCTGCTGTTACATTTGTTTTGCAATAAAAAGGCTGTGAAAACTGTAGAGAAAGAGGCTGTAATATATCATGCAATTCTTGTCCTAGAAAGTTGAAGTGTTTGAGAAATGTGATAGTACCAAGCAAATCACTTTTCAATGCTTTTTCAATATTCTTTTATTTCAATTTGGAAGCTAATTGAGGATTTTGTGGTTTCTACTCTTTGCAGTGTGCTCTAGCTGCAATAGTAATATCTGCTGTGATGGGCCTGGTAAGTGTGATAAAATCACAAGCTGAGGGATCGGCTACAAATTCTGTTTAACATCTATGCGTTCCAAGTTTGTCTTTTTTTCTTGGTAGTAAAAGGGGCTAAACGCCCAGAGTAACAAGAATCTATATACAGACTAGACGGGGAATAGCTACCCCAATAATATCTTGATACAGTAGATTAGATATTCCAACTGGCAAGGAATCAAAATAGTGAGTTCCAATCTCCATAGAAAGAGCTTGATTGGCCAACCAATTCACACACTGATTACCTTCCTTATAAGTATGACTCGTATAAATCTCCCAATCACGCATGAGAAAACTCATAACCTCTTTGAATAATGGATCTTGAATGAATGAGGAAGAGACCTCATTAGTAGCATGACGAAGAGACCTCATTAGTAGCATCAACTAGAACCTTACAATCCATTTCCAAAATAACTTTCTTGAAACCACACGGCCAAGCCAGTTGAAGACCCAAGGCTGCCGCCCAGAGGTCAACTTTAAATGAAGAACACAATCTATATTAGCCATAAAACCATGTAGCACACGACCACCACCATTGATGTTTTACATTTGTCTATGGATTACATCACCAATGTGTACATAAGCTGAATTTCTAATTTAAAGAACAAGTTCCCCCCTACATTTGGCTTCTCTGTGGCAAGCAGGAGTCTTACTCGGAATATATAATATATGGGTTTTATATGACTATCTACTATCTCTGCTAGCGATCTTTCATTTCTATGACATAACTGTCCGAATATTCACTTTTAGATTTTGCATCACATGCAAAATTGAAGTTTTGGAGAGTGTTATTGTATTTTTCAAGTTACATCATTTAAAAGGTTAAGATGCTTATTTCTCAAAAAAAAAAAAAAAAAAAAACAAAAACAAAGAAAAAAATGAGCCATGAAGTTCTACTATAATTTCATGTTTTTAAAGTATTTATGGCTCAAAATCATTTTTGTACCTTTTTGTTCATGAAGCTACATGCTGTGGGACAAAGCATTCAAGCATATTGATATGACGCTCCAATAGACTGAAACTTCCATACCATTTTAAAACATCAGTTTGTATTGGCTCTCCAAGCAAGATCATATGTGATGGCAAGAGTAGAGATAATCAAATGAATAATATTAGAGCACAAATCCTACTAAGTTGAGTTTGGTAGTTGGTGCTCATTTGTACCTGTGTTGGTATTGGAAAGTGAATTGTACTCGTTACCACCTTGTTTGGATTGTGGCTTAAATACTATTTATATTTATTTATTTGTTTCCTTGGATGTCTATCATTTCAGGTGGATTATGATGAGGCTATCTTCTTATGGCATGTGGATAAGAAAGATTTTGTTCTTTGGATCATTACCAGTACTACAACATTGTTCCTTGGGATTGAGATTGGTGTCCTTGTTGGGGTGAGTTTTTAAAGAAGTAATGTTAGACATGATGATGTGGACAGTAAAATATGAGATTTATGCACTGGTTATCTGAAATCTGTGAACGCTTCATGTCAGCTGCCTTCCCAGCTTATTTATAAGATGCTGAATCTATCAACCTCTTTTTCGTTCAAGTGCAATAGTTTGACATAATCTTGCAAAGTCCTTTTAGGTCCCCAGTTTGACATAACTCTGAGACAATTTGGTTGATAATCCTTTACCATGCCACTGGTTGTATATATTGTGCATGCATTACTTACTCTGAATTGGTTTTGAAACTGCAGGTTGGTGCATCACTTGCTTTTGTCATCCACGAATCTGCAAATCCACACATTGGTAAGTGGGACTTGTTACATCATAGTATTTATGCGTGTTAAGATTAGGTTTAATTGTTCTCTAAATTCAAGTAGATCTGTATTATCTGCTCTTTGCATAATCATTATTATGAGCTTTGTCATTTGCTTCATCATATCAACTATGGCAATGACATTATCTGGATCTTCATTATGGCTCTATTTGATTTTTTTTCTTCCCGTTTGAACTTCTAAAAGATCAAATTTCCCTAGTAGCCCTTTTTATCCTGATAAATGGTCAAATTTTTGGGTGGTCTGGGAACTGGAGATAAAGGTTGCAAGCTTCAGACTGGTGCACTTTTTTGTTCAAAATCATATTACATTGGTGCTGAATTATTGTAGATACGTTTATAGTTTAAGCATGCATTTAATAATTTTAATTTGGTGTACACTGCAGCTGTCTTGGGACGTCTTCCTGGCACCACTGTCTACAGAAATATTGAACAGTATCCAGAAGCATATACTTACAATGGAATTGTAATTGTTCGCATTGATGCACCCATCTATTTTGCTAATATAAGTTTCATAAAGGACAGGTGAAATTTTGTGTTCCTCTAAATTAATTTAACCCGGGAATCGGGATTACAAGTTCTTTGGAGTTTAGGTTAGTGGGATTTACTTTGTCAGGTTACGGGAATACGAAGTTGACGCTGACAAATCTTCCAGACGTGGACCAGAAGTTGAAAAGATTTATTTTGTGATTTTAGAGATGTCACGTAAGTCTTACTCATCCTACACGGGTTACTGGGTCAAGACAGAACGTGTATCATGTATTCCATAGTAATCATCGTGCTCTTATGCTTTTATACTTGCAAAAGTCACTTTCGGCCACCAAAACTGTTTGCTTTGTTTTTCATGTCTTTCAGTTTTCCATATACATGTTTTTATGCTGATTCAGATTTTTTTTCTTATGAAATATTTTGTGTTATAGCCACTGGGTTCAGTGATTTTGGTATGGCGTCATCATTAAAGCCATAACTTCTTTCATTCTGATTTTTCAAGTATGCTATTGAAGCTGAAAAATGAGGTTCATTAAACAATCCTCTTACCTATATCCCAAATGTTTCTAATTTTGTAGCAATTACATACATAGACTCCAGTGCTGTTCAAGCATTGAAAGACTTGCACCAGGAGTACAAATCACGGGACATTCAGGTTGAGTGTCTGTTTTTGTGGAAGTCGAGATCAAGTACATGTTGTTCATTTTATATAGAGACACGGTATAATCTCTGTTTTTTGTTGGGTCTTTTGCAGATCTGTATTTCCAATCCAAACCGAGATGTTCTGCTGACCTTAACAAAAGCTGGTATTGTAGAGCTTCTTGGTAAGGAGCGGTACTTTGTGAGAGTGCATGATGCTGTTCAAGTTTGCCTTCAGCATGTTCAGAGCTCAACCCAATCTCCTAAGAAACCAGATCCTTCTGCTGAGGATAAACCAAGAATCTTTAAGAGGTTATCGAAGCAGAGGGAAGAGGATTTATCAATAGCAGAGTTAGAGTCAGGTGATCATAAAACCTCTGCTCCCAAGCATACAAAGCCGCACTTGGAGCCATTGTTGTCGCGAAAGTCTTGAAATTTGCTTGATTATTTTTATTGACATACGATGCCGATTTTTCAAGGCACTGCGTATATATGATATCTGTCTGTAAATCATTGATTACAAGGTTCGATTGTTTGCTTGCATGCATGCTTTACTGTTGTAAAATGCAATGCAATACTTGTCGTAAGGTTTGTTTTCTTCGTTGGAATCATAAGACTGTAATCTGTATTTTATATAAAACAATGCATTCATTGCGTCAGTTTATATCGCTCCTTCACTCTGTTTATATTGAGCAATTTGTATCATGTTACCTCCAGCCACGAGCACTAAAATCCCTGGTAGGTTTCTACTCGCGGAGAGCTGTGGGGACTTTGCTGCCCGCGTTGAAAGCGGCATGGTTGGTGCGAAGGTGAAATCTCTTCATGTAGTCCCACATCGGAAAAACGACAACCCTTCTCCAAGTGAGGCACTATAAATAATCTATTGCTACCACTGAAATTAGTTGCCTTAAACTAATGAGTAAGGAAAACAAAGCGAGAGGTGGGAGCCGCTCGCCGCGCCGATACATGATTGTGCGCATGAATTTGTGGAGGGGTTATAGGCTGGCCGAGCGTTGACGCTGCTTACTTTGCAGAACTCGCTTGCGCGGGCCTCCCTATTGTCCCACCCCCTCAATCAACCCCAAAGTTTTCACAATCCATTTGTGTGGTTGTTATTTAGTCCTGTTTACTGGATTGTACCGGATTAGAAAATGAATTTAATAATTTATTTTTTAAAAATTTATTAAAATAATAATAAAATTGAAAAAAAATATAATATTCTTTTATAACTTTCCTTAAATAAAATAAATAATGGTAAAATAATAAAAAATCTAATAAATAAAAAAATTAAAATAATGAGAAACCAAACTAAATTTTATTTTGACTGGAAAATATTTTTTGTTGACCAAACTTTTCTAATGATTAATGCGACAACTTTCTGTCAATAATATTTAATTAAAATTTTTAATTTAATCAAAACTTTTTAGAAACTGTCAGATATCATCGACGACTTTTAAATTTATCGGTGATTTTGTTTGTACTATTTAATTTACATTTTTAATTTAATAATTTTTTTTAGAAACCCGTCAAATAACAGTGATGACTTTTCAATCCGTTAGTGATTTCATCTGTAAAGAACAATAATTAATAATGCAATTGAAAAGTGAATAGTTTTAAAGCTCACTGGAAAATACCTGACATAATTAATCTATTGATAATTTTCTTTGTAATTCACATAATAAATAGTGTCAAAGAAAAGTCAAAGAAAAGTGAACAATTTATTGATGGGTTTACAAATAGATTTTACCTACAATAATTCTATTGATATAAATGATGTCATTATATTTTTTAGCTTTGTTTTAATTCTTTCTATTTTTATTGTAAATCTTTTGATATATACTGAGAGAAAATTTTTGCTTATAAAATTTACTACAATTTACTAACAAAAATCTTTTTGTCAATGTTTCAATTTTTATTTATTAATTTACTATGAGCTCGTTGATGAATGTTGAAATACAAACACCGCTGCTAGGTTCACCCCGCACCCCCCGAGAAAACGCGCGGCAGAAAAAGACAACTTCATATTCGAATTCCACTTAAAAGGATACGCAGCACAGGAACCCGCCTAGCCATAAGGCACAATTAAGTCGTTTGTTTCCGAGGTGTACTTGTTGGAAGAGGAGAGTGGAGGAGAGACCCTCGTTTATTTCTTAATTAACCCATGCTGTCGTTGCTGTCAGAGGAGAGTGGAGGATGTGATTCATGCCCTAAGAGATTGTCCAGCAACCCGCTACCCTTGGGATAATTTAATTCCGACTCGAAGCAGAGGGTAATTTTTGTTGCTAATATGGGAAATTGGTTAATGAGCAGCCTTTGTAGCAATGAAAAGACACTGGAAGGGTGGCCTTGGCATGCGGTGTTTGGAATATCAGCTTGGTTCACTTGGAAATCCAGATATGAAAAGTATTTGGTGGTGGCTCAAGTTTTTTTAATTATTCTATAGCTGCTATTCGGAATATGATGAAGGGTTTCGCAGTCAACACGGGCATATGCACTTCAGTTAGAGCAGAGCTTTGGGCAGCAGTTACTGGCTTAGATCTTGCATGGACCCTTGGATTATGTCAGGTAATTCTAGAGACGGATTCGATTTTAGTTGTCGGTTTGATTACGAGATCTACTACTAAAACTGATTCTCATAATGCTTTGATCACTCAAGTTAAGAAAGCCCTAGCTAGGGAATGGGAAATCATAGTTCAACATACACTTCAAGAGGGGTGAGTTATTCCCCGTTTAATATAATTTAGGGAAAAAAGGGGGAGTGCGGTAACATATCACAAGCGTGTACTTTTTGCCATTGATTTTGGATACAGTCTCGAATAACTTTCTTTCTCTTGACTAATAATAATCTGGCTGCCCTTTGGGTTCGCACCGAAGGTACCTTGCAGGAGATAATGATTTTTAAAGTATTACTTGTATATATACATGGATGTATATATATAGGTTTGTGTTTTTGTGTGTTGCTATGCGCTTTCTCGCTTGCACCGGAGAGCATTAGGAGAAATCCAGGCGAAGAGTAGAACTTTGAAAAAGACTCGATACCGTAACAACAACAGAGATACACAAAGTTGTTCAAGGTTCACCTTGGAATCCAAGCCACCGTGGAGAGCCAAGTTGTGGTGTAGCATTTCCAGCAAATGGAAAATCTCGGAGGGATAATGCAGTCCAGCTTCAACTCGAATTATTAATGGAGATATCATAAAACAACGGAGCAAAGTAACAGAATGGACATTAGCCAGTGCTTTAATAACAATTTAACAGAGCTAGATTAAAATAATGCCAGCCATTTCAAATTAATAGAGGCCACTGCACTGATAGGTTAATGGATTTTATTAGTTAACAGAGCACCCTGCGTGTATCTTAGTTTTAGATGTCTAACACACACCAGGCTCAGCACTTCTTTCTTTTCCCGACAGAGAAGGCTCAACCACCACATTACATGACTAGGTTCCAATATCTTATAATCTGGAACTAATTCATGCATTGACCTTTGGCTCCCATCCAGCAATGACATGTTCCTCGGCAGCTTTTGTCTTCTTGAAAGATTCACGGGAGAACAACAACTGCAAAGCAAGAGCAACGATATTTTTTTAATCATTTTCCAACTCCAACAATTCAGGGCGATTTGGGTTTGTATATTTGTACTGACCTAAATCATAACAGTTCAAAAAAAAAAAAAAATTCAGAAATCAAACAACACCATTCAAATACTTCTTCATCAGTCAACCATAAAGTAATATCAGTATTTTGAAGGTGACTAGACTTTACCTGCTTCTGGCTCTATTTCAAATAAACTTCACCTAACAGCCAACATGATAAAGTTCTTTCCCAGAGTCTTATCACATCAATTATTATAGCAATTCAATATAATGATTTTTGTATCTTGTGCACAAAATACATGAAAGCCAAAAGGCCCTTGTGAATTCCTTACTTCCTTTACGGTTCAAAGGCCACTTCAAGAAATTTAGTCCCAGGAGGATACATCCTATGGTGCACTGTTCAAGTCTACTCCTATCGTAATAGCATCAGAACACAAGCTCATAGCAAAGCAGATTTCTTAATGTTGGTTTGCTTCCATGCATCAAACAACTGAATCTAAAACACTTTATGAATCTACAATTCCAAGAGTTTAAGCCATGTCTTAAGCTGACACAACAACGTAATAATATTAACTGGGAATTGGTTTAACATATCTTGCAATGATACCCTTCTTGAAAAGAATACAGATGCATTTGGTTGCCAGGAAGAGGGCGTCATGTTCCAAACCTATCTACATTGTAAGATCTGCCGAAACTAGGGCTTATACAACTCAGCTACATCCCTGGAAAAGGTTCTGGCTTTGCACTTCCAATCCTAATGCAGGATGATGTGACCCCATCAGATGGATAACATTAACATCATGGTATTCGATGAATCTGCCCCTGACCTCTACACCAACCTTGACAAGGAAGAAGGCATCTTCACAGAAGTATGAAAACTTCATTTTATTTTTCTTTCTGCTAGTTCTATCTCTTTGAGCACCTGATAATCCTCAGGCACAAGCAGCCCCCATATCATATGCACCAATGAGCAATAAGATAGTAACGTGCCAAGAAGCGAGATGAATGAATCGATTCAAAACAATCACTTCTATGGGTGTCACCCTAAGGTTGAGCATTGAGCTTACTGCGTCAACCATCAATGTTTGAGAGTTTCAAGAATATCACACCCCGCACCATAGTAGGTCTTGTCATTCAACTGACACAAGTCATTATAAAAATTCAGTTTTCTCTTAACAATCCACGCTTCTATCTCAATATCTCACATAAAGACGAGGAACTACAACAACTTCGATTGATCAGGTCATCAGGTGTGTGAAGGTGGTTAGCGAACCTACCATCTCATATGAATGATTAATATCATGACCAAAAACAGATCAATTGATTGAAGTCAAATCTGAAACAACAAACAAGGCGTGTAATCCCAGGATAACAAAAAAGATGGAGTACCTTAATGTAGTTGAGGACATGTGTCAAATTGTCAGGGATAGTCCAGTTCTTGAAATGGCCAAGAGCAACCTCAAGATGGTAAAGCTTCGGAGCCAAGCTCATATCCACTGCTGTGATCTTTTCCCCAGCAATGAAAGGACCCTGATAACATGCTCCAATAAATGAGATTGCACTTCAAAACTGAAAAGTAAAACAGAACCATAAACTCTTCAAAGATAAGTCTGTGTTTCAAATTTATACATACGTGCGCCTTGAGATGCCCATCCAATGCCTTCAATTCCTCAAGCAAAGCCTGCTCAGTTCCATCATTAGGATCCTTGCTCTTCAAGAACTTAACAAAAGATGGGAATATCTTCGAACCCCTGTAGTTCCACATGGTTTATATTGCAGATTAATTTCTGTTGATAACCTTCTAGTGGCAGCCAATGAGAATAGAAGCATGACCACACAAAAAACCTTCGAAAACAACCTCAAGCATAGATCAGTTTGTTGTTATAATAATTAGAAAACATGTCCTACAATAATGCATCCCAGGGAGAAGAATAAAAAAAGCTACGAGTAAGAAGATTTTTTTATGATGATTTATCATGAAATGAGAACAAATATAAGAGACATGACGAATTTTTGCACACTGCCATTTCCACATTAACGGTGAGGAGAAAGCACCGTAAATTTAAGCACAGAAAACAAAAAAGAATCAGTGGTTGATGATAGAGAGAGAAAGAGATTTACAAACAATATCTATCTCGCAAATTCAGCAACTTCCCGTTTTCACATCATTCAGTAGAAAAAAATAATCCAGCAAAACTATCACATCCGCATTCAAACTGCTGGAGATAGTAAAGGAAGGTGAATGATGCTTACACAGAGGCAAATTCCGGAGGAGTGGCAAGAGGGGGTTCAGGGTTTTTCTCCTCTAAGATACCAACAATGACGTCAGAATCTGCGACCCATTTGTCATCAATTTTCACCACTGGGACCTTTCCTTCCGGGCTTATCTCCAAAAACCTATCAAAACAACAACCTTCCAAATCTCAATCAATCATGACGCGTAAAAGCAAAAACATTACACACATTTTTCGATCATATCAAGGGTACTCTAGTCATTAAAGCTCCGTTCATCCATAGTTTATGATACCAGTTGTTATCAATGATGTTGAATCCTCTTTACACGTTAAAGCATTCATTTCATATCTGAACTAAAAAAAAATGACGATCTTAGATTAAAACAATGATATTGCCCTCTAAGATCGTTTTTAAATAGTTTGTTCTCAGTGGTTAAATAAATGAGGGGCTTGTTTTCCCTCGAAGTCAACAATAACCACCACAACTAGTAGGTATCTTCTTAAGCAAATAGCACATCTATACAGGCACACTCACACACATGTGGAACGCATGGAGACATTAAAAACAAAAGCTACAAGTAATCCAACACAGCAAGAAAAGCTTCAATCTTACACGTTGGAAATAAAACATAGATACAACAGGAACCCATTTTCTCAAACACTTGAAATGAACTACAAAAGCACTCAACAACCTCAAACTGCAATAAACACAACTATTCTGAAGACTGATAGATGCGATCATTTTAATACCACTGAGGTTTATCACCCAGATTGATGAGATGAGACTTGTATGGAATTTTCTTCTCTTCCAGACTCAACAGAACTCTCTGGCAAAATGGGCCTAAAACAGCAAAAATACACAAGTTCCAATCTAAACCCGGGTGTAAAATCACAAACAAATGACACCCACAAAAACATCAAACAAAACTTACAATCTCCGAGAATATTAGGGGCACCAACAGCAGCTTTGACACAGATCTCTAAAGCCATTATTTCTGTCCGTGGGAGAAAGAGCAGTGAAAGGTTGACGGGGGTAGAGACCGAGAGAGTGAATCGTAGGAATTGGTGACAGGTGAAAAACTGGTGGCATATTTATTTTGTGATTACGATGGCTGTTGGACCGGAGCGAACTGGACCGGACCGGACCAGAAAAGATACGGGCACATGTTATGCTTTGTGGGGTTGAGGATAATATTAGTATATTCTTGGTTTTGAGGAGACGTGTTATATATGCGAGTTATTACAGAAGGTTGTTTTTTTTTAAAAGTTTAACTTGGATCGTTCGGGTCAGTTTATATTTACCTCGATTAATTTTATGAGTCAAGTGGCCACTCAGAGCTCGAACCTGAGAGTTGTTTCTTGATACTGAAACAACTTACCTTTTCTGACAACCGTTTACCCTTCCAATTTCGAACAGCCCTTTTATATTCAAGACCCTAAAGAATGAAATTACGGGAATGTTTCTCTCTCTTTTTTTCTTCAAATTTGAACTCGAGATGATGGAAACTTGTTTATGGTCTGGTGTTTGAGATTCTGACTGGATTGTTTGTGATCTTCTCTCGACCTTGTTTTTTGAGCACAAACCGATGAAGGAAGATAAAATTGTCAAACAATGAAACCTTTTTTTTTCTTTTTCAAAGCGTTAAAATGGATCAGATGGATGAATTTAATGTCTGTTACAACGTTTTCATTGTCTGGCTACATGTTTGTGTTAGGATACTGGCATGCAAACCCGACAAGACAAAAGGCAAAGAATAGGATAAAATGAGAAATGAGACACACAAGAATTTACGTGGTTCACCCAATTAGGCTACGTCCACGGGCAAGTATAGAAGGATTTTACTAGTAATGTGGGAATTACAACCTCTCTCATATAATAGGAGAACAACTAAGAATCTCTCTATTACTAGGAGAAAACACCTCACTTACTCCCTCACAAATACCTCACAATTTTGTGGGATTACTTTCCCTCTCTCACTCTTCTCTTCCTCTCTTGTTTCTCTCTTGTGGTGTGTTTTCAATGCTTGGATGCAATGCCTATTTATAGGCAAACATCCATGCAAATACAAGGGGCAATGCAAGTGGCACAAGTTTGGCACAAGTTTGGTGCCTACAATTTGTGACTAAGGAAGGATGGCTTCACCACCATTGTTGACTCCCACCATTGTTGACTTAGGTGGTTGGTTTCACATTGGTTGGTTTCACATTCTCCCACTTGAAGACTTTGATGATTGAATCAAGTCTTCACACTTCATCATTTGTGATTCTTCTATCCTTTCAATACTTGCCATCTTCATGCTGCTTACGTTTCTACTAGGCCACAAGAGGATCTGCACCATATATACTTATCAGTGTTGACTGGTTTGGTTAAAGCATCTGCTGGGTTTTCCTTTGTGTGAACCTTCTGAAAATCCACACTCTCATCTTCCACCACTTCGCGAACAAAGTGATACTGAACATCTATATGTTTTGTTCTTGAATGAAACGCTGGATTCCTTGCAATATGCAAGGCACTCTGACTGATCACAATACAAAAGAATCTTCTCTTGTTTGTGCCCGAGCTCCTCCATAAGTTTCTTCAACCATATTGCTTCTTTACAAGCCTGTGTAGCTGCCATATACTCAGCTTCTGTTGTGGATAACGCTACAACAGTCTGAAGTTTAGAGACCCAGCTCACAGCTCCTCCTGCAATTATGAACATATAGCCTGTAGTGGATTTTCTTTTCTCAAGGTCACCAGCAAAATCTGAGTCAACATAACCTCTGATAGTAAATTCTGATCCTCCATAACATAATGCGGCATCTGAGGTACCCTTGATGTATCTCAAGATCCTCTTAATAGTATTCCAATGCTCTCTACCAGGATTTGCCATGTATCGACTAGTTGCTCCCACTGCTTGTGCAATGTCTGGTCTTGTACATATCATGGCAAACATTAAACTTCCCACTGCTGATGCATACGGTACTCGAGACATCTCCATCCTCTCTGCTTCATTGCTAGGAGACATACTTGAGGATAATTTGAAGTTAACAGGAAGTGGGGTGGAAATTGGCTTACAATCTTGCATGTTGAAGCGTCGCAAGATCTTCTTCAAATAATTCTTCTGAGAAAGCCAAATCTTCCTCTTACTTCTGTCTCGGTGAATTTGCATCCCTAGAATCTTGTTTGCTGGTCCCAAGTCCTTCATATCAAACTCCCTAGCCAACTGTGCCTTCAATTCTTGGACTCGATCTTTGTTGGGGCCTATTACCAACATGTCATCCACGTACAACAACAGAATGATGAAAACATCATTTTCTTCAAACCTCTTGTAGTACGTACAATGGTCTGAACTGAGTCTGTTGTACCCAAGGCTAATTATGAAGGAATCAAATCTCTTGTACCAACACCTCGGCGCCTGTTTGAGACCGTATAGAGATTTGTTCAACCTGCAAACCAAGTTCTCCTTGTCTGTTTCAGCAAAACCCTCTGGTTGGAGCATATAAATTTCTTCTTCAAGTTCTCCATGAAGAAATGCAGTTTTCACATCTAACTGCTCTAAGTGAAGATCAAAAATAGCACACATCGCCAAGACTACTCTGATTGTAGTAAGTCGTACCACCGGAGAAAATATCTCATTAAAGTCTATTCCTTCTTTCTGAGCATATCCTTTCACTACCAATCTTGCACGATACCGCTCCACTTGATCATTGCCATCACGCTTTATCTTGTAAACCCATTTGTTGCCAATGGCCTTTCTTCCTTGTGGTAACGGAACAAGATCCCAAGTGTTATTCTTGTGCAGAGCTTCAATCTCCTCTTGCATTGCTGTCATCCACATAGATACATCTGTGCTTTTGATAGCCTCATGGAAAGTTGATGGCTCTCCATCCTCTGTTAGAAGACAGTATGCAATATTGCTCTCAGTAACATATTCTGAGTGCCAAGCCGGTGGTCTTCTTTCACGAGTTGACCGTCGAACTTCAGGAGTTTCAGACTCTATTTGTTCTTGTTCTTCATGCTCTGGTGCAGCTTCAGAAGAAGTACGATTCTGAGTATTTTCCATCTGGACTTCTGTAGTCTCCTTTAAAATGCTATTATTTTTTTCCATTTGCATTTTATCTTCTGCAAATATGACATCTCTGCTGATGACTACCTTGTGGGCAGTGGAATCCCACAAGCGATACCCCTTCACTCCATCAGCATATCCCAAGAATACACATTTTCTGGATTTTGAATCCAGCTTGCTGACCTCTTGAGTATTGTACATCACGTACACAGGACTTCCAAATATATGCAATCGAGAATAATCAGCTGGCTTTCCAGTCCACATCTCCATCGGTGTCTTCAACTCAATTGCAGTAGACGGAGATCGATTTATCACATAACAGGCGGTATTGACTGCTTCTGCCCAGAATGACTTTTCTAGACCTGCAGCCTTCAACATTGCTCTTGTTCTTTCCAATAGAGTTCTGTTCATCCGCTCTGCCACTCCATTTTGTTGTGGAGTGTATGCCGTTGTGAACTGCCTTTTGATACCTTCATGTTGACAGAAGTTATCAAATTCATCACTGGTATATTCTCCTCCATTGTCAGTCCTCAAACACTTGATCTTCTTTTCAGATTCAAGTTCTACCCGCGCTTTGAAGGTTTTAAAAACTGTGAACACATCTGCCTTCCTTCTAATCGGATACACCCAACATCTCCTGGAGAAGTCATCTATGAATGATACAAAGTATCTTGCTCCTCCCAAGGATACAACCGGTGCTTGCCAAACATCAGAGTGAATCAGGTCTAAGATGCATTTGCTCTTAGTTGTTGACGTGCCAAACTTCAACCTGTGTTGTTTACTTGTAACACAATGCTCACAAAAAGGTAAAGTAACCTTTGTAAGCCCAGGGAGTAACTTCTGATCAGAGAGAACCTTTAAACCTTTCTCTGACATGTGGCCTTGTTTTTGATGCCACATTATCGTCTTCTCTTCTGCAGGACTGGCTGATGCGATTGATGCTTCTGCCCCCTGATGTGTTTCTCCCATTAATACAAACATGTTTGCAACTGTCTTTCTTGCCTTTAAAACCACTAGCGCGCCTTTGACAATTTTCATGATTCCATTGTTTGTTCGGATCTTACAACCAAGACTATCAAATTGTCCTACGGATAAAAGATTCTTCTTTAAGTCTTTCACATGTCGCACTCCTGAAATAGTACGAATTAAGCCATCATACATCTTCAATTTGATGGTGCCAATGCCAGAAATCTCTACAGCATGATTATCACCCAAGAACACTGTGCCTCCAGAGATAGGTTCATATGTATGGAACCAATCTCGTCTAGGGGTCATATGCCATGTTGCTCCTGAATCCATTAGCCAGACCTCAGTGAGCTCTTCTCTATCTGTAGAGATTGTTGTTGCTTCACTATATAGAACCTCTCCATCTTCTGAGGTGCTTGCAACACATCCTTGAGGTTTTGATGACTCTGCAGTATTCTCTATACCCTTTTTAAACCAACAATCCTTTTTGAAGTGCCCTTTTCTGCCACAGTTGTAGCATTTCACCATCTTCTTACTTCTTGATTTGGACCTCCCCTGCCTTTGACTCCCACTGGAGCCACGTTCCGTTGATCTTCCTCTTGATACCAACAACGCCTCAGCTTGGTTTGAACTGTTTCTGTCTCCTTTGTTTTTGCGCCTATTTTCTTCTTCCAAGATAGCGGCTGCAACATCATCGAAGACTAAATAGTCTGAGAGGATATTATTGGTCAGGTTGATAATGAGCTGATCATACGAATCAGGAAGACTTTGAAGTAGAAGCTCTGCACGTTCATTTTCCTCTATTTGTTGACCCAACGTAGTGAGTTGTGAAAATAGAGTTCTTATTGTGTTGATGTGGTCAGTCACTGACGTGGTTTCTACCATTCGAAGGGTATAAAGTCTCCACTTTAAGAAAATCTTAGTGTGCAAAGACTTGGACTCGTATAGCTTTGTTAGAGTCTCCCATATCTCCTTAGCTGTTTTCTTCTCCGCCACACTTGATAATACTTCATCAGCTAGTGCTAAATGTATGTTAGCAATAGCATTGCCATCCATCTCATTCCATTTTGCATTATCAGTGATCTCCGCGGGCCGATCCCCAATTGCTGCCAAGCAATTGTCTTTCCTCAAGATTGCCTTGATTCTCATTTTCCACAGTGAGAAATTGCTCCCTTTGAACCTCTCAATCTCGTACTTTGCTGCCATTGTATTCACCGAGATCTATTCAGCTATCACCGTTTCACAGATCTGTAACGTATATAGAAATAGTATCGTGTGAATAATACTTCACTAAGTAAGTTCCTAGGAAAGATTGGAGGGGTCACAAACGGTCCCGCTTAAAACCCAATCTCCTTAGACAGAACTTCCTAGACTGTATTTAATCACCGCACTGACTTTCTATATATGCCAACAGTAACGTATGTGAACAGTACAGTATGGATGAATAGTGCCGTATAGGTGAATAGTGCCGTATACGTGAATAGTGACCGTATACACGAATAACTTTTGTGTGTTAACAACACCAACCAAGAAGGCTCTGATACCACTATTAGGATACTGGCATGCAAACCCGACAAGACAAAAGGCAAAGAATAGGATAAAATGAGAAATGAGACACACAAGAATTTACGTGGTTCACCCAATTAGGCTACGTCCACGGGCAAGTATAGAAGGATTTTACTAGTAATGTGGGAATTACAACCTCTCTCATATAATAGGAGAACAACTAAGAATCTCTCTATTACTAGGAGAAAACACCTCACTTACTCTCTCACAAATACCTCACAATTTTGTGGGATTACTTTCCCTCTCTCACTCTTCTCTTCCTCTCTTGTTTCTCTCTTGTGGTGTGTTTTCAATGCTTGGATGCAATGCCTATTTATAGGCAAACATCCATGCAAATACAAGGGGCAATGCAAGTGGCACAAGTTTGGTGCCTACAATTTGTGACTAAGGAAGGATGGCTTCACCACCATTGTTGACTCCCACCATTGTTGACTTAGGTGGTTGGTTTCACATTGGTTGGTTTCACAGTTTGAACTTGACCGGACAGTTAGGAAGTAGCAGTAGATACTGCTCATCGACGTGAACGTGGTCGTGTTCTCGGAGATGTTCTTGGTGGTGTTAGGATTTTTTTTTATCGATTATTAGAATCTTAGGATAAACCATATTGTTGATGGAATGGCGAAAAATGGAAAGAACAAAAAAACGAAGGAGATATCAATCATTCATTGTTTGACTGCCGTTCACTCAATTTACTATTTTCTTTTTCTTTGCCACCTCGATCTCAATTTCAATGTTCTTCAAGAAGTTAAAAGTATAGCAAATACTTTTATTATATCCTTTTACCCTTTCAAGAGGCCCAAAAACTCTTCTGACAGTAGAGATATCAATCACCCGTTCACAAGGCCTGGGCTTGCTGCTGCAAGCTGATAGTGCTGGCGTTGATCGTTAGAAGCTCGTCTATTGTTTCTTTATCGAAAGTTGTTTATATATATATATATATATATATCCACTAATTTATCAGTTCAAATCATGATATGATATATATGGAAGTCAATGATTTTCGCAGAGTGAATCTAATAAAAAATTTTATTATAAAATTAAAATAATTTTGAGATAGAATTAATGCAAAAAACAAAAGGTGTAAAATTGGTATTGTTCCAGTAGTTTAATGGCACATTTAATGTTTGCTTAAATTATTAATAAGCTTGAAAAAAAGATTTCAAGTTGAATAATTCTTTCTTCTTATGCTTTTCTTAAGGGACAGAGGCATCTAGTTGGGTTTTTTTAAAAAAGTATATTATTTTTTAAAATATTTTTTTATTTAAAAATATATTTAAATAATATATTTTTTATTTTTAAAATTTATTTTTGATTTCAGAGTAGAATATTAAAATGATTTAAAAATATAATTTTAAATAAAAAAATTAAAATCTTTTAAAACATGCAACCAACGGGCACTACCAAACTCTTCCATTATAGTTTGTAAAAATTTCAAAAGCCAAGATTCTGGGCTTGAACGAAAGACATGGAACTTGAAAGCCCACCCAAAGTCAACATCCATGAAATGTATCAATGAAACGAGGCCTGAAAAGTTAGAGATAAGGGATGAGATCATGATTTGTCGGAACAGAAAGTAGTTGAATAATTAGTATTGGCTTGAATTTAATAGATAAATAGTTAATCAATCATAAATACTGATCCCTGATAGTCTTAACTGTGGCATAGAATATATAAAACCCTAAATCAAAGACACTGTTGAAAGAAGAAACATAAACACAAAATCGAGAGAAAAAGAAATAAAGTAACTTACGGTGAAATGAGAAAAAAAAATTATATTTATACCCAGGTTTTTAATTAATTGCCCTTTTCTTTCTTTCTCGATCACCGTCAGAGATGTGGATTATAGGGTTGATGAATGTTCAGTTATTTAAGCTTCTGATATATTTTTCTTTTATGTTAATTTCTTTTTCTGTTTGCCTTCTTGAATGTGTGGACACCCCTGCCCAAGGCTCTAGGCTCTTTTTTAAAAAAGGGCTTTCCTTTTTTATAGAACATATTTATGAAATATTTTTTTTTAAGAAACAAAATATTTAGTTTTAAATTTATCTGGCAAATACCTTACTATCAGTAAGGTTGGTTTCCTTTATCTGTCCGAAATCCTTCAAGAATGCTGATCTCAGTATGTTGTATTCTAAAGATATTTCCAGTATTTATATACTGTTTGTGCCAGCACTACAGTGCTCTGTTTTGATTTGAATGGTAGAGAATAGCAGATGGAGAATTATATATTTTAGTTTCTCAAATCAACACTTGCACCCGTGAGATCTTGAGTTTTCACTTGAAATTGCGTTTTCTGGTGGCAGAAACAAAAGCAGCTCCCTCTTCATAGCTATGATTGATCTGTGAATGAGGGGCACTGAAGTAATTAATGTATTCATTCTTGATGATTAGGTATACAAACAACTCCACTGCCAGGTCCAATAATGACTTTAGAGGCTAGATCTTCATCTGGGCGCTTATTTCGGTGCTGAAAGCACTTCTTAGGTGCCAGACGTGTGGACTTCCTTTATGTTACGATCCCAACCATTCCTCTTATTCCACTTTCCAGACCTGAACACAAAAACGTTTAGGTTTCTAACCTCTACACTAAAAAAAAAAGAAAAAGGAGAAGGTTTTGTTCCAACTCCATCTCGTCAACTCCTATTTCAGAACACAAACTATATATACATACATTTTCATACCTTCTAATGCACAAGCAAAACACTAAAGAAAACTGGAAATCTTCTTGAGCTCCTTTTCTTGCTTCTCCCTCAAGTTTCTGACATGGAAATTCACAAAATTCTCCCTACCACAAACAGGGCCATGGCCTGTCTTCTGTTCCTCACTCTTACCATTGTATTTACTACCTCAGCTAGAACCCTGGATGAGCAACCAGAGGTACCTGTTGTTCCCCCGGAGTCAGACAATGCAGTCGATGATACTGTCACCGGTGTTCCACCACTACCTACACCATTAGCACCCACTCAGCCTAATCCAACTGGCTTGGCTGCAAGCACTAGTGCCACTATAAGTAATCCTGGTCATACCTTAAGCTTCTTCATGCATGACATTCTTGGTGGAACAAACCCCTCGGCTAGAGCCGTGACTGGCATAGTCAGCAACCCGGCAGTCTCTGGCCAAGTCCCATTTGCCAAACCTAATGGTGCAAACCTCCCAATAAATAATGGCGTGCCCCAAAATAACAACAATAACGGCCTTATAAACAACAACAACCTCCCTTTCCTCAGTGGCCTTGGTGGCACCACACAGCCTGTGGTTCAAAACAATGGTAATAACTTCAACAACGCATTTAACCTGCCACTGAGCAATGGAGGCAATCTTCCATCTGGTTCCACTCTTCAAAAGCTCATGTTTGGAACCATCACTGTGATCGACGACGAACTAACCGAAGGGAATGATTTACGGTCAAGTTTTGTAGGTAAGGCACAAGGGTTCTATGTGGCTAGTTCTCTGGATGGTACCAGCCAAACTATGGCATTCACTGCTATGTTTCAGAGTGGTCATTATGCTGATAGCCTTACCTTTTTCGGGGTTCTCAGAACAGGAGTCTCCGAGTCTCAGCTTGCTATCATGGGTGGAACTGGAAAGTATGTCAATGCTCAGGGTTATGCTATTATTAAGATCATCCCTTCTACCAATCAGAATACGACCGATGGTGTTGAGACCTTGCTGGAGTTCGTTGTTTATGTTAGCTACTAATCCAAATTGTTTGAGAAATGTTGTTTTTGTAAGAATGTTGTATGTGTGCTTGAAGATTGTGAACTTGTAATATCTTGGGTTCTTTGGACAGAAAGTTTGCTTTTGTCTATGAATCCTATCTAGAGAAAATGGAAACTCAGTTTCTTTTTTTCATGAAGCTGTCATCTGTCCCTGTTCGTCTACTTCATTTTTTTCTCTAAAAAAGGTAACTAAAGTTTCACATGGAAACTTATTGGTCTCATGGGCAACCCCATTCCTCCAACTTTGCCAGAGATACAAAACAATTTGCTTGAAAACCAAAGGGACAAAGCAAACCCCTTTGAAGTTCCATATTGTTTTTGAATGTTCGCTGATGATTTTAGTCCTGCTCTGGAATAACTCTCATATTTTACATATGACCATAACCAAATTATGTAAGAACATTCATCTCAGTTGAGTGTTTTGGAATTTGGACTTCCCAGGCAAATTCATTCGCTGAGGCAGTCAAACAAGAAAGAGGTTTCCTTTTCAAAGCGTTATGTTACTGATTAATTTAATTATGCTAATCCGAATCGGAAGCTGTTCTTTCAACATCCGCCTCAGATAAAGCGGATGAGGGAGAAGGCCTTTGGCCTGATTCCCAGAATCGAATCGAAGGCCAAAGAGCACATGATCACATGACAGTCATCCCCCTATCACTACAACCCAATCTGCTCAACTATCAACCACCTCCATGCTTACTCATATTGAAGCATCTTGGCCGGCAGCCAAGATTGAGCCCTATATATTAGTTTAGTGGAAGGAACATGAGTTGGCATCCTGCTCGCAATAGTTTGCTATTCAAAGCATCGCGCAGGAAGCATCTAAACATGAAGGGGAATAAGCAGCGCTCTTGGCTGTTGAGTAGGCCGATCACGAACGCTACAGGTGTGGGAGCGATCCTGGTCAGGGAAGGCTAAAGCGCTTAAGCTAGGTCGGATTGCCCTAAAACTTGATAAAGTTTTTTCCGATGAACATCATTAAAGGATATCATCATCTGGTTCAGAGAAGATCCTCAGCAGGGACGATTCCAGAACTCATGTCTTCCTTTCCTGTGACGATTCAATTAAAATGAAGAACACTGGATCCTTGTTAAATGAATATAGTCACTATTACAGCAACTTTTGAAGCAAACGATGTATTACAAAGAAAAACTTGGAATTCAAAACTGATAACAATGACTGAACTGAATTGAAACTAGGTATGGATAGACTGGGAGTAAATTCACCCGAATTCCTCTCTTCACACGCAAACAATACTTATTTTTCTTCTTTGCCTATTCTAGTCTGTTACAGGTTATATTTATGCTTTCAAAACTGCTCGTCCTTAATACTAGGATTTACAGTTTCTTTACACGTGTCTAGCGACATGTTTCTTATGATAAGTGAAACGGTGAATGGGCTTTGCTTTTAGTAAACATAATCGGAGCGTGACTACAATTTGTGGGCTCGGATAGGCCCAAAAGAATCTCAGAAAGGAAGAAAAAGAAAACACCGTCGACTAGCTTCGGGGCATTCCGAGAATTGAACTCGGGACCTCTCGCACCCTAAGCGAGAATCATACCACTAGACCAAATGCCCGGTTGCGTATCCATTTGAGAAATAAATTATATAGAATATTAAAACAAGAACAGACTTGAGTGGACGTAATCACCAAGGCACATTTGATTCAACTACAAAGCTTTTTCCTTCTATCCAAAGAAATTTCAGTTTCTTGGTTTTCTTTCGGTGCTTTGTGTAATAATGGAATTTTCTTCCACTACATTAAGTTCGAAAAAGATCTTGATCTATAATGAAGAAATCATAGTAGCTCCTTCTTCTTTAATGAAATTCGGCCTCACCTTGAGGGCCCCAGCTGGATTTCAGGCAGGAGTGGGGTTGTTACATGCTGCCAACAGAAATCCTTAAGTTTTAATAAGGCAGGGGAATGGAATTAACAGAGCAGTAGCGCGAAGTTCAAATTCAACAAAACTCACCGTTTCACTTATCATTAGAAACATGTCACTAGACACGTGTAAAGAAACTGTAAATCCTAGTATTAAGGACGAGCAGTTTTGAAAGCATAAATATAACCTGTAACAGACTAGAATAGGCAGAAAAGAAAAATAAGTATTGTTTGCGTGTGAAGAGAGGAATTCGGGTGAATTTACTCCCAGCCTATCTATACCTAGTTTCAATTCAGTTCAGTCATTGTTATCAGTTTTGAATTCCAAGTTTTTCTTTGTAATACATCGTTTGCTTCAAAAGCTACTGTAATAGTGACTATATTCATTTCACAAGGATCCAGTGTTCTTCATTTTAATTGAATCGTCACAAGTGGTATCAGAGCTCTCCTTCCTTGGACTGGGAACATGGCACCTGAAACAAGAACCGCAGAGATCAAACGACTGGAAGACTCCATTGAATCAGCAAAAAGAGAGGCTAACACCAAGTATGATCAGCTAGTAAATCTTATGCAGGATCAAGGTCAGAAGTGGGATCATACCACTAACAATCATGAAGCTCAAATCGGAGGGATTAGAGATCTACTTCACAGGTTGACACAGCAGCTAGAATCAGTCATACAAAGGTTTCCTCCTCCCTCAGGAGAAGCCAGTCACAACTTAAGAAATAATAAACATGAGAATTCAACTTTAATTAAATTCAATTATATCTTTGACTATCCTTTCTTTGGGTGGTTCGGGCGGGGAGAGGGGTTGTGTTAAAAGAATGTGGAGCAGAGGAAAAATATTGTTCTTCAATAATAATACTAAGCAATATTCAAATTCTCGCTGATTTTAGGGAGTGCTAGCTAGCTGTCATCAATGCCAGCCTCTTTGATTCTGCATTGCTATTAATATTGTTCTTCAAATTCATCCAAGATTCAAGATCAGATGTTATGCAATGTAACCAGCAAAGCACATTTGATTCAATGACAAAGCTGTCTCCTTCAATGTCGAATATATATATAGCTCTAAGTACATCGAACTTTCACTGAAAATTAATCTTTAAAGAGAGACAGGCTTACCGGCTAGTAAACCAATCCCAACCAAGAACACGTCCATACACACAGACATGCACTACTCAGATAGATAAACACTGAAATGCATTATTGTATCCACACCGTCGGTTGTGTGCTGATCCACCTGTGGAAGAGTCTCAACAGAAGCATACCCTTTCGCATTCTCATACTTTCCAGTGCCACCAATTACCGCAATCTGTGAATTAGGTGTTGCTGTCCGATGTACCCCTAAGAAACTAATAGTATCTTCAATCTCACCATGATTTTCTCCTCCATGTAATAACACTGAAAATGCCATTGTATGGCTAGTACCGTCCAACGAACTAGCCAAGTAAAATCCCTGAGCCTTCCCAATCACAGCAGACCCCAACTCATGTCCTTCTGTTAATTCATCATCGACGACTGTGATCGAGCCAAACATGAGCTTTTGTAATGCGGACCCGGCTGGGAGATTGCCAGCGGTGACAAAAGGCTGGTTGTTGCTATTGACAACGTTGTTGTTGTTGCCTGTGTTTTGAAGTAACGTGTTGGTTTGGGCACCTGTTAGGCCTGTAAGGAGTGGAGCAGTGTTTGGATTTATAAGGTTGTTAATGTTGACTAGTGGGGTCCCACCTTGGAGTGGGAAAATGTTATTGTTTGGCTGGGAGAAAGGAATGCCATTGATGTCAGTGCGGGCGATGATCCCGGTGACGATCCTATTTGATGCGTGGGATCCTCCTAGGATGTCATGCATGAAGAAGGACAATGGAGGAGAAGTTGTGGTGGTGGTTTGTGGGCCAGCAGGTTTTGCTTCGGTGTCACTCGTGGCCACTACAGGGGCTGGCCCATTTGGTGGCCTGGTGGCGGTGTTGATGGGACCTACAGGTAGTGGTGCTGCCACTGTGACTGGAGGAGCAACTGGTGCTGCATCTGTGATTGGAGGAGCAACTGGTACTGCATCATCAACTGGTGCTGCCACAGTGACAGGGGCTTCAGTTTCATCAGGAAGAGGAGGGTCTGCTTGATCATCTTCAACGGTGGTGGGAGTGGTCGCTTGGACTTGGCCACCCGGCAATGTAGTCGTGGGAACTGGGACTGTTGTTGCTACAGGAGGGCTAACAACAGCTGGATTTTCGGGTTCCAACTCATCAAGGATTCTTGCTGAGTTGGCATAGGAGAGAGTCATAGCTATCAGGAAAAGATAGACAATGGCCTTGAGTGCAGTAGTGGTGACAAAGAGAGGTTTAGCCATTTTGAGTTTTGATTCTCTAAAAGAGCTAACTGCTGTTTAACGGTATATGTAAGACGTGAGGAATGATGTGTGATGCAGGAGCAGGAGTCTATTGTGGTTATATATAGTTAAGAGGAGACTCCAATGAGAGTGGAGCTGATATGGTGGAGTTGGTGTACGCCTTCTCTTTTGTTGTGTGTTCTGGTTGTGATGCCAAATTTCTGGGTGATATGAGCATGATTTGCTGCATTTGACTAATAGTTGAAATATGGACACCCTGAATTGGATAGACACCTTTTTTCTTTGCTTGTCCAGATGCTAATTACAATTTTTTTTTTTGTAGCAGATCACAAAGGGAAGTTGTGATATTTGAGAGCAGGTACTCTACTATGCAGGATGATTAGGTTAAAATAATGTCTTCTCTATTAGGCCTAGCAAGGATCAGAAATTGCCTGCATTAAGGTTTGGCTAACTAGGGATTCAAGTTTGAAAATAACATGATATATAGTCATTGCTATATTTTTTAGTCCATAAGTTGATAATTAATGAGTTTCCTGCATGTTCCTTACACCCTACTATCTACATATACAGTCATTGAGATTTTGGATAATACTGGGTTATCTGGTGTTGGTAAAGAGGGCAATAAAGATCATGTCCAGCAAGCAGTAAGATCGTGATGTATACTTGTGAAATTTCAAATTCAAGAAGGTTCTCAGAAGGTATAAAATTAGACCTGCACAGTTGATGACCTTCTCAAAATTAGTCCTTAGAAGCAGCTTCGGGGATGTATTTTGCTTTCTGAAGATTAGGAACTTACCGAATGATTTAAGAGCAAACAGATAAAGCTGAAGCAGGAGTAACATTCTCCATTTCTAGACCTGCAATTCATTTGTGAAAAGCTGATAAACTATATAAACTGGTGTTCAGGTCCACAGCCCATTACATGAAAACAACCGGTAAAATTCATTGGTCAATTGCAAGGCTTGTATTTGCGAACGTCCTGGGTTCGAACCTCAAGAGTACTAGCCTGTTACATCCGGATGTTCAGTAGATCCTGGGATTAGTTGTGGTGTGCGCAAGCTAGCCCGGACATCCAGAGTTATAAAAAAAAAAACAAAACAAAACAAAATAACTGGTAAAGCAATCGCACTGCAGCTGATACAAATCACTATGAGTTATAACTTCACCATTAACACTGCACTTTCCATCTTTCCATTAGTCTGGCAACAAAAAATCCTTCTGTCTCCATAACATTTTTTCCCGTTACAATTCCGAATTCTAACTCTTGCAAGGCAGCTCTAGCCGGAAATGATACGCCAATGTTGGAAACTCCAAGTGTTTGGTGTCACACTCAGCAAGAATGTTATTTTCTTGTGATGTTTCTGGTGGTGTAGGCCTGTACTTGAACTGCCAAGGGTTCGAGCAAAGGATGAGTGGTTGATAAAATTCAAGCAAGCAAACCAAACTCAGCATGGAAGAGAGCTAGCCCCTTTCATGTTGTGAATTTGTGGTAAAATTTATATTTTGGTGACCAACCTTGATCACTTGTAAAGCTAGAAGAGAAAGGGAGAAGTAGCATTGTTATTCTACATAATTTATATATATTAGAGGTGGGTTGTAGTTGTGGTTGTTTATATAAGTTTGTTTTATTTGGAAATGTATTAAAATAATATTTTTTATTTTAAAAAAATTATTTTTAATATTAATATATTAAAATAATTCAAAAATATAAAAAATATTAATTTCAAACAAATAAAAAAATAAAAATTTTAAAATATAAAAACAAACAAATTTTGTTTTTTAACTACTATAATTAGCACTCTCGTCCTGAACATTCTTCAATTGCGTTTAGAATCCTTCAAAAATGCATCTCTTCCTTCTTTTCTCTCCATTCACTTTTTTATTTTTTTTTTCAAACAAGTTATTATAGAAAATAAATTAAAATTAACCGAAGTTATTAATATTTATCGAGAAATCCACAACCGTGGTAGCAGAATAAATAAATAATTTCAATGCTTCATGTTGTGCTCATAATAAAAGCTAACCTTCTATTTCATAGCAATAGAAAAAAGTTCATTTGTCGATATAAGATCAATACATAAATAAAGTTGGCCGCATTAATTTATAAGGCTCGCCTTTGAGTTGACCCTTCTCTTTTCAAAAATCATTTTGTTTCACTTTCCATTTTTAAGAACTAAATTCGGAAACAAAAATAATAATAAAATCTTCTTTTGTTCTTTTTTGTTTTCAAAAACATAAGAACCAACACTCGATTGTTAAAGTTTTCAAAGCCTAACAAATTAGTTTTAAAATTTTTATAATGATGGCAGTTGGTTTCGTAGTTTTTTCATAAAATAAAATTTTTAATTTTAAAAAAACTAAAATCAGAAAAAAAAAAAAAACAGTGATACCAAACAACTCTTTGATTATCAGCACACTTTGTATGAATACATTTGTTTTATATAAAATATTTTATAATAAATGTCTTTCTGATTTTTTTTCTATAGATTTTTTTTTAAAATTTAATTAATATCAAATACTTTAGTACTATACTGTAAATTAAGTTTATTTATTGAAAAATATTTTCATTATTTTACAAATAATAATTAACTTGTAATATCATTTAATTATTATTATTATTATAACTTTCATCATTACTAATATTATTATCGTTAGTATTATCAATAATTACTATTATAATTACTAAATAATTTATTCTCGCTCTCACTCATCACTACCAGCGCCACAATTATATATTTTTTTGCATTATCCGTGAAGTAAAATATTTTACAAGTAACGAATGCCCCTTGTCCAATAAAAATTAGAAGCACGGTTCGGTCTTAGATAAGCTATCTGGGTTTAGGGTCTCAACTCCAAGCCCGTTTTACTTGGGCTGTCCTTGTAATGATAGCTGATGGCCCGAGTCTTGAGTCCATTACAAACGGTTCGCATTCTCACGTGCCAAGTCAATAATCAGACGACAAGTGATTTTTGTCGCAGAAATCCAGTCTCTCTAACTAGCTCTCTTCTTTAAACTTTAAAACCCTAAAACCCCGATCCCCACCATTTCACTCCCACTCCAAAACCCAACATTACCATGTACCTCTACAGCCTCACTCTCCAACGAGCTACCGGAGTCGTTTCCGCCATAAACGGCAACTTCTCCGGCGGGAAAGCACAAGAAATCGTAGTCGCTCGCGGCAAAGTTCTCGATCTCCTCCGACCTGACGAGAACGGTAAGCTACAAACAGTTCTCTCTGTTGAAATATTCGGTGCTATTCGCTCATTAGCTCAGTTTAGACTAACTGGAGCTCAAAAAGATTATATTGTTGTTGGTTCTGATTCGGGCAGGATTGTAATTTTAGAATATAACAAGGAGAGAAATGTCTTTGACAAAATTCATCAAGAAACTTTTGGAAAATCTGGCTGTCGCCGAATTGTTCCGGGTCAGTATTTGGCTGTGGATCCGAAAGGAAGGGCTGTTATGATTGGTGCCTGTGAGAAACAGAAGCTAGTTTATGTTTTGAATAGAGATACTGTTGCTAGGCTAACCATTTCTTCGCCTTTAGAGGCACATAAGTCGCATACTATATGTTACTCAGTATGTGGTGTTGATTGTGGGTTTGATAATCCGATTTTTGCTGCGATTGAGTTGGATTATTCGGAAGCTGATCAGGACTCGACAGGGCAAGCTGCTAGTGAAGCGCAGAAGAATTTGACATTTTATGAGCTTGATCTGGGGCTTAATCACGTGTCTAGGAAATGGTCTGAGCAGGTTGATAATGGCGCTAATATGCTTGTTACAGTACCTGGAGGTGGTGATGGGCCAAGTGGTATTTTAGTTTGTGCGGAGAATTTCGTGATTTATAAGAATCAAGGGCATCCTGATGTGAGGGCTGTGATTCCTAGGCGTGCTGATTTGCCTTCTGAACGTGGGGTTTTGATAGTTTCTGCAGCAACACATAAGCAGAAATCGATGTTTTTCTTTCTGTTGCAGACTGAGTACGGTGACATTTTTAAGGTTACATTGGATCATGAGAATGACAAGGTTAAGGAGTTGAAGATTAAGTATTTTGACACGATCCCAGTTACTTCTTCGATATGTGTGTTGAAATCAGGGTTTTTGTTTGCTGCATCAGAGTTTGGGAATCATGCATTGTATCAGTTTCAGGCCATTGGGGAGGAAGAGGATGTGGAGGCCTCATCTGCTACTTTGATGGAAACTGAGGAAGGCTTCCAGCCTGTTTTTTTCCAGCCAAGAGGGTTAAAGAATCTTGTTAGGATTGACCAGGTTGAGAGCTTGATGCCTGTTATGGACATGAAGGTTGCTAATCTTTTTGATGAAGAAACCCCTCAGATATTTTCACTTTGTGGGCGTGGTCCTCGCTCCTCATTGAGGATATTGAGGCCTGGTTTGGCTATTAGTGAGATGGCTGTGTCACAGCTTCCTGGTGTACCAAGTGCTGTTTGGACTGTGAAAAGGAATGCTAATGATGAGTTTGATGCATATATTGTTGTGTCCTTTAACAACGCAACTCTTGTGCTTTCAATTGGAGAAACAGTTGAGGAAGTTAGCGATAGTGGGTTTCTTGATACCACACCTTCCCTTGCTGTTTCTTTAATTGGTGATGATTCTTTGATGCAAATTCACCCAAATGGCATAAGACATATTAGGGAAGATGGGCGTATTAATGAGTGGAGAACTCCCGGAAAGAGGACAATTGTGAAAGTTGGCTCTAATAGACTTCAAGTGGTTATTGCTTTAAGCGGAGGAGAGCTTATATATTTTGAGGTGGATATGACCGGTCAGCTAATGGAGGTGGAGAAGCATGAGATGTCTGGAGATGTGGCCTGTTTGGACATTGCCCCTGTTCCAGAAGGAAGACAGAGGTCTCGATTCCTAGCAGTTGGTTCGTATGATAACACCATCCGCGTCTTGTCTTTGGATCCTGATGACTGTATGCAGATTCTGAGTGTGCAAAGTGTTTCGGCGCCTCCAGAATCCCTCCTGTTTCTTGAGGTTCAGGCATCAATTGGTGGCGAAGATGGTGCTGATCACCCTGCCAGTCTTTTCCTCAATGCTGGTTTGCAGACTGGGGTTCTATTTAGGACAGTGGTGGATATGGTGACAGGCCAGCTTTCTGACTCCCGTTCCCGGTTTTTGGGGTTGAGGGCCCCAAAACTTTTTGCCATTAATGTGAGAGGACGACGTGCGATGCTGTGCTTATCTAGCCGACCTTGGCTTGGTTATATTCACCAAGGGCATTTTCTATTAACACCCCTTTCATATGAAACTCTTGAATATGCTGCTTCATTCTCATCTGATCAGTGTGCAGAAGGTGTGGTTGCTGTTGCCGGGGATGCGTTGAGGATTTTTACAATTGAGAGATTGGGAGAAACATTCAATGAAACTGCAATACCTCTGAGATACACTCCAAGAAAGTTTGTGCTTCAACCTAAGCGGAAATTGTTGGTCATTATTGAGAGTGATCAAGGAGCGTATACAGCAGAGGAGCGTGAGGCAGCAAAAAAAGAGTGCTTCGAAGCTGCTGGAATGGGGGAAAATGGAAGTGCCAATGCTGAGAGGATGGAAAATGGTGATGATGATGAAAAAGATGACCCCCTATCTGATGAGCAGTATGGTTATCCAAAGGCTGAGGCAGACAGGTGGGTTTCCTGCATTAGAGTACTTGACCCAAGGTCAGCTACTACTACTAGCTTGCTGGAACTTCAGGACAATGAAGCTGCTTTTAGCGTATGCACTGTAAATTTCCATGACAAGGAGCATGGAACTCTCTTAGCTGTTGGTACAGCCAAGGGACTGCAGTTTTGGCCCAAAAGAAGCTTAATTGCTGGGTTCATTCACATTTATAAATTTGTGGATGATGGTAAAAGCCTGGAACTCTTGCATAAGACACAAGTAGAAGGAGTTCCACTTGCTATGTGTCAGTTTCAGGGAAGATTACTTGCGGGAATAGGATCAGTGCTGAGATTGTATGACTTGGGGAAAAAAAGGTTGCTTAGAAAATGTGAGAATAAGCTGTTCCCCAACTCCATTGTCTCTATTCACACCTATCGTGATCGGATTTATGTGGGGGACATTCAAGAAGTATGTTTTTCTAAAATACCTTTAATCCGTGTATATATTTCTTTTAGATATTTGTTCATTTTGATATACATTTTCATGTACTGATGTCCTACTTTTCCTCCTAATGCGATGATGTTTTTCGTATCTATTTTGCAGTCATTTCATTTCTGCAAGTACAGGCGGGATGAAAATCAGCTTTATATTTTTGCTGATGATAGTGTTCCAAGATGGCTTACAGCATCATACCACGTAGATTTTGATACCATGGCTGGTGCAGACAAGTTTGGGAATATCTACTTTGTGAGGTTGCCACAGGATGTTTCTGATGAGATAGAAGAAGATCCAACTGGCGGAAAGATAAAGTGGGAGCAGGGAAAGCTTAATGGAGCTCCAAACAAGGTAGAGGAGATAGTACAGTTTCATATTGGTGATGTGGTTAATTGCTTGCAGAAGGCATCTCTAATTCCAGGCGGTGGAGAATGCATTATGTATGGGACAGTGATGGGGAGCGTGGGGGCCCTACTTCCATTCACCTCTCGAGATGATGTTGACTTCTTTTCACACTTGGAGATGCATTTGAGACAAGACCACCCACCTTTGTGTGGAAGAGATCATATGGCATATAGGTCTGCTTATTTTCCTGTTAAGGTAAGTCATATAGGTGGTTTCATTTGATCATAGTTTCTCAACACCAATTTAAAATGTTACTAAAACCACTGAGTTGTTTCAAACAGGAACAATTCGTTGCATGTACATATTTTTCATAGTAATGTATTTGTTTTTTTTTTTTTAAAAAAAAAAACTCCTGTCTTCATATTTTTATGTAGACTTTTTAAGCCATGCTGCTACCTGGTATTTTCTGAAAGAATGCTAAAGTCTTAGGGCAATTTTGCAGGATGTGATCGATGGAGATCTATGTGAGCAGTTCCCGACCTTGCCGCTTGATGCACAAAGAAAAATTGCAGATGAGCTGGACAGAACTCCTGGGGAGATACTCAAGAAACTTGAAGAAGTTCGAAACAAGATCATCTGAGGAAGGATTAAGTTGAAGGTGCCCCCTTTCCCCTTGTAAATATTGTGATCATCTTATTTTCTAGTTCAATATGCATTTGCACGGTTGTTTTAGATATTGCATGAATGAGACATATTTCCATGAATGCATGATAATGTATCCGTGGGTTCTTTTGGGATTCAGATTTGAAACTATACATGAACTTTTTGTACAATAAAAAAGGCTATGATGTGAAGAGTGTTGGGTTATTGAGGTAGTCACCCATGGAATATAATAAATAGGCATAAGAAGTCAATTAAAAAATTAAGTGAGATAAGGGAGAAGATGGTGCATCCTAGTTTTGCGTTAATTTTGATGAGCAAGTGTTGTTGATGAAGGCTCTTATTCACCCTTTCATTTGTTCTAAAAATGTACTTGTATTTAAAGTATACTTGAACTGATATATTTAATGTTTATGGTTGGAGTTTTTGGCCAACCTCCCTTCTGCGGAAAGCTTGTCTGTGCTCTGCTGAACCTGTGATGTGGCTAACTTCTTTCTTTGGATTTTTAAATACCTTTTGGTTTGTAAAAAGAGAAGAAAAAAACTTCTTACACCTGCTTTAAATTGATAAAAATGATTTTTTTTTTTAAATTATAGGTTATTTGGTAATTTTTTATTTTTTATTTCATTCTTTTACAGTGTCAAAGTCCATGTTCCATGTCAACCAATAAGTTTAGAAGCCTGCATCATATGGAAGATTGCTGGAGCGACCCTTGAAGAAGTGCACTTTATGATTGAACCCTCAGGAAAGGGGTTTGATTTTTGACCTTCTGGCCCTTCTATGAGAGGCTAGAAGATTTCAATGTCAACCCTCTTCTCCATGCATTGGTTCTATCAAAACCTGTTGGCACAGGACCTGTATAGATAGTAACCTGAGTGTGGTTTTATTTAGTTCCCTGCAAATGCAAGTGGGCAACCTTCACTTTTTCTATAAGCAAATAGGAAATTGGTTTGCTTGCATGCAGTGCACCACGTTCTGCAAACCTAATGTGTGCTGGTGGTTTTGGCATGTTGTGAACCCTAATTATGGCTGAAGGTTAATACTTGCAATCATTGTCCACCTGGTGGCATGTCATTGACCTTGTGGCTGGAAGTGGCTCGTTACATGGGGCATATGTAAGTCTAGATGGTTAGCACTCACTGGTTAAAGGTTTCCATGCCAATCAGTTTGTAAAATTTCAGTTGAAGAAGTCTTCTTGCTTTGGGTTCTTCCATTTTTCTGAATTTGCAATCTTTCTCACTGTGAATTGGTGATGCTGGAGGCTTATTTGCGACACTCTCAATGCAAGAACCTATCAGAACACAATCTTTATATGAACAAGCTTCTAAGATGCACGCTAAGAATTGCAAGTTTTTTTTTTTCCTTCCCCATTTTGGATGTGTCATTGTGCAACGTTGGGAATTATCCTTTACTGGAATGCTAATTGGCTACAAGTATTGTTTTAGTGCATTTAATAAAAGGATAGATTTGGGATGTTAGCCTCAAAGCTCAAATGCCTTTTAATTTCCACAACTTTGATTCTCTTGTTTCTGGGTGTTAAACAAAATAAAAATTCAGTCGTTGCTTGGCTTTAATGTACTGGGATGCCATGCATGTAATTCATGGCCTTGCTGCAATCTGATCTACAACTTTGAAATGTGTTTTAGCAGATAATTTCGAACAAGTGGAGGCCTAGATGATGATTTCTGCTAACTCATGTGCATACATATGCATCTGCATTAACAGCAGTTACATCTATGAATTTAGATTCTAACATGCTATGTGGTCTGATGATAGAGAACACGGTTGTGTATGTGCAGGGGTCGTTGTATCTGAATTAATGATTGCTTTCTGTTAGTCACAGCGAGGTGAAGTGCTCTGGGCATCAGCTTTTCTAATTGAGGTAAAGATAATTTTTTTGAACAACAGCTAGATAGTGATGGAGGTTGATGCTAGATCAGTTTTCGTTGGTGATGAAGAAGTCGTTGTACTTAGAGAGAGCTTAGTTTGTTGTAAGATAAACAGACAGTTGCAATGTCAATCTCCAAGATGGTAATATGTTATCATTTGTGAATTTGATGGTTGCGTAGATTTGTTGTTTTAAGTAGAAACGGGCAAAGAATTTTAAACTGATGGATTAATGCAACCACCAGAGCATTGCGTAGAAAATATGAAAGGTAGGTTGGATCTGCTCCCCACTGTGTGCTCGCTTTTTCCACAATTTTTGGATCCATTCGTTGTCGTGTTGGGGTCCATAGTTTTGATCGTGCTATTTTAGGCCCTTCATCTGGTTAAGCTCTTCTATTCTCTCTTTATTTTTTTCCTTATCCCACCGGAAACCTACCTGCCTACCTCGAGATTCTCTCATCTACAGTGTTGGAATTAGTTGAATTAATCATGAATTTTTTATGCGATTTTTAAGCATCATAGCCTATCAACTAGAATTGGATATAGACAATCATCTAGGTGGTGGCATAGTGTTTAGAACTTGGAATAAAGAGGTTTGTTTCCTCTGTGGTTTGAGGTTCAAGCCTTATGGTTGTATATATGATGATCACTAGAGGTTTATATGGTTATTAATTTTAGAGCTTGTGGAATTAGTCGAAGTGTATTTAAACTAGTTTAAAAAAAACAAAACAAAAAAGAAGAAGAAGAAGAAGAAATAGGTCGACCATTTTTTTGATCCTACAAGTTACTTACATTTACCTGAGAAGTGAAATTAGCTAATGAACACGTTCTCAAACTCAAGATAGTTTACCGCTATGAAATTAAGGTAAGATATGTAAAACAAAACAAACTTTTCGTACAGATGATGTTTAGGAGAGTGAATTAAGCATAATCAGAGGCCATTTTATTTTTATGTAATTAAAAGGTCCCTATCTCATAGTCTTAAGGTCTTAAAGTTAACTTTAGGTGGAACTGTCCGGTCCAACAGCGACAATTGATGCATCTCATGCCATAACTTAGGCTGACTTTTTTTTTTTTTTTTGACTTTGCTCATTTTGCAACGGAAATTCGACCGAGCACTCGTCAAATTGAAGAATAAAATCTTTCCCAGGAGAGGATCATCATCATCATCACCACTGAATTTCTTGCTCTTGTTTAGACTTGGAAGGAGCATCATTCATACGTTTTTGCTCCATCTCCAATCTGGTATTTCCAAGATGAGTTCTGTTCCCTAACCAGTCGATAATGTCTCCAAAAACTATGTCACGGTTTTCTACTGGTTCTCCATAGAGGAGACCGTGCCACATCTCAGGATACAGCTTAATGGTCTTGTCTGAACTTGAAGCTACACTGAAGAGTTTCTCGCTTACAGATTTATCTGTCACTTTATCTTCTTCACCGTGCAGAACTAGAAATGGCAACGACACTTCTTCAAGCCTCTGCTCAAGATCCAAGCTAATTCTTAGAAGTTCATGGCCGGTATTCAAGCGAGGTGTCCCTTTGTAGCAATGTGGGTTCTCTCTAATCTGTAATTAAGACATCATTAATAAATTAATGCATCGTTTTAGTGGAAAAAGAATTTAATTATTAGTAATAAATATTTGGAAAGAAATATACCTGCTGTCTTACTTCAGGTAGTTTAAAGGCAACATCCACGATATCCTTAGTTGGGATTATTTTCCAAGTTGGAATGACACTGCAAAGATTTCTTAAAATAGTAATTACCATTTGAGGTGGCTTCACATCATCTGCAATCTGTAAATAAAATCAAGATCATCAGAGTAGATTCCCATGCCTTTAGAATGGGTCCAAACAGCTTATAGAGGACCAAATCAATAAAATGATAGTAAATATTGCCTGCCTAACCAAGTTCTGCTAAGTTTTGTTGACAGTTGAAAGAGTTTTTTTTAGCTGTCTTTTGTTGTGACCGTTGACTAGTAGGATTGAATTGAACCTGAAGGTTCTCGGAGACAGTGTTTCCGTACTGTTTGTAGTTGTCGCACAGGTAAATCGCTCTTCTTTTGTTATGTTCGTTTGCATCAAAATTCTAGCCAGCTGCTTTAGTTTTTGTTTTCGTTTAAGTTTATTATCATACTCAAAATAAAAATAAAAAAAACAGAGGGGAGAAGTAAAGTAACAAGAACTGGATCCAATTCTGGAGGAAGACCATGGATATATATATATATATATATATATATATATATATATATATATATATATATATATGTAAGGAAAAGCTACCAAACGAGCTTGTCACTTTGAAAAAAAGGAAGTAATCTGAGAGAGATGACAAAGGGTGAATTCCAAGAGAAGAGGACATGATATACAAAGTTACCTTACACATGGGTGCCACCAACACTGCACCGTCCCAAAAATCTGGCTTCTTTCTGTGGAGGAGCAAAGCAACTGCTCCACCCAGGGATTCTCCTAACAGATATCTCAACCTCCCCTTGTTCTCTTGTTTCTCTAAAATCAAACAAAAACAAAAGTCCGGTCATAAAAAATTCTTCAAAACAGCTGATACATCAAACAAATCACATGTTACAAGGAAAAATAAAATAAAATCTGACCACATATGCTTGTAAAATGACTTGAGCAATCATTGATGACAAGATCCATGTTTTCTACATAGCCTTGTAAACCGGCTGATTTTCCATGGCCTTCATAATCCATACCATACACTGCAAAACCTGCCTTTGCAAGGCGAATAGCGGTGCCTGGAAAATTATAATGAAAGCACCCCTTAGCATTGAAAGACCAATTTTCTTTAACATGTTTAGAGCCTTAACATGTAGATTTAATTTGCAGATACTCACTATTCATGGTGACGCTGCATTCCATGGCATAACCATGGCAAATAAAGATCAACGCTTTTGGTTCTTGGTTCATGGGAATCCATTTGCATGTGAAAAGCTTCATTCCTCGAGAATTCAACACAAGCTCCTATAAAAATTCACAAAAGAAAACAGTTTCAAAATTGATAAAAAGAATAATAATAATATAATTCAAAAACAAAAATAACAAATGAACTATGGCCACATAAACATTAAGCATGAACTTATCTAACCTCATCATATCTGACATTCCCAGTCTCTCCTGCCTGAAAATATTAAACCCGAAAAGGAAAAGGAAAGAAAGAAAAAGGTAAATAACAAAACAACAAGAAACAAACAGAAACAATAGAGAAACAGATTTTCCAGATAGAGAGCTATACCATGACGTTGAAGGATATCCCGGAAACCTGAAACTTGATGCCAAAAAATCTCAGGGAACCGTTGTTTTGTATGAATAGAAAACTGGGATTTTGATGAGCTGGTGTAATATGTATATATATAGATGTTGAGAACAAGACTAAGCTGACAAAAACAGGGTTTTGATAAAAGATTAAAATATAACAAGAAAATGTTCTATAAAATCCTAGATAAGGAAGGAAATAGAAGACATACAAGGAATACAGAGGCAGAGAAAGGAAAGAAAGTTGATTGTTAGAGTTATCCTCAGAATCTATCAGCACTTCATATTTATAGCTGTTTTGTGACCGTACTTGGATAATTTTAAACCTGACAACTTGCTCGTGGCTGTCACCGTAAATTAGCGGGGAAAGGTGTTGTCTTCAGAATCTATCAGCACTTCATATTTATAGCAGTTTTGTGACCGTACTTGGATAATTTTAAAACTGACAACTTGCTCGTGGCTGTCACCGTAAATTAGCAGGGAAAGGTGGAAAAGCGGAGTAACTGTATTGGAATTTCTATAATTTCATATTTCATATTTGGATTTGATTCTTCTTTGCTTAGATCATGCAGTGCTGTGGCATGGATAAGCAACTTGCCTTGGTGGAATTTCTACCATATTTAAATTAGAAATCAAGTCATTATCCTTCATAACTGCTTTTTGGTCAATGGTTTTCGCGCGCTATGCCTTTCTTGGTGTGTCTTAACTCTTAAGGGAAGCCTCAGGCACTTTCCTTTGCCGGCTGGGAAGGTCATCTGTCCCTTTAAAGAGAAAGAGAACGTACTGGTGCCAGGGTAATTCAAGTTTTTATCGTTACAAATCCGTAGTGGGCAATAAATTAAAAAAAAAAGAGAGAGAGAATACCATATTAGCCCCATACCTTGAATTTCATATATGAGATATAGATGTTTTGATCGTTCATCGACAAGAAAAGGAAAAGAAAAGGAAGGGGAGATTTTCGATCCTTTCTGTCTGTTCTTACAGAAGTTCGACCACAGTTTTCTGTGACGTCAAGAACATGGACCTGTAACAATAAATTTCTAGCAGTGTGCCTACTAAGAAATCCTTAAAAAATATGAATGATCGATGATTTATAACTAGTGGTATTATTAAAAGAATACAAGATTATTTTCCCAGAATTACATAAAGATTTCTATAATCTATCACTGGCTAGTTCTACGTGGGTCTCGCAGACATTAACTCTTGGGTCCTATCATGCACGCTTATTTTTTTTTTGTAATTGAATGTTTCAAATTGCATCGGCAATTTGGCCACCATATGAATATTATTTTTTGTAATTGAATGTTTCAAATTGCATCGGCAATTTGGCCACCATATGAAACCAGTTTCGATAAGATCATAAGCTTTTCGTATGTTATTATCCATAACTCACCCGAGACGGCGGCAGCTTTGACCTCGTGATTTTTTTTCACTGCCTGAATTACTTCGCGCTGCATAGACGCGCTTTTATCGCTCTGATACAAAAAAAAAAAAAAAAAAAAAAAAAAAAAAAAGAGAGAGAGCACGCCTTTCAAGGCTTGGACGGTATTATTAGTATACTAATTTACCAAGGTTCATCACATAAAGATTTAATCACCAGTAATTAATTATGGAACAAAGTTTTTTCTTGCTTTATGTATTCTTATACTAATCACCACTTCGAGATTAATTAATCTAGGTATCCAGCGCGTATATTTTTTACAATGTGCACAACACATTAGGGTTATAATTTTAAATTAAATTTAAGCAAGAGAGTTAATTCAAAGCTTGAATCGATTTGAGTTTTAAAAAATTAAATAAAAAAATTAATTTAGTTGAAAACTTAAATTAATTTATGATTTGATCAATTAGAATAAATACAGGTTAAAAATCTTTTGATTTTTTTTTAAATAATAAATAATTAGTACAATATTATTTTGAATTTTTTCAAAAAAATAAAAGGTTAACATGGGTTTGCTTTGTGACTTACGTCTTTGATTAAATCTACTCTTATTTTAGTTTTTAAAACTATGATTAATGTATATGTCAATAATAACATCTCGTTATGCTTATTATGTTGTATTAATTATTTACTTCTTGTTAAATTCTTAATGTACGATTCAATATTAAGATCAGCGGCAAATGCCAATCATATATCCAACAACAGTGATAATTGGTTGGCGTTTGCCCCTGATCTTGAGTGTAAGTTCGGTCCACTTCAATCAAACGTATGGTGAAGGCCAAACCATGGCAGATATAGTTATTAAATGACTACAAGGCTTGCACCATAGAGGATTTAGGAGGAACAGATAAATTGTAATCGTTGGATTTTGTGGAATCCAAACAACGTACGACAAACAGAAATATAAATGTTCGGTTCAAAACAATTGAGGTTTCCGTTTGTTTATCCCTTAATGGAGTTAGCCAAAGAACTGCAGATCTATTACTCTCTCAAATATCACTTGAATTACAGACTTGCTCCTCCAAGTCACAGTAAGAATGGCTAATACTGGCCCCTCAATGATTCTAGGTGGCCATAGAAAATCTATAGAGGACATCAAATCACATGTAACTTGTCCAAAACTTTGTTTCCTATGCATGTGGTAGTGATTATATGTCTCTGTGTGTTGCCGTAATACAAGCCCAATACAGAGATTTGCATGTTGTTTTCTGCTTGGACTGAAGGAGGACAACAACCGAAGATAATCCAAGTCTGGATCGGAAGATGTCATCCACGTATTCCAATGAAAAAGCCAAGAGAGAACCGAACAGGGATTGTATCTTCTCACCTCAAAACATCAATCCAACACCAGATAATATTTCCACGCGTTGTGGACTATCTCTGTTTGAGCGGTTTTCTTGTGTGATATTATGATTTCTACTCCATGGATATCATTGAGGAGATAGGGTCATAAGATTTTGTGGTGCTTCGCTTGTGAACTACGTGGTAGGGATTATTTGTCAGCTTCTCTGCAATCAAGTCGTGTTGGGATTATTTGTCAGCTTCTCTGCAATCAAGTCGTTTTGGGGCCTGCAATTATTTTCGATGGCACCAATGAGTGGAGTTCCCTGCTCCTTTTCTTCCTTCGAGGTTTCATTTTTAATGTGACAACTCGTTCTCAATACTACCAAAACAAAATGAAATTTAGTAATTCTCAATTGAGCATAAATTCCTTCTTATCAAATCTGTCGTAATCTTCATTTGCAGATTCATTTTACGTGATTTCCCTCGTCGAGGTTATAAGACACGATCACTTCAATGCAGTAGAAGCAGCTAATCAAGATCAAAATAGAATTCCTGTGCAACCAACTAGCTAGCGTCCATGGTCATCAATTCCCAATTTCAATATAGTTTTTTATTTATGGCTAACGTAACCGTTGAATTATTTGAACCCCGTGCTGAGAGAAAGCGAAAAGTCAACCATAATTAATTAAGAGGAATACTAGCCGTAGTCTCTTCAACTAGGGTGCTCGCGTGAGAGAAGAGGAGGAAAGGCATATACTGGTATATTTATTTCTTGTCAAGTGATCGAAGAAACAAAAACACATGCTGATCAATTTGTCAAATAAAGACAAATATTAAAATCCCAAATCATTCCACGATACGTGCATAAGATTTTCATAAATTTCTTAGTTGATCAGAAATTAATAGCTCTTGTCCTTGATTTGAAAAATAGGTTCGATCTCAAAGTGCAATACCTAATTTAAAAGAATAATAATACAAGCAGTCTGTATTCTGCATGTGTTTAATTCCTGTCTTTCCAAAAGATCCCGACTCAATTCTAAAGATATGGATCGAAGAAAGAAAAGAACGAAGAGCATGACACCATTAGGAATACAAGCCCTCCATTGTTTTTCTTCAATATCGTTGTCAGTGAAGACTTTCATGGCAGCCATGAGGAATACAAATTGTAGTGGTTAGCGCTTGCCACCACCAGCTGGCAGTTCCTAACCTAATGAAAAATACTAGAGATCCGATAAGATTTAAGAGGATAGAAAGTATCTTACATATTCTTTCTTTACCGCGACGTCTATGTTATTGAATGGATGTAACTTCGAGGGATTCTCTCTCTCGGATTCTTTTTTTCTCGGAGAGTTGAACATTGGCTCGATATTGTCCTATTGTCGCTCCAAAATCCCTTGTCTTTATTCATTCGCTTCGCACTTGTACATCTCTTAAAGTCTTCGAGTATAGTTGGTTTAGGTAATAGAGGTAAAAATATCTCATTTATTTTTTCTAGGAATATGAACCAAACAGTAACTTGATGGAAACATGGAGCATTATTTATACTGTTGGATTGTTTAGCTATATAGTATGTTTTGCTTACGATATATATATATATATATATATATATATATATATATATATATATAATCATAAACTAGCTTATTGATGCGTGCTCTCGTTAAATCAAGCCAAAAAGTTAAAATACTTTTTTTTCTGTTTAGTTATAGGCTGCTGTTTGACTTGACAATTCAACCAATTAAATTTGGATGGGAGCATATCCACTATTTGGGATCAATTCAAATTGGTTAAGTGAATTCATCGAATTTTAATTTAATCTAACTAATATATAAAATATCAGTTTAATAATATAGTTTTCAATTTTACATCTTGTCTTCTCTTCTTTGTGTGTGTATATATTCTAACATTTTTATAAATAATTACTTCTTCTACATATATAAAATAGTTTATTGGCTGGCGTTTCATTACGAGTTAGACTAAATTTTTTAAAATATAAAAGTAAATATTGAGAACATGAAGAATTTTTTTAAAATAATTACTAGCAAAAAACAGACTATAATACGTCAGCATACATTGCCTCATGAAAAAAAACACAACAGCGCATCTGATAACATGACAAAAGGACATATTTGGCCGCCAGAAAGGTCTGCATGTGCCATCCAAACACCGCAGACAACAACTACTCACTGGCATGTGAACGTGACTTGTCAATATTTTTTTTGAATAAAATAATTGTTTTCTAAAATAAAAATACAAAAACATTTTTCATGAATTGAAAATTATAAAAAAAATACAATGAAAATACACAAATACCCTAACACATATGCTTTGATTTTTTGTCTTTTTATAAGAGTATAATAGTATTTCTCCTATATTTCAAAGTGCAAATAAAATAAAATAAAATAAAAATCTTTAGTCAAAAACTTTTTTTTTAACTTTAGAGATAAATAAGTATTTAACTATTTGAATATTTTTTAAAAGACTAAAAAACTCAAGAAATTATCAAATCCAGGTACAAAATCATATTTTTACTACAAAAACAAAATAAAAAATATTAACATAATCCTAAACAATCTTTTAATGATTGATAGATTAATTGTAAAGATCAAAACACCCCAATATCATTACATTTTTTTTCAACTCAAAGACAACAAATAATTTTACTATAGTAATCATCAACAGTAAACTAATAGTAAAAAACCCAAAAAAAGCTAAGAGTTTTTGTTAATGTTAATGTTAATGTTCTGGGTTCCTTTCAAGGTATCCCAGAAATAAACAACTCAAATAAACTACACAAATATTCACAGCCCGAGTTCACAATGATATTAAATTAAGGCCTAGTAATGAAATATTCGTCGACCATGGCAAATTTTTTGCTGTAAGAACTCTGTCAAAGACTTGGAAGATCTGAAGAATTCAGTTTTTCAAAAAATCGGAAGCAAACAAGTGCCCTCATGATTGGATCCAGGGATCGAAATCAAATAATTACGTAGCTGGGCCTACAAATACACATATCAACTGATAGAATAAATATCGCGGCCCATGCTGATCCATGCTGATGAAATCATCTTTGGGCCCAAATCTAACGAAATATTTTCTCAGGAGACTGGGCTAATCTGATAAAACTGAAGACTCGAAACCCAGCCCATTATCTCCCGCGCTCGATAAGTTCCTCAAAACCCTACGCTTATTTAGGGTTTCCGTAACCACCGAGAGGTAACACAGACAGCCGCACAGCCGTTGCCGTTGCCAGAGAGGGAGACGAAGCAATGGGTAACAAATCAAGAAAATGTCAAATCATTTGATTTTGATTAGGGTTTTGCTGTTGTTTATTTCGACTTATGATTTATGATTTTTGTGAATGACAGCAAGAATCAAGGTTCATGAGTTGAGAAACAAATCAAAGGCAGATCTTTTGGCTCAGTTGAAGGATCTCAAAGCGGAGCTTGCTCTCCTTCGCGTTGCTAAGGTCACCGGAGGTGCTCCTAACAAGCTCTCCAAGATGTAAACACTCACTATCCCTTCACCTCTCTTTTTCTGCCTTTCTGTGTTTTAGTTTTTTCACTTAAATGGATTGATTGATGGATCTAGTTCTGTGCTAAGTTTAATGGGTTCTTTTCTGGGTTCTTACGTATGGATATAGGCAGTGTTGGTTTGTCTTTTTTTATTTTTTGAGCTTCCAAGCTGGATTTGCTCTTATTGATTAGCTCAGGATCGACTTTAAGCTATATCAACGTGCTTTATTGATTTTGGCAGCGTCTGGTGTCATTTTGGGCTGCTTTCTGTAACAAAATGAAAAATGAAAATAATTTGTTTTCAAAAAATGTTTAAGTGATATCAAGTATCTAGCCTGCCATTTTTTTGGGGGATGATGGTTTTTCTTTTGAAATTCAATATACAAGGCAAACGTGAACCATCTTTTTTCTTGTTTCCGTGGAAAGAAAAAAATTGAAGGCCTAGTTGCATGATTGTTAAAATCCGGGTTTGGTGTAACCTTTTTTGACCATTAAGGTTTTAGTTCTATGAGCTATCAAGTAATGCTTCTTAATAACCAGTAAACCGACTGAAGTTATTAATCCTTGTTTTAGATATTGAATTCGCTAGCAAATATGTACGGTGCTTGTCATCTTTTTAGAACAGGAAACTTGACAAGTTTCTACCTCTTTGAAGTGATAAATGAGTTTTTCTTCTTTGGAAGTGAAAAATGCCTAGGTCTTATATAGGGCATGCACAACTACTTCATGTTTTCTATTTATCTGTAGTTGGTGTGCCTCATTGATATTGTTTTATTCATTGTTCAAATTGATATTTATGTGTTTTCTTTCTTGTTTGTGTTGGGTCTTGATGTGGGGCGCAGCAAGGTTGTGAGGTTGTCCATTGCACAGGTGTTGACTGTGATTTCACAGAAACAGAAGGCTATATTGAGGGATGCATACAAGAACAAGAAGCTTTTGCCCCTCGATCTTCGTCCCAAGAAGACCAGGGCCATCCGCAGGAGACTTACTAAGCATCAGGTATCACTTCACCTTTGTTGAACTATTGTTTTATACATGAAACATGAAAGTGTTGAGAAGGTTGATACATTACAGATACATGCTGGTAAGGATATACAAACAAGTTGTATAGCACTGGCGTATTAATTAGTAACTCAGGTTTAAAATTGTTAGTGACATGTTTGATTTGAAATGAGCCTTTAAAGGATCTTAGTCTTTGTACATATCTCATTTTCAATGCGTAAGAAACAAAATACCGAGCCATTTTAATGTATATATTTATGCCTTCTTGCATGACGTCTTGATATGCCTGTTTATGCAGCTATCATTGAAGACTGAGCGCGAAAAGAATAGAGAGATGTACTTCCCAATGAGAAAGTATGCTATTAAGGTGTAGGGTGCTTCCGTAGCATAGGCTATTTTGATTTCTTTCTTGAACCTATTTTGTTGACAAGTTTTGATTTTGATGGTATTTGTGAACTGGAGTTGCTCCTTTTTTCAAATTTATGCTTTTATACTTTTGGGGAGGGTGTATCTCTAAACAAGAAGCTAGATTTATCTTGGAGTTGCAGCTGAAGAGTATTTCAGTTCATTTGTTTGTGAAATCGCATGCGCAGCCTGTGTTTAGCAAGGTGGTCGTCTGAGCTCTTACAGTTGCAGTAATAAATAATAACTAGGGGTGTACACTTTTAATGGACACTTTATCAAACTAATTATGTGAGAAAAAATTGCCATAAACATATAAAAAATAGACACCTTAAATATAGAAAAATAGTAAAAAGAAAAAAAGGGAACTACTTTCAAGTAAACTCATGTTAAAATATAAAATTAAAGAGGAACAACCAAAAAAATCAATATTTATTGAAGAAAAGTTGCATGCAAATCTAACAGGTTGATAATAATTGCAAAGAATGAAAATATTTAACATAAAATAATCTACAGTTGTAAATGTTATGTTTCAATTATTCTTCAATCTTCATTTCCATTCTCGAGATCTAGCAAACCATCAGGCCATTCTCAAACTCCACCGCGCCGTACTCTATCCACTTTTGAAAGAAAATAGGTTGGCTGCTTTAACTAGGTGAACTACGGTGTGGATGGCGGGGAGGGGATGAGGGAGATGGTGGTGTGGGTTTACAGTTTTTCTTGGCAGGAGGACGATGAAGAGGGGAATTAATTCTCTGGGTGATGAAGTTGGCTACGGGTATGGTTGATAATTGCGATCGAAAAAACGAAAGAAAGGAAGTGCTTCGTTTTATTTTTATTTAATTTTAGTTTGATTATTTTTTAAAATAAAAACTGAATGAAATGAAAATAATCACCCTATAAAATAAGATTCAAGGTATTCCAAAAAAAATAATATGAAAAGATTAGTAATGACGATAATTATTATGAGTATCAACTTTAAATTTTAGTGTTATTTTAATTTACTAAACCCAAAAAAAGAAAGCAAAATTTTAATTATTAAAAAAATGTGTTCGTTTTTAATTTAATGTTTAATTATTAAAATAGATGAAAATATTATGAACAAAAAAATAAAGCATTAAATTAAATTCTAACAAAGATAAAAAAGAAAAGAAAAGAAATGAACATATTAATTATTGAAAGATTATGTTTTATGTGATCAATACAATAAAATCTTAGTAAGTTCTTGATGAATATCATTAAATTTTAGAATTATTATTATTTATATATTTTTTAAAAGTGTGATTTTTTTAAAGCGATGAAAAAAAAAACACTAACCACATGCGTAACAACAAATGATTGACTGGTAACCTTGAGGGATATAGCTTAACTGGTCAGACTCTAAATTTGTTTTCTAGATGTCAATAGTTCAAGTCTCATAAACTTCAGGGTCATTAAAGACTTACATGACTATTAATTTCAAGACTCGTAGGATTAATCGAGATACGTGCAAGTTGGCATGAACATCCACGTTAATAAAAAAAAAGTTATTATCTGGTTAATAGTAATAATTATAACAATATCATTTTATGTAAATCGAAAAATGCACAATAATAATCTTAAACCGAATGGATATTCTTCTTACCCCTCGAATCAATCCCTTGAAACATTTAATTAAAAACGATAGTTTCGGTTAATAATATTGATTTTAGTATTCATGTCATTATTCGAAATCTTGTACGCATGTGATATATGGTCCTGCATGTATATATACGAGTCCTATCAAGATAGGCGATAGATCATCTAATCTACTATTTATCAGCACACTTTTCAGTTTACACAGAAAAATTGTGATTTTTTTATTAGAAGAAGATGACTTTTTTACTCGTATTTTAGATGACACATAAAATTTATAAAGTCCAAAACTGGGGGAATGCTCCTTATGGTCAGACATTCCTGCGGCCATGAGGAAGAGCCTCCACCTTTCATTTTATTCTCATTTCAACTCTCTCGATTCTCAAGCTTTGGCGTTGCTTGTGACTAGCGCCTGTCTCCTTTATATATATATTTCTCCTGTGTATTTATCAAGCATTATCTATATTATTTATGTGCAGGAACCCTTATCTAAGGTCGTTAACCTCCTGTAGAATGCCATTCATTTGCCTCCAAAAAAAGGGTCAACATGTGCGCTTGGCTTGATATTTGAGATCTCAGAAAGTCAATGATCTCCATAATTTCTAGGTGGAATAAGGGTTTAAACCCCATAAAACAGATGAAAGCTTCCCCAGTTGAAGCAAAACTAGATAAATTCTCATGGTTGCTGAAGAATTGAGGTTGCCCATCAAAGTTAAAATGAATTGATGTCAGACGTCCCAGTCCTTACGCAATTCACAAGGAAAAAACTCGCCATAGAAGAATCTGCCAAGCAGCTACAAACAGAGCACCAGACTTAACTCACAGCCACTAATCACAGCCACTAAAGATATATATTTAATTTTGAGAATTTAAAACGATTAAAAAAGTTTGCATCTTGCTATGTTGAATGGCAGCTATGTCCCTTCTCCCAAGCCTCGGTCTCTTTTTGCTTGTCACAAACCACCAGGTGCATTTTTTTTTTTTTTTGAGTAGTTTGGTCAAAATAATTTTTGACAGTAGTTTATCATATTCATGAGTGCTTATCAAGCATACAGTCTTCTTAGAGAGTATAAACTATCGAATTCAATGACAGTTTCAAATTAATTACACGTCATTGTTTGGTCAAGAGGAAAGACAATCAGAAAAAAATTATGGGAAACATTTTAATATATTTACTTGACCGAGTGGAACCATTGATACTAGTGTGATTTACGCTAAAATAGTTGAACAATAGAAAGCCGAATCCTTGTTTTGCATGCTTGCAGTCATTTTCCCAGGAAACTTCAAGACGTTCGAATAAATCCCATGAAGTTAAAGTAAAAAACAATGCATCTTCATCTCCACATTTGGAGATCGAATGTTTTTTTAAACTTGAGGACCTAAGAACCTTGACCGATTACTTGAGCCCCGAGGACGTTTAGGGATTAGATTTATAGCTCCATTTGATTTTCAAAGTAGCTAGGTTGATAATCAGGAAGATGTGAATGCTACCATATATCAGAAACATGTGAATAAAAATTAGATAACACTCTGCTGAAACTGATATTTTTAAAGGAAAAGACTTTGAAAATGGCAAGAATCGAGCATTAGAGAATCAGTCTAACCCACTATATATATATAGTTTTTCCAGGCTGTTTCCAGCTTCCCTTTCTTCTCAACAAGCAATTAAAAAAACCTTTTTGTTTAAAAAATATTAGTCTTAATCCATATCTTCAAAAAAAATTGAAAAAAAAATCACCTTGAATAACGTTCAAGTTTGAAATCCTTGCAATAAATATTTCGTCCGAAAAACAACAAATGGTAGGTTGCAGGCGCAGCCCGACTCCGATGCAAAAAAAAAGAAAAAGAAATGTCCACAAGAAATTCTCCTATGATAACTATATAACATTGCAGCTAGCCATAGTCACAGCGTCGTTCAAACATATTTTCCCCTGGAGATATCAATAGCAGAGTTCTAAAATGGAGAGTGGGGAGCCAAAGAGTCTCGGCAGATTTCTTGCCCGTCTAGCATGCACTTCACAAAGTCATTCGACAATAAAAAAACAAAGAAATTCTGAATAAAGTCTGTTGCTCAAGTAATATTTAAGGTGAAAACCATTTTTCTTCTCCTGTTTAGTTTTTTTTCTTTCTTTTCAGTAAAAAATCGGGAAGAACTAAAAAGATTTAAAAAAAAAAAAACAAATAAGAAATGCTCATCTTAATTTGCAACTATTTTACATAAAAAAAAAAATCAAAACTATAGTTCATAATAATCATCTTAATATCTTATATTTATAATAATTTAACTATAAAATATTAATTTGAATTTCATTCAAATTAAGAATTATCATAAATAAGCTATACTTGTTAACTAAAAAGGAAAACTTTTTGTGTTAGATTTATAATAAAAATAAACAAATTTTATGACACTAAGAAATATAAAAAAGTTAAAAAAAAATGTTTTGTTAAAAGCATGCATATATAATAAAAATTTCCTATTAGTTGTCGTTTTAGTTTTTTTTTTTTAGAAAAAAAAAACAATGGAAGAATTCTAAGGAAAAATTATAAAGAGTGTTTTCAGAACTCGCTATAAATTTAAAAAGCTAAAAAACTAATTTTTCAATTATTCGAAAGACAAATTTTATATAACAAGAAATTCCAATTTTCTGAATTAATTTTTTTTTCAAAAAAACAGAGTTTGTTTTTAAATAATCTCTCAATATCTCAAGAAACTCATCATGAACTCATCAATGCCTAAGCAATATATAATAGTTTTCTAAACAATAACGGTAGTGGCCACCTGTCTGGTTCTAAGACTGGGTAAGCACGATATATATATATTCAAATGATCATCAATTAATGAAGAACAAGTCACATTACTGGACTTCAATGATGAAAGATTTCATTTCTCTATGACGGTATCAATTTTATTTAAATGAGATAAATCCTTGATAAAGGTGGAGATAAAACCCGAAAAAAATGGTAAAGAAAACAAAAATAAATAAATCTAGAATAGACTTGAATTTATTAAAGTAAACAAGAGAGAGAGAGAGGGGGGGGGGGTTGAAAGTTGAAAGGGTTGTAGTTGGTGAAAGAATCATACGAAAAATACAATATGCTCCAAGAGTTTGTTTGTTTTTTTTTTGAAAAATATTAAATTTTTTTATTTTTTTATTTTTTTATTTTAAATTATTTTTTTATATTTATAAAGCTTTTTAATATATTAATATTAAAAATAATTTTTAAAAAATAAAAAAAATATTTTAATACATTTCTCAACTAAAAAACATTTTCAAAATAATAATTATCACTCAAACTAGCTTTAAATATCGTTGCTATCCAACTAGAGTCAATCAATAAATTTTTAAAAATAAAAAAATATTTTAATATATTTTCTAACTAAAAGACATTTTAAAAATAATAATTCTTACTCAAACTAGCTTTAAATATCGTTGCTATCCAACTAGAGTCAGTCAATGGTTTCTGGTCTAACGGTGCAAGAAAACAACCTTCCTCAATTGGAAACTTAGCAGCTCCTCTTCCCTATATAACCCCCTCCGCCTCCCATAACAAACACCAAATAACAATAACCAATAACCGTAAGCTTCCTCCTCGAGTTGAATTACAAACTCTCCTTCCTCACTTTTGAGCTCACATTTTCAGGGCTCAATGGTTCGGTCAGAGACTCCGAAGAGCGTTGCAGCAACAAGAGGGATGTTAGCCCACTTTTTTTCATGCTCTAAAACACGCTCGTTTTCCTCTTCATTTTCAACCCTTTCCACTCCTTCCTCCTCTTCCCACAAGCTCTCCACATCCGTGACGGAGGAAACTATAGAAAATGCTGAATTGATCATCACCAAATGGGACCCGAACTCTCCATCTATCACCAGAGTCACCTCCCTCTTCCATGGTAACAGAGATGAAGCCGAAGATTTTCTCTCAAGTGTCAGGGACTTGCGTCGAGCAATGCACACATTAGTCTCTGAGCATTCGACCTCTGATATGCTTGTGCTTTCTCAGAAACTCATGGAAATGGCCATGGCAAGACTCCAAAAAGAATTCTATCAGATATTGGCTGCAACACGCGATCAACTGGATCCAGAGTCTATTTCAGTTCAATCCCCGGACGGCTCCATCGAAGATGAGAATGAGCTTGGATCGGAAGAAGAGTTCAAAACAGCCGGTGAGTCCATCACTAATGTGGTGAGAGTCATGGCAGTTGCCATGTCGGATCTCAAATCTATAGCTGATTGTATGATAAGTTCTGGCTACAGAATTGAGTGTGTCAACATATACAAACTTGTCAGAAAATCAGTAGTAGATGAAGGATTGTATCTGCTAGGAATCGAAAAATTCAGGTCTTCTCAAATTCACAAAACGAAAGGGAAAGCTCTCGAGCATATGATAAAGAACTGGATGAATGCAGTAAAGATTGCTGTAAAAATACTCTTCAGTGGAGAAAAAGCTCTCTGTGATCATGTGTTTTCGGCATCTCAAACAATCAGGGAATCATGCTTTTCTGAGATAACCAAAGGAGCAATCTATCTATTCACATTTCCCGTGCTTGTAGCTAAGTGCAAGAAATTGCCAGAGAGGATTTTTCCACTAATGGAACTCTACGAAGCACTCTCTGATCTCCAGCCAGAGGTAGAGTTGATTTTCAACTCTGAATCAACCTCAGATATTAAACTGCAAGTTGTTTCATCACTACATGGACTTGGCGGGTCAATCCGTGCTATTCTTTCTGAATTTGTATCAACAATTCAAAACGACTCGTCAAAAACTCTAATCGTGGGTGGTGGGATTCACCCACTGACCCAAAAGGTTACGAGTTACATATCTTCACTTGCAGATTACAGCAGGGTTCTCACTGACATTTTTTCCGATTCTCCACCACCAAGGAATACAGCTTTGCCTGAAGCTTACTTCGAGAGTCCAACCTCTGATTCCGGTTTAACACCAGCAGTTTCAGTGCACCTAGCTTGGCTCATATTAGTCCTTTTATGCAAGCTTGATAGGAAAGCAAAAGTGTACAAAGATATGTCCTTGTCATACCTATTCCTAGCAAACAATGTTCAGATTGTCCTCGACAAGGTCTGTACGACTCACCTTAACGTGCTTCTCGGTGAAGATTGGGTGTTCAAGCATGCCAAGAAGGTTATACAATATGCTTCCACCTATGTAACAATGGCATGGGGTAAGGTATTCTCATCTCTACCAGACATAAATTCTCCACCACTATCACCTGAAGAAGCAAAGGAATGCTTTCAGAGGTTTAACGCAGCTTTTGAAGAAGCATACAAGAAACAGGTATCATGGGTTGTGCCAGATAGGAAGTTGAGGGATGAATTGAAGGTGTCAATTGCGAAGGAACTTATACCAGCATACAGAGAGTTTTATGACACGCACAGGATGATGTTGAGGGAGAATAATTTTGAGATGTTTGCAAGGTTCACGCCTGACGATCTTGGGAATTACATCTCACATTTGTTTCATGGAACTGCTCTTTCAGGCAGTTCCACACCTCCTACTCCGCGATAATGTAAATCCAAGTGAAATCATATAATAAATACATTTCAGAAACACCATTATAGAATCTATTAACTTCCTTTCCAATCATGTCTTTTTGTGAATTTCGTACGGTAGAATAGGCAGGCAGCAAATGCCGCAGAAAATTAACTATAATCCCTTTGAATTTCTTCTCCTATTCTGCACAGATGTTGATTTTATTTGCAGTTTGCAAACAGGTATATCAGAATGATTGTTTTTAGCTGACAAAATATGACTAAATATCCAAATAGGTGAAGCACATATACAGATTTCAACTGAAAAATTTTAAATATGAATGAAGGGTAAAGATCAAGTTGAAAGTCAACGAACCTGTGAAGATAACAGCTACAATATCAGTCAACCAGGGGGAAAAAATGCAAAAGCCAAAGCCAACCTGGGTAAGTTTGAGGATGTCTAAGTTGACTGACCACGTTTTAGAACAAGATTTTAAAGTTTGATATATATCTAAGATCAAGGAATTTGTAACCCAGCATTACCCTTTTTACTTGACACATCAGTATATGTTTTTGTTGGTCGAAATCACAAACAAATATAAAGCTCGAAAACACATATGGAACTAAGCAACTATCTACATCCCTGCTGGTCGAGGAATAGATTGCCAACCAGTGCAGATTTGGAGGACATCTTTCAGAGAATCCAAGGGGGACTCCAGTGTCCAAGTTGGATAATATTCACCTGGATGAAACACACAGTGTTCTCCAACACCTTGTAATAAGCATGATTGAGCTCCATTCAGCAATACATCTCCTTCAGATCTTATTAAACCAGAACTAGCCCCTTGTCTGTCTGCTGCCTGTGAATCATTACACACAAATGAAAGAAAAACAATCCAGAATGAGGAACCCGATGTAACATGCAAAGAAACCTATTTGACATAGAATGGATTTCATTGGGCAGATACTGATCTGCAATATTCTAGACGAAAGCATTCAGGTTACTCGCCTAAAAATAAAAGGCCTGAGGTATAATAAGTAAAAGAGCATCACATTACCTTTTCTGTGTAAAATTCAAAAGTCTTTTTCTTCTGTCCTGCTTCATATATATTGCATTGAGAATATATCTGATGAAACGCAATAGAATGAGACTACAATTTCGAAGCTGCAAATCGTTGGTCTAACCTTTATATGAAAACACACACACACATGCTTAATTGCAACAAAGCACCGTTCTCTTTTTCCTACCTGGGCTTCTACACTTGCACAAACAGCATAAATTCCCCAATTCCTTGTATAATTGTTGTACAAATGAACTTTCCCGAATCTAAGACGCGGATGTCTTTGCCTTGTTCCATTAAAAAAACAATGATGAATTGTCACTCTTATGCATCTATCACCAACATGAGATGCATCTGCTCCAATCAGCATTGTCTTGTCATGTTGTGCAAAATAACACCTAGTACAACATCAACAAAAAAAGGAAAAACCCTTTATAATCAAACATTAACAAACAAGGATTAAGTAACCTTTCAAAAAAGAAAATGCCTCGTCAATCTTCTTCTTCTAAAAACACAAGAAGTCGAAAGGAATAAAAAAAATAAGAATCCTGCATTAAAGAAATGGGAAAACTTACCTAGAAACAGTGATATCAGTGCTTTGTCTGGTAATATCAATAAGACCATCATCATAATCACGAAGACTACATCTATCAATCCAAATATGTCTAGAATTAGGCTTTATTTGGATGCCATCAATATCATGTCCTCTACCATCTTCAAATTCAAGGTTACAGACAATTACGTGTTCGCATTCTTTCAATCTTAATCCTTTTCCGGCAGCCTTAATTCTTTGACCTCTGCCATCTATTGTTTTATAAGATGACACGCTTAATTGTGACACAAGATTAATTGTACCAGAAACCTCGAAAACAATCCACAATGGTTCTTGTCTCCTGCAACCCTCACGTAGTGATCCTGGCCCATCATCTAAAAAACAACAGAAACATATATAATTCGGTTATTTTAAGGATGTTAATGAAGGATTAATTAATCTTTGATCAAGGAAAAGATTGATTGGAAAAGAAAGTTTGAGAGGAGAAAAGACCGGCCAAGGTGGTGACAGAGTAGAGAGGACCGTGGAGGCCACCGATGGAGAACCGGCCAAACCCTTCTGCTCGACCGGCCATGGCTCTCAAGCTGGAATCCACGTCAGCGTAAGGCAGCGTGGCCATTTGCTTTTTCTGCTTTGTCCGTTGCTTATGGAATTGACTATTGAGAGCTTTGTTTTCATTTATTAGTCGGCAGGAAATATTCAAAGCTGAACAGTTTATTAACAGCATGTACGGCGTTTTATAAAAATTTAATTTAATTTATTTAAAATTAATTTGTTTTTAGATTATTTTAATATATTAATATAAAAATATTTAAAAAATAAATATATATATTATTTTAATATATTTTTAAATAAAAAATAATTTAAAAAACAAATAATACTAAAAAAAAACCCGATTAACGGAATTACCTTTTAGAGGTCAAGTTTAACATTTTGACACGTCATGGATTGCTTTATTTGTCCTTCTCTTCATTTCTTTCTCTCTTTGTTTTTTCCCCCGATTGCGGCCCCGAGACCCAAAATTGGGTGGGGGTGAAGTGTCAAACCCAAGTTCTTGGGCCTGCCATCACCATTCACCCAGCAGAGGCGAACAAGCTGTTAATGAGACTTCGGCGACCCAATAAGGCCAGGTTTGACCCGCGAATCGTGAAAAATAAGGATGTAAGATACAATAAAGGAAGCCCAAAAGTGACTAGCTAGACAGGCTCACGTTGCTTATCTGCTGGCGAGCAGGGCTGCAATTTTCTAGCCCTCCCCCTCCTTGGCACGAGCTTTCTACATGTTAAGTGCTTAAGAGTGCGTTTGTTTACGTTGCTGATTTAAAACGCAGCTCTTGCATATTTGATAACCAAAAAAAAAATAAGTTTTATTATTCATGGATCCTATTTTATTGTGTTTTAAACACAATTCTCACAAAATATCTTTACATTATTTTTCATTTAATAGTAAATAATGACCGACTACACTATATTCATTCTAATTAATTAGTATGAACAGTGTATTGCTAAATTGTGTGCTAAATGATCAGTGTACTAGTAAAATAAAAAATAAAAATTATTTTTTAAATTTTATTTTATTTTAAAAAAATAGTGTTTAATATTATTTAATGACACTACATAAATTAGATAAAGATCGCTTGATGATGTAATATTTGTAGAATTTGATTGCAATCCCAATTTTATTCCTAATTATATTTTACATGATGTTATTGCACGCTTAAGAAATCAAAAAAACTATAGTCCTTGTCGGATGTATTTCATACATGATGAAATTGAAGATAGTTTAATGAAACAATAAAAAATATTTTATATAAAATATTATTTATTTCATGATATAATAACAATAGTTAAATCAATAATATTTAAATTAAAAACTATCAAAATTAATATTTATTTTTTAAAATTATTTTATAGCATCAATTTCAAAAGTATTATTAACCAAATACATTAAATTACTTTTTACTCAATCTCAATTTCTACTATAATTTTAACCAAACATATATTTTTTAAAACCAAAATTTTCTATAAAATATTTTTTTTCAAATTATAACCAAAATAATAACATCAATACTAAACACATTCTAAGTGGTCAGGGTTGTGTGAGACCTCCGTCCTGCTCATTAATTTATTTCGAACAAAATTGCAGCTTCATCAACCTTATTTATGGCAATTATTGTCTCTAGCTATAAAAAGGCTGTTGTGAATGCGATAGGCAAAGGGTTTTTTTTACCAGCCTCGAACTTTCCGTGGATTGGTGCAATGTTTACGGCTTTGCCCCGGCAATCTCAAATCCTGGCAGGCTGTGGCTGTGCAGCCATGTTTAAGAAGCAACCAAGTTGTAATTGGCAGTTTTCTGTAATTATTAATTTTAATAATTTGGGATTTGCTGATCAAGACAAAACAAGAAAAATGCTATAAGAAATCGCCTACTTCGTGCGTATAAAACCATTCTTATTCATTTTGCTCTTCCGAATTAGAAATCTGTGTGCATGTGAAATCGTAGATGATGGTTTCAGCTTGTAAATGTCAATTATCCGGTCCATTTGTTTAGTACTTTGCTTTAGGCCTGCCCCCAAACAATGGCTCTGGCGTGCATATCTACAACTTCAATTTACTGTCTGTAACAATTCGTGGAGGTTGTTGAGAGATTTTTCTTTCAACAATCCCAAGTTTTCACTGAACCAGCAGTACTGAAAGCGGATAGACATGTGGTGTTGCCCAGAACTCACGTGACCTACAAATAGCTCTATAAAAAGACAGAAGTCCTATAACTCTGATGTATAGACGCTCAACATTTAAAACTGATTTCTTCCTCCCAATGGAGCCAATCATGATATTTTGCCTTCTCTTCTTCATTATTTTCTGCCTTCGTGAGTTGGTTTTTCAGAAGAGGGAAGCCTGCTGCTATATAATGGCTTATGAATGCTACAAAGCTCCAGAGGATGGGAAGCTTGACACAGACACTTGTGAATAGTCCTCGGAAATAAGAACCTGGGGCTACAAGAAGACAAATTTCTCTTAAAAACTATTGTTAGCTCGGGCATTGGTGAAGAAACGTATGGCCCTAGAAACGTTATCTCAGGCCAAGAGGATTCTCCGGCCCTGAAAGACTCCGTTTCGGAAATGGATGATCTCATCTTTGACACGCTCGACAAGCTATTTGCCAAAACAGGAATTTCTCCATCGGAAATTGACATTCTTGTTGTCAATGTTTCTTTCTTCTCTCCTGCACCTTCTCTGACAGCTCGAGTCGTTAATCGTTACAAGATGAGATCAAACGTTAAAACTTTCAACCTCTCCGGAATGGGCTGCAGTGCAAGCATTGTAGCCATTGATCTGGTGCAACACTTGTTCAAGTCATACAAGAATGCCTTCGCTATTGTTGTGAGTACAGAATCATTAGGTTCAAATTGGTACCAAGGCAAAGAAAAACCAATGATGCTCTCAAACTGCCTCTTCCGTTCAGGAGGTTGCTCAATGCTCTTCACAAACAACAGTGCTTTAAAACATCAAGCTATCTTCAGATTGAAACATGTCGTGCGTACGCATCTTGGCTCAAACGACGAGGCCTCCGGATGCTGCGTACAAGTAGCAGATGACCTTGGCTACAAAGGTTTTCTCCTTACTAAAAGCCTTAAAATATCTGCTGCTAAGGCTCTTCGTGTCTTGTTACCTAAAATATTACCACTAAGTGAACAACTTCGCTATGTTTATGTATCTCGTCAACAGAACAAAACCAAAAGGAACAGTCTTCAAGAAATGGGAGCAGGCTTGAATCTGAAGACTGGAGTGGACCATTTCTGTGTACACCCAGGTGGAAGGGCAATTATTGATGAGGCTGGGAAAAGTTTAAGCCTCAGCAATTGTGATCTCGAGCCAGCTAGAATGGCACTTCATCGATTTGGCAATAAATCAGCTGGTGGCCTTTGGTATGTTTTAGCGTACGTGGAGGCTAAGCAGAGGCTAAAGAGAGGTAATAAAATACTAATGATCAGTTTTGGCGCAGGTTTCAAGTGCAACAACTGTGTTTTCGAGGTAAAGAGGGACCTGAAGGATGCCAAAGACAGCATAGACCAATATCCCCCAGAAACAACTGTCAACCCTTTCATTGAAAAGTATAGTTGGGTTAATGACGAATATCTCAGCTTTGTTAGATTTCGATAGATGCTAGGCCTGCCTAGATTTTTTTTTTTATATATCATCGTGTTTTATACAACCAAGAGGAAGCTCAATCAATTCAATTAAAAATTTAAATTATTAAATAAAATTTATATTGTTTTTTAATATATATTTTTTAATAAAAATCATTTAAGTTTAAAACTTAAATAGAATCACAATACTTTATACTTAATTTTTTTTATTAAATTAAATAAAAATAAAATCAATTCAGCTTAAAAACTTAAACTATTAAATAAAATTTAAAATATAATTTATATTATTCTTCAAACAAATTACTTCCAGCCATGCATCAATGCATACACGTTATTTTCACCAACTTCCACTTGTATTGTCAACTGAGAAATAATTGATCTCTGTTGGGCAACAAAACTTTGGCTTGCTCTTTTCCTTCAGTACTTGTTGTTCACACCGTTTTCCTCCTTTATTTTCTGGTTCTCAGTAACAGTCCCTCCCTCACAATCATAATATTCATTCTTTTCTCTCGAAAAATACTAATTTCCCAACAAAATTTCAATTAACACGTACCAGTATCAGCTGTGATCAACTTATTTAGCAGAACCCTTGAGCACCAGGCCTAAAGTACGTCGACTTTTTTTTATCTTGGCCAAAATCAGAAACTAATTTCACAGAAATTGTTGATTTTTTGTTGGGTCTGAGAAATGTGTTCTTGGGTAGTATGCACACTTGTGTTGAACAAGCAAACTTGACGGAGGACTAGCTAATTTGATAGAGAGCTTTAAATATAGAAAAGCTATGTTGGGAAGATCCCACGTTGGAAGGAAGCTTTGCATCGCCATTTCAATATAAGAGAGCTCGGCTGCTATCATGGAGTCATGCAGTAAACAGAGAGCAAACTACTTTATTAATGCCTTTAGCGAAAGGATACTCACTTTTAAGGTTAATTAATTTGAAATGTTAAATTCTTCCCGTATCGGCTGGCTGAGGTGAGTTTTTGCGGTTTTTAGGTGTTCCAGTTCAAAACGAAACTTGTCCTTGGTCAACGGAGGCTCAAAAACCTGTGGTTTCATGAATCCCTTTACCATGCATTGTCTGCAAGGACAGAATTATTCACGCTTCTGTAACATTGTGCATTTATTTATTTAGTGAGCTCTCCGGATTTATTTTAATTCTGGGAAAATAGAAGTTTAGTTTAGCTAAACTGTTGATTAGAGAATAAAAACAACCAAAGATGATATTTAATCATGCTTCACCCGTGACAAAATGGACTACCCTTTTGTGCTGTAAATCTTTAGCATTAAAAAAATGTTGGGGAGTGTGATAGTATATATTTTTTAAAATATTTTTTATTTAAAAATATTTTTAAATAATATTTTTTATTTTTTTAAAAATATTTTTTTATATTAGCACATAAAAACAATTTGAAAATACCAAAAAATTTAATTTAAAATAAAGAAAAAAAATTAAATTAAAAAAAAAACATTTTTAAAATGTTTTTCCAGTTACAGTTATGGATTGAAATAGAAAAAATATATCATGACAATATTATAAATTCAACATGTGCCTGAATGAGTTTGGTTCCTTGTTTTTAATTGTCAGATTTTTTGCTAGTTTTTTTAATTATAATTGCATTTTTTTTCTTTATATTATTTAAATTAATCAATTTTATTAAACATATTCAAGTTTATGATTTAACTCCTTTTCTTTTCTAGACATGTTTGAAACACCTTAATATTTTTTATGCATATAAAAAATTATACCGGTTGATAATGCAATGCAGTCCATCAACTTCGTTTGTTTTTATGTTTTCAAAGTGTTTTTGAAAAAAAAATTAATTTATTTTTTATTTTAAATTAATAATTTTTTATCATTTTAATACATTAATATCGAAAATAATTTTTAAAAATTAAAAAATATATATTTTTAATATCTTTTTAAATAAAAAAATAATTTAAAATATAATTAAAACCACCATTACAAACACAATTTCAAATCTGGCTAGTTGCTTTATAGTGTTGAGTACAGAGTCCTGCGCGCGATAGTGTGTGAGAGCGCGTGGTGTGATCGGGTCTGTACGTGCGAGAAATTGAGTGTGCAGCTTTTGTAGAATTTAGCTCCATCCCGCGTCGAAAAGAGTAAAAATAATTAATAATCCCAGTGGAAACGGACCACAACGGGCTCGCGGCAAGAATTTAGTTCACAACGGAGCCGTGTAGCGGGTACAGAGCGTGTGGCGTGATCGGGTCTGTACGTGCGAGAAATTGAATGTGCAGCTTTCGTAGAATTTAGCTCCATCCCGCGTCAAAAAGAGTAAACATAATTAATAATCCCAGTGGAAACGGACCACAACGGTCTCGCGGAAAGAATTTACTTCACAACGGAGCCGTGTAGCGGGTACAGAGCGAGCTAGTCTTTTGCATTCTACTTTTGTGCTCGCTGCAACAGGCAGCATATAGGAATATCCGAATATGGGGATGACAATTATATTCATTTTTATAGAGTTATGTTTTTATTTATTTAAATGGACAAGGATATAAAAGAAATTTTATCTCTATGAAACTAGGTTAAACTATCTGAATTATTTGAACATGAAAATAGATGCAGTATCCTTTGATTCAATTCTTCGGTGTATAATTTTTATTTAAAAGTATTTTTTTAATACACGTCTGTGATAAGCTATGTAGTTTTTTTTTTCCTGGGATCATCTTAATTTTTTATATATATAAATATAATTTTTTTCTTGTCATTGTACTTAATGAAAATTGCTCATGGAAAAAATTATATGGACCTTTAATGAATGAAAGATTGAAAATTTTATATAATATAAATAAAGACAAATAAATATAAAAATAAATAAGTCTAATCATTTAATAAGTGGTTCAGTGTTAAGAGTTTGGAATCAAAAGATGTACTCTTAATTGTAGAGCCTTGTAGTTATTAATATAATAGTCACTAGAAGTTTAAATTGTCATTAATTTCAGAACTCGTAAAATTAATCGAGATGTATATAAACTGGTTCAGACACCCATATTAATTTTTAAAAAATAAATAAACACTCTACCTTCGTAAACCTCTATTATGATGCTTGCTTATGCATCTTTTACGGTGGCAATTGCCATCCTGTAATTTTAAAAGGCTATTGATTCCGAATAGAAGCCAACCATGGAGCAAGTTATGTTTGAACCATTTTACTTCGAACTAGGAACCCACTTAGAGTGATTATTTAATGGAGTAAATCCTTATAGAAGAGGAATATTGCAAAACCTAAAACAGTCAAACCCGACCAGACGTCACAAAAATAATATAATATCTAAAAACAAGGTATAAATATTAAGTACCTACCGATTAACCTAATCCTAAAATAAACCTTATCTCACCAAATAGTCATCAAAATGAGACTCGGGTATGTGTTCACCTTAACAGCAATAGTAAGCGCAACTCTAAGAAGCCCGAAATTGTATTTGTCATCGCCTCGGCGAAGGAATTACTATTCCTCAAAAACAAGTTAATAAATATTTATATTTTATGATAATATAAATTATATTTTAAAATTTTATTTAATAACTTAAATTATTAAATTAAAATAATTTTCTGATATGATATAAAAGCATTGATAACCAAATAATCACAAGGTTAAATCTTATTATTTTTGTTTATTTAATAAAAATTAAATATAAAATAATATGAATTTATGTAAATTTCAAGTCCAAGTAACTTTCAATAACTTTCATTTGAGAATATATATTAAAAAATAATATAAATTATATCTTGAAACCTCAATTTATAATTTAAATTATTAAATTAAGATAATTTTTTTACAATTCAAATCCACTCTCTTACCTTCTAGAGGTGAAATCGTTATCATAAATCATAAATTAATCTACATCAAAATCATAGGAAAATGAACCTTTAACAAGAAACCAGCTTCTCTTTTTCCGCAGCATTTTGTGAGAAGAATTTTTAAATTTGGAATCACGTTGTCAAAATGCCAACAATGATGACACCGAAAGAAATTAGACTTTGAAAGTGATATAAATCGACATGCTTTTCTTTTTTACCTGAATTTTTTTTTGAAAGAAAGTAAGGAATGATGATAATTCAATATTTTTATGCTTAAATGAATAGATTGTACAAGCTCTCATCGCCAATACTTTTGAACTCAATTAAGTATTGAGCTAAGATATTAAAAAGTTTGATGAGTTATTATACCAATTATTATTATTGGGCTTGATCAAATATTGAGTTATAATATTTAAAAGCTTGATGATCTACCAGACATATTATTATTGGACTCAATCAAGCGATGAACCCAGATATATATGAATCTAATGAGATATCAAACCTTATTTTTAAATTTAGTCAAATATTAAGCCCAAACATGTATGAGTTAAATTGTCAAACCCAACATCTTTAAATTCAATTAAGTGCTGAGTTCAAATACTCGTGATTTTGAGAATATATGTTGGATCATAAAATTTCAATGAGTTATAAATATTTTTTTCTTGATGACATGTAATAAATATCAAATGTTATAATAAAAATATAATTTTTTAATACTGTTCTTTGTCAAAAGATAACAATTACGGGTTATAAAAACTTTTTGAATCATTGAGGGTTTCTTGATCTCCATTATCAACTAAATATTTATTTTTATAATTTTTCTAAAATAAAATATTATGAGCTTTTCTCTATAAAAAAATATATTTACTTTAACATTAAAAATTTCTTAAATTCACCAAAAACAGACCTTAGATATAATCCGGTACCGGAGTTACTTGCATTTTGGGGTCAGTTGCCTTTGCTTGCTGCCAAAATTGACCACTCATAAGACTGCATTCCGATTCCCGTCCAGATTATGGTCAACAATAATTATTTTCTACTCCGGTGCATCGTAAATGTGCTCCAGCTATGGATTTCTTTTATACACGAGTATGGACTTTACTTCCCAAGCTTAATATCCTGTCCTATCACATTTACTTTTATTTGACTACAGGAAAATTTGGAGCTTCAGGGCCCAGTAGTACTGCATAAAGTTTGTGCTATAGTTTCTCCACGTGATCCACTTATTCAATTTTTATTCACCGTCCTGTCGGGTGTAGAATTTGTGCGCCAAATCCATCGCACACAAACCAACTTTATGGATAAACATTTTAATGCTATAAAATTTCACGAGAAGTATAAAATTGTAGAGAGAATTATGCTTCTATTAAAATTTGAATTCTTGATGACTAGAACTTATTAGCTTCAAGGTCGTTATGTTAGATCAAACTCATTAACTTTGATTTTTAAAAAATATATATTTTGTGAGAAGGCGCAAGAATTCTTGCAAATTTCAATTTTGGTGAATGAACAATTTTTATTTAAATTAAAGAAGAGAGTATATCATACTTGAAAACTGGTCCAAAAAAATCACTCAACTGTAACGCATGCGATTCACCCATTTAACTTCTAGGATTTTCATTTAGGATTATTTAGAATGGTGTTTTAAAAAACATTTCATAAAAATTTAAAATTATTTTTATTTAAAAATTATTTTTAGATTGTTTTAATATATTGGTGCTAAAAATAATTTTTAAAAAATAAAAAAAATATTATTTTAAAACATTTTAATTCTTTTTTTTTAAAAAAAACTCCAACAGCAAAAAAAGAAAAAAGAAAAAAGAAGGGACAAGTAAAGAGCAAATTTAATTGATGTACAGATACACCTGCCTTGGATGACGGCTCCTAAGTAAAATCCAACAAATAACATACCAAGAAAAAGAAACGACTTCTTGTCTGAAACGAACAGCATTGTTTCAGATCCGTTCGAAGAAAACTTAGGTATTGAGTTAATTTATGGGATCTCGTGTTAATTATTTTTTTATCAAACAGAGTATTTTTGATATCGACCTCATCTATTTTCCAACGATTCGAGGAGATCACCTACTACTCTAATTAAATTTAATAGGATGAGTATTTTTTTTTATTTAAATTAAAACCAAACACAAATCAAAAGATGATTCGGTGAGAAGTGGGTAGTGGAAGTAAAAACTTTTCGAAGTGAAAGTGAAACAAACAAAAAGCAACATCGAAGAATGTTACACGCTCCTGCTCTCTTCCTTCCACGAACTTTCTTTTGACTTTTCTAATCTCTTATTAGTACAATCGCTCACACATACGCCCATTCTCTCTCTTCTCTCCAACTTCACCAGCGAGTTCCAAGTTCTAAGTCCTAACCATGGCTTCACCTATGGAAGAAGGTACTGTACTAATCTATTCACACATCGATTTATGCCTCTAGATTTTATCTAATGGTCAAAGATCAACATCCCTTCATGTATTTTCTTGCTTCTTCTGATCTTTTTATTTACTTATTCATTTGCTTTGTTTGCTTGTTTGATGGTACGAAAAAGTGATGTATTTTGCAGCTAAATTCAGTATTAATCGGAACAAAGATTTAATTTTTCTGGTTCTTTGTGATTTTGCCTTGAGTCAAAGAGACTTTTGAATTTTTCCCTGATCAATTTACCTTTTTTTGCCTTTTGAGATGCATATAAATATTCTCTTAAATTCAAGCCTAAATCTGCCTGATTTTGAAGGAAATGGAACTAGAAAAATTGGGTGGCTGAATTCTAATAGAATGTTACATCCTTGAATCTAGCAAATCATGTGGCTTACTACAGCCCATATAAAGTTTTTTCCATTTTCTCCGAGAACAATATTATCTTTCTATATCCTTTTTCACTTGAAACAAAGCAGAGTAAAAAGAACAAATTTTGTAGTAGTATTAGTTTGACTTTGCATAATATCTGTGATTGATAAATTGATGGATTTTTGTAGGGTTGGAGAGGGATTTAGAGAAGGGATTAGTGCAGCCGCAACTAAACCAAGACCCTCTTACCGACCCATCACAGACACCATCACCATCTTCAACATCAACTGCCCCAGCTTTAGTTTTGTCGAATTCCGGCAAACGAATTGATCAAGCAGGAAAGAAGAAGTATGTAAAACAAGTTACTGGTCGCCACAACGATACTGAGCTCCATCTGGCGGCTCAGCGTGGCAATTTGGCTGATGTGCAGCGGATACTTGATGATATTAATTCGCAAATGGTGGGGACTTTTAGTGGAGCTGATTTTGATGCTGAGGTTGCAGACATAAGGGCATCGGTGGTCAATGAGGTGAATGAGTTAGGGGAGACTGCGCTGTTCACTGCCGCAGATAAAGGGCATCTTGAGGTGGTTACGGAGTTACTGAAATATTCAAATAAGGAGTGTCTCACGAGGAAGAATAGGTCTGGGTATGATCCGTTGCATATTGCTGCCGTCCAAGGGCACCATGGTAATATTCTAAGCTTTTCGCATTTCCCCGTTGCACACAAATTTGTAGATTTTGATTGTTTGTAATTAGGTGTTGCTTGATGGCAATATATTATCTTGCAATTATAGGTAGCTCAATTATTACTTACATTATCTTTTCCATAAAACAATACTTTTATTACAGCCATTGTCCAAGTGCTACTAGATCACGACCCCAGCCTGAGCCAAACACATGGCCCATCAAATACAACTCCTCTTGTATCTGCCGCTACAAGAGGGCATACTGCAGTAGTCATCGAATTGCTGTCAAAGGATGGTAGCTTATTGGAGATTTCTAGATCTAATGGGAAAAATGCCTTGCATTTAGCTGCCCGGCAGGGACATGTAGATATTGTAAAAGCATTGCTTAGCAAAGATCCCCAATTAGCACGAAGGACTGACAAGAAAGGGCAGACTGCTTTGCACATGGCTGTAAAAGGGCAGAGCTGCGAGGTGGTGAAATTGCTCCTCGACGCAGATGCTGCGATCGTGATGCTTCCGGACAAGTTTGGCAATACAGCATTACATGTAGCAACAAGGAAGAAGAGAGCAGAGGTGATAATTATTAATCTTTCTCCCTCCCAAAACTAGAAGCAATATTTGTGTCAGAATGCAATCTCAATTTTTAATTTTGATTATGTATTCTAGAAATGCATGCATCATGCTGGCAGGTTTTCCCATGTGTAATTCTTTCTATGTTATGACACTCACACCCAACCCACTTAGGTTCTGGTATTATATGGATTGCTCATTAGTTTCCATCTCCCTTTTTAAAATACACCACGAATTCTAAAAATAATAACAATCAAATTGCTTTTAGCGGATTAACTAACATCTCAAGGTTGACTCTTCTTTTGCAGATAGTGAATGAGTTGTTATTGCTTCCTGACACCAACGTCAATGCTCTGACCAGAGACCACAAAACAGCACTTGATATAGCAGAAGAGCTTGTCCTTTCTGAAGAATCATCAGATATAAAGGAGTGTCTTTCTCGCTATGGTGCTCTTAGAGCTAATGAACTCAACCAACCAAGGGATGAGTTGAGGAAAACTGTCACTCAAATTAAGAATGATGTTCACACCCAGCTGGAACAGACCAGAAGGACCAACAAGAATGTGCATAATATTTCAAAAGAGCTTAGAAAATTACACCGTGAAGGGATCAACAATGCCACCAACTCTGTAACTGTGGTTGCAGTGCTATTTGCAACCGTTGCTTTTGCAGCGATCTTCACTGTACCTGGTGGTGATTTCGATAGTGGGATGGCTGTGGTGGTGAGCCATGCTTCTTTCAAAATTTTCTTCATCTTTAATGCAATTGCCCTCTTTACATCCTTGGCTGTTGTGGTGGTTCAAATTACTTTGGTCAGAGGGGAGACAAAAGCTGAGAGGCGGGTAGTGGAAGTGATTAACAAATTGATGTGGTTGGCTTCCGTGTGCACATCAGTGGCTTTTATGGCCTCCTCTTACATAGTGGTTGGCCGTAAACATGAATGGGCTGCAGTGTTAATTACAATTGTTGGCGGTGTTATAATGACTGCAGTTCTTGGAACCATGACTTATTATGTGGTGAAGTCAAAGAGGATTCGCTCAATGAGGAAAAGGGATAAGCATTCAAGGAGAAGTGGATCGAATTCTGGGCACCATAACTCGGAGTTTTCCAATTCAGAAGTTGACCGAATTTACGCCCTTTAATGTGTGAATTTGCAACTTTTGGCAATTGTACACCAGAAACAATGGGAGTACAGCAGGTAACCGAAAGTTTTATGGCTAATAAAAAGTAGTTCTTTCAAAAGTTGAACGAGGATCAGGATAAAAAAAAACCCACCCTTCCTAGTACTATTTCATAGTGGTGAGACCTTCTTCGTCTCAATGCTTTGAGGATTGCTAATTAGCCTAAGTAAATCTTTCATCTGAGAAACCAAGTTTCTGAAAGTGCTTGGGACACAAAAAACGCACCCGCAAATTATGGGGCACTCCTGTTCCCCTTGAATATAAAATTAAACTATGATTCTTACAAGAATACAAGTACTGTACAGGGTTTGTGTTAACTGACCCTTTTTGTGTGTGTTTCAATCGTAAGGTAATTTCCGGCCACCTTCCTTCACTGGGAATGAGAGTGGGATTTGTATTAAATTGCTGCTGTCAAATGGAATATATTTATTTGATGGTACATCTCTTGTAACAGATCAGATATCATGGACTTGATGTTGTTTTCGAGCAGGATGGTTCTTAACTGGGCCTAGGTTTTTCCTTGTCCTAGCATTTTTTTACTCCTTCCTTGACGCCATGAAAGGTCCCTCGAGTAAAGAAGAAAAAACAAATACATAAAGAAAATAGAATTGGTTCCTAGTGTCCTTGACGCAAAATTTAACCACAAATCACCAAAGAATATCTGGTGCCTACTAAAATATATATAAACTATATTATACATCCCAGCCTTGAATTGTTAGGTGGTGTTTGTGTGAGATTTTAATATTAGTTATTTTTTAAAGTATATTTTACTTGAAAATAAATTAAAATATTTTTTTATTAATTTTTTTTTTGATATTATTACATCAAAACAATTCAAAATTATAAAAAAAAATTATTTTTTTTAATATTTTTAGAATCACTTTTAAAAAGTCAAAACAAATATACTCTTAATGCAATGAGGTGTACGCAAAACAGGAGAGTGAAACTTGGAACTCGAATGTTTGTCAATTACTAATCTAGCATGGCAAACAAGGTATGCATAAGCCACGGAGTAAAAGCATTACGGTTTCTAGCTCAGATATCTTACACCTTTATTACATTCCTGACTGCAGATAGTGCTTCGATTGCAGCCTAAACACGCGTCCTGATTTGTTTCCAGATCTTCACTTTTATGCTTGCTGATATGCTATTGCATGAGTGCAACAACCTGTGATTCTTGCTGCCAACCTCTCCTGACCATTTTAATCTGCGTTTTTCCAGCTCTATAGCTAAAGGGATGGCTTCCGGTGACCGGAAGTGGCCATTAAGAATCAATAGTTAAAGGTGTTCCCAGCGATTCTTTCGGGCCCCGATGAGTTTCCATTCTAACATTGCATTTCGGCCTAATCATGTGAAGCCGTGGCCCAACCTCATGTGACCGGACAGCTTGCTGTCCGGTCTAGGGGCTGGGCAAACTCCCACTTAAGCTGACCGGACATGCCTTTTCCTTTCTCGGTGTGTTATCAAATGCGTTGCAAGACCCATATGAAATAAACTTTGTAATTGTTTAAACCAGGTTGTCAGTTTTATTTTGTTTTATTTGGAATGGTGAAAATATTTTATATTAATTTAAAAAATAGAATAAAATAGAATAATTTTCATTTTATTTTAAATCTCGGTTCGTTCTGGATTTTTCAACTAAATTCCGTTCAAAATGTTTCGATTTTATTCCACATGTTCCGTTCCAGTCCTAAAAAGTTATTGAATCAAATTGAACCTGGTTCAATTTAATTAATTAAACCACCCAAATATAAAAGACTTTTTTTCATTACTATTTTCAATAACAATGAAATTAATTTTTTAAAATTAGATTTATCAATAATATATATAACTCTAAAACAGCACGCTAAAACATTCCAAAACTAAAATATTTTATTCTAATTAAAAAAACAAAACACCTACTAAAATGAAATTTACAACTTCACTAGACTTTATATCTTGCCCGACTGCCAATAGACATGAATGTGATTTTTGTTCTGATTTTATAACCTGTGTGGCAATAGCAGTGGGCGATTCTTGACGGGGCTGTGATCATGTCTTCTTTCCCTAAAAACAATTCAATACCGAATCATACGGTAGTGCGATAGTGAGATTGAGTGCATTAACCTCTTAATCACCCACAGAACTTAGATTTGTAATTTCTAATTAGCCAAATAGGCATGTGAAGTGGTAGATCTTAGTTTATTGCAACATATTTAATTGGTTTCCAGTAGGTATGTGAGGCCGCCTACCTTTACTTCTCCTTGTAGAAAAACCAGGAAGTTGGGTGGGGAAAAGTGTTTGTTAATATATGCTTTGTGGCATCCCTTAGTGCTCAACAACATCAATTAGCCTTTTCACTGCTTTCTTTGGCTCTAATCTTGCCAAAATTCTAGCTGACATGTTCACTTATTTTAAGGTCTAGTACACCCACTAAGAAAATTAAAAGAAGGGAAATGAGCCGCCTGAAGATTTCTTGTTTCTCATTTTACGTGCTTGTAGTGTATCTTTCTCTACTGAACTCAGTAGGCTTGACATAGAGCACCCTGGGAATTAACCTTTTTATGTATTTTGTTGGAAGAGACCGTGCTTCTTCTTCTTCTTCTTATTATTATTTTTTTCCTATCTGGAATCACTATTCCTTGTTTACATATTAAATATAGGTAGGTGTCTCTTAGTTGCGATTAAGAGGCAGACAGGTGGGGTTTTTTTTTCAATCCTAATCATGATTAGATCCGTCATCCTATCATTGGCTTGACATTATGATGTTCAACTTTGCCTCATCTGCATTACTTTCCACTTTTCTTGCTTTAGGGTTTTCAAATGAATGCTTATAGTGAGATTCATCTATACTTTACAGGCAAGCAATGTCAAATTACTAGAGGAACTTAATGATGGTAAGAAGATTGATTTTCTTCTCCTTGTCATTGAAACAATTAATGGTAAAAGTACTAGTCTTAAAGAAACATTTTTAGGTTAGCCGAGGGCCAAGTAAAATCCTATACCTCTGGGAAAATATACTTAGAGAGTTGAGATCAGGGTTCTTAAGTTCTATTCTCCCCTGAAAACTGGAAACCTGTCACGATGCTCTTCAAAACTGCTGGTATTTTATAAGAAGGGAATATAACCCTGCATATGTTAAAAACATGTGCTTGATTTTCAGCTTGTATGATTTACTCGTTTTTATCTTTGGCATTTGGCTTCAAGATGAATAATGCTACATTGTTTATTACATCGTGACTAGCGAGTAAAAAGCTTTGGCATTCTCTTGAGAAGTAAGCACTCATTACCACATATAGCCGTGCTCATTATACCTTGGCGCTTTAAGGAAACGAGAATTTATTGGGCGTTTTCAGAAACTACAGCAGCATGGTCTGATCTAGCAGTTAAAACACAGGCATTAAGAGTTTTACTCCTTCCCCGAACAAAGGATAGACGTACGATCAAAATAGCAAAACCAGAGAAAGGAAAGCACTGGAAACTAGGTTATAATTTATGCTTTCTTTTTTGTTATAGGTGAAGATCAGCCTCTGCAAAGAACTGGCCTTTCTTGTTCATCACATATGGAAATTCTGGAAGCTGATAATGAGTATAACTTGGCTTCATTTACAGTCTTCCTCGAATGGAACAGCTGCTGGGACTGTTTGCAATGTGCAATTGCTCCCTGGATTGGATTCTCTATCTCGGATTTTGCACTGCTGCTTCTCTTTAGAAATGGCAGCCGATGAAACCCATTTGAACTAGTCGAGCTTGAAGATGATGACGAGTCAGATGATGATGAAGACTTCTTTGTTGAATACCGTTTGATGGACATTGAGAATGATCTCCTGTGGAAGCGACCACTACAGTCCTCGCTGATCCTTTGTTTGTTCTGCAATGCAGTAGTTGAAGTTTGGTATTTATCCTTCTGGATTTGCCCACAAGGCGTCTTCTTTGCTGGCTTCACATATTTGTTCGAAGTCTCTTTGGCTTTTGAAACTGTTACTTCATCTGCAACTTTTGAAGCCACTGTACATGAATCATCCGAGCAACCAGACTTACCGAACAAAGACTTGAGGTAAGCCCGGGAAGCCTTCAGTTTTGAGCTAAGTGAGGACTGTTTGATCAGATTAAGCTTTTTGGTCCTAGACGGTTTTGGGTTTTCATCGATAAAACCACCAGTTTCACTTGAATATTCAAAGAGATACTCTTCTGGATTTAGTTCTCTACTGACATAACAAGACTCGGCAGGTGAAATATTGCAGGATTCAAATGGAGTGCTGGTCGAAGTCGGTGTAGGGGCAGTTGTCATTAGCGGGGTACTGAAGAATTCTTCAAATGTGTCTTTTCTATGATCATATGAAGAGTTAGAGTTTTCTAGGATTTTCTCTACCATTTGTAGACGTGGAGGAAGGTGAAGGGGAAGGAGCTTGCCTTTGTAGAAGAGCTCGTCAGCTGGGGAAGTTGTGGTGTCTTTTTCTAGTGAAGCTGTGGACTTTTGGAACTCGAACTCTTTTGGGAATGGAGGCGAGCCTATAGATTGGCAGAAGAAGGTGGAGTATGAGCTTACTTCCATGTCAATGTAGTCGTCGTCGTCATCATGATCATATGATAAGAGGTGGTTCATGGCCATTTCTAGCAACTCACAGTATTTCAGGCAACTCTCTCTCTCTCTGGGTTGTAGGTTTGTGCCTGTGGAGTGACTAGTGGGAGCTGAGTTTGGTGAGGTGGGAATGAAGGGAAGTGCACCATTTAATAGACTTGAGATGATCATGAAAAGTTCTACACTGAAGACAATTGTCAGAATTTTGAATGCTTCCAAATATAAAATTCGAAATATAATCATGGTTCAGCACTGAAACATTTCTCTACTTTTATTTTTCCTTGAATTTTTTTTTATTAACACAAATATCTAAATTTTTTATATATAACTAATCCTATAAATCTTTAAATTAATAATTATATAAATTTTTAATAGACATCATATTAGCAGCTACATGATTCAAATTTAAAACTACAAAAAAATAAACTCTTTAATCCCAATTTTTTATTATTAAACCATCTACCTAGTGGTTAAAATCTAATTTTTTATATCTAATTAATTTTAAATTAGCAACCACTTAACAAATCTAATTCTTTATATCTAGACTGTTGAATCTTTTTAATCAAATTTTATTAAGATTATATCTAGAATTAGAAGGTGTTTGTTTTTTTAAAAAGTTTTTAAAATATTATAATTTTATATTTAAAAATATATTAAAATTATTTTTATTATTTTTATATCAATACTTCAAAACAACTTAAAAATATAAAAAAATTAATTTCAAATAAAACAATTATTACATCACAATCCCAAGCAACCTCTTCGTTTTCCTTTGGTAAAGTTGATTTTAGAAAGGAAAAAAAAATGTGCAGCTTGTTTGCTTAAAAAAAGGGGTCAAATTTTGATTCGTTATTTCACAGTTTTTGAGAATTATAATTTTAACGAGAAATTCAATTCATGAAGCATTAAAATTCAATTTTAAAGCACGTGACATCATTCACTGGGTCCGCAACGCACGTGTCAGCAATCCGAGCATCTAGGTCGTGGGGTATGTAAGTATAATTGAGTTCCACTTCTCACTTCGCTAGCAGACAGTAATCAAATTCAAGTTGTCATAGAAGCTCAATCCCCATCATCACAACCACAGCATAATCCCATAAAATCTAATAAACAACCCCCCCAAAAAAAAATTAAAAAAATGAGTCTTTTCAAATCAATCTTCGCCAAAAACTACCACGTCTTAAACAAACACACGCACAGGTCCTCTTGTCTCCCTCTTAAAACCCCGTTCTGTAATTCGGTTCAGTGGTCCAGACACAATCAAGTTCTTACAAGGTTTTTTAACACACAATGTTAAAAAATTCAGTGAAACTCCCTAGCGAGACAACGTCGTATGTGCCCACTCCGAATTTGGCTTCTGCCTCTGTCCCTCCTATGTACGCTGCGTTTTCGACTCCACAAGGGAGGTTCTTGTCTGATTTGTTTTTGTTCAGAAAGCCCCGAGGTGAAGAGAAGCTTGATGGGTCCGGATCAGGTCCTTGTGGGGATTTGGAGTTGTTTGCTGATGTGGATAGCTCTGTTCTTGATGAGCTATTGCAGACTTTTAAAAAGTAAGTGATCTGTTTCTCTTATTGGGACACTTCATTGTGAGATTTTTTAGTTTTTAGAAAAAGTTTGATTGTTGTAACATACTATTTCAATTGATTTGGCCCTTTTAGCTGGCGAAAAGAAAGAACCTTGCGCAAGTAGGAGATGAACTGAAGGGGGCGGGCATGCTTCTTGGTTTGCGGGTTATAGTGATGTTGGATCGAGGAGATATATTCTTACACAGTTGTTTGATTTAATGTTCATAGCCATACTTGGTTGCAATAAATTTGAATAGCTATCAATTTAGCGTGGGAATTTCATTTGGGAAAGTTGACAAATGCAGCCTGCTAGCGGATGATTTAGTATAAATGTATTTGTAGTCCCATTATGGTGTAGAGCAAAAGGTTGTGGCCGTATACGTTAAGGACAAGATTTTTCAACTAGGATGTTTCAAAATTTTAACTTAGTGGTTGTTGTTTATTTTTTCTTCTAAATTGTAGTAGCTGATGCCCCCCCAAAACTGCAAAGGAAGAAGAGAGGGTGGGGTTTTAGGAGCTATGTAGGTATCAGTAATGAATGTCTCATGTGCACATGCACCCACCCTCAGAACCCTGAAAGATTTTTTTGGCTGGATTTTTCACGCAGGTGCTATTTAGGGATCAGTCATGGATGTCTCATTTGCACAGACCTTACTATGAACTCGGGCTTGATCTGATGTTTGGAGAAATATTTTCCAAAAATTGTTCTTGTATGCTCACTGCTTTGTGGAATGATGGTGGTGGATAATTTGGATCAATTATGGGCTTTTCTTTTCAAGTGGCAGTGTAAGAATTAACTTATTTTCGATTCTGCAGATACCGGTTAAGGTCTAATGTTGAAATTGATAATGTGGCAGAAGACTTCTTTTGCTGGCAGCGGTTTGGTGGAAACCTTTCTGAAAAATCAAAAGCTGAAGAAGAACCAGAGGCAGCTAGTTTTGGCTGGGGCTCTGGGGTTGATCGTTCTGCAATGTCATCTTCACATGGGAATGATGTTGGATGGCAATGGTTTAGGGATCCTAGACGAGATTGTCTTGGTTTCAGGGGGATCTTTCCATCTAATGAAATTCGTGGGTTTTCTTAGCCTTCATTGGTTGCTTGATGTTAATATACAACAGCACATAGGCTATGAGGCTGAAGAGCTCATTATGCATTAAACTTTCTGACTGATTAAATCAATAGTTATTTTTTTTAGTTTTAATTTCATTTTCCCCAAACTATTTTGGATGTTACAGCACCTTCGGTTGAGTCTGGCAATAAAACAAAAGAGCAAAATTACCTGCTATGGAGAATTGAGAATGAGGTTGCAGAAGGCTCAACTGAGATTCCCAAAGGTTGAGGCTATTAGACCAAAACGGTGGCCCGCAGAATGGTTTTCAGAGCATCAACAACATGGTGCTGTGACAGGGTAGAGCACTAACTCGAAGGATAGGGTTCGCTTTTCTGAACTAGAGATAAATCCTGCTCGTGTTAGCCCCTTTTATGGCGGTGCAGGTATTCCATATGGTTAAAACTTGTATCATTTTATACATTTAGCTTTACAAGGAAGAAATAAATCGTTTTTTCTCCTTTTAAAAAAGTAGAGCTAATAAAAGGAGGGTGTCAAACTCGTGTACTGATCTGACTACATGCATTAACACGACAACAGTCATTTCAATATTGGTTTTTGCCCAATCGTTCATGTAATTCTTTCTAACTGGTGATTTTCAGGTAAATGATTCATGCTATATTGATTGTCTTCTACCTATGTTCCTTTCTTGTCTTTTCTTTGACTGGTCCTAACAGCGCAGCCAGTTAAATGCACTGATTCTAACAGCGCAATCTGTCAGTCGGTGTTATTTTTCAAAATCTTTTTCCATCCATTTTTTCTTGAAAAAGTGCAATATAAAAAAAAAAAAATCGGGACAAAGCTAATTCAGTGACCCAAAGTAACTGAGATTTAAGCCTTACAGCTCAAAGGGGTCTTGACTGATTAATTCTCAAGTTTTTATGGCTGGATGGAATGGTGTTTGAATGAACAGTTGATCTAACTCTACTCCTCCTACCTCTATCTTGTTTACTCTGTTTTTTCAAAGAAAAATGTCATGGATTTCATATTAGTAAGCTTAATTAATAATGTTGCTGATTCAATCAGCTAAGCAAATTAAACTATAACCACAGAAGCAAAAACAAATACGAGAAGTTAAGAAGATGCAAGTGAATTAAATAGTTGGCATGCCTAATCGGGGAGTCAAGGGATAGAATCCCCACGTCCTGATGGCATTTTCTATTTGTTAATTATTCAATTACTCAAAACTTAAAGCATGCTCATGGAAATGATATTACATATTTCTGCTGTCTTCTGCAACACTGACCAAAGCTCTTTTCAACTAAACTCGGATCCAAAAGCAGCTCATGTCTTCATCAGACAATAATTCACTGGTTTCTCTTCCTCTACTGTGCCCCACAACTAACCACAACTAACCAAACCAGCTTATAAAAAACAAAATCCTTTCTTAAGTATTATAATACTTGGAGCTAAAGAATCACTTTATACTTTACCTGGTTTCACTACTTTTACTTGATTCCTGGGTTTGTCTTTTCACTTTGTTTCTTTCTTGTATAATTGATCGATACTTTGTGCAACTTTTGTGTTTTTTTCTTTTTCATGATTCTTATGGCCATCAATCAACATTCCCTAGTTTCTTTGGTTACATTTGATTAGAAGATTTTAAGAGAATGAGTTGTTGACCTCACCAAGAAAACAGCATGTGATCCGACATTTGATGGTGGAGAGAAGGGAATTATGGATGGAATGCCTGCAAAGCTCGAGACTTTTGTTTGTCTTTCCTTTTAACACACTCCCCACAATCAAGATCTTTATTTTTTTCTCATCATTCAAGAACTCGAAAACAGTTTGTTATATATATATATATATATATAGGTTAATTAGCTGTTATGTTTTGAAACAAGCATAGAAAAACACATATAACTACTATATCTTAGAAGCTGTTTCTAGTCTTTTTAGCTATGTTCAAGGTATCATCATGTGTATTGTCATGAGCAAGCTATTAGCCTATGCAAATCCAACAATAATGCTGACCTACACACACACACACACACACGAGGCGTTTGATGAATAATTGAGAAACCCTTCTCCATTTCAACTTAGATCGATTGTATACAACAGCAAGATTCAAGGGTTAGTAACTCATGTTTGTGCTGACTTTAAAACTCTAAAAAGGAATAATTTCTGTATTGTTTTGCTGTTGTGTTTGTTTGTATTTTTTATTTTTTTTTGCCAAAATATGTAGAAATTGCGGCAATGTTTGTCCTTGGAGGGAAATCAAGAAAGGCTGTACGGTCCCGTCAATTGAGAGAATAACAGGCACGAGAATATGCACTTTGTGTCATTCTTAAAGACTGAAAGATAATGAATGTTGTTCTGTCCAAAAAACAATTCAAGGGAGTTGACACATATTTTTTTTTTCATTTTTTTTATTGGGTATGCAGACTAGCTTGCATGTATCACGATTAATCCCACGACTCACTGAACACCTTGTAAATCTAATGGACATGTAAAGCACCACGAGAGTGACATGCGTTCATATGAGGACTCGAACTCAGGAGAGCGGAAAAAGACAAGCTCCTCCCACCACCATGTCAAGATCCTCAGTGCTTTACACACATATTCTTACAAATATATCATGTTGCCTAATCCTTAAAATTGGGCTCGGGTGTAATTAAATTTCCTTCTTAACTCGATATAGGAGGAGTTCTTGAGAAAAAATTCAAGGGTCTTTTTTCTCTTGAATAATGAACTTGGATTCTGCAGGGACACAAAAAGTACAAGCAAGGGATAGCTATAGATGTATCCATCTGAATGACCCACCACCCGGAAAATCAGAATGCCAAGTTTCTTGCATTGGTTCAATAACTGACATGGAGAACCTCTCTGTTTTCGATCGAATGGGTTTCATTTGCCGGGTGTCCTACCACGACAAACCAAAGTAGGAATTGCAACAGTTTTAGTAGTCCTTTTAGGTTACAGTGAGGAGAATGGTGATGGTTATTTATTAAAATATTTTTTATTTAAAAATATATTAGAATAATAATTTTATTTTTAAAAATTTATTTTTAATATTATCATATTAAAACAATTTAAAAATATAAAAAATAATTAATTTTAAAAACAAATCATTTTTTTTTAATATGATTATATACTGTACTGCAGTGTATTGTTATTTTTAAAGCTTGTTAGAAAATATAATTGCGGTTATTTTTTAAAATAATTTTAATTTAAAAATATATCAAAATAATATTTTTTATTTTTAAAAAAATTATTTTTAATATCAATATGTTAAAATATCAAAAAATATTAATTTAAAATAAAAAAAAATTAAAATATAAAAACAAAAACAAATAAACAGGTTATATAAAAGATATTAGGTGGAGGGAGTGGCAAGCAATCCACTAGCTTCTGTACTCGTGTGTTGAAAACCCACCACTATGATGGTGCTCTCCAAAGATAAAAACAAATTCCGCCTACTAGATCAGGAAACCTTTTGGCAATACATTAAACAATCTTTTCAACTTTCCATAAATTCGAATCAAGAAGATAGCAAAGCCCCCACCTTCTCTGGTTTTGTTCCAACATCCCTCTGCAAGGGGATGCATGACGGGTCACCTTCGAAATCAAATGGTCATCACAACTTCAGAACAAAAAATAACAGTCAAAACTAATGTTCATGGAAAAAGGATACCGTGAATAGTGCACAAAGTTATGGAGAGCCCTTGACCACCTCGCATAAACGTGCACGTCTACTACTAGTGAATATTGTTGTGATCCGAGTGAGGTTCTGACTTTTACAAGCAAACAAAGACTTCCATTCGTCTGTTTCATCAGTCACATTTTACAACTTTGAGAATTTACAGAAGAATTAACAAATTGAAACTTTATCCAGTGGAAAATATTAGTTACACCAAAAAGCTTAAGATCTAAGATCCAGCTTTTGGATATAGATGCATGTCATCACGACACGGGCTTGCATGTTTAGAATTTCACTACAGGTATGGCATGTTCAAAGAGCTAGTTATTTGCTGCTGTATCACCGGATCTCAATTCCCTTTCAAGCTCATCAAACTCCCAGTCACCAATCTCCCCCGTTGAGTAGTCTCGAGCATCTTTCCCAAACTCTGACTCTAACTTTGCAAGTTCTGCGGCAGGGTCGAGCACCTCATCTGCCTCCACTGCAGGTTCCGTGGGATGCTTATCTATATTGGATTTAAGGGTAGTCACATTCTGTGATGAGGTATGAGATGGATTTCCCAGTGCCTTCTCAGATGAATTATCAGCCATAGGGATTGGAGCCTCCAGTTCTAGATTTGGTCTCTCAATGGACTCGAATTCCACTCTCAACTTTTCAATATCATCAAATAGCTCTTTAACCGAGGTATCATCTTTCCTGGATAGAGGAGGCCAGGAATGACATTTTTCAGGCAATGTATACCACAGTGGAATAATATTATAACATGTAAATAACTGTTGAAGAATTCAAGGACAGAACCAAAATCCCACCTAGAACTTTCCCCTTTTTGAGCATAAAACTGCTCTCTTATGTTGTCCACCACACTGAAAGTGGTTATAATCTGGAACAAGACAGCCAAACTTAGATATCAATCTATGCTTGCAATGCTTTTACCAGCTATGTACGTGCAGGAACACAAAAAGGCATGGCTCAACAGGTGAAGCTATTTAGCACCTTTATGCAACTTTTTAAGTTCAACAAATTGCAAGGCACATATAAAACAAATGGAGAGATTCAAATTCAAAAGGTACAGAAAAGAAATTAGTAAGAGTAAAAACTTGGAAAATAGTGAGAAAGAAACTTGAAACCAGCAAGACAAGATATTATGGAAGTGCCAAAATATTCTTCAAAGGAAATTGTATTTGAGTTTTCTGCTCAACTCTTACTGAAAGAGAGGTTTTTACAAGAAGTATGTTGATAGCACAAAATTAAACTGTTGATGTGGATGGCCATTTGATTCTGATCATAAATTATAAGCATGAGCCAACAAGAATTATTTATGCAAACCCACCTCATTCATGACTCTTTCATCCAAAAGTTGGCAAAATTACTAATACTTCCGATTAAAGTAAACCCATGTTAGGAAAATCATCTATCAAAAGGGGATTTAACAGCAATGTAGCATTTTACGCAGGGTAAAGCAGAATACTGTGAATAAATCAGTCACGTGCATATTTGACATGAGAAGCATTAAGGAAGCACTTCCATACCTTTGCTTCACAATCCAAATATTCCTTCTCAAGATTTTTCCTTGGGTTTGATTCTTTGGAATCTTCATTCCCCACACTAGATGCTATCTCTAACCTGCATTGTCAAAAATAAATGAACAAATGGGACCACAAACAATCAGAAACCTATTAGTGAAGCAAATTACATTACCCTCCACTTAAATTCTTTAGGCTTTCCACAAATTTCTCTATACAGATGATAGAAGGCTCCAACTCTTTCTGCATAAAACACACAAGTTCAATCACAACACAGAAGAGCATCTCTCTCTGTGTGAAAGAGATAGAGAGAGAGTCACAGCCATAAGTTCAGTTTGTGGACATTCTTCAAAAAGAAAAAAAATTTACCTTGTATTCAGAGAGAAGATGAATAGCCAACTTGACAAAATAGTCCTCGTGTCTCTCCAGTTCATCACTTGAAAGTGAAATAAGTAACAAGTAGCAATTATGTAGGAAATGGGTAAGAAGATGGATAATACAATTTTCAATATTAGAAATTACAAGACCAATGTACAGAAAAAACAACTAGTCATAGGAAAATGCAAACAACAATGATGTACATACTTGACCTGCTTCTCCTTAGTTTCACTGTAAGATCGCTGGAAAACCCAGGTATCTTCCAGAAAATTGAGCCATGTAGTGAGAATATCTTCTTCTACTTTGCATGCAGCAATTGATTTTGACACCTCATCTTCCTATATACTCGTAGAAAAAGATGTATCACATGGTTGAATACTGAGTACCAAAGACCATAAATTATGCAATTATTTTTGCACCTAATTAGGTAGAAAGAAACCAGAAGAGAAAATCCAAACCTTTGTTTTCAAATGCTCAACAATCTGGCTGTTAGCTTCAACGAACTGATCCCTCTCTTCTCTGGCATTGCGAAGGCGCCCATTTGCAGCAGCTAAGGAGATATTAACCTATAAGGTGAGGACAGTCTTTGAATGCTTGTGATCAATAAAGGGCAAATGAATGGGGAACAAGAAAAGAAAGTGTGAACTAAAAAGATTCAGATAATCAGTTGTAAATATAATCTCATACTTCCAGCTCAAAAATCCAAACTTAAGTTCAAAATTATGAATATACATATTCTACAAAAGCAAAAGGAAATGACATAGAGAAGTTAAACCTTTTTCAATTCAGCTTCAAGTTCATCTCTTTGTTTTTCAAGTACTGATATCTCAGCTACAATTTCCTGGAAGGGAATCAAAGAAAAAAATCAAAATTTCCATCAAATCAAATACATTAGCTGCATGTTAGAAGCATGCTAGCATTCCTACTTTCTGCACATATATCCCAAAGCTTCAGAGAACACGGATCATGGATAAATTTACACCCACTATAACCACAAGTTTCGCATGGTGTTTGCTTTAGATGAGTTACTAACTGATACGTAACCATGCAATGCTAAAAACAATATGAACTAACAAACAAGAACTCTTGATAAGCCAATTAAACTAGGCAGTCAATAATCTCACAATATATATGGACAAGAAGCAGGCAATCCTAAAAAGAAAATCTCTACATATAGAGTGAAAATACAAATCACAACCATGCAGACCATCACAACATAAGATAGCACTATCAAAAGAAGGCTTGACATAGCTATTTATACAAGCATACAAATGTTTATAGCATTACATAAAACAAGGAAAAACTAAAGCAGCTTTTAAGATAACCCATGATGTGATAGCAATAATCTGCATTCCAAACCACAAAAGAATGAGAAAATAATCACTTTCCCTTTACCTTGAGATCTAATAATAACTGAGTAGAACAAAGGCATTCTTACTGAAGCACATTACCTTCTCCTTTTCATTTGCTTCATCAGCTTTGGCAACACGAACTTTCAGTGCCTCTTCTTTTTGCAATCTGTGAATTATGTGGGAATGGGATGGGGGTTAAAGCCTACCATAAATTCTAAAAGCAATGATGGGTTCAATGATATCTACTCTCAAACACTGGAAGTCAAACAAGTGGTTCCCAAGAGAATCCCTAGTAAGTCTTGTTTCTTGGTCTTGAGGTGTTAAAATTTGACAATCACCTTTGCTTTTTACCAGAGAACTTCCCAAGCACTAAGAAGACAACATATTTTAAGTGAACCAAGGTGACAGTGTGTTTTCCAATGATGTCATCATAACTTGCGCAAGAATAACAACTGCTCAGTAGCTTGAGGAGAAGGGTGAAGTTCAGCCACCTCAGCAGAACTTGTGAAGTAGTTTGGTATGCAGTGAAATGGAAAGCAAGGAGTCCACAAGTTTTAAGAGTATAAGGGCACAGCCATTTTGGCTGCATAAATAATACTTCAGATTGACTTCATACCTGTGATCTAAGATACGTTTTTCAGCTTTTGATGTAGAGCTAGCAAGAGATTCTGATAAGACCTTCAACTTGTCAACCTGCTCATATAAGCAAAATGTTGTTGGCAACAAACTGGCACAGCTTTTACAAGAACTTTTCAGACTAATATGAAAAAAAAAGAGAGTTGGTAGTTGGCACTCAAAAGAAAATAAAAACATCTGTCACCACTTGAGATACAATAGAAAGAAAGAAAATAGGAGGGGAGAAGTAAATTTGTGAAGGAGACAGGTGTCATTTTAATAAGACAAAAGGATGCATATAGTATATATATACATATATAAAGTATCCAGAATAAAGATGACAAAAAAACAGGCCTCCCAGAATTTGCAAGCAATTAATCCAATGATGAAAACGCAAAAGGAAATGATTACAGGAATGAGAGGTGTAGATATACTAATTACTAACAGCAAGTGGCAAAGACTTCTTCAAATCAATATTTAGCATGTCAAAGACTTGACACATTGCCACATCCACCTGCTTCGGGAAACAATTCACAGAAAATGACTTCATTTGGGAATCACTCACTTAAAGATAAGGTACTTATTAGAGTTATTCCACCAGTTAGTGCTATTGCCATTATTGACCTTAGTTTTGTAAATGAGGTACCTAAATTACCATCGTTGCCCCTTTTTTCTCTCTTTTTTGATAGGTGATATTGTTCATTATCAGGATTTGAACCCATTTAACCTGTGTGATGCTCCAAGTATCTAGCCCTTATCATTGCATATACTGCTATCATTATCATTGCTGTTTTTCACTTCCAAAGCTTCTTACGCGTAAAAATTTAAGCCTGCAAATGTATTTTATGTCTCGCATAGAAAATTATCTCACTTCCCCAGACACGCACTTGTAAATACGCTCCCTATCTGTAGTTTAGAAATATGAAGGATACAGGCTCCAGCAATGCATATCCATTCTGAAATGGACACTAGTTTCTATATGCATGCTGACAGACAACATGAAAGAGAAACTTGAAGGGCTAACATGAGATAGCTAACAGATAATAAAAAATGGAAAAAACAAACATGATACTAAGATTTCAGAAACACAATCAAGAAACAATTCGACAGCATGAGCGTAGCATACCTTTTGAGCATGAATCTCAGGCGAGTCTCCCAAGCTCAAAGTTTTCTTTTTCAACAGAAGCCCTTCCAATCTGGAACAAATTCGAATTTGTGCAAGAGCTTCTTTCAGTGCCTACATAAACAGGGGTCAGATCTTTCGTTAATAGCTTTCTACTCGACAAAATACTAGACAGGCCAGTTAACGCTTCCAGAAACATAAACAAATACACTAAACATCCCACGGCACTTTAAGACAGTGAGAAGAAAAAGGAAATCATTAATTAGGCAGTGATTTTAGTTCACGGATTTCTTGGTAACTTAATTATAGACATTGTGTTGTCCGAATTAGAAGTGGAGACCCAGGCAATCTTTTCCCTGCCTTCTTATTACACAATGCACACCTTTCCAGAATAACCATGACAGCATAATATGTGCATTGATAATGTACAATTCATAAATTGCACTATTTTGAGTTTCATTTCATACTTCAGAGAAAAATCTAGAGTTGATCTGCAGTTCTGCACTGAACAAGTCATTAGCATGGAATGCATCCAATGAAGAATCAAATACCCACGCAATCAGTCTCCTCGCATAAGATCAATGCTCATATTCCTATCATATAAAAGCGACAAAATGAGGTAGTCACAAACTAAAGCTCACCTTTATAGTTGCTTTGGCCTTTTCATCAGACACCTTTTCCTGATCTTCAATTGATGGCTTGTCAGAATGCATACTTCCATCGAGTTTGTTCTTCAGAACCTTAGCTTCAGCATCTATTCTGTGGACAGAAAGGATTCAATAGGCAAAGAAAGAACTAGATAAACAAACCACTGACCGCATAGCTTCATTTCATAATGAATAACTATATCACATACAGTACCTTACATATCAAATTACTGAAAAGTGTGCGTGGATGATTTAGACAGGTGACAGCATGACAAATCCTAACTGAAGCACAAGTTCTAGCACTAGTTTACAAGCTAATAATTCAGGTTCCCAGTCGTTAAAACTTGAGACTTCCAACATGGAGAACTATATTCAAACCTGAGGATTGTGAATCAGAATGTAGGGAAAGGAGAGGCCGGCATGTCCGCTAACTAAATCATGCCTCCATGTATAGACATCCATAGTAAGGAAAAAAAATGGATGGACAGTATTATATAGCATTAATAGTCATTCGTAGTTCCGAAGGTAGCAAATTGAAACCTTATATCCATGGGGGAAAAAGTCACCAGTTTATACATCTTCTTAAGAAGATGGAAAAATGTCAACTAAGTTTAAAGAGGTTCAGACTCAGTTCAAAAACTAAATGATAAAAACTCCATGATGTTAATAACCTTGCAAGATCAGTATTGATTTTCAACCCTGTAATTGCATCTTGTGCGAATTGGAGCAATTCTTCGCGCTTCACCTAGAAACCAGAAGAGGAGGGAAAAATTGTCAACCTAGCAATCTTCATATACAAGCTAAAATATGAAAATAGAAATCTCAAGCGTGAATGCCAGATGCAGCTGCAACAGTCAAAGCAAATTCTCCAGCATATCTAAACATGTACTTCATACCAGACTGCTTCCAAGATACAGAAAAATAGCCTTTTTCTTTTTAAAAAACCATCGCTTGACAGTCAGATAATCATTTTTGTACTACATGTTCAAAAGTGATTCTGCGCCCAAACATGATTTTTGTATGCACAACACATCAGCCTGTTTTCTATAGTTTGCATGGCAATTAGCCTAAATCAGAAATCAATCTGCATTCTTTGTGTCTTTACCAACACTTCATCTTGGTAACTTGCAAAAGCAGAAGCCAGATCCTGTATACTGCTCACGATTGCATTATGAACTTCTTGTCCTCCAGTTAGACAAAGCCTGCAAGTAACCAGATTATGAAAAGGGATTCAAAAAGAATTCACGCTCATCCCATGTATTGATCATAAGCACTAAGTTTCTATCATTTAAAATATATCCAAGACGATGAATATGAACCCCAAAACAAAATAGGTTTATTTCCTTGCCACATTAAGGCTGATATAATAATGATTCCATGAAGCCAAGAGCATTAAATGTAATTTGCATGACCTATACCAAGAAGAATTCCAAATTGGTCCTGGAAAGCCCCTAAAATATATATGTGCTGGCATTTCAGACCAGCATTTATGCATTGAGCAGTCTGGAAGACTCACCTAAACACCTCCAGGAGCAAAGAAATTTCTTCCTCGTTTGGTGCTTCAAGAATCTGAGTCAGAGAAAAATGTTAACCTGCGGTTAACCTCCACGATCAGAAATGGCAAGAAAGAAAGCATGGAAGCCTGTCCAACTTAGCATATTTAAAGCTCTTTCATTAATATGTCTTCAACTGTGTTCTAGTTTGTGAAAAAAATTAATTAAATCATGATGCCGTTGCCTATACTTGCTTACACCTGCGCCTTAGGTTAACAAATGTAAAACTAACATAATGCATTCCTAAGAGCATTCACTGAGAACTACTTTTGCAAAGCATAACCATCAGCATTTACTATTCTTTAAGTGTGGGTTAAAAATGGAGGATAAACATTGCGATATTAGTATCCTCTTCCACTGATTCCCAGTACTGACCAACTTTCTAGGCACATCTACAAAACTGGATCAAAATAAATTTACCGTACCATGGACATTGATATGCCTTCTAGAGCCTGACTTTGGAGAAAAACATCACGGAAAGTCATTGGTTCGCCCCCAACATCAGAATCATAATACAGAACCTATCCATCAAATAAAGAATTAGAAAAACAAGCACAAGATGCCAGTACTTCCGGTAGTTCGATTATTTCAATGTGCACAGCAATTCAACAACTCACCATGGGCAGTGATGTTTTTCTTGGACTGCCCGATGATACATCAGGGCCAACATTTTGCTCAACGGGTGTCTGTTTATCTTCCGCAAAACCTCCAGATAACTTTTCGAATTGTTTGAGCACGACCGCCCATCTTCTCAGCAGCAAAACCCTCTCCAGGCCGCGACAGGAGATGGCAGCGTCCTCTAATCTCCTGGCAGTCTGCTTAGCACTTTTATAATTCCTATTCCCCTAAATTCATAACGGAACAGATAAATTAACTAAATTACGCAGAAGCTTGATTATATATATATATATATGAAATAGAATCAAATGTATCCAGTCAAATAAAAAACCCTAATTGCAGATAAAAAATCGAAGTGAAGAGATTACAATACGATCTTGCAATATTTTGGCTCCTTCAGCTACGGCTTGACCAGCTTGGTGAACAACAGAGTCGGCGTAGGTTTTAACTGCTCGGGTCAGGTTGTTATTGTTCCCTGCTTCCACTGCCTTGCTCACAGCAGATCTCAGCCACGACATTTCTCTCTCTTTTTTTAATTTTTTAAGAAATGGAAACGTTTATGAAAATAAGAAAAGGAGGGATTGAATAGAAAATTAAGGCGATGGTGTTGTTAGAGAAACTGATTTTGCTGATAGTGTGTACTGTTGGGCATGCAGGGGGTGGGGTTTTGGTGTTGAAGATGAGACGAGTTTTGGGCATGTGTCAGGTGTCTGAAAGCTGTGTTAAGCGACGTCGTATTGAATGGCGCTGCTCAAATGGACTTGGACCTGCAGATGTTGCTCGTTAAAAAAAATAAAAACTGTAACTCAAAACACTATTTCTTTTTTTCTTTCTTTCTTTAAGTGTTTTTTTTTATTATTTTGCTGTAACTCTCTTTACAAAATATTATTTATTAAAATTATATTTTTTTTCCTTTATAATTTTTTTTATTTCATTTATGTATTTTGATATTAGATATATTAAAAATTAGAATTCATTTTTTTTTATGAATTTATTTTTTTATGAGATTATTTTTTAGTTTTATTATTGAGATCCTATAATTTGATGATTTGATTCAGTTAACTTGAATTTTTTATTATTTTTTTGTTAATTATTTTTTTAAAATTTATCTTTAAACAATGAGTTAATTAAAAATTAAATTTTATGTTTTATTTATTTATTTTCTATGAGGTTATTCTTGTCTCATAACTCAGATAACGGTTTTAGCCAGTTAACATGAGTTAAATCAAGTTGTTTTTATATATTTTTTAATCAAATCTATTTTTAATTTTATTTTCAACACTAGGTAGATTAGAAGTTGAGTTTGTTTCAACTTGCTTTTTATTGGGTTATCTTGGTCCTATAATCCATATTACAGGTTTGACAAGTTAACACGAGTTGAAATGAGTCATTTATTTTTTAATTGAATTTTTTTTTAATTTTACCATTTAACATCGGATTTATTTGAAATTAAGTTTTATAATTTGTTTTGATTTAGTTTTTATGGAATTATTATGATTTCATCAGATTAATTCGAGTTGATCCGAATCGATCTAATACGATTTCGTTTTAATATTTATAAAAAAATCTTAAATTTAATGTTTATTTTGAATTAAAATAAATTTTTACTGGCTACTTTGATAGATTAAACAAGTCACTTTGTATCAATTCCTATTTGTTTTTTTGCCCTGCTGGATAGCATAAATGCGTCCGCGTCTCAATTTTTTTTAGCTCATGACAGTTTTTCCCTTTATTTTTGCTTGAGCTTCTTTTCTCTCTCCTGATTTCTATTTTCCACGCCAATCAAATTATATTTAAAGAAGATTTATATTAGTCACAATTTTACGTAAATCATCAACACTCAAATTCAAATTAAAACCATTATTAAAAACGTGGTTGTTTCACTCGAATGAAAACAATGCCATGCTAATAGTGAATTTTTATTTTATATTGGGCATCAGTTTTTTTTTTCTTACATCATTTTAAGAGTGTAATCCGGTGTTTCGCGAGATGGTTGTTTTCTATCTTTAGGTAGTATGTAAGTTTTAGAGGTTTTTGTCATGCTTTATAACTTTTTTGGGGTCGAATTATGTTAGTATGAGAGAGTGGTTTGACTGTATTTTTTATTATTATTATTATTTTTAAAATTAAAATTGATATTTTTTAGTAATTTTGATATCTTAATATCAAAAAAAATATTTTAAAAAGTAATTTTCACTATATTTCCTTACAAACATCCAATAAGATATAGTTTTAATTTGTGTTAAAAAGACAGTTAAAAAAAAAGAACAAACTAAAAAACAAGTAAAAACTTTGTGACCAGCATTGAATTCGCATGAGAAACACTTTCTGGTCCAACTTTTTTTTCCTTTCTTTTACGGTCTGTTTAGTTTGATCCATAATTTTATCTTGCTTGTTTTTTAGTTTTTTTTATCTTTTTTAAAGAGAAAGTTGTTAGAAAAATGACAAAAAAATATTGATTGACCACATCTTGAAAATAATATTATTTTTCTATATGATTTTGTGTGTTATTAACAGTTTAGGGCTATTTTAAGTTGAGAAATTGATTTCTAGACACTTTAATGGTATTTATCAAATGTTTTTATATGATAATAGCTTGACAAATATTTATTTTCATTTGAAAAATACATGCTAGAATTTTCATCCACATCTCTAATTACTGAAACCTAAACAAGCGAACGACATATTATTTGTTTTACTTAATAAAATAAAACATTAGGCCCATGCTTTTATGAATCTTTTTCTGTTTTACGGGCTAACTCAACTATGACCACATTCCCAACTCTATTTGTGAATACTTTTATTATTATTTTTTATTACAAACCCAGCTCTATTTATGAAAGCTTTTATTATTTTTTTATTTAAACTCATTAAAATTAAATTATTATAATTTTTCTAGGAAGGTATTTGACGAAGTGTAAGCTTCTGAGGAAGCAGAACGTCGCCTCCTTCCTGAAAAGAATCATTCGAATCCTCGAGCAAAAGAGTAACACGCTCAAATCCACGAGTTCAGAAATTAAATTCTTGGGAGAAAAATCTTTATTGATTCAAAAGTACCTTACAATGAAAGGAAGTAACCTTTATATAAGCTGCAAAACCTAATTTGATTGGCACTATAACTATTTAGGAAAGAAATAATTGAAATAAGGAAAAATACTAAAACTCCCAAAAGTAAATAGATTCTAATATTAAGGCATAAATCAACATTCATAAATTTAGGAAATAATTTGGTAAAAAGGCCACTCCAACGGCAACTGTGACTCCTGATTTTGTTTCTGGAGCTTTCTCTGCAATTTGTTATCCCCTCTCCAATTTGCTCTACATCAGTCTCCCTTGCATGAAAAGAACTCAACCTCAAGTGAGTTAAATGAGAAGACGACACATCAGGAGGATGATATTCAAACAAATCTGCAATATTAAAAGTAGAAGAGATGGCCATATCGGCAGGAAGGTCCACGATATATGCATTGTCATTAATTTTCTGTTGAATTAGGAGAGGACCTTATTACTTGTCTTTCAATTTATTGTATGTGCCTACTGGCAGCTGTCCCTTGTGCAAAGAAACCATCACGAGATCCCCTTATTGAAATGCTTGAGCTCTTTTCTTTTTATCAGTTGCGGCCTTGTATTGGGCATTAGAGGTCTCCAAAATTTTCCGCACTTGTTCCTAAATAACCTTGATGCGATCCGCCATATTTTTTGGCGCAACACTCAAACCAGGTAGTTTTGGCAGAGGAACCAAGTCTAAAGCATGGCGAGGAGAACAACAATAAACAATCTGGAATAGGGTTTTCCCAGTAAATCAGTTGAGCATATTGTTATAAACAAATTCAGCTTGTGCAAGAGCAAGATCCCACTGTTTTGGTTTTGCCCCAAAAAGACAGCGAATTAGATTCCCAAGAGTGTGGTTAACCATTTTTGTTTGGCTATCAGACTAAGGATGACTCGTGCTACTAAAATTTAGAGATAAGTCAAATCGCCGCCATAAAGTTCGCTAAAAGTGACTTAAGAATTTGGTGTCCCTATCGAAAGTGATGGATTTGGGAACCCTATACAAATGAACAACCTCTTTGAATTTTTTTTTGGTTACATGCATTGCATCCGCGGTCTTTTTACAAGCAATAAAATAGGTCGTTTTAGAATACCGGTCAACCCCCACAAAGATTGAATCAAATTTGCGTTAGGTCCACGAAAGGCCTAAGATAAAGTCCATGGAAAGATCCTCCCAGGGTGATGCTGGAATGTGCAAAGGCATGTACAAGGCGGTATTTTGAGATTGACCTCTGGCAGCCTAACAAATAGGGCATCTTTTAACATGATTACCAATGTCTCGTTTCAATTAGGGGCCAATAATATCTCTTCTAAGCAAAAGCTATTGTTTTGTCACATCCCAAATGTCCACCTAAGCCCTCACCATGTAATTCATGAATTATTTAAGCTCATAGTAAACTCCTTGGTATGCGCAGTTGGTTGCCTCGAAATAGATAACCCTTCTGAATATGCAATCCATCCACATAAAGCCCCGTTTGGCATTTTGCCCAAATATTATGAAAATATCCATCGCCTTCGTACAACTCTTTGAGACAATCAAACCCAGTTACTTCATTTCGAAGTGAAACAAGCAACAATGCCCTCTAGCTTAGAGCATCAGCTACGTGATTTAATCAACATGCCTTATGCTTCAAAGTAAAGGTGAAGCGTTGTATAAAGGGAATCCAGTGAGCATGCATCCGGTTGACATTATTCTAGTTGTTGATAAATTTCAGCGATTGATGGTCACTGAACATGACAAACTTCCTCTACACCAGATAGTGTTTCCAGACTTTTAAGGCACAAAAGACAGCATACAATTCCAGCTTATAAATAGACCACTTCTAGCGAGCTTCATTGAGTTTCTCATTGTAAAATGCGACCGGCCTACCTTTTTGAGAAAGTAAAGCACCAATGCCAACAATAGAAGCATTGTACACTACTTGAAACAACGTTGACTGGCTTTGTTGGACCTCCACTGTTGCCTGTCCCGTGAGTAGTGTTAGAAAGGATGGTTGAGTCATTGAGGCCTTTCCTTTGTTTACTGCAGTCCGATTATTATCAAAGGAATTTCTTGCTCTAACCGTCGCCTTTGATCGGTCCAATTGTGTTTCTGCTTTAATGGCTAGTGCAACAGCTTCCATTAGGGTGTAAACTGTTTGCATCACAACTCGATCCTGTATAGCCCAATGCAGTCCCCCAACAAACCTGGCAACTTGTTGCGCCTCTATTTCTAGCATGTTATTTTGTGATGATAGCCTGTGGAATTCTTCTAGGGAAGTCTCTACTGTTTTGCTTCCTTGCCTACAATCTTGATATTGTTTGAACATAATTTGCTTGTAATCTGGGGCAGATACCAGGATCATAACAATCGCTTCATCTCAGCCCATGTCTAAACCATCCCCTTTCCTTGCCGTAACCGTGTACTTTGCAATTGCTCCTACCAAGCAAAAGCTCCCCTCAATAGTTTGTATGCGACTAATTTCACCTTTTTATCTTCAGAAATATCCATATAATCGAAAAACCTCTCGACTAATACCAGCCAATCAAAGAACCCCCTAATTTGAAGTTGACCATTAAAACTGGGTAGGTCCATCTTCATGTGAAATGTATGCCGGCCCTGTTCCTTTTGGCAGCCCTTCCGATTATCCTAGAGTATAGCTTTAGCATCTTCTATATCCTCACTCAGGTTATACTCATATGCTAGCTACCTTCGTGGAATCCCTGGCTGGCGTTCACAAAAATCTTTAGCCCTTTTCTCGATAAGGTTGACAACCTGGAGGATCGTTACCCCTATGATTATTTCCTGTTGTCAGCCTAGCAAGAGCTGCTTGTCATGTCTCATGTTGTGCTTGCTGAGTCTCATGCTAGAAAAGTTTGAATTCAGCCCCTGTAACCACATTGTCCTCACGGTCACCGCTGCCAAGGACTTCACTTTCGTTTTGTGTGTTTGCCATTTGAATATGATTAAGCCCGCTTTGATACCAGTTGACGTAGAAAAAGCTTTTGAGAAAGTAAAGCGTTGCATGCTACCATTGTTATTAAACCCGGCCCGGCCCGGCGGGTCAACCCGGGACCCGGTGGCTGGACCGGTTCGGGTTTAATAAAAGACCGGTTGTGGCAACAGCCCGGCCAAACCCGGGCGACCCGGCGGGTCAACCCGGGACCCGGGTGACCCGGACGAGACCCGAGTTTTTTTTTTTTTTTAAATGTGGGATAAAAAAAAATTTGGTTTAAATATTTCAACTTAAAATGATAACATAGTATCTTTTGAATGTGGGGTTTGAAGCCCTTTCATATATATATTCTATGTTCACATGAAAAAAATTATATTTTTTCAATGTGGGATTTGAAGCCCATTAGTATATATACTCTATGTTCCCAAGGAAAAAATTATGTTTCTTCAATGTGGGATAAAAAACCTTTTGGTTTAAATACTTCAACTTAAAGGGATAACATAATATCTTTTCAATGTGGGATTTGAAGCCCTTTCATATATATACTCTATGTTCCCATGAAAAAAATTATGTTTTTTCAATGTGGGATTTGAAACCCATTAGTATATATACTCTATGTTCCCAAGGAAAAAATCATGTTTTTTCAATGTGGGATAAAAAACCTTTTGGTTTAAATACTTCAACTTAAAGAGATAACATAGTATCTTTTCAATGTGGGATTTGAAGCCCTTTCATATATATACTCCATGTTCCCATGAAAAAAGTTATATTTTTTCAATGTGGGATTTGAAACCCATTAGTATATATACTCTATGTTCCCAAGGAAAAAATCATGTTTTTTCAATGTGGGATAAAAAACATTTTGGTTTAAATACTTTAACTTAAATGGATAACATATTATCTTTTCAATGTGGGATTTGAAGCCTTTTCATATATATACTCTATGTTCCCATGAAAAAAATTATGTTTTTTCAATGTAGGATAATTTTTTTTTTAATTTAAATACTTCAACTTAAAAGCTTAACATAATATCTTTTTAATGTGGGATAAAAAACTTTTTAAAATATTATTTTAAACTTCATTATTTATAATATGTATAATCTATATTTACATGAATTTTTTCATATGAAATATTATTATTTTTTAAATTATTACGGGTTAATCCGGGTTGACCCATGAAACCCGAGACCCGGCCCCTTGACCGGATCAACTCCCGGACCGGGTTTAATAACTATGCATGCTACTTGAAAAGAATCGTTCGAATCCTCAAACAAAAAAATAACACACTCGAATCCAGAATAAAATTCTTAGGAGAAAATTATTTATTGATTTAAAAGTATCTTACAATGAAAGGAAGCAGCCTTTATATAAGCCACAAAACATAATTCGACTAGGACTATAACTATTTAGGAAAGAAATAACTGAAATAAGAAAAAATTCTAAAAGTCCTAAAAGTAAATAAATGCTGACATTAAAGCATAAATCAACCGTTCTAAATTTAGAAAATAATCTAGCAAAAAGACCACTCCAACAACAACTGCAACTCCTGATTTTGTTTCTGGAGCTTTCTCTACAATCTGTGATATTTTACAATCTATTCTCCCATTTTCAATCTATTCTACATCACTATCCAATGAAATACAACTCAAGTTGATTTTTTTTTATGTATAAAAATATAGCATTTTTTTACAATGCTAACAACTACTTTTCTTGTACAATTCTTTCTTTTTTTTTTAAAAAAAATTATTTTAATTTTATTTGTTGTTTTTATTCAATGTCTTTTTTTTTAGCACATGGGATTTCAAAAAATTCATCATTTCAAATCATCTTTAATTAATACCGGTATTATTCGATTTTGACTAGTGAATTGAGTCGGACAATTCAAATGTTAGCGATGAACCGGTTTTTTAAAATATTCCTAGTTCTCCCATTCATTTCTCTACCGCCAGAATTCATAAAATAAATAAATAGATATAAATACAATAATCCTAGCCGTTCCATCACTACCTTCACGAAAATCTTACTCTCTCTCTCTCTCTCTCTCTACCCTCAAGATAAAGAAAAAGAGAGTGTGAGACAGAGAGCAACAAAATCAGATAGCAATTAACAAAACCCTAAATTACAATGGGCCGCTCCTTCAAACACACCCGTGACGACCGTGATCGTGACCACCACAAACACCGATCAAGAGACGAGAAGCATCGAGACTCCTCCGATTCTCACCACCACCGATCAGAGAGAGAATCTCACCAACGCGAGCATCACAAATCATCCAGGCGCGATGATACAAAGCGCGAAAGATCTCACGAACGAGAAGAGAGTGTGGATAGGCGAGAGAGAACTCACGATCACAAATCGTCTTCCTCATCGAGGCGTGAGGAGAGAGAGAGGTCGTATGATGCGAGAGAGGAGAGAGAAGGGAGTAGAGAGAGAAAACGCGAGAAGAGAGAAAGAGAGACTGTAGATGAAGATTATTTGGAGAGAAAGAAAAGAAAGGAGAGAGGAGGTAGTGAGGACAGGGCTGTTGTTGAGAAGGAGAAGAGGAGTAGAAGAAGATTCGGTGAAAAAGTGAAAGAAGAGGATAATAGGACTGACAACAATGATAATGGTAATAGTTTTGAGAATGTGAAGAGAGTGGATTCGAGTGAGGCTGGAGTGAAGGAGGAAGTCAAGGATGAGCCAATTGGTGGCGGCAAGGGCAGCACCACAGAAAACGGTGGTGTTTCGAGTACAAATGTAAGTTTTCTCTCTGACTCTATTTTGTTTTTAAGTGTGCTTTTTTCGATGTGTGTTTGCTGTTTTGCGGCTTATTAAGTGTAGATGTTTAGATAAATGGGCTAGCGTGATATATTAAGAATAGAGAATAGGGTCATGTTCTTTACGTACTCGCATGTTTGGTTTAATTAGCTATTTTTATTGTCTGTTTGGATTACATGCGGGATAATGAAGGTGGTGAGATGGGATTAGTGGTTCGTCACAGTATTTGATATAGTTGCTGGCTTGTTATAGTTGAATATGGTGTGCATGATGGCGGTTACTGATTTTTGTACAGGTTTTGCTTTTGCTGTGTTTCTTATTATGTGTATGTTTGTCACAGCTAAAAGCTATTTTATTTCTTGTTACATCTCCTAGTGCTCATGTATGATTGACTGGGACTGTTATTGTGTGTTTCTATGGAGGTAATATGAGAATGGAGGTGTTATAATGGATAATTTGTGGTTTTTTAATTGTAAGATGATTGGTATCTGTGCTTTGTTAGAAATAGAAAATTTAGCGATTATTTGGCTCATGCTGATATTTATATGTTTCAAGTTACATGATTGTGTAGGAAAAGTAGAGGTCAATTTTAGTGCTAAATGATGGATAATGTAGAGTGTTCGTGGCATATGTGGTTTGCCAAGTAGTGTTCTTAATTTTCTCATATAGAGTAGAGGTTGTGAAAAGTGAAAGCTGGTAAGTGAAATTTTATTTCCTTTGGGTGCAATATTTGCTTTTGGAGAAATGCTGTTTCATCACTTTTACATCGCTAGTCATGTCGTTCTTGATGTTGTAGGCATTTTGGTGACTCTTAATGGTTAATGGAACTTTAAGGGACAATGGAGCCATGTAGTTTGGGTGGTTTGGAACTTCTCTTTCTGTTGATTTTGGTCGAGTTACATACAGATGGTATTTTCTTTTATCGTCTTTACTTATATGTGAAATCCTTTTTGCGTTTTTTTCCTGATTTACTCTATAGTTTATTTTTTGTTATTTAACAAGGAGTCCTTAAAGATCAATGGGCACATTGTTGGAAGATCCATTTCCTTTGTTGAAGATCTTTTATGTTGTGCAATCCTCATATTTTTTGGATTTGTACGCCTAAGGAATTCTGCAAAGGGACTCGACGTTGTTCCTCTTTTGTTCACTTGCTCAATCGTCCCTTCTACTCTCTACCCTTTACTCTTTGCCTTGCGGGGGTGTTTCTTCCTGCACATGGACTCGCTGTCTTAACCAGTTTTATAATAGTAATAGGATCCTTTTGAACTATATTCTGAGATTCCAAACCAATGGTTTTCTAAAAGTTCTCTACTTTTGAAGTGATTTTCTTAGTTGGTGCTGGATGCTGTATTCCCATCACTCTAGATGCAGGTTGAAAAGAACATCCTATGTCTCTTTGCTGTTAGACCTGCTTTTATTTTCTATTTTTATGCAATGAATGTGTGACCCACTTTAAAAGGATGTGCTCTGTGAACCTTGCATATGAATTTTTTAACCTTAACTGTTCTCAATGCAAGGTTAGTGGTGTCTGATTTTTACTTTTATGCCTAATTATACATGTTCAGATTTTGTATAATGTACAAGTAGAACTCGTATGCATAGAATCTGGGGTTTTACAGAAGAAGTTATAGTATATTTCCTCACCATTCAGAACCTCCTGAAATTTATTTGTGTGGTGTGGCTTTTTGCGTGATTTTTCTCATTTTATTATTAGCCTAATATCCTTTTAAAGCATTTTATTTGTTGTCCACCACCCACCCTTCCAACAAATTTACTTTTGGTATGGTCTTTCTTAAGGTGCTCCTATTGTCAAGCCTGTATGCTGACATGTGAAGTTTATTGTTCCATACCTGCAGGGTGCTTCTCTGGAATCATTCACTAAGACTACAAGCAATCAACCTGAGACCTCTGTGGCAGCTGTTCACCCCCTCCCTACCAAGGTATCTTCAATTTCAAACACAAATGAAAATAAGGGAGTTAGTATTGCCAGATCTCATGAGGTTCCTGGAAAATCTAGTACAGATGGGACATCTTCAGCTGCTGGGAAAAGTGGAAATCTATCACTTGATGCATTAGCAAAAGCTAAGAAAGCCTTGCAAATGCAGAAGGAACTGTCAGAGAAGCTGAAGAAGCTACCCCTGGTAAGTTCCCATCATAGAATTTCTATGATATCCTTGCACGTGCTGCTGTTTCTCTTTGTCATGTTCTAATACTATATCGTTTTACCTTCCTTGATTCCAGTACTTATGAACTGGTTATGTTTGTTCTTGTAGTCGAGCAAGGGTAATAACACAAGTTCAGGTGGTAGCTCACAAAGGGTATTGCCATCAGCAACCACTGCTACTGCTGTTTCGACCGGGGCAGTTTCTAGTTCATCCTCCTTATCTACAAGCACTATGGTGTCTATAAAGACACCTTCAACTGGTGTGGCACCTCTGCCCGATATTACTAGCATACCCAATTATGAAGCTGTTAAGCGTGCCCAGGAACTTGCTGCTAAAATGGGATTTCGCCAGGACCCTGAGTTTGCTCCTCTTATAAACTTGTTCCCTGGCCAGTTGCCAGCAGAAGTCTCTGTGCCACAGAAGCCTACTAAGACCCCTGTTCTTCGTGTGGATGCACTTGGTAGGGAAATAGATGAACATGGAAATGTGGTGAATGTGACTAAACCAAGCAACCTTAGCACCTTAAAGGTTGGTTAATTTTTATAAGCTATACAGTTTCTTTCTTTTTATTAACTTAGTTTCATTTTGTTGGAGCTGTGATATTTGACTGTGAAGGGCTGTTATGCTATGCATATGATCTTTTTCAGGTCAACATCAACAAGCAGAAAAAGGAAGCATTCCAGATTCTTAAACCTGAATTAGATGTGGATCCTGAATCGAACCCTTATTATGATGTGAAAATGGGAATTAATAAGAATAAGTTCTTGAGACCCAAACGAATGACCTTCCAGTTTGTAGAGGAAGGCAAGTGGTTAAAAGAAGCTGAAATAATGAAACTGAGGGTAATTCTTGCAACCTTCACACCTTTTTGCTAAATCCTCATTGTTATTTTTAATTGTTTGCAAATATTTATGGTTTTTATTTTCTGTTCCCAGAATCAATTTGGAGAAGAAAGAGAAAAGGATATGAAGGCAAGGCAAGCATTACATGCAAAGGCAAAGGCAGCTCCAGATATAAATCCTAATTTGATAGAGGTATCAGAGCGATTTATAACCAAAGCAAAGCCTAAGGATCCGATTCCCGATGTAGAGTGGTGGTAAGTTGACATTTACTTTTCTTTATATAATATGGTTCTTGCCAATAACAACAATGGTTGTTACTCTGTTGCAGAATTTGTTTCATATGTTACTTACTAATTTGAGTCTGCATGATCTATCTAACTGGAACCATTGCTTGCTAAATCTCATCTTAAGAACAAGTGCTTGTTACTGGTTGTGTATTTACTAAGATGTAAGGGTCTTGCTAACTCTCGTGCTAGGAACAATTTGCAACCACTTGTGTAGTTACTAAGATGTTGATATGTTTGAGGTACAACGACAACTGAATCTTAAAGTTGTGTTCTACTTATTCACGGAGTTGGTCTGAGTGGCTTTTTAACCTGGGTTCAGGACTTTCAGGAATTGTGGATAACTTTGATCCTAGGCTCCTTTGTCCTTCTTGTGAAGCCTGACATGGGTTTCATCTGTATCTGTCTGGATATCTGTAAATTTTTTATTATTAACCTAATTGAAGAGAGTTGGAGAACTTTTTCTTTTGTTATTCTATGTACTTAATACCATATCATCTTATACAGCTTATCTGGAAAGATGTTCATATGTTTTTGGTTGCTGAATTTAGGGATGCACCTTTACTGACTGGCGGGACTTATGGTGAAAATGATGATGTTCTTATCACTGAGCATAGATTGAAAAGGGATAAAATTACTATCTATGTGCAACACCCACGTCCTATTGAGCCTCCGGCCGAGCCAGCTCCTCCACCACCTCAACCTTTGAAACTAACTAAAAAGGAGCAGAAGAAGCTCAGAACACAGCGTCGACTTGCTCGGGAAAAGGATAGACAGGAGATGATTAGACAAGGCTTGATTGAACCTCCAAAACCAAAGGTGAAAATGAGCAATTTAATGAAAGTTCTTGGCTCAGAAGCAACACAAGATCCCACCAGACTTGAAAAGCAAATTCGTACTGCAGCTGCTGAACGTGAACAAGCTCATATTGATCGAAATACTGCACGTAAGCTCACTCCTGCTGAGCGCCGTGAAAAGAAGGAGAGAAAGCTCTTTGATGACCCGAACACTATGGAAACTATTGTTTCTATTTACAGAATCAACAACCTCTCAGACAAGAAAACTCGCTTCAAAGTTGATGTCAATGCTCACGAGAACCGCTTGACTGGGTGCACGGTGATTACAGAGGGAATTTGTGTGGTGGTGGTTGAAGGGGGAAGCAAATCCATCAAAAGGTATGGGAAGCTAATGCTTAGGCGTATAAACTGGGCTGAAGCTGTTAATGAGGATGAAGGAGATGACAATGAGGAGAAACCTGTGAACAAATGTATGCTGGTGTGGCAAGGTAGTGTTGCCAAACCTAGCTTCCACAGGTTTTCTTTACATGACTGTGTGACTGAAGCTGCAGCCCGAAAATATTTTGCTGATGCTGGTGTTGCCCACTATTGGGATCTTGCTGTCAATTTCTCTGATGATCAAATGTGAGAGGCTGCTTTGATGAAAGCATCACCAGGTCATTACTGATTTTTGTTGAAGTTCAGCTACTTACCTTCATTTTGTGGTTCAGAGTTCTGAGATTTACTTTGATGCGCTTTTCACCCATATGGGCTTTTGGATCATTGTATGCTTTTCATAAGTAGAGTTTTAACATGTGTAAATTTGAACTCCATGTTTCTGAACCATTCTGTCCATGGGGTTAGGCAGAAAAGGGCTTCAAAGTTGTGAATTTTAAATGCAAATGCCATCGTCAAATTGAACAGTTGAAGTACCCTGATGGATGATCTTTCTTTAAGGCAGTGTGGCAGCTACTAGGGTCTGGCTGTGTACAGAATCAATTGTTTGGGCTCATGATAAATTCAAAGTTGCTCCTCTTTAAGGCAGTGTGGCAGCTACTAGGGTCTGGCTGCATACCTAGTTGAATTGCTAGATAGTAATTATATGTTGCTTTAAGAATTCAGGCATGCCTAGTTGAACTTGTATATAAATAGCGTCAATATTAGCGTTATGTTTTTTTTTATATATAAAATATTTAAACATAATAAATTATCTCTATTTCTTATGCAAACTACCTATTATATATTATGTGGTGGTTGTTTTTCCTTGGAAAAAAACTTGCTAATTAACCTTCATGTGGGCTAAATGCCTAAGACTCAACCTCAATAATGCTTATTATTATGCGACAGCGCAGCTTGCTTGGTTCAAAGCTACTGTGATTAATTAGAGGGAGGAAATGGCTGCTTAAGGTCACGATCTGGACCTGAAAAAATGCTACTAAAGTAAAGTAGTACGTGGTGAATCCTATTGATAGAAGGCCAAGTCCTATTTGTTGAAATAGCTCTTCACAGTTCATGACACCATGTGGACAGATTACCCTTTGCTTCGATAAGACGGGTCACAAAGCAACCTGCTGTCGGCCTTCCTCCTTGTGTAAGTTTGACATCAGAGTTACATTATGACAAACAGTTGAGAAATGAGTCCTATGCCCTCACACACGCCTACTGTTTATGCCCATGTTTTATTTTGACCTGGGAGATTTTTCGCAGCTTTAATTGCAGGTGCGGGATAGCTCGAAATTCGGTGAATGACGCTAGCCTATCTACATTAAACTACCAAGAGCCTTATGTACCAAAAATGTCACGCTGCTTTCTGAATTTCATGCTGACACCGTTTTCTGTTCCTTTTTGAGACGGTACAGGGGCAGTATAGGCATGGTGGTGGGCACTTCATGGCTAACAAGACTACTCTTCTGTAAGAAATATTGTTTATCATTTAATTTGAGTTGAGGAAATTGTCCATTGTACTTGCGATAGACCATGATCATATGTGGGTTGTCTGTGTGTGTGTGTATTATATGCGTTCATACCACATCTTTCCATTTTGATTTCTATTTGTTTTCCTTTTTCTTAAATTGGTTGAACTAAGTAATTTTTTAAATATTCTACAAGTTCCATTCGTTGAATTAAACCTGTGGAGCCATCGATACCCCATCCATATTATTTAAAATTCTATTTTGAGAAAACAGAGTTACGAGCATGCCTCTTTGCATGGACTAATTAATTTGAGAGATGCTTGATAGAACCAATGCTGTCATATACTATATTGATTCAGTTTCATGGCCATCCTAAAAGTTTCCATTGAAGGGCTCCGTGTCTAATGACTAGCTCTATGATATCAAATATGCTGCTTGGCATCCATTGATAGTTTAACACTAGAAAAATTCTTTTAACTAGAAGTTACCAAATTTATAATTTAATAGGACTAATTTTGAAATAACTTTAATTACACTATACAAATTTCGAATTACTCTTTTTTCCCGGTTGAAGGAACAAATAGAAAGACTTGGAATTGTTAGGATCTCGTCACTGGGTGCCCGCTAATTAACTACTATCTTCTGTGTTTGCATCCATCGTGTTCTTCTTCAGTAGGGCAAATATAGTATCGATCATATAGCCAAATTCACCCCTCCAATACGGTAAAGACTCTGTAATTCCAACTTTAGATGAGTTAGGCACCGCAACTTAATTATATTTATGATGGTTAGGCACTTAAGGCCTGTCGATTACGCAATCCATATTCTATTGCTTGAAATATTGAAGCTTTGATGGTTCAAATACAGCCTGTATTTATTCGTATCTGAATATATCATGTGAATTCAATGCTCTTCTGATACCGAAGTCAATAATTTAAACTTGTAAAAGTTTTTGATAGACATAAAGCCCAATAAAACGATATATTGAGATAGAAAGTTAACTGAGATCCGTGTAACTCCAATCTTGAATATGAAAAATATCTTAAAGTCAATTGTTGCACTTGAAAATTAAGTTACATTTTACCTTACATTTCAATTGTATTTTAAAAGGTAAAAGTGGTCCGTTCAATGATTTAAGAATTAAGAGCAATAGAAGCTACCAGCTTACTATACTTGTTTCAAAGGGATGAGAGTAGATTAATGGAATTATCTAAAAACATTCATAGAAAATCACTAGAATAGAATGGTTTTTTTTATATATAATTTTGGTTAGAAATTTTTTTAAATAAATCTGGTTTATAAAACCAAAATCAATGGAATTATCTAAAAACATTTATAAAAAAATCACTTGGATTGAATGGTTTTTTTATTTTGATTTTTTATAATTTTGGTTAGATTGTTTTTTAAATAAATCCGGTTTATAAAACGATTCAAATAAAAAAAACATTAAAAACTAAAGACTTTTTATAAATTAAAAGCTCATTACATCAAAATCTATTAAATATAATTTAATTAAAAGGTCCTTGATTTAAAAATAAACCAAACTTGTTTGATTTTTTAAAATATAAAACCAAACTCAACGGAACCTATCAATTTGATGATTCAGTTATTCAATTTGTTTAGATTTTTAAAAAAATCAATTTGATTAAATATTTTTTTATCCAAACCGAATCACTCACCTCTAAGTTTTAGCTGTGTACTTGGACTAAAACCCAGCTTCACGCAAACAGCAGATCAACATCCGACCTACTTTAATTAAACCCTAAATACAAATACCAGTAACAAAACCCATTTTGCTACATTTCAACTCTCACCGACCAAAACCACCCACGTGTCATATCTTACTCTCCCAAAGAAAAGAAGACGGATGGACAGCAGATTTAGGGATTTAGGTCACCTTTCTCCTACCCCTTCCCCCGATGAAAAAAAAAAGAAAAAAAAACAATTAAAAAGTAATTAAACATGTAAACTTAAATTAACACAGTACTTGTCCACATAGTCTCTCTTTTGCAGTGAAGTTCAAATCGCTATATATAGAAACCACATAACTAAAAAAAAATACAACGAACTGGAAACAAAAACTTCTCCTCTTTGCTTCTAAAAAGCCCCCAACCAAACACCACCTCCACCACCACTACATTAATCACGTCTCCTCTCTTTTAACCGCCGCTACCTCTAAACCAGCGTAACGCATGCAACCTCAACCTCACCATCCTCCACACCGTTATCCTCACTTTCTTTAAGAATCTTTAAAATCACTTCTCTAGCTGCTAAAATCAAAATGTCACGCGTTGTAGCAGAAGATTACTCACCTAGTCGAGATTCTGGTACGATGCCATTTTACACCCAATCCATCTCCATGGATTTCACTAATCATCACCCCCAGCCACCTTTCTCCTCCACCGCAACGTCTCCGACGCTGGGTCAGTTACTAAAAAACGTCAGTGACGTCCGCCGTGAAGCCACCGGAAATGGCAGCGAGACCCCGGTGCACCAAGTACTCGAGCTTGGAAGCACGAATCTTGAGGTTCCGCGATCGATTACATTTGTTCTTTCTTTCAACAACCTCACTTACAGCGTCAAGGCTCGCCGGAAGTTTAGATTTCGGTCAATTCTCCCCAGCCGGAATATCCACCGCCCCGGCGCTACCACAGATAGCGACCCAGTCGGAGGTGAAAACCTCTTCACCACCACCAAGACTCTCTTGAACGACATCTCCGGCGAGGCACGTGAAGGCGAGATTCTGGCCGTTCTCGGCGCGAGTGGATCTGGAAAGTCAACACTCATTGACGCACTTGCGAACCGAATCGCAAAAGGAAGCTTGAAAGGCACAAAGACGCTAAACGGCGAAGTCTTGGAGTCTAGAATGTTGAAGGTGATATCAGCTTACGTCATGCAAGACGATTTGCTATTTCCAATGCTAACAGTGGAAGAAACACTAATGTTTGCGGCTGAGTTTCGGTTGCCGAGGAGTTTGTCAAAATCCAAAAAGCGGCTGCGCGTGCAAGCCTTAATTGAACAATTAGGGCTTAAAAACGCGGCAAAAACCGTAATTGGTGATGAAGGCCACAGAGGTGTAAGTGGAGGTGAACGACGTCGTGTATCGATTGGGATTGATATAATTCACGATCCGATTGTTCTTTTTCTTGATGAGCCCACGTCCGGTTTGGATTCAACAAGTGCGTTCATGGTTGTGAAAGTTTTGCAAAGGATAGCACAGAGTGGAAGTATTGTGATTATGTCAGTGCACCAGCCAAGTTATCGAATTCTTGGGTTATTAGACCGGTTGATATTTTTGTCGCGTGGACAGACTGTTTATAGTGGTTCACCGATGAGTTTACCGGTTTATTTCTCGGACTTCGGGCATCCGATACCGGACAGCGAGAACCGGACTGAGTATGCCTTGGATTTGATTAGAGAACTTGAAGGGTCACCAGGAGGGACTATGAGTTTGGTGGAGTTTAACAAATCATGGCATGATTTAAAGCTTTCAAGAAATGGAAGGGGTGAACCGGACGAGGGTGGTTTGTCACTTAAAGAAGCTATCAGTGCTGCCATTTCTAAAGGGAAGTTGGTGTCTGGTGCTACTAATAATGATGCTATAAGTCCCAATTCAATGGTGCCGACTTTTGCAAATCCGGTTTGGAAGGAAATGGCAGTGTTGTCAAAAAGATCGTTTATGAATTCAAGCAGGGTTCCGGAATTGTTTGGTATCCGATTGGGTGCTGTCATGGTTACGGGGTTTATTTTAGCTACAGTGTTTTGGCAGCTTGATAGTTCACCAAAAGGAGTGCAGGAGCGATTAGGGTTTTTCGCTTTTGCCATGTCAACAACTTTCTACACTTGTGCTGATGCCCTTCCAGTTTTTCTTCAAGAAAGGTATATTTTCATGAGAGAAACGGCTTATAATGCTTATAGAAGATCATCTTATGTGTTGTCTCATGGACTTGTTGTGCTACCATCGTTGATTTTCTTGTCATTTGCGTTTGCTGCGACAACGTTTTGGGCTGTTGGGCTAGATGGTGGTCTTTCAGGGTTCTTGTTTTACTTCTTGATAATCTTCGCTTCATTTTGGGCTGGGAGTTCGTTTGTGACATTTCTATCTGGTGTGGTGCCTAATGTCATGCTTGGTTATGTCATAGTTGTGGCTATTTTGGCATATTTCCTGCTTTTTAGCGGGTTCTTCATCAATCGTGATCGAATCCCTCCTTACTGGATATGGTTTCACTACCTGTCGCTGGTGAAATACCCTTATGAAGCTGTTTTGCAAAACGAGTTTCAAGATCCAACCAAGTGTTTCGTAAGGGGTGTCCAGATTTTTGACCAAAGTCCACTCGGGGACGTACCCACATCATTGAAACTTAAATTGCTCGAATCCATGAGCAATACACTGGGGATGAAGATCACTAGCTCCACATGCTTGACTACAGGGGCAGACGTATTGCAGCAACAAGGGGTTACAGATTTGAGCAGGTGGAATTGCCTGTGGGTCACTGTGGCTTGGGGGTTCTTGTTTAGGATTCTCTTTTACGTCACTTTGTTGTTGGGGAGCAAGAACAAGAGGAGGTGATGATGAGGGTAGTAAATTAGATGGTCGGTCGGTGGTTTGTTTGCCGGGAGGATGGTATATTGTATTGGGATTACTTTACCGTAGGCTTTAGTTGAGTTGCAGGCTTCTGGTGTTAAACTGTTAATATAAACAGTTCAATAATGTTCATTTAGATAATAATAGTAAAAAAAACCAGTGTTTTACTTGCTGTACATACGTGCGTGATTGTTAAAAACTTAAATATATAGCCATTTCTTAAATCTTATACGTATATATATACATCTTGCAAGGAGTAGAGATCGCACGCGATTATTAAAAAAAGAAGAAGAAGAAGAAGAAGAAGAATAAAGAGTAGAGATATATGGTATGAAACTTAGTGGCTTTTGTCCCAAGTCTCAGTGAAATAGCTGTGAAGATTCAAAAGAACCCACCAAAATATATTTAAGAAAAGGGTATGAATTTATACTAGAGTACTTGAGAGTTTATTAAAATTAATTAAGTTACCTTAAATTTGATTTAAAGACGTTTTCTCATTGATTTTTAAAATTAATTAGCTGTGGTCATTTCTTTTTAACTAGTTTTCATGTCTGCACTTCATTGCTGGGCTGAATTATCATTTTAAGCAAAAAATAATGTTCAAAATGGAAAAAAATTAAAAAAAAAAACAATTTATGATAAATATGTAAAAATACTAATTAGAGATAAACCAACACTAGATATTCCATTAAATCCACAATCTACATAACTTGATTAAAAATAAAAAAAATTATAAAGTCTTTAAAAGAAATTTAATAAAGTTTTAAACTCTTGACCCAAGTAATTAAACTTAAAACATCGAACTTAGAAAAACCATGAATTTTAATTTCTAAAAAAATAAATATTAAATAATGAAATTGAAGGGAAAAAAATCTAATCATACAAAAAGATTTTAGAAAATAACAATTCAAAAATTAAAGATCAAAATCACTATTACTGCTATTATTAAAAAGTAATATCATTATTGTTACTATCAATATAATGACCATTATTATTATTTTCATCCTCATTATTATTATCACCATATCTATTGCTAATATTATCATTATTAATTAGTAATAATAGTAATATTTCTATTAATATTATTATTATTTTAATAATCATTACCACAATAATCATCACTATTATTATTGTTGTTGCTATTGCTATTTAACTTTATTAACACTATCATCACAATAACTATTATTAATATTTTTATTATCAATTTTTCTTATTGTTTTTCTTCCTCTCTCTCATATTGTTGTTGTTGTTTGTAGTAATAGCATCAATATTGCTACCACCACAACAACTATTATCATCATCATCATCATTTTCATCACCGTTAATTTTTTTTATTAATAATAATATTATCATCATCATCACTATTATCATTATTAATTTAATAATATTGTTGTTATTTTTGTTATATCATCATCGATGATATTATTATTTTTATTACTATTTTTATAATCATCATCATCACCATCATTATCATTTTTACTATTATCATCATCAATAATAATAATAATAATATCTTTATTATTATCTTCTTCATCGTCATCATCATTATTATAACTAACACTACAATTATTTAACATTCTTATTACTATCATCATCATTGCTATTAATATTACCATGACTATTATCATTATTGTTGTTGTTGAAAAAATAAAAATCATGAACTTGATTTGAAGGATAAAATTGAAAATTATAAAAACTTTCATAAAAGAGCCAAGGAAAAAAAATAAAAAAAATCAAAAGAAATTAAATGGACCAAACTAAAATCATTATTATCATTGAAAAAAAATATCATAAACTTGATTTGAAGGATAAAATTAAAAGCCATAAAAAATTTGACAAAAGGATAAAGAAAAAAAATAATAAAAGTAGATGGACCAAATCAAAATACCTTATTTATACAAATTAAACACCAAAGGTTAAATTAAAAATAAACAAAACTTCAACAAAATATAAAATAACTAAAAAACAGTAACTGAAACTAAAAGGTCTAAATTTGAAATAACAATAACAATAAAGAACCATTGTGTATTTACCAGGTTAGGGGAGAGAAATGAAGGACAAAGAAGAAAAAAAATCACTAGTGATACATCAGTTACATTCAGAGAAGATGCGTTGTCTATAATAAAAGAGGACATGATGAGGAATAAATTGAGATGGTGAAAACTCATTTTCTACCATTAGAAACCGTTGAACACGTTGCCCAAAGCATGCGGCGACTCCAACATGCTAGCACATACTTTACATGCACGTGCTACCAGTTTTTTAAATTTAAAATTATTATTTTAATAATAAATTATGTTATTATTCTCAACCAAACTTACAATTATAAAAAACACCGAGACTAAAAAATTCAAATATCCTTAATTTTAATGAATTCAATATCTTGCATCCAAAGATACATATGCAATTCTTTCATGTATGAAAAATGCCCTTTTCCAGAATTATTTTTTTTTCTCTTGAGAATATTTTAATTTTTTTACTGTTCATTGAAATATTTAACAGACATGAGTACCCCAAACAAAATAATAATAACTAATATATCTTCTGAAAATACTAAAATAACCATAATTCAAATGCATATATTTTTCAAACGGTGACCAGAGAGAGAGAGAGAGAGAGAGAGAGAGAGAATCACTACAGTCATGTACTCTTCATTTAATGGTCCAACGTTTACTTAACTAAGCATTCCAGATGGGACGTTTGCTCTGTGTTTGCCTACTCACATGGATGATGCCTGAAGGTTTTCAGGGCGGCCGGTTACATAAAGAGTGTTTCTCGCCAGTTTGACTCTAGCTAGCGAGCAATAAATATGACTCTCTGAGTCATTTTTCTAGCTAGGGTGGTGACCTAACTTACGATCGGTACAAGGAAACCAATATTGACTCCCACTTTAATTCCTCTTTCACTCATCTGCATCTTTATCCCAGGGTTTATTAGTAATGTATTTTAAATTGGATTAATTAGTTCGATTTTTGTTTATCTTCCCTTTCTTTTAGATGGTATGTTTTTATTTTTTTAATAGTGTTATTTTATTTTTATAATAAACAATTGATTTCTTAATGAAAAAACCATTAAATAATGACAGGGAGAAACATAATGAATTTAAAAAAAACTAAAAAAAATATAAAAATAAGTTATATCAGTACCATTTTTTTAATAGTGATATTTTAATTTAATTCTATTCTATTACTATATATAAAAAAAGTATTAATAATGTCCCGAACGAAAAACATGGCAGTATAGCCGACAAAGGATTAATATCGGAAGCTTTCACACGGCCGCCCTGCTAAGATAATAAGAGGAGTAATGCTTTAGCATCATCATGGGTAAGAAACCGTAAACCATAACTCCCATCTGAATCTTTTGGCACGACATTAACGGTGCCCTCCAGGCGGAGGAAGTCGTCAACTTTAAAAAGGGCAGACGATAAGGATTAACGAATGAATGCGAGCATTAAATGTGAAAGTTGACGAAAATCACTGTACATGGTGCATGCCAATTTGTGTGATGAGCTTCACTATTTGTCTGTTATCCTGTAGAAGCATACAAAACTCCTTTATCGTACGTAAATTAATAGAAACTAATATTAATACAAATTAACTGACTGTCGTATACATCTGGAAAATTATCTGGCAATCCAGCCGACATGCATGCTTGCCACGTCAATAAAAGTAAGTTTTTTTTTTTTAATTATTACAACAAAGGAAAAGCTCAAATACAAGATCTTTTGGAGGAGGAGTCCCTTGCCTAATATTAATACAAATTAACTGACTGTCGTATACATTCTGGAAAATTATCTGGCACTCATTCAAGGTCCGGCCAACATGCATGCATGCCACGTCAATAAAAGTAAGTTTTTTTTTTAATTATTACAACAAAGGAAAAGCTCAAATACAAGATCTTTTGGAGGAGCCGTCCCTTCCCTTCATGCTCTTAGGCGATAGAAGTAAGTTCACCAACGTCACCGAGTACAACTGGAAGAGCTGGGTCCTAGCATTTAACTCACTACTTTCGAAGAAAGGAGTCTCCTGCTCCTGCACGTTTAAACTGTTTAAACTTTAAAGTGATATATAGATATTTATGGACACCTCGAAATTTGATAAGTTCGAATATTCTCCAAATCGACTCATATTTCCAGTGTTAAAAATTTATTTATTTAGTCGAGAAATGTTAAGAACGATTGCGAGTCTTGGATATTCCCAAGCTAATTTGACTTGTGCTATGAATTATCAAAACTATAAACTAGCATGCAATGGCGTGCCGGTTAACTTGCTGGTGTTGATAACACTGGTAATTATCCATAAATGGCATTGTTTTTATTTTAGTTTTGCCCAGGCAAAGAAACATCACAGTTTTTTTTTAAGAAAATATATTAAAAAATAATATAAATTATATATTAAAACCTTATTTAAATTAAATTGAATTGGTTCTTTAATATGTTATTAAAATCCTAACAACCAAATAATCATGAATTTAAATCTTATTATTCTTATTTATTTGATAAAAATTAAGTATAAAATAAAATAAATATATACAAGTTTTAAGTTTAAAAGATTTTCACTTAAGAAAAAATATATCAAAAAATAATATAAAAAATATCCTGAAATCTCTTTTAATAATTTAAATTATTAAATTAAAATAATTTTTTTGATATTTTCCGCACTTTATCCTTTCGTTTCCAACTTGCTATTCTTCAACAATAACCTGCATAAATCCATAGAAGACTTGAAAAAAAAGAGCTGCAGCTGCCAATCCTTTGCCTAAATCGTCCTCAAGGAAACAAAAATTGAATGCAAAGAACAATAATCTTACACGTCGCAACCATTAGACGTCAATATATCTATAAATGTATATGCCACTTTTTAAAAAAAAAAACTTGGCCGAAACTGAACCCAACTCAGTATCTCCCTGGCTTCAATTGACAAATAAGTGAAGCTTTCGTGACCAGGTACCATGGCAAAATTCGTGATACTTCATTTCCACCCTTCTTATCACGTCATTATTGTCAAGTTTAAGTTGCATTGGTTTCGAAAGGAAAGACTTTGCGCACCATTCATTAAATGAATTTGTCCTTATCTTTAATATGTAATTAATTATTTAGATACAGGTAGTTGGAAGTTTATTAAATATTAATTCTAATTAGTCAAGCGGCGGAAGTTAACGGACTAGAGCAAGTAAACAAGAGGTGACAGTGCCTTCGAGACTAGTAGACAAGAAAGCTAAGTTGATGTGCACGCATGGCTAAGATCATGCCAAATAACATGTATATAATTTTATTATTTTTTTATTAATATAGTGTTAAAATCAGTTTGTGCATATCTCAATTAATCCTATAAATTTTAATATTAATAATTATATAAATTTTTAATGATACTAAAATTTATAAAATTTAAATTAATAATCTTTTAAAAAAACAAATTTAGAATCTAACAGCAATTTAAAATTTAGGATTAACGTGTGTGTGTATATATATATAATTAATGAGCCAGCAGATAGACGGGAAATTACGATTTTTAGGCCTCCTCAGGTAGACCTTCCAATCGGTTTGGACCAAGAAAAAAATCCATCAGAAATTATAGTCATCTCTAATTTCTAGGGACCAATTATAATTAGTCAGGCGGCGGAAGTTATCGGACTAGAGCAAGTAAACTAGAGGTGACAGTGCCTTCAAGACTAGTAGACAAGAAAGCTAAGTTGATGTGCATGCATGGCTAGGATCATGCCAAATAAGTTAATAACATGCATATAATTTTTTTTTATTAATATTAGTGTTTGAACTAGCTTGTAAGTATTTTAACTAATTTCACATATACATGAAATTTATAAAATTCCAACCGGTAACCTCTAAAAAACAAATTTAAAAAGTAACTCGTTGAGCATAGACCTTTTAAGATTTAGGGTTAACATGTATATAATTAATGAGTATTTTTTTTATTTTTTATTTTTATAAATTTTTATAGAGAATCCGAAGTGAGATGAAAAATTGAGAAAAAAAATATTATTTATACTTATTTGTATAAGAAATAAGGTATAAGATAAATAGCATTATATATTTATAATAAAAGATTTGTTACATATTTATGATTTTTAGGCCTCGTAAGGTAGACCTTCCAATCGGTTTGGACCAAAAAGAAAAGAAAAAAATCCTTCAGAGATTATAGTCATCTTTAATTTCTAGACACCAATACACACCAGATATTCTCGGTGTAAATGTACAAAAAAAAAACACATAAAAGAGTGGTCATTCATTCATTGTTTTATTATTTCTTTATTAGATAAAGCACATAAAAGCACTTCAAATAAATTTAATAGCACTTATATTTTATATTCTTTATTAGATAAAACAAAGAAAAGCACATCAAATAAATTTATTATATTCATTACTAGATAGAACACATAAAAGCACTCCTCATAAAAACACATAAAAAAAACCCATCTATACAATAAATAAATCAGATCGAAATGTTTTATTGTTAACTCGTTGACAATACCTTGTGCTAGGCCCAAACTAGTTTTTGGTGTAAAAGATGTTGTGTTAATTGCTTAAGTTCGAAGACTGGCCCAAACGCCCAATGATCTCGTGGAAGCTAAAACATGTGCAGCCCAAACCAATAACATCAAGCCTTGTTCAAGGCCCATAAACTGTATTTTGGGACTCCTAGACCCGCCCATTTTAAAATCAATTATTATTTTTTCACACCTGATTCGACTAGTAATATTTTTTTTTCAATTTCTAACAGATTATTTAAACTTATTAATAAATTAGAATTTTTTTATTAAATATCCTTTTATCTTAAATAATTTTATATAAATTTTAAAAATCATAATTAGATTAATTTGATTAATGTTTAACTTGATTAAATATTAGGTACATGAGTTGAATTATCTTTCAGATTTTTAAATATATAAAAATAATAAAAATCTTAATTACTGAAATATTTTAAATTGATATTATATTTTCACGCCTTTTTTATTTTAACTATTTCTTTATAATTATATGTGACTTGATTTTAAATTAACAATAGATAAATGAATATGCATTTTACGAGCTGAGTTTTTAATAAAGACTTTGTTACATGGGCTACATAGTCAAGGTCTCGTTTAATAATTTACTAAACTTTAATAGAATATTTATTTCATTTTAATTAGACGATGAGTGGATGGAAAAAAAAAAAAAAACGGGCATAAGAAATTTTATGAATCATCGCCGGTACATATCATGCCTTCTTATAAATATATGGTTTTTAATGTTAACAGTGATAATAAAAATTAAAAATATAATAACAAATAATCTATGTATTTTCAAAATTTCATGTTTTCAAATACAAGGTTGGGCAACGCATGCTATCCTAGTTCAAGTAAACCGGTGAACACTCAATCAAAAAAAGGAGATAAATGACACCATAATTCGTAGTCTCACGAGCGAAGACAACTCCACAAGTGCGCTTCAATTTCTATTTATAGGTGCGGCTCTCAATATTACTTCGTGTTTCCCCGATGTGGGATTGAACACCTCTTGATTGCACTGCTTTTCTCTCCTCCATTGCCGCTTTGTTCACGACTCGTGATTTGCTGCTATTTTCTCGTTCTTACGATTGTATACTTGTATCGAAAGAGAATGTGATTAGCTTGGAGATACAACCCAACTATTTGCCTTGATAGCTTTTGCTTTAAAGGCAAAATTATGGAAAGTCTTCAACTTTGAATGGTCAAACAGTATAAAAAATCACACATGTAACTCTGAAAAACCCTTAGGATCCTTTGATATTCGCACTGAAAAAGGCAGGTATAACTTGATCAAATTCCATGTTTGTTAGAAATTAAATTCTTCCATGTATTGGTCTCGTGTGTGTGCCGCTAAAGTCATCAACTTTGTTTTGAATCCTCTAGCACAGGTTGGAGATCATAAGCACCTAGTCTTTGTTGTTGTACCCAGTTTTGAGGATCGCAGGATTCCCTTTTTTGATGCTGTTATAGGTTATTTTGTTGATTTTCTTCGTTTTCTATTAGATCAAATTTAAATATAACGAAAAAAAATGCTATACGGATGGCCGAACGCGAGGACTAAATAAAGCAGATTTGAGTGGATTGAAGCCCTTAGAATTAAACAGAGCACACCACCATAAGCCAACCCATACCATGCCTAAATTGGTACCCTGTCTGTACATCCAATTGGCACCTGGGTATCCATTTACAAGTTGCAGATTCAGAGCACTTCATCTATTAACAATTTTTCTGGGACAAAAAAAGAAAAAAAATGTAAAGTCCTTCAAAACTTGGACTTGCTAACATTTTATACTATGAAAGCATATAAATTTGATGGATTAGCAAAGAAATTCCGACTATAAATCTTAATAAAAGATTAACTTTTCCAGTGGTTCTAGCAGGGACGAAAGTTATCTTGCAAATAATAAATGTATCTTTTATTATTCAGAGATGAACAATGTCATAGGCGGCGGCCGAAGCCTTTAATTTTCCTCCCAAAGATAGGCCAGCATATCACGGTTCGAGTTAACGACAAATTTCTCACGCTTCAGAAAAGATACCGAGGTCTCTACTACTATATCCGATTTAACAGAAAATCAAGGAGGTCATTAAACACAGAGAAAATTTCATCCTATAATTGGAGGGCGCGCCAGGCCCTTGCAGTAGTGCAACGCATGGGCGACGCTTGAGGATCCCAGCAGCAAGCTACTGTGATGGACCCTCCCCTTTAAAAAATTAATTTAATATCGTGTGGACCTATGGCCCACGTATCAGATATTAAACTGATAAGAACAGATACTACACTTGATCTTAGCCAAAAGGCCGAGAAAGGTATGATTTGAACCGAGTCTTCAATTGCTTTTTATAGGCACAGCTCTCAACAGTATTTTATGATTTATCGATGTGGGATTTGAGCACCTACCCAGCTTTCTGTCATTTCTTCATTCTCTGCTCCATTCGAGTCCTCCTGTATTAAAAACATATTTTTTCTGTTTGTATATGATTTCTCAATTGAATAAAAGGATACAGCTCAAAAAAAGTATTGCTGTCAACAACAAATTCCCGTCACAAGTTCTAGGATGGCTCAATTACCAACAACTGCTTGGCACTTAGGTTAATTCATTGTACATCCACTCTCCTTGTTCAAATGTTAAAATGGTTCAGGATTGGTGCTAAATCTACGACAATCCTCACGCCACAGAAATCTCTCAGCTCTGCAACCCTGACATTGATGCAGGTATAGAAGAAGACTCTACAAATGTGTAGGCTCAGTCCTCCTTGCATATGGTACGAAAAACAAAATCCCCTAATTAGGCCGATGTGAGACCAATACCTATCGCATCAAACCTCTCAGTAAGTCCATTTAAATACATTTGTGAGAGCAGGAAGACCATGACGACAACACTACCCATAAACCAAGTACAAACAGCAACTCTCACTACGCCTTTCACTAACGAACTACTCCCGCTACAAAAAAGAAAACGACAGACTTATCCAAACAAAACAACACAAGCTAAGAGATAACACTTCCACCATAAATTCATCAATGGCTGCGCTACCATCCTCTCCTTCTCTGCAACTCTCAACAACAACCATATCAGCAACCCATTTCCCTTATCCACGTGCCGCGTTCCCAATCAAACCTCACGCGCCCAAACAATCCTCCATCACCCGCGCCACCACAGATGACACCAAAGGAGACACCACCAAAGAGCCCGAGCCGAAACCCGGATCCGCATCCGAAGACCAATTTGAGAGCCGCCTGTCCCAGGTCCGACTCCGATACAGAAGCGGGACCGGCAAGAAAGCAGAGCTCCGGAAAGCAAAGAAAGGGAAATCTGGGTCCGGGTCAGGATCGGGAATGTACCTGCCTCCAGTTCCTTTAAAGAAATCGGTTTCTGACGGGTTAAAAGTGGAATTCGGGTTTAGCCCGTACAGTGAAAGGGTAAACGGGCGTATCGCCATTCTTGGGCTATCAGCTTTGTTATTAGTAGAGCTTGCAACGGGTAAAAGTGTAATTAATTATCACACTCCAACAATTGTGGTTATTCAGATTTATTTTGTAGCTGCAGTGACTGCTTTGTATGTTAAGTACGAGAAAGAGAAGGTTAGCATCTGGCCTGAGTCTGCTCCTAGTGAGGAATGAATGAGAAAATTGTTAGCAAAGAAAAATGATGTTTTAACACCTTTTCTTTTCTGTAATATTAGTTTGTTTTGAAGCCATGTTTAGGTTACGCCAGTTTTTTATTTTATTGTTTATTCATGGATGAGGCAGATGAATTATGATTTTTTTTATAAAAAAAAAATTGACTTGATGGAAATAAATTTTAGACATTTTCATCAGATAAAAATTTCTTGGCGTGTTCTGTTCTTTGAATGTGTTTTCATTTGGAATGCTAGACGTTCTTGATGGAAATATGTTGGACCTATACGTTTCTGGAATGCATCTCTTCTATTTATTCATCGGATGAAAACAGGAATAAAAAAAAAAATCTATGCATACTGGCAAGATCGGGAGAAATGCTGCAAAAATTACCCAGCATTTGACATATTTTAAGGCCTTCCAAGTTATTAATTATAATAGAGACGGGTTTCTTCGGTTTTTGTTATTAAGAGTTTTTTTTTGAAATATTATTTTTAAAACCAATTCTAATGACCCTCTGATCAGTTTTTAGTTATTTCTTAGTAATTAAAATCCATTTAAAATTCAAATCAATACTTTTAAATCAATCGAGGATTCTAGAGAGCATGTTTCAGACATCTAAGAATGATTCTTCTGAAATATGGCATTTTTTTACCGTATGCGTCACAGTCCAATCAGTAGGAACAGTGTAAATCATGTCATCGCAAAGACGATCAAAGGCATTGCAGAAGAGGGCTTCCCTAAAACAGACGTGGCATTCTCTTAAACTCGTGCAATATAAGGAGGTCATCTTATAGAAGAAGCAAATCAAGCAACCATTGCATGTGAATGCCCAAAAAAATCATTGACTTTCATTAATATAAAATACAACAAAATTCATGTTTCTTATTTCCCTTCATCATCAAGTATATTTAACATGTTTTGTCTTCCCCGAGAAAGAATGAATCATTGTTAACAAAAACAAACAATCTAGTCACAAGTTCTAGTGCCAGTTCGGTGCCCTCGGCAACCCTAGGCATATCATTTCCGAGGGGAATTTGTGTGCTCTATTTCATTTTGTGTTCCAACCCTGTACATCTGTGATCTACCCTCTCTAAAGTTACAGGCAACCTCCACAAGCTTGAGCTAAACTCCTCAGGCCAGAAAATAGCCCTGCCCCCGCCCCTGCTTGTTGAGGGCAGCATAGATACTGCCATGATTTTCTTACCATGCTGTCTATATAATTAATTTCAATCACCTTGGCTACAAGGATGTCCGTGTCAGAAAATCATTGACAGCCAGATTAGCATCTCCATGGGCCACAGCATCTTCAGGTTCCGGCATGTATAGACTGGAGGATGAAGCCTGCACATCAAGAATCCAACATTTGGTCCTTGTGAAACTAAAAAAATGCATAAACCAAGCACCCATAAGCTTCTATTGTGTTTGGTCCTTTTTGTACAAAGTGCAAACCAGAGACAGTAAAAATTATAAAATGGACCAAAAAAACACACCGAGGGAATGCCTTGAGAAATTTAAGCTTTCTTTTTCACTGGGCAAGTGATGGGAAATAAAGAAGCATCTAAAGCTCAGTGCCATGGCTGTAATTAGGCACCAGGCGAACGTTATTTGTTTTTGTGAAAACATTATGGTTAGATCGAGGATACCTTTGTATCAAGCTGTATCTCTCCACTGCTATCTGAGGTAAGGCAAGCACCATGTGTATTCATCCATTCCACACACTCCACTAATCCTGACCCATCCGAGTCCTTCTCATCATTTCCATCACTTGTTCTGGAGAAGCCCAAAACCTGTGCAATGTAAGAAATAGGTATTGTAGGGCGATATGACCGGGACATGCAACTCACAGCCTTGTAACGCATCTTTTCAACATAGAGATCTGTAAGAGGACAAAATTTCTTGTCAATAATGAATTGTCAATGTGAAATTTTGAAAATAGGAGAGTTGCTAATGCCCACCCATAAGGCAGGTGTTCAAGTTAGGAGCATCCTTGTGAAGTCTGAAAAACATAACATAGTTTCCCGAAGTGACAGCTGCACGAACAGCAAGAGCATGTTTAACAGCTTTATCCTTCTTCGCCCCCTCAGTTAATCTGGAAAATCAAAACAGTAGCATTTAAATTATAGAAAAATCATTTTGAGTCCATAATAAATGAATCAAACTGATCTAAATTGATTATCCTAGAGTCAGCAGGTGGAAATTAAACTTGGATGCAGTTACCAATAAAAAAGCTAAGTGTGCAACGAAAGGACAATTCAATACATAGAACATCAGTATAACCAAAATTCTCATTCAGCAAATGTCACCAACCTTGACATTGATGATACAAGATCTCTGTGGTTATTTGAGTGCAATATAACACATAGTAAGTTATAAGCTGCGAACTCCATATGACATCCTTCAATTCCTTCGGCATAGAGGGTTTTCAACTGCGATTGACACTGAAACAAAATAGAGAAAGTAAGCAAAAAATTATCAGCAGCTAAAACAATCACAATCATCATATGCAAAGAAAATTTAACATGGAATTGGAGAAACAATTGCTTCATTGTTTCTGATACCCCATTTACTTCAGACTCAAACTGCAATAAAGTACAAGCTTCTACACTATAAGAGACTTGACATGAACCAGAAAGAAAGAAACACTAATATAAGAACACCATGTCAGAGTAGAAGTTGCAAAACAATACATGTAAATAAATTAAAGCAATGGGGTATGGATATGTCCACAATGAAAAGTTTCATTGATGACAGAACACAACGAAAAGCTGCATGGTAGATAAAAGCTTTAAAGCACAATTTCTCTACATGTTTTCAAATCGTTCAGCCACTATTAACGTAACTAAACATCATTTTTCAGCCTAGACAAATTTTTATGGCCTTGCATGTAATGCTTAGGCATAATTATTAGCATGCAGACTCTTCTGCAAAGTGCAATATCCCAAAGGAAATTATCTGGCTGATTACTTGGAACAAAAAAAAAATGTGCAAACAGAAAACCACTTCTAGTCTCAGGAAGGACATGGACGAATGAGTAACGCAGCATATTCTCAACAGGGGTTTGACAAAAGTCCAGCCAACACAATGAACTAAAGAAAAACGAATTAAAAAAAGTGGTTTATCCGTTTATGGCCATGTCAATAGCCTCACCAACCTGATTATACTCAGGCAAGTCCCCTGCTTCCAGTGATAATCGAGCATGCGTTTCATACACCTGAATGTACAAAAACAAAACTAAATAAAGACTCAAAAAAAAAAAAGAACAGGAAAGTTTTCATGTTGCATGGAAACATAGGTATCATACATACCTTAACTGTTAGCTGATTCTGTATTCGTTGAACAGTTAGATCTTGACGAATAGACTTCAACTGGTCGCATTTATACAGGTAATTCTTCTGAGAATTCTGAACCATAAGCAGAGCTTTTTCTAGCACTTCTTCTGGTCTCACCTGTAAAGCAGTTTGGATTTAGACCAAACAAAACACATGGTGTGTGCGTGTGCTTATGGTTCATCTTTTGCTTGGGAGGAGAGAGGAAAATGAATGGAATGGAAAAGTGTGAGAAATATTTTCTCTTTAACTTGCGCACACAACTCGTGTTTGTGTGACTCATCTTTTGCTTGGGAGGAGAGAGGAAAATGAATGGAACAGAAAAATGTGAGGAAAGCCTTCTCCTTGATCCACAAAAGCCAACCAATCCAATTGGGAAAGAAAATGCGGAAGAGTTTGATTCAAAAAGATAGATTTCAAAGTTTAACTTGATTCTAAATTCAAAATAGCATCTCATGGGGAAAAAAAAAGTTAACAACAGTAAAGTAAATCCTCCCACCCAGAAAACAAATTAAAAAAGAAAAAATCCTTCCCTTTCTTCTCTTCTTCTCTACAAACAAGGGAAAATAAATTTTATCCTTCACTCCTCCCATTTCCCTCTCTTCCAAAAAAAAAAATAGGAAGATATAAATATTTTCCTCGTCTATTGTTTCCCACCATTTTCCTTCCTCTCATCTTTCCTCTCTCCCAAAAAAGAGGCAATTTCTGTTCATTTAAGGATGCAAAGCAATGGAAACAACATAAAGATGTTAGATAATTACAGTGGAAGGATCAGGTGCAGAAGTTAGGCGCAAATAACGTTTCTCAATTTCCTGGCAGGTACCCTTGACAGTTAGTGCATCCCAATCAATGTCTTCAACAGCTTTGCTTCCACTGTCATCAAAACTTTTGTTAAGCATCAACGCACTAGCCCGCCTACTGTACAAGTTTTCAGCACCTGCATTTTTTTGTTTGAGGTGATTAATTTCAGCTCGATGTCCTTGTCCTTTTTCAAATCGCTTAGATCGACTTTCACGTCTCTTTTTTTCCTCTGGTGTATTTGCAATTGATATTGCACTAGAATAATAAGCAGTTAAACTTTGCTCCTTATCACTATCACTTGATGCATCATTATTAGCAGCATTCAAACCATCAGCTAGATGCTGCCTCTTAGCTGGCCTCTGAGTATTTTTACTTGGAAATCTTTGCTCCGATAAAGAAAACTTCATATTATTCAAAGCATTCCACTTGCTCTCAGAATTCACACTTGGAGGCTGCATAGTTAAACAAGTTAACAAATGATTTAAACAAGATGCAGAGAACACTTCCACACTCAAAATACAGAAGCCAATATGACTCCAAAAAACTAATGAGTGATGAGAAGGGAGAAAAGATGAGAGAAACAAGATGTACCTTTCTTTCCCAACCATCATATTTTACAATATCATTACTGATGGAAACAGGCTTATCAACCGATTTCTCTTCTGGTAAAGGCTCCCATCTACTTTTAGATCGTCTACCTGGACTCCTTTTATACCTCGGTAATGAAGAAACAGGAGTGGGACATTGTGAACTGCAACCATAAAAGTTCAGCAAATATCTATTGGTGGATTCAAACAAATTGCATATCAACCTATAATTGCTAAAAGGTCAGATATGAGATAGATCACAAGAATTATTTCAGCCTTAGTATTAAGAGGAGAGAGCAACTAAAATGGTCATACTCCATATTGACAGCCTCAGCATTTGGTATTGCAAAAAGAGGCTCTGCATCCCAGTCCCGAGTGTTAAGTGTACCATCAGCAGTTGCCTTTGTAATGATCTGAAAAAAAGAAAAAAAAATGATATACATGCTATCAAAAATCAGAGAGAAGTAGCAAACCAGAAACCGTGGCAATTTAAAAATCTAGAGGAAAACCAAGTTACTGAAGCTCAATAAGACAGAAGACCGGACAGAATATGATGCAACAGAGAAGTTTCAGCAGATATAACCTCAAAAAGTTTAGAGGTCAAATCCACAAATAGCTTTTAGAATACAGCGCTTTCTGGATTTGGATGATTAGAACAAAACTAAAATGAACAGACAGTTGATAAAGATGCAAGGCAGTTAGCAGAAATATGGCATTAAAGACTTTATGGAGTTAGTTGTGGACACTCCCAAAATAGTGTATCAGACTTCATACCAGAGTTTCAGATGGATGAGGACAAGCATCTACCTATAGTCCACTATTCTGAAATCTTATGATTTCTTTATATTTAATCAATTTCAGTGATTTATTTGAATCTCTAGCCACTATCTCACTTATCATAACACATATTGGCCAAGACATGGGCAGATAGATCATGGGGGAACAGGCAGCCCAACAAAATTTGAAACTCTATCAAATTTCTTCCTTGCAACAAGATGACTTCTTTCAAAATGCAGCCTCAAGTTCCACTATAAGATTCTGCTTGTCCAAAGGAAGGTATTTTTTCATCTTAATATGTTAATTTTTAAATAAAGTTTTAGAATCAAGAAAGACTTCTTTCTCGCTGTCCACATGCATTAAATATATATATAGACCATGTTAAACCATATGTTGACAATCTATTCGTTCCAAGTCAGGATGAATGGATTCCTAGAGGTTATATAAGTGCTGAAGTATCAATTTCAAACTTAAAAATCCTTCTGAAGGAGAAAACGAAGGTGAAAAAAGGAAAATGAGCATATGCTATTGCACACTTTAAAGGCAACAGTTGATGCCAGAATAGCTTATAGACAAATGCAATTTACCTCCTTCATGATAGCCTGACAAGCTACCCTTTGTGTATCATCTTTACAGAGATTGAAAGCTCTTTCAACATAACGACGCAGTGAATTAGGAAACATTCCAGGCTGCAAGAAACAAGTAAGTGATTAATGCTGCATGAAATCAATATTCAGACAATAGTTTTTACAGAACAATGAATGATAAAAGACCATTTGTGAAAAAAGAAAGCTTCTTGGAAAAAATCCTCTTTTTCCTTATTTCGAGAAAAAAAGTGTTTTTGTCACTGCCTATGGACAAAAACATGAATCCTTGTACAACATCTTCAAAGCATCATGCTTTATACCCAAAGCATAGAGGTTTAGTCTAAATATGGAATGTTAACAGAGAAAGGAAACTTCTCTCCATAAAAATTGGTTAAGAGGGATTAAGTCAGGAATTGTTCTGATAAGTGTATAGAGACATATAGCCATACACCAGCCCAACCGCACAACCCCCTCTTCAATCAACCCTACTCGGCTACTACTCGAGGTCAAAAACCACCCACAGCTTCTTTCTCATCAATGCTGCTTGCATAGATATTAAAGGATTTTTTTTTAACCATCAAACCTACGAATACACACCTACCTTTTCAGCATAACCTAAGTCTTTAGCTTAGAAACAACAAAAGAATTGGTAACACCCCTACATTAAACCACATGCTATGAAAACAAATCAGATCTGGACCCTTCTAAAATCTTCTAACATCTAGAATACCAGGATCATAATCTGAAACTGTTCTGGCAAAATGCACTACAGAGACATTACTAGTAAATTACAATTTTTTTAGACTTTTTGGTGGGTATCTCAACGACAAATTAAAAATATGTGTGGAAACATTAAATTTAGAAGGACGAGTTGATAAGAAACCAATATCACCTTAAGCATGGAATTAGTCGCATCATTAGACAACACTTTGTCATTTGGCTTTGGCATCGACACACTGATATAAGCAGGTTTTGCTGCTGCACTGTTCGTAGGGCCATCCTTATCGGTTTTTGATAAACCCAAAGCCAAATTTGAAGCAATTCTAGGATTTGTTGGAATCTGCATTCTGCTTACCCTTCGAGTATCTAAAGACGGAGCATTTTGCAGAGTTGATTGATAACTCTGGGTCACCTGATGAGCTGCAGGAAATTGTGAATTAGGAGCTTGTGGAGCAGTCTGTTGTTGTTCCTGAATATTATCATATGAAGCTTTTGACTCAAGAGAAATTTGGAAGTGTGGTTGCGTAGGACTAGCATGGTGATTTTGAAAGCTTGGAGTCCGTTGTTTCCAGCCATCATGTGTGCTACTGATAGTTGCACCGGTCTGACAATAAAACCAGAAAAGACAACATTAATTAGAGTAACCAAACTTTTGTTGTGAAATAATTGACTGATCCAACACAATAATACAGTATAATATGCTGCAAACCACAATAAAGTCAAATGAGGATTTCATGTATCTATTGCAACTACAACTGCATGTCTGAACAATTAAATGAGGATTGAACTACAAAACATTCTCAAGAGATAAGAAGGAACCCATATGAAGAAACAAGCCACATAGAAACAAGAGCCGTATAACATGTCTGAACAAGTCATCTCTAGTAGAGGGCATCATATAGACAGATTAAAAGCATTTGAAAGCTATCATTGATATGAAATAATATCAGAATCAATTAGGCATATGATAATAATCTAGCGACCAGATATGATTCTATATCACAATCACAGTATCATGTTTTGACAGCAAACCTGAAAGAATCTATATCACAAAAATGTTATCCTCTAATACCCATGCCTTCTGAATCAACACCAAATTAGGACATAATTTTAGAATACATATTTTAAATTAATAAAGAAAAACACCATGGAGTAACAAAACTCCACAAATCTCTAACAGTTCAGCATCCCTTAGAAGCCTAACAATTTCTCAAGAACTGCAAATTTCACTAACATAAAACTTCCTCGCTCTCTTTCACCTGGTTCTTTAAAACCCGCAAAGATAGCATGCTGCAATTATTTGGGAGAGGAAAAAAAGGGACAATGTCCAGAACATTTCCACCAGTCTAGCCACATCGTAAAATATATGCATCTTATTAAAACATGAGAAAGTGCATTGTGCATGTGTCATTTTACATTACAAGGGAAGCAATAGTCGTGTTTAAATAGAGCACTTCAAAACTCTTTTCCCAACCCACTCTGTAATTTCAGAAACTACAACATGCATTTTTTTAAAGTCTAGTGGAAAAATCATTCCTGTTGGTTAGTAACAAATTTTTTAAATGTGACCCACAGCAAGGAAACAATTCTCATGCAACAACAGCATCCTAAATGCTCAAATACCAGATTCCAATCAAACCGAACCCAGGAAGTTATACACTAACCCTCCCTGATATCCTTCATTCTAGTCCATGGTCATTGATCTCAACCCCCCCCCCCACCCACCCGCCCACTGGACAGGACCTCAGATTGCAATTCAATAATAGAAAACTAATAGGGCAAAGAAAAAGGTCAAAATGCAAAGCTAATCATGAATTAATGATAGAAGTATGGGGAAAATAAGAACAGGAACAAGCACGGATATCTTCATGGTAGCAATTTGCTCTTACTGGCTCCAACATACTATACCTGCAAAGATGGCAATTCAGATGACGCAGATTCAGGCCTCCAAGATGCCGGGGTGAAAGATGCGGGAGGTTGGGTGTTGGAAGTAGGATACACACCAGACACTGCACTTCCCAGGTTAGATGTGCTAGCAGCAGACAAGTGTTCTGTCCCTGGAGCGCAACTAACTTCTGTTTGACTGTAATAATCAGCCCATTGCTTGTAATGCTGCTCGTAGTTCATTGATGTTGAGGCTGCAGTGCCAGAACTATAAGCACTTGTTGTGTCTGGAGCATAGGTTGAATACTGCTGAGATGTATAATTTGCGTTATTGGGATCATTCCACAAGGAAGCCTGATTACTGTATCCACTACTTGGGTAACCTCCAGCTGTCTGATAATCACCAGGATTGTAGTAAGTGGTTGAATAACTTGTTGTCCCATAAGACCCTGTATTCTGAAATGAGGAAAGAGGCTGATAAGGAGCACCTGTGTTTTGATATGCCCCTCCAGTTGAAGAGTACGAATGGCTAGGTTGCTGCTGAGAGTATGAGTGGCTGGGTTGCTGCTGAGAGTATGAGTGGCTGGGTTGCTGCTGAGAGTATGAGTGGCTGGGTTGCTGCTGTGAGTATGCATGGTTGGGTTGCTGCTGATAACCATTATTATAGTAACTTGAATATCCACTGCTTCCATAACCATATGGATCTGTAGGATTGTATGCTGCATAACTACTGTGATCTTGGGTTACGCTCATCGTTCCTTGAGTCGATGAACCAGCAAGGGATGCAGTATTTAAACTATCTTGTGCACTTCTAGCAAGCTGCTGTGTTTGATGATCATGGTGATAACTGGAATTTGAAAGCATTCCATTCTCTGTAGAGTGATTATCCACTCTATGCATGGTCCATGATGCAGCTTCAGACTCATATGCTGTGGGATTATACGAAGATGTCTGCCCTTGGCTCACATCAACAACATATCGACCCTAAAACAGCAGCAAATAAAAATTATGCTTTAACAATGAACTTCATAGAGCAGTAAAATTTTACAAGAATTGACGAAACACACCAGTTTGGATCATCTAAACTAAACTAGCTAATGGCCCAAAAAATTACATTAATATCAGGATCTCAGATAACCTTTAGTTCGAATCCTTTACTAATCTTCGCCATGTTACTAAATAAAAAGATGAATAGAAAACTCTCAACTGCCACTAAAGTTCCTCTAAACACAACATGATGACACTAGAGCCAATTCGTTAAAACAAATACACTTTACTTTGGTCCACCATTAGCAATCAATCATATCCAGCAAGTTCAACAACTAACTCAAAAAAAAAAAAAAAAAAAAAACCTCTCTTTGCCACCAACTTTCTTAATTTAATACCAAAAAAAATCGAATAAACCTCAGAAAGTACTTCATTTATCAGAAATTACAGTTAATGTTAAAAAAAAATCCAGCTCTGTGAAACTTACCTCAAGTGAATTAGGGTCCACTGAAGCTATGGTTTGCGTATTAACTCCTTGATTCATCATCAGCATCTACTCAGCATCCTGAATTCGACATATTAAGATCAAATTAAGCTTGAAATAGCATAATTAAGAAGGCCGCGAAACCCTAATTTAGTAGCGATAAATTAAGAGAAAAATCTCGATAAATTAACACGGAGAAAGCGACTGACGAGATCGACGAAGCGAGAGGGAAGTAACAGAAAATGAATTGAGATCAACAAAATAAAAATTAGCAAAAAAACAAAGAGGAAGAAATATTAATTTTGTACGTGTAAATAAACAAAATAATAATAATAATAATAATAATAGGAAGAAAAAAATGCACGTTAAATGTGTTAGAGATAAGGAGAAGAGAAAAACTTTAAATAGAAATAGAGGGACAGATTCAACATTCAAGCAAGGAGCAGTCAATGATAGGTCGTGTTTGGGTCCGTGCGTATGTCGTCGATGGCGGTGGAGGAAGATATGATATTATGATTATTTTGGATTTAAGGGACGGAGTTAGGTTATTATAATTTATTTAGTACGTCAACTTATAAAAAATTGCAACTAGTCGTTTGTGTTTTTCAGTTTTTGCGTGGCATTTAGGACAAAGTTCATGTAGTTTTTGCTTTGTTGGTTAAAAAAAAAATCCGCTTTTTTTTCTTCTTTTCCTTTTCCTTTACCTTTTTCTTTTTATAATAGACGTGCAAAATGGCTAGCAACAGTATGAAAATTCATTATACTGGCTTTGGTTTCCGATAATAAAATTCTCATTGTTGGGATTTCTTAGGTGTCATCCCTCGCGCAAAAAATTAGATTCTTTCCTGTACAGAAAGATAATTAGATTCTTATGAACTATATTTTATAAATAATGCAAACCATTATACAAAATTGGTAATAATATGTTAGATTTGATGTTTTTAGGATGCAATGTATTAGCATAAAAACACATTAACATGTATAGATTTAATGTTGGTTAATCATAGATGTCATGGTCAGTTTACACGCACTTCGATTAATCCTCTAAGACTCTAAAATTAACGATCATATGAGTTTCTAGTAATTTTGAAGTTTGTAGTACCCGAATTGATGGCATCTGGAAAGCAAACATATAATCTGATCAGTTAAATTATATCATTTAAGATTTAAATATGTAAATTTTGCATAGCCGGACATATAGACTGTGGACCTTCAATATATTATGAGAAAATTAAAATTAGTATTTATTTTTGAGATTGTATTATGTCCCTTGTAAATAATTTGACAGGATTCATTATAATTATAATTATAATATCTATTTACAAACTTTGTTTTCATATGAAAAGAGGGAGTGATTTTTCCAACGTTGATTGCTCGATAATTGCTCAAACGCATTTTTCTTTTCAAGTTTTCAGTGGTTGTTTAGTATTGTGGTTGTGGGTGAGGTTCACCCGCAGCCACAAATTTTTCTGTTTGGTAACATTTCCACCACAGTTTTTTAATGGTGGACCCCATTATTAATTGTGGTTGCACCGTAAGTACCAAGAAGCAGCTCTCGACTGCTTCTTGAAATGGAAAAATGGATGAACAGTGGAGCATCCATTTTCTTATAACAGTGGAGCCATGCTCCACTATTCATTCATTTTTTTCTATCAATAGTAAAATTGATCCGGTCGAACCGATCCGGTTCAAAGTTAAAAATACATTGAATCAGGTTCGATCCAAGAAATTTTTATTTTATTTTATTTTTAATTGTGTTTTATTAAAAAAACTAGTGTTAAACATTATTTAATGACTATATAAATTAGACGGAGATCGCTTGATGATGCTGCATTTATAGAATTTGACTACAATCTCAATTTCATACGTGATGGAATTGTAGATAATTTAATGGAATAATAAAAAATATTTTATATAAAGTGTGATTTATTTTATGATGTAATAGCAATAGTTAAATCCATAATATTTAAATTAAAAACCATCAATATTAATATATATTTTTTAAAATTATTTTATAACTTAAATTTCAAAAACATTCTTAACCAAACACATTAAAATTACTTTTTTTTCAACCTCAATTTTAACCAAACATCTATTTTTTCAAACCAACCTCAACTAAAAATATTTTTTATAAAACAATTTTTTTCAAATTATAACCATAACAGCTACCACAATACCAAACAGACCCTCAGTCGAAGCGAGGAGTCCAGTCTTCCTTCCCCGAATTTATTTTTGCTAAAAAAAAAATTCAACAATCTGCACAGGCAACGCCTGCGGAGGTCAAAACTCGATCGGCAAAGATTGACCAAACTCGACACATATCCAAGCTTGCTTGAGGGCCAGACGAGAGGATGAGATGGTTCGTTCATAAATCCATGCGAGAACGTTGCTTTGTAGTTAAAAAAAATAAAATAAAGTCGTGTGGTGATATCACTCTCCACATTGCATTATGCATTTTATTGCGAATCAAAGTACATTGGAATAGTTAAAAAAAATTAAATTAAAATTTGATGATTAGACTTTATTTTTGCATAATTAAGCTTTTAAAACCTAAATTAATAGCCAATCACATCTCTTTTTTTATAGAAAAGATGGTAAAATTAAAACACATTGGACCAAAGTAAAATACAAGAAAAGATAAGTGCCAACTTTGAATTTCATCCAAAATAATCAATTTGTTCTCTTGTTTTTAGTCGTCAAAAATTCAAACTTGGTATCACACTTTATTTTTCCTACTTTTCATTTATCTTTTAATGAGAAGAGATAGAGACACTCGCTAAAATTCATTGTTGAGATAGAAAATTATTTTTCACGCCTATTCCTACCATTAAAATAATTGAAATTGATGTCAATAGGATCTGTTCGATGAACGAAGTCTTGTAATGGTTGTTTTAAACTTTAATATTGCTTTAAAATAAGATCTAAATCAAGAATGAAAAAAAATATATTGAACCCGGTTAAGTCCATAGTACGAATCACAAGTTTGACTAATTAGGTCATAACATCTAGTTTTTTATTTATTTATTAAATGTATTTTTTGTCCTAAAAAATTATTGAATTTGTTCAAATACATAACTTGCGTCATGATATTGGCTGGTTTACTCAAGTTCATATGTTTTTTTTTCAATGAGTTTTTTTTTTCTTTCAATTTTTTCATCTAAGATTGAGATAGTTGGAGATTTTCTAGTTTTTTTTTTTCAAAATTATTCTTGCAAGTTTTGCATGTTAACTTGGATTGAATTGGATAGATTCAATGTATTTTTGTTTAATATTGAATAAAAATATAGTTAAATACACAACTAATTTTAAATTTATGGTTAACATCTATTTAATTTTCTAGAAGAAGTCAGCAATACCAAATTTTTTTTTTCCATCAAAGAAAAAAATTTACCCCGACAGGGCCCAAGAGGCTAGTTAATACTGTTTTCTGACTTCTAATCAGCATAAATTATATAAATCATGTTGCGACAGTTTCTGGATCAATGGACAAAAAAATATTTAACAAAAACAAGAGCATCTGTGTTCCTTTCTCCAAAGAGAGATCATATTTTTAGAGATTCATGGTAATTCCACTAAAGTCACTTTTAGAATTACATTTCTTCAGCCATGATGGTCTTGTTCTTAGATAAAGGATGGGAACTTGGGATTTCGTACTTATAAATCCAAAGCCACAAATTAGTTAATATTTTTGCATCTGCAAATTATTATAAGTTAATTGTTTGAATAACATGCTCCCAGCCTCCAACGATATTGTATTAATCCATGTGATTTAAACATTGAAGAGGGCCTGTGTGCGTGTGTGGAGGGCCAAGATAGAAATATCACGAGACTTATGTAATGTTACAGAAAACTTTGAAATTGATAGGAACTAGTAAAAGCCTTGGAATATTCTTTCAAGGGACTGTTGTGAATACATTACTAAAATTAAGGGACAGATGATTTTCTGAAAAATTGGGAAGAGCCACTGCCCCACACATTTGGCTGACGCGCCGCCCCTGATAACAAATTTCAGGTCGCTGTTTTTTCTCCTGTCCCTTTCCTTCATTTGGACTTGCTAGCATTGGTGCTCTTCGCGTGGGTCTTAATTTCATGGCCTCGAGGTTAACAGCAAAATATCTCCCGAGACGTAAGGTAATAAGCATACATTTGTCTCACTTCTAGAAAAATATATTAAAAACGACGGGAGAGTATTCAATTTTTCCTTTCATTAAACTGGAAAGGCGTCGACCTATAGCATTGTTGTCCTGCCCTAAAACCGAATTGACTTGAAAACCATGAAACGCTTACCAATAAAAAAACTGACGATTCCTGTTATAACCCACTCCAAGCTAGTAGACAAGCGACATCGTTCAACAACGAATCAGTTCATACGTGTGTCGAGGGTTCCAAAGAACGCAAAGACTTCATAAACCTTCAGCAAGTTCGAACGTGTACGTAAGTTAAGAATTGTCCAAACCTAGAAATATATTTAGACGAGGTGTTCTAGGGTCTGCCCTCCCGGATTCTAATATTGTAAAACACTGCAGTCTCCCTAAGAACCCTGGAAAAGGGGGCATTTTAATGCAATCTTGGCCAAGGCAGCAATGGCTGACGCCTTGAAAGGAAACCATCCAGTCAGTCATAAGAGGCTTGGACTTGGTGGTTCACATAATGCAAGACCACAGATGATACAGGGGACTATAACTACCGTTGTTTTCATGACTTCACCTCCCCTAGTCCCCCCATGTTTTGAAACGTCCATCATCGGCATTGTTACTAGGAATTACCAGAGTCGGATCATCCAATCAAGCTTGAACACTCTTGTAAACGCACGGACCAATCATCTCGAACAAGTTTAAACTCGCCGCAGTAAAATTCATCTTCTATTGAGCAGGTAACGAACTTTTGCCAGCACAAAGTTAAGGTTGCAGCTATGCAATTCTGGAATTCGGAGTCAATCTAAGCCGGCTATTCCTGTCTTCATGGCTCTTGCCAAGATCACAGACCCGCCCTCCACTCAGTCATATTGTCTTCTGACACCAGACAGATAACTACTAGGACAGTTGGATACCAGTTTGAACAATGACAATCCAGATAATAGGTCAACAGGAAAATAAATTCAAGAAATCACCTAGATAACTGCTAGAAAAAAGCTTATATTTCTGGTAGCTGAAAAGGAACCTCCCCACAAATCATTCCCGTCTTTTTTCTCACCTCTTGACTATTGAGATGGTCAAATTTTGAAAAGTCCAGTTTTCATTCCACACGCAACCCATAAGCTGAATTGTACTCGTCAACTATTGCCCAAAGCAAATGGCCAATGAATACCAAATCATAGTCCACAACATCCATGAACCATACACGTTGAACTCTTCATCATGCTGCTCGACACTACCTTCTTGGTGCAAAAACTATTAACATTCTTATTCTGCTCATTACTAATATTTTATTTTATCATTATTATCAAAGAAGGAAAAGACGACTAAGATGGTAACAGCTGGTGTGATAATGATGAAAGGATGGACCTCATTCAACCTCGTTGCTGATCCTCAAGGAAGAATTAACCTACATATCGTAAAGGCGTGTTAAATCAGGGGAACAACCTTACCTGAGGTTTTGCACCACCGCCATTAGAACCAAACCCCTGGTGTTTACACCCACATTCAACACGTGTCTTAAAATCCTCACTATACTTGCCCTGTTCCAGTAATCATGCAGCAGTGAAAAGCACACAACATGCAGTGCATCGCAGGAGTGCAGTGGCTGAATCATCCTATTCATTGTAAACAATGAAATAGACCAACATTCCTAAGTAACTGTTTCCCCAAAAATTCCAGAAACTGCTACCAGTAACAAAGCAAGCAGCCATCCAACACAGCAACCATATGTTGCCTTCCAATGAGAACCGCAAAACTAATACTAACCAAAAAGCTAAAATTCCCAGAAACGATCCCTTTCAAGAAAATGCCTATTAAGAGAGTAATTAAACTAATTCTTTGATGACAAGACATCAGGACGAGACTGGAATTGGCAAATGCATGGAGATTAGACACGCCACCAACATGGCCAATGAGAAGTTGATTTTCAAATCAAGGAATAAATAAAAGCATAGATAGGAAAGCCTGTGGCTAGTGGACATCCAAAGAAGTTTCTCGGCTAATCTAACAAGCCATTGCCCACTGCCTCTTGAAAGCATTTAAGACTTTCTACAAGAAAATTGACAAAAGCTTAACCAGAGTTCAGTCGAACATGTGTCCATAAAGAGTACTTGCAGCACAATAAACCATGGAACTCAGTAAAGTCTAAGAATCCTGCAGTCAGATTACCTCAGCTCACCAGACATTTCCAGATTCCAACAGTTGTACTGTAAGTTGTAAGCAGCTGCAAGCCTGAAAAGTTCTCTATGTAATTAAAGTAGATCGCAACAACTAGTACTTTCTAAAAGCTTGAGCACTGTGCAGTAACTGTAGGAGCTAGCCACACAAATTTGGTAACATAATTGGAATGTTCGTATTTAGGCAACATAGCAAAGGGAAGGTGATGCAAAGCAAATAACAGAAAGTTACTGATTTTATTGAAGCTTCCCTGATGACTTCAGAATCAGACTGAAATTACAACAATGCCTCGATGCATGCCTGCTCCAACCCACCCAGCATAATCAGCATGTCAAGCTAAAAAAAATTGAGAAACTTGGGCTTTTCTGCTGAAGATTATACAAACACCGATTTTAACTGATAATCTTGACCATATATAAAGTGCCACCATAATTACGAGGATATAAAACTTGCTAAGATGAAAACTTGAAAAGTGCACCTAATATCCTGAATTTAAAACAAGGAACCAGCAGATAGAATTCTGAGAGACAAGCTATGTACATGACAGAACAGTCATCTGATGGTTGCAAGTATCCAGAGTTAAAAGAAGCTAGCATCTGGCATTACATCTGTAACTTGATTTGAGAACCACAAAGAGAACAGCAACTTGATTTGTGCTTCAGGCAAAGAACATTTATCAATCCAGCAGTATAAGTAACCATAACCAATTCTGTCTTCGGCCCCTTTTATGCTAAAAAATAAAAAAGCCCTGGATCCTGGCCTATTGCAGATGCTATTAAAACCTTTTCCTTTTCATTCGTGAATTGTCATCAAACCCATCATACAATACCTGCCTATCATGCCTGTAATTTCCTTCCTGCTCTTCAATGCCTCGGGGTCTTCTGGGTGCATTTCCAGGACGGTTCCTAATCCGTCCATCAAACTCCCTTTCTCTCAAATTAGTTCTTTCATGGAACTCTGGATTATCTTCCGGAAAGAACCTAAAAGGTCGGGGGCCGTCCTCTGGATTAAGATGAAAATTTTCACTACTAGCACCATTAAAAGGAGTCTTAAATGAACGGACAGGTCCCCGCCTCTCACTAAACCTTCTTCTATCTTCCACATTCCCATCACCAAGGTCATGAAATCGACCAGAGTGTATGGGCCCTCCAAAGAACTCATCACTGTCCGTCCTTTCTCGAGGATCTGTAATACCAAACCTCCTACTGTTTCTGAGAAAAACCCTTCCTGTTTGGCCCCTATTAGAGATAATAGACCTTGAATGACCAGGATCTGTTTCCCTGGTATCAGGCGGTCGAGATAAGAATGGTGGAGAACCATGCCTCCTAACAACCATTTCCCTGGGAAAACCAGGATGGTCAGGTGATCTGATCCTCCCCATACTGTAAATTGGTGATCTTCGATTAGACAATTCTGAAGTTCCACCAAACCCATCCGGAGATCTTCTTCTGGCAGATGACCATGGACCAGGAGAACGAGATCTAATTGGAGATTTTGAACGAAATTGGGGAAGAGCCCTTCTCTGAACAGATGAATAGTTCCTAGTCCCTTGGACAAAATGACCATCTAACCCTTCGTATGAAGGTTGGGGTCGCCTAAATGCCTGCTCTGTACCATCATCAGGGAATCCCCTCATATTATCAGCGTGCCTTGCTCCAATAACTTCAGAACCCTCTTCGCCAATGTTTCGAGGAACTCTATGCACCATTTGAATGCCCCGTGCAGCAGGCACATCTCTCCCTCCAGGAGACCGCCTCCTTGAGGGTACATTGCGGAAAACTGGTGTCTCATCATCCAGTAGCTTCCTCCCTCCCCGTGCAGTACCTACAAATGAACCATCTGGTGCGATATTATAATTAATAGATTCAGAATCAGCCTCAGCAACAGCAGAAGCATATTTATGTCTGCGAACAGCAAAATCTGATGAACCATTGTAAAATTCTGAAGCATAGTTACGTTCAGAATCCCTGTCACCACGAAGAGTATCAATCCGGCTGGAAATCCTCCCTCTACCACGAACAAAATTCATTCTAGAGTTCCTGGGAAAATGCTCTTGGTGTCTATCTCTTGAGAATCTGCGTGGACCATCAATATAAATTTCATCCCTGAGACCAATCATTACAGGGAAAAATCAGCCTATAATACATATAGCAGGCCTTAGATAAAAATGGAACACAAAAGAGACAAATAATGGTAATAAATAATCACCTCCCTTGGTGATGTAGTTTTCCACCCTCAAGCGGCACGTCAGGTAATCTTTCTTGATATGATGAAAAAGGCCTGCCTGATATAGATCTTGTCTTGCCAGGAGATGATGAATTAGAAGCTCTAGGCAAGTTTATAATCCTACTCCGGCTGCTGCTGACATCCTTAGCCATATCACCACCATTTAAAGATGCCTCTAACTCAGGCAACTCATTCTTTTCCATGTTATTAGTTTTAATGTTCTCGTCTGAACCTGGCTCAACAGAAACTAAAACCCCTTGACCTGCAGTAATGTCTTGTCCAGCTGACAGTTCTGTCCCCTGGCCCACCGGACAATCTTTCTTTCCAGATAAGTCAAGTGATTTTCTTTGAATGGTTGTGGTTTCCCTCTCTTGCTCTGCCCCACAAGTTGGCATATCAACTGTTGGTGATTCTTTCACAGAAGCATTATCAGCATCTTCAATGGTTCTGGTGATGCATTCTTTCACAGTAACTTCATTGTTTTCAGAAAGTTCTATTTTAGAATCATTTTCCTCAACAAGGGATGAAATATAATGATCATCACCAGCAAGTCCAGAGTCTGCCTTTTCATGTTCAGAATTACCATGACTAACATCTTTTTCCTCACATTTCAGACACTCTTCCGCAGCTTGCAGATGCGGGTCTTGGACCTCGCCATCTTCATAATTGTGTTCTTGCCGCTCTTCATCTATATCCATAGACATAGTGTTACCATCAGACTCATAACCAGAGCCATAAGAATCTTCTTCTATCATATCACCAGACAAGTTAATCTTTTCCTCGTCGGTTACAGAAACCTCACCATTTCCATGTGAACCTGCAGGAACTTCCTCTGAAATTTTCAGTTCACACTGCTCCGGGGCATCACCACTTCTGTCCTCAGTAATTGCAGTATCTATCTTAACAGAAGCATCTAATTCCTCACCACTGTGACCTACAGGCATAGAAACCATTTCTGAAGAAACCTGCCCAGCACTTTCAGGTGCTTCCTTTGGCATAGTGTTCCTAAGGAGGGCACCTTCAACACATGTGGTATACTCTAATCGGTCTGATGCATTGCCACTTATAGACAAATCTGTTGAACAAGTACGTTTTGCTAAGATATCTTGACCTTCCCTCACCTGGTTATCTGTTGAACATGAAGGTTGACCTGTAGTATCCTGAACTTGCAGCACTATTTTACTTGCTGAACAAGGAGATTGCTCTACGGTATCCTGACTTTGTAGCACCTGTTTATCAGTTTGGATTGACAGCCCCCCTACCATCCTGGGTGTTTCTGGTTTGCCATCATGAAATGGTTCTGGTTTTATGAATCCATGACCAACTAATTTCAAAGAACCAGAAGCTGAAGACTTTGAGGCTTCTAGACTACCCTTCTCAACTAACTCGCGCTTAACAAAAAAATCAAATGGATTGACTTTGGCTCCTCTAAAATCATGTTTGGGGCTCCCATCAAATGGTTCTGATTTTATGCTCCTACAGTTAGCCACGGTTGCATTGCCTGCTGACAACAAGCTTCCTGGCAAGCTAATGTTAGGAATAATGCAGCTTTCTTTATTAGCAGAAGAACTGGAATGCTCCTGGCTTAAGTTAAAAGAAGGAAAGGACGGACTGAGACGAAGATGAAGAGAATCCTCAGATGTATACTTGGCACAATCAGAAAATGTTTGGGGGAAACTAGATTTGCACTCACTGCTATCAAGGAGTTGCTTTCCATTAGACATACCAGTTCCAACTATTCCAGTAGTACTATCACATTTGACACCAACTCTGTTCCACCCATCAGCAGTTTCTTGAGCAGCATGTTCATCACTAGAAGAACCATCCCATGTATCCATAGTAGTATTCAAATCCCAGTTCGATCTGTTAGCAAAAACATCAGTGCTGTCGGTAGCAAGAATATTGTCCATTTTGTGCAGAACACCAGTCTCACCCTCACTTAAAGACAAATTCAATGAAACAGCTCCTACATTTTCATTATTTTGACTACCATCATTGCTATAACATTCCAAAGACGAAACATTGTGTTCCTTTAAACCTAAAGAAAACTGAGAAGTTACTGAAGCTATAGGCATCTCTGATTTACACTTTCCTTCCAATATTTTTTGGCTGCATATCTCTTTACCAACATTGAGTCTGGGACCTTTATTGGATTCTAAATTTAACTCAGTTTTCGCTGAAATCAACAACGTGTTGGCAGACTTTTCTTCCACCACGGGCTTCTCTTGTTTGCCAAACTTAGCCAAAGAATCAGAATGGGTTGCAAGGTTCTGTGCTTCAACTTTAACTCCTGAGCAGTTCTCAGCATTCACTTGCACAATGCTGTCCAACCTGTTCTTATTTTCTTCAGCTACAGAATTCTTGACTGGATCAGATAAATCAGAACTCGCTGCAACACTAGAATTGGAAGGAGTTGACTCCTTAGATGTGCTGCCAGGTTCTTTCTGTGCAGAATCATTTCCCAACAGTGGCACAGATTGTTCTTCTGGTGGAGGCGAAGGAGGCCAGATGAACCTCCTTTTCTTGATAGGAACACCTGCAATGTTAAGACTAGACTGCTGGGCAAGGGGTTTAACCCCAGTCTGCCAATAAAAGATTAATGAATCAATATTCAGGGGAAAACATTTTAAATGTTCTCTAATCTTAGTTAACAGTAACTCGAAAAGAAAATAAACACCTCTTCATTTCCTGACACCGGCATCACTCCAAAGTTTGCACGTGCACAACCCTTCTCGATACCTTAACAAAAATGATTCACGGATTAATCCCCCAGCAACGTGTCCTGAGGTGCCTTCAAACCCAACCTCAATAATTACTTAAATCAAGTTTGCAAGTTTATTCTTTTAAATAACTAGATCAGTCAATTTCTTGAGTCTTTTAGCACCAACCAAGCAAGGTTATTGCCAATGGTAGTTAGCACATGCAGACAACACAACACAGCACAACACAGCACAACACAGCACAACACAGCACAACACAAAACAAAACTATCCATATCCTTAATCAGTCCAAAATAAAACTCTATAAACAAAGAAAGACCAAGAGGAAATAAACTTCTGATCTTGGAAAAAATTCAATAAACTAGATCCAAATTATGGTTGAATTATCACCAATAAGTATCCAGTAACAATTTTATAATCTAGATAGCTAAAACTCACTCTCATCTTATTACTGTCCTTGATATCCGGATCTAAAAAAATAAAACAAGCTATTTCCTTAGCACAGAGAATAACTAACAAAGCAGCAAATAAAAGTAACAGAAAGCCCAACTCATTCAAGGAGACTGTGAATTACACAATAATAATTTGAGACCTAAAATCGAACAAAATTGACCTAAATTCACAATCATCAATGACCAACTACCACTAATAAAACAGACACAGCGGATTATAAGCTGAAAAGAAAAAAACTGAATTAATTACAATTTAAATATTATATTAGCAAAGATCCAAATATTTCACTTTTCAAATCAACAAATAAACTAATCATTTATAAATTAAATAAAAAAACAACAAATCTCCTTAAAACGATTTTTTTTTTAGCATTTGATTGGATAATCTATAATCAGTTTCCAGACATGTTCAGATCCAAAATCGGAAAAAGAAAAGCAGGACCATTTCAGGGAAGCTAGGAGAATAAAGAGGGAGAAAAATGAACGGAGCTTGAAGACGGAATCGGAGAATAAGAGGGTTTTAAAAATCAAACAAAAACACCAAATAGATTAATTACCTGATTAGAGAGAGAGAGAGTAAGTGATTTTGGAGAGAGAGAGTGAGGAGAAAGTGTTCTGGAGGTTTCTTCGCAACTTCAGCGAAAACACGGGGAGGAAGAGATGGAAAGAGAGAGGGTGAGGAATCCGAGATTGCTTTGATAAGTTGTTGATTGGGATGAGGGCCGTGGCTTTTAATAAAGTAGCCATGGTCTTTCTTGTAATTTGACGTTCTTTCTTGTTTTTATTTTAAAAAATATTAAATTAATTTTATTAAAATAAAATTTTATAATTTTAATCCGTTTATAAAGAAAACAAACTAGATACACATTTAGACTCTTATATTTATTTTTGAGTTCCAATTATATTTTTTAAAAAAATAATTTTTTTTATTTTTTTTATGTTTTTTTATTATTTTGATATGTTATTTTTAAAAATATACTTTTAAATAATTTTATTTTTTAAAACATATCAAGAACACCCCTAATCTTTATTTCCCTTTGAGAATCTTTGGATCCTACGAACACACCTTTACCTGTCATTATCGACTTCCCATTTATATGTTTCTTTCGGAAAATTTTTATAAAGATCAATGGATTTTCAAGGAATTTGTTCTTAAATTAACAAATTTTAAAAAAATGAAAACTAACACAGGTAAAGAAAAAATTAAAAATAGCACGATAAAAACCGTAGATTTCAAGTGTGGTATTTTATAATATCATATATAGAAATTGCGATTTTCCTACCATACTATTATTTTTCAAAAATAAAATATTCAAAGCGAGAGAGCAGCTACAAGAAATAAAGATGTAAATTTCCATTTGCAAGGAAAAAAATAAAAATAAAGAATGACCTTTTAATGGAACATTGTACATTGTTTGCCCCCTAAATAAATAGACTTTAATTAATTGAGGCAAATTGCAATAATTCATTTCTCAGATACCAAATCCAAACATTCAAGGAACCTCGAGGAATAAATTAAAAAAAAAAACAAATTATGCAAATTGGAAAAGGTTGCCGTGTACTTCATGGGTGCAATTCGCAAGCATCGTATATATTCGCAAGCATATATATACTTTTTTAATTGTATTTTATTATCTAGGGAAAATACTTTTTTATAAGTAAAGAAATTGTATTGTTGTATTTATGACAAGCATCGTATATATTCGCAAGCTCTTTCAATATCATAGAAAAAACTAAATATTCCGTGATTTCTTGCAAAGTCATAACACTGGTTGCTCGAATATATAACTATTTCATTGTTTTTTTAATAAAATTATATTGTTTAATGTATCATTATTTTAATATTTAAAAAATGTGTGGTCTAGTTATTCATCAGATTTAAATTTTATGGTTTTGTTTTTTTTTTTTGCTAGACTTTGCATTTTTTCTTACTGTTAGAAAGAAAATAATCCCACCCGCGCTTCTTGTTTATCTCGGTGAAAATCTATTTTAAGAAGACAATTTTAAAAGGTAACAACACCCTTTTAGCTTTTACCATTCATTTGGCTGTTCAATCAAATCAATTAAATTTACCTCCTTTTATTTTTCTTTTTCACCTTCAAGCACAAACAGAGCTATAAATTTTAAAACTGGGGACATGTTAAATTACAGCCTCGCAGATGCGCGTAGAATGACGTAAAATTGGTTTAGAATTTGAGGTTGTTCTCTCACTTGTTGCTCGACGAGGACCCCTATCTTATCGTGTCACTGAATCCACCACCAAAAGTGGCACGATACCTCAAGAGATAATGACAATTTCAAAAGCAAAAGGATGTTTATCAGGGAGGACCACACTAGTCTTCTGCTCTTGAACTGTTGCTAGACTTTACTTTCCGCGTGAAGACACAATTGCTTACAAGACACGCAAGTAATGGGCTAAAATCTCAATCAGAAAACTGCTATTTCATCATCGGTTGCCATGAAATCAAAAGAAATTCTCCTAATGGATACAAGAACCACTGTTGGAAACCTGGATTACCTCGGTGAGTGAACCCGGTTAAAGAAAAAATAGAAAAAAAACTCAAATAAACCAATAAAACAAGACCAAAACATCATTTTAATCTATCTGTTTTCTAAAAAATCAATTAGGTTGACTCTACTACTCTATAACCCGGGCCTTGTGTCGAGATGACCAGATCCAGTAACATAACGTTGTAAAGAAAGTACGGTTATTTCATTGAACGAAGGGGAAAACATCAAAATAAGACCGCGACTGCTGAATAAAAAATATTAAAATAATATTTTTATAAAATTATTTTTAATAACTTATTAAAATATCAAAACATATTATTTTAAAATTAAAAACCTTGAAGGAGGACCTTAAAGTGGAATTGATGAAAAAGTGTTCACGAAAGAGTCGAAAGGAAAAATATAAGTTTTTTAATCGTGGAAAGATAAATCACCGTATATAAGAATATCAATTATTTTTTAAAATATTTTTATTTAAAAATACAAAACAATTAATTTAGAGAAGAAAAAATTTAATTTTTATTAAAAATACTTTTAAATAAAAAATACAAACGGGCTCTACCCGGTTAAGAGGGGCAATAATTTTCTTCTTTATGGAGTAAACTCATCTTTCCCTAATAAGCGGAACACATGGCCTACAAGGTCCCAAAATCTTGAAGCAACTCTTTCAGAGTTGATTTCCGAGGACCCGAACACTGTGTAATTTCCAATCCCGCGAAGATACATTGCCTCTAGCTATCAAAGGAGCTCGGTCCACAAATTGACAGCAAGTCCAAACCATTAAATAAAAGCCAAGAGCCCATCAAAATTTGAATCCGAACACCACCATTCCATTTCCAGACAAAAACCCAAAGTTAAATCCATCAACCCAAACCCTTTACTTACTTACAAAACAGTACCTAAAAACCCTAATTGCCAATCTAATTACAATCCCCCAAAAACGCAAATTTCTTGACAGCAAGACTTAATTCTAAAATCAGAAGCCCTAACCACCGAACCCGTATAGAGTTCTTCCCTGCCTCTTGAGCGCGTACACCACATCCATGGCAGTGACAGTCTTGCGGCGAGCATGCTCGGTGTAGGTCACAGCATCCCTTATAACATTTTCAAGGAAGATCTTGAGTACACCACGAGTCTCTTCATAGATCAAACCACTGATACGCTTGACCCCACCCCTACGAGCAAGACGGCGGATTGCAGGCTTTGTGATACCTTGAATGTTATCACGGAGAACCTTACGGTGACGCTTGGCTCCTCCCTTTCCCAGACCCTTGCCTCCCTTTCCACGTCCAGACATTTTCTTCAGTTAAGGAGACGATCTGTGGGGGAAAATCCAACACAAAATTGGTTACCACTTTGATAAAAGTTAAAACGCCCGAGAAATTGAAATATAGCTTAGGCCAAGGGGAAAACAAAAAACCTCGGTGGATAATTAATTGGAATATTAATACGATAAATTAAGTCAAAACTTCCAGTAAGTTACCTGCATTTTCTCAGAAATGCATTGAAAAGAAAAAATCACTTCTCGAACATTAATTGACAGGAATGGAGATTATTGAAGACGCAATTCAACATAATTAGTGGAAAACTGATGCTAATTTATTTTAGCTGCTTCTATGAAACCCTAACGGGCAAATCTAATGAAAACCTGATTTTCATTTTAATCGAAAATGTACAAAAACGTTTTCGAAAACGATATCAGACAGTAAAATCAAATTGACCCAAGAAAACGACGTTATAAAAGAAAGGAGAGGATATAATACAAGAAGAGAGAAATACCTAAAATTATTTGATGATTTAAATATATTTAAAATTTTATTAAAAATTATTTTTTTATAATTTTAAATTATTTTCATGTGTAAATCTTAAAAATAACTTTTTTTAAAAAAATTATTTTAATATATTTTTAAATAAAAAAGTATTTAAAACTTTAACTATTCCTACTATCTGAGACGCCAAAAAACCTCAGCTGCACGACCATGAGAGAATGAGGCGGGCTTGCCACAAACCACACCCGCGCAACAGAAACACTGTGCTAAATTGGACTGGGCCTTGCCCTTTGCCACACCTCGAACCATCACCTTCCTTTCAAAGTTCAAACACCAGCTTCACCACAGCCAACGGTACCAAAAATAGCAGGATGCTTACGTGCGTTTTCTTCTCTAAATATCCGCAAATCCTATCACGCTCTTGCTTCATAAATCCACGGCGGTCTCTTCTTCAGCTATTCAACACCGCTCATCGGTTCTCCAAGAAACTAAATATCTCGTCCTCTCCCGTTCCAGAGGTTTTAAAAAAAACACAGATTTTTTAAAGTAGGTTTTGTTTAACGATTAATAATTATTCGATACTTTTTCCCGCTAGGCACTGTTAAATCATCTAGACGAGGAATGCGTTGATTTTTTGCCATGGTTGGAAAGGAAAGCTGGAGTCGAAATTTCTTCAAAGCTTTACGTTGGCAAATCCGCATACGGCAGGTTATTATCGTGCCCGTATTTTCTTAATTGGCTAATTTTACCGTGAAATACTTGATTGATGATCAATCGAAGATCTAATTATTGCCTATTATCGGTGCTGGTGTGGATTAGGGTTAGTTATTTGATATTGAGATGGTGTTTGGCCAATTTCAATAATTTTTTACCTCGATAAAACAATAGCCAGAATTTGTACCGTTTCCGATTGAATCGAAAGACATTGTGCGAATGGAGTGGTGTGCGCAATAGACACAAGTTTGACTTTAGATGATCGTGATAGAGAATTCTGCAGCTAGTTGATCGCTGTTGAGGTGCGGTTGGAGGAATTATTGGTGCTTGTTGTTGTTGTGCAGTGCTCCATGGAATCATATAACAAATGCTTTTTCAAAAAGTGCTTACAGCTCTCTTATGATGGGGTGCTTTTAGTGATAAACAATATTGCATGGCATTTTGAAATTGAAATTGGAAACCGTGCTTTTAGTGATAAACACATCTCTTGGCGCTTGGATGTGTGAAGCACTCCTTAATTTTTATAAGGTGTGCAACACCTTGGACCGAATTCTGTTGCATAAAATGCGACAGCTTGTGAAATGAGCTCATCCTTTAAGGCCTCAATCAACCTGTCTTTGTGCTCCTGTTTGACTGATATGAAATCAACGCTTCTTGTTTCTTTTACCACATGAAAAGTTTCATATCAAATGCTCAAGGTGTGTTTGCTGGATCTGGGAGACATTAATGATATCATTGACCTCGATCAGCATGTAAATTTGGTTATACTATCTGAAAGTGGTCCCAACTAATTACTTGGCCATTGTAATGCAAATACACATTCCTGTGCAGAACTTGCTAGTTTGTCGATTGGGTTTTGATTCTTATTCTGAATCTGGAATTGGGACCGGTTGATCAAAGATAGTCTATTACATATTACTTTGGAAGGAATGACTATTTCTTGCTTGGTCAACTTGTTAAGTTTGACCACTTCTGTGGCTGCATGAGGTAAGAGTAAGCTTAAAAACTGAAGGCATATCCTGCACTCTTTTGCCCCATGCTGGAGTGAACATCAATAGAGTTCAACTTCATGCACATCCTATTTCTAGCAAGTAGAGTGCCTTATCACCTTAGCTTGTGCCAGGCATCTCTTATATGCGTGTCTTTGTCTGTCTCTCAAATAGCTCACTCACTTGAAGGAGAATATTTATATTATTCAAAGGTCTTACTATTTTCAGCAATCAACTGGGTTTCCTGCGCCTCATCATTAATGAGGAAATAGCTTAAGTATTGGAAGGCCTCTACTACAATATAGCAGCTGCAACTGTTGATGAAAAATATACTCTATCACTAAAACACATGGAGGGTGGATGCTCTCTTTTGTCACCAGCCTTGTTAAATTTCTTTCAAAAGTAAAAAAACTAATGATGCATGTTTTGGCATGCAGGTCACTGTTTGCTTCTAAAAGCATACAAACTGGAGAATGCATACTGAGAGTTCCATACAATGTGGTATCCCTCTTGACACATAGTACTGCTGCTATTGCGGTTAGCAATTTTCTTACCTTTTTTTTTAAGGTTGGCCAATATTTTCTTACTTGATTTCTCAGCAAATAGCACCAGATAATCTACTTCCAAAAGTTGCATCTTTGTTAGACAATGAAGTTGGCAATGTTGCAAAGCTTGCTATTGTCATTTTGATTGAGCAGAAAAGAGGGCAGGTAAACTCAATTATGTTATTTTATTCATCTGATAAAAAGTAGGCTGAAGGAACAATTTCTTGTAGTTGCATAGTTGTGCATTGATTGACATTGCTATTTCTGATTTGTATGCTTAAATTCAAGGAAATATAAAGAAATCGATGGCCTATATTTATATTTCCTGCAGGAATCAGAGTGGGCCCCTTATATCAGCTGCCTACCTCGACCTGGAGAAATGCATAGCACGGTTTGCACTTTCACTTTTTGCATTTTTTCATTATTAGGATCATTGGTTCTCAAAGGACATGATTCTAATAAAAATATATAGTTCTTGAAGAACAAGATATTGCAAGAGTTATGTCTCTCTTATTGTTTGAATATCTCCAGAAACTTGCCTTTCTTGTTGCTTGAATTTTTACAGATATTCTGGAGCAAAAGTGAGTTGGACATGATTCATCAAAGCACAGTATACCAAGAAACAATCAAAGAAAAATATCAAATCGAAAAAGATTTCTTGAAAATTAAATCAGTAAGTTTATTTTGTTTCTCTCCAGAGAATCTATAAACTCATGTGAAGTTGTAATCAAGAGTTTTGAAGAAAAATATGTCTAGATAATGTTGCAGTACAATTTTGCTGATTCATCATGTCTTTCTTGCTCTTCACTTGAAATACTTTGGGACAAAGTGGGATGGTTGTGTTCCGCTTAATTTTGAGAGGTGGTTTACAAAAAATCTCTAATACAGGTAGGTAGGACACAATTTCAGGGATCTAAACATAAAGGGATGTTGATAGATAGAGAGAGGATCATGGTGTCATCCATTGCTACTCTTGTTTGTGTGAAAACATTGGGCTCAAGAGCACATATTGATCTGTTTGGTCTGGTTAGAGATATGCAATGCTGTCCCATATTTTTCAATACATTTAACATCTATTTAACAATTCAGGTTTATCTAACTTTTGGAAACATCAAACTTCGTAAAGTATATGCTGGTGACTGATGAGGGATTGATAGTTGCAAAGTTAACCTTGATTTTTGCTCACTCAATATACCTGTGATTGTCAGCTCTGCTTACATTGAGTGTTGTGATTGTGATTAAATTTCGTATGCTTTCAGGCTCTCGATCACTCCCCAGAAATTTTAGATGGTATCACACTTGAGGATTTCATGCATGCATATGCTTTAGGTGAGTGATTTCTGCAGAAGTAATTGCTATCCATGGTTTGTTTTCCTTTGTGAATGTCCATATTTTGAAGAGAGAGAGGTTTATTGTTTGGCCACTTTTGTGATTACTGGATTATTCTGAGAAACGCTTCATCTATATGTAATTAGTTTTTATGAGTCAGTCTGTCATGACCAAAATAGAAGGATGGGCTCTAGGTAAAGAGTTACATGGTACTATGCTACTGTACTGATCAACTATGATTTCAAAATACTTATGAAGCTTCTGAATTATATTTCCTGCCCTGATTTTAGCTGTAATTTTCTATGTCTATAATCTTTCAAATTCTCATGTCAACTTTCTTATGCATGTGACAGTTAGATCTCGAGCATGGGGAAGCACAAGGGGGGTATCCCTGGTATTGCCTTTATAATGACTTCATTTATTTTGTAAAACATATTTTTATATTTGCTTGTGGTGTATCCTTTATTTGTATAGTGTTTTATTTGAATTGTTTGGTTATTCCATAGATTCCATTTGCAGATTTTTCAAACCATGATGGGGTTTCTGAAGCATTCATATTAAATGATGAAGACAAACAGGTTTCAGAGGTATACACTTTCCTTTTCTTTTTCTGTATCATGTCCAGTTTTTTAATACTACAGCAAAGTGGGAATCTTTTTTTTTTTTATCTTCTGTCGTTTCACAAAATCTCCTGTTGTTATTCAAGAAATGATGGTTGAAAAAAACTGTCTCAGAGTACTACAAAGTTTGAATCACAAAGGGACCCTCTTCGATGTATTGTTCTGGCTTCTATTGATCTCAAAGAACAATGCCCTATAGGAGATTTTATTTATCGTTTGTTGGAGATTATATTTATCATTTATGTATTCTGCACATGTTTTCATTTCTAATTTAATTATTTAAATCCACACGTGCAGGTCATTGCTGATCGTAATTTTGCTCCTCATGAAGAGGTCAGATACTGAAATAGTTTCTTTTCTTTAACAATAATTATTTTTTCCTGTCGAAAGTAGTTTTAGACTTTCTAATTAGAAAACTGAGCAATGCTTGACTAGTATTTCTGATTCAGAGTTTTGCTAAGAAATTTCTGCCATCTTGCCGTTTCCACGGAGGAAAACTGTTATCAAATGATTAGCAATAAAGCTAATCACAAAAAAAAGTGTTCCTTTTGCAGTAGTTGCAAATTACTGTTAATTCTTTTAGTCACAAGACTTATGCATTGTTATTGCTGTTCTTAATAGTTGTAGTACCATAGTGTTGATTCCATATGGTTTTGGTGTTTCATACATGCTTCTTATGAATGCATTTCTGGTTCATGTGGGGGCCATATGCCTGTACTTTTCATCTTCCATCACCATTGAGTATTTAGATCATCTGAAACACCTGTGTAGGTGCTGATCAGATATGGAAAATTTTCAAATGCTGCATTGCTGTTGGAATTCGGATTTATAGTTCCACACAACATCCATGACCAGGTTAGTCTTGAATTTAAAGTTGCAAAGGTGTCTAATGGCACTTTGTCATGGGAATATTACTATCTTGCCTGTCAATGTTATCGACCTTAAATTTTTCTATTGAGCTGAAACACTGTCATTCCTATTGTCTCTTTTGGATTCTCTTAATAAGTATTTTCTCGTACTTGAACTGATTCTTTATTACTGCCTGATTCCAAATTGTGGACCTATCTCTTACAAATGTTGTTGGTATTCTCAGGTCCAGATTCACATTGACATACCCAATCATGATTTTCTAGGTGAAATGAAGTTGGATATTTTACGAAGGCATCATTTACCAACCACAAGATATGCCAACGACTTCAAGTTTTCTGGGGATTCTTTCATAATCAAGTCAGTATTGTGGGTTGGTATAGTAATTGTGCTATCTTGACTTGTTTTGATAAAAATAAAACATAGAATAAGAAGCCAATCTTGAGTGAGTAAATAGTGATGCTTTTGGTGGACCCTGCTGAAGTGTTTTTGCTTCACTTTAGACATTATTTTATGATCACAGCCTGATTTCTTCTGAGCTTTAGTAATTCAGTTCTTCCTTTTAGCATTTAGAAGTGTCAGCTAATGTTTCTTATGATTATAACCAATGTGGGCACTGAATGTTAGCTAATGTAACCTTATGTCTGCACTGGCATTAGTGCTTGTGTTGACGTGACATGATGATTGTTTTTGTTGATTTCATCACACAGGGAAGTGAGGTTCGCTAGAGGCAAAGGAAAAGGTCTGCCACAATCACTACGTGCATTTGCTCGTGTTCTTTGTTGCAACTCTTCTCAAGGTGTGCCTCAGATCGCATTCTTTTACTTTGTATGAAATCCATGTCTCAGGACCTGTAAGTAGGGCCACACTAGTCTTCAAAATATTTCCTGATTTATAATTGCTCTTCAGATTTAATTGATTTGGCCATGGAAGCTGCACAAAATGATGGTCGTTTAGCTCGACGTCCTTTAAAAAATAGCAGCAGGGAGATCCAAGCACATGAGATCCTGTTGTCAAGAATCAGTCAACTTATTGAGGAATATAATGTATCTATGAAGGTGAACATGCTTATCTTCCCCTCATTGATTGATTGGACCTGCAGGTTTAATTTTAGTGTGAAGAGTCAAGAGTAGGTATTGAAAATGGGTGAAGCATCGGATTTTGTTGACTCAGCTCCCATGGCAATTGGTTCTTAATACAAGTTGCCAGGATATTGACTGTTTCCTAACATGTTAATAAAAAAAATACATGATAGATATTTGGTTGGTAAGTGGACAGTAATCTCATGTTGCATGTTATTTGCACAGCTATTCCTTCATCAATTCGCTATGCCCCTCCATTCGAATCCCCTTTTCCAGTTTCAGCCATTACTTGCTTGTTATGGTATCTCTTGCATCCTGTTAATTTCTTTCTTTGTTTTCTTTTTGAGACTCTTGCACCTTGTATTGAGACACAAATTTGTTTTCCTTTACGGACTTTTTTCATTTGTTTTAAGCCTTTTCATGCACTGTACAGTCATTGGAACCTGTTGCTGCTTCTGTGTGCAAAAGATTTGCTCTTCGAAGGCAGATGGCTCTAGATCTCCTCACTGGTGAGCTTCGTGTCCTCGAATCCGCATACACATGGCTGAAAAATTACTGTGCTACCTTGTTACAGCATTCCACTACCAATGATGATGCCAGTGCCTGTGGGAATATTCGGGAATGAACAAGTAAATAAGAGCAGAATGTTCATTTTCTTCGTCACATCCTGGTACATGTAAATTCATTCAAAACTGCAAGCAGGAAACTCAGAAAGAAGCCAGTTTCTAAAGCTAGACTGACGTAGAAGTGCCCTTCCTGGGTGTATACAAACCTGCAGCATTATGCCGGAAATCCCGATTGCTATGAAGATAGTGCAAAGTAAATCGGTTTTTTGCTACGTAGGATGCCAGTAAAATTTAGAATCAACTCTACTACAGCTAAGGTAATGCTGCTGTGCCCATTTATTACGATATTTGAAGCCGAAGCAGCCTGCATTTTTCTTTGTTTGTTTGTTTTTGTGTGTAATTATGTTATGGTTATCAGAATACAGAATTATTTTTGTTTCGATTTTAAACCAAACAATTTGCTGTGTGCTCCAGGCCACCGGTAACTTGATGACGGGTGGAACTTGGGCCTTTTTTTAATTGAAGACCCAAACGGCATGTACCCCCTTCTTTTATCCTATTTACCGTATGGAAAGGGACCAGAGGTGGCCCCAACTACAACAAAAACCTGAATAACATAGATATTCGAAGGGTTAAAAGCCCCACGCTATGCTTATCAGAGAGAGCAAAGGTCACAGGGAAGTGGGCACCCTGTCAGAACCGGTCACCCCTTGCTCATATCTAGCAAGCCAGTCACCGCAGGTGAGAAGGCATTCACCTCTCTGTAGGCCTGTACATGATCTTGAGTTTTTTTGGGACTTGAGCGAAATTTTTTTCTAGAAATAACATGTTTCAGAAAATATTTTGAAAATATATCACAATTTAACGAGTTATATATATTTCAAAAAAATACAATTTTTAGTGTTCACTTTTAAATTAAATTGTTAAATAGCATGTAAAACATTATAATAAGGAGAGAGTATTGAGAAATAAAAAAAAAGATCCTGAAAGCTAAAACTTTGATAATAACACTACTATCTTGTCGAGATGAGTACAAGGATGCCAATAAATATCATGAATGATGATCGCAAAGGGTCGCGAGCTGGTCGTGTGGTGGGGGCCTTAACCAACTTTGGGAGCAACAGTCCCAACACATCTACCACGCCAATCTCTGACCAGCGTCACTAGGATTATAGTTGCTCTCCCTAGATTATTCTCACTGGGATTGCCTATAGTTCCATGTACAATTTCAAACCTGAGCCTCTATGCACTGAGGGGAGAATCCCTTGTGCTTCAGTTTAGCCAAATTGATCGCTCGAAAGAAAAAGATGGCCCAATTGCATATGGAATATATCAAACAAATGGGGTTTAAATGGTACGGTTTGCTTTCTACGCAAGGATGTGACCACATGCTGCAGACAGGTTTAAATGGTACATTTTAATTCATAGGAGCTGGCTACATTCTGGATCCAAGCAACATTGAGAAAATGCAAAGCGTAGATGACTGGATATGATCAAATTCGCAATTGCAAATCAACTTCAGTCAATCGAACTGCTAAGAAACAAGCGGTCAACGCCAGATTTAACCCAAAAAAAATAAAAGGAAAAAAGAGAGAGAACAAAGAAAAAGAAAGATTCTTTCAGCATATATACAAGTGGGAAGTCTCCAACACAGGTATCAGATCAAGGTGCGTGAGAAACTGCCCCGAGTTATTTGAGTGTTTAATGAACATCGCATCCTGTTGCTAGTATTCAAAGAACATGCTAGAACTCCTCATGATTTCAGAGCCCAACGCAGAGGATATTTTCCCTTGAATTACACAGTTTGCTTCAAGATGCAAATTTATGATATATATGCCTTCACCACCTCCGAATAGTTGCAGACTAAACCTGTCCTTGGACAGGTTATTTTACCATCATTTCTCTTGGCCATTTCTTCAAGTGCCTGCAAAGGTAACAAAGACGTCAAACTAATCAGACTGGTGCAGCAATGTGCTTAAGAGGTATCTTTATACCACATGCAAAAATTGAACCTTAGTGCTGTAAACATAGCCGTTAGGCAAGACTTGGGGTGGGTTCTCTGTGTCCATTAGTTCTTTAGTTATGTAGCAAACAAGCTTTGAGTGGTGCTGCTTTGAGAATGGTAATGGCAATGCCAACTTCCTGAAGCTCTCCTGTGACAGCGGATCTTCCTTGGTGCAATCATCTTCATAACAGTGGCTAAAAAGGGTAAAGGCAAACAACAAACACTTGGATAACATATCAAGCAATAACTCCAGTACAGAATGCTGCCTGTCGTCTGTGAGAGAGATACAAATCATGATGTGAAAACTGTTAGATCACTGTATCATTTATAGGCTCGAGATTAGTCCAGCTTAAACTCAAAACCTCATTTTCTTAGTCTTTTAAGAACTTTGCCAGCACAAAATATAACATATTGAATGAGACTGGCAAAGGATAAACTCATCTTCTCTAACTTTTTATTGTTTGAAGCACTTTGCCACCATAATTTATAATGTATCAGACAAGACAGGGTGCATGCATGCATGTGCGCGCGCACGTGTGTGGGTGAGTCGGGGAGCAGTTGCATGCTAACAAGTCAATTAATAATGGATACGGAGTTTTCAGGGCGGATAACCCTGCCTGTAGAAATATATTCAGCAACGGCTCTAGAGTCATGCCATATAACCTGCAGAATTCCTGTTTAAATTGTTCTACCAAGAAGTCCCATTGCTTTGGTTCAAAAAAAACCTGAAAGCAAAACATCAGGTATCAATCAGTTTCTCCCACTAACCTGTCAAGGAAGAAAAGAGCAATTGAAACAAGCATAGCAATTTCATTTCCACAATCTGTTAGATGAATCTACCATAGGGGAGATATATCTGGACACAAGATAATGTGTAAAAGAAGAGCCACAGATGTAAAATTCTCTAACATGTATTTCCAGGTCTATCACTGAATCACATGCTACCATTAAAATATCCAAACTGAGTTTTTTTCCTACCAGTGCATAGATGAATGCATATAGAAAACACAAGCAACAGTGGACAGAATCAAACTAGAATACTAGAAAGCAATTGGGGAAATGAACAGGACAGATTTTTTTTGAAGCAGAAACTAAGTTTACATTCACTTGAAGTCCAAAAAGTTTCATTCCAGAGAAGGGCCTGAATAAACAGAGTACAAATCCAAGTAACCTTAGATTTCCCTTCTGTAATATTCATGGATGTTTTAAAATGAAAAATTCTGAGTATCTTATCTCAAGTTTGGTTTTGGTGCAGCTTGTTCTGGGTGTATTGCAGATCTCAGTTTGGTCATTTCCATTGTTGATACATCTTCCAACTTTGCAAAAATCAAAAGATTCTGGGCTGAATTGAAATTCATCCTAACCAAACCACTAATCTAAATGCTTCCACATGCAGTCAATGTAGCATTTTGTGTACCAAAGTCATGAAGAATGGTGTCATTTGCAGTAAAACATGGCCTTTATTCACTGAAACCAGGTTACCTTATAAACAGCACAATCAGGATTGCTCTTAAAAGCCACTATTGCAAAGACCCGCTGCATTTCTTTCATATGCGTTGCTGCCCATGGTGCGAGATACTTCCGAGCATATGTAATGGCACGCAGGTGGTCTTCTGCTCGTACTAACTCTACGTATTCTTGAAGTCTCAACTGGAACTCAAATTTGCTCTGTCATCCATAAAAGCAGTGGGCATTAAAAGTATGCCACCAAATGTTTTAGAATCTTAAGTAGTTGCTGTCCAATTTTGCAAAGAAACTATCAACATTGATTTAGAAGTATTAAGTACCTTCACTGCGATGCAAATGCACATTTTAACATGAGTTTAAAGATCAAGGTATGACAAATCACACAAATAATCCCCAGGAAAAAGAAATATGTTTTTCTGCAGTTATAGAACATTTCAGTTCTTGTCAAAATCAAATCCCCAATCCATAATATTATTTACAAGAGAAGGAATAGAAAAGATTAGGTGGTAATCAAGAATTCAATCCAAGACCATTTAACATCTTTTCCAGTATCAATTGTCAATCAAACACACTCATTTGTATAATAATATAGAACTCGGTAACATTCATTCCGGGATCAGAATTTCATCCACTATATGCAAATGTTTCAGTTTGTGGCAATTCCTAAAATAAGTGCAGTAGACCACAACATGTCCCCAACTTAGTCATGAATATATTTAGATACTTTAATTCTTATATTTATCTCTAAGTATGCTAGGATTAATGAATATACAGCATGTCCCAACTTAGTCATGAATATACTTAGATACTTTAATTCTTCGATTTTATCTCCAAGTATGCTAGGATTAATGAATATACTAAGGATATAGGATATCTAATTCAATTCATAGATCTAATTCTTGCTGAGCACACACACCAAAAAGAAGCAGATCCAGCAACTGAGATAATAACAAGGGCAAATTTTGTTAGCCTCTATCCGAGAGCCGGCATTCAAAAATGATTAGCAATTACCTTTGACTTCTTCAACCTTGATTTGTTATCAGCACACCATGCTAAAGCAGGAGCTACCTCCCTTTTTTGAAGAGCATCAATAACCCTTTTCGACTCCAGAAATACATCAATGTCAACAAGATCCTGGCATTGAATTCACCAAATTATCAGAGCATGCAACAGAGTTACCAGATATGCCACAGCATAGAAGTAACATCCACAATTATAAATTACCAGCATATCGCTGCTTTCAGCTAGCTTCAATCCAGTGTCGTAATACGACATTCGTAGCATATAATCTACAAGAATTCGCTTCATCCGCGTGTTATTCCACTCTGATAGATTCTCCGCATCAGCTGATTCTAAATGATCGATCCGTGCACGACACCTCTGCGCTTGTAAGTTCTCTGTCCGGCTTCCCTCTTCCAACTAAATAAATGTATCAAAGTATGCACACACTAAAATCACTATAGCTAAATCCAAAAAAAAAAAAAACAGAAATTCACCAATCACATCATTATATGTCACTCGAAAACACCAATAATTAATCAACTGACTAAATATTTCACTTCATAATTCGATCGATGAAATGTCAATCAATTTCTCCGTTTATTAAATCACAATAAAATTCAAAAAAAAATTATAGTAAAAATCAAGTAAAAAAATCTACCAAATCCTTCCAAAACAACATTTTCTTGAACTAGTTATAATCATCTCTCATCATTATTAAATTAAACTAAAATTTAAAAAAAAAAAAGAACCACAATTAACTAAAAAATTAAATAAACGACATCGACTGGCTCACTTTCATTTTTTTTTTAAATCAGTATACCTTTCTTTTAAGACCTTGCAATCTGGAAACGAGAGAAGTGAGATGCTGAACGGCATCGTCGTTGGAGATGTCAGAGTCAGCTGCGTCATTAACGACGGAGATGACGGAAGAGACTTCCTTTTCTACGGCGCGGTGGTTGGTACGGATCGTTTTCTTGTAGTGTTCGAAAGGAACCCGCAAGAACTGGTGTTCTAGTTTCAAAGATTCAGTCAGTTGCGTAAGTTTTGAGGACAGAGCCGTTGACGGAGTGGTGATTGAGGTTGTCGTGGTTGGGATTGTGGAGTTGCCGTTAGGGAGGGAGTCCATTTCCATCGTGGAAGTAAAATCAAGATTCGCTGGGAATTGTTGAAGATGGAAAAGAAAGGGTGACCAAAGCAAGCAAAGTGCAATTATTGGTTTTGGAAAAACGACATGCGTTTTGGTCTTATTCTTTTTTTTCTTTTTCGTTAATGGGTGGTGTTTGGTTGGTTGATGGCTGTTGGATAATCTGGGCCAGCGCAGGCGAGCTGGGCTTTAAGTGTGGATTCGGTGGGATTGATATTGATACGATGGTTTCGATAATTTGGGTAGAGTTGTAAACGACGTCGGCGCTGATATCATTAGTGTGGTTATGTTGGCAATGGGCTTGATGCCCATTCACTTGTATTCGCTTGAGATACGAGCAGTGGCTTCCCAGTCTCTTTTGTAATAAATCCAAACATTCACATATGAGCAAACTCAAATTCCAACAACATCTTCAAAGTAACCACATGATCGTACTACCATTTAAAACATTGTAAATGGTTCCATCACATCATTCAAATTTTAAATGATTTTAAATTACAAGATTAAAAAAAAATAAAGAACAAATGCTTAACTGTATCCGTTTCTTTTTGTATTTTAAAGATATTTAAAAAAATAATATTTTTTTTAATTTTTAGATAGTTTTAATACACATTAATCAAAAATAATTTAAATAAATATTATTTTAATATATTTTAAAATAAAAAAATATTTTTAAAAATAACTATTACACTACTTCCGAACATCATATTAATCTCTTTTATTCCCTCCCGGCGATCTCAAAATACTTAAATGCAAAACAATCACATAGAGATATTTTTAATTCGATCTTAAATTATTGTGTCTGTTTGTTTATGTGTTTTAAAAATATTTTTAGAAACATAATTTTTTTTATTTTTTTATTAACTTTAAATTAATATGTTTTTAGTGTTTTCAAATTATTTTTAATGTGTTAATCTCAAAAATAATTTTTTTAAAAATAAAAAAATATTATTGATATTTATTTTGGCATGAAAAGTTATTTGAAAAACAACTGGACCACACTGTTAAACAAGAGAGCCTGTTTATTTCTGCGTTTTAAAAACGCTTTTGAAAAAAATTAAAATTTTTTATTTTTTTATTAATTTTAAATTAATATGTTTTTAGTTTTTTCAAATAATTTTGATGTGTTGGTGTCAAAAATAATTTTTAAAAAATTAAAAAAAATTACTAGTATGCATTTTAACACAAAAAGTTAGTAGATGCTAATATTTCAACTTGAATTTGTTGCAATGTCCAGTTCGACAAGTGGATGGACGATGATGAAACCGAACAACCGGTGACCTGTTGATTGTTTCTCGTATCACGTAAATATTCAGTCGAATTTTACATCTCAAACATTGTAGACGAGGAGCGTATTTAGGAACGCGACTAATTTTATTTTTTTAATTACTTAGCTTTTTTATATATATATAAAAATATATATCTAGATATATTTTTTAAATAAAATTTATTTTAAAAAGTAACTGTTAATTGAAAACATGTTTGTTGATTTAGAACATGTTTATGAGTATGGTAGCAGCTGTAGTTCAAAGTATTTTTTATTTATAAATATATTAAAATTATATATTTTTTTATTTATTTTTAAAAATTATTTTTATGATCAACACATTATAATAATATGAAAAATATTTAAAAAAAAATTATAAAAAAAAATAAATTTTGAAGTTACGTGGTTTTAACAGTGTTTCCAAGCGCAACCTTACTTGGAGCCTAGCCTAGAACAGTAGTTGAGACCCTAAATCTGCTTAGAGTTTTCATGAGAATGAGTTGTTTTATAAAGTATTTTTTAAAAATAAATTAAAATGATGATTTTTATTTTTAAAAATATATTTTAAACATTTACTATATAAAATCATAAAAAAATAAATTTTTAGAAGAAAAGAATTTTTTAAAAAATAACCCAATAACGTTCCCAAACACAACTTTGGAAGGTGAGTTCGCAAAAGCTAAACCATTTCCTGTCACTGATGTTGTTTCACTACAAACAATTACTACGAAGCAATACCTTAGGCGAGGTATATTCAAGACACTTTACGGGGACTCAAGATAAATATCACGGATAAAATGATAGAATGGGCGAACAGTACGCGGGGAACAATATAAAAGTTGACAAGCAGTAGTAGTAGCCAGGCATATTCAATGTTAATCTCGGCTGGATTTTAGATTGTAGTTTAGTTTTTTAAATAGATTTTATTTTGTTTCTAATTCAACTAATTAACTAGCTTCCTTTTTATTTTTCTTTTTAACAATTAATTAACTATCAAATTTAAAAACAATAATACTAAAAGAAGCTATAATCAACGGATAAGTACGACGTAGAAAAAGGTTCGAGGGTCCACGCCATACACATGAGAAAGGTTCCAACAAGGCAACGACAATAGGATCGACCAACATGCCTTATTTGCACCTTTTTAAGGTGACCTTCCAGATTGCAAAATGCTTTTGCATGGACAACAGGCGCTGCGAAGCTGCCGCATCTCGCCTTCTTGGATGCAGCTGTTGACCACAGGATCTGTTTGTTTTTTATTTAAAAAGCGTTTTTAAAAGAATTTTTTTTTACATTAATTTTTTTTTTACATTTTCAGATATTTTGATGCTTTAATATCAAAATTAATTTTAAAAAATAAAAAAATTATCTTAATGTATTTTTAAATAAAAAACACTTTAAAAATATAACCGTAATTATATTTCTAAACACTGCGTTTAAAATAATTTGAGAGTGTTGCTGCGATTACTTTTTAAAATATTTTTTATTTCGAAATATTATAATAATATATATATATTTTTTTAAAAAATTATTTTTAACATTAACATATTAAAAAAATTTAAAAATATCAAGAAATTAAATAAAACATTTTAAAATTTGTTGAAGAATATTTTTGAAATTCAATTTCAAATATTGCTTAAATGATGGGCAACATGTACCGACTATGGGTCCAGATCCACACTGTCTCGTGCAGTAATAATCTTCCACACAACAACCACTTGTCACTGCCACAAGTCCCTGTAGGGGAAATTTCCTCAGCTTGAATAGCAGCAATTGTACTAAGCAAATACAGGAGGTAGAAAAGGAAAGAAAAAAAAAAGTGGAATAACGCATTTTATTTTTAAGGTCACTGTGCCATTTTCATGTTGATTGTGCTCAATTTTCAACTTAATCATCATTGTGGACATCTCAGCACGGGGAAGGAAGATGATGGCAATGCTTAAAAAGCTGTATGAATTATAAATACTAATGATGTAGCGTCGAGGTGATGCCCAAACCCATCATCCAAGCTTCTCAAACTTTTCCTTTTCATTGCGTTTTCTACAATCTTCTCTTTTTGGCAAGAATTAGAGGTGTTTAACAGGGGTTGTTTTTAAATTTTTTTTATTAATATATATTAAAACAATATTTTTATATTTTTTTAAAATAAAATATTTAATTTTATTACATTAAAACAATTTAGAAATATAAAAAATTAATTTTAAATAAAAAAAATATTTTTTCATAAGATGTTCTTTGGAATGTCATTCAAAACCATGTCTAATCTTAAACATTGTCTGTTTTTTTCTACAACTTTTTCCAATACCGAATTTAAATCAAATTATAAAACAATAAAACCATACTTTTCAACATTTGTACATAGGTAGGTTTTAAGAATAATAGATGTTTTTTTTTTTTTTTAAAAAAGAAGCATTACAGCCCTTTGCTGCAAATCGAAATTGTACACACAAAGGGTCCACTTTAACTACCTTATACAAGGCTCCACTAGATCCCAAATTCCATAATCACCCGCTCCTCCTCCGCTATATCCGCGGCAGCCAGGTATTTTAAAATTTTCTCTACTTTATGACCAAATTGCCCTCCTGTATTACCCTCAATTTCTGTCTGGCTTCCCTCACTTTCCACTTCTCTTTCTTGGTAGCCCCTCTCCATCTTTCTTTTTCTCACAAGTTCCTCTCGTAATCAAAATCAAAATCAAAATCACTTCACTTTGTCACTGGCCCCAAACAGCAACCCCCTTTCTCCCTCTATTATTTCCATTTTGATTTCTGACACCCAAAAAATCACATATTTTCACCTCACTGTTAATTCAGTTCCTCCCTCAAAGCCGCCCTCTGACGCCGTTACTCATTGCGGCCCTGTAAGATTCCGTTTTACAAAAGAAACTTTCTTAAATTTCGGTTTCGTAGTTGTACTTTTTTTTAAAAAGAACTGTTAATTCTTTTTTGAATTTTGAAATCCGTTTGAGAAACTTGATTAATCACTCACTAATCGCTGCAGTATCTGCTTTTAATGGTAAGTTAATTAATTCTTAGATCACAATTTCAAAAAATATAATTACTGGCTTCTTGTTTTGGTTTCTTTTTAATGGCCCCAACCCCCAAGTGTCATTAGAGATTTTTGACCGTTAGCATTGCAAGAGAGGAAAGAAAGAACAGTGACCTTTTTTTTTTCCTTGCAAGTGAAGCTTGCATTTCCTACCCTGCCCTTTCTTTTAATTTCCTTTCTTTGTTTCTTGATTCTGTTTGGTTCCTGAGAAAGTAAAGGGAACGGAAAGGATAAGGCACGAAACTTGTTCAGGTGCATGTGTTGTTTCCCCCCCCCCTTCTTTTTGGAAACTTTCAATTACTGGCAACTGTTTGATTTTCAATATCAAGTTTTCTTTCTCTTTCCTTTTTCATTAGTTTCTCAGCAACCAAAAAGTGTTTTTTTTCCCTTGCTCTTTAAAACGTGATTAAGCCAATTTTCTTTTCTTTTCCATCAGTTTCTCAGTCTCCAAACAGTGTCATCTTCTTTTCTATTTTACTTTCTCCGGAATTGCAATTGAATCTTCCTTTTCGTTAATCACGATGTTGTTTTGATTATTAAAGGCTAACAATATCAGATTCTGTTTGTGTCAGATTTATTTGATTTTTAAAGTGTGGTGGTTGATGGAGATAGAGAGGGTTTTGGGGTTTTTGAGAACCGGTAATGGTGGGGTAGTTTGGTATTTTTGAAGGTATAGCTTAGTGAACTAAGGAACAGATCATAAGCCCTGACACATGCATTTGACAATTGTTTTGTTTTATGTTTTTTTCTTTAAAAAATTAATGCAAATTTATATTGTTGAATTTGATAGCTGCTCTCTTCTTTATTGCTTCTTCGTCTACATTAAGTAATTGACATGTTTCTTTTGTTTTTTAACTACTCATTTATTTTTTGCATGTGTGCGGGCGTGTTATTGTGCTGCTCTGTTTTTTTTTTTTTGTCGCTCATATTTAAACTTACTGCTTTAATTCAAGTATTTATTCTAGCAATCGAATCTGATCACTTTTTGGATGTGGGGTTTCGAAATCAGATTCAGTTACGTACTTTTTGGTATGTTACTCTCTTGTTTCTCAAGTTTCTCAAATTGTTAATTGGTTTTATGTTTGATAACGTGATGGTTTTTAAGTACTGAACCTGTTTTTTTTTTTTTTTTTTTTTTTTTGCTTTTAGGGTTTTCCAGTGCGAATTCATAATTATCACCACCTTGTTGCATGCTTTCCTTTTCACTTTGTTAGATATCTTGATCTTGATATGGTGGTTGTGTGTGTGGGTGGGGGGTTGGAATCTTTGCTCGGTGAATGTGTTATAAGGTGAGGAGATCATATGTAGTTGTTTGTGGACTAATGACCGTTGTCCTTTTATTTTCTTTTTGCTCATCCTCTCTCCGAGTAATCACTATTGTCATTATTTGTGTATGAGTTGCTGCATTCCTTTTCAAATCTTTCTTCGTAAAATTATAATCCAGGTTTCCCCTTCTAATTCCTTACACAATGTAATTTCAGGTTCAGTGAGATCCCTTCTGTCCAAGGAGTGATAAAGCACGGGATTGTAAACTACCATTTTTTATGAGTTACAAATAGTGGTTCTGGTTTGAGATAGACAGATGAAGAAACTATTCTTTTTCAGATCTTCTTCCTCCAGTGCTGGAAACAACAATACTAGTTCTCCACCGTCCGCAGATAAGCAAGTTTACTGGGAGGCACCATTCCAAGGTAAGCCAAACAATCACAATGATGATAATGTTCAGTGTAATTTTTGGAGCCTAAGGGGACTATTGTCAAAATCAGGAAAGCAAGCATATGATAACCAGAGCACCAGCAACAGCTTGGGTCTTAGAAGGAGCCGCTCATTGTCATCAACTGCCTATCTTGATGATGGGAAGGGGAAGGGGAATTTTCCTTGCATAGATCAAGCTAGAACTCCTCCTAGCAGTTCTAGTGGTGCTCATCAGCAACATGATCGCTCATCTCAGTGAGAATTTAGATCCCATTAATATCACATTATAAGAATGCATCTACAGATTATTTAGTGATCTTGAATACAAGTTTGTTTGCATATAACTCATGTACACTTTCTTTTTGAATTGCTTCCTGAGGTTAATTCAAATGTTTTCCAATTTAACACAGCAGGAACAATCTTTTTCCTGAGAGGCGAGCCAAAACAAAACGATTTGAAGTGGCAGCCACTGGCCTAGAGAGATCTGGTTATTCCAATTCCCATCATGATTCATCAGGAAATTCTACTTCTAGTAACGTCTCAAGTACAGTTGTGGATCGCTACATTGATGGAGAACAGCAGCAGGAAATGAGCAAGCCCAAAAATAGTTCACAGAGAAGTTTTATTGGAAGCAGAAATGCTGATGGAAAACTTCCTCCACGAGTCCAATACACAGCCCCTACTTCACCAATGGATAACATCAAAGATAAGCCCAGGTCTCACTCATTTCGGGAATATGGAGGGACTCGGCAGAAGTTTTCTTCAAGAGATTGGGTGGCTAAAGGATTTGGCCATGAATCTCCACGGAAACTTGCAAGGAATGTCATGGAGAGACTCTCCCTGGGGCGTTCTTATCCTAAATCAAGTCCAAAGGAGTTCGCTTGTGATATTCCAATCACAATTGAAGATGTCTATGGTGGATCAATGAATTCATGTATGGATGTTCCTGCCCGAAAAAGTTACTCACTGGAGGAACCTTGTGAAACCAATAATGGCAACAATGGTGATGATTTCTCAGGTTATCAGAAACCAAATTACTTCCTTGGAGATGAATGTGAGGATATGAACTCTGTCAGTAGAGAAGACATGGTAGATGTGGAATTACAACAAAGATCTAAGGAAGCTGAGGAGAGGATTGTTCTTCTTTCTGAAGAGCTTGAGCAGGAAGGCTTTGTCCAAGATAGTCGATTTGATGCTCCACTGTTGATGCAGACTATTCAGAGCTTAACAGAGGATAAGTTAAGCTTGGCAATTGAGGTTTCAGGTCTTCTGAAATCTCAAATTGCTGACAGGAATTCTGCCAAGGAAGGTTTTCAATTAGCAAAGGCAGAATGGGAGGCAAGGAACCGAAGATTAGAGAAGGAGAAGAGTGAATTGCAGACAGCCTTGGAGAAAGAATTAGACAGAAGGTCTAGTGACTGGTCATTAAAGCTTGAGAAATGCCAGTTAGAAGAGCAAAGGCTTCGTGAACGGGTTAGAGAGCTTGCAGAGCACAATGTTTCACTCCAGAGGGAAGTATCTTCTTTTAGTGAGCGAGAAGCAGAAAACAAAAGTGTGATAACATATTCCGAGCAACAACTCAGGGACCTGACTTCAAAGGTGGAGGAGGTGAGTGATGAGAATCAAGATCTGAAACACAATCTTTCTGAATTGCAAAAGAAGTATGCAGTGGCAGAAGAAGATCAAGATTGTATTAAGAGGAATTTTGAAGAGAAGAACAAGGAGTGCAAGGATTTGCAAAAATCCATTACAAGATTATTAAGAACCTGCAGTGATCAAGAGAAGACAATTGAGGGTTTGCGGGAAAACTTTAGTGAGGAAATTGAAAAGAAGCCACCATTGGACAAGTTTGATAAGAATGTGACACGATTGCAAATGGAGCAACTGAGGTTGACAGGATTAGAACTGGCTCTCAGAAGGGAGGTGGAATCTTGTAGACTTGAGATTAATTCCCTTCGTCATGAGAATATAAACTTATTGAAGCGCTTAAAGTGTAATGGTGAAGAGATTGGTGCTTTAACTTTCAAGCTAGATAAGGAAATGTGGACACGTACTTGCTGCCTGCAGAATCAAGGATTGTCTATGCTGAATGAGAGTACTCAGCTTTCTTCCAAGTTATTGGAAATCATCAAAGGGAAAGTGGGCAGCCACTTTCAAGAAATTAAGCAGGGTATGGAAGTTTTGGGGAATGGTTTAGATGAGCAGTTTATTGTTGAATCTGATATGAAAATTCAGGGCTTTAAGCGTGGAACTGAAAGCTTAACAAGGAGTTTGCAGACAATATCTTGTTTACTTCAGGAGAAGTCTAATCTTGGTGCTTCAAAATCTCAGTCCCCAAGCAGTAATGTCAATGGCCCTGGGAAACTTAACCATCATATCCCAGAGGTAGGCTACTGCTTAAATTTGTTCTTGTGACATGCTCATCTTTTGGTTTCTGTGGAGGATGGTCATAATGCAAATGTATTTTCATTTGATTCGAATTTGCTTTTTAGCGACAATTATTCAGTATGTTAAATTAAGTTGATCTTTGATATGGGTAGTGACCAGTTGACTATTGGTAAACTTGATTTCAACCCTTAATGCTATTATTGATTTCCCTTTCATCTTCGCAGGAATCTTTGAGATTTGAACTTAAAGCTGAAACTTTGCTTACAAGTCTGTTAATGGAGAAGCTGTACTCTAAAGAGTTGGAGCTTGAGCAGTTGCAAGCTGAACTAGCAACAGCAGTGAGAGGTAATGACATCCTTCGATGTGAAGTCGACAATTCGTTGGATAGCCTTGCTTGTGTCTCTCATCAACTGAAAAATCTTGAACTTCAGGTATTCCTAGATCCCAACTCTGCAGAAAAAACCTGAAGTTACTTGTCACTTTAAATATTCATTTACACAGGGTTTCTTTGCAAACATTGCTTGTGCTAAATGCATGTACAAAAGCACTTAATTTCAAGCTGATGCATTAACTTGAAGGGTTAAGGTCTGCATTGATTTGGTCAGCTCTTAGTGTTCCCTAAGTTCTTTTATATGCACGCCTACCTAACCTGTGATTTTGTTGAGTTGGGCTTCTGTAACCTGAAAACCCCCTTGTGGAGGTGGAGTGATGTGCTGGCCTTTTGTAGCTGGTGATTTTATGGAGATATTCACTTCATTTCCAATGGATAGTGAAACTGGCATGAGGTCATTGTCTGCCCTCATTGCCATAATTGTTTTCGATCAGCATCCTTAAAACTGGTTTTTCTGTGAATCATTATCCTTTAATTTAAAAGCAATATAAAATTGTTATTCTCAATGTTGCTTTTTATGGTTTTGCTCTTAGTTTAGTTCCTTTGCTATGGCATAATTCGATGTTAGTGTTCATTAAAGACTAATTTTGTGATGATGGACATCTGTGGCATGTTTACTCCCTTTCCTTCTTTGGTTCTTATGGTGATCGGCTTAGCATTTTCTGTCATAATTCATGAGAATAAATTTCTACTAAAACCATTTAAAGATTTTTCCTGTTAAATATTTTTTATCTTTTTTGGGATACCAAAAGCCAACTAGACATGATCTTTTGGCACAACACTTTGTCAGACATCAGCAAAGAAGTATAATGAAGTGCTGTACCTGATTTACAGTGCGATGTCTTTTGAATTTCTCTTGCTGTCTTTGTACCTTCACGTTAGCTGGGAGCTATTGTTATGCCTTCAAACTTTGGTATCCAGTGTACAGTTAGGACAATTAAACAGACTCGTTTTTTCCTTAATAATTATATTTCATCAGAAATTATTTAGAGCCTGTTGGTAACTGCAGCGGTCTTATTTTTTTGTCATAACCTTTTGGTGTCCTACAATATAACTAATGTAATTGTCTTTTTAACAGATGCTGAAGAAGAATGAGAATGTAGATCGACTTCAAAGTGACCTCCAAGCATCCGCAAAGGAATTAGCAACAACTAGGGGGATATTGGCCAAAGTTTCACAGGAGAGAGATATTATGTGGGAGGAAGTGAAACAGTTGAAGGAGAAGAATATGCTATTGAATTCAGAGATTAATGTATTGAAGAAGAAGATAGAGGCCCTAGAAGAAGATATTCTTCTTAAAGAAGGTCAAATCACAATCTTGAAAGACACCCTAGGCAGCAGGCCGTTTGATCTCCTTGGTAGTCCTAGTTGTACACGAGAATTCTTGCTAGAATGATTGCGAGGAAGCAACCTTTTCTTTTTGGGTAGGGTGTGCAGACACTGTCCATAGTTTGAAATTGTGTTCTTCGGGTTTCCTTACATTTCTTATACCTTCTCGTTGTTTTCCTCCATTTCCTTACTGGAGGCTTTGATGGGTAAAGATGTTAAAGCTTGGAAAAATTCACACTCTGATTCTTTGTGTAATTGTATGTAGTTGGGGTTTCCTTGTTCCTTCTTATAGCCATGAATTGGTCTTAGCAATTTTGATTCTCTCTCCCTCTCTAAGTGTGTGTTTGTGGTTCAGCTTGCTCAGTGTAATCAGGAGAGATTGGGTTCTGGTTCCGTTGTTGGTTTTATCCCTTAGCAATTTGTTTCCAAAATTTTGCTGGAAGTACAATACATTTGAGATGGGTTTTTGGTGTGAAGCTTCAAGATCTGTTGTCATCTTGAACTAATTATTTATTCTTGATTCCTATACTAAAAATTGCTGGCAAATACTTTTTCAAACGATGCAACCTGGAACCGGCAAGTCACAGGTCAGACGATGGTAGCACGTTTTCATTGATGACAAATCCTAAAGCTGGACCTTTTGTTGATACAATTGTACTGTTTCTTGTGATGGGATCAGTTGGGAGCCGATGCTGTGTCATTTTTGGTGTCCTCACCATTAATCGGATAGCATTAGAATTCAAACTCTGACAGCTGTGGAACCACCTAGAACAGGTCAAATAGACCGAGGTTGTTGCCACCATAAACAAGCCAAACGCCGAAAAGGTTTGGTTAGTTTGAAAATAAAATTTTAATTAATTTTTAAAGTGTTGTTTATTTAAAAATATATTAAAATAATATATATTTTTTTATTTTTAAAAAATTATTTTTAAAATCAACACATCAAAATAATTTAAAAACACTAAAAATATTTTTAGAACATTAAAAAAAAAAAAATTCCCTTCACCTCGTGATGGATCCCACATTGCCCGCTGCCAGAGGATAGAGTCAGACAATACACACACACAACAGAGGCTAAGCAAATGCTCTGAGAGTCTATGGAAAATGAGTTCCATGAGATGTTCTTCACCTAATCTGATCGTGAAATCTCCATTTTTGCAAGGGTCAGTCAGACTCGCTAGGCATTAAGCTCCGATGATTTACCTTCGCAAGTAAAGTTTCTTACTAGGCAAAAACAAAAATATGGGATGTGTGTGGAGGCATGAACAAAAAAGACATAAATAGCTTGTTTGGTTTTGTTTAAAAAAATGTTATTCATCTAGTTTCTTCACCGAATTTGATCATGAAATCTCGATTTTTACGTGTTGTTTTTGCAAGGGCCAGAATCGATTGGCATTAAGTTACTCATGATTTATTTATACAAATAAAATTTTTTTATCGAAATATTTAAAAGAAAAAAATGAGCTAGATGCTCTCAAGTATACCAAAAACATATTAAAGATATATTTAGTTATATAAAAAAATTATCATCTCATTACGACAATAACTTTTTTTTTGCTTGTTACGATCAAAATGTTTGTTCATCTAAAAATTAAAATTTTTAGTATTTTTAAATTTTTTTAATATTTAATATTAAAAAAAAATTTTATTTTCGTATAAACAAAAATAAATAACCATATTTCAGTGTCAAAAGAAATAGGTTTGACTAGCAGTCTCCCCCAAAGCTTGCAAAGGGAGGCATAAAACCTTCTTTAGAGTGACTGTAATCAAACCAACACCACACACTATCAATCACAGATGTTCTTAAACGTTTATATCAGAAACTGGCCTTAAATCACCTCTAATTTCTTGACGAAAAAACCTTATTATATTAGTTAGATTTTGAATTTACTCTTTAAAAATTATTAGTTCGAGATCCATTAATTTTAGAATAACTAAAAATTTAAATAATTATTAATTTTAGAATTCGTAAAATTAATTAAAATGTGTACAAATTCATTCGAATATCTATATTAATTAAAAAAAAAAGCTTTAACCAACCTGATTATCGGATCCAACCTTCTTAAGGCACGCTCCGCTTTCCTCAAACATGTCTACACATCTTTCAAAACCCCCATTTGCACCGCCTTGCTTTGGAGCCCATGACAACTTAATCTTTGGGGTTCTTTGGATGCTTCAGTCTTCACTATGATATTTTAAGTTTCCTGTAGAGTAGCTGAACCTAACACTGATTTGATCTTTTGTGTCAAGTGTCAACTGATGAGGCAAGCTGTCTCAATCTCAGTTGAATATGAACAATTTTTGTATGATAATGCTTTAAGGGTAACAACTCTGGTCAGGCTTTCAATGGCCAAACAGATAATAATGGCTACAATTAAAGTGAACGGAGAGCTTGCTCTCCTCGTCGAGACTTCTAAAATGGTTTCTTGGTTAGAGTTATCTTTACATCGAGGCCTCTCTCTGGATCATGATTCTTCGAAGCATCCTTTATTAGTGATTTCCGGTGCTATTTTTTTTTATTATTATTATTAATACGAATGTTTGAACCAATTTTTATATATCTTAACTAATTCTATGAATTTTAAAATTAATAATTATATATTTTTTAATAATTATAAAATTTATAAAATTCATATCGGTAATTTATAAAAATTAAATCTAAAATTATATCTCATAGGAGTCAACTCCGCCTCCTACTTCATTTGCTTTCTGCTTGCCCTTCTCAAGGGAATTGCGTTGCGCTCCGGTCCGTGAGGCACAAGGATACAGTAAACATAGAAACATGGAGAGTAATCCTTGTTAACACCACCTAAAAAAACCACGATTTTTAGGTAAAGCAACCATCTGTTGTATAAATGTTAACAAACCTTGGCTCTGCATTATCAGGATTTGATGCAGCCGACGGATTAGCTCTTAATTCCGGGGAGCCTTCGCCGCCCTCCATTTCTGTGATAATTAACATCACCATAGAAACAAATTTGTCAAATATATGCTTTTCTCGTTTCAGATGTTTCAGCATTTATTCACACAATTACAGGCATTGCTGACCAAAAACAACTGAAGGAGACATGAATGCATTTCACAATTAGAAAAATAAAATAAAATAAAAATCCATAATTAGAATTACAATGATAGATTCTACACTAAAGCATGAAAAAAATCCCTTAAATAAGAAAATGAAAAAAAATACACAAACCAAAATGTAATTAACTATAAAAACCATTTTTATTGGAGAAATTGAAGGGATTCAACAAGAGGCCAGAAAAGGAAACGTTACTTTGAGCTGCCAATTTTTAAAATAAAAAAAAGACACCTCCACATTGTAACTGCAATTACTTTGATATATTATAAAAAATATTTTAAAATATAACCACCAGTTATCCAACTACCACACTCCTAAACTACGGATGGTCGAGAACAATTTGTTTCTCGTGAAAGTCACAACAGAGATTTAGGCAAGCCCAGCAGAAGAGTGAAAGTGTCTTGCTACAAAAGCAAGGGTGAAATGGATCTCTGTTTGCAAAACGAAAGCCCTTTGATGCTTTCTTCTTCAAACTCCTTCGATGTTGATGTCATACATTAATAGTTGCAGTCTCGCAGTAATAATCCACAACATTGACTTGAAATATTCACAATGAGGAAACGAAAATGTTATTATTCTGTAGTCTCTAACAGTATTACAAATGTGATTAGAAAGTGTTTTACTTTAAAATTGAACTGTTTTTTATTAAAATTAAAATTTTATTTTTACTTCAAAATAAATTTAAATCATTTTGATATGTTAATATCAAAAATAATTTTAAAATATTTTAAAATATTATTTTAATATATTTCAAGCAAAAAGAATTATAATTTAACCAGGCATGCCCACTGACAAATGACATTAGAACTTAATTTAATGTTATTTTAATGACCCTTATCATCCTTGATATGGAAGTGAGAATATAGATCATCGTTCCTTGAATCGAATGCCACAACAACAGTTTGATGCAAGCTTGGAGGCACATTGTCTGGACAAAATAGCACAGATGGAAGGCATAATGCCTTCCCTTGGTGGCTGGGGGATATATATATATATATATCGCTGTTCCTTTCTTGTAGCTGGTTCATCCATTGGGGTTTCCTCGACTGGACGATCATAGAGATGCAGATTTCCAGAACTCGATGAGCTTCCTTTGCTGGAAGTATAAGAGATTGCATTTCATTACAAATACGAGAACTTAAATAGAATGAATACATACACGCACCTGTAACCAAAAACACACACACAAACACCGACGCATGATTGTATTATGGATTCACATATGCAACTTCTAAGGCATTAATATACAAATACTCGCAGAAAACCACACACACTGACACCTGCACCTACGCAATGGCTGGACACATGCATGCATGCCAAGCTGAGTTTGAGTATACAGATGCTTACAGATTCTAATTCTGGCAGTAGAGGATGGACATGGGGGAGGCCAGTTGCTTGATTAACAGGCCAATGTGGCTCAAGCAGTTAGGTTAGACTCTAAATAGGCTATAGTTCAACATCAACCCAACCCAGCCTAATAGACGCAAGGCCCTGAAATGACACAATTACAAGCGAAACAAATGAATCAAGCACCAGCAGTGTGGACCTGGTCCATACTTCAAGTGCTTGTCCCTAGCCTCCAAAGCAGATTGGCCATCAATCCAGGCTCAACTTTATATAAGCATGTCTTTCCGCATCAAATCTCTCCAGGGCTAGGGCCACTCTTGAAAACTAAAGGGCTGCCTGGCTATTTCTACACCTGTGATTGCCATTTCTCCCCCTCCAAATTCTATTTTAGTTTTAAATAATCATTAACTTTTAATCAGTCTCGTATCCTAGAGTTGAATAGAGTGGAATTTACCTTAGCAATTGGTATTTTTGCTCTTACTGAATCAATCAATGAGAAATCAATATCAGCCACAGTAATCCCTGTTGAAATGCGATCTGCGAAGAAATAGCAAAACAAGTTAGTAATCACTAAATTCATCAAACATGCTAATGGTCTATAAACCAAAGTACACAACACATACAATAAAGGCACCACAAGATAGAGAAGAAGAAGAAAGGAGTAGAGGAAATTATCTATGAGTCTGTTGAATGAAAATAAATAACATGGAGTGCAAATAGAAATGCATTTACAATATCGAGACTCTTCACTCAAGGATAGGAAGAAGTGCTAGAACTAGAGACAGTAATTCTCACCAGGCAATCGACCAACAACAGTTCCCCAAGGATCAATTATTAATGTGTCACCATAGCTTTCTCTTTTTTCATTATGCTTTCCAGCTTGGGCAGCAGCTATTACCTGACGTGGGAAAAGAATTACAATTAATTGTGCGTAGTGGACACAAATTCATAATTCCGTTAAGACAGAAATGAATTCATACATAGCATTGAGTCTCAATTGCACGAGCACGAAGCAAAATCTCCCAGTGCGCCTGACCAGTTATCGTTGTAAAAGCAGAAGGTACCAATAAAATCTGCAAAGGATAATAAATACTTCCAGTTTTAGATGCTTAAAGTCAATTTAAACCAGAGAACACATAAACTGAATTATACCTGGGCTTCATGCTGGAATCTGAGCTGCTGGTATAATTCTGGGAATCTCAAGTCATAGCAAACTGATAAACCCAGGCGTCCAACAGGACTGTCAACTGCAACTATATCATTTCCTGGAAACATAATTGATATAGATGGGTTATGCACAGAACTTTGTGTCAAGAGGCACTAACTAGGAACAAGGGAGATGAAAATGCTAACAGCACGGGAAAATTTTACGAAGGCATTACACATGGCTAATTCTTATTAGAAAACTGTATGAATTCAAAAACATGGATCCAAGAAAAATAAATTATTGGAGGGTCTTCATCAAGATCATCCAGAAAGCATGCCACGTTAGGCATATTGGCTGGCAGTCACTTTTTTTTCCATAGATTTGCAAGCATGAGGTTATGAAAGCAAAAACATCAAAAACAATCTATTATCCATCAGGAAGCTTCATACACTGAACCAAAAGCAGGTGTTGGCAGGCCAAAACACATGAGATAAGATATTTGTTTGTTCAACATGCAAGTCCATCACATGGATGAAGAGTTTGAGCCTGTTTGAGAGTATGATGGAGGTTGCTTTCCAAAGTGTTTTTCGTTTAGAAATACATCAAAATAATGTTTTTTTTATTTTATTTTTGATATCAGCACATCAAAAAGATAAAAAAACAGTAAAAAAAATAATTTGAAGCTTAAAAAAAATTCAAAATTTTTCAAAAGGACAGTTGGCTTGCAATGCCAAACAGTGCATTCACCAGGTTCTGTAAAGCTGCTTTCCTTGTATACACGTCCACCAGGAACATCCACATCAAACCTTTATTTAGAGAGAAAAGGTTTGTTTAGTTCCCATATGGATAAATTAAATCAAGATAAACACAAATCAATATAAAGGAAAGAATTGACATATCAGCTTCAAGCAAGCGATGCTCATATATACTCAAGAACTACAGTGACAAGGGAAAAACATCGCAACAAAGAATTAACCATCTTACAAATGTATTTTACTATAACTGCTTCTAATATTCCCACTGTCATCAATGATAACATGTGTGTTGCGCAAGTGCAAATCATCAGATCCTTTTTCTTGAAATCCTCCAAGTGACAGCCAAATGCCCGCCTCCCTGCAATTAAATAATCATAACCATACGGCAACAAAAATTCTAATACTGTGCCAGCAAAGAAAGTAAATGAGAACACAACGAATAAAATGGGCAGTGTCTATCAACTACGAATAAAGAAAGGAAGACCACAATGCAGAGAAAATAAAGCGAATTTACATATTACCTAGCCAACAAGCAATACCGTTGCATAATTGGTCCGTCCAAAGGTTCCGCAAGCTTAACACTTTCCCCATCCTTTGCCGCAATGAAAGAAAAACTTTCAGGAAAACAAACCAACTTTGCCCCAGCAGCCACTGCTTCCTTCACATACACAACGCCCCGCCAAAATACATAAATTAGTTTAGAACCCTTTCTCAACAGAGAGGTGGTGACTACAATCGCAGGTAATCCTCACTGTACTTGACACGCGCACATGTGGGGTCCACACCCAGTGTTCGACAAGCATATCGAGGATTCCATTGTTTCAATAATGAGAACGAATAACGCAACTATAATCATCGTATTAAAATTATCAATTAAATATTCACTGATTAATAAATAAAAACGATTGTCAGTACTAGAAATGCGTAATCAAAAATGAAAACCAGAACAGACCAGCAGTAAATAACAAAAACTGTGTGCTGATGAGAAATTGAAAAGTGAGAATACTTTGGCGAGGCGAGAGCAGGTTGCGAAATTGGCAGCCAGGTCGTTGATTGACGTCATCTGAACTGCAGCGACTCGGACTGAGTTCGATGCCATGGCTGGATCTCTGGAAATGATGCCACTTGACTGAACGGTCAGTGAGCGGGAGCGCACTTGACGGGTCGGGCAGAGAAGAAGAGTCCTGTTGCTGTTTAGGTGGACGTAGAAGCGGCAGTTGTAGAGACAAAATGGCATCGTTTAAAAGGAGAGAGAGGGATCTTTGATGATGTAAATACTGACGAAGGAAACATATCCCTCTTTCCCTTTGATGTTTCTGTCCTTTCTGTTTTGATTTATTTGCATAATGGTGCTATCACTTTTCTTATCTTGCAGTCGGCCCCTGAAGAGCCGTAAAGCCTATGCATTTGGCTATTTTATTTGCTTCTTATTTATTGCAACTTGATCCTTATAAGAGCGAGCATGGATACTATTTAGAACAGCCAAATTAATAATATAGTTTTTAAAATATAATAAATATGGTTTTTTAAAATTATTTTATCAATTTAATATTACTTAATTGACTTGACGGGTTTAAAAATAATTCAATAATTTTCAATCAACTCAATAATAAAATAAAATTAGTGAGAAAATATTATTGTAATGAATAATATTCTAGTATTTTTACAAGAAAAATAATAAAATAATATTTTATTTAACTCTATATTGGAACATGAAAAACAGGCAAAGAAGAACAGAATATTTTTTTATTTATTTCCTCGCCATTTAGCACCTGGTTTGGAGTTGCTCTAATCGTGTGTGGTGTGGATTGATGCAAAAGTTTGCAGCGTTGTGAGTCTATTATTTCACAACCATGCTGTATTTTATGATAATTCTGGAAGCTTATCTTTTGAATCCAAAAGGAAATATTATCTATAAAAACCATACTTGTTAAATCTAGTTTTTCTTAGCAAATCAATTTAAGAATTAGCTGACCCAACTTCTAATTCAAAATTAGCTTTTTAAAAAATATTAACTTTGAGTTAATTTTAAAAATTTATATTTTAATTTAAAAATTAGTTGATTCAACTCTTCTTAAAAAACTATTAACTTTGAGTTAATTCATTTGATTCCAGTGCATCAATCTATAAATTAATAGATCCTACAAAAACTCAATTTGATTTTTGTTTCTTTCAAGATTTTAATTCTTTTAAAAAAATTGAAATATTTTGATTTGCCCAATTAATTAATCAAATTCACAAACAAAATTGATTTAATAACTTTAGATAAAATCATAATATTTTTTTAAAAAAGTGAATTCTTGAAATTTATTTTTAGAATTGAACATTGATTGATTGACAATCTTATTCATAAAAGCCCCACTCAACTTCCAACTCCAAGAAACAATTTCTCAAAAATCAAAATAAATATGATAGAAAATCTGAATCATTTTCACAATGGGGAGTTTTAACATTACTATAAAAAGGACAAAAGAAGATGAGCAAAAGCTGCCTAAAATGACGGGGCTTGTTAAAAGGTCAAAGTCAAAACCCCTCCCATAAAGCAAATAAACTAGAAAAAGAAAAGAAAAAAACAAAACTGAAAATCACGACCTAATAAGCCCACCAAGGAATCAGAGAAGAGAACCTTCTTATCAATGGATTTCCTTCAAAACCCAAGATTTGTTGTATAAGTAATTACAGTCCTCTATTTCTTTAACCAATCACAACTCCACAATCTCTCTGCCTGCGTCTTTCTCTCTCTAGATCTATCTTTATTACAACCTTATTTTCTGTTAGAACATTCTAAAATCCCTTCCCTTGGATTTTTTTTTTCCATCTAATAAATCCTTCAAAGTTTGGGCCTTTTTGCTTTTATCTTAAGGCTTTTGCATTGAAGGATCATAAAGTTTTGTTCCTTGCCTTGAAATTGATTACAAGGTATGTTTAGAAACTTCTTTGATTCTCAAAAAAAAAAAAGTTTGCAATTCATTTCATGCAATTTTATGAGAAACCCGCAATGCCAAATTTCATTATTTCAAGGGGATTTGGTCCCAAGACATAATTTCTGGGCAGTACCTATTATCTGTATTTTTTGTGTTCATGTTTCAGGGTGATGGTGTCTGCAATTTGACTAACCAGAATCCCTCAAGGCAACTACTTATAGATTCTCGAGGTATACAGAATTATCGTCAGATAGTCTGTAATGTGCTGTGATTTTCATGTTTTGGGTCCTTTCCTTTACATGCCTCCTAATCATTAAGATGATCAATTTTTATGGTGCCTGCATTTGATTATTGTCTCAAAACTTAAACTTCTCTTTCAAATACGGGGCCACACCATGACGACACAATTTTGGTTGATGCATTTTCGAAACTCTACATTATCCAGTTTATAGATATGCAAATTCATCTGGTTCATTAGATTGATAGTGTGTCGGAATATGACTTTTTTAGAGCCCGTATCATGCAGTTTCTGCACCTGCAAAGCAATATGTTTGTTGCATCTTGAATTTTTGATGAGGCAGTGGTGCTTGCGTTTTGGTGCCTCCATAAATGTCATGCTATGCAGTTTGTGCATTTTTTGTCATTTGTTGTATTGCGCATTGCTTTTCAGATTTATGGCCTGTGGATTTTAATACACGTCAAAATCATTTTTATGCAATGTCTTGGACATGTTCACTGGCTTCATAATATTGTACTCCTCTGCAGATTAATGGTGTCTGCGCTCATTAAGGGTTTAATATCTGATACATCTTTTGTGGGGTTGGAGATTGGTGAGAAACAAGAGCCAAGAACAGTCTCTTATATACTTATTGATACTGATTCAAGGAATAGTTTGATTTCTGGGTTATTTGGGAGAGAATATGTAAGTAATGGTATCCGCAACATTGATGAGATTTGTTTCACCCTGTTGGAAGCCTTCTGTCGAGGGTGAAAATTCAAGTAATGGTGGGGATGCTGCTGGCAGAGCTGAGGGATTGTTATGGTACAAGGATTCAGGTCAGCATGTTAATGGGGAATTTTCAATGGCAGTAATTCAAGCGAACAATCTATTGGAAGACTGTAGTCAGCTTGAATCAGGTCCAATGAGCTCAACTGAATCAGGTCCTCATGGAACATTTGTTGGAGTTTATGATGGCCATGGAGGTCCAGAAGCTGCCCGGTTTGTGAATGAGCGCCTTTTCGAAAACATAAAGAGTATGTTTTTTTCTTCTTCCATGATGAATTTCATTCTTATTCAAATGATTGTATGCTGTCATTCATGTCATCCCAATCTGGATGGTTGATGGTTCTACAATTGCTCCATGAATATCATCAGTGAAATCTTGTTTTTCATGCCTGGTGATGATTATTGTTTTCCACTCATCTTGATGTTGGGCTATTTTGAAGTTCATGAGTATGGTGGATACTTTTTTGTGTTTTAGCAGCCCACCCGAGGTACTATTCACCCACCATGAAGATGCTTTTGTTTTTCACATGAAGAGGTCAAAACAGATTATCTAAGTCAAATTGGAGTGCATTTTAACTATTTCTTTTATTAAGGATCATCGGTTTTCGTTTGGATTTTGATCAGGGACAGAGATAGGTTTCAGAATATGTACAGGTTTAATAAGATCAATGGAATATTAAAACTGATTTCATGTTAAAAAATCTTTTCCAGATATATATGAGTTGTGCTAGATTAATGGAAAGTCAAAACTACAACTTAAATGATCTTTTAAGAATAATGACAATGGATGCACCAAAACAGTTATGTTCCGAGCTTGAGAGCTTCATAATTCCTGCTTCAACACCTCATTTGCATTGAGTTGCAAGTGTACTTATTATTTGCAAGAATTCGTAAAGCAGATTGTGTTTCTGACGTGAATGGCGCATTATACTCATATATATGTTTTATTCTTTTCATAATGTGGATGTGTATTTTATTCTTTTCGGGATATGTGGGCTAGATTGTTCACTTTCAGTGGAGAGTCTTGGGTTGTTGTGCAGGAGGTGGCAGACTACTTGTCTTTGACTTTGTAGGTTTCAAAGGAGGAAAGAGTTAAGGACTTTATATGGTTTTGTTTCTTCTGTGCTGTTTTTGGTGTCCTTGGTTGGAGAGCAATGCTGGAGTTTTCAGAAATTAATACTCTATGAAACAATTATTATGGGCCAAGATAGTTTCTCGTTCTTCCTTGTGATGTTATGCATCGGGTGCCTTTAGGTGTGTATCCTTATTGGATATTGATGGGATTGGGCTGCTTTATTATGATTTGTTTTTATTTGCTTTCTTTGGAGGATAGCTCATTCACCTTCGAGTTTTTGTATGTGTTTGGTTGATATCTTAATATGATTTTCATTTATCTAAAAAAAATTATTTTCTTCTGCCTTATTTAACTTCTTGTTTATATAGCTAATGCGCATGTTCACTGACATGACAGCTATTCATGGTGCAGAATTCACGTCAGAAAACAATGGAATGTCAGCCAATGTTATCAACAAAGCATTTTTGGCAACAGAAGAGGAATTTCTCTCTCTAGTGAAGAAGCAGTGGCTAAATAAGCCACAGATTGCTTCTGTTGGTGCATGTTGTCTGGTTGGTGTAGTATGCAGTGGTGTTCTCTACATTGCAAATGCAGGAGATTCTCGGGTTGTGTTAGGAAGACTGGAAAGGGCCATTAAGGAGATCAAAGCAGTTCAGTTATCATATGAACATAATGCAAGTATAGAATCCGTGAGAGAGGAGTTGCATTCATTGCACCCTGATGATCCACATATTGTTGTTCTAAAGCACAAGGTTTGGCGTGTGAAGGGTCTGATTCAGGTGAATATGGGCCTCTCATATAGCTCTTTTATCACGCCTTTTTTTGAAACTGCAAATTGCTTATTGCCCCATCTTCGTTCTTTTTTTGCAAATCAATTTCAATATATTACGGTAAAAAAAAAAAAATTTAGTTGCGGTGATATCTTTATTTGGCACCGTGATTGCCATTAAGCTTTTTCTATGTTCCACTAGGCACCTAATTTTTCTTTCTATTTCTATGATGATAAATGGTGGCATTTTATATTCATGATTGCTGATATTACAATCTAATCTGTTGGCAAATCTTTGTTGCTTCTTCAGATCTCAAGATCTATAGGTGATGCCTATCTGAAAAGGGCGGAATTTAACAGAGAACCTCTGTTAGCTAAATTTAGATTGCCTGAAACCTTCGATAAACCAATTCTTAAAGCTGAGCCAACAATTTTAGTGCAGAAACTCTGCCCTGAAGATCAGTTTCTTATCTTTGCATCAGATGGCCTGTGGGAGCACCTAAGCAATCAGGAGGCAGTTGACATTGTCCACAGTTGTCCGCGTAATGTAGGATTGCTGTTTATGGTTTCAACTTTATTTTGTCTTCATGTAACTTACTGTGTTTACTGGTTGTCTATAATACTTCTAAAACTTTCAGAATCACTCCTTTTCCTTTGCTTATGAAGGGACCTTAATTTATCCAAGTTTTTGCAGGGTGTTGCAAGGAAACTTCTCAAAGCAGCACTTTGTGAAGCAGCAAAGAAAAGAGAAATGAGATATTCAGACTTGAAAAAGATTGATCGTGGTGTCAGGAGACATTTTCATGATGATATCACAGTCATAGTTTTGTTTCTTGATTCGAATCTTGTCAGTCGCAGCTCCTTCCGTGGCCCCCTAATTTCAATCAAGGGAGGTTGTGGTGTCTCTGGAAATGGCAACACTTAGTTTGAGAATTCTTGTTCCCTCAAGCCCCATTTCTTCATTCGTTCTGAGAAACTCTTTTTTTTTTCTTTGAAGAGAAGAGAGTTGAAAGAATCCCCCGTCCCTTTTTTTCCTTGTTTTGTCAATTGTATAGCCACGCATCTCAGAAACCTACTTATGTAACGGCTTAAAAGACTTCCTTAGGTAGTATAGTTGATGCCTTGACTGACAGATACCTTAACTAAAGCCTTAGTTGCTGTCTGGTTATTGGCATATGATACTTGCTAAACTACCTACTTACAGTAGCTGTGGTTTTACTCAACTGCCTCGAGAACTAGAAAAAATAATACCATTTAAATTGAGAGTCACCATGTTATTCAGTTTTAGTTCATTGAGTTGTCCATTTCCGGTGTGAGTCAGGATCTTCCATCTGGCTCCTTCCAAGCTTGCTGTGTATGTTCCACTTCAGCGTTCCTGGACTTGTATTGCAATTAGAAATTATTGGGATATTTCTGCGTGTCATCAGTTTGTGTTTCACTGCACTGTCTAACGGAGTAACAGGTCCAACAGCGGTTATTGTTTGTGCTTTTTTGGTGGGACAGCATCTGGATTTAGCTTTTGCACAGACTAGATTAATGTGTTTATGTTAATTTTACAACTCATTGGATTCCAGCCCGTAATGATGTGTAATCCTTGGGGTACCATCCTCTTCTTGCAAGCTTAGTGTGCTGTTTGCAGTCTTTAATACAGAATTATGCCAGCTATATCAATAATGGGCCTAGCCTGTAGTTATAAAGCAGAGTGATCTGAGATGGACACCTGAAAGAGGCCTCTAAACTTGAAACAAAGGAAAGAAGTAGAGGACAAAGTCTATCGTATATGTGGTTGTAATAGCATAAGAGACTTCAAGGGTAATATCATTTATCAGGTGGCTAAGAACAAAATTTATTCAGACCAAGGTTTGAAGTTCGAGTTCTGTTCAGTAAGATAACATATCTACATTCAATTAGCTTAGCGCATAAAGTTATTCTAACCTTGTCTTTATGTTGGATCAACGTTTGCCAATCTATGGCAATAGTAATAGTAATAAAAGCTATGGTAATAGTAGTAAGGATCTAACTACCCCTCAAAAAAACAATCGGCAACATGGCCACATTTCTGCCCATGAACTATTCCAATGGTTCAGCAACACTGACGCCTTCAAAACATCTTTCTCTTCGTTTCTCTGTCCATCTATCCTCCAAGAAAACAAGAAGATGGCTAGGCGCTGATGCCGTAAAACTACCACGCTATCATTCGCTTCAACTCCAACCACTAAGCAAATCCAATACTGGTCCTATATCAGCAACGATGGCTACTGGGTATGTCAATTGTCCTTACATGTACATACTTGCGTGAATTGGATTGGTTGTCACTTGTTAGAGTTTCTGTCTGGTTGCTTGCTGAGAAAATAAAAGGCAAGGAAAAGGATGATGAAAAACTGGCACCTCCCATCTCTACTCCATGAAATTAAGTTGCTTTGTTTGGTTGCTTAGAACATTGGAACCCTGTTAATTAGCACCTAATAAGAAAAATAAATGATGGACTTTTTTTTTTCTTTCACAAGTATTGCAAGATTTCAAATCCATTTTCTTTTCAATTGGCAGTCAAACAGGTCAGAGTGTTTTTTATTCTTTTGGTGGTGGATTTTAGGTTTTCTTTCTTTTTTTTGGCAAAATTTTGTACAGAAGTGGGATAGAAGTTCTTCCACCAGTTCTTACTTCTAATTCAGAACCACCTACAGTTTTTGATGGAACAACAAGGTATGGTCTCATTTAGTTCACTTGCTTGCAAATTCACAGCTTATGCTATGATAAAATTGCTGAATTTCTTTATCCCTTTACCAATGCATTTCCTCCAATTCCTAAATGGGTGAAAATTAACTAGCAATTTATCTTACCATGTTGTATGTTGCATTCTCTATGTTTTAGGTTGTATATATCGTACACATGTCCCTATGCACAGCGTGTGTGGATTACCCGGAATTGCAAGGTTATTTTTACAACATTTCATGGCCTGTCCTTGGTTTGTTTAGTCTGTATATAATTTCGTCAATACAATCAGTTTGTGGCAATGTTTTTGTTTCATCAAATTGAAAGAGCAGGGACTTCAGGACAAGATAAAATTGGTTCCTATTGATTTACAAGACAGGCCTGCTTGGTACAAGGAGAAAGTGTATCCTCCTAACAAGGTAAAGCTGTTTGATAATCCCAACTAGTGCTGCTGTCTTCTTTCCTGGATTGGTCATGCAAGGTTCTTGTGCAGGTGCCTTCACTGGAACACAATAACGAAGTGAAAGGAGAGTCTCTTGATTTGATTAAATATATTGACAGTCACTTCGATGGGCCGTCACTTTTTCCCGATGTAAGATTCAGATTATCCTCTATATCATGTGCTTGAGCCCTCCATTGAAATGGATAATTGATGTTCAGACTGTGAACCATAGGATCCTGCAAAGAAGGAATTTGCAGAGGAGTTGTTTTCCTACACTGGTTCATTCAGCAAAGCCAATAATTCCACATTCAAAGGAGAGGCAGATGAAGCTGGTGAGAATAATGCTTGCTGCCTTTGATGTTTCTCTGTCCTCTAAAAACACAAATAAAAAGACTGAAGTGGTGAATTGCCCCAGGTGCTGCATTTGATTATATTGAAACCGCTCTTTCCAAATTTGACGATGGGCCCTTTTTCCTTGGGCAGTTCAGTCTGGTAAGAGAAGAGTCCTCCATATCCTGTGGCAGCTATACCTGCTATCTGCTACAAGCTAGCTTGAGTTTTATTTCCATCAAGTGTAGCATAATAATGCTTTATATCTCAGGGAAAGTTTATACTGGCAGGTTTTTATTTTCTTTCAAATCTCATTTATTTTGTATATTGTTGAAATCTGAATAATGAATGCTCTGATGTGCACAGGTGGATATAGCTTATGCTCCATTTATCGAAAGATTTCAGCCTGCCCTGCTGGAATTTAAGAAGTATGACGTCACTGCAGGAAGGCCTAAACTGGCTGCTTGGATTGAGGTATGCTCAAACTGCTGAATCTTTCTTCTGTTCTATTCCCTGATGTCATCCTGTCAACGGTCCATATGCTGTGGTGCATATCATAGTGAACATGCAAGTGATTCTATGGAGTGTACTGTTATGATTCAACAGTTGAAACATTGTGAAACCACAACGTAATTATATCTGTGTAGGAGATGAACAAAACTGAGGCTTACAACCAAACCAGGCGCGAGTCAAAGCAGCATGTTGAAACCTACAAGAAACGCTTTGCGGTATGGCTCGCTACTGGATTTTGACAAGAACTTGGATTCCTGAAATGTTACAGATTATAAAAATGACAAAAAGAGTACCTAATACACTTCTCTGACCTTGTTTCTTGCGCAGGCTCATTTGTGAAACTATGGTGCCGTCTCTACCATGAAATTAAATTATTTAGTTCAGATTTTTCTACAAAGCTTTATGTGTTTGTCAATGGTGCTAGTAGAAGTGAATACAATCACCATGGGGCTAGTTTGGCCTCCTTTGTGCTTGTTGGGTGTGACTTTTCGTTGTGCTTCGAGATGAAAAATAAGGAACTGTTGGATAATATTGTGTTGACAACAATTACTGAGGATGCAGGACGCATCTCATTTATATATCTATGTAGACGTTATCAAAATGAGCATACTCTAGATGACAGCACAAACATAGAGCGGCTGGAACGACTGCGTCATGGTTTATTTTTGTTTTTGAGCAATCAGATGCGGCCTAAAACGACCATAGTATGAAATACGGTTGTTTAGAGTGTTAGCTACAGTAACAGCACCATCAACATGTGGTGCTTCAGAGACTAGGGTAGCCGAAAAACTGAAGAAGGCTCTTACAATTTACAAAGCAAAATATTGCAATGTCATGCAAAGGCCTTCGCATGCAGCAGGTTAGAGTACAGCAGTCAAATGAACAATGCTATCACTTACAGACTGGAGGCACGAAGAATGATTCAAAGACAAGGATAAATCATCATCTAATGGCTTCCATTAGAGATTTGAAAACTTCTTCATATTAGTCGATACTATGATCATAATATTGCATCTCACTGGAGTAGAGCATCTCGGCAAAAACTACTCCTAAACTTGACAATATCCAAGAGATAATTTTAGGTTGTTAATTCTCTGTAGTTGTTAATTCTTGATTGATTACATTGGACTGAACAAGAATTTTTCAGCTCCGTAGCAAAAAAATCACAACGTTATACAACCAGCATCCACCCATTGCATGAATGATCCAGGAGGGATCAAATCAACACTATCAATGGCTATTATCAGACTTTCTGACATCTACATCCTAACAGCTCTTCTATATAACAAACTAACATGATTTTAAAAACACTAGGAAAACCCCCAAAGAAACAGGGATTCTCTGCTCGCACCACAAGCAACCTAAATATGAGGACCTTCCCAAGCAAAAAAATAAAAAAAAAACCTTTTCCCCTTAATTGCCGCCTGCTAGAGGAACTCAATCTGTGAGAGCAATCATTGAAATGGGATATGCAAGAAAGTGTCTCAATGTCATCTGCATACATCCTCAGAAGCATGTGTAAGCAATGCGCGGCACGGCTGTCAAACTACTTCAGCAATACTTTCCATATCTTACTCATATATATAGCTAAAGACCATACAGAAAGACCTGCTGAGATATAAAGTAAAAGGACACCTGAAGGTACTAAAATCCCTGGTCCTCCAAGGCTGCACAACAAAGAAAAAGGACAAGGGAACAAAGAAACTGTTAGATACAGGGAATGACACATAAAAATCTTCTGAGACATCAATCACCAAGTTAGAGTAAATAAACCACATAGCAGGAGGAACCATGTGATAGGAAATAGATGGGACCTGCTGTCTCGGGTAGCCAAGAGGATAGTTAGTGAAATCATCTGGGTAGCAGTTTTCCACTTCCCTAAGTTATTTACAGCAACAGCCTGAGAATAGGAATCATTCTTAGTATATAAATCACAGTTAATAGTAAGGCATTTTCTCTTAACAGCTGATTTTTTTTGAAAAGTTGGAGAAGAAAAGGGAGAGGTGGTTGTGGAACTTGGACAGCAGCAAACAAACCTCTAAGAGTCTTGTATTCTGTGAAGCAGCCCATTCTCTAACTGCAGACATGGTTATCTAAAAAAGAAAAAGCAAATCAATTGGTCGGATTAAATCCATGATATCTCACAAGAATACATGATCACCTGAAGGGCGAAAGAAGAATAGCATATGACATAGGCACGCTGAAAACAATAATGATTCATTGATGCAATTGTCTATGGGTGAAGAGGATTGACATATTCACGAACACATAAAAAACAACCTACCATTGAGTTCTTTGAAAAACCCCAACTAAAGACTTGCAACAAACCCAAAGAAAACAAGAAAATGCATCATTATATTTCAAAGAGCAATGCCATGCAAAAGATGTTCTTGATGTTGGTTATGAATTTACAAGAATTACAGGTAATAGGTACATTCATATCTGCATTACCTCCCGTCCAATAATTGCAATCGCCGGTACAGTGAATAGCCACGGTACTTCTCTAAACATTGCAACCTCCAAAGGTCGGGAACATAATAAGATCAAGGTAGCAGCAACCATAAGCTGCATTTAATAGACATAAGAAACAAATAAGAAATCTCAAACATTTCTCACAAGTTGAACAGACCATACATGCTAATTCCACTACGCTGGAAAAAACACCATTAGGTCCATTACCTTATCAGCTACCGGATCCAAAAACGCACCAAAAACCGTGCCTAACTTCATCTGCAACACAACGAAACATTTAAATTTAACCAATCACACAAAACTATAGCAACAGAATTTACTCTCTTTTTCTGATCGTATAAAAGACAACACCTTTCGTGCAAGGTACCCGTCAAGCCAATCAGTAATTGCTGCGGCAACAAAAATACTTGTTGTAGCGGTTCTTGCCCACCAACTGTCCACATAAAATGCTACAGAACAAAAAATTACAGCTTCAGACTCTTTGAATCCAAATCACATTTAAATTTTAATTCTAAGAATAAAAAATATTCAATTCAATTTTATTTCTACAACTTTAAAATATTCAAATGGAATGCAAAACTAAAAACAAAATTTAGCATAAATACAAAAATCATGCTCGCTTTAACCACCAAAATGATAAACTAATTTCATGCTTCCAATAAATTGCAAAAGAGAGAGAGAGAGAGAGAAAGAGAAGCATTGCTCCAATAATAAAATCTACAGCTCAAAATGCCATTAAAACCATTTAAATCAATACACATCTCTACAAAAAAATAATATCGAATTACCATTAAAAATCCAATTAGCCAATAAAAAACAAAATTAAGAACCCATAACTAATAAACACGCGTAAAATAAAAATCATAACTTGAAAAAAAAAAACTAAAACGGTGCTTACTGGCAACAAGTAGCGGCACGGCAGCTACGCGACCGAGGGTTAAAATGGTAGGCAAAGTGAGCAATTTAGAATCGTGATTCTGCATGGACGGTAACATAGACGGCGGTTGATTTTGACGGTCATTTTTATGCCAATCAACATCGCCGTCGATTTTATTCTCGGCTCCCATATCGGAAACGAAACCCGACCCGGGAGTGGAAGCTGAAGGCGGCGAGTCGGATCTGGGGAAGCGGGTGGATGAACTAGATTTGCGAGAGGGAAATAAAAGAGAGCCACGAAACGTAGCTCCTAAAAAGTTTTTGCTACTTTTGTTATTATTATAACTAGTAATGTTATAATGGTAATAATAGGGGGTATTTTTATTATTCTTATTAGAGGGGAGGTGTGCGCAGGGTGTTAACGCGCGCAAACTTTTATCGCTATTTAGGGGTGTAGAGAGAGAGTGAGGAGTGAGAAATGGGGTGGGGTTGACGGTGGAGGTGGTGGTGGTGACTGTGTGGGCTAATTTTTTGTGGTGAAGGAGTGAAACTGCCATGCTTAGTTTAAGGGTTGGCATGATGGCGGTTGCGGTTGCGGTGGTGGTGGTGGATTAGGAAGGGATTTGAACTTTTGATTTTTGAGCTGGGATTTGAAATTGAAGGGGAAGATGGATTTTGTGTGTTCAGTGGAATTTGGATTTGTTTCGGGGGTCCTGATTTGGGGGTTGGGGATTCTAGGAGTTGTTCCTACTTCCTAGGCATATTTTAGCGTTGTTTTTTCTGTGCCTTTTTTGGTCCGTATATTGTACGGTATATTTCGTTTCAGTCCCTATACTCCTAACTGCATCAATCGAGTACCGTGACTAGGCTACTAACTCTCTTTTTGTTCCTTGAGGGATCGTTTTAGTGCATGGTGCTGGATAGGAAAGGACTGGTAGCAAAGGACAGGATTTGGGTTTCTTATTGTATTTTCAAAATTACATTTTTAAATAATATATGTTAACTCTACAGGTGATTTTATTTTTTTAATTACACCTTAGTGCTTTTTAGAATAGATATTCTTCACAGACTCTTCATGTAATTATGTAAATTTACAACTAAAAAACTAATCCATTCTGTAAACCATATGCTATAAGACTTGTTAAAAAAGTATATAATAAAATTGTGCATGGAAGTCTTGTAAATTACCAATATCCCAAACCTAACCTATCCAAACATAAATTATTATCACACTGTAACTAAAAACTTTTAAATGATATATCCTGCCATTATTTTTGAAAATATTTGGAAGTGAAGTGGTTGTTGTTTTTTAAAATGTTTTTTTTAAATATATATAAAAATAATATTATTTGAATTTTAAAAAATTATATCTAACACCTATATATCAAAATAATACGAAAAACACCTAAAAAATAATTTAAAACAAAAAAATAAAAAAAGATTCATTTTTAAAAAACTATTTTTAAAATGTAAAAACAAAAATTTCTTTCATTATTCATTATATGTTGTGTGTGTGTATAAAAGCCTTAAAAAAGCAAAGGTCAAGCTGTAGGGCATGATTTGTACAGAGTTGGTGGCTGATTAAGCTTTTTCCCGTATCAAAATAGATTTAACTCACCTTGTTATCGAAAAGTCAATTAAATTGGGTTTCGAAACACCTTCCTCTGAAAGTCAAATGAAATAGGCGGTGGAATGAGAGATATTAATCTATTTTATAAGTTCCCTTATTTTATAACCCTTGTAGTCCTCTCAACTGCCTTCCAGTTAAGACAGGACAATGGCTTAGCATGAAAATAGGGGCCGATAGCAAGTGAAGAGTCGAAGGTTAATTCTGCTCCGTCGGTTCACATGGCCTTTCCCTTAACAACCCTTTTAGTCGTCTGATCGTGTGCTGATTAAGGTTATGTTTAGAAACGTGGTGTGTATTTTAAAAAAAATTTAAAAAAATTATTATTTTTATATTTTTCAATTGTTTTGATGTAACAATAACAAAAATAACTTTTAAAAAATAAAAAAATATTTTAATATATTTATAAACAAATAAAAAACATTTTAAATCACATCACCGATACAACCTCAAACGATCTTAAAAAAAAAAAACACGATTTGCGACGAAAAGGGACTTCTTGCCCACGAGACAAGAGCCAGATTAGCGCCTCGAACCAGGTTCATGCAGGGAAAAGTAAGTGAAGGGTCGCATGGCAGGGCTTTTTTCGCGAGGGTAACCCGCGAGGATATCTATGAAACTAGCGTCAGGATGCGTGGTCCGCACATTATCTATAAAACTATGATATCTCGAACTGAAATATGAAAGTCTACAAGAACATGACGAAGAATTCTATGCAAATGCAATCGACAAGGTCAGGTTACCTTGAATCCGGGATCCGCACATTAAAAAACAAAGAAACCGAACATGTGACGGAGATAATAAAAAACAATTACAAAGAAGAATTTGTTGGAGACGCTAAGATAAAATTGAACATCAATTACAATGAATGTGACATGACCTTTCTCGGTTCAGTGACCTGTAACACCACCTAGGGTAGCGTATAATTTTATTTTTTCGAATCCTCTTGATCGTATCCAGTTACGCGGGTTAAAGAACTTTCTCCAATAATTTCTAACGAAGGAGCTGGGTTTATGTTCTGTTTGTTATTGCCGCGGACTCGATTTTTTATTAAATTTTATTTTTTTTCCAAATTAATTATTTTAATATTTTTGGTTTTTTTATACTAATGTTATAAATAAATTTTAAAAATAATAAAAAAATTATTTTAATATATTTTAAAATAAAAAACAATTTGAAAATTTTTACAGTGGTGTAACTACCCTATTAAACATGACATAAGAAGTGGAGGAGACCCCTATTTGTGAAGGAGTAATGCGAGACGATCTTTATCGATCCCAGTTATGATTCTTCCAAGTTGAATTATATATCATTTATTTTTATATTTAAAATTATTTTAATATATTTTAAGTATTAAAAAAAGCACACTCCAACATTAAAACACAAATAAACTGAAGGAGAAAATAAGTTCTAGAGTACACGTGTCTCAACGTCATCCGTAGCATTTTTTCCAGTCCCGACTCTTTAAAAAAAGAAAAAGGTTAGAATTAATATGACTGGTGTACAAACTATTTAAAAATAAATTTACTGTTAAATCAATAAAAAAGCATTAACTAGACATTTTTTTTATATTCACAAAAATTCAAGTTTAAATAAACTTAAAACACAAATTCGCTTTACGTCATGACGAAGCAGATTAGCAAGCAATTAACATCAGTGTGACTCCATCTCCATGTTCACGAAGACCCGTCAAAAAAGCTCCTTGTTGAGCACCTACTCAGCAAAATGGTCAAATTGGTCGTGACATTTTGCACTGGCTGATAATCATAGGGCACCAATGATAGCCGTCCTGGGCCTACTTGTTTGAAGGAACACCACTCATCTCCTGCTGTCCATTCGGTAATTCTCACAGACCGTTATGGCTATTAACTTCCTTAATATCATGCTCAACTGGATAAGGCATGAACGCCATGCATCATGCGACGCATGCTTGATGTGTTTCTGACAAGGTAAAAAGTCTGATTGCCGACACAATCGTTACCGTCTGAATAAATTATTTACCCCGCGCCCTTCAATCAAACTAGAAGCTTACCCCAAATGAAGAACGCAACAAATTCTGCACGCTGCGTTGATAGTATGTATTGTACTGGAGTACCCGTTGTGTTTTAAAAATAATTTTTATTTTAAAATTAATATATTAAAACTATATATATATATATAAAATAAAATTGATTAGAAGCAAAAATAAAATATTTTTTAATTTTTTAAAATACTTTTAAAACATAAAAACAACCATGCTTTAAACATTGTTTTTTTTTAAGTAATAAATAATAAAATAAGAGGAAAAGCTAATGAAAATAATAAGAAAAGAGATACCAACAGCTTCAAGTAAATCATGACATTACAAAACTTCTTTATTATTATTATTATTATTTTAAAAAATATAACAATTGGTTACAAAAATACATTGCTGAGGGTATTTTGAAACATGTTTTTTTAATATCAAGATATCATAAAAACAAAAAAAATCTAAACATTACTTCCCTTTTAAGTAATTAATAATAAAATAAGATTAAAAGCTAACGAAAATAATAAGAGATATCAACAGCTTCAAATAAATCATGACATCACAAAACTTCTTTATTATTATTATTTTTTTGCTAAAAAGATGTAATGATTGGTTACAAAAATACATTACTGGAGTATTTTGAAACAGGTTTTTTTTTATATCAAGATATCGTTTTTCAATTTTACCACTTAAATATCTATTAAAAAAATATTTTTTCATGAGTTTCTTACCTTATCTTAAAAAAAAGAGCATAAAAAGACATAAGCATAATATTATCTATCATAAAATAAGATCACCCCTACCTCAATTGCATTTACAATAAGCACCGATTGACAATAGAAAAGTATTTTCTGTTTTCCCAAATTAGAATCATAATAATCTACAACAAAACCTTAATCAGTACTGCCTCACAGTACATACCGGCACCCATCCGGCATCATCGTCACCCGGACCATTTCAGCCCTGTCGTGGGTCCATCAGCTCCCCATCGTGGGTCCCTTATTTACTATTTAGCCAAATACAGGCATCAAATTTACCAAAAAGCGCCCGCGCCCCTTTTCTCCCTTCTTTCTCCCTCCGCTAAACACAACCTCGAACTCCGTGCTTAAAAAAATGAAAAAATATCAAAAAACGGCAACTCGCCTCACAAATCTCACATGTAATGATGTAATCGACAATCTCGCTACTCGCATGTGCCCCTCTACTCTTTTCTAGCCTCCCCCCTTCGCTTAAAACTCTCACAAAACCCACACTACTCAGCGCAAACACGCGCACACACTCCCCTCCCCCCTCCCTGAAAATCAGTTGCAGAGTGAGATCCTCTACCTGCATCAATCTCTCAACAGAAAGGCTTCGAAAACGGACCAATCAAATTGATCCAGCAAATGAAGTTCCAAACGAAATCTATCAACCCTCTCACCGCCTTTGAACACAAAAGGTACGCCCACAAATCCTCTCCCATCTTCTCTCGCCACGCGTCATTTTCTTTCTTTCTTATTTTGGAGATGATCTATCGAATTCCGCCCCCTCAGTTTGCGTGATGGAGTTGAACTTCATTAATACACACATTTCCCTGATCGATCGCGTTTATAATTACTCTTTGACTAGTCTTTGACTTTGACTAGTTTGATCATTACAGAGCTTGATTTGTTTGAATTTGGTTACTGAAATGCGTGATGTTTGGCTAAGTTTAGGAATCAAGTGTGAAATGCGGTGATTTTTGGTAAATCTGAGTGTAATGTTGAGAGATATGGAGGGTAGAATTGTAGTTTTAAGTGGAATATGTTGTCTAGTTTGAGCCAGCGAGATTTCAAGGTTGATTGCAGGTAAATTCATTTTATTTAGATCTGTCTTAATCCATGAGTTTTTTTTTTATGCTAGAGTTATATTTTTTTTTCTTTGTTTTTTTATTGCGGGAAGAAGTGTTTGTGTGTATGTTTGTGATTTGCGAGTCATCGGGAATTTTCCTGAATTTTTGTTGTGGAGGTGTTATGTTGTTAATGGATATTGGTGTGGACAGGGATGCGTATGGATTTGCTGTGAGACCGCAGCATTTACAAAGATACAGAGAATATGCTAATATCTACCAGGTTTGCTTTGCTTCTTTTATACTTAAAAATAAAATTGAGTAGTCTGTTTAGTTGTCGAGGAAGCTGTTAAACAGTGTTTCGGTTCCTGAAAGTATTGATAATTGAGAGCAGCAAATGTCCGAACATTAGCAAGATTGAAAAACGAGGCTTGTTTCATTACCTATCCGGAACTTTTTATCCTAGATTTGATTTAGCTGCATCTCCGAATATTTTTAATGCAATCAAATGGAGCTTGAGAAAGAGAAATTGCTTGCTAAGGCGAATAACTTTTTTTCTCTCTCTAGTTTTTCTGATGAACTTGTGATTTCAGGAGGAAGAAGAGGAAAGATCAGATAGATGGAAGACCTTCTTGGGACAGCAAGCAGATTCTTCTCAATTGCCAATAAATGGCACATCTTCTGAGAAATATAACAAGGAGTTGCATGCTGAAGCAACAGAGCAAGAGATAAATAATGGCTTGGAGAAGGGCGTTGATATAAGTGGTGAGGAACCTAGTTGTGATGTTTTACTGGAAAACATTACAGAGGAGAAACAGTCTACAACCGGTAAAAAGACTCATGGGATCCAAATATGGACTGAGATCAGGCCATCCCTCCGTGTCATTGAGGATATGATGAGTCTTCGCATCATGAGGAAAGGAAACCAATCCGAAGACCAGCAAGAGACTAAAAAAGAAAGGACGGTACCTTCTTTTGAAGATGCTAAATCAGCAAAAGGAGCATCTGAAGAGGATTCTGAAGACGAGTTTTACGACGTGGAAAGATCAGATCCAAATCAAGACACCTCTTCCAGTGACAGTGCTAGTGCCCCTGCCACAGGTGCTCCTGCTGATGCACTGCCTCCAGAATCTTCATTTCCTTGGAAAGAAGAGCTGGAGGTCCTTGTACGCGGGGGAGTCCCAATGGCACTCAGAGGAGAGGTATATTCTGTGCTATTTGTTCTCCTTTTCTTCTTAAATTAAATTGGTTTCATGGTGCATGAGCTTCAAAATTGATTTGTGCTCTCAATTTTAGCTCTGGCAAGCATTTGTGGGTGCAAGGACACGCAGAGTGGAGAAGTATTACCAGGATCTGCTTGCTTCAGAAACTAATTCTGGAAATCAAGTAGACCAACAATCAGACAGTGATACCAAAGGTTCAACTGCAGACACTGTTAGTGTACCAGAGAAATGGAAAGGCCAGATCGAGAAGGTAATGGCATGCATAGTCTTTAAATTTAGAACGGGACCTACATTTTTATATCTGGCATTCTCAATCCAAGTCATCACCCAACATATTTGTGGTTTCATATGCAGGACTTGCCTAGAACTTTTCCAGGTCATCCTGCTTTGGACAATGATGGTAGAGATGCTCTGAGGCGATTGCTGACAGCATATGCTCGACATAACCCTGCAGTTGGCTACTGTCAGGTACTTGAAACAGCTTATGGTACTCAATGAAATCAACTTGTGTCTTTCAAGGCTTGGCCTGCCAGCGTACCAAAAAAACAATACTACATCTGGAGATGTGATGAATTACGTGACACATGTAATAAAGAAGATGAAACAGCTACAACATGAATAAGAACAATTTGCATCCTGACAAATTTTTGGCCATACTTAAAATTTTGCTTTATAAATTCCATGAACACAAATGGAGATGATTGATCAAAATCGAGCAATTCCTGAAAGTAGTTGAATTGAGTAATATTACAGCATTCAGAATCAGTTTGAATGATAACATCATCATTAACAAGACATGCGATACATGTAATGAAATTATCAACTTTTAATTTAAAATCACAACTATATGATATTAAAAATCAGGCAATATCTACACAAATCGCAAAAATGAGCTTGTAATCACAACAACCTGTCTCCTGTAAGTTTCAGCTATGTTAAAAGAAGTCTAATAACTTTCAAAAGAAATTCTCTCATCTTATGAGATATATTTGGATAAAGAGGATATTAGTAGATAAGACAAAAGTTGCAGCATTCAAAATGTGATTTGACAACATTATACTGCCAGTTCAGACAAGTTTCAACTAAATTAACAAATTATTCGAGTTCAATAACTGTGATTTATTGCAAGAATATGCCATTGAATTTTAATGTATTTTTGGGTTCTATCTATATGCAGGCCATGAATTTTTTTGCTGCCTTGTTGCTACTTCTGATGCCTGAAGAAAATGCCTTCTGGTAGGACTTGAAATTTTGTTTTTGACATTGTAATTTTTATTCCCAATTGGATAGTCCTTGTATGTAGAAGCGTGCTGCTGTAGTTTTATGTTGTCAAATGACAGGGAACACAATTTTATTAGTCCTAATTTTTACAGTACTTTTGGATTTATATTTCCCATGTCAGATCAATTTTGATATTGCTGTGCCCCTAAATTTTGGTTTAATTCCCAGGACATTGATGGGTATTATTGATGACTATTTTGATGGTTATTACTCAGAGGAAATGATAGAGTCACAGGTAATGCTTGCTATAGATCTGTCTCTGTATATCTGTGCCCTTCCCTCTCGCGATGCTTGCTATGATGCTGTGATCTGTCAGCAGATATGGATAGGTATCTGATCAACCATTCCATTTGTTAGGTTGACCAACTTGTTTTTGAGGAGCTGGTGCGCGAAAGGTTTCCTAAATTGGGTTAGTGCTGTTCCTAATTATTTATACATTCATAAAATTTCTTTGGTGATGCTACCTAGGAGAGTTCTTATGCCAGCTTTACTTTTGGTGCAGTCAATCATCTTGATTACCTGGGAGTGCAGGTTGCTTGGGTTACTGGGCCATGGTTCCTTTCCATATTCATGAACATGCTTCCTTGGGAAAGTGGTCAGGTTTTAAGCTTTAAAATATGAATTTAAGTTTGTCTAGCATTGCATGATAAAGCTTTACACTTTAACATTAACAGCATTTCTAATTTCTTCATTCTTATTCTCATTGTATTGTGCCCTAGTTACAAGCTTGGCATCTGACTGCTTTCTCTTGACTTCAGTTCTCCGAGTTTGGGATGTCCTCCTTTACGAAGGAAACCGTGTCATGTTATTTAAGACAGCACTTGCTTTGATGGAGTTATATGGTACTGAGGAATTATGTTGAGTTTTTTTTTTTTCCTGTACAAACAGTGACTTGGTTTTCTGATCTTCAAGTGAGGCTGTTATAGTTTATGGAACTTAATCTAGCTCAGTCTTTTGTAGGCCCTGCATTAGTTACCACTAAGGATGCTGGAGATGCAATTACTTTGCTACAGTCACTGGCAGGCTCAACGTTTGATAGCAGTCAACTTGTCTTAACAGCCTGCATGGGTTACCAAAATGTAAATGAAACTAGATTACAAGAGCTGAGAAATAAGCATCGACAGGCTGTTATAACTATGGTTGAGGAAAGAACAAAGGGGCTTCAAGCTTTGAGGGATTCTCAGGGTCTGGCAACTAAGCTATATAATTTCAAGCATGATCACAAGTCAATACTGATGGAAACAACTCAAAAGACTAGTGGTGAATTGTCTCGTTCAGAGTCTGGATCCACCAATGCAGATGAAGTTCTTATTAGCCTGACAGGAGATGCAGAAATAGATAGTGTTCCAGATCAGGTAGCTAAACATCCCCCCCCCCTTTCTCGAGCATAATCTTTTCCTTGATGTGGAATTTGTACAAATCTAATGATGATTGTCTACCATATATTGTCCATATGATGTTATCCACACAAACCCCTTGAGTTGATGACCGGGCATTACTTTGGTTGTAGTAAAGTAGAAACTATATAAATGTAGATATATAGACCGTCCTTCTTTTAAACTGGCCCTTCTACCCAGGGCTTTTAGTTACACCAGCATTGCAAAAATTTTGCTGGGAATGAAGTGGTCATACTTTTAACTCATATGAGGGAAAAAGAATTGATGGACTCAGCTCTGATTTGAATGATGTGTAGGAAGATCACTATGTAAACAATGGCACGTGGGCTTTTGGGCAATTACTGGGGAGGGAAATGTAAACAGTCACTTTTATGGTTACGAACCTCTTGAGAAATTACTGGGGAGGGAAATATGTATTTGAGATCTGGAAGTTCTTGATCAGAGCTGATTTGATGTATTAAACATCATGTTTCAACCAGCAAAGTCCAAACTGGACATGCTGGTTATATTATTCTATAATTATAGGTGCGGTATTGTAGTGGTTTCATTACTAAGCGTTTTCGTGTTTGGTTAGGTTGGGTTTGCATCCTTGCTTTATTTTGTGCCCCCTTTTGATATCTTGTTTGTGGAAACCTTCATGAAACTTGGAATTTATATTCCCTTCTTTATGACATTAATACAAGTCTAGATAATTGTCTTATGATGTTAGATGGTGAAATGCAGTTCTTTTGTCATGCAGGTAGTGTGGTTGAAGGTTGAACTGTGCAAGTTGCTAGAGGAGAAAAGATCTACCATGCTCAGGTTAAGATTTTTATTGGGATGCATAGTCTCAATTTTAAAACCTAGGCTACTACAAGCTGCATACAACACATGGAGCATTTTTTGGCTGTCAGAGTTTGTATGTGTGGTGAGAAGGAAATTTGAAATTCCACTAGTGTTATTTGCATTGGGAACAGTTCTACAGAGATCATCTACCTCCTTGAGATTTCTTAGAGCTCTAGATAGTAGGAGCATTTATGTAGAAAAGCCTTCAGTGTTTTCCAAAGTTACCACTTCATCTTGGAATTTTCATCTTTTCTGCTGCTGTCAGCTTAGACCATGTTTTAGTTTTCAGAATATCACTTCTGGTTGTTTTAAACTTGTCACTCCAGCTTTCTACATCCATAACGGGCCTTGACCTTTCTCCTGGTACTTTTCCAATTCAATTTTGCAAATGTGCCTTTCTGTTGAGTGACATAGTACCATTTTGGTCATTGGGGGCTATAATACAAAGAAACAACTGCACTATTCATGCCTTGTAATCTTTGTTAGTAATTGTAAAGAAAATGATACCTTGATTCACCTTCAATTATCAACGTGCACTTCATAGTGTGAGCTGAGGATCTGAACGCAGTACTTGGGTTCAAAGCTAGCACTTGCTTCATAACTATCAACTAGCTACTTAGATCTCCAAAATTTAGCTTTTGCGTGGATGGAATTCACAGTTTGAACATGACTAGATCTCTTAAACATCCCCAAATAAATACTGTGAAGCTTTAGAATAGGTGAGTTTTTTGTTCTGATAAAAGAAGGACAAAGAGCATAGCTGAGTTATGAATGGATATGGTGTCTTTGGCAGAAAAAAAATACATTTTTGTCTCTAGGTGGGAGTCTGGTGGAAACAACATTAATAGCAATTTTTATCTCCTTGTGACAGTATAAAAAATTAAATAGTTTCTGCAGTTCTCTTGTCTGCATAATTTGATGTAGAATTACCTCATTTTTAATTGTCAAAGTGTTTTTTTGTTTTTCCATAATATTACATTAAATTTCTGTTAATATCAATTCCCTCAGAGCTGAGGAGTTGGAGACAGCTTTGATGGAGATGGTCAAGCAAGATAATCGGCGGCAATTGAGTGCTAGGGTATGTCCAAACTTTCTTCTTCTTCTTTAAATGGTTGATTTTCTTGCAAGGCTCAGGGAAGTGAAATGATGCAAAATCCACAGCTATTCTGTATTATTTCCAATTCCCTTCTAGAACGGTTTTCACATTGTAGCTAGAATCCACTTCATTTTATGCCCCCAGGAGTGATGGTAGCAATAGGGCAAATTTGATCGTACAGTAGCTGTTATTGGACTTCACATTAAGCTGGGATTTTTTAAGCAATATGCAGTCAATCAGTTACTAAGCTAGTTAAGTCCTTGCTATCTAACTTTGATCAAACGTGCTGAGCATCTACTTCTGATCTTCAGGTCGAACAGTTAGAGCAAGAGGTTTCGGAGCTGCGGAGGACTCTTGCTGATAAGCAGGAACAAGAAAATGCCATGCTTCAGGTTATTTTTGCTCCGTGGTCAATCAGTTTGGTTTGGGAAGATTGTATCTTCTCTCAAATCTTGGCCTGGTCTTTTCTTCATATTAGTTCACTTTTTTTCTCATGAAGGTCTTAATGCGGGTGGAACAAGATCAAAAGGTAACTGAAGATGCTCGCATATATGCTGAGCAAGATGCGGCAGCACAGAGATATGCTGCTCAAGTGCTTCAGGTTTATAATTTCTTGTTCTATTCCCAGTTCATCTTTTATTTGTAATTTACATTCAAATAGAAGTCTTAACAATTCTATGATGATGTATGTGATGTGTCCCGAGCTTTACACTTGCAGGTCAGGCATACCAATTATGCTTGCCATATTTTTTTATTCTAATGCAAATATATCATATCTATTAGCTGTTTATCAACCATTAGGAACTGGTGATGAATCCTTTACTACCCTAGTTCTGGAAGGTGGTGCCTGCTAGATAAAGGTCCAAGTTAATTTCCATATAAATAGGAATCAGTATGTTATGCTGAACACACTTGATATGATTGAGACTCTGATAATTTGATTCATCGTCACCATAGTAAGAGGGAATGTGTCGCTAATAGAATCGGTGGAGAAAGGCCCATATCAAGAATCATGATTTCACATAAGGCTGCAACTTGTCTTACAGCGGTGAATTGGTTCCTGGGCCTTGTACACACCACCCGTCACACTAGCCCTCTTTCTGTATGTTATGCAGAACACACTTGATATGACAGAGAGAGTCCTTTTCTACCATAGTTCCTTGAGCTATAGATTAGTTGTGCCCCCTCTCCACTGAGGAGTGCACCAGATTCCTTTGTCATTCTTTAATCAATCTGTTCTGTATTTCAACACTCTGAAAATGTTCACTTCTTGACACTCTATTTGTCTCTTTGTTTCACTATTCTCTCCAACAACTGTTTATATGCAGGAAAAATATGAACAGGCCGTTGCATCACTTGCTGAAATGGAGAAACGAGTGGTTATGGCAGAGTCAATGTTGGAGGCCACTTTGCAGTATCAGTCTGGTCAACTTAAAGCACAACCTTCTCCTCGGTGTGTAGTCAATTTTGCTAGTGCCAAACATTTCTGAAACCCTTGTGCAATACTAATTTCTTGTTGACACGATTTAATTTTTCACCATTCCTTGGAACTGTATTTGGTCATATTTACTTTGATTTATCACTTGGGCCAGTTTGATGTACCGTAAAGGAATAGAGTGGATTGAACATAATGGGATGAGAAATGGAATTTTTCATATGTTGCATCAATTAATTAAAAGACACCCACATTTAAGTAGAATGAGGTGTAGGTTGCTCTAACTTCCCATGCTGACAAATAAATTCTATTTGAATTGTCATCTCCCTCTTTGTCCCCAAGGTTTGATATGCGTTCCTTAGCAGCACGTTTAGTATCTTAGCAAATGCATGAAGCATTGTCTGTTTTACACGCATATTGTACCTACTTGGATAATTGGTGCTTATAAGAAACATAAATTTCTTTGTAGATCTTCACATCCAGATTCACAAACACGTGCCTATCAAGAGCCTGAACAGGAAATACCTGCAAGAAAGATTGGTTTACTAGCCCGACCATTTGGACTTGGATGGCGTGACCGAAACAAGGTTCAATTTTATTTTGCTATTGCCTCCTTAAATTCATGAATGCTTTCACCACCTATATATTGCAGTGTGCTAATAAATAGGATTTTGATGTGTCTATTTTGGGGTAGCTGATAGTTATCGCTGCATTCAAACTACTCATTAGCTTGGATTTCTTTTTCATCATGAATATCTGTTTTTCTGCCGTTTAATTTTGTTTTCTTTGTCTATAATTGGAGTTATAAGGAGAGCTAGCTGCCTAACCCTTCCAGGATTCCCCTTGGGTCTCTGGGGTGACACCCCCATAGAGTTTGGTCCCTTCTGTGTACTTGGTTCAACAGTCTTGTTTTGCTGTGGCTAATTACCAAAATCTTCTATTTATTTTTTTTAATGCTGTGTACCATAGCACCTGTACTTCGTATTTATTAAGTGTAAAGCTGCTTGCCTCAACACAATGCTAGTTTTATTTGCCTGGTGTTAGCTGTCGATTGTTTTTTTATTAAAGTTGCTAATTTTTCTCATGAAAATAATAATAATAATAACGCTGCTAACTCAAACTTAACTCAACAGGGGAAACCTACTACTGTTGAGGAGGCAAGTGATGACAAGTCTTCCAATGAGGGGCAGAATCCTGAGCAGGAGACTAATGGCATTTCAGCACACGACAAGTAATAGAAAATTTGCATATTTACCATAATGATATGTAGATCGTGAAATATCCTATTTGTGGGCCTGGTAGATATTTTTTTGTGTACGAAGGTAAGTTCAGGGAGGGTATAGATTAGTTTCTCGTTTTTTTTTTTTTGGGTTTTTTCATTGTAGAGCCCATTTCCATTAATTGTTTGTTCATTAAACAATAATAACATTAGTGTAGAGGTGAAGAGAATGTAAGAACCATGATATCATCAGCGAAACAATCGCATAAATCTTTCAGTGGTCGACATTTGAGTTCATTTTGTTGAAATATGGAGGAAATGCGTTGCGATACTCGGTTTAATTCTTGAAAATTCCTTTACGGAAGTGTAGACAGTAGAATAGCCTAGAGCTGGTGCATTTTAACAACAAACAATGAAATAAATTCTGAAGGCTGTTCCAAGTCATCAGATAATGATTATACAAGGCTATGGGTCCAATCTTTATTGCTCGGCTTGCTTTTGTTGTTTTAGTCTGTTTTTAGTCAAGGATAGAGGCTCCTGCTCCCCCTGCCAGATGCTCAACTAGTTATGGCTATTGACAAAACACGTATGCACCCATATTCCAAAACCACAAGTTGCTGTCATAGGAAAGTGCCAAATCCAAATCAAGTCACCCTGAGAGATCAATGAGTTCCAAAGATCCTGGGCAAATCAGGGGTATATAAAAAAAATTCCAACACTGAGGCGTAATTCCAAGCAGATTTTTTTCAAGGCTGCACAAGTTTCTATTATGGAAGACAATTAGATACAAAGCCCCAAGCTCAATTGTACATGAAAAATTTTTGTATGAGGGTTGGAAGACGGGGGGGGGGGGATTATGATATTTGTAAGGCCAAGACGAATCTTACAAAACAGTGGCGGAGGAATTTTCTATTGCAGCACTGTGTCTGGAACTGCTGCAGGATTTCATCGACAAGTACCATTGCAAATGCAGCCAACAATTGCACGCTACTGAACTGCAATCCACTGATCTCTGAATCATGGAAAGAAAGATGTTTGGGTGAAACATCCTGTGTTCCCATGGTTTGCAGGATGATAGCAGTCTAACCGTTGGTTTCCAAGGATTGAACCGTCCTTGGACAACTGTTCTCACTAAATCTCTCTCCTACCAACTTCATTGTTCTCTTCTAGTTCTAGGAGTAGAAGGGCCTGTGCGAGAGCCCTGGACTGGGTGGGTCTCTGGATCATATTTCTGCAAGGCAAGATAAGAAAGTGCTGTGACTACATCAGCTATAAGGGGTCGCATGTTAGGCTGTTCTTGAACACACATTGCAGCTACAGCAAGAGCTTGATACAAGCCCCTCGCTGGATACTGGCCATGGAGCAAGGGGTCAGCCATCTGTGCAAATTTCCTTCGATCTTTAAACAAGGGCCGTGCCTGCAACATGAGACAAATTAGATAACATTCACTTTACTAGCATTTTGACTATAAATAGTGTTCTTGGTGATCAAAGCCTCACAGTAGAGCTGCACTGCATGACGGCAACAGCATAGAAAAAGCAGATAAAAATACTAGCAAGCTAAAGGTAAAACGGAAATGCTGCTTGTGTGAAACGGAAATGCTCGGAGCCTAATGATCAGCAGCAGTTCTCTCATATAATCCTGGGCTTATTACTACTCACTCTCAACCAAGGAAAATAAAATAGATTCAAGGTCGTTGCACCACATATTTATTCAGATGAAGCATCTACACAGAAATGATGAAAATACCATTGCAGGAGGAAGACAACTTTCTTACCCATGCAACCAGGTTATGCTCCCCAGCAGCTCTTGAATTGTCGATAGCTTTCCTTCCCGTAATAATCTCAAGGAGAACAACCCCAAAGCTATAAACATCTGATTTCAGAGTAAGCTGTCCTGTCATTGCATATTCAGGTGCACAATATCCATAGGTTCCCATCACTCTTGTGGATACATGGGTCTTGTCTCCAACAGGACCCAATTTCGCCAAGCCAAAATCAGATAGTTTGGGATGATAACCTTCGCCAAGTAAAATGTTTGAGCATTTCAAATCACGGTATATAACAGGGGGGTTAGCTTTGTCATGCAAATGCTCCAAGCCTTTCGCAGCACCGGCAGCTATTTTCATTCTTGTATTCCATTCGAGTCGTTTTTTATCGGGTGGCAGGTCTGAAATATAAGCATATAAGAAGAAATGCTGAAGCATTGGTACAAGAAATGTATATCAAGCCACCGTAGTGATTAAACAAGAAATGATAATCTAGAACAGAAATCTTAGCTGCAACCATGTAATTTTTGCACCTCACCTGCCACCCATCTCATTCAACTGTTTAGTAATAAATGCAATGGACAAAAAACACAACTTTTTTGCAGCCTAATTATCTAGAAATCAAGATTTGGTCATATACCATACAGATGGTCTTCCAGAGATCCTAATGGCATGTATTCATAAACCAAAAGTCTTTGATCTCCATCGGCACAATAGCCAATCAAGTTAACAAGATTTGGATGGTGGAGTAGGCTCAACATCAATACTTCAACAAGGAATTCCCTATTCCCTTGCAGCCCGTTACGATCAAGTTGCTTGATAGCTACAACCTACACAATCCAAAGAACATGGTTAAGGTCCAAACCAAAGGTCTATTGCGTATGGTCAAAACCATATGCATTAAAAAGATATTATCCTGACAGCTGTGGGAATATTATGAACTAAACAAAGAACAACCACGGCTAAATAAAGATCAATAGTTAACATTTCCAGTTAGAAGCTCACAACTTTTGGAGGAAGTTCTTCACAGGCTTTTCCTTTTGGTGAAATATGCACCTCATATCTCCCATTACTTTTATCCCTCCCAAAATAATAAAAACTACAAAGAAAAACTCGTCTTTTGATGATTCTTATTTCCAGTTAACTTCCTATTCGCTTTACATTATAAATAAATATTTTAGAAAAAAACAACCACTAAGCAAGATCAACTATACTTCATTAAGAAGCAACCCATACTAACCTAAAATGCCTTCAATGAGCTTGTAACAATGATTTCAGGAGCAGTGAAAGGGCAGCACAGATTCTGGTGTAGGTTTTGGCTTGCAAGGTGGAAGTGTACATAGATGAACACATGGGGATTTGCTAGATGATAGAGGGTGCTGTGCAACAGTCACAATGTGAGGTTCTGGCACAGTTGTGATGGTGACAATAGTGTCCAGGGATCAGGGTAGCAACATTGATCACAGTACAGGCCAAGTGATGGTGCAGGACACTGGTGGGATGAGGTGACCATCATGGCATGAACGAAGTTGTGAGAAGGCAGAACTGCTGTTTGTTCGAGGCAATAATGATATGGAAGGTGATGTGTGGCAGCAAAATAACACGTGAAGATGCAATGTCAGTCTTGGCCAGGTTAGCATTACTTTCTCTCCTAAGTATTATCAGTGTTCGTTTTGTCCTATTTGGTTCTTTGAGGCCTTATTTCACTTCTTTTTTATTTCAGTGCTTAAAATGCAAATACCCAACGTCTTTTTTCTGCTAGTACTATACTTTTTAAGAACATGCAAAATGTCAGCCTAAAGGTCCACAGAATGCTTAAGCATATGTGCTGCATCCGAAAGTTTTTGGTGAAAACTAAAATTCCAATAAGTTCTTCAACCAACCTGATTGGTACTCTCCAATCTCCCTTTATATACTCTGCCAAAACCTCCTTCACCCAAAAGACAATCCGCCCTGAAGTTCTTTGTTGCATTTGCCAGTTCACGAAATGTGAATGTATGTGCTGCAATGTGTTCAGAGCCTCCATCCTTGGGAGCCTCCTTTACATCCGGTGCACCATTTGACTTTGTTTTATCTGAAATGAAATTAACACCATCTACAAATGATTGTAGAAAAGCAAGATATAGTACATACTACTACATCAGCAAACATGAAGTATGTTTGAATATTGATAACGTTTCATCATGTCATAGAGAGTATAGAAAGAAAACAAGAATCATGAAAGACAAAACAGGCATCCAAGAAGGATCCAAGCTGGGATTTTTTTCAATCACACAAGACAAGAAAATGATCTATCTCAGTTACAAGTATTGTGCATTGCTTCCATATGCACCACCATCTATCCAACTGCAACGGAAATATAAACAGTTTCTGAACTAAATGGTTGCTGACCAATTCTTTTTAAGGCAATTGGACCTCAACACCAAATAACTTGACGTTTTTTCAGCGATGTAGAAATAAATAAAAATTGAACACCTGTAAAACCACTGGAACATTAATTAAACCGCCTTTTAGAATTAGCATTGAGTGACTTCTTAAAAGTGAGGATTTCAAACAAATAAAAACATGAATAAGTGACGTAACCGACATGAATAACATTACAAATCCATCAAAACTTTAATTAATCCATAGTTTACGATCAAGGTGGGCAAAGGCAAAAGGTAATAATAAAATTCAGCTTCATTAATCATCTGATTTCTTGAATTTGATGCTAATGTTTACTGACAATCATTTTAAGCCAGTATGATCTTATATCACACAAAAGCAAAGACATGGTTTACACTTCTCAGTTCTCATGACTATGGAAACTCACCATTCCCACAAAGCCATTATCGTTTGATTAAACCTCAAAACAGACCACATTAGCCTAAAAGGCGTTGAACATGGGTTAAACCGAAACATCAATCTCGAATTATATCCTCCATGTCCAATCCAGATCAATACATTATTCCCAGCCCAGAAAAGATTGTTTCACACAATTATGCAAAGGACACGACTTCATCAATTCAAATAATTTTACATGAAAAAAAATGCATGAAAATCGGTCCAAAAATTATTAACTTGATACTGAGAATATGAGAAAAAATCTAAATTTTCAAGCTTTATAGCTTCTTTCATTGAAATACCTGAAGATGATGGGATCTGATCATCAGGCTTCTTCTTACTATCATTTTTGCTGGACTTTCCGGCACAGGAAAAGCAACCCATTTTAGTCGCCTCTCTTACTGCAATGGGTATTATTACTTCACAGGGAGAAAGAGAAGGGGGGCAAAATCAGACCAAACAACACTTCGCGGAAAGAGAGAGAGTGTCTGTGTGTTAAGTTCAGAGAGAGGGTTATTCTAGTATATATCTTCTCGTTCCTGTGTCTTTTTGCAGCTGTGCCCTTCTGTCTTGCCAATTTGTAAATGACGACCCGAACTTTTTATATTCTCCTTATTTGTTTTTATTACCAGGTAATCCCAGGCATCAATATATGCCCCGTAAGCGTGTTATTCCTAAATCACTCGTATTTTACTTAAATTTATTTTTGCATTTTGATGATGTTATTATCATTTTATATTTTATTATTTTTATTATAGATTTATTATAGATTTTAGTCTTTATTTTTAGTTAAACTATGGAGTATCCTGTTCAACATAATTTAAATGTCACTGGAATGCTATTTTATAATTGTTAAGATCCAATTTTAATTCATTGAAAAATAAGATTTAAATTTTAAATAAAAAACCAAGGTTTTTATTATTCATTTATTTTTTAGAATAAATAACTTATTTACTGGTGGATAGTATGTACAAGGGAAAACTGTGGTATGAACAAATTTAATTTCCAATTTGGTGATAGCTGGTGATAAAATAAAGATAAAATTTGATTATCCTAGCCACATAAAAGAACAATTTATACGTTTATCTGTATGCTCTATGCATGGATATAAAACCAACATTTAATACTATCATTGACGTGGACAAATAAATTGATGTGTCAATTAAAACGACAAGCAGTGAAATACAGGCTCATAATATTTATTAGATAATCAATCAACCATTAAAATAACAATCGCCCATCAATTCGCATGATTGGTCGATCTATCATGTCAATTTATCCTTTAAAACTTTTTTTTTCAAGTTTTTAATTAAAAGCCTGAATTATAATTTGCTAGTAGATATATTGTAAATTACACTAACTTGTTTGAAATTATAGTGGTAATTATTTTTTAAAATATTTTTTATTTAAAAATATATTAAAACAATATTTTTTTTATTTTTTAAAATTTATTTTTGATATCATCACATCAAAATAATTTAAAAATAATAAAAATTATTAATTTAAAGTAAAAAATATATATAAATATAAATTAAATTTTTAAAAAATATTTTTAAAACATAAAAATACACTACTGATTACCACCTTCCTCTTTTATTATAAAAGCATGTGAGCGAGCTATATATAGAGCTACATGATCGAAGATTTATTTTATTTCTCTTAGCCTTCACTCTCTGATGCGAGCAAAATCTAGATTCATACCGGTTAGAATGTCTCCGACAAAATTTACCGGCTAATAAAAACTAATAAAAAAAAGCACGGTGTGGAGGAAAAAGGAGTTTATTTACGAGGCTTCTAGCATCCGATAGATTTCAAAACATGCTTCTAGATTACTAGCGTTTAGTAATTCTATATTTTATATGTTTTGACATGTTTCATTTAAAATATATTAAATTAATATTTTTTTTAATTGTTTTTAATGATTTTTATATGATGATATTAAAAATAAAAAATAATTTTAAAAATTAAGGAAGATTTCTTGATCAGTACTGTCAAATCTATTATAATTCCATTATATAATATCAAACTAATGCTGTTATGCTGAGTGATCTCAGAACCTTTTATATATATATATATATATATATTGAATTGCACGTTGAACGAGCATTATCAATGTCATGTCTTGATACGAGATTGTTTGAGGCAAAAAAAACCCAACAAAGATTTCGGAAACATCGACGTCTTTAAGATTTGGTGATTATTAGGTAGTTATAGGTGTTGCTTATGTGTTTGTTTCGATAAAATATTCGCCGCTTTTATTCTTGTGTGCAGTGGCAGAACTCTGCTTTCTCTCCGTGAAAACACAAGAGAGAGTGAGAGGGACAACCTCTGCGTTCTTCGTGCCATCAAGCTTCCTTCCACGGGACACGTCTACTGTTAAAAAAAACGACAAGCAAAGTGTTCTTTAAATAGATCCCTGGTCCGTGTATTGATTCCGTGGTCTTGAAGGAATTTTAGCTATGAAATTGAGGGCACGTAAGCCTCTTCAATTATAATGTAATGGAATATAAAAAAAAAACTAAAATTATTAAAACTCAATCTCACTTGCTAAGAATATATATATATATATAAAGTCAAAGTTTCCAAAGCTGCGGGTTGTTAGCAATAATTACAATGGAGTCACCTAACCTAGTAACTTTAGTGCATTGCCGCCATGTGATTGATAAGGGATCTTGTGAACGCCAACTTGAAGGCAAGGAAAACTTTTCCACGTAAGCGTTGTCGATACGAGTTTTATTGAATTATTTTTTATTAACTATATATATTATCTTTCGACCTGAATGAATTTTAATTAAATTTTTTAATGGTTCTATTAACTAAAAAATATCGTGTGGTGTTTTGATTTTTTTTTTTTTTAGTTTTTCTCATGATATTTATGTGTTTTTAAATAAATAACTCATTTTTAAAAAAAATATATTTATTTTCTTTAAAAATCATTTAATTTTAAATCATGTCTTTAACAGTACCTTTTATTTAAGAGATTTTACTTGCAATACAGCATGAAAACCCGTTACCAGACAACTTGGTGCATTTAACCCCACAACACAGCAAGGGCCAGACAAACTCTTAATATTAAAAAATAATTTTACCCATGAAAACAAGGTTCCGAGTAAATTGCAACGCTCGTTTATAAAATCCCAATAAAAATAAATTGCGCGGATGATCTTCTAAGAACATCAATATTCAAGGACAGTGAATGTTGTTTTTCTTTTTTTAATTTCATCCGATAATCAAGCCATATTTTTTATCTATCTTTTGCACGCTGGTATTAATTTCTTTCCGCCTTGAGTTTTGAAAACCTACTCATTATTGTATTGATCCATTGAACTCAATCCTGAAATGAAAAATGACAATGCTCGTAACAAATTTACTTGCCACGCAAGTTAACACCTCAAAGATTCAACACTGATCTTTGCCTTTCACCAAATATATTTTTTTTAAATCCTTCTTTACCTTTTTTATATGAACTGGTCATCATTTGACGTGTAGATAAGAAAAAGGGAGAGAGAGAGAGAGAGAGATGACGAAGTAATGATAGAAGTCGTCCCTGCTCTAAATTTCTGGTAGCATCTAATCCTTAGCAGAAGGGCACCCATCCCTTCCGAGGGACAATGATGGCCTCGTCGACAGGCACATGACATGGATTCACAAAACTCGTGACGAAACTTGCCTTTCCGGTCAAATGAAGCTGGAAGTCACTGAGAAAATCAAGGGGCTGAATCAAATAATTCTGGACACGAGTAGACTATAAACTATGATTCTGCAGCTCAATTAATATTCATCTTCTCCCTGGTGGTTGTTTTTCATGTAGAAAATAACTAGAGCATGATTGTCCGAGACATGCTTTGCCGGTGGTATTCTGGCGGTTAAGTCGAGGCTTTGAATTAAAGAGCTACTTTTGTCAAAACCGTGTTCCAGGGGAAGGTTTTTTTTTATTAATTTGTGGATTTGCCCGGCCGAAAAAAAACAAATAACTTATAAATAATTACTTTGCTCGATTATTTATATTATTTTCCCGTAAAGTTTGTGGATATACGTAAAAGCCGTAATTCATCGTCTCATACAGCACCTATGCGGCGGCGTAGCTTTCCTTCGAGAGAGAATCCTGGGTGCCTGTCTGCTACACCCTTAAAAAAATCTATCCATTTACGTGGACCCCGTTTCAAACATGATATTTGACCCTCTCGTCAAAAACAATTAACTGTTTTAGAATCAAAATTTCCTGTCAACTTTTAGTGGATTAGCTTTTCAGATGTTTAAAATTTATTTATTTATTTTTTAAATTATTTATTTTTAATATTATTAGATGGTTTTGATGTTTTGATATTAATAATAAATTTAAACAAATTTAAAAAATATTTTAAAAAATCAAAACTATCACAACAGCACGCACGGCATCACCCTGGATATAAATTTAAGAAGATTCTGAGGAGAAAAAAAGGAATTTCTTATAAATATAATGCCCGTGGCTTGTATAGACTCGATGGATAAAAACAATCTTTAAAAGATGAAAACTATATATGTTCTTTTTCTAAATTTGATTGTTTTGAAGGAGTGATGAGTACGAAAAGCCATGATCAAACGGCCAAAAATAAAGTGTCTTTTATTCTAATTAGGAGGGGTATGGGGGCTTTGTCGTTTTTTAAGTTTTGACTTGCCTTTGAAATAAAGGAGCAGAAATGATGATGGGGTGCCAGCTGGTGCCAGATGGCTCATGACTCTAGCTTGGGTCCCATCTGAAGGGGGAAAAGAGAGAAGACAAGAGCTTGGTCTTCTAGATTAGTGTACTTTCACCGGTTATCTGTGGTTATGGAATTTGAAGCCATGAAAGATGCAGCAAATGTTACGACCAGAGGCATCAAATGAATGAAGATGGGAAATGAGTGCGAAGCCAGCCAGTTTTCCTCTGACAGTGAGTGATGAATCAGTAATTTTGATCTAGATTTTTACATGGATTGAAAATTTCATGAAACAACATGGTCTAGCAGATATACCTGAAGTAAGGCAATGAGATTTGATTGATTACTAAATTCAAGATAATATAAACTCGAAAAACATGCTAGATTCAAAGGGATTCAAAATATTTGATTATGATAATTAGCTTGATCTTAAATAAATATAGATTTAAAAAAACATGTAAAATCTAAAATATTTTAATTTAAAAATTATCGAGTTCTACACTATGTTTTGAATTATAGATAATCTTTTAAATTAAAAATATTGTAAATATATTAAATTATTATATTTCTCCATGTAAAATAATTATATGATCCATTCAAGTTCAAGATAATGATCTTTTATATATCCTTATATATCATTGTATATACAAAATACATTTTAAGAAGCCCACCACATGTCCTATTTTATCAATAATATATGAGAAATGTTTGTTTTCATTAATGAAAGATACAAGATTTCAACTCATTATCAATGCCACATGAAATAAGAATTTTATGATCTTTCTCTCTTTCTGAAACAATAATGTTTATGGAATATAAATATTTCTTCATCCATTCAAATAAAAGGTTTAATTTTTTTTTTAAAAAAAAAATTATATATATTTCAAAGTATTAACTAACATTAAATTTAAAAATAAGTAAATTTATTGCTTGAATTTAAAGTTATTTTGAATCATTTATTAATTTTCTTATAAACACATTGACTTTATTGTCAAGAATCTTTAAATTTATCAATTAAAACTATTTTTGCATTATACTTATATTTTCACCATTAACTTGACGATCCTAGTCTAAGAAAAATAAAGCTAATTACCTTGACATATTAATTAATTATCATCAAACACACTAAATAACTTATCATTTATATACTATGAATTTTGAAAACAATACCATCAAGACAAGTTGAATTATTGAAATACTGGATTAAATATGATTTATCTGTGATTTAATATGGGGTTCTTCATGAATGTATCGGTTTATATTTTAAGATGGAGGATGAGGTTTAATTTGATTAGATGAAAATAAGTATAATGTCACTGTTTATTTCCTTCATGGTCCAGCTTTTTTTTTTTTAATAAAATTGATTGTTGCAACGTAGAGAAAAGAGGAGATTGCTGTAAATCCAATTATTTATCTGGATTAGAGTGAGTTAATATATCGAGCTAAGCTAACTTTTATGCAGATATTATATCTTCTATATAAGTATAAAGTATGCAAATTGAGTTGGGTTCATTGGGTTTTGAAAATTTTAATTTGTCATTTCACTCGTGATATCAATATTTTAAATTTTTTAATCTATTATTATTTGTAGTATTTGTATTATCCAGCTTTAACGGACTATATTAGATCAAATAATACAAGCTGTTTTTTTAGCACCTCTAGTATGTGTGCTTCAAGGGTGTTTAACAACAAGTTTCAACATGAATTTTGTTAAAATTTAAATTTTCTCCCACTTCAAATTAATTGAATTATTTTAATATGATAATATCAAAAAAAAAAATATATTTTTTTTAAAAAATATTTTAATATATTTATAAATAAAATTTACTTTCAGAAGAACTATTTATTTACAAACTTGCCGTGAAACAAACCATTGTTGGTTAGGAAACCAGTCATGTCTTTATCTATTTATAGGGCCTATGAATATGATTTTATTTTTTCCGCTATGATTAGCTGAAACCCACAAGTTTAACACCGGGGCTAGGGCTACTGCAAAGGCACGAGAGCCTAGAAAAAATTACTGTAGCCTAGCCCAAATCTAATGGAAAACAAAATAATTTGAGTCCAGGGCTTCGGGCATAAAATGACTCGAATATATCCATTAGCGTAGAATAAAAAATATCGACGCACTTGATTGCAAGACTCACTATAATTCAGGCACCGAAGTTTTAATTTCCTAAGCTAACTGTCATCAATCTGAAATCAAGAAAACAAAAATCCCTCAAATTAAAAAAAAAAAAAAAAAAACAGGAACCCTCCTTCTCAACCTCCATTTTCTGCTCCAAAGACAAAAACCCTAAACCCTAATCACCGATGGAGAATCGAGCTCTAAATCTCCTAGACGAAGCCCTGGGCCTCGACTACCAGACTGACCCATGGCCTCTTGGCGGAAAAGTGGTTTTAATCGAAGACTGCGTAGAGACCAGCGGCTGCTTCGTGCTTCATCAACTCCTAAAGCGCACGCTCTCTTCCCAATCTCCAAACAATACAGTCATCTTCCTCGCTTTCTCTCACCCCTTATCCCACTACGATCGCATTCTACGCAAACTGGTACTCCCTCCTTTTTGGAGTAAGATAATGAATTTTTAATCACAGTAATTAGCGTTATTCAAGTTAATCATAGCAGTTAATTTTGACTTAGAGGACTGCTAGGTGCAAACAATGCCGTGTTCTGGTCCAGTTCCCTGACTGCTGTGAATGGGCAGTGCGGTCTTAATCAGGGAAAACGTTTATTAATTGTAAAATGAGGGTAGTTACGTTCTAATCTATCAATTTGCATGTTTAATCTAATCTAGTGAAACTAAGTAGTGAATGACTGACATTGGCCGTGATATGAGAAAAACTTTGGTGTTCTCACCATTGTGATTTTAATATCTGTGGGTCATCCCATGTAAAATTCGAAATACTAAATTCGCATTGGAAGAAGCATGGTAGAAGGGAAGTGCTTGAGTTTTTTTTTTTTTTTAACGGTATGACATGAAGGTGTGGTGCTGTGATAGGGTTGCAATTTGGTAGCACAAAGGGAAAATGGCAGATTCTTTTTCTTTGATATGCTTAAGCTACTGTGTCCAGGTGAGAAAATCAGGTAAATTGGTTATTGATAGAACTGCTTGCTTGCGATGCTACTTTAGTTTAATTCTTGTTTTAAATTTCCTGTGGATTTTCTTTCATGTTTGATATCTTACACGAAGTTATTATCTTTGCCTTAAAGGAAGCAATTGTGGGTATTTTGTTAGGTTAATAGTTACTGTTGGTCGGTGTTTCCATGCACCCTGTTTACTAGAGCGACATTTGCCATGTTGTGATGCTTTCCTAAAAGCTACTGTTAATTTGGTGAAGAAGTTCAAATTTTTGGTCGCTTTGACTCATTTCTTTCATTTTGCTTATAGTGTTATTAATTATCTCAGAGAAGTTGTTGTGAACCATATGATAAGATACAAGTTATTAATTTTAACATGTTTTTGGTGAAAATGATTTCATGCCAGTATGCTGTTTTCTGATCCTTCTGTACTTGACTAGATGAGAAGGAAGGGAAAACTGGCAAAGGTGGATTTACTGCATTATACTGGAAAATACAGAATACAATATGTGCCTTGCCTGAAAACAACAAGAACCATGCTACCATAATGATAGATGACATGTCTCTCATGGAGGTGGCTGCCCATGGCTCTTCAGATCATGTCTTAGACTTCATGCATTATTGTCACACCTTAACGTCAGAACTTGTAAGACAGTTTTGTGATTGTTTACTCCTTTCATCTACCTCGTATAATATTTCTCTGTGTAATTACTTGCTTTTTGGCTGAGTTATGTGGCATCGTATTTTGTTCTTGTTATAGGGTTGCTCCTTAATAACACTTAATCATGAGGATATATATACAAGCATGGAGAGGCCTACATTTATGTTACAGACTAAATACCTTGTGGATGTTTTGATAAAGGCAGAACCTTTAGCCACTGGGCTGGCAGCTGATGTACATGGGCAGGTAATACATATCACTATATTTGTATGACCATATGCTGTTTAAGTTTTGCTGTGTCTGACTTTATGCATTCAGGAAGAGGATATGTTAGATATGGAAAGCATCATCTCAAACTGACAAGTTCCCTTTTGCATTTGACATAATGGTTTTGAGAATGCAATCTAACAACTCGGATTTGATATTGCAACTAGATGTTCTCGTTTCGTCAAATTTTCTCATAATTTTATTTGCTGCAGTTGACAGTTTTGAACAGGGATTTTTGCAATGTGAAGGGGAGCTCAAAGAACAAGATAAGCAATTTCCACTTCAAGGTCAAGGAAAATAGCGTTGAATACTTCTATCCTGGCACTCGAACTTGAGGGGCTAAACTATTTGTGTTTTGACGGACACCTCCCTATTGGGAAGGGAGCAAAGCTTTCTGGTTATCAGAACTGTGAAAGGAGGCTACATATTTTTTCATCGGGGGAGGCATGTGCCCAGTGATGACAATTACAAGAAAAATGCGATCTTCCAAAAAAGGGCAAAAAAATTTCCCTTTTTCTGATTGGAATTGTCAGATTTATCTGTAGTGTTATTTTTCAACGAACTTTTTTCGTTTTGTTTGATCTGCATTTCGAAACCAACTTAACAAATAGAATTTGTAATACTAATGAAGTACAACTCATTTTCTCGTAGCCATGGTAATGCCTGTTTTGTACTGTGATAGCAATTTTTTTTTTTGAAGTGTTTTTTAGTTAAAAATTATATTAAAATAATATATTTTTTTAATTTTTTAATAATTCAAAAACACACTAAAATAATTTAAAACAAATAAAAAAAATTAAATTTTTAGAATGCTGCGTAGGTTCTTAACTGAATGTTGCTGGGCTTCTTGTAATATCTACGGACCTGTATTAGGTAGACGATGGTTCAGTTTCAGAAGTCACTAGATAATTGGGTTGCGGGCCTGTTCGAGCATTCATGGTCCACCGACCACGAGGCCCGAGTAATCTCGTTGGGTTCCTCGATTGAACTCGCAGTTGGAGTCCAGGCGGTAAAGCAACAAAAAGAACGAATAGCCACCTCATGTTCAGGATAACAAACACAGTAACGATAACAAAGACACGATTATTGTTCCATATAAAGCAAACAATTTCTTCTTGGTTTCTATCTGCCTCTTCACTTGGATAACACTGGGTACCAAAGTTTAGTGACACTAGTGAGCTTTCGGAGCATGGCATGCTGGACGCACCGTTGCAAGGAAAGAAAATTAGCTACTTTTTCACAGCTAGAATTAGAAAAATATGAAGATCACCTAACCAGCAAGCAAAACTTTGGATCAAAAGAAATTGATAAAAACATGATAGTTGCTTGCTAATAATTTTTTAGCAATATTTCCCACATCAAGAAATGCGTTGTGTTTGCAATGAGGATATCCAGAAGCTAATAATGTTTCAAAGAATAAGACCGGACTATAGCTACCCTCCTCCCTACCTGTGTGTGAGGATTCTCAGCTACATTCAAAACCAGTTGACAAAGAAACGAATTGAGAACAGAAACATCATGATCAGAACAGAATCCGTTGGAAGGAGAACAAAAGAAATGGGAACCTTACAAGTTTGAAGCAGTACCCATGGGACCGGGTTGGCAGTCCTTGGTAAACCACAACACAACAAATCGATGGGCCCATTTACTGGAGAAGGCTACCTTGTGAAGGGTTACCTTCTGTGTAGTAGTAGTAGTCCATAACAGTAACACCTATATGAGTCCACAATCATAGAACAGTACAAGATGTCTTTCTGAACAAACTCTTACACGCAATTAATTTGTCCTTGATAGCAGCGGTTCTGTAAATTTTTTTTCCTGCCACAATCCAACCGATCTCAATTCCAAAGACACAAGCTGGGAATGGTGGGATTAGCTACGTGCATCCTCGTCTTTATGTTCAGGTCCCACTTGTCGCACAAATTGTCCTCGAATCCGGGGTCTCTGTTCTGCCAGCTTCTTCCTACTCTGGTATCGAACCTAGAAAAGATTATGTAATGTGAGAGGGAAACTTTAAATACAGTTTAGAAACAACAATCTTGATAGATCCTTTATTCTGAATTTCACAAATTCACTTAGATGACTGTTGGGATAACTAATGTTTTCACCGGTGAATACTGCTAAAGAAAATTCATGGTGCTTGATATGTCCATGGTGATTGATCTTAGAGTTGGGTGTTTATCCATGCACGTGTAAGTGCATAACTGAGAGATCTTTTTGTATGTCACAAAGCTCAAGTACCGTCTTTTAATAAAGATTATCTATATGCTAGGACTGTTTCACTAAAGGTACATTTAAGGAAAATAATTTAATTCTAAGCTTGTATCTAATGACGCAGCAATTTCAGTTACCTTCTTCTCAAAGCATCTCTCTTTCCTCTTCTGGCGGAATTTTCTCAATGCAGCCTCTCTCAGTGCAAAGCGATTTCGACCAACTCCACTCCTGCTCCCACTTTCATCACCAGGTCCAGGAGTTTCACCTTTCTCAACAGCCCCACTCAAAGCGATGCTGCTTCCATTCTGGCCATTGCTCCCATGGTCACTTCCATTCAAAATGTAATTACCAGCATTTCCTTCCATGGGTGTGCTCAACGTGTTAGATGACCCACACTGGGGAGCTGCAGCTGCCATATTCAAAGACAGGTCATCATGGTTGGCGAGCTGCTGCTGGGGCATGTTATGCACACAATGATTATGGTGCTGCACTTGACCTTGCTGGTTCACACCTCTTGATTTAACCAGAGTTGTGTTAGCAATAGGAGCATCACACTTACCCTGTATTACAGGCTGAGGAAGAGCTGTATGGTCATTCTGCACTGGCTGGAAGGCAGAAGGATATTGGCTTTTAACTGTAGAGTTGAGAGTCGGTTTGTCACTGATTACAGAAGGTTTGGCGAAAGTAATATTATTTGTAGAGCCCATGTCATTGTTGTTACTACTTCCATTGGAACGCTGATTAGGAGGTGTGCTATTTGAGTAAGATTGGAGATTTTGCATTGATTCTGTTTTTGCTGCCTCTGAACTATTGTCAAGCGGAGAACAGCTGCCTACATTCCCTGTTGGAGCCTGATCAGCAGTTGAAGCAGAATTATACCTGCATGGAAATGAAGATTCAACTTTCAAATGTATCTTCATCGGAGAACAAAAGGATGGATATAGTCAGAATCTGCACTTCTCCTACCTTGAGAATGCTGAAAGGTCTGAATGCCTCAACACATTTCGGTCATGGGAACTGGCCCCGGCATCTCCAATATCTCTCAGCCTTTTCAAACTCAGCTCAAAAGAAGGCACCTCCTTGGTCTCATAGGTGACATCATTTTTTCGGTTAGAGGAGAGACCGTTTGGGACGTCTAAGACTAAACTATCCATGCGAGGATTAGCACTGTTTGTGATGCCACCCTTAAGATCATTGCCTTGGTTTCTTAATTCTGTATTGCGTTTCTCACTGTTGAGCACCTGTTGTCTTTTCTCTAAATGCCCACCATCATGCTTTGATTTTATTTCAGGAAATTTCTCTCCATCATTATCTGCTATGTTGATTGGTACCTTTTTTATCGGATCTTTAAGCTGCAAAATTGGAATTCTAGGTACTCCTATCTCCAAGTCCTTGCCCATAACAATATTTTCTACAAATTCAACCAAAATTCAAGAAAAGGAGGGAGATAAGGGGACATCAGAGAGTGAAAACCCAAAAAAAATCACTGCATACAGAGCCATGCCTACCAAGTTCATCATCCTGCTCTCCACACTTCTTCGTTGTAGCCAGGGGCACCCAGCTGTTGTCACATGCCTCAGGCCTTGAGTGAATAACCTGGGCGCATGTGCTATCAGGAGGATCAGATAAATGGTCCTGGTCCCATGGTGACATTGGTTTGGGACTGTCAACTTCAACAGCCCTCTTTGTCCAGGAACTCTGCAAAGACAGAACACAAGCGTTGATACAGATATTTGAATACCACTTCGTTACAAGATGCGTGTTAGAGATCTGCCACACAATACCATTCTTGTGTTAAGGTACCTTTCTTTGCCAAAAGTATCTTTGCATGCATTGTCTATGGACACATAAAATATATACTTGTGCATACACATGCACATTAACAAATCCACTGTCAAACACAGGAAAGATACAGAATCATGTCATCAGAAGTTGTGCTCGCTATATGGAAGCTTTAGCTGTTCTGCTTTATCTACGGTTGTTTCTTAAACCATTATTCTAGGATCCATGCAATCATATCACACCATCCTATGTTTTCTCACCAACTTAATCCTTGCACATTGGTTTATGGGTTATCCCTTTCTGAACAAAATACATATCACTCACTAAGTTACCATCATCGCTTTGATATGGCATATGACCAAATAATGTCTGCAACATTTGTTCTCTACTTTTAGCCAGTGATGTATTGTGATTTATTAGAGAGACGTTCTTTTAGCATTGTTGTCTATCTAGATCTACTCAAGGGTTAGCATATTTGCACAATAAAGTTTCTAATCAGTAGAAAGACATGCAGTTAACTTAATGACAAAAAGCTACTGGTGTTTTTTTTCAGAGAAGCAATGAATTTTCTACCATTTATGCCATTATCTATGCATCTCATTTGTATGTGGAATACATAGATTCAAGCAAATGTGTGTGCATGGACAATGGCATGTCTAATTGTAGACTAAAAGGAACCAACATTGTGCTGTTTTAGTGATACAACAAATATAAGTCAACTGAGCTCCCATTCAAGTCTTAATAATAAAAAAGGAATCTTGCTGTGCAACACTCATGAAAACACACTTAGAAAAAGATCATTCGCCCAGCTTGTACATGTATACATTGCACATGAATTCTAGGGTCATTGAAGCTTGATTTTGGAAATCCTGAAAATGCAAAATCTCCTTAGTAAAAGACAGGAAGCAAAATTTTTGCTTGAATATTCTATCTCCAGCTTGACCACAGATAACAGCACTGAATATGGCTAGGTACAACATTCCAATAATTAATCACTGACAGGTGCATTGCAGATCCATATCTATAACAGTTTCTAATTATTAAGTCCCAGATTCAATGGCAAAAAAAAATTGTAGTCCTCAAAGTACAAGGAATACCATTACCCACTACTCTATTACTATCTATATTCTTTTCATTATTCCCTACATAAATATCAAAGTATAAGCTTGTCTATAAAAAAAAAATTACCTGGGTACCACTTCCATTGTCACTTCCATCCCTTGCATTCAAACCAACGCTTCCAATGTCATCATGATCATTGCTGTCAGTATCGTTGTCTGACTCATCAGCACTGTTTGACTTTGTGGATTTTTGAGTCCGCACAGCACTTTCACTCCCGCTACCAGTAGCCTGGTGAAATGATGAATAGTAAATGCAAAACAGAATTTCAGAGCTTTGCATTTTTTTGTGATCCTATATCGCTGAAGTGGTAAATATTGTGAATACAAAAAAATAAGCCAACAAAAATCCAAACAATACTCCCACAACATAAATGGTTCAAATTTGTGTCCATAATGGTGTTCTAAGCAAAATTGACAACTTCCTTTTAAGTTGGAATTTCTCTAAGATTGACATAAAATGCATATATATAGGGGATACTTGAAGTTAAGAGTCCAAATATTGACCCATATTATTTGTTTGATGCACAAATTGACAAAAGTATAGCAACTCACACTATGGCACTTCCTCCAAACATGTTGCCAGAGGATTTTAAGCTCATTTTTTCGAATAGGCTTCACTAAAAAGTCAACTGCACCCTTTGACAAACACTTAAAGACTACATTCATGGAATCATGAGACGACATCACTGCACAAAAGAGTCAACAGGTGTGGTAGTTAAAAGCATCAATTTCTTAAGATGAAAGTCATAAAAGAGTGTCCGCTCCAAACAAAAAGAAGAACAAAATAGTAAAGTATACTCACTAATAACAGGAATATTCCGGCAAGTTTTGTGGCTCATAATCTTGCTTAAAAGGCCAATGCCTGATAAACAAGGCATGGCCACCTCAGTTAAAACAAGATCAATGTGATTTGTCAGATCTTGTAAAACCTTCCAAGCTTGTAGACCATTTGATACAGCACTAACTAAAACAAAAAATACAGAGAGGGGGAGGTGTAATTGTTAGCTTATAAACAGGAGGAATGGCAACAAATAGGAGAAAGTTCCATGCATTTGCTGGGATACGTAAAAGTGTAATTTACATCATCTGTTACTTCCTTTAGAAAGTAAAACTTTTATCCATTACCAGTCATTGTTTAAATATTACATCCAAGAGACTTATTGAAAAAGTTACATTAAGCAAATGGAGAAACACGCATGAAAAAAGATGTCAACCATTACATAATTATATTTTATCAAATGTGATAACTTTACTGTACTTAAATATATAGAAAATATTACAAAGAATAAAAAACCCAACTCACCTCCAACTCTTGAACTCAAACCGAGTACTTAAATATATATATAAAATATATTTTATCATAATTGTATAAAAAGCTTTACTGTACTGAAATATATAAAAAACCCAAACATAACATAATTATATCTTATCAAATGTGACAATGTACTTAAATATATAAAAAATTATCACAGAGAAAAAAAACCCAACTCACCTTGGACTCTTGAACCCAGATCAAGTTTATAAATAATCCTACCATTTCCATCCCAAATCCTGAGGTGAAATTTAAGTTTTTGGTAATGGTATAAGAAAATTTTTGATGGAATCCAAGGGAACAAGGGAAAAGTGTAAGAAAATTAAACTGACTTTTCAATTTTTAGATCTTTAGAAGAAGCCAATGAGCCTTGTGGTACAAAGGTGGCATGTTCTCCTCCCCAAACAAGCTTAGGTCAGCCAAATGATAAAACGATCATGAGGCAAAGGCCTCCGGAATTTAGGATTAGGGGTGCTGATTGGATAATACATGAGCTTTGGGGGTGCCAAACATTCCATAAAATAAACTTTAAATTGAAGGATATGATTAAAAGGTTTAGAAGTTTTGTGATCAAAATGTAAAATTTGCAAAGTTTGAGGTTGCCATGGCCCCCATCGTTCAACATAGGCCTGCCCTACCTCTATCAAAACTCTTTGGAACCCTTATCTCTTATCAGAAGCTTGATAAGCATGATTGATGAGCACAAAAGTTTCCTTATTCAAAGATCCTTAAGGTGTCGTGTTTATTAGAAGACACAAATCTTGTTCTTCTCAAGAAGAGCAAGGCTTGAGTATCATCCTAAAGAAATAATTATATTTTTTGACTGTTCTGAAACAAACACATACAAGATGGATGGGGAAGTCATCTTTATTTCCCAAAAAGAGTTTGTGTTTGATGTTTTTAGGAGAACAAGAAGCTAGGTCACGAGGCTTCTAATACTGCCAGTGGACCTGACAACAAGCTTCACATAAACAATGAGGATAATCTGTCCAATTTTCATAGCAAGCCAATTCATGCATTGCTGATCTGCCCTGAAGATGCAGGAGGAGGAGAGATTGGAGAAGGAAAGAGAACGTGATGAGAGTGGAGGAGAAACCAAGGGAAGAAATATAACAGTCAAGATAAGGAGTAACTAAATCTCGGGTCCAATTGTTAATCGTCAAAACATGCAACTTCAGGAAAAATAAATTATGGATGCTCTTATACAAGCATCAAACCCCATACAGAACAGGAATAGGAACTTTTACTCTTCTTTCTATAACTCTGAGGGCAGACTCGCCTTTATTTGAAATGGAATAGGGAGAAAGTCAGCACCACAAGAATTGAGATCCTAAATAAAACCATTTAAATGGGGGAAAATTAAAAGTCCTAGTTAATAAAACCCCTAATGGAAAATCAAATATTATATAAATGAACAATCTGAAATAGTTTAATAATGCTTATATATTTAATAATCTAGAGTAAGAGCTAGATAAACAGTTTCTTCACATTTGCCATCACTTGAATTTTTATGTCTTGATTTAAGAGAAAGAGCATCTTCAGTTTCTTGAGCATCTCAGGACATTACTCATCAGACTTCCTTTTGCAATACATGTCAGCAGAATAGGGTAGCTAAAAGAGAGAGATGCTCGACTGAAGTTGCCAAAGCATTCTATGATAAGTTATCACCCATGTATCTCTTTTTATATGAAGTTTAGGTCCTGATTCTCTGAGCAAAGTAATAGAGCAGGCCATGACAATACTTAGCTCATGCATCATTTTCTTTGCATGATTTGAAATGTCTTCTACAGATCATATATCAGGTCAGCTCTTAAGCAAAAAAAAGTTAGCAGCGTAAAAATACTTACCTTCATAGCCACAATTTCTAAGCAACGCACTGACAACATGGCGAGTTGAATCATCATTTTCCACAAGCAGAACCTTAAGAGACCGAAGAGGCAGGAACCTCTCCCAAATAACCAAAGGCCCTTGAGACTGTTGCTGTTGACTCTTAATTACAACCTGGGCATCGTTCTGGACCTGAAGCAGTTCCATGCCCTTATCATTCATATCTTTTCCATCCTCATTAATTTGTGACTCATCTTCCTCTGAGAGGTCCTGGCCCTCGCCCATGATCCCATCCCTTATTTCCTTCTGCTCATCTTCTACAATATGATTTTGTTCTGCGACCCGTTGGTCAATGGAAGCATTTTTATTCATTTGAACTAATAACATTAATCAGATTCAAAACGACACAAATAAGGAACACATCGGACCGAGTAGGTGAGAAAACATTCTTTATTCTGCAAGAGAGATTGCATATTTCATTGTCTCCAAGTTAGTGATCACATCAAACACAATAGCTCAACAAGTCCTGCACAAGTTATGCAAGTCGCACATCAAATGCTATACACAAAACCATAACCCCAGAACTACACTGTGATAACCTTTGAATGCTCAAAAATTTTGATAGCGTAGCAATATCTTACACATCTATAGCCGAGAAAATATAGAAAAAAGAAAAGGTCAATATGTTTTTATATCATTAATGTTCAATAATTTGGATCATAAAAACATTAAATGAAACATACAGTTCCTAGGTATTTAGCTCGGCAAAATTAGAACATTTTATTTTTCTTCAGACACAGAACACATCAAAGATAGATTCAAAACTCATTCTTGAAAAAAAAAAGTCACAATTTTGTTCTTCAATTTCAAGGCAAGCAGACAAGCCTGCAAAATGGAACCAATATCGATGTCTTGTCTCCCATCCCTCGCTCGAAATAAGAATCCAGACTATAAAAAGCAATAAAAAAGAATCCAAAAAATGGACATCAAACACAGTTTCCTTCATACAGCAATAAAATAAAACTAGATCTTGAAATTTTTATCCGCTAGATCGAATAAAAGCAAAAAAGAAATTCACACATGTAAAATCAACCGAACTCTGATGAACCATGGAGACTTTACTTCTATGGATTTGAACCATATGAAAAGATTGCAAGCTAAACTTTATTTTCCCTTTCTGTCCAAAATTCTTGAGTCTCTGTGTTTCCAAGCTTCTTTTGTTCCTTTATGTCAATTTTCTCAAAAACCAAACAGATTATAGTAACAGAGATCAAAATCTCTCAAATTCCGACCAGGTAAAAATAAAAAGCTTCAAAACAGCTAAAAATGCAAGAATTCATTTTTTTTTAAAAAAAGTACCCCTTCATTTCTTCGAAACAAACCTCAAGAATTCAAAACAAGTTTATTTTCCTCAGTTTTCTCGGCAACCAAACAGACAATAAATTATAAAGTTAACTGAATATTGCAGTTTCAAAATTTTCAACAAAAAAAATAAAGAACAAAAACTTAAAAATTAAATAATTAAACCCCGTATCTTCTCGAGAAAAAAATACCGTTTGTTTCATTTTCCATGAAAAAATTGAGTTGGTAGCTCTGCAGCGTGTCAAACAGGAAAAAAAAATGATGACTTTACCTTTTAAACTTCATCCTCTCCCTCGATCCAGTTATCAGCCTTCAAAAATTAATGTACTTGAAAAAAAGATTAGAGACTGATAAATCAAATACATTAACTTCTAGGGTTTCGTTCACAAAATCTGCAAAGAAGAAGAAACAACTTGACTGGTTGAGAGAAGCTAAATAAAATACTGATATTCCAGGAAGGAAAAGAAAAGAAAGGAAAAGAAAACAGAAAAGATATTACTATACTCCCCGTTTTCTCCTCCCGATGACGTGGACAAAATGAAGGCTCCCAGCCCTGCCATGTCAGATACCACGGGAGAACATGATATATGAGCTGGCAAGGGATCAAAAGCCGTGCTGCGAATAAACTGTCACGAATCTCACGGTACGGTGGATCCTCGTGTGTGTTTGAGTGGCTGTTTCCAGAAATGTGTGATGATAACTTGATTTAAGTTGGATTTTAAGATGAATATTGATTCAGTGAAATATAGTTAATTTTGTTATGTTTTTTATAATTTAATTACTTTGATTAAACTTGATTTAAATTTGATCAAATAAATATTATATGCAAAAAAAAAAAAATTGAATTGAATTAATTTAATGGTTTATATTACTTTTTGGATAAGTTTTCGAACTTACTTTTTGTTTTTTAACAAAAAAACAAAAACATTATGTCGTTTTTTAACTTTCTTTTTGTTTTTCAACAAAAAAAAAAACCTGACCACACCTAAAAAAATATGGATATAGATTGCCCGCGCAAAGAGGAATGTATTTGCTGACCTGGAGCGTTAATCGTGAATGATGAGATGATCTCATGAGGATCTTGTAGATCATATGATGAAACGTGGCGCGGACTGCAGCGAGTTAAAGATGCTCTTGCGTTTGGGAGTACGATTGTGATCTGGAAAGACGGAAATAATCTTAGTGGCTGCTGATTTTTTCGAGGAAGGAGACACGGAGCTGACACGCGAGCAAGAAAATATCTTCGATGACGTCGTTCAATAAAGGGCCGGGTTATCGGGTTCGGTCCAAAGGGAAACATGGAACTGGGCCGGTGTTGTAGTGTGGTCCATGAAAAGCAACAAAATCCAATATCACCGAACCAAAGAAAACGATATTGTAGCCAACTAGCCGACTGGCTAGCGCACCCGACCTCCGCGGTGAAAGGATTCTGAATTATTTTTTAATGCAAGAGAAGAGGAGAAGGTTTCGATGTTGTAAATACGTTTTTCACTGTCATAATTCTTTTAATCCGTAAATGGAGAGATAATGTTTGTTTTTAATAAAATAAAAAATAAATAAATTGATAACAAATATTAATTTTAATTAAAAACTTTTAATCAAGTATAATGAAAAATATATGAATTAATAGATAAATAAATAAGTTATTTATTTTAATTAAAAACTAAATCGAGACTAAGAAGAAAATAAATGTAAATAAAAATATTTAATTCATATGTCTTTTTTATTTATTTTAGAGATTAATTTTGGTTGCTACGTATAGATAATTTTTGTTAATGTATCATGTAAATATAATTTATTTGTCTACAATTTTAAAGAAAAAAATTAAGATAAATTATATTAATACAATTGAAGTATTTTAAAACCATAGAAGTAATTCAAAATACTAATTGCTATTTAAAACAAATGTACTAAACAATTAAAATAATAAGAGAGAGGATGTTAATTAAATTTAAATTAAAAAATTCGATGGAAAGTAAATGTAAAAGGCAAAATATTTATGCAAATTCAAATATTTTACTATAGCTAAATTATTTTTTATTATTATTTGTCTAAGAGGTTAATAAATGATTTTTATTTTTGTGTTTGTATATATTTTTTTTAATTAGAGGCCTTAATATTCCGGTCGGGCATGAGTTTGACAAAATTAATTGACGTGTGCTAGATTTAGCTCAACTCAGACCGGATTAAGTTATAACGATATTATTCATTTATAGTAAACTATACAATAGCCTATTTTATAAATAAAAAAGGTCATAGTGGTTAGATTCAAGTTTTTTTTTGTTGTTTTTTTTTTAAAATTGAAGTATTGTTTGGTCATTGGAACAAAAAAGACAGAAATAATTAGGATAGAGATAATATATTATTTTATCATTCATGTTTTAAAATGATAAAAATTCATTTTAAAATTATATTAAATATAATTTTATTTTTATATCTTTGTATTTTTCTTTCCAGTTAAATTCATCTCGTCTCAGAAGTTCAAAAATATTAACTAAACATAATCTGAGAATAATATCATGTTTGTTTTTAAAAAAAAAAACAAAAAAAAAATCACCGAGTAAACAAGTAATTTTATTATTTAACGGTTAATTATTAACAATATAAACAGGGAATTTATTGAATAGAAACTTTTTTGTAGAGTGAAAAAGGTATGGCTATTTGAAGGCTATGTGATCAATGCAAATCTCGTAGGCAAACATGCATCATAATAACCATTGCTTCCTGCAATCCTCGGCCGTCAAAAACTCCAGACGAGGAGGGGTGCCTTCCTTGTAGCTGGATGAACATATCTGTCTTCAAAGCATCATCAGTCACGATCAAAACCAAAAATAGAGAATCAGAACGGCAGCATTATGAATCCACGCAAGGAGATCATAAGAAATAACAAAATTTCAGTCTTCGAGCAGCCCCAGGGGGACTGGTTCAAGTCCGTTAAAATTTAAGCATAAGTGCATAACAATTGAAAGATAGTTTATTTTCATGTTTTAAAATTTTATTTTATTTTTTTAGTTTTAAATTATTTTTTTATATATATTTTAAATCATTTTGATATGTTGATTGCAACAAAATTTTTTTAAAAAATAATAAAAATATTAGTTTAATGTATTTTTAAATAAAAAATAATTTTTTAAAAAATTATTACTATATTTTCAAACAACCATTTATTAAAAAACATGTCATGTCATGTTAAAAGAGTATATTTTAAATATTAAACTCCATTTTAATCATAAAGATTAAGTAGATTTTATTTTCAATTTTACCTTAAATATATTTTATTAATCATGTTGTTTAGATAAATTTTCTGCAAGAATAAACCTAAAAATCCTATTGCTCTAAACTCGCATGATAAAGGGGGGAAATGATGATGAAAAATCAAATTAGATTTCCAGAATTTCAAAACAAAAAAATTATAGAGAAAAAAAAATACAATTCATTCCACTTTCAAGGAAAATTCGAGTAATTGTACGGTACCTAATAGACTCCTTATCTCTCGTTCCAATGTAGTCTCACCAGCTCTCAAAAAATTAAAGTAACCAAACCTGAATAAATTACATGCGAATACAACATACTATTTAGTACTGTGGTTCAATAGTATTTGTTTATTTCTTTTAATTTTAACTTTTTTTTATTTTTTTGATATATTAATATTAAAAATAAAATTTTAAAAATAAAAAATATTTTAAATACAATCTTCAACACTGAAAAATTGCAGAGAGCCAAAATAGAACGCGAGCAAGAGCTAACAAGTACATGCATAGCAGCGAAAAAACATCAAAACAGACATCATACTAAGAAATTTCTCTGGAGTAAGTATTATGTGTGCTTCTTAAAAAGAGAGATTCACGAGTATATTTCGAAGAAAAAGGTGGATAAAAAAAAATTCAATCCCCATAAATTTTATTTTTGTCGTGTCTGTTTTTTTTTTTTTATGAAATAACTAACTCCGAAAGCAACATGAAGAAGAGAGGAGAGGGAGAGATATTAATAAAAAAAAGTTGTTTTGAAGTTTAAATGTATATATTTTTATTACTTTTCGTGAAAATTAATGTAATTTTCTTTTTATTACTATGTATAACTTTCCTTTAAAATAGACATGTAGACTAACTGGTGTGGGTTATCTGGATGTAATATAAAAATTCTCTTAAACTAGCTTCTGCTTTCAGTTCTTACTGATGTGGACAAGATGAAGGCTCGCAACACTGCCGTGTAGGATTTTTTTCTGACGTGGCACGGGATCAAAAGCCGCCCTGTGAATAATTTTGTGACGACATGGTGATCCTATGTTTTTTTTTTTTGGGTGCTGATGCGGATAAAATCGAATGTTTATCCAATCTCGTGTTTGTCTGAATTATCTATGCAGGGAGTGTGTTTTTTATTTGGCGTCTTTTTAAAAGTATTTTCTTTAAAATATTATATGAATATTTTTAATTTTTTTTATATACTCATGTAAAAAATAAAAATAATATTATTTTAATATATTTTTAATTAAAAACTATTTTTACAGGAATATTATCCACTGCATTATTAAATACACATGATAAAACTTTTTTTACAAGCAGGAATCCCAGGGGACTGAAGTAATGGAGTTTTTGTTGATTGCGTTGCATTTTTAAATAGGTTAGATTGATTAAAGGATGGTTGTTGATTTAAGGACAAGTTTTTTATATTATCTTAACTAACATGTTAATCATGATAAATTACAAATTGGTGAAATCATTATAATAGTTCAACAACCCGTGATGTACATACACAATAAATAAATAAATAAAGCATTTATTTAAATTAAACTTATCAAAGTAGCATTCTTAATTTCTATGAAAAAAGCATAAAAAAACAAAAAAAACAAGTCCACATGATTTGAGATATTCCATAGTAGTGACTTGTATTAAACAATAAAAAATCCTTATTTCTTTATTTTTCTTACATCTATTTCTCCGAGTACACTGGATCCGGGTACATAAATTCGCTGATTTGGAGCGTCGCTTGCTGTGAACTGTTCTTGGAACTTGGAAGATCTCGTTGACCACACGAACAAACGTGGCACGTTGTCCAACGAGTTAGAGATGGTCTCGCTTTTGAGAATCGTAATTTGATGGTGTTACGAAATGACGGAAATGCTCTTTGTGAATGGTGAGTGCTTTGACGAAGGCGACAAGGCGCTGACACGTGAGCAAGAGCATCTCTTCAGTGACGCCATACATCACAGAACCGGGTTGTCGGGTTCGGTCTCGAGCGAAAGTTAAAAATAGGCTTGGGCTGAGATTTTACGTTTGGTCCTGGGCCGATGCTGTATTGTTGTGGCTGCAAAGTTTATTATTAAGCTGGTAGTATTTAAAGTATTATTTATTTATTTTTTAAAAATTATTTTTGATACTAACATATTAAAAAATTTAAAAATAATAAAAAATATTAATTTAAAATGATTTTTTAAAAAAATAAAAACATGATTAAACTGCGTTTCCAAACAGGGCAAGTCAACGTACATTGCAGCATTCATTCTTTTGAAGATTTATACTTGCAAATGTGGTAATTATGATATATATATATATATATATATATATATATATATATATATATATATATAAAAAGTGCAATTGCTTATCGTTTCTGCTCGTGAGGTGCCTGGACACATACATGGATTATTCACCTTTATTTTGTCTAGGCTCTTTATGGTCCCGCTTTGGAAAACTTCATGCTTCTTATCTGATGGACTAATTAATTAGGTAAGGTGCAGCAATTATTTTTCTGGTCAACCATTCTGATTATTAAGAACTGGAATTAAATATAGGATGTGTGTGGAAGTCTAACCTGCAACTTGAAGGGTTGGAAATTTCCACCTTACATTTCGAATTCTGCCATTTTTCCATTTTGCCCTTTTGATTTTTGTGCGTTTGAGGTTGTCAATATATATACATAACACAACACAATATAAATTTGGATGGTAAAATTATAGATAATTTTTTTAACTAATTACATCTTCATAATTTCAGATAAATAGTAAATAATAGTATATTATAATAAAAATAAAAATAAGATAAACAATAAAAAATTCAAATATTTTAAAATATATAAAAAGCTAAAAATAATCGATCAACCATTTATTTTATAGATATAAAACTTGATATGATAGCCGATCCAATAAAATGATCTAATCATGAATTGACTTAAAACATTTCAAATTAAAAATCACAATATATTAACATGATTGTTTTGACATCATCCAAGAAAGATTATTTAGCAACAAACAATAATTATTAGTTTTGTCCTTTTTTATAAAAGAAAGTGCCAATACTAAACTCTAAAGCAAAGAAAAGTTGTTATTCTACCCATAATGTCCACTTCTGCTGCATGTTGGGTGAACATGGATGTTATATTCTCCTTAGCATCAAAGATTAGAAAAAAAAAATTGAAGAATGTCAACTCCCCTGCAATTCCCCAGCTTCGAAACTCCAAGGCTCAACCCAAAAACCTATTCAAGTAACATCAAGAGACGTGTCTCTCTAAAAGTAAAAGAAAATAGAACTCGAACCATAAAATTTCGCATGCGCAAGAACATACACTCAATCACTTGTGCTTCTGGTTTTCACTAAGCATGTACAAACAACGTTGGACATAATATCAGCTTCTTTCTGAATGCCACTGCCCCTTGCTAGATCCATTACTTGACAATAACAAATCAGTTCCAAGATAAAAGGAGAAGAGAACAAGGGACAAAAGAAAGGATACGAGCATCGAGTGGATCTTTGACTTATTAATTCAGACACCATCAAATCAACCTCCAAAGAAATCGACACAACACGATTTAACAAAGAGGTAATGTTCAAATACCAACATTTTTTAACAAAGAGATAATGTTTAAACCAGATAGTTGACCCAAAACTTTTTTAAAAAGTGTAGAAGTAGCAACGAGAATAAGTAGGAGATATAGAGCACCTGTATAAGTAGTCTGATTTCTCCGAAAAACTATCTATTAGAAAACAAAGCAATTTACTTTTTGACTGTTTAGAGAATAAGATAGTTGCTAATAAATTCCTTGGCTATTCAAAGAAAAAAACCAGGTTGTAAACTTTAACCTTCCCCCCCCCCCCCTTTAGGCACAGTGTAAAATAATAATAATATATATATAAGTTGGGTTTTACTTGGGCTTACCTGGATCGCAGATGAACTCATCAATCCAGTCCGTGTTTAATAACTACAGTTTATTCATACAAAATCAAGAAAACATAGCATTTATAAACTCGTGAACTTGAACTGATTTTACACAACTCAAATATAATTTTACTAGTTTAAAGTTTTTATTTCTATTTGCAGCATCACAAAACCCAAGAAAAAAAAAAGAAAAAAAAAAGCGATGCACGCTATTTATTTTTACAAGTAGTTTAGTTTAAGATTCGAACAGAGGAGCATGTATATCTGTTCATTATTGTAATCTCAATAATAAAAGCCTATAAAACATTACCAAAATTGATTATACGAGTATTCTGACAATAAATGTCCAAAAAATGAATAAAACTATAAGAAGTGAATGCCCCAATAAAAAAATTGTTAACTAGCTTGACGTTTCATGTCTTTTTTTATACATAAATATTTTTTTTAACATAAATAAAATCATTTTTTCTTGAGGATACGTGCACTTTTTTTCTTTCTGCAAAAATTAATTGCAATTTTATCAATTAAGGGGAAAAAACATAGAAGAGAGGAGAGATAATTGAGAAGGATGCCTTCTACGAGGCAGTGATTCCAATTCAAGCAGAGACGGGAAAAGAATGTTGTCCTGTGAGGCTATGATTTTTCGCTTTTAACAGACTTTGCTTCTTATGCCTTCCTTGTAGTTTGGTCCTACGCATTTGAATTAGATTCCTGAAAGTTGCCCGCACTGCATTTTGTTTTTTCGAGGTTTGTTCCAGATTCCTTATCCGTTTTTTTTTTCTTTCTTTTTACCTTGAAAAAAAAAGTGTGACCTCATGGCATATCAACGAGCATGGCCTAAGCATCTGGTCAATGGGGTGATAACCGATGGAACACCAGTGTATACTAGGCATGACGATCGAAGTTTTTTTCAGATTCAGAACATGTAATGTGATAGATTTGCATGCTCCTGTTGAAAATTTACACTATCTTCCCACACGCACTCGAGTAGAGCGATAAACTGGCTCCGTCCAGCTTTCTATTCGATCAGCGGGAGAAAGAAGACGACTTGGAATGACTAAACGGGAAACAAAATTTTAATACACAGTGACAAATATAGTTCATCTTCAACATAGACGCAACTCGGGCAATAATGAACTGAATCACTTACACAGCTGCGAGAGATGGGCTTAAAACCCCTGGTAGGAGCGTAGATTCACAGCACAAGAAGATAAAAAACTGCGTATAAGCAACATGTAGGGAACACAAATTAGCATGCCTCGCATTGATCTGAAAGGAGAGGACTATCATGCTGAGAAAGAAAAACTGCGAGATGAGAGAGAAGAATGCTGATAGATGGGAAGCTAAGATAGGTGAGCATATTGTTTCTTATGCATTTAGATTGTGAACAAGAGTATATTGATGTTGAGTAGCTTGTCAATTGCCACAATAGAAGGTTATCCATGCGAAGTTGGGAGCTCAAACAACTAATCCATCCAATCTCAACACATGCAAGAAACAGAAAAATAAGGTAGCACCTCACAGCAAGTAATGTAAACAACAAGAAGAGAGATAGTAGCTCCTGTCTAAACAAAACTAGAACATGGTCTTTTGAGTCAAATATAGCAGTTTATTCGGTTTCCACTATTGTTTGCTATTTCTGTTCAAAGAACCCTTAAAAACGAATTTCAAAACCAATTGTTATAGCAAAATTGAATGGCATTGACATCTGTCCATTTAATCACTACAAGCCAAATGCATCTAACAATAAATCATATCGTCAACCAAGTCCATTGAATGGCCTCCTTGCTCCCCAAACAATAAAATTATGGTAATGGTTTAGGCTTGTTTATTTGATATAATTGTTAACCTCCTTTTTTCTAAACACTATGCATGTAGTCTCCCACATGCAAAGAATGACCTAACTTGAGAATATGTTGCAGAACTATGGGAGTTCATGCTGCTGCAGAGCATTTATCCTCGTGGTCAAGATTCAGAGCTTCCAGCAGCTTTGGCCAGGATTCTGGAATTCCTCCAGGAAGATCAAACTCCAACAACTTCCCACGACTGCGGTAGAACTCCTCAACAGGTTGACTCTGCAAGAAAATATGGTTTGCAGATTTCAGGCCATTAATTGCAGAACAAATTACAATTACAGCTATTATTGTCAGAATCATTTTAAAAAAACCTAATTTATGCCAAGAAGTTAAGCTCAATTATTATGATTGTGCACCGCTCTACCCAATATGCCCACTCCAAGGCAACATTTTTATTACTATTTACCACTTTCAAAGGAATGATAAAGGGAGGTGGAGGGAGCAGAGGTAATATGCAGCATGGCATCCATGTATTGAAAAGAAAATTCTGGCATTTATATGTTAAGCAAGCACCCTATGGACAAACATTATAGATAGAACAATGAATTTGAAATCAAATGCACCAACTACACTGTATACGTATCACAGGAACGCCCAACTGATCTACTGCCTTTTCTCACAAGTAATATCAAGATAAACTACTGTTTCTTGTCCTCTCTTTTTTCCCGAATTCTGTTGTGCAAACCACTGCTGAGATGTAAAAGTACAACTTAGGACACCTAGACTATGATGCAATTAGAACGACAGTAACAATAAAAAACTAGAGTTCATGATTGTGTACATATTGATGGAAATGACAGCTGAAATTGGGCATAGTACCAAATATTACTTTTTTTTTAACAAAATCTATTTTTTTTTCAAAAAGAGAAAGGGCAAAACAAGAATGGCAATCTTAGTCTTTGAGAACTATAAAGTGAACGAGAGAGTCGAACATCTTAATGTTTAGATTTCAGACATCCACAAATTCAGAATTCCAAAAAAAAAAAAAAAAATTGCTCTTGCACTTGTGTTTTTCGTGTGTCACTGTGAAAAAACATAAAAATAATAAGTCAGCAATATATTTTGAGTGGAAATCAGCATGTAGAACAGGTTAGTTTGTTGCATCGGTAAAAAATGTATGTGCTTTGAGTGAGAACATGTATAAATGGTTTCTAACAAATTCATTTGTAACGCCAAGACTATTTTTTACTTTCCACCACATGTTGCCATGTACAAGAGCACGTATTATCTTTCCAATGGTGATAATCATTTAGAGAGAAATCAGAATAGACATAATGAAGCTTTTTAAGATCCATGTATCATCTCAAATCTACTGAGGAGGGTTTGGGGGGATTTTTTTGGAGTGGAGGGGGCATACTTTTATCTCGTCAATTATCTGCAAGTTTTTCTGTGGTCTAACAAATAGATATAAGTCATATTTCACCTTTTTTTTCCCAAATATACAACAAGGTACCATACACAGGCTATAAAATATTTCATCTGGCAGAAAAATACTTAAAAAGAAGATGATATCCCATAAATTACACGTGGCTGATCAACAGATGATGTGTTATAGAACTTTACAAGTTCATATGATGATTATATTAAAAAAAAGCACCAATAAGAAAAATGAAAGATGCAGTAATACCGTTTCATAATAAATACGTAGTCGCTCCTTAACAACTTCTTCAGTGTCATCAGCTCGTTGGATAAGCTTTGGTGCACATTGTGGAGGAGCAGGAAGTGGATCCATATAAATTCCAGGATTCCCGTTCTCACCCTTGATGTCAATGCAAGCAATCCTTCTCCCAAGGCATTTTGCAAGCAGCGCTTCTTCTCGAAGCTTCAGGTTCACCACCAAGTCAATGTCTGTTACTCCCTCCAGTATTTCCTGCAGTATGACCAGAACATGAATATCAGGTTAGATAGATAGACACCAGAGTAATTGTCTACAATAGAAGAGAAAAGGCAAAAAAAGCACTTCACGTAACAATTTAACTCAAAAACTGCTAATGAGAAAACTAAAAGTGCTCAACCAGCTAATCATTCACAACTAGAATTAATTTTTTATTTAATCAGTTTCAAAATCCATGAGAAATATATAGACAACTGCCAACAAAACTAATCAATAATAACAGCAGCTCACCGCTTGTCTAATAGTTCGAGGGAAACCATCAAGAATGAAACCAGATTCACCCTTAGCTTCTCCAGCTTGAAGACGTTTTGACAGTAAGCTTATAATGATCTCATCAGAAACCAATTTCCCTTGATTCACAGTCTCCTTAAGCTACAGTACAGCAACAAAAAGAAAAATCAATAATAATCAGCTCAACAATGTTCAGATACCAATATTTGTTAGCCCCGTCATGTGGGGCCCAACTATTATAGCACCCGAGAATTTTTCCAGAGTAAGAAGCAAAATATCAAACAGGTAACAGTCAGTGTCACAATCTCCAGGAAAAAAGCAGTCTTTAATAAATTTATAACGCGATTGAATTCAAACAAAATCAATAAAAGTTACGATGCAATTCATGTCGAAATTTCAACTGCAGAGATTCAAACTTTCGCCAACCAGAGAGCCAAAACGAAGAAAGAGGCGCAAAAATCTAAAACCCTAAAAAAAATAGCAAATACCTGGGAGGCAAGTGGGCCAGAGGAATTGAGCTCCTCGCGAACCAGATCACCGGTGGCGATGTGAGGAACACCGAGAAAATTGGAAAGACGCGAAGCATAGGTACCTTTACCTACACCAGGACAACCAAGAAAAACCCACTGGATATTTCCTTCCTTAGGTTCCTGACGGAGAAGTAGAGAGTTGTGAGAAAGAAAAGAAGGTACTTTGAGGTCAATTTCGGAATTCAACGTAGTTGTAGAAAAACTTCGAGATATACAAGAAGAGAGTGATTTTATTGAGGTTTTAGGGATTCTTGAAAGAGCAGCCATGGATAGATCCGGGTTTTTCTTGGTTGGAAATAGAAAGAGTAGAGGTGGCGTGTGGAAAGCAGGAGGCTGCTTAAACTATGTTTGGTCTGGGTGAGGTGATGGAAGGTTAAGGCTTTTAATGGTTTAGAGTACAGTGAGTTTACTTTTTAAAATATTTTTTATTTATAAATATATTAAAATAATAATTTTTTATTTTTAAAAAATTATTTTTAATATTAAAATATCTGAAAACAGAGTCGTTGGAGAGGAGAGACAACACGTAATTTAAAACGTGTTCGGTATTAAAATGATTATTATAATTATAGTTTTAAAAAAAATATTTTTAGTAGAAATTAGTTTGGAAAAATATATTTTTGGTTAAAATTATGGATAAAATTAAGGCTGAATAAAATGTAGTTTAATGTGTTTAGTTAAAAAAATGCTTTTCAAATTGAGGTTATAAAATAATATTAATATATATATATTAATGATTTTTAATTTAAATATTGTAGATTTAACTACTATTATTACATCATGAAATAAATAATATTGATATCAAATATTTTTTATTATTCCGTTAAACTATGTGCAATGTCATCACATAAAAAATCTATCCAACAATAACTATATTTTTTATGATTTCTTAAGCGCGCAACAACAAAAACTGAATTTTTTAATTTATGTAGTGTTATTAAATAATAAAGATTGTGATATCTTTATTATTGGAATTGCGATCAAATTCCACGAATGCCACGTCATCATGCGATATCTTTCTAATTTATGCAGTGTTATTAAATAATATTAAATACTAGTTCTTCAAGTAAAACATAATTTTTTAAAAAAAAATTACAATTTCATTACATACAAAAGTCATTCGATAAAAACTACATTTTTGTCGAATGATCAAATTATCATTCATCACATAAGAAATCTATCCAACAAGAACTATATTTTTTATGGTTTCTTAAGCGCGCAACAACAAAAACTGAATTTTTTAATTTATATAGTGTTATTAAATAATAAAGATTGTGATATCTTTATTATTGGAATTGCGATCAAATTCCACAAATGCCATGTCATCATGCGATATCTTTCTAATTTATGCAGTGTTATTAAATAATATTAAATACTAGTTCTTCAAGTAAAACATAATTTTTTAAAAAAAAATTACAATTTTATTACATACAAAAGTCATTCGACAAAAACTACAGTTTTCATGATTTTTTGAGCGTGCTATAAAATCAAATAAAATATTATTAGGAATAAAATTGATATTACAGTACGAGTAAATTTAATTCATCTTAAACTAATTTTTTTAAAAAAAATATATTGTTCGCGTTCACGAGAACAATACGAGTGAAATCAATTAATTGTACTTGTTTTTTGAGGAAAAAAAATGTTCGCGTTAACAGTGCGATAGTGGAGCACGACTCCACTATTCATTAAAAACACCCACGAGAATTCTCCAAATCTTGTGGCACGACAGCGAGAGGTGGTGGGTCCTACCAAGCAAAATCACTTTTTTTTGCTTTACCAAACACTGATATGCGTGGCTGCGAGTAACAACCTCTTAGGGAGCGTGTTTTTCTGGGTTATGCTTTTAAAGTGTTATTTATATGAAAAACAATTAAATTGTTTATCTTAGTATGGTGCTTTTATATTTTATCTAATCATAAATAAAAATTTAATTAATTAATTAAATAATTTTTTTACATGAAATCACACATAATTGCATTTTTAATTTTAATCCTATAAAAGTTAAAATAATTTATTTTTAATTTATATAAATATTTTAATTTGTTTCACATACAAAAATTCATCTCACAATAATTTTAACTATACACATATTTTTTTAAACATGTGTTTTTAAAATCAAAACTAATTTTTTTCTTAAACCTTTGTTTTTTAAAATATAACTATAAAATCTAAGCACAATATTGAATACAAACTAATACTTTCTAAATTTTAATGTAAAAACTATAATATAATAATAATACATTTTCAATTAAAAAAACTTTTATAAAAACATTTACACGAAGAGTTATGTGCAAATAATAAACATTTTTTTCTTCCTTTTTCATTTTTTTTTGGAATGTCTAACATGAGGATGGAATTAAGCATTAATTCGTCTTTGGAATTAAGACTGCCGACTCTATTTTGGATGTATCGATGAAAGTGATTTTCCTGTTTTATATACACGTATCCCTATCCAATTAAATTCGTCATCCCAAATGTTTTCAATTTTTTTTTTTTAAAACAGCCATTTACACCCAAATCATCCATGTTCCAGCTGTAAAGAGAGAAGCTTAATCCATCTTTTAACAGTAACCTAATGCCCCAAAACATGTATGATAAGTTAGTACTAGCACTACTAATAAAAATCAATAACTAACTCCTCACCCGCCGATATGAATCTTCCAAACTCTGTACACAAGTTTTATGGCAATCACAAATTGAGATTTAAAATTGTGTCCAAAGAGAAGAAAAGAAGCAAGAAAACTCATCAAAACACTAGAGCACCTCACAATATATTTAACCAAAAAACAAAACACAAATCGCTACCTCGTTTGGCTGATGAAAAAAACATTAGTGGATAAAAATAAAAATACACACTAAGCTACTCATTGCATCATTCGAGGATGCTAAATGTGGTCAGCCCTCCCCCCGTCATCAATGATGCCATCCCCAGCATGCCTGCAACCAAACCCAACACATAAGATCATGAAATTTATATATAATCAGATGACAGACACAGACACGGGCATGAGGCTATCTCAGCGAACAGCTCCTTTGATCAAACAATACATCAAATTACAATACCTAATGGAAGAATTCAGTTCATCAGAATGATATTATAGGACCTCTCATTATAAGCTACCTAAAAGCAGCGAAAGCGAAGCGACTGCTAGTTAGTTGCCCGCCAATTTAGCTACTCTAAAATGTTTAACAAGACAAAGGGCTGGGGGGCAGCCAATCAAATTATGGTCTCAGGATTCTCGAGGGTGCAATGTCCAAGATAAGACAATTTGCAGTATAAAAAAATTTCATAACAATCTTATCACACCCCTTAGCATTTTTCTTATATAGGGCAATCTCCAGTTTTCCCGTTACTGCACATAATTTAAATATACACAGTGACAACTGTTCATTTTGTAATTGCTCCAGAATAAATGGTTATCAAAATACACTTTTACCTATTTCATAATGGAAGAATTTTGAAGACGCATGAGAAACTAACCTCCAAGATGTAGTCAGATTCCTAGCTTTCCTGTCCAACTGAAGGTTTTCAAGGGCAGTAGAAGCTCGAATCACATCCTCAGGTAGTTCATCACCATCATATCTCCAACTGTTATCATCTTTCCTGTAACCAGACATGGAAGACCCTGCTCTCCTATCTGCACCATGTACAGTATTAGAAACAGGGAGCAACTAGGAAGGAGATGGTAGAGAAAATGATGCATATTTTAATCACTCACCAGATGCCTGGGAAGAAGCTGGCCTGGCAGAAAACATGTGCACAACAGAAACAATTATGAGTGTATCAGGGAAGGAAATATTTGACACCAAAAAAAAATTAAAAGTTGGAGGTGACCCAGCACCTTATTAATGGAGGTAAGCCACCAGCAACAGATGATGATGAGGGTCTTCGCATATTCCTAGACTCTACATTGGATATGGACTCGGTTTCTGACATTCTCCTTCCAGTACCCCTTCCCTGGGATAAATTCTGTAATAAAATGATTTTCATCGATAAAACAGTGAATGATTTTAGAAAAAAAAAAACATCAAGAGACAAGAAATCATGAACAAGCAATATAGTTATTGAAATTTGAATAGAGTTTTGAACCTTATTCCAGGAAAAAAATATCTCCTAGAAAAACATACATATTGTTTTTAATCAAGTGCGAAAATTCAAGATGAAATTTAATGGTGCCCAACAAAAGCCTTGTATCAAAGCCGCATGGAATTAACTTATAAATCCTCAATTGCCACTTAGATCCATAAAGGATCACAGACTTCTCAAAATTAGTCTCATGTTATGTCACTTTGCCGCTTCAGCTCATTCAGATGCATTCTCCTCAAGTGTTTTACAATAGCCACCTATATGTCATTACATCCTCCACTTGAGCATGCAGATTTTAATCTTCAAGGTCCAACGGGTTTGAGAAGCTAAGCTCAACCTATATCTCAATGGCTTAAGAACTGAAATAAGTTTTTCTCATAAATTTTAATTTCATCTTCCATGCTTGCAGATTTATACACCATAACATATTCATCCCAGCTACAATCAACATTGAGTCTTTTTAGTGGGAACTCACGCTTGGTTTCTTTAAGCCTTCAATCATCATTGAACCAGCATTGATGATATTCTCCTCAGGCACCAACATTTCCATAGCTAAAAGTGGTCCCTTACTCTACCTAAGATTAGCTCCTAAGCATTTGCAGTGTATAAGATAAGAACATGGTATCTGTGACTGGAGCATTAAGAACAAAATCTTATGTCCTATCAAACAATTAGCAAGCTCATTTCAGTCCCCATAACAAAACTAGTCCACTATTCAAGTGATATAAGACAGCAAACAATAGCACCCATCCATCTTAGTTCATGAACATCTTAGTAAACACCTTCAAGAACTTGACAACAGGCTGCGCAGCTTCCATTTCACGCATGAACAATTATTACAAACTCAGACATGACAAAGCAAAACTATCGATAATTCCTTTTGATATGTTTGATTTCTTTAAGAATAATCAAAAGTCCAAAGAGATTGTATTGCATTACATTTATAGCTGGAAGCAGACACCATAAGGCCAGTTTTCTTTCACCCAAAAGTCTTAAAAGCAGATATGCAGTTACAGATAGGGACAAACCTCAAACTTCAAGAATCCTTCAAGAACATCCAAAAGCAAAGGAGCACTATCTCCATTCCTGTTCAGGTCATATCCATTCTTGCTACTGAATTCCTTCAACTCAGCTTTCCAAGAATCCTTTTGCTGAAGGGAAGATAAGGAATGCAGTTTAATATTCACAAATCAAGTACAGTGAAAATCATATAAAGGTGTTAAAAACTCTGGAAATAATACACTGATAAATTACATGATTACCAAATTGCACTCTGGTAAATAGACTTTTTGCGTGTGATTTAGCTGCCCCCAGTCTAAGTATTCACATATTAGTGCAGTTAGCAGCCTCCCTGCATTTGTTTTTGGAAAAAAATCAACACAAGTGACTATGAACATCTTACTTTACCAGAACACATGCACTTGTTTAAGTTACTACAAACTTTGAACATTGTGACCAAGTTACACAAGGCAATCGTTTTTAGGAATAGATAGGCGGGGAATAACTATTTGATATCCTATCTTAGCAACTTCCAACAACCAATAAAAGATCAGCGATCCTGTGATGTTCTCTACGCCTCAAATTCTAACAGGGAAACTTGAAGTCCATAACCTATACAGATCTGAATGAGCAGAATTTTGATTTTGGCTAGCAATAGCATGTCCACTCATGAAGCTTCAAAGTCATAATTGCCTATGAAAGATATTGGAAACATAAAATTTGGCCCAGGGAAAAAAACTTATTAGCTAGCCCCCCCCCCCCCCCCCCAACTACCATGATGGACTGAATTGAAACATAAGTATTGGTCCAGGAGGAAAATAAACTGGCAACTCGGTTCATTTCATGACCTAGTACAAACCCACATAACCCAACAAAATGCTAGCCAATGTACACACCCACGCACTATATTGGATTTCATCAATCTAAACAAACATTAAACAAAGTTTCAAAATTGAGAGACAGACTAAAAGGGTCATGAATTCAAGGACTAACCTGATGGAGAAGCGTGAAGTTGCTTAGCACGATCATTGCAGCTTCCTAATAATGCAGGGGGTAGGCCTTCATCCTTATCAATTACCCTATCCTCCTCTTCAATTGCCTCAAAAACACTTGCCCTCAGTTCAGCCTACAAACAGAGTAAAGAAGTAAGATACAAAACTTAGAACAAAGGAAACCACAAACTTCGCCATACAGATTACTGTGCCTGATTACATTCTCTATATAATTCCACTCAATAACCATACTTTCTAATACAAAAGAAAAAAAAAGGAGTGAATTGCGTCATTAAACACTCGGTGAACAAGATAGCTAAAATGCAGAACCAATACGAATATAAAAGGGAAAAGAAAAGCCGTCTAATTCACTAAAAAAAAGCTCAAAATCTTGAAACTTTGAGCTTTACATTTGGCTACAGGGCTTTGATCCCGCACAAAACACAAGACCCTAGCTACGAAATATAAAATAACCTTTTCTCCTCACAACCAATGGGAGAAACAAAAGAACCTAATTTCAATTTCAAACAAAGAAAACAAGATCTAGAGCAAAAACAATTATTCAATTAAACAAAGAAAAAAGGTTCCATTTTTTTCCCATGGGACAAGATCCAACCAAAAAATAAGAAACTTGACTCGAGATCAATTAGCTCGAGACAACTGAATTTAAAAATTCACAATCAAAATAATCCTTCTACTTTTCAGTTTATCATTAATATAAAAAGAAAACCAGAAAGAAAATTGAGTGATTACCCGGATCTTAGCAAGGACGCCCTTTTTTTCTAGGGTTCGAGTGACAAGTGTTTTCAGGTCCATCATTTCTCTCGTGTAATCATCCATTTTTGTTCAGAGAGGGCTAGTTCGTTTCTCCTCTGCTCACTGTTATTTATGAAAAAAGTTATTTTTTTCGAGGAGAAAGGGAAACAAAGAGAGAAGTGTTTTTCAGGGAGGAGATGGGTGTAATCACAGTCTTAACTAGGATTGCTTTTGGTAGTGAGGGTGTCTAGTTGATGGTACTGGAGGTTGGATCTGGGTCGTCCATGCCATGATCTGAGGTTTGAGTTTATGGGTCCTACTTGCTGACGAGTAAAGTAGCTCCTTAAAGCATGATTATTTTTTTTTGTGACCAGCCAACCTTTCCACCCCCAAAAAATCAATAATCAATGGATTTATCGCTTATTGGTGTTCTTTTAACTCATGAGATAAAAGTAGTTACATAATACATCATTAATCTAAACAAATCCGAGTTATAACAGCAACTTGGCAAGACAGTGTACCTGTTTTTTACTGTTTGCAGGAAAGGAAAGCCTTCGTCGGTTGCTATTTTTTGAGGACGAGAATATTTTTTTTTATCAACTTTCACATGTTAATATTTATGAAGAATCTTAAATTGCCCTGAGAATAATCATCCATGGCTATACTTGGTTTAGAGAGAGATCTTCGCTTTTTATTTAGTTTTCTGGCCAGTGTTGTAAAATTTCTTCATTATATACCACGTAAATTTCAAATGTAATAGCATAGAAAACATGTTTGCTCATTACCACAATCAAGAATTATGCTCCACTCGATAATAGCTCGGGAACTGCGATTCAACTAAAAAATATATTTAAATTATGAATGCGGTTATTTTTAAAAATATTTTTAATTTTAAAAAATATTAAATTTTTTTTATTTTTTAAAAATTATTTTTAACACCACTGCATTTACTAAAAAATATTAATTTAAAATAAAATATATTTTTTTTAATTTTTTAAAATATAAAACAAAAAGAATGAGTATTCTCATTTGGACTTTGGATAGATTTCGGCTTCCATCTGTTAAATTAATTGAGATCAAACACAAAATAGAGGCTAGATTTTTGAATAATCTGTTTATATTATGAATACTTAGTCTTAACCTAATTACAAATAAAATATATATAGATTAAATTGACAATACTATTCTACCCTTAATAAATAAAATAACATAAATATTATTTAATACCATCAACTAAACTATATAAAGCGTAGATTATGATATCCAGAATGTTAAATGATAACAAGCCTTGCTTCAAATTGCCGGGCTCAATTAGCACCCACCGCAACACAGGGCGACAAAAAGGAAGCATGGTCTTGAGACCTGTCTGGCCCAGTGGCTCCTACCTTTTATTTTGGGAGATCATTTTTTTGGGTTATAATAATAATAATAAGGTTAATCTGAAGAATGCATAGAATAGATTAACGTTAGCTATCCTGTTTCCACTTTCCGTAGATTTGCTGACAAATACTTATGGAATAAGACAACTTGTACATTTTGGAAATTTAAGTAAATTTTTTTTTTTTAAATCAAAAAATAAAAAAACAAAGAAATATTAGGAAGAGAATGTTTGAAACCGTAGTGCATAATATTTTTTTAAGATAATTTTTCATTTAAAAATATATTAATTTTTTTTTATTCTTAACATTAAAAAAAATAATTTAATATTTTTTCAATTTCAAATACTAAAAAAAACAGCTGTCCATGGACAAGTTAAAAAATAACAATAGGGGAAATGCCATTGAAGAGAGCAATTTGACGGGGCAACTAATTGAATGGCTTCATTTTCGCGAGCAACAGTCCAAGTTTATAGCCATATGGTCAGTGCATGAACAGATCCTTCTGGATTGGTGATCCATAAACAAATAGAAAGCTCTGATCACTTAAAATACCGTCTCAAATATATAAGACTAAAAATATCCATAGCTCAAGTAGTAATAGTCATGCAAAACCAGCAGAATTACCACAGTAAAGTCACAAGATACAAGAGGGTATTCCATTGAAGCTGCCTCGTAAGACATGGCAGCATGGTGTGTTGAAAGATGCACATATTAACAAAATCAGAAGTCATATTATTGGCCTGCTAGAACTCGAACACCAAAGGATATGTGTAGGCTCAAGCAATTAAAGGTTTGGGTTAAGATACTATATTGTGCTATACCCATCCTACACGTGCTTCGCGAAGATTGCCTCAACAACGCCTTGAGCTATAGGGTGATAACATTCACGGGCTTCTGCAAACACTCTTTTAGCCAAAATTTTCTCTTCATCCCTTCCAGCCCCGTGGACAAGTCCACTGTAGAGTGGACGGAGGTACTTCATCCTCCCAACTTCCTTCAAAGTCTTCTCCACTTCACCATAGTAATCCCTACACCTGGAGGAAATTGCCAGTTGGAGAAATGCCACTTTCACCTCATAGTCCTTTGATTCTGACAGCCTGTAGCGTGCATCTAAGGCTAAGACCTGCATAATGAATTATAACAATTAGGAAGTCAGAAGTAAATTTCACTTTCATGACTCTTGGGAGGCGCCATGTTTGAACTTTAAACACAACAAGGTAAGGAATTGCCAACTGACACATATACCAGCTAAAAAACCAATCAAAGATGCAGAAGAGATTATACAGTAATCTAATTGGTCTTTAACACCACATAAAACATGCCGCTTCTAAACTGTCCTGCATAAGTTACTGCCAAGGAGAGCACAAGCAGATATGGACAGACAGAGTAATTAGGACATAAAGTTTCAAGAAATTAAGATCACTTCAGGTTGTAAAAAATTTCACAACGAGAAGGGAGGGGGTTAGTATGGGGAAATTGAAAAATGTATCAAGACACTACCTGCGAGGCTTCAACAGCTTTGGGCAGATTCTCCAAGTAGAGCTCCCATTCCTGTCCTTTCCAATCAGCAACTTCATCCTCTCTTGGCATCCTTCCAAGCTTAAAATCATTTGCAAGTGACACAATCTTTGTATATAAGTTTGAAACCGGTTCATGAGCATCTGGGGGGATGCCAGTGCCCTCGGTCCATTGTTGAAGGTCAATTTCTTTCTCTATTTCAGGTACATTGGCTTTCAGAAAATCAAGAAATGTCTGTGTCAATTGACTTGAACTTGAAGGTGGCAATATATTTCTTCAGGAACTCATCAAATGCAGGTCTTCCAATCTAAAATTTTCAAAAGTCAACCCGTAAGAATATTACTGTTATCAATCTTCAAGTTCAAACAAGAAATAACTCAATATACCTGACGTTCAATGCGCCAGAGAAACTGGAAACCCTTCTCATATGGCACTTGGGAGTATATGTCATCTGGGTCCACTCCTTCCTGATTATTTTTTAGCTTAGTGAACTCCATGTTGTCCTTGAACCTCTCCATTTCCTCATTTAAACCTCTCCAACCAATTCCAACATTCAGAGCAGCTATATCTTCACCTTTCACAACCTCAACAATTCTCCTCTCCGCATAAGTTGTGAAACCCTGGTTTCATGAATCAGAAACTTATAAATTATAACTCAAAAGGAGCAAAAATTGCCAACCTCAGCATAGCACAAACTGAACTAACAATGGGCTGTTTGGAAGTTCAGGAGCATAACACACATGGACATATATCCTAACAAAAATTATCCAGAAACATTTGCTCATACTTTCCTTCATACAAAACAGACATGTTAAAAAATGTCCCTAAAACTCTGACAATCATGCCAAACAATCACCATTATGTAGGTGCAAAGCAATTAAACTAGTATGAACTTCTTAACACCATATCTGATAAAAGAAAATGTATAGATCAAGTAAACGACATCAAACAATTCATCATTGTCAAGTCACTAATGACAAGAAGACAAACAGACACTGAGATACAAACACATTCGGTTCAGCAGATGAAAACACATGCAAATAAACTAGATTAAGCACGCAAAGAGATACTATTTGAGGCAGCCATTAAAATGAAACTAAATTCGATAAAAGAAAAGGCCAAATAATCAAATCAAATGTCAAAAGCAAAGACTCAGTATACCTCATTCAACCAAAAATGCTCATTATTCTTGTTAGTAATCAAATTCCCAGTCCAACTATGAGCCAACTCATGCGCCACAACCTGCGCGCCACTCGCATCCCCTTTAATCACAGTAGGAGTCAAAAACACCATCCTTGGGTTCTCCATTCCACCATAAGGAAAACTCGGTGGCAAAACCAACAAATCAAACCTCTCCCAATCATACTCACCAAACAACCTTTCCGCCTGCCTGATCATCTCTTCAGTCCCCGCAAACTCCCTCGCAGCAGAATCCAAAACACCATCGACTGCCTCCGAATAAACCCTAGTCCTCGGCCCCACCTCTCTAAACCCCAATTCCCCAACAGCAAACGCAAACAAATACGGCGGGATTGGTTGATCCATCACAAACTCCTCCACAATTCTCCCTTCCTCACACCACAATGACTTCAAATCAAACCCAAATCCAGTCGCCTCCTTTGTCAGCACCCCATCCAAGTCACTACCAACAGGGTCACGACGGTCACAATGTCTAGCAGACATAACAGCAGAAAGCTGTCTCGGAACATTCAACTTTGCAGAGTAACAAACACGCGCAGCAGGCGTGTCCTGGCAAGGAAAAACGGAGCGCGCGTGAACAGACTGGCATTGGGTGTAAACAAAAGGGTGAATCTTCTTAAATGTTTGGGGCGGGGAGAGCCATTGGAGGGCGGAAGAGGAAGGGGAGGTGGAGTAGAGGATGAGAATAGAGGAGTGGTTGTTGAGGGAAACGGTAAGGTGGCGGCCATTGATTGGGTGTTCGGATGAGGAGAGGGTGAAAGGTAGGGGAGTTAGGGTTTCAGGGTCGAGGATTTTGTGGATGGTGAGGGAGCGAGTGTCGAGAGAGAGCTGGCCAGTGTGCGGGGTTTGGAGAGTGAGGAGAGCGGTGGCGTGGATGGTGGAGGAGGGGAAGTGGAAGTAGAGAGTGAGGGCGATGTGGGTGGTTAAAGGGTGCGTTGAATCGGTGAATGAGTGGGGATCGACTGGTGCCATTTGGAGGAAAATTTGGAGTTCTGGGCTATGAAGAGGGAGAAATTGGGGGGCTTTAAAATGTTTTACTTTTTTAGGAATCTGATTTAATGGGGGAAAAGGACGATTTGGGGAATAAGAAAAGAGAGAAGGGGACGATTTGGTGCTGTTTTTTTCGGTTTAGGGTATTGTTTTAAATTTGGAGGGAGAATCGGAATGGAAAAAAAGGTGTTGAAGTCATTCCACACTCAACACTGTTTGTCTATTTCCTGGACGACGGGTCATACGCAATACGAATGACGTGTCATATGAGCTGACCAACTCCGCCTGCCCTGTGCTCTTTTGTTTTCTAGCAAGGTGAAATATGGACTTTGCTTCGCTGAGGAATAAATTGGGCTTTGTGAAACTCCTGGCCCACATGGATGGGATGGGAAGAGAATGGAAGGGAGAATCTCTTGAACGTGCTGTTTTCCGTTTATGAAGCAACCTTTTTACTTTCCATCTTCACTTTCATGCTCAAGCAAGGCCTTATTTGCAGCCTTTGTGTTTTAAAGGGTGCTTCCTGCCTTTCAAGTTACATGATGATATTAAAATTTTATTTTTATGTTTAAAAATTATTGAATTTTTTTATTTTAAATTAATTTTTTAAATAATTTTGAATGTTTTGAAGTGTTGTCAAAAATAAATTTTAAAAAATAAAAAATACTTTGAAATACAATTATTATTACACTCTCAAATACTACCTTAATTTCACTCTTAAACTAAATGAAAACTTATATTATAAAATGACATTGTTTTTACCCTCCAAAAAAAGGGTACAATTTAGATGGAAATATTAATGGAATGTCTTGGCAGTGGATGGAAGTTTTTAATTGAAATTTTTTGAAAGTATTAAGGATAAATTCGCTACAAAAAACTACCCATGTAGTTTGATGGTATTTTTAAGGCTTGCTCTTCCATTAAAATTCAAGATCAGTTGGCAATGGTATGTAACGACCAGACAGCTATGGCTTTCTTTCTGGGGCAAGAAAATGAATGACACTTTCTAGACGCCCAATATCCGGACAGCATCATATCAACTGCGGATCTCGGGCATGATCCAAGAGCTGTGTTGCATCTCGTAATCCTAACTGCACAAGGATGTAATAATGCCTAGATGCAACATGCTTATACTATTATCAACAATCAACATAGAGATGATCTCTCGTGTGTGCTTAACATGAATTCGTAGCTTGCAGGTTTACTTGAGAGAAATAATATCGAGTTGAGACATGCACCTGCTATCGATTGACACCAGAATCTGGCTAGAGATCATTTGGAAGATAATCTCTTATGGAGTCCTTAACTATAGTCAGAAAAAAAGAGAAGGACAATGGCTAGAGATCATGCAGTCAGTGAAAACAAGCAAGAAAAATGACAGAAGCAGGCAACAAACAAATACCTGGTGAATACTTCTAACAAGTAACAAAAGCCAGAGTAGCAGGTAAACAATGATAGTTGTATTCAAACAAGTCTGAAAATAAATAGCAACGTTGTTACCAAGGGAAAGATCTAGTTGATGGCTGCACGGAACAATTTCTTGAGTGGCACATGTTTCTTCAAGTGCTTCTGAATAGATTCTGTCCCAGGACGCATCTTGAAACAATTCTAGATTTAAGAAACAAAGTTAGAAATTTATAAAATTTACCATGAATTTTTCCTTGTCCACAAGCTAGTTGAATCTAATCACTGTTACAGATTACTTGTTTCACTTCGGAAGGGAATTAAGTATGCATAAAAGGATTAGAATGGAGGAGCAACGCAAGCCAGACCACTGACATTCTCCAGCCACTACCTTGGAGAAAACCCAAGGAACAGGAACAAACTAGACATGGGTATCACAAAAGGTGACTTGGCTGATGCCGGGTTCTTACTGTGAAACCAAGGATGGCCAGAAGGGGAGACAGGAGTCTCGAATGCATAGTTTCCACAAGGAAAATAATGTGTGGTTTCCTTGCATCATTTATATCACAATTTGCACAGGAACAGCAATAAATCGTTGCTGCAGATACTCACAGAGCAAGACAATACCCTTCTTTCCAAAAACAAAACCTGTCCTGAGAATAAGGTTTGCTATGCGATGGACAGGTCATAGGTCTGAGAATCCATCTCCATATATATTAAGTAAAAAGAAGCCTAACTTGATTTATCAAACACAGGCAGTCACTCCGTGGATCCTTACCAGCAGAATTAAATGCCTGACAAGATCATGTCTGCTAGATGTAACCACTTCATCTATTTTCTAAATTCAAAGGATTTAAATCATTAAAAGAACAGAAATGCTGTCTTTGAACTCTTGTTACTTGAAGAACCCCCTGCTATTACTAAAACCAGAAGTGCCTTGTGTGAACATAATCAGCACTCAGAATCAAAAGGCATATGTTCCTATAACCCCAAAGAACTAGATTCCTTAAAGAGCATAAAGCAGAATTGAAGGTACCTTATCAAATCCATCACATTTGTCTCAAGTAATATGCTCTACAGGCACTTGAATTTGCTTGGATAACATCTAAATAAATCATAAATGGCAGTGCTCGAGGCATTTTCCTCCAAATGTATGCACCATGGAGAGAAATAGAGTTACATATGCTCCCTAACAAACTAGATACTGTAAAAACTAGATAAACACACGTGGATTCCGAGTGAAAGAATCCCCCAACCAGGCAGCTGTGATTAAACCAGGTAGAACGCACAAAGTATTCCGTATATACATCTTCCCAGTATACCAGATATATAGCCATAACCATAAAATTTGCTTCAATAACCAACCAAATATCATAAAACGGCAGAAGCATTCCAAACACAAAAAAGAGGTATGACAATCAAACTCACTACAAGAAAAACATTGCTAGAATTTCCCCTAATACAAATTCATTAAAATAAAACCACAAGAAAATAGCAATCTTGTACTAAACTTCAAGACAACTATCAAGGTTCCAATTTTACAAATTCTACAACTCCATTCACCACTTTCGTATTCAAAATAACATCATTCGCATTTTCGTATCCAAAAAAAAATAAAATTAACCATTAATTTCGCTTCGTAAATTCAAAAACAACAAAATGGGGAGCTTTTAAACAATACACTTACATCGCATTACATTGCATCTCCACTATTGCCCACTACTCTCCTCCTCCAACTTCTGCACATAAGCCTTCAAAACCATAACAACATCCCTCGCCGGCGCCTGTAAAGTACCCACCAATCCAATAGCAGGACCCTGTAAAGCCCCCAAAATCTTAGCATAAATCTCAGCTCTGGACGGCATAGTTTCAAGTTGCTTAAAATCACCAGGCCCATAAAACTTTCCTTCAAAAACAGCCCCGGTAAAATCATTCTCTAACTTCTTTTCTTTTTGAAAATCCCTATAAGGCTTTAAAGCTTCAGGAATTTCCTCACTGTGCACGAAAAGCCAAGCATTCATTCCTGTCATACAAGGTTTTAAAGCTTCCCATGGCGTATTTTCAATGGCCTTATACACCAAAGTGTTTTTAGCAACAATGATTTTTGACGATTCAGGTAATGATCTTCTCAAGTCTTGAAATTGTTTGACTGTGAAGCCTGTGTATTTTATAGCTGCTAAGAGGTAGCAATTTTCGAGCTGGGTTTTGACTGTTTCCACTGTTTCTTCCTTTTTTGTGCGGGAAATTGCGGATTTGATGGTAATGGGTCTGTGTGAAATGGAGGCTTTGTGGGTTGTGGGGAAGGAAAAGGAAAATGGGTTTGCGGGCCGAAAATGGGTTCGGGTAGGAGGAGGTTTGGAGGAGGGAAAGGAGAGGAGACTGGTGGTTTCCATGGTGGTGGTGGAAGAGTGGAGGAGAGTACGAGCGTGTGTTTTTGTGGCTTATCTTATCATCATCAACGTGCACAGTGGATGATGGAGAAAAAATGGAGGGTGAAATTTGTAAAAGAGTAATTCCTAGAGGGTAAACCCTTTTTTTTTTTTCATTTACTTCTAGCTCAATTTTTCTTTTCTTTTTCTTTTTAATTGTAATGGTAGGCTAATGTCTAGCGGCTTTTGCTGTTTTGCATATCACAACCAGTGTTTTGATTAAGTTATTAGGTTTTTATCAGATTATTAAATTACTTTAATTAATTTTAATTTTTTTATAAATTAAAACAATATTATTTTAATAAAAAATAAAAAAAAATAGTTAATCAATCGGATTTTTGATCAGGTCAACCGGATCAGTCAGGTTTTTAACTACTCTTATTTTTTCATAAACTCGGCTCGGTTTCAACCTCTGGTCAGCCGGGTCTCGGGTAAACCCATCAAGCCAGACTGGTTTTTAAAACTATGATTACAACTCAGTCTCAGTCATTCAATCAGTTACTGATAATTTATTTATTTTATTTTAAAAAAAATTCACCTCAAAAAGAATTAAAATTTTTTATTTTTTATTTAAAATTAATATTTATTAAATATTCTCATGTTGCTTTAATACGTTGATGATAAAAATAATTTTTTAAAAATAAAAAATATATATTTTGATATATTTTCAAGTGAAAAATATTTTAAAATACAATTATTGTCACAATACCAAATAAACTCTAAGTATTTGTTTGACCTTATAATTCATTTGTTTTTTAAGATAATGTTTACTTAAAAATATAAAATTGATGTTTTTAGATATTTTTAAATAATCTTGAAGTATTAATATATAAAATTAAAAAAATATTAATGATAAACACACAATAAAACTTTCATAAACAAATTATTATTTTATCCAAACACTAAACAAGTAAGATGAAGGATAAATTTGCAAACCATTTGTATAAATTCTTAAGAATTTTTCAGGCTCAACTTCAAGTTGATCACGCAAGCCATTTTTAGAGGAATTCGCTTGTCGCAACTATAAGATTTACTGGATATTTTTACAAGGGGAGAAGAAGAAGTGACGACAATACTTGAATTGATGAAACAAATGATCAATTCAATTATTCGACAGATAAATTCATTAAAAAAAAACCCCAACAAATGGTACGCTTCCACTGTCTTATTCAAGTCGGCCGGCATCAGTATCACTACTCAAAGATGACGATATCCAGGTAAAATTGTCGCCTATAATCCGAGTAAAATAGCTACTCGCAAGTTTGTCGAGTCATGAGTTTATTTTTAAAATTACTAAAAGTTTATATAATTATTAATTATAAGTTTTATAAAATTAATTGAGGTATATATAAAATAAAAAGCTCCCCCACAATTGGATGGGAATAACCCATATTAATCTAAAAAAAAATAAAAAATAAAAAAGCTCCCCACAGTTGGATGGGAATAATTTTGAAGACTGCCCTCAAGAATTGAATTTTTTGTTCACCAAACCCATCAAGTCAGCTGTATTTACCGCAATCAATTGTGACATCTTGACTGGGTTTGAGAGGAGAAATCGGACTCAGCTAACATGATGCTGAGCTTAAGTTGGGTGTGCTCTCTGCATTCTCAATTCTCAATCTCAAACAAAACCTGTTTATCCAAGATCCAGCCTTTCAGAACAAATGCCAGTGAAAATTTGGCACAGCTCAATCTAAAATCTTGAATCTGGAATACGATTCAACTAAACCTGTCATAAATCTGAAATCACTATATGTTACCAATAAATAAAAGCTATGCATCAACAAAGATTCAATACTACACCATCGGTTACTGATTCATAAATCTGAAATCACTATATGTTACCAATAAATAAAAGCTATGCATCAACAAAGATTCAATACTACACCATCGGTTACTGATCATTAAGGATAACAAGAAACAGCTAATGTTCACGGAGGTTTTACAATTTGAATCATCTATCGCAAGGCTAAACACAAAGTGCATGGAAATAGATTCCCTGCTCTGGCTTGAAAAGTGTTGAAATCCTGGGGAGACAAAAGAGATGAAAACTTAAGGGAGAGTTTGTAAGCTGAACTGCTGAAGCCTATTATCAATATCGTAAGCTAACCATGCACATAAGGTGCTAATTACAAGCAAAAGGCTCTTGCCACAAATACACCTTCACTTTGAAATGGCAATGGTTGCGATAACAGGCCAAGCATGATGCCATCAGGGATCAAGTGCTGATTTCAGCAAATTTCAGGCCTAAAACATATTTTATCATTAATAAAGGCTTCAAGTTTCTTAATTTCTAAAACGAACAGTCTAAAATGATTGATTCTGAAGGAAAAATGGAGCATATTAAGTTACAGATAGCCTATGAAACACACTCCCTTCCAAGAATATAGTCCACTGCCTCTTCCACAGTATCAACAACCTACACAGTTGACAGAAAATACAGCATCAGGCAAGACAAATGTACACACATTTAGAAGAAAAGGAGAGAAGAAAGAGAAATGTGGCTGCAATTTTTAAAATCAGGCATCCCCTGGTTATATGTCAGAGAGAAAATGAGTGATCCCATCCATGTATATGAATATAATTTGCATCAAGCTAAGAGTTCCATCATCTACTTGCCAGATCTGCAGGAAACTCTGCATGGTTATGCTTTCCCCGGAAAACACCTGTCCTTGTCAGGATAGAAAACCAGGGATGTCCAGCCTGAAAGTGAAACCAGACTATTTTTTTTTCATTCTCAACATGTGCTCGGTGAAAGCCTATGGTAGAAATCTTATGTGCTCCACCAATAAAAACCAAGGTATAATCAGGACAAACCTGCCGTGCACCTTTAATGTCAACTGAAGGGTTGTCACCAATCATATAGAGGGTTTTGAATGATTGCAAACCCGAATCTCCAGATTCCTTAGAACTATCGCTATGATAAGATGGTTGAAGCTGCCTCAACATAGCTTCAGCATTCTTAAATACAACTGGATTTGGCTTCCCAAAAGAAACATGCTCTAGAGGATTGTGGTGAACTCTGCAAGCAAATACCAATTAACAGATATTATAAGAAAAGGAGGATTACAATACAATAAACTGCAAAGCCGTTTCAATGGTATATATCTCCTCATCAAGTATCATGTGTTATTAGTTCCAAGTTGTTTATCCAAAATTTCTTATTTTTTCTTGTCTTAAAAGCAAACAACAAAATGTGTGAAAGCAATTTAGGTGATAAGAAACCAACACAATTGTTTTAGAGTGCAAAATGGAAAAAACCCGAAAGTAGTATTAACTCTTGTCTTTAATCTATTGCGAGCACCATAAGAAGAAACATTTTAAACAACTGGCCAATGCTACCTAGCATTGTCTTTCTCCTTCACTATTTTGACCAAATCAACTTCTTCAAATGTCTTATCCTGGTATCCATACTTCTTCCTAGATTTATACAGTCTTGTTTTTCTGTGAAAACTACCTAGTTTCTCTTACTAAAATAGACGCTCAACTAAGAAATACAAGATGAGCCAACAACCACAAAACCTTCTGAAATCATGACTTAGTACAACACAAAGCTTATAGTAGCCCTAAACTGAGATCAATTTAGACATGCAAAAACCCAGAGATCCATAAATAAACCACTAGCAGTCCTACTTATAGCAATGTGAACCATAATGAATTTTCAAATTTGAAAACCCAGATATCAAATTTGACTTTTAAATTTGAAATGACCGAAGAAACTAAACTTACCTATTGAAAACACTTTCCAGAGCAATTCTGAAAGCACCCATTCCAAGTCGATTGGATGGAAATGCAGCCTGTACTATAAAATAAGCTTATTAGGCAATATAGAATCCTACTTTTCCAAAACCAGGCAGAAAAACCGTTAGAACCAAGGTCTAGAAGCAATTTTAACTTGTAAGAAATTTAAGAAACAACCAAGAAAAAGGAGAGTATTTGACAAGATGGCACCATCTCGTGCAATGTGGATTTCAAAATCAAACATACTAGTCAGATGATCTTTCTGCATGAAGGAAGCAAAACTTCTAGCTTATAAGCTTTCATTCACTTCCAGTCAGTTCTAAAGAAAGAACATATTGGAGAATCCAACATTTGCGTATTTACCAAATCCATTTAAAATATGAAAGAACCTATAAGTCACAACTGACTGTAAATATCTAATAAGCAGGACTACCAACCTTATATTCAAGATCATCAGAAGCAAAATATAGAGGAGGCTGATGACCATTCTCCTGTCCAGGAAGACCCCCGCATCTTAAAACATCACAGAGAACCTAATGCCATGAATTAGTTAGTGCATAGCTTTGGTACATATGGCTAGGGGAGGCTAAATCCAATAACATGAAATGTACTCCATCGAGAAAAATTTACCACACAACACCAACTAAATTAATATAATTAACTTCTATACTTTTCATATTTTATCACTAAACATTACAGCAATGTTGCAAACCATTCATGGAAGTGTTAATAAGAAAATCTAACCTTATTACTATAGATGAAACATTATAAAATTTCATGAGATTTTTATAAGTGATGCAGCAGCAATTGATGAGATGATTTCTTCCAATTAATCAGTTACATGAGTTCTCAATTCTGAACATGTAACAGATATTGTGTGCTATGAAAGAGTCTCTTCTCAGGTCAGCACCAATGCTTTTTGTTTCTCTAACTCAAGGATAGCACAATTCAATATGTAATTGATGAACCATGGACTTTGCTAACAAAATAATGTTAAACCTTCAAATTGAGATGATATTTATAGACAACACTTGGATAACTGATTGGTGAAGAGGGAAGTAAATTATAACACAGACCCAATGATCGTAATTGAAACAATCAAATTTAAAAGGAGCTAGCATATATGAAGCCCAAAAGATACATTAGCTGGCTGATATCACACGACTACATGAAAAGGAGAAACACCTGGATGTCCCTGCCCCAGTCTACAGGGTCACTAACAACAAATACCGCCTTAACTGCTTCAGAAGAAACATCATATCTTGGCACTGTATTCATGGGGTGAACACTCCTATCCAACACTTGGTTAGGTGTCCACTTCTTGTATTCAGACAGAGGATCAATGTTCTCAAAGAGAGATGCATACTCATCCAAGGAGACAACTTTTCTGCCAAGAATAATAAACCAGGCCCAATGGAATGTGAAGAAGTCTTCAAAACTGCGGTACAACAAAATGATTGAGACATTACAGGGATCTTACTTGAAACCATACTCAGACATTACTACAGCAGGTTCTCCTTTTCCAGCGGCAATAATTAATTGATTCTCATATCTGATGGGAAAAAAGAAGCTCGGTTGACAATAGCAGCAAAATCAGAAAGATAATGGATTGCATTAATTTCCATGTCAGAATGCAGATAACAAATCTGGAAGTCAGATAAATCTTAGAAAATATGGTCAATGAAACCTTTTAACCTTGGGATGACTCACTTTAACTTGTCTACACTACCTGCAGTCCCCTGATTCATAAGTTAGGTTTGATCATAAATAAAAGTGGAGGCAAGCGATTTCTAAAGTTGCAGCCAGTCATTCCACTTCACTTAAGCAGATTGTGGGATCAACTCCCCTGCTGAAAGGACACGCCTCATTTACAAATTTTCCTATAACAACAATGTGCTTCATTTCTTAACATAGTATTGTGATTACCAGGTTGAAGATAAACGAGAACAGGAGGTCCATAGCAAAAGAAAAAACTATTCAGACTACATTAGTTGCAGAGGATGTGTCATCTTTCGAAATTGAAGATTTATGGATAAAAATAAGATAGGCTCAAAATCTATAATAAATACCTTTCTGACAAACTTTTAAATGGTGAATGACCCTGTAAAACCTGTACCAGGAAAAAGAGACAGCTATACAAAAGGTTCCACAGTCAAACAATGGTCACAGATAGGCTAAAAGTCAAATTTCAACTAGTAAATCATATAAAAAAACTCAAAGCAATACCTGAGAAGGCAAAATCTTTACTCCAAGCTGTTCACTTAACTCGTTAGCTCTTTTCGATTCAGGAACGCCGCCTCCTAACAACATATAAGATTATAAGTATATGCAATTAGTCATTTAACGCAATACCATGCAAACCAATACTACTGAAAATAGAAATCACGCTAACAAGCAAGTTTCAGCAAATTTTTACGTTCTCCAAGAGAATGTAAACATTACTAAAATACACACAAACACGGCCACCGAGCCATCAATGCGTGCATTTTTCCATGAATTTTTTTTAAGCTAGTGGATGACAATAAAGAATAAATTATTCAGATAACTCACCGTTTGTCAAGAACAAAAATGGAACATTCAAGTTTCCTGCAAAGTAAGAGGCAGTAGTCATTATTAGATGCGGCTGAGATGAACGCGCAATGCGTAAAATAAATACATGTATTCATATACGTATAACGTACCAGAATCTCCGTATAATCTATGCATAGCTTGAGGAGAGCCACCAATGGGATCTCGGCCACGAAGAATAACCCCATCGATGTCAAACGCGATTCCAAAAGAGGACCTGTAAATTGTAATCACCGAATTTTCCAAAATAACTTCCTCTTGATTGCCATTATTATTAGTGTACAGAACAAAATTGACAAAACTTTTAAGGATTGATCAGACAAACCGTTGTTCTGATTCAAGCTGCGAGGAAAAGTAACGCGAAGCTTGAGATTGAAATTTGTTTCTTATCCGGGGAAACACAAACGCCAGCGATCTCTGGAATCTCATCTCTTTCTCCCTCCCTCTCTTTCTTCTGGTGCAGAAACTTGTTCGCTTTGTAAGGAGGAGGAGCCTCGCGTCGTAGTTTTGTGTAGAGCACAGGCGCCACAAATCCTCGACGACGGTCGTTTATGATTGATCGTTTGTTGAGTTGAGAAGAAAAGTTAAAAAGCCTTTTGTGTAGAGTTTTTTTTTCCATTTTGATTTGGACCCATTGTCTTTCGAGAGTCTGATTTGCACGTCCTGAACTTTGGAATCTTTCAATTCCACCCTTTTTAATTTTTTCTATCTTTGATATTCATGTGCTTGTCCGTGTTGATGATTAACCGGTTAGATTTCTACTTTATTTAGACACTGTTCATTATTTATTTGATAGGATATTTAAATATTTATATTATATTCATCCAGTTTCACATGTTCATCCACGTATTTATTATTTAAATATTATATATTGCTTAACATAAAACAAAATAGTAGAATATATATTTGAGGTACGTGTGCACTGTATTGTGAAATTATAAATGTCATGTATACACGTACGTTTATGGTATATTTACATTACATTAGTTTCAAAGATATAATTGTTTTGTATATTTTAGTTTGGGTTTTGGTTCAAGTTTAACAATATTCCTTCATCAGTTATATAAGTTCTCTTACTAAAAAAACTAACTTATTCAATCCGGTATCTATTAAATTTGGGTTAGATTGTCATCGGTAGGAGTTGCAAAAAAATCGATTAAATTGAGAAAATTGAAAAAAAATAATTGAAAAAATCAATTTGTAAAAAAAAAACCAATTAGAATTTTAAAAAAACTGATCAATTCGGTTTTGGTTTTATAAATCTGAAACTGAAAAAATCAAATCGGACCAGGCACAAACAAAAAAACCGAGTCAAACCGAGCCAATATCGAAAAAACTGAGTCAAACCGGTTTGAACCAATTTTTTAAACTGAAACCAATCGAATTGAAACGGTTTCAATTGTTTTTTTTAATTTCAGCTTGATTATTTTTTTTTAATAAAAATCAAATCGAACCGAAAATGATCACCCCTGATCATAAAAACGGCAATATCACCTAATTCATATGGATACCGACTTATACAAATATGAATTTTTTTAACCCAGCCAAGTTAAGATAAAATTCAAGAGCAATAAATCAGGTTTTTGGGTTAGATATGAACATTAGTCTTCACCCGAGATTATAAGTTCATTTTAAAATAAATAAACAAATAATCTTTACATTTGAGAAAATTATATATATAAAACTAGCTATGCACCAAATTGTTATGAATCAGACGTTTAAGTTCGAGTTTCAAGTTTCAACATGTTTATGGATGCTCGATGGTTACTTAAAATTTGATTTGTTCATGTTTATATATCAATAATCCATACTCAAACGGGTTTGAATAGTTATTCGGTTCACTTTCAAAAATGAATAGTAAATTACCTAATTGTAAATACTCATTGCCAGTTATAATTATAATTCATTTTTTTTTTTATTAATACGAATGTCCGGACTAACTTGTATATATTTCGATTAATTTTATAAATTCTAAAATTAATAATTATATAAGTTTTCGATAACTTTCATAATAATAATCATAAAACTTAAACTTAAAATTATAAAAAAATAAACTTTTTAATTTTAAACTTTCATTACTAGATTAGCTAATAAATCATTTGATTTTGTTCACATGACATGTAATGCTTATCCAGCGTTGTTTTGAACTGTTTGTATTGAATTCAATTCAAATGATCAAATAAATTTTAGTGTTTGAAATCCTCTTCGCGGTATTAATTTAATTTTTAAATAGAATCCAAATCATTAAAAAGAATAAACAAAACTAAATTAGAAAGGAGCCCATCTGATTTGCAAATCAACTTGAAAAATTAACACTGAAAATATTATTATTATTATTATTATTATTATTATTATTGTCTTTTATTATTATTATTACCGACCATCTCACCAGACACACGATGGCTCCCTCTTCACATGCTCCAGTGTAAGCCACATAATTAGTGAGATCTTCGCTGATTCTTTTATCATCACCTCCGCTTGAAAATTATGCAAAGCAAAAAATCAGACAATAAAAATAAATAGACGCGATGTATAAAAGCCAAAACATATAATTCTCAACACTCCACTAAACAACAGGCACTTTGATTTTCTTTCTTCACGTGTAGTTTCCATTTAATTAAAAAAACATAATCCTAGCTTTAAAACATCATGCTACAATCTTTTCCTACATATTTTTTTTTAATGATTTTTTTTCCACTTTTTTTCAAAATAATCTTTAACTGATTAAAAATTTTACTTCGTTGTTTTTTAAAAAAAAAACAGTGTGGATTGTTGCAATGTTTCCCACATAATTTTTATTTTGCTATAGTGGTTCTCCACATGTTTTTTTTTAAACTATTTTTGTCAATTTTTTTTAAAAAATATTAAGCTGGTAAGGAATTTAACTTTAACTTTACTCATATATTTTTTCTTCTATTTTTTTAATTTTTTTCCCAAAATTGTCTTCTTCTTCTTTTTTTCATTTTTTTGTTTTTTTTTTCAGAATTGTTTTTCTTGGTTTTATTTTTTAAATATAGAGTTGGTTGAGAATTTAGCTTTTTAGTTTTTTTTTAAAACACTATAGGTTGCTATAGTGTTTCTCCATATATATTTTTTAATGATTTTTATTTTTTTAAAAATTGTCTTTGTTTTAATTTTTTTTTCATATTAAGCTGGTTGAGAATTTAGCTTCGTAGTTTTTTTTCTTTAAAACAATGTGGATTGCTATAGTGTTTTTGCACATGATTTTTTTTCAAAATTATCTTTATCGATTTTATTATTTTTAATATTGAGCTGGTTAAAAATTACAACTGTAGATTTTCTCATGAAACACTATAAATTGCTATAGTATTTCCATGCATGATTTTTTTTACTTTCGTTTTTTTTGTTATGATTTTGTTTTAAAATTTTATTTGTTAATTTTATTTTTTTAATATTAAGTTGGCTAAAAATTTAGTTTTGTAATTTTTTTAAAAAAATACTGTAAATTACAATAATTTTTTTTATATGATATATTTTTTATTTTTTTCACAAATCTACAATGATACACAAACATGTCCCAAGCATGTGGGATCGCAGGCATGTCAATAGTATAAAACCTACAGGAAGATAAAAAAGCCCCGGCGACATCTGTTAACACCATATGCAAACCATTAACTGGGTGTCGCAGGTTATTATGATCTAAGAAGTAACAATCAAATGAGAATTGCTCTCTCTCCCCTGGAACGATACTAAAATGGAAGGTTTATCTTTTGTTTTAAAATATTATTTTTTTATTTTAAATTAATTTTTTATATATTAATTTATTTTAAATAAACAAATATTTTAAAAAATAATTACTATAACAGAGCTAAGCTATGAATAAGGTTTAGCAAAAGACGCCCTCCGTATTTATCATTATTTCAATCAAGCCACGATTAGAACTAGAATTTGAAAACAATACACCACACGAATGACAAGCACTAAATAAACTCTGCAAGGACAAACTCGACATTTCACATCTCACCACTCCTCCTTCAATCAGACCGCAAAAACCAGACTCCGCAGCCATCCCCAGCTCGTCACCACTCGTCCAATAAAAATTAGAAAGAGAGAAAAGCGATAACTATCATAAATCCACCCAAAACCCTTCCCACCACTCAACGCAGCCAGCAACAATTTTTCTAAAAATTCTTTGAAATCCCTCTTTTTTGCTCGACATCGATTGAAACTGTTAGAGGGAAAAGATAAAATGCCTCCAAAGCAATCAAAAGCCGATTTGGCGAAGAAGCAAAAGATCGTTGAAGATAAAACGTTTGGTCTGAAAAACAAGAGCAAGAGCAAAAACGTTCAAAAATATGTCCAAAATCTTCAACAAGCCGTCCAGCCCAAACTAGACCCTAGTAAAATCGCCGCCAAGGTTTTCTTTTTAATATTTATATCTTGTTCAATTTTACTGCTTGCTTTGCAATATTATCTTAGATTTTCCCTTTACTGGATCCGTTTCATTTTTGTTCTTGGACTTAGTAATTTTAGCTTGAGGTTCAGCGAAATGATAATGAATAAATTCATTTAATGAGCAGAAAAAGAAAGAGGAAGAGAAAGCAAGAGAAAAGGAGCTGAATGATCTGTTCAAAGTTGCTGTTAGTCAGCCCAAAGTGCCAGTCGGTATGTATTCCGTGATTTAAAACTATGGATAGTATTTGTTGTGATAGGGATTGATTGATTTAGGCATTTAAATGGGATTGTGGTTTTCGTATAGGTGTCGATCCCAAGTCTATACTATGTGAATTTTTCAAGGCAGGGCAGTGTGCTAAAGGTTTCAAATGTAAGTTTTCGCATGATTTGAATGTTCAGAGAAAGGGTGAAAAGATTGATATCTACAGCGATAAGCGTGATGAAGGTAAGTTAGTGTCATCGTTTGTATAGAAGCCTTGAATTTCTCTATCTCGCTGTGTCATTGATGTAAATGTGATAATGATTTTTTCTTTTTTTGGCGGGGTCATTGAAAATGAAGACACTATGGAGGATTGGGATCAAGAGACTCTGGAGAAGGTTGTGCAGTCGAAGCAGACTGAATATAACCAGAATAAACCGACTGATATCGTATGCTGACTTTTGCCTCTGGAGTATACGTTTCCTTTTTTTTATTCCTGTTAAAGTTGGCATGCCTATCAAATTATTAATTCCTTCCAATTTCTAAGACATAATGGGCATGTTCTCATGTGCATCATTTACATTGCTTATCGTTTTCCCATAACTGATGGAAGTGATGAGAAGCTGCAATGGTTATTTCTCTACATGGTTACCTTCGCGCTTTCTATGTTCTCTTTCTGTACTTAGATTTAAATCTTATATCACTCGACAAACCATAGGAAAATGTTCTCTGTTGCTCTGCTTCATCGAGAATTGTCAACCCTTTCTCACCAATCAAGTGATGTTTGTGTGTGTTTGGGGGGGGGTAGTGGTAGTGGTAGTGCTAGAGAGATGGGGCTGCATCATTTACCTTTTCCTTTTCAGTTGCGGGGGAGGTGGATGGATTGAAAGAACCAGATATACATAAAATTTGTCTCAACGAGCAATCCAACATGCCTATGCATAAAAGAGACTTGTATGTGTGGTATCAGCCAGGATTTGTTCTTCACAGTGGTGTTTGCGTATTGCGATTTGTCACCCTATTGCTTTCAGTAGACCCCTTTGTAAAATGTAGCATCTATTTATTCTTTCTTTATATTGTTACATAGGTTTGCAGGTACTTTCTGGAAGCAGTGGAGAAGAAACAATATGGCTGGTTTTGGTCTTGCCCAAATGGTGATAAAGACTGCCACTACAGACATGCTCTTCCTCCAGGATATGTTTTAAAATCTCAAATGAAGGCACTTCTAGAAGAAGAGGCAGACAAAATTCCTATTGAAGAGGAGATTGAAAATCAGGTAATAGTCATATTGGTTCTCATTAGCTTTTATATTGTCTCCCATCTATTCGAGTTCATTCTGGCAAGTTATCGGTGATTTTTGCTGAGTTTTTACTATTGCTCATGTGCTACTTGTGAAGCGTGCAAAATTAACAGCCTCAACTCCAATGACTCCTGTGCTGTTCACACAATGGAAGACGAAGAAGGCGGAAGAAAGAGAGGCTGGCTTGGCCGCAAAACGAGCAGAAAGAGCTAAGAATGATAGGATGAGGTATGTCTTAAACTCTTCTTTTATCTTACACTATGATATAGTTTGCTGTTTATGTCTGATTTATACAACTTACAATTCACATCAGTGGTCGGGAGCTGTTCCTCTCTGATTCAAGTGTATTTGTGGATGATGCTGAGGCATATGAAAATTACCAGAGGGGAGAAGAACTTGTGGTTACTGAAGAGAAGGTAATCCTGCTACCTTTTAAATGTTGTGGTCTCTAAAATATGTGGGAGTTTATGATAATGCAGGTCAATGAATCCGACTTCAAAGCTTTCTTTTTCCTTTCATCATTTTTGTAATTGTGCGGGGAGGAAGAGCTTACTTTTCCATTCAAACATCTTATGGCATACTTAAAGATTACTGTCAGAATCTCAATTTCTTCTGCATTATATCTTGTCCTTTTCATGTTAACTATTGTCTCAGCACTTGGCACCCTTGTTACGACTTTTAAAATGTTTTTTTTTTCCTTTTCCTCCTCCATTAACTTGGAACTTTGTGAATAATTGGAGTGCTTTGTCATTTGCCTCTCTTGAATCCTACTTTTTTCTGTTTGGTGGGGGTGCTAGGGTATGGGTTAAGACCTCTTTCCTTGGGTCTTCAAATGCCCACCATCCCTTGCTTTTGCTTGACCTGTGGAGCATAATCAGTGCACTCAAATAAAGCATTGCTCGTGTGACTTCCAGTCCTGCTTAAGAGTTGTGTTTCACTTCTGTTAAGTTGTGTCAGTAAAATTTACTATCACTGGCTTCAACTTTTGGATTAATTTTTGTACAGTAAGTTCCAAGGCATGTTCTTTGTCTCCTTCCTCCCCTAAACACATTTTTACTCGCAAAGAGTGAACCTTGTGTGTTGTGTCCAGTTTATTTGATGCCTCGCACTGCCTTCTCATATCAATGTGAGTTTTGTGTATTTAGGAAATTGTCAAATGATGATTAGTTGTGCTCTTTCCATAATGCTTTCATGGGCTTCTGGAAATGCTCAAGCATTTGGGATATTTTCAGTGCACAAAACCCAAAACATGAATCTGTAACAGATTAAGTGCATGTATTTTGAATGTTTTATTATTATTATTATTATTAAGTTCAGGTTTTGGTGTTTGATGGTCTATGGTTTTAGGAAATCATCAAATGATGATTAGTTGTGCTCTTTCTATAATGCTTTCATGGGCTTCTGGAAATGCTCAAGCATTTGGGATATTTTCAGTGTACAAAACCCAAAACATGAATCTGTAACGGATTAAGTGCATGTATTTTGAATGTTTTATTTTTTTTATAAAAAAAAAAAGTTCAGGTTTTGGTGTTTGATGGTGTATGGTTTTTCTGGTCTAATTTCAGTCAAAGGTCAATTCAGCATCAGTGCCAAGCACATCGACAAGGGCAGTCGCTGACACAGAAGAGGACCTACCTGACGAGGATGAAGATGATGACGAGCTGGATATGGATGAGCTAAACGAGCTTGAAGCTACCTTGTCAAAAACATCTGTTCAAAACCATGGGCCAGGTATTAAGGCGTCATCTTGAGAGCTAGAGAGAGAGAGAGAGGTGATGATGAAAATTTCAATTTACTACCAAGTGACTAATGTGAGAATACCAAATTTACCAATGTCAATGGAACATATCTGCATTTCAAGTTGGGGCATTTTTCTGCAAATTTACCAAAGTCGATGGAAATGATAAGTTGGGGCATTTTTCTGTTATGTTGTTCACTTCTGATATGTAGATTTTATCCATATTGATTGTTTGTGGATCTTGTTTTCCCATCAATACTTCACAGATTTAATAAGTCCATTCCAGCTGCTAAGAAACAGCAGTGGCCTAGATACGAAGGCAGGTTAAGTTGTTTATGTTAACTTTCGAAGCCGCCATGTAGGCGCACTTTGCTACAAGATTCTTCTTAGGACTTGCACCAACAATCCTATTAAAGAATTGTGCACAGTACACCTGCATTGCTCACATTTACTGCATTAGTAATAAGAAGTCGATGATCACCATTGATCAGGAGTCATCGACGTGTACAAAAGGACCATTCTGGGTTGCTTCTTTCCATTCTTTTATTCTCTTGTTGCTGATCGACTCTGACCTAGGAAACGAAGAAAATCTTTACCTCCTCGACATGACTTTTATGACCTGCACAGAAGCTTCGCGGGACAGATATGATGACATTTAGGGCATTCGATGTCTATTTTCCCAAGTTAATCACTTGATCTATTGATTGTGTAATAAATCTTTGGAAAACATCTAGTCTAATTGAAAGAAACATTCAAGGGTTAGCTGAAGCTTTAAGGCAATATTCAAAGGACCAGCACTCTCTCTTAGGCAACCTGACATCATTTTTAAACATGGACAAGAATAAAAAGACAGGAGACATGTAGGCCCTCTTCAACATCAAATTGAATTGCTCGGCTGGCTTCTGCTAAGAAGCAGGTTAGAGCAGTAGACATGGATGATTTGTTCTTTCGTTTTAGAGTAATGCCAATCACGTTTTATAATTGTTTTTGGGATAATTACAAAGCTCTAAAGCGTGAGTCTGCCGGGGCATATTCGAAGCAATTTTAAATTAGTTTGTTTGCTCATTGCTGTATCACATTGAACTTGATCCTATCAGCACGAGTTAAGTCAGATAAATTAAACGAAATTAACCATTAAGAAAGTAAAAGTGCTGCCATTTTAAAATTGATATTCAAAGCGTAGACAAATTCTCTGCAAGCTCACATACATTGTATTGGATCACGCAAGGGGTTGATGTGATGCTGAAAGGGATAGATTATGTGTTTGTTTTTGTATTTTAAAAGTATTTAAAAAAAATTAATTTTTTTTATTTACTTTCAATTAATATTTTTTATATTTTTAAATTATTTTAATTTGCTGGTATTAAAATAATTTTTTTAAAAATAAAAAATATATTATTTTAATGTATTTATAAGTAAAAATCACTTTAAAAAATAATTATAACTGAATTTCCAACAACCTTTTAATAGGGACCGTTTGGCATTGTGGTGGAACCTGTTTTTTGAAAAATTTCAAATTTTGTTTTTGCTAAAATTGAGCGATGTTTGTATTTTTTGGATCGTTTTGATATGCTGATATCAAAAATGATTTTTAAAAAAATAAAAAAATATTATTGTCATGCTTTTCGGTACGAAAAGCTATTTGAAAAGTAACCGTTACTACACTTTCAAACACCCGAAAAACTATTTGAAAAGTAATCGCTACCACACTTTCAAACACCCTCTAAATAATACAGTAATCTGGATCATGCCCACCCACAGGGTAGAAAACTATAATAGTAAACAGCCCTGAACTTTTTGTTAGAATTTGTATCGTCGCTCAGGTATTGTTCCAACTTGAACCCAGTTTATTGGAAAAAACAAATTGTCTTTGTCGATTTTTGTCAATTTAATGAGATAATGCATTTTATTCTAAAGTGGGTATCTAAAAATTAATGGAACGTGGGCCCGTAAATTAATAAATAATACTTAAGGACCTATCAATTTGCTCATGCTGCAATGTGTTCAAGAACAATGCCTGGCACCCTACACGCCAGTGCGGGCCACATAATTTTCTTGGTAGATTCATTCACATAATATCACGAATAAGAAGAAAAAAAATATCACCCCATCAGATCACTGGAAAAAAAATCAAATCTTTGTTTTTTTTTTTGTTCAAAGTTTCTATTATTCTTTTCCAGGCTTCCCATTTTTTTTCTCTCCATATTAAAATTATATATGTGTGTGTGTTGCAAGAATGCAGAAACAAGAATACACATTCAGAATATTAATCATTATAATTATTATTTTTATGTTATCTTGAATATTCTCTACTGTCAGTCTGCTGGACAACCAAACAATTCCTTAAAATGAAAAAAATATTAAAAAAAAAATCTCTTATTCTACAAGTACAGGGGGGAGGGGGTAGATTTCGCGTATAATTGAATTGATGACTCGTTCTGACATGAGGTGGATAATGCGAAGAGATTGAAGTCAAAGAAACTGTTGTTTGGCTACAGGCGTATCATACTCCTCCATGGAATTCAATTCACATTGAATCCACATATAGAAAAAATATCAGTATCGGACGGATTAGAATGTGCAAGAGCATTAATCTTAATGGACCCACAAATCCATCTCAATCTAGTCAAGTCCCTTTGAAATAAATTATCGTCCTATCAGGAATCTGCAAGTGTGAGTCTAGCTTCGCTTCCTAGACATGGGATTTGAGGGATCTATTTTCCACACAGAAAACCACGGAGCATGGTCCCGGGCCCGTATCCCAGTAAGATCACTACTTTATATATATATATATATATATATATATATATATATATATATATATATATATTAAAATTTTATATTATTAGGTAAAGATAATTTGTTAATATAGTATTTTAGTCTGGATGATCATTTTTATTTATTTGATAAAAAATAAATATAAAATAATATGAGTTTGTGTAAATTTTAAATTTAATTTTTTTTATTTGAAATAATATATTAAAAAATAATATAAATTATATTTTAATATTTCAATTACAGTTAAATTATTAGATTAGTATTCCTTCTTAACATATACTTAGATAATTGATCACGCTCAAATTCCTACTTTAAACGTTGATTCTTCAACAAATATTGTAGCCTGTAGCTGAGCAGGGAGCGAAATTAATGGACACCAAAATGACAATAGGGCTGGTTCAACTTCAAGTCAATTTGCCTGGCTGGCTTCTATATATTAAGAAGCCAAGTCAAACAATTGGCAGTGATAATTGGATGCTCATGTCTGATGAGATAAATGCCAGCAAAAGTGTTAACAGAGCGTGCAGAGAAGGATCTTTCCATTTTGAAATGACAGAATTTCACAACACCAGGGAGTTCCTTGCAAGTTCACATACAACGCACCGGACGATACAGGTTTTCTCAGGATGATGTTCCAAGAAAGGGATTTTATTCAATGATGTTGAATGTAGGCCAAGAATCTGAAGTTTTACGATACAAACACCAAAGTAAGACAAGCTTGGGTCAACCTTCTTTTTTTTTTCTGGTATACTTTGGTGACCAAAACTAAACGACGAGCCTGAATTGACTTTAATTAGTTCAGTAACAGTTGGTGGAAACTTGCTACGCAATTCCGGTATCTCTCCACCTCGAAGCAGATCGGCTAGCTAAACAGAGATTATCCTCGCTGTTTTTACCCATTCGAGAGAATGAAATGCTGTTCTTCCATGCGAGCTACAGGTATGAAATGGCCGAGGCTTGCCATTTCGATTCTGTCATAGAAAAAGCAGGCACTCCAAGCCAGCATTGTAGATGGGGTTCGTCCTTGCATATATTAAAAAATAATCTTACTCTAATAACTTAAATTATTAAATAAGATCTCATTCTTTAATATACATTTTCAAAAGTAAAAGTTATTTAGATTTGAAACTTATAAAGATTCATATTATTTTATATTTAATTTTTATCAAATAAATAGAAATAATAAAATTCAAATTCGTTATTATTTAATTATCAAAATTGTTATATTATGTTAAATTCTAAATTTTAAATTATTAAATTAAATCTCCTAATATAATTTATATTATACTGGGTTGGTGCAAGATAGTCCTGAAGTAAAAAAAAAGAGAGTTGTTGTTTTGAGAAGCACTCATTGAATTCAATTCACACAGATCACACGTGGTGAAAGAGTATTAACAGTATATATATTTGGATTGGCTTAGGAAGCATAGAAACATTTTCAGTATCTTTTTAGTCAAGTCTACTTGGTAATTGATTGCCTTGTCAAATCCGAAATGTGCATCACCTTGGTAAATTATATCTTTTTAAGAATTTCTTTACATGAACTGAGATGAATTGTACGGACCCCTCTAATGCCATGTATAATTTACTATTAATTTCTTGTCACATCACCTTCTAGCCATGAGAGACTGGTCAAGCTCGGACTCTTCCTTTGAAAGTTGATTAATACTCGACGAACACATGCCTTTTTCAATAAAGATTGCGATTTGCATAAGAAATTATATGGTATTTCATGTGGATGTAATCCACGATTGACAGGAAGATGGATTTTTTGAAGTAAAGAGAAGGCAGGTGGAGGGCATTAATTAGTTGTCATCGTTTTCAGACAAGAGGATAGAAAAATAAGGAAGGCAAGACAGTCAAGTCTTCTTATACATTAGAGGCCCGAGACACTAGTGAGAATGGCTTTTGGATGGCTAACGGACCATTTCTCTGTAAAGGGCATATGCTCCATATATTTTATCCACATTCATTCCATTGCATTTAAAAAGTACTTTTAAAAAATAAAAACAAACATGTTCTAAGTCGAGAATTGTTATAAGGTAGAATAATTTAATAATCTTAGAGAATCAAGGATCGCATAATGTGAAATAATTTAATAATCTTACATTTTTCAGCAATATATTTTGTTTGTAGTTTCATTCCATATTTTCCTTTAAATCTTCTGGTTTGCCTGTGATTAAATGTTGAAGGATGATTGTTAAATTCAAAATTTAAAAAGTAAATGAAATCATAGTCATACTTGCTTCAAAACTAGAATGGATTTATACATTCTCTTCCCCCGATGGCATGGTGGTGCGGAAGTCCTTTGTGATCTTGAGGCAATGAACCCTCTGGATGACCAAAGTATTCAAGAGTGAAGAATGAGAGAGCAAAACAAAGAGGGAAATCGATCATGGAAGTTGCACACAGATACGATGTTAATAAATAAACCACCGAGAGCTCACAGTTCAGAGAAAGAAACAGGGGAATCCACATACATGCATTACATAAATAACAAAATAAGTGCAGGAAATGGCAAAGAAAGGAGTGCTTGCACAGCGACAACTTCCCAAGCAAGTTCTACCAACAACACATACTGATAAACTAGTCAAATTTTAGATTTATGATATACACAAGCGATTGGACAACCAGTTTAATACAAAACAAAAAAAACACCCGTCCCCGCCGCCCCCTCATTTTCCTCGATCTTGAGATACCAGACTAAGAATAACAAAGCCAGTTGACCCTGTTTACTTGGAGCAGTAGCCACTTTCTGGAAAATAGATCAAGTTTTTGCCACCATCTTTATCATTTTTTCCCCCTACCCATCCTGTTATAAATGTCTTTAGGTCTTCACCAATTTTGGCTTTGATTTGACCCCTTCTTGGTGGGAGGCTAGCATTTCCTTTCTCCCCTGGGGTGCCATTTTTGTTGTCCATGCTTCTGATCCGAGAGAAAATCAGCAGGGTGTGTTTCCAAGGGATAAGGGAGGACAAGAAAGAAGCTTTGAAAGTCACTGGAGAAGAAGAAAGGAGAAACACAGGCGAGGCATGGCACCACAGGCTGGGGTCTTTATATCCAGGAGATCGAGAGCATGAATATAAAGCCAAATGATCACAAAGTTTAAAGCAGTGTGAACACATAGCACTGTCGAACATAGTGAATCTGTGGTGGATTTGTGTTCGATACAATAACATTCCAAGATGTGGAAGTGGAACCAATCAGGAAATGTTGTCTCTCTGGATCGAATTATATTGCAAGTAAATGAAATAAAGACAAGAATTGACAGAATGACAGAGGATAGAAATATGCAGATAAAGATAAAGACTAGTCATACTACTATGTTGTGGCAGACATCTAACCCTAGCAACCAAACATATATGTCCCTGCTTTACAGCTGCCATCAAAAGACCTGCAGAAACTTCTGAGATTCTAATCCTTAATTCCTTGTCATATTCAAGTGTAGTCAGTAGTCACCCTTTGAAAGGTCAAGGCTTGGTATGCTCGCTGGCACCCAGAGCAAGATTAAAATAAATGCATGCTCGATGTATCTTTTAATTGGTTGCACACTTGCCTCTTGATGCTTTGAAGGGCTCGTCTCATCTCTTAGCTGAAAAAACAAAATCCTATGATATCTTCTCCTGCTGAAGGACACCACATGGGTATACTTAAACAGACTTTCTTCGGAGTCAAGCTTTAATTAATAACTCGCAAATATTGTATTTTATTATGTGTTCACACTGTTGGAGGGGCTTTGGAAAGATGCATTTTGTCTTCTCCTTTTGTTCTTCCTGTCAGTAAGAAATTTAAAATAGCTCCGATTTTTACTGTTAATCCCATCACAAGCCACGATGAATTCGCACAGTTACTTTTTTTTTTCGTTCCTCCAATTTATTTATTTTTGCGTTCTTTTTTTTCTTTAATCCTTGATATTACGCTTATTAGAGATTGATATTACGATGAATCTCTGGTTTGAGAAAAGAAAGAAAAAGTTATCGTATGCCAACAAAGAAGAAAAAATTATTAAAGAAAAAAAAATCAGATAATATTGAATTCGTGAGAAACCTCAGACTATATTGGTGCTTTTCATGGCGCTAAGATGCCGGTCTTGATCTTCTCAGCGAAGTTCATTCACCTAATAAGCAAATGATCTCTTGGAACGAGAGACCTTTTAATATTTAAATTAGTAAATATAGGAGAAGTGAAATTTATATAAAATAAATGTGTATGAAAAATAAGAGTGGGAGCGTGCAGGAAAGAGAGAAATGAAGTCCACTTTGCTTGAGTGTATTCCCTTCTCTCCAGCTTTACCCATTGCTTACCCAGTCAGGGGTGGAACTAGGGGAGGCAAGGGGACCCGGGCCTGCAAAATATTTTAATTTTTTTTTATTTAGTATTTAAATATGAAATATATAATATTTTTTATTTTAAATAAATAAACTTTTGAATAATATATAATGTTATATTAATCTTAGCCTTCCCTGTTACACACCCCAGCCCCCCCCGGGTAATATATATTTTACTAGAAAGTTGAGTATTGGTTAGTACGCTATGTATAACATTTGTGGAGAGGTTGAATCTTGAAAACAAGCTATTCGTGGCAATGGTATTATTAATGATTGTTTTTGAAATAATTTTTTTTATTAAAATATATGTTAATGATATAATTTTATTTTTAAAAAATTATTATTGGTATTAATATATCAAAATATTTGAAAATACTATAAATATATTAATTAAAAATTAAAAAAAAAAAAACAAATAGCCGTTCGAGGTTTATTACTTACTAGAGAAGGTGATATGACTTGTGATGTGTATTAACATGCGTGGACAGCTAGAGAAAAAAATATGTCAGAAAAAAAGAAGAGAGAGAGGTCGAGGGGCAGCCCTTTTTTTCTTTTCTTTCCCTTTCCTCGTACGATCAGCGGATCACTGGTCCAGTTCTCATTAGACAGAAACCAGAAACTGCTGTGGAAATTGCAAGCTTGGCAAGCAAACTAAGAGGTTAAAAGTATGCAATACTAACGAGGGAAGAAATAGTTAGGATCTTCAAAAAGAAGTTATACGGAGAGCCCTTGTTCAAGAATGGAATCATTTGATATCTGTTATTTGCTTTGTGATTTATAAAGATAAAAGACGCAATTATGAATTATTCCTCAAAGATTCCACCACCATTTCTCTTCTGCCTTTTGTTAACTGAAAAGAGTTCTGCAATGCCTTTACCTTCTGCTAACAGCATGGACATTAAAGCAGAAAAAGAAGAAGACAAGAAACAGAAACTCTCGGTAATATATATTAGCAAATTCAGAGATGAATGAAGTTTTATCCCAGAAACGAAACAGACTCGCGTCCAGTCTAGCTCCAAAAACACAAACACCCTGTAAAACTTGGCATAAAATAAGAAAATCAAATTTTATAAATGTATGTTTATAGATGAAATGTGAAACAGCCGGGAATCCAGCAAATGAACCCAGAATTTAAGAAACTCACAATCACCATATAACCTAGCTATATTTAGTTGCAGCAACATTCTTGACCAACCAAGTCCATCTCCAATCCACCTCCTAACTGGCTAAAATGAAGAGGGAGGATATTCCTATTCGTGTGCCTCGAAGTCAATTTATTGAAAATAAACAACGAAAAATAACGGTGAACACAGGTTAAGAAAGCTTAATCTGGTGAATAAGGAAATGAAGCGAAGGAGAAGAATTGGTTGCCACGATCATTTCAAGGTCAAGAATCTGAATGTCCCTCTGAAGTATATGTGCTCGTGGAAGCCGAGCCACCATTTCCATTTCCCTTCTTTGACAATCCAGCCACTGAAACAACATTCTTTACCTTCTGGACCAGCTCCTTGAATATCCTGGCCTTAACTTGACCCCTTTGTGGAGGAACCCTAGCTGATCCTGACCCTTTTGGTCTCTCCTGATACTTATCTTCCATTGTTTAAAATTGTCAAGCAGTAGAAACAGAACACAGAGTCTGTTTTCAAACAGACGAGAATCACAGAACCAAGGCCTGTCAAGGAGCACGGATACTAAGGAGAGTTTTTTTTTTTTTTTTTTTGGCAAAGTCGCTGGTAAAAGAAGAGAAGATGGAGAAAGGGATTATTTGGGAGGGGCAAGGGACTGGTGGGGTATATATGTAGAGTCGAGAGATTATGGTGGGGTATACATGTGGAGCTGAGTGGCAGACGACATAAACCAGTTCAATCAAAAGCATCCACGTAGTGTGGAAATGATTTTTAAACTCGAGATAAATGAATGCTTGAATTCAATTATAGAAGTGGGGATTTTGATGTCAGACAGCTGTTTCTTTGTAGTTATTAAGTGTTTTCTATGGTTTTCTCAGTCATGATTTGATATGGATAGGCCCTAACTCTGGGCAGTATATGAAAATAAATATTTATCATCTTTTAAAAATCCCAGTAGTGGCAACATCGATTTTGTCAAAAACAAAACATTTCTTTGATAGTGGCAGCAGAACCAGTTCCTGGCTCGGTGGCTCCCCTGCCCGAAGAGTCTTCTCATGTATTCTACGCACTTCCTGTGATAGTTTATGAAGCAGCATCTCATGGCTCAAAAGCTTATGGTTTTCAACCAAATTGCACGTCGAGGTGAGGTATGACGACGCCATGGTTGGTCAGTTAGTGCGAAAAAAGAATGTAGCGTAAAAACAATTAATTTAACAAAAACTACAGCTTCCCAGATGACATTTATCAGAACAAACGAGGCACGTGACCTCATGGCTAGGGACTCGAGGCTAAGTAAGGTACGCCATAAAAAAAAAACACAAATATGTTTTTAGGCTGACACTACAGTCTGATGTTTGAGTGAAAATATCTGAGAAAAATAAAAGTACAGTAATTTTTCCAGTCCTGTACTATTAAATAAATATGTAAATATTTTTTCAAAATTAATTATTATTTTATGTATATAAATTTTTAAAATTAATAGTCAAGTTTTAATTCAATTACACTGTCTAAAATATTAAAAAATAAATTTTAAAATATATAAAATTGAAGTGAAAGTAAAAATAAATTCATTATTGAAGTTATATCCTTTGATATTTTTTGAAATATAAATTATATAATCGATTTTGAATCGATAGTGTAATAATCTTTTAACCAAGATAAAATAACAATCTCATGTCAACCGGAAAACAAAGTAATTAATTTTTTTTCTATTTCCATTTCTCCTTCCTTCACTTGATTCTTCATTAGATTAGTATTTTATAAGTTAGACTTTGTAAGTTTACAAGGCTGTGCTCTCACCTTTGTTATTTTTTTTCCTTTGATTTGTTTTTTATTTTTCCCTTACTTTTCTCTTTTTCTTTTCTTTTCTTCCTATTCTACTTCTGCCCAGTCAAAACATATAAAAGGAAGAAAAAGCTGATTTTATTTATTTTTAATGGCAAATAACATTTTTATCCTTAATGAGTCGTTCTATTTTTATTTGACTGTCCTTTTATTTTGCTAGTATTACTAAATTTTGTTCGTCCTAAAATTTTAACCATATTATATTCAATATATTTTAAGATTCCTTTTAAAATTCTAGCTCAATCTGATGGTCGGATTAACAATTACACCTAATAACATAAAACTAGTCAAATTATGATTTTTTATCAAATTTTTGAATTTCTCATTGAAATTTCAATCCAAGCTAAAGTATCATAATTGAAGACTCTACATAAATTTTCAAAACATTTTGATAACTCAATCAAGAATTACAAAATTTGTTTTACATAAAAGTAGCAAAAAAAGATTGATAAAATCTTGACTTTATAGCCCACCCAAGCCTGAATTGGATAAAATGTCGCTGAATATTCGTTGACCATGGGTTGTTCACCAGGTTCATGCATGGAAAACCATAAGTTTCCATCCAAAATTTTCGTTCACTTCAACCACTTTCCACTCAAGCCCTAGTGTGTGAACATGGAAGCATGAGAGCAATGAGCCATTTGACAAATTTGTATCACATTAGCTAGATTAACTTGTTCTGACGTTGAAGGAGAGATTGAAACTACCTGGCGTAGCTAGAACGACGGGGACTTTGATCTTTGGAATCAGATGTCAATAAATTACTTGACCATTGTTCCAGGAAAGGGGAAAAAAATGACAAATTCCTTGGATATATATAGGATAATACTGCAGTGGCAGCTTTGAATTTGAGGATAAGCACCCTTCTGTTCTGTACCTCTGCCAGGCTGGCAGCCCCAAGTGACACGTGGCTTTGGTTTAATTCATGTTCCGTATATTTAACATTGAAAATCAGCGTCACAAGAATTCACCATTGAATTGTCTGCGATGAAAATCTGGCTTCTCTGCAAGGAACCATTCAAAATTTACGAGCTATAAACATAGATCTCCTAAGAAAAGAAACCGTATGTTTCCTTCCGGTAGGGTAATCAATACATTTTGCTCACTTTCTCCTCGAACAAAATCACGTGGTGACGACCGACAGGTCAAGAACATGGTCTTCAAATCTCAACGTGCATCACAGAAGAAGGTCAAGTAAACAGACCTGCCTTGTAACCTGTGACGATCACATTGTTGTTTTCGGTGCTTCCTTGGGCTGTATTGTTTCTAACAGGCTCGAGCCATGACTAAACTGATTTGGGTCCAGATGACAGAACTGTGGCTCTGCGATGGTAGTTGTTATACGTGGAGCTATTGGGCCAGGCTAAGCGATGCCCAGGATAAAAAAAATGAGCACAGGTAATTTTTGGAAGACTCTGTTACAGTGCTGAAATTGTAACAGTGTATGTACTGAAATGAAATTTAAAATAGTTTATGTTTCTCCTATAAAGATTAAAAGGACCGGTTAATAAAATTTTACTGGATGAAGGTACTGAAAACGAGCGTTATTTTCATTTTGATTTTAATGTGTTAATTTAAAAAATAATTTTTAAAATATAAATAAAATATTATTTTAAAAAATAACTATAGCTATACTTCTAAACATTTCTAAACAGACTCTACTAAACACCACGTGATATGCAGTTCCTATCGTTTAAAAGAATTTTTAGGAAAATAATAAATATTATGTTTTAAAGTGGTTTTGTTTAAAAATATATTTAAATAATATATATATTTTTTTAAAAAATTATATTTGATATTAATATATTAAAATAATAATAATATTAAATAAAAATTTCAAATTTTCAACGAATAACATTTTGACTGACCTTAAACCAGGAAGGCTTCCCGTCTGAGAATAGTTACTTTGTAATTCTTGGGCTTCAGACCCTATCTCAAAAATAAAAATAAAAATGCTATCATTTAAAGTGGAGCGCACCTGCTATCATTCTGAATAATAAATGGTTGAACTAAAGTTCCGTTGGAATGGTTATAATTATGTTTTAAAGCATTTTTTATATTAAAATAATATTTTTTATTTTTTAAAAAATTATATTTAAAATTAACACACTAAAACAATCAAAAATATAAAAAAATTAAATTTTAACATTTTTTTTTTAAATACAGAATAGTCACTAACTCATACAGCATAAGGTGTAGGTAATAAACATTCCGGGAATGTGAAGCAACCATCATTTTAATATCATTCTAATGTAGGTAATGTTTGTACTTTGTAGTAGTAATTTATTTTTAAAATATTTTTTATTTATAAATATATTAAAATAATATATTTATATATATATTTATTTATTTTTTAAAATTTATTTTTAACATTACCATGTAAAAACAATTTAAAAATATTAAAAAATTAATTTTAAATAAAAAATTAATGTTTTGATAATAAACTGCAAATCATGTTAACAAATACTACTATAATATTTGATATTACGGTAATAGTTACTTTTTAAAATATTTTTTATTTTAAAATATATTAAAATAATTTTATTTTTATTTTTAAAAATTTATTTTAATATTAACACATTAAAACTATTTAAAAATATCAAAAAAAATTAATTTAAAATAAAATAAAATTCAATTCAAATTCTCTAAAAGGCACAAAGACGAGCAACAGGCTATAAACCGGTAGCCTTGCCCTGTCCGAGAACAGTTACTTTGTAATTTATTGGGCTTTGGCCCCAATCATAAAAAAAAAAGAAAAAAAGAAAAAGAAAGTACTATCGTTTAAACCAAGCATAACCTTAACGTGACGTCGCAATTTAATTACCACGCAAATGTGCAATTAACTCGCGCATCTAACCCGAGTATTGATCCCTGACCTAGGTTCCAAAATCTAAGGTTCTTTTTCTCGAACCCAAACAAACCCCTGGGCTTAGCCTTCCTCCCCCCCTCGCAATTTCCTTTACTTTCCCGGTTACTCCCCGGTTCAACCTCCGATCAGGTAAACCCTAACGTTCTCTCTCCACTAACTATCTATATACTCATGTATAACTACACAAGCAACAACAATCGAAAGACAATGCAGGTCGCTTGGTTCTTATTCCCCGCGTTCCTTTTAGTTTCAATAACTAGTGCTAATTCTAGGGTTTTATTGGCGAGTTAAACTGTGAAATTTGTTATTCTAGGTTTTCTTTTGACAAATTATTGGTTTACAATTAGAGAAAGATGGATCACCACGAAGATGAGAGCCGTGGTGGAAGTGTAACTCCTAGAAAGCAAGACGATGAGGTGCGATTGATGTTTTTGTTTCTGCCAGTTTTAGCATTTTAATCTGTGTGCTTTTATAATTTCTGAATCATGTTAGTTTTTGTTTAACAACAAATATTAGTTTATGATGTTCAAGTTGATTTTTTCATTAGTTTTTGGCTTCAACGAAACTACTGAGAATATGCAGTAGTTGTTGCAATTGTTACCATTTTCTTTTTTGTTTTATTTTTTCAAGCAATGTTGTTAAGAAGACTTGTTTTGTTTGTCAGGAAGCGGTTGCTCGACTCGAGGAAATGAAGAAATCTATCGAGGCAAAAGTTGCTCTTCGTCAAAGCAATTTGAATCCTGAAAGGCCTGGTTGGTTATGTTACGAGAATTTTTAGGGCTGTTTAACTGTTTAGTTGTTACTGAAATGGATAAGCTCACCTGGCAGTGTCTGGTTTTGCTGAATTTTTTTTGAAACTTTTTTTTTTGGTGATTGAAAAGAATAAAGGCTTGTTAGTTGTTTCGTTGTTTTAGCCTGATAGATATGAACAAAAGGCATTAGGCTGATAATGCTGATGATAATAAAAGAGTCTGGAAATAAGGTTTCTTGAAGGCTGATATTAAACACACATTTCTGGGGCTCTGGTCCATTCCTCACCTCCTCCTTATTAGATAATTGAATACGGGACTTTACCTTCATTGTGTGTTGAGTAATCTTTTGTAAGTGCAGATGACTCTATTTGTTCTGTTGATTTATTATTTTTACTGATTTTTTATCTTATGTAATGGGTAGAAATTCCTTGGCGCATTGCCTCTTTACTATTGATGTTGTGTTATTCTGGCTATCCAAAAATGAATGTTTGACCTTATCAAATTTGGTAGGGTTTTTATAGTGTCTGATTGAATCCATGTTGGTTATGCTCTGATGTTTTTCCCCTTAGCACCACTACTGTTTATTAGGATCCAGAGAGGATGATGTTTTTATTCAGAATGTGCTGCATGACGTTGCCACAATAGGATGTAGTAGGAGAGAGTGGGCATGCTCATGCAGGTAGAGATTGGTTGGTGCTTCTCGTATAGGGCTACATTCACGAGATGGTTATAGAAAAAACCATCTAGAAATCAAGGAATGGTGGTAGCATTTTGGTGATGGCGTGAAAAGGGTAAGGAACTAAGGACAGTGAGAGGTGATCATATTTGTGACAGAATATTTCAATGGCGGTAATGATAATCAATGTGATGCAAAGGATGATTAGTAGTGGTGATAGGTTTTGACATCATGCTTTCTGTAGTAAGTCATGAAATGCAACCTTCTTTTAGTATCAATAGGATTTTTAGTAAGTCTAGTAACAGCATTGCTGTTGTGCTGGCTGCCGTGGTGGCATTACAAGATGTAAGAAATGATGGCAAAGGGCTGACAATTTTGTACTGTTGGAATTTAAAAAATGACAGCATCATAGACTGAATTTAATTAAAGACTTAGGAAATATTCTTGAGCTTTCTAGTTTAATCCACAATGTCTAAAAATCTTCCCCTTTTCACTCCAGGAATGGATATTCTTGAACTCATGAATCCTTTTTTAAGGTGAATTATGCTTTAAATTCTTTCATAGACGTGCAATCTTAGTGGAGAGAGTTCTCTTGTGGTTGGGTTTTCTAAAACTTGCTAGAGAGACTTCGACAGATACACTCTGTTCTTCATACCTGACTAATACCCCCAGATATTTTAAAGATGGCTCTAGTCTTTAATTCGAATATAGCTGCCATGTTTTTTTTATATAAAAAAATCTAATGCCTTTTGATTCCAGCTGGATTCACAATCTTTCATCCTTTTGAAAGTGATTTGAGTCTTTTACTGTATGCTGCTATGTTTCAAACAAAAAGATACCTTCTGTATTAATTCTAGAATGCAGGAGAGATTGATACAATTTACCACCGTTACCAGATTCAGGATTTCTCAGGACACTGGATTCCAGCATTAAGCGCAATACTGCTGTTATCAAAAAATTAAAGCAGATAAATGAAGAACAGAAGGAAGGACTGATGGAAGATTTGCGAAATGTGAACCTTAGCAAATTTGTCAGTGAAGCTGTGACATCCATTTGTGATGCAAAACTTAGAACTTCTGACATACAAGCAGCTGTTCAGGTAGCTTTTAAAATTGCGAGCAAAATTTTTTTTTGGGTTTGTCCGTTTGTGGATATGATTCACTAGCTGCGGAACATGTTTTTGGCAAATCAGTGACATGTCTTTAGGGATCACCTTTTTAGTGGCTGGATAATGGTAATTATATTAAATTGTATTCAAGCTATTGCTTATTCATTCAATTTGGGACTGTGAACTGGGCTATTGCATGCCTAAGATCATGAAAATATCTGAAGTGGTATGTTATAAAACAGTCGAATGCTTACAGTAAGTTTTTCAGAAGCATGCTGTAAAAGTATATATTGCACTATCACCAAGTAGCACTTTGGCAACCTTGTCATTGTCCAACATGCACTTATTTGCTTGGCTTATTTGTCCTGTTTTTCTTTGTTTTGAATCTGCTTTAGGTTTTTACTGTGTTTTGCAAATTTCTTTGATTGTTTCAAGTTTCTGGATTAGTTAATTAATGCCTTGCTTGTAGTGCTTTGTTCTCATGTTCATATACCTATAAATTTTGATGGGTCAAGTCTGTGATAATTCTCAGCTAGCAGGGACTTTGCAAAACTCTCAAGGGACAAGAACTAGTTATGTGTAGCATTATACCGTAACTTGCAAGTTTTTTCTGTTCATTGAAAACTGCATTTTACTACGAACTTTTTGTATGAAGTCCACATGGTATGTTTATAATTTTGTCTGCCCTTCTGAACTATTTTAACACTTGCTTTTCTTGGAAAGATCTGTTCATTGCTTCATCAACGGTACAAAGACTTCTCGCCAAGCCTGGTACAGGGGCTCTTAAAGGTCTTTTTTCCTGGAAAATCAGGGGAAGACTTGGACGTGGACAAGAACTCAAAGGCTATGAAGAAGCGAAGCACCTTAAAACTGCTTTTGGAACTTTACTTTGTTGGAGTTACAGAAGACAGCAGTATTTTCATCAATATTATTAAGGATCTTACTAGCATAGAAAACTTGAAGGACAGAGATACTACTCAGACAAATTTGACTCTCCTTGCTAGTTTTGCTCGACAAGGAAGAGTTTTTCTGGGGCTTTCCCTATCTGGACAAGAAACCCAGGAAGAGGTGCTGCTTCTTTTTTTTATTCTTTCTCTTTCAATCCTCTCTGCAGAACCTGGTTAATTGTAAAGATATATTGTGTGATACTGAGTTTATCTTACTCGTGCAAGCACCTTTTTTGGTGGTAATTTCTATCTCATTTACTTTTACAATTCACATTTTTTTTGTTTTCAGGTCCTTTAATTTACATTGCCAATCTCATTCTAGTTTGCATTTATCTTAGCCCTGATTAGCACCTTTCTTTTATTTGTGATAATATCTATCTCATTTACATGTACTATTCACATTATTTGTTGTCTTTAGATCTTTTAAGATTACTTTGTCAATCATGTTTTAGTTTGCCTTACATTCTGACATTTCTCTGCAGTTTCTCAAGGGCCTTAGCATCACCACTGATCAAAAGAAAATCTTCAGGAAAGCCTTTCACACATATTATGATGTTGTCGCCGACCTACTTCAGTCAGAGCATGCTGTAAGATTTTTACCGCCTTTAGCTGTTTATTTTAGTCCAACTTTGCAATCTTAATTTTTCCGGGCTCTTGTCTGAATGAGGAACTTCGTTTCTTTCCATTCATCTCTTTTTATACTTCTATTTTCTAAGATGCCAGTAAATGATGGATTTTTATCTCTTAACAGTCACTTCGTCAAATGGAGCATGAAAATGCAAAGATGCTGAATGCTAAAGGAGAGCTGAGTGATGATAATGTTTCATCATATGAAAAGCTGCGAAAATCTTATGACCAATTGTACCGTAATGTGTCATCGTAAGTTTGCTTGTCAATGTCATTTTCTTTTTGTATTTATTCTGTGGTGACTAGATAAGTAGACTCCATTCAAGCAGCAGGACGTACATTGTAACAATTAAAGCATGCCATATTTCCAAGTGAATTTTCTCTCTCCTGCTGCTCCTTCCTTTACATCTGCCTTTCTGAATCCTACCTTTCTACCTTATTACTTGATATCACAACCATTATTATTGTACTTGTTCTTAATTTCTTGAATGATGATTTTGTATAAAGGTTGTTTGTGTGAAATTTAATTCTGATTAAAAAAGATACGCCTCTTCGGACATATCAAAAGATTATCTCTTTAACTAGACTGCAAATGGAAGTTTGTCAAACCAATGTGCTGTGGTCATTTGTTGAATGAAGTTTCTGGGGCTGAAGATGAGAAAAGCCATTGCTGGGAGGCATAAAACTTGGTGCTGAAACCAGTGTGCAGAGTAGACTTTTTGATTTTTCTGGTGTCAATTGTTTAACTTGCATAGCTAAGCAAGACATATCATTTCATGTTTCTCATTTATAAATGTTTACCTGAAAGTTCTTTGTTGCTTGCTGGCTTTGGTTCATAGCCTCGATTTTCACTTCAATCTCAACTTGCAAGAAAGCTTGTAAGCTAATTAACAACTTGTCAAGAATTTTTTAGAAACTTTTAAGTAGAGGATTTCCGATGCTGAGAATTGTGTAATTGCTGGCTTTCCTATTATGGGCCTTAGAATTGAATATAGGCTCTTGATAAAAAAAAATTATGACATGTGTAGTGTTGATGAATTTGTAGCTGCAATTAAGTGCTCTGCCCTCCTCTTTCTTGCTTGGGTTAATGCTTTGGTTGATTCTTCCTGGTTGCACATAGCGGTACTTGTATTCTAGGAGGCTATAAAGTAATCCCCTTCAGCTTGCATCATCTGTATTATGTGCTGATGGCTTTTCCCTTGACATATAATTTCTTCATATCAGTTTAGCAGAAGCACTTGATATGCAACCTCCAGTGATGCCAGAAGATGGTCATACAACTAGGGTTACTAGTGGGGAGGACGCTTCATCAACTGCAACAGGGAAAGATACTTCTCTCCTTGAAGCTTTGTGGGATGATGAAGATACTAGAGCCTTCTATGAATGCTTACCAGATCTCAGGTTTGTTGTGGCTAGACAATCTTCAAATCAAGTTAAAAGAATGGTGTCAGTCTTTAAAAATACATTTTATATTAAACTTAATTCTGATTACCTTAAATACAAAATTTGCCAGCTTGAAACCTAAGGTGGATTTATATATGTTCCTTTCAGAGCATTTGTTCCAGCAGTATTATTGGGAGAGGCAGAGCCAAAAGCAAATGAGCATTCTGCGAAGACTCAAGATCAACCAAGTGTAAGGGATTAAAACTCATATATTTTATAACAGCTTTGGTTATTCCTGACTTAACCATGGTATATGGCAACAATTGCTGAAGAACAAATGAATATGATGACTTTTGGTGTGAATTTTTATAGTAGCTTGTGAATTATGGTAATCGTTTTGCACGACTCATTAAAACTTGTGTACTTTGCAGTTAAATGGGTTGAAGTAGGGTTTATACTAGGTTTGGGCCTTTTGTGGGCCCTTCTATCTCCCTTCTCTTCTCTGAAGTGAGCTTCTTGTTGCTTCTAAACTTACATGTATTCCAGGCCTTTTGAGGTGTATTTGTTCTGTTCTAGGTTGCTTTGATAGTTCTTCTGTGAAAATGTTACTTCTACACTCACACAAAAGAAGTTTATATCTTATTCTATGCATTGATGTCTTCATTTATTTAAAGGAGCTGGCACCTGAATCAGATCAAGGCCAACCCACCCAAGATATGGCAGAGGTTTCTGCAGAGTCTGGCCCTTTGCAGGAGGGAAAAAGTACAGAGAAGGGGAAGGATAAGGAAGAAAAAGATAAAGAAAAGGTGAAAGATCCTGAAAAGGAGAAAGGGAAAGAAAAAGATGCAGAGAGAAAAGGAGAAACTGAGAAGGAGAAACTCAAAAGTCTTGAAGGGACTAATTTGGATGCTCTGTTACAGAGGCTGCCTGGTTGCGTCAGCCGTGACCTAATCGATCAATTGACTGTAATCAGACTGCTTTTTTTCTTCTTCTTTTTTTCTGAATTGGTGCTTCACATATATTTCAGGAACTATGAACCTTTATACTTAAGATCTCATTTTTTTTTTTTAACATGCTGTTTCAGGTAGATTTTTGTTATCTAAATTCAAAGTCAAGTCGGAAGAAGCTTGTAAGGGCATTATTTAATGTACCCAGGACATCTCTAGAACTGCTTCCATACTACTCACGCATGGTTGCCACACTCTCAACATGCATGAAGGATGTCTCTTCCATGCTCTTACAAATGTTAGAGGAGGAGTTCAATTTCTTAATAAATAAAAAGGTCTGCTTTTGATGTGTTTCATTGAAGCAAGAATGGCTTGGCTTGTTATTCTTGTCAGTGTTTTGTTACTGGCATTCACTTTCAGCCTGTAAATATTATGATTGGAGTTTCAAATTGTAAATTTTCTGTAGGATCAAATGAATATCGAGACAAAGATCAGGAATATTAGATTTATTGGAGAGCTCTGCAAGTTCAGAATTGCGCCAGCAAGCACTGTTTTTAGTTGCTTGAAGGTCTGTGTAGTGGCTTATTCATTTATAGTTTTGCTTTTAATTGTCTTCTACTCTATTGCCTAGATGAATTTGAAATTAATATATGGTCTGTTGAGATCTGAGATGGTACTTTCATCATGTTTCATTTTATTGGACTGTGCTTATACCTTGATGCTTGTGTTTCCTACAGGCTTGTTTAGATGATTTCACTCACCATAACATTGATGTTGCTTGCAATCTTCTTGAGACATGTGGCCGTTTTCTGTATCGTTCTCCTGAAACTACTGTACGCATGGCTAATATGTTGGAGATACTTATGCGCTTGAAAAATGTCAAGAATTTGGATCCTCGGCATAGCACCCTTGTAGAAAATGCTTATTATCTGTGCAAGCCACCTGAAAGGTCTGCACGAGTGTCTAAAGTCCGTCCTCCCTTGTATCAGGTGTGAATCATTTTATAGCGCCATCTTTTCAATGTTTTTGACTTTAGATATATTTAATCAATGATTTCTCTGTGCAGTATATCAGAAAATTACTATTCTCCGATCTAGACAAGTCTTCCATTGAGCATGTGCTCCGGCAACTTCGTAAATTACCATGGAGTGAATGTGAGGCATATCTTTTAAAGTGTTTTATGAAGGTCCATAAAGGGAAATATGGGCAAATTCACTTGATTGCTTCTCTGACTGCTGGCTTAAGCCGTTATCATGATGAATTTGCAGTGGCAGTTGTTGATGAGGTTTGCTTCTTTCATTTCAGAAATTTAAGTTGTTCGTATTTCATATTGTTCCTTGAAAGATAATATCATAATATCATTCTTTTATTTTCTCCCTTTTTTGCATGATAGCCAAGTTGGCTTTTTATGTTTTTCTAATGGCATTTTGATAATGGAAGTTGAGGATTTGCAAGCTACACCATTCAGATGTTTTATTGGGGAAAATATTCTAGTCTGAGGAACTGGTTGCCATTAAACATTTTTCCCTCCATATGGCTTCTTTTCAGGAATAACAAAAAAAGATTTAAATTCTATTGTTGTAGTTTTGAGAATTTGATACCAATAAATATGGAATAATGGGAGTAGTTTTGAATATGGATAATCGTAGAAGAAAGTGGAACTTTTATCAAAAATAATTTTGCTTGGTGATGTGAGAGTGTTTCGCTTCTCATGTAGGCAGTCTTGATATCTGAGATTTAGTTAGTCATGGATAACTTGTGTAATGGTTTTAGGGATGTCTTTAATAAAGCAATAGTCATACTTGATAGCACGGCTGATAGATGGTGGTGGGTGTTCTAGTAGATGCTTATGTCCTCATTTTCTCACAATCTAAAAGAGACCAATGCTGGCACTTCTAACTGTAGAGTGTTACACTTGTCCCATTATCAACAGGAGCATGGCTTTTGGAAGACACCTTAAATATGTTTTTCCATAACCTTCCCCTTCAAAACTAACCTTACTTCCCTCTTTCTTTCTTATGATTACTTCTTGGCTATTATCTATTCACGCCACCTTTACTTCAGCCTATCTGAAACAAAAAATAGTCTTTGAAACTAAAACGATTTCTTCTACAATCCACATTCTTGAATAAATTGCAGACAGCTGTGCAAATCTGTCTTGTATGGCAGTGATGTTTTTAAGATGTGGAATGTTCTGAATCCTCATTTGCTAGCATCTTTGGTCATGGGTATATTGTCATAGACTCCAACGCATTAAGTTTGCATGTGAGTACATGAATGTGTACAGCTGTTTTTTAATCTATAACAATTTACTCTTGGTGTACAGGTTTTGGAGGAGATTAGGCTTGGGCTGGAACTAAATGACTATGGGATGCAGCAGAGGCGCATAGCCCACATGCGATTCTTGGGGGAACTATACAATTATGAACACGTGGATTCGTCTGTGATTTTTGAGACGCTGTACTGGATCCTTGTGTTTGGTCATGACACTCCAGAGGTGTGGGCTATAACAAATTCATTGTTTTTATATAATAAAAGATTTTAGGAGAAGACAAATGATCAATATAAACCAGTTTTATGCATATGATAATTTTATATAGGTTCATCTTTGATGAAAGACATGATTCTATTGTCTGACAACTGATCATCTGACCAGATTTTTATTAGGAGTCATTTGAAATGCAAATGAAGTTACACATGTATCTACTCCACTATGGTTATTAATTACACCATACACTCAAATATGGACTGCTTACTCAGAAAAGTAGGAAATTAACAGCATTTATTCCTGAAGCATGTGATGCTTCCATTTTTAGCACTAATAATATCTGTTCCAAGTGCTAATATATTGCTCTTTCTTTAATTACTTTTTGTGGTGAAATTTATGATCTAGTTTTTGCTGCTTATATTACACTTTTCTTGCTTTATGATATGCTTTTGATTATTCATGTTACTAGCAAGACATGCTAGATCCACCAGAGGATTGTTTCCGCATCAGGATGGTTATCACTCTTCTGGACACTTGCGGACACTATTTTGACCGAGGCTCTTCTAAGAGGAAACTTAATCGGTTTTTAATGCACTTTCAGAGGTATATTCTCAGCAAAGGTTTGCTACCTCTTGATGTTGAATTTGATTTGCAGGTCAGTTGTGCATCTCTTTATACTCTCTCTTATCATCTTGTTTAACTGTAAGGTTCTTCTAATATAAGAGGATTGGAACTCAAGAGTAACAATTTTTTTATGTTCAACAACATTGCTATATTGTGGAATGACAAAATTATGCCTTTGGCTTAAGTAGATATTGCTTTTTAAATAATTCAAGAATATTCTTCCTTGGGTGCAGATAGGGAATGGACATGCTCTGTGCAATATACTTTGATTTGATGCAAGATAGGAAAGCCATTATGATTTATTTGGTTGGCTCATAATAAGATATTATGAAATGCAAGAATGTTGTGATTTTTTGTTGAATACAAGTGATACAAACTCAAAAACTATTTTATCACTGAAATGCACAACTCGCATGTTCTTCAATAGACTTTGCACTTGAGAGTTGTTTGGCTTTAGGACTAATTGCAACCTATATTTTGATATTTATTTTCAACTTTTCTATCATTGACATGCCTGGGTATGTCTTCTCTCAACAAAATACAGTGAACGATAGAAATAATTGACGCATGACCAAGTAATTTTCTTTCTTCAGCCCTAATTGAAACGAAAGGGAACAATAGAATGGAAGGCATTCTGCTTTGAATGCACTATCTGTGAAATGAAACGATAAGTTGGAAATTAATCAGGCAAGGCTATTTGTTATATTAAGCTGCACTTGGTTGGGACATTTACTATCATCTCCAAATTGTAGAGGCAACTCCATCATGCAACTATAAGAAATTTAATTGAATTTTTTAAGGAGCTTCAGCTTGAGTTATGGAAAGAGAATTGTCTTTTTATTCCATTTCATTTGGTTTTTAGTCAGATTGCAGCACTTTTTGTGGCAAGTCTCGTGCTTATGAAACTGATCTATCTTTTCTTTTGGTGTTATTTCTGTTTGCTTATGGAGCTAATTTAAATAGCTTCATCTTTCATGTTAGTTTGCGATGTGCTCATACATTGAAGGCATTTGCAGGACTTATTTGCTGAATTACGTCCAAATATGATACGGTATTCATCAATTGAAGAAGTCAATGCTGCTCTTATAGAACTCGAGGAGAATGAACGAACTGTCTCAACTGACAAGTTCAATAGTGAAAAGCACTCTGACACTGACAAACCGTTATGTAGGACTACTTCCAGTACCATCTCTGCTAATGGACAAAGCATTTTGAATGGGAATGAGGAAAATGGATCGCATGAGGACATTGGTGGCAGTGACACTGATTCAGGCAGTGGCACCATTGACCAGGATGGACATGATGAAGAAGAGTTAGATGAAGAGAATCATGATGGTGGGGTTGACACAGAGGATGAGGATGATGATGGGGATGGACCTGCTTCTGAGGAGGAGGATGAAGTCCATGTTAGACAAAAGGTTGCAGAGGTGGACCCTCTTGAAGTAGCCAGTTTTGAGCAGGAACTGAGAGCTGTAATGCAGGCAAGATTCAGATTATTGTTTTTTTTTTCTCACAATTGCATGTGCCTCCCTGTCAACCGTGAATACAATATACACGTGCACACATGTGAATGCCCCCACAGTGCACTGTATATATATGAAAACATTTTTTGCGGTTCGAAAAGACTCTTTAAACTCTAGGTAAGTAGTCATGATGTTGTCTGTCTACATTTTGACGAGGACAATTGCATAATGTTTCGAGACTGATATTTGAAAACTTTGAGATGCCGAGGAAATTGTGATTGCTGCCATTTGCAAATAATTGATTCTGGAATTGAACTTCTATAATTTCTGAAGAATTTAATGGGAAACCTTGTAACTCCTGTTATTTCAATTGTGGGTGCAGGAGAGCATGGAGCAGCGCAGGCAGGAACTCCGTGGTCGACCGGCATTAAATATGGTGATACCCATGAACTTGTTTGAGGGGTCTGCTAAGGATCATCATGGAAGGGCGGTTGGAGGGGAAAGTGGTGACGAGGATGAGGATGCTGGAGGAAACAAGGATGTTCAGGTGAAAGTGCTTGTGAAGCGTGGGAATAAGCAACAAGCAAAGCAGCTGTACATTCCTAGGGATTGCTCTCTTGTGCAGAGCACAAAACAGAAAGAAGCAGCTGAGTTTGAAGAGAAGCAAGACATCAAGAGGCTGGTGTTGGAGTATAATGATAGAGAGGAGGAGGAGAATAATGGATTGGGGACTCAGACTTTGAATTGGATGCCAGGTGGTACCAGCAGAGTTACCAGCCGTGGCAGCACATGGGAAGGAAGTGGTGGAAGAGGCACTGGATCACGTTACCGGCATCATCATCATTCAGGTAGTGGACTCCATGGCAGAAGAAGGTGATGTTGGAGAGGAGGGAGTGATTTGTTTGACTTGCTGGAACTTTTATGAGACAAGGCAGTGGAGTCGATTGCAGAAGAAAGAAGGATCTTTAAAAAAAAACAAAGAAATTGATTGAATTTTTTTTTTTACTCGGATATATAGATTAACACCGGTTCTCCCTCCGAGTCGAATAGTGTGCATTATGCCTTGAGGTCGGTGCTGAAGGATAATTGCAATCACATCCTCAATTTGGTGGTGGAGAAGCTATCCCTTGTAGCAGGAAGAATTCTGTTCCCCTCTATCGACAATTTTGCAAGGTTGATATCTGGGGTTTGTTGTTGGGAGTTGAGAGTGTTTGATGATTTGCAGAGCTAAGTTATGCAAAGGATTGTTATGTATGGAGTTGCAGTGTGGACGTTCTGAAGCATGCATGCGGGGTGTAGTTGTAATTAAAGCCATGTGCATATTCCTAATTGGTCATGTCTGTTTCTTCCACTGTATAGATGTGAAAGTCTGCCTTGTATGGCTTGTTCGGTGTTTTAGGCCGTATTACTGATTCGTGGTTTGTGTGATGCCGCCCCAGCCAAGGATAAAGTATGCCATACCTTAGTTTTACTGGTCTCTTTAGTCATGAAAAACTATTCTCTCTTTTCTTCTTCTTTTTCCTTTTCATTTAAAAAAAAAAATTGTCGTCCAAGACTCTCAAGATTGATTTCTCGTCTCTCTTTCCTCGAATAGTCAGGGACTGGATATGCAATTTAACAAAAGTATGGCCAGCCTGCTAACTATTATGGGCTTTATAATCCAGCCCATTGACACAATTATTGATTGAGCCTCAGCACATGCTTTTTTGGAAGCTGGGGACGGAATTTTGGCTTTTAAAGTGATTTTTACATGAAAAATATTAAATTAATATTTTCAAAATAACTTCGATATGTTATATTAAAAATGAAAAAAAAATCTTGATACGGAAAATTATCTTACACTATAATACCTTGTGTTATCAATGTAACTCACGTTGGCATGCACATATCCCAACCCAACAAAACCAAGAGGCTCAGGTCGGTTAATATTTTTTTTTTAAAAAAAAAAGGAATGTGAATGTGAATTTTTTTCTCAAAGGTTGGTGTGGCTGGTCCTGGTCATATAATATTACAAGCATGTTGCTGGCTATTCGAGGCAAAACCTGCAAGATTATCTATATTGTTTTTATTTGTGATTTCAGATTCTAGAGATCAGGTTCTCGCCAGTACCGCAGACAGTGCGGCAGATACGAGGAGATATTATCATGGTTAATGAAATGACCTTGGAGTTTGTAATGGAAATGTGATGCTAATAGCGCAACAGTAAAGAAACTGCTGGACAAACATTAAAAAATAAAAATAAAAACGTAAGAGTAGCCTAGCATCGAATTCATCCACTTTACCCCACATTTTTATTCGTTTCTTCCTTTCAAGCAGGATCTAAGGCAACGACGATCAGATACCAAAACTCATCTTCGCTCTTTACTTTCCGATAAAAAAATATTATATATATATCGTACCATTTAAGTTCTCATTCTCAAAGATGGAAAAGAGTGGGTTTTTGTAGACCCTCAAGTTCTACCTCCTAGCTGCGTGCTAGGAGCAAGCAAGACTGATGCCTGACAAGAACGCCACTGAAAAGCATTGTGAAGTAGTAGAATACTCTGGAAAATGAAAACTTGGGAGAACAAACCCTATTCTTAAAAAGAGATGTACATCTCCAAGTAAGTAACCTTTTCAAAGGCTACAATGTTACTTTCTTGTAAGAAAACGTATAAATTATCCAGTTACTGATCTAGTTGATGAGTAAAATATTCCCAGTGGAACATCCTGGATTAAAATATTTCCTTAAATGGTACTTTCCTGGAGACTTGTCCAAGGTGGTTATTGCTCAAAGGGTTTCCCTTTAAAAAGTGAAAAGCAAAGCAATAAGAGCTTTCTTGTTAGGAATTTGGTTCTCCGACAATATAGTCACTATAAACATCATCGAAATACATCATTGGACCGCGTTAATCTAGTTTGATGATTGCGTGCCTCTTCTTCAACAGTAAATGTGGGATCTCCTCTACGGCTCTTATTTATTTTCATCATATTTATGGGACAGCTCTACTTGCGAGTCCCGTCCTCTCAGACCTAAATTACTAATTCTGGAGGTGTTTCTAAGAGCATTTTAAAAAAAATAGAGTCAAAATACAAAATAAAATAAAATATTATTTACTATTATAATCAACAGTGTTGATAAACATGGGAAAATAATATTTTCCTCCTTTTAGTTTTATACTTAATATAAAATCATTGCGGAAATCACAACAAAAATTCCTACGAGTTCTTGTGGAAAGAATAACATTTCGAGACCTGAAGGCATCGTAGAAAATGTTAAATCAAAAGGACTGGCAGCATTGTTTTTTTTTTCGGAAATAGGTTACTCTAAATTAAATGGAGTGGTGGCTTGAGGTGGAGCATTTAATTTGTTATCCAAGAAGATAATTACTCCCGAATCTCCTAATTTTAGTGTAAACAGCATTTAATTGAGTATATAGAAAAGGTCGGCTTAGTTCTAGTACATGTTTTAACTGCTAAATTTAAAAAAAAAAAACAATAATAAAAGGACTCCGATCCCCTCTTTTTTCCACGTGACCCCTGCTATTTCATTTCGGGCCAGGTGCTTGTTTTTTCCACAATGCACAGACAAACAGTTAAAATCGTGTAAATCATGGGTGTTCGTCATATATATATAGAAGAAAAAAAAAGTAAGAATGTATTTGTTTTTTCATTTAAAAAATGTTTTTGAAATTTTTAATTTTTTTGCTTTAAGTTAATTTTATTTTTTATATAATTTTAGGATATTAAAACTAAATAAAAAAAATTAATATGTTTTTAAATAAAAAATAACTGTTTTCTTGTCAATTTTCCGACGTCGAATTTTTATTTCTGCGATAATACTAATGGGAGAAAAGGTCGGCAACAACCAGACAAAGTCACAGATACGGCAGTACTATTTGAGATTTCGGAATCGTTTTTAAAGACAAAAATCATAAGCCAGCCTCTCGTGGATACCATCTATTTGTGTGTTTGTTAATAATACCTTTTTAAAATGTATTTTAATTGAAAATATATTAATACATTGTTTTCTTTTATTTTTATTTGAACTTTAACCTATCAAAATCATAAAAAATATATTGATTTAATTTTTTTTTAAGATGAAAAACAAAAAAAAATACTAAATATAAACTATATCAAATCTTAACTTAAAAATCGGCAGAAAAAAATCATGATCCATATTAAAGTTTGGTAGGAGGAAAATCATAAACCACGTATTCAACTAGTTGTTAGACTTAGTCTTAATAATTTTAATAAGTGTCCTAGTTATTAGGACAGTGTTGTTAGCATTTGATATTCTGTTTTAGTTTTACCTATTCTTAAGCAAGGATCCACATCTTCAGGGTGTTGAAGACGTGAACTTATTTTTAGCTGTTTCTGTTGTTTCTTGTTCTGGCTATTTAAGCCTTAGTCTCATTTGATCAATTTATTGTATTATTCTAAGCATCCTGTGTGAAAGAGTAATATACATCAGTTTTTATCATTTGGTATCAGAGCCTAAAAGGGGACCTGATTGTGTGGGGGTGTGAGCAAGTATAGAGTGTGTGATAGTAAGAGCAAACACGAGTGTGAGTGAAAGTGTGTGAGAGTGAAAATCAAACACAGTGTGTGAGACAAAACAAAAGGGTGAGAGTGAAAATCAACACAGAGTGTGTGAGAAAAAAAAAAAAAGAGGAGAAAATCGAGATGTCAACCGCAGACAAATTCGTGCAGCCTTCCATTCCGAGATTTGATGGCCATTACGATTTCTGGGCAATGACAATGGAGAATTTCCTTAGGAGCAAGGAGATGTGGAATCTTGTGGACGAAGGGATTCCAACACTGGCTGTTGGAAATGCAGCAGCAAGTGAGGCACAGAGGAAGAGTGTAGAGGAGATCAAACTCAAAGACTTGAAAGTTAAAAATTTCTTGTTTCAAGCAATTGACAGGGAGATTTTGGAGACAATTCTCGACAAGAGTACATCAAAAGCTATTTGGGACTCAATGAAGAAGAAATATCAAGGGTCCACAAAGGTTAGAAGAGCACAACTTCAAGCTTTGAGGAAGGAATTCGAGTTACTAGCCATGAAAGAAGGAGAGAAAATTGACAGCTTCTTGGATCGAACTCTAGCCTTGGTTAACAAAATGAAAACAAATGGTGAGGCGATGGAACAAAGCACAGTGGTGGGTAAGATACTTAGATCATTGACTCAAAAATTTAACTATGTTGTTTGTTCAATAGAGGAGTCAAATGATCTTAAGTGTCCTGAGTATTGATGAATTACATGGAAGCCTGCTTGTCCATGAACAAAGGATGCAAGGACAACAAATAGAGGAACAGGTGTTGAAAGTCGCATATGATGAGAGATCAACCAGAGGAAGAGGCAGAAGCATGTATAGAGGAGGACGAGGTAGAGGACGAGGCAGACAAACATCCAACAAGGCTCTGGTTGAATGTTTCAAATGCCATAAATTGGGACACTTTCAATATGAGTGTCTTGATTGGGAAAAAAAGGGCTAATTACGCTGAGTTGGATGAAGAAGAAGAACTCCTTTTGATGTCTTACGTTGAACTTCACAATTCGAAGAGAGAGGTCGTATGGTTTCTTGATTCTGGTTGCTCTAACCATATGACAGGAAACAAACAATGGTTTGTGGAACTAGATGAAGAATTCAGTCACTCGGTGAAACTTGGAAACAACCTCAGAATGCTAGTGGAAGGGAAGGGCAACATCAGACTTGAAATAGAAGGTATAACTCAAGTAATATCAGAAGTTTACTATGTTCCTGAATTAAAAAATAATCTATTGAGCATTGGCCAGTTGCAAGAGAAAAATTTGACTATTTTGATGCAAAATGGAGAGTGTAGAGTTTATCATCCTAGAAGGGGTTTAATTATGCATACACAAATGACATCAAATAGGATGTTCGTAGTATTGGCAAATATTGTGCTGCATGCATCATCTACTTGTTTAAATGTGAGCAGCAATCATCTCGGTGATTTATGACATAAAAGATATGGCCACCTAAGCTTCACAAGTCTGAATTTACTGCAACAAAAGGAACTTGTCCAAGGACTTCCAAAGTTTCAAGTGCCAACCTCTGTGTGTACAAGCTGCATGAAAGGAAAACAGCACCGAGAAATTATTCCAAAGAAAAGCAATTGGAGAGCAACACAGCAGCTGCAGCTCATACACTCAGACCTTTGCGGACCTATCACTCCGGAATCACATGGCAACAAAAGGTATGTGTTGACCTTCATTGATGACATGAGTAGAAAACTTTGGGTGTATTTCCTGCATGAGAAAAGTGAAACTTTCATCACATTCAAAAGTTTTAAAAATGTTGTGGAAAAAGAATCTGGTCTATCTATTGCTGGGTTAAGAACAGATAGAGGAGGGGAGTTCACCTCCAAAGAATTCACAGAATTTTGCAGAATTGAAGGCATTAAAAGACAGTTGACAACAGCTTACACTCCTCAACAAAACGGAGTTGCGGAGCGCAAAAATCGTACAATTCTAAACATGGTACAATGTCTGCTAGAAGAGAAACAGATGCCTGCTCGTTTTTGGCCAGATGCTGTGAAATGGACATGTCATATCCTCAACCGAAGCCCAACCTCTGCTGTAAAGAATAAAACACCAGAAGAATGCTAGAGTGGAGTTAAGCCTAATGTTGATTATTTCCGAGTGTTCGGATGCATAGGAAATGTGCATGTATCAAATCCACAGAAGCTGAAATTGGATGCCAGGAGTCAAAAGTGTGTGATGCTGGGGTATAGTGAAGAGTACAAAGGATACAAGATGGTTGATCCCATAACAAAAAAAAGTGATAGTTAGCAAAGATGTTGTGTTCGAAGAAGAGCAAAGCTGGGAGAAGAACAGAAGAAGACAAGAATGATATGCTTGATTGGGGAGAAGTTGATGCAGACATATATGCCTCCAGTGATGAAGAAAATGAAACTGAAGAATCACTAGAAGAAGGAGAATCCAGTCAATCCAATGATACTGCAATATCTCACGGTAGCATCCCCATTAATGCTGCAGCACCTGCTCTGCCCGAGAGAAGAGTCACTCGAGCTTCAGCCTATCTTCAAGACTACATAAGAGTGGAAAACTTTGAAGCAGAAGAAGAGGTACAAAGTTTTTCATTGTTTATGGTTTCCGCTGATCCTATTTATTATGAAGAAGCTGCAAAAATGAAACAATGGAGGGATGCAATGGATATGGAGATTGGTGCAATCTTAAAGAATGAGACCTGGGAGCTTGTTGATGCACCAAAGCAAGCAAAAATAATTGGAGTAAAGTGGGTTTATAAAACCAAGTTAAATGAAAATGGAGAGGTGGACAAATGCAAGGCTCGGCTTGTGGCAAAAGGATATGCACAAGAGAAGGGTGTAGACTACAATGAAGTTTTTGCCCCAGTTGCTAGGTGGGACACAATTCGTACAGTGATAGCTTTGGCAGCAAGGAATGGATGGACACTTTTTCAACTTGATGTCAAAAGTGCTTTTCTTTATGGCGAGTTGAATGAAGATGTATACATTGCACAACCTCCAGGCTATGAGATTAACGGGGAAGAGAAGAAAGTTTATAAATTGAAGAAAGCACTTTATGGCTTAAAACAGGCACCAAGAGCATGGTTTAGCAGAATTGAAGGTTATTTTGATAAGGAGGGATTTGAGAGAAGTAGCTATGAACACACATTGTTCATAAAGAAGGAAGAGAAGAACAGAATTCTAATTGTAAGTTTATACGTCGATGATCTCATTTTTACTAGCAATGATTCAATTATGGTGAGCAAGTTCAAAGAGTCAATGAAAAAGGAATTCGAAATGACTGATCTCGGTGAAATGAAGTATTTTCTGGGAGTTGAAATTCGGCAAAGTTCCAAAGGCATTCATATTGGTCAGAAAAAGTATACAGAAGAAATCTTGAAAAGATTTGGGCTGGAAAATTGTAATGGTGTTAAGAATCCCATGGTTCCAGGAAGCAATAGACTGACAAAACAAGAAGATGGCAAGAAGGCAGATGCAACCTTGTTCAAACAAATAGTGGGGAGTTTAATGTATATAACAGTCACAAGGCCTGACTTGGCTTATAGTGTGTGTCTGATAAGCCGTTTCATGGCCAATCCTATGGAATCTCACATGATGGCAGCCAAAAGAATTCTCAGATATATTAGAGCCACTACTGATCTTGGTGTATTCTACAGAAAGGGATGTAAAGATGAGATGCTAGCTTATACAGATAGTGACTATGCAGGGGACTTGGATGATCGAAAAAGCACTTCTGGATATGTTTTCATGCTAAGTGGAGGAGCAGTGGCTTGGTCATCAAAGAAACAGCCAGTGCTGACACTCTCAACTACAGAAGCAGAGTTTGTGGTAGCTGCGTCTTGTGCATGTCAATGTATTTGGTTGCAACAGATACTTAAACAAATTGGAGGTACTGAAAGGAAGTGTGTCAAAGTTCTGTGTGATAATTCTTCTACAATAAAACTTGCCAAGAATCCAGTTCTTCATGGTAGGAGTAAGCATATTGACGTAAGATTCCATTTTCTGAAGAATCTTACAAAGGATGAAGTAATTGACATAGAGCATTGTGGTACAAATGAGCAGCTGGCTGATATTATGACCAAGCCTGTAAGGCTGGAACTGTTCGAGAAATTCAGAGCTGCACTTGGGGTGAATTCAGCTGAAGAAATAAACTAAACTGCTTCAAGCATGTTCAGTTTAGGGGAGCAATTGTTAGACTTAGTCTTAATAATTTTAATAAGTGTCCTAGTTATTAGGACAGTGTTGTTAGCATTTGATATTTTGTTTTAGTTTTACCTATTCTTAAGCAAGGATCCACATCTTCAGGGTGTTGAAGACGTGAACTTATTTTTAGCTGTTTCTGTTGTTTCTTGTTCTGGCTATTTAAGCCTTAGTCTCATTTGATCAATTTATTGTATTATTCTAAGCATCCTGTGTGAAAGAGTAATATACATCAGTTTTTATCACTAGTGGGATCAAATAACGGGTTTCACATGTTTAAATTACATGAACCGATAAATGGCGTGCAATTTCCCAGATGGTGACCGGGGCTGGCTGGACCTGCAAGAAAATGTTTTTTTCCAATCCTTTTTTAATAATATTTATAGTTTGCCCATTTAATTTCTTTTTTTTGGCTCCGCATGCTTGTCCAAAGCTGTTGTTTTTCTTGTAAATCCAACCATTATTGGAGAGGATTCAAAACTTTAGTTTGACATATATAGTATACTATAATATCGTTATTATTATTATTATTATGAAAAAGAAAGAAAAATCAACCATTATATAATATTTCAATAGCTTTGGGTCCTCGAATTAATATATATTTTTGGCAATACCAATTTAAAAATTCTTCAACCTCCATTCAAGTCGCTAAAAACCTCAGCGACATTTTTTTCTGAGCAAAAGCCTCCTGGTCAAAAAAATTGCCATTTAACCCGCGACAGCCATTTCTTTTTATTTGATATTTGATTCTCTCTTTTTAACTGATCTAAATTCTTATCACATTTGTGTTTGTTCATGCATCGATCTAGTTCGGTGTTTTATAGGTATATATGCCCTCTTTTTGGGAGCTCGACGACTCCCTACTTCTTAGGGTATGAGTTCATAGCTGTTAATTATATTTTAAAACAAGATTCAATGAACAAGGAAAGGATAAAATAAATAAAAACAGTGCATGCATGCATAGTCTCTCCCTCAAATCACTGTGCAAGTATAGACACATTTTTACATCATTTACTAGAATTGATCTTCTCGGATTATCGAAAGCAACATTAATGAGGTACGGGTGGCTGTTGCGAAGAGCAGAAAGCCACCACGCGTTGATCCCGAACTGAAATCTCCCAGATAATTTGTCTTGTAATCATGCTTTGATGTCCGAAAAATAATTTCCCGATACTGCAGAGCTTGTGGACACCACAATAATTAAGTTGATTGATATTTAGAAAGTCAAGCGAAGCACCTCATTCCTTCAAGTTTTTCGTCGATGGATTGGTTATATATGGTGCGTGTTCATGTCAAAAGATATTGTAAATGCTAAGACTTTGCAGCTCGTTTATTCTCTGGTAGAATAAGCAACAAGGCCTTGGCGTTTACTGCTGAGGTTGCTGTCCATGCACGAAAAAAACACCACATGCATTTTAAGTGATCCACCCGAGAAGGTAGCTTCTCCTGCACCGACGATGACTTGTGAATTCTTTGTCAGGGCTATTAATTAAACGACGCTGAGTTCCTCGTCTGGGTTATTAATTATGTGAAGCTTTTCTTTTCAAAAAATTATGTAAATGATTTAAATCACAGCAACCAAAAGTCTAACCGAGTCCCTACTTCATATCGAATCATCGATATAATTGTGCTTGATTTTCCATTTAATATTCGGTAATTATTTGCTGGAGCTCCCTTTTCTCTCCTCACAGACCAACCTCGGGAAGCCCTTTTCTCCTATAAAAACTAGACTTGACGTTATTAAAATGTATATGGCACATGTTACTTGAATGGCATCGTCAGCAAGAGCAGTCAACATATCCACACTCACTGACGGACGGTTCGTGGTGAATGTATATCCACACGTGGATGGTTGGCAGTTAGAAAACGTGCTGCGTGAGGCCGTTTTGGTAAATACAAGATGAAATTGGAGCAAAAAGTGATGGCTGTATAAGCTAAGACTTTTTACGAAAGGAGTAGAAGATGCCACGTCACCCAGCAACCTTCTAAACCTCGGACCCTTGCCGACAAGTACACCAAATTAATATTATAATCCTTCAATCATGTAATTACAATGTAGCAACAAACACGGTGATATTATTATTAAACCAATATCTTTAATTATTTGCCCCACTTGCGCAACCAAGACCGCCTTTTTCTTTTTTCTTTTTTCTTTTTTCTCTTTCCTGCTTGGATTGTAGCTCGGAGCATATAAAGACACCACCCTTAACTCGAAAGGAAAGATGATAAAAGATAAGTACAGGACAAGATATGACAGGAGACAGGAAACGCTATGTGATGGATAAGACTTCATGGTTTTGCCCATTTTGGGACCCTCTCTGGCTTTGTTCTCATCTCGATTCTTGCTGTCATGATTAATTAATGGTGATTTAGGATATCAATCATCGGATTTGACACGTAATTACCCCTTAACTTTATGCCATCGAACTCATGCGTTTCAAGCATGTCGAACTTCGAGCGTGTGTACAACTTGTGATGGTAATTTTTTAATTTTTTAAAATTTATTCTTATACACTGCAAAAGCTAGAAAATTAGGTATGCGTTGTGGACCAAGTTGAGTACGGTTACGTTAACTTGGAATTAAATAGAATAGTTTTAAATTAAATCTGACCACACAAGACAATGATCTTGACGTGGCAAAATTGCTGTCTGAAAACTTTTTTTTACCGCGTACGCTTTTGGCACAGTGAGTTGAAGAGTCACCACCACGTTTACCACAAGGGAAGCATCTATCGTACAAGATTTACACGAATATTTTAACGAGGATAAGACACGAGAAAAACCCACTCCCTCTAATCAAATTTTTTTTAGCAAATCACATATGAAACGTTACTATCTATTTTGTCAAGACTTACAGCTACATGACATTGTTTTGTTCAAGCGTGCTATACCTTATCTGATCTAAGTTAGCCATTATTAATTTTGATAAATTAAAATAATATTATTTTTAAAAAATTAAATCAAGTTTTATCGAGTTACAAAACTCTAATTAGGCTAGTGTGTTTTTTTTTTTGCAATTCAAATGTATCTATGAAATTCCTCTTATTTTTTTGCTTTAAATTATTGTTTTTGTGTTTTTGCATCGTTTTAATATGTCAATGTTAAAAATAAATTTTTAAAAATAAAAAATATATATTATTTTAATATATTTAAAAAAAAACTTTAAAATTTTAAAAATAATATTACCGCAATTTAAATCCAATCTGAACTGGGTCTTAAATAATCCCTAAAGTAGGTTTAATAACACTGGTTTTGTTGTAGGCGACCAAAATGCAAAAAGTTTAAAGGTGGAAGGTAGGTGTCGGATGCAGGCTGCAGGTCTCCGTTTGTAATACCGATCCTTTTCTCGTACGCTTATGTTTTTTTTTAGTCAAATTCATCCCCCTGTTAAACTGGTCAACTGTTGGGAAAAAAGAAAAACAAAATACCTTTTGATTTGTGATAAGTGTTTCCTTGTTAACCATCAAGGTTGACATCGTTGTTGCACTTTGCTTCCGCGCGTTCTCCGTTAAATGTAGATAGATAATGACAATACGATCGAATACCACCCAAGAAGATCATCACATGTTTTATCTGTTTTTCTGTTTGTTTTTATATTTTAAAAAAATTTATAAAAAAAAATTTATTTTTTATTATAAATTAATATTTTTAAAATAATTTTAGATTATTTTGATGCGTTGATTTTAAATTTAATTTTTAAAAAATAAAAAATATTATTTTAATATATTTTTAAATAAAAAACAATCATAAAAACACTTTTAAACAAAAATAAATATGAAAAGATAAAACCACTCGTTATTTTTAGGAAAAGACACCTAGGTTTTCACATAGTTAAAAGGAAGAGGTATGTTTCATCTTTTTTATCATCAATTTCTTTCGGTGTAAACTCTGACCATTTTCTTAACGAATTAATTTGAGAGATAGATTTAGTCTCCGTCCAAGTTGTAATTCACGTAAAAAATACGAAACAAAACATAATACCCGACTTTATTTTCATCTTCTAATGTCATTACATTAATGTCTTCCAAATTCCGACTTTACTTAGTGAAATCTTAAAGTAAATTCTAATGGATTAAAACCTGTTTAAAAATATGATTGTGATAATTTTTTAAAGTGTTTTTTATTTATAAATATATTATAATAATATTTTTTATTTTTTTAAAATTATTTTTAATATTAACGCATCAAAATAATATAAAAAAATATCAATTTAAAACAAAAAAAAAAATTTTAAATTTAAATATTTTAAAACATAAAAAGAAATATAACCACCCCACTTTTACATGAAATGCCAATATAGGCATCTTGCCTACCGTGTGTTCGAAAGTAGAGATTGTAATGGATGCACACGAGTCAGGTTACTAATCTAAATTTATATTCTACTTATTACTCACCGGGTAAAGAAATTGCATGTTTATATATTATTTGTTGGGTTTTATTGTTATTTAATACTTAACAGAAGATAAAATAATAATATTAATTTATTTTTGAAGTGTATATATGTATTAAATAATAAAATAATAAATGCTACACACGTGTATTTTATATCAATATTTAAATATGTGTATATTATATTGATTAAAAAATATAAATTTTCTACATAGATATAACCATATAGTATTAAATATATATCTCGGGTTAAATTTGGATAAAATTTAATAATATTAGTATCATATTTATTATAATATAGAATAATTATTTTTTTAAAGTCACTCATTTAATTCAATGCAAATACATATTCAAATAAAATTGTCGTCACTGCTAGAAAGACAATAAAAAAAGAAATAATTTTGAGTGACGCTCACAGATGCTAAATTGAGTTTTACCTGGAATCAAGTGTTTACATAGCATATTCTAGCGACAATAAACTTGTATTTCTCGTCATCGTACTTTTTTTAATTAAATAAAACGATATAGTATTTTATTATTCCCAACATTTTTTTTTGTTTTTTTATGTGCTCTGTCTTTTTTATCTTTTTTTTTTTTGGGTTTTACATGTTTTTTTTTCAAGATTGTCTTCTTTGTTTTTTGTGTGTTTTTTTTAAATTATCTTTGTCGATTTTTTTATAATATTAAACTGATGGAAAATTTAATTCTATAGTTATTTTTCTTTAAAATATTATGCTACAATGTTTTCCTTGTTTTTTTCTTTTTAAAAAGGGCTTTAATGATTTTATTTTTTTTATATTGAGTTGGTTGAGAATTTTGCTTCGTAGTTTTTTCTTTGAAACACCGTGGATTATTACAATGTTTTCTCACATGATTTTTGTTTTGCTACAATGTTTTTCCACGTGTTTTTTTCAGGATTATTTTTATCGATTTTTTTTTAATATTGAACTAATTGAGAATTTAGTTTTAACTTTCTCCGCGTGTTTTTTTTTCTTTTTTTTCCTTTTTTTGTGTTTTTATTAAAATTATTTTTATTAATTTGATTTTTTAAATATCGAGTTGGTTGAGAATTTAGCTTTTTAGTTTTTTTCTTAAAACATCGTAAATTGCTAAAGTGTTTCTCCGTATGGTTTTTTTTTATGATTTTTTTTCTAGAATTGTTTATGTTGATTTTATTTTTTTCATATTGAGTTGGTTGAGAATTTAGCTTCGTGTTTTATTTCTTTAAAACAATATGGATTGCTATAATGTTCCACCACATGATTTTTTTTATTATCTTATTGATTTTATTATTTTTAATATTGAACTGATTAAAAATTACAACTGTAGATTTTCTCATTAAATACTATAGATTGCTACAATGTTTCCATGTATGATTCTTTTTCCTTTCATTCTTTTGTTATGATTTTTCTAAAAAAAATTTTGTTAATTTTATTTTTTAATATTAAACTGGTTAAGAATTTAATTTTATAATTTTTTTATTTAAAATATTATAAATTATTTCATATATATATATATATATATTTTTTCACAAACCCATAATAACATACAAAGATGTTACAAGCCTGTAATATCACGCAGGCATGACATCCAATAGAAACCTAAGAACTGTTAGATTATTATAACATGGCCTATAAATTGAATAATCTAGTAATTGGAGACGTCTATTATTTTATGTCAAACATCAATTAATTAAAGAAGATCATTCTGATCCAAGCAGTGACGTAATCAGCAGTGAGTGGTGCACGTGCGAATTTCGTAGACGCCCGCATCTTCCTAGCCTCCACAGTCCAGCGTCAGCCACGCAAAAACAAACGGCTCACGAAGAGCGCATGGGAGAAGAGAACCAGCATTTTTCTGTGCTGCCGGTAATGCCACCGCACCCTATCTTGTTTTGAAAAGGTGTTTTGTTTACGCGGAACCCAATGATTGGACGGTGATTGTTTGACGATCTAGATAACGAAAAATTGGATAAATTGTTTAATGAGCACACAAAATTTATAAAAAAGTGGCGAATTGATACGGGACAAAAAGGTTTTGACAAATGAGTAGAGTTTGATGTATTTTAAAAACACTAAATAGTCAAATTATATTATTTTTGATTCAACTAATTAAATAATTTGCAAAAATCACGAGAATTTGTTTATTAATTTCAAAAACATCAAAAACAAATCTTAAAATTATAAAAATCAAGACATCTCGGCAAAATTTTTGATATCTAAAGAATTGATAGTCCTCATGGCTACATAGTGGTTACTAAAAAAACAGCGTTTTAAAAATTATTGTAAAAAAATCAAGCGTGATCCACCGATGACCCTTTTGAATTACTAATCAGTCTGACGCGACTAGACCTTCTCTTGAGATTAAATCTATTTCATTGGTTTTATAAAATATATTTATTAGGTTATCCACGTAATCTATTTTAAGGTGTTTCTCGTTTATTTATAACAAAGTCACACTTGACTACTTATAATCATCCATTACTATTTAAAATCTATTTTTAATTGCAATCTATTTTTTATTTGACAAGGTGGACAAAAATAATTTTGACTCGTGATATTTAAATTTTTTTTAATAAAATTATGGTTTTTATGAGAAGCGGATCCGATCAATCAACCAATTAAGACAAAAAATTAAAGTTTGATTGTATCATATTTTTAAAGGATAACATTATTAAGTTGTGTTGTTTTACTAGAATTTTTTGAAATGATATTGTTCTGCTAATTTTTTATGTTTTTCATGCTAATTTTACAAAAAAAACATCTTGAAAAATTACAAGTAAACGTATACCGATAAATATTATAGATTAACCAATAAAACTTTGTACGAATCATTAAATAAATACAAATCATTAATTAGAAATGCAGATATTTTTATATTGAAAAACATGATTATATTTATAAAATGATATAATTAATAGTGCATCAATCATGAAATGATGTGGACATGTTTAGTGACGCGTGGAAAATTGATTGACATGGTTTTATAACATTAGATGATGAACTAGGTTCATCCAATGTGTGTGTGTATATATATACACACATACAAAGAAGATAATGTTTTCAGCAACATAAACCACCGCTCAATTTGGTCTTTTTAATATTTGCATTTAAACGTCACTCTTAGCTTATTAATTATAAAAGTTGGGAAATATATGCTTTTATTAATTATACCCAACTTTTATATGATTCTCTCGTGATCAGTTTTTATATACTTTCTTAAGCATACGATGTTTGTTTTTCGTAAAAAGAAGTCTGGATCTTGACTATATAATTTATACTCTGATCTAATTAGAACGTATACATATAGAATTTTATTTTTTTAATGTTTCTTCTTAAATTCAACCTTTAATTTTTTAGTAGGAAAATGAATAATAGATAGTAAACCCGATGAATAGTAGACTTGGTTCATCATGTCCTCTTGAGTTTTATTATTTTTTTGCTATAAAAAGGAGAGGTACCTGCGTAAACTGCAAACAGGTGGTATGGCCTTGCGGTGCTTTTAATACCGACAAAGTGGTAAATAGCTCACTTATTTGGGCCGACAAAATATATTTTTTAAAGAATAAGGTTTTTTCAAATCTAAAAAAAAGAAAAATCTCGTTGAGCTGTCCACAATTGTTTAGCTGTCACATCTAATTAATAAATACTTTGTTTGTTTGTTTTTTAGAATTAAAAAAAAAAAATCAATAGATATGAAGTTTTGTTTTTTGTTTAAATTTTTTTATTTTAAAAAAATATTTTTATTTATTTTGAATTATTTTTTTATGTTTTAAAATTTTTTTAATGTGCTAATATCAAGAATAAAATTTAAAAATAAAAAATTTATTTAAACATATTTCCATTAAAAAAATATTTTTAAAAATAATTAATATCACAGTACTAAATAGTCTATAAAAAAATAAGTAGCGGGGGGAGTTTGTAACTTCGCTGGAGAGATTAGGCAGGTATAACCTCAATGCATTGAAAGTAAAGTATATGAAGACTTATTAATTATAAATGTAATTGAAATTGTTTTGTATAGTTTTGAGGGATTGATCAAGTGGTTAAAGATATAGATTTTTACCTGGAAAAAATTATTAAATTCTTTAAAATACATCATGCCAATATAAAAATTTATTATTTTTAAGATTGTTAAGAAAAAATTTAATATCATTTGATATGTATAATTACGCAATAAAAACTTTGATCACGAGAGAAGAAAAAGAAATAGAAAGAAATTGTCTTGCCTGGACCGTCAATTAATTTCATTCTGCAAAAAATAATAATCAGATTTCTTAGTTTTGATAAGAGCGAAATATTTATTAATCAGTTGATAATCAAGGTTTCCTTTCTCTAAGGACAGCAGGAGAGTAATGGCCTGGGTTTCAAATTAGGTGAGCAATGTGACCCAAGATAGAGATGGAGATTTTTTTTTTAAAAAAAAGGTTTAATTCCATGGCAGCTCTTCCGTGCAACCATTGATCAAAATCAGACAAAATAAATATAGTTGGTCAACGTGTAACCTCTGTGGGTTATGACCATTAAAGCATGTATCTAACTAGATGAAAGAGTCCTTGTCGTGGCTAATTTCATTATGAATATACCCAAATAGTATATACAGATGTGGTAATTTTTTAATTTTGGGAGCGAGAGCAGTCCAAATTTGGGGGGCGGGGGAGGGGACCAATGGGGTGTTAGGAATACAATAAATGTGATTTTTAAGGTACTTAAGAAGGATTACCCCAAAGAGGAAAGGTTCTATGTGAGGAGATACGAAAGATTCTTGGTGTTTTTTTTTGTCTTTTTGAAGCCACTCACCCCTGCCCTGTCCTCCGACTGCTCTTTCCTCTTGTTTCCAGATGGGGGAAAGTGAACGGCCCAGATTTGGTTGTAAGGCTATTTACCTTTTCTGATTGATGTGATTGGTCTGGTTTTCATTATTATTATCACTGACAACTGACAAGACCTCCCTGTCTCCATTAAGGTTTCTCTTTCTATGCTCAGCTTTTCTTCTCCACACATTTGGTGGTTGGCTTCTTCTTACTATCTTACTAAAATACCCTCCAGGGTTTTTTCTTTTGTATGGGTGCCGCTCCAATAGACTTTTTGGCTCTTTTGGATTTGACACAAATGCCTCTCATGTGTCCCATGCATGTCGTCACTTTTTCAGAATGTCTAAAATAACCTCACCTTATGCGCGTGGAAACGTAATTTTTCCATGATTTTATATTGCTGTTTAATAAGCAAGCATAAATTCACGGATTGGGGAATTTGTCTTCGAAACATTCACCTTCTTGTAAAGGAAAAGGCAGAGGGGCACAGTTCTAACCGCTTGTAATTAAGAGATTTATTTTTTATGTGGTTTTAATTGTCATTAATTTTAGGACCCGTGGAATTAATCGAGGTATGCGCAAGCTAGCCCGGACACCCACGTTAAACTAAAAAAAAAAAAGCAGCTGTAATTGATACTTAATAGCGTGTTTTGGCACTACATAATAAAAGTATTTTTTAAAAATTTTATTTTATTTTATTTTAAATTAATATATTTTTGATATTTTCAAATTATTTTAATGTATTGATCTTAAAAATAATTTTAAAAAAATATTATTATTATACTTTTCTGAATAAAAAATATTTTAAAAAATAACCGCAATCACACTCTCAAACAGACACTCACACTTAAATTGTAGCTGGAAGCTCATTGATTCGGTTCTCTGGACTCTCTTCATCACTGTTATTAGAAAATGACATATTACCTCTTCTCCATGATAAATAATACATTATAAGAGTTGTTTTGAAGTGTTGAAGTTGATTTTCCTTGGCCTGGCAAATTCTGCCTCTCGCCAATCAAAAATCACCATGTGAAATATTTTCTTAGCACTCAATGAGCGACCTAGACTCCTGATGAGGTGACTCGATTCCCAAAGTGTGCGTATTTTTCAGTCCATGCACTCTTCGAATGGCAGCCAAGTTCTTTCGATATAGTTAAGAACCAGCACAAATTCTTTACTTCGAACCTCAAATAGACGCCAAGATTCATCAGATAACGATTCATCATGAGAGTTTTCAACTTCATCCAACGGATAGAAATGTCTCCCGATCACTTGGATTTTCAAAATAAAAACGCTTCCATGTTTTTATCCAGATGCCAACCACATAACATATTAGCTGCCCTCGGGAAGGCGACTTTGATTGCCTTCATAGGAGCCAGCTCTCTATTAGGAACAAACTATCGAGGGTTGATTATCAATACCCGAAACGTTCTTGAACTTCGTTAATTCCCACGCTGTCATTTTCTTCCTCCTTCCCCATGAAGGCGAGACGTATACAAAAAGGTCTTGCTGAGTGCATGTTAACTCCTCCGTTAGGGTTGTACCGTCAAATTCTTGGGCATTATCTCACAAAATCTATGAATTATAATGAAATGTAAAGGCACGCGCTTTTTCTGAAAAGGGGCTGGGGGTTTCAATTTTGCAGGAAGCATTAAAGTCTGGGAAGTGTAGACCTAAGGATAGTTTGGGCATTTGAAAAAAAGAAATTCATGTGCTGTTTCGTTAAGGGTAGTTCTGTCTATCACTATAAGACAAAGAAGAATTGGAGCAGTTCTTTTGTTTGTTTTCCCCCTCGTTTCTTGAATGCCACCTTAACACCTTCTCCACCTCTTAGAAATAATAAAGAAAAGGAAAAAAATCTTTCACCAAGTATTTAATGAAAAGATCTATCTAGATTTTTAGGACGCAGACCCGGCAACTCGCTGCGATAATCCATTATTATTCCGATACAATTATTTATTAGTACTATTCAGTATTCACATACGCAAACTTCCATTTTGAAAATATCTGGATGGATAGTAAGTTTGGATCTATTTTTTTATTCAATTTTATTTTTTTAAATTTTAGATTAGTTTTTTTATATATTTTTGAATTATTTTGATGTGTTAATATTAAAAATAAAATTTTAAAAATAAAAAGCATGAATATCTCAAATTAAAGTTTATCAAGTGATTTTCCCGATTAAAGCAACTAATACTTGGAGAATTTCACAAAATTGCAGACCAAAAAAAAAATATAAAAGCCTCCCATCGTTGAATAAAAATAACTGTATATTTATTCTGGAGGTGGTTCAGGATGTAATTTTAAATGTGCAATTTTGTGGTCCCAGGATGGTACAAGCACTTGCCTTCTCGTCGATGAGAGGAGGCACTCGCTTTGGATCCTTTAAGAACAAAAAAAAAACGTTATCTTCCACGTGATTCGTGGTTCAAAGTGAGAAACTCTTCGGTCTATTCCCTCACACCCTGACATTGTTTTCATCTTTCTCCATTTGTCATGTTTAGCTTGTGATTAAAATTCCAGGAATACAAGTAATTTATCTTTTTACTCTTGAAATTAAGAGCATCCAATTTGATAATAATATTTTTTTTATACATATAAACACATAACCTTTGCTTCTTCTTTTTTCTTTTCTTTTGCTATCATGAGATGTTTTGCATATTAAAATTACTCTACTCTCATAAACTCAATAAAAAAAAACAAATTATATATAAAACAATATAAAAAGTTTATGGAAAGCTGGAAAACGAGACGAGTAGGGTGGGGGTGCACGCCTTTGATCTAAGCGTAGAGTACACAAGTAGCTCTCGCTCCCTCAACCGTTGATGACACGTAAGTCAGAGATTTAAAGGACCGGACAAGACAGAATAGTTACTTTCACTGTTTGTTTCTTCGTCTTTTTTTTCTTAGCCTTTCCATGCCACCTTTTACTCCTCGAAAAGGCAAAACTTATGTTACTTCGATATAATGTAAAAATTTAGCGATATAATATCGTGCAGGCAAGAAAATCAATTCAGTTATGAAAAAAATAAAAATTATGACAGGAGATGAAAAGAAGCTAGGGATGCCATCGCGCTGTATGGTAACACGAGTGTTTTATAAAAAAATAATGTTTTTATATTTGTAAATTATTTTCATCTGTTAATATTAAAAATTATTTAAAAAAATAAAAAATATATTATTTTAAAATATTTCCTAATAAAAATACATTTAAAAAAATAATATTTACTACAAATCAAAACACTTTCAATTAAAAAAATAAAGGCTAATTTTCCACGCTTGACATTAATATAGGTTATGAGAATCGGTTTTTTTTAGGCTAGAAATAATAAATATTACCCTGGTACGTGGCTATATTTATGAAATCCTTGGGTTTCAACTAGACATCCAAGATGTTAATTGGATTTGGAATTTTCTTCCGAAAATCTCAAGCTACGGTGTGCATATAGGAGGATAATTTTAAATCAAAACAGACTGTTATGGTGTTTTTGTAAAAATATTTTTTAAATAAAAATATATTTAAATGATATTTTTTATTTTTGAATAAACACATAAAAATATCAAAAATATCAATTTAACATTTTTAAATAAAAAAATAGTTTAAAAATATTATAAAATATAAATTGAATTGCAACAAAACAAATAAGTGATATCGCTTTGAGATTTTTGTGGGACCAGACAGCGAGGATAAAACGGCCCCGACCGTTGGATTTATTGACCAGTCTTTATATCATATGGGGACCTTGATTTGTATATTTTTATTTGTCACGACAGCTGAAAAAAGAAATAAATCAAGACTGAGGGGTCCTAGAATGACGAAAAAAGTTCCATATATAGTAATTGTCAAAGTTGTCCAGCGCTCCGATTTCTCCGTCCAATTTTTGAAGCCTGTTATTTGTTGCAACTTGCAACGTATATACATTAGCTGAAGCTTGATGTATTCTGTGTATGACTTAGATTTTATTCATGAGACAAGGCCAGGACGAGGTTGTTGGAGAGTATATCGATTTGTTCTGTGAGCAGTCATATTATTTTTTAAAATATTTTAAGAAAAAATATTAAAAAAATAATTTTTTATTTTTAAAACAATAAAAAAATACTAAAAAATTAAATTAAAACTCACTGTCAAACACCCCTTCTGCAATGCAAAAACAAGCTGTGTGTATTCATTACATTGCTGACCGACCTTTTATTACAGGTTGAGCCGCGATATTTATTGCTTGGAAATTGTAATCTATGAAAATTTCAACTAGAAAATTTAATGAATAAAACCGGACACAGGTAGTGAGGATAATATTATTGATGATACCATCAAGTTTTATGAAATTATATATATATATATATATATATATATATATTTAATATCAATACATTAAAACAAATATAAAATTATAAAATATAAAATTTAAATTTAACAAATTTTTATTTGGACCGCACTCTTGAATAAGGCTTACATAATTTGTTCTTAGCAAAACATGCTCAACTACACAAAATAGATATATAAAAAAATGTACCTATTAACACACACACATATATATTAATGCATTTATAAACAAAAAGTATCAGTACCTCAATTTTAAATACCACAAGTTTGCCAAATTAGGTATACTGTGATTTCGTTCATTTAGGCCCCATTTGTTTGCTGGAAAGTAGTTTTTTTTTGAAAAATAAATTCCGAGGAAAGTGAATTCCGATAAATTATTTTTCGATGTTTGGTAGTGTAATGGAAAATAAGTTGGGAAACACTTTCAAGTGTTTAGTTATGTCATGGAAAATGAGTTGGAAAATAACATATTAATATTTTATTTTTCTTAAATTTATTAAAACAATGAGGAACAAATCTTACAAGTTAAAAAGTTAAATGAGAATGAAATTGAAAAAAAATATAATTTCATAAATTATCTCAAATAAAATAAATAATAATCAAAATAATAGAGATCAAATCTAAAAAATTAAAAAAAAATGAAAGATGAAGAAATTAAAATAATAATAATCAACATTTCATAAATTATTTCAAATAAAATAAGTAACAATCAAAAGAATAAGGACTAAATTTCATAGATAAAAAATTTCAATAAAAAAATAATAAGGAAAAAGCAAATAGCAATTATAAAAATAAGGACCAAAGTTAATATAAAAATAAAATTTTAAGAGATGAAATTGAAAAATAAATATTCAAAACAATATATATATAGCAATTAAAAGTTTGAGGATCAAATTTGATATAATCAGCAAATAATGACATTTCTAAATTTTTCACAACTTCCGGAAAGTGTTTTCCGCCCAAATTTTACAGGAAAACACTTTCCTGAAAACCAAGCCAAATTTTTCTTTTACTGGAAAATGTTTTACATTGATCAACTTTTCTAATGACAAACAAGCACAAGAAAGTTTGGAAAGTGATTTCCCGGAAACCACTTTCTGGAAAACAAATACAGCTAAAGAAAAACACTTTCCTGAAAACCAAATCAAATTTTTCTTTGACTGAAATATTTTTTGTTGACAGTAAAGTGTTTTTCGTTGACCGGAAAGTGTTTTCCGGTTGATTATAAAGTGTTTTTTATTGACTGTAAAGTGTTTTCCGTTGACCAACTTTTCTAATGGCAAACAAACATAAAAAAATTTAAAAAATAATTTTTTAAAAACTACTTTTTAAAAAACAAACATGACCTTAATAAAAAAGTGGAGGCAAGTTTGCCAAATTAGGTACTTGTGATTTCCTTCGTTTAATAAAGAAGTGAAGGATATCGAGTAGTTTGTTGTATCAAGACACTAAGATACCAGTAATTACAAAAAAAAAAAAAACTAAAAGTGCTAAACTTTTTCCTTGCATGTGATTAAAAACATTTTCGATTCAGGTAGTGTATAAACCATTTTATCCTTCAATGCATTAAACATGTGCCCTGGTCTCGAGAATAAATTTGTTTTTTTCATAGGATTAAAATATCACTTGTCAAATGATTAAGGATAATATAATCAATTTATGTTTTTTAAATACGGTAAAATTATTTTGTTACCATAAAAACCAATTCTTATGTATAGGGGTTTTTGTGTATTTTTAACTTTATATATGTAGTAGTTAAAGGATGATGTTATCGTTAAAAAAGCAAAGGTTTTGGCCTTACAAAAAGGGTTTATTTGTATTTGTATGTTTTTTCTACAATGAAATGATATGTCTAGCCCGTGTCATTAGAAAATCTTAGCCGAGATTGTGTTTTCGTTTTTTCCATATGTTTTTTTTCCCTATAATATTAGGATGCACTCAAGGGCTTTTTAGTAATTATAACTATTAAAATATTAATAAATCAATATATCATCGATGTGTCATTACCCTCTAGCTAAATGGGTGGCACATGGGATGTATTATAATGTCTAGAATCCAACGACCGTCATGTAATCCGACGAGTCAGGTGGTGGTATAGCTACTGATATGGCGTGATTAGCCTAATCAGCGTGGTTCAACAGAGATGAAGGGTATTCCTCAACTTTAGCCTAATGATTTTTTTGTTAATTAAATTAAATTATTTTATTCTTTAACATTAAATTAGCCGTGTATTGCCTTAGTTTTTTCGATACTCTTTGTCAGATTTTGATCTTTTAACAGTAATATTTTTTAATTAAATTAATTTATATCACCATCCAACATCGAAATTGTTTTATATTGAACTTCTTAGTTTAGTCTATGTTTGGAATTAAATGATTTGTGACTGTATGAGATTAACTTAGGTTTAGAAAGTTCATTAAGATATGCCTAGTTTTTTTTCAGCTCATTTGTTTTGTGATTACCCTCAAACGTATCCTCACTTCTTCCTTTTTTACTCTAATTCCTATGAGATTTTCCATTTGTTTTGAAAAAAATATGTGTTACTTGGAGCATTATTTTGTCTTCGGGATTTGTTCAATTTAGATTTTTAGGAGGATTTTGCTTTTGAATTAAATATAAGCATCAAATGCTTTTCATCCCTTGCTCCAAATACTTCTGAGACCAAAGCCAACCTATGCCTCGGGTCCACTGGTCACGAATCAATTTATTGGATTGAGCATTTTGAGCATCAAATGGTATATTTTAATTTTGATCATTTTTTTTTGTTTCTTCAAATATGGTCTGCACTCAATTTTTATTTTTATTTTGGATTCTTTTGTGAATCCATGGACTTAAAAATTTTCAATTTGGCCATTGATTTTAATATTTGATGATATTTTAGGTTTTGGCCATCAATGTTTTGGTTTAAAATTTTTATTCTTGACACTTTTATTAAAATTTGATTTATTTTTAATTTTATTATTGGATCTATAATTTTGATTTTTTTTTTCAATTTCATCACCCGAGTTTACAAGTATTTTTTTTTACCTTTTTTGTTCATTGATTTTTTCCTAATTTTATCTTTTATTGTTTGGATTCTCGGGGATTGGTGGTCAATATTTTTTTTCCATTCTCTTTTTATGATGTGAAGCTGTTATTTTTTTTTATACATTTAAAGTGTGTTTGGTATTGCGGTAGCTGTTGTGGTTGTGGTTTGAAAAAAATTATTTTATAAAAAATACTTTTAGTTGAGGTTGTTTTGAAAAAATAGGTGTTTGGTTAAAACTGTGGTTGAAATTGAGGTTATAAAATAATTTTAAAAAATATATATTAATATTGATGGTTTTTAATTTAAATATTGTGGATTTAACTATTGCTATTATATCATGAAATAAATCATACTTTATATATAAAAAATTACTTTAACAAAAAACTATCTACAATTCCATCACATACAAAATTCATCTGACAAGAACTACACAATTAGATAAAATACTATCAAGAATAAAATTAAGATTATAGTACGAGTAAATTTAATTCATCTTTAACGAATTAAAAAAAAAAATGTTGCTCACGTTCACGTGAACAGTGTGAGTAAAATCAATTAACTGCACTGGTTTTTTTAGAAGGAAAAAAAACTATTTAATAAATAGTGGAAACATGCTTCACTGTTCACTGAATAATGGAGCACCGATCAGATTTTAACTGCACAGGAAGCAGCTCCTCTTTTTGTGTTTATTAATTAACAAAATAACTTGTTGCATGAGATCATAGGAACGTTTCCAAACAGTATTTTAGAGCACCTTGTCATCATTTTTTCACACTTCAAAAAATCCAGTCGTCTCGTAGTGAAGCCCAAGCAAACTATTTAATTACAGTTTCCAGAAGAAATTTGATACAGTCACAATTCATGCATAATTTGTAAAAAAGTATTTTTTTTGTACATTTACTTGTAATTTAAAAATTGTTTTTTTTATAAAACATTATGATAAAAATGAATTAAAATTAATGGCAGAACTTCTTGAAAAGCCATTGGCTGGTAGCGGTTGCTTTCCTGCAAATTTCTAATTTTGAAAAATTGGCTTATTTCTAATGATCACGAAAAAACGAGTAAATCCTGATGCACTCGTATTGACATAAAAATGTTCTCCAATTTAAATGGAGAATTTATCATCTACGGTTACAATAGTCAGCATCGATTCTAACATGAAAACATAGAATCAAATCCCTTGAATAAATGTTTCTTTTATTTCAAAATTCTCCTGTCTCGACTGCCATTCTCCTAACTTCATCTAAAAACGTCCATCAAAGATCATGTCCTCCATTAATTTACCAAGAAAACATCAGCTTGAAAAATAAAAAAATGTGCATGAATAGTAGAATTGGATTATTCCATTTGAATGTAAAATAACTTTACTATGAAAAATAAAACGAATTTATTAATATAACATCATATAATTTTAAAGGAATAATTGTATTATAATAAAAAGATAATTTTACCCCTAGAGAATTTAGTTTTTTCTTTTTTATTAATTGCTCAATCATTTTTTTTTTAGTTATTGAGTATTCCGTTTATAATAAAAAATAAGTCATGAGTCTGCTTTATAGAAATCATTAATTCGAGTTTTACAAACCTCATAATCACTGAAGATTTATATGATTATTAATTTTAAAGCTCTTGAATTAGTCGAGTTACATACAAACTAATTTATATTAATCAAAAAGTTAAAAATTAAAAAGGTAGGCAACTGGAGACTTGTTACTCGATTTATTAAGTTTTGTTTTGAAATGATGTGAATTTCTCCCCGGTAAGAGAAAGATGAGAGAAATGATTTGAAATTGAATTTGTTGTTGACAAGTATAGTAATTTCAACATGGAAACCAAGAACTATCAAAGAGAGTAGTAACAATGGCTAGTAGTTAAGTTCCCATTCAAAGAGAAATTATGAAATATTCCCTCCTTATTTACATAAAACAACAGTGAAGAAACTATATAACGCACACACACATAATAAGAGAAATTATTCAGTAGAATAGGATTCATACTATCTTTTCCCAAATAAAGATAAAATTCATAAATAAATTTTATGGTTGGATGGGGGTGTTCTAACTAAAAACTTTCACCCTTCCGAGTCTTTCAAATGATAAATGATTTTAATTACCAGTAAATGTAAGTAAACAGTAATAATCATGTTAGGAACTGAAAATGCCAAAATGGGATTGGCCGACAAGGAAGCAAAATTAAGATCTGTGAAAAAAATTTGGAGGGCAGGTCTCACCTATAACAGGCATCCCAAAACACAAGGGTAGGTGCAAGAATATTACCCTTCACGGCTTACACGTCCCCATCGCCTCCTCGCTATCTTATTTTTCTTTTCTCCCCGTCCTTCGGCTTTAAGCCAGACAGATGCCTCTCTCCGTCTAGTCCTCTCCATTTGATCGTCAAACTCTTTAACTTCTTATCTCTCTAGGGACTTTTACAACAACATTTGTCCATATAATCTGACAGACAGGCAGTTCTTTCTCTACCTTCACATACCCTTGCCTTCTTTCCTTCTTTGTCTTTCAAATGTACTTTCTTTAAGGTTTCCTGGTCACACCTTACCAGCAGCTCTTCAAGTCTCTCTTCTTCTTTTGATCCCATCCGTTGCGCTCAAGAAACTCTCTCTCAATTTCTCTTTTCCTCAGCCAAAAGAAAAAAAAAATTGTTTGTATATTAATCTGTTCACTTTCATGTGCCTCTTTTGCTGAGTTTTCTTGAACAAGAAATCATTTTTGAAATGGGTTTTGCTTGTCTTGGCTATTTTCTCTGAAAGATTAAACACTAATAAGTAAGAACCATAACATAAGCTAAAGAAAAGAGCATCATGTTGGATCTCAATCTTGGTATCACCTATAGTGATTCATCTTGTGATGATAACAACAAGAATAGTATGATGGTAATTGTTGATGTCGAGAACCACCATCACCAAGAAGAAGAAGAAGAAGCTTCGAGGTCTCGTCAAATGGAAGATTCAGCTGCTTCAAACTCCTCCACTATCAACACTACAGAAGATGAAAACTCCTCAAACACCAGTAACTCTGCTTTCATTTTTGATATCTTGAAGAAAGATGAAAATTTTACCAGCACTACCACCATTGATGCTTCAAAGCAGACAAACCCAAACTGTGATTTCACTACCCAACAACTTTCTCCTCAAAGAAGTGGGCTGGAATTGAACTTGCAGCCGGGCTTGGCTGTAACAACAGCTACAAGACCACAGTGGTTGAAGCTTTCACAGATGGGGTCCAGTGGGGAGGCAGAACTGAAAATTGTGCAGCAAAAACAGCAGCAAGCGAGGAAGAGTAGGAGAGGACCAAGGTCTAGAAGCTCACAGTATAGAGGAGTGACGTTTTATAGGAGAACTGGGAGATGGGAGTCACATATCTGGTGAGTGTGCATGAATTTGCTAATGAGATTTGTTGCCTTCCTAAATTGGTTAATTGTTTTCTTTCTTTCTTTCCTTTTTTCTTATGCGTGTGTTGAAGAGAGTTGCCTGGTTATTTTATTCAATGATCTTGATTTTTTTTTAATTGGTACAGGGATTGTGGGAAGCAAGTATATTTAGGTAAGTAAATGGATGATCTCATGGAGTGACTGAAATTTCTGGCAAGATATTAATTTTGGATGCGATCTTGAATTTATGATGTATTCATGAAGACAACTCATAAACAATTTGTCTTTTCATTGTAAACAGGTGGGTTTGACACTGCTCATACTGCTGCAAGGTAGGAATTTTGTTGTTTTTCCTCTCTTATGGTTTGAAGTAATTCCTGTCTTGAGTAAACGAGAAAGTGTACCGAATTTGTTCCATGTTCCTGCTTTAAATGGAGTTGTTTTTTTTTCCCTGAATTTGGATCTTATTTGTTCAGGGCATACGATCGAGCAGCAATTAAGTTTCGGGGAGTCGATGCAGATATCAACTTTAATCTAAGCGATTATGACGAAGATATGAAGCAGGTGGGGATTCTGTTTAATCATAAATTGTTATCTTTTTTCTTCTTTTTGGTTGGGTGAGGGGGTTGTTGTGGATATTAATTGCAATATTGGTTGATATGCAGATGAAAAACCTTAACAAAGAAGAATTTGTTCACATCCTTCGTCGCCAAAGCACCGGTTTCTCACGAGGTAGCTCAAAATACAGAGGTGTGACTCTTCACAAATGTGGCAGATGGGAAGCTCGAATGGGGCAATTCCTTGGAAAGAAGTGAGAACCCTTAAACCGAACAAAAAAATTAAAAAATTGCTATTATGAAATTATGCTAGGACATGTAATTGTTCAAAACTCGATAAGCATTGTTGTATACTTCAGTTGTACTCTAAAAAACTTAATAATCAAGAAACAAGATTTAAGATGTCTATTTCAAAGAGAAAAATGCTCAGGCAACACTTTCTCTGATTATCAGGTATATTTATCTTGGATTATTCGACAGCGAAGTAGAAGCTGCAAGGTCCTTATGATCTTGAATTTGATCTCTTTGATTCTAATTGTTACTCATATCTGGATAATTTTTAAACGCTAACACATAATTCCACCTTCATTTTCTTATAATCCAGGGCTTATGACAAGGCAGCCCTCAACTGCAATGGAAGGGAAGCAGTAACCAATTTCGAGCCTAGCGTTTATAAAGGAGATACGGTTTTCGATACGAATTATGGAGGTACAAATAGACTATTATGATACTGTAAAAGGCCGGAGGTTTTTCCTTGTTGATTATTAATATAGCATTTTGTGTTCATATGAATGCAGGAAGTGGCCACAATCTTGATTTGAGCCTTGGAATTTCTCAGCCAACGAATGATCCTAAAGGGAATGACAATTTGGGAGATGGCCATTGTAGTTATGGTGGTTGTGAAGTACCCATCAAAGGGAGACAATTGGTATTATTCTCTCTAAGATGCCCGAAACCTGGTGTTTTTTTTTTGTTTTTATCATGTTCACTGTTAAACTTATTCTCGTCGCTCTTGTCATTCTTTGGGCATATGTTAGTACATGTGGCTGGTTTTAGTCCCTTCTCTTCTCAAAATGTTTGTAAATATAGCTGTTGGTAATTGATACCCCATTGTGTTATAAAAGGCTGAGGGCACTGCTGCTGCACATTTGGGTTTAGAGACGCTTCATGGTCTACCAATAGCATCGAGGAACCTTCCGACATGGTCTGGCATGTTCCCTGGTTTAGCATCAAGCTATGAGGTAGTTCTGCTCTATTTATTTCCCCTTCTTCGTTTACAGATGATTTGGCTTCCAAGAATAACTTTCATGCAACAGCAGAAAAACTGTTCCATAAAATTTAGCATCTGAAAAAACCATCTTGGCCTGGATATTTGAACGAAGAAACTGCTTTTGAATTAATCAGTTGTTTGTTTATGCATTCCAAACTATGTTCGAGGGCGTTTTAAGAGTGTTTTTGACATGAAAAAGCATAAAATTAGTGTTTCTTTAGTGTTTTCCAATGATTATGATAATGTGCTGATGTTAAAAATAAATAAAACAAAATATTTTGTATATTTTCAAGCTAAAAATTCTTTGCGCACTACAATATCAAATACTCACCGGGTGCTACGGCAAAATGACCATTGTTTTGTTCGTAGTCTAAACATTGAAATGCCATCGTTTATCATTTATGATATTTGAGGACATAATTTTAGGAAGTAGTGTAATGCCAGTTGTGACATAGTGCAACTAGGTGCTTCTTTTCCAGTCTCCAAAAAATGTAATGTCTACAGGGCTTCTGCTCATTGACATGTCATCTTCAATTGAAAGAAATGTTTTTAATATCAACTGTCGGTGCTGATATTTTTCGCATTAGTTTTTGAACTAGTATTGATTGATCATATGCTGCAGGAAAGGGCTCCGGGGAAGAGGTTCGAAGCAGTTTCTCCACCGAGATTCTCAAGCTGGCCATGGCAGATAAATGGCAGCAACAATGTTGCTGCTACAATGCCACAGCTCTGTGTTGCAGCATCATCAGGATTCTCTTCTTCGACCAAAACTGTTCCTTCAGCTACTCTTCCATTCAACCAACAGAACCATTTCGCCAACAACAACCCGCGACTTGCTGCCTTCACCACATCTGCCACCAACCCCGCGATTTACTACTCTTATACGAGCTAATTAACGTTAACACTTTGTGCATTTGCCATTGTGCTAAATTGAGCAAGCAAGAAAACTGAATCAATTGGAGTCTGGAGTTGATACTATTTTGATTTGTAATATAACATGAAGCATAGATATGCTAACAATCTGTTCAGCTGCATCAAGAGAAATCGTTGAGGATTCCGAATCCTCGTCGTTTTTCAATGAAGTCGTCGCTCTCGGACTCGATTTTACACCATTATAGGCGGTAGCCCTGCAAAGCAATGCTTTCAACTTGCTCACGTTGCAGCAACGTTTTCAAATATTAGTCGGTGGACAAAATCTCTATAAGCTAATGTATATGCACAGAAATATAATGAAAGAACTGATGATATAATATTTTACAACTGCATAAAACTGTCAGTAGTTTAAGCTTTCAGAAAAGCGTTTTCTGCAGCAATATACCCAGCAGTTCTCTTGATTTCAATAACTTTTGAGAAAGATGATGAATTCATATCACTGCTTGGATGTTTCTTCTTGTCTTCCAGGATAGAGAGAGCAGTGTGTCAGAGGGCAGAAGCTGGTAGAAAACGCATCTCGTTCTCTATTTGCTATTAATTTACCTCAGATTAAAGTCAAGACACTAATTCTTGTTTCAAGCTGGCACGCGCGCCTATACAGTTAAATAAATAAATAAATAAAAACAAGTGTAGTTTAACAGGTGAGGTTCTAAGTTTATCTAAGTTTATTTTTTGGAGGTTATTAGTTTGAGTTTCATAAATCTTAGAGTTATTGGAAGTTTATATATTTGTTAACTTCAGAGCCCGTGAGATTAGTTGAGGTGAAAGCAAGTTAGCTCGGATACTCATATTAATAATAATAAAAAAATTACATGTATCTTACTAATTATATTAGAACAACATATTACTTTTTGTTTTTATTTCACTATCATATTAATTAATAAAAACAAAGAGATATTGTATTTATAATACTATTAAGTAAGATTTTAAAATATAATTTATATTATTTTTAATACATTTTAAACTCAACCAAATCCATAAGTTATAATAAGAAATTTTTAATTTAAAATTGGATTTAAACCAAGTTTTAAATTAAAATAAAAACATATTGATATGGTAAAATTTAGATAACTGATCAAGTTTTTAGTAATTTGATTTATTTAATCAAATTTAATTATGTTTTCTCTAATAATTTTTTAAATATATTATTTTAAGAAAAAAATTAACTTAAATTAATTAAAATTAATCTATTGACTCATCAGCTTATCCAATAAATTTTTTTTTCAAGTCATCCTCCTATGAAGTTTAATAACTAAGTAAAAAATAACAAAATCACTTGAACAAGGTTTTTTTTTTTCTATAAATGTTAAAAAAAACAACGCTTTCCTATTAATAAAATATATTTTTTAACTGTCAAAAAACAACAGTCTAGTAACTATGTCAAAAATAGATAAAATCATTTTTACAGGGAATTATTTTTAATATCTATTTAGATATTAGATGTGTGATTGTAATTAGTTTTTAAAATATTTTTTATTTAAAAATATATTAAAATAATATTTTTTTTAATTTTTAAAAATTATTTTTAAAATCAATCCATCAAAATATCTAAAAACAAAAGAAAAATATTAATTTAAAATATAAAAATATTTTTTTTTAAATTTAAAAATAAATTAAAAAAAAAAGTAACATTTTTCTATCTACAAATTATTTGTTTTACAAAACAGACCAATCTTCAAAGTTCAAAGATGGACCCTCAAAACCCAAGCTCAATCCCTCTTCTCCTCCCTTCTTCCACCCCCACCCCAAAAAATGTGGCGGACCATTGATGCTCACTTGAAAACAGTCCGCTTACCTGTCCGTACTGTCCTCCTCTCTCACCACCAAAACCCTCCCTCCCTCCCTTCTCTTAAACCACCAAACTCTCTCCATTTTTTCTCTCTCTCCAAAACCCTAACTATCTCCTCATCAACCCCCTATCCCCCCTCTCCAATTCTCGCTTTCACTACACGCTACATTAATAGTGTCGCTTTGGGCCGCGGTCGTAATTTGGTGCCTGTGAGGCGCATTTCTTCAATTTCGTCCTCCGCCGCTCCAAATCAGCAGCACACGGCTGTGGGCTGGAATGAGCCGGTGACATGTTCGGAGCTCGGTGATGGTGGTAAAGGCACGAATATCGAGGAGGACGCTCGGCAGTCCATTCCTGTTCGCGCTTTTTTATTCTCTACTAGGTTGTAGTTTGGTTACTTCGATTTCTTTTTCTTTTTTATTCTCTGCAGTTCTCAATTAAACTTAACAGCTAATTATTATTGTTTTTGCTGTAGTGTGGATTTGAAAAGCTTAGTGGAGCAGAACAAGAAAAATTTTATACCACCAACATCGCGAATGACAAATTATGTTGTTCTTAAGTTTGGGAATCTCTCTCAAGCCGCTGTAAGTGTCGTCACATTCATTTAAGTTGCCTGTTTTACTGGAATGAGTTAGAGGATTACGGGAGCAGAGTGGGATCTTGCTTCTTTTACTGTATCGAATCCGTAAAGGTTGATCTTATTGTGAAATGAACAATGTGAAGTCGATGTCAATGTGTTTATGCTTAAATTGCTCTTTATTTTTTTTGTTTTGAATTAATCATGGATTTTTTTGTCTCGGTGAAGTTGCTGTTATCAAAGTGAAATCTACTGTTTTTCCCTTGCATTCTATAGAGGATAGGTGCAATTTACTGTGCAATTAAATGTATTCTCTTGTTAATCATAGTATGAGTAACCCATATGCTTCTCTTTAATGATAAATCAGTTTGAAGGGATTACTGAAGGTGATTTTAAGTTGTTTTCAGGGTCTGGGCACTTGCATAAGTGGAAGTAATTGCTGTTACATGGTAGTATTCCAATATGGATCCATCGTTTTGTTTAATGTCCGTGAACATGAGGTTGATGAATATCTGAACCTTGTAAGGAAGCATGCCTCAGGATTGCTCCCTGAAACGAGGAAGGATGGTAAGCTATCTTACTGTTTTTGTTTTGATTTTCAAAATCACAATGTTACACCTCTACCTTTTAGAGATTGCTTCAAAATATGAGATAATTTAATCAAGATAGCTGAAGCACAATTAGTATATTTATACATTTTCTCATGATGGCGATGATATGGCAATTTGAGTATATAATATATAGAAGTTATTTTTTTCATTTTGGACCAGGATAAAAGATCCCATTGAAGCGGCTAATCGCATGCATACTGTTTGTACATTTGGTCACATAAATTGCATAGTATCATTAATAGCTATTCCGGTATTACATGTTTGATTGAACCAAGATAAGGGATTTTTTGGGTTATTAAACAGGACTGGCTGCTAAAGTTATTTATCCAGCAGTGGGCATTAAGTAATGAAAAATATGAAGATAAGGGCTTCTGCTTGTAAAATTTGTGAAAAATGTTGATTAATGCATCAATGGGGTTGCAAAAAGAAATGAGTTAATTGTCATTGAAAACTACTTAATCAAGAACAGAAGAGATACACCATTAGATTATTGAAGAGAAATACTTTGTTGGTGGAAATGTTGACATTGATTATTCATTGGATACTATATATTGACTTTATACCATGGAGAGCAGTTCTTTTTGCATCTAATTGTATGGTCTCTTTAGTTTATTTTTACCTTCTCTCTCATGCTATTAATCTATCATGCTCTACTGTTTTGCAATTTATTGGACTTTATTCTATTTTCTCAACTGCAAGAGTATGAGGTGAGAGAGAAGCCAACTCTAAACACATGGATGCAAGGTGGATTGGATTACATTATGCTGCAGTTCTTGAACACTGATGGAATACGGATGATTGGTAGTGTTCTTGGTCAAAGTATAGCTCTTGACTACTATGGACGCCAGGTTTGAACCATGATATTCTTTAAGTGTTACATGTGTAAGTTTCATGACTATGTTTTACAACCTTTTCTTCTTCTCTAGGTTGATGGAATGGTTGCTGAATTTACTGACATAAATCGTGGGATGGAAAAAACTGGAACATTTTCTATGGACAGCAAAAAGCTTTTTCAAATAGTGGGGAAGGCCAATTCTAATCTTGCTGATGTGATTCTAAAGCTTGGGCTTTTTGAGAGGTAAGGGTTTTAATGGCCATTGCAAGGGAAACTGTTTAATTTTTCTTCATTTTAATTGTGGCTATTTTATTGCTCCTATTCTTAGTTAATAGATTAGATAGAGCAGAGTGAACTAAATTAATTTCTGTTGCTGATTCCAATTTAATTTGATATTAAGGTTTAGGGAAAGAAAAATCAAGAAAGAAATTAAAATAAAAAGTTTTTGTTTGCTTGGATATGTGAAGAAAGCCATGCTCTTAGAATCTATTTCTTGTTGTATTTGCACATCCAAATAAAGAATAAAACGATTTCTCTTCTCTTTCATTATCCTCTTTTATATATATATATATATATGATGGTGCTAATTGACTAATATCAAATGGAAGTTCACAGAATGTAGATGTGTAAAAGATAGAAAGATGTCATTTAGACTACAAGGTGAAGCTCACTTCCCCCTCCTTTCCCTATTTTTTTCTGGAAACCAAATGCATCCTGAATGCCAAAAAAATTTCAACTAGCTCAAGAACCTCCTGGCCCAATCCAATCTTGGTTGGACTGGTAGAGGCCCCACACTATAAGGTCCTTCTAGGAGAAGATGTGATCGGGGGTCGTTGAGGATAGGCTATACCATAGATGGATAGTAAGAAGAAAAGGGAACGAGGGCCAGAGATTTCAAAAGCTGCAGTCATTTGCTGTTTACTGTGCTGTAGCTGCTGTTTTGTCTCTACACATGCTGCTGTTGGGGCCAACCACCTACTTCTGTCTTTCTGGCTGCCTGACGCATAGTGGGTGATGGCTCTACTTGCATCGCTAAACCAGACGTTCCCAAGTTCGGGAGACATTTTTAGCCACCTGAAAATGGAAATAAATTAAAAAGGTTCTAATCCTACTGTTAATTTCTAATTTAACCAGGGTTAGCAAATTCGGTCTCTTTCTCACTCTGTTTTTTCTGTTTCATTTGTTATGAGTTTACCATAACTCCAAAAAAATACTTCATTGGTTTCAACAGATCAGACATAGCTTGGAAAGATGCCAAATATGCTCAGATATGGGAATATCTCAGAGATGAATTCGAGTTAACTCAGAGATTTGCCAGTCTTGATTTTAAGCTGAAGTTTGTTGAGGTACTGCTTTTTGTTAGAAATTAATGTGATTGCACTATTTCTGCTAGTGCTAGAAAGCTGACTTTAACTATAGTGTTACTGTGATGTCTTTCCTTGTTTTTGCAGCATAATATTCGCTTTCTTCAAGAAATTCTACAAAACAGGAAGTCAGATTTTTTGGAATGGCTCATTATTGTGTTGATTAGCGTTGAAATCATTATATCCGTTTTCGATCTTGTTCAGAGATCAGGATTTAAATTCCTCTAATCATTGTAGTATCGATGTCTAGAGAATACACAGATGAAAGGGCACTTGCTGTGATTTTTCCTTTCAAATAACCTTCGATTTTGTTTCTTTCCAAATTGTAAATAAAATTTGGATTGTATATGATACCGAGTTTTCGGCAGCCTTGGTTTCGAATATCCAATATATATGCCCTTTTCATGTGTCAGGTGAAGCCACCGGAGATTTCACAACAATTTTTCCTCCATGGCTGCAAAAGTGCATTATGTTAAAGTAAAAGAAATAAATAAAATTTGGATTGTATATGATACCGAGTTTTCGGCAGCCTTGGTTTCGAATATCCAATATATATGCCCTTTTCATGTGTCAGGTGAAGCCACCGGAGATTTCACAACAATTTTTCCTCCATGGCTGCAAAAGTGCATTATGTTAAAGTAAAAGAAATAAATAAAATTTGGATTGTATATGATACCGAGTTTTCGGCAGCCTTGGTTTCGAATATCCAATATATATGCCCTTTTCATGTGTCAGGTGAAGCCACCGGAGATTTCACAACAATTTTTCCTCCATGGCTGCAAAAGTGCATTATTTTAAAGTAAAAGAAACCCTTAAAATGAGTTTATTTTTAATAAATTAAAATATTTAAAAATAAATTAAAACTAGCGCTGCTTTGGAGTGATTGAGGCATCTAATCCCTTGTAAGATTTTGAAAGTTCATGGATCAACGAATATAAGAAATTGAAGAATAAGCCGCTGTACCCTGATCCCTTACACCTTATCAAAAAAGAATCTGTTCCCTTACAGAATTAATACGAAGTAGGCATTGCTTTTTAATTAATCTCGAGAGCTTTTATTGCAGGCCTTTGATTGTGGCTGTATCGCTGTGTTTAATGTTCTCTTTAATAAGCAAATTGATGATAGATAATATTACTGTCCTTTCAAAATAAAAAATAAAAAGATTTTCACTCTCTTTATTTAAAATGTTACATTTATTAATGCTATATATTTATTAATGTTGAAACTCACAATTGTTGTGACATCACCTCACATCACTCAACTGGAGTGTATAATTATACTTGACTACGACAAATAAAATATTTGTGGCACTAATTTATTTCGATATTGTTTTAGAAATTGAATAGAAATCAATAAAGAAAGAGTTTAAAGATGGTAAAAATATTATTTTTAAAATATTTATTTATTTCATACAATGATAATACTTTTAGTATATAATTAAACCCTTTAAATCTTAAAAAAAAATAAGAAAAGACAAAAATAAGAAAATCAAGTTTTTTTTTTGTATATTTATTCCTAGTGTAGTAACAAGTTTATATAAACTTGAAATATTATAATGAACTATTATATTTAATTACAAAAAATAAATAAATAAATTGAAAAAAAATACTCTCAATAACATATTATTAAATTTAAAATATTATTTTAACATTACAAATATTCATATAATAATATTTAAATATCATTAAGATATAACTATGGCGGTGCTGATTTATATGGATATAAATAACGGGCACATGGCAACCCCAATCTGCATAGCAATTAGCATAGGGGATTCCGTGAGAAAGATAATGGAATCCGTAGCAACCACCTCCACTGAAGACGGACAAACACCATCATGGTTGGACGGGGAGCAGGAGTATTTCCTGTTTTGTACTATAAATAAATATATAAATACTTTTTAAAATTAATTATTAACTCATGTACATGAATTTTTAAAGTTAACAATAAAATTTTAATTCAAATACACTATTTAAAATATTTAAAAAATAAATTTAAAGTACATAAAATAAAAATAAAAATAAAAATAAAAATAAACTCACTATTAAAGTTACATCCTTCGATATTTTGTGGAATATAATTAATTTATAATCGAATCTGAATCGATATTATAACAACCACTCAACCAGGATAAAATAACAATTTCATGTCAACTGGAAAATAAAATAATTAATTTTTTTTCTCTCTTTCAATTCTTCTTTCCTTCACTTGATTTTTCCTTATATTGGTGTTTTATAAGTTAAACTTTGTAAGTTTATAAGGTTATTCTCTCACTTTTTTTTTTCCTTGGATTTTTCTTCTTCATGTTTTTCCCTTACTTTTCTCTATCTCTCTCTCACCTTTTCTTTTCTTTCTTTTTCTATTCTGCTTGTGCCCAGTCGACAACATATAAAAGAAATAAAGAGCGAATTTGTTTTATTTTTTAATGGAAAATAATCATTTTACTCTTACTGAATCGTTTTGCTTTTATTTGACGGTAATTGTTTTTTATTAGCACTATCAAGCTCCGTTCATCTTGCAATTTTAACTAGATTTTATTCAATATATTTTAAGATTCCTAGTAAATTTAAGCTCAATCTGATGGTCGAATTAAAAATTACATCCAATAACATCAAACTAGTCAAATTGTGATTTTTCATCAAATTTCTGAATTTCTCCAAACATTCTGAAATTTAATTCAGAAATTTTAACCCAAGCTAAAACATCATATTAGAAGGCTCCACACAAATTTTTATAATTTTTTTTAATATAAAACTAGAAAAATTGATAAAATCTTGACCTTAGCTATAGCCCACCCAAACCTTTAACATGCCTCCTGTGGTGGATTTATTTAATTACTTCTCTTTTTCTTCAACAAAAATAATCTTGGTTGGTTAAGTGTTTTCTAATTTTCATGGCATGCAAATATGATTTCTTATTCTGAGCAAGTATGCATGCAAGCAGGAGGTGTGATGGGCCTCACACTAGCTGCCGGTGGGTGGTCAAATAATTTGATATTATTTTGATAAATGTGTTCAACATCAAGAGCATTACCGCAACTCAAATCAATAATATCATCTTGGGTTGCAACAGTCTATTTCCCATTGCCGGAGCAATCATCTCCGACTCCTTCTTCGGCTCCTTTTCTGTCATTACTGTTTTTGCCTTTGTTTCTTTACTGGCGAGTTGAAGGTTTTTCCAGGTCTGCATAATATCGCCGCCTATGAGAAAGGAGCAAACCGCAGATCAGTTTCCCAACTCTCTACTAAATCTCAACCAGGTCCCCAAGCTATCTGTTTTCTCAATTGGGTCACCAAATTATTCTTTTGTCTATATCTGTTGATATCTCGATCTAGATTACATCCATTATGCTATAGAAAAAGGCAATTTTGGGTAAACTATAACCTTTTCGGTAAAAAATGGAAAGATGTTAAACAGGAGGCTTGATTTAGAAATGTATGATGCATCAAGGACCCGATTGAAGAAATTGATATTTTTGGTGACTCAATTCAGGATTTTATGTTTTGATCTTGCAATAAAAATTTTAAGAAAATGTATTTAGGAGAAAAAGAGGAAACGATACTATTCTTTGGGGGATCTAGAATGCACTTGAGGATTGTCAGAAAATCAATATATCCAACTCATATTTTCTTAAGCGACTATCAGTCAAGCTATTAATAAGATGAACAACTCCTTTTACCTTGTGTATTAATTAAGCTCATGATTTATATATGTTTTTCCACCATAAATCAACAAATATCACCAGATTAATTTCATATATTATCATCCTTTAACCCTCTTAAATTCTTGAAATCCACCATTACTTAATTTCAAATACGTACATTGAAGCTTTGAGCATTCTCAATTATAACTTTGTGTGCAGTCAGTAAAGTCACTCAAACATATTATTTAGCTTTTCAGGGCGTGACCATGTTATCTTTAGCATCAGCAATCCATTCCCTGAGACCCTACCATGTGCTGTTGGTTCGCATGCCTGTGAAACCCCATCACAGCTTCAATGCAAGCATTTCTCCATGTGGCACTAGCTAGCTAGCACTTTCCTCGCTAGGGTTTGGAGGCACTCGCTTCACAATTGTAGCAATGCGATGAACTTTTGTTAATTTGCATAAATTCCAATGCTGGAGTCCTACTGACTCTGGTAATGATCATGGAATTAAGGCACTGGTATATTACTGCTAAGACTAGATGGTTTCTACGCAGATTTTTGAACTGTGCAGCCCTAAAAATTGAAGGAGACAGATCAACGGATAGATCGAATGCAAGATCTTGGTGGCTATGTACGGTGAAGGAAGTGGAGGATTTCAGCACTCTAATCAAAACCTTGCCACTGTGGTCTACCGGCATTGTGCTAATTAACCATGGACAGGCGTCAATGATTTAAAACTCATTACTCCATTGTCTGCAGCTCCTCCTGTTTTTTTGAATTATTAACCCATATAAACTAATTAAGAACAATAGCGATAATTAATGATTTAAAACTTTTCAGGTTATATAAGTGATTAGGTATAAAAAATATAAAAAGTTATCCTCGGCTTATTTTCAAAGTGTGAGGCAACATATATAAAAAGTAATCCTATTTTTAATTCCATAAATAAAGAAAAACAATTTGAGACTTGTGAGTTATGAATAATTTGATTATATATTGGTCACTTTTCCCAGCACCAATACCATAGTTAACCTTCATTAATTTTACTACCATCAATATTGTTTATATATCCTCGTGGATATAATTCGTTGTATTTATTTTTTAATTTTTGAAATAGATCTAGGCCAGTTATTCATTGATGAAAAATAGAAAATGCTAGTAAGTTAATATGAACGTGAACATCTGTTTCGATTTCATTATTAGTTTGTTATTAGTTTAATGGCTTTGGCTAAATAATAACATATTTTAATTATTATATAAACAAATGCTAGTAAGTGTGTTATTGTTTAGTATAAAATATTTTAGATTTAATCTATAAATCTAGTATATTTATTAAAAAAATATTAACTTAATATTAAAATTTATTGTAAAGTATTTTTACATTTTTAACCCACAAAATCACCACCACCACCACCACCAACTCTTTAATGCATTTTCACCACTATTAACACGTTTGACATGTTTTTTTTTATTATTATTGAAAGTCCTTTTCATTTCACCCTTGGTGCTAGTGGTTGAGAGTTGACTGCAGTGCCCTTAGGCTACGATGATTTCTTTTTCCTATTTGCAGCGCAATCACAGGAAATTCTGCAAAACAGGAAACCCGACAGATTGCTCGACAAGTGTTTAAATCTGTATATCTGTTCTTGGTCTGTTCAAGACGTCAGGATTTAATTTGTTCTAAATATTTTAGTATCAAATCAATGTCCAGAGATGCAATTTCCTTAAAAGGTTTGCACAGCATAACTAGTTGGCACCTGCTGTAAGATTTTCTTTCGAGTTCCCTTCATTTTATCTCTGCCCGTTGATAGTGATTTCGCTGTAGATATAACAGATTTTGATTTCCAGCTAACCCGATATACTGAAAAGAATTATTCATGAAAATAAATAAATTTTAACATGTTGTTTTCTTCTTCTTCTTTGTCAGATTTGTTTTTTAACAGATTAAGTGGGTTTGATTTCTCAATTACAAATATATTTCTATCAATTTACATGAAGATATCTAATAAAAAAAATACACTAAAGAATAACAAAAACTATATAAATAAGTTGAAAATAATTAAAATTATAAGGAAAGATTTAGGATCACGTATAAAACTTGTGGATCCTTCACATTCCACTCTAAAAAAGCAAGAGTTTATCAGTAAAAAGTGTCAGGCTTCCTTCATTAATGGCCTGCAAATACTTCATCCCTCTCTTTCAGGAACATGAGCCACATGACAATTCATAAATTATCTCATCAGCACAAACTTTCCAGCTGGAGAGAGGCTTGAAAAACGAGTTGGTAATAGCAGGCACATCCACTTCTGCACAAATAGATCAAATCATCAACCAATAACGGGATACGGAAAAAGGCAAGTTCCGGCAAAATGCCTTAATGATGTCATTGTATGGTATTTTATGGAGTATTTAGATTACAAGAAACAAGCTAATCTTTAAGGGTAAGATGTCAGATTGAAATGCACAGTTTCAATTCATTCTCCATCATCTTATACTTTGGTTAAAAGCTTGGAATAGTAACTTTACATACACAAGAAATGATTTAATTAGAAGCTTTAACAGTATTTTATCATGAACTAGTAAGTGACGACTGGCGTGCTCTGGATTTAAAAACTTGTCAATGCTTCTTTTTTATATATCTCTTAATGTGTTTTGAATTATAATTTATTATAGTCTAATGGTATACTGTTTCCATCAATAATATCTCAATTATTATTAAAAAAAAAAGTTGTACAAAAAGTAAATATTCTTGGTTATTATTATAAGATGCAGCAAGTAAATACTCTTGGTTATTATTATTTGATGCTGGAGCCATAATTGCAGACTCCGTTTTCAGCTCCTTCTCTGTCATCACTGCCCTTTTCTTTGTTTCTTTAGTGGTGAGTTTTAGGAGTCCTTTGCTATTATTTTCGTTTTATGTTTTCAAAAATTTAAAGACAAAATAAAAATCGGTGTTTTTTATTTCCCAAACATATAAATCTGACAATATGTTTTCAAAAAGAGTGGTTTTCAAAAACTATGAATATGATTGAATTTGTCGGTCTTGCTTCTCTCTTTTTTTTTTTTAGCTTAACATAAGATTCCAAAATAAATAAGTTTTTAATTAACCAACGTTAACGAAGTTGAACAACCCCTTAATTATCTGCTAGATTACATAATGATCTGATTAACCAATAAAAAGAAATTATAGATTCCTATTAATTAATTCAATAAGTTAAAGATGCCACTCAATAATTTTACTAAAATTTTCAGGGTGGCATCATGTTAACCCTTGCATCTTCAATCCATTCCTTGAGACCTCCACCATGTGTGATCGGTTCATATGCTTGTGAAACCCCGTCAAAATGCTGTACTCTGTGGCATTTGCTAGCTTCACTAGGACTTGGAGGCACACGATTCACAACTGCAACAATGGGAGCCGATCAATTTGATAAGTCAAATAATCAAGTAACTTCCTTCAGTTGGTATTTTCTTACCTTGTACGTTGCTACTGCCATTAGCCAGCTCCACCGGTCATCGTCTATATTCAGGACAGTGCTAGCTAGGGTTTGGGATTTGACATTTGTGTCACTGCAAATTAAAGCTACTGGCTTGGCTGTGTTTTTTTTTTCTTCTGGGAAACAGTTTTATCGGCATGTCAAGACGAAGGGACGTCCTTTCGCGAGCATTGCTCGTGTAGTTGCTGCTGCAATTCGGAGAAGAAGGGTAGTGGAAACTGTTCAAAGCCAGCAGAATTATTATAATGGATGTGGAGATCCTATTGAAGCAGTTGGCTGTCCAACTGAAAGTCTCGGGTACGCTAACTCCACTCCTTGAGACCCCCAACATGTGTGATTGGATCACTTGCTTGTGAAGCCCCATCAAAGCTTCAATATGCAGTACTCTACTTGGCGCTAGCATTAGCTTCCTTGATGATGATGCTCTATAGTTAACTTGTATCGTATGTGCAAAATCCAAAGAAATATTCTGTATATTGACTTCAGAGATTCTTCTCCAATTAATTTAGCAATGGTACAGGAGGACATTGACACTTTACCTGCCCCCACATGCAAAGCAAGCTATACTATCAGCAATATGATTTTTGTATTTTTTTTAAAAAAATCAGACTCACAATCGTGTGGCACAACTTATACTGCTATGATATCACTGTTAATTGGGATTGGATATTATCTAAGCACAGTAATGATCGATTCCGTACGCCGGTCTACAGGATGGTTGCCTGATAACATCAACGACCGGAGATTAGATTATGTATTTTGGTTGTTGACGGCGATAGCGTTCTTGAACTTTGGGTACTACCTGTTATGTACCAAGCTGTTCAAGTACCAGAACACTAAGAATCATGAGAATGAGGCTTCTGCTTAGTGGGCTGCTCTGATTTAAACTTTGATACATGGGTCTTTTTGCTACATGGTTATGGTTAAAGTAATATATTTTCAGGGTAAAACAAGAATTATAATTTCTATAAGTTTTTTAAATTTTTTTGTTTTGTTTATCATAAACATAAAATTTATCGAGAAAAAATAAGAAAAAAATAAAATTATTTTTAAATTAATTTATGTCAATATCAAATTAATATTATAATAAAAATAATAGTCTTTCAAGCCAAAATATATATAGTTTAAAGGCGTGTTTGGTAGTGTGTTTTAAAAATATTTTTGAAATTTTTTTTTAAAAAATTTACTTTTAATTAGTTTGTTTTTTATGTTTTCAAATCATTTTGATGTGCTGATCTCAAAAATAATTTTTAAAAAATAAAAAAAATATTATTGACATACTTTTCTGGATGAAAAATATTTTGAAAAGTAACAATAACCACACTCCCAAACACATATCTTTTTAATTAATATATTTATAAAATTTAAAATGTAACTCTACAAATAAATTAATTAAATAACTTGGCTAGAGGTGTCATGTATAAATATAACTGATTAGGTATAAAAAGTACAAAGAAAGTATCTTCTGCTTGTTGTCAAGGTGTGAGCCAACATATAAAAAAGTAATCCTATTTTTAATTGCATAAATAAATAAACAAATTGAAACTTGTGAGTACTTATGAATTTGATTATATATATTGGTCACTTTTCCCGGCACCAATATATACCATAGTTAACCTCCATTAATTTTACTACCATCAATATTGTTTATCCTCGTGGATATAATTCGTTGTATTTTTTTTTTAATTTTTGAAATAGATCTAGGCCAGTTATTCATTGATGAAAAATAGATATGTTAGTAAGTTAAGATGAACTTGAACATCTGCTTCGGTTTCATTATTAGTTTAATGGCTCTAGTTAAATAATAACATATTTTAATTATTATATAAACAAATGCTAGTACGTGTGTTATTTTTTTGTATAGAATATTTTAGATTTAATCTATAGATCTAGTATATTTACTAGTTAGGTGATCCGCGTAATGCTGCGGGTCAACTATTTTTGTAAAAAAAATATCTAAAAAGCTAAGATCTAAAAGTACATGTCTTTTTGCAAAGCTATATTCAAGAATCTTGGATTTGGCTGTAACGACTGACTTTAGAGTAATATTTATAATATTAATAATAATATTAAAATTGCATGATCCAAGTTTAAGTAGGTTTGGCTGCAATATCAAACCCAACAGCATTGGATACGAGTTTGGCTGCAAGGTTATATCATAAAAGTATAATAATTAAATAGGTTAAGTAAAAATAAAAAATAAAACATAGAAAAAAAAACCAACATGAAAAAAATAACTAATGAAGAAAAAATAAATCTGAATTTACTGGGTTAACCCTTCAAACTAAGTTAACTCGTCAAATATTGAATTCATATCATGAAAGTTTGATAATTAAATAGAAAAAAAAAATTAACTGGTTACCCTAGAATTAACTGGGCTAACCCACTAAATCCAAGATCCGTATCATGAAAGTTTGATAATTAAATAAGAAAAAATTTAATATTAACAAAAATAAAAATAATTAATTAAAAAAATAAAAACAAACAAAAAAATATCTTTTTTCAATAAGTTTGTAATGGCTTATTGACCAAATTAAAATGGGAACACCACTGGATTTTCTGACGAGATGAAGGGCCTGTTTGTTTCTGCGTTTCAAAAGCGCTTTTAAAAAAATTTGAAAATTTTTTATTTTTTTATTAACTTCAAATTAATATGTTTTTAGTGTTTTCAAATCATTTTGATGTGCTGATGTCAAAAATAATTTTTAAAAAATCAAAAAATATCATTGGCATGCATTTTGGCACGAAAAGCTATTTGAAAAGCAACCGCAACCACACTGCCAAACAAGCTCGAAGTGACAACTAACGCGGCAAGTGACCTGCAATCTAGAGAGTTGATGTGTCAGTATGGGTGACCTGGCTGTTGATGTGGCTGTGATCGCTGATGTGGCTGTGATCGCTGATGTGGCACTGACATGTATGTGACGTGGCAGAGTTGATTATTTTGGCCTGCAACCTTGCTGTGACTGCACATAGCTTACATAGGCAGAGCAGGGCTAATCTTTTCCACCTACTTTCAGAATTCCAGTGAGCAAAACGCACAGTCAACGGCAAGAAGTCTTGTCAGAAAACCGAGATTCGCGGGAAAGTGGCTATGCTGAAGGATTCAGAAAAACTGGTAGCTAGATTTTTCTTTCTTTCTTTTAATAGTATATCAGATTTTGTTTTGCCTTTTCCATTAAAACACATAAAATTGAAAAATCACCACGTTCTCGACGAACAGGCTTCTGTTGGTTACTTCCATTTTTGCCTCTGTGCATATCTGGAATTTAAGTTTTAATAAACCCTTGACCGTCAGGGGAAAAAATATAAATATTTCCTTCTTTTCCTGTATTCATAATATTTTACACCAGCAAAACATGTTTCAGCACTTGTCCTCTTAATTAACTAACTAGATTAACGTCTGATAACTAAATAAAAAAAAATTTAATATTAAAAAACAAAAGTAAACAAAAAAAATAATTAAAAAAAAAATCCGGGTTAACTCGTGAAACCAAGTTAACCTATTAAACCCGGGATCAGTGTTATGAAAATTTGATAACTAAATAAAAAAATTAACATTAACAAACTAAATTTAAAAAAAATATTAAAAGAAAAAAAAAGAAAAGAAAGAAAAAAACTGAAAGGCATAGAAAATATAAAAATAAAAAAAACAGTTTAAAACAAAACAGCTCAAAAACCAGAAAAAAAAGAGAAAAAAAAAAAAGAAAGACAACTCAGCATTTCACTGTGGATTGCAACAGTAAAAATGAAAAGCTGAGTAGTTTTAGTATTAAAAAAAAACCAAAGAAGATACTTACAACCATCCAAAGAGAATTAATTACAAAGTATGACTTAATTGCTAGCAGATATAACTCTCCATGAAAACAAAGCTAATACAAGAATGTGGGGGAGAAGAAGCAAATAGTGCTTCTACTATCAAGTCCAAAAATAAATTAATTGATAACCTTTTTTTATTCAGGAAACTTTCCTTACTCATACCTCTTGTGAAAAGGATTTTTTCTAAGATTAAAATGTTCATATGATTGCTATTGCACAACAGAATGTGTATTAGAGACTTCATAACGCCCTATCATTTGATACATCCTAGTTAAGTAATATATTCTTTTTATGAACATAAAATAAAACATGATAATCATCTTTTTATCCATTACTAACACGTGCGGAGATTGTTGCAATAATTTCAGAACTAGCTTAGTATTTTTAGGTGCATGCTGAATAGAATAAATCAAATTATCAATTAATGACGGGATATAACGAAAAGCAAGTTCCATCAAAATGCTTTAATGATGGTATTTGAACTGCAAGTAACAAGCTTATCTTTTAGGATAAGATGTTGGATACGAATATACAGTTTCACTTATTCTCCATAATTTTACATTTTAGTTAAAGGTTTGGAACAATAACTTTGCATACACGGTAAATGATTTAATTAAAGGCCTAACAATATTTTATCATGAACTAATAAGTGAAGTATTTTCGGTTTAGAAGCTTCTCAATGCTTTTATATATATATATATAATTAATTAATCATAGCTTTAATGGTAAACCAATTCCATCAATAATATCTTGATTATTATAAAAAAAAATTAAAAAGCACTAGTTCGAGTTCCACAAACTTTAGGATCATTAGAGATTTATTTGATCATTAACTTCAGGGGCCGTGAAATTAGTTAAGGTGTATATAAATTGATTCAAATATCCATGTTAATTAAAAATAAAAATTTATAAGTTAAAGATGCCACTCCATAATTTTACTAAAATTTTCTGGGTGGCATCATGCTAACCCTTGCATCTTCAATCAATTCCTTGAGACCTCCACCATGTGTGATTAATTGGTTCATGCGCACAAACCCCGTCAAAATGATGTACTCTATGTGGCATTAGCACTAGCTTCACTAGGACTTGGAGGCACACGATTCACAACTGCAACAATGGGAGCCCATCGATTTGATAAGTCAAATAATCAAGTAACTTTCTTCGGTTGGTATTTTCTTACCTTGTGCCTTTCCACTGCCATTAGCAGCTCCACCACCACCGTCTATATTCAGGACAGTGTTAGCTAGGGTTTGGGATTTGGCATTTGTGTCAATGCAAATGCTATTGGCCTGGCTGTGTTTTTTGCTGGGAAAACAGTTTTATCGGCTTGTCAAGCTGTAGGGAAGTCCATTCGCGAGCATTGCACGTGTAGTTGCTGCTGCGATTCGGAGAAGAAGGGTAGGGGAAACTGTTCAAAGCCAGCAGAAACTAAATTATATTTTAAAATTATTGTTCATTCAGTTTCATACAACTGTAAATTATAACAATTACTTCAGCCCATATACCTTTTTTTTTAATTGTGTTAACAAAGAAACTAAATTATATTGTAAAATTACTGTTTATTCATACTTATGCAGTTATCGATCATAATAGTTACTTCAATTTGTATATCTTTTTTTTTGGTTGTGCCTTATTATTTCTTGAGTTTGCATACCCTTTCTTTTAGTTTGTGTATTATTAAATAAGTGGGGCTGTACTTTTTCAGAAGCCTGTATTTATTGTCGTTTCTATTTGCTGTCAATTTATGCTTTAAATAAGTGGGGGGAGTAGCATCATTCAAGATTATCTATAGATGCTTGTGAAAGTCTTGACTTAAAAATAATAATTTCCTTTATGAATTATCCCATCATCATTTAGCAAGACTCCGTTTATTTGCTGGAAAATAATTTTTTTTTGAAAAATAAATTTCAGGAAAAGTAAATTTCGATAAAGTATTTTCCGATATTTAGTAGTGTAATGAAAAATAAACTGGAAAACACTTTCCAGTGTTTGGTTATGTCATGGAAAATGAGCTGGAAAATAACTTATTAACATTTTATTTTTCTCAAGTTTATTAAAATAATAAGAAACAAATCTTACAAATTAAAAAGTTGAATGAGAATGAAATTGAAAAAAAATATATAATTACATAAATTATCTCAAATAAAATAAATAATAATCAAAATAATAGAGATCAAATCTAAAAAATTAAAATAATAAAAGATGAAGAAATTAAAATAATAATAATCAACATTTCATAAATTATTTCAAATAAAATAAGTAACAATCAAAAGAATGAGGACCAAATCTGATAAATAAAAATTTTCAATAAAAAAATGATAAGAAGAAAGCAAATAACAATTATAAAAATAAGAACCAAAATTAATATAAAAATAAAATTTTAAGAGATGAAATTGAAAATAAATATTAAAAACAAAATATATATAGCGATCAAAAGTTTGAGGATCAAATTTGATATAATCAGCAAATAATTACATTTCTAAATTTTTCACAACTTCTGGAAAGTGTTTTCTCCCAAATTTTTTAGGAAAACACTTTCCTGAAAATAAAGCTAAATTTTCCTTTTACTGGAAAGTGTTTCCATTGACCAACTTTTCTAATGGCAAACAAATACAAGAAAGTTTGGAAAGTGATTTTCCGAAAGCCACTTTTCGGAAAACTAACACAGCTAAAAGGAAAACACTTTCCTGAAAACCAAATCAAATTTTTCATTGACTAAAATTGACTGGAAAGTATTTTCCGTTGACCGGAAAGTGTTTTCGGTTGACTAGAAAGTATTTTCCGTTGACCGGAAAGTATTTTTCGTTGACCATCTTTCCTAATGACAAACAAACACAGGAAAGTTTGGAAACTAGTTTCAGGAAACCAGTTTCCAAGAAAACAAACGAGACCTGGTGTAAACATTAATTATCAATCTGTCTTCCATACACAGCACTTCCAATAAATCGAAATTATATTAATTACAGAAAAATTACCTTCTTAGAAAAAAGAGATAGGGAGAGAAGTGATTAATTCATAACTCAAATAATTGTCAATTTCAATAATTATTTTGGTCATAATTGTGAGCTTCACGCCAGTATAAAACCAAGTAGATGTCACGCCACCAACAGCACAACTATAGCCCTGTTCCGAGACTGCCTTGAGAAAAAAGAAAAGAAAAAAAGAGAATGGAATCCTTGCAAACCACCTCCATTCCAAGTGACCAAGCACCGTCAATGAAGCACAGCAAACGAGGAGGATGGACTACCTTCCCTTTCATTATAGGTGAATCTTTCCTTTCTTTAATCTTTTTTGGTCAAGTATTTTTCCCAACTCTTGTTCTTAGTTAGAGTTAATTATGCTGTTTAAACGTTATATTTACTGATATTGCAATATTTCTAATTTTTTAGCATGTGTACACAGGAGCTGTGATGGGTCTTACACTAGCAGCCGGAGCGGGGTCGTCGAATTTGATAGTATTTCTGGTAACTGTAATGAACATAAAGAGCATTAATGCTACTCAAATCAATAATATCATACTTGGTTGCTACAATCTCTTTCCCATTGCTGGGGCTGTCATTGCCGACTCTTTCTTCAGCTCCTTCTACGTCGTTAGTGTTTTCGCCTTTGTTTCTTTACTGGTGAGTCTCTGTTCTTTGCAAGTCTGCATAATGGTTTTTTTTTTACTGTGTTTTCGCCCTTGTTTTTCTCTTTTGAAATCTTTATATGGATGTTTATAAATCTTTCCTGAACTGTAAATTTTGTCCCTGATCATTTTATGATTTTTAACGCAACTTTCTGCAGAGCTTGATCTTGCTGACTCTAGCATCTACAATCCATTCCTTGAGACCCCCAACATGTGTGATTGGATCACTTGCTTGCGAAGCCCCGTCAAAGCTTCAATATGCAGTACTCTACTTGGCGCTAGCATTAGCTTCCTTGGGAGTAGGAGGCACGCGCTTCACGATATCGACCATGGGAGCAGATCAATTCAAGAAGCCAAATGAGCAAGGAACTTTCTTTAGTTGGTATTTCTTCACTCTGTACCTTGCCAGTGCCATAAGCTTGACGGCTATCATCTACGTTCAGGATAGTGTGAGCTGGGGATTAGGGTTTGGCATTGGTGTTGTTGCTAATGCCATTGGATTAGCCGTGTTTTTGTTGGGAAAAAGGTTTTATTGCCATACGAAGCCCAAGGGAAGTCCCTTTGTAGGCACTGCTCGTGTTTTGGTTGCAGCTGTTAGAAAAAGAAGGAAACTGGAAACTGTTCAAAGCCAGGGTTATTTTCACGGAGACAACACAAAGGCGATTAGCAGTCCGACTGAAAGTCTCAGGTGCGCTCCACTCTACAGTATTGTCATGGAATACAGTTAATTAATTAAATAAATTTAAATAATAGTGGTTCGGTGCTTAACTTCGCTTTCATGGCTTTCAGCAAGGGATTGGTTATTTAATTAATTCAGCCAGTTAAATTGGAGAAGAATGACTCACGTTAACTTGTATCGTATGTGCAAAATCCAAAGAAATATTCTGTATATTAACTTTAGAGATTCTTCTCCAATTAATTTAGCAATGGTCCAGGAGGACATTGACACTTTACCAGCTGCCCCCACATGCAAAGCTAGCTATACTATCAGCAATATGTTTTTTGTATTTTTTTTAAAAAAATCAGACTCATAATCGTGTGGCACAACTTATTCCTTTTGAAATTCACAGTAATTTGTAAATATTGTTAGAGAATTGTAGAAAGTTTATATGAAATTGAGTTGTTTTTTGACTGAAATTATTACAAACTTTCTTCTTGATCTTCAGTACCTTTCTGGTTGCTTCTCCTTGCCGTGAAAAACACTGAGTAGACGACAATAATTTCCACGCAGATTTTTGAATTGTGCAGCGCTAAGATTTGAAGATGACCGAAAATCAGACGGCTCCTATTCAAGTTCGTGGTGGCTATGTACAGTGGAGGAAGTTGAGGATCTCAAGACCCTGATCAAAATCATGCCACTGTGGTCTAGCAGTATCTTATTGAGCACTACCATAGCTGTGATTAACAGCCTAACAGTCCTCCAAGCCCTAACCATGGACAGGCACCTTGGACCACACTTCAAAATCCCAGCTGGGTCATTCCTGGTATTTAGCATTTTAGCCACAGCAATCTCAATCTCCATCATCGATCGTTTCTTGCTCCCAATGTGGGAAAAACTGACTCGAAGATCTCTGAAACCCCTCCAACAAATAGGTATTGGCCATGTCATTAACATATTCGCTATGGTGGGATCTGCCTTGGTGGAGACGAGGAGGCTTCGTGTGGTTCGAACCCATCACCTTAACCGTGAACCACCCGGCTCAGTCGTGCCGATGTCAGGTCTATGGCTTATGGTTCAGTTTATCGTGATTGGCGTTGGTGAAGCTTTTCATTTTCCAGGACAAGTTGCCTTGTATTACCAAGAATTCCCCAAGTCGCTAAGAAGCACTTCTACAGCGATGATATCACTGTTAATTGGGATTGGATATTATCTAAGCACGGCAATAATCGATTCCGTACGCCGGTCTACAGGATGGTTGCCTGATAACATCAACGACGGGAGATTAGATTATGTATTTTGGTTGTTGACGGCGATAGCGTTCTTGAACTTTGGGTACTACCTGTTATGTACCAAGATGTTCAAGTACCAGAACACTGAGAATCATGAAAATGAGGCGTCTGCTTAGTGGGGCTGCTCTGATTTAAATGGGCTGGGCTTGGCCTGCCGTAGTGTTTGAACTGTGACGTTGCTTTCTAATAGGCCTAAGCTTATTAATTGAAATTTGTCTTAACACTTGCAGCAGAATAAAGAACAAGGCTTTGGCCTAACAACCATTAAGTGGGCTTTAGCCCATGAAGAATGCAACGGTAGTTGTAACTTATGAAGAAAATGGGCTCTTGGATGCATATCTTTTACTTTCCCAACGCTATATTTCGGCTAAGGTTAAATTATAGGAGTGGTCGGTCCATTAGATTGTAGATCTCAGTTTTATTATTGCCTCGTTAGTGGGATACATTGGTCTTTTTCAGACCTGAAAGTGAATATGATCTTGAAATACTCGAATAGATGTTATGTAAGTGGGAATAGTAAATAAACTTTGATGAGTAAGGATTATCATCTTTAAGATATTAATTGCTTTAAATATATTTTTGCTATATGATTAAAGTAATATATCTTTAAGATACAACAAGGCAATAATTTTTATAAGTTTCTTAAAAAAAATTATTTTATTTATCATAAACATGAACATAAAGTTTATCGAGAAAAAATAGGGGGAAAAGTAAGATTGTTTTTTAATTGATTTCTGTCAACATTAAACTAATATTTATAAAAAAAATAATACTCTTTCAAGCCAATATATATATAGAGTTTAAAGAGATATTTTTTTAATAAGTATGTTTGTAAAATTCAAAATGCAACTCTTCAGACAAATTAATTGAATAACTTGGCTAGAGATGTCATGTATAAGCACTTGTAACTAAATATCTTAAAAGACCTTTAATGAAATGATTTGCTAGATTATTACAAGATCTAATACACAATGATAAGTATCCCGTCATAAATTAATTGCCTTTATATATTAATGTTTTAAGTGGACATGTCTAGATTTTTTATTATGAATTTTATTAAATGCATTATGCATGGTTGTTTGACTATCACGGTATAAAAAAATCGATGACATCGATTGTGGCCACAACTTAATATCCAATAATATATTTTCCAATCATTTCATTTCCTTACTCGCAGCTGCAAGAGCTGTATACTCGGATTCCATTGCAAAACTAGATAGACATGTTTGTTTTTCTGAAATCCAAAAAATAACATCACCTCCTAGAATAAATATTTTTATAGAGGTTGACTTATTATTACTCGCACTGGTTATCAAACTAACATTAGTATAACCTTCAAGTACAACCATAAATTTATTATAAATAATCTAAAATTCATAATCCTTTTCAAGTAACCAAGTACTTTTGTAATTTTGTTTCAATGATCGATGTTGAGATCTCTTGTGTATCTAGATAATTTGCACATTGTGAATGCAGTATCTAGTCCTGTACAATGCATGATATACATTAAGCTACCAATTATAATAATATGTTCAATATGAGCAATTGATCTATCAGTATCTTTTATCAACTTAAAAGAAATATCATATGGGGTATGTGCTTATTTGATATTCAAATTATTGGATTTTAAAAAAACTTTAACAAATAACAAAATCCCTCACTATGCTTTCTTTTTTCGATACCTAAAATTGTATCTATCCTATTTAAGTTTTTAGTTTTGAATTTTAAGGCTAGATAAAGACATTTTACTACACCAAAATCATTTATAAATTTAGAATAAATACATTTATAAACTCTATTATATTCAAAACCATATTCTAAAATTAGAGAGTCAAATCTATAATGTCACTGTTTAGATGTTTATTTTAATCTATATAAAGATTTAATTAACATGGAGTTTTCTCCCTAATTTTTCTTTTGATATCTAAATCTATTAATTTAGTATTTTTTGTATTATGAAGCACAACAAAATCTTTTATCTTTTTAATGTGAGATAAAGTTTTATTTATTTGTTTATCTCATAAGCTATTTTATAACAATAGTTTGGTATTAATTTAATAATTATTTTATTTGATAAATAATAAATAGAACATGAATATTTTAACATTGTCAAACTCAATTTAAATATAAATTCAAAATTTTGTCTCGAAACTCGAAAATGATAATCAAACTCAGTTCACGCGTGATGGTTCAGCGGCGGGTGAGGTCGGCTGTGGTGATGCTGGTGACTTTGGTGGAGACGACGACTTAGGATTCTTGGGGACATATTTCCTGGCCCAAACATGTTTTCCATTAATGGTGAACTTTGCCTTGCTTTGTCCCTGAAGAACGCTGTGAATGACGGCAGCAGAGGTCACAACAAGGCGTGCATACAGTGGCTGCTCCTCTGTCGAGACTTCTTGCATATAAATTGCCTCAATGCAATCTCCATGCTTCCTATGACCAGAAATGAAATGACAATAATTAGTCAAACTATTTTTAATTAGAAAATGTGATAATTTCTCAATACAATTTAAGAGTTTGCATTCTCAAAATTTTATATTATAACATAAAAAAATTTAGACATGTAAGAGAGATCGATAGAGAGATTAATTACTTGGTGAAAAAGTCTCTGATTTCATCTTCTGAAATAGGGTACCCTTTAGAGAACGTCAAGAAAATAGTCCTATTACCAGCATACACGTCCTTCTCTCCCTGGTGATCACCATTAACAATCTTTATACGATTCAGTACTCCGGCAATATTCTCAGTACTCGTAATCCGCCTCCGAACTGAAAGATCATAAGGGTCATAAGCCGGCAAAATTCCAATATTAGGCGCCATGAATTGGGGACTGATCCCCAGACCATAAACACCAGCAGCAGCAGAATTATAACACAGCACAGGATCAATCGCTGGGCCATAATAATTCGAAGGGTTCCCTTCTTGACCAATAACATTTTCAGCAACAATATTATTTCCTTTTCCGGCAGCCTTTTTTTCGATGACTTGTCGCGAAATATCTTCGAAAGCTCTTGCGCAAACTTCGTCGATGATCTTTGTGAGCACGCGAAGAATACCATGTCGATTGCCATGGAAAAAACGAAGGGAGAGGCCAGTTTTTGTCAACTGTCGGGTCAAAGGAACTTCATCGTTCATACTTGCTGGAGAGAAGTGGAACCGGTCGGTCTCTATGCAATTCAAGCAAAGAACAGCCTCATCTGCTAGAGAATTGATAAGGGCATCAGGCAATGACAACATCTTGTCCACTAAATTATCACGTGCCTCCCTTTCAAGCCAAATCCATAAGGCCATAACTTGCATGGACTCTGCGGGGTCGCGATCAAGATTGACAGTAAGTCTAGTATAGAGGGTTCTGTCAATGGTGTGAAAAATCTTGAACTCTTCTGGAGTCACCATGGAATTCAAAACAGAGGGAGAAGAGGGCACCGTCGAGGATTCCATGGCTGTTTAACTGTGATTTGGTTCTCAGAAATGAGAGACAAAATGGGGAAATCAACAGTGTTGTCTGTGTGTATTCTTATAGAGATGCAAGAATACAGTTGTTGGATTTGAGTTGTGACTATGGAGAATGAAGGGGTATGTTTTTGGAGAGTTGCCATTGTTGTTGCAGAAATGGTATGTTTGTTTTAGCTTCCGTTTTGGGTTTCAATGGCAAACGTTCAAAATGGATATTCTTGGTTGGAGATTTGTAGGGTGCGGTGTATCAAAATTCCAATCTCACATACATCAAGTAATGCAACGAGGACCAATTTTTTTTTTCCTTTTTTCCTTTTTCTTTCATTTGCATGTATAAATAAATTCTCTTTATTTTCCCTTTTAAGCTTAAGATAGATTTGGACTCGTTCACTAATCTTAGCTAAAAAAATTATGCTGTTCAGTTTGTAACTACTGTATATTTGCAATATCGGTTAGAATTAAATGGATATAAAAAAGGAAAATCATTTCATCAAAACAATATTATAAAAATTCTATCTTTTTAATTTTTACATATATATATATATAATTTCTTCTCTTATGTTTATCTTTATCTGTCTTTTTAAAAAGATTATTAAAAATTATTTTTTTATCCTGTAGTTATAATATTATAAAAATAATAAAATCTATCCATCGTGAAAAACAATTTCCTAAGTTTTTTTTTATTAAATTAACAAAATGAAGTATGAATAAAATTTGTTATAACCACATCACTAATGTATTTAGTTTTTTAAAGAATAATTATTAGTACTTCACAACTAATTAATGATAATTTTTATTGTATTTAAAAAATAAATAATTATATTTTATTAGTTATTATCTAGATTTATATTTTAAAGTGAAGATATTTTTATTATTTTTATAGATCATACATTTTATTTTTCTGAACTTCAGAAAATAATCAAATAAGATATTACTGCTCACTCTTTCACCACCATAAAATCTCCCACAACTAAAGTAAGGTTGAATTACAAAATCAGAATTAGTAGATAATATTTACATTTGGCATTTATTCCAACCAAAATTGAGATTTTAAAAAACTTCTAAGAAACAAGAATGACAAGCCCGAGATTGCTCTACAGCAACGGCATCGTTTTCCACCCGCCAGACACAACTCCCATCCACACCTACCTCGAATCCAATTCAGGCTCTTACACTGTCACACGGACACATATACGTTTGTTTTTTGAATTAGATTTAAATATCTATCTGATAAAAATTATAATTATGGTGTATATATATTAAAAATATATATAAAATATATGATAGTTGTATAGTTGTGATTGTTTTTCAAAATATTTATTACTTGAAAATACATTAAAATATATTTTTTTATTTTTTTAAAATTATTTTTTATATCAACACATTAAAATAATTTAAAAATTAAAAAAAATTAATTTAAAGTAAAAAAATTAAAAAATATTTAAAATATTTTTAAAATATAAAACAAACAGAATTTTATGAAACTTAATTATAAAAACTACTTCTCACAGACTATATTTGAAACTTAATTTTTTAATGAATCCGTTATAAGAAAATGCATTTAGTATGTTAACAAACAACTTACTATATTTCAAACACAAAAATTCCAAGTAAACCAACGCAGCCATAACAACACAGCAGTTCTCTTATTCTGTGGCCGACACTTACAACGACTTTCAAATTCCGTCAAAATCCTCTTACCTTCGAGCCCACGATTTCTCTACAAATCCTTAAACTCCACGAAAAAACACGTCAAATTATGTGTCAAAAATCACGTCGGAGCAGCCTATCCTAGTATGTTTTTTTAAAAATTATAACCTGCATGCTAAATTTATGATTTTATTTTATATTTAATTTTTTTTTCTTTAATTTTTTTTTATACTTAGTCAATTTATACAATTCTTTTTATTTTTTTAATTTATTTTCACCTTTTGTTTTTAAAAATTTATTCCACACATATTAAGAAATAATGTTCTACTGGTATCATTATAATATTATTCTGTTTTACAGTTATATCAAAAATTAGTTTGAGATTTTATATATTTTTATTAATGTATATGATTTTTGTTATATGTAAATATCATCTTTGTAATTCATGATTATATTTTTTATTTAATGTAAAAAAACACATTAAAAATACCTGCACAATAATTCTTTTTATTGAAAAAAAATTTATTCAACTTGTAGTTAGATAAGTTGAATAAACATGTTAACATTTTATTTTTTGTATTTATTAACACAAATAATTCTTATAAATATTTTGATTTACAGTTAGATTTAAAAAATAATAATTAAAAAACTTGCATATTTATTTTTTATTTTTTATCAAAAAAATTTATCTAACTTATAACAAAATACATGTCATATAACTACTTTTTAAATTAAAATTTTTTTTTTATTTTTTTAGATTATTTAGTATAAAAAATAATTTTTAAAATATATAAAAAATAATTTTAATAATTATCACTGTACTTTCAAACAACTCAAAATCCGTCGACGAATATGTAACTGTTAAACTTAACAAGTTAAAAAAAAAATGGTTAAAAAATGAGAGGAAATGAAAGAAACGTGTGACTTCGTGTGGGCCAGGACAAGGGGACCCGCAAAACTTACAACCGGGCAGCCAAACAAACGTAGAACCAACGGTGTAGATAAACATAAAGCCAAACCAATCAAAGAAAATCAAAATAAAATTCGGCAAATCATAAACTGCTATCTCCTTCATCCCTCCCCCTTCTTCTCTCTTCTCCATCGTCAGATCTAAAAAAATTTCTCTCTTTCTGTTTCTCCCCCCCCCCCCTTCCAACTCTCGCGCCAAATACAAAACAGCTCCCCCCCCCTCTCTTTCTCCAGGTAATAACTAACAACCTCCATTCTCTCTCTAAAAGCCACCTCTCATAGGGTTTCGATTTCCTTCAATTCCACTCTCTTATATACTTTCTGTCTCCTATACCTATTCGTGTCCGTATCCGTGTGTATACGTATAGAAACGTGTTGTGTGTGGAATTTGAATTTATTATACGTGCAATCTAGGGTTTGATTAGGAGATAATTTTTTATGTTTGTGATTAGTTTATAATTGCTTTGAATTTTGAAATAACGAGGTGTGTTTTCTTTTGTGATCAATGTTCGGATTTTTTTAGTAAGATGGCCGATAATCCGACCAGTCCGGCGGCGGGGAGCCACGAGAGTGGTGGTGAGCAGAGCCCGCGGTCAGGGGTGAGAGAGCAGGATAGATACCTGCCTATTGCTAATATAAGTAGGATCATGAAGAAGGCGTTGCCGGCTAATGGAAAAATTGCTAAGGATGCTAAGGATACTGTTCAGGAATGTGTTTCTGAGTTCATTAGCTTTGTTACCAGCGAGTAAGTGAAAGAGTTGATTGGTTTTGGTTTTGATTATTGACGATTGCCCTTTGTTTGTGTATCGTAATCATAGAGATAGTGTGATTCGGTGTAGAACTGTTATTGGTGGTTTCGGAGAATGGGGTATTGATTGCTTTATGAAATGCAATGGTATTTTGGAGATGTTTCTTTTGTTTATCTGATTGGGTGGCCTGGGATTAATGGTTTTCTCATGTTTTCTGATTAATGTAGTCGTGAATTGAGGTTTTAATTTGTGCGATGAAATTGTGCTTTTGGAAATTAGGGTTCTTCCACTGAGGGTCTGGTTTTGTGAAATGTGATTGGATGCTGTTTTCTTTAGGGCGAGTGATAAGTGTCAGAAGGAGAAGAGGAAGACGATCAATGGGGATGATTTGTTGTGGGCAATGGCAACGTTAGGATTTGAGGATTATATTGAGCCACTTAAGGTGTACCTGGCTAGGTACCGGGAGGTAATTAGTTTGTTTTCTTGTCTATGATTTATTTTGTTTACATATAGGCTGGTTTGTAATCTAATCATCTGACTCTTCTCTTTCCTTCTCTTTCACCGATTGGTTTTATTGGATCACTGCCATGTCACAGTTGGAGGTAATAAACATTTTTCTAATTGAAGCATTGTTTCCTTCTTTTTATTTCTTTTATCGTTTTTTTTTTTTTCAATTTAACCACCTTTTATATGAATATTTTTTCAAGAAAAAAATTCTATAAAGTTGTGTTATATTTTTAGCAACTTTGGCAGGGTGATGCAAAGGGGTCTGCTAGAGGTGGAGATGGATCTTCTAAACGGGATGCAGTTGGAGGTCTGCCTGGTCAAAATGCACAGGTAAGTTTGTAATCATGCTTTAGAGGTTGATTATTTTGACCTTACTAAGTTTCATTAGCTCACCATACTGTCTTCTTGTTGTGTTTGGATGAACTACCACGTCAGTTTGCTTTTCAAGGATCGATGAACTATACGAGTCCACAAGTAATCCTCTCTCACTCCCCCCCCCCCTCTATTCCACACACGCACGCACAAACAAGCACAGATTCTTAAACCTAATGGAATATAGATTCAAATGTTAAATATTTAAATCAACAGTATCAGAGAATTGTAAATCTTGATTTATTGAATTGGTTGTCTACTTATTAATTGCTCATGCAATTTCCTTGGCTCTTGGATTCAAAAACTGCGGTCATTGGGTCAAATATAAATAACATGCATATTATGCAAGAATAATTAGTCCTTTTCTTTCTTCACAAAAAAAATTATATGTAGCACTGTTTGCACTTGTCCCCAAAAGATCCTCATATTTTTAATCCTGGATTGATAGGAAAAACAGATTTGATTAAATGCTTGGCAAAAAATTAATTATGTTGATTGGTCAAAAAGTCACAAATTGATATAGAAAGTGTAAAATTAACCAATACTTAAAAGAGGAAAAGGGAAGGTAAAAGCTCACTGAGTGAAAGGGGAAATTCTGTAGGAAATTACACGTATATTTACTCACAATCATTTTGATAAGAGGAGTAGGTAAGGTTCAGAAGGAAAAAAATATCTTTTAATATATTGGTCCAAACCAATCATTGCTGGGGAGTTACTTAATCACCACAAACAGTGACTTGTATATATTTTCAAGCAAGTAAATTTTCAACCATGTGATTGTTAACAAAATGAAAGAATGCATGCCTAAATTGCTACTAGGCTCAGGCTGTACGTGATTGTTGGGAATCCTGGTTTTTTAGGTCTTATAAGATATATCTATCAGGCTATCACCACATTTGCAGTGCTATGTGGTGTCTCTGCATCTGAAGCAATTTATGGATTTTATCCATGTTTTTGGGTGTGTTACCTATTGTTTTCTAAACTTAATGCTAGAAGGTTTCTATATGTAAAGTGGGGGCTGCTTGCCCAAGTGTTGTCAAAGGTGAAAGGCGCTAAAATGCGTCAAGCCAGGAAAATGCCCAAGGCGCTCAACCTTTATGATACAAAAAATTACATGAACAATATTAAATATGATATAACTTAGTAGAAATTTCTGCAGTATAACAGGAGAGAGAAGGAATAACATGGAGAGAAAAAAAAAGTGAAGAAGAGAGAAATTAGGAAACAAAAAGATGAGATGACAGAAGAATAAAAGATAAAGGAATGCCTCTGATGTTCTTCAGTCTTCACTCTTGAATCTTCTTTCACTTCTTCTTTGGTGGTGTTTCACTTTTGTTTCTGTTCTTCTTGTTTCAACTTTCAAGTCTGTTTCTCTTCGTCTATAACTTTTATTTCTTTCTCTTTTTTTTACCTCAATCTATATTTTTTACAAAACTACTGTTAAATTTTTTATAAGACCAGAAAAAGAGACAAACAAGACAAAACATAAGTCTTTTTTTTTTTTAAAAAAAGAAAGATGCAGAAATCAAAGAGACACCTCTTCAAACCAATCCTTAGTTTCACATAATTTTCACCAGTTGACACCTTTATTGCGTGCCTGTCATGGACAGTCGCTTGCCTTTTTTAACTTCATTACCCCAGGCTAAGGAAGGCGCCTCGGCCTCGCATCTGGGGATTAAGCGAGCACCCGGGTGCCTTGTGACAACACTGGCTTGCCCTAAATCCATTTACTCACTGTAACTTGCTGTAAGAATTGGTTTGGCGCCTCTAATTATATACCAGTGCTTTCCCAGTATCCTTGTTAAATCACCCTTGAACACCCATTCTTGGAGAAGGGGCTTGAGGTTGTCATTGCTGATAATGACAGTTTCAAATTACTTGTCTTCAATCGTTCCATGAAAATACTTCTAATTTCTAGAGTCTCGGAAGCAAAATAATAACCTTAAGCTATCCCTAAGGATGATATAGGACGTGGGGAAGTCTGTTTGATTCAAGGTGAATAAAGGTAAACCTTGCAGCCAGTCAACGATAATGTACAGCTGTCTGGTAAACATTTAACATGCAGATGATGAGCCCCTAGCGGCCTAAAGTAAAACCTACCCAATTTTCCAATTCTTCCTGGACATCAAATGATTAACATTCTTATATTAGCATTGTTTATCAGTGCTCCAGCTTGCTGGAATAACTTATGGTTGACTGAGGTTTTTTTAGACCTGGTTTAATTATGTGAAAGATCATATTTGGCTTGATGATGGAATCGTATCTTTGTCAGTGTCTGTCTTAAATGGTGGTCTTGAGAAATCTCTAAAACAGAGCTACAATTTGCATCCTAATGATTTTGCATTAAAGGTCTTGTATTTCTCATTGAAACGGATTAATCCTTTCTAATCTATCCAGGACCGTTTCAAGAGTGATGGTGAACAAAGCAAATCAGTTGATATTTTCATTTTAAAATCTTCTTTTGATACTTAGCATGAACAAAACATGAAAAATGTGCATCAATGTATCATAGGTTTTATGCATGTGAAGAACCAGTAGTTAAATTCTCTTTTTGCACGGTTTAAATTGAATGAGTTGAACAAAAATGAGGCACCTCATGTTATTGATTTTTATGCATGTAGTTTTTATCTTTCATTTACAAATGACTGTTCTTTGATGGCCTTTTTGCCACCATACATTCATACTGTCTTAAATGTGTGTGCATTATTAGGATCAAGTTAGGATTTGATTACACGTAGGGTGTAGCTAGTTTAGTGTTGAGTTCTTTCCTTGTTATCTTGTTCCATTCCTCATAGATAGACGTGTCAATAATCAATGTGGAAAATGAAATCAGATGCTCTTGCCCCCCATTCTTTCAAGGTGAAAGGGGATTAGGGGGCTTGGTGAAATTGCAATTGTGGCCTGTATTCTTATGAGCTTCTTGCCATCTTGCGCAGGCGCAGGGACAGCATATGATCCTTCCTTCCATGCCAGGCAACGAGTAGGGTTTGGCTTTGCTTTTGTCAATTCAGTGAATTGTAAGTTGTAACGTTGGTAAAACTTTCTAGTTCCAACACTTGTAGAATCTAATCTCTCGCATTAGTTGATCTGATTGGAACCAAAGTGCCCTATATATTCTGGTGGCTTTGGTTTTTGGTTGTTTGTTGGGGGTGGTTTGAATTTGGTTGGTGCCTTCATCATCAGTGCAGTTTTAATAGATAGATTAATTTCTGTAAATTTGTTTTCTCAAATATATATTTTTCCGAGCATTGCAAGTATGATTTCTTGAAGCATTTGACGCCATACCTCATAAGCCGATGATTTCAGCCTTTGATTTTTCAGAATGGTACCATGTTTTATGCTTGTCAATTGTCAAATTTACGGACCTATCCTGAACTTCAAGGACGAGTCAGCGTCACTACCATACCTTAAAGTGACTAAAAACTGGAAACAGGGATCTTTGATCTGTCACTTTTCATCATTGATGTTTTTGCCTGTGAACTCCTGTGGTTCCTGGATTTTGAGCGACAATTCTTCGTATGATTTTGAATGAATTCATTATTGATTTATCGAAATTAAAATGTTTTTGTTTTTCATTAATATTTAATACTATGGAAAAGCACAGTTTTAAAGACATTTTATAAATTACATCCAACTATAAAAACAATCTTGAACAATAGGGGTTTCTTAGCATCTTGTAATCATGAACTAATTAATAAAGCTGGGATTAAAGATGGCTCCTTCACGGCGAAGAAACTAAAACAGAGAAAATGGGGATAGAGAAGATAAAACATAATAGAGGTGGAGATAAAATGAAAATAAAAATATGTTTGATATTGATATACAAGACAAGGTAATTATTGTGTATCATGTTTGGTTGATGATGGATAATACATAATTAAATATGAGAAAAATCTAAATCAATTTTACTTTTTATGTGTTACTATCTAATTTAAATGCTTTAGAAAATATAAATATTATTATTTTAGTTTAATTTATATTTAATGTTGAAATTAATAATAATATAACAATCTTAGTTATAAAATCTGAATTGATTTGATGGGTCCACTTATGAAAGAACTAACTTAGAATTTGGCTAAACCAAGACTTGAACCAGTTTGAATTTATGAGAAAATAAATGAAGAATTGGCCTAGTCTAACTCGAAACATAAGTTGACTACCAATCTGGTCAATCAAAGTAAAATATGGATAAAAACTTGTTATTTTTTTTTTATCAAAACAATATTATTTTGATGATTTTAATAAAAAAAATTGGGTTAACTTATGTCAAGGGTTGATGTGGTTAACCCTTTGGCCCTTGAATCTCGGCTTTATTTTTTGTTGAGTTTTAAAACTATGATAATAATTATTTTTATACTTACACGACTTAGTTAGATAATTTTAAAATTAAGAATTTTTTACAAAGATATTTATTTTAAAAATAAAAAATATTAATTATTGTCTCTAAAAACATGTTTTTTATATATACTTCATGATTTAAAATTACAGTAATTCACTTTAAAATTATTTTAGAAATATTTTTTTTATTATTTCTGTATATCTCCAGCAAAACATGTTTTTGTCGCTACTGATTCTGTCTTTTTATATATATATATATAAAAACAGTAATTAAATGCTAATATACAAAATACATATAGGGTGTTTGGTACATGGTCTTTTAAGATCCTCCATATCAAGCAATTTAAAAAATGAAGGATATTTGAGTTTGTTATGCAAAAAAAAATAAATATTAAATGCCAATTAATCTAACATTTTCCAGGGCATTACATTTCCAAGACGGGGAATGTGATTTTATTCTAAAATGAGAGGAATCTTGGTGATCAGATTTTTTTTTAAATGATTGCCTTTATTTTCTATTTTAAGTTGAGCAATACAACCTTATTTTAATTAATAATAATACAATTACTGTAGGCGTACAACTTATTTGAACAACTAATATGTAATTTAATGACTTTACTATACTATCAAGATTATTTATCAAACAAAATCTAAAACGCATAGTTTTTTTTATGTAGTGATTTATATTTATTTTTTAAAAATTTAGTCCTCAAACCTTATTCTTCTTCAATTGCATCTTTTTATGCCCCATTTTATAAAAAAATGTTAGGGATGGTCAAAATTGAAAAAGAGAAGCCCAAAACGTAAAAAAAAAAAAAAAAGAGGGCTTGTCGTTTATAAAAATATATAAATATTTATTTTGATCTTTTTACATTTTCAATTTTAGCTTTTCAGTCCCTCAATATTTTAAAATTTCAATTGTGGTGCATAAATTATTCTCTTTACTTCTCGATCCATGATATGAGATAGGAGAGAAAAGGCCGCTGAACTCAAGTTATAAAGAGAGAAAATCTTGATCAACGATGATTTTGCCCATGAAAAATATTAATCATGGCGTCAATGAGTTTAATTTGATGAAGGAAGTCTCACCTATGTGTTATTTGACACTCCTATTGTCTAGAATAATAGATTTGAACTTGATATTTTTTTTGTTTCGAGTTAATTCTGGATTTATGAACTGTTTTTAGGATAAATTAAGACTATATGCGAGTTTATCAATGTATATAAAGTGTTTTATGGGTATATTGGGTAAAAAATAGGTTAAATATTAGGTTTAAAGGTAAAAAACACCAATTTGAGTTTTTTTAACAACTATTATAAGCGGAAACTAAGAAACAACACATAATTTGTTGCTTGACTTAATTTTTTTTCAATAAAATCAGGGTAGATAAATGTCGTCCATCCTATTTACATTAAAAAAAAAAAAAAAAGGATCAAGGTAGGCCCTTTTCAAAATGAATCACTCATGCAAATCTAGTTTTCCAAGCCCAGTAACATCTGATCTTTATTTTTTTATAGTTTTATTTTTATTTACTTATTGGTATCTCTTTTTTTATATATTTTTTAAAATATATTTTAATTTATATCTAGATTAATATCTCTTCTTTTTATTTTTTTTAGATTTTTTATTTAGTATTTTTAATGACATTTTTTTTTTGGTAAGAAAAAGTGACATTTGAGATAAAAAAAAAAAGGATGTAAATTAAAGGGAAAAGTTTGAGTTGAATATAATAAACTTATTTAAATTTCTTAGGAATTTTCTACGTAAACCAATCAGAAAAAATACATTACTAACAATTATATCTCAAGAGAATGTCTAAAAATTGAAAGACCGAACGAGTGTATATAATCAACTAATGTTGAGCCTCGGGGCTTTGATTTTGCAACCTTTATCTATAACCTCGACTGAAAGATGGGTGCGTTTTTTATTTGTGGATTTTGATTTTGCAACCTTTATCTCGAACTTTGACCGCCGACACCTTTTTTATGCGTGGGTCACGTACAGCTTTAGTCGAGCATGGTGCAATGGCATGCTGCTTCTTTCCAGTTCTCTCCTGCATCTCTGTCTGCCATCGCTGAGAGACAGTGTCGGAGCTAGCCTTGCTTGATTCGGATTTTAAGCCCCCTGCTGAAAATTCTCTTGTTTTTTTTTTCTTTTTTTTCCATAGTCAACAATTATACAAGTAATAGAGAATTGGCGTTTTATTGTGTTATAGTCCAATCCCATTTCAAAGCTAATTTATCTCGCCGGTACAGGAGCTTAAGAAACTCAAATTTCTGTGCTTTCATGGCCCCTTTTTATTGTGCATAATTAGGTGGTGTTGAAAGCTACTGTCCGTATGCCACCTACCAGCTGCAAGTGCCAGACACTTTTGCATCAATGAACTCGCTGCCACCCAGAAGCACACATAGCAGCACGTGACACATACAGTGACACGTTACACGCACGTGAGTAGTGATCTTACAATCTTACAATGAGAGTTGAGAGAGTCACCATCATCGTACCACGCTTTGTTGCTGTCTCTCTCTCTCAAAAAAAAAAAAAAAAAACACAAAACAAAACAAAACAAAACACAGCCCCCTTGCAATGTTTTGTCATATCCGATGTGGTGAACTTTCGTTCCTAGCTTGATGGATTTTTGGTTCAGTAGGAAATATAAGTCTGTCTGTGTGTGGACGGATTTGAGAGAGAAAAAAATAATGAACAAAGAATACTTTATTAAATACGAATAATTGTTACAAATAACAGGAATTATCGATAATAAGTAGCCTCATACCACTCTTAAAGGAATCACTGTAATATTGGCATCACACCAAACAAGGATTAGAATTTCAGAAACACATATTACCTGCTACAATCCTATTCTTCCATATATATAATTTTCTAAATGGCAGTTTTCTTGAAAGATAAACAAAAAAATTAAAGAAGAACAGTCATAATTAATTAATTTCTGTTACCATGTATAACTACAAGATAAACTTCAATAAATAATCATTCTTTGCTGTCAACTTGTAACTTTGGAAAGGTTGCTTGTATTGAGAGATTTCATCTATGATCAGAACTTAACTTAGAACCAATGGTAATTGTCTGCTGGATAGTGTTTCTGGTGGCCGGCCGGTAACATTGAAATTGCATCACAATGTCTCCATCTCTCACCCCTTCCCACGACGTGACCATCATTTCTTGCCTGCACGAGGCAGCCAGCTCACCCCCCACTTGCCCTCTGTGTAGACAATCGATCAGCCCCCCTCTCCTAAGAGGGTGTTTGGTATTGTGGTAGCTGTTGTGGTTGTGGTTTGAAAAAAGTTGGTTTATAAAAAGTACTTTTAATTGAGGTTGGTTTGAAAAAATAGGTGTTTGGTTAAAACTGTGGTTGAAATTGAGGTTGAAAAAAAAATAATTTAATGTATTTGGTTAAGAATGTTTTAAAATTTAGGTTATAAAATAATTTTAAGAAATATATATTAATATTAATGGTTTTAAATTTAAATATTGTAGATTTAATTACTCATATTACATCATGAAATAAATAATACTTTATATAAAATATTTTTTTATTATTCCATTAAACTATGTATAATTTCATTATGTATAAAATTCATCCGATAAGAACTACAATTTTCATAATTTTTTGAGCGTGTAATAAAATTAGATAAAATATTATCAGATATAAAATTGATATTATAATGCGAGTGAATTTAATTCACTCTATACTACTTTTTCGAGAAAAAAATATTGTTCACATCAGTGCAAATGAATTTAATTTACTCTAAATTAATTTTTTTTTTAAATAATAAAATCAACACACTGCAGGAAAGAAAGATAGAAAAAAAAAAATAGACGAACAGTGCAAGTGAATTGCACTGTTCACGTGAACAGTGCAATTCACTTGCACTGTCCATTATTTTTTTAAAGTGAAGTACACTGTTAATGCTAATTGCACTGTTCAATGAACAGTGCAATTAGCTGCACAGTGCGTTAAAAGCATGATTTTATTGCTTTTCATTACCTGCGATTTGGATGCAAAATTTACGTGGAGCCCATGTACAGTAAATCACGTTTTTTCATTACCAAACGGCTGCCAACTGCGTTTTATGTAAAACGCAGCCGCAGCCGCAGAGCCAAACGGGCTCTAAGACCAGCCCACGCCGTGCCCTAATTCGTTTAGATTCTTGAAAACCTTTCAGACCACAAGAATAAGATTCGAACACAGAATCCTTCTTCTGCTACGCGTCCTTTCAAGGTCTTTCCTTTTCCATGAGTCCTTTGGACTTCACTAAATCCATCTGACTCTCGGAGTGTTGCCACACAACTCAAACAAGTCACGTGTTTCCCGAAATATTCATTCTGAATTAACCTTTTGAATTGCATATCGTTTATGCACTTGGGAAATCCAGCTAACATGTTCTATCGCTGTTTTGGAAGAAAAAATGAGTTTGAACCCTATATTTTCCTCGAAAACCACAAATTATTGTGTCATTTTGTTTTCTTTTTTAAATATTAGTTGATGGATTGAATTATAAAGATAAAAGATGATACTTGAACCTAGACCACGCCTCTCTTTTTTCTTGCTGGTTACATCTTGTGTTAGGTTAATCCTGATACCCCATGATTCATGTACGCATGAGATATTATTCCCATTTGTCTAATGTACAATCATGTTAGAAGAAGCAGCAAGTGTCTCCATGTCTGCTCCTTGCCAACTCACGCACAGAAAATGGTCCAGCTCACATCACCAGCACCCCTTGTTGGGTCGTCCTCATATGTTTGTTCATAATTTACTCCGAAAACCAAAATAAAGTGATGATCCTCATCAAATTCAGGACTGTCTAGTCTGTTTTTTCCATGGTCAAACCAAGGTTATAGCCCCTTTGCTATACAGCTGGCCACGTTGTGGTATTCAGGGAAGTGAGCGAGAGCTAGTGAGACAGTTAACATCTGCCAATCCTCACGTGGAATAGTGCTGGTTGAACCCAAAGTGCATTTGCAAGCACAGACCCTTTTATTCTCTTCTTTCCAACGCTCGACTGCTACTAGACACGCGCTTGCTGTAAAAGCAGCAGGAAAATTGGAAGCCAGGATGATAGTAATTAATGCCTTCAAATTGAAGCACTATATCGATCGAAGGGTGGTTTAAAATTGATGAGTTCAAGACGTGATCAACTCGACATTCATCAACTATAACGAAAAATATTTACTCGATTCGATTCTGGTTCCTATTATTTTTATTAAGCACATAAAACGGAACAAAATCAGATGATAAAACTAACATAATTATCAACTAAACTAACGATGAAAAATAAATTGAGATTTTTTAATTTTATTAATTCTTAGTGAACTAGGGATTAAAGCCACGTTGTCATAGCTCCATGATAGTGATAATTAATTTATTAATATCATTATAATATAATTTATAAACGATGAACTCTTACACAGCACCTTTACTTTAGCCAAGTAATTAATTATGAAAATAAAATATTACTGCTGGTATACTCTAGCATATGATGGTATATTCTAGAGTGAATCAACGAAACCATCAAAAGATTCGATTTTTTGTTTTCATTCACGTCAGATTATTTCAAGATACCGTTAATTATTATCATTGTTGGTCATCGATCGTGGTATGCAATTAGATTGCTAGTTGTGGACATTTATTTTCTAACCTTTTTAGAGGCTATTGATGACAAAAATCTCAATTCATAGTTTATTACCAATCAATTAAATAATAAAACTTAATATATATATATATATATATATATATTGTGTAGTGATATTTATTTATGAGTGACTAAAAAAATGTCAATGATAGTAATTTAAAAATAACAACATTTCGAGTAGTAATTATTAAAATATAAATCATTTCACAATTATATCAATGATTTGCATAACCAAGAAATAACATAGAGTGTACATGTGATATCATAAACATTTTTATTTTAAACAATTAATAATATATAAAGAAAATTAAAAAAAAAAAAAAACGAATTTTTCCCGAGGGTCATCGACTTGGAATTTGTGGTGGCCACTCGACAATCAATAAAGACCCCAACAAATATGACAGCAAATAAATGGCTTTTTTGGTTTCATTTATATCCTTACTCTTTTGTTTCACCTCGTCAGAACCTCGGAATGCAAAACCAAGGGCTTTCACTGTGCGTGATCTTTTGAAAAACAAAGGAAACAAACCTTGCTGTTGTGGGCCAAATGACAGCAGACTTGAGTGCTGTTTGGCAGTGGCATGTTATTATGTAACTAGCAAAATTACTGCTTGTAGTAAAAGAATTTAAACTTCAAAAAATCGAGATTTAAAGGGAAGCTGCGGCACTCATCGAACATTATATTGATTTTGGCACAAAAAGTCAGCGAACATTTTTAATTTGTTATTAAAATGGATGTATAAACAGATTGATTACAAAGTTGACAAAGAGAATTGCATACTTGTCACTCACGTATTAATATCTAAAGAAATCCAAGTTGTTTATGTATACTTTCATAGAAGCCCTTACGTTACATTGCCAGGCATACATACCTCGAAATTCTTTATGGAGACAAATAAACCGAACATGTTAGACATTTGATGTTCGGTATGAGATCGTCAAAATCCCCTCAATCAGCGCCTCCATTTTTCAGCGAAACCACCCGTTGATCACGTACGCGGTGAAGAAAAACAAAGTGCTAAACCATGTAACCAGCTGATTACAGTTTTTAACTAGGTAGGTTGCTACGTGCGGCCAATCATCTCTACGATTCCTAGATTCTCCTGCCAAATTGACAACAAACATGCGAACCCCTCAAAAACAGTTTGCACAACCTGCTTCACACCAGAGACATTTGTTGTGGGACCCCATGATCATGAACCCAACAAATCGAGTTTAAACCCAGCAGTGTTCGAACATGCTGCCAGTTTGAGAAGATGGAAAGGGTTGAGGATTAGGGTACTGATTACCATTGTTTAGACTCGAATATTCTATCTGTTCTATGTACAATCCATAAACAAAATCTGCAGCACTGTACAGATAATAAACTACACGGTTGTCACGTGGTTGCATCGCCTATAAATGTATCTGTTAGTGGTTTTATTTGAAGTATGAGTACGTTCTTGGTTTTATTTGAAGTATCAGTACGTTCTTCACTTCTTCTCTAGGAGAAAGATACTCCGATTGATTTAAACGTCCAAGTCGGATGTAATGCGTAAGGTGTTAATTAGTTCAACAAAATTACTGACCGTCACCGACGCAATCACAAAAAAACAAATATGAAAAGCCCGATAGGTGTACTTCTATAAATTTCAAGATTATCAAAAGTTAATATAATTATTAATTTTAAAATTCGTAAATGTAGTTAATATATATAAAAACTAGTTGGATAATCAATTTAATAATTTTTTTAAAAAAATTATAAATAAATGGCGTGGATATAGTTAGGAGGGGTGATCCGTACTTTTCATTTTAAGCATCTAATGATATTTTTTTTTCAACCCACTTGGATACACCAGCCAGTTGGCTACAAGCTTGTGCTTTTTTTTATTTTTTTATTTTTGATAACGTGGGTGTCCGGGCCAGTTTACGCGCACCACGACTAATCCCACGGCCCACTGAATATCCTGCAAACCCTAGTGAGCAGGTAAGACACCGCGGAGGTGACAGATATACCGCACGGGGAGGACCCAGAAACAGGAAAGGAACAAACTTTCCAGCCCCACTCCCACTGGGACTCAAACCTAGATTCAAAGGAAAGAAAGTTTGCTCCCAACACCACTGAGCCACGCCCCCGTTGGTAAGCTTGTGCTTATTTTGTATTGATAGAGTGGTGGTAGAGGCGATTCAGTCGTCCGGTCGAGGTTGACGCTGATGTCCATCGTCGGAATTCTGAGTTCTGACTTTGACCAATTCGCTGTTTCCAAAATCTTTTCATAATATTATCTATATACTAGGTGTTTGTGCTTCCAAGCCATGGGTGCCAAGCCACTGACACGTAGCCCATGATTAATTTTTATTTTTTTCATGGTTGAAAAAACCGAGCATAAATGAAGGCAGAATCCATATTAGCCACCCTGGAATGTGGCGTGCGTATGTGACATCCTTGCCTGAGTTTTATCTCCCCGTGCGACTGCAAGCACGGGCGGAGGGGTGGGGACCTGACACTCTCAATTCTTGAAAAATACTGTCCAGTCCTTTATTCTTTTAGATATATCCCTCAATTTAATACATATTTTGCACCCACAAGCTCTCCCTTTATTGTTGTATTTGTGAATTTTAGCTTCATTTTTTGTCCATATTAGCCTAATCCCCGATATTCTATTTCCCTTTTTGGATGCAACAAGAAGACTTCTAGGCACCATTTCTCTTGTAAAATCTCCATAATTATATAGTGATTTGGGCAGCATTTTTTTTTAATTGTGTATTTAAAATCAACATTAATCTTAGATTTCGTACTTATAGGAATAATATATTTTCTCTTTTCATATTCCCTTTCTAACCTCGAGAGTTGTATAATACAAGCTTGACTGAATATGGCAAGGCATGAAGGTTATTTGGGTAATGAGAGCGAGTTGCAGAGCAAAGTGGCTGATTATAAGTGTCCCTAACGACCTCCCTTCAAATTCAGACTTGGAATTCTTACGACTGCACGACGCGCTCGTTAACTTTGTCGGACCCTCTCTCTCAGTCCATGTACGGTGTTTAGCTGTCTTTTGTCCCTTTTATATTACCCGACTTCTCCACGCGTGAGAACACGCTCCGTCATATTAGGAATTTGGGTTTTTCTTCTTATTTCTTTTCTCTTTGCACTTTCCCTGCCCCTCCATATGATTCAGCTATCCGAATTACAGATAGATCATACAATTATTTCCAATTATATATATATAGTTGTAATTTAAAAATTCAAGTGTTTTGGTAAGTCTCCAAAAAAATAAAAAAAAGTTTAGAAATCAGTGATAAGAAAAGAAAATATACTTTTTATAAAAGGGTTGGATAGAATAAAATATTCTAAATAAAGTATGAAATAAATTTTATTTTTTCTGTGCACGACACTCATGGTATAAATGGGATTGATTATTTTTAATGCAAATTAAAGTTACCTTGTTTAATATAATTAGCATTGTATGTGGCTTTAAAATTATATTGTGGAAAAAAAATTAATTATAAAAAATAGAATAAAAAGATTAATGAATCAAATCTTTTAGTTGCACATATTATAATCTCGTTTTATTCCCTCTAAAAAAAATATTCAATAAAAATCCAATAATTAATAAAAACTTAAAAATAAATATATTTTTTATAGTGATTAGAAGAAAAGGAGCTACAACCTGCCCATATTCTATTTTTTTTTTTTAAAAAAAAACTAGATAATACACGTTAATATTTCTACCTTTATTTTTTCCCTTAATATACTATAAGTTGAAAAAAAAAAAAAAAAAAAAGGGAACAAAACAACAATGAGCGTTAGGGGCTTTTACTAGGTTGTCCTTTAGCTGGTAGATAACAGTAAACGGAAAGATGGATTCAACGCAACATTGACGCGCGCTAGGGCATGCAGTAAGAAAGATTCTCAGATCACGTTCTATCCAACCATAATATGAGGCGCATCATACATTCTTAATTAATCGATGCGCGTAAGAATGAGCGCGAGTAACTTAATTTACATCTCTCTACCGGTTCTGTAAAGTTATGTTTGGAAATTGTTTTTTAATATGTTTTTTAATTTAAAAATATATTAAAAACATATTTTTTTATTTTTAAAATTGTTTCTACTATTTGTATATCAAAATAATTTTAAAGAGGTTGTCTAATTAAAGAGAAGTATGTCATCGATCGCTAAGTGCTATTATGTATATATGTTAGTGTGATCACGTTGTTGATAGCCTCAGCACCGGTTAGTCCATCTGTCTGCCTCTCTGTCTCCATTGTTTTTCTTGTATTCTTTTATTCCTTCACCACCCTGTACTCTTTCTCCTCCTCACTCTCCTCCTTATATTTCCCTCCCTCTCTTCTTCTCCCTTCTAAATATCCATTCTTGATCACAGACCACTCTATCTCTTTCCCTGAGCACAAAAAATTACACGTTTCGTCGTCGAAAATAGATAAAAGTTTTGGTTTGGAGTATAGTGCGTCGAATTTATTTTTTTGCGCAGGGATCTAGTAAAAGAATGACAATGAGCAACAGTGTAGGGCAGTTTGGTGATACCACACTGACGAAAGTGTTTGTTGGAGGGTTAGCGTGGGAAACACCAAAAGAGGCCCTGAGAGAGCATTTCGAAAAGTATGGTGAGATCTTGGAGGCTGTGATTATTTCTGATAAAATCACTGGTAGATCCAAGGGCTACGGATTTGTAAGTTTTGATTAATCTTCGCTGTGATTTCACTACTGCATTTTCATTTTAGGGAAATAAAGATCATTACTGTCAAATATTACTACTGTTTTTCTAATGTTAGCTCTGGTGGTTGTATTAATCAATTAGGTTACGTTCAAGGAGGCTGGAGCGGCAAATAAGGCTTGCGAGGATGCTGCACCCATCATCAATGGCCGCCGTGCCAACTGCAACCTGGCTTCCCTTGGTGCACGCCGCCCTAGGTCTTCAACACCGGCCCCTCCTCAACAAGGTATGGATATTTAAACGTATATGTGTGTAAACTACCTTGAAAAGGAATATTTCCTTTTCAGGTATACGGAAATTAAGAAGAAAGAGAACAAAGTCGGATCCTTTCACACACGGACAGTCACATATGCTTGATAAATTTGGCAAGCTAAAAATATGACGAGCGTCTGATGCATGGTATTATCACTTACCATATAAAAGTAATCTACAAAACCACTGCATTAATTTCATTGCATTTTAACAACAAATTTTGGTATAATTTTCCAATTAATTAATTTGTATAATCTTTCTCATCATCGAAAGGCAAAAAAGACCATGGTACACGCATAAAAACGAGAAATAAATCTTTAACACACAATGGGATGTTAGTAAACATGAGCATCATGTATAGCTCGCTAATATTTGTAATTAAATTTAATCATGAAGGACCTAACATCATCGCTGGACCGAGGTCCACGCCAGCAGCGCCAGCAAATCACGTCCAGTGGTATTATCCGGCAGGGTCAGCTGCAGCGTCACCATTTCACCACCAGCATCATCAAGCCGTTCCTTTTTATGGGTAATCCAGTTTGTATGGCTTCATGGCTCTTAATTTTGCGGTATGAAATATTGGGAAGATGAACTTTGCCTTATGCTGTAATTACCTCTTAATTTCAGGTACTCTCCTGCTTACATTGCCACAGATATCAGCTACAATCATGTAAGTGGTTCTACACTCTTATGATGATTTATGAATAATCATGCAAGTTGATAAAATCCCAGTAATTAAATTAGCTTCCTCTGTATTTAGCCAATAATAATATTACTTATTCAGTATCGTACTTAAAATTTGAGTTGAAATTCTCAAATTTAAAATAAATTCTCTCTAAAACCAACAGAAAAACTTCCTGAGAACCACTCATTAACATAAATTCCCCTCTTCTCATTAGTCTTACAATTCTTATGAACTGAAGTAGTATTGCTGTGATGGATGGTCCACAGAAGCTAAGCTACACCGGCGGGTCCTACATGAATGGGCATTTCTCTCAGGTGTATCCAGGGCAAGCTATGGTGGGTGCTAATACATTGATGCCAATGTACCCTCTTTATCACTTCCATCAATCACAAGCGGTGGGCCTACCTGCTGCCCACATCTTCCCACCAAACGCGGCGGGTCCCCTGACAGCGGTCCCAACTATCATGTCCAAACCCCCATCGATTGCTCCTCCTAACGCAGGTACATACACTTTCATACACGTTAGCTGTACACGATGATTTTACAGCCCCCTTGTGTTTGCTTCACATGGTAACGTGATCAACCTAGTCAATGTAAACAAAAGAATCATTGCATCCCGTGCCTACGGATTGAGTGGCCCCCCCCCTTACAACTGGCATGCTAGAAACTCACGTGTCAAGAAGACCAAAATGCCCTCTTTGACAACCGCATGCTAGTTGGTGTTTACAGTAACAAATTGATCGTAGCAGTTAAGAATTTATAAGTTTTGTTTGATTCGTTGTCACTTGCCACCTCATGCTTCTTGAAGAATTTAATTGACCGACCAGCTTGTCGTTTCTGATTAGCGGTTACGGCAAGCCAACAAATAAATTATTTACCGTCTTTTGGGTGCAGTGGTTCATGTCTGAAATAGTTAAAAAGAGATTTAGTTTTGGTACGTCGGAGATTTATTAAAAAATATATAAAAACCTTAAGAAAAGGGAGAGATGATAAGGTTAGTGCACAAAAAGGGGCTTCAGACATAGAAAAATGGAGTGAGGCTAAACTGTGTTGGGCCTTGAAGTTTAACTGTATTATTGAGAATTTTTATTTTTTAGTTTAAAATTATTATTTTTTATCATTTTAAAAAATAACATTCATCACCTTCACAAACATGCACGGATTCTAAATAATAGCAGCGATTTTGGCATCACGCTCAATGTCTCCTTGAATATACCTCGAATTATTATTTTTTCGTAGCTTTTTTCTCCTTTTCCAATACGGTCGGATGGTGCTCTATATATGCTCAATGGAGACCATATGATAAAAATATAAACTGATGTTACAGAGACAGTTTGCTTGGCTGTCGAATAGGTACGGTCGTCACAGGTGAAAGCCTTAAAAGGGTTGGATAAGAGGGAGGCACTTAGATGGCAATAACGAAAGGAGAAGGGAGTAGCTGCTGCAGAACAACGTTATTATCAGATCTGTTGCGGCTCTTCTTTCCAATTATTTTTTATGATTCTTAGGTGTTTGATAAGATTCTTTCATTCTCTAACATCTCAGCGTGAGCTGTGAACTATTAGCATTAAAAAAAAACAATGTAACAAAAGTCATGTGTGTTTGCCCATGTCTCGTGGCTTGCTTTTGATGGCTTCAATGAACTTTTCCACTTTAAAAGCATGGTGCACGTTCATATAACTTGTTGCCCCCCACCACCCCTCGGGATTATTAGCATGATGTTTGTATATTATATAGTCTTCTATAACAATGCTCGGGCTAGCTGTATATTATACCGAGAAATTCAGCCTGCGACCACCGTGAATTTACTTTAATTTACAAAGCAGCCATCTTCCTTTAACGAAGTGTTAAATAATTAAATCTATCAAAGAAATTTAAATTATTAAATGAGATTTCAGACATGATTTTATAAAAACACATCACTGACTCATCATTGCAAGGATTCTCTGCGGAGGGAAGTGGGATAAAAGGTCAATGATACTGGAAGGATTTCTTTTTGAATAATTGGTATTATAACTAATATCCACGTGATCAGTTTAATAGGTATCATCCTTTAGCAACAAGATGAATTGAGTTGTATTTTTCTATACTAATTAAATCTTACTATCTTTATTATTTTATTTATTTTAGTGTCTCAATTTTTTTAGAAGTTCTATTTGCTAAAAATAAATCTCCTTTCTTTTCTGTTATTTTTTTTTTATCTAGAAAATAGATTTACATGTATAAATTATACATATAAAAACAAAAAACAAGTTATAATGAACTTGAAAATAATAAAAATAAAAAATAAGAATCCTTCACCAGTGATAATAAGAATCATTATCACGTCGACACAAACAAGGGGTAGAAAATGCCTTTGCTTGTATCCAAGATTAAAATGACTTTTGTTTTTCTCAATTAACTTTTTTTTTCTACTCAGTTATCTTATGTTTAATTTCAGTATTTAATCAAATTTAATTCTATTAGAATAAAAAAAAACTATGAATAAATTATATCATAGCTAAATATGTAAATAATTGCATAACCGCACAACTTTAATTTAGATTAGAAAAGAAAGGATAAAGCCAAATAGTCTTCTATAACAATGCTTAGGCTGTATGTTATACCAAGACATTCAGCCTGTAACCAAAATATAAAAATATAAAGTGTGAATTTATTTTACAAAGTAGCCATCTTCCTTTAATGAAGTGTCAAATAATCATATCTATATAAAAAAAAAGTTATTAAACGAGGTTTCAGACATAATTTTATAAAAGCACATCACTGACTCATCATTGCAAGGATTGATCGGACTCTCATCTCTGATCCGACCTTGCAATATTAGACCGGAAGAAAAATTCAGGGAAAAAACCAACCAGGCCAATCCAACAGGGATTCAAAGTTCTCATACAAAGCCAGCACTAACACACAGGCCACAGCAAGTGCTAAGTCTCTCTCCATCTAAATAGAATTAAGCATGCTACTACAAGTGTTCTCACAGAATGCCATGTCATGTTGACAAACAAAATTCTTATTAAAACGTCGCTTTAAAAAATGAGAAGCAGAATAAAATAAAAATCTCGTGGAAAAGGGTTGGTGTCGGGTCTTATACCAGTTATGGGAACAAACCACTGATGTTTAGCTGTAATTTTCTAAACTTTTTCTCGTGAATAATAGTGGATATATATTTAATAGAATTTTCATCGAGGATTAGTTTGATCAAACCATTCAGATAATTGTGTTTCATGCAAATTGAAACCACATGCGATGACAGAAACATGAAGATGTTTGTGATAGTGTTTCAATAAGAGTTTTTTAAAATTAAAAAATTTTATTATTGATTTTTTAGTAATTTAAAATTGTTTTGATATGTCAATATAAAAAATAAATTTTAAAAAAATATAAAATATTGCTTTAATATATTTTTAAACAAAAAAATCACTTTAAAAATACAATAATTATCAAACTTCCAAACATCCTCTAAATCAAATATCATACGGTGGACTGGAGGTGCCTTTGAGCCCATCCCTACGGCTGCTTCCTGGGTCGGTCATAGAAAAAGCCGATGTAATGTGGAGATGATGGACTCTTTGGAATATGGTATTTGGGCCAACAATCAGAGGGGTGATCATGGCTCTGAATAAAACAAGAACAACCGTAAAGTTTATGCTGTGCCCAGATCATAACTCTCGGGCCCAACTCAAATAAATCGAGGCAACATATGTTAGATAATGGGCCAAGCTTAAATGGGCCACTGGAATCTTTTCTGGGTCCGAGGCACTTTCTTAAATTTGGTTTTCCATGCTTTCCCTTCTTTTAAGTGAATCCATTATCATGGTGCCTTTACCCGAAACACAACTGCTGAACTTTCTCTCTGGAAACTAGGGGCGTGCAAAAAAACTAGAAAACCGAAAAAATCAAGAAAATCGAGAAAAAATTAATCGAAAAAACCGAACCGAGAAAAAAAACCGATTAAACCGATTAGAATAGTTAGGAAAAATCCCGGTTCGGTTCGGTTTTCGGTTTTCTAATGAAAGAACCGGTTAACCCGAACCGAACCGAACCGGTTCAAAAAAAGGCACTATAAATAAAAAAATTATCCTCACTCTTTCTCTCCATTAACCCTAGCCGCAACCCCCTCTCACTCTTTCTCTCCCCTCCCAGCAGCCCCCCCTCCGCTCTTTCTCTCCCTCCCAGCAGCCCTCGCTTCCTTTCTCTCTCTCTCCCTCCGAGCAGCCCCACCTCCCCTCTTTCTCTCCCTCTCCCTCTCAGCAGCCCCACCTCCATCTTTCTCAACATGAGTTTTATTTTTTAGCTTATGGGTTTTCTTTTAAATGCAGGGAAGATAAGATGTATTTGTATAAGAAGATTTGGGGTTTTAATTTTAAAAAATTGAGTTTGGATTTTTGGCATTTGAATATTTGAAAAATATAGGAAAAACAATATTTATTTTGCAAGAAATTTTGGGTTTTGATTTATAGTAGAGTTTTGGATTTGGAATGAAATCAGTGGTGTTGATTTTTGGCTTTTAATTCGTTTGCACAATGCAGGGAAAACAATAGTTGTGAAAAGGCATCTTACTGGCGAGTTCGAGAAGAAATACGAGCATGTAGGTTTTCTCGGTTTTTTGAAATTAAAAACCGGACCGAAACTGGTCGGTTTGACTCGGTTTCGGTTTTTTTCACATAAAAACAGAGAACTGGTTTGGTTGTTTTTTATAGTTCAAAACCGAACCGAACCGAAAATACTCACCCCTCCTGGAAACACAACTGGGTTTTTGTCTTGTAAAATAATTGTGGTGCTGTCTTAATTATGGAAAACGGTCTGATTCCCAACATGGATTCCCTGGTCTCAAGTTTCAACCCAGCCATAGAAAGAATCAACCATCATCTTGTTCCGAAAAGAACCGTTGTGACTTCCAACTTCCGATCAAGGTTCCATAAAAATTCAGCTTCGCAGAAATTGTACAACAATCGTCTGAAATCAGGCAAGATTTTAACGATTCCATCGACTTGGAGTGCCAATCTCCTTTCAATTTTTGTATGGGAGCTGAATAGTTGAGGGTGATCTGGAAATCAAGATTTTATCAACACCGTGGTTTGACCAAAACATGGAAAGAATCGATCCGTCATCTTAGAGCTTGTTTGGCAGTGTGGTTGCGGTTACTTTTCAAATAGCTTTTCGTGCCAAAATGCATGCCAATGATATTTTTTGATTTTTTAAAAATCATTTTTGACATCAGCACATCAAAATGATTTGAAAACACTAAAAACATATTAATTTGAAGTTAATAAAAAAATAAAAAATTTTCAAATTTTTTCAAAAGCGCTTTTGAAACGCAGAAACAAACAGGCCCTTAATCGGGGAAGAAGCACATGACTTCCGAGCTCCGAGCAAAGTTTCCATTCACTTCTTTCGACTTCAGCTGAATTGTTTTTGTATTTTAAAAATATGTTATAAAATTTTAAATATTTATTATTCATTTTAAATATTTTTTTATTATTTTAAATATCAAAAATACTTTTAAAAAAAAAAAATTATTTTAATATATTTTTAAACAATAAATATTTTAAAAAACAATTTATATTATATTTTCAGACACCAAATAAACCAGCCAAACACGACCTTGAAATTTAGTAACGTGTTACTTTACTATTTTTTCTAGTTTTTTTTTTCACTTGTATATTCTTTCTTGTCAGTTGCCACGCATGCAATGCATAAACTAAAGGATGCACGTAACCAGATAGACTTTAAGGGCGTTTTTGTATTTTAAAAATATTTTTAAAAAGAATTCAATTTTTTTTAATTAATTTTAAATTAATATATTTTTAATATTTTAAACTTATTTTAATATGTTAATTTTAAAAATAAAAAAATATCATTAATATATATTTTAATATAAAAATTTATTTAAAAAAAAAATATAATTATACTCCAGCTGTAAAAAATCTTCTTGGCCCCGGTTATACTCCTCCAGACTGCCCATACTAAGGACACCGTGTACCTGTAGTTCATGTCAGAACTCGAAAAATGAGCAGAGAGCAACTCAGTGATACTGTCGTGGTGTTCGCTACTGTGTTGAAAATGTTAAGATGTTTGGCGTACGAACGGGTTGATTGATTCTGATTTCCTTCTGATCTTCACCTTCCCGATGTGTCATGCGCGTTGTATTGGGGTGTTATGTAATTTTCAAAGTTTTTTTTTTTCTTAAGATACAATAATTTAATATTTTTTTAATATTTAGCATTGTAATTGTAATTATTTTTAAAATAATTTTTGTTTAAAAATATATCATAATAATATATATTTTTTTACTTTTTAAATTTATTTTTAATATTAATACATCAAAATAATCTAATAATATAAAAATAATCTAAAATAAAAAAATTATTTTAAAAAAAACATGACTACATCACAGAAACAAACAAACCTTAAACATAATTTCAAATAAAAAACAATTAATCTTTTAAGCTAAATTTTTTTTATATATAAAAAACTTGCTTTGTTTAAATTGAAAAATTTATATTTTTTTTTTGGAAACTATATGCTATGACTGAAATTTATTTAAAGTATTTTTACTTAAAAATATATAAAAATAGTATTTTTTAAAAAAATTATTTTTATATTAGCATATCAAAACAATATAAAAGCATAAAAAACATAATTTAAAATAAAAAAAATTTAATTTAAATTTTTATAAAAATACTTTTCAACCATAAAAATAAATATAAATAGAATTGATAATTTTCTATTTGTAATAAGAGGAACGGTATCGTTGCGTGTTTCGATTTTTTAATTTAATATCAGTAGGTTATATTTCTCCTTAAAGGAAAGAGTTCATTGAAGGTGCAAATAATTCTCTCAAAAGAATAATAATTGTTTGCCCGAGATTCCCTTCGCTCCTTTTGCTGCATAAACTGGGCAGCGAAAAACAACATAAGCATGTAGATTCTTAGAGCAATTTTGAAGATTGAAGTCAGAGTGGAACTGTTATTTGTAACAAAAATAAAAGAAGAAGAATAATCCTGTAAAAGAAGTGAAATAATTTTATTTTTTTAAATATTAAATTATAATTTTAATGTGGATATAAAAAAAATTCTCTACACGTGTTCGAAAATCACTAGACTGTCAAATTCCATATGTCACCAACAAAGTTTCTCATCCCTCACTGATGGAAAAATTGAAGAAAAGCCTGTTGAGAGTGCTGACCAGTCAGAGAAAGAGGACAAGAACCTATTATACTCGGGCTTTGTTTACTTCTCTTAAAAATCACTTAAAATGAAGCCTGACTTATGATCACACACAAACACTGCCTTTCTTTCTCTCTCTCCAAAAACTCGAAACCCCCACAATCCCCTGGCTTCCACTCCTTGCAAGATCTAAAGAGGTAAACACATAATCTTAAAAAAAGTCACTCGTTTTGTTCTTTAACATCTTTTTTCTTAGTTACATGGCTTGATTTCTATTTTTCTCGGGTTTAGGGATTATCACCTGATTTCTCTTTTCTTTTTTTATTTAATATTTCGGTTCTTTATAGTAAAGAAAGCTTATTTTTTGGATCTTGAAATTGACCCAGGTACTGTTTTCAATGGATGAATGCAAGAATGAGAGTGTTTCCGCAAGGAATGTTGCGGAATTATCGACTGTGAGTGTTAGTGAACGTGTAGATAGTGGTGATAGTGAGAAAACCACTATAGCAACGACTCCAGTTGTTGTTGGCTCTGTTGCCAGTGAGGAGGGTCAGGTTAAGATTGAGTGTTCTTCTAGTGAGGATGTGATGGCAAAGGAAGTAGGTTCTTGTAATGGAGATGAAGTAATGGTTGGGAGGTCTTCCAGTGAGGGTGTTGATGGTGGGTGCACACGTGACTTGTGTGATGGAGGTGGTGGGGAGGCAAGGAAGGAAACTGCTGGTGGTTGTGGCTGTTCCGAGGGAGATGCAACGCATTCAGATGGTGGTGGTGTAGCTGGTCATTTAGGGACACATGAGAATAGGGATTCTGGTGTTGATCCATCAAACTCAGGATTTGAATCTTCTCGGCCTGCAGAATCTGAAGAAGGGAAACCAGTTGAGAGTGGGGAGAAGGGGAGGGAGGTCAGTGGAAACAGCAGCAAGGCTTCACCTGAAGTTCAGGAGTTGAGGGTTGAGAGTGAGGCTGGACAGTCTTCTAAGGTTGCAGAATCTGAAGGAGAAGGTAAAGCAGTAGAGGGTGGAGAGGAAGATATGGAGGTCGGTGGAAATGGTGATAAGACTTCATCTGAAGTTGGGGTTGCAGATGCTGACGCTCATGCTCAGAGTGTGGAAAGTGCAAGTGGTATTGGTGGGGAAACCCAAGTTGTGGTGGAAGAAGTAACATTTGTTACAACGGAGGAGAGTTTGAAAAGGGAATTGGTGGAGGAAGGTGTTGAGGGAGAAAAGATTGATGCAAGCCAGAAAGTGACTTCTCAAGAAATTGGGCTGTCAGAGAATGAATCTCAGGATCAAAGAGCTGAAAATGGGGCGGGATGTCCCTCTGTGTTAGTAGGTGCTTCAGTAGGTGAAACCCAAGTTGTAGAGAAATCTGAATTGGTTGAGGAGGCTGCAGGGAAGGATGAGGATAAAGATGGCAATGTGAACGATGCACTTCAAGATTCAGAGACACTAGAAGTGGGTGTTTTGCATGACGAAGTGTGGAATTCTGGAACTGAAACTGCATTGTTAACTTCTCCATCAACCGTGGAAGATACAAGTGTAGAGACCGAAGTTATTGAGGAAGTTGCTGTGATGGCTAATAATGAAGGTTTAGATCCGAAGGTTGAAGCAAGTAGGAGTGATGCTCTGGAAAGAGCACTTGCTGGTAATTCGGAGGGGCTTATATCAGCTCCTGAAGAATCATCAGTTTTACCAGAAAACAACGGCCTTTCCTACCCAGACTCCAAATTGTTGGATAAACAAACTCAAGTTGCTGATGAAGTGAGGGTTGCATCAACTGCCGACGAAAACATCACATGTCCTAACACCGAAGGTATGGACACTGATGGTTTTAGTGAAAGTTTTTATTTTTCAGTGGAAGAACTGCAGGGAATATCCGAGACAGCTAATGGGAGCACTGAAAATGGCTATAATGCATGTGCAGATTCTCAATCTTCGTATCAGCCAGCTCAAGTAGTCGTAGGAGCTGGAGTTGTAGCTAAGGAAAACAATGTGCTTCTGAATCCTGTAGAGAGTAAAAAAGTGATAACTGAATGCTTAGTTAATGATGCTGAAGAAGCTGGTCTACATAAAGAGCAAGTGATAACAGTTTTGCAACAGCAGAAAGCTGATATTGTTAGTGGAAGCACTGAAACAAGGACTAAGACAGAATGTGGAGGGATGGAAATAGATGTCGAAGTGGCTTTAATGAACAATGTTGAGGTTTTGATCTCACACACTGATGTTCCAGATCCTTCTTTAAAAGATCAAGAGTTGAAGACTGAGGAAGGCTCAGGGAAAAGTGCATCTTGTCATCCTGCTCGTGTTGATTCAATTGAAGAGCAACTGATGGAAGGTCAAGAACAGGCTACTTATGCCGAAGAGCTTGGAGGGGAGAAGAAAAGGGTAATAGAACAGAACTCACAGGCCGAAACAGAATCTGGGATCAAAGAGTTAGATGGTCGGCTCATGGATGGAGAAAATGTCATAGCAAGGAATGAGGAAGCTTTGAATCCCATAACTGAACTCAAGGAGCTTGCTGAAAGCGATCAGCAATTAAAGGTTGCAGAAGGTTTGGATGAGGGTGCATCTCATGGTCTTTTTGAGATGGATTCGCATGTGGGGCAAGAAATGACAATTGAAGAACACTTTCTTGATGCTGAACAGGTTGATTTACTAGAAGGGAAAGAAATGGAAGTTGAAGAGCAGGATACTGACAATGAACAACTGAACACCATCGAGGAGAAATCTGCTAAATTGACAGCTTCAAAGCCTGGAAGCTCAGAGAAAGCAGATCAGGCTTGTTATCTACTGCCACCAAATAACGAAGGTGAGTTTTCTGTATCAGATTTGGTATGGGGTAAAGTAAGGAGCCATCCTTGGTGGCCTGGCCAGATATTTGATCCATCAGATGCCTCCGAGAAAGCAATGAAGTATAATAAGAAGGACTGCTATTTAGTAGCATACTTTGGAGACCGAACATTTGCATGGAATGAAGCATCTTTGCTAAAACCTTTCAGGTCACACTTTTCTCAGGTTGAGAAGCAGAGCAATTCAGAAGTATTCCAGAATGCTGTTGATTGTGCCTTGGAAGAAGTTTCAAGACGAGTGGAGCTGGGTCTGGCTTGCTCATGTGTGCCAAAGGATGCTTATGATGAAATCAAATTTCAGGTTGTTGAAAGTGCTGGAATCCGGCCGGAGGCAAGTACACGAGATGGTGTTGACAAAGATACAAGTGCTGGTTTGTTTCAACCAGATAAATTAGTGGGTTATATGAAAGCATTAGCGCAGACTCCAGCTGGTGGGGCTAATCGATTGGAGCTTGTGATTGCAAAGTCTCAGTTGCTGGCCTTCTATCGTTTGAAAGGTTACTCTGAACTGCCTGAATATCAGTTTTGTGGAGGGTTGTTGGAAAAGTCAGATACTTTACTATTCGAGGATGAAGTGATTGATCATGCATCGGCTCTTTATGAGGATCATGGGCAAATTTCATCTGGTGAGGAGATTTTGCCAACTCGAAGAGTCTCTTCTCGCAAATGCAAACATAATTTGAAGGATTGTATCAGTCCCAGGAAAAAAGAGAGAAACTTGTCTGATTTGATGGGTGACTCGTGGGATTCTTTGGATGATGAAATTGGGTCTAATGGGAAAGCAAACAATAAATTAGTTTCTCCATCTTCTGGCAAGAAAAGAAAAGGCTCTGATACCTTTGCTGATGATGCATCTATGACAGAAGGGAGGAAGACCATATCTTTTGCAAAAGTGTCTTCAACCACAACTCTTCCCAAGCCTTCCTTCAAGATTGGTGAATGTATTCAAAGAGTTGCTAGCCAAATGACCGGGTCTCCTTCTATCCTGAAGTGTAATAGCCAGAAGGTAGAAGGAAGCAGCGATGGCCTCATTGGGGATGGATCTGATACTTCATCTGTGCATCCTGAGGATGCTGAGATAAAGAAAATGATCGTTCCAACAGAATACTCGTCACTTGATGAATTGCTATCACAGCTTCACTTGACAGCACAAGATCCCTCGAAAGGCCATGGTTTCTTGAACATCATCATTAGTTTCTTCTCTGATTTCAGGAACTCGGTGGTTATGGACCAGCATGATAAAGTAGGTGGTAAGAGAAAAACTTCCCATTCTTCTGTTGGTTTTCCAGAAACATTTGAATTCGAGGATATGAATGACACATATTGGACAGACCGTGTTATTCAAAATGGTTCTGAAGAGCAACCACCACGTAAAAGCAGGAAAAGGGATAATCTCTTTGTGCCTGTTGTTCTGGATAAACCCAGCGGTAGGTCAAACTCTAGGAAACGCTATTCTGATAGCAGTTATGATGTATCAACCCAGAAACCAGTTGGTTATGTGGATGAGAAGGCCCCGGCAGAGCTTGTAATGCATTTCCCTGTGGTGGATTCAGTTCCTTCAGAAATAAGCCTAAATAAGATGTTCAGGCGCTTCGGACCACTAAAAGAATCCGAGACAGAAGTTGATAGGGATACCAATCGTGCCAGAGTAATTTTCAAGAGGTGTTCAGATGCAGAAGCTGCTTATGGGAGTGCTCCAAAGTTCAACATTTTTGGTCCAATTCTAGTGAATTACCAGCTCAACTACACTATATCTGTTCCATTTAAAACTCCACCACCAATCCTAGATGAGGAAGATGTAACTCTTTTTCTTCAATATTGAAGTCAATCTGGTTTGATACTCAGGTAAATATTTGCAGCTGGATGATAATTTCCTACTGTATTAGGAATGTCTTTTTCATACGGTTTCTTGGTAAATATTTGCAGCCGGGTGATAATTTCCCTCAGTACTTGAAATATCTTCTCCATATGGCTTCTTGGTAGAGCTTAATTTACTTAGAACTGGTTAGCTGATTTAGGACAAATAATGACTTAATCATGATTCACAATTATTTTGACATAAATTCATATACTCGTAGTAGCCATATCAATCTATCTATCTATATATATATATATATATATATATATATATAAAGTACCATTTATATCTAAACATTTCATTAGAGTAAATATCCTTATTTCCCCCGCTCAAATTTCCTTATTATTTTCTAATTCCAAATAGAGATAGAATTCATAGAATAGAGATAGAATTCATAGCAGGTCAAACCTCTTCTTTTTTATCCAGATGTATTACCTTGCTTTCCCAACAAAAATAGGAGGCATGGATCAAATTTATTCTACAGTATTATTTTACTACCCGTTCTGCTTTGATGCTGGTACACCTATTATTGCCTGCTATTGTTTTTTTTTTTTTTTTTTTTTTTTTTTCAACTTATCCGTTTTGCTAGTATTTGAAACTAAATAACTCCATACTATTTCTTAGTAGAAAAAGAGCTCACAGGTATTTCCATACATGCCCTCGTTTATTTAACAAAACAGCAATATTTCAACAAATCATGTGGTGTATAAATATATTTTTTAAATAATAAATTAATTTCCAATTAACCAAATTATACAGAGTCAAAATTACTCGTAATATTGAATGCTTGAATTTGTTCAAGAGCGGAGAGTGCCTGGAAACCAAGAACTTTTGCGCGGGGGGGGGGGGGGGGGGGCGCGGGAACGGGACGGTAGACATCTTGATTTCTGGGATTGTCAAGTCTCGGGAGTCTGGACCACTTGAATGGAAGGATACATGTGTGCTTGTGCGTGCATGCCTTTCATTGGGTGATATGCTCTCTTAATGAAGTTGTTAATACTGATCTCCTGCCAAGAATTTGAATTGTCCTGAAAGTTCTCCCTTTCAAAAAATTAGAAACATTTTGAGGAAACGCAAGTACTACAACACTGGAGATTAATTTGTCTGTCACTGCTGTAGGACGCCATAACAGGATCTTTATAGCTCCTCCTCACTTGTTTGGCTTCCTTGGTTATCTGAAGTGCTGCTTTTATATACTGTTCAATTTTTATGATAGGAGATGGCTGGTGTTGAAAATACATGCAGACACAGCAGAGCTGCTGGTGATGTCTAGTCTATACTTCACCAATGAGTTCGCTGGAAAAAGTAACGAGGCTAACAAGTTAACCGTGCCGCTGCTGATGTTTGGCATATATTCAGCAGACGGGTTCGCTGATGAAGATAACCAGACTAATAATAACGTATTTTGCTATATCTTCCACTTGAGGTTCACTTGACTGTGCTGAGCAGGGTGGTAGAGGGTTGCCTTGTTAAAAAATCTCAATAGCTTCAGCTTATTGCATTGTAAAGAAGCTTGTTAGCGGAACGTGGGTAACTTTCTTGATGAGTAGGAGATTCGATCATGGAATCATGCTTCCTGGTTTTTGGTTGGTGGGTCCACATGTCAGGTAGAACGACTTTCCTTCAATATGAAACTGCGAGAGAGGAGGAACACTTTTGTTCATAAGCTGAACGCGCCGGCTGTTTAGATGCTATATGTGGCGGGTAGCCGAGTCTATCGCATGTTTCCGGTGCTCGCTGGAAAGAAGCGATGGCCTTGTTCTTCGTTTGATCATTCGGCATGTGTAGCACAAAGTTCAATAAAAGATCAATTCTTTCTTTTTTCGCTTTTCACGTGAAAAGCTGATCGGAAGAGATAACCAAATATTATTCCCGGTTGCTTATCACCGTTAGAATTTATGGACGGAAATAAACTTTGAACTGCCCCCTCTCCCCTAATTCTTTTCTTTGGATCGTCTCCTCTCATCTTCAATATCTGTTATCAAGAGCTGTTGATCTACTAACCGAACCTTTTTTTTTTAGCAAAACGTTGGAGAATCCGCTAGAAGGAGCACCGTCCTAAACCCACCGCTGTTGAAATTTTCTAAAAATATGGTAATCCCATTTTGATGCAGTGATTTTTTAGCACCGAGTTTTTTAATTATTGGTTTTCAGCAACTTATTAGCTACATGATCTGCATGCTATTAATTTTTTTTGTATTTAGACATGTTACTTTTTTATTCTGTTTTTTCCCATTTAGTTGTTATGCATCTGTACAAGATTTTGAAACTGCTAGCAAACAATTTCCAGTTAGAAAATAAATTGAAATTATTTATTTAACAAATGTTTGTTGTTTTGTCATATAGAACTGCATAGGTGTTATTGACATATATTCATGTATATGTATCTCAAGAAAATAATTTTTTATTTATCAGTAAAAAAAAAATATCAACACAAAATGTAATGGTCACATGTAGCTTTGATATACAATTCATGTTTTTTTAGATATAATGAGAAGACAATAATCATGATACTTTTATTTTTAAAAGAAGTTATTGACAATCTAAATATAATTTTTTTAAAACTTCACGAAGCTAAATAAATTACAATAATTAAATGTTATTTAAATTTATAGTATGTGTATTATGAATTTTTAAAATAATTTATATTTGTTTACTTGTTTGCAAGAAAATATTATTTGATTGATGCTAAATATCCAAATGAGTATGAATATTTAAGTTTATATAAAGATGAGAGTTGTCATTTTTAAGATATTTAACATCAAGGATAACTAACAAGTCAGGAAGAGCGATTCAATCATGTACGATTGTCACTTCATAATGTTATCGAACATGTATTTATAGTATGGAAACAAGAATGAAAAATTTTATAGATTATGCTTGTATACCCCTACAAAAAGCAAGTCAAGGTTGTAATGACATTAATGACACTACATAACTATATTAGAAGGAAGTCTCAAGAAGATATTGCGTTTATAAAATATAATCGAAACCCTAATTTTATTTCATATGATATTTTTGTTGAAATTGTTCAATATTCTCAAAATCAAGACAACTCTAGGTCATCACGAATAATTATATTTCATGATGAGATAACAAAATAACTTAATAAAATGATTGAGAAACAACTAAAATGTAACATTTTTAGAACATATAACTAAATAATGCACACTAATATTACTAATAAATTGAAAATTCATACATGCATTTCTTGATAATTTTACTACTAAAAGCAATTACAAAAGTTATTTACCAAACACATATAAAACTGCTTTTAAAATAAATAATTTTAATTATAATTTTAACCATACATATATTTTATTACTATAAATCACAAAACAATATATTATATTATCAATTTTTTACGAACCATAACCACACGAGTAACTACTCTCCCAGACACATTGTAATACGAATCATTGTTTCTCCCGCGGCCATGCCTTTAATTATTAGCCGAAAAGACTTGACCTTATTGGACAAAACCTGTAAATGGCGCGTAATTGAGCCATCATCCTTTACGTCCCTAAATTGGAGCCTATAGGATTATTCACTTTTACCATTTTGAAAAAAATAAAAATTAGAATCTTCAATGCCGCTCCTCAGCACAAAATATCAACAACAACAATAATAATAATGACAGCAGTTCTTTTTTTCTTATTATAAATAACGACTTCAATTACTCAACAATTTATATCTCTTTCACTCGTTATCAAAATTTAAAATTTTCCCTCTCCATAAACTTCTCTCCCTCTTTCTAAATATTATTAGTATTATATGTGTGTTAAAAAGACTTCAAGAACTGAAGAAGAATCCTTGAATGAACGAGAAGAAAACAAAATTCATAAAAAATGTCCCCTGTAAGAAATTTTCAAGATTTTCAATTCTCAGGTACTTTCTCTCTGTGTTTCTATGCAAGAAAGATTGGTTTTGATGTTCTTTTTTTTCTTTTTATCTTCGTTTTATGTTGAGTATTTCTTTATCATTTTTTCCCTCTGTTTTGAAATGCCCTGTATTTTGTCATTGAAATTTAATCCCCTTGTGCTTTTGCATTTAATGGATTTCCTTTCCCTTTCCCTTTCATGGATTTATTGTATTCTTGGTACTATAAGGAATGCCAAGAATTGCTGTAATAACTGTTTATGATGCAAGAAATGCCTGGATTTTTTTTGTATTTATTTTCTATGGATATCGGTGGATGGAAAGAAAGAGAGAACAAATTTGTTTTTCTTATGTCCCAATTAAGGGTTTTTTCCTTTCTTTTTCTTTTTTCTGATGTGTAATAAATGTGAAAGATTGTCTTAACAATGGTGATGGAAAGGAAAACACTGAACTGTGCCCTTTAAAGAGAGAAGAATTAGTACATATCAACGTTGTTGGTTTTCTTTGGTCCCATGCTTGCTTTTAATCTTGGGGGTGTAGAAATTGTTGCTTCTATACCTTTTACCTTGGTCCCTTTGATTTTGCAGAAGTTTCAGAGAGTAGAAAGAAAGCTGATGTTCAGAGCCTGGATCCTCAGCATCTTCAGAATCATGCTGATAGAGTTGGACATAGAGAGACGGATGCTTCAGAGTCTGAATCCGAGTTTAACTTGCGCCAGAGTTTGGCATGGGACAGTGCCTTCTTCACCAGTCCAGGTTTGCTTCCTAGGTTGACAAAAACCTGCTTAACAAGTGCTGCCAATTGTTGTCATCGGATGAAAGTTGGAAATATGAATGTGTTCTCTGCTTCCATAGGAGTTCTGGACCCTGAAGAGTTGGAGACGCTTAGTATTCGGGTTGTGGATAATGGAGTAGACACAGCTGGGGGTGGGGATCTGAGGTCTGTACCCTCTCGGTCTGCAGGACCAGAAGGGAAGAGTGCAATTGATGAGTGCAGTTTGCGCAAAAGTTTAACTTGGGATAGTGCCTTCTTTACAAGTTCAGGTGACGTTGTATATGGTTTAGAAGTCTCTGTCAAAGCTCCATATGTAAATCAATGCTTGTTCTTCTTGTAATGTTGTGTGAATTTCATTTTTCGTTGTGGTAATTGTAATAGAAAGTTTACTGCTCTCAGGAGTTTTGAGTGCTGAGGAGCTGTCTTTTGTTAACGGAGGATTTCGACTGTCACAAGGACATACACGTCCTGGGATTAAAGAAGTCTGGAGGTCTGCTGAATCAAACTCAACAAGAAATGCCGATGCTTACTCCCTTGCAAGCCTTGAGATTGATCTTTTTGACAATATGAGAGTGTCCGTGCAGAAATCAAACGATGCATCATCCACTAAGGAAACTTCATCTAGAAAAGTTAGAAGAGAAAATGAAATGCAAAGGGGTAATAGTAAGTATTTGCTGTTTCTATATATATAACTAGGCATTGAGAGTGAAGCAGGCATTTATTCTTTCAATTTTGGGACGAATTCTATTTGTCCTTGTCTGGCTGTGAAACGATTTGATTCTATCATTGAGTCTCATTCCTTCTGAATATGATTGCTGTCCATCTTAGCCATGTTAGGCTAACCAAGCAAAAAAAAAATCATCATTTTTTTCCCTGTAGATTTGTGTCATTGTAACTGCTCAATTGTCTTTTAAATTTTTTTAGCTTTATGCTGTGTGCATTTCCTTGTTATATGTATCTTGTTCTCCTGTATTCACCCTCAGTAATCACCTGTTCAATTCGATACTCATACTGCTTTTGTCGTTTCTTCAGCTTCTAAAACATCGGATGCTTCCTCTCGATTAAGAGTAAGTAGTGTTGATTGATATTCACTACATCATTTTATTGGTACTGTACCAAGGCCTTACCTATGCATCATCTGAAATGGTCACTTGTTCGCTTTAATTTCATGGTTTAGCTTAAGTAGCCATTAAAGAGGTGTTCTACTGTAAATAGGAACTGAACTTTTGAATGTGATTAAGTAACATCAACTGCATGATTACCAGCCAAAGCAGGGACCTAATAAAGAATCCAAATCGTTTATCAAGTCACCAAATATATTCTGCCAAAATCGCAATCTATCCGCAGCTCCCAACAAAAGGGCCTCTTCGAGTGCAAACCATGTTAAATTGGAAGACAAAGGTGCACAAGCTGCTTCTGGTAAGAATTTCAAAAATTGATTCATCATCGTAAGAAAGATACTGTTGTTGGCAATGACCTGTATGTTTATTCTTATAGGTAGAACCAAGATTGTGTCAAAGAAAACTTGTATCCGGGATTCATGCAGTATTGTCCGTAGTTCAACACCACCAGTGAAATCATCTTCTTCAGCTGCACCCTTTGGGAAGGAGTTTGGAGGATCTGGATGTGCTCCAAATTTCACTGTTAAATCTTCTCCAGATTCTCTGAGGAGAACAATTAATTCCCAGGTCTCTGCTTCTGCTTCAATCTTTAGAACTCCCCGACAACATTCGGCTGGAAACATAAAAGAGCTGGTGAATTCTAGCAACTCTACTTGTTTGTTATCCACACCCAAGTCGTCATCCTGTACATCGCCTGCTAGTTCCACAGATGGATGCTCCTCAGAATCATCTTCCATAATTCTCAACACAAGATCTGCTGCCATTCATGCAACTACAGCATGCAGAGGGATTTCTTTCAGCAAGGATGCCTTTCAAATATCAGATTCTAAGAGACGTCAACGCAATGAATCTTATTTGATACATGAAAGTCATGAAACAAAGTTCATGAACGCACAACTCAATAAAATCCCAGAGCGAACCAGTCTTATCGCATCCATTGTTTCAAAAGGTTTACAATCTTCAAGTCTCCGAATGCCATCGCCAAAGATTGGATATTTTGATGCGGTTGGTTTTTTTTCCGTTCACCTTTTTTATTTGAATGCTTTCCATTTTGCTATGAGTAGATTTGAAACAGTTAATTTCACATCTAGGTAGAGATGCATGCATTGTCCAGTAAATGCTTTAAATGCATTAAGAATTCTTCTTCTCCCAGGGAAATTCCGTGGATATAACACCAAAAGGAGGCCTGAATTTTTCTGGTGTACAATCCACTTCTTCCAAAAACAGAAGTGGTATCAGTAATGCAAATGGAGCTGCAGATAGAACAAGAAATAGAATGCATCAATTGGTGGGAACCACACCGATATCTGTAAATAGAGCAGGCGCAAAGGAGCCGGTCTGCTCACAGGAGAAGAAGCAACCTTTGAAGGAGCTTGAAGTTGTTAAGGCACATGGTCCTGAAAATAAAGTGCATAGATTTAATGAAGATAACAAAGAGAATATAGGTAGTTTTGAAAATCAGGTTGATGACCTGAGTAGACGTGTGGAAGGCATTGCTTTTTAGGAGGGACTTGGTAACGTAGTCTGAAGTAAATCAATGTCCTTTACAGTTTGCTATCTAGATTATTTACAAGGGTGTTGGATTTTCCTTAATTGTTCAACCAAAGAATTCCATAGTGATGGCTGAATTATTACTTTGTAAGCGTCTTCTCCCCCTATATTGATGCGGTCATATAGCATATCGACTTGAAATAAATCTGGGTACTTTTCTTAGTGAACAGATAAATCTAAGAAACTCAATGCATAGCTGTTCTCTCTTCATATCTCTTATTTCTGGGTAAACTCCTGTTGCATGATCTAGTTAGTGCAACATTGAGAATTCGATATGCTATATTGACGAGCTGAGCGTCAGATATCACTTCTTGTCCGAACACTTGTGATCAAGCAACTATCTTATCCATAGCAGGACTAGATGGAGATGGGAAATGGATCCAGGTTAGGACACAACAGTTGCTTACAAGCGACGAGACTTGAAATAAATGGCTTGCCTTATTTTTTCACCTTCTCCCTGTAGAAGGCCAATACCAGTTGCGGCTTTGACTAATTTTCACAACAATCAAACTCGGTTTTTCTGTTAAAATGGATCGATCACAAATGACTTGCTAAAAAGATAAAGAGCTTGAAGGTAAATCTCCTAACTAAGAAATATAAGGATCTGTTTGGCCATCCCGGGCTCAGGTAATAATTCAGTAGAACAAAATACAGCAAAATAAGGGCACCACAATGCAGAAAAATGTCATCAAACATCACCATTCTACTCCAAAATTTTGTTCTCTCAAGTCGAACAGATTCATTTTCTAATTTACGGAGGAGTCATTTGCAAAATTCTGCAGTACATTTTAGAGCCTGCCATAGATAAAAGGGTAAAATAGGAAGGTGGATGAATCAAGGAAAAGCTCTCCCAGCAAATCTAAGACCTTGGCTTTTCCTTCTTCTCTTTAAACAGTGCAAGAAGGGATACACCTGACACCTTCACCACCTTGAACCTGACTCCAGGAATATCTCCCACAGCATGCCCCTTTCGTCCAAATCCAGCAATCAAAACCTCATCCTAAGCACCAAACAAACTACAAATTAGATCTAGCATATACAAGGCAATGACCATAACATAGAAGACTTTTCCATTTCAAGCTTCTAAGAAAAGATGACTTCTGACAACAAATTTCTGCTAAGCAATTTCAGGAACAACAGTGTCCCATGAATAATTGACCTAAGTGTCAGGAAATACTAGAAGAGCAAAAGATAATAATGATCAGTAAATTAGGCTCCAACTGTTATCTCCTTTGAAACTAAATATCATCATGCAATATTGGTGGGCTAATAAAAGTTTATGGTATTAGGCTTATAAACTTTTAACACTTTAAAACCATGCAAATAACTTACATTTTCCTCGATGTAGTTTAAGCAACCATCATTGGGTACAAAGGCAGCAATTTTCTTCCCATTCTTGATCAGCTGAACTCGAGCACATTTTCGGATAGCAGAGTTTGGCTGCTTAGCCTCAATGCCACTGCATAAACCAATTAATAAACATCCAAGCCCCAGTCGTAAGCACTATGGATATGGTAGCAATCCTTGAAACATTAAATAATGGGAAACAAACCTTACATCTTTTCAAGAACAATTCCCTTAGCATGGGAAGACCCAGCAAATGGTTTCTTCCACTCATTTCCAAGGTTAGATTTCTTGTATGACTTGTCAGCCCACCTTTGTCTTCTACGGTGGGACTTCAGCTTGCGACCAGCTCCCATTCCACGAGTCTTACTGTATTACACACATTGCCCAAGTTACAAACCCACGCATTTTCTATAGTACCATGCCACTGTCATTAAATCCTATTCTAGTTCCAACACAGGAAAAAGGTGCAGCACTGCTCAAATTCCTCTTACTAAAATAATTGAAAATGACTTATCAGTGCACAACCAGTAAATACATCTACAGATTGCAGCGTGAATAATAAATTAAGCGTTCATATCAGCATTTTTAGCCGCAATCTTCACTTACTGAATCGCAATCAAGGAAAAAATTTAAAACAATTGCCAACGATCCAATCAATTCAAATCAACACAAATCAAGGGTCAGACATAACAACACAAGAAATTATATACAGTTGTAGCTTAAAAAGAAAAACACACATGCTAACAACAACCCCGTTAATTTACAAAGCAAGAATTTAACCAAAAAACACAAATAGATCACAGTTTGAAAATGTTTTTTTTTTTGCAACATAAACCATAAAAGGTTCGAACTTTCACGGTTTATTGAACTTTCCACATTTTTCTCAGCGACCCTTTTTGAGACTAAGAAAAACTCAGTTTGGAAACATCAAAAAGATCTCAATTTTATCAAAACAAACTGAGACGCGTAACCACTTGATAACTGTAAACTAGAAAGCAAGCATAACAGAAACAGAGCCACAAATGAATTAGCAAAACAGAACAAAAGGTGCGCATTAAGAGAGAGACTGACCCCATTTTGGCTGAGAAAAGTGTTGCTAGGTTGAAGAGACGAGGATTAGTTGTTTAACGCAAAGACAGAGTATCCGCCTAGTGAAAAAAGAGGAACCCCATTACGGTGATTGGGAGGTGTATTAATGGGTCTGTTTGGTTGCTTGCTATTTTCATGAATCGACGAAAATAGTCTTTTGTTTTGTATATTATTACGGATGTGTCCTGGTGATCTTTCGGTTTCTCTTTCTCTTTCGGGGCTTTGAAGGATAATTGATTATAAGAGCCCATTACAGATCACACTGACCCAGAAATACGTTTGGGCTAACAAGCCCAATATAGCCTGCAACCCTTCTTGGGCTCTCGACAGATTTTACACACTAAGGAGGATTTTTAAATTGCTTTTGGTGTACTTGTTTAAATTAATATTTTTTTAAATTTTCTTTATAGTTTTAACATGATAATATAAAATATAAAATTATTATTTCCATGTATTTTTAATTAAAAATAACTTTTAAAAATAATGCTCATATCAACATCCATATCTATTTTAAAATAATATTTCTAGTTTAAAACACTATTTTAAGTATCTTAAATTCTCGTGTTATTATTCCATTCATCATTATTTTATTGTTCTAAAGTAAAAGAAAAAGGAAAAATACTCTCAAATTAAATTAATTTTGAATAGTACACTTGGATTTATTTTTCAAATATTACTTTTACTCGAATAAATTAGGCTAGCCTTTTTAATTTTTTCCTAAATTAAATCCGCATCCAATTACCACGTGGTTATATTATTCCAGTATTATTGAAATGCTAACGAGGAGATTGCTTGATTTTTTTCATCCCATTCTATACTTCGAGACTGCATAGACCATTTGATCTGGCGTGTCCATAGCAACAACATTCAATGATTAATGACTGCCGTGCAACACATTTGGCAAAATGAGGAAGATTATAAGTGATTTTGCAGATATAGTTGATACTTTATATTATATAAAAAGTAACATTAAAATTTTTTTTCCGTTTCCCTTGCTAATTTCTTACAATATCCATTAATTAAATAATATTATCAGCTATAATATTTGTATAAATTAATACAAGCACACCAGCACTTGAAATTCCAAGCAGATCCTTCCTAGTAACAGGATAGACTAACAGGGGAACTACTTGAGCCCAGTAAAAACTAAAAAATTAATTAAACTGAAAAAATTAAAAAAATATAATTGAAAAAATCAAACCATAAAAAAAAATCGATTAGAATTTAAAAAAAAAAACCCCACCAAACCGAGTCGAACTGAAAAAACCAAGTCAAACCAGAAAAAAACCGAATCAAACTAGAAAAAATCAAGTCAAACTGGTTTGAAATAGTTTTTATTTTAAAATACCGAACCAAAACTAAACCAACTGGATTCGATTCGAGTTTTTTTTTTAAAATAAGTTTTAAGTATTTATTTTTAATAAAAATCAAACCGAATGAAAATAATTTTTCAGACTCAGAGTCAGGTGGGACTCGAGAAAAGTCATGAATTCGTTTGGGTACACTAAGGTAAGTCAAGAGTAGAATAAAACCATAATCTTTGTTTCTCGTGAATCTGATGATCCTGGATTACAAGTAATTGTGGTCACTTTCTGGAAATCTTTGTGGAAAGGTTGGCGAGGAGGGCGGCTTCCTTCACAGGAATGTGGATGTGATCTTACTCTCGAGAGAGAAGTAGCCAAAAATTGCCATTTTCTAACCGATCGAAATCATAAAAAAGAAACTGAATATGCTACCCCATATGAGATCAAGAAAGCTGACACGAAGTGTATTAATGTTCAAACTGTCAAAAATTAAGAACAAAGATGTCCACCATGATCTAATCATATAATATCAAGAAAGCTGACACGACGTTTATTAATGTTCAAACTGTCAAAAACTTAAGAACAAAGAGGTCTACCATGATCTAAACCATACTGAAACAAACAGTGATTATCTGACAAGAAGTGAAAACAGCTGATCTCAATAAAACAAGGCAATAAAACAAAAGGAGCAAACAGGATTGTCCTTGAAACGTAAAAACAGCAAACCTCACCAAGAGAGATTTATACACTATCCAACTAAGACATAAAGGGCATATATAATCCCTGGAATATATCCCAGTATGGTCAACAGCAAACATATCCAAAACTCCACCTGCATATTCAATAACCAAAAAACCGAAACCAATCAGCCCTTTTTCCAAAGCAAAAGTAAACATAAACATGAAATGATGATTGCAAAAAAGGGTGTTGTTCAAAGTGAAGAATTATTACTCCACAGCCGTAACGCAGGAAGACCCCTACGGGTGGAAGGATAATCGCCAATATCACTTCTAGGAAGGTCTCTGAACCCATGTTGCTATCGTTGGTGATGGTGGTTGTGGTGCTTTAATATCCTAAATCGCAGCTAAGCTTAGCTACCGATAACTTAAGCTATCACGAAGAAGCAGGGGTTAGAAGACAAAACAAAGAAAAATGGTGTCACAGATGTAGAGATATAGGGTGCCACGTGTGTGAAAGTTTGGACAGGTGTGTAGTCTTACCGATCTTGTAGTGTTTCCTTTTGATTTGTACGAAAACACTGGGTTTGGATCTGATCAACAAAAGATCTGAATTCAGTCATTGATGCTGCCGACACATGTGAAAAGATCAGGATACTTCACTAGAAATGTGCCTAATCTGGTGGCTGCTCCAGTTGTTTGGTCACGGGTTCGAGTTACATTACCTAGATAGCATATCCAGGTCTGAGTAGCATGTAATTTCTACGTTATAACTCAATTAACTGCACGCACTTCGTCCCTAAGAATTTCAAAGCTTGTTTTTCAGTTTCAAGTCGAACATCAAGACGATAATTACTATCATTTTGGCAAAATATTCAAGAAGGGGACCAAGAATAAAGTCGCGTAAATCAATTTTATGTTACGGGCCACTAGTGTTGCCACACTTCGAGGCGATCAACTAGTGTTGCCACACTTTGAGGCGATCAAGTTTTTTGTCTAGAGCCAGAGAACACTTTCAAGTCTGAGAGAGGGCATCCATTTCATTATTCTCTGTATCTTAAACCCGTGCCTGCCACCAAATACTTTCAAGGAAACAGAAGAAACGCTTCAGACAGGATTTGCAACCTATCACAGTCGTAATCTTTTGAAAAGCAGGCTTTCTTTGCTGTGCGAACACTTGTCTGGCTTATTTGCACAACATGAAATATCGTCTCAATAAATCAGCTAAATGGCTTCGCTAATTCACATTATTAATGATTCTAGCTAGCCATTTATTTTCATGCAAGTGATTCAGATGACGTGTTTGATTATCGAGCATTTAGCTTAGCAAATCTTAATTCAGACAAATGCAGAATCAAGCAATATCCATTGCGACTTGCCTATGTCATCCTGCTCTTATCACACCAGCTAGAGGTCGTCTTCGTCCAAGGAATAAGTTACTGCACACCCATAACTGCTGTTTTGTAAAATCTGATAGCATGTTTGACCAATTGAAGATGGAACATAAAGGAATAAGCTATTGCACATCCATATTATACTACTACGTCACAAATTAAGTATCCAGTGACAAGCTTGATAAAAACAAAATCTCAATGTCCGAAAAGGAGATGGACACAACAGCGAAGAGAGGCAAAGAGGGGAAGTTTCATATTGCAAATCATTTCAAATAGAAAATAGCTGCAATTGGAACTAAACGATGCCCGAAATTACACTGCCTACTAAAGAAGAGAAGTAAACAAATTCACAGCTCCAAGATGAATCTCTTATTGAAAGTGAACCTTAATGATTTTGTTGACAATTCATTAAGACGGACAAGTAATTAGCTCAAATATAAAAGTATTCAAAAAAAGGAGACGTAGCCATTGGTATTTTGCAAGCATCAAACAAGGAATTTTCCAAACAAACAAGGAAACAAGTCGAACGCTGGCTCAATCAAAGTTTTTTGAACTAATTTTCTTCCTGAAACAAGAATTTATTCAAAACCAACCGACCATCAAGACTGATAAACCTCCGGAAGCTGAAGACCTACACTTCCAGCTGATTTTCGTAGTGTTTTTTTCATTTCATCCGATCTATCCACAGCAATGTTGTACGAGAACAGCAACTCCTGCAAAAAACAATAGCCAGCACCAGCATTGTATTTAAGCAACACCATAAAATGCTGTCTGCTTAAATACGACCCACATACAAAACAAAGAAAGAACATTCCTACAAGAACACCATTCTTGCCAGTTCATTGGAACAACTATCAAGTATTAAATTAAATTCAATTCAGAGGTTTTAATAAAATTTCATATTTGAAATCATCTTGAGTGCAACTGAATTCCAAATGAAATTTAATCTCTAAAATTGATACAAAAATAAAGCTAAAGTGGTGATAAGGATAATATAAAAAATAAAATGAATAGAATTTTACAAATATATGAATTCGATTTATTTATTAATTAAATTCAAATTAAACACTAAGAATTGATTCAAACAACCCACAAGTACACTACAAGGGAACCCCTTCTCCTTCCTGAATTCCTCTAGCCCCAAGGACGGAGAAATTATAACTTAAACCTGGTCCTAACTTGGACTTTGATATCTCGTACCAAGTGACTTCACTCAAAATTAAAAAGGCTAAGCCAGCACTGACTAGAAGTACAATATTAGCAAAAATTAACAATTGGGTTATGCCCCTCTTTCAAAGACATCAAGAAGAATGGAAAACTAAAATAAATTACCATCAATCTTAATACCATTTTAGTTACCAATTAACATTTTAATTACCTTGTGATGCTGCACGCTGTTAAGTAAGAAAGTGTAATCACGAGCAAGCTTAAGTTTTTGCTGAACAGAAGATTGGTCTAAAACATTGCAGTTCTTTCTAAACTCTTGCGTTATATAGTCTCCAAAATGATTCTTATACCCTTCTTTGCCTATGTGTTTGTTGACAGATTTGAGAAGATCCCTATATATCTTTGAAGCTTGTAATGTCTTGGAACTCATCTCCGCAAAAAGAAATCAAATTTTGTACCTTTGTTTGGTTACTGAGAAAGTGTAGGAATTGACCAGAAGCGAGATGCGAGAAGGGAGGATTTTTATCTCAAGGGGTTTTCTTGTTGGGTCGTAGGGCTCAAATATTATAGCCCATTTATGGGCCCAATGGAAGCCCAACTGAACAAAAAAAAAAAACTGGGGTCCCTTTTGTTTCTTCCTACTATTTCTACAACAACGTAAGCTGAATCTGATCTCTGTGTCTGTGAAGAAGAGGAGGGAGACATGTCGCGACAAAGACCAGGGAAGGCTCCTCTGCCTCCAGCTGAAGTGGTAATTGAATTACGAAAACACCCTTTTTAACTCATGTTTGGATGCAGAGAAAATTGGATTCGTAATATTGTTGTTTTGATGGGCTGTATTGATATATTTTGTTGAAAGTGGATGTTGATAATGGGAAGCATAAAATTTTAGCACGAAATTGTCGAATCATACATCAGCTATGCTAATGAGATAAAAAAATGTAAAGCTTGTGATTTCTACAGTTGATGCGGGGTTTGTCTGCTTTTTGTGTAAGAAGAAGGAAGATTGTTTCTAATGGCTTTGCATTGTGTTTTTGGTGTCAATTGTAGAATATTGAGAAATTGGAGAATGTGATAAATGAGGGTAATTACTATGGAGCTCAACAGATGTACAAGTCTCTCAGTGCAAGGTATTAATTTTACCGTGTATTTTTTTCCCCAAGTGAATCTTGTTTTAGTGATGTTTGTGCAACTGATTGCATTGGTTTTTACTAGTCTAGATAGATGTGAATAGATTAAATAAATGTAATTTTGTTTTGGTACACAATTGGGGCACATGCATGTTAATTGATATTTAAACTTGTTCCCATTTGTTTTCTTCTGAGATGATTCTTCCGTATGATATTGAAACTTAATTTGTTACAGATATGTATCTGCTCAAAGACATTCTGAAGCTTTGGACATTCTTCACTCGGGTGCGTGCCTCCAGCTGAAAAACAGCCAGGTTATTCTCTTTCAAGTCCATGGTTACTAATTATGTCAGGTGATTTTTGGATGCTAATATTATTAAATAGAAGCCAATGCGAATGTGAAATTTGTCCTGTTAAAGAAAAAGATTAGGCTGTATGCTGAGATATCCAAGCTGCCTTCATAAGCTGATAATTGGTTTATGCTGTGTCCGACTGGTTACACGATGAGTATGAGAATATGAATGAAAAATTCTGATATGGTAGGAACCTTTGTTGAGTCCCTGCTATTAAAATTGATTGATGTCAAAGGTTGATGGGTAGTCAGCATATTAGAATGGAGGAAGCATATCAAAGCTGTTGACTGCTACAAAATACATTATCTGTCAATCCATTTGAAAATTTCTTACGTTTTTTGCCTGCAACTACATGGATACACAAATGCATAGCTTCCATTAAGTTGGGATGCAACTTTGCATAATTTAGATGTAACTTGTCCAACTGAATGGGGATTAGGGATGTTAGCTTAGGATTTTCTTTCCCCCGAAAGCAATCTTCTACATGTGAAAGTCAGGCTATCATTGTTCCATTTCATTTGCTAGATGATTTACTTTTTTTGTTTTGTTTCTTGAGTTGGATGTCTGAGTAGCGTTTACATAACGTGTGCATAATGGAATATATTGCTGGATTTCCAGACTATTCTCATACTAGAATTACAATTTATTCCATAACAAACCAATCTCAGGTTACTTGTGGGTCGGAGCTTGCTGTGATCTTTGTGGAGACGCTTGTTAAAGCAAAAGTTCCTTATGATGATGATGTTCTTGGTTAGTTCAAACTTAGTGATATGGCTTGTAATGCTTTTCAACCCTCCCTTGATCAATTTTAGATGTTATGATGTGGTTCTTAATGCTTTCTAATTCTCCCTTGCTGCAGTTTTCAAAAAAGAAAAAAAAAGGGAAAGAAAGAGGGTGCTTTCTTTCATCTGTTTTGGTACTGAGATTTTAGTGCCTTGTATGAATATTAAACTAACTTAGAGAGAGTTCTTTCTTTGATTTTCAACCCTCCATTGGTCAATTTTAGATGTTTCAGAGTGGTTAATGTTTCTAATTCTCCCTTGCTGCAATTTTCACAAAAACAAGAGGAGGAAAGAAAGAGGGTGCTTTCTTTCATCTGTTTTGTTACTGAGATTTTAGTGCCTTATATGAATATTAAACTAACTTAGAGAAAGTTCTTTCTTTGATTTTCAACTTTTTTGCTTAGCCACGCTGAATGCTGCTGCCTTTTTTGATTTTTCGACAATGTTTCTCTATTAATTATGAGTTAATATCCATCTTAGATCGCATCAGAAAAATCTATAAGACATTTCCTCAGATACCTTTGCCACAAGACTTGGGGGAAGATGATGATATGCAACAACTCAATGAAGCCCTTGGGGCTGCAAAAACACGTGTCGAGTGCTGCTTGTCATTCTTAAAAGCTGCTATCAAGTGAGATATCCTGTCTTTCTCTTTTTGTACTCTTTTGGAAATTATAATATGCTGTTGCGATAATAACTGCAATACATGTGCTTTTGTGGAATAGTTTAAGATGACTTTTTTTCCCTCCTTTATCTCTTCTGGTGGCTGTTAGATTGGGACTGAATAGCTCCTTTTTGGTTGTATAAAGGTGTATGGAGTAAACAGTCCTCTCCATCTGATTTCTCCAGTTTTCTTGTTTCCAAAACCTTTGATTTTTTCTTGGAGCTCATGTATAGAACCTGTCTAATGTGGGCCAACCAGCTTGTTATTTATTGGGATGGAGAAGCTTTTTGTTAATGTGGAGTATATGCATCTATGAGGGTGTTTTAGAGTGTTTGAGTTTCACTTTCATCATACAGAGATGAAAACATGGGAAGATTTGACATGGGGCAAATAATACATGGAGGGTGTGAAAAGAGTATAAGACAGAGACAGTGAGGATGGTTGGTCTGGGAAGGTGTGATGGATAAAAACAAAAAAGATTTATCCATGTGTATCTGCTTGTAAGAGGAAACAAATATATGCAGTGTGTTTATGTTTGTGTCTACACGTGTATGTAGCACATACTTTGACTGTTTCCTGTGGCACTGATATTAACTGCCTCATTGATGCGGAGCTATTTTGTTTTTAGGTGGTCTGCAGAGTTTGGAGCTCATAGGAATGGATCTCCAGAAATACATTTTATGCTAGCTGAATATGTTTATTCTGAATCTCCTGAGCTGGTATGTCTGAGGTCAAAGTTTGCTATAAGCTCTTTGTTGGATTGATTTGTTTGTAAATAATTGCTGGTGAATTGGCTATTGGTTGGATTATTTTCCTTTCACTCACTCAGAAAAGATGTTTCTTTTAGGTTGTTACAATCATTGTAGGGATGGTATCATATTTCCCATTCGTTTGATTCTGGATAGATGTTTTCAGCTCTAACCTGCTTTGACAGATTCATTGGACTTTCTTTTTTCCAGATAAATTTTCATTATGCTTTTAAAGTTATGATATTTTGTTCTCTAAAATGCACTGCGTAAGGGATGATATGGAAAATAGAGATCCATATTATGCATGGTTTTAACTTTTAAATCATTTCTATGTGGAGTGATCAATGATATGTGCTGCTTTTGTACAGGACATGACTAGAGTATCATATCATTTTGTTAGAGGCAACAACCCAAAGAAGTTTGCATCTACTATTGTAAATTTTATGGGCAAGGTTAGTCTTAAATGATTCTATATAGATAAATATTATTCAAATTGACTGTATCTATACTGTTCCATCAATTGTTATCTTGTATATTTATAAAATATGTTTATGAAGTGTTTTTAGCTGCTGACTATTGGTCGTATTTGATAGCTAAGATTAATAAAAGTATCTCCAAATCATTTGTGTCAAGATTCTAGTCTGATAAACTATAATCATTTATTTAACAATTATTATCTAGAAGTCATGATTGCTGTAATCTTATGCTGAACAGACCCAGAAACACCATATCCATTATCCAGTAATTTGATGCAATATTTCATTTGTGTCTTATAAGGGTAGGTTTAACTTTTTCTTCATATTTGATGGATTTCCCACCTTGCAGTGTTATCCCGGTGAAGAAGATTTGGCTATTGCACGAGCAATTTTAATGTAAGCACTTCTAAAACATTAAAAAAAAAATTGCCTGTGGTTTTCTGTTATTGATGCCAAAATCATGGAACATGTTAATAATAAGCGCTGCAGTTCCTGATCCTTTCCCCATTATGTAATGGTAGTCATGTGAAGTTCCAACTTATCAGGTAATTCTCTTCCTCTGGTAGGTATTTATCTATGGGTAATCTCAGAGATGCTAATTTTCTGATGGACGAGCTAAAGAAACATGCACAGTACAAGGAGCATGACCTTCCCCAATCAGATTTGATCCAATTCATCAATTATCTTCTGCCAACGTAAGTTGCATTTTTCTTCCATGGTGGGAATAGACTTTAGAGTTCAATGTCCAAATTGACTAAAAGAATCTTTAATTACTTTTGGGACATCTTTATATGATACTGAAATTAATTTGATTCGCAAAGTGTCGGATATTTGTTGTAATTCATCCTTAAGTGGAATTAGCCACTCAATTTTAATCATGAGCTTCTTTTGTGGTTATTTCCTGGAAAGTATTTGGCATATCTGCTTGATGATAAATGATTCTGTGCATTTTTTTTCCTGACAGGTTGCAGAGAGATGCTTTACCGCTTTTTAACATGCTGAGAACAAATTATAAGTCAAGCATAGACAGAGAACCTGCATTCAACGAGGTGTGCAATTTTCCTGCTAACTAGAATTTTTTTTACCTGTGGCTTGTGATCAACTTTGGTGTATGTACGAATTCTAACATGATTATGGTTCAGCTACTAGATGAAATTGCAGAGTTGTTCTATAGAGTACAACGTAGAAATCCCTTGCAAGGGATGTTTGGAGATATTTTCCAGGTAAATTTCTCAACATTGATGACCCTACCATTCGACAACACAGGTTACATAGGCTTAATCCTATCAATTAGGACTTTGATGTTCTGAACGATAATGTGATCTCTTCAAATGCAATATATAATTACATATGATGACAGACAGAGAAACGTTTGCTAGACATCTACGACAAGAAGTGCAGTTTTTCTCCCGTTTCGTTGAAATAACTATGTTACTGATGAATTTATTATTTACTGCGTTATATGTGAAATATGCAAAATAGAGTTAGGATACATTTATGAGGAAATTATTATTATTTTCCTTTTCTTTTGCAAGTTGAAATTATAGTACTTCTCACTGGCGGAATTCTTGTAACATCAAATTTTGCAGATGATGGGCTGATCACAACATGAAGACAAATTCAATGTATCGGCAACTAAACTGGTCCAGCAACAGGACATTGCTGTTTCCTTAGATGACATGATCATCTGTTTGATGCGTTTGAAGCATAATTTGAATAGTTGTAAAGTCCTTGTTTTCGAACAGTAGAAGATCTCCTGTAATTGACCAAAACTTTTATCCTTGTCCCCATATAAAAAATTTCCCTTTTCTCATTCTTCTTTGGCTAACTTCTCCAAGTATGACAATTGGCATGCCTGTGAGAACAAGTCTGCAAACTTGCAAAATTTAGTTCTCCACCGAGGCAGGTCGTACTTGAAAACGTAGGCCATTGTGCTACCTTTAGTTTCAAATACTTTGACGCAGAAGCATGTTCTTGTAAAAGAAGACAGAATGTCCTTGCTTGGTGACTAGAAAATGGAACTATATTTTTACAGGGGATATTGAAAGTGGCTGCCTCATTGAGGAGATGAATTCCTACACCCCCGGCCCAACCTTAGTTTGGAGGTGAGCGGGACAAGATTCTGACCCGATTCCACCTGGCTCGTCAGCAATTCTTAGTCCCTGCGGCTCAAACGACGTCATTTTGTCTAACGAAATCCAAACGCGACGTCGTTTGAACCTTTCTATCCCTTTTCCGGTTCTCCTCTCCCGTTCTCTGCCACTACCGGCTTCTTCAGCCTGGCCTCTAAACCCCTAATGCGAAAGACCTAAAAAATCTAATCAAAGCTCGAAAATTCTCAACAATGGAGAAACAATCACAAAATCCCCAAAACCCTAAACCGCAAACACAACATGACCTATTAGAAACCCTAACAAAAGTCCTAACCTCAGAAAACCTCTCGCTTGAAACCCTAAACCCCTACACTCCCCACCTCTCCACAGACCCTAACCTCTTAATCTCTCTGTTTAATTCATAAACCCTAATTCAAAACTCTGACACTCTTCTTCAGTTATTCAAATACCTCCCTCCTTCAATTACCCACCACTCACCTATCCCTTGGCTCTCTCCTCTCCCTTCCCTTCTCCGGCGCTGCCATTTCATTACCTCCAAACCCCTCCTTTACTCTTCATCTCCGCCGTAAAATCCAACTCCCTTCATCGCCTCCTCCTCCACCCCCCAAAAACTCAATCACCCCATCGCCTCCTCCTCCACTTCCATTGGAGCATATGTTGCGTGCGGTAGGCCCCGCAAATTTTTAACAGAATGAGGAGATCGGGTATGCAGCCTAACTTGTTAACTTGCAATACTTTATTAAATGCTTTAGTGAGACACCCTTCATCGCATTAGATAAGATTGAGCCTACAGCTTGTTTTACTGATTTAATTAAGATTAGTGTTAAGATTAATACGAAGACTTAATATGTTGATTTATGGGTCTTGCATGGGGAACAAGTATGGTGAAGCAATAAGGGTTTTAGGTAAAATGGGGGATTTTTATGCTCGCTGGATTACTTGTATTACTATCTTAGATGGTTTCTGTAAGAAAGGGAGATTAAATGAGGATATGAATTTGTTGTTGGACATGAAAAATAATGGGACTGCATATAATATATTGATTGTAGGGTATTGTAGGTTAGGGTGGTTAGAGGAGTCGGGAAAGGTTATGTAATTAATGTTGCAGAATAATGTGATGCCAGACGTTTGGACGTGTAATGTGATGATTAGTGGGTATTGTAAACAGGGTAGGATTGATGAGGCGTTGAGGTTGAATGAAGAGATGGAAAAACTGAAGCTGTTGCCTGATGTGGTAATATATAATGCTTTGATTAATGGGTGTTTTCAACATGAGAGTAGTGAGGAGGGGTTTAAATTGATTAATGGGTGTTTTGATTAAATTGATTAATTGAATATGGGTGTTTTGAAGCGTTGAGGTGTTTATATAATCCTGTTACTTGTAATGCTTTGATAAGTGGGCATTGTAATGCATTGTAAGTGGGCATTCAGATTGATGGAGGAAATGGGGACGAAATGTATTGTGGATGAGGGTAGTTAAGACACTTTGATCATGGGATGTTTTAAAAATGAGAAGGCAGGTAAAGCTTTGAAGCTTTGGGATGAGATGAAGGAGAAAGAGATAGCTCCAAGTGTTATCACCTATAACTCTATTATTGCAGGCTTATGCCAAATGGGAAAAACTAATCAAGCAAGAGACAAACTGAATGAACTTCTGGAGAGTGATTTGGTCCCTGGTGAAATTACATACAGCATGATTATTCATGGACATTGCCGGGAAGATCAAGTTGAGAAAGCATTTCAGTTCCACAACAAAATGGTCGAGAATAAGGTTAAGCCAAATGCATTTCCTTGTAATGTTCTTTTCGTGGGCTTTGCAGAGAAGGTATGCTTGGAAAACCTCTTAAGCTCTTCAACACATGGATTTCAAAGGGTAATGCCATTTCATACAACACGATAATTTCAGCCCTTTGCAAAGAGAAGAGATTTGAGGAAGCATCTGATCTTCTTGCAGAAGTGGACGAAAAGAAACTAGAACCTGATTGTTATACATATAATTCTGCTATTCTCGGTGGGCTTACTGATACTGGAAGGACTGAGGACGCAGAGGAGTTCATATAAAAAATACTGGAGAAAGGAAAATCGGATGATCAGTTTTTAGAATCAAAGAGGCGGGACGTGAGGACAGTAATGTTCCTCACGAACCTCATCCAAATTGCTTATTCAAACAAGATTAATGAGCTTTGTCCTCCAGGGAGATACAAGGATGCAACAAATTTTTCCATGAATTGGCTCAAAAGGACATTGTTGTACCTAAATCTACTTGCATTATTCTGATGGATGGGCTTATTAGGAGGGTAAAAGGTATACCAAAAAGCGAGACTGAAGTGACATTTTAGTGAGGTTCTTATGGAAAGTTTGATTTTGAGAAGGCTCATCATCATGTTTGGCACAGATTCATCTCGGAATTATGTTCTGGAAAGTGATGGTTTGGAGAAGGCTTGTCAATCCACCGGGAATTTTTTGGATCAAGTTTGTTTATTTTAAGAAAACAATTCCATGATGGATCAAGTCTGGCAACGAGAAGGGTCTAATGTTTTGGTTAAGAAATAGTGTGAAGGATTAGAGCCGGCCTTCTGAAAGCCAAAGAAGGGTTGTGATCCTACCAAATTTCAGTGAGCTTTTGTTCCTCAAAAGACCTGATAATTCTTTAGTCATTACTCCTTTTCTTTTGTATACTCTCGTATTGATTTTCAATTTAGTTAGCCATGTACATATGCGAGGATCAAAATTTAAATTTTTTTGGTGTGCATTTTGCAATAGGATAATGACGAGCAGTTGTGTTCCACCTAGGTACAATTACTGCATGAAACATTGCAATAAAACCTCACCTTCCTATTGCTGGGATCGTTGTGGATCGTATTTTATTATGGTTTGATAGTGTCTTACATTTGATGTCAGAATTTATGTGCTTCAATTGGAAGCCTTTGAGGTAAAAGCATGCTCTTGATTACATGACAGTTAACACTGAAGAATAGCTATAGTTTGTGGATGAAAGTAAAGTCCTCAAGTTTTTCATAGATTCCTATGCTATACATTTTGAATTTGAATTTCCTTTCCATGGTTGCTAAGATGTGAACTTCAGATTTCCCTGTTTAGTAGAAGAAATAAAAGATGAAAGACGGACAACCCATTGTTTTTTCCTTGATAGCCCATTGTTTAGTAATAGCAGGTGCTCATTGGAGTTCTTTAAACACATTTCCAATTTTTCCTCTTTCTCGCCCATTAAATGGCAGACTTTATATCCATAATTATTGTTTTTTCCATTTTTATTGTTGTTTTCCTGTAATCCTATTTGTGTGAAGTTCACAGGAGCGGCATTGCGGATGGCTGATTGATTTTGCTCTGTGTAAACATGGTTTGCTCTCTTGCTCCTCCCTTTTGATCTCTATAGAAAATGTGAGGTCTTACGAGCACGCTACTATTTGTTGACAAACAGAGCATCTACTTTAAAAAGAATCGCTAGCTTTTGTCCCTGAAGAAGGGTTTCATACCTTGTATCTCAATCCCGTCAGTTGTCCATGGTCAACCAAAATGAAGCACATCTAGACCTTTCAAAAGATTAAGGACGCCCGCCTTTCTGCTTACTAGCTATAAAGTTACCTCAACAACTCTCTTCTCTAAAAAGATAATATACTTTTTTAGGTGCGTATCTGAAGTCTCCGATGTGCGCTCCCTTTCCTTCCCGTATCCCTTTTGGAGGATTTACTACTTTTTAGCTGCAACAAGTTGGTGCTTTGTGATTGCATTGATTTCCTGTTTAATTAGCAGTTAATGTGGATCTCCATGTTTCATAGTCAACTAGATTGACCCATGTCTGAGATTTGCAAGGAACCTTTAAATCTTAAGGTGGCAATTGCATAACATTTTCATCAAGCGGATTCAGGCAATATGGTTGTATCATTTATGTACCAGTTCTGTTTAACTACAAGCCCATAGAACCCGCAAACCTCCGGTATGAAACCACTTCAGGTCATGGATTCAGAAAGGGTGAAACATTCTTGCAAGTTGGGGCTTGACCCTTGTGAGTTGGGTTAGGAGAAGTGGCTTCCAACCTTAACGTGATTGAACATGTTTCATGAATCGGATTACACATGTTCTAGCGAAGACCTACAAATTAACAACGATATACCAGCACTGCTTGTTAAGAAATACTTGAAGTAGGAATTTGTCTTGTGAAGAAACCGTGGTGTGATCAAGGTTGTGTCAACATGGCGAGACCGAGTTTTTTCTTCGCCAAACAAATAGAAAATTTTATTAGCCACTTGTTTTCTTTTTCCTTCATCATTGTATGACTCATTGATCAATTTCTAGAATATAATTACCAGAAAACTCTCACTGAAATCCAATTCGCAGGACACGTTTGTTGACCTTTTCTAAAATAGTTTGGTATTGCTAGTTTCATTTCTTATGAATTTTCTTTCCAAATTAAAGACTATTTTACAATCCATTCTCTCGCTTTTTTCTCCTCGCCTTGATCCATTTTACACTGAGCCAAGAATCTACATGTGGTTTACTGCTCCCTGACAGTTCATTAATTAGAAAACACTCATTATCCGAATCGACCGACTGATTGAAGCTCTTGGCTAACTCTTGAACAAGTAAACAAAACCCTAACGCGGGAGTCAGATTTGATTTCTCAGAGTGATGTGCCCTAACATTTACCTCTCTTTTTTTCTAAAAGGTCATCTGAAACAGAACAAGAAAAGGGAAATAAAGGAAGAAACCGTGTCACAAGAAGCCATTACAACATCTAGCCCACCTATGCAATTACGCGTGAACCAAACTCTGTTGGGTTAAAAAAATAGAAATGGAAACCAGTTTGCAATAAAAGACTTGTAAAACCCTTCTTTTCAACCAAAGTGTCTTCACATTGTTCGTATAGAATTGGCCACGTAGCTAGCTAGTGCAACCCAATCTGTAGATCTTGCTCGAGATCTAATTCCTTATACTCGTGAGCTGCACTGAACTGATTAGTTATGAGAAGAATGGAATCTTTGGTTATCTGCTTAAAATTTCATGTCAAGTCATCATCCATTCATTGGCAAGCATGATGTCGAGATGCATCTACAGTATGGATCTGAGATTAGCCGTCTGCTGGAGAAGGACCGGACGATATCTAATTATAGAGATTTACTTCTCCCTCCTTGTTTTTTCCTCATTATTAAGGTGTGCTGGTCTTAAATGTCACCATTATTAGCCGTTAGTTTATGTACAAACTGTAAGGGAACGTTTTTCATTGCGATCCTACGTTTTATATAAAAAAAAATGATTTTTTTTGTTTTAAACTAAAAAATATAGTGTTTTTTTTATCATTTAATATCAAAAATAAAAATAAAATTCATTTTAATGAATTTCCAAGCAAAAATCACTTTAAAAAGTAATCTCTACCTTCACATTCTTAAACAAACACTAAGTTCATGATTGGTATTGCCGTGCATGGTTCTTTTTAAAAATATATTCTATTTAAAAGTATATTAAAATATTTTTATTTTATTTTTTTATATCATAATATCAAAATCATTGGAAAGTATTAAAAATAAATTTAATTTTTTTTCAAAACAAATATATTTTTAAAATTTACTTAAACGCAGTTGAAAATGCAATACAATTCAGAGAACAAACCTTCCATCCATTGAGTTTTATAAGCATTATTAGCTATTATATATGTCAGCATTGCATGTTGGTTAGCATATTTGATTTAAACCTCACTAGAAAGTATTTTAATCTTCTCAACCTTCTCTTAGATTAAAGCTTGAAAGAAAGAAAAAAAGGATATGATTTGGAAAAGCATTAAGATTGTTTTTTATTGGTAAGATCGCATTAGAACTTTCCTAATTAAGCGACCGGTAGAAGAATCCAGACAGCGTTGTAGAGGCGTCAGAAGACTACCAAGACCTTTCTATACATGTACTGTGAATTCTAAGCCTCCTTTCTTAATCCGTTTTAAATGTTATTCTCAATTTCTTACATATAGTCTAATGTGCTCCTTCTCGTGTCTTCGTATTTGTAACATGCGGACTACCGAACTTCTTTTGTTCTTCTCTAAAGAAATCATAGCTCCTCGGCCTAATCTAGACTAATTGTGTCCGAAATTCTGTTTTTTTTTTCTTTTTTCTTTTCCTTTGACAAAAGCTTATAAATGGGGCTCACATGGATTCACATAATTCAAACGCTGGCTGCTAAGCAGATCCGGACGCTCATTCTATGATCCATGCATGCTCGACCGATCTGCTTACGAACCTTCAATTGTAGCGGGGGTCAAATAATGCTAGCATGATTTTGGGAGTGAATTTACCATGTACTTCTGTTGACTTCAGGAAAAATTGACAAGGGTGTTAGGTCACGCAAAATTAATTGGAAAATTAAGAAATGGTGCCACTTGTCACATGATTATGACTCGTGTCAATCATGGTTAATAATGAATTAGTTTAAGACCGATCTCACTTTGTTCATCTTTCTATTAAATTGGAGGGTAATAATTCGATTTCTTTAAAGTTTGTTTTGGTCCACACGCAAAAGACTCTCTGTCTCTCTCGAACATGACAAGAGAAATCCATCTACTGAAGAACTTCAAGCGTGGCTCCGTGAAGCTATTCAAATGGTATCTTTTTCGAACTAGGAAAACTCGGAGAGTGGACTAAATTAGTGCTTTACAGTTCTTCTGGTCTGGTGACAATTGTGCCAGCTACTAGATAGAATTAATCTCAGCATTTAGAGTTTTGTTTGGTTAATTACATGGGATTTCAAAACATGAAAACTAATCCAAGAAACACTCCATCATATATAAAACAAGAGAATATATAATAATCACAAATATCTATTAATTTTAACACTTGAATATAATTAATCACCACACTTAACATCTTTTCTTTTCTTTTCTTTTCTTTTTTGTGTGTGTGCGTGTCTTTTCTATAATTAGTCTAGCTAGATTAAAATATCAATTACTAAAAGACTTGGACGAGAAATTAACCTAACAAAGGCAGCACATTGAAATCAATATCCAACTACTTCCCACTACAACTATATTAAAGACCCAAGGATTTCTAACTCGAAGAAAGAATGGCATTGAGTGTAGAAATAATACAATCGGAAAACAAAAGTCTCTCTTAAAAGGTCACATTCTCGGGGACTTTTTATAACAAAATGAAGATGATAAGGATCCTCATTTCTCTCCCATTTTCTCTGCGCCCCCCACGAGCCATCGGTTCTTCACCGAACTAGTGACCCACCATGGACCATAGGAGCTTGGGGCTCCATCCTCTGTACTCTCTTAAAATCTTAGGTCGTTATCAATTAATCGCCACTCCATGCAGTCTAGTGTAAAAGTGGTGATAAGTTCGCATAAAATATGCTGCTGACACGGCTGCGTCACAGCAATCAACATCGATAAAAAATTCATAATTCCTCGGTAAGAAGTCGGCTCCGATGAATTAATTTGGATGGCAAGATCAGCCAGGTGGCATTCCCTTTGAAGTTTTGCGGAGATCTTCTGTCGCTCTGGCATGTTAGGCACTTACCCTGAAAAAGGGGTATTGCCATAAACAGCAACGTGGATAAAAGAAAATTAGCCGCATAGGAGGCCAAATCTCACAAGGCACATGTTAAAAACCATCCTCAATTCTCGGTCAATAAAACAATAGTGCCTGAGCTTCTTTATATTAAAATATAGGTTCTAAATTTATTTTTTTAGCTAAGGATGTTGTTCTTTTATTAATTTTGGGTTTGGTGTTGTCATGATTAAATTTGACAATTTATCGAGTTCACGGCATACCGTTAAAAATATGTATCCTTCCTTGAAACGCTAAACAAATAAAAAATTAATTTTTTTTAATATATCAAGAGATATTATCCAAATATGTTAGGCTAGGGCATGGAAACACAACTCAGAAAGATCTAGGTGCATGTATAGCTGTATTCAAGAAAACCAACCGTATGCTGGTGCCTTTATGCGAATGCATCTCTATACACGTGATCATTTATGCTGTATTGACCTTATAGAAAAGTGGAGGGAGACCAAGAATACTGTTATTTGATCAGCTTTGGGATTCTATAACAAGGTTGGTAGGTGATTCGATGTGGATTATACATACATTATTTAGACAAGTGGAGGGAGGGCAAAAACACTGTTATTTCATCAACTTCGAGATTCTATAACAAGGTCTCTTGGTAAGTGATTCGACAAGTTGGTACCAAGGGGATCGCCTAACCTAACTATATGTTTTTTAATTTACCAATCCGGTAGCAAAATCATTACAATAAATTTAGGAAATTGGGCAACTGTGTGGTTCTGATCATTGGAACAAAGGTATGAAAGTGATATTTATGGAAACATAACCGAAGGTAGTTATTTTATTCCTGGAATTATAACTAAATTGTAAGACTAACGCTTGCAGGAGTCTTGAAACCAATTATTATGACAGGACTCGTACTGGTATGGAGTTAGTAATTAACGACCGATACCTACTCAGGTTTGAACGATTTAGCAATGATGGAAAGTTACCAACCTACACTGGGTCGAAAGAATTCAATCAAGTTCAGTGTAGTGAAGGTTGGGTGTGAAGTTATTGATGCTTCAAATCTGTCTCAAAAAATATATTTTCAAAGCATAGCAATCTGCATCCTGAATCGAGCAATACTGTAAAAACAGGAAGATTTTAGTTTCTTTTTTCTTTCTTGCAATGTAGCTTTGAATTCGAAACTTTTTAAGGAAAACACTTATAATTGTTGCTAGACAGATTTTACTTTATATATATATATATATATAGAGAGAGAGAGAGAGAGAGCATCATCCTTTATATTGATTTGGGTTTGGGTTTGGAAATGAACAGGGTGGTAGCTGGGAATCGAACTCTGATCAAGAGGTTATAAAAAACATAAATATAATATTAAACACAGTTTTATATTGATTGACCAGAATCCAAAGATCCAACGCGTACGGATAGGTTAAGAGAGCTCTAGAGAGATGCTTGTTGTTGAACATTCATTTTAATAATTTTATCTCTTTTTGAGTAATTGAAATATTTGTAAAGAACGCACAGCATATCATAAAAACACATTCCCTCTCTCTCTCTCTCTCTCTCTCTCTCGGTGAAAAAAATAATCTACGGAGAGATCGAGGTAGTCTTCTCGTTCGTACTATCTTAATCAATTAGTTTCCGACGTGATCGTGTTTTAGTGGACCTTTTGGTCTCATAAAACTAACTCTCTGCCCCCACATTTCTAATGAATTCCTAGTGGATTTTCTTTTTTTCTTCTTGCTCTCTGATGTCATCTACAGGTCCCCTTAAGAAGGAAGAAGGAAAAACGTAACATGCTATATACCTCAAAGAGCCCAAAATTGTATAGATTTATGTTGAATACCCTTTTCAACGTAACATGCTATGTATAACTTAAATATACTGTTTACTTTTGTGTTTTAAAAAATTTTAATTCTTTTTAGTATTTTTTTTTATATACTGGTATCAAAAATAATTTTTTAAAAATATATATATATATATATTATTTTGATATATTTTTGAGTAAATTTTTTTTTTAAAATTACGATACTATTCAAAATTAAAATTTAAACATTTCTCCTATTGCGTGTAGACTTGGAAAAATACAAGTATCCTTTTTATTATTTTTCAAATTGACAAAAACAACTAATAACAATTCAATATTATAATCAGTTCCTCCGTAGAAAATGTAATATTGATAAAAAATAATTAATGACCTGAAAAAAGAAATCAACGTTAGGCTTAACTACTTTGTTTGTTTCCTTGAAAACAAAATTTTGTATTCTACTAGAATTTTGATAGTTCTTAGCCTCCGGTAAAAGGAGATTTTCGGAATTTGTCAGTACTGTAAATGTACGACTCTTCCTAAGCTGTGTTGCCTTGTATAAATTGGCTTCCTACTCACGACATGTTACCCAACCAAATTCCATATCCAACGTTTTTCATTCACCTATACAGCCAAGTGCTTGCTTCGTTGCAAAGACTAGAATTTTATTTGGTAGCGTGAAAGATACTAATTTTTAAAATATTTTTTATTTAAAAATATTAAAATAATATTTATTTAGATAATTTTATATTAACACATCAAAACAAAAAAATAATCTAAATATTGTTGTTTTTTCGTATAATATTTTGATTTGGAGTCTCATCATATATAATCGCATGGCCTCTTTCATAGAATTACTTTAAGTTTCTATTACATGAAATGGGAATGGTAAGATTCTTTTAAATGCTACAGACATAATATTCTTGCCAGGTGGAGTGCTTGAAATAGCCTACCTCCCTCTTAATTTTAGCCCATGTTCTTACAGGACCAAACAGGTCACACGCTTAACCCTTGACTCTGTTCTTCACTTGCTGTAACAAAAACAAATGACATGTTACATTTCTGATGTCTGTCAGGTCCCATTTCGTTACAGTTTCTTTTTTTTTTTTTTTTTTTGATAACGTGGGTTTCCGGACCAGCTTACTCGCACCACGACTAATCCCACGGCCCACTAAACATCCTGCAAGCTCTAGTGAGCAGGTAAGACACCGCGGGGGTGACAGGTATACCGTATAGAGAGGACCCAGAAACAAGAAAGGAGCAAACTTTCCAGCCCCACTCTCACTGGGACTCGAACTTAGGTTCGAAGGAAGAAAAGTTTGCTCCGTATTTCGTTACAGTTTCTTATACAGGCCGGCCGTTGTCTCCCACCCAATTAATAATTGTTTATTTCCAATAAATGAGACAAATCCACGGTGTGGAATTGGAGTTTAAACAAGTCAACAAATACACAGTGATGGAAAAAACTTGACAATTAAAAATAAGAAAGGCGAAAAAGAAAAGCCGCAACCATTAACGAAGTGATTTCAAACTGAGTGACGTCATGTATGGATTAATTACATAAGCTTGCCACGACACCGTTAAAATAAATGCCATTTTTCTCTATATATATCCCTTCCTCTTGCTTGATGTTAAACTAAACTCACATAGCAGCAGCACTTAATTAGCTCCTCTCTGCCTCCATTTCCCTTCTCCATTTCTCTCTGATCAAGTATGGATATGCTTCAGAAACCTGCAGCGATATCACCAATCAAAGCTCCCTCACAATTCTCCTGCTCCCCGTCTTCTTCTTCTTCACCACCTTCTTGTCATCATTCCTGTCCAAGTACTTTTCCTTCTCCTTCAAAGTCTAATTCAATGAGTCTTACTTCACCTTCAGCTGCCACTCCCCTTCCTCCTCCAGTTGTTATTAGCCCTTGTGCTGCCTGCAAGATCCTTCGCCGGCGATGCGTTGACAAGTGTGTTTTAGCTCCTTATTTCCCTCCTTCCGAGCCATATAAGTTCACCATTGCTCACAGGGTCTTTGGAGCTAGCAACATCATCAAGTTTTTGCAGGTAACCACAAGACATTCTTTAGTTCCATCAGTTTTTTTTCATGGCACAGGTATCCTTCCTCCATGAGTTCGAGTCTGAGAGATTTGAATACTAAGAGAAGATTGTTTTAATGTCTTTTCAACCTCCTTTTGTTCCACTCAAGACAGAATTGTATAAACACAAAGCAATACTTACAGTTTGGCTTGAAACAGTTTTACCAAAAATTGATTTTTCCTGAAACTGTGAGGTTCTTTTTAATGGAAATAAAAGAATGGATATTCGAGGGACAGGTAGCTTTAGAATTTTATATGGTTTAAACTTTTCATCCCCAACCATTTTTAGCTTTTCTCCAAGCAAAAGCGAAGTAGCTCGCTGCAGTGCGCGCTTCACCTGCTTTATGGAAAAAAAATGATCACGACGTTGAATTGGGGCCTCACTATTTCTTGACAGAACCATAAAAAAAAAAAAAAAAAGGAGGGGCATGGCCAAATCACTTGCAAGTTTAGAAAGCCAGTCGCACACTGCACACAGAAGTCAGAACCCAAAAAATGTGTCCATACTAGAGGTCAATGGATGCGCTACCTCCTCCAACACAATTTGTTTAGTGTTCTAGAGAAGTCCTTCCACACCATAACTTGCACATGGGTGCGCAATATGCATCGCCAGTTCCATGGGCATGGAACTTGGAACCCATTCAAAGGGCATGTATGGAATTCCCTCTAAAAGTCATTATGTTGTCATGTTAGGAATCACATCAATCACTGTTCAAAACATTGCATTTACCACTTTCAAGATTCAATTCCAAAACTGACCATTACTGCTACCAATGTAAAAAATCGCAGGAGCTGCCAGAGTCTCAGAGAGCAGATGCAGTAAGCAGCATGGTTTATGAGGCCAGTGCCAGGATTAGAGACCCCGTCTACGGCTGCGCCGGTGCGATCTCTCAGCTTCAAAAACAAGTCAGTGACCTCCAAGCACAGCTTGCCAAGGCACAAGCTGAGGTGGTGAACATGCAATGCCAGCAAGCCAATCTAGTTGCTTTGCTTTGCATGGAGATGAAACAATCTCAGCAAGAACCCGTCTTGCAGCAACATCAGTACATCGACACGAGCTGCTTTCTTGACGAGAACAATCTGGGCGCGTCATGGGAACCTCTCTGGACATGATTATGCCAATCTTATGCCCTCAAGATGGGGCAGGCATCGGACATTGAAAAACATACTCATTAAGAAAAACTTCAATAAAGTAACCATATTAGCTTTGGTAGATATGTGTCATGATGGTTTCCTGGTAGTCATTTTGACCCGCGAAACCTTTGAAAACGGACTGACATTGATGGGTCTTTCTTATACGTGTAATGCTAGGAAATAAGAGAGGGAAACGTTGAAAAGAAAATATCGAAAGAAAAGGAGAGAGGAGATTGATTTGTGCTAATTGTTGAATCAAATTAAAGCAGAAGTTATATATTGGTGACCTAATTTTCTAATATATCATGTTTGTTCACTACTTCCTTGTCAAACTTTGCACCTGACCTCGCTATTAATTTCTTGATTTAGTGCATTAATTTCTTGATTTAGTGCATTTTTAGGAGTGCGTTTTATTGTAATTAAGTGTGTTTCAAAATTGCATTGATGTTGAAAATATATTAAATTAGTATTTTTTTAATAAATTTAAAATACTAATATAAAAAATTAAAATATATGTTTATACAATAAATGCTTTTAAAAACATAATATACTACACTACCAATCATAAAAATTAATCTAACTCTAAGAAGTGTAATTCAATTGATCAGACCCTGAGTTTGTTTTTTTAGTAAATATAAGCTCACCAAAAACCCAAAATTATTTTAAAAAAAAAAACTCATAAAATTAATCTTTAATTTTGACCTTACAACTGTTGACGAACTGAAAACAACTGCTAATGGTGGATCTGATACCTCATTCGCAGGAAAAATAAATAAATCCATGCTTTACCATTCATCCAACAAATTTGGAGGATCTGGACATATCTTTTGAAAGTGTGGCATATGGGAACTACCCAACTTATGTAGAATTTCTTTGTGAAATCCCACAAATTAAAGAAACAAGAATTCCCAAGTAAATGTATTCATGCAATAATATAATAGTGCACCTGATTATCTCATTTAGATAATATATGATATTTTAAGTGCTGGCGGATAATTCTAACACGTCAACTTTCTTAGTGTCCACTTGTGTGTTAACATGAAGGAAAGATCGAGCATAATTGCAGGTAAGATAAGAATAACTGTATCAAATTTAATATTTTAAGTCCATTATTTTGTGATTAATATAGTGAATCCAAACCCAATTTTGTGAACATAATTTCTCCCATGACATGTAGTCGATAGCATGCATCTCGTGGGCTGCCTTACAAGAAACTCCATTGATAAGCTTTCCTAGTCTACAAAAAGAAGACACGGAACACATCCCAATCACTTCAATTTTTTTTCTGTTTGGAAAGACTATTGCAAACTATATTTCCTCAAAAAAAATTTAAAAACATTTTATTAAAAATTATTTTTTTATATTTTTAGATCATTTTAATGTGTTAATCTTAAAAATAAAATTAATATATTATTTTAATATATTTTAAAATAAAAATCATTTTAAATCACAATACTACCACAATACATGATAAATTCCCCATTGATCATGTCACGCGCATCCCACGTGTCTGTTTTGATTTACAAGCAAAAGAACAAGTCTACTCACTTTTGTGTTCTACGCCGACGACTATTTTTTTTATTATTATTGTTTTTTTATATATTTTATTCCCCACTTCACATCACGTCAAAGTGAAATCAAAATTTCAAGGTCAGAATGTTAAATTGTGAACCACGCTAAAACATGCATCCGCTACTTTTCTTTCTTTCTTTCTTTCTTTCTTTTTTTGAGAAATTATAATTCAGAAAAAAGGAGAAAATAATAAATATTTAGATATAAGTCAAAGTCCCACATGGACCGTTACATCGGACCATACATGTACAGTCTTGAAGGGGCAAGACAGTGAATTCCCTTTTTTTTTAATTACTGGTTCATGCATTTTATATCTATGCTTGTGGTTTTGGATCTACATTTAGATATCGGTGGTAGCTTACGTGCTCTATCTAGCTTTATAGAAAAAACTATTTGGTAAGTTAAACAAGATTTTTTTTTATTGTGTTTTGTATATAAATGTATTTTGAATTTTAATTTTGTATTTATAATTAAAATTAAATTTTTAATTTATTTTACATGCAGAAATTCATTTTATAAAAAGTTTAATGGGAGATATATTTTTTAAAATTTTTATTATTATTATTTCTTTTTTATATATTTTAATAATAATGTAGTTAGCTATCAGGGTCCTTCCCCACTTCACATCACCTCAAAGTGAAATCAAAATTTCAAGGTCAGAATGTTAAATTGTGAACCACGCTAAAACATGCATCCGTTCAGTATAATGACAATCTTCCGTTCATAGCTGTACTACTTTTCTTTCTTTCTTTCTTTCTTCTTCTTTTTTTTTATAAATTATACTTCAGAAAAAAGGAGAAGATAATAAATATTTAGATATAAGTCAAAGTCACATATAGACCGTTACATCGGACCATACATGTACAGTCTTGAAGGGGCATGACAGTGAATTCTTTTTTTTTTTAATTACTGGTTCATGCATTATATATCTATGTTTGTGGTTAGAGTGTGTTTGAAAGTATAATTGTTGTTATATTTTAAAGTATTTTTTATTAAAAAATATATTAAAATAATGTTTTTTATATTTTTAAAATTAGTTTTGATATTATCACATTAAAATGATCTGAAAAAACTAAAAATATATTATTTTAAAATAAAAAAAAAATCAAATTCAAATTTTAATTTTTAAAAAAACATTTTTGAAACACAAAAATAAACATTATCAGTGGTAGCTTACGTGTTCTATCTAACTATATAGAAAAAATTATTCGGTGAGCTAAACAGGTTTTTCTTTATATTGTGTTTTATATATAATTGTGTTTTGAGTTTTAATTTTGTATTTATAATTAAAAACTTGATTTTAATTTAATTTACATTCAAAAATTCATTTTATAAAAACTTTAATCAGATATATATTTTTTAAAAATTATTTTTAAAAAATCACTACTATAAATATTTTATAAAAACTAATTTTTTAAAATTACAAACCATTAAAATGGCATGTGAATCAAGGGTCAAGTTTTGATATTTGTATTTTTTAATAATAATAATTATGTGTGGTTCAAATTTTGTTGACCTTTCCATTGAATAAGAAAGAATGTGTGGTTCAAAAAAAAAAAAAAGAATGCGTAAGAATTTGTTAGTAAAACAAGAATAAGTTCAAAATTTGATGAGCTTTCCTTCCGATGTATTTGTCGCTCTTGAAATAAATGTAAATGCATTAGAAATTACAAATAAATTATATTCTAATTAGTAATCGTAAGCATATACAATCGTGTGCCTTTACATTCTCTGTGATTTGCATTTACATACATTTGTATATGTGATTAAGATGACGTGTCGAAATTATTTTGCATGTTCTTGAACTTGAATAATATTGTGAATGCATAGCGTGGCAAGACGAGCAATGCTAATGTCGAAATCTAACTTGACTTTAATGGCTGATTTTAGACGCAAAACCTGTTCTTGATAGCAACTCATCAATTGGTGTTTTTTCCCATCAATGGAAGTGGATTATTGCATACTATTTATGAAAAAAAAATATTATAATTAGAGAATAATATAAATTATATTTTAAAATATTATTTAAAAATTTTAATTATTGAATTAAAATAATGTTTTGATATAGCATTAAAATCTTAATAATTAAGTGGTTACGAGTTTAAATTTTACTATTTTTATTTATTTGATAAAAATTAAACATAAAATAATATAAATCTGTGTAAATTTCAAGTTTAAATTAAGAGTTTTCACTTAAAAGAGTATGTTAAAAAATAATATAAAATTATATTTTAAAACTTCATTAAGTTATTAAATTAAATTGGTCATTTAACACTATTTTATATTAAATAAATATAAAAATATAAATTTATATAAAAAAAATTATTGAAAGAAACATTCATTAACCCTCGATTTTTTTTTTTTGGATGAATCTACTTTCAACAATTTAATTTAATTTAGTATAAGTTAGAAAAAAACAGACTGCGAGCGAGTGAAGTGTTAATAAACACATTCCATATGATGATATGAAATGAGTATAAAAATTAAATTAATATAAAAGATGTTAAATCAATCTCCCATCATAAAGGATCTAATTAGGTCCTTTATATAATGTACTAGTTACAAGCGCCTTTGCATAGAAATGTTTACAAAATGCTCTATTCCTTTTTCTTTCTTTCTTTCTTTCTTTCTTTTCGTCGTGGAGGTAAAATGACACACGGGGTTTCGCAAGTTTTTACGAAGGTCAATTAACAGAATAAAACAATAAATTATATAAATTAAACTCCATACCATTTCCGTCGGTCAGTACAATTTTTTAAAACATGAACAATCATTTAATAATTCCAGAATTCATGATACACTGATTATCACCTGCCACATATATTTGTGCATAAATTTTTTACAGAATCAAGTCTTGGTAATGCCGTTTGATTTTAGAATTCCTAGCTAATACCACTGAAAGAAATTAATAAACAGTATGTACAGGGATGAGAAACCGATTAAATCGATAAAATTAAAAAAATAATTAAAAAAATTAAATTATAAAACAAATCCTATTAAACCGATTAAAAATTTTAAAAAACTGATCGGTTAGGTTCGGTTTCAGTTTTATAAACTTGAAACAAAAAAACTTGAACCAGAAAAAACCGAGCCAAACCGGTTTGAACTGGTTTTTGTCATAAAAACCGAACCAAAACCGGTCGTTTTGAACCGATTTTAATTTTAAAAAAAAATGACTTGATTATTTTAAAAAAAAATAATTAAATCAAACAAAAAATATCACCTTTAAGTATGCATAAGATATGACTTGACCATAATTAAGAAAGAAATTAATAAACAGCCTTTGTTGTGTTATAGAAAAAAATAAAAACGATAAAAACTATCTCTTTCATTTACCATGACAAAAATGAAGAAGCTGCAGGGATATTGGGTTACTACTCCTACTCGAATTGCATTTAGTGTACAAGAAAAGCATGCATTTAATTATAATTTTCAACAAAAAAATGTTGTCTTAGTTATTTCTTGACGAGTCAAACTTCTACCTGCTTATAAAATATCCAGCTGGCATAAGTACACAACTTATCGGGACTAGCCAGCTGCCTGCTAGCTAGCCCCAATAAGTTCACATATTCTATTAATTAATTAGTAGTCATGACGGTGATACTTTAAATTCTTCAGCCAGTCAAATTTAATCGCTCCATTCATTCCTTCTGTACATCATTTCTAAAATCCAAAATATATATAAAAAAAACCTGATAACTTGATATCCTACCATCAATTATATACTTGTATAATAGCCCAATTATGTTTAATTTTGAAGTTTTCAGTTGCGATAACTATTGTTTTTTAAGGTGTTTTTTTTTAAAATGTATCAAATAATATTTTTTATTTTTTAAAATTATTTTTAATAGTAAAACATTAAAATAATTTCAAAATATTTAAAAAAGCTTTGTTATATGGGTTGAAAAGCGCGCTTATATATATTCTTTATGTGAGATGTGTTTCTGCATATAGGGGCTGCCACATAACTACGTACTGTGTGAACGATGACGGAAAGTAAATCCCATCACGCGTGAAGCCATGAACCGAACAGCACTGCTTGTTGTGGGACCTTGTAATCCTTCTTGTTTATTCCTAGCTAGCTAGCTCGGTGTAAAACGTCGAGCAATGAGATAGCCCACAGTAACACCTGCTCTTCCGGACCATCGAAAATGGCTGCGATGCAACCTGCAAGTAGTCAGGTTCGTTTTTGCTTTTACTTGAACCTGTACACACTGTACTGGACTGGAAATACGGTGGACTCTTGAGATTGCTGTTTGGTCACGAGACTTTCTTCTTCTTAACTGGAAAACATTAATATTTAAACACCGATCATGGGCTCTTGTAATTGTATTTTTTATTAAATAGATAAGTTTATTTATCAAAATCAAACATGTTTCTAAAAAAAAAAAAAAAAAAAAAAAAAAATAGAAGTCCCATCTCAGCCTCAATACGTCTATTTCTATACCCATGCTCCCAAGCAAGCCGCGGCCCCGTGACAGCTGCCCGGAATTCTGTCCTGGTAGAATAGCGATGTCCAAGATTGCCATAAAAGCCTTGAAAGCTGCTATCGAACTCTGAATCAGCAATTCCGTGGTCAAAAGAGTCAGCTTTAGGGTATAGACAAAAAAATCCTTGCCATCGCACGTGCAAGCATGCTTATTTTTTCTCTGCTAGCTAGCCTTTCCATCCCGGACGCATGTGCGCTCCTTTTCCTTTTCTTTTTTTCTCTCTTTTTTATAAAATCTGTTCGAATCTAGAAATCTTTCTTCTCTGAGCTTCGCCATTGTTTTCTCCAGCAAGAATTCGATCAGAAAATTAATATAAATAATGTATCATAAATCTGAGCGCAAACATTAATTTAATGTCTGAGCAAGCACGCACATATATATGAAGCTGGGGTTCTTTCCTTTAAAAACATTAATTAGCACTACTTGTTCGTTCGTTATCCTTTAATTTTTCAAGAAAAATATCTCTGTTCTTTTCAAACAATGAGCTGAAAATCTTCACGTTCATACTGCGCACGTAAGGTGTAAACCCTAGGGTTACTTCCAGGAAAAATTAATGTCGACTTTGTCAAAAAAGAACATGGCACTGTAGTTTTCTTGGTCAACTGTGCTAGTTTTGAGCCATCGCGATCCCCTTCTCCCTTTAATTAGAACTTCTTGTTCATTTATGAGGCTGTTTGGTAATCTTGCATGTGTGGAGCATGGGTCACGTAGAGCATCAACGTTATCCTCGTAGGGAGGCAATTGCAATGAAAATTCTTTATGGATTTAATTATCAATTAGAGGAGAGTATTGACCAGTCTTGAAATTGAAGGATGGAGAAACTGCGAGAGGTTTTGGTTCGTGAATCCATCAATCCACGAGTTGATTTCTAATCAAGTCGTCGAAGTCCACATTACTTTGCTTTTCTATAACAACTAAGACCTGCTTTTTTTCTACATTTTAAAAATATATTTTTATATTTTTTATTAATTTTAAATGAATATATTTTTAGTGTTTTCAAATCACTTTTATATGATAATGTTAAAAATAATTTTTAAAAAATAAAAAAAACATCATTAATAAATATTTTAGCATTCACAGCTACACTCCCAAACAAATTTTAAGCCATCAATTCAGAGAGTTTAATATTTACAAGAAAATTCGTGACTCGCCTCTTGATAGCAACAGATCGATCATGCGATGGTAGTAATTCTAAGAACTTCAGCCTGAATACACTGCATATATGGTAATTAATTAGTGACGAGTTCTCTCTTTTTAAACTCTCTATTATTTTTATTGTATCGGTGAAAATTCTAAATCTTAATCTATTAGCATGATTAATAATTATTATGTTCGCATCTCAATTAATCATGATCATTGGGATGAATTGCAAAGTTAATTATCTATTAGCATTAAACTAGTTTAAGGCTTGCGCTATATTGTAAATTGAATTAAAAAAAATATTGCAACCTCTCATTAATCCAACCTCTCATCTAATTAAACATAACAAAATATATTTTAATAGCAGAGACTGGTTGTTATTGTTATTAAACTTGGCTTGCCTGATGAATCTTGCAACCATAGTTTTAAAACCCGGACCGGCTCAGCGGGTTGACCCGGGACCCGACCGATCTGGGCATGGGACCGGTCCAGGTGGAGGCAAAACCCCGCTTGGGAATTGACCTAGCCAGACCCCGTCAACCCGGGACCCGACCTCAAACCCGTTGACTTTTTTTTTTTTTACTAAAATAACGTTGTTTTAATTTTTTCAAAAAAACAAATTGACCCGGCCGCCCGGCGACCTGGGCCGACCACCGGACCGGGTCTTAAAACTATGTTTGCAACCTCTCATTAATCCAATATCTTGTTCAGCTCGAGTTTAAAATTAAATTGTATTAAAGTTTTTTCGGCGTGACCAATTCGACTCGACCAATGCAAAGACAAGCCAACTAATCGATAAAAAACATCTTAGGATAAAATTAAGAAAAAAATAATGAAATTGTAGGATAGGAAACTAGTTAGGGCTAGGAAATTTATTAGCACCTCTAACGCACCTTACCCAAAATAAGTTGTATCTTGTGGTTTAGATGCAACTTAAAGGTTATGATAGGTTTTTAATTGATGGTCAATCTATAGATTAGAATAAAGATTTATTCTTGTGAATAAACCAGATATTTTGAATTTATTATAGATTTGCATACTCAAATAAATTTTTATGGGAAGAGTTTATATATATGTGCCCTAAGAGGGTTCGCCTATCCTGGAAAATAAAAGAGTTTTTCATAACTCATATATTATGATAAAAAATATTTTGAATTAAAATTGATGAATACCCGAAATAATTATTGAAAATTTCTAGTCAATTTCTAGTATTTTAATGTCAGCCTACTTATAGGGCTAACATTTATATCAGAATACTGATAATTAATTCTTATAAATTAAAATCTTTAGGATTATTGAAATATTAGCCAAGTTATCATGAATTTAATAAACTTGTTATTAAATCAAAAAATACATGCAAATGTATTTTTTGAGTTTTTGTTTATGTATAAAAAATGATAAATCATACCATATGTTTTTATATATATTTTTTAAGTAAAATATGATTTTTATGAAACTTGGTCGAATGCATATCAAATAAAATATTTTTTTTATTTTTAAAAAATAAGAATTTTTTTCAGAAATTTTTTAAATTTCAATGAAAAGCAGGTAATTTAGTATCAAGTTAACATCTTACGGTATGAATTTATAATCCCAATATTAAATAAAAATACTATAAAAATATTCAAGAAATCCACAAATAATTTTAAATTGATCTTGAGAAGTGAGAACATGGTTTTCATTTGGTAGAGAACATCTCCGGCTGTAACCTGTACTGGGACAAGAGCACGTTGAACACTCCCAAGTCTTCCCTTTTGACGATGCTTTAGCTAGAAGGTCAAGTTTTCACTCTATGAGGATGTCGACAGATAATACAACGATTTGGAGTAAAAAACATAAAAAATTAACCAAAAAGCTTAAGCTTTTAAAATGGAAATTAAACTACGTTAGACCTGGAATATTTAAAGCTTGATACAAGAAACCAAAAAAAAAAAAAAAACCCTAAATATTTCTTGCACTTGTAACTGAAAAAGAGTGGTTAACATCCCTAGCAAGCTGTGAATATTCCAATACTTTACTAGATTTAGTGTTAGCGAGCACGTAAACCAACAGTGATTTCTCATCCATTATAATCATCCTATTAATTTACGTGTTTATAAATTCATCTAACATTAACTAATTAAAACCAATTAATTAACTAAAAACCACCACCTGCGCGATTGACGCGCAAGAATTCTGTGCTCTGATTAATTAATCAATAAACTTTTTTTCCCTCCAAATTTGTTTCCCTCCCAGCTAATTTGTCATGGCCATGGCAGGACCCTGCAGGTTGAACGCGAAAACTTAAGCTGAATAAATATATTTCTTACTTGGATCATATTAAACCAAGAATTCAAGACACCGCCAGGACCCTGCAGGTTGAACGCGAAAAATTAAGCTGAATAAATATATTTCTTACTTGGATCATATTAAACCAAGAATTCAAGACACCGCCTGCACTATAAAAATACAAGTTCTGCTTGCTTGTTTTAGCTACAAGCACCGAACCACACCCAACTTGTCCAGACTCTGTCATTTGATGCTCTTTAATTTCCACTCCCGACTCTAGCCTTGTAGATATTCTGCGTGAATATGAGACAATTCGGATCTGATTAAATGTTTATATGTCGCTGTTGACGACGGAAAAGAGAGGCGTCGTGGTGTGAACACCTTGAAATTATTAAAGACGGATCAAGACGTACGTATTTGTAGCCATAGATAATAGAAGGAGCTTCACTGCTTGAAGGGAGATATGAACATGATTGATCTTTTGGCGGAATTAAGACAATGGCGGTGTCAAAGTAATGTTAAATCTCCGCCATTTGTTTCGTTTCGCTTTTGTCAAACAGCAACTCGTAATATTCTTTAATTGATATGTTAAAATTAGCAACAGTCAAAATCATTTATCTGAGAGCTATCGACTTCAATTAGACTGTCATTACCTGTTAAAGCTGCAGTTGCAAAAATCAAACATTCTAGAACAAGAATTCTTACATACTTATATTCATAGTTGTTTGAAGAATTGTGGGTGGAGTTTCTGGATCCGTGCTGCTTAAAAATTTGTAGTTGCTTTTCAAAATGTTAAATCTTCACCATTTGTTTCGTTTCGCTTTTGTCAAACAGCAACTCGTAATATTCTTTAATTGATATGTTAAAATTAGCAACAGTCAAGATGATTTATCTGAGAGCTATCGACTTCAATTGGACTGTCATTACCTGTTAAAGCTGCCGTTGCAAAAATCAAACATTCTAGAACAAGAATTCTTACATACTTGTATTCATAGTTGTTTGAAGAATTGTGGGTGGAGTTTCTGGATCCGTGCTGCTGAGAAATATAGTTTCGGTTATTTTTTAAAATGTTTTTTATTTAAAAATATATTAAATTAATATTTTTTTATTTTAAAAAATTATTTTTAATATTAATATATGAAAATATCAAAATAATATTAATTTAAAATTAAAAAAATTAAAAAACCTTTTAAAAATACTTTTAAAATATAAAATTAAACAGATCCAAAATATGTCGCTTTATCTCCTCTCAGCATGGACGTATGTAGGCATGTGTTCTGTTCTAGATGCAAAACAGGACCAGGAATTAACTCTTGGGCTTCTAGGAATTGTGGGTTGAGTCTTACTTGTGAATCTAGCTCAGTAGGGGTTCTACTGGAAATCTGTGTTTTCGTAACAGAAATTGAATTTTCTATGAGAAAAGAGGGCCAAATTTAACTTTCACTATTACGGTTTCTAATAGGAGATACGTCGCTAGCCTGCTATCTAATTCTCATTTTTTGCCACGAAATAAAAGCTTTTTTCAATTGAGTCCCAACACTTGCAATTTTTGAACCGGGTGCTTGCTTTAATCAATATCTCTTTATCACAAAATTCTCAGATTGTGCTTTTTGAAGAAAATTGATGGAAAATATAACACACATGGATAGAATGACTCAATTGATTCTTTTGCTGTTCGTCACAAAATTGAGAATTGGATAACACAGTGGTTTTCCCTTTCGGATTTGATTACATAATCAAAATCTCCTTCGGGAAATTCATTTGTTCGCTGCAATGAGGCCCGGCCCAAGAAGGCTTTTGCGCGAAGATACGTCTCCGAAATTACTTCCTTTCCCTTTCCTCGTGGGCCTTTTCGAAACGTAATCCACGAGTTTTACCCAAAAATAAAAACAAAAATAACTTAACTTCTTTAGCTACCTTGTCCATAGCAATGGACCGCGGCTAAATGAGTATATATTGAGAGTAGAATTGTTTTTTAAAATATTTTTTATTTAAAAATTTATTAAAATATATTTTTTATTTTTTAAAATTGATTTTTAATGTCAGCATTACATCAATTTAAAAATATTTAAATAATTTAATGAAAAACTAGTTCAACAACCGCAACCCCAAAAATATTTCCTGCAAGATAAAAATTCTTGGTTCCTACATGCATGATTCACGCAGAAATGCCTTCTATGGTGATGAACAAGGTGTTGCTCGAGGAAAAGTAACCACAAATTAGACACGTCACTTATTTTTCAAGGTCCTGAATATTGACTGGGGAGCAGGTGTACAGTCAGGTTTTTGCTTCTTTTGAAATGGAACATGTTAAGCTAACCTGACCACAGCTCTGCCGGGATTGTCAATCTGTAGAGTTGCGGTTGCCTTAATGCAAACCCCGACACATTTTGCCAGTATTAAAAGGATGTTTAAAAGGTGTAATAATAATTTTTTAAAAAATATTTTTAACTTAGAAAATATATTAAAATAATATTTTTTTATTTTAAAAAATATATTTTTGATATCAGTATATTAAAATAATTTAAAAATATATAAAAAATATTAATTTAAAATAAAAAAACCCTTAGTATTTATCGTTTCTAGATTTGCAAATCACATGTAATAATTATTTGATAATGCGGCTACGTATGAGATTGAGATTAAACCACATAAATATATTCTTGATTAAGGTAAAACATGGTTTTTGTTTTGGTGGGATCCATCATAAATTGAGGCTGTACCTGAAATTTAACAAAAGCAAAAAAGTTGAGCTTTATAAATAGTAGCTCACCTTGGTTTTTCCGGAACAAAGATTAACGTGGGAAGACGAAACATAAACAAAAAGAAAAGGTTTAACAGAGGCCAACGTAGAAAGAAAAAGGGGCACCACCGTCTACCTTTCTCATCGCTGCCATAAGAACCATCTTGAATCACTGTCGACAATAGCAGCACCACCATAAAAGGGAGAAAATCACTGAGGGTAGCCTGCTTTTCCCCTTATCTTTCTCCTTCTTCTTTTTTCAGTTGCATTTTCGTGTCTCCATTGTTATACAAAGTGAACAGTAGAGTGGAGAGTGAATTAATTCACTCTCCATTATTCATGGGTTGGTCCAGATCCAACCAAATCTAAATGCCTCGATTTGGGTTCGACCCAGTAAAATAAAAAAAATCCAACAAAAATTCTCAAATATTGTGTTTTATTTGAAAAATTAGTGTTTAACATTATTCAATGACATTACATAATTACATTAGAAAAAGATCGCATGATGATGTAGCATTTGTAGAATTTGATCACAATTCCAATTTTATTCCTGATGATATTTTACCTGATATTGTTTCACACTCAGGAAACCATGGAAATTGTAGTCCTTATCGTATGAATTTCGTACGTAATAGAATTGTAGATAGTTTAGTGGAAATATAAAAATATTTTATGTAAAGTATTGTTTATTTCATGATATAATAACAGTAGTTAAATCTACAATATTTCAATTAAAAACCATCAATATTAATATCTTTTTTAGTTACTTTATAACCTCAATTTGAAAAGTATTATTAACCAAGCACATTAAATTATTTTTTATTCAATCTAAATTTCAACTATATTTTTAACTTAATATATATTTTACCAAATAAAACTCAACTAAAAATACTTTTTATAAAATATTTTTTTTAGTCTTAAAAGCACCCGTAATATGAAAAGGTCTGCTCCGAAACAACACTGTAAGGCATATTGTTTTGACTAACACACGTCGTGATGTGCCCACCCTAGTCTGTGTCCGGATCACATCCAATACAGCAACGAAACCTAGAAATTCCAAGGTCAATGGAAAGTTATTGCGGCATATGAAACTTGTCTCCATTAACTGTGTGTATATTCAATTAATTGGACCACCCTCAAAGTAGTCTATCGACGGTCTTGGAAGGGAAGAAACAGTGGAATGTCTTCATCGGTGGATTCTTAAACGATCTTGAGACCTTTTCACATTTGGATCGCTGACTGATTTAATGGTTATGCAGCTGCAAAACTGGCCATGAAATTCAGAACCTCCTGTCAAAACGTTGTAGGATTTAATGGCAAGGCCTGTCATAACTCATCTGGAACTTTAAGAAGAAATGCTACGAGCGCATACATGTAACAACGTAAATTTTAACACGGGTTAGCTCATAAATCCCATGAACTGTTGATTGTAATTAGCAGACAAGTCTTGCTGTAAGCAATGGGACAAGGTACAATGAAATGGCTGGCTCTACTGCCACAAGTAGAGCATGATTGTTTCCGAGGAGCCTAATCTTCATGAACTGGCTCTTCTGTTTCACCAAGGTCGTGTTTTCGGTTCGCTGAAAACCTCGCATGCTCTAAAAGGAAGACCGTCAGACAAGAAATATCCTTAGCTGGCCCAGTTTATATGGACTTAATGAGGCTCATACTAACCAGAGAATCTAGACCATTGCAAGCCCATTGGGCTACCACTCGAAACTTTATCCCAGACGACGACGCAGAATTTCACGCAAAGGCCGAAGCGAAAAAAGGGCTACACGGCCATCGAGTGAACTCCCTGAGCCACTGATAAAATCACACAAAAGCGAAACATTTTACAAATCCGAAAACCTTCTGTTTGGTAGCCGAGAAAGAGAGGAGAGAAAATGAGCGGACCATCAAAGAAAGTAGTGGATGTGGCATTTAAAGCATCGAGAACCATCGATTGGGATGGGATGGCTAAGCTTTTAGTCTCTGATGAGGCTCGCAAAGAGTTCGCTACACTTCGTCGCGCGTTCAACGAAGTTAACTCCCAACTCGAGACCAAGTTCAGCCAGGTCTCCCTCCCTCCCTCCCTCTAGATCTCTTCCCTTTTTTGATTTTTTTTTTTATGAATTTCTTCGTTTCTGGATATAGAATTCTGGTTAACTGTATTGTATTTAATTTGCATATATTTTCTTAATCATAAAGATAGGGATTTTATATTTATTTCGATCATTTTTATGATCGTAGGCATCTTTAATTTAATTTTTTATTTTAATTTTGATCAGGGATTTCGTTGGGATTTTGGAAATGGGTCTGGTTTGCATTGAAACTACTTTGTTGCCAATGAAAATTAAAATGAGAAATTAGTGATTGATCTGTTCTCGTACTGTATGGTTATATGGCGGATAATTTATTGTTGGATTGATGAGAGAATCAAAATAGTTGCAACAAGAAAAGGGAATTATTTTGCAATAATGTTTTCAGTTGTAATGTCGGTATTTCAAGCTGCATTGCACTCAATTGTGTCTCCAATAGCAGCAGAGACCTATTAATAGTGCATACGTTGAGGGGCATTCGTGCTTGTCTATTATGAGTGACTTTGTATGTCCAAAAGCAGCTCCATGAAAGTTGTTCCTGCTGTTCTTACTTTTGATTTTTAGCTTTCTAGGTACCTTTTCTAGTGATTGTGAGTATTGTTTAATGATTGTTGATTGTTTTACTGTGCAGGAACCCGAACCCATAGACTGGGAATATTATAGAAGAGGAATTGGCTCTCGCTTGGTGGACATGTACAAACAGGCATATGAAAGTATTTTTCATTATTCATTCGCAGATGTGACTCTAATGTCTTTTGGTTTACCTGATTTACGCTGTAGTATAACTGCTGCCTTATGCCGATTGATACCTGTTTACTTGATATGTTGTTATTAATTGCTGGTGTCAGTGATGTTGATGGAAGTTACTTGTGTAAGGTTCCTTGTCTATATTGGATAAATAATTTAACTTGGGACACTATTGATACTAAATGATTTATTATTTCTAGCAACCATCTGCTTTGGGTTGATTAAAAATGCATCCTCCTTTAGATGATTAGATGTTTATTGAACTGTATTATTGACTTAACCAGGTATAGCGTTTAGCATGATATGTGGAAACTGGAAAGTTTTGACCTTGGATTCATATGCTGACACTCATCGAGTGCTTGAACTTTTAATAGCTAGCGGCATATGTATATCTTTTCATGTTTTTAGCAGTGCAGAAAGACATTTTGTCCCTGCTTTAGGCCTCACTGTTTTAATTACCCTTTAATAGTTGATCTTGAGGGAACACTTAATGGATGGACTTCCCTGCCATTGGGGTCTAAAAATATCTTTCAAAGTTGAATTTCAGCTTAACATCTATGGATGACGGGTCTCTTTGTTTGATCTTCTCATATTAATTCATATTAAGAGGTTTTGTGAGATGGTATTATGAAAGCTATCCAATGTAATGTTATCATCCATCCTTTAAACCTCATGTGATGTTTTTCTCTCTTTATAAGCTATATTGAAAACCTGTCTGATGTTTCTGAATCTGCTTATGATTCAATCTATAACCAAAGCCTGAAAACTTTTACCCTTTACTTGCTTATAAAAATGAAAGGAAAAAAAATTACCATTTCCTCACATTTCTAAAAGTTCCTTTGCTTTCTGTTTGTTTTATTATTTTGTAAGTATATTGTTTTGTTTCTATGCTTCAGAAACTCACCTTACTGTTATTAAGTTGATTTATTAATATTTGTTAGGTTGTCTCTTGTTTGATACTGATTTCCTTCCCTGGCATGTGTTTGCCCAATGCATGAATGATGCTTAGACTTATACTTTAGATTCCTTAAACCAATCTTAGTTCCTGCACTTTGTGTGAACTGTTTTGTTGCCTACAATGGAGTGTGTTTTGTCTGCTTTAGGTTTGGTCCATAATGTAAGTAGTGTTATTTTTGCATTTTTTCAGTTCTAAAGTATAAAGCAAGTGTACATAGAATCATAGCTCTGCTATCTTATTGGATCAGAATCAGTGTGTGACAGGAGTATATTCTGGATATTCATCCTTATAATGTCTGGTTACTAAAATGGAGCTACTTTCTATCAGAATACTGAATTGAGCCAACTTGTCCATATTTTTTTTGCAGGCATAGAGATCCCTAAGTTTCAAGATAAAGTGACTCCAGAATACAAGCCAAAATTTGATCAATTGGTGTGAGCCAATAGTGCAATTCTGATTGTTATAGTGGTTTTTTAAACTTGTCTCTTGCAACCACCCCTCCCTCACTCACTCTCTCTTACAGTATATATTCTCTTTTGGTTTTGAAGTTGGTGGAATTGAAAGAAGCAGAGCAACAATCCCTGAAGGAGTCTGAGCGTCTGGAGAAAGAAATTGCTGATGTTCAAGAATTGAAGGTGAATGGAAATGGATACGTCATCTTTTATTTTTATTCGTGTCCAGTTTATGATTTCTAACCACCAGACATCAATTTGAGCAGACAAAAATCAGCACCATGACTGCTGAGGAGTACTTTGAGAAGCATCCTGAGCTGAAGAAAAAGTTTGATGATGAAATCCGCAATGACTATTGGGGCTATTGATCACATTAGCTGATTTTGGCACCAACCCTGAAATTCTGAACTTGTGGTGTTTTCCTTATTCCTTTTACAATAATAATTTCTAAAAGGTTGCTCCCAGTTTGTAGAATTTGACCTTCAACAATGCCCATGTCAAATGCTAAACTTCACTTGGACAAGCAGGTTGGGGATTTACAAAGCGGTGTGCTTACTTTGATCAGCATCAATTGTTATCGATCTCTTTTTTACATTTTAAACTGTTTATGATGAAATAATCCAGGTGTGATTAACATTTTATTCTGGATTGCAGTCCATTCTATTTTGAGAGCAAGGCTTTTGTTTTACCAACGCCGGTGGAAACAAGAGAATTCTGTCTGTAGCTCTTGTATGAACTTTTGAGGTTCATAAACATAAATATGATGAATACAATTTTTGCGTAGCTTTCACAGCTGTTGCTTGTTTTTCCCTTTTCTTTTCCATATTCCTAATGGAATCCCAGACTGACTTCACCGTTGATTGAAGTATGTACCTTCCGAAACTCTCATCAAATAATCATCGCAGATGCTGCTAAGGCTGACTCGAGGCTCTTTGAAGATTCTAGAGAGGTTAATGATTATTCTTCATAAACAATATAAACAAAAAACAAAAGGGATCATTCTTGAATGTTGGAAGTGTTAGATTATGAGTTGGTTTGTTCCTTGTTTTTTATTGAAAAGTTGTATGGTGTTAAATGAATAATTAGGGATATTTTATTTTTTAAAAAAAAAATACAAGTAAAAAAAATTTATAAGGGAATATATTTTTATCACTTTTAATAGGTTATAGATTTTATTTTATTTTATTATGTTTATTTTTTAAAAAAAATAGTATCAGATAATAACTAATTGGATACTGCACCATAAAATCTCTCTTTTTGCATCGGATTTGAACTTCTAAAAATTTTAGAAGAAAAAATTCATATTAGAAAATGAAAAATTCACGGAAGTACTTCATTAGTAAAATTAAAAAAAAAAGAAAAAAAGAAGTTGATATGCCAAAATGAGAAAGATTAAATCCATATATTTAATTAAGATAAAAATTCATTATTTCTGCGTTTCAAAAACGTTTTTGAAAAAAATTAAAAAAAATTTATTTACTTTAAATTAATATATTTTTAGTGTTTTCAAATCATTTTAATGTGCTGATATCAAAAATAATTTTTTAAAAATAAAAAAAATCATTAACATGCATTTTGGCATGGAAAATTATTTAAAAAACAACTGCAACAACACTTCCAAATAAGCTTGGTTAAGTGAGTTTCACTCGCAGCCGCAGTTTATCTTGTTTGGTTAAGTAAAAAACATTTTTTTTGTAGGACCCACCATTTATTAGGGTTGTGTCGCAGGTTTACCAAAAGCTGTATTTTGCTGCTTCTTGCACGCAGAGAAATCACTGAACAATGTAGTCATGCTCCACTGTTCACGCGCCGACAGTAAAATAAAAAAAATTATTTTTTATGTTTAATTGTGTTTTATTTGAAAAACTAGTGTTAAACATTATTCAAGGACACTACATAAATTAGACGGAGATTGCTTGATGACGTAGCATTTGGAGAATTTGATCGCAGTTTTAATTTTGTTCCGGATTATATTTTACCTGATGTTGTTGCGCTTTAAAGAAACCAAGAAAATTGTATTCCTTATCGTATGTATTTCATATATGATGGAATTCTAGATATTTTAATGGAACAATAAAAAATAGATTTTATATAAAGTATTATTTTTTTATGATATAATAGCAATAGTTAAATCTATAATATTTAAATTAAAAACTATCAATATATATATATATATATATATATAACTTCAATTTAAAAAGTAATTTTTTAACTAAATATATTAAAATTTTTTTTAATCTCAAATTCAATCATAGTTTTAACTAAATATATATAAATATCAAACCAACCTCAACTAAAAATATTTTTTATAAAATATTTTTTTTTCAAATTACAACTACAATAGCTATCATAATTCCAAATATATTTTTAAAAACATGTCATCGAAGTATGGGATTGAGAATTTTGGAAGTCAATGTAGTAAATGGAAGAAAAAACGAGTGCGGGACTGAGAAAACATTTGAAGTTGGCGAGCGAATAGTGGATTATCTTATTCTTGTTGTTTGGAAGTGCTTTTTTAAAATATTTAAGAAAAAAATTTGAAATTTTTATTTTGTTTTGAATTAATATATTTTAAATGTGCTAATTTTAAAAATGATTTTTAAAAAATAAAAAAACATTATTACCATACTTTTCTAAATAAAAAACACTTTAAAAAGCAATATCAACCTAACTCCCAAACATACACTCATGAATAACTTAGAAAACCTTCAACCTATTACTGGTCGCAGGCTAACTCATGGATATAGGCTTTTATATGTTTTCTCTCTCTCTCTCTCTCTCTCTCTCTCTCTCTCATGGTTGGTCGTTTTTTTATGGCTGTGCTCACATGAATATCGGGCTCTTTTTTCCTTTGTAAATTGTGATTCATGTTCTTGTGCTGGGAGAGGATATTTTCCCTCCCTCCCATTGCAGGCACAGAGATCCCCAAGTATCGAACATCCGACGTTCGTGTCCTCTGGGTCTGGTTCAGTTAGTGATTATTTCTCGGAGTCAGATGCTCGTTGTTTTGCCTGTGAACCAAAATTATGTTTTTTTCTTCTAAGAAGTCGGTATGCATGAATAGAAGAGGCGACGCCAAGTCTAATAACCACTATGACACGGATTAATCTGATCATGATAGCAAAAATGAGATGCTGATTTTGACTGGTTTTGAACCAAATACATCCATGAATCTTCTTTGAATAAAAAATAATAATTTAAAAAAACCATAAATTAGTTTATAAAAATCATACCAAATATAATTTTACTCTCAAAAAGCCATCAAATCCCAACAACGTTTGTACTTTTCGTGTGTTAACTACAAGCGGGTGGATGCTGGATGGAGATAAAGATACAGAAAATGCAAAATTAAACACCATCCTTGCAAATGATTAATTGAATGCAGTAAGATTCGGATTAAGGAAAGAATAAAATAACCGCACATAAAATGTACAGTATAAAATCTGGGAACAAGGTACAAGATCACTGCAAAAACAGATCATCTGCCATTCTTGGCAAACCTTGAAAATTCTGAACAAGACATCCTGAAATAAGATGTCTTGACCTGAAAAGAAAAGGAAAACAAAAAGGGCTTGTCGACAGATAAAATTTGATGCATCTGTCGCTAGAGATTCAGAAAAAGCAAAAAAAAAACTTGACTGATAAAATTTGATGCATCTGCTGCTGGAGATTCAGAAAAGGAAAAATATCTTCCAGCAGCATTCACAAAACTAAAACCTGGAGGCTGTGGTTGATAGGATTCTTGCTTCAGAAAGGTCTTTATATCTATCCAGGACTAATCAACTTTTTTCTGAGACAGCTAATCTAGCTGCCTCCTCGTTTTTGTCCATGGCCTTCCTTGCTAGCTCATAGCCTGCAAAATTCATGGCGCCTAAAGGAGCAATCCAGAAAAACCTCGGCACTGCTCCTTTGAATAAGCCAAGGGGCCCCTCATGTCGGAGTATAGAGAAAGCTATAAATGACATTGATATAGTTCTTCCTGGCGGAGCTGTCATCATTCTAGTTTTCATCACATCAAAAGGGGTAGTGATAACAGCAGTTAGGCCTCCAGATAAAGCCCCAACTGCAATTGTTTCCCAGGGTTCCAGCTCCCGCCTTAGAAGTTGTTGAGCAACCTTAAAGAATCACGCCAATTACACATTAAATGGAAAACAAGAAACTAAAGGAAAAACATGGCAGAAGAATACGTTATGTTTTAGTAGAAAATAGAACATAAGTCAGTCGCACATCCTCAAATGCATCTAGGGGCAGTAGTAGGATCAAGTAAAGCTTAAATGTTTCATCTAGTGGCAGGTTTTGGACAATAGCATACTTCCTTTCCCCTTCCCTTCTGTAGTCAAAACTTCACTCCTTGCAACTATTAAGTTTCTATACATATATTTAGTACCGAAAGTAACTGTTAAGTTTCTACATAATATATTTAGTGATGAAAGTAGACGTGCTTCCCATTCTGCGTCCATTAACACTGTTCACATGCTAATAATTTAAAGAGAACAACCAATTCTTGGCATTAAACTGTTGCACAAACCCCAACATAAATGTTATTACTACAAATCATCTTCAAAATAAAATCCCTTTTAAGAAAGTAAGCAAAAAAACACCAAGCCCCCATGGTATCGAGGACTGCAATCAATAATGGCATTCTACTGATGCAATTGTTTTGCCAAATTTAGTGGTGGACTACAAGAAGTACCATGCTCTGGTTGACACGCACATAGAATTGAAAACTGCACCTTTAAAATTTTACACAGAAAAAAGAAAAAAGTTTATTAATATTTAAGCACAAAAACCTGCTTACCTTCTTGGACTCGCCATATAGAGACATGCCAGCAACATAAAATGGAACCTCACGGAAAAGAGTTGCACCAGTCCCACGAAAGAACCCCTTTAGGCCATCTTGCTGCCAAGTACCAACAATAGCCTGTCCTACATTGTCAAAAAGGCCAGCCTGCAAACGCTGCTTCAATACCTCGCATGGGATCCGCACTGCTGTCCCCAAAAATGTGCTGCAGAATGATGCTACAGATTGAACCTGTATAACCTCCCAATGCATGTTAGCAGTTGTTTCAGATTAGAGTTGGAATAGTTGTTTCAAAACAACATAAAATTGGGGTACAGGCCTTAATCATATTCATTTTTATGCATCACTTGTCAAGGCATCTCCTTTAGCACAGGAACAACTCTTGAGCTTGATATGATAACATAAAGTGCAAGTCATGGAAAATAGCCTAGTCAAGAACTAAAGTAAACAATTATATGCTGTGCTGATCTATCTTCTTCTTTCAAACACAAGATTTGCAACAACTGATGAGCAAGAAAAATGAATTGAACACAATGGTTTGAGCACCCTATATAGATTCAGTGGAAAGAACCACTAGGCGAGCCAGAAAGCAACTGAATTGTTTTGATCAGTAGAGATAACAACAATAAGAGCAGCAGTAATAACAATAAAGCTGAACTGAGTGATACGAGAAAACAGTAATATTGTTGAAAGTCTAATGCTTAAGCAGAATCTATTAATGCTTTGCCATCACGCACAATAAAGAAAACGGCTGCTCTAAATCATCACTGCCAGTTTGAACTCTTTGCAATTAAACACCATTCAAGAGATTTCGGAAGACCAAGATTTAAATGATTTAGTACTTGTAAATGGAAAATTAACAACCCCAGTAGCATAATGATAAGCATCACCTGGATATCTGGGAGTGTTGGGGCAACATTTATTAGCACAAGTTTGGTAGCTTCAAAAATCCCAGTTCGCAAGCCATGGCTGAAATGCCCATGGAGAAAAGGTGAGCTAGTAGATAAATAGTTGTTACTCAGCAAAAGGCTGGAGGAAAAAAGACTAAAAAAAACCTTGAAAACTGTCCCCAAATTGCAGGAATTGAACCCCTGTACAATCCTCGAACTCCAATTTGTGGAAGTTTTGAAATTATTTCTGGGAAAGTCAACGTTGAAGCTTGCACCCGAGTCTAAAAGACAACAGATCATGAGAAGACCTAACATCAGCACTAATGGAAAACAGCATGCATATGTATATAAGAGGATTACCAAAAGTAAATTAAGAAGACATTGCTCAATTCAACTTCACATCTATGTGCTCCAATATTTAATTCTCTGGATTATAATTTTTTTAAGTTCCTCTTTTTTCCACCTTTTGACAGTCTAATACAAGTCTATTATAAACAAAGGACGAGATACTGACAGAATGAGGGTGACCAACTAAAGGGGAAAGGTTATGTAGTATTTGATCATGAATATCCCTCTATATGACCAATAGTCAATGTAGCTGTAATTGGTCCAAAGTTTCTAGTTGCATTAAAGACAATCAAGTGAACAAAAAAAACACTGAATAGTACACCTTAATTGTATCAACAGGATGCATGAGAGAACAAGAGAGTGCACATGAAAGACCCCCAGCCAAAGCAGATCTTAAAACACTTCCAGCAGGTATTTCCACGGGTGGTGCAACAGCAACAACAGTTGCAGCTTCAAACCATATATTCCTGTATGTATTAGAAGAAGAAGCCAGCATCAAATAGAAATAATCAAGAAAATTGCACATTTTCTGTCTCATCAAATGAAGGCAAGCTTGCAGTAAACGATGTGAATGAGCTTGCACAAAACTTGTGTAATAGCTCTGGACAAATAAACACAAACATTTTACCTGGGATCATCTTGAAGTCGATCAGGAGGCAACAGAAGCATAAAATTACGAAAATGCCCATAAGAAATAGATTCTTCAGTGTCTGCATTCAAAAATCGCATCATAGCAACAGCATTGTCTTCATTTGCTGGCAGTCCAGCATTTTTTAATGATGCCAATATTTCACTCTTTTGCAGGGTCCCAGACTTGCTCAAACAAAGAGAAGTGTAAGCACGGAGAATTGTTGGTTCCTTCTGTTCCATCAAGGACAAAAACTGTTTCCAACCAAATGATTTTGAGAATAGGTGACTTCTAGTACGGTGCATGAATTCCCGAGCATATTTACGAGGTAATTTTCTCTTTCTCAACGCAATTTCGAGATCCTCCAAAGTCACTTGACCATCACCATCTCTGTCCAGTTCCTCAAAGAATCTTCTTCCTATAAGAATGCGTGGGTGCAAATAAGAGCAATATTTAGGATGAGAGATACAGAAAGGATTGACAGTATAATCAGAAATCCATTTGAAGATAAGCAATTCTCTCTTCTTTTCTTTCTTTTTTTTTTTTTTTGCCTTTACTTTCTAGTCTGGAGAGTAAAACATTAACAGTTGCATCTACTAAAAATTTGTTAGACAGTATTCAGAATCGCGGTTGAAACAATGCTTTTTAAAAATTTAAATTTAAATTTTATTTTTATTTAAAATTATTTTATATTATATATTTTCGGATTGTTTTAATATAGTTTAACATGGTAATGTTAAAAATAATTTTTTTAAAATAAATAAATAAATAAATTATTTTCATGTATATTCAATCAAAAACACTTTTAAACATAACCATTACCACCCTCTCATACAACCCTTAGTCAAATAAGATCTCCTTTTCCAGCGAAGCACGTTCTACAAATAGATGGATATATCAGCTCAATTCAACTGATATTGAGTAAACTTTGACAAACAAGTGTTACTCGTCTATGAGAGTACTAGAACACTAACAAGAAGTGCGCTCAGCAATATTTCATGCACGTATATTTCCAATTTTCCATTGACACGAGCAGGAACAGAAACCAGTACATGTAAATTTCCTAAGGGGACGAGAAACCATACCTTCGGCCTCTGTGTATCTAAAGAAATCCTGGACAGAGAACAGCTTTTTCTTGTCAGGATATTCTTTAGAAGATCGACCAAGCTGCTGTACAAGTTCAATCAACTCTGTGAAAGAAACCGTGGATAATGTGGATCTCAAACGCTCTACATTCGATAGCGGAATGCTTAGTATCCCACTAGCTAGTTTCTGTGGCGAACTACCCCCAGTGTCCTCAGTGCTGTTGGTAGGCACGCTGCTTACACCATCTTCGTCTTCTTCATTAACTGAAGAGGATACTCCAACTATGCTTGATGGTACCCCACCAACTCTCGCAAAACTCAAATTTCCCAAAAATCCATCTACATGTACCTTTTGACCTTCCCAAATACTCATGATTGCCGTCAAATGATCAAACTGGGAGGACGCTGGAGTTGAGTTCGAACAATTATTTTTACAACCCTTGACATTTCTTTCCTGTAAACTCTGATCAAACTTCTGTAGATTCTGAATCAAGAGGTCAAATAGAAACCCTACAAAGCATTCGATGGACACGTGTTTCTCTGTTTTACCCTTCTCGTTCACATTCTGATACCCTTTAACAGATTGAACCTTCAATTCCCTCTGCTTCAGTTCGCCCGAAACCTTTGCTTTTGACCCATTTTTGCACAAATGCAAATACTCTTTATCCTCGTCACCTGCTTTCTGAAACCGTTTCTTGTTTGTTTTGAATGGGCTAGGAAATGCCTGAACAAAACCATTAACCAACAAAGACCACGTCAAGGCAAACCGCAAACAATTTACACAAGACCCATCTTCATTTCTCGTCTCCTTCTCTTTCAACAATTTCTTCGAAACCCCAACCTTATCATCACCGCCATTTCTGTGTCCACTTTCCAAATTCATCGAAAACATCCTCAATAAACTCCTAACAGGAACCTTGATGGATAAAAATCCTTTCCTTTTCTCTTCACTAACCCCGCAATGCCTATTTTCACTATTTCCAAGACTAACACTCTTCTTTTTCACAGTGAAGATTGAGACTTTACTGCTATTATCAGTATCTGAATCACGGGTTGCCTTATGATCATTCTTTGAAACCCCCCAACAAGTTTCAAGATCTTTAGCAGCTTTCCTAATCCCGAGTTCAAGTGGTGAAAGAGCATCTCTGACCACTTGAATTGAATTCATAAAAGACTCTATTGGATCATTTGTAGACACCATTACTACAAAATCACAATACCCCGGTTACAAAAATCCAATCTTTTTACTCCCCCAGTTCTTATATGTACCTTACCAATTCAAATCTATACAGAAAGTCTGATAAAAAACAGTAGAAATAAAACTGTGCCCAGAAAAGCACAAGATTAAATAAAAAAGAAAGAACTAGGTGCAGCAAGTGTACAGTGGACTGAACCGGATTGGGTAAGATCCATTGAAGCGGCCTTAAAGGGTATCTGAATCTGAAATTGCAAGACCCTAGCTATACGGACCGATAAACGGTGTTGTTGTGTCCATTTTTGCTTTCTTGTTGATAGAGTATTGGAAACGAGAGGTTTTTTTATATATTCAGTGAAAGCTCAGAAATTTGTGAGAGGAAGAAAAAATCGTGGATAAAATTTTAGAACTTTAGAGAGAACAAAGTGCTATATAAAATTTGGTGGATTCTTTTTTCAAAAAAAGAGAGAGAGGGAGAGGATTTGGTGGCAGGGAAGGAAGAGGAAGAATAGGCCTCTAGCTTGGTTTTTGTTTTGTATTGTTATAGTTTTGTGTGATGAATTTTTGTGAAATTAAAGTGAGGGGAAATTACTTCTGTTGCCACTGCTGTTTGCTTGCTTGTTTTTGTTTATATTTGGATATTTATTGATAAAAAAAATGTATAAAATCTGACGTAAGGACCCGGTGGAAGGGGAAGACGACACTTGGATCAGATTTTGAGTGCTACCAATATACTGTGGATAATGTACTAATCCATGTCTATCCACATTGGGTTTTTAAATACAAAATTTTGAGTGTTTTTATTGTTTTTGTTTTTTCATAATTTGAATCCTATATTGTAGCCATTCATTTGCTAAACCCATTGTTCTTAACTCTGCCAGGCCGAGCAGATCCATCCAAAACTTGACATGGTAAAGATTCGACGGTGGTTGATGCAGTAAATTTTGTTTTTCTAAATAGTTTTTGTTTTAAAATATTTTTTTTATTTTTTAATATTAACATATCAAAATGATAAAAAATAATAAAAATTAATTTAGAGTAAAAAAAATCAAATATACATTAACTGCACTTTTTAAATTATTTGAAAAAATAATTTAGAATGAAATGTAAATTGATTTTAAAATATTATTTAATATCGTACTAAAAAAACCTAAGTTAAGCATTCTAATTCTAATATATATAGTTTAACTGATCAAATCCTGAGTTTGCTTTCTAAAAGTTACCAGTTTAAATTCTACAAATCTCAAGGCTACTAGAAACTTGCATGATTATTAACTTTAGTGCATGTAATATTAGTCTATGTGCGTGTAATTTAACCCGAACACTAAATTAATCTAAAAACATAAAAAATTATATCGTCACTAAAGTTATTTGACTTATATCTCATAAATTTTTGTTCAAGGTAAAAAATATAACAACATTTTTTACATATTTTTTTAGATTAATAAATAAAATCATGAATTAAAAACTTTAAGTGTGTATTTAATTAAAAAATAAAAAATTATTTATGAAATTAAAATAAATTATAAAACTTAGTTTTTAATTAATTAAAATTAATCAGTCAAACTTGAGATTTAAATACCTATATAAATCAAAATAAAACAAAAATCACCTGAACAGGGGTGTCTTGCACCTGTAAAAACTATTTTTAATCTCAAAACCCCTAAACAAAATCCTATTTACCATGAAAAATCTCTTGAAAACCTCGAATAGCCTGAAATATTAAAACTAACCCGAAGTCTTAACCTCTTTACTGTGATAAAAAAAAAAAAATATATGAAATCGAAAGTGATCAGAGTAACACAGGAACAAGGATAAGATTTTATCCCACTCCATGTAATAAAAAAGGGACATACCTCGATGACATCTCGAAGAAGATCTCTCTGATAGACACTAGCGTCTACACATACAAGATATTCATGCATTATTACACATGACTCTCGTCAATGCTACTAATCCTACCAGTCTAAATCAACATTTATTATTATTATTATTATTATTCCTAGCAGATATCACAGATTTTCAGAGGGAGCAAGGTTAGATATCTCGACAAAAAATAAATAAAAAAAACTACATGTTGAACAATGGCATTGGCTTTTTTGTTCGAGACAAAATGAATAACCCTATACCTAAATTTAGAGATGATTATATTTTTTTGGATTTTTATTAAAAAAAATAGTTAAATCAAATTTTAAAAAAAATCCGAAACTTTAAACTGACCAGTTTCGGTTAGATTTTTTTAAACAAAAACCGATTCAAACTGGATTGGCTTGGTTTTTTTAGTTTGGCTCGGTTTTTTCAATTTGAGTTCTGTTTTTTTAAAATTTTAATCGGTTTTTTTCAAGGTTCGGTTTTTTCGGTAATTTTTTTTTTATTTTCTTGGTTTAATTAGTTTTTTAAATTTTTTACTCAGCTAAGTAATATCAAATTTAAAATTAAATTGATCAAGAAATAACTGGTAAAGTCTCAAGAAGATCAAAAGATTGGCTTTAAAAAAAAAAAAAAGAATATTTTGTTTAGAGTGAAATTCATACTCTTTTCTCAGGAAAAAATATTGTTACTAACTCACCAAAATCAACATAAATAATTTAATTTAATTTAATTTTAATGCTATATAATACTTACAAGTTGAACTATACAAAGTAATTAACCTGGATTGACATGTAAGCTCTCACGACCTTGACTTGAAGGTATACATATATTCCACGTGGCAATGTAGCATCACGCGACCTGCATGAGTGACTCATGGCCCCATCAAACATTAAAAAAAAAAAAAAAAAGCTGCAAATATAGGCGAGGCCCCAATAACGAAGATCCAGCTCAATTTACAGAGCGAAGCCCACAATCTGAAAATCCAACCGGCCATGATCAACGAAAAAACATAAACCTCTTTAAAAGGAAACGTAGCCGTTTTAAGCCGAAGCGCAGAAATCAAATTCCAACATCCTGCAAACCTCACAAATCACAATCCCTAACCCCCAACCGGTTGCTTCTCCCCTTCTATACCGCCGCTCTTCGTCTTCTCGCCAGCGATCTTAGGTCAGTCTCCGATTGTGTCTTCTCTCTATCTGGGTTTAATTGTGTGTTTTCTGCATAAAGCAACTCACCACAATTGCGGAAATCTTGGGGATACTTTTAAGCTTTCTTTACACTATAAAAGCCAATCAACTAGCAAGCATGCTTCTTTTTTGTGTTTAGCAAGGAAAAAAGATGGGTTTTTAATAACATGTCAGAATTTATAGATTCATAGTTGATTCGGGTTATTTGTGGCAGTTTCAATGATTTACACAGCGATTGATAACTTCTATTTAACTGATGATGAGCTACAAAACTCCCCGTCAAGGAAAGATGGAATCGATGAAGCTACGGAGACAACTCTTAGGATCTATGGCTGTGATCTTATCCAAGAGAGCGGCATTTTACTCAAACTGTATTTTCTCTTCTTTGCTTAATCATGTACTTGATATATGTTTTTTTCTCTCTCTCGTTTTTTTGTTGATGCCTTATACTCATGCTGGTTCTATCTGTTTCTGTTTCATTATTTTTTATTCTCAAAGACCTCAAGCTGTGATGGCTACAGGTCAAGTTTTATTCCACCGATTCTATTGCAAGAAGTCATTTGCCCGTTTCAATGTCAAGGTTAGAAGTGATATTTTCACTTACAGTGTTAAATTTACGAGAGATGGGGATTAGTTTATTTAGTTCTAGCAGAAGCAGTGCAATATTTATAATTCCCATTTATTTGTCTAATATGTTTTTAGGATGTGCTAATATTTTGCAGAAAGTTGCAGCTAGTTGTGTATGGCTTGCATCTAAACTTGAGGAAAGCCCTAGGAAATCGAGGCAAGTCATCATTGTTTTCCACAGAATGGAGTGCAGGAGGGAAAACCTACCCATAGAGTTTTTGGACCTGAATTCAAAGGTTAGAAATATGGTATCATGTTTGCATAAAGATGCTTCCGTGTCATTCTCTTCCCTTTGGCTCACAGCTGGTTTTAGTCCTTCTGATGTTAGGCACTTACAGTTTTCTCTCTGTGTCAATAGAAGTTTGCAGAGTTGAAGATTGAGTTGAGCAAAACAGAGAGACATATATTGAAGGAAATGGGTTTTGTTTGTCATGTTGAGCATCCCCACAAATTCATTTCAAACTACCTAATGACCCTTGGAACACCTCAAGAATTAAGACAAGAAGCATGGAACTTAGCTAATGATAGGTACTTCTCTGAATCAAACATTTCGAATGTATCATTCTACAGTTGTTTAGTGAGTCTTATGTGCGTGGTCTGTATATTCAGCTTGATGAATTTGTGCGTTGTTGCTTTTTCCATGGAAAAAATAAAAATAAAAATCGTGCTCAACATGACCATCAATTTTGGTAAGAATTATTTATTCAGAGGCAGGGATTCCCTAAACAAAACGACAGCAGATATAAAATAATATTCCTTGCTTAGTGAAATAGCTTATCTGATGTCAGTTTTCAGATTACTTCTTTTTTGCACTTGATAATTAAAAAATAGTTACTCAGATCTCAATAAAAAGAGCATTTGATCCTGTCAGTTTAAGTTCCTCTTCCTTTGTAACTTATTTCCTCAGATCAATTGCATCATCTTTCAAGGCTTTTAATTGCCGTGCAAAAGATTGCTGAGTACTTATAACATAAGCTCCAGTTATGATGTAACAGTTAGCATGAATTACAATATTTTAAAAGCTTACCTGGCTGCTTATCTCTTCAAGCTATTAGTACAAGACAGAATTGCACAACAAGGTGGTTAAAAAAACAGACGCTGCTTCTGTTTTTAAATATATGGATTTTGGTGTTATTGCTTGTTTACTATATCTTCTTTTCCTGGGACATACTAGTGTGCTTTCTTGTTGTTATTTTTCTACATTAACCCATTCTCTTGGCAGTTTGCGGACAACTCTGTGCGTTCGTTTCAAGAGTGCAGTTGTGGCTTGCGGTGTTGTATATGCTGCAGCTCGTAGATTTCAAGTACCTCTTCCTGAGAGTCCACCATGGTGGAAAGCATTTGATGCAGAGAAATCTGGGATTGATGAAGTTTGTAGAGTTTTGGCTCACCTATATAGCCTTCCTAAGGCACAGTATGTATCAGTCTGCAAGGATGGAGATTTTTCTTTTTCGAATAAGTCTTCAGATTCCCAATTGCTGCTGATTTCAAAGGTGGTTCTGTATTTCCTTTTTCCTCAATTTGATTCTAAATCAACCTTTTAATTTTTGTTTTTTACAATATTTGCAACTGTCTCCTTGTCATCAAAGGCAGTATATTACCTAGTGACAAAGCAAGCATTGCTGTTGTTTCCTTAAGAAAGAAAAAAACAACCCGATTGTTTTGATCAGAAAAAGGATAGAAACTGCAAGCATTTTAGAGATTACTACATAATCATCTGAGACAGGGATGCTTCATCATATAAACACATTGACTGAAATTATATTTTTTCTGCTCTTGAATAGGAAATTCCACGGACTACTAGCCTGCCAGCTAATAATGATTCAACTGAACCAAAGGCAGCTCCAAGTGGGGTTAATGTTGAATCTGGTGGATCCAAGGACATAACAAAAGTTGCCTTAGACAAGCTGAAGGAATCTAAAAAGACCGATGATGAATCCAAGCCCGCTGAGGGAGAGGCAAGAGAAGAGCTCATTCCAAGATCAAAGTCTGAGCACAGAACAGAAGCGAGTGGTGACAAGAGCAAGGAACGGGACAGGGACAGGGAGAGGGAAAGAGAGAGGGATAGAATAAAGGCCCAGGATCGTGATAGGGGCAGAGATTCTGACCGAGAAAGAGAGCGAGATGAAATTGAAAGAGACAGGGATAGGGCCAAGGATCGAGGTCGACATCGTTCAAAGGATAGAGGAAGAGAGTCAGGTCAGCTCCCAAGTTCCTTTTTGTCCACATGCTACACTAAATTTGGGGGCTAGCACTTCTCTGTTTAAAATTTTATACAACTTTAAGTACTCTTGTAACACATTTCTAATTATATATGTGATCTTTTAATCTAAATGCAGGACACTCGGAGAAATCAAGGCATCACTCCTCACGTGGTATGTATTTTAACTTTTCTTATGAGGTTCATCTTTTTTTTTCCTCGATGTAAATGGCAGTCCTCTCATCTGTGACCATTCTGCATTTTCAGACCGTGACTACCACAGTTCCTCCTATTCATCAAGAGAGAAGGATCGGCATAGGCACCACTCATATGCTTGAACTGGCCATTGGCATGTGCACGCACTTCCTTTTTAGAGATGTAGCAGCAGGGATTGCAAGTACAGTACTTGTATATTAACTTCTTTTTTTTTTTTTAATTGTTATAACATATTCTGTATTTGTTCCATTGGAACATAAACAGAGGAGCAAGAAAACACCATCATGTTTACAGTTGAATTGAGATCTAAAACATAAGAGTTCCATTATGCTAGTTCCCTCACCGCTATCTGTTCTATACTTAAACTGGTCCTTTTTTTGTGAAAAAATGTCAAACACTGGTTTTTCTTTTCTTTTCAAGTTACTACAAGGTGATCATGTCATTGTGGTTAGGCGAACCACCCCATTTTAACAGGAGGGGATGCCGATGCTGGGCTATTGGCTTAACCTTCCCTCGTGCTAGAGTGCTAGCGACTCCCTTTGAAGTTTAGAGCGTGGACTCACACTCAGTGATGAGTGATTACTTGCATATACTGGCATGTTAAATTGGAGGAGAATATCATATGGGGCAGTAACATGTGATGTCATTAATATGACCAGAAAAAAACACATGCTATTGTAAATGTGGTGTCTGACAGGTTCTGATAAAAATAACAATTTTTGCATACCAAACGAGTCCTCTATCCGTTTCTCATATAGGTGGTGTAGGGCACCCAGTCTTCCTGCAGGTGAGAAACTTGAATTCCTAATACAACCTGCAGTGCACCGCACAAGCAATTTTACCGTCAGCTGAAGAATACAAGTTGAAGGCTCAGTGTAACTTCAGGTTGGACTCTCAAAGATAACTAATAAAAGTAACAGTTGTCTGAATACATATTTTAATTGTCATCATCACCAAGAACTGCAGCAACAAATCTCGTCGCTGAAGGACTTTGCTGCTATTGAACTCCTAGCCTTAGTAGTAAATGGCTAGTGAAGAGACAAGAAGAGCACACATTGTAGCAACTCACAGTTTCTTGTGCTTTGAAAAAAGAAAAAAAAGAAACCCTATTCAGTGTTATGTGCAGCAGGCAGCGAGCAAGCAGAAGGGCATGTTGAAGAAAGATTAGAATGCAGATCCGCCATCCTTTGTCTTGCCAAGCATCACGTCTTTAGCCTCGTTGATCTTTGAAGCAAGGTAGTGGCTACCACCCGCATCAGGATGGTTTGCTATCATTACTCTTCTATGTGCTTCCTTCACCTTCTCTGCTCCAGCACTTTCTCTTCTCAAAAAACCCCCATCTTTCTAACTTCAATTATTAATCATAATTTCAAGATAATCAAGCAAATAATATCCATCAAGAAAGAATAATAAGAAAAATTAATTACTTAATGCCAAGAATAAGAGCAGCTTCTCTTCTCGTCATTTTAGGCTGAAACCCTCCATCATAAAATTTGCGTATTCTGGGCTTTGGTGGTCTTGCTTTAAATGATTGCCATGCCTGGATCCCGTATTTCCCTGCCAGTGCTGCCGCTGCTATTGCTAGCCCAGCCAGAAACGGCGTCGCCTGAAAATCACTCCATGACTATTAATTTAACACCTATCATTATTTCAATCATCGATCAAATCCAGAATTATTTCAGAGAGAAATCTAATCAAATCTGCTCACCATTTTTTTAAAAATTTATGAATAGTAATAAATAGAGAGAATGAATACTGCTAAAAACTCTTCAAAGCTTCCTGTAGAAGAAGAAGAAGAAACAGTGAAAGGCTTCCGTGCATCTCCCAGTTTCTGTGGCACTTTATAGTCCCAACTGCCAACCATTCACTGCCAGGTGTTGCATAACCAAAGGACATGTTGGTGATTACGTGGTTTTATTTTGTTTAAAATGGACCGGGCCACATGCCACGGCCCACAATATTTAGGGTTATATTTATTTCTAAGCAGACGTAAAAACCCACCTAAACCCTCTCCCTTTTCATTTGCCCTGGTACTTCACTGCTATTCTCTAAGTCTTGAAAGCCACCAAAACCCAAGAGCTCAAGCTTGTTAATTCTTGAAGTAGGCATAAAGTGCTTTCTGGGTTCTTTTCTTTTTGAAGTTTTCCGTGTTCTTTTATAGAGATTTTGGTAATATTTTTGGGCAGGGAAAGGAAAGGAATGGGGAAACTAGGAAAGAAAGCAAGGAAGTTTGCAAAGAAGAATTTACAGTCAGTGCTTAAAAGGCAGAGGAAGGTCAAGTCTTTCTTCAAAAAGAAAGCTTCTAAAAGTATGTCTGACCTTGTTGTTTGTTACTTTCATTGCGTTCTTTGCTTTTGTTGTTGCCGTAGCTTGAATTTGTTGGGTAATTATTGGTTTAGGAGGTGAGAGAGCTCAAGCTGAAGATTCTGATGGAGAAAGAGAAGAAAAGTATAGTGGAAGGTAAAGAAAGCAGGTGCAAATTAATGCTGCTGCGATTAGGCGCATTGTTTTGACCGTGAAAGATTGAGTTTAATTTTGTTTTGCTCTTAAGATATGATTAAGGGTTTATCTTAAATAGTTCATCTGCTTCTTATTGATATTATATTTGTCTGTCTATGCTTGTTTGCTTACATAGGAGAATGATTTTGAGAATTGGGTTGTTTATTGATTTATTTTGTATGCAGAAACAATGAAGTTGAAGATTTTAAGGATATTTCACTTGATTCCGTATTTGCTGAAGATGATAGTGATATGGATGGGGATGATTCAGATAGTGACGGATATTTATCTGAGGTTTTGAATTATGTTATGCCAACTTTGTTTTTGTTAAACTTAATTTGGCACATTACCTTTGCAAGGTGTTTCTAATATTGCTGGTCATGGTAACTTATCAGGATACAAGTTGTTCATATAATGGTGAAACTAGAATTGAGAATCATCTGGAAGGTCAGGATACCACCACCAGTTTCTCTGGTATTTTTATTAATTTTTAAAATTTTAATATGCCCCTTTTATTTATGTTTTTAGTAATTTGCATGCAGAGTACAATGGCGGTGATGATTTATCGGTGCAGAACAAGGAAATTCATTTGGAACTGGCAAAGAAAATGAAAAGGCTGAACAACTTGAAAGCCAAGGTGATCAAATCATAATTTTTTTATTACTCAAAATAGAGTTTTTCAAAGGATTTATAAGATTTTGAGTAATGTTTTTCATATAAAGTTAGAACTTCAGTTTGTTGGTTGACTCTAAAATCTGCGAGTGTTAAAATCTAAGCCTATCATAATCTAATTGTGATAGGGAATCTCGTTTTATTCTATAAACCCATTTAGGCTTTGACCATTTGTCTGGAATCTGTGATAGTTTTTTGGCTTTTATATGCTTATCAGACAACCTATGGTATTGAGTTTCTCTTGTTAGTTTCTGTACTTAAAATGTTTGCTAGGTAGCAGAATCCATTTTATGAATTTACTGTCATTATGTAGAGATTCAACTAAACTCTGTCACTTAAAATTTGACAGGATCCAGAATTTGCCAAGTTTTTGGAAAGCAACAAGGAACATCTGCAGACATTAAGGGATGAGGAAAATGTAAGCTATGAAGTCTTAATTTTTTTTTTCATGACTATTAATATCTTGAGAAATTAAAGGTGTGGATTTTTTTTGCAAATTCCAAGCTCCACTGGCTTGTATATCTATCTTATGACTAATTGATGTTTATATATGTACCTGTCATCTATATTACTCTCCATATGATCTGTTCTAAGACAAAAGAAATTTCTACCTCCATCAAAGGCTGTAATTTTCAGTCATTGAACCTTATATTCAATCTGGTTTGTGTCTGTTGTATCTTTTTAACCCCTTCCTTTATCAAGTTTTAACCATATCTTCCTTCACAGCAGTATTCAGATGAAGAAGAGTCTGATGAGGATGGCAGGGAGTCCACAGATAAAATAGGGAATTTGAGTAGCTCTACTGTTGATTCTTTGTGTGAACTAGTCAAGGAGCAGAATAATGTTCCTGCTTTTGTAAGGCTATTAAACGGGTACAGGGCCGCCTGCCACTATGGATCTGAATCACCCACTATTGTTGAAGACAGCCACACTTTTTGCAAGATCTTGACATTCATGCTTCACGAGGCTGATAATATATTTCGTAAAATTCTGGGAATATCAGGCTCCAATGATAGGAAAGAGGCCATCTTGGAACTGAAGAATACTTCCAAATGGAAAACTTTGAAGCCAATAGTCAAGTCTTACTTGAGAAGTACCCTGTTTCTCCTCAATGAGGTTACTGACTCTCAGATATTAGGCTTCGCCTTAACCAGACTCAAAGCTTCTATAGTATTTTTTGCTGCCTTTCCTCCTTTACTGGGCAGACTCATCAAGGTATATTAATCCTAGAATGTTACAAATTTGTAACTAACGCAACTAAGAAACCAAGATAACAATGATTTTCTGGGGATTATGATAACAGCATCTTCATTTCATGTCTAATTTGTATATTACCAAGGCATGCACAATTTTGCTTTATATTGGATGTTAGGGTCTTGTAACTCGGGATTTCAGACCTTAGCATTATTCAGTACTTGTTGTGAATTTGTTTGGTGTTTTATGTCAATCTTATGCTTTAAGCGGTTGTGCCTTACCAAGACTTGGAATTGTATGCAGATATCAGTTCATTTATGGGCAACGGGCAAAGGAACTCTATCAGCATGCTCACTTCTCATCATCAAAGATGTGGCTGTTGTGTTTAACTCAAATTGCTTTGAAACCTGCATGATTAAAGCATACAAGGCTTTTATTGACCACTGCAAGTTTGTGGAGCCAGTTCTGTTTAAGCATCAACAATTTCTGAAAAGCTCCTTCATCGAGCTATGCTCTCAAGATCTGCAGAAAGCTTATAGCAAGGCAATGGTTTCTATCCAGCAACTTGCCAAGATATTGCAGCTTGGTTTACGAACTAAGAAGGTATTCACTTAGAAAGCTACACTGGTACCTTGTTTTGTTTAATCCTAACATCGTTTTACATCTGTCCTTGGTTGCATTGCTGATTTTTGTACTTTATTTTTCAACTTTTAAGGGGTGAATTGATCAAAATTCTGTGTTGAAATGTTGCTTTTGTGCAGGAAGCAGTAAAGAAGATATGCAGTTGGCAGTATGCTAACTGTGTAGATCTGTGGGTTGCATTTATTTCTTTGAATATACATGATTATGATCTGCAGCCTCTGCTTTATACGATAATTCAGATCATAAATGGAGTAGCTGTCCTGTTTCCAGGACCAAGATACATGCCTTTAAGAGTTAAATGCATCCAATGGTTGAATACTCTCTCTGAATCTAGTGGAGTTTTCATCCCAATTACATCATTAGTGCTGGATATTTTGGAATATAAAATAGGCAAGGAGGGTTCGAAACCTGGAAAGGACTTCAGCTTTTCATCTGCGGTCAAGGTCAGTACAAATTTTACTTATCCTGAGCCAGGTTTCTTATGTGGCTTACATGGCGAGGCTGTTAGCTCTATGATATGTGTTCAAACCTTTATACTTGATTTCTTTTACTATCAATCAGTCGGTTTTTAAAATCCATTTGTGAACTCTCTGGCATTAAGTGTGCTGCATGCATGGTTAAGCTGATGGTGGTTGTTTCCTGTGTAGCTGCCAAAGCATTGGCTAAAATCTCGAAACTTCCAGGACGAGTGTGTTTTTTCAGCCATTGAGCTGTTGGCGGCGCACTTTGCTCAATGGAGTTATCACATATCATTCCCTGATCTCGCAACTATTCCACTCATATATTTGAGGAAATTCCATGAGACGACTACTATTGAGAGTTTACGGCGTGTGGTGAAGCGTTTTATTGATCAGGTGCATGATTTCTTTTCAAAGAGTAAGGTGTTAGATTATATCATATTTAAGAAAGTTTAAACATGCTACAATCTACTTTTGAGATTGCTCTTGGGAAATGGTTCATAGGAATTTGGCAAATACTTTTAAGAGGAAAATAGTCGTGCATTATAGATATGTTTAGAGATCTCTTTGAATACTAGCCAATATAAGTAATGGGCTCGCTCAACACTCAGGCTTTTGTTGAGAGTCAAGAGGGTTTCCTGCCTGGCCACTTGATTCTTTAAGCTGAGTATCTAAGGGCTTTCTGGGCATGGCGAGATCCTGAGTTGTAAATCATTGATCCTAGTCTAACAAAAAGGATTTCTTACGAGGTTGAAACTTAGTTTATATTACATGTTGGCATAATTGTTTGAAAGCTCTGGGTTGTGATTGCAATCCTTGTGATGGCAATATGTTTTCAGCACCTTGTTATTGTGACAATGGGAAATTCCTTAATTTTGATTATGCTAGTTCTCCTCTCTCTCTCCCCGTAAATTTAACCATAATCATTGGTATTCAGCAGTGCTTTATTACTGTTAACAAAGTGGATGTGCAGATTGTGTAGGGATCCTTTTTATTTTTTGTTTTTTGTTTTTTGTTGAGATGCATGGTGATTCTTGGAAGGATGTATAATTCACATAACACTTTCTCATACTTGTTTTTAACTGTAGGTAGAGCAGAACATTGAGTTTGTCCGAAAGAAGAGAGACGAGGTTACTTTTTCTCCGAATGATCAGCAATCTGTTGAATCATTTCTTCAGGTTTGCCCCCCTCTCCTTTTTCTATGCATCCATCTATGACCTATTCTCTTGTAGGATTCAGTAGACGTCACTTGTTCTAAATTTGATTTCTGGCTAATGTGCAGCTTGAAAAGTGCGGTGGCAACGCTCCATTTACAAAATATTACACAAGTGTAATTGAAAAGGCTGGTTCCAGAAATCTGCTTATGAATGGAAAAATAAGGTGCGCTCTCTATTTGGCCTTATTTTTCGCTCTTATAATTTGCTGCAGTGAATGGCTTGTGCTGTGATGGTGTCAGTTTTTTAGGCATCTTCTCCCTGCTATGAAAACCCGTTTAAATAATCATGGGGCAAATGAATGAGGCGTATTTTGACATATTTGGGCCTTACAGAGTTTGAACTGAATGCTAAGTTACTAGTTGGGGTGGGCTGTTCCCATTTTGAATGAAACTGAACTGATAATTGAGTCATTCTGTCGCTCAATGCCAGATTTTTTATGTTGATATTCAATGACATCTGGAAAAGGAGATGCCAATTTTTTCAAATTGGATTTGGTTTATTTAATTGAGATTCCAATATCCCAGTCGTGTTAGGCCAAGACCAGAAGAAATAAGGTAATGATGGGTCAGGCCCAGTGTAGTTGTTTCTACTAGGATTGCCACGCTATATAGTCACTGCATTGGCTCGCCATTGCGAGCATGCGCCCTTGTAGCTGCAACATTGTAAATCTCTGTGCAATCTCTAATAAATCTGTATTTGACTATGATATATAATAACAAACTTTAGAAGGGCTTTGGTTTGTGGAAACTAAAACTGATGTTTTCTGTAGCTCCCTGGAGCAGAAGAAATCAAAAGGAAAGAGGCAACAAACTCCAAAGAACGCAATGGATGTGGATTTGGCTGTTAATGCTGAAGGAAAATTCACATTAAAATAGAACTATTTCGTTGCGATGTAAACAGTGGAGAGAAATGGAAGAACTTCAGCTTTCCTACCCACCATATTTGATGTTTGTAAGATCATAAAAACTTCAATTACATTGTCTTACAGCAAATTTGAACTGCGTCTTATTTAGCCTTAAAGACATGCTGATCTTCAAACAGGGTTCAAGTTCATTTTTGTTTAGATTGTAAGATGTTAGGTCTGACGAATCCTCGGTGAGTCTTGTTCATCATAATTACAAGAAAACTAAATAAAGTTTTGGGTTGATATTTGCTGTCTAAAGAGAGTTTGATTGTCCAAGCTAGTGAAGTTAGAACTAAGCGATAAAGATATGAAGCCTATCAAAGGTTCATGTCATTTCTTGCATTACGTGATCAATGACGGCTAATATTTGGTCAGTATCATATTATTTTGGTTGTGCCTAATATATTAATTCAACATTGAAACATAATTGAAGCGGCCATCTCATCACTATTGTCGTGCATGAAACTGCTGTTCTATTTCCATGACATGGAAAGCACTATATATGTCTTTTAAATAGCTTCGCGTTTGTGTAATAATATTTCTAGATCTTATTGTGTTACATTAGTGGGTGGCACTTTTGGGAGCAGCGATAAACGAAAACAGATGCTTGCAAGCTGTTTACTTTGCTAGCCCATTTCTTCATAAATTATAGTTTGTCAATTGAAGTCAGTTTTGCTCGTTTTGGTTTCCTTAACCAGAGGACTAATCTTTGGGGTTCTTGGACCACGGGCAAGGGCAACTGATATGCTGGCCGGGGCATTATAATGTGTTATGACATCCTGTAATTAATGATCAATATTGGACCAAGTGGGAATACATGTATATTGTATACAATATATATATATATATATATATATATACACACACAATTAAAAAATTATGATCTAAGCCATGTTCACGCGTTCCCTGAGAACAAAATTTTAAAGGCAATGGGCGTCTCTGATTGAATAGTTTTTAGCCTTTTCTTCATCCCTAGGTCCCTGTTGAATGATTGGGAGCTAGCCACCAGCCAATTACACCCGTCTGTGATTACAAAAAACGGTCATCTTAGTTTACTGTCGCGTTTCACTACACGGTCGATTTTGGCCAGCTGAACCATACATGCTGCCGGGACTCCGCTGACCTCTCACACAATTGGTGCACCACCAAGTGATGCCTTAGCCCGAGCACTGGAATGTTGACTGTTGCACCCCAAAACCCCAAGCAAACTCCACGATCCTTTCCCTCTCTTATTCCCACTACTCGTTTCAATCACCTTTTCAGATTGAATCAACCTCGATGGGCTCTTCTTGCTCTGCCTCATCTTGATATCGCTTAGCTCCATCTCCATTGGAAGTCTTCCAACTCCAAATGCCAAAAAGTACCATCTTGGCTTCGTTGGGGTCGCTAGTATTGATACCTTCTTCATCGAAAAGTCATACCTATCATCGCATTTCCTTGTTGCGAACCCATGATTCTCTGATAAAGGCTCTTGCAAAGTCTTGTCACTCTTTTCCTGTAGCTGTTTTGATGATGTGGCCCTTGACTTGTTGAAAGAGGATGATTTCCATGGGAAAATGAAGAACTTCTTGGTATTTTTAGCTTTCTTTGTGCTTTCCAGGATCTGTGTTTTTTCTGCTACTGCTTCTCCTTTGCAAGTAATGAGCTTTCCACAGAAGATGATTTCATCTTTGGGATAATTAGAGGCGGTGAAGTCTTCGCTGAAGAACTCGAAGAAATCTTGATCAAAAGACGATCCCAAGCTTTGATCTTCTCTGGAGAAGCCATCCCAATTAGAAGCATAACCATTTAGCGGAAGATCACAGAGAGATAGTGTTTCTGCTGCATCATCAAAATCTTGCAACTCACTGTTGTCATGTACCGGTACTTGATGAAGGCTCGTTTCTTTTGCAACCATTGTGAATATCAAGCAACGGCAAGAAAACTTGAGGGTTCCACAGAGAACTAAGAAGAGATTCTTGAAGGAAGTTTGTAAATGGCTTTGCTGTAGATTGATGAGAAAAACTGGCCAAGTTGTCACGACTATATATAAGCAAGGAGCTTGAAGGGAAGATGCTTTGACATTTTGCTTAAAAATAGGTTGTTGAGAAGGAGTGGGGGCGGCTTCTAGAGGGGAAAGAACAAAGAAGATGAAGTAAAAGAAAGTAGAAAGTATCCAGAATATTAATAAACTTCTTGATTTTAGAAACTCCTTCTAGAAGAGCAGGCGGTCATCGATGAGCAAAACAGGTTTAATTGTTTTTCTATAGGTTGATTAAAGATTTCGCAAAACGTATCTTTAGGGTCGGCTTGTTGGAACTTGGAATATTTTTAGTGGTTAGTTAGGGCACAACGCTTGTCTCTACGTAGATGTCTTCTTTTTTTAAAAGAAAATAGGAGGATCTGTGGAGCTTTCGTGTGATGTGAGAGTGATACATGCATAGTTCCATTATTATTATTATCAAGGACCCAATTGGTAGTCTGGTAAGCATACACGGGGCCTCCCCCCCCCCCCCCCTATCTACTGCTGATCGAGTATTTTTCTTAAGGTAGTAGGAAATGTAGTTTGGATTATTATTTTTATATGTGTTTTTATTTATAAATATATTAAAATAATATATATTTTTTATTTTTAAAAAATTATTTTTAATATCAATACATTAAAATAATCTAAAAATACAAAAAATATTAATTAATTTTACACTAAAAATTTAAAAAATTTAAAAACACGGTGGAAAGATCGTTTGTAGTTTATGGTTAGATAAAAGGCTTAAAATAGTAAAAAGTTATCTATTTGTTTTTGAAAAAAAATTATTTTTTTATATTTTAAATTAATAATTTTTAAAATAATTTTAGATCATTTTAATATGCTAATATTAAAAATATTTTTTTAAAAATAAAAAAAATATTTTAATATATTTTCTATAAAAAATATTTTAAAAAATAATTATAATTATAAAATAAAAAATATATAATTTTAATATATTTTTAATAAAAACATAATATTTTAAAAAAACAATCATAATCATCTTTATTAGCCTTTTGTACTCAATTGCTATCGTGTCTTCCACGTGGAACGTGTTGAGATCTAGAAAGTCAATGGACACATCAAGATATTCTTGGTTAGCAAGTATTTTTCTTCTGGGTAATATCTTTTCTTGGTCATCAAATTAATATGCTGTCACTGTTATCATCTGAGAAATTGTTGCACGTTTCTCCTGCATGAAAATGAAAGAATTCGGAAATGAGTATGCGGAGGTAACCTTTTTGTTAGTTGATATTTTACCATGAAAAAAAAAAATTAAACAATGAAAGTTGCATACCATGGAAAGTAAAAAAAATCAAAAAACTAATTAAACCATAAAAACTAGAAAAAAAAATTAAAAAAATAAAATCATAAAAAAATAAACAATTAAAATTTTAAAAAAACTGATTAATTCGGTTTGGTTTTGGTTTTATAACCTTGAAACCAAAAAAACCGAACCGAACCCAAACATAAAAGAACCGAAAAAACTAAATCAAGCCGGTTTAAACTGGTTTTTATCCTAGAAATCTAAACCAAATCAAAACCAATCAGTTTGAATTAGTTTCAGTTTTTTTAAAAAATTAAATTTTAATTTGATTATTTTTTTTATAAAAACTAAATTGAATAAAAAATAATTACCCTTACTGCATTACTGTTAATTTTAAGAGCCGATCGTTGTCGATTTTACCATTCAATTATCAACACAGCGAATGCATGGAGTAAGAGTGTTCTTAAGGGATGGCATTTGGACATCTTACAAAACAATTAATAGTCCTAGAGAAATATTCGATGATAAAAAAATTATGCTGTGCCATTAATAATTGTACTAATACGTTGACAAAAAAAAATGGTTTGATGTCACTTGTTTTCGTTGCTGGATAAAATAACAAAATTAATGACAATGTTAACGTTTTAAATATAATTGATTATGTTAATTTAATTATCGATCTATGTGATTTCCTACTATATATTAACTACTATATATACTAAAAAAAAATGGGGTTTTTTCTTTGAATTTCATCATTTTATATTAACTACAAGAAAATACTGGCTTGCATGGTTTTGGAGATGTAAAATAAACTCTCGTCTGCTAATCTTCCGTTAAGAAACTGCGATAGTACTTACAGGGATAACTTCTCCAAACAAGATCGATGCTCCTCTTTTGATCATACTCTTCCAATAAATCAACAGAGAGAGCTTGTGTCACCAAAGACAAAGAAGCAAGAAAAGAGGGATCCTCTTGAGAGTACTGAAAAAGAGCACGCAAGAAGGACAATAAGTGTTGATTATGTTATGATTTTCTTGTTTACTGTTTCACGAGGGTCAAATTCCTTGGAACTAATTAATTAATCATTGTATCAGAAAATTAATAGATAAGAGAAAAGATATGAATCAAGTGAGTAATCAATATTGCATGGAGCGCATATTGAAAATGTCAAGTTTTAGTTATATACTAGAAGCGTCGCCCGCGCTACGCTGCGGGTTAATTTTTTTTATATAAAAAATATTTTAAAAAAATTAAAATTTAAGAGTGTTATGTTTTTTTATAAAGTTATACTTAAAAGCATTGAGTCTATTTATTACTCTTGGTTTAAAAGTTATATTAATAATAATATTAAACTTGCATAACCCAAATTTAAGTGAGTTTGGTGGCAATATCAAACACAGAGCCTTTGATATAAGTCTGGTTGCAAGGTTTTGTTATAGAAGTGTGATAATTAAAAAAAAAAATATTACATAATGAAATTAAAAAAAATTAATTGAAAATAAATAAACAATAAAACAAAATATTATTCTGATGAATAGTGCTTTGCAAGGAGGGGCACGGTAAAATCCCCTCATGAGATCACAATAATTTAATTACCAGTAAACAAAATAAATCATAAAGTTTAATTCTTAATCAAATCGATATTAAAAAATAAAATTGAAAGAAAAAAACTACTTAAGAAAAAGAAAAAAAAATAATTAACTGGTTTAACTCATCGAACCTGGGATTCATGTTATAAAATTGAAAGAAAAAAGATTGATGTCTTTTAGTTATCGTTAATTACAGTATTTAAAGAAAAAATTGGAAGAAAAAACTAATAAAAAAAAAGAAAAAAACTATGAATTAACTGGGTTAGCCCGCCAAATCAAGTTAACCCGTCAAACCTGAGATTCGTGTCATGAGAGTATGATAACTTAATATAAAAAAATTAACATTAATAAACTAAAATGAACAAAAACAAAGGGAAAAAAGCCTACATGAAGAAAAAAAACTAATGAAGATAAAGAAAAAAAAATCTGAATTAACTGGGTTAACTCGTCAAATCAGGTTAATCCATCAAACCAGGGATTCGTATCATGAAAGTTTGATAACTAAATATAAAAAAACTTAATATTAACAAACTAAATTTTAAAAAAATAATTAAAAAAAAACAAAAATACGAAACAAAAAAAATATTAATTTTTTAAAAAACAATCCTACATTAAGAAAAAAACTAATGAAGAAAAAGAAAAAAAATCTGAATTATCTGGGTTAATCCTTCAAACCAGGTTAACCCGTCAAATCTGGAATTCATGTCATTAAAGTTTGATAACTGAATAGGAAAAAACTAATTTACGGGTTAACCCAGAAATAGCTGGGTTAACCCGTCAAACCGGGAATCCATGTCATGAAAGTTTGATAACTAAATAGAAAAAATGTAACATTAACAAACTAAATTAAACGAAAAAATTAATTACAAAGAAAAACAAAAAAAAATCCGGGTTAACGCGTCAAACCCGGAACCCATGTAATGAAAGTTTGATAACTAAATAGAAAAAAAATTTAGCATAAACAAAAAAAATATTCATTAAAAAAAAACAAAGAAAACAAAACAACTTAAAAAAAAAAGAAAAAAGAAAAAAAAACAACTTAAAAAAAAAAAGCAAAAAAAAAAAGACAGCTAAGCGTTTCACTGTGATTGCACTCAAAAAAATTAATTAAAAAGAAAAATCAGAAAAAAAATCCGGGTTAACGCGTCAAACTCGGAACCAATGTAATGAAAGTTTGACAACTAAATAAAAAAAATAAACAAAAAAATATTCATAAAAAAAACAAAGAAAACAAAACAGCTTAAAAAAAAAGAAAAAAAACAAAGCAAAAAAAAAAAAGATAGCTAAGCGTTTCACTGCGGACTGCACCCGAAAAATTTAATTAAAAAGAAAAACCAGAAAAAAAATCTGGGTTAATCCATCAAACTCAAAACCTGTATAATAAAAATTTGATAACTAAATAAAAAAAAATGTTAATATTAACAAATGTTTTTTTAAAAAAAAATTCATTAAAAAATATAAAAAAATGAAACAGCTAAAAAAACCAAAGAAAAAAAAAACAGCCTAAAAAAAGTTAAAAGCAGAAGGGAAAAAAAAAAAAAGAAGAAGAAGAAGACAGCTCAGCGTTTCACTGTGGACTTGCACAGTGAAACACTGAGCAGTTTTAGTTTATTCTTAATTAATTAATTAATAATCAGCGGGGGAAAGACAGACAGAAAGGAAGAATTTTGTTCCTGTTGATACAGTTGGCTACTTCTGGAAGACTGGGAATACAGAAAGAAATGTATGCATCACGGGCCTCAATCATTCTAGATTTCCTTATTTTATCAACGTTCATATCAGTATTTTCCACTCCTTACCGCGTTTTGTCGGATTCTTTGTTAGATTTTAACGACGAGACTCGTTTAGGGTTTGGGTCATAAGTTTGAATCAGAAAGCACATTGGCATGTATCGTATGAATTCAGGTGAAAGACCCAGTAAACACATCAGTACCCATTTTGTCCTTACTTTTACCTTCTTGTGAACTAGTTATAGAGTAACTAAGCAACTTCACCTGTCCTAAAAATGGTTTTGAACTGAAATTATCTTTTAATAAATTCTCTTGGTGATTTTTTACTATCTTTCGACATCACATAAAATTAATTTCATTTAGTGGAGTCAAATTAGGACACCAAAAAAAAGGAAAAAACATTATATTTCATTTTTTTTCCTCTAAAAATAAGTAAGTAAGAGTTATTTTTTAATGTGTTTTTTTGTTTAAAAACATGTTAAAATAATATTATTTTTAAAAAATATTATTTTTTATATTAGCATATTAAAATAATATAGAAATATATATAAAAAATTAATTTAAAATAAAAACTAAAAAAATTAATTTTTTTAAAATACAAAAATAAAAATAAAAATATAAAAGGTGTCGGAGTCAGAGGAATATCGTCCTAACCTAAGGCGTGGAATGATCCCTTTACCCAAGGGGCACATGAGTTAAAAAGAATATGGACCGTTGATCACTCTCATCGACAGATGGGAACATCCTGGCTGGAGTTGGACTTCTCTTACCTTGCCTCATCTTGATATTGCTTCTCTATCTTTGCTAATGGGTTTTCTAGATGCATTATTGGGTTTGATTTTTTTTCTAGATTTCCTTAATTTATTGACGACAGCGTGTTGTGTTGGATTTTATATTTGCTTTATCTTATTATATTTAAAAGATATTTGAAAATGTGATGATAATTATTTTTTTAATTTTTTTTATTTAAAAATATATTAAAATAATTATTTTTTTAATTTAAAAAAAATTGTATAACACATCAGAACAATTAAAAATATAAATAATTTCAAATAAAAAAATTAAAATTTTAAAAAACATAGTTGAAATCACGTTTTAAAAAACTTTTATAGCATATGTTTGTTTTTATATTTTAAAAATATTTGAAAAAAATTGATTTTTTTTAAAATTTTTAACTTTAAATTAATATTTTTTTTATGTGTTCATTGCTTTAATATATTATTATCAAAAATAAATTTTTTTTAAAATTTTTTTTAATATATTTTTAAATAAAAAATAACTTCTACTGTAATACCACTTCATGACATCCATTAATATCCAAGTAAAATGGGATTAAACAGAGCACCTTTTCAAGGCACTCGCCTGTCTGATTAGCTTTCCACTTCGTGACGCATAAAATGGACCGTGATGCTCCGCGTTTGGCATTTTTTCTTTGTTTTACTTGACCGTTTCTGCCAAAACGACATGGAAATTACACGAGTTCATAGTTGGCAATCTTTTAGTCATTTTGGAGATTTTATCTTTGTTTGGCAATCTTTTATGTCACAAAGGTGTATAAAGACTACTTCCAATCTTTTTTAATTTTAAATCTTTTACCGCACATCAGAACATCCTCGAACGCCTCGTGTATCAATTAAAATCTTTTTTTTTTTAATGACAATTTTCAAGACATGTTCTTACATCAATTAAAGGAATGGACTCCTCTAGATTTGATCTCAAAGTTCAAGTTGAGAAAATAAATCTTTTTAACTATCTAACTTTAACTCTTTTAGTTATCACTTCACTGAGCACACAACACGACGTCGTTGTCGACCTGCCTTTGGAAGCACGCATTTTCTCGTTTCTCTGAAATTTTCCCATGGTATTCCCCTCTATGCACCTGACGTATCCTTGCCGGAATGTGGACACAAACATTTCTACCACGCTTTCCCAAAGCACGTGATTGCAATCTCAAGGTAACGATTAGTTCCCGATCAGTTATACACGGGTTTCTGCGAGTAGGATAGAAAGACATTTAGAAAAGTAATAGAAGAATAATGTATCAGGTATTCTAAATTTATATAGAGTACATTCGGTAAACGTATCCGATCCATAACCTGATTATTAGACCAGATCAATCACTAGACTGAATTTTAAAACTATAATTTTTGCTCTCACTGGGTGGTGATTCATGTAATAAACTTGTACTTTAATTTTCTAGATTAGAAAATTGATTTTTGAGAATCTAGAACTGTTTTATGCAGATGATTGTTAAGGGTAACATGTGTTAGACCTTCATGTTATTTTTTTGTATGCTTTATGTTATCCATAAGCTATCCCCGTAATGCTTCTGTTTCATTATACTTGATATTTTGTTGATATAATATTGGCCATAATTTAAAGCTATTGCTATGTGCTTCGTCTTTTATTAAGACTGGGTTCAACTTAGCCATCAATCTTTCGGTTGTTTCTTTCTGTGTCATTAGATTTTTAGCATGTTTTCACCATCATCCCGGGGCTGTTAACGGAATCGGGTTCTTGATCGAAGGTGGCATCTATTTCGTTTGGAGTCATTTTCGGGGTCTTTATTGTGTCTTCAATGATGACATTTTGTTGGACTGGTGTTTTAGTAGCTAGTAGCTCTTGAATTTTATGTCTTTGAACACCATGGCTGCATGTTCTATATTTTCTATGATTTCCACTTTTCTTTGTTCATTTTACAAGGCTTTCTCTGATATTTTTTAAAATGCGTCTGCTAATCTTACTTGCTGGACAAAGATTGATGTTAATATAGTTTATAGGCTCGGTATATCGGCAGTCAAAAAGCTCCGCAAGCTAGAGAAGAAGTCTTGATCTATCATCAAGGTCTGGCAAGTTATAGATATCCTTCTCTTCTGCTTAGTTGTGTTCTTGTGTAATCAATTCTGGGCGACCATTGGGCCTCCCGGAAAAAGAATTTTTTGGCTGGTCGTGATATTGTTTTTTTTAACTTGTATGTTTGTTTCGGAATTTATTGAGCTCCGGCCATATAGAAAACGAATGGTTCATTTTTTTTCTTCTAGATTTAGAATGCCCGTCTATTTCGTTATCTTTGAGCCTATTGAGCTGTATTTTCTTTCATTGTTTTTCTTGAAAAATCCCTACAGGCTTTGAGCTTAGGCTAATCAAACTTTTCTTTAATTGTTTGGTGCAGCTAATCGATATTAGTATACACTCTACGAGATTTCGAGTTTAAATTTATACTCTGTAAAAAGTAAATAAATAAAGAACATAGTTTTTATGGATATTTTTGCAAGATTATTACAATTGGTTGTTTGTCTCTAAGGACTGGTTAAGACGTTGTTTGTAATAGAGGTTAAACTTAATTTTTAAAATATATTTTTTCATGATTTTGAAATGTAATGATATTAAAAATAAATTTTAAAAATAAAAAATATATATTATTTTAATAAATTTCTAAACAAAAAATATATTAAAAATATTTTTTATCAAAATCGTAAGCATCATTTTTAAAAGTTTAATGGGCCTATTTTACAGGAATTTAAATACAAACCTAAATACATCTTGATATCTCAGACTTAGCACCATCTTCTCGTCAATGATTTTTGCCCCCTTAAACTTTTAATCAAGCTAATGATGGGGTTATCTAAAAGATCTAAAATATTATTTTATTTAAAAATATATTAAAATAATATTTCTATATTTTTTAAAAATATTTTTAATATTAATATATCAAAATAATATAAAATAATATATATATATATATATAAAAACACTATTTAAAATGCAAATCCAAACAACTCCATATTCCATATAATAACCCGGATTGGATTTTGCATGTTAAAGATAAATTTCGTTGAAGTTCAAATAGTTAACTCACGTCCATATTTAAATGGAAAGCGCTCTTGTGGGCCTTATTCTATCGGGACGTGACATGGCCATTTGCAGATGAAAGTTGACCTGAAGCTCTTGATTACACAAAGTATGAGGACATGACTGTTCTGATTTCCAACAAGATAGTCATCGAACTTTTACTAATTTCTCCTAACCCGAATGGTTTGTTGATTATAATTTATGAACCGAGTGATCCTAGGAAATACATGAAGTAAATGTGAATATTTTGAGAATTTTATATTTATCTTCATCACGTACTAGATTATCTGACAAGAAATTTTAGAGCGTTCTTGTGTTAACATAAATTCTAAGGTTTAGGTTTTTTTTCTAGTATTATCTTTTAACATTAACTTTATTTATTATGGAATATAGATTTAATGTGATAACTAAGTTTTTTTTTCTCTTTTTTTAAGTTAGTTTTTCCCTTGAATTTCATCATTCAATATTTAATTAATTTAAAATTAGACATTATAATTTTTTTTGTTTATTTTTATAAGATTACTATGACCTCAATGCATGAATTATAGCAAGTTGAATTGTATTTTTTGTTTTTGTTTTTTTTTTCAATTTCACTCCACAACATTAAAAAATTGAGTTTTATATTTTTTTTTTATAAGATTATTCCAATCATATGACTAGAGTTATAGATTTAAAACATCAACCCGTGTTAATTTAAGTTGTTTTTTTAATTGAATTTTTATTTTCAGCTTCATCCTTTAATATTTGATTGATTTAAAATTAAATTTTATAATTTGTTTTAATTTGTTTTTTACGAGTATATTTAAGTTTTGAATTTGATAAGTTAATCTGAATTAATATAAGTCAGTTTAACATGTTTCCCTGTTATTTTTTTTATAGATATTGTATTGATATTTTTTTAGTCAGATTATGCTTTTAATAATCTTTTTGGTTATCTTCGAATCTATTATGTTGATTAAATTATATTAGATCAATCTTTATATAATTAAAATTTTATTTACTAAAAAATTCATTAATAATATCTAAATATTTCAATATATCTGTATCATAGATCAATGATCTAATTTATATTTTAAAAAAATTATTTTAACCTACGTGCAACCGCAAAACAATAATCTAGTTTGCTATCTATTTATCTTTCTTTTCAAGGTGAATACAGGGTAACTATTTACTCATAATTTTTTTTTATAGAAAACGAATATTTTCCAGTGAAGAGACCTGAGAAGAGGCCGTTGATGGTCAACTGCGTGAGAAACAAGTGAAGGACATTTAAGGAAAGAAAAATGCCTCCAGCGCGCTATAAATAACTACAAACCCTATCACTCGTTCCTCGCTCTCACACCTGCTTCTCCTTTTTCTATACTCTTGCCGCTAGGGTTTTTGCATCTTTCTTCAGGTTCGCCACCCTCCTCTCCTTTCTCTTGTTCCAGTCATGCCTGTTGTCTGATTCGATTCTCTCTGACACCTCATCACTACTGATGTTCAGTTGATTTGTGTTGATATTTAGTTCTTGATTGCTTTGTTTAGCATTTTTAACTTTAATACGTGGTTTTGATCTGTATTATCGGCTGTCAATCTGTTTTATCTTGATTACATTTGCCTTTTATTTGCCTTGAAGATTTATATACGAAGATCTATTAGATTACAATTCACTTACGTGGTTTTAGCATGTTGTCACTGTTTGTTGTGTGGATCTAATTAGATGTGAATTTGTAGGATTGTGAAATGCCCAGCCGTTATTTTTTCAGTTTTTTACCTGTTGTATGATTTTCTTTGTTGATTTTTTGTATTAAAAGATCTTTTAAATCAATCTTTTATTTCTGAAGATGTTGATTTGATTTTTCAATATAAATTTTGCTATTAACTGTCACTTAGATCAACTGATGTGCTGTTGATATTTTTAAAATTTTATGCTGTAATCTTCCTTTTGGGTTTGACTTGTTGTCCATTTGGTAAGCTTGTGCTCTTAGATTTTTCTATTGACATGTCCTCTTGAAGTAACATTAATGTCAAATATAATTTTGCTTTCCGTGTGTGATTTTGGTCTCACGCTATGATTTTGCTTTCTGAGTTTCAGTTAAGCGCTGAGATTTCATTATGGGTAAAGAGAAGAGTCACATTAACATTGTGGTCATTGGCCATGTCGACTCTGGCAAGTCAACCACCACTGGACACTTGATCTACAAGCTTGGAGGTATTGACAAGCGTGTCATTGAGAGATTCGAGAAGGAAGCTGCTGAGATGAACAAGAGATCATTCAAGTATGCTTGGGTGCTTGACAAACTCAAGGCTGAGCGTGAACGTGGTATTACCATTGATATTGCTCTGTGGAAATTCGAGACCACCAGGTACTACTGCACTGTCATCGATGCTCCTGGACATCGTGACTTTATCAAGAACATGATTACTGGAACCTCCCAGGCTGACTGTGCAGTCCTCATCATTGACTCTACCACTGGTGGTTTTGAGGCTGGTATCTCCAAGGATGGTCAGACCCGTGAGCATGCTCTTCTGGCCTTCACCCTTGGTGTCAAGCAAATGATCTGCTGCTGTAACAAGGTATGCTTGTGCACATTTCAAGTTACACCAGTCATTTCATTTTCCTTCTTCTACCTTGCCTTAGAATTTTGGTTGTGAAATTCTGGAATTTGGAAGCTTTAGGTACTTGAAACTAAATTAAATTTGTTATGCTTATCACAGATGGACGCCACCACACCAAAATACTCCAAGGCTAGGTATGATGAAATTATCAAGGAAGTGTCATCCTATTTGAAGAAAGTCGGTTACAACCCTGACAAGATTCCCTTCGTTCCTATCTCTGGATTTGAGGGCGATAACATGATTGAGAGGTCCACCAACCTGGACTGGTACAAGGGACCAACTCTCCTCGATGCCCTCGACCAGATCCAGGAGCCCAAGAGGCCCTCAGACAAGCCCCTCCGTCTTCCACTTCAGGACGTGTACAAGATTGGTGGTATTGGAACAGTCCCAGTGGGTCGTGTGGAAACTGGTGTCATCAAGCCTGGTACGGTTGTCACTTTCGGGCCAACTGGACTAACTACTGAAGTTAAGTCTGTTGAGATGCACCACGAAGCACTCCAAGAAGCTCTTCCTGGTGACAATGTAGGATTCAATGTCAAGAACGTTGCCGTGAAGGATCTGAAGCGTGGTTTTGTTGCTTCTAACTCAAAGGATGATCCCGCCAAGGAGGCTGCGAACTTCACCTCCCAGGTGATCATCATGAACCATCCTGGGCAGATCGGAAATGGTTACGCCCCTGTTCTTGACTGCCACACCTGTCACATTGCTGTCAAATTTGCTGAGATCCTCACCAAGATTGACAGGCGATCCGGGAAGGAGTTGGAGAAGGAACCCAAATTCCTGAAGAACGGTGATGCAGGTATGATTAAGATGATTCCCACGAAGCCCATGGTGGTGGAGACTTTCTCAGAGTATCCCCCACTTGGTCGTTTTGCTGTGAGGGATATGCGCCAGACTGTTGCTGTGGGAGTGATCAAGAACGTGGAGAAGAAGGATGCTTCTAGTGCTAAAGTGACCAAATCTGCTGCCAAGAAGGGTGGCAAGTGAACCGTGCAGGTGGACTCTACTGAAATCTATTTTAAAAATAATGACTTGGTGTCCTTTTGTTGTCTATCCAAAGGATGCGTTTCTGTGTATCATGAGATTTTTAGTTTTGTGTCTTCACCATCATCACAAGGCTTTTCACAGAATTGGGTTCTTGATCGGCGGTGGCGTATACAAGTCTTGAGGCAGTTTCTTTTTCTTTTTGTTGTGTCGCTCAAATTGAGATGCATTTCGAGTTTCATTACAGCTCTTATTTTCAATCAAGTCTAGTATTTGGATAATGAGAAACCCCCCCATATGAAGTTTTGTGATCTTTTTTATTTTATGTTCAGTCTATTTTTATCGTTAGTTATTGAGTGGAATTTTCTTTTTTGTTAATTGTGCATGCCATGTTTTCCTTTGGATCCTTAAGGATACCGAATAACAATTTCAAGGAAGCCCAGTTTTTATGGGCCTAGATTCCATGGTGACATGGTCTGAAAGATCGATAGGGTGTTAAAGATGTTGCTGACCAGCTCTTTGGATTGGGCTGACATTCGAAATCGATGATAAAAAGGGCTAATATTGTAATAGATTAAAGTTGGGCCTACGAACATGGACCGAAGTGAACTTGCAAAATACCACACGGTCTAATAGTCAGGTCTGTTTTCCTTTGTATTATTTGCATCCTGTCATATGTTTTCTAGTCGAGTTCAAAACAATCAAGTCATATCTAATATCTGTATTTTCTGAATGTTGGTTAACATGAATATTATAAATAATAATAGATTAAAATATTAAATAAATAAATATTATATTTGAATAGAAGTTCAGATTTTTAAAAACCACTCAACTGAATATAAATATTTTTTTCATTCTCTCATCTTTTTTATATATTATTATTTTTTATCTTATGCTTCAATATATCAAGTGTTTAGTGCTAACTATATGTTTGAGATATTGTAATATCAATTGTGATTAAACACAAATATTTATCTTCTTTTGAAAGTATATATTTTTTTTATATTTGTCCATGAATAAGAAAATATTTATATGCTTAACCGCTGATACTTGTAACATTTACCAAAAAAAAAATTAGTTTAATCCGATATATCAAACTCACTCGGTTCTAATTTTTTTTTAATAAATTAAATCTGTAATTTATAAAATATTAAAAATCAAATTAAATATAATGATGAATACCAACCTTTTAAATATAATGATGAATACCAACCAGCCCGACCCAACCTTACCCAAGAACACCTCGCTGTTCTCTAGCATAGAAAGTTTCGTCGCATTGTGCAGTGCTATAAATGAGAACGGAGGGAGCACTTCCTCCTTTGGCATTCTGATGAATGTAGCCTTCTGGTGCACCACTGCAGTGTGCATGGGATGATACTGCCACCTATCATCATGAATACTACACTTGTGCTTTGATTTCCGGTAAATAGTTGCATAAACCTGGAGCAAATATGGACCCAAGGAGCTGGGGATATTAGAAGACATAGTTTCCTGTATACTGAGACGACTATTAGGAGACGACATCAAGCTATGAGAAACCAATGGCCTAAAAAGGTTAAAAAAATGGAGAGTGCAGGCTAGTTCACCACCAGCTCCAGCAATCTCCCTCGCCCATCACCGTTGGATTGATTGACAGCCACCTCCTCCCCGGCACCGCAGTCTGGTTTCCCTCACATGCTCTTGTACTCCCCTACGCTTCCTCGCCACTTTCTGCGTAGAGGTACTTTGGCTACAAAACATACTTTCGTTCATGACTGGGGTAGAACGAGAAGTTGAAAGGAGAAGCAAGAGCTGGCGTGGCAAAGATAAAAGGAGTCTAGCAGAACCCAAAAAACAAATACATCGCCGCCAGTAAACTTCCAGTTGCTCGCAGATGACTAGTTCAGAAAACTCAAGTTCCATCTTTCTGTTCTACACCAAGCAAGAGTATCACTCATACATCTTACAAAATCGTAGCAGTACAAGTGATGAGATTTACATTGCAAGAAATGAAACAGCACTTGAATCTGGCTTTTTCTTTTTTTTGGGGAAATTGGAAACGGCTGCACATTAGAATGGCTTTGGTCCGAACCAGCTTCTCACGGAAAATAAATATCACTCATCAAGAGACAAGTCAAGATTCGTGCTTTCTCCCCCCAATACTTGTCAGGCTCATTTTCTGATGGCAAGAATCACTTCCCACTAAAATGTTCCATGAGAAAAGGCAACCAACATGAAAGCTTACCAGAATCCATAACAGTACTTATCTACGGTACAATAAGATCAAGAGGAGGGCTTTTTACTCCTTTTCTTGGCAGTTTTGGCAATAGCATCGCAAATCTCTCTTTTACGTTTGTTGTTGTTATTGTTATTATTGCTAGGGGTGTTGCTGTTGTTGTTGTTGTTTCGGCCACCTGCGCTGGCTGCGCTTTTTCCCTGGACTTCCAGCGCATCCTTCACAAAAAACTTTAGCCTCCATAGGGTGGTTTCGCTCTGCACAATTTGTTCCTTTACCAAGCTGTTCATTCAAGAACCTATCATATCATATAAGCAATAATTATGATATAAGTTATGACCTGTGCATCGATGTCAAGGTCCACCTCTTCAGCAGTTGCTTGAAAGCCTGGATTATTCTGAGCAACAATCTCCAATGCTTTGGTCAGGTCTTCAGGAGATAGCCTTGTAAGAGCTGCCCCAAGCTTTCTTTTCTCTTCGGTGGACATCTTTCTGGAATGGCATTTTCAAAACTAACTTTGGTTGTCGAAGAGAATTGAGAATTGAAAATTTAAATCTTCATGCAGAGGTAACTCATAAGTTTAATAACTAATATAACAGCCAGGTCAAATTTTTCCAAACAAAATAAAAGGATGCCCAAGTGATGATAGAACTAAAAAAAAAAAAAAACAAGAAAAATCTAGGACACATGCCATTGATTCGAATGCATTTAATAATCCTGGTTAATTTAAGAATATAAATTAAAAAACAAAACCAACTACTATCTGAAAAAAATAAATGTTTGCCAATAGTATGAAAAAAGACCCTCTAAATATTCTTAAAAATAATCTTAAAAGATCTTAACGATTTTATTAGATAAGAAAGCAAAAATTAAATGAAAATGGGATAACCTGATAAAGAAAAAAATAAAAGAAATCCAAAGCTCAATTACCAACAAAGCAGACGTTGAAGGATTAATTAAGAAAAAATCAATTTTAAAAAACGATAAAAAACTAACTCGAGTCAACATGCCAAATTCACGACTCGATCGTGAGACCAGGATGACCTCGCATGGAAGAAATTGAATAAAACAATGGAGATCAACTCTTAAGCAAACAAAATGATTAAAGATGAAATTGAAAAAAAAAACATCGAAAAAAACTTTAATCAACTCGAGTTAAGTTGACTAACCCGCGACCTTGGGATATAAGATTAAGATAACTTACAAAAAAAAAAAAAATCACGAAGCTAAAGGCACAATAACTAAATGTTGAAGGATGAAATTGTAAAAAAAAATAATCAACTTAAAAAAAAGACATAAAAAAACAGAAGTTAAATCGAGTTAATCTTGAAACTCGTGACCCTGGTCATGAGATTGGAATTACCCTATAGAAGGCAAACATGAAAAAATCATGAAGCAAAATTCCTAATTGTCCAAAATTAAAAAAACAAAACAAATAGAAATCAAAACAACGGGGACCAAACCTGATATAAATACTAAGTGAAAAAAAAATGAGGGTCTAATTGGAAAAAATAAATAAATCAAGAAAATAATAATAAAAAAATAGAAATCAAAAGAATGAGGATCAAATTAGATGCAAAAATTAAATGAAATAAAATGCCGATGGATGAAATTGAAAACAAAATAAACTTCAAAAAGCATTAAAAACAAGATAAATAGCGATCAAAAGAATGAGGATCAAAATTGATATAAACACAAATTGACAGGACAATTGTTTTTTACGAGGGTTGGTGCAAAATTCAAGGCGAGGTGAGAGAAAAGGGAGAGGAAAAAAAAAAAAACTCAAGAGCTAGCCATTTTTATTTATATTTATATTTGTGAAAAGACTTAATTAACCCTCATTGAAATTGATTATAACAACAAAATTATGACAAAATACTAAAATGTCATTGAATATCAGTTTTATTTTTTTGCTTTAAATGACAGTGTAGTCATTTCATTGTGCAATCAAATAGTAAAAGACCTAAATGCCATTGAACCCCAAGTTCTTTTTTTTCTTTTCTTTTAAGGGTGTGCAAGTCATTTTAATGCATAGCAAAAATGTGAAAAGACTGTTTCATCCTCGAGCAATATGTTAATGAAGAATGGTTCCTAAAGAAAAAAACTATTTTGCCTCTAATAGCTAGTTGAATGATTTTGTTTGAGAAAGACAAAATTAGCTAGTTGAATGATTTTGTTTGAGAAAAGACAAAATGATCATTTTACTTTATTGTTCCAATCCACAATCCACAGTGACATGCGACTTGCTTCACAGTGAAATGTTGAGCCCTATTAGATTTTATTTTTTTTAATTATTCACTCACACACAAAGTTGGATGACTGACCTGCACTTTTGAACAACCATTTCTCGAAGCTCTTCTAGATGCATATCAACCTCATAAAGCTGAAAGGGTCACCGCAGATTCTTAAAACATGCATTTTCCAACATAATCATAAAACAAGATGAAATACATGGTCAAACTTGATTACACAAACAGAAGACCAAATTCAACATGTTTACGAGTATTTTTATAGATCATTCAAAAAGCTTAATTCATCAACCACACGAAGAGGAAACAAGGAGCTTTTGTCAGAACTCTATATAGTTTTAATAAAGTTTGTGAACCTTTTTATACCTCATTACCCAAATCACGAGCCATTTTAGCATGAGCAGCCTCCTGAGCAAGCTGCATATCCAATTGAGCCTCCGCTTCCTCCTCCTCTCTTCTTTTCTCCTGTGGGTACAGTGATTTGTGTTCAATAAAATAATGTTGAAATAAAAGACAACAAAATTGCCTTTTACTTTAGCAAAAGGTCATGGACTAAGATAGCTCACTAGCACATACCTCTTCGGTGACTTTAGGCAGAAACTGTAGCCATTTCTCCTCAAATTTTCCCAGCAATGTTTTGGCCATAACATGAACATCACTTCTTTCATCATTATATTTCATTGCATTCTTAAACACTAACCTCACATCAGCACATATCTCCCTTACATTCTTGTATCCTGTGCCATCCTTGGCCTCCATTTGATTTTTAATTGTACTGAAATCCATGGGCTTGTCGATAACCTATTGAATGCCATATGCGCCAAATTCTTTGAAGTCAGATTCAGAAAGCACCCATCTCTAAAATGGTAGAGCAGTTAACAACAAGACAATAAATGATAGAACCAACTAAAATTCAGGGCCATGTCTCCAACTATGCAACAAGTCACACTTGTATGCGCATGATCACACAAATTGAACGTGAAAAGCATGATTCACTTTCCTTTAAAAACAACTCCATATGGTTCTCATGTGAACATGACATGTCCACATGTGTATAAGGGGGCAGCATGTGTTGTAATGTGTTTGCAATTATATTTGATGGTTCGTATGCAGTCACAGGAAAAGGAAATCAGTAACTGTGCTCCAAGTGATTTCTGATATAGTGGATGTGGATGGAATAGGATATTAAGAAGGACGATAAGACTTAACCTCATAATAGTCATGCAAACCAAGACCTTTGACATCTACAGGTTGCATAAACGGCCACGCCCATTTGTGCTGTGTAATCTGAACGCAACGAAAAGAAATTACTTTAGATACTGAAAATTACCTTGCGAAACTTGTTTTTTCTTTAACCTTCTAGCATCCAAGAACAAGATCCAAATATAGATTTGATTTGGCAGAACAAATTAGATAAAAACAAACAATCAGTAGCATGAGTTCACAAAATAAGCATGGCTAACAAAGACACAAAATTAGGACCAACTCTCCAAGCACACACAGCAGCTAATTGGTAACCATAAAGTGCGATGTAGTAGGGGTAACAGGAACCAATTTCCATAACATATGAAAAAACTCAGACAGCAATTTCTCAATCCACCTTAAAATCTTATAACAGAAAAGATAATCAACTCTTTCTCCAGATAAAAACGAAATTATGTTGTAACCACTCAGACAGAAGAAACATAAATGATATAAATAATAAAATGGGAAGCAATAACAACAGCATTGATTGATACATTACTTGACGCAATATTGTACCGAATTGGCGCATAAGCTCTTGCATTCTCTTTGCAGCAGCTGCCTCTCGTTTCGATGCATCTTGCTGCTGTTTCCTAATACTAGGAATATGCCTCTCTTTATCTTTATCTTTCACAGTGGAGCTTCCACCTTTGGAAGAACCACTCTGCTGCTTTTTACTTGTATTCTTCAAGTAAAACTGCTCGACCTCGTTCACTCTTTGCTCCAACTACACATTCATTCAAATATATATAAATAAATCAAACTCATTCCGAAGCAATTAATACAGGCTAGAAAAAAAATTAAATTATATAAAATTTCATTTACTTTATCAACTTTTTGAAGAATTTCATCCACGCTATGCTTGAAACCCTCTGCTTCGGCATCGGGATTTCTTATCGGGAGATTACCGGAATCCACAATCGACGGGCTTATCGCTTCCATTTGATTGCTAAAAAAGAAGAGAAATATTCCAAAATTGTAAAATTGAATTAATAAACCCTCATACATACCTATTTAGCTTGATTTTAGAAACAGAGCCACTAAATTATATATATATATATGGAATTCATTTACGATATATATATGGAATTCATTTACGATTGTTGAATGGTGAACATAATTAGACTAAAGAAGTACTAATCGAGATTATAAGATATTTTGTATGTCATGTATAAGTACCTGGAGATATACGTTTATGTATACGGGTACAGTACAGGGAGTGGTGGAAGTAACAGAGCAGGCGAGGCGCAGAGAGACTGCTCTGTCTCGCTTCCCAACTCTCTGTCCAGCGAACTGCGAAACGAAAACCTGCCTTCTCTTTTTAACGGCGTCGGTTTTATTCCTGTTGCTGTGAATCTTGTGATATGTCGAGTAACGGCGCCGTCTCTTTCACTTTTTCTCTTTTCTTTTTTTTCGGATTATTTCCGTTTCTCCTCTTTTTCTTATGGTAAATTGTAATGTGTGAGTGAGGGCTCCAAAATAGCGGACCTCTAATATGTCTTTTTCTTTTTAATTTGACCTTTTTATTTTTCAAATTGTTTTTATCATATCCTCGGATTAGTTTATATACATAAAAATCATTTTTTTTCTCAAAACATACACTGACAATTCATTTAGAACTCGTTTAGGAATAATAAAAAAAAAAAAAAAAAACTGAATTTTCACCCCCTTTTGCTAGATTTGAATTCAAAATTATAAGGTAGCAACGAATTGAAATTTGAGCATTGCTTACTTTCTGGAGGAAGTAGATTGTTTGTGGAGATTATATACACTGGAAATTAAGAATTGTTCTGCTAAATTCAACTTTGAGAAATTTTTACACCAGATTTGTTCTGTTCCATACAAACAAATTTCCCCCCATTTGTGGCAGAACACTCGGTGGAACATTCGGACTCCACATTTCAGAGGGACTACGCGCAAGTGGAATGATTTGAATACTAGAAAAACCGTTCCATAATCGAGCAAAATCCACTTATTATAATTACTTATGGACTGTCTGTCTATATACAAAATCTCTGAAATCTGTCTGATGGGAGGATGATCTAGTCCGGATCACAAGAGGGGAAGACATCCTTTAAAACAAGCATAGAAGAGACGAGCAAGATGCGATCTGCATTTCAACGGTTTGGCAAGTCCCGCACGGCCTTTGTGGCGGTCATCATATGATCCATTAATGCTGACAACAAGGGTTTTTTCATCATCAACTGCCAGCATCGGAGCCGGGATCATTGTTACCGGTGCCTGGCGACTCTGCCTTCTCTTGATATCACCAAGCTCCATTTTTGGTGGAATCTTTGCTAATCCGATCAAGACCCTGTGCTTTCTTGAATTATTACTTGAGTATTGGTCCCGGACACTTCCAGTTAATTTTGGGGTGGGAGAAGCTTTTAAGGTCTCTACGTGAAGTGAATGTGAACGTCTGCTTCTGTTCGACAAGAGAGCTGAAAAACTTGGAGGGTTAGGACTGTTGGCGGGTTGCTTTGTTTTGTGGAGCATGTTTCTTCCAAAGAAGATGATATCTTGCGGAGGGTTTGTCTTTGTGTCCTGATCAGGTGGCAAGAACTCAAACAAGTCTTGGCTTGAGAAACGATCTCTTTGTTCTTGATCATCATGGTGATAACTGTTGGGTTCAGGCTCTTTGATGAGGAATGATGGGAGATCACGGGAGGAGAGGTCTTGTTCAGACTCCAATTCCCAGTCATCGTGATAGATTTTGGTGGTCTTTTCCATTTCGCGTGCCTGTTTGTTTTTTTAAAAAAGAGAGAGACTTGAGGTTGAGGAGTAGAGAGAGATGGTTAGCGAGAGATTAATTTGCTAGCCAAGATCTATCAATATAAAGGAAGCAGAGAGGGACGAGGAGAGGGGGATGTCTTCTTCTTCTTCTTCTTTTTAGGGGAAGGTTCCTGTCTAGACACAAAAGTATTTCATCCCATTTGATTAATTCTCCTTTTTTTTTTCTTTTTTTTTTTCTTGTAGTGTTTCTGGAAGAGGACTGCGTTGTAAGTTCATAAAGAAATAAAAATGGAGAAAAGAAAGGACAAGGTAGTGCTGTAGCTGTGATGTGTTGGGAGATAGAGGAGAAAAGTAAAGGAGAAATCGGCTGTTTGACTCTTGCAGGAACTGGTTATGAAGGAAGCTGTCAAGTTTAAAGACTCTCTAGAAAGACTGGATAACTAACTTGATAACGATTGCAACATATAAATTGGGTTCAACCAGACAGCTTTAGAGCCTTGCATATATATATATATATATATATAATGCAATTAGTGTAATGCTTAAAATTTGCAATTGCGTGAAAAGATGATTGGTGTGTGTTTATCTCTCGTGCTATTATCAATCCGGGTTAATTTCAAGGAGCTGGCTTATATTCAAAGAGGCGTGTTTTATTTTTTTTTTATTTAAATCTTGGAGTGGAGAATTTAGAAAAATTCTTTAAAAGCACTAAACAGATATAAAAGATGTATCTTTGAAAATACATGGAGAGAGACTTACGGTAATTTGGGATTGTGGTTAGCCGTTTATCTGAAGAATTTTAAATTTGTTTTGTTTTAAAGTAATTTTTTTATATATTTTTAGATTGTTTTGTTGTGTTTATATTAAAAATAAATTTTAAAAAAATAAAAATATATCATCTCAATGTATTTCTGAGTAAAATATATTTTAAAAAATAATTTTTAACCCAATCTGAAACATATTTTTAGTTTCAACAAATATATAAATTAACAAGATAATATTTTTTTATTATAAAAAAATAAAATATAAAAAATATTAATTCAAGCTTGATTTCGAGAAAAGATTATAATTTTTATGTTAATAATTCATTAACAAAAAAATAAAAATAAAAATAAAAGAGTTTTGTTTTGGTGTAGCATTATTATAGTTATAGGTTGATTTGCACTGTTCATGAACAATGTAAATTACAACTAAAACGATGAGGTTTCGACTAAAATGACATCATTTAAGTGATTTTCTTAGTCCTTAGCATTCGAGATTCATGTGTATTGATCCCTAAACTTAATTTAAATTAAAAAAAAAAAAAAGTAACATGCAGATCTTGGTTTTCATGTATTTGTTTTCATGGTGGGAGTTTTGTCTTGTAATGGTTCTATCATCTCTCATGATCGAACAAAAAAAAGATCGAGTCCCAAAACGATGATTGGGTTGATGGTTCCAAGACTTCTAAAGCCGGGTTTTCAGTGATTCACTTAACCTTGACCGATAATATAAAGAGAATAAAATAATATTATTTTAATTAAATTGATTAACCAAAATTTACCCCGTAATCTAATTACCTGAATTCTTTTATGAGTTCACGCCTAGATTAAGTTTGTCAATTATATTTGCCATGAAGTTTTAAAAATTATAGTAGATTAGGAGTATGGTTTTTATGAAGAATAATTGATTCTAGCCGATCTCATTTATCTTTCTTATTAAGATGTTTGATAGTTTATATTTGGTAATTGATAGATTAAGGTGACTTCTAGCTAATATTCATAAAAAATTTTGTTTTAAAAAATAAAGACTCTTCAATATTTAAATAAATATTTTTATAAAAATAATATTTAGAGATAAATACTTTGAAAATATATATATATGCAGTATAGAATGAAAATTATGAACATTTATTTTGAAGGTCACACGGTATATTTATAATCCATAAGTCTTGTTCTTTTATAAATATGAAGGATTCATGTATAATTTTATCTTTATGATATTTTGAGTTGTATTTTACTCATTTTATTTGGCTAAAAAATAAAGATATGACGGACCACAAAAAATATTAATACACCTATTGGTGTCAGCAGAATATAAACTTGTTTATTCAAGTTTATCTGTTGAAAATTAAATCCTCTAAGATTTTATATAAAAATTTTTAGAATTAACATTAGATTAAGTTATTATATTTGAATCCATAATATAGCGAATACAACTATACTTGAACCATACAACAAAAATTATTGGGCTCAATATTTTTAGAAAACACATGTTAAGCTTACTTTGCTGGCTTTGGCAGCGCACTTAGCCAAGCTACTAAGATTGGCATAATCAAAGGGAAACCCAACAGTACTTAGGTCTGATAAATATATTAAACCTAGCAGTCTTTGGATGTGGCAATGATCAAATCCAACACGTCTGGATATGGCATGTTGCCGCACCCACCAATAGTTGGGTCTACCGGCAGACCCAATGCATTTTTATTAAGATGTGTTTGTATTAGTGCATGTCAATCTAATATATCTGAGAATTTAAAAAAATATATATATATATAAAATATTGATAAAATCTAGTTTCTTCAGTTTATATGCTTATACGGTGCTAGGATTACATCCATATTTGATAAACAAAATCTCCATTTTTCCTTACCGGATAGACACAATGATATCATTCTAAACAAATATACAAAATAGGGGTCCATGTGGTGACTTTTCCGGAGAAACATGTTCACATCTTTTACATTTCTCTTCTAGAAAATGCCCATAATTGATCAAGTTAGTGGAGGCATGAAATAAGTGATTAATCATATTCAAATAAACTAAACCAGAGGACCCATTCTCACTAGCTACGTGGAGTCCAGAGAAGAAAAGAGAAGAAGAAAGAAGCAATCCATGGATTGAACGAGGGATCTCTATCACCCTGTCCTAGGAGCATACACTAGACCAGATAGTATTTCAACAGCGAATCATTTTCTACATTAAATATATTATTTAGCTTGAAAATCTTAGACCCTTTAATACAAACCCTTGGACTTGGGATACTTTACTCAGAAAGGAAGTCCTGCGGGAATCAAGAAATCAAGGGAGCCCAAAGAAATGGCGAGGGGAGCAGCTCTTCTTCACCTGCTTCGATCTCAAACCAAACAATTCTCAGCCAGCAGAAACTTCCACTCAGGTTTCTCTCTTCATTTTCTTTCCCAATCTACTTATTGCCTCGTGGGGGCTTGCATTTCACAATATCATTTTTACTTAAAAGAGCACAAATCAATTATTAGCTTGAAAGTTATGTTGTAATATCTAATACTTGATTGGAGAAGAAACCGACTTCTTTAAATCTTGCCGGGTTTTGTTACAGAGTGACTGGAATCTTTCGTACATACAAAGATTTTAATTTTGAAAAACATAAACATTGAGAATTAGAAAAGTGTAAGAGACCCGTGATCATTTCTGTGCTTTCAGGGGTTGTGTTGAATTTAAAATGTCTCGACGTTCCCAACAGGGGAGAAAGAGCAGGCCAGGTCTGGATTTTGTGAAGTGGGGGTGGCTTATGTACAAGTTGTACTGCAAAGGTTTCAGCCTTTTGATTAGTTTCATGGGAATTTTATATATGATGCAATTGGATGGAAACTAGTCTTCATATTTGTTGAATACCCTCAATATCTGAGCATATGTGAACCATATGAGATGCATTTGTGAATAGTTTGATGTTGCTGGAGTAACAAAAATATTTGATAATTTGGAAGCTGGGAATGCAGTCGGCTTGGTGCCTGTTGTTTTGCAGTTTTAATTGATTGGTGGACATATTCAGCAGTTAATAAAAGTTATAGGATCAACCAGTTTACATGAATTAAATTTGTTGTGCTTTGTTACAAGGTGGTCCTTCTCAACTGTTTTTGTGTGAATCTTTGTTACCGGATTGGTTAGTGCCCACACTTTAAAGGCTCATGCTCATTAGCAAGGATTTCTATCTGAGCTGCGAGCCACAAAAATGTATTAGCACCTTCAGGCACTGTCCACTACCAAACACATTCCCACATGGCCATCCATCTCATTCCTGTTATCATTAAGATAGCTTCATAGTTCATACAGTCTTGACACAATTTTCCGTCATCACAATAGTTTATCCAAGCCCAAGTTTGAATCAGGGCGACAGATCGCAAAGATTTTCATATGGGTGCAGCCACATGACTCTACTCCACCCAATCCAAGTATCTTCCCTAAGGCGAATCGATAGGGTTCGCCTATTTTAACAAAGGTGATAAATATGTTGCAAAAACCCAATTAGATGGCATTTTCGAATCTTGCAGGCAATTGGTCACCGCAGCAATTGCAATAAAATGACAACTAATCACTAGCAAATCATATATATATATATGTTGATCCAATTACACGTTTGGAACCGAATAATTGAAAACTCAAAAATAAATAAACGCAAATTTAGAAGAACAGATTCCAGAGAACAAGAAAGAAGGCAAAGTGTGTCCAAGGCCCTCAAGGATAATATAATAAGGTTTAGTATTTAATATTAAATATTAAAACAAAGGTTTTTATTGAATGTAATTGCTTGAGATTTGTAAAAATTTTACGCATGGATATGAATTTATAATGGGAATGATTCTAAACACGCTGTCAGAATAGAGAGAACAGAAATCAAAGTTGACAAGCAAAATTAGCAAGTAAAATGTAAAAAAAAGTTCTAACAAAAGATTTAAAAGTTCTGACCATTGTGTCAAAAAAAACAGAGGATAAAATTCTCAACCCGAGAGACATAAAGACACAGAAATAGACTAGATCAAAACCACACGCCACCGCCTATCAAGAACCCAGTTCTGTGAACGACAGCCACGCAATGACGATGATGACTTAAGACTATAGTTCTCGTACCGAACAGCTAGACAACCAATGAATAGACTAGTGACAAGAACCCACTCTTGATTTATATTATAGCATCTAGTTGCATCATCCTGCACAGTTCACTTGCCACCCTTCTTGGCAGCAGATTTGGTCACCTTAGCACTCGAAGCATCCTTTTTCTCCACGCTCTTGATCACTCCCACAGCAACAGTCTGGCGCATATCCCTCACAGCAAAACGACCAAGTGGGGGATACTCTGAGAAAGTCTCCACCACCATGGGCTTCGTGGGAATCATCTTAATCATACCTGCATCACCGTTCTTCAGAAATTTAGGTTCCTTCTCCAACTCCTTCCCTGATCGCCTGTCAATCTTGGTGAGGATCTCAGCAAATTTGACAGCAATGTGACAGGTGTGGCAGTCAAGAACAGGGGCATATCCGTTTCCAATCTGTCCAGGATGGTTCATGATGATCACTTGGGAGGTGAAGTTCGCAGCCTCCTTGGCGGGATCATCCTTCGAGTTTGAGGCAACAAAGCCACGCTTCAGATCCTTCACGGCAACATTCTTAACGTTAAATCCAACATTGTCACCAGGAAGAGCCTCTTGGAGTGCTTCGTGGTGCATCTCAACAGACTTAACTTCAGTAGTTAGTCCAGTTGGCCCAAAAGTGACAACCGTACCAGGCTTGATGACACCAGTTTCCACACGACCCACTGGGACAGTTCCGATACCACCAATCTTGTACACGTCCTGAAGGGGGAGACGGAGGGGCTTGTCTGAGGGCCTCTTGGGCTCCTGGATCTGGTCAAGGGCATCGAGGAGAGTTGGTCCCTTGTACCAGTCCAGGTTGGTGGACCTCTCAATCATGTTATCACCCTCAAATCCAGAGATAGGCACAAAGGGAATCTTGTCAGGGTTGTAACCGACTTTCTTCAAATAGGATGACACTTCCTTGATAATTTCATCATACCTTGCCTTGGAGTATTTTGGAGTGGTGGCATCCATCTGTGATAGCATAAACAAATTTACTTTAGTTTCAAATACCTCAAGCTTCCAAATTCCAGAATTCCACAAACAAAATTCTAAAGCAAGGTAGAATAAGGAAAATAAAATGACTGGTGTAACTTGAAATGCGCACAAGCATACCTTGTTACAGCAGCAGATCATTTGCTTGACACCAAGAGTGAAGGCAAGAAGAGCATGCTCACGGGTCTGACCATCCTTGGAGATACCAGCCTCAAAACCACCAGTGGTAGAGTCAATGATGAGGACTGCACAGTCAGCCTGGGAGGTTCCGGTAATCATGTTCTTGATAAAGTCACGATGTCCAGGAGCATCGATGACAGTGCAGTAGTACCTGGTGGTCTCGAACTTCCACAGAGCAATATCAATGGTAATACCACGTTCACGCTCAGCCTTGAGCTTGTCAAGCACCCAAGCATACTTGAATGACCTCTTGTTCATCTCAGCAGCTTCCTTCTCGAACCTCTCGATGACACGCTTGTCAATACCTCCAAGCTTGTAGATCAAGTGTCCAGTGGTGGTCGACTTTCCAGAGTCGACATGGCCAATGACCACGATGTTAATGTGACTCTTCTCTTTGCCCATACTTAACTAATAGAGTTGAGCTGTCATATATAAAGGTTATAAGAGTTAAGAAAAAAACACTGGGACACTGAAACCACGTAGAGAAAGTAAGCTCGGATATGCAACTGGGCCTACTTGTAAGATACAGAATAATAACAAATTCTCTTGGGGTAAGATACAAGTACTCGGACAAATCAATCAAAAAAACAATGTTTAAGCCAACTTCAAATATATCTTAATATTTAAAACACTGAAACCCAAAATAAAAAAACTTTCTATTTAGCAGCAGCATATCATTTTGAAGATACACATTTGTATAGCAATTTAAGATTATTAATCAGTTAAACAGCAAATTATAAGTTTATTTTAGTGACAGTGCTTAAACTAATTGAAGAAAATCATAGAATCAATACAGGAATCCTTTTAGATATATCAAAACCAACACAGAAAAAACTAGATCTAAATAAAAATCAACGACAATGTATGCAGTAACTATCACTGAGAAAACCGTAAATAATCTAAAGAAAACAAGAAAGGTACGAAGAATCAAGATCCAAGATTTTTCTAGAATTAAAGGCTGATAAAACTGATTCAAATCACAGATGCTTAACAGAGAAAAAAGAAACAACATTTCCTTGTTTATGATAAGAGGATCTAATCAATAAGGACATGTGAGAGAAAAGGAGAACATCGTGAATCGAACCTGAAGAGAGGCGCTAAAACCCTAGCCGCGAGAGAGGAGAAGCAGGCTAGTACAAGAACAGGCAGTGAGCGAGGGATAAGCAAAGGGGTTTGTAGACGTATTTATAGTACCCTGGTGATATTTCTGTTTCCTAAAATGACCTCGTTGTGAAATTTAATCCACGTCATGTCCTCGCATGCACTGGTAATTACCGTAATTTGGCAGCATTCCGAGAACGCTTTTAACTAGCCTTCCCATTTTTTGAATTGGAAATAAAACAAAATAATAATCGGTAAAATTGTATTGAAGATGCCGTGTTTTATTTGGTTGGCTGATTTTATTTTAATAGTAATAATAAAGAGAATAAATTAGAAAAAATGGGATGCCCGTAGAGAAAGAGAGTTACTGGGATTGGAATGAAGAAGATACTATTTGTGTAATAATAATTGTTTTTAAAAATATTGTTTTGTTTAAAAATATTATTATAAAAATATTATTATTATAAAAATAATATTATTATTTTTTATATTAACATATTAAAAAATAAATTAAATAAATTTTATTGTAATTTTGGTACAACAATGCCCCAAAAAATATCTGAATAGGTGAGGAAGTAAATAAATCTTAATTATAATTGCCTTCTCTTATATAAAATGGACCACTTCAAATAAATAAATAAAAACACAAATGTCGAATTTGTCTGTGTGTGGGGGGGGGGGGGGTAAGTTTTGATGATTTAATCAGTGTTTTTTTTGGAGAAACAAATATATCAATTACAATGTCTTGTATTCTATATTCGAGGTTATAAAAAGCTGGGAGAATATGAGATAAATAGTTAATAAATCTATGCACAACAATAAGTAATTATCCTAGACAGTAAAGGTACAGGATTCAATTTAAATTTGTTTGGAAATACTGTTGAAATTGTATTTTCTTAAATTTAAAAAAAAATCTAAAAATTATTTTCTTAATATTTTTAAAAAATTTTGATATAATAATCTTAAAAATAATTTTTTAAAAAATAAAAAATATTATTTAATATATTTTTAAATAAAAAATACTTTAAACTACTCTAACCATCTCTAACAATTTAAAAACTGTTTAGTTGCATGTCAAGGCCTTCCTCGTAGGCTTGGGAGCATTATAAGTAAATATTAAAGCCGATCCTGATCCAGTGCAGGAACCAAGCTAGCATTTAATTATTCCAAAATAGCAGAGATGGAGATAACGAAGAAAAGATAAAAATAAAACTGTGTCGGTAAATGATATATAAAATAAAATAATTGTTTATAAAGTGTTTGATTATAGTTAATATTACAGAATAAAATACATATAAAAAATATTTTACTCTTAGTATATATTATTGTAAAACTTATATATTTAAACAAAACAATGAGATTTTTATTTACTTGATAAAATTAATAATATTATAATAACTTTAATTATAAAACCATGATTAACTTTACAGGTTGACCCAGGACTTGAACTAGTTCAAGTTTTAAAAAAACAGGGGAAGAACTGACTCGACCTAACTTGATCAAAAACTCAAGTCAACTTAAAATAAAACACAGCTTAAAAAACTATTGAATTTTTTTTTTTTGTCAAAACAAGGTTACTGTGATTGTTTTTTTGAAAAAAAAAATAGATCAACCAAATTGGCCCCTTTACCTGTGACATGAACATTGTCTCAAGTTAACTCTTGTGTTGGATTTTCAATATATAATAATAACTACTTTTATCTATATGTTGAATCATGTTAACCCGTATTAACCTTTTTGGGCCATGACTCGATCGATCCCCGTGTCGGTTTTAAAAACTATGATAATAATAATTTTTATCTTTATATTGATTCGGACCAACACATGTTAACCATCATGATTCGTAACTCGAGTCTTGCTCTAAGTTGACCCCCAATACAAGTTTTTAAACTACAACAATAACTACTTTAATTTTTATGTTGATCCTGGTCAGCCTAGATTTGCTCTACAAACAGGTGATCAGAGTCTTACTCGTGGTCAAACTCTAATTTATGTTTTAAAATTATAACAATAATAATTATTATTATTATATTAAATTGGGTCAACAATCAACTCTACTAATGATTTAGGCATTGCCCCAAGTCGGCTCCATATAAAGTTTAAAACAATGATAATCATTATTTTTATTTTTATATTGACTCAGGTCTACCCAGTCCATAACCCAAACCATGACCAGTGATTAACGCTTTATTCTAATTTGACTTATAAATCGAGTTTTAAAATTATAATAGTAATTATTTATTAATCTTTTGTGTCATGGTTGGACAGATATAAAATTGAAAGTTTTTTATAATAAAATTTTAAAAATAAAAAATATTGCTCTTTTTTTAATATTCTCTCTATACCTTATATTTTAAAATAATATAAATTTATTTCAAAATATATTTATTTTCCTATCCCATACAAGATAAAGTGTTTTGCGGCGACTTCTAGAATCCGACACTGCTTGACGCGTAAGGGGATAAATATTGGATTCCTGACATCCCATGTCCGAGAATCACAAGGAAATCATTCAAGGTAGACTTTGTGATTTAATTTATTTTTTAAAATATTATTTAAACTGTTTTTCTGTTTGAATTTTTTTTTTAAATATGTTAATATAAAAAATAAAAAAAATATTATTTTAATAAATTTTTTTATTTAAAAAAAACTATATCAAATCATCAAACTCGCATCAAATTAAATAAAATACATCTTCAATCAACTTATATACAATAAATAATATTTTTTTTCAGACAGACAACAACAAAAAAAAAAATCCACCTTGGTGTTGCATCTGTAAGTTTAAAAGCTATTTAATTGTGCTCTATTTCTCCCCTCAAAAATCGGTACACTCCACAGATGAAATGAGATAATCCTATAATTATCCAATATATCTAACAAGATGAACTAAGCTTCAATCGAGGACGAAGACTTCTCCTTGGTATTTCGAAAAGATACCACATGCATCAAGTGAAGACAGATCTATTCCACTTCGATTTGAAAGAACATTAATGTTTTTTTTTTAATAAGATGGTATTTCATGGTGACTTGGATTCTATACGGAACATTCGACCATCCATCGTCGACCCATATAAAGCAGGGTCGGGTCAAGTGGAAGGTTTCCATCGGGCAACCACTCTACAAGGCAATCCGTCTTTTTTATGTAACCATGGAGCTTCTTTTTTGAAATTAAAAGGGAACTAGCTTTTACCAGTTATTATATTTTATATTCATTCTTCAATTTATTCCTGAATATAGTATCATTTTGTAGGATATTTTTATCTAAAGTAATAAAAATACCTTCACATTAAAAATCCAAACCCAACCTAATTGTTTTTTAGAAAATAACAGAATAACACCGCATGGATACTTTTATCAAGTGACGTGTAGTTTGAGTTTTTTTAAGGGAGCATATTTCTCTCAGATTTGTGTAAAAATATTTATCAAAATGATAGATTAAAAAATGATAAAGAAAAAAATATAATGACAGTTTGATAGCAATTGACTGTAGAGATATATTGAAGATTAAACTTAAATTATAAGTACAAATTAAACTAATATTCCAAATTAAAAAGCAAGAGGCCCATTTTTTTTTGTAGCATTCTAAAAAGACGAATTGCGTAAAATGCACCAAGCCATGGATATATATCATGATATCCTTCACGAGTGGATAATCTCCTAAAAGCCGCTGGCATAGGAGAAGCCGCTGTGCTCTGTTTTAATCACCTTGCCTTTTAATAATGTTTGAAAAATCCAAGTAGTTGAACTTATTGTTTATATTCGAAAATAATAGTTACACGAGTTTTTTAAAATTATATAAGATTTTTATCTAAAAATATTTTTAGCTTTAAATTTTCTTTATTCTCATCTAAATAAAAAGTTTCATAGACATATATATTTTCATAGTAAAATGAAAATAGAATTTATTCTTTATTTTTTCCTTTTTATTCACTTGAATCTCTTTCATTTTGTCGATTTTGTGAGGATTCTACAGTTGTTCTGAAATGAAGGAAGAAGACGTATCTTTTTCGGCGGATCCCTCTTGTTCATGTTTACTCCCTTTAATTTCAAGAGTTATTTTTATTTCTACATCTATAATAATCAGTTAATCAGTAAATTTTAGAAATCAATGACATCCAAGTCCACTCTTCTTAACCTCCTGCGGTACTTTGAACTCATGATCCATTTTATTTAGATCTATCACCTTTATTTATTTTCGTGTTTATTCAGGAGCTGCCGATCTTAAACTCCCTACAATGGCCGTCGTTGACTGTGTAAGAGACTACACAACAAGTAGCTCAAAATCAAGCAACTTGAAAACGGAAACATGTAAAAACAACGAGTTTGTGCACCTTCTGTGAACATCCAAGTATACAGTCTCAAGATTCGAATTTTTCCTGCGTGATAAATTTTTCGACTTAGCTTGTCGCCTACTTCCCCTATTCGGGTGACCATTTGAATTCAGCTCGGGATACCAAGCTATCATCATAACGTATTATAAATTATTTAAAGCAAATTAATTTGGCGATAAATGACCTCGTTTCAAAATAGCCGGGAATATTTTCGTTCCAAGTTCCAACAAAGACGTTCACAAGATAATAGTTAACGGCCAGGATTCACATTGCGCGAGATCGACCATCGCAAACAAAGGGAGATATTGATGTGATTCAGAGGGGGGCACCCAACAGCTATATCAACTCGCCAGCTGTAGAAAGCATTACAAATCGTGGCAGCACGTATACGAGGTAAGTTTATAATCCTGAAGTACCATGTAAACCAAAAAGAAAGATCCATAAGACGAAACATGAAGAGCCTGTAAACTACAGATTAAAAATGAGTAAACAGAACACTACAGAATCAAAGCATAAAACACGATACAAGTTCTTAGTATCCAAATTTTCAAGACCTAAATTTCACGAGAAGCTCATGAAAAATTATCTCCAAAATTTTAACTTGCGAGACAAAAAGAAAATGCTGGAAAAATATTAAAACTAGAATCACGGCATCACTGCCGCCAATCAAGAGCCCAATTCTCTCAACTGCCTTTCGGAAGACGTAAAACTACAATTCTCATCCAACATAGCTGATGGAAAATTATCATCAACACGCAGGGCTCACTTGCCACCCTTCTTGGCAGCGGATTTGGTCACCTTAGCACTAGAAGCATCCTTCTTCTCCACGCTCTTGATCACTCCCACAGCAACAGTCTGTCGCATATCCCTCACGGCAAAACGACCAAGTGGGGGATACTCTGAGAAAGTCTCCACCACCATGGGCTTCGTGGGAATCATCTTAATCATTCCAGCATCACCGTTCTTCAGAAATTTAGGTTCCTTCTCCAACTCCTTGCCAGATCGCCTGTCAATCTTGGTGAGGATCTCAGCAAATTTGACAGCAATGTGACAGGTGTGGCAGTCAAGAACAGGGGCATATCCGTTTCCAATCTGTCCAGGATGGTTCATGATGATCACCTGGGAGGTGAAGTTCGCAGCCTCCTTGGCGGGATCATCCTTCGAGTTTGAGGCAACAAAACCACGCTTCAGATCCTTCACGGCAACATTCTTAACATTAAATCCAACATTGTCACCAGGAAGAGCCTCTTGGAGTGCTTCGTGGTGCATCTCAACAGACTTAACTTCAGTAGTTAGTCCAGTTGGCCCAAAAGTGACAACCGTACCAGGCTTGATGACACCAGTTTCCACACGACCCACTGGCACCGTTCCAATACCACCAATCTTGTAGACATCCTGAAGTGGGAGACGGAGGGGCTTGTCTGAGGGCCTCTTTGGCTCGTTGATCTGGTCAAGAGCCTCAAGGAGAGTTGGTCCCTTGTACCAGTCAAGGTTGGTGGACCTCTCAATCATGTTGTCACCCTCGAAACCAGAGATGGGGACGAATGGGATTTTGTCAGGGTTGTACCCAACCTTCTTCAAATAGGATGACACTTCCTTGATAATTTCATCATACCTTGCCTTGGAGTATTTTGGTGTGGTGGCATCCATCTGTGATAAGCATAACAAATTTACTTTAGTTTCAAGAAACTAAAGCTTCCAAATTCCAGAATTCCACAAACAAAATTCTAAAGCAAGGTAGAATAAGGAAAATGAAATGACTGGTGTAACTTGAAATGCACACGAGCATACCTTGTTACAGCAGCAGATCATTTGCTTGACACCAAGAGTGAAGGCAAGAAGAGCATGCTCACGGGTCTGACCATCCTTGGAGATACCAGCCTCAAAACCACCAGTGGTAGAGTCAATGATGAGGACTGCACAGTCAGCCTGGGAGGTTCCGGTAATCATGTTCTTGATAAAGTCACGATGTCCAGGAGCATCGATGACAGTGCAGTAGTACCTGGTGGTCTCAAACTTCCACAGAGCAATATCAATGGTAATACCACGTTCACGCTCAGCCTTGAGCTTGTCAAGAACCCAAGCATACTTGAATGACCTCTTGTTCATCTCAGCAGCTTCCTTCTCGAACCTCTCGATGACACGCTTGTCAATACCTCCAAGCTTGTAGATCAAGTGACCAGTGGTGGTCGACTTTCCAGAGTCGACATGGCCAATGACCACGATGTTGATGTGCGACTTCTCTTTACCCATTATGAACTGTTATACATAAAAAATAAACGTTAAAAGAGAAGGCACCATAAAATCAACTACAAAGTTAAATTAACAAGGCACTAAGAGCATAAACCAATAATAAAATAAACATGAAAATAACATTTACAGAGTTAGAACAAGAAGATCAAAAACCAGAGTTTCACCAAATTAATAGATCTGAATAAAAATCGAGGAAAACGAAATAAACCAAAATCAAGGAATATTTCTCTTATTAAAGATCATAATCACGGCGATTCATTTCTTAGATCTATATATCTGTCAAACAAGAAAAAATCTCATGTAACATGAATAGGTCAAAAAAGGATTAAAAATGGACTGTCCACGAAGTTTCAAACTTAAAACTCAACACTGAAACTGAAAAACACATAATAGGAAGACATAAATTAAGAAATCAACATAAATCTTAATAAGAAGACAGTAATCAACAAGAAATGATAATGCAATCCTTATGAAAACGATATTAGGAAACAGATAGGTGAAAGGGATCGAAGATTCTTACCTGGAGAGATTTTTTATTAAACCCTAGCCGCGAAGGAAGATACCAGAGGAAGGAGTGAGGGGAGCTGGGTTAGGGTTTGTGGTATTTATATTACAAATGTTATAGTTTTAAATCCCAAAATGTCCTCGTTTTTCATTTAGACTCCCTAAAATATCCTTCCGTTGCTTTTTCAACGAAGTCATATCTGAGACGCAGAAATGCACGTTTATATTTAGCAAGTTAATCATTGCCTCAGTTTTGTTTCACGCGCTATAGAAATGCGTGAGAGTGTTTGAGTCCACTTTCCAGTTGAAGGATGCGATAGGGTGTCGTGTCGTGTCGTGGTGAAAAATTAGAGAGAGACTTGCTGCCAAAAGGCAGACAGGCACAGCTGTTCCGTTCCAGGCTTGATGTGGGATTTTATTTCTTATGGGCTAGACTTGCTTTCTAGGTTGAAAAATAATGTGGTCCATTGGGCCTTTTTGGGTCAGGAAAGCCTTTAAGCTTCATCCTCTTGTCTTGGTAGGATAAATTTTGAAAAAGACAAAAGTTATTTTTTGTATTATCTAAAAATACACTAAACAACTTCTTCAATTTTTCGAATCTTTCGTGGCTTCCAAGGTTGATTTAAAAATATTTACAACAGTTAAATCCACGATAAGTATGTAATTAACTGAATTAATCATATGATGTTGGGTGGAAAACTCTATACTAATTGCTAGGCTGTTCAACTTCAGGGGTTTGTGGTAAAATCCAAATTCCGTGCTTCATCACTGTAAATAAGATATTGTTTGATAGACTGAACAAAAAAATTGTGAAGTTGTTTAGTGTATTTTTAGATAATACAAAAAATAACTTTTGTCTTTTTCAAAATTTATCCTACAAGAGATATCACCAATTTATCTAATCATCAACATAGCAATTAATTTAATTGATTCAAGTCAATTTAAAAATAAAAATAATTGCTATTATAATTTTAAATTTTAATTAAAGGCAAAATCATGGTCGTGAGCCGAGTTAACCATTATCCTGATAAACATAAAGATACAAATAATTATTATTATAATTTAAAAACTTGATTTAAGACCTGGTTCGGGTTACGAGTTTAAACCATTAACCCGAGTTAATAAAATGATATAAATAATTATTATAGTTTTAAAAACAATTTGGGGTCATGAGCTAAGTTAACCATTAACCACGGTCAGTCTAGGGATTAAAATAATAATTATTATAATTTTAAATTCGACTTCAGAGTCGATCTTAGGCTAGGATTGGGTCACATGTCAAGTTGATCATTTACCTGAGTTGATGCAAGGATAAAAATAATTATTATCATAAGTTTTAAATTCGATTCAGATGTCGATCCAAGGCCAGTCTCGAGTTACATGCTGGGTTGATCATTGGCTTAGGTTTGCATAATGATAAAAAATATTGTTATTATAGTTTTAAAAACTCGACTTGGAAGTCAACTTGAAAATAAGTCAAGGTAGATTACTTATCCAATCAACACAAAAATAAAAATGGTTATTATTATAATTTTAAAATTCGAATTTAGAGGTCAATCAAAGGTTAGACTCGGGTCATGGGCCAGGTTAACCATTGACCCAATCAATGTATTAGTAAAAATCTTTATTGTCATAATTTAAAAACCCAATTAAGAGGTCGGACCAGAGCAAGACTCAAATCATGGGTCGAGATGATTAACTTGGGCTGATTCAAAACAATGCAAAAATAAAAATGATTATTATTACAGTTTTAAAATTCAACTCACAGATCAACTTGAGGTAAAGCTCGAGACGTGATTTGGAAGGTTCAACTTAGGTTGACTTAAATTAAAAAATTAATAATTTTATTTTGATAAAAAAAATAAAAAAAAATAAAAATAAAATTTGAATTGCGTTTTATTTCGTATTGACCCAAGTTTTAATTGATTGAATCAGACCAATTTTTTTTTAAAACTTGGATTTTCCTTGAGTTGACCAAGTCACTTCTAATGTGCAGTGTCCACAAAACATAAAAATAAAACAAATTATTTAATCTAATCCAAAATACATTAAACACAAAACAAACAATTATTTATTCAATTGTATTTCCAATTCTATTCGGTCTAATCAATATTACCCAGCATTACAAGTACTACCTAAATGAGGTGATGGATAACAATCAATTTTACATGCTAAATCTTCTCTCTCCCTATTCAAACTATTTAATACCCCCATTTTGTCCCCTCAACTTCGATCGGTCTTCATGTTATCACACAGGTGAAGCCCTGATCACGAGAGCCATTGATTGCACCGACAGTTCAAAACATTATCAATTCGTCATATAGACACGTGTATCCATTCCCGGTCGATGTTGACCAGCGAATACAAAGATGTTTTATTCTTGAGCCATAACCCTTTTTATCTCGTAAATTAATGATATGTACGTCCCTCCACTCCCTCGTAGCAATGAAGTCATGAACTTTCTGCTGGTGAAGACAACCCCACTCACCATTTCCACTTCAATTGCATGACGCAGTTCATAGCAAGGCGAGAGAGAGATAAAAATAAAATAAAAAAAAACAAACAGTTCTCAAACTCGGTAGACATAAATGCACTCCCATACGAAACATTAAGTTAAATCAATTGAAGAAAAGATAAAACACATTTCTGCAACAAAACACAGTTCTTTTGAAGGGGGGTCTAAAACATTTCCGCTAAACAGCCGCCTCCTACATCTTGAACCTTAAGCCATAATCTTGGCGGACCTCACGTAGAGGCTATCAACAACCTTGCCAACATTGGAAATGGTCTCCAACGTAGCTGGGTAGATCACATCTGTTTTTGGATCATCAAAAATGACGAGGCATCCAGCACCCTGGTCTAAAGTCCCAGCAAATTTTTTATCCAGAATCATCTGAGATAGTTTCTTTTCCACGTGATCTATGGGCAGTTCAATCAGATCTGCAATGTGAGCAATCTCAACCCTCGAGAATGGCTCGATCAACCTGCAAAGGTTCTGCTCTAGTAAAGTGTCATATAGGGATGAGAGATGCCTATGAACAATTGGGTCTTCCTCTAGTTGAGCTTTAAAATCCCGAAGTGCAGTCTCAAAGAGCTTTAAGGAGCGTTTCGAATGAGCATCAGCAACAGCTTTCATTGCATCCAGCTCAGGCCCCACATACTGTAGCCCTGCTTTGGATGATATTATTCCTGCAACATCATCAGCTTGGCTCACCATTATTTTGCACAGCAACATATACTTGAGGCTAAATACTGCTCGGGGATCTTCAAGAGCATTGAAAGCTTCAAATGCCTCGAAGAAGTAGCTGTAACCAGTTTTGTAATCCTTCTCTTCTGCATGAAGGATCCCGCTCTGCAAATCTATAGTACCCTGTTGAGCTGGTGGCACATAAATTGCATTGGCTGCTGTTCTTGCTGCCGTTAGTGCAGCCTTGGCTTTAGGGAGGTTTCTTAGAGAAAAGTGGAGCTTACTCTCCAGCAAGTCTATGTCCACAAGAAGAAGCTTGTCATCCAATCTTCTCACCTCCTTGATCAGGCCAGAAAGCAGGTTTAATGCTTCTGAATACTCTTTACTTTCCATCAAAAGGGCTGCCAGTCTTGCTTCAACTCGCTGCCGAAGAAAAGTTCGCTTCTCAGCACGGGTCCACAGCACCATCTCTTTGCACAGAGAAATCTGGAGATCAGAAGTGCCTGGTATTTTAGCTACCGCATCAATTATCCCACGAACAATTTTTGCAGTTTTTGCCTTGGGAATCAAAGCAAAAAAGGGCCTCAACTGGGTCAGAAGGCTTCGAAGCTCCTCTGCCCGGTTCTCCTGTCTAAGAAGATCTGAGAGATTCGTGATGGACTGTTCCTTAATCCTGAGGGATTCAGGAGAAGATGATGGGCTCTCTAGTATGCGGTAAAAGATTGAAATGGATTCAGATGGATTTTTCGCCTCTAAAGCCTGAGCAATTGAATCTGTAGTTGCAGGGAGATACGAGGTTGACATGGTGAATGTTTGAAATATCAAATTCCTGCAAAATGAAAATTTATTTGATACACGCCCTTGCCTCGAGCAATGAAAAAACGATGGTAAGGAATAAAAGTGTGCATATGCCCCAAGAAGAACTGCTTGCAAGATTTCCATCTAGAGTCTAGACAACAACATGTAGTGAATACAAAGGAAAGATTCCTGGCAGTAGCTACCTATACTAACAACATAATAATGTTAAGATCTTTTGCTGCACCAGATTCTGATTATTGTCTCCGTTAGAACCAATAACATCAGAGCTCACAGCACTATTTCATCCCACAAAACAGAGAGAAAAACCAACAAAACCAACAAAATCATTATTTTTAAAAACCACTGATCTTAAGCAGCCAACTTTTAACACTCAATGGGTATCAAAATTTACCAAATTAGTATCCTTGGTTTCTTTTATATGGAATCCTTAATTATTGTCTTACATTATCTTTGGCTTTTTTAGACAGAGTATTCATATAATTCTACACAAATTATACTTGGAGGTTTTCTCAATCAGGCTACCAAAAACAATATAGAGAAACAGATAGACTAACTAGCTGAAAAAACAACAATATCACTGATCTTAAACAGGCAACTTAAAGTCAATGAGAGAAAAACCAACAACATCATGAAATCACTATTTTTGAAAAGCACTGATTTAAAAAAGCCAACTTCAAAACTCAATGGGTGTCAATGAACACAAATTATACTTGGAAGTTTTCACAATTAGGCTAACAAAAACAATATAGAGAAACAGATAGACTAACTAGCTTAAAAACTAGGATGGTTGGCAGTATTTCCAGGGAAATAAAAACTCATGTTCATTGAGGCTGTTACTATTCCACACCTGGGGGCATATGAGGATAGCACAGCATTCCAAGAGAGATGAGTAGCAGATGCTACTGTTAGAGTTAAAGTGCTTAAGATGATACACGCATGGTTATCAAACTTGCAATTTAAAAGCAGGTTAAACAACTCAACGAACAAATATTGGACCCACATAAAATCATGCAGCGATTATGCCTCAGCAAGATGGGATGGTGGAAATCACTTTTTTATCATGTTTTCACTAATTCTAAATTTGCAACTTCTCATTAAGGGAGACATGCAGCAGTACTTTCACTCCTGATGTAGTGGCTAGGCTTTCCAAATGTGAGAATGTGTGGCGATGAATGTGCCATGTTACCCACTTTTAATAAAATCATAAAGCAAGCATTAAAGGGAAGCTCAATCACTTCCTGACATTTATTTTTTCTCCCTCCACTCTGTTTTCCATCAATCCTAAATGAAACCTGAAATTATGCACTACATGTCCCCTACAGATGAATCTCAAATACAGGCTTTAACCAACCAAACCCTAGTTCCCCCAATAGCTCGACAAATAACAATTTAATTAATCAACCAACTTAAAATTCCAGTCTGCAATAATCAAAGCACTCGTCACCCTAATAGGTCAAGACTAAAGCCCTACATTCAGTAGAGATGACAAAGGAGCAAAAAACACCGTAAATGTCTAGCAGACTGGTTTGGTTGAGCCAAGTATCCAGCCAAGTACTACTAATGGAAGCGTTAAGCTAACTATAGGCACACTTAAACTGTCAGTGTCTAATCAACACAAGACTGTCGTCAATTAATACTGAAACCAAGCCCCTGTACTGCACAAACAAAAATGTTAACAGTTTTGATGCAGATCCAAAAAATTGAAAGCCAATGAAAATACGAAACTACTCGGAAAAAAAGTTCAATCCTCATCCGGACCGCATTTAGAAGGTAACCTAATTCGTGCAAAAATCAGAGACACAGCAAGAACAAGTTCATAGATTGAAATGATTGATGCAAAGAGAGAAACCACGTAGATTGTAAGAAGTGGAACGTACCTGTGAACAGAAACGACCGAGCTTGCTGCTGGAGTAGATCGCGTCCGTCTGCTTTTCCTGCCTGTGTTTAAGAGCCAAGTTAAGTCTTTGGTGTTTTTTTATTATGTGCCCCTTTATTTGGGATGACTTGTTGCGTGGGCAAACTCTTCAGCTGTACTTGGACCTGAAGCCCAAGAATTTTTCAGGCCCGTTGTAAACAAGAGGTTCCGATTCGTTGTCAACACGAGCAAATTGCAATAATTTGAGAATGTATAAAAACCGGGTTTACAAGCTCAAGTGTCCCTCAACTTTCTTAATTTGTTTAATGTGGCCCTCTATCAAATAGTTTTTTTAACGAGGCCCTTCTATTTGTGCATGGTTACTCCAGGCACCAACAACAAACTACTTCACACTTAAAATCAGCATTAAAACCGAAAAGCATATAACAAATCTTCGATTAATAAGAAGTAAAAAAAAAAAAAAAATTTAATTAGACAACGGTAATTAACTAAATAAATGTTCTATTTATACTTTCAGGTTCTCTCTCTCTCGGTATTTATGCAATTTTTTCCTTTCCTAATTTTCTTGACAGCGACACTGATTAACCGAGAAAACCTCCAGGGTACTCCCCAAACCCGGTCAAATTCAGTCGCATGGACAAATTACAACTGTTTGGAAAACCAGACACTGCAGAGAGAGAGAGAGAGAGAGAAATAAGCTTCGAAATCGTATCTACAGCTACAAAGATTGTTCTGCAGCGCATAGGCATGCCATCGCAACAATCAAACACAAAGAAAGAACATCCCAAAAAATAACACAAACCAACCTCGATGGTTATCGAAAACTAGTGGCTTCGAGAAGATGCGTTACAATTTTATCTTGCCAAAAATTCAGCTATTTAAGAAGAGGTTAGAAGGAGCTACCGAACACTCCAGCTCTACATGTCATTGTTCGGCCTATAGCATTTCATAATCTCCATCTGCGCCACTGTTTCATATCACAAGCATCGTCATATGATGAAGAAAATAGCTGAATCATGGACGTTGCATAATTCACCACCTTGAATCTACCATATATGTGTGTGTGTGTGTGTTTTCTTTTTGCAAGGCACACGACTGGTATTTACCCCCTTTTGCCATCTCTCCGTGCTCAACCTCAAAACTACCAGAGATATATCATCTGAATGCCCAACTTGTCTGCATTTTTTTATCAAACAAGCAATTTAAATTTGATGATCTGATAAATATCCATGACGGCAAAATTCACTTATCAAAGCATCCCCTAGGTAAGATGTTAGAACAAAATCACCACAAATCATATTAAGGGCCACCGGCTTCCTCCGACAAAATCCCATACAGGCCTACAACTGACTCTTCAAAAAAGCACACCTGTTAGCCATGCAATGAACCGGCCTCTTTCACTGTTCAATGCAGTCTGCTTGCTTGCTGTTGGGTTCAGTGATAACCTGGAATCATATTGCATGCCTTCCAGTGTTGCAACGTAGCAGTTCCCAAATATGGAAATCAAATCTAACCAATTCAAGCAATGAAGGGCAATCTGCCTCACTTTCTTTTGGTTATTCATCTCCTTCCACTTTCATCTGGAGATCAATGTAAGTTTTTTGCTGCACAACTTCTATCCCATTTTTTCACCCTATCAACATGGTAAAGCAATAAATGTTTTCCCCTCGGCGACTCATCATCCTGTCTTATCCCATGGCTTCACTGGTTGCCACAAACAGAGAACATCCATCCTGTCTGTAACTCCCTGAAAGAGAGCAGATTTATTGTTTTACATTTTCTGTCAAAGAAGGCTGCCAATGACGTCTAGGATTAACAAACACTGAGAGACATGCAATTTTCATCACCTTTTTCAGACTGATAATAGCAGTTAAAGAACTCACAAAGACAAAATAGTCTCTGGACCTGACAAATCTTCGACGCCAAGATCGAATAATGGATCAAAATAGGGTACCTAAAAGCAGAGGGAGAAGGGGGGCAGGGGACGGATAGCATAAGATACTCTGTATAAACTTCTTTTTTCTACTATTATGTTAGCACCAGCAACAGATTCAATCTCATCACATATAGGTTTCTTATTCAATACAATTTCAAAACTATTGCTGGTTGTCAGAAGCGTATCTATGACGTGCCTCGAGCTTCAGTCATTTTCTCAAAATGTCAATATTCTATTCATCTTTGGACAAGGTTATCATCAGAGGACTACAGCTGAAAGATAACATGAAAACACAGAAATTCTAGTAAAAGAACAATAAATAAATGGAAGCACGCTCCGTTTCAAAATTCTCATAATCAATTTTTCTTCGGCTGTATTAGCCGTTCTATTGTAAAATCTTTTACCTAGCATTACAGATCTTTGATTTTAGTATCTATGAAGTATAATACTTTGACCCAATATTAAGCTTATAACACGTACACACCACACGTGTTCACATATTAACATACGCAGAGGCAGAGGCACGTGTGTATAAAATAATCTAACATACATGTGTGTAAGTGTGCACACACAACCACGAAACAAAAGCATCTACATTATAGCTCACAGAATTATATGGCATGCACGAAGTTGACACAATTGATGCCATAATCCTGATTTAGACCAAAATGCATCTACAAGAGGGGAAAGTGATCAAGCTCATAGATTAGTAACTGGTTTTAAAAGTCTAGTTAATGATCTCCCATGAAACTTCAAGAACGAGCTTGATTGCAGATAGGGCACCAGATGAGATCCCATGACCTGATCTTAAAATATGCTAACAATATCATTGGCAAAAAAAAAAAAAAAACGATGAGAATCCCCATGTGAGCACTTTTCAATTGTCGCATTCAATTATGATTTAACAAATTGGCATAGATACCAATTCAGGACCCTAAAGAAATCAAAGATAAGATTTCCTTGCAATAATCATTACGCCCTCTAAGATACATCTTTGAAACAAATTTGTAAAAGAGAAAATTATAGAAACATATTAATCTTTATTATGAAGGGTTTTTGGACCACCCTGCAACTACAAAACATATTAATCTTTATGCCAATAAGTTTATTTTAAAAATGAAAGTTCAATGGTAAAGATATTTCCCATTAAACATGTTGAAAAAAAAAAATTAAGGGCTTGTAATTTTTGGTTTTATATTTGAGTTGATTTTAAGATTGATTGTAAAATACTTTACGGTAATAGATAGTTTTTAAAATCTTTTTAATTATTTTTAAAAAAAATTAAATTTTTTTTTATTTTTTTCAAATTAATATTTTTTGATGTTTTTAAACTATTTTGATGTGTTGTTATTAAAAATAAATTTAAAAAATAAAAAATTATTCAAGTTTTTAATCAAATTATTATTTTAGTTGTTATTATTTTAATATATTTTAAAGTGAAAAATATATTGATAAGTAACTTAACTTCATTTTCATATAATTTTAGCTGTTTTAGGTAAAAAAAAAACTGAAAATTATTTTCAGGGTTTAGAAATCTAACTTTCATTTTTTTTCCTGATCACCAGAGGTGATCGAATGTGACAATTGATGGTATATTATACGTCCACGTATACAACATGTTGTTCGCTCAGTTAGAAATAATAAAAAAACAATTCAGTGGTTGAATTGTCGTCTATCTATTTTAAAATAACAAGAAAACCATGCGCGTACAGGCTTTTACTTTTTAGGCCAAGGGCAACGACCTTTGATCCCTTTCATTTCTTTGATGCACATTGTGTTCTTTTTGTACTGAATGTTTTCTGCTAATTATTCATAGTCATTCTCTTTTATCTTCCATTAATATCTCCATTTAACTTTTACACACTCGATGCTACAATTATCTTATGATACAGGGGACTAACGTGCAACCACTGCATCAGAATTCTGCAAGCCCACAACTTATTCAATCAAGAAAAGAAAGATGGGAACCATCTAGTTGGTGGTCCAGCGATAAAAACTTGGAATCAAAAGATTTGTTTTTTATGTGGTCTCAGGTTCAATCCCTAGATTGTTCATATGATGGCCACTAGAGACTTACATGGTCATTAACTTCAGGGCCCGTGAGATTAGTCGAGGTGCGCGTAAGCTGACCCGAACACCCATGTTAATTAAAAAAAAAAAAAAGAAAGATGGGGTGCGCGTAAGCTGGCCCGGACATCCAGGGTCATCAAAAAAAAAATTGAAATTCAAAACACTGAAAGTTTATATGGTTATTAAATTTAGAATTTATAGGATTAGTCAAGGTATATATAAGTTAGTCTGAACACCAAAAAAAAAAGAAGTTAAACCATCTAGAAGGTGGTCCAGTAATAAAAGCTTGGGATTAAGAGGTTTGCTCCTTTTATGATCTCAAGTTCGAGCCTTGTGGTTCCTCATATAATGACTACTTGAAACTTACATGGTCGTTAACTTCAGGGCCCGTGAGATTAGTCGAGGTACGTTTAAGCTGGCCCTGACACCCAACATTAATAAAAAAAAAGTTGCTCCATAAAACGTGTAATTCAACTGGTTAAATACCGGGTTTGCTTTCTAGATATTATTAGTTTAAGCCTCACAAATTTCAGGGTCATTTAAAGCTTATATAGTCATTAACTTCATGATCCGTAGGATTAATTGAGATACTTGCAAGCTGATCCAGACACTCACATTATTAATAATAATAATAATAATAATAATAATAAAAAAGTTCCTTGCTTCGTTGTCAAGGGTTGCAAGCCTGTTTGCTCATGCCCACTTCATCTATTTTGTTATTATAATATTTATGAAACCATTTGTTGTTACGGGTAACAAATTTATCAACCGCCATGTTCATATCTTCCCAGTAAAACTAAAATTAAAAAGGGCTAGCTTGAATACTTGAAGATGACTCACAACTGTAATTAATGACACGGGACGCTGTTATAACTACATTTACCTCCTTATATATTGCCAATGAATTTTTTGAAAAATCCCACGTATAATTATTTCATCCTCACAAAATTGGTGAATCCTGCAAGCCACTTTACAGCTGTCAAGCAGTCCAGCATTGGTGGTGTTTGTGCAGTTTAACTTATTTTTCAAACCTACTTTTTTTATAAAAACATAATATATTGATGTGTCCTTAGATTTTTTTTTTTAATTTTAATATAAGAATAGCAAAAAAATATTTAATATATTTTTAATTAAAAATCAACATATGTACTCACCAGGGTAAGCAGAAGAGTTGTCGTTTTCGCTAAACCAGGTTACGTTACTTCCGAGGTGGTAATAATCTTGATTCCGCAATTCAAACACAAATACTCCAGCTAGACCACGCCTTACGTGGCTCCTTCTCACCGAATAAAACTGCCCCGTGCTGTTAAAAAAAATAATTGAAAACCAAAAAATTATCTCAAAAACGTTTCTTTCACTCCCAGAGGCCAGAGAGCAACCCCATGGCCCCATTCTAGTCTTTCGCGCCATGGACGACGAGGCAAGCGGTAGAAGAAGAGAGGTGTTGTTCTTGGTGGGTTTTTGGATGCAAGCAAGCAGAGAAATCAATCTGGTTAATGAAATGTCCTTCAATGGTCTCTCGTTCTCCACGAAGCCAAGAACACGAGGGTCGTGATGGTGATGCCTCTTCACTCCCCGTGGATAAAGTCATCATCGACCCTCTTAAAGATCTTAAAGGAAACGATGATGATAACTCTGCTACCGAGGTGAAAAAGATATAATTCTTTCGTTTGGTTTTTTAGATACGTTCAAGTTTATGTCTTCTGGCTTTGTTTTTTTCCTTGCACGATTTTTTTTTCTTTTTTGGTTTGATGGTTTATTTACATTGCGTGGCTTCTTGGGGTTGTCGAATTCTTTTTGTTTTGAATCAAGTTTGTGGTTTTTTTCTCTTTGCTGGCTGGATCTTGTGATGGTCGTTTCTAGGGACTAATTTGTGTGGTTTGGGGTTGTTTTGGTTAAGGGTGATATTGTGCTGCAGCATTATGGGAATGCATGTGATTTTGAGTTGGTTCTTGTTCTGTTTTGTTGGGTTTGCACATTTTACAATTTCTTTTCCTCACTATATTTCATGAGTTATAACTCTTTTATGGAATATAGTATTCCTTTGCAGTTCATGTCATTTTGGTTTTCCTTGTCTGTAGTGTTATGGATTGTGTTGCTAAGGGTTTAATGAATTTTACCAACGAGAATTGAATCTCTTGTTCTCGAACTTAATATTTATGTCCATTTTCTTCTGATTTTCCATTCCAGGAATTGCGGGATCGCAAGTTAGAAATGACGGTTTATTGTTCTAACTCATATAACATTTTCAGTTTTGGCAATTGAACCTGGGAAGCTGAACAAGTTGGTGAAATTTCGTTGTGTTATGGGAAAGCTGTCAGTAGAGGGAAGAATACCGAATGAATTTGACACAAGGCCTCATAGCGCAAACCTTGAGAACCATGGAAAAATCTGCCGTGAAAGGACAAACAAATGGCGTGATCAATAGTAGACAAATAAAGGTTATCTTTGACTTATGGATGTTCAATTCTCTTTGACCTTGCTTTATTTTCCATTTCAGGTTAATTATCGACAATGACATTGGGAATCATAAGAGGCCTATGCCAGGGATGATTATTTTTGGATTCGCTGGACTGTGAACTCCATCAACATACTTGTCATCGTTTTTCACTTGGCTTTATGTGGAGGCACTTTTCTGTTTTGCCATTACTAAATAGATCAGAGATATTTATAACAGGGATTATTCTGTATAATTGTGTTTATACTGGGATAAGAGGAAACTGTCAATCAAGGCATCGTACATGAAAAGGACGAGAAGAGACTGTGGAGATATGGAGGGGATTATGTTTAAGCTCTTTGAAAAGCAACTAATTGGACATTAAGACAGCTGATCCTAGAGACGGACCAATCCGGAGTACGTTTCTTGACCACTAGATTTCTGCATTTGTGTTTATGCTACCTTTTGGATCTTAGTACCACTGTTGTGTTTGTTTTCTATATATTTATAGTGATCAAATCTCTTTATAAGGTAATGTGTTACATTTACAATATCCGAGTCATTGTACATGTATATATTACCAAATGATGCTTCATGAAAGCATCATAACATATTGCTTATAGAAGAATGTATGCTAATATGATTCTGTATCCATCCTATTTGTGCAATAGGATTTCATGACCTATACAATCATGAGTTTGATAAGTCTTGGTACACATGACCTTAAGATCAATACATAATATCTTCTGTATATTTGGATATTTGACTTGATAAGCACTATTTGTTTAAACGTGGGTGTTTATAAGACAAGCTGGGTTGTCATGATTATCTCTTTATTTTTATAGGGTATGTCAAAAAACTATCTCAACTAAAAAACTTAAGCTATTAGATAAAGTTTCAGGATATGATTTATATTATTCTCTAACACACCCCTTTAAGTGAAAGTCTTTTGGGCTTGAAACTTGAACAAGTCCACATTACCTTGTGCTTAATTTTTATCAAATAAATGGGGATGGTAAGATTCGAACTCTTGACCACTTGGTTATCAAAGCTCTGATACCATGTCAAAGAACCATCTCAACCTAAAAGCTTAAGTTGTTAGGTGAGGTCCCAGAATATGATTTATATTATTCTCTAACACACCCCCTCAAGTGAAAGCCCTTTAGGCTTGAAACTTGCACAGGCCTACATTACCTTGTGCTTAATTTTTTTTATCAAATAAATAGGGATGATGAGATTCAAACTCGTGACCGTTTGGTCATCAAGGCTCTGATACTATATCAAAGAACCATCTCAACCCAAAAGCTTAAGTTATTAGATGAAGTTTCAGGATATGATTTATATTATTCTCTAACATGATAAAAGTGTTCTAATTTAATTTTCTCAAAGTAATTTGAAGAAATTCCAACAGTATGCTTACCTGTTACCATGTTTAAACATTACAGGCTTTTACTTCTGTTGGTTTCTGTTAAGAACTCATCCTTGAACACAATGATAATATGAAGCGTTTTGCAGACTCCAAATCTGAGAGGCTGAGAAAGCGATTCGCTCGAATGCAGAGATTGGCCAAGAGCTGACAAATACCTCCTTTTGTTCTCACTTTTCCTCTATTGGGGTCGCAAGTCAAATTACTCCCTAAATTCCTAGCTGTTCAGCTATGAAAAATACCTGGCCCTGCTTCCAACAATTGGCAAAATCTCTTTGAGCCTTTAGTTGAAATGGAAAAATCTCCCACTGATAGTTTCAAACGCGCATGTGCCTTTTTTTGTAACTTGAGTGTTCAAATGGGGATGAACAATCTCTTCATAGAATGGTCGTGACCACATGCTTCATGCTAGTTTACTGCACGAGTACATCCTTTCATCATATGATTTTCTACACCTTGTCCTTTGATTTCAAAGGAAATTATCCAATTCATCAAGGCCTAACTTCCGATTGCTTGGTGTTCTGAGATTTTACATAATATTGTTTCTTGCAGATTAACAATTCTATCTTTTTTAACCCATGTTTCTCTCCACGGGAATTTGAAGCTTTGTTCATCCTCAATACAGAGCTTGTTCCAAAATTCTGAAAAAAAACTATGAATTTGCGTGCTTCTTTTTATTGTTGAACATTTTGAACAGCCCTGGGCAAGAGATATTCCACGAATTGCCACACTAAGGATGACTTTATCATCTTTTAACTCTCTTCTTCCTTCCCCTTTCTGAATTGCAGACAAATAATTTTTTTTGTGACTATTTCAAAAACTTAATCGGCCAAGCTGCCACCAAGATCTTCTTTGGGCTATATGAAATGCTTGATTTTGGATTTCCTGTTGCTATTTTGTCATTATCTATGTTGAATTTTAGTCTAGGAGTATTTCATCCTCTCCTTCTCTGTCTCATTATTACTTCGTCTTTCTGCAGCAATTTGTGAAAGACATGCTTCAGGACCTCTGTGTCTACAACAAGGGTAGTAATCAACAAGGATCATATGAACTGAAGCCGGAGCACAAGAAAGCAAGAGAGGAACCAATGCCTGAAAAGATTATAGTATTGCTGATGAATGACTGCAGAAAGGAACTCTCAGTAATATTAAGTTCTTTCCCCTGAACTACTCTCCTGATGCCTCCTCTTTCTGGTGGAATTGACATGAACGCAGGAGGGAAGGCCGTAAAGGAAATAATCAGCATTTATTCTTTTTAAGTTCCGAGTCTTGGCCTCTAGTTTTCAGATCAGCAGCTGATGGCAGTTTTGTCAATTTTCTGTAGAGACAAACTTGGCCGCATGTTTCATTACTGTTTGGTACTGTGGTTAAACAGTGTTTTACTTTTTATTTTATTTTTTAGCCTTTTTTTTTTAATCATACTCAACTACCCACGTTCTGTCCTCTTCTTTTCTTTTCTTCTTTCATGTCAGACGCTGGCCATACTTAGCTTCTGGATTGTAATATAGGCCCACGTGGTGAATTTGTTAGCACGGTGCCGGTAGTAATGTTTGTCTTTCTCTCATGGATTGCAAAGGTAGATGGTGACGCCAAGCTAAATTATTTATATGGTTTTTAATAGTATTCGTATATTTTTTTTATATGCAATTCAATAGAAAAAAATAATTTAATAATCATTTTTATTTTAATATATTTAATATTAATATTTTTTACTTTCCGATGAAATAGATATCCAAATAAATTATTTAAAAATTTATTAGCTTTAGTGACAGATATGCGATTAAAATAGTGTTTTTTTTAATTTTATATTTTTTTGATTAATTTTTTTATATTTTCAAATTATTTTAATATATTAATTTTTTTAAAAAATAAAAATAAAAAAATTATTATTTTAATATATTTTTAAATAAAAAATATTTTAAACAATATCCACTAAGCTGTAAAGATATTTACCCAGCTAATAAGTCATTTGGAGCTCGTGTGGGGATTTGCCTATAAAAAATATAAAAAAGAAGAAGCTAGTGGAGATTATGGATGGTTAAATGAGTTAAATTAGCGCACACGTGACACAACACGTCAAAATGAGCGTTGAGAATTTCCTTTAAAATCTCAACAACTCCACCACACGCTTCATGCATGGACACTTTTTTTAAAACAATGTTGTACGAACTACGAATATTATTTCCATGGCAGAATAAATTAGGATTAAATAAATAATGTAAAATATTAATTATTAAAATGCACGATTGAAGCTACTTGAAAATCAACTAGAGTTGCATAATTCGTCATTTACCTTGTCACTAACCTCCAGCAAAACCAAGAGCATGGTATCATTTATAGAGCAGTGGTTCTATGATCATGATTTGAAAATTTCAGAATCTATTTCAAAAAATTATAAAGTCTCTAGATTGAAGTAGATTAATTAAAATTCTTTTTTTTTTCAATCACTAATGAATTGTTAAAAAATCATTTTAAATTTACATTGTTTTTTAGCACGATTTAAATTATATATATATATATATATATAAAATAAGTTATTTTACTTATCATATCAAATTTACCTTTTGTTTTTTTGTGCTTTTAAGTTTGAGCCTTATAGTTAATAATATAATAATCATTAGAAATTTATATAATTATTAATTTCAGAGGTTATAAGATTAATTGAAATATATGCAAGCTGGCACAAACAGTAATATTAATTAAAAAAAAAAAGCTTACCTATCACATAATAGTTATATGTTAATTATATATTGATTTCGAATTTATTATGCTGGGAAGATAGAAACAATATTTTCTGATTACGGACCGAAAACAACTAAAGTCAAATATCAAATAAAAATACTTTTTTATATATATAAAAAAACTTGAAAAACTTTTGATTCATCACAGATTTTAGAATGAAACTACTTCAAGAAAGAAAGATAAAAGTTGAAATGTATGGTTGAGGTTAATTGTTAGCCGTGACCTATCATGCATTTTTCTCCATTATAAGTGGAGGAAAATTCACGGTAATAAAAAAGAATCAAGACGCATATTTATTTGATTTTTTAATAAGACGGCTGCTCACTCTCTCCACGAATTCTCCATCTACCATCTTTGACCTCACCAATGACCAAACCATTCCAACCTTGACATTAACAACGCTCTTACATCCAAGACGTGTGTTCACCACGTCGTCGTTTACTCCCTCCTTTATTTCTATGAGACCCCAACTTTGATTCCTTTCTCTGTCTCTTCAATCTCTCAAAACAGAATAACCCTTTTTTCCTCCCTTCTCTGTCTTTTGATTTCTGGGTTTTAACTGTAATATTTGAATAAGAGGTATGGCATCATAAAGTTTTTTGCTTTCTTTCAGTTTTTAGATCTTTGTTCCTTACGGTTTTTTTTTTTTTTTTTTTGCATTGCTCCGTGTTTTGTTTTCTTTCATTTTAATTGAGCTTTGTTGATTTTGGAGGTTTAATAGTTTGCTGAAGTTTGATAATTTAAAGGTTTAAATAAAAAAACACTGATGGGTTTTTCTGGAAGTCAGATGGGTTCCATTATTTTTGGGTGAAGTCAGTTTTTTTTTTTTAATTTTTTTAATGATGAATACTCTGTAGCTCTTGTAATAAAAGCTTTGTGTAGTGATTTGTGGAGCTGTCAGATGATGTAAGGTTTTGTTTAGTTTTATTCTTTTCCATGAGTTATGTTCTGTTTTTACGAATGTAATCGGTTGTAGTGATGAATGTTTGATATGGGATTTTGTTGCTATATAATCGAACTGTATCTATGTGTATATGGTCTTGTTTTTTTTCATGATTTCAAATACTGGATGTCGTTGATGTTTCTCTCTTTGTTAAATTTATAACTGTATCTATGTGTATATGGTCTTGTTTTTTTTCATGATTTCAAATACTGGATGTCATTGATGTTTCTCTCTTTGTTAAATTTTATATTTCGCAGCTAACCTGGTGATTTATTGAATTGTTTGTGTTTACTGGGCACATGATCGTACACTTTGCAATCACAATCTTGTACATTTTTCTTCAGTTTCTGGGGCTGGTTTACAATCTCGATTATTGGTTTATATGATCAATAGTTGCTTTGCGATATTGCTCGTGGTCAATTTTTATTCTAACATTGTTTTGAGAGTTTGATTTCATGTTTAGAGGCATACCCTTTCTAGTTCAGAAGATGATGAAGGCATTTATCTTCATGCTCTTTCCTCTTTTTGTGCAGATAACCTTGATTTCTGACAAAGATGGGCTTTTTCTTCAGAGGTCTAAATGAGGATCTTGCATCTTCTCAACTGGACATCCAAAGGTGTCCCTTTTTGAAAAACATTAATGAGCCTACTAATTTTTCGTTTTCCCCATCCATGCCTTTCCCTATGCCTGTAAGTTTTCTATTTTTTCTCATTTTTGCTTAAATGTAAGCTTCTTCTATATCTGAGTCCTGGTAGGGTATTAGATCAGGTACTGTTTTACTGTTTTATTATACTTTGTGCATTTCTATTAGGAATTCCTTTGAGAACCAAAAGGTTGTATGTTACTTGGAGCTAGCCTGGCTTAGTATGAAACCAATAAATGTAGAACCTGGGCTTGCCTCTCTTACCTTAATCTGATATCATGACCATCTCAATAGTATAATTTTCACTTGGACAATCAGATCCCGACCAACTTAATTGAAATTGGTTGATTGCTCTGGAACATTCGACTAAAATTTTGATCAATCTTTGCCAGGTACGCGCTGGTAAGGGTCCGATTTTTGAAGATGGTCCCAATTTTGATATGACATTTAGGCTATTCCATGGGCATGATGGAGTAGTCCCGCTTTCTGAAAGATCATTCTCACATTCTGAGAAAGTAGAACTTCGGCCTACTGCACCGGAGTTCAATCCTTTAGCTGCAAAGGCAGCCACCATCAGTCTTTCATCCTTTGGAGCTGGGGGACCCTTCAGTTTTGATGCATTTTCTAAGAAGTGGAATAATCAGAAGAAAAACTCCAATCCATCCAAGAAAGAGTCGTCTTCACAGGTAAATGAATGTTGATTTTTAGACTGACAAAAAATTCCATCAGAAGTTCATAACATACATGATGAAAAACATATTTTGGAACTTTAAATTGACAAGTTTTTGTAATGATGTTTCAGGGAGGACACTCAAAGCACGAGGCATTGAGCAATGAGTGGCTGCAAACTGGAAACTGCCCTATTGCGAAATCATTTCAGGCAGTTAGTGGTGTCCTGCCACTTGTGGCGAAGGTTCTGAAACCCCCTCCAGGCATGAAATTCAAGTGCCCACCTGCAATAATTGCAGCCCGAGCAGCTATATCACAAACTGCCTTTGCAAAGAACCTTCGGCCACAACCCTTACCTGAAAAGATACTTGTGATTGGAATGTTGGGTATGGCAGCAAATGTTCCTTTAGGAATATGGAGGGAGCACACCAAAAAATTTTCGCCATCATGGTTTGCTGCTGTCCATGCTGCAGTTCCTTTCATAGCCATGCTTAGGAAATCCATATTGATGCCAAAGTCAGCCATGGCATTTACCATTGGAGCATCTATATTAGGACAGGTTATTGGATCTCGGGCAGAGCGATACCGGCTGAAGGGAGTGGCTGCCAAGGGAATGCCTCTCACCGAAACACCTGCAGTGGCTGCCAAGGGAATGCCTCTCACCGAAACACCTGCCAGTAGCTTAAGTCAGTTGCAAGTTATTGCTGTTAATAGTGGACATTGCGGTTCTCTGGTGCAATATCCAGTTTCCCTTCAGATGGCCGGAAACTCGTCTTCAGCAGCTGATATATTCTGCTAATTCTGTCTTGACACTGATGTTCGCCCCATCTTGGTGCTTTTACATGATTGTAATTCCTTGTTTCCAACAAAGGGCGTTTGCCTATTCCTTGTTTTCCATGATTGTTGTTGTTCCCTTTCCTGTAAAGACCTGATTCCGGCTATAGAAGGAATAAAAATATATAAATAATGAGTGATTTATTTATTGTTCAGTCAAATTTCTGTCTCGACCTGATTCATGAAATCTTGGTTTTCATTTCTATAAACAGGATTGCATCTATGCGAATTGAAAGGGGCTGAATTAATTAGTAACAATATAATAACAACTGTGGAATTTTCAACAAAACCTGGCTGATAGTTTCATTGTAGTTGCTCTTTTGTATTTGCTGCAATCGCGCATGGGAGCGGGTCAACTAATTGCATGGATTCAACCCATTAATTTATATTGGGTTTGAACTTTGAACCGTGGTTTGTTCTTTGCCAAGTTGTAATGACCTGGTCGGCGCGTGCGCCAGCATTTTATACTGTAGGGTTTGTGGTGCCGATTTCGACCTGTTGAACACTGCTTCTTTTGTCAAATCTCCGAATCTTTATCAATGGCAGGATATTTCCTCTTCTTTTTTTTAATATCAAAAACTCAATGCACTCAACTCCATTTATAAAAAAAAATATCCAAGACACCACCGACACTACTCTATATGTTTACCTGTTAAAAAAGAAAGAAAGAGTGAATATGATCAATAGGGTATTAAGAATTTTGAAATTAAAGGGTGTTTGTGTTGATTGCACACACCTCTTGATGGATCTTTTCTCTGGTACACTGCTGGGAAGAATTATCACGAGAGGCACCGCCAAGTGTACTGAGAATCAAAGCTGAGCTCCTAAGGTTGGCAATTTTATGTTTGATCATGGAAAGGCAAACCACTTAATATTTATCATTTCAGTCTGTCATTGGGGAGCAAGTAATTATTTTTTATTAATAATTAAATCCCCATGAGGGAATTTAATAGAGAAAAATATCATTTCTGTGAATCTCTTAGCAGCTATTGTACCATTTGGATTCCAGGACGTCTATATATAACTCAACTTCTATCCACATCTATGCCATACCACCAAAAGCTTAAAACAAAAAGGGAAATTTGTGCCTGTTCAAATCAAGAACAGCGCCATTCTGGCACTCTTTACAGCAGTCGCCAATAAATGTCTTTAACCAGCAAACTATGGATGTGTTCATAACAGAGAATGTTAAAAATCAATCTTTCACTGCGTAATTTATGACCACAGGTCAAATTGTATACTCACCGGAAATGACCAGACTGGACCTGGGGTTCCATTTTTTGAATCTTGTCAGGTCAGGTGGCTCGCTGGGTGCCATTGCTGTTGGCGTAGCCTTTGTTTTCTTGTTTTTTCATCCGTTGCTCCATAAAGCTACGGCAACATGATTACAGCAATCAGGTTCTGAAATAAAATTGATTTTTTTCAAGTTGTTTTATTATAAAGGATCCGATACCTTTCAACAGAGTTGAAAGTATAAATATAAAACCTGGGTAAATCCGGGCTGGGTTTTACAATCCCCCTATTTTTTCTTTTTAATTTTATAAAAACAGCTAAGGCTTTGTTTGTTTGCAGGAAAGTGATTTTATTTTTGAAAGTGAATTCCGAGAAAGTATTTTCTGATGTTTGGTAGTGTTATGGAAAATGAACTGGAAAATACTTTCCAGTATTTGATTGTGTTATGGAAAATAATTTATTAATGAATTAATTTTTTTTTTCAAGTTTATCTAATATATATAAAATATTTAATATAAAATATTTAATCACTTACAATTGTAATAACCCAATTTTTAACCTTTTTTATTTTTATTATTAAAAAAAAAGATGATGAAAAATAAAAATAAAATAAATGAATGATGAATTAAAATTCGGGTTAAGGGCAACATGATTGGAAGTTTAAAGATTTAATTAAACTCTTGACTAGTTTAATTAATTAAATCAAGGGTTTTATTGGAGAACTGATTTAATTAAAATTTAGATTATTTTAATTAATAAAATCAAGAGTTTAATTAAATAATTAATGAGTTTGAGGATTTAATTAAACTTTAATTTAATCAAAAACCCAGGACTTGAATAAAATAAATCGAGAGAACCGGCTTCGTCTTCAAGCAGGAGACCATAAGTAATTTTTCCTTTACATTTTAATTCACTGCTAAAGTAGCAAAAACACTTTCTTTTGAAACGTTATTAATTTTAGGTTGATTGGAATTCATTTTCCTTTGATTATTTTTTTTTGTTGTTGCCAAACATAGAAAAAGCAAGAAAGTGAATTTCAGGAATTCACTTTCCTGCAATCAAACATGGTCTAATATCATAGCCTACATCGATCTACAAGCCAACCTTTAAATTAGGTCTTATAAATATAATTAAAAGGACGTAGTTGAGTAATAAAAACTAAAATTAAGGTAAAATAATATTTTTTTTTAATATAAGGTTTATATAAAATAAAGCTAAATTATTCAAAAACTATATTTAATTTAGATTTGGGATAATTACAAAAACAATGTGTTTTGGTTTAATTTAAATTTATTTTTTGTATGTTTTTATAAATTATATTTTATATCCTGAAATCAAATAAAAAATTCAAATAAAATGCATTGTTAATAATATAAACTGTTATTTAACATATAAATTATATTATGAAACTATAATATGTGAAACTATAAAGAAAAAATAAAATTTAAATCAAACTATAAATTTTTTTTTAATTATCCCCGTAAATTTTAACATGTCAAGTTTGTTTTTTTTAATACTTTGAGTTATTTCTTTTTATATTAGAAATATATCATTTTATTCGTGTTTATCTCAGTTATAGAAAACAGGTGTTCTGGTGACGACCTAATTCAACTGCAAAGGAATTCAAACTATTTTTTTTAATTAATTAAAATTTGTTGAAAAAAAAACTTGTAATTAAGACTATAAAATAATTCCATAAATTCAAGTTAAAAAAGGCTTTCAATGATGAAAAAAGGAGAAAATAAAAGAAGAAAGAGAAATCATTTTAACAATGGTAAAAGCAAAACTAATTAAAAACAAATAACCACAATTATTTTATTAACTAAAAAAAATAGTTGTATTAGAAGGCAGCCATATCCTGTTTAGAAACGGACTAGAATTATTTTAAAAAAATTTATTTAATTTTTTATTAAAATATATTAATGTTAAAAATATTTTTTAAATATATATTTTAAAAATATATTTTTTAAAACAATAACTAATACAAGACCAAACACCCCCACGAAGGAAAAAAAGCCGCTGTTAAGATTTTTGCTTTTAGCAACCAAAACTGAAACAGACCGTACAGAAAGAAATGTTGTGCAACAACAACAGCACATCACCGCCTTGTTCTTTCGGGTCACCTTGGCCTGATCTTAACGACGGCTTGTTCTACAACGACGTCGTCTCCACCTCCTCCGATTCTGGTCCTCTCTTTATTTTTTTTAGCTATTGATTTCTATTTTATTTTTATTCATTCATTACTCATCTCTGCTAATCAATAATTAATTATTTAACTACAGGATTGACTCTGATACACTTCTACTCTTCCAAGTACAAGAATTCCGCTCCCTTACAAGGGTAATCAATTCTCTCTCAAGAAATCTGTTTGCTGTTGATTATTTTTTTATTGGGTTTACGTACTGATACTGAAACAGTTGGTTGCAGAGGATACACAATGGACAGGTTCACCCTTCACAAAAAACAAAGAAATGGTGAATTTTTCACATTTTTTTGGCAATGTAATGGACCATTGAGTAATTATTCGAGACGGGTTTTTGTTTTTGGGTGCAGATAACAATCGATGGTGAAGTTGTTAAAGAGCCCAAAGCAATCCTTAGGTGGGTTTGTGTTCAAAGCCAATTGTCTTTTTCTTTTTTTTAAAATGTGGTTACTTTGTGCTAGCATATTTTTTTTTGGTGAGGGAAGAGATTATGATTGTTGGGGAAAAAATGAAATTTTGTTTAGGGATGGTATGGAATTGGTCTATCATAGGCTTCCATGGAGAGAGCCCGATGCTCCTTACTTGCTTCAAGTTTTATATGAAGATGATGATATGGTAAATGTTTTACACACAGTGGGTATTGATTACTTTTGGTTATAGGTGTTTTTTGTGTGTTTATGTTTGGCTGATTTTTTTGGAACAATGCTTAAATGTTCAGGTTGCTTTGAACAAGCCACCTGGTCTTCAAGTTTTACCTGGAGGGCTTTTCCAGCAACGCACTGTTTTAATGCAACTCCAGTGGAGGGCAAGCAAGGGCAGCTCTTCCCTAGCAATCCAAGGATCACATCCTGTTCCGGTTCATCGCCTGGGAAGGGGTACATCAGGTTAGCTAAACAGCGCGTGCTGGTGCTCAATAAATGACCATAACTTTATTTCTCCGCTTACGGCTGGCTAAATTTTGGAAATGTGCAAAATGATAACTGCACGCCTTCTCAAACTTCATTAATCAGTGAGGAGGAAGCATGCTAATGAGAACTACTTTACAAAACTAATTTTCATTGGTATGAAAATAAGAGATGCTGAGAAGTAAAGATCTGACTTTAATTTTCCTCTGTTTATTGCAGCTTTTAGTGAATTTCATGGTTTAACTGAATAAACAATTCTTGATATAATAGCGTGACAGTTAAATGTCATGGTTGTAAACCAGAAATTGATGTTAAATGATGACTGCTTCTTGTTTTTATTTTGCACAAGTAATATCCAGCATTTTATTCTTCTTTCTACTTGACAACTTTCACTTTTGAACTCTGGTCTTTTGGTTTTAATAAAGTAACTGGGAATACACCAGCTCTTCTTGTTAAGTTTTCTATGAGTTGATGACCACTTACTAATTGAGTTATAGGAATACTACTTTGCGCAAAGACAAAGGTAGCCAAAACTAGCCTTGCTGCATATTTTGCTGATGGGACATCCCTTATTGGAGACAGCAGGTCAGCAGAGTTTCATTTTGCCTTTTTCCACCTAGAGTTGTTGCTCAATGAAAATTTTGACTTTACATTAAAAAATTTCATATTTCTTTGGGGCTGTCAGTTACAAGGTGCCTATTATTTCTGTGGCCATAGATTAACTTCCTTATCTGGTTCAACATCTGTTCGAACAATGAGAAATTTTCTGCATGGCCAATTGAAATCTGGTTTTACACAAATTAAGATATCAGTATTAGTTTTAGTACATATGAATTGTCAATTGAAAAGAGTATGAAACTTTGGACGTAAGATTATTTCTTGTCCTGTCTAGCTTTTATGTTCTATGTTCACATATAAGAGAAAGATGCAACGAAGAAAGAAATGGACTCCCCTAGGCTAAATGCTTCCAATACAGCAGGTTACTGTTTTTTTTTTTTTTTTTGTGATTTCTTTGGGTGGACATAGAGGAATTGGAAGAGACTTTCAATCCTCTAAAAACATGATGAAGCTATTATTTACTGTACCTATCCAGCTGACTGGATTCAGCCAAATAACCATTTTGTCACCCTTAATCTCTGTATACAGAATTTAGAGCAACTGTATCCAATTGATTTCTTAGACGGTTCACTAGACCAGCAACTGATTGACAACTTTGAGCAATTGAAGGAACAATTGTTTTTTTCTTTTAAACCATGCATCTTACTAGCTTTCTGTTTGTGTGAAAGTCTTTTTTAAGTATTGCTCATCACGCCTTCTTATCATAATATGTTTTGCTGATAAAACATATTTGATTCCCTCATCTATAGCAATGCCAACATGGAGCAGAGCAAAACGAGGAAGATTTCAAAGATATACCGAGCACTGGTGAATGGGATACTGAATCAGGATAAGGTAACACCTTGGCTCAGCCACTGCCTTTTGCTTCCTTTTCTGTTTGTAGCATATGTACACTCCAGGTTATGCTGTGATTTCTCCTCTGGTTGGCACTGATTGTTTTGTGTCAATAATGCTGAAAACTCATTTTGTATGTATAATGCTGAAAACTCATTTTGTATTTATAATACTGAAAACTTGAAGAATCATCTGTCGAATTTCACCACTCCCGGCAAACAACTTCACATGATAAGGATCTTGTTTGCATTGCAGATTATCATCAAACAGCCAATTGGAACAATGCGTTACCCCGGAGTGGCCAAAGGGCTGTATGTTGCTTCACCCTCAGGTTCATCAAATTTTTTCCTTATTAAATTTTCTCTGATTTGTTTTCCCTCTGAAGTATTTCTAGTTACTATACAAAATTCAAAAGTATATAGAAATTGTATAGATATGTTTTCAAGTCTCGGTAATTTTCACCATGTTTCTGTGATTGTAATTCCACTCTTTGTAGTGAAAATCATCCTTTTATATTTCAAATGTATTTCTGCTCCTGTTTATGTCTTGCTATTGGTCAAGCCAGGTAAACCAGCTTTGAGCAAAGTCGAAGTCCTTGAAAGAGATTCACAACTAAACCAAACATTAGTCCAGGTACCTGTATGCTTCACTTTGTACATTTTGAATTAATCTTAATGGACATATGTAGTACCTTGCCGTGATTCAACACCTGAAGAAATTTAGGGAAGGCACTCTTTGTAATAAACTGCATGTGGAACATCATTTAACTTTTCTTACTTGAAGTACTTGTTAATATGTTTTAACAGGTCGAGATTGAATCAGGGCGGCCACACCAAATTCGCATTCATCTTTCTTTCATAGGGCATCCTTTGCTGGGTAAACCAAATTAGCATTGATATTTTTTTTTTATTGTGTTTTAGAAGGAAGTCTACATCCTTGTCAAGATTCAGGAGGCAATAAATATGGGAATGAAAGCCCTTTTTCTCTTCAGAGTGTTTATTATGGTTTAGTGGTTGCTAATTTGATATGTACAGAAGTTAAAGGAGCTAATGTTTAAGCTATCTAATTGCACAAGTTTGACCAATGCGTTTGTAAATTATCAGGTGATCCTCTTTATGATGTTGGAGGGCAACCAATGTGCTTTGATTCTGAACATGAGGATGAGAGTTTTGCTGAAGACGGGTACAAATGTATTTCTGTTTATGTAGATGTAGATGGTTTGGTTCTTTCATCACACTGTCTTTTTTCCTCCACATTGACACTAGTCTTAGTAGTGATATTTTTGAGAGAGGAAAAGGAAGTTGTCTGATAATCAGCAACAGATTTCAGCTCTTCAGAAAGCTAATATTTGCTAAGATATGGGAGTTTTCTTTTTAACATAGGACATAATGCTTTGAAGGGGGATTGGACACTGCTCACCTAGGTTAATTGGTCTTTGACCGCTTTTGTTGAGTTTGATCTTCAACATAAGAGATCTCTCCTCCTTACCTTGAGAACAAAGTGTACCTTCATATTAAATCCAGCCTCAATCACGTTTGCATTGATTTATCCAAATCAATACCAAATCCTTCTCTATTATTAGATCTTTGATGGAATTAACAAGTCTTAACGTATGTCATATGCCACAGTTACCAAAAAGAGACATTCCTCGAGATGAATCTTATCTTGAGTGACAAGAGGAAAGAATATGAGGAGCAAAGAAACATCTATTATGTGCCGAACAGAAGCAAAAGGACTAGATAAAATTCTCCTATATGTAACAAGTTCTCGTTAGCTAGAAATATCTCCTGCAGCAGCTTTTCTGTGCTAACATTTTGATCGTGTTTGCTAGTTTGTTTGATCGTTTTGTTTTTGAGCTCAGTCATTCAGAAATCATGTTGTTATCTCAAATCCAGAATCCCACGACTTTGATTTCACTTCTTGTAGAGGATATGAGAGGCCAGCAAAACCTGTTCCAGGAGATTGTGGCTACTACTTGCATGCACATCAATTGGTTCTCTCGCACCCAACCAAAAATGAGGTTGGGATTCAATGAACTGTAAAACCCTTTCCAGAGGATATAATCTTGGTATAGGCCGTTGTTGATGATAATTTTAATGAGATGCACTAAAAAAACAAGAAAAATGTTGATATTTTTTATTCTGGTGATTTTGTGCTCCACGACTTTATGGTCTGTTATAAAAAATTTCACCATCTTTTTAGCGAAGTAATATTCTGCTGCAATTTTTAGGATGTAAAAAGCTTTCTATACACTTTCCTCACAATTTTTTTCTTTGTTGGCAGCAGGTAATAAAAATTACAGCACCTCTCCCATCCATCTTACGTACACAAGCAGAAACCGAAGAACTGATGTGAAATAGTTCTGTTGAGAGCATTGCAATCAACTGGCTGGCAAAACATGAAGGTTGTATGGGTGACTAATTTAATGGCTACCTCTTTCCTGCTGCGGTTCGAGCAAAGGTTGAAACGCACAATAGAGAATCCATTTTGAATCACTAACCTGCCATCCTCTTTGTTAAACGTTTCTTGTCTTTGCACGAGTTGAACGTTTTCCACAAATATTGGACCTTTCCAAGTCGTAAATCCCATTAGCTGGGTCGCCGTCCAGAGTCAGGGAGCAGGAATGTTGACGTGAGCAATTTCCATTGCATGAAACTTTCTTTCTAGTTGCAGGCATATTGCTAGAACTTTCTTCGACGGATTATAATTGGACGCAGACTTGATGCATATCTTCTGAACCTAGACTGAAGTCTGAACAAATTCCTTATTTACAGGATGGCAAATTGATGGTTGAATCTTGCATCAAGCCACTTGGGCTACTCGAAAGGTTTTCCAGGCAATGAAAATCTCTCAACCCGTGAAGCCATTTTCCATTCAATTACAAGATACCTCAGACGCGTCTTTAAACCCAGCTTCTCTGCTTGATATCATTATAAGTTTACTGTTGCCTCCCAAGCTTTTCAGCTCAGCAAGTTAAATCAGCTGGAAATAGTTTAGCTTTTATTGCCAGTTATATTAATATCGTTGATTTTGTTTCTTCTTTTATGGTCTTGCAACGAAGAGAGTAGGGGGCGGGTTTACCATGCATGCTGGTTTCAAGCTTTTAAGGTCATAAAACCAACCACTTGAGCTGCAGTAGCCGCTGTCGCCCATGTATTTATACTGACCGGATGCAATTTCATTGCTAAAAATCCAACTTAGATGGAGCTTGGCGACCTAATTTCTGAAAAGGGATTTTTCATGTGCAAGCATGAGCTGATGGTCTCTGGGATGGGTTTACGAAAGAGGGGCGGGCATTGATGCTGCCCTTTCCAACAACAGATTATTTTTGTATTTTCCATCAGATACAACAATAGCTGAAATATTACAGCCACCTAAAATAACTTTTACCAAAAAGACGGAATTAAGAAACCGCCTCCTGCCCTATCATTCCACTGAAAAATACAAGAACTATGGTACAAAGTACGGCAAAGGAAGAATTTGCCACCGAGGGCGTCCTGAAGATGCCCTCTCAACACTCCTACTACCTGCCTAAGTCGCCCTTGCCTCTCCGAGATTCTTCTTCTCTAAAGACGGTTCCATTTTGCCCCCCATACTGATCAGCTTTGGCATAGTGCCTTTTAATGGCTACCACAGGATCAGAAACACCCGTGCATGGACCTCCAACAAGAATCCCCCCCTTTTCTACAACATTCATCCCCCTCGCTTGCTGTCCATTCAGTCTCGGCATCTCCACAAATATATCCTCCCGCTGCTTCATATCCACCACTCCATCACTGTCATGATTCCTGTACATATGATAATCCACCACTCCGTTAGTCCCACTTACTTCCCTTGAAGGAAAAACAGACGTGCCACTCTGATTACACTCGTTACTCTTGACAACGGATTGCAATGCCTGCTGTGGCATTTTGGATGATGGCACGGTATAATTGCTAAATGCAGCTGGATACTTTGCCAGTAAAGCAGCAGAATCAGGTAACCCTGTCTGTGTTCTGTTCTCATCCCAGAATCTATGGCTCATGGGAAAATTCTCAGGGCCAAGCTGATTATTACGATCACGCTTCAAGAAAGCCACGTTACCCTCTGTAGGGTGGTGACCAGTTAATTTAAAAGTTGCTGACTTACCTGCTGGCTTAAGATGCGGGGCCTCTTTTTCACCATTCTCATGGGCAATAGAATTCTGCTTTTGCAAGGGGTTACTAAGTATTTTACCAAACAGTTTAACATCACCATTCCTACATGGTTTTTCCATATCTGAAAACCTCCGTGAATGATCTCTTGGACGATCACTTCCATGTTCAAAACATTGAGACAGGAATGGGAGCTCAGACACTGAATGCTGAGATTTTGAGCCACTACACTTTTGAAGATAGCAATCCTCAGCTTCACTCTGACTGGTGACATTCTTTTTGGAGGTGACATTCTTTTCCGAGTTTGGAAAGCTTCGAGCTTCAGAAAGTGGTCTGACATAAATATCCCCATTCATCTCTTTCTTTGTTGGAACTTGCAGAGGATAACCCCTGAGAATCTGGGAGGAATTGTTCTGGCTCGTCAGAGGATGACCAGACAGATGCTGGAAGTAGTCCTCTCTACAAAAAGATGTTTTACCCTGCTTATCTCTACACTCCTGAAGTTGTTCGTGCTTTTTCTCATATTGGATGACCACAGAATCTTGTACTACGGAATTTGTTATAGAAAGATCATTCTCCTGTGGCAATGAGATGACAGGAGGCTTTCCCACAGATTCCAACTGCACAGAGACTTGATAAATATTTTCTGAACCGCGACTGATATTTGAACAAGAATCCATATTTACGCGATGGTGTGAGGCATTGCTGGTTGAATCTTGCATCAAACCACTTGGGCTACACAAATGTTTTTCAGGCAACAGAAGTTCTTGTCCAGAAACATCATTAGAAACCTCAGCTACAGCTTTCAACTCAACTGCAGTGATTACATTGGATGTGCTGGCATCAACTGTGCCTACAACAGGCCCTGCTTCAGCAACAGAAACAGTCTTGTCAGCCACTTGATCTCTTTCAGATTCTGCATTAGTCGACACAATCAAAACTTTCTGGGCCTGCAGAGACTCCAACTGATTAACAGAATTCATGACTTTGTTGTCAACAACAAAAGCTAGATCAGCCCTCTGCCCTGCCTCAGCTGGATCAGAAACCATTTTATCCACAATCTTGGAATCATTCTGATCTAATATCCCAGATGCATTATTGTCTTCAGTTCCATCCGGGTCAGAATGCAACCTTATCCTCTCCTCTGCATCAGATTCATTATGCTCTGTATTCATGACAGACGGCGGCATGTCCTCATCAACCTTAGAGTCTAGTTTATCACTGGAAATAGCAGATCCAGTCTCTATAGCACAGGCATCTTCTGTGTCACTCCCACCTCCATTTCCAACATCGCTAACTGGTGTTCCAAAATTTCTATGTCCAGGATGCATCAAATCCAGTCCAAGGCACTTCCTGGCCTTGCTAAAAAACACCTTGCACTGGTCCCTCGTTCTTGTCCTGACAAAATGGGAGATCATTGCAAAATCCTTTCCATAGGATGATACAGCTTGTATAAACATGGACTTCTCCTCATCTGTCCAATCAGTAGGATCCATCTCCTCGCAACTCTCATCTGAACAGGTCTCTTCATCAAAATTCCGCGTAACATCAGATGTCAAAGGTGGCTTTGCAACAGAATCCAGCTTTTGGCACTTCCGCTCTCGATAGCCCTCTACAAGATCAACAGAGGTAGTGATACAAGAACTCATGGCCTCAGAGGACATTGAACCACAGATACCTGCTAAAACATCAGCAGCAACAGTCTCTCTTTCACTCCCAAGAACATCCAAAATACTTGATCCTTCTAAAATACCATCATCACAACCTTCTGTTATTTTAGAATTACAGTAGCCCCTCGAAAAGATTCTACTAGAGCACAATTGCCGACTGTTCATAGCATGGTCAGCACCAAAAATGTCAAGCGACGCAGCATTCAATTCACGATTCCATTTTGTACTTGATGCAACCAAGTAGTTAGTAGAAGATTTAGTTCGTGCACTCTTCTTGGTTTTTTCAAAACAATCAGATTTGTGGTTTTTGTAATAGAATTCAACACAGTCTGCAGTTGACTTGTGATCAAGAAAAGAAGCAACTTTTCTGAAATCCTTCCCAAAAGTCGCAAGCTTATGCATGAAAATTTCTTTTTCATCAGAAGTCCAGGGATTGATCATAGCTCTTTCCTTCTCAACAGCACAAGGATCTTCAACCAATCCATTACTGGAGATAAACCGTGATACTATCTTCTCTTTCTTGTCCAAAATTAATGCTGGCATTTTCAAAGCATTCCTGTAAAGCTTGACCTGAGAATCTGCAAACAGCTTGCTTGTGAAGTTAAGTATCTCTGTTGTAGGGACCAGGTTCAAATTTCCAGCTGCAGGGATTGAAAAAAAAATATAATTCAACCAGATAAACCTTGGTATTTAAGACCACCATTAAGAATCATTTTTATTGTATTTTGAACTCACAATACATTAAGCAAGCAAGTAAAATCCTTGGTTTAAAAAATCAACTGGCTCTTTCTCTGAAATATTGAGTTGGAACTAAATCCAAGGCCACAACAGAAGTAATATGTTTGGCTTAGATCACTGTAACCTAACTTTATATAGCATGAGACGAATGACCAACATCTCTCTTGACCAAAATAACCAAAACTCTCCACAGTTACTCTCAACAGTTACTTTATAAGCTACCAAATCCAAAAGAAATTTAGCCAATCCCCCTTTTCGATAAGAGAGATAGAGCCAGTATCCATTTTGAGATACAATGTACAGGTTATATACGCACGCCATAAAGACCTGACTTCCAACACAGTTATCCCAGCAATGGACATCAAAATCTAAAAAATCTAATCCAGTCTATAAGATTACACCTACAGTGCTCATGCAAGAAGAAAGCTATCTAAATATATAAAGCTTCCAATATCCAAGTACACTTGACATGAAGTAAGAACAGGCAAACTCACATTTACACATCATTTCTAACAAACAAACCTCTAATAGGGCATCTGAACTTTGTGGCACAACAGGAAAGTAACAGAAAAACTACAGAGAGTTCTCACATGATGGATCTCCTAGCCTCGGTAGACAATAGATATAAGGAACAATAACACATGTTTTCCAAAATTCATTACATGGTACAGGAACACAGCAATATTATGAACTAGAAACCATGTGATCTCTCACTTTATCACATGGAAAGCTAAAAGTCCCCATGCATATCTGTTAGCTCAGCATTTTCTACCCATATGGAACAAAACTTGCATGGTATCTGATTGCAGTTCTGAATGATAAAAAAAACAAGGCACCTGTTTTACCAATTTACCGATGCGATAACAAGCTTAGCCAGAAAACGACAGCCATTTATAAGGAAAAGGTCAAGTGATCTTAGTAGCCTTACCAGGAGAAGAGAATCGAGCACGAATGGAAGAACGATGCTTTTGAAACCCACTTTGAGTTGTCCGCAAGCTTTGTTCGCATTTCTTATGAGACTTCGCACGATGTTTCCTTATAGAAAGCAATCGCATATCTTCCTTCCACAGATGATGAAAGGCTTTAAACTTCAGGGTTACAGCTCTCTCCTTAAATCTTAATAGCCGCTTCCTCGTAGCAAAATTTTCTACAACTAAGGCATCACTCTGCCAAGAGGATCCATTGATAACACCTGAAAAATCAAACCTACACTGCTTACTAGGCAATAGTTTATTAAATACTTCAGATGCCCTACTCGCAGATTCTTTATTGGAGGCCAGTATTGGATTACATAAATTATCTTCTCCATGTGTGTCTGAAATCACATCACCAGAAGGTAAATCCTCCTTGCAAGTAAATATGCCAGTCACTTCCTCATCAGCACAAGGAACTACACCTCTCAAGTTCATCCTTGCAGGCTGAATAGCATCAAAATCATCTTTCACAGTGACAGCCGATGAATCTGCCCTTGCCAAAAATACTGGTTCAACAAGCTTAGATGTAGCAGTTCCAGGACTATCAATATCATCATCCTTAACATCAGCACGAGCTTCTTCCAACTCACCATTGCAAAAAGAAACCTTCTCCACAATTTCATCCCCACATGATGCAACTTGCAAGGGAGAAGGTCGTGGGACACTGTTAGAGGCAACCCCCTGTGCATTGCAAGGTTTAGCATCACTATCAAATGGACGAGGACTGGATGCTACCGGACAAGGACATCTGTTTCCAGATTCAAATCTCATGGACTTTAGTTCACTTTCAAGAGAATCAATTTCAGATTCTGTCAATTCCAGTGACTTTGAAATGTCACCTTTCCATACAAGTAGCTTATTCATTGCAGTAGACCTCACAAAACTAGAGTCCACAGAACTTGGATCATCAGACTGAAGCAGTTCAGCTAGTGAAGAACCCAGGTTAGCTACAGAACTAACATCCATCTTCTCTAAATTAAAACACAATCCCTCAATATGACTTTGAGAACCAACACTAGGTGAACCACATGAGTTACTAACAACGTTATCAGCAAATGTTGACTTCACAAATGTTTTCTCCTCTAAACCTGGGACACAGAGGCAATAACTTAGAACATTTACAAGGGAAAAAAAAAAGAGGAGAAAAGGAGAGCTTGTAGAAAAATAAGATATAATTACTTTTGACAAAAAGGAACAGTACTAGCATGGCAGTATCAAACATTGTTCCCTTTTTATAAAAAAAAAAAAGTAGTATTTTGGAGAACACTATGGCAAACTTTCCACTAGTGGAAGGTTATGTAAATTGCCTCCTGGAGAAATTGGCAACATAGCAATTCACCATTCTAAACAGACATATTCAGTGATGCTCCCAGTACTAGGTCTCAACTAGTCAACTAAATAATAGCAAAAACCATGAAGAAAATCAATTGCATAATACCCAATGTATCATTTAAGTTTAAAAACCGTGTGACTGTTGTTAGATTTTCCATGTAAAAAACTCAGAAGGCATACACAACAGCTTAACAGAAAAATTTCAAAGAAATGAACAATTACCTGGCGAGGAACTACAAGCAACAGAGGAGGGCGTTGCAGGAGATGCACAGTCTGAAAAGCCCATTACTCCGTGGCTCTTTTCAGCCAAGTTTGAAGTTTGATAATGAATGGACTCTACATTATTAGCAGAAACAACAGCTCCATCTTTGTTGTCACTTGTTTCTGGGCCTTCAACTCTCTTCTTCTCATACTTTGCCAGCCCCTCACCCCATCCAAGGCGTGCCTTCTTCCTAGAAGAAATCTCTTCAGATGGTGCTGCAGAAGTAACACAAGCAGCAACATCCCCGGAAAGGGAATGGACTGGAGTGGCATTCTTCGGTTGCAACTCAGTCTTTCCTTCATTAGAATCTGCACCACCAAGGCTCTTCGAGCTACTTGAATGACTTAAAGCAGACCCCCGGGAAGACAAGCTTCCAGAACGGGTCCATTTAAGAGGCTTCCAATCTAGTGAGTTCTCTCTATCACCTCTTTGGCCTGAGCCCAACCCATTGACATCACCCGTCTTATTATTATCTTGTTGGTCTTTCAATTGATGCTGATCCCATGAGTTAACAAAATCAGAATGAGCAGGTTGAGATGGGGGAAACATTAGCATTTCATCAACTGACATATGATCATTACTCACATCATGCTGCCTCCCAGGCATGTTAGAAGACCCATTACTCATTTCCCATGAATGACCACCTCTCCAATCCCTCTGGCTGAAATAACCCCTATTGTTCCGGACATATCTTCCATCTCCACGCAAAAATGGCCGGCAATTCTCATCTTCCAGCATCTTATCACTGGACCTATATGGTGCGTAAACGTGACCAGATTCTTCAGCAAGCATATGCCAACCACCCTGCTTACCATGACCTTCGCAAGGCATTCAAAAGAAAAATAAGGGAAAACACATAATTAACAAAGGCACGGAATATATTTTCACCTCAAAGAAAAAGGGAATAAAAGAACCTTGCAAAGAAAACAAATACCCCAGACCAAAAAAGTTCCGATCTAGCAAAAAAATAATGAAGATGAACCTAACAAATTCTAATAACCAAAAAAACAACCAAATCAGATCTGTACCATGAAAAGTAAAATAAGAACAATAAAAAAAAATTGAACACTAAACAGTCAATCCCCTCGAGAGTCACTAATTTTTTCACTATAAAAAGAAAAGAAACACCTAAAATCAAAGCAATGGCCTATTGCCCGAAAATGCATGGAAACCCTAGATTAAATCTCTTCTAAAAAATCAACTGCGGACTGCCGAGTACAATTAAAATATAAAAACAAAAGTAGAGAAATTGCAGGAAACAAGGAAAACGCACCAGGAGGCCTGCGAAAGTCGTGGGGACCCCAACGATTGAAATCACGGGAGGATCCATAATGACTCGAGGAAGAATAAGAAAATTCCTTCCATCGTGGCGTAGACCCGCCACCAAAAGAAGAAGACGTCGTCTCGGACCTCTCGTGCTTCCTCTCCTTAAAGAAGTCCTTCCGATCCCACGGCAATGGCTCTGGCGGCATCAATACTAACAAAACAAAAACCCTAACCCTAATCTAATCCACCTATCTCACATGCGCCGCCAATTCTTTCCCCCTGCGGCACACCAAACATAAAACCTCAGAAAACCAGATCGAATAAGCTGCAGTACAGGCAGCCACGAGAAACGGCACCGAGTAAAATCCAAAGACAGCAGAATATTGTTATTATTTGTAATTGTATTTGGTATTGATGTGTGCAAATTCAAAAAAAATAAACAAATCCAGGGTGTTAGTGACTAATGAATCGATTAAAACCGGATAAATTAATGGAAACATTAAAAAAGATTGATCGAACCTGAGAAAGGCGAGGAGAGGAATTGATTGGCAGTTGGTGGAGATTAGGGTTTTGGATCGGTGAGGATAATAGAGTGTGGTGATGCCATGGAGTTTTTGGATTCTAATAACTTTTCCGTTGTTGTTTGGTTGCAGAGAAAACAAAAGAGAAAATATGTGGAAGGAAAGATGAGAGGAGAAGAAACTTTTTCTTTCTTTCGTTTCTTGGAGACGATAAGGGACAAAGTGAGAGTTGAGAGAGAAAGAAAGAAGAGAGAGAGACATCTGTACTCAACGGCCCTATTAAATCATATTTCATTCTTCTATCGAGTCCGCTGTTAAAATAAATATAAATTTATAAGATATTTCAGGACTTAGTTTGTTTTTCAATAAATCTTTTTTCCTGTTTCATGGATTGTGATATTTTTTAGTTGGGTTTTTTTAATTAAATAATTTCTTCAAGGCATTTTTATCTAGGATAACTTATTTTTTATAAAATCTCAAAAACCAACCCTTCGAATTAATTTGATGCGGTAAAACACTGGTTCGTGAAATAAAAATTAAATAAAAAAATTTATTTAGTTATATGGCAATTCAAAAGATTTTGTGGTGTATCTGAAAATTAAAAAAAAAACAAAAACAAAATTTAAACTTAAAAAAAGGTTAAATATTTTTAGGTATGGTTTTGAAACCGTGTTGTCTAAAAATTTAAAATTTTTAGTTAAAAATCAAAAATTCAAATTTTTTAACTAAAATTTAAAATTTTTTTGTGTTATTGATCGTTTGAATATGTTGATTTTAAAAATAAAATTTTAAAAATTTTAAAAATATTATTTAATATATTTCAACATAAAATTATTTTAAAAAATAAACTTTACTCATGTAACATTGTGGGTGTTGCTGGTTGTCAAATTCTCCTTGTTTGTTTTTTTGTTTCTTCTTTTTCTAGGTTGATGGAGTACGATTATTGCTGGATGTATTTACGGATGAGTACAGTGGATGTATGCTTATTTTTTTATGATGGTGCTGAAGTGGACGAGAGAGATCAATGCACATTGAAATATAAATAATTTATCTCCGAAATAAATTTCCTTACGATGGAGTTTTCCACGGATTATTCATGTTCACAAAATCGTCGCCGGGTTGTGTTGCAAGTCGGATTAACTTTGTTTGATGTAAAAAAAATGGTTGAAACATCGCTAATATGTTTTACAATACAAAATAATTATAAATCTAAGATACAGTGTGTATTAAGAATTTTTTTTAAGATACAGTGTGTATTAAATAATATATTTTTTTCAGATATCAAGATCACGACACACTAAATCCATCCGTATTGTGATATTGATATGTTAAATTTACAACTTGTATTTTAAGACTTTGATTCTTAATTGATTAATAATTGAAATAAAAAGGCATAATAAAAACTACATGAATCAACTTAGATTAATTTGTTGAACTTGCAATTTAGATCAAATTTGAAGAATCTCGTACAAAGCAAATAAAAAATCTATCAAACAAATGTAATACCAGGTGATGGAATAAAAAAATCAATTAAAAAAAAAACAATCAAGAACAATATGAGTTAGTGAGGTAAACTTGCAACTTAGTAAAAAAACTATGATAATTTTAAAAAAAATACACGAAGATTTATTTTCAACAAATCCAACACCGAAGGCTGAACAGGAAATAAAATAATCCATGGGATTGGGATTATAAAGATCAAAACAAAAACTAAATTGAAAAACAACTACGATGTTTAGTTCTCAAACAATTCAATATCAAATGATAAAATAAAAAATATGTAAAAAAATTAAGTTATTTGAGGGTGAAATTGAAAAATATTATATTCAAATAAAATTTGACAAAAATAAGCTATTCATCAACCCATTAAATTCCCAGCATAGATTATGACCGAGATGAAAAACAAATACAAAAAAACTACAAAGCCCAGTTAAAAAGACACGTTCAACTAAAAAACGACCCAAAAAATAAACATAGTCAATCTAAATTGACCTACTAAACTCGTGACCCGGGTCATGAGACTAGGATAATCATAAAAAAATAAACCGAAATAAATTATGAAGCACGGCTTCAAATTAACTCAATGTTAGAGAATGAAATCATAAAAAAAATTAGAAAATGACCAAAATATGACTTAAGTTAATCCGGATTAATTTATCAAACTCGTGATACAAGTCATGTAATTGTGATAAGCTCATATAGAAAAATAAAAAGTATTGCTTTCAACTGATCTAATATTAAAGATTGCAGTTAAAAAAAAATAAATGAAACTATATATAATCTAACAAAATGAAAAATATAAAGCATAAATTCAAAAATAATTTAATATTAAATAATAAAATTTAAAGAATCAATATGTTAAAAGTTAAATTTAAAAAATCACTATTTCAACAAAACCATGGTAATATAGTCACATTGTTTTGTTATAAATGTTATTTTGTTAATAATCTCATATATGAATAGCATGAACTAGTATATCTAAATAAAGATAATAAAAATGGTAACAGAGGGAAAATGAACTCTCCGAGTGGTTTTAAAAATATTATCGAGTAGCGTATCTTTGTTTTATTTATTTACAAGCTTTGTTTTGTTTTATTTTATTCCGTCAATCAAAGCTTTTGCTTTTCACCTTGCCCCCGCAATGTTTTCCTTGACTTTGTTTACGTAAATGCCCTTGATCTAGGCAGGTATTCACGGGAGATGAAGTGAAATTCACGCGTTGGAACGGAGGTTTTCTTGCGATGACGAGTTTATCCTTCGAGGTGCCGAGAATTGCAAGATATACGTGGCGGGTTTTGGAGGGCTGGTTTTGGGTCTTGAGTTGCTTGATTTGGTAACGGAGATCTTGAAATAAATTTTATCATACACACGCGCGCGTATAATTGAGACATATAAATAAATAATAGCCGGCACAATATAAATACCTGTAACTTGATCAATATAATAAGAATATTTAAATTTATTTATTTTACAGGCAATGTGTAAAATATAAATATAAAAAAACGAGCAGTGGCAATGTAGCCAGACAGCCATAAATAAATAAATAAATGAAATTACAACAATTTGCTCAAGTTCATAATTCTCTTCAAATGCAAGTAAGCGACTTGTGTCTCGAAATCATGACCCATGCCTGCCCGCGGCGTTTGTATAACGGGTGAACCCGCGTCAGCATAAATTTTTCGACGTGGTGGGAGCGTCGTGGCTAAAATAATGAAATTACTAAATTAGTGCCAATCATGCCGAAACCTGCATGCCAACCGAGTGGCTGACATCGACACTTGCGACACCACAACAGGGTGGCTCCATCTACGCTGTGGATGGAATGGTACAGCGTGTAATGGCTATTCATTACTGTCAGAAGCCCATGGACCAGCCATGGCATGGACCATATTGATTACAAATGGCAAGTTCTAGCAGCTGAAAAAAAAGAAAAAAAACGCTAAACAAAGAGGTCGTTCACAAAGCAAGTCTACATGTCGCGTCATGATGACAGAACTCTTGTGGTTTTTTTAGAAGTCTTTTTTTTAAATTAATTATTTTTATTTTTCTTAGTTCTAAATTTTTATTTTTATGTTTCTAAATTATTTTTACATATTGATGTTAAAAATATTTTTTAAAAAATAAAAAATATTATATTAATATATTTTTAAATAAAAAATACTTTAAAAACAACTGTTAATATACTTACAAATATCTCCAGATATATAAGGTAGCTATTTATGCAATCATGGTTAAGACTTTTATACAAGAGTATTTGATAATATGACTATGCTTATTTTTTAATGTAATTTTTATATATATAATATATTTTTTTATTTTTTAAAATATTATTATTAATATCATTACATTAAGATAATAATAAAATTATTATTATTATTATTATTATTTTCTAAAACATAGATGGAATCATCAGCACCATCATCTCCGCGCATGAAACCTCCAATCCATGTCCCTGCAAGGTCTATCTGGGGTTATCATGGAAAAAAAAGGAAATCTAAAGAATATTATTTATAGAAAATATTAAAATAAATAATTATAAAAATCATCCTATATTCTAATCTGATTTTCATTTTCTCTCAATATTTTTAAAAATTATATTTTATTTTGTAGTTTACACTTTCAATTTGCATTTTGTTTGATTTTTTTATTTGATTTAAGATGTGAATTTTAGTTTATAAAAATAAAATAAAATTCAAATCAAATAAAAAAACCAAAAGAGGATTTTTGTAATTATTCCTATTAAAAATGTAAAAAATATTTACTAAACTATTTCCGAACAGTGATACTAAAATCACGTACGACATGGAAAAGAAAACAAACTCTTTCAACCCTATAGAGCATTCCTGAATTTGCTGGATCTCTGTACCAAATATGCCCTGCATTAGTAATTTTTAAAAACCAGTCGTTAAAGGTATTTCAGTAAATAAGTGAGATGTATTTAATCTACAGTATACCGGGGCACCACTACCAAGTGACCTCGAGTATTGTAAATAGTAAGTACACCATCGTAGTCCTGTGAAGCACCAAGTATGGATGGCGGGCTTCAATTTGTGTCCTGGGAAGCTTAAATCTTGTATAGTCAAGAGACAGAGACATGTAATTGGCCAGTTGTGATGAGTCCATGGGAATCTGAAGCAAGCGGCTGCACCAGCGGGGATATGGAAGCCACGGAAACCGAGAACACTGATCCGGTTTAAAGTTTAAACTCCCTGTATAAAAATACAAAAAAGGGACAAAATCTGCTAAAACAACCAGCCAATATCTTTCCAGCCGAAAATCCTTTTTTTTTTTAAAGTTAATTTATCACAGCCAAAATCTGCTAAATTTTTACTTCTCGCGAGCAGGATTTAGTTTAAATCCCAATAACCAATAAATAAATAATTTTTATTCGAGTTGAACCATCACTTTAAAATGAAATGTCAACAATCTCATCAATTTTAAAGATACAAAAATAAATAAATTATTGATAGCATAACATGGTCTGTAAAACCATCAGGTGAACCACTATCATCTACTAATAACATGTTTCAATCGAAAATAATGAATTACGTAATATAATAATTCATTATATTCCCACAGTACTAGCCATGAGATGTTTTTAATATCATAGGTATTTCATATATAAAAAAAGTCATCCAGTGAACCATTACTCCGATTGAAAGCAACCATGTAGGGATCTAGCTGTGATTTTTTTATATATAATAAAGATTAGGTTTTAAATTTAATTAAATACAAGGACATAAAACTTTTAAACGAGGACCAATATATAAAGAAAAATAAATACATGGACATGTATTTATTTTTTAAAAAATACAAGAATTGAATAAACACATGGACGAATATTTTTAAGAGTTATATGGACTGAAAAAAATCCTGTCGATGCCTTTGTTACATTACTGAGATTTTTACGACCAAACAAATCAATAAAATGAATATTCCTATCACATTACGATATAAAAATCTGATTATATTATATTATACCAAACAATGTCGTTGGTGTATCCTTTTCTTATCCTTTAAATGGCCCTATCAAACACGAAAATAAAACGATGCGTCATCCATGATTTATTATTTAATTTAAAGGGGCAATAGTTTAAAGTCTCGAGTCCAGGTGGCTGAGCTAGTAGATGGTGGGTGTCGTGCACAATGAAACTACAACCATAAAGGTTTGACCTGGCCCATCAAATTCAAGGTCTGGTCTGTAAATCAAGCAAACCATGAAGGTCTCAGGAGTAAACACCATTTTTACTCCCCGCCTTTGTTCTCTTACAAGCCGCGAAACGACAACTCGATGCCCCTGACCATGTCATTTACGGCACATGCGATCATGTGCAGATCTGTCTTCTCCGTGCTGGTTGTTTTTTCTGGGACTGATAACATAAAATATGTGTTTGGAAATATTACAAGTTATTTTTTTTAAATTATTTTTGATATTAATGTACTAAAATTATATATATATAAAAATAAAAACAAATTTCATGAACATTCCAAACGGCGCTAAAAAGTAGAAAACACGTGGCTTGCTCTAAAGAAAACCGGTAATTCAGGCGCTGAGAGAGCACGTGAGTTATAAATAAGGTTGGCGTGGCGAATCTACCCATGGCATCTTCTAGAATTGTCGGCAACATCTGATTCTCTCTCCTTTTTCAGACCCGTCCTTGTAATTTCGCAACATGTTTTAGGCAAGTTTATAGAGAGACACAAGCACCTCTCCATAGTTGATTCATGCAAATTAGTAGTAAATCCGTGAGTTAGATAACTTGAGCAAAACCCGAGTAACGAGCCGGATCTCCTGGCCATGACTATAGAGCCCGTAATTATTAGGTGAATCAAACAAGATGGAGTTAATACATAGTCTCTACTTAGCAATTGATAAAACTGATGAGAACTGGAGGCTCCTTTTGTTCAGCTAATTTGATTCTCCATTGGAACTGCAAAATACTCCGGAACATCGACTGTGTTTGTATACTACTGGTGCAATGTAGTTTTTTTTTTAAAATATTATTTTTAATATTAACATGTTAAATAAATTAAAAATATATATATAAAAAAAAAACGCCGGAGGAGAAGATTTGTCGAGAACCTATCATGGACAATTTGGTAACATGGGGTGGTGGGTCATCACAATGACGAACAATAATTTAGTTCTTACTGTAGAGAATTACAACGACGACACAAAAGGACAGTCATTAACTTTCACAGCCTTTGACAAATTCTTTGTTACTGTTTGGCACTTTAAAAAATTCTCTGTTTTTTTCGTGTGTTTTTGTTACGGAGATGAGAGGGGAGATGCGCGTGTATATATATACTGCCACGGTGTATGGGAAAAAGTTGTCCAACTATAATTTTTAAAAATTTTAATTTTTAAATTATTAATTTTTGATATTTTTATTTTATTTTGACATGAAGATATTGATAATAAATTTTTTAAAAATTAAAAAAATTATTTTAATACATTTTTAAATAATTATATTTGAAAACAATTTTTAACACACTTTAAAATAGATCAAACCTCATTGTCCCTCTTTACAGCCTTCAAGATCATATCATAGGTTTTTTTTTTATATATATTATTATTAATCAAGAAATCAATAAAATTCTTCAATTTTAATTGACATAATAGATAGTCACTCACGTCGAAACATGTCATGGAACGTATTAGATACATTAATTAGACTGGTTTGTTTGAGGTAATAAATTATTTAAATATAAAAAACATCTAATAATGGGCATCTAATTGGAAGAATTTTTAACCATAAGCTTAACTGATTGTAAGCAAATTAAAGAGCACCGGAGGCCCAAAGACTGAGATGAAAGTCCAGCTGAATTCAATTATCGGGCCTCAAATTGCTGAATGCCTCGCTCCAGGCTTTGCACACCAGCAAGGTAGAATTTATGGGTATTTATGATTTGCATAGAATTATGAGCCCCATTGAAAATACAAAATACAGGCCAATCCATTTTTTTTTTAAAATTAATTTTTTTATTAAAAAATAAATTTATTATATATTTTAGATAGTTTTGATGTACTAATCTAAAAAATAATTATTAAAAAATAAAATAATTATTTTAATATAAAAAATATTTTAAAAATTAACTATAATTATACTCCCAAACATTTGCAGGTGAACTTTCTAGAAAGTTTAAGATCCTGCCATGAAGTAATAAGCAGGAAAGAGGGAGGTCTTGAAATATGAAAAGCAGATTCCAGACAGCCAAGAAAAGCATCACTCACCCATGAAAAACACTGGAAAGAAACAATGGTATTTAAATTGATATATATATACTATCCTCCCTAGTGAAACATGTAGTGGCTGTAGTTTAGTGGTAAGAATTCCACGTTGTGGCCGTGGAGACCTGGGCTCGAATCCCAGCAGCCACACTAAGTTGGCTTTTTTATCTTTTAAGAAAAATAAATAAAAAAACAACCGCAACGAACATAATCCTGACACGAGTAGCGTTCCTTAGCTCGAACATGGCCGCATGTTTTGGCCCATACCGAAGCCATCATTTTCAAGCCTTCGCAGTTTTGCTCTCCTGAGCATCAACTTGCGCAGCAGCGCTCCTTGTTATCCTTGTATTTTTTCTGCTAGTTGACGAGTTTAATAATAGTAATCTTACGAGTTCAAATTTCCCAGAAGGAAAAAAAAAAAAAAACACGAACATTTGTAATAAAATTAACCAATCAATAGATGGGGGTACAATATTTTAAGGACTAATGATGAAAATGACTCCACTTTTCTCTTCTGACCTCCGTGGGAAGAATGGCAGTCATCTGCAAGAAAGGAATACATTCATTTATGCACACAAATAACACATATATAAAATTTTGAAAACACGAGAATGGCTTTTCTGAAACGAAATATTCCTTTCCTCCCTCCATTTCTTTTCTTTCTCTTTTCATATTCTCCTCCTTTTTTCCTTTATAATGTAGATGATGGGCAAGGTACGTAATGTGTCATGTCTCCAGCGAAAGGCATATTCCAATTTAAGAAACAAGAAATCTAATCAAATATGCAGTTAAACTGTAAGTAAGGGTGTGATGGCTTTGCTGCCAATCCAGGAAAAAGAAAAGGAAACGGAAAAACCGACAGCAAGCAACAAGATGAAAGCTTAGTTAGCAATTGCCAGGTCCACCATGTCAGTGGGTCACCAAGCTTAGCCACACCACACAAGTACATGCCAGAGTTTTTTTTTTGTGGTCAACCAGAACAACAACTCTTGCACTATTATTGGCTGATGAATATTCATAGACCTATTTTAACTGGCTATGAGAAGCTTTCTTTTATCGTTCTTGAGTCTTACACTCTTACCTCATTCCTGGCATCGTTTTATCTACAAGATTCAGTTGAAAAGCTACGAACCTTTTGGTTTATTCAAATACTTTTCAAAACTAGCCCATGTGTACCTCTTACCTGTTTCAGGCATTTGCCTGATAAAACCATACTCGAAGAGACGGAATAAATAAAAAATCTTGGCGTTGAATGGTTATTATCCAACATGCCACAACAGCAATAAAAAAAGAGACACTAAAAAATAAATTGCAAGCTTGTATTCACACCATACCTTACACAGACAGCTAATCACAACCACTGGGAATATGAATTCAAGTGCCCACAATTCTTCATTATAAATGTCTCACATCTCTTCTTTTCAGGACTCTCTTTGTATTGATTTCTTCTTGGTAAAAACTCAGATATTTTGGGATCTGGGTTTTATCTGTTTTTGTGATTCTTGTTAAGTTCATTCTAAGAAACCCAAATACATTTATTTTGATCCGTGTTACTGGGTTTTGTTTTGTATTTTGTTGACGGTGCAGTGATTCCGGATTTTTGTTACTTGGTTTTACTTGTGTTTGTGTTTGCTATTATTAATATCAAAGGGCATGCTCTTTGTTGCGCTTGTGTCTGTTATATAGTCACTTTAAGTGGCTGTCTGTCCTTTTTTTTTCTCGCGTTTGTTCATCGACTCTTTGTCTCTCTCTAGATCATGTCCCTGTAGCGTTGTCTTGATAGTTTCATTGCAGAGTTGGAAACTTTTTGTGACTTCTGTTTCTGGGTTTTGCTTGATTTGTATCATTTCTTTAGTTCATTGATTAATGGATCATTCTTTACTCTCTATTCTTTCCCTTCTAGTCTCTCTTTTTGTCTATTCTTGTATATGCTCTCCTCTAGAAGATCAACAAAGAGACAAAATCACATCTTTGCCAGGGCAGCCAGTGAATGTAGAGTTCAATCAGTACTCAGGTTATGTGACTGTGAACCAACAAGCTGGTAGGGCATTGTTTTACTGGCTGGTTGAGGCACCAACGAGTCGTAGTCCTGAGTCCAGACCACTTGTTTTGTGGCTAAATGGAGGCCCTGGTTGCTCCTCTGTTGCTTATGGAGCAGCTGAGGAGATTGGACCTTTTCGCATCAGGCCTGATGGCAAAACTCTTTACTTTAACCCGTACGCTTGGAATAAGTGTATGTCTGATAGATAATTGATGGAATGCACTTCCTATTCTGTGCTACAACCAGTTCTCCTTGTAATTTACCTCATTTCTATTTTGTTGTTGGTGGTGGTGGCAGTGGCAAATTTGCTGTTCCTTGAATCTCCAGCTGGTGTTGGTTTTTCATATTCAAATACATCATCGGATTTGTACACGGCTGGTGACCAGAGAACTGGTAATTTATTTCATTTGTTCAATTTTTGAGTACTTTCAGTCGTCATTCAGCAAAGCCTTTATTATTGTACTACTTAAAGGGTACCTGATTCGATGTGATTATATGTCCCATTTAGCTTAAAGTTAATTGATTTTGACTTCTTTAAATGCTTTTGGAAACTGTGCATCGTGCAATTGTAGCCGAAGATGCGTACACATTTCTAGTCAATTGGTTTGAGAGGTTTCCACAATACAAATATAGAGATTTCTACATTGCTGGAGAAAGCTATGCAGGTTTTAAATTGCACACCTTTTCTTTTATTTCGTTGAACTTTCTCTCTTGTTCATCTTAAAGATTGCACTCTGATTTACTTGTTTGAAATTCGGTTTCAGGTCACTATGTACCTCAGTTGTCTCAAGTTGTTTATCAAAAGAACAAGGGAATTAAGAATCCTGTAATTAACTTCAAGGGATTTTTGGTGAGAACACAAAACTCATTATTCATAAAGATTTGGAAATTCCACTGCTTAATGGCAAGTGTATAATTGGCTCAATGTCCTTTTCTCTCTTGTAGGTGGGAAATGCAGTCACTGATGATTATAATGATTATGTTGGCACCTTTGAGTACTGGTGGACCCATGGTTTAATTTCTGATTCCACCTATCAAACTTTACGCGTCACCTGTGATTTTGAATCCTCCACGCACCCATCAGTAGAATGCATCAAGGCTCTCATGCTTGCAGAGTTGGAGCAAGGGAACATTGATCCGTACAGCATTTTCACACAGCCTTGCAATAACACTGCAGCATTGAGGCACAATCTAAGGGGTCATTATGTAAGATTTTATCATATCTTTCTCTCTGTCAATATTATCAAGGAATTCCCCTTAACTGTCAGCAGAAAGACACATGTAAGACAAGTCGGTCTAGGAACCTGATGCATAGCTATCAAAAGTGGATTCTCTGCATCTAGCACAATATTTCTTACCTGAAAAAGGGCTATCATGGTTTCATTTACTAACAACAGTCTTTTTTGACATTCCAAGTGGTTTTTGGCACCAACCTCTAAGTCTTGGATTTGTATGGTAAAATATCCTGAACAAGTCTGGTCTTTTCCGATTATGTTTAAATTCTACCACCAATAGCTTGAATAGACATTGGAAGATAGCAACTTTTCTTAGACGGAAAGAGGTACATGCAAGTTTCCTGGATAATCTCGCAGTAACTACAAAAGTATTCGTATGCCAATAATCAAAATATTTGCATTTAAACAAAATTATCCACCTGGTTCCGATTTGCAAATATACTCTGTCTGTTGTTAAAAAACTTTCTTACAGTGATTTGCTTCCAAGATGGCTAATTAATTTGTGGGCTCATCGTGGTTACTGAAGGTAGCTGTTAAATGTTAACTTTAAGTTTCTGACGTACATCAAGTTTGTGGTTGTTGGACCATAAATTGTGGTTCTGGCATCATCCATTGCTGTTTCTGACCATGAATTCTTCCAACTTTGTGCCAAATTCTTCTAGTCTTTTCAAATCACAGTAATCTGGAGCTATTCCTTTTCTTTTGATCTTAGGCCCTAATCTGTAAGATTATGTTCTCTACAGTTTCTAAAAGATTCCACTACAGTGAGTGTCACATAAATGATGACATGTGTTTCTTACTTGCACGTCTGTTAAATGTTAACTTTAAGTTTCTGACGTACATCAAGTTTGTGGTTGTTGGACCATAAATTGTGGTTCTGGCATCATCCATTGCTGTTTCTGACCATGAATTCTTCCAACTTTGTGCCAAATTCTTCTAGTCTTTTCAAATCACAGTAATCTGGAGCTATTCCTTTTCTTTTGATCTTAGGTCCTAATCTGTAAGATTATGTTCTCTACAGTTTCTAAAATATTCCACTACAGTGAGTGTCACATAAATGATGACATGTGTTTCTTACTTGCACGTCTGATTTTCCTTCGGATTTTTGTTTGTTTTCCATTCTTGAATTACCTATGATAAATGTTAGGTAAAAAGTCTTTCACCAAATAATTCCTGAATGTAAATACTGTTCATTGCCTGATGAGTTGCCTAGAAATGCTTTACAGAAGTGCATTCACTGTTTCCATATCACGGGTATGGACCGGTCATTAATATTTACACCAAGCTCATTTCTATTACTTTGAAACTCAGCCATGGATGTCCAGAGCATATGATCCCTGCACAGAAAGGTACTCTAAAGTGTACTTCAATCACCCTGAAGTCCAGAAGGCACTCCATGCAAATGTAACTGGGATCCCATACCCATGGAAAACATGCAGGTAAGATTTTTGCTCTGCAGCTTTTGAGAATTCTGTTTCAAATCTTCCAATAACACTGTTAACTAAATCACTACTTTACAGTGATATTGTTGGAGACTACTGGGCAGATTCTCCACTTTCCATGCTTCCTATATATAAAGAACTCATTGCTGCAGGTCTAAGGATATGGGTCTACAGGTAAGTTCCCATCTTTTCCTCTATTCCCTCGTTCTGGATTAAATTAGGGAAATCTGTTTAGTTCTTTGAAGAACTCACGCGATGGTGGTTCAAGTAGGAATATTGGCAGAATTGATTATGCATGAACCTTTTTTCAATGCTTGTTCTCAGTGAGGAGGGGATCTGAGAAACAGCTGTTTGAAGGTTTCACTGCGTTATAGCCCATTAATTAAGGAACAGTATGGAGTCATTTCTTGTAAAAGTCATGGTCAAAATGATCAGTTTTTACCATGACATGTTTCACTTTGCCTAGAAATTTGCCACAGCAAATGCCTCAAAATGGGATTACGAAATAAAGCTGATTGACAGTACTCCTCATTGTCCTTTGTTTGAACATTTGTCGGTACTGCAAATATGGACTGTATGATCTTGGCTTAAAATCCTGTCCTTAAATTTGGTATATCAGAGGGGAGACTAGGTTGATGAACCATTTGGTGTTTGAAATTATTAAGAGGTGAAATCCTTGTCCTCTTCATTTTGGGGTGCAGGAAATATTTACGATTCCCAACATCCCATGTCTGCTTTAATTACTTTTCTCCTTTTTGTAATTTGCTGGCTTGTACATGTGGATCCTCCTTTTGATATGGAGTTGTTTCCGAACATCCCAAAGAACAGTAGCCATAGACAGTGGAACGAAGAAAAGGATTTGTTTAGCTGATCCCAACTAGCCTGTGTTGATCTATTTTAAATTTATTTGGATCTAGTGGTCTGTTTTTATGGAATACTGAGTTTAACCCTTGTTTGCAACTAAATATACATGGGCTAAGTTGGTTGGCGAAGAGACTAGAGGTTTTGTTGAATGATATTTTCATCTACATATGGTAGCTGGGAACTGGGAAGTTGGAACAAAACAGTTTTCTATTGAACTGCTGATTTCTCGACCACCTAATCTCCATGCCTGGACAGGGAAGCTTGTCTGCAGTAGGTAGTGTTGACTGTTGATAACGATCTTCGGATTTGTTTACAGAAGGTGAGGCACATCATGTGGCCTAGCAACAATGATTGCACTGGGCCAAGGTGCTTCTTATGTTAGGTGCAAGTGTATGAACCATGTACTAAGAAGAGACACCAAAGTCAACACGAACGTAGCATCTGAAAACTGAGCGTAAAAGGGATAGAAAAACAGCTGCTTAATAATGACAAAAAAACTTATGGTTATAGATAAATAACGGAATATATTTTCTTTTTGGTTTTTCAACTTGAAGAATTCACTGTGGTGATATAAAATATTCTCCTACTTTTTAGCAGTATGGCATGCATGCCTTGCAATGCCAAGATATGAAAAAAAGGTCAGACGTTATCGTTGTCAAGTAGGATTTGTCCGTTGTTTTTTTCTCTTTGGCACTGGTCAGCATTAAAACCATTTGCTTTCAATTGTTTTCAAGTCTTGTCATGCATTGCATCTAATTCTGTTTTATCTCTTTGACCAGTGGAGATACCGATGCAGTGGTTCCTGTGACTGCAACTCGATACTCCATTGATGCCTTAAAGCTACCAACTATTATCAATTGGTATCCTTGGTATGACAACGGAAAGGTAAGCATCTTTACCGACAACAAAATGTTAGAGGCAACTTATTTTGGTGAAACCGTTGGACAGCGACGTTTTTATGGTTGGGATTTAGCATATTTTCTTGTAATGTTGCCATACTCTTCTGTTTATGGAAATGATGATAACCAGTACTGAAAAAAGGGTCGTATGATAATACTCTTGCTGAAGCCCATGGTTGGAACAAGGCCATGGTAATTTGCTCATCTCCCAGCTTTTCGTGTTTCTGTAATAGGTTGGTGGGTGGAGCCAAGTATACAGAGGGCTGTCTTTCGTAACGGTAACCGGAGCAGGACACGAGGTTCCACTCCATCGCCCTCGACAAGCATTTATTCTTTTCAGATCATTTTTGAAGAACAAATCCATGCCTGGCCAAAGCTTTTAGTCCTCCATTCATCAATCTCCGGTGAATAAACAAGTCATAAATAATAGAATTGTTCATATACAGGGACCGGCAAATGACACAATAAGAGAAGCATTCCTCTCGAGTGCCCCTCCATTCTTCCTTCAAGTGCATCATTTCTATATTTGAAGTTGTAGCCTATTCATATGTAAGAAACTATTCTTTATAGTAACTCAATTATTTAAACTGTAAGTTTGACCACAGAACTGTACTCATTTGTAAGAGATTTACAGGTAATGGAGTTAAAACGTTTGTGCCCTAAGTAGCGTTATTTTTGAAAACCTCACCTCCAAATCCATTAAACAAATCTCAGAATCAACAGATTAACACCATGGGGGTGCAAAGACTTCTTCAGTCTTCTCTCTGTTCCTCTTCAATGTAAATTACCCTGCATTGAAGCCTGAACATCAAATATTTTCCAAGACAAACGCCGTGGACTGATATGGATAGAGTGAAGGAGCAGTAACTCGTACTTCTGACCTTATATGCACGGATCACACAATTCAAAATTTCTTGCAAACTCATCATTTTGAACATCAACAGAAATATTAGAATCATAAAACATAGTAAAAGAGTCATCACTGTCAATTAGAAGGTATACTAATGGACTCGTGCCTCAAAAGCAACGAAATGCAGGGCGGATGTACTGCTAGTTTTGTGATCTATCAATCCAGGAAACAGTGTAACGCCCAGAAGTCCAGAATTCCTGGAGGCAAAGAGGAAGAGCGTGCTCTAGCTAGCAGGACCACATGCCCCATGTGGGTGTTGCTTATGGGAGAATGCACAGGCGCCATCAATGCCACCAACGCCATCAAAGGAAGTGGTCCATGGTCGTATACTTGGGCAGCAGATCTTTATCCAGCTCACTGCAATATTATAATTCTCATATAGTAGCCAAAACATGGCTAAAACTGTGGAACAACACGTTCGTTTTGAATCCCCTCCCTCTTGTTGCATAAACTCTCTACCTCTCAAGGCTCTATTACAAAGGCATCCTGAATCTCAGTCTCATAATATCTCCTGTCGAAATTCAGATAGTTTACCTGTCTTTTATTTTTAGTACTCGAAAGGAACTCGTTCTAAAAGAACATTCGTTCAACGAATTTTTAAGATGAATAAAATCGCCAACGGGTTTGGATTGAAAAAAAAAAATAGAAAACTTTTGATGATGAAGGGGGTCTTTAAGATTGACTTTTAACTTGATTAAAATTTGATTTTTTTATTTTAAATTAATTATTTTTAGTGTTTTTGAATCATTTTAATGTGCTAATATTAAAAATAAAATTTTAAAAATAAAAAAATATTATTTTAATATATATATGAAAAAATATATTTAAAAAGAAACTTCTACTATTTTTCTACCCACCCCAAAATCCTGAGGAGTACAAACTACCAATTACCGACACAGAAAAAAAATAAAAGTATTGACCACCAGGCCATTTGTGCATGCAATTCAACAAAAGGAAGTACAATATACAGTGCATGATGCATGGAAGAAGTCAAGAAATGATAACATATATAATATACTGACTTGGCAGCCTATACAGTTTTTCAAAATAAATGCTTTGATTATACTCTTAGACAACCTAAAGCAGGGGCAGAAGTCAGTGGATCACAAACTAATAACAACTACATAAAACACTCTTTAAGGACTCCGAACCCACACATTCAACACAAGCAAAGCCTGATTTTCACTCGTCACAATGCGCATCAAGAGCTCCTCTTGCTTTCTCTTCTCTGTCTTGAATCTTGCTACTCTCTTGCTTTCTACTCCTGCAGTCACCAATCTTGATCACCTTGAAGAGCAGAGGAGGGATAGGATTATGAAGCTACCAGGGCAACCACCAAATGTGAGATTCTCTCAATTCTCCGGCTACATCACTGTAGACCCAGCGGAAGGTAGGGCCCTCTTTTATTGGTTGATTGAGGCCCCCAAGATTGTCAAGCCCAGATCTAAGCCACTAGTTTTATGGCTCAATGGCGGGCCAGGTTGCTCCTCTGTGGCCTATGGAGCTTCAGAGGAGGTCGGCCCATTTAGGGTCCGACCCGATGGCGAGACCCTCCATTTGAATCCATATGCTTGGAATAAAGGTAAACATGATTAAGACAATCATCTAATAATCTCTATGGTTAGTGACTTGATGGGTTATATTAACAGTTTATTGTTATTCATTATAGCCAGTGATCAAGGCCACGTTTATATTTAGATGGGACCTGTAATAATGGTGGCGTCTGTATTAAATTGCTTATAGTTTCATGCACATTGGGGCAACTACTGTGTCTGTGAATTATTTTGATCAGAATGATGTTGCTACCAAAAAAAACAAACAAATAGATAAAATTACAGAGTTTTGGCTGTCGCAGTGGCAAATTTGCTATTTCTTGATTCACCTGCTGGTGTGGGATTTTCTTATTCAAATACTTCATCAGATATATACACGGTTGGTGACGGGAGGACAGGTATCTGTACAAGTATATATATATATATATAATTATGTCATAATTTGTCAAAAAGCTTGTTAGCCTCTATCCTAACTAGATTATTATTGCTGAATTATGAAAATGCAGCCGAAGATGCCTACATATTTCTGATTAACTGGCTTGAGAGGTTCCCTCGATACAAGCACAGGCCCTTTTACATTGCTGGCGAAAGCTATGCAGGTTAGATAATTAATTGCTCATCACCACCTACTGTTTGACTAATTTGCTTGCATTAATTAATATTTTGTTAATCCACTTTCAGGCCATTACATTCCTGAGCTGTCACGGATTATAGCCCGGAGAAATAAGGGGGTCAAGAATCCTGCCATTAATTTTATAGGTTTCTTGGTATGTCAATCGGTGCCATTAACAGCATTAAAAAATTAATCCAAGAATATCTTGACATGCAATCTTAATTTTTTTATTTTGCAGTTAGGCAATCCGCTCTTGGATGATTATCATGATAACACTGGCACACACGAGTTCTGGTGGAACCATGGATTGATATCCGATTCCACTTATGAAGATTTAAAGAAGTTCTGCCCAAATAATACGTTCTTGTTCCCCCGGAATGAATGTTACGGTGCTTTAGAGAGGGCATATTCAGAGTTTGGAGATATCAATCCTTATAGCATTTACAGCCCTCCTTGCAATGCAATCAGTACTCTTAGACACAATCTAAAGCATTCACTGGTATATTCTTGGATCACTCAAAAATCCCTTATCACATTTTCCAATTATTGGCCCAACGTGTGAATTTGTTTGTCTAATGAGTTGCTAGCTTTTGTTTGTTGGGATTTAGCCATGGAAATTCAGAGGAAATGACGAGTGTGTGGTGATGCACACAAAAAGATACATGAACCGTCCAGAGGTGCAGAAGGCTCTTCATGCCAACATCACTAGGGTTCCTCATCCTTGGGTCACTTGCAGTTCTGTTGTTAGGAGCAAGTGGAGTGATTCTCCTAAATCCATGTTGCCAATCTTCAAAGAACTTATAGCAGCTGGTATTAGAATATGGGTTTTCAGGTAAGATCATGTTCAAAAAAGAAAATCATAAGTCGTCCATTTTGAAAATTTGCATTCAGGCTTGTCATAATTAGTTAAAAAAAAGATCCCATATTTCTCAAACTGATATTTGTTCCACCGACAGTGGTGATGCAGATGCAATTTTGCCACTTACTGCGACCAGATACTCCATTAATGCTCTACAGCTTGAGACCAACACAAGCTGGTATGCTTGGTATGATGGCCATCAACAGGTTAGCCATCTGCATATGCTATATAGAGTCATGGTTTTTGTACATATAATTTTCATATATTCTGTAAGCTCTAAGAGTTTTCTGGTGGTATCTATGGTTCTTTTTCATGGATTGTTTGTTTAGGTTGGTGGCTGGAGCCAAGTTTACAAGGGCTTGACCTATGTGACAGTAAGGGGAGCAGGGCATGAAGTGCCTTTGACTCAGCCTCGACTCGCTTTATTGCTATTTAGGCAATTTCTGAAAAATGAACCCATGCCTGCACTTTAGTCCTCGACTCAGCCTCGACTCTAGGTTACTAGCAAATTACAGAGTGTTCTTATTCTTTCTGTCCAAATCATCATTTGTATTTCTCTTGCAATAAGGTCAAATTGCCCTCTGCATATGCATCAGTACACGTTAATTTGTGCTGTGTATGATAATTCTAAAGGTGCAGTGCGGCAATTTGATTAAACAAACTAAAAGGAGAATTGACAGAATAGCCTCATTTATCTTTCCACTGCTTTCTTTCAATGCAGCCAAGAATAAAATATGAACACTAAAAGTTTTCAGGTCTTTTGATGCAACCATTTCCTAGTTATTTTTTGTTATTGCTGAGCAATGGATAAGAAACATGGTGGAAATTCTTTGCCATTAAGAAATGAGATTGTCTAGTGGAGCCGTAAACAGAATCAAACAAGGCACTAAAACAAAAGATTTGTGGAGATAAGGAAGCAGCTTCAATATATTCTATCATCCACCACCCGTAGATAATTCTGGTTCTGATCATGACTTCAAAAGAAAGCTAAAGAAGGCCATGCCCTAAAAGCAACTCACTGTACTGCAAGCTTGTAATTACCTAAATACCTTGTATTCTTTGCTTGCCTTGGTCAAATTGATGCCATTACCATATTTTCAGAGAATATTTGGTAATATAAAAGAGACTCGAGTCATTTCTTACCGTGAACAAACTTCCCATCTCATTGGTACATGTAAAAGTAATGGAGAGCAACCATGCATTTTTATCGAGAACAAAGAAGGGGGATTTTTTTCATTAGTTGAAAGATAATTTGATATGTTTTGAAAATTGCAGTTCAATTTTGATAGTTTTTAGAAATATAATAGTGATTATTTTTTAAAATATATTTTATTTGAAAATATATTAAAATAATATATTTTTATTTTTTATTATTTTTTTTTTAACATTAGCATGTATAAATAATCTAAAAATATAAAATTATAATTTTTAAAATTTAGTGAAATACTGTTTGTAACCAGTTTAATCATAGTTTTAAAACCCGGACCGGCCCGACGGGTTGACCCGGGACCCGGCCGACCCGGGCATGGGACCGGTCCGGGTGGAGGCCAAAACCCGTTTGGGAATTGGCCCGGACAGACCCGGCCGACTCGGGACCCGGCATGACCCGGTCAAGACCCGCCCCCAAACCCGTTGACTTTTTATTTTTTTTTGCTAAAACGACGTCGTTTTGATTTTTTAAAAAAAAATTAAATTTTTTTTTTACCCGGCCGACCCGGTCAAAACCCGGAACCCGAGCCTTGGACCGGGCCGGTTCTTAAAACTATGAGTTTAATACTTAGATTAGGAATCCCAACACAGTGTGCTTGCGGGGCAGATTAGTCGATCTAAATGCTTAACAAAGTTACTTGCCGGCTAAGAGGTATAATAAAGTCATTCTACATACGTCAGATAAAGATTTTTTGAATACATTAATACAAGAAAAGCAGATAGAGCAAAGTTTACAAGCATTTTGAATTCTTGAATCCTGCAGGAACATAAATTAAAGAAAAGCAACGCCACCATTAAAAAGTGAAAAAAAAAAAGCTGAAGAAGACACCATATAACAAGAAAAGAAGCGTCACAATTAATAAAGAGAGAGGGAGAATACTAGTAGAAACAGAGCAAAAGAGGGAGAGAGTAACGGATGTTTGGGTTTAGTACTGTATTCTAACGTTTAGAGATTTCAAACCGAAGACAGAGATGTATAGGTTTAGCAACACAGTAATTGGTTTCTTGAATCTTTTCACTCTCTTAGCATCTATACCAATAATTGGTGGAGGTTTATGGATGGCAAGGAGTAGCACAACCTGTGAAAGCTTCCTTCAAACCCCACTTCTTGTCGTAGGTTTCGTTGTCCTTATAATCTCACTCGCTGGCTTCATTGGTGCATGCTTCCATGTAGCATGGGCACTCTGGGTTTACTTAGTCGTCATGCTATTCCTCATTGCAGCCTTAATGGGTTTGACCATATTTGGCTTTGTTGTCACTAGCCAAGGTGGCGGTGTGGAGGTGTCCGGTAGGGTTTATAAGGAGTACAGGATTGAAGATTATTCTCCATGGTTGAGGAATAAAATCAAAGATCCTGATTACTGGAGAACCATTAGGAGTTGCATACTGGGTTCCAAGACCTGTGCTAAACTTGCCTCCTGGACTCCTCTTGATTATCTTGAGAAAGACATGTCTCCCATACAGGTACAGTGTAATTAATCAATCGTGTTCTCTCTTGAACTCTGGCCTTATGGTTAGTTTTTACTGATCATATTTATGATTCTTGGTGCAGTCTGGATGTTGCAAGCCACCAACTTCATGTAACTACAACACGGCGACGGCGGTAGCCCAAGACCCAGACTGCTACAGGTGGAACAACGCCCCGACTTTACTGTGCTATGAGTGTGATTCATGCAAAGCTGGAGTTCTTGAAGATGTTAGAAGGGACTGGCACAAGCTTTCAGTTCTTAACGTTGTGATGTTGGTGTTTCTGATTGGGATTTACTCGATAGGATGCTGTGCTTTCCAAAATACAAGAAGGGCTGAGACTGATTACCCGTATGGGGAGAACCGGATGACCAAAGTCCGACCCAGATGGGATTATTACTGGTAAGAAAACAACAAACCATTTTTTTTTAATTATTATTAGGAGGTTCATTGAATGGCTACACGACGAGGATAGAACTCCTTTATTTATAATAATAATAATAAAAAAAAATTATTGGTGATCATTAAGATTTGAATTTGTTTTTTTTTTTAAAAAACCATATGTGTATATTCACTAACCCATGCCTTAGATTTTTTGTTTTATTTAAAGGTAATATTCATGGAAAGAGATTCTGATTAAGGGTATGGGTTTGAGATTTCTAACAAAATCATGGAGATTTTGGCAAACTCTGTAAAATAGACACTCATCGAGGTTGAAATTTCAAAAATTAAATATTATATACAGAAGGGAAAAAATAAAATAGAAAAATCTCTTTGTGAGTAAAATAAAAGAGCTTAGGAGATTTGATAAACTTGAGTGTTTGATTTAATCACCAAAAGTTTACATTGAAATTTCTATTTTCATTCACCAAATTTTCTATTTTTTTTTAATTATGCACCGAATTTTCATTTTGCAAAAGTCTAGCTGTACTTCAATCTTTTTCTCAAGCTACAATTAGGCCCGCATTAATGGGCCCAGGGTAAGATGGCTAGTAAAGATCCCTCTGCTAAGACCCTGTTTAGTTGTGCGTGGCCGTGATTACAAAGTCAACCGCTATCATGAAGCAAAACACTGAGTCGTGCTTTTGGTTTCCTTGTTTACAGGTGGAGATGGTGGCAGGACAAGAGAGAACAGCTTTACTAGCTGAAGCTCCAATGATCCTTCAAAAATCTTCAGCGCATGTTATCTGGTGTTCTAAAGTTGGGACAATTCAGTTGTTTTTCCAGTGTATGGGACATCTTGGAAGTTTCAAGGTCACCTTTCACAGTCCTTTTCCAGACTCTTCTTGTTTGCTGTTTTTTTTTTTTTTTTTTTATGTACAAAGATGGATTTGCCTTTATTTTCAAAGATCACAGCAGTATCTTCCTTTTACTTTTCAACCCCTTTGCATCATGCAGGTTCAGATTCGTTAAGGGTTCAATTACACCTACTAGGCTATAATTATATCCACAGATATTCTTGATCTTTAAATTAAACTGGCCATATATGATAATCTCCTGATTTTGAAGTTAGATTAATCACTCAAGAACTCTCAACGCTAGAAGGTCATTTTCCAATGATAAATATAAACCAGGATTAGCAAACGCGGTTTCTAAAATAATCAACAAGTTGTTGCAATGTTTAAATCCGCAGAATTGCTAACGAGACATTAGTCAATGATAGAATTAAGGGGAAAATAAGAGATCTTCAAGGCTCAGCCCTTGAGGGATATTAATATGTCTCAACAAATCTTCTGTGCATAACCAAAATTGTTGAAATGAAGAGCAGCCGAAGCATTATCAATCTCCAGTTTGGTCCCAAGATTTCCAACTTCTCCAACACCATTTACAGCCAAAAAGGGCAAAGAACTGGTGGACTGGATCAAAACATTGTTCACTTGTTTTGCTACGGTCTTCTTTAGCTCCTCCAAAGCACCTCTCAACTGTTCAAGCTCGAGCAATTCAAGCTCTTCAACCGGAGCTTCCCAGCAACATTGGCTTCTATTGACTTTCCTCATTTGGTCAAGCACTTCTCCATTCTTTTTTTCGGCCTCTAGTTGATTAAGAATCTGAGTTAACTGCATGTTTTGCTCATGGACATTAGCATCTCGACGCGTTTCAATGAGCTGGTGCAGGCCGGAACTTGGAGGAGGAGGAGGAGGGCTTCCGGTGAGAAACCGATGCATCATGGAATCAACACTAGGGTGGCCAAAGGAAAAGGCCTTTTGAGCTGGGGAGAAAACTATCATTGCTATGTCAACTCCACAAAGCGTGCTAAGTTCACTAGCCTTCTTGAAAAGACCGGCTCGTCGCTTAGAGAAGGTGACTTGCAGATGACTTTTCTTGGCTATTTTTTCAATCTTAATCTTCTGGCGACCCATGGTAGGCTTCTTGTTCACCATTGCAAGAACCTGTTGATATATCAGAGAAGAACAAATAAATATACGTACAAATACCGAATGCCTGGTTAGGGCTTGTGCTCGTATGTTTGGTCGGAAAATCATGCCTGTGGTATTTATACGGTAAAACATTTCCTCGAAGCTCTTCCTTATCATCTGGATCACGTCTTCACTCTCTATTTTTGTCCATGATTATCAAGATTCGGAGGTTACGTGATCTTGTGCTTTAATTCTAAATTTATCACTAAGGAACTAAGTACAGCCATTAGTTGGCAATTAAGAAACCATTTGGCTTTCGTAGGTTACAAACTTTTAGTGATAATTATATGATTAATACATCTCACTAATAAATATTTAGGCTAACTATTTTTATTGGGATCAAATGCGTAGGATATTCGTTACACAGATACAATCAAATATTCTTTAATTAGTTTTGTTATCCAGTGTTAATTAATTAATAATGGTAATGACAATAATTAATACTGTATATGCTGTATTTGTTATGTACAACTCTAATATTTTTCTTCATCGAGATAATTTTACCAGACCTACTGTATTTATTACCTATCTACGTCCAAACTAATTAAAATGTTTATAAAATCTTAAATTTTAAAAAATAATACATGATTAGCAATTATATTTGATAGCTTTTGGAAATATGGCTCAAATTATATTTAATAAATATTTTAATTTTTTATTTAATATTTATTTAATATTTTTAAATTATTTTAATATATTCATATTAAATATAATTTTTTTAAAAAAATATATTGTTTTATATAAAAATTACTTTTGCGTGTGTTTGAGATTATGATAACAATGGTATATCAAAGTGTTTTTCGCTTAATATATTAAAATAAATTTTTTATTTTTAAAAATTTATTTTTAATATCAGCATGTAAAAAATAATCTAAAAATATAAAAAATTATTCTAAATAAAAAAAAATCAAAATTTTATAAAATATAGTTTGCAACAAAGACTTTCGTAACCCTGTTCCTGGCGGACTAGAAAATGAAAGGAGGCTAGTTTGCCGAAAGAAAAAAACAGATGGGCAAGTGGGGCATTGGGCCCAATATAAGCGAGCCTACATCTGCTGGCAAAAGCTTTCCGCCCAGTGTAAGCGAGCCGGTGAGTCATGGCTTTGTTTTTGGTTTTGCCTCACGGTGGTAGCTAGGTTGTTTTGTTTTCTTCTTAAAAAACGTATTCCCGTATCATATGCTACATTCATAATAATATAATAAATTCTATATCTTCATTATATTTTTATAAGCTAACATGAAGTATAGTATAAAATATATATGATCATGTAAGGTTGAATTTGGTCAACCACGGAACAATTATATTATAGTCTGGCTATGAATTAAGCTTTCATGTGAGTTGATCATTTTTATTAAACTTCTTTCTCAATTAATCAACTTGATAACTTATTAATAATCTAAAACTTGAATTATATTGGTTTTCATTTGAATGGATTTGAAAGATGATTCTATTAAATTAATTAAATTATTTAAACTTGATTGATTTAATTAATTTGACAAAACTTGAGTAAGATTGAAAAAAAAGTTTGTTTTTACATCATAACTTGTGTTTTTTATTTTAAAAAATATAAACTGATGTTTTTTTAGATAATTTTAATATACTAATATTAAAATGAATTTGTTTTAAAAAATACTTTTAAAATATAACTTATACAATAATATTAAACACACTTAATCAACTTTAAAGATTTTTTTTTAATTTGTTTAAATTTTTGTTTTATTAAAAAACTTTGTTAAAATTTATTTTTTAATTAACAATTCATGATCTAAGACCTTTTGTTAGGTCAGATCTGGCATGGTTTTTGTTCAATCCTCCCATATCCTAGACCAAATTCAACCTCCATACATGATCATATATTCTTATATAATTCTTCATAAAAAGATAGTTTAAAATTAACTTGGATAATTAATAAAAATTTAGTTTGATTAAAAAAAATTTAAAATGATATATATATTTTTTAAAAAATATCAACATGACAATATATTGGATCGACCATGATCAACATTTCAAATCCACAACTTAGATCATAAGATTATGATAATAAAAAACATTTAAATACATTATGAAACTTAATTCATAATAAACTTATTATTGAATGATAAAATTGAAAAATATTCAATCTAAAAAAAAAACACAATAAAATAACCTAAGTTTATTAGGGTTAACTCGCGATACATGTGACTCGGGTTATAAGATTAAGATAATTTCATAGAAAAAAAAAAAAAACAAAGCTTAATTTATGATCAACCAAATGTTGAATAATTAAATTAAAAAAAATCAAATTAAAAAAATTAAATCAATTAGATTAACCCAAACAAACCCGTGACATAGATTATAAAATTAATATAACCACAAAAAAATAAATTACAATAAATTATGAAATTTATTTTTTAATAAAATAAAATTATATATAAAAAATATAAACACTATTTAGCCGGAACAGAATCAAAACATTCTAAGTGAATTTTTCGAAACAGATAAGATTTCAAGTGAGATAAAATATATTCATATTTATTTTATTTTTAAAACTGGAAAGAAATATATTAGTAATTTCAGACGGAATTGACAACTAAACAAATAAAAAACACAAGTTGGTCATCAATAATTTCATCTAGGCGTGTGGCTTGAGCACAGGTCGGAAACTCCAGTTCATGGCAAACTGTGACCGGGCATCCGAAAAGTCCCAAAATTAGACGTATGGGATTCTATAAGCATTACGTTTCTCATTTGAAGAGAGATTTTATTTATTCAACAAAATTGCTGTATTGCTATAATATATATGCAGCTATCCACCAACTATTATTACGTTTTACTACTCAATGATTGAAAAATTTAATGTATTTTGATTAAGAAGAATAATATGTTAAATGCTAATATCACACCATCGCTTATATTTCATCTTCTTCTCTTTCCATTTTTTTTTTTTTTTGGTAACTCGGGGTGTCCGTGCCAGCTTACACGCACCACAACTAATCCGCGGGCTCACTGAACATCCTACAAGATTAGTAGGCAGATAAGGCATCGCGGGGGTGACAGGCTGGTACTCTTGAAGATCGAACTCGGGACAGTCGCAAAGCAAGCCTTACAGTTAACCACTGAGCTAGACCCTCAAGTATTTCTTTCATTTCTTTTTTCTTTTCATGGGATGTATATGTCTTTTAATATTGCGTGTGTTATGCTGTCAAGTAAATATTTGGCATCATTTGTGATGGAATCGTTTTTATTATTAAGATATCAAGTCAATAACCAACGACAAATTGTATTTACCGTCACTTTATTTTAATTAATTGTGTTTTTTTTATTAATATAGTTGTTCGGGTCAGTTTACGCATATTTCAACTAATCTTATATATCTGAAATTAATGATCATATAAATCTCTAGTGGCTCTAAGAATTGTGAGACTCGAACAGGTGATTTTTAAGTAGCAAACCCAAAACCTAATTAATTAAACTACATATCGAGTTTGTATAGTCTTGTTACATTGCGTAGAAAGAAACGATTTGATCAAGAATTTAGATGGTAAATAGTTTTGTTTTTTATATTATCATTTCAAATTTGAATTTAAAATTAAATTAAAAGTAAATAAATTTCCTATAAATACACCAGTTCTGATAAGGATAATTAGTCTAAAATCAAATATGAGATTAACTGATTTAAATGAATAGAAAATATCTTAAAAGATAAAGAAAAATAACTAGAAAGTAGAAGCATCTAAAGCTGTGTTTGATTAAAAATTATTTTAATAAACTTGAAAAAAATAAAATAATAATAAATTATATTTTAGCTTATTTTTTATGACATAGTTAAATATTAAAAAGTGTTTTTTAACTTGTTTTTTATTATACTACTAAACATGAAAAAATAATTTATTTTTTAAAAATTTACTTTAAAACAAAATATTTTCTAGCAAACAAATAAAAAATAAATAGAATCTTGTAAAAATAAATCTATGAAAATTTCCTTAAATAGAGTCTTGTAACATGCAGATACACACGCTGGGGGTCTTGTAATTACTAATTAGACAAGACAGATTGCTCTTCCGATGGCATGAGCGCTGATAACAAAGCCACATACTTCGTTTGATCACGCAGAGCCAGTCACCCTTGGCTCCTTAAAATCTATTTTAAATATCTCCCGTCCAATTAATGCGAGCGCTAGGAATTAATCATGAAGTTTTTCCCAGCACAAGACAATCCATTGAATGCTTGTTTGTAACGTGGCTGCGGATGAGGTTCACCCGCAGCCACGTTAATTAATGTGGTAAGTAAAATAAAACTGTGTTTTTAGTGGGTAGGACGCATATGACTGCAGGTTTCTTGTCTGGAAATTAAACTCAACAGTGAAGCATGGCTCCACTGTTCAGTAAACAGTGGAGCCATACTCCATTATATCACTGTTTACTGAAGTGAACGGTTTTTTTTTTTTTTTTAATTTTAAAAAATAATGCGAGTGAATTACTTCACCCGCACTATTTACATGAAAAATTTAGATTTTTTTTTAAAAAACCAGTATAATTAATTAATTTTGCTCGTACTATTCACGTGAACATGAATAATATTTTTTTTGTTTGTTAAAAAAATAGTTTAAGGTAAATTAAATTTATTCATGCTGTAATCTCAATTTTATTATTGATGCTCAAAAAATCATAAAAACTATAGTTCTTGTCAAATGAATTTTGTACGTAATGAAATTGTAATTTTTTAAAAAAAATTGAGTTTTACTCAAAAAACTAGTATTTAATATTATTTAATAACACTATATAAATTAGAAGGACATCGCATGATGACGTAGCATTTGTAGAATTTGATCGCAATTCCAATTATGTTCTTGCCAGGTCCAACCCAGTTAAAAAAATTCAGTTTTTATTTTAATTGTGTTTTATTCAAAAAATTAGAAGGATATCGCTTGATGACGTAACAAAAAATTTAGTTTTTATTGTTGCGTTCTTAAGAAACCATGAAAAATATAGTCATTGTTGGATAGATTTTATACGTGATGACATTGCATATAGTTTAATTGAATAATAAAAAATATTTGATATCAATATTATTTATTTCATGATGTAATAATAGTAATTAAATCTACAATATTAAATTAAAAATATTTTTAAATTATTTTATAACTTCAATTTAAAAAACATTTTTTTAACCAAACACATTAAATTATTTTTTATTCAACCTTAATTTCAACCATAATTTTAATCAAATATATATTTTTCCAAACCAACCTCAACTAAAAATATAACTATAATAAAAACGCAAGTACTAAACACACCCTGACAGAATAGCCACGGTAGGGCTCAACAGCTGAGATCAGCACCCCTCTTCCTGGGTTACAAGGGCCGTCAAGGTTCATCACATCCCTATCTAGTTGGGGGTCCCATAACTAGCTGGCTAGGTTTAAACTCTTGGGTAATGGCAGAAAGTCCTGAATAGCAGCAGAACAGCGGGAAAATGACAGGCTAGATTGTTTAATATACCACAAGGACAACTCTTGAATGCTTGAGTTAAGACAGTACTCGCTACAACTTAAACAGAGCTTAGCGCTCCAATTCTGCAGAGATTTATACTACATGAAGCTTTTTTTTTGCCCTTTCAGACATTAACAACACTTGGAGTTCTTGAGGCCAAGATTAGATTTCTAATGGAAGATAACTAAAACTAGTTTTTCTTTAACCATTCAACACTTTGGGTGACCATTTATAGATATATCATCACTGCAATGAAATAAACATGGAGTTCAATTTCGCCACTTGATGAAATGGCCAGCTCCGTGGATAGATTAATGTACGACCTTTGTGGCTAGACACTAGACAGAGCCTGCCCGGTCTCATAAATGATATGAGCCACTTGCACAAGAGATGACAACTTGTACTTACCCATTAATTATGGTCCCATGGGTGTAAAGGGACGGACACCAACCTTGATTACTTGTGAGCTTCATATACGAACCAGGGTTATTATTCTCTTTTTTTTTTTTCATTAATTACGTTTATTTTTTCTGATTAATCGTTGTTTTTTTTTTTCTATCATATGTTTTTTATATATAATCATATTATTAAATTAATTAAGATTTTATTGAATCACTGAATTTCAATTTCAAATTTTTCTTGCTGCTTTTAAAAAGATATTATTATTAAAAAAATTAATTCAAAATACTACGAATTGTCAAATTAAAAAAATTAATTCAAATTAATTAAAAAGATATTATTTTAAAGGACTAAATCGAGGATTGTCATAGAATGATGTATTAATTTAAGAGCTTTACCGACTAGCTAGGAAAACACAAATTGCCTGAATCCCACGGCATATGTACATATAATATATGCAATGCACAGGGATGAGTAAAAAAATTAAAAAATTAATTAAATAAAAAAAATTAAAAAATCAAACCCTAAAAAAAAATCGATTAAAATTTTAAAAAAATCATCCAGTTTTATTTTGGTTTGATTTTATAAACCTAAAATAAAAAAAATCAAACCGAACCGAATTCAAATAAAAAAAACCGAGCTAAAATTGAAAAAAATCGAACTAAACAGATTTGAATCAATTTTTATTTTAAAAAACCAAACCAAATCAAAATAAAATCAAATTAAAATTGAAATCAAAACAATTTAATTACTTTTTATAATAAAAATCAAATCAAATTGAAAATGAACACTCCTAGCAATGCCTATGAAAACACGACTTGCGTTGCGTGCAGCCGTGCACAAGCAGCAAATATCACCTTGGCCATTTAATGTTCTTGGACATTTGGATAAAGAAAAATCAAACAAAATCACATAAATTTCTCTCATGGCCACTCGATTCTTGGACTTTTGGCTTATTCATCAACACCAGTTCAACGGTCCAATTAATCCAATAACCATTGAAATTTCGAAGGAATGCTCGATATTTTCTCTCTATAATCTCATCCAAAGCCTCCGTGAAAGACACAAGGGGGGGACTTAATCATCAAAAGGCTCGGTCTACATATAATTTTCTACTGCAATATAAACCACCAACTTATTGGACAATTCTTGATTCCTTGCAGTCAATCTGGGAAGCCTTTCGGCTCTCTTGTACACGTTAAGATTTAGATATGTTTGTTTGCTAAAAAGTAGTTTTATTTTGAAAAATGAATTTTAAAAAAGTAAATTCTAAAAAAGTAAATTATTTTTCAATGTTTGGTAATGTAATGAAAAATAAGTTGGAAAATACTTTCTAGTATTTGGTTATGTCATGAAAAATGAGCTGAAAAATAACTTATTAATGTTTATTTTTCTTAAGTTTATTAAAATAATAAAGAACAAATCTTACAAATTAAAAAGTTGAATAAGAATGAAATTAAAAAAAATATTATTTCATAAATTATCTCAAATAAAATAAATAACGATCAAAATAATAGAGATCAAATCTAAAAAATAAAAAAAATAAAAGATGAAGAAATTAAAATAATAATAATTAACATTTTATAAATTATTTCAAATAAAATAAGTAATAATCAAAAGAATGAGGACCAAATTTAATAGATAAAAAATTTCAATAAAAAAATCATAAGAAAAAGGCAAATAACAATTATAAAAATGAGGACTAAAGTTAATATAAAAATTAAATTTTAAGAGATGAGATTGAAAAATAAATATTCAAAATAAAATGTATATAGCAATCAAAAGTTTGAGGACTAAATTTGATATAATCAGTAAATAATATGATATTTTTAATTTTTTTACAACTTTCGAAAAGTGTTTTTCACTCAAAATTTTCAAGAAAACACTTTTCTGGAAACCAAGTTAAATTTTTCTTTGATTAATATTTTTAATGATAAATAAACACAAAAAAATTTTAAAAATATTTTTTTTAAAATTATTTTTCAATAAACATTCATATTTTAATGGGAGGATCTCGAAGAGACTGAAAATGTCTAGGCACGTACGGATTTGGACTCACACGAATCACTAGCTAGCACATGTACATTTCATGTCCTTACTAGAAATTGTCAACAAAGTCAATATTATCTCGAGAAGCAGTAGAATTTTCCTAGGCTTCATTGATTCCTCGGTGCTAACGGCCAATCTAAGTGCACTGATCGGTCGCCAATGACTGTTTCAATGATAAGAACTTATTATTGCATGCAAGAGTTGACCAGTCAGCCAGGAAAGAAAAGTCAACGGTTCGTGCTAGCTGGGGATTCAGTAGGGGACAATATTATTCATCTCTTGAACCAACTTAATTCCCAAAACCTTACGAGATTAAGAAATATTATGCTAGTCCCATGAGCTCAACATAATTATTTAAATATTCAAGCTAAACTTATTTTTCTATTAATCGGATATATTGAAGGCATATATATAAAAATATCCACATCGAGATCAGGGAAATGCATGGGTACTTTATTCTCAAGCTATTACTTTGTTTTAAGATTTTGATTAAAAAAAATGCAACCAAATTAACAACCCACCTACCAGCTCGTCCCGCCATGGATGGTTCTTCTCCTCCGCTTCACTCCTTCAAGGGTTGGAATAAATTTGTGAAATAAAAACTTCCAAATCATGTGTGTTTGCTTCAGTATGCACATAAAGAATTGATGGTGGCCAAGATGATGATAATATATATATATATATATCAATCTCAGCCAATAAAGTTAAGTTTGGTAGGGAGTAGTCGAATTCCAACAATGAATATATACATACTAGTTACATGATCCGTGCAATGCAGCGGGTTAATTTATTTTTATATGAAAAATATCAAGAAAAAGTGTCAGGTCTTTCTGCAACGTTATATCTAAAAATCTTGGGTTTGGCTGTAACGCCTAATCCAAAAGTAATATTTATAATATTAATAATAATATTAAACTTGCATGACACAATAAGTCTAGCTGCAATACCAGAGCCAATAGTCTTAGATGCGGGTTTGACTGCAAGGTCGTGTTATAAAACGTGTGATAATTAAATAAATAAATTAAAAAAAAAACAATAAAAAGAAAAAAACTAATGAAGAAAAAGAAAAAAATCTGAATTAACTGGGTTAGTCCTTTAAACTAAGTTAACCCGTTAAACTTTGGATTCGTGTCGTGAAAGTTTGATAACTTAATAGAAAAAAATTGATGGGTTAACCCAAAATTAACTAGACTAACCCGTCAAACCCAGGATCCGTGTCATGAAAGTTTGATAACTAAATAGAAAAAATTTGAACATTAACAACCTAAATTAAACGAAAAAAATTAATTAAATATATATATATATATAAACAAACAAAAGACATACGCCTGTTACTAATGAGGAAAAAGAAAAAAAATCTAAATCAACTGAGTTAACCTGTTAAATTTGAGATTCGTGTCATGAAAGTTTGATAACTAAATAGAAAAAAATCAACGGGTTAAATAAAAAACAATTAACAAACTAAACTAAACTAAACAAAAAAAAATTGATTAAAAAGGAAAAAAGCAAAAAAAAATCTGGGTTAACTCGTCAAATCAGGTTATAACCCGTCAAACCCGAGAGTCGTGTCATGAAAGTCTGATAACTAAATAATTTTTTTTTCACATTAACAAACTAAATTAAACAAAAAAAATTCACTAAAAGAAAAAACACACAAAGAAAAAAGCAAAAAAAAACAAACCCATAAAGACATGAAAAACAAAAATCAAATAAAAAAATAAAAAAATAGAAAAACAAAACAATTAAAACAATACTGATATATAAAAGGTGTGGGGAAAGTATAGTCTCCTCCACTTCACTCCTTCAAGGGTCAGAATAAACTTGTGAAATAAAAACTCCCAAATCATGTGTTGAATTGATGGTGGCCAAGATAATAATAATAATAATAATAATTATTATTATTATAATAGTTTGTTAGAGAGTAGTCGAATTCTAACAGTGAATATATATATATATATGTGGTTAAAGTAATTTGATCTCGTAATTAATAGTAAATAAGTTGTTAACACATGTCGTTTTCAATTAAAGATCTTGACATTGAAGTGAAATCACTGGTTAGATGACTGCTATAATTGGCCATTACTGTTAAATTTTAGTCAATCCAGAATAATTATCCAGTGAGATAAGACTTAATTAATTAGGGCCATTAAAATCTTTTAATTAATGTTTTTTTTAGACCCAGCTTTAATTTTTTAAAAAAATCTCTTGGCGAAGCATGCTACGTTGACATCATCTCTTAAATAAAAAACATCACAGCATGGTAATAATTCGGTAGTCAAGTCACATCACAGCATGGTAATGCTAAACAAATACTTAAAATCTTTTTCAGAGAGAAAAATAAAAAAAACTAGAACTCTATGAGATTCAAAATATTTTAATAAATAAAAAACCATGTTGATTTCTAAGGTTAGAATGCACCTGTCACTTGCCAAGTCAAAGACAGGCCAAGACTTCATTAGAAGGTAACCGATAGGGGTGAGAAAAAAATCGAGAAACAAAAATAATTGAGAAAACTAAGAAAAAAATAATCGAAAAAATCAAACTGAGAAAAAAACCCGATTAAACTAATTAAAATTTTAAAAGAATCGATTGGTTTGGTATCCGTTTTAGATTTATAAAACGAACTGAACCGAAAAAATAACCGAAAAAAACCGAGCCAGACCGGAAAAAAACCGAGTCAAACCGGAAAATCGAGCCAAAACCGGAAAAAACCGAGCCAAAACAAAAAAAAATCAAGCAAAACTGGAAAAAACCGAACCAAATTGGTTTTCCCCCCTAAAAAACCGAACCGAACCAAACCGAAACCAGCTGGTTCGAACCGATTTTGGTTCGGTTTCAGATTTTTTTAAAAAAAAATTCTCAATTTAATTATTTTTTTTAATAAAAACCGAACCAAACTGAATTTGCTCAACTCCAGTGACCGAGCCAAGGTTATCATAGGAGAGACTTTTCTTCATCAACTTGTTTATTTTTTGCATTGACTTCCTGCGCGTTGTTTTGTATTTTTTTTCGAACATTGGATACATTGCAATCTCTCTCTCTCTCTCTGGACCAGTCAAAGTTGAACTCCCTGTTTCGGTATCCATTTATCCCCCCCTTCAAGACTTGTATAAATCAAGAAGCGAAGCCTATCTTTCTCTAAACTCACAACAAAGAAAAGACAGATATATGCAGAGAACAACCATAGAGCTCTGCATAATTTTCTGCTGAGCTTGCTACTTATTGCTCATAGAATCAACCTCTAGCCAGTCTTTTCTATTCTGTTTCAATTCTTGGTGAGTTTTTGGAGGGTGGTTCCGTTGTTCTGGTAGAAGGGACTAGAAGGAGTTACTTGTAATACTAGCTAGGATGTCTTCTACAAACAAAGCAATATCTCTTGAGGAGACGCCAACATGGGCTGTTGCTGTGGTCTGCTTCGTTTTGGTTGCCATTTCAATCGTTATTGAACATCTAATTCATGTTGTGGAAAAGGTATGCCCATGCGCGCCTTCTTTGAATGGTTTAGCTAGGTAGATGATATGCACCATGTTAGGAAATTCAGACCTTGGTTAATCTTGAAAGTATGCAAGCATGTTTTGTTTATTTTGAAGTGTTTTTTCCCCTCTTTTATTTTCACGGAAAATGAGTTGGCAGTTCCGACGATTGAACTAAAGTTCTGCCAGTCCCCACATATAATTGAATGAGTAGACTTTTTAATGGCTATTTATGTTGCTTAGACCTGATGGTTTTCTGTACTTCTTTTACAGTGGTTGAAGAAAAAACACAAGATAGCTTTAGTTGAAGCGCTTGAAAAAGTTAAAGCAGGTAACCCATTTTTAGTCTGAGAAGCTCCTGCCAGTTTTAAAGTCGATTGGTTTTTTTTTTTTTTATATCAGAAAACATGGTAACTGACCCTTTCTGTTCTGACATGCTTTTTTGTAGAGCTCATGCTTATGGGATTCATATCCTTGTTCCTAACAATATTACAAGGACCAATCTCTGATATCTGCATTCCAAAAAGTGTTGCAGCCACTTGGCATCCTTGCGCTGTTAACCAGGAGGAGAAAGCAAAAGCGGAAAAGTCATCAGATTCTAATGAGAATCGTCGAAGGCTCCTTCAGTTCTTGGATTCTGGAGAAAGTCATAGACGTTTTTTAGCTTCAAAATATGACACATGTGGCGAGGTAATCATAAGATCAGCATATTCTTTGACTACCAATTCTTAATTGCATAAATTTGCTAGGATTGGTGAAAGTAAGTCCAGAATATTTTCTCTCGAGCTCTATTTTTTTAGCAGCTGGTTTTTAACATTGATTCTTGCATTTGTTTCAGGGTACAGTGGCCCTCGTATCATCATATGGAATCCACCAGCTCCATATTTTCATCTTTATGTTAGCAGCTGTACATGTGCTCTACTGCATAATTACCTATTTCCTAGGCAGAACCAAGGTACTGTAATACTAACATTTATTCACTTCCTTCCCATATGCTCAATTGCTTTCCCTTTTCTGACGGATCGATCTCTTCAATGCTTCTTGAAATGCAGATGAGGAAGTGGAAGACATGGGAGAATGAAACAAAGACACTTGAGTACCAATACCATAATGGTAAGTCTTTCGTCAAAGCTTAGCTTAACGATCAATTATCAAATCATAATTTGTTGCCTACAATTTCATTAAAGATGCAAAATGACACTTACAAGGATGGAAGCAACTTTCAGTGAACTAGTTGGTTAAAAATGTCACAGTCAGTGGCAACCATTTCTATTTTAGGCATCCATACTTAAATGACTTTATGGAATGCAGATCCAGAGAGGTTTAGGTTTGCAAGAGACACATCATTTGGAAGGAGGCATATGCAACTATGGAGCAAGTCACCAGTTCTCCTTTGGATTGTAAGTACTGAATGTGGATTTTTCTTATAGAATTTGCCTTCATGATATAACAAAGTGGGCTTTGAAGATAACATCACCGAAACACTGCATATTCTGTATTGAACTCAAGATACGGTAGATCACGGTTTCACTTTAGGAATGAGATACGATTAGTATTTTAATTCATTGTAGCCTATACTTTTCAGGACACCGGAGTTCATTTTTTATATGAAGCTCATTTTTTGTTGTTGTTGCCCCTATACCAGGTGTGTTTCTTCAGACAGTTTCTTGGATCGGTAAATAAGGTTGATTACATGACATTGAGACATGGATTTATCACGGTGAGTTACCAAGCATATATACTTGAAGTCTTCAACTCTACGCAATCTTTACTCTGACAGGGTATTCTCGTTATCGGAGTTACAATGTTATGGTATTTTCTTTCAGGCACATTTGGCCCCTGGAAGCGAAACAAGATTTGACTTCCAAAAGTACATCAGCAGATCACTTGATGAGGATTTTAAAGTTGTGGTGGGGATCAGGTCTGTTCTTACAAGCATTTGAAACAGTAAATTACCCGGGTTGATTGTTTATTTTGGAATACTAACCTTACTTTGTGTATGCAGTCCAATTATATGGTTCATGGCAGTGTTGCTCCTGCTGACCGATACACATGGTAAGCACAATATTCTGGCACTGGTTCCCAGATGATATAAGGTACTAAATGTTATTTGGTTGAAGGGCTAAGAATTGTTTCGTTACTCATGACAGGATGGAACTCTCATCTTTGGTTACCATTCATTCCTTTAGCTGTGAGTACAAATATCATCCAAAACCTTTGCTTTTACCATCATAATCGATCGTTAAATTTCCTACTCTTGCGAGTTCTGTGATCATCAGGAAGTCATAACATTTAACTGGCAATTTTGCAGGTAATTTTATCGATAGGAACTAAGCTACAAGTGATCATAACTCAAATGGGACTAAGGATTCAAGAGAGAGGAGATGTGGTCAAGGGTGCTCCCGTTGTTCAGCCAGGCGATGACCTATTCTGGTTTGGACGCCCACGATTCCTTCTCTTTCTCATTCACCTAGTTCTTTTTCAGGTACTCAAACTCATCTCGGTATCTAATTTTATCTGAACATCTTAATGCTTCCTGCTTATGTATATGCTTATGCTTACTTGTTGTCTTAACCTTCTTCATTGCAGAACGCATTTCAGATTGCTTTCTTCATATGGAGTGTGGTAAGCAATTCTACCTTTTTCCTTTTAACATTTACAGCATGATTTAGGAAACGTTTTACTTCAACGTATCCTTTTAACACCTTTTTTCCCTGAAAGAAGAAAAAAAGAAGCATCATCTTGTTTTGTGGACAATTCAAACCAATGCTAAGTACATTGCATTCATTGTCTAAAGTTTACTAAGAACCCAAGAAGTGTGGACTTTTCACTTACATTCTGCCTGGCTAATTGCTCCTTCTCTTTCAGTATGAATTTTCAATAAAATCCTGCTACCATGCTCGCACTGAGGCTATTGTCATCAGAATCACATTGGGGTGAGTTTCGTTAGCGTGTTAAAAGGCATGAAAAAAGTACCCCCTAGTTAAAACCTTCTGTATAGTTAGGACTTTTTTTTATCAATTTTTTACTGATTTCACAAGGTTCAAGCATAGCTGACAAGATGTAAACTGGGAATTTTCAGGGTCATCATACAGATCGTCTGCAGTTACGTGACTCTGCCTCTCTATGCTCTAGTGACCCAGGTTAGTATTGTCATTAAAATGCCTAGCTCATAGCAGTAAGACATTTTGTTATCTTGTGAATGACATTGTTTCCGGTGATCTCTCAGATGGGTTCTAGCATGAGACCAACAGTGTTTAACGATCGTGTGGCAGCAGCACTCAAAACCTGGCACCATACAGCCAAAAAGCATAGTAAACATGGCAAGAATTCTGCGTCTCACACACCGATGTCAAGCAGACCACAAACTCCCACTCATGGTATGTCGCCAGTTCATCTCTTGCATAACCACCGCAGCAGCACTGCTCCTAATAGCTTCCCGAATTCTCCAAGGCTTTCATATCACGACAACAATGATCAATGGGATACTGAAGCAAATTCTCTACGTGATTATGAACTTGATGAGTATGCACACCATGGAAGTCCTGATGTTAGGGACCAAGTCACACATATTCAAGATCCAAACTCGATCCAATTGCCTCCAGGGCCTGGCTCCATCCGTACCCAACACATTGGCAGTGCTCGTGATTTCACATTTAGGAGATGATAGCAGAAGCATACAGCTTCCTTGTTCCTTTCTTAGAGAATATTTTTACCCCTATTTATTATATACACACAACCATTTCAAAAACCAGACATCTCATGGTGTTAGTGTATATTATGCTTTAAGATGTGCAAGCAGGGCTTGAGCTTCTGTCAAGAATCATTTCCTTGACAAGCGGATGAGCAGAATTGGTCTCCCATGCACAAGTTTTTGTCCTGTTGAATGCTGCTGCTTACACGATTCGCAATAACAAGTTAAAGCTTAAAAAACCCAGTTAGCAAGTGATCAAAAAAAAACCCCGGGGGTGGAAGGGGGGGCAAATAGCACCACATATGGGTGGTGATTTTGCCACGCTTTTCACGCTTCTTGCTCTGTTGAGGAGTCCCGTTATAAATGAGTGGTGTGGCAAAATCGCCACCGCCAGATATTTGTTTAATCAAATCCTTACTGCCTGTTAGTATTGGAAGTTGATGGTTCGCTTTCAATGATAATGAAGCTTAATTTGAACTTTATTTGATCGTATTATTGGAGATCCATCTTCAAAGAATAAAATATTGTCAGCAAATATTGCTTTGATTCTATCCACTTACACCCTTACACCCGGCTTACGATAAGTTTGTTTTTATGGTTATAAAAAAATGATTTTTAGATTACACTGACGATCATAAAAATAAATTTTAAAAATAAAAAAAATATTATTTCAATTTATTTTTAAATAAAAATTATTTTTTAAAAAACTTTCAAACCAGCTCTAAATCTATCTCCTTAATCTAGCTTTCACTCTCCTTCTGAAACAAGGTAACAGAGTTTGGAGCTAATATGTGGAAGTCTTTATAAGCTGTGAAAGCGGAGCGTGGATGTTAAGAGCGTTAAGCGAAGCCATGGAAATAGATAAGTCATCTTATTTGTAATTGGCTAGGTTAAGATCGATTCTCAATGAAGAAAATCTTTAATCCTGGTATGGTGTTTCAGGGGTGATTCTATTAATCAGTAAAAAGGTAATGTTCAATTCGACTCGGGCTATGACTCACTCAGCTCAACCTTGTTGTGCTTGAGTTACAAAAATGACTCTACTTCCTGGGATTTCTTCAGAGTGGATGCTTAATGTGGAGATTTTGCAAGTGAAATAATGCATTAAAAATAGAAAAATGGAGGGACAGATCAAAAGTTGAGATGAGAGTCTCATGGAGGTTTTTTTGGGTCCATGTAAACTTAACTTACCAAGAATTATAAGCTGGAGGTCCAACTCCAAGCATCACAGGTTGTCAGCGAGTTATTAAAAACAATGGAGTATCAAATAATTTATACCAATTTCTAGACAAATAAATAAAAAAACATATAAAAATCGATACTGATTTTCTTAGGAAAACAATTATGATCCTTCGGTGTTGTTAATAAGATGAAAGTCTCGTTTCTATTAAGTTTTAAATACTATAATCATACGATGCATTATATATATATATATCATTTTTCTACCTTTTTCGATTATATTCAAAGTCATTATATAATTATAATAACAGGAGAAACAAATCCTGAAAAATCTTAGAGTGCTTTGAGAGTAATTATTAATATTTACGATAAGATTTCTCACCAAAACCCGTTTAACATCCGAAGCAAGCCTGCCTAATCGATACTATAAAAACTAATGGGAGTGATTAGGAGCTAATAAGATGCGATAACATTTGTGATCGCCATCTCTTTCAAGTTTCAAGAGGGCACGTCGTGGCAGGCTGTGTGCTCTATATGCAGTCTCACTCTCGTTTTAGAAAAGCAATCAAACACTTTGACCTCCAACAACAATATTGTAAGAATATCAAAAATAAAATAAAATCAAGCATTGGATTCATTTGTTGATTGCATATCTGCCCCTGATTTTGATCACTGCAAGAATCGAGTTGGTTGATCTTTTGATTGTAAAAGAATAGTCATGGAGGTGAGGCCAAATCAGACGGTTGATAACTCTCCGCAGCATCGGCGTCATGTGCCAGCGACTCCATCAAAGCAACCTGTTGCTCCTTCTAACACAGTTGACACCGCCTCAGTTTCTCAAAGGTCTCTCTTTCATGAATTTCGTGTTTGATTCCCAGGAAAATTTCTTTTTAAGAAAGAAAAAGAAAAACCCATTTTATAATCTTGATTTTCTTCTTCTGGTTCTCTTTGAATTAATCGAAGGACAGAAACCTTGTATCTGTTAGTATCTTATATGTTGTTTCTTTGGTTATAGTTTTTAAGGCAATGAAATGATCTTGGTGGGTTCTCTCTCTCTCTCTCTCTCTCTCTTTTTGTAGGTTACAGAAGGAATTAATGTCTCTTATGGTATGCAATATCCTTTCTTTTCTGTTTCTTTACTGTAAAAAATTATCAACTTTGATTTTAATGTTTTATTGGGTCGCCAGTCTTGGTTTTGTGCATTGAACTAGAACTGTTGCCCTATATAGTGGGCTGCTGCACTGTGTTTTTGGTAATGGAAATGGCTTTATTGAAAAGAAATCCTCTAAAGGATTCAAAGGTTTATAGTATATACACAACAGCGGAAATTACATTTAAGCCTTAGTTTTGACTGTGGCAAGTGATGATGGCCTGTTCTTCTGCAGATGATTGGAGCAGATCTAGGAGTGTCAGCTTTTCCTGAAGGTGAGAGCATTTTTGCATGGATTGGCACAATTATGGGTGGAAAGGGAACTGCCTACGAGGGATTATCATACAGGCTTTCTCTCCGTTTTCCTCTAGACTACCCTTTCAAACCACCTCAAGTCAAATTTGAGACGATGTGCTTCCATCCAAATGTTGATCAATTTGGGAACATATGCCTTGATATTCTTCAGGTTTTAATCAACTTGCTGTGACAATACTTCTTTAAACTTTGTGCATGTAGTTAAAAAAGGATGCAGGAGATGACAGATGTTAAAAATGATATAAGGTGATAATAATTTATTTGTAGTTCAAACCCAGCTGATATTGCCAAAGTGTAGCCCTTCCAGTTGAAGAGAGTTTTCTTACGTGCCTTGCATTGAAAGTTGCTATTTCTCTCGTGAGACTAACGAGGTCTTCTCTATTTGTCTCCATAGGATAAATGGTCTTCAGCGTATGATTGCAGAACCATTCTCTTATCCATTCAAAGTCTATTGGGAGGTCTGCTCACAATTGTGTATGTGCTTGAACTTTGTCTGTGTTTCTGTTTTTGCCTAACTATGTAGTTCTTTCGTGCAGAACCCAACCCAGACAGTCCTCTGAACAACTACGCTGCCAGACTCTGGAATAACGAGGAAGGTTAGATAGATATCCTAAGATCATTTTCTTTTGTTTAAACATCAAGATGAACTGCCATGGATGTATAAAGCTTGAGCTTCTGTTTACATGTTCTTGCTGGTCATAATTCTTATTTATAGGGACACCTACCATATTAAAAATAAAACCATGCTCATTCTTCTAGGACCACCAGACCTAGCTTTACTGGTGCTTATGTATCCATGTAATATAAGGAAACATGCTCTAGGATAACAAAACGTACATATCTTCACTGTCTGGTCTGAATGACACATTTACTCCGTTTTTTGTTCGGAAGAATTTGGTGATATGAAACCATTATGCTCAGCCACGTTGCTATAAACTAAAGAGAATTGTTTATGCGGGTTTGTCACAGATTACAGAAGCATGGTCCACAGACAGTATTATGCTGGAGAAGCATTTGAGAGTTGAGCTACGAGTTCCTATCCCTGATAAAATCCGAAATGTTAACACTTCCACACGTTTGCTCTTTGAAGGTTTGGGGGAAGAGTCTGGAGTCAGTTTCGATACTTGTATTACCACCCTCTTAATGAACATTCTCCTGTAAAAAACTTCAACTCGTATCATTTTTCAGGAAATTTCAGTCCTTATCCTACTCTGATTAAGCAGGTGATATTTCTTTCTTGTCATTGGACATCTACAAGTTGTAAAGCAAAATCTCAAATTCAATGAAAAGCCATTTTGGGATCTTCCATAACTGGAGAGACTTATGCTTGTTTTGGCATTTTATCATGCTTTGTCCTATGGGGCTCAAATCGTCAAACATCACAAGGATTGCTTTGATCATGCGCCAATATCTTTCTCGATTGACATTCCATGAGGATCCTGTTACCATATATATTTCAAGTTCCTGCTCTCACATTGGTCACCATTTATTTTTATATACATATAGTTACAGTGCATTTTTTCTATGGCATTTACTTTTCAGTGTTATTACTGTATCTAATGAGATTGTTAAAAAGCATACTTACTAGTCATTCGTAGTAACAACGACGACTGATAAGCGACACATGCAAAGACAGCGCGTGCAACGCATCACCATGACCGCGATATAAAACCATGCTCACAAGGGAGCATAGTTCTGCTTTTGCCTGCATAAGCACCATGGAGAAATCAGGTACAACAGCTATGAACATCAGAAAGGACGTAAGATGTGCTTAAAGCGAGATTAAGATAAATATACAAGGCAAGAAATGGGCTGAGTTTAAATTAAATTTTATAAATGGTCATTGATTCCCATCTCCGAATTATTTACAAGATAGAAATAAGATGTAAAAGCAAATCAATCCTCTTTCGAACTATCAGCAACAGCAGGTGCTTTGCAGATGGGGCACATATTCTTCATTGACAACCACTTCTTGATGCAGTCAACATGCCCACAGTTCTTTATTGTGCCCGCTCTGTCCACGCTCCCGTATTCTTCCAGTCAATTCCGATCACCATCAAGGTACGGAAATGTTAGGCACGCTAAAATGCCACATTGAGTACCAAAAACTGTGTTTCAATTTTGATCACATTCTGAAGCAAATCAGTACTAAACCCGACTTTCAGTCTGAAGTTTTGAAAACAATAATTGCAATGCTAAGCTGCAGAAACAAATTAGCTCACACGGGCATCCTGTTAATTCACCCAGAATCCTGCCCTCTGATTTATATTTCCAGAGGAATGCCTGTACACGGTTGAAGACCATGAATCATGATATTGTTCTTGTGAAGCTTAATCTTGACGATACCTTCACCTATATCTTGAGGTTTACTAAAAATATAATTAATCACCATTAACACAACTATTACTTACAAGGCAGATAGCACTGGATGTTTCCTCCTGGCCTTTGTCGAAGAAAGGCTCATGTCTCCATCAAGCACTTTGAAAACACATCTTCAGGCAATCCTGTGTTGACATTCCCTATCCTTTCTCCTGGAACAAGTAGTTCCTGCCCGGGTGACAGCAGATAATTTGAAGTAAAGGAAAAACAAGAAAAGCTGCCAGTCAAAAAAAGTCATTTCCTGAAAATACTAACCTCATAACTCATGCTGTCAACATCCAGTCTCATGTCCCTGTATTGATCAAATAAATTTATGGAGCCATATAAATATGGGTTATCTAACATCATAAGAGCCTGCAAAGATGTAAAATAAATATGTGAGCAAGCAATGAGCTGCAGCAGGACTGTCATACTACACAGGGGACCCACCACTTTAGCAAACTGAATATCCCACTTGCTTCACTGGTTTGGATAAGGGCTAGCTTCGTACAAGCCCCCAGCTTATAACAAATTCTCGATTGGGTCCTTATTGTTTTCTTCAGTGACGTCTTTAATGCATAAAACATTCTTAGTTTCGCCTTGTATTCAAATCCGTCGATAATTTCTATTTAAAAGCTGTTTTTTTTTTTTTTAAAAAAGAGAGAACCGGACATGTTTTAAAAGTTTGTAACAATCTTACATGAAAGGACTAAATCGAGGATTGTCATAGAATGATGTATTAATTCAAGAGCTTTACCGACTAGCTAGGAAAACACAAATTGCCAATGATGAATCCCACGGCATATGTACATATAATATATGCAATGCATTGCACAGGGATGTACAAAAATAAAAAAACTAATTAAATTGAAAAAAAAAACTGAAAAAATTAACCTGTAAAAAAAACCGATTAAAATTTTAAAAAAACCGACCAATTCTATTTCAGTTTGATTTTATAAGCCTAAAATCAAAAAAATCAAACCGAACCGAACCCAAATCGAAAAAAAACCAAGTCAAAATCGAAAAAACCGAACCAGACCGGTTTGAATCGGTTTTTGTCTTAAAAAACAAACCGAACTGAAACCCACTAGTTCGAATCGGTTTCAGTTTTTTATGAAAAAAATTTCAGTCTAATTATTTTTTTTAATAAAAAATAAATTAAATTGAAAATGACCACTCTAGCTTATGAAAACACGACTTGCGTTGCGTGCAGCCGTGCACAAGCAGCAAATATCACATTAATGTGTCTCTTGGCCATTTAATGTTCTTGGACTTTTGGCTAAAGAAAAATCAAACAAAATCACATAAATTTCTCTCATGGCCACTCGATTCTTGGACTTTTGGCTTATTCATCAACACCAGTTCAATGGTCCCATTAATCCAATAACCATTGAAATTTCGAAGGAATGCTCAATATTTTCTCTCTATAATCTCATCCAAAGCCTCCGTGAAAGACACAAGGGGGAGACTTAATCATCAAAAAGCCCAGTCTACATATAATTTTCCACTGCAATGTAAACCACAAACTTACTGGACAATTCTTGATTCCTTGCAGTCAATCTGGGAAGCCTCTCGGCTCTCTTTTACACGTTAAGATTTAATTGGAGGGTCTCGAAGAGACTGAAAATGTCTTGGCACGTACGGGTTTGGACTCACACGAATAGCTAGCTAGCACATGTAGGGCCTGATTGGCAATACTTTTTAAAAAATTTGAAATTTTTTTATTTTTTTATTTTTTTATTTTAAATTAATATATTTTTAATGTTTTCGAATTATTTTGATGTATTTATTTTAAAAATAAATTTTTAAAAATAAAAAAAATATTATTAACATGTTTTTCTAAATAAAAAACATTTAAAAACTAATAATAATTACATTCTCAAACATCCTCGTACATTTCATGGCCTAGCTAGAAATTGTCATCAAAGTCACTATTATCCCGAGAAGCAGTAGAATTTTCCTAGGCTTCATTGATTCCTCGGCACTAACGGCCAATCTAAAAATGGACATGCACTGGTCGGTCGTCAATGACTGCTTCAATGATAAGAACTTCTTATTGCATGCAAGAGTTGATCAGTCAGCCAGGAAAGAAAAGTCAACGGTTCGTGCTAGCTGGGGATTCAGTGGGGGACAATTATTCATCTCTTGAACCAACTTAATTCCCAAAACCTTACGAGATTAAGAAATATTATGCTAATCCCGTGAGCTCAACCTAATTATTTAAATATTCAAGCTAAATTTATTTTTCTATTAATCGGATATACTGAAGGCATATAAATATCCACATCGAGATCAGGGAAATGCATGGGTACTTTATTTCTCAAGCTATTACTTTGTTTTAAGATTTTGATTAAAAAAAATGCAACCAAACAACCCCCTGACCAGCTCGTCCCGCCATTGATGGTTCTTCTCCTCCACCTCACTCCTTCAAGTGTCAGAATAAATTTGTGAAATAAAACTCCCAAATCATGTGTTTTGCTTCAGTATGCACATAAAGAATTGATGGTGGCCATACTACTAATAATATATATATATAATAGTTACATCACTCGCGCGATGTTACGGGTTAATTTGTTTTTATATAAAAAATATCAAGAAAAGGCTAATATTTAAAAATATTAGGTCTTTCTACAACGTTATATCTAAGAATCTTAGGTTTGGCTGTAACGCCTAACCCAAAAATACTATTTATAATATTAATAATAACATTAAACTTGCATGACCCAATAGGTCTAGTTGTAATACCAGAGCCAATAGTCTTAGATGCGGGTTTGACTGCAAAGTCGTGTCATAAAAGTGTGATAATTAAATAAATAAATTAAAAAAAAAGAATAAAAAGAAAAAAATTAATGAAGAAAAAGAAAAAAAAATCTGAATTAACTGGGTTAACCATTTAAACTAAATTAACCCGTCAAACTTTGGATTCGTGTTGTGAAAGTTTGATAACTTAATAGAAAAAAAAATTGATGGGTTAACCCAAAATTAACTTGGCTAACCCGTCAAACCAGGTTACCTATCAGGATCCGTGTCATGAAAGTTTGATAACTAAATAGAAAAAAAATTGAACATTAACAACCTAAATTAAAAAAAAATTAATTAAAAAGATAAAAAAAATAAAAACAAACAAAAGACATACGCCTGTTACTAATGAGAAAAAAAAAAATCTAAATCAACTTAGTTAACCCGTCAAATTTGGGATTCGTGTCATGAAAGTTTGATAACTAAATATATAAAAAAATCAACGGGTTAAACGAAAAACAATTAACAAACTAAACTAAAACAAAAAAATTGATTAAAAAGAAAAAAAAAACAAATATATGTTAACTTGTCAAACCAGGTTAACCCGTCAAACCCGAGTGCCGTGTCATAAAAGTTTGATAACTAAATATTTTTTTTTTTTCACATTAACAAACTAAATTAAACAAAAAAAATTCATTAAAAAAACACAAAGAAAAAAAACCATAAAGGCATGAAAAACAAAAATACAAATAAAAAAACAAGGAAAAAACAAACAAAACAGTTGAAAGAATACTAATATATAAAAGGCATGAGAAAAACTACAGTACCTTCCCATGCCTTTTAGAATATTACTTAATATATATATATATATATATACTCGTCGATGGTTAAAGAAATAAATCCATCCAGCAAAGTCAAAGCAATTTGATCTCGTAATTAACAGTAAATAAGTTGTTAACACATGTCGTTTTCAATTAAAGATCTTGACATTGAAGTGAAATCACTGGTTAGATGACTGCTATATATAAAAGGCCATTACCGTTAAATTTTAATCAATTCAGAATAATTATCCAGTGAGATAAGACTTAATTAATTAGGGCCATTCAGACATCCAGTTAAAATCTTATAATTAATGTTTTTTTTAGACCCAGCATTAATTTTTTTTAAAAAGCTCTTGGCGAAGCATGCCACGTGGACATCATGTCTTAAATAAAAAACATCACAGCATGGTAATAATTCGTTCGTCAAATCACATCACAGCATGGTAATGCTAAACAAATACTTAAATCTTTTTCGAAGAGACTTTTTTTCATCAACTTGTTTATTTTTTGTCTTGACTTCCTGCGCGTTGTTTTGTACTTTTTTTCGAACATTGGATATATTGCAATCTCTCTCTCTCTCTCTCTCTGGACCAGTCAAAGTCGAACTCCCTGTTTCGGTATCCATTTATCCCCCCCTTCAAGACTTGTATAAATCAAGAAGCGAAGCCTATCTTCCTCTAAACTCACAACAAAGAAAAGAAAGATATATGCAGAGAACAACCATAGAGCTCTGCATAATTTTCTGCTGAGTTGCTACTTATTGCTCATAGAATCAACCTCTAGCCAGTCTTTTCTATTCTGTTTCAATTCTTGGTGAGTTTTTGGAGGGTGGTTCCGTTGTTCTGGTAGAAGGGACTAGAAGGAGCTACTTGTAATACTAGCTAGGATGTCTTCTAAAAAAAAAGCAATGTCTCTAGAGGCGACGCCAACATGGGCTGTTGCTGTGGTCTTCTTCGTTTTGATTGCCATTTCAATCGTTATTGAACATCTAATTCATGTTGTGGAAAAGGTATGCCCATGCGCGCCTTCTTTGAATGGTTTAGCTAGGTAGATGATATGCACCATGTTAGGAAATTCAGACCTTGGTTAATCTTGAAAGTATGCAAGCATGTTTTGTATATTTTGAAGTGTTTTTTCCCCTCTTTTATTTTCACGGAAAATGATTTAGCAGTTCCGACGATTGAACTAAAGTTCTGCCAGTCCCCATTTAATTATAATTGAAGGAGTAGAATTTTTAATGGCTATTTATGTTGCTTAGACCTGATGGTTTTCTGTACTTCTTTTACAGTGGTTGAAGAAAAAACACAAGATAGCTTTAGTTGAAGCGCTTGAAAAAGTTAAAGCAGGTAACCCATTTTTAGTCTGAGAAGCTCCTGCCAGTTTTAAAGTCGATTGTTTTTTTTTTATTTTTTTGTATCAGAAAACATGGTAACTGACCCTTTCTGTTCTGACATGCTTTTTTGTAGAGCTCATGCTTATGGGATTCATATCCTTGTTCCTAACAATATTAAAAGATCCAATCGCTGGTATCTGCATTCCAAAAAGTGTTGCAGCCACTTGGCATCCTTGCGATGTTAACCAGAAGGAGAACGCAAAAACTTCAGAAGAGGACAAATGTCGCGAGGTAATCATTAGATCAGCATATTCTTTGACTACCAATTCTTAATTGCACAAATTTGCTAGGATTGGTGAAAGTAAGTCCAGAATATATTCTCTCGAGCTCTATTTTTTTAGCAGCTGATTTTTAACATTGATTCTTGCATTTGTTTCAGGGTACAGTGGCCCTCGTATCATCATATGGAATCCACGAGCTCCATATTTTCATCTTTATATTAGCAGTTGTACATGTGCTCTACTGCATGATTACCTATTTCCTAGGCAGAACCAAGGTACTGTAATACTAACATTTATTCACTTCCTTCTCATATGCTCAATTGCTTTCCCTTTTCTGACGGATCGATCTCTTCAATGCTTCCTGAAATGCAGATGAGGAGGTGGAAGACATGGGAGAATGAAACAAAGACACTTGAGTACCAATACCATAATGGTAAGTCTTTCGTCAGAGCTTAGCTTAATGATCAATTATCAAATCATAATTTGTTGCCTACAATTTCATTAAAGATGCAAAATGACACTTGCAAGGATCGATGGAAGCAACTTTCAGTGAACTAGTTGGTTAAAAATGTCACAGTCAGTGGCAACCATTTCTATTTTAGGCATCCATACTTAAATGACTTTATGGAATGCAGATCCAGAGAGGTTTAGGTTTGCAAGAGACACATCATTTGGAAGGAGGCATATGCGACTATGGAGCAAGTCACCAGTTCTCCTTTGGATTGTAAGTACTGAATGTGGATTTTTCTTAAAGAATTTGCCTTCATGAAATAGCAAAGTGCGCTATGAAGATAACATCACCGAAACACAGCATAATCTGTATTGAACTCAAGATACGGTAGATCACGGTTTCACTATAGGAATGAGTGATGTGATTAGTATTTTAATTCATTGTAGCCTGTACTTTTCAGGACACCGGAGTTCATTTTTTATATGAAACTCATTTTTTTTGTTGTTGCCCCTATACCAGGTGTGTTTCTTCAGACAGTTTCTTGGATCAGTAAATAAGGTTGATTACATGACATTGAGACATGGATTTATCACGGTGAGTTACCAAGCATATATACTTGAAGTCTTCAACTCTACGCAATCTTTACTCTGACAAGGTATTCTCGTTATCGGAGTTCCAATGTTATGGTATTTTCTTTCAGGCACATTTGGCCCCTGGAAGCGAAACAAGATTTGACTTCCAAAAGTACATCAGCAGATCACTTGATGAGGATTTTAAAGTTGTGGTGGGGATCAGGTCTGTTCTTACAAGCATTTGAAGTAGTAAATTATCCAGGTTGATTGTTTATTTTAGAATACTAACCTTACTTTGTGTATGCAGTCCACCTTTATGGTTCGTGGCAGTGTTGCTCCTGCTGACCGATACACATGGTAAGCACAATATTCTGGCACTGGTTCCCAAATGATATAAGGTACTAAAAGTTATTTGGTTGAAGGGCTAAGAATTGTTTCGTTACTCATGACAGGATGGAACTCTCATCTTTGGTTACCATTCATTCCTTTAGCTGTGAGTACAAATATCATCCAAAACCTTTGCTTTTACCATCACAATCGATCGATAAATTTCCTACTCTTGCGAGTTCTGTGATCATCAGGAAGTCATAACATTTAACTGGCAATTTTGCAGGTAATTTTATCGATAGGAACTAAGCTACAAGTGATCATAACTCAAATGGGACTAAGGATTCAAGAGAGAGGAAATGTGGTCAAGGGTGCTCCCGTTGTTCAGCCAGGCGATGACCTATTCTGGTTTGGACGCCCACGATTCATTCTCTTTCTCATTCACCTAGTTCTTTTTCAGGTACTCAAACACATCTCGGTATCTAATTTTATCTGAACATCTTAATGCTTCCTGCGTATGTATATGCTTATGCTTACTTGTTGTCTTAACCTTCTTCATTGCAGAACGCATTTCAGATTGCTTTCTTCATATGGAGTGTGGTAAGCAATTCTACCGTTTTCCTTTTAACATTTACAGCATGATTTAGGAAACGTTTTACTTCAAAGTATCCTTTAACACCTTTTTTCCTGAAAGAAGAAAAAAAGAAGCATCATCTTGTTTTGTGGACAATTCAAACCAATGCTAAGTACATTGCATGCATTGTCTAAAGTTTACTAAGAACCTAAGAAGTGTGGACTTTTCACTTCCATTCTGCCTGACTAATTGCTCCTTCTCTTTCAGTATAAATTTTCAATAAAATCCTGCTACCATGCTCGCACTGAGGCTATTGTCATCAGAATCACATTGGGGTGAGTTTCGTTAGCGTGTTGAAAGGCATGAAAAAAGTACCCCCTAGTTAAAACCTTCTGTATAGTTAGGTCTTTTTTTTACAATTTTTTACTGATTTCACAAGGTTCAAGCATAGCTGACAAGATGTAAACTGGGAATTTTCAGGGTCATCATACAGATCGTCTGCAGTTACGTGACTCTGCCTCTCTATGCTCTAGTGACCCAGGTTAGTATTGTCATTAAAATGCCTAGCTCATAGCAGTAAGACATTTTGTTATCTTGTGAATGACATTGTTTCCGGTGATCTCTCAGATGGGTTCTAGCATGAGACCAACAGTGTTTAACGATCGTGTGGCAGCAGCACTCAAAACCTGGCACCATACAGCCAAAAAGCATAGTAAACATGGCAAGAATTCTGCGTCTCACACACCGATGTCAAGCAGACCACAAACTCCCACTCTTGGTATGTCGCCAGTTCATCTCTTGCATAACCACCGCAGCAGCACTGCTCCTAATAGCTTCCCGAATTCTCCAAGGCTTTCATATCACGACAACAATGATCAATGGGATACTGAAGCAAATTCTCTACGTGATTATGAACTTGATGAGTATGCACACCATGGAAGTCCTGATGTTAGGGACCAAGTCACACATATTCAAGATCCAAACTCGATCCAATTGCCTCCAGGGCCTGGCTCCATCCGTACCCAACACGAAATTAACATTGGCAGTGCTCGTGAATTCACATTTAGGAAATGATAGCAGAAGCATACAGCTTCCTTGTTCCTTTCTGAAGAGAATATTTTTACCCCTATTTATTATACACACACAACCATTTCAAAAACCTGACATCTCATGGTTTTAGTGTATATTATGCTTTAAGATGTGCAAGCAGGGCTTGAGCTTCTGTCAAGAATCATTTCCTTGACAAGCGGACGAGCAGAATTGGTCTCCCATGCACAAGTTTTTGTCCTGTTGAATGCTGCTGCTTACATGATTTGCAATAACAAGTTAAAGCTTAAAAAACCCAGTTAGCAAAAGTGACAAAAAAAAAACCCGGGGGGGGGGGTGGATAGCACCACGCACGGGTGGTGATTTTGCCACGATTTTCACGCTTCTTGCACTGTTGAGGAGTCCCGTTATAAATGAGTGGTGTGGCAAAATCGCCACCGCCAGATATTTGTTTAATCAAATCCTTACTGCCTGTTAGTATTGGAAGTTGATGGTTCGCTTTCAATGATAATGAAGCTTAATTTGAACTTTATTTGATCGTATTATTGGAGATCCATCTTCAAAGAATAAAATATTGTCAGCAAATATTGCTTTGACTCTATCCACCCCTTACACCCGGCTTACGATAAGTTTGTTTTTGTGGTTAAAAAAAAATGATTTTTAGATTATTTTGACAAGTTGATCATAAAAATAAATTTTAAAAATAAAAAAAATATTATTTCAATTTATTTTTAAATAAAAATTATTTTTTAAAAAACTTTCAAACCAGCTCTAAATCCATCTCCTTAATCTAGCTTTCACTCTCCTTCTGAAACAAGGTAACAGAGTTTGGAGCTAATAGGTGGAAGTCTTTATAAGCTGTGAAAGCGGAGCGTGGATGTTAAGAGCGTTAAGCGAAGCCATGGGAATAGATAAGTCATCTTATTTGCAATTGGCTAGGTTAAGATCGATTCTCAATGAAGAAAATCTTTAATCCAGGTCTGGTGTTTTCAGGGGTGATTCTATTAATCAGTAAAAAGGTAATGTTCAATTGGACTCGGGCTATGACTCACTCAGCTCAACCTTGTTGTGCTTGAGTTACAAAAATGACTCTACTTCCTGGGATTTCTTCAGAGTGGATGCTTAATGTGGAGATTTTGCAAGGGAAATAATGCATTAAAAATAGAAAAATGGAGGGACAAATCAAAAGTTGAGGTGAGAGTCTGATGGAGGTTTTTTTGGGTCCATGTAAACTTAACTTACCAAGAATTATAAGCTGGAGGTCCAACTTCAAGCATCACAGGTTGTCAGCGAGTTATTAAAAACAATGGAGTATCAAATAATTTATACCAATTTCTAGACAAATAAATAAAAAAACATATAAAAATCGATACTGATTTTCTTAGGAAAACAATTACGATCCTTTGGTGTTCATAAGATGAAAGTCTCGTTCCTAATAAGTTTTAAATATATATATCATTTTTCTACCTTTTTCGATTATATTCAAAGTCATTATATAATTATAATAACAGGAGAAACAAATCCTGAAAAATCTTAGAGTGCTTTAAGAGTAATTATTAATATTTACGATAAGATTTCTCACCAAAACCCATTTAACATCCGAAGCAAGCCTGCCTAATTGATACTATAAAAACTAATGGGAGTGATTAGGAGCTAATAAGATGCGATTACATTTGTGATCGCCATCTCTTTCAAGTTTCAAGAGGGCACGTCGTGGCAGGCTGTGTGCTCTATATGCAGTCTCACTCTCGTTTTAGAAAAGCAATCAAACACTTTGACCTCCAACAACAATATTGTAAGAATATCAAAAAAAAAAAAAATTCAAGCATTTGATTCATTTGTTGATTGCATATCTGCCCCTGATTTTGATCACTGCAAGAATCGACTTGGTTGATCTTTTGATTGTAAAAGAATAGTCATGGAGGTGAGGCCAAATCAGACGGCTGATAACTCTCCGCAGCATCGGCGTCATGTGCCAGCGACTCCATCAAAGCAACCTGTTGCTCCTTCTAACACAGTTGACACCGCCTCAGTTTCTCAAAGGTCTCTCTTTCATGAATTTCCTGTTTGTTCCCAGGAAAATTTCTTTTTAAGAAAGAAAAAGAAAAACCCATTTTATAATCTTGTTTTTCTTCTTCTGGTTCTCTTTGAATTAATCGAAGGACAGAAACCTTGTATCTGTTAGTATCTTATATGTTGTTTCTTTGGTTTTTGTTTTTTAGGCAGTGAAATGATCTTGGTGGGTTCTTTTTTTTTTTTTTTTTGTAGGTTACAGAAGGAATTAATGTCTCTTATGGTATGCAAATATCGTTTCTTTACTGTTTCTTTACTGTAAAAAATTATGAACTTTGATTTTAATGTTTTATTGGGTCGCCAGTCTTGGTCTTGTGTATTGAACTAGAACTGTTGCCCTATATGGTGGGCTGCTGCACTGTGTTTTTGGTAATGGAAATGGCTTTATTGAAAAGAAATCCTCTAAAGGATTCAAAGGTTTATAGTATATACACAACAGCGGAAATTACATTTAAGCCTTAGTTTTTACTGTGGCAAGTGATGATGACCTGTTCTTCTGCAGATGATTGGAGGAGATCTAGGAGTGTCAGCTTTTCCTGAAGGTGAGAGCATTTTTGCATGGATTGGCACAATTATGGGTGGAAAGGGAACTGCCTACGAGGGATTATCATACAAGCTTTCTCTCCGTTTTCCTCTAGACTACCCTTTCAAACCACCTCAAGTCAAATTTGAGACGATGTGCTTCCATCCAAATGTTGATCAATTTGGGAACATATGCCTTGATATTCTTCAGGTTTTAATCAACTTGCTGTGACAATACTTCTTTAAACTTTGTGCATGTAGTTAAAAGGATGCAGGAGATGACAGATGTTAAAAATGATATTAGGTGATAATAATTTATTTGTAGTTCAAACCCAGCTGATATTGCCAAAGTGCAGCCCTTCCAGTTGAAGAGAGTTTTCTTACGTGCCTTGCATTGAAAGTTGCTATTTCTCTCGTGAGACTAACGAGGTCCTCTCTATTTGTCTCCATAGGATAAATGGTCTTCAGCGTATGATTGCAGAACCATTCTCTTATCCATTCAAAGTCTATTGGGAGGTCTGCTCACAATTGTGTATGTGCTTGAACTTTGTCTGTGTTTCTGTTTTTGCCTAACTATGTAGTTCTTTCTTGCAGAACCCAACCCAGACAGTCCTCTGAACAACTACGCTGCCAGACTCTGGAATAACGAGGAAGGTTAGATAGATATCCTATCTTCAAATCTAAGATCATTTTCTTTTGTTTAAACATCAAGATGAACTGCCATGGATGTATAAAGCTTGAGCTTCTGTTTACATGTTCTTGCTGGTCATAATTGTTCTTTATAGGGACACCTACCATATTAAAAATAAAACCATGCTCATTCTTCTTGGACCACCAGACCTAGCTTTACTGGTGTTTATGTATCCATGTAATATCAGGAAACATGCTCTAGGATAACAAAACGTACATATCTTCACTATCTGGTCTGAATGGACACATTTACTCTGTTTTTTGTTCGGAAGAATTTGGTGATATGAAACCATTATGCTCAGCCACGTTGCTATAAACTAAAGAGAATTGTTTATGCGGGTTTGTCACAGATTACAAAAGCATGGTCCACAGACAGTATTATGCTGGAGAAGCATTTGAGAGTTGAGCTACGAGTTCCTATCCCTGATAAAATCCGAAATGTTAACACTTCCACACATTTGCTCTTTGAAGGTTTGGGGGAAGAGTCTGGAGTCAGTTTCGATACTTGTATCATTTTTCAGGAAATTTCAGTCCTTTTCCTACTCTGATTAAGCAGGTGATATTTCTTTCTTGTCATTGGACATCTACAAGTTGTAAAGCAAAATCTCAAATTCAATGAAAAGCTATTTTGGGTTCTTCTATAACTGGAGAGACTTATTCTTGTTTTGGCATTTTATCATGCTTTGTCCTATGGGGCTCAAATCGTCAAACATCACGAGGATTGCTTTGATCATGCGCCAATATCTTTCTCGATTGACATTCCATGAGGACCCTGTTAGCATATATATTTCAAGTTCCTGCTCTCACATTGGTCACCATTTTTTTTATATACATATAGTTACAGTGCATTTTTTCTATGGCATTTACTTTTCAGTGTTATTACTGTATCTAATGAGATTGTTAAAACATACTTACTAGTCATTCATAGTAACAACGACGACTGATATTCGACACCTGCAAAGACAGCGCGTGCAATGACTGACCATGACCGCGATATAAAACCATGCTCACAAGGGAGCATAGTTTTGCTTTTGCCTGCATAAGCACCATGGAGAAATCAGGCACAACAGCTATGAACATCAGAAAGGACGTTAGATGTGCTTAAAGCGAGATTAAGATAAATATACAAGGCAAGAAATGGTCTGAGTTTAAATTAAATTTTATAAATGGTCATTGATTCCCATGTCCGAATTATTTACAAGATAGAAATAAGATGTAAAAGCAAATCAATCCTCATTCGAACTATCAGCAACAGCAGGTGCTTTGCAGATGGGGCACATATTCTTCATTGACAACCACTTCTTGATGCAGTCAACATGCCCACAGTTCTTTAGTGCGCCCGCTTTGTCCAAGCTCCTGTATTCTTCCAGTCAATTCCGATCACCATCAAGGTACGGAATGTTAGGCACGCTAAAATACCACATTGAGTACCAAAAACTGTGTTTCAATTTTGATCACATTCTGAAGCAAATCAGTACTAAACCCGACTTTCAGTCTGAAGTTTTGAAAACAATAATTGCAATGCTAAGCTGCAGAAACAAAATAGCTCACACTGGCATCCTGTTAATTCACCCAGAATCCTGCCCTCTGATTTATATTTCCAGAGGAATGCCTGTACACGGTTCAAGACCATGAATCATGATATTGTTCTTGTGAAGCTTAATCTTGACGATACCTTCACCTATATCTTGAGGTTTACTAAAAATATAATTAATCACCATTAACACAACTATTACTTACAAGGCAGATAGCACAGGATGTTTCCTCCTGGCCTTTGTCGGAAGAAAGGCTTATGCTCCATCAAGCACTTTGAAAACACATCTTCCGGCAATCCTGTGTTGACATTCCCTATCCTTTCTCCTAGAACAAGTAGTTCCTGCCCGGGTGACAGCAGATAATTTTAAGTAAAGGAAAAACAAGAAAAGCTGCCAGTCAAAAAAAGTCATTTCCTGAAAATACTAACCTCATAACTCATGCTGTCAACATCCAGTCTCATGTCCCTGTATTGATCAAATAAATTTATGGAGCCATATAAATATGGGTTATCTAACATCATAAGAGCCTGCAAAGATGTAAAATAAATATGTGAGCAAGCAATGAGCTGCAGCAGGACTGTCATATATAAGCCCTAAATGGAAACACCAATCAAGCAGAAGCCAAATTCTGGTTTTGTTTTGTGGAGATATGTACACATTGCATAGAGGAGAGAGAGCATGGATCATATAATAGTTCAGACGCATCCCACAGCTTAGCATTTTGCACTAAGTGGCTACCTCTAAGACTTGAACATGCATTCTCGTGGTGACAACACGTGAAATTGCAAGACTTCCCCACCAGAAAACACAAACACACGAACAAAATTTTTTTTAATAAAGCCAGAGGAAAGGAAAGAAAACTGGAAGAAATACTAGACTCGTCCACAGCACAAGTCACAATCGATTACCACGCACCTCAGATCCAATTCTGTCATGTGCATCCACCACATTAGAAAGTGATTGGAATCTCTCAATAGATATCCTTGGCCTTCCTTCCCTATGATTGCTGTGCCAACCTCCAGAAGAAAGTGGCCTCGGATATCTGGAATTATGGGTTTCTGAAAGAAAATGCTGACCATTTTCAATAGCAGTTGCTTCTTGTCCGAAATGAGAGGAGCTTATATCAGTCCGACATGTTGGTATAGCTCGTCGAGGATAACTATTCTGCCCCTCCCTAGAAGCCTGGGCATGAAAGCCGTGAAGATAACGTGGTGGTGCAGCAGGGTTTCTGCTTATGATGGATTCATGGTTGTACCAGTGAATATCAGTAGGATTAATGCTGATTCATCTCATGGCTCAAGGAATTATTTGCTGCAATTGTAAATTACATTTATATTAGAATTGCGGGGAAAACTAAGAGTAGAAAATAGAAAGCAATATATCTTAAACTAGCCTTAAGTATGAAACCTCCCATGTGCAGGAGGAGGAATACCAATATGGTTACTCATAAGCAGTTATATCAGCATTTAAGTTAGAAGCATCCACCGGCCCAGGATGGTTTCGGAGATGAGATGTTGAAGAAAAAGGATGGGACGAGTAACTTAATAAATGAGTTCTCCTTGGGTTGGGCTCCAAATCAAGTCGAGACCTGCTTCTCACATTCCTTGGAGAATCTTCACCCCCAATTGACAGGCTGCTACTCATGTAGGGAGGTAAACCAGAGGAGTCAAAGTTATTTCTATAATCCGAAGTTGGTTTCTCATGGTGAAGTTCAAAAGAATTGGAGGTACTTCCTGCACTGTAGATACCGCTGGTGCCGCCTCTTTCTCGCGATGTAGAAACACCAGGGCCTTTTCTTTTGAATGGCCCTCTTCCCGTGCTCATTGTTTGATCAAGTAAACCACCCTCAACTTCATGGATACCATGCCTGTTGTATTGATTAGAATGAACCTGGGCAGCATTGAGCTCTGGAGGAGGATAAAAGTTTCCACCAGCTGAACAGTGAGGGAACACATCATGTGGGGGGGCAGAAATGGGAGTATGAACTTGTGGACCTTCTGACCTGAAATATGTTTAAGAATGCTCAAGTGATCCGCTTTCCGGGGTCTGTCGAGATGCACAGTTGAGTCCACTTGTTGAAATAGGATTGATCGGATGAGAAAAAAGAACCATTTTCCTGAGTGACTGCCCTTCCTGGAACAATTATTTTAAGAACATAAATAGCTTTCAAGACAAGGCTAAGTCACGACATAAGCAGTTGGCAGATGAAAGAGCAGTAGCTTTTCCAGGCATGCAGGAGGTCAAATCTTCATGGTGGAACACAATGGATGGGTACAGCTAATTTCACACCTGATATCAATGAAACATTTGTTCTAAAGGAGATAAGAGAAGAGAGAAAAGCAGAGTCGGGGAAGGTAATCTATGAACAAATAATCAAATCTAGAAAAATGAGAAAAATTGGTAATAATAAACTCGATGATCTGAAATTGCTGACAGTAACAGTTCAAACAGGATTTTCATATACAGCAGTAATCCTATACAGCTGCAGGAATTCAATGGCAATTACTAAAACCTAATGCACTGAGAAAAAACAAATCCCTAACATTACTCAATACCCCTACAGCTTGCTAAAGAAATACTACCGAGTTGCTTGGTATTGGAAAACCATGCGAGAGGCTGCAACAACCCAGATGCGCCAAAATAATATCTTGACCGGCATATTGAAATGTAAAAATGGCATCACATCAGCCATTAAAGGAATAGAACAGCTAAAAAGAGCCCACAGAATAACATCCGCTCAGAACTGCGACATGCCCAAAAATGTCACCACAATCAAATAATGTTTGGATTCCTGATAGAAAATCATTTTCCCAAACATCTACAAGGAACCAGGGCCACTCATTTCACATTTTTCTTTCACTCCAGCATTTTAATGGAGATTTCTCAAGATCCAGGAAACATCTAGCACTCACCCAATGCTGACAAGTTACCTATCTTCTTTAGTGGGTCATGTATGTAACGTGTATGTGCCCCGCGATGCACTGGATTTTTTTAAAATTTATTTAATTTAATAATAATTAAAATAGATTTTTTTTTATTATTAATGTATTTTTTATGAAAATATTCTGTTCAAAAATATTATTTCTTAAATAAAAACATGTCATGATTTGATAAAAGCAAATTTCCATACAAAAACAGAAAAATCATGACTTTTAAACGATTGCATGAAATATTTTTAAAAATAATTAATTTGATGAAATTATATAAAAAAAACAAACAAATGTTTTATTTGCATTGCAATTTTTTTTAAAAAAAATGTGCATAATAAATTCATATAAAATTATTAGTATTACAATTAAAAGAATCGAATTTTATTTGAAAACTATGATATAATTTAATAATTTTTAAAATGCTATTTTAATAATTTTCAGGCATGCCCGGGCTGAAAGTAAGGGAAATTGAGGAATTAAGAGACGGCGATTGTAAATTCCATTGTTCTGTCACTTCTGTGAACAAAAATCCTACGAACCCTGGCCGAGCTGAATTAACTGCACATGCATAAAGGGATAACGAGTTAAGATTTGAAAACATTAAAGAGAGGAAAAGAACATCCCTCGAATTTTAAAAAGGGTAAGGGTTCTCGTGGGAAGCCATAAGCAGCTGTGCTGTGTCGATCGTGGAGGCTCTTATTTTTCAAGGAGGTGAACTTAATTGAAAAAAAAATATAAAGCTGTAAAAGAAAAGGGAAGTGAAGAAAATCCCTTTTGGGGTGCTCCTCTGCACGACACCATCCTTTTTCTATTCACCGATTCTTTTCTTATTTTTGCAAGTTTCTTTTCTGTGGTTGACGGGAACAGAAACCACCATTCCGAAACAACCTCTGTTCTGGCAATTTCTTTATTCTTCTTGGTTTTAGCCTTGGACAGGGACTCCAGCTCTAGGGCCAAACTTCCATTCCGAAGCACAATTCATCTCTCACAACTCCTAACTCACTCTCACAGAACGTTGTTAAAACCATTTTTTAACAAAATTTCTTATTTTATGCTTTGAAATCTTTTTAATATGTTAATTTTTAAAAATAATTTTTAAAAAAAAAAAAAAATTATTTTGATATATTTCTAAATAAAAAACATACACAACCAAAAAAATAATAACCACCCATCACCCATCATGACATTTTGATCTTCCAAACCAATTCCATCATTTTTAGGGTTTTGTCAAAGCATACAAAACATGGCAGGCAATATACCAATTGTGATCCTTTAATGTACAGCATTAGACTTCCAAAACTTGTCACCAAAAATGGGCCCCAGCTGGAAACAGAGGCCCATCCACCCAAAAAAATCTTGATGGCTACAAACTCTTGGAAAGCAACCTCCCTCGTAGCAGATCTAAATTTTTCATCTATTCATGTAAAACCATCCAAGGGGTAGTTCTTCAGAATCTCTGCTCTATGTGTCTAGGCAAAAACTGTCATTGTCCGAGAAAATACAGGACATAGGAAAGATTTTACAATAGAGATGAGAATCGACAGAAATATGAACGAAAAAAAACTGTAAAATGGAAACCAACCAAAAAGGCTTCTTTCCAAGCACTGCACCAACTCTGAAGTGGTCATAAATGATACAACTTTGAATTTTCTGTCAATGTTTGAAAGTAGAGTCAACCGATCAAACATTCTCCAAGGCATCCTTTTTCAACTCTTCTACACTCGGAGCAGTGGCCAACCTTTCTTCCAATGCTCTAGCTCCCCTTTCTCTGCAAGGGGAAAGATTGGTCAGAAACTGGAACTTTTTGCCACCCATTAAAACTTAGTTTGCAATGACTGTATTCTTAATATTACAAGTCATCGGAAGTGCTTGGTGATTTTGAATCACTGTTTTAACTGTTCCTTTGGTTGGTTTTTTTTTTTCTTAAAAAAATTGCCAAGCATTTTTTGTTACTGCTGTTACATTAATACTACACACACAAGTCTACCGATTCATAAAAGCTCGTGTTGAAGACATTCAATTAAATTGAGATAATTTAACAATCTCCTAGTAGTTGAAACTGAATGGATAAACGTACCTCCTCCTAGTTGCCTCGATGGGATCAGAACCAGGCAATGAAGCATCTCCCAAGGTATCACCATGGGCTTCCGTAGAAGTTTCAAATCTTCCACAAAGCATCCGATGGAATATTGATGCAATAGGATCAATGATTGGCCTAGAAGCAGATAGAGAGAGGGAGATGGAAGAACGTAAACAAACTCATTCATTCCATGGACTAAAAAACCAGTGTCTTGCAAGAAAAGGAGAAAATACCTGAAGGATTCAGGGAAGAAGGATGAGAATGCAAAATCATCACTTGGATCACCCCTTAGTTTTGTTTCTGGTTTCCTCTGAAAGTATCTCAAGTAAATCCAGCTAATATATGTGCCAAATATTAAGGTTGGAAGATATGCTGCAGACTCTGCGGTAAAGAAGCTTATAGCAATAGCTATCAAGAGCATAAAAGATGGAAACCACTGCATGACATTTGAAACGGTACCAATGAGAATCTAATGAGGCATCTTTTCAACTTGAAAAACAAATCATCAGGTGATACTTCAAGGCAAGACGTGAAGTAATCAGCCCTATTGTAAACGTCCATACCTTTGCCTTTATTCTCAATAGAGACAGCTCTTGGTCTGGTATAATTTGCTTAATGCCAACCAAGAAACCTGCTAGGATCCCCTGGAAGCCAGAAATAGGCATATAACTACCACAAAGAACATAGATAATCAGTATAATGGCAATAGTATAAGTAGCAGAAGCAAAACAAATACATCATGCTTTGGAAGCACATGCTTACAGGTAATTTTCCTGCCTTGTTATGTAGTACAAGCTAATAGCAGTAATGAAAACGCAGATGGAGATGAGAAAGTTGACTATGAATATGAACTTCAAGAACTCTTTAGAACCCCATACTGGCTCAAGAAGCTTTCCCATGATGAGGAGGCATAAAGTGCTTGCAACAACCTACAGAACCATTTCATTATTTGTGCAACTTTATGAAGGAAAATAAAAGCCATAGGACATTTATTCAAACCAAAACAAACATTAACACTATCAACAGATGAACTGCATACCCCATATATCGATTGTTCGATGTAACCAGCTGTTATGAGGTTCCATACAAAAGGAATCGTCCTGCAAACCAAAAAATCATGTAAGGAGTAAATTTCTAATCATTGAAATGAAGCTTATACATATAAACCATTGTGCATGAATGATATCAATCTCCACAACCTAACAAAGAGGGCAATCAAGTTTAGTAAGTTCATAGCTGTCTCCGTCTTTGATCCCCAGTACTGGCAATTATTTTTTTCTGACCGTATGTCATTAATATCCACTAATTTCAAGAGAGAATCGCATCCAATCAACTGTTCATTGTACCATGGTAGGGCCATACCAACAACAAGGATATGATTACCAATAATTCAGGCAATTACACTAAAATAAGCAAGTCGAAGCAAGTTTCAATATCTTGTGTTCTAAAACGTGAGATCAAGGAAAAATACAAGTATGACATGCCCATTTTAAAGGCAGAGTAGTCCAAAGTGATTTAAAGGCTCTGTTGTCCAAAGCGATTAACATTCCATGATAAGTATCCGGAAGAGTAGAAACTCTAATCTATCTCCAGATGTTACTTTGATTTGCAGCATTGGACCAACACATTGTTTTTATGATCTTTAAAAAGTGATTTTAAAAAATAACAGCATCAAAACCACGATTCCAGCCAAATCCTAAACTATTGTATTTAACCAGAACAGTAATTCCCACGCAAAGATCCAGCAGCTCGCCAGACCATGCACCCCCACTTTTTCAAGCTCCTTCAACCAGGACAATAACAAGAAGAAAAAAATGGCAGCAAATCAACATTGAAATTATCAAAACATATCTACAAGTTAATGGGTATATAGAAAGATTCAATTAGTAATTTTTTTTTTTAATTCCTCTGAGTCCACGCTGCATATCTTGAGTAGTTAGCTCTCAGCTCCTAACATTCTGCCTCACGTTACCATTTCCGGATCCTTTACGGTCTCTAATTAATAACACATTACTAAAATACACACTGCGGAGATACCAATTTTTCGATTTATAAGGATAAAAATGAATGCAGCGAGCAAGGAATTCACGAATTGAAAAGTTAAAAGATACCTGGCAGGAATAAGAGCAAGATAGTTAACAGCAGGGGGTAAAATCTGAACTAAGATGTGACCGGTGACGAGAACAACCGCTAGACCTTTGCATAGCTTCGTGAATCCTGTAAACAAGCTCGCGCCCTGTCATTTGAAAACAATTAGGTTAATCGGGTCAAGATCCGGCAAGGAACAGCGAGAATTCAAGAAGAGATAGAGTGATTACTCCGAGAATGGGTGGAGAGCTCATAATGGAAAGATTTAGGGTTTTGATCGGAACAGTTTGATTTGGTTGAAAAATGCAACGGGTGATCTAGTAATCGCTTCCGTGAGTTTACTTTTTGATAAAGATTAACAAGAGAGTTTCAACTCGATGTGGCCCGGGTTTCTTAGATCAGAAGATGGTTTTGTATTTGCTCTTAAAACGACCTCCCGTTTAACATTTTTTTTTTTTGGGATTGGAGTGTTTTTTAAAATAATTTTTGTTGAGAAAATATATATGAATAAAAAAACTACGAATAATTTAAAATACGGGTCCGAATCCACGGACAAATAAACTGTAGTGAAAAGGTACACCAATATAAAACTCACTGGCAACGAAAAATTGTGAACATAAAAACATTTAAAATCTAAAGTAAAATACTAAAATGCATTTAACAACCAGAAAATTAAATAATAATAATAATAATAACTAAGTCACTATATGATAAAAGAAAAAAAACATATGTAGTAGGAAAATTGCTGACAGTAAGTCAAACCGAAGAGATTGAGGTAAGAGGAGTTCCAGTGAAGAAGAAGGATATTATTCAACTACAGTTGACATTGGCAAGCAGAATATATATGTATGTACGTACGTACGTACGTATGTATGTATACAAACAAAATTAGCTTACAACAAGCTGTATATTATTATTTGAAATACAACTTCAAAACTAAAACCTAAATAAATAAACAGAGAGCACTACAATGCAGCACGTAATAAACAATAAACGACTCTAATTAGCACTGATGCTGCTGACACTGGATATCATAAACTGTTTAATGTATGGAAAAGGACATGACATGGACGATCGAATGAAAACATTTCAAGTTTTTTCACTTGAATTATCCACGATCAAACAACAACCTTAGAACGGTTTCATAAGTACTGTCATCTACCTATGGCTTTCATGATCCTAAATTGTTATCCTAGAAACACTCATTCAGATAGAAACCAGACCTTTCTCAACTGATGTGAAAGGGGAAAAAAAATCAGCTCTGCGTGGGAAACAAGTGCCGGGCTTTTCTGGATTCATACTTTTGTAGATTTGTTCTCTCGAGCATCTCGAGCAACAAAATCGACCCAGGAACATTTTCAATTTCTTGAAATACTGTCAGGATTGATTGAGGAGAGTGACCTTATTGCAAATGTAGATAGTTATCAGTGCATGGTAAATATTTTGCCTGTCACTATAGCAGAGTGCTCAACTCCAGCTGCGATCTTCACAACTTTCACCCCATCAAGAACAATTACTTTATTCAAAAGCGCTCCAGATGAATCTGCTGGAATATAAAAAAGAGAGGTGGTGAAATGACAACCACCTCCTCGATGCTAGAACTAACGCAGAAGACGATCATTTGATGTGCATGGCTTAAGTGGATAGACAGTCGAAGTTGTTCAGAGTTATAAGACTTCTGGGAATTAGCCATCTACGCTGTGAAACTGAAGCTCCTTACCCATCATTAAAAACAAGGAACTGCAAAAGTCTCTTAATTCTTCCAGTTTTGAAGTGATATAGAACAAGTATTCATTACTTATCATATATATTTGTGTTCATGTACAACAACGCTAATGCAGGTCGAATAAACGCACTACCTGAAAGGTGCTTCACTGCACTCATTTCCTCAAGATCACAAAGAACCCCATGGTAATTGCCACCAAGCATAAATACTTCTTCATCACCTGTTCAAGATATCACATCATCATTTAAGTCTTAACACAGGAGCGAGGTGAGGGGTTGTTCAAGACTACGAATAAAGAGAGGAAAAGAAATGCGTTGACCTGACAACAGCAAGCAGTGATTCCATCCAAGGGCAGCCTTCGTGCACCTCAAAGATGAAGGTGAAAGCTGAGGAAAGTTAGCATCAGAAGCGCCAGCAAAACCCCTTCCCCAAGTGTATAAATGACTGTTACCTGATGTGAGCAGGAACATGCAACATCAATAACAACAATAGATGGCTTGAGACTGGATCATAATATGAATTGCCAACAAAAGATTCAACTTGCAACACAAAAATACGTACTTTGGCATGTATTGGAAGATTTCATGTTAAGTTGTTCATCCCATTTCCCCTCCAAAAGTTTTTGAATGGTTTGGTGTTCTATAGGAATGTGAACCAAGGGTCCAAGATAGTTATGCTAGAAATTTCCAGTCCAAAATATCTTTGTTTATTGTGTTCTGGAACAATAATCAAAAGCTAGCATAATTTCATATCCACAAGCACATACCCGCTAATTATATGACGAGTGTTTCATGTTTAACGGACCTTTGCCAACCCGTGCTGTGAGGCATGTAGACGATTAACTTTTTCTCCTCCATTTTTACTCCCTCAAAAGCACCTTCGATTCTTGTAGCTGGCATTCACAATCTCAACCATAGTTATTAAACCCGGTCCGGCCCGGCGGGTCGACCCGGGACCCGGTCGACCCGGTGGCTGGACCGGTTCGGGTTTAATAAAAGACCGGCTGTGGCAACAGCCCGGCCAAACCCGGGCGACCCGGCGGGTCAACCCGGGACCCGGGTGACCCGGGCAAACCCGGACGAGACCCGGGTTTTTTTTTTTTTTTAAAATGTGGGATAAAAAAAAATTTGGTTTAAATATTTCAACTTAAAATGATAACATAGTATCTTTTCAATGTTGGGTTTGAAGCCCTTTCATATATATACTCTATGTTCACATGAAAAAAATTATATTTTTTCAATGTGGGATTTGAAACCCATTAGTATATATACTCTATGTTCCCAAGGAAAAAATCATGTTTTTTCAATGTGGGATAAAAAACCTTTTGGTTTAAATACTTCAACTTAAAGGGATAACATAGTATCTTTTCAATGTGGGATTTGAAGCCCTTTCATATATATACTCTATGTTCCCATGAAAAAAGTTATGTTTTTTCAATGTGGGATTTGAAACCCATTAGTATATATACTCTATGTTCCCAGGGAAAAAATCATGTTTTTCCAATGTGGGATAAAAAACCTTTTGGTTTAAATACTTCAACTTAAAGGGATAACATAGTATCTTTTCAATGTTGGGTTTGAAGCCCTTTCATATATATACTCTATGTTCCCATGAAAAAAGTTATGTTTTTTCAATGTGGGATTTGAAACCTATTAGTATATATACTCTATGTTCCCAAGGAAAAAATCATGTTTTTCCAATGTGGGATAAAAAACCTTTTGGTTTAAATACTTCAACTTAAAGGGATAACATCATATCTTTTCAATGTGGGATTTGAAGCCCTTTCATATATATACTCTATGTTCCCTTGAAAAAAGTTATGTTTTTTAAACCAAAATGTTTTTTATCCCACATTGAAAAAACATGATTTTTTCTTTAGGAACATAGAGTATATATACTAATGAGTTTCAAATCCCACATCGAAAAAACATAACTTTTTTCATGGGAATATAGAGTATATATATGAAAGGGCTTCAAATCCCACATTGAAAAGATACCATGTTATCCCTTTAAGTTGAAGTATTTAAACCAAAAGGTTTTTTATCCCACATTGGAAAAACATGATTTTTTCCTTGGGAACATAGAGTATATATACTAATGGGTTTCAAATCCCACATTGAAAAAACATAACTTTTTTCATGGGAACATAGAGTATATATATGAAAGGGCTTCAAATCCCACATTGAAAAGATACTATGTTATCCCTTTAAGTTGAAGTATTTAAACCAAAATGTTTTTTATCCCACATTGAAAAAACATGATTTTTTCCTTGGGAACATAGAGTATATATACTAATGGGTTTCAAATCCCACATTGAAAAAATATAATTCAACTTAAAATACTTCAACTTAAAAGCTTAACATAATATCTTTTTAACGTGGGATAAAAAACTTTTTAAAATATTATTTTAAACTTGATTATTTATAATATATATAATCTATATTTACATGAATTTTTTCATATGAAATATTAATTTTTTTTTAATTATTACGGGTTAATCCGGGTCAACCCGGGTTGACCCGAGTTGACCCATGAAACCCGAGACCCGGCCCCTTGACCGGGTCAACCCCCGGGCCGGGTTTAATAACTATGATCTCAACCACATAACCACTGGATGTCACACGAACCCCTGCAAACAGATTAACATTTCCAACGTGGCCCAATAGCAAGTCCCAAGCAGGTCTCCTTAGCCAATTACAGTCCACATAGATTTTGCCTATGTCCCCCCTTTGCCTAATAGCTTGTAATGTCCTCGCTTTCTTCATCATCCATTCTCACAAGCTCAACTTCACTTCGCCACGGATTCTAAGAGAATATATGGCCACCGCCAATACATTGATGAGCTATGGCATTGCCACTGCTTTCCCTTCACTTATTTCATCTTCAAAGTCCAAATTTGCCTCTTCAATTCCACTTCCTAGTGTCAATGGCACCTCTCGTGTCACCATGTCAGCTGACTGGATGCCTGGCCAGCCTCGCCCACCTTACCTTGATGGCTCAGCCCCAGGGTAAATCGTACCACTAATAATTTAATGGACTGTAAATTAAATTTCAAACTTCGGATTTCTTCTTCATCTTCTTTTCATGTACATAATGTTACACAGCACATGCTGTTTTTGTGAAATTTTGTTGATGAGTTAGTTGGGATGGTGCGTTGCAGTGACTTTGGGTTCGACCCACTTAGACTGGGTGAGGTCCCTGAGAATCTCGAGAGATACAAGGAGTCTGAACTCATTCACTGCAGATGGGCTATGCTTGCTGTCGTAAGTCTTTTATTAATCTCGGTTGAATCTCCTAATGCAAAAGAATAAGAAACTGCTTGTCAAAATTGTAGAAATGAACTTGGTTTCTCCCAAGGAAAAAAAGAAACAGAAAGAGTCTAGTTCAGACGATAAGTTGCAGCACCATGTTTCAATAATAACCCGCATGTTTTAGGTTTTTTTTTTTAATGGAGGGTATAATTTTACTTTTACTAATATGATTTTAATTCATTTTGCAGCCTGGAATCCTAATACCAGAGGCCTTAGGTCTGGGCAACTGGGTGAAGGCTCAAGAGTGGGCTGCAACCCCAGGTGGCCAAGCTACTTATTTGGGCCAACCAGTTCCATGGGGGACCCTCCCTACCGTCTTGGCCATTGAATTCGTTGCCATCGCCTTTGTGGAGCACCAACGTAGCATGGAGAAAGACCCGGAGAAGAAGAAGTACCCTGGTGGTGCTTTTGATCCCCTGGGCTACTCCAAGGACCCTAAGAAGTTCGAGGAATACAAAGTCAAAGAAATTAAAAATGGTAATCTAACAATTTTGGTGTTTGGTTCCAATTCTTGCTGCTAACTTACGTGAGTTCTTGAATTATTACTAATCCAACACGCATCTGATCATGTTGTAGGTCGTCTAGCTTTGTTGGCGTTTGTTGGGTTCTGTGTGCAGCAGTCAGCTTACCCTGGCACTGGACCATTGGAGAACTTGGCAACTCACTTGGCTGACCCATGGCACAACAACATTGGGGACATCGTCATCCCTAGAACGATTTCGCCTTGAAAAATCAAATGTTGCTTCGAGTATCTACTGTAAATTCCATGTAACCATGAAATGCTGTGAAATATATTGCTCTAGAGGCCATGCCTCTGTGATCAACAGTGGGATTTGTTTTAGTTGTTGTTCAGAAATCTGTAAATCCTCATCACCGGACAGAACCCCTGATGTGTTGTCGGCCGAGTGATAAGTAGGTTTGCGATCAATATTGTTACTATCACGAGATAGAATAAGAAAAAATAAATGAAAAATAAATTCTTAATAAATGCATTTGATGATGGTCTAAACCTCCAATACCCACTTTTAGATATATCTTCCCATGTCGCTATTTTAAAATTAATAAGAAATAATTCGATTCAGGTGATATAATTTTTCTGCTCTTTATGAAACAAATGCACTTTTCATTGTTGAGATTATCTTTTTTATTTTTATTGATTATTTTCTTTTTTTAATATTAATCCCGCCCATCATAAGATTTATGAAACATGCCTAATTTGAAAACTTTTTTTGATCAAATTATGAAAATTAGGTTGATATTCTGATCAAATTCATTCACGAATCGAGAGGTTTGCGAGGAACATTCGATGAGTGCTTATATATTGTAGTGAATATTTGTAGCAAACAAGTTTGTTTCATATGTTTAACATCCATTCTCTGTTTTACGAAGTAAAGGAGATGGCTTTTGATGTCATAAGATTTTGCAAGGTTACATCCTTTGCTGGTTACCATGAAGCTATCTGGGAATATGGTTATGATGATTTTTAAAATTTTAAAATTTTTTTGTTTAATTTTTTCATGTTTTTATTATTATTTTAATGTGTTTATGATAAAAATAATTTTTAAAAAATAAAAAAAATATTATTTTAATCTATTTTAAAAAATATATATTTTAAAAACCAAATTCCTAAACGAGACATCTTTTTATCACCTTGAACTGAATGACCGTGCATCTTCACCATTGTATGAAGGCATTGATTTAAAAAGTAACATGTAAGAGAAATACTCCTTAAGGTTCAGGTCATTCAATGCAACATGATTGACCACTTTTTTGCCTTTTGAATCGATACTTAAGAATTTAAATAACATGGCGAGAACAGCAGAATTCTAACACCTGACGGACAAATATCACACAATTTCTGTCTGTTTGTTTTTTAGTTTTAAAAATATTTTTGAAAAAAATTGAATTTTTTTATTTTAAATTAATATTTTTTAAATATATTTTGATTATTTTGATTTAAAAAGTTCTTATAAGATGTGATAATAACCACTCCGGCAAGTCCACTAGGTTGCAGCAGTTAGAAAATATCCAGTTTAAGTAAATACTTTCATGTAACTTCCTTAAGCTTTTAGCATAAAACGATGGATAGAAGCCCATTTGTGTGCTCAAAGCACATGCGAGACTTTTTCTCTCCCTTTCTTACTTTATAATGCGATAAATAGGCCCATTTGGAAGAGTTTAGTAACTATGCGTGTAAGGCTTTTTGCTTTTGTAAAAACCTACACAGATATTAGATATATGGGCCGAACATAAAAGCAAGAGCCCAATTCAGAGATGTCCAAACAAGGGCTTCTCCCTAAATGGTTTAATGTTTGTGGGCTTCAAGTATAAGTTTGGGCTCACAAATAGAATAGTTCTAAACATGGGTTGTTATTAGATTGCAGTCTCTGAACATTACATTTTTGCCTGCTGCTGCTGCGCTCATCTTAACACTTCCCAGGATATAGAACCACGGCCACATGAACGAATAAATTGTGTAATTAGCATTCAAAAGCAAAATAAATAGTTAGGGATGAAAATTTTTGGATGAAATAATATAATTTATAAATATTAAAATTTATAAATGTAATATCATAATTCAAAACCATAACATTTGCTTAAATATCATGAACCATGATATTATTAATTATAATTTTGCTATAATGATATTCTCTCTGTGTATGAAATGTCATGTTTTTCAAGCTTGACATTTATGTCATCGCTTTTTAAAAATATGATAATATCAAAATATATTATTTTGTTTAATTTTTTTTAAGCAGTGTTATTCCATTAAATTTTTATATTTACTTTGCTAGTTTTAAATAAATAAATAAAACTCAAAATAATACTTTTCTGACCCAACATTGTAATTTCTTAGTGTGCGATTTAGAGATTGCTGTTTTTATTTTTAAAACTTAATTTTTTAAACATGAAATCTTTTATCCATGCGCTTCACGACATTTTCTATACTGTCCACCACAAAAAAAAAAAATCAAAATTTTTGAATTTGAACAGGTACTGCTTGGATGGTCCATTGGCTCTTTTATTCTTCGAGCTTTCATATTCACGCAGTTGTGGTTAGGCTAGATTTCTATCTCTCTGTGTCTCTTTCTGGTGGAAAAAGATGTTTACTCGTCTTGCAAGACTAAAATGTTTCATTGAATTGAACCATCTTCCCGAACCCAATCGTTTTCCTCATGGGGCTACTGATCAATTGACATCTCCTTTTCACCCTTATCCTGTCTCGGGGCTAATTTTCCCAATATCATAATATTGAATGTTATCTTGAGATTCAAATTCTGAAATTCACCACAGTATAATTACGACGGATCGAGTAAAAAGACTCCGTCGTCAAAGTTCAAATCGTATGAAGTCGAGATAAGGAGATTGGATTCTCATATTCGGTGGTATTAACTAATCTAAAGTTTAATGTTAAGTTTTTTTTTTTTTTTTTTGCTGGTTTTTTCTCTCATCTAGGATAGATTATTGAATTCATAATCAATGATAATATCGACAAGATGAATTTTCATGTTCCGTGGAAAATCTAAAGTTAACCATGTAAGATTATGAATCGAACTCTCATATATTTCCGAAGCAAAATTCACTAGCTTATACGTGGGTGGCAGATAAAGAAATTCATCATCTAATTAAACGAATTGACATATCACATTAACATCTGGATTTTTCACAGTATAATCCCGAATACAGAGCAAAGACAACAGATTTATTTTTCCACGAGATGCCCAAAATGTCGGCCTAGTGACAACAATTTCGTTGTGTAGTGATGATGATGACGCCCCCTTGAACGAGTGACATGCAAGTTTCAAGTGAATTTCATGTACATGTACATGACATTCCTATGAACTGGGCATATGCTACAGCTTGCTCATTATCATCGATCTGACCCCACCTTCAAGTCTTTCTTTCTTTTCTTTTTTTGGCGTGAATAGTACCTCGTTATAGTAAATTTGGTAGCCCCTTTTTCTTTGTAACCCTTGTAAGTTGTAACCACCGAAGTAGAACTAGGGTTTTCACTTTTCATAACAGCTCAGGCGCCAGAGAGAGATAGAGAGAGGGAGGGCGTAGGGTTTGATAAAACAGACACAAAATAGGTGACTAAGAGAACCAGCGGGAAGTGCAAACAGTCTCAAAAGAAGAGAAGCGAATGCAAAACATGTACGCGGGGATGGTACAACCACAGCAACATGCGTGTTGGTGTTGGGGTTAAGTTCGAGGAAGGAATGAATAAAACCATGTGTTACTGTGTATAATGTTGTAAGAGATATTAATGTTTCTTGATTTTACGCCTCAAAAATTACACAAATGATCATACGTTTACATGTGGAAAGCAAAAGAAAGAATTAATGCTGCAAAGCTAGCACATGACTCTCTGCGCCACCCTCATCATCATGATTCTAATACTTGTTTGCTGTGTGGGTGCTGTTCGAGGCGCATAGAAGTAGAGAAGGTTACAAAACTGATCTGTTTTATTAATTAGCACACATACATTGATAAAAAAAACCTCGAATCTGGAACATTTTTTCTCGAGAAATCGCAACCGAAAGATTCAGCGATCGATAGGGTTAGGGTTTATGCAAGAATAGGTACTAGATGGTTAAATAAAATTAGGATTAATTAGGTTAAAATTGTATAGCTGTAGAAGTAGTTAGAGAGAAGGGGTCAGAGAAGAATCTTGACGTGAGAGACATTTGCAAATATACAAATTAACAGCTAGGAAAAGGGAGAAGAGATTATCAGACCCATAAATCTCTGACAGGAGAGATTCCCACACTTGTTCCTTCCAACACTATACACGATAAAATGATGAATAACTTTTTCCAATTTTAATAAGGAGTTTCCTCTTCTTTTCTTTTCTTTTCTTTTTTTTTTCCCTTTTGAATCGTTTACCATTTTCTACATAGAAGGGAGGTGGGAAAATTCCCCTCTCTGCAGCCTTTCCTAGACATGGAAGATCGATCGCTCTCTCTCAGACCCACACCCCCCCTGCAGTCCCCTTTTTTTACTACCATACGTTTTGTTTATAATACTTCTCTTTATCTTTTCTCGCTCGCTCACATTGTTGTTCCATTCCAAGTGGACAAATAGCTGTTTTTTTTTTATGCTCGGTAATAGAATATATAGCTGTTTGTTCACCTACTCTTCCCATCTATTTCTTTAATTCTATCATCCCTTTATAGCTTCATTTCTCTTGCTCGAGGTTCATATTTCATTTTTTTAGTGTCTTAAATATTGACAGTCCTTGTCATTAACCCTTGTCCATGATGGTTTTAACCTCTGGTTTTATCTACAAAACATGCATGCGTGTGTAGAATATTGTTTCTAGCTAACCAGCCCTATATATCTTCGCTGTTTCGCTCCCTTTGAATTTCATATCCATATCTTTATGTTACTGTAGTGACAATTATACCGGGCCATGTTGCTGGCTTTAAGTTGACTGGAAACAGAAATCGATCCATATATGTGCTAGGATTTTAACATGCAGTGACTTTAATTATATTATCTTTCAGGTTCCAACATGCGAGAGCATTGCACATGTATTGTGCCCATCCGGTATGTCAATTGATAAATTAGGCTAGAGATAGATGACAAAATCCTAACAAAGTGGAAAAGCCAAGGCCACCGTAATTCAACTTAATTTTTGGCTCACGCATATCCCACTTGATCCAGTACTATCCAGTCAGGTATACATCTCAAGACTCAAGCTACTTGTCTTCTTCATCAATTGCCCTCTGAGGAAAGTGATGAGGTCGAAAAGAAAAGGTTAGGCTTGAACTGGCCTTGCCATTTCAAAGCAAAAGGAAAAAATGAAGAGTGGTTTTATCGCAAAAAAAACAGAAAAACAAAACTAATTGGCTGCATGAAATTATGTGCTGGATGTTAATTAAATATATCACCATTATTATTCATTTTCTTTGATAGAAACTCAAGTCCGTGCATTGCCTGACATATATAACCTATTCATGTTTTATTATTGCATTGTTGCAAGTTGCAAGTTGCAATTAGGTATCCGTCCATACCATTACATAATACACAGGAACCATTGCGTAATTGTATCTTAAAAGGTAAAATTAAAGAAGATTAAAACTGATTCTAGCAGGGATTATGAATTTAAATTTGGCTTTGGAAATTTTCCTTTTAGTCCTATATACTCTAAGCCTGTTTGAACGTACGTACCCTTATATATATATATATATATATATATTCCCAGAATATGTATTTTGCCCTCCCACCACCCCCTGATCATGTGTATAACCTCAGAAGGTAAAGTACTGTCTATTGATCAAATAAAAAAAATGCTGTCTCTGCTTCATCATTGTCGATCCACTCCCTTCATTTGTTTTGGGCTAGGAGTTAAATGACTTTCCAAAGACTATATATCCTGTTCAAGCGTGTTATATATAAAAAGCCCTAGGCTCTAGCTTTAATAATTCATATATATAGTCCAAGACATCAGTACTCTCTTCCTCCGTGCATTCATTAATGGAGACCGAATTATTTGAGGTTGCTTCAAAGAATTGAAAAGGAGTAGTTCAGAATCTCAGATGAATGAGTGGCTGTAAACCAGAAAAACAAAAGGGCAAAAAATTACGGAAAAAGAACACCACATGAGCAAATAGTTTACAAAATGCAAGGATTAACGTGTCTGCCCCAAAAGCAGGTCAACAAAACAAATACATATCGGCGTTCTTGTCACCGTTTTGTATATCCCTTGTGTATCTTTGTCTCTTGTGCTAATGCAGGCCTCCACTTGGAGCATGCAGTAGAGGACTAGAGGTATAATTCAAGCTAGGGACCAAAACTTCTGTTAAGTGAAATATCAGATTCGTATACCTAATTGCGCGACGTCATTATCTTATATCGTGTGTTTAGCACTGCATCTACTAATTAATACCGTTGAAGTTATTTGCTTTTAAAAAAAAAAACGTTTTCAGTTCAATTTAGCACTGCATCTACTAATTAATACCGTTGTAGTTATTTGCTTTTTTAAAAAAAAACGTTTTCAGTTCAATTAAAAATCAAAACATATAAAAAACTTTAATCTAAAACGCCTTCAGAGAGTAATTCTTAATATACATCAACATATGTCATGTAAGAGCTAGTATCTTGTGTTGGGAATGTGGCCACTTTATTAGATCTTTGAAAATCATGGTTCGAATAAAGCAAGATCAAATGTTTCTTCAGCTAAGATTTCGGCAGATCTTACTTTTAGTCACCTCCCAGATCTCACACACACGTTGATTTTCTTATTTATTTTTTACAGAATTGATTTCCTTAATTATTTGGACTGACTCTATATATCTAAGTAATTTATATTTTATAGAGCATGCCAGCTGGTTCAACCTGCCGGGTTGGTTAATATGATAATTATTCAAACCGCCCCAGAAAGTCTCCACTAGTACTATTTGGATCGAGGCATTGGAATGGCTCCCGGACGGACTATGCCCACTATCGTGTATCCTCTGTTCTTTTGCAGGACAGACAAATCGTATAATCTAATAATTAAAAGAAAAGAATAAACGAATTTTTTACAGTGGAAGTAAAACAAAAAAGGTATTGTGGGAATTTGAAGGTGGAGTTACATATTTTATAGCTCAAGACAAAATGACAAAATAAATCAGATAAATAATCGATGTAGGTGGAAGCACAGTAATGAGGGTAGAAACAAGGATAGGAAAAACAGAGCTTGGTCGAAAATAGAGTTAGAATATATATATATATATATATATATAAGCATTTTAATTTATAGCTAATTTATCACTGATGAAAAGTATTTTTAAGAGATTTATAACTCTTTAAATTAATAGATTAAAAATCAATCTCTACTAGGGAGTAGCTAGAATCAGTATCTCTAAACAAAATTGAAAATAATAGAAAATCCAAAATTAAACTAGAAATACAAAAAAATCAAGAAAAACTAATTACAAAATTAACTCAAATAAGTTCTTCCAGATCTAATTATAAGGGTTATCTGGATGGAGCCAATAAGTCCGGCCTGTCCTTTTATATAACTGGATCTCGAGAACTTTCAAAAAAAAAAAAAAAGCATAATCCAACCGGTTTGAAACTCATGTTCTTTTATTATCACTGTGTTCATCTTATTCGACCATGTTCACTCCTAGAACTAGCCCTGTTCTGTTGTTCTGCCAAGGTATCCGCATAATTATTTATGACAAATCTTTATCAAACTGTGAAAGATTTTCATGTGACTAGTTAAAAACGTTCAACTTAATTATGCTAGCCCGGCTACATCAATAATTAAGGCACGTGGAGAGGAAACGGTGATTAATAAGAATAAAAAAAAATCAATTTGACTGATTAGAATCATTTCATCTTCACAATCTTAATCTGCCAGTCATTTACCATAAACAAACAATTTAGACAGTTAACATTTTTATTCACGGTACAGAAACGAATCAACAACTATTCATGCAGATATTCACGAAAGGCTGAGAATGGACATACAAGCAAACCTGACACACCTGTTGTTTTTATGTCAACCCTAAAAATGTATAAGTGGCCTTATATTGACAGAAAAAGATTCTCACAAAGATATTGACTATTCGAGGAACAATCACAGAGGTTACTTGCATCGTTTGAAAATATTATGGGCTTAGGCGGTGAAGAACAAAGGGGTCTAGCAATTGACCGTATAGAGTTAACAATCACTCATGCCATAATGGACTGTAACCCAAGGAAAGAAGAGATTTCCATCAGAATTAAGAGAGAACTTGGACATGGACAGGTCCTCCATAGTATTCTTCAAAAGAAAAGACGAGTCTTGCTGATAAAAACCAGGTTAGGTAAGTAGCGAAATGACCGTTTAACATGCATATACTTGATTAAATGATCTGATAGAGAATATAATTAATATCTAATCTGCATATAAAGACAAACATGTACATATATACTCGCACTAAGACATGCCCGTGAGAGGGAATTTAAGTGGGATCGATCGTGGATATGATATCCAGACAGATAAAGGGTTTAGCACAGAGAATCTCAGTTGCTTAATTAACAAAGTAGTAATATTACCAAATAGTGGGAGTGGTAATTAAAATGATGGTATAAAAGGAAATGGAAAAGATAAAAAGAAGGAAGTGATGGAGATAAAGAAAAGGATATGAAAGATCGATAGACAGGTACGTAGATAGGGTAAATTATGTGGTATTTCTTTCTTCTTTTTTGAGCACTTTATTTAAATAAAGGTAAAGAAAGTAGAGAGATTGAGAGAATCCATGCGTTTCCAAGCACTCCCAGACAAAATGAGCTTCTGAGAAGAAAAGCAACCTTTGCTTTACGACTCAGAAAAAGGAGATTTCAAACCACCATAAGGGTTAGCTTAGGAAACTGCGTGGTTAGTAACCCAACCACACCATTTCCACTTCTCGTTTTCTCTCTGTCTGAATATCTCTCTCTCATATGATGGTGCCTGTCTATATTTATTTGCGAGCTCGGGGTGCAACTACAACACCACCTCTCTCCTTCTTCCCTCTCAATTCAACCACACATAAACCCTTCCGATAATTACCTTCTACACACCGGCCCTTTCTTTTTCAAGTCTAGCTAGTTTGCAGCTGGTTTCCCTGAGTTATGCCAATTCAAAAGGGCTAAATTTTTGTGGGGCTTTGAAACCCTTATTTGATTATGACCTAGTTTCTATTTCCATCAATCTCTGATCTGTCCTCTCCTCCTTAAATACCACTCTCCCTCCCTCTATCGACCTACTTCTCCCTCCCTCCCTCTACCCTAATTTTGATGCTTCACTAAATACATTTTCTCGTCAACTTAATTCTTTAGGTACGGTGTTCACGGGGAAGACAACCTGTGGTAGAGAATAGATCATCTTCTATATTATATGCATGCACTTGTAGTTCATGCATTTATTCATTCTAAGTAGTGTGCGTCCTATGCAATTATGGGTAAGATCTTATACACACGCATACATGCTTAGAAATGCGCTATAGTCTATAAGTACAAACCATAATGCACAGATATGTACATGTTTTCACCATCATGCATCCATATATATTATATGTGCCTGGCTCCCTGTATGCCATTTGCAGAGCCCAACGGATCTTCGATGGCCTCCGTGGATGGCGTATGAGGAGCCATGCATATTCGCATGTATATTATACATGGTTTAATTTTGCTCGCAGAAGAAAATTTTATACTGTCACTTCGTCCAAATTTGAAGCTTAAAAGCCTGCAAGGGCAGCATTGTAATTTTCAATAGAATCAGGTTCTCTCTGATGCGAAGGTATTTGCTTATCCTCTTCTCTTGTATAGTTTTTAGGGTTTTCATGATGTGATGTTAATCTAAAAGCTTTTGCAGGAGAATAATATTTACTTTTCACCATTATTTTTTCATTACAAATAGTCTCATGTATGTTTCCTTGATAGTGATTTAACATGAATAGGTACTGCATCTGTATCGAGAGATCTGAGTATAAATCTATCTTCTTAGCTCTCAAAATATTACAGTGGATGAATTATAATTTTTTGTTCCTGACAACATATATAGGAGTTGCATATATATCATCCGTCTCATCTTCTTGTAACAGTACATGCTTGTCTCAGGTACATGTCATATGACCTAGAGTCAAGCTATCATGTCCTAGAGCTTTGAGCACTAACAAAAAGGAGGAGAAAGACAGTTGATCTTGATCGCAGTTCGTTGATCATGGGAAACAAGACTGGAAACCCTGGTCATGTGTGCCGTACCTAGTGTCCAAGACTCCAAGTTGGTGCTAGGTGGTATAGATAAATATGGAATAATTGATTTGTTTTATATAAAATCTGTTCGTTGTTTAATTTCATTGTGAAATTGTTTAAACACAGATGAAATTTTTATCGGTAAATAATAAATACTTTCAGAGAATTTCATGGAATTATTAATTAATTGTTTTAATTCACCCTGACAGAATCACTAACATAATAAATCGTAAGTGGTATATTACAACAAAAAACATCAATGAGACAGATATGTTACCAATAGAAATATCCATCAGAATTTCATCGATAATACCACACCGATAGAATTATCAACATAATATGTCGTTAGAGATTTATTAGAAAAATTAATCATCGGAGAGACAGACATTTGCCAACGGGCTAATATTCATCGAATTTGACAACAAATATTGATCGGCTTTGTTTTTAAAGATCGACAACAATAATTCATCATTATATTCATTGGTATAAAATAATATGAGCGACGAGATATTTTTTCACAGTACGTTTTAATTAGTAAAACTGTTAGTGATATTTATACCGCCATAATTAGCATGTTTACATCGATGGAATATTCTTTGAAATTTTTCGGTTGTGCTTTCCATGTTTCTTTTTGGATGTTAATCTAATCTGAGTAACCTTGACTTCCCTTTCAAGCTTTGATTAACCACCATTAACACAGCTTCATCGAGGTCTACGGTTTGCTTTTTCTGTGGCCGTAGGCTTACTAGTGCTGTTCTTCTTTTTATTGATTTAAGGCAATTAGCCAGATACTATGCTGTTGGAGCAGTGTTGGTTAAATCTTGTGAAAAAGAAGGTCTGTCTTGTATTTAATAAAACACCAACTAAAACTCCTATAAGTCAATGCTAAAAAGACTGCTACTGAAATTGGTTACAAGTGTGTGAAACTTCTCCTTCGGGCATGTAGCAAGCTAGGCAAAGTGTAAAGGCGAAAGGAACTTGAAAATTAACCACACCTTCCGTCTATATAGTGGAACAGGTCTAGAGAACCTAAAGTTGCAAAGTGTTTTTTAATTTGTTGTTGGTGGATACAATCATGCTTTCAATTAACTATAAAACAGCTTGCGCAGCCCATTTTTTCAGTGGTGTTTTTTCTCTGGAGGATAGTTAGTGGAGTTGTGTCCAGCTTTAGGTTTCAGTGTCATGAAAGCACAGGAAAACCACGCTTCTTATAGTTAACTCTCCTGCTTTAATAAATCAAAAGCAAAAGGCTAATTGATGGATTTTAAAGATGAACAGCAAAACACAAATTATTGCTGTTGTTGTTTTCCTTGTTTTACACATAAAAACTTATACTATTTGTGGAGTAGTGATATCACCTGCGAGCCCAGGTATAATGAACACAGCATGCTTTAGATGCTTAGGTTATCTGCATAAAAAAGTGCAGGCATCATCATGCTGGCCACACACGGACGTCGGGCCAGAGATTCAAGAAAGAAAAAGAAGTATGGATTATAGGGAAAGTAAAAGCAGAGGGTGGGCAGCAGCAGGATTATGATTACAGCTACTTGGGAATCTCATACAAAAAGAAATGGACCCCGCTTACTCTGTGTCTCTCTTTTTCATTGGCCACTAGAGTATATATTATACGGTCAAACTGGTCTAAAGGACACTGTCAGGCAAATCGAGGGACCACATTGGAGATCTACTGTCGAAATGGGATTTTTTAATTACCATTTCTTTTTCATGATTTATTCGTTTTTTTTTTTTTTTGGGGTAAGAAAGGGGAGAAAACCAGGGAGCCAAATAATCTGCAGAAACCATTCTACCTCTATTGAATTAGGGGATAAATGGTGAAAAAAGAAGAAGATTGTGCTGTAGATTACGAAGAACAGAACCGAGTCGTGTACAGGAAACAACAAATATTAAACCTGATCCATGTAAGAATATTATCAGGGTGTTCAGGGTGTGCATAATTAACACAAGAAAATCCTCCAAGATTCAATAGGTTGTTCAGGGTGTGCACGGTAGAATCAATTAGAGATTTTCATTTATTTTTTCAATGTAAAATTAAAAATTAATAAATATAAAAAAAATTATATTCTTTCAATATAATAAAAAAATAATTTTAAATATAACATAAAATAAAAAGTCTTTTCAAATAATATCTCAAACTTTGTTATTGATAACGAAAGATATTTTTAAAGACCACCCTCCCCCCTGTCTCGTCGAAGAAAGTAGACTCTATGTTATTCTATGTCTACCTATGAATGGTGGTGAAATATCGAGTGTAAAAATATCCACCAGTAACATTTCTTTTATATTTTTTAAATAATTAATTCAATCTCAATTATATTAACTTTTTGAATTTAAAATGTGTTCAGCCAATTTAATTTTTATTAAAAAAATAAAAATAATAAAATTTAAACTTATAACCATTGATCAACAATACTCTAATACCATATTAAAAAATCAATTCAACTCAATAATTTAGGTTGTTAGGTAAAGTTCAAAATACAAATTATATTATTCTTTAACAATATATAATCATGATTTAAAGTTATGTGCAAAAAAATATGTGTTTAGATTAGAGGTATGATTAGTTTTTAAAAAAAATATAATTTTTTTAAAGCATAAACTATACCCCGTAAAAATAAAAATAAAATACATATTTTTTTTATATAAATTCTATATTAAAAAAAAAAAAAAACCACACTTACGTTACAAACACCCTTCAAATATTCTTTCAAAGACAAGGTTATGCACGTTTATGTTTGGAAGGTGGGGTGGAGGGGGAGGGGGGAGGTACATGCACGATGTCGTTCCTGTGGCAGACACTTCTCTCTTTTTCCTCCGTTTAACTAAAAATATGTTTTTCCCGTGTTCTTTCATGAAAATGGTAAAACCCCAATATATCAAAAGCTTGTTTGGGTTTTACCATGGAGTTCTCTCAGATTCCTTGGTGTCATGTATAACTAATTCTTCAAGGATTTGGACCTAAAGAAGATGTTCATTATTACCCTAATTTCTTTAAAGAGTAAGATAAATGAAGATTCAACTAATGGTTGATTCTACATGCATATTTTATGGCAGGGGTTCAAGTTCATTCTAACTATTTGCTCCTATCTTTCCCAAGCCTGGTTTTGCTATTTGCATTTTAAATTGAAAGAATCTGGGATTGGAGAGGACCCTGTACTTCGAGTTCTTAGATTTCTCGCATATCCTGCAAGAATCATGCGAGTGCAGGCTTCAACCAGTTCAGAGCCAGGGAAAGGGTAAGAATAAATTCCGGGCTAAATTAATGGATTTATTTGCATCAGCTGCTTGGATCAGTTGCAGAAGATGATGATGATGATGGAGAGAATAAGTTGTGTGAGATGCTTCTGTGGATCCAACTGCAGTGACGATAACGTTTACAAATGTGCAGTACAAGTATAAGATTCTTTAGATATTACGTATTTCGGACTTCATCGTGTATGTAAATCTTAGGCAAAGGGAAAAGAAAATAAAAATTAAAGATGTGTTTCTTCATCATCTCCTTCTTTGTTTTTTTTTTGTTTTTCTATAGTTGTTCTCGTTGGCTCTTAAGAAGCCTATATATGATTCTGATTTTTCTTGATTCCGAGACAATATTGGTTTTTCTTCTCATGAAATTTCAGGATTTTTTTATTAATTTTAAAATTCGTTGCACTGATTATTTTATATCGTCCATCGCCTTTCGATTCAACAATCAATCCGACAATTGAACTGATAAGCAATTGGCTAATGGTTTGGACCAGACAGGTCCGATCGAGTTGAGTTTGTCAATTATGCACCATAGTAGCATAAAGGGTAGGCAATAATTGAGCTTTCCTCCTGCAAGCGTTAGAAGTTATTGAGTATTTGTTTTTACGAAAAATAATAATTTTATTATATTAAAAAGAGGACACGGTCGTAATTATGAACTTCCAAATAAATTCTAAAGCTATCCTCTTTTTAAAAAAAAAATGTTAAAATTTCTATGCATCTCGAGCTTAGGAATCTTATATCATCGTTGAAAAGGAAACGAGTCGTTTCACAGGACTTTGTTCTATGAAAGAAACAAAATTGATAGTACCAAGATCTTTTTCCAGCAACAAATCCAAGGACTGCCCCATTTGAAACCACCTCCTTAAAACTGTAGATCAGCTTTTTGATACACTGTATAAAATAATTATTTTAATTTAATAATTTAAATTATTTAATGGGATTTTAAAATATAATTTATATTATTTACTAATATATCTCAAATAAAAAAAAATTGGACTTGAAACTTGTATAAATTCACATTAATTTATGCTTAATTTTTATTAAATAAATAAAAATAATAATATTTAAATTTATAATCGCTTGATCATCATAATTTTAATATTATATAAAAAACTATTTCAATTAAAAATTTAAATTATTGAATAAAATTTTAAAATATAATTTATATTATTTTTTAATTTATGTAATAAATCTTATTAAAAAATTCTGATAAACACACAATTCAAAACAAAGAGCCTTGTAAATTAACGATACTGAACTTAATAAGAATTAAATTATAGATTTTATATCATTTAAATATATAATTATTTGAAGGACTAAAAACATCTAATCTAATGACCATATTTAAGATTCATTAAAAGCAACAGGAAAGGAAAACTAATCACGATGATGTTGGAAGAAAATTAATGCATTAGCTTATTATGGATAATAATACTAAATTACAAAACTGAAAAACAATAAAAATTTGAGAATAAAGTATGTTTTATTAGGTATTTTTCTTTTTTATGCAACTTTTTTATTTATAGGTTTTAAATCATAAACAAATAATAAATTAAACTGAATAAAAAAGTTTTAATTTGATTAAAAAAAGATAATTTTATCAACTTAATCGGTCGATCAATTCTTAACCGGTAAACTAATTGTTTTGTGTTAAAAAAAATAAAAAATATAATTTATTTTAAAAGGGATTTTGCCAGCAATAATAACTTGCCAGGCTTCCCACAAAGGTGCGTTTTTGGAACAAGGGTTTGTGTTAAGATAATCCTCCTTGATTCTTAAATATTGATAGACTTTTAAAGTTAATTAGAAAAAAAAAAAAAAAAAAAAAAGAAGAAGAAGAAGCAAGTTGATCAAGGCTACCTTTCATCCTTATTCTTAGAAATTAAAAATATAAATATCTAGAAAAAGTCATCTGGTCAACGCAGGATAAAAGGCTTTTTTCTTGGGGGGTTTCTGATGACGAGAGGGGCCCAAAGGACCAAAAAGAAAAAACATCTTCAAGAGATTGGATTCGATCCAGTTCACAAACAACACCTTTAAAAAGCTTTTTCCTCCTTGATTCATTGTTTCGGTCCAATTTACAAGCAACGGTTTTCAAGGCCCAAGGTTTTCTCTAGAAACAAGATATTTTCTTTTCCTACAGCCTCCTTAAAAATTAAAAATAAAAACAAGAAGAAGAACAGCTACGGAAGCACCGTGCTCCAACACGAAACAAAGTGCATCTATTCACAAAGGGTGTAGCCGAGGGCGGCACCTATTTGGGATGCTCTGCATTGAGCTCTGTGATTTACGGCCTATTTTAACGTCCATGATGTCGATGATGAATCCTGGTTGAGTTATTTGCATGTTGTTGACGTCGATTTCACCTCTCATCATCTTGATCGCCATTGACATACTTGGTCGAAGCCCACATTTCTCCTGCACACAGAGCAAGGCAATCCTTACAAATCCAACAGCTTCTGTTTCTAAGAAGTCGGCATTTATCATCGGATCCACTAGTTTTAGAAGGTTGTCGTTCTTGTACATTTTCCATGCCTGCAAGAATCATTGTCCAAAACATGATTTCAGTAGCAAATCGAACAGGCCATCGGAGCAAACTGAGCACGTTCAATGGCTAATCTAACATGTTTCCCGTAATTAACTTGAACAGCCAGGCCCCTTTCGACCATGTAATAAAAATAAAGAACAGCCAGGCCCAGCACATCAAAGTGGTTGTTGGGATTAAAACAATAATCATTTATTAACTCTTCGAGTTTGGAAGAAAATAAAATCCACAATGGCCCTTTTTATTTCAAGCAATAATGGTAATTAATTAAAAATTGTGCTCAAATATTCCGACGAGCACTGCTGACTTTCTTTATCCTCGCTCCAAAGCAACAAAGAGTCAAATACAAGAGAATGAATGGTATGATTGTGATATATACAAAATACACGGGCACATATTAATAGATCGACGCTGTCTACCATCTTCTTCTTTGCGCGTCCTCTCTTCCAGCCAAACTCCGATTAAATATCATATAACCATGGAGTAAAAAACAACTCGTTAAATATCAATGGAAGATTTATTCAGATTAACAACATATTCTCACCGCCAGAACAAAATACATTGATTAGTGGGAATAATATTATTAAAATGAAGTTAATATCTGGTATCTTTTTTTTTTTTATGTTGGGGAAATCCCGTCGAATAAAAAAGGTTATGGAGTGTTGGCTATGGTGGAGAAACCGGGCCGAGTGGCGGAGGAAGCGGTGGGAAGGGGAGAAAAAACAGTGCGGGAAGCCAGCAAGCGGGGAAGTAAACAAATGATTGATTAACAGGTGCCCGTGTAGTTTGCTCGTATTACAACCATACCATTAACTCGCCTGCATTTATTAGATTAGGTATACCTTTTAAAAGTCCTCAACTTGGAAAATTCTGATTAGATCGCCCGTGTAATATTTATAATTTCGATGTGTTGGTATTAAAATAAAAATATTATTTAAATATATTTTAAATTGAATAATATATAACAATACATCACCAAACATGCATACTTCAATTTCAATCAATAGAATTATTAATTAGTAATTTGAAACTCATGTGATTTCTCATTATTCAATACAAAACAATTAAATTCCTCTTTATAAACTACAAGATGGAATAATCTATGTAGAGAAACATAGATTTCCTCTTGTTTCTTCATTTTCTTGCTTAATATAATTATTCAATTTATTGAGATGTGATCTGTTTTATTGCTTGATTGAGAAAACATTTAGTAAATTCATGATTTTTTTATTAAAAAAAAATGAAATTGCATTAGTTTCAAGTGATCACTGGATAGTTATATCAACTGAAATCAATATAAAGATCTGTTATTAATACATTGATGATCCAATCTAGACAAAAGAATATTACAGTTACATATTATCAAGTACATCTATATGATTTGAGCTTTTGTTAGATTTTCATTAAAAATAAATAAATTACTAGGCGTTGCCCAATAATATATAGAGCGTATTCTATTTTATAAGACGAGGACTGATGTTTGCAGCTTGTAAAAAACAGTAATACCTTCTCCACCAGGTGGTGTTCTCCAAGTTCTGGATCGAAATCAACAGCTTTCCGCCCGCTGATTATTTCAAGTAGTAGCACTCCAAAACTGTAGACGTCTGCTTTCCGGGTCAGACGGCCACTAATGGCATATTCCGGTGCAAGATATCCCCTTTACAACAAAATAGACAGTGACTACGATTTTATTACAACGACCAATCAGAAAATCTTGATTTACATGAACAGAAATAGTCAGATGGCTTCGACATATATACATGAACCATGTCCGTGTCACAATCTTTCAAACAATAAACCCAGCAAGAAATTTGATAAGAGGAAAAGGTGGAAAATGCACTTACAATGTGCCAGCCACTCGTGTACTGACATGAGTACAATCTTCAGGAAATAGTTTAGAGAGACCAAAATCTGAAACTTTCGGACACAAATTCTGATCCAAGAGTATATTGCTTGCTTTTATATCTCGATGCACAATACGGGGCTTAATCTCCTCGTGGATATAAGCAAGACCTTGAGCAATGCCTAACGAAATCTCTCTCCTTGTTTCCCACCTGAAGTTGGCTCTTTTTTCCTCGGAACCTTGAATTTAAGCAGAATCACAACAAATGAATTGGTCATTCTCGAAAATTGGTATTGGATGGAATCAATATAAGAGTTGATCGGAAGATTTACCGAGCAAAGTTTGAGCAAGACTGCCGTTTTCCATGTAGTCATAAACGATAATCTTATAAGGACCATCAATGCATCCTCCGTGTAACTTAACAAGATTTTCATGGTTAATATTGGACACAGAAGCTATCTCAGAGATGAACTCCCTGTCTCCTTGTTTTGATCCCGCAGAAAGCATTTTGATGGCAACCATTCTCCCATCTTGCAGGATTCCCTTTAAATCCCAACAACATAACGTGTCATCAACAAAACAATCTTACCAGATTAAGACAATTCTTTAATGGGACAGTGAAGCTGCTTTGGTGTGCAAAAGACGCCTCTTTACTGTTTTGGAGTGCAAAACAAGACCGTTTTACAAAAAAAATGACTAATTTTTTGTAGATTCGCCCTGATTTACAGTATGGTTCCTGATGTTTTATAACTTAGAGAATAATTCCTCTCTGCAGAGAGGTCAGAGGAGGGGAGGGATGAGAAAGTTTTTTGGCTACTTTCTAGTGCAAAATGATGTCGTTTTCCCAACGGTTTCGGGGCATTTCTATGTAGCTTACACTTATGTTTTACAATATGGTCTCCACATTTTTATAATCTACAAAATGGTCCCTGATTAAGAGGGAAAAGGAGAAATGGAGAAATGAGAAGGAGTTGGTTACCAGACCCAAGCATGTGTGCCTAGCATAAGAACCCAGTTGTTTCTTAATTTTATTTTCTTTGTTGTTAAACCACCTTTTATCCCAAGATCTTGAAAAGAGATAATTTTTTTTTTTTTTAATTTTGTTTCTGCACACAGCTTTAAAAAATCATTGAGGATGTGATTCTTTCCTTTCACTGGACATATTTCTTCAACAATATAATATTGAATATTAAAATATTAAAATCTAACAAATGAAATTAGTTAAGTTTATACATATTTTATTGAACATTATTAATTCCAATTAAAAAGAAATTAAAACCGAAAGAAATTCAGCCAATTAATAAACAAGAAAAAAAACTCATATTTCTTTTAGTTTTCTGATTGAATTTCTTGAAAATCACAGGCAAATAACGGAAAAAATTATTGATTGAAGAAATTAAAAATAAAAAAAATTATTTTTAATATCAACTCATTAAAATAATTAGAAAATACTAAAAAATTATTAATTAAAAATAAAAAAATTTAAAAATTTTAATGTATTTTTTTTAAAAAAAATTTAAATGCAAAAATAAACCGACGTAATTAGATTTTAAATCATAGTAAATATGATTGGATTGTATATTTACCTTATATACAGAGCCAAATCCGCCTTCCCCAATTTTATTTGATGAACGGAATCCATTGGTGGCGACTTTCAAATCATTAAACGAGAAAGCATGCGCATTTTGAAGAACTTGCAAACCTATAATTAATTAATTACCACGAGTAGTAGATAGTTCATTAATTAGATCACGAGAGAAGGAGGCAAGAATTAATAAAATACTCATAATAATAATAATAAGAAGAAGAAGAAAGATAAATTTTTTTCATACGTCACATGAGCCATGAAGGGACAAATTAATAACAAATACTTGATATTATATAATATATAATCACGTGTTATATATAGAGAAATCAATTTAAAATGCATGTACTAACTCATTTCAAGAAAAATAATTTAAAAATATTTTTAAAATAAAAAAAAACTTACATTATAATTATTATTTTTAAGTTTTTATATTTAGAAATTGTTTTATAATAACTTCATTCTTAGTTTCATTAAAAATATTCTTTTTCTATATATACAATCAAACTTTCATTCATCTATTTCTAAATCTTTCAAGATTAGTGAAATTATTGGCAACAATTCTTTGTTGACTTGTAATTAATTTTATACAAGTATATTAAATATAAATATTAATATATATTTTTTTAATTTTTTTATTGTATCTCTAATTTTTTGAGTTGCTTAATACTTCATTTTTAATTATTAGTGAGTTGATCACTATCATTTTTCATATGAAATTCATAACAAAATACATATTAATTTATCAAAACTCATTTCAATTCATATTCATATGTATATAATATTATCCACACACATATTAATTTAACAAATCCATAAATTATCATAAACTCTAACATTTTTAATAGCTAATTATTAAGGAATAAAATTAAAATTAAACAATGAAATAAGTAGAAAAAATAAAAGAAAGTCACCTAAAACATAAAACATAAAAAGTTATTTATTTAACTAATTAAACAAGTTTAGGACTTGAAGAGAAATTTTATAGAAGAAAGAAAGATAGAAACAATAATTCAAAAAAAAAAGCTTGGATTAATTGGTAATTAATAAAAAAAATTAAACTTGTTAAGTTATTATATTAAAATTCTAATATAAAAAATATTTTTAAAATAAAAATTAAAAAGGCAATTGTCTCTTTAATACTCTTTGTGGCTCTGCTATTGATTACCATAATATCAAATAAGCTCCTAATAGCTTATATAGCTTATATGAATGTCATGTAGATATTACATAAGCTCCTTTGTTGGAAAATAAATATTCTTTTAAAGTAATTTTTATAGAAAATATATTATATTTTAATGTTTAACAGTATCATAAAAATAAACTACAAAATTATTTATTAATGTTTTACTTTTATAAAATTTTATATAACATAAATGATATTAAATGTAATTATTTAACCTTTTTAAAAAATAAAATATAAAAATTGTAACAATAAGTTGGAGAAGAGAAAGATGTTTTGTAAAGTGTGTTTCCATATATATGAAAACTCTTTTGGCTAATTTTTTTCTTTTATGCGTAACCATCTTTTTAAACTTAATCAGATATATAGAAAGTGGAGAAAGTGAATTCACGTAAAGTGTTTTTAGTCCTGATCAGTGCTGTGTTTGTATTGGAATTTTAGTAAATTTTAAATTTTTTTGTTTCTAAATAATTTTGATATACTAATATTAAAATAAATTTTAAAAATTAATAGCATAATATAAATAAGCTATTGCTGGAAATAAACAAGGCAAATTTGAAAAGTACGGAGGAGGATGTAAAATTCTCAACATAAAAAACAATTAATTGTTTTTAAAAAGCAGCTTGAACGCGTAAATAAACAGGGTCTAAGCCCCGCCAAGCACCCCAAATGTAACTTGCCTTCGTGATTATAGAGTTGCAGGGATGCAAACACTAGGACAAGCTTTCTTTTATTAATTACTTATTAAATAGACTTATCTGTACTAGATACTTCAATCCAACGCTGCTTTAAAAATTAATCTCGTAGCATCAGAAGAAAAAGATGAGTAAAAGAAGTCGCTAATTAAGATTCCAAAATGAAGAGTTAATACCTTGCATGAGTGCATTGTCTGTGGGGATGTCAGACGAAGAAGAGAAGCATTTAGAGCAAGAGAAGGAGAACCGCATCATGCTTCTAAACGTGCTGCTGCTTCGATGCTTGGAGCTGCTGTTTTTCACCCTTCCCAAACTTGACATCTTAATTATTCTATATGTCTAGTTGATGAACAGCAATAGAAGTTGAACCCTAAGAAATCCACATACGAATGGAGGAAAGGATCTGAAAGGAGGGGGAGGAGGAGGAGGTAATGGTGGAAGGTTCAAGTGTCAGTGCTAGAGACTTATTTGCAAGGGAGGAAAGGGTTTTATTTATGAGGGAATCTTTCGATAATTCAACAATATTTATTTCTTTAGGTAGAGAGGAACCACAATGGAGCCCTCCTTAAACAAAAAAAAAAAGGCCTAAAGTTACGTTATTCCACGCAGATAGATATTATTATTAATAATATATAGTATGCACTGTTTTTTTTTTTTTAATTGTTTCAGATCAGTTGTCAATTTTTCACATCAGTTGACGCCGCTGGATTCAGTTCCATGGACTGGTGGGGCGGCGCCCGCCAGCGTTGGGAGTTGGAGATGCCTGTTTTGTTAGACACGCATTTGGTCTTCTGACTTCTTTAAATTAAAATCAAAATGTATTCGCAAAAGAGAGAAATAAGCGATTGCCTCAGCAACACGAATTTCCATGTGAAGAACTCGAAATTTTGATTCAAACATCTCAAGTTAAATACGAAGACAAGATTATGGAAATTCTTAGGTAAAGTTTGTTTACTAATTTTAAATAAACACTATTAAGATTTGAAGTTTTCACTGTAATTCAATGTTTTCTGCTTAATTAGTTATATCTAATTTTTAAAATTAGAATATAAACTCTTGATTATTTGATCAGAAGTAATTGGAAGAAATATTAATATATAATTTATATTATCTTTTAATTTTAAAAAATATATTTTTATATTGTTTTGTTTTGGAATGATTAGATTTTACTTTAAAATATATTTATTTTTAAATTTTCATCAACACTTCTCTAATAAAATATATTTATGCCTCTTTTATGATTTTTTTTTTTTAGATTTTAACATATGGTTTTCAACTCAATGATATCCTAATGTGAAGTCATATTAGAACCAATTGGATTGCGCGCAGCATTTTGAGCAAAGTCAATTTGTTATTTGATTATATAAACTGCACCCATTATTGGATATTCTTGGACGACGGTAATATTCAGGAAGATAATATTCAGGAAGATATATATCCTTCACCGAAGAAGTCTATCCAACTCTCATGGTTTATTAATTAAACAGCCCGAGACGACTTTCACTCTCATGAGATGAAACGTCGATGATAGGGGATGCATCCGTCGCTGTTGCATTATTGCTCTGATGTCATTTTTATTCTTCTTTTTGGCTCCACTTGAACAAGGAAACCAGGAAAATAAAAGCGACCAAGTCTGTGTGACCTAAAATTTCTGACCAGGGGCTTTGATTTGAAATAGTATAGAGCAGATCTTAATTATTAATCGGCAACAGCCGTTCAAAGGGTGTATAGTGACCAGTCGAGGTCCAAAGAAGTTCTACAGTATTGGATTTTAGACAACCATGACCGAGTCAAGAAACATGAGCTTGTCGCGTCCTTACATTCTTGTCCGAAGAGGATTTCCCACTCCAATTCTGCTTCGGTCCTTTGAACGAACAGGGCGTCGTCACTCACAGATGCTGCTGCCCTGACATCTGACCTCTGTTTTTTCTTTCCTTTCGGGTTTAACTGAAGGTCATGATAGATTTTTTAGTAGAGAACGAGTAGTCCTGTTACTATCTTTAAGTTTACGGTCCTTCTAGGATTCTAATCAAAGACCTGGAGCTTTTTTTTTTTTTTTTTGATTAATGTGTGGGTCTGGGTCAACTTGCGCGCACCATGATTAATCCCACGGCCCACTGAACATCCTGCAAGCTTAATAAGTAGGTAAGGTACCGCGGGGGTGACAGGCATACCGCACAAGGAGGACCCAACAAAGACAGGAAGAGAACAAACTCTCCAGCTTCACTTCCACTGGGACTCGAACCGAAGTTCAAAGGAAAGAGAGCTGACCCAAGAACCACTGAGCCACAACCAGTTTTGGTCCAGGAGCTTTTTAACTTGCCGAGTTAGGCCATGGCTGGCCGGAAACAATGAGTTTTTTTTAACGAATCAAATCACGAGTTGCTAGCTAAGTCGTGAACTTAAAGATAGTAACAGGGATAAAATATGGTTTCTTTTCACGTTAGGCCTTAGGCTTAACCATGACAAAATAGGATATATGGTTGTGGTCCGGTGGCTATAAGAACTTGGAGACAGAAGAGGATTGGCGGCGTTGCTGCTCATGCACACTAGTAAAAGCTACCTGTACTTGGACATCCGTATTTCGATTCTATCCGATGCATGGAGTCCATGCCATGGACACGGCGTGGTGGAGACAGCCATTCAACTAGCCATGTTCATGGCAGCTTGATGTGGTAGGGCTTGATGGCTGGGATGTCACAGTTAGAATTTAAATCTCAAATCAGATTGTATAAAGTAAATTTTTTATAAATTTCCTACTGTTGACGTAAATAATGTTTGCACGGTCGTATTGAAAAGCTAGATTCTTATTATGTAAAAACCCATAGGAAAAAAAAAATTGAATTGGATCTGATATGTGTGTCTAAAAGCCTAGGAATCCTCATCCAAACAGTAACTCTAAAGAAAATAACAAAACAGGCTAAATTACTAAAAAAAAAAATTGATTTTATTTAGATAAATATTCCGATACATGTTGCGAGTTTAACATGTTAATCTGGGTTGATGTGGAATATTTTTTTTCTAATTAATTTTCTTTATTGATTGCATCCTTTAATATTAAGATTGTTGGAAATTGGGCTTTATATTTTTTTTTTTTGCTTTCTATGAGTTATCTCAATTTTATAACTCGGATCACAGGTTTGATAAGTTGAATCGAGTTGACTATGCTTATTTTTTTGTTATTTTTTAATTGAATATTTTTTTAACTAGGCTTTCTGATTTTTTTAAATTTATTTTTTATGGAGTTATCATGATAATCTCGTGACCTGAATCCCAAGTATAACAGATTGATCTGGGTTGGATGGGATAATTTTTCCATTTCCTTTTTTATTTGAATATCTTTTATTCAATTTCACCCTTCAGCAATTTTTTTTATTAAGATTTTTTTTTAATTTTATTTTTCAATATTAGATTATTTGGGGATTAGACTTCGTGAAACAAGGCTCATAATTTTTTTATTTCGGTCTCATGAACCATGATGCGGTTTAGCAGTTAACCAGAGTTAACTTGAGTTATTTTTTTTTTCAACATTAGATTGAATGAAAATTGAGATTTATATTTTATTTTTTTTCCACGGGGTTATCCTGATTTTATGATCTGCGTCATAAGTTTAACCATTCAACTTGGGTTGACTCGTAAAGTTTTTCTATCATTTTTTAATTTAATATTTTTTTAATTATATCATTTAGTATTAGATTGATTAATAATCAACTTTTATAATTTATTTTGATTTTTTTATAAGGTGATGAAGGTCTAAAGATTCGGATCATATATTTAATACGTTAATCCATGTCAATTCAATATACCGTCTTTTTAATATTTGAAAACAAAATATCATTCAATTTATAACCATATCAATATAAAAAATTTAATTATACATTATATTTTGAATTCAATATTGTTTTTTAATTAAAAAAATACTCCAGTAATATTTAAATATTTATTTATATTCAAACATTTATACTACCTGTTGCTATAATATAAAAGCTTCCCTGTCATCAGTAATTGAGAAATCTATGTGACTGGGAGTACGATATAATTGTGTTTTTTTAATTAATTTTTTTTTTAAAAAATACTATTTTAAAAATCCCCACGCCCTATTACACGCACCGGTAATTGTGTTCAGAGACCGCACTCTGAAAGGAAGAAGAAGTAACTTAGCAAGGTCTGTCTATACAGCAGGGACCTTAGTCACAGGGCAGGGCTTCTGGTTCTAGATGGAGTAGCTTGAACTTCGAAACCTGAAAAGTAACAAAGCATTCTCTGGGCTGTCATAGTCACGTGCTGACTGGGCATGCATTGTTTTCTAGGCCAGGCTTGTAACCTGCACCCTAAACTGCACTAGAAGCATGGAAGATTATTTTTATTAAGATTATTTTTTTAATTTTATTTTTTAATATTAGATCATTTAGGGATTAGACTTCATGAAACATGGCTCATAATCTTTTTATTCCGATCTTATAAACCGTGTTGCGGTTTAGCAGTTAACCAGAATTAACTTTAGTTATTTTTATTTATTTATTTTATCTTTCAACATTAGATTGAATGATAATTGAGCTTTATATTTTTTTTTTCTACGAGGTTATCTTGATTTTATGATATGGGTCGCAAGTTTGACAATTCAACATGAGTTGACTTGTATAGTTTTTTTGTTCCTTTTTAATTTAATATATTTTTTAATTATATCATTCAATATTAGATTAATTAAGAATTGACTTTTATAATTTATTTTGATTTTTTTATAAGGTTATCAAGGTCTCATGATTAGGGTCATAAATTTAATATGTTAATCCAAATCAATTACAGACCATCTTTTTAATATTTAAAAATAAAATATCATTCAATTTATAACCATATCAATATAAAAAATATCATTATACATTATATTTTGAGTTCAATATTGTTTTTTAATAAAACAAATACTCCAGTAACGTTAAAATATTTTTTTATATTAAAATATTTATACTACCTGTTGCTATGATATAAAAGCTTCCCTGTCATCAGTAATTGAGAAATCTACGTGACTGGGGGTACGATATAATTGTGCTTTTTTAATTTATTTATTTTTTAAAAAATATTATTTTAAAAATCCCCACACCCTATTACACGCACCGGTACTTGTGTTCAGAGACCGCACTCTGAAAAGAAGAAGTAACTTAGCAAGGTCTGTCTATACAGCAGAGACCTTAGTCACAGGGCTTCTGGTTCTAGATGGAGTAGCTTGAACTTTGAAACCTGAAAAGTACCAAAGCATTCTCTGGGCTGTCATAGTCACGTGCTGACTGGGCATGCATTGTTTTCTAGGCCAGGCTTGTAACCTGCACCCTAAACTGGACTAGAAGCATGGAAGATAGACTATTTCTGATAAAATCCTATATTTTGAGGCTTCACAGTGTATACGATTTGTTTAGTTTTATGTTTTACAAGTATTTTTGAAAAAAAATAAATTTTATTTTATTTATTTTAAATTAATATTTTTAAATAATTTTAATATGATGATATCAAAAATATTTTTAAAAAAATAAAAAAATATTATTTTAATATATTTTTAAATAAAAAACATTTTAAAAAATACCTACTACTATATTTTCAAACAATCACAATCTCCCAGGTCAGTATAAAATGAAAATACTAATTACTAAGGGATGAACCTTCTTTTTTCTTGAACCACACTCCAATAAGCGTCGACAAAAAAAAAAACAAAAAAAACCGGGAGCAGTCTAGTTTGGGCCAATGCGTGTTTCGATTTGTGCTTCACGAATAGAGCCAGGCATTTCAGGCTTTGGTCCAAGACAAGACAGGCCGATGACAGTTTGGGCCAAAGCTGTTTAATGCTCACTTCGGCCTTAAAAGGTCATTATGGGCCAATGCTTTTGTTGAGGTGTCTTTTGCCAAATCCATTCATTGCAAATCGTTATCTTACTTGTGTTTGACAAGGAAGATTGTCAAACGCGTAAAAAAAAAAGAGCTTTTAAATATTTTAATAAATATTAAAACTTAAATTTTTATTGATTATTTTTTTTAAAAGAAGTGATTTTATTTTCGGTAACTACAGAAATATAAAATAAAAAATTTATTTTATTTCTATATTTATATATAATAGTATATTTTATTCTCTCAAAATTTATATAGAAAATTTAAAGGGTTATAAGAGAAACATGTTTTTCTTTCATACCGAGATTTCATCTCTTAAAAGATTTTTCATGGATCCAGATATATATATTTTTAAAAAAATATTTATTTGAATGTAAAAATTATAAAGTTTTAAAATCACAAACATTAAAATAATAAGTGATTGTTTAAGCTTACAGTCATGTTCTTACTCGCTTCATTGTATATTCATGTAATTGTACTGCAAAGTGATATAACCAACCTAGACAAATCTGATCAACCCAGATATATATATTTTTTATTTATTAAAATTTAATTTTTATATATATTTTAGATTGTATTGATGTATTTATCTTAAAAATAATTTTTTAAAAAATATATATTATTTTAATATATTTCTAAAATATACTTTAAAAAATAATTATAACTATACTTCTACACAAACTATAATTTAGAGATTGGTGAGTGGAGTTTAAAGGGAAAGGCTGGGCATATAAAAGAAAAACACCCCCAAATCATGCCCAGGTGGATCACAAATTCACAAACCCAGATCCTAAAATTGATCTTGATCGATCCTACGTACGGTTGGAATTCGTCAAGGTTGCCGTGGGATTGCACGATTTTAAGCTTTTGGACTCGAGATGCAGGAGACTGGTCACGTGCTTGTGTCTTCACTTGGGAGAGTGATGCGCATGGAAAATTATTGATTTTTGTCATTTTACTATAAGATTTTAAACTTTTTTTTTTGTTTTCTATTAATAAATTCACTATAGAGGTAGTTGAACTGAAAAGCAAGAGTTCGACTGTGGTTCACCTTTTTTTTCTTAGATTTTTAGCTATATAGTTTGCAGGATCTGTTCGCTTTTTCAGTATTTATGAACCATTTAACTAGCTCAGCAGCAAGCAAAGGCTCCGCGTTTGTTTGAATCGATTAACCATTGATGCATGTGATCTTTTCTCAAAAACCTTGCTGTTGTACTGATAGAAAGGTGGCGATATGATATCTAGTCATTTAGAAGGGTCGTTCATGGGAAAGAAAAGGGAGAAGGAGCCTTGCCGGAAAACGGATTTTGTTAGGACATTGTTGATTGACAACTATGACAGTTACACCTGCAGTATTTGCCAAGAGCTGTCTGTTGTTAATGGGGGTATGTATTTTGGTATTCTCTCTTTCGCGTCTCGGCTTGTACTCTTATTCTCAGCAATTTTCTCTGGAAGTTGATTCAACTGCATGGTGGAATCCAGGCATATGTGAAGAGAGGGAGAATACTTTGAAATTGTCTCATTGGGTTTTGTTGCTGCCATTTCCGTGCCTCCTGTGGTCATCCAAGACGATGAGTGGACATGGGGAGATGTGTGCCATTACTTGAATGAATGAAGAAAGAGCATCTTATAATTATTATTTGAAATTTATTTTCTAATAATTAAGAGTTTGGATATTCATTAACTTTAGAGTTTATAAAATTAATTAATCTACATATAAACTAGCTTAAACATATACGTTAATAATAAAAAAGCATTGATAATGTATTTATTTCACCTGGAACTAGTTCTCTAACAAGTGCAGCGATATAGGTAATGGAGTTCTTATTGTTTACATGTTCCTGAACTGTATTAATAGTTCATGTATACTCGGATTTGGTATTTTTATCCTGGCATCTTATGCTAAGCGGTTGTGTTTTTTTTATTGTATTAATAGTTGTGTTTTAAAGTAATTTTAATATAAAAATATATAAAACTAATATTTTTTATTATTTAAAATTTATTTTCAGGATAGTACATCAAAATAATAAAAAATAATTTAAAAAATAAAAAAATAAAAATTTTCCATATTTTTCAGAATCACAATTTATCACAAAAACAAACAATATCTCTGAGTGTCTCCTGTCGTGTTCTTGCAGCCCAGAAGGCCGAGAATTGAGAAACATGATTAGTGTTTTCAAATTCTCCACAGAACAGAACAACCGAACCTGGGGAGCCATATAATTGACCAACTGACCAAGTCCTCACGTGGTGGTAGTGTGGACAAATCGGAGGTTGGTAGCTCTTTCCAGCTGAGATTGAAACCCGATTGGTCAACGCCAAAGTACCCACAATTACTACCTAATTGATTCTTTTTATTTTTATTATTTTTTTAATTTCAGGAATTGGTAGTTGGCTGTATATTTTACTGGGAAAACCTTGTCTATTATATCCGTTTTAAATTGTATTTAAAACACCATCAATTTGAATAAAATCTGATAGAAATAATTGGCTAAGAAATTCTACATTTATAATCAAATAATTCTTGATAAAATCTGTTAAATGTAAGACCCGATTGATTGAGTTGGGAAATAAGGTGTTGTTTTCTTTATATAAGTGATATCTTTTCACTTTTCCTTTTCTACTCAAGTGTTTATATTTTAAAGTATAATAACCAAGACAAATATTAAGAATTAAAAAGGAAAGAAAATTTTAGTCATGCCACTAAAAATTAACCAAACTTTTATCCCTTAGCTAGTAAAAGATTTCCATTCAAATCCTATTTTATCGATTTTTGTTCTTTTTTCGTTTTTATTTTTACCCCGCCACCAACCAGATTTGTGTGAGTGTTTGTGATTGGGCCGTGGTCTTCCCATCCCCTCCCCACTATCTGCTCACCTACCCAATAACTTAAAAAAAGAAAAAGAAAAAAAGGGAAAATCTTCACGCATAGAGAGAAAAAGAGGGAAATTTTAGATTGCTAACAAGTAACTATTAATATTTTATTATTATTTTTATAAAATATTTAGAATAATAATGCATATTATTTTTTAAAATATATTTTACTTAAAAATATATTAAAATAATATTTATTTAATTGTTTTTAACATTAACACATTAAAATAATAAACAAACAAACAAAAAAATTAACTCAAAACAAAAAATTCAATTTTTTTTTTAAAATCTATACCACATTCCCCAATATTCTATAATGTATTTTATTTTTAAAAATAGAGAGTTAAATAAAAAAATAACAGGTAAAAACAATTTTATATTTTTTATGGTATATGAATTTAATTTTTTTTTATATATTTTTAAATAAATTTAAAAAATATCTCTAATTATCCATCCATGAGTACACTTGAGGGTGTTTGAAGAAATAGTAAAAATTATTTTTTAAAATGTTTTTAATTTGAAAATATATTAAAATATTTATTTTTTATTTTTTAAAACTTATTTTTATATAGTATATTAAAATAATTTTAAATAATTTAAAGATAATTAATTTAAAATAAAAATCAACATCAGTGACAAACGGTCACCGAGATATTTCTGAGAGTACAGGGTAGGTGGCTACTGACTTTTTTTTTTTTTGTAAAACATCAAAATAAGCAACTACACCCAACAAACCACTTCTAACAAAACTCCACCAATTTGCTCTTCCATAAATAAGCCAATCTATCTCTCCCTCTCCCTCTCCCTCTCATTCAATTTAGTAGAGAGATCAATCAATGGCTTCTTCTTCTACTCTTACTTCCAAGTCCTTCCTCGATTCCTCAAGAATCGATACCGCTTCGCTCTCGTCCGCCCACCTACGTAAACTCTCAATCTCCTCCGTTCAGATCTCCCTCCGCTCACGTCTTCCAAAGAAACTCCGTAACGACAACCTTACTCATTCAATTAATCTCTCCCTGTCGTTTTTTCTTAAATATTAATTGAGGTTCACTGACCTTGACAACTGAGTTAATTTCATTGAATTGTAGAAATAAATGCGGCGGGTAGCACATTTGGGAATAATTTTAGAGTAACAACATTTGGTGAGTCACACGGTGGTGGTGTTGGTTGTATAATCGACGGATGTCCTCCGCGCATCCCGCTCTCCGAATCTGACATGCAATTTGATCTAGACAGAAGGTTTTTTTTTTTCCCTCCTCACGGATTTCTTAAAGAATTACTTGTGTGCATTGTTTTGTGGCTGAAAGTAGTTGTATGTTGTGTACAGGAGGCCTGGTCAGAGCCGAATTACGACTCCAAGAAAAGAGACGGATACCTGCAAAATATCTTCCGGTGTTTCTGAAGGTTTTATTTAGTTTTTTTTTTTTGTATTGCTGGTGTTGGTTTTTGATGTGCTGATCTGTTGGTGGTGTTTTAACTGCAGGACAGACTACTGGGACGCCTATTCATGTATTTGTGCCAAATACTGATCAGAGAGGATTTGTGAGTATTTATTGAAATTTGGCATTGCATATATTCGGTGGTTAATTTAGCTGAAAAGGGTAAAAATGGAGCGTGTTTTTGGCAAAATTTATGATGGATGCAAAATGATTATGCGATTGTAGCCTTAAAGAATGTTTCCTTGGATTTTCAAAATGTTACTCTTCTTTGTACGCTATGATGGTGACTGCATGTATATTTGATTGCTAAAAGAAGTTGAGGCTCTGGATTTAATTTGAAAGCTACGGAATGAAATAGGTAATAGGGTGTCTATTTACTTGGAAAGGCACATGTACTTCTTGGTTGGCAATCTGTTTTGTAGTTTCTAAGGAGCTGAGAAGGTCTCATTCCTATTTTGTTGAATTTTCAGGATTACAATGAAATGTCTGTTGCTTACAGGCCTTCACATGCAGATGCGACTTATGACATGAAGTATGGTGTTAGATCAGTTCAGGTAGTGTATTTAAGCAATATGTAGTCTCTAATTATAAAGATACTGTTGGTTTTGTTGTGAAATGCAAGTGTGACCTAGTTTATTTGGATTCTAATTTCAGGGCGGGGGTAGATCTTCAGCAAGAGAAACAATTGGAAGAGTTGCCGCTGGAGCTGTTGCAAAGAAAATTCTTAAGCTATATGCAGGAACTGAGGTATGTTTATTAACTCTTGGGTGTAGAAAAACTTGTTATTTTCTCCTTTTTTTCGATTCCCTGTTGAGGACAAATGATTATATCTTTGGGTTATTGGGCCTGTCAGTTTTATAGCTCACTTGCATGTTTGATTTTTGAGTTACTTGTATGGATAATGCTCGAGTATCCTGCATAAATGTTGCTATCTTAGGAATTTTAGTTTTTGTTTCCAAATATCTGATGGATGGTAAAAGATTTTAAACGTCTTTAAATAAGTTCACTTAAATGTAATGATTTTATCATCAGAATAAAAAAAACACAGTTATTCTAAGAGTGTATTTTTTCTGTTTTCATTGTATTTTCCCTTAACATTTGTTTTGTCTTCAGATTCTTGCTTATGTCTCTCAAGTCCACAAGGTCTTACTTCCTGAAGGAGTGGTTAATCATGACTCTCTTTCACTTGATCAGGTACGAATGCTGTTTTATGTTTTTTCAAAAAACTTTTATTTTGGCATTCATTAGCCATGTGAGAAGCAGACTAAGAAGTTTCTCCATATTTCTGGGATGTCAGTCTTGTTTTGCTAGTGGAAGAGTCCTTTTTAGCAAGAACCTCCCACAAATCTGAGTGCCTTGATTTGTTGCTCGAAGTGTTACAATACTTCAGCAACTGTAAAATTATATTTGGACTTCTGAAAGTTTGTCTGGGAAGTAATAACATTTTATAAATCGGAAAGTGTAGTTCCCTCTTTCTGGAGATTTTTATTAATTGGCTTCCTTTAGTTTTTGACTGACTTATTATCTGCACTTAGTCTGACCCAGCCAATATGCCACCTTAACAGATAGAGAGCAATATTGTCAGATGTCCAGATCCTGAATATGCAGAGAAGATGATAGCCGCCATTGATGCTGTCCGAGTGAAAGGGGATTCTGTTGGTGGTGTGGTCACGTGTATTGTAAAGAATGCACCACGTGTAAGTATCGATTCTCTCTCTATCCTCATGCAGCATGCATGTAATGTGCATGATGTTTCTTTGTCAGGTTTTGAATTGTTCAAAGAAGTTTATAGATCCTAAAAATCCAAGGCTCATTCTTATGACTTGTTATAGCACAATCTTTGCCTGTTATTAAAATCTGTAATTGTATGCCAGGGGCTTGGTTCACCAGTCTTTGACAAACTTGAAGCTGAGCTTGCTAAAGCTGCTATGTCACTACCTGCAACGAAGGGCTTTGAATTTGGGAGTGGATTTGCAGGTTGAAAACTATTATATGCATCTGGCACCTAAGTTTTTCAATCAAATTTGGTGATTCATAGTGATATACTTAGGATGCTACCATGCTCTTTGCATTTCTATATTGCTATATTTAAGCCAATTCTAAGTCTTAATCTATGATAAAAATCATTGCAGGTACTTTCTTGAGTGGGAGCGAACATAATGATGAGTTCTACACAGATGAACATGGAAGAATACGAACAAGAACAAATCGATCCGGTGGAATACAGGTGCGTGTTTGATTTGATTCTGGATCTTTTTCTAATTTTGGTATTTTGGTAAAGATGTATCCCTTGATGAGCATCACTTTTGACACTTCCGTCTGTTGGTGATCAGGGAGGAATATCAAACGGTGAAATTATAAACTTGAGAATAGCTTTCAAGCCAACATCTACAATAGCAGTAAGTTTGATCTATCTACACGCACCAATATTCATGCATTAAGATGCAAATTTTATTGATGCAAAGATCATGTCTTTATGACCATATTTGTACCCATTCTGTTTGGTTGGGGTGGTTTACCATGTTTTTCACCACACCCATGAGCCTGGGATTGGGTGGTAATTCAATATGATCATCCTGGATTCAAATCCAAAATGAGGATGCAAGAAAGAGTTCCATGAATGCACCAGCCCAGGCTTGCCTAGACCTGAATAGGAGGGATTTAGTCTCGATGTGGCCTTGGATATTTGTGACCATGAAGTCATTGAAAAATGGAAGAAAGATCATATTAGTTAAAGGTCCATACCTTTTCATGTGCTCTGTGTGTTAAACCCTATCTTAGGATTTTCTAGCAAGGACTGATAGTTTGGAACCACATGCACACCCTCTGCCTACATGCATGTCATTAACAGCAAACAGTTGCTGCTCTTTCAGGTTTCTGAAGATTTGCCAGGAAGTACCAGATTGTTTTTCACATATTATGCTTTTACTACTCTTATTGATTCATTAAGCTATGCTTGTATATTTGAATATACTTTTCAAATATTTGCATGTAGTTTATTCCATATTCCATATTTATTTTGTGTGCTGGTTTTGCAGAGGAAGCAACATACAGTTACTAGAGATAAAAAGGAGATAGAACTAATAGCTCGTGGTCGCCATGATCCCTGTGTTGTCCCAAGAGGTATGTCCTCGGATAGTAGGATGATATTTCAAATATTTGAGAAATATTTTAGAACTTCGATGATTTGATCAATCTTAACCAAACTAATCCTCAATATTAAACTAGCTGGAGTGGGCGTGTAGGCTATATATCATCATCATTAAGGAAAATTGAAGAGAACCAATGTTTGCTCATGTATGTTTTCTCGTTTGATAGTGAAAGATAAATTTTCTCTAAGAGTATGCTTTTGCTTGGGATGGTAATGCAGCGGTACCAATGGTGGAAGCTATGGTAGCCTTGGTGCTGATGGACCAGTTGATGGCACAATACTCACAAAGTTATCTGTTTCCCATCAATCTAGACCTACAAGAACCCTTGACAATGCCAAGACTTGAGGCAGCCAACGCATCTGTATGAAAGGTGACAGTTGCTGTAACATATTTTTCAGTTCTATATTAGTGCTACCAAGGTTCGCAACAAAGTTTCCTTTCTAAGACGTGTGGAATTACAAGTTAAATTTTGTTTTTCTTGTTTACTTGAGTATGTTGTTGTAATATCTAAAATTGCTTACGCTTCTTCTCACATCTGTCTCTCATGGCAAAACTTGAGCAGATATCCGCTATTATTTAATAAGTATCAATAAAGAAATCTGTATAATCAAAGAAACTAGTGAACTTTTTTCTCTCGCGTTTATTTATTTTTGCTTTTTGTATAAGTTGAAGCTTTCATAAAATTCGCTGAGATCAGCTGAAAGGACCCAGCTCCCGTCATATCCTTCTTTCTGGAAGCTGATTAAGCGATTTATTTTTGATCGAGATATTGATAATAGACTGGATTTTGTGTTGTCAAAGTTATATTCTTGCACGACAAAAAATGTTGGTTAGTGATAAAATTAAATCTTGATCTCGATTTGTTTGCCATATATCGATGAAAACCGTTTAGAAGTTGTAAATGTAGGGATGAAAAAGGTTTTGAGAGGAGATTCTGCAATGGATACCTCTATATAATCCTGCTTCCATGCTTGTGAAAACTATAGCAACAGAGGATCTTGATGCATCTCCCTGTAAAGTGACCCTAATCTCCTCTAACCTGCGAGGAGGAAGAGCATAATTAAGTAGCTTCTGGTAAAACTCTGATTTGGGAGAATCCTTCGAGGGAGAATATGATTCAGGAATAATGTATCCGAAGAGTATATTCGATGTAAATTGTTTTATTTTAGTATTTAATTAAAGTTTGCAATTATTTTTTAATTTTTAATTTATATATTTTTAATTGATTTTATTTACCATAAACAATATCTTATTATTATTTAATTACAAAAACTACAAAATATATATATATATATATATATAAACACTAATGTGAACTAGCGCAGAGTAAAGAAAGCAAGAAACCATCAAAAACTGAAAATGAAAATAACTTAGGTTCCGTTTGTTTGCTGGAAAGTAGTTTTTTTTTGGAAAGTGAATTCCGGGGAAAGTGAATTCCAAGAAAGTATTTTTTGATGTTTGGTAGTGTAATGGAAAATAAGCTGGAAAATACTTTCCAGTGTTAGGTTATTTTATGTGAAATGAGCTGGAAAATAACTTATTAACATTTTATTTTTCTTAAGTTTATTAAAATAATAAGAAACAAATCTTACAAATTAAAAAGTTGAATGAGAATGAAATTAAAAAATATATATAATTTCATAAATTATCTCAAATAAAATAAATAATAATCAAAATAATAGAGATCAAATCTAAAAAATTAAAAAAATAAAAGATGAAGAAATTAAAATAATAATAATCAACATTTCATAAATTATTTCAAATAAAATAAGTAACAATCAAAAGAATGAGAACCAAATCTGATAGATAAAAATTTTCAATAAAAAAATGATAAGAAAAAAGCAAATAACAATTATAAAAATAAGAAAAATTAATATAAAAATAAAATTTTAAGAGATGAAATTGAAAATAAATATTAAAAACAAAATATATATAGCGATCAAAAGTTTGAGGATCAAATTTGATATAATCAGCAAATAATGACATTTCTAAATTTTTCACAACTTCCAGAAAGTGTTTTCCCCCAAATTTTTTAGGAAAACACTTTCCTGAAAACCAAGCCAAATTTTCCTTTTACTGGAAAGTGTTTCCCATTGACCAATTTGCCATTAACAAACACAAGAAAGTTTGGAAAGTGATTTCCCGGAAACCACTTTCCGGAAAACAAACACAGCTAAAGGAAAAACACTTTCCTGAAAATCAAACCAAATTTTTCATTGACTAAAATTGACTGGAAAGTATTTTCTGTTGACCGGAAAGTGTTTTCCGTTGACCGGAAAGTATTTCCCGTTGACCAACTTTCTTAATGACAAACAAACACAGGAAAGTTTGGAAACTGATTTTCGAAAACCAGTTTCCACGGAAACAAACGAGGCCTTAGTGTCGTGAGTCTTTTTTAGAAAATGATTCAAGTTGTTTTTAAAATGTTTTTTACTAAAAAAATATATTAAAATAATATTTTTTTATTTTTTAAAAAATATTTTTAATATCAATTTATCAAAATAATTTAAAAACATAAAAAAAATATTAATTTAAAATAAATAAAAAATAAAAAATTTTAAATTTTAAATTTTTCAAAAAACGTTTTTAAATAAAACTGTTACTTGAAACGCGTTTTCTCATTGATGAAAATCATTTTGTATTTTGATGCATTTTAGCGGTAGAATGAAATGGTGAAAGTAGCATTCAACAAAGCTTATCGCTTTCTTTCACTTTCGGTATGGATAGTTAGTGTAGGACTGTAGGCTTAATTAGTTCACCCAATTACATCATAGGTTTCTTGTCTGTTGGACCAACTTAAGAAAGCGAGCTAGCCGCTACCCTAATCCAAATAGCCTTTGATAGGTTAAGCTTTTCAACTAAAAGTGCTTGAAATTGATTTTATAATTGTGTTTTTAAAGTATTTTTTTATTTAAAAATAAATTAAAATAATTTTTTTATTTTTAAAAATTATTTTAATATTAATATATCAAAACAATTCAAAAATATAAAAAAATTTAAATAAAAAAAATATTAATTTTTTTATAAATATTATATTGAATACAATTTCAAAAATCCCTTGATAATTATGATATTACACATCCAAGTAGATATGACTTTATTTCATAGCAAAGTCAAGAATATAATGTTAGTTATTGTGATATTGATTGTTTTTTAAAATGATTTTTTATTTAAAAATATATTAAATTAAAAAATTTTAAAAATTTTATTTTTGACATCAACAAATCAAAACAATTCAAAATATAAAAAAAATAAAAATAACAAAAAAATTATTATTATTTTCAAAAGCACAACCTAGTTAAGATGCCAAACATAGTTTAAAAAACATAGCAAAATGCAATGAAACATGTATTTCTCAAAAGATTTTCTTTTTTAACAAAACACTATTTTATTAGAATAGTGTAGTCCATTTTTTTTTTTAACAATCAATGTTTTTTTTTTCAATTTCATTTTTTAATATTAGATTTGTTTTTTTATTGAGTTATCACACTCTCATGACACAGATCACAAATTTAACAGGTTAACTCCGTTTAACTGGCTAACCCAGTTGACTCATGTTTTTTTTTTTATTATTATTTTCAATTTCATCATTTGATATTGAATTGATTGGGAATTAGACTTCATGATTTGTTTTGTTTACTTTTTATTATGTTATTTCAGCCTCATGACATGAGAATAATACTTAAAGAGTTAACCTGAATAAACTCGGGTCATTATTCAGTACTTGATCGGTGAGAAATTAAGCTTCTTAATATGTTTTGATTTGCTTTCTATAGAGATATCTTGGTTTCATGATCAAGGTTGTTAATTTTGGCATTTTAATCATGGTTAAATCAAGTTATTTTTTATTTTATTTTTCTAAGAGGTTATCTTGATATCATTACCCAAGTCATAGGTCCTTCAACATTGAATTTTTATTTTATTGGATTTTTTTTAAAATAGGTTTTTTTATTAGGTTATCTTGGTCTCATGACTCGAAAATAGTGTTTAACAGGTTAAATCGGGTTGACTTGACTTATTTTTTCAATTAAATTTGATCATTCAATATTGAATTCGAGATGGAAGATTGGATATTGTGCTTCATAATTTGTTTTGATTTACTTTCTATGGAATTATGTTAGTCTCATGACCAAAGTCACGAATTTGATAGGTTAGCCCGGATTAAATTAGGTCATTTTTTTGTTTGAGTTTATCTTAGTCTGGTGACTTGAGTCATGAGTTTGGTGGATTAACTCAAGTCGTTTTTATGTTTTTTTTTTAATTGATCTTTTTTCTATGGTACTTATCTTGATTTTATAACTTGAATCGTGAGTTTAACTGGTTAATTTTAGTTGTTTTTTTAAGTATTTTTTTTATTTTATTTTTTAATATTAGTTTGATTGAGAACTAAACTTTATTATTTATTTTATTTGCTTTCTGCTATGAGTTATCATTTCTTATATTACTTGAAAATTTATTTAAAAAAAAAACTTAAAACCCCTCTCCCCACTAGGGGAAAAACTGTGATTTTTTTCTCTTTTCTAGGATTCTGTTTTTTCCACAGCTTTCATCCCAATCCTTTTCCAGAACAAATTATGTTTTATCATTGATCATTACATTCATCCGAATAGGGAGAGTGGGACGTTCCTAATTGACAGTTACACATCTATTTCCCAGAAAAACCAGGTTAGAAGAGGCAGTAACTTGCAAGTTTGAGTCTTCCTATAATAATAATAATAATGACAGATAAAAATCAATTCCAAACACTTTCAATATATAGGTAAAGGACTTGACTTAGTACTGCTTGCATGATCGTAGAATAGCCTAGACTTTAGCAAAAACAAGGCCAAATTTACGGTGGACAAAAAACTTTGCTATATAATTCATAATATTATTACATTAATTTGCTTATCTAAAACTTCCCAAGTGCTAGGTTACAAGCAAAACCAAGGTTAGCAATGGGGAAAGACCACAACATTCACGTTTTCATTCTGCTGTTGTCATTTTCAATTAACATCCCTAAAGTGTGTGTGTGTGTGTATCTTTGATTTGACATACATAATATTGTTGAACAAATTAACTTATTTTAATCTCCCAACTAATCACACATGCTTTGTTTTCCTTAATTTTTTATGTGGATAATTTTCCTCCTTTTATTTTGCCACACATGCTTATGAAGTTAATTAACAAGTGCTAATCATCATGTACCTAGCTAGCTCTATAGGTTCATAAAGTGATGGCGTTGCGTATATTTAAAGGGGAACGAGATATTTAGGCACTTGAGGCATGGGCATGTTGCACGAGTGATCATCATATTAAGATAATTATTTTCTGAAAAAAAAAAGATGATCAATTATGAACACGACTTTTGCTTTATATTTATTTTTTGGAAGATATATACAAACATGCGTCCTAATCCGTAAAGCAATGTGTGTGAATAAAAAATGAAGGAAGAGTCTAATACGTGCTCTATCGTGTCAAAGGATAAACCATTCGATTATGATAATCTAGATTCCTTCATAAAGTTAGGTCTCCATCTACACTTCACCAGAAAAATAACATATTATACATCATATATATAATACAGGAAAAAGACAGAATCATATACTATATATTTGTATACAATATATGTGTCACATACGAGAGAGATTACAAGGACAGAGAACATAATTCACAATTTGCAGGCTGGGTGTGACTGTGACCAGACAGACAAAACCCTAATTTTAATAAATATTAAGGCACCAGGAAGAATGACAAAAATGAAAGTCTCCTGTACGTTACAATCCTTAATAAGGACGTTGCACCGGAAAATGGATTTCAGCAAGGAATTTAACTTACTAATGGTCCTACTAATCACCTAAACAAACGGTTCGTGTTGATCCACGCTCCTTTATTTGATCAACTACTTGGCTTTAGTGCTGTTCATCACGCATTAATTAAATATATGGTTAAGCACTATTTTCAACACAACCACCGACAAATACAAATAATTAGTATATTTTCTGCTTCTTCTAGCTAGTGTGATGGATAAGGGTGTGATAATGTATGCGTTTTTTGACCTATCTTCATGTGTGTGTGTGTACTTAAAGATGGTTAAGCAGTATATAAAATTTATTTCCTTTTGGTTTATTAAGAGGTTCGAATATGGGCTTTGAATTACATAATGAGGAGTGGCTCTTTACCATTACATAATGATTAAATAATTTATATTTATTGATTAAAACTCAAACCTATTTTATTAAACAAATACCGAGTAAACAACAGCTAAACTATGCCTGTTTATATATATTAATGATCATTTACTTTTATTAGAAGTAAACTTATCGATAATTTTTTTCAAAAATCTTCTATCACCACCCCTGCTTGGGAGCCCGTTTACAAGCGGTTTTACGTGACACGGGGACTAGTCACAGGTGGTAACACCTACTACCGCCGAGCTATGAACCTATGACAAGACATACTGAGGGAGGCAGAAGCATGTCTGAAGCACCAAACTTTTACACTGTGATTGGTATTGAGATCGTTTCTTCATCTTCTTCTTGTTTTCCCCTAATATTATTATGATTGATTTTATGATTGTGATTTGGAAAAAAATATTTTATAAAAAATATTTTTAATTAAGATTGGTTTGATATTTATACATGTTTAGTTAAAATTGTGGTTAAAATTAAAATTAAATAAAAAATAATTTAATGTGTTTAGTTAAAAAAATACTTTTCAAATTGAGGTTATATATATATTGATGATTTTAAATTTAAATATTGTAGATTTAACTACTGCTATTACATTATGAAATAAATAATACTTATATAAATATTTTTTATTATTCCATTAAACTATCTACAATTTCATTATGTACGAAATCCATCCGATAAGGACTACAGTTTTTTTGGTTTCTTAAGTGCGTAACAACATCAAGTAAAATATCATCAAGAACAGAATTGGAATTGCGATCAAATTTTAAAAATACTATGTCATCAAGCGATCTCCTTCTAATTATTTGAATAAAATATAATTAAAAATAAAAATAAAATTTGATTTTTTTTTTAACTAGGTCGAACCTGTTTCAATGCATTTAATTTTGGATGAGACCCGGTCTAGTTGAAATAGTGACTCCATTGATCACTTGAACAGTGGAGTTTCACTCCCCGCATGCTTGCGGAAAACAACTGAGAGCTGGTTTACACAAATCTGTGGTTTAAAAATAATGTCTGGATTCCACATAAATAGTAAAATGCTTTTTAGCATTACCAAACATTCAGCATGTACGGTTTATTTTAAAAACAAAAGCTAGCATGTAAACAAACAAAACAAACAGATACAATATTAATGTCTTCATGTGTGCATGCTTTTAATCAATGTTTATGTGCTGCTTTAGCTCTAAAGCCACGGTTCTTTTTCCTTAACCTTCATGCTAAAGTGCTTTACAGCCATATGGGACCAGACCAAACATGAGAGATTTACGGGCTAAGTTTGGGGATTATAGGGGTTGGCATATGATTACTAAGAATTAATTTGTAAAAAAGATAAAAGGTCGGACTTTGTAATTAGATATTGTAATCCACGCTGTCCCTCACAACAAGGTGGGTGGTTAATTAAAGCAGTAAGATTATGGTGTGATGCATGCAATTTGGTCTGTCACGAGTCCATGATTTATGATAAAGCCTGGTTAGGCGGATCAATTTGTCTAGTCGAGCTTTGCATTTGTCTTTAATTTTAATTTGTTGCTTTTGACTTGGTGATTGTGACCAATTGAATGTTGGATTAGACATCACCCTTTGATATTATAATTTCTACGTAGAAAAAGGTTGGGATTAACGTTCTTAACAATGTATAGTTGTAAAAGTCGTAGTTTAGTGAAATAAGCTGACCTATAACATAGCAATCCACTAATCAAGATCATCATATTTTAATTATCTAATAAGTAATTTAGTAATAAAAATTTAGAATTAAGTGGTTTATTTTTATTATGGTTTCAGGTTCGAACATTTTAATTGTTAATATAATGATCACTGGAGACTTACATGGTCGTTAATTTTAAGATTCATGAGATTAGTCGAGTTATGCGCAAGCTGACTAAGACACCCACGTTAATAATAATAAAAAAAAGATCATCATGTATTGTTTTGAACTAAACTCTTATTTACCCACAACAATGCTGTTTATTTTCTTATATAAAAAGTTAAAATATTATAAATAGTTTATTGTTTTATCTTCAAACATGATTGTTTCAATGTTTGTTTGTATTGTAATTAAAATGGATGGATCTATTAATCAATGGGTTAACCCCGACCAACTAATGATCCAAGTCTTGGATTAGGTGAGGTTTTGTAATTATATTTATATATTTTAATGATTATTTAAATTATAATTAAGTTTGTGGATTAGAAGTTTAAAGGAGATGCTCTTTTTTACTCTCTCATATTGTTATTTTGTCTGGAAGGAGAGGAGACATGAACTAGAAAGAGACGAGGCTCGACACATGCACATATATATAATAACCACAAGACATCGGTAATGCAGGTGTACTTAAATGATATTGACGTATCATCGGAAATTCTTTAGATTTTTTACAGCAGCTGGCAAGGCGTGTATAGCTGATCATCCTCTCTTGGAAGGAACATGAGAGAGTACCCTAGCTAACCCTCTAGATTATATGCCATCGATTTGAAGTTAAATGTTCATTTCCAACATTACATTACTATATAGAGTGGTGAAATTAAATAACTCAGGAGATGCATTATTAATAGCCACCCCTACTGATTCTGTTCTTGTCATGTCCTTATCAAAAACAAAAAAAAAATAAAAGGTTAAAAGTTAGCCCGTAGCACCACTAATTTGAATGGACTACTATTAGTTGTGTAGCCAAAGATGGGATGCCCCTCCTCCAAAAAGATGCCTTTTTCTTTTTAATTTTTCTTTTTGTAATATTAATATGTATTGGAATGAATTTTGACTCGATCGAAGAGAAGTGAGCACCCATACAACATCTACCGTTTTCTAATAAATAAAATCCTCATTAATAAACGTAAAAGGTGATAAAAATAGCATAATATTCGTGTTTTTTGGGTTGTCAAGTTCAATGATCATTCAAGTGTTGCTTGTGCTCGTTAAGTACAGCCACAAATTAGAATTAGTGATAAAGACAGAGGCAATCCAAGGCGTGCGCGTATGAAATATATTCCATCTGAGAATTTTTCAATATCTAACCCGCCTACCATAATCCATCTAATAACCCACTAATCATTTGATAATAGCGAGGGGCCAAGCAAAAAGCTAATCAAAAGAAAAACGAAACATCACAACCAACCAGTCGAAAATTCCCTTCCTCCAAACAATCATAATAACACCAGAATCCTGTAATCAAGGATGAAAATTTCTCAAGAAAAGCAGCTTTTTTATATATATATATTGACCCGTAAATCTCTCCATTCATGGATGTGTGGGTATTCTTTGCGGTAGATATTACTTTACACAGTAATTTTTGTTTTTAAATATATTAAAATAATATCAATATGCGCAGGTTTGGTAGAATTACTCTCAAATCTATTCTTCAACACTACAATCTATTGGAAGAAAAGAAATGATGAAAAGGGAGCAGAGGTCGGATAAAGAACTTCGGCTATATATCAGGGGTTCTATGACAAGGAGCCCATCATGCACCCCCACTCAAGCTCCCCGGAGAGATGAGCGATTCTAAATAAGAATGTAAATAAATTCAAGAAATAAAATATGCAAAGAGTCTTCCAGACATCAAAACTTGATAGTTGATACTTGGTTTGACCTTCAAAAGCTGAATTGGCATTATATCTGCGTTTTCTTCTGTGTTTCTTTTCTTTCCTGTTTCCTTACCGTGGTAGAAAAGTGGAGTGGACACCACCATGTCCATCACCTAGCAGGCAAAGTATCCCACTAAGATCTTCTACCCTTTTATGTTTCTCTTGTCCTTTTTCACACAATTTCCTCTCCTCCTCCTCTTGCTATCTTCATGGCTTTGAAAAGTAAAAGCTGCTACATCACTCTCTCTCTTTTTTGTTTCTTGAAATCTATTTTTCACCTGCATTTCAGAGAATAAACTTACTATTAACAATAAATAAATCGTAAATGAACTGCAACAAATAAAAAGAGACCAACAAGAAGCACAAAGTTCAAAATTTCACAGCCCAATGCAACTCTTTTGACCGCGCCCTTACAAACATCTGGACAAAACAATGCAGCACTGAGGTTGAAAAGGAAAGGCAAAATGATCAACGTGTGAATTCAAATTTGGAGCACATCACACTCTCTCTTCTTGATTTATAACAGCTAAACATGAATTTATAGCCCTAATTTCTCTCTCTAATTGTCTTTTAATCCCTGTTAGACTCACCTGGTAAGTTCCATGATATTGAAATCACACGATTAAACCCAGCATGAATTTGAAGGGAAATCCTAACGTTATCGGTCCCCCACCTTGCACACAATCCATTCCATACGGTGGCATGGGGCTAAATTTAATGGTTGCTGGTAGGTACCAAAGATAATTCATTTGAAGAAGAGTTCCCCTTATTTACGCAATAGAATAATAATGGACTATAAAGTACATGAATACTGGTCAAATACATGGACAGGCCGCAGTAATATGCAGGCTGCAATATTAAATCAAACCACCAAGAAAAGTAATGAACTTTCCAACCAAGACAATACTATTGAGTTTGCTATATTATTCAAATCCATTGAACATGATGGCCATTGATATTACTTTATATTATTCAAATACATCGATACTCAAAGCACAGATATTTTATTTTTCCTCTCTATTTTGAACTGAAAACAAACAAAGGGGAGAAGTCTAAAAGGTTTTGTCTTCATGATGTTGTAAGAAAAATCGAGACAAAAAATGTTCACCTCAGATGATCTAAATGCAGCCCTTGAAACTTTAAATGAAATAATGGCAACAGTTCCCCTCTCCACATCATTCCAAGGACCCAATGACATTAGGGAACTTTGAAGGCAATAAAAAGATGTGACAGCATAGCAAATATTTACAAGCAGGGTTCCTTTAGCATACGAATGACATTTGATTTATAGGCTAGAGTGCTGGGACGAGGACATAGAATTCAGCTTTGTCCTAACAGTGAAGCAAACAATGATAAAAGAGAATTCTTTTAGGGGTACCATGGATATACCTTCAAGCACCCTCAATGATTTGGTTCATCTATGAATGACACAGAAGCAGGAACCGTGAGGTAGTGCAATAGAATGACCAAGATATCCCTAATCTATCACAGGAATCAGTGTCGGTCGACCGACAACAATTGAGAATGGCTTCCCCACATCACCAATTTGCACACTTCTTACATCCCCTGACTTATATCTTCAACAAAGACGATAACAACTGGTTGCTATGTGGTTGTTTGAGCTTTCGAATCAAACAATGAAAATGACAAGGTGAGCCCACGAATTCACTAAATGACAACTCTAGGCTATTACCTGCTGCTTTTTACGTCCATTTATTTAAGACAACCGAATTTGTACAAGACAAGAGCTTTGGTTTAGGTTCCAAGGGTCATGCACTGCAATAATAAGAGTGCATGAGCTAAATCTTAATGGTTTCAATGGACAGGGACATTTCAAAGCTGGAAAGGCAAAATCAGATTTGAAGTAATGTACAAAAAACTGAAATACAAACTTTTCAAATTAACTCGAAAATTCCCAAACCCCAGCCAGATTCATGAATGCCTGAGGTGAAAAATACTTGAACCCCTCTAGCGTTTCCCTCTTGTATAATGAGTGTCCCCGCTTGATCATTTACATTCAAAGTAGGGTTCAGTAAGATGCCTTCAGATTTGAGACAATAGCATGTAAAGATACAGGGTTGTCACACAGTAAATGGAAAGAAAGAGCTTACATTTTTCTTTTTAATGTTTGGTTTTGGTCTTGACATTGTTGAGAATAATCTTAGGCTGTTTTGGTGGCAGCTTGCTTGAAAGCAACAGTGGGAGCAATTCTGCAGCTCCTCCTCTGATGCTCAAGAACAAGCTGTTCAGCAAACCAATCAAGTTTCTCAAAATTGCTTTGCTCTCCAATCCTCTTACCACCAAACAGTACAGATTCTACATTTTTCTGCTTCAACATTTCCTCCGCTATCCCAATCATCATCTTTACATTGTTAGGGCTGGGGTCTGTGTCCACATTAGGTCCACATCTTCCCAGATTGGACCCATTTGCCTGTCACGCCAGAGTTAATACGGTTAGGAGATTAAACACATGAATCATAATAAATAATAAAGGGATCGGACCACGGGTGTCAGACAATTTAATCCATAGAATTATTTGTAGAATTGTAATAAAATTATTGCTATTTTAATCCAACTACTATAAGAAATTACCGAACCTTATTAACTAGCCAAACCACCCCCCAAAAAAGAATGGACCCAGTGACGTTGGCCCCTCAAATAATGAAGCCTGTACAACTGAGGACATCCACTGCTCATTTTATATTCTATATATGCTTTAGCAGCATGATTAAAACCACATTAAGATTAGCATTCTCAGCAGATACAAAAAAACATAAAATTATAAATTTAATTCCATATAAAAATAATTATCCACTAGAAGGATGCAATAGTAGGTTTGCTGGAATGGTACCTAACAAAGTAAGATTGGAAGGTAAATTGGTTTTGGTGCTGTACAATCCGAAGATACTCTGACGATTAAATATCAGAAAGAAAAAAGAAAAAAAGGCAGAATGACTTGTCATCCACACACTCTATTATCAACTTTGTATCCACTTTATATAGCAAAAATTAAATACATGGACTGCCTAATAATTTTACTCTCTTCAAATTCTTTCTTATCATAGGTGCCTAGCACAGAGGCGGTGTAAGAATTCCAAAGACACGGACCCTGTCCTTGCATCTGACAGCAAACAAAGCGTGGCTACAAGTGATCCTCATAATAAAAGCATAGCTAATTATGCCTATAGCTAATATATATATATATATATATATATATATATATATATATCAAAATAAAATCATGAGTGATATTTCTGTAACCACTCATTGATACCACCCACTCTTGGGAAAATCCAGTCTCCAGCCATTTCTATCTGCAATTTATTGCAGAAAAAACACCAATGAACCCCCCGCCCCACCACAAAAGCCTCCCCCGCTGTCCCTTTTCTACCTTCTCTTCCATGCACAGAATTATTTTCATAAAAATGCAATTAAGATTAAGGGTGTTTGTTTTTTATTTTAAAACGGTTTTTTTTAAAATAAAAAAAAATTCAAATTAATTTTTTAAAAATTATTTCCAGAACCCAACGGCAAGAAATCCAAGTCTCGAGGTTGGCGATAGAAAACAAGAAGGGCAGTGGCAAACACACCCGTCGCCATGAGGTAGTGCCACTGAGGGGTTGAATTTATGGTTTCCCGGGCATCCCTACTACATGTCGGCGAAACAGAAGCCACCAGACACAATGCACCACGGACCCCATTTACACTTGCAAACACCACATTTAATTGCATAAAACCCAAACCCAGCTAAATATGCACAAAAAATGTATATGAGTGTAAAAGACACAGCTAGGTTAACCATTCCAGCCTGGCTACAACTGTCCTGTGCATTAAAATCAAGTAAAACTAAAAACCATGTCCAGGTTGTGCAATACGAGATACCATACCTGAATTCTTACATAGTTACTGCTTCTACACTGACCAAATGCCATGGCCACTGCCTGGTCCACTGAATCAGCCGAACTATCACCTGAAATCCGAGCCATCGGTCGAGCCCACTGCTTGACCCTCCAATTCTTGACCTGCTCGTAATCATAGCTAACCTCAAGAATTTGACCAGTCCCTAATGATAACACCAACAAATCCTCGACTCCTCTAACGAACGGAAACTCCTGCTTATTATGCAGCACGTGAGTTATGGCTGCCGCGGTCGGGTTGCTCATGGCTAAACCACCATCGACTGCCAAACATCTGGTCTGACCATCAACGGACCGCATTGAAACAGGGTCAAACAAGCCCGGTTCAGCTGATGTTGCCCGACAAACCTCCCACATCCGGAAATCGAAACTGTCCGTTTCCAAGGCATCTGCTCTAGAAAACAAAAACGGCGCCGTACTGGAAAGATCATAACAAGGGATCAAAACCGGTTTTAAAGTATCTTTCAAAGTCAAATTCCGGCCCTTCTCTGTAAAAGTCTCTTTCATGGCCTTCTCTAAACCGGCTGTGGCAGCGGTCGTACCGGTTGAGCTCCCTTTGAAAAACCGCTTTAAAAACCCAACATTTCTGTTACCAGAAGTGAAAAATTTCTTACCCTGATCAGCTAAAAATCTCCATGTCTCCTCAGCTTTCATAATCGGACGGTTATGATCTTTGGTGCCAAAAAGCATAGCCGTGAAGATTCCACCAATTCCAGTTCCGGCTGCCACATCAAAATAATCAGCAATTCTGGCGTCAGGGTTACCTGATTTCAATTTCAAAGCGTTTTCAAGATAAGCCAATGCTTTCCCTGAAATAATCCCTTTTAGACTGCTACCACCATCAATAGACAATATGCAGATTTTCCCTCGTTGATTCTTGATTGCCGACAGCCCGTTGCTGTTGTTTTCTGTGAGAAAAGAAGGATTCTGTGACTCGGGTTTTCCTTCGATTGTTGCTGGAGAGATCTGTTTAGGAACCCAGAGTTTCTGATCATCATAGCCGAAAAGAAATTTGCTTTCAAGAACTGAAAAGATTTCGTAGCTGAGTTTGTCAGTGTCGATGCTGGGTTCTTGCATTTCTGAAGATTGATTGTACTCCATAGAAAAAGAAAGAGAGAGAGAAGATAAAATGTAATTTGTGAAATTTCTTCTGATGGAATGAGCGTCTTTCTTGCTTGTTTCTTGGAAGGGAGAACTTATTGTTGAGCAATAACGAACTCTTTTTTTGATGCTAACGCTACACACGCTCTGCTGCAGCTTCTTTTTATCTTAATATAGCTATACAAAGAGTGTACTGACGCCTAGATGAATTTGTAGCCAAAATTTGATCTTGTTTTTGAATAATGTAAAACTTATTGAATTTAAGACAAGACACTTCCAAAAGAACAAGAAAACATGGAAAGAAGGCTCAACGAACCAATCCCTTCAAAGCAGCACCCCGAATGTTGTATTTTGGCAATCTTTCATGATCAAGAAACTTAAAAGATATCTTTTCTTTTCTTTTTTGTCACCAAGACCAGACTTTCACTTCAGTTCAGCCTTGTAACCAATCATTCTTTACAAGAAAAGAAGTAAAAAAAAAACAAAAGGAAAGGAAATGAAAAGAAACAAGAAACTCTCTTCGAAGGGAAAAAGAAAAACCTTTTGCCCAATCCCCAACTCTCTCTGTCACTCTTTATCTCTTCTTCCTCTCCCAGCGTGTGCTGTAGTTATCTTTTATCAGAGCACGCCAGAGCTGGTAGTAGTAGTATCTAGATTGATGCATAAAAAGATTAGCCAGCCAACAAAAAAACAAGCAAGCAACTAGCTAGCAAACACGAAAAAACAAAACACAAAAGAAGCCAAGGAGAGGTGTTGGTGTTTATAGGAAGAGGAGCGAAGAACACAGCAGTTGCAGAGCATGTCTGTTTATGGCCCTTTTAAAACCAGTCGAACATTTTTCAACGCGGTCACTCCCTCATAATCTTTATAGTATGTGGCCACCTCACCTACATGAATAGGCAAGGCTTCTACTACTTTAATTTCATTGACCCGTTTGCATTCCTTTCTCTATCCTGTGATATTTTACTACTCTCGATGGTTTCTATTTTTAACAAGACACCAGTTTAATTTGAGGAATTTAATTTAGCCGCCTGGTGCATGAACAATGTCAATGTTAAAACTCGAAGCATACTCAAATTATATTGTTAGTTGAATCATCTAGAGTCTTGACTCGACGAAAATAGTGATTGAGATATCATCATCAACTCAATTTAAAGTTTAAACATGTTCGAGTCAATTATAAATAAAATCTATTTTGATATCTTAAAACTCAATATACTCTTTCAAAACTTGTGTTTTTTTTTATTATAAATTGTGATTGATTCCATCTAGATATTTGTGACTTCAGATATAATTTATATTCTGGACATTTGATTTATGTTGATTGATTTAAATATTTAAATTGTTATTTATTTTTTGAATTAATTAAAAAGGTATATTAAAATTAATGGTGGAAATTGTGTCGGGATAAAAAGATGTTTAAATTCAATATCTTCACCGGATCAGTTATCGACGAGGCATGACAGCCGTGGTTAATTAAAACGAAGAAAACGGAGCGGAGCATTAACGGCTGTACAGATTGTACTTGAGTGTTGCCTGCTTCATTTCTTTGTTCTTTGATTGAATGATCTAGATTTTGTTCACACTGTTTTCCCGTGATCAACGGTCAAATGGAAGACCAACAAAGACCGCTGCCTTGTACTTTTTTTTCTTTTCTAATTTCTCCTCCCGCCCTGATTGTCCTGACACGTGGGGCAGCGGCCGGCGGAAGAATGGAGCCGCACTAAAGTATGCTCGGCGACCCTCATTTTTCTTCGCTACGCTAATCCTGCTACGCTTCTATACTAATACAATATACACTCACAAAAAGAAATTGTTTTTATTGTGTGCTGTTACTTTTGTGACCTAGTAAACTTCTTTTTAATATATATATATATATATATATATATATATATATATATATATATATATATAAAATAAGGGCCAAAATGGGCACCATCAGGTCTTCGTGCTGGCGGCAAATGTAGGTCACTGTTAGGTTATTGCCAGGGTATAATTTAAGGTAAGGTGAGAAGTAGCTACAGCTTGGTCAACACTTGAGAATAGCCAATTTGAGGAGGTGGACTTGTAGTTAAGCAGATTTCAGCCCTTTTTTACTGCCGGAAAAATGGATCTAACCCTACGTCCGATAGTGTCGAGAGAAAAAAAAAAATTGTTGTGAATAATTAGAATATTTCAAAAGACTTTTATCTCATATCATAAAAACACAACTTATTTTTTTTATGAATAGATAATATATATACATGGGCTTCTTATTTTATATTAAAAAAATAAAATATTTATCTGGTGTTTATATAATAAATTTTGATATAAAATAATAATTAATTAGAAAATAATAATAACTTTTTTATTAGCTTTGATATTAAAAAAAATAATCTCGAAATCAATTTTTTAATAGCCGTCCATTCTTTTTTAAAACTGATGTAACGGTACAGGCAAGTACTCTTTCTTTAATTCTTTATTTATTAGCTGGTGTGGGTGAATATGAATACTCACTAATTCCGGATTATTTTTTGTTTGATTTGATTTTTATTTATAAAAATAATTAAATTAAATTTTTATAAAATATAAAAATTAAAATTAAAATCAAATTGAAACTAGTTCCAACTGAATGGTTTTGGTTTGATTATTTTATATCAAAAATTAAAACTCAACCGATCGGTTTCGATTCGGTTATTTTATATTAAAAACAAAAAATTATATTGTTTTTTGGGATTTCTTTGGATTTTATGATGGGTTTTGATTTCGGTTTGATTTGGTTTTTTTTATTCTATTCGATTTGATGTATTTTTAACTAAACCAGTTTGGTTTAATTGAGATTTTTTTATTATAGATTTATGAAACCGAAACTGAACCAAACCAAATAATTTTTTAAATATTATAATTGATTTTCTTTTATTATTCAGTTTTTTTGGTTATTTTTTTATTTTCTTGATTTAATTATTTTTTTAACTTTTTTACTCCCTCCTATTCTGAATCAAAAATAATAATAAGGAGAACATATATTTTCCAGGACTTTAAAAACCTTATCGAGTATTTCTTTTAAATTTTTATCTTACCGTTTCTGTATCTTTTATTTTGAAGAAAGAACATGTTGAATCCTAAACAATAACCCTGTGTCGAGAAAATATCTTTAAAAACACCGTCATCAAAGTTTTTTTTTCTGATTTTGTTTTTCTCTCTGTGTTCTTTGTCATATTTTATCCACCACGAGTAACACGTTAGAAACCATCTCAAAGAGTTGACGAGAACAGTGCACCTAAGGCTAATATAAGTTGTACAATTCCCGATGACCGATTCTCGGCGGCGATTTAATAAGTTTCTCAGAATTTTCCGTGTACGGTAGCGAATAACTTTTTCATGTAGCATTGTTATTGGATAACGGGAATGGATCCAAAACCCCCGTAATTATCTGTAGACATAAAAAAAAAATGGATTTGCAAAAAATGTGTAGAATTATCTGGTCCTTGGTTTCAGGAAGACTAGTCAATGGCCATGACTTCTTTATATGCATGAAATTAGTTGAAATTGTCAAATATTCGTCTGTCATCCTCAAAAGCACATCAACCACTCTCTCTGTTAGGGTTTTAATTTTTTCTTTTTTCATGGCATTCCTATGTTCCGTTCATGTCAACTGGTCCTCGGGCAAGTTCTTTTCGGAGCCCACCAATTCGTCGTTATGAAATTGATGCTGGGTTGGCATCGGATTGATGGAAACACCTTCTTGTTATTCTGATCCACTAATCTACACAATTTCTTGATAACAAGCGGCTGACGACAAGTCAATTGCATCATATCTTGTTGATTGTTTTGTAGATAATGAGAATATATAGGTTTTTAATAATGATTTTGCAAATAAAAATCTCCCACTTGCTCAATTACACGCAAGCTCGTTGGCAATCATGAAGCCGTCCACAAGAAATATTCAATTGATTCTTAATTTCTCCAAATTTAACAAGCTCCCAATGCTCCAATCCCCTCCATCCATTTTTTTTTAAAATCCCCTCTGCCCACGAATACTTCGAGGGTCTCTCTCGATATCTCTCTAAAGCTGTTTTCTTAGCTGTTAATTTTCACTTTCATTAGATTTGTCAATGCAATGGACTCGGAAAGGGTTGAACTAGGAGAATCATCGGCACCAACACCGCTATCTTTCTCCACATTTCCTCTCACAGTAAGATGCTAATCCATGAGATTAGAGAATTTTTTGCGAGCACTTAGTCCACTAATCACGGCGAACATCATATTAAGGCCCACTTAACTTCTCATAAAGCATTCATCCCAGCTCACACGTAACAAAGACAATATATAATTTTTTGGAGAATTTGTTTTTTGGACGTCTTTAACTTCCGATAGGCTACAAAGTCATTCCCATACTTGATGAATTATTGTTTCATCAACCCACTTGTATATAATTTTTTCCAATGACCTCCATCAGATTTCTTGAAAAAAGAAAAGAAAAGGGACTGCACGCGTATAAGCAGGGTTGAATGCCTTTTGGGCATTTGGAGATGGGCTTGCAGTGACCGGAAGCTTACAGGGGACAGCAGACACAATCCGATGAAGTAAGCAAGAACTTCCTTGGCTTCTGTCCAATCACTCACGGTGGTTTTGTCACATTTCATCAATTTGATTTCCCATACCTCCATAAGTCCACAGTCCTTATCACGTTTATCTCTTAACCTTTTCCCCTGTTCACCTTCCAGGGTCACAATCCAGCCTACCGGCTATGACTAATCGATTCTCTGTTTACTGGATCCTATGCATATTAATTTCTTGGTGTCCAAATTAGGTCTTTGAATAATGGGCCTGTCTAATACGTGTCTTTAGAGGAACGCACGTTCACTGTTGACCATCCCATTTGTCAACCATGGAATCAAACCGCTGATAATTCACTGTTAAACCTTTTTTTTTAAGTCTAACAATCCTTGTTGCAATTAAGCTCCTTCTCAAGTTTGTGGGGAAAAAAAAGAATTAGTCAAAGTGGCAGTAACTTAGGTCGACTAAATTTGTTGTTGAATGGGCCCGATTTTATTTCTCCACTTAGGTACATTGAAAATGTGGTTCATAAGACATAGCACCCTGGAGTGGTCCAAAATATCCGTAGGTTACAGCGAGGATTCACGGGCCTTGAGCTGAGCTGTTGTTGCTAGAAAATTGGAAAAAAGTCTGAATAGTCCTTCTCAACGTGATTCGTGGCGTTGTGCAAGCCCATTTATGGGCACCTTTCTTTCAGCAGGTGTATTGAATCGGTTCAGGGAAACAGTGTACGTTCTTGTAAAATGGCATGTGAGGATACAGAAACCGCAAAGCACACTGTTTGAATTGCATTCTTGTACTGCAAATCCATGGATCTTCTTTCTAACATGGTCCACTTTCAAGATACATGGAGGGAGCTTGCATTCGTGGTTCATTCATTTCCATAGATCTTCGTTTCTCTCTGTCACATGGATACACAGTGCATGCCTTCGTCTTCTTCCTTGTACTCCTAAGGGCACAAAAATGTCACAGTAATTCCATCACTTGATGGATGTACGAATGGATGTACGAATAGCTCCCTTCTCTTAATTAGTCCTTCCTCTGATTCTTTCTGAAACTTCTCTTTCAATTGATGCCAGTGATGCACAGATTTAACCATCAGATTCTTTTCTTCCAGCTGTGGTTATCTTTCTTGTGCCTGCAAATGGCAGCAAGAGCAAAGGAAAATTATAACTCGAAGACCTTTAGTAACCACGGCAAAGAATCGCTGATGAAGTCAATCAATGGCCTCCCGATTCTTCACCCCTATATTCACCTCGCTAATTTCTGTTGGTGGGAACCAAGCAACTGATCAATCCAATCAATGGCTTGCTGCTTCCATGATATGTATACGATGATTATGTTTGTTGAAGTCATGTTTAGAAATGAAATAAAACGCTACGTTTACTTGGACAGCTCCTTCTGTTCCTCTTGGCAACACAGTATTACTTTAATTTGTATAGCAACTTGTTCCTAGGCAAGTTACTTCAATGGATACATAATTACACATGAATGCTGACAATGAGGGACTAATACACAGGATTACTACTAGGGATTGGAGGGAAGCAGTGACTGGGAAAAAGTCCCAGCTACAATTCCTGTGATGATTTTTGCTTTGGTGAATCATGATCCAGCACCTGGTAATTAAAATTGCTCCAAAATATGGATTTTTTTTATCAACAGAACGCCTTCACCTTTACGATATTCAATATCCCTGCAGTTCTTTGTGCATATTTGGGTGGTGACCTCAAGCGTCTAAGGGCTTCAGTTTTGCTGGGTAGCATCGTTCCTTTGCTGGCCTTGCTTGTTTGGGATGCAATTGCACTTGGCCTTTCTGATCAGGCTGGTCATGTTATCGATCCAGTTTAATAATTGCTGATGAGGTAACTTGGACTCTGCGTATTCTATTAAGTGTAGAGATGCTCATTAAATTTCTAGTTGCGTAGCTCATTACTTAACTGACAGATGAATAAATTCTTTATGATGCGTGGTTTTTTTTTTTTTTTTGGATTAGTGTGGGTGTTTGGATCAGTTGTGTGCACCTCAATTAATTATACGGACTCTAAATTATATAAATTTTCAATAATCTTGAAATTTATGAAACTTCAACTAATAATTTTTAAAAACTAAATTTAAAATTTATTCAATTAAACTATAATCTTAAGAGGTTGTTCTTTTGCATCGCTGAGAGATGGATCGGGGTCCAAGACCCATGGCTGCCATACCCAATCTCAAATTTAAGTAAAAAACAACTCACATCTACTTAAAGAGAAAGTTATCATATAATTTACTTTTCCTTTTCTTCTTTTTTTTCTCTGTTATCGTAACTTAATTTCTCCTACAATATTAAGGATTTTCGGTTTTAAGCTTAAGTTTTAGTTTAAGAAAAATTGAAGGAACAAGTAAATATCCTTCCTTTACTGTTATTTTTTATTAGGAGATTGATTGTAAGAAGATTAAGAAAGAATTTAGGTTTTTATTTTGATTTAATAATAAAATAATTTAAGAGTTTTAATTGATGTCTAGGGTGTTAATTTTAACTTAAAATGAACAGATTAAAAACTTGAATTATGAGTTTTATAGAAATAGATTGATAGCTGAGGGAAACTACAGTTTTGAAGATTAACTGATGATTCTAGAAATCTCAATCAGTTGATTGACTAGTTAATTTTATTTTGCCAGTCGATCGATTTGTTTAAATTGGTTGATTAGTTGGCTTGTGAAGCGGTTGGGTAGTTGGTCATTCGGTTGATCAATTAACCTTAACCTAGTAGTAGAAATAAATCGATTTATTAGATTCGATCAATTTGAATTATATTCGAGATTGAGCAAAACAAATTAATTTAACTTTATAATTACATTTTGATCTCTAAATTTAGAGTTTAAATTTTTTATGTAATTTTTTTCGAGTTTTTTTTAATATTTTTTGTATCCATTGATATTTCTCCTAACATTCTTTAATAATCTCTTATTCTCATCAGTTTGTTTTAAAACAAAATTTCATTAATTTTTAAATAAAGAAATTAATATTTCATTAATCCTGATTGGCGCAATGGTTAAATCAATATTTCATTAAATTTTAAATTTATTTTTTAATTAACTTGATACATTAATTTCAAAAATAAAATTTAAAATTTAAAAATATATATTATTTTTATACATTTCTAAATAATAAACAAGTAATAAATATTCCCATTTCTGCCTGCAGTTCTGCCCTTTCAGACAGCTCAAAAAGTCGACAAAAAAATTATATTGTGCAAACACGCTACTATATCAACATCCAGATCTTAGCAGACAGAACCAGCGAGACTGAAACAAATCGCCACAAAACCACATCGATTTGAAAATTAAGAATTGTTCCAAAATAAAAAAGTTTTCCAGGATGGGTGATAAGAACAGGGATGATTTATTTCATAGGCGATTTACTCAAAATTTATTTCAGAGGAACATAATCAATCAGTCATAAACATATTAGACAGCACAATACAAGCATTCTCAACAAGCTGGAATTCCAACCCTTAAGTTCAAAAAGTACACGCAAAATACAGTATTTGAACACATCTGACCTCGTAGACCAAGGAGGATCCTAGTTTTTCACTGCTGTCACATGCTTCAAAAGCATCTGTACAACATCATTGGAGATCCTTGAGGCTTCTGTCTTCAGGTGACTGATCTTTGCCTCAGTTTCATGCTCCAATCGCTTCACATTAGCACCAGAGTCCCCGCTGCTCTGTATGATGTTCACACGAGTAGGTTCAAAGTCAGCTTTTGAATAACATAACAACGTAGCTCCAAGTAGCTAATGGGTTGATCCGAGTTTCATTTAAGTCCTAAATGATAAGATGGGAGAGACAATGACCAGATTGGGCCAACTCTGTAGAATGACTGAAATGAAATTCAAGAAAAGAAGAGAGCCGGTACAGGATATGCAGTGCTGGAGAAGTATCATACGATGCTATGAATGCAATATAGATTTATCACACACACACACACAAGTAGCAAAGGTGACTGGCAAATTACTTAATATTTCCATTTCCTCATTCATAAGCTTAAGTAGGAATCACTATAAGGATTGAAGTTAGCAGCTAATATTTGAGATTGCAAATGGATTTAACATGTTCTCATATGAATGGATTAATAGGAGTCTTTCATTTGTGTTCTAACCTCAGTAAGTTTCCTCTGAAATTCAGCTTCCATGTGAGCACGAAATTCAGCAATTTCCTTGTCAGCCTCTTCTTTGGCTTGTCTCAGTCTAGCCATTTTCGCTGGACAAAAAGAAACAGAAGCATGTAAAAATCAAGATCTGCACCAATGCAGTGACTGCTTGCATCATAAATGCAATTAGCAAAGCGTGAAAGTTTCTTCCAAGTTGTAAACATAACTTTGAGTGGTACGTATCATAACTGAAAACAAACAGCAAAGCTTCAATTTAAATTTTGAGTGGCAGCTCAAATTTTAAATTTTCCTTTAAACCATGTTATGCACATCTAAGTTGTGGTAGACCACAGGAAACATGCAAAAAAAATGGAAGCCCAACCTTTACTTGTTTGGTTGGAAGGCAAGAAAAGGAAAAGGAAACAATGAAAGGTAAGAAAGTGGAAAGACATGTCTTCCTCCCAATTTTAAAAGGATTGTAAATATGACTCTAGATAAAGAAGCGGATCCCTCTTTTCCTTGATCGGGGATATACTTCTTAAATGAAATGAGAACCTCATCTTTTCCATTCCTTCCTCCTACTCGTCTGTCCTACTCCCCCCTTTCCCACACAAATAGCATATGCAATCAAAGGGATGGCAAGTATATATAGAAAACAAGGACAGTGCTTCAATTATTGAAAGCACAGAGGGAAGAAGTGATTACCATTTCTAGCAGTATTGACAATATGCTGAGCTTCTTGCTCTGCAGCAAGCAAGAGTTGAATTCCATTCTGACCCCTGTTGGCCTCCATGCTTCCTGAAATCTCCAATGTTATACTGAAATAAAAAGACGATGAATGCACCTAAAATCAGCACCTGAAGATGCTCCTCCCAGTAAATTATCAAGCAGTCTCTTCGAATAACAAAACAAATTTTGATTTGCATTTAGACCCCATCAAAACAAACAAATACGATTGACAAATATAAGGCTCGACAAGTAAAAATTAATACAAATCCACAATCATATACAAAATAAGCAAATTGCTATAAATGACTTTTTTTAAAAGCCAAAAGACAGCATTTTCCACGAAAATAGAAAAAAATCATAAAAAATTATTCAGTGGTCATAATCCTCGAGAAGATCAGCAAGTACATGCAAAATCTAACCATTCTATAACTATCAGCTCTATAGATTGCAACCAATGCTCAAAATCCAAAATTCCCAGATTCCAATCACTACTACCCCTTCAAAAAAAACTCCTATCTGATTCACAAATCTCACTGATCTGATCCAACACATCCCCTACCCTTAACAATCAAGATCCGCACAAATGACTGGATTCAATCTCAACTACAAAGAGTAAACTAGATGCACTAGCAAACAAGCCAGCTCCTACCAACTCAAACAAAACCATAAGAACCCATTAAAAAATTTCACCTAAGAAACATCTCAAAGATTTAGATTTATCATTGAAGTTCCCTATTTTTTTTACTATTCAAAAAAATTAGATTAAGAAAAATTTGGCGACCCATAACAGTAAAAGATCCAAGCAAACGGTGCAGTGCGATCTGAGAATCTATGCAGAGACGCACCCAAAGAAGTAGCAGGAAATCTAGACACGTGAAGGGGAGGGAGGGAGTACCTGAGGACTCGGCGCTTGCTGTGTTTCTTTTTGCCCAAGAGATTTTCCAAGAGATGTGGTAGAAAGAAAACTTATTGGAGCCCAACAAATTATTTGGGTCCTAATTATATTATCTAAGGCTGTGTGTTGAAATTACAAATTTAGTCCTGTATAGCCCGTTATTGACTGACAAGGACTCTTTTTTTTTTTTTAAAAAAAAAAGGTTCTTCCCCTCACAAAAACAATAAAATAAAATAAAAGTTTTTGATTTAGAAAACAAAAATTCTAAAAAACAAATTGTTTCTATTTCACAAAGATTAATTTCTAGATCTACTGTGACCTTTTCTTTTCACTTTGTTATTGTAGCGTGAGATGAGATTTTCTTAAATAAAACAATTTTTTTAAAATGAAAATATTGGATAGAATTGTAAAATCAAATTTCAAAGAATTCAGAATATATCCCGATTTTCGGCCGAGGCCGGTTCATTTGATGAAGATGAAAATGAAAATTAAAGGCCTTATGAAGGAAAGGTGACTTTTGCGATTTATTTTCATGGTAGCCTGCTCTTTTTGTCCACTCAAGAAAGTTTATGCCCGTTTAAATTGTAGGCGTAAGATATTATAGTGTTGTTGAAAATAGTAAACGGTTTTCAACCACCCTATTTTAACTAGATTTCCATTGAGTTAATTGAAACATTAATCAAGTTAGGTTTTGATTGAATTGCATTGGATTAATTTTTTCTAAATTTTTTTTGAGACTTAAGTTAGTCTAAACGAAGGGTCATTTTATATGGGGATCAATTTATCGGTCAAGCTAAGTTTTAAAATATTTGATTTTCAGATATGATGCTTCCAATTTAATCATTACTTAAGATAATAGGTTTGAAAAGTTAATACAAATTAACATTATTATTTTTTCAATTATATTCTTCAAAGTTGTTTATTTTTTAAAATGAACTTCGTTATTTTTTTTTAGTTTTCTTTTTAATCAAGTTATCACAATCTCATGAAATGAGAGGTTTATTCGAATGACCCAAGTGTTTTTAGAAGTTATTTTTTATCTTTTTTTTTCCTTCAAGAATTCTTTTTAAAATTAAATTTTGTTAATATATATGTGTGTATGTGTTTTCCTTCTATTGGATTATCATGTTCACATAATACTACTCGTAGGTTTTGACAACCTCACTTGACTTTTTTTATATTTTTTTTTCATAGATTTTTTTTTAATTTCATCCTTCTACAGTTTGATTCCCGGTGTTTGATAATTATTAATTTTTTTAGTTATTATGTTGAGTCATTAAATTTTTTTGTTTTTTAAAACACAACGACAACGCTTTAGTATTATTTTTTTACACTACAAAGAAATTAGTTCGACTCACAACGAAGTGCAGGCCATCAATCTAGTGCAAACTATTTTTCATCCTATACCCAATTTTATTTTTTTTTTGGCCTTCATCAGCATGCCACCAATTTCACCAAGGAAATGTTGCTTGAGCACATCAAATAATTTTTTTGGATTATATCTTGGAATTGAAGGAAATTTCTTTAATTGATAAAACTAAATCAATCATTACAAGACAACACAATCTCATGTCCATTGCATGATAAAATCAGCCTAGGTGTGCTTAAAAATTGCAAAATCTGAAACCACCTACTACTTGGTGCTGTATCCATCCTGTCAACACTAGAATGCTTAACAATCCAAGTGAATGGAGGTTGGAGAAAAAGCTCGTAATCTTGGCTGAGAGAGAAAGCCTCTGACATAAGCTTCAAGATTTCTTAACATAAAAGAAGCTTTGATTTCTTCCCTTCTTAATCCCAGTTAAAGTTTCCAAACATGCTATAAGATTTCTCCTTTTCGCTAAGTTTTGATTTTGCCATGTTAAGCTGTTCTGTAAGATCCTTCTTCTCCTCTTCCCACGTTTGCCGATCTTCATCACATTTAGCTTTTACTTCCTTCAGTTCATTTTCATCAACCTACCCATAAAAACAAGAAAACCATTTAACCACAATAAATATATAAAAAAATGAATGGTCTCTGGAAATACACAAATGGGGGGGCATCTCATGCAATCCCAATCGACAATTATCAGGCTTAAAAGAAATTCTGTGATTCTAAGAATTATACTGAAAAACGAAGGTTAAAGAACTCAAGCTCCTAACCTTTTCACCAACGAAGGGCAAAAAACATCAACATTAGTGCATAAAGATTCGTTATTTGACTGTTTTAACAAGTAGAAGCAATGTTTAGGCTTAGTTTCTTCCAGATGAATGAGTTGGGTTTGATTGCCAGAAGTGTTGACATGCATTCATATATGCTTTTCACAAAAATCTGGAAGACAATGTCCGAGGAGATTGAGACCATTACCTTGTTCGTGCTGTCAGCCTGATCAAGATTTTGACCTAGACTCTTCCTCTTTATTGAATCCCACATGCAAGAAAACAAAAATGTATGGTTTGCACAAACAGCAATGGCAATTAACCCACCTGCAAAAAAAGTGTCTAATGATACAGGATATCTTAAAAGTACTTGAATCAGAAGACCAGCATAAGCTACATAGCCCGTCCATATAGCAATGGTCCCTGAGCATCTTCTCTCCAAATGAGGGTAATTTGTAACAGGCTCCTCACATAATTTATTTGTGATGGACACAACAATGTGGCATAGTTGCTTGCTAATTTCCATCAATTTGCGTGCGGTAGTGATAGGCAGACTGCTATTGCTACTGTGATCCTGAGTCAACAGAACAATCGCTGCTATCGAAAGTAATATCACCCCAGTGTAAGAAAAGATTTGTTGTAGAATGAGAAGAATCGTATAGAAAAGCAAAGCGCCGCCAAGAAGGATTGTTATCTCCATGGAAAGAACAACAGCCCCCCTGCAGACTTCAGGGGTTCTTAACCTAAATGGTGGCACCGCCATTGCGATTGGATCAATTGTTATGCTCTAAGAGAGATCTAGCGGGGGGTGATGAAATGATATTCAATGGAAATGTTCATCTGTAGGCGGTGAAAAATGATCTCACTGTAGCGTTGTTTTCTAATCTGACATAGAAATTGCAGCAATATAGGAAATTAATGAAAAAAGAACACTCATGATTTGGTGGTGAGTCCTCCTATGATTCATCCAAGGACTACACCTGTTTACTTTGGCTAATAATAAAAGTCTGAAATTACTAAATATATCAGATTAATTATAGTCAAATGATGTGGCAGGTTGCTACATAGCAAGCTAATCTGTCCATGCAATATCAGGCATGGACCTTTAGGCATGCTAGCTCGCAGAATTTTTGGCAAGAATGTCTTGGTCGGTTCTATAATCTCTCACGACTAACAATAAAAATGACATACTCACTTGTAAATAAAAAAATTCATTGGTAAGAAAGGATGTTATGCACTCTAAATTTCTCTACAAAACCAAAATTCATCAAGCTCGACAAGAAATCCACAAAATGGCGCAACTTGGGATACTCATGAAGCTGGTCTTCTTGATGGATTTCCAAATCCATAGAGCGACGTTTCTTGTGCATCATAGCACAAGCAGTATCCGGCCAGCCCCTAATAGGGTTCTGGTGACTATTCCTGCCTTCTGCCCCCCACTGAGTCCACCTGAATTTTGCTGTCAGACGTCAGGAGAAGCTTGTGAAGCAGGCGCCGGCTGAGGGGTGGCAAAATCTGCGAGGAGAAGAATAGAGCAGTTTCAAATGGATTGCCATGAGAACTGAAAACTGGAAAGCTGACATGAGTTCAAGTAATGAGGATGATAGGGTATATTTATATGTGCAGAAAGTTGAAAATGGTTCAAGAGGAAGTTTTTGCATGGAAGTTTCAAAATGAAAAATAAAACAAGTACAATGATGGCATTGAGGAAACAGATAGGGAAGAACAGAACAGGAATGATCATTGCATTTATCAGCTAAACAAACTAAAATGGAAACTTTAGATTTGCCGGCATGCATTTAACCTGGCCCAAGGCCTGATCATAGGTTGGGAGTGTTATCCCTGTCAATTAAAAAGACACATTCTGATTTGAAATTTTTTTAACAAGGTCTCCTAGTTAGCAGGTCAACTTTCACCCTTTGTTTGAAACCGACTTGGCCCAGGTTTTGAGTCACTCACCAAACCAGGTTTAATAACTCTGCTTCCAGCAGAGAATGACCAACTTTGATAAAGATTCTTATTATTCATTTCATTCTTATTATTTTTTATTTTTAGAACCGGGAATTCAATGGAGGGTATCCTTTTGTGGCTCCCCTAAATTGCCAAAATGTTATAAAACCAATACCTCAACAGCCTGTTCACAATATATAAATTTCATTTCTGGTTTACTTGTCTCCAAAATGAATAATAACGCGATACAAGAGGGCATATAGTGCCCTGAAATTGCAGCTTTTACTGATTACATTCAATTATACCATGAGTATCACTGCAAGATTATTCTCACGAGAGGAGCATCATTCTACTTTAAGGCAATTCCATACAAGTCATTGCTTGCAATTCAGTCTCAGCTATATATTGTATACACGTGAAAACAAAGACGGACTGGATTGATGAGAATCCGACGGAAGTCGAAGAGCTGACTTTGAAATTGGAACTGAATGGATTGAAAGATTATCTTCCAGAAACTCTTCAGCAAATGACTGCACCAAAATATAGAAGATGTATCAAAGATCATACAAAGTGTACAGGAAAAACATATTAAGAAGTAGAGTGGTGATCCTTCCTGTCCTGTTTAGTTGTTCAGTTAAAAATTATTAAGAAAAAAATCCAGTAAAAGTAACTCAAGTACCTTAATACCATCAAAGGTCATTTCACCATGATATAGATACTTGTCACCATTAGCCATGCAAGCTACAACCTGCACATCCAGGAATTTTTAAAGTATTTTGATTGAGGCTTAGCACACCACAACTCATTAGTTACAGGGAAAAAAGCTTGGAAGAAATGGCACAGATAGTTTTTAATTTTTTTCCTGTTCTTTTTTCTGTTTTCGAGAAAAAGAAGTGCGGGTTTAGGGTTGCTCACTCTTGGTGAACCTTCAGGCACTCCAAATTGAAAAGCAAGGTTTGCTCCAAGTCCCAAATTTGTACCATCAGTCTCCACATGGACAAATACAAGCTACAAGAAACGCAGCAAAGAACCAAAGACATATCATGTCGGTGAAATATAATTGAGAAAACTTGGAATCAATGTGGATTTGAAGATGAAAAAAACCTCTATCTTTAAAGTAACATATGTCTTGGAATTAATAACTATGACTTCACTTCGGTTCTTTTCCTTCTTTCGTTAGATTCTTGTATTATAATCTACGCTTAACATTCACAACCAACAAATTCACAACCAACAATTAACTATTTGATATATTTAATTTATGATTCGTTGTTGTTAATTTTCCAACAGATGAATGATAGGATTTTTAATGTCATGTGACTACTCCTTGAATTGAGATTTGGAACATTTGACACAAACCAAGCCATGGCAGTTTATCCAATCTTCCAGTTATGCAGGAAAAACCTTAATGTTTTTTTGTTCAACTTTTATGTTAGTGTATCCCAGATTAGACAAGCGCGGTGCAGTTTTCACCGAACTGAGTTATAGAATACAACAAGATAATCCAATTACCAGGTGCTCTTAGCAGAAGCATATAGAAAATAAAATGACCACCTTGTTTCTGAAAGCTTTTGCTGCCTCTTCAAATGTGGATATCAGCTCCAACGAATATTTTGTTGAAAATAGCCACAGCTGAGTGAACAAATAGACATGTTAACTAATCATGAAGTTCTATCGTCAGGAAAATAGACTTAAGGACTTGCCTGTTTCATAGGATTGCCTAAAATACGTGAAGCATCGTCTACCGTAAAAGTGATCACCGAAGGAGCGTTGTTTGTGGATACAGAGTCAGATATCTCTGATTTGGTGAATTGAAAGCTGTTAGTGGATACAAAGTCAGATATTTCTGATTCGGTGAATTGACCGTCTGCAGAAAGAAGAGTAGAATCGATCATTAAAGGTCAAATAACTTGTATTACTTGGAATTTCTCCGAACTATTGACTCGCAAAGTGATGAAACTAACCAAAACCAACATGGCTACGATTTGCAGCCTCCCATTTCAGAATGACTAAAGCAGGAGGTTTGATTTGTGGGTCAATGCGAAACAGCCTTGCAACATCAACATTATCAGTTTGATAGAAATTGATATCGGCATGCAGTCTGGAAGCAGCAGTAAGCTCCTTGGTATCTGAACCCTGCCAGTTTTTTAGGAAAGATTTAACTGGTGAGAAGATGAGAAATATTTGCACTTTTCCACCATAAATATTTATCAAGTACAAAAATTTTAAGTTCATATGGAATCGATCAATCTGAGTGCAGTGATTATGAGCTCCTTAAATTTTATCAACTGGTATGGTAGTGAGTTGGACAGATTACATCGTGAAAATAGAAATTGAAAAATATTATTCATTAGATGGAAGTGAAAATATTACCAAGCAGGGACTAAATACCTCTAAAGTGTCAAGGAATCCCATTACGATCACAGAATTAGTCCTCAATATCCTATTAGCCTCCTCTGTTGTTGATACAGTTTGAACAACCAGGCCATTTTTCTGCCTCATCCAAGTTGCAATAGCATCTCTACATGAAATAAAATTAAAATTAAAACAAAAAACAAAAGAAGACATCGCAATAAAAAAAAAATGAAACAGAACGTCCCAAATTTTCACATCTGTCAGAAATTAAAGAACCAAAAAGGCTAGCCGATAAAGCATTGATAGTTATACTAGGTCAAGCCAAAGGTTCTGCAAATTAAAGTCGTAGATTTGAACCCTCCAAATATATGCAAAAAAAGAAAAAGAAAAAATGGATCTCACCTGGTCCTTTCACCATAATAGCTACCCTTTTGAATTCCACCAGCAAATAAAAGCAGAGAAGGATACCCCTGAATTTTATACTTCCTTCCCAGCCCCATTTCTACTGTAGCATCAACTTTTGCAAGCACGGCCTCACCTTTCAGTAGGGTAGCAGCAGCAGAGTATTCTGGTGCCAACTTACGACTCCAATGGCACCATGATGCATAGAACTCCACCATCACATACGGATTTGTAGCAATGAAATCACCGAAGTTCTTCTCTGTGAGCACCACCACATCCTTCTCATCAACCACTTGATTCACTGGCCGAGAGTTAATCCCTTGATTCTCAAGACCCTCATCATAATAGACATCCTTGTGGGTTTTGCTTTCAAAGATGAAGGTGTCTTCCTGGTGTTTAAAGAATGAAAGAAGTCGTGGAAGTGATGATGGAAGATGGGAGACAGGCGAAGACCATAAGATGGTGAAGAGAAGAAGGATTGAAGTGAAGAGAAAGAGAGAGATTCTTGCAGCTCTTGACATTGCTGATGAGAAATACACACAGAAGGAAATGATGAGGGGAGAGTCGTCTTATCTTGACGGGAGCAGGAACGAGAAGGCGTTGACCCAAAATAGTTGTTGATTTTTAAAGTTTATTTTTTTATATTAATAAATTAAAATAATAAAAAACTTAAGCAGCTCTTGACAATGCTGATGAGAAATACACACAAAAAAAAATTGATGAGGTGAGAGTTGTTTATAGTGTAACCCAAAATAGTTGTTGATTTTTAAAGTTTATTTTGTTTGTAAATATATTAAGATAATATTATTTTATTTTTTAAAATTTATTTTTGATATTAATATATTAAAATAATAAAAGAATTAAGCAGCTCTTGACGTTGTTAATGAGAAATACACACAAAAAAAAAAAAAATGAAGAGGTGAGAGTTGTCTATAGTGTATTTTGACGGGAGCAGGAATGAGAAGCGTTGACCCAAAATAGTTGTTGATTTTTAAAGTTTATTTTTTTTATAAATATATTAAGATAAAATTATTTTATTTTTTAAAATTTATATTTGATATTAATAAATTAAAATAATAAAAAATTTAAAAATGTTTTTCAAAAACAAAAACAATAGTAATAATTCATTAAATGAATTATTTTTTTTTGTAGGGAAGGTGTGAGAATAATATTTGAATTCTTGTATTTTCTTAGCGAGTTACAAAATAAATTGTAGTGAGCGCTGCGCGAGCTGTTATAATTCTACCATTATTTTGTAACAATTAATTATATAATAAAATTGTATTTCTAATTAAATCGTTAATATATGTCATTTCAAATTCTAAGAGTGATATTAGAACTGCACTAAGCTTAATAAAAAAGAAAATAATAAAAGACTTCAGCTTTTTACATGAACTACGATGACTGTCATTTGAGTGGTTATAGTCCGTCTTATATTTAAACATAGTCCGATAATGTACGATAACTTGCCACTTCGTTGATATAAAACTTAATCTGAGCTGGAATTTATATTAAATAAAATGGGGATTGATTTAGTTAATCTAATTAAGGTAAAATTTAATTTAATTTTTAAAAAAATTATAACCATGATGTTTTTTTTTAAACAAATATTAAAACAATACTATTTTTTAATTGAGCTAAATTGATCTATTCAATCCGTGACATAACATATGCTTGATGAAAAAATTATTAATAGTTTGATCGTTATTTTTTATGAAGACTAGCTTTGGAAACATAACCAAAACATAGAGTAAAAAGTATTTGAGTGGTTATAGTGTGGGCAAATTTGATCACAAAACTAAACGTAAGACATGGTAGACGACAAATTTGCAATAGATTAATAGTTTATCTTTGAAAACTAGCTCTGTAAACATAAACAAAATACACAGTAATAAGTAATCATATCCTGTTCACTTGTTTTTCAACAATGAATTAATGGGGTTTTACTTAATAGAGGGCATATAACGGCCTGCAAAGGCAGACTCTTACAGATTCTCACAGAAGGAGCACCATTCTTTTGCATGGCAGCAATGGCATGTATACACGTTACTGCTTACAATTCAGTTTTAACCATGCTACGCATTTGGAATCAAAGATGATGAGAGTTTACGAGAATCTGATGAATGTCGAAGATCTTTCTTTCAAGTTTGGAAGAACTGGTTGAATCGAAAGCTTTATCTTCCAGAAATTCTTCAGCAAATGACTGCGCCATTATATAGTAGATGTATTAAAGATCTTCCGAAGTGTAAGGAAAAAACAAAGAGAAGCTACAGCAAACCCACCAATTATATAGTTTTCGCTTGTGAGGATTGAGAACTCGAATTGAGGTACCATTTTACACTGCTGCAAAAGCTGCTGTAGAATATATAGCTTCAGTATCAACAACAACCACTTCTCAGGAAAAAAAAAATATAAAAAAAATCATATCTGGGTTGTCTGTGCTTCAAGTTTTGTCCTGTGATGGTGTATAGTTATTGTTACAGAATATTGAAGTACAAAAAAATAGTATTACCTTCCCTTTGAAATGGTCTGCTGCCTCCATAAACGGGGTCAGCACCTGATTTGTATATATATATTTGATAAGTTAAGTTATGTTTTTTTTTTTGTTTTTTTTTTTAATATTTGATTGATTTGAAATTAGATTTTATAATTTTTTTTGTTTTGTTTTTTATAAAGTTATTCATGTTTTATTGCTCGAGTCACGTGTTTGGTGAGTTAACCCAGGTTAATTCAAGATATTTTTTTTAATATTTTTAATTTTATCATTCAATATTGAGATTACTTATCCCGAGTCGCGGGTTAACTAGAGTTTATTTTTATCTTTTTTTTTTAGTTTATTTTTTTCTCAATTTAATCCTTTAATATTTGTTTGATTTGAAATTAGACCTTCTTCTTTTTTTCTATGGTGTTATTTCGATCTCATTACTCGGGTCATGAGTTTGATTGGTTATCCTGAGTTGACTAGATATTTTTTTTAATTTTATCTTTCAACATTAGATTAATTGAGATTTTAACATCATAATTTGTTTTATTCTACTTTCTATAGAGTACAGTCGCAAGACCTGAGTTATAATTTTGATAGGTTAACCTGAGTTGACTTGAGTCATTTGTTTTCTAGTCTCTCTTTTCAATTGAATTTTTTTTTTTTAATTTAATCCTCCGACATCAATTTAATTGAGAATTGACTTTCATATTTGATTTTAATTTATGAAGTTATTTTAGTTTTATAATTTGAGCCAATAATTTGACAGATTAACCTAAATTAATCAACTATATTTTTGTCTTATTATTTTTTATGATTATTTTGAGTTAAACTATGTTTTTAATTATTTTACTATTAGATTAACTAAATTACATTAACTCTACTCTTATATAATTTATTTATTTTTACTTGGAAATACATTAGTAATATCTAAAAAACAATTTATATTAAAAAAATTATTAACAAAGCAATGATCTAAGTATATTCTGATTACAAAAGTAAATATGACAAAGTTGATTAGTGAAACTTATTTTAAACTTGGGGTAACATTAATAAAAAAAAAATTATCATCAATTAAAAAATCATAAATAATAATAAAAGGAAACTTTAAAAATCACAAGAAAATACAAATTTTAGAGCAACGTCCCATTCCTTTATTAATTCCGTCACCTACCATATTAAAAATCACAGGTTGCCCAGTGCCATAATCCTCTGGTCACAGGTTTACTGGTCATTATCTTTATAATTTCAGAGATTAGTTCAAGTGCACCTAAACTGGTACAGATACTCTCGAATACCAAAAAACAAAAATAACAGGTTGCCCGTTGGCTGGTACATGTTATTATCCATGACTGCACCGGCTAAAATATTACCACATTAAATTATCTGAAAGAAGATTTTCCTACCAGTAATAAAGAACATATCACGCGCCACCATCACTGGCAGCAGCGCGAGCCACAACCCCATCCTTATAGCGTTCAGCACGGTTTTGGAGCCACTCGACCATATCCCCAAACACCAAATTCACATTCTCCTCGGGCTCACCGATCAACTGATGCCACATCCCAGAATACAACTTCAATGTCTTATCAGCACTCGCAGCGCGTTCATACAACTCCTTGGCGCTCGCAGGGTCGCACACCACGTCATCACCACCATGCACAACCAACAAAGGCACATCCACCTCCTCAAACCTCCCTTGAAGTTCCTTACACACTCTCATAAGCTCGTATGCCGTGGCCGCGCGTGGCCTCATTGTCACCCTCTTCGGGCTCGCACACCCCAACTTCCGCTTCCACTCCTCCTTGAACGACAACTCGGGAATCGACCCGCGAGTGGGAATCACGCTCCAAGTGGGTACCACCGCCGCGACTACGAAAAGAAAGTGCTCCAACGGCCACGGTGGCTTGAGCTTGGCACTAATTCCGCACATAGCCCCATTCAAAATCAACCCATCCCACGCGCCTCTCTGACGGAGCGTAACGTACAAAGCTATCGCCCCACCCAGGGATTCCGAGTACAGAAAAGCCGGCAAATTGGGCGCGTGAGTCTCGCGAAAAGTCTTAAAATACCGCATGCAATCTTCCACAACTGGGTTGATATCTGGGATGTGATATATCAAGTTGTCAAGCCCATCAGAGAAGCCATGGCCTTGGTGATCAATAGCGCAAACAACGAACCCATGTTTAGCAAAGAGAATTGAAGTTAATTGGACGAACCAGCTGGATTCACCGGTGAAGCCATGGACAACGGCTACGCAGCCGATAGTTTTCGTCGGGGGAAGTGGGGTCCACCATTGAGTGAAGAGCTTGAGACCCCGGGAGTTAGTGATGTATTCGGAATTGTGGGTGACTTGGTGTTTGGCGTAGAATTCAGAGGGGGAAAGGGTCCCGAATGGGCTTTGATCGTTGGCTTCTGCCACTGGATGCTGCACCATTTTTTTATTTTTCTTTGGTCTGTTGGGGGGTGAGGGTGTCAGAGGGGAGGAGTGTGAAGTGAGTGAGCGAGGGGAGGAGGGGATTATTGAAAGTGTGATTATGGATTTTATCGAGAGTTTGGGTTTGGGATATATATATATATATATATATATATATATATATATATATATATATATATATTAATTAATATGAGTGTTTCAACCAACTTATGATTGGTTTAAAGAGGTGGGGATCCAGTGATTTTGGAGCATGGTGTGCTTGCATGCAGATGAGAAGAAACCAATAATAATTATTGGGCAAACTCTAAAAAAAAAAAACTATTGGGTTGGAATTAATTTTATACTTAAATAATTTTGGTTTCTCGGTTGGATTTTTTTAAAAAAAATTGTTTGATAGATAAAATGAAAAGTAATTCCACAATGATGGCTTATTTTTTATAAACCAAAAATAATTATTGAGCAAAGACATTTGAGCACAAAAAAATCAATTATAAAATTAAATTGGTTATTGGTTATTTATTAAAGTCCACTTTAAATAAAAAGACAAATACAAACATAAAACATAAAATTAAATTTATTACCCATCAAAAATGTAAGAATTCCACATAAGATTTCTTTATCCTCTTTTTTATGTATTACTTTCTTCAAAGTGAATATCATGAAATAAAATATTGTTAATTATTCTCTCAGCATTGAAAAACCACACATTATATTAAATGATAAAATTATAAATTTTACATGTATGCCATGTTAATATTAAATAATGTATATATTATATTGAATTTTAAAAAATATAATTATTGTACATACATATACATATGATGTGAAGACATTTATCTTAGTTTGTATTTTGTATTTTGATCAAATTTTTGTGTTGGATTTAATAATATTTATAAATAACTATTTTTAAAAACTCATTAAATAAAATCGTTTCGAGTTAAATCGTCGTATATCTACACCGAAAACCAACCACCATGAGTGATTAATGTATATTTTCTTCTCTTTTTTTTGTACTTTTTTTTCTTTCTGGCGTATGATTGGTCAAAGATAGTGTATGTACCCGATTTTTCTTATTGAATGGAAAGGCGGTATCTCACGAAGACACGAACATAGTAAAAAGATTTATCTCACGAAGACTCAAATATTTAGGCAGGCAGATCACCTAATTCCTTTCGCAGCAAAAATAAAAAAACGCGCGCGCGCAAGACAAGACAAGGGGTTATTTCTGATATTTCGTAACCCGTGGATGTATGCAAAAGCTTTTTCTCGGGCACAAAAAAAAAAAAACAAGAAAATTTGTAGTTTTTAATGGACGTAATTTTTTAAGGAAAAAGAGTTACACAATTGGGAAGGTCGTGCAAACTAATTTTCTAATAATTTAATTTTTTAAAAAAAAAAATTAAAAAAATTTGTGTGTTTTAAATAGTTTTAATACGCTGATGTCAAAAATAATTTTTTAAAAATAAACAAATAATATTATTTTAATGCTTTTCAGATGAAAAACACTTTAAAAAACAACTGCAACTACATTCTCAAACAGGCAATACTAATCTCCGCATATATTTGTGTTAAAAAAAAAGCTTCTCAAGTTCTCATGCTATTAAGGCCCGTTTGGTAATGCAGCTGGACCTGAGGTGAAAGCAAACCGCAATTTAAAAGTGTTTGGTTATGTTTTAAACGTAGGTTGAAATTGGTGGGACCTATCACCACTTGTGGCTGAACCTGTGGCTACCAAAAAGTTGGATGCACCTGCTGCTAACCAACAACAACCTCAACTTTTGTCATCCACCGACCTCTCCACTCTTTAAAAAAAAAAGTTGTTGGATAATAATTACTATCATTCTCCCAGCAAATCAATTCAAATGCTTGCTCATTCATTGTCAAAAAATTCAATGAAGCACTCGTTTCTTCCCACCTAGCAGATCCCTCCTCCCTCTTAGAAGTTTTTCCCTTTTGTTTTTCTACCCGCCTTGCCAAGCTCCTAATCTTGTGAGGTTGTTGCAAAATTTAATTGCAGTCATTTCTTCTCACCGTGTTTATCCCTCCTCCCTCTCACACAAAAAAAAAAAATAAAATTGAGCTCACAAACACTACAAAAAAGTTCTCTCCTCTACTGCAAAAAATAATTTTCTCTTTTGTTTTTCTATCTAAAATGCCTTGCCAAGCGCCTGATGTTGTAGATCCGGTTAATATAAAGGATGTATATATGTTTAGGTGTTGTGTATTGTTTTGGGTTACAATATTATGAATATACTGTGCAGTGAAGATGGTGAATTAAGCACAATAATGTTTTTGCACGAATAACGATATAGAACAAAAATAGGTTAATTAACCATCTGTTTGTTTTTTAAAAAAAAATTGCATTGCCGTGTAGACAATACCAATTAGCAAAATTTGATGTAGTGTTAATTCGAACACTGTTGTTGCCATTTGAGTCCAAATCTGTGCAAAAATCAAATTACAAAATTTTATTCTTAAAAAAATTTTCAATATTTTTGGGAACGCATTGCACTGTATAAACAGTTACCAAACACATTAAACTATTTTTTGTTCAACCTCAATTTCAACTACAGTTTTAACCAAATATATATTTTTCCAAACTAATCTTAATTAAAAGTGATTTTTATAAAACAACTTTTTTTAAATCACAATTATAACCTCAATACCAAAAACACTCTAAGGGTTAAAACTGAATATCCCCTCCCTCCCTCCCTCCCTCCCCCCCTTTTATTTTTGTTGATATAGATGATAATTAAAATAAATTATTTTTGGAATTATTATATATTTTTAGATCATTTTGATGTACTAATATAAAAATTAATTTTAAAAAAATAAAAAAACACTTTAAAAAATAACATTCATTATAATTTTAAACATCACTCTTAACTCAAATGAGCCACCTTATAATTATAAAGTAAATGTTTAATGGATTGAAATTGTGATAATTTCTGTTTTTTAAAATATTTTTTATTAAAAGAATATTAAATTATTATTTTTTTAAGTATTTTAATGATTTTAATATGCTGATATTAAAAAAAATTATTTTAATATATTTTTAATTAAAAAATATTTTTAAAAAGCACATTATTAAACACACTAAATGCTCAGTATTTTTTATTTTTTGAGAGTGATACAATACTTTTAGTATTTAAAAGCTATGAGAAGTTGGTGTGGTATGTAAGGGATTCAAGGCGATCAAAGTATTGATTAATTATTTTCAAAAAGAGGCGGACTAATTGTTTATTTTGGAAAAAACACAGGAACTAATTTGTATTTTAAAAAATTAAAATAAAATTATTAAATAAACTTTTTAAACACAAAAATAAAAACACTCAAATTATAACTCCTACATTAATGCTGGCGGTGGCAGCGCAACCAACCCGTCTTGAATTTCAAGGCGAGTGTCGGTTGCCTTTCATTGTGGAAAAGTCTGGTTATTGTGGAATGTGGATCTGCTCAGGTATAGTTATGGATTGGATGGTTTCAAAATGCGATAATTTATTTATATTCCAAAACTGAGCTCAGAGTGATTGGTTTATCTGATAAATGATTATATCCCTCGCATGAAAATTAAGATGCCAATGAGTAACCCCAAGCAAGACATATATATATATATATATATATATTATTCATTATTTATCAACAAATAATATAAATATTCTACATATATATTTATAAAATATAAATATATATCAAGTTAGGTTTATATTAGATTTACCAATATTTATATTCTATTTATTATGCTAAGTTAACTATTAAAAAAATCTATATATTTCAATGTTTTTAAACCTGGCCTGGTGGTCAACCCGGCCCAAGATCCAGGTTACGAGTTTTGACCGGGTTGTCGGATTAATCCCAATTTTTTTTATAAATCAAAACAATGTCATTTTAATAAAAAAATAAAAAAATAGTTAACATGTTGCAACTGAGTTTTTAACTGAGTCTTACCAGGTTAACCTGCCAGGTTTTTAACTACCCTTATTTTTTCATAAACTCGGTCTTGTTCCAGCCCTAGATCAATCGAGTTCCGAATCGACCCGCTAGACCATGTTTTAAAACTATGATCTATTCAGGTCAATTCATATTGGTATCCGTCAATTTCATATTAAATTTTCAAGTTCATTTGAAAATATTGGTCAACCCGTGTTTTAAAAAAAAAATTTTTTTTACTAAAAGTTAATTTTTTTATATGTTTTGGATCATTTTGATGTGTTGTTTTTAAAAATAAAATTAAAAAAACAAAAAAAATCATGATTTTAATTAATTTAATATAAAAAACACTTTAAAAAACAATCATAATTATACTTTGAAATAACCTGACCACTAATGAAAATGGAAGCAACAATGATATCCAGCCGAACATCTCACTTCTTTTATGTGAACGTGAAAGGAGAAATTATTGATTGGAGAATACCTATAATTTCTCTTGTTGTTGTTATTATTATTATTATTATTATTATTATTAGAGGGACATAATCCACTACATCACTCTTAAACTTAGCCGATAATTACAAGATATGAGTATAAAAAACGAATAGAACATGATGTATGGATCCATTACACATACATCATTTATCCATTACTAGTTACATGAGCAGCGTTCCATTACTTATCAGATACTTTTATTTTATATAAAAAAATTACACATACAAGTTTTCTCAACGCATTTTAGTAGTTAAAAAATCTAACTTCAAATCTTTTTTTTTTTAAATTATAACATGTTATCTAATTTGCCCAAATTCCAAGTCAGAGAATCGAGGTTTATTTATTTTATTTTTACTAAAAAGACTATTTTCAACCCATTTTTGATTAAAAAACACCTATAAAATACCGTAGTAACTATGATAAACCTATACTTGGCCTTAAAAAACTCAGAAAACCGCCATAAAAAAATAAATCAATCAAATCTATAAATCAACTCTAGCTCATATTTGTTTTTCACGCACTGTAAAGGTAAAAAGTAAATAATATGAATTCCTTTCGTTAAATGAAATTATTTAACACAAATATCATCTATTTTGATGGTCTAAATCGATATCAACGATACTTTTTTTTCTTCTGCCAGAATCCAATGACCTCTCTCTTATTTCCAACCAGGAACTAAAAAATCACAAAAATAAACTTTGGTACTAAAAATGAATTGAAAAAAATACTGACACTACAATTATATAATTTGCGTGATTTTTAAAATTTAAAAACCAAAGTGTATCTTTTACAAAACCTATGGCCTGCCATCCATATTTAACATCTTTTTCATTTCAATCTTTTTTTTTTCAATCCTATATTTTCATAAGAAATAAAAATTAATTGATTTTTAATTAGAACTAAATCACCGAAAAAAAATTTAAAAACCAAATTAAAAAAATATAAAATTTTACATAATCCATCTACAATAACATAAGAGAATAATAGGCAATTATTAGTCCAGTTTATGCATGAGTTGCTATACTAAATCTATACAACAATGTTATCTAACTTAGAGTAGAGGACTTTCCACACAACCTAACCATAGCGTGTCTGAATGAGCAACCTTGTTAGTTTATAACGAACTAATGATAGGAAATTGGATGACTACCTGGGTTTTCTGATCTTGAAAAAAATGCACTGTTGTCTCCAGAACAGTACCGATTCTGTTGTGCCATCTGTATTAAGAACCACCCAATCACTGCAAGACCGCTCTCCCATTGTAAAATCATCTCTTCTCATTCAATCTCAATCGCTATATCTCCCTCTCTCTCTCAAGTGAGAGCTCTTCCATCCTGCCATTCATCAGCTTTAAGCTTGAGGTTTGATAAGATCGAGGTGTATTTCACCGTACCAAACTGCTTATGGAAAGAGATTATTTTAAGAATTGTTTGATCCAAAGAAAGGCGAGGGAGAGTGGGGAGGCTGGAGGTTTTCTTGGTTGCACAAATATTCGATCGTAGTTAGAAGACAACTACAGTCTACAGATGATAATTTTAATAAATGTTTCCCCTCCACCCAGTAACTTGTGCAAAATGAACTAAACAGCAAAATCTCCAGATAGAAACATTAAGCATATTGCATACTCTCAACGGCATGATATCAGTTTTGATCACAAATCACTTCATTTCCTATTAAGAATAAAGTCTAGTAACACTAGCAAAACATTAACAGCTAAACTGTACAATTCCTGTCCCACCTTCTGAAATATTATCTTCAAAAAGCAGATTCAGTGACCTAACCCCTTCCATAACAGCTTCATTCCTCGTCTTGATCAACACAGGCTGAAAGAGAAAGAATTAATGTCAAATGGAAGTCTTTCTAGTCATAGAACTAGCGCAGTTACTGTCATTTTCCACAGTCCTTATGGCAAATAATGAATTCAGAAACCAGAACCCTGTGTTCAATTTATCAGACATGCTGCCGGTTTGGTACTGCTGCAAAAACATGAAAGTCATACTTTTTGATGTGGTGCAACCGTGCACCTGCGGTTGTGCTGCAATCTTAAATGAAGCCTAGTAGAATCCATTCATTTCAAGAAATATCCATGCCTCAATGAAGAGTTAAGTATACACCCATAGTCCTTTTTAAAGATCACATACGAGACAGACACGTGGATACCACCCCGACAAAATTAGTTCTCCTGTCTCTAAAAAGCAAATAATTTATTTAAGATATATATAAGCACTATCAGGAAAATGGAAAATCCACAAGTGCTGTAGCAAAGGGGCAAGATCTTTCAAAGAAACAGGAATTGTCCAAGATACAAGCAACAACCCAGACAGGTACCAACAAAGAACTTGATGAAAAGTTTATCAGAAAGAACAAGTTATTTAAGTATGATCAAGCGTCCAAGAAAGGTTGGAAGGGTATGCTATCGTTATTCATCACTTCACTGCCAATACAAAACCTTGATTGGATCATCACTCTTAAAACCACTTGCTTTCTCTGTAGTCCCTCGCAATCACTCCAGTATATTGCATCTTATTATCCACAACTTAAAAACACAAAATCCACCTTAAAACCTCCAAATTGAATGCTATCAGTGAGATATTAGTAATTGCCAAACTGAAATAAATGCCAGAAATCTGTTAAAAAGCCCAAGGGGGTGGGATGAGACAACCAGCTCAACCGCATCATTTCCAGTTGCAAGAGTTTTCCCCTCATGCTATTGATTTATACTCCTAATCCAGTCATCCATAAGAAAATGTAAAGTATATCGTTGCCCTTCAAATGCCTCGGTGTTGTTTTATTAGCAACACATACTTAGCTAATCAGAAACAACCCCCAAGCTCATTTTTTATTGGAGAAAAAACCTCGACCCCTTCAAGCATTGAGCTCATTTCCCGGAATAATATGAGCCAAATGAATCCTGCTAGTTTGTAGATCAGCTCGCAAAGTACTCTAGCCAAACAATAGAGTAGCCACAGGTGATTGATCTTTCCATCTTCATACATAACCCAATCATAATGCCACAATTAATTCTTCGGAAACATTCATTTTGATTTCTCTTAAAAGTGCTCTAGCCCAAAAATAGAGTAGCCACAGGTGCTTGATCTTTGCAGCTTCACACATCACCCAATAATAACGTCACAGTTCACAATTAATTGTTGGAAAATCTTCGCCTTTGATTTCTCTGAGCTTCCTAGGAGATTTTCCAAATGAAACTACATATCACCCAACACCTCATCATATTGACGATATCATCATAGGGAAACGATTAATCCCTAAGCTATTCTAAATCCCATTCGGTCAAACAGTGGTTAAGTGGGTTATGCCAATAGTTTCAAGATTCAATAGAAAATCCTATATTTTAACAGGCTATCACAATTAATTGAGGTGCTCATACAATACAAATCCTAAAACCATCTCTGACTTTATGCATGTATAATCTTACTTGCTAGGAAAACAATTAAACAATCATTCATGAGTCTAGGATTAATCTAAGCACACTAACTCGACTCCAAGAACTCAACAAGTGGCTCTACACCGCCAAGTAGTCTAATTATTCAAACCATCGCTTTCAATATCGCATGGAGTATATCAAAGGAACACTCAAATCCTCAAACTTAAGTTCCAACGAATCGCCCAGAAGCAATGAAGTGGTTCTGAGAATCAAACTCCACAAATTAAGCTCAAAAATAAACAAAAACCCAGATAAACAAACACCAATCCAAACACGAGCCCTCAAAACACACACACACACACACACACACACACAAGATACACTAAAAAGGGCAAACAGATTAAAACTTTACCTCCAAAACAGAAGCAACAGTAGCAACAACTGATGACCATGAGAATCTCTCTGCAAATCAAAACAGCTTTAGAATTGTTTGCTGGTTTGTGCTGGTTTCTGCTGTTCTCACCAGCATCATCCAAGAGTCTTTGCTGGTTGCTGTTGTCGTTGGCTTCTTGAGACTGCCGCTTCTTTTCACTATTCATTCTCTGAAGATTCCAGTCATATTTTTTCAAATATGAAATCTTGAATGACTCCCTTATCCTCATCGTAGGCCATAGATGCATCTTTCTTTTATTATTTGAACTTTGAAGGGGGCGCAAGAAAAACGTAGGCTTGTGTTTTTTTTGGTTTGACAGGCAGATGCATCTATGGCAAACGGCACTGCCACGATGACGTTTTTAGTCACTGTAGTTTTCAAAACAAATCAATTAATCCTTCTATTGTCAAAAACTAATTAACTAGTCCAAACATTTTAAAAATCTGGTAATAACATAAGTCTTTTGGGGAGTTCGATGTTGAAGTGTCGATGAGGTGTCCTTACTGCGATGCTTTATTTTCTGCTCAAATTCCCCTGTAAATTCATTAGTGTCCACCATCATCTTTCTTGTCTCTCCACGTCCACCTATCCTCTCTTTCTCCCTCTAGTAACACTGTGATAACCATCTTCTGCCTTTCTCCATTGCTCTCTCCTTTCCGTCCCCTTCCCCGTCTCTGTCTCGTCCTTTCTCACCTTCCCTTCGCTTCTCTCACCTCCTCTCTCCTTCCCTTTCAATTCCCTCTCTCTCGTCCTACCTCTCTTTTCTCTACCAACACAACAATCATCGCTTCTTACTTCCACATCTCTTACCCCCGCCTCTTTTCCTTCTTCTCGTATCTTTTCTCTTCCCATTCCCTATCTCTCCTCCTTTTTCCCTCTACCTCTCCCTCCTTCCTCCATTTCTTAAAATGTATTTTACGTATTATATGTAAATTTGACAGAGCTGTCAAGCACTTAATAGTCTAAGACTAATTAATTAGTTTTTAAAACTAGAAGGATTATTTGATTCGTTTTGAAAACTACAGTGACCAATTTATAATTCACTCGCTTAAAGCCTATGCACATACACAGAAAAGGCCTATCTGCCTCTTAAACCCCAATTCTAAAACCCTTTTCACCCTGCTGTCTCTCTGCAATCTAATAGATTAAACAAACGATACTATATCTACTGTTTCAGACACCCTGAAGCTGCTTGTGTTCCTCAGTAAAGCCTGCTTGGTGTCTCTATACTGCGGATTCCTCTTCGCAAACTTGCCCGGTCAGTCACTGCTCATTTCCACTCACATATATGTTAAGTTTTCTTGTTGAAGGAATCGAAATGGAGCAGTTTTTTGTTGATTTCACATATTTGGGTCTGGTTGCAAGTAGGTGATTTAATTGTGTGATTGACATATTTGGTGGGCGAGTTGTGGCTTTTAACTGCTATTGTGTCAGTTTATTTTCTATTACTTTGTGATTATACAAGAAAGGAGTCTAAAGTTGCCAAATTACATAACTGTGTTTCAGTATAATTTGAAAATAGACATAAATTTGTAAACATGGAAGGGAAACAAGCAGTATTGGGTTGCTTTACCGTTACCTTGGTTCATATATTTTGCAGACAAATATCAAATTAGTTGACTTTTCCTAGGATGGTTGCAATGCCTTTATATCTTAGAGGAAATCTTGCACCTATGTTATGTAAGTGGAACCAGTTTCTGATAATTCGGACAGGGTCTGATACCAAAGCTTGATAATTGCATCATATTTTGTAGAGTTAACATAATTTGCTACATAAAATGGTCTGGTTAATTTCTTATGTTTACATAGAGATTTAATTAGATGATATGATGTATATTGTAATTTTGATTATCTGCCTAATATTTTTGTTCATTTCTTCGGTCTTACTGCTATTTTTTTGTTTGAAAGTGAAGAACTTGTATCGTGTTTCCATGTCATTTTTCAACTTTCATTTCACAAAAGCAAATATAATTGTAGTATAGTTCTTTTTATGGTCGTTATTAGCAACAGAAGAAACTACTCTAGCCAGGTTTTTTTGGATCCATCTGGTGAAGGGCACCCTGCCAATACTCAAATCTATAATCATTCCCAAGGTTGTTAAAATCGCGATTTTAGAACGAAACGGAAAGCCCTTCACAAAATCGGATCGTAAAAACGGATCGTAAAATCGTAAGGAATTTTGAAATATATTAAAAAAAATTCATGTTTCAAATAAAAATTCATAGATAGTTCAAGCACATTAAAAAACATGTTTCAAATAAAACTTCATACATATTTCAAGCCTTCAAATAAAAATTCATATATAGTTCAAGCATCTTAAAATACAGGATTTAAATAAAAGTCATACCGTTAGAAGCGAGGACAGAAGCAAAAGACCGAAGCTGAAGCAGAAACCGAAGCTGAAGCAGAGACCGAAGGTGAAGCGAGGACAGAGTCTTCTGACTTCTGTATTTGTTAAGACCGAAGGTGACCCAAGGCTGTGCAGCAATTATATTGGGGGGGGGGGAGCAATTATAATATTGGGGGGAGCAATTATATTGGGTGCCTTTAGAAATTATATTGAAATCGTAAAATCGGTCATGATATCGCGATTTTGCGCGATATCATCTGATTTTTGCGATTTTACCCGATTTCAACCCGATTTTACCCATTTTTTATTTTTCCAACCGATTCAACCCGTAATGCATGTTTTGACTCGTAAAATCGTACGATTTTACGAGTCAAAACGCGATTTTGACAACCTTTATCATTCCCATTCAAGAAATTCAAGCAGCCCTTATACATCAATTTTTTCAATCCAGTTGTGTTTAGCACGGGTTAAAAAAATGGTAAGATCAAAGAAAGTTTCAGTGGGGCAATTGGTTTTTGGCGTCACAGGAGAGTCCAGCTCTGGTTAGAGAAACTTGGTGCAAAAGAACCATTTCAAGGTTGTCAAAACATGCATTACGGGTTGAATCGGTTGGAAAAATCGAAAATGGGTAAAATCGGGTTGAAATCGGGTAAAATCGCAAAAATCGGATGATATCGCGCAAAATCGCGATATCATGACCGATTTTACGATTTCAATATAATTTCTAAAGGTGGCACCCAATATAATTGCTCCCCCCCAATATTATAATTGCTCTGGCCCCCCCTCCCCCAATATAATTGCCCCCCCCCCCCCAATATAATTGCTGCACAGCCTTGGGTCACCTTCGGTCTTAACAAATACAGAAGTCAGAAGACTCTGTCCTCGCTTCAGCTTCAGTCTCTGCTTCACCTTCGATCTCTGCTTCAGCTTCGGTCTTTTGCTTCTGTCCTCGCTTCTAACGGTATGACTTTTATTTAAATCTTGTATTTTAAGATGCTTGAACTATATATGAATTTTTATTTGAAGGCTTGAAATATGTATGGAGTTTTATTTGAAACATGTTTTTTAATGTGCTTGAACTATGTATGAATTTTTATTTGAAACATGAATTTTTTTAAATGTATTTCAAAATTCCTTAAGATTTTACGATCCGATTTTGTGAAGGGCTTTTCATTTTGTTCTAAAATCATGATTTTAACAACCTTGAACCATTTTATGGTAACATGGCTATCTGTTGGACCAATGCCAAAGAAGAGGAAGCACTTGAAAGATATAAGTTGATTACAGGAAATATAGTTTTGTTTCCCAAGTTTCAGGTCCACGGTAAAAACAGCTTGTAGATGATTGGCTTGCAGCTTTCATCTGATGGGCTAGTTGACAAGTGTTCTGGGTTGAATTCCAGAGGAGTGTTGGAAATAAAGTGTCCATTTTTTAAAGGAGAGATGTGCAGGGCTTCACCTTGGAAGCAGATCCCTCTTTATTGTGTTCCACAAGCTCAAGGTTTAATCGAAATAGTTGACAAGGATTGGATGGATTTCTATGTTTGGACTCCTAATGGAAGCAGTCTGTTTGTGTTATATTGAGACGAGGCATACTGGATGCTCTGAAAATAGCACTTTCTGATTTCTGGATTAATCATGTACTGCCAGCAAAGGAGTTGTGAAGTAAAAGAGATAACAGATCCCCTGAAAGAATTAGGATCGTTGAAGCCTGAAGTCTGCACCTGGGCATGAATTGTATAGCTATATAGTTTATGAAAGTTCCCACTTAAAGATGCGCGAAATTAGTGGGCAACTTCAAAACTGATGCAATTAGGACTTGATGAGCTGGGGCATTTCGCTACAGTTTGAATAGATGAACTTGTGTAAGTGTCTTTTTTCGTTATTTTTTACTTGCAGTTATGAGAAAAGTCAAATGTATCTGATATTAAACAAACGATGACCCCTTCTTGTTGGTGCAGGTTGCATTGCATCTTCTCCACTCTGACTTCTTCTTGTTTATGTTTTTTAATTAGTATTGTTATTAAGTAGACGAATTATGACATTTGATCAAAAAGTTAGGGATAAGGTTAGGCAGTTTGAGTGGAACCAGATTAGAGCAACATGGGTTGTTAGCAGCATGGAGATAACTCAGCCCGATCATTATCCTTCCTCCCATGCTGATTAGTGCAGTGTTTTGAATATTTTCGGTACAAACATAAGCATTTTGTTGTGATAATATATTATATGCACAACTTGATGATCTTACATGTTTAAACCACGTGATTCTGCCATTTTTAAATAATGCGTTTTCCCCCCTTAACAACAGCTTGTCTACTTTGGATCGACACACGTGCAGAGGCACACATTGAGAGATGGCAGGTCAGTTGTGCATGATTAATCATCAAGTTTTGCGACATCACTATCCAAAAAACTGCAATTTGAGGTAACGTGTACTGTCTTTGCTAATATGCATTCCAATGTGGATAGGCTATATTTTAGTGCACTAATGAAGCATGCTTATCTCAGTGTCAGTTTCTTGCTTCCTTGAAAACCTCTGGATTTGAAAAATAACAGACAAAAAACATTGAGTTATGGAATAATTCATCTGATTTTAAAATATGCGTTCGCTTAAGCATGGTAACCAATCAAAACAATGATGATTGATAGCTTGATGCTTCATCTGTTTACCTATCAATCTATACCAAAATGAATTTATGCAGGCAGAGAGTCTCGATTTTTTTGTGTCATAAATTGCTGCATCTAGTATGACATGGGGTAACCATTTGATTGGAAATTTGATACATGGCAGCAACAGGATAAATTGGGAGCATGATTTTTGGTGTTAGAGGTTCGATGCTGTTACATATTCTCCATAAACTGCATACAAGGGAGGTGTGAGCACTTTGTAGATGAGGTTTAAAAAGGATATAGCAAGGTAACCATTAAAACTTTTTAGGTGGGAACTAGTACTTCAATTTTATCTTTCCTGACTTATAGATGAGGTTTAAAAAGGATATAGCAAATACACAGTTGTAAATTCAGCTTCCCATCAGATAAATCATAAATCCTTAGTAGGTTTTAAATTTATCGGACAAGCAATAAAAATAGGTAAAATCTGATTACTTCCAGCCAGCTTAATTAAAACAATTGGGCACCATGCATTATATTACATTAAACTTAAGACTAGTTCATTAATATCAAAAAACCTTCAACATGCAATATACTATGATGTGCTTGCAAATGTCAGAACAACAAAATACAAGATATAAATGAAGACGAACATGCTGAGACATACTGGAGACTGAGATCAAGGCAAAAGGCATTATTTGCCTCGGATTTACTGCAAGACTGGGCACAAAAGCAAGACCTGCAGACTAGCTTTGCTGGAGCTGCCTCTATACATGTTTAACAAATTATGGCGGAAGACATGCAAGCTCTATGTTCTCATCAAATCAATAGAGGGTTGAAAAGCCCTGGAATATGAGACCATATCCCAGAGTAGGGAACGAAGGGGAGTCCTGAAAATTCAAAATGTGGTGTGGTAATACTCGAGGGGTGGAGAGAACATAAAACCAAGAAAAGAGGAAGAAGAAAAGGGTGGTGATAGGTGCCATAGTTTTGAGCTTACTACACAGGGGAAGCTTTGTGCCGGAGCTAGCTGGGTTTTTATGATCTTAATCTGTTGCTTTCTTTGCGGGTTTCGACGAGGCATGAAACAAGTGATTGTGGCAATTGAATATAACGATCCACACACACGCAAAAGGCTGAGAATGGAATCCCAAGTGTGCATCAATTCTCTTACCTGATGCTGTGAAAAATTATGATCTTTCGGGTTTTCCAAAGTTTTTCCGACAAAGATGTGTGAGAGTGGGTGCTTTCGGTCAGAGTGACATTATGCCACGAAAAGAAAAACGGGCAAGCAACAAAGTAGTTAGCAATTGCTTTCACGCTGCAGTCAAGGTTGAAAAAGAAAATGCGAGGCTTAGAAGCAACTTCTTTCATGGCATTCTAGATCTGCAATTACGGCAAAAGCAGCTCTCGCCACGTTACCATACCATTTGCATACCAGACTACGAGTACTGATTAAGATATTTTTATAAAAAATTAAAATTTTAAAATTTATATTTTTTTAGTGTTTTTAAATTGTTTTAATATATTAATATCAAAAATAAATTTTAAAAAATAAAAAAATCATTTTAATGATGAAGAACATTTTGCATGTCCAATCTGTCTCCAAAATCAACAATGCAATTCATGATTATGGCGGACCGACATAGAAATTGGGAATTTAAAGTCGTAAAAATTATAGTAGCAAGCCTCGGCTTGGCTTCACTGATTAACTAGTGACCCGCTTGAGTAAAAACAAACCCGGATTTTTTATTAAAAAAAAAAAACTAAGTAATTTGACGGTTTTTTTACCTCCAAAATGACGTTTCAGATTATTTTTAATAAAAGATTTTAACTTAACTTACGATTATGATGATAAAATGTGCTTTTGAATTAACCATTATTGGTTTGTGCTGACCACAGCTAATGAACTAATCATCCCATAACAAATATCCAAAAGTTCATCAAAAACATCCCATAAGGCAATTTTTTTAAAAAATAGATTGGATATGAACTAATCTGTTTACACACACTCTCTTCACTTAACAATCTACTCGCCCACATGTTTGTAATTAGAAAAGTGAGTGATGTTATACAGCAGCCTCCAGGGAGCTTTGAGGTTGAAATTCCCCAGGATCCAGTAGCAACATTCAAGAGAAAATCTCAGGTGAACATGGGGACTAAAATAAACCACGAGTTACAAAAACTAGTACACATACAAATGTGCTTTGAGTCTAATTGAGCCCAAATAACTGCAGATGCTAATCTTCTAGCAGAATCTGGATATTGGTTTGAGCCCAGAAACCCACGATTTCAAGCCTTTCCAGTTCTTACAGGTTCGAGCATTGCATCATTAACAGAGCCAGCCATGTTTCATCTGCCGCCGGCTTTAGAAATAAACCATTGAATTACACACTAGTTCAACTCTAGAATTACATCATCAACAGTTAAGCAATGCCCATCCATTGCTCTTAAGAAGAGGTAAACCCAATAAAAAAAGTTAAGGGTCTACAGAAGTCATCGTGTACAGAAGAAAAAAAAAGTCCTTGTCTTGTTTGGTACGATACAAGAGAAAAAAATAGCATCTTTATAGTAAAGAAGATTAATTGTAGTGGTTTTTTGTTAACCCAACACTTGATCCCAAGCGAGGAGTTTGAAAAGTATGACACTTTCATCGTTGTCTTTTCAGTGCTTATCAGATTAGATGATCTACTTTGTAGCGTAGCTAATACAGAATTCCAGAAGATAAATATTATTTAGTTTCCCTGTTTTGTATATATAAAATAAGAATTTATACTGTGAAATCAACTTAAAATGCTAACTGGTGGTCACAAAATGACTAAGAAGATGCACAGTAGCAGTGGCAATCGCAAGCTTGAATCCCTTGAATGTTCTAGTTGAAGCGAGTTGTACAAATCAACAGGAAGATTTGTGCAAAGCTAGCTATTTATTTATTGGAGACAAGATATGTGGTGGTTTTGCCCTAATCTTTCACTTTATCTTTTAGCTACATAGGCTTTGGCTGAATCACGGTTCACTTAATGAATGATCAAGCTTAATTGGAGAGATTCTGACCTGCAAAGTATAAATACAGAAGGGGAGATAATTTATCTATTGTTTACATTTGCAGTGCCTTGGCATGCCAAGATTCGGTATCCGAGTAGTGGTTCAAGCAGGAGAAATGTGATGATGAAGAAACTTGAAAGTGACTATAATTATAGGCAAAAAAGAAAACACAGCCTCGACTTCTCTTAGAAGCATAACAGGTGCGTAGAAGAAAACATAACATTGAAGTGAATTCTAAGGCAAGTGCCTGAAAATGACAAAAGGGATAATAAAAGCCTCCCTTTTCAAAGAGACTTTATCTACAGATTCCATGATTCCCAAACCCTCATTTTCCACCCACCCAACAAGAGAAATCTAAGGGCCGAAGAAACCATCATGCACGCACAAGCACCTCCTCATTATTCATGTTGAAAAGACTCCAGGTTTAGACAGTCGGGTTGCTCCTGAACGACCCGAGAGCCTTAACAGCTCCTGCTCTCAAGATGAATTGGTGGTAGAACGCGGCTATGGCTGCACCGATGAAGGGTCCAACCCAAAAGATCCACTACAAGAGAAGATAATAAAAAAAATTAAGTACCCTCTTCAAAGTAAACAAATACTGCCAACTAATCAATCAGTAGTAGCATGCATCTAGTGGATGCTTACCTGGTCATCCCAGGCCTTCTTATTGTTGTAGATAACAGCAGCTCCAAAACTCCTAGCAGGGTTGATGCCAGTTCCTGTGATTGGGATGGTGGCCAAGTGAACCATGAACACAGCAAATCCAATTGGGAGAGGAGCCAATACCTATTAATTAAGAATAAAACACAAATCAGATAAATAATTGTGAATAATATACATACAAACCTTCTCGACGGCAAATTAAAAAAACAACTAGGTTCAAACTTCAATGAAAACAAAAACTACAATGCATGAACATGTGTAGCATACAGATCATCAAGGGAAATGACATCAAGCACATCTACAAAAGTCGTTTTGCTCCAGCCGTATACGATAATGCAAAAACGGATTGTTCACGTAAAACTAACAAAAGACCAAATTTGTAAAATAAAGGAGGACCGTTGTTTTGAGGTAAAGTACGATAGAAATTGTTCCTAGCCATGGACACAGAATACATGCATCCCAAAAATTAATTTGTGTTAATTTTCCAGTGTTATTCCACTTGTATTTTCGATATCTTTTCAATAATATTAGTGATATTGTTATTAGAATTTTAGTATTTTTAAAGACTAGTAGTAGATATCATCTAAATTATATTATTTTTCTAAATATTTTCTATATTGTTTTATTTTATTTGTTTTTAAAAAAAGCTAAAGTAATAAAAAAAACTCTGTAAAGTAGGATAGAAACTGTTCCTAGTCATGGATACAGAGCACATGTATCCATCCAACAATGAAAAAGGTAGAATCTTCTTTATGACAAGAAAAAAAGAAAAGAAGACAAGAAATGGTGACAAATGCATTGAGATAACTTTGATGGCACCCCACAAGTGCAAGGATCATGATGGCAATCTAGTTCCATGTAAGTCGTTGCGCATGCTTGTTCCATTTACTTCATTACTTGAGCACTGAACTTCTCATTTGAGTTAGAAATTAAGAGCCTCGACAATAGTTTAATACCACAATCATTTTGCTATTTGCATGCCATGGAAATGCATTTGAACAGTGACTTTATTTGCTTTCTTCCTGCGCATAGACATTGAATTATGGACATGTCCTGAAACATTCTGAGCTACTTTGTCAAGAAAAGGATTCTAGAATTCAATAGTCAATACATACTTGCTCAGTAATCTAAACAAAAAGGTCCATCAACAAATCAATGAATAAATATGATGGGGATAAACCTAATTAAGTTACTAGAAGCATGGGTTAAGTTATTAACCACTTGTTTATTGGGTGATAATCACACTAGTTCCAGTGAATGAGTTAGATATAGTCAACAGTTTATATCCCTCATGGCTCATACTCTATGCTAGCGCAGCCCTCAAGAAAACCAAATGGTAGAAACAAAATAAAGAGACGTGAGAGTGTTAAGGCACATACAGGCACATGGGAGTCCCGAGCACTCCTCTTGGGATCAGTAGCAGAGAACACGGTGTAGACCAAGACAAAAGTCCCGATAATCTCGGCGCCCAATCCAGTGCCTGTGCTGTACCCGTCAGCCAAAACGTTGGCTCCGCCATGATATTTTGTGTAGTAAGACTTTTGGAAGGCCTTGACCAACCCAACACCACATATGGCTCCCAAGCATTGGGCCACCATGTACATCACAGCCCTGATCAAAGACACCTTCCTGGCCAGGAACAGACCAAATGTCACTGCTGGGTTAATGTGACCCCCTGCGTAACAAAGAAAGTTTTGTGTTAGTCTTAGACTAACATACGCCGGCTCACCATACCATAACAAGGAAGGAAAGACTAAAAAACTCAAGCTGGGCCTTCCAATTTTTACTCAATATGGTGGCAAACATAGAACATATTTAAAAATTGTAATGTATATCAGAGACTATGAGTATATTATTTTCAGTTTTAGCTAACTCCTTGTCAAATAGTAAAGTTAATTGTGACTAGATTTCAATTACCATGACTTGATAATCTGCATTAGGTAGAAAAAAATCTAATCCCAGAATAAATTTATTTGTCTTAAATCCTTCTGAGAAAAGAAAAAGAAAGGAAGAGAGGGAAATACTCCTCTCAATACATAGCCAGTCCAGGTTAAATTTTCATGTGAACTGGTTTTTTTTTATGAAGAGTTAAAAACAGAAGCCAACTTGTTTTGCTAACAATATTTGGTAAAGGGACTTGTCTAAGAATTGATATCATCTGCAACAACTTACATCTTGACGGAAGAATTAAAGAGAGAAAAGAAAAGTAAGAGAAACAATATTTGGACAGGAGAAACAAGAAAAGGAGAATATCAAAAACCCACCTGAAATACCAGCAGTGCAGTAAACAAGAACAAAGATCATGCCACCAAAGGCCCAAGCAATACCAAGAATACCAACCCCACCGCAAGGATCAGCATTTCCATCAATCTGGCTTTTGTACCCAATAACAGTCAAAACAGTGATGTAAAGAAAGAGCATAGTTGCTATGAACTCAGCAATCAAGGCCCTGTAAAACGACCACTTTGTCAACTCTTTGGCATCAATCAATGGTGCTGGGGGTGGGTCTTGGTAATCTTTTGCAGAGAATGATCCTGCCTCTGTCACTTCAGTATCCTTTGCCATGCCAAAACCCTAGACTTGCTTGCTTATTAAACTTCTCCGAAAGACAGAAAGACAAGTTCTTCAAAGAAGGGTAGTTGACAGAAGAAGAGAGGTTATGGCCTCTTGATTATAGAAGTTGAGTGAGTATGTGAGGGAGAGAGCAGGGCTATATATGGGGATGAGAGTAAGTATGGCCTAGCTACTGGTTTCCGTTTTCTTTTTATCTTTTCTATATTTTTTCGTTGTTTTTTAAATCGGGGTTTAATTTTCGTTTTTTATTTAAAGATATTCAAGGGAAAATAAAAACCTCGCATACCGAGATAACCTTTTCTCGACCGAATCTTAAGCATATGATTATATATATCTCGTTTAAATTGTAAGCAAGCCACGCATCATTAGAATGATGTAGAAGAAAATGCTATTCCTATAACTTATTATTAAATACACAAACCCTATACTATAATACGAAGATAATGCTCATTTACATCAATCAGAGAATAAATAATTGATTTAGTTTTGTCTACGTACGTACATGACACCAAGTGAGCATGCATTGTTTTGTATTTTGTTTTGTTTTTGGTGATGATTTGGTTTATGGCTGGGCTCCCTTTCACAGATGCTTAGCTTTTTACCACGCCACTCCCTCCCCACTCAACCTCCCCTGTTCCCTATCGGTGTCCAGGCCACTTACTCCTACAGGGTCTTTTCCTTTTCTTAATAACAACTTGTTTGATCTGTCCATGTCACTCAATTACCCTTCAAAGTTAATTCACTCTGTGGTTTCTTCTTCTTTTGTCTTTTACAAGGCACTCTCTCTGGTGTGCCCCTTCCCTGAACACGCGTAAAAAAAGAGGGCATCACTGCATCAGGGCAGGGCTTATTTCCGTGCTCCGGCTGGCTAGAGACCGCCGATTGTATGGGAGCCAAAAACACGTGAGAGAGTTAGCCAGTGGTCTATACCCAAGCGAGCCAGAGACGACAGCAGTGGCGCAGACCCACGAGCCATCAGATAGTCATAAATGATAATCTCTGGTCAAATTTGCTAACGTTCGGCATTACTGTGGTGGGGAAAGTAAAAGAAGGGGCTTCGAATTTGATGGAGTGGGAATTTTGAGAAAGGGACACGTGGGTTTCTCTAAACCAGTTCTTCGAAGAGGTCGTATCATGGAATTGTGTTTCTAAGAGATATTAGACTTTCCACACGTGGCTGGAATTGTGGCCTGAGATGGCTTGGCGGTGTAGAGCGATGGGGTCCGGGGTTTCCTATTGGATAAGAAAGACAACTGTATGACATGTGTACAGGTCACCATGCTTCGTATTTCCACCCTTTTTTTGAAGCAGGTAGCAGATGCTGTTGACGTGGTCACAAAGACAGCATCAGGGTTTCTATCTAAATTCTGAAGAACAAATACAAGGCTTTTTGGGAGTCATTCGTAATTTTTTAAAAATTAATACATCAAAATAATTTAAAAATATCAAAAAAATATTAATTTTAAAAAATAAAATAAAATCTAATTTTTTTTAAAAACATTTTTAAAATAACATAACCATGGTTGAAAACACCCAAGCAGCTGCCTAGTCCTTTCATTGGTATTACGAAGACCAGACTTTTGCAGGAGGTGCTTAACCGAGGAGGAGTGTTTTATTCGTAAGGTTTTTGACTGTTTCTATACTTCAAAATAAGTTTGTTATTGTGATAATTATTAATTTTTAATATTTTCTGTTTAAAAATAAAAAAAATTAAAATAAATTTTATTTTTTAAAATAGCATATTAAAACTATATAAAAATAATTTAAAAAATAATTTAAAGTAAATAAAAATTTTAATTTTTTTAAAAGATATTTTTGAAATATAAAAACAAATGGAGTTGAAAATGGTGACCATTTATATTGGTTTTTTTAAAATGCATGTAATTTGAAAAATGATTTTTTTTAATTATGAATTATACTAACTGCGTAAAATTGTTTTTTTTTTTTTATGATTGGTTTCGAGGAGGAGGAAAAAAACTCCAAATTCTAGAGTGTTCCATCAGTTTGCTTTTTAATTTTCCCTTTGTAATCACTTCCAAATCATCAGACAAAAGTTAACATAAAGTTTTAAAGTATTATTTATATGACCGTTGGGATGTGATGAGTAACTACACAACTACCAATCTCTTAGCACATGCTCCAAATCATCTGGAATTAACTCGGTCCTCCGGTACAAATAAAAGAACAAAATTCATTTATTTCTTAGTACTATAAATAAATTGATCAATGAAACAATATTTATTTCACTGCCTCTTGTTGAATTACTGTGGTTGTTGGTCGACATGGCTCTTGCACAGCTCACCGAGTACGTATAGCGAATATTTTTTTATTTTTTTTTAGAAATGTAAACTTACTAAGACGTTAATGGCATTTTTCGAATTATTAAAATAAGACCAAGATGATATTCTTTTCTTTTCTTTTTCATTAGGTTAAATCACCACGGAATAAAATTTTGTTTCTTCTTGTCCTGAGTGGACCTTCTATGGGTCCCATTATCACAGGCAAACATACCTAATTGGTCGGTCAGCCAGCAAAGCACACCCACCTATACACAAATCAAGCGCACGAGGGCCCACCGGGCAAGACCTAACCTCACAGTGTTCTGTCCACCGTCTTTGTTAGTTAATTATTGCTAGTAATCATTTAATTAATTTAATTATGATCGTGTTCCAGTAAGCTGAACCTAAAAGGGGAAAACAGAACCCAGTATCTCTCTGTGCATCGCTCGTCGTCTCTGGAGCTTGCAGGGTCGAGAGGATTAGGAGAGGAGATGGAATGTCATAAACGTGGCTTAATTAGTCATCAAATTATTTATTTTTATTAGACAGTTTTTACAGTTTCCTCTTCCAAAATAGCCGTGCCGGATGTCATAACTCTTACGATTGTATCCGTGCCGGAGAGCATGGGGAGGAGTAAACAAGAGCCGGCCGGCCGATGAGATGATGTTTATGCTAATTTTTATTACAAATCAATCATTTTCGATTCTTCCGAAAGAAATGCAAGTCAATATTCCAAAGCATGGCATCAGATGATATACTTGTCTGTAGTATGATTGTTCGAGACAGCTCGTAGCTAGACATTATTCCCATAATTAATTCAAAGACAAAAAACTTTAAGAAAATCCTGACATGTTTCTCTTCTTCGCCTGGTTCAAGATTTGTAAAGAGTTCCATGACATGGTGCCGAGGTTATGCTATTTAATCAATGCATGAAATGGAGGGTTTGTGGATTAATTAAAAAATAAAGATGTCAAATACGTGACAAACAGTAATAATGATAATTAACAATACCAGCATCTGAAATCTTTAAAAAAAAAAAAAAAAAACAAGGTCGTGCATTGATACAGTAACATTTTGCAGTCTTCATCTCTTTCCTTTTCTTGGACATCATGAATATAATAATATCAATGGCGGTCGAATTTGACAATCAGCCGACCAACACGGCCTAAGTTCGACTCCCGAAAAATTGTTGCATGCCACGTGTTGAGTTCTTTCCATTTTTATTTTTATTTGCTCTTAAATGATTGTTGTCACTACCGACTTGACACTGAGAGCCGAAATTGGATCTTGAAAGAAGAGATCAATTTCGGCTTTAAATCTCAATAGGCTTCCATACTCCGTACATATCTTGTCGGTAAAATGCTTGGTCGGCCGCGTATGAGTTCATTTTCATTGCTAACCGAAGAAAACTCATAAATTTGGTTGAAATTGTTTGTTAAAGATTTGATTTTTTATATTTTTAAGTTATTTTGATATTTTATATCAAAAATAATTTTTAAAAATAAATAAAAAATATCTATAAAATTTAACTTGATAACAAGAGTGTTGGATCGTAATTAGAAGAATTGAAGGATTGTGATCCTAACTTATAAAATATCAAAAAATATCTATAAAATTTAACTTGATAACAAGAGTGTTGGATATTACTATATAAATGCTTGCACCCAACTCCTATACATGGGAAAAACAAAAAAAGCAGGTAAGGATCTTCGATCCCAAATGATCCTAATTTTGTTTTCTAGTTCATGCCATCGATCCATGGAAAGGTGAAGATCAAAGCAAATAATATAGGGCAAGACTGGCATGTTTTCAGGCATGAATCGGAAAAGGATTCACACGGATCACAGTCACATGACTCCCAAGCAGGAGTTGTCTATTATTACTTTGGTTTAAAATCTAATCCATTCACTATCAAGCTGATGTGTTGCACGTTGTTTTCACTTGAATACATTTGGGATTGATATGTTTTGTAGTGATATAAAAATAGAATAATGTTTGATAATTAAACTATGTATTTTTAAAAAATCATGATTTTATTTAGAAAATAGTGGAGCCTATCGGAACCGCTTTGCTTTTGGTTTAGGGTAGTGTTGTTTTTACTTCATAATTTGCTGTTACCACTCCATAATCTATTTTTATTTTTAAATAGATCAAGATACTCAAGTTATCTATTCCTTCAAGATATTATCCTCCAAAAAATATTCATTTTAAGAAAATTTAACAGGAGAATTAGCAAATTATTTCTCAATCACATATGGTCATGTCCTAAATTCACTCGTCGATGTCATGTCCACTCGCACTCATAAACATAAAAGGAGGAAAATCCACTCGTCGATGTCATGTCCTAAATTCACTGCATCTCTGCAAAACCAATCAAGAGTTTCCGAGACTAAAAACCCGAGCATGGTAAACAAAAAGCTGCTGAATAAATAATTAAGGAATCGTGAAAATCTGCAATAACTAAATAATCTGTAAAAAAACTACGCCGCCATACAATCCAGTTGTAATAAATTATTGATTAAGAGCTCGAACTTGCGGGATGCGACTACCTCCACCATACACATCATCTTCTCGAACCGACTTTTGGAGTTTTATTATATTTTTCTTCCATCGATGAGAAAGATGGTCAACATAAAGATTTCGGACAACAAAATAAAATTCCCAGATTGCACCCACCAGGACAACCAGAAAATCAAGGAGTTATGATGGTATAAGGTTCATTCACGGGAACCAGAAAATAATGGAGTCGAGACAACACGACGTCCCAACATTGCCGTCTCGGGACCATCACGAGAATCGGAAAATAATGGAGCCGGGGAGTATGCAGTAATAGAGTTCAATATCCAAATTAGGATGTTGTCTCGCGTTATAGATTATATCATTTTTTTTTTCAACACAAGAAATAATATCAAAGAAAAAAACTAGATGACAAAAAAAATCCAATCACTTGCATCCAAAAAAAATTATATCACGATAGGATAATAAAAAAAATCCAAGCACTTGGATTATTCTTACTTAGCCGGACAAACACTTGCACTAGATTATGGACTCTATTAAATTTAATAATTTTTAAATTTTTTTACCTAAATATATGATAAGAAATAAAAAAAAAATTTAAGAATAAAATTAAAAAAAAATTAAAATGATATTTTTTAAAATATATATATATTAACGATAATATATTGAACCAACTCTGATTAACTTAACCACAACTAAAATTATAAGACTATAAAATCTGTGATAACTCTATAAAATTTTATTTTTTAAAAAAATTCTATAAACATCAAAACAAAAAATATAATGACTATTGATTCAAAACAAACCATATGCTTTTAAAAAAATTAATGGCATTTTTGTTTTATATAAAACAAGTATTGAGATAATAATATGTTGGACCAATACAAATTTGACTTAACTAAGTCATAAATTTTACTGGGATTAATAATTTTATTTTGTTAAATTTATTTTTTATCTAAATATATAATAACCAAAATATACTTTTTTAAAGATAGAATTGCAAGAAAAAAAATTGAACAACAAAAAAAAAAGATTAAACGCATGCCCCAACACGCTTAGGTGTTTAAAAAATAGCTCAACCCTAGGTGTTTGCGCCTTTTCTTCTTTATTTTTTTTTTGTTAGGAGCCGACAACCTTTCTTCAGCTCTTATTTTTATAAAACAAATTATACAACAAACTATGTGTCATACAACACATCATTTGTCTGTTCAAATTCCAGCCGCCACCAAGGTGCTGAAAAAAATTGAGGCAGGTATCGTTTTGCCCTAAAACCTTATTTTCACCTAAAAATATATTAACACCCTCATAACAATCAAAAACCAATTCATCAAGTTAAAAAAAACAAAAAAAATAAATAAAAAAACACAAAATTAAATCGAGTAAAATTTTTTTTCTTGATCCTAATCCTTATTTAGAAAAAAATGAGATTTAAAATAACTATAATCAAATTTTTCTCATTGAAAAAAATTTATTAACACCAAAATCAATATTTTTAGTTTCATGAATCAATATCAATAAACAACTCTCTCTCTCCCCACCGGAACTTTTTCTCTCCATTTTTTTAAGTTAGGGATTGAAAATACAACAAAAATAAACTTTTAGATCAAAATTAAAATTAAAAAAAAAACACCTAAGGAAAAAATAGGAAATTATAAGGACTACAAAGAATTTTTTCCAGTAATTTTAGATTGACTATTTTTTCCTTTCGTCCTTTTTTTTTATTAAAAAAAAAACAAATTATTCATTAAGGTTACAATTGAAAAAAAAAAAAAAACTGAAGGAAAAAAAAGGGCAGTGGAGCTACAACGAAAGACCGAGGCGTTTTAGTATATTTAATAATAATAATCAGCCAAGGTTAACATCTCTAGAAAGTGACCATTCCATACATAATTTCAAGAATACAATTTGCTAGACCTCTCTAGAATTTCTTCTCAGCAATGACTACTCTAGAAAAAAATAAAAAAATTCAAGAAATCCGGCTACTTGACCACCGACACTCGGTGAATCTATGGACTGGAAACAGTATACCGTAATTCCTTAAGTTTCGAGATCAAACCGGGATCTCCTGCGAAGCAATCCGGCCATATCCTCTGGAAAATTACATTCCTTCCACACCAAATATTTTGGAACAGGAATCTGAACTGGAGAACAAAAAAGCAAAGCCAAAAGGGTGGTTTTCAATCATGGTCACTACAAGGCCCCGCCACCTCTAATCCACCCTCTAAGGTCCCTATAAACCTGTCTATTTTGTAATTGGTCATGAAATTAAGATGCTGAATTGAAGGGCATAGAGGCAGGACAGGTCGTGACTCCTTTGTCAATAAATGAGAATCCTTGCCAGGACCACTTGGAAACTCAAGCTAGCCGTTATCAATTGTAGACCACCTCCTTCCTTGCAGGCGGCTAAAACAAATAGACATGGCTTCCAATGTGGTCCATGCCTCCAATGCAGAGATCGGTTCATTCCCTTCCTTTCACAGAAATCTGGCTAAGGCTCGAGGGAGATAAAAATCCAAGGGTTCGATCACAAGTCAATCAACAACTTTGCATGTTTTTGTTACTACTGAACAGTTTTATGACCCTAAGTCAATCACAGCCTACATCTCGAACAAAGAGCACCCAAATACATGGAAAATGAGAAGGTAGATAATCCAATATAAAGTAATGGGGGCGATTTTCTTTTGAAGGTTTGTTTCAAGAATAATAGCATCTCAATTATTCTTCAACAAAACAAACCTGCTCATCTTTTTACGTCATATCAAATCGCAAAGGACCATGACAAAGAGATCCTGTAAACACCAAAAAGAAACAATGCTACAAAAAGTTGCACATTAAAGAAACAAATACCACATGAACAAAGTTAGGATCCAATAATGGACAGGATCTTTGCATCCACATACAGTTTGACAAGAATTGAACACCACAAGAATAAAGAAGATGTAAAGAAAGTTCTACATTTCTCTACTTCATGGATAACTATAAAACCCAACACGATTTGGAATGAACAACAGCTGCACCAAGATCAGCGTTGTTTTCATGGTTATCTGCGAAAGGGAAATTAATAAGCTAAACATAACGTTTTTTTTTGGAAGACATGCAAGTGCAAATGCCATTAATTCAGCTGGTCACTTTCGTTCAATTTTAGCCACTACAGCACAGTGCATGAACATCACATGGAAAGCTCCTTTTCCCAGTCAATCATCCATAAAAACCTACCAGACATAATGAGTAGTAAATCCTGCAAAATACCAGGCTGACAACTCAGAGCTCTCATTGTGAAGCAGTAAAAAGAAATGCCTAGACCAAAATGCAACCACATATCCTGACAGCAATCAAAGGTACCACAATGACTTCGCAAGACTCGTATACAATCCTATCGGAATTAATTAATTCTAACTCTCAAATCTATCTTTCTTTAATTAGTAACCTTCGAATCCTTTCTCAAAATAGGTTAAAATCCACTTGATTTTTACTGTGCCAAGGAACAACATTTTTGTTTTTTTCAAATGAAAAACCATGAAAGTGCGCTCTTAATCACAAACGGGCTTTTCTGTACAGGATATACATAAAACCCAAACCTGGAATTCTGACACGAACAATATACACCAGGTACAGCCAACAAGGTGGCATGAAGGTGACTGATGATGTTTGGTTACAAGAGAAATGCTAACCAGCTATGTGAGCATAAAGCATTTACAAAAACAAAAAAGGAAAAAAAAGAAAAGAAAAGGAAAGAGCTCTGAAAGTTAAGCAGAAAACCCAGATTCCATCGCTCGCAAGATGGCAGCAGTGTCAAATCTAAAATTTCTGAAGCTCTTGCCAGGGCCCATGTCAGGAGGATGAGCATCAGATCCAGGCTTATTTAAATGGCTCTCCATTATCACTGTGCTGCTCCCTATAGAATTGTTCCTTGCTTTCCACACGCACATAGCTTGACAGAAATAAAAAAAAACTCATCAGTGAAAAATAGGGTTGCTACTTCATTGATTTTTTTTAATTTTTTATAAAAGGAATTCTATTAACATCTTAAGAGCAGAGGATCACATAGAGACCATACTAAATGTGGCTTCAAAGCCTCATAAGATGGTGAATGCAAAGATTTATGAAAGTGTAATCATGGCCTCCCATTATCAAAGGCATAATTCTCTTCTCTAAATGTATCAGTATATCTTAACATTCTGGGATTGGAAAGAAAAAGGCCAAACCTTTGAGAGGCATATCGAGTCTAGTGGCTACCGGGAGCTGGTGTGACGAAATCCATGATTTCAAAGACCTGTGTATGAACATTATATCTATAAAAAATTGCAAAAAATATCCAGAGGCATGAGAAACCTGTACTGATGGTGTATCAAAGCACTCACGCTAAAAATGGAGCAACCATGTAAAGCTTGAGGCCAGTGATGCTGCGAGATATTACTTCGTAACTTGCTGGCTGAAGATCATCAAGCCGCTGCCATGCAATTTCCTGCAAGCAGACAACATAAATGACCACATCATTGCTAAATTCTAAAAGCAACCAAGATTTAATACTCATTCTATCAATTAGAAGATAGCACTATAATAAAAAGTTAAGCAGGCCGTTCCTTGTTAGTGAAACATGAAAACAGACAACAAATGCAGAGGCTAGGCCATAGAAGCCATGGATATTGTAGGCTAATAGGTGCAAAGACCAAAAGCATGACAGAGAGTCCAACTAAGATCCTTCACTCAAAGTAAAACACCCATTTTACTGATGTCTGTCGGTATCTTACATCCTTCTTTGGTCAAATTGAGTTCAGAAAAACCTTAATTATTGACCTCATGCAATTCTTAATGTTTCTAAGTAAGAAGATATCAAGTCAATAAAATTAAAAGTAACTCTAAATGAAAATAAATAAGAAGCCACATACACTGATCTCCTTTTTTGTAAGGGGTGCAAAGGCAGTATCATCCTTCACACCAGCAATTATGTAGAGCCGCACCCTCTGCTGTCCAAACATCTCTTCAATGTAGTCATCTTTGTTAAGAAGATTTGAAACATCAAAACCAGTTTCCTCCAGCACCTATATTCCACAAGAGAAGGCAGGTTAATGACTAATGTGTGTTGGGTCAATCATTTGCATCCTCCTATCTTTAATCACTCTTATCAACTACAGTTCAAAAGTATGCAGCAGTCAATTAAAGCCCCTTTATATCATATTAGAACCTTCCCCCCCAACCACCTGAGGATCTACAAAAATGACTTGCACCAATGCCTATGCAAGAAATGGATTAAAAATAACTTTCTACCGTACTAGACTCTTTTCCACTGTGGGCCAAAAAAGAAGTTTGAATAAGAGCAAGCCAGCATTCAGATTGAAAAAACCAAAAATTTTCATGATGTAGCCGCGAAAGAAAAATCTATATTTTAATTGACTATTGTTTTTTTTAGATTTCTTGTTGAACTAGTCTATGTAGGAATTCATATACTGATGATTATTAATAATATTTGGGAATCTAAGAGGCTGTTAAAAAATAAAGTAATATTTCAATTTTCTAAAATATTGAAGTGGGAAGAAGGAAAATTGAAATTTTCTATTAAAATGTAATATTTCTCCATCCAAAGAACTGAAAAACTAATTTTACAGTTTTACAAATTTGTGCTAAATTTGGAAAGCATATTTTAGAGGTTCTCCATGGTTTCCCATCGAACACTTTTCATTGTTTTCCAAATAAATAAATAAAAAACTAACTAAAATGATGATTAATATGATATTTTTCTTTTATATACAAGCATTTTGTAGCAATGTATAACATTAATTTTTCTTTTTTATATTTAGTTAGTGTCATAAATTTTTTTTTATTATTATAGATCCAATATAAATCCTGATATCTTCCCAAAATACCTACAACTCCTAACCTAGCCTGACATCATCTGCTCACAGAATGAAGTTCGACGATTTAAAATTCATAAAAGAGAAAATTTTTGTGCTAGAAGGAATTGAAGGTTGGGTCAATGCGTGCTAGATTTATGGTCAATGAAAGTAGAAAGGTGAAAAACCATTAGCAATTATGTGTTTTTCTTCTTTTAAATAAATCAAAACTGGAAAGAGAGTTTCCTTGGGACAGAATTTCAAGATCCCAAGCCCACTGTTGCATGCATTTATCAAGCTGTCTACCATTGAAACATGTATAGCCCACTGTGTTTAACTGAATCAGTAGCAACATTCAGCATAAAAGTAACTATAACAACTAATAGCATCATTCATCATAAAAGTAACTATAACTACTAATGTCTGAAAGTTGATAAATTGTCTCTCTCACTAATCACTGGTTCAGGAAAATAGATTATTACATTTACACCAAATTAAAATGCTTTCATAGATAAATATGCGAGTACCCAGACAAACCCATAAGGGAAAAAAACTTACTTCTCGGACAGCACAAGCATGGTCTTCCTCGTCTTTGTTCTTTTTCCCCCTAGGGAAACTCCAGCTCGTCCCTTTCCATCCCTTCACTAGCAAGCACTGTCAATTACATCAACCAAGTTCAGAAAGTTGATGAGAGGACTTCACATTTACTGAAGTATTGTGTAATGTAAATCATTTACTGAAGTATTGAATAACTCGGACAAAGTAAATAGTTTAAGACTATTCCTTAAATCACACGGAAAAGCTTTGGTTGAAGCCCAAGAATTACAGGTTAAAACAGGGAATCAGGTAAGCATGCTTTAAAAGCCAGCATCATGATTTACTAAGCTCGCATAGCCATTGCCATGCACACAAAGCAATAGCTCTTAAAAAGAATAGACATCATCTCAGCTATGTCTACAATTCAAAGCACTTGAGGTATATGAGTTTTCAGAACTACCCTGTCATCCAAAGAGCATCTTCCCTCTTTCCTTTTACTTTTCAAGTGTTTACTTCCTTCTCAGGCAAAGGCCAGATCACGTATCTGTGGATGATAAATGCAACACTAGCACCCATTCACCAAACAATTTGCATCATTGACCTTATGAACCTAAACTAAAGTTTCTCCAGCTAAAAAGTATTTCACCCCACATCACTAATCCTCCAAGTTTCTGAGTATTATGTCCTTAGATTAAATTCAGCATCATATCAACACTCTCATTTCCATTTCAATTAGTTCAAAATCCAAAATCTTGATGAAAAACCAAGTACATTGATTTCCTCTCATTCTGTTTAAATTACAACACAAAAGACTTTCTTTCCCTTTTTCTTTCGTAACTTAAAAATATTAACAATCAAGCACCGAATAGTGCAAATAAAATACAGGCAATAATCATAATTCATATCAAATGAACACAAAACAAAATAGCAAATACCAAGACAACTACTTATCACCATGTTTCACTTATAAAAGAACTCACCCGTTCGAAAGTCTCATCCAAAATAATCGCACCGGTCACAGGAACTTTAACTTTGTAAGAAGTAAAATCCTTAAAAATATCATCAATATGAGCAACATACGGTCTTAAAACATCACAACTGTTAAACACTGCAGCGTATTAAGGAAGAAAAAAACTTAAACTTGTATAATAAAATAGACACCATTATCAAGAGATCAAAGAAAAAACACAAAAAATAATAATTTAAAAGGATACTTAAAGAAGTGAATTCCTTCAAAGTGAAAGACTTTAAGGAGGGATTTTTCTCGACAGAGTTATCTTCATAGAACCAATGAGCGTACTCGACGAGAAATAGAATTCTCTCGAAGGATTGTTGGTCTTCTTTGGGCACATTTAAGACAAACCGACTGCAGAGATCGTCAAGAAGTTCTTGAGGAGGAAGGCCGCCGTTCTTTAACGCAGCGCTGCTAGATCGATTCAGACCGGACATCGATTTTCTCGAGCCCTAAACCCTAATTTTTAAAAAAGTTGAGTTGAGAAGGAGCTCTTTCAGTTGGTGTTTTTTAGAGATAGAGAGAGGGAAAGAGCTCCTATTTTATGGAATTTGGGATCAAGTGGGGAGTTTCTACAGTGAATATTATTGTATGCCTCTAGAAGAGAGGGTGTTGCTTCTGAGTATTTGGATTTTATAGTGGGCCGCAGGTGAACTTTTATGGGCCGTAATGAACGGGATAAGCAGGCCCATAGGTCCAACATTTGGAGCAATTATACGGGCAAGAAGGCAAATTTTACGTGTTTTAAATTGTCCCTTTCCTTTTTCTAAATTTTTTTTGGTCTTAATTACCCTATATGTTGTGTTTTTTTTCCTTGTCACCTTTTGTTAGCTAGAGTGATAAGTCACTAACAGTGTCAGATATAGGGTTAAACGGACCTTTTATTATTTAAGAAGGAAAAGTAGCTTGCTATTATTTTTCCCAATAATAGTCATAATAATAACAATAATTTAATTTTTTTCTAAATTATTTACACAATTTAAAGTAGCTAAATATTTGCATTGTGTAGACAAATACTTGACTGATGTTTAAATTTACTATTTCATATGAGCATAATAGGAATAAATAAATTAGAGCAAATGTGAGAATACTGTTTTTATTTGAAGATAAATGTTTTTAAATTAGTCACCAGCCAATCTATAAATTTTGTTCAGGTACACATGTATGTACATGCCCAAATAAATATAAATATAATTATTAAACATAATTTTAATAGATTAATTTAGAATCTATTTAAGCTGAGTTTTAAATTAAATAAAAAAATATTTATACTAAAGTTTAATTAATTAAATTATATTTTTAGTGATAGTTAATCTGCCTAGCTCAATCAAGTTAATATAAAAAAAATAAAAAAAATTATTTTAATAAAAAAATTTAATATAACTCACAAATTATCTAATAATTTAATGAATCCATGTACAAGTCATTTCGTGGATCGGACACGACAACTGTGAGTAGAAGCACTGACCGGCCCCAGTCAAAACAAAAGCCCAACCCATTCACTCATTCAGTCCCCTTTTTACTCCAACAACCGCTTCAATCAGCTCCCAAACAAAGCCTGCAACAGAATAATAGAGAGGGAGAGGGGGAGAGGAAAAAAAAAAAAAAAACCTAAAGTCAAACATTCTTTCCTCTTACCAAAAATTCAGCGAGCCCCGCAACAGTAAAAAACAGAAACGAAGCCCTTATTCACTCACAACAGCAGACGCAAACAAACCAAGCCAGGAAAAGTCGTCTCTTAAATAAAAAAAAAATGCGAAAACGACCGGAAACTTCTCGCTCTTCGAACTCACAGCAACGACCGCCCAAACAACCGCCATATGCGAATAGCACAACCAATCTGAGTTCATCAATGAAATCAATACGGTCAGGATCTGTATGGATAATCTTATCCGCAGTCATAATTTACTCGTGTTATTCCGTTCACTATTACCAGTTCGAAAATCTGCCTTCACCTTTAACGGCTGAACAAGCCGGTAAAAGAGGTTTCTCTGAAATCCAAGCCATCAAACATGTCAAAGCATTGACAGATTTCGGTCCTCATCCCGTCGGTTCTGATTCTCTCGACCTCGCTTTGCAGGTATACTTATTTACTTATTCATTTATTTTATTTTATTTTATCGTTTTATCTATTTATTTATTTATTTTGCAGTATGTTTTGGCGGAAGTGGAGAATATAAAGAAAAACGCGTACTATGAAGTGGATGTTGAGGTGGATTTTTTTCACGCGACAACCGGAGCGAATCGGTTAACTAGTGGATTATTTAGGGGCAAAACTGTTGTTTATGCCGATCTTAAACATGTTGTTTTAAGAATTTTGCCCAAATTTACTCCAAATCAAGCTGCTGATAATACTATTCTTGTGTCTTCTCACATTGATACCGTTTTCTCCACGTATGATTTCTGTCCTGGCTGGCATTCCTTTTTCTTACTGATCATTTAAAAAATCAGTTGGTTTTTACATTTTTATGATAACTGATTACATAATATCGGGTACGAGACCGGATAGGACTGAACTGGACTTGACAATTCTCATGGAACGGGACAGATAGTAACTTTTGGTTCGTTCTATGTTTGCAATGTCCTATCTAATCCTGTCTCGTACTACTTGCTCGTCGAGCTGGTTGTTTAGTTACACGTGCTTGAAGTTTGTTTCGATGAATATGTTATTATTTATTGGGTTCTTGTAGTGACAAGATTGTTATTGATGTATCAGGGGAGGGGCTGGAGATTGCAGTTCATGTGTAGCTGTGATGTTGGAACTTGCTCGAGGGATTTCGCAGTGGGCGCACGGGTTTAAAAATGGTGTGATATTTTTGTTTAATACTGGGGAAGAGGAGGGTTTGAGCGGGGCTCATAGCTTTATCACTCAGGTTTGAAGCTTTATCGATGCGTTTGCTAATTTACCCTCCTTTGTTTTATCGACTTGTTGTAGCTTTAGTCTTTTACAGATTTTGAAAATGTTTGTGATGTTCTTGATGTTTTGTTTTTATTTTAATTTTTGCTAAAAGTGTGTCTTGCCTTTTGATGTGAGTACTTTTCGGGCTATTTCAAATTACAAAATTTTCAAGTGTGCCATGGTGCCTTACATATTCTGAATTGTGTTTTCTGATGCAGCATCCATGGAGTAAGACTATTCGTTTGGCTGTTGATTTGGAGGCTATGGGTGTAGGAGGAAAGTCTGGCATATTTCAGGTGTTGTTTTCTGTGTAAATTTACTTATTATTGCATTATCATTCATTTAGTCAACACCTCCTTATTCTCAACTTTTCTTTCTTGCTTTTTCTTGCTTTTTTTACCCCCCCTCCCTTATTTATGGTTCTTCTCCTAACAGGCCGGACCTCATCCATGGGCCATTGAAAACTTTGCGTCGGCAGCGAAATACCCATCTGGGAATATCATAGCACAGGTTTGTAGCTTTTATTATCAAAGTTGTTTTCCTATACATTACTTTTGGGTAGTTGATGTATTTGAGTGGCTTTAGTTTTGCAGGATCTGTTTTCTTCTGGAGTCATCAAATCTGCGACAGATTTCCAAGTATACAAAGAGGTTGCTGGTCTTTCAGGGCTTGACTTTGCTTTCACGGATAATGGTGCAGTTTATCACACTAAGGTACTTTCTTGTCTTGTCCATTTTTTATTTATCTTCTTGGAAGGACGTGTCATGTTCATTTGCTTGACAGAACCCTTCTGCTTGTAATAACAAATGATGGAAGTTCACAGAAATACTGTCTTCAACAATTTAAGCTTAGCTGTATATGATGGGGATCATATTTCTGTTATGTTTATTTATCTTATTTGAAATCAACAAAGATAGAGGTTTGAGTCATGACATAATACTTTGACTATCTCACACTTTGGCTATGGTCATCCATGACCTGTGATATTTTGGGTGGCTTGATAAATGTTGAAGAAAAGAAATGATTCCACATAGTGATATTACCTGTGATATTTGATGGCTGTGGCCTTGAGTTAGGTAGATGGATTGCTCATGTTTAGCTGCATGTTAGCATAGGTTTGCTGCAGTCAGAATATCACTTTAATTGGACCTCATTGACAGGCATCCAGAAAAAAAAAAAGAGTAGCATTGCCATAACAATGTCACTTAGCATTGAACAAAATTATAGTATTTCTATGTAGTCATTTAAATTTTGAAAATTGCCCCATGCAGAATGACAAATTAGATCTCTTGAAGTCTGGATCTCTCCAGCATCTTGGAGAAAATATGCTTGCTTTTCTGCTTCGGATTGCTTCATCCCCTCATCTTCCAAAAGGCAAGGACATGGATAAAGAGCTAAAAACTGGTCATGACAGTGCTATATTTTTTGATATTTTGGTACGTTATAACTACTGGAATTCTTTAACACTTTTCTTGGCTTTGCTTTGAGATGGTTATTGAGCGCATTTGGCAACCTAAGTTTGAAGTCTGCCACTGTTTTATCTGACATTTGAGTAAATCTCAGGGGACATATATGATTGTGTACAGTCAACGTTTTGCAAGCATGCTTCATAACTCAGTAATACTGCAATCACTTCTAATATGGGCGGCGTCATTGTTTATGGGTGGTTCTTCAGCAATCATTTCATTGGGTTTATCATGCTTGAGTGCTATCCTGATGTTGTTATTTTCAATAAGTTTCTCTGCTTTTGCGGCCTTCATTGTACCGCAAATATCTCCATCACCAGTGCCCTATGTTGCAAACCCATTGCTGGTGCTTGGGCTATTTGCTGCACCTGCACTCCTTGGGGCTTTGACGGGTCAACATTTGGGTTATCTTATTCTGAAGAAGTATTTATTGAATGTCTACTCCAAGAAAAAGCAGCTTTCATCTGTTGTCATAGCTGATTTGGTAAAGTTAGAGGCTGAAAGGTGGCTATATAAAGCTGGTTTTGTTCAGTGGCTTGTTCTTCTGATCATAGGAAACTATTATAAAATCGGATCATCGTACCTAGCAGTCTTTTGGCTTGTTCCACCAGCATTTGCATGTAAGTTTATGTTTGACATCTTTCCACCCTTGATAAGAAAGAAACACCCTTTTCTACCTTAGATAAGGAAAATATTTGTGTTTAAAGAACAAGTTACAGTCCAATGAAGCGTGTTTTACCATTAGTGTGATAACAAATTCTCATAAATTGCTGTTCTCATGGTGTTTTCTCCAAATTATTTGTGGCATTGGAACATTCAGATGGTTTGCTTGAAGCAACTCTGACACCAGCTCGGCTGCCTAAGCCACTCAAACTTGCAACCCTCTTGATGGGCTTGGCAATACCAATTCTGATTTCTTCTGGAACTTTCATTCGCTTCGCTGGAACAATTGTCGGAATGGCAGTTCGATTCGACAGGTAAAGTTATGTTTTAATCATGCTACTTTCTAGAAAGCTATTCAATTTGTCCTTTTCTTCTAAACTTATTATGGCCATATTGGTTGTGTAGCACACTAAATTTCAACATGGAACATACTGAATAGAGTCTTATTTAGCATCTAGAGCTCTTCATATATCTACATAATTACAAAGCTACTTTGATTTACCAGACATTTAGAAATTGATATTGCTTTTTAATTTTGTGCAGGAATCCTGGCGGCACACCAGAATGGCTGTGGAATATAGTAATTTCCACTTTCATTGCTGTTTGCATATGCCTGACTTTTATTTATGTACTTTCATATGTTCATCTTTCAGGTTTGGACTCTACGTGATTTCCTTATTTGGTTGCATCTGATATTGATATTTGTGTTTAATGATACTTTTGTATTGGTTGCTGTTTGATGTTGAGATCTTATTGTGTATATCAGTAATAGTTTCTGTTTGATCAACTGTTTCAAATGGCCAGTTTGTCTATGTAGATGCAATACAAGAGAAATTAATTATCATGTGGCTTTATTGCTAAAATGACCGACTTGATAATGTTATTAATCGACCTATATATGCATTCTTTATGATATGTTAGCCGACTCATACCATTAGTAATTAAGGCTTTAATGAGTATTTAATTACCAATTTCAGTGCAGTTACTGAATATATACAAGAGTTTTTTTTAAAAAAAAAATATGTTACTGATAATCTATTATCGTTACTCCTCTTACTCATGCTGTTGGTGTGTAGGTGCAAAAAGGTCAATCATTCTTGCAACCAGCATCCTGTTTGGCCTCTCACTTATTTTAGTATTATCTGGTTTCATTCAACCTCTTACAGAAGACACTGCCAGAGCTGTAAATGTAAGTATCTATTTCTAAATTGACTGTAGTTGTTTTTTGTTGGTCTGTATCCTTAAAAATTCCTTGAGAATGTGATTATTGGGTAGTGGACTATAATTAGCTAGTAACCCTAACATTTTCTCATCGATTTCCATATACTGTCTTAAGTAATCAAACAGAAACTACCATGAAATATTGTGTCCCCATATTACATTGCCGCGCCAAATTTAGTAAAACATCAAATATGGACAAGCTTAGAAATGCTATGATGTTTGAATCACATGATACTAGACACTAACACCATATAAGTTATGTTGTTTGAACAAATAGTCAACTTATTGCTGTTCTTCAAACGGTACATAATACTGTAATACACTATCCATTAAGTAAAATATTTTAGTTCCATTCCATTATCAGTGGAGTCCTAGCTTTGCCACAACTTTTCATTCTTTCTCTTGGGTGCCCTTGGTTTTGCAATAAATCTTTAAAAAGCACAATCTCTTTGTTTTGTGATGTGCCCTGCTGTATCACTTAATTTCTGTAATATGTACGCTATGATGCACAGGTGGTGCATGTTGTCGATGCTTCAGGAAGATATGGTGAAAAGCAAGATCCTCTCTCTTATATATCTCTATTTTCAAACACCCCTGGAAAGCTTGAGAAGGAGGTTGAACAGATTAAAGAAGGATTCACATGTGGTAAAGACAAGGTTGTTGATTTTGTCACCTTTTCAGTCAACTATGGTTGTTGGACCCATGATGATACTGAAAGTGGATGGAGCGAGTCAGATATTCCCACTCTGCATGCTGATAGTGATACCAAGGGAGAAGAAAGAATCACACAGGTTTCAATTGATACAAAATTCTCCACGCGCTGGTCTCTTGCAATCAATACCAAGGAGATAGAAGATTTCATTTTGAAAGGTATGTTGAGGTTTCTCTGGTGTGCATCCCCTCTTTTCCGTGTTTGAGTACCTTCATTGGAATGCATCCCTTTGAACATCTTCCTCACTCCTCTCACCTACCTCCTGAAATTTTTATAACATGGGATACAGGAAACTCAGAAGAATTAATTCCGTATGGCAACAAGACTAGTGTCGATGGATGGCATCACATTCAGTTTTCAGGAGGGAACGATTCACCAAGGAAGTTCGAGCTAACTCTTTTCTGGTCAGTAAAATCTATGCCCTCTGCTGACAATGTGGATAGAACGATACAGGACCAGCGTCCCTTGTTGAAGTTAAGAACAGATGTTGACCGATTAACACCAAAAGCAGAGAGAGTTCTTGCAAAACTCCCTACATGGTGCTCCCTGTTTGGAAAATCGACATCTCCCCTCACCTTAGCTTTCTTGAGCAGTCTTCCTGTTAATTTCTAGGTAATTGAATTTCACTTCCGAGAACTGGGGACACGTTTATTTATTAAACTCTGTCAGATTTTTACCTGCTTCTTGAATCTTGTACACATAAATTCTAGAGTTTTTTTTTTTTTTTTTTCCTTTTAGAAAGAAGATTAAACAAAATGCTGTGTAATGTAAATAAATTACGTTGACGTTAGAAAGATTAAAAATGTTTTTCGTGATTTTTTTGCGCCTCAGCTATTTCGTTGAAATATTAAAAAGGTTGTGTAATGGAAACCATCAACCCATTATCAAAGACCTGTACCCGATAGTCTCAAGATAGAGAAAAGAAGTGGGAAAAAAAAAGTGATAGCATTCAAGATCTGCATCTTGACAGGGAAAAAGAAGAGAGAGCTTGCGTGTTTTCAATGAACGATTGATTTACGAGTAGATGAGAGAAAAGAAAAGCTATGACATATTTACTTTAAAACCATCTAAAATGTGGGTACTTTTCTAATCCAAACATGGTTTGGATTTCAGTTATTTGTGTGTTTGAAAATGTAGTTGTAATTACTTTTTATTTTTGAGATTAATATATTAAAATAATTTAAAAATATCAAAAATATATTAATTCAAATTTTTTTAAAATTTTTTGCATTACCAAACACATTTTTCTAAACGACACTTAAATAGTTTCCATGCCTGAGAATCTCAACCCTTGATAGACCTTGAACACGGCACGTAACTAGATTCCAACTACTTCAAGAATTATGGTAAGAAATAGTTGTCGAGAGACGGGCAAATGTTCAAAACTTAAGACTAATAAGTAATGAATTCAAGAATCAATTTAGGAGATTACTAATTCAAGAATCATATTATTTTAGGTTTTAAGAATTGAATTACAAATTAAACTCAATTTCTAATAATAGTACAAAATAAATTAAATGCCAACCCCACTTATTTATAATTTAAAAAATAAAAAATAAAATATTAAAATTAGTTTTTTCAAAATAATTATTTATCCATCTATTTTTTAAAAATATATTTAAAATAAATAAAATGAAGATAAGAGTAATATAAAAAATAAATTCTAAATTTTTCAAATACATCACAATTTATTTATTAATTGAATTTAAATTAAACATGGATAATTTCTGTAACACTCGGTAACAACTAACACTAACACGTGCCAATGAAGTCTGCATGGAGGGGAAGAAGCCACAAAGTATAGTGACAAACAACACACGTGTGATGTATTTTGTTCGTTGCGTTCAGGCTTTACTGAACCAAAACAAAAACCAGAAAGAATCTCCATTTCCATATAGAGAGAGAGAGGGAGAGGGGGAGACAGAGAGACAATCTCTCCAGTTTCTTCCAATAGAAATGCGGTCAATACCGTTGGGATTCTCAGTATCTCCAACATCCATAAACAACCACCTTAATTTCAATCTCAAGAAACAAAAACAACAACGACAACAACAAAATCAGTATTTTTTTACTTCTTCTTCAACAAGGGTTTCTCGTCATGAACTCACTCTCTCTTCTCTCCCCAAATCAGGTAAAATCTCTTACCCTTTTAAGGTTTTCATTCATATCTTGCTGGATTCGAAGTTACAGTGGATTATCTTTTGTTGGTTGTCATTCTTTTTTGTGTTTTATATTTATGCTTTAACGTGTTGTTGTTTCAACAGTTGGCCTGTAATCAATATTTTTTTGACTAACTGGTTTTTATGATCCCTGATCTATTTGTAATTCTGATTTGATTTCAATTCTTGATATATTTTGACTTGATATAATCTAGCTATCAGAATTGATAAAAACTGTAGTTAATTGTGAGACTTCCACTATATTATTACAACTGATGGTGTTAGCTAATCTAGATAGTAAAATCACATGATAACAAACGATCTAGGATTGAATCCTGCTCTAATTTGAGATGGGAGGGGCAAAGCAAGGGAAGGCTATCCTCCCTTGGGTAGCGTAGCCAATGGCTTGCTGGGCTTCTCTGTGAATAAAAAATTATTTAACAACTTTATGAGAACAAGACCCCTTCTTTTGTGCTAGTAAGACTGCTTGTCAAAAAAAAATCGTCAGAATATGGTATCTTTTATCATCTGCTTGCGTAGAATCTGTTCCCTAAAGTTCATTTGGATGATTCTGGTCATTGAGTGTAGGAATATGCAGAGCAAGTCAAGTGGCTGAATTTTATCCTACTGTATCTCCGGAGATAGTTGTAAGGGAAGCGCGGTTGGAGGATTGTTGGGAAGTGGCTGAGACTCACTGCAGTTCCTTCTTTCCTGAATATTCCTTCCCTCTAGATTTTGTGCTGAGGGTTGACAGGCTGGCAGCCATGCTATCAGGATTCAGTATACCAAATGGCTGCAGAAGAACCTGTCTGGTTGCCGTCATAGGTAGCTCAGTTGATCAAACTTTCTATATTGGAATTGAAGATTTCAAAATTGGAGGTTTTGATGGGAAGTTCAGTCTCAATCGAGGCTATGTTACTGGGATATTGACTGTGGACACTGTTGCCGATTTTCTTCCAAGGAAAGGCCCACTCAGGCAGAGAAGGTGAGTTTTTTGCTCATACGACAATTAGGTCTTTTTGATTGTGTAAACCTTGTGTTGCAAAGTGCAATCTTGCATGCAATTGGTTTTGAGTAGATTTGAATTGAACTCTGTTAGTGGGTCTCTAAACTAGCACAGCAGTTTTGTTGTCCTAGCTATTCAAAGAGAATTAACTACTGAAAACTTGCTGTCCACCGTCTCTATGTTTGGTAGACCGAGAGTTTTTTTGAGAAATACTTTTGAGAAATACTTTTCGGACAATCTTTGCTGATCGTTCCGTGTTCATGCTGAAACAAGGAATCATAAGCAAAGACAACCCTAATACAAATGATCTGATGAGCATTGTTTATATCCACTTAGTTTCTTTTACTTGCTTCTTTTGCCTATAGATTACTTCAGTTGCATTATTCAAATAGTTTCTTAAATTTCATGCCCACAAATGTGATATGCATGCTTCCGCCACAGGACTGGGATTGCATATATATCCAATGTTGCTGTTCGGGAGAGATTTCGTCGGAAGGGGATAGCTAAAAGACTAATAGCGAAGGCAGAGGCTCAAGCTAGGAGCTGGGGCTGCCGATCCATTGCTTTGCACTGTGATTTGAATAATCCTGGAGCTACAAAACTGTATAAAGGGCAGGGTTTCAAATGTATTAAGGTACCAGAAGGTGCAAGCTGGCCCCAGCCTAAGACCTCACCAGATATCAAATTCAACTTCATGATGAAGCTTCTAAACACCCCAATCACCACATAGAATTTTTAGGAGCACACGAAGAATTGATAAGGTAAATCGTTGTAGGAAAAATTGGAAGTAGGATAATTGAACTGCCTCGTATAATCTTGTATATGTGCTGGATCTTAAAGGGATTTCCACGGATCTCATAGTGCTGTATTTATGATGCCTGCAATGCCTACCGTGTGCCCGTTTGTGTGATAGATGGCCTTTTTGTAAAGCTTTTGGAACTATTTCAGAAAACATGATTCACTTTGCCTGGCACTTTGTCGCCTCATCACTCAAATCTGCTGCTTGTTTTTCTAGCTGCTGTCGCTTCCTCAATTCAATCATAATTTTTGCTTGGCTGATTAACGATTTACTATATTAACTCTTTTTTGGGGCCCTCGAAACTATACAGAAGCCAATATTAACGCAATTGAGGAACAGGATAGGAATTCAATTAGCATGTTTAACCAAAGACTGCAATTTATTATTATGGACAAAAGGCTCGTCACTCAATATTTATTAATATCTCATCAAAATCCGATTTAACGAGAAAGACTCCGAAGCACCCGGTGTTTTGCATCTCCGCAGATAACCCACTCTGAAGGGATGCCGACTTCAACAAAAAAGTCTTGCACATGGAAACAACTCAGAAACTCAACTATGTTTGGATAAACTTATCCAAGGCAGACGTATCCAATGCATAGAATTCCTTGACAGCAGAAGACACAGCGAGTCCAAGTTTCGCAGCATCTTCATGGCTAGTTGCCTGAAGGGCAATTACTTTTAGTTGCTATGTATAGAGAGATAACAGTAGCAGTTGATGCAGAAAATGAAAGAATGTTTTCTACCTCGATGTTAAGGGGAAGAACGGGATCATGAAGTGAGAGTCTAAGAAGGAACCACCCACCAAAACCAGAAGCTCGAACCTGTTTAAGAAAGGGAAAGGGAAATAAGGACAGGAGAGAATTTATCGTGATGCCTTGAGAGCATGACACTTGATGTCAAATCACTAGTCACAGGCACTTCAATACATCCTACATGATTTTGATCTGTGTCAAACTCACCCCTTCATAGTTAACAGGAGCTTTCTGAAGCTTTGGATCTGACTCTATATGATTCTCCAAAAGTTGCAGCACTGCCTCTCCATATTCTCGGAAAGATCTGGAAGTTCTAAGTGATCAGTTACACCACAGCAAAATAATATAAAAATGTGACAAGCCATGCAGAAAACCGTACCCTCCTTTAAGATCTGGATGGTTCTGATCGATTTTCAATCTCAATTCCACAGCTACTCCTGGTTCCTGCAGACCCTCTACCAGATCAGTCAAAACTTTGCTGCCGCCAGCAATTCCAGAAGCTCTAGCTGAAGCCAGTTTATTTAAAACTTTAACCTGCATGGATAAACAGAAAACGGCAAAGATGAAAGTTAAGCAATAAATTGACAATACAATAAGCCAAACAAGCTTAACGTTTCTCTGTTTCATATAAAGCCTACCATGAGGTATGCTCCATCATCAAGCCAGTGGTTTTCTCTCAGAGCTCCATGGCCACTGGTTTCAATGGCCAGATGTGATTCCTCACCAACAGAGTTCTGCGAGCAATGTGAACACATTTGTTTGAGAATTTATAAAGTAAGAAGATCATCCAAATTGTTATATAATGGCACTTAGACTATCTAAATACCAAAGGCAGAACAAGACATGCTGTTGAAAGTTGTTATACTAAAATCGACATGAAGAAATTTATTAAACTCTAGCTCACTGAAGACAAGATCCTATAAACCTGTTCAAAACGATATGATATGGACCATATACAATAGATGATGAAGAGCTAACAAAGATTTTAGCATTTCAAACAAAAAGCAAATCAGAAACACCCTGTACAAATTCCTCAAGGAAACTACTTTCATACTGATTTGCATACAACCTTCAGAAACACCAACATCATATTCCGTGTGGTTTGAAACTCCATCCAGCCAGTACTATAACATTATCATCTTTACCAGTCCAACAATCAAGATTGCATACCCAAAATTGCCCTATTTGGTTTATTTCTTCATTAAACTGTCCCAAAAATTACCAAGTAAAAAATTTGCCATCTCAACTTACCAGACGAACAGCCTCATCAATGACATTTTTATAGCCTCTTTTGAACCGATGGTGCTTTCCCCCTAAAAAGGACTGCAGTTATAAGCATATTCATGTACAGGGAATAAACAATGTGTCATTTTGGTTTTCTGCATACCGAGTTTCTTTTCGATAAATGTTGTCAGGCCATCTGAAGTCACACTGTCTGTAACAATGGTTGTTCCCGGATGCTAAATGGAAAACACAAAGGGCCAAATTGATAATGAATTAGGCGGGGAAGAGAGAAATGGACACAAGTTGTATATTAAAACAGTAGCACTTGAGACAACTCAAGGATGAAGCTCTTACTTCCTCTAGAACAATGGCAGACATCAAGGCAATCAGACGATTCCGGTTGAACTCACGACCAATGGAATCAACAGCAGCAGATCTACAGGAAATGATTTTACATTGAAAAAAGAGCTGATACATGAATGTGCTATATGATTGGACAGATTGAGATGATTAAAATACCTGTCAACATCAGTATCAAATATGATCCCCAAATCGGCCTTGTTCTCAAGGACTGCCTGGGTGATAGCCTTCATTGCTGTCTTGTCCTCTGGATTGGGAATATGATTTGGAAACATACCTGTTTTGAAAAGTCATTTTAGTATTACTACATAAAGAATTTGCATATCAATAGCCATGAAAAATTTCTGACATCAACATTACCATCTGGTTCCAAAAACTGACTGCCAGAGGTGATAGCTCCTAGAGGCTGAAGAACTTTTTCCTGGAAAACCATCTGAAATATTAGCATATTTGAAGACAAGGCGATGAAAAGGTTGAATAATGGAAATGGAAGGAAGTTCTTTAACAAAATAACTGCATATATGTTGTGGATTGTGTCACCACAGTCTGGACTATGAAGATTCAAGACACTTGGTTAAATGCCGATGATAACAGAGGCAGTAGTGTTCAGAAAGTTAATTACTGGGAAGCACTAAATGTACATCAAGTATAGATTTTGTAACAAACGAGAACACTAAAGTTTTATACGAACAGAAGAAAGCTAAATAAATCACAATATGACTTACAGCAAAAAATCCTCCTGCTCCATTTCCAGCATCAACAACAATATGGAATCCCTCCAATGGCTTCTCTAAAAGTTTAACATAAATTAAACAAGTACCAGTAACAATGAAGTAGAAATCTCATGCAAAACATCTCCAAGAAAATGCAAAAAAATTTTTTAAAAAAAAGACTATAAGGGAAAAACCCAGTGGTTAAACTTAGGATTTTTAGTCGTGTTCAAATCCTGAAATGAGTGGGGGTTTAGAGAAAGCAAGAGGATCACTGCCTAGCATGTGGACCAAGGTCCAGAGAGTCCTAATGAAGCAAAACAGAAATATTTGATGGACTAACTGTAGCATTCCCAAATTCACCAATTTGTGTTTCACACCATGGGTAACAGAATTTAATCCCGGAATATGGTTTTGTAACTGTTTCAGAACATTTACCTATATTTTCTGCAGCTTTGCGGACTGCCTTCACAAGATCAGATGTATACACAGTCATGTAATCAAGTCTTTTTATGGATTCAGAAGCTTTCCGTTTTGACTTCATTAAACCTTGATCTGTGAAGCTCTTATAAATGTCTGCAGCACGCTCTAGAATGATTTTGATATCAGCCTTCCCAAGCCCACCAGCATTTGTGAAGAATTTGAACCCGTTTCTGTTGTAAGGAAGATGACTAGCTATTTGCAAAATAACATCAACCAAAAATTTGATCAGGTGAAAGATAGTCAGAAAGTCTATTTACATGATCCAAAGTAAAGCAAGGTTTGCACAAAAGTTCAAGCAACAAAAGTGGCAACATTACAAGGGCCATTTCCAAATCCCACAATTATAATAGGTCAACTAGGTCAACTTAATCTAACAGAAAATCAAGCAGTTACCTGTAATCATTATAGCCCCATCAACAGGACATAAAAAAGCCTCATCTTCAGTTAGTGTGCTATTAAACATTGCAGGAGTAGACGCCAGTCTGCAAAAGGTAAGATGCTACAAAAGTTGAGAATAAATCATTAAGTCTTCAGTTAGTGTGCTATTAAACATTCCAGGGGTAGATGCCAGTCTGCAAAACGTAAGATGCTACAAAAGTTGAGAATAAACCATGAAGGAACAATGGTTAAACCATGTCTTAGCCACCGCTAAGATCCATCACAATCTTCCTAGAGGAGGAAAAAGTCATATAAGTTATCTTCCCTGAAAAGGCCATCACAAGATCCAGCCAAAGAGATTTTTGGCCCAATATCATTGAGCTTGGAATATCAAAGAGAAGGCCATGAACAGTAAGATGAAAACAATTGCTAGAAAATCAAATAAGATGGGAAATCATAAACCCACCCATATTGAACAACATCCAGGCCTGCACCAGCAATACCTTGAGAAACTGCTTCCTGCAAGTTAAACCATTAAATTTCAGTAATTTATATTAGTAGATGTGGATATTCCATGAAATAATAGCTCTAACACTGCATGGTAGAGGTATTCAGAGTAACACTCTTTCAAAAAGATTATATTTTTTGCTGTTTGAATGGCATTTTTAGCATGGGTAAAATTAACAACTACTATTATTCACAGATGGAAAAAAAGAAGAGGATTAACAGTGAAAAGTATAAACAACTAAACATCAATTGCATAGCCTAAACAAAGTAACTTGATGAATCCAGTCAAAAGAAAGCATCTTCCTCTTTGTTGGACCTAATTTCTTCATAAGAGGGAGTTGATGGTTCAGAGCAGAACTCTACAAGCATGTTTCATGAATGCCATAACACAAGCATCATATGAGCTTAAAAAAGAGCCATAGAACAGTTGACCAATCAGGATGGAAGAGAAGAAAAGACTTAAAAATTGTTTGCAGATGGTTCCAAATAGCCAGTAGATCAATGCACAAGAGGAAAAACAATAAGTACCTGCAACACCTGTGCAGATATGCGGGAATCATGGCCAACAGACACTCTCAAAGGTTTGGATGCATCAGCCCTCTTCGTTTCCAGTAACCACGCGGAAAAGGCTGCTGCTATTGCTTCTGTAACTGGTTCAGTGAGGGTAACAGGTTCTCCCTCAACGCCAGCAACAGCCACACCTCGAATATCACTATGTTCACATTATGAGATAATACAAGCACAAGCTCCAAGTTCAACCACTTCCAATTAACACTAACGTTAGCTTGGTTCCAACTTCCAAGCATGAAGCATAAGTAGTACTTTTAAAACCCGGACAGTAAATAAACAATTTCCACGAAATAATTCTAAAATTATGCCTTTAACCACAGAAAATCCTCACCTTCCATTCTGAAGCTTCATAAAATCCACCTTCTCCAGATATGGCACCGCAGTCGTCAACGGAGCGGCTGCAAGAAAGACCAAAAGCAGAGAATGTGTAAAAATTATTGCAAACTCACAGTAACAAATCAGAGTTATAGTGCAACAACATCTGTTTCCATCACAAACAGAAAAACAACAGCATGTTGTTTACATACACAGAACATGATCAAAAGACACAAGAATTTTCATGCAATGATCAACCTGGGAAAATGAGAGTCTACAACAGAGCAGTACAGACCATTGCAGTAAATATTTCGACGGTTAACGAAACCACAGTGGTATTTTGGTAATAACTTTTTCCCTCCGTGGAAGGAAAGGAAGTTGCGGTGGTTATAAGGGGCCGCCGCAGAACAACAGTCCCTTTGGTTGTATTGATTTGTCGTCAACACTCTATTCTTTGCTACAATTACATTTTCAACAATCTTCTCGCACACTGCTGCACTCACAACCACAATTCCAAAAAATAAAAATCGATTCAGCAAAGTTAGAGAGGTTGGTGGTCACTGTGCTTATAGAGTGAAATCAGGTTGTAGAATTCGATTCAGTTTCTATGATAGCTTGAATTTGACTACTGCGAGGGAAATGAGAAGTTGGGTTCAATTCTTCTTACCTGCCATTTTCTTTGACGGTTACTGGCGGTGATGCCGATTTTGGTTGTTAGGAGTCTCAGGAGTCAGGACAGCAAGAGAAAGAGAGGATGGGTGACGGAGAAATTGATGAAAATGGAACGTTAATAATAATAATAATTAAAAAAAAAAAAAAAACACAAGTTAGATGCTATGGATTTATTCCTTTTTTTGTAACACCGCGAAGGATGCTATGGTTACTGTTACCAGTGAGTGATGTCGCGTGCCTATACTTTTACGTTGGGTTGTGATTACAAAATAGATTTAAAAAAAATGTTTTTAATTGTTCTTTTTTATATAAAAAAACATGTATATGATTAAAAATATTATGAGAAGAATTTTTGTATATAAAATAAATAAAAATTATATTTTTAAAAATAAAAAATATATTATTTTAGTTTTTATAGAATTAAAATTGAAAATATAATTATATGTATGGTTATGTAAAAAACAACATACATGATTTAACTAACTAAATAATTTTTTTTCAATGATCAATTAAAAATAAAATGTAATACAATATCAAATTATCTCTTGTGTCTTGTTTGATATTCCGATTGAAATTATATTGAAATAAATTTTAAAAATATGTTTGTCTTAAAAAAATTAAAATTTATATTTTTTTTAGTATTTTTTTAATAATTTTAATATAATGATACCAAAAATTAAAAAAATATTTTTTAAATATATTTTACAAAAAAAATACATCGAAAAACAAAAACTACCTCACTCTCCCACAATATCTTAATATATTTCGGTTTTATAATCCTCATGTTATTTGCATGGATAAAACTATGAAATTTACAGCTCGAGTTAAAATCTTCTATTAGGACCTTAAGAACTGATCATCTACGCAGATATAAGAAAAGTTTTTTTTTTTTTTATGTGTGTGTGCCTATATATATATATATATATATATCATAAAAGGGTTATTGAAAAATAAAAAAGTATTACTTACTTTAGATACCACGTATTCTTTCATTTACATTTTTTACTTTCATACACTTTTATATTTATATAATATTTTGAAAACTAGAAAACTGATATAAAAAATATTTTGAGTATAAAATTTAAAACTAGAACAATAAACTATTTTAAATACACTAAAAAAAAATGTTTAGAAGCTTAGATCAGAATTATACATTCAAAATGCACAGTTACTAAAAGATCCAACTAACAATTACACAAATTAATTGTGTTTATAGATACGGTGGGTTAGGTTTTATATGTAATTGCATCCTATCTAATTTTTAATATTTTATAGAATATAAAATTGACTCAATCATTTTTTTTTAACCATAGCAGGCTGAATATATCAGGCTGGACTAATTTTTTTTATATAGATATTACAGGGATTCGCAAATTAGATATATTAATTCTATTAGATACACCTAAAAACTATCATAATTTTCATATGAAAACAAAATAACATAAAATTACAATCAAGCTCCTTATCATACAATCAAAGCACAATATGATACAAAAACAAATAAAAGATTATAAAGTGTTTTCTAGATTTGTAATTTGACTATGAAAATAAAAGTTTAATATGAATTATTAAAAATTTCATTTATTTTCTCATTATTTCTTGATCATCAAGCAATCTTATCAAACAAAAAAGATTAGAATTGTAAAATATATTACTACTTCATTGAATCAAACTTCAAATGAGCAGCGAGGAATAAGAAAAGATTAAAAAACAAGAAGTAGTTGTTAATGTGAAAGCAAAAGAGAAAAAATAAAGAGAAAATAAAAAATATTATTTATATGAAGAACTCAAATTATTTTATTTAGCTATATGTGTTAGGTTAGGTTAGGTTAGGTTAGGTTAGGTTAGGTTGAGTGAATTTTAAAAATCTAAACTCACACTTACTCATAATATCTATTTTATTAATTTTTTAAATCTACTATCACATATAATATTTATATTATCCGATTTTTACTCGTGGATGTAGTTAGGTAATGTAAACATTACGTATAAAGCTCGAACACCCCTGGCACCCACCAATCTGACCAGACACCCTATAATTAAAGACTGTAAAAATATTGCAATAAACGACATCGCTTTCGAGTCAACGCGGAAATCAGTCCAGGCCCCAAGCCGGCTATTGAAATTCCCAACAAATACAAAATCAAACACGCCAAACATTCCCTTCCATTCAGTTTCGTTTTGTTATCGCTCCAATTGAAGAGAAGTCCTTTCTGTCTAGGGTTTGGGTTTGACAATCATTTCTTTGAAGATGTTGGAGGTGGTGCTGAACGACCGTCTGGGGAAGAAAGTAAGGGTCAAGTGCAACGAAGATGACACGATCGGCGATCTGAAGAAGCTCGTGGCGGCGCAGACCGGAACGCGAGCGGAGAAGATTCGAATTCAGAAGTGGTACAACATCTACAAGGATCATATCACTCTCAAGGACTACGAGATCCACGACGGCATGGGCCTCGAGCTCTACTACAACTAGAACAAACATGTAATCTCCTCCTTTCTCATAATCGAGTTTTTATGCTGTTTCTAGGGATTTGATTTTGAATTTATTTTGCGGGATTTTTTTATCATGATTAATTTGCTGGGGTTGAATTATAATGAAATTGACTCTGTTTTGTATATTTGTTTTCCGGGTGAATTTTAATTAGTCTAATTTTTGGAGTTGATCATAGGTTAATTGTCTTCAATGTTAATCTAGAAGCGAAATTTGTTGACGAATTACTTCGTTGGCTAGCTGTTAATATGCTATAGTAAATATAGTGGTATTGTTCACCAGGAAGGTTTTGTTGATTTCGTTCTAGAGAAGAAAACTAGGCGATGAGGCACTTGGTTTTAAATATAAATGGTAAACTAAAATATGTCTCGGTGAAATAAATGTCTAAAACAACTTGGTTCACATTTATTTGATTTTCTGTATGCTATTATCTTGTGCTAATGAGGCTCTAGTCTTTATCTTGCTTTCCTTTTAGGCTAATTGAAGTTGATAGCTTTGTGGTGAATTTGTTTGGCGGCAATATCGCTTTCCATTCTTTTCTGAAATCGATATATATATACTGGGATAGTGGGCTGATTTTGGTTTTCATCTCACAAGATAAATTTTATTTCACTTATTTTATTATGTTTTTTGTGTCATAATCCATGGTGCTATTTGATGGACGATGACTGCATTAGAGGAATATAGTCAATATGGTTAAGATGCATTTGTTATCATTTCTTTTGATAAATTTGTTGCTTACTAGTTGAGAGAAAAGTGACAAGGAAATTTACTGCCAATTTTTTTGACTTTTCCTCACTGATCCAGGAATTCCAGTGCAGTATTGCAAGGCATTGTAGAAGATGAAGCTGCCTCTTCTTTGCTAGTAATTTCCTACTCTTTGCAACTAGCCTGATGTTTTGTAATTGATGCACATATACTTTTATGAAATATGTAATGACTGCCATGACTAGATTTGGTTATAATATGTTAACTTGCAGTGTGTTGTTCTGTTTGGTACAAGTGTTTCAATTGTCTGTGAATTGGTTGTTTTATAACCGGGACTCTTAGGGTTTCAATAGGATGAAAAACTGGTTGATTAGACAACTAACTAGATGCTTATTTCGCTGATGGCATATGTATGCTTCATGCCTTGATCTTTTCATTTTCCATGAAGACATTATGAGAATGAAATTACTGCGTGTTTACACGCTCCATGAACTATTTTATGTATTAGGACTACTCAGAAGGCTTTCTTCCCAGGAATCGATAGTGTTTCGAAATTGAGGGCGATTGTCGCATTTTGTAGTCTTTTTTGTGAGGTTTGAATAATCATGTGGGTTTGTGGTTATTAGTTTCAATAAACAGTATGCAATATGATCTTAGATGCAAGCTGGTCAATATTGCAATGAAGCTTGCACTTCCCATCCACCAGACTAACTGGGCTCTAATGCTGTTTATGAGCCGCTGATTGCTGCTATTAGCACTGGGTGCACATAGATATTCAACAACTCCTGGTGATTCATAATGCACCCCTGGTGTCCATCCGCAATGAACTTAACTTTAGAAACACTGGCAGCCGTTTACATATGATGTGCCATGAAGGAAATGGAAATACATGACGGAGCCATCAAATGGCTCCGCCATTTCATTCTCAGGTGATGTTTCCACGGATACTGATTGCAAGGGGTGTCTTTCAAATCTATAGGTTTGGTCACTGGATCTGGACGTGATGAGTTGAGTGATTAAGAACTAAAGTGTACACAGTTCATCCTGGAGGCTGTTAGCTGGAATGAACCAGCAGAGCAGTAGTAGCCTGTGACCTATAACTGCTGTGCGCGTTCTTTCTAGTTATTTTCCTAGCATCCTCCCACTCATGGGCGAAGGGACCAGGGGGTGTGTGTAGCTAAACCTAGCGTAACAGTACCTGAATTGGTTGGCTTAACCATCCTAGAAAATGGATTCCATTTGTATAGGATTGGTGATTGAGAAGTTGAAATCTCTGGTCTGGCTCAAAAGATACAAGGAAGCTTCAATCACAACTGATAACTAGTGGTTCGGCAAGATTTTTAGATTTTAGCTTCGAATCAGCGGCCTTATCAAGATTTTAAATATCTGACTGATAGGTTTGTTTAGATAGAATCAGGGTTCTTTACCTATAAATCTGGGGAGATGAATCGATGATGCTTATACATGCACTCCCCAAACACTAAACCGCACTTCCGCTAATTATACATTCACAAATTGACCACGATACCTCCCCTCACCATCCTGGCATTTACCTCTCTCTTCTTCAGTCTCGCCTCCAGACAAGGAAACTTGCTTAAAAACACACTGCACACCACGCAATTTACACGAACATGTTCCGTTTTACCAGAACAAGAAGAAAACTTGGAATAATGCATCGCGAGGATTGCACAGATTACCCCGTCAACTCTCTTAATTAATTATTCACAGAGGAAATAATTTTTTGGTTTTGCATTTTGTGCTATCTTTAGTGCATGTCTTTAGACTGGGTTGTTTAAAAAATCAAGAGGTTTTTACAAAGACGAAATTGTTAAGCTTACGATAAAGGTTTGTGGGACCTGTCACGCGTGTGTTAAGAGTTGACTTGGCCAATACATCTCTTTGTTCTGGATTTTCGCTAATTTCGTTTATGCTAATTTTACTTTTCGTTTTCTTTTTCATTTGAGGCGCAATCAATTTTGAGATTTAACTTGGCAGCTTTGAATTTGAAGAATCAACGAACTTCAGATCATTGAAAACGGAACGGGACTAGAGAGACTAGAGAGTCCCACTCCCACAGACCAGTGATATTCTTTTGTTGATGGTTGATGCAATCGCCATTCTTTGGAATATCCCTCACAACCAAATTAACAACGCATAATCTCACATTTCTCTGTACTTAGTAACACCACCACCTCCTCTTCTTATAGACAAGCAGAAAGCAATCACTCGGTTCACTTCCGATCCCTGCTTGCCATGTTCACCATCACCATCCAAAGGTGACGGCCAACTACATCCATACACAGCCCTGCCTGCTCTATTCACCCTCCAGGTCGGCCTGCCGGCAAGCTTGGAGAAACTTCAACAAACTGAGCACCTTTACCCTTCCTGCTGGAACGAAGAGCATTGATTCCTCGTCCAGGACTCCAACCTAACTGACCATGAAAGTCTCGAAGATCATAATAGAAGAAGAGAAGCCATTGATTACATCCTCCATGTCAATGACAAGAAAACAACAAGATGAAGTATCTATTACAAGGGCCTCGTCGATTGTTCCTCCGTCATCAACCGCGAAAGAGGACATTTTCGAATATCCTCAACCAGTCCTGGACATGGAAGCCATGCCACCAGAGGCTATAGAAGTCTCTGCTCGTGAGGTACACAATGCAGCCTCCTTTTTACTCTCTTTCAGGGACAAGTCCCGAAATTCTTAAACCATAAAACTACCCCTCAAATTGGGTTCGCATGTCCCCATGGCCTTATCTGGACTTTAAAGTTTTAACGAGGCTAGTGTGAGAATCAGCATTTTTTTTCCCCGGGTATTGAAATGGGCCAAAGCCCAAAAACACAAAAAGATGCAAGACAGAATCTAGGGGTCTAAAGAGCTCTTTTGGGACTCAATCAAACCTTTCAGTTCCTCTCCGTCCATATCAGCTCCATACTTACCTAAATCTTGGTGCCAGCATCTAATTTGCCAGAGTCTCAAGGCCCAATAATCACGGTCCAGGTTTATTGGGCCATTCTATTGTGCTCGCTGACGATCCTTCGGTTTTGCCCTGAACTTCCGTGTTTGTTCGGTTCCTATACAAGAAAAAAAGAAGAAAAAGTCGTAACACAAGAGATAAATACCTCGTATACACTTATTAGATGAAAGGAGAACGAAAACGCGTGTGAATGATAAGACTTTTTTAAAAAAATATAATGCGTTTTGATCGACACACTTTCGTTATATTTCAATTGTTTTTTTAGTTAAATAACATATGATTTATACATATTTCTTAAAAGACTATAAAAAACAGGTTAGTATTTCTAAGATAATTTAAAAAAAAAAAACAATTTAAGATATGATAACATTTCATTAAGAAATCAATCCTAGACAAATTCTATGACTTTTTATTATTTTTTTAAGAAAAATATTTGACTTGCATCAATATCTTATAAATAAACTGGCCAGTGGTATCAATGATAATCACCTGTAACGTCTGAAGGGTGTTTACATGTATGGTTTAGAGATTTGGTTGTCTTTGCAACATTTTTCAATGGCTTGTCATACGGAGAAAACGACACTCAAACGTGATCAAGGCGTAGACAGATGGTTCACTTACGTAGGGCTTAATCTTTGTTGCTCTAGGGCTTTCGGTGGAGGATGGGTGGCTTCAATGCTCGTGCCCAAGAAACAATTTTGTGTTGACAAAGTGAACACAACATGTTGTGTTGACAAAAATGGATTGTTTTCTTGACAGTTGTAAGTTTGACAGAGTTTAATTAAACAGTTGCTTGCTTCAATACCTCACTGCTTTAAAATAGCCTTTGTTGCTCTAAGTTTCTGTTCCACGCACATTCATGCTACAATAAAAGACAGCTCGGAGGCTTCCTATTCCCATGTCGGAAATCTGATTTCATGGAGTTGACCCCCGAGAGCCATATCAATGGAAATTCTTGGATCTCGGTCTTTAAAATAACACAAGAGGAAACACATCCTGGCATCAATAACATGACATATTGAAACTAACAAGACTTGGCAGATTCAATGCTATGTTCCCTGTCACTTTTGCCTTGTACAATCATCCTCCCCCTTGGCAATTTTCATGGTAGCCCTTTTCTTTTAATTCCTTTTTGCGTGTTTATTAAGTTAGGTTTTTTTTTTCTTCCCTTAAACCTATATTACATCACACTTCCGTGATTGATCAGTAGATTTCCTCCCAGCACGCTCAAACTCGAGCCTCCCCGATATTAATATATAAAAGCCAGCTCGCTCGAATTGAACTTGCAACGGTTAAAAATGTACTCGGTGTTGCTAATCCTTTTACACTGGGATCGATGGATATATTGCCGATGGTTGAGAATTTGGATAATTGACAAAAAGTATTGAGTGTTTGCTGGAGACACAGTCAAAAAAGCATCCCGTGGGAGGAGGGCTCGGCCATCAAAACGGCACATTGTATGAATGGTTGACCTTGGCCTCATCATGTGATTAGCTATTAATTAATTAGCTGTGATATTATTTTGTATTGAAAAGAGAAAGAAAAGGAGACGAAGAAGAAGAAGATACGATGTTATGGTAATGTTAGTCTTTTAATAGTATGATGGATCCAACGCTAGACATGTAGAATGTGTCTTGCCTGTTATCTTTGCTGTCTACTGTTCAATGTTACTCTAACAAATGTCAAAGACATGCACTCTATCCACATTACTATTATTATTATTTTCTTTTAATTTCCTTTTCTTTCTCTGTTTTTAGGTTATGGTCTCTCATGTGCACTTGTTTTGAGTAGATTTATTATTATTATTATTATTATTATTATTATTATTATTCAGATTAATTTTGCTATAATTAACAGTATTTATTCATTGAGATAGTTTATTCTTTTCCTTTTCTAGAGAATTTTAGACAAACCATCCATATTAAAATTAGAACATTCAATATATTTTTCCTTTCGTAATCTCTTTAAATGAGTAAATTCATTAAAAACTCAACAATTCTGTCTGATATTAGTTGATCCTTAGTGAAAACAATCCAATACCATATGATTTGACAAAAAAACAAAAAAAAAAACCTCTCAAATTGGATTTGGCCCTTCAAAATATATGTATAGAGTTAATTTATACATACCTAGATTAATATTACAAGCTCTAAAATTAAAAATCATATAAATCTTTGATAATTCTAAAATTTATAAAATTTAAATTGATAATTTTTAAAATTAAATTTGACTATTTCAACTATACCGCTTTACCTAGGGGTTGAATTTTGTAAATTTAAAAGAGAGGGAGGGGGGGGGGGGCGGTTAGGTTGAGGTTTGTGTTGGTGCGTGTGTAAATGCAAGCTAGCAGAGATAGTGAGGGGGTTGGCATTCCTTGACCCACGAATCTCTGTCTGCCTAGTGTAGCATTAAAAAAATCCCACTTGAAGACCTTGCTCCTTTGCACTCGCAAACTTTTCAACACTTGTTTAATCTGTTTATGTGCATGCAACTTAATCTTTTGTTTAATGTGTGCACGATAATTCAAATCCCGATGAGATAGTTTATTTCCTCAGGATTTGCTGAACAAGACCGGTCCGGGTTAATAGCTTGTTTTTGCGTTTTAATAATGTAATTTTATAAATACGCCAAGTCAGTATAAAAAGTGTATTTAAGATAAAATGAAAAAAAAAAAATAGTCCCGGTTTATACATAAACAAACCTAAGAATCTTCTTAATCGTTGAAACAAGAAAATAAAATTGATCATGCACCTAATCAAACGGAGATCACAAGCTGAATTTAAATCGCACCTCCCCCCCCTGCTACTGGGCTAGATGTCATTTTATTCTGGTTTAAAGCTATTGCCCTGACAGAAACGTGTCGGGCAACGACTTTATTATAGTAAAATGTACAAAATAAGGTTCCGTGTCGTGCTATTATTTGACAATCTACCATAACTCTGACAAAAACCGTTGCTGCCTTGAAAATTTGTTACTTGGCAACAAAATTAGATGCCATGCCACTTCCTACGAATTTAACCATCTGCCACAAATCACTTCTTTTGACATTTCATAGCCACAGGCAATTCGATAGAATGAGCAATTTCTAAAACTCAGAACAAGAATTGAATGGCATCGGTGATGAACATAAAAGTCATTTCACTGGAAAGTTAAATCATATCCCAAAAGTGGATGGAGTGGACTTATCCCACAACTCCCGATAGACAAAATACGTGAAAAGTTACAATCAAAACAAATGACTTGCTAACTGTACAATTCGATGGAAGTTCCTCATTGTCTACCTTCCGAAGTTGTCTCTACTTGCATATGAAAGAATTGTTAACCTTCTTGCTGTCTTCAAAAACTCACTGTCAAGCAATTAGAAGTGCAATCTATGAGCAAACTGTATAAATAAAACAAGCCAAAACAAAAATGTAACATGTAAAAAGGGGATGGAGTGAGGATACCTAAAGGGCTCATCTCCGGCGTGTTTGGTGGTGCCAGCTGCATCCCGGTAAAGCACATTGCTCAGCATCTCTGAACTCTTGATGCCAAACATACTAGCCAACTTTCTGTGCAGCTCTTCGTATGAACCAAGGACTGATAGGTCAAGGGTTCGACCAATATCCTCTGATTCCATGAACACCTTGCAATGATCATTCTCCAGGCCAAGATCAGTTTTTTGGTGATCCTTGTACCAAGTAGACCTCTCATCTGAAGAATTTTCCATCGGGCCATTCTGTTGTAATGCAGAACCAGACCCATCAGAGCTGGCCTTCCCTAGATTTCCATCTGATGAACTGTTTGCATTTGTATCACCTGAGCAGCTTTGAGAACTCTGCTGATCGGTAACAATAAGCTGACCAAACAGTACAAAGTGGGGTGTCTTTGTTTCACTGCTTTCCTTCAAACTCTGTGAGGAATTTCCCATTGTCAGCAAGCAAGAAATATTCTCACTTTTTTTAGTTTTGCCCATGAAGTTACTACTGGAGATTCTAGAAGGCGAGGCAGCATGATCACGTCGCTGAAAATCAACTGGGAACAGTCCTGACTGCAGTTTGTTAAAGTGGAGATCTGATGAAGATAGTTCAAATTGAGCATGCCTGGCTCCCTGTATGCCTGCAGGAATGTTATCTGAGACAAAGCATAAGGGACTGTTCGACCTAAGCGGGATGCCGGTAAATGACGGCATTGGAATTTGACCGAGTAAGGGAAAGTCCGGGGGTTGTGGAAGTCTCAACTTCTTTCTTGGGGGTGAGAAGGGTGAGAGATGAATGGCTGGCATGTTTGATACCAGTTCAGCCAACCATGGGCTAACGCGCTTCACATTCTGCAGTAGATCTGGCTCATCCCATGCTACCTGAAAAATGAAAACATGAAAGAAGATGTAGTCAGGAAAATAATAATAACAATCGAGTGATTCAACCCTAAGGCAGATCATTTGCAGCGTGCTCCTGTTAATGAAAGTGTATTGGCTATTTCACTACTTTCTTCCTATTGTTTGCAAACAACTAAACTAAGAAAATATCAGCAACAAATATTTATGCCATTATATTTCAAGAAATCATAACCATGCAAAACTTGCACATCCATAAAAACATGCTAATATTCAGGTCAAGAAAAGTAACACATGCTAAGGTGTGTGTGTCAAAAAAATGATTTTTCTTTGGAATGAATTACAAAATAAAATGAAGTACTCGAAATAGCAGGACAGCTAGCATCTTGGACTATAGCTGAGCTTTTTCAGAGTCACCAATCCAACTACATCATATGTTGCCCGATTATATCAATTTTATACAAATACATCATTCCAAATCAATAATAAATTCAACAGGTAACAGGAGAAAAGCAAGGCAGTAAGTACTGAAGATCAACAAGTAGAGAATTTCCACATCCAAAATTGAGATTCACGGTACCTGTAGAAGTCGCCATGGAGAATTTGGCCAGCGTATGGGGTCAGCAAACTGAACAGAAGATATAGTTCCCATGAACCAGCTAATCCGAGACGAATCCTCGGTCTCAAATGCCATTTTGAACCTCATCCCTGGACACCACTGAATATGCATTGCAGTCCTCACAGCTGAGGCCCTCACACAAAATTCTGGAGTACTCGCTCTTGGATAATAGACAACTTCAAAAGGCTGCCCATTGGCTGCAAGAGATGCAGCTTCAATAACAGACTCGGGCTTCACTTTCCCCTTCATATCCCCATTACCATTCCTCCTCGTCAATTTACTCTCATCTTCCCTCAAAAACCCAGAATAGCCGCCAAATGAATTCCACCCCGATGAGCATTCATTTCCACCACCGATCCCTCTCTTAGCACGTCTAATTCCAACACAAAGGTCACCATTCTCTGCTCTCAAAAACACAATAGAGTCCCCAGCCACAAGCTTCTTTTGATTCACAAAATTACTCCATCCAGTAGTCAACAAATGGCGACGAGGCGTCCCTCTGTAAATATGCCTAAATTTCCAAGTCTCTCCGTGCACATCCTTGGCAAGAATGGTCTGCACAGGAGGCTCAGCAGTGTAATCCAATCTTGGAAATATAGTCTCAGCGCAATAACGTGGCACAGAGAACCCACCACCATTATTAGCATCAGATTGAGTCAATGTCTTGGCAAAAGAAGCAGGCTTCTCTTGAGACTCAATCCCGTTAGGCAACCTATCATCACTATCTTCACCACAACCATCTCCAAACATTAAATCACTATTACTGGATGGGGTTAGCCTAATTTTGGCATAAACCTCATCAGTTTCAGGTTCTGCCATGAACTTAATAGCGGATACCTTACACGGGATTAGTGCAGGAATCTGAAAATGACCAAAATCCACACTCCCCTGAGCATGTTCAGCATGACCCTGAGGAAAATAGAAAACTTTTGAGTTAACTGCTGGCATTTGAACCATGCTACCAGCACAAGCATGCCATAATTGTGAATCTAAACATTTTTCTGCCACTCTCATTTGTTCCTTTGGGGGATTCATAACTTGAAACTCCCTAATCATTGGACCGCTATGTAGTTTTGGGATTTGAAGAACCTGGGTATAACCTGAAATTTGCAAGAGAAAAAATAAATAAATTTCATGAGAGAAAAGAACAACATCTTTATTGCTCGGATCAATTGCATAATATATCTATCACATGGTTTTTTTTTTCATGCTTAACCATTCAAAAGCAGGGGGAAGCGAAGATGAGAAATAAAAAGATCAAGCTTTAATAGTAACAACTTTTAGCAACAACTAAATATGAAAAAAAAAAAAAATCAGTTATAACTTGTGAAGAAAAAAAATACAAAGATTTTGAGATGTTGATGAAAATTAATTTACTCTGAACAAAAAAAAAGCAGAATATTCTAATAAATCTCAACCAAAATCAAAGAATAACTCACCGTCTCTAAGTTTTGCTTCAAACATAAATTCTGTCTGGGAGAGACAGAGTAAAGCACAAACCTTGGCTTTAAAGAACACAAAAGTTGCAAAACTTTTCAAAGGGTAGAGATCTTAGTAAGAATTGAGTAAGCAAGTGTAAGGGTATGAAGGAAGGGAGCTTGTTAATGGGTTTTTAATAGTGTGCTTGTGAGCTTGCTTCTGCCGACCAGACTCGCAGGGAAGGATTTGACAAGAGAAAAAAACAAAGGGGAAAGAGATAGTAATTGTTTTATGGGTTTTCTCGAGGAGGAGAAAGAGATTGGGTGGCTTTTAAATTATGTGTTTTGGATCACAAGAGTCCACCATCATACCCAATCTTCAGGTGAAAATGAATCATCATCTCTCTGTGATTTCCCCCCCTCTTTTCTCCCCTTTGCTAATTTTCTACTTTATTCGCTTGTAAATAGAAAACCATTAATACAAGAAAGTGTTTGTAAGTACTTTCAACTCCAGTTTGGTCTTTTCTAGCGCGTGTGGTTTACGCTCTGATATTTTTCTACATTCTTTTTACTGTGCTATTTTCATTTTCCCTTCTTTTTTTATTTTATATCTCGAGCTTGGGCCCTCGGTCATTGAGTTTGTGTTTGATTCTCTAAGCTATATGAAAAGATTATATTTCTAAAAAAATATTAAAAAATTATATTCGACTAAAATAACTCTTAAATCTTTTAAAAATAAGTTTTAAAATATATTAAATACAACAATGGAAATTGTTAAGATTAAGAATTGTCGTCTGGTGTTTTAGTGTTGGGACGATGGAATTTTAAATTGTAACTTGAGAAGTTGCAGGCCCAAAGCATGCCTAAGCGAGCTCTAAACTATCCTAGCTCCTTGAAAGGTGACAAACACGCGATACCAAAAGGAAAGTAACGGTGTTTTTTTCTTACAGAAGTGTCCAAGTAATTAAATAAAAGGAGGGGAGAATTCTTTTAATAAATAAGAATTTCCAACTCACTTGCCTGAAGATTAGATAATCCCCCATCAAGATTTTAAAAACTGGCTTCGCATCACAAGGGTTTTGTCAAAGGTGTAGTGAGCTGTTTGGGCTAAGCTCTGAAATCAAGGCAGCCAAACCCAGATCCTAACCAGATACATTTGACCGTGGTTAGAGCTCATCCGAAGATAGTGAGACCAGTGCCCTAACTCTTTGAGATAACCATGGTTAGTACTTTACTGGTTCCGAGGGTCATGCTAGATTAACTATGGTCACTGGTCAACACCCTGGACTCACTTGCCACTGTTTGTTATGCGTGCTTCCGATTTCTTGGTAGGAAAAGAAGATTTGGTCATGGTAACTTTAGGGTTAAGGGGAGTACAAACACTCCCTTATCAATTTGGATTGCTACGCTGAAATCACATTAGGGCACCCTAGAATTTTAGGGTTCGTTTGGATTAGTTTTTTGGGCCATGGTGCCAGCGGGGACCTTGTTTTGCATATGACTGGAGATCGGAGAATTTAGGTGGTAATGCTTGATGGTGACATTGAGATCAAAGAGGAGTTAACAACGTAGTCTTGATTTTATATTGGTTGCATAAATACTCCAATTTGTTTGGTACTTGTTGATCAAGACATTGGTCGGTCTAATTAGGGAACATGAGTTTAGATTGGTAATTTTCTTGGGCTACAAGGCAGAGTCATGGGTCGACAGGATTCCCACGAATTTTAATGGCCTGGGGATCTTGAATTTGTTGGGTTTAATTTGGAGCTCTCTAATCAGTTTACATGGACGTTTTACTCGCAACAAGCCATCCCTGTAACATGAACAAAATCACCGAGTTCTTATTTGCAATACGTGAAAAGCTTGAAAGGAAAGGGAAAAGGAAATAAAGTGTGGGAATCATAGAAAATGGAGGCAATTTCCCTCAAGATTCCCATGCTGGTGATGTTTTTTCTGGCCTGTGCTACACTGAGTTGTTGTTTTCAAGTGATAAGAGTCAAACTGGCTCCGGCGATGACAGTGGATGGAGCTTGCTTGCAGGGAAGTAATTAGCTCACGCCGGGCGCTGGTTTCACAGAGAAAACATAAAAAGGGGCCACAGCCACACATCAAATCGAACCATTTATGTGACTGGACCTGGCATAATTATAAGCTGGAGACGTCGGAGTTAAAATAAATAAATAAATAAATACTTCCATGGTTGCGTGTGCCTAAATTCCTGTTAAAACTTTGTCCAAGAGTTTTAATTGTTGACACAGACCCTGCACCAACATGGAAAGAAGCAGCGCGAGGCTGTGGACACCATCACCCCACTGCTTATTGAAGGAATTAATTATCTCATTAACTCTTACACTACAAATTGTCGGGTTATTTTTTACCGTCGAAGGCTTCAATGTTTATTTTTCCAAACATCTAATTTTAATTGAATATCAATTAAAAAAATCAAAATAAAAAAATAATAAACATAAATAACATGTTATAAGTTTCATAAAATATACACTTTGAACTTTGAATTTTAAAAATCACGTAAATTATATATTTTCAACAATTTAATTTTGGTATAAAAATTCATTTTTATTTTATTTTTTAGTCTTTAATTGAGAGAAAGAAGAGAAAGGTGGTGTCTTTTTCATTTTAATCTTTTTTTATTTTCAATTAATCTTCAATTAAAACTAAATCAGTGAAGAAAAAAAAGTCTAGGGACCAAAAATTAGGGTTTTTTCTATATTTTTTAAAATTTATATTTTAATTAGTACCCCTTTTCTTTTTTTATTTTGTTTGAAGGGTCTCTTTTAAATAACAATTATTTTTTTAGTCATGCGTTTAAATTATTTTTTTTTTGATTAATCTATAAGTTTTTTTATTGTTTTATTTAATCAATTTAATTTATATTTATATTTCTATAGTGATTTATTTAAATAAAAACAACGGGACAACAATGGTGCCATCGAAGTTCAGAAACCTTTCGCAGTGCCAGCAATTTATTGATTTTCAAGTGAAGGGAAAAGGGGGGGAAAGAGCAGAAACCTCTCTGTCGATCATTCTCTCTCGCACACACAACTAGGGGGTGATGAACATGCTAGCTTTTGCCAGAAACATTCTTGAGAATTTCCCTCAGCCCTAAAACACCAGGAAAGTGACTCTTTAACCAGACATATAGGATACAAATGGAGACGAAGGCAACAAGACAGAAACAGTCGGGAGTGAAATAAACACTGAAAAGGACACCAGTAGTGTTTTGTCCAGCTTATCCATCCATTGCTTTTCCCCAGCAAACAAGAACAGAAGCTTGACCCGTCAATTAATGTCTTTCGAGTGTGTGATTTTGGTGGGTTTTCTCCAACCAGGGTTTGCCCAGTCTTTACACCACCACATACCCCGAACATGGAGCATCTCTAGAAGGAATTTTGTCCAAAAGTAAAATGATTGTCTTGTGGTTGTCTTCCATGATGCGTGCCTTTGACAGGGACAATTCAGCAGAGACAAAACTTACGATTGTCTCTTGCCATTAATCTTGATGTTTATTTTTTATTTTCGTTTCATATCGAGACTAGACGTTAAATTTAATCAATTCAAGTCTCGGCCATAAGAATGATGTTAAAATATAGAGTTTATGATGTGAATTTACGAGTTAATATATACTTATCATATAAAATCATAAAAAAATAATAAAATCAATGGAATCCTAATTTTACAACAACTCTAAATTTTATAATTCTTGTCTTTTTGTATTTATTTACTTATGCATTAGCTCTACAAGTGTCTGTATCAATAGATTCTTTATTTATTCAATAGTGCAAAGATGAAAAAGACATGGTTTTGCTTAAACCTTTTCTATCGAGCATAACAATTGTCTATTGTCGGATAAAACTTTTAAAATTCTTATTTTATAGCAAATATTTTTACAAACAAGGGTGACATATCACATTTTAAAATCTGATCTATCAAGTGTTTGTGTTTAAATGTCATAGTTTTTTAAATAAATTTACAACATTATGATTTTTATATAAAAAATTACATAACTTGTCTAAAATATGATTTAACAAGCAACCAAACTTCAAAATTAATAATAATAATAATACTTTGAATGGTTCAATTCATTTGTTTTAGTTCATATAAAGCGTATTGAAATTTATGGTGTGTAACAAATAATATACAAAACTTATGAACATACAATAGTATTTAAAAGGAAACAACATCTAAAAATGATGTGTTATTCATTGGGCAAAGAGATACCCGTTGATCTAAAACACTATACATTGTCATGCACTAATTTAGATGGAGTGTTGGAATTGGTGTTAATAAAAACTATTTTGAAGACATGGTTGTTTTTAGTTTTACTAACCACTTTTAACCTTTTTCTTTTGTATATTGCATGGTAAGATTTTTATACCTTGTATTTATGGACAGAATTGATTATTGTTTATATGAACAATGTATATAAAAAAAATCTATTTATAATTTTATGAATTATTTTACTATTTAAATTTACATTACTATATTTGTCGTGTCTTATTAAATAAAGTGTCTTAACACTTCTATTGGAAATATTGCTAGGTGATTTTTTCTTCTCTTCCTTCCTTCCTTTTTTTTTTTTTTTTTGCTTGAAGGAATTGCTTAACCACATGAGTATATATACCGACAAGAACACACACACACACACATATATATATATATAAAGGTTATTTCATGTTGTCCTGCTTCCTTTATTTTTATGTTTTAAGTTTTCCTTGATGGAAAAAAAAAAGAGGTACAAGGCATAATTGCTGAGATTAGATTATTAATTTATTACGACGTGGATGTTCTTCTTTGGCATCTTCTGAAAGAGTTACGTGGATACAGTGAGATTCAATGGAAATTTCAAAAGCTCAAATCATTAGAGGGTTGTCTTGCAGCAAGCACTGGATTATCTCATTTGAAGCCAGCAGCACAAAAGCTTGATCATAACCACACAAATAAATCAGAAAACATATAACTCAAGGATAACGAAAGAATGCATAGCAACAAAAAAGGAAAAGAACAATAATGCAAATGTCAGCCATTTTATTCTGTTTTTTTTTAATATATATTTATTATTATCATCATCATTATCATCTAGATATTAAAACTCAAGTTTGAAAAGTACAATGATATATATTGGTTTATAAGCTACGGTGAGATATAATTTACCAACAAACAAATTAAAATTATATTTCTATCACACAAAAAAACTTGGAAAAAATACAGTCTCCATTTTCTACTTGATTTATACCCGAATGGAGTCGAAGTTTTCAAAACCAAATTAAATTAAATCCCTACCCGATTTAATTTGTTATTTATTTGATTCTATAATAGAATCTGTTTTTATATTATTCGTAAAGCAAATACCGGGATTCTGAAAAACTGAATAGAGAATCTTTCACGACCAAATTGAAAAAATGTTTTTGAGCCTAAATGAAGATGTTATTAACCATCTCAGTGTTTCCGGTTGTGATTTTTTCTTTCATCATCTATTTTTTTAAAAAATAAACTTATAAAAGAAGCATTTTTAGTTATTTATAAAAGAAAAAAAATAAAAAAGAAGTGCGCGTGCGAGGCATGTGAGCTCCCCTGGGTTGGTGTTGAACGGGCTTTGCCGACACATTTAAACTTTTCAATCTCTGATCATTTTCACTGCCTTCTTCAAAACAATAGCCACGTTTCATTATTTGGAATCTTCTATCATCGATTTGTTTTGACGTTGTGAAGAGATGCTGTGCCCTTTCGTCAACCACAAGGATGGAAAAAGAACTCGCTCCCTGCCTATAAAAATTAAATTAAATTAAATTACTGAAAACAAATCTTTTTTTTTTACCTCCTGTCCTTTTATGTCCTTGAAATAAACGGACCCTTTTGTCACTGACAAAGCCGGTCACTGTCACGATAGCAAGAAGCAATCACCGCTCCCTGCTAGGATGTGCCAGAGGGTAAAAGATAAAAAAATAGCAAGTTAAAATATAACTAAAACCGGCCATGCTAGCGTGACAGCAAAAGGACCAAATATTGAACCGTACGTGTAAAGAATTTCAATCGCGGGAGCGACTTATAATACGGCACGTGTCGTAATTTGTCACGGAGCGGGCCCCTGTTCTGGGTGCATCTCGTCAGTGATGGGACTTGACGCGTGGGGCCCAGAAAGTAACGGGTCCCATGCCCGAATCTCTGTCGTTACTTCTGGGACTAGTGAAAGTCTTATTACAGCTTTGTCGGAGACTTTGTTACTTTGCATGACTTTTGATTTTTTTTTTTTTCACTATTTTATTCTCCTGATACAGTATTTTTTATCGACCTACGTGTATAAAAATCTGTCTTGCCCGTCAAATCAGCCCAGTAATTTGTTGATTTGAACCTGCTTCGAAGTTTTACTTCAAAATAATTTTTTTTTATTAAAATCACTTTGTTTCAAATTATTCGAGTTTTTTTTTTTAAAATAAAATCAAAATTCCAATAAATCCGCTCAACCCAGAGACAATTTTGACTTGCCAATTTTTACAGGAAAAGTGTATGAAATTGGGATATAAGATGTTTTTTATAGTAAATTTTTATTTAAAAATATATTAAAATATTTTTTAATATTAATATATTAAAACCTTCGAAAAATATTAATTTAATAATTTTTCAAGTAATAACACAGAGTATTTTCAACACAACTCACAAATATAGTGTCTTTATCTTTTTTTATATATATAAAAATAAATTGAATTATACTTACTGTGAAATATTTGCATTTTGTTTCTTTTATAGACGGTGACCGGTAGTTACCATAATGTGGCCGAGACTATGAAAAATATTAATTTGATATTTTTAATATAATTTTATTTTCAATAACATTATCAAATATATACCCTGTTAAAATAATATTTTATGTTAATTTTTTTAAAAAGAAATGCATAAGAATTTTATCTATCACCGACTTGATAGGAAATTTGAATTTGTGATCAACTAATTCCTCCAAAGATTTGAAGGTATTAATTACTGGAGGGCTTCTCAATAACAAGTTAAGCATTTACAACTGAAATTAATATATTTATAATTAGCTAAAGGTTTCATTTCATGCACATAAATTTAAATTCTCAAGCAGAGAATCAGGGTCAATAAATGGACGGTGTGATTAGAGGGAAGAACGTTGATGCCCGTAGGAAAGTTTCTTCCTAACCATCTCGGCAGCTGGGTGCATCAAGACACGGTGTGACCAAGAAGAGTCATGATAAGGTGGTTCACTAGAGCCACAACCCATATAAATATCAACACCATTGTTTCCATGTTGTTCCTGCCCAACCGAACACTCAGATGACCCAGAACAATTCAATTGTCTCATCATTACAATATATTCGTATATATCACTCGTATTTCTTTTCACTAATTTTAGTCTTCTACCTAGTTGTCTGCTCATTATTTCATTCATGGCCCAGCATGATTATACTTTGGACCGTATTCGATTGACTTCTTCATCAAAAATATATCCCCACTGGGAAATTATCATAGTGGAATCAAAATGTATCTCTTATCACGATCTTCTTTTAACATTAAGAGATTTTTTAATATCTTGTTAAAGAATAATATAGATTATAATTTGAGACCTCACTTAATAATTTAAGCTATTAAGTTAAAATAGTTTTTTAACATGATATTAAAATCTCAATAAACAAACGAGTATCAAGTTTGAATCTCACCATCCTTTATTTATTTAATAAAAATTAAATATAAAATAATATAGACATATACTAGGTTATTAGATTGACTGCTGTACATGTATGTTGAGATAAACTTAGTAAAATTGGATGATTATTTTTTGGGTGGATGAAGTTATGAGACGAAGAAACATTGATTAAATGGGGTTATGACAAGTGGAGATGCGAGGCATTCTAACATGACAGGGGCAAAGAGAAAATATATGTAGAGAAGACGGTTGATCAAGAGGAGGGTGTACTGCATGGCTGGGAGGGTTTCGAAGACCACACAACCTTGTTTATCTAGAGAGATCTTGCATGAGGTTCTTAGCAAAAAGATCACTACCGCTAGTTTGTAACTTAGATTGGAGTCTTTGCATGTGACAAAATCCTTTTTTTTTTTAAATATATATACGTGCAGATGAAAGAGGGGAGGTCGCATGTTTTGGATAGATTTGATTATGTATTGTTAGGGTTTAAGGATGATGGATTTTGTTGAGCACAGATGGTGTATTTAGTAGGTCAAACAAGCTATTTCTTTAAACCTTGGATAATCTACAAAGGATGTCGAAGAAACCTCAGCTTGGTGTTCAAGTTCAAGCGTGATTGGAACTTGTCTGACGCTTGCAGCAGTTGGGTGGGTATCCATCGAGCCTCTGGTGGAGAAGTTGTAGGAAGATCGTCACTAGCTAGTTTTACTTTGATTGGATTCAAGCGAAGATGAAGTTTATTGTGACGTGTTTAGAATCAAATAGAAATTGTTGGTACACCAAGCTAGTCGTAGCTCTCTTTCTTTTAGTGGTCACATGTGACCATGATTGAAAAAGCCATTTCTTTAGATATGTTTTTTTTTAGATAGTAGCAATTACTTTTTTTAAAAAAATATATTTTTTAATTTTTTTTAGCATAGTACATCAAAACAATGCGAATATATATATTAAATTTAAATTAAAAAACTTATTTTTTTATAAAATGCTATTTAAAATTTAAAATGTAATTTCAAACATGCTCTTATTATTATAAGTATAATTGGATGAGATGAGTTGTTTATAGGTGTGTGCAGCCACATATACATTAGAGAGTACTTTAAAAGAAGAAAATGAAGTTATGTAGTAGGATTTTGATCCGTCTTTGTAGGCAAAATTAAGGAGCCATTTTGAACGAACAACATGAATTTTGGTGTTTTTTTTTCTCCTTTTAATTTCTCATTTTCTTTTGTTAACACTCTATAAAAATATTTATTGTGATGTTCTAGATGTTTTAAGGTTTTCCAACAGTATAGAAGGAGTGTAGCCCCCTTACAAATTAAAACCCATCCATGAAATACGCGACAAAAACACCATATGCAGCATCTTAACAAGGACAACGCCCAAGGAAAAAAGGGATCTGCGGGCGAGACAACAATCATGGGCAAGGATTTATCTGTTCATGTGAAAGCATGACATTTTTGTGAAGATTCCATTTCACAGATTCGACATTTGTTTTAAATCAGACCCCTTGATGTTCATAGGTATCGAGCTAGAGTCAAACTCATTACAAATTCTAATGATACCGAGTCTAAACTATGACATCAAAACACCTTCCTTTTACTTTCCATCTTCATTCCATTATCAGCAGCTGTCTTGTCTTGTATGGTATTGGAAAAAAACAACAATTAGATTAGATGGTAGAACAAGCAAGCCTTTCCATTAGGCCGAACAACCAATCGATTAGGTTTTGACAAAAACCACCACGATGTACAGCACTGGGCAGTGGTTGCTGTTTGGCCAGACAAGCAATCAATTGTGAACGGTATGGTAAAAATGGAAATTCTATTGGGACGATGAACTCAGACGGAGACACATTAAAGTTGTCTCCGTTCTTCCTTCATCAATCCAGTTACGTCCTCCCAATGAAGGTTTGCCGTGTAGTGTTGACCTGGGAGTGGCTGCAATTTTTGTGACGGGATGTGGAGTTTGTGTCTTGTAGCATGTGAGGGGCAACAAAGATTTGCTATACAATACAGTGAAGTGGGCATCCTCGCATTCAATTTGCACTATTAATTTATCATGGGCTGTCTCAGCATTGATTACTACACGTTGATGACACACAAGCGGCGGCAGCTGATACGCCGTCACGGTGGCCGCAGGCGGCGGGATTGCGGGTGTGCTTGCTTTCAGCTTAAATTTTCACCACTAGGGTCGGCTAGTTGTGATTTAATGAGAGTATTAATTATATAAAACCCGGCAGAGTTAACAAATGCAGCCCAAGACAAAGCTATTAATGAAACTTAATTACTTGTCGTGGGAAAAATGAGATAACATGAAGACTTTTTTGATAATCCCTGGGTTAGTGCCAAAAACTATGGATAAAAATAAATGAAAATGAACCGAAATCGAAATCCTATCAGTGAACCAGCTATGAAGGAGTTGCTACTCAGCTCCATCAACACACAGGATCAATGGTGTGTTGCTGAAGATGTAGCTGCAACTAAGCTTTGCACAAGCACACAAGTTTGATAAATTTCTGCTTGGGCTCCGCCTGGCCTTTCTTGTCGCCGCCTCTATGCTACTCCTCGTCCGATTTCCGGTCCTAATGTCCTTGGACCACATCTATCTTCTACACACACCAGTTTAGCATACAGATAATCAAAGTCCAAGCAATGCAAAGCTATTCACAGATCGGCCCATTTTGTTTTGTGGGCTTAACCTTAATTCAATATTTCGTGTTTCATTGTTGAGGTCCAACTGCATTATCCATTCCCTCAGTCCCCTCCCAAAAGCAGCCCTCATCTTATCTGTAAAGCCATCGAGGTGTCCAAAGTCCAAGTACCCTGAAAAAGTATTTCAACTAGTTCTATTTTGTTAAGGTTACAGGTCTTTTTTTTCTTGATTAGTATTATCTTGTTAGGATCACAGGTTTCTCCCCTTCATTTCAGAGAGAATGATATAAATTCTGGTTAAACCTGGTTTGAGTTGGGTTTTGAGATGCGAGTTTTCCAAATAAACTTGCTAGAAAAATCGAACAAGAGATTAGTCTGGGAAGATACCAATAAAAACTCTTTTCCTCACATATATGTCCATGAAACCATGGGACTGGCCCCAGATTAGGTTGCCAAGGCTTTTCAATCGGGTGATCAAATAGACAAAGTTCTTGCTCGAGGTGCGTTGTCTTTCTTGTGAATGGCACCATCCAGCTGTTTTTGTTATCAAAGCATGAACATAAAGCATGTCTATGGATGAAAGAATGCCATACCTTATGATTAAAATGTTGAATCCAACTTTAAACTTGTGAAAGCAAAACTGGAATGATTGATTTAATCAATTTGTTGTATTTCTTGCATTAGTAATTATTCTTAATGATGACTTTCTGTGGCAGTGTTGGGTCAGATTAAGACGTGTCGCCAAATGCCCTGTTAACAACCTAATCCAGGACCATGATTACACAGCTAAAGTTTAAGCAAACCAGGTCTTGTGCTAAATTATTTCTTGCCAAAGCTACTTGTCTTTCCCATATCGTCACCTACCTAGTAGCAGGTCTGTAGCTTGATTTCTTTAATAACACCACTCATGAGCATGAGCTCCAATTTGTCTTGGAATTGGTTTTTACTCAAATTATGTTGTGTTGGGCACGATGGCTTGGATGGCCACATCGGCGAACAGAAGCAAGGTATTATTTCATGTGAGCGTTCTGTTGCCACCTCGCTAGCTTTCCCTTTGTAAAATATCGTGAGATTTGAATTCATAATTATTGAATATTAAAATTTTAATATCATATAAAAAAATTATCTTAATTCAAAAACTTAAGTTATTAAATAAAATTTTAAAATATAATTTATATTATTCTCTGTCATCTTCTTCACCTTTGTTCCACGATCTCATGTTCTCAGTTGAGGCCATTGTTTCATATCGAGTTAGAACGTGGCTATAATGGATTGGTTCGTCGACATCCCCTCACGGATGCTGATGACTGTATCAAGGATGGGCAGTTCTTATCTTCAATGGTGTCGTCAGAACCTTTTTTCCGTCTACCACCTAAATCATTATGACATCCGATGAAATCAACAGCACAAAGTTTAATTTCCTTTTCATGATTATAAGGTAATTCACTAAAGATTTTGATCAGATTTTCAACCCGGCGGATCACTAGAGAACACATCCATCATTTGTTCAATTCCCTAGTTTGAGGGTCCAAGCCGATGATTCGTGCTGCCTTCAAAGTGGTCTGACAGAATTACCCAATCTTCCAAATTCTCCACAGTAATGCTGCTTTCAATTCATGGAGCAACAAGCACTAAATTGTATCTTGATCCATGGATTTGTACAAGGAGCTCCATGGCCATGGAGCATTGAATCCCCTGCATTTTTTTATGTGATTCTCTAATCCAGAAAACTGAGGTCATTAAGGGATTAACAACATATTTTAAAAAACCCAAGCCTCGCAACCTACATCGCTGAAATGGGGGATAAAAAAAATTGAACAGCTTTGTGCACAGGAGAACAAGTGATGATTGATGAAGCATTACAAAGTGCTAAAAATCCATTACTCGTCTCAGATTTTTTTACTAACACATTGAACTGCAAAAAGAATACCCATGGCAAAGGAAAAATAAAAAAGAATGCAAGGAAGAAACAAACAGACTCCCAAGACCTCCTTACCTTAATTAAGGACCTACCCTTGACTAAACCTAAAACTCTACTATCCCTTAAGCTTCCATTACGCACTAACCATTTTCTGAGTTCTGTCTTACAATGCTTCTCTACTGGCTAAACTTGTGGTCATCTAGTGCTTCTATTCACCGTTCCATCCCTGTACAAAAATCCAATGAAGAAAGAAATGAAATAACAGTAAACCAACAGAAAATAGGCAGCCATCAATTTGAAATGATCCAATTGGAACACTGTTCTCCACACCATCCCTTATATGTAATCCATTGCAGGGTTGCTCTTATTAGGAATCAACTCCGGCGAGTTGGCCACCATTGCAGCAGGTCTGCTGACAGTAATTTTCTCCCCAACCTTTGCTCTCATCTCAACAACTTTCTTATGGGAATTGGAATGCAGGGAAGGGACGAAGGTTGGACTAGCCGCGGGCCGGTACTCCGGGAAAAGCCGGCCTGACTTGTAGCGAACACCACAAGCATTGCAAAGGGTTTTTGGTCCCATTGGCCCAGCTCTCCATTGTGGTGTCTTGGTTATCTCACAATGCATGCATTTTCTTACTGCTTGCTGTGGTGATGGGTTTTGGTTCATCTCCACGGGACCTAACGGAACAGTAAACTTAATTTTCTTCTTCTTCTTGTGTTCTAGGTCAACATGGTTCGGTATCTTGATCACAAGTCTGGACTCAGCAAAGTTCTCAGAGTCCAAAGCGATCTTAGCAGGAACGAATGGCTGGGGAACCTCCGTGATTGACGAAGTGGGCGAAATGAGTTGCATTGCTGGACGAGGAGTGAATGTAGCAGGGCGAGGACGCTTGCTACGAGCACGCCCGCGTTTGCCAGAAGCACCAACTTCAGGGCTGCGCGGTGCAGTTTTCTCCCCTGAGCAGGAGCTACTGCTCTCAAGGACAGAAACTGGGCTGGAAGTCTGGAACTGGTACTGGTGATGTGGCGGCGAGTCCTTGTTGTTGACGATTGTGGACTCCTCTTTCTTCATCGTCAGGCTTCCTCCAGAGAAGGAATCCTCCACAAAGTTTGATAGCCATTCCAGCTGAACAATATCTTCATACTGCAACACAAAATTTCACATTTTTAGATTTCAAAATTAAAAATTCTAAATTCTATACCATAATTAAACTATTTCATACTGAGTTTTCCAATTCAAAATCATCCATTTTTAAGTCAGCATACATCGCTTCCAATTAAAGCCTAAAAATCCTAAATTAATACACAACTATTTAACACAATTATCCTAGTCAATGACAACTAAGAAATGTTTGACAACCTTAATCTTTTCATTAAACATAATTAATTATCCAACTACTAGTGATTATAACCTGAATCTTTCACTTGCTTAACACACAATTAATACGAATATATATATATATATATATATATATATTTTAAATAAAAAAAAGAAGATCAAACACTTTCTGCTTTTTTGGTGGGCCTATAAGGCTATAACAACTTGCACATGATCATAATTCACTTTGAGTAAATCACATGACAGCCCACGTGATCCATAACTGAACCATTTTTTTTAAAGAAAAAAGTCCAGCTTGTCGCCGACAATCCCACTAAATGACAAAAACACCCCTAAAAACCAAAAGATTTTAAAATTCTAACACAAATTGACAGGCTGGCAATCGATGACATCAACATCGAGAAAATACGTCGGGTAACATTGAGCAAATGGAAAAAAAAAAAACACTAAATCATACAAAACTGCCGCGTGTAAATACAATTAAATGCACTCACAGGAACGGACAACTCGGCAGATAGGTCAGAGGCAGAACCCGGGAGCGAGTTGGACTGAGTCGACCAAATACCAGGAAACGAGTTATCATCGTTGTTCATGAAACAACTGGTATGGTTGTTTGTGGTGGTGCAGTCAGGTAAAGTAGCGTCGACATCATCGGAAGGGAATTCGAGGAGGTCGTCGATGTGCTCGAAAAAGCTTCCACAATCTATCTCGTCCATGAAATTACTAGTAGTATTTGTCTGTCCAATCATTTTCTCTTCTCTTCGCTTCTTGAACTTTTTATTCTTTCCTGAGAAAATATTTCAGGGGTGTGAGAAAATGAAAGGAGAATAGTAATGGGCAAAACGCGATACTAATTATAAGTAGTGATTTGTATATGTATAGAAGTAACGTAATAATTAGGAGTGGTTTGTGGCGTTTTTTCTGTGGGTCTTTGAAAAGTTTATCAGAAAATATAATAAAAATATTGTTTTAAAATTTTGTCTCTGTCTCACTGTCAATCAATTATGGATTTCTATACCCAGCAACAGCGTATAATTCGTGTTGCGTAATTTAGCAAAAATGCTATACGTTTAGGTCAAAAAGAGACAGCTAATATTCCTGCTTTACTTTTCTTATTTGGAATTTTAGCAAGTGTAAAATTTGGAATCTAATTTGGGAAAGGAAAATTATAATTACCTTGACGGGGAAGGGAATTCTTGGTAATTCGAATTTCTTGTTTGGGGTTTTTGGGAGTTTGTAATTTTAAACACCTGCAGAAGAACAAACAAAAAATTAATTAATGCAATTCCGAGTGCTTAATTATTGTTCATGAAATGCATTTTAAAAAAAATGTCGTCAAGTTGTAGAAGCAATTAGTGGAATGAACCTTTCTCGAATTTGGGGAATTTGTTCAAGGAATTATTGCTATAATATTCATTTAATGCTAAATTTGCTTGTTAACGAAACTGGGGAAAGTAAAACAGGAAACGGAATTTGGCTCTGAGATTGGGCTTTAGAGAGGAGAATGCGATGAACTTTCACGAATTCAGGAATTCTACTTTCCCTTTCTTTTCTTTCTTTGCTTTGCTCCAGTTCTCAGCAACCAGACAAGGTTGTCATTCACCCAAATTAAACCTCTACTAATTCTAGTCACATAAACCATGCCGAAACTTGAAAAAAATATCGTTTCGAAAACAAATTCAAACTCGATTTGAGAAAAAAGAACAAGTAATTGAGCTTAAAACCACTGAAAATGCAGAGACAAACCAGAACCACTAATCAATTAATTCCCTCCCAAAACCCAGAACAATGCTGAATTTCTGTTAAAGAAAGAAAAAACACGCAGCCCAGAAAATGTAATCCTGCGGACGCTTGAAAATCAATTTCAAAAACAGTTTAAACAACCCAGTTAAGCTCTAAGCCATTGTTAGGGAAAGCGAAACCTCAACTTAAAACCCAAAAGAATCGCTCAAATTATCTCAGACAAAGCAGAAGTAAACAACCCAAAATGAATACCACATTACCTTAGAGAAAGAGAGACGACAGTGGGAGCGACGAGGAACGTGGGATATGTGTTTGAGTTTTAAAACGGAGAGAGGGAATGAAGAAGAGGGAGAGAGATTGAAGCTAAAAAAGAAAGGAAAAGAGGAGAAGAGTGGGCACTACTAATAGTGGTAGTAGCTGAGTAGTGATTGAAGGTGAGGGAAGGAGAAGAAGAAGAAGTAAAGGGCTACGTTAGGTGAGCCTCCACCTTCATGCTAGCTGTATTTTTTTACTTCTATTCCCCCCTCCGTCTTCACTCTGTCTTGATGTTGAAGTCTTCCCTACCTCCTCCCTCTCCTGATTACCCACACGGGTCCCACCTCCCACCGCACCTCTTTTTTTAAAAAATCCCTCCTTTTCTATTTTTTTTTAAATATTTTAACTACAAAAGATTTTATTGCTGGCGTTGATGGATATATAGCTAATTTGCTCAAAGGTGATTATTGGGTTGAAATCACGAAAACATTAAAGCTGTTATTATCGCACTCATAAGTCCATTGACTGTGTTTTTCAGGATCCAAGTGCTAGGATGCTGTGGTCAGACGATAGTATTGAATTAAAACTGTTGATATGATTTTCAGTACCTATGCTAATTTTAATAAATTACTTAGGAATATATTGATTTTTATTTATTTTCTTACAACCTAGAGAATGGGACAGTTATTTTATTATAAGAGTAAATCTGATCAATTCCACGCTAAAATTAAGTAGAATTATGAGCATCTATAGTGACATTTCATCTAATATCGTGATATTGCAATGAATGAAAAAAAATTAGGTTGCCTACAAAAAAAAAAACAATTCAATGATAAAATCAAAACCTGCAATGCGTTATTATTAATTTTAGTGTTAAGTGATTTGAATCAAGTTTTAATTTAAATTAAATAAGATATTAATCCAAGTAAGAAGCAATTAACATATAAAAACATTTTATGATATATTTAGACCGATCAGTTTCAATTAAATTAAACTAAAATAAAATGTTTTAATAGAAATATTCAGTGGTGAATCGGTATGCTGCATTATGTTGAAAAAGAAAATTCAGCTATTGGATTTTGGAAACAAATGGGCTTTTCTCTTGTTTTGTTTTGTCGTCTCGGCTTACTGTTACTTTTTCTTTTATGATTAACTTTGCTATGATGATGACCAGTCTGGTTTTTCTTGGGTTTCGGGAATATTTAGAAATTTGATAATAATTAATTTTTAAAATATTTTTTATTTAAAAACAAGTTAAAATAATATCATTTTATTTTTAAAAATTAATTTTGATATTAACACACAAAACTATATAAATTTTTTTTAATATCCACAAATTAAAATTATAAAAAAATAATTTAATATTATTTTTTTAAAATAATTAAAAAAATAAAATTATGACAATCAATTATTGGACTCGCACATAGAGAGAGAGCCCTGTCTGTGATTGTGTCAGCTTTTTTTACTGCTGTGTGTACATTCTTCTTCGATTGGATTTTTTCGTTTGTAACTCCAATATCGACAAGGACTGTAGAAGTCGGGCCTTCGGTTCCTCCATTTTTTTACAGGAGTAACTACGAGTCAGTCCCTGAAGTTTAGAATATTTCCGATTTTTCCCTATAATTGATCTGGTCTACCTAACTCACCCCCCACCAGTTTTCTAAATTAACTATACACAGCTTTCATTACCAAATCACTTAGAAAAATGTTTATATAGAAAACCTTATTTTTTCATACAGCAAATAAATAGATAACATCTACTTTGCTTCTCTTAATTTTAGTTTCTTTTTTTATTATTATTTTTGGATGCATGAAATATAAAATTATATCATTGTTTATACAAGTGATACTTGCAGATCTTTTCAGGGTTGGAAGCCAATTTTCACGTCTCTGTGATAAATTGAAACTGGAAAGGGACGAATATGTTAAACAAAAAAATAATCTTGGAGAAATGTGCAATATTGGGTACTCATTCGATAGTTACTACAACCCTGGGGGACTGATTTGTAGTTATCTAATTTTAGAATTAAAAAAAGAAAAAAAAAAGTACCGCGGTGGTCATTTATGTAGGACCGTGTTCTGGTGTGCTTTTTAAGGAAGTCAAATCCGATTTCACATGGGGCTGGTACCTTTATAACTGCTAGTGTTTAAGTTTAAATATTAAGGAAGAAAGGTCAATCTGTTTTCACGTGGTTCTGGTAATTTTGGATTCTTTGTTTAAAATGTGAAGTGATGCTGTTTAATCGTATTTTTAAAAAAATTAAAATTAAATTTCATTTATATTTTTATATCGGTTTAATATTGATATACTAGTATAAAAAATAAATTTTAAAAAATATATATAATATTTTAATACATTTTCAAGTAAACTATAATTAAAAAAACAATTCATAAACAGACCAAAAGCTTACACAAACAGAAGCTTCTCTCCCAGTTTGGTCTCGACAGAATCAGCCAAGTTGTTCAATTATTTCTTCTCAAATGTACAGTTCTAATTATTCAAACCATCGATTTCTTATCTTTATAGCTATACCTTTTCGCTGATGATATATTCAAGAAGTTGATTTGCCTTAATTCTTGCAGTCATGGTCTGAAAACATTGGCTTAAGAAAAGCTATGAATTATAGTCTTCTTAAAACACAAAGTTTCGCAACATAATTTTCAATGTAACGCTTACAAAACCGTACCGTGATATATCTTGATTAATAAAATATTTTTAAAATTACAACTAAAATAAATAAAATACAATTTCAACTACACCACTTAATATCGAGACAGGCCTTTAGAACTGTATATTCGTGCAACGTGCAGAGCGCAACGTATCTTGAAACAAGAACATGCAAGACGAGTTAATGGCTCGTTGACTCATTCATTACAATGTTGCAGCACAACACTCAACAACATTGTACCGATCCGTTTTATATTCTTAACCATGTTTAACATATGTTAGTATTTTAAAGCATGATTTTAATATCCAAACAACTCATGAATGCAACACTCTAGCTTCTGTTAAAAATGAGAGGTGACCCCTTGATGTATATATATAGAATTAATATGGCATGAGCTAGGTTAGTTTTATTTGAGTAAATTATCGAAATCAATAACATTTTTTTGTTTAAATTATAACCCAAGTCTTCAACAAAGTAAACTAACTCATAATCATGCTTCGCAGCAGTGGGCTAAGTTTTCTTTCTGGCTTTTACAGCGTTCTGCGTGGGTGGTTGATCGACACCAGCTCTAGCTAGGTAGGGAAGCACAAGTGTCCTGAAAACGGGAAAGGCTTTGCAAGCAATTAAAGGTAATAAATCCGGGATTTAATAATTACCGGAGGGCTGGTTTTAATTGAGGTGGAGAAGGGTTAATAAAAGTGACAGCACAACAGAAACATGTTGTGTTCCGGGCTTATTAATCAATACAAAACGAAGGGGGCTCACACGACGTCGTCTAGCTAACTTGAGGTTTACCCTTTGCATCGATGCCTTCCAGGACACTCCACGTACGCCCATCCCTGAAAAGAATTCAATATCAAATATGGAAGGGTCCTGTTCTCGTGCTGCAGCACCACCCTTTTGCTTCCCTTTCTATTCTAAATTTCTAACTAACTTGGATTCCACTCTTTGAACCGACTTCCTTCCAGAAGACTTGTCTATCTTTGAAAAAAGGTAAATTTGGTACAACCCTTTTATATTTCAAGGCAGCCACCGGTAATTAATTAGCAAAAATATTAAAAAACCAATTAAATCCTTCCATTTGAACGAGATTTTATGGAGCTGCTGTCGTAATTAATGAAACGAGGAGTGTTTCTGAAAACAATGGGAAATTAAAGAGGCCAGAACGTGGTTTCTTTTTTTCCTTCTTCTTACTGGACATTAATGACACGTGTATGCAAAATATGCTGGAAAAAATGAATTAAATGGAAATCAATACACTGCTCGGATAGTGTTTACATCTGGCCCTGGTTAAATATTGGAGGTGATTTATATAATAATGTTTGCAAAATGTAAATATCAACGTCTTTTTATATGTCGCTTTGGATCGTAAGTAAGACTTACCACAGCTAATAAATAACTTTTAAATGGCACCGACGAAATACAAACAATCCATTACGTCCAAATATATTATTTTCATCACTCGATTTGTCTGTTTTGCATTTCACCCGAACTTTTAAAAAGTCTTCCCAAACAATTCGTACATCTTAATCACCCAACAGCAACGTCTTTGAGATGTCAGATGTTGTGGGGTAATTATTTTTAAAATTTTAATTTTAGTATTAGTAAAAAACATAAAAAAAAATTATTTAAAAAAAAAATACAAAAACAAAGACTCTACCCTCTATGCGTAGATCCAATTTCACAATCGTAGTGTCCATGTCACAAAATTAAAAAAATTAAAAATGATTTATAAATGCAAACAATAAAAAATACCCCTCCCCTCCCCAATAATCGAGCATCCATCCATGTGTCGGCAAGGAAAGGAAGATTGACAATGTACAGAATAGCCTCGCATCGCATGCAGAAATAGCACATGCTTTTGTGCCCTAACTGAACAAGCATGCATTCAATTGAAAATTCAACAATGATCCATCGAAATATGCTCGTGGGTCAGACTGTTAATTAAACATAACATATCGGAGTCATTGCTGCGCTGATTAACGGCAAATCCCTCCGGACATGGGATCGGAATGTTTGACTACTAGGCATGTGCAAGTGAATTATCAATTGATCTGGAAAATTAGCTTGTGTGGATGGCTCTGATCAATCGTGAAAGATTAAATATGATAATTCAATAATTCATAAATTAAGTGGATTTAGGCTTGATCGATCACTTGATTTGTTTAAAATCCGTGTGATTCAAAGTCTCATGTCCTCTATAATATATGGTTATATAGTTGGTCATTCTCTGTCATTAAAAATTAATCCCTCTGGTGTTAACATGTTGGTTGTCACATACACATGGGGGTTGGATGCGTGAAGTGACGTTGTAACCTTCCTAATTGTCATATGACTATACTACCCTTGCATGTGGCTATTATGGTCAATTGACAGCTCGTTGGGATGGCTGGTGACGTGGCTGTACCCGGCGAGATAAGCGGGGCGCGATGGCACATGCATCGTGCGTGCATGCAAGTAAGAGGCCATGTTCTTCGTGGGACCCATCTTAGCTAGGACGTTCAAAGCAAGAGGACGAATATAAGTCCACGCGCTGAGCAGACGTGGCACGGGGAATCAGATTACCGTGTGCCCGTGGGATCCACACAGCGAATCGAAACCCGCTCAGTGCCAGCTGGGTAGTGCAGAGTGTAACGGAACTGGATTGCTGTAACCTGGATGCTGGGAGTCACGTGACTTTGTGTGGGGATTTGTGCGAAAATAGTTTATTCCAGGTTGGGCTGATTATTGGTTGCCACGTTTTCGGCTGACTTTTGTTGGACGAAAGTGTCCTGAGGGAATTGTTTTTATTACCTTTCTGGGTTGTGTGATCAAGGATTTTGAAGGTTTTGTTGATCATGACCATAGTTGTTATGTGGGGCCTCCAAACGCACAGCCGTACAAATGGTGATCATGGAGTAGAGTCCAGAAACCAGTAAGCAATCCACCGGGGGAGAATTGCAGCCAAAGTTTGATAGAAGCCTGTGTTTTCTTTGAAAGATATTAAAGTTCCAGAAAAGAGCAAACGAGAAAAATAGAAAAGGGAAGGGCAAGACCCGCGGTTTTTCATTATACGGACACCTAAAAGATTTGGAACCGGCGAAGCTACTCATTTAAAAAAAAAAACAGTTTTATAACTTTTTTTAAATTTAATTTTTCTAGGGTCTAATTAAAAGATTAAACTTAATATTATGAAGAAAATATCAAATTAAAAGAGAGGATAAAAATATAAAACGAGAGGAAAAAGAAGTCTAATTTCAAATTATTGCCAACTTTCATTTTGTTTCAAAAATTTATTTTTTATTTATTTTTCAATTCATTACTTTGTGAGAAAAAAAAGAAATTCATCCAAGAAAAACATTAACAATGAAATAAAAAAATTATTCATTAAGTCATTTTGATGATTAAACTCATCGTTTTTAATGAAAACAAGTTTTATTTAACAAGTTAAGTTTGATGTTTATAATTTTTTCTCTAAACATTTCTTGAAAAAAAAATTGAGCTCAGTTTATATTTTTTAATTCAATTGGTTTTTTTAACTATTTAATTTTAAATAATTTTTATTTATAAAAAAAATTGAATTTAATAAAGTCTGTAATTCATGTCATGAACTTGACTTGCTAGCTCAGGCTAGCATTGGTTCTCTCTCTCTCTTTTTAAATCCACAAAGTTGATAAGATTATGTTAAAATAACTTCCAACAATTTAATTTAAAATTTAAATTAATAAAGAATAAGAGCTTTCAAGGGTTTTTTATATAAATTTATTTTGGTACAATCTACATCATAGAACTTGAAGTAACCTAGTTTGATAATGCAATCATATAGCTATATATTTTGTAAATTGTGAGCAATGCTTAAGTTTCTGCTAGCAATTGGTCTCATGTTGGGATAAACAGGTCGAGGGACCAAAATCGCAATCGAGCCAGCATGCAAGAAGTGTTTGGTCTGTTCATGTATATTAAAATCGCAATCGAGCCAGCAAGAAAGATCCTCGATATTCAATGGGATGGCAAAGTATAACTAGACTTACATGTATACTTGATGTGTAGCTACGTTTATATATATTTCAATTAAATAATATGGGAGATTCAAGCATTTCTGGAGATTCAAGCAACTTTTCTCAATCACAAATATTCTCTCAAATCCTTAAAATAAATGCTGGTGCAGGGACTTAACATGGGCTAGGGCGTAGTTGCTCCTTCCCTGGTACTGCCTCTTTCACCGGTTTTAAACAAGACAGTGTACTTGGGGATCGAGTACCTCTCACCTACGGAAACGAAAGCAGTACCTGGTCCCACGATCACCAATCAAAATCATCAACTGGAATATGTGGCTTTTAAATGATTAATAATATTTTTCAAGAAGTTATAATTTATAATTCTTTAAAAACCATAACCGCGGTTAAAACTACAACCACAGATTTCATGCTGTAATAATAAATCTGCAAACGACCAAAAGGTAGTCTTCCGGTAATAAATCTGGCGTGTCGGTGCCGACACTCAGTGGCACCGACAGAATTACCGGGTGCAACAGGCAATAAAGTCTTGACATGGGAAGTACTTACCGGCTAAGAAGGGTTGCCAATGAAGCAGACAAAATACATGATGCCATTTAACGCGTCGGTGGCGTTAAATTTTGACCCCTGCGAGTCTGTACAGAGCCTTTAACGGTTTTCCCTCGCTTCCCTGATTTTCGACCGTTTGACATTTAAATTTGTTCATCTGCTTTAAATCATGAAGTGCTTTTTATATTAATTGATTGCTATGGTTATTTCATATAAATTTTATAAACATGGTAGTAGAGGAAAACCAAAATGGTTTATAAATTTTTTAAATCATGGAAGTGATTTTTATAAATTTTTCAAGCTTTTGAGACCTTCGTTTTCCAAAACGCCAAAGCATAAGATATTCAGATAGAATTTTATTTTTTAAAAAATAATTTGAAAACCAGATGTAAAATGCTACAAGATGAAGTTTTTTTCTTAAAAAAAAAACCTTCAAAATTATTTTTTCGACATAAAAACATGCCAGAAAACAAGACGCCCTTGTGCTCAAAATTCAATTTGTTAGCGAAGCTCCCATCACATGACAGCAACACTCAACGAATGTTGTCAAAGAAATCTTCAAATTTGAACATTCAAATTAAGCCTTAAAGACAAGAGGCTCTAGCCATGGATTTTTTGTACATCTTGCATAGGCATCATCAGGCAAAATTGTCGTTATACAATATATATATATATATATAGAGAGAGAGAGAGAGAGAGAGAGACACACACACACACACACACACACAGAGCAGGGAATTCTATCGAAAAATAATACTAGCATAACGTGCAATAAGTTATAGGTCAGACGACATGCTGTCATGTAACCATTGTGCTGCTGGATTGCAGGGAAGACGTAGAAGGCAGCATGTGATGGTGCCACGTGGTTGCATGTTTATCATAATCATGAAAAATGATATCGTGATGGTGATGTAGAAAATAATGCTTCTATATTTTGGGTCATCACCCGTTACAGGCGCCGGGAACAGGGACAATTTATTGAATGTGATGATAATGTGTGATATTTTTTATACAATAAAAAGAAATACTATAAAAAAACACGATTTAGGCTTGTTAATTAATCGTATAAACTGCAAGGGCTCGAATTTAATGAAATTAGGAAAATGTGTTTCTTGAAAATTCATTATTCGTTCATATTCCATATTCATATTCATTTATAATATGTGAAAATTGTTTTTTAAATACCTTAAAAAATTAAAAAGGAAGCTAAGTTATTGACAAAAATGGACATACTTATAGGATACGGATTCATGTACATAATAATACTACTTTAAATTATTATTTTTTTATTATTATTAATACGAGTCGTTTTGAATTTTTTTTTTAATTATAATTTTGATTAACTTGTTGATATATAATCTCATAGAATTAATCCACGATTCAAGCCCTGGGTGTTGGGTGTACACTTAATATAGATCCTGTGATGATATTGTAGTATTTTAGGATTTTCCTAACCTAACGTCACATACAATGATAACATCTATTATAAAATATTAGCTACAAAAAAAAAATACAGTTAAAAAAAAACTATAAAACATATTTGAACGTGATCACGTGCCATGTGAGTGCATCAAATCTAATGGTACTACGTGGGGACAGTGTTAGAGAACTAGATTTTGGTGAGATGGCAAAGTTGCCCGTAATGTGAAGTGATTTTAGTAAGTTTTGTGAGGGTATTTAGGGCAAGTGAGGAAATGGGTCGGGGTTTCAATCAAAGGCACTGATCCATTCCAAGAGCCAAGTTGAGAGAGTGGCATCCCACACCTCTTTAAAACCTGTGGGAGACGAATTAAATTACATGGGGAAGCAATGTACCTTATCCCATGCAATAAAAGCATGTGACATTGTTCTGCAAAAGTACAAAGTGTTTAATACCATTTTTATTTGACACTATACTGGATAGCTTCCATCACTGTCCGATTTTTTTTAAGTGTAAAAAATAAATGACTAACAGTTGTAAATATATATATATATATATATATATTTTTTTTTTTTTAAAAAAATAAAAATAAAAATTAAAAGCTTCATAAAATAAAAATACCAATAACCAATTCATAGGAATCCAAACGATAAAAGATAAAATAAGAACAAAAAATCAATGAACAAATAAAAAATTAATTTTTAACTTTAATTTATTAATCAAGGGGTCAGGGCTTAGACTGGCTTGGGTCTCAAAAGTAATATTTGGAACAAAACATGAAAAACATTGGGTGCTTATATTTATTTTAAAAATAAAAATCTTTATTAAAAAACTAAATTGAACAAGCTTGAAAAAAACTCTATGTAACACGTTTTTTTTCTTTTTAAAAAAAAAAGCCTTTAGAGGCATCATTATCCTTTAACTATGCAAAGTTGAAAAATACACAAAAACTCCCTAACAAAAAGGCCTATTTTCTTAGCTTTCAAAGGTGATGAAGTAATCTTAATGCATATAAAAAAACATAAATTTATTAAATTATCACGATTAATTAGCAAATAACATTTTAATCCATTGAAAAATACAATTATACCCTCACAACTAAGGCAGTTCTTCAGTGCATTGAAGGATAAAATGATGGATTACAATTCGAAACTATGTAATTTTATTAGAATTTAATACAGAATATAACAATATAAACAAGCTAAAAGTTTTTTAATCTTTTATCACATGAACTGAGTGGATTATTACTATGAAAATGAATGTTTATCATGGCATTCTCTTTTAATATGATATTTTTAAACTTAAAGATTAATTTATTCGGATTTTTTTCTCAATCCGATTAGCCAGAAATGACATTCTCTTCCGTATTTCTTTTTTGTTTTTTGATAATTTATTAATTTGGTCTATTTTGGGAGCATATTTATAAAACACAAAAAGCCAACATGAAATTATTGTCATTTTTAATTTCGTGGCCAATGAATTGTGATGTGTGTTCTTTATACTTTGGTGGAAGTTCATTCATATGGAAAACAACAACACTGCCCTCGCCTGGTTGAATTATTCTGGTAGCAACAGGCTCGAACGATTGTTGAATGGCTAGATGGCGCTAGGTATTTGCTACAGTAGTGTAAGTTATTTTGTAAAGTATTTTTTATTTTAAAAATATGTTATTTTTTTAAAAAATTATTTTTAATATCAATATATCAAAATAATAAAAAAATAAAAATAAATACAAGGAAATGCACCAGTATATAATATATATGCCAAACTATCCTAATTTATAAGACGGAACATTGCCCTAGGTTACTCCAAGGAAAATATAGCATCCATTTCGGTTTCTATGCACATGTTTTCTCTACCCAAGCTTTCATACATGAAGAGTAAATTTGTTTCCCTTGTTAATTGGTTTTATATATAGTTATTAAATTCTGGTTCAACTTGATAGGTTGATTAGATAAATTTTCCACCCTTAACTTGTAGTTAAATTAGATAAATATTAATCTGATCAAATTCATTTAATCTGGTTAAATTTATAATAACACGGTTAATTAATCGGAACTTGTAAGAAAAGAAAAATCGGAACTTGTAAGATAAGAAAAAGATGTTGGAGTTTAAATAAAAATAATTTATTAGTAATGATTTTTTAGCTATATACGGGGTTGATTCGATAGTCTAATAACATGGGTAATTTTTAGATTAGTACCTAAATCGGGTGACAATTAAGATTTTATACACGTCATTTATACATATGATCTCCTCATTTGAATCCAAAACGATACAAGGGTTCATCCATCAGTACAATAACCAAACTTGAAAATACAAAAAACACAAAAGTATATTTATTTACATTATATTAGGAATTTTTATAGCGATTATTTTTTAAAATATTTTTATATTTAAAAATATATTAAAATGTATTTTTTATTTTTTAAATATATTTTTTATATTAGTATATAAAAATATAAAAAATTAATTTTTTTTAAAAAATATATATTTTTAAAAACACAGACTCTTACTTGGCATAATAATGGCAAATGCAGTTTGGGTTTCTGAACTTCAATTTCCAATCTTTATGGATTTAATGCCAACATTATGTGAATGGGCTTGAAGAAGCCCAAGTTGTATTCTAACCCTCTCGGCCTTGCTAAATAAATCTCTTTTCACCGATACAAAAATAAAATAAAAGAAAACAATTCCGTTCCAAAAATGATCACACATCTTTCAAAAAAAAAAAAAAAAAGCGTGCCGTACATACCAATTGAAATCATACACCTGGAGAACAGAAGCAATTATCAAGCTTGATGACACCAATCCATCTATTTTGAACCCAAATAAACCCTACCCGCGAGATAGGCTGGAGAATTACTTACAATCATCCAACTTGATCACTGGACAGAAAATTCAAATGCATAACATTAGCTTTTATCCACATTTTAATGATCCAAAAATAAATTACCTCACAATATATATATATATATATATATATATTTATAAAATATCGGTTCAATTAGCAGATTAAATTAAAAAATACAGAATAAATAATGTACTCTGGTCATGTATCTCTATATGAAAAAAAAAAAAAAACTTTACACAATAATTTGCCCTACCAAAGAACCACTGACGAAATTAGTAAACTGTCATCACTCGAGTTTTAAATGAATGAGCGAAACAAAAAAGGGTGCTTATAAGGGATAAAAATTGTTGGTCATAATCATATGGCTATACAAGGACTGATTTGGATGCATCCAGATTATTGAGTCGACAGGTTCCGAGCAGGACTTCCGGGAGCTCCTCCTCGGTGTTACCCTACAAGATTTTTCAGACAGGAAGTGTTAATGCTTCTGTTCCTGATGCTATGGTTTTAATCTTCACATCAGCACAGTTTTTGAAATCAATTGAAGATTTCGAAAACTTTTCTTCAGTCTCATCACGCACATGCAGTTAATTACTTAGCTCAGAGCACGAGGATTTAGGAAGCTGGATAAAGATACAGAGAGGTTAATATGTTTCACCTGAATCACAAATGCCATTTCTATGACCAGATGGTTCAGGTATCCAAGAACAAGGCTGACCACCCCTCTGGCTACAGTGGAAGATCCGACATCAATGTCGAGCTGAAATTCGGACATGTTTACAGGCATCACAACACGAAACTCAACCTGAAAACTATGGATGCAGAAAACTTTATTTGAAACCTACCTCCAAGTAGTTCTTCCCTCGAAAGTAATTCATTTCAAGTGCTTGACCCACTAAGCAAGCTTTCTTACCAACACTCTGCTTCACTATCCACGATCCCTGCGAAATCACAAACAATGCAAGAATTTAAGCGGCATGATCTGTGTGATATTCTATGAATACAACTAACTCAAGCTTTGTTACTTACCTTGGAAATATAAGGTATGAGCTTAAATCTTGAATTCCTAAAGGCATCATCACCATGGACAAAACTGTGGAGCAAGGGAGTTTCTTCCAGAGGAGTTTTTAACATATAATACAGTGCAAGGGTATGCTGGGTTACACCGGGAACCTGATTCGTGATCAAATATCATATAATCTGTCTCTTGATTATGAGATTCATCATCAGCATTTACATTAACTTAAATTAACCTGTATATTGACAATGAAGAAGAATTCTGGTCGACCTTGTGCTGCAAACTTCTGCATGAAGAAATTTGCATTTCCAACAATAGGTCATTCTTTTTTTTAGTTCTTATAGGAAGATATATACAGAGAGTTCATAGAGATGGTAGATATCAAACCTGAACAATACTCTCAGCACGGCTTCCAAGATCATCTTCTCGGCGGTCGGATCTTAGCCAGTCGGCCCCAACCATTTGCATTAATGTGCCTTTTGCCTTGATCTGGAGAAAATAAAATGCTTAAACATGAAATTTAGAAAAAAAAGGTGGAGGTTCTAATTAACCGAATTAGCTAGAATTTAAGGCACCTTCTGATTGTCTTTGAAATAATTTTCTCCACGAATCAGAAAGGTAGTAGGATCAGCAGTAGCCCAACTGCATGGCAAAGAACAGGCTGAGTCCTTTTGAAGAGTATTTCCAAAGGATGTCACTACGTTTTCTTCTTTAGCCAACTCTTGAAAGTCCATGTAACCCTTCTTCTGAACTGCAGCAGACAAGTTTTGAGGGATTTTTTTTTACCAGAACACAATAAATCAGTGATTCATACCATCCTCCATTCAACAGTCAACTTAAAATTGATAACTTTGGCTACCACGACTGGACTAACCTGCAAGGTCATGTAATTTCTTCACAAAGACAGCAGCAGATGATAATCTGGGCTGGGACATGTTCTGCACAATTGGATGCCCAAAACGTCAGAGAACAAAAGGTTGCAGCACTTTATCATAATTTATCTCTTACATGTACAGAGAAGAAAAACCCAAGCAAGTATCAACATCAACTTCTGAAGTTCGTGATACGAAACGCAAAACAGAAGTCTTTTAACTCTGGTTAAACTACATTTTGGCGAGCATAGACTCAATCATGGAGGTTAGTAAATACCGAAGCAGGCCATTCTTGACTCACTTCAGGAAACCAGCCATTCTCCAAATGGTCAAAAGCTATCATTTCACCAGAATCAGGAACATCAAAGAATTCATCAGAGGCATCATTCAGGCTCATTAAACTTCTGCGCCCTGAAGTTGTTTTCTCTGCCTCGTCTTCCTCTAAATCAGCATTCAGTTCGAACTTCTGTTGGCTTTTATCTTCCGATTTAATATCCTCCACTTCATCCCGGGGCAACATTATTTTTACTTCCGAGTCTGCAGAAGAGAAATCAGATGGATAATTGCCGGCTTTGGCTTGGAACATCTCCCTCAGTGCTGCAAAATGCAACAACAGAGATGGTGATTTAATAAAGTAAACTTTCAGTTCATAAAGCTAAAATCTACCGCAGGTGAAGTTCCCTAATCAGTAGAATAGAAGGTACCCGCAAGTCTTTCAAGCATGCGGATGGTTAAAGATCTTCCAGATGGTTGACGCAAATATACTTTCCAAAACTTCCAATTAACTGCAAGCATGTGTTTTACAAGTGATTCCCTTCCTTTATTCACAGGAGTTATTACGTACCCTCCACCTGCAGGTTTGTCAGAAATTAATACACATTTAGGAAAGGTATGGCATGAAGGATAACAAGTCAACACAACCAACTAGAAAAGCAGAAAAAAATAGATATATAGTGAAATGGAGATAGTAGCAAATGAGCAAAAGTCACCATGAACAAAAAGCCTCACATCAAAAGCCATACGTCATCTAAGCTGAAATATCCTCAAAATTAATCTTTACTTTATATAATTGCTGGAAGAACCGGAAAGAATAGTGAGAGATGCAAATTAACACTCCTGATTGAAATTCTTGTCTTTCCCGTTCATGGCGGGGTCAATTGGCAGCATTAATAAGTAAATTAACACTTTAAATTTCCAGAAGCAAAGCATACATTACTTTTAAGGCAAGCTCGAACATATCCATTTTGTGGAGGACACTTCTTGTGAATCACAGAATGGTATAGAATTACTGTGAAAAAACCAGATAAAATGTTAGGGCCAAATAACAAAGGCTGCAGCTTGTTGACATCATACGCCTTCTTGATATTGTATAGATTTTCTGAAAAAAATTATGAAATATTACCATATGTTCCATCTTCCTCTCTTCTCCAATATCGTCGCAACAAAAAATCTCTTCGCATCATCCCCCTGCAAAGAAGTTACGAGTCAATGAGAACATATAATAGAAGTAAACAAACTTTACAAAGGTCTTTATCTAACCAGGGTAACCAATTGCTGTATAACTTCGCGTGAAGAATATCTGTGTGACCATCAAGGTGCTCAACCACACTGCCTCGGTAAAAACAGAAGTCCCATCTGCAAGACAGATGACAATTCAGCCTCACGAATGTTACGAAAAATTAATTTAAATGCTCATCTGATCTAAAACCAAAAACAGCAGACAAGGTTTGAACAAAGGTAGTGGTACATGTAGTATAAGAATCATAACTAAGTTCCCCGCGTTGTTTTCCTCAGAAACCCCAGAACTTTGAAGAATATAATCTTGTCTCTAAGCTCATATAAAACCAGACGTGATAGATATTCTCATAGGAGTTATAATAGGAAGTCACAATATATATATCTTAAACATTCAGGATGAAATTGTAATAAAGCATGCTTCCAATTCCACTTTTAAGAAGATAAGAGGAAACATTCCAGCAATCTTACTCTGATCTCGAGGCACCAAGAGACATAAGAGTATGGAAAATGGCTTCTGGAGTCCCATTAAGCACACCAACTGCCATTATAGCTGGGTGGTCATCCCAATGCTGAGAAAAAAAAAATCTTTAGCTGAAGAAGTGAAGTGCAGCTATCCATGATCACCAGGCGATGAAAGAGTGCTTCAACTTACCCTCCCACGAGAATCCCAATCTTTTGCTTCTTTGAAGAGACGCAATCCTGAATTTGCAACAAGTTTTAAGCAAATAAGCATCATCCCATGAATACTAGATTAAAAATGCAAGTCTTACCATTCTGACAACCAAAGATTTTCCATGGTGACGGCGCAATTACATCAGATGTCACAGCCTCATTATGCAAGAAGGAGTAATAATCTATGGATCTTTGGCGGTGAGCCCTCTTTGCACTGCCAAATCTGTTGAAGCAACGATTATTGTAGTGTTTGAAATCTAAAACTTCAAAATATTGATTCCTAGAAGATTGAAGCTCACTGAGAATTCCAAAATGAATATGCTTAGCTTGGTAACACGTTTGAAATCATATATATATTTTTTTAAATTTAAATATATTTATTTTTTTAAAATTATTTTTTAATATTTTTGATATGTCAAAAATAAAGTTTTAAAAATTAAAAAATATTATTTTAATACATTTAAAAAACAACTAATACTACCGTTCAAACAACAAAACTTTGGGAGAGTTCCAAATCTTCAAATGGTTGAATTCATAGTAATTACATTTCAAGAATCAAATCATGAAAGTATTACGAGTCTCTTCTCTAAGACGATCAGTAAGCATTGAAGAATAGAATCTGATAACAAATGCAGGCTCTCTGCAAGCAGCAATGTATAGTTGTATCTACGCTTCACAGTAATGGAGATTGAGTCAAAATCGCTAGCACAAGCCCATAGCTTGAAATTGCACATATTTCTAGTGTTTATTGATGTCGGGAAGAAATAAGATGCAAAATTGGAAAATAAAAATTAAAAACATAACAAAATCAAATGAAAAAGGTTCAGTTTCATGAACTTGTCTTGGCAGATCCTGAAATACCTTGAAGGAAGCCAGTTCTTCTTAGAAAAAGACATGAACTCCTTTTCTGGATTTGGGAACTCCTGGAAAACATAAACAAACGTGAGGCTTTCATCACCAGGTAAACCATTGAAATGGTTTATTTCAAATTAACAGTGAAAAACCTTCAAGACAGCATTCTGCAAGGAACGAATCCATCTTCCTGCATCTTCTGAACCCCTCGCTCCCAACTATAAATAAGTGTTTGTTAGAGCTTGCGTAACACAAATTTATAAATCAAATAGAACGAAATCGCTTGGAATTTACTGCACCTTAAGATGATCATTTTCGTTTAAAATATTGTAAAGCGTGAAAATGAAGAAGACCTGCAAGTTGCAAACAATTACTTGTGCTCGGAAAAAAAAAAAAACCCGTCCCTTGCAGGGCCATGAAGAATTTCGTCCATCATGGATTAGAAAAACAGAAACTATGCATACTTTCCGATTGATGCTTTCTCTTCCGTTATCTGTAATGCGAATGTAGGAGTCTATTTTTGCACTTCTAAGTGGCTCCTGAAATATAAATTTTCAATTAGGCCTTTTGCGTTACTATCAGAGATAATCAAATCATCTGATTGAAATTGCAATAGGAATCAACAGCATCCTATAGATGAAGCTGATAAAAGATGTTGAAATGGAAGCATATCATGTCATTTATTTTGTTTTCCTTTCAAAACTATAGTTCTTCAACATGGAGGATTATTTTCGAGCAAAGAATTACTGCTCCAACATAACTGCATCTACAGAAACACATCTTTAAAAGGTTATCTTCAGATCATAATCATCTCAGATTCCTAGATTTGAACGACTTCTAGCCCCTTCAGCTTTCCAGGATTTCCATTCTTGTGATGTCCACTTCAGGGCTTCACCATAAGGAATGTTCTTTTAAAAACTTCTCCTATCATTAATCAAAGCTGAAGCTATGGTTTGACCGACGATTCTACCGATCAAAACTTTGAACCTATCTTATCCTGATTTAAATTGAAGTCAACAAATAAGTTACAATTCAACTCAACACCCTTCATATTTGGCATGATGTCACCCTCTAACTCGTTAACAGTACAGATGTTTAATGCGAGAGATCAAATATAAAAAAAGGTGCCCTTCTTCCATTGGCCTTTCAGAAAGAAAGGCTTTTCACCCCACCATTGATTTAATATTATAAAGTATAAACCACTTGAAAAACTTTCACTTCCTCACCTTTTGTTTTTCTAGGAAAGATAAAATCATATCCAGGAATCAATAGAAAAGTGGATAGATTCTGAAATATTTGATACCGAAAGCAAAATCATGAATCCACATCAGTAGATAAAAATTTCAGATAAGGAAGAATCCGTTTTCAGTTACCATTTAGATTATAAAAGTCCAGATATCATACAGGCGTACAAATCAATACCATAATCAAACAAACATCTACATAGAAAACTCCCCCCCACCCCCGCGCACACACCCCCCTTCAAAATACAAAAACAGATTCTGCTTGAGAAAATCAAGGGCACATTCAAACCTTTTCTCAACCCTATCCAATTCCCATTTATACCAATGAAAAAGACAAGAACTGGAAAATAAAAAGAAATCTATACCAAATAAACATCTATCTGCCTGCATCCTTTTACTTTGTGAGTTGATCAGAATTTCAAATGAAGAAACACAACAGAAACAAAACGAAACAAGAAGTTACCTCTTCCTGTGAAACGGGCATTGTCTTATAGCATCTGAGGTAGTTTTCTTGGAGAATGAAGTACCTTCTGCGTGAAAACTGTAAACCAAACCTATGGGACCTGATGATAAACAACCACCCTTCCATTTTGCCATCATTTGGAGGCACACCCATTTCAGCAAACCACACAAAAAAGTTAACCCACCGTTCAAAAACCTTCTCAACAATGTTTCATACTACCTTTTCTTCTAGTTTTTGTGCTATATAGCTGAAATGGCTATGTAAAAATCTTGTACAAGGATAACACGCAACTCTTTTTACGTGCAGAAATTTTTATATATAAAAATAAAAATTTATAAGCATGTATATGATGCTGATCCTCTGATCCCACCTTAGGGAATCAGAGAATCAAATTGTCAGTCTCTTACAAATCTTTCAGAGAATTCTTCCCTTTTGATTCTTTTCCGGTCCCCTTCCCAAGTTTTTCCATTTTCCTATTTCCAAATTAACTATTATGGGGGTTGACAGAGCAATTGAATAGTTTCTTCGACCGAGTAATTGTCGTGCTAAAATTACTATATTGCCCCTTAACCATTTTTTCATTTATAAAAGAAAACCGTGAAACTTTGGTTCTTATAATTACTTTTTATTTTTAAATAATACCATTTATTGATGGGATATGGACATAACTAGTGGATTTTACATAAACAACTTTTTTTTTCCGGATGAAAAGTGTTAATTGATTTTTTTTTTAATTTTTTAAAATTATTTTGATGTATTAATATAACAAATAAATTTTAAAAAATAAAAAAATAATAATATTATGTTGATATATTTTTAAGTATAAAATATTTTAAATAGTACGCTAAACAATCAAGTTATTCGTATTATTGAAAGAAAAAGTCATTAAATTGAATATTATGAAAATAATATTTGCTAAATCACGTTTCAGTTGCATCTGTGATGTGGCTTTGTTGACTATGGTATCATGGTGTTTAAGGTTTTAAAGACATGGCGTGTCTTCTTGGAATGATTTCTGGACTTTTAGCCTGCCAATTGCACAGTACAGTCAGTGCCTTGTGAATTTCTCGTTACAATCATGATTTTAATTGTTTCTTTTCTCGTTCATATATATATATATATATATTGTGCCATGTGAAAGGGGCAGTATGGTAAAATCAAGTATGCATGATGCATCATTTTTACTTCGAAGTTCAAATTGCAGATGTATGCGAGGCGGACAACGTTTGAAGACACACATGAATGCAGAAATGAGCTGTAACTAATTACCAATCACCTGTTGTTTTTGCAACTGATCATGATTATTTGTAGTTTTATTTTGTTTTTTCTGGGAAAGAAATTAGATTTATTGGCGAGGAAAAAGCATAAACAAAAAATATACTGTTTTTTTTAACCTTAAAATAAGATGTTTAGACTGTAGAATCATCCAAGTGGATGGTGACCATTCTTTTGATTCCTTCCTGTCCTTCCAAAGATTACCAAAATCAATGTACTGCCTCTCTGTCTTTTCTCTCTCAACTTATACAATGTCAGACAAAATACCATCTCTCCCCCGTCACCTAAAAACAAAAGGTAAGTTCATCATCACAGTGGCGATTCTCAGCATAGATTTTGACCATAATTACCGTGAATTATGCCAACTGAACCATGGAGTCAAACCACCTGCGACTACTCTAAGGTTGTTCCATGGGCTAAATTTATGTGCACTTTCTGGGTTGTTCAAAAATTAAAATTATAAAGAGAAATGTAGCTCAACTGATCAAGTTTTAAGTTTATTTTTTAGAGATTATCAGTTCGAGTTTTATAAGTTTTAAAGTCATTAAAGACTTATATAATCGTTAACTTTAGAGTCCATGAAATTAATTAAAATACATGCAAGTTGCCTAAACAACCATGTCAATAAAACTAAAACTGTGCCGAGATCAAATTTCCCACGTTGTCTTTACCTGCATGACCTATGAAGAACACGATTTCTTTAGTTTTTGAGGATACTGCAATGTTACAACTGCTCAAGAAATTCATGCTTTAAGCTATTCGATATATCATGCGATCTTTGTAGACACTTCATGTTCATCAACAACTTTGCAGCCACATATAATTGTATTTATGAAAAACATTTTCTTCATAATGCTCTTATGATTCAAACTAAATTTATTTATTTACCATTTGGACTAAAATCTTTTGTACTAAATTCGCTGATTAGACGCACATAATAAAAAATAATCAATACAAGCAAATAGCCTCTGGCCCTTGAGTCAACAGAGGCATCGTAGCAGCTTGAAATAATGCCGAACTCGTCTCCATCCAGAGGGCAACATCATTTCTCAACCGTTCTTTTAAGTTTAGATATCCAAGCACGAAAGAGTTCTTACATCATTAGAAGAAATGTTGTCGGAATCTTAAGCTCCATGAGTTGCTAATTAATTATGGTTTCTTAAACTTCAAGAGTACAAGCATCTACTAACTTGATGTTATAACCTAATCCATCTGTTAGCTTGACCTGAAAAACATTTCTTTTTTGTTATCTTTATACACTCATTGCCTAACCTCTACCCCTCCCTCCCTTTCTCCTTCTCTTGATAAAGACATGAACTGGCAGGTTCGCATTTCAAGAAGAGACATGCTGTTTCTTGCCAGAGTGAATAAACATGAGATGGAAGCTACTCATTGGAGCCTATCAAGTAACTAATGCGGCAAGTTACTTAGCCTCGTTGGAGGAAATAGAATATAGCTTACATGTCCTTTTCTGGCTGTCCTTGCTTGCCCCAATCCTTGTTCACCGGAGTTGACGAGGTCTGGAAGCGCTGAAGTTCTTTGTCACCCTATTATTTATTTATTTTCTCTGTTACTTGAAAGATTTTGACTAAGCCCAAATTCACCCAGTAGTTCATCTACTTGTAGGTGTTTTGACACGATCCGAATAAGACAGCTACTTTTGGAGAAAATGCAAAGCATAGCTAAACTGTCAACAACCCCAGATCCACTTGTGCTTTCTTCATGCTTAATTAGGAGAACATGGACAAGCAGAAGAATCTAGAGACAACATAGTTGACTAGCCTTGAAAAGGATCATGGCTTCCACTTCCCTGCAAGGTTGCAACTTTTATCAATTCGAGCAGGTTGTCTTACAAAGGATTGACGAGGAAAACTGAATCCATTTGATACAGGCAAGCCCCATACTTGGGCATTACTCTCTTGGGAGTTATAGTTGCTCAAACAACATGTTTACGAAACTTCAAGTTGACGTCAAAATGATATTACCAAGTTTCTAGCCAAATCCCAATTTCCAGTCATGATGTTTTGGGGGACAAAAAGGAAAAGGGACACGGGTTGTTTCCCTGTCAAACCACCGCAAAATTCTTATATTTTCATGTGTGAAGTACTGTTCAATGGCACCCCACAAAGGGTGGAGTGAAAGTTAAATCCTGCTACTTGAGAAGAAAAATTTCAAGTTCTTTCACTGCAGAAAAACTAAAAGTTCTACAAGTTGCCCAAAATGAGCCCCAGATTCTGACCTGCTCAATTCATGATTAAACAAGTAATGCTGAAACCCGCCTCATGGCAGAATGAGCATATCAATGTCAAAACTGGTACATACATCACTACTAAGTTGCATAATCTGGCCTTTCTGGAGCATTTGTTACTTGCGTATGGAAAGATCAATGTGTAGATAAGCTAAACAAGCCATGAAAAACAAGAAAAATACAGATGCCAGCATCAATGGTTCTGCTAGCATAAATATAGGTTTGAATGTGTAGTAAACCTGCAAGCACAAGACAAATGTTACTAAGCTTTCAAAAATACGGGAATCAAAGGGGGCGTTTTGTATGAGAAAATCAAAATGGAAATTACTTAATATTGTCGCGGAACATTACAAATCATGCAAGTCACAGGCATATTACTAATTTGACAGAGTCAGCCAAGCATTTCAAATCCCAAAATTCATACCGCCAAAGAGAACTTCCACAACTCTAAATGAAGCAATAACCAATGTGGGCAAAGCATAACAGTCATTATAAATAGAAATATATAGTACTATCCTGTAGCACATAATCATGCAGTTTAAAAACTCCCAACTGTTCAAATTTAAAATCTTATTTTTTCAGGAACCATGAAGCTTGCCTAGAAAACTTACACAACCTGCAACATTGCATAGGCAAATAGCACTCAAGTAAGTTGGTGCAGTTAGTGTTAACGAATCATCTCAACCCAATAGCTTAAGCTTTTAGGTGAGGTCCCAAGATATAATTTATATTATTCTCTAACACACCCTCTCAAATGAAAACCCTTTGGATTTGAACTTGAATAGGCCCACATTATCTTGTGCTTGATTTTTATCAAATAAATGAGTATGGTGAGATTCAAACTCGTGACCGCTTGGTCATAAGATTCTAATACCATGTCAAGGAACCATCTCCACCTAATAGCTTAAACTTTTAGGTGAGGTCCCAAAATATAATTTATATTATTCTTTAACAGTTAATATCTGATGCAATCCTCAGCAATTCTTATCTTCATACCCAAAAATCAGCATCCATAAATAAACAAAATCATTGCATCTAAAACTGCCTAAATCTAGTCCTAAAACGGTGGACATTGATTGGTATTTAATTGCCAATCGAAACCTCGCTATTACAACCCTTCATTTGATACCTAGGAAAATCAAAACTAAGATACAAGGGCAGTAACACATTGATGTTCAAGGGAAGTGCAAATCACCTGGAAAGGAGTAATGTGCTCAGGAACTACATTTTTATTCTCCAGAACCAGAACAGTCCTCCCAACAACATCAAGGTATGAATATTTGGTCTGCACAAAATCAAAACATAGAAGACATCTCAGTTCAAAGTGAACAAATTTCCAAAAATATAAACACGCACAATCGGTGCCTTTATGTCGCAACAAAGCAAAGCACCAAGCTCAATTTTATAGATCGAATACTTCTTATAAGGGGGGAGCTAAATATCATTCCAGTTTTTCATACTAGAAATTTTATGCAATTTTCTTGTTATTGTTTATAGCCTTATAGTACGTAATAATGAAATATGTTATCAATGTATCCTACAAACTTGTTAAACTTTAAGAGTAATATTTTGAGCTGTGCTGGGATTTGTACCTCTAGACGCTGCTTCACTGGAAAAGGAACAACAGCTGAAGGGTCTTTTGATCCCTCTGGTAGCACAACCTGAAATAAAACATCTTCTGGCATTAGCATGTGGAAAACATGATTGAAGTAACTAATGGACAAACATCAGACAACAGCATCATGAATGCAAATGATCAATAGAAGCAAACTCACTTTGATGGTCAACTTGTCCACGACAGTCTCTGCAAGAGGACAGCCGAAGCTGAAGTTGAGGTAACGCTTGCCATCAGGAGACTCAAAAAGGAAGTCTTCCAGTGGTAGCCCATATCCAATAACAAAAGTAGCCTTCCAACCTCCAAATAAAGGATACCGTGGTTCGATTTCAAGTTCTGACTGTTTAAAATGTGTCGAGTCAGCCCATAGGAAGATGAAAACTGTAGTCCATAAAATAACAGAGTACCATTTTCCCTCAATTTTAAGCATTCCCATATCTCTCCTTCAATCAATAAATAACCATAGTTCCATTATGATGCAAGTATATAACTAGAAAATTGGGGCAATACCTTACGGTAATCTGAACGTAAATGTGATGATGAGATGTTTCCGATGTCATCCCGATAATACACAGAGTGCACCCTAGGTGGCAGACTTGCTAGAAGGTGTTTGAAGGAAGATGTGCCACTAAAAGATGGCCTAGATTGATACTCAACTCTGCCAGAAGGACGTCTCAAAAGATGAGATTAAAATGATTTAATTACAAAAAATGAAACACGTATGAAAAGGAAAAAACAGTCATATAAACTATGTGTTTACAGTTTTAGCTCCATCAAATGGCCGACCGTCGACCATGATCCTTGAAATAAGAAAGGGACACAAAACTTATTTAGATCAGAAATAGGTTAGAAAATCATTTGCTATGCGTTATCCATACAGGTATTTGCTGTTGTGCAATTATGCTGATGGTTTTGTGTTCCATTGTGGCCTCAATTCAAAGATAGGTAATTGAAAAAAAAGAAGAGAACAGGGGGCGGGGGATGCAGCAAACTGAATGAATACGAAGGGAGGGAAAAACAGACACAATTCCAACCTGGAAAACACGCCTTTGTGTCGAGCACCAGCATGGACCAATTTGTAATGCTCTGTTATCTGAAGGTTGCCCCAGTGAGATATCTCTACTTCTCTTAAAAGCTCTTCAACAACAGCAAATGGGCTGTTATTCTCAAGATGAACAATTACTGGAGAAAATGAATATGGAGGATGATCTTCATATGGTCCATACTTTAGTTCTCTACCAGCAAGCTTGGTGGGTTCCACTCTTGTAAATGATTCTACTTTTGTACTTGGTGTCTTAAGAAAAGTAGTTTGCTGCTTAACATGATATGGTGACAGTATTAATGCGCTGTCACGGAAATATACTAATTGTGATTCTGATTGGCTTATCTCTGCTGGGAAAGGTTCCAGAGAATGTGTTAATATATAAAGCACTTCCAGAGTTGCAGTTTCACCTGAACTTAACGGATTAAGCAAAGATATACTAAAATATTTAGTTCCATTTGGCGCATCAGGTAGCTCTGTTGGGTTTGCATCAAGATGAACATAACTCTTCTTCTTCTTCTTGCCTATAGCTGCTTGTGCTTTGACAAGTGCTAGATGATCAGCTTGAGCAGGTGGAAATGCAAGAACGATTTCTGAAGCAGGGGTTGTCCCGGCATTCTCAACCTGAATCAAATTCATACTTGTATCCATAAAAAGGAGAAACACAACCACAAAAGAACTTCCTATCTGGAATGCACATATCTCCACACGTGAATATACTAGCCAACATCCTTGGATATTTTTTGACCCAATTGTAGACTTTATAATCATGCACACTCAACTCTTTTCTATATGATCATAGGTTGACGGACCATTTGACCACATACAAACCATCAAGGTGGCAAGTACCGTGTAGGAAATTGGATCACGGTTTGCAAATATTGCACAAATATAGAGTGTTTGCACCTAAGACATTTACCTCATTCACATAACTCGAAGCAAACCCTTAGTCACCATGCCAGAAGGTTGTTGAGCTAATGATCTATCATTGAATTTTAAGCTAGAATATCAAATTCTGATTTCTGCGCCGTGAAAGCTTGCAAATCTCAAGAGCCAAGGACAGATTTAATCCCCAAAATTAAAAAATTTTGCAAATTCTTCGTAAACCCATCTGTTTGATTGTATATATAAAAAAGAATCAAACAAAGTAATGTAAAAAATGGCATACCTTTAAAGTCAAGAAGACCTTTACAATATGTGAACTCAAGTCAATCTGCACCAATTATCACACAAACAAAAAAAAAAAGTCATGAAATATATCATCTTCTTCCTCTTAAGTTTGTATTTTTGAAATTGAGCGAAGAGACATAGCTGCTCTTACTCTACGTTCAGCGTTAAGGATTTGGATCTGGTTAGTTGAGGATGCAGCGGCAACTGTGAGAAATGTGAGGATCAAGAAAGGTAGAGTGAGTCCCGCTGCTTCCATGGATGTTGAACTCGCCATGTCTTGTAAACTGTCAAGTCCTATTCTGTCTTTGCTTCTACCAGTTACGAGATATAAATGGCAGTGGCGATGGAGGACAGGAGAGGGCACATTTGGGCTTTTTGAACAGACAAGACAGACGGACAGAGAAGCATTGGGCCTTCGGCTTTATTACGTGGAGCAAGGGATGCCAATATGGGCCTTAACGGATACTAGTCTGGACCCATCCCAAAAAGGAAAACCCTAATTTCGCCTCTCGAACCCCCTCATCCTGACTGGGCTGATCTACTGAGGAATCGTTTGTTGTTTGTTTTTTTTTTAAATTAATATTGGTGTTTGGGTTATTTATATATATTTTGATTAATTTTATATTTTTTAAATTAAAAATTATATAAATCCAGGAAATAATCATTAGTTGTTCATTAGTGGGTGCTTACTGTTTCAAGCACGAGTGAGTGATTTTACAGGAATCTAATAACAATTCTTAATTCAATATTTTTCTTAAATATAATTTTATTTAAATTATATAAATTTAACAAATTATAAATATAAATAAATACAATACGATGTTTATTTTTATATTGTATTTTCTATAAGTTAAAATTGAAGATTTAATATTAAAAAAATAAGTTTTGAAGATAAAATGTTAAGATAATCTTGACGTGGCAGGAGTAAAAGAAATTATTAAGAATAATAATGGTTTAAAAAAAAATCAGACCAAATTTGATTTGTATATTTTTAAAGTGTGTTTTAATCTTTTTTTATTTAAAAACTATCAAATTAATATGTATTTTTTTGGAAGATTTGAACATGCTAATATCAAAGTTAAAAAAATATATTATTTTAAAATATCTTCAATTAAAAAATACTTTTAAAATACTATATAATATTAAACACTTATTTACGAGTACAAAAAAAAAACAAAAAACAAAAAGAAGTAAACAAAGTTTTTTTTTTTTTTCTTTCCATGAAAGATCCTTTATCCCAAAGTCCCATATCGCAAGGCTCAAAGTTGAAATGTTAACTCTTAAATTTCTTAATCTTGCGATTTGACTTTGCACTCCTCCAAACATTTCTACTTTAAATGTTCCTTACGTTAGGTGATTTTTTTGTTTCCAAATAGCATCATTTGTCTGTTTTTATGCTAATAAAATTGCAGGTAAAAATTCAATCATGCTCTGTTTGGCTCCTAAGGAAATCAATCGTGGTAAATAGAAGTGCTAGGACAATTCTTTTGATACCATAAACTATTAAATTGGAGATAATTTCAAGAATGGATAGTAACAACAAACGAAGCATACTTTAAATGCAAAATGTTTATTGCCTCTCTAATACTAACGTAAGAAAACAGGAAGTGCTTATAAAGGATGGCCGAAACAAACTCTGCCCTTTTCTTGTAAAAGCAGCAACCGATCCTGCTCCTGGATTTTTCCCTTGGACTCGGGACTCTTTGCTTACTCTAAATCTTTATTATTTTTTACTTTGTTACCCGAAAAGCTGCAAAATTTATCAACAAAGACCAAAGCCCACATTTTGTTTTTCACTCGTTTCCCTTTCCATCCTATCAGAATTCAGAAATAACCTTTTCCATCGCCTTTTCTCATTAAAGATTGTTTCTTTGATATTTCCATCAGAAAAAGATTGTTGCTTTGACAACGTTTGTAATAGCTTAGGCTATACATGGCTTGCATGAAGCTGGGATCAAAATCAGAAGTCTTTCATCTCGATGGCCATGCCTGGTCTGTCACTCTTTTCTTTACACATATATTTGTATATCTGTGTGTGGATGAATGTGATGTATTTGATTATGGTTAAGGACTGCCTGCAATGATGATCTGAGAATGTGGGTTTTTGTCAAAGTTGGAATCATATAATGGGTTTATTTTGTTTTTATGTTGAGATGAGTTTTTGGGTTGGTTATGACAGTGTTAAATGAAAATTAATGTGTGGTTGCTGTGTATAACGGCTAATTATGTTCGAGAAATGTGCGTGTAAAGATGATATTTACAATGATCACTGGCATTATGTAGTGGTTTTGATGTAGTCAATATAATGATAACTGGTATCAGATGAATAAGTGGGGTCTTTCCCCTTTTCAGTTCTGAGGTGAAAATTTTAGAGGAGTCATTTCTAATTACCGGGTGCAGTATCAATTGGATTTACTTTCACCTGCTTTTGGATTACAAAAAGGATTATTCAGGCATTGTATCATTAATGGATGCTAATTTTTTTTATGAAGAGCGCATGTATAAACTCACTTGATATCTAACTGTACTTCTATGTGTACAGAGTTTGCTTAGAGATTTCCATCTGCATTTGAAATAAAACCAGAATGTGCTTTGGTGCAGGCTTTGCTCAACCGGGCTTCAAAGTGATGTCATTATTGAAATTGGGGAGATGTCTTTCCATCTCCACAAGGTGTGTGTTACATGGCCAAACTGTACTTTTATTCTATCACCTGATTACCAAAATTTGTTGTGTTATATAAACACCATACTCAAAGGCTTGCTTCAAGGTTCAATCTGAGGTGACATTCGAAGCATGCTCCTTTAAGAGCAACATTAAGCCTGGAAGTGCATGTCTCATACCTTATGGTTCACCTTGTGTCAGAGTTTTGCAAATAGACTAGAAATTAACTAGAATGGCATGCTCATCTTGTAACACCAAGATATTCTTTCGTCAACTATTTAATAAAACAGACCATACTTGAAGCAGACTATACTGGAAGTTTTTAGGGGAATCCTGCTATTTGGAAAGCTTGAAAATGCGCACTTTTTTTTTTATCAAAGAAAAGTGCACATGATCATTGCACCGTTGGTTCTTCCAATTAATGAGAGAAAAGTTTAGTTGGCATTAATTTTTTTAGTTATCTCCTATAACTACAGGTTAGCTAAAGGATTTCATACTGGCATTTAATCTTATTTGTTTTCTTATACCCAATTTCATCTGTCGTGTTCTGATTTTGGAAGATATTGCTTCCGTGTGCTGAATTAGCTCATTTCACCTCAAAATATTTAGGATATCATGGATCAAAACTAGGTTTAGCAATGATAATATCTTTTATACCTTTTTCTTTGTTGTTTATGAAAATTTTAATGAATGGAGTTAGTAAAATGGAAAGAATTTTTGGAAGCAATTATCTCCACCCTGTTATTATTTCTTCGATTGTTTCCTCTATGCTTCTTATTCTCAGATATAATGATACGACTCTTACGCCTTGGCCTTGGTGTGCTCTAACATTCGTCGGGGAAGAACAAAAGGCTTCTCCTCTGCCTAGCTAATTAAAACTGTGGTAGACAGGGATAAAATACCTGCTAGTATTCACTTTTATGATTTTATTTACTATTATTGAGCTGAGTTCTCTCTTTTATCTCCTGCAGTTTCCATTGCTCTCCAGAAGTGAAGTACTAGAAAATCTTATTGGAGAGCATTCTAGCGAGGACGAGAAACGGTGTGTTCTACAACTTCATGATGTACCTGGTGGAGCCAAAACCTTCTTGCTTGCTGCCAAATTCTGCTATGGTATAAAAATGGAACTCAATGCATTGAATGTAGTCAGTCTCAGATGTGCTGCTGAGTATCTTGGAATGAGTGAAGACTATGGGGAGGAAAACCTCATCACACAAACAGAAAATTTTCTCAATGAAGTATTTGGCAGCTGGACAGACTCCCTTAAAGCTCTTGAAACCTGCGAAGAGGTTCCTCTACTAGCAGAAGAGCTTCATATTGTTTCGAGATGCATAAATTCTCTGGCAATGAAAGCTTGCGCAGATCCAAGTTTGTTCAGTTGGCCCCTTCAAGGAGGCAGCGACATTAGGAACCCAGATGGCACTGTATTCTGGAATGGAATACGTACTTCAGCCAAGCCGCATCCTGTGGGTGAGGATTGGTGGTATGAGGATGTTTCCTTCCTTAGATTACCTCTGTACAAGAGGCTAATTCTGGAAGTTGGTTCAAATGGTATGAATCCAGGGAAGGTTGCTGGAGCACTAATGTACTATGCAAAGAGGCATCTCCCTTTGTTGGGCAGGAAATCAAGCATAGAGAGTGGAAACTATGCTGCATCTAGATCAACTATTTCTGCTACGTCTGAAGCAGATCAAAGGAGTCTCCTTGAAGAAATAGTGGAATTGTTGCCTGATCAAAAGGGTGTTACTCCAAGTAATTTCCTGCTTAGGCTTCTGCGAACTGCCATGATAATACATGCGAGTCCATCATGCCGAGAGAACTTAGAGAAACGGGTTGGAACCCAGTTGGATCAAGCATCTCTTCAAGACCTTCTGATACCAAATTCAGGCTACTCAGTGGAAACCCTTTATGATATTGACTGTGTTCAGCGAATTCTCGATCATTTCATGGTGATGTATCGTGATGATCCCACATCAAATTACGTCGAACATGAAGGGCAAATAACGGAAAGTTCGCATTCGCTCACTCCAATAACAATGGTGGCAAATCTGATTGATAGTTATCTAGCAGAGGTAGCATCTGATGTTAATTTGAAGTTAGCGAAGTTTCAGTCTCTTGCTGCTGCAGTCCCTGATTATGCCAGGCCAATAGATGATGGAATTTACCGAGCAATTGATATATATCTTAAGGTAAAGGCAATAATCTTCAAATGGTTATTTATCTGGTTTCCTTGCCAAAGTTTATCATTAAATTTGATGGTATAATTCAAGCTTACAGAATTCTTTGTTCATTGTCCAATGACATTGTTCAAAATGGAGCATGTTTAAAGTAGTTTTTCTTTCCCTACAAAGCTATTTTCATGTGACTTGGACCTATGCTTCGTTATTTCAGTGGTCACTAAAATTTTCTTTTACTGCAGGCTCATCCATGGCTAACAGATTCTGAGAGGGAACAACTTTGCAGGCTCATGAACTGTCAAAAGTTTTCATTGGAAGCCAGCACTCACGCAGCCCAGAATGAGAGGCTACCTCTTAGAGTCATTGTCCAAGTTTTATTCTTTGAACAACTACGGCTTCGCACCTCTGTTTCTGGCTGGTTCTTTGTCTCTGAAAACCTTGATAACTCACAAAACCTAAGTGGGAATCTTGCTCTTGCGAGAAACGATTTGCATCCTCAAGCAGGAGCCATACATGGCCGCATCATGGTAGATGACATGAAAGAACGAGTTTCCGAGCTTGAGAAAGAGTGTTTGAGCATGAAACAAGAGATTGAGAAGCTGGGAAAAACAAAGGTGTCGAGTTGGAACATCTTGTTAAGAAAGTTTGGTTTTAGTCGATCAAAGTCAAAATACGGGGATCCAGAAGCATCAAAACCAACGGATACCAAAGAATTACCAACGTCCTCAGCACCACTCATAAATGGAGGAGAAAATCAGAATAATGAATCAGTAGAATGAACATCATACTCTCCGGAAAGAAAAAAGGACTAAGACATCTCCTTTCTTGAGTTTTGCTTAAGCTGTCTAGGTGTCGCTACTAGCTATTTAGAAGTTGGTTTAACTTATCCTGTGATTATATTCACAACTTATATTGTAGGACATTCAAATTCTCTCGGATTCATTTTCATCTTATAATTTTGGTTGCTTCCTTATTATCCTTGTTTTTCTGTCCTCTTTCAGCACAAACTTTTCCAAATTAGATTCATTTCTCTCAATCCATGTCCCATGCGCGCAAACTAGGATCCTAGGTTGTTTCAGCATAACTTTCTGCTTCTGTTTTCAAGTGTTTTTGGTCTTCCTGCTGTTTATGATGGAGCATATGACAACATGAAACTGCTTAACTCGCCAATGCATAATTGTTCAATATGTGTTCATTGTGCACTCAAGCATCCATAATTTACTAAGAACCTAACTCCCTGAGTATGCCTATTAGCTTGTGGATCATTAAAAGAAACATTGCCTTTTGCTTTTAAATGTAAACTTTAATTGCAAAGAAACAATTGTACAATCTTCTAACAAATTATAGAGTCAACTTAAAAGATGGCGTCAAGATGATGGATTGCTCCTATATCGCGCAATCTGACCTCCCCCGCCAATAGGCGGGAATTCTCGACCCAGCTTTTCCTGAGATTCAGGAATTCAAGTAGGCCTCAATTGAATCAATCGCAAACTTTTTAGAAATGCTTCATTGTTTTCAATACTCTTCAACTTCGATTGTTATCATTCATTCATCAAAAAGGGGCAATGCGGTTAGATCTCAACCAAAACCCTGCTAATGCAGCAAATAGCCAAATACCAAGTATTCAGACCCTTTTACTCTGTCAGTAGCTCTTGGCGAGGCCATTAATGCTTGATTTGTGTCAACTCTTTATTTTACTCCTCCCTTGCAACGATGCTTTTGTTAATTGCAATTTATTGAGAACTTCAACAAATATCACTTAGTTTGCATTTTTTTCAATTCATGTTCAAATCTAAATTTTTTAATGTTAAACCATAACAAAAGCTCAACCCGGCAGATTCAAATTCCCCAAACATGTAAAAGTCTCCTCAAATCAAGCAGTTAAAATCTGCAAGCGTGTTTGACAACGAAAGTGTTTTTTCGAAGTATTTTTTATATTTCAGAAACAAAATTTTAAAAAATAGCCGAATAGCAATACCGATCGATGCCTAAAACAGAATCCAATATCAAACCCTAGAAAATCGAAAATCAAAACACAAAATCGGGCAAATTTCCGATTCTTGACCCAAAACCCAAGAACCTCTAACCTTTGATGCACGTAATTCTGAGTGATTTAGTGAAAAAAATTTCAACAATTGAGACCAATATGAGCCGGCCCCAAAAAATTACCAACACAGCTAAAAAGATTGAGACACCATTGGCATCATCGTTCAGGTAGAGACCACCCCTTTATCAGATACGGTCTCCCCATGATTTCTCTCACTGTTTTGGGTGCTTTAGGACTTGCTCATCTCTTGCAAGGCAGGTTTGCGCTTTTCTTTTTCTCAATTTATGAAAAAGTTTGTACCTTTATAGATCCTATGATGAAAGATGGGACCTTTGTGATAATGTAACATTGCAAAAATTTCATTTCAGAACAGTTTCTTTTTGTGGTTTTATGAAAAACCCAGTTCGTAGTTTTTGTTTTTATATTAGGCTGGTGCTGAATCTGGGCTGATAATGTTAGCTTCTGTTCGTGGTTTGTTAAATTTGTTAAAAAAACCAGTGAGTGTTTCAAGGATAATCATTCTAGCATGTGTTGGTGTGTTGCCAAATTTTCACTTTCCCTTCTTAATCGTCACAAATTGCTTAGGTTTGGCTTATTTGAATTATTTAAAATAGGGAGTGACCTAATTTTAAGGGTTTTTTTTTCTGGCTCATGTTGGCAAATAGTTGCAGACAGGAATTGCTGCTGGTTGATATAGTATATTAAGATGCTAGTATAGTCAGTGTTTCGTTATTTTACTCTCTTTGAAGGCTGGCAGATAGGTAGTTCTTGTACGTTGGGGTAACTTGGAAACCTGTTGGTATCAGTTTTTGGCCATGCTAGTTTTCTGGAGAAGATTGAGGTTTCTCGGGTTTGGAATTTCCATGGCTGAACTGTCATCAATGGAGGAGATTACATTTTAAAGGAAATATTTATTCTCTTGCTACTCTGATATATGTAGCATCAGTTAGAGATCAACAAGTTGTCTAACAGTCTTGCTTTGGGAGAAATTAGGAGGTCGGGTTTGTTTTCTGGTGGTGACTGGTGTTTATTGGGATTGGAATTTTCATAGCGAACTATCATTTATGGAGGAGATCACATTTTGTAGGAGATTTGCTTGTTCTCTCCCTACTTGATCCATGTATTAACTAGAAGTCTTGCTTTATGAAAAATAAGGAGTTAGTTGGCATAAGACTTCTTGATGTAAGATTTTTAATTGCGTTGAGTCAGTGTCCAGTTCAGAAAAGATAAGACATTAGAGATAAAAACATATTTGTTTGAAGAGATATAAATAAAGATATAAAATAAATCTAAAAACAGAAGTAAGGGAGATATGTTCTCATTGTCTTTATGTTTTTCCCCGAGACAATAACCAATCAATATCTTTCTAATCTCTAATGTATCACATGAAAAAACTACCCAGTTTTGTTCACGTAGATTTCTTGTGTGGTAACGTCGAAATATGAGTGAAAACAGTCAGTTGGATCCTGTGGCTTCATTGGAAGAGATTGACTAAGACCGTTAAATGATTTCAAGCCTTTTAATCTTTGGCATGTCTTTTTACTACACTAGGACCAGAGCTGATAAATTAATCTTATAATCCAAATGATTGCAAATAGCTAGTTTTTCTCCGGCATGGCTTTCATCGTATCATGTTCATGTTATAGCTGTTGTGCAAATGATCTATATATATGCTTCTGTGATCGTATAACTATTAGCAGTCTTCGTTCTTACTTTATGCATGAAAAATTGCCTGTTTTAAACACTGTTCCGGTGCCTATAAGCGCCTCATACCACATCATTACCTTCAGGTTTTCATTTCATAATCCTCTCTACTAATGTGGTGGGATTCTATGGTCCAGGAAGGACATTGCAAAGGTGAAAGATGATCAAGAATGGGAGATTATTCAAAAGAAGCATTATCTATATCAGGACCAACAGGATCATACAAGCCTAAAAAGATATCATTGGAGGCGGAGTTAAAGGTGATTATGGTTCTGGTAGCATAACTCAAATTAATAAAAGAATTCCAAGGACATTTCTATAGCTTACATTCCTTTGTGTTTTACAGGCTTTGCAGAAGAAAGTAGACATAACAACTTACGAGTACGAAAGTAGACATTTCTATAACATGACTCAAATTGTCGGGCTACGGCTGCTAGTTTCAGCTTGTTGCTTTTGTCACTATATATTTCACATTAGCTGTGAAGTCCACGAGATCTTGTATGACTTGTAGAGCGGTATTGTTTTTCCAGTTTTACGGGTGAAACTCCTTCATATGCCCCTGTTGTTCAGCAATAAGTAGTAAATAGATGTGATGCAAGCATCCGATTTTGCCTGAAGAAGTTGAATGTTAATATTTGATTATCTAAAAAGACCCTTATAACAACCAAGTACACTATCCACCTCCAAAGAGCAAAACTAGTACAGGATCATACTAGTCTCTCTCTTGTGCATTTGTCGATGGTACTTCATATGAAGGATCGGCATTGAGACTTGAGAGTGTGATCATTGTTTATAAGAACTTGCACGTGCATATTACATAATCAAGTCGTCACACTGCAGGTGGGGGTTCGGGTGGAAACAGACATAGACAGCGACTTGTAAATAGACTACATCAGCACAGAACCAGAACCTGGACTTTTAAAAAATTGAAAAAAGAAAGAAAAATTACTCAAAATAATCGTAGCAACTGATATTACCTTTGCATGTTATAGAGGGGAGGGTAATGAAACAGACATTACCAAGAAAATAATCGTCTATACGTCCAGCAGGCAGGCCTCCTGGTGGAGGGGGTGGCGCTTCTCGCAGTGTAGGTGAATCCATCTGTCCGTTCGAAGCGGAGGTGAATTAGTAGGCCTGCTGTAGATGGGTGCTCGAGAAGTTTTGCCATGCCCGAGGAGAGTTTTTGTTTTAGAATACTACATAGAACATGGATAGTAATTTGGTACAGCTCCCTTCCTTGTTACGTGCATCCACCATTCAAAGGCTGTTGTATTACGTCAAAATCACCTGTATTTCTCTTTAGGTTCAATTTTCTGTACCTAATCTCATATTTATTTCTTCCATCATCTAATAAGGATTCCTAGTTAGTTTATCACAAGCACAATGTCTATTTCCTTTTCAACCATTGAATTCTGAATGTAAAAATTAAAAATAGACATTAAGACTGTATCCAAGATTGAAGCAGTGTAACAACCCCTCGGTGTATATTAACTTGCTGCAAATTTCAAGAATTCCGTGCTAAAGAATAAATGATAACGCAAGGCTTAGGCTCCAGACAAGTAATCCACAATGATGGTACCATCTTTCTAGAGCGAAACAACCCGGTGTGTATGCATAAAAAATCTGGCATTATTTCTGACGAAATTCCATTTCTTCTGTCTGGTTGTTGCACCATTATTGAGTTATGACTTATTGGACGCTTAATGTTTCGCTGTTTCTCTGCTCTGGCCTTTTCTTCCACTTTCCTCATTCCTCAGATCATAGTTTGCAATGCCGTTTCAGGACGTACAATTGTCCAACAAGCAATCCACAGCAGGCATGGCAACAAGTTAATAGCTACAGTATAAAGATTCATTCTATTCTATAACCGAAGAAACTTGGGAACATGATTCTCTTCTTTTCCTTCGGCAGTGCTTGATATAAATGATATGAAGGTTGACCTCATGCAGGCCCAAATAGGTATGTTACGCATTTACATGTACACGAGAGAGAGAGAGAGAGAGATTGAGAGAGAATTAAATTGGCAAAAGAAATTAACTCTCTTAAAAGAATTGAGAGCAGGTAAACTATATTAGGCGAAAACTTCACCCCAACCATCTCCACAATTACAAACTTATACCCAGTTATCCCAGAGAAAATACCATTGCTCCTTATGTACATCACCCCCAACAACACAAATAAGAGAGCAAAAGTTGTAAAACCTACCTAGTGTTCCTTTTCTCTTTCCTCCCAAATATATCCCCCCACACCTTTTCCAAGTTTTTATTCATTTACACGTGACATCAGCAAAATCACAGTACAAAAAAAACTCTCTTCTTACCTCTCCAATTTTATCCCCCTTTAACCCCAAATAATATTTGAAAACAAAAAGGGAAGGCACTGACAAAAGCTACTTGACGATAATGCCCGCAATTGTCCTAAGTAATCACCTTGGCTTTGGTTGTGATCCAAATGACCATAACGGTTGAATAAGTCTCTGAGCTGATGGACTGCCCAGGAACGTAGCCTGAGATCGAGTAAGCATCTCAGTCATCGATGGGGTTTGGTAAGATTGAACAAGACTTGAACCATCAGTGGAGTCTCCTCTTGCAGTTGCTCTTTGCCATGAATGCGAGCTTAGGCCTGATAGAATATATGCTCTCCCAGATGCCTCATATACATGTCTGCTTGCCATTCTTTCTTGCATCTCCTTGAGCTCGGCATCTAATGCAATACATAATCGATCATGGGACTTGGCCGATACAGTTTCTGACAATAACCTTCGGCAGTTTTCAAGGATAGAAGCTGCACCAGCTAGATCTCCCCGTTCAGCTACGGTTCTTGCCTGTGACATGGCTTCAGCTGCTTGGAGCCTGTTGCGTTGCCTATCCACTTCAATTGACACTACTGCTTCTCCAGATATCTCAGGTCTTTCGAGTTTAATTTCTGCACTTTCTAATGTTGTCATTTCTTTAGTTATAGGATCCCGGTATGCACATCTCACCTTTAGCAGTGATGTTTGATTCATGGAAGACTCTGCTGGTACATTGATAGAAACCAGAAAATCTCTCTCTTCATCAGCATATAAATCTCCAACATCGATAAACCCTGAACGGGTATCAGCCATCACACGACTAGGGTAACTTCCTGCTTTCAATGAGCCAAGGTGGATACTAGGGTGCATACACTCAATTCCCACTTGCAACTCCTGCACTACAACGCTCAGAAGGCCTCCAATGCACTGTGCAAATGCATCCTGGATCACAGCTTCAGTCTCAATGAAAGAGAAGGTGCCTCCAGAAATTTCTGAAATGGAATGCATTGACGAAGCATCATGGTCCGCACCAAAGCCAAAAGCATGCACTGGAATCTGGAATCCTGCATTGTCACCGCCATGAATCGACAAAGGGAGGAGCAACTGGTAATTTGGTTGAGGCTGGTTACCACTACTACCACTGACAGTATAAGTATCCTGCCCATCAGATAGAAGTATAATACTTGCCACAGGATTCTTTTCCCTTCGTTCTTCCATTATCTTGGCTCCCTTTCTCAGACCTTCGGCAATGTTGGTCCCACCATTCGCAACCAAAGAGTTGACAGCTTGAAGTGCATGCTGCCTGCCTGCATCAGACATTCTACGAAGGGAAAAGAGGCGGCGGGCAGTGGAAGAAAAGGCAATAACTGAGAGCCTGTCATTGGAGCCAAGGTTCTGTATAACAAACCCCATTGCTCGTTTTAGCAATGCCAACTTTGTACCTGCCATGCTACCACTTATGTCAAGCACTGTGACTAGATCAACTGGAGCACGGGGAGTTTGAGATAGCTGAGGTAAGCTAGCCAGGTTTCCTCTGGGGTTTTCTCTTGCAACTGTTGCCCCAGCTTTGAGGTGGACCAAGACACTGAAGTTATCGTAAGAATTAGAACGTGATGCAGCTGACACTTCTGGGTATGTTTTGATCTCTACTATTTTACCAGCATTGTGGCCTGCTGCAATTTTGTTGCCAGAGCTTCTCTCAGCAAATGCAGGTTGGAGATCCAAGGATTCATCATCATTAAACACACTAGGTTCAGGAACCTGCAGCAATGGCACAACATGCCGCCGATCTCGACGTGGTGGGGGAGGTAATCGATGGACCACAGTCATCATGGCATCAGTTTGAGGCCAACCTACTGATGCTCTCCCAGGCAGGGGATCCAAAGTTGGTGCCTGAAAGGGGATTTCTTTCCATTTCGCTCTGCAAACTGGACAGAGTTGGTTGCCATGTTTGACATTTGAAGAAATGCAGTGGAAATGGAAAGAATGCGAACACTCTGCAGTAAAAATAGCATGTCCACCACCTTGTTTCATCTTAGTCAGGCATATTGAGCAGGTTTGCTGAAATTGCAAATCAAAAACATGCCAGAAAGGACATGTATCAGATGAAATTTGAAATAATAATAAAAAAAAAAACCTCGTAACAGCCATGACAGTAGTAGCAGCATAGATTAGGAGCAAGCGGATGCTATATAGCACACCAGTAATCTCATCAACAACACTCGTCTAGAAAGAATTATGAACATAAAATTGATCCACAAAGCAGAAAAAGAATTACTTGTTGCATTGAGGAATTTGATAGGTCTCAATACTTGGTAAAGAATGGTAACAACAATATTAACTTGGTAGAAGTTGCCATATCACAGGACCACTCAAGGTTAGTGAAGGAGTTAATCTGGAAGCATGTTACGATAAACTCACAAAGTGGTCCACTCAGAAGCTTCCAACCACATAACAGAGCTAAGAAGATTAACAAAAAAAAAATGTATTTTCACAAACTTTTGAAAGCATGATTACAACACAAAATCTGTGATTGGCTGGCTAGTTTAAGATGAATCTCCCAGAACTTGGAATCTAATGTTGACAGGCTGCATATGTCAGTTTGAACTGCAAATCAGAAACTACTTTTGACATCTAATAATCAAGAAAACAGACTTTTAAAATAACAAAAAGCATATGGCATGACAATATACTGATAGCATATCAACGTAATCTCTGGGCAATCTGTCACGGAATAAAATGAATTTCTAAATATTTTTCAAAGATTGTGACTTATAATCCTCCCGTTTTCTTATTCCTCTCTCTATGGTTTCAATAAAAGATAAATATAAGGTTATTTCGTGTTGATCAGGTAGCCCTACTCACAACTGATTACAATTTTAGGTGTGAAAAGCTTCAGGGCCTTGGGCCAGGCCATAAAAGAAGTACTATAAAAAAGGCAAGCAGAAAAGCAGCAAGGAATCACCATTAAGATTAAACGGAAGTCAGTGTTAGGTATCGGACATATGGGGCACACTAGGAAATGTAGAGTTGCAATAAGAGAGTGACTTCTGAAGATTATCAAACAACTACACAGTGGATACAGATGAACCAAAGCTTTCAACAGAAACAGGAGAAACAATGCTAGATCCAAATCCACATCTATGAAAGGAAGGGAAATGTTAAGTTGCTTTATGATGATTCTTTTCCCGTCTTTTCTTTTACTTCTCTGAGAACTTTCACATCTAGAAAACTTGCAACCAAATACTCAAAATAGTTCAAGTCACAACACAAGCTGCTTTTCTTGCTTCTTAGGGAACGAGAAAAAAGGAAAGATGAAGCTTGTAGTGTTCCTTTTACTATTAAGGCCATTGGTAATGGTTCAGAAAGGGACTCAAGCAGTAACCCCACAAGGCACAAGGTCAAAGAAAGCAAAACAACGTGACATCAGCCACACAGCTCAATAATTTCAAGCACTCCTCAGAAACTGCCAAAACTACTGATATAATATCAGACCAGGTAAAAATATTTGATTCAATTCTACAGTCTATTTTTTCTGCACAAAGATGATATGCCGGCAAAAATTACCAAACCAGATCCAAAGATAGACGCAGAATCTAGCTGGATGTTGATTTAAAAATGAGCATTAGAGCCCGACAAGAAACAAAGACACGAGCTCTTACAACTTCATTAGAAGCAGGAAAAACAGCAAAAAAAGCCATGATTAATGTTGCAAAATCTCTAAAACGAAAATAAAACCAAGAAGATGGAAAACACTTATAAATGCCTAAACAGTTTCAGCTGTCCATGTCGTGAGAAAAAAACAAAGGAAATAAATGCTTATAAAGAATCCAGTGCCCCAAATTTGAAGGTGAAAACGACGTCGGGCAAAAAAATTAATGAAAATCTGGGAAACTAGATTCTTTATCTAAGCTACACCAAACAAGGGAAAACATTCATTCAATTAACGGTAGTACACGTATTTGGCTTATTAGAGCTAGTCGAGCTGGGGTTTTAAGGATCAGCAAAACAACAAAAAAACAGTAGGTGTTGTTTAACCTTTCTTTCTATTTTCTGAGGAATCAAAGGCAAAACAGGTAATTAGAGGTCCATCGCCTATATTTACTTGAAAATCACGAGCTCAGGCAACAGCATAAGCCATAATAGAGCATAGCAAAAGCAGACATCTAAACTATGAAAAGCACAAAGACCAGAATATAGCAAAAACTGCAGGCAGAACTTCTTCATTAAAGCCTCAACAAAGAACAACCCAAACCCATCAAGAAAAAAGAAAAGGCACAATAAAGTCCAATCCTTTCCAAATAAAAACATATAAAAGTGTGAAAATATATATAAAGCCAACAAACCTTGGATGGTTTGCTTCCACTCTTGGCCAACCTTAAGCCATGTGAAGATGGTGTTGGTGTCATTGGCCTAGAATCCCAATTTGTAGGTGAAAGCAAAGCAGCATCAGATAATCTTTCACTTGAAGGTGCTGCTGAATCATCTAGAGTTCTCGGTACATAAACACAAAGATTTAAACCCAAAGCCAGCTTTGCTTTTCTCCATTTACTTCCCATTTTTACTTCTAAGAATCTTTCTTTCAAGATTCAAGAAAAAAAATTCAATAACTCAAAGAAACTAACCAGAGCAAGAGCTAAAAAATAAAAAAACAAGAACAGATCTCAAAGTGAAAGAAAGCCTTTGAAATTCCAAGATGCTTCCTTTTTGTGTTTTCTTTCTTGGGATGATAGAGATAAGTAATGGGTTTTTAACAAAAGTAGAAACCGAACACGAAAACCAAGAACAAGAGAGAGAGGCGTTAGTGGAGGGAGGTGTTGTTTTTGTTTTGTGGTGTTGTTATGTATTCTAGAGAGTAAAATGTGGGTTTTGTAAGGCCGAGAAAAAATGTCAAGGGGAGTGACTCAGTCTCAGACACAGAATAAGAAACGGGTGGCTTAAGAGCAGTACAAGTCTTCTTGTGGTGTTCTTCTCGGCCGCCATTGAAGAGAGAGACGCAAGAGGGTTTCTTAGAGAGATTATAGGATTTTGAATTTGGACCTTTGCTGCTGCTGCTGCTGTTCGGTTGAAGGTGGTAATGGGATTGTTGTGAGACTTTGAGAGTAGTAAAAGGTGACATAAATAAATTAAAAAATAATTAAAAAAAAAGGGCACGTTTTGGTTGAATAGAGAAAGCTAGTTGGTTGCTTTATGCAAGCAATCATGCATTTCCTGGCCATCGAATTACTCACTTCCTGCATTTGCTTTCTCTCTCTTTTTACTCTTTCATCATCTTTTACAGCTCAGTCTCTTTGCCACACTTCGCAAGTATATTTGATATCTTACTAATATTATCTCTAATTTAGATTGGATTCAGCTCCAAATTATTTGAAACAATATTATTTTTATTTTAAAAAGTAAGATTACGTTGATTTATATTGATTCAAATTAGATTTTAAATTATATCAAGTTTAATAACTTTTTAAAAAATACGAATAAAAATATATATCCCTTCTAGGTATATAATTTGAGGGTAGGAAAGTGGGTCCAACGCTATCATGTAACAGTAAAAACAAAATGTTGCTTTGTTTTTATAAAAAGAATTAAGCAAAAAATCCAGATCGTCTAACTTTTTTTTTTTCTTCTTTTTTAAATCAAAGAATCAAGGACCCTTTTGCTTGCTTGCAAGTTGAAGCCATCTGGGTGTTCATTCGCCACTCATACAATGGCAAATGTTATATATATATATATATATAACCAAATAGATGTGTTCTGAGAATAAAATGAAGAGTACATGATTCCCATAATAAATAATCAGATTGTTATCATGAAACCCGTATAGGAAGAAAACCTTTCCGAGACAAAGAAAGCCATGCAACACGACTGAACATTTAATATATTTGTTCTTGTTTAGCGAGAAAAAATATATTTATTTGTAGTATATACTATATAGATTACAGTGTTTATATATATATATATATAAATGGTTTGTATGCTTGCTAGTCCATCTTCAGGTTCGGATGCCCATGCATTTGACTATGTATTTAACCCTTGGGAAACTTGCAATTAGTCAATTACTTCCCGACAAATCTTTTTTCGAGGACTTTTTTTTTTTTAACTATTCCCCCATGTCTATGTTAAAACAAGAAAAATTAAAAAAGTTAACCACTTTTCCCATCTTGAGAGGTAAGCTCTCTTCTGTGTATGTGGTGTATTGCTTGGCATAATATTTATTTTATTTTATTTTATTAACATTTGCCCATTAAAAAACTAACAAAATAATTAATTTTCAAGCTAAATATTTTTAAAAAACATAATTAAACACAAAAACAAACAGCCTGTATTAGTTTGCTAGTCCGAAGCCGTAATTGGTAACCGGGCATCAAGAATTTCATGCAAGCTTCGCCTAAACAAGTTAGCATAGTTCAAACTATCTTTTCACCTTCATGGTTCAGCATGTTTCATGTTGGCTTTTTATATTTTAAAATTACGCAATATCAATCTTGATGTTTCCAGAGATCCTCTTTTTTTTTTTCTTTTTTTTTTAGTTTTTAAGCATTTTTTGTTGGTTATTTATTGTACACGAGGAATTGAGAAAAACGATGAAAAAATGTGATCTTTTGTTGGGTTCCACTCGGTCTGTAACATCAAGCACATCACCGCTATTTGGAAACATTTCGGTTGGTATACGAGTTCTTAAACCACAGAAATCTCGAGATCCAACATTGCTAGATCTATAGGCTTTAAAAAATAAATAAAAATGGTAAAGACACCCTGTAATGAGATCCAACATTGCTAGATCTAACTACATTAATAATTCTAAACGCTAACGTTTTGTTGTTATTTTAAAGGATCGTCCTTCCGAGCTGGGAAGAGTTGTGGCTATTAAACTCAACTCCAATAAACCGGGTTTTTTTTATCATTTTAGGATTGAAGCAGTGCTGACCCACGAGTTTATTCGATGATCAAGATCCTAAACTAGGTCAGAAGTTAGTTGAGCTGACAACCACGAGTTAGGATCTTATTTCGGTTTGGAGGGTAAATGTTAACGGTGGACCTTTCCCCTCCGGGAATATAAAAGGAAGAGTACGTGCTTTAAGCCAAACAACCCGGAGGGATAAAACTTGATGAAGCATCTGTTTATAATTGCAGTAATACTTACAGTTTATAGTGTTTTTTATTTAAAATATATTAAAATAATATATTTTTAGTTTTTAAAAATTTATTTTTAATATCAATACAATTAAAATGATTTAAATACACTAAAAATATATTAATTATAAATAAAAAAAACTTTTTTAAAAAATACTGGTCGGAAAACGGATGCTAACATGGGAGTATGATTTTAATGTTAGTGCTCGGTTGTCAAATCTCTGTGTCTCTCACCAGAACAACTCTTCAAGTCAAGTGAGGTGATAATAATAAAGAGAGAAAAAAAATGAAAATTCCCTCGGTGGTGGATGATTGCCGTCATCCTCTTTCTAGAGAAGCTCCTCCACTAGAGAGTGGAGAAAGAAGAGCACCTCCCCCCACCAGTACATTTCTGTGGATGGCCTCGCATGCCTTTGGCCAAAACCACCATGATGGTGAATCATTGGTGGGCATGAGTCAAAATGGTAGGGATTTTTCCAATGATGTTAGTCCTTGTTTGGTTTTTTGTTTTTTCCCACATGACATCATAACTACACCACACGTGCACATCATCACAGTTTAGTCGTTTTGCGGTTCCCATGCCATCACGGTTGACATTGCTAGCCATGTTTTACCCTTGAATTTCTTTTTTCTTTTTTCTCAGGTATATCTCCTATCTAACAGTGTTTATTACTGATACTAGTTGTTTTAAATAAAAAAACTTATTTTACAATGCATTCAAATATTTTTTTTATTTTTTTAATATTAATATATTAAATTGATTTAAAAGCATGATAAAAATAAATTTTTATGCGTTTTCAAACATTATTAAATATATATATATATATTTGAATGGAATTTCTCTCACACGTACGCATGCCTTTCTTGTACGGGATTACAACTATTATTCAACAAGATAATTTTGACCAAAAGAAAACAATAACTAACAAATCAAAGTCGGTGTTCCGAGTTCGATTTGCCCGACTAATTTGAATTTGACAAGTAGCTAGCTCGTGCTTGAATTAAGAAATAAGATATATGCGGCCTGCAATTCAAACCCTAATCCATTCGAAATCTTCTTTACGTGGACCAGTTAAATGCCATGAAAAAGCTTGCAATCTAGAAATCCCAAGCAGCTCTTAGTTCCGGATAATCAAAAGATATTAACTTGACCGTTGCCTGAAATAAAAAAAAAGTGGCGGTTATTAACTTATTATGGACAACTTATATATATAAGTTGGTGCTAGCTTGCAAATGTTTGAACTTTCTAGATGATATTGATGGGTTCAACTCGCTAATTAATATTATTATCTTTGATGTTGAAATAATCCTTAATTTATTGGTAATTGTTGATTATATATTATATTGTAGCATGACATTTGGGACGAGCGTGTGTTTTACATGTTAAAAAAAAGAAAAAACACCTTGGGTGGATGAACCAAACAGTCTCGAATCTGGGATTCAGTGGTCAAAATCTTATCTCTTAGGAACTGTCAACATGTAGGCAGCCATGTGTTTTCAATTTTATATACAAATGGCTTTAGATTATCGAACCAATCCAAAATCCTTGGCTTAACTGGGATTCAACGGTTCTGTGTATGTTTGATTAATTAAATATCCGCAAGGGTTCGACAATTATGTTATGGCTTGCATAACGATGTGTTTTGGAGATGTTGATTGTGTTTGAAAATATAATAATAGTTATTTTATAAGGTGTTTGTTTTTTTTAAAATGTATTAAAATAATATTTGTTATTTTAAAAAAATTAATTTTCATATCAGCATATTAAAATATTATAAAAATAAATAAAAAATTAGAAATATTTTTTAGAGGCAAGACAAAAAGCTCTTAATTAAAGTCTTAATAATAGCAATATGCATGGTCATATCGACTCCACCAATCAATAATTTGTTTTTTTTTTGTGGCTAATTTATATCAAGCATGAGAGATTAATTAGTTTCTTTAGCTTCGGTGAAACCGAAGAAGCCCTCGCAGATGATTCAATCAAGAATAGTCAGGAATATGATCTATCATGGTATTATTATTATTTGAGGATAGATGGGGATTATTTTTATCTATCTAACACTGTTGCTGGAGACTAATAACAGTAACATGTATACATGTTTATTAAAACTCTAATATTATATTAAAAAAATCATATAAATCTAAAAGTTTATTAGAGTTATGAAATGTTATTTTGTAATGTTTTTTAGCGTATATATATATATATATATATCATAGTATTAACTAATTAAATGGACAGTTGTGAGCGTTCACATACATTGAAGAAGTCACCATATATATATATATATATATATATATATGTCATTTCAAGGACACCAATAGAAGTCAAATTGAGTTGAGTCCAACGTGTGCTCCCATTGTTTTTGGAATAGCTAGCGCATGCAACTTTATTCTCTCCTTGGAAAATATGGTAATCTTCCATCACTATCTCCTGCCAATTGCGAATTGAGAGATGGTATATTCTCTCAATTTCAAAGATAATTTGGTAACGGAGCACAAAAGCAAGAGATGGAGTAGTCGGGAGTGCACTATCGAAGCTTGCATCGACATGGCCAAAAGCTATATAGCACCACGCAAGAGAGAGGAGACTAGCTAGCTAACTCGAGAGATTTGAGTGCTGCTAACTCAAGAGTGTTTCGAGTGGAGTTTCCTATTCCCACTTACTTTACCACTCTCAAAAGACAACCTTTTAAAAGAAAAATGTCCTCTCTTTTTAGAATGCCAAAAGCCATTCCTCTCCCCCACCAAAAACATCAACGCAAGAACACTCCTTTTTCATTTCACCCTTGCTTTTAAGAGCACTCTCACACACACAACTTGTTACAAGAGAGGAGGGTAATGAAGAGTTTTCAATGCAATGAGTGGAGAGATCCATTAACAAAGAATCCTCATAACAAAGAATCCTTCCCTTTACTCCCTCCCTCTAAATTTGCCAGACTTTCTGGCGCAAGTCAACGAGCAAGCTGGAACCTTTATTTTTATTATGATACAAAGGGAACCTCTCCCTCTTATGGTGCCCCCCACTCAGGATCGGGATTTACGAGCAATGGGATGTCTTGCACTTTGTAGTTCATCAATCACAGTAACCCATGCCTTAATTATATCTTTTCTCCAGCTATATATCCCGTATATAATTAATATAAGATACCTTCAAGTGTTTTGCTACCCTAAAATTAAACAATATCAAAGCTTCTCGGGCAGGGCGCGTGCCTGCGAAACATTTTTCGATTATATCAAAGCTACATTGGTGCTTACGAGAATATACATATATACAGATAATCACCCTTGAACTTGCTAGTGAATACGTGTAAGAACAGTACCAGAAGAAATATAATTATTAGGAGTCAATTTTTTCTCACAGTGGAATCACTGCTTCAAGCAATACAAATTAATATAGGACGACAGCCATGCATGCATATTGTAAATCCAATTAGCACAGGAAAGCATGTAGCCAGTGTGGTGGTTTTCCTTAATCATGATGTCACATGAAATCTTTCTACTATTTATCAGCAACAAGTCAAACCTAATCCATGCATGCAGTGGGGTCCATCTGGTTAAGACCATGCCGATCTAGCTAGGGTTCCCCTTGTGAATCCAACCCTTCACTATCATTTGACACCAGCTAGCGTGCACCTCTCTCCCTCTCTCTCTGTACATCTGTTCTTATTCATGATCATGATTTTAATTTGCAGGTAAAACCTTAGTTTACCCCGAATTAATAATGATTCCTTCAATCAGGGCTCCTTAAGTCTTGCATGGATCTTCCAAAGGGATGCTTCCACAAAGAGATCATTGGTGGACATATAGCTAGGTGAAGAGATGTTAATTATCACACAACTAGCTAAAAGATCATGGGTCGTCGTGAGAAATTATTTTGTTATCTAATGATATCTATTTATTGACCTTTTCAAGTGCTCATCCTCCACTCGGTGGAATTGAATTTTCAAAAAAACTAGCATGATTAGATGAAGACGATCTTGAAAATTCATCTAATTTTCAAGATCGTCTTCATCTAATCATGCAAGTTTGGCCTCTTACCTTTTATCAACATAGCAATTCGTTTAAGTGTCACGAAGGATGAGTAAACGCTTCAACGACTTTGTCACTAGCCAATTTTTACGAGGAAAAAAAGGGGGGGGGGGGGAGTGAAAAAAACAGAGGAACTACATGCTTTCTGGTTTGGCCCATTAGCATTTTAATAACCTGTGAAGTGTGGTTTCCTCGAGTAGTCTTTCGTTATAATACATTTGTTTGATAATATGATTTTTTAAATATTTTTTTAATTAAAAATACATCAAAGTTATATTTTTTTCACATTTAAGTACATTAAAATCATAAAAAAATATTAATTTAATATATGCTAACACAATGCCAAATGAGCGTTTACTCCAAGGCTAAATTGTTGAAAATAAATCCTTTGACATTTTATTTGTTTCTAATTGAGTCCAGTAATTTAATCTTCAACAGCTGATAAATTTGGTAAAAATAACCTGTTTCTTCTTCTTCTTCTTTTTATCATTTTTAAATTTTTCATGGCACAGTTAAATCGTTCGAAACTGAAACTAGAAGGCAAAACCTGAGTGTACCCAACAGTAATAAAAAAATCAAACTGGGCCATAAGCAGCCCTTGCAAGCCGAATGTCTATATCTATTGACCCACCTCAGCCCAAGCATTAAGAGGTATTTACAACCCTTTTGCTGTGGCCATAACCCCCCATCTTCTTTACTATACATTAGCAATTAAATTGAAAAATGAGAATTCCAATTTAATTATGCTTTCTCGCAATTTTCCAAACTCTTTAATGGTCATGGACATACATTTTTTTTTATTAATATAAATATTTATACTAATTTATATACCTCCACTAATCTTATAAATCCTGAAATTAATTATTAAATAAATCTTTAATAATTTTAAATTTTATAAAATTTAAACCAATAATTTTTAAAAAACAAATATTAAATTTAACTAATTAAACTATCATCTCTCTGATCTCTTAAAGTTGGTCATGGACATACTTGCATTGGTTCATGTGTTAACAAGGACCGAGGCTTCCCCTCACGTCATTTTATATGTATTCAAGAAAATAATTTTATTTTTAAATGTTAGTCTCAAAATTTAAATTTATAAAATTAATTAATTGGACGATTAAGTGTACAGAGGAATGGCCTTAAATTAAATTAGTGGCTCAAGATTTTAGTGCCCGTTTAGTGCGTTTCCAACTTGTTTTTAATGCAAATTTATTTTTTAGTATTTTTAGATAATTTTAATGTGTTAAAATAAAAAATAAAATTTTAAAAATAAAATAAAATAAAATAATTCTCTCCGAGTAATAACCTGGAACTTTGGCCGTAAAAAAAAAGAAGCATATCACTCGGCATGGTGTTTGAGAGAACCTCTAATTTGAGATTTGAATTTAAATTTTAATAAAAATACACTAGTTAAATTCTTTCCTTCCAAATTTTTTTTCCAATACTCATTAATAAAATCGAACTCCATTTAATTCTTTATTTTCTTTGCCGTCCAGTAAATTTTGTATCACAATTGTGTATTCTCGAAACAAGTAAAAATAATATTACATGCAGTTTACAATATTCTTCATCTTCTCAAACTGTACTCCATCTAATCTCAACATGTATCACTCCATTCCTCGAATCAATTAGATGGTATTTCTGGTTGATGCGTCCGTTGTACACAACATCATCAAGCTTGATTTCCACATGCCCCAACGATTCCTTCATGTTAAAAATAGAATCAATAATACAAGAAAAAACAGCAGCAGCAGCAACAATGCTGTTGGAAAAATTAATGATTCCTGTACCTTTGATCGGAAACTAAAGCCTTTTCGCTTGCTCATGACCTCAATACGAATCAACTCACGCAAGGGAGGTTGATCGAGCGTGAATTGGAACTCTTCGTTCCAACGAGGATCCCGAGTCTTTTTAATCGTCTGCAGGAACACCAAGTTGCAGATGTAAATAAAAATGTAAGACTGGACTCTGTCTGCAATAAATTTCAGGAGAGGACTTGATATTTTACTATAATGAAGAGCGTTCACCTTAGTTCTCTTCCTTTCTCCTCTGAAAAGGACTAAGGCATAGGGATTATGGTGACGCTTCCCTTCTACATCCTCAGCTCCTTGAACCATAACTGAGAGTAAACCTGCTCCGCTCAATGGTGCTTCTTCTTCTGGAGAAGACCTGCCACTTACACTTCCCATCTCACCATTTCCATCCAAAGGTCCGCTAAACTTGATACTATCTTCTCTAAAAGGCACATAGGTCAACTCCACCACAATCTGTCCTCGCTGTTTCTTGTCCCGAGAGTCGGAAATATTTGTGTGCTTGAGCAAATCAAGAGTGAAGTCCTTCGTTTCACGGGGAGTAAGCACTTTCAGGGGAACTAATTGCATCCCTAATCTGTCATGCCCACCAACCTGCAAAATAAATTAGCAAGAAGTTTGAATTCCTGTTGCAAAGCGAAATGCGAATTTAAACTCAACCGAACAAAATTTCTTTCGAATGATGTTCTCAGAGAACCAGAAAACAATTTTCTATCAGTTCTTCGAAGGATTTTAGATGCCAAGAAAATTAAAAATATATATATATAAAGAATCAATGCTTAGATTTCTAAGGAAAAACCTTGTCCCAGTCAAACACTTGTAGTTGAAGAGCTTGGGATTCAGGATCCTTGACAACAAGCTTGAAGTTCTCATTCCATTCAGGATTCAGATTCTTCTTCTTGATTGTCGTTTTCTTTGCTGGAAGCTTTTCTCCAGTAAGGTTAAGTTTCACATATGGATCAGATGTTCCGAGGAGATCAGCCTTCAGGAGTTTATTTGCCCGCACAACTTTCACATGAAGTATCCCCACAGGCTTCTTAATAATTACTCTAAAGAAAAATTAGAATCAGACAATAAGATGGATTGTCATTAAAAAAAAAATTTGTGTAAAAACTCAACGAAAAGTTTCTAAATCGAACTTATTCTGACAGCTAATTATAATATTTTCAAAGATGAATATAATCGAACTTCGGATGCAGAGTGAACCAACAATATGAAGTATTGGATGATAGCACAAGTGAAAATGATAAATGTATCGAACTTAAATTCATTGAAAGAAAACGGAAAACTCAATGAATCATATCAAGTTCATATAAACTTACGTTGAAGAATCAAGGATAGGTATGTCGAGAGTTTGGGGCCATAAGTAGAGGCTTGCTACCTTTTTTTTTATCATCTCCTGCAAGCACTTAGAACTATTAGTTGATTCAAACCCATTTAACAATTTTAGACAATTAAATTATTGCTTCACTCCACACGTTTAAGTATTACCAGTGCAGCACCTGAACTAATCGATAAAGGCCAGGTATGGACATAACATCTCCTCCCAGGATTTTCAGTCCAAAATCAACATGTGGCTGGAGATAAATCAGTATAAAAAATCATACAGAGATAATTAGTCATCTGGCTTTAGCTAAGATAATTAGTCATCTGGATAAAACCTCACTGTAACAGACTTCTTACCTTCTCCATCAAGGACACCACAACATTTGCAAAACATGGAAAGGTAGGCACAAGAGGTTTCAAAGCTACCCGTGGCGCTGCAAATATCTGCAGATCAACTAACTGCAAAGAAGCATTGTCAGTGCAATGGGAGCGATGCATCTTCTTTAAAAGAATCAAGTCAACTAACAACACTAGTTTTCTGAAGAAAGATTGTGCCTCTTGGCTCTTTTTACCTGAACTGTAACCTGCAAAGACATTAATTTAAGCACCAAAACAATGTCGGGATTGCCAGCCCACCTTATTGCTGGTTCCATTACTAAATCCTTCTCATTAGTTTCGTAGACTTTGAGACCTGAAAAATTACAGTTCCCATGAACAGTAAGAAAAATTAGGGATCTTGAAGGATCAATGCCTTCTGTTATATGGTTCATAAGATTTTGCTCAAGTTCATTTATAATTTCTGCAATTGAACAGAATTGCCATTGCATCGCTTAGCTGAATTTTAGACCAAGACTCTTCAAATTTTAGAATTGGAAATCCTCAAAACACAGTCACTCCAGCTGATGAACGTGATCAAACGTTTTCACATACACTAAAACAATGAAACAGAGAAAAAATTATGGGTGTTCCTGCATTGTTTAAACGAGCCTTTAAAATACGAGCAATTCTACTGCCTTTCGATATTCAAATTATTTTTTTCCAGTTATAAATATCAGAAGAACCGTGAAAACTTAATTACCGTGAATTGTAGGAGGAAGAGTTCCAAGAGTTAAATGCTCAAACTCGATGGCTTGTATCTTATATTTCCCAATATACTCTGCAAACATAGATTGTGTTGTCCTTCTTATCATTGCACAAACTGCCTGCATGTAGCAATGAACTCAAAATTTTGAAAATACTTCAACAAGATGAAGGCAATCTTAGTTATCAAATCACCTTATCAAGGTAGGGCCACATATCCGAGAGAAACTTGTTCAACCAGTCAACCTGTGAAAATCACTTAGCAATAATCAATAAAGTCACACATTTGAGATAATATTTAACTGAGAAACAGTAAATACACAAGAAAAACAGTATCAGTAACAATAGCTATTGCGAATGTTCAAATAGACCAGGACTAATATACTGCACTTACTCTTTCATAATCAGGGCATTTTACCCATAATGGAATATCTGGTAGAATATCTAGCAAAGCACCTGTGTCTAACTCATGAAGTGGCCTGACCACTGGATCCTGCATTAGATGGTCCAAGATTAAAAAAGTCACACATGTTAAGCAAAGATTATCAGCACACCTTTGAGCATTGCTTGCAAGTAAACCAATTTCCTTACGGGATACTTTGAATTTCGTTGCTTTAAAGTATCCTAATTTTTCTTTTAATCCCATGAAATGTCCTGGTATTCACTATTCTCTAGCCCAGTTTTGTCACGAGGAGGGACTTCTTTTATGTTTTGAACTTTGAAAAAGGAAACCTCTTCGACAAATCAGTGAAACTTCTGGCTTAAAATCTTGACTGGATAACATAATTTCAAACCCCCTTGAGTGTTGTGAGAAGAAACATCAACTAAAAAGCAGTTTAGGATGTTCTACACAGTCAAACTGTTGAGATTAATGCAACATGAACATTGAACACCACAACATCTATCACGAAAAGAAAAAAAGAAAACAGAAAGCCACTCTTAAATATTAAATAACACAGATGAGCTAATCAAAGCAGACCCCCAATGTAAGCAAGCAGCACATTCATCTTAAATTAATGTAGACCTAATCAACAAAGTTGAACAACCACAAATTGCAAAGGCATCACGAGCATGATGTGTGAATAAGAAATCAAAGCCTGGCCAGGCCTTCAATAATTCTACACAAAATGTCGAAAAGAAAATAAGAATTGCATGTCAATGCACCATATTCTCAACTATTCCAGAAGAGTTGAAGAGTTTTTTTTTTTAAATCATTCTTTCTCCTTTCACTTGAGAGCCCTGCAAAAAAAGAAATCAGAAAATCAACTGCAAATAGTTCTCCTTCAACCTTTCCTACAATGGCCCCACAATCTCCAAAAACACGGTGAAACCCCAATTCCTCTCCATTTTAATATTCAGCAACATTACTTCATTGAACATTGAATCACATTTTTCGAAAGAACACAGCATCGCACTCGAGAACTGTGTTCCTGACAAACCACAATCATATATAGAAACCGAGAAAAGTAAGAATCTTGACGGAAACAAATGCAGTACTGCTCCACAACCTCAACCCAAAAAGAAAAAAAGAAAAACCTTTAGAGGTCAACATATATAATGAATCAGAGCAAAACAATGATCAAACAAATTAACAACGTTAGGAACCTTAACAACATCAACGATAAAAAAAAAAACCAGCAAACTAACACATATAGATTATAGAGAGAGAGAGGGAGGGAGAACGAGAGATAATGATGATGATACACGATTAATTACCTTGACAGTATCCTTAGGCTTAGAATAAACGAAAAGAAAGAAACCAATCAAGAGACCAAAAGGAAGTCCAATTCCAAAACCAAGAAGTTCCAAGAAAGTATTCAAGAATCCCATCTCTCTCTCGACAAAAACAACTGCACAGAGAGACAATACTTATTGAGGAGGTTAGAGCGAGAAAATATAGGGGAAAATGTTTGCTGGGAAACGTAACGAACACATGAAGAGAAAGATAGAGAGACGACCGTAACCGCCAAATTTGATAAAAAAAACAAAGAAAGTGACACGTTGTGGCTAATTACTTGTAATATGACTGGCTCGTCAAAATCGAAAAGAAACAAACAAAAATATAATTCTGCCTGCGTGCCCTTCTCTCCCCCTGTGAATCCGTGCTGCAAATTTTAAATTCAACAACTACCAGAGTTCTTTAAATTACTTTTTTTCCCTTTTGAGAAGATACTATCATTAAAAGTCTGAAAACAGGGCGTTGAAAGTGATTTTTCAATTGCTGTGGGAATCCATGGTGGAACTTAGGGTAATTTGTGATCGAGTTCTTGAATTGTATGAGAATGTGTGTGGTTTTTGTGAGTATTTCGTGTACAATGGATCACAAATTTTGTTCACACAAAGATATGATTAAAAAAATGAATTATTAATTAATTCTATGGGGACACCACAATAATAATTGATATTGATGGAGCATTTCATTGCTTGTATATTTTTAATTATATTTAAATCTTGAAATCAGTATTTTATATAAAAAGAATAAATATACAATGACGTCTATATAATCTCTCTTAGTATTCATTATATACAATATCATTCGAACAAACAAGGAATTTAACATCGATTAACGCTGTTTTACAAGGAAACATATTGATAGTTTTACCAAATCATACGCGGGTTTTAGAAGGCAAAAAATACAGATGAATTTAGAAATATATATTACATCCTTTTTTTTTTTCTTTTACTACAGAAACTATAAGAATTACGAGCACCCGAAAGCATTAGACTTTGGACACAAAGAATAGCGTTGATTCCGCCACTATATAATTACTGATTTGATTTGATTCCGATAACCATATATTATATACTCTTGCATGATGGGACGCACGAGCTGGGAGAAATTCACCGGTTCTCGACGGAATATTTGCGATTATTTCACTGTATGATTCAATCGATTTGTATAATTATTTTTCTCTGGACAGACACGAAAGGGGCAAAAATCCTTGAAGTGAAGGTGTCCCCAGATTTTGTTGTTGTGGTATTGGAAAGTTCGCAACCGGCACGTTGAGACGGTGTTGCAGTTGTTGGTCACCTTCTCTCGGAGGGCAATTATTTGGTTTAATTCTCTCAACATACATTATAACACAGCAGTCTCTTGGAGATACACTTAACATTATGTTTGTTTTGTGATTAGAAAATATTTTTAGAATTTTTTTAATATTTTAATTTTATTTTAACAATATCAAAAATAAATTTAAAAAATAAAAAATATAATATTTTTATATAAAAAAACATTTTAGAAAACAACAACCCGCACAATCTTAGTTGTATGCAATAATTTTATGTTTAAGGAAAGAAAACAAAAAATTAATTTAAAATTTAAATAAACATAAAAAAGAGAAACGTGAGAAAGGATTATATATATATATATTTGGATAAGTTTGAATATGATTCGTGGAAGATTGTTGCAATTTAATTAATATATACAGCTAAATTAAACAAATCAATAAAAATAAACAACCCTTGTCCATGTTCTATGAACGTGCAGTTTGAAAATAAAGATTTGATTTGACACACACATGTCATCCTGCCAAGTGTCCCCTTTTGATTTGGTACAAGCAAGTAATCATGTAGGAATGTTTTGAAGTATTGTAGTAATTATTTTTTAAAATATATTTTATTTAAAAATAAATTAAAATAATATTTTTAAAAAATTTTCACATCAAAATAATTTAAAAATATCAAATAAAAATAAAATTTTAATTTTTACAAGCCCCCACCTAACCCCCTTACCCCGAAAGCAGTCAGGATATATATATATATATATATATATATATATATATATATATATATATATATATATATATATATATATCCATTGTATAAAAAAATAATTATAGAGTTTTCAGCCCTCGGAAAATCTAGAAACTTAACACTCTAAAAAGAATTAAAAGAAAATTATATATTGAAATGGGCCTGCCATTTTCTTTGAGCATCAAGAAATTTAAAAAATGGCATAAGAAATCATTAATAATTAATTTATTGATAGCTTTGATTTACACCAAGAGATTGTTTCCGTCAAACATCCCTTCCCTTGTGACGTGACTCTCTCCCTCTCTCTTTTATATCACTTGGTATTGTTTTTTCTATCAAGCTCTTTTTCTAGAATGGTTAAGCAATATATTTTCAATGTCTGGTTTACTCGATATAAAACAAGTTTTAAAAAATGAAAAATAATTTATGGATTCTTTGGAGATAAAAATATTTTATAAGACTATTTATTTTACTAAATCATACGTTTCATCGGTATTTATTTTTTAAATAATTCTTATTAACATAATAAAAATAGATAAATTATTTTACATGAAACAAATAAATGGAGATTGGCCGTGGGGGAGAAAGAAACAACAACAGAAGCCAGCCAACATCACGATAGAAGTCGAAATTGGCCGGCGGCTATGCCGTGTTCGATCGATTCCAAGTGATGGACCACCAAATAATGGGCCATGTCTTGGTTGGGGACCAGAAAATTTTGTTTCCCAACAAGTCAACGGGCCTACCAATCCATGAAAAACCATAGGATAGGCCCGGTTATATCAAGTAAGCCCAACAACCAGTTTTATCTAACAAGCCCATGCAACATGATATTAATTCATTACATTACTATAGACTACTTTATATCTATATATCTATATATAAATATTTAAAATTCAATTTTCACACGTCATTTCAAATTCAATTTTCACACGTCATTTCAAATTCAATTTTCACACGTCATTTATTTATCTAACAAATTAAATACAATCTGGACTTTCATGCCTGCATTTTATCACTTGTAAGTTAACATGTCAATTTTAAAAAAATTACTGGCCCAAGAATCTCATGGTAAATGTTTTATTCGTGATTTGGAAAGAAAAAAAGGATAAAAACGTTTTTTAAAACATCATAATTTCCTGAACGATCAAATTTTGTCCATGAAATACACGTTGCCATCATGGTAAATGTTTATTCGTGATTTAGTCGTTTTATTTATTTTTAAGACTTTTAACATAAACTGTGTGGAGAAATATTTGTTTCTCTACTTCTATAAATTATAAAAACTCTCTCAATGCCTCTACTATTTTATTTTTATTAATGATATGTAAGAAATATTTTGATTCTTGTTAATATTATATGATGGATATTTATTCCCTATCAATACCATTATAAAAATATAATTCTCTAGCTTCTCTGCTCCACCAAAACAACAAGATTTAAAGATTTTAAATATTTCATGAACAATCATGTAAATAGTGGATAATTTTTTTTCTTTATCTAAGTTTTTATACTTTAATTATCATAATATTTATAATATAAAAATAAAAACAAATATTTTTGTTCTTAAAACTTAAAACTCATTCTCTCAATTATTGAAATCCTTTACTCAAGAGTCATTAAAAAGTCCTTATACTCCATCAAAATAAATTGTCTTGGACGTATTGAACTTTTTATTATTAATCATCTATTTTCTAAGTTTCAGATAAGAGAATATTAACTTCAATATGTGATTAATTACTATTCAAATATCAAATGACTTTATTCTTCAATGATCTTGAAATATCATAAAAATCATTTAATTACAATAAAAAAAGAATTAAAGGTTACTGTCTAAGAAATTACAAAAATAAAATTGAGATGATATTATCGTGGTTTAGAATTGGAAATGTTATATCTTCAGTTGACATGTCCTTGCTTTTCAACTAAGAATTAGTACTGGATCACAGAGTTGCTTACATTGATAACTTCATTCTCGAGAATTTAATTTGGCGCGTACACGATGGTCTCGACAATCGTTCTCGATTATTTTAAATGAAAATATCAGAAAGTTCGATAAGTAGCTGAAGATTTGTATCTTCTGCGCAGCCTCCTCGATGAACAAAGATTGTAATCCGAAGAAAAGAGATTATCGTAGAATTTTTACGGGCCATTTATTTTTGCAGCTGTGTTTTGTAACATTTTAAAAAATTCTGTTTTGTTTAAAAATAGTTTTTTATATAATTTTAAATTATTTTGATATGTAAAAAATAAAAAATATATTTTTAAATATTTAAAACAAAAAATATTTTAAACAACAACTATTATAATTAAAATATTAAGTTAGCCTAGCGTTATGCATACCATTTCTAACTAAAGATTCCGTACTGCTATTGGTTTGACATTTTTTTTATAATTATTTTGTCTTTTATTTTTATATACTCAACAAATGAAATCGTATTTTTTACTTATATATATATATATATATATATATATATATATTATGTCTAACACATAAGTGGTATTGACTTACTATATCAACATATACGAGAGTAAAAAATTAAATTGCAACGTATGTGCTAATATTATTTTTTTTATTAATATTGATGTTCTGATCAGTTTGTAAGTACCTCAATTAATTTTATTGGTTTTGAAATTAATAATTATATAAACTTTTAATAATTTTAATATTTGTATAATTTGAATGGATAATTTTTAGAAGTAAACCATTCAAGATTGCAAGTAGTAACATTACTTCGTAATTGATTGATTGATGAGCATTCCAGTTCTGTGCGTGGAATTAGCATATCAATGAATATCAGTTTTTTTTAAAAGAAAAAAAATCAATTTGCATGCACGGTACTAGTATTAGCATTGTGCATTGACCTCGAAATTTTTTAATGAGTTATTTTTTATCGACTGACGACATCGAGTTCTTGATTAAATATTAAAGTTAGTAGTTTTAATCACTTGATTTGTTAATTTTTTTTAATTTTTATTTGAAAATACTTGAAAATAATATTATTTTTAAAATTTTATTTTTGATATTAATGCTTCAAGACAATACAAAATCATAAAAAAAAATTAAAATATTTTTTTAACATAAAAACAAACCCCCTCTAAAAAATAATATCTTTGTTATATTTATTCGGTGGTCCAAAATAAAAAAAGCTATAGGTTCACCAGGTGAGCAAGAACTACAGAAAGGGTTGCAAATTTATGGGATATATATATAAATTCTAACCTAATTGATCTGGGAAGTTGGGTGCTGCATTTGTCTATCTACGTGGTCTGTCAGTGCAGGTATAATGAATGTGAAATTAAATGGAATTAAAGTCAACCATATAAATTGTTGGACCAGAAACAACACTGTACATAAATGATCAGCCTAACTATTACAGAATTTCATTTTTTTAAAATTATTTACCGACAGTGTTAAGAGCATATATATTATTTTTTTATTCGAGGAAACCTAATCCTTCAAAAAGTGTATTTTATAAGTTTAGGTGAATGAATAAAACTTCGGCTGTTCTATAATCTTACAAGAAGTGCACGCTATAACTCGAATTTGAGACCTGCTATATAGATCTCAAACCATTTATTAGCACGCCATGTTTTTTGGGATGTTCAGAGCATATATGTCTTTGTAATTTAGTCAAAAAATTTTTATTTATTTTAATTAATTAAAAGGGAAAAATATATTTTACCCAAAAAGTAATTAGGGCACTCAACAACCAAGGATGGATCTTATCCAAAAGTTTGGCGATCGTTAGATAAAAGTTCAAGCTTCATATCTGATGATTTTTCTCATTGTCTTCACCTACCCGAAAGCAAACACCAAAAGGGTGGTTGGTGGCGAACAAGACCTATCCACCCACAGCAACTCCTAGTTACTATATTTTTCTGGAATAAATAAATAAATTAGAGAATGTATGCTCTGATGTTCGCAGCTCAAATGTATTTTATTTTATTTTATTTTTATTGACGCGGTCTCTTGGAGCTACACCTAACCCTCATGCTATGCATCCACCGAAAAAGAAAAACCAAACCTTCACTGTCGGCTTGAGTCAATATTGCACGATTAGATTTGTTTTCCGAGATTGCTTGGTCAATAATTCATTTAATTGTATTTTTAATATTGTAGTAGTTCTTGCGGCAGATTTAAGAAAGTTATAAATTAATTATAGTTTTTTTTTTTTACCAAGATTTAAAGAAATCTTAAAGAAAATTTTTAGTGAAACTTGTGGAAAGCTATAAGGTATATTGATTGACTATGTTTAAATTTATAATTAAGATAAAATATAAATTACACTAACAATAATAGGGAAAAAGCCATGTTTGAAACAATCAAATTTAAGTTATGTTTGTTTTTTTATTTTAAAAGTGTTTTTAAAAAAGTTAAATTTTTTTAATTTTTTTATTTTAAATTAATATTTTTTTAGCGTTTTTAAATTAATTTAATGTATTAATATTAAAAATAATTTTTAAAAATAAAAAATATATTATTTTAATATATTTTTAAATAAAAAACATTTTAAAAAATAATTATAATTACACTATGTCGCCTTTAACGATTAACTGCCGTTTAAGGTCAGTAGCGTGGTGAGAAGAAAACACGTGAAAAACAGCAGCACGTTAATGTGGAAAATAAAACACGTACGATACTGAACTCCAATTAATGTTCGTGCCATAGGTGTGTTCGTACGTAATCTATATCATTAACAATCAATCAAAAAAGTCGTATGTTATGGGAATTAATATCTATGTAACGTCTATTTACAGTGGCAAAGGGTATAAATCTCATGATGCTTGGCTGTCGGGTGAAACTTTTGATGATGTCTAAGAGGTTAAAAAAATAATTTTTGAGAAAATTAAGAAGTTAATTTCTTGAAAATCAAAATCATCGAAAATGCTAGCTTATATAAGAAATAAATATAATAGTCGAGCATTTAATTTTTTTAAATATATTTAAAAAAAATGAAAAAAAAATTCTTATTTCTTAAATATTTTTAAAACTTTAGATAATTTTCTTACATGCAAATAGTCTTATTGAATAAAAGATTTTGTATGTCCTAAGGGCTTAGCATTGTGTGAATGATCCTTTCCACTGAAGATAGGTGCCGCATGCCATGTTTTTGTCATGGTGGCTTGCTTGTCAAATCGATACACACACATGCGAGACAGTGAGAAACATATAACATGTTAATGATGCATTAATGTGTTTTAAATATGTTATTTTTGTATAATTTTCATGTTTAAAATGATCAAATATAGAGAGAAATAACCTAACATATCTAGATTTGGTAGAATACCATGCCTATATAATATGTGTTTGGCTTGCTTCCAAGCTTTATATTTTTAGGTTTAGCTGCATACTTAGCTTGGGTATATATAGATCTGCCGAGATTTTAAAAACTAAGTATATGTGGGTCCAACAATATATTAAACTCAACATCATTGGCAATTACTATATGCCCCATGTTAGGTTACGAGGCTTTGGTTGTTTCTTAACAAGAAATATTAGAAGTCAAGAATAGTCATCTCCTTACACATTTATAGATGTATAAAAACCTCATAAGAGCTTATTACATTTTTCATTAATATTAATATTATACAAGTGATATTTATCTCTCATCAATGCTGTGCAGATAATATTTATTTATCATTAATGTTATGAGAAGAAAATGACACTTTAACTTCTACACTAAAGTAATAAGACAAGATTCAAGAGTTATATATATATATAATGGAACCCCTCAGTAAATAATTTATATTTTTTTACTTTCTAAATATTTGTAACTGCTAATAATTTTTTAAATGATATGTTCTAATTAATGACGAGACAATGAATGCACTGATATATATATATAAAAACAGGTCTCTGGTCTTAAGTCCACTTTCTTGTTTAATTTCCTGAATATTTTTAATCTTTGTGATTGTTGCCGCTCCAACTCATGAGATAATATCAAACAGATGGCCTGTAGTTAATACAGGCATCGAGACCGTGACAGCACACCATACATGGCATAAATAATTAGATAGCATAACAAAATTCGACATTAAATCCAAATAAATCAGTGCTTAATCTATATTGTTCTGGGTAGTTGAACTTCAACGAGCAGAGATATTCGGAAATTAATTATGAGGATGACGAGGGCTGTAGGGCAAACAAGACTCACTGACAGCTTCCTACCAACCACAATCTAATTAAATTAGAACGGGGATTGGTAGGCATTCCACTACACAAGTTGATGAAAAGCTACAGAAAAGTAAGAGTCCAAGCTACCAGTTCCAGGCTCAAGATGAACACAGGATGCATCTCTTTCATGGTTTCTGGACAGTAAGAAAATTGTATCTGTAATTTTCCTTTAAAGCACAGAGAGGCAAAAGGGATGCCTTTTAAAAAAGAAGTAATTCGTTCATCGTCCACGAGATCGCTGCAGATGCAAAGGCTCTGTGCAGTCGGTCATGTGGATTCCAAGTTGTCAACTGATGAACTCTCAGACTGAGAGATAAATGCACTTTGGGACTACAAATATCCAATTGTATTTACAGCGAATTCATCTGTGCAGTCCTTCTGGACTTGGTTTTTTCTGAGTTAATATGGAGGTATTGTCTGGTGACTTGGCCCTGACTTCTATGAAGCGTTTGGAAACGTGGCAGGTTGCGCCTTTTTTTTTTTGGATATATAGTTTTATTAAAAATATTTTTTAAAATTATTATTATAATAAATTTTTAAATAAAAAAAACTTTAAAAAAATTATCTCGATAGAATATCATCACTCACTCATCCAAAAAAACCCAGCTGTCCATAGTTAGACATCCATTAATAAATAAATAAAAAAAGTTATTCTCCTCGCTATTTATTTATTAAGATCTTGTTTGTTATATATTTTAAAAAATTTTAATTTTTTTTATTATTTTGCTTCAAACTAATTTTTTTAACATTTTTAAATTACTTTGATGGACTGATATTAAAAAAAAAATTTAAATATATTTTCAAATAAATAATAACTACAATTATACTCATATTGTCTTACAATTATATTTTGATCTGAAACCCAGTTCTGGTCCGATTTGTTTGAACCAAAAAGGAAACTGAACCCACAGCTCAGGATCATGCGCATCATTGTAAATGAGATGTCTATTAAATTTTGAGCCACATGACAGTATTAAATTTTGCACTGTATCATGCCCATCATGACAAGTAATAATAAAAGCTTGAAAACCATTATTTCTTAGAAGAGTTACATATATATAATAGTGTTTGGGATAATATAATAGTGTTTCGGATAATAATTAATTAATATATTTAAATACTTGAATTTTTTATTATTAATCCAATGAACTCAAACTAATAATAGAAGTTTGAATAGCTGCACAAACAATCTCAATTAAAGGGATTCGAAGACTCTCCAGTAATAAAATCAATATATTTATAAAAAATATATAAAATAACTTGAGATAATAAATAATTTAAAAGAGCTTTAAATTTAAAAAACAATGATATTTATTTTTAAGTTTTAAGTTGGTTAATACTTTGAAATCATGTATCTTTTATCTTAAGAGATGAAAAGTTAATAATATTTTATCTACATGATTTAAAGGATATTTATACCTCTTGAACCTTAAAGGATATCTTTTATCTAAAGGCTAAAAAGTCTTATGTTTTGGATCATATTAATGAAAAACAAATATTTTCTACATATCATTAATGACATGGTAAGTACAATAGGTCCCTTAAGAAACTTTATATACACCTATAAATCTAAGAAAACTATTACATTAATATAAATGATTATTCTAAATAGAGAGACAATACATTTTATGATGTTTTTTTATACCTATATTGAAGAGGATTGTTTAGGGCATATATTCTTAGAACTTAATAATATTCAAGTTTCTGGGGTCTGATATATTTAACATACTTACGTTTTCTTGGACATGGCTAACTATCAAATTTAAGTTCTTCGAGCCAAGCATGTTTATTAGATCCATGTTTATTTAAGTTTAACTAACTACCAAGTTCAAATTTTTTAGATTCGACATGCTCATTTAAACTAATATTACCTTGAACTTATTTAACTACTAAACTTAAATATTTTGGTTCGATATACTTGCTAAACTTATTTTATTTAAGAATATCTTTTACATATAAAAATCTTAACCAAAAATTAATTCATCACTTTCTATATAGTTTCACCTATAAAAACGTTATAAATGACAATAAAGTCTTATTTTAATGAGAGAAACGGTCAATTACACGACAATTTCAAATCTAATTGTGTGAGAATAATAAATCTTACTTAATGGATTCGCAATGAAACCTTCCACTATAACACCGTGTCCTTGATTTTCTATCCATTATAGGTGGAAAGCACAGGATACTGTGATTTAATTTCCTTTTTTTTTTTCTCGCAAAAATAAAATAAAATTGCTGACTTGAGTAATGGACATTAAAGCCATGACGTAGTGCTTATGTGCCCCTTCCCACCAACCCCCATCTCTCCCACCCTTGTATTTTCTCGACCGGAAAACCTCGCAATTCTTGGACCCACCCAAGTGCGTGCTACTTACCACAGCATTCACGTGTCATGATCCCAACAATTGAAACCCATGATGATCCAACGGCCACGTACACTTTTCAACAAACACATCGGCCAACCCACCCAACCCTCAATGAGCCTCAGCTCCCCTGCCACGCTCTATTTAAAGCACTTGATTCTTGGTGAACAAACTCAGGGATTTTTGGTGACCTGAAGATTCCTAACTACACATAGAGCCCAGCTATCTTAACTTTGCATGCAGAACAGCCCTCTTATATTCTTACACACGCGAGAAAAAGAGATATATTTTGTGCACACGTGTCCATTTTCTCCCTCCCTGACCTCCGATCAATCCATAATTCCCTTCTTTTTCCGATAGAGAATCATCACTTTCAAGAACGGGAGAAAATGGAATTCTGTCAGGACTCATGCACCGGCAACGGTTCCCTGGGATTCAACCCCAACGACCCCTTGAACTGGGGCATGGCGGCAGAATCACTAAAAGGAAGCCACCTAGATGAGGTGAAGCGCATGATCGATGAGTACAGGAAGCCCGTGGTCAAGCTCGGAGGTGAGACCCTGACCATAGGTCAGGTAACGGCAATTGCTAGCCGTGACATTGGTGTCAAGGTGGAGTTGTCAGAGGAGGCTCGAGTTGGTGTCAAGGCTAGCAGCGACTGGGTTATGGACAGTATGAACAAGGGCACGGACAGTTATGGTGTCACCACCGGTTTCGGCGCCACCTCACATAGAAGAACCAAGCAAGGCGGAGAGCTTCAGAAGGAGCTTATCAGGTAATTAAATCCCTTGTTAATGGCTACCTTACTTTCTTAATTACGCTTACATGAACTCCTTTCCTGTCATAGTATGCTCCTTTAAACAGAGGCCCTTGGGTCGTTAATTATTGATACTTCGCCTAAGAAATTACTAATGTCCTGTTTGGGACAAAAAGGTCTTCTTGTCGTCATGATCCCTCCATGTCCTAATTAGGTGCTTCCACGTCCGAGTACACATATTTGCGTTAGCAGCCGAATCATGATCAATCACAATTAGAATATATTGATCTAATCATGCAACAAATTAACGTACTGAAAATGTCCTTTTCTCAGAAAAAGGAAGCAAAAAATGCCTTTTAAACCACTTGTAATTCTGGATAATCACTAGCAAAAATCGCACTTTAAAGATGTAAAAAGAAGGTTTTTTTTTTTTTTTTTCTAGCTGGGAAGCGGTCATGCCACAAGAGACATGTGATCCATAAATTTACGAGGCACCGGAAAGTATACCTGTTTTATTTAATTAGTCAGTGCTCCTTCATTCCCCTGAAAAGTGGCTGAAATTAGCGCCCCCACGTCTGATCAGCTGTCTTGTTAGCTTATTTTTGTTAGGTTGGTAAGTTGAGAACGTGGAAGTTCAGCAAGGCCCCCTCCCCAAAAGAAAAATAAAAAATAAAAAAAATCTGCTGTGGTAGGTAGGGGATTAATTTATTTAAATGACATATTAATTACTCCAAAATAACGCAGGTAGGAGGAGGGTTGAATTCTTCAATATCTCCAATCGTCCTAGTTTTATTTAAATGACATATTAATCACTCCAAAAAGTCAAAGATGAGGTCATGTATTATCACTTTGATGCCTGATTTTCAAGTCAAATGATCTACTTCACTCGTATTGTTGATTGCTTTGGTGTTAATTGAGAGCATGAAAAATTTCATTTTTTATTTTAAATTAATTTATATATATATTTTTAAATCGTTTTAATTTATTAATATCAAAAAATATTTTAAAAAGTAATAATTATAAACTCTTAATTAATCGATTAAAATTAGAATTGTGTTATTTATAAATACTGACTCTTGCAGTAACTTTTGCTGTGCTTTTGAAGATATGTTCTCTCTTTGTACGTTCGAGAATGAAATCAATTAATCCTATAATTTATTTATTTATTGAATTATATAATTAATTCTTTCTATACTTTTGAGATTTTATTTTTTGAAAGAAAAGAAACTCTGGTATTTATTATTTATTAATGGCCCTTGAAATCTTCTACGTGATGTTTTAGCTGGGCCGCATGGTTATGTTGTTGAAAAAATTGTAAATAATTGATTGATTATGTATCCTAATAAAATATCCACCAGGTAAAAAAATAAATTAAAATCCCATATCTAGCCAAAGATTTGTAACCTCTCCTCACATTTTTTTTTGGATTGTAAATTACCCGGCTATGCAAAAAAAATAAAAATAAATTAAGTTGGACCAAAACTAAAAAAAAGCTATTTTATGCCCCACCATGTTTTATTTTGACCTAAGGCCCTCTTGAAATAAAAATATTTTGTTTTTAATTTTTTTGGATTAAGATTGTTGTTGATGTGCTTTGTGGATTCTTATTCAAACAGGTTCTTGAATGCTGGTATCTTCGGTAATGGCACGGAGTCTACTCATACATTGCCTCACTCAGCATCCAGGGCAGCTATGTTGGTCAGAATTAACACCCTTCTTCAAGGTTACTCGGGCATAAGATTTGAGATCTTGGAAGCCATCACCAAGTTGCTCAACCACAACATCACCCCATGTTTGCCACTCAGAGGAACAATCACCGCCTCCGGTGACCTTGTCCCATTATCCTACATTGCTGGGCTCTTGACAGGCAGGCCCAATTCAAAGGCCGTGGGACCCAATGGAGAAACCATGGCCGCTGCTGAAGCCTTTACACTAGCTGGGATTAATGGTGGATTTTTCGAGTTGCAACCAAAGGAGGGTCTAGCACTTGTAAATGGTACTGCTGTTGGTTCTGGGCTTGCTTCAATGGTGCTTTTTGAGACTAATGTGTTGGCAATCCTATCAGAAGTTTTGTCAGCAATTTTCGCCGAAGTTATGCAAGGAAAACCAGAGTTTACTGATCACTTGACACATAAATTGAAGCATCATCCTGGCCAAATTGAAGCTGCAGCTGTCATGGAACATATTTTAGATGGTAGCTCTTATGTTAAAGCAGCTCAAAAGTTGCATGAGATCGATCCTCTACAGAAGCCTAAACAAGACCGATATGCTCTCCGAACATCTCCACAGTGGTTAGGTCCTCTGATTGAAGTGATTAGAACTTCAACGAAAATGATCGAACGAGAGATCAACTCTGTCAATGACAATCCATTGATTGATGTGTCAAGGAACAAGGCTCTACATGGAGGGAATTTCCAGGGGACTCCTATTGGTGTTTCTATGGACAACACTCGTTTGGCGATTGCTTCAATTGGCAAACTTATGTTTGCACAATTCTCCGAACTTGTTAATGACTATTACAACAATGGGTTGCCTTCAAACCTTACCGGTGGTCGCAATCCAAGCTTGGATTACGGGTTCAAAGGTGCTGAAATTGCAATGGCATCTTACTGCTCAGAGCTCCAATTCCTTGCTAACCCTGTCACCAATCATGTCCAGAGTGCTGAGCAACACAACCAAGACGTCAACTCCTTAGGCTTGATTTCTGCAAGAAAAACAGCTGAAGCTGTTGAAATATTGAAGCTCATGTCTACCACCTGGTTGGTTGCTCTATGCCAAGCCATAGACTTGAGGCATATAGAGGAGAACCTGAAGAACACAGTCAAGAACACTGTCAGCCAAGTTGCTAAGAGAGTTCTGACAATGGGCTTCAACGGCGAGCTTCACCCCTCAAGATTCTGCGAGAAAGACTTGCTCAAGGTTGTCGATAGAGAATATGTCTTTACCTACATCGATGACCCTTGTAGTGCAACCTACCCACTAATGCAGAAACTAAGGCAAGTTCTAGTTGATCATGCCTTGATGAATGGAGAGAAGGAACAAAATTCAAGCACTTCAATTTTCCAAAAGATTGGAGCCTTTGAGGAAGAACTGAAGATCCTTTTGCCCAAAGAAGTAGAGAGTGCCAGACTTGAACTTGAGAACGGCAACCCAGCTATTCCAAATAGGATCACGGAATGCAGGTCATACCCCTTGTACAAGTTTGTGAGGGGAGAATTGGGAACCGTTTTACTAACCGGTGAGAAGGTCGGATCACCTGGGGAGGAGTTTGACAAGGTATTTACAGCTATCTGTGCAGGAAAGTTGATTGATCCCATGTTAGAGTGTTTGAAGGAATGGGATGGCGCTCCTCTTCCTCTTTGCTAAGCTATGGATGTCCTGTTATGATCTTATTTTCTTACCAAGGTTACTTGTCATGTTATTTGTAAGTAACAGGTAAAAGTGCAAGCCTACGTTGTTTATTTACTTTTAATCATTAAAGAATCTTTTTTTGTAATACGAGTTCTAGTTCAAGTGTACACCAACGAATGCGTTATCTTTAAAAGCTTACTTAAAACTAATTCTATACTAAAATTAATCTCAACTATACAAGTATACTCAAGTATAATGAATTGATTTCGTAATTGAATCTCTTTGTTTAAAATGAGTTTTAAAATTGTAGAGTTAATTTAATTTGAGTTATTGAAAATATATCTATCTAATTTGCGTTTATCCTTAATGTAAATCTATAAGATTATTTAATTCTAATTAGTTATTGAATTCATTTATATTACTTAAGGCCTTTCAAACACTGGAATTAATTAAATGATATTGAAAATGAATTTACTTTTACTAGAATCTAAAGTATTCAAACAACTTGGAAGAAAAACAAATGTTTTTAACAGTACAATTTTTTTTAATGATCTTTTTGGAAATCTTATGCTGTTATTGCTTTTGACTTGTAAATCACGTTAAAAAATAATAATAAAGAAGTACAAACAGGGTCAAGGTATCTTCTCCTCTCCGATATGGACCTGATACCACCGGGCCTGGATCGGGAAGATGGGCTCAAGACAACAAGAAGCCCATAACAAGGAGGTCTCTGACTTGTAGATCCAGCGAAGCCCAGCCCTCAAATTAAAAGGCCAGCTAATACTAGCGATTGCCTGGGTGCGAGGCCACGCATCGCCATCTCAGCCGTTCATGCCACCAGAAACTCTTAAGAGTTAATTTGTACGAGTAAATATTTTATATTCACACAATGAAACGAAGATGAATGTAGAGTTGCAGGCTATCAGTATTTTATTGGTTACTTTTTATATTTTTAAAAATTATTTTTGACATTAGCATATTAAAACAATTCAAAATATATAAATCATATTAAATTTTAGTAAAAAATAAAAAAATTAAATTTTTTAGAAACGTGGTTTCAACCATGTTCCCAAATGGTTCCACATGTTTTTTTTTTTTCATATATATATATATATATAGACACCCACGTCTATTTGTAAATAGATGAATTTACAAGAATTCTTATTATTTTTGTAAATGAAAGGCCAGTCAATTAACTAGTTTGTCGGATAAAAAAGAGCTTATCTTTCACATTATCAGATAAAAACGAGCAGCGTGGGAAAAGACTTCTATCGCAGGGAAGGAGCTCCTGTTGGTGTCCTGGCAATGTTCTATAGCAGGTTCTGTTAAGCTGGACGTGGATGAGAGCTCGCCGGGGAATCCAGGCAGAGCAGGTTTTGGGAGTCTCATAAGGGACTACGAAGGAATCCGGCTAAAGGGCTTCATGGACTTGGTGGCATTGGTTCGAACCTCCTTGCATAACTGTTAGCTGTATGAAACATGGTTCATTGGTTGCTTGGGGCAAGGGTTACAGGAGGGCTACCTGTAACGAGGACTTGAGAGAACACGGTGTAAATTATATTTTATAAAATTTTAATTTGTTTTAGTTAAAAGTTAATTTTTTTTATATGTTTTGAATCATTTTAATATTTTAATCTTAAAAATAATTTTTTAAAATATAAAAAATTACTTTGAAAAATAACCACAACCATCTGGATGCTTTGTCGGCTGATGAAGAAGGATCATGTTCAATTTCATAAATATAGAGTCTTAACCTTGGATATTAAAGAGTTTCTAGCTAGATCTCAGGAGATCTCATGAAACCATACTAAAGTCAATTAAGGTGCTGATTTTTTTTTTAATTGCGAGTGTTTATGTTAACTTACATGTATCTTAATTAATTAATCAAGATTTTAAAACTAATAATTATATAAGTCTTTAGTAATTCTAAGGTTTGTAGTATTTCAATTGATAATTTTGAAAAATAAACTTAGAGTCTAACAAATTAAATTATACTTCTCCAAATTATATACTGATTTTCTCATTAAGAGAGAAGTTGCTAGCTTGAATGAGATTTATATCTAGAATATTCTTCTTCGGGTAATTTTTTTTTTTCATTTACTTTTTAGTATTGATTACAATAGAGAAGTTTAGTTTCGTTGTTTCTGAAATTCCACTATATATATATATAAAATATTTTGTAATAATTAATTTCAAAAACTAAATGTTACTAACAATTTCGATTGTAAAGAGACTCAAGTTCTTCATGATGCTGGTGTGAATACAGTGATGTGATGATGAACACGAGCACTTAATTCCTGTTTCTGTAAATAAAGTATAAAATTAGAGTTGGTAGGAGATTAGACTTTCATAGATTTTTTTTAAAAATACTTCAATTAGGCAGATTAATCCAACCAAATCTAAAGACCAAAAGAAGCATTGAAATCCCGGAACTGGTTGGGGGTTGGTGTTCTCCACCAACTCCTCACCAACAACAACATGTTGATTGTGTATTTTGTCCTTGTATTCTTGCCTCGTCTCACTTCGATCCTCTCGTTAGTTTTATCTCAACATTATCCTTTGATTCTATACTTGGTAGTTGGTACGATGAAATATATATATATATATAATTTTTTTTTTTTCTAGTACAAGGTCTTATGTTAGGTCGTGTCTTATGAGATAATATGTTCATAGCTGACCGATCTCATTTACAGGGTGTTCAAATTCATGTTATAAATGTATATTTACAAATCGAATTCTGAATATTTTCTATTAAATATATAATTAGCCCGTACATGCTCCCTTTTCTTTTACTATAAATAACTTTAACTTTAAATTATTGTTAGAGAGTTCCAGATATCATCCCTGCTCCAAATCTTTTTAAAGTATCGATATTTTTTCTTATTATCATATTTTCTTCAACGTGCTAATATAAATTTCTTAAATTATTGTCATACATGGTTTTTTATTGTCAGATGAAAAAATAAGAAGGATGATATTGGGATAAAAAAAACTGGAAATACCAAAATAAGATGAAATAGATAGTAAAGGGACTAAATAACACAATGAAGTTCATTGAATGTGCCCAACGACAACTCACTGTCACTCTTACTTAACTCCACCACTCCCCCCCTTTCCTTTCGCAACGAAGAACCCCGCTCCTTTCTACTAGCATCAGCTGCTGTATACCACTCTCTCTCTCTCTATTCATCTCTCCGACGAATAACACAAAAATGGCGTCCGAGGGGATCTTGTTGGGTATGGGAAACCCACTCCTTGACATTTCTGCTGTTGTCGACGATGATTTCTTGCAAAAGTAAGTCCTGTCTCTTTCAAATTCCTTTCTAACTATAATCATCTTTGTTTTTGCATATCAAAAGTTTTTAAAAAGTTTATTTTTTTTGTTTTAAATTAATTTCAATGTATTTTCAAGAAAAAATCAATTTAAAAACCAATCGCTACAACAATAACAAACATGCCATGTGTTTATTGCTTTCAATGTTGCAGAAACCAGACCCTAAACTTTTCTTTATTTATTATTTTTATTTCAATGCTTGAGTCTTTATCATTCGATACAGTTTTATCTGTATCTGTTAACTGTTGATCATGTTTTTGTTAGCTGATTTTAAATAAGAGGCAGATCTGAGCTGCTCTCTTTGTGTGTTTTGGTTTGCAATGACAGATCTGATCGTGTTCTTTCATTTCATGATTGATTTCTCTTTTTGAAAATTTTACTGTGAATGTTTGGTTACTGCGAAAAATAATTTTATGCTTGATGTGTCAGATGCGAGAATTAAGCTTCATTTAGTGACTTCAGCTGTTTTCTACAGATCGGATTTTACTCGATTCAAATTTATGTATGTGGTGATTTAGTTTGCGAATTGTAATATTGTTGATTTTTGTAATTTGATTATTTTGGTAGGTATGACATCAAGCTGAACAATGCTATCCTTGCGGAAGACAAGCACATACCCATGTAAGTTCTCTTGACATATGTGTTCGTTTCGTATCTTTGTAAATGTTTAACTTTTTTCAGGAGTTTGAAACATTCCGTTGACGCTCATTGATTTTTGTTTTGACGATATTTGAAGGTACGATGAGATGACCAGCAAGTATACCGTAGAATTCATTGCAGGAGGTAACAACACAATTTCCCGATGAAGGAAGTATAAAGATATCTCTTCTAAACTTTTTTAGTCTGAGACTGAGTTTTTGAAATAACATGTTTTTATTGATGTTTTGTATGTTACCTTTAGGTGCTACTCAAAATTCAATCAGAGTTGCACAGGTTTGTTTTAATATATATGACTGCATATGTTTTTGTAGTCGTGCTTATATTGTCTCTGACTGAATTGTTCTGAGTCTGCTTGACTTTTGTGTCTCTTATAGTGGATGCTCCAAATTCCTGGTGCAACCAGCTATATGGGCTGCATTGGAAAGGACAAGTTTGGAGAGGAGATGAAGAAAAACTCAATGAAAGCTGGTGTTAATGTAAGTTACTCTGCATCTTTTGTTTTCAGTGTTTAGGTTGTTTGTATAGTCTAGGAGATTCAATTAGATTGTGAATATAGGTTGTTTGCATCGTCTAGGAGATTTAATTAGAATGTGAATATAGGTTGTTTGCATAGTCTAGGAGATTTAATTAGAATGTGAATACAGGTACATTATTATGAGGATGAGGCTGCTCCAACTGGAACATGTGCTGTTTGTGTCGTAGGTGGTGAGAGGTCAGTTTTACCTGATTGCCTTGTATTTATAATTTGAATACATTGCTGCAAACTGGCATGAAATTGCTCTTTTTTCAAAAAATTCAGAACTGTGCTGTTTATAACAAGCATCATCTTTTATGGGTATATTGCATCATATTATTAAAAGATGCAAACTATAATTGATTGACTTGCCTTTTTGAATGATTGGATTTTCATGTCTAGAGGTTTGCTGGATACACCTTATAGAAGATTTTATGTTTCAGCCATACCCATTTGATGTTAGGTTCCTTTCTTCAAGGCTGGTTTAGAGGGATGTCCCTTGGCTATACCATGTATTATTTGGTTATAGAGAATTTTAATCTCCAACTGTTATAAGATGAATAACTAGATGACTTGGGTTTCTTCAGTGTCACTTCATTCAGTATTGAGGTCACCTGCAGGACAACTGGACCTGTGGTTCATGTTGTATCTTAGATTGAGTCATGAGAGGTGCACGCTCCAGGATTCTGTGTCTTTCTCTTACACCCATTTGTCTCTTATGCGTAGGTGTATTGATTCTTTCCAACTTCACAGCATAGGATTTTTTCACCAAACATTCATTTGCAGTAGAAATAATTTGGGACTCCAATTTTTTTCTAGAGATCCTGTGCTGTTAGTTGGGCACTAGCTGTAATTTTCTGCATATTGACTTTCCAGTATCACGGGTACCATATTTTCTAGCACTGTGTCCTAGATCAACATTTTGTTCAGTTTCCATTCCACATGCTGAGCATCTGTGGGGTGTGCCTGTTGGATTTGGTAGCATCTGTGCCAAGGGTGGGGCTTTAAGTCTCCATAAAGTATTGATGGCACTCTTAGGTGTACTGTCTTTTATACTGGAGGAGTGCTAATGGCCTCACCCCCTCTTCCAAATCTTGTGTTTTGACAATTGTAGTTTTCTGGGTTAAAAGTTAACTGTTTGTTCAGGTCGCTTATCGCAAATTTGTCTGCTGCAAATTGTTACAAATCTGAGCACTTAAAGAGGCCAGAAAATTGGGCACTTGGTACTACTTCCATTTCTTTTTCTCCGCATCTGCTTTGAGTAGTTTGTTTAGTTTTTGGTCATATGTCATGTTGGTCTCACGTTTGCAACTTATTCCCTTTTTTTTTGAACAGTTGAAAAGGCAAAATATTTCTACATTGCCGGGTTCTTCCTTACCGTGTCTCCTGAATCCATTATGCTTGTTGCTGAACATGCAGCTGCAAACAACAAGGTAAATCTTGTTCTATTAGATCTCATCTCTTGTAATTATTGCCTTTTTTGAAATTCGGTAGTCTGAGACATGCATGTGCAGATCTTCATGATGAATCTTTCTGCTCCATTTATCTGCGAGTTCTTCAAGGATGTGCAGGAGAATGCTCTCCCGTAAGTTTTCTATCCCCTCCTTTGTTCATGATGTTTGTCAATGGTTCAAAACTGATTCACCTTTTGACTACAGATATATGGACTATGTCTTTGGAAATGAGACTGAGGCCAGAACCTTTGCCAAGGTTCATGGATGGGAGGTAAATATTTCTTGTTTTGCTATAGTTGATCAGAGAACCACATTCAGTTACTCCATGCAATTTACCTAATTGGATTTTTCTGTTTTACCAGACTGAGAATGTCGAGGAGATTGCTCTAAAGATTTCTCAATGGCCCAAGGCATCAGGGGCACACAAGAGGATTACTGTTATTACTCAGGGTGCAGATCCTGTTGTGGTTGCTGAGGATGGGAAGGTGAAATTATTCCCTGTGATATTGTTACCCAAGGAGAAGCTTGTTGACACCAATGGAGCAGGTATGCTCTCTTCCCCGTATCTTTATTACCATGTCCAATGTTTGGAACTGCCGAGAGATCTTTAGGATGCATCCTTTGATGTGAATTTCAAAATGTTTAAGTTAATGTCTGCTATTCTTTCTATTTTGCAACCGAGCTCAACATTTTATTGAGTGGTGTATTGATAGTATTGTTTTATTTATCTAGCTCCCTCCATTTAAACAGAAAACTTGCTAGAAAGCTAGATCATCTTCCATCTTGGTGATAAGAAATGTAATTTTTTTTTTCACTTCGCTAGTAAAATTTAGTGTTCGAAGCTGCTATTAGCTTCAGTATCCCAGCAGGATTCATTTGGCTCAATAAGAAGAATAAATTATTAAAGAAGACCTGGTGTTACTGTCTTATTAGTTTAGAAGTCTCCCAACAAATGGTAATACTAGCTTTTCTTTCGTGGCAGGTGATGCTTTTGTTGGTGGATTTTTGTCCCAATTGGTACAAGAGAAGCCCATTGAAGACTGTGTGAGAGCTGGTTGCTATGCAGCAAATGTCATTATCCAAAGGTCAGGTTGCTCATATCCTGAAAAGCCCGATTTCAGTTAGAGGCTCCTTTCTCCCATCCGAAAGTTTCACTATATACTGTCCGAGTAAGGTTTTCTGTGTGTCGTGGCGGCCTACATTATTTGCTCCTGAACCATATATTTTGGTAGAATTTTTATTTTTATGTCATCGATGCTGTTATATGCTTTGGGATAGCAGTCCACAAAGCTGGTGAATCTATCGGTGGTTCAGACGAGTCTGTTGTTCTTTGAAGCAAGGCTCGGTCATTTGTGCTATTTATATAAAGAAAAGAAAAGAAATATAGAATCCAGAACGAAGGATAAAATTTTCTTTTCAGTAATAATATTTTTGACGAGGGAATATTTTCGCTCCGCAAGGAGCAGGAAGAAAAGAACTAATACCAAATTCCCCTTTCTTTCTACTTCAACTTCTTAAGAATTTTAGTTTGGTGTGGTTTCTGTGTCCTTTAAGGAGAAGGAAAGTACAACGTTTTTGCGTTTTTTTCGGTGCTGATAACGTTTGACTGGGCTTTCAAGTTCTACTCTTAGGAACTTCCGTAATCCTAATCCGAAACTGATTGGTAAACTTCCAGTTAATTCCTTCTCTTATTTAAACCCAGCTTGCTCCCAGCTTTCCCCTGCTAATTGAAAACCCCATTATTTCTCTATCAGCAAGAACACCCCCTTAATCGCTTTCTTCCTTCTTTACCATGGAGTCCGATCATGATTTTTGTTTAGATATGATCTTTGAGATCTTAACACGTTCATCAATGGAAACGGTAGAGAAATGTAGGCTTCTTTCCAAGGAATGTGACAAGATCACCCATGAGTCTACCTTTACCAATCATCATAGCCAGAGAACTAACATCATCTCTGGCTTTTTTATACAAAGCATGATCCGCAACAAATTTTATTCTTCCTTTGTGTCTTCTGACACCTTGAAGCCTTATCCGAAATTGTCCCTCAATTTCTTACCTGCTAGCATAAAGATTGTGGCTTCAACAAACCAAGGTCTTTTGCTCTGTCAAACTCATCATCGACCACAATATTATGTATGCAAGCCTACCACCAAACAATGGCAAAGAATCCCAAATCCAAAGATGCGATACCAAACTCTAGAAACTAGCATGATTGTGATAAGATCAAACCCTTTGCATTACAAGATAGTGAGATTCTCGGAGCCAAAAACTCGCTATCAAGATAAAGAGTTTTATCGATATCACTGGGTTAGATGTGAGTTGTTTGATTCAAAGACTTGGAAGTGGAAGCTGTTGGAGGAAGTAAAGTTCCCACAATCAGATTTACTTAGTCGCGATACTAACGTGTCTGTAAATGGCTCGCTTCATTGGCTTACCTGGAAAAGAAACGACATATTTGCATTTCATGTAAACATGGAGAGCTACAGCATGTTTTCACTTCCTTTACCAGTTTCTGAGGATAACAAAAGCAAGGACATTGCTCTTGTCAGATACAAGGGAAAACTTGCCATAACCTCCATTGGTAGAGAAGATGGTTTCATGGAATTATGGGTCTTGGAGAATTATGACAGAAAGGAATGGAACAAGACACATACAGTAAACATAGAAGCTTTAAGAAGAAAAGAACCCTATACAAGGCCTGTGGCCTTCTGCAATGCTGACATTGCACTAATGAAAGAACATGATCGATGCGTGACGTTCTTTAACATCACTAATGGAAGTGCTGATAGGCTGTCATTAGAGAAGAACTTGAATCATGGATGTTTTCCATTTCAATCCAATTTTGAGCTGAGTGATTTGATGGGTGACTCCACATCAAAACAGGTTTCGGACAATACTTTGCTTTAAGTCATACAAATTTGTCTCTCATTCTGCTGTAAGCCTTCAGTTTGTTTGGTTTGATTGTAGATTTCTAAACAGTTAGATTTTTGTAATGGAAGATTAATAACGGCTGTGGATTTCAATTGTTTTTCTACCAAGTCTTGTTCTAAGTACATATGATATCTTGGCATTTAATTGTGCTCCATAATTTCTACGCAAATGATCCATAATTTTCTACCAGCAAGCTGTAATGACCCGTTAATGCAGATGACACAGAATTCACAAAAATTGCATATTAATGAACAGCAGAATTACAATTGCGATTACAATTTCTTCCCAATAATGTACAGTAAAGCTGCCCTTCTCTTGCTCTTTCTTCTCTCAACTAAAATTTCTAAATTAGATAAACCCTTGCATTTCAGAAACACAACCAAAACCCACGATCCTGATGAGAGTTAACGCAGTGCAGTATGCTTTTGAACATGCTCTCATTGCATGGAATGCAAAGTTTTGAGCCCGTGGTGAAACCAAAAACCTCAGTGCGATCAAGCAATGCCTTGAAGAGAGGATGCTTGAGTAAAGTAACCTTGATGACATATCTTTTGCAGTCTTCACCTACATAGACTGCTAAATGACCTTTTGGAACATCTTTTGGTACTATGCAGTAGTCGTCCTCAGGCAAAAGAGACCGGCTTTCCCAATCTTGAAAATGGTTACAAGTTGCATGTTTCATAAACCAGTTGGTTCCTAGATTGATGCACTTGCAGGAACAATGTTTGAGAAACCTGCCCTTCTTTATCATCTTTAACGCCATGGTCCTATGAGAAAGAGAGGTATTAAGTGGGAAAGAGGATGGGAAATCATGGAACTGGAAGTGTGGTTTTTATAGTTGCCCAAAACTTATTGATTTTGCATATTTTAATTGATTAATAAGCAGGTATAAATGACAACATATTCTCCATCTTTTTCTTTGGGTTCATGCATCTTCTTTTCATTCCACACGCTCTGTATATTGCTGAGAAAAGAGCAGCTAGCTTGATATTAATAATAATAATAATAATACAAGTTGCCATTTTTGGCTATTTTTGGCTATCATGGTTATCTTTTGACTATTGCTCAGACAAACAAGTGTGCTCCAAATCCTGATGAAGTAAATATCTGCATGGTTTCAAAAGCATCATGACTGTGAGCTAATCAAGAAATATAAAAATACAACATAATGAAGCTAAAACCATCGGAACAAATTAAGATCATGCAGTAATTTGAAGGACTGGGTTATAAGGGAAATGAGAAGCAAACATTACAGAACTCCCTTTCAAACGGGGTTCAAGTTCCAGTTAAGTATCTGGTATTGGTAGTTCTTGATCTTTTGCAGGACTTGGCAAACCTTCAAGGTAATTTTTTATGGCAATCAAATTAGGCTAGATTGTGCTTATTCCTCTGAATTCTGATGATTAGCTATCAACAAACATTAAGAATTCAGTTAGCTTTGAAAGTGTTGCTCTAATCAAGTGTTCTTCCAGAGAAGGCGGCATAGTTTTAATTTTTCACAAGAGTGTGCAAGTGTAGTATAATTATCCTTCAAAACAAACTAAATATTAGATACTGATTCCACAAGCTGGTTTTTTAGTGGAGAAAACCTGAAGTTAGCATACGGTTTTGGCTTAAAAGACAGTTTTATTAGGTGCTATTTGAAGACATGTTCAATAAGGACACGACATTAAAAAAGATGAAACAACTAGTCAACAGATTTTGAAAACATGGGTCTGAATAATATCAATGATTTCATCATCTCCCTACCCAATTTGCAAGAGGAGAGAAGCAGAGATATTGCATGTTCGGAGGTTGGGAGTCTTTCTCACATGATGCTAAAAACTATGGTAGTTTAAGACAGTGTTTTCCAGTTCATTGCTCAATTATTTTGTATTATCTTTTGAACAATAGGGTCATATTGATAAGCATAGAGTTTCTATAAAAGATCTAAAAGAGAAGAAATAAGTTTTATGGTTATTTTTAGCAAGACACTCCACCTGCAAAGCATACGTTTACGTTTCTGTGTTGTTATATCATGGGACCCCTGCTGCTCCCAATCTTGGGTGCCGAGGAGATGGATCCTTTGATTTGATAGCCACCCTGCCTTACAGTACAATCTGTACACGTCCAATCACCTACTTGGTGTCTCTTTGCTGACTGCTATGCAATTTGAGAACTTGGTCCCCAAGACAAGTACTTTTCAAGTACATGATGCAGGATCGATCAATGAATTAGCGTTGTCCTTACGCAAGGGTGACAAGCTGGTGTGGATCAAGAAATTCTAATCTCAAACTGTGTCTGGCCTATCCAAGATTGAACCAATGTACCGAAAGCAACAAACTTTGTAAATGCTAGCATTTTAACATCTCGCTTTACACTGAGGTAAAACATAACTAGATGGTCACAGAAATGGAAATTGTGTGGAAAAACCAATAAAAAATCTTTATCTCTGAATGCTCGCCACTTGTCCCTAATGAAACTCCATGATCTCACCTCTCCCAAACTTCACTTGTTCCTATCCCAACTGTCAATTTTCTAGACAATCCACATCACTAGCAGTTTAGGACATTTCACTTCAGTTTTGACACCGGGATCCCGACTCCTTTCAACTCTCTCAGCCCAGCTTCCCCTGCCAAAATAGGCTATTGATCCAAATGTCAAGTCCTAATTTTGAACATTCTAGATTGTTGATGCATCTTTTGAACTTCAGTTTGCTTTATATATCCAAGCATATGTGAGCTATAGGTTTTTAACTATATTAATTTTGATGCCATGCTTGATTCAGCTAGAAGACCTGAAGCGCTTGTGTAAGCTTGGAAGTCGCACCCCAGGTCACCCAGAGAATTACAGTGCAGATAGCATTGAAGTCACAACAGGTATGAAAAGAAGTTTGAATATCGAATCTGTATTATGCATTGATACGGTGGACAAACTCTATAGTATCAATGTAAATATGCTTATCTACTCATGGAAATTTATACTGATTTTAGGGCCACTTGGTCAAGGAGTGGCTAACGCGGTGGGTCTTGCCTTAGCGGAAGCTCACTTGGGAGCTAGATTCAATAAGCCTGATTGCGATATAGTTGACCATCGGACGTTTGTATATATTTGTAGCTAGCTCATTTTTGTAAATAACATCAAGATGGGCAGGTTGTCTTAGCTGTTTACTGATTCTTGATCCAGATATTGCATAATGGGAGATGGGTGTGCCATGGAGGGAATAGCGCATGAAGCTGCATCTTTGGCTAACCATTAGAAGCTCCACAAGCTCACGATGATTTCTGATGATGATCATAATACTATTGATGAACCGACTAGCCTGGGATTTTCTGAAGATGTATCTGCTGGATTCAAAGCTCTTGGTTAGATTACAATTACAGCTGATAACACACATGGTGATATGGATCCATTCAAGAATCCTCTTCTCTCTGCTTTCGGTGAAACTGAAAAACCAGCTTTCATCAGGGTTTGTGCCTTTATCAAAAGTTGCTTACATGTGTGCTGTATATTCTGGTTTTTGATAATTTCCTGAGATGCCCTTAAGTAGCTCATGGCATGGGAAGCAAATGTGAAATGAACGAACTGCATATCGGTTAGGCCATTTATAGCTACCGTCCATATAATTTAACCAATACTTTCAATTATGCATAATCGACACCTTGTAATGATCTAAATACACAGGTGAACAGGGAGACTGTCTAAAAAGGAAGGGACATGGAAGGCTCACCATGGAACCTTTGATGAAGGATGTGAAGCAAATGAGACAGTTAAATGGGATAATCGGTATCCGTTCCATGTTATTCCTATGGTCTATAGGTTTGGTTTGCTGAAACCAGCTCTGGTTTAGCAACTTCATTTTTTACAGCTGCACATCAGAATTCGACCGAGAAAAATCATGATGTAACATGCAGGGAAATGCAAATTCAAACAGATTATGGAGGAAAACTAGTGCAAGTATCCCGAGGAGGACGCGGAATTTGAAGTTGTTCTTAGTGGTGGTCTGCTTCCTAACTGGGAAAGCTGCTTGTCGGTAATTTGCAGAATCCAAGACGCTCTATAGTCTATGTACATGCTTAGATGCAATAGATTCATTTAACTTTGTTTCCATTTTTTTTTAACTTGTGAAGGAGTTTATTAAGTTCAGAAATGACAGCATAGCACCCTCGAAATTAATCACCAACTGGATATTGCTCTTATCCCAACAGAAGTGGTCTGTATCAGACCCAGTGGATGCTCCTCGAGGATACTCTGAAAAGTGCTTGAACCAGCTAGTCAAGGTGCTTCCAGGACTGATTGGTGAGAGTGCTGATCTTGCTTCCTCTGACAAAGTCTATCTGCAGGGATCCGGAGAATTCCTTTTATGGTCGCAACATACGCTATGGATTGCGAGAGCATGCAATGGCGGCAATTTCAAATGGAATCGCATTGCATAAAAGTGGTCGAATCCCTTTTGCATCTCCTTTCCTTATGTTCTCAGACTATATGAAAAAATCAAAAGGAGTTAATATATATTATGATTCATGACTATATTGGTCTTGGGGAAGATGGTCCAATTCACCAGCCATTCGAACAGCTTGCTGGACTTAGAGCAGAGCCACGGCTTCTAGTTTTCAGACCAGCAGATGGAAATGAAACTGCTGGAGCATACAAAGTTTCTGTTACAAATAGAGATGCACCTACTGTCATTGCATTGTCAAGCAAACGGTGGCAGCAAACTTACAAGGAACATCAGCAAGTGAAGTTGATAGAGAAGGATACATTACAAGTGACAATTTTGGTAAAAAATTTCCAGGTATCATATTGATCGGTACTGGTTCCGAAGTGAAGGGAGAGCTAAGAAGCTAAGGAAAGAAGGGAGAAAAATCAGGGTTGTTTCACTTGTCTGCTGGCAACTTCTCAACAGGCAGCCCAGGGATTACAAGGAGCATGTGTCGCTACCAAGAGTCTCGAAGCGCATTGGCGTGGAGGCTGGATCACCAACGAAGAGAATGTAAACGGGGTTGCAATGTCTTTGCTTTCTCAATAGCAGCACCATGGGACAGAAGGTATATACATATAAAATCTTCTTAGAAATACCATAAAATTTATGTGCAGGCGTCATAAATTAATCACTAAACAACTGATATTTCTGTTTGAATGAGGAGTTTGTGAGGAAATAAGAAAGGTGCACAGTGATTAAGATAACAAGATTCTGCATTTAGATAATTTTGATGGCTATTATCTGGTAACTGCAGTTTTCTCTAGCAGGGTGGGTATAATATTCCAGGATTACTTGTGGCCTTATTCAAATGGTAAGAAATAACTCCAAAAAAGTATCTGATAAATTCACTTTTATCCACTCATTTCAGTTTTCCAAAATGTCAAGGGACCTTTAATTCTATAGAAAATTGGAACCTTCAGGCTTCAAGGATCATACATGCCTCAAACTTTCCCATGTTTTACTCCAATCCACTTGTAGTAGTAACCTGTGAAGAACACCTCTTTTCCCTAATAAGTGCACCATTTCCCCCCAAATATAGGCAAAAACATCACCTTATTTGTCAATCAAGTAACCCATTCAAAATTCTGCTAAAGTCTCAAAGAAAATGGCCATGTAAAAAACCATTGCCACCTTCCTTGTCTTTACATTGCCTGTCATGGTATCCGCGGCCGTTGGCCCAATGAAAACTTGTGTCAATAACTGCGTTCCACAAAGCATTGAAACACACCAGGCTCAGTTCTGCCTAAATGCGAGACAGCCTGCCCTGAGTATTGCAGAGCTCCTCGAGCCTCTGTTACTTTTTGACAGCTCTGGTGCATTTAGAAAGAACTAGAACAACTAGATGAGTCTGCTACTGTCACCCAAACCTTTTTTTTTTCCTTCCATGTTTAATTGCTGTCTATGTCAGGTTGCAAAATAAAGTTTGATGCAGCACTCTAGAATACATAGATTGTTTTTACTCCATTCGTACAGGTGGTGATAGGACACTTGGATAGCCTTCTTCTGGGCTAGTTTTGTTCATATGCAAGGTAAAAAAGAGTTGTATGATCAGCTTATTATGCACAGAGCAAGATAGATGATGAAACTTGAGAAGTTTTTCAGCCTCTTAGTAAGAATCTTGAAACACATGGGAATGATAAACATTAATTTGATGAATCATTGAAATTAAGCATTCAAATGAATCTTCCTGGTTTATTGCATTTTGGTTTTATATGAAATGATAGACATAATCTGTATGTCTGAGCATCTGACAGATATTGTCGATATTGTTTAGTATAAATATTTCTTAATTTCATAATTGGATGGTATTGTTGAACCAAATTACAATCAACATAACTGTCAAAATTAGGAAACTCAAAAAAAAAAAAAAAATTGTTTGATGATAAAAGCATTCAAACGTCAATGCTATCTTCTCAGCCATTTTTTTTATTTGACCACTAATAATATTTTAATAATTAATTTTCATATTTAAAATTTAAATTTATTTTCCATATACAATTTCTACAAAAATAATAATAATAATAAAAAACTCAATCCAGTTCTTCTCAATAACTTATCACTAGTACTAGTTATATGATCTTTGTTCTGCAATGGGTCAAATATTTTTATTTTTTTTTATAAGAATCTAAGTTCAAATAAAATTTTTTTATGCATATATATAATCAAATAAATTGAGCACTATATATGCGAATAAATAAATAAAAATTTATTAATGATATCTAAAAAATAAAACTTGAAAAATCAAATATAGGTATAGGTCAAGATATTTAATCTTAAAAGATAAGATATTTGTCTGATTGTATTTATCAAATTTATTTATTAAAATAATTCTTTTATTTAAGAAAATAATAATATAAATAGAGATACAAATTAAATTAATTAAATGAAGTAAAAGGGGTGGAAAAATATCATGCAAGGTTGCACAAATTATAAATATTATCTGATTTTTTTAATTTAAAATATAAATTTTATCCATACAAAAGATTAAAAAATATTATAGGTGAATAAGAAAGATTTTTCAACTTTAAATACATAACTAAAAAAATAATTATCATTTAAAAAAGTCTCTTCAAACAAAATTAAAAAAAAATACTAATTTAAATATAAATTAAAACAGTTTAGAGAATACCATAAAAATCATTAATTTTAAAATAATAATAATAATAAAAAAGAGCAAAGGCCAGGAGTTGTTGGTCCTTGCAAGTTAGGTCAGCTTGTTTAGCTTTTTTTTAGGCCCATGTGATTGAGCTTTTAATTTTTTTTTTATTTACAGCGAAAACAAATGACATGTTATTCATCCCAAATCTTCTTGAAAAAAATAAATCAAATAGCGCATAATCTAATTTGCCTAGATTATGTTTGTTGTGGTGGCTAAAAAATTAGGATTTAAGTTGTTTTTACCCAAAAAATCATTTTCAATCTATTTTTAACCCAAAATACTATAAAAAGTCGAGAAAAACCTATCTATAGTCTCAAAAAATCTAAAAAACTACCATAAAAACCAAAAACCAACCCAAATTCAAAAATTAACCTAAGCTCAAATCTTTTTTTTTCCACGAATTTTAAAGGTAAAAAACACAAAATAAGAACTTCCATCATCAAATGAAACTATCTAATACAAATATCGTTTATTTTGGTGGCTACACTTTTCTCTCTCTGCCACCAAAATCCAACAACTTTTCTTTCTCTTTTCTCAACTAGGAACTAGAAAAATAAAATTAAATTGAAAAAAAATTAAGTTATTGAAATTATATAATCTAGGTGATTTTTAAAGTTCAATGATTAAATTGTATCTTTTAATAAATTTATGACATACCATCAATGTTTAGTTTTTTTTTTATTTTAGCTGTTTTTTTTAATACCACTTTTTCATAAAAAATTAAAATTAATTGCTTTTCTATGAGAACCAAATCATCAAAAATAAAATTAAACATATTATACACTTCAAATCATAAATCTTACCTTTTAAACTTATTTCCTCTACTTCTCTTCCTTTTCTCCTTATTTTCCCTTCTTCTTCTTCTTCCTCCTCCCTTCTCTCTTACGGTTTGTTCTTCAAATTTTCAGATCTCTCTTTCTTTTTTTATTTATATTTATCAATTATTTATCCAATTACCATAATATCCCTTATTCAAATTTACTCACAGCCTCCAAGGACTTTATTATATTTTCCAATCCCTTTAACTCAAAATATTACATAGTGACAATTTTGGTAAAACTTTTCCAGGTATCATATTGATCGGTACTGATTCCGAAGTGAAGGGAGAGCTAAGAAGCTAAGGAAAGAAGGGAGAAAAATCAGGGTTGTTTCACTTGTCTGCTGGCAACTTCTCAACAGGCAGCCCAGGGATTACAAGGAGCATGTGTCGCTACCAAGAGTCTCGAAGCGCATTGGCGTGGAGGCTGGATCACCAACGAAGAGAATGTATATACATATAAAATCTTCTTAGAAATACCATAAAATCTTTGCTTTCTCAATAGCAGCACCATGGGACAGAAGGTATATACATATAAAATCTTCTTAGAAATACCATAAAATTTATGTGCAGGCGTCATAAATTAATCACTAAACAACTGATATTTCTGTTTGAATGAGGAGTTTGCGAGGAAACAAGAAAGGTGCACAGTAATTAAGATAACAAGATTCTGCATTTAGATAATTTTGATGGCTATTATCTGGTAACTGCAGTTTTCTCTAGCAGGGTGGGTATAATATTCCGGGATTACTTGTGGCCTTATTCAAATGGTAAGAAATAACGCCAACAAAGTATCTGATAAATTCACTTTTATCCACTCATTTCAGTTTTCCAAAATGTCAAGGGACCTTAATTCTATAGAAAATTGGAACCTTCAGGCTTCAAGGATCATACATGCCTCAAACTTTCCCATGTTTTACTCCAATCCACTTGTAGTAGTAACCTGTGAAGAACACCTCTTTTCCCTAATAAGTGCACCATTTCCCCCCAAATATAGGCAAAAACATCACCTTATTTGTCAATCAACTAACCCATTCAAAATTCTGCTAAAGTCTCAAAGAAAATGGCCATGTAAAAAACCACTGCCAACTTCCTTATCTTTACATTGCTTGTCATGGTATCCGCGGCCGTTGGCCCAATGAAAACTTGTGTCAATAACTGCGTTCCACAAAGCATTGAAACACACCAGGCTCAGTTCTGCCTAAATGCGAGACAGCCTGCCCTGAGTATTGCAGAGCTCCTCGAGCCTCTGTTACTTTTTGACAGCCCTGGTGCATTTACAAAGAACAAGAACAACTAGATGAGTCTGCTACTGTCACCCAAACCTTTTTTTTTTCCTTCCATGTTTAATTGCTGTCTATGTCAGGTTGCAAAATAAAGTTTGATGCAGCACTCTAGAATACATAGATTTTCTTACTCCATTCGTATAGGTGGTGATAGGCACTTGGATAGCCTTCTTCTGGGCTAGTTTTGTTCATATGCAAGGTAAAAAAGAGTTGTATGATCAGCTTATTATGCACAGAGCAAGATAGATGATGAAACTTGAGAAGTTTTTCAGCCTCTTAGTAAGAATCTTGAAACACATGGGAAAGATAGACCTTAATTTGATGAATCATCGAAAGTAAGCATTCAAATGAATCTTCCTGGTTTATTGCATTTTGGTTTTATATGAAATGATAGTCATAGTCTGTATGTCTGAGCATCTGACAGATATTGTCGATATTGTTTAGTATAAATATTTCTTAATTTCATAATTGGATGGTATTGTTGAACCAAATTACAATCAACATAACTGTCAAAATTAGGAAACTCAAAAAAAAAAAAAATTGTTTGATGATAAAAGCATTCAAACGTCAATGCTATCTTCTCAGCCATTTTTTTTATTTGACCACTAATAATATTTTAATAATTAATTTTCATATTTCAAAATTAAATTTATTTTCCATATACATTTTCTACGAAATTAATAATAATAATAATAAAAACTCAATCCAATTCTTCTCAATAACTTATCACTAGTACTAGTTATATGATCTTTGTTCTGCAATGGGTCAAATATTTTTATTTTATTTTTATATAAAAATCTAAGTTCAAATAAATTTTTTTATGCATATATATAATCAAATAAATTGAGCACTATATATGCAAATAAATAAATAAAAAGTTATTAATGATATCTAAAAAATAAAACTTGAAAAATCAAATATAAGTATATGTCAAGATATTTAATCTTAAAAGATAAGATATTTGTCTGATTGTATTTATCAAATTTATTTATTAAAATAATTCTTTTATTTAAGCAAATAATAATAGAAATAGAGATACAAATTAAATTAATTAAATGAAGTTAAAGGGGTGGAAAAACATCTAAAGTTTATCCATACAAAAGATTAAAAAATATTATAGATGAATAAGAAAGATTTTTCAACTTTAAATACATAACTAAAAAAATAATCATCATTTAAAAAAGTCTCTTCAAACAAAATAAAAAAAATACTAATTTAAATATAAATTAAAACAATTTAGAGAAAATACCATAAAAAATCATTAATTTTATAATAATAATAATAATAATAATAAAAAAAAAAAAAAAAAGAGCAAAGGCCAGGAGTTGTTGGTCCTTGCAAGTTAGGTCAGCTTGTTTAGCTTTTTTTTAGGCCCATGTGATTGAGCCTTTAAATTTTTTTATTTGCAGAAAACAGATGACATGTTATTCATCCCAAATCTTCTTGAAAAAAATAAATCAAATAGCGCATAATCTAATTTGCCCAGATTATGTGTGTTGTGGTGGCTAAAAAATCAAGATTTAAGTTGTTTTTACCCAAAAAATCATTTTCAACCTATTTTTAACCTAAAATACTATAAAAGCCGAGATAAACTTATCTATGGCCTCAAAAAATTTAAAAAACTACCATAAAAACCAAAAACCAACCCAAATTCAAAAATTAACCTAAGCTCAAATCTTTTTTTTTTCCACGAATCTTAAAGGTAAAAAACACAAAATAAGAACTTCCATTATCAAATGCAACTATCTAATACAAATATCGTTTATTTTGATGGTTTAAATTGGTGTCAATAACACTTTTCTCTCTCTCCCACCAAAATCCAACAACTTTTCTTTCTCTTCTTTCAATTAGGAACTAGAAAAATAAAATTAAATTGAAAAAATATTAAGTTATTGAAATTATATAATTTAGGTGATTTTTAAAGTTCAATGATTAAATTGTATCTTTTAATAAATTTATGACATACTATCTATGTTTAGTTTTTTTTTTTTTTAGCTTTTTTTTAATACCATTTTTTCATAAAAAATTAAAATTAATTGCTTTTCTATGAGAACTAAATCATTAAAAATAAAATTTGAGGATAAAATTCAAAAATATATAAAATTTTACACAACTTATTTACAGAAAATGTTTGAGAATATGAGTAGGAGAGCTTTACACAATTAGAAAACTCATGCCTTTCACAGTAATACTTAATACTCAGTAATTTTTTTAAAAATCCAAGGTTACAACATGATCGAATCAAGAATTCATATTATATTCTTGTTCTTGATCATCGCATATGCATCACAATCGTATCCATATCTCTACACACCTCATATGTCCCTTTCTATATTTTATCACCGCCTACTGCTAAAATGCGCTTTGAGGTACACAATACACCCCTTATTTCGCGCTAAAAAAAGGCCACCCGACTGAAATCGTATAGTGAACAAACGGGAGCTTCACCCGTGCGCATTGTCCCCCCGTGTCACGTTAACACACCGACACATTAAGATGCTACCTTGCGCCGGGATGAGAAAATGCCTCTTAACCTATACAAACCTCCTAGACCCCTTCCCTCCCCTTCTCTCTTTCTCCTCCTCTCCAGTTTGGTGGTTTTGATAAGGGCAAGATCGAAGAAAATCTCTTGCTTTTAACAAGGTTCTGTTTTTTTAACTTACATTTATCTTACCTTTGCTTGTTTTTCCAAGTTAATGTAGCTTAATCACTACCCAACACAAAACCCATTTAACGATTTCACCAAGTTAGAATCTTTGGACTAGGGTTTTCAAATGGGCTCTTTAGCTTGAATGACAATGAAAGTTACAAACTTGAGCATGATATGGTGTGGTCGTGGTGATTTTGATGTGCTGTTGTAATCGGTGTTAATGTGAAAATTTATTGAAATGGGTAATGTGGAAATACCCAAATGGCTAAAAGGGTTGCCTTTGGCACCCGAGTTTAGGCCAACTGATACTGAATTTGCAGACCCAGTTGCATATATATCGAAAATTGAGAAGGAAGCTAGTGCTTTTGGGATTTGTAAGATCATACCCCCATTGCCTAAGCCTTCGAAAAGATATGTTTTTAGTAACTTGAATAGGTCGCTTTCTAAGTGTCCAGAGTTGGGTGATGATGTGGACTTGTCGAATGTTTGTTCCTCGTCAAACGGTGGTTTAAGGGATGGTGGTAATGATGGGGAGAATAGGGCGGTGTTTACAACTAGACAGCAGGAGTTAGGGCAGAGTGTGAAGAAAGCAAAAGGGATGGTTAAGGAGAATCTGCAATCAGGTGTTCATAAGCAAGTGTGGCAAAGTGGGGAGGCTTACACATTGGAACAGTTTGAGTCAAAGTCTAAGGCTTTTGCAAGGAGTTTGTTAGGTATGCTTAAGGAGGTTAATCCATTGGTTATCGAGGCATTGTTTTGGAAGGCAGCTTCTGAGAAGCCTATCTACGTGGAATATGCAAATGATGTGCCTGGTTCGGGTTTTGGGGAACCAGAAAGCCACTCTAGGTACTTTCGTAGACGGAGGAGGAAGAGGGCATCATATCAGTCTTATCGCAGGAGTAGAGAAAGCCCTGTTTGCAGTACAAATGATATGGATGATGTAAAGAATTCCCATAATGATGAGGTTAAAGGTGTTTCCATTAAGAATGTGCCAAGCTTGTGTTTGGAGACGACACCCAGGTCATCTATGGCATCTTTGACTTCATTCGCAGAGGATAATCTGAGGTCTTCTAAGCAAAAAAGTGTAACTGCAACTAACGATATGGAAGGTACTGCAGGTTGGAAACTTTCAAATAGCCCTTGGAATCTGCAGGTGATTGCGCGCTCACCTGGCTCTCTTACACGATTCATGCCAGATGATATCCCAGGTGTTACTTCACCTATGGTCTACATTGGTATGTTGTTTAGTTGGTTTGCTTGGCATGTTGAGGATCATGAACTTCACAGCATGAATTTTCTACATACCGGTTCTCCAAAGACTTGGTATGCTGTCCCTGGAGATTATGTATTTTCTTTTGAGGAAGTTATACGCACTGAGGCTTATGGTGGCAATATTGATCGCTTAGGTATGTTTTAATTTCTGACATTTTATTTAGCATGATTGATCCTATTTCTCTGTCATGCCTTCCTCGAGATTATGTATTTGCTTATGAAGAGGTCCTCCTTCATGTGCTTTTTGTTTATTTGATCTCTCTTTCTGCTTGGCCATTTTATTGCCAAAACTGTAGCAAAGAAATGGACTTGTAGAACTTTTTGTTGTGTCTGAGATATATCTTGTCAATGATTAAGTCTTGCTATTTTGCAATCAGAGGTATTTCCTTGTTACAAAATTCCCCTATCTGTTAGCTCATCATTCTCTCAAATTTCCACCTATTGTTTTCTAGGTCCAATGTAGCTTCTCCAATGGGTACTGTGCTTCCTGATTTCCTATTTTAATGCTACACAAATGATGACCCTTAATTCATGGTTTTGGACTTCTTAGCAATGGAAATTAATCTTACCCAAAAAGAAGTATGCAACTTAAGTTCAATTCAAGTTGCTCATGCCAAATTGGACCTGCCAGGCCTGTTGAAGGCCAACTGTCTAAATGTGTACCAGAATTGATGATAAACGAGGCCTAAATCAGGTTGCAAAGAATTCTCATGGTTAATGGATTTGTATTTTGCATCTTTTTATTATTATTATTGTTGTTGTTTTTTAGATTTATACAACCCAAAGCTGGATTATTTGTATTTTCTCAAATTGTGTCTAGTTCGAAACTATTTCAAAAGACATATTTGTTAGTCTTGCAACTTGTATCTACTCTATTTTAATGAAATGGTCTGTTTGAATCTGGAATTGTTGGACATTTTTTTCTTATTGGTGTTTTTGTAACTTCATTCTGCTTACACAATAATTTCTTTTGCTAGCTGCCCTGAGTCTGTTGGGTGAGAAGACAACTCTTCTGTCTCCTAAAGCAATAATTTCCTCAGGCATTCCTTGTTGTAGGTAGGTCATTCTTCTTTCCCTTTTGTCTTTTCTTTTCCATTTTTCCCTTTTATTTTCACTTGTAGCTTTGGTCCCTCATGGCCCGGATGTTTACAGAAATGGATGGGTCTTTTTCATGAAAAGTCAGATTTAGAGGTGGTCTTGATTATTGAATTGGGGGTTATGCTGACTGTAACTGTTGAAATTCTGATCAATCTGATTCTGGTCTTTGCTGTAGGTTAGTACAGAATCCTGGTGAATTTGTTGTGACTTTTCCAAGGGCCTACCATGTAGGATTCAGCCACGGTAGGCTTTACTGTTGCATTTCTTGCAGAACTTATGAAGGACATAATTGCTATTAGTCTGATGAACAACCTCGTTTACTTAACATCCCCCCCCCCAAAAAAAGAAAAAAAGAAAAAAAAAGCACGCACACACACACACAACAAAATTAAATACATATTTTTTCTTGTTTCTCGTAGGCAGTATGCTATTTCATTGACTTGGATGAAATATTGCTTTACCTTGCCTTAACTGTGGATCTTGATAGGTTTTAACTGTGGGGAAGCTGCAAATTTTGGAACTCCACAATGGCTTAAAGTAGCCAAGGAAGCTGCGGTCCGTAGAGCTGCCATGAACTATCTTCCCATGCTTTCACATCAGCAGCTTCTATACCTGTTGACCATGTCTTTTGTTTCAAGGTAAGTGGACTATTGCGTATTGACTGTAGCTGTCCTGTATGTTGTAGTTTATGAAACTTTCTCTATGAAAATTGTTTGCCCACTCTGATGAAAGCTTTTGGCCTGATGGAGCATAGATAAAATGCTTTGTAGGTGAAAATCGACAATGAATGTTCTAGTTTTTCAAATTACTTTTGTGGCATGTCCTGTTATGGTGATCAATAGAAAACTTTGAGATCTGTGATGGATTGTTTTAATCCGTCCCATACTGTATTTCATGTTTGCATGGTTCATTTCAACTAGTTTTATATATATATACGTTTTGATTTCTATTTGAAATCATTTGTTTTTTCACTAGATGTTCAGGGGAACTTGCTTTTCTTTTGATCCTTTGACATGATTTTAAAATTACATGTGAACAACTTTTGTAATATTGAAATATATCTGGCTAGATTCTGTGGAGCTTTTGAGCCCCATCACCACACAAATATTTTTCTGTTTTGTAGTACTTTATATTCTTATGTTTGAATAGTTTGTGTGATCATCTTCTATTTTTTATTTCATTTTTAAAGTTATTATTGGTATGCTTCATTGATTATTGTTGTGGATTTATTTTGATGCCAGGGTGCCGAGATCCTTACTACCAGGTGCTCGGAGTTCTCGTCTTAGAGATCGTCTTAGAGAAGAAAGAGAGTTGTCAGTAAAGGAGGCTTTTCTAGAAGACATGTTAAAAGAAAATGACATTTTATCTGCTTTTCTTGAGAAAAACTCCACTTGTCATGCGGTGATATGGAACCCTGATTTGCTTCCTTGTGCAAGTAAAGAGTCTCACTTATTCAACATAACTTCTACTATTACTACCACACCAAAACAAAATGCTTCCCATACTAATTTAGATGTAAATAGGAATTGCAATGAGAATGACCTGTTTAAGGAGATGAGCTTGTATATGGAAACTCTCGATGATTTATATATGGAAGAAGATGATTTGTCATGTGATTTTCAAGTTGATTCGGGGACATTAGCATGTGTGGCTTGTGGAATCCTGGGTTTTCCTTTTATGTCAGTGTTGCAACCACATGAGAAAGCATCAATAGAATTGATGCCTGGCGAAGAGCCAAGAGTTGCAAGAAATGATAATGTTCAGCCCTCTTTAGACTCTGATAGCACCGGCAAAGGCTCTGTTTCAGGTATCAAATTTATGTACTTTAGTTTACTTTATATTTTTGTATTGTTAACTCCCTTACTCTTGTTATTTTTCCTTTTTTCACATTTGATAATGACTTCTTTCTTGATCCGGTATAGAGCATGATCTTCCCCTGTATAGGAAAATTTAATTAATATAGGAAGGCACTGGGTTGAGGATGTACAAAAGATTGTCTATGCATGATTCAGAGCGTTTTGGAATATTTACCCAGTTTCCAATGCATGCCACCATTATTGTTATGGGAGATCATATAATTCCTATGTTCTTTTACATTTTTATGAATCAATACTTAGAACTCTATATTCCATGTGCTTCACCTATCACCTTCCTGCATTTCAGATGGAGAAAATCTGAGCAGTATCAGATGAATTCTAACATAGTGCTGTGTGGTTTATCCTGGCACATCTAGTTGCAGTCAATTTATTCTTTCCTTTTTTGTGCATGTCTTTTTTTTTTCTTTCTTTTTATCATGTAATGCACATGTCCAATTTCATATAGTGTTAAACCATAAAAGTTCAACCAGGAGACATGTGTAAGTAGTTTTAGCTCCTCTATATGCAGTCCATGGTACCATCCTATTTCTTGGTATGACTGTGAATCAGCTAATTGTGTGAGATGTCCTACTGCACTGAAATGTTGTGCAAATGGTTATTCTCAATACTGCCCTTCACTTTTGTTGTGTAGTATTCATGGAAATGCACAAGTGACCAACATTTGATTGCCATTTGGTAAAATATTTGTGGGATGCTTATAGTTTGTGTGATTTTTTAATGGCTGCTATATCTCAAGTTTATAGAAGATAGCAGTGGCCTAAAATGATGCATATGATTCCTCATTAGAGTAAATTGAAACATCAAATCTTATCATAGTAAATTTAACATTTTGTTCTGCTGGGCCTCTTCAGGTGCTAAAGTTAATCAGTTTGTCCATTTTTCTTGGCTCTGCAGATGATCATGGTCCTGTCAAAGATTATTCTGTGCCTCTGAAGGATCTTCCAATGCCCACAGGGTGGAACACTTCTCATAAGTTTTCGAGACCTCGTATTTTCTGCCTGGAGCATGGTGCCCAAATTGAGGAGCTGTTACAGTCTAAAGGTGGAGCTAACTTGCTTATCATTTGCCATTCAGGTGAGATGGTCTCTCAGTTTTTCTGTAGTTACTTGGTAAAATGAGATTTAACGTATGCACATGCATGGCGTGCTATCCTGTTTAGTCTCTTTGATATTGGGTGTCTGTTTGTCAAATTGGTCAATAATTATTTTTGCAAATTTTATATGTAGACTATCAAAAAATAAAAGCACATGCTTATGCCATCGCTGAGGAAATTGAGAGTTCTTTCAATTATAATGAGGTTCCTTTAGAAGCTGCATCGAAAGAAGATCTGAACTTGATAAATCTTGCAATTGATGATGAAGATCATCATGAATGTGGAGAAGACTGGACATCAAAACTGGGTATCAACTTACGGTATTGTGTAAAGATCAGAAAGAACTCTCCATCTAAGAAAGTCCAACATGCATTGGCATTGGGAGGATTATTCTCTGACAGAAGTCTCACAGATTCCTCAAACATCAAATGGCAATCTAGAAGATCTCGGTCAAGAATAAAGTTAAACCAGCCTTTCCATCGTAAACCATGCAAGATTATTGAACCAGACAAAGATGAAATGTCGGGGAATAAGTCAGATGGTCTCACTGTCAAAAAAGAGGAAAAACTTGTTCAGTACACTAGAAGGAAGTACAAGGTAAAAATAGATTATTCAACAAATGGGCTTGAAGGATGCTCTAGAAGGTGCTTTGCAGAAGAGGTTTCAGGAGCTAGTGGTGATGATCCTGATAAATATACTGAACAAACAACTGTAATTTACCCTTGCAATATTGGGATTACCAGAAGTGGTTCTGCAGGATTTGGTTTTTCTCCCATTGAAGATCCTGAAATGCTGCATGAAGTCAAGGTGCTTGAAGCAGCTGGTGGCTTGACCTTGAATTCTGCTCCATCACAAGATGCATGTTCAGTTCTCACTGCTACTGTTGCTGTCAAAAGTGTTGGGGGTCAGATTGAGGATCAACTGCTGAAGGAATCAAAAAATGCGAGAAATATTTGTAATGTAAAAGCCAGTGGTACTTCTGAGATAGAGCATCAGACAAATGCCTCTGGAGGAACCAGTGAAAAACAGGATTTTTACGCCACAAAATGCTGTAGTCCATTCATCACTGTAGGTAATGAAAGATTTGAAATGCAGAGAGAGGATCAAGTTTTGAGAAATGTCAACATGGGTGAGACTTGTAATATGGTTTCTGAAGGGCAACAGAGGGTCCTGGATGACGGCGATGCTTCAGTAGACAAGGTTTCTGATCTTGCTAACGTAGCTAGTTTACATGTTTCTCTCCCCCCCATCGGACTAAAGGCGGATGTAGTTGTGGAGAATTCTTTCGTTAACAATGAGGTATCTCCTCCTGTGACTTTGGATGATGAAGTGAAAAAAGAACTGGTGACTAAAAACAGAACTAATGGTGACCAATGCTCTTCAAGTGATGACACATTGATGAATCAGCCTACTACCTCACTGGATGAAAGATGTGGTCATGAGCAAGAGACCCATGCTGTACAAAATAAGACGCTGAAAGAAGCTGAAATAAAAAATGGGAGTAATGATGAAATCGTTCTGAGTAATGTTATTAGTGTGACTAATCTTGTGCCTATAGATGAAAGTTCTGAATTTCATAGAGAGCTGCATGCCACAGTCAACTTGTGCAATGGCATGGCTTTTGAAAATGGCAAGCAGCCGGTGTTTCAGACCACAAATGATTCTAACAAGGAACTTATCTCATGTTCTGTTGCACAAATGGAAATAAATTCATCTACTGCTTCATCAGAATTCTCTAAATTTCACAGGCAGGCCTCTGCTGAAAATGATTTGTGCTGTGGCTCAACTTTGGACACCATTGTGCCACCAGAAATTCCAACTACAGACATACGCACTGTGGAGGAACTTGCCTCTAATTCTGCAACCATAAATCAAGAACTTTCTGAAGCTGCAAAAGAGATTTGTGCTATTCAAGACTCGTATGCTTGCATGGATTTAGAACCTGAAGTAGAGAAGGAAATTCATTCCAGTGATGGGGTGACTAGAGACAGTGAGGTGCAGCAAATACACCAGGGCACAAGTTTGATTAATGAGGACATACATGTTTCTGCTCGTGTTATTCTGGTAAATCAGCCGCCGACTCCTTCCCCGGTTATAAAATGTTCCAACATTGATGACAAATCATGTGTTGGAGAAAGCATGGTAACGTGCTACAAATTTTGTTCATCTCAGGAGATTGAGAGCATCGAGTCTGCTGTTGAAGACTCTAGACCAACTGCTGGAAAGGGAAGAAAAAGAAAGGGTGAAGTGGAGCAGCTAACAGAAAACAAGTTCGATAGCAATGGCTTTATTAGGAGTCCATGCGAAGGATTGAGACCGAGGGCTGGGAAAGATGGGAAATCAGCTGAGGAGAATCCAATACCAAAGAGGTTAAAGAAACCTTCTAATGTTTCAGTGCCTCGCTCAAAAAGGAAAGAAATCACACAAAGATCTTACAAGTGTGACCAAGAAGGTTGCCGCATGAGTTTTGAGACAAAAGCAGAGTTACAGTTGCACAAGGGCAATCGATGCACATATGATGGATGTGGTAAGAAGTTTAGTTCCCACAAATATGCAATTGTTCATCAACGTGTTCATGAAGATGATAGACCCCTCAAGTGTCCATGGAAGGGTTGCACCATGTCATTCAAGTGGGCATGGGCTAGGATTGAGCATATACGGGTGCACACTGGTGAGAAGCCATACCAGTGCAAGGTCGATGGCTGTGGCCTTTCTTTCAGGTTTGTATCAGACTTTAGTCGGCATAGGAGGAAAACAGGACACTATTTGAACACACCTCACTGAAGATTTGTTTTGTAATCAGGCTGTCTCTGTACCATATGGAAATGAGATTGAATTGAGGCCAAAGCGGCCTGCAAAGTCGTATAAAAGCTTGAATGTTGTAGGTTAGGGTTAGACTGATCCTTTTGTAGCGGGGGCATACATTCTTCAATTATTTGAATTCAGTGATAGTTGAAAACCCCATTTCCTGTTCCTAAACCTATGCATCTGGATCTTTCGATACCTATTTCTTTTGAATAGGACTGATGACCACAAGGGCAACGTGCATACATAATTAGCTTTAGAGGAAACTCTTTTAGAGATGTTAAGCTACGAAACATGTTGCGGCCTCTCTTGTTGGTCTCTTGGTAGGTTTCCTAGAAGCCTTGTAATCATGGAACTAATAAACAAATCTTAATCTCCTACTCTCCCATGACATTTCATGGTATGTATTCATGGATGTGACTGTTCACTTGTTCTGACTTGTGTTATTGAGCGTTGATATCATCACAAGCAGCAAATTTCTCATGCTTGACAAGGGTATAAACATTGATATTGGTGCTGGCCTAGTACACACACCAGGCCTCTACAAATTCTTGGATCAAAATTGAGGTTATCAGGACCATGCACAATACATAATGTCAGTGTTTTTTTTAACTGATTTTAAGGATCATATTCGATTCACCCAAATGTTATTGGACATGTTTCCTGTTCTCATGCACTAAAGACTAAGTTTCATTTGCTCTGGTTTTACGTTTTAGACACATCATCTATGATGCAATAACAAAAAGTTAATCCACATACATGCTGTTTATCAACCGTTGCAGTTTTAGTATTTTCTTAAAGCATTTTCTTTAATATTTTTTAAATAGTGCCAATAAAATAAAAAAGAGAGAGTTAAGATCGTCAAAATCACGTTAAAATCATTAAATTATTTTTAAGTGATTTTCGTGGTTACCAAACAAATACTTACTAGTGACTGGATGGGCCAAACTTGAAGCAGAACACGGGCCATTTTTCCTTGTGCGAAATAACTTCAGAGGAAAAATCCGACAGAAGTTTTCTTGACAAAATCACCCTCCCTGTCCCATAAAATGCCCATAAAGTCCCCTTAAAACACCCTAAAACCTCAAAAATAATACCCCCACCCCACGTAACTCCACAACCCTACCCCAAAGCCCCAACCTTCTCTTTTCTCCTCCAATCGTTCCCCATTTCTCTAGAACCCCCCATTTCCATTTCCACCAAAATGGCCGCCGCAGCCCCGCCCCCACCGCCAACCCCCGCCCCCTCCGCCCCTACAGGCCTCCCAGACTCAGACTCAACACCAGTAGGCCACCCTCTCTTCGCCAGGATCCGCCTAGCAACACCACTAGACATCCCTCACATTCACAAACTCATCCACCAAATGGCCATCTTTGAAAAGTTAACCCACCTTTTCAGTGCCACAGAATCCTCCCTTGCCTCTACCCTCTTCAAGTCTCCACCTTTCCTATCTTTCACCATCTTCCTTCTTGAAGTCTCCTCACACCCTTTTGAAAAAGATTCGAACTTCCACTCTCAAAACTTCACTCCCATTGAAAGAATTTTCAATCTTGATCATTCTTTAATAGACCCAGAAGCTGAGACTTTCAAAAATGGGATCAATGGTGATGTTGTTGTTGCTGGGTTTGTTTTGTTTTTTCCAAATTTCTCAACATTTTTGGGGAAGCCAGGGTTTTATGTGGAGGATTTGTTTGTGAGGGAGTGCTATAGAAGAAAGGGACTAGGGAAGTTGTTGCTTTCTGCTGTGGCTTCACAGGCCGTGAAAATGGGGTATGGGAGAGTGGAATGGGTCGTTCTTGACTGGAATGTTAATGCTATCAAGTTTTACGAGGAAATGGGTGCTAATGTTTTGCCAGAATGGAGGATTTGCCGGCTGACTGGCCCTGCACTTGAGGCTTATCGTGATGCTATTTGAAGTGAGTTTCTTTGTGTTTTCTTGAGGGGTTAAGATTTGTTGGGTTATGTCTTAGAAATGCCTTTGTGGATCTATGTATTTCATGTTTCTGTCTGTAGATCAAAAACAAAGAAAGCAAAAGGGAATTTCAAGTCGTGCTCTTGTTATTTTTATATTTAAGTTCTAGTTTCTAATGAACTCAACATTAAATAAATATTTGGTTTTTCTGTTATTGAACTCAATCTACTTTGATAGGACATTGAAATTTCTGAGAAGGAAATGTGATTGCTTTGTCATTCATGTTATAGATAAAGGGGGAAGAAAGGATTTTAGAAGCTTGTCTCTTTTCAATGTTGGAATAGTGCAAGATGGGGATAAATTAAACATCGAATAAGAATGAACCTAAATAAAATCAAACAGGCTTATTGGAGATGGTCTCTGTTTAGTACAAAAAAATGGTATTTGTATTGCATTGCGTCCGTGATCTGCTGGTTAATTGGGATTTGGGGTTGTGCAGTAATTTCAGGACGAAGGGACATGTCCATCAATCTCTTCGTTCGATTGTGCAGTTCAAGAAATAAAAATGATAAATAGCAAGATTTGATTCTTTTCTCCATGGATGTGCCTAGAACCGTCTCCAGACTGCAGAAAACACAAGGTTTTCTCTCTTTTTTTTTAACAGCTAAAAGAACCATTCCATTAATATTGGGCTGGAAGCCCATGGTTACAAAGGTCCCAAGAGCTGCATCAATCTCTAGAAAGTTTTTTTAGAAAATTTTCAGGAACAATATTTTTTACTAGCCCAGATGAGTTCTGGTTCATAATCACCCCAGAAAGTACGAGAAATTCTTATTATGGGTTCGTTTAATATGTGCCTTTCGAACACACATTTAAGGTTAATTACGTTGTTTTTGGTTGTTGGATCACAAATAGGTAGTGGTGTAAGAACATGTTTAATCCTTGTTAAGGCATGCCCTTGGTGCAAATTCTAGAAAAGTTATATTGTTATTTAGTCATGAACCTCCTGTAAGCTTATTTTCTACAGTAATTAACATCGCCATTAGCATTGAGAGTGGATAGCATCGCCAAGATGGATTCAAATAAAATAAAACATAAAACCTTTTTTTAAAAAAATATCATGAGCATGTGTTGGGGGTGGTGTGGCAACTTTCAATAGTCGAACATTATATTTTATGACAGTGTTCATTGCATCTCGCCGTCGTTTTATGAGGGAGAGGCATGTGTAGCCGTACTTACACAGTGAAGCTTTGATGAAAACACATTGCACTTGTAAAAAATCAGAAAAGTATGATTATTTGTTAATTTTATTATATTTGGTCCTTGTTATTTTTAATTATATTAAACTTGATTTATTTGTTTTTTAATTTTATCATTTGACACTTGATTTTTATATCAAATTTAGTCCATATTTTTTTCTTTAACTCTTCTTAATTGAATTATTTTATAATTTTATTTTTTATATCAATTTCTTGTTTTTTTCAATTCTATTTTTTTTTTGTTTTTGATTCTTTTTTCATTTTTTTTCAACTTTACCACTCATTATTTGATTAATTGAAAATCTGGCTTCATAATTTTTTTGGGTATGATTTTTATGGTTCAATCCAATCTCATGATCCATGTTACGAGTTTAAGAAATTAAACAAGGTTGGATTTAATCCTTTTTTTAATTTCTTTTATAATTTCATCTTTCAACATTATGTTGGTTGATTTGTATTGATTATTTTTTTCACTTTTATTCATATGAATTTATTTTGATTTCATGTCCCAAATCATAGATTCGGTAGTTTATTAAGGTAGACTCAAGTTTTTTTGTTTTTTATTTTGCACCTGTAACACCTAGTTCATTTGATAATTAAACTTCAAAATTTTATTCGATTTGCTTTTCATGGAGTTATCTCGGTCTTACGACTAGATTACAGATTTGGTTTGCTAGCTTGGATAGACTCGAGTTGTTTTTTCTTTTTCTTTTTTAATATTCTTTTTTTAAATTTCGTCATTCGACATTTTATTTGCTAAGAATTGAGATTCATATTTTTTTTTTCATTTTGCTTTCTATGTGATTATTTTATTTTTATTTAATTTTTGCTTTGTTAACAAATAAAATCACGGGAACCTTTTAAGAATATTGAAAATATATATTTTCATGTACACTTTTTTTTGTTTGCATTAAATTATTGTTAGTTTTTTTCACTTTATTTTTATTTGTTGTTGATTTTTTTCGTAATTATATTATTAGATTAACTAAGCTTATTAAACTCAGGTAAATCAATTACCTTAATCTTATATTTTCTTGATTTTTTAAAAACACAAGCATCATCTTAATATTTTTCTATGTTAAAAAAAAAATTAACCCGATACACAATATAATATAAACCATCTATCTAGGTTTCTTTTTTATATGCCAAGCAAAGGAATTTAGACTACACAAGATTTTCTCTTTAACCATAAGAAAAGGACCGATTTCATTAATATTGAGCTTGCCCAAAATGCAAATGCCACAAGGCTTCTTCAACACAAAAAGATTGTTGCTCAATATTTTTCCCACCTCAATTAATAATGAAGGCAGCCTACCTAGATCCCCAAAAGGGAAGAGGATATATTTATTTATTTCTGTTTTTTCTTTCGAAAATATTTTTCATTATTAATATTAGCATTATTTATATCTTGATTCCAAAAGGAGAGAAAAAAAAAAAACTCTAGTAATTAGCATCACCATAAGCGTCAAGAGCATCGCCAGTCAACCTACAAACCCGCCACTCAGTCAAAACCTTAGCGCCCATCTCCTCATAAAACTTGATAGCATTCACATTCCACTCCAGAACTGACCACTCCACTCTCTTAAACCCCATCTTCACCGCCTGTTCCGCCACCGCGGACAACAACATCTTCCCAAAACCTTTCCTTCTATAACACTCCCTAACCAACAGATCCTCCACGTGAAACCCTGGTTTCCCTGCAAATGTAGTGTAACTTGGCACAAACAATACGAACCCTGCCACAGTAACATTATCATCACCATCTTCATTAGCAACACTACTCTTAAATGTTTCGGCCTCGGGATCAGCAGCTACAAGATCAACAGGGACGGTGCGTTCAATGGGAAGGAAAGCTGGAGAGAGAATATTTTTGAAGGGGTTGGAGGAGACCTCAAGGATAAAGACGGTGAAGGATTGGAAAGGAGGTGAGTTAAAGAGAGTGGAGGCAAGGGAGGATTCAGTTGCAGTGAAGAGATGAGTGTCATTTTGAAAGACAGCCATTTGATAAATGAGCTTGTGGATGTGAGGGACATCAGCGGGTGTTGCTAGGCGAATTCGAGTGTAGAGTTGGTGTTGACCCACTAGGGTGGTGGCCCTGGTGGGGGTGGCGATGGAGGCCAGAGCTGCTGCTGGTGGTGGTGATATAGTGGAAGCCATTTATGGACAAGAAATGAGGTTCTAGAGAAGTGAATGGATTGCTCAAAGAAAATGAGGAGTGAATTGTGGGAAGGCAAGGGGTTGCAGGGGGTTTTATAGAGAATTCCAAACAAGATATCGTTCTTTTGTTTTTTTTTTTTCTCTTTCTTTCTTTGATTTCTCATGAAAGACAAGCTCTCTTCTCACTTTCAATGTTTCTATCTTTGTCGTGTATATATGTTTTCCTTGCTACTTCATTGTTCAACTTAAGAATATTTATGGTATCTTCGTGACTCTTGACAATGTGATAATGCATTCAAAGATGGCTCTATGAAAAATGTATTAATTATATATTGTTTTATGGCGTAGAGGAAAGCTTCATTGGTGGAAATAAATTACTTTCTTGTAAAGTTGGCATAATCCTTTTGTTCAATTTTCTGAAGAAGCAAAACCCATTCCTAACACCATTAATCCACCACACTGTTAGGCATTCGTGTCAGTTTTATCCATCTCTTATTATAATTTATTTTTTCTTTTCTTCCGAGAGTCATGATGAATAATGAACATGCTTCTAATGAGCTAGCTACGAGCAAACTTGCATCTCAATTATCATCCACTTAAAAACTAGAAGACGACACGAATTAAGTGTATCTAGCTAGGAGTATATCCTCCTGTCTTTTTCTTTCCTCATCGTTTTTTCGCATAAGGTCCAGGTTATGAGCCTAATTAAGTGACACGCAACTAATGACATCAAGAAAATGGTGTGGGTCAAGGGATAAAATTAACTTCGTAGGGCTACAGAAATAAAGAACATTGAATATATATATATCTAAGCTTTAATTAAGCCATGTCCAAGTTCAGTGTGTGTGCTCATTGCATCTGATTAAAACCACGCACCCCCTCTGCATTCAAATCTTTGAGCAACTCTAGATGCCATAAATATAAATAATCTTGAAGTGTGATCTCTGGAGGAAATGTTAATCAAGATTCTTATTTTAGAACCGTCTACGTCCCTGAGTAATTATCATTAATTTCCATAACATGGGATGTATAGTTTTCTGAGTTCGCCATGCCTGGCGAAGAAGGCCCTTTAATGATCATTAATTAAGGCAAATAAATGATGATCCACTGAGGAAATGTATACCTGGCCTATTATAACATAATTTGCCAAAAAGAATTGCAGAAGTGAACTCGTTGACGAATGTAAATGGAAAATGAACCTCCTGGTAAAGCTTAAATGAAGAGATCGCATATTACCTTGTGCAGACCCAAAGGACTATATATTGTTTTTGTTAAAAAGAAGAAGAAGAAGCAGAAAAGAGGAATTAATATTCTGAATTCCATGCAACCGATCTTTTCTGCACTGGACAAGACCAGCTATTAAAAGGAGCAATTAATTAAATGTTCAAAAAATTAAAACATGGAGTATTTGCAACATTTGCAGGGTGTTTCTTCTTAATTTATCGTTCTTCTGATCCAGACATGTCTTCTAGAAGTACTCTGTAACATCCATATCACTATTGTTAGGTCAGGGATGAAGTCACTCACTATCATGAATGTATTAAGTACTAAATTAAGCAGTGAACAATGGCGGCTAGCCTTGATTTAATGACCATTGGTCTGTTTCTTATTATAAATACATGGAGGGTTTGCCAAAATGTATATTATAAGACACGTACTAAGAGTTGATTAATTATCCCTAAGCTAATGTCATTTTAAAATTTCATATACCCTGCTAACCTTTCCCACATGGGATCCTGAGTTCAGAGATCATTGACGTGATCTTTAAAATGGAAAGCCAATTTAACTAGTGAAGATCTTTAAAATTAAAAAATTAATTTTTTAAAAAAAACTTTCAAAACACAAATATAAACCAGCCATGTAAAACCACGGGAGAGGTTAGTGCACGCGGAATCTCGGCACACCAAGCGCAAAGGCAGAGCAAACACCTCTTTTCTCGTAAATGAATATTCGATGCCCACATTCTCTATCGATAGCTCAACAAACACCACTATTTTTGTATAGAACATTATATTATGAAGTTTTAGGGATTATTTAATTAAGTAAATGATTGGAATTCAAGGTAGAGAACCAAAAATTAACGATACTCTCGAGGGATGAATCATCGAATGGACCCATCCAAGACTTCTTATATGGCTAAGATTTATTTTGGCCCTTCTACAATAAGATGAAATCCTTTATTGGGCCAAATTAATTTCTTGAGTTTTAATTAAAAGTGATCACGGGCCATTTATCCAATTTATTTTGCAATAAAATGGCCTGATGAATTCCAGATGTTATTAGATAATGGGCCAAATTAATTTCTTGAGTGTTGGTTTGGCCCAAATAAAGTCTCGGGACCTGACTTGGTAATGTATACAAAATAGAAGGATGGCAGTATACTTTGTCTCATACCATCTTCCTCCAGCACAACCTGAACACCGCAGACCGGAAAGCTTCTCTGTTTCGTCCGAGTTATAAGATAACTCGGACAAGGACCTAACTGGAAATCCCCCAAAACAACCGACAATCCCAGGTTTCTTGAGATTTACAAACTTATCTTGGCAATCAAAAACCAGAACTTGACAGTTCTACCGAACTGTTTCAATCATTTATGTCCCTTCCATTTCTTTCCTCATGTGCAAATCAAAAAAGAGCACCAACATCATCAATTCTACAACTACCTCAAGATCCATGGCTTCCGAATCCTCAAAATCAACACTACCACCATCATCTTCATCCTCAAGTTCATCTACTAACAAATACCCATCAACATCTACTAACAAATACCCATCAACAAATTACTCTCCAAACTACCCATCAACATCAAAGTCTTGGTCCTTTTCAAGCAAAACATCTCTTTCTAACCTTAAAGATTCATTACCAGAAAACCCTCACATTTATGATTTCTCTGAAATCAGCAAAGCTACAAGCAACTTTTTACAAAAACCCTATTCGTCTTCCTCTTCATCAGTCTCTTGGAGATGCTCACTTCGTGGAAAAGAATTGATTCTTTTTCAACGCAAGTTGCGCCGTCAGATTGAATCACCTGAGCTTCAACAGAGGTTATTGACCATTTGCAGGAGTCATCACAGTAGCGTGATCAAGCTTCTTGGTGCTACCACTTCAGGGAATTATATCTATCTTGCTTATGAGTATGTTCATGGTGCAAATTTAGCTACTTGTCTTAGGAATCCACAGAACCCCAGTTACACAGTTTTATCATCTTGGTTATCTCGTATGCAGATTGCTACTGATATAGCTAATGGTCTTGATTATATTCACCACTGTTCAGGTTTGAATTCAGAATTTGTGCATAATCATATAAAAAGTTTAAGTATTTTAGTTACTGAAGATTCTTTAAATGCCAAGATTTGTCATTTTGGGACTGCTGAATTGTGTGGAGAGGTAGTGGGGAAGGAAGGGTCTTCCTCGAAAAATTTTGGGAGGTCGAATAGTAAGGTAATGAAAATTGAGGGAACAAGAGGCTATATGGCGCCTGAGTTTCAGGCAAGTGGACTTCCGACACAGAAATGTGACGTGTATGCATTCGGGGTGGTGATTTTGGAGTTGGTGTCTGGGGAGGAGGCGTTGAGGTATGTGTTTGATGAGGGAGGTGGAGGTTATAAGAGAATTAGTGTTATTGAGAGGGCAAGGGAAGTGATGGCTGTTGGTGGGGGTGAATTGAGGAAGTGGGTTGATAAGAGGATGAAGGATTCGTATCCAGTTGAAGTTGCAGAGAAGATGTTGTTGTTGGGATTGGAATGTGTGGATGATGATCCAGAGAAGCGGCCGGATATGGAGCTGGTTGATGGTAGAGTGTCTAGATTGTATTTGGAGTCGAAGAATTGGGCTGAAAAGATTGGTTTGCCTACTGATTTCTCAGTCTCAATGGCGCCTCGTTAAGAGTGGTTAATGAGAAATGATACATCATTTGATGATTTTTGTTGTCGATTGTGCTTGTGCATACAGGATTTGAGTTTTTTTTTTTATCTGGACTCCTGATTTTATAGTCATTCTTTCTGGAGAAACTAATAAAATTTATTCATTTTTGTATACATGATGATAATATAAACAAGCGAGATTTCTGCATTAACATGCTTTATTTTGTTTTTTATTTTCTCTGTCATTACAATATCTTTACTAAATTCTTCCTTCAATGAATGCAGCAGGCTAAAAATGTCATCTTGAGCTCGAAAAACATGTTTGTTTGTTGCTTTCGATACATATTAACTTCAATGCTACTGGAAAATCAACTTTGTTTTCTGTTTAGGCTTTAGAAGATTGTTGCATTACAGATTCTGGAAATCCGAAGGCGTAAAAGGTTTGCTTTGAAACGAGATGTTGCTAAATATTTATTTTCCCATTTGCACGATAATCTTGCTATGAAAAGATCGAAGCAGCAGTAATAAGGGCAGCATTGAGTATCAGTATCGGTTGGACTTTTCTTGGGTGCACAGTTAGGCTTTGGCTAACTTCCATGAAATTACCATTCATTTGATCTGAGCTGAGCAGAGCAGCATCATGATGTTCATGTTGAGAGAAACTAAATGCTTCTCCCTCTACAAAGAAGCTAAAAAATGCAGCCTTCACAAGGAACGTTATGCTTAATCCTATGATGTATGAGACTTGTGAGTGAGTCTACTGTGGATTAATCCACACATCTATTGATTGTAAAAGTTTGTCATATTTTTTTCCAGTTCCAGGTGATGTATGAGGGATGTTGATTTGGCATAATTTTACTCTGCCTTCTATGTGAAGTGATGTTGCCCTGCTCTTCGCTCGAAACAAAAAACCAAAGGCTGTGACTGGTTCTATATGTCTACACTTGACTAGTTGTCTGAAACAAGAAAATTGGCAAGAACACAGACGTTCTAACTTCCAAGGTGGGCGCGTCACTGGGATCAAATGTATCACCCCCCACAAAAGAAAAGGTTAGAAAACCAAAATTGAGTTTTTGCAGTGTATTTGTTTTAGAGGTTGTAGTTGAGTTTTGTATATAAAATTTATAAAAAAATAAAAAAATAAAAAACAAGAAAAATTAGCTTTTATAGTTAAATTTAATGCATAATTAACTGGTATCTAACCTAAATTTTAACCAAATAAGCTAAAATAAATTCACTCGTGTCAGTATTAGAAGACATAGACAAGCTTCAAATTTCAAAGCTACAACTAAGAAAATACAAATATCATAGACAAATCTAGAAAATATAAGTACAACAATAATAAAAAAAATCATCAATATTTATTGCTAAAGGCAAATGAGCCATTCATTATTTTTTAAAGGTATATACAGTATACTTGTCTTGTTAGCTTTGTTTTGTTAAGATTTTTTTGATAGAATAAATTGTATTACAATTAAAGTTTTGGTGTGCTTTGATGACTTTTTTTTAGTTGTTTTTTTCTCCTCTATTCTCTCTTCTTACTACATAATTTTTTTTAATAGTGAGATGTATAAACTAAAATATACTATTTCATCAATTATTTTTTAAATTGTATTATTTTATTAATATTAATATATATATATATATTTTTTTAAAAAAAAAAATAGACGTTTCGGGGGACATCACCAGCATTATATTATGGGAAAAGTTAAATAGCTTGTATATATAAGATGAAATTTAATTTAAAGGATAATTATCGTGGCCAGAGAGGTTCCTCCTTTTTTTATATAGATTTTTTATGTTTGAAGATTAGGATCAATATTTAAGGGATTTCTGAGTTGAAATTTACTTTCGGCTGACTTAAAAATATTACTCGCCATAAATTAATAATAATAATAAAAAAAAAACTGTTAAGTTTTGAGGTTGAATGAAGTCAGCTCCACTGAAAATGGGTCTGATAGTCAAATCCTTAACACTGTATAGAGGGGGTTAGTCAACTTAATCTAATGTGAATGGAATTGTTGATTTGATTTGTTCGCGGTTGTCGGCTGTAGTTAGAGCCTAGAGGACCAGTGACGTGTGGCCATTTTTTAAAATTTAAAATTTTAATACCTAATTAACCAGAATGTATAAACAGTATTTAAAAAAAAATATCCAAACCGTCCTGATTTTCATCACGAATCATCTAGCCCGTAATTATTTGGTTGAGGCCGTAATTATTTGATTACAAAAATCGGGAATAAATTACTTAGTATAATGTGGACAAAGTAGTAAATGGAATTTTAAAAAAATGCTGTATCAGTATTTATTTTATTTTAATTTAATTTAAAATCAGGAATGAATAAGGATAAATAATAAAACATTACGCAAAATTTTAAAGAAAATCTAAGAAAAATTGACTTAATTTTCTGAAATTAAAATCGTGTTTAAAAGAATGATTGTAATTATTTTTTAAAAATATTTTTTATTTAAAAATATATTAAAATAATATTTTTTATTTTTTAAAAATTATTTTTAATATTAGTGTATTAAAATGATTTTAAAATAGAAAATATATATTTAAAGAAAATCTAAGAAAAATTGATTTAATTTTCTGAAATTAAAATCGTGTTTAAAAGAATGATTGTAATTATTTTTTTAAAATATTTTTTATTTAAAAATATATTAAAATAATATTTTTTATTTTTTAAAAATTATTTTTAATATTAGTGTATTAAAATGATTTAAAAATAAAAAATATATATTAATTTAAAATAAAAAATTTTAATTTTTAAAAAATATTTTTAAAATATAAAAATAAATAGATGATAAAAATACATGCAACAAAGGCTTCCAAGCGTGCAACAAAGACGAACCGCATCTTTTCTAACTTCAGCCGAAACCCAAGATGATTTACATGACTAAAAATCAAGTGTGGTTCCTCTATTTTATTTATATTTATTACGTTAAATTGTTTATTTTAAACTATATCAAATTTACTATCAATGCTAATTAAAAGTCATTTAGCTCTCGTAATCATATTTATAAGACCCGATTTCAGCCTATATCAAATTCACTTTCACTACTAATTAAAAGTTACTTAGCCCTCGTGACCATATTTATAAGACCTGGTTTCGACCTAACTATAAGAATTCAATCATGCTTAGTAGGTCAACTAGGTGATTTGGATTAAAAGTGATTAATAATTTTTTTAAAAAAATAATATAATTTCATGGTTTTTTTTAAAAAAAATTAAGTTTACTCAAGTCAATTCATTTTATCCATAGACTCGAACTGTAGTCAGATTTATTCATATATCGGGTCTCATGACATAATAGATTTAAGAACCGGATAGAAAAAAAAAAAAATTGAGAACCGGATAGGAAAAAAAATAGTAGTCATCAACTTTTTTAGATCAAGTTATATGTTACTAGATGAGCCTTTGATCCATTGTTTTTATTAAAACAATATTTTATTATTTATGTTTTTATATTTAATTAACTAGGTTTGAATCAAATTTAACCGTGTTGTTCTTGTTTTAAAAAAGCCATATGAGTTGATTTTAATAAATCAATATATATTTTTTCTTAACTAATAGCCGTATCTAAATTAAGTTCTAGTCTTGGATTTTTTTAAAACAACCCACAACTATATTTATAACTTTGTCTACTTATTTTTACTAGATTGCATGGAGTCCATATGTAATGATATAACTGGATGAAGGATCTCAGATTAATTTAACTTAATTAAATACGTAAAATAGAAGACCCACAAGACTTTTATTCTTCTTATTTCTTCCATTGAAAAAAAAATAAAAAAATGGACCAGGTCCTAACTGACCTTCAAAGAGTGTGTTTGGTATTGCGGTAACTGTTGTGGTTGTAGTTTAAAAAAAGTTGTTTTATAAAAAGTGCTTTTAGTTGAGTTTGGTTTGAGAAAATAGGTGTTTGGTTAAAACTGTGGTTGAAATTAAAGTTGAAGAAAAAATAATTTAATGTGTTTGATTAAGAATGTTTTTAAAATTGAGGTTATAAAATAATTTTAAAAATATATATTAATACTTATGATTTTTAATTTAAATATTATGGATTTAACTATTGCTATTATATCATGAAATAAATCATACTTTATATAAAATATTTTTTATTATTCCATGAAACCATTTATAATTCCATTACGTACGAAATTTATCCAACAAAAACTACAGTTTTCATAATATTTTTAGCATGTAATAAAATTAGATAAAATATTATCAGGTATAAAATTAACTCTAAATTAATTTTTTTAAAATATATTAAAAAACTAACACTAAAAAAAATAACACACAGTAAAATAAAAAAAATAAAAAAACCACGCAGGCAAGCGAACAGTGCAAGAGAATTGCACTGTTCACTATTCTTAAGCGAACAGTGCAATTCTTCAGCACTGCTCACACCAACAGTATATATGGAAATACTGTTCATGTAATTGCACTGTTCATTGAACAGTGCAATTACGTGAACAGTGAAAAAAAAAGCATGAAATAGCTACTTCTCATTTACTGTGTTAGAAACGCAAAATTTAAATAGGGCCCATTAACAATACAGTGTTTTTTTTCTTAACCAAACGGCTGCGGCGGCGTTTTATTACGGACTCAAAAAGGCAAAAACAACAAACAGCCTAAAATTCCTAGATTTCTACAAATCGACGACTTGTCTAAATATCTTGGTTTCTCCTTTCTCATGCCCCCAAAGTAAACAATCAAATTTCTGTTTCAAAGATTTCTTTGCTCTTGCGCAAATCAAAAAAGAACATGAACATAATCAACTATCTTATCCCAAAATCCAAGACATCGAAGTCCTTAAAATCGTCACCGTCACCATCACCGTCACCGTCACCATCACCATCACCAACAGCAACATCATCATCATCACCTGCTTCCTCTTTGATCAACCCATCATCTAACAGCAACCCATCAACAAATGACTCTCCAACCTGTTCAGAAGCATCAAAGTCCCTGTCTTTCTCAAGCAAAACATCTCTTTCCAGCCTCAAAGACTCATTACCAGAAAACCCTCACATTTATGACTTCTCTGAAATCTGTAAAACTACCGGCAACTTTTTAAAGAAACCCTTTTCTTCTTCCTCTTCATCAACCTCTTGGAGATGCTCAATTCGTGGAAAAGAAGTGATTATTTTTCAACGCAAGTTTCGCCGTCATATTGGATTACCTGAGCTTCAAAAGAAGTTACTGACCATTTGCAGGAGTCATCACAGTAGCGTGATCAAGCTTCTTGGTGTTTCCTCTCCAGGGAACTATATCTATCTTGTTTACGAGTATGTTCATGGTGCAAATTTAGCTACTTGTCTTAGGAATCCACAGAACCCCAGTTACACAGTTTTATCATTTTGGTTATCTCGTATGCAGATTGCTACTGATATAGCTCATGGTCTTGATTATATTCACCACTGCTCAGGTTTGAATTCAGAATTTGTGCATGGTCGTATAAAAAGTTCAAGCATTTTAGTTACTGAAGATTCTTTGAATGCCAAAATTTGTCATTTTGGGACTGCTGAATTGTGTGGAGAGATGGTGGGGAATGAAAGTTCTTTGTCGAAAAATTTTGGTAGGTCAGATAGTAGGGAAATGAAATTTGAAGGAACGACAGGATATATGGCGCCGGAGTTTCAGACAAGTGGATTTGTGACTCAGAAATGTGATGTGTATGCCTTCGGGGTGGTGATTTTGGAGTTGGTGTCTGGGGAGGAGGCGTTGCGATATGTGTTTGATAAGGGGGGTGGAGTTTATAAGAGAATTAGTGTGATTGAGACGGCAAGGGAGGTGGTGGCTGCTGGAGAGGGTGAGTTAAGGAAGTGGGTTGACAAGAGGTTTAAGGATTCGTATCCGGTTGAAGTAGCAGAGAAGATGGTGTTGTTGGGATTGGAGTGCGTGGATGATGATCCTGTGAAGCGGCCCCATACGGGGCTAATTGATGTTAGAGTGTCTAAATTGTACTTGAAATCAAAGAAATGGGCTGAAAAGTTTGGTTTGCCCACTGATTTCTCGGTCTCTTTGGCGCCACGATGACAGCAATTAATAAGAAATGATGGATCAATTGGTTCTTTCTAGTTTTGTTGATGATAACTTGTGCAAATAGGATTTGAGAAATCATATTGATAGCGGATCAATTGATGGTTTTTGTAATCATGCTGATGATTTAACAAGCGACATTTCTGCGTTGATATGCTTGTTAGTTTTTTTCTGTCATTTCATTATCTGCAGTAAATGGTTCCTTAATTGAGGGTAGCAGGTTAAAACTGCCATCACGAGTGCAACGATCATTCATGTTTGTTGCTGTCAATAAATATTCTTGCATCCAGCTTCAATGCTATTGGAAAAATCAACTTTGTTTTCAGCTTGAGCTTTAGAACATGTTTGTTGCACGACTGCATTCTGGGAACTATAAGTACAATGATTGCATTGGATCGAGAGATAGGTAACATTTGCCCATTTTCCATAACCTTGTTGCAGTAGAAAAGATCAAAGCAGCAACGATAAGGAGGTGCATAGAGGATCAGTGTTGGCTGAACCTTTCTTGGTTGCACAGGTAGGCTATGATTCCAGTTTCATGAACTGGGCAGAGCAGCATCATGATATTCATGTAGAGAACAACTAAATGCTCGGCCTTCACAAGGAATTTTGTTTCATTTTGAGTAGATGGCAGCCAGAAATATTATCTGATACATTCGCGTTGCTGTCATCTAAAAATTAATAAATCCCACTTGTTCCCACCATTGAACCTGGTGTATATAACTATATAACCTTTGCATCAGTGACCAATTCAGAAGAGAGAAAAAAACATCCTGACCACTGTTTATTTATGGTGGAAATCATCGAAAAAGATTGATTATGGCTGCATTCTGAGTGTTCTAAGTAGCAAGAATACGAGAAAATATTTCACTTGTGTTTTCTAAAATGCCTTGCATAAATTACTACCAATAATAATGATCTTGCTGAATTGTTTTTTCGGAACTGTTTTAATAAATTGAAGTTAAAAGCAAGAGGTTTTCTCGCACTTAAGCATTTCTATATAAAAAATAAAAATATTATATTAGGTTGAAATCTCAATCCCGAAATGATAATGTGGAATTCTGATGAGATTTATGGACAAAGGTTATACAAATAATATAAAATTATCTTCGAACTTAAGGGTCAGGTTTATAAAATCATCTTTTCTTTGTATTTATAAAGCACACCCCAAAACCTATGGGCCAAGTCCAAAAAACACACTCTCCTATTTACAAAGACACACGTGTGCGCTCTCATTCTCCGACCTGTAATCCAAGAAGAAAAACAGAGCTGCGAGCTTGGACAACATTCTTTCATGGCGGCAGCTAGAAACACGTTGCAGCTGAGGCGATTACTCTCTGCTCTTGCCCATAATAATCAACCCTTCACCTCTTCTCTCAATAAAGGTAACCTCTTTATCTCTCTCTGTCTCATTCACTTCGTGGGATACCGTCTGTTTCTTTGAGTCTGTGTTCAGCTTGGAACTTAGGCCGTAAAACTTGGGGTTTCTTTGTTTTCATTTTCTTTTTTATTTTAAACCGAATTGGGAAAGTGGGTTTTTGCTGATTGAGTGTTTTGCTGAGTCTTTGAATTGTTAGGGACATGGTATTGGAAGATTAGTTCCTTGCTTCTATTGGCAGCTTATAATTAGAGCTTCTTGAATTATCCTCTTAGCAATTATTTTTTTAATAAATTTAATCATTTTGGTAGTTTTCAGTTATTGTGTATCAATGTGAAAACTTTGAATTTCACTAGGGACATGAATGGCAAGATATAGTTCATTTGTTATAAGTTTCCTGGAACACATTACCAGTTCGATCCATCCATAAGCTTGGGAATGGAGAGAATTCAGAAAGGAAATGATAATTCTTGATACCGATACCTTCCAATTGGTTCCAATCAGTGGATCAACGTATAGCTTGCATGTTTTAAGAAAATCAAAAGCTATGGTCTTTATAAGAATATGTAAACGTGGTATGCCACAAAGCGGCCTCCTCTTTGAAGGATGAAGTGGAAGCATTGTTTGTTATGGTTAGCTTAAGCTTTAAAGGAAGGCTTTTGCACTTATTTTGATAGTTCATGTGTTTATAAGTTTTCTTATATTTGATTTTTCAAATGGTACTGTTGAAGATTCTAGGTTCACGTCTATTCAAATGTATTTCGGTTGTATTAGTAGTTTGGTTTTTTTATTTTGCGGTTGCTGTTTACTTCTAACCTCTTCTCTCATGAATGATCAGTTGTTCTTTGACAAGGAAACTACTGATCCTTGGAGTGCATTTTTAGGCAAACCAAGGGAAGATTTTCCCATGGTTTTGACTATACCTTTTTTTTCTTAAGTGAAAAACAGTTTCTTTGAGCAAGTAGAAGGCCAACACTAGAATAAAATGTATGCTATATTAGCATGTTATCATTTGGTGGTGCTACAAATGAGCCAGTCAGCTGTGAGAAACTCAGCCTAACCTGGGCTGAATTTGCTTTCAGTGTGTCTAATAGCGTACCCGTGAAACGAAGATTGAACTTGTATTTTAAGGTTCGAACCATTCTTGATGCATTTATCATGTTGACAGATGAAAGTTTATTGGATTGTGACCCATGTCTGCATTTTCATGCCACTAAAACCTCTGAATGCCTTGGAGAATCAACTGACATTTTACTCCCCATTGCTGTCCCGGCCATGGCTGGGGTGTGAATTTGTGACTGCACCTGCATGGGGAATTATTTAGATGCTAATGTTTAAAGAAATTCAGCCCCACTCTTTTACTGATTTCAATATACGCAATCACTCCCCCCTACCCCCTGCGATTTGCCCATCTGATTGTTTCTAGTCTTTATGGTTCTTAACCCATGATCATTTGTGCATTATTTGAAATACGAGAACTTTTACTTCAATTCTCAGATATTTCTTGTGATTTAATAAAATTCTTGTTCGCAGAACATAGCTGGAAGCTTCTTCCTTCTGCAAGTTCACTCTTCACCAGGAATGATTTTTATGGAAGAGGGCTGCAGACTCTAGCAAAACCAGCCAACCAAGCTAATGAGGAGTCGGAAAATCATGAAAATGGTTTGAAGCCCAATTGCAGCTCAGCCAATGCTCCCTCCCAAGCAAACAGTAATGAGGGTTCTGCTACAACTTATTCTGCTTTATCTAACTTGAAAACCTCTCCAAGGCATGATCTTGCCATGATCTTTACTTGCAAGGTATGCGAGACAAGATCTGTCAAGACAGTTTGTCGTGAATCATATGAAAAAGGTGTGGTGGTGGCACGGTGTGGTGGTTGCAATAACCTGCACCTGATTGCAGACCATCTTGGATGGTTTGGACAGCCTGGAAGCATTGAGGAAATCCTGGCTGCTCGAGGGGAGGAAGTGAAAAAAGGGTCTGCTGATACATTTAATTTAACACTTGAAGATCTAGCTGGAAAGAAAATCTTCAGAGAGTGAATTCAGCTGCCATGTAACATCATTCTAGTGACTTTCCCCCCCCCCTCAATATGGCATTTTCTGGCTTAACTCTCATCGATATATTTGTTTTTCTTTATAATTTAAATTAGGTCTCTTCATATATATGTTGGATGCTGTATCATTTTTTTCTTCTTTTATATTTGAGTCTAGTTTTAAACAAAAACCTGTAGGTAGTCCACAAATCATGACACAATTGTATTATTATTTTTTTTATCATGATTTTTTAACCATCTGCTCAAGGATTCCAAATCCTACTTTTTTTTCTTTTTGGTCTATCATTGGCTTAATACGAGTCCTAGTATAAACCCAAGCTTGGTAATACAAAGTATTTAGAAATGGAGAGATTTCCTAATCCTAGTTCACGGGGGTCACTGGTATCATCAATTCTAACCCTAGTTAGGGTTTTTTATTTTTTTTGGTACAAACGAAAAGTAAGAGGAAGCAATTCCCATGCTATTAACCTGGGGAAGGAAGGGGTAGCCGCATTATATAGCTTCCATCCTATGATATTTTTCTTATTTTTGATAATTAAGAGAAATGATAGAGTTTTGAAACTTAGCTTTTAAAATAATAACCTTAATCTCTAGTAGCTTGAATTTAAGCTCAAGATAATAAAATTGAGCTTATTTCTTGAGATAAATATAATAAATAAATAGCAATCGGGTTTCTGATCGCACGCAAGTCCCGGACTCCAGGCCCAAAAGATGTGGAAACCGATTACAATACGAATTTCATTACCTGCAGGAATTGCACCGTCTTCGGATCTTCTACATTATTTATTGAATGCGAATTCCGTTTTACTAAAGTAAAGTACACCTCAAAAAGGAAACAGAGAGAACAGACCAGGCATTTGTTTCTACTGTCTTGTAGTTTGTTTTTGGAGGGCTCCCGTTGTTTTTTTTATTAGAAGACATGAATTTAGATAATTATGAGTTCGTGGAGAAAGATCCAACAGGTCGGTACGTTAGGTATGACGAAATCTTGGGAGGAGCAGCAGTCAAGACTGTATATAGGGCTTTTGATGAAGTTGATGGAGTTGAAGTAGCGTGGATACAAGCAAACGTCGAAGATGTATCACAAAAACAACTAGAAAGATGGACTTCTGAGGCTCGCTTATTGAAGTCGTTGAAAAATAAGAACATCATCATCAAGTTTTTATGATTTTTGGATCGATGATGAGAAGAACACTCTTAACATGATAACTGAGATATTCGTTTCTAGGAGTATGAGCCAGTATTGCAAGAAACACAAGGATGTTGATACGAAGGCTATTAAGAACTGGGCAAGGCAGATTCTCCGAGGTTTGCACAATTTACATACTCATGAACCTCCTATCATTCTTGGCGATTTGAAATGTGTAACATATTTGTTAATGGAAACAATGGAGAGGTTAAGATTGGAGATCTTGGATTAGCCATTGTTACGCAACAGCCTACTAGTTTAAGTGATTTAGGTACTCCAACGTATATGGCTCCTGAGCTTTGTGAAGATGAATACAATGAGCTTGTCGATGTTTATTCTTTCGGCATGTGCACGTTAGAGATGGTTACTTGTGAATATCCATACTGTGAAATAAAAAATCCAGGCAGGTATACAAGAAGGTTATCTCAGGCGTGAAGCCGGCTTCCCTCAACAAGGTGAATGATCCCCAAGTTAAACAGTTCATAGAGAAGTGCCTAGTTCCAGCCTCTTTGAGATTGCCGGCGATAGAGCTTTTGAAAGATCCATTCCTAGCAACCGAAAATTCAAAAGATACTGTTTCTGGTTCTATGAAGTTACCAAATAATCTTATGCCCAAGCAAGTGATCAACTTGCCACACTCAGAATCCCGTTCGATGGACATTGACGAGAAGAAGCTTCTGGTAGGATCTTGTAAAGAAAGTATCGATGAGAAGCTCCAGTTTTCAACTCTAGAAATTTGTAAGTTCACGGAGAAAAATGAATTCAGATTAAGAGGGGAGAAAATCGACAGCAATACGATTTCATTGAATTTGAACATTACGGAAACTTCATGTAGTCTAGAAAGGAAAGTGGAGTTTCCTTTTCATCTTGACTCAGATACTGCAATTTCGGTAGCTGAGGAGATGGTTGAACAACTTGAATTGTCACCTGAAGATGCAGCTTATAATGCTGAGTTGATTGATATCTTGGTAATGAAGCTGGTTCCTAGCTGGAAAACTTCACGTGGAAGCATCGCGAATGCACCTGAGAGGCATCCTGATTGCTTACAATCTGTCAGAGATCAAGAGGCTCAACAATCAATTAATTTAGAAATTTATGCCGAACATGATGTGACAATTTCCTTTTGTGCCAGCACTAACAAGCCTTTGGGATCTTCCCATTGCAGTCTTCAATTGAATACTCACAATTTGGGTTCAGATTTTAGGACACATGACGATGGACGTCTACCAGAACACAAAAAATCTGCAAGCAGATTTCTGGACTTCTGTATTGGTTCATGCTTTGGTATGAAAAATGTGAGAGCTGGTCCTGCATCTGCTACCCATACCAAGCAGAGGAAATTGACGAGCTAAAGATAGATCTCAATGCAATTGATTTCACTGTAAAGAGCATGTCCAAGAACTCAGGAGGATAATGGAGGAAGCAATTGAAAAATTCACAAAGAAGATAACTTTATGATGATTAGATATATACTTTGCTTTATGGATGGTTTACATCTTGTAATTGGAGTTTTGAATGATTTTCTTTGCCAGATTTTGCTGTTCATTTGGCTAGCAGTTGATCATTCGGTTTAGTTGCAATTGCAATTGTAATTATACCTAGCATGTATTCTTGTACAGAGAATTCAAAGAACTTGTTTATTCTCTCTGTCCGATGTGTTTTCTTTTCCTGCAAGCTTCTGAACTCTAAAGAAATTGACTGAGTAAAAGCCTTTTTTGTCAGTCTCTAGCCATCTCTTTCTTTTGGAAGTCTTTAAATCAAAGCAGGCACTGTTGTAAAAAATGACCATCTAAAGGATTAAACATCGAACTTTCCAGTCTTCCTGTTCTACTTCTAACTGTACAAAAATGTATCAATTAGTTTCAAACCATCCAAATTGTGGTGATGTTTCTCTTGCATTCTTCTAGTAGTTTTGCAGTAATTACAGAAGTTCTGTCAATCCCTTGCTACTTTATAATCTTACAGGTCTGCAGAATGGGCTATCAGATCATTGTCTCTACTGGTCTTCTCTGATCAAATACAATGATATGATTGAGAATTAACAAGAGAAGCCAAAAGGGAAGAAAGGTAGTCCTAGCTAAACGCTCCCAATCCTGAACCCAAGACAAACCCACCCCACAACCTCGAGAAAAAAGAGGAGCCAAGCTGAACCATACTGGTCCACAGTAATCTGAGTCTTAATCTACAGTGCAGTGTTTAACCCACATCCTTTAGAGCATCTGTTAATTAATTGATACATTGGAAACACGAAAAAACAATTTGGGACCTAATGGAGATTTTCTTATAAGTTGGGGACTGTTATGAGATTTGCACAAGAAGAAAGTATATAAACACACAAAAACAAAATCCTAAACAAAAACACACTCTGTCCTGTTTCTTGCCAGAAGCAGCAACCAGCAAACCAAAGCATTAAAAATGGCTTCTTGTTCTCTAATTACTCCCGCTTCTTCTTTAGCTTCATCTTCTCTACGCAAGTTATTTTCTTCAAGAAACTCCATGGCCACTGCGGGCTTGCTCTCTTTTTCACCAAAAACTTCAAGCTTTATCCTTCACTCTATCAAGCAAAGGGCTTATCATGAAAGTTCATTTAGAGGTGATTTTTTCAAACCCTGTTATGGTCGATTTCTGATTCTTTTTTGGGTCTTTGTTTTATCAATAAAGATAGAAACTTTATGGGGATTTACCTGTTTTCTTGTTTAACGTATTTATCATGGTTTCTCAAGATTTGTAAAGTGGGATTCTTTAACTGGAATTTGGCTCAAGTGTAGAATTTGATGGGGGGTTTTTTCCTCAATATTTTGTGATTGAAATATGAATTGAGAGTTATTGCTGTCTTTGTTCATTGGCTAGCTCTACTTAATTGGATTTTGATTGATGAATTGTATGGTTAAGTGTTATTACAAACTTGTTAATTGATGAAATATTTATATGTCATGGAGGAGGGAACAATTTTATTAATATATTATGTTTAATGGTGGTTTGCAATTTAGAAAAGTAATGTTCTTTGAAGAATTTCTGTTTCTGCAGCTTCATAGAGAATTTGACAGCGTTGAAAGGGGTCTGTTTTGTTTTGTTTGTTCTTTTTGACAGTGAGATCAGTGGCTGCACCAGTAGAAGATGTTGCTGGATTTGATGATATGGTTGCTGGGGCACAGCGGAAGTATTACATGCTTGGTGGGAAGGGAGGTGTAGGAAAGACGAGCTGTGCTGCTTCACTTGCTGTGAAATTTGCGAACAGCGGACACCCCACTTTAGTGGTTTCAACTGATCCAGCACACTCCTTGAGTGATTCTTTTGCTCAGGTTGGAACTAGAAAGAACCTTTCTTATTTGGTTTACAAAAATCTGCTTTGCATTTTAGTAGAGCTTAACATGAGTGTCGTGTTTTTATTCAGGATTTGACTGGAGGTACACTAGTACCTGTTGAAGGACCTGAATACCCACTGTTTGCTCTTGAGGTTTGTGGGATAAACCTTCCTTTGATTTTCTTTAGTGGTGGCTCTCTTTTTTCATGTGCACTATGAGATAATCATCATTCTAAAAAAAAAAAAAAAACTATCTGTTGGTGATTTTATGGTGGTTTTGCTGCTCAATGTACTCAGTAAGCCAGTTTTTTAGCTTTGCAACAGATAAACCCTGACAAGTCTCGGGAAGAATTTCGTAGCGCTACTCAGATTAGTGGTGGGACTGGGGTCAAAGACTTCATGGAAGGCATGGGCCTTGGAATGCTCGTTGAACAGGTAATTCCTTGTCTATATCTGTTTGCATTGCAATGTAAGATAGTATCTTACACTGACTGAACTTGCATTCCAATTTGTCATTCATGGTTTCAATGCTGTTATAACTTGATAGTCATGGCAAATCTCCCTGTGTTTCCCTTTTTTCCATTTCTGTTGGTCATCCAAAGTTAGGCAAGTGGCACTTGTGTTTTTAAGAACCGTCACCTAGAATTTTGGATCTATCTTTCCCTCCTTCATCAGAACATGGAATTATCTCTTATATAATGGATCGTGATTGATGCCCTACTTCTCTTGACCTGTTTTTTCATCCTTTTGTCGAAAAAGTTAGGGGAGTTGAAATTGGGAGAGCTACTGGACACACCTCCTCCTGGTTTGGATGAAGCTATAGCAATTGCCAAAGTATGATTTATCTTTGTTTTTCATTGTTATTTTTGTACTCTGAGTGGACTATCTCTGTATTTTTTGATTTCCTTGTTGAACATAAATACTCTTGGCAGGTGATGCAGTTTCTCGAATCACCGGAATATAGTATGTTTACTCGAATAGTTTTTGATACTGCACCCACGGTGAGCTTAAGCACCAGAATTTCTTTGAATTTTTGAAATGAATCAACGGAGGTTCATGATTGTTCTTTACAGGGCCATACATTGCGACTTTTGTCCTTGCCGGACTTCCTGGATGCATCCATTGGCAAGATACTGAAGGTAGAAACACCATCATGAAACAATGAAAACATAAATGTGTTCTTGACACTTCTGAAAAACCTTGAAAATTTAATCTCGACTTACTTATCTGGAAAAAGTGTTGCTATACAGTGTAAGTTGTAGGTACTTCCTTGAACATTATTTATAATGAATGAACTGCATGCCATTTAATTTTACATGACTTTGGTGTCTTTTAAAGAGTTCATCGCTATGTTGTATAATCAAAGGAATAACTAAGGTCTAGGGATGTGTTGGTGACTAATAACTTGTTTTAGCTCCTTTGAAACTGTTTTTTATTTGGTTACCGTGCATTTCTCTAAAACTGTTTTCATTGTACTGCAGCTTAGACAAAAAATAACTTCAGCAACCTCAGCTATCAAATCCGTTTTTGGCCAAGAACAAACTAGCCAACAGGATGCTGTAAGCCCGAATTCTTTGGGAAATGGCTTTATGCTCCACCTTTTAAATTCACAAGCCCTCTTTTTAAAAAATTCTCTCTCTTTTCAGGCTTACAAATTGGAGCGATTGAGGGAGAGGATGATAAAAGTGCGCGAGCTTTTTCGTGACACAGATGCCACAGAGTTTGTCATAGTAACGATTCCGACGGTAATATGCTGTATTGTCAAATGAAGGGCTTATTTGCTCGCTAATGAAATCCTCTTTTAAGTCTAAGCTTGAGGGGATTTTCTTCCCTTAAAATAAAAATAAAATAAATAAAATGGAGCTATTCACACTTTTCTGTGCTCTGGTGTGCTCTCTAGAACACTGATTCACTTAACAGTTGGGGAAACATTTCCAATGCACAATATACCGTTGAATGGCCAGATTATAATGGTGTCATTTTCTAGAGTAGCTCATTTGCATACAAGGAGCGGAAAAGGATAGCTAGAAGCCTAGAAGTATAGCTTATTAAGAGTGTTTTGCTTCAAAAGGAATAATTACCATATCATTTGTTTTTCCAAGGTAATGGCAATCAGTGAATCATCTAGGTTGCATGCATCCTTGAAGAAGGAGAATGTTCCTGTTAAGAGGCTTGTTGTCAATCAAATTCTCCCTCCATCTACCACTGACTGCAAGTTTTGTGCAATGAAAAGAAAGGTATTATTACAGTTATTGTTTGCACCTTTGAAGCTTTGAACATCAGTACAACCATCCCCCTCATCTCCTTTGCACTTGCAGCATAGGAAAATTAATATTTCTCATCAAGATGAATAACATTTTGAGCTGAGGTTTAACCAAAAAAATCATTAATCATTTTTTTAAAAAAATTTCAGGATCAATTGCGCGCTCTTGACATGATACAGAATGATCCAGAACTCTCGAGCTTGACATTGATACAGGGACCTCTAGTTGATGTAGAGATCAGAGGTGTTCCAGCCCTTAAATTTCTGGGGGATATTATATGGAAATGAGCATCTGTAGAATGATCCTAGCAGTCACTTGGAGATGTCTATTCATTCCAAATGAGAACTACGTGAACTGGAGGTTTAGGTTCTTTCTTTTAGTAACATAAATGCTCTTTTCATTGCCAGCGGCAATTACTTGATACAGAAGAAGCTGAAGTCTCCTGTATTTCCGAATCCACTGTGAAGCTACATGGAGCAGGATGGGTGGTGGAGGCCCTTGCTCTCAGCACTGTGAAGGGCGAAAAGTTCAGTGAGATGGCACCTTTTTGTTGTCCTTTCTGCTTTCGCAACTGAAGAGCTAAATTTCTCAGTTTAACCTCTAGCCTCGTCATCCAACTTAAATTTGACATGGCAATAACAATGCTATTCATGTAGTTCCCAATGAGCACAAGGTGCCAATCAATCGCAACACATGGCATGGAAACAAATCAAATATTTTTTTTATGTTATTAGCACTCCTTTTTTTGTAAAAAAGAATATCGCGAATGCAAATTAGATTCGGAAAAAAAAACCTCACAGCTTGAGTAAGTAAGTTTTTCCTACTCACAAACTGCAATGATGGAATGTGCATAACCAGCAGCCCCAAAAGTCTGATCACTAGGTTTTGTAATTGATCCTAAGAAGGCTCCAGCGAGCAATAAGATCAGATAATCTGCTGGTTGGATTTTAGCTTCCCTTAGTCTCTGTTTAGAAACCCTGTTGATATGAAAATCAAGAGTAAGAATAACATCACAGGCCACAGAAATAGCTAATCACATACATTTCATAAGGTATTCCAGGGACTCCTGCACTTTAATTATTCACTCGGTATTTGCTTGAATAGAAAGTAAGCTGTAGGTAGCATTTTGGCATCGAAATTAGTAAGCAACTATGGTTTGCAACATGTTCTGGAAACATTCTTTCCGGGTGTTTCTAGATCAGAGCCTAGTAGCCTACCATTTCTCTTAGAAATAATTCAAAGTGATGAGCAACAACATTAGACATATTTCAAAAGAGAATCATGCCCGTGACTTCCTTATCAGGGTTGTACACAAGAACTCTCATCTTTCGTATATTATAAATAATGCAGAAGCACAGAAACACCTCTGCCCAAAAAAGAAATAAGAATTGAAAATTTCTGAGAGTATTATTTCTTCAGAAACGCCTGAAAATGTCACAAATTACTTGGAGTTTACCTGCCAAGGAAGTACCGATATTGCTGGAATATTCCTGGAGTTCTCCGATATGATAGATCATTAGACTTCAAAAAATTGTGCCGTATCTTGTCCCGATGGAATCCAATCCCGTTTAAAGCAATGTCATGCCAAGGACAATAATTGATGCTTGATGGTGAAATATCGTTGACCATTGCATGCAAGAAGCATCTGATCACATCAAGAATTTACCACTGCAAAGTTGACCAAGACTTGTTGAAATGACATTAATGTACTTACAACACAAGAGAAGTGATATCTTTCATCTTAATAAACTACACGTGGCTCAAGAAACCAGGATTTAGAGGGTTCAGAGATAGCGCAGCACACGTCATCATCAGCTAATTTCAACGAAGGATGCCTAACTAAACAGACGGCAACTTTGACACGGCAATTTTCACCAAACCCAATATCTCTATGATATTCTTTCAAATAAGAGTCTTTCTGGTAACTTTAAGAGATTTCATTTATTTTGATAGCCAAGATGGTTGTGGAGAATGATTCTGCCATTGCTCGTGCTCTCCAGGAAGAACTTTCAAGGATTTCTGCTGCAGAAGGATCTGAGGTAAGTAACACTGAACAAGAATTAATTATTACGCAGCACTGGCCTGGTATGATTGTGGGGAATGATGCTGTCATTCCTATTAGTATGACTTCTGCCAAACTAGACCACACAGCAATGAAGATTAAGATGATATTCCTTCCAAACTTGAGTGATTGATATCCTTTAAAAAATGAAGAATTGATTATCCTCAATTTCTCATCTGTTTTTGGCAGCATGTTCCTAAAACTAATGGAGAAATACCATCGGAGGATGAACAGGTGTCAGATCATCAAAGACTGCTAGAAAGGTGTTGTATATATATTCCTCTCCCGTGTTTTTAATTTGATGCAAATTTGTCACCTGGACCATCTCATAAGGTGTGAATCCCCAAGTATTTTTCTTTATATTATAACGTACTGCTTCAAACTACAACAGGAGATAGAGAACTGGCTGGAAGTGGATTATAAGGTGCCTTATGGTATACCTTCCATCAGAAAATGTTGTGGATAACTTTATTTTCTAGATAGATACATTCATTTTATTATCAATTATTAACATTTTGGGGGTAGAGGTTTCAGAATCTAAGGCATAGTGTGTGGTTGGTCGTATCTTTCATGGTATCATGTTCTCCTACAGTATGGGTTTTGAGATCTAGGTTTTTGGTGTGTTTCATGTGTCTCCTTCCTTGATGAATGTTGTAGTTTGCCTCTAAATTATTTTGACCTGAACAATATTTTTAATATCAATGTCTTTTCTGTTTGAATAGGTTAAAGGTATATTATCTTGTTGAGAATAAAGTTCAAGGAGATGGTAACTGTCAGGTTGGTGCCCTCTTTATTTTAAAGATAAATGGTGGTGCAAAAAAGCTTGCTTCTAGAATTCTATTACCTAGTGTTATTTTCTCAAGTTATGTCTCACTTGCTCATGTGTTTTTGCAGTTTAGTTCTCTGTCAGATCAACTCTATGATTCTCCTGAGCATCACAAATACGTGAGAGAACAAGTTATTGAACAGGTTGGTTTGTGTTTTATTAAGTGTGCTTCTATGTACTTGTATTAGAGTCTTCTTGATCCATTCGTATACATTTAAGCATGCACTGTAATCATATTTCCCACCATGTTGATTTCATCAGCTCAAGTCTCAGCCGCAAATGTACAGCAGCTATGTTCCTATGGCTTATGACGACTATCTGGAGAAAATGAGCAGGTTTGTAACTTATCTCTGTTTCTTTCTTTCTTCTTGTTTGTTTGTTTTTTTTTTTTTTTAAATCCCATGGCTTTTTTTAAAAAGATTCATGCTCATATGTATGTTTTTATGTGGTTAAAATTAGGAGTGGTGAATGGGGTGATCACGTTACATTGCAGGCCGCTGCAGATTTGGTATGGGCAAATACCTTACTCTGTAGATTCCCTCTTCTTTTGTCTGCTTTTCTTTCTGTTGATCTTCATGTTATTTATTAACCTTTTTCTGGAATGTATCAATGAATTGTGAATTTGATGGTAATCACTAATGGATATTGAATATATGGATTCAACTAATCATTCATGCAACTGAATTCACCTAAACCTGAATCCCCAGCTAGTTGAATTGAGTTACATAAATCTTTTTCCTTCACTATGCTTTCTGGAGAGCCCAAATTCTTCATGAGACGACTAGGGATTATTATATCAATTCTCATAACTTTAATTAAGTGGATTGCTTTCATGCTTATGAGCGATTCTTTTTAGGATAAAAACTGTAATTGCTTTAGAGGCTTGAAGCTTCTTTAACTAATGTCTATGCATGTTGCCATGCAATTGCAGTATGGTATCAAGATATTTATGATAACTTCATTCAAGGATACATGTTGCGTCGAGATTTTTCCAAAAGTTCTAAAGTCCAAGAATAAAGGTAAGATTAGAAAGTTTTTCATTTTAAACTTATTTGTTGATTGATACAAATCTAAAAGCGAAGAATGCTCCACCATCTTTCTAATATGTAGAGATTTTACATGTAAGATTTTTTTGGTTGTAGAATAAAATTTGTTGATTATGGAATTAGGAAATGTAAAATGGGGGAAATTTTATTACATTGAACACTCAAATGATGAGAACAAGAAAAACTTTTATTCAGCTTTAACCAATTAGTTTCCAAAAAAAAAAAAAAGGGAAGAAAACAGGAAGAAAGATTCATGAAAATGTTGGATGAGATCTGAATTCCAATTCCCTTGCAAACTTTTGTTTTGTGCAGTTATTTACTTGAGCTTTTGGGCGGAGGTGCACTACAATCCTGTTCGTCGCATGAGTTAAACATTTGGATCTTGTTTGTCAAAGCAATGAAAGTTGATCTATGATACTTCTTAGTAGGGTCTATCTTTTTCTGGCTTCCATCTGATGCTGTCAAGGTCTTCTATAAAACCAATATTTGAAAAACATGAGACACCTGGTCACAAGCATAGTTCCACCTATTGTATATATGTCCAATATAGACTGTTCCTTATTGGCGATGAGCTTTTCGATTACCGTTTGAAATTAGTTCATTATCTACAGAAACTTGGTAAATGATACATGAAAAAAAATTCCCACGATACAAAAGAGATCGAGTTAATGTTGAAATGTGAAAGAGACGATATATGTATGGCATACCTGCAATGTGCGCTGAGCCAGAGGTTCCCTTCAACTGTCAAGTTCCCATGCACGATATATATCATCTTGTGGAACAAAACAGATAATTTTCTTGTATGAGTTGGATGGACTCGTTTTTCCCATTGATAAGAATCAATCAAACCAATCATCCTGCATCGAATTGCTTTCCCTGCAAGAGCAGAAAGAAACGTTGTCTTCCCGGCTACTGATGGACCCTTTACAGCAGTAACACGGCCAGGCTTGATTCTTCCTGTTACACACCTTAATAGATGTTGTTTTTTTGGCTCTTAAAGTAAGGGTTAGGCCTTTAAATGAAATCTCAATCGAGGCCTTTTCTTGATTTCAGTAGTAACAGCCATCGAAACTCTCCTGAGAATCCAGACTTTGGATTACAAGCTAAACATGGTTTGGCTGTCCTGCAGTCTGTTGATAATTCTACCTGCCAGATCATACATACATAGGTGAAGAAATTTGAAACAGAGCAATGAAGAGACGTGAGACAGTGCAGTGGTAAAACAGAGTTATAATTCATCCCATTCTTATGCTGTACATATGTATATATTAGAGTGGGAAAAGCTTGCAGCAAGGAAAGACAGTCTTGCGTATATTTTCTCCCATGATTACTGCTAAGATTATATGCTAATATAAATACGCAATCATATCTAAACTAGGTAATAAATAAGTTATACTAAGTAAAGATATAATTGTGAAGATATTCACAGTCGCTTCAGATCTTCAACAGTAGGGTACATGCATTATAGCCTGTAGGCAAAATTCAGATCCAAAGAGTAGAGTGACAATGGCGAAGTACAATCCAGACTTGCGCGCGGTTCGCATGCTCCAGTTGTCCTCTTGAGCCTAACGGTCAAGCTTCAAAACACGATAAAATATCAGAGAAAACCGGAGAGTGCACATTCCAGATCATTAATGAAGGAACACTTGATTCTTGAGAGATGTAAAGCTACAACTACAAGTAATTAAACTAACCCAGCACTTTATGAAGGAGAGAACTGAATACTATATATATATATAGCATTTCTTCTTCCATGAGGGCAGAAGAAACCTTCACAACAATTTGAAAATTTAAATGGTTCTGTAATACTTACGTATCAAATAATGATCTCTCTTTTCTCGTGTTGTTTACTTGAAAATTATGAAATCGGGGAGAAATTCTCTTTATTTCTTTATGCAAAAACATTTGGCAGAAGTATAAAAGAAGAAAAAAACATGAAGCTCATGATTTTTCTTTTAGAAAATCAGAAACTGCTTGGGACCTGCGCATGGGTGCCAAAGAAATTTGACGCCTGGCTCAACCGTAAAGTGTTTCTGGAGTTTAAACAATGTTAGGCCCAGAAAAGAAAGGGCTTGAGTAATTCACTTGACACCCAATATGGGCTAAACTTAGCCCATAGTATTGTAGTCGAGCCCAATTATAGCCTATATATGATATTCTAGGCATAGCTTACAAGACTCAACAACTCAATGGGTTACATGAATTAATTCGGATCAATCGAATCGAGACTTTGAATCTTTTTAAAACCCAAATAATAATTTTCTTAGTTTTTTTTTTTAAAACAGAAATGAGTTTTTTAGGAAGGATTGACTGACTCACTGAGTGGGGTCAGATCACATGACATTCGCTTCACGCACGTAGAATGAATTTGGACATGAAAGTGACTGATTCTCAGTTTTGTCTGCTTAGAGAATTAAGTTTCATTGACTCTGGATTGCAGATCGCACCTAGTGGCGTGATCTTTTTATCACCAGTTCTTACGGGAAGCTTTATCTTTCAATCGAGCTCGAGTTCAAATTCAAAGGGAATTTAACATTTTGTGAGCGTGGGGCATGCTTGATGGTGAAATATTATTGACCATTGCAGACAAGTAGCATCTAATCACATCAAGAATTTACCACTGCAAAGTAGACAAAGACTCGTTGAAATGAAACGTGAATTTAATTGATAAGCTCCTACATTTATTTCTATAGTTTTATAAATTTTAGAAGTATTAAAAATTTATATAATTATTAATTTTAGAATTTATAAAATTAGTCGAAATATAAAACATATAAATTAACTTAGATATCTATATTAATAAAAAAAAATACTTGATGAAATGACATTAATGAAATTACAGCATAAGAGAAGTGAGATATTTCATTTTTTAATTAATTCCAAATCCAATCTTTACTAAAACTGATCTTAAAAGGGGAAAAAAGAATCTTTCTTGCTCAACACATATAGTAACATGTAGTGCCTTACATGTTGCCAAAAACATATAAAACATTAATCATGTCTTAAACATTAAGAAAGAAGAGGAGCAGCCTTAGATATTGCATGACGTGAGCCTAATTCGTGCTCGAAATATAAAGCCTATGTTGCTTGTCATCTTACGAGGTTTAAAACCAGCCTAGTGTCTATAAAATAGGTGTCACTCTTCACACAGCTTTGTCCAGCTAATAAGACACTCACACATGACGAAGCAACCATTACAATCTTGGCTACCACCAATATTCTCTCATCAAATAAAAAATAAGTGATCGGCATTATGTAATTTAATTAATCAGTTTTAAATTTGATTTTTAAAAATTATTAATTTAAATTTTATAAACTTTAGGATTACTAAAAATTTATATGATTGTTAACTTTAGAATCAAGGGATTAGCCGAACATTTATATTAATAAAAAAATATTAATATGCACGTTTTAATATACAATTTCTTAGTTAATTAATGAACTAGTTAGAAAAAAAAAAAGTAATGGAGGATGAGAATACCTTTATTATTGATAAAAAAAAAAAAACCAAGCTGAAAAAAATAAAATAGAGGGACAGGGACTTTAATGTTTCCAACTTCCAACTAACATTTGAAAACACCAACGAACGTGTGTTAGATATATCATTAAGAAATTAGATACAAACAAAAACTGTACAGATGACTAGAGGGCGTTTGATTTTGGATATTGATGTATTATAAGAATATGTTGACTTTAAAAAGAAAATATTAAAATTTTTTAATGTGTTAATATTAAAAAATATATTTTTAAATTAAAAAAAAATCCATGTAAATGTCACCTGGAAAAAGAATCTCATTTTTTCCGAGAAACAATCCCACAACACACTGGTCAGTATCTTTCACACGGTTTTTCCTTTCACACAGCAAATATAACCCTCCACATTTTCACTTTTTTTTTCTTTAATAAATATAGCTTTTTTTTTAATTTTTAATTATTTTTTTAATATTTTATATATTAATATTAAAAAATAAAAAGAATTATTTAATATATTTCAAAACAAAATATACTTTAAAAAACAATAACTATTCCAATTTAAAATCAACGGAAGTCCAGCTGCCTTGTATTGACTTTTTGACCATGAAGTGCTCGTTGTTCAGTCTATAATCAATCACTGCTCTCCCTTTTAGATTCTGAGTCTTAGTTTACGTGAATACCTGTGAAGGATAGCAGGAGCTGTGTTCTTTTCGTCTATTTTTTATTATAGAGAGAAAGGTGAGTGGCTTTTTTTGTCTCCTATTGTTGTTTATCTTGCAAAATGGGTATTCAATTTTGGTGCTTTAGCAGACTTTCTTGAACATCTTTGCTTGCGTTTGTTTCTTGATGGGCTTGCTTATCTAGTTGCACTGTTTAAGAAAAAAAAATGTTTCTTTAAAGAAGAATAAGGAGATTATTGTCATGTGAGAGAATGGGTAAATGAAATGAAGGCTGCCTTACATGGATGAATTGGGTTCTGGAGCTTCTGTTCTTGGTTGGTGACTATTTCACCCTCAGTGGTGTATCTGCTCCAAGCTTTGCGTTGATTCATGGTTGTTGGAATAAAGATAGGATGCTTCTGGTTATGGATGAGATTTCAAAGACAATGCTCCCGGGAATCAGGAGCATATGATCTTGGTTGGTGAATTCTGATGGCTTAGGCTCTTTATGAAAGGAAAATGGCAACAACTTGGCTTAGGCTCTTTATGTCATGGGATTGTGATTAAGAAGAGAGAGAGTTATTGCCTTTAGAAAAATAACAATAGGGTTCATGTTTTAAGTTAATTACCTTTGATTTAAGTGCTTTGTGAGGAAAATTGGCCTCTTTTTGGCTACTTTGATTTGATTAGCATGCAAGTTTTGGATAATTTATTTAGTTTTGCAATTGAATAAATTGCCTTACTTCATAGGTTAAGGTTTTGCTTGTATGAAAACCATTGGTAATTTTATGGTTATTTGGATGTGTTTCAAGTTTGTAAACATGTTTGGTTTCTGTACTTTTGTTTTCTCGTATCCTTAATTATGGTGTCGTTGTTGTAATGCTAACACAATTGTGGGTGTGCAACTAGGCAATTGGTCCTGTAGGAACTATGAAGTGTTTTCACTTCTCTAATAAAGAGAAAAATGAAGAACCAAAGACTTGTAACCAAATCTGTTCTGCCCGATCCGCTTCGTCTACATCAACGTCGATGTCAACTGATCGTGACCTGAGGAAATCTGGGTCTGAGTTCAATTCTCAGAATGTATCAGATTTTAGCACAGAATCGTCCACAAAGAACTCATTTGGTGCTCTGTCTCAAAGACAGAGCAATCTTAGAGTTTTCACATTCTCAGAACTGAAGACAGCGACTAAGAATTTCAGCCGCTCTGTCATGATTGGAGAGGGTGGATTTGGTGGTGTGTACAGGGGAGTAATCCGAAGCATGGAAGACTCAAGTAAGAAGATCGATATCGCTGTCAAACAACTGGGCAGAAGAGGGCTCCAGGCAAGCTTTCCTTCTTTTCTCCATGCCTGGTTACTACATATCATTCTTAAATCAACATTTACTGTTTGGGGAGCGAGTCCTTGATGAGAAAATTGTTAACAAGACAATTTCATTGTCTTTAGATTATTGCCTTGGAGAAATCTTAGCACTTAAAATCTGATGAATTTTGAGAATTGAACTCAGAAGATTGTAATTAAGAGAAGAGAAAGTTATTGCCTTCAGATTCTTAGTCATGAGGTGTTGCTAAGGGTGATTTCATCTTTGTTCACAGGGGCACAAGGAATGGGTGACTGAAGTAAATTTTCTAGGGATTGCTGAACATCCAAATATTGTCAAATTAGTGGGTTACTGTGCTGAGGACGATGAACGGGGAGTCCAGCGCCTTCTGGTGTATGAATTTATGCCCAACAAAAGCGTGCAGGATCACTTGTCAAGTAAATTTCAGAAGGTTCTTCCCTGGGCGACAAGAGTAAAAATTGCCCAGGATGCTGCCCGAGGCTTAACGTACCTCCATGAAGGAATGGATTTTCAGGTATTTTTAATTTGACTCTCTAAGATATTGCTATAAGCTTGCTATTACTGAGCTTTTGTGAACTTCCAACCCTCCTTCAGGAATCGGGGTTGGGTTTGGATCTTCATATTTACCATATTTTTCCCTCCCCCTCTGCTCTTCATTTCGAGTTTGTTCGGCTTTGGTTGTGCTACTGTGTCTAGTTCTTCACTTCACTTGACTGCATGTACCCATTTTTCTTTCATTGTTTGTACAGATTATTTTCAGAGATGTCAAGTCTTCAAACATACTACTGGATGACCAATGGAATGCAAAGCTATCAGACTTTGGGTTGGCCAGATTGGGACCTTCAGATGGTTTGAGCCATGTTTCGACTGCGGTATGTTTATGATTACTAAAATGATCCTCCAATCATGTCAAACAAACTGTTCTTATGCTGTTGACAAGGCTTATCAATCAGTAGCATTAGAAGCCGAACTATAACTTCTTACTTCCAGTTTCACATTACTTGTGTTCCTGCGAACCTTCTTATGCTTATTTGATAACGCTAATACATCAGAACTCTGAGACTGTGTTACTGCATCATCAGAACTCTGCAGTAAGATCAGTTTGTAGATATAAAGAAACTGAGGAACCAATTTATCTCATTTGCAAACAGGTAGTTGGAACAATCGGATATGCAGCTCCTGAATATATTCGAACCGGGCGTCTCACTTCTAAAAGCGATGTGTGGAGCTTTGGGGTTTTTCTTTACGAACTTATAACAGGCAGACGTCCTTTGGATAGGAACCGCGCAAAGAACGAACAAAAACTCTTGGAATGGGTCAGGCCACACCTCTCTGGTGCAAGAAAGTTCAGGTTGATCTTGGACCCAAGGCTCGAGGGGAAATATAACATCAAGACTGCCCAGAAGCTTGCTGCCGTAGCAAATTGTTGCTTGGTAAGACAGGCAAAAACACGCCCCAAAATGAGTGAAATCCTGGAGATGATCAACAAGATTGTTGACACCACAGACAATGGAAGCCCCTTGCTCCCTATGAAGAGTTTGGCCCCGAAAGATGCTCCCGAGAGATCTAAAAGAGAACGTATAAAGATGAGGTTTGTGGATCCAATAATCGGAGAGAGTGGATGTTGGTCTGCTTGGAGAACTAGGCAATGAATCTTGCTTTGATGAAGCAAAGCAGCTCATGCATGGAGGCCACCTTTTTGTTAAGTGTAAGCAAACAACTTTGTTCTACCTGCTTACCTCGGGATACAATTGTAAAGGTTTGATGAAATAAATGAGTTAATTTGTGCACAGATTTTCGTTTTAGAATGGATTACACTCCCTCATGTGTATTGCGTATGTATAATTCACTGATCGATGGCCTCTATGGAAGTATATACGCCGTATACCATACAAGGACACACGGACAGAAACAATGATAATCAATGTCGTCTTGAATGCAAATTTATACAGGAAAGGTTAATAGATCCCGGTTAACACATGGACATTGATAGGCCATTGTATCTCCACGTGGACATTCTTCAACACCTATCAATCCACCTAGAGAAGCCAGCCGTCCAACACGGGCCAGCCTGGTGCCTCGTGAGGGAGCCCCCTGTTAAATTATTAGCTTTTTAACTCGCCTATCAAGAAGACAAATAATGCACGCACGATTCTTTAAAAGATGGTAGTGGTAGAATTGGTTCAGAAGTCGTTATCTATAAAATACGAGCCATTATCTGTAGAGATGGATTTCTGAAGTGGTCTAATGGTCCGCTAGACTCCGTCTCATAAAGGATGATGATATTAAACTAAAGCCACAGGCGATCTGGGTTCAAAATTAGAAATTATTACTGTCAAGTATATCAAAAGCACTAGCACTTTTAACTTTCAAGAAGCTGCCTCAGATGTGTCTGAAAAAAGCTACTGAATCAGAGTAAACCAAATGCCAAAGCCGTGAGACATTAAGATCAATCCAAAAACGAACTGGCCTCGGCTAAAATAACACACAGAGGAGCGCTGGAATTCTACTTTCTTTGATCCCTAAAAAACGAGCGGTTATTCAACTTTGGTGGACTTTGAATCGTCAGTCTCAGGATGTAAGCCACTTGGACTGCAGTGATAACTTGCTTGATGCAGGCTTCTTCTCTGAGTTGGATAATGGGTAGAAATCAGAACCATTACAACCCTATTCATACAAACACAGAAGGTTTTATATTCTTAAAAGCAGACAAGCACACGAAATCTTGTACCAGATAATTAGCAAGTGAACAAGGAAAGTATACCACATGCAATGGGACGCTCATTGTGGAGTACTTGGACAAAAGGACATGCTTGCCGAGTTTGCTGGCCAGCTATGCAGGACCAGCAGCCAAAAAAAGGTGTCGCAAGGCTGCCCCGCCAGTTTCTACTCCGAGGAGGCTTTGGACGGAGTTTCTAAGGTCCTTAATTTTCCCTTTGTAATTCTGAGTTAAACTAAGACAACAAGATCCAGTGTATTCTATTTATGCTGCCAAATTCCAGAAGGATACACGATTAGAGCCACAAAATGCTGCATCCATGCAAATACAATTCATATTCTAACGAGGGAGTCTCGAGGATGGAATTTACTGACCAGATCCTTCAAGAAAAAGGCCAAGCATCAAGGTTCAAATAGGGTTGAGAAGGCCGGAGCTTTTCCCATCTACAAGAAAGGACACTAGTTTTTATCGCCTCCTTCATTTGTCATAAAGGAAAGAACTGAAATCAATACCTCATCTGCCAGTTCACTTATCCTATCCTCACCGCACTTCTCTGTCTTCAAACCAGAAAAAAAGGAAAAAGGTCAGCCCGTCCACATTATAGGGTTTTACGTTCAAAGACATGGCTGTAATGCATTCGACCACTTAGAAGAAAAAACCCTGAGAAAAAATTCTCACAGATGCATGCATTTGATAAGTTAAACGTCCCGAGTCCTTTTCCAAACCATGGTGATTTAACCATCACAATTAATGTATTTTTATAGATAATCAAATAATTATTTTTTCACCAGGGGATGTGCTTGTATGAGATTGGGATTTTTTTGGGCTGATAAAATTTCGAAGAAAGATAATATTTGACATTCAAAACAGGGTTAAGTCCTTTTCCTTTTTTTTTTTAATTAAAAATGAATCTACCCTCGTTTATTCTACCATTTCAATTGTAAAATATAATTATCAAAACCAGTTTGATTGAATGACCCGGTGATCCACGGATTCAAAATCTAACATGTTTTGAATTTGTTTATAAATTATTTAAGTATTTAAATCAATCAAATTAAAAATGATCTAATTAATAATTTTTTTAAAATAATATTGTTTCATTTAAAAATAATTATCTAAATCAATATAATTTTGTTGTTAAATCTATAACTAATACCTTGAGTTATGTTAGAATTTATATTTATATTTTAAATTTGTTATTTATTTTTCTTAATGCCATCTAATTTAAAATTAATTTAAGAAACACTAGGATGCATGATAATTCATGATTTTTATAATTCTTGACAAATATTCTTAAAACTTTCTTCTTTTAATATTTTTAACACCTTAAAAACTTCACTCTCAAATTTTTCTCTTTTTTTTCCTTGGATTTTTCCACCTCAAATCACTGCATCATCTTAAGGAATCTTGTATAGAATATTTCATGGCATAGAAAGATTACATATAAAGTACTTTGGAAATCACTGTTTTTTAACTAAATAATAAAAAAAATCCATCAGGAGATTAAACAGAACATCCCTTATAATGAATATACAAAGTAACATACCAATAGGTTGTGGCTCAATGGTTGTTGGGGTAACTCTCTTTCCTTCTAACTTTGGTTTGAGTCTCAGTGGGAGTGGGGCTGAAAAGTTTGTTCCTTTTTTGTTTCTATTGGATCTTCCCTGTGTGGTATGCTTGTCACCCCCGCGGTGCCTTACCTGCTCACTAGGCTTGCAGGATGTTCTGTGGGTCATGAGATTAGTCGTGGTACGCGCAAGCTGGCCCGACCACCTACGTTAAAAAAAAAAAATACATGCAAAGGAACATATTATACAAAATAAATACACGCAACTAATTATTGTCAAATCAAGGGCACAATTATTTGCTGAGTAAAAGAAATATAATTTCAAAAGATTGAGAATGCTTTCAGTCAAATCAGCAAAATCAATCGGTGGTAGTTGCATGTCAAAACAATTTGGTATTTATGTTTGTAGTTTATGTGGCAGTGATTTAAAAAAATTTAATTTAAAAAATATATATATATTAAACTTAACATTTTATTTCGATCAGAATTTAGTTTCTTTAACTTACTTTTCATGTATTTACCAAACATTAAAAAATAAAAAAAATAGTTTCTAGAAAAATAAATTCCTATAAACAAACGGGTCTTAATCCAACAAGGCTGGCGTGAAAGCATCAACTCTCATAAGCTAGCAATCTTTATTATATTAAAGTAATGTGTCCACGTGAATGTGTGGGCATTAAAAAGAAAAGGTTCATGAGCTGTTGGGCAAAGTTGTGTCTACGCAGCTTGTTAGTGGTGTTCATCAAGACCCAGGTGAGCCTGCTCCCTCCCTCTGTGCACTGTTCAAGTGAACAGTGCCAGTGAATTAATTCACCTGGCACTGTTCACTTCTCAAGAAAAACTAGTACACAGACGCGAGAACAGGGAGAAACGTTTGAAGCAAGAGCGTGTTTGTTCCCGTCTGGCCAGATCGTCTGGAGAAAAACAGAGAGAGAGGGAACAAGAAAAAAGAAGTAGAACAAGATCGGAGAGAGAATGAGAGGACCCAGATAACACAAAAAGGGCAGGAGATAAACGGAAAACGGGATAGGACATCGTCTGGCCAGATCGTCACCATTGTCTTCGTCTCCAGCCTTCAGCACCAGGGGAGCCTTTCTTCCCCTGCTCACAATTTAATTTTTTTAGGTTGCCAGCTCTCATTATCCGGGTTGCCCCGACTAATCTGGTGGTCACCCCGAGTTGCATGCCTGGCAGTGACAGATAAGGCTATCAATGAATATTGCTGCATACACGGGAACTCTCGAAACCAATACCTCACTTAAGCTGAACAAGCTGCTTACACTTGAAACAACCTCCATTGTGAAAGCGGCCGTCTGTTGAGACAACCTTTGTTGAAATTTGTAAAAAGCTGATGATGCCTTGCGTTGTGCTATCTCTGAATCCTCCGATTCTCGGTTTCTTGAGCCACGTGTATTTTGTCTGAATTATCTTTTTTCATTAGTTAACTTTTCGGTTTCTGCTTGTTAAGAATTTTAAAAGTTTTTTTTTATATATTAATTTTGCGGATTAGTTTGATATTTTGACTAGGACCAGAAATGATTTGGGGCCCACTGTACAATTTAATTACACTTTTTACTGTGCAGAGCGTGCATGCACAGATGCGGCAGGAAGGGAGAAGCAGATGGATATTGCTTTCGGCTAACCCGCGTTTCAATCGTTAATTGTGGTGCGTCCCGCACACAGTAAATAATGTTTGTTATTTTACCAAAATTTTTGTTTAAAATGGTATTAATCCTATAATACCGCAAATCATAAAAAAATAATAAAAATGTTCTACTGAACAATCCAAAAATCCAACGACTCACAGAAATTAATAACCAGCACGTCCCTAGGATTTAATGGTTAATTCAGTCATCAATAATTAATATTAATTTCTAACAAACAACATACTCAACCTTCCAAAAAAATATTGGAATAGTCTAAAAACTAATTGTAGAAAGTTGAAACTAATTGTACAGTGGGCCCCAAATCATTTCTGGTCCTAGTCAAAATATCAAACTAATCCGCAAAATTAATAAATAAAAAAAACTTTTAAAATTCTTAACAGGCAGAAACCGAAAAGTTAACTAATGAAAAAGATAATCCAGACAAAATACACGTGGCTTAAGAAACCGAGGATCGGAGGATTCAGAGATAGCACAACGCAAGGCATCATCAGCTTTATACAAATTTCAACAAAGGATGCCTTAACAGACGGCCGCTTTCACCAAACCCAATACCTCTATGATATTCCTTCTGTTAAGAGCCTTCCTAGTCACTCGTTCGGTTTTCAAGTAAATCCCTTTATCTATCTAGTTCGAAAGGGAAAGTAAAAAAGAAAAAGATAGATTCTTTGTTGCCTATCTTGGAGTTAAAAAACTAAACAAGGTACGTACTTATGTTGTTGTATTCATATTTATTTTATGTGATCTGAATAAGGTTTGGACTTTTTGCTGTGTTTGGTTGAATTGGTGATGGGTTTTGCTTTTTCTCTGGGGTTTTGGATTGAATTGAATGTTGTTAGGGGTTTCAAGGAAATGAATTTTTTCTTTTTTTTTTAAAGTAAAGTTATGTCCTTTTTGCTTTTTTGTTGATGCATTTGATTTTAATTTTAATTGAATTTGGTGATAGATGTTTGTTTAATGATGTTTTCTTTTAAGGGTTAAACTAAGACGTAGCTTCTTGATGTTGGAAATCTGAAGACTTTATGTTGTGTTTGGTTGAATTGGTGATGGGTTTTGTTTTTCTCTGGGGTTTTTGATTGAATTGAATGTTGTTAGGGGTTTCAAGGAAATGATTTTTTTGTTTTTTTCTTTTAAAGTAAAGTTATGTCCTTTTTGCTGCTTTGTTGATGCATTTGATTTTTTTTTAATTGAATTTGGTGATAGATGTTTGTTTAATGATGTTTTCTTTTAAGGGTTAAGCTAAGATGTAGCTTCTTGATGTTGGAAATATGAAGTTTTAATTGAAGGATGGGAATTGGGTTAGCAGCGTAATTGCATGAGTGGTTTTTTATGTTGAAATTAGGAGGGTTTAATTTCGATCGCTGCAAGTGGGTTTTGTGGCCTTATTGTAGGATATAGAAAGTTTTGACTTTTAATTAGTGAAAGTTTGAAGTTATTTGTTTTGTTTCTGTATAGTGAATTTGATTATGGCTAATTTTGCAGGTGCCCGTTAGAAAGATTTTTGCAAGTACATATCACAAGGCAGTTGTGCTTTCTTTAAGAGATTTCATTTATTTTGATAGCCAAGATGATTGTATACGAGCAGGATCCAGATGTTGTTCGATGGGGTCTCCATGATCTAATTGATGTTTGTACACTTTCAAATTCTGGTTCATGTAATTCTGTTACTTGTTATGGCATGGATACATTTAACGTTGAGTATGTTAGAGAATATTATAATGACCCGTTATATGCAAGTAATGTGGAGAATGATGCTGTTATTGCTCTTGCTCTCCAAGAAGAACTTTCAAGGATTGCTTATGTGGAAGCATCTGGGTTGAATAACACTGAACGAGAATCAATTATTACACAGCACTGGCCTGGTCCTCATGAAACATACCATGGTTCTGGTACTAGAAAATTCCGCACCTGCTATGCAATTCCATGGTTATTTGTGGCCCTCTATTCTTCATGATGTATTTTATTTTATCTGCCATGTGTAGAGCATGAGGATGATCAGACAGTCACTGTTGATCACAGTGAAAGCATGATGGATGCTGATGATGATTGCAGCAAAAATATGGCAGATTATTCTAGCAAGAAGGATGAAATATTGATTCCTACTTCATCTTCTAGCAATGGAGAAAATTCCCTCGAGATGGAAGAGCTGACACTTATTTTAAATATAGAAAATGAATCTGCTCTTGATGGTGAAGTGGGCAAGAGGATAACTGAGATGGTTCCTGTTTCTGTAAGTATGACTTCTGCCAAACTATACGTGAGTGATTGATATCCTTTCAAAAATGAAGAATTGAGTATCCTAAATTTGTCATCTGTTTTTGGCAGCATGTTCCTAAAACTAATGGAGAAATACCATCAGAGGATGAACAGATGTCAGACCATCAAAGACTGCTAGAAAGGTGTTGTATATATATTCCTCTCATGTGTTTTTAATTTGATGCAAATTTGTCTCCTGGACCATCTCATAAGGTGTGAATCCCCAAGTATTTTTCTTTATATTATAAAGTACTGCTTCAAACTACAACAGGAGATAGAGAACTGGCTGGAAGTGGATTATTGGGTGCCTTATGGTATACCTTGCATCGGAAAATGTTGTGGATAACTTTATTTTCTAGATAGATACATTCATATTATTATCAATTATTAACATTTTGGGGCTAGCGGTTTCAGTGTCTAAGGCATAGTGTGTGGGTGTTAGTATCTTTCATGTTATCATGTTCTCCTACAGTATGGGTTTTGAGATCTAGGTTTTTGGTGTGTTTCATGTGTCTCCTTCCTTGATGGATGTTGTGGTTTTGCCTCTAAATTATTTTGACTTGAACAATATTGTTAGTATCAATGTCTTTTCTGTTTTATTAGGTTAAAGGTGTATTTTCTTGTTGAGAATAAAGTTCAAGGAGATGGTAACTGTCAGGTTGGTACACACTTTATTTTAAAGATAAATGGTAGTGCAAAAAGCTTGCTTCTAGAATTCTATTACAATGTGTTATTTGCTCAAGTTATGTCTCACTTGTTTATGTGTTTTTGCAGTTTTGTTCTCTTTCAGATCAACTCTATCGCTCTCCTGAGCACCACAAATTGGTGAGAGAACGAGTTATTGATCAGGTTGGTTGGTGTTTTAATAAGTGTGCTTCTATGTACTTGTACTGGAGTCTTCTTGATCCATTCTTATACATGTAAGCATGACTGTAATCATATTTCACGCCATGTTGATTTCATCAGCTCATGTCTCAGCCGCATATGTACAGCAGCTATGTTCCTATGGCTTATGACGACTATCTGAAGAAAATGAGCAAGTTTGTTACTTATCTCTGTTTCTTTCCTTCTTTCTTTCTTTCTTCTTTTTTTCTTTGAAGAAAAAATTCCCATAGCTTTCTTTAAATAGATTCATGCTCATGCTCATATGTATGTATTTTTTATGTGGCTAAAATTAGGAGTGGTGAATGGGGTGACCACGTTACATTGCAGGCTGCTGCAGATTCGGTATGGAAAAATAGATAACTTTGTAGATTCCCTCTTCTTTTGTCTGCTTTTCTTTCTGTTGATCTTCATGTTATTTAATAACCTTTTTATGGAACATATCAACGGGTTGTGAATTTGATGATAATCACTAATGGATATTGAAAACATGGATTCATCTAGTTAGTTATGCAACTGAATTCACCTAAGCCTAAATCTCCAACTAGTCAAATTGAGTTACATAAATCTTTTTCCTTCACTCCGCTTTTTGTGAGCCCAAATTCTTCATGAGACTACTAGGGATTATTATATCAATTCTCATAACTTTAATTAAATGAATTGCTTTTATGCTTATGAGCGATTCTTTCTAGGATAAAAATTGTGTAATTTCTGTTCTTCTCTGACAGTATCTTTTTGTCAATGCACATTATATACAACTTGAAATATGCAAGTAATGTAGCTACTAACATGAAATTTCATGCAAGCTTGCTACGTTACTTTATTACTTTTTAATTATTATTTTTTATGATTTCATGTATAGTACATGTTTGCTGTCGGTCATTTTATTTTAGAGGCTTAAAGCTTCTTTAACTACTGTCTATGCATGTTGCCATGCAATTGCAGTATGGTATCAAGATATTTGTGATAACTTCATTCAAGGATACATGTTACATCGAGATCCTTCCAAGAGTTCAAAAGTCCAATCGAGGTAAGATTATAAATTTTACATTTTGAACTTGTGTGTTGATTAATACAAATCTAAAAGCTAAGAATGCTCCGCCATCTTTCTAATATGTGGAAATTTAACATGTAAGATTTTTTGGTTGTAGAATAAAATTTGTTGATTATGGAATTAGGAAATGTAAAATGGGGAAAAGTTTATTACAGTGAACACTCAAATGATCAGAACTAGAAAATTCTTATTCAGCTTCAACCAATTAGTTTCCAAAAAAAAAAAAAACAAGAAGAAGAAAGAAAAGAAAGATCCATGAAAACGTTGGATGAGATCTGAAATCCAATTCCCTTGCTACTTGTGTTTTGTGCAGTTATTTTCTTGAGCTTTTGGGCGGAGGTGCACTACAATTCTATTTATCCAGAAGGAGGTAAACATTTGGATCTTGTTTGTCAAAGCAATGAATATTGTTCTATGATACTTCTTAGTAGGGTCCATCTTTTTCTGGCTTCCATCTGATGTTGTCTTGGTCTTCTATAAAAGCAATTTTGAAAAACATGAGCATCTCTTGGCTGGAAAAAAAAAGAGCTGCCCAATGAAAACACCATGGGTGAAGTACTGTTGGGGGTAAACAAATGTCTTTTTGCAAATTTTGCAAGTCTCTTATTATATCGTCTGATACGTTGTCATGAGTGTATGATTTGTTTAACTTGCATGCTAGATGTCTTTTCCTAAATTCTAACCAGTTTTAGCTGCTTTACCATTGCTGCTCTCTCTAATATAGAGGCACCGCAGTATGAGCCTAAGAAAAAGAAGAAGTGGTGGAACCTTGGATGATTTGAAGCTATGACCTTCAGTGGCAAACCTCATAAGAAGAGTTTTCATTACATGGAGAGGCTATTCTATTCAATTGCCTCACAATTTGGCGAATCAGAGTAAAGGGGGAATGCGGATGCCATTGCTGCGCCATTTTAGCTACCTATGTGCATCTAATATATTTTAGATTTGACCCCCCCCCCCCAAAAAAAAAGAAAAAAAAGAAAAAAAAAAGGGGTTCCATCTTCCGTCATTTTTTCATTCCTTTTCCCGCTGTTCTGACTGTACATAGTAGGCAGGGCAATAGTAGGTTTTCTTTTACCCTTCATGGCAGAACCGGTGACACTATTTATGAATAAATCGTAGCTGATGTATATCTTGCATGCTGTTTGCTTTGTCGAAAACTTTTAAAGTTTTGTGCTCTTCAGCTTTTGCTTCTATTCTCTCTCGCTTTTTTTTTTTTAGAATGCTCAATCCGAACAAATTGGGTAAATCCAATAGAAAAAAGAAGTATGGTCAAAATGTTTGTGAAATGGAAAGAACAGGAGAAAAGTTAGTTGCTCTTCTTACGTAGAAATTTGAAACTAGATTCGTTACTGTTGTTATTGGTGAACAATATTAATTAAGTCATTGAAAAAAAAATGGATAACAGTCCAATCTAAATAAAAATAAATTAAAAGCTGTTCAATATAAAAATAATAATTAAGTGTGGTTTAAGCTCATTAATAAATAGATATGTTCTTATAGTAAAATTGATCTGTGAATATTTTTACTATTAATGCAACAAAACATTATAATGTTTGTAAGAAAAAACTTTATTTCGTTACCCAATGTGTCTAACTCTAGATTCCAACATAAAAAAATAATTATATCAATTTCATACATGAGATATCAGATAATATTTCCCTCTTCCACCCAGAATACATGAAAAAGAACACTCGACATTTTCGAAAGCCATGTAATTGGAAAAGAACAAAATTTTGTTTTTCCGTTTTTTTATTTTCCAAAAAGACAACCCAAGCTGCTACACCTTGGTGTATCTTAAGTTTTCCTATAAACGACCAGTCATCCCCACCAACTATCTAACTGGAAGCTTTGTAATAGAAGTCGCAGGACACCCCAAATCTTCTCCCCCTTCCACTAATCACCCTCCAAAACCCCTAAAACCCTAAATCTAATGTTCTTCAAAAAACCCACCTCAAAAACCCTAAAAATCTTACTCCACTCTTCTCAAAATCCAATCTTTTCCCTTATAAACCATAACGCCAAGAACCCACCATATACATACACACAAACCAAGAACTATGTAGATGTGTACATGAAATGGAAAAAAGATCAATACCTTGACACAATAGAGCACATACACAAGTCCATTCAACTTAAACCCATCATTTCTTTGAAAAATGTAATAGCCCAACACCCCAATGGTTGTATCCCAATCTCTGACGTGTCAAAGAAAGGCTTGCACTTTGATGTGAAAATCAAGGTTGCAAGGTTTTTGAGGCAATACCCATCGATCTTCGAGGAGTTTAGTGGTCCTCAGTATAATTTGCCTTGGTTTAGATTGACCCAAGAAGCTGTTGAGATTGATAGAGAAGAGAGAAGGTTGTATGAGGATTGTAAAGAGGATCTGAGAGAGAGGCTAAAGAAGTTTATTTTGATGAGCAAACAAAAGGTGTTGCCTTTGAAGGTTATTCAAGGGATGTTATGGTATTTGGGTTTGCCGGAGGATTTCTTGGAGTGTTTGGATATGAATCTTGATGGATCTTTTAGGGTGGTGGAGATGGAGGAAGGGTTAAAGGGATTAGCCGTTGAGAGCAATGAAAGTGTTTTGTCTGTTCTGCAAAGAAATGCAATGAAAAAAGGCGTGTATTCCAATGAACCTATGAAGGCAATTGAGTTTCCACTTTTCCCATCTAAGGGTGTGAGGCTAAGGAGGAAGATTGAGGTTTGGTTAAGAGAGTTTCAAAAGGTTCCATATGTGTCCCCATATGAGGATTATTCACATTTGGATCCTAATAGTGATATTGCTGAGAAAAGGGTCGTTGGGTTTCTTCATGAGTTGCTCTGTTTGTTCGTTGAGCATTCTGCAGAAAGGAGGAGACTTTTGTGTCTTAAGAAGTATTTTGGGTTACCACAGAAGGTTCATAAAGCATTTGAAAGGCATCCCTACATGTTTTATCTGTCTTTGAGGAATAAAACTTGCACTGCTATTCTTAAGGAGGCTTATTGTGATAAAATGGCCATTGAGAGACATCCCATGTTGAGGATCAGGAATAAGTACATTAACTTGATGAAGGAATCACAGGTGATTCTGAAGAGCAGAAGAGTGAACAATCCTTATGTCGAACGTCCAAAACTGGATTTAGATTTGGATTGTGCTGATGAAGAAGAAGAGTGTGTTGAAATAGGTAGATTGTAAAGATGAAGTGAATTAGAGCTGAAAGTCTGTATTCTTGTCGAGTGATCCTGATTCACTTCCTTCAGGTACTTGGTCTATTTAACCTCTCTAATTACTGGATTATTATACCTGCCGTCTCAATTGAATTTCAGCCACGGATATGTGCAAGCTCTCTATCGTTGTGTAAATTTCTTAATGTAGTTTTGAGAGTATCACTAATTATTTGAATAGACTTAACCAAGAGAATATCGCAACTCTAGTTACAACACAGAGGTGGTTGAGCTTGTTGATGACCAGTGCTTGCAGGTAATTTCAAGCCCTTGTCAGGATATTATTGAATTGATGTAAACAAATCAAAATGAAATATTCTCGACAAATTCCAATAAGAAGATGAGAAAATCCAATTCCTGTGCAACAATCTAAAACACGGGCCGGGTCTTCTGAAGCAAAAAGATCAAATATCATCTTTTACGCCTGCTAGTAACATTTATATTCCATTCCTTTTGACAGATTGCGACTGTACTCCAAGAGGAGACTGATCAACTATAAATTGCCTCTCTAGCCTAAATTTACCTTTATTCTGTGAGCTGCATATACAATCAGATATTGACAAAAAAAGAAAACATCTTATTCCCCAAGCATGCAGTTTTCCTGCTTATTTACATCTATTATTCTCTTCCCAAGCTATGAGATGACAACTTGCAAAAATCACCTTCCATGTTAGCTGTACAAAATTTGCATGCCCTTTTTGCTTTTTATGGCGTCAAAGAAAAAGTGCCTTCCATGTTTCCAGATTAAATCATGTCAGGAGGAGAGAATGACAATCGAATGCGCCTTTCTGCATATGAGAGAGAAAGAATCATGTATGGACGCTGGTTATAAGCAAACCAGGCAAAGACGAGCAACTGAATTTTCCAAGAACAAACTACAAAGATTCCTCACCTCCAGTTATGATGAGCTTCTCAACACGCGAAACAATATGTTTACCATAAGTGTATCTCTTCAGGGCACTCAAATGAATCCTAATGCGAGAAAGAATTAACTCTAGACTTCGACCATCGCAGGTCTCAAGAACCTTTTGTACAACATAATTTCCAAACGGATCTTTCATCATAGCCTGCAGTTTTGTATTCCAAACACATTGGTCATCCAGGCAATGATCAGTGAAAGTAAATAAAAACCAAAATTGGAAGCCTTGAGACAAGCATAGGCTGCAGTAATCTTGATATTCATGAGAGAAGAGCATGTTAAGATTTGATGATCATTCAAGTGTTCCATAATCAAGCTTAATTCTGCAGAGTACCAGATATTTAGAATATTTAGCAGAAAAAAAAAAACATACAACAATGGAGGTTTATGGCAAGGAGTAGAAACAATCAAATTAGTTTTAGAAAACACATCTGAAAACATCTGTAATCTTTTAATCTTTGTGTGTGCATGTGTTTCCAATATGACCACAGGGAGGGGGTAAGGGTTGTGAATGCTAATATGACCTGCAAGGGCTCATTTTCATCAGTGGAACCAAGCATCTCATTCACCAAAAGCTGGCGCTCATCAGGGCCACCAAATGTCAAGCACTTCTCCACAACATTAGAAGCAAATTTCTGCTGACTCATCAAAACAATCTGTCCTGCAAGCTTTCTAATAATAACAGATCGTTGTTGTGGCTTACCATGCTCCAGGACATGCTATAGAAAAACAAAAGTACTAATGATGCGGCACAATAGCGGAACAGTTAAATACAGAACAAGGGCACCAATTTCATGCCAATGATGCAACATAATCCAAAAACAAGATCAAACCCATATCTTTAGTCAACATAGAGAAGTCAATATGGATGCAGAGCGCTCTAACAGATGAAGGTGAATCTGACAAAAATTGAATCCGTGAAGGTGAAGGTGAAGATTTAAAGGATATTATAAATTATAACTTTCATAACTTGGCACGCAATACTTCCACTTACACATCAATGACTTCATTACCAGTCCACGAAAGAAAAGCTGTGCCACTCAATTTTCTTAACTCATATCTGAAATATATGATCTTTCAGACGGAAATAATTTTCCAGTCTCCTAAAGGTTTTTATATTGTTGTTATTGTTTTAGCTGGAAAATAAGAGTAATAGGATAATATTTGAACCAAGAAGAAAAATAAATCCCTGTAAATTACAGACTAATTCTGCCTTGATTATCTTTCATATTCAATGGATTTTGACAGAAAAACTAAAATTTTAGGATTAGCATGCAGGGCAAGAATGACTGGACAAACTAATATCCTAGGAACAAAGGATTTCATTCGCCAGTCAATACTAGCATAGCTGGAAAATTTCAATACCTGAATGACATAATTTCCATATTGATCTTGTGCCAAAGCGCATACAGACTGCATAATTTCATCCATAATAACTTGCTGTGTATTCATGTCCTTACAATGCTCCAAGACCCTCTGTTGGTGCCAAATCAAAAAATTGACAAGTCAAATATGACAATATATTTCCATCAAGAGAGTGAATAGTGAGTAATTTTTTACCTGGATAACACGGCAACCATAAGGGTGGGTGGAAAGGGCCACAACTTGCCCATAGAAAGCTGAGGTGATGAACTGTATTCGATCTCCTGGAACACACTCTATACACTTCTGAATAACATGATTACCATTCTGATCACGAATACATTTCATGACAGAGCCATCTAGCTCTGCCACCATTTCAGTCTGTCGATCCACGTCAATCACCTCCAAAGCCTGTGGTCAGATTTAGCACATTAAGTAATTTTGATGGCCAGAAAAGGGACATGATCTTGAATGTAAGGTGGTAATCTGCATTTCACGCCCTGATCAGATAATTCCTCTTCGTTCCTTGTGATGGATGCATGTAAGAGATACTAAATCATAATATTTTAATTATGCATCTAAGGAAATCCCTGGCATTACACCAAGCCACATCACAGTGATAAATTAAAATGCCCAGGAACCGGATATTGCTTAGCAAAATATGCATCACCAACAACAATATTCACATAGAAGTATGCTTGCTTCAAGCAGATCCATGTCCAGTAAAAATCTTAAAGACAGATGCTGAGAACAAACATACAAGAGTGTGTGCATCATGGACATGTCACCTGTGCACGTGTATTTATGACAACAAGGGACTCAGAAAAGTACCTTCTGGATTACTCTGCACCCATACATTTGAAGACTGAGAGGTAAAACATGACCAGTAAGCTGACTAGCTAACTCCATTCTTTGACTTTCTGTACCTTGATCAAGAAACTGTGCATTCAAGAATAACAATGTAATATTAATAAATCATACACAGAGCATGGAGTTGTAAAGGAGATAATCAGCAGTTAGAATTTCAAATAAAAAAAAACATGTACCTTCTGTATAACATAATTTCCAAAAACATCAGTCATCAAGTTACGAGCAAGAGGAATAATCTCGGGGAATATCTTGTTCGTCTCTTCAACTGAAGCAGTTTCTAGTTTCTGCTGAATAAACCGACTTCCATACTGATCTGTGCTGCATTGCACAAGAGGAAATGTTAAACTCAGAGTCCAGATACTGTATGAGAGAAACAAACACCAGAAAGAATTCAATATATACCTGAATTCAACAACATGGCCAACAATGTCTGAAAGTTCAAAAGAACCAGTCTTGTTGTTCTTAAATTCATCCATTAAGGATGAAGACTGTTTTCTTTCAGCATTGCAGCCAATATCAGACTGCCATGACCCAGTGGATCCTCCCATCGAACTCCTCATCACGGAAGCTAAGTGTGAAGCCCGCCCACTCTGAAAACCCCCAGATCCAACAGAAGGAAGCATAGATTTCACTGCTGAGTTCTCTGGATATGGCATGCTAAGATTATAAGATGAATTCCTATGGTATCCCTGATTCAACCCACCAGATTTGGTTAGAATTGGCAATTCGTATTGTTGCTTCTGTTGAACAAGCAATGTCTCAAGATAAGCTTTTTGAATCCTGTCCAAGTCTCCCTCCAAAGTGCCAAAATAATCTCTAACTGGAGGCTCACTTGACCTAGCTACAGCATGTGTTGCATAATCCAACATTCTTTGCAAGGACTGAGTATAGCTTGGGTCCAGAACTGGAGAACGAAGATCAGACCCTACTTGATTTCCCAGTCTATTGAAATCATTCCCAATTCCAACACCACCTAAAGCAAAAACAAAATTTCAAGCCAGCAAGAAATGTATGTATCTATCCACGCGTATAATGTACAAATAATTTCCGTGAAAGCTCAAAAGAAACAAAGATAACCTGTGTCAAAATGATTCTTGATCATTGAATTCAGTTTCAGTGTCGAATAATCATCAGGTATTCTTTGCAAGGACTGAGTATAGCTTGGGTCCAGAACTGGAGAACGAAGATCAGACCCTACTTGATTTCCCAGTCTATTGAAACCATTCCCAATTCCAACACCACCTAAAGCAAAAACAAAATTTCAAGCCAGCAAGAAATGTATGTATCTATCCACGCGTATAATGTACAAATAATTTCCGTGAAAGCTCAAAAGAAACAAAGATAACCTGTGTCAAAATGATTCTTGATCATTGAATTCAGTTTCAGTGTCGAATAATCATCAGGTACATGGCCAGTGAAATCCATAATTGGAATATTTGCATTTTGATGATAAACATTTGATCTTTCCAAACTTCCAAGGCCCAAGGAATTCATTTGTGAGTGAAGATTGGTAGAAGAAGAAGTTCTTCTGGGAATACTAACTTCTCCATTATAACTTATCTTAGAAGCATTATTGTTTGGTAGGATCCTGTTGTTTCTCGGCATATCAGTATGGTTGGTAGAAAATGAGAGATTTTCTACCTTGGATGTTTCTATGAGTTGCTGATGCAGAGCCTGCTCAGCACCATTTGACATGTTAAAAGGAAAATGTGGCTCACTGTCCAGATCCATTTGCAGTTGGCCTCGTGTATGACTCTCTTGATCTGTGAGTCTAGTGTTCAAAAGGCTTAATCCAGACAACGTATAAGCAATTTCCCCAAGCTCGGTAATCCCAGAAGAATGATTATTTTGGACAGTCATGCCAACAGCATTCTTCTTCTCAATAGGACCAACTCTGCTGCCAACAGGATGTAGACTAGAAATAGCAGGCTTCCCAAGCAGCTGCTGTTCAGGTGTTGTACTCCTAGACAATGATGAGCCCACAGCAGATGCAAAGGAGTGAGAAAAGGTATTGCTGTGGCTTTGAGTTCCTGTGAAGGCAGTGGTAGCTGCTCCAGAATACAAGCCTTCCAGGGATTCCATTCCATCATGTAACCCAACTTGATGAGGATCACATTCACCAGTTGTATCCAGAAGATCAGCAAAAGTAGTATGACTTGCTGGGGAAGATAGGTGACCTGGCATAGAAGTGGGCTGATCAAGTCCTTCCTGAAACATAAAAATGTCATTTAAAAAGTGATATGAAATGCAACACCTAGCACAAAAAAGATACAATAGAACGCAATACCTAGCATTTGCTGGTGTACATTTCAGGTGAATCAAATTAAATTGGTTGAATAACTATGGGCAATACCAAAACCATTTTCAAGTATAATGAACATAAAAATGAAGGTGATTTTTATGAAAATTATCCATAAGTTCCCTCACTTGATCAAACAATTGTTGCTTAATTACTGATAATCTTTTAATCAGTCAAGACTCCCAGATTTAACGTCACTTGTATGTAGTACAGTTTGTTGCTTAATTAATGATAAATTTGCTTCACTCATAGTCTCATTCTCAAACCTTAAAATTTATCAACTAGTGCAAACATTTTGTCCTCGATAAGCTAAAATAGACTTTGATAATTGCCATCATTGTAATAAAAAAAAACTCCTTCAACATCATTTTATGCACAAATGGCAGAACCAAATATGTTATTGCTATTGTTCAGCTACCAATCCTTGTAGTATTATTAAACAATTGGTAAGTTGATTCTCGTAAAAGCTCTTTATTTTTATATTGCTATATCCAATACCTGTAGAGTGTCAGCAAAACTTTTCCTCCTTGCACCAAGCCTGGAGCGCTGCAATCCAAGATCACTGGAACCTCTATCAAGCCACTTGGATGAAGCATTCCCGATGACATTATTTCTACTTGAATTACTCGATTCTGTCAAATCAATGTCAACCTTATGCACTGAAAGTCCTGGCTGTATTGAAAACAGCGATGGACTATCGCTATCTTCTACCACCTTATTCTTCCTCAAGTTGCCAATACAACCAAACATAGATCCTGAAGACTGAAACCTTTGTGCAACACGCCAATCCTCCCTTGACAACAAAGGCGGGGGCAATCTTGGGTTAACGCTGTCATGAGAATAGTAATACGAAAGGTAAGATGGGTGTGAGCGAATCTCCTCTTCGGTCAAAACCACATTGTTACAGTTACCATTACTACTAGTGACACTATTGATGTCACTCAAATTATTGTTCCTAAAAAGGCTTCCCACAGCACTTAATGATCCCTCAACAGTAGGCGGAGCACTGCCACTCCTATATCTATCAAGATCCCTTTCTATGTGTTGATTACGAAGACGTGCTTGTAGAATCAGTTCCAGTTCGCTCTGCAAACTATCCTCTAAATTACCACCGAACCCCCCTTGTAGATAATCATCCACAGTCGGTAGCATCTCTATGTTACTGCTACCAGTGAACATCTCTCAAAGAAACTGAATATAAGAAAAATACAATAAACAACCAAATCAAAAATAAATAAATCCAAACATCCCCACCAATTCTATATGTTTACTTGTTAAGAAAATTTACAAAACTCATTTAAAAAAAAAAAGGGATCAAATTAAAAATTAAAAATTAAAAATCCAAACTATAACACTAATTCTCTGTTCGGTCGCTGAGAAAAATTACGAAATTCAATTTAAGAAAAAGGGGTCGAGTAGACTGGCACATTTAACAAGATTAGGATTTCTGGAATATAAAATTTTAGAAAAAATAAACATAATGAGCACAGGAACATAACCAGACGTGTAAAAAGATAACCAGACGTAAAATAAACTAAAATCCAAGCCCATTGTCTATATCGCATAAAAATTATTAATTAATCAAGCAAGAAAATCGAACTTTTATTATTGCATTTACGTATTTAAAATTAATAAAGGAAAAGCTCATACATTTTATTCCAAATTTTTAGCGTTGTTTCTCAGCAACCAAACAGTGCTTCAAGAAATTAAAATCAAACAAAAGAAATCTTTAATTGCATCAAGATTCCATACCTTCACGATTAATCCCCACATCAATGAAAGAACTGCAACCTAATAAAATAAATAAATAAATAATCAATACACGCATATAGTTTTATTTTTTAAAAAGAATCTAAAATAGACAAGAATCAAATGCGAAAATTAGGAAAAAGGGTTAAGCAACAAACGATGTCGTGTATATAATTGAGGAGAGCTTCTTGATTAATGAGAGGTAATATAAAAAATCGTGGAAAAAAAGAGGGGAGAGAGGGTGGGGGGGAATTTACAGAGGGAGCGAGAGCATGGAGAGAGGAGATTCTTGAGAAACGGTCACTTTCTCTGTTTTCTGTTTCCAATTATTTATTTATTCTTTTATAGAGAGTGAAAAAAGAGAGGGAATTGTGAGGACCGTTGATCGATAATGGACGGTGATAGACGGTCGATACGTGCATGGGCAGCTTTCTTGTAGAGGTCGTTTGAAGTCTCTCTCTCTCTCTCTGTTAAATTATCGAATGCATTTTACGATTTTCCCATGAAACCATAAATATTTATATTTAAATAAATGAGAGACTATAAAAAATCATACATTTGAGTCCCGTCTTCATAATATTTATTGAATTTAACAACACCATTACAGGATGCATTGATATTTTTATACACTTGCCAGCTAAGTAGATATCTCAATTTAACATGTTAATATTAATATGTTTATTATTAATAGTTGACGTGTTATCACATTAATAAACTTATTTTTATAAATATATAAGTGTTTCAACTCCGATATTTTAGCCCAGGCACTCGTAATTAACTTATATTGTGAGATCCACAATAATCTTGGGCCTATAAATATTACCCGGCCCGATGTAGTACGAGGGTCTATGGGCCTTGTCCGAGGGATATAAATCCTAGGCCCATCACCACCTAAACAATTTAACACAAAACGAAGGAGAAAAACAACAATTTGATTTAGCAGTGATGAGGTCACCGGTTTTTTATTTATTGTGTATTTCTCAAAGTATATTTTCTTTTTGCTGCAGATCAGTATTCCTCATCTATTCTTTTTGCAGCAGATGAGGTTATTTAACCAAGGCCGAAATCATAAAAAAGAAAAGAAAAAAAAAAAAAAGGACAGTCTTCTTCTTCTCTATGTAATGTTTTTTTACAGAGCGGAAAAAAAAAAACCAGAAATAAAGAGATACCGGTCAGGAAAAAAGAATGGCGAGCAATACCATAATTCACAAGGTATCCTCATTTTCAATCATTTCACGGACTTCATTAATGACCAAATATGCTTTGTGACCGCCAATCACCTCTGCCTGTTTCTTGCTATCCTTCCATAGCTGTAAAACAAAGAGAAACAGCTTTAGGAAGAGAAGTGCAGAAGGAAAATATTAAATCTCAAAAACATACAATCAAAATGGCAAATACCTGAATGGTTGGCATTTTCTGCACAGATTTCACGGTCCACAGCAAACAAATACATGAAAAATCAAACAATTAACTGTTAATCACAAGTGCTTGGAATGTATATTTTGCTGGAGCAAACAGAAAACATGGGATTAACCTTCAAGATGCCTGCGTTCTTTGTTTTTTTATATGCCTGTGCATGTTAAAAGTTTTTGTGACAGGAATAGCCTTGGAGTTGAATTTATGACAAGAAATAGCCAGTACTACTCAATTATTCACCAACTAGTAAAATGTTTCATGAGGTTAGGCAGAACCTAAAAATCGAACCATTCCCACCTCTCAAAGTGATCTTAAACTAAATTTTCAACCCTCTTCCAGCCCTAGATCTCCCCCTCCCAAAATGATTTTGTATCTCTTATTTCCTAGATAGAATGACTTATAACTGCTCAGTTACAATCAGATTTTACTTCTCCTGGCTGTTGGATATAAAGTTACAAAGAAGGAAGAATTACAGAAAGTATATGGAAGCATAAGACTTACAGTGACTCCTGCACGAGTAACAAGTTTGTGTGGAACATTATTGACATCGACACGGTAAAACCGCAATCTGTGTAGCATCAGGGAATACAAAAATAAGGAACATTCTCAATAACTATACAATTTTCAACATGTCCAAGGGGCAATTCCCCTCTAATTAAGCCATAGACGATCAGAAACGAAAATAGAGCAAACCTTCTATAGTAATCAGCTGCCAACTTTTCCAATTTTGGTTTCAAATATATACATTTTCTGCACCAGCTTGCCATCCTACAAGAGCAAATATGACCATATAAACCAATTGTTATACAGTAACTCATCCTAGATGAGAAGGAACTGTTACTTAAAGTTCAACACAGAACACACAAATAAACCCACAAAGATGAAAATTTGCACTCCTGTTTGCCAAGATTTATCTTTAACCATATAAACCAGTTTCAGAAACAAAGCAATTGGAACAAAAACATGACAGACAAATACATTTTATCGAAACTGCTACGAGAGTAAAAAAAAATCTGAACATGCTCCTTTTCTCATATTTTTTTCATTGAAAAAAAATTGACCCAGATGCAGAAACAGCCCTAACTAAAGCAAAGTCTAACCAATTAAAACAAAACCCAGAGACAAACTAACACCACACACCAAACAATGATAACAGATTCCTCAAGTTGCTGTGCCTCTGCTATCACACGATCAAACTGACTCTCACTGTAAATGGGCTCCAACTCAAACGAAACGGGAGAATCATCCACCTCTTGCAAAGGCCTCTCTTGGCTCCAAGCACGAAAGACTCTATTTTTCCCCGGCAAATTAAATTTTCCGGGAGAAGAAAGTTTCTTGAAAATCGAAATTGCGGGATTTGGACATGAAATAGTACTCCTTAATACTGACAATTCACGTGATGGGTCACGTGGTATTGAGTTTGAAGACAGAAATCTGAGAGATGGTGGGGTGTGTAAGATCTTAGACATGTTTGAAGAAGGAAATATAGCAATTTGCTAAAAGAAACTCTAGATTTCAATATAAAGAGACAGGTGTTGCGGTTCCCTTCATGCCCTGAAAGAGGAGGAAGGAAAGGTAGATTATTATTTTTTCTGTTTTTTTGGGGGATTATGGTGGTGGCTTCCACAAGATACTAGTTGAAAAAATCAAAGGAAATATCAGAACTGGAACTCTTTTTTGACCATTCGATTGGACTTTCAGCTCAAGGCTGCAAGCAGTCTTGGCAAGGTATCAGTTTTCTTATGGAGCGCCGAAGGAGAGGGTAGTATTGTATTGATGCATGATAACTTATTATTAAAATTAAAAAGAAAAATTAAGACACATCAGTAAAACATTGTAATTACAGAGACATTGCCCTTTGTATTAGAATTTTGCTATTCTTATAAAAAAAAATTAACAAAAAGGTAATATCATTTTTTTCATGAAATTTATTGAATATTATCAAATTAATCAGAATAAATTGATTTTTTATTAATACAGTTAAATAAATTTAATGTCCTAAAAAACAAAAATTTTAAAACAATAATCTAGTATACATTAATACTATATTTTATATTTTACTTTTTCTATGTTTATTAGGTGTATAAAATCTTTTAAAATCCACTATATTTTTATATCCTTTAAATGCTTACATATTTTCACATATATGAATACATGCATTAGAAATATTTCTCATCAATATTAATATATGTGTAATATATTTTTTAATATTACCAGAATAATATTAAAATTTAATTACTCATTTTTATAAAAGACTCATAAATTATAAATAGACTATGAATTCTTTAAACAAGAAATTCAAATTCTTTATTATTTACTATATATTTATTTTCATAATATCTCACTTTATTATTATTTTATTTTTTCTTAAAAAATCACCGATTTAATCATAAAAAAATCCTCAAATTCAAAAAAAAAATCTTAGTTATTTTTTTCTTAATTAATGTGATTGTATTGATTTCATCTTTTTGCGTGGTTTTATTTTTCTTCATGATTAGTAATTGTATGTATTGATAGAATTCAATCAAAATATTCTTTAATTAAGGAATACATTACAATCTTCAATTATCAAAATTCTTGATTTAATCTTTTGACTTGATATATGCTTCCATAATTAGCGATTATTTTTATAGAACTTGGATCCAAAAACAGACAACCTTTTATATATATATATATATATATATATATATATTTCACGAACTTCAGTAATTAGTCTGCTCTATTATAAATACCACTCGTTATTTCTCTATATCGTGAAAACACACACAGAGAGATTAATTTCTCTCAATAAGCACTCTACTACGAAAGAAAGAAAAAAAGAAAAAAAACAAAGGAAGAAGGATGGAGAAAGCTTCTTTTAAGTTGGCAATCCTAATTGTTTTGATATTTTCTACAACTTGTGAGTCTCTCCCTCTCTCGTATTTTTCCCCTATTTTTGTGTCTTCTGTGCTTAATTTGTAAGACTGAGAGTTTTTGAGAATTATGACGTGCAGTGGATCGAGGTGTTGGATGGTTTGGTTTGTTTTTAAAATCGCTTTGAAAGGAAATTTATTTTTAATCAATACACAGATTAGTTTTGAAGATATAATAATCGTTGAATATTAAAATAAAGTTTCCTTTTACTTAATTTAGTTTATCATTTTCCATACACTCTGACAATATGTACAGAAAAGATAGCTCATGACTGATAAAACAAAAATTTCTTGACAGGTTTCCTACAGCAAGGATCAGTTCAAGCTACAGAGATCACAGCAATGAAGGGCATGCCATGTGCGAACGATGATGTCTGTATACCCCATTGCCCTAAATCTTGCAAACGTATTTTTTGTAATCAAAAACACTCCTCCGCAAACTATCACATGTGCTATTGCGACAACTGGTCCTTTTCTCCTCAGCAAATGCTCATATCAATACCTTGTGTGACAGGTTAATGGAAAGACGGCTTCTTTTGTAAAGGAGAGGCATCACTGCCTCATTTCGCTTGCTTGACCTAATACAAGCTAGTTTAGTAATAGTAGTAACGATGATGATAATAATAATACAAGAAATCCTGCATTTTTGCATTAATCTGCAATGCTGTGATTTTTTGTGCTATATATGATTATGAGTGCTTTTACGGCCTAAATCTCTTGTCTTAGACTTTGAATAAATTATTAATTGAGCTTTCATGAGATATACGTTGCATCTCTTGTATATTGATAATAATTAATTAAAAATATACAAATTAATCAATCACACCATAATGTACATTTTCAGATCTCCCCTCTTCCAAAATCTATTACGAAAATCCAGGATCGATGTAATTTTCCATGCATGTAAAGAGCTTCTTTTGAAGGTTAATTAGTGGGTTTTAGAAAGAAGTATCTGTGCGTATAACTTCAGGATCATGCGAGGATGTCGTCAAAGACAAAAGTTGATTCATTAATTACGAGAAAATAAATATTCTTAATTAAATCCTTTTTTTTCTGATAATAATTATTTAATTAATTATTGAATCATCGCAACATCTGCTAACTGAAAAGTGGTATATAATATAATAAAGGTAATTAATTATGACTTTAAAATTAAAATTAAAGCTATTTGCCCAAAAACACAGTGGTAAATCCGTATTAAAATTAGTTGCTTTGGAAAGCAATATATAGGACCAACATTTTCTTTTTCCAAAGCAGTACCAAATTTTACTCAAAAGGTTCGATCCATAAACAGTGATTTTTTTTGCTAAGGGAAAGGATTGATCTAGGCTGATGTTGGATAATGCTAGCGATATGGATATTTGTTTACTAATTACATTATAATTTTGATAAATTAATATTGATTAAATTGATAATATTGATTAAATAATATTTTTTATCAGTCTTGACTTGAGACTAATGTAATAAATTAATAATTTTTTAAATGTATAAGATAATATATTAAAAACATATATAGATCCCACTTGATATATAAATTAATAATCTCTTTACACATCAAAATTATGCATGTACATGACTCAAGTAGAAGATATTTGTAAGATATAACTTTAATGCTAATTATTTTCTCTTGAAATTTATGTTTTCTTGTACCTCATTGTTTTTAATTTTTTTAGTGCATTAGAAAGGATTTATGTATAGTTTTCTTATATTACTAAATATATAAAATAATGACAGTTCATAATTTAGTAATTATATAATATTTTTATAACATGATACTTGTATTAACTTTAATGCTTTGAAAAAGAAAAACCTTGATAAATTATTTTTTTAAAAAATAATGTATACATTAATAAATTAATTAATAATTTATTGATTAATTAATAAATTTTCATGTTACAAAATATATTAATTCACAGAGGTTTAACTGTATATAATTAATGTTTTTATATATAAACAAAAACTAGAAATACAAACAAAAACCATGTCAATTGCCAAAGACCCATTAATATAAGTGATTCTGAAAACTTTACTTGGCCACGTCATGCTATAAATATAGTCTTTACAGCTTGGCCACATCATGCTATAAGTATAGTCTTTAAACTCTTTATAACTTTAAGTATAGTCTCTACATCTTTACTTGGCCATGCCATATTATAAGTATAGTCTTTAAGGTACAACTAAGATATATAGTTGGAGGGCTGGAGCCTGAACTGAAGTATATAATTCTTGATGAAATTGTAAAAACAGTTTGAAAATCATGATTTTATGTAATTTTACCTGATTTTAACTCGATTTTAATAATTTTTGAGTTTTTAAAATGATTTCACACATTAAGCATTTATTAACTTGTAAAATCAACTCATAATTTTAATAACCTTAAACCATTAATAATTTTACCTGCCCATAATCATACAAAATTGCAAGTTAACTAAAGGGGAATAGGGAGATACTAACACCAAAACCGTCTCAGAATTGGAGTGGAGAATAAGGAGGTAAACTACTTATTACTTAAAATGAAACTCTAGTTGCCATTGTCGTTGCAGAAGTAACCCAAAATTTCAGTTGCTCAAATTCTCAATGATTTTGGAGAGTGCTGAGTGGGTTCCAAAGGCTGATGATACAATCCCTACTGCAATGATTATGATACAGACTACGCCCTACAGAAAGAACAGCAAAAGATGGGAATAAGAGCAATATCAAAACCATCAACTATGCTTCCAAAGTGCTGACAAAATTTAATGCTAGAAAGGGAAATATAGAAGGGAAACGTTAAAAGGGTGTTCTAAGTTTGTGAATGAGGGTATTGATAGAAGTGGCATACCTGAAATCTTGTTGCTTTACCCCTCACGATGCTCAGAAAGCAAGCACAAGGAAGTATCAATGTCTGTTAAGGAAATTACTTGTAAGTTTAATTCAACAAAACCACGTAATCAATCTTCTGAAGAGCATAGGGGAGACCAAACGGCAGGGCAAGGCTCCGATATGAAGCTAAATGACTAAAATAGTAGTAGAAAACTTACTACAAGCATTGTGAGCAAAGATCCAATCAATGACATGACCAGGCCTGCAATGAAATTAAGAAAGTGTCGATGACATATATAAATACGTAACCAAGCGAGGTATGGACTAGAAAACTGTAGGTTTAATGAAATCAACTGGTTTTGCAAGAGACATGTTGTAGGACAGTACAATCAAGGGGGACTAACCGAAAAAGGGGATGGCGAGACCGACGAGTAAGGTAGAGAACACCAACGCTGTCCTAATGCAGATTGCATACATGTGAGACTTCATGTGGTTAGATGGTATCAACTCCTCCAGACTCATTGCCACTGGAGACATGGTCAATGCATACTTGGTAAATGGGTTAACTACCTGCGAAAAAACAAACAATAAACTAGATCAAAGGAAGAGAACAGACAGAACAGGTAAATGATATTTTTGTAAGAGCTGATGAGCATACCGTAGTCCACACAGCAACCTTTGAGACAACTAGATCTTGTGGCAAGTTAAGAGTGAATTGAGATTCTGTTGATTCTCCAAACATCGTGTATCCCATATAAGCAACCCCGGCATACATCAAAGTACAAATACTGAAGCTTCATGGATAACAAAACCAAGCGAAGATGAAGTGAGAAATATTAAAATCATAGTCAATTAAAACAAGTTTCTACGATGAAGTAAGAAGGTTGAGCAACTTAAGGTACCATGCTAGGAGAACTGTTGGAAATCTACTAGGTTGCGCCATGGAAGTGTAGATGTTCGGAAAAACAGCATGTCCTGAGTAACAATAACCGTAGAGACCAATGGCAACAGGAAGAGTTCCAAGATTGAGTACTGTCCCCTTGCTGTGAATGCCCACATTATCAACCAGACCAACCCAAAACAAGGACAAGACCACCAACACTGATGCAACAACTCCACCAGCTGGAAGAAAAAAAGCTGAAATTAAGAATATTTCAAAACAAGATAGCTGCTTATTTTGATACGCCCCTTGCAGCCTATGACATGCTAAGAACATTTTTTTCTCATTGATCAGATGATGTAGCTCAGGCAAGAAAAAAAATGCGCATCAAATGATTTTGACATCCGTTGAGAAATGTTTAAAATCCAAAATAACTTAATTTAAGAACACTTACCAGAAATGTAACTAAGGACACTAAGGTCTCTAAGCCAAACAGTAGGAAGAACAGCAAGGGTGGTCATCAAAGCAAATAGATGATGGGAATCCATCTCAAATCCACCCAAACTTATATGTGCATTTGGAAATAAAGAGGATAAGTTATCACTCTCCAAAATTATATATTCAACGCAACAAGCCTGCAGCATTGAAGAATATTTAGATAGGCAAATTGTGAACTTTTTGTCAAAGAACACAAGATCCAACTTTTGGGACCAAGAATTTAAGTGGCCCAGAAAGAAATCTTGCTTCCCATCTTATTCTCTTTTAAGGAATAATATACTTGATTGATTAAAATACAGAAAGTAAATCATTCAGGACAAGCCAGATGTACTTACATACAATTCCACATACAGTATTATCTGCAAAAAGAAAAAAAAACAAAGGCAGAAACGACAACATTACTGTCTAGTCAAATTTATACACCAGTGCTTGTTATAATAGCTTTCAGCTATGAAGTTTAAGAGAGAAATTTTGCATATCAATTTAAGCATTTTAACCGTACAAAGTCTTCAGGAAATGGAAAATAAAAACTAGACTTACTGAGATGACAAAGCGACCGGTGGTACCGAAGGCAGCTTGGCCAATGTCTGGGTAAGTTTCAAGTCCTGGTTCACTATCCAAGCAGTGACGCAAGAGCATCCCGGTGTAAAAAGACAGAACAGCAAATACGAGCAGTATGATGAGCCCTAGCCATCCTCCTTCTTTAGCAGCGTAAGGAGTAGATAAAATCCCAACTCCACACAGAACATTCAAGCCTGCATTGTGAACCACAACAAGAACACAGTAACCATTAAATTAAACAATCCTTTTCAATTTATGATACAGAAATTCAACTTGATAACGAGCCATGCAGATTTACAGTTAATTGCAAGTAAAAACTTTACATAAGCATACACAAAGAGGCCAAAAGGTTCAGCAACAACCAGACGGATAGTCTTGTTGTTTAGTTCGGAGTTTTTATGTGAAAACTAAGCCACCAAATTATGAAATACAAACATGGTTGTTTTATGCCCATAAAGGGAGACAATAATGAGATGTGAACTAAGGCAGGCCCCCTTGTCTACAAAACCTATATTTAATTTCATAAACTACAAATCATCCCTTCAGGCAGTTTTGGTAATTGTTTGCAGATATTGATAGCTACTGGCAATATGCTTTTCCTAAATTGAGTCTCTCAGACATGCCAGTCATAATAGCTGACTCATGGAGACACTAAAAAACAAGATGTCATCAATAGATAGACGAAACTAAACCTGAGGCCAAGTTAAGGAAGCGATGGTAAGAAAGCAGTAGGACATCATCTGTAACATCATTGGTTGATGCGGTCCTGGCAATTGTAGGGTCTAGGTGGGATCAAGTTTGGTTGACAGGTAGGATTACTGTTAACAATACTGTCTTAGAGGATGATTTTAGACAATCGTGGGCAAATACAAGCTGTCAATTACTTGGGGTACACACTACAATGGATGGTCTGGATTTACCCACGAGTGTGTGTGTGTTGGCCATTCTCCATAGCATTTTCCGTTGTGTTAACCTCTACTTACCATTAAGCACAGCTTGTCCAAATGAGCTTTGACGAGACATGGGAAGTTCATGTGAAACCTGGGATGGTTTCTCATCCTTTCTAGTTACTGATGACCTTCTCGATGTAATTGGAGCTAGTAGAGAACGAGAACTACGTCTTTGTGGTGGGAGTTGCTCCTCTTCTGGTTTTTGCAGTAGAGGTTTTACCACAGAAGGTAATGATTCTGGTGTGTATCTTCTTGTAAGTGAAGAGGAAAGAAATGAACTGCCTAATCTTGATAGCGTAGGCGTGCCCAAAAATGTAAGATTTGGAGATGGCACACTGCTGTATAAATCGATGGATTGCCTGAAACATCAGTCAACAACAATGGATGAGTATCTGGAGCTATAAATAGCACCAAATGCATAGTAATGAAACAACATGAGGACTATTGGATTTGCAAGTCACATGATTCACAGATTGGTTTCAATATCATCAGATTACTACTCGATATAGAAGAAAAGTTTTGTAAAGGCTCAAAATTCATGTAGGTGAGAAGGAAAATCATTCGTTCGACCACTAGATTGAAAAAAAAAAACATGGAATTTTTCAAACTCTTTTGGTTCCTAATCTTTGTGAAATTAATGAGTCAATGACCCCAATATTATCACTTTCCCTGTATGAAGGCCTATTAGAGTGACCCCATGGCATGATTTTCCTGAAAACATATTTTTCTTCGATAAATTATACCTTCAAGAAAGTCCAAGATTGACCATGACATGAAATCAACAGAGGAAAACAGAGCATAAGCAAGAATGGTGAGAGAGAGGAAACCTGTAACTTTGAGGCCAGGAGGTGTTGTATAAACCAGTTTTACTCTGCTGCCGATTATCATCGGCCAAAGAATTATCAGAATCTGATTCATTGCTATCTTCTTCACCTTGTCCATTTCTGCCAAGTTCCTTCTCTTCATCTTCTTCTTCACTTTCTATGTAAAAACTCTGGTCTGATACAGAATTCTTCATTTTCTATTTCTCCTTCTGTTTCTCTCCCCTTCAAAATTCCCAACTAAAATTAACAGCACAATTTTTTTTTATCTATTATGAAAAGAAAAGAGGAATTAATTCAAAAGCTTCAAGATTGAAGTTCAAGGAAAAATGCTACAAACCTCAGGTAAAATTGACCACCTTTTGTCCTACAGGCTTTTGTAGCTTTATTGTTTTAGCATGTTTTTTTTACTGGGCAGCCTAAAATGGTGTTAAAATTGTTATGGTTCCTAACATTTGAGAAACATCAATCAGAAATAAATGCAAGAATAAGCAAACGCAGAATCACCATCCAAAAGAGAGTCTAAATTTGGACATGCAAGTATATTTGGAAACATGCTAAGATTTTCAAGGAAAACAAATATCCTTGGTTGTCAAGCAAATACAGAAAAGGAAAAGGAAAAGGCAAAACGTATAGCAAGATTTGCAGTGAAAATCACAGAGAACGAAAAGATAGCCTTTTAATGCACAAAAAGTGATTGACAACTAGTAAAGGAAAGATATATCAAGTTTCCTCAACTCTCTAAGGAACCAAACAGGAAAAAAAAGGGGGGGGGTTTAGAGCAAAAAGTCTTACGTGGTATTTGCTGCAGTCCAGCAAAGATTGCTGTTGTTTTTTCTTCTTTGTTTTTCTCCTCTTTGTTGTTTTGTAATATTGCTGCAATCCCGCAGAGATCTTAGGGGGGGAACAGGAGAATCTTTATAGTTAAAGAATGAAAAGAAAGGGAGTTTTCTTCTCGAACCTGGGATCTGAAGAAACTCGTGAAAGACCAGAAAAAGTACTTGTTTCTTAGAGCTAGGAGAGAAACAGCAACAGAAAACACACGCTGACAGAAACTTTGTGTTTTCTTTTGTTGTCTTTTGGTACTCTATTGAATGTGTCTAAAGCTGCATTTATATATCTATATCGCTTTGTTTATAAGATGTGTCCATACATTCAGATTACTTGGCTGCGATGGTATGTTTTAAACCTAATTTCTATATATATATATATATATATATATATATATATATATATATATATATATATATAAAACAATGTTATTTTAAATAAAATAAAAAATAAAAAAAAATCAACAATTTTTTTATTAAGTGACCTAATCATAAGTAAATCCAAGTTTTTTATCGATTATTTTTTTTAATTCAGATTCAAGTCTCAAATCAATTTTTAAGCTAATATATTGAAATAATTCGGGTTTTATAATTAAGATTTTAAGATGTCATTAATTCATAATTGTTATAGTTGGTTCAATTAACGGTAGGGTTTTTTTTTATGAGAATGGTTGAGGGTAGATAAGTGCTATCTTGTTGCTCCATTAATTAGATATAATACGATAATATATATATATATATATGTGTGTGTGTGTGTGTGAATTATCGTGGAAATTGCTTGTCAATATAACGTCTAATTAACATAACAATTAGATACCCTTTAATTATCTGTTGCAATTAATTTTAAAAATCCAAGGTTTTATTTTTATGAACATAGGTATAATCTTGAATAAGTGAGATAATTTCATAGGTAAAATGATGAATTTAATGCGATAGCATGTTCGAAAACCAAAACCTAAAGAATCCTATTGTTAGAGCTAAAAAATTACCAGGGCCATTTTTTTATTTAATATTTCATAAACTATATAAATCTGTGATCGTTAGCAGCTAATGCAGGAGGAGAAAGCTAGATGCTTACATGTTTATGCACTGCTGCTCATTATTACTACGCCGGAAAAGGTACCGCTACGAGACAGCAAAACTGTTGAATATTTTCAATAAATAAATATAGAAGGCCCTTGTACACTTTATTAGCTAGCGGAATTATCGTTGTCTCGGCTGTCTAACGTATGAGTGCACTTTGACATATTCAATTATTTACCACTTTTCTCGGCTTCATTAATTTGCAAATTGCAGGCTGATTTGGTGATTTAAAACATGATTTGTATCATGTTTTATTTTTTAACCCGGGTGATCTGATATTTTTAAAAATAAAATAATTAAATTATTTTGAATATTGAGCTCATTAACTTATATCTGGTGTGATCTGGTACACCAAGTCTATAAAATCAAGTATTCAATAATCACCTATTGATTTGTTTTTGGTTCAGACAATGAACATTAGCTAGCCACTAAAAACCAGAGAGATACTGAATATTAATTAATTAATTAAGAGTATGTTTGTTTTTCTAAAAAGTGGTTTATAGGAAATTATATTTTAAATTTTTTTGTATTTTTTTGTCATTAAAAAAGTTAGTCAATAGAAAATACTTTCTGATCAACAAAAAACACTTTCTTATCAAAGAAAAATTTGGCTTAATTTTCAAGAAAATATTTTTCTTTTATTTTGGATGGAAAACACTTTTTATAAGTTGTAAAAAAATTAGAAATATCATATTATTTGCTGATTATGTCAAATTTGATAATTAAACTGTTGATTGCTATATATTTTGTTTGAATCTTTTTTTCTTTTAATTTTATCCCTTAAATTTTGATTTAATTTGATTTTTTATATTAACTTTGATCTTTATTTTTATGATTGTTATTTACTTTTATCTTATTATTATTTTTAATTGAAATTTTTTATTTATCAAATTTAGTTCTTATTTTTTTATTTGTTACTTATTTTATTTAAAATAATATATGAAATTATAATTATAATTATTATAATTTTATTATATTTTAATTTTTTATCCAATAGATTTGATCTATTATTTTTATTATTATTTATTTTATTTAAGATAATTTATTAAATTAGATTTCTTTTCAATTTCATTGTCATTCAATTTTTTAATTTTGAAAGATTTGTTTTTTATTATTTTAATAAACTTAAAAAATATATTAATAAGCAATTTTTATAACATAATAAAATATTATAAAATATTTTTTAATTTATTTTTTATGATACTGTCAAATATTAAAAAATAATTTAATTTTTTAAATTTTATTTTTAAAAAAATCACTTTTTTACAAAATATTATTTTTCTGCAAACAACCGACCTAACAAGAACTGGTCACATCAAACGGCTTCATTACGTAGCATCACAAATTGATTCTAGCACATGATTTGCCTCATACGTGCAGAGAGCATTTTCAGCATCTTTGTGGATAAGATGCCTGTCCATGTGAGACGGAGCCCATCTACACAGCTCATCAGTGTTTCATCATGTCACGTGCCTCGCTGTGATTTCCAATGGGAGTTGGCTGACGAATTAGAAAGGCCCCATGATTTGATGACGGGTTTGTCTCTGTGACGGAAAGGTTATGAATGTCATCATGGAAATTAGAATGTCCTCTTTCTTAATCCTTCGATTTATAAACTCTATCCTCCATGCTCTCAAATTATTCATTGAACCTGGACCCTTCTTAATTTCTTGCAACGTTTTTTTTTTTTTTTTAAATCCCATGAAATTCTCAGTGTGTGTGTGTGTGTGAGAGAGAGAGAGAGATTGTTAAGTAGTTATGTAGTTAAAATTGTATGTTATATTAATTTAAAAGATGATAAATATCGGGTTTAAATTGAAGAGAAAAACTCAAATAAAATTTTTAAAGTAATTTATTTTTTGTTCATGGAGATATCTGTTCTAATTAAATATATATATTTTTAAATTATAATTTTTTTTTTAAAATTGAAACAGTAAAAACTATGCAATAAAAAATATACAAAACTAATGTTGTCATAAGCATAACATTTTCACTTTTGGAATCAAACTGGCATCAAGGTGCGGTCCATATGTTAAGTTTCCTTTAAAGAGCCTTTTCTACTCTTTTATTTTCTGCATGAGTTAGTAGAAAACTAGTATGATTTGTGCTCCCAAGTCTCAATGTCAATCAATCGTACGTCAACACATCACGCTTATATAAAATTCATGTGCTAGGTGGTGTATTAAAATTCATGTGCTAGGTGGTGTATTAACCATTTAGGTGGTGATCCAATAATAAAAGCTTGAGATCAAGATATTTGTTTTCTCTATGTTCTTAGGTTCAAGCTCTAGGTTGCTCATATGATAGTCATTAGAAGTTTACATGGTCGTTAACTTTAGGACCCGTGAGATTAATCGAGGTACGCGCAAGTTGACCCGGACACTCACATTAAACTAAAATAAAAATAAAAAATTCATGTGCTTAAGTGCTTACCTCCATGTCACGTAGCACTATGTCAACATCTACGCCTCACCATCGTAATTAAATCTAAAAGGATATTTATAAATGTTATAATAGTTATTTTTTAAAGTAATTTTTTTTGTTAAAATAATATATATTTTATTTTTTAAAATTTATTTTTAATATCAGCTCATTAAAATAATTTAAAAATACTAAAAAAATAATTTAATGAATTTTTTAAAAACTTTAATAAAAAAACAAGTTGACACTCATTGTTAAATAATGTTTAAAACTCATGAGTTATACTGGTTAACATGTATCAATTAAAATAATAGTACTTTATTTGAAAAAAAAAGCCAAAAAACCCCTAAAAAATTATCAATTAAATTTTAATGTTGGTATTTTTCTAACACCTGAACCAAGCCAGGAGATGGGTCAGTCGAGCCTAGATAAACTTACTAGACCACACAAAAGATACCTCTTAGCTAGCTCATAATACAGATGATGTGGTGCATAAACATTGCTATACCAGAAACCAGTGAAGGGATCTATAAATAATTGTTTACATCTCGCTTGTGTTTTTGTTTTTTTATTCATATTTCAGGGATGAGCTTAAGCTTATTGATTGAGCCTTGAGTTGATGCTTTATTCACTTTGTTAGGATAGGAAAAACAAGTAGAGAATATACAGATGCACATTAAGACAAGGCATAGTGATCTATATTTTTTTTTAAGGAAAAAAAATGCATGGCTGGCATAGAAGAGGCATCGTGGACTCATGTAATTAGCACGTACAGAACATATTATTAGGCTGGTTTTTTTACCACATCTAAAATATCTATTAATTTAAATCAGAAAGCAAAAGGAGATCCGACACATCATCAAGGTCTTGCAATGGTGAAATATCTTAAGACTTGATGGGATCCTTATTTATTAAAGGCTGGAGCATTTTAATTTCGCTTGTGCTTGTAGGAGGATGACAGATTGTCAACAAGGAATAAAGAATTACAATTGACTTACAAGTCTTTGAATAATTGCTACCAGATGATTGATGAAGACACAGAGAAAGACAACCGAGATCAGTTGAACATGTAAAAAACACGTTTTATGGGAATCAAAGCACTTGTGTAAGATGTGGAGCATCAAGGCGTAACATTTCGTGCCTTTTTCTACATTTGTTTTTTAAGGATCAAGGTATTTTTGGATCAAAAACTAATCTTCAATCGATAAGCACTTGTGAATCTCTTGGATTTTTAGCGAGCAACTTTGAAATTTCATGGAAACAGACAAATTTGATCAGTGTTATTGTCCCCACAATTTTTGGCTTAAAAAACTGTTGGTAACTGGTAAGATAGGTCAATACTTTTCCCCGAGCTCCATGACAGGACCTCAAGCATGGAGTCAATAAATATATGAGAGGGGTTGCACCTACCCATCATATGCAGTAAAGGTTTAAATTTCTAACCTTTTTACTTTTAGTGCTTTTCAAAACAATTGAGGTTGCAAAGTCACCAGACCATCGAAGTGCACTAAAAAAAGCACCGGCGGTTTGGATCCTGCGATTCCTGTCATGTTTTCTCTACGTGATTCTACCATATTCGTTGAATTTAAACCACTGGATTCAAATCATGCTAAGGATGTCTGATGCCATGCTCTTTATGCAGCCTAATGTCATCTGCTATCCAGGACTCGAATACGAACTGTTTTGAAAACGCTAGTTCTGTACACAAACAACTACATGAGAAGAGCATCCATTAACCAAAAAAGGATGAGCGTAGCGTGGGAGACCAGAGAAAAAGACTCATGTCATGTGTCATTCAAGTTTTTATTAGAAAAAAGGCCCACTAGATTTTATACAGTAGTTCACAAAACACTATGCGAGATTCTAAGTGACTGAATCCCATACCATACAGTTCTTTTAGGAATAATATAGCAGAAAGGCGAAGAGGCAAATGCAAGTGAACCATGCAAAACACGTATATTCCTGTATAGAATCTTTTGACGTTTTAACTTTATTCGTGATGAATCTTCTTTCATAAATTATGTTCTTAATCTTGTCCAGATCAAGCCATCTGTACATAATGCATTCCACGTGTAAATCACAAGAACAATTTTCTAAGAAAACCATGTTTCACCTGTCCAAATCACACAGTTTGAATGATTGCCCTGAATTCATTATTACAATCACAGTAGCAAAGATAAACATCAAAGCAACAGTCAAAGCACTAAGTATGATTTATGCACTGAGTTCATTCATGGAAAGAAAATAGAAGTGTTTTTTCCCTACACAACTTACAAATCTTCTCTCTCAATTATTGCAGTAAGATAGGCTATTCAATTTAGATTAACGGAAAACGTTCGTTGTTGCATTCAAGTTGGGGTCGGAAAATCATGGAATGACAACAAATTGTCCTCAACTAGAAGACGTAAATAGTCAGTATGAGTGGCATGATTATAGTTGAACCTTAAAACCATTTGCAAGTATGTCTCGGTAGGCCAAGCAAAATTGGACTCGTCTCAAAGCTCTCATAATCCTATCTTCCTCGTCAACTGATATTTTTTTCTCCACCACAAAGTCTTTCCATGTGTGAAAGGTTCTATTCGTCCACGTTTTAGACAGACAACTTCATCACTGAGAATATAGAAGCTAACTATCGAGTTCCTCCAATTCCTAGCACCACTCAAAGGATTAGAAACAATGCTTGTCTCTCATAATACCTATCATGAGAAGCCTATAATTCAAGTGTGACATCACGTTGTTGCAAACGTGGACAATGCCTGTGGGTGAAGTTTCCTTTTTCATTTTCTTTCCCTTCACCAAACTGCAAGGTTGTGAGTTACCAAGCTGCCCAACTCCATGGAATGAAGAGGTTAAGTGAGACTAATGGACAAATAAGGTGCTAGAGTAAGACTAGTGGTGTAGGAGAGACTGATTAACTTCATTCTATTTCTCCCCAGAGGATTCAATTACTTAGCTTTCCCCACAGAAGGTGACGAGGAAAGACAGAAAATAAGAAAGGCAATAAATAAGCATACAGTAAAATTACAGAGACAATATAGATAACAGCAGAGGAAGCGTGGAGTTCATGAACATACCTTTCAAAGTTTTAATCGAAATTCACCAGAAACATCATAAGATTGTTTCAAGTATCTACAAATTAATAGTCAACAGTTGTTTTGATTGATCAAAACTTTCTACTGTTCGAGAGCCCTTCAATATTGAACAAATTGATGGAGGCCCTTTTATAAACGTGTGTGATTCTTTGACTCGTCAAAATACCATGGACGCCCGATAAGTCACAATGTCCATCACATACAAAGTTCAGTATCATTAGAGTTTGCACGAAGCTAGCGACACCAAAAATGATTCCAACTAACCTTTTGCTGCTGTTGCTTTGACTCTATTTCTTCAGATATTATCAACCAAAGACCGATACGCCAAAGAAACCCACGTATTCTGTCCTAAATTGTTAACGCCATAGGTCTGTCATTAAGGGTGCCCTGCATGCCAAGAATTCAGTTCACCGTCATCGTGTGTCAATATGCTCAGCCCAAAATGTAATGTCCTTTTATTTTATACATTCTACTAAAATATCAAACACTCAGCGGGTAAATGTTTAGTTAAATTTCCCTCACCATGTCTCGTAGTGCACCAAATGAATGACCCGTTCATTCTTCCTTGCAACAGCCATCTACTACAGATGTGAATATACGTGAACAAATCTCCAGCTCCAGCTCTATCTCAAAACATTTTTGAGGTTGTTGTGGATTGGAAATTTTTAATTGATTGACCGAGTGATAGGAGCTGGCTGACAAACCTTAATCAACAATATATCAAATAATAGCCTTCATGACAAGAAACTATGGAAGCATGTACTAGGTTACTTGGTTTACATGAACTGCAACTCTGCAAGTACTTCGGTAAGTATATTACACGAGAAAATTTAACGTGCAACTTCTAATTATTTCATATATAGCAACATCATGGCTTAACTCTAGCAGGTATAAATAAAGATCCACTAATTTAACGTGCAACTTATAATTATTTCACATGTATCAACTATCATGCGCAGTTGGGTGCGTAGCTCATTCCATCTTTTAGATGGCTCACTGCTGTGGGGCAAAACCATTTCAGCATGTTTGGACCCAATACCTGATCAAAAGCAGATTACTTAGCTACTAGAAGTATGAAAAGAACAACAACACAAGGATACAGTGAGACCGGGGTGATATTTTTGTGAACACTAAGGTTAAATGGATGTCGATAACACTGTCCAGATTTCCTGGCCAACCACGCAGCCAGTTTTCCTTCGTAGTGCTGGCAAAGACCCATTCTAGATATCATCAAAAAATAAATTGGGTTGCATATCTGACTGTACAATTGAAAACTCAATTCTATGGTCATCATATTGCGAGTGATGAGATAAATATGTCAAGCCAAAAGAGTTCCAATTGTTATGCTCAAGCAAAACATCACTGCTCCAGAAACAGCCTAAAATACATAGATTGTCAGATTTCTTAATAAGCCCCGGTAACTCAAAACCGTATATTGTATGAAAACTCAAGAAAGAACAGATATTAAGAGAAGGGACATGGAGTCAGGAACCACTAACATGCAATCATCTGTACTAGCTGATAGGAATATTAATTTAGACAAGGTTTACTCAAGTGCCATATGCCTGTCTGAAATTATTGATTCATTGGCTGAATAAAAACCAAAAGATTCCTGGCTTCAATTTACTTTCTAAGCAATCTTGTGAAACATTTTTTAAAATTTTGAGTTATGAGAATGATGATGGAGAAGTTTAAGACGTTTTAGATGCTATTCAGAACCATTCTAGCAGTGTATATTGCAAAAACTGTCTTTCCGACCACAATCTATGGTGGTCAGTGGCCATGTTTGACCTTGCAAGTTGTTGTCCCTCATATGATATTGTCTTGCATAACTAGAATTTAAATTGTAAAGATTGGAAATGTAATTATAGTTGTTTTTTAAATTGTTTTAAATTTAAAAATAAATTAAAATAATTTTTTATGATTAAAAATTATTTTTAATATAGTATATTAAAATAATTTAAAAATATTAAAAATATATTAATTTAAAATAAAAAAATAAAAAATTTTAATTTTTAATTTTTTTAAAAATATTTTTAAAGCATACAAACAATATCTAAAAAGCAGAAAAGGATCACAAAACTGTGGATCATGTTTTTTGGGTTTATACTCTTACAAAGGAATGCACCTGACCATGTGGCAAAACGACTCCCAAAAAAAGAACTGCATAATCAAAAGGCTGCCGTACAAGATTAAAAATACCCACATGCAAGGACAAAAAAGTCTTCATGGGAAACCTTCCGCTGAAATCCCAGTTCTTTTGGAATGCACAGCTGATTATCATGACCTGAGCTTGCAAAAAGCTTCTAGACGACGATGGTCCTGCAATCAAGTTAGAAAATGAAAAACCAAAATCATCATTCTTCTTATCGTCCCTTGTCATGGAAACCACCTAAAAGCTAAACTTGAGCCAAAAAAAGAACAAATCATTCACTAAAACCACCATCTCATCTACCTAAATAATTCACAGTAAATCATCAAACAATAGCGCAGCCCAGAAAGCGCAAGGTTTCAATCTTTGCACTGCAGGTATGAATTTACTTCCTCATTCTAACACAAAAGGCATATATAATTGAACTTTACACCTAAATATTTATACATATCCTTCCCTTGATTTCTCATCGGCCAAGCCAAAACCAAAGAATATAACAATATAAACCAAATCTAAAACACAAACAATGACACTCAAGATTTCACCTTTCTTCTTTTTCCTCGATTTTATCAAAAAAAATGCAAAATAAAATAAAAGGATACAAAACACATCACTATTCAGACAAGTACAATAATAAAAAGAGATGAAATTTATGATGTTTACTCATATAGTATTTACATTATTGAGTGGTTCTTGATGTGGTGGGACAGCAGCTCCTTCAGCATCAGGAACATAAGGAGAAGGGACATAGCTAGGTTCGGTTAGAACAAAAACGTGAAAGGTGAAAAGACATAAAGAAACCTTAAATAGTAAAGATCATAGCATTCAAAGTCCCAGCTGAGCGCTGTAACCCAACTCAATCTTCAATAATTAAGAAAACTGTTAGTTAATAAACAAAACCCATAAAGAAAAACACACTAGAAACTGGGATAAAAAGAATCTCTTCCACTTGATTGAGAATTTTCGGGATCTTTCTCGTTCAGAAGCAGAGGTTTTACCGTCTGATTATCACAAGCCAGTGCAGTTGTTTTTGTACTTTTGTTGCCGGAGAGGAGGTTAAGGTGGGCTATTCAAAGTGGCTTCAAGGGATTACTAATTTTGGTCTTATATGGCCACCAGGCCCAGTACCATGTAATGGCTCTAGTGATATTATGGATCAAGTGAGTGGGCTTGGCTGATTCTCGCTACAGTTTTCCTGGGTCTCGAAATTAGGGAGTAGAACATTCTTAAGCCTGATTGACTACGGGCCGTGCTCTACAAGCCCAAGTTATATTTCGAAATATTTCCGATGTGGGACGGATGGAATTCGAGGGTGCAAAGAATGGAGGTAGGCATCCAACAAATTAGGTTAAATTGCAATCATTGTAAGAGTTACGTTGAGGGTAGAAAGGCTAAAAGTGTTACGTTGAGGTGCACGGTGCACCAAAGGCTATGGTGGCCCAACCTTGGTGCACGGTGCACCAAAGGCTAAAAGTGTTACGTTGAGGGTAGAAACAGTACCTTGCAATAAAAGCTCTTTTCAATAATTTCTCGTTGTCAAAGATCACAGGTAGGTTTTCACCATCTTTTCTAGGGTTTCCTTTTGATCCATGCAATTCTACACCGCCCTTTTTGAACCAGCCTACTCTTTAACTGGCATTTGAAGATTGTCTTCCACTAGCCTAACAAAATCTGGTGTAACGTCAATTAATGGAAATAACTTTTTCCCCAGAAAATTTAAACATAAAAAGTACAGAATGAGGAGACCATCATGTCTGTTGGATCTTGAGGCTACGTAGCAAAACCAACACAATCATCAAAATTTAGCCCTTTACACAAGCTATGCGTGGTTGTACTGTCATCCTTCTTGTGGCCTCAAATTACACGTACAAAGTTGATTGTTATGATCATTCAATTTCGATATCATTTTGCATTTGCCATTATACATGTTGAGTAGGGATCACACCCCCACAATGAAATAAATACCATCATCATGCTCTGCCGTGGGGACCCTTGATTTTCCTCACGCATGGACCCAGAGATCTATTGCTCCACCTTGCGATCCTACAGGATTTAATTGACTATTTTGAAAATGATATGATGTAACCTTATGGTTACCCGATATGTAAAAGTGGAATTCGACCACAGAACATTTCAAATAATTAATAATGTTTTAACTGTTGTTTTTACTGCTCGTAGTTTTTACTCTAGATCATCAATTTTATACGTGGATTCACGATTGTTTTTCCTTTTTATACACTACAGTCTTTCATTGAATCCCAACTTATCAATCCAAGGTGAAGATCAAACATATTTGTTAGCACAGCCAAGCCTCGAGAAAGTTAGTGATCTTATACCCACGTTATGATCATTGACAGCAAGGGCTAGCTAGAAAGGTATAAGGGTAGGAAATGTGACGATATTCCTTGATGTTAGTCTAAATCGTATGAAATGAGACCTCAGAAAGGTACAATTCTGTTTCTGCTATGCGCTGCACTCATCGGGCCGGTGAGCAACGGGAGGACAATAAACAGTGAAGCGGCAGAATACATTGATTTTAAAACATTATCAAGCAACTGTCTTATCATCACCAAATATAATTTTTTTTTTCCTTAACAACAGCAGCTCTTGCATTAATTCACTCGAAGAAAATGAGGTAAATCAAAACTAGACTATAATTTCCAGTGGGAGTTTTCCTTATCAAATGTCGCTCTATCAGTTTATAAGACACCACATATGCGTGGTTGGAACACGCAGTGAAATATAAGAAATAGGTTGTTGAATCAGTAAAACCGATAAAATCCTAATTATTTGATTTACAATTCTACAATTTAATTTTGAATTTTGGGTTAAGAAGAAATTTGAGCTTGATAATGTCCTAAAAAATCTAAATAATTTAGGCATAGAGCATCCGGGTTGGATAAGCGGTTAATCAATTGATCTTAGCAATCTCATTCATTCTCTTTAACAAAGATGATTGATAGTATATACTTAGTACTTGGGTAGATCAAGATAGTTTGTGGCTAGTACCTGCAAAAAGTTCTATTTAGTGGACGTGGAAACTCTCTGATACTTAAATAAATATCTTTTTAGAGAGAGAAAATACAATCATAGTCTAGAGAGAGATACTCTGAAAATATATATGCACTAAAGAATGCGGATTTTGAGTATTTTTTTCTGAAGATCTCATAGCATATTTATAAACGACAGGTCTTGTTTTTTTGTAAAAAAAAGGGTCTGAAGTGTAATTTTACCTCGATAGCATTTAGGGGTAAATATCCCTTATATCTATATTAATATTTGATGGAAATATAGTGGATTCTCAGAGAGCTTTTATACTCCTAAAAAGTATAAAGAAATTAAGGTCCAAGACATCAAATATAATTGAACTCATAGAAGTGGAGCTCTTCCCCTAAGTTAACTCTAAGGGAGGTGTGTCCTCTTAGTGAGACTAAATGGAGGTTGGGTTCGTCCCTTGAGCATGCTCGAAGAGGATCATCACCTTCAGTGTGCCCTAGAGAAGATATTCATTCCTTTGGATATGCCCAGGGAGGATGATCTGGTTATTTTCTCAGGCATGCCCAGTAAATATGATTATCTTTTTAGGCATGCCTAAGAAGGATGATTTGGTCATTCTCGTTGGTATGTCTAGGAAGAATATTCATTTTTTTGGCGAGGAGGATGGTTTGGTTATTTTCTTGGACGTGTCTAAGGAGAATACTTGTTTTCTTAGGTGTGTTTGAAGCTCGGCACATTGCTACGCCCAATCGTGGTTTGATATAGTTAGCACCACATCTAGCACGGACCTTCACCAGGACATGTTTTTGTTCCAAAAAATTTATACTCATAAATTTTTCTTGATCCAGTGTTTTTTTGTAAAGATATATAGATAAAAACTTGGTTCATCGGGACTACTTTGGACTTCCATAAGCCCCAATGGTTTAGAGTAGGTACATGAGAAGTATGATCCGATGATATGACCTTCTTGGTATTGTGAAAGTCTTTGATCTAATTCTACTTTTATGAAACCTTATATCATAGAATGACTTCATATACTTGAGAATGTTTCCTGTCCGATTCTATTTTAATGAAACCTTATATATCGTAGAATGACTTGGTTTGTATACTTAGAGAATGTTTCCTGTCTGATTCTATTTTGATGAAACCTTATATCATAGAATGACTTCATATACTTGAGAATGTTTCCTATACTTGAGAATGTTTCCTGTCTGATTCTATTTTAATGAAACCTTATATATCGTAGAATGACTTGGTATATATACTTAGAGAATGTTTCCTGTCTGATTCTATTTTGATGAAACCTTATGTCATAGAATGACTTGATATACTTAAGAATGCTTCCTGTCTGGAACGAACATTAATTTTTCTTTGGTTCAGTTTGACAAAGCCTTGTTTCGCATGATCAAAGTAGCAGTTCATGGCCACAAGTACGATTAAACTACATATATATCTATGATTAATAGTAAATTAATTGGTTGCAGTAGTTGCCAGAGAAATGATCAAGTGCTAATATTATTGCTTGAGTATAGGTATTTATTATCCATTTCATTGCTTATTATTTAGGGTTTGTAAGATCTTATGATTTATAAAATGATCTTGTGATACAATTTTTAAAATCCCTTAGCGATCTTAGTTAAAAAAAAACTCATTTCAAACCTTGATACACACACACACACACACACACACACAGATGAAAGTGGAAGACTGACATGCACATCCAAAATTGCATTATGTTCAAATGCAAACAAGCATTCGTAGTAAAGTTGATTTGCTATGATCACATCGTAGACTATACTATTGATTTTCCCCCTATTCTTTGTACCAGTGGACCTTAACAAGAAACAATGATTCTCTACTCTCGCCTTTCACATGTCAATTGACACCAGTTTTTGTCTCAAATTGCCCCCACCTTACATGGCTTAAGATTCTTCTTCAAATCCATGGCTGTTAAAGAAATACCTGTATTAGATCACATACACAGGAGCACTCTTTTGGTTCTGTCTAAGTCATATCCAACTGGAATTACACCTGTTGGCACCAGAAAACAAAATTAGATTACCTGAGCCAATGACCTATGTTAGTCCCATTGAGAAAAAATGTCAAACATTAATGCAACTCCAAGAATTAAGATGATTCTCTTTGTTGCAGCTTCTGCAATATACAATATACTTATATGCATATCATAATACAGATGATCACAAGATTTTGATGGAAAAATCTTAATATCTCCTGCCTAATTAACAGGCCAAACTCAAGTAGGAATTAAGTAGTCCCAAACCAATTAATTGGTGAGAATATATATACCCTATATATCTTAACAATTAAACTCTGTAGTCTTTCCAAAAATTACCATGAGCCCATGTTCACTACACGAATAAGGTCGAAAAACAATGCAAGTCACTTAGAATCATTATAATGTTCTTTTGTCTCGCTGAGTTACAGCTAGCTAACGCTCTCTATTGTTTTATTGTCCGTTTTGCGTGCGGGACATTCAGTCACCTTAAGTCTGACTGTAAAAATGTCCTTAAGGGATACTGTGTGAATTAATTGAATAATAATGTGTTCTCTTCCATATTCTTCTTGCACGTTAAAGCTCAACATAGAGTTCCTTACAGATTCCTTTAGAAGGTCTCCAAAATGAGAAGGATGGGATCTATAGGAAATGACTGCAAGATACCCAAATAAAATATTATTTATGCAATGGTTCAGATTCGGACAAAAATAGAGGAAACAACAAAAGCATATTTATATGTATACGTACTGCAAGCTGCTTGGACATGCATGTTCATGGAGCAAGTAATGTATATGAAAATACTAAACAGGCAAAATGAAAGGTCATAGAAATGCGTCGCATTTGTTTTTTTCCTTTGACTGATCCACAAGAAATAGTAGTTTACATAGAATCTGGAGTCATGAAGGGAACCAAAGTAGAAACGAATTAATTATTAATGCAGCAAATGAAATGTGGTTGCTTAATCATATGTTTCAAGGGAGCACGCTTAACGAGGAATGATCATCTTGTTGATTGTATCTGTGAAGGAGCTAGCCATATGAAAAGGAATGAGTGTGTCAAGAAGCTCTCCACCATTACTTGTAGGTTGCTCCACGATCAAGCTTGGATATGCATATACGGAAACTCTAAGCTCTAAGATAATCATTGATTAGCGTAGTGTCAATATTGAAAGAACTCAATAATCAAACACATACACAACTATGGCATATACCAAGTTCAAATTTATAACAAGGGCTAAATTTCTTTAGCCATTCAAATTAACTAACAAAACCCTGAACTTCAAGAACTAAGTTCATCTTTAGAAATAACCTTGCTAATACATTAAAACATGCACAGATTAAAGGGTATTTTGAAACTAGTATGATCACAACCAAAGATATAAAACCAATATTACGACAACAAAAGGGACTAATTTCAGTACTTTCTATTATATGTATATGCTATTCATGTACGTCTTTCACATGTGTGTCAACAATAAAAAGGAAATCCAGATTCCAAATTCCAAATAGAATCCTATATTTGGATCAATCATAGCACACAGTAGGACTGTTTACTTAAGGCTTGTACTAACTAAAAGTAAAACAAATATAGTAAAAAAAAAAGGATCGGGGCCGGCTTTTACCTTGTTTAGAAGCGGAAAAACGTAGATCCAACTACTTCAGGGATATATGTATATATAGCCATTTATGGCTGATGCAGCATCATCAAGATTCTCACCTACAATGAATATACATTGCTAGCTAGCTACACAGCTGTATAGCTTCGGTACATCTATTTGAATGTGAATCTTGATGATGCTGCACCTGCAAACAATGACTGTTGAATGTTGTCGATCCATGTCCATGCATATTCGATTGTTGAAAAGACTTGTTACATGAATTCAGTAAAAGGTAGAGACAAAAGTCGGAGCAAGGAGAGAGCACGAGAGCAACAGAGCTCAGACTGAGAGAGATCTATGTATCTACTTTTTAAGTATTATAAGTGGCTACTAACAAATGGTTTACAAGGATCCCAACACAAAAGAACCCTGTATATACCTCTGAAGAACAATAAAACCCAGAAATTTATGAAGAAAACAAAATCACTCAAAACAAACATCTCTGCCTCTCTTTTTTTCTTTTTTCTTTTTTTGTAATTCATGGTTTTGGGGTTTCTAGATTTGTTTTGTGGGTTATATAGATATAGTTACAAGTAGAAAAAAAGAAGAAGAGGAAATTAGGAAACAAGAAAAGGAAGATATCTATTCCCTTAGAAAAAGAAAAAAAGATATCTTTTCCCTTAGAAAAAAATTAAAACAAACTGGCAACCATCAAAAAAGAATCCGTAAAGAAAAGAAATTGGAAATCGAAAACAAATAAACAAAAAAATCTTCGAAATTAACGACAACCATATTTAGAGAAACAGAGCTGACAAAAAATAAAAGAATATAACTCCAAATGAACTTGAAGCAGTGATCATAAATCAAAGTGACAGAAGTAAGAAGAAAAGGGAATAGAGAGGCCGAGATCTAGCCCTCAATACTGGGAAAAGACGAAGGATAGAAGGGAGGGGGGAAGAGAGGGAGAGAGAGGAGTTGGAGTAGGTGAGGAGAAGGGGTTTTGAGGTTCTTATATACACACGATGGTTTGATTCTTAAACGAGTTCTTCCGTGACTCGAGGGTGTATGGAAGTTCTGTATCTTTTTCCTTTATTTTCTAGGGTTTGTTTCTTTTTTTGATAATTAATTGTAAATTAAAAAAATAAAAGTTGAAATAGATTTTTCTTTTTTCTTGGTAGAAAAACATGTATGATATTTCTCTAGTAAAGTAGATAGGGTTGTAGTATCCCTACTCCATAATCTATTAATTTCTATCACTTGCATAGATACACCAAAATATCCTTGATTATATTTTTCACAAGTGATCATAATTTGATTTTTAAAAATAATGACATTAATGAGAGCTAGCGTTACGTCTATTTATTCCAAAAATACAATATATATATATATATATAATTAAAATACAATATATACAATATATATATATGAATTAAAATTCTATGCGCTTCAATTTATATATACTTCTGTTTTTTATTTGAATTAATTTTGAAATTTAAGAATTAGAATAGAATATTTCAATAGATTTTGATTATGTTAAAATAAGATATTTTATAATTACATTAAAATAAAAGGGGCAATAGAGTCTATGAATAAAACGTGTAATAAATATGGAAAGGGATTGACAATTCATCCAATGAGAATAACACCACCCAATAAACATCAATGTAGAATTCACATAAGATTATTAGACATTATTGTGGGGGGGGGAAAAGAAATTGTATATAAATTATGACTATATATATATATATATGGAGTACTTAAAAGTTGGAATTTTACCGTTTGGAAATAAATAAAACATTCCATAAATGGAATTATATTCGTTCTTTATTAGATAGTCAAGGATATTGTCGAAATGTTTGTACTGTTGAGGCTAAGTTCTTTATTTAAATAGTATTAAATACGCATCTCTTTACATTATTAATCTAGGGTATTCGTGATTTTAAAATTTAAATTCAAAAGGTTAATAGATCAATCATATGTTAAAATCAAAAAGTTAGGTCATACAAGAATTTACATCGATGAAGTCAGCAGCCAAGCTGGCCTATAGGAGCCATGTCTGTGTACAAGTCAAGCATAAGAAGATGGGCTAGAGTCAAGGAATCTCCTACAAAATTCTAAGCATCGAGAGTTTCTTTGCATTCCCATTGATCACAATATTCTCACACACACACACACACACACATATATATATATATGAGCCTGGCTCAAATCTAAAGGCGCAGGAAAAAGAAAAAACATAAAAGAGACATAGAGTAATACATGTGATATTGGTATCTTAATTGACATTAGGGTTTTAATTTCCCGTCACATGATTTAGATACTGAAATTCCACGACTGAAGAATTTTTATTTTTATTTTCATTTATAAAACTCATCTCCACCTTCTTAGAATTTAAACTCGAAGCCTTAAGAACGGATCTAATAATTGATCACCTCTCGTCCTTTCGTTTGATCTTATATTCAACAGTTTAACGGTAAGATCATTACAAAAATATCTTCTCATCAATTTCAGACATTGTTCTTGATATTTTTAATGAAGAACAGAAATATGTAGTCAAATCAACACACGAAGCTAAGGACAAATGTATTGTACTTGATCTTCGATTACAGCAAGCTTCAGCTAGTGTCAATAAAGCAGAGCATCAAATAATTTAGCACTTGGATGATATTTTATCCTGGGCTTATGCTATGGATACAAGTGTTAAAATCGACTCTTAACTTTTTGAAAAGCCATTAATTACTAATACTCGAGGGGAGATTAATTAAAACTAAAGTTTGCTGTGAAAAATTCTTATTATATATATAGTCAATCATACGATAATCAAATCAATCTTACATGACATTTACCTTAGTCTTTGTGTGTGAAATACATATAGCTACGTGGAATGCGAATGGTAGGTCGACCTTTCGGGACCACATTGCTTCTTCTTCTTTTTTCTTTTCTCTTTTTGATCTACAAGCATTTAGATTATTGGTCTACTATATTCAATTATATAAAATATAGATTTAACATCAGTAGATGGAATCTAGCCTTTGCTTGTGTTAAAATTAGCATAGAAATACTTTGGTTATGCAGTGGACGGGCCCAACGTTTTTAAAATGTAAGAAATAACACCAAGAACATCGGGATTTTTTTAACAATGTTATTATACCCGAGTAAGTAGATAAATATTGAAATCTCTTAACTTTGCCTTTTTGTCTAGGATGGGTGCGATTAAACCACATAAAAGTTAACACATTGTGAATTAATTGATTTGATGGATTCAAATTAAAAAAAACTCGGATGACTAGATAAAGCATGGATCAACTTATTAAAAAAATTGAGAAGAATCTTCTTTTAAAGTATTTAGACGATGATATATTGGATGATCATGGTCACACGTGACTTGGTTCATGAACTTAGTTGGATTTTAATTAAAAATAATTAAAAATAATTTTTATTTAATTACATGGTAAAAACTAGATGTTTGCAATTTTGAGCATTAATACTAACATAGATGTTTGTTCAAGATTGTTATAACTCTAAACAAAGCATAAAAAAATCATTCATAAATTTTATTTCTCAACTAATTCAATATTAATAGATGAAATCGGGGAAAAAAATAATTTTTTTTAATTATTATCAACATTAAGCAATGGACCAAATCACTCTTAAGATGGTGTTTATAGGCATTATAGTGTTATAGTAACTTAACTTTGCCAACAAAAAAAAAAAACAGCAGTAACCTCGATCAATTAAAAAATAGTTAGTCCATAATAATTGAAGGAGGGCAAGTATGAGAGTCTTTATAAAAAAAACTAGTAAATTTAAATTTTCTAACCATACTAATTAATCCGGACGGATCTTTTAAATCTAGGTTAATATTTCAAATTCACAACCTGTGAAATTAAAAAATCAAGTTCAATTAAGAATTTTAATTATCAATCGATTGAGGGTGTTTGGAAGTGTGGTTGTTGTTGCTTTTCAAAGTGTTTTTCACTTAGAAAAGCATGCCAATAATGTTTTTTTATTTTTTAAAAATCATTTTTGAGATCAGCACATTAAAATGATTTGAAAACATAAAAAACATATTAATTTAAAGCAAAATAAAAAATAAAAAAATTTTAAATTTTTTTCGGAAGTGCTTTTGAAAAGCACTCCCAAACAAGAATGCTAAATAATGAAATTGAAAAAAAAAACAGTAAAGCAAAAAAAAAAAAGAGCATCAAATATGAAAGGAGAAAAAAATTAAGGGTTGAAATTGAAAAAGAAAACAAATTCAAAAACTATCGTAAATAAAAAAAAAATCAAAAGAAGGAGGACCGTATTTGATATACAAAAAAATTAGAGGATGTAATTGAAAACAAAATAAGATTTAAGAAATGAATTAAGATAAAACAAATAGAAATAAAAAATAAGGGACAAAATCAAAAGAAAAATAAATTGAAGGGCTTAATTATAAGAAAATGTGAAGGTCTAGGCATTGATTTTTAGAAGGAAAGAGAAAAGAAAGAAAGTAGAAGGAAAAAGATATATATTGGTAATGCATCAGAGGTTCAACAACTATCCGCACCACACAAAAAAAAAGACTAAGATGAATTGAATGACACAACGGAATAACATTTTTAACCACTAAAGTCAGCCACTCACGACACTCAAAGGCAACGAAATGACTCACGCATCAACAATGTTTTGCATTTTATTTATTTTTTCATAAAAGACTACTCTACCCTCATAACCCAAACATTACTACAAAAAAAATAATTATGAGTTTTCCCCTCAAGTCAAGTTTTTGAAAATTTGAATCAAAGGGTAATAAAATAATTATATTGTAGAAAAAATATGAAATACCTAAAAAGATCTTAAACCATAGATAAGTGATTATTTTATATAAAGTAATTTTACTATGAAAAAAATTAATTAAAAGATTAAAATACCCCTTTAACAATTAAAAAATGACAAATAAACCAAGGAAAAAGACTATTTTACCTATTAAAAACAATTTATTTATATTTTTTTCAAGGACAAAATCATCAATTTACTATTAAAATCCACAATAAAAAAAGAAGTTATATACAATGATTTTTTCACATGTTATAGCTTTCTCTTTAATTAATCTTAGGTTAGTTTTTACTAAAAACTAGATTTTTCTTGATTAATTTAAGATTGTTAGTTATTCACACCATCCATATACAAGAATAGTATTTTCTATTAGTTCTTTTTTTTTTTTAACATTCAAACCCTAGATAAGAAAATAGAAAATACCCTCATTTACATATAAAATCAAAGTGTTTATTTTTTGCATTACAACATGTTTTTCAAAGTGCTTGTCACGTTGTTTTTCTTCTTAAAAGCATCAAATTGATGTGTTTTTATTTATTTTTTAATCATTTTGATGCACTAATATTAAAAATTAAAAAAATCTGCAAAAAAAATATCATTTTGATATATATTTTTTATTTTGAAAAATATATGACTTCATTAAACGCCATAACCTAGTGGCATGGAAAAATTACAGAGCTTGCATTATATCAATTTTATAGGAACTATCAAAAAAAGAAAAGTCAGACAAATAAAACAGAATAACAAATTTAGCTTGAGAAAGTAACATTGGAATCTACATACGCTAACAATCACAACAAAATCTAGGGGAGACATCCAAGAGTCTCCAATTCATGTCTCTACTGAATCTGGATCTCTGAAGAGGAGCACCTTTAGTGACCTGATAGACATAATCTGAATGATGGATCAAAACCAAGAAATGAATTCACTAGATCTTCGCACTTCCTGCTTAGCCATACAATTTGCCATATTATTGCTCTCACGATACACATGAGCAAAAATAATTGAGCCAAAAAATCTAGTCAATCTCTGAATCGTGGAGAAGAGCTCTCAGTGTATCCATAGCCTGTTGCGAGGATTATGCATCTAACTGATCACATTGGCAAAATCAGATTCGATAGTAATATGTTTATGATGAAGGAGACAATTTGAGGCTGAGAGCTTAATAACTTTGACAACAGCATTCAATTTAGCTATATTCGAATCTAGTATCCCGATTGACAAGGAAAAAATACCAAGGAGATGATCATGGTGATTTCGTAGGACATCATCTATACCTAATATATTTTTAATTGAAAAGCTTCATTGTAATATCAAATACACCAAAAAAAAATTCTCATGAGGGAATAAAAAAGTATATTTTTCACTAAAAAAAATCAACAAATGTGTCCTTTGAATCTGCACTATTTTCCCCTGTGAATGACTTTGTTCACATATATTACACAAAAAAAATTAACTATCATGGGAAAACACTGTATATCCACTCACATAATATATACTGTGGATCATAACAGTGTTTTTCCCACTTTTTTTTACAGTTTTTTTTCTCTCCCTCTCTCATCCAAAATCGGTGTTGAGCCGTCTGGAATCTAAGCTAGTCAAGGCTAGAAAGGGATAAGATTAGCATTTGAACAATGGATCAACCACACATTACCTTTTTATCATTATCCCCATGCCCCGCCTTCAACGACACCACTGATGCTTATAATTATTATCATTATGATTCTCATAATTAAAATTCATTATATATATATATGATTCTCTCATTATCTCTCTCTGTCATGATTACCACCATTGTACTTCTGAAAACAATACTGTCGATCGCCTTAATTATCTTCGTATGCTTACCATTTAACTCGTGATTATGATTTGGACTTTAATTCCTTCACAAATCTTGTGATCCCTCAAGGTAATTAATTTGAGATGCCAATGGCCATGTCAGCGAAAATATCCTTCCAATCCTATCCCAGAAAACATCCTTCCAATAACAAATTGACATTTGGACAACTCTAGTTTTCTGGCACGAGGGTATTAAAATTGTTGAAAAATATTCTGATGATTCTAGATATAAACGGATCTCTCCGGTGTTGATGTGAAATTTATAAAATTCAACATTAGACCTGTGGTCTATCGATATGTACATAGGCTTTCAATGATTTGATAGGAAAGAGAGAGAGAGAAAAGTGTTCTGGTGAAAGCAATTTGCCCGGCGAAAAAAGCCTAACTAATCTGAAACTACGACCTACACAGCCGTTTAAAAGAAAAGTGATGGGGGCATAGAGGAGGTGCCTTGGTGGTGCCTTTACCACCACTTCATCTCTTATGCCTTGTCAACCACAATACATTTGTTAAATTTATATATATAAAAAATCATCTTAATATAATAATTAAATTTTAAAATGTAATTTATATTATTTTTGAATATATTTTTTTAAATAAAAAAATTAAAATTAAAATTTACGCAGGCCTATATTATATATAAAAAATAAAAATAATAAGATTTAAATTCGTGATCACTTATCAGACTCTAATATTATATTAAAAAATAATTTTAAAATTTTTAATTCAATAACTTAAACTGTTAAGTAAGATCTTAGGATATAATTTATATTATTTTTTAATAAAATTGTTATCTTTAGTATTTCATCATGATTTTGTATTTTTACATAAATCATACCAAGTGACGGGGATTAGGCATACACAGAGTGCAATATGCAGGACAAACTCTTTAATTAATTACCTCGTAAAATTTGAGAGAAACATGCAAATTTGAGGTACAGATTCCTTGTGTCAAGCACCAACTACAATCGCACTAACCAAAAAAAATCATGTGAAAACTGCAAGAAAAGCATCCGCCTGATTGGGTGTCGCCCTAAAGGTTTCTCTCATGTAACATCAAAATAAAAGGTGTATCTCAGGATGGTGTATCTCAGGCTCTGGGCATGGAAGTTATTGGTTTGAATTTTATAAATTTTAAAATTATTAAAAATTTATATAGTTATTATTTTTAATAGGATTAGTTGAAATATGTGTAAATTAACCTGATTATCTATATATATATATATATATATATATATATATATATATATAAAACCTAAAACGTTCTTGATCATTAACACAGCTCAACTAACCTGACTATGTCATCAACCCATCAAAGTTTTGATCGTGTCAGCAGGAGTTGTTCGAAACTCTCTGTCTATGTCATCAACCTATCAAAGGCTTGATCATGTCAGCAGGTTGTTCATAACTCTCTTTCCCATAAGCATTTAATTAAAAACGGTCTTAGGTTGTGAATTAAGAGTTTTATTCTTGTTCGTGGGGGGATTGGGGGAGGAATATAAGTAATGTTGTCGGTCGTTCCACTCCCGAAAAATATTCCGATCGATCGTGCATCCGAACCTCAATATTAGAATACAGAATTAATAAATTTTCTGTGGACTAATTGTTGGATTGGTCACTCCTTCTCATTGAATAGACTATAGTGACGGAGAACAGATGTTTGAAAACTAACCATCCTAAAAGATAATTATTTCCCAAGCCTTCATCTTTTCCGGGAGAAGGCGATGAACTACGACGTGAAGTTAAACCTCTATAATAATTGAATCATTTTGTCCAAGACAAAGGGTACTGGGCAAGGTAACTGCAGCAGGGTTATATAGAACTAAAGTTACATGGATGGTGATAGGTTAGGCAAACCTGCAACTTATCTACACTCATGAAAAATGGCGATTTACCATCAAAGAGTAATAAATTACTGTCCACCAATGGAGATGAGGTTCGGTACAACCAACCTCGACTCTTGCTATCAATGTTTGTTAAAGCTACAGCTGCTAGACAGCAACTAAACTACTATCCGTATAGTGACACTCGGGTGTTTAAAGAGAGTGTTTTTTTTTTTTTTTCAAACGTATTTTACTTTTAAAAACATATTAATTTGGTATTTTATGTATTTTTTAAAGATTTTAATGAGTTGGTTTTAAAAATAAATAAAAATTAATATGCAATTAATTTATTTGCAATTATATTGGAGGGGTGTTTGAAAATGTAGTAGCAATTATTTTTTAAAATGTTTTTTAGCTTCAAAATACATTAAAATAATATTTTTTATTTTTAAAAAATTTTATTTTTAACAACAGAATATCAAAAAATATTAAAAAATAATTTTAAATTAAAAAAATCAAAATTCAGAAAAAAAAAAAAAAAAAAAACCTTATACACGTATATAAGACGTAGCACTGTGATATAGTACAACTTATAGGGATATTGATTTCTGATTTTTAATTGGGCAACCTCGTTGTTCGAGCCCATACATGGGTGCCACATGTCCACATAAAAACCTCATTAAATGGCTATAATTATTAAGCCCGTGTGACCATCTACCCATGATGTCTTTAATTGCACTGTGCGTGCCTTGTTCATGGCCAACAACCTAGTACTACTTTCGCCTCCTAACCAATCACTGCTTCCTTTTCTTTTCTTTATTTTTTTTTTATCACTTTCTTCAGATGCCCACATCTTTTCTTTTGATTAACGGTTTTGTTGGTGGCTGGCATTTCAATCAGTTAGTTGGCATTTAAAGTTCTTTTGGATTATACTCACTTGGTTTCTTCTGCAGAAATTAAGAAGATATCTGCTAACACACAGATCTATTTGGAAGGTGGCTTGATCGTCAGCAGAATTGTAGAACCACTGCGCATTGTAAATCTTGAACGATGCATTAAGACCCCTCAGTGTTTAAACAGGAATGTTTTCATGAATTTTGTAGTAAGATATTGTTCAAAGAGAACATGAGCAAGTGCTTGATGGCAGCAACCAAACTCCATTTTCTATCCTAAGCTAAGAATCTTGCAAGATCATGAGATTTTCAATCTTTCCGGATCTCTCCCGATCGTTTGTTGTGGGAAAGAAATCATAATTCCTTTTTTCGGCACTATTTATTAAAATCCCACTTTAGTTAAAATCAGATTTTTTAAAAATTAGATATGTAACGCAACTTGCATAGCAATAAACGATAACTAAATCAATTACAGATCAAGTTCAATCATCAATTTAATTACATGATTATTAAGTTTTTATCTTTTATAATCTAATCTGATGACTATATTTTTTATCTTGTCGGTTATGATCTAAATAAAATGACTATAATTGATCTATTAAATGATGGTATATATATTCATTAGCTCAAACTTTCGAAAGTTGATCGAGACAAAAGTAATGACTTTAGTTAAGTACTTTTAATTGATTAATTAACCTTAGCCCTTTTCGAAATTGAGGACCAATTGTTAATCTCATGCCTTGTGGGGGGTGTAAGTGGCTAATGGTGGTTTATTACTTCGATACAGCGAGCGAAACAAGCACTTAATTACTGCTTCGTTTGTCATCAACTGATCACCGTCAGATTCTTTGGATGGATTCCTTAATTTTATTTCTGTTCTATCCTGGCACCATGGAGAATGGAGACAGGGAACATTTAATGCTGGCAGGTAGGGGAAGTTGGAAGACTCACATAATAATAATAAAAGAAAAAAAAAACCGTGAGGCACAGCGAAGGAGAATTCGGTCAACTTCTGTGAAAATTGACCGTTGCTGCTAACCCTAACGAGTGAACTAAGAACATTGGATTATGAATACAGTATTTAAATGGGTAAACTTTTTTTTACCTGTTCTTTGTGAATAACTTGATTAGAACTTATTCTGCACTATTGCTGTTTTAACATCATGCTACAAGAGAGCCAAATACTGTAAGACTAAATCCTTGCTGTTCTAGGCAGGTAGATCCCGCTAGCCCATTTAAATTAGACAGGCATGGAAAAAAAAAAAACTTCAATTTATTTCGCATATTTTACCGTATTTGTCTGGTATAGAGAGAAATTTGAGGAAATTTTTCGAGTTAAAATCAACCAGATTTTGATGAGGAAATAGTTAGGTCTGAAAGAAAATATAATCACGGGATATTAAAATAATATTGGGTACGTCGGAGGATTAAAGATGACGGAAATATAATCACATTTACTAAAATATTTTCTTCTACTCTTAACTCTTACTCCATTTTCTTTACGTGTAGAGTCCTTAAATCTCTCCCTCTTTAATTCTTCACATCTCCTTGGGCTGGACCAGACTTCTCTATCGAGCTCCGTTTGAAAATATGTAAGTCCATTTTTTAAACTGGCCTGCTATCATCTCCTTAGATATTTATGGCCTCGGAAACGCAACCTACATAGTTTTTGGGCCTATGACATTGGCTGGATTGGGCCATTCGTTTAATCGTGTCTCCCAAATTTGCAAGATAGCTGCTTTCTTTTCTTTTAAAAAAAAAAAACTCATTAGAATTTAAATCAAAATAATATATATATATATATATATTTTTTTAAAAAAAAAAAAAAAATTTATTTTTGACATCATTAAATTAATCCAAAAAATTTAAATAAAATCAAACAAAAAGAAGTTCAAGATTTTTAAAAACACGGCATGTGCGGCAAAAACAAACACGCAGTTTATACAGATTCAGTGGCGGTTGAGATATGGAAACCATAAAGTGTTTTTACCGATAGATTTGCTTGTTGAAATGCTCTACGTGGCGACTGATCAAGCTAGACAGGTCAGGAGATGGTGTGTAAAGTGTAGCTCTAAATAAATTGTCCAAGAAGGTTAGCTACTAGTCCAACGTGGCCCAATGGAATGCTCCCATGTGTGACGTGGAACACCCTCCCGGGTTGATTCAAATACTTCATTGATTTGCATCCCTCTTAAATTATCAGTTGTTAGCTACAGCAAGATTTGGACAACCTCACAAATTCACGTTCCTAGTATTACTGCTGGGCCTTGGCAGGTTTTAGTACTAAATTTCTATTTCCAGACAAAATAATCTTCATTAGTTCTCATATTATAACACCTTTTAATCTTCTTTGTCTGGATTTTGAGGAAAATGGTAAAGAGTCAAAAATGTTAAACTGTAACAAATTTCTTTAGTAGCGCGATGATTTATTTTATATATTTATCTTCTGATATTTTATTTATATTTTCCGAAGAAATTTACTATTATAAAACACATATAAATTAGAACCTACTGTTATATTCATGTTAGTATATATATTTATGAAGAAAAAAACCTCTTTTCTTAAATCCCAGAACCAAAATGATTGTTTAAGATAAAATTAATCCACTCAGCATTGTTTTAATTATTCCTAATATTTAAGTAACAGAACTGCAAATTTACAAACAGCATTTGAATTTATGTATGGATTATATTATAGTATGTGGAGGCCGGTTGCATAATCTTGATATAGTTGATAATTAATGTCACGCGTAGAAATGCAAAAGAATTTGACTTGGACAAAAGGAACTAGGAAGATAGAGTAATGAAGAGCACGGGCATCCTCCCTTGCACGGTCAAAAAGTGCTTCTACACCGATCAAGGAGCTAGCTTTGAGTTGGCCATCTATATCTTCACGAGCTATCTTATATAAAGCATCCTCACCGTTCCTCTTCAGCCTTGCAAAGAAACCCTTTATAAACCCCTCGGTCTCCCTGACTCTAAACAACAGAGTCCAAGATGTCTAGCCCTACTCTTTTCTCCATGGCTTTCTTCTATCTTATCCTCCTCCTATCTCCACCACCAATGCTGATTGGTACAAATTCCATGGCTAGAGTTGCGGTGGCGACGCGGCCATTGGAATCTAAATCTTCGCGTTACGAGACATTGAAGCCGAAAACTAATCATGGGCAGCAAGAGTTCCATGGTAGAGAAGTGGAGAATTGCTTGCCAAAAGGATTCCACCCTACTTCTGCCCCTAGCCGATATATAAATTATCATACTCTTGGGTCAACAATATGTACTCCAAGCAAACATGTTGATGCACCATGAAAAAAATGAATTGAGTAATGTAATGATCAGTACTGTAATTGCATGTATAAGATTGTTGTGTCGATTATATATGGTTGTAGTAAAGGACGAGGGAGGGAGGGAATGGTGTGATGTATAGAAGTCTACCATGCCATGGATGAACATGAAATCAATATATTCAATTATATATGTTTCTCCTGTGCATGCATGATCGAAAACTCCATTCTCGTTCCTCATTATTATTTACATTATGCTTGAAGCACACAAGCTTTGATAGCGTATATGCTTCAATCCACTTCTCTGTATCCTTGTTATTTCAATGGGAGGAGTATAAAAATCTGGGTTTGAAGAACCACCAAAACGGCGGCAGCCTCAACCGAGTGTGTTGTTACAGGTAAGCCGGAAGGCTGTTCGCATCCATGTCAGCGGCGAGTGCTTTACTTGCTTGTTTCTAAAACATTGAAACAAAAGCGTATGCCCTCAACTGGGCTGTGAGTTTAGTGACAGAAAGAAGCCTGGATCACAATTGGGCTCCCAAAATAAGCCCATGCCTTTGTTTTTCAATTTTTGGCCATCAAATGACTTTCGTTGGTATCTGCTAGGGTGGCGAAAGATCCTGCTATCATGCAAACACTCATTAAACAAATCAAGAGGGAAACACTCAGTAAAATAACCCTCCAACTAGGATTTAAAAAAATGGGTTAGCACAATGGTCCCTTTAACAAAAAAAAAAAAACTAATTATTTCAGTTCTGCCATTCTAGAATAATCATGGATTTACTGTTAGAACAAGTTTAAGGTTGGTGTTTGTTGGTCAAAACACATTTTGGGAACATGTGAGCATAATATTAATATCAAATTTGTTAGTACTGTAGCTTTTGCTTAAGTCCTTTTCCATCAACCCTTCTCTGCTATTAATATATTGTGTAATTTTTTGTTTTTTTAATTAGATAAAATCATTGGCCAATGACCCATCTTAATGGTACAATTGTATCCAACGAAAAGATTAAACAAAAAAACTTATCAAAATCTTAAAAATCGTCCTTTAATTATTGGGAAGAAAAACAGACATAATAGTCACCAATAATTTCGTTTTTAATTCTAACCACGTTATTCTTTTTTATTGGATCGGGATATTGAACTTTTTAAAAATGTTTTTAATTAAAAATATATTAAAATAATATCTTTTATATTTTTAAATTTTATTTTTAATATTAATATATTAAAACAATTTAAAAATATAAAATATAAATTTTAAATAAAAAATAAATTTTTAGCCAACAACATTCAAAACCCAAAGCCAAACGGCTCCTAAAGTAATGTTTGGAAAAGCCATTGAATTCATGTTTTTTTTTTAAAAAAAATATTTTAAATATTTTATATATATTTTTAAATTATTTTGAAATATTGATATAAAAAATAATTTTTAAAAAATAAAAAAATATTATTTTAATATATTTTTGAATAAATTTTTTTTTAAAGTTTGAACCACAAATATTATCACACTATTAAACACCCCTAATCTGTCATCACTTAAAATAAAATAATACTAAATAGTACAACTAAAAAAAACTCAAAAATTGGCCCCTAGTTGGGTCGATGCCACGCAATCATGAACACTGAAATTACCATGTGCCCCTTGAATTATGCAATACCAAGATTATTATATAAAATGGGTAGCACTGTCTTTTAAATTTGGTAATGTATTCAATTATTATACAAATCCCTTGATCAAAATCAAACTTATATAAAGGCTAAACCCCCTTCATTCTCTGCCAGCAAATTTATCACAACAAACTCTCCTTTTCTCGGTCTCCCACCCTTAATCTCTCAGAATTGTACTTCTTTTTCCACTAAGTATCAAAATAATCTTTCAAGCACCGTAATCACCACTAAGGACAAGCAGCTCAATATTGCTAGCTCGCAAGAAAATTAAAGATCATGAAGCAAGAGAACACAGGTTTCTGCAGCAAGCATGTTCGTGACCCTTGCAGATCTTTTGGCCGGAGATGCAGTAGCCTCGTAAAGGAGCAAAGGGCTAGGTTCTACATTCTCCGGCGATGTGTAACGATGTTAGTTTGCTGGCATGATTATGGTGAAACTTAATTGGTGTAAATTAGGAGTTAGTGATCCTAATAATTTTTGTTCATAAAACATATATTTTAAGGAGGTTATGTAGTGTATTACATGCTATATGTCAGTATACACAAGGGGAAGTTTCGGGATTCTATTTTTCTTTCTTTCTTTTTTACAAGAGAAGATAGCAGCCTTTGTTTTTTTGGTGAAAGAAGTTGTATCTCATCTTATGTTGGAAAGACAGTTCATATTTTACAGTGCTTCATCTTGTTTAGATCCTATATTAATTTTAATAATTAGCTAATAATTTTGTTTAGTCACTTGCTTCTCTCAAGTTTTTCGCGGTGAATTTTTCTTTTTTAATCTTTCTTCTCAAGCCAAATTATTGGGGGGGAAGAAAAAAAGAGCTGTTAATTAAGGCATAATAGAAGAACAGAGCACCGATATGTAGATCTTATCCAAAGCACACGTGCCAATCAATGTACAGAGATTGGTTTGTAAGAAGCCTAAATAATTTTTTTTAAGCTTTAATTCGTCTTATTTCTGATAATCATTGGATATTTAGTATATAATACACTTTAGCTAAGTGTGCTAATTGATTCTATCTCTGTTAAAGATAGGATATGGTTGGTTACAGGTTCTCCCATGTACCATGATCTGACGTGTTGTAATAAATAAGGTGTTTTTAAAAAAAATTAATTTTTTTTATTTTAAATTAATTTTATTTAGTATTTTCAGATTATTTATATTAAAAATAATTTTTAAAAAATAAAAAAATATATTATTTTAATATATTTCCCACTAAAAAATAACTTCAAAAAACAACCACCTTTCCAAACAAATCATTTTCAATTTCACTAAGAAAAACAGTGAATTTTGTTATTCCTTTTCGTTTGGTTTATCATTTTGTCAAAGAACATGATTTATAATTTGAAATGAGTTTGATCTGCAACATGTGTAATCATCATGGTGATGCGGTGCGTTTTTAAATATGATGACAAAATACCCGCTATCATATCAGCAACGAATCTTAGATTCTTATATATGCTTGTAATCAAACTAGCTACTACTCCTCGTCACTTTCTGTAATTGTGCTGACTACTCAAAATCGAAGGCGACAAGTGAAATTTTGGAAACAAGATTCCATGGTTTCTCCCGGTAATGGAAAGAGGGAGGGGTGGGCTAATTCAAATATAGTTACAGCATTTAGTTTGAGGGTCTAGATGAATAATTTAAATTACTTTGTTTTGACATAAAAAAATTAATTTGAGATAAAATCCAATCAAGGCAAGGCTTCAATCCGATGAGTCTATGTAGGGTATTGTAGTATTAATAGATATTTGTTTTTGTATTACTAGATGTTTTTTGAATTTTTTTTTGTCTTAAATGTATCTAATTTATGTTTTTTAGATGATTTTAATGTATTAATATTAAAAAATATTTTTTAAAATATTATATATTGAATTAGTAAACACATAATAAATAAAGGTAACGGCAAGAATCCTTGGAGCAATCAACGCGTGTGGTAACTTCAAAACCCCCCCTTTCCCCTCGTGTGACCCTCTCTCTTGTCACCTTTCCCATTTTCTAAACTGGGCCCCACCAAATTTGCCTAAATAATTATTTTTTTATCTAATTTCTGTTCTGTTCCACCAATTTTATTTTATTTTTTCCAATGACGGAGTGGTTAATTGACTATAAAACACTAATGCTTAGAGTTGGAAACTCTTGCAGAAAAAGTTCAATCAAATACTTGTAGTTTAAAAGTATGCAATTTAGTACCTATCCATGTAGATTTGTTTCACAGTACCTTCGAAGTATCGAGCTTCAAACTTCCACCAAAAGAATTCTAAACATCGATGGAACTGACAGCATGCAACCACATTTTTTTATCTTTCCTTCTTTCTTTTTGGGTTATATGAATGATTGATTTTAACGTATGAGACTGTGAGTGAGCAAATATTTGACGGAAAAGCAAAAAAAAAAAAGAAAAGAAAAAAAGGGAATTATTGCTCTTTTTTTTCTGCTTTCATATTCAAGGGGTGCCTGCACACTGTGCTGCCACCTCATGTCTAATCCTTTCGGTGAGCACTATAACGATATATAGTATAGTCTCAATGCAACACCTAAAAGGAAATGACAGGAAATTCCGTGAATGTGGGACCCGCTTCAATGCTTCACACGTGCAGTGAGAGAGATATATCTGGACGAGATGTCGCATCAAATATCAAAGATACTTGAGTAGAATCCTTTAGTTTGGTGCGTGGGTGTGTAATATTCGTTTTTTTTTTTTCAACAGTTTTTTTTTTTCTGATTGTGGTATTTTTTTTTTATAAAAAAGAAATGAATAGGTTTGAAAGGAAAAAAATCAAAATGGTGTAAAACTCGAGGCACGCAAGAAAACCTAATTCGATAATTCTGAAGAATACGCGATGCCAGAAAAATCCCATTTGCTCGGTGATATGACATGCCAGGATCGAGGATTCCTATCCAAGTACATGAGGATTGTTTGATTGCTCCTCCGTCAATTCGTAAGCTTCCGTATGCAGAGGAGGTTTGTCAGTGTGTGCTAAAAATATTTTTAAAAAATTTAAATTTTTTTTAAATTAATATATTTTTTAATATTTTTAAATTATTATATTGTTTAAAAAAAAATAAAAAAAATTATTGATATATTTTGTTAAATAAAAATCACTTAAAAAAACAATTAATAAGAAGTGAGATTACGCAAGGATTTGCATCTTATTTTTGTCTATTACACAAAATATCAACCCCATGGACCCAGTTATACCGAATTTAATTCATAAAGGTTTTGACGCCTTGAAACTTATCAGCACTTGGTCTAATCAAGAACACCAAATTAATACCCTACAGTCAGCTTTTAATTTCTCCTTATATTAATTTAGTGAGCGAGGTTCTTCTTCCTTCGCGCGGGCTCAACACACATATATGTCCCTCGTCGCAGCTCATTATTCTGGACTTTTAAAGGTCTATTTGACATTACAGTTCTCGGCCATTTAGTATGCTGGGATTTTGCTTGCCTTGGCAAACAAGCGTTTGCGTGTATTCTTTAGAAATTAATGCCTTTAGGTCTACGTTACCATCTACTTTCCAAATGAATTTGTGCTCCCAAATCCAGAAAATCAGAACTATTTCTATTTTTCAGTCCTTATTAATGATTCCAATATTATAGATGGATTAATGGGAACGAGGGTTTAACAACTTACAGGAAGACGCTCATCTTTCCAGGACAAAACCCCACCGCAAAGCTATAAACCTGAACATGAAATAGTATTTCTTGAAGAGTTAGTCATATGGTGGATTTTGATCAGTGTCATGATTAACGCTGTTTGTGAAAATAAGAGATATGTGCTCTTAGCTTTCAAGCTCCTTGACTACATCACCCAAGAAACAAGAACCTGTAAAGCTTATAAACTTTAGGTACTACCTATTTATTTAAAAAATGATTTTTAGAGCAAAACGCACTAAGGGTTATGAACTTCAACACAAAACAACGTTTTTTAAGAAGACAACCACATGACGAATCTGGATCAGCATTATCACTTATATATAAGTAAGTTGTAATAAAAGGTTTTGAATTAAATATATTTGAAATTAGCATGTAATATTATTATATTCAAAATATTTGCAATGGCTTTTTATGGTAGCGGAGTTTCTTATTTTATTTTCTTGACGAGACAAATTGGAGGGGACATGAAATTAATTAATTAATTAACTGAAGGGGACTTGAGAGTAATCTATGATTACGCTGGTTAATAACATCCACCGACTACCCACGTGGCTGGATACATTATTGAATCTAGCTAGTCAGAAACTGGATACCCGAAATCTGAAGTATGACAAATCCTCCTTGCAATCACTTCAAATGGTGTCTTTCTGAGAATGGGACCAGCAGATTGTGGTTTGTAAGCCTTTCGAACCTGCTTCTGCACGTGAAGTTCTCGTGGGAGATTTGAATCTTTTCTGCTTAGGCTGCATGAGACACAATAAGTTCAATCAGTGGCTACTGTTAATGGAGAAGAAACGCCTTTTGATTTCTCATTTTGATCAGTCTTTTCCAAGCTAACAGTCCACAGAAATAAGTTTTTAGAAATTAAATGGGAAATTAATATGAAAGATTATGAGGATCATTGAGAGGCAGATATGTTTCTTCTATTAAAAAAAAAAAGCCTTAAATTTAAAACTTTCAAAGCTCTGCGTACTGTTCTTCTGCTAGAACATGGACGTCTATCATCCTTTATCACAGTTATTTTAAACTTTCATACACCAGAGTATAATCGCTTTCCTATAAAATGAAGCATAGTCGAGCCTCTAATAATTTGAGAAGTGAGAGAATTTTTATCAATCATGTCACTTGACTTGGATTATATTTGCTAGCTTAGTGTTTAATCAATCTCATTGCTATAATTTTTAAATTTATCAACGAAATTTTTTGTTGATATTTATATTCACGGTTTGTCAATACAAATTTTACCAACAAGCTTATGAACTGAAATTATTGTTCAGAAAAAATCTTCTTGTTAATTTGTGATATGTTAGTGAATTTATCATAATAACTTTATAGATGGATTTTTAATTAAATAAAAAATTAATTGTGATAATCTAGAAAAAAAATTCAAAAGCCCTAGAAAATATACAACACATAAAAAATTTAATAAATGAGTGAAAATTTTGTATTTATATAGAATTATATATCATTTTCATAGAAATAGACAATGGTGATGTTTGGCAGTACAACTTTACTTTTGAAGTTTTTTATTTTTTAGTTTTAGTTTTAAATTATTTTTTTATTTTTTAAATCATTTTGGTATGCTAATATTAAAAGTAATTTTTAAAAAAAAATTTATTTTAAAATATTTCTAGATAAAAAGTGTTTTTAACAAAAATATCAATGACTTTTTCAAATAAGCATTATAACTAATCATTGTTGTGACGGTTGACAAGCTTTTCAAATATGTTTTAGTTTAAAGAGTTTCTTTCTCTTATTTTTCAAGTTTTTCTTATTTTTTTAATTTTTTTGTTAATTTTAATAGTAATCTTATTCAATATTAAATTTATTTTTATATTTTCATCTCATTTTCATTATAAAAGACACAAAGGATCTGTTATAAGAGAGTATTGTATGTGGAGACATGAAGATTGTATTGAACGCTCTTAAAGCTCAAGGACATTCTTATCGATTAACCCTTTTTAAAACTTCTGCGTGGTTTGATGGGCTACTAATGAGACCTTAGTTACTCTCTTCTTCTTCTTCTTTTCTCCTTTTAGTCTCTTTTATTTTGAATGTTGCTGAAATTCTTTCTTCCCTTCCTTCCTTGTTTCCCACGTCTTGGTAACGTATTTCTTCCAAAGGAAGTGATTTCATATTCCCATTTAATGCACCATTTCCACACGCGCACACAGCTGGCACCCAATTATATATACCATTCATCATAGATTCATAATTTTAGATAGAACAGTAACAGGATTGCTGGAAGAAATTGTCGCTTGTTCCAAGTTCAAGTCCGAATATTATTAGGTTGCTTAACAGGATTGGGAAGTGGTCCACCAAATTCTCTTAAGCATCAGCTGTGAGAAGTAATAAATATTGGTCAAAATACATGAAAGATGTTATGGATTTGCCTGCAGACATGATGGGTATCTACCCTTATACAGGATAAGATAGGGTTTCCCACCATTATCGTAGCTCAGTCGTGTGTTCCTCAAAGACATGTCCCCAGAAGTCTGCCCCACAGAAGTTAGGTTAAATGGGAATTCAAAAATCAAAACAGATGCAAATTCAAGGATGTCATGATCTGGTTATACTTTTGTTTCAAAGAACTTGAAAGGAACCGCGAACTTGGACAAAAAATTCTAATTTGTTCAAAAGCAAAACAGATTTTGTGTGTGGAAATATCGAAGGAACACAGGGAGGATGTTTTTGTGTTCGATGGGAGCTCTACGTCCTCTCTGTGTGTGTGTCACGAGGTTTAATTGTGGGTGTTATTATATCAATATGTTTTTCTAAAAGTATTTTTTAATTAAAAATATATTAAAATATTATCTATTTATTTTTAATATCAACACCACAACAATAGAGTTTTTTTAAAAAAATCAATTTAAAAAATAGACTTAAATATATTGCAAAACAGACTTCAATTCATTCATTGAATTAATGATTTCTGCCTTTTGTTTTGATGATGAAATGATTTTTTGCATCTTAATTTAATTTCAGATAATCTATATACCTACCATGGATTATGCCCTATTCACCCTCATCATTGCAATTTAAATTTGAAACAGAACAATCCCTTTTCTTGTAAATTAGATATTCAAAGAACAACTTGATGATATATAGAGGGGAAAACTAGCTAGGTGAAATGAGGTAGACCACACAAATGAAGGGGCAAGCTTTGTAAAATTAAAATGTTATATTCCATAAAATTATCTAACATGCTTTACGTCTTGGGATATCTCTTCCTGTATCACCCAAAACTTGTCAGTCAACGTCAATTACGAGTCTAACTCAAGATTCTCAGAGCATAATTTGTCCTAATTAAAAAGTTGATGGCCACCACACCTCCTACAGTCAGAAGATTGGGTTTTGACAAGATTGAGGTTCTATCAAGACTTAAATGAGAGGAGCCTACAATCAAAGCAACAAGTCCAAACTGTTTTCTAAAATCAAAATCTATTTCCAAAAATGGACCCCATTTTATCTCTAAGCTTCAGGTGGGTTTGTCGCCTGGGAGGTTGGTTAGTCCTTTCATGAGCTCCAAACATTGCCCAGACATGTTAACCATGCAATTCCCCTCTCTCTTCTTCTGACAGGTGCTCCCATTACTTAAATGGGAGACGAGTCACCATGCCCTGTACTGGTATGCCCTACTAATACTATACTGCTACATGGTGCTTTAATTGGATCAAGCTTTAGGATGCCATGTGCAATATTATCGTAAATAAGAGCCCTGTTTTGGTATAGCAGTATAGACGAGTCAGGTCCCTTCTGTGTATGTTTTAATGTTCAGTTTAGTAAAACTTTTAGTGTCATTGAATGCTTGAATCACTCGGTATTATAATTATCTGGTTTTGCATCAATCAAGGTGTGATTAGTTTGCGAACTAGAGCCCACATGATCATATACAATCTTGAATTGTGTGACTCTGTGAGAAAGCGAGGTTGATGCAGAGCCTAATCTTTATCTGATTAAACGATTCAGAACGGAAAAGATTGATTGCCATTGAAGAACAGAATGCCATGGATCAAGGAAGTGAAAATGTGCACAGCAGAAGGATTTTAAATGTGATGTGACGAGAGAAGACTAGGTGAAACGGATCTAGTTTTAGTTTCTCAGTTGCAGAGTAATAATGTCTTTGATTTTCTCTTTGATCCAAGAACGAAGGCAAGTCAAGCTCCTGTCTCCCGCAACCATCTAGTTAATTTCGAGAATCCCATTACACTAGTCAAATCAATAAAACTTGATTGAAATACCAAGTATGAACTAATTTAGAGGTACTTTTATTGTTTATTGTACATGTCAAACTAGCCATCAAAACACCAATGCTATGATTAGACTCTACGTGTAGGTGTACCCAGTGAGAGACAGATGCGTTTGCCTTTGCGGGACAAAGACTTGTATATATAAAAGAAGAAAAATTAAAGAAACTTAATTTTTGCACATGCCTTTGGTAGATCTTAAAAATCACTTGCGCATGGAGTTTTTTTTTTTTTTTTTTTTTCATGCACTTGATGGATTGAACACAGAAGACAGGACGATGACTGACCGAAACAGTCCTATGGTCCCTGTCCCTGACATCGATGTACAGGGGAGCTTTGTGTGCTAGATAATTATCATGCATCACTATCCAAAACCACTTTAGAACTCTTCTACAATGGACCTAGCTAGCAGCCACATCTAAGAGAAATACCATCGAACGTGCGTGCCCAAACCATTGTCTACGTCTCGGTCTCCACTGATCCGTAATAGTTTCATTGCACTCTCACAATCCCCAACATGTTCTTCAAAAGTCATCTTCTTTTGGTACTGTCTTTGCCTTGGCTTGAACAAACTTTATTTTCTGTTTATGCTTTCATTAACTTGAAAGAGAAACTTCCTGTTATGTGCTCCACAACTCCAATCCTAGTTCCATGAAGATCGATTCAAGAGATGGTGTAACGGGACACGGCCAGTTCCAAGTCATGAAGAACTAGTTGCCGTGGCTAAAAGGACCCGCAGATACTAATAGAAGATGGGTTTTCGAGAAGTTGCTCAAGGGGCAGCAAGAAAATGACAACAGGTGAGCTTTCACAACCGATTGGTGTGGCCAACAGAACATGATGAGGGCTTGACATTATCTGAGCTTGTGTGGAGATCCAGACATTCAGGTCAACAGTTACACTGTTGCTATGTCCATACGACCTTCAATGAGCAGTGTTCTTAAAACTACAAAGACCGTTAAATTGTATAGAAGAAAGAAAAACTACCATTGGTTTAACCTTTCAACAGGGTCCGGCAACTCCTCGGCTTGCCTTCGAAATCTTTGAAAGCTTCAATTATTTCACAAGACCTACACCATTATCTTAGCCCAAAGATCAGATTAGTTTAACTTCAGTATTCCTTGCAATGCATTCGGCAATAACCTATCTTACCCTTGTGATTAAAGGGGAGAAACGAAATGAACTCCCACACCTTTATCTCGTCAAATACCAAGCTAAAGTCCGAAGAAGATAACTGGAGGGGGTAAATAGCTTCATCAGTGTTACTTGTTCCCTTCCCTCTCAGTTTGAAGTGGACTCATTTCCCACCCCAGAAGATTTACATCTACTAAGCCACACACCGTCTGTTAGGAAATGAATTTCTAGAATGCGTAACAAAAACAAGATTCCCATTCCCAGAAGCAAAGCATCAACGGGATGGTGCTTAAATCACCAGGTTTCTCCAGATAAATTTGTTCTTCCAAACAAATTTTTATACCCCGAACAGGTAGGGTTTCCCGAAAACCATAACATTTGAAACAAAAGGCTACATTGTTATGCAGTCCTTTCACATGGACATAAACTTGTGGGCTGTAAGTCAACACGCTGTATTTGTTATTCATGGTAATAAATGGAGGCGTAAGTTTTCAACGGAATTGACACTCAAATCACAGAATATAGCAAATGTCAAAATATACAGAGACTTAATACAGGCAAGTGGTTTTCTTGTAACAACAGAGGCAATCTAGTTCATTCAGTTTCAAGGTTCTGCAATCAAGTTGAGGAAGGTCGTGGAAGTCGCTTAGCAATTTCCTGAAAATTGATTAGGTTGTCAGATTATAAAAGTGGAACTTTCAATTATAATTGACCAGAGTCACATGCAATGAATCAAAGTAATGATTTTTCTAGTGGTACCATGCTACTAAGATAAAACATGCCATTAGTGTTAAAAGCATGGGTATTAAACCTAAACTGGACCGGCGGGTTGACCCGCGACCCGGTAACCGGACCGGTCTGGGTAAGGCAAAAAATTGGAATAAGCAAAAACTCGAAGAAACCCGGTTAACCCGTGACTCGAACAACCCGACAAAACCCGGTTGAAACCCAGGTTTTTTTTTTCAAATGTTTTTTAAATACTTTAAATACTAGAAGAATACTTTATTTTTTACATGTAAGATTTGAAGCCCTTTAGTATATATATTCTATGCTCACAAAAAAAAATAAATTATTTTTTCAATGTAAAATTTGAAGTCCTTTAACATATATACTCTATATTCACAAGAAAAAAATTATGTTTTTTCAATGTGAAAGAAAAAAAAATTTTGATTTAAATACTTCAACTTAAAAGAATAACATAGTATATTGAAATTTTTTCATTGTGGAATACAAAATCCTTTGAAATAATCTTTTAAACTTCATTATTTATAACATGTATAGCTTATATTAACATGGATTGTTTCTTAAATTTTGCATATGAAATATTAAAACTTCAAACATTTTTTTTTAATCTTTCCGGTTTGATTCGGGTTGACCCAGGTCAACTTGTGTAACCCATAACCTAGCTCCTTGACCAGATCAACCCCGGGTCGAATCCGATAACTATGGTTAAAAGTACCTCAAACAGTTGATTTATATTATCTGCAGTTTTTGCAGATGTCTCCATAAAGAACATCCCATTCTTCTCCGCATAGTCAATGCCATCCTTCAATCATATATGAACATAAAAAATGTGTTTAAGAAATATTAAGCACTTAGGAATGATCTAATCACAATAAATAAATGTCTTAAAATATATTCAGCACTTAAGAAAGATCTAATCACAATAAATAACTGACTTACTTGAGTGGGTACTTCTCGCTTCTCTTGAAGATCAGCCTTGTTACCAACTAAAGCCATGACTATATCAGGGCTACCATGTTTTTGTAGCTCCTGTTACCCAAAAGGTTAAAAGCCACAAAAACAAACTTTCACATAAAGAAGAAGAGGATATATCACTAAGCAAATGCTAAAGGTAAACATACTTAACAAGTCTATGAAACATCTCTGACTAAATTCACACGCAGAGACACAGAGTGGGGGGGGGGGGATTTATTTTCTGATAAAAGAGATTTTTAAATAGCGTTCAAAATGCTAAATGAACAGAAAAAACAACTTGTGTTGTAACGAAAAGATATCAAAACACTCCTAATCATCTAACAGATTTTGGTGGCCTCTGGTTTATGTTTTAAGGAAATTTTGTTCTGTATTCTGAATTCAAGCCGTTGAATAATTTTTTCAATTTTCAAAATGTTAGGCTCACATCTCAGAGTGGGAAAACTTATTTTGCATAAAGATTTATATATATATATATATATATATATATATATATATATATAAGGTGTTTGAAAGCAATATAGCAATAGTTTAAATTAAATAAGCCAAATTCATCACCCACATAGATGTGCCAGCATGTGTGCGAGAGAGAGGGAAAGAGAGAGGACGAAATCGGGATATGTGCGAGAGGGAGAGGGAGAGAGAAAGGATGAAATCGGGATCCAAGCAGACTACCTTCACCCAATATTGTGCTTTGTTGAACGTCTCTGGGCTTGTTATATCATAAACAATAACTGCAACTGCAGCACCCCTGTAATATAGTGGTGCCAGTGCAGCATACCTGAGCAAGAAACAAAAATCAATCAGAGCTTTGGTATTCATGAAGGAAACGGTGAAGGGGAGGGTCATCCAGAAGAAAAAAAATATTAGAAGACAAACTTTTCCACAGAATTTCAAAAGTGGACTTGTTTGCTTCTATCTGTGCACACATGTGGATGAACAGAATAAACACTTGGCCCAATAATACCTTTCCTGTCCTGCAGTATCCCATATCTCAAACTTAACTGTTGTAGAATCTTGTAATGCTATCGTTTGTGACAAAAATGAAGCTCCGATAGTTACCTGGAAATTAAAACCAACATATCTAAATAAATTTTTCAAAGAGTAGTTCTAGCTAGAGCCTATGTCTATGTATGTGTGTGTGCATGTGAGAGAGAGAGGGAGGGAGGAGGAAGAGGCGGAGAGGCTCAAATAATGAGTGGCAAAGAATGATGGATTCCTTACCTTGGATGTTGGATCAAACTGACCACGAACAAAACGAAGAACAATACAGCTTTTACCAACACCAGAATCCCCTAACAAAACCAACTGTTCACAGCATTGGAATGAAAAGTCAGCTGTTTTCACTTTGAAAAGTGTGATATGCTTTATCATTGTTCTTGAAAACACAAGTAGTTTGTATTTGATTTTTCATAGACACGCTCAAATAAAGAGATGGTTCAAATGCTCCTCCTACAATGTATATTCAATCATGAGTATTTTGATGGTCCAACGTTACATATAAAATTTATAGTTGCACCATGCATGACATGCAGACATATGATTTGACCTTTTAAAACATCTTTCTGAATCAGATTCTATGCAAACCTAGAGAGACTTAAATTTAGAGCAAACTGCAGTATATTATATCATCAGCTAACTGTAACAAAGTTAGTCAATATATGACTACAGAAGTTAGCAGAATTATTCACAGAAACAACCTGAGAAATGTTCGAGATTGTATACACGAAGGCTAAGAACAACTTTTTTCCCAAGAGTAAAAACTTAATTCAAGAATTCAAACAGAGCACATAGCACCACACCACAACAAAAGATAAAAACAAAGTGGTCATAAGCACCACCATTTACTCCCCCAAGCCCAACCAAAATAAAGAAAAGAACGGCTAGCATGATAAAACAGCAACCATCTTTCCTATTTGGATCAAAAGTCCACTAGTCACAGCTTCAAACACAATGCCTCAGTCTGAAAAAGAAGATACCGATGCACATTTTCATCAGCAGCTGCCAAAAACCTCAAACGGCTGGGAATTAGAGCAATCCTGATCAAGTCAGCCCCCCAAAAAATTATGAAAAATTCGAATAGTATCAGCTGCTAGCCTAATCCCACTTCAATACTTGCTACCTTACCCGCATGAATTTTAAGACTGTCCAACCAAATCGCACACAGAAAAAATAAAAACAACAACCAATCTAAAATCTGAAGCCCATAAATTTACCTTTACACGTAGGTTTTTGGCATCAGCCACTCCACCACTCTCTGAATTGTTAAGTCCACCCAACCTCCCAGTACTTCTATCTACATGCATTTCCCCCAACAGAAACCCCCAAAATTAGCCACAATTATCAAATAAAATCAGTAAATCAAATACTTGCTTAACAACCAAAACACAGAATAAACAGCCACCGAAACTAGAAGAACAAAATTTCTACCTTTACAGAAAATTTAGCAAAAATCTAAAAAAAAGTCAGTATACTAAACTATTTTATCAACAAAAAACTTTATCAAACCCTATTTACCAAAAACCCATTTCCCCGATCACACGCTAATCTCCTAAATTCCCTTCCAACTCAATAAATTAACCAAATCAAGCGATCAAACATCAAAATTGCATTTTGATCCACTTAATTTACAATAATACCAAAATATAATCATAACCCAGGAGTTGGAAATTATGGCTTTTAATAGAATTGAAAGATCCACAAAGAAAAAATTTAGGGATTTGCCTGGAAGAGAAGAGGAGCAACCCATGACCTTCTTGTTGAGATACTGTAAGGTGTAATTAACACTGTAAATGTAGAATGAGTAATTAGGGTTTTACCAGGATTGATTCTTTCTCCTCTCTCTTTTAGCTGATTGCAAGGTCGTTAATGGCTGTTACACTTGCTTTTTGTTAAGGTTTCTTTTATTCGGCTTGGATTGCTTGCTTATGGTGCAACGTGTTTCTCATTTCTGTCGAAGTGTTTTGTCCAAATTACAAATTGGTCCCATATTGTGTGGTAAATATCATGTCTAACACTCTACTTAAAAAAAATCTCGTGAATACAAACACTTCGAGTATAAATACAGTATCTAAGATAAGAATATGCATTTAGTTTATATATAAAAGTTAAGTGGGAATCCTCTATCCTATATTTAGATGTAAAAGACACCATATTTCTTATCAAATAATGATTTTGTTATTTTGTTATTTTTTAGAAAAATAAAGAAAATGAACTTTAAATAGTTATTCCCTTTTCTTTCAACCGAACCACTTAGATCGATACTTTCAAGATGAAAGGCATAAAATAAGCTTTGCTTGATTGGATCAATATCATAGCTAATAAGTATTACAATGTTATTACAGGATTATGTCATTTCATGCCGTAATTGATTATAAATAATAATAGTAATAATGTTTATACGAGAGAGAGAGAGAGAGAGAGAGATAATCTTGTAAGTGGCTAAGGTTTTGTCCCTTTTACAAGCTTTGAAGGAAGTACTAAAATGAATTTCAAACTCGTATCCTAGTCCCCTTCCATTAACTTAATGGAATGTCTACAAGCATAGCATGGAGATATAAAATTAAGACCGTTAACAAAAATTAACCATATAATAAGTAGTTAATAATAAAAGTTTGAGATTAATTTTTTATATATATATATATAATTTTAGATTCGAATTTTATGGTTACTAATATAATAGTCATTAAAAACTTATATAATTGTTAATTTTAGGATTTATATAATTAATTAAAGTAAATACAAATTATTTTAAATATTTATATTAATAATAAAAAAAAGAATGTTAATAGTTTTTTTATATTCCAAATCACAAATTGAGCCACCTAAAATTAAATCTAAACCTTACTTTCTATTTTTTTCAAAATCAATCCAAATTTATTATTTATATCCCCTTTACGGCGGATGTCTTTTTATTACCTGCGTTGTATGCGAACAAGACATGGCCTAGAAACATCCATCAAGAAGTTTCGTTGATTGTCAAATTCATCTAAAGCTCGACAAGTACAAATGAGGTGGTGATAAGGATAGAAGATGCTGACTTCATGGCAAACATTGCCTCTTCTGCAAATGAATATACATGTTGTCATGAAATTATGGGGAAAAAAATTCAACATCATGCGCAAATTAAGCTGTCCAATAATAATAAGACTTGATGTGTCGGATATGTGCGATTCGATCACGAAGAAGACAACATGGATAATTCAGTCTCGAAGGCTTCTTTTCTACCTGAAGAATCTATAGAAATTGTGAACAAGCAAACATCAATCACAAAGGAGAGGTAGTAGAGTAGTAAGTTTGTCGTGCGATTAGTGTAGCAGACACAATCCTGCAGTTTAATTGCATGATTGCACAGAGTTTCAACCATGTGTTGATTGATAATTTGGTATTGAATGATTTCATCTCGGGGACACTTTTATTTTTAAATTATATATGTAATTATTCTTTCATATATGGTTTGGTAGACTCGGGGGATAATGTCAGTCTACTTAGGGGTGAATACTATTCAAGAAAATTTGAATTGCCTAATTTTCTAAACTAATTTGGGTTAGATATTTTTTTTAAAAAAATCAAAGAATGTGATGATATCAAAAAAAATTCAAATAATTTGAAAATGAGGCTTGTATCTTAGATAATTGACTAGTTTTTTTATTCTGAAAATCAATTTTATTCTTTCTCATCAAAGCAGCCGGTAAATAATAATTGATACATGTAAAAGGATTGTTTTTTTTTTTTTTTTAATTTTTTAATTTAAAGACTCTTTAATAATTAAGTCAATGATTTTTTTTTTAAATAAAATAATAATAAAAATAAATATATAATAGAAAAAAATTATTTGACAGTGTAACATTATGCAGTATTTTGGAATTTTAATTTTTTTCGTCGTGGATGGTTTTTCAAACACCATCATTGCATATAACATTCCTTCTCAAGCAATATAAACGACTTTTCTAATATCATGATTATTTCATGTAAGATTTTTTTAAAAATTATACTAATACATTCAGTGTCAGACATGTTTAATTTAAAGAACTTACCTAGATGTTAAAATTATTTTGGACTCTAAATTATTGATTCATCGAGGTTAAATTGACAACAAACTACATATAATTCCAAGATGCAAGTCTGATGGTTAAAGAAATGTTTTTTATATTTTGGATTTAAATATATATTTAACTTTTTTAATATACTAGGTGATATATTTTAAAAATTATTAAAAAATGACTCTGGTATTATTTATAACTTGTATGGTCTGTGCAAAAAATTGTTGTCTTCTCATTGAATTTTTGGGTTAGAGACTCAATAGCCAAGCCAAGCCAAGCCGAGGCTCTGGGGTAGGTTTGAGGTCATATCTGACCGTCCATTGACATTTCTGCGCGGGAAGAGAAACCAGCAGTGACGATGACGCGCCACTGGACAGGCTGTAGGGCCTGCTCAACTGGTTTCCCCTAGAGGCAGAAAAGCCCTTCATTTTTTTTTTTTTTTCCTGCATGCCCTGGGTTCATTAAAATACCTTTATGGCTAGGGGCATCTCTAGTAACAAAAATCATATAAAGAGTTAAATAATTACTATAGTATTCTGAGTAATATTATTTAGCTTTTATTTATTTATTTATTTCATTTGATATTTAATGGAAAAAATATTTTAATGAGTTATTTTATAGAATTTTTTTTAAAAAAAACAGTTAAATTTTATCTCAAAAAAATATATAAATAGATTTTCATTTTGACAACAAAAAAAAATCTAACATCCCATACAGCTATCTCATCATAAACTCAAAATTAATAAATAAAAGTCTATTTTAATAGTTATTTTTTTGCTCTAAGCATAGTAATCTAGAAACATTATGGAATATTTAACAAATTATCCATTAATAAAATGAAGGATAAGACTTCGTCAAGAGACAACTAATTGAATATCTATTTTTTTATTTTTAAAAATATATATATTTATACTTTTACTTGGAGGCTTAGCTTGCATAGGAATAAGTCTCCTCTATTATATTTTTTAATATATTCTAATTTAATAAAAGATTACGCATTAGAGTCAATCTAATACTTTGTATGCTTGATATTACAGTACAAATTATTATTTTTAAATAATTTATATTTAAAAATATATTAAAATAAATTTTTTATTTTGATATTTGTACATTAAAATTATAAAAAGACACTAAAAAAATATTAATTTAATATTTTTTTAAGTAAACATAACCAAAAAAAACATATTTCTAAATACTCAGTCAATAATTTAATTGTTTTATCAAAAGATATCCTAACTCTAAAATCGCTTCCAAATTTCTTATCCACGCATAATTATTTCTCCAGACCAAGTAAAAAGATATGTGCTGCATGGAGATATATTAAATAATTTTAATCAACGGCAGTCCATTCTATATTATTGCCAGAAACACAAAATAAAATATCGGTACAATCATACATTACATTCTTAAGGACAATTTTGTCACAAATCGCACCATAAATTTGGTCAGTAATGATCTTATCATTCCCTCAATTTTTTTTTCCTTCCAAGTCTCAACAGGACTTAAACCGATACTGCGATTCCCTTGTCACCCCCACTTCTATTTTTTACGAGAAAAAAATTAAATCCAACAATTGTTTTTTAATTAATTTATTTTTATTTATATTATTTATTTTCATGTTTCAAAAATATTTTTTAAAAAATTTAATTTTAATTTTAATTTTTATTAATTTTAAATTAATAAATTTTTAGTATTTTCAAATCATTTTAATGTATTAATATAAAAAATAATTTTTAAAAATTTTAAAAATAATTAATATATATTTTAATACAAAAAATGATTTAAAATACAACACCAAGCTCAAGCCGAAGCAAAAATAGAACTTTCTGCTCAGCTCCAAACTGTCCGTCTTTCTCTCTGCCAAAAATCAAAGACTCATGCTTTCACATAAAAAACCCTTGACTTCCATGGTGTTTAACGCTTCTCTTTGATAAACGTTCCTTTTAAAGCACTGTCCATTCATTTTTTGTTTTATCAATTCATTAAAACCCAGTTTCATTCCCTCAACTCTCTCATCTGGGTCTCTCCTATTTCCCTCAGATTCCTCAGCTTTTGGTCTAAAATTTGTATCTTGACCTTGGTTTTTGGCTTAACTTTAGTCATAAAAGACTCCATATATTTATTGAAAGAAACTCATGTAACTTCACTCGGTTTTGTCATCCGGGTCTTTTTTATTTCTCTCAAAATCCTCACTTTAAGGCTATTTTTGCACAATTCAGTCGTATACTCATGTCATTAACGGGAGATCCGAGTTCTGAGTTGCTGAGTCGACTCGGTGACTCGGTGAAAGAGATTTCTGGGTTACCGGAGTGTAGAAATGTTTTTAAAAAGACGCATGGCGATTTAGTACGCAGGATTAAGCTATTGAGCCCTATGTTTGAGGAATTGAAGGATAATAATGAAGAGCTAAGTGAAGAAGAGACTAAAGGATTTGAATTATTGAGAACCGTTTTAGATTCTGCTAAGGAACTTCTCAAATCGGTTGTTGAAGGAAGCAAGGTGTATCAGGTACTGTTTTTTGTCCTTTCTGTTTGGTTACAAGGAAGAAGAAAAATGAAAGCATTAAGCTCCGTGTTTTTTCTTCTTTGTTGGCTATGAGTTGGAACTATGGTTTAATTATTCTCTGTTCAAGGATAAATTATATTGTCTATTGGATAATTTTTATGAGGAAGATTTCCTTTATTTGTTTATTTACCTCAATTTTCTGTTTGGTTTCTAAGAAAATGGATGGAAGTTGTGTTTTGAGTTTTTTTTTTCTTATATTTGATGTATGGAGATATTATTGATTTAGAATAGAACGAAAGCTAAGGACTTCGATTATGAACTTCTTGATTATTAGTTTTATCAGTAACTGAATACATAGCTGTGCGTGTCTGAAAACATAAGAATCATCTGTAAAATTCTCGATGAATTGAAAGAACAGACCTGGAAATACAAAGTTGTCCTAATACAGGTCGAGTCGTGCACTTGCTAATGCCTGTCACTGAATTTTGTGACCACCTCCCATATTTTTGTGTTTTTCGTCCCACGGTTAGGATATTGCAATCAGCATCCTTAGTTCGTGGCGGGATTGGATGATTTCTTGGAATTCTGATTATACCCATCATCTTCCCATGCTATGCCATGCTTCTGGTGTTCTGCAACAAATACTTTGGTTTTTTCTTTTCATTGATAGTTTTAGAACTTGATAATTCAGTTTTTGAGGTTGAATGATTTGATATTAGCAAGTCTGTAAATTAAGGTGTTGGTATCAAATTTAGCAGTTTTTTTCATTTGCAAACATGATTCTTTAGATCCAAGTTTCCAAATTTAAATGAAGCTATGTTTGGAATGCAGACCTTGCAAAGGGACGACATAGCAGATAAGATCAACCAGATTACAGAAAAAATTGAAGCAGCATTGGGTGAGATTCCTTACTTCAAACTCAATTTATCAGAGGAAGTTCAAGAACAGGTAATCTTATGACCAAATTGATTTTTTTTAGCATATTTACAAGAACCTCCTTTTCCATTTTATCTATGCACATCATGAGATATTCTGAAGAATATTTTGGCACAAGATGATGACTCAAATTAGTCAATGGATTGCTTAATTTTAGTGCTGTCAGTTGATGTTATATCCACTGCTTTTTTCCAGATTGAACTTGTGCACGCTCAATTCAGAAGAGCAAAGGGAAGGCAAGAACTCCAAGATCATCAACTGGAAGTTGATTTGGCCATAGCACAGAGAGAAAAGGATCCTGACCGTGCAATACTAAAAAGACTTTCAGAAAAGTTGCATCTCCAGACTATCGATGATCTAAAGAAAGAATCCCTTGCTTTCCATGAACTGGTTATTGCAAGTGGTGGAGATCCAGGAGACTGGTTCGAGAAGATGTCATCCCTCTTTAAGAAGTTAAAGGATTATGTTCAAACAGAAAACCCTGAAATTGATTCTGCTGAGGCTGGAAAGGGTATGATTAAACACAGATCTCCTGTTATCCCAGATGATTTTCGGTGCCCAATATCTCTTGAACTGATGAAAGATCCTGTTATTGTCTCTACCGGACAGGTTTTCTACAAGTTCTCTTATAGTTTACAGCTTTGCATCTTTGTTAGTGGCCATTATTCATTAATCGTTTGTTTCCTTGTCCAGACATATGAAAGATCCTGCATCCAAAAATGGCTAGATGCAGGCCATAAGACATGTCCAAAAACACAGCAGACCCTTTTGCACACTGCGCTTACACCAAACTATGTTTTGAAGAGTTTGATTGGTTTATGGTGTGAGAGCAATGGAGTAGAGCTTCCTAAACAGCCAGGGGCTTGTAGAAGCAAAAAAGTAGGAAGCAGCATGTCAGATTGCGACCGAGCTGCAGTCACTACCTTATTAGACAAATTGGGCAATGGTAGTCTGGAACAACAAAGATCAGCTGCTGGAGAGCTTCGTTTATTAGCAAAGAGGAATGCGGATAACAGAGTCTGCATTGCTGAAGCAGGAGCAGTTCCACTCCTTGTGGAGCTATTATCCTCAACAGATCCTCGAACCCAGGAGCATGCTGTTACAGCGCTTCTCAACCTTTCCATAAATGACCTTAACAAGGGAACCATTGTTAATGCAGGAGCCATTCCTGATATAGTTGATGTTTTAAAAAATGGAAGCATGGAGGCCAGGGAAAATGCAGCCGCAACTCTTTTCAGTTTGTCCGTGATAGATGAGAATAAGGTGGCAATAGGAGCAGCTGGGGCAATCCCAGCTCTTATAAAGTTGCTTTGTGACGGGACTCCAAGAGGAAAGAAGGATGCTGCTACTGCTATCTTTAATCTTTCAATTTATCAGGGAAACAAGGCTAGGGCTGTAAAGGCTGGTATTGTGCCACCGCTGATGAGGTTGCTGAGGGATGCTGGGGGAGGAATGGTGGATGAAGCACTGGCAATTCTTGCCATCCTTGCAGGTCATCAAGAAGGGAAGGTAGCAATTGGTCAGGTTGACCCGATTCCTGTTCTGACTGAGGTCATCAGGACTGGATCTCAACGCAACCGAGAGAATGCTGTAGCAATCTTGTGGTCGCTCTGCACTGGTGATTCACAGCAGTTGATCTTAGCCAAGCAGTTTGGTGCTGAAGAGGCACTAAAGGAACTCTCAGAGAGCGGTACTGACAGGGCCAAGAGAAAGGCTGGAAGCATCTTAGAGCTCCTTCAACGAGTTGATACTGCGGTTAATCAAAGCTGATTCTGGATCACGCTGCAATACTTCAGAAAATTGCAAACCAAAATCATGTCTGTTTGAATAGTTATTCAGTTTTGAATAGGTCTCTCTTTACAAAAGGGCAGATATGGAAGTGTGCATCTCGGCGGCTTAGGCGTGCAAGACTGGTGCGTCTCCCCCAGTTAAGATAAAGGTAAAAACAACGGTCAGCTTTCACCAACAGGCAGGAAAGGTCAGTGGGCCAACATTTAAAACTTTGCCGGCTCTGGTGGGACTTGGTCTCGTTATATGAGCTGCAGCTGATTTCAGGAAATTATTATCTTAATGAGATGGAGGAGTTTGGTAATATAGAGAAGATGAAAGCAACAACACTACAGCGATTTCATGGGGTGATGTCGCCTTGAAGCATCGCATTCAAGGTGATGTGTTCTTTCCGTGAACGTTTAGAAGTGCTTGGGGCATCCACATTTCCTCACCAGATGTTATGTAATATGTTAAGAGGTTGGAATTGACTTATAATGGCTATATTTTAGAAACATTTTCAGGTGTCATCTGATCCCTTTTCATCCATGATTGTTAATTAGAAGGTGCAACTGTAGTCAGCCTAAGATGGCGTGTAACAAAATTTCATTGCATCGAAAGATATTTATAGACTTGGCAAGATGATGTTATCAAGTAAAGGAGCAGTTATCAAACCATATGAAATGAAACTACGACCGAGAAGACAATCCTTTTAGCTATTTTCACCTGAAGAAGACATGCATCGACAGTAGCATTTGTTGATTGAAAAAACCTCCCTTTCATTCCAACCCAAATAAGCAATTTACAAGAATTCTCTAGAAATGTCAACACAACGTATATACACAAACAATTCCGGCCAGGGAAAATAAAATAATCAAAATACCAATGTGTCTCCGCACAGAATAGCTCGATAGCATTACCTTTGGCGCTTTCTGCGCGTTTTCCGTGAGCGGTCTCATTCTCGGCTTGGTAAGCCAAAAAATTTCCAAGTCTTCGCTTAAGAAGCCGGTGTAAAATACATTTCTTTACAAATTAAGCCAACTTTTCCATGTATGTCTGAGTCAAGGTGTTACCATTGACGATTTTTGTTGTCCCAATAATCATATCATATGCCATCGCTTCCTGAAGAATAGATGAATATTTATATATATTAAAAAAACTACACCCAACATAACAACCATTCAAATACAATCTTGTCATAATCCAAAAACTTGAGACAGTATTTTCTTTTCAGAAGTCATGTTATAGAGCTTTTCACTAACAAAAGAGAAACTAAACTGGAAAAAAAGATCAAGTAAAATCATCCAAAGGGATGCACCATCCTTCATTCATTTTGAAATGTTAGTCTAAATGCTTTCATTAATATGGGAGAAAAACCAAGGTCTCACCCACATGCAACTTTGATAATCGACAGCATAATCAAGATCCGCATATTAAAATTGCCCACTACAGATTCAGACTCGCAAGGTATTTAACAAACCTGAGCACTGAGAAATCGAAGTGCAGAAATTTCTGCAAATGTTACCCCTCCAATGAAAACAACAAGTACCAGGGAGCGTCTTCCATCAGCAACTCTGAAACATGTAAACTAGTGTTACAATTCAACGAAGATCAAGATGTTGCATGATACAAGTTGAAAAGGAATCTACTCTAAACACTTGGAGTGCATGATTAATCCAATCAGTTCCGTGATCAGGCATTCACAAAAACTTTTTGTTCTATTAAGTATTTGGTAAAAGTGATACAAAGAGATGCACATAAAAAGTTTTATGATCCTTGATCACAGGCAATGCTCTTTAGATTATATCAATCAGAAAATGTAGATAACCTCACGGTCATCAAAGATGGCATGATGCCATCAAAGCAATGTAAATATCAATTGACTTGAAACAACAGCTTGAGCAAAATACAAGAAACCAGGATGTGTTTGAACATGCCTGTCAACAGCTGCTGAAGCCCCATGCAAAGTGTCAAACGAAGAACTGCTTGAGAATCCACCCTGCACAAGTTGTATGAAAGCTATTGTGGTAAAGATATACTAATTCTATGGCATGCATATATGTAAAAAACTAGAAGCATACTATCAGTAAAACAAAAATATTAGAAGCAACAGCAAAGCAAGAGGAAGGGAGGAAAGAGAGAAGTGTACTGACTCTCTTCATTTCTGAATGAGGTCCTGGCAACAGCTTCAAAGTTTCTTCCATGGGACGCCTGAAAGGTCAAGCCATCATGTTTCACTAAGATAAGGTCACTTGTGAAATTCACATTTATAGTGCAAATATAACCATATATCCAATTAAATGTACCAAAGAACACATGAACTTAAGCTTCTTGGAATCACAAACAAGGTGATAAATCAACTCTAAACGATTGTGCATCAGTTGGACTCGATCACATTAAACTTGCTTCAATTCAACCTATAATGCTTAAGGGGCTTTATCTTTAAGTAAGACCAGAAAAGGCACAGATGCATTAATCTTTAAGGTAGTTCACAATTTAATTACAAAAATGAATATAGATAACCAGTAAACATGCAGGATCGACTGCTGAAGAAGTACAAAAGCTCAAAGCAGAATTCAAAATAGACCCCACCATCCAGATCGAACAGCATGCTGGATAAGGCGGATGCTAAGTGGTGCATATCCAGAAAAGACATACGCAATGTCGCTGGGGCTGTTGCATAAGAAATAATTTTACAAGTTATTAAAGAAAGGGATTGTTAGAAAAGGCAAACTTGCAAAATAAATCAAAACAGCATAAATTTATAAATGCAGAAAAGTGTGCTTCATTTTTTCATGGCATTCCATTTCATTTTTCAAGAATGAATTTTTCAAACAGTAATAGATTTGGAGAATTTCAATTTAAGATGATTTCAACTTTTTAGAGATAAATTAGGAAAAACAAATTGAAAGCATACTACAGATGCTCATGGATGCAGTTTCAGGAGAATTTAAGAAAATGTGTTTTTAGAAAACAATCTAAAACATGTTTTAGCAGACTCTGTAATTTTCAACTTCAGAAACAGATAAAACAAATAAATCTGAGCCACAGGAAAACAGGCCCCATAATACATTCCAATTCATTATCCCCGGGCATCTTCAGCTTTGGAACAAAAGATTAGCAGAGCTAAATGGACAATGTATTAAACATTCTTTAAATAATTTTATTATAAAAAACAGATTGCATGATCAAGAGGTTGCATACTTGGTAGTGTCAGTATCCTCAGTTACAAGCTGGAGATTACGTTTGATTGTCAGCCAGTTGCCTTTACTTTCCTGAAAGACTAGAATGATGTACAATGAATTTGGGAATTCAAAAGATGCTGTTTACCTTAACTATTAAATTACAATGTAATGCAAACGAAATGCCTTGCTATGAAGGAAAAATCATACTAAACCTGCTTTTTAAGCAATCCAGCCTTCTCTAAATTATTCAACATTGCTATGTGCTCAAATCCATAGCTATGAAGCAGCTCCCTCCTAAATGAGGAATACAGAAGTAAAATAACCATAATGCAGAATAACTGGAATATAATTACATAATAGAAAGGATAAAACAGCTGTGAAAGTCGAGAGCAAGAGGAATTAAATTTTAAAAAAAGGTGAACCAAGCTATTCTTACCTCAAATGATCAAAATTCTTTTTTGGAAGCCCTGAATTTGTGATGGAAAATAAGATCAGAAGACGCAGGACAGTAACTAGAGGCTCCTGCTTATGGATTAACTCTTCAATGTAATCATAGCATCTGACAAAACAATCTTAGTCAATTACATTATACCAAATGCATACAAACATTTTGAATTGAGGAAGCATTTCCAATATTGTGTAAGAAAATAATTGAGGTACAGAAAAGTTTTATCAAAGCACACGAGCAGAAAATAAGTTTGATTAATAGGACTAGACAGGACAACTCTTATACTATTGTTTGAAACATAGGCAGTTTCTATCTTGCCACTTGCCCAGATTTCTGTCCAACATCCCCTACTGCACAAGTTTGTCTCATGTAGTCTCCTCAGACCAATCCATTTACTCATCAAACATGCCCTAAATTTTTAAAGGAAATCAAATAAACTATTTTTTTGCACACAATATAAAAATATCACATCCAGCATCTTCTACGAGCATCAACAAGCAGAAAAAGGTCAGTAACTGAATGACATAGAACAAATGCAAATGTTGGCCTTTAACCTATTAATCAATATGCAGAAAAGAACAGAGCATATAAAGCTCTCAAAAAAAGGATGTAAGAATTCAAATCAACTTACATGTCATAACTCTGAGCCTCAACAAGTGTCTGCTCCATGTCAAGTCGTGACTGAAATGAATGCTTTGATGTGAATGTTGACAGATGCTGAGCAAGATTTATGTGTCTCTGAAGCCATCAGAAGCAGCAAATAAAAACCTATCATCACTGGAACAACACTGACAGAGGGCATGATAGGTGAGAATTGAATTAGAGTGACTTACAGTCATCTCAGGCAATGAATTCAGCTTTTTAACAAAATCCTTTAACTCAGAAACTGTCTGGTGCTGTATCAATTAAATGACACCTGATTAGAAAATGCACATAACTCTTCAAATATCCAAAAGTAAAGCATTCAAGAGATTAAGCTTGCATGCAATAGTAATCTGATTATTGGTATAAACTGTAGCTGCAACTCTTGACTTGGGAAGCTCTCTCATAAAGCAGAAAGGAGAACAAACAAATACAAGGCAGCTACTTTAGCAGATAGTGAGTCGGCAACAGTTATTCGTTAACTATGAAAAAACAAACATGAAAGTTCAGGTGATGACAATTCACGTACAGTGGTCGTCATTTCTGTGTAGTCCTGCTTCATAGATGTTGCTTTTTGACGAAGGACCTGTAATCATACTGCAGATGCCCACTAAGGAAATAGAAACTGAAGAGCATACAAAGAACTGATACCAGTTGAAAAGGAGAATCTTAAATTAATGTGGAAATTAAAATAAACTTCCAGAAAAATGGAGCAACCTGGACAACAACTTCAAAGTTGAGATCTCGAATTTCCTTGAACAGCTTGTCACTGAAAAAAGGTTCAGCCATGTACAGTGAATTAATTGCCAAGACATAAGAAAAGGCAGGGGTAGAGAGCAAAAGAGAAGGCTGAAGGTTCTGATAGCTCAGTGAAACATGGGATATAAATCTTAACCCAACTGCACCTATGCAACATGCACTTATACAAGTTAGGATTTCAATTAAGGATAACACTTCCTTGCCAACATCCATCTAAACCCATTGTATCATCTCTTTTTCCCTTTTCTATGGAACAGATAGGGGGGGGGGGGTACCCATATATCACATAGCATACCTTGAATTAAGTGGAACTTTCATCTTTTTTCCTTCTTGTTGAACACCCATGATAGATGAATCAAGCTCCACGGCACCATTGTTGATGTGCAGAAACTGCACTAAATCTAATTAGAGATTGGCTAATAACATATCCAACTAACCATAGAGAAGTACCGTCATTTTTGTTCATTCAGAAATACTTCGAATATTCAGCATCCAAATAATAGAAACTAAAATTTTCTGATGCTCATGCTAGGAGAGATCAAATATTTTTGTGTCGAAGTTATACTTAATTTAAGGCAGAAACTATAGAATTACAGACACAGACACAAACACATTTTTCATCAGTAATCATATTTAGTAACAAAATTAACACATATAGTCTCCAAAAAACAGTCAAAATAGCTAAAGAATCTTGGTTTAAACTTGAGTGTCAAATTACCTCGTCCAGAAGTCCTTCATACGTTAATTGAGAGCACATAGGAGTAACCATGTCCACCTGCAGCAAGCAGATAAATTTTTAAATACCAAGAGTATTTATTTATACATCAAGATCATAATATGCAAAGTCCAAGAGATATCAGCTTTACAATTTATACTACAAGTTTATGCTTTAAGTCTAGCTTGGCCCAGGTATCAGCTTAGCTCAACAACAGAAACTTCAATCAATTTCTTTGCTGACTGACTTGATATGCACACTCCTGCAAAGCCCTACAACTAACTCCTAAATTAGCTAAAGAATCTAGGTGTCTTAATTTCATGACCATAGGTGGAGTTTAACCCAATGTCCGCACAACTTACAATCATTGCAACTACAGTTTGGAATTTCATTTGGCAGATACCATGGAAACAGTACTTGGCCTCTAGAAGAACTAATAGAGAGAACTTTTAGTTTATATAATTTTTTTCATGAAAGAGGGTGTTTACAAAGTTTTCCCAGGAGCAGTTTATATAAAGCAATTTCCATCTCGTGATCTAGGATTGTGACCAATCCTTACACTTAATATCCAATATCATGTTTTGAGATGTGCAGTCACTTTCTAATTTTCAGTTTTCTTAAAATTTTGAAATGCTCGTCCTATTCAAAAGTGCAGTCATGTTCTTAAGACAATGATGGGAAATTTATGCATGCCAGTGCAAATGTACATGAGTAACTTGCATCACATCGCCTTGCAAAAGTTCAATACAATTGATTATGCTAAGAAGGAAAGGAAGAGAGATAGTTCACCTCCCTGTCTATAAGAATGAGAGTATTTATTTCTGGCATAACCATCTGAAATGACGAGCAAGTAATCAGTCACAGGCAACAAATCAATTGTAAATATACAAAGAAGTGTCTAACTGGCACATTGGTTAAAACTTAAAAGCATATTAAAAGTAGCCACAATTACATCGGATGAGTTAACTGGTTCTTCTGCTTGCATGCGATTGAGAATGTCAGCAATGCGTACTGATGCTTTACCTTTTGCTCTCACATTTGGTATCACTCCAAAAGAAGACTGCAAGCATAATTTTCCATAAAGTATAATCATGAGAAGCATACTTATCAGGAAACATTCTCATACTAAAAGTAAATTTTTTGGATCCATCAAATCATCTAACCTCAAGCTTGTGAATGGCCTTTGCAATATGCCAGAATGAACTTGTATTACCATCAACTAGGCATTCCTGCCACACTCAATGGAAAAAAGAAAAGAAAAGGAAGATAATATAGATGAGGATAAACAAAAAGAATATCCAAAAGGTCTTTTGGAGAGAACAAAAACAGCAGCCATACTTTGTTAGCTAAGTCAAGTTCAAATGATAGTACATCCTCATCCAATGGAACCATGTATAATGGGTACTCCCCGATTGTCACCAAGTTATGAACATTTTCCTCCTCAAGGACCTGCACAACCAAGTAAACACCTTACAACCCTAGACATGATCCATACATGAGAATTCAAATGTGCACATGAACCACCACTAAAATCATACCTTCTCACAAACAACCTCACGACGAGGCACAAAATAAACATAGTACTCCCTCTGGAGTCCTTGTGACGTGTCATGATGAATATTGGAACATATGAATCTCATCAGACTGAACTCTGAACGAACAAGGTAAACCACTTTAGTACAATCAGTCTGAACTGGTTCCGCTGAAAGATGCCGCAATTCAGCACCATTTTCCTGTTTATTACCAATTAACACAACAGAATTTCTAAAATCAGCAATTAAATTACACAATTCAAATTCATCAAGCTAATAAAACACACTAAAGCATGACAGAATAGAGAAACTGTTTACCCTAAGAATTGTTGTCTGGATGATCAGCGAAATTGATCCACTAAGCTTTGGATCAATCACTAAACACTTCTTTCCTCGAATCTATTAAATTTACAATCAAAATCAATATTGAAATTCAATAAAACATCAAATTTCTCAAAATTCAAGAAACCTAGCTGGAATATGAACACCGCTAATCTACATTGTACAAAGAATTCCGTTAAACTAAAGCAACGGATCTGCAAGAAACTTGAGAATTTGCATTTTCTCGGGAAACAGACAACGAACTTACGTTCTTGAGGATGTCAACGAGATCTTTTTGAGATTGTTCCCTGAAAAGTAAAAATTAGTAGATTAGTGATCGTGATTAAGAGTAGTTAAGTAAATGGTGATTATTGCGGACCTGAAGGATTTAAGATTTAGAGGAGAGTTGTCTAAGTTAGGGATTTGAGCCATTTTTGCTATGAATTCGAGAGTGCGATAAAGTGAAATCTTTCTCTTCGGCTTCTGTTCTGTGTCTGCGACAGGGAGGGAGACGGAGGAGGAAAGGAGAATCGAGAAGGAGATGATGACGTGATTATGGGCTTAGATTTTTTATTTTTTGAACTGGCTTGAAAGAGAGCTTGGACTTTGTTTCTGGGCTTGGGCTATTATATAGGCCTGAATTAGGGAAGTATTGCTGTCCCTCGTAACGTGCCTGAATTAGTGTCCGGTTAAACTAGGGGCTTGTATCCTGGAGATTAGATGCATCGAATATCCTGGTTTATTTTGTGAAAACATTTTTAGATTGATCCAAAGCCTGAATTAGTGTCCAGTTAAACTACGGGTTAGTCAATTTGAGGTTCGAGGAAAGTTGATTGAGGAGTCGAAGCTTGTCCTATTCAACACCCTAACCTGAAGAAAAAAAAAAAAAAAAAAAAAAAAAAAAAAAAAAGAGGGGTGGGGGGGGGAAGGAAAGTATTTAAAAGAAACTGAGCACGGGAGTAAAATAGAGGGAAAAGCCCAGGCCATTAGAAAAGGCAGCCCAGCCCAAATACAAAATAACAACTTAACGGCTAAGCTAGACCTCCCGCAGACCAATCCCAATCCTCCTCCCTAAAATGGCAGCATCGCTATCCACTCTCCATCTTCACCACCAACTCACCTTCTTCAGAAAACCCTCATTCTCCCTCCTCAACAAGTCCCTCCGTCCCACACGCATCACCGCTTCTCTAGAATTCAACATCACCTTCGCCCCTCCTAAACCCAAACCCAAACTCCCTGCCAACCTCCAAACCGACGCCGCATCCCTCTCTCTCCCTCCAGGCCAGCTCTTCATTCCCTGGATAGTCCGCGGAGAAGATGGAAACCTCAAGCTCCAATCTAACCCTCCCGCGCGTCTCATCCACGCTATCGCCGATGCCAAAACAGAACCAAAGAAAAAGAAAGACAAGGTGAAGAAAGAGAGTGGTGGAAATGTGAAGGCCAAGCAGGAAGCGGAGCCTACGCGGTCTAAGGCGGCGCGTAGGTTCTATAATGAGAATTTTAGAGACCAAGCGCAGCGGTTGAGTAAAGTTCTAGCCACTGCCGGAGGTAAATCACTGTAAAATACTCTACGTATTCGTTTATTGCATACGTATATACACATGTACATGCGTATATGTAATGTATTAATCTTTTATTAATTCTGTAATTAGTGGCGTCGAGGAGGAGCAGTGAAGCGTTGATTTTTGAAGGCAAAGTGACTGTTAACGGTTCAGTGTGCAATACTCCACAGGTAATAATAATAACAATAAATATATGATTTCTCGATTAGTAAAACTAGTATTTCTGCTGGAATTTGGAATTTATGGCTTTGTTAACTTGTATTAATGATGTTTAGACTCGAGTTGATCCCGGGAGGGATGTTATTTACGTTAATGGAAATCGGCTTCCCAAGAAACTGCCCCCGAAAATTTATATTGCTCTCAATAAGCCAAAAGGGTATGTTAGCACTTATGTTTGGGTTGTTTTTAAGTATTCTTGATGTTTATGCAGTATGTGCAGTGGAGACTGATGTGATCCGCGAATTATGGCAGGTACATTTGCTCGTTGGGGGAGAAAGAGTCTAAGTCTGTAATGTGCTTATTGGATGATTATTTTCAGAGTTGGGTAAGGTGTTTATGTTTTTTTTTTTTTTATCTACTTGCTTTTGGAAGTTTGTTATAATTGTTTGTGTTTTGTAGGATAAAAGAAATCCAGGATTACCTAAGCCACGGCTATTTACTGTCGGACGACTTGATGTTGCCACAACTGGGTTGATTATCGTGACCAATGATGGTGTGATGATAACATTATGATTTGTGAATATATTGAATTGGGATTTTCTGAGTTGTTTTTTTTTAATCAAAATTCAATGGATTGATAATAACTAATGCCTTTCTTCTCTAGGAGACTTTGCCCAACAAATTGCACATCCATCATCAAATTTATCAAAGGAGTAAGTTTTCATGCAACTAGTCCTTTATTCAAACTACAAACTGTTAAGCTTAATTTTCCTGCAGAATAGATTGAATCATGACTGTAATTGCTTTCTAATTTTTGGTGAGAAAGGACTGGATATAACTTGCTGTGAATGGTTAGACACGGGAACATCCTCTGCATTTTAGTAACTGTATGTGTGATTGCAGATATATTGCAACAGTTGATGGTGTAGTAAGCAAGCGTCATTTGTTTGCCATCAGCGAAGGAACAGTCATTGAAGGTGTCCATTGCGCCCCAGACTCTGTGGAGTTGTTACCACAACAACCAGATAGACCAAGACCTCGTCTTCGTATTGTGGTATTTTTCTCATGTTTCAGTCAGCAAGAATTATTTTAATATCGTATAGTATTGCATCCATAAAGACACCATTTATCCATCACAACCTTTCCTATTGTGGATCTACTTGTTTTATCATATATTTCAAATCTTGCATTTGAATTTGACCTTCCTCACTGTGTTCAGACTTCAAAGGTAGATTTTCAGCATGTTCCAAATTCTAACACGGTGAAACAGTTTCATGCTTTTCTATAAAGTGCTTAAATGATATTACTTTTGGATTTCAATGAGATGGGGTTGATAAAAAATCGTGTTCATTTCTTTTATATTCACCGAGAAGAAGGAAAAATAAGTGGGGCAAGAGAGCTGTTTACACCAGTGTGATGGATGGGATTCTTATAATTGCTATGTAACCTCAAGTATTGTTGCTCAATGATCATTTTCCTTTTCAATTTGTAAAACACCTTGCATTTCTTTCTGGTTTTGAGGTTTTGCTTTGTTCAATGTCTCATCTCAGCTGATTAACACGCATAAATGCTAAAAACTTTTTACTGTTGTTGCAGGTTCATGAAGGGAGGAACCATGAGGTCCGAGAACTAGTAAAAAATGCTGGGCTTGAGGTTGGTTTAAGTTTTTTATGAGACCCTTGTGACAGTGGAAAAAAAAGGAGGAAACTAACAGTATCATCAGCATTGTTATTTGTATCCTCGATCAATTATATCCTTACTAAGAGGTTGTATAGGGGAAGTATAGTGATATATTGATTGCTTCTTAATCTTAATTGTGGCTTGAGATAATAAACATTTTTGTCCTTTTACTTGCACGCTTTTATCTTAAAAATTCAACACAGACAATGGCCATTACCAGTTTTAGTGGCACTCTTCCTATGTTGACTACTAATAGCAACTCCATTCTTGTCTTGTTTATGATCTGATTATTGCTCAATGTGTTTACATCAGATATTTCTCCTTTATTTTATTTTTCAGATTCATTCATTGAAACGTGTCCGCATTGGTGGTTTCAGACTCCCATCAGACCTCGGGTGATTGTCTCTGACATTTTCTGTTTTTGAGAACATTCTTTAAGTTCCTCTCTCTCATCCTTTTCACTTGAATCAAAATTTTCATTTTGCAAAAGTGGAATAAAGAATAACAAGGCTTATCTCCCTTGCTAGTTGTGGTGACTTTAGCAGCCTCAATGCTGATATAGTGAACCTTGGAAAGAAAGAAGTTAAAACATTTGATACATCATGAGATAGATGTTTTGGGACAAATGGTGGGTGCCAGGCCCAAATTTACTCTCGTCCCTCTAGGGAAAGGGCTCACTGTTGTTGCTTGTAGTAGTTGATGAAGCGTGCGTTTTCTAAACGAGGCTGCCTTTCGCTGGCGATGCTATATATTTTAGAATCCTACTCTTTTTGTGATCAGTTGATCTGAAAGCTCTAAGTTTTGTTTTATTTTGTTCTCAGGCTTGGGAAGCATGCTGAGCTAAAACAAACTGATTTGAAGACTCTGGGATGGAAATGTTAAGAGCAGTTGCCGCAAAATCGCTGGAGTTTTACATTCTCTACCTGGAAGCAACTTTCAAAATCAGATGGAATACAGCTTCAAGGTTCTAATTTACGAGAGGTGCCTAGGCTTTTTGCACACTATTGCATTGTTGGATGGCATAAGTATTTATGAATCGGACTGGCCTTTAAATTGAAGGGATTGATCTATACCACTGCATGAGAAGAAGGCAAACTATGTCGGGGAAGCTTGCATTACGAATATCAAATGTAAATCCAACTATTGAATCTGCAAATATCTTGGTTGCAAGGAGGATCTGTGATTCTGTATGCATACAATGGAAATGTAAATGCGAGTGAAGAGCCTACATGTGGTTTTTCATGGAATCAAAAAATATTAACTTGTCATAGAGATCAAAGGTATGGAGATTTCATGACCTATTTTGATTACTTGAACTGACATTGTTACCACCATATACATTTTTTAGTAGATAATAAATTTTTAAAAATAAAAATATATTATTTTAATATATTTTAAATTAAAAAAAAAACTTTGAAAACCAGCAACAGAAATCATTCAAAATCTTACAGCAATGCTAAAAAACTCAAGAAGTTTAGATTTTCATACTCGCGTTTCTATATTTGTTGAACCCCACAAACGATTTACGAATTTGAGAAGGTTGCTTCCCACTTCTGTATCCAGCTTGCACCTGGAATCAAACTTTCTTCTTATGCCGGCCATAATGGATAAAACAAAACAGACATGAAGCAAGCTGAACCCGGCCGCCAGAATAAGAAAAACATTTGGAGTATGAAGTAGTAGTTAAACTGGCCAGTGACAACGATTTAATCAGCATAGAAAAGCAAGCTGAACCCTGCAAGATAAATTATATGATGACAATGCGAGATAAATGCACTGCAATTAGGATAAGAAAAACACATTAAATAAAACAAAGCGTAATTACCTACAAATAAGTTCTTAAGAGTTATTTTGATATAGTTGTCTTTGTTTAAAGTTCTTGACGTGCATTTATAAAATAAATGTCTTTATAATAATTTCAGGGTAAGTTTTTATTTTTCAAAATAAAAGGGAAAAGGAGATATATTCTTTCTATTTTTAATATCTTTGTTTTTTACATTTCAAAAAAAATATCCAAATATTACTGATATAAACTCATAAATATTAAAAAATATAACCTCTAATAACATGATATATCCGAAAATATGGTCTTCTTCATTTTATAAGAGGAATTTATTACTACGAAGGAAAGTATTCAACATTTGTAAATTTTAGTAACACAGACAATTCTCTTGAAGTGATCAACTTGAATAAACGATGAAGCATGTACATTAGTAATTGGGGCGGCACTTTCTTGAAAGCTCGGATGCCTAGGAATGTTCAGATTCTCAGAACATGCAAAGCAGAACAGGCCCGTGGCTGTGGGTTTGTAGGCTTGTAGCTAGCGAAGTACTAGGAAGTAGTAACATTAATTATATAGAACTGACATTAATTATACGATGATGAGATTTTAATATCATCATGGTAATATTGTAATCTTGTAGGTGTTGCACATTAGTTAATGAGCTTCCGAAAAGTTGTTCCACGTCCCAGGTTATTGATGTGATTTTAGCTAAGACATCAAGAAAGAAGCCATGATTTTAGAGAACCTGGTCCTTGAAAAAAAAAAATCCCATTTATCCACGTTTTCACAAAAAGATTGCAGATAATTGACGCAGCATTCATTGGGCAACACAAACCACAACTCCATTAACGAACTGTGCAGCCACAATCACAAAAAAATGAAATTCTATTTAAGTGAGTCTCTCTGTTTTTTTTTTAGTGTTTTACATGGAAAGAAAATTAAATTAATATTATTATTATTATTTTTAATAATTTTAATATATTAATATTTTAAAAATATTTTAATATGTCTCTTTTTAAAAAAAAAACAATACACTACATCACTAAAAACACTTGGTGTTCCAAATTCCTCTCTCTCCTCTCTCGGTCTCAGGGCTAATTTTAGCCCTTTCATGAGGCCCACTAATCCCAAAACGGCAACACGTAACCTAACCTAACAACCAACCGTTACTAAACAGCACTGACACCAACGTCATGTCGTCCATAACACCACCTCAACGCGCGGGAAAAAACCATTTCACACACACAAAACACACGCTACGTCCCCCCTCTCCCATCGTGCCGGCCTCGAACTTTTATCTCCTCTAGAAAGGAAAAGAAAAGAAGAAACAAATTTCCAAAAACGAAGAAAACGGTTTCCTTCACTCTTTTTTTTTTTATTATTAAAAAAAATGGAAACGCTCTGGCTTTGAAATTCCAACAATGGCTCGCAATTCAACCGTGAGAGTGTCATGCAGAGTAGAGAGGCAACAGCAACAAAGTCAAATTACTCCTCTCCATGGATCTTCTTCATCTTCCTCTTCGAATTCGAGAAATGGAGATTCACGACAAAATTATAGTAACGGCAACCATTCTGTTCGCTCTAAGGCTCCTCTCCTCCTTCCAGACGCTCTGTTACTCCTACTTCTTCCGGCTCTCACTCTCTCGACTTCGACAGCGGTCTCTCTCTGCTTTCTTGCTACTTCGGAAGAAAAAAAATTTCAAAAACCGGAGAGGAGTGTTTTTTTTTTTTTTTTAATTTTCTAAAATATTGGATTATTTTTATTTATTGTGTTAATGACAGACAATGGAAGAGTGAGAGTAGCTGCAAGGTTACGGCCAAGGAATGCAGAAGAACTCATTTTAGATGCCGATTTTAATGATTGTGTGGAATTACTACCTGAGGTTATTATTATATTTTTTTCCTGTTTGTTTTATGTGCTGAAAAGTCTATGATTAAAAATGTTTTTATTTTATTTATTCACATATATATTTTTTGTAAACAAGAATTCATGCTGTTTCTTGATATGCAGTTGAAGAGGTTGAAATTGAAGAAAAACAATTGGAGTTCTGAATCTTATAGATTCGACAAGGTTTTTACTGAAACTGCTTCTCAAAAGCGCGTTTACGAAGCTGTTGTGAAAGTCTGTTGTTGTTGAGGTAACTAATTCATATTTATTACAATGTAATGTGCGATTGAATATATGATTAATATATTTATGTTCACTCATAATTGATTGTGAAAGAAATCGAAGTGATTGTATGGTTTGGATGTTGATCATAGACTGGAAATTTTTGATGTACTTTTTTGCAGTGTGTTGAGCGGGTATAATGGGACTGTTATGGCTTACGGTCAAACAGGTACCGGAGAAACTTATACGGTTGGGAAACTGGGCAAAGATGATGCGGCGGAGCGTGGTATTATGGTCAGAGCTCTTGAGGATGTACTTGCTAGTACGATGCCTGGTTCTGATGTTGTGGAGGTCTCCTATTTGCAGGTATTGAAATGTTTTTATATGTGGGTGCCAATTCATGTGAAATGAAGAAATGAGTATATGGGGCACATTTTCATGTGTTGTTATATATAAGTTTGTGATTGTGAGACGGTAGCATGTGGAAACCTGTGTTTTTAATTCAATTGAAGTACTGCAATGGCGTGGCCCTCCCTGGATGGGAACACTGTGTATCATTTGATTGTCTGCAATGAAAATGACTCTTATAATTGATTATTATAACAAAAAACAGCGTTTTTTTCCCGCTCTTACTTTGTTATCAAACAATTTCTGTGTGAAGATATTCATGCTAGTTTTAAGATGGATGTTTTCTGTTTTAGATTCTCACTTCATGTTGCTGCTCCAGTTGTATATGGAATCTATACAAGACTTGCTTGCACCAGAAAAGACTAGTATCCCTATTAATGAGGATGCAAGGACTGGGGAAGTATCATTGCCTGATGTCTCAGTAGTTAAGGTTCAAGATCTCAATCATTTTTCAGAACTGCTACAAATTGGCGAGGCAAACCATCATGCTGCTAATACAAAGCAGAATACTGAATCTTCCCTAAGGCATGCAATTCTAATGGTGAGCATTTTGTTGGATACTAGATTTCCTTGTTCATATAATTTCAAGTTTGCAGAGGATTCATGGTGTTTCTTGACCAGTGGTGACAATCTGAATTTTTAGCATTCGAACCTTTTTGGTCTTACAGGTTCATGCACGGAGATCCATAAATCAAAAGGCAGGAGATGAAACCGTTTCTCAAGAGAAAGATGCGAAAAGTAATTTAGTTGGTGGCAATGGGTTACCTAGAGTACGGAAAAGCAAGTTGCTGATTGTGGATCTTGCTTGATCTGAAACATTAGACAAATCTGGTAAGTTGGTGATATTATACAAGTCAGAGCTGATACCTGTACTTCTGTTTTTTTTGGCAGGGCCTTCATTGGAATTTCTGTCAAGCATGCATTTTAGGGTGTAACAAGCTTTGTCCTGTATATTTGTTGTGTAGGCAGTGAATGTCACTTGGTCGAAGAGGCTAAGTTTAACAATCTTTCTCTTACTTCCCTTGGCAAATGTATAAATGCACTGGCAGAAAACAGTCCACATATACCCCACAAGGGATTCTAAGTTAACCAGATTGTTGCGTGATTCATTTGGAGGTTAGCCCCAACAGTCTTTATTTTCTGCTCCTTTTCACTTAATCCCCTTGTTCTCCTTCCAAATTAAATTTAACGAGATTACAGCAACAGTTTCTAGTTTCCCTTATTTTGACATGTCAACGCGTGGTGTTATAACGTTTTCCCAGGTCAAATATTAGTAGAAAGAGGCTGAGCATTGCCTTGCTATATTCTTTCCTTACCTAAGGAGAACTTATTTCTGAAATTTATTTTAGAATTCTCCTTTATGTGTTGTGACACATCGGTCCTGTTATTTTTTTTTTAATTCGTACTGATGCTCAAGTGCATCTACCACATTTTGCTAGTATTCTTTTTTTTTGGATAAATTTCTTATGGAAATTCATAATCACTTTCAATTAAACAAGCTCTGCAAGGACTTCACTGATAATAACGATTGGGCCATCTGGACGACATCATGCAGAGACCACTAGCACAATCATGTTTGGGCAACGGGTGAGTCCTATAAAGAATCAAATTGAGTATTCTAGAATTCTCTTGTGAATAGTGAACATGGTGAAACTTAGAGAAGAATTTGACTATGAAAGTTTATGTCGGAAGCTTGAGACTCCAGTGGACCATCTTACTGCAGAAATAGAAAGGGAAAAGAAATTGAGAGAGTGAAAAATTTGACTCGGAGAAACAGCTTAAACAATGTCAAGTTTCTTTTTCTGAAGCAGAAAAGAATCTAGTCACAAGGTCTGAGGTAGTTGTCTCTCCTGTGATTGTGTATCATTTTTGTTTCTGAAGTAATCCCTAGGGTGGGTTTACTTTCTCTTGATATGATCAACCAGCTTATGTACCGTTTATGCAGTGATTGCTGCTGTATCCAAGTGTTCATTTCAATGTATCTTATAATTTCCTAGCTAATATCTTCTATTGGCTTCCAGTTTCTACAGCAGGAAAATATTCGTCTAGAGTTGGAGATGCAAGACATCGAAAATGAATTGGAGTCTCAAAAAGGCTGTAATGATTTTACATGTGAAAATTTCTCAGCTAGCGCTTAGCTTAACAAGTACCCAGGTTTGTCCCTCTTCCACGATCAATTTATAGCTTGTTGGCCTCAGCCTTTTCTTTTATTTCCTTTATTCTTTTTTTGGTGGCAATTGTGAGTATACATGTAAAACATATTTGACGTCTATTTATACTTGTGTTATCCAACAAATACTGTCCTTGTGCATCTATCATCCAAGGATGACTCACCTTGTAATAAACTTAGCAAGTTTGCTTGGACTTGCCATGATGATTTTGAATTCTGGACTGCTGACAGCTTTAGCTCCCTCTTTCATAATGAACTCTAGTTAATTGTGAATGTCTTGTTTCGAGTAAATATCATTTTATAGGTGTAAGAACAGTAAATATCAAACTGGAATAATTATCACATGAAAATTCGGTTCTAGACTAGACTACATATTTTTTTGAGCTTGACTAAAAAAACAAAAACATGATAAAGAAAAAAAAAGTTGAATCATTCCAGTTACACCATTACCAGTTGAGATTACTCTGTCATTTGGCACAGAATGGTTGGTTGTCAATTCTAACACGACTTCAGTTTCAACACGACGCCATGTTGAGCTTACTCTGTCATTTGGCACAGAATGGTAAACTGCCCATTGAACTCAAGCATTTTCATTGAATAATTTGAGTCTTGAAACTACTAGTGAAAATCTGGAAGCAAGTGCTTGGCTGTTGTTCAGCAGGGGGGGGGGGGGGGGGGGGGGGGGGGCCCGAGGAGATGCTATATTTTTTATTTTAAGGTGAGCTTTAAATTTAAATTAAGTGTGATTTTTTTTTTATTTCCTTTGAATTTACTCTTTACTACGTGGGAAGGAAAAAAAATATAAAAATATTATTTTGTAAAATAAAAATCAGAAGCACCAATTTACCATAACATAAATCTTGCAGTTGATCAAAAACATAAATAAAAACATAAATCATGAGCAAAATTTTTCTACAAAAAAATTAATGCAGAGCCACCAATTAATTTATTTTTCATCAAACAAAAGAAGGTAACTTAAATTTAAAATCTAATTTTTTTTTTGTTTTGTTTTGAAATGTTTGTTAATAATTTGATGATGTTTTTTTTTATATATATAATTCTATTATTTTTGCTTCTTTTTTTTTCTCAGATCTGCTAGTTCTATCAATTATTTTTTTTTGAATTATTGTTATAGTGATTTTTTTCTAATTAATTAGATATATTTTATTGGTTTGTTTTGATTGTGCTTGAATTTTTTTATATATATATATTTTTAGCAATTACCAAAATTATTAATTTTTCTTATGATAAATGTTTTGATTTTAGGTTGAACCATGAATAATTGGCCCCCCTAACAAATAATCCTAACTCCGTCCTAGGTGGTTGGATCTTAAATTGAATTTTACTAAGAAAATATAGGAGCTAGTGTCTACACCATTACATGTCTCTGCGGTAAAAAGAAGAGGATAGGTTTATATATATATATATATATAGATCAACCAAAATCATGAACTTCAATACTTGCAAAAGCATCTGGAGAAAGTCATTACCATAGCTACATCTCCACTCTAATCTGGAGTTCCATATGTATCTTTATCTTCCAGATCTCTCATGACTAATAAATTATCCACTACTTCTTGCAGACGACAATGTCAGGGAATTTATTTATTGTGGAGGGGTGAGATAACTAGTTCGAATCTCAGTTGAATCCAACAGAGAAGATATCCGCAACCTGGAAAAGAAACTCAAAAATCGAACCCATCTTTTCAAGCTGAGGTAAAACCAGAATGGCCAGCAATCTGAATTTTGTCATAATCAAGCCACATAGCGTCCTTGGTACAATGGAAACAACTCTTTCCCGGATCATATAATGTTAGAAAAAAGAATTTTTTTTTTTTTTTTTTTTTTTTTGTAAAATATCCTTCTGTATGATGATCTTTTCGTCCAATCATAATGGTCTTGGTCAGTCAGCTAAAATAAGAATTCAAGGAGAGTTAAAAGGCCCAATGGACCAGCCATAGTTTCTTTTCCAGCAAGAGATAGGATTGGCAGTATGGTAGCAGTTGCTTTTTAAATAGCTTTTCATGCCAAAATATATGTCAATAATATTTTTTTAATTTTTAAAATTCATTTTTAACATCAGCACATCAAAACGATCCAAAAAGTACAAACCAAACTCAATTTTAGCAAAAAAAAAAAAAAAAAATTTGAATTTTGATGAAACACCGTTTGGAATCTTAGATTACTCTCAAATCTTTCAACGGTATACCAACAGAGATCGAATGGCACCAAGCCACCAAATATAACATAGTAAGGTGTAAGCTAATCCAGTATGAAATGTGCTTGCATGTATTGTCAAAAACTTTGCGGTTAACTTTGACCACCTCTTATACAGAGTACAAACAAGTTCGATGCCTAGCATTTATTTTATTTTATTAAAAATAATAACTAGACTTTCAGTGCTAAGAGGATCTGGGGAAAATAATAACATGAATGATTTACAAAGTAAAAAGAAAAATGCATCAATTGTTCTTCTAGCTAGTACTCAACCCTGGTCCTTTTCTCTCAATCCCAAGGAAAGACAGATACAAAAATAATATTACCACACCAGACGCTACAATAATAAAAGCATCGACAAGCCCCTTACCTCTGCAATATACCCCAAAAATTCAACGCAAAGTGGCACATACTTGGAAGGTGATATCCATGAAACTGGCTTTCTGCATCTGGCCGTTTCCACAAACTTGAAACAAGTAAATTATCGGTTCTATACATTTGTGAAGCAACATTAATAATGAACCGCTTGGATTTTCACAAAACAAAATAATCCTCCTCCCACCAATGAAAGAGTTAATGAGATAAAATGTACAATACTCGATCTTCTGCATCTGGGGGGGTTTCTCTCCCTGAGACGTTGACCTTCAAAAGATTGATGTACCTGCAAAATCAATGTAATGTTTTATTTGATTAAATATTAAATAAGTTCTTACCAGTGAAACAAGAGAAAAAGGGTCATGGAAACTGACTCTGCAGCTGTAAACAAGCCCTCATGTTCTGTGATGAAAGCAAGCAAGGCCTGAAAATTCAGGAGACGACAGCGATCTTAGTATGGCAGTATAGGGATTTATTAACAAGAATAAACTATGTTTCCAGTGACTTGCCTCATATGGCATGTTTAGCAGTTCATAATATGTTCGGACATGATCTAATCTCTGCTGTACAGCTTCGCTATCAATTGATGGAATAGCTGCAAGGGCCTGTAAAATGCCAATAAAAATAATTTTACCACATTTTTTTCATACAATCTAATGGCAAGGTGCGTTTCCACTATCAGTAGTCAATTCTTGGTATAGATATCATTAGGTTAATAGAAGGATGCCAGATTCCACAAATTACAAAATTATCATGTATTAAAGTTTACCTGTTCCAGCGCAATTGAATTTCGACATATTTGTTGAACTCCAAAAAGGTTAATGGACTTCATGTCAGCCAGAGCCTGATAAGACATTGTGTTTCCAATTAGTAGCGTGAAAATGGAAGATAACAGGTACCTAGCATTTTAAAGGGCAAGGAAAAAAAGAGGGTAAAACAACATCAAAGTCAGCCAAATTTTCAAGAGTAGAGATTCAAACCTTGATAGATGCACTTGTTGCGATGCTACAAATTCCACCAAATATGTAATTCTGCTTCACTCCCGCAACGAAGGGTGCCATTTCCTCATCTCTACGTGTTATCTACAGTAAGGGAAAGAGATGTAAGATTTGATTTCAAGAACATACAGGAAAACTGAAGAAATGATATAAAATTTGATGACAGTAGCATTAAAAGACACTGAGCAAGATAGGTAAAATTCTCCAAAATATGCTCCATTCAACAATGTTTCATCTAAAAAAATTGTCCACACAAGCTGTAGGAGAAGATTGAAATGGAAATCTACTGTTTAATACCATTATGCCAACCATACATCACTGACACTGACCTGTGCAGTGAGTGAAATAATAAAGTCATCTGGCTCTTCTGCATCCTGGTCCTCCAAGTACACCCTGTTGGTCATTTCCTGTTTGAAGGTATTCCCTCAGAAGAGTTAATTTGAAAGATATCACTTCCAATTTAGGGATTAAATTCTTGGAATACACGTGTTTCTCAAACCTGCATATGGAATATTGTCTCCAACTGCATCTCTACACGCAAAACCTTTAGGCAGTCAATAGCCAATTTTCTATAATCATCAGCAAATGATGCTAGTGTCTTGCCCTTATCTGCTACTTGATTTGGTGATCGTGAGGTTATTTTCCCAAGCCTATAAATTAAACAAAATCTCACATAAGTTAATGCCTGGTATTTTCTAACGAATGAAGTTTTGAAAAACAACAATTTTCTATTTATCAGAATTGCATAAAAAATTGATCCCAGAGAAGATAGAAGATGTGAACTAGTCCCTTCTACAGTTGCACTTTATCGGTGACAAAAATAAACTAAAGTATTAAATTAAATACTACCATAGCAAGTGGCATGCCCAAAATATATGGAGATACTATCATGGAGATAAAAGGTAACAACAATGTTTACCAAGTGTCTTGAAGGGGTAAATCGAGAGTAAAGCTCATCTATTCGCAATTATCATCCTCTAAATAGGAAAGATAATGAGCTTTGAGACGGGTTCTCCAAACATTCAAGTGCCTTCGATAGGGGTTAGTCAGACCCTTGCTAGTTGGAAGGTTCACATAGCCTGATCCCACAGAGCGCAAACATGAGGACATAGTCAATCAAGGAGTATTCCATGGGATTTTAGTTGTCATTTATTTTTGAGGCCCAGGATATGCCACAAAATGGTTGGCACCGATTGAAAGTTCACAACCAATAGAACACCCTTATCTTCATGTCTATTCCAAATAGGTATTCATGTCCTGATGACCATAAGTTCCAACAAAGGTTCACCCTTAATGTAGAAGGCACCTAATACTTCAATACAGAACTTGTATATAGCCACCAAGCATACTATAGCAGCTCAGAATATGAATTGCAGAAAAGGAAAGCATCATGGTGTCATCAAGCCAAGAACAAAGGGATAGTTTTGGACAATAGAAGATTGATGTTTCTTGATTGACTTCCTCATTTCCTCCTATTGCTTATTCATGCAACAAACAAAAAGAATACTAAAGCACACATTTATTGCTCTAATAAGATGAACTTGCCTTTCAATTGAGTCTGCAACATACTCAAGTGAATCACTAAGGGAAGCCAGCAAAATAAGCTTGTTATCATCATGAATTAGATTTTCCTGCAAATGAGACATGAAAGGAAAAGAAAATCAATTTGCATCTGTGATGCAAATTTTAGAGAGAGTCCAAAGCAGGGAAGATAAACTCATCAACAAGACTCAATAAAGTTCAATTACAATGTCCACTCTACCAGTCAGTAATGAAGGAACTGTCTCCCAAACAAGCACCTCAACCATTTAAGTACATTAGAATTCTAGTAATCTTACCCGCCCTGCCACATCCCCACCCCTAAGAGAGAGCAATACTTTGTGACAACAAAACGGACAAAAATAAATCCCTGTAATAAAAAATACAACTAGCTGATATAATTACACATACCTGTTTGATAGGTCGCAGATTGAATAATAATTCATTCAATTCTGATTCGATCTCTAAAGATTCAGCATCTGAAGCACTGTTTACCATGTTTGATTCACCAACTGAATTTGGTAAATGTGCACTTGATGGGTCAAATCGCATCAATTTCTCAATATCGTGCCTTCCGATCAGCATATAACTCTGCTTCTCGAGAACTGCCTGAGAGATTACCAACAATTTAGCTGATGGATGCTACATGGTGAATACACAATACAAAAATAGGCTTATAGGCACATGCAGAAATCATCTCTTTTCAATGTTCAGGAACAGTAACAACAAAGCAAGAACTTAATGCTTTCGAGAAACATAAAATTAGATGTTATTGTAAAAGACAGATTAAGCAAACAGCACTAATGATTCTTATGGTTAATAGGAAAAGAAAAGGGGAAAATGCCTCCATATATGATGTCCGACATCTTTCATATGTTCGCTCGAGGAAAGTTTGTACATATTTCACAAGGTCACCAGCAAATTTAGGCATTGCTTGAGCCCAACCAAGCACCTGGAGTTAAGGATAAGTGTTCATTAGACGTCACAAAATCCAATACATCAGACTAAAACGAACTGACAGGAAACGTCAAAAAGCATTCCATAACATATAAAAGCATCACAGTCAAGATCTTCTCAAACCCAACAAAAATTGCACTTATTCAAGGAATGGCAAAATGGAAAGATAAGATATGCTTGCCTCTTTTGCCAAGAAATCAATAGCCAAAAGTCCCTGCAAGACAGGTCGACCTTTCTCAATTGATGGTGTATATGGAGCAACAGTATGGGCCCTTGGACGAAATGCAGCTGGACCTATGATAGTACTTCCAGAATTAGATTTTAAACAGTATAAACAATAAAAAAGAGAGTTCAACAACAGAGCAAATGAGTTTCAACAATCTCTTATTGAGCATGCATGTGCAGTAGATTCTAACAGCAATTTCTCTCAGCATCATTAAAATTGCTCAAGCTACTTAGATTATCATGTAGCTTATTTGTATTCCATGTCCTTGAGCATGAAAAAAATAAAAATTTGGGATCCAATTCAGGAATTTCCTTGGAAAAGGCCTCGAAAGCTGACTCGACAAGGGAAACCCTTGAAATCAGTGCCCCCCCTTGTTTGTTTGCTTTAGAGAGAGGAGACCTCCATAAGGGATTTGAAGCTCTTCATTGGGAGGAACAGTTTATTTATTTTTATTTTTTTCAAAATGCTAGTAAAAAATAAAGTTCTTTTGTCCATGTGATTTCGGCACTCAACCTATTGTCTTACGATCTACTGACACTGTTGCATCTTCAAACAAATATGTCTGCTGATGGTATATTAACTTGAACAAGAGTACTACTCAAGGGAATATTAACAAGTGTATGATGAACTTAATTAATTTATGAAAAGGTATATCATGCATTATTAAACAATCAACACAGTGAAACTAAATTTTGGAGCATATAGAAGAACTTGCTTGATATAGCCTGCTGTACTCCCTTCCGGTAATCCACAAACATAGTTGGTAAAAAATGATCTTTCACAAAGTTCTCCACAAAAGCTAGCAATCCATCATTCCTGCAGTTTTTTAAGCAAAGAGTAGAAAAATCACATCAGGATCCCCAGAGAGTCTTTAGACAAAAAAACACAAATAACAAGAAACACATAAAATAACTGTGCAGCAATCTTCGAAATCAAACATTTGATTGAGCTTAATATACTATGGTCAAGCTCTAAGCAACCAGGAGTGCAAGCAGCACGAAAAGTTCCATCTCTCCATAGTTCAAAATAAATAAACACCACAGATGCCCACTCATTGTGATCACCTCTAAGCAAATGTAAAAAAAATTGAGCTACCCAGGTAACGATGTAACGAGACCATACTCGGGTCACGTTAGCTCACTTTGGCTAATTTGAATGCCAACAACCCCTCTGCCCCTTAACAGAAATGGTATCAAATACAGTGATTCTGTTCTGTAGGTGATTATGGAATGAGAATTTGGACAAACTATACAAAGAGTGAAATTTTGGTTGGAAGGTGGTCAGGCATCTTCCCTGCCTCCACTATTTGACCTTGGCACGTTACTTTCATTTACTGCAATGTTTGAATTCAGCTAAGTGATGAATAAAAAAGGAAGTTGGAACACAGAAAAATCTAAAGAAAATTTTTGGCCCAATATCTACACTCAAATATGCATAGTGTGGATCATGCAATGGGACCTTTGATTGCATATGCACGTCACCCAACAAGAAGCACAGTGGTTTTCAAGCTTACCCAAGCTGGGAATACTTTTTCGGCAGCATTGAAGCAACCTTATCTGTAAACTGCAGAAAAAAAATCACTTTAGACAAGCCCTACAAGATAAGCCTTGAACACGTAATACGTTTCAAGTTTGACACTCTGGGTCAATGTCAGTGACTAACCTGAAGAACAGGACGGTATACAGATGCTGCTAGATATATGCCTTGCTCAGGCAAGACAGCAGCAGACCCATAGCCTTCTTGTAACACATTTGGACCCTTCCTGTTCCATCCTTGACGAATGAGATCAACACCTGAAATAATTGATAACATACCATGAAACTTATGGATTAATCAGACAGGAGCCCATAGCCTATGAAAAACAAATCTAACAACAAAGAAAATGATTGAAAAAAAGTTAACACAGATGAAAACTGAAGCATAATTGGGGATGCAGCCATTGCATCATTGGGGCAAAAAACATGAAGTCACCAGTGACTGTTTTCTTCTAAATCAAGATGAGAGGAGAATCCCTACTACTACTACTATAAGATTGTCATCTAAAGCATGGTTTCAGTAAATTCTAATAAATTTTCAACGGGCCTAATTTCAAACTATTCAAGATTGTAACAAAGCAGAAACAACAGCATTACAAAAGAATGAGTACCAGCTACCTTGGTTAGGAATAGATATAGTTGAATCCGTGAAGCGAAAAGCAAAGGCGAGCCCATCTTCTGACCCATCCCTGTAACACATTAGAATTGGCAGGGCATTACTATACAATCTTTCTGATATAACAAAACTGTTCAGTTTTTTTTTATATTAAAAAAGAAAAGAAAAGAAAAGAAGAATATTTCATTCAAAGAGAACGAAACACGATTACATGACACAAGAACTAGAAAATTACAAAAAAGGAGCTTTTCAGACTGGTTGAAAGTGACCTAAAGAAACCCCCTTATAGAACCAAAAGAAAATGTACCATAAAGAAGCAAGGAACACTGTAAGAATTAATGTTACCCACTTTTTTCCCTTGGAAGGGACCTTGCTCGCCAGTCTAGCAGTTTGTACAGAAGCATCTGCAGATGCAGCTTCAGGAGTAGCTCGCAGAATTTCACATATGAGTTGTTGGCATTCACTCTTTCACACAATTATAGAAGGAAAACAATAAATAAAAATGAGCAAAGGTTTACCACCAGAAAACAGACATTCAAATGCACTGACTTCATTCATCAAGTACCTGTAAAACTGTCAAGGAAAGGCCAATACTGTAACCTCCAGTAACTTGAGATGCTTCAGAATCTGGGCTCCAATTTGCATCTGCTGTCAACGATCTTGGTGTGTTCATGTCACCATTTTGAGCAGTTTTTACTTCCAGAAGCTCTCCAACAATGACATGATTCTCTAGACCAACAAAGGTTTCAAGGGTAAATGTATTTTTTCAAATCATATTAATAAAGATGGCAGCCAGTAGCCTACCAAATATTCGAACAACAATGTCCAAAATTGAATCAAGAAGCTCTTTTGCAGCAGCCTGTGCTTTCCCTGTGGGAGCCATCACTGGTGAGACAGGGCTTACTGCCAATAGTGTCCGTGACAATGACGTCCCATTCTGACGATTCTGTTTTGACAACTGGTAGCTTTCTAGTTGTCCTTTCACAGAATGAAGACCTCTGGTTTGGGCAGTTTGGTCATTGCTAGACCTTGAAGAGTTGACAAGTTCTGAATGAGCTTTTATCTTGGAAGTGATGATGTCATGAATTGTAGGACGCAACCTTTGGCTGTTGAGAAAAAAAAGGGCAAAGAATGTCATATACTCTCTCCAAGCACTATCTAGTTCTATATGAGCATGGATAGAATTGTAAGATGACTTAAACATTCAATAAGACAATGCTTCTTTTGGTTTTGTATAACTAGACAAGGAACATAACCATGCCAATAATGTATACAAGAAAACTGAACAAGAGACGGAACTTCCCTTGATAAATTTTGTTCAAATACAGATCCGGTCATTAAAGGGGAAAGGAGGAAAATAAAATAAATAGCATAACAAATTCATGCCATTCACATGGGTGGTGATTACTAATTTAGTATAGTTGCAGATATGAAGACCACAAATTGGATTTTTTCCCCTTCAGTGGAACATAATACATGAAGTGCACCAGCCAGATAACCAACCATAATATTGCACCAGCAGCTGCAACTTTGCCCAGCATGCAGAGGCACTCAACCATGGTCTGCAAATACTTCACATGAAGTGGAGCATCACTCTTTTTAATAATTTCCTGCATGCAAATGTAAAAACCAGCACTTCATCCCAGAGAAAATGAAAATAACAACCACAAATTCAACACGAGTGTGGTTTTTAAGTATAATGTTCATACAATAAATTCATCTGGAGTAGAATTTGAAAGCCAACTTGGTATTTGATGAGAAACAATTTTAATGTCCTTCATGTTCCCATTGCCACCATTTGCTCTCATTGATCCAATGTGCCCATCAGAGGTTGCCTCATCAGATATATCAAGATCCTCATCAGGACCATCAAATGAACTGTGAAGGAAGATAGACATGAATGGTCAGAAAATAATAACAAATAACAGCTGATCACTACAAAATAAACACTTAAAAAAAATCTTATACATATCCATGAATGCTGAATCTTGAAAATCTTCACAATTTGCACTTCTATTGAAAATATGAAACCAATTTGAAAACACTCCCCAAAGTGATGGAATGGAAATAGCTGAAATGAACTGGAAAATTTTGCCTAAAGGATATTGAATTCATAAGTGACAATTAATAAGCAGGAAACAAAGTGGCCACGATAAAGCTATGAATTACTCAATCTAAAAGTAACCAATTAAAAACTAGAAAACTGAACTAGAACATCGAAAGGCATATGGGGTCAAAACAATTTGACTTGATGATGTGAGCTAGCATTTAAGAGATCAGGAAAGCATATGATTGTTCAAAGGAGAAACAAACACAAACAATCTATTTCTAAACTTAGGAATCATTTCATAGACATGAAAAATGGAATGTCGAGAGTAAGAGAGAATTAATGAGCTGGGGAAGTACAAAGAAAAGGGAGAATAGCACTGAATTATGAAGAAAGTTATTCTTACCTTCCATCAATAGAGCTTGGCCTGTATGATCCATCAGCAAAGCTATGATTGTCACCTTTCATCAACTTCGTTCTTCGAGATAGAGATTGTGAATTGCTCATAGTAAAAGTAACAGCTACGGTAGTCGGCAATTCATCATATCTCTCATGCATGCTTGAGGCAACTGAGCTGCAGAAAATAATCAAACTAATATAAGGAAATTCAATTGCAGAAAAAAAAAGGTCTCAAATTATAGCTTGCATCAACATTCAAAAGATCAACAGTTCCAGCAAACTTAAGAATCACAACAGAGAGAGAAGCTTTCTTAAAAATGTCTCACTTTTCTTTAACATTATAAAGGAGAAGCTCCCAGTATAAAACACATGATCTATGTGATATAAGCAAGAATGAGCATCACTCTCCACACGCAATATAGGAGAGGGTATAAATTGGCAAACAAAAGGCAAATAAAAATAAAGCACAAAATGCCATCAAAATTTCATTTACCCATGTTCTCCCTTGTTGTAAAGATGTGCATGCAAATCCTCTAAAACTTTATAGAAGAGAACTCCTCGCAGCTTTGTCAGCTCAGATCGCACATCTTGAAGAGCACCAACCTGAGAGACAATAATCATAGTAAATTCGAAGTTCCCAAAATACCAATTACATGACATATTAGGGTCAAGTCAGCAAAAAAAAAAATTCAAAAACATGTACAAAAACCCCATGTTGAAATCCTGAACCAGTGTGAAATTTGACCTTCATAGAAAGGATATTGCTTCCATACCTCCAAAAGTATCGTATTACAAGTTAAACAAATCTCAAAGCTGATTTTGACAATTATAACAAGAATGGTGTGTGATAAAAAACATTTGTTGGACATCCATAAAAAGCAGTGTAGAGCCAGTAAATAATCACCAACAACCTATGATGTCCTAAGTCACCACCATCAAGTCTAGGAATTGGAAGCAATATGAGATAAAACAGAACTTTAACTTAAACCAAACAAACAATGAAGGACATGGACCATTCTCATGAGCTAATTACAGGAAGTTTGACAACCCACCGTTTGAAGACTTTCTCGCTCAAGCATCAATGATGAGTGAGCATGCAATTGAACTGCTGCATAAAATTGCTTTTCAGCAATGAGTTTCTCAATACGAGCCGGAACCTAAGCCAAAAAAAAAAAAGCTGTAGATTGGTTCTAGAACATCAAAATATGTGACATGGAAATAGTTCTGCCATGAACACTGTTATGCTAATGAATTGTAGCGTGGTAGTAGAGCAAATCCTTTCATTATGCAAATCATTTACAAAATCTGATGGCAAATTTAGACCAACCTTAGCAATGCCTTCAATTTGATCTAAAAGAGAGATTATGTGTCGTAGTGTAACAGACCGATACCACAACTGATGCAATTGCTTATTCCGGTTACCAAGACGTTTCTTTGCTTCAGCCAAATCAATCTTTAATGCAGTGATACTTTCAGCAGATTCACTGAATAACCGCAAGATCTGGAAGAAAAATTAAAAACATGATAATCAAGAATAGGCACCAGCTCTTTTTTGTCAAATTCCAGAGAAGTGAGATATATGATAATCCTTTATGAGGTTATGAGTAAATCTAGTCCCACAGAACTTGTGATGAAATCATCACAATCTAGCATACAATTTCACTCACTCCTCCTATGGACGATCACCCTCAATTCTTTATCAACCAATCATTTATCACCTTTTTTTATGAAGAAGCATTTGATCAGGCTTTTACATCATAAAAGGGAAATTTTAGGAATAATACAAGCAACAATTTAGAAGAAAAAGGTGAATGAAGTTAGGAATTTCTTGATATAGAAATAGGTAAAAACATATAAAAATATGTAATCTAAAGCAACTGAGTGACCATTATAACAAGGGGCAGCTGGATCACAATCTTCATCTGTGGGAAACAAGTCTGGAAACATGTTTGGCTAGAGAATTGTTATTTTTGGATGATAAACTTTGAAAATCAACAGCTTTAACAGTGAGAAAGCTACTGATATAAATTTTATTTAAACATCTACTGAAATCAACAAAAATTTACTAAATAATGCACAAATTTACCTAAAACATACAGTTGAATAATTCAACCATGGTCGGGAGGGAGCTTAGGAGGTTTATACTAGAACCCAAAGTGAAATAAAATTGTTTGGGAATGAACTCGAGATTCTGGAAAATATCTTTTAGTTTACATCAGGGTTGCAAAAAATAATCCTTGGTCATTGACATGGCTCCAATCTGTAAAATAGTGTATACTTAAATATGTGGTGTTTTTAGAATAATACCATTAAAAAATTGTTGCACTTTCTTTAGTATGATCCCTAACTTTCAAAGAACAATTTGCATTAGAAGGGGGCAACATTGATATTTTATAGTATGATCCTTGTCTTTCAAATCATAACATTCTACAATCCGAATTATGAGTAGGAAACATTGATATTTTATATGAAATTGATCTAAGGAATTTGGAAAAAAAAAAAAAAAGGAAGAAAAAAGAAAGGAAAACAATCTATCTTTCGCTATCTTGGATACACAAAAGCAAGAAAATTGATAAAAATTAGAAATAGGCATGTTTAGATCAGCATATAGAAAAATATTTAAGGAACCTGAGAATAATTTTGAATTGCTTTATTGAAGCCACTATGATAAGATTGCACAACTTCATCGACGACATCCTCAACAACATCACTTTGCTCCTTCAAAACTTGGGCTTCGGCTTCGCGATCTTTTGAGGTTAAAATATGGACAACATGAGGCAATGAGTCAAAACGTGCAGCAGCCCAGCTCTCATCTATTCTTGAAAGCTCTTCTCTTAAATACTGTTTTGTACCAAAGGAGCAAACCAGGGGAATGAGAAAAACAACAACAGGATAATAAAAAGGAAGATGACAATAAACTACATGACATTACTGAATGATCTATATGATTACATGATTAACAATTTGATATGAAGTTGCTGTCACTTGACATGAAATCAATCATAGAAAGACCATCATGAAATTAAATACAGTATCTTTCCACATTAACACTTAAAGATGCTTGACAACCCTTAAATTGTTTTCGCAAGATGCAGCACCATCTACTACTGCAAGAAAGATATACATATTGTGGCAACACACACATTTATGATTCATCATAGGCTCTTATCATGTAATTTATAATCACATGGCAGTTTCATGCCAAAATAACACTGTCAACTTCCAATCTAATAATTCTAGTCAAGATGTTGAATTAAAATCTGAAATCTACTGCACAAACCAAAACTCTGGCTAAACAGCAGTTGTTTATGCACATTATAAAATAAATATCGCATTAAACTTCAACAAAAACACCCCAAAATAAACAAATAAATGACTCACTGCTTTGTCAGGAGGAACAGGCAACCCATCAAAAATCCCCATCTTAATCCTTTCACTTCAACTGCAGTTTTACACCCAGCTCATCCCAACAAGGCCCTTCATTTTTCTTTTGGCTCTTGATGATTCAGTCTCTAAAACATATAAAATTCAATAAAATGAAATGACAAAATCAGTCAAACATCCGGCAATTTTCTCCAACACAGTCAAAATGAAATATTCTCATTATTTCATAACCCATAAATACAATGTTCAACTAGTCTCCTTCAGATACCCAATAAAAGTTACAAAAACAATAATATATAATTAAGTTGAGATATAAATATATTGCATTTTTTAATTAATATTTCTTAGTTTCTAAGGAATAGTGTGTAAAAAGTCAAAGTTGAATGCTCTCCGAATGCATAATTTGACTCTTATTAGCTGTTGAAACATAACCAATACAAGTAATCTTTTCTAAGAAAGTTCTACTCCAAAGGACATCGCAACCTAATTGCTGATTTTTTAGTATAAAAAATCTATTAACAATTTTTTTCTACTTCATTCAGAGACAGCAGTCCTAAAATAATTTAAGAAACAAAAGATCGATAGAGAAAGAGAAGTGTGCAGCATTTTCTCAGCAACCAAACAGATAAAAAGAAGCAAATGCCGGATCCAACACGGTGAACACTAATATCTCATCATTTTCACAAAATACAACAATAAAAACCCTAATTAAGCTGAATATTAAAGAAATTAACAAAAGCAGATAATTTACTAAAACAGATTCAAAAAAATTCACGAACAGTAGATTATAACAAACTCGAAATGGCTGATCAGATTTGTGTTTTTCAATTCGAAAGAAGAAAAGGACGTCGCGTTCGGATGATTGACGGTTGAATAAGAGCGAAGTGGAACGCGGACATGGAGGTGTTCCTATGAATCGGCGAAGGATGGATGCGGATAGCACATTGGCGAGACCGAAATATCGGGACGAATCGCTGGTTTAGGAGGTAGTGAAAAGGATGATCGGCTTGTTACTGTTGTTGATACAGAGAGGGAGACGGACAAGGACGGATAACGTAGTCGAAAACGAAAGAATGCTGTATTTGGCTTTTGGAGGTATTTCCTGCTCTTGGCTGGCTCTGTGTAATAATTTGACCTTCTATTTCTAGGAAACAGGATGGAGCTCCAATTATAAATATGGATTTTTTTCATTTGGAATAACTACGAGTTAGATATTGAAAGTTTAGATATTGTTTCATATCAGTCCCTGGATTTTGAAATTATGTGACTATGACACTAGGTTATTATTAATGGCTCAATTTTGTCCGTGTTTAAGGCATGTATTTGTTAATGCAGTGAAAAATAATTTTTAATTAAAAATACATGAAATAATTTTTTTTTATCTTCAAATTAAAACTATTGAAAAGTACATAAAAAATATAATTTAATATTTTTTCAGATAAAATATAATTAAAAAATATTTTAAAAATATATTGTATTATCAAAATCTCTAAAAAGATACAACATGTATAATGATTTATTTATTTATTTAAAAATATAATAGAGGTTATTTTTTAAATTATTTAAAATATATATATATTAAAATAATATATTTTTTTATTCTTTTAAATTTATTTTTAATATTAACCCATCAAAATTATATAATAACACCAAAAACATAATTTAAAACAAAAAAAATTATTTAAAAAAAAAAAACTGCAAGTGAAACTGTACCTAAATTAAATGGCTTCAACATTCAATTCAAGTCCTCTCGAGTGTATTTGTTACCAAAAAAAAGAAAAAAAAAATGAAGTACAAAAAATAAATAATAAATAAAGTGGTTCCAGGCTCAATACACTTTCCCGGAATTCACTTTCCTGCTTTTCCTGTGTTTGGCAGCAACAAAGAAAAGTGATCAAAGGAAAGTGGTTTCCGGTCAACTTAAAATTAATAACATTGAGAAAGGAAAGTGTTTTCCTTCCGTTAAAGAAAGGAAAACACTTTCCGACAGTGGCCAGAGGTGAAAAGCAACTGTTCATGTTAATTGCACTGTTTTAATGAATAGTGCAATTAACATGAACAGTATATTGCGTATACTGTTCATTGAAAAATAGTGAACAATGCAGTTTTCTTGCACTGTTCACTTGCCTGTGGGATTTTTTTTTTACAGTGTGCTATTTTTTTAATATTTAAAAAAAATAGTTTAGAGTGAATTTTATACCTTAATATTTTATCCAATTTTATTACATGCTAAAAATATTATTAAAACTATAGGTTTTGTCAGATGTATTTCGTACGTAATGGAATTATAAATAGTTTCATGAAATAGTAAAAAAAAATTCACAAGCTTATTTCTCTATAATATGATATGATATATATAGTTATATTTTATAAAATAAGCTATGTATGAATATAGAATATAATAAAAAAAAATCATCATTATACATTTTAGATTAAATATTTTATATATATATATTAGATAAATTTGAAAAAAAATTTAATTCATTAATAAATTATTTTTCAATTCATTTTCCATAATACAACCAAACACTGGAAAGTGTTTTCCAGTTCATTTTCTATAACACTACCAAACATCGGAAAATACTTTTCCGGAATTCACTTTCCTCGAAATTCACTTTTTAAAAGGAATTCACTTTCCTGCAAACAAACAGAGCCTTAAGTAGTTAAGGTTGTTCGGAAGGGTTTTTACCGGATACGATAAGAAAAAAATTAATGTACAATCTATTTAATGGAAAAAAAAAAAAAAACCTCCACAAGTTTAAGCTGGATGTAGATGGCAGTTCGTGTAGCAATCCAGGCAGGTTGGGTTTTGGTGGTCTCCTTAGAAATGAGGCAGGTTCTTGGCTAACGAGTTTCTCAGGCTTTTCTGGGGTCGACACAAATCTCTTGCCAGAACTGCAAGCTATCAAACATGGTCTTCAACTCTCTTGGGACCAGGGCTTTACTAAGATTCTGTGTTACTCTTGACTTCATGATGCTATTCGACTCATTCGAGAAGACAGTATAGGGTTCCATAAATTTTAGCTGACATTAAGGAGCTGATGCAGAGACCATGGGTGATTGATCTTCATCACACGCTCAGGGAGGGGAATTCCTGTGCAGACTTTTTAGCTAAACCTGGGGCTAAAAGGGTAGAGCGTTTTCATATTTGGGAAAGCCCCCCGCCTGGTAGGGGCCATTTGATTCAGGCTGATACGATGTGTATTACTCATCATAGGCAGTTGTTCTGTTTTTATTTCCACTGTATAAAACCAAAGGCCACCATAAAAGCAAATTTTATATCTTTTTTTAATTTATTTTTTCTCATGGAAAAAGAGTAAATTATATCTCCCCTCGCCTCTATCCCAAGCACATCTGTATCTAGCCTCAGATCACTATCAACGAAAAGTCGTTCACAAAGCAATCCAGTTCGTTTCAAGAAATTAACTATTGCACATCGTCATCCACCACGCTATCAGCTGCTTAACCACCGCCACCGCCACCGCCACACTAACCTCCTTCACTCTCTCCACAACCACCAACAACTAAAATCTTACAATCATGAACCCACCAATTCCAACGCCCGAAGAATTCTCCTCCCTCCCTCTCGAATTCATCCCCTTCCTTCCTCTCCCTTCCCAGACCACCCCTAGTCCAACCCAAAACCAACCCGCACCAGCAACAGCGGTTCCTGATCCCAACGCCTTCCTCTCCTTGCCTATTCCCAAGAAACGCCGCCGCGGCAGACCCCAAAAGGCCCAAACCTCCTTTCACCTCCCCCAATTTTTCTCACAAAACCAACACCAAAAACAACCAATCCCCGATATCTCCGAAGAAATCATAGTAATCAACAAAGATCCAACAAACGAAGCCGTAATCGGTCTCTCTGCTGGATTCCCTGCTGATTCCTTAACTGAAGAGGAAATAGATGCCCGTGTGGTCACCAATATCGGCGGAATCGAACAGGTTAATTATATTTTAATTAGGAATCATATAATTGCGAAATGGCGTGAGAATGTTAATGTTTGGGTGACCAAAGAAATGTTTCTTAATTCCGTGCCGAAACATTGTCATGGGTTATTAGAATCTGCTTATAATTATTTAGTTTCGCGTGGGTATATTAATTTTGGAGTTTCGCAGTCGATAAAAGAGCAATTTCCCCAGGAGGATACGAAGTCAAATGTGATTGTTGTTGGGGCAGGATTGGCAGGGTTGAGTGCGGCGAGGCAGTTAATGAGGTTGGGATTTAAGGTTACGGTTTTGGAAGGGAGGAAGCGTGCTGGTGGGAGAGTTTACACGAAGAGAATGGAAGGAGGAGCCGGGAATAGGGTGAGTGCATCGGTGGATTTAGGAGGGAGTGTGTTGACGGGGACATTGGGGAACCCGTTGGGGATTTTGGCGAGGCAGTTGGGGTATTCAATGCATAAGGTGAGGGATAAGTGTCCGCTTTATAGTGTGGATGGGAAACCAGTTGATTTGGATATGGATATGAAGGTTGAGACGGCATTTAATAGGTTGTTGGATAAAGCGAGTAGGCTCAGGCAGTTGATGGGGGATGTCTCGGTGGATGTATCGCTGGGGGCTGCATTGGAGACATTTAGGCAGGTTTATGAGGATGCAGTGAATAAGGAGGAGATCAATTTGTTTAATTGGCATTGTGCTAATTTGGAATATGCGAATGCAGGTTTGTTGTCAAAGTTATCTTTGGCATTTTGGGACCAGGATGATCCGTATGACATGGGAGGGTATCATTGTTTTTTGCCTGGAGGGAATGGGCGGTTGGTTCAGGCTTTAGCTGAGAATGTACCGATTTTGTATGAGAAGACTGTGCATACTATTAGGTATGGGAGTGATGGGGTGCGGGTTATTGCAGGGAGTCAAGTCTTTGAGGGGGATATGGTGCTGTGTACAGTTCCACTTGGGGTGTTGAAGAGTGGGTCAATCAAGTTTATTCCTGAGTTGCCACAGAGGAAGCTTGATGGGATAAAAAGGTTAGGATATGGACTGCTGAATAAGGTCGCAATGCTTTTTCCTCACGTGTTTTGGGAAACTGATCTTGACACATTTGGTCATTTGACTGACAATACAAGCTCTCGAGGGGAATTCTTCTTGTTTTATAGCTATGCAACTGTTGCTGGTGGTCCGGTCTTGATTGCTTTAGTAGCAGGGGAAGCTGCACATACATTTGAGAGTATGCCACCTACAGATGCGGTGACCCAGGTTATTCAGATCCTCAAGGGTAATATATTCAACTTTTTGTTTGAAAATATTGTTTATGTAGCTCTCTTTTCTTTCTTATAAATCCCTGCAATTTCTCGAATACCACTTTTGTGTGTTAGTTTCAAACTTTGGAGTAGTTACATCATTATGCATTGTCATTTAAATTGGCTTTCCTTCCATGTCCAGTAGCATTGCCCACTGTAATTGTCTGTTTCAAGATGAAAAGCAAATCTGAATATTGAGTAGATGATTAAATAATATTTATATGCGACTCAAGTTTGAATGCATGCAGGTATTTATGAACCACAAGGAATCACTGTCCCTGAGCCTATCCAAACTATCTGCACAAGATGGGGTAGTGATCCATTTACTCTTGGTTCTTACTCTAATGTTGCAGTTGGAGCATCAGGAGATGACTATGATATATTAGCAGAAAGTGTGGGAGATGGGAGACTTTTCTTTGCTGGGGAGGCCACAATGAGGCGGTATCCGGCGACCATGCATGGAGCTTTCCTCAGTGGGTTAAGAGAAGCTGCAAACATAGCTCACTATGCTGGTGCTCGAGCCTTAAGGGTGAAGGTTAATCAGAGCCCATCAAATAATGCCCATGCTTGTGCTTCCCTTCTTGCAGATTTATTTAGGGAGCCAGATATAGAGTTTGGGAGTTTTTCTGTTATTTTTGGCAGAAATAATCCTGACTTGAAGTCAACAGCAATTTTAAGGGTTACATTTAATGAACCACGGAAAAAGAGTCAGGAAAGTTCTAGGCCAGATCAACACCATTCCAATAAGGTCCTTTTTCAGCAACTTCAGTCGCATTTCAATCAGCAACAGCCGCTTCATGTGTACACTTTATTATCAAAGCAACAGGTGCTTGAGCTGAGAGAGGTGAGAGGGGGTGATGAAATGAGGATGAATTATCTCTGCGAGAAGCTAGGAGTGAAATTGATTGGGAGAAAGGGTTTGGGGCCCACTGCTGATTCACTTATTGCTTCTATTAAGGCCGAGAGAGGTGGTCGCAAAGCTTCTGCTACTTCTTTAGGTCTAAAATCAGGTGAAAATGATGAAACATTATTTGTTTACTTCCTCTTTTCTCCAAATTATCAGGTTAGTCTGTTATGTGGAACTTGAAATAACGTTTTACTTCTTTTTCGGAAAGGGATGTCAAAACTACAAAAGGGAACTTTGAAGCGAAAATTGGTCAGGTTTGTGTTGATTGAAGATGATTTATCATTATTGTTTCTTTTGATCTTCAAAAAATTTTCTTATACCATTTGACTGAGAATTTTCCCTGTTAACTCTTATTACTAAAATCTTGCAGGAGGGCTAAAATAGTGCGCAGCAGCAATAAGCCTGCTCCTCTGCCCAATTCTAACATGGTTAATGCTAAGGCATCCGAAGAAATTCGGACAACAAATCAGGCACCTCCTGAAACGAGTAGTGCAGGTAAATATCAAATCCTTTTAGTTTTATAATAAATCTGTTAGTTTTGGTATATTTGGATGCAAGGTGGAAGTGAATCATTCCTGTTCTGTTTACTCTTTACATGCATATTGAGCCTCTTCTTCTCTTGTTATGTCAAGTTAATATAAATGCCCTTTTATCACTTCATACTAACATCAATATAATCTATCCATGTCCCATATAATATGATGACTTTAGCTCTTGCACTTCCATTGAGAGAAGTGACATATATTCTCTAGAACCACAGAAGTAGCTATGGAAAAATACACTTTTTTACACTCCATAGAAAGGGTTGTAAACTGATGCTCTTCTTTTTTCTGTCCATATTCATTCTTTAGTATTGTTTTCTCTAACTATTCTCATCATGGAAATCTAAAATAAATGCTTCAATTTTGTTAGGACAAAGTCAAGTATACATGTTGAAGAATGATCAGACAGCACCTCCCTGATGAGTGTCTAGGATGGTGAACTATCTTCTACCACCAAGGTTATTTTGAGAATTCCTTGTGCAAGTTAACTTTATGGTTTCTGATATTGTTTTTCATCACGTCACTTGGTGCATGGCAAATGAGCACTCATTTTTCTTGATGATTACTAGGTTGAATGCATTTTAATGATACATGTTTCTGAATTTTATTTCAATTGATGCTACTTGTTCTCTCTCTCTTATGATAAAATTGAAATGTGTATCAAACATGTATCAATACCTTGTATGTGGATTTGATATTTCTATCCCTGTTTGGTGGGGAACTCGCTCTCCATTTTGAGTGCTTTTCTCTGATGTGTTGCATAATTTGTTCCTTCTTTCTTCTGAAGTAGTCAACTAGGGACGCTGGAGAATTCTGTACATGCTATTCCCAACTGTTGAAGATGCATGTTCCATGTGCAAAAGCACTAGGAGTAATGGATGGTGTCTGCAATGAGAAGTGAAAATGGCAGTATCTAATCAAACAAGATGTCATCAATGACTCCTCATTCTTCATCACTGCAATCATTTCTCAAAGACTGCATAATGAATTGGAGCTTTATGACAAAGGCCAACAGTTTGGTCATGCCTTGGAGAGAGGCAGTGCCCCTGAACTACCCACTTACCATGAAGCTTGTCCCCAAGCCAACTGTGGTGTGGAGAATGTGTCCTTATAGAGGAGGTTTTATGAATCCAGGTAAATTGGTTATGTTTTTATTTATAGTTTACAAGTTCAATTCATCATTATTTTAAACAGCACAACTGTATTGTGACACGATGGAGAGAAGATTTTATGATGCAAGCGCTAGTCACGGTGAAATCTGACTTCAACTTCCTCTATCACAAAAGCACAAGATATGATCATTGATGCCAGACCTTAATCAACCTCATAAAAAATTTTATGATGAAGACTGCCAGTAAAGGCCTGTGTACTAAACTTGGTTGTCAGTGCAGACTCGTGGCCAGATTCAGATCAGGTACTAGACTCTGTATCGTCATATGTCAAATGTTCTCTGACGTTGAAGATAAGATGGCCGTGTAATGGTTTGTAAAAATAAAGAGAAAAAAACTGATTCAACTTTGCCTTCTCAGTTACAGGATGGACAGCTTGTTGGCAAACAAAATGCAGGAGTAAAAAACCGAGCTTCGGTTGCAATTGTGCTTTTAGATGCATGCAAAGGTAGTGATCCTCTGGTTAAAGGTTTTAGTCCATCCAATTTCATCTTGGGTTCCGCCTGTACTTTGTATAGTAGGTCGAAGTGTATTTGGGGTGGTTTGACTCGTTCATCCCGTCCCAACTCGAGCTGACTGGTTATAGCTGTGGTCACGGCCAGAAAATTGATCAAATTAGCCTGTATGTTATTATTTTGCAAAGGCAATGTAAGGATATTGGAATTGGGGGCAAACGGATCAATATATTAAATTTCAAGGGATTACATACTTGGTTCTCCAGAGCGAAAGTCCACCGGACAGACTTTGTGATAGACCTAAAGAACAATTTGATCTTGAACTTGTCTGAAATTCAATGGTAGCTCTTAAAAATGAATTCATGTATTTCATTAGGCAGCACAATTGGCAGAGAATCCATCTTCTCCCAGTCCTTGATTTTCCAAACAAAGCACTCTCCAAAGCATAGCTTTAAAGCTGACCTGGGGCAAATTCCTTGTCATGGGTTTGGAAAAAAAAAACGTCTTTTTGAAAAAATCAAAAAAAAAAAATCAATGGGTTGATGTCGAGCTTAGATTAATCATGTCCTACCAACTGAGTTATTTATTTTTTCTATAATTTGGACCGGTCTACACAGGTTCCAGGCCAACCCATTGAATTGGATTTAAAACAATACACCAAAGCCCCTATTACCATCGTAGCAACTAGCAAGCGATGCACCAGGACACAATTTTTCCCTTCAATGCAGGCATGGATTTATTCGAATTATCCGATGAATTCGAATCCCTCGAGATAGCGTAGACATCAGTTACAACTCGTGTCTTGGCTCTGATATCAGAAACCGTTGACCTTGCAATATTCAGCACATTCTCTCGTGTGATTTCGGGTGCTGAAGGGTGAAGTCTTAGATTGCCCTTAGGTAATAGAGTTTTGGGACGTCGGATTCTTTGACTAGCCTGTTAAACTGTATTGGTCTCATCTCTAAGCTTCTTGAATGTCCCTGGGTTGTTGATTAGCTCTGCCATGACCCGTTGCAAGGCTACCGATGTTGTGTCCATGTCCGTGCCTGCACAAAATGTCCTGAGATACACAGTTTTTTTCCCCTTGGGTACATAAAATAACTATAGCAAGAGAAGAAAACTATCTCCTGCTATAAAATAGCACCAGCTAAATCAGCTTGAAGAGCATCACCGAGACCGCAAGGGGAGCATCCCCTTGGAAATGTTTATCTTGTACCAGGAGTGTTGCTGGAAGCAAGCATGTGCGCATAAATCCTGCTTCACAGATATGATTTTGCTTTTGGGCGTACTAGGCAAAAAAAGCATTGCAAAAGAGTTTACCTTGTGCAGTAATCATACAGAAGATCTCTCTTGTTACATTTAATTACATAAGAAAACAGAAAAAAGTTAATAAAAGAAACCTGAGACGCTAAAGCTATGTGAAACCAACCAAAACGAGACAAGTATTTTGATGAACCGTGTAATATAACTTCTAAGCTCACTAGGCACAAACAACAGATATACAAGCAAAAGGTTTTTTGAGACGCAATGGCATTGGACATGTTCGATGAAGAAGAAGGAAAAGCCACCTGCATCATTTGCTCCATTGCACTTTATCTTGGTTGTCAGCAGTCCTTCCCAACCACTCCTCTAGCTTGGCTTCCTTATCAGCCTGGAAGTCATTGTGGTTTTCTGTTACCAACAATATATTATGAGGTGGTGAATTTACACCAACCTGATCCTTTTCTTTATCTAATTCTTGCTCGTCAGCAGTTAGACTGGACCAGGGCAGTTCATCAAGTTCTGCAGCAGGCAAAGATGAACTAGAGATACCGACCAATTGTGATGGATTGGGATAAGACAACGGTTTTTCTGCCTGGTTTGTGGTTGATTCTTTTGAATGCCGTGGTGGCCACTTGAAATTGCTTGCCCTTTCTTTGGCAGATTTAAATACAGTTGAAAAGTAATTCCTCGTTCTTTTGCCATCCTTCTTGGCATCATCTCCATTACGACCCCAAGTGCCTGGTCCCCATGAGCTGGTTCTTCCCATCTGGAAACCTGAAACTTGGCTATTGATTAATCCTCTTCTTGGTTGTTTAGCTGACAATATTGCTAAAGATGTCCTGATGTCTCTAATCATCTCATCAGCAACAGGCAAACCACATTCTTTCATTGACTTCACCACGGTGATAGAATCGTCCAAGTCTTCAGTGTGCAAATTTGTTTCACGTGACTTCTCCACAACATTATTCTTGAGCCTAATGACATTCGGAACTGCATTCCGAGTATGCTGCTGAACATAGAAAAGCCCTACCGAGGGTTCGTTTGCCACATACTTGATCATCTCGGCCAAGCTTTCAGTTATCTCCGCAAAGCCATCAACCATGGAGAAACCATGCATCTTGTCAAAGCCCAGTAGCAGTTCATTACTGCTTTTGTCACAAATTACAAATGCAACTGCTACTCAATGTGGAGAAACAAAGAATTCAAATGAAAAGGATATACTAGTACAACAATATCAAATAGTTCTCTAACACATTCTTTGACCATTGAAGATTATTTCTTAAGTTGATTTCCACTTTCTCTGCTTCAAGTTAAGAACTTCCTCGTCACATTTAATGCTTATTTCACCAGTGTTCATGTTTTCTCTGCATTGAATAGCATATTACAGCTCCTTCTTAATTGAGAAATTAGGCATCCCATGATTTTCCCACTAAACAGCTTCCAGTCAAACATTTTCTCAACAACGCACGACACAACACGAAAATTGAAATTAAACCAAATATCAGACATTTAAATCCAATCCCACGTGAGAAAATCACAAGAAACAAACCCCAGTTCTCATAAGATCGAATTATATCAAATCCATACGGTTCAGTAAATACAATCTTTGAGAAGATAAAAAGAATTATACCCAGTGAAAAAAAGGGGGGGAAAGCGAAAATCACTTACAGGAAGACCCAGGAGTGGAAAATAATTACAATCTTCAGGTTCTTGTTTCGTGAAGTTAAATCTTTCCAACTTATCTGTAGAGTCGGCGATGGACCATAGCAGATTGAAACTTTGCTTGATGCTAGACAATATTGTAGCTTTGGGGGTTTGATAACATAAGGCGTCGGTAGGAGTGGAACCAAAAATTGTCAAATCTTTTTATCTGTTTCTGACACAGTTGACGACATAAGCCATGAAAAGACAAAAAAAAATTGTTTTTGAGTTTGTTGATGGATAAGATTTGTTTGTTTTTAACAAAAAAAATAAAAATGGGGGCATATTTTTACACGGTAAATTAAACTATTTTATCTATGAAAATTAATTAATTAAAGGATATAATGTTCTGTTGCTCCTCTTCCTTTTCTTTTCACTGTTTACGTTTCTAGGTAAATTATTAAACTCATTACTCTCTACTTATTAGAACGAAAATAAGGCCATTTCTCTTATATTTTAGGTTTTAGTTAATTAGTGTCTTCTTTAAAAAAAAATATGTTGATTGTTAAATTAATTTAATATATATTTAATATTGTGATGTATGTTATTTTTGAAAGTATTTATCAATTAAAAATATATTAAAATAATTTTTATTTTTTTATTTTTAATATTTGTGCTATGCTTTTGTTAGGTTTTATCACATCTTTTATCCAAATTTAATCAATAGTATTCACGCTGTAAAGGCTTTGAAATTTATTTTGGCATGTGATTTGAGATTTATTTGGAATTCTCGCTCTTTTGTTAGAGATTTTGACCAACTTTAGGTTGGAGACAGATCCTTCTTTACATCTTTGGTCGTAGCTTTTCTGAAGGAGCTGCCTCGGCTGGGGCCAGAATTTTAAACAGGTGATCTTGCTAAAGCACAAAGATGCAGCAGATACAAGGATTCACTACAGTGAAATCTGTGTTTGTAACACGTTGGGTAGAAAGATCAGTACATATACCTCTGTTGCATACACTGTCAGACTTCGCACTGGTGTCCATTTTCTTATTGTTTCATAGACTCTCAGATTTTTCACTAGTGTCTAATCTCTTTTGTTGCTTCCTATTCAGAGCTTAAAAAACGAGAGCTCTGTACAATTGCTGCTAACAATGCCTATCTACATGCTTTTGGAAGTAGAAAATATTAACCCGAGTGGTAAATTGAAAACTGGACTTTGCTATTGATTCTGTTTCTCCCTTTCTTTCTGGTTAACAACAATGGAGGTTCAATACATGCTCTTATTCTGACAAAAGAAAAAAAAAGAACTTCCTCGACCGATGAGGAGAAAACGTGACTTCTTTTCCCCAGAAATCACAATCAATGAGAACTTTATTGTCTGAAAACCCCATGAACGACGGTGGAAATAATCTTGAGCCTTCAGGTAGAATCTGATTTTGCCTCTGTTGAGCCAGGTTGATTTGCAGCCTGCGCGGGAAATTAAAATGTATCATTGGTGAGAACTTAGATGGAGATGCTTGCTCAGGAGTTTATCAAAACTAGCAAGATCAGCTCACCAGCATTTCATGGTCCCCCATAATTTCTTCTATTAATTCCTCGAGTGGTTTGTCAGCACTGTTTGGAACAAGAGCTGCAAACACAGCTGGTTCTAGTCCTGTATATAGCCAAAAGAGCAGGTTTATGCCTGTTGCATAATGCATACTGCTGCTATGTGCAAGAATAACGATACGCCCGTGTACCGCCCTCATCCATGAAGGGGAAGATGGAGATCTCTTCTGGCTAATTGGGTTGAATGATGTGCTATAATATTTTCCATTAAAAAAAAACAGGATGGAATGCTAAATCCTGTCCAATCAATTCAAAACCATGCACCTAACAATTTTTTTAATGGCAACAATTACTAGAACCTTCTGACATGACTATGATTTGAAGTTTAGAATTAAATTACTGTCAAACTAATAATTGCATTAAACTAATTTTACTTTAGCAAGAAAAACAATGGAATACCTGTTTCTGGAAAAGCATCAATGAACATCATCATCTCCTCCCCGCTAAGGCCAGACAAGAAGCAGATCCGTGGCAGTGACTTTGCAATCTGCAGAACAGGATACAATAAATTCAGGCAACTTCTAAAACAGTACACAAAGTTTGCAGTATTAACAAATGACATACTTCCTGCATAGGGCGGAGAAATACAGCCAATTAATTGATTTTCTCTATTCATCAACTCATCTTGCTATCTTTCTTTGTGCAAATTCATGATATTGATTAATAAGAACATGTTCTTCCACGTTCCAATTGCTGGTCTTTCCACCAAAACTATTCACGAGACCCAAGTATTTAACCATCCCCAGATAGCTAAATGCATCATAAACAGGCAGGGATAAGAACAGGCTGCTGGAGGCAGCACGTTCAGAAAACCAACCTTCACAATTTCCAAATTTGTTTGACTTGTATTCATTGCTTCCCATAGCGACCGAGGAATCATGTCTTCGGTACAAAAAATAACCTACAATGGAGAACATCAAAACACAAACCAGTTAAATAACACTCGGAAGTGTATCCATATTCTTGGTTACGTGTTGAGCATCCATCATAACATCCTTTTTACGTTGTCTCGAGCCTCAAGTCTTAAAAACAAAAACAACTACAAGGATAGTGATTAACTTTCTTCTAGCCCCCCTTCGCAAACAAAGTTCATGGACTCTGCTTGATTAGATCACTTATTTCTGCGCCATTATTCTATTCCATGCATTGATGTGATCATAAAACCCAGTAAGAAAATAAAACCTCACGATGAGTTAAGTTAACTTGTGGTTAAGATTTCTGTAAAATAAAAATCTTCTTAAATACAACTCAAACTCAAAAACAAATATTTTTGTTCTTGAATTTAAGTTTTTTTAAAATTACTTATTGTCTTGACCCATTTAATATATTTTTCATAAATATATTGACTTTATGTTCAGAGGATCCTTAAATCCCTTGATTGGAACTGTTTTTGCAGGTATTTAAGCTTCTACTATATGTCTGGAGTTCCTTAGATTAAGAAGAAGAAATCCAAGCAATTGAATATATTGATTAATCATTATCCCAAACACTAAATAACTTTTTAGTTATATATCTTGGATTTGCCTCAGACACTGATTTCATGATGTTCCAGCTATTTCTTATTATATCCATAATCCAATTAGATGAGGATGAACCGATAAATAGAGCAATTCTATATTACCTTTAAGAATTCACCATCCAACTCTTTCAGAAGCTCTCTTATCTGTTCCAAGAAGATTCAAAGTTGTACAAAGTTAGACATGTTTCCGGGACATACTGTCTTAAACAATTATTTTGGTGCCTTCAAGAGAGAAATTAATTTCTAAGGACTTTTTTTCCCAGAAATTTGGCAAAGAATTATATTGAACAGGCCTAAAGTAGTATAAATGTTGGAACTTGCAGTAACTATTGTGCTGGCCTAGCCAGTATCCTCTGAACCAACGCATAAGCTAACTCTCATATTAATGGTTCTCACTTATCAGGAATGACGACAATAGGTTATAAAAAAAATGCCACAAATCAATATTAGTACTGGCAATCTTAATCTCCATAGCAGATTCATGATTAGAAAGGTCAGTAGACAGAAAACAAGAGTTACCTTCACTGCTTCCTCTACTTCAAACCCCAACAACAACAAGGCCTGCAAAATAAGAAGGATTCTTTAACCTCACTTGAATAGAGGCCGGATATGTTCGTTGGCTTGCACATCAAAGCATAAAAATCAATTGCATAGTGACAGGAAATGTTCAAATTTGAAGGCGATAGGAAAAGAACTAACCAGAACTTACAGGTGGACCATATGCAGAATCCTCCGCGTTTAAGGGAACAAACTTTGAATCTTCATCCATTAACTCACTAGGAATTCCTGCAAGAGATAAGTGCAGATCTTAACTGAAGCAGTCCTAATTAGTGAACTTGAAAGGGTGCTAAGCATACCCTCAGCAGATGCTCGTGAGGGGTGCTTGAGCTTCATGTGATGGCCTGCATCTTTTGTTGATAAATGAGAAACCGTTGATATCTTTGAGATTACAAGAGGGTTTGATGAAACTGAAGGAAACAGAAGGGCACGAGAATTTAAAAAATGGTTGGTTGAGAATGCAAGAGCAGAAGCCATGAAAGCGAGCACTTCTTTTCCTTATCTTCTGGGAGTTAACTGTAATCCTTTGTTCTATGTTCTTGATAAAAGTAGTTTACGCCTTTACGGTTTGGAACTTGTCCAGTGTTACTGTTACCAGGATCTTCCGTGTATCCAATAATAACTTGCCACATCAAGTTATGATAAGAGGAATGTGAAGTTGGGTTTTTGTTTTGTTTTGGGGGTACTGATAGATATATTTGGACACGTCAGGACCAAGTTATAATTTATTTGAATTTTAATCCATCCCAGTGCATTCACTAGATTTCTTATAAGTTATTCTTGAACGGTAACACTGTCACCATTATAGAAACTAAAATGTTACTACGAAATCGTATTGTTCAAACAGGATAAATCATCCCCTAAATTAGCAGGAAAAATATATCCAATGGCACAAACAGAAGTAATTTAAAAGAGTTCAATTATTGATATATCTTTATAAATATAGTTTTTTTTATATGCACTCCAATTAAAAAAAATTATTTTAACAATCCATTTGTATTTTAATATATTTAATATTAATATTTTTAGTTTTTTTATAAAAACCATTGGAAAAAAATCTTTAAATAATTTATTTTATGTTTTTAACTCTTTTAATAGAAATGTAAGAATGACTTTCATTTAACTGAAAAATCGTTTGACTCTTCATTTAGCTATCCTTTTGAAGCTACAGAATATGTTAAGAAAAAAAGGTAAAAATATTGTTTTTTTTCTTTGGAGATGCCCCTATGTTCAGTACTGAGATCAGTTTTTGTCCTAATATTCATCAACTTACCTGGAAATTAGGTTTTCATGCAAAAGGATGGCAATAATCATGCAATTCTATTTTTACGAACATTTCTTAGTTTTTTACCCAGTCTGCAATGGTGAAATGAGTCGGGCTGCGATTAACTACACGGGTCCTTCTGGTAAAACTTAAAAGGGGTTAATCTGCAAAACTTGAAATTCTTTGTTCTCCCAGTATTGGGCTAAAGCAAAACTCTGAAAATACCAGTTCTAAGGCCCAAAAGTGTGTGCCTCTGTAAAGAAATTATAGCTGGTTTGTTGTGGACCAATGCTGGAAACTCACGTTGACATCCCAGATAGCATGTTGTTAGATGGCTAAAATTCCTCAAACAAATACGTGCAATGTAAGTTTCCAGCACAAATCACAAACGATATAGCAGCTACACAAACAAGCATGCATCCATAAAACACTCCGATTCTAGCAGTCTATAATCTTCAAAGAATCAAAAGCCAAGATACCACGTTGTCTAGGATTCTGTTTGATCCGTGAGAAAATAATATTTACAAGGGTACAGGAAAAACCAAGGAAACCATATATTGCGGTCACTCTTATTAATGCTTGATAAAGGCAATCAAATCTCAGCAACCAATTGTTGAGGCTCCTCTGAGGCTTCTGACAATGTGCCCCGAGTCCACCTCTTCAGCATCTCTAATGAAGCCTCGGGCTGGTCCATGGGAACCATGTGCCCGGCATCACGAACCTGTTGACAGAGGCATCACGCAACTAGATTAGCAATCATCATAAAATGGAAGCTATGGTTTTTGGTAAAGAAAATGGAAGCTATTGTTTTTTGAGGGAGAGAGGGAGAGAGACCTTAAGGAATGCGAGAGGCCCATAACTTTTCAGTACTCCAGCTTCAGAACCACTAACTTCGAAAGGAACTTCAGGAGATGCCACAAACTCCTTCTGACCACGCCATTCCATGGCATGAACCCATCTTGAATTACCTGCTCATGTGAGATTTACCCTCAGCCTTGGATAAATGATAAGTAAGTGAAACTTGCTGTACCTTAATCGTTGGTACTACTTACCAAGCCAGTTGCAGATGAGATCATATTCTCCAGCATACACAAGCAACTTGATTCCATCCTCAAGGAGAGCAGGAATGCCCACTTCAAGATTTCTCATCCAGTCCATCAGCATCGCCTGGTAGACTGTAGGGCTACAGGAAACAAAGTCTATATCCCCAACACCAAGTGCCTCCTTAACAGATTTCTGGCCCAGAAATTTCTCCATATTTGAGAAGTCATAGCAGAGGCTCCCCTCGCAATTCTTTCTAATGTCATAATACTGCAGAGATAATAAATCAATGCTTGTCAATTTTTGGTCGGTTGTTACACACATCATGCATCCAGTATGCAGATTACTCTCACGTCTACAAAAGTGCATCTGATACAAATTCTTCAAGGACATATTTTATTCAATGTAAAGAAGAATTCCTTCAAGGAGAGATATGATCAATGGGAGCACATTGGAAATTGGAAAAAATATATTTTGCACATGAACACTCCAACAGGAGGGTTTATGAGGTCTTACATTTATATTACCAGCAACTGATATAATGCTGTTGAATATGGTGCTGCAAACTAAATAGGAGGCCATGCAAGAGACTGTACCATCAGTGCCTGAGACAGAAAGCACATGTTCAAGCAAGGAACCAGGAGCTAAAAGTCAAACCCTCATGCATGGAGAAAAAATTGAAAAACAAATTTGATTGATACAAAAATGGGATCTAAAAACAATGAAACAATCTAGGAAAATGATCTCCTAGAGGAATTAGAGTAAATTGCGATAAAACATTACCACAAAGCTTTATTGCCATTTCACACACTGGAACTATCTTGCTGATGCGATCATGCTCAGCTTGTTTAATTATTCCCATATCCAACGCATAATCTGTGTATGCTTTATACTGGATTGCAGGATCAGTGAGCCCATTACCAATGGCGAATCCCTGCTCCAAAATTTGTATTGCAATTAATAAATATAGAAAACAGATCCATCAAAGGTCAGTATTAGACAAAATCATTAATATACCTTGAGGTTTATATGAATTCCTTCTTTAGCTTTGTTTCCTCTGTGGACTCGGGCTGCAAAAGCAGGAATATAGTGGCCAGCATATGATTCTCCAGTTATGTAGAAGTCATTCTTTGCCAATTCAGGATGCTCCTTGAAGAAGGCCTGGTGCCATACAAAGAATGCACTTTAGTCCCTTTCAATATGTTGCTTTAACAAATCTTAATCATTTCTAAACAACAATTCACCAATCCTTTCAAGTTTCACATAATGTGTTTTTAGTGTCACAAACTAAGACTACCATTCAGTACAGTAAAACTTTAGCAATTACAGTTCTTTCCTGAGAAATTAATATATAAGAAGTTCATGGGGATGCCAGAATATTATGCTCTATTTCATTTCTTATCACAGGGAAATACAAGGATAACTAACCTGTAAGAAGTCATATAGATCGTTACTAACTCCCTCTTCATTGTGACGGATGTCACGCCTATCAGTACTATAACTGTATCCAGTCCCAGTAGGTTGGTCAACATATAGAAGGTTTGACACCTGCAAAATCATCATAGCAACATGTTAATACTCTTGTCACCAAGCAGGGAAGTTGCAGTTCTTCCCTGCCAAATTAATGAAAAGGAATAGAGAAACAAAAGCCAAACTCAATAGCACTAGTAACAATCCTTCATTTTTTCCAGAACACATCTTATTTAATTTGTTCTTCGTATTTCTGCTAACACAATATCACAAACAAACCACCAATGCACTAAGAACCAAGTTAAAGTGAACTCCAGTGCATAAAGTGCAACCGTGTGCCAAAATGAAGAAAATAACTCTAAAGTGCAAGTGTAAGTATTTTGTTGGGAGATATTCACAAAATGCAATCAAGGATCTTAAATCAAATAAACAACTAACTACTGACCAAGCAGCTAGCTTAAGAGTTGGAACAAAGAAATCACATAAAGCCTTCAGGTTCGATGCCGACGGCAGCATGCCAGTGATAAGTACAGAACATATCAACATCTGGCTATCAACTCCTACTCTAGGTTGATTAAGGGCCAGGATTTGTAAATAATACACAATACGAAACGCACTTTTATTAACATTGGGTGAAAATTGGAAATTTGCTCCATTTGGCATAACATTATATGATATTTCACAATTAACATTTGCTACACTATGGAAAACATTTATTTGTTTATTTTTTTATGAAGAAAGAACAAAGAAATTACAGTCCAGTATTAATTAAGTATTGCATAAACTGAAGAAGATTTAATGGCATCTTACCTTGTCCCATCCGTAATTATTTCGCACAAGCGACAAGTTATTTGCAATAGTATATGGACCATTTTCATAAAACATAGCCAATTCACTACTACACCCTGGTCCTCCAGTCAACCAAATGACCACAGGATCCTTCTTGCTGGTCCTTGATTCAAAGAAAAAGTAAAACATCCTACAAAACCACAAGTGCACCAATTAGTACCCACTAATTAGAAACCAACAAACAAACTTCAAAAAAAAAAATCTTCTTTTAACAACCCATTCAAACTTCAATTCCAAACATCCAATCTTTTTTAGAAAAAAAATAATGATACTTGACATAAAATGAAACCCTAACCAAACCTTCATTACAGCATCAATAATTAGAAACCAACAAACTAACTGAAAATTCCACTCTTTTAACTTCCAACAAAATCAAACATTCAATGGCACACACACGAAAAATTCTCAAAAAAAATCACCAATCCACTTAATCTTCAACCTCAAAAATCCAATCTTTACCCAAAAATCAAAACTTTGACCAAACCAAAACAAGCAAACACAAAAGCCAACAAAACCCATCAACCCAAACTCAACTCAAGGCCAAAAAAATCAAGGGTTTTTAAAATCATATACCTAGCATCATGAGAATTCTCAATCTTGTAATAACCAGCATGATTTCCCAGATCATCAACAGTAAAGCTTTCTTCCTCGTCACCAACTACATTAGGAAACCTAAATTTCCTCTCTACAATCCTCTTATTATACCCTGCTTGGTTAATAACACTTACACCATCATCACCACCGTCGATTACGTTGACTTCTGAATTTGGAAACAAATTCAGCTCCCTTATCAGCTTCTCTGCTTGCACAGACGGGAAATTTGACTTCCCGAGACTGAGATAAGCATTGTCTGATAAACTCGCGTGAGATATCGCGATAAGTGAGAGGAGAAAGACAGACATGAAATTAAGGTTCTCCATTTTCGAGGTTCTTGAAGAATGAGTGAGAGACAAAAGTGAGAGCTTTATATAGAAGAAGAGTACTGTAGATTGTTTTGAAGAGGGACACGTGGCATAACTACCAGTCTTATTTTAGGGGTTGACATCTTAAGGAATGTTGGTTGAGAATGCTTAGGTTGAAGTTATTTTTAGTCCTTACAGCTCTTTAATTTTCAATTAAAATCTTATGTGGAAAAGTGCTTTAAGTTTCCCTTTCGTTGCAAGACTTGGTCTAATAATTAAATAAATTTAGTTGTATTTGTAATTGATACACACATGAGATATAAAAAAAAATGTTCAGTGATTAAATTCATTTCGCGTCTTTTTTTAAGGGATAATCTTGCTTATTTTTATTTAATTAATTATATGTTTGGTAATATAATACATGGTAGTTTTAAAAAATATTTTTCAATAAAAAATAAATTAAAATAATTTTGTCATATTTTTTTTAATATTAGCACATAAAAATATCAAAAAAACACCTACAAACATCAATTTAATATTTTTTTCAATTGAAAAATACATTAAAAACAAGTTGAATTACAACACAAATACTAGTTTCATTTAATTTAGTTTTATTTTCTCAATAAATACATATTTAGACCAATGGTAATGATGAATAAAATAGTATTATAATTATATACGATGAATCAAGTTACATGCTCATACCAACAAAATTTGCTAACGTCGTAGATAAATTATCTTAGAAGGTGAGAACAAGTAGAGAAAACAATCTTTCATTGTGTTGTTAGAAATTTAATGATATTTTTGCATAACCCAACAAATTGGAGAATCTAGAGTTTGTACAAAGTTTTTTAACTACAGGTACACAAGTGTAATATCTTAATAAATACAAGGATGAAGATGAATTCTCATCTTGTGTTTTTCATACATGGGAAGCAAAGGAAACGTGAGGGAGACAACGTGTCGTTGTTTTTGTTGGTGATGATATGATGTGGTGTCGTTTTTGCTTCGGGCGGGAAGATGAAGGGATTTTTTATTACGCGAGAAGGGGTCCACAGTCCACTGTTAGAAATGTGCACGCAAGTTGATTGTGTGTTTATACAAGGAGCTATTGTGTGTGTTATCTTATCTGTAAGGAAATTATTTTGGAAATTTAATAATTAGTTTTTTAACTATAGGTATATTTCTGAAATCATTTTTTGGAAATTTTATTTGTTGATCTGTTGAATGTATGGAAATTTAATGATTATTTAAAAAAAAGAATTTCGCAAAGAATTTGACGGTTTTGTTTAATAATTGTTAGGTTCCAAATGCCTGAGACTTTAATCTGGAGTTTTGACTAAGAAATGTGGGTCCCAATGTACACTGATCAAGTTCTTTTAGATGGGAGATCATGATCGTTGATTTATTAGAACTTTAAAACTCAAAGTTGTGAATGGTGACGATTCACTTTGGGTGCAACAATCCAAGTTATGCATTGCTTGTAATGGAAGAAAGTGGACTGGAATATGGGCGGTGGTGACGGTTTCAGCGGCAGACAATAATAAATAAAGGAAAAGGGGAGGTATTTTTATGGACAGAACATGAAACTGGTGTGAGTAAAGCTATCTATGGGTAAAACTTTTTATAAAATTTGGTTCTTGTTAAAAATATTTTTTTAATATAATATAAATTTGAATTATAAAATTATAAATAATTTTTAAAAATTAATTATTTATTGATAATTCTAGTTAATAAATTAAATTACATTAAAATTTGATAAAATAAGTCAATAATAATATAATCAGTTAGTGATCTAAATAAAATGAGAGAGATATGTAATATGAATTAATAAATTAATGACATAGAGAAATAAAAAGTCTCGGAATAAAATTTCTCAATACAGGAGAATCACTAAAAGCTAGGAAGCACACATGAATCTAGTGATAAACTGGCTGTTTTCATCACAGTAAGTCTTAATAGATCCATTTTGGTTTGCAAGCTAATGAGTTTAAATTAGTAATTAACTAACATAAATTCAATAATGAAGTAAACACCTAAACAGTGTTTAATGCGCTATAAAAATTTAAATTAAAAATAATTATTTAGAACTAAATAAATAAATAAAATATAATAATAAAAAAAAATTAATGTTAAAATTCCTCCATGTAGCATGAATTTTCAATTTTTGTATATTATTGGCAGATTTGAGTCATGATTTCAAACATGTCATTATCTCCTAATTTCAAACATGCTGCTCTCTCTTGTTTTAATGAATTGTTGGGCCTACAATATATAATTGGAAAGTCAGAAGTCTAATTTCTATCTCAACTTTAATCGAAGCAAAATTCCACCGATAGCTTTCGATATATCCAAAACAGTTTATGAAGATGTTGTTTGACATGTTTAACAATATTAGTTTGCTGAAATTGACCCTCTAAAATATTATGTTTCCTAACTTCATTTGACCTGCAAATTTACCACGATATATTTTCATGTATCGAATATTTCCCTATAAAATTTTAGTTTTATCCAATATATGGTTTGAAAGATATATTCAATCTTGCAAAACTAGTCAGCTGGCATTGTAAGGCCAAATTCGGACCTGAAATAGTTCATATCACAAATTTAGTAAACTCGTAAAATCGAATCAAGTTTACTGATTTTATCAATTTTGCACAAGTTGAATTTGATTTTACTAGTTTCGAGTTTTTAATCCGATTTAACACATTAGATACATGTTACTCGTAAAATCGTAAATTTTATAAGTTAAGTCATGATTTTAACAACCTTAATTACATTCTAAAAAATTAACTATAAACTTGGAAACGAGGGGTACGGGGGTTTTCACAAATTATTATTTATTAGAATGGTGTTTTGTTTTGTTTTTTTATTTATTTATTTAGTTATCATACTTTTGTGATATGAATATCAGATTAATCTGATTTGATTGGTTAATCCGGCTGGCTCATATTTTTTTATTTTATCATTTAATATCATTTTAATTAAGAATTAAACTCTATGATCTATTTTATTTACCTTTCACTAGGTTATCATGATCTCATAACTTAAGAATAGTGTTTAACGAGTTAACTCGAGTTGTTTTTTGTGTCTTTTATTTAATTTTATCATTTAATATTAGGTTGGTTGGGAATTGAGTTTCATAATTTATTTTTATTTGCTTTTTAAATATCTTAGTTTCGCAATTAAAGTCACAAGTTTTGTTATTTTAACCCTTTTTTTTTAAGATGTTATATCAGTTCTATGACTCAGGTCACGAGTCTTTTAACATTTAACTTGATTTTTATTGGATTATTTTAATCTCATGCTCTAAATCATGAATTTAACATGCTAACATATTTTTTTATTATTATTTTTAAAATATTTATAGATTAATATTGAAATGAAAGAAAGGGGGATGGAATATAGAAGTGGAAGGGCGGTGGTGACAGTTTCAAAGGCAAATAAAAAAAAAAAAAGGAAAAGGAAAAAGAGATATTCTGATGGAAAGCACATGAGACTGGTGTGAGTAAAGCTTTTTTTTTTTTTTGGCTAAAACCTCTTGCAAGGTTACGTTATAAAAAATCTCAACTAAATTTAGAACCATGCTAAAATAATGGAAGAAAATCATGGAAACGTTCTGCAGAAGTCCAACTAATATAGCATTTAGAAATGTGGTTAATATTGTTTTTTTTTTAATAATTTTTTTAAAATAAAAAATATTTATATATTTTAATATATTTCTAAGTAAAATACACCTTAAAAAATAATCAATACTATCAAATACATGTGAAGAGTTATAAATATAATAATGGACTTATTATTTTCAACTCCACTTTTAATATCTTAAATTTATAGCACTCGTAAATAAAGAAAATTTTGGATAAATACATTTTAAAAAAAATAATAACTCTGGAAAGTATCTTCGTAAATAGATTATTGGAGATATGAACACAACCTCCTTTGACAGAAACATAAACAATGGAAAAGCAGATGGATAAAGACATTAATATTTATTTATTTATTCAGTTTTCTTTTCGCCAGAAAACACATGTTATACGTGAAAAGTTGGCAGAGGATCTGGGCAGAAAGTTTTTAAGTGATTGCCGATTCTTATTCAATAGAAAAGAAATTAGCTATTTAACCCATATTTCGTTATAAGTTGAATATTGTTTTTTTCAGAAAAAAGTGCATGTACAAGCTTCTACGACGTATTTCAATACATAAAAAAATCTACTACAAAAAAATTATAAATTCTTTTCTCTTTCTTTTTCAGAGTCAAGGAGCAATGCCAAGAGAAATTCAAAAATTTCATGCAAACATCTAATTAAATAAATTATAAACTATATATATAACAAAAAAAAAATAATTAAGTCCAATCCCTATTTGGCCGAAATAAACCAACCAAACCTATAACCTTGGTCGTAAATTTAACTAGATTCAACAATTTTACTTTATATTTTTTTTTATTTAAAATAAACACATAAAATCAAGAACCGTCAAATATCCAAGTGATCAAGAAAAAAAATCAGATAAAAAAAATTATATTACTCGATTAATAATCAATCAAATATTAAGTGATGAAATTAAAAAAAAAACAACATAGAAAAAAATATGCAATTATAATGAATAAAACAAAAAAACTTAGTCTCTCGGGCTAAGAAGACCCAAAGCTCCTGAGCCTCCATAAAAGGTCCTGGCACGCGGGCCTAGAGCAGCCCACGTGCCCGGGCCTTATTTTAATTTATTTTTTTAAAGGGCAACCGCCCCTTAATGATTTAAAAATTAGGTTGGCCTCTAATAACTAAAAAATTATTTTCAAAACCTATAATCAACTTAAAACTAAAATTATTTTCAAGTTTAGATCCACCATTTTAGGTAAGTTTAAGGGGAAAACAATATTTTATATAAACTTTACTCGCAAAAAAGAACTTTTTAAAGCCAAAATCACTAGGTTTTCATGGTTGGAATCGGTTTCAACGTGGTCCTTTTCTTTCTATCATTAGAACTTAGTTACTCTCTTTCTTCTATCTCAAAACGGAGAAAAAAAAAGTTTGAAATCAAAATTGAATTTCATATATTTTTAAAAATTAAAAGTTTATAATCTGAAAAGCTAGAGGATTAAAGTGTTGTTGAGGCCTAATTTTAGCAAAACCTTATCTTTTTGCTATATTTGTTTTTATATTTCTTTAGTTCCTTGTTTCTAAATCTGATCATTTCTTAATAAATATACTTTTAATTACCCATCAATTTGAAGCTATAATGATGTAATAAAAAAAATAAAAAAACAAATCATCAGGATAGTTCTAAACAAGAGTCTCGTACCTTTTAAAGTATTACTAAATAAACATAAAAATATTATATTTAATCCCCGTAAAAAAAAATATTGGTACATACTCTAAAATTATTTTTGTATTTCCCTCTCTTATGCTTCTCCTTTATAATGTTTCTCTCTCCTTGTTATAACTTAATCACCATGAAATTTCCTGACCTGTTTTTTTTTCAATTTCTTTTTAATAATTAAATCAGAAACAAAAGAACAGTAAATAAGGATAATGGCCATTGGCCAGGTATTACTCGTACGATATATGAATGTACGCAGATAGAGACGATAGAGTCCAGCTAGTCTTGGGAAATTAGAGCAGCATACTTCAAGTTTTTCCACTTAATTTGCCGTCGCATGGTGACTTGTGAGAGAAGCCATTAGAGGGCAAGTGCTAAACAAAACACCAGAGTGATTATTGGACTCGCCATTTTGTATGGACTCATGGCGACGCCGGACTACTAGAAAAACGAGACATCAGCGAGTGCTAGTTCTCCCAAGTATTTTTGGATCATTAGATGATGTTATGCAGTAGCGTGTTCTAGGGTGTGAACTACAGGAGAAGCATCGATACATTACACGACACATAAATGGTGTCTGAGGAATACCAGGGGTTTTAGGCAGAGGTAAAATCAAAGTGGGAGTACTGTTATACAAACTGATATGACAAAGTGCAGAAATACATTTTCTGCAAAAAATATGGTAACTGGGTCAATGGCCTCTAATCTCATTCATTTTTCTTCAATAAACACCGAGGGAAATGCAGTGAATAAGCATGCATCGAACTAAGATCTGACTTTGGCTAGCCGAGCCCTTAGCTCTTCTAGTTCTTCCTCGTCATCTACACCCTCTGCAATAGCTTCTTCCTGTGAACATTGCAATGAGGTTAGGTCCAACCTTCCTCAAACCATGTATGCAAAAAATTAGATCGAAGTTAATCGTACTTCATGTGAGGTGCTTGCTTCCTGGGCAGGTACCCTTACTCTTTCCTTTCTGACAGCTTCAGGAAGCTGAGCGGCTGTCTCACCAGCTATTTCTGTTAGGACTTTATCAACTTCTTCTTCAATTTCCTCTTCGATGTCTTCAGAATCCAGTGCTGAATCAACAGCATCAGTTACCATTTCTTCAATAACCCCAGCCTACAAAGTGCAAACCAAAAGCCAAGAACGTAAAATATAGGTGAAGAAGTAAACATAAGACGTTGCTCAAAGCCTGAAACATGTCATTGTTAGTGGACATTATGAACCTACTGCATCCAACGCTCTCACTCTAACAAACATCAAGCCTATTTGATAAATAGGTGAACGGATCCTTAGAAATACATTCTCCATTCCCACATTATAAACTTTGAGCTCAGTTAATTTGCTAGGATTCCCAAACTACATAAATTAATTTGCAATTACAGTTTACATAAGACAAATAATTGTATTTTCATAGGAGCAAAGTTTCTTAGTCATAATTTCTGCTGGAGATCACAGAGGATTTTTTTTACTACAAAAATGATGAAAAAAAATTCAGAAAAAAGATTGCAAACATTAATTAGATCCCATCAAGGGCTCAGCATGTTAGTAGAATTTTGGATGAGCTGTTAAACAGAATGTGAAACTGGTTGGTTTTTCATTGAAACAATTCAAGAAATGTTTTCCAAGAAATGATGAAACAAACCTTTGTCATTTCCCTGCTGAATTCTTGCATTGTGGCAGCCATTTCTGGAGCTTTCATAAGGTTATTGACAAGTTTCATGACTTCAGCACTTTTAGATAAATGACCCACAGTACGGGCAATTGCTGAGAATCAAACCCAACATGTGAATCCTCAAGAAATGGTCTCAATGAAACGGAACAATATTAAAGTTTTTTTTTTTTTTTAAATAATTTATTTCAGATAGTTCAAGCCATTAATTTGAAAGTAAAATGCAAGCAACCAAGAATATAGCAGCATGATCACAGAAGTAGTGTGACAAAAACTGACCAATATGGATATATGACTAAAGACTCTCTTGCCACATCAAATCTGTAATGCAAAATAAGCTTCCAAGGAAATTTGGCAAAGTCCAACAATAAAACAAGGGTTTACCTATTTTTCCTTCCCATAAAAATGTTGAAGTTTGAAACTTATTTCATACCTTTTCCCATATCTTTGGAAAGAGCATTCTCATAAAAGGACTTTCAGGTGAAAAAATTCTTAAAACTAAGTAATTTAAATGCATGCCAAGTAAAAAATCCTACCAACACTTTCTCCAAGGTGCATTGATATTGAATTCAGTTGGGCCTTATTTTCATAAAGACGGTTCACAGCTTTTCTCGACATCACAATCTCCTTTGCAAGTGCCTGAAACATAATAGATGGAAAGGGAGACTCACGAGCATGAAAATATGATACAGCAAGCCATACAAAAGACATGAAATTGGCATCTTTCATGGCTCAACCAGGATTCACCCAAAGGCAGGCACATAAGCTACTACTGAGGTTTTTGTTTTTTTCGGGTTCAACATACTTGCAGGATAAGTCTGAGTACATTACTAGTTTCAACTTTCAACCTAAACTTGATTTGATTTCAACATTATCCACATGCCTTTCTAGCTCTAAGCTCCACTTCAAAGTTAAAAAAAGTCTTGCCAGTTCAGTTATTATGATACATAGAAGAATTTGAAGCATAACTACCAAAAGAGACATCTAAAATCCCCTAGAGCAGGATCATTAATCCATGCACATGATCAAGCACATAAAGCAACTAGCAGTTTTAGTTTCGGTACCTCACAGAGAAGCTGGGATTCTAGAACAAATGCTGATCAACAAAATCAAGCTATCCAAGTCCATCATGCATGAATGTCCTAAAAATGCTCAATGATTTTCCAAGTTCACAATCACGAGATTACAGATCTTTCATTTTATCTTATTCAGCACCAATTTCATAAAAAATTGAGTAAAATCAACTTTGAAGTTTGATAATTTACCTTAGCTGAGCCCATGTCATTTCTCTTGGCAGCCTCCTTAATTGCCTTATGTACACTTTTCTCCTCTCTCTGCACATCTAAAACCATAACAAAACCCCAAGTTTTTTAGCCCAAAGTCGCCATCACCATACAAAATGCAACAAACCCAGCAATCCAAGCTTCAGGATTCAGAAAACCCAAAACCCACAATTCCCATCAACCAAGATGAAATCTTTCTCCTTTTAAATCTAAAAACACAATAAACCCACGATTTTTTTCAGCCCAGATTCACTACAAACACACTAAACAAACCAAACCATCAATCCAAACTCAGAATTGTAAAAAACCCATAATAGAAAAAAAAGTGAAAAGTTGGAAACTTGCCTCTGATTTGCCGCTCAATGTTACGGCACTCTTGACGTAGCTTTCTCTGCCAATCCCTCAATTGCTGTTGTGGGTTTGATCTCGGTTTTAACATGCTCTTGAATTTATCCATCCCTCTCTCTCAAGCTCTCAACCTTAACAGGAGAACAATCAGTCTCCGTCTATGAATAATAGCTTAGGATCGAAGCTGAATTTTCTTTTTGGTGTTTGTTCTCCGGGAATGTTTTTCTTTTCTGTTTCCTTTTGTTTCCGGTTCAGTCAGCGTGTAAGGTGTTTTAACATTAATCGTGGTGTCGTTAGAGAGCTGGAAAACGACACGTCGTACCATAAACCGCGTTGCCTTTTTTGGAAGAGAGCTTCCCTGTCTCTTTCTTCTTAAAGATGAATTTTCTTCATTTTCTTAACAAGGAAGTGAATGGGAAAATTTCTTTTATATATATTTTTATTTTTATTTTTCAGAGCCTTCAATAAATAAAAATTAAATATTTTATTAATTCAGTCTAGACAAATCATTTTCTTTATAAATTAGTATATCCACTAAGATTTCTTTCTCCAAACTTTCTCATTCTCTGGATTCAAACATGAGGTAAATAATAGAATAGGTTGGTACCTTCTCGTCTTACTGTAGAAAATTTGAATTTCTTTGAGAATCATATATATATTTTGTTTTCTACTTAATGAATTAAAAAACCATCCAAATTTGAAATATTTTTTAAATCAGTTGACAGTATTAAATAATTTTATCAATTAATTTTATAGATAACATTAGTTATTATTTTGAAATAATAAAAATAAAAATAATAGAAAAAGAAACTTATTTAGTTAAAAAGATAGAAATACAAATCAAAACAAAACAAAACTTGTCTTGATTTTTTTGTACTCGTTTTTTTTCTATCTCGGTCAGTAACGAAATAAACACTTTACATTGTTGTGAACTAGTGTTACATTAAATATAACAAACAAAACCACAGCTATTATATTAACAAGAAAGAATCAGAAGCAATTTTACATAGCATCACAAGAAAATTGGATAGAAATGCCAGACTTCCAAAGATGCGCATCATTCTGTATCTGATGCTAATGCTACCAAGAATTTCATAGTGAATAAATACACAAGTTGTTTGTTACAAATGAAAGTAAAATTACATATGGGATCTGTAATCCCCGTGAGGATAAGCTGGAAAAAAAAACCCTAACTAGTCCAATAGGAATTAATTTCAGGTACATTGAAGCCTTTCCATATCATATTCTACATGGAAGAATCAATTACAAGAAATCAGGCTGCATTTTCAGGCTGTCAGAAATTCCTGTATGCTTTACCTTCTATTAGTCTCCATTGCGCTAGAATTAAAACATTGTCATTGATTATTTAATCAAAGAGGCCTTCATCATGCCAAATATCAACTAAAAAATCTACCATCTCCTGCAAAATTCAACAATCAGTTGAACCGAGATCAACGACTGCACAGGAAATTAAGAAGAAAACTAGAAGTGGAACGTTCTGAAAGATCAGGAAGAGTCACCAGTCCAAAATCTTTAACCGTGACCTTTCAAGCGCATGCTCATGCACACTACCACTAAAGAAGATTCAAAACCAATAAACCATAAAATTCACTTAATGTGAGAATGGTTGTCAGAAGAGAGCTTACAGATAAAGGAATTGGCTCAGAGAAGGGCTCCTGAGTAGAAAGCAAATCTTCATAGGTTGTTGACCAGCTGAAAGAAAAGTTCTCCTGTTATGTTTCATCTATCAACACGATTGGCTCCAAGGATGCATGCTTGAATCTTAATAGCACCATGTCATGCAAAAATGCTCAAAAGAATGTATTTTCTTAAACTCTCGTCTAGGCTCCCTCTTCGGTGGGACCATAACAAGGTCAAAACTCAAGACCACTAATACGAGTAATTACAAATGAAGATTAATAACCAATATAATCATGTCAATTGTCATGAACCATCATAATACATGAACAAACTAGGAAGACGTTACCACAGCATGTATGGGCAAAAATAATGACAGAAACAGTGATATGCTGTCATGAACCACGTAATACACAAACTAAATAGGAAGCGCGAACATTCTCTTGGAGGTGACAATGGTGTATTTCTGTCAGTCCTACTTATGAAGCCACTTAAAAAAAAAATTCTGTCAGTCCTAAATTTCTGTCAATGGTGTATTTCTGTCAGTCCTACTTAGGAAGCACGAATATTCTCTTGGAGGTGTGAATGGTGTATTTCTGATTTCTTTACGCATAGGTTTTGGAAGGACAAGAATAGCCCCTGGTCCCTACTTAATTACATGTTGACATATGCATTTATTCTTGGCTGAATGCAGCAGGCAGTGAAATGCAGTTCAACAATTCATTTCACTCTCCAAAACTTTCAGTGTCTGCCATCAGGAAGTGCAATAACGTTCTTATTTTTTCCTCATTAATTGCTGAGGCAAGATTTACTATATGCACCCTGAAAACACGAAATACAAATTATTCAGAGTAGGGAGGTTCCAGGCTTATAGATGGTACAAATCATTGACCACAGAAATAGAGCTCATAGCACTCAAGAAGCTTTACAGACAATTACCTTATAATTGGGTCCTTGGTCGTTCTTTGTGGCTGACGAGATTGATTTCCTGTCCACTTTCTTCTGCTCTCGTGCCAAGCAATTGCAGCTAAAAAGTGCATTTGGACACGTTATACTCATGGAAAAGAAAATTACGCATTCAAAGAAACCGAAAAGAATGATTATGAATAGACAAAGCCTCGCTACTGGGATTTGCACAAGGAAAGAAAGATGCATAACAATCACAAAAGCAAAACCAAAGAAGTATTTACTATTTGAAACTCCGACTTCAATGGATGACTTAGAAACCCGTGTGAAGCAACAGTTAAAAAGAGTCAAAAGTTTCCAGGCGTTATTTTGTACAGAACATTATCAATGACGTTTATTCAGATTATTCCAGTGATATCAATGGTAGAATAATACACTTCTTTTGTCCTCTTCTCCTTATAAAGCATGAAACTTCAATTGGCATTAGGTGTATCTTTTATATAGCAAAAGAAATCTCCAAGAACACGTCTAATTAAAAAATTAAGACCCTAAAAACCAGCAGATGTAAGACTAGAAAAATCGCTGTAATGCACAATCACCAAGTGAGTTGCTTTAAAGAAATCCCAAAAGGAAGGACAGATTTAGAGAAATTGCTGGCATTCGTGACCAAGGCAAGAGACTCACCATGATTAACAAATACAGATGTACTCTTCTCTTTTTCTGTGTTCATATGTTCTCCATTAGTGGATGTGGAATGCTCTGATGATCGCTTCTCATTGGAGTGGGAGCTTACAGAATCTACCTCCATTTGCTCTAAACTGAATACTCATTCCCTTTGGCAGTAACACATTAACTGCTGGCTAGCAGTCCTTTTTAACAAGTTCCTTCAGGGATTTATCAAAAGATATAGCTATTTGGAATGAAGCAAGGCTTCTACGAATCTACAACAACTTCTTGGCATAAAATAGTTCTTCTGTGTGATTGGCAAATCAAAAGGAAAGGTGAGAATTAAGGAAATATGAGTCAGAATGTCACTTGAATACAATAGTGACACACTTTGAAAAAAAGATCCACATTCTTCTCGTTGGACCAAATATAAAACCATAGCCAACTTCAACATTAATCATATTTACCTTGCTTCTGAAAATCTATGTAAAATCTTCGGTAAATTAATCACCAAAACTTTCAGAGTCCATTTATGTTAATGACAACAGAAGTTCCATCCTAGAAAAGCAGATGCCTTGGTCCTATCAGTATTAATGCCCATCCTTAATCTTTCTTTCTAACACAAGCTTCCTTTCAGACACATAACATGTAAAGTAATAAATAAACCAAAGGCATAAGATCTATAAAACAAGAAAAATAAGTCTCCAGTAATCATTTTTTTGTCAGACGTCGTTAGAGCACTAGTGCAGTGATCAACAAAAAAAAATGTTTTTTTCATCTAAATTTACGACAAAATTTTATTCTCTACAGTCAATAAAGTCAACACAAACTCAGATCTGTTGCAAAGTATGAACTTTTCCAAAAACAAACCCACAGAACAGAACCATCAAAGACATGCATTTACTTCTTCACATCCCCACCAAGTCACCAAGAAAATCCAAAAAAAAGACCACACTTCCTCTTGCACAATTCACCAGGTTGTGATCCAAATTCTCTGGAAAAAAAAAAATCCCACCATGCTACTATGCAATTCCTCATTCTACAAGTCCAATAAAAAAAAAATTCACACAAGAGCAGATTTCAAGAACTGGGTCGTTAAATCAACTAAATTTCACATTCTTAAGCCGGCCTTCTTTTGCTCATCATATCAGCCACAGTTTATCTACTTTTACACTGCCCTTCCTGTTTTCTTGTTGGTATATGCAAACAAAACATGCTCAAAATGTGAAACAAACCAAACAGATTATAAGAACAGAGACACAGAAGTTGCAAAAGCAAATCCCACGAGCTCAAAATCATTTTCGGAACTCGGAAACATTTTCTAAACTTAAGATAGCATGCATTTAGCCAGTCTTTTTTTTTTAATATAGTATAAAAGGTAATCTTGAGCAGAAATAAATAAAAATCCCCAAAAAGAATTACACCGGGAAAGAGAGAAAAGGCTGGGCAATACCTTGTTGCAGATTATTTATCAACGCATTGGGTATTTTAAAGATGAATCTAAAGTGTTTCTTTTAGAGGGAGGAGGAGGAGGAGGAGGAGGGAGGGGAGGGGGGAGAGGGGGGAGGAAATTAGGAGAACGTCGGTTTCGATAATTATTGACTTTGGTATTGTAATGATAATATAATAATCTTTCTATTAAAAAGGAAAATCCATTTTCCTAAAAATGATCAATCTCGATCAACTTTGACTATATCCTTAAATCTAATAAAGTAAATTATCTATAATCCGATTCGAAGTTTTTTTTTTTTTTTTTGCTTTTCTCGATGTATCTGAATCTGACCTTAAATTTTAACTTTAATGGCTAGGTAAACATGTCCCTGGCTAACCCTTTTATTCTTTTCTTGCTTTGTGAGCTTCGTCCTCTAGGTTTTTATTAGTCAGCCATTCGCTACGATTAAATATTTTTATTTTGTATATATATAGATTTTTTAAAAACATTTATGTAATTTAAAATATTTAAATTTAAATAAAAACATTTATGATCCATCTAATCAAATAAATCAAGAATTATATAAATAAATAATTATTGACAATAACTAAAAATAAAACTTGAAAAATCAATAAACATATATAAATCAAGATATTTAATCTCAAAAAATAAAAAAATTACGTAATTATATTTGCTGAATTTATTTATTAAAATAATTTTTTTATTCAAGTAAATAATAATAGAAATAGAAACACAAATTATATTGATCAAGTAAAATAAAAGAAAAAAAAATTAACATCATGCAAAACTGCGTATATTAGAAATATTATATAAAATATTTTTTTATTTTAAAAAATAAAATTCATTCATACAAAAGATAAATATATATATATAGATAGATAAATCAGTTTTAAATTTAAATGCATAACTAAAAAAATAACCATAAGTTAAAAGTGGCTCTCAAATTAAAATTAAAGAGAAAATGAGAATTAATTTTAAATATAAATTAAATAAAAAACCATGAAAAACATTAATTTAAAAAAAATAAAAAAGGAGCAAATATCATATGATGTTGGGCCTTTATTTTTTTTATTTGCAATTGGGCAAATAAATTGCCCCATATTTTCTTTTAAAAAAATTCATATTGCATGTCATTTGTTTTGTCCAAATTCTAGCTATTATAGCAACTAAAAAATCAAGTTTTAAATTTGTTTTAACCTAAACACCTGTTTTCATCTCATATTTGATCCAAAACACATATAAAACACTATAAGAATTATGATAAATCTATTTCTAGTATCGAAAAACCCAAAAAACCACCTTAAAAATCAAAATCAAGCCAAAATAAAAAATCAACCCAAGTTCAAATGTGTTTTTTCATGAACTTTAAAGGTAAAAAAACTTGACATGAACTCCCTTTATCAAATGGAACAATTTGAAAAAAATATTGCTTATTTTAGTGGCTTAAATCAGTGTTAACGATACCTTTCTCTTTTTAACACTCAAATTCAATAAAATCTCTTTCTCAACTAGGAACTAAAAAATAACATAAATATTTTTTTATACGAATATTAAATTGAAAAAAATATTAATATACTGAAATTATATAATTTATATGATTTTAAAAATTCAAGGACTAGAGTGCATCATTTAATAAAACCTATGTTATGCCACCCATTTTATTTTGGTTCGTTTTGTTTCAATTTCGTCTCATAAGAAATTAAAAGTAATTGATTTTTAATTAGAATTAAATTTCTCATTTTTTTAAGAATTAAATTTAAAATTTTTTAAAAATTACATAATCCGTCTACTATAATATAAAAATAATATATAAAAGGATAGACAATAGATTCCTGCGCAACCAAAAACTCGTGCTTTTAAGACTTATACATAATTTTCATTTTCAATTTCTGATTTCTCTTTCCAGCTGACGTGGATTTGATATGGGGAAATTTGGAGTGGATAAGCTAAGATGTCTCTATACCATGATGAGTGATATACCCTTCACCTACTGTTAAATCTCATGGTTGGTGGATAATCTATGGGTGTCTTTGTCATTTCAAAGCAGCAACAATCCAAAACAAATATCTACGTACCACACTGCATGAGAAATTAGATCTCAGAACCTGGTGTTATGCTGCGTCTACACGCGAAAGATTAAAGTATATCTTTCCTCTTGACATCCGTGCTTTCTTTTCGATTGTAGACTACCCATGTAATTTATTAGTATCTTAAACGACATGCAAGCCCATGAAGTTTATTTATTTCTAGTCATCTCGGCTAATTGGTCGAAGTATGTATAAATTGCCTGAATATCTATAATTATTATAAAAAATAAATTCATGTACTACTCCCAAGCGACGCCGTGGTTAATAGGTTGGTCAATTCCTTAATGCTCCACGTTCATGCATAGTCCACCAAAAGTCAAAACTCCTCCAACAACGCAAAATACACCATCCATAAAGATTACCCAATAAAATCCCCTTGACTCGCATGGAAATAAAAGCAGCAATTATGACAAGCATGTCATAATTTATGCACAAAGTGATGGATGAACGGAACATTAGATTATATATTTTATATGGTTAGATAATATACAAACCGACCTTAGCTCAGTTGGTAGAGCGGAGGACTGTAGTAGTAGCTGTTATCCTTAGGTCGCTGGTTCGAATCCGGCAGGTCGGATATTTCTTTTGTTTTCCTTGCCTTTTCCCTTTTTTTGGTTCTCTTAGAAAATTCCTTACACTTCATACAAGACAAAAAACAATAACGTAGATTGAATGATAGGCAGGACCACAACCTTGATCTCCAAATTTTTTATGCAACTAAAAACCGCCGCAGGACAAAAAATCCGCCCTGCTACCGTCCCTGTCCTGGCATTCTAAATATTCCTGTACCTTCGTCAGAAGCGTGCTTCACATCAAGGGTCGGTTGATAAAACGGTTCAAGGTTCCGGTTTAAACTTGCACATGCAAACAGAACGAAGCAACTCTCCCTCCTGACTGTAATAAGAAATCCGGACAAAAAAGAAGGAAAACTGGAAAGAACAAAGAACACCATTTTTTGCCAGATAACTTATTTGATGGATGGAAGGTTTAATCACTTTCCATCAAATAAACTACAACGATCGAGAGAAACAAATACGACAGCGTGGAATTAGTTCTTCGCTAAATTCTGGACGTCTACATATGAAAGTTATTTCTCAGAACTCACTACTGAACTGATGGGAATGGACAAAAGAATATTAGACAGGCAATGATGCATCACTGCACATCACATTTTCAAAAGAGAATCTTCTTTGATCTGACGCTGATGAGTAAGTGTGAACATATAGTAATTTCTGTATAAAGGTAGATGACAGCTGGTGATTGTAACTACCTCAGATTATTCCCTCAATGGGTTATCATTGTGTATGATGTAAAAAAAATCATGAATGTACAGTGTCCATTATGAAACCTCCAGAACAGAATCATCTTCTCCGCTGCCACCAGTCTGGGACTTTCAATCTGTGATTTCTATGGACAGCAAGTTGGGCTCCTGGAAGCTTGTGCTTAACCTGCCTCCATAGCATGTTGACCGCATCTTCCTTCATTGGGGGGTATTGGAATTCAAAGTGATTAGAGATCTTCTTGAGCTGCCTCCACATTTTAATCCACCTGTCCTTTGGAAATTTCCGGAGCTGATTAACCAAGTAATCTGGCTGAATAGCCTCGTTTATAGAGAAGAAAATTGAGAATTGGCTGTAGTCAATTTCATCTTCATAAGGGAGCTCAATTAGATCGCTCACAATGACCGGAACACAGTGGCTAACAATAGCATCAAAAAGCCGGCAAGAGGAAGGAGTGTCTCCTGCAGGATGCAGGCAGAACTTCGATGACCGCATCCCTTGAGTTGACTGGTATTCAGGAAAGAAAAGAAAAGAGATGAGACATAAAAATTACGTAAATTTATTTGGATAACACTTTAACTGACTTAGGGTTATCCTCTTTGGAAAACCCGGCACACTGATGGCATTCTCTCTCTACATGAGATCATAAAGAAGATCTTGCATTTTCAATGCCCAGTATGCATGGGAAGATTCCGTTCATTAAATGGCAGGGAGTATTAAACATAATAAAACATGGCATGACATTCAATTTAAAGAGTGGATTGACTTTGATGATAATTAGTTGCAAATGCACATCATATCGTAATGTCAAATGCACCATATTTTAATGGGATAGGAAAAGGTACTTGTCAGATCCTAATGTTAAGGTCATTTAATAAAAAATTGGAAGAAACCCAGCATGCAATGACAATGTCAATTTTGGCAACCTCCATCACTCATACTCACCGCTTGTATTGCTTCAGCTGTAGGCGAGCTTCGTTCATACCGAACATCATCATAACCAGCCAATATCTTTTCAAGTTTGGCACGAACTTTTCCTTTCTGCAACACAATAGGTCCATTAAAAATCACCTTGACATCAAACCTGATGTTCTAAATGAGATTGACATCACCAAGAGCAGTACACATACATCTTTCCTGACTGTATTCCCCCTGAAGAAAAGAAGTGTCTTTCGAGACTCAAATGGGTCCAATAGGTCATCATCTTTAAAGGAATCCACATTGTGTACATACGGTGACACAACATCTTTACTTAGAGTTGACATGGATTTAGGGTAGCGGCCAAAATCTGCAACAATAAGAATGGACGCATTCACCAGTTGTCGGAGAAATCTAAAGGCATTTGGATGTGTCATTGGAATCACATGGTCTCTGCCTCCAGACCTCTGCCAGTACTTCGACCTTTGCAAAAAGTCTATTAAATCAACCTTAAACCAGAAGAATCATAAAGTCAACCTTAAGCAACTATATCTCAAGCAAAAATATATTGGAACTCAGTAAACAGATAGCGATATTGCGTAATGGCAGGATACAACAAGTTAGATACTCTGAAACTGAACTTAACTCCAAAAGATTCTCTACTTCTAGAATCTAGTGTGAATTGACTGGAGAACATCTGATTATCAGTCCAGTACCAGCTTATTAAGATCTACAACTAGTGAGGTGTTCATAACTGCTTCCCTATATCAGCATCAGCAAGAAAACTCAATCCCCTAACACATAAAACTCCTTGATTCAACGAATTATTCAGTTATACCCTCCATTTCTATATCACCCTCATTAAACTCCAGTCACTAAAGAAGCTAAACAAAGTCAACTCTATTAAACAAAAACAAACCGCAATATTAGTGCATTGAGCTGATTTCATATCCGATCGAAACAAAACCGCCTTGGAAAAAAAACATCCTCCAATCATGAATCAATATATTACTCTCTGCAAATTCTTTTTTCTTTTTGGAATCAAAATTCTAAGCCAATTACCCTTTGTCCTAAAAAGGCTAAAAAACAGAATGCCATAGTTTATTAAGCTAGAAATCTCACCTTTTCAACTGCAAACAATTCTAAACCCGAAATTTTTTAAAACCCATCAAAATTCAGTCCTTAAGAAAAATCAAAATTCTCCAAATTAAACACAGAAAGCTCAAACCTTGAGCTAAAAAATGAATCCAAAATCACCTGCAATTGCCGATCCTTTTCTGTTTCAGGATCAGTCATGTTACGTCCATGAGTATTAAAACTCAACGAACTAAAAAACGGCACAAAATACGCTTCCGCAATCTCAGGATCCAAAACCCTAACAGCCTCCCTCTCCTCTCCCTCTCCACCACTTCCCAAAAGCGAAGCCATTAACCAATACTCCACACTGTGTTGCTTCCTCACCCCCACATTCACCGGCCACCGCGGCAACTCCTCCACTGTCCTCACCGGCGTGTCATCTCCACCCCCCTTCTTCCACTGCATCATTCCGATGTTGAATCGACGTGGAAGATCATACATGTACACTTTGAGAGGAACAGAAGGAGAGGATTGCGTGTGGGTGGGCGTACAGGGTAAGTTGTGGGCTCCATCTGGTGATGCAAAAAAGTATGATCTGATATCAACAGTGCCGATGAAGAGGGAGAAAGAGATTAAGAGAAGGATTATGAATGCTAGTGAGACAATTGCCTTTCCATACATTTTGGAAGATTAAGAAAGAAAAAATACTAATTTCTAACAAAGAGAAAGTTCATAGCAGAAGAAGCTGTGTGGATCTGAGTGGAGAGGGAATTGGAATTTATGAGCGGGAGTGTTTGAGAGGAAAAGAGAGGAGTTTTGGGATTTTGTCTGGGATTGGGAGAGAGGGAATTTTGATCCAGAAAGAAGGCAATCAATCTGCTTTTAGTATTTTCATACGGTCCCTAGAGTTTGTACACTTTGTCATATGAAAAATTTAACTTTACAATCTATCAAATGAGTCCCTATTTGAATAAGAGATCTTCTGTCCGATTAGTTCGATCGTCCGATGTGATATTCGCATGGATGTTTTAGTTTTCGTTATTTGAGTGAAGGGTAAAGTGTTAGTTAAATAAGTATATTTATTTAAGTAATTTTAAATATTAAGATTAGAACAGGGAGAAACCTATAAAAAATTTGCTCAAAATCGCAACGCTGAGATTCTCTATTGATGCTTAAATTGATTAAAATCATTCTACTCACGCCTACAAAAAAAAAAATCGAAAAAGGCTTAGAGTTGTTTTTTAAAATAATTTTTGTTTAATAATATTTTAAAATAAAGTTTTTATTTTTAAAAAAATATTTTTAATATTATTATTTCAAAACACAATTCGAAAATATTAAAAAAATTAATTAAAAATAACAAAATTTTAAGTTTTTTAAAAACTCCTTCAAAATACAAAAACAAATATTTTCAGTAAATCACCAATAGGGCATTCAACGATATTTTCATTAGTAGCCGCATCAGCCGGCAAGATTTTTACTGCAGTGACCTTTTGTTTTCCCAGAACAAAAAAAAAAACGAAGATTTTAAATAAAACATTAATGATTAAACTATTCCAATGCGATAAGATGCATCTTTCAAAAATGAATGCTACCTATTTGTAGGGATATGACGTCTGCTTGGACATCCTTGGATCCACTCCTCTGGCGTCAGGTGACTCGTGAGGAAAATGGCCAACCTGAGACCTCAAGAGTTTTCCAAAAAGCTCTACCTGATTATTGGAGAAAGTTAAGTCTTTTCTAGTTGGAAAAATAACATGCTGATTAATTATTCGATCAAAGTTTGACTATTAATTATTTTCTTAATCCAAGTTTTTATTTTCATATGCATTTTTGTTTTGTTTGTTGTGGATACTGTAAACTTTGACTAAAAATAAAGGATATTTCAAGGGGAAAAAATAGTAAATTGCCAAGGAAAACCAATAAAATAACCAGATTAGAAAGAAAAATACACTAAAAGTATTCATTTAATATTGATTTTTACAAATAAATGGGATTCAAGAAGTATTTTACATTAAATTCACAGCAAACTCACTGAATTGACGAAGCATTAACTAGGATGGATGAGGTGATGAACTCGAAACGGGTACTCCTCTGCATCACAAGTCCACCATCGATCCTCCGTAGTCTAGAATACATATAGTTTCTTATACACAAACATTACATCAATCCTTCTCATTGATATATATATATATATATATAAACTCTGTGAAAAGAAATTACCAACAATGAATATTTTTTCCGATCACATTCATACAAGGGAAGAGGGAAAAAATGTAGTCTATGAATGCTTAATTTTACAAAAATTTCCCCCAAATTAATCATTTGAAAAAAAATCTAATTTATTGAAAAAAGTAAGGAAGTTTTAGGAAAAGTTGGATTCATATTATTTATTAATGTCATGATGTAGACCTTGTTTATTTTGTATTTTAAAAATATTTTTGAAAAAATTTAAATTTAAATTTTGTTTCAAATTAATATATATTTTTAATGTTTTTATATTATTTTGATGTGGTAATGTTAAAAATAATTTTTTAAAAAAATTATTTTAATATATTTTTAAATAAAAATAATAGTTTGATCATAACTTTATTGCAATTATTTGCCCAACAAGTACGGTTTTTTGCGCATTGATGATCGCAAGATAATATATATATATGTAGAGAGTGGTAATGGTAAGCAAACCAATTAAGATCGATTCACGGTCTGGACTACTATATTCGGGTTCCGAGTTGCTTAAGCAAGAAATTCAGGATCTTGTTCGAGTATAGCCATTATCTTTTCAGCTAAGGTAACCGATGCTTCAAATCATCCTTTGCTCCATTTTGTTTCAATCAATGAAGCAAAATTCATATATGCTGGACCAACTTTCCCACAAATAACAAACCAAACAGATTCCCTATTTCCAAAATTCACATCGTCGAGGCCAAGATTAGACCAACTCGTGATTAGAAACCCATCGGGTTTTTCATTCGCAAGAAAACTACCTTGCTGCTTTAGACCATCAGAAATGGTTTTAAATCCCTCATCGCCTTGTAGACTTTCAGGAAATCCTGATGGTCCATTTTGGCGACAGATTCGCTTATTATGTTGGCCAACTCATGCAGCTCCAGGTCTCCCTCCGGTTTAGATACTGCCCCAACAGTCCGAAACAGGTTTCCAATGGCGCCATCAAATAAGAGTGGCTCGATCTGTTCGCGCTCGCAAGTTCACCACATATCTTAAAATTAAGGATGATCAAACTCGGTTTGGTTCTGTTTTTTAAGGAAAAAACCGGTTCAAACGATCAACGAACATATTGGTTTTTACCCAACCAGAAAATGGGTAGAGAACATGCAGTACTGTATCAGAGAGTGACCTTTTGAGGTGTTTCAGGAACTGGGTGTCATCCATATTTGCTTCATTACTCCTGGGGTAGAAAAGCATCATGGGAGCATAAGATGTGGGAGTGAGCTGGTCGAGGAGGCACAGTTTGTAGGGCTGTAGATTGTGAATTGTTGGTGAAGATGGCTTGATGATTTCCCTTGAAATGACGTGAACACAAATGCCTTAATAACCTCGAATTGTTTCTCTCTTCTTTTCTAGTTAATGGTTTTTGTGATTTTGTCTCCCCTCTTGACATGTTTTTATAATTGAAGAAGGATCGCCATCTTCAAGTGGTTTGATACCAGATTTTAATAATTTACAGTTGAGATGTCATATGGTTTGGTACCGCGGATCATTTATTAAAATTTAATTTTTTTATTTAAAATTAATTAAGACAACCATCAACTAGTGACTCTTGGTTGCGGAAACAGGGAAGGGGCCGTCCGTCATAGAAATGGGCCTAAGGTTTAGCTTTAGGCCCATGATATTTTTGTATATCTTTCCAGTACAAGCACGTGGTGATATCATTGCATAATTACTCATTTAACATATTTTTTCGTGCTCTCATCATGGCAGCAAAAAACTAATAGAAAAAAAAAAAAAGCAGCAGAATATTAGGTGAGCTAAATTATGGAAAATAATTTAATACTAACTTGGGAAATTTTCTGCTTCTCTTTTTTTTAATGAACGCAGTAAATGATCTGTTTAAAGATTTTTTTTTTTACATAAAAAGGCCGGTAATTTCATTCTATAAAAACATATTAAATAATTAATCATCAAAAAAATTTTAGACCTTGTTTATTTTTATATTTTTAAAAAATTAAATTTTATTTTATTGTTTTAAATTAATATTTTTTAGGTGTTTTATATTATTTTAATGTGCTGATATTAAAAATAATTTTTAAAAAATAAATAAAATATTATTTTAATATATTTTTAAATAAAAAATACTTTTAAAATTAACCACAAGTATATTCTCAACCATGCTTTAAATCAACCATATACAGGGAAGCAAAGGCCCATGATGTTATGTAAGTCATTCCACTACATGCAAGTCTTGCTATAATTGCAAAGGCCTATGATGTTAAGTATGTCATTCTCATTCTGATACATACACATGGTATTATTATTAAATATTTTTTTTAATTAATATAGATGTTCGAATCAAGTTACATGTATTTCGATTAATTACATAGGTCCTGAATTTAATAACTATGTAAGTTTCTAGTGGTTATTATATTAGAAATTACAAGACTCAAATCTAAAATCACAGGAAAAAACAAATATCTTGGTCTTAAACTTTTATTATTGGTCATTTAAAAAATTATTGAATAAATTTTTGGGTGCTCCTATCATGGCAGGAAAAACTTATGGCCAAGAAAAAACATGTTTTTTCATATTAATTTTGAACTTTTATATATCTAATTAAGCTGTGAAAATATAGAAGGCTTAGGTTTTTAATTGTTTTTGAATTATATATATATATATATATTGTATTTTTTAAAACTTAATTTTTAATATCAACACATCAAAATAATTTAAAAACATAAAAAATATTAATTTAAAATAAAAAATAATTTAATTTTTTTAAAAAATATTTTTAAAATACAAAAATAAATAGGCCTATCACTGGATAAGCAATATTACCTCTACTTTGTTATTATTTTGTCTTTATTATAAATTATATTACATGATTTCATAATTTTATTGAAGAGTTGTTTAATTGAAAAATAATAAAAAAAGTAAACAACACACCATTCAACTCACTTATTTACATATATAAAGATTTAAACGATTGCTGTTTTGACTGGTAATTAATTGATACACTATTACAGACAGTTTCTTTATTCTCGAAATTTATGAGACCTAGAGAATTCTCAACGTCCCTGAGAAAGCAACGACCTGCAACCGCAATCTCACCATCACCAGACCCCCCTCTCCGTGGAATATAATATTGATGGTTTATTTTTGTAATTTAAAAATGTTTTTGAAACAAAATAATTTTTAATTTTTAATTTAAATTTTTATATTTTCTAATATTTTGATATACAGGTATTAAAATAACTTTTTTAAAATAAAAAAATATTATCTTTAATATATTTTTTTCAGGTAGGAAAATTACGTCACTGGTTCCTTGTTTTCATCATGACTTCTGACAACCGTAGCCCTGGCACAAATGCATCGCTGCCATATTCGCCAGCTATCAGTCTAGGGTGATAGGCAGGACAGGCTCTCATTATTTAAGTTTCATAAAATCTTGTCTGCTATTTTGGTGTTCCATTTTAAACGTGTTTTTATAAGGAAATTGATTTGTTTTTTAAAAAATTAACCTTTCCAAATTATTTTAATATAATGATGTCACAAATAATTGTTAAAGAATAATAAAAATATTATTTTAATTTATTTTTAAATAAAAAATATTTTTTTAAAAAATCATATTCATGCTCAGAAACCACCTCCCAAATAAGTTCATTGCTAGTTAATATTATTTCTGGAGATAGCGACGAGTCTTGCTCTAATTAAGCAAAATATGAACACCTTCTCACTTTTACAATCTCCTCCATAGTTTTCATTTTTTTCCAACCACGAACTCTTTTACAATCCTGAGGATTTGATCCTTGCTCATTTGGTATGATAACTCTACAAGTAGGTGCACCAGATGCTTTGATATAGAAATTATTAAATAATTAATTAGCTTATAATTCCATTAAATTAATAATGTACGACAATGTTTATTAGTTGAAGGATCATTCACATCTAGAAGTAGGTGGTGCCACTAACTTAAAGTAGTTGTATCTAATGTTTTAAGGTTAATTTCTCTCTGAACAAACGTACTTGTAACTGGCTCGAGTACCGTTGGATCTGAAATATGGGAGATTTCTTAAACTAGCTAGCTAGGCAGTGCTTGAATGATTTCCTTTTCATACAAATGACACAAATATTTTAAATTAAAACGGTAGACAACTTAATAATTAAGCTTACTTAAAAGACTTACATAACATTAGATCTAGTCTGCCAGTTCAAATAGCTGGGGAAAGAGACATTGTCTCTTACAAATTACCAGAAAGGGATGAGGGATCGGAAACCAGCAGCATGCATGGATATATAGTCGATTAATCTAGCTTATTCTAGAGAGTCGTTAATTTGTGCAACTCCAAGCTAGCAAACTAAACAAGATAATTATTTTACGTACCCCAGGACCTGCAATGGTAGGATTTGAAAGGAAAAACATCAGAGGCTTGAAAACTTAGGATTTGGAGAAGCAAATGCCAAAAATTCAGGATCACGTTCCAGTATAGCCATTCGTTCCTCGTCTAACGTGATCCATGCCTCAATCCCGTTACCATCTTTGGTTTCGACAAGTACAGTGAGATTTCTGAATGCAGGGCCAACTTTGCCCATGAGACCAACCCAGAAGGGCTCTCCCCATCCAAAGTTTGCCTTGGTTAAACCAAGATAACACCAACAAGTAAAAGCAAATATATCTGGCTTTTCAAGAGAGAATAACCCTTCTAGCTGGCTGCAGTAATCAGACATGGTTTCAAACCCTTCTTCACCTTGCATAGTTCGTGTATAATCACTATCATACAGTGCAATAGCTTCATTCAACTGGTTTACCAATTCATGCAGTTCTGTGTTTGTGTCCGTGGGGTTTGCAACAGCAGTTGCCCACCAGAAGATATCCCCAATAGAAGCTTCGGGCATGGGTGGCTTCGTACGCGACCGGAGATCCACTGCTTCGACCAAAATGGATGGCTTTGGTGAATCTGATATTGCCTTTGAAGCAGCCATACAGCATTTCCAAATGAAACATGACAACGTCCCGGTTCTCGATGGCTTAGTGTCCGGCTTGCCAGCTTTGGCCTTAGCCCTTAACATTGCTATCGCTTTGGTATTAAAGACAAACCTTCTTGTAATGTAATTTGCTTCCGTGAACCACAAGGTTTCCATTAGTGATATATGGTTCTGTGGAGGTGGATTTCTTGGTGGAAAAAAGAGTGACGCCTTACTGAAATCAGGCTGTATAGCCTCAGTATGTTCTCCTCGAGATTTAGATGCCCAAGTTGAAAGGAAAGCCTTGGCTGTTCCTCCATCAACGAGCTTATGTGAAGCAGACCAGCCAAGTGATATTCCTCCACAGGAAAATATGCTCACTTGAAAAGCTGATATAGGTGCACTCATGTTTTCCTTCGTAAAGGGCTGGCATGGAAGGAAATGGTTCAGTGACTCAACTTCATGATGCTTAAGGTAATCAGACAAGCGACAGTTAACTTGGGCTTCAAGGAATGGGACGCCTTCACTGAAACAGTCAATGAAGAGATTATCTTTAACCCTTCCAGAAAAGGGGTAGTAGAGGTTAATTAAGGGTCTCTGAGAGAGATTTCTTTAATCTATCAATTCTGGTTTTGGCGGTAATATTGTTGAAACTGGCATCGTTCATGGGGTAGAAGAAGATAGCTGGGGTATAAGTTGTGGGAGTGAGCTGATCAAAAAGGGAGAGTTTGTAGGGTTTTTTCTGCTGAATTGATGGGGAAGATGGTTTGATGAGTTCTTTTGAAATGATGTGAACTTCTATCTTCACCATTTTCACAAGACTCTTTCTATGCAAAAACTTATATGTGTTTGAGTGGTGGTTAATTTGTTGAATGAAGTAGAAGCATTGTTTCGTTATATAGAGGAGGTAGACTTTTGCTTCATGACGCCAGCAATCCAGTAGCCAGCTGTCAATTTCAACACAAAAATTTAATTTGTAAAGTTTGTTTCCGAAAATCCATATCTTTTAAAGAAAACTTTTTCTTGGGTGTTTATTTTTTTATCAAATAAAATTTAATTATGATTAATTTTTATTAAATATAATAGGATGGTGAGGTTAAAATAAAATCTATATAATTCTCTAATATAATTTTTTTAAATAAAAATATTTTGAATTATGTTTAAATTTTTTATTTAATAGAATAAAAATAATAAAATTTGATTTCATAATTAATTAATTGATTAGAAAAACTTTAAAATCATATCAAAAAGTTATTTTAATAAAAAAAACTTAAATTATTAAATAAATTTTAATATATATCTTATATAATTATTTAACACGTTAAAAGTTACAGTAATGGTATACGAGCTTTATTAAATGAAATTCTATTAAAGCACCGCGTACATGTAAGATTAATGGCACTCTCTAACTGCAAAGAGATTCTGATTAATTCTAATAGTTTTCGTCTTAGTTATTAAACCTGGATATATCTAGTGGATCCATCTGGGAGTTGAATTGATTTGAGTTTGTTAAAAAACTGGTTGATATAATGATTCAGTCAAACTGATTAACCTGGTTGGTCAGTCCGCGACCTATAAGACCCGGATGAGACCCCTTTTTTTTTTATAAAAAAAATATAGGATTTAAAACCATCGATATATATATTCTATGTTCTCAAGAAAAAAGTTATATTTTTTTAATGTAAAATAAAAAATCTTTTAATTTAAATACTTTAACTTAAAATGATAATATTTGTATATATGAAACTTAAAATTATTTCATTGAAAAAATAATTTTTTTTTCTTGTAAACATAGAGTGTATATATAAAAGGGTTTCAAATCGCATATTGAAAAAATAAATATTATTCTAGTATTTATATAGTGAACTTTGAAAATGATTAATAATCAACTAAAAATATATATAAAAAAGAGAAGTCTTTGACTAAGAGAAAAAACACAGTTGAAAAAAAAATGGATCTCCACTGAGTTTTGCCAGGTCGCCCGGGTCACGGGTCAACCGGGTTTTGTTAGATTTTTAATCATACTGGTTTTTTATCTTACCCAGACCGGTTCAGTTATCGAGTAAACTTTTATTAGATATAAAAAAATGTTGATATTCATTAACTTTTCCATCCATTTGTATTAAATATATGTCGTTTTTATTTTAAAATACTTTTAAGTAAAACAAAACTCTTAAAAAAGGCTACATTGTATCATAATACCAATTTATTAAAATCAGTAATTGAACTGCTATTAAATATCATAAACAGCGACAAAAGTAAATGCTTGGATGAAGATATAAGAGACGATAACTTTATATACACTGACATAGATCTACCCAGAGGCCCTAATGGATCGAATTTTGCACTGGTTAAATAAGAAATTATCCAAACTCATGCAACAAGTTTTTTGCATTATGTATAGGTTCTATATATTTCCTTAATCTTTCAATTTACATTTTATCAACTCTTTGTAGTTGATACTCTGGTTTCTTTTCTTTTCCAGTCAGCATATCACTGGCTTGCGTAATCTGGCTCTTTGCACAATTAATAAAATCTTTCGAGTATTATAAAAAAATATTAACTATTAACTATTTAATAATAAATGACGTAGGTACATGATATGAATATCTGAAATCCAACAAATAAATTTTGTCTGATAAATAGTAAATAGGATATAACTATAGAAATCTTATTCATAAATATTCATTGTCTTCCCTAATAAATTAATGGGCCCATGAGCACCAACCAAATTATTATTATTTTTTTCATAAATGATTTTTTTTCCATTTAGTATAATATATTAACATTTTTTTTAACATGGTTTTGACGGGAGGATGGCTAGATAACGTTTGAAGATAAAATTATGTATATTTATGAGAAAAGATAACGTTTATATCCGTTGCATCATATTGATAAAGGATAACGTTAAGCATAAAATTATGTACGTGATTGATAAAGTATAACATTTGTAGCCTTCGTATCGTATTAATTGACCGGTTAAACTCCAAGACTAAGCTATGATAACTATTTTCCTGTGGATCCATTAATTCTGTGTGAATAATCCGTTTTTTTATTGTATCAAAAACATGAATTTAATATCAATTTATTTAAATTAGTATGAGAATACCACATCACCTCCAGATTAATTAATTTGATTACTTAATTAGTACTTAAAAACCAGATGTTTATATAGTTGATAGCATAAAAACAATGTTAGCCCGAGATAAATGTTATTTTTTTAAAGAATTAAAAATCAATCCAAAATCTAATTAAATTACTAATTAATTCCCTAGATTAATCGTATCAAACCAAATTAACTCCATGTTTTTTTTTTTCAAATTCCCAATTGAATATTCGGGTTAAGAATATCGATAGAACAGTAAGAATACTAAGAAATTATAAGAAAAAGACAATACGGGGTATAGATGGCTGGTTAGGTGGCAATCCATTTAAGATCGCAACGGTGAATATTAATGCTAAATTACCAATTGTGGACACCTGTGCCTGACATGAAAATACAGTATCACGTGGGAGGAAACCAGTAAATCTAGCTCATAAATGACCAAAAAAGGAAGGCCAAGGGCTTCAACTTCGAGTTCCTAAAAGAAGAAATCAGAAGTGAATGCATGGTGCATGCCAGCGTAACCATGTCATGACTTTGAATCTAGTGACGAAGAGCTAGTCCCCCTCAGTGTCCATGGAAGCTTATTTGTTAGAGATTTTATATTTCTCTACTTTAATTTTCTCTATTGGTAATGGAGGCTGTTGATTGATATGAATCAGAAAAAACAGGGGGTGCTTTTATATTGTAAAAAGACAAAGAAAATAGCTTGGTTGAGAAATATAATCGAATTTCTCAACATCAATTTTTAATAATAACAGACAACACGATTTTATTTTCAAGCATCAAATTTAACTTAACAAGTCAGTGTTGCTGATAATTAATTAAAGTAGGAGGGCTTAACGTTCTTGAATTTCTAGCCAACCAAGCAACTGATCATGATAATTATCATTACAACACAGAGATGATACCGAGGGGAGAAATCTTGGGATTCGGAGATGCAAAAGCCAGGAACTCAGGATCACGTTCCAGGATGGTCATTCTTTCCTCATCTAAGGTGACCCACGCCTCAATGCCTTTACCATCTTTGGTCTCAATGAACATGGTGAGGTTTTTGAAAGCAGAGCCGGCCTTTCCCATGTGACCAGCCCAGATGGGCTCTCCCCATCCAAAGTTGGTCCTTGTGAAACCAGAATTACACCAGCTAGTAACTGCAAATATATCTGGCTTTTCAAGAGAAAATAACTCTTCTAGCTGGTTACAGTATTCAGACATGGTTATAAACCCTTCTTCACCTTGTAGGGTTTGTGTGTAATTATCACTGTCAAAGAGTGCAGTGGCTTCATTCAATATGTTAACCAACTCAGGCAACTCTGTTTTTGTGCCCATGGGGTCAACAAGTGCAGTTGCCCACCAAAAGACATTCCCAGTGGAAGTGTCAGAGATGGTCGGCTTTGTTCGCGACCGCAGATCGACGGCTTCCACCAAAATGGATGGTTTTGGTGAACCTGATGTGGCCTTTGAAGCGGCCATACAACATTTCCAAACGAAACACGTCAGCGTTTGAATTCTCGTTGGCTTAGCATCAGGCCTGCCAGCTTTGGCCTTGGCCCTTAACATGGCTATCGCTTTTGGATTAAAGACAAACCTTCTTGTAATGTAATTTCCTTCCGTGAACCACAACGTTTCCATTAGTGATAAATGGTTTTGTGGAAGTGAATTTCTGGGTGGAAAAAGGAGCGATGCCTGTTCGAAATCAGGCTGTTTAACATCATTGCAATCACCTCGGGATATAAAAGTCAAAGCTGTAAGGAAAGCCTTAAATGTTGCTCCGTCCACGAGCTTGTGTGAAGCAGCAAAACCCACTGCCATTCCTCCACAAGTAAACCTGCTCACTTGTATTGACATCAAAGGTGCATTCATGTCTTCCTTGGAATAGGGTTGGAAGGGAAGGAAATGGTTCAACGACTCAATCTCGAACTGTTCAAGGAAATCGAACAGGCAACAATTAACTCGGGCTTCAATGGATGGAACTCCTTCATTGAAAGAATCAATGAAAAGGTTATCCTTTACCCTTCCAGATAAAGGGTAGTAGATATCAAGAGTCTCTGAGAGAGATTTCTTCAAGTGATCAGTTCTGGTTTTTGTGATGCTATTGGAATTGACACCGTTCGTGTTTGGATAGAAGAAAATAATGGAGGAGTAAGTTGTGGGAGTAAGCTGGTCTAAAAGGGATAGTTTGTAGGGTTTTTTATGCTGAACTATTGGTGAAGATGGTTTGATGATTTCTCTTGAAACAATCTCGATATCTATCCTCACCATTTCACCAGATTCGTGATGCCAAAAATTGAATTCAGGAGTGTTTCGTTTGGGCACTTAGTTGATGCATCAAGGCAGAATCATGTGGTTCTTTATATAGAGACAAGAAATGTGCATGATTAATCGTCAGAGAAATTAAATTGGTTACGCTCTTGTTACTTTCAAATAAAATTTGGATTTTTGTATACAGAGCATAATATTATTGGAAAGCTTTAATTACAGTGGATCTGGCTCGATCAGATTAATTAAAATTTAATGAATTTTTGAATATTACAGTTCAGATAAAGTAAAAAAAACATTGTCGAGCATGTATATTATTCATGAAAACAAAAAATTATTACTACGTAAATCATAGATCTACAGATAACCTATAGTTGATTAACATTAATTCTTTTAACCTGGAATATTGGCCTAACATTTAAGTTTTTAACCAGGTTGTTATTTTATATACATATAATGAAAAATATTTATAGTAACAGGGGATAATAAATGTTCTATATGACGTTAGTTAGAGACTCATTTAAGAACCCGTCTTGAACATCAATGCTGCTAGCTAATCGCCTGCCATTTCAAGGATGGAGCTATTAAGCTAGTACATAGTCTAGGGAGGAGGGAGTCTCATTATTAGCAGAGAAATGCTTAAATTCGGAGTTCGTACGTAGTCGTTGAGCCCCCCAAGTAAATATCTTAAAAAAGCCACAGAAGTACTGATTAATGCACTTCTCCTTCACTACGATCATTTATCATGATTATCTGCAAAATACTTACAAATAACATATTCGTCAACTTCGTTAAAAATTGAAAAAATAGTATATGATAAGAAAAACAACTTAATTATTTTGTTTTTCTTAATCGATATTCTTTGAAATCAAAATCATTGTTAGAGTTTTGGAATATGATAATTCATTTTTGAATAACAGTGGCGTAGCACGCAACTGTCCAAAATATTCGTTATTAATATATACGTTGGCATGTAAAAAACAAACGCCAATAAATTTTTTAAATTTAATATTAAAAATAAATATTAAATTACTAAAAAACCTCCCACAACTCTAGAAATAACAAATAAATTAATGTGAAAATACCAAAATATCTTCAAATGCATATAAGCTATTTTGTCTAAAGAGCAAAGAATTATTTTACTTATTTTAAAGTTTTAGCAAAATAAAAAAAAAATTTGGTCAATATATTTAAATTTTGTTGACCTTGGAAATAAAAAAATATTTTCACTGTATAAAATAATCTAAAAAAGATAATAATACCAATATTGTTTAATATTTTAATGACAAATAAATCAGCATAAAAAACCAAAATACCCTCTCTCTTGTATTATAGCCTTCCAACTTTTTCATGAAGGGACATAAATGTAAATTCACTGTAATAATTTATAGTAAACTATATCCATTCCTATAATAAATTCACCACGCGTCATGGTATTTCTTGGAAGTTTTAGCGCGATTTTGTAAGCACAAGAACACGAAACCTCCTTCCTAGCGCGATCTTGTTTTAGCGCGATTTCTTCCTCGGAAAATAAAAAATTACTTGGGCCCATGTCAATAGTTATAGCAGCCCAACTTCGGAACAAAATGGCCCGAGTTAAAAAAAGAAAAAAAAAAAAAAAAAAAGGAAACTCTCATCAAGCTTACTTTCTCTTCCTATCCTGTTCCAAGAATCCGATGGACATTGGTGCTGACGTGCCCAGAACTTGGAGAGAGAGATGAGGTAATAAATTCACTTTGCTTATGTTATTAATTACAAGAGTGAATGTGAGCAGTAAACTTGTTGGGTCATCGTAATTCAAATATTATATTAAAAAATAATTTAATTTGATATCTTTAAGAATAATTTTTATATTTTTAGCTCTATACTATATTAAAAAACAACTCAACTTGATAATTTAAATTATTAAGTAATATACTAGGAATAATTTATATTATTAGAAACAAAAATGACTAATATATTTTTATTTTAAAGAGCAATGATTCACAAAACTATTATTCAAGGAATGGATACATTAAACATGACCAGACGAGTGGGATGGAATTATAGCTCATGCCATTGTTTCAATTCGTTAATTATTTCTTAAAAGAGTCATGCCATAATTATTTATTTAAACTCAGCCCAAGAAATGACGAAAATAATAAATTATCATTAAAGCGATCCTATCACGACTGACGCAAATGATGCTGCTATGATATAAAGATTTATTAAAAAAACAAATAATACTATATTAAGAGAATAGACGACAAACACAAATTTGTCTGCAAGAGCAGAGATAACTTAACAAACCAGGGCGGTGAACATGCAGCTCCGATTGAAAAGGCAAAGATTCAAATCGAATCGACAATTTGTTCAATTCCTGCATTAAGGCATGGAATCCCGAGTTAATACTTGGTTACAAGATAATATAGTCACAGTAATTCAAGCTAACACAGCAATGATCATAGTACTACATGGGAGGTTCTGAATCATTCGCTAATTTGTTTGTTGCAAACAGAACGAACAAGGCAAGAAACCAATATGGCAATAATCTAGTTCTGGAGAGCATCGTGCATTACAAATTCTTTGTAATTAGATCCTCAAGAAGTACTGATTAACGATATATAATTGAGCATTGTACCTGTTACTTAGAAAGATAGGATTACGAGAGGAAAAGACATCACAGGCTTGAAATCTTGGGATCTGGAGATGCAAAAGCCAGGAATTCAGGATCACGTTCCAGCATCGTCATTCTTTCCTCATCCAAGGTGACCCATGCCTCGATCCCTTTTCTGTCTCTGGTTTCGATAAGAACAGTGAGATTTCTGAATGCAGGGCCAACTTTTCCCATGAGACCGACCCAAGAGGGCTCTCCCCATCCAAAGTTGGTCTCAGTGAAACCAAAATAAGACCAGCAAGTAAATGCAAATATATCCGGCTTTTCGAGAGAAAATAACTCTTCTAGCTGGTTACAGTATTCAGACATTGTTTCAAACCCATCCTCACCTTGAAGAGTTTCTGTGTAATCACTATCAAAGAGTGCAGTGACCCCATTCAATATGTTCGCTAATTCAGGCAACTCTGTCTTTGTTCCCATGGGGTTAACAAGCGCGGTCGCCCACCAAAAGGCATTCCCGATGGAATCATAAGACATGGGCGGCTTTGTTCGAGACCGGAGATCGACTGCTTCAACCAAAATGGATGGTTTTGGTGAACCTGATATTGCCCTTGAAGCAGCCATAAAAGATTTCCAGATGAAACATGTCAACGCTTGAATTCTTGATGTCTTTGCGTCAGGCCTGCCAGCTGTGGCCATAGCCCTTAACGTGGCTATCGCTTTGGCACTGAATACAAATCTTCTTGTAATGTAATTTCCTTTTGTGAACCACAAGGTTTCCATTAGAGATATATGGTTCTGTGGAATTGAATTTCTTGGTGGAAAGAAGAGGGATGCCTGTTCGAGATCAGGTTGTTTAATACTATTGCAATCTCCTCGAGTTATAGATGCCCAGGTCGAGAAGAGAGCCTTGCTTGTTGCACCATCCACGATCTTGTGCGAAGCAGCACCGGCTACTGCCATTCCTCCACAAGTAAACACGTTCATTTGAAGTGCTACTGGAGGTGCTTCCACATCTTCCTTTGCAAAGGGTTGACATGGAAGCAAGAGATTCAACGACTCAATTTCACTGTGTTTCAAGAAATCGGACATGCGGCAGTTAACTCGGGCTTCAATGTACGGAACACCTTCGTTGAAAGAATCAATGAAAAGGTTATCCCTTACCCTTCCAGAGAAAGGGTAGAAGATATTGAGGGTCTCTGAGAGAGATTTCTTGCAGTGATCAATTCTGGTTCTTGTGATATCATCGGAATTGACATCGTGCATGTGGTAGAAGAAAATAACTGTTGAATAAGTTGCGGGAGTGAGCTGATCTAAAAGGGAGAGTTTGTAGGGTTTCTTATTCTGAACTGTTGGTGAAGATGGTTTGATGACCTCTCTTGAAACGATGTGAACTTCCACCTTCATTTTCACAAGACTCTTTTTTTGCAGAATTGAATTTAAGAGTGGCTAGGCACTTATTTGTTGAAATAGCCAGAACAATGTGGTGCTTTATATAGAGGTAGAAGCGTGCACAGTTTAAAGTTACTTTTTTTTTCCTTAAAAAAATATAATTAAAACTAAATTGAAACAAGGTAATTTGGTGTGTATATACGCGGCCATTAATTCTTCTAAGATATGTGCTAAAATGTTGTATTGATAGACTATTCTCTGTATGACATAACATATATATAAAAGATATAAAAACATAAATCGCTTAACTAATTATAGCTGAAATTTTTGGATTTGAATGAGTTTGTGAAAGGGCTTTTTAAAAATATATAACATAACTCATATTTCAATTTTACTTAACATTTTAACTTTTTAATCAATGCTGGGTAGGAAAATGCATTTAAAAACCTGTCAGAAAATTTATGCTTGGTGTACTTTTTAATCATGCTACCCTAATGTGTTCGGAAGTATAATTATAACTGATTTTTAAGTATTTTTTACTCAAAAAATATATTAATAATATTTTTTATTTTTTAAAAATTATTTTTAAAATCAACACATCAAAATAATTTAAAAATATATTAATTTAAAAAAAATTCAAAATTTTTCAGAAACACTTTTCAAATACACTGCCAAATACCCTCTAGTAAATACTTAAATTCGTGATTTTTAGTAGTTGAACGCCCCAAGCAGGCAAAATTCATAGACAGCGACATAAGTAAATGCGTGGTGTTAAGGTTTTCTGACTCTGTAAAATCATCCAGCATAGAGGAGAAGTTTGGATCAAAATTCAGGCAGATCTGCCATAAATTAGGAAATAACAGAATAAGATTATTAGTAAGGTTATTCAGAGTCAAATTTGTAATTATACTCTCGAGTTGCTAAGTTAAGTTTCCATCCTTGAAGGGTTCTATACGATGATGTATTGGGACCAATAATACACCAGCAGAGTTGATTTCTAATGATTTATTAGTTCCATTTAACCAATAATTAATTATTTTAATATCTTTCAATATTCGTTATGCTTTGTTTTCTGGATACTCTGTAACATATCCGAGTGGTCTCTTTGACACTCTGTTTTCTCTCTTCCTGGCCTGGCCGGGGTTATGCCATTTTCCTTCCAGAGTATACAGAGATGAATTTTTCCGATCTGTCAAAAAGATAACATCCTCATTTTAATCTCTCCCTTGTCGAATCTAGTAGGAAAATCCCAGTTAAATTCAAAATGATAATATGGGGATAAAAGTTAATAATTTAGCTCTTAGCACAAGTTAAAAACAAATTCGAAACCTCATGGAATTAAATGGGAGGAAAAATTAGTCACGAAGCTATTCCATTAACCTTAATAATCACTGAAGCAAATCATTGATTGCTTATTCATAAAATTTATTCTTTCTATACACTGAATGTTTAACGTCCTCTCTAACTTTCTCTGTTCCGAGAATTTCTAACCATGTTTCAGAATAAGAAACGCCATTGATCATCTGATGTCTGGCTCTCAGACATGTCTGATATGGGAAAAATCTTGCATCCAGGCTAATCAGAATCATGAGTTGCCCGAATGATTCTGGTAGTTCCAGCTAGTTAAAGAGTATTTTGATGGTCCAAAGGAGTGCCCAACAGGCACCTGCTGCTTATGAATATAAAAACTAAAGTACAGAGTACTCAAGCTTCCAGTGCCATAGATTTAACAAAGTAATCTGCCTACCGATAATACAAATGATGGTGGCTAAGAGCATTGCTGCTGGGACTGATCAAGCTCCTTCAGCAGCATGTTTTTGGCTTCAGCACTGCTTTTCACCTTACGGTTTTAGCTCTCTTAAATTGGCGTCCTCAAGGGGCGTGGTGTGGTGTGGTGATAAAGGGTTTAAGATTTGTACAACAAGTCTCGAGTTCGAGTTAGAGCGTGCATCTCTTGTAAAAGTTTGGGACAACCAAGGTTTTACTTGCTCACTTTGACCTTCAAAATGCGCTTTTCAAAGAATAGGGTTTCTCGAATTCAAAAAAAAAAAAAAATTCTCTTAAATTGGACGGTTATTTGATACAAATCAAGTAAAATTATTATAAATGCTAATAAGTGATGTTGTTGGTTAGGTAGCTATGCCTTCAAAAAATAATGGCCATTGTACTTGTGCAAGACCAGAGCAGCAAATGCAAGACATGGATAGTCAACATCAAACTAATTGGCATGCCTCTAATCCCATCCGATTTACCTGTTTCGTTTTAATGAAAGCTTCAAGATTCTCTCAAAAACCTGGCACAGATCAATGCTAATTAAATTCGCCAGTTCAAGGTAGTTGTGTGCGTATGCCCTCCGGCGCCGCCCCGCCCCGCCTCCGAGTAATGTTAAAAATTCTCAAACAATAGTAGAAATGCATGCATGTCCGTTTCGGTGTCTTGTTAATTTCTATATGGTAATATCTGCCAGTTGTATCTCCCCGTGTAGTGGAGGAACACACTTTTTGTCTTTAGACTACTCGTGTATAATCAATTATTTAATAATTTAATTCCCTTATTACAATCTAATTTATAAGTTGTCATAATTATTATAATCATATATATGTTTATTGTTCATGCTGTGTTTAAACAATAATAGTAATAAATCTACACCTATAAAAAATGCTTAAACCAAAAATAGTATAATTTTTATGGCATTTAATTTTTTTCTCTAAACTTGCAACAATGTATGATTTTTTGATAAAATAAGATTTATAAACTTTCTATCCTAAAACTAAAATAATAAAAAAAATGAAATATTTAATTGAAATTCTTAATTACTCTCAATTTTTTAAATAAATATTACTACAACACTTTATCTTGTAATTTTATTGCAAGGAAAATTGAATTGAAAAATAATTAGGATTCAAATAATATATAATTCAACTTCTATACTAACATAAATCTGAACAACTCGAAGAGCCTTAATGCATGTGAATTGATCAACTATAAGAGATGACTAATATACCAGAAGGCACTCTAAACTGAAAGCAAGCAGTGCCCTTTTGAAAATTAAAACAAGTTCTTGTGAAACCCACGAGGGAAGTCTTATTCCAATTCTTCAACCATTTAGATGTTGGCATCTATTCTCCTTTGGATCTCAAGTATTTCATTGGCACTCTGATCTCCCGATCACAGACCTGCAATACATTAATTATTTCTTGGCATAGTTAATATTGAGAAATTAATGGACCATCTGTAAATGTTCTCTTAGATATTGCTGTTAAAATAACTAAGAACAAACATAAAAAGAAGCTTGAATTCTCAATAATTTATTTATTATGAATGTTTAGACTTAATTTAAATACAAATAATATATATATAAATTAAACTAAAAATATTATTCTACTTTTAATAAATAAAACTACATAAATATTATTTAACATGGAGCAATTTATTTATGCCGTGTAAGCAGAAAACCCAGCTTGTAAGAGATAGACATGCCCATATATGCTTGAATTTTGTGAGTGTAACATGAAGCTCTCAGAAACGAGAATGTGCAACACAGGGTTGCCTCCTGACTGCCATCCTTTCTACTTGTCCAGGTACTAACCAAATTTATGAGTCTGAGGTCCCAGAAGAAGGTGCCTGATTCGACGCAGTTCAACTGCAACACTGCTAATTTCCATGCGTTCTCTTGGGAATTCTGCAGAACAAGCCACTCCAACCTTGACAATGGCAGCAAGACACTCCATATGATTTCCAATATGGTTCATCCTACGAGAGGCATCAACGCTCGTTTCCTCAGCTTCTGTTACAAGTACCGGGTCCAACACTTCGGCCACAGAGATTGGCAAAGCCGTTTTAGCAAAGTTATGAAGGTTCAGCCCGTCTTTAAACAAGCCATCCGTAGGTCTCCTTCCGGTAAACACCTCCAATAATAGGATGCCATAGCTGTACACGTCCCCATAAGGCGACACCTCGCTTCCAAGGCCATACTCTGCAGTTCAGATAAAATGGTTGCAAATACTTTAGATATGCATGTATAATGCAGAGAAATTGAAGCTTTCAATGTAAATCAAATGAAGTCAGACCAAGATTGTAAACTGAAAGGTAAATAATGGAAGGAAAATTCTAATATTACCCGGGGCTGCGTAGCCAATGGTGCCTTTTAAACCAATGGAGCTTGTCTGATCCAAACAGAGCTGATGGGAAGCTTGTGGGAGGAGCCTTGCTAATCCAAAGTCCCCAACATGAGCAGTCATGTCACCATCAAGAAGGACATTGCTTGGCTTCAGATCGCAATGAACAACGGCAATCTGGCAATGGTTGTGTAAATAATCGAGTGCACTAGCCACGTCAATTGCGATGTTCAACCGCTGAAGGAGACTCAACTCTCTTCTCTCGTGTGCCTGGTCAGATATTTGAACAGGATGCAACCACTCTTCTAGACTCCCGTTCACCATGAACTCGTAAACTAGAGCTTTAAAGTCATTACCTTGAAAATCAATGCCAGAACACGCTGTTAAAACTTTTACAAGATTTCGGTGCCTGATGTTTATCAAGGCTGCGCATTCCGCCATGAAACTCTTGGATGCTCCTTCACGTAGCAGGTTGAATACTTTCACTGCAACAGCTGCTCCATCTGATCTGAGGATTCCCTTATACACAGATCCAAAACTACCGGCACCAATTAAATTAGCAGGGGAGAACCCATTGGTTGCTTGAAGCAGGTCTTCGTAGGCTACTCGCTGAAATGTGCTCTCCCATGGGGAGCCTGAAGCTGGCCTACTTTTCTTCTCTTTCAAGAAAAAGAAAAGCATTGAAGAGACGACCAAGATAATTCCAACAAAGCCACAAGGAATTGCAATTATCAATTTCATCTTGGTAGAAGATTTCAGCTTTCTTGACTTCTTGGATGTGCATCCGGACAGATTCAGCTGAGGCATTCCTCCACAAAGTTTTTTGTTTCCCAACATTGAAAATCCACTCGCCCTAGCAAAGACTCCTTGGACAGGCACCTCACCTTCAAGGTTATTAAATGAAAGATCCAAATTTGTCAGAAACTTAAATTCTGCCAAAAACTTGGGAATTTCTCCATTCAAGTTGTTGTGGGAAAGATTGAGATCTTGAAGTGCTCTCAAAGAACTCAACGACTCAGGAATCGGCCCTTGGAAAAGATTCCCCTCCATATACAAAAACTCCAAACTCACACAGCTTCCAAGTGTTCTGGGGATCTCACCAGATAACCTGTTATGAGAAAGATTGAAATGTCCAAGATTCACTAAGTTACCCACTTCCAGGGGAAGGGAACCTGTCAACTGGTTTTCAGATAATACTAAAATTCTTGATGAGGATGGAATACTAATTACTTCTTTTGGTATGGATCCACTCAAATTGTTTTGATCAAGACGCAATATCAATAAATTTTTGCAATTTCCAAGACTTGATGGGATTCTACCTTGTAAGTTATTTGCAAATAAATAAACTTCGAGCAAGGAAGTGATATTGCCCATAGAAGATGGAATGTTCCCTGAGATTTTGTTTCCACTAAGAGCCAGTACACCCAAGTTTTGTAATTTACCAATAGAATTTGGAATAACACCAGTCAATTGATTCATCTCCAAACCCAAAGTATCCAGGCCATTGAGATTTCCTATACCACTTGGAATACTTCCACGTATTTGGTTTCTTCCGAATGTCATTCTCTTCAGGTTTTCTGAGAAGTTGCTAATTATTTTAGGCAGCAACCCTCCAAAATTGTTATCATTTATGGACAATTCTTCCAAACTGGTCTTGTTTGCCAGGGGAGGGAGAAAACTTAGGTCATCATCATTACCATTTCCAAGATAATTTACATCAACTATCAGCCATCGCAGCTTACTCAGGCTTGCCAAATCGGGAACTCTCCCAGTGAGATTGTTGTTTGAGAGTTCAATAACAGAAATAGTCGAGGCATTGGAGAACGTTGGTGGAATTGACCCACTGAAACGGTTGAAAGACATTAGAAGAATTTCAAGGTTTGGAAGAGTTAGGCCTAAGTCAGGAGGAAGATTCCCACGGAGTTGGTTCACTGGCACCGCAAATCGCATGAGAGAAGAAAGATTGTATATAGAGGGAGGGATCATACCAGTCAAATTATTTACACCGAAAGAGAACGATTTTAAACTTTTCAATTGGCCAATGCTATTGGGGATTCCTCCTTGCAAATTATTCGACACCCCAAAAATTTGTATAATAGCTGATAAATTTCCAAAAGAAGATGGTATCTCGCCAACCAGATAGTTAAATTGAAAAAAAAATACCTGCAGCTTTGATAACGATCCAAGCTCTACAGGAAGTTTGCCAGTAAGATTATTGCCCGACAAAGAGAGGATCAAGAGGCTTGAGCAATGCGAAATGTTGACCGGGATTTTGCCATCGAATGTATTGTTCTCAAGTCTCAGAATCCGTAGGCGAAACAAACGACCCAGTTCCTGTGGGATGTTATGGCTGAACCTGTTGTTTTGCAGTTTCAGTATCCTGAGAAAACTCAAGTTGCCAATGTGTGGAGATAGGCTGCCGACCAGTTGGGCAGAGTGGAGGTCAATCTCTACGACTCTCCGATGCCTCTTTCCACATATAACTCCTGACCACTCGCAGAAGTGCAAGGATTCATTCCAGGAGCTCAGCGTACCATCGGGATCGTTTGTAATTTGACTCTTGAGAGCAAGCAGGGACAGTCTATCTGTCTCATTTCCTCCGGTAGGTAATGAGAAAGAAATGGAGAGTTGTATTATTTGCAAAAAAAGCAGCCACAATATGCATGAACTCATTCCTGGCAGCTCCATTTTTTAATGCAAACTTAGAGCTTTAGTATTGAGAAACATATGGTTGGCAGTGCTGCGCTATTGATACAAATATAGAGGAAAAGGATGGATGTAATGCTAAGATTGACTTCAGACAACAGGCTAGACCCGCAAGCATAAGCAAAAGTTTGATGGAAAATCTGGAGCCCACGAAGCCCTTAGGTCTTGTAGCGGCTTGGACCAAAAAATTTTGGATTGTAAAAAATTAATATCTAGAACGATAAAAGTTTTTTTTAGCATTGTAATTAACGCCATACAACACTTTAAATTTAAAAAATACCAACTTTACTCTTTGTTTTGGTTGAGTTTTAAAGTAGATGATATGAGAGTTGTATCTTCTTGGTTAGATAAGTTTAAAAAAAAATAAAAAAAATAAAAACATATAAAGTTCATCCTATTTAACCTATTAAATTCACAATCATGGTTATAAATTTTATTGGACTGAATTATTTAATATATGTTATTATATGATTAAAAATACAAAAACTGATTTATAATTAATTTAATATTAAATGATAAAATTCAATAAAAAATTAGTATTAAAAAATTAAAAAAAAATTAAAAGATAAAAAAAAAAAACCAAAAGTGCCAAAAAAAAATTCATGGTTTATTACAAAAAAACTCCCAGGGTCGTGTGCCTAAGGCAGGGTTGTGTGCCTTCATCCACCCCTTCCTCTCATTTTTAAAGAAAAAAACACATAAGATAGCTCATATGTTCCCTAAAAAAAAAAATGTTTTCTTAGGCTCAACTGAGCTACGAAATGAATATGTTATAAAACAAATTAAAAAAAAAATCCGGGTGAGGTCCGCAAATATAGATGGAAAGGGATGGATGTAAATGCTAAGATTGACCTCAGGCAAAGGGTTAGGACCGCAAGCATGAGCAAACGTTTGATGGAGAATTTTGAGCCCAGAAAGCCCTTAGATCTAATCATTATAGAACAAAAGGTCGATGCAAATGCACTTTTCAAAAGAATTTTGCAAGTTGCTCTTTAAATCTTGCAAGTTGCAAATAAGAAATAATTTCCTGTACTTTTCAAAAGAATTGAATCATTAGCAAGAAAACTGAACACATTATGCGAAAAGTCATGCGTGGTAGCTACATTTTAGAATACGGATGCTAATATACAGGAAAGAAAAGGTTTTTAAAAAAATTATTAGTGATACAAATCATTATGAATTAGAATAATAAAATTACTATTTCAGCCTATCAAATAAAAATCATTAAACATGCTTTTAAGGGGGTAATATGATCTCAACCTCATGACTCATTACATTAATCATTTTTTAATTGAACAAGAACACAAGAGTCTTTCCACATTTTATCAGCACAATAAAATGACATCATCACTCTTAAAAGCAAAGTTTTTTTTAACTTGGATCTTGGAGTTTTTTCATCTTTTTAGCATGTTTTTTAGTAATAATCATGTTAATTGAGGAGCATTTTATAATAAAATAAATATAAATATTATTTGAAAAAAGATAACTATCACATGCATTGTACGCATCAGCAAGCAGGTTGAGGCTGTACTATATAGGGAGCACGTTAGGGGTGGTTCGTGTTCAAACAATTGCTTCTAGGGCGTCATTTGAATCGTTTTGGTGGCCCTTCATTCTGAAAAGACGCGTGTAGTAAACGAATCTCCGGTCTGACCCTTTAAATTTTCAAAGCAGCCCTCCAATTTTTTTTTTGTTTACATTTGATGCATGCTTATTTTATTTGTAATAATTTATAAAATTAAATTTTTCTTTCATTTTCATCCTCTAGTTTTTTCATCCGTCAGATTTAGTCTTCATTGTTCTAATTGTTATTTGTTTTATTTTAGATGATATTTAAAACTTATTTTTTATTATTTCTTCTACCTTTAGATTTTTTTTTCCTATTAGATTTGATTCTTGTTCTTTTAATTGTATTTTGTTTTTACTTTGGAAATTTTATCAAATCCATATTTTTTATGGTTTCATCATTCAATATTAAGTTGGTTGAAAATTAAAATTCTTGATTAATCTCAGGTCTAAGATTTCACAAATTGCGAGTTTGAGAGATAAATATAAATTTAGAAGATTCGTTCGGGTTTGTTTAGTTTTCTTTTCCTTTTTTTAAGTGTATATTTTTTTTTAGTTTCATCATTTAGCATTTATTTATTTGGAGATTAATTGAGCTTCGTTATTTTTTTAAAAAATTTCTTTTTATATGATTTTTTACTAATTTTAAAAATGATACGAATTATCTCGCTCTTTAATATTGAGTTATTTGATAATGAAACTTCTTAATTTTATTTAATTTTTTTTAAATTGGATTGTCTCGTTATCACAAAAGATTACAGATTTTGCATCTGTATAGGCTCGGATCGAATTTACTTGGCCTTTTTTTAAATTTATTTAATGTTATTTTTTTTTGTATTATTAAATTAGCCAAGCTCTTAAATTCGGTCAAGTTAATGATTTAGATTTTTTTTTTTCCGTGTGTTTTTAAGAATGTTTGTATTCCCTTGACATCTTTTTTGACGTTAAAAAAATTAGGCAAGCCCACGACATATCGCTCGTCACTTCTCTAGTTGTATTCTAAAATAATTGCACACAAGAGATTTACCTTCACAATTAAGCTTATAATCAAAGTCAAAATGCAAACGTTGAATTATTACTGCTATAACTCACATCCTCCATTTCTAATCTTCTTTTCAATTGTGGGGTTCATTGCGTAGGAAAAATCTCTGCATCAAAAATCTTTCGATTGTAGAAATCACTGACCTTAAGAGACAACCACCGCATTGTGATTTGGACACGCCCTGTTGAAATATTCTGTGAGGAATTTCATCGAACAGGATTCGAGCATTGCTCAAATACCCACATTTTGACCACACAACAATGAAAGGCGCCGGTTGGGGGATACCAAGTTGAAAGCCAAAGATATTTTTTTGTTTTGATTAAGCAATGCTATGCAGAAAGGTTCGTTTTTGAGAGAGATATTTTGAATTGAATAAAAAGGTGACAGAGAGAGCCACGAGTGAGTTCTTAAAAGGGAGAAATTTAAGGGTCTTCCATGGCTAGTTACAGTTAGACGGGCCTCCTATAAAACTGAGATTATAGAATCATTTAATAAAAACTAAGTCTAATCTATCGGTTGAATAGAAAATTATGTCATTTTTATGTCAAGTTGTTGGTCTGAAGTGAACATATCTTCTTCTTTTAACTTAACTCAGTTATATCGATCCATAAACAAGTCTGCTAGGATTTTTTTTTATGATCTATAGATAACAAATCCACATCCACAGACTAATTGTTCAGAACTATGAAGGCTTTTCTGAGCCACCTACTGACCTACATCAATATTAACTAATAATCTAAATGGCGTGGGGAAAGTACTGCAGCTTTGAAACAAATTAGAATTCAAATAATATATAATTCAACTTCTATACTAACATAAATCTGAACAACTCGAAGAGCCTTAATGCATGCGAATTGATCAAATATAAGAGATGTTTTTCTTACTTTTATATCTCATCTAAAAAATTATTCAGTTGAAAGACTAAAATACCAGCAAGGCACTCTAAACTGAAAGTAAGCAGTGCCATTTTGAAACTTAAAACAAGTTCTTGTGAAACCCACGAGGGAAGTCTTATTCCAATTCTTCAACCATTTAGATGTTGGCATCTATTCTCCTTTGGATCTCAAGTATTTCATTGGCACCCTGATCTCCCGATCACAGACCTGCACTACATTAATTATTTCTTGGCATAGTTAACATTGACAAATTAATGGACCATCTGTAAATGTTCTCTTAGATACTGCAACATATTTATGCTGTGTAAGCAGAAAACCCAGCTTGTATGAGATAGACATGCCCATATATGCTTGAATTTTGTGAGTGTAACATGAAGCTCTCAGAAACGAGAATGTGCAATACAGGGTTGCCTCCTGACTGCCATCCTTTCTACTTGTCGAGGTGCAGCAATAATCTAGCGGTCCCCATGAGTCTGAGGTCCCAGAAGAATGTGCCTGATTCGACGCAGTTCAACTGCAACACTGCTAATTTCCATGCGTTCTCTTGGGAATTCTGCAGAACAAGCCACTCCAACCTTGACAATGGCAGCAAGACACTCCATATGATTTCCAATATGGTTCATCCTACGAGAGGCATCGCCGCTCGTTTCCTCAGCTTCTGGTACAAGTACCGGGTCCAACACTTCGGGCACAGAGATTGGCAAAGCCGTTTTAGCAAAGTTATGAAGGTTCAGGCCGTCTTTAAACAAGCCATCCGTAGGTCTCCTTCCGGTAAACACCTCCAATAATAGGATGCCATAGCTGTACACGTCCCCATAAGGCGACACCTCGCTTCCAAGGCCATACTCTGCAGTTCAGATAAAATGGTTGCAAATACTTGTCGTGAAATGGACAGTAAGAAGTCAAATATTTAGTTGAACATTCCAAACTTAATGTGACAGAAATGGCCAGTAGGTCCTTAGAAGGAAATCCATGCTCTAGATATGCATATATAATGCAGAGCAATTGAAGCTTTCAATGTAAATTAAATGAAGTCAGACCAAGATTGTAAACTGAAAGGTAATTAATGGAAGGAAAATTCTAATATTACCCGGGGCTGCGTAGCCAATGGTGCCTTTTAAACCAATGGAGCTTGTCTGATCCAAACAGAGCTGATGGGAAGCTTGTGGGAGGAGCCTTGCTAATCCAAAGTCACCAACATGAGCAGTCATGTCACCATCAAGAAGGACATTGCTTGGCTTCAGATCGCAATGAACAACGGCAATCTGGCAATGGTTGTGTAAATAATCGAGTGCACTAGCCACGTCAATTGCGATGTTCAACCGCTGAAGGAGACTCAAATCTCTTCTCTCGTGTGCCTCGTCAGATATTCGAACAGGATGCAACCACTCTTCTAGACTCCCGTTCACCATGAACTCGTAAACTAGAGCTTTAAAGTCATTACCTTGAAAATCAATGCCAGAACACGCTGTTAAAACTTTTACAAGATTTCGGTGCCTGATGTTTATCAAGGCTGCGCATTCCGCCATGAAACTCTTGGATGCTCCTTCACGTAGCAGGTTGAATACCTTCACTGCAACAGCTGCTCCATCTGATCTGAGGATTCCCTTATACACAGATCCAAAACTACCGGCACCAATTAAATTAGCAGGGGAGAACCCATTGGTTGCTTGAAGCAGGTCTTCGTAGGCTACTCGCTGAAATGTGCTCTCCCATGGGGAGCCTGAAGCTGGCCTACTTTTCTTCTCTTTCAAGAAAAAGAAAAGCATTGAAGAGACGACCAAGATAATTCCAACAAAGCCACAAGGAATTGCAATTATCAATTTCATCTTGGTAGAAGATCTCAGCTTTCTTGACTTCTTGGATGTGCATCTTGACAGATTCAGCTGAGGTATTCCTCCACAAAGTTTTTTATTTCCCAACAGTGAAAATCCACTCGCCCTAGCAAAGACTCCTTGGACAGGCACCTCACCTTCAAGGTTATTAAATGAAAGATCCAAACTTGTCAGCAACTTAAATTCTGCCAAAAACTTGGGAATCTTTCCACTCAAGTTGTTGTGGGAGAGATTGAGAATTTGAAGGGCCCTCAAGGAACTCAAAGACTCAGGAATGGACCCCTGGAAAAAGTTGGCCCCCAAATTCAAATACTCCAAACTCACACAACTGCTAAGAATTCCGGGAATTTCACCAGATAACCTGTTTTTGTAAACGTTCAAACCTCCAAGATGTACCAGCTTACCCACTTCCGAGGGAAGGGGACCTGTCAACTGATTTTCAGCCAAGTCTAAATATATGGACAATGATGAAATTCCAACTACTTCTTTTGGTATAGAACCACTCAAATTGTTTTGATCGAGATGCAATATCAACAAATTTTGGCAATTTCCAAGACTTGACGGGATTGTACCTTGTAAGTTATTTGCAAAGAAATAAACTTCTAGCAAGGAAGTGATATTGCCCAGAGAAGATGGGATGTTTCCTGATATTTTATTTCCATTGATATTAAAAACACCCAAACGCTGTAATTTGCCAATAGAACTTGGTATAATGCCAGTCAATTGATTCAACTCCAACCCCAAGGTATCCAGGCCGATGAGGTTTCCAATCTCACTTGGAATGCTTCCACGTAGGTTATTTTCTCCTATTATCATTATTCTGAGCTTCGTGGAGAAGTTGCAAACTGTTGCAGGCAGCACCCCTCCAAAATTGTTGTGATTTATCGCCAAGATTTCCAAACTGGTAGTATTGGCAAGGGGATTGAGAAAGCCCAGGTCGTCATCCTCATTGTTTCCAAGGTTATTGAAATTAAGTACCAGTCTCTGTAGATTATGCAGGCCTGCTAAAGAAGGCACTTTTCCAGTGAAGCTGTTGTTTCTAAGTTCAAGATCAGAAATTTTCGAGGCATTGGATAGGGTAGATGGAATTAGTCCCCTAAATTGGTTGCTGTGAATGTTAAAGGTATTGAGGTTTGGAAGAGTTAGGCCTAATTCAGGAGGAAGAATCCCATAAAGTTGGTTAAGTGGTGCACTGAAACGAACAAGGGATGACATATTGTATATGGAGGAAGGGATCGTACCACTCAAACTATTGACACCAAATGTAAAGTCTGCTAGTCTTTTTAGTTGCCCAATACTGTGGGGAATACCTCCTTGCAAATTATTCCGCACTCCACGAATTATCTGAAGTTCAGAGAGATTTCCATATGAAGGTGGAATCTCACCAAACAGATGGTTATGTTGGAAATTAAGTACCTGTAGCCTTGACAGTGACCCAAATTCCGCTGGAAGCTTTCCTGTGAGATTGTTGCTCGCCAATCCAATACTCAAGAGATTTGCGCAGCGCGAGATGTTGACAGGGATTTCACCGCTGAATGTGTTGTTCCCGAGGCTCAACTCCTGGATCCGAAACAAACGCCCTAGCTCCTGTGGAATAAGATAGCTGAAGCTGTTTATTTCCAGGTTAAGTATCCTGAGAAAACTCAAGTTGCCGATGTGGGGAGAGAGGCTGCCTGCCAGCTGGGAAGAGTGCAGGTCAAGCTCTACGACCCTCCGATGCTTCCTTCCACAGATAACTCCTGACCATTCACAGAAGTGTAAGGATTCATTCCACGAGCTCAATTTTCCAAGGGGATCACTAATTTGAGTCTTAAAGGCTAACAGGGAGAGTCTATCTGTCTCATTTCCTACAAGTAAACATGAAGCAATGGATAATTGAATTATTAGCAAGAAAAGTGAATACAGTATTTTTGAACTCAAGCCTGGAATCTCCATTTTAGACATGATCATTAGAGTACTAATGATCATTATTAGCAAGAAAAGTGAATACATTAGAGTACTAATGACGTGGGAAAAATTGGCTAAACTTAACTCTTGACATAATTTTTTCTTGACTTGGTCTTCATTCTATTTGGAAGGTTCCGACTTGAACAAATACAAGATACAAAAATTTATCCTTTTCTTAGTTTTCTATCCCAGCAGTTTCTGCAAAGTGCAAACGCTCAGTAATTATATATTTCTGTGAGGAATTTCATCAAACTAATTTGACTTATTAGGTGACTTTTGATCCAGCAAACTACGCACGGCACGAGAAAACACTCGATTGGTCGGAAAGCAAGTGTCAAAATCCTACTCTGTTTATAAAAATATTGAAGCGTGAAGTAAAGGAGGATGTTTGTCCTGCACTGGTGTTATACTATAAAATATATATATGCCGTGAGACGTTTTTCTTGTTTTTTGTCGTTTGTTTACGCGGGGTGTGGCTTCGTTTTAATTACAACCCAATTTGATAATAAAAAAAAAGTGATTTATTATTCATGGGTTCCACATGATTTTTACATCCAAAACGTAATTAAAAAAAAAGCAAAGAATTCCTGTTTTTAATGCATTGTGCATGCTAATTACATTGTTCATTGCACAATGCAATTAGCATGCATAGTATAGCATGCTACAACCAGTTCCGGCTATATCAAGTTCGGTCCAAAGCTCAACATGCATTAAACCGGGTCCGATCTAATAAAATAAAAAATAAAAATTATGTTTAATTTTTTAATTATGTTTTATTTGAAAAATTAGTGTTTAATATTATTCAATGACAGTTAATATTATTCAATGACAGTACATAAATTGGACGAAAATCATTTAATGACATAACATTTGCAGAATTTGATTGCAATTCCAATTTTGTTTCTAATTATATTTTACCTGATGTTATTGCGCGTTTAAGAAACCAAAAAAACTGTAGTCCTTTTTAGATATATTTCATACATGATGAAATTGTAGATAGTTTAATGGAATAATGAAAAATATTTTATATAAAGTATTATTTATTTCATGATATAATAACAATAGTTAAATTTATAATATTTAAATTAAAAATCATAAATATTAATGTATATTTTTTAAAATTATTTTATAACCTTAATTTTAAAAGCATTATTAACCAAACACATTAAATTATTTTTTATTCAATCTTAATTTTAACTACAGTTTTAACTAAATATATATAAATATCAAATTAATCTCAACTAAAAGTAAATTTTTTTAAATAATTTTTTTTAAATTATAATTATAATATTTATCATAAATATTTGATGTTGTAGTAGCCGAGGGTTTATTATTTTAAAAAATGTTAGTTTTATAAAAATTGCTTTTAGTAACACAGATTTGACCGATTCTTCGCCATCTTTGCTTTCACCCAGCCGTCTTTCTACCTGCTTTCAGTCGTTCACAGCCGGGCTCCAACCAGATAAGTGAATTTGAACTGTTTATGGTTTGTTTTGCAATGATTAAACTGCTTCAGTGGCTGTCTTCTCATGAAATTGTTTGTCGCGTTATCTGCGTTACTGAGTTGAGGCCGGGTCCTTTATCATTTCTTTTTCACTTCAGTTGTCTCTTCAAAATGCTCTGGGTTCTTCAACTTGTTGCTTGGTATTTGTTTTCCAACTGATTTGTGTATTCAATGGCTTTTGTTTTTTGCGTTTTACTGTGTTTTGTAGGACCAAATTCTCTTTTGATTTTGCTTTGTCTATTTTTTAGGTTTCACTTCCATTCAGGTGCGCTTTCACCCTGCATTGATCACCTCTTAGACCTGTTCTTTATTTATTTCTTTCAATTTTAGAGCTGATTCGAGTTTCTTTCCTTTCCTTTCTGAATCTGAACTTAAACTTTCTTGAGTGGTGTCTTTTACCCTGTTGTTAGATGTTTTAGCCGGTTGAACCAGACCTTGGTAGTGTATGGGATTGTTTCCAGTTGCTATAGGTTAATATATGTGCCTTTTTTGTGTACAGTTCATTTCAGGATTGGTTATTGATTTTGAATTTCATTTGGGCTCGTTTGGTCATTGATGATTTTGCAGGAAAATTTATTCTGGTAGGGTTCAGATATCCATTTTTTTTTATCTCATGGCAGATGCTGAGGTAGAAAGACAGGTGAAAGTACTTATATCCGTATATATTGATGTATGTTTGCAAGTGAGCTAGAAGAAATATTAGAGATGATTGTTATGGATGAGCTTCAAAAGATCACAGTCCCACAATTTCAGCGAATAAGATGCTGCTTCAATAGCTCCCATTCTCAGGTGAAGACCTCTTTAAAAGAGTTGTGTTTGTTAAATCTTTTGACTCAATTTTCATGCCATGTTTCCCTGATCAATTAAGTTTTCATATGATGCTATTGGTTTCTTAGCCTCCTAATTTCAATAGCGTAGAACCACATTCATGATTACTTGCATTATGTAAAGAAGCTTATGAAATCCTTTCAAATGAATTGGCATTGCGCCCAGGCCTTGTTATAGAATTACAAATTTTGTGATGATAGAAATCTGTTCTTCAGCAGCCTCTACTGATGTTGTTGGCAAGATAGGTCAGTTTGACTATCAAGATAGTATTGCTCTGGGCTCTTGGCTGCTGATTAATTGGCTTTCCAACTCTTCTATTGTTTTGGATTGGTCAAATGGATACGAAAGATAACCAAAGTGACCATTTTCCTTCGTAGATTCTTTCCTTGTGTGCTATTTTTCTTGCGAGGATTGCAAGAAGAAACAAATAATAATTCTATTTTGCTACAGACCAGGTACAAAATCTTGGTGATTTCCAGTCTTTTTGCATAGCCTTGTAAGAAACAACTACTCTCTAGGTTGGTTTTATCATATTCATGACAATACATAAAAAGTGATGGGTTTATTCTTTTTTATTATCCTAGCTAGGTTCTGGGTAGGGGTCAAAGCCAGTTATGCAAGTGATTCTGCAATTTGCACTCATCATGTTTGATAGAGAGACTAGGATAGTGATTGAGCTACCATTTTTTTTTTATAGATTCAGTGCTAATATTCCATCCCAGTTGAAGAAGTTGATTGGCACTAGGCAAATTTATCAGCTAAGATTGAAAGAAGAGAACCTGAAGGATAACTAAGATTGAAAGAAGAGAACCTGAAGGATAATTCTTGAATCTCGAAAACGAATAATTTTATTGTGACTGTTGTGAACACCATAGTCAATAATGATGTCAATCTCGGAACTCTATTTTATTTTTTACCTGCTGGGCCACTCTGCGTTTTGGATCCTACTTTTCACCCGTTGGCTGTTTCTTCTCACGAACTGCTGATCGCAGCCACTGTTTTGCGTGCAAATATTTGTTGGGATCGAAGCTTTACAGCTTCGAAAGCTAAACCACTGGATCATAGTTTGTGCTTTGGACGATTTAATGACAGTATCACTTATGTAAATTGGATATTTAGTTTGAAGTTCAAAGATTTATTTGAAATAACGTATATAGTCGAGGGACTCATTTGTAGTTTCCCCTAAATACGGTTTCCTAATGGAAATTGTCCGTCGTTGGCTGTTGAGAGACAACAAGATGCATTTAGTTTCCAAAGAACAACAAGAGATGCTAAGAATACGTGAAGGATTGAAAAGAATCAACTCTTGAAGCACACGACTTGCTAGTAAAATAATGGGAAACTAGAAAATTCAAAGCAAAAGGAAATAATATTTATTTCAAATCATTGCATCACAAATTACAAATCCTCACTTCAAGAGAAGAGATGACACATTTTATCTATGAATTAAATTTATCTGAGGTAGTGGTTGACAGTGAAAATTTATGTATAGAAAAGAACGCAGAACGAAAGCACCAAATAATTGGATGAAAGAACGTTAATTACCTTCAGATGCAACAATAATTTCACCCAGTGAGGCGTCCACGCCTCCCAGTTCCAAGGAGAATCTTCCTAATCTGATACAATTCAGTTGCAACATCGCTAATATCTATCCTCTCTCTTGGTGATTCTACAGCGCAAGCAACTCCTACCTCAATAATTAAAACCAAACACTCCATGATTTTCTCAGTCCCGTTTTGGTTTCTTGCGCTCGAGGTAGAGGCGTGATCAGCACTTGTTTCCTCAGCTTCTCTCACAAGTGCTGGGTCCAATATCTCTGTCACGCAATTCGGCGAAGCCATTTTAGCGAAGTTGTGAAGATTCAACTCATCTTTAAACATGGTATCTGTAGGTCTCTTTCCTGTAAACATCTCCAGCAACAAGATTCCATAGCTGTACACATCCCCGAGAGTCGATACCTCGCTTCCCAGGCCATACTCTGCGGTCATGTACAAGGGTTATAATTAATCCCATTATCTTTGGGTTTAGAGACTAGGATATTAGCAAACAAACTGAGTAAGAGATTTTAAAATTCAGAATTCATCATCTGCTGTAAATCAATACAAAATATGGCAGTGCTGTGGTGTTTTACTAGCTTGGCATTAGGAAGCTGAGACTGGCAGAGATATGCACATGTATTTCATTATACAGCTATCTTGTTTCTTCATTGATCAAGATGCTAAAGTTCATTCTTCCCATAATGAAAAACAAAGAATATGCAAAAGAAAATTAAATTTGAAATTAATAATGGGAAATTCCTGTATGTTGCCTAGGGATGCTAAAATCAATTCCTTGGAGTCAAACCAAGATTGTAAACGGAAATAAAATCAGAACGAGTAAATAGCGGAAGGAAGGATTTATCATAATGTGACCTGGGGCTGCATAGCCAATGGTGCCTTTTAAACCAACGGAGCTTGTCTGATCCAAACCGGGCTGATGGGAAGCTTGTGTGAGGAGCCTTGCTAACCCAAAGTCACCAACATGAGCAGTCAGATCACCATCCAGAAGGACATTGCTTGGCTTCAGATCGCAATGAACAACGGCAATCTGGCAATGGTTGTGCAAATAATCGAGTGCACTAGCCACGTCAATTGCGATGTTCAACCGCTGAAGGAGACTCAAATCTCTTCTCTCGTGTGCCTCGTCAGATATTTGAACAGGATGCAACCACTCTTCTAGACTCCCTTTCACCATGAACTCGTAAACTAGAGCTTTAAAGTCATTACCTTGAAAATCAATGCCAGAACACGCTGTTAAAACTTTTACAAGATTTCGGTGCCTGATGTTTATCAAGGCTGCGCATTCCGCAATGAAACTCTTGGATGCTCCTTCACGTAGCAGGTTGAATACTTTCACTGCAACAGCTGCTCCATCTGATCTGAGGATTCCCTTATACACAGATCCAAAACTACCGGCACCAATTAAATTAGCAGGGGAGAACCCATTGGTTGCTTGAAGTAGGTCTTCGTAGGCTACTCGCTGAAATGTGCTCTCCCATGGGGAGCCTGAAGCTGGCCTTCTTTTCTTTTCTCTCAAGAAAAAGAAAAGTACGGAAGAAAGAAGCAAGATAATTCCAACAAAGCCACAAGGAATTGCAATTATCAATTTCAGCTTGGTAGAAGATTTCAGCTTTTCTGACTTCTTGGATGTGCATCTGGACAGGTTCAGCTGAGGTATTCCTCCACAAAGCTCCTCGTTTCCCAAGACTGAAAATCCACTCGCATTAGCAAAGACCCCTTGTACAGGCACCTCACCTTCAAGGTCATTAAATGAAAGATCCAAAATTGTCAGCAACTTAAGATCTCCCAAAGACTTGGGAATTTTTCCTGTCAAGTTGTTGCGGGAGAGATAAAGAACTTGAAGTGCTCTCAAAGAAGTCAACGACTCGGGAATGGACCCATGGAAAGAGTTATCAGCCAAATACAAATATTCCAAACTCACACAGCTTCCAAGTGTTCTGGGGATTTCACCAGATAACCTGTTATACGAAACAGTGAGATATCCAAGATTCACCAACTTACCCACTTCCATTGGAAGGGAACCCGTCAACTGATTTTCAGATAGGTCTAAATACCTTGATAAAGAAGAAATACGCATTAGTTCTTTCGGTATGGGACCGCTCAAGTTATTCCGGGAGAGGAGTAAGGACAACAAGTTCTGGCAATTTCCAAGACTTGATGGAATGCTTCCATGTAAATTATTTGCATATAAGTAAAGATTGATCAATGAAGTACTATTTCCCAGAGAAGATGGGATGCTCCCTGAGATTTTATTTGAATGAAGAGACAGAACATGTAAATTTCGAAGTTTACCGATAGAACTTGGTATAGTTCCAGTCAACTGATTCATCTCCAAACCCAACGTCTGGAGGTTGACGAGGTTTCCAATATCAGTTGGAATGATTCCACGTATTTGATTTCTTCCAAATGTCATGTGGATGAGCTTTATTGAGAAGTTGCTAATTTTTTCTGGCAGCGCCCCTCCTAAATTGTTATCATTTATCCCCAATACTTCCAAATTGGTGCTGTTTGCAAGGGGGTAGAGAAAACCCAGGTCGTCGTCCTCATTGTTTCCAAGATCATTAGTTTGAAATACCAGCCTTCGTAGCTTCGGCATGTGTCCTAGATCTGGCACTTTCCCGGTGAATTTGTTGACTGAAAGTTCAATAACTGCAATTTTTGAGGCATTGAACAGTGATGCTGGAATGAGCCCGCTAAAGTGATTGGTGTGAAGTCCAAGGGTTTGGAGATTGGGAAGAGTTAGGCCTAAGTCAGGAGGAAGACTTCCATGAAGTTGGTTAGATGACACAGAGAGAATAGTAAGAGAAGAGAGATTATATATGGAGGGTGGAATTGTTCCGCTCAGATTATTTATATTAAAAACGAGATTTTTTAATCTTTTCAGCTGCCCAAAGTTCTTTGGAATACCTCCTCGCAGATTATTAGCCCCCCCAAAAATGGCCTCTACGGATGACAAATTTCCGAAAGAGAGTGGTATCTCACCCACTAGATTATTAATTTCAAATACAAACCACTGCATCTTTGATAACGATCCAAGTTCTCCAGGAAGTCCTCCAGTAAGTTCGTTGCCTCCTAAATAAAGGTGCAATAGATTAGAGCACCGTGAGATGTTGACAGGGATTTCTCCGGTGAATGTGTTGTTCCGAAGGAGCAGCTTCTGTAGCCGAAACAGACGACCTATTTCTTGAGGGATGGTGTGGCTGAAACTGTTGTTATTCAGGTTGAGTATCCTGAGAAAACTCAAGTTGCCAATGTGGGGAGATAGGCTGCCCGCCAGTTTGCATGAATTTAGGTCAAGCTCCACCACTCGCCGATGCCGGCGTCCACACGTAACACCCGCCCACTCACAGAAGTGCGAGGATTCATTCCATGAGCTTAGTGTTCCGAGGGGATCGGCTTCGATTTGATCCTTGAAAGCTAGCAGGGAGAGCCTATCTGTCTCATTTCCTATGGGTAATGAAGAGGATAAAGAAAGCTGGATTACTAGGAAGATAAGTGGCCATAACAAGCATGAACCCCTGCTTGGCATCTCCATTTTTATGCGATGATCTGAAGATATGGTCAGCAGTCTGTGCTACTGATGATAATATATAGAAGAAAGATATTGGAAATGTTTGGTTTCTTTGAAAATGAAGAGATGACCTCTTTTTTCTACCGTGTAGAAGGAACCCGTCAGTAATTGCTTGGAATCAGGCAAAACAAGACATAATTTGTCCAGTTTCTCGCTCTTCTGGAACCATTGGAAAAACCTTTGCGTAAAGGAATGCATTTTTTTTTTCTATATTAGCACAGTAATAAAAAAATATTTCTTAAATTAACACATTTAAAAAATTATTTCTTAATCTAACATGCATTGCAAGCATAACCATTCAATCATGCATTTATAAATTCTTACGTTTCACCATTTTAGGATTCTCATAAAAGTTAATTAAAAAATATTATAATTGAACCAGATGTTTCGTATACAGTAAACTTAATTTGTTATCAATATTACGAGAACCTGTTTGGATTTTTCTTATTAACGAACAACAAGTTCTTGAAAGTATAATGAGTAAAAAAGTATAAGATTGAAAAAATAAAAATAAAAGGCAAAAATGGTGAAGTTGTCTTATTTATCTTTAATTTCCTTAAATGAAACAATTTTTAAATTTTGATAAACTCTGCTGCGTATTAAAAAAGATAATTCAGAAGTTAAAAAAAAAAATTTATTTTGTCCAAATTCTCTCTTTCATTTGGTAGCATCCACCTCGAATAAATGCTTGGAGCTAGGAAACATGAGTTGAATGATCACGAGTCTTCATGTTTAAAATTTCTAACTTCCATTATACGATAGAAAAGAGTCATAGATGCAATTAAATTTCCAAGATTTTTTTTTCTTTTAAAAAAAGACATACAGATGGAAGGAAGGAAAGAAAACAAAAGAAAAACCCATGATTGGTTACTAAAATTGCTTTTCTTGCACGCTTGTCTCCAAAAGTAAATTCTGAAAAGATAAAAAAAATAAAATAAAAATGATGGCCCATAGTTGAGCCTATTAGGTAACATCAGATAAACAAATCTAGAAGGCCCATAACCTAACAAAGCCTGCTCGAACAAACTTCAAATGCCCATTAAATTAAACAACGCCCAGTAACATAAAATTCCAATACCCATTAAATCAAACAAAGCCCGTCTTTAAATTCTTCAACAAACAGATACCCTGAGAAACAAAGGCCATCTTCAAATTCTTCTGCAAGTCCTATCTTGATTATTGAGGTCAGACATTGCAAGATCCTGTGAGCTCCAGTATCATTCTTCCTGCAAGAGGCATCGGTACTTATCTACTCAACTTCTCTCAGAAGTAAGGGATCCATAGCATCAATGCCATACTCTGCAAATATAAGCATTTGTCTATGTCCTTGTGGCTTATAGCTAGGAGACACACAAGGGTCAATCTTAATTTCCTAAATTCATCATCTGATGGCAATTTACGAGATGATAATATTGTTATTTCAAAAGAATTTTAGGAGACTAAACGTGAGAGGATTGTATGTCTTTGGAGGAATGATGGTGATCATGTGCCAAACATTTATATATGATCCTTAATGAAAATGGAGTTGTCAATCACCTTAAGAACGGGATCATAATTAAGAATTATAATTAACAAATAACTTTTAAATAAAATGTCATGTCAGTTTGCAAGATTTCAGGTAAAGCTCAACTACTCTCTGATGCTGCTTTCCACAAATTCGTAGAAGTGTGGATTTATTCCATGAGCTCGAAATACCTAGGGGATCATTAGTAATCTGGTCCTTAAAGGCGAGGAGGGAGAATCTATGTCTCATTTCCTTAACCCGAGGAGAAGGAAAAGAAGAGTTGAAGTATTAGCAAGAAAAGTGGCGAAGAATGTGGATGAACTCATGCCTGAAAGCTTCATTTTTTATGTTATACTACAGCTCAAAGTGTGGCAAATATGGTTACCTGCCCCCCCCCCCCTCCCACCCCCAAATATATATTTCTTAAATTAACACCTTTAAAAAATTATTTGATCAAACTTGCAAGCATAACCATTCAATCATGCATGTAGTACAAACAAGTTTTTTTCATAAAATAATTTTATATTTAAGAATATGATAGGAATTATTTTTAAACTATTTATTTTTTTTTTAAATATATTAAAATAATATTTTTTTTTATTTTTAATATCACTATATTAAAATGATTTAAAAAAATTAAAAATATATATAATTTTTTGAAAAAAACTTTTGAAACACGCATGTTTATCCCATGTGGTGACCACTTTTGATTTTTACTCCCCCCGTGTTTGTTCCACATGCACAGCAAGCATAACCATTAAATCATGCATGTAAGTACAAACAAGTTTTTCCATAAAGATGCTCAAATCTTTTATCTTTCACGGTCTCTATCTGGAGAAATTATACAAGTGACAGGAGAGGGAAAGGTCTTTGTCCCATGGGGCCACTTCTGAATTCCCCCGTTCTCTGTATAGTTGCTGTCGCTTTAAAGTTTTTTTTTTTAATATTTAAAATAATAACCGGTTTTACACCACACTCCCGTTCACCATGAACTCGTAAACTAGAGCTTTAAAATCATTACCTTGAAAATCGATGAGAACATGCTGTTAAAACTTTTACAAGATTTCGGTGCCTGGTGTTTACCAAGGCAGTTAAATTGAGGATTAATCCTTTATACACAGATCCAAAACTACCTGAACCAATTAAATTGGCAGCGGAGAACCCATTGGTTGCTTGAAGCAGGTCTTCGTAGGCTACTCGCTGAAATGTGCTCTCCCATGGGGAGCCTGAAGCTGGCCTTCTTTTCTTTTCTCTCAAGAAAATGAAAAGTACGGAAGAGAGAAGCAGGATAATTCCAACAAAGCCACAAGGAATATAAATATCAGCTTGGTAGAAGATGTCAGCTGTTTTGACTTCTTGCATGTGCATCTGGACAGATTCAGCTGAGGTATTCCTCCACAAAGCTCCTCGTTTCCCAAGACTGAAAATCCACTCGCATTAGCAAAGACCCCTTGTACAGGCACCTCACCTTCAAGGGCATTAAATGAAAGATCCAAAATTGTCAGCAACTTAAATTCTCCCAAAGACTTGGGAATTTTTCCTAACAAGTTGTTGCGGGAGAGATAAAGAGCTTGAAGTGCTCTCAAAGAACCCAACGACTCGGGAATGGACCCATGGAAAGAGTTATCAGCCAAATACAAATATTCCAAACTCACACAGCTTCCAAGTGCTCTGGGGATTTCACCAGATAACCTGTTATACGAAACAGTGAGATATCCAAGATTCACCAACATATCCACTTCCATTGGAAGGGAACCCGTCAACTGATTTTCAGATAGGTCTAAATACCTTGATAAAGAAGAAATACGCATTGGTTCTTTCGGTATGGGACCGCTCAAGTTATTCCGGGAGAGGAGTAAGGACAACAAGTTCTGGCAATTTTCAAGACTTGATGGAATGCTTCCATGTAAATTATTTGCATATAAGTAAAGATTGATCAATGAAGTACTATTTCCCAGAGAAGATGGGATGCTCCCTGAGATTTCATTTGAATGAAGAGGCAGAACACGTAAATTTGAAAGTTTACCGATAGAACCTGGTATAGTTCCAGTCAACTGATTCATCTCCAAACCCAACGTCTGGAGGTTGACGAGGTTTCCAATATCAGTTGGAATGATTCCACGTATTTGATTTCCTCAAAATGTCATGTGCATGAGCTTTATTGAGAAGTTGCTAATTTTTTCTGGCAGCGCCCCTCCTTAATTGTTATCATTTATCCCCAATACTTCCAAATTAGTGCTGTTTGCAAGGGGTAGAGAAAACCCAGGTCGTCGTCCTCATTGTTTCCAAGATCATTAGTTTGAAATACCAGCCTTCGTAGCTTCGGCATGTGTCCTAGATCTGGCACTTTCACGGTGAATTTGTTGATTGAAAGTTCAATAACTGTAATTTTTGAGGCATTGAACAGTGATGCTGGAATGAGCCCCCTAAACTGATTGGTGTGAAGTCCTCCAGCAAGTTCGTTGCCTCCTAAATAAAGGTGTCATAGATTAGAGCACCGTGCATGAGATGTTGACAGGGATTTCTCCGGTGAATGTGTTGTTCCGAAGGGGCAACTTCTGTAGCCAAAATAGACGACCTATTTCTTGAGGGATGGTGTGGCTGAAACTGTTGTTATTCAGGTTGAGTATCCTGAGAAAACTCAAGTTGCCAATGTGGGGGATAGGCTTCCCACCAGTTTGCATTAATTAATTACTTAGGTCAAGCTCTACCACTCTCCGATGCCGGCGTCCACACGTAACACCCGACCACTCACAGAAGTGCGAGGATTCATTCCATGAGCTTAGTGTTCCGAGGGGATCGGCTTCGATTTGATCCTTGAAAGCTAGCAGGGAGAGCCTATCTGTCTCATTTCCTATGGGTAATGAAGAGGATAAAGAAAGCTGAATTACTTGGAAGATAAGTGGCCATAAGAAGCATGAACCCATGCTTGGCATCTCCATTTTTATGCGATGATCTTAGAGCTTAAGTACTGAAGATATGGTCAGCAGTCTGTGCTACTGATGATAATATATAGAAGAAAGATATTAGATGGATTGCTAATTAAGATGAATCAACAATAAAGTATATATTTATTTATCATGACTATGTGATGCTAAGTCCCGTGCAATTTATTTGGTTCGAGGAAATGTTTGGTTTCTATGAAAATGAAGAAATGGCCTCTTTTTTCTACCGTGTAGAAGGAACCCGTCAGTAATTGCTTGGAATCAGGCAAAACAAGACATAATTTGATATTCAACTCACTTATTTACATATATAAAGATTTAAACGATTGATATTCTTGACTGATAATAATTGATACACTATTACAGACAGTTTCTTTATTCTTGAGATCTAAGGGACCTCGAGAATTCTCAACTTCCCTTGTTTTCATTATGACTTCTGACAACCGTAGGCCTGGCACAAATGCATTGCTGCTAATTCGCCAGCTATCAGTCTAGGGAGATAGACAAGGACAGGCTCTCATTATTTAAATTTCATAAAATCTTGTCTGCTATTTCGGTGTTCCATTTTAAACGTGTTTTTAAAAGAAAATTGATTTTTTAAAAAATATTTTTTTAAAATTATTTTGATTTTAATTGTAACCATACTCGAAAACCACCTCTCAAATAAATTCATTGTGCTAGTTAATATTATTTCTGGAGATAGATTAAGAACGTGTTTGGTAAAGTGATAACGATTATTTTTCAAATAATTTTTTATGCTGAAATACATATTAATGATATTTTTTTAAAAAAAAATTATTTTTGATATCAATACATTTAAATAATTTATAAAATATAAATTATATTAAATTTTAATAAAAAATAAAAAAAAATTAAATTTGATGTAACGCGGTTCCAAACGCTTCGTAAGTAAAATATGAACACCTTCTCACGTTTACAAGCACGAACTCTTTTACAATCCTGAGGATTTGATCCTTGCTCATTTGGTATGATAACTCTACAAGTAGCTAGCTGCTGGGTGCACCAGGGACGGAATTAGGGGGAGGCGTGCAAGGATTCGGGTCCCTGTAAAATATTTTAAAATTTTGTATTTTTAATGTTTAAATATAGTATAATATAATATATTTTTAATTTAAATAGATAAAATTTCTAATAATAAATTATATTTTGAGTTTTGGAATACCATTTCAGCTCTGCCACTGGGTGCACCAGATGCTGTGATATAGAAATTATTAAATAATTAATTAGCTTCTAATTCCATTAAAATAATAATGTACGACATTTTCCCCTCCGTACATTTCACAAAGCACCTCGAGGATTCTTTTTTCGATTTTTTTCATCATGACTTCTGACAACAGGCTCTCATTATTTAAGTTTCATAAAATCTTGTCTGCTATTTCGGTGTTCCATTTTAAACGTGTTTTTCATACAAATGACACAAATATTTTAAATTAAAACGGTAGACTACTTAATTAAGCTTACTTAAAAGACTTACATAACATTAGATCTAGTCTGCCAGTTCAAATAGCTGGGGAAAGAGACATGGATGAGGGAGGAAACCAGCAGCATTCAAGGATATATAGTCGAGCTTATTCTAGAGAGTCGTTGATTTGTCTAGCTCCAAGCTAGCAAACTAAACAAGATAATTATTTTACCCCAGGACCTGCAATGGTTGGATTTGAAAGGAAAAACATCAGAGGCTTGAAAACTTAGGATTTGGAGAAGCAAATGCCAAAAATTCAGGATCACGTTCCAGTATAGCCATTCGTTCCTCATCTAAGGTGACCCATGCCTCAATCCCGTTACCATCTTTGGTTTCGATAAGTACAGTGAAATTTCTGAATGCAGGGCCAGCTTTGCCCATGAGACCAACCCAAAAGGGCTCTCCCCATCCAAAGTTTGCCTTGGTCAAACCAAGATAACGCCAACATGTAAAAGCAAATATATCTGGCTTTTCAAGAGATCAGAATAACCCTTCTAGCTGGCTGAAGTAATCAGACATGGTTTCAAACCCTTCTTCACCTTGCATAGTTCGTGTATAATCACTATCATACAGTGCAATAGCTTCATTCAAATGGTTTACCAATTCATGCAGTTCTGTGTTTGTGTCTGTGGGGTTTGCAACAGCAGTTGCCCACCAAAAGATATTCCCACTGGAAGCTTCGGACATGGGTGGCTTCGTACGCGACCGGAGATTCACTGCTTCGACCAAAATGGATGGCCTTGGTGAATCTGATATTGCCTTTGAAGCAGCCATACAGCATTTCCAAATGAAACATGACAATGTCTCGGTTCTTGATGGCTTAGTGTCCCGCTTGCCAGCTTTGGCCTTAGCCCTTAACATTGCTATCGCTTTAGGATCAAAGACAAACCTTCTTGTAATGTAATTTCCTTCCGCGAACCACAAGGTTTCCGTTAGCGATATATGGTTCTGTGGAGGTGGATTTCTTGGTGGAAAAAAGAGTGACGCCTTGCTGAAATCAGGAGCCTCGGTATGTTCTCCTCGAGATTTAGATGCCCAAGTTGAAAGGAAAGTCTTGGCTGTTCCCCCATCAACGATCTTATGTGAAGCAGTCCAGCCAAGTGATATTCCTCCACAGGCAAATATGCTCACTTGAACAGCTGATATAGGTGCACTCATGTTTTCTTTTGTAAAGGGCTTGCATGGAAGGAAATGGTTCAGTGACTCAACTTCAATGTGTTTAAGGTAATCAGACAAGCGACAGTTAACTTGGGCCTCAAGGAATGGGACGCCTTCACTGAAACAATCAACGAAGAGATTATCTTTAACCCTTCCAGAAAAGGGGTAGTAAAGGTTAAGGGTCTCTGAGAGAGATTTCTTTAAGCAATCAATTCTGGTTTTGGCGGTAATATTGTTGAAATTGGCATCGTTCATGGGGTAGAAGAAGATAGCTGGGGTATAAGTTGTGGGGTTGAGCTGATCAATAAGGGAGAGTTTGTAGGGTTTTTTCTGCTGAATTGTTGGGGAAGATGGTTTGATGAGTTCTGTTGAAATGATGTGAACTTCTATCTTCACCATTTTCACAAGACTCTTTCTATGCAAAAACTTATCTGTGTTTGAGTGGTGGTTTATTGATTGAGGTAGAAGCATTTGTTCGTTATATATATAGAGGAGGTAGACTCTTGCTGCGAGTCGCAAATAAGATTCATAGAATCTAGTTTTGTTTTTTTTGAAAGCTTAAAACCCGAGAAAAAAAACTATATTAAAGGACAAAGAGTAGATCCAACAACATCATAGTACAAGATAAATACAAGAGAATCTAGTTATATATATATTAAGCTAACAAACCAAAATTACTAATAATTAATGTATATTTATTGTGTATAACTCTTTTTGTAATTTAAACAAGATACATATTATATCACTAAAATTTAAAGCATATTCTTCATTTTATAACGTCAATGACTCAATCTTTTTATTTATAATTGAGAAAGTTTTCACTTTATCCTTGCGTTTTTTCTCGTCTTTATATATAATAATCAATTTTTTAAATATATCTTTTAATTATCCTGTCAAGGTTCTTCATTTAGATTTATGTATTGTACATGTCATTCCAAATATACTCGAGTTATACAGGAAATTGATTTCATTTTTTTAATGAAATTTTTATTTCCTGACATTTTAATGGTTGAGCAGTAATTTTTAAATTCTTTTATTTCTCAATATATTTTGAGTAATTTTTCTATTACATGTTCAAATACTCAAGGGTATTTTTAGATTTAACAAAAGATTTAATTCTAATAGCTTTCCTAAATTTAAAATTAACTAAAAGCTAACTTTTTTATATAAAAATATTAAATGGTTATTGCGCTTCAATTGAGAGTAAATTTTCTTTCTTGCATACTTTCCATATGGTGCTTTTAAAGGATTGTAATAAATTCTTTTGAGTATTTCTAATATTTGAATCTAAAAAATCATGGAAATGAGCAAGGTCAATTCTAGGAGCGAGTAAAAAAATAAAAAAACCAATTAAATAAAAAAATTGAAAAAACCGAACAGTAAAAAAAAATTGATTAAAATTTTTAAAAAACCGACCGGTTCGGTTTGGTTTTGATTTTATAAACCTGAAACTGAAAAAATCAAACCGAACCAAACCCAAAAGAAATATTTAATTTTTTTGTTCAATAAATAATAGATAAGATAGAAATATCAAGAAATATCAGTACCAAAAAATTTATAAATACAAACGGAAATATTCCGTTTGTAAATTGCAGTGAATTTTATCAAAAAAAAATATTATCTCAGTATATACCGAGGGAATTTACAGTTAAAAAAATAATTAAAAAAACAAAAAAAATAATGACGGGTCATTTATACAAACAAATCCATCAGTATTTTTCAGATAGCTCTGGAACTATTCACTTTTCAATTGCACTATTAATAATTGTTATTTAAAGACAAAATCACCAATAGATTGAAAAGTTGTTGGTGTTATTTAGCGGGTTTCTAAAAAATTTTAATTAAATATTATAGACGGCATCACCAATGGAATGGATTAAAAATATTAATATTTAATTATCCCTTAGTAAAACATCCAAAAAAAAACACCTATAATCCCTTATTTCACAACATACATGCCTCCTTTCTTCTTTTTCTTTTTGCTCCTCTTGTGTAAAAAATATCAACATCTTCATTTTTTTCTTCTCTTCTCTTCTCTTTTTAATTTTTTTTTTCATGCTCAGATATGTGTTCTTGTTCTTTTATATTTTCTCTTCTCAGTTTTTTGTAATTAATAACTATTATTATTTTATTTTAAAAGGTATTAGTTTTCAAAATTGAAATTTGTTTCTAAGTGAGAACATTCAACATTGTAATGAAAGAACGGTTGTGGGTAGACTTCTTGGCGATGATACGAAATGATTGTGCTCTCCATGGAAGATTGAAGCTCTGATTGCTTCTTTTCTTTTCTTTTTTCTAATCATTTTTTTTAATTTATTTAATTTTTATTTTAAATTAATTTTTTAATTATTTTAATGTACTGATATTAAAAATATATTTTAATATATTTTCAAGCAAAAATAATTTTAATATATTTTCAAGAAAAAATAATTTTTTATTGAAGTTGTCATTGTTATTATTGTTAAAATAAAAATAAAAATTTTAAAACATATTTTAATTTATTTTTAACATGAAAACATATATTATATTAACAAACATACGTTTATATGTGTGGTTGTGTTTGGTATAACAGTAACCAAGGTTGTTAAAATCGCGTTTTGACTCGTAAAATCGTACGATTTTACAAGTCAAAACATGCATTGCGGGTTGAATCGCTTGAAAAAATAAAAAATAGATAAAATCGGGTTGAAATCGGGTGAAATCGCGAAAATCGGATGACATCACGCAAAATCACGATTTCATGACCGATTTTACGATTTCAACAAAATAAGGCTATGAAACAAAATTCTTCCCTCATGTCTAGCTGTCAGACCCCTATTGGATTTTTCTTCAGTCATCAAGCACGAAGCATTGAATATTCTGCCTTAAGAAAGCCTCTCTTGGCTTTGGGGGTTCATTGGGAGAAAACGCCTGGCAGATATGCCATCTTTTTATCATCTTTTGATTTTTTAATTCCCAAGATTTAATGCAGAAAAAATCTTTTTAAAATAGTAACAATGTCATGCCGGAGAGAGAGAGAGCTCTGTTGCGTATTTTTATTACTTTTTAACAAAGCATTAAAAAATAAAAAGATGATATTTATATTTTATAAAATAAATTAAAAATATATGAAGTTATATATATATATAAGAACATGAATTTTTATTTGAAGCATAATATTTTTTTAAAATATATTTTAAAATTCCTTACGATTTTACAATCCGAGTTTGTGAACGGCTTTCCGTTTCGTGTTAAAATCGCGATTTTAACAACCTTGGCAATAACTGTTGTAGTTGTGGTTTGAAAAAAAGATTGTTTTAAAAAAAATACTTTTAATTAAGGCTGGCTTGAAAAAATAGGTGTTTGGTTAAGAATGCTTTTGAAATTAAGGTTATAAAATAATTTTTAAAAATATATATTAATATTGATGGTTTTTAATTTAAATGTTGTAGATTTAACTATTGCTACTACTTCATGAAATAAATAATACTTTATATAAAATATTTTTTATTATTCCATTAAACCATCTACAATTCCATTACGTACAAAATTCATCCGACAAGAACTACAGTTTTTATAATTTTTTGTGCTTTCAATAAAATTAGAAAAAATATTATCAGAAATAAAATTAATTTGATATTACATTGTGAGTGAATTTAATTCACTCTGCACTAGTTTTTTGGGGAAAAAAAAATATTGTTTAAATGACAATGTGAGTAAATTTAATGCACTGTAAACTAGTTTTTTTTTTTAAATGTACAAAAAATAAACACACTGAAGAAAAAAAAAGTGTTCACACAAGCAGTGCAAGTGAATTGCACTCTTCACGTGAAGAGTGCAATTCACTTGCACTGTGCATGTAAATGCTGAAATTCAAAAAACAACTAGGAGGTGCTTCGCCAAAATCACGTGCAAAACGTGAATTATTATGGACCTCATTAAAATTAAATTATGTTTTTTATGTAACTAAATATAATGTTTGTAGTGGTTGCTTTAATCGTGAAACAACAACGCAAACAAACAAACGGGCTCTTAATTCAATGCAACTAGGTTTTTTGGAAAGTCGAATCTCATTGTGCTTACAATTTGCTTGGTTGTGGATAGTTCGTCGTGCATAGTTGACAGGAGAAATCCAAATATCAAGGGACTCTTTGACATTTGATGTTATGTCTAACTATGTTTTCTAAATTTTTTTTTTAATTTTAAATTAATATATTTTTAAATTATTTATTATTTTAATGTATTAATACTAAAAATAAAAAAAAAATTATATATTTTTAAATAAAAAATAATATTTTTGAGTTTTATGTTGTATAGATGATGAAAAGAAATGGTCTAATTTTTTGTTAATTATCCCCTTTTTTTCATTAGTTTCATTTTTTTTATTATTAAGTTTTTTTTCTGTGATTCTATCAATAAATTAATTATAAGTGAAATAATAGTATAAATATCAATAAAAAAATTATTTATAAATATAAAAATTTTAGTAGTGTTTGATGAATATCTATACTCATTTCTAATGAATGGACTTGGTTGGTTGCCATGAAAGTGCACTAACCGGGATGGCATCATTTATTGACAAGTATAGCAGCCCATGTGCTATGTACCAAATGTCAAAGTTTGGGTGGAGTTGGTGGCACGTTTTTGTCTATAAATAAGAACTTGGCTAAATACCCTCATTCACAAATAACAGTGTTCTCTGGTTTGGGGATGTTTGTCCTGTATATAATATTTTTATAGAAAAATGTTTTATAGATTTTGTTTTTTTCTATAATAATTTCAGCTCTTAAAATTTTATAAATAATAATCTTTTTAAAATAACATTTAACTATTTTAACTATTATTTTTTATCGCTATTACAACTATTTTATTTGTTGAAAAATAATTTCACTTCATAAAATTTTATAAAATATTTTATAAATAATAATTTTTTTTAATATTAATTTTTATCACCACAACTTTTTCATTATCTTCCTGAACCCATCATCATCTCACAGTCACTAATGCTATAATCACCACGATCTCTCAGTACCTCTTCCTCCTCTATTATCATCTTAAAAAATATTTTATATAAAAAGAAAACTTTAAGCCAAATATTTTATTATGAAAAACAAATCAATGCTTAGTTTTCAATGTTTGTTTTTGGTCGAGGGTCATAGCGTATTTAATGTCTCTGCCGACTACGGTTGGAATGTAATGATATACGGGGAGGTTTATGTTGGCGTGAGCTGTCAATATAGAGAAATTAGAGCAGGAATAGGACACTGTTACGTAAAGGAGATCCCATATGTTTAGGGAAACCTTTATTTCCGCAATAGAGATTGTATTGAATAGAAAAACTAAAATCCTTCTCTGTATAAAACCTGAAGGTACTCTGTTATGTAGGTTAAGAAAGAAAAGACAGAATAAGAAAAGAAGTAACTTACAGACTTCAAAAGTTATCATGGTATCAGAGCGGCGAGTTCCTAGGACCTCTGCTCAACCCACCTTGTAACCAGAAAAAACACTCAAACATCCTAGACTCTATGGCAGAATCAACAGAACTGATGGAACACCTCAACCCCCAGACCGAATCAATCCTTACTAGCCTGACGACCAAGATGACAGAAGCTCTCTCTAGATCACAGACCTCCCAACACCCACCACCTACTGATTCTTTGACTACTCCAATCGGCATCAAATTGAATGACTCAAATTTTGCCTTATGGTCCCAAGTTGTTGAGATGTATATCTCCGGCAAAGACAAGTTGGGATATATTAATGGAGAATTTCCTCAGCCTCCAGAAACCGACCTAACCTTCAGAAGATGGCGAACTGAGAATGCCATCGTCAAAGGTTGGCTGATTAATTCTATGGAACCTTCCCTAGTTGCTAATTTTATTCGCTTCCCTACTGCAAAACAAGTGTGGGATTCTGCCGCTACAACCTATTTTGATGGGACAGATACGTCTCAGGTTTATGACCTCCGCCGTCGTGTGACTCGGATGAAACAAGCTGGCGAATCCATTGAAAAATACTATAATAATCTTCAAGGCTTATGGCGAGAAATAGATTTTCGACGTCCTAACCCAATGGATTGTGCTGTGGACATTCAGAAATACAATTTAATCTTGCAGGAAGATCGAGTGTATACCTTCTTTGATGGATTGGATGACCGGTTGGACAAGACCAGGAGCGATGTACTTTAGCTAAAACCATTCCCTACAGTAGAGCAGGCTTATGCTCATGTCAGACGGGAAGAAATAAGGCAGACAGTAATGACTTCAGGGGCCGAAAGTGCTCCTGGAATGGTTATGAATTCCAAAGGATTCAAGGCAGGACGCCACCACACTCCAATGAAGACAGGTTTTTTCTCCTTGAACAATGACAGGCCAAATCCATCTGAAAAAATGCCGGCTCCATCAGATGGCATAAAGTGCACTCACTGTGGCAATGCCAAGCACACCCGTGAAACCTGTTTTAAGTTACATGGATACCCAGATTGGTGGCATGAACTTCAGACAAGGAAGAAACGAGACAATCCTAATGGCAGCACAGGGAGAGCTGCTATAGTCACTGGGGAACCTTCATTATCACTCACCTCCCAAGCAGAAACCACACAGAATTCAGGTAACAACAGTAACGTTCTTCATAGCTGTACCCATACTGCTGATGACAACTGGATTCTTGACTCTGGAGCTACAGACCACATGACATTTGACTCCAATGATTTTTCCCATACCACTTTGCCAAAAAGAAGTCATGTTGCTACTGCTAATGGGGTCCCTTGTCCGGTTACAGGAGCTGGAACTGTGACTCTATCTCCCTCTTTATCCTTACCTCATACTTTACTTGTTCCATCCCTTTCCCACAAATTAATGTTTGTTAGCCAAGTTACTGCTGATCTCAATTGTGTGGTATTAATATACTCTACATTTTGTCTACTTCAGGATATTCTCACCAAGGAAATCATTGGGCGTGGTACTAAGAGGGGGGGATTATACTATGTCGATGACCTCAGTTCAGGCAGAGCAAACCTCATGGATCATGCGGTTAGCAAGAAAGAACAACAGATTTGGTTATGGCATCACCGCTTAGGACATCCTTCGTTTGGTTATTTGAAGCACTTATTTCCAGATTTATTTTCCAATGGAATGCATTCAAACTTTACGTGTAATACTTGCATTCTAGCAAAGAGTCATAGGGTTTCATATCCTGTGAGCATGAATAAAAGCACAATTCCGTTTGCATTGATACATTCTGATGTATGGGGACCTTCCCCCATTACTACTGCTTCTGGACATCGTTGGTTTGTGATTTTTGTTGATGATTGCACTCGAATGACATGGTTGTACTTACTGAAACACAAGGATGAAGTATTTAGTATGTTCAAAGCCTTCCATATCATGGTTCAGACTCAATTCTCTGCGAAGATTCAGGTCCTTCGTTCTGACAATGGAGGGGAATATGTTAATCAGCAGTTTCAAGCATACTTTCAGAATCATGGTCTTCTCCATGAGACCTCATGTGCTCAGACCCCACAACAAAATGGCCTTGCTGAAAGAAAGAACCGACATATCTTAGAAACTGCACGTGCATTATTAATCGGGGCACATGTGCCTAGTCGCTATTGGACTGATGCTGTCGCCACAGCCGTGCACTTGCTGAACCGTATGCCTGCAAAGGTATTAACGTTTCAGACTCCTTTAAAGGTTCTATCTGACCATGTCCCATTGCCTACTGTGTTGTTGCTCCCTCCTCGTATTTTTGGTTGCGTTGCCTTTGTACACCTCCATAAGAATCAAAGATCTAAGTTGGATCCTTGTGCAGTCCGATGCCTATTCTTGGGGTATGGAGTACATAAGAAAGGATATCGTTGCCTTGATCCCTCCACCAAACGCACCTACACTACCATGGATGTCACATTCTTAGAGTCTGACACCTTCTTCCCATCACCAGCATCCAATTCCACTCTTCAGGGGGAGCACCGTGATGAAGAGCAGAATTGGTTGGGAGAACAGCAGCACCTACTGAACAGTGAAGGGTTATCAAGACAGCAGCACCTACTAGCCAATGAGGCTGAGTACCTGGACAGTGAAGCTGATGTTGGAAGCAATCCAGCGTATCTGCACAATGAAGCTGAAAGTATTGAGCCGAAGGATCAGGCTAAGTCAGTGATAAATACAGAATCTGAAGATGACTTTCCCCACCTCTTAGTACCTAATCCCGACGACCCTCCTCCTGAGAATAATCCTGAGGTAAGTTCTACTACTACACCTCTACACACTAATGACATGGATAATTCTGCTAGTCCTGTTCTACCTTACAGACACAATCGGGGCAAGCCACCAAACAGGTACTGTCCAGACATAGAAGACAGACGGTCCAAATATCCAATCACCAACTATGTGTCTACACAACGATTATCTGGACCCCTGAGAGCATTTGCACACACCTTGTCCTCGTGTAAAATACCTTGCAGCGTTGAAGAAGCCTTGACAGATCCACACTGGGCTAACGCTATAAAGGAAGAACTGGAGGCGTTGCAGAAAAATAAAACATGGGTACTGGTGGAACTACCCGAGGGGAAGAAGACCGTGGGGTGTAAGTGGATTTTCTCCACTAAATACAAAGCAGATGGCTCCATCGATCGACACAAGGCAAGACTGGTTGCAAAGGGGTATACACAGACATATGGCATAGATTATCAAGAAACGTTCTCACCCGTAGCCAAACTAAATACTGTTAGAGTCTTGCTATCTCTTGCAGCAAATCTAGATTGGCTACTGCACCAACTTGATGTAAAAAATGCCTTCCTCCATGGCGATCTTGAGGAGGAAGTTTATATGGACATTCCGCCAGGATGCTTGTCTTCCTCAGAGGCACGAGTGGTATGTAAACTACAACGAGCATTGTATGGATTAAAACAGTCACCCCGTGCATGGTTTGGTCGGTTCAGTTCAGCTATGAGAAAATATGGGTTTCAACAAAGCAACTCAGATCATACACTCTTCCTAAAACATCGACGGGGAAAGGTAACTGCTCTAATAGTTTATGTAGACGACATGATTGTTACAGGAGATGATGCAGAAGAAATATCCAGACTCCAAGAACAATTGTCAACCGAATTTGAAATGAAGGACCTAGGCGGGCTCAAATATTTTCTTGGGATTGAAGTGGCCAGGTCAAGACAAGGCATATTCCTTTCTCAAAGGAAATATGTACTAAACTTGCTGACAGAAGTGGGGCTACTGGAATGTAAACCAGCTGACACTCCAATTGTTCAGAATCACAAACTTGGAGAATATACAGATCAGGTGCCAGCAAACAAAGAGAGGTATCAACGGTTAGTGGGTAAACTTATCTATTTATCTCATACCCGCCCAGATATTGCTTACGTTGTAAGTGTAGTGAGTCAGTTCATGCACTGTCCTAGTGAAGACCATATGGATGCTGTAATTCGGATTCTACGCTACTTAAAGTCCTCTCCTGGAAAGGGACTTATGTTCTCAAAAAATAATCAAGTGCATGTTGATGGATACACGGATGCTGACTGGGCAGGAAATGTATCTGATAGGAAATCCACATCCGGCTACTTTACATTCGTAGGAGGCAACCTTGTTACATGGAGAAGCAAGAAGCAAAAGGTAGTGGCGTTATCCAGCGCTGAAGCTGAATTTCGAGGAATGGCTAAGGGTCTGTGTGAGCTTCTTTGGCTTAGAAGGCTTCTCACGGAGATTGGTATTGCTCCTAGCTCTGAAATGAATTTGTTTTGTGATAACAAGGCAGCCATTGACATCTCCCACAATCCTGTCCAGCATGACCGCACTAAACACGTTGAGGTGGATCGACATTTTATTAAACAGAACCTGGAGGAAAAAATTATTCGGTTCCCGTTCGTCAAATCAGAAGACCAGTTGGCGGATATACTTACAAAGGCAGTGTCCTCTAAAATCTTCCACAGCTCACTTGACAAGTTGGGCATAAGTGATATATACGCACCAACTTGAGAGGGGATGTTGGCGTGAGCTGTCAATATAGAGAAATTAGAGCAGGAATAGGACACTATTACGTAAAGGAGATCCCATATGTTTAGGGAAACCTTTATTTCCGCAATAGAGATTGTATTGAATAGAAAAACTAAAATCCTTCTCTGTATAAAACCTGAAGGTACTCTGTTATGTAGGTTAAGAAAGAAAAGACAGAATAAGAAAAGAAGTAACTTACAGACTTCAAAAGTTATCAGTTTATACGGTATACATACATTCTTTCTTTCTTTGGTGAAATATTGTACTCCCACAATTTCCTTGCTTCATGATTACTTACTTATCCTTTCTAGTAGATACCAAAAGAGCAACATAAAATATGGAAAGCAAAATAAGAGTTAAAAACATGAAAAGAGTGAAAAAGAAAGGAACTGTCAAGAACAACAGTCTTATCTTATACATCAACTGTCTCTTTAGTAATAAAAAAAAAGAGTTGAATTGAGTTGATGTCATTCATTTTATTTATTTATATGTCAACTATATTTTTTTTTATTTCTAATAATATAGATTATTAAACAATTTTTTAAATCATGTTAAATATTGTACTAGTATACTCTACCTCTAAATAGCATTGATCATATATACAACCGGTCCAAAAACCCAATACCATGAGCATCGACCAAATTATTATAATTATTTTAGAATTGAATTTTTCCATTTAAAATAATATATTAACTCTTTTTTCATAATTTTGACAAGAGGATAACTAGCTAATGTTAAAGATGATAAAGGATAACATTTACACTCGTTTTGTTATCATATCGATAAAAGATAAGGTTAAACATAAAATCATGTATATGATTGATAAGCTATTGCATTTATAGCCATCGTATTGTATCGGTGGTGGGCATTTTTTTGTAGTCATCTAACCAACTTAAAGTTCAATTATCACCCAATAAGTAATTTTTCAAATTAAATAAGTCTCTTGTAAAATAGCTTTTAAACAATACGAAAAACCTAAATTTGGATTTTCTCCTAACCATTTTGTGAGTTCTTAAATCAGGTAGGGTCATCAAATTTAAATTTGACTTATTAAACTTTAAGATTAAGGTCTGTTTGTTTTTGTGTTTTAAAAATATTTTTGAAAAAATTTAATTTTAATTTAATTTAATTTTTTTTACTTTAAATTAGTATTTTTTATGTTTTCATATTATTTTGATGCACTGGTGTCAAAAATAATTTTTAAAAAATAAAAAATATATGATTTTAATATATTTCTAGATAAAAAGCACTTTAAAAAATAATCTCAACTACACTTTCAAATAAATATTAAAATATGATAACTATTTTCCTATAGATCCATTAATTCCGTGTAGATAATCCGTCTTTAACTGAATTAAAAACATTAATTTGATTACTTAGTACTAAAAACCGTATGTTTAGTTGATGGCATAAAAATAATAAAATATGGTTTAATTATCCCAAAAAATAAGATATAGTTTAGCGGTAAAACCAAGTTGCTTACATAGATGAGGTCTTGAATGTGTGTGTATTCTGTTTTTTTATGCATGATGGAGCATGAAAAGCCAATGATTTGGCAAAATATAAATTTCATATAAATAACTTGTTTTATTGTTTTAAATAAAAATAAAATTATTTTAAAAAAATAAAAATCAAACTGAAATTTGATTAAATCATTGGTAATTAATTCACTAAATTAACCTTAAGGTTTGTAACTTAATTTGTCAAATATTAAGTTTATTCTTTAAATATTACTAGTTGAGTCCAGTGGCTGAATCAATTTAGGTTTAATAAAAAAACCAGCTAAAATAACAACCTAAAAAAATCTAATTGACCCGGCAAGTCAAGCCATAATTCAAGCGAAAACAGTGGGACCCGATATTTCTTTTAAAAAAATATACATATACAAGTGACAAGAGAGGGAAAGGTGGGGATCGCATGTTTGTCCCATGTGGCAACTTCTGAATTTTTCTCGCCCCCTGTTTGTCCCGTGTTCGTCCCAATGCATGCATAACTATTCAATCATGCATGAACGTAGTACAAACAAGTTTTTCCATAAAGATGCTCTAATCTCTTATCTTTCATGGTCTATATCTGGAGAAATTATACAAGTGACAAGAGAGGGAAAGGTGTTAATTTGTTCCATGTGGCCACTTCTGATTTCCCCCGTTTTCTCTATAGTTGCCGACTTGCTGTCGCTTTGAAGTTAAAAAAAATATATTTTAAAAAATAAATGGTATCACAATTTTATTTTTTTTAACCATAATTTTATTCATAGTTTTAACAAAACACATTAAAATTAAAGATAAATCTCAGAAAAAACACTTTTTATTAAATTGTTTTTTTAAAATCACAACAACAACAAGAACCACATTACCAAACATATTCAACAGTGGTAGCAGGACTGCAATTAGTGCCATATGCATCAAAATTGATAAAGTAATGTATAAATTTTGAAATGTGTAGTTTAATTTTTTAAATTTTAAATTTTTAAAAATAAATTATTAATTTAAGTTTTATAAATCTCAATGTCATCGAGATTTACATGGTTATTAATTTTAAAATTTATAAAATTAATCGAGATACACACAAGTTTATCCAAGCAATCATATTAATTTAAAAAAAATAAAAGAACGTCTCATGGCTGAAAAGTTAGCTCATAAAGTCAGGTTTGGTGCTGTTCTGATAAATATCAATTAATCGGGTTCATAACTCGAATTAACTTTCTCTGTTCCCTTCCCCTCTGATAAATATAGGACGGATTTAAATAATGTTTGAAATTAGATTTGTTAATATCTGTATTCTATATATTATTTATTATATAAGATAATTATCCCAAAAAAATTATATTAAAGAAATGAATATTTATTAGATTTAAATTAAGTTATCATATGTTTTGTGAATGGCTACTGGCAGAATTATCGTCGAGAACCACGCTCAAAAGCTGTACTATAAGATAAAAGAAAAGCAAAAAAAGAACGGGTGGACCCAGATGAAAACTTGCATGGAACAAAGAAAACAAATCTAGAAGGCCCATAAGCTAACAAAGCCTGCTCAAACAAACTTCAAATGCCCATTAAATTAAACAAAATACCCATTAAATCAAACAAAGCAAAACATGGAAAACAGAGTCTACAATCATTTCAAATTGAGAAACTCCGTCAGTCTAAAAGCCACAAAACTGCAACAAACCGGATCTTCTTTAAAGTAGCAAAATAACAAAAGCTAGCTAGTAATTAGCTGGACCTAAACTAAATCTAACAAACCATATTTTCTTCTTCTTTCCTTTGGTTTTGCTTGCATAGGTATATTTAGGCAACTTTGGTTACCACTGCAGAGACCATCTTGTTCATGCCACACACGCCATGGCCCCTGCAAAGAAGGTAATGTCCCTTCTCTCCCCAGTGCTCGCCCCATGGGTTCTTGATGATGCAGTGCGGCTTGGAGCCAGACCTAATTAAGAATGGAGCAACCTCTTGCTCCATTCCCAACAATTAAGACCTCTCTAATACAAGTTCGCATTAATATTGCATTCAATCCAGCTGCATTTTCCCAGATAAAATCTTTACAATATCATTGACCACGACATATTAAACAACGAATGCTAGTTGCGGATATAGTGTAATGGAAGTTGAAACCATTGACAGCAGTCTTCTATGAATCCATTTATTCTACTCTTCAGAGAAGGTCAGCTTACTTGCAAGAAGTTCATGGTGAACTAAAGTTGCCGCAACTTGCAGCTATTTTCCCAGGATCAAACTTGCATGATCCGCACGTTTTCCTGTTGAAGGGCATGTACTCTCCTCTTGGAACCCCCCTGCCTCGATCAAACACCTGTAGGCATTGGTCATGAACCCTCCACCGCAACCATCATCACAGGAAGTCTTTTCCGTCTAATCGTCACGTTGCACCAAAATCTCTCAAGGAAATCAGTGGATATTATATTTGAGCTTTCCGGCCTTGATTTTGATGACAAAACTTCTCCAATTTGAGGTGATGTCGTGTCTGAAGTTATTGGTGTTGTGATGCCTGTCTAATGATCAGAACAAGAGATCGAAAGGGAAATCAGAAACTAACGACGTGACCCCGTGAATAGAAGCAGCGGCATTGCAGTGCACAATATTTTTTTTTTTATTTTTTTTTTTTAGAACACGCTGATTTTAGTGTTTGAACTTTATCAATATTTACAGTTAAGTGTCTCAACTCTAATTTTTAACAATCGGGTCTTTAATCTTCTAAAAATTACACAGTTAAACACAAAAACGGATGTTTAACAAGGTGAATCCTACTTCTCAGTGAAACAATGACATGTATTTACACCTATATCATATTTTCTTTTCAAAATGATTTTTTTAGATTATAAAAGTAAATAAATAAATTAAAATAAAAACCATCCATTCCTTCCATCCAAACAAAAAGATCTCCTTCCTTTTTTTTCCTCACACACCCAATTTGACTCTTCCTTATTTCCATATTTTGTTGCCAAATTCAAACATTTTCTTTAATTAAAGAATCATCCAGAATCCAAATTATCAACAGAATTAATCATATACAAAGCATAAAACACTTAAAGCCCGATTAATTAGATCATTGGACGAGAAATATTTTATCTTATTAATAGCCAAGGATTACTGCTTGAATTAAGCTGTAGTAAAGAAGTATTATATTTCCTATAAAACAGGCAGAATATGTATAGTGAAAAAGACAGGATCATGAGGCAGGTTTCGTAAACAAAACAAAAAAAAAAAACCCTAAAGAGATCTGGTCTTTAATTTTTCTTTTTTTTCTGAGTAAATCAGACCCAGTTACCAAAGGGAATTAACACGATGAAGACAATGAACATGGTTTTTCTCACATCAATTATATATTTAAGAGTGTCCCTGCTGTGAACATTGACAGCGAAGACAAGAACAGGGAATTCTCTAAAGCTAGCCACAGAGCGGTCCTTGCAGAACTAAGGAAGAAATTCTATTCATTTATTTATTTTGATGTGTTGAGAAGTAAAGATGCGATAAAAAAATTGAACTAAGCGGTATATCTGATGATATATCCCCCTAAACATTAAATAAATATGTCAATGGATTAGATGCAGCTCCTTGGATCTAGAAACTGTAGCTTTCACTTCTTCTGATTTCCCGTCTTCCTGGAGAAAATCAGTGAGTATCTCCAGGCTAGGTCCCAAAACCTTGTTGTCCCAAACATCTTCGTCTACCTTTCCACTTCTCTGGTACACACAAGTAGCATCAATCCGATGTAATTTCCATCCTTTCTCATTCGCCAAATATTTGATTTTCCTCAGTTGTTTATTGATTAGCTTCTTGGTATTTTCTTTCATTTCCTCGATACCGGTGTCGAGTAACATTTTTCCGGTCACCTCATCGGCCATCTCCATTTCAGATTGGAAATACGGTTCCAGCTCCGGAATCCCAATAGCCCGCCAAATCCCGCTATTGTGATCTATCCCTGGAATAAACATGCCTCGGACCTCATCAACAAGACCAGCATCGAGCATCTTATCAACCCTCTTTGCTGCGCGAGCAAATAAAATTGGCAAGGCAACATCCACCCATAGAAAACAAGTATCGAAATTATCCTTGAACAGTGGATCCTCGACGAGTGCTTCGATGTATCTGTTTGAGCCGCCGGCAATAATGGGGAAGTTTCCGTTCCCTGTAATATGTCTCATGGCCATATGTACATGGTTGCAAAAATCTTGTGTGGTAAACTCTTCCCCAGGTTCCACAAATCCGAGCAAGTGGTGAGGCACACCTCGGCTTTCATTTTCCGAAACTTTGTTCGTCAATATGTCAAGGCCCTTGTAAACCTGAATTTTGTCCGAGTTGATGATCTCACCTTGAAAATGAGTGGCTAAATCGATGGAGAGTTTTGATTTTCCAGTGGCAGTTGTTCCCATTACGAACAAAGCTTTTTGCTTTGTACTGCCATCATTCGCGGAGAGTGGACTAATTATTTGTTTGTTGCGGTGCCTAGAGACAAAAAAGAAAATCCAAATTGAAAATTAATAAAAAAAAAATCAAAATTATGTTCCAATTCATTTTTTTTCATGAAAAGAAAATCAAATAAAAAAAATCTATTTAACTTTTTGAGATCTATTGAAATTATTTTATAATTTTAAATACTAAACATGTATTTAATAATGCTATAATTTTTATAAAAATATTTTTTTATTAAAAATACTTCAAACTTCGAAATATTCTTTTTTAATTTTTAACATTAAAATTATAAAAATATATATATATATAAAAAATTAATCTGTTTTTTCATATTTAAAAATAGGTTAAACTTATCAAAAGAAGATTAAAACACTTGAAGAAAATGTTTATAAAAAAATTAAAAATTATTTTTAACATAGAATATCAAAATAATCTAATAACATAAAAATAAATTAATTTAAAATAAAAATAAATAAAATTTAAAGTTTTTCAAAAATATTTTTGAAACGTCTTATTACCTGCTGCAGTGACATTGAAACTGTAATCTCATTCCCCGCTCCATTCTTATGGGAAGAGAGGCAGCCATTGACATAGTTGTCACGTATGAGCTAAGCTTTGGTTGCAGAGGAATTATTTCCATGATTCGCTTAAGGAGTTGAAGAGCAGGCGCAAGGCAGAAGAGATTAGGTGTGTCTGTGTGTGTATATATAACCTCGTTTGTAAAAAAATCAATTACATAATTTTCGGGTAATAAAATATGCATTAAATAAAATTGGATTTGTATATTTCCAATTTTAATGTTTTTTCCTTTTTAATATTTTTTCCTTTTTTTATTTAATTTTTCTTTTCAAGTGATAAAAAGAAAATAAATTGATGAAATGTTTTTTGTATTGTACAAAATTTTGGTGATAATAATATTTTTTATTGGAGAGCAGGTTGAATTGTTTTATAAAAATATGTTTTTTTTTTGTCTTTCAAAATGATTTAAAAAAAAATTGATTTTTTTTCTGTAATTCAAATTAATATTTTTTAATGTTTGTGTATTATTTTGATATAATGATATAGAAAATCAATGTTTTTTAAAAAATAGTATCTCGATATAGTTTTTTCAAAAAAAATATTTTAAAAAATAATCATTACATGATAATATAATAAATAGTATATTGTCCCGCGTTTCGTAGCGGGTTAATAACAGTTTTTTTTTCAAATGTAAAAATACTTGAGTTGAATTAAAAGCATAAAATATATTTGTATCATCACCATCTTCAAATAAAGTATTTTCTACAATAATATCATAAATAATACGTAGAAGAGGAGAAAAAATTATTATTTTTATGTAATTCAAAGCGAAAAGTATTTTGAAAAATAATAGTTACAACATTACCAAACTGGCTTTAAGAGCCCGTTTGTTTTTGTATTTCAAAAGTATTTTTTTTAAAAAAATTATTTTTATTTGCTTCAAATTAATTTTGTTTTGTGTTTTCACATTATTTTGATGCTAATAATAAAAAAAAATTTTAAAAAATAAAAATAATATTATGATATATTTCTAAAAAAAAATACTTTGAAAAAATTTAATTCCTAAATAACAAATATACTCTAAATGGTTGAACACATATGACGTGTGTATACATCACATACATGAATATTTTAACTGTCATAGACCGAAATGTAACATTTCATCATGATATTTCAAACATGATATAAACAAAGGTTGTTTATTTGAAAAGTGTTTTTTTTTTTTTAAGGAATTGCTCTTCCTCTTTCGCATCTCTCTCTCTCTATCTTAACTGTCATAGACTGGAATATAACATAAATAAAATATAATGATTGAAATGTAAACTCTTAAAACTACAAGGATCAAAGTGTAAAACAAAAATTATTTGCACTTGGATGAAATACCTTCGATGTTACAATCATCTGATATTGCGGTAGGAACCTTGAATCTAATATTAGGATGATTTTACTTATTCCTTGAGTAAAAAAACATTTTGAAAAAAATTTAATTCCTAAATAACAAATATACTCTAAATGGTTGAGCATATATGACGTGTGTATACAGCACATACATGAATATTTTAACTGTCATAGACCGAAATGTAACATTTCATCATGATATTTCAAACATGATATAAACAAAGGATGTTTATTTGAAAAGTGTTTTTTTTTTTTTTTAAGGAATTGCTCTTCCTCTTTCGCATCTCTCTCTCTCTATCTTAACTGTCATAGACTGGAATATAACATAAATAAAATATCATGATTGAAATGTAAACTCTTAAAACTATAAGGATCAAAGTGTAAAACAAAAATTATTTGCACTTGAATGAAATACCTTCGATGTTACAATCATCTGATATTGCGGTAGGAACCTTGAATCTAATATTAGATGATTTTACTTATTCCTTGAGTAATTTGCTTTCCCTTATCAACATGATTTGAATTGAAGAGCGAATTCACCTATCAATCACAGTAGAAATACTAATGCTCAAATCTAGATTTGTTTATTAAAATATATTTACATTTCCATTTTAAGCTCCCTAAAAATAATAAAATATTCCTTTTTTAATCATCTAAGAGATTTTTTTAAGTAAACTCTACCTACATAAACTCGTTAATTACCAACAGTCACGGCTTCTCGAACCCCTACACGTCACTCGCGACTCTCTCTGCTACAAGCCTACAATCGTAACAAACCTAACGTCCTCGTCGAGTCCACACCTCTTACCACCCAACCAATGTCCATCATCCACGTATGCAGTTCCACCTAAACATTTCCAAGCCCCATCTAACGGATAGCGTGGGAAAATAAAAAAACAAATCCCACTCTCCGACTCCTCTGGAATAAGATTCTCAGCACTAACTGCATAGTTTCTAATAAAATCTCGACGTGCCGATCATGTCATTTTATAACCATCGAGAACCCTGCTTTGAAAACAATATTTTTTCTAATTTCTCTATTTATTTTATGTTTCAGCTTCACAATAAATCTTTGCTGGAATGATAGAGTAACTATTGAAAATCCTACACTATAAGAGCTGAAAATGAATATTAGTACATTAAAATAATAAAAAAACACATTTTTTTTTTCAAAGCACAGTGCCAAACATAACCTTGTTAAATTTGCATTTGTTTGTTCTCCCTTTTGGAGGTAACGAAGAGAGAGAGAGTTAAAAGAGGGTGTGCTGGGAGAGGGAGAAGAGAGAGAAAGTGGTGAGAATGGGGATATTGCAAGAGGATGTTGTAGTGATAAGTAAAGGAGAGAAGCCTGGAGAATCAACTGTGATTACTGTGAATTGTCCTGATAAAGCTGGACTTGGCTGTGATTTGTGCAGGGTTATCTTGCTTTTTGGATTAAGCATTTGTAAAGGAGGTAAGCCATTTTTATTTTTTTACCTTGTAATGTTTTTGGATTTGTTAATTTTGAGTTACTCTAGTTGGGCCTCTGTGATTTGTAGCAGAAGGATTACTGAGTGTTTGCTTTTTTTTCCTGTGTGGGATTTCTTTTACTGTTGGGATCTAAGATCATTATGGTTGCTGTGGTTTTGTAAATTTGCTTTTATCTGAATGATTAATTTGGGTTTTGATCCGTTATTTGAAGGAGAAGAGAATAGAAGGGAAATGGTATATTTTTTGTTTGCACCTTTCCTTTATCTCTGCGTCGAAGGAGGTTGTTGGGATTTACAGTTGAGAAATTGGATAGTTAAATCTTACAATTTTTTTCGTGCTGAAACATAGTGTGTGTGTACATTTTTTTTTTTTTATCATGATTTAGGTTGTAGGTGTTTTTTTGGATAACCAAGACAATCATGATAAATTGTGCATGCATCTAACTGTTTTTTCCCTGCTATTTTTCCAATTTCATATCAGTGTTTGAGTTAGGTTTTTTTATGAAACATTGTTTGATATATAGTTGATGGAATATGAGACTTCTCCTCGAGTTTTATTATGGTACACTTAATTTCTCTGATACTATAGTTGATTAGTTTTGAATTGATTTTGCATGGTGAAGATGGACAAACGGATGGGAAATGGTGCTATATAGTCTTTTGGGTGGTGGGGAAGCCAAGCACAAGGTGGAATTTATTGAAGCAGAGGCTATTAGAGGTGTGTCCATCATATTTTTCAACTTCCGAGATTGACTTCTACAAGCCTGAGAACCAACAGCCAAGGCCGCCAGATGTGTTTCTGTTGAAGTTCTGGTGCTCTTATGACTATGAAGGCCTTTTACACGGTAATCCAACATTTCATTTCTGGAGACATCATGCCAGCTTTTAAAATTGGTTCTGTCCATATGGGCTTGCTTCCTGTTGGAATGTTTTGGAAACTTGGGAGATGGAAGTCTTGTGATACGGGGTATATTAGTTCTCAAAATGAGTGCCTGCTTACCATAAATGATCATTCTTGTCCAATATATATGTTTTAATATAGGATCACAGCATGTAGAACATTATCTTTTAAATATTCTTTGCTAATTAGTCTTCTATCTTTTTAGATGTAACTGAGGTTCTATGTGAGCTGGAGCTGACAATAGAAAGAGTGAAGGTGTCCACTGCTCCGGATGGGAGAGTGATGGACCTCTTTTACATCACTGATACTAGGTTGGTCATTCTTGGAAACGTCAATCAACTATGCTTATGTCTTTCTGTTTCTCTTCTTCCATTTCTGCTTTTAATAATTTATTATTTTTAATTATATGCTCCTATGGTTGCTTTACCAAAGGAAAAACAAGGCTAATTGCAATATGAAAAGTTGAAAACCACATTGTGAGATTTCACATTTATTTCATCCTTCCATCCCAGCAACCGGTCATGCCCTGGCTTCTCTGGTTTCAATCAGTAGTAAATGGCATATGTTTTACATTTGAATCGCAACCTTAAAGACATATAAGAGATGGCCAATGACCAATGGCATCTATTGGATATGCCAGTGATGGGTTAAGCATCTACAAAGACAGAATTGTTGTCATTTTGTGACAATAACCTCAAATTTGTCAATTTTGATAAATATACAAGTTTTACTTTTATCTGGCGAGTGTTTAGAATAACTTATGGTGGTTAAGTAATCCAATTGATTGCTACATGCTTGTGCCTGGTACGTGGCTTGACCTGCATTTTTCTTTGAACTTTAAAATATCCGTGCCTGTTTTAAATTGCCATGATACTAGCATCCATGTCCAATCATTTTAGAGTTCAATGTTTTAGTTCAATATGCTGGATAAATCCAGTTGTTGAGTTATCTGGCTCTTCCACTTGTAGTATCTTGATCAAGTCATGTTTAACTAATCCTTTATGCTAGCTATTGTCTAGAAAAAAGAGCCTTGTTCCTCATATTACCATCATTTTCATTTTTTTTATATAACTGTTATAGCTTCTGAAAGTCCAGAAAATGTCTTGGCTGCAAAAATGTTACTCACTCTGGATGTGTACTTATAAAGAGTGGATTTGTCTATATGTGTGTGTTTGGAGAGAGAGAGAGAGAGAGTCTGAAGGTTGTCTTTCTTTTCTCTTGCTAATCAATGGAATTTGATCATTTGTTATTAGGGAGCTTCTTCGCACAAAAATGAGACAGGAGGAAACAATTCATTATCTGAAGAACGTGTTAGGGATGGCCTTGATTAATTGTGAGATTGAATTAGCTGGGCCAGAATTTACTGCCTGTTCTCAAGGTTCACCATTTCTTCCTTCTGCAATCACAGAAGACATGTTTAGTTTAGAGCTTCCCAATAATCACCGAAGTGGCTTTCTTGCCCACAATCCTGTCTCTGTTACAGTGGACAATGCCTTCAGTCCCTCACACACACTTGTTAAAATTCTCTGCAAGGATCACAAGGGTCTCATTTATGACATAACAAGAACCCTAAAGGATTATAATATCCAGGTAAGTAATTCAAACCATGAACCATCTATACCTAGGTAGTCTTGGTATCTTTGACCTTTCTAGGGGAATAACCTGTAGGCTGAGTTGCGGAAATGTTGATGAAGGAAACCCATAATAATATGTTGCAAAACTGCCCTGTATTCTAAAGGACACATGATTGTAGCCTTTATTTAAACGAGAAAATCATCATGGTTTTGTTCACGGGACCTGTTGTGGAACTTTTAGAAAAAGGTTCTGGGTTTCATTGAGTAATGGAAGTTCCCTAATGGCTTCTCTTTCTAGGTGATTCTCCCATTGGTTACCAATAATATTTATTGTGGAACATGGATTTATCTCAGATTTCCTATGGACGCTTCTTTGCCAGTAGAAAAGGAAACTGTGAAGTGGACTTGTTCTTAATGCAAGCAGATGGCAAGAAGATAGTTGATCCCAACAAACAAAATGCATTGTGTTCTCGTTTGAGAATGGAGCTTCTGCGTCCTCTTCGACTGGCTGTGGTTAGTCGGGGCCCTGATACTGAGCTGCTTGTTGCAAACCCTGTTGAGTTGTCTGGCAGGGGGCGGCCACTTGTCTTCCACGATATTACTCTGGCTCTCAAGAATCTAAACACCCCCATCTTCTCGGTACCATTCTTTTTCCTCTCTTTGGGTGCGCACATCACACATGATTGCTATCCAAGATTATCTCACACTTTATGGTATCTTTTATTTTCTGATCAGGTAGAGATATGGAGGCACGTGATTCATGATCGGGAATGGGAAGTGTACAGAATCCTACTTGAAGGTGATGGGTTACCTGTGTCGAGGAACAAGATTGAGGAGGGTGTTAGAAAAGTATTGATGGGTTGGGAATAAATTGAGATACTAACTTCACTTAGGGGCCATCACCATCTCTCTTATCCTTTTGAGTCTCTAGTACAACCAGGCGCTAACTGCATTCTAAATACAGATCAAGAAAGTCTTTCATCTCCCCCGTGTTGAAATGCAATAAACATAATGCAGGTGCTTTATTTCAAAAAAGTTATTATCTATTTTATGACGTCTTGTTTTGGGTTTTGTTTTCATAAAAGCCATTGCTACCACCACACTAGGATGTTGTATAAGCTACGATCACCAGTTCACCACAACCATTACTATCTCAGGTTTTTTGAACCTTTACTCATCAAGGTAGGTGTGAATATTTATTACAAGACGCTTGATGGCATGGGTTTCACGACATTGCCATTTTCTCAGGACAGTTATCAATGGGTGATGTTAGGAATCTTGTTGATGATCCTAACGTTGGTTGTTGACGAGAATGTCTCCCTGCATAATGAGGCTAGCAAGGACATGCTGCATGCATCTCACGATATACAATTTTCATTATGGTTTTCTTTAGTTTGTGTTTGGTGGGCGGCAAGGAAAAACAAAGGGTTTATAAATGCATCTCAATTTACTTTAATTTCTACAATTAATGATAGGAGTAGCATGTTGTTCTCTTTTCTTGCACATGTTTTGTCATGGTAGAGGCCTCCCATGCCGCTGAATTCCTCACCGTCCGAAGTACTTCTGTGTTGAAATTTCATCTCCATCAAACGTCTCCGCAGCCTTCTGGTTTTTTGGTTCAATCGCTTGTTGACTATTGTAGCCAGTGTTTTGAATATTTAATCCTGATTCCTGGAGTTTTTCATGTCTCCTGTCTCAAATCTGACCTCAATATCTTTGAATTCGGCCTTAAGGTAACTGTTCCTTCTTTATACTTCTTTTGGGTCAACCGGTTCAATCAAATTTGTTTCGGTTCCATCTTAGGTTGACCCGGTTTGCAAAGGTTTTTTAATGTTCTCTTTCTTGTGATGTCAAACTTAGCTACTTTTACCGCGAAAGTATTATGACATCAGCCAACAAGTCCATACCCCGATCTCTTAACGATGTTTTCCTATTTTTATTTTAGAGAGTTATTTACTTATTTTTTGTATTTTTAAATTGATTTAATATGTTAATATTAAAATAAAATTTAAAAATTAATAAAAAATCTTATTTTAAAATAATTATAAATAAAAAATATTTTAAAAAATAATTTCTATAATAATATACTTTAAAACATAAGGTGTTTGATAAGGTTTGAGAAAAAACTTTTTTAAGAGGAAAAAAATCGAAGGTGATGAAATGAGAATTTATTTATTTATTAAATCTCATATAAAGTAAAAGCATCTTGACAACACGTGTCGCCCATCACTTTTTCAACTACAGGTCTCCGCTCATAACCACGGTAGCTGAAAATAACATGTATTTTAAAAAAAAATAATTTTTTTTAATTTTTTTTATTTTAAATTAATTTTTTTGTGTTTTTAGATTATTTTATTATGTTAATATTAAAAATATTATTTTAAAAATAAATAATTTTATTTTAATATATTTTTGAATAAAATACATTTGCAACTATGATATTTCCAATCACATAAAAGACTACAATTAAAAATTATAATTATACTATACTATCTTTCATTTAGTGATTAACGATTCAGAAATATAACTACAAGAATTTGATTGTTACAGATTCAAATTCCCAGTACAACGTCAGAAAAAGGAAAACATTCTCATATTTATTTTATAATCTGACGAAGACAGGATAAGTTTAAATAAAATCTGATTTATTTTTATTAAAATGTAGAACCATTTATAATTCTTTTCTGCCAAGATGGGCCATTTTCAAAGGCCCTGCTCAATTAAATAAAGCCCCAACATATTTATGATCCACGGCCCATCTAGTAAGATACAAATACAGTCCCTCGACGACAACAAAAACAAAATCAGATATTTCTAGGGTTTCTACACCAATAGGGACACTAAAAAAGAGGTAACAAATTTCTTCTCTAGTTTTCTTGTTTTAATGCCGTTTCAATCTCTGTTTAAAACAGCATCGTGTTCATGCAGAAAACTGCGTTTTTATTTGACATAGAGAGAAAGAAATGTCTGGAAAGGAAGAGAATCGAATATTTGTTGGAGGTTTGTCATGGGACATCACTGAACGACAGCTCGAAAATGCGTTTGATCGATTTGGAAAAATCGTCGAGTGTCAGGTACTGTTTTGCCCCCCTTAATTTTCTGTTTGGTTGCTGAGAAAATAAGACAAAAGAGGAAAGTTCGTGAATTTTTGGGATTTTATAATTAATTAAATATATATAAAAACTTATGAACAGGTAAAAAATGATTAATAATAATAATAAATTTTTTATTGTTGAATTACTTATTCAAGTTTTTGTTTCTGGTTTCGCTAAATTTAAGGATGATAATTGTAGTTTTCTGAATTATTTATATATTTCCATCGTATTAATTATTATTATTTTTGTTTTGTTTCCTGGGTTATGATCTTTGAGATGCTGTGTTTTTAGAGATATTTTTCCACCAGAGTGGTTGCTGAAGCACGGTAGCATTTGTTTGATTGATTAGATTAGTTTGGTCGGATCCTTATTTTAATTTTGCAAGCAAGGGCTCAGCAGTGGTCTCGGGATGTGTGGATTGTTGAAGTTAAAATACAGGTTTTTTTTAAAATTCCTACCGGGGTAAGGAGTTGTTTTTTGAGGAATGATATGACAGTTGGAAAAGTTGGGAATGGACATGATTGTTTGGTTAAGCGATTCATTGGCTTTGACAGTTGCTGTTGCCTGGATTCGTGGATGATTTACTGGGGAGTCTAACTGAATTTTCATGAACACAAAGAGCTTAATTTGATTGAGGATCACATACATTCTCTATCAGCTGGTTTTTCCTTGTTAGTTGAATCAGAACATTACAAAGGTTATGTGGGAAGAAGCTGGAAGCCCGTCGCTGTGGTTCTTCCTTGGATGTTTATTGGTGTGGATTTTATGTCATTATGCTTTCCTTCTCCGAGAATCTTGATGGTTACCTATTGCCATGAATGTCGTTCTGCAGTATAGCATATGAGGAGTTTTTTTAGGACTTCTGTGTCATCGTGTTTCTTTGCCACACTTGACTTTCCCTACACTGATAATCAGAAGTGCTGCATCCCTTATGCTTGACCTCTTTGTTATAGACAGCATGCACGAACTTCAATTTTGGCATGTACTTTGGGTGATATTGTATCTGTGGTTTCCCAGGAATAGAAAGCTAGTTCTGGCTTATCATGCTCGATGTTGCAACTCGTTTGAAGCAGTTAAAGCTGTCTCTTTCTGCTTGAAAGTGAATCATTTAGAATGCTAGTCCTGTTTGAATTAAGGTTCCTGCTTTTCATCCTCGCATTTAGTCCTCATCTTTGAACTGTAACCAGCTTCTTGCTTATTTCCTATAACAATATTTCTGTTGGTGGACTCAATATTCCAGATAAGTTTTCAGAGCATGGACATGGCTCATAAACATTGATTAAATCGCACACTGCACCCTGCACTCCAGCATTTGTAGGTCACCCTGTTTGTTGCCTTGTTTGTCAGCGGATCCTTTGCAATTACTTTTGTCTGTTGGGAGCCTCAGGAGCCATAAGTTGTATTTATTGTTTTGATGTACCAGAACTTGCAGAGGACAGATTCAGTGTCGTCTCAGCAATACAGAATTGGGTGCCTCGTAGCTTTTCAGTGGCTGTTTTGTTAATTTAAAAACTGCCTTTACCAGTTAGAGGCAAGGCTATCTGTTCTTGGAAACTGAAAATGCTGATATGTGGATCCTGTCAGACCTGCACATTGAACATATGCAGTTGTTAGCTGCTGGAATTGTTTTCTTTCTCTCTCTCTCTCTCTTTTCGTATCCACCATTCTTTATCCGCTTTGTAACTGGATATCAGCTACCAGCTATCACAAGCACTGAAAGTTTTCAGCATTAACACAATTGACGATAGTGTTAGTTTTCTGGTTCATAAAGCCTTGTCTGAGTGGATTTGGACAATTCATGACTGCATATCTGACTATGTGAATCAAGTTCTTTTTGTCCATTTATTGTGTGGGCAGATGCATTGACAAATTCATCGTTTCTTGATTGCTTAGTTGAGTGGGTTCTTTTGTCAGTTTGCCAACTGAATGATGAGATACCATAGAAGGATCCTGATTGATGGAAATTGTCATGTCCGTTCTGTATTGATGAGGATTGATTATTTTGAGATATCTGGTTGTGGATAACTTGGTTTTATGGAGATTGATTACTTTTTGGGGATTAAGCTGGAACATGATCATGTTCAATAGAATACTAGCATAGATGACCATCTTAAGTGGGATTTTTTTATGAAGATTGATGCATTCAGGTTTATGGAGGGCATGTGATGGTTATTATGGAACCCCTATCTTTGATTGTGGCAAATAGTGATCAGAGCTCATCTTACTAGATATCAGTTACGGTTTAGAAGATTCCTCTATTTTCTTTAAGAACTCTTTGCAAAATCAAACATATTGGGATCCCTTAGTATTCCATATTACAAAGTGAAAGTAAGTTATTTACTTGTTACTTCTGATCATCTTCTTCTGGATTATTTTTTCATGCAAGTCAATCAATCTTGTACAGCTTATTTTTTACCCCCCCCCCCCTTTTTCCTTTTCCATTGAGAGAGATGATATCATGTTTGAACGCACATTCTAAAATCAATTATTCAGTCAGTGTACTTTGAATATTGTGCTTTGTGATGGTAAAGCAGGTTTGTTTACTGATGAGTGTCGAAGTTATCTTTATTTTTTAGTAGTTATAAGCTGGGGTGATGTTTCTCAAAGTTGGAGTGATGTTTCTCACCCATTATTGTTACTCCCTCTGTCCCGTTATATTGGTCCAAATTTACCTTCTTTTGTTGTCTCAAAATACACGTCCATAGTTGATAGTCAAAGCATAATTGTTGCGTGACCTATCTTTTTGTCTGTATGTAAGATAAACTGCATATTTTAGATACTATCTGCTGTAAAATATTAACGGTAAAATCAAGATTTAAGAATCAAAATGAGTTCATATGAAGCACATTTAGTGCTCTTCCTTTGTCATTGTGCCGAAAGGATAGTGAAGATAAAGCAACTAATATGTTGTGTTGGAAATGGTATAGACAAATCTAAAAGCTCTCTCAAGTCTGAGAACTGTTTTAAGAGGTAGATGTCAGGGTGTAGTTTAGAAGATCCTAAATAGCAAGTGATTTCATATAGTATCTCCTCTTATCAGAACCCAATCATAGTTGCGGGTTTTTTCCAACTTGTTATACCTGAACTAATTGAACTTTCATCATCTCCTGCTTCAAGTATGCTCAGATTCATGTTTTCTTGATTTTGATATGATAGGTGAATTCACTGTTTAGCAGCATATACATGTGCTAACCATTCATTTTCAATGTGCATTGGGTAAAAAGTGTAGCCGTGCCATCCTCTTTCGTAGTATAATGATAGCACTTCAGCTACTGCCTGGTTTTCTTACACTTGTACATTTGCTTGCCATCACACTTTCCTGTCTGGTGTTTCTGCAGGTGATGTTGGAAAGGGATACAGGCCGTCCACGTGGATTTGGATTTATTACATTTGCGGATCGTCGAGCCATGGACGATGCTATCAGGGAGATGCATGGGCGGGACTTTGGTGACCGTGTCATCTCGGTGAACAAGGCCCAACCTAAAATGGGAGGGGATGATTCAGATCATGGCTACAGAGGAGGCTACTCAACTGGCAGCAGAGGAGGCTATGGGGGAGGAGACAGGCCTGCTGGACAAGATGAGTGCTTCAAGTGTGGGCGTTCAGGGCATTGGGCTAGAGATTGCCCTTCAGCTGGTGCCCGAGGTGGCGGTTTATTATCTTCACGTTCTAGGTTTGGAGGAGCTGGAGATCGTGGGGATCGTTTTGGTGGGGATCGTGATCGATACATGGATGATCGCTATGATGGAGGACGCTATGGTGACAGGGATCGTTTTGAAAGTAGAGACAAGTATGGGGGGCGTGATCGCTATGCTAGTGACAGGTACCTTGATTCTTGAAGATTCAAAAATGGTTGAATGATAATTGCATGCTTCATGCCTTATTCCTTACCACCGTAGTAGTAGCCTGGTTTTATCTTTCTTCCACCCAGTGTTTCTTCTGTTTGCTTTTAAATATGCACCATATTTGATTGTGAGGCAGAACTTTTGCTGTATTTTAGGGACATCCTTTACTGACAAAACCCTGGGCGAATTCGTTAATCCAGTTTTCCATCTGTGGCATGATGACCTGTTTGTGCCTTAATTTTCATGAATAGTGTGGTTGTTAATTTGCAAACCATGCAGGTACCCACCACCCAATGGAGATCGATTTGCTGGAGATAGGTACAGTGGGTCAGATCGCTATGCACAGAATGGCTATGGAAAAGACAGAGGCTATGATAGGGATGGTGGTCCACGAGGGGGCAATGATAGGTATGGAAGTGGAGGGCCATCACGCAATGATAGGAGCTACAAGAACAGGCCAGGACCTTATGACCGCCCTAGCAGAGGAGGACGCCCATCTTCCTTTGAGCGCTACTAATTGTTGGCTTGTGATCAGTGTCATCAAACTTGTAGGTCTTTGTCTTATTTTATTTATCCAGTTTGAACAGTCTGTAATGTCTTTAATTTTCTATCCGGTAAGTGTCATGTAGGACGATGTAATTGATAAGAAATGGCAGTGTTGACGCTGATCTGATTTTTTTTGTTTTGTTTCCGTTTTTATAACGTCTATGCAACCAAATGTGCGCGCACATGCACGCTATTTTTGTCAAACAACTGTCTACTAAAAAAATAAAAATTATTAGGTGAATCTTTGGGTGTTTTTTATTGTTCTAAACTTTGTAGGCCTAAAATTACGTAGATCCCCAGATATATTTTTTAATTTAATTTGAGAAAATTGGATGGTAGGATTCAAATTAGAATTAGGGTTTTTTATGAAGTTTTTGAACAGTGAAATACCTCGTCACATTTTAAATAGGTTTATAACAAATACAAGTCTTTGTTAAGGTTGTTTGCGCGTGATTCATGCAACAAGACTGAGGGTTCGAGCGTTGGGTTGCGTTTCTTTTCTAAATTGTGATAGACAACTTGTCTGTTAATTTTAATTTTAATTTTTTAAATAAAAGTTGGATAACATAAAAATATAAAATAGAAACCGGCGTGCACGCCTCGCCTGCTTTGCGCTTGTGAACCAGGTGCAAGCCTTTGACCAAGTGGTGGCCTTTTTTTTTCTTTTTTTTTTACACTTAAAAATTTTATCAGCTTCACTTGCTTTTTAATTTTAACATGTTTCTTAAATATTATTATAAGCTTAAAAAATATAAAAAATGTGAACATTTATTTTAATTTATTTCTAACATTTTAAGTAACAAACTCATCTCAATGTTCTTTCTTGTATGATCTTTCCTGAAGTGTGAATTGGAATATTATATCACTGTAATACAAATATAATATATTGATGTCAAAGCTGTCATCGAAAGTTTTCTTCCTAGAGAAAACCTAGATCTGAGGATACAATTATGAGAGCAAATTATCATGCACTGATTGGAGACTGAATCTGGGCAAAATTTCCACGCTTTCAGCGGTTTAATATTCTATGTTTGACCATGGACTAATATTATACTGCACATCAGACTTTTCAACTTGCAAGATCGAGTCAAGAACGTGGGGTTGCAATTTGCAATTACTTTACTTTGCTTCCTTTATGGCTATCCTTTTCATTTATTTTTTAAAAGCAAACCCTTGAAAATTACTTTCTCCACTTGCCTTTTGCGTTGCCAAAATACAAAAGAAATTGAGGGCGGGGTCAGCATCGCCTTTTCCAAATTCGATGCACGCCAAGACGCATGATCCTGGAGACCATTCAAGTCCAAGCACCATCCATCTCTAGCTACTTCATTGATGGGCCACAAAACAACTAATTATTTTGATAATAATGAACATGAATTTTCTCCTCTCTTTTTATTCCAAGACTATTCTAATGATGCTGTCACTCTTTGACTGCTAGAATTATTGACACCAACTATTCCGACTACGCATCCAGGAAAAGAGAGGAGAAATACAAGGAAAGTGACGGAACAGAAAAGCAATAAACTTTGGAAATTTTGTGTTCATGACCGATCAAATGGCCGATAAGTTCCCAGTACTGCTGGTCCCCTGATGACATCTCTGTACATTTTAGTCAGCTTATGTCGATGATTTCCTTTGAATATTCAACAAAATGCCAGTGAAGTGAAGGAGAGAGCAAGAGACTAATTGGCGCCCAAGAGAAACGGGCGTTGACCCAAATAAAAAATATCTTACTCAGTATCTTTGATTCCTTGACTCTCGAAGATAAAGATGACACTTGACACCAACTTGAACATTGCAAAGCCCTGCAAACGAAGGAAGTCGGCAGTTTTATATATATATATATATATATATATATATATATATATATATATATATATATATATCCCACTAGAATAGGAAAAACTCTCTTTCTTCGATTTCTTTGCATTGACGGAGAGCTTATCTTAAGCAAAGTTATTAATTAGGACAGCCTTGATCTGGCAAAGACGAGGAAATTCTTGGTAATTATTAAAGTGTTTGGAAACGTTTTTATATTCGTGTTTTAAAATTTTTTAATTTTTTTTTTAAATATTATTTTATATATATATATATATATTTAATTGTTTTAATGTACTGAACTTAAAAATAATATTTAAAAATTAAAAAAATATATGGATATGTCTCTTCGACTCTCTGAACATCATGTTGCTAATCATTGATTTTTATCATCTCTATCAGTTAGTTATTTATGCTTAATCTTTTGTTTAACCATTATTCAGCGATATTCTCGCGAATCGCATTATTTAACCAATATCAATTGAAGAAAGCATATCCAACATCCAACCACATTACTGTACAATAACAACACAAAAAATAATTTTTTTTTATATATAATTAAGCCCGATCTTTAGCAACATGATACTACCTTGAATTTTTTTTTCGTTTAATCCTCTGGACGTCCAATGGGTATCTATACTTACGAAAATCCCTCTACACATTGAAATAATTTATATTAAAGATTTTCGAACAAAGATTATTACAAGCGTTAACGACTCATTCATACTTCCTTGACGCGCGGGATACATTTATCCATTTAAAAAAGGGATCAATCATGCAACTAGTCATTACGTTTTCCCTCCCTTGAATAAGAATCGACTGCCCTGGATGTCTCCCTCGATCTTAGGTAAGAAAAGAGCGATAATTAACTGATAGATTCAATATGAATCATAAATAGTCAGGAGTTCAATATTGTAGCTGTCAAACCAGTAGATGAAATGTCATTGCATATAAACAAATAAATGCTAGCTGCTGTGTGTTGGATGTTGTTCTTTCTAGCTAGCCTTGCCCGAGTCAATTTCCAAGCGTTCGTTGGTATACCAATTCAAATAATATCCAACCATACTTTCTCTGGTGAAATACGGACCTCTTATCTTTTTCTGCATGGGTTCGTCAACGAAGGATTACTTATATACTGATCAAGCAAAAATGATTTGAAGTAATTATAACAATTTTATTAGAATACGATGGTGATGTTAAAAATAAAAGGAGAAGTGTCAACCCTTGACGATTTGATGTGCATGGCTGGCATCCTCGGTCGTTGGAATTTTCTGGGGGGAATGCGTATCTGATTATTAATTTGATGACCAGCCTGGAGAAGATTTTAAGAAATAGAAATATCTTCTTGAAGATAATAAGCCGTCATCAGTCAGATTAGACTCCTGAATTTACAAATATTTTCTGGAGAGAAAAAATAGTTTCTTGGAGATACTAATCAAGCCGGGCAGATTATACTCATCAATTTAAAAATATCCCTTCTCGTTGTCCTTATATACGTGTGTTTTGTATCTGATAACTAGTATTTTATTTTTCTGATGTTTCGGTCATTCTCGGATTAGTTTTGGTTAGTGTTATTAAATTTGATTTAACAGGTTGATGTAGAACCTCCAATTGACTTGAAATTGGATAGGTTTTGAAAAATCAAGTAAGAATTGAACCAGTTAAACTCAAATAATTCAAAGAATTGATCATTTATTGTCCAGTCAATAATTCGAGTTGAATTTTTTTAAAAAACATTATTTATTAATAATTAACTAGCCCATAGTATTCCTCATAATTTTAAGACCCGGTCCGGTCCAAGATCCGGGTTCTGGGTTTTGACCGGATCACCGGGTCGGCCAGGTCAAATTTTTTTTTTTTTAAATTAAAACGACGTCGTTTTAATAAAAAATTAAAAGTCAATGGGTTTGCGGCCGGGTCTTAACCAGGTCAACCAGATCGCCGGGTCAATCCGCCGAGTCAGCCGAGTCCCACAAAGCTTTTCTTTCTATCATTTTTTTTCAATCAGATCCGATTCTAGTCCCGGATCAGCTGAGCTGAGCCGAGTTTCAAAATTATGATGTTTCTTTTATTAGAGTTCGATTTGATGGTTAAAATTTTGACTGCTTCTCTTTAGTTATGAAGTGGAGAGTCTGTATTTAAAGTATATTTGTTTTTTTAGATGAGTTTCATAATATAAAATGTAATTTGATGTGTTATCAAATATTTTACCGTGTTTTTAAAGTTAAACAAACGCATAACTCGGAGTAAAGAAAAGGACGCATAACTAGGAGTAAAGAAAAGGGATTTTATATCCATACATAATATATTGATCTGACATGGCCATAAAAGAAAATCTATCGTCATGTCCGAGGTTCAATTTTTACTCTCATTTCATTCATTCATTGACCTCCCAGTAGAATTATATATCACATTTATTTGAAATGATTTCAAGTTCACGTTTTACCTGCTTTTTCAAATATATTTTATATGAACAATATATTAAATTTATATTTTTTAGATATTTTTTAATGAGTTTAATATACTATATAAAAAATAAAATAAAATTATTTTAATATATTTCCAATTAAAAAATATTTTTTGAAAGCAACTTTTTTCTACTGCAACAAATCTTGTCTCCTATTTGATTTTTGCCAAAGTTTGGCATCCTGGAGTCACTCGTATTGTTGTAAACAAGCATAAACTAATGAAGGTGTCAATTTTCTATTCGTTAAAACGAATACTACAATTATTGGAATGTTCAATTAAGACTGTAGATGGGAGATAGGATGCAAGTATGCAACTATCATACACGTTGATGTGTTTTATTTTATTTTGTTTGGTTGTGAGAGGATATGTGGAGCTAATTTATATAGTTATTATTTGAGATTAAAAATATGTTTGGAAGAATGGTTATTGTTATTTTTTAAAATGTTTTTTATTTAGAAATACATCAAAATAATTTTTTTTAAAATTATTTTTAATATCAGCATATCCAAATGATCTGAAAACATCAAAAAAATAATATTAAATTGAAGCAAATATTTTTTTTAATTTTTTTTAAAATATTTTTAAAATACAAAAACAAAAAGATCTAAATTTTATATATAAATACTAAGTATTTATGATATTTTTGCTTTCAGATCATGAATTATGTCTACGAATTAACTGATCCCGTTTGAAGTGCTACGTTTTTTGTAAATGGTCGTGACTTTGGCAGTCGTCGGTATATTGCTTTTAGTAAATTATACCAGGAATCTATATCTGTTTTTTTATTTTTAATTACCTAAAAACCACCAACTCTTTTTGGAACGATTTAATTTTAAAAACAAAGAGAGAATTTTTATTGACAAATGGGCATGCATGGAGTCGTAACTATTTGCATGGTGTTGTAAATATATAAAAGTGATTTTGATTTTCTTAAAGAAAAAAGAAACTTAATTCCTTTTTGGGAATATAGAGAGAGAGGAAAAAAGAGAGGAAAAACGATATTCGTCAAAAATTGTCATCCCTCAAACTTTTTATCAAAATTAATGTCTCCTGAGTTGGTTGAGCAGACGAAACAGACAACGGAAAAGGAAGAAAAAGGAAATCAATTAAATCCCCCACCAATATTGTAAATAACGATATTCCTCAAAAAAAATAAAATTAAAAAGACGATGTCAGATACACTTACACAGCTATAAAATTTCATGTAATAATTTTATCCTGTGCTTCACAAAAAAAAAAATATCAATAATGATTGTTTTTTCAATGCTTAAGAATGAGATTTTCTAGCCAACCTGCCATATTAATTACTAACTATAATTAATATAATTATAAAAATAGAGAGAGGGTGATCTTTCAGCATTATCTTATGGATAAGATCATCCACGTGAAAATAGAACAACTGAAAGATTATTGATCCTTAACATATTTTCTTGTACTTCTGATTTCTTTCCTGGAAGCCCCCATAAGTCAACTGGTTGGATTTGTTTTTCCCTCTCCCTCCCATGTCTCTTATATTTTGTGTTATATAAGGACCACGAGTCCCCATGCTTCCCTCTTTAACACTACAAGCCAAGGGTGAGTGTCACCAAACATTACCCCCAGAGAAAAGAAAAAAAAAAGAAAGGAAAAAATGGTGGTTGCTGGTCCAGGTGGTGGTGGAGGTATTGGTGGTGTGGCTGACATGAAGAGTCTCACCACCCAGGTCGTCACCGGCCGGTGGTTCATGGTGTTCGCATCACTTCTAATCATGTCTGCTGCTGGTGCAACCTATATGTTTGCACTCTATTCCCCTGATATCAAAAGTGCCCTTGGTTATGATCAAACCACCCTTAATTTGCTTAGCTTTTTCAAAGATGTAGGTTCCAATGTTGGTGTCCTCTCGGGCCTAATCAATGAGGTCACTCCTCCATGGGTGGTTCTGTCAATGGGGGCAGTCTTGAATTTTTTTGGTTACTTCATGATATGGCTTGCCGTGACCAAAAAAATTACTGGTGTTCAAGTGTGGCATATGTGCTTATACATATGTATAGGTGCTAATTCTCAATCTTTTGCCAACACTGGCTCTCTTGTCACTTGTGTCAAGAATTTCCCTGAAAGCCGTGGGAGTGTGCTAGGGATCTTGAAGGGTTATGTTGGTCTTAGTGGGGCAATTATAACTCAATTTTTCCATGCTTTTTATGGGGGTGATTCGAAGGCTTTGATTTTGCTCATAGGATGGCTTCCTGCTGCAATCTCTTTTGCCTTCTTGCGTACCATTCGAATCATGAAGGTAATTCGCCAACCGAATGAGCTCAAAGTTTTCTACAATTTTCTCTATATATCTCTTGCCCTGGCCGGGTTTTTGATGATCGTGATCATCCTGGAGAAAACGTTTAGTTTTACTCGAGGTGAATATGGTGGTAGTGCTGCCGTGGTGATTCTCATGCTCTTTGTGCCACTTGGTGTTGTTATTGTAGAAGAATACAAGATTTGGATTAGCAAAAAGCAAGCCTTGAATGACCCTTCTCCATTGAAAATTGTCACTGAAAAGCCACCACCAAGCCAAGAACTTCCTGCCCCGTCTCCTCCCCCACCATCTACATCTAGTGATAAAAAATTGGTCCCCGTAGAGTCATCACCAAGCACCACAGACAACAACAACGTGTCTTGTTGGAAAACTGCTTTTAGGCCACCAGACAGAGGAGAGGATTTCACCATACTACAAGCTCTTTTTAGCGTTGACATGCTCATCCTCTTCGTAGCTACAATTTGCGGTATTGGTGGCACGTTAACAGCTATAGACAACTTGGGTCAGATTGGAACTTCATTAGGGTACCCTAAAAAGAGCATTAGCACTTTTGTGTCATTGGTGAGCATCTGGAATTATCTCGGTCGAGTTGTATCAGGTTTTGGGTCTGAACATGTCTTGAAAATGTACAAATTCTCCCGCCCTTTTCTGTTCACCCTAACCCTCCTCCTTTCTTGTGTTGGTCACCTCCTGATTGCCTTCAATGTTTCCGGTGGTCTCTACGTGGCGTCAATCATTATCGGCTTTTGTTTTGGTGCTCAATGGCCATTACTCTTTGCTATCATCTCAGAACTATTTGGGCTCAAGTACTACTCTACTTTGTACAACTTCGGAGCTGCGGCCAGCCCTGTTGGGCTATATCTACTTAATGTGAAACTGACGGGGCATTTATATGATAAAGAGGCAAAGAAGCAATTGGCAGCGAAGGGTCTCATAAGAAAGCATGGCCAAGCCCTAGATTGCGATGGCACCGAGTGCTTCAGGCTGTCCTTCATTGTCATTACAGCTGCAACATTGTTCGGTACCTTCGTTTCATTAATTTTGGTGTATAGGACTAGGAAGTTCTATAAAAGTGACATCTACAAGAAATTCCGAGAGGCGGCAGAGGAAGCTGAGACAGAAATGGCGGTATCCGGGAATGGCGTCGGACGGGCGGAAACGAGGATTGGCTAGGGATTTTTAATTATTAGCTTCAACTACGAAGAAAAGGTTTTAAGAGCAAAAACGAAAAGTTTAAAATTTATACGGGGGTAAGTGCCATTGATGAATTGTAACACATTAATTTATGATCATGTGATTGTATTTTTTGTGGGGGCCAGTGGCAGGAACAAAAATATAATATATTGTGTGGCCTTGACTATTTTATAAGAAAAATGTTGGTGCTTTCCTGTAAACATTGTATAAAATAAAGAAACTCGTTTACTTGGTTAGTGTGTGCCTCCTGGTTTTACTAAAAAAAAGAAAATATTTAAAAAATTTACGAGAGATATAACTTAATTGCTTAAATTTTGAGTTTGTTTTTTTAGATGCATCAATTCAAGTCTTATAAATTTTAAGGTCACTGAAAACTTATATGGTTGTTAATTTCAAATTTCATGGAATTAATCAAAGTATGCGTAAGCTGGGCCGGATATTCATGTTAATAATAAAAAACAATTTAGAAATGTGATACTGATTATTTTTAGAGTATTTTTATTAAAAATATTTTAAAATAATATTTTTATATTACTAATAAAGATATAAAAATGCTATACTAATCCCGATTCAGCAGCTATGCTAAACTGTCATGATAAGTGTCGATACACGACGTCGGGCGACGGCTCCGCTCATTTTTGTTTATTTAACAAAAAAGATTTTGTTTAATTTGGGGAAATGAAAATTATATTGGAGTCGCCATCTAGTAATTTGAGGGAACTAGAAATCCCAAATTAGACACTGGTTCCAAAGATTCGAGTACTGGGTTAGTTATGATTAAGGGAAGGTAGACACCACCCTTAAAACATCCTTTCAAAAGAAAGGTTACCCTTACTTGTGTGTTTTTTATTTGATTTAAATGCTATTATATTTTGAACTTATTTGCAATTTTATTATTTTTTAATAGTTAACGTCGGTCCCTAAAAATAGGAGACACGTTAAAAAATGACATCAGTCCCTAAAAATAGAAGACTTGTCTAAAATATTGACGTTTAACCCTAAAAAGGAGATTTACGTCTAAGTTACCAAAAAAACTATGGACATAATCCATATTGGTATTTAAACTTTTGACATCGGTCCTTTTATGAAAAAGAGACGTGTCGATAAAATATTCGTTTATAAAATAAAACTATTTTGATATCGTTGAGATATGGGTATAACTATATTTGAAAATTGGGCTTTGGACCCACGAATGATGACATAATAGGATGGGTGTTGGACCCGCGTTGTTATTTTTTTATATATTTTTTTGTTTTACAACATGCAAGAAAATTTATATACAAAATAAAAAAATATTAGCAATCTAAATAAAATTACATGAGTGACACAGTATAGGTAAAAGACTGAAATACCCTCGGATTTATCAGAAATTTACGAAAATGCCACTGGCGGCGCGTGTGGCTCACGCGCGGCTACTGTTGGTGGCGACGAGATTTTCAGTCGAGATTTCTGGCAAACCGATGGTCGATTCTGGTAGATCTGAGGTCGAGGATGCTGTTGGTGGTGGTCTTGACGGTCGTTGATGGCTGACGAGGGAGAATCGTCCACTTGAAGCTTCGGTGGCCGGCGAGAATCGCGGTCTTTTTCCGGCCAGATGAGGCGGCCAAAACGGTTACAACCGCCGGGGTTTTGCTTTAAACCAGGGTAGCTACCTTTCTGTGGTGGTTCGGAGACTTTATATGGCCGGAAAGTGGAGATCGGAGGAGAGAGAGAGAGTCGCCGGCGAGAGGAGAGAGATGCTCCGAGATTTGCTACGGTGCGGACGCGTGTATGGTGTACCGGTGCCGCTGAAGGATGTTAACCGTTGGATCTTGGATGAAACGATCGGAAGGCTGTGATTGGCTAGATCTGCAGGTTGATCGGACGGCCCAGATTGTCTGGTTTTTGATTTTGTGTGGCGCGGTGCACCGAAAGCTCGGTGCACCGGATGACGTGGCGCAACGGGATTAAATCCTGGAATATGTTAACGGCTGAGATGTGTTGGGATATGTTTGGTATTTTTTAAATTGTTTTTTTTAAAAGACAATATCCTACTCTCCTGAAGAAAAACTACAAAAATTAGGAATAGTATCACTCGATTCTTTTTTTTTCTTTTCTCTTCCTTTTTTTTCTTTTTCTCCTTTTTTTTTTTTCTGCCCCCCTCTCGTGGCTATTTATAGCCACGGGACAACAACCATAAATTTGTTTTATTATATATAATAAGAAATAATGCACACAACTACCATAATTTTGTTTTATTATATATAATAATAAATATTGCACACAACTACCATAATTTTGTTTTATTATATATAATAATAAATATTTACATGGGTAAAACTAAAAATTCAAATCAGTATTAGAAAAAATCCCGTTTCAACCGCTAAAAAATGGAATACCAAAAAAACATTTGATGGGTATCGACCCGATGAACCGGGTTTTAGTCGAAAATGACGGTTTTGACCCGAGACAACCCGAAACTTATTTTTTTACCCTGGTCGACATGGTTTGACCCGTATTGACCCGGTGAACTCGGTTTTGGTCAGAAATGACGGTTTTGACCCGAAACAGCCCAAAACTCATTTTTTGCCCTGGTCAACATGGTTTGAATGAAGAGATGCGGTTGACTCGAGAGGAAAAAAAATATATATATTTTTGAATTTTCAAATTTTTTCTTAATGTTTTTTTGGATTTTTTGAAAATATATAAAAAACATGGGTCAAAAATTGGGTAGCAACAGATGCCCCCTCTTTACAATGCTTACGAAGCAAAAATCCTCGATGTTTTGCATAGTAAGCTTTGTAAAGAAAAAAAAACTTGTCTTTCTGTCTCTCTTTTTTCGTTAACCTGAGATCCCATCTGGCGACCTCCTTTACCAAAACCAAAGAATGTGTGTAGCTCGGTCAACCTGAAATCCCATATGGAGATTCCCTTTCACCCAAAGCTACATGAGATCCCATCAGGCAACCTCATTCAATCAAAACAAAAGAATGTGTAAAACGTGGTCTCATTGTAATGGGTAACCAACCCAGGTGGAAAGAATGTGAAAAAAAATGGTCTCATTATGATGGGTGACCTACCCAAATAGAAAGAATATGAAGTGCGGTCTCATTGTGATGGTTGACCTACCCAAATAGAAAAAAAATGTGAAAAAGCGGTCTCGTTGTGATGGGCGACCTACCCAAAATGGAAAAAAATGTGAAGTGTGGTCTCATTGTAATGGGTGACCTACCCAGATGGAAAAAATATGATGAAGTGGTCTCGTTGTGATGGGCGACCTACCCAAATAGAAAGAATATGAAGTGCGGTCTCATTGTAATGGGTGACCTACCCAAAAATGGAAAAAATATGAAGTGTGGTCTCATTGTAATGGGTGACCTACCCAGATGGAAAAAATATGATGAAGTGGTCTCGTTGTGATGAGCGACCTACCCAAATAGAAAGAATGTGAAGTAAAGAATTTTGTGAGTGGTCTAATTGTTCCAGGCGACCTGCCCGATGATAAAATGCGAGGAAACTCGCAAGTGGTCTAATTGTTCCAGGCGACCTGCCCGATGATAAAATGCGACGAAAATCGCAAGTGGTCTAATTGTTCCAGGCGACCTGCCCGATGAAAAAAATGCGAGGAACTCGCAAGTGGTCTAATTGTTCCAGGCGACCTGCCCGATGATAAAATGCGATGAAAATCGCAAGTGGTCTAATTGTTCCAGGCGACCTGCCCGATAAATGAAAAAAAATGCGAGGAAACTCGCAAGTGGTCTAATTGTTCCAGGCGACCTGCCCGATGAATGAAAAAAAAATGCGAGGAAACTCGCAAGTGGTCTAATTGTTCCAGGCGACCTGCCCGATAAATGAAAAAAAAATGCGAGGAAACTCGCAAGTGGTCTAATTGTTCCAGGCGACCTGCCCGATGAATGAAAAAAAAATGCGAGGAAACTCGCAAGTGGTCTAATTGTTCCAAGCGACCTGCCCGATGATAAAATGCGATGAAAATCGCAAGTGGTCTAATTGTTCCAGGCGACCTGCCCGATGATAAAATGCGAGGAAACTCGCAAGTGGTCAAATTGTTCCAGGCGACCTGCCCGATGATAAAATGCGATGAAAATCGCAAGTGGTCTAATTGTTCCAGGCGACCTGCCCGATGATAAAATGCGAGGAAACTCGCAAGTGGTCAAATTGTTCCAGGCGACCTGCCCGATGATAAAATGCGATGAAAATCGCAAGTGGTCTAATTGTTCCAGGCGACCTGCCCGATGAAAATAAATGTGAGGAACTCGCAAGTGGTCTAATTGTTCCAGGCGACCTGCCCGATGATAAAATGCGATGAAAATCGCAAGTGGTCTAATTGTTCCAGGCGACCTGCCCGATAAATGAAAAAAAAATGCGAGGAAACTCGCAAGTGGTCTAATTGTTCCAGGCGACCTGCCCGATGAATGAAAAAAAAATGCGAGGAAACTCGCAAGTGGTCTAATTGTTCCAGGCGACCTGCCCGATGATAAAATGTGATGAAAATCGCAAGTGGTCTAATTGTTCCAGGCGACCTGCCCGATGATAAAATGCGATGAAAATCGCAAGTGGTCTAATTGTTCCAGGCGACCTGCCCGATAAATGAAAAAAAATGCGAGGAAACTCGCAAGTGGTCTAATTGTTCCAGGCGACCTGCCCGATGAATGAAAAAAAAATGCGAGGAAACTCGCAAGTGGTCTAATTGTTCCAGGCGACCTGCCCGATGATAAAATGCGATGAAAATCGCAAGTGGTCTAATTGTTCCAGGCGACCTGCCCGATGATAAAATGCGATGAAAATCGCAAGTGGTCTAATTGTTCCAGGCGACCTGCCCGATGATAAAATGCGAGGAAACTCGCAAGTGGTCAAATTGTTCCAGGCGACCTGCCCGATGATAAAATGCGATGAAAATCGCAAGTGGTCTAATTGTTCCAGGCGACCTGCCCGATGATAAAATGCTTGAAAGTGAATGAGCTTCAGGGTTGATGAAAACTTCTAAAGGAAGTCATACCTGTACGGTTGAGATTTGATCTGTAAATCGATCTCAAAGATGATGTAAGCTTCTCACGAAAGTCGTATATGTAAAGCTGAGATCTGATTTGCAAATAAATCTCAAAGATAACACTCAAGAAAGTCTTACATGTACAGTTGAGATCTGATTTGCAAATCAATCTCAAAGACGACGCTCAAGAAAGTCTTATATGTACAGCTGAGATCTGAGTTGTGAATGGATCAGGAAAGCTTCTCAAGAAAGTCTTGTATGTACGGTTGGGATTTGATTTGTAAATGGATCCCAAAAGATGAGGAAAGCTTCCCAAGGAAGTCTTGTATCTACGGCTAAGATCTGATCTTCTATTGAAAATGATGGCCGGAGCAAATTCCCTATAAATCACGCAATATTGGGCAAAAGACATCATCCACTTCTCACATTTTCAATACTCTCAAAGTTCTTAACTTTTGAAGTTTTAACCATGTCTTCCTCTTCTTCCAATGCTAATCCAAACCTTGTTCCTGCGGCAGAGCCTGTAGTTTGGCGTACTACCTTTGAAGTGAATGGTCGTCCAGTTACAATAGAGGATACTGTAATGGACGATGAAGATATTGCTGTAGCCGTGGCTAGAGACATGATCCTTCCTCGTGATGAAATGATGCTGGCAGCGAGAACCGATATTGAAGCAGTGAATCAGTCACTTGCTCTTAGTATCAGAGCTACTTCGTCTTTGGTGAATGTTGCGGAGCGTCTTCATGCCAGAAGACTTGAGTTGAATACTCAAATTCCTGAGCTCCATAATCAGATTGAGAATTTAAGGAAAAGGCTTCATGATGAGAGACGTTACAGGAACGAATTGGAGAGGAGAAACCAAGAGCTCAATGCACGTGTTGACTTTTGGAGGGACTATGTTAACACTCGACACCTCGAGTTCGAAGAAGAGATGGAGCGCATGCATAAGCAATTTGAGGAATTCCGAGGCATGATTGGCCATCAAGATGAAAATATCCCTAATCGTCCTCGCAGTGTTTAACGTTTGTACTTGTAAACCATTATGTCTATGAATAAAAATCCATCTTCTTGTCTTCATTCATGAATTTTGCCTTTGTGGAATTGCCATACTTGATATGATTTAGAAGGACTTCAATTCATCTTTGTCTCGTTGGATCCCATGAGGAGTTTTGTTTCGAGAGATATCTGCAAAACAAATATGCGATGCTTGTGAAGTGAGATGATATGCAATGCATCTTACCTGTTTTTTGAAATATAGATCCCCGTTCATCTTGTTTGAGGGTTTTGACTTTGAGTGAGCTCTTTTGATTTACGCGTACTTCAAGTCTACTCAAGCTGACCCATGTTGTCCATTTTTTGAGTTTCCCAACAGTCACTGCACGTTTCTCTATTGGTAACTTTACTAAGAGAATCAGCTTCTCCGTGGCCCGACATTGTCCTGAGATTTCATCTGCATTTCTCTTACTGAAGATGTATCAGTTATCTTGTTGTCTAACTGATCATATTGTAATAGTCAACAATCTCCTTTCATAGATACTGAAAATCATACTATTTCAGTCCGCATGCTAGAAGAAGTCCACAGTTTTATCATGTGTATTTTCCACTAGGGAAGCAAATTTTTTTGCTGTTAAGGATCTGGTAACTGCTTCTCTGCCCCCTGGGAGAATTAACTGCCTCATTTCATTTCCTCCTTTGCTCTTATTGTCATTAGAATCTCTGATTTTCTAATGGTGCCTCATAACGTGTTATATGCTCATTTTTCTTACAAAGAAAACCTTTTTTCAAAAATGATTTTTTAAAAGATCTGTTTTGTTCCAGAAAAGTGAAACTCTCAATGTTTGTTTATAACAATGTTCAGGCAATTCTGGGGCTTTATGTCAAATCTCTTGGTAAAAGTAATCTAAGATGAAGGTAAGTGATGAGATGACCTTCTGCTTTGGTTTTCAAAGTGTTCAAGCGATTGCTTAAAGGTATTTTGAGAGAAAAGAAACAATTTGTCTTTTATCTTTAGAAACACTCTTTTTAACAGCATGAATAATAATGAGTAATTATTTGCTATGCTATGACTCTTTGTGGAAAAGTCTCTTACATTTTGAGAACGCTGTTTATTGATCCAGGTCGCTTACTTGATTAGAAAGGACTTCAAAGGCACATAATGTAGTTTATGGCTCAAGGCTATAAAAGAAATAGTATTCCATAACCTCAAAAAGTGTTTAAGGGCTTATAAACTATTAGATCACTATTATCTTGTCTTGGCATTTTCTTTTGCTACCTTGACAACAAAAATGATGCTAAATATTCCAAATGAGGAACTTCTGTTTTCTTTTTTGTTATTCCCATATTTGTCAGGAATTCTCTCAATTGTTTAGAGTTTTATTAAATTCTTTGTTGTCAGACTTTCTTTAAGCTCACATGCCTTCAAGACAATTTTCTTAATCATATTTCTCTTTTTGCCCCCTAGTGTAGGGTGTGATCTTAGTCAAGGTTCTCATGAAAGAAAAGGCTTTAAATAGACTCAGCTCAAATTGGGACTGCAAAGGATAATTTTAAAGAAAGTGAAAGGAATATCAAAGATGGCCTTTCCTCATTTCAAGTAAGATCAGTTAAAACCAATAAACTTTGTCCATATCCAACGTAATGCTTTGGATTTGTAAGATACCATGTTTTGCGAGTCCATGACAAACTAATGTACTACCAACCATTATTCATGCTGATAAAATGTGGATCCAAGACATAATTTGGGTGATAGTTGTTCCAATTGAATGTTTTTTTTTTTTTTTTGGTCATCTCTTTCAAGGGAATTGCTCTGAACATTATTCCAAACAAATCATTGATTTATTTCATTGAAATCACAAACAAAATCAGTTCTTTTAAAACCTCATTTAAGAAGAATGGATTCTCCTGTAAAAAAAGTTTGAAAGATCAAATTGTTGAGCCATTGAGATCATGCATGGGCTTTTTGGTGAGGTATAATGCAAAGCGAATTTCCTGGCCAAAACTTTATTGATTTGATTGGATGAAACCATCATACATAATACTTTTTCACAGAATCAGAGTTCACAGGCCTAGGTAAATCATCTCCATCCATCCTACTTAACAACAGAGCTCCTCCAGATAGTGTTTTCTTCACTACATATGGGCCTTCATAGTTTGGTGCCCACTTGCTTCGGTCTTCACTTGGTAATGGCAAGATTTTCATAGTACAAGATCCCCTTCTTTGAATTCTCTTGCATGATTGGGCAAAGGGTTGGACTTCACATTTGGTGCATCATCAAAAGATATCCATCCAGCTTTTATCAATTGCAAAAGCTTGTTCTTAAATGCATTACAACTTTCAATGTTATGCCCAGCAGCGCCAGCATGATACTCACATTTCAGATCTGTCTTATACTAATTTGGGTATGGAGGTTGCAGTGGGGTTAAGGGAATAGGGGCTATTTGCCCAATACTCAACAACTTCGAGTACATTTCTCCTAAGGGAAGTGGTAATGGTGGCAGTCGTTCTTGGGTTCTTTGAAAATTCCTTCTTGGAGGATTACCAATCTGGTTACTTTCTTGGTTATTTGGTTGATTTTGTTGGTTGGTAGGGAAATGTTTAGTGAAGTTTACACTTGCAACTTGTTGGGTGGGTATTTGGAAGTTATAATGATGGTAATTCTTTTTCATACCCTTATACACTTCTTCCACATTGTTCACATCGGCATCCTTTTTCCCAGTAAAGCCTTTCTTCTCAGTAGGCTCTGACATTCTCCCCGCTCTTATCGCTTGTTCTATTCTCTCAGCGATAGTTACAGCATCATAGAAATGCTGAGCTGAACTACCCACCAGGTGTTCAAAGTATGGAGATTTAAAAGTGTTAGAAAACAGAGTGACCATTTCTTTTTCTAACAAAGAGGGTTGCACATGCGATGCTTTTTCACGCCATCTCAAAGCGTATTCTCTTACAGTCTCTTTGCTGCCCTTCTCCATGACTAACAAGCTTGACCTGTCCGGGGCTACCTCCATGTTGAATTTATACTGCTCCACAAAGGCTTTTACCAAATCTTTCCACTTTCTGATCTTGGTGTTATCCAGCCTTGTATACCAGCTTAATGCCGATCCAGAAAGACTGTCTTGAAAGAAATGGATGAGAAGTTTCTCATCATTCACTACTTCTGCCATCTTATTGCAGTAAGATTTAAGATGCGTGACTGGGCATTCAGTTCCCGTATACTTGATGAATTCTGGTACCCTAAATTTTCTGGGTACAACTACATTTGGAACTAAACACATTTCTGCAGCATAAACAGGATCATATAAGTCTGCCCCTTCTACTGCCTTCAATCTCTCTTCCAGAGCGGTCAATTTATCATAATCGATATTTTCAGAGAATTTCATCCTTTGTGGGTCATCAGTTGCCAGGTTTACATTAACTGGCACTTGTGCTGGTGGAACATTGGCAGTGAACTGTTGTTCAAATGAAGAGGGATTTGCCCCTAAATTTTGAGGCGGGATAACAAAGGGAGCTGATGGCATAGATATAGATGGAGTTGCAACTGCCGGCTGAGTAGAGGTGCCTTCCCCAGACTTGGATACTAGGGCCTGCTCGAGTAGACTTGTAAGTCGTGCTATATCATTTTTCATGTTCTCCAACTCTCTTTGATAATGAGCCTCCAGGTGTGCCCTTTCTTCGTTCTCCATTATCTTTCTTCGTAGTCGAGTGTAATGAATTTTACAGCCTTTTGGGGGACCTATATTTCACCCTGAATGAATGCAAGTAAACTAAATGAAATGCACAAATGGATACAAAAAGTCATATGGTGTATGCATGATTGTTATTGGTTTCAAAATTGTTTTTTTAAATTATAACGAGGAACAAACCAGATTAGATTCTCTTAAAAAAAATTCTCACTGAGGACTCCAAACCTACAGGGACTTGAACCGATTTAGGGGAGAAATTTGATGTCATGTTCTGATGGCAAACAATCCTCTTCATCATGTTGGTTCAAATCTGATCTGGTCAAAAATTCCTCAATAGTAATGGTTTTTTTTTTTAATCTCACACTTCCTATGAGGATCGGTGGAGATTTAATGAGAATATTAAATGTATATGAACATGTATGTTAATGCATTGATATTTGTTTGTGTCCTAAAGGTATATCCTAATTGATAGGATCTAGCTCATAGGGTTTGGCTCAGTTGATTCTAATCTTAAAGATTTCTTTGGTTCTTAGATTGCCCGAATTACCCATGGGGTAATCAGCCTCTTAACCTTATACAACATAAGTATGGGAAGAAAATTCCACAATACTCGTTGCATAGGGTGAGTTACAATCCAAGCGAAAGTCCAAATGAGCATCAGTGGACGTAAGTCACACTTGCCACCTGAATCTTTCTTTTCTAATCTTAAAAAAGGACGAGCTCGGGTCCAGAGCTTTTATGGGTTCACTGTGAAGTGTGTGAATACACAAATAAATAACATGCATGCATTTGTAATTAAAAAATGAAATGATTTACAATTGATATTGCATAAAATAAATAGTGCAAATAAAATAAATACTCAAAAAATAAATAGCAATAAAAAAAAATGAAAAGCACATACAAGCAGTTGGTTCAACCCTATCCCCAGTGGAGTCGCCATTCTGTCGATACACGACGTCGGGCGACGGCTCCGCTCATTTTTGTTTATTTAACAAAAAAGATTTTGTTTAATTTGGGGAAATGAAAATTATATTGGAGTCGCCATCTAGTAATTTGAGGGAACTAGAAATCCCAAATTAGACACTGGTTCCAAAGATTCGAGTACTGGGTTAGTTATGATTAAGGGAAGGTAGACACCACCCTTAAAACATCCTTTCAAAAGAAAGGTTACCCTTACTTGTGTGTTTTTTATTTGATTTAAATGCTATTATATTTTGAACTTATTTGCAATTTTATTATTTTTTAATAGTTAACGTCGGTCCCTAAAAATAGGAGACACGTTAAAAAATGACATCAGTCCCTAAAAATAGAAGACTTGTCTAAAATATTGACGTTTAACCCTAAAAAGGAGATTTACGTCTAAGTTACCAAAAAAACTATGGACATAATCCATATTGGTATTTAAACTTTTGACATCGGTCCTTTTATGAAAAAGAGACGTGTCGATAAAATATTCGTTTATAAAATAAAACTATTTTGATATCGTTGAGATATGGGTATAACTATATTTGAAAATTGGGCTTTGGACCCACGAATGATGACATAATAGGATGGGTGTTGGACCCGCGTTGTTATTTTTTTATATATTTTTTTGTTTTACAACATGCAAGAAAATTTATATACAAAATAAAAAAATATTAGCAATCTAAATAAAATTACATGAGTGACACAGTATAGGTAAAAGACTGAAATACCCTCGGATTTATCAGAAATTTACGAAAATGCCACTGGCGGCGCGTGTGGCTCACGCGCGGCTACTGTTGGTGGCGACGAGATTTTCAGTCGAGATTTCTGGCAAACCGATGGTCGATTCTGGTAGATCTGAGGTCGAGGATGCTGTTGGTGGTGGTCTTGACGGTCGTTGATGGCTGACGAGGGAGAATCGTCCACTTGAAGCTTCGGTGGCCGGCGAGAATCGCGGTCTTTTTCCGGCCAGATGAGGCGGCCAAAACGGTTACAACCGCCGGGGTTTTGCTTTAAACCAGGGTAGCTACCTTTCTGTGGTGGTTCGGAGACTTTATATGGCCGGAAAGTGGAGATCGGAGGAGAGAGAGAGAGTCGCCGGCGAGAGGAGAGAGATGCTCCGAGATTTGCTACGGTGCGGACGCGTGTATGGTGTACCGGTGCTGCTGAAGGATGTTAACCGTTGGATCTTGGATGAAACGATCGGAAGGCTGTGATTGGCTAGATCTGCAGGTTGATCGGACGGCCCAGATTGTCTGGTTTTTGATTTTGTGTGGCGCGGTGCACCGAAAGCTCGGTGCACCGGATGACGTGGCGCAACGGGATTAAATCCTGGAATATGTTAACGGCTGAGATGTGTTGGGATATGTTTGGTATTTTTTAAATTGTTTTTTTTAAAAGACAATATCCTACTCTCCTGAAGAAAAACTACAAAAATTAGGAATAGTATCACTCGATTCTTTTTTTTTCTTTTCTCTTCCTTTTTTTTCTTTTTCTCCTTTTTTTTTTTTCTGCCCCCCTCTCGTGGCTATTTATAGCCACGGGACAACAACCATAAATTTGTTTTATTATATATAATAAGAAATAATGCACACAACTACCATAATTTTGTTTTATTATATATAATAATAAATATTGCACACAACTACCATAATTTTGTTTTATTATATATAATAATAAATATTTACATGGGTAAAACTAAAAATTCAAATCAGTATTAGAAAAAATCCCGTTTCAACCGCTAAAAAATGGAATACCAAAAAAACATTTGATGGGTATCGACCCGATGAACCGGGTTTTAGTCGAAAATGACGGTTTTGACCCGAGACAACCCGAAACTTATTTTTTTACCCTGGTCGACATGGTTTGACCCGTATTGACCCGGTGAACTCGGTTTTGGTCAGAAATGACGGTTTTGACCCGAAACAGCCCAAAACTCATTTTTTGCCCTGGTCAACATGGTTTGAATGAAGAGATGCGGTTGACTCGAGAGGAAAAAAAATATATATATTTTTGAATTTTCAAATTTTTTCTTAATGTTTTTTTGGATTTTTTGAAAATATATAAAAAACATGGGTCAAAAATTGGGTAGCAACAATAAGTAAAAAAAAAAAAAATTGATGCAAGTCGCAAGATTTGGATTGAGTAAAACCTACAGGTCATGTTTTCTTTCACTTCTTAAATTGCCTTCATAATTGGTAAAATTGCTCAGATAATACACCATGAAGAAACAAAATATTAAAATGCATCATTCTTGTTTTCATTTGTTTCAAATAATGAAAATCAACATAACTATGTACCGGTTAAAAAAAACCTTCAAAAATTAATTAAACCAAAAAAAAAAAAATTAAATTAACTGATTATAAAATCCAAAACAAATCTTATCTAGTTCAATTTCAATTTCAAAAATTTGAAATTGATTCATCCAAAATTAAATCTAATATAAAAAAAATTAAAATATTGATATTTTTATTAACAGAAAATCAAACCCACATTCCCACAATCTGCCCCAGGAAAACTTTGTGCTTATTTCTCGTCGATTTCTATTATAATCCCAAATCAAAGCCAAAAACATCCCAAATCTCTCTCTCTCTCTCTCTCTCTCTCTATAGAAGAAGTTTGGCATGCAAAAGTAAACTTTCCAAACTTTGTTATAGTTTTTACTATGGATTATGCACAAACTTTGTCATCCTTCCTATGACAGATTACCCATATTTCTCCTGTGAATAACAACACACATGCACCCAGCAAAACAAAAAAAAACCAAAACCCTAGAAAAAGTCTCACTACTTAACCAAACAACAATGGAATCATCACAAAATCATGAAGATAAAAAACACTACATTAAAAATTAGAAACATTAGCATGTGATGACAGTCATATTTAACAAATAATTTGCAATAGATCTACAAAATTATTCTATAAAATTAGTTAATAAAACAATATATATTCTCTCTAACATATTTAACAAACATAATCTCTTAAATATGGGTTTTTTATTATACCTGTTATTTTAATTTTTCATACCATGTTTGTTCCCTGCAAGATGAAATTCTTGGAAGCGTAAATTAACTAGAGAAGAAATTAAGAAAATAACAAATTATGTTTTTGAAAAATGACGCGTGACAGAGATATGTTTATGGAGAAGGAATTGAAAGGGACATATAGGTTTGGTTTTTGGAGAAGGAATGGAAAGGGAGATATGGGTTAATTAGGTTTCTGGAGAAGGTATAGAAAGACACATATGGGTTCTTCCGGAGAATGAAGGAATTTTGCATGTGTGATGTTCTCTTTTGTTTTCAAGGTATAGATGGACTAATAAATAATTAACATGTAATTATTATTTATTGTTTTTTTTATAAAAGTCAAAATTTAATTTTTTTTATCAGCAACCATATTAGCAACGACAAATCCATTGCTAATATTAAAAAATTAATATATATATATATAAAAAAAAAATATTCTGATATTAATCCGTTGCTAAAGTTGAATCTAAATTATTCTGATACTACCATGCAATGCTAATGACTCTTTTTTTTTAGTAGTTACGCATGATCCTAGAGACCATTCAAGTTTAAACACCATCCATTTCTAGCTACTTCATTTATGGGCCACAAAAAAACTAATTATTTGATACATGGACTTTCTTCTCTCTTTTTATACCAAGACTATTCTAAAGATGATGTCACTCTTGACTGCTAGAATTATTGACACCAACTTTTCTAGCCACACATCCAGGAAAAGAGAGAAGAAATACAAGGAAAGTAATGGAATAGAAAAGCAATAAACTTTGGAATTTTTGTGTTCATAACTGATCAAATGGCTGATAAGTTCCTTAGAATATTCAACAAAATGACAGTGAAGGAGAGAGCAAGAGACTAACTGCCACCCAAGAGAAACGGACGTTGAACCAAATAAAAGATATCTTACTAATCCGAGATATAATAGTATCTTTGATTCCTTGACTCTCGAAGATAAAGATGACACTGGACCAACTTGAACATCACAAAGCCCTACACATGAAGGAAGTCGGCAGCGATGTGTATGTCTTCTTTAGATTTGAAAGTTTATATATATATATTTATATATATATATATATCTTATTGATTTTTAATACCTTGCTTGTGAAATTATCCTAGCTTTCCAACAAAACAAGAATGGGGTCATTTGAACTTCTGGAACTCGAGATATGAGTTTAACACTGAACAATGTCTAGGCTATAGGACAGATTCGGACTTCTGTTCCTTTCATAGTACAAGTGTAGGTTATACCATACGGTTGGTTATGAAAGTGCCAAGCATTTGTTGTACTAAGTGTTATACAGCACAAATCTAGATTAACCATTTAACAAGCAATGTATTAAGAATTAATTATAGAAAAAAGATAAAACATGTTAATAACAAACTTTCTTGAATATAAACATTGAAGTCTATGTTGAGTTTATATTATACCTATTTCTAACACCATTAATGAAACCTTTTTACCTTGACATATATATAGATTAATCATTTAACAAGCAAGGTATTAAGAATTGATAAAAATTAGAACGGGCCCGTTAAACAAGCTATTATTTATTTCATCACAACAAATCTAATTCGGTGTAATTTAAACAAAGTTTCAACACTTTACAAACAAATATAATTTGCAAAATCTAAAACAAACTATAACAACTACAAAATTATACATCCATACTACAAGTTTCTTTGATAAATAATAATCAAACAAGTACATACGTTAACAAAAAATATATACTAAAAAAAACAATAAAATTCACATTTAAATGTTAAAACTAAAAAGGATAGATTTACTTAAAAAAAAATCCACAAGAACGGATGTTGTGACCACGTATAAAAGTATAAGAAACTTGAGTGCTTGTGTTGAGAAGAGGGGGAGAGTTGTGATGGGTGGTTGGCTGCAGTTTGGAAGGGGAGAGGTGGGATGAGAAAGAAGAAGGGGAAGAAGAAATAGAAATAAAGTGTTGGCAAAGTATGTATATATTGGCTTTTACCGATGGAATCATCGACGGAAACTTTTCATCGAAATACCCGTCGTGAGTCCGCCGGTGATTGTGCAACGTCACTGTACGGAGATCCCGGTTTGAATTCGTCGTTCATTCCATCAGTAAAATTGTCTGAAAAAAAATCCACGTAATCACATCATTGCAACCTTCCAAAAAAACTATATAATCCGTCAGTGATACGGTCAGTATATACCGACCGTATCGCCGACAGGTGTTGTCTGTCAGTATATATCAATAAAATTTGAGATGGAAATATTTTTATCTGTAAAAATTATCGATGAAAAAATTATATCAATAATTCCATTGATTTTTATCGATTTTCTAGTAATTTGTGTGTAAATTAAGAGTCATAAAATGGTACATCACAGTCAATGAAATTGACCTTCCAATATGACGATGCCCTGGCATGTCCGGGAGGGCAACCAACGCAGCTAATTGGCCAACAGTGTTACTTTTATTATATGTTGATTTGATAGTTAGAATTTCTACTGCTTGTCTTTAGTTATGAAGTGGAGAATCTGTATTTTTGGAAAAGAAAAGGGATTTTATATCCATACATAATATATTGATCTGACATGGCCATAAAAGAAAATCTATCATCATGTCTGTGGTTCAATTTTTACTCTCATTTCATTCATTTATTAACCTCGATCCCAGTAGAATTATATCACATTTATTTGAAATGATTTCAAGTTCACGTTTTACCTGCTTTTTTAAATATTTTTTATATGAACAATATATTAAATTTATATTTTTAATGAGTTTAATATACTATATAAAAAATAAAATAAAATTATTTTAATGTATTTTCAATTAAAAAATATTTTAAAAAACAACTTTTATCTACCGTAACAAATCTCATCTGTTATTTGATTTTTGCCAAAGTTTGGCATCCCGGAGTCACTCGTATTGTTGCAAACAAGCATAATTCCTTTTTGAGAATATAAACAGAGAGAGAGAGAAGAGGAAAAACGATGTTCCTCAAAATTGTCATCCCTCAAACTTATTTATCAAAATTAATGTCTCCTCGGTTGGTGGAGCAGACAAAACAGACATCGGCAAAGGAAGAAAAAGGAAATCAATTAAATTCCTCACCAATATTGTAAATAACGATATTCCTCAAAAAAAAAATTTTGAAAAAGACGATGTCAGATACACTTACACAGCTATAAAATTAATTTCATGTAATAATTATATCCTGTGATTCACAAAAAATAATAATCAGTAATGATTGTTTTTTCAATCAGCTATATATTACTGACTATAATTAATACTAGTTACATGTCCAGCGCGATGCTGCAGGTCAATTATTTTTTACATTTTAAAAATAATCAAGATCTAAAAGTGTTAAGTTTTTTTGCAAAGTTATACCCAAGAATTTTAGGTTTGGTTGCAACGCCTGACCCAATAGTAATATTTATAATATTAATAATAACATTAAACTTGGGTTAACCCTTAGCATAAAAGTGTCTGGACTGCAATATCAGACCCAATAGCATTGGATGTGGGTCTGGCTGCAAGGCCGTGTCATAAAAGTGTGATAATTAAATAGATTAGTTAAAAAAAAAACAAAGAAAAAAAACCAACATGAAAAAAAAAACTATTAAAGAAAAAGAAAAAAAAATATGAATTAATTGGGTTAACCCTTCAAACTAGGTTAACCCGTCATACATTGAATTCACATCGTGAAAGTTTGATAATTAAAAAGAAAAAAACAAATGGGTTAACCCAGAATTAACTGGGTTAACTCGTCAAACCAGGTTAACATGTCAAACTCGAAATTCGTGTCATGAAAGTTTGATAATTAAATGAAAAAAATTTAACATTAACAATTTAAATTAAACGAAAAAAATTAATTAAAAAGAAAAAAAACAAAAGACATCAGCCTTTTCATTGTGGACTGCACTGTGTAATCCACAGTCAAAAGCATAAAAACAAAAAGAAAAACTAAAGGTATCAGACGAGAACTACTTAGAAAAAAAATTAATATTAATAAACTAAATTAATTAAATAAATAAAATTAATTAAAAAGAAAAAATAAAAGAAAAAAAACCTCTAAGAAGAAAAAAAAACTAAATAGAAAGAAATTTAACATTAACAAACTAAACTAAACAAAAAAAATAATCAAAAAGAAAAAAAAAAGCAAAAACAAAATTCCAAATTAACTCGTCAAACCAAGTTAACCCGTTAAACCCGGGATCCGTGTCATGAATTTCTGGTAACTAAATAAAAAAAAAGTAAACATTAACAAACTGAACTAAGCAAAAAAAATTAATTAAAAAGAAAAAAAAATTCCGAGTTAACTCGTCAAACCAAGTTAACCCGTTAAACCCAGAATATGTGTCATGAAAGTCTGATAACTAAATAAAAAAAAATTTAACATTAACAAACTAAATTAAAAAAAATTATGAAAAAAAAAATTGACGGGTCAACCCAAAATTAATTGTATTCACCCGTGAAACCTGGTTAACCCGTGAAACTCGAGATATGTGTCATGAAAGCCTAATAATTAAATAGAAAGAAATTTAACATTAACAAACTAAACTAAACAAAAAAAAATAATTAAAAAGAATAAAAAGAAAAAAAAATATAGGTTAACTTGTCAAACCCGGTTAACTCGTTAAATCCGGAAAACATGTCATGAAAGTATGATAACTAAATAAAAAAATTTAACATTAATAAACTAAATTAAACAAAAAAATTTTGTTGGAAGAAAAAAAAACAAAGAAAAAAGCAAAAAAATTCCCAAAAAACAAAAAAAATAGCTAAAAAAAACAATACAACTTAAAAAAAAAACAAAAAAAAACCACCTAAAGCATTATTGTTAAAGGAGTTGGTGTTTTATTGTGAATTGCACAGTGTAGTTCACAGTAAAACACCAACTTCTTTTAATTATAGTTTAATAAGTGAAAGGCATGAAAAAACTACAGTAATTTCCCCACACATTTGAGAGTACTACTTAAAAATTATAAAAATAGAGAGAGGGTGATCTTTCAGCATTATCTTAGGGATAAGATCATCCACGTGAAAACAGAACCACAGAAAGATTATTGATCCTAAACATATTTTCTTGTGCTTCTGATTTCTTTCCTGGAAGACCCCATGAGTCAACTGGTTGGATTTTTTTCCCCCTCCCTCCCCTGTCTCGTATATTTTGTGATAATATATACATATATGGACCCCGAGTCCCCATGGTTCCCTCGTTAACACACTACAAGCTAAGGGTGAGTGTCACCAAACATTACCCCCAAAGAAAAGAAAAAAAGAAGAAAGGAAAAAATGGTGGATGCTGGTCCAGGTGGTGGTGGTGGTGGAGGTATTGGTGGTGTGGCTGACATGAAGAGTCTGACCGCCCAGATCGTCACCGGCCGGTGGTTCATGGTGTTCGCATCACTTCTAATCATGTCGGCTGCTGGTGCAACCTATATGTTTGCACTCTACTCCCCTGATATCAAAAGTGCCCTGGGTTATGATCAAACCACCCTTAATTTGCTTAGCTTCTTCAAAGATGTAGGTTCCAATGTTGGTGTCCTCTCGGGCCTAATCAATGAGGTCACTCCTCCATGGGTGGTTCTGTCAATAGGGGCAGTCTTGAATTTTTTTGGTTACTTCATGATATGGCTTGCCGTGACCAAAAAAATTACTGGTGTTCAAGTGTGGCATATGTGCTTCTACATATTTATAGGCGCTAATTCTCAATCTTTTGCCAACACTGGCTCTCTTGTCACTTGTGTCAAGAATTTCCCTGAAAGCCGTGGGAGTGTGCTAGGGATCTTGAAGGGTTATCTTGGTCTTAGTGGTGCAATTATAACTCAATTTTACCTTGCTTTTTATGGGGGTGATCCGAAGGCTTTGATTTTGCTCATAGGATGGCTTCCTGCTGCAATCTCTTTTGCCTTCTTGCGTACCATTCGAATCATGAAGGTAATTCGCCAACCGAATGAGCTCAAAGTTTTCTACAATTTTCTCTATATATCTCTTGCCCTGGCCGGGTTTTTGATGATCGTGATCATCCTGGAGAAAAAGCTTAGTTTTACTCGAGGTGAATATGGTGGTACCGCTGCCGTGGTGATTCTCATGCTCCTTGTGCCACTTGGTGTTGTTATTGTAGAAGAATACAAGATTTGGAATAGCAAAAAGCAAGCCTTGAGTGACCCTTCTCCATTGAAAATTGTCACTGAAAAGCCACCACCAAGCCAAGAAATTCCTGCCCCGTCTCCTCCCCCGCCATCTACATCTAGTGATAAAAAATTGGTCACCGTGGAGTCATCACCAAGCACCACAGACAACAACAACGTGTCTTGTTGGAAAACTGCTTTTAGGCCACCAGACAGAGGAGAGGATTTCACCATACTACAAGCTCTTTTTAGCGTTGACATGCTCATCCTCTTCTTAGCTACAATTTGCGGTGTTGGTGGCACGTTAACAGCTATAGACAACTTGGGTCAGATTGGAACTTCATTAGGGTACCCTAAAAAGAGCATTAGCACTTTTGTGTCATTGGTGAGCATCTGGAACTATCTTGGTCGAGTTGTATCAGGTTTTGGGTCTGAACATGTCTTGAAAAAGTACAAATTCTCCCGCCCTTTGCTGTTCACCCTAACCCTCCTCCTTTCTTGTGTTGGTCACCTCCTGATTGCCTTCAATGTTTCCGGTGGTCTCTACGTGGCGTCAGTCATTATCGGCTTTTGTTTTGGTGCTCAGTGGCCATTACTCTTTGCTATCATCTCAGAACTATTTGGGCTCAAGTACTACTCTACTTTGTACAATTTCGGGGCTGTGGCTAGCCCTGTTGGGCTATATCTACTTAATGTGAGAATGACGGGGCATTTATATGATAAAGAGGCAGGGAAGCAATTGGCAGCTAAGGGACACATAAGAAAGCATGGCGAAGCCCTAGATTGCCTTGGCACCGAGTGCTACAGGCTGTCCTTCATTATCATTACAGCTGCAACATTGTTAGGTACCTTCGTCTCATTAATTTTGGTGTACAGGACTAGGAAGTTCTATAAAAGTGACATCTACAAGAAATTCCGAGAGGCGGCAGAGGAAGCAGAGACAGAAATGGCGGTATCCGGGAATGGCGTCGGACGGGCGGAAACGAAGATTGGCTAGGGATTTTTAATTATTAGCTTCAACTACGAAGAAAAGGTTTCAATAGCAAAAACGAAAAGTTTAAAATTTATACGGGGGTAAGTGCCATTGATGAATTGGAACACATTAATTTATGATCATGTGATTGTATTTTTTGTGGTGGCCAGTGGCAGGAACAAAAATATAGTATATTGTGTGGCCTCGACTATTTTATAAGAAAACTGTAGTTGCTTTCGTGTAAACATTATATAAAATAAAGAAGCTTCCCTACTCCTAGAAATCTCTCTTGAAATTCTCTAGGTCACAATATTATTCAACCGCTAAAACCTCGTCTTTTTAAATTGTCTGTCATTTACTTGCTTGTCACTTAAATTTTCTTCTTACTAGCAATGAGTGCTCTTCCTCTGATATCTCTCTCTACTTGCCTTCATTTTTCTTAATTTATGGCCGTTACTTTTATAAGTCATAATATCAGCTTTTGATGTCCCAATTAACCAGCCGACCAGTCAATTAATCTGTGATTAAGGACTCTCTCACAGAATCCTAGAGCATCAATCAATATTGAATTTTAAAAAAACAATATTGATGTTGCACTGATGATGCATTTAACAATTCAAGGTTGCACCGATGCATGTTCTTTAAATTTGTTTTTAAAGGTTTAAAATATAAAGTTCACTTTCTTCCACATAAAGTAGATTTTCTTTCTCAGTCATAATTAACGCAAGAACAAGTTCTGTGTTTTCCCTCTCTTCACTGTGCATTCTGGTTAAAAAAATAGAATATATAGAGGTTTCGAATGTCACGAGGAAATTAAGATTAACTTTATGCTTCCTTTGTTTTTCAAATAGGTGTGGTAGTATTCCAAATAATCCAAAATTTATCCCCTTTTTACTGACTTTATCGTTCCAATAAAAGGATATTTAAAAATATAATCGTGATTGATTTTTAAAAAATAATTACTCGAAAATATATTAAAATAATATTTTTTATTTTTAAATTTTTTTAATATTAACCTATCAAAATTATAAAAAAATTAATTTTTTTATAAATATCATTTGAAACGTAATTTCAAATAGCAAAGGATGAGTTTTTTATTTTCAGTGTTTTCCTTTTTGACAACTTGAAGGATGCAGAAAAGAGAACTATCCAGGATTCCAAAAACTTATCCAAATTTCACATCCCCCTTTTGTCCCATTGTATTTGTATTAATCTCTTTTTACAAGTACAAATCAATCAATTACATCTCCATTTCTTTATGAACAGCAATTTGAGATACCTCCATCGGAGCTAGCCATGTTGGTTGCTCAAAACAAGAAGACCTGCTATCTTTTTTTTCTTTTTTTTTAATTATAAATGTTTAGATTAATTTATGTATATTTTAACTAATTTTTCAAGATCTTTAAATTAACAATAATATAAACCTTTAATGATTCTAAAATTTATGATATTCAAACTTGTAATTTGAAATAATTTTATTAGTTAAACAATAACCCTCAGAATTAGATCTATTATCTTTATATACATAATATATATTTTAATAATCGTCAGCATTTTGCACTGTCATTTTACACTACACGTTTCTGTGACCCAATATGAATTCTACGATATGAAGGTTATGAACTCCGACCATGATGATGTATGCACTATTATCGTTAGGCGAATCTAGAAATCTACAGTGGGAACCGGTCATGGTAGAGTATATAGAACGGAGAATCCTTATCTTCCAGTGTAAACGATAGAAGGGTTGGTGTGTGTTTTTGAATTGTGTCAATTATCAACTTATAACCATCTTATAATCATTTGTCGTAATATCCTTGTCAAGCAAAATCAATTACTACTTTGTTATTTTGTTAAGGATTTGTCCTTCTCAGGTTAATATCAAAGGGAAAATCAAATACCAGTACATTAACCTTATTAGGAACACAACCTGACTTGATGGGTATTCCACAAAACCTTACCCGGTTGGACAGGCAAGAGCCATTTTCCTTTGATATTTTTTGAACAATTGATCTTTTAAAATAAATTTATTATCTGATTTATATTTTAATTTACATAAGAGTTATAGTAAAATTAAATATTTATATATAATTAATATTATTTTTTTCGTTTGATATCAACTATTAAATATGAATTGTAAGCATAGAAAATATATTTTTCATCGATAAGAAATCCTCGAGACGAGCCCCAAGGCCAGCAGTGGATTTTCCTCCCGATCTCGAACCCGATCAATATAGAGGCGGCGGAAATGGTTGAAGTATAACCCACCCCTGACCGAGCCCGTTTCCATCAGTATATATCACCCCAACGGGCTTTAAATCACTGGTCATATATGGGCCATGGAGTTGTACCAAGGATCGGAAATGAAATGCCCGCCGGAATACCGAAGGCCCATTATTAGTTGCAGATATATTTTACACTCTTGGGCCGAGCAAAATATTCCTGGCTTGACAAGCCTAGAAGACGACTGTGGAGTATGTGTTCGCTTTTGTTAAGAAATAATATAAAGTTATTTTTAGAATATCATTTAAAATAATTTAAAGATATTTTTTAAAATATGGTTAGGATATTAATTATTAAACTGTTATAAGTTAAAATATAATTAAATGGTTAGGTTTAAAAACTTAGAACTGCTTAATTATTAAATTGATCGTATCACTGACAGGTGTTGTTTATCGGTATATATCTATAGAATTTGAGACGGGATCAATAATTGAATCAAATCTTATAGTCACGCTTTATTTATGTACTCATAATCATTTACTTCTTTCATGACATTATCTGTTTTTTTTTTGTTTTTTAATATGCTTTTTGTTTTTTCTTCTTCTTTTTTTTAACAAATTTTTTTAATTTAGTTTGTTAATATTAATTTTTTGTATTTGGTTATCAAACTTTCATGACACTGATCCCGGGTTTAACAGGTTAACTTGGTTTCATGAGTTAACATGGAATTTTTTTTTTTGCTTTCTTTCTTTTTGATTAATTTTTTTCGTTTACTTTAGTTTGTTAATGTTAAATTTCTTTATATTTAGTTATCGGACTTTCATGACACATATCCTAGGTTTCATGAGTTAACCCGATTAATTTTGGGTCAACCCGTCCATTTTTTTTTCTTTTGTTGATGTTAATTTTTTTTTATATAGTCATCGGACTTTCATGACACGGATCCCGAATTTAACGGGTTAACCTGGTTTGACGAGTTAACCAAGAGTTTTTTTTCTGCTTTTTTTCTTTTTAATTAATTTTTTTTATTTAGTTTAGTTTGTTAATATTAATTTTTTTTCTATTTGGTTGTCAGACTTTCACGACACATATCTCAGGTATGACGGGTTAACCCATCCATTTTTTTTTGTTTTTTTCTTTTGTTAGTGTTAAAACTTTTTTTATTTAACTATTAGAATTTCATGATACGGATCCCGGGTTAACTTGGATTGACAAGGTAACCCAAATTTTTTTTTTGCTCTTTTTTTTTCTTTTAATTATTTTTTTTTCGCCTAGTTTAGTTTGTTATGTTAAATTTCTTTCTATTTAGTTATCATACTTTCATGACACATATCCCGGGTTTAACGGGTTAACCAAGTTAATTCTGGGTTAACCCGTCAATTTTTTTTTCAATTTAGTTATCAAACTTTCATAACGTGAATATCAGGTTTAATGAGTTAACCTGGTTTGAAGGATTAACCAAGTTAATTCATATTTTTTCCTTTTTCTTCATTAGTTTTTTTTTTCATGTTGGTTTTTTTTCTTTATTTTTTTCTTTTTAATTAATTTATTTAATTATTACACTTTTATGACACGACCTTGTAGCCATACCCACATCCAATGCTCTTTGATCTGGTGTTGCAGCCAGACTCACTTAAAGTTGAGTCATGTAAGTTTAATATTATTATCAATATTATAAATATTATTTTTGGGTCAAGTGTTGCAGTTAGACCAAAAGCTTCTAGGTATATTTTTACAGAAAGACCTAACACTCTTAAATCTTAGTTTTTTTATATTTTTTTATTAACCCATGGGTATGCCTTTGTTTTTTTTTTCATTTTCATTTTCTTTTTAAGCCCTTTGCCGTGGACTGCACAGTGAATCCATAGTGAAAAAGCTGATGCCTCTAGTTTTTTTTTTTTTAGCTTTTTTCTTTGTTTTTTGATTATTTTTTTTAATTTACTTTCTTCAACATTAATTTTTTTTCTATTTAATTATCAGACTTTTATGACACGGGTCCCAAATTTGACGGATTAATCCGGTTGATTCATATTTCTTTTTATTTTTCTTCATTAGTTTTTTTCTCTTTGCTTTTTCCTTTTTAATTAATTTTTTTTTAATTTAGTTCATTAATATTAAATCTTATTTTTATTTAGTTATCACACTTTCATAAAACGGATCTCGGGTTTAATGAGTTAACCTGATTTGGCAGGTTAAATCAGTTGATTCAGATTTTTTTTATTAGTTTTTTTTTTCTTTCAATTTCATATTTTAATATTATATGCAGTCAAACCCACTTTAACTTGAATTATTCAAGTTTATTATTATTATTATTATTATTATTATAATTATTATAAATATTACTCATGGGTTAGGTGTTGCAGCCAAACCCAAGACTCCTGGATATAACTTTGCAGAAAAACATAACATTTTTAGATCTTAGCTTTTTTTAATATTTTTTATGCAAAAAAAAATTGACTCGCAACATCGGGCGTGTTATCTAACTAGTTAAATTACTATTATGAGGTGATTTTACTATTCATTTCAATTCAATGTTTTAAAAAATATTTTATTTATCATATTTTTTCATAGCCAAGTCAAATATAAAAAATATAATTTAAAAAAACACAGAAAAAATAAAATTTCTAGTAAATTAGTATATAATAATGTTATTTTTAAAAATATTTTTTACACTAATTCTTTTTAAAAAAACTGAAATAATTTTAAGAAAAATTATAAAATTTATTTCAAAAAACTACGAACTTATTTGAGAATGTAGTTGTTTTTAAAATGTTTTTTATTTTAAAATATATTAAAATATTTATTTTTTAATTTTAAAAAAATCATTTTTATATATTATTTTAAAATAATTTGAAAACATAAAAAAATTTAATTTAAAATAAAATATTAAAAAAATTTTAAATTTTTTAAAACAACATTTTAAACACAAAAATTATCATGACCGTGATTCCGAGATCAACCCATCGGCCATGAACAGGCCTGGTTCAAAATTCAAGACATCTAGCCAACACATTCATAGATGTTTATTCCTATTTTGCCCATCACGAAAAAGATGACAATGATGAATACATATACCATATTACCATGCTTGAAAAGAAGGACATTAATGTAAATTGATAAATATTCCTTCCATTTTTTATTAGTGCCAGAGCTTGTACTCACACACCAAACACGCTTGTACCTACAAAACCCAAACAGTCTCTTTTTCTCTCATATGTTTTCCTTTCATTTATTTATGTAAATCTTTTTCCTTTTTTTTTTTTTTGAAAAAAATAAGAAAAACGAAACCCGACATTATCGCTGCAAAATGTCGTCGAAGGGGAAGGGAAAGGCCGTCGCTAGCGGCGGAGATAAACGGAAACGTGGCGATGTTGACGACGACAAGACCGGTGGTGGAAAGATGAAAAGGAACCGTGCGGTTCTTCAGTTCTTCGAAGACGAAGCTGATCATAGTGATTACGAGAGTGATGATAGTGATCTTAATTTTGACATTGAAGGTAAAAAAAAATCCTACCTTTTCTTCTTTTTTTTTCCCCCTTGAAATTCATTTTTTTCTTACCTTTCTAGGGCCCCGAGTTGGTAAAACGATGGCTTTTTGTGGTTTTTGAATTTTTGAAGTTTGAATTTTTTGGGTTTTGACTGAAAATGAGAGACACCAGTGACTCTGGTGGTGGTTTAACGTCTTTATTATTATTATTATTATTATTATTATTATTATTATTATTATTATTATTATGTTTTGGTGGTGCTTGATGGATTTTAGGAAATCTTCTTTTTAGTTTTGATTTTCCAAGTAAAGTTTATTTTAGTGGAAATTGTGTGATATAGCAGCGATTCTGAGATGGTCAAATGGTGTGTTTTTACTTTTATGTTTTTTCCACTTGTCTTGTATCGGTGCTGCATGTTGTTTTACTAGGCTTTTGTGTAGGGTTTTCTGTGAGGTATTTTTAGTTATGGAGTTTTAAAGAAATTTTGGGTTATTACATTTGTTGTCTGTGAGGTTTTGTTAGTGGAGGTTTTTTACATGCTCACAGCAAGTGGCAAGGCCCTGTGTTTTCAAAAATTCTGTCTGTGCAAGTGGATCTGTGAAGTTGTTTTTGAGCTTGTTGTGCTGTAAAACTGTTCATTGAGGGTATTTGAGTGCATTTACTTGTTGTAACTGAGGTTAATTTTGCGGTGGATTCACTGGAGATTTTATAGAATTAAGTATTTAGGCAATTGATGTTATGGCAGATTTAAAAGAAATATTGGAGCAATTAGGATTTGTTTTGCATTGTGGAGGTTCTTTTTTGTCTTTTGTTATATAGTTTGGGTTTTGAGCTAAATGGAATGCCTTTGTATAGGATCTTTTTTTCAGGTCATGCTCATACCATGTTCCTTTTCTTTTTTCAACAGTACAGTATTATCTGGGTTCCCTTTCCTCTCTGCCTTGGATCAGGAAAGCTTATTTTTACTAATCTTAATCTTCTCCTAATTGTGGAGAACAGATTTTATGGATGAAGAATATGATGTAGAGCTGAAAGTAAAGAATGATCCACCAAAAACCCAAAATGTTCCAATTGTTCCCAAAGAGGAGGAGATGGACGGGGAAGAATTTGATAAGATGATGGAAGAGCGTTTCAAGAATAATCCCAGATTTCGTTTTGCTGAAGATGCTGATGAGGCTAAAAGATCCATGGAAAGAAATTATCTTGAACCTTCTGCAAAGGATCCAACTATCTGGAAAGTGAAATGCATGGTAGGATGTTCATTATATAGGCAAATAGCCCCAGCCCTGGCATTGTTGTTTCTATTGCATTCCTTAACATCTACCACCATTGCCTTCGCATGTGTTTACAGTCGTCAACTGGAACTTCTTGGTTGTAGGTTGGACGTGAGAGGCATTCAGCTTTTTGCCTCATGCAAAAGTTTGTTGACCTGAAGTCTCTGGGTACCAAACTGCAGATAATATCTGCATTTTCCATTGATCATGTTAAGGGTTATATTTATATTGAAGCTGACAAGCAAATTGATATTATTGAGGTAACATATTTTTATCACTGAATAAGGAATTTATTATTTTCTGTGCTGGGGAATTTGCTCCTTTTCAGGTTATTTTTATTAGTAAACTAATATTTTCCTATTTATCTTCTATAAATCTGATTGTAGGCATGTAAAGGGCTTTGTAGCATATATTCTAGCAGGATGGCTCCAGTTCCTAAAAATGAAGTGTCTCATCTGCTCTCCATCCGAAAAAGTTGTAATCAAATTTCTGAGGGCATGTGGGCTCGTGTAAAGAATGGGAACTATAAGGGGGACTTGGCACAGGTGGAGTGCCAGTGAGCTTGTTGGCTGTTTCTTGCTTTGTTGCAAAAACTAATCTGTCTTTACTCTGAACTAATTTTGTTTCTGTAGATTGTGGCTGTGAATGACGTGCGGAAAAAAGCAACAGTGAAGCTGATTCCAAGAATTGATTTGCAAGCATTGGCGCAAAAATTTGTGAGACTTTGAAGAGTGGAACTAGCATCCTCTGCTTCTAATATAGTTTTGAATTATGTTTATTTTGTTACGGGTCTTCAAGTTTAATGGTGGTTTCATGAATTTTGGGCGTCAATACTGTAGATATACCTTGATTATATGTTAGTTCAAAGTGGATTCCACTGCTTCAAATTTATAAGAAGACTATTAACAGTTAACACACACATGTATCTATATATTAAAATCTTGTTCCTTCTATTCTGAGGACATTATTTGCAGATTATAACATGCACATGGTGGCAAGTTCGATGCTTTTTTTGTGATTTACATGAAAAGCATTTCTTAACCAATTTGCTTCACAGGGAGGGGGACTTGCAAAGAAGAAAGCTGCCATACCAGCTCCGAGACTAATCAGCTCAAGTGAACTGGAGTAATATCCATAGCCCACATATAGTTCATTTGACTTCTAATGTCATGACTTCTTATATGCAAATTATATTTGACTTGTGTAGGGAGTTCCGGCCTCTTATTCAATATAGACGTGACCGTGATACTGGCAAGATGTTTGAGGTTCTTGATGGCCTGATGCTGAAGGATGGATATTTATATAAAAGAGTATCTATAGATTCTTTAAGCTGCTTGAGCGTTTTGCCTTCAGAAGAGGAATTGTTGAAGTTCAAGTCTTCTGAGAATAATGAGTCAGAGAATTTGGAATGGCTTGCACAGATATATGTTGGACAGAAGAAAAAACGGATAATTGGAAATGAGAAAGGTGGTGAGAAAGGAGAGGGCTCATCAGCATCTGGGCAGAATAGATTCGAACTGTATGATCTTGTGTGTTTCGGGTAAGTTCCACTCCAATTAGTGGTTTTCTGTGATCTGATAATATGTAAATTATAATCTTTGATTTTGTATTACTGGCTTGCAGCCGCAAAGATTTTGGTCTTATTGTTGGTATGGAGAAAGATGAATCTTACAAGGTATGGAATCTAGTTTACTTGCTTTGTGGCTTTGCTGCTGGCTATTTAACTTTCTTTAATGTTCAATGCGAGGATTAGAATTCTTCATATTTTTTCCGCTGCTCCAGATTCTAAAACATGGACCTGAAAAACCTGATGTGGTTACTGTTGCATTACGCGATCTAAAGAATGGGCCCACTGATATGAAGTTTACTGCTTTAGATCATCACAAGAAAACCATGTCAGTTAACGATACTGTTAAGGTTTTGGAAGGTCCATTGAAGGTTTGACACTAATTTCACATTTTTCTTCTGTTTTTTTTTTTTTTTTTTTTAATGTGATTCTGAAGCAAATTGCCACACTAGGCTTGAGACTATCAGCAAGTTGCTCTTTGCAGGATAGGCAAGGAATTGTTAAGCAAATCTACAGAGGCATCATATTTATATATGATCAGAATGAAACAGAAGATTGTGGTTATTTCTGTTCGAAAGCTCAAATGTGTGAAAAAATCAAGCTTTCTTTTGATGCTTGCTATGGAAAGGTGGTGCCTTTTGAAAAGAGCAATAACATCATTTTGTCTACACCATTTTCTTACCCTGAATTGTTTCTGGTGCTTTAAATGACGATCTCTTTGCTCTCATTTCAGGATAGTGAATCAGCCTCTTTAGGGTTTGAAGATTTCCCATCATCTCCCAAATCCCCCTTATCACCTAAAAAACCGTGGCAAGCGAAAGAAAATAGCCGTGGCTGTATGCATTGTAATTGTACCTTTTGTAGTTTTCTTCTTTTTTCAGTTTTGACTCTGATGTAAGGTTTCTTGTACTGGCTTTGTTATTCTTTGCAGTCAACCAAGGCGACAAGGATGGATTGTTCTCCATTGGTCAAACCTTGAGAATCCGAGTAGGACCTTTGAAGGGGTATCTATGCCAGGTCTTGGCCATACGCTATTCTGATGTTACTGTGAAGCTTGGTTCTCAGCAGAAAGTTCTTACAGGTTCTTTACAAAAAGGTTACCTTTGGTTCTGTTTGATTTTCAGTTTACCTATTTTCTAATTTTTTTGGTTTATGTTTCTGAAGTTAAAAGTGAGCATCTTTCTGAACTCCGTGCAAAGAGCTCCGCCATGTCTGTAAGGTGCATGTTTTATAGCTAAATCCCATTTGTCTCAGCTTTTTTCACGAGTATGGTCTAGATTGCCTTTTGAAGGTGCACTGACATGGTACTTTTCTATTTATGAAAGTGATGATCCACGATCCAGTTCTTTCAAACCATTTGATTTACTTGGAAATGAAGGTGGCTCTGGAGGTGGGAATTCGATTACTCTCGGAATATAAAAAAGTTCTGATGATATTAAGTGGTTTTTCTTTTCTCGAGTTGATATCTGACATAATTAATTTGGCTTTTAACTTTGTATTCTTGAAGGTTGGACGGGAGGAGCTGGGACATCAACTGAAGGTGATGGCTGGAACGCTGGTGGCCTCTCCACTGAAAGGTTTTCCTTTTCTTTTTATTGTCAAAGTTCTGTTCATGCACTTGCTGGTGATGTATGCTTTAAAGTAGCTATTGGTTGTGTCATCATAATTCCTACGGGCCGAAACTGTAAATGGGGGTCCTAGTCATGGGCTGAAACTATAGCTGTTATATTTGCACTTAATAACTTTAAGGTTTGATATTAGTTTGTAGTATTTAGTAAACTTTTGCTTTTTCTTCCTTGATGCATGGCAGCATAAGTTTGCTATGCATTGTCACTGGATGACATGGTGTTCAGTGAAATAATGCTAACATGCAGTTGTTTTGAGTAAGAAAACAGAATTCATCTCTAAAGAACTTCCCAGTTACCATGCAATTTAGCACCAATAGACGAGTGCTTGCTGAAGAGGGTCATTAAAACACAGTCTTGAGCAAAGCTTGTTCAGGGCTTTAAGTTTTCTTGACAATGTGGATTTACTGTATTTTAGATAGAAACCTGTTTTTTTGTTGACATTTGTGCAAGTGAAATTCTGTATGTTTTGTGATGGGAATGGATATGGCAGTGGTGAATCCGTCTGATTTGATTATGGCCACGATGTTTGTGTGTATGATTATTGTTGATGCAAAAAGGAAATGTAAAGCTAAGCTTTTGAAGATCTAATTGTGTTGATTTAATGGAATTTGTGTTTGAACTGAATTTATTGAATTAAATTATCAAATGAAGCAGTGGTTCAGTACCGCATGCTGGTCGATTTGGAAATTATCAGCATCTTCATTTTTCTTTACTTGTAGCTTTTTTATTGAATTGTTTCTACACATTACTTTTCTTTTTGATTTGTACTTTTGTCTCTAATCTGATATGCATTTTCTTGCAGAACTTCTTGGTCTAGTCCGGGCTTCACGGTTAGTGATGAACCCTCTCTCTCTCTCTACCCACCCCAAACAATAGCATAAGTGATAACTCCTGAGATTTCTGTTTTCTGCAGCTTCAACCTGAAACCAACCCTGTAAATCCATCAAGTTCTGTAGATAATGAACCAAATAAAGGTGTGTAATTATTCCTCATGTTGGCAGTTCAGCCATGCCATTTTAGTGTGTTAGAAGCATCAAAGTACATGATGAACGTATACATTATGCAATATCTTTTGTAATGAATGTATCACAGGCGCCAAAGTGGCTAACTGCATGTTTTGGAATGTGTAGATGATACTTGGGGGAGTCAAGCTAAAGCAAAACAGACTTCATCTTGGGGTGCAGCTGCAGCTGACTCTTGGAACAAAGCTGCTTCTAACATTGGTTCTAGCAGTGGTGCATCTGTTGGCTGGGGTAAAGCAACTTTATCCAATGAAGATCTGCCAGGCTCTTCAAGAGGTTCTGGAGATAACTGGGGTCAAGGAATCCTAAGAGATGAAAAATCTTCTTTTGATGCTGCAGCATCTGCTTGGGACAAAGGAAAGACTGTTATTGGAAACCAAAATGGCAGTTGGGGTGAGGCAGCTACCGGGAAGAATCAAGTGGGTTCGTGGGGAAAATGTAATGATGCAGTTGAACCAGGATCCTTGGAGAAGAATAAAAGCTCTGGCACAGGAGAGGACTGCTTGAGTAACAAGACTACCGGGTGGAATCAACAGAAATCACAAGATGGAGGAGACCCTTGGGGTAAAGCTGCAGAAGAACAAGATAAGGGTGCTGCACAAAATGATTCTTGGGGTAAAGCTGCAGAGAAGCGGGAAAGCCAAAATGGTGCTGAAAAGCCAACCGGGGGTTGGGGTAAGGCAGGCAGGAGCAGCACTCAACCAGAAGCTGATAAAGGAAGTGGCTGGATGAAAGACAAAGCTGATAGTGCAGGTCAAACTTCAAGTTGGGGCAAAGGGAAAACTTTTAGTGAAGATGCAACTGAGTGGAATAAAGATGGATCTAATAACCAGAATCAGACTGATAGCTGGAATAAGCCAAAGGCCTTTGGTTCTGATAGGGGATCTTGGAATAAACAGGGAGAATCCTCTTGGGGTAAACAAGAAGGGGGATCTCGGGGTAATGGGAATAGACCAGATGGAGATCAAGAGTTTGGTTGCTGGAACAAGACATCTGATGGGGGTCATGGTTCAGGTGGGAGCAGGGGAAGAGGAGGTGGTCGTGGTGGTAGAGATCAGTTTGGCCGAGGAAGATCCTTTAGTGATGGTCAGTCTTCAGGTTGGAAAGGTGGAGAAAACAATTCAACTGGCAATGATCAAGGAGGTGGCTGGGGCAAATCCAAGGGGTTTGAGGGAAGTAGAGAGGGTGGATGGAAGTCTGTTTCTTCTGGGGGTGATAGTGGATCAGGTTGGAACAAAAGTGGGGGAGCAGATAAAGAGACCGGTGGGAGCGTGGACAAATGGAACAGTGGGAACAAATCGAGTTGGAACAATGATCAAACTCAAGGTCACAATGGGAGCAAAGGTTTTGTTTCTAATCTGTCTTCAGAAGGGCAAAATGATGGTGCTAGTTGGAGAGCACCCAAATCAAGTGGTATGAACTCGTCTTCTGGATGGAACAGTGCTTCTGCTGTGGATGAAGTACCAGGTGGAAGTTGGGGTGGAGGCAGCAAGTGGAACTCAGGGAAAGCTTCAACTGGTGACAATACAACTGGATGGAAAACTGGAACGAGTGGGGCTGGCACCCAGCCGTCTGACTGGGGTGCTCCAAAAGCTTCTAAGGGAGACCAGTCATCAAGCTGGGATAATAAAACTGGTCATGTAGATGCCAACCAGTCATCTGGTTGGGGTAGTAAAAGCTGTTGGAACCAGAAATCTCCTGAACTTGAAAAGGACAGCGAGATAGATGGAAACCGGAATTCTAGCTGGGGTAAGAAAAGTAATTTGAAATCTGAATCAAGTGATGCAGGTGGTAATGCTGGCTCTGACTGGGGCAAGAAGGGCAATTGGAACTCCGAATCCAATAATGCGGATGGAAATCAAGATTCTGGTTGGGCCAACAAAAGCAACTGGAACTCTGGGTCCAAAGATGCAAACCACGGTTCTAGTTGGGCCAAGAAAAGTAATTGGAACTCTGGATCTAGTGATGTGAACCAAGAATCTGGTTGGGACAAGAAAAGCAGTTGGAGCTCTAGATATGGTGATGGTAACCAGGATGCTTCTGTAGCCTGTGATGATGAAGGCCAAACTGAGACCTGTGGTAATAGGGCAGGTGGTGGGAGTTGGAGAGGTGGTTTTGGTGGTAGGGATGGTTCAGACAGAGGGGGTTTTACAGGTAGAGGTGACAGAGAAGGCTTTGGAGGTAGAAATGGCTCAGACAGGGGGGGGTATGGAGGTAGAGGCAGATCCGACAGAGGTGGATTTGGAGGCAGAGGTGGTCCAGACAGAGGGGGCTTTAGAGGTAGAGGGGACAGAGGAGGCTTTGGTGGTAGAGCCAGAGGAAGGAGGGATCAAAATGGTGGTTGGAGTGACAACAATTCTGCTGAAGATAAGACCGTTGACTGGAGGAATGGGGCAAACAATAGCGGTGGAGGATGGAAAAATAATGGTGGTGCAAGCAGTTGGAACCGAGGAGGTGGTGATAGGGGCCAACAGAATAGCTGGAATTCTGGAAGTGGTGGAACAAACAATGAAGGTGGTGGTTGGAGTAGCCAAGGTTCAGGCTGGAACCAGTCAAGAACGGCCAAAGATAGTGGTGGCAGTGACCTTGCTGGTGGTTGGAACAAGGGAACCTGTGCAAACAGCGATGCTGCCTGGGGTCAAGGAAACAGCTGGAAGTCATCAAATCCTTCTGGTGAGGGCTGGAGTAAATCAAGCAAAGAAATTAAAGGTTCAGAAGATCAAGGGGGTGGCTGGAACAAAGGACCTTCTGGTGCAAACAGCGATGATGCCTGGGGTCAAGGAAACAGCTGGAAGTCATCAAATCCTTCCGATGAGGGCTGGAGTCAATCAAGCAAAGAAATTAAAGGTTCAGAAGATCAAGGGGGTGGCTGGAACAAAGGACCTGGTTCCAGTGCTCAAGGTGGTGGCTGGGGGACAAAAGGAGCAGGCTCAGGAGAAGCAGGGATGACTGGAGGTGATGCTATGACCTGGAATCAATCTGGTGCTTCTGGCGGAGGCCAATCATCTGGTTGGAATGGATCAACAGAGGGCAAAGAAGGAACTAATACAGGCAGGGAACTAACTGATCCGTGTGGTAAAGCATCATCAACAAGTTCTTGGAATCAATCAAGCAAAGACATTGAAGGTTCTGATGACCAAGGCAGTGGCTGGAACAAAGGACCCGGTTCTAATGCTCAAGCTGGTGGCTGGGGGGACAAAGGAGCAGGTTCGGGAGATGTAGGCAATGCTGAGACCTGGAATCAATCTAGTGCTTTTGGTGGAGGGCAATCATCTGGCTGGGGTCAATCTACAGAGGTGAAAGAAGCAAATGAAAGTGGTAAGCCGACTGATCCATGGGGTAATAAAGCATCAACAAGCTCTTGGGGAAACGAAGGGAATGATGGAAGTAGCAAAGGGGGGTGGTAATTGCTTTGCAAAAGAAGCCATGGTATCTAGTTTTTGAAGTTTAAAGGAGCTGTATATATTAGCTTGTTGTCTTATTCACGGTTAGGAAGGATCTAACAGTGGTATTTCTTTCAAAACTCTGCCCTAGACTCAAATTTCTGTTTCCTTGACATTTTGAATTCCGGTACTCCCAAAAGGAGTTGCTCTTGGAGCATTGATCATGGAGACGGTTTCTAGTTTATGACAGTATTTTGTATGTACATGGTTATTTAAGTCCGTACTTGTGCAACATTTATAATAGTTCCCTAGTGCCAGAAATATGCCTTCTAGGTTTCTATCATAAAATTGCTTTGATATTCATGGTTGTCTTGAGTCTTTTGCTTGTCCAGCTTAAGCGGCTCAACAGATGAAATTGGAAACGATTTTTTGAGTGCTCAATTATTAGGTTAAACAGACGATAAAACAGTTTACAGAAGAATTTGGCCAAGCAAGAAATTACATAGGCCCATTTCAGATTGGCACGTGCATATTTCAGATTTTGCGTGTGGTTCATATCTCATAAACTTAACAGAAACATTGTTTATGATGTTCGAAAGTTTAGTTTGATTTTGTTAACAAACTCCAAAGAAGACAGGGTTCAGGCAGGAAGATGAGCCCTACTGTTCAACAGTGCCTAGGAGCGGGCCTGTCCAGGTTCGATACTTCCCCTCGGAGTTGGATAGGATAGCCCCTTGGGTAATTTATCGTTACAATTCCTCATGGGCCATTAGGTATGGGCTTCGTCCAATAAACTTCATGGGCCCTTTATTAACTTGGAAAATCTCATTTTGATGGGCTCGCTTTCAGCTAGAAAACCAGTAAATGTATCCTGAAAAGTACCCTTAGATATGTTATCCAGAAAATGAAAAGGGAAAACCGGCGTAAACTATATACTCAATCTAAATTTTATCATAAAATAATTCTTTATCTCGATTTTAATCCTTAATTATTAGATATTCTCAATTAAAAACTGATATCCATATTTTCATCTAAATTACATATTATTTTATAATAAATAAAAAACTTAATGATTTTTATTAAGTGATTATAACAAATTTTTTAATTAGTAAAAATTAGCTCGGATGCAAAATCAAGATCGCTCCGAGTATATTAGCTCGGCAAGCGTTCTTGTTCAGGAAATTCGTGTTATTAGAACAAGTAATATTGTTCTGCAATAAAAATCAGCCAGCCGTCTTAGCTCAGCTGGTAGAGCGCATGGCTTTTAACCATGTGGTCGTGGGTTCGATTCCCACAGACGGCGACTTTTGGCTGCCAATAATTTTGGTGTTCTTTTTGGGTCCTTGTCTGACATGGAGATTCTCATAGCAAAAAAATAAAACTAAAATCTACGAGGTCGATTTTGGCCATTTTCTCCGACAACAAGAATACCCCACTTCAAAATTTGTACTGTATTAATTCATGGAAAGAACACGGACCAACAAAGGACAAGTAGAACAGGACGAACGAAAAGGAAAACAGAAATATTCTGAAATTGACATTGAATCCGAAATGCCACCTCAACCGTCCTTGCCCTATTCCCTCCCAAAACTTTCTTTTAAAGACTTGGTGCTTTAGCTGAGCATAGAATGGACAGATGACCGGACATAATTTTTGTTCTTTTTCTTGACCTTACATAACGGGGCTCAAATCAGTGATCTTTTGATGTTATTATATACAATTGTGATAATCGGTGGGGCTTGCAATGGAATCAAACTGCTTGTGGTGAATTTTTTTCTCTCTTCTTTACATCTTAATATTGATGATAAATATTCTCCTCACTTCTATAATGATAATAAGGGGAAAGATAACAAGGCACCATTGTTGGTGATGGTGCTAAAAGCTAGAATAATTAGAAGAGACAAAAAGATTAAGCTAATAGAGGCGGGAGGTCGGGTTAGTGAAGAGCCGCTGCCGAATATCATTCCAAAGTAGTCGCCATCACCGCCACTGGCCCCCGTCCCTTGAGAGCCGGTGGTGGGCGTGACAGTACTGGTCCCAGCACCGCTGAATCCAGGATTAGAAATGCCCCCGCTATCATCTCTGTGTAAATGATTGAAAACCAACCAGACAATATATTATCGTAAAGACCAAATGATGACATTTGATTCAACAGAAAATTATGCTTAATAATGAAATCTAACAGCAGATACACTATTATAAAATAGACGTAACAAGCTCCATAAGGACAAGGATCCACAATTCTGTATAACGCTAGCTGGCTCAAATACCTAATGGCTTAAAGGATAGGTGGTGGGGGAAGCCGCATATGGTGCAGATGACCTATCTAGTCTCGCCCATGGTCCAGCTGTGTCAGCATCTGGGTCATGGGCGGTCCAAATGAAACAGTCACAGAACAATGACGCAACCCAGAGGAGTAACCATGGCTTAAACCCTTCTGGAAAACATGCTAATTTGCCTTTCACTTTTCAGGAAAACAAAGTTAGCAAATCCGAGTGACCACCTATGGAGAAGAAAAGATTATAGCTGCAATGGGTCTCGCATTATATTATTAAGGGCAGACTGCGGGGCGTAGCTATGCCCTTACTACTAGAATTTATCTTCACAATCTTCGAATTGCAGTTTCTGCATTTTTCAGGAACACAGGCATAGACTATCTTTGCAGACTGAGTTCTGCTATCTAGTAGTTAATTAATAGTCTAGTGGGGGAAGAGAGTTGATTTTTTTTTATATATTTGTTATTTCCGTGATGATTTACCTGTTTATTAAGCTTAGAAGGTGTTTAATAAATCTAAAAATTAGTCTGCATAAATTAACTTGGACAGCTCGTGTTATAAAAAAAAAAAATATATTGTAACTATATTGATTTATTATTATTATTATAAAGAAGAGGCTTGAACCTCTTGGGACTCTACTTTCAGTTTAGCAGCGTGATCATTGACGTGACTACATTGATTGCCAGTCAGCAAAGTCTACATTTGCCTAAGCTGCTGACCACATGGATCTAAGAGAGGCAGTGGAAAAGCTAAAAGGGTATAACAAGCAAAAGTCAAGCATGAGATATCATAGCACATCAAGCCAGGTCACATGGAAAGCCCCCTTTACAATACTGATGTCACACCTACTTTCATAAACGGGACCCACAATGTGATAAGAAGAACAATTGAATTGGCCCCCACATATTCGATGGAAAGCAGCAGATGACTGATAAAGGAAAGAAAAGTATAGGAATTGCTTTTTTAAAGTTTTTTTTATTTATTTAAAGATATATTAAAATAATAATTTTTCTTTTTTTTTTAATTTACTTTGTACATCAACTAAGAAAAATTAAAAAAAATTTAGAATGACAGTTTAACTAGACTCCAAAACATAAGTATATGTATAGTACATATGTTTTTTTAAAAAATATATATTAAAAATATATTTATTAAATCTTTTATATTGAAAGTTGAAATTATTCAAAAATATTTTAAAAAAATATTAATTTAAAATTATATTTTTTAAAATAAAAAATATTTTAAAAAGTAAATTGTAACATAAAAAATAACACCCACTATTTGTTATTATAATATATAGTGCTTTTAAAAAATATATTAATTTTTTTTAAAAAAATTATATCAAAACCATGTAAAAACATTGGAAAAAAAAAAACAGACATCTAAAAACAAAAGGTATCGACACTCATAAATACACCTAACCAGTCCTACGTGGGTCTCCTTAAAATGATCTCTAGGGAATTTGCACACATGAACATTTTTCTTCGCCAATAAAAATTTGCACAGGCACATAAAGCCTCCGTGGACAACTTTAAATACACATGGTAATGGCAAAGGGTAGCATCTCTATAAAAAAAAAAAAAAAAAAAAAAAAGAATTCATGATGGTCGGTAATTCAGTTAATAGCATGGATCTGAGATGGACAAAAGTGTCCAAAAAGTTGAAACAGAGAACATGTGGGGTCAAGAATAGCTTACCTGGGGTCACCAAAGACACCAGCATTCATGGTGAGTTCTGTAATTAACCTAGCAGACCTGGGTTCCACGCTGGAGGCTTTGCTATATTGCTCACTCAAACCAGCTCCTGAGGGCACAAAGAAGGCTCCATTTACCAAGATGTCCTCGTCTGTTCTCCAATTCCAATCTGCCCACTCTACCTCGTTTGTGTCCACCCTCTTTGTTACCTATAAAATTTTAAAAAAAAATCACCGTCAGAGATTGTACTCTAGGCAGGGAATTTTGTAATGTATCTAATGGCCGGCGGAGGCGCTAAAGACATCACTCTCAGGTCTCAAGCTGACGGTGGTTTAAATTAAATTATAACGGGGTAACAGCTTGCTTTTCTTGGATGTTGCCCCCTGCTTTAGTTCTGTTTACACTAGTAACTCCGTCGAGCCACAGGAATTCACAAAACACAGGGAGGGTACTTTGGAGGCAGGAAGGGCTCGTATGGCTGAAGGATGGGGAAATATTTTCTTAGACCCCCAAGTCCCAGTCCAGTTTTTCTCGAGTACCATTTCACAACCATGCCTGCCATTTCTAGCGATGGCAACCGGCATCCCCACAATGACGGTGCGTGCAAACACGCGCCACAAACATTGTGGGGGGGGGGGGCGCCGTCTAACCTCGAAACAAGAGTCAAGAGGTTCACATTAGGCTCCCATGCAAACATCATTAATCAATCATATTCTACCTCCCTTAAATAAAGCAAAATAATTCAAAGTAGACTAACCTCTTTGGCATTATCATCGGCTGGTGCGGTATATCGATTCCCTTGACTATTTATGGTAGGGTTTGCACTACCACCGATAGCATACATCTCCCAAGCTGTAAAATCATTGTTCACCACATGTATATACCCTCTTCTACACCTTGGCATTCGCTGGACCAGCCCTACCCCGAAGTGATTAAAAGCTATAGTAACTTGCATTCCTGAGTCCAATAAATACTTATCATTGTGCCCCAATAGCATCACTTCATTATGGTGCGTAAAATGGCTGTTTGATATGGTAATCGCAGTAGACCCCAGTATAGCATCAATCAAACCATCAGTACAATACGATAATGAACAATGATCAATCCAAATCTTCTGGGACCCAGAGATGGAAATACCATCACCATCCGATTCCCCTCTCCGTCCAACATGTGTCGGTGATGATGCTATATTAGTGTTACCAGAAGGCTTGCAATGGTGAACGTGGATGTTGTGGATAATAATATGTGTCACATATTGAAGTGTTATGCACCCATTTCCTGTAATGTGCACAATTGCGCCACGGCCATCAATAGTTTTGTAACTGTTGAAAATAAGTTCATGTTTGAGCTTAATGACCATGTCCGAAGAAAAGATGATCCAAAGAGGTTGGTCTTGGATAACAGCATAACGTAAGGTGCCTGGTGTGGGGTTGGCTGGGTTATGGTCCGAGGAATCAGTGACCACATAGATCTGGCCACCTCTACCGCCTAATGAGCCCTGACCAAACCCAATGGAGCAGTCAGCCAAACGTTGGCGGTTGCTAGCCCAATTGGGATCGCATCTCCAGCAATCGTCGATGGGGTTTCCGGTTTGGCATTGGTCCTTTTCTTGAATGGACAAAAGGTTTCTTCTTGATAGAGATGCATTGACTCTCCTGCAAGGTAAAATATAAAAACATTAATAATGAGATACAAAAGAAAGGAAAGAATATTTGGTTATCTTAAAGAAAATGTAAGATGTGGGAATATAATATAAGCCAAGCAGCTACAGCAAGAATTTGGTAAAAAAAAAAAAAAAAAGTTAAAAGAAACACGGGAAACAGAGCGTGCTCTGTTTATTTTCTGGGAAAATGCAATGACAACTTTTGTTTTGTTTTGGTGTTGTGTATGAGTTAATAGATGAAAATGAGAGACGACCATGAGAAAGAAGCCTTCGATGAACAGAACCCAGATGGGGTTTTGTTCGAGTCGCCCCCTGTTTGGTTGCTGAGAAAACATTGGCAAATCAAGAAAATGCGGTTATATTCTCCATTGCTGGATCAAAAATTACTGCAGAAGAGAGATCCTATAATGCTAAAACCTTGCGGGGTTAGCAAAAAACAGGTGGGAATTTCGTTCAAAATCAAGAAAATAGAAACCATCATAAACCCCGAAAGCAAAAACCCAAGGTAGCATTTTTCTCTAGCCAAAAGGCAAAGTCTCGGAAACTACAAAAAACCCATGATGCAAAACCATAAAATGAGCTAAAACCAGATGGATGTAAAGGTCTTGCCGTTTTACATCTTCAGCAACAGCCTCAGGGTCTGGATGTTGATGTGGAAGGGTGAGATTGAAGGCAGTAGTTTCAATAATGAAAGGAATGAACGAAGCAAAGTGGCAAATTAAGAGAATGCAGACATTAGAAAGCTTCATCGAAGTAGGAATTGAAATGGGTTAGGCTCTTAGATATTTTGTGGTTTACCCTTTCGCTTATCTATAGAAGAATAAGAATTTTAAAGAAGAGTGAATGAACAACGACAAAGAAAAAGTACGTGGGAAGCTGAAAATTTGGGGGAATATGTGAGGTGTTTGCAGTGGTTTATATAATAAAACAAGATTGTTATAAATGACATGGCTATAATGTTCCTTAAACAAAAGTGTTACTTGCTTGGGAGGGCTTTCTTCCTTTTCTTTTTAATTATTTTAACAAAGAAGAAAGGAGGAACAGAATGGAGGAGTATGGTGGCTGTGATGTTATGAGAAGCACAGAGAATTGTTATCTCCTTTTCTCTCTGGTTCTCTGAAATCCTCTCAGTCAAATTCGTACCTTACTTGCTAATTATTCCAGGATAAAACAAATTATTACAAAAAGGTTATTTTTTGAGTGTGAGGGAGCTTATCCGAAATATTTAAGAAAGTTCTTTCTTTTCTTTGTTCTCATTCGAAATCTAGTTTTTTTTTGCTTTTGTCTTATGGTAAGGATTCTTGGCCGAATGCCTGCAAGTAATTCATGTTCTGCTCTGATCACAAGTATATTCTGAGGCGGAGACAAAACCCCCCTCCTTTTTTGCTTTTGCTTGGTTGGGGGTGTTTGGTTTTTCATTTTAAAAGTGGTTTGAAAATTTTTTATTTTTTTTTGTTTCAATTTTTTTATGTTTTTATATATTAATATATAAAAAAAATTATTTTAAAAAAAATTTATTTTAATATATTTTTAAATAAAAAATACTTTAAATGTAACTGATACAATTTCAAACAAATTCTTAAACATAATTTAATATTTGGGGTGCGTTGAATATTATTTTTTAAAGTGATTCTTGAATGATAATATATTAAAATAATATTTTTTATTTTTAAAAAATTATTTTTAATGTTAGTATATTAAATCTATTTTAAAAAATGATTTAAAATTAAAAAAAATTTAATTTTTTTAAAATACAATACTACGCAAAAACAGACACCTCTAAAATAGAGATTAGATTAAATTATGCTAATCAAGGTTGCGACTTTCAGTGATTTTCTCTGTGCAAGTTAAAAACGAAAGGGACTTTGGTTTATTATTAACTATTAAGTTCTCATTTTCCGAGGAAGAGAAAAAAGTGGAGGAAATGGAAACCTTTAGCATCAGTCCCTGTAACTTGCAAGATGATTTGAACTGCTGGGCCCTGGAGAGATTTGCATGTCAAGTGTCATCCTTACAAGGAATAGCCCTGGCGAGATGCGTTGGACAATTCTTGCACAAGAAAGAGTAGCCGCGGCTCAGCACGTAGGAGAAGGGAATGTTTGCAAGTCCACTGAACATTATGTTTTAAAATGTTTTTTTAAAATATATTAAAATAATACTTTTTACATTTTAAAATTTAATTTTTATATTAATATATTAAAAAAATTTAAGTATTAAAAAAAATAAAAAAAATTCAAATTTAAAATATACAGAGTTTTAGCCGTATTGTTAAGCACTTTGATTCTACTTGATATTATAATAATAATTGTTTTTTAAAGTGTTTTTTACTTGAAAATATATATAAATAATATTTTTTTATTTTTAAAAAATTATTTTTGACATAATACATTAATATGATTTAAGAATATCAAAAAAATAATTTAAAGTAAAAATAATAAATTTAAAAATTAATTTTTTAAAAAGATAATTTTAAAATAAAAAACAAAAAATATTTTTCTAAAATCATAACTACACCTCAGCAAACTAGACAGGTAAATGTCTGTATAGTCATCATTATGCATTAAATTGTATGTGACAGACTGATGGCTCTCAAGCACATTATTATTATTATTATTGACAACAAAATTTGTGTATGATGTTGGGATAAGCTTACTTGCACAGACCGAAAAGATTGAGACCTTTTTCCGACTTTCCCATCTGATGATCAAGGCTGCATTTTTCCTAAATAAATCTTTTTTTTCTCTCAATCATTCATATAAATTCTAAAAACAAAAAAAAAAGTTATTTTCTTAGAATCTCTTGTAATTCTAACTTTGGATGACACCTAGAGACTAGATTCACTTCATCAAAAAGCTATTTTTAAAATTTTCCAGTACATTTTTCCTTGGAAGGGCGAGTGATGTTGAAAACAAGCTTGAGATTTTAAACTACTATCTGAGAATGCAAAGCAAGGGTGAACACATAAATAATCATTGACGTTATTAGAAATGTAAGGCTGTAAGTTCTCTCGAACTTCTCTGCTGCTTTCGAGACATCGTCCTTCCGAAATTTTAAGAGGATGATTAAACCTTTCCATCATTTGTCAGTGTCTGACACTTCGTAGGCATCTCACTTCGAGGCGAGATCCATCGATGGTCTGCTAAAGAAAATCTTTGATCGATTTGAATGTCATTCGAGATCGAATACGTTCCATTTTTTTCCGGGCAACACTTTCCGTTGATTGTTGATAAAGATTGGAGAGATCGAGGGTAAAGTTAAAATGCCTTCTATACAGAGCCCAACGACCCTTAACAAACAACGCTCTCGAATCTCTGTTTCACTCCTATCGTTGTCAAGTTGCAGCCTAACTTTATCTCGGTGCAAGCAATTTAGATCCGAACATAACCATCAAAGGTATTTGACGTCAAATTCTATGTTGAAAGTTTCTTCGGGCCACTAATGTCAATTACTCGATTAACAATAATTATGTTCATTGCCATTAGCTGAGGGAAGGGAAATTTGTTCGGGGTGTAATGATTAGCATAAGGATTATACCTCCCAGGATAGCTATCAAAACTGGATCGTATATCGGCGAAGAATCCGGTACGGATAATGGTTTAGATTTTATATTACTCTACAATATTCTACTTTGTCCAACCTTTTAAAATCGCCCTGAATCACTCAAACACCATGTCATCGATTGAAAAAAAAAAAACCAAAACTCACATGCTACAACCATGAATTGAAAATGAGGAAAAAAGCATGCTGTCGTCTCACAATAGAACACATGACCTTAAGTATCTTTTTATTTTTTTAATTAAAAGTATCTTTGAATTTTTTTTAAATTTTCATATTATTTTAATGTACTATGTTAAAAATAATTTTTAAATTTTTTTTATTAATTTAATGTATTTTGTTGTCAAAATCACTATAAAAAGCAACCGCTGCTACACTTACAAATACATCTTTAAAAAAACAATTATATACATAGTAAAAGCAAGGTCTTTTACCATTATAATATCGTTTAGTAAATTTTTTTTTAAAAAATAACACATGATAAAAAACTTTCAGAAAAATAAAATAGTTTGGATGCAATTGTATTTTCAAATATTAGTTTTGAAAATAAAAACTATTATTTTTTTAATGGTAGCTATCTAACTAAATAAAAAAAAAATATATATCATTTGGCGTATCAAAAACCAAATGATATCTGGTGGTATTCCAAATTAACTTCAAATTATTTTAATTTTAAATTAATCCTAAACAAAATCTTTATCAATTATAATTTTATTTAGTGCCCTCTCAATATATGAATATAAACGATTCATTAAAATCTTTATAATTGCTGAGTTAATGACCCGATATTATTATGGTTTATCGGTTGGGTCAGGTCGGCTCTTATTCCGAAAGCAGGCCATAATATTATTAGTCAAAAGAAAAAACAAAGTGATTCTAATCTTATATGTATATAAAAAAACTCTTCCACTCGAGAAATTTGGACCGTTGAATTTATGGCATCCACCACCTGAAGAGATGACGAACACCACAATCTGCAAGGGAGATTCTGGAAAGATGATTTACTGAGAGAAGTATTCAAAGAAATAGAACTATGTATAGCAGCCAGCATTGTAAATATAATGACCAACACAGTAGTTTAAAAATATATTAATTTAAAATAAAAAAAAATAATTTTTTTTAAAAACGTTTTTTAAATGCAGAAAAACAAACGAAAAAAAAAGATAAAAATCAATATTCATATCTTTGATTAGGAGGAGAATCAACTATAGATAACCCGCCTGACTAGATGTGACAAGGATATTCTACTTTTCTTTACACAATGAGTCACAAAAAACAAGCCAATGACGGAATTCGATACCTTTTCCATTGAAATCTACTCGGTAGAGAAGAAAAAAGGTGTATAAAACAAAATGGCTGCTTTTAATTTTTGGTGGAATTAGAAGAAGTAACTTTCAGACACATCATTTTCTGAGCGCTTCTGAGAGAAGTTTTCAATTTGTTTTTCCCTGAAAAGAATAAAATTATTTAAATAATTTTGATGCGACGTGAAGATTATAAAAAACTTGAAAAAAATATTAATTTTAAAAAACACACTGTCTTTGGGTCCTTGCAGCTCCTTTAATTACTGGGGAGTGGCATGCTCGTCCGGATGTATAAAACAAATAGTGTTATGGATAAAAAGAAAAGAAAATTATATGAAGGGATGTGCAAAACCAACCTCATTTGCAAGGTATAAGTGCTTTTCGTGCGGTTGGTGAGAGATGTTTTCACAACTTTAATATGCCGCAAGGAGATTGCTTTAATTTTATTTATTTTTAGCTCTACACTGTATATATTCTGGATTGTGACGTAAAATAGTTTTCAAAATAGTTTTTTATTTAAAAATATATTAAAATCTTTTTTCTAGTTTTTTTTTAATATCAATATATTGAATTTTTTAAATAATATTAAAAAAATAATTTAATATACTTTCAAACAAAAAATACTAAAACATAAATATAAATTCTCCTAAAATACTGTATATCTGAAAACTTCATTCTAACACTAACCTAAAAAAAGTTGTGAGAGAGAAAAAAAAAAAAAAAACTTTTCGTGAATATGCATCATACACTAACGAGACAACTAATCGAAAACTTAATCATAGAAATCTTGGTGTGCGGAGATTGATCAAAGATGCTATTATCAATAAAAAAAAATAGGAAGACGAAACTACCTTTCTTCTTTTTGAAGAATCGAAGGGAGTAAAGATGACATCTATTATTCGCCTGATATACATGTTCTGCCTAGGCCTGTGTCTCTCAATGAGCTGATGGGCTACCTCTGTAGCTTTACGAGAATCTCATGGCAGAACAATTTTGAGCTATTTCCCAGCCCAAAGCAGTTCTCCTTCGTGGTATAGGATTAGTTAATTGAATGCTTACATGATCGTTAATTTTAGAACCTATAGGATTAGTTGAGTTGCGCATAAACTGGCTCGAACATCCACATTAATTAAAAAAAAAGCTATAAATTACCAATTTTATTTGTAATTTTTTTACTTAAGTGTTTTTTTTTCTATCAAAGTTCTATCCAAGCAATCTTTAGGATGATTATGAAAAAAAAGATAAATTAATTTAATTTTCATGCAATTAAGCCTGGATTTTTCAAGATATTTCATCTAGAATTTAATTTTCACAATCGATTAATTTTCAAGTACACTGCACAAACCTTTAGTAAACAAGATATCAAAGCAATAGTTTTTCCATGTTCCCCATAGAGAAGAACCCTGGAAAGAGTGATAAAATAAATATACAGGCAATTAAGCCTGCAATTGTCAAGATATTTTCATTTAGGATTTTGCACAATTGATTAATTTTTAAGCACGCCGCATTACCTCTAGAAAGATACCAAAGCTTGCATGTTACTCAAACACTGTCATGATCCATTCATTTTGAGCTTTTTATTTTTTTACTGTCATTACTTTCTATATTTTATAATTAAAGTTAGTGAATAAAATAATAGGAACTTGATTTTGTTTATTTCAGATAAAAAGGAATGCAGGTATCTACATGTTTTTTGTCTCGATGGCAAGAAAAGCTTCAAAACGTTGCCTCGAGGTAGAGGAAGGAGACAAAGTAAAACGGCAACTAAAGACCATATTCCAAGAAAAAGAGTTCTCATTTTAAGCGTAACTATCGGAGATCATATGCTTTGCGTTTATAAAAAAAATCAATAAATAAAAATATTAGAGTTAATGGTTTAACATAGGATGTTTAATTTCATTTCGTATACCTCTATTTTATAAAATAAAATAAAATAAATTTTATTTTATTCTAAATCTTAAATTATTTTAGATATTTCATCTAAATCTCGGCTGAAATATTTAGAATTTATTTAATATATTTTATTTTAAATTATATTTTTTTATTCCCTTATTTCTCCTTAAAACTAACGGTATACCTCATAGTATTTTAAAAAATAAAATAACATGAAATAAATTTTATTTCGCTCTCAGCTGAAATGTTTAGAAATTACTTAGTAAATTTTATCCTGAATTATATTTCTTTTTTTCTTTTTTCTCTCTCTCCTCGTTTCTCTTTCGGTCTTTGAAGCGAATATAACTTCAATTGCATATTTTGCTGGTGATCATTGTATCTTCGTGACCGTTATTGGAGGTTTGGAACCAAAACTTGACAACGAAATTCTGACCTCAAGATTGTCTTGAATGCATGAAGTGTTTTTTTTAAAAAAAATTTATTTTATTTTTATTTATTTAATTTCAAATTAATATATTTTTTAATATTTTTAGATCAGTTTGATGCCCTAATATCAAAATTAATTTTTTAAAAATAAAAAAATATTATTTTAATATATTTTTAAGTAAAACATTCTTTAAAAAGTGACCACAACCACATTTTAAAACATTTTTTTGTCTCATTCCTTGTGATCTATTGAGTCTCTTTTCATTGTGGTTTTGCACTGCCAATCAATATCCTTTTGGTCACATACATGTGGAGATTCCTCTAATATGGTTTTGCAGTGCCAATTAATAAAAAAAACATTGGGATTGCTAGGGATAACTCGTGTTCCAACTTTCCAGGGCGCTTCTATTGCACCTGCACGCTCAACAAGTCGCTATTTCCTCGGTTTCTCGTTCGGAGTCGCCTATGCTAAGCTTCTAGTTCTAAATTCACAAAGTTCGAATCTCCCCTTCTAAATCGCTGCCGTGCTTTATTTCCCTGCTCTAATTTACACAAACAATTAGAGGAAGAAGACATTAGCTCGTGTCATAAGTTTTTGTCGAGGAGCTGTAATTGTATGGTTTTTATATTGGAAAACCTTTAATGTCTTATGGAAGGAGAAGTGTTGTATTTTCCTCGGTTCTTTTTTATAGCATTGGACACATTCTCGTACAACAAATGAACGTACTTTTTAAAAATCTATAAACATGATATGTTATAATTAATATTTTGAATTGTACATACATAATGATTTGATTTTGAAACGGAACGGTAAAATATTTTGAAATTAAAACTTATAAATCCATCAAGAAAAATAGAATACTAAACGAAATGAAATTAACAACTTTAGTTGACATGTAATTGCATAATATTATTTAATCTATCTTTTTATTTTAATTTTACCTACAAATATATAAGTTTAGTTTTTAATTTATCATTTGTACACCAATTTATTAAAATTAATTATATAATTTGTATGAAAAAAAACACAAATAATTTATTTTCAAGTACATATTTAAATTTACATGTAAATTGCATGCTAGTTTTGATGAGTTAATGTAAAGATTTTAAATATTAATATATATTCAATAATATATTATAATGATACAACAAAAAAAAGTGCCTTATAATTTATGTTGAATAAATAATCCAAAAATTTAAGAAAATATAGCAAATTCTCACGAGCTTCACGATGCTTCAATAACATCGTGCTACGTAGGTCACCTGTAAGGATAATGATACCTCAAGTGAGAATTGGATTTACTGATTTTTCTTATCAAAAAACCATCTCAATCTAATAGCTTAAGTTGTTAGGTGAGATCCCATAATATAATTTATATTATTCTCTAACACATCCTCTCAAGTGAAAGCCTTTTGAACTTGAAACTTGCACAGACCCACATTATCTTATATTTAATTTTTATGAATTAAATGAGGAAGGTAAAATTCAAACTCGTGACCACTAGGTCATTAAGGCTTTGATACCATGTCAAATAATTATTTCAACCCAGTAGCTTAAACTGTTAGATGAGATTCCAAGATATGATTTATATTATTCTCTAACATTTCTAATATGACAAATTTCTTCCAGTAACGTTTTGTTATTGAGGTTTATCAAAAAACCATCTAAACCCAATAGCTTAAGCTGTTATATATATGAGGTTTTAGGATATGATTTATATTATTCTCTAACATACCATCTCAAGTGAAAGCTTTTTGGGCTTGAAACTTGCACAAGCTTACATTACCTTGTGCTTAATTTTTATCAAATAAATGGGGGATATTGAGATTCAAACTCATGATCGCTTGGTCATCAAGACTCTGTTACTATGTCAAAGAATTATCTGAACCCAACAGCTTAAGCTGTTAAATAATGTTTTAGGATATGATTTATATTATTCTCTAATAAAGTTAACATTATATAATTGTATCTTGTAACATGACAAGTTTCGATTCGTTTTTAATGAAGCCAACAAATTTTTAAAAAATATAATATAGATCACTTGTAAAGAAAGAAAAGCAAGAGAGTAAAAGCATAGACAGGACTATAAACATAGAAAAACTTTAATAATGCAAAAAGTAAAATTAAGTGGAAGACGATGCGAGGAAAAAAGAAAAGGAAAAAGAAAAGAGGCCAAGTAAATGGAGGAAAGGAGGAAGACTGGTATAGCTGATGTCGTATCCTCATGGGGAGGCCCTCTCTTGTTCTGTAGCCCTAGCTTTTGATCACAGGAAAGAATCAAACCTTTCAAGAAAGTAAAGTTTAGATTAGGATAATTGGGACCCATCAGAACGAAGGTTAGTCAATAGCTTCACATCTTGGTAGCTTCTCAATGTAATCAACATTTCAAACAATTTTAAACGCCAAAATAGTTTTTCTTTTTACCCTAAGTTTAAAGAATATACTCAAATCAATTTATACATCAATGAATTCTAAGTTTTTTTTTTTTTATATATATATATATATATCAAATTATCTCAAAAGTACACCCTCTCTGTCTCGTGCATTAAATGAAATAAATTCCAACACGAAAACAATAAGAAAGCTTAAAAAACTAACTATATCTTATACTCCCAGAAATCTAAATCATGGGCTAAACCCAGCCCGTACCAATAATCATTGGATCAATTGGGCTCGGGCACATCCGTAGTATTGACATTGCACCTGCTTCCTCTTCTTCACAAACAAATAACAACACGCCACATGGCCTAGTCGATGCAGCCAATTCTATTCCATTAAACGACGGTCCATCGCTTATACCTCAGGAGCCAGGAGGGTTCTGGCAGTGAATTCAAAAACATATCAGGCTCCCTCCAAATCGCCAAACACATATTTCCATCTACACCCTTCATAATCCCCCGTATTTTCATACTCTCCTTCATTTGGATCATTTCCCTCGTTCTTGCACAAATTCAATTTTTCTGAAGAGAGAAACACAAGATTAGGGTTTCTAGAAAGAGAAAAGGAAAGAAAAATTCTAGGGTTTTAGGTCATGGAGGAGGGTATTCTGGTTCTTGATTCAGAAAACATCAACGTCGCAGGTACTCTCCCTCTCTATGTATTTTTCTTAATATGAAATTTCGCAAAATCTCCATTATTTATTTACAGTCGATGCTTGTTTATTTATATTCACTTCGTAAAATTGCTTGACTGTGTTTAATTTAGGGGTTTAATCGATGTTAGAATTTCGAAATCTGCCGCTGATTAGGGTTTTTAGGGTTAAAAAGTTGAAGGAAGTGTGCGTCTCGGTTTGATTTCTGAGAAAAACTGTAAAGATTCAAATCAGAGTTACCAATTTGTGTGAATTTGCTGAAATCGCGTGATTGAGGAAATTGGGATGTGTCAGGTAACAAAATAAAGGGAGAGAAACTGGGAAAAGGGTCCATGATTGGAATTGCGCCAAGAGGAACGCTTGCTGACATTAGCAATTTTCCTGTATCAAGGAAAACGCTCGCTGAAGTTAGCAGTTTGTCGCAGCGAAACCAAGATGGGAAATCACAATCTGTTCTAGTCGGTAAAGATTACATTGAGAAGCTCCAACGGGTATACGTCGAATGTTTCAATATCTAGATGTACACGTGTTGATATTGTTTTTGAGTATGGAGTAGAATTTGGCTTAATGGGTTGCTTTTTGAATGTTTTTGTCCAGGAAATCATGACATTGACAAAGATTGTCGTGGATAGGAAGTAACCTTTTTGTTTGATTTTTCTTTCTCCTGAAGTTCTGTTCTCATGTTGGCGATTTATTGTGTCATTTTTCTTAACTTTGGTCAACAGTAAAATTATCGAGTTGAGTGCTATTGAGTTGCAGAAGCTGAGAATCGGATTTCAGCAGTTGCAGCAACAGAATCAGCAACTTGCACAAACAAACAGCCAGATGTTGGCGGTGATGTCATTCACAAATCAATTTCTTCATCACGTATAAATTGCATAAAATTTTGGGCCCTTGATGAGACTAAATTATTCTCTTAAAATTGCAGGGACTAAATGCAGGAAAAGATAAGGTAAGTCTTTATATATGCAAGCCTGGATTGTCCTGCTCAATATGTGCTGTGCTGTGTTGTGACATTTCTGTGTTAACTGCTTGCTTCTGTTACTGTTCAGCTTAAGGTATTTCAACATGAGCTGGGATGTAAGAATGGCTTGCTTGATGCCATAAATTTGGAGCTGAAGGTATGCTTAGCTGCTGCTCTTTTTGCCTCAGTGTTGAATAAGTTTTGTTGTTAGTAATATTGGTGACTGACTTCTAAAACTCTCTCTGTTTTAGGAGAAAGCAAAGAAAGTTAGATGCCGGATTAAGAGAACTGAGGTATTTCGGGAACTCAACTCAACTCAACATAATTTATGGGAAAAGGGTCTTTTTCAGGGTAGCCCACATAGTTTTCATCCTATTTTGCCATCTCTTGTAGGTTGAAACCATCAAAGGTGATGGGGCTGCACAACTCTCTCAACCAGAGGAGGAGAATAAACCATGTAACCCAAAAAGGAAACGCCAATCAAATGTTCAATGTAACCAGTCCCCCCCCCCCCCCCCGACATGTATTCAAAATCATAGAAACCTTTTCATGAAGCCAGCATTTTCTCTTTTGGTTTCATGCAGCTTTGGAAACTCGTCCTGTTCAACCACAAACTAAAGAGAATGCTGACAAGAAGAGGTTTGTATTTCAAATGCTATATTGCTGCTTGGAATCTGGCTTTATATGAGTTGTTTTATCTTTTCTCTGAAGTTTTAGTTGTTTAGTATTTCTCATGACAGTGTTTGTTTGAGAAGGCAATCTGCTAGGTTTAAGTCTGGAGAAGAAGAGCCTGCTGAAAACAACGTTGATACAAAGAGGTTTGTTCTGACATGGTCCAGAATCCTGTATAGTTTCAGTTCACAAATGTCTATTTGAATGATATTAGCTTTTCTCTAAAGTTTTTAGTTTGCTTAGTATTTCTTTCTCCAGTTCTCCTGACGGCTTTTGTTTGGGAAGGCACTCTGCTAGGTTCAAGTCTGAAGAACAACTCAATGAAAAGAACGATGACAAAAAGAGGTTAGTTCTGACATGTTCAGAATCCTGTATAATTTCAGTTCACAAAGGTCTTTTGACTTCAGCACTCTGGAAAGAACCTAGGAGAAATCAAGGATTTGTACACTCTTTTATGCGTGTCTCAGCAGGATCTGTAGAAGAAAGCAATCCATTAGGATTAAGTCTGAGGCACAGATAGAAGAACCAACTGAAGATTTGTGTCAGACTGATGATGCTAAATTTCATGTTCCTGCAATACATGGTGATCCAGTTCATGAAAGCTGTCCAACATTATCAGCTCCATCTGTAAAAATCGAATCTGAAACAGGGAACAGTGCTCTCAGATTTGAAACTCAAGAACCACGAAGGACATCCCTTCGGCCATCGCGTCGAGCAGCTGAGAAAGTCCAGTCCTACAAGGAAATTCCACTCAATGTGAAAATGCGAAGAAGTGAGTGAGCTGGAATTCTCTCATCTAATCTATCTGTACCATCTAATCTATGTGTACGCAAATTTTCTACATCCTGTCCCTTTTTGGGTCTTCTGTATGTTGTGGTCTGAAAGAAATCTCTTTCAGATTCTCGCTGACCCTGTAAATTTTCTAGCTACTGTACTTTCTTTATAATGATTCCCTGTTGATGATTAGGAAGTGCACAAAATCAATGAAGTGCACAAAATCAATCTAGGTTTAGTTCAAGTATTTGAGTTGTAGTTGAACATAAGCAACGCACTTGTGTGCAATTTTACATTTCTTCCCCTTTAGGAAAAAGAGATCATATCGAACTTGCTTCTAAATGGATGTGCTGTATTTGTCCTGCATTATTTTAGCTACATATCATTTAAATTGCAGATACGGAAGAACATCATTTGCCAACAGCTATCAATGGCTAACATTTATATCGTTGTGATCCTGATTTTAATCCGAGAAAGCAGAATGTTGATGTTAAATGATGCATTTACCAGAAATTATAAATTGCTGGTGCTATGTCTGTACAACAGTCTTAGTGGTTAATGAGAGTAAGACCTGGTTCAGTTCTTCAGTTCTCATTCTCTCCCCTGATTTTTTGTTTTTTTGCAGACATTAACACACGTTATCTAGTTTTCTTATTGGCTCGAGTATAGGTTTATTTTGCGAAGTTGAAAAGCATATTTTAATCAGAATAACTAGTTATGATTGGCGTTCTGGACAGGTTAAGATATATAATCATACCAGTATGTGATATGGGCTGTTGAGAAATCATATTTCTGTAGTTTCTTTCTTTCCTGATGTCCACGGATTCATTTGACCTATGTATCTCATGTTATTCGATCATTATCGGGGTACAAACTGGTACCATTTGACACTTAATCGATCATTATTGGGGTACAAACTGGTACCATTTGACACTTAAAGAGGTCAGGAATTAAAAAATCGTGAAATGGAAAGTGGTGGATACGGGCGTTGAGGAGGAAAAGCAATTTGGAAAATGGAGACTGATTAGACTAGCAATTAGTCAGTAAGATGCGGCTCAGTGTATCTAAACTGATGAACAACTTAGATTTCTTGTGATCAGATTTGATTTTAGAACTTGAATGAAGGATCCTAAATTTCTAACCATTGATTGGCAAAATTTGACTGTAATTGAAGATTTGCTTTGTTATGGTTGTATTATGTTAGGCTACTGGGAGACAATTTTTAGTAAAAATTTTCAATCTTTATTATTTATCCAATTACCATGCTTAGGTGGAGTAAAAGATAGGTTAAATACAGGAAATCTAAGCAAAGAAAGGGAAAAAGGAAAAAGCGTGACATATGGGTCCAGCAACTATCACCGTCTCACATGCAAATAGAAAAAAAGCAAGGTGACAAAAAAGAGCTGTTTTTCACATCATTTTTCCTCAGCTCCAAACCGCGTTTGTGCACGAAGAGGGAAAAAGGAAATATAAAATTAGATTAAAAAAGGTTGCTAATATAAATTTCAAAAAAGTACTATAACATAGAGGGAGGGAGAGGGAACTTTAAATTCACTCCTTTTTCTTGATCTTTAAATTGATTATTAGATAGTTATGGATGATCGATCTTGTTTTTTTTTTTTTTTTGTAAATTTTGTAGTTGATGATGAGTAGATGCATGCCCCAGCACAGAATAGAAAAGGATATCTGGACATCTTATCGACTGCTCACAATACAGGAACTGCGACCTTAATGTGTTCATATCATCCATATGGAACTTCTCGAGCCTCAAGTCAGGCCTAAACCACCACATCCATTGAACTTTGATTTCATATCAAACATGGGTTTAGATGGATTTGTAATGCCCTTTTCCACGCTATAGTGGACTTGACTTCCTCTCCTTCCATACAATTCTTTAGGTAACATGCAATTAGTTGTTCTACTTCCACCATGCAAGACTCCAAGAACCCTAAGATAGCAACTGGCAAATTCCCATCATTTCAATGCTGAAGCTGCAGATTGTCTTTTTTTGAACCCTAAAGATCGTTTTCTTGCAGCAGTTTGCTTCAAATTAACTCAAGAAATAAAAGGCATGTTATGATGTGTCTGGTGGCAATTGCACCACCTGAGGAGACCCCACAAACCTTAGTGAAAAATCCTGTATACTGAAAATGAATAAGTCGCATGCATGTATGTATACATGTGAGCGAAACCCAACATAACGTGCAAGAGGGACTCTAAAATAAGGCACAAATTGGATTTTTGCTCTCAAATAGCGCCTCCCTTTGGATCGGTCAAATCGGGATCCGCTTATACTTTTTTCGTTTCAAGGATAACTTTGTTATTGCTGGGACATTGCATGAAAGAGTTTGAGGGCCCTACCATTATCTCCTTTGCCAACAACAAATTTTCGGTTCAGCTTCTTTTTCTGACTGATATGTGTGTGCGTGTGAGTGAGAAAGAGAGATATGCATGCAGACATGATTTCGAGTGGGACAAGAAAGAAAGAAGGATGGCTAGCTACTAAATCCATTATTTACAGTGTTCTCAAACCGCAACAACAAAAAACTAGTTACTATGCTTCGTTGTTGTTTGATTAGGCGAAAAAAAGAAGAAGAAAGTGATATGTTTCCAAACACAGATCCCCAGTTTTTTAATCTGTGATTTTGCTTGATTATCGTTGATGGAATGGGATCATTCCCATTATCTTTTTGTGGATCTCTTTCGCAAGATCCCATAAACGTAGTTAGAAAAGTATAATAACTATTAATCCATGTACTTGTACTCCTGTAAGAGTCAAAAAGGGCAATATAGGGGTATATACTTTCAAAGAAAGAGGTTTAAGATCAGATGGCTTTAATCATTCATGTTGGAGTTCCCTTTTATATATGATCGAAGACACCATACAGTTGTGTCTTATCTGGAGAATATTATACAACTCAAGTCTCAGAACAAACTCAGTTAGCACCGAATTAACTGGTGGCAGAGATTTTTAAATTCTAGATAAAATGAGAAGAATGATGCCCTTTTAACTTCAAAAAATTAAAAATGAAGGTAAAGGGGAGGATATGTTTTTTTCTAAAATGGTTATAAAATAATTTGTAAATGATTTACTGCTTTCTTGAACTGTATTTTGATGATTTGTTCTATTTAAGGGGACAGATCAAGCACTTATTTCAGCAATATCTTAAATTTTACTTTCCCTTCCACACGTGTGTTCACTGTGCTCACCCCCTGCAGCTCTTTTGTGGCTAAAAGAGAGGGGCTATACAAGGAAAAATCCTAGCAGCCACTTTCACTGCAATTCACATTCCCTCCAAGGTAGCAGTAGTGGCCCTCTGTGGACATGAAATCTAATGCCACGAAGATTTTTACCCGCCTTGTCTTTTGGCACTTTCCATGGTTTTGGCCTGTAGCGAGTATTTTTATCCAACCGCTTGTCCCATGATAGAAAATAAAGCAAAAGAGAGAATAAAAGGAAAGTAAACAGAACTCTAGCTAGCAGATTCAGTTCCTATAAGAAGTCGCCACCCCTCCCATTCTTTTCTTAATTCTCTCAAGACATCCGGTCGATTGATTTAGACAAGAAAGAAAAATGGAAGATCACTCTACCCCTCTGAACTGGTCATGCTTCTACCAAGATGAGGTGAGCTATGTATCAACATGCATTCTTGCTGCTAACCTTGCTGTGTCCAATTCTATTTCTTGTGCTTGTTTTGAGACTGATGTAGATGTTGTTAACTACTGACAGGGGATCGAAGAACTGAGGCATTATCTCTTGTACACTACAGAACTAGAAACAGCAATTGTATCAGCGAAGGAGGAGATCACGAGAAGAGAACTTGAGATTTTCCATCTCAAAGATCTTATAAGCAGGGCAATTGAGGAGAGGAATGAGGCGCAGATACAATGCCAGGAACTGGTTTCTGACAAACTAGCCCTCCAACAACAACTGCTACAAAAACAGCAGGAAAATCAGCTGCAGCAAGAAATGCAGCACTTGAAGCAAGAATCTGCTTCACTCACAAGAACTTACAGCAGTGAAGATGAATCCAAGGCTAGCGACTCCAACAATCACATCAGCTCTCCTGATTCAAGCAAAGTCACTGTTCCCTCGCAGTTTACTGATCCAATTCCCCAGGAAACACTGCAATCATCTCTCCCAGAAGTGATCCTCAAGTTAGCAGCTGACAGGCCACTGCCAGAGAAAGGGAAACTCTTGCAGGCAGTGAAGGAAGCCGGTCCCCTACTGCAGACCCTTCTCCTGGCTGGACCACTCCCTCAATGGCAGCACCCGCCTCCCCAATTAGACTCCATCGAGATACCACCGGTAACCATTTCTTCACCAACAGCTCGGCTAATACACCACGACTCTTTCAACAGTTTCAGTTCTTGTTTGAGCAAGAAGAGGGATCTTGAGCTCTGTGAAGGTCCCCATTCTTCTCCCCCTGCCAACAAGTACCAGAAAGTTGTCCCCCATTGACCAAAACCTTAGTTCTTACACACAATTCTCTAGTACATCCATCCCCTTCATGCTGTTAAACATGACAAGGAAATCACCATGAAATGGATGGGATAGCTACCCTGCATCAGTTTGGAACTGTAAACTACTTTTGTCTTAGAATTAATGATTCTAACTTCTCTAGAAAGTCAGATAGAGACTTGAGTTATGTATAATGTGAAAATGGGCACTGAATTCTCCATGTCAGCTGGGAAATTTTATATCAATATATTTCCTTTATTTCACACAGATGTTGTAATAATCCTTGCTCCATGAAGCCAGATTTTGAGTGGTGCACATGTTATTTCCTCATGCTTTTGCCTTGTGGGTTAAATGTTAAAAGTAAAGAAATGATGTTAAGTATGACCATGACAAGTAATCATATAAATAAATCTCCCCGTATATTTTCCCTTTCCATGAAGCACACCTACCATTCATGGTGATTGTCCGCCATTGAAAGTGCATCTAATTAGACCCATTATCATGACCAACTCTTTGAGCTAGACCAATTAAAGAACACAATGATATCAACAAGGCTCGTCATATCATAACTTTACATTAGTTAAGAAATCATTCGCCTCATTAAGCTAAGTTCCCTGTATTTTAGATTTGTTAGACCTTCCTCGTGAAACATAATTTTCAACTCTTGATTATAATTTAAAAATTGTTTTTTTCTTACTAATTTATAACAAAAACGAGTTGAATTAAAAATATATTTAATAAAAATGACTAGTTGATTCATAAAAATAAAGTGCTAGAGTCATTAAAAAAAACTAGGATCTTGTTTATCTTATGAAAAGTGGTTTTTAAAAATTTATTTTTAAAATTTTCTTGTGTTTGTTTATTATTAGAAAAGTTGGTCAATGAAAAATATTTTGCATTCAAAGAAAAATCTGATTTGGTTTTCAGAAAAGTGTTTTCCTTTTATTTTGGATGAAAAACACTTTTCAGAAGTTGTGGAAAATTTTAAAATATCATCTTATATGCTGATTGTATCAAATTTGGTCCGTAAACTTTTATTTGCTATATATATATATTTTTTCAATTTCTTCATTTAAAATTTGATTTAATTTAATTTTTATATCAATTTTAATCCTTATTTTTATTTATTTTTCTCTTATCATTTTTTTAATTAAAATTTTTTATCCATTAGATTTGGTCCTCATTCTTTTGATTGTTATTTATTTTATTTGAAATAATTTATGAAATTGTAATTTTTTTAATTTGATCATCTTTCAACCTTTTATTTTGTAAGATTTGTTACTTATTATTTTAATAAACTTAAAAAATTATTAATAAATTATTTTCCAACTAATTTTACATGACATAACTAAACATTTGAAAAATATTTTTTAATTTATTTTCCATGATATTACTAAATATTAAAAAATAATTCACTTTCTATAATTTATTTTTTAAATAAATCACTTTTTGAAAGTAAAACTATTCTATAGCAAACAAACTGTTCTCGACCAAATCTTGATTCCAACCCCGCTCTACAACTCCTTTTTTTTTTTTTTTAATGTAAGTTAAGTGTTAATTTTTAATTAATCAACCTAAATTATTTTTTAAAGAAATACATCCAACCTAAACCCACTAGAGTTGTACAAGATTTAAAAATTAAGCATGAAATCCTCCAAACCAGAACAGCATGCCTTCACATGTAAAGAGAGGTCATGGTCATTGTTTTTCTTTAGACCACCAATGCATTAAGTCAACGAAAAATCTAGGAGCTAAAGAAATTTCACGGATGTTGATTTTTCATGATCATAATCACCATCATGATGCATTTGCACATGCATGGGATTGTGTGTTTCGCAATCATGGCCCCACACGCTGTGGAGGATCAACTTAAGCAGCAAATTACTGGGCAAGACTTGTCAGTACCGGACAAATCTATAGTCTTTACAGCTACCTGAGACTAACAAAAAACAACATGGTTTTAAAAACAATCCACACCTGGTCTCTTCACAACTAGACCAAACTAACCTCGAACCAGATTCTGGATTTCGGCACTGGCTTAGCTCGTAAGCATTACTTACGGTTTTATCATCTTGGGTTTGTCAAGAAACTCTCTCATGGCAAAATCCCTTGGGTTCTAGCCTGCTTCCACTGTGTTCTTTGTCCGCTAAATCTGTCCCCCTTTTTGAACAAACACAAGGAAACCGCATGCCCTCCCTTGTAATGATGAACGATCTACACGGCACACATGAAAAAGAAATGCATCAACAGAGACAATTCAACTTTTTGGCCAGTTCTTCCCACGTGTTTTTGTCGTGTGAAGCAAATTTAGGTTCCTAGTTTCTTTCTAATCACATGGATTAGGGTTGATCCGTGGTCTTATCGTGAAAAAAAATAAAAATAAAAAATCCATGTGTTTTATTTCTGAGTAATGTTAGTGTTATTTTTAGATTTTTTTTTTATTTTTTAATAGTTTTAATGTGTTAATATTAAAATTAATTTATAAAAAAATTTCAAAAATTATTGTTTTAATATATTTTAAAAATATATTTTTTAAAAAATTTGATATCACTTCCCTAATCATCTTCTCAGGAGTGCTTGAAATAAGGTCATAAAAACTAAAAATGGGGCCCAAATTAGGAAAATAAAAACTCTTTTTATTTGATCTGATTTGGTTGATGAATTTCATACTTTTCTCCCTTATTTCTTTCACATGAAAATAATGAGATCCGTGATAAAATCTTCCATATGTCCCATTTTCTTCATTTCTCGTGAAAAGAGATTTGTAGTCTTACTCACGTGCGGAATAATATCAGACCTTGGATTAATTTTGTAATTGAGAATTTCTGTAAATTGAAAAGTTTAGAAAGGCCAGAAAATCAGGCACAGTGATCGTATGGGCCATAAATCATCTAGTGAAACCTTTTGGGGTTTTCTCTTTTCCAACAAATGAGTGGAGCGTTTGGGCTTGGGCCCTACTTTCCACAAATTTTTCTGGGCTATAAATATCTTTCCATTTTTTATTTATTAAAAATATAGATGAATGAAAAAGAAAAAGAGAAAAAGATCTGATGGTATAATATACTGTAAATACAGTTCCTAACTCTACTTTCCGTTTCCCGTAAGGAGAAGCAGAGCCAACGGTAATGTCTGCTTCGCTCTCCTCGCCTTTTCTTTATAAACACGGTTCCTAACTCTGCTTCTCCGTTTCCCAAACGGAGAAGCAGAGCCAACGATAATGCCTTCTTCTCTCTCCTCGCCTTTTTTTTCCACTTCCCTCTTCCGCGTCTCCTTCAAATCCCAACGCTCACTTTTCTCCTTCACCTCCTTCTCCTCGACGCCGTCTCATTCCAAAATCAAACCACCGCCACAACCGTCGTCGTCTCTCTCTTTATTTGCTCTCATTAACCTCGCGTAAACGCTGCATTCACTGGCTCCTCTTCCTCTTCATCGATGCCTCCAGAAGTCTCTTCCTCCTCTCAGGTTCCCCTCTCTATTTATTTATTTGAGACTTGATATTACGATTGTGATTTTGTTTGAAAATGCTGATTCAGTTCTGGACAGTTTGCTATATTCAAGGGCATTTTGGGTAACTCAATCTATAATCGCGTGGAATGCGGATGCTGTTAGAGACGGTTATTGTTATTTATACGCTAGCCAAACCGCTGCATTAACCGTTAAGGATTCTGAAGTGGAAGAAAATCAAGATTGAAGAAAACAGCGGCGGCCTTCCATGACATGTAAGTGTTTTTTTGTTTTGTTGTGGTATTTTTGAAGAGTAGTGGTTAGTTATTAGGGTGAAAATTGAACGGTTTCTTTTTGGAATTTGAGGTAATTGTGAACAAAGCTTTCGAAGAGCCTTCAATTGTGGATGCTAAATCTCTCGTGGAATGCCAATTAGCCACCGCGGCATTCAGCTGTAAGTGTTTTGTTCAATGCTTAATGCGTTAGTGTTGTTGGCCTAACCCTGAAGATTACTGTAAATAAGGACGTAAATTTGATGAACAAATGTGAGCTTAGCACTTTTAATCGCGTGTGATATCGTGTTGTGTTCTGTTCATTGTGTTACGCATTTTGTCACTGTATTTGTAATTTGCGAAACGGAATGGGCATCAAGTTGTTTGTTATGAAGGCATTTAGGGATTCTTTTATAAACATATTGAATTGATTTAATGCTTTATGGTCACACAGTTATTTTCATGCTGCCGTGTTCTCTCCATCTTTGGCAGCTGATGGGAAATGCAGCTAAGCTACTGGTATTGTCTGCGAATAATGGTCCATCGGTGTGCATTATTAAGAACATGCTGGGTTTGCTCTATCGATGGGCTCATACTGCTCGCGTATATGACATTTTGAAACAGATTCTCTTGTTTTGTTTGTTTTCTATGAAGTTGTCTTCTTCTATGCGATAGGTAAATTTTTTTTATTGCTTCTAAAAAGACAGTGCGTGCCTGCATTTATAAGAATGTGGATAGCAGGGATGCCATGTAAGTTATTCAGTTGAAGGAGGTTAATGGAGCGTGGAGTATTGAAGGAGGTTATTGGGAAGGTTGTTATTTTGTGCATGAAGTGTCTGTCTACCATCCTAGCATCTTACACGTTGAAAAATGCTATGCAGATGATCCATATGCTACAACGCTTGTTGGGTGTCTCAGTTTGCCAACAATTCTGTGAAATAGTTCAATTGTTTCCTTGCTCTGAAATTATGCAGCATTGCTGATCATCTCAATATGTTTGTATTTGTATTTTGTGCATACAAATGTGTAAAATACCTCTGATTTTATGCTGTTACTTTAATTAGAACAAGCTCTCACCAGATAGCCAGAGGACATCATTTGTGAATCTTGATTCAGATATTTTATTGGCCTTCATGTTGTGCTGGGCGCTGTCTACACTCATTTGCATGGAAATGGGCCCTTTGATGAGAATTATGTTCTTGACAATGTTCTTATAATTATTGTTCTTTTGATATCCAGTCAAACCACGCTTTCCTCACAGTACTTGTGGCCTGCATAATCTCGAAAACTTTGCCAGGTGATGCTATTCCTTGATCATTCCACAAATTCTAGTACAATCCTTCAAATAATTACTCTCATACTTGAATGTTATTCTGTCATGGTATTTTCATCATCCTTTTTTTCCATCTTTTTTAGTGCTTATAACTTCTATTTATTCTCAAACTAAAAGCAATATCTAATTTTTCTCGAAGGACCTTGAGTTGAAATTGCAGGCGCATCTACCTCCTGAACTATCATAATACTTTCTTCTAGGTTTCTCCCTTTCTTTTAGTGTCTTTTTATACATATTAGTCGAGTAGGGAGTATATTGTTGTGACAATAATTGGTGTTTAGGAACGGGTACGATTCTACAACATTGGCCCGTCATGGCCGCCCCCCCTGCTATTATAGTGATGAGTGTTGAAGATGCCCACTTCATGAGCCCCTGGTATTATAGTGATTAGTGTTGAAGATTGCCATGAAGGTGTTCCAGGATTAACTCAACTGGATTTCTCCCTCTTGAACTATCATAATACTTTTTTCTGGGTTTCTCCCTTTCTTTTCGTATCTTTTTATACATATTAGTCGAGTAGGGAGTATATTGTCGTGACAATAATTGGTGTTTAGGAATGGGTACGATTCTACAACACTTGCCCGTCATGGCCCCCCTGTTATTATAGTGATGAGTGTTGAAGATGCCCACTTCATGGGCCCCTGGTATTATAGTGATTAGTGTTGAAGATTGCCATTGAGGTGTTCCAGGATTAACTTAATTGGATCTGATGCAGGACAGTTTGTTGTTGTTACAGGACAACTCAAGGATGCAGACAAAGAAGTTGCCATGAACTGATTTACAGCTTGCTGGAATTACTACCATACACGAATTGACAACTGCACTTTTCTTGTTAAACCTAGATTTTTAGTTGGGGCCCTTGGTGCCTCTATTATTTCTGTTATTGCTTACGACGTGAATTAAGAACATTAAGTCCTGTTTTGTGGGGGATTTTCCTGTTACCCCTTATTTTTCCTATTTATTTTTGTAAGTCATTATTTGAGTAGGATTAGGGATGGCAAGCTTATAAATACAAGTAGCCATTCACTTAGCAGAACACTTTGAATTTGAATAAGAATTTTTTTTCGGAAACGTTACTTGTTACTCGTGGATTCGAGTGTTAATTTTACTCTTGGATTTGAGCAGGCCATATCAAAAGAGGCGGTGCCTTTTTTTTTTATTTGCGTTCGCATGTTACGTCAGTTGGTATCAGACCTGGTCTAATCATTGTTCAGATGGAAAATATACTGAACGAACGAGAAGCTCTTGATGGAAGAATTTGTGAAGACAACGTAATCACACAGGCCAAATTTAGAACTTTCCAGCGTCCCAACAAACCTTGCAAGCAATACAAGCAACTCTTGCTAGATTAACAAATGGAAATAATCATCAGCATGAAGATGAGAGGGCTCGCGAGAATTACAGGGAAATAATTAACCCTGCTCATTAAAACAATCCAATTCCACGTAGATAGCTAGCCTATGAGGAAGAATTAAGCGATGATGAAGAATATGTCAAATGCATATTAAGGCCTAATCGACAGGGCTATCATAACATTGGAGAGCGAGAGCCTCAATCATTTCAAATGAAAATGGATTTACCCACCTTTAATGGTCAGCTTCAAATTAAGGGGTTTCTCTACTGGTTAGCAGTAGTGGAGAGGTTCTTTGACTACATAGAGATCCTTGAAGATAAAAAGGTGAGGCTAGTCGTCTACATACTCATGGGAGGAGCCTATGCTTGGTGGGAACAATTACAACTCACAATAATGAGGCAGAGAAAATGGATGGTTCAGACCTGGTCCAAGATGAGACGACTGCTGCATTACATGTATTTACCACCAGATTATGAGCAGAAACTGTTTCAATAGTATTAGGATTGCAGACAAAAGAGTCGAACAGTTCAAGCATATGTTGAGAAATTCCACAGATTATCTTCTCATAATAATTTGTTGGAAATAGACACACAACAAGTCGCTAGGTGTATTGGAGGATTCCGCTTAAATATACAAGACCGAGTTTCAATGTATACCATATATTTCTTAACAGAAGCTATTAATTTAGCTACAAAAGCAGAAACACTATTGGACAATACAAGAGCAACCAGCGTAGCAAGGATCCTTGTTGAATCTATGCATGTTGCATCATATAAAGGAAAGTTCCCACTAAACCCTCCACCCTCCATATCCAACTTTTCAAAAGGACTAAGTAGCAATAAAATGCAGATGACGACTACAAGAGTAGTGCCTCCAGAAGCACCAAGGAATCCATATTTCAAACCAACTTCAGATAAATGCTACATGTGTGGACAACCAGGACATCGCTCTAATTAGTGTCCAAAACGGGGAGTAGTGAATCTGATTGAGCCAGGAGAGGGAACATATCTAGAGGCAGAAAGGATAGAGGACGAGACTGAGTACACCTACGAAGAAGAAGAAATTACATGTAATATTTTGAGTTAAAGGGGTTGGAAAATACAATAAAGCCCTTGTAGACTTAAAAAGAGGGTATAAATGATTGAAGGGTAGTGTGGTAATTGACCAATAATTGATAAATATAAATAAGAAGAAAAAAAAAAAAGAGGGATCTGAAATTTGGAGAGAGAACCGGCAGGAGAGAAGGGAGGAAGAAGAAGAAGAAGAAGAGAAAAGAGGGGGAAATAAGGGAAAAAGGAAGAAGTTGGAGAAAATAAGTAAAATGGTAAGATTTTATGCTTTAATATGTATAATATGTTTTCTTTAGTTTAAAATTTCGGTTTTGAGAGTTTTGAAGTTTGTATTTTGAGTTAATTGATGAATTAATTTGAAGGTTAGGAGTTGATTATTGTGGGTATTTGATTAATTAGTTGATTTTGAGAGATTGAATTGAAGGATAATGATTTTGAGTTATGATTTTGATTAAATGGTGAAATTGTGTTAGAAATCAGGGGATAACAGTAGGTGATCTGTTGAAATTCTGGGTTTGAGGTTGAAGATGACGAAAATTCAGTTTGGTCCCCCAATTTGCGGAAATTGCAGTTTAGTCCCCGAACTTTGGAAATTCTACAGATTGGTCCTTGGGGCATAAATTGAGGTTCTGAACAGAACTGAGGATGATTTAAGGGCAAAAATTCCAGTATAATTAGGAATATATGATATTTTCAGTTTGGTCCTTCAATTTGACAAATTATGATTTGACCCCTAATATTTTGATAAAATCACATTTTGGACCTTGGGGCATAATTCAAGATTCTGGACAAAGATAAGGATGAATTATGGATAAATTTCAGTATGGATATATATTTACAATTTGATCCTCAAATTTTGGTAAAATTACGTTTTGGTCCCTGTTTTGGAAAATTGTCGTTTTAGTCCCTAAACTTGGGAGATTAAGCCCAGTTTTATTTTATGCATTGGGATATTTTGTTTGATTTTTTTTTTAGTATATTTCATATATTTATTGTAGGTTCTCCTAACAATCCTTAATAGGATTTTCGGGTCTTTCATCCGACATTCCTTTTAGTTCTATATTTTCCAGGTGAGTGGAATAATCTTTAATATGCATATAATATAAATAAATATATATGTTGATTATATGATGAGTACAACTAGTAAATTTCTTGAATATTTATATATGTTGCTTTATTTTCCGAGTACTCATTTATTCTTGAATTTGCACTCGCAATCTGATAAAGTAAATTCTATTTGATATGATATACATTTCTTTGATGATTCTGTGAATATCTATTATGCCTTGATATGAGACTTGTCAGTAACTCCATGCTAACGGAGAATAGTTAGCATGTGTGCACATAGTATTCTGTATACCTAGCTGGTGAGAGAGGCATCAGCCTGTGGCGATTGATCATCCCACAGTGGTCACCTATGGGTGTCATCTGGTCACCTTCGGTTGTCATCTGATCTCTGACATGTAATCCACTACGTTATGATAATATGCTACGTTATGATAATATGTTTAGTAAGTATATGTATATGTATATGTATATCAAGATAAATCATCTTGCAAATAATATCTGAAATATATGGAATGTATATTAAATGTTATTCCCTCACTGAGTTGGTTGAACTCACCTCTCATTTTTAATATTATTTCAGGTTCTTAGTTTCTGGGACTTTGTTGAGTGTTTCCGCTTCTTCAGTTCTGGTCGGTATGCCTTGCTTGTTCGCGAGGCTTTCCTTTCAGTTTTGATTTGATGTCTTAGACGCTCCATTGTTACCTTGGTTTAATTAAATTTGGATTTTGACAATGTAATGAGTATTATGAATTATTATTTTTGTTTTAATAACTATCTTTCGGTTTCATCAGTATTTGAATAATATAATATTTCTGAATATTATGAGCCGCTGCGTATTTTTGAACAAATTGTTCTTTTGATATGTCCGTTCTGAGGCTTAGCGTAGGTGAGGTGTCCTTTCGACACCGCTCCTACGTTGCCGGTCACGGATCCGAGATTCGGGTCGTGACATTACAGATGTTCCAGAACCATGGTGACGAAACTAGGCTTAAAGACGGAGAACCAGAACCATGGTGACCAAACTAGGCTTAAAGACGGAGAAACATCCCTCACCTTATAAGATTAGTTGGATCAAACGGGGTGCAGAGACAAAGGTTACTGAAACTTGTCGCATTTAATTCTCCATTGGGAAAAATTACGTGGATGAGATTACTTATGATGTTGTCAAAATGGATGCTTGTTATATGATCCTAGGCAGGCCATGGCAATATGATGTGGAGGGATAATGTATATGCTTCATGAGAGGAAGACAAGTAGTATTAGGTCCTTTAAAAGAAGATTTCTCTGTAGTAAAGCCGAAGGTGTAGGGGAAGCCTATATTACTAGTTGATTGAGGGACATTTATATCAGAATTGCCAGCTGCACTTTCCTTATTAAACCTAGATTCTTAGTTGGGGCTTCTTGGTGCCTCTATTATTTCTGTTATTGCTTAGGACGTGAATTAAGGACATTAAGTCCTGTTTTATGGGGGATTTTCTTGTTACCCTTTATTTTTTCTATTTAATTCCGTAAGTTATTATTTGAGTAGGATTAGGGATGGCAAGCTTATAAATAAAAGCAACCATTCACTTAGCAGAACACTTTGAATTTGAATAAAAATTTCTTTCAGAAACATTACTTGTGGATTTGGGTGTTAATTTTGCTCATGGATTTGAGCAGGTCATATCAAAAGAGGTGTTGTGGTGTCTTTTTTTTTATTATTTGCGTTCGCATTTCGCTATGGCAGGAGCCCATGTGGGTGAATATATGTCACTGCTTCTACTATGATTCCAAATTATGCAATTAATGATAGTAGATTGACCTGTTCTACAGCTACACATACTTTGTGGTGATCTTCAATGCTAGTGGATCTGAGGTATACAGTAAGCATGAGCAGAAACTGTGGCGGTTAAGAAGTTGCAACCTTCCAAATAGGAAGAGTTATTTCTTGGTTAAGTAGAAGACTGGCTTCTGAAATTTCTTTGATAAGTAGAACACTGCTGATCTAATTTTCTATGGAACTCTAAATAATACTTCTAATGGACGCATGGAGTTCCTGCTCTCTCTCTCTCTCTCTTCGTGGACTAGTTGGGATAAGTTTAGGGTAGCTGTTTGAGGTTATAGACAATATGGAAGTTTAACTTGCACAAACATCGACGACTACGAGTGGAATGGTGCCCCTAAATGTTTTGGTTCATGCTATTTTTGCTCTCATGATTCATTCCTTTGGCTGTTAAAAACCCCATTGGAAAATGTTGTTTCCTACCTATTTATTTATTTATATTTTTTATGGGAATCCTGCTGCAGGTTATGTCAGCTGATGAAGCTGTGGAGAACTCATTCTATGAAACATCCACAGGATGCTTCACTGTGCCCTCAAGGAATGCTTGTTTTTGTGGAGTGTCGGTAAATTTTCTCCATCCACCATCGTACGTGGTGAATATGAATATTTTATTTCATAAGTTGAGCATAATAATTAGAATTGATTTGCTGATTTCCCACGCTAGAAATAGACATTGTAGAAATAGCAAATTGAAAACCACGGAACTTGAAATGTACTCTGAAACGTTCAACTTTTATCAATAAATTTATCAAGGGCATGCAGAAACTTGAGGGTATGGAACGAAATAAGAACTCAACGGGGTTGAACAATAGAATTTCATAAAATAACTCTGTATTGCATGTCTCAGTGCACTCTTAATTGATCATTGGGGTTGCTCGAGTATTTTCCTCGGGAAGAGTCCTAGGCTGTTGATATCATTGAATGATTTTAGGTTACTTAACAGAAGCAGATGGAGACTTCTGTTCTCTTATTTCAAGAATGCAACAGTAAAACCTCCACGTTGATTTTTTTTTTTTTTCCGGTGAACTAGAGTTAGTTGACTAGTTATTTCCTAAGACAAGTGTGAGTGCAGAAGAGACCAAAGAAGCCCAACTATAAGAGGTGTGGACCTAACTTGGTAGAGTAGCGTTCAAGTCAGTATCAATTAAAATAAAAATTAAGCATTTTAATTTTTGTAAAACCCACATCTGTTTCAAGTAGTACTAGTACCTCACACTCAGCCTAGAGAACTAAAATATAGAGCCAGTCCATACTAACATAAAATCTGATAAAGTAACACCTTGTAGATGTTGGTATTTTTCGTCATCAAATTCATGCTGAACACTAATGGGAAATGATTTGGTTCAATGCTAGGATGTTAGTAAAGTAACACCACGAGAGCAATTGCAGGTTGAGAGTTGATTTATCCAGGGAAGAAAAAAGAAAGAACATGTGGTGTGCAATATTGGAGTCCTCACTTTATAGGTGATCAATCTAGCATTTTTCATATTTGTAACACAGATCTCTTTTTTTTCTGTTGATTTTATTCACAAGTCAACAGAGCTGAGTTGAACCCTAGAGTACATCTATTTATGGGTGTAGGAGTGTAGTGTTAAAGAAAAGACTTGGCTTATTGACCCTTAACTCCACTTGATCATGGTGTCTTAAACAGGCCGTAAGAAAGTTAAAATAGAAGCATGTCTCAGTCTCATTAATGATCTCTTTAATCGAAGGCCATGGTTTCTGTCTTGTATCATCGTTAACTGTACTCGATTAGTTTCAGAGTAACTGTTGACCAATAGAGTTTCATTAGAGGGTCAGAAGTTGACAGCTCTTTAGGTGAAATGAAGCCTGTACAGTGAACTAGAGTGTAGGAATTCTTAAATATTATTTCATCGAGAGAGATAGAGATGCCATTCAACCTAAATTTTAATTAGTGTGGTGGGATAATTAGGCATGTCAAACCATACTAGCCAGTTTATGCTTCACAATAAATAGCCCATTCATTAGATCTAAGAAAGTGGATCAATTGTTTCTTGTATTAATATTTTACTCATATATTAATTCCTTCCCTGATTAAATTATTTAGGAATTTCCGGTTGCTTTAGTGTCAACGTAACATATTCCATTTGAGTGGCTCAGAAGCTACTGTATACCTCTCTTCCATGGATGACTTGTGAATTACAAATAGTATAATAGTATACTATTATAAAGTCGGTTATACATTCAATGGCACACTTGTTAGCAGCGATCTCTTCCAAGCTAGCTCTTACGCTTTTTGTAGAAGCAAAAACATAAAAACGAAAGGAAAGAGAGAGATCATGTGGTCGCCTAGCTAGAAGATATTGAGGGTAAGAGAGGAACCCATGATTAAGAGATCCTTTGCTTGCCTAACTCATAGTTTCTTGGGTTGGTTTTGGCTCCTTACGTGCCTCACACAACCAATCCATAATGCCTCTTCACGCATAGAAGTTGCCGGCCTTAATCCACCCATTATGCATTGACTGACTTGCTACATACTTAAAGAATATCATTGAAAAAGAAAAACAATTACTACCACTTACGCATGACATGTATGGCATGGTCAATTGTGTACGATATTGTAGATAATATCTCATTTGTAGAAAATTTTGTGATCCTTTAGGAATAAAATAATGGCCCATATCAATTTTGAGATTTATCAGTAGAAGTTTCCACTTGATTTCCAGGTTCCATAGTGGAATAAAGTGAGGTTTGTAACATGCTTAATTAATCATCTAGGAGTTGAAAAACCAGTAGCACTCTTGCATTTATCGCGTTGTAAAAAAAAAGTTATCAGTTTATTTTTTTATTTTCTGGTTCAAATGAAAATAGGTTGATTTTGTGAGTTCACTCTGCTGAATATCAATTATCTGACCCACAATTCCCATTAAAAAAAAATCATTAAATTAGCAAAATTATAACCATGGTGCATGTGTCCCCCCCACCCCAAAAAAAAATAAAAATAAATAAATAAATGAAAAGCCTCCTAATTCCGAAAATTTGACTTATTGGTGTTTCTTAAATGCAAAGAATATTACTTCACATGATTGGAAAATCTGGACACTCAGGTTGATTTAAATAAGATATATGCAGTGGCCATCTATGACTGGCAGTTATCGTCAAGAATTGGTTACTTATGGCACAGAAATGCTATAGAATTTGTTTTGCGTCGATAACCACCAATTGGTTACCATCAAATCCCAGAAATGGATCCCACATCTCTAGTATCTTAGTGTCCTCAATATTGAATTTATGCACCTTCAAATTGTTGGTAATATTAATCCACCCGTTTTGCTTTGTAAAATATAAAACTAGTAAAAATAACTAATTCCACTTAAAAACTTTAAGTTGTTAGATAAAATTTTAAGATAAGATTTATATTATTTTATAACACACCTCATTAAGTAAAAAAAATTTAGACTTGAAACTTACATAATCCCAAACTATTTTATACTTGATTTTTATCAAATAAATAAGACTGATGAGATTTGAATTCGTGATTATTTGATTATCAAAACTTTAATATCATATCAAATAATCATCTTAATTTAATAACTTAAACTATTAGGTGAAATTTCAAATTATAATTTATATTATTCTTTATCAATTCTTCCATATTCTTTGTGTAACTCTATGTTATCGAATTAGTTGAACCCAAAGATTAGAAAGAGTAAGTCGGCAGTCAGCTTGAGGAATAGGTTTGTTATTGAATGATTAATGGATGTATACTTCAAATTAAAAAAAAATTAAATAAATAACATGAGACATAAGGAGTTTAGTGATTAGATAAAATGGAAGAGCCAGCAGCACATGGATTGAATGATTAATTAGAAATAAATTATGTACTTAATAATGCATCATTTAAACACTGATCACTACGATACTTATCCAAGTTTTTAACATTTAAGATATTCCTCCCATAAAAAAATGAAAAAATAAATAAATCTTAACTACCCTCTATTTGTACCGCAATTCCAGACGTATGCTGTTCTCGTGGATGGCATGCTATCAATGGAATACCTTTTAGACATTATACTGAGATTATTTTGTCTTTTTTCTTTTTATTTAATCTAGTTTTCTACTCGAGGATTGGATATTTAGGAGAAAATTTTCTAAACCCACTAAATTAAATCGATATCTTGATTATGCCCTTTTTTTTATAGTGAAAGCTCCCACCCTATCCACCCACCAAAGAAATAGTGAAATAATGGAGCACTAGTAAGGTGTTAGTTACTATGCAAGTAGTGATGGCAAAGAAAAGGCACAAGAAATCCATGAATGGCAGGTCATGCAGACATGGAAATTACAAGAAAGAGGAGCACCGCAGATTCCGTGGGTTCCAGGCTTGCACTCCAATCATCCATCTCTAATTCTTGGAGAATCTTCGAGGCAAAGTAACGGCCTTTCTTCGCTTCGCTTTCTCTAACACACACTCTCTTTATTCATATTTTTATGCACGAAATGTGATTGCCTGTTTTTTGCCGTATGTATGTTTACTGTTTTTTTTAATATATATAATTAAAATGGATGTCGGATCAGCTTATATATATTTTAACTAATTTTATAAATTTTAAAATTAATAATTATATAAACTTTCAGTAATTATTATATTAATAATCATAAAATTTAAACTTAAAATCATATAAAAATAAATTTTTTGATCTCGAGCTTTTATTTTATTAAATATATGCTTAGTGTTTTCCTTCTACTACAAGACGTATACTAACCACATATAAAAATATAACAATATATCTATTTTTACCGTAATAAATTATAAATGGGGTTTTTTATATATATAACATCATTAATGAATAAGCATTTTACACACACATATATATAATTACTTGAACCGAGTATTCTTCAGAAAAGATCATTAGAAGAAGAAATTTTTTTAATGAGATTAATTTAACTTCGGTTTTCGAAAAATAATCTGAGAATATATATCTTAATTAACCATAAAATAAAATAAAATTAGCTAATAAACTAGTAATTAAATTAACACCTAGTACGTACGTACACACGGATAGAGATTAGTATTGTGATGCTATAAACCAGGAGCAGTGTGTTAATTACAACTCACTGTATACACACGAGTGGAGGTGCGATTTACTGGCCAAAGAAAGGGTGGATGAGAGCAATATTAGCTAATAACATTGTGCTGCCGAGCAATTATGGGTAATTAATCAAGGTTTTAGTTGTTAATTATTTCTTGTTTATCTTTATTTTATATATATATATATATATATATATATATACATGTTGAAGTGAGTTGGCAAAGTGTGAGAAAGAGAGTGTGAAACGGGCTTGACATTAACAAACACCCTCTCCCTCCCTTCCAACTGTTTTACTCCTTCCCCTTCTTGTCTCTAATTTTGTCATGTTTTCTGCTTGTTTTTGGCTGTAGTCTCCGTTTCATAGCTCTCTCTCCCACTCTTTTTTTTTTTTAATTTTTTTTTGTCTAAATCTTGAAACTCTTGGCCTATTTATAACTAATTAAGTTGATATATATACCTTGCGAACTCAACAAAGGTTATATTTTCCTACATACTAATTCACACTTGACTGTTCCATTGGGTGTCCTGATCTTGACTCTAAAAACTGTCACCTAAAACAGACTTTTCTCTTACATGACATTCTTTATATATCCCTCTCCTCTCCCATTCACTATTTCATATATAGAAAGCCCACTCCCTTGATCACCCCCTTGCTTCCTTCTACAACATCCCGTCAATTCTCCCTTTCTTTCTCTCAGGCGGCGGAGAAAAATGGAGGCCTCAGAGGAAGTCACGACCCGTGTTGCGAAAGGGAAGAGAACAAAGCGGCTGAGGGTTCAATCCCCAATCCCTTTTGGCTTAACAACTGATTCATCAAGCGGAGGTGGAGGTACCAATTGGTCACCAACAACTTCCATCGATGAATTTCAAGATAGCACTGAAGAAGAAGAAGACATGGCCAATTGTCTTATCCTACTTGCCACAGGCCATTCAAGAGATTTCCCAAAACAACAACATCATCATCATCAAGATCATGATCATGATCATGATTCAAGAGGAGGGGCTGAAAACGCCAAATTCAATAGTAGGAAATTCCTAGAAACCGCTAATTCCACAGGTTCTGGCAGGGTTGGTTACTATGTTTATGAGTGCAAAACATGTAGCCGAACATTTCCATCTTTTCAAGCATTAGGTGGACATAGGGCTAGTCATAAGAAGCCCAAGGCAATCCACAATGATGAGAAGAAGCAAAATCTTTCGATATCTTCTGATGAAGAAGATGGACACTACAAGAATGTTTCATCTCTTTCTCTTCAATTGAGTGAAAACAACACTAATAGAGGTACGTACAGCAATCACAATAAAGGCAAGATTCATGAGTGCTCAGTTTGCGGTGCGGTGTTTACATCAGGACAGGCCTTGGGTGGTCATATGAGGCGGCACCGGGGTCCTCTTGTGTCTAGTACCACAACCTTGTCATTAACACCAATGACTATAGAATCTGAGGAACCCAAGAGAGCAAGAAACGTACTTTCTTTGGATTTGGATCTCAATCTTCCAGCCCCAGAAGATGATAAATTTGCCTTTGCTTCCAAGCAACAACAAAAACAGCAGCAGCAGAAGCAACAAAACACATCTCTTGTCTTCACCAGCCCGGCTCTGGTGGATTGTCATTACTGAAGAAGGTTGTATTTTTCTTTTTCTTTTTCTTTTTTTCTTCTTAAGTTGTTGAGAAGTTTATTTTGTTTTCTTCTATTTGATCAGACATGGCCATTTATTATTGATTCACCAGATAATGTTTTTTTTTTTTTTTATTATCCCTTGTAACTTGAAAAGATCATAATATAACATTCTTTTAATTCTTTCAATTATTTAGCCTGATCAAATTAATATTGCTATGTAGTGGACTTGAATTGCTTGTATGAGCTAGCAATTTCTGCTGTAAAAAAAGAGTCTAATCCATGAGAAGTGCATGATATACAGGCATCTTTTTCTTTCTCTTTATCACCACTTTTTGTTCTTTTTGAGTGGGAAGGAATGTGTTGCACACTTGAGAGAGAGTGTTTAGCTTGTGTTGGTCACCCCACCAAAGCCAAAAAGTTTGTTGCTTTGGTTGATTTTCTTAGTTTCATTTACAAGAATGCCTCTCTGCGCTAGCTTCTCTTTCCTTCTCAAGTTCTGGTGACAAAAAATAGAATAAAAACGAAGCATGATAACATAAGAAGAGCCAGTAAGGAACCGCATTTCCCATATAAATAATCAACCTCTTGCCCTTTTTCTCTCTTAAAATAACAATTTGCTTTTAAAAAATGCCCTCTCTTCTTATCTACTCTTTGTTCTTTTCTTGGCTTGGTCCACCTTCTGGTTAGCTACAACCCTACTCAATCTACCTCAGCAGTATATGCCATTGATTATCAACTGCTTCAAGGCCTAGGATTTAACATGTTGAAATGGGGCTCTAAACCTTTGGATTCCTCTTCTACTTCTCCACTCTATGTGCTCTCTCGCTGCATTTATGCAAATTAATGTATTAACACTGCATTTACATCAGATCTGATCAATAAACTCAGCAGTTAGGATCGAAGTCTTGAGCGAGAAGCAACAGTAATTTACCAACCCCTGGACAATGAATCACTACCACCTTACTTAACCATCAACAGAGGTGTCATGAGAGAAGTTTTTAGCGAATATAACAATCTGAATTGTTAAGTACCGAATTATCACATCTATTAATAAAAGCAGGCCGATCGACCCATACAAAAAACTTATGTCATAAGCATGCATGTGTTAAGCACAAAAAGTTGGCGATGATTTCCATCAAGGTATTAATGAAGACAATGAGCCTTGTACCAAAACCTTGTCCAGGTATGACGTTTTTTAAGCATCATTATATAATTAGCTGTTCTTAAGTAAGAGTGGCTGTCCAGATAGGATCAGAGCAGCTGTCGGTCTACCTCAGAGAGAGCGAGCGAGAGATGTGTGATTGTGAGGTCGCCAATGAGGGAGTCCAGTTGTGTATAGTAAATTAGGGCTAATTTAGGAGTTAGGTCAATTCTTTGAGGTATAAATAAATAGACACAAGTTGTGAGGTTAGAGGTGAGTGAGCCAGATTGCGCACCAGTGATGCTCGTGGCCTCTTTTCTTGGTTTAAGAGGGAGGGCATGCAATTAAGTCAATGCTTCTCTATGATATCATCAAATTAACATAGATAAATTTAAAGTACTAACTTCAAAGGGTAGATGTATAGGATCGATGGTCAAATTAAGAGGCTAAAAACCTCTTCCATTTTTTGAGTTTGAATGTTAGTACCATCATTCAAGAATTTATTTATTTTTAAGTACGGCAAATCGATAATGTATGAAAATAAAATATTAAGATTGTCTAAAAAAACTAATCTCAAATATTAACATACATATTCGTTCAAAAATACTTTTTATGATTGAAATAAAATATATCAATTCAAAATGAATGATTTCTTTAAGGTCTTGTTTATTTGTCAAAAGGGGTTCCATTAAAAGTAAATTTCTAAGAAATTAATTGTTTTATAATATTTAGTACTACCATGAAAAATATTTCAAGAAAATGAATTACTTTTTAATATATAATTAAAAATGAGTTTGGAAATCATTTTATGATCTTTTTACATACATATAAAAAGTTAAAAGATAATATATATATATATATATAGTTAGCTTTCTTAAAATGATAGAATTCTTATTTTTGTCAAACATTTTTTAGTGTTTGAAGAACATTGAAAATAATTTTTTCTATATGGTATTCTAATTTTATAACACAACTTATATGATTGAAAATACATGATTATTGTATAATTGAACATGTTTTGTATTTGAATGTACTTTTTTAACAATATTATCTAAATTAAAGTATTATGTGCACTGATATATCGAGTTAATATATTTTATATTGTTTTTCAATATATCTTAATATATTATTTTATATATAAATATATTAGTAATTTATTGTTTTTCTCTCATGATATTATATTTTAAAATGTTTATATATAAATATAAAAGAATGATTTTATCATTTTAGGTTTTGGTTGGATCCTTCATGAAAATTGATTTTTTTTATATTAAAAAAAAATACTTTCCTTCATCTAAAACTTTTTTTTATTAGAAAGTGAATTATGTTCATTAATTAGTTTTCCTCAAAGTAGCCAAACATAAAAGAATTCAAAAGGTAATTTTCAAGAAATTGAAAACAAAAAAATATGTGTTGTGTCCTTTGATTGAGAAGCTATGAATTGAAAATAATGGTAGTAATTAAAATAATGTTTGGTATTTGACAAGTTGTAGTTTACTTTTAAAATAAAGCATGCATTAGCTAAATATTATTTTAATACTGAAGTACATTTAAGCTAGTACTGGTCCGCACATCAAATGAATATATTATTAATTATATTATTATCTCAATTTACAATATTAAGGGGTTGGAGAAAGAAATTTCTCGTTAGTTTTTTTCTTTTAATCCATTTAATGCACACAACTTGCCCAAAAAATATTATATAAGAAAGTCAATACTTAGGGTTATTACTTTATTAGACCCACAAAGTCTCCATAAAAAAAGAATGGCCCATGCAGTTGAAATCAGGGCGTGAAAACTAACGGCAGCACAAAGAAAAAGGAAAGCAACGCCAAAACAAAAATAGAATGGCCCATGCAGGTTTCGAACCTGCGACCTTCGCGTTATTAGCACGACGCTCTAACCAACTGAGCTAATAGGCCAGTTGATGCTATGGCACCGATTTATGTATTAATTATTATATACTTTGAGACCAATAATTTCACATCATGCAACTTTGAGGATAGCTAACATTTTGTTTGGTTCTGCTGCTACAATCGAATTTAATTATAGTATTTAATTCAAGTTCAATTGATAAATCTATTTAGAAGAAATATATTTTATTTTTTATATGTTATTTTATTTTTTCAAAGGTCTTCTTAAAAAAAGCTAGATAGGTATTTTAAGAAAATTAGTTTTAATATTAAATTATTATTTTTAGAATAGTCAACCGGAAAGGTTGACCACTAATATATTTCTATAATATTTTTAGAGATTAAATTTCAATTGAGATTTAATTTTTAATATTTAAGGTGGTTTTAAATTTTCTATGCTTTCCAGAAATGATGTAAAAGAATTGAGTCAAATATGGTAATTTAGAAATCAAAACGATGGAAACCGCCGTTTCTTCTTTGGTTCCTTCCTTGCATTTTCAAAGAGGAAACAGTGAACTTGAATAAAAAGGCAACTGTGCATGCTTCTTCCCATGTTAGTACTTCCTGCATCTCGCATGGTAAATATAAATATTATTTTACAAAATTCTTTTTCTACCGGATTTTGTGAATCTTAAATATAAAAACTTATCGATCCTTGCATCATTCCTCTCAATTTTTGTGCCTGTTGGCCTCACTTTCTTTCGCTTCAACTTCAAGAACTTGGCCTTGCTTTGTTAATAAAAGAAGAATAAGAAGAAGAAGAAGAAATCAAGTTTGGGAGTCGAATGAAGGACCTAGCACTTCCTCAATTTAAGTGGAAGAAATCTCAAGGAATGTCTTTTAATGTTTTTTTAATTAGCATTGACATAAAACACCAAAAAAGAAAAAAAAATGCAAGGCTTTCCAAGGATGCGTCGCGCAAAATCAATGAAGTCTCGGATTACAGAGCCACATCCTGGAGTTTCATTTCATTGTCACCTTCGACTTCAGGCTGTGATGAGCTATTGCTGGCCGAGGAAGAGCATTGAAACCATGCAGATCACAGTGATGTAATACCTACAAAGCGTAGGCAATAGTGAGAAAAGAGACTTCTTACTCAAATTACAAAGAGGCATTCCTTGTAAAATTATCAACCAATTAATCCCCCAACTATCTATGATATATAAATTGTGATATCCAACGTTAAAAGCGAGCTTCATAAGTAGTGTTCGTCGCTCTTCGGTACATGTTTTGGAGCACCATGTTTAAAAATGAACTCGCGTTACTAGGAACAAAACTGTGAATATAGTAAGGTTCAAAACAAATAATATACGGCAAATTAGACTAGATTATTACATGAATTCTCAATGTTTTCTCCAAACTATAATAGGAGATTCAATTCCTAAAATATTAGGCATTCTTTAATTGAATCTCCTGCTTGAAAGTAGTAGATATGAGAGTATATGGGGATGGAAACGTATACGTTGCTTCCTATGTATATGTATTGTTTTTATTTTTTTTTATCTTGTATTTTTTTGAATAATTTGTTGTTAAATGGATATTTTTACTATTTATATCTAAAATTAATATTTATATATGCTCAGTGTTTGTTTTTTCATTAGATGGAAAGAAAAATCCCTCCTGTTCTACAAGAGAGATCTTATTACCCTTTACAGTCCCGTCCCATAAGTCCTTGTAATTAAGATTAAACTACTTGAAAATCATATGACTTCTCTCTTCCTCTGATCCAAAAGCCCAGTATTTTTATCATCAATTAAGACCAAGGTCTTATTTTCTGCGCTCAACTCTGTGTATTTATATTTTTTAAAAAAAAGTTTTTTTACAAAGAAGAGTCTTCAACCCAAGACTCGAGATGCGAAAGCCAGTTGAGCTATAAGTTCAGTGGCACTGTACACATCTACTTTGCTTCCCATGATACATCTCCTATTTGGACAAAGTATTAATATCAAGTAAGAAAAAGACTTCCCAAAACTTCACGAATTACAATGGAAGCAGTAAAGATGACCACCAGAAGAGCTTAAAATTGTCTGCAGAGCAATGAGATCAGGCCACCCAAATTGCCATTAGCACCGACTTATCTTCACCGATTTTCCACTACCTGAGCTTTACTGGATCCCATGATTACAGGTACTTCAGTTAGGAGCAACAGCTGCCACCACCACGAGGTGCTTGATATACTTGTTTGTCTTTCATAATCTGTTGCTTCACCACTACTGAGCCATTTTCCAATAAACTAGGTACCTCAAGTATCTGCAAAGCATAAGAATTGATCAGAATTTGAACGAGATGTTAAACAAGCTGATGGCCGTAAAGCAAGCATTCTACATTTGTTAAGTGAACTTTTCAACTACGGTTTCCAACTAGCAATGAAGTTCGTAACATTGCCATGCATACTTCAGGACACCTTACAAGATTCTTAGCCCATGCAAGTCCTTTAAGAGTATGCTTGCAAGAGGGATTGAGGTGGAGTTTTACTCCTTCAGCATTCTTTCATAAGCTTAAACTGCCATTACAAACTAACAGAGCATAATGCAGATTCAGAGTTCAGAAAAATACTAAAAGTAAAGGGTGTTTCCTTCGTCAAGAATGTACCTTTAATGTGAGTTCTTTAAAACATTGCAAAACATTTTCACTGGTTTTGGCACTACATTCGAAAAATGAACACTTGTGCTGTTGAGCAAGAGCCATGCCCTCTTCTCTACTTACAGCTCTTTCACTATCCTGAAAACATTGCATCATTGAAACAATCTACCCTTTAGATACACAGAAATTAAAGATAACATATAATAAGAGAAACAAATCCAAGAAGTGTCTCTCTAACTAAGTTTCAAAAATTTGAGAACCCATGACCTCTCCAACATGGAATGCAATATAATCGATGGAGTCCAATATTTTATGTGCAGCTATACACTTGTCCGAAGCATCGGCCACTCAACTTACCCTATCAACTTTATTCCCAACAAGAATTTTGATGCAGTCATGATTGGTGGAGTAGAGCTCCACTTCCTTTGCCCATATATCAGACAAGTTCTCAAAAGTTTCTCGCCGCGTCACATCATAAACTAAAACAAAATCAAAGCACAAACCAATCAAAGATTTTATGGATCGTGTATATTGCAAGGAAAAGCTAACTAATATTGCAGTTAGGTATAGGCCTTATTTTCTTCTCAGTTCTTATGCATCAGCAGAAGGGAAGCAAAGGCAGCCCTATAAGCTGTGCAACCTCACATCTCACAAAATTCAAGGACCATCAATATCTTCAATTCTGCTTTACAGCATAATTGGCTTTCGCCTTAAGCATTTAAGCAACAATCACTATAGCATTCATGTTTTGTACATTTTAAGCAACATTGCATGTGTTGTTAACTAACATTTTGACCAATCTAGGTTGTTTCAATTGTCCTATAATTATAGTTGGAATACATACCTAGGATAATTCCATGTGCACCCCTATAATAAGAGCTTATTAATGTTCCAAACCGCTCCTGCCCAGCTGCAATAAAACAGAACACATCATCTACACACCAATTATGCAATAATGTCTCCAGAGGAAAGAAATGCCCTGTCAACTCCAATTTGATACGTTTATCAAAGGGGATAGTGTTGAATTCCAATAAATAGTTGGCAACCTTGATTTCATAGGAGTATTGAACTTCTCTTTAGGTCTCGAAGGAGTGTGGATTAACAACGAACAGAGAAGTAACATGTAATAAAATGGTTCCATTTAATTATTACCTGTGTCCCAGATTGTTAACTTCAATCTTTTCTCACCAACAGTGAGCATCTTGACCTTAAAATCCACACCTGCACATATTTTAAACGTTTCCCTTTAAAACACTATAGCTTTTAGAGCAATTCAAAATTGAAGAATAATGTGAAACAAGCAAGGCTAGTGATTTTAGTGCACTCAATGAACCTAATTAGAGTTCATGGCATCATCCAATTTCTTCAGAAAATGAAGTTATCACGTGAAGAAATTAATCAAACAATGGGGGGAAACGGCCACTGTGTTGTCTATTATCTATCCATGCCTTCGAAAATTGCAATCACCTCATCTGCAATCCGAAAGAGGTTACGAGGACAACCCAGAAGCCACTTGTAGGCACCAGGTGAGCAAGAATCCTGAAAGGTATCTTGCTACTTCAATCCTAAAAGGTCTAAGAATTAAAACGGAGATTATTGATCCAATTCTAGGCACAAGCATGGGTGGCTCGTCTCTCCCAGTTCCAGTCAGAAAATTTACAAAAACTAAAACAAAATAGTCTCACCAAACAAAAATAAACCAAATTGTCAAAATTCATTGCCTATGCTGCATATCCAGTAAAAACTTGCCACTGAAAGAAAGATAACTAGAAAGAAACAAAAGAAAGTACCGATAGTAGGAGAAAGGTCACGAACAGAGCTGGAGATGAAACTTAAAAGAAGACTGCTCTTCCCAACACCAGAATCTCCTATCAACAGAAACTTGAACGAATAATCATAACTATTATTCCCTCCTTTAGAAAAAGAACCCGCCATTCTTTCTCAAGTTCTTTACACTCATAAGTATCAAGAACCAAACCTAAACCGGGCAGAGATGTTCTGTGCGTGAGTTTAGAGCTATTAAGAGGATACAGATTGAAGAGCAAGAGACCATAAAACGAAATGGGAAATTTCCTGAGCTAGAAGGGGACATAAATGGTGGGGTTGGCTGATTTCTGTTGGTTGATGATGATGTATTATAAAGTAAGAATGAATATACAAAGAGCTTAATCTTTGAGACAAACGTCTTCTTTGTTTGAATTTGACCTTCTCTGATTTTGATAGCTGCACGCGCCTTTGCAGGCCGCCCCTTCAACTTGCACAAAGATATTATGCGTTATGGATTTAGGACATTAATTATTTTGTCTCCTCGTTAATCAACTCTGCCCGTTGCTTAATGACAAATAAATAAATAAAATAATAATTTTTTTATTTTTTTATTAATATAATTGTCCGAGCTATTTTACTCGTATTTCGATTAATTTAATAAAAAAATAAATTTTTTGATTTCAAATTCTTACTAAACCACTTACTAAATAAATAATTTTATTTTTAATCTTAAAATAACAAGTCTGTTTAATTATATCTTGTCCTCATTATTAAAACATTAACTTGTTATTAAAAAAAGTTTACATACTCGTTTATTGGACGAGAATAATTTATATTGATTGGTATCCATGACATGATAATTAATTATAAGAAAATATGCGATGATAAAAGGAATTTTCTTTTCAAAATAGCACTTTCTTGAAAAAAAGTTTTGGAAAAACTTAGCCTATAGAATTTTTTTATTATTTTTTAGTTTAATTTAAAATTTAAAATAATACTTATCCTGCAAATCAAAACAACTAATTCATGACATTTTATTCCTAATAATTATGATAATTATTAATAAGATCAATTATTTGTGGGGATTAATTAGCTTATGAGGTTAAATAATAACTATAATAATTATCAATAAAAATGATTAGTTGTGATCAATGTAAGTTTTTTTTAATATAATGGGCTAATATTAACAATTATAATAACTATCAATAAAGATGAGTAGTTGTAGTCAGATAAAAATTCAATTAGGATTCTTACTAGGCTAGTTATAATAACTTTATATTTCAATAGAATTCATTAATTAATAATTATAAAAAAATTGACGCTAAAAGGACATCGGTTGTTTTCTTATAACTATTTTTTTTAAAAAAAAAAAAATATATATATATATATATATAATAACTCAATAAAAAAAAGGATAAATATGGAAAATAAAAGCCAAATAAAAGAATTTTTTTTATATTTCAATAAATGTAACTATAATTTTAAATCCCGACCCGACCCAGAGGATCGACCTAGGACCTAGCTGCCCGGGCTTGAAACCGAGCCAGGTTTATGAAAAAATAATAGTTAAAAACCCGACAAAACTCGATCAAAAGACATGGTTATTTTTTTTATCAAAACAACATCATTTTGATTTATATATAAAAAAAAAAATTAGAGTTGACCTTTACGTGACCCAGTAAAAACCTGTGATCTAGATCTTAGATCGAGTCGACCACCATTCTAGTTTAAAAACACTAGGTGTAACCTCTATTTTCTTAATTATTATTCTGAATAAGCTATTTTGAAAAAACAAATAACATGTGTTATTTTTAAAAATTGATAAAATGAGAAAATAAGACCTGGAGAAAGGTTGGAATTTTATATCTAGCCAAGCACAATGCGGTATTGTTTTTTCATATCTATCATTTAATAACCAATTATCAATGCGGCAAATCTATTAATTAAATTCAATAAACTGGATTTATATAATATTTTTTTATTAAAATATAAAAAATTAAATTAATTTATAAAGATTTCATAAACTACTTTGTTGAGTTGTAAATCTAGAATTAGTATAGAATCTCCATTAAATGACAGCCAAAAATCACCAAATAGTTGAGTTAAAATAGTAAATAAAACGAAAAGGAAATATTGTCATGTCTACTGAGGAATAAGAATTCACGTGCTATTTTTAAAAAATAATAAGATAGCATAATTTTAATAAATATAATTGGTTTAAATTAACTCGTAGTATATGAATTTGTATGGTTTTAAGCAGAAGGGGCAAGAAAAGATGAGTCTGAGGGTGGGCGAGTGCACCTTTACGCGCTTCGAAGGCGATGAGACGATGAGGGGGGAGGGAGGAACGACCTTGGCCAAGAAATCAAAGTAGCAATGCCACAGCTCAACAAGTGTGCAACATGCAAAAACTTTGCAAATAACACGCAATTGTCTTCGGAAAAAAAAAAACTTCAAAAATCAGACGACACCACACCTGTTCCCCTTCACTGCCACGTGTCAAACGTCACCAATCTCTCCCGGACTCACCTTTTGTTTACCCAATACTATTTATACATGTATTTGCATATAGTTAATGAGTTTTTTTTTCCCTTCTCAGTCGAGAATTTTTTATCAGCTACTTAGCTTTCGTTCGTCTATTTTTTTTATTTATTTATTTACGTGGATGTCCGGACCAGCTTGCGCACACCACGATTAATCCCAAAGCCCACTGATCATCCTGCAAACCCAGTGAACATGTAAGGCACCGCGGGGATGACAAGCGTACATAATGAGGTTTGAACCCTGGTGCAGAGGAAGAGAATAAACCCCTTCCATCACTAGACTAAGACCTCAAGTGCTCGTTCGTCTATTTTCTTAATCGGGTCTTAGAGGACTAAATCACTTGCAATTGTATATATTTATGAAATATTTCTTTTCCAGTGTTTTTTTAAAAAAAATTCATATCCCAGATGCCATAGAAATTAATCTCAGTGATGATCTAAACAATAAAAATCAGTTTTTTTTCAGGAATACACGAGATTAGTCGAATAGAGAGTGTGTGTGTATTTTCGGTTAATTTAAACTCAAAATAATGAGAATATATATATATATATATATATATGGGTTAGAGTAGAGCCCATTACAAGTGTTGGGCATTTTCAAGTACATGGGCTTATCTCCGAAGCGATGACAATGAAGCCCAGGTGCTCATTCAAATTCAAAATCACGGTGATTTGGGCTATCTTGGCCTGCAAAAGTAGAGTTACAGGGTCAAGCAGGTAGCTGCCACACTTCTCACTCTTCCGGTTTTGAGCCAAACCAAAAGATAAATTCATAGTTATTACCAAGGTTGTTAAAATCGTGATTTTAGAACAAAACGGAGAGTCCTTCACAAAATCGAATCGTAAAAACAAATCATAAAATCGTAAGGAATTTTGAAATACATTAAAAAAAATTCATGTTTCAAATAAAAATTCATACATAGTTCAAGCACATTAAAAAACATGTTTCAAATAAAACTTCATACATATTTCAAGCATTCAAATAAAAATTTATATATAATTCAAGCATCTTAAAATACAGGATTTAAATAAAAGTCTTACCGTTAGAAGCGAGGACAGAAGCAAAAGACCGAAGATGAAGCAGAGATTGAAGCTGAAGCGAGGACAGAGTCTTCTGACTTCTGTATTTGTTAAGACCGAAGGTGACCCAAGGCTCTGCAGCAATTATATTGGGGGGGAGCAATTATATTGGGGGAGAGGGGCCCGGAGCAATTATAATATTGGGGGAGCAATTATATTCGGGGCCTTTAGAAATTATATTGAAATTGTAAAATCGGTTATGATATCGCGATTTTGCGCGATATCATCCGATTTTTGCGATTTTACCTATTTTTTATTTTTCCAACCGATTCAACCCGTAATGCATGTTTTGACTTGAGTTAAAACGCGATTTTGACAACCTTGGTTGTTGCTCTTGGCATTTACATAGAAAAAACCTAGATCGTCGAGTCAATCCGGATTTGATAGTGGTTGGAAATCTATTCGAGTTAATTAGGTTCTACCAAATTAATAAATTTTCTAATTTAATTTAAAACTGCATATATATCAGACTTTAAGACATGCCAATTTACTGAGTCAACTCATTAATTCCACCACTTTTAATAAAATTGAATCTTGGACAAAACATCTTACCCGTGATGTCGCTTCAGCCTTGATTAGGCTCTTTGTTAGCCGAGCCGAGCCAACTTTGCCGCTTCGAAAGCTGTAGGGCAGCACGCAACTAGCTAGTCATGAGTCATGACCATAAACCCATCTGGTCAGAGCTGATCATGTTCTTGATGATGGAGGAATATGCGCAAACGAGGGCTGAAGGGAGTTATCTGGTTTGATACGGTAATGGAAGGAATTAGGTCCCACGACCACGAGCCATTACCTGCCATGGTGGACGAATATAAATTCAAAACTTAATGTTGATATATATTGTCTTTTTCTTACTTTTCAAGTAGCAAAAAGAAGGGGTCATTGTTATTGTTTTACTGTTTATCAGGGTTTATATATATATACATATATAAAACAAACCAACTAAATCAGAAATTTTTATATATATTTAGAATCGGATCAAACTAAAAATTAGATTAATTTTAATTTAGATAAAAAAAAATTTTAAAAAGAAAAACAGCAAAACCTTTAAATTTTTTGAAGAGTTTTTTTCAGTCAAATCTGGTTGTTCAAATTTTACCATTTAAAAAATAGTAAATTATTACCTTGACTCATTAAATTTGTGATCTAGTAGGATTCTATCGGGTTTAATTTTTTAAAAAATATTATTATTTATTTAATTCTATAGTAAGAAGAAGACAATCACAAACTAAGTACTAAAATATTTATAAATTAAAGTTACGAGAAGCTTATTCATGTTAACATTTATAGATTTGACGACATCTTGTACAGTTTCCTTCCTTTTTAATTATTATAATATAAATTATATTCTAGAACTTTCCTTCATAGTTTAAATTATAAATTATTGGGTTCAAATGACATGATTTTTTAACATGAAATCAAAGCTTTGATGACCAAACAATCACGAATTTAAATCTTATCATTTCTATTTATTTAATAAAAATTAAACATAAGATAATATAAGTTTGTGTAAATTTCAAGTTTATTTAGACTTTTTATTTTAAGAAATGTTTTAGAAAATAATATAAATTATATTTTAGAATTTAGCTAACAGTTTAAGCTATTAGATTAGAATAATATTTTTACATTTTATTTCTTTAAAAGAAAGTGGCGTTTCTGCTTTTCTTACAACAGTAATGAAGATAGGCTTGTGCACAGAGTTATTTTGACAGAAGAATATTGTATTGCTTGCACACAGTAATACAAAGATTAGTGTACTGTATATATACAAAGTCTGCATGGTCTATTCTTAACAAAGGAAACTAAAATCAAGGATATTCTTCCTAACTGTTACAAAAACTAAAAAGGCAAGTTACTATACACAGATAATTATTTCTTTTATTTCCCAGCTGTTATATTCTTAATTATTCATTTTATTTCCCAGCTGTTACGTGCTTGATTGTTGATAGATTTGTGGTTTACGGGATCTGCAGCATGATTCAAGGAATCATCCTTTATAAGCAGCTCTTGTTCATCTCTTTGTTTTCATCATTAATGGCGACACGTAAGTTTATTACTTTCCATGCTAGTTGTTTATATGATCACTGAATGTGTTCTTTATATTTGAAGTTTGATGTCGTTAAGGAAGATGGTGGTTGCTCTATCTATGCGCAGCGTAATGGGTGAATTTGTGCAGGACTTCAGTTTGAGAATAATTGTGAAGTTGGTGTGTTTTTCAAGGGACCGTTTGGTAATGCGGTTGCACCTATGTTTTGCTCAAATTTGATTTTTTTTTTATTAAAATTAAATTTGGTTTGTACTTTTAGATCGTTTTGATGTGCTGATGTCAAAAATGATTTTTAAAAAATAAAAAAACATTATTAATATGTATTTCGACACGAAAAGCTATTTGAAAAATAACCGCCACTACACTACCAAACACGCTTTAAATTGACCAATGCGTACTGCCTAGTTGCTACAGGTAGTCTGAATTCTGAGCTGACAAATTATCTGACTTGTTTATAAATGATTTGCATGAGACTCTAAAATCTTGTGTTTTGTCTATGGACAGGTCCATCCTCGTACATCCATTGAAGACCTGGATGAGCTTTCCACCCTTCTCCAGGTCCCTTTGGTTGCCGGTACTGTAAACCGCGGCAGCGAAGTGATAGCCGCTGGAATGACAGTAAATGACTGGACATCCTTTTGTGGGTCGGACACTGCAGCTACTGAACTATCTGTCATTGAAAGTGTCTTCAAGTTGAGAGAATCCCAACCTATTGCCATTGTTGATGAGATGAGGAAATCATTAATTTACAGTTATGTTTGACTTGACATTAGCCATTCTCTTACCTGTCAACTGACACCTTATCCTCCTGTGATGCTAAACATCAAAACTTCTTGATTTCAGATTTTGTTATCTAATCAAGAATACATGCTTTCAGAATGGGTTTTAAGGCTGGCTCACAATCAAAATAATATAAATTATATTTTAAAATTTTATATAATAATTTAAATTATCATATTGAAATAATTTTTTAACATGATATTAGAATTTTGATGACCAAACAATCACGAGTTCGAATCTCACTATCTTTATTTATTTGATAAAAATTAAATATAATGTATTGTGTGCCTATATAAGCTTCAATTCCATATAAATTATATTCTGAAATCTCACATAATAACAGCTTAAGCTCATTTAAATTATTGAGTTGATATAATTCTTTGACATTCTAGAATCGTTTGCCATTATTGGCCCCTCCACTCGTGTTCTCTGCCACAGTATATTTGCTCCTTGTTATCGCCTGTGTGGATTCATGTTGCAAGTTAATTCAATGAGGGTTAAATTTTGATGAATTTTTTACACGGGCAACTATCACCCATTTCAAAACCAACAGCGAGATTTAGAATGCTAGATGAAGATATAAATCCAATTTTGAGTATTGTTCTTGTTGCCAAGCGGGGGTGTCATGGATTTGCTAGTGTAAATTCTTTTTTTATCTGACTGCAAACTTTTTTTTACCAGGATTAATTGGTAATTTTTTCCTCAATATTTGCAAACTAGTCCATGACTTGGAAATACATCCTAACCTGCCAAGTCTGTATTTAGAACTAAAAAAACATTTTTAATAATAGTATATTAAAGTAAAATTAAAATTTTTAAAAAGTACGAATGGACTGTGTACTCAAACATCCTCTAGCCAATAACTGTTATTTTTTTTTTAATCATAACTTTGATTGATTTGGCAAATAACTTATTTAACATATGATGTAAATTTTGGGTCAAATCGATCCTGGAGCTGGATGCTATGAGTATGAGACAAAAACACATGCAACTACCGGTTTCTTTTTTTCAACGGAAAATAATTAACTATGACGTGAATTTAATGTAATATTAGATAATTTAATAGAGATTGTTAAACAAACTTATTTAGAAATATATTAAAATAATATTTTTTTTATAAAATATTTTTAATACCAACACATAAAAATAATATAAAAATAAAAATATAATTTCAAACAAAAAAAAAGTTTTTAAAATAATAATGAGATACAGTGTAGACGCATAAACATACAACCCCTGTAAAGTCCAGTCAAAATACAAAATAAAAAGAAGAATCCAGAAACAAGAACAAAGATTTTCCTTCCAGAACAAGAAAAGAATCAGTAAAACTCACGCCTACCATAAGGACATGACCGTCATTTCGTCCCCACCCCCTCGCTCCTCATGCTCTCTCTCTCCTTACTTTGACGGAAGCAATTGCGTCAGTACTCTTAACACCTGCCTCACAGACCGATTATTTTCTCATTTAAAAGCGTTTTTCAAAAAACTAATTTTTTAAATTTAAATTATTATTATAATATATTAATATTAAAAATAAATTTTTTAAAAATATTGGTGTGAAAAGCCACCATAAAGCCCCATTCGCGGGTGCAATCTCAATTTCCCCACGCTTCAGTTTGTTTACGCGCCACGTACTCAACTCAGCAAATAGCCCCACTTTCTAAACCCAAACTAGCCCGTCAAAAACCGCCACATTGCCATCAAGCGATACTTCCCATTCCTCTCCTTGTCGCTTTAGCTTTTCCCTCTCCGAATTTTCCTCGAAAAAATCAACTCCTTGTTTGTGATTAAAAAGAAAAGAAAGACTCACCTTTTGACGCCAAAATGATGGCTTCTCCTTCGTCTGTCTCGCGTCAACTTTCAGATTCCGATTGAAGCATATAAACCCTAACCCTAAGAATTTCGATTTTTTCTTTAAAATTCTTTTCTGAAAACTACTTAGTCTTTTCTTTTAACCCTAAAACGAACTCTCGTTTTGATTTTGATGGGCCGTAGTGACTCGGCAACTTCACTCGCTCCGGGGTTCCGATTCCATCCGACCGATGAGGAACTTGTCCGGTATTACCTTAAACGGAAGGTCACTAACAAACCGTTCCGCTTCGACGCCATCTCCGTCGCCGATATTTATAAATCTGAGCCGTGGGATCTTCCAGGTCGCAACTTTTTACAACTTTCTCTCTTTAGATCCACGTGTCTAGCTCTTTCCCTAATTACATAAATTCTTTGATTTTTTCTTAATTGTGAAGCAGTTGATGCCTTTCTTTTGTTTAATCGTAGAGTAGCTAGTGATTTAGCTTGATTAGGTTTTGATTTTGAATTAAAATTTGACTTTGGTTCTTATAATTATTGATAGGCAAGTAATTGGCTTTATTAGCTTGTCTTGACTGGGGTTTATGGATGGTAAAGTGATTTAATTAAGTTAAAAGTTTTAAGTTTGGCGATTATAATTTAGTCTTGAAATGACGGGTTATTAATCAATGATTATTATTGATGTGGGGATTCGGTTTGTGGATTTTGTAGATAAGTCGAAGTTGAAGAGCAGGGATTTAGAATGGTATTTCTTTAGTATGTTGGATAAGAAGTATGGAAATGGGTCTAAGACGAATCGTGCTACTGAGAAAGGTTACTGGAAGACAACTGGGAAAGATCGGCCTATTCGTCAGAACTCACAAGTTGTGGGGATGAAGAAGACCCTTGTGTACCATCAGGGTCGAGCTCCCCGTGGTCAGCGCTCTAATTGGGTAATGCATGAGTACCGCCTTGTTGATGAGGAGCTGGAGAAAGCGGGAATTGCTCAAGTGAGATTGATATCTTAGAAAAGATGTCTAAGCTTTTATTTTTACTGTAAATTTGTTGGGATTTTTTGTGTTGATTGTCTTGTGTTTTTTGGCGGGGAAGGATGCTTTTGTGCTTTGCAGGATTTTCCAAAAGAGCGGGACAGGGCCAAAGAATGGGGAGCAGTATGGGGCACCGTTTATTGAGGAGGAATGGGAGGATGATGAAGTGCCTCTGTTGCCAGGTGAAGAGATGGTGTTGACTGAAGAAGCACCAGTTGGTGATGATGCATACCTGGAAATGAATGAGCTTGGCCAGGTTTGTACTTGTATAGTTACTTGTGGTGAATTATTTTGAATTGTTTGGTTGGAAATTAAATGGATCTCAGTATAGAAATGCATAAATTTAAGAAAATCTTTTAGACCTACTCTATGAATTTGAGGTGCGGATGAAAACATTTACATGCAAAGAAGTTAACAAAAGTATTTGTGGGGAGTTCATTAGCATGGAATGCTATTTAGTTGCTTGTTTAGGTGGTAGTACCGAATCTTTGTATTTGCGGGGAGTTCATAAGCATGGAATGCCATTTGGTTGCTTGTATAAGTTGTAGTACCAAATGTTGCTTATTCTGTACATTGTATATGCAAAGTTGTCATCATTTTAAACTCCAAATAATATATGTTAAAATTTCAAAATCATAGAATGCATATCTTGTCAGGGTAATAAGAAATCTGGATACAAGTTCTTAATCTAGAAGTGCTTGATCTTTATATGTCAATTCTGTCCTTGATGAGACTATATTAAAACTTTTAACTTGTTTCGGCAGTCCTATTTTCTAATGAAAGTTTTTTTTTTTCTCACTTTGCTTAAGTCATTGTAACTTTTTTGTATAAAAGGATTGCCACTTTTACATGACCTCAACTGCTTGAAGTCATTTTTGCCATCTGATAATTTTCAAGGTGTTTTCTTTGAGGCTTGAAGTTCTCTCCAAGCTCCTGAGAAAAAAAGGATCTACTTTCCGGTTCTCCTTGTGTTTTTTTCCCCTTTTGATCAGCTATGTATTGATTGCAGTTGCAAACTAATGCACCTAGTCTCTGTAACATGCTCTCTGGGGTCAATATGTCATCAGACTTCTCATGTTATTCCTCTGAAGGGCTAGCTTCCTAATAAGAGTTACCATGCTTTAGCTGTATTTTGGATCGCTAAGCTATGTCATTTTATGTTGCATTTTTTTATTCCTTGACTTCTGTGCTTGGCAATCTTGGTTATTGCACCTAGGCTTGTCATATATTTTTCGGGGACTACTTGTTCTCAGATGTATTGCCATATTCCTTAGAATTTCAGTACCTGGCTGTTAATTTGGATCACTAAGTTGTCCTTGTTTGCTCACCTTTTCTATTATCGGTTTATGGTAAAAAAGATTAAACATATTTGTCCTCCAACTTGTTGATTTGTCTTATTTAAAGTATATGCTGTGTTGGTCATGTGTTTTTTCCATAGTGAAGATCTATAAATCTGTTGTGGGTGTGTTTTCAAGCATTGTCTGTTTCTTCAGCATTACTTGTGATCCATGCTCCTCTGCCCAGCTTTCATCCGTTAATCCATCATGTTTGCATTTCATGATTAAAGGCCTCACCAGCAATTAAATTTTTCACTATTCTGTTTCTTTTTTGGGCCAGAATTTTGACGCTGGAATTACATCTGAAAATACTGCCCTTCCACAAAACTTCTACTATGGGGAAGCAAGCAACTATGTGGAGCAGCCCAGAGACTTAAGTGAAGATGATCTAAAGCCCATGTTAAGAGGGGCTGAAAATCGACATGGTCCATCTCTGCCAGCTGAAGAAAACTTGGACCTACCTGGGCAATATGAGACGGATGCAGTAAAAAATGAATACAACGCAGAGCCAATGAATAATGTGAATGCTGTTGATGTGAATTATTTGTTTGATGAATCATACTTGGACGCTCTCAATAATCTTCCACAGAGTGAAGGACTTTTCCTGGAAGCTAATGATCTTTCAAATCCCGTGGAGCCAGAGACTGGCGGAGATTCCTCAGGTTTTGACATGCTGGAAGAGTACCTCAATTTCTTTGATGCTGATGATGAGAATATGTCTTTTGATCCCTCTGATATCTTTGCAAGTGATACTGCTGTTTCCAATCAACAACCTCCTCCCCAAGAGGTAAGAATTTTCTGAAATCTTCATTGCTTAATTCACTGATTGAACTGCATGCGGCAATTAATTAGTTAACTGCATAACAGGATGTCAAGGGTGGAACTGAGGAAGTGTTGAAGGCAATCCAAAAACCATTAGAAACACATGGCAATGTTGATCCATCCTCATCAAAGCAAAAGCCAGAGGCTATGGAATTTGATTCTGGTAAATTTAGATTCCGGTTTGTTTCATCAATACTCTTTATGGTTTGCTAACCTGTTTCTGTTTAGGGATGTTAGATTTGTTTGATAGATCTACATGATTCAGTTGGACTCAATTTCGCCCACTGGCCACTATTTTTGACATTTCCTTGTTTTTCTGGGCTCATTCTTCTGTATCTCATTAATGGTGCAGATTTCAAATATCCATTCATCAAGCAGGCCAGTCACATGTTGGGGAAAATTCCTGCACCTCCTGCACTTGCTTCCGAGTTCCCTTCCAAGGATGCTGCTCTTCGCTTACAGTCAGCATCTTCCAGCTCAATTCATGTTACTGCTGGTATGATAAGAATAGAAAACATGAGCTTAGGTGGCAATGGGACGGAGTGGTCATTTGGCAAGAATGGGAATGTTGATGTCATCCTTTCTTTCGGCTTCCCACAACAAGAAGGTGGTGCTGCCAGTTGGGTGCCCATGACTAGCTTATTCTCAGGCAAGGCAGGGTCTGTGGTGTCACGGGGTTGGCTCTTCTTGATGTTCTTTTGGGTCCTAATTCTCTCCGTAAGTTATAAAATTGGGACCTGTATCTGTGCCAAGTAAACCTAAGGTGAATGGAGTTGGCTAAGAGGTGCCCAAATCCTGTTTTTTGGTTGAGTATTTTAGGGATTTGATGTTAGTTAATTCCATATAGATCTATTAGGACAGCTTGACATCAAGATAAACCATTACTTAATGATTGTTATTAATGCTTGACTTCATTTCACTGTAATCATATGAAATTGCTCACAATGCCTACTTACTGCTTTTTTTTATTATTATTATTTTAACCGCACTTCTTGGTTATTTGTTCTGAATTTCACCGACTTTTATGCATGGGCTGCATCGTTGTTTGGTGATTTACCGTCGATGTCCTATATTCTAAATCAAGATGATGGCCTATGGTGCAGCAATCATGTATGTTGGCATTGCGGTTTAATTGAATTATTTTGTTTAATGTTTTTAGATTATTTTAATGTGTTGTTATTAAAAATAAAATTAATAAAAAATTGTTTTGGTGTATTTAAAATAATCTCAAGCACGCTTGTCAGCACCTTTAGAATTGGATGATTGTTTTCCATCCTTTACGTTGATTACTAGCTGTCGTTTAAGAGTGTGGTAGTACGGGTTTGAGCTAGTTTATTTATTTTTTATTTTTTAAAAAATATTTAATTATTTGTTTTTAGTATTTTTATCAGTTTTAATATGTTAAGTTAAAAACAAAAAAAAAATTAATGTATTTTTAATTTTTTTTTTTGTAAGAACAACTTTCAATATAGTAGTTAATTTGTTTTTTCAATTAAGCACGTTTTCTTATGTTTGTTTTCATATTTTTTATATCGGAAACTAACCACTGTACAAACGCGATCTTAAAACATAGAATTGTAGAAGCACAAGTATCTATAAAGGAAATATTAAAGTACATCTTGCAATGGACCATCTGATCTTCAAGACCCAACAACAGCAATGATTTGTAAACTAAAAGTTACCAACTGGACATGCTACGGAAGTATTACCAGCTAAGGCTGTTCCGGATCATTTTGAGTAACGATCTAATTACATCATCTGGTTTCTATTCCACGAGCTCCATTTCAGTAGCTGTAAGAAGAATTCCAGCAAGCAGGAACTGTGACTTTTATTACATTTCCCCAGGAAGCATCGTGTCTTCTGGTAGATCACAGAATGCAACACCCTGAAAAGAGCAGAATAGTTAGTAATTGATAGGCAGAATCAGCACAAGGAAGCAACGATGTAATTAGTTCGACATCTACCTCTCCTGTGAGGTGGGCCACACATCTCTTCTCAGCTAGCAATTCAGCTTCAGACTGCAAAATGACGGCAAAACATAAAAAACTGGTCCATGTCTGTAAATTCTAGGTGACCATGCGTGCATCTTAATGTACATTGCTAGAAACAATCAAAACATAGGAAACTATCCTGTTGTCCTCAGAAGTAGAACATCCAAAACTGAGGACACAATCAACAAAATTACTGCAATCATTCTCGCAAATGCTTGTGATGTCTTCACCAGACTCTCAATCTGTACAATGAACGTGTACCTTAGCAATTCTCTTGAGAAGATACTCATCAAATGTAACGTCCTTGACGAGTTCATAGTCACCGTCTCCCTGGAAAATGCGAACAATTTTTGTAGCAGCGGTACTCAACATATATATGTATGAAGGAAGGAAATTTCTAAAAGAGAACTTACTTTTGATCTACAAGGCATGCTGAAAACTATATCCTGTGCTATACCGTAAGGATTCCCATTGGTATAAACCTGCGTTTTCATGTAAATTATGAGAATGGAGATGCAACTGAAGCAAGTTTACACAAATGAGGATGTCAACTTGAATGTTTCATTAAGATCTTTGATCATTACATAGAGGTGATGCTACACTCTGCAATAAGCGTGGAACTACTCTTTTTTACAGGCAGGGAAATGAGGAATAAATTTCATTGCAAGATTGACAGCAAACCTAATTGAATGGCATCCGGAATTCTATTCCTAGTGTTTTCTCTGTGTGAAAGTATAAATGACAATCTGTAACTGTATGATGCTTCAGAAATTACAGCCTGGTTCTTAACTTGCATAAAACGCAAAAGCACAAAAGGGAAAACATATACTCCACATCCAACCCAACATGAACTTACTCCAGAAGAAAACCAGTCACCCTCAGGGGTGGGAGTTACTAGGGACTTCATGGCATCAGCAATCGACACAGCAGTTGATGCAGCTGAAGACCGTCCCCATTTCTGAATCAGCAGTCCACCTCTCTGCAAACCAAAGTACAAGTATACACCCAATTGGGTTTCCACAATTACCATGCTGGTTCATTGCACATTCCAGAAAGTCATGTTTATTCGTTCTGTAAATCTCAGGATGTAACAAGTCTTACCTTCTGGACCTTCTCAGTGAACTCTTCCTCTAACCACTTGTGATCCTTGATAACCTCCTTGACAGGTAAACCATTGATTCTAGCATTTAGAAAGTCCGGAACCTGCAGAAAATCTTATAGGAATACATTTCGGAATAGACCAGGGGAATTTAACGCAAGCACACTCCTTTCAACACAAAAAATAATAGTAATAGTAATAGTAATAGTAATAATAAAAAGAAAACAAAGGTAACCTGAGTGGTTGAGTGATTGCCCCATATGGTCATATTTGACACTTTGTCATAGAAAACACCTGCTTTCAAGGCAAGCTGCAAAAATCATTACCACTTTAGCTTATTGGCTTGAGGGATGTTTTCCGCTGATTATAGAAAAAGGTAATATTCAAGATCAATAGTTACCTGGCATTTTGCCCTATTCTCATCCAACCTTGTTAAAGCATGAAAATTCTTTGCGGGTATGTTCGGAGCATTTTTCAAACAAATTAATGCACTGCACCAAGAAGAAACGAGATGACAATGAGAAGAATCAAAGGGAGCCACATAAGCAGTGAGAGGAATCAAAGGTAACCAAAGCTAGATTGGTGGCATCAATATGTTTACTTACTTGGTGTTACAAGGGTTTCCAACTACTATCACCTTGACATTACGAGATGCAACAGCATTGAGAGCCTTTCCCTGTCATGTTTAAAACAAAGACTATAAGAAACAAAAAGCAGCAACAAAGACAAAAAAAAGATTACAAGATGTGAATATGAAGAATGTACCTGCTCAGCAAAAATCTGCCCGTTGATATCTAATAAGCCAGCACGTTCCATCCCAGGCCCTCGCGGCTTTGCTCCTATCAGAAGAGCCCATTCTACGTCTTCGAACACCTCATAAGGATTTATTCCGATACTCACCTCCCTCAACAATGGATACAAGGAATCCTCAAGTTCCATTGCTACCCCTGCTTGTATAAAGACAACATTTTGAAGAGCATGGAGAAATCTGAATTGTCATTCCAAATTACAAGAAGTTCATCATGCGTCCAAAGACAATAAAATGTATTCTACATCTGTTCAATTATGACTTTCCAGGATTGCTCCAAAAGTATGCCAGTTTCTTTTATGAGCATTAGATTCAGGGAATTTTAAGTCCTTTTCTTTATGATTAATATAATTATGTGTCTTGGTCTCTACGCATGGAAATCCATCAAGAATTTTGATCTATGTGAAAGATACATGCATATGCTGATTACCTGCTCGCTAGATAGAAAAAACATTTATATCTAATCCTCTAAAATTTTTATGTGAATATATACTCAAGATAATACCTTCAAGAGCTTGGAATGATCTTTCAGATCCAAGTAGTTTCAACGCAATTGGCTGATCTGGGCCAAAAACCTCACCAGATGCAAGCTGGGATAAGAGGACAAGTCAGTGGTCTATTCAGATACAAGCATAAATATTAACGTTCATATAGAACATTTGTTTGGCCTACGGAAATAATTCCTGAAGTTCAAATGCAAACGAATGCTACTGTGGCATTCAACAAGATGAAGGTTAATTATCAGGGCATGGTTTAGAGATTTTAAAGAAATTAATGATCTATTCACATTTGCCTTAGCATTTGAAAGTTGAACACTTCTACCAGGCATTTAGAGAAAAAAAGAGTAACTGCCACAACAGAGCCCGGACATTCTCTTCCAAATCCCAAATCCAATATGTAACGAAACATGATGAACATCCAGGTATGCCCTTCATCAAAACTAAAAATCCTTCCAGTAGATTTATTTAGATTCCTTATCGTGGCTACTTCTTGAGTTTCTGAACATTATTATAAGTGGAAGTCCCCTTTCAAATGCAGACCCTTTAGTTTTATGCAACAGTCTATAAATGCTTTCACTAGTTCACTAACAAGTTGAGAGTATTTCTGTACCCAGAGAGGGAAAAATCGGCATCATATAATCCTAGAAAGAGAGAGAAAGAATTATGATTGCTTACCTTAAAAAGTAAGTGATTAGATATCATCCCGGCAGCACCTGAAACCGCTACATTAATTAATTTCTTCCATGATTTTGTCTCCTCTTCCTGTATATATATCAATCCATTCGAAATGAACCAAATAAATCCAACAGCAAAGACAACAAAAGAAGGATACATGAAAAGACAAGAAATTGTAAATAACTGACAAATCATAGAAATATTTAGCCACCTTTGTGTTTTATTAACTCAATAAAAAATTCAAGTCGACAGATCTATAAAGTTTAGTTTGAAAGAAAAATGTGCAAATTTTACTAATAACAGACATGAAAGAAAGGAAACTAACATTGTAGCTCGTATTTACAAACAACAACTGTGCAGTCATGTCTTATAAGAGCTAGTTGCCCCAAAAGACTTAACTTATTCAACATATTAATTAAACATGATCAAAACATGCAGAGCATAATTGCGTTAGACATAAGCAAGCGCACAAATATTATGAAGAGTAGAAGCATTTACAGCTTTGAGATCATATGTTTGGCAGAAAACACCAAAGCATTCAGACTTGTTTTTGGCTTCTTCAGTCTGAACTGCAACTGGGGATGGAACTTGACTGCTCAAAGAAGAAAGAAACACAGTAAAAGGAAGTCAACTAATTATGCGCGCATCAAGAAAGAAGAGAGAAAGAGAGAGGAGCTTAATTACTTGACAGAGCAAGTGATCTTGAAGTTTTGGGCTCGAGGGTTTGGTCTGGGCGAGCGACTAAAGTGAACAGAGAGACGGGTTGATGAGAGAGAAAGCTGTGGAGAGTGTAAGCGACTGCTTGTCTTTGTATATGTGGAAGTAACAGGGGATGTGGTTAGGTCTGCCACAGACATGGTAGCAGGGAAGAAAATAAGCTTAGAAAAAAACTAGATAGAGAAAAAGAGAGAGTGAAGAAGGGTTTTAAGAGAGAACTCAGAGCAATGGTGGAGAAAGGCAGAGGGTGAAGGGTTTTAAATTAGAGGCCGTGGTTTGGAGGGAGAAGAAGAAGAAAGAAACAAGAAAAAAGTACGAAAAAAAGGAGAGAAAGGGGTGGTGATTACTATTTGAAGAGAAGAGAGGGTAGTATAAGGCCATGCATATGACACCTGGCTACAAAATGTAATCCATGAAATCTATCTACTTCTTGATAATAATCAGAGACTTTAGGCAGAGTACCCATCTGGGATGTCTGCCGCTACTTGGATTCTACCATTTGAGAGAATAATCAAGCTCGCCAACATTGGTTGGCTTCAATTTTATTCTCAATTTTTTTTTACCAAGCATATATTCATGAAAATGAGGTAAAAAAGGTGATTGTTAATAGAAATCAACTTGGGAATGGATGTCAATATGTCATGTAGCTTAGTAAAGTTTAGGGTATTGAATGTTACTCACAACGTCAAGTTTTACGTACACTGTAAAATTTCTTTCTCGGGTCATTTTATTGGATTTTGATTCCTTGAATAAGCATATAAAAACAAATCCATTGACAATGGATGGTTTTTATAGTGATTTTTGTCTTAAAAAAATAGTAAATTGATGTTATAACTAAATTTATTCAAATATTGCTTTTAAAAAAATAAAAATATTTATTAAATTAATTGATGATGTCTCAAAAATTCAAGTAGTATAGAAATAGAGTTCTCAGGTTGAGTAATCGGTTAATTAATTGATCTTAGTAATCTCATATATTTTCTCTAGTTAAAGTGACTGATAACTTATATCTGGTGCTTGACAAGTCAGTGTAGCTTGTATCCACAAAAATAATAATTTAGTGGATATTATGATTCTCAAATAATTAAATAAATATTTTTGTAGATAGAAAAAATATCATAATATTCTAGAAAGAAAGAGATATTCTTAAATAAATATAAAGAAAATAAAGAAGTATACTATAATATAATCTTACTTCTATGTCATTTTGAGTTGTATCGTAAATTGTATTCAACTCATTTTATCCGATTAAAATATAAAAGATATGACAGATCATAAGAGATTTTAATACACATAATGATGTTGGTGGAACATATACTTGTTTAATTAAACTTATTTGTTGAGAAAAAATTCCTCTAAAATTTTATGTAAAAATTTATAGAATTGATATCATTAAATTCATGTATTATATTTTAATCTATTAGCATAGCGACTATGGTTATACCCAAGATGCAATGACAAAAATCCTTGGAAAATCATTGGGCTTGACATCCTTAAATAACACACGACAAGCCCACCTTATTGGCTGGGTAACATGCTAATTTAAGCTATTTGGGTTTGATGCATGTTGTCAAACCTAATAACTTTTGAATCTGGATTTGACTAAACCCAACAATATTTGATTTTATCTAATACCAACATAACATATCTTCACGAGAACACATTTGATAATGGTACATATTAGCTCAACATGCTCGAAAATACAAAAAAAATACACCAACATATTTTTTTTGTGTTGAAACATAAGCATTTAATAATTCGGACATGATTATCCAATTTATAACATAAAGGTTACAAATCATCATTATTTTATTTTAGACATGGTATTCTATCCCACGTATTAAGAATCCAACGAGGAATTGCCAAAACACGGTGAATCGTGTAACGATCATTTATGCTTCAATTTTTAATCCATTTAAAGATTTTTCCCAGTCTTTAATTTTCTTCTGGTCGCAGGGAATGGCATTGGCAGGTTGGACTTTGGAGGACGAAGGACTAGGAGCCTCCCCGCTCATGGCTGCTTTGTTAATTTGCTGGACCAACTTTCCGCTCAACATGGACCGGGCCGGGCCAGGCCAATTTTGGGCTAGCCCAATTCATAGATCCAAAAGTAAGGTGAAATCGTTATTGGGTCTGTAAAACAAGTGTGGGCTACCTCATCTAGAGATAATGCCAGCAAAAAAATTGAACAGAAAAGAGACTACTTTTTTTAATCGAAGACGCTCGCTTTTATTTTAAATTAATTTTTTTTTTTTGTGTTTTTGTATTATTTTAATATATTAATATCAAAAATAAATTTTTAAAAAATAAAATTTCAAATTAAAACCATTTTAAAAAACAACCACTTCTTTACCCAACTTGTAAATTCTTTTGACTATGATCCCTAACTCTTTAAAAAACAATCCAATCTTTAAATTCAATTTTACTTAAACCTTAAATCCCGTGGGTTGGACCAATTTTTCTAGGCAGGTCAAGTCAGAAGCTTAACAAAATCTAAGGTTAAGCTCCTGCTAAGCTAGCTTGTGATCCTAACATAGCATCAATTATTAGAGCCAAGAGTTCCTACCTCAGAGATTTTTTTATATAAATATTATTAGTTGTAGTTGTGTCGTAAAAGTGATTAGTAATATGTGCTGTTATAATGTTTTTATTTAAATAAAACTTAAAATATATAGCTTTTTTTTGCAAGTTTTAATTTCTTGATTCCAGAAAACTTTTAAAGTATTTTTCAGAATTTTACATTTTGCCTTTTGAAAAAAAAAATCTCAAAAGCCAGAGATTCTCAAACATCGACACTCCAAATAGATAGAAACCCCATCAATTATCAACAGCGATGGAAAAACACATATATATGAGGTTCTTGATCTCCACTTGTCCTTATTTGAATCCAGCTCATGCCTTAATTTTGATATAAGTTACTTTTTCGATGCTAAATATAATATTTAGTGTCTCACCTCAATTATTTATTCGATTCTGACACAGATAGGAATGCGCATCTTCAGAGCTTCCATATCAATTTGAAAATTGAAAAAAGAGAATCTTGTTCCTGAAAAAATGTAAAATGTGGAGCGGATTGAGCTTAGCCTCTGCAATCATTATAAAAAGGCTTAATTATCAAGTTATGATCTTAAGACACTAAAAGCAAGCCAACACTTTCTTTCTCTAGCTAAAGAGACAATAAAAATGGCTGTTCCCCCCAAACCCCATAATGATGGAATTGAACCCCAATTTCATACGGATTTGATTATGATAGATGGCGAACCGATAGTTCGCAAACCTTGTTCAAGTCATGATGGGTTCATGTGTAAACAGCCAGAGCTCAAGTCTCTTGACGAGCTCTGGAAGGAGCAGAAATCAGGAGCTCAACCGTGGACAAACTCCAGCGGTGAGTCAGAGCCCGAGTATCTTGTCTTGAATAAAGCTATTGAGGTGCCGAGTTCAAGAGTCCATCTGTGGACAAACTCCAGCGAGTCCCTATCCTGCTATCTTACCGCTGGTCTTGTAGTTGATCCACGCTCAAGCGTTTTGAACCCCCGGCCTCTTAAACCAGAGCAATTTGAAATTGGGTTGAGTTTCACGAACAGTCGTCCTTCTGCAACAATTAAGCCAATCTTGCTTGAAACGGCACCGAAACAAGACTTGAAGAGCAAGCAGAGTTCTCGAGAACCAGAATGGAACAGCTCCAGCTCCAATTCCAACAGTTCGTCAACCTGTTGTATTCAATAAATTAATAAAAGTTAAGAAATGGATGCTATCTACTCTCTCGTTCAGATGACCTTTCATATCAACTTGGAAAGAAAAGGAAAGATCCCATGTTGCGTAGTACTTTATAGTATCCTAAGAAGTGGAAAAGGCTTTAGCTAATGTTATTGTTAGAATCTTATGTCTCTACGGGGCACTTGTATTGGACTATCACCAAAAAGAAAACTAGTCGGTGTGCCAGTTTCTTCTTAATCCTTGAATAAAATGGCTCCTTCGGTTTCTGACAATGATTTGAGCAGGCACAGACATCTTTCAAAACCTCCCAGAATCAAGCTTTAATATCATTAATTCGTTTGACTGCAAGACTTATTTTCGGTCTCTCCCTAGCACAAGCACCGGTGGGTGGACAGTTTCTTCTCAGTAGATAATGCTGACAGAGAAGGAAGCAGAGTAATAACTTGAATCGAACAAGACAACTAGCTAGATCTTTGGAAACAAACTTTAAGGATTAAGGACTAACGATGGAGACTAAGGGTAATTCCCAGGTGGTCTTTGCCCTCTTTTAGGCACTACTTATGTTGCTTGAGAAATAATGTAATATGCTAAAAGCCTTGACATTTTCCCAGTATTGGGTCCTCAAAAGTTGAAACTCCCACCTCGAAAAACAAGAGGACAAGAACGAATTTTTCAAGACCTGGTCCATATGGCTCTGTGGTACTGATGAAGTGATCTCTCACGAGTGTAAGCTAGCCTGTTGTCTTGTTATTTTCATCAAACCTTTAACTTCTTTATATTCTGGGTGGCAGCAGTATATTAGCCTTCAGAAGCAAGACAAGGTTTCATGGCTTGTGATGAAGACACATGACTTCGCGTCTCTTTTATCCATCCAACGTGAAGGTAGAAATCGAAAGATACCATGTTGGTTGATCATATATATCGTTCTAGCCGGCTAATACGTCAATCGTCGACGTGTTTACCAATGTCGATTGTCCAGGTTCAAATATGGTTTACATGTTGAGGAATTCGTGTATAAAATATTCAGTTTTTATTCATTTAAGTTTTCATTTGTTAAAAATTATAACAATTTTTTTACATATAAAAAAGTAGAAAACTCTAATAATATTGAATATGAAAAATATACTAGAAAAATTATCCCCTTTAAATAGAAAAAACTACAAAAACATAATAATATTGGATAGAAAAACATAAAATTAAATAAGAAAAACATTTGTTTCCTAATTAATATAATATAATATTAAATAGATTAATATTATATTTACACACAATAGGTTTTAAAAATGTTAATATTCCATGACTTCATAACCAATTTTCCGGCAATATATTTTAGGAAAGCTTTCATAATCTATCAAGATAAAAAATTACTCTACCTAATCCGATTCTTTCATTTTTTTTCTTACCAAAATACTTTTTTTATTAGTAAAATGCCCTTTGAATTAAAAGTAAAGGTAATTAAAAAAATAAGAATTAAGAAGAATGAATTTAGGCAGAGCTACAGTACCAAACAGTGAAAAGTCATTTTCTTTTAGGTTCATTGCATAATTGTATTAAATAGCAATTGCTTATATAGACAGTATGCAGCGCAGGGTTCAGTCTAGGACATTGTTAGTATCTTAGCAAATTTCACCAAAAAATGTCTGTCCAAGGATCGTGGACGACTAGAATCATCACGGAGGAGGAAGCTGACACTGGCCAATCCAAGAGTGGTTTCGATCCACTAACCGGGATTTACCACTCATTGCATCAGCTCGGAGAGAATTTCCAAATCCCCACCGGACATGACATAGACACTACCACTTATGTGCTATCCCGGTTCCCGCATCCTGATCATGCTCAGACTAAAGTTGCCCTTATTGATTTGGCCACCAACTACCAAGTCAACTGCTCAATCCATATTAATTGTTTGATAATGATGCTCTATAATTTTTTTTGAATTTACTTTCTAGATTATATTTTTTTCATCCATATTTTTTTTAAGTCCAACAGTAAGTACTATAACCGACAGCGACTGCCAACGGGAATGCGCGCGGAAAACTTGCTAGCTGCTAATGCATATTTATTGTACGCCACCGTATTACTCTCCTCCCCATGTCAATTGTCAATCCTTGATTAATCAACCCACTGGCCATAATCTAATTGCGGAAACCAATTGGTCGTGTTCATTTCCTTCTTAAACTCTTCTGTTTCCATACAAATCTGTTTAGGGCTCCTAAAATAATCCAGTGACTAAATTAATTAGAAGATTAATTTAATGCAAATAAAAAGGAGGTAGGATAAGGAAATCAGAGAAATGACACGTAACGTAATTGGATTGATCAAGTTGAAGAGGAAATCTGAGGTGTTTGTAGATCAGATCGAGGATGTTTGTGGATCTGATCGGAGGAAATGTAGGGTAACGACGATGATGGATTAGACGGTGTTGATTCTTTAAAAATAAAAATCAAAGACTATAGCTAGCTTTATGTTTTTTATAGCTAAAAGACGAGCTGGAAAAAGAGTAAAGAAGAATAAAGATTTATCCCTGTGAAAAATCAATTCATCAAATAATTTTTTATTTCAGTTTAATTCTTGATATTTCAAATTTCTTAACTGAGTTTTTGGTATTAATTAACTCTTCACAAAGTTTTTCGTTAAATTCCCTATAAAAGGAGGAGTTTTTTTCTACACACATATGTATTATTTGGACGAATTCGTTAGCAAGTACACATAGAAATCAATTGGGAATCTCTAAAAATCATACCCTAAAATCATTCATATATATCAAGAATCCCTAATACTTGTTTCAATTATCGTGGATGACTTACACACACAATACACTGTGTGGTAATGGCTTTTTTTTTTTCCAATCCAAAAACAAAAAATCATTTAATTAGTTAACTAACTCTTGCCTTTTATATTGAGCTCCACGGTTTAAATCTTGATTTTTTAAAAGTTAAAATATTTATTTTATATGTAAAAAATTATCTCAAATTTTTTTAATTAAATATATATTTTTCTAAAATATAATTATTTTTTATCTCCCCACCCAAAACTCTACCAAACCAATTCCATCTCCCTGGTACGTAGTGCGTTGAACAAGCATCCTCTAACATCCAATCTGCTACTGGAGAGGAAGATTCGAGAGCACCTTCAGCCAGCCATTGTTGACAAATGTCGCCACAATAAACAACGAATTATACCTAATCTATTTGTGCATTTCAAAGGTACTTGCACTCTCACGTAGACTTATTAAAGCATGCATGCCGTCAAAGGAAGTGATAATCTGTGCATGCATGGAACTGAATTCAATTTGTGCACGAATTTAAGACTGTTCTGCATGTCAACCACGCAGATGCAGGGACGGTGTGCTTCCATACACCAGAATTAACAGGCACCAAGATTTTAATTTAAAGTACATAAGTCAGACATTCGAACACGGTTTTCGAAGACAGATCTATTTAGATTCAATGATGGAAAGTGTCGGGAAAATAAATTTAATCCCAGTTGTAACAGAAATAATTAAGAAATATTGACTGATCAACAACCCAGTTTGTCGTGCAAGCTTATATAGCCCGTTGTTAGCATACACGCGGAGTAGACAGATATCTGTGTGCATGAATCACTACCGTTAGCGGATAAATTAACGCGGGAAAGCTACCAGCACATGGGAAATTAATACGTGTATTCAAAAGTGGAGTTCAAATATTAACAGAATGATAAAGAGTACGTGGGAAATGCATATATGCTCCTGCTCCCGTTGCCCAAGTCAAGTATTACGAGACACTTCTAAGTCAAAAAAGATAAAGCTTGTATTCTACTGCATATAGACAGAAACAGACAGTCCTCCACGGGACCGCCACCCCACCACCAACATCTCCACCCTATAGTACTCAAGATCATTAACTAACAAGTGAGAGCTGGCACTAGAAATATTTTAAGAAACTTTTCAAAAACCATGTCTCGTCATCCTTACAATTAATTCAAAAATCTTGCCTTGTTATCTTTACAGTGCCTATATGTAGGGTTGCCACTTCAAGCATTTCCAGCCAACAAAGCATACTTGTTCCTCATACAGTGATCAGTGACACGCATAAACATATACATTGAGCCGTACTTGAGAGAATAATCTGGAAATGGCAAGTCCAAGACTGTTAGGGACTGCTTTCCTGGTCTTGCTTATTGTAGACATCGCCTTTGCTGCCAGGACACTACAGGCAATCAGTGGAGGTGGAGGTGGAGGTGGAGGGAAGGGCGGAGGTGGTGGTGGTGGTTCTGGATCAGGACATGGGTCAGGTTATGGTTCTGGGTCTGGATACGGGGCTGGTAAAGGATATGGTGCTGGTGGTCGAGGAGGAGGTGGAGGAGGAGGCGGTGGCGGAGGCGGTGGCGGTGGCGGAGGCGGCAGTAGTGGAAGTGGGTCAGGTTCCGGCTATGGGTCCGGTAGCGGCTCAGGCTATGGTTCTGGTGGTGGGATAGGTGCTGGAGAAGGTGGAGGTGGTGGCGGAGGCAGTGGAGGTGGAGGTGGAGGTGGTGGAGGTCGCGGCGGTGGATCCGGAAGTGGGTCGGGCTATGGAAGTGGGTCAGGCTATGGAAGTGGAAGTGGCAGTGGCGGGAATGGAAGTGGTGGAGGAGGCGGAGGTGGAGGCGGAGGCGGAGGCGGTGGAGGTCACGGCAGTGGATCCGAAGTGGGTCGGGAAGTGGAAGTGGCGGCAATGGAGGAGGAGGAGGAGGAGGTGGTGGGGGTGGGGGTGGGGGTGGGGGTGGAGGAGGATCTGGCTCTGGCTCTGGCTCTGGCTCTGGTAACGGGTCAGGTTATGGCTCTGGGTATGGAGGAGGGAAAGGCAAAAGCTTGCCATGAACACGAAGGTTACCTTTTCTTTTATATAACACCATTCACAGTCGTATTCCAAAATAAAATTGCAGGAGCTCACACATGCATGAATATAGCATGTTGGCGAGTGATTGCAACTGTGCATGCGTGTATCGCTATCAATAAAGTTACCTTTTCAAATGCTATAAATAAAAGAAAACATTTTAATTACCCTGTATATTTTATAGATAATTTCTCTGCAAACCCTAATCAAAAGTGAATGTTTCGTTTCCATAAGAACGGGATTTCATCACAAAAAAGGACTTCAAATAAAATTAAAAGAAATGAGCTTGAACTTTCGAGAATTGAAAATTTCCTCCCCGGTCCCAAGAATGGCAGTGTTCAATTTGCATGCAGTAAAAAAGCAACATCACAAGTGAAAATAGTGAACCTCAATACATGACCGCCAGGAAGAATTCCTAAGTAAAAGTCCGACCTCGTTAATGGAGTCCAATCATCTTCGGTATTAAAAATCACTTACCTGTCTCTACCGAAATGTCACGCAGAGTTTATGATCCAATACCGAAGGCGGCCAAAAGGCCATCGGAACTGAATTAAAACACTCGTCACTTCAAAACACATTTTTAGCGCTAAACTGATTGAGATTGACTCAAAATGCTTTCCCATGCCCTCATTTGTTCCAGACATGAAACCACCTCTGTCTGATGTTTTTATCCTGGCTCCACTATTCTGCCAAAACAGAGTGCTCTTCATTAAAAAAAAATAATGATGACCATAATACAGAATAATATCGATCATTTGTTGAATAAGAACCTGGATAATTTCCATTATATTTCTTCCTCCACGACCAACAACCAATCCAATATATTCGTCAGCAACACCAATCGTCACAGAGTTAGTACGATCCTCCTGGAAAACATCAGAAGCCCTTCTTTCAATCACAAGCAACATGCTCTTTAATTATACTTGATAGCATACAAATGTTTACAGAACAGCACCAAAACATAAAGAGATATTGATGATAGAATTCGCAATGCTGGATATTAGAATACCCATTTTAGGATCGGTATCAAACTACCAAATGTAACCCTAAGCAACCTAAGAGATACATATATAAGGGACTCAAGCTCTGGTATGTGTTTGCCACATAGACAGACAATGCATTCGATTAAAGGGGAACTCTTTAATGTATTAACTAAAAAGGCCAAAAATTAATATGACATGATGCTCGCATAGTACATGGAGAATAATCTTGATTAATTAACCAAGAAGGTTAATAAATACGCACATATTGTAAAATGACAAAAAAAGTTAAGGTCAAATAGCACAAAGAAAATTAATTAGGCCATTAAACACCTATATAATTATAACCGATCAATATAAGACCGTCAGGAGTCCTGTTGCCCAAATTTCCAGTGTCTGCGAATGAGTCTCCGAAGACAAAAGGCTTTGGATTTTTATTGTCTTCATATCCTGCAATTCATAGGTCTAATCTTCGTTTTAATTAATTAAGGACTAGCAGAGCAGAGAATTAATGTTGAGATAAGAAAAGGAACCTCGAATAAATTGTGCAAATAGAAAGCAGGAAAGTTGCAGCAGAAGAGCAAAACTTTCCTTGGAACTAGAGAATTTTGTAAACGGGGTGAAGTTTTTGGAGAAAGACATGTTCGGTTTTTACAGCTATGGTTTTATTCATGGATATACAGCTCATTGAAAGAAATTCTTACAGTTTTTGATGCGTGGTTTTTAATTTGCTAGTTTTGGCGAGTTACATGATAACACCCGTTGTTCCAACAGCTGACAGATCCTCAGGAGGAACCCCTTCCATCCGAACTTGTGCTGCTTTCAAGCGTACGATTTTACAGGGACAGCTCCTCCAAGATAAGGTCACTATCTCCGAGTAAAAACGTGGTGATCTACTCGATACGACGAGTTTATGTATTTTCAAACCAACTTTAAACTGCCAACACAGTTTTGTGATTTTGTCTATTTTCCTCTTCTTATATCGTTAGTTTGGATCGCCATTCTTTTAAAAAAACAAAGAAACGAAGGTTGTGTTAACATAGGACGCAGTGAAGGTATCTGAAGATGAAGTAAAAATGCTTTTGAAACCTGCGACCATCATCTTTTATTGTCAAATTGCGAGTCAGCTTCCTGTTGTTCATCTCATAGTTTCCCACAATAGAGGAAAATATACTGCAAGATCAAAGACCCTCCAATGAGAAGATTACCGGAGGGATAGAATATGGCGACTTCAGATTCTCAATAAGAACGTCTGATGTAGAAGAAAACGGAAGCAAGTTGGATGAGATTTTGCAGAATTTTGAGCGCTTCTGGAGAGCCTTTAACATCATCAACCTGCAAGCAAAAGGCATGCAGTCAACGTAAACTGCATATTTACAAGGAACTATTTGTCATCGGAAAGAAAAGAAAAACAAGGCAAAATATTGGTCTCCGAAATGCATCCCAAGAATCGGTTCTCTTCCAATAAAATATATGATATTGTAAATAAAATAAAATAAAAACTAATTGTTTATTATATGATATCCAACGAAATTTATGGTGTGCTGGGAGAGAATATTCAATTGTACAAAACAAATAAAATCTATGTCATGAATGGGGAGGGGGAAAATCAAACAATTACCCATTTCACAGAGAAAAACAACAGCGTGACTTCACAGACTACAAGCTGTACCCGTTACTAACTTAAACCTCCCAAATAAACTCAAAAAATGGCCAAGGGATAGCAAAGCCTGCAAGCACACATTGACCAGATACACAAGGGGCAGCGTAAGATAATAGCATTCCTATTAGCTTGAGATGGCTTCGGCTGCCAACATTTTGGCACAATTTTGAGGCAATGGCTTCAAGCGGTTCTGTGATATACCACTTTAGCCAGCTATCCAACGCCAGACACCACCAGAACCTTGTCTTTGAGCTGCACTACGCTCTATCTCCTGATCCAGTGCAGACTTCTGTCTTCTAAGTAGTTGTACTTCATTCTCTATGGACTGCAATGATTCCATCATCTTCTGTAACTCGGCAATTTGTGCCTGGAAATCCCAGTGAACCCAAGTGAACCAAATTTAGGAAACAGGAAATCAAGGTCACACAGAAAACCAGTCAGATAACCAAAAGAGAGATATGAATGTTAGCCAAACGGGGGAAAACAGGATAGAGAGTAATGGGATGTGAGAAAGAGGAGCACCTCAAGTTTAAAGCATCTTGATCTCTCAGCAACTAGTTGACCTTGGACAGAATGGAGTTCCTGGAAAAAAATTGAGAGAGAGAAAATGATATTAAAACTATATATAAACATTTAATGAAAGAATGTGTTCTCTCGTAAGAGAATATATTTCTCAAGTACACACCTTGGAGAGTTCTGCATGAGTACCATTAACTTCATCAATCTTTTCTGTAACCCTAAAATTTTCTGCTCTGACTTCTGCGAGGGACAATTCCAGCACCTTTTTCTCTTCTTTCAGTGCATCAATTTCAAATGCTAAATCTTGTTCCGTAGAATTCTTTCCAGTTCCATTAGAGTTCAGATTTAATTTGGAGAAATCCAACTTTTCGGATTTGGCCAAGGCATATGCAGCACTAACAGAAGCTGCAGCTGCAGCTGCTGCTGGTGACTGAAAAATCTTTGGACGCAATGCATCTCTTGGTTTAAGTCTCATAACAAAAACCTAGAAAATAGAGGCCATTCGAGGAAACAGGGTTGGATTAAGAAAGATCGTGCATATAGGCACTAAATCAGCGCAAATGTTACTAGAGCACGTACCTCATTGTTGTATTTCCCATTATAGCCACCAAAGGCAACCAAATGCCTCTCTCCATTAATTAATACTGAGCAAACACTAAGCCCCTGCTTTTGAGATTATAATTAGAAAATTTCGCAAGCATGGAAGTAACTTCTCCATCAATTCAGCCAAAACTAAAACTAGGATAAACCATTAAAGTTGACTAAGCTATCTTAGACACATAATAAGCATACGAGTTCTGCAACCATTTTATCATATTCCACCAAAGCTTTTGCATTTCCCCAACTACGAATTTTCAATACAAGTTAAATCTTCCATCAAAATCAGTACAAGCATGGAATCCATAAACAGAAAATACTGTAGTCTAAAACCTACACTCAGGTGGTGAATTAATGGCTGAAACAGGGAGTTCTTCAAATTCACGCTTGCTTACAGCCATGCAATATTAAAGAGATCCATAATGATAAGTCCCATTTTTCAAGTTGATTTTGATAATTTTCAGTTCTTTTCAAATTAGTCATCTTTGACCAATGAAATTGATGTCCATAATCTAGTTTTTCTGAAAAATGCAGATGTACTAACAATGTGTTGCTTCCTGTCCAAAAGTTCTGTCAATAAAATAAATGGCTAAAATTACAGAGTACAACTTGAGAAAGGCACAAAGTACTCACCTCGCTAGCAAGTGGATCTCTTTCCTTTACACTAGCCAATGCTGACCAAGCAAGCTTAGACATATTTAACACAAGGGTCTCTGGGCAACCTGTAAGTCATCAACAATTCAAGTCATGATTTTTTGAGAATAGTGCTAAGCAAATCCAATGATTGGAATTAGATGAAGAAAAGTTACTGCTCACCATTTTTGTTATCTCCACCACCAGCAATATACCAGTTCTCACCAATGGTTACACCAGAATGACCAGCCCTAGGAGTCACCAAATCACCTTGAACTTCGGGCTGGGACCACTCCATCTAGAGTAAAGGAAGACTTTGTCATTGTTAAAAAGAGATGGACATCTAGATGTACGAAAATCTGAGAAAATACAAAATCTGTCTATGTATTCTATATAATGATATATCGTAGTAGTTACTGCTCAGTCAAAATAATTCCTTTTGTGCATAAAAAATTCCCGTCCAATAAAATGCAAAATAAGCATGTCTTGGTTAGTCCAGAAGCAACCACTGGAATGCTATCAATGAATAGGCAAGCCAATGCAAACACTTGCAGCATGCTTCTACTGTTTAAAAGTGTCTCATGGGCTAAATGTTTCATCAAGAAATATTATCATTCATAAAATGCAATGCAACACCATGCTATATATCTTATCTGATGCCTTAGCAATCCATTTTTCAACACATTAAATTATATGCTATTTCTCAATAACAAAACTAAACATCATAACATTTACTTCAGATTCCACATGTCAATTTAAACCCCACATCCCCTACATACATCTCATCCCAAAAGATAAATAAATGGCAGCACTTACAGTCTGCAAGTCGAGTACATGGAGATCATTGAAGAAGATTGAATGAGAACAGCCACCAAAGATTAGAAGATAGCGGTCCCCATTTATTGCAGCTGTGTGATCAAATCTGGGAGCTGGAGGTGTCTGCCTATCAAGACACAAGAAAATGATGCAGAAGACTTCTGAAAATTTGCAAGCAGCTGGATCTAAAAGTTGAACAGATGCTTACTTTGTCACTGCCACATCCCAAGCCATTGTTTCCAAGTCAAGGGCATAAACATTATTCAGCAATTTCCTGTTCCTATCTTCTCCACCAAAAATTATCAGTCTAGAACCAACCAGTGTAACCGAATGCCCCCCTCGGGACACCTGAAATACACCAGAAATTTACCAACCAAATTTCCAAAAACAAATGCTGCATTTTTTGCTTCGTAGAATGCATAACAACTTAAAAACAAATCAAAAGGGAAAAAGCATTTCAATAGGCAAGCCTGAAGACAGGATAAAAAACGAGCAGTTAATAAAGTCAGTTACCGGAGCTTCTCCTGAAGTCTCGATAACACCACAAGCATGTGTTTCTAGATCAATGAACCTCACTACAAGAAATCAACACAAGAGCAAAAGAATCTTCTCAACAGACACTTACAAGCATCGTCAGCTGATTTAGGAAACCATCTAAGCCCATCACTTTAAAAAATAAAAATAAAGCAAGCAAACCTATCATGCTATCAGAATTCGCCTTCGAATGCCCGCCAAGGAGAAGAAGTTTGTTTCCCCACTTAACCTAACAAAACAATCAATAAACAATCTGAATGCATAACAGAGATCATGTCGAAATACTACACTAATGAATCCAATGTCTTACCATACTATGATCTGAAGTAGCTGGAAAAACTTCCGGTGCACCATTCTCTTCACCTTTTCCACCATCTACTTTACTTTTGAACTTTAAACTAGACCACACCAAACCTCTAAAATCAAAAACCTGCAAAAACAGTCCAATCCAACATCACTTAAGCACATAACCATCATCGGACTTTCCACAATAAGCAAACGACACCAGCAACATCATATACCTGGACATCAGGCAAATACCGCCCGGTACGACTCCCGCCAGCTATATATAATTTCCCATCATCATCAGCAACTGCTGCAGCATGCTAAAAGAAATGACAACACAAATTCATATTGTCGTCATACAAATCAACATTTAGGGTTTTAAAAGCTGTAACAAACATCACCTTGTAGCGAGCTGATGGTCTTGCGCCGGAGACAGGAATTGGTACCCACCGGTCATAAGCTAATTGCGAAAACCAATTGGCCGCGTTCATTTCCTTCTTAATCTCCTCTGTTCCCATACAAATCTGTTTAAGGTTACTAAGTTAATCCACTGATTAAATTAATTAAGTGATTGCACATAAAACGGCAGCAGATTAAGGAAATCAGAGAAATGAAATGTGCCTGAATTGGATTGCAATAGACGAGGAAATCACGGGCGCTGGTAGATCAGACCAAGGAATTTTGTGGATCTGATCGGAGGAAATGAGAGATGATGATGATGGATTGGACGGTGTTGATTCTTCGAGTGATGGAATGAAGAATCGAACACCAACAGGCAATCGTAGAGATCGCTTGCAGTTCGTGAGAGTGTGCTGTAGCCTGTGGAGACAAGAGAGATCGTACGGTACCGTAAAACGCTGAGAGTCGTACCGTAAAATCAAGAATTCTTATATTTTTTTTTATAAAAAATAGCACAATAAATTAAAATTTTCAGCAAAATAATAATATATTTTATTTTATTTTGGTTAAAATAGAACACTTTCACCTCTATCAAACTTCTGAATCGCTACAGCTATTCTGCCGTTTTTAGTATTAACAATATTTAATAAATTCTCATTGCTAGTACTCTAGCTTAGTTGATCGGCTAATTAATTCAGTGATATAAACTGATTGATAATTTCATGTAAAAATTATAAATTTATAAATTTATTTTTTTAATATGTTTTATGAATTAAAAAATATATATATTTTAAATTATAAACTTAAAAATAAAATTTAATTAAAACCTAAAAAAATTATTGTTCATGTAATTCTCTATTTTTTTAATATCAACCAATCAGTTATTTAATTGAATATTATAAACAAATTAACCGGTTTATCTTGAATTTAATTGATATTATAGTTATGAATTACAATATTAATTCAAATTTTATTGTGATTATCAATTATGATATTTAATTAATATCATAATTTAAAATAATAATATTTAATTAAATATTACAGTTTAAAACTATAATATTTAAAAATATATTATTTTACCAAAAAAAAAAGTTTTGGCTGCTACGTTAATTTGCTATTTTTTAATATTAATTGCCTGTACGAATTCCCAGTACTTGTTTCAATTGTTGTGGATGACCTGCACGCCGGGGATGCTGCTTAGTGCTTACCTTAGAAGTTAGGGCCCAGAAGCTATCATGGCTGGTCCAGCCATGGCTCAGCCTGGCCTCAAGTGTTCAGCTGGCTGGACACTTGTTCTAGAAAGCCCATAGACAACCAGCAGTCCAGTCCGTCATGTTTTCATGTTGGATTTTGTTCAGGGACAGTATTTTTCTTTTAATTAATATGTTACAAACTCGCAAATAAAAATATTCAGGATTTAAAGGCAAATAAAACACTGGTTCTTAACGCTTGTTGATGAGCATCATCGTAACAATAACAAGTCACAACTAATGATGCTGTAACAATACAAGTGATCAAAGTAATTTTTTTTTTAAGTATTTTAATTTGAAAATATATTAAAATATAAATTTTTTTATTTTAAAAAAATTATTTTTTACATCAATATATAAAAAAAATTACTAAAAAATTATTAATTTAAATAAAAAATTAAAAAATTTTAATATTTTTAAATGTTTTTATAACAGAAATAAACCAGCCTTAAAATAAGGATATGACGGCTAAGTAGAAGAAAGTAAGGTGCCAATTGTCAGTGTGAGCGTACGTCTAAAGAAAGAAGACAGACCCTTCTGACATTCCTTAGTGGTATTTGCGGCCTCGGATTTTGACGGTGTCCTCAAGAGTAAAATTACACCAATGTATTTACAAAATTTTATTAAACTGAACTTGAAGTGCAATTAATGAGCATCGATGTAGTGAGAGTTTGCTTTTAAATTATCCAGAGAGTTGACGAAATCAAACTTGGATAATCTAATCTATTAAAAAAATAAAATTAATGAAACTTGGTTAATATTTATCATTTATTATTTTTATATCCAAAGTAGGTTTGTTTTATATTTTAAAAAATAATTATTCAAAGCAACATAATTAATTGTTTCATTAAAAGAATTAAAGTCAACTGACCAACTTCAAATTGACTCGCTCCGATCCATTCACAATGCCTTCAGATTAGGTCGGGTCTCAAAACTACGAATATTGGAACTTATGCTAATCTGTAAAAGTCCAACGTGCAAGAAGATTAGAAGGCTTGACGATCAACCATGCATATATATATGTAGGACTTTACATTCAAATACCAGTGGCAGAAAGACGACTACACTCTACACAGACGCTTAAATATATATTACGGAAACGACTGCCTGCATAAATCACCACTGGTAGTTTATACACAGAGATGCTCAGGGAGGCAGCTGGAAAAACAAATAACCAAACATGTGCTAGCGTAAGAAAATTCCACGCACGCCGTCGACAAAGTGGACTAATTCAATTATGTATGAAACAAATTAAGTGGGAGAGGCATGACATTGGTCCCATATTAATTACAAGACAAATCAAGTTAAAATGTGGAGGTAAGGCCTTTATATTCCATGTAGAAATTGCATGACGGCAGAGACGGACAGTCCACCATAATCGATAAAACCACCACCGTCGCGCTTCTACCAGGCCACCACTAAAGTAAAAACCCGTAAAACATGTTCCTTTCTATATATCATCATGTAGACTAGTAGTGATGAAGGTAGTAGACATTTAAGAACTTAATTTTTAAAACCCTGTCTTGTCATTTTACAATGCCTATATAAAGGTACCACCTTCAGCATTTTCAGTCAACCAGGCATTGGTTTCTTAATTATATAGCAAGTGACACAAACAGAATTACAGGAGCACGCAATTTTCTTCCCTGGCAAGTTTGGAAATGGCAAGTTCAAGGGTGATAGGTGCTGCATTCTTGATCTTGCTTATTCTAGACCTCACTTTCGCTGCCAGGTTACCAAAGGCAATGAGTAAAGGAGGTGGTGGTGGCGATGGATCAACGTCGGGGCTTGGTTCGGGTTCTGGTTCAGGATATGGATCAGGGGGTGGTGAGGGATATGGTGGTGGGAGTGGAGGAGGCGGAGGAGGAGGTGGAGGTGGTGGTGGTGGTGGTGGTGGTGGGTCAGGTAGTGGCTATGGGTATGGGTATGGTAGTGGCTCGGGCAATGGGTCTAGTGGTGGGGGAGGAGGAGGGGGGGGTGGGGGTGGGGGGGGAGGTGGGTCAGGTAGTGGATATGGCTATGGGTATGGGTATGGGTATGGCAGTGGCTCAGGTTCTGGGTCTGGAGGTGGTGGTGGTGGAGGTGGTGGTGGTGGAGGAGGTGGAGGCTCTGGGTCAGGCTATGGAAGTGGAAGTGGCAGTGGCAGTGGTGGTGGTGGTGGAGGAGGATCAAGCTCTGGTTCTGGCTATGGTAACGGGTCAGGTTATGGAGAGGGCTACGGGTCAGGTGGGAGCAGTAACGGTTTGCCATGAACATGAAATTAATTATATTTTTAATAAAAGTATCATTATATACGTCAATTGTATGTTGAATAAAATTGCAGCAGCTTCACCAATGCATAATGGTCATTGGTCAGCTGCAACCTGCATGCATACAAGTTGAAGCACCATCGTTGTTATTCGATTTTCACGTTACATGAATAAAAGAATACCATTTATTCTCAAATTTTATATTTTATCCATCTCCCACCCTAATTTGAATAAATACGCACAATGATTTATTAAAATTAAAGGCTTTCCATGAAGTGAAAAATTATTCCTCCCAAAATGCTAACGAGAGAGTGCCCTGGTTATACTTTTAAAATCTGTCCTGGCCTGACCAACAAGTTATTTATGATCTAGCTAGCTGACCAGGAGTTAAGTTTTAAAAAATAAAAATAAAAATTTAAATGGCACGATTAAAAACTTAAGTTTACTCAGATGAAATTGAAATTAAAAAACAGACTCACACGTAAATAAACCTAAAAACAGCACACAGACATGAAAATTGAAAGTGACCTAGTTTTTCATTTTTCCTGGAATTGAGCAGCCCCAATCAAGTTCTAATCTTCACGTTTGAAAATGAAAAAAAAATATACAAAACAAGGCTGTCCCTTTTAAGAAAGAGGAAATAAAAAAAAAAAACCGGAAGATTCTTTATTAGCATATATACTAGCTAGAGAGGATAATAAACTTTGTAAATGAAAATTCAGACAATAATAGATTTGCTCTGTTAGAGTCTCTACATCCTGCACAACAATGAAATCAAGATTGTTAGGAGCAGGATCTATCGCTACTTTGATTTAATTGTGGCTGGATCTATTGCTGCTATTGCTGGAGAAAAGAGTGAGAGGGAGCAATATGGAGGGCAGAGAGGAGAGGAGGCTCGAGAGGCTAGAGATGAAAGTTTGAGAAAATCCTATTTTTTATTTATTTATATAGGCTTTGTATAAAAGTAATTTTCCCACACTTTAAGGTTATTTATACAGTTCAGGCAATAACCATACCCCACCTAAAGTCAACCTTTTGACTTCGGGTATTACCCGAACTCGAATGAGCAAAAACATTTCTTTTCCATTCAAGGTAATTCAAATCACGTTGAGCCTATATTGGAGGAAAACAACAAATTAATTCCAATTCCAGCACAAACTCCTGCAAAACAGACATACATACCACACAAATTGCAGAATCCAACTCCAACACGATTGCAGATTATTCTCATGGCAGTTAGGAGTAAGAAAAAAACCAAAAAACTGATTAAACCGAGAAAAAAAAAACAAATATAGAACCGTGAAAAAAAACCAATTAAACCGATTAGAATTTTTTAAAAACCAACCGGTTTGGTTTTGGTTTTATAAGCTTGAAACCGAACCAAACACAAACAAACAAAATCAGGAAAAAAACCGAATCAAACTGGAAAAAAACTAAGTCATACCAAAAAAATCAAGCAAAATCGATTTAAACCAGTTTTTATTCTAAAAAACTAAACTAAACCAAAAACGGTCGATTTGAACCGGTTTCGATTTTTTTCTAAATTTTTTTTGATTTGGTTACTTTTTTTTTATAAAAACCGAATCAAACTGAAAATGATCACCCCTAATGACAATATCATCATTTTCCTTAAGATAACCAGCAAAGTCATTGAGGAGGGCAAATAGATTGGTGAAAAAATTCTCAACATTATTGGGAAGAGATTTGGTGAAATGAGTGGCAGCAATAACGTGAGCCTTATGCTCATAGCCCCTTTAAGATTTCTTTTCCTTTTTAATATTCAACTTCAGCTCTTGATGAAGAATCTAACACCTCATAATAGAATGACCAATGTGATGACAATGATGGCATTTTAAATTGGGTCGTTTACCTTTGTAAGGTTTGTCATTGTTCAATGTTCTGTTGATAACATAAGCACGAGGTTCTGATAAAGGGATTTTAGAGTTAGAATTCATAACCTTTCTGCGAGCTTCTTCTTGTTGAATAGTAACGCACACACTAGTAAGAGATGAAAGATCAGGATTCATGAGGATCCTGCTGCGAAGATCTTCATATTTTAAACTAAGACTAGCTAATAGTTGGAAGATCTTGTCCCCCTCTTCATGTTTCCTTAATTCTGTTGCATCAACTGTGTGGGGATGATATAATGCAAGTTCGCTCCACATACCTTTCAGGGTCCCAAGTAATTGAATATAAGTCTATCCATCCAGTTACATATTGACAAGATTTCTATTGATTTGGATAATACAAGCTGCATTATTCTGATTTTCATATATCTCTTTTACAGTTTCCCATAGTTCCAAGGAAGATTCTGAGTAGCTAAATATTTTAGCAATATAATTTTCCATAGAATTAAGTAACCAAAACATAACAAGTTGGTCTCTGCATTACCAAGCATCACAAGCCAGTGAAGAAGACTTGGGAGGTTTAATATGGCCATTGATATAGCCAAGTTTGGATATTCCACCAAGAGCAATTGTCACATCTCTTGACCACATCTCTTGACCAAGGGAGATAATTAAATTCATTTAGTAAAATTGAGCCTACACGTTGATTAGGATTTAACTATCCTTCCAGCATATTATAAGAGGATCTATTGGTGCCATTACCACCATCAATCTTGAACGGGTCTTCCATAGAAATTTCAACTAATCAGCAAGGTATTAGGAACCTGCTCTAATACATGAAAAAACAAAAAAGTCAAAGTAATCTTATATGTTGAAGAAAGAGGAGACATAAGAATCTTGTATTATGTTTTTTTGTTTCTGTTACAGCAACAAATATACATATATACAACTAGGAAGGATGATGGCTATGAAATCTTTGTTAATCACATTCATACAAGGGTCTACCTATACAAAGTAATTATCCTATTAAACTAAAACTCTTCAATCTGTAATCAGTGTTGGAGTCGGATACTGCAATTTGTATGGCATGCATGTTAGTGTGTTGCAAGAGGAGTCTGTGTTGAAATTGAAATTAATCTGTTGCTTTCCTCCAATACTTAGCCTAGTTGTTTCTTTAGCCTAGGTCTGAGATTTTACAGGTTATAAATTTAAAAGATTAACCTGATTTTAGAAGATTCGTCCAATTTTTTTTTAAAACTTATATTTTTTTAATTTTATTCTTCAACATATATTTAATTGGGTATTGAGTTCCGCTGTTTTTTTATTTATTTTTTATTAGAATTTTTACTTATTTTTAAAATGATCTAATTTATCTCACCCTTTAACTTTTAATTATTTGATAATGAAGCTTTATAATTTTTTTGAATTTACTTTCTAGATTATATTTTTTTCTTCCATATTTTTTTTAAGTCCAACAGTGAGTATTATAACCGAGAGCGACTGCCAACGGGAATGCGCGCGGAAAACCTGCTAGCTGCTAGTGCGTGTTTATTGTACGCCACCGTATTACTCTCCTCCCCATGTCAATTGTCAATCCATATTAATCAGTGGTCATAATCTAACAGCGGAAACCAATTGGTCGTGTCCATTTCCTTCTTAAACTCCTCTGTTTCCATACAAATCTGTTTAAGGCTACTAAAATAATCCAGTGTCTAAATTAATTAAAAGATTAATTTAATGCAAATAAAAAGAAGGCAGATGAAGGAAATCAGAGAAATGATATGTAACTTAATTGGATTGAAGTTGAAGAGGAAAATCTAGGGCGTTTGTAGATCAGATCGAGGATGTTTGTAGATCTGATCGGAGAAAATGTAGGGTAGTAACGACGATGGATTAAACGGTGTTGTTTCTTTGAAATGAAAAATCGAAGACTATAGCTAGCTGTATCTCTTTTATAGCGAAAAGACGAGAAAAAAGAGTAAAGAAGAATAAAAACTATCCCCGTGACAAATTAAGTCATCAAACAATCTTTTATTTCAGTTAAATTCTTGATTTTTTCAAATTTCTTAAGTTTTTGGTCTAAACTCTTCACAAAGTTTTTAGTCAAATTCCATATAAAAGGAGACGTACATTTTTTTACACATATATGTATTATTTACACATATAAAACTGTTTTTAACTAAAAATATATTTTTTTAATTCTATTTTTTTTTATCTCCACACCCAAAACTCTACCAAACCAATTCAATCTCCCGGGTAGTGCGTTGAACAAGCATCCTCTAACATCCAATCTGCTATTGGAGAGGAAGACTCGAGAGCACCTTCAGCCAGCCATATATTGTTGACAAATGTCGCCATATATAATAAACAACGAATTATACCTAATCTATTTGTGCATTTCAAACGCACGAGTGCTAGAAAGTTGCGGTTCCTTCACAGTACTTGCTTGATGGTCAGAAACTGACGATAGCCCATTTCCATTTGGTCGAGGATATGATCATGGCTAGGTAGCATGCTATGCAAATGGACACTCCTGGACTGCGAGTTGGTACTGGGTGTTTGTGGCCGTGATTTTCCGGGTATTCCGGAGAGTAGAGTACTATGGGATTGAGAAGCACATAATTGGGAGCTAGATACGTGTGATATGACAACAATTTATTCACATTAATTTACAGCTTATTTTTTAGGAAAACATGAGAAGAACGCTACTAATTTTGATAGCATAGATGGTGCCCTCATCAACAAGCGCACCAAAGTTAAGAACTACTGGCTTTTCAAGAAAAATTGTGGAAGAAAAAAGAGAGGATATGTTTCATGGCACAATTCCACTCTAGGAATTGAAGTAGAATAGATAGTTCGGAATAGAAGATCCCCAATAACAGAAAATAATAATAATAATAAATTAAATGTACTTGCACTCTCACGTAGACTTATTAAAGTATGCATGCCGTACGTCAAAGGAATTAATGATAATCTGTGCATGCATGGAACTGAAATTCACATTCTGCTAGCAGCGATGCAAGGATGGTGTGCTTTCATACACCGGAACAGGCACCGACGTTTTAAAAAAGAAGTCGGACATTCGAACGCGGTTTTTAAGCACAGATCTATTTATATTCAATGATGGAAAGTGTCGATTATATTGTGGGAAAATAAATTTAATTCCAAGTGTACGTAGCAGAAATAAGAAACATTGACTGAACAACCCAGTTAATTTGTTATGCAAGCTATCTTAGCCCACTGGTAACATATATACACGCAGAGTAGACAGATATCTGTGTACATAAACACTACCGTTAGCGGATATATTAACTTATGCTTGAGACAATCGTTAGCATAAATCAACGCGGGAAAGCTACCAGTACATGGGAAATTAATACTTGTATTCAAAAGTAAAGTTCGCATATGAACAGAATGGTAAAGAGTACGTGGGAAATGCATGCTACTAGTCCCATTGCCCAAGTCAAATACTTCCAAGTCAGAAAAGAAAAGGTGGGGATAAAGCTTATATTCTATTGCATATAGACAGAATCTGGCAGTTCTCCACACTACCGCCACCCGGCCCGCCACCAACACCCTCCTGTAAAAGTCAAGATTAACAGATGAGAGGCACTAGAAATTTAACAAACTTTTCAAAAACCATGTCTCGTCACCTTTACAATTAAAGCCAAACTCTTAAAAAACCTTGTCTTGTTACCTTTACAATGCCTATATATAGGTTACCACTTCAAGCATTTCCAGCCAACAAAGCATACTTGTTTCTCATACAGTGATCAGTGACACGCATAAACATATACATTGAGCCGTGTAAGTGGAAGTGGAAGTGGAAGTGGAAGTGGAAGTGGAAGTGGAAGTGGCAGTGGAAGTGGCAGTGGGAATGGAGGTGGAGGGGGAGGGGGAGGTGGTGGTGGGGGTGGGGGTGGAGGTGGAGGAGGAGGATCTGGCTCTGGCTCTGGCTCTGGTAGCGGGTCAGGTTATGGCTCTGGATATGGAGGAGGGAAAGGTAAAAGATTGCCTTGAATTATATAACACCATTCACAGTTATTTGTATTCCGAAATAAATTTGCAGGAGCTCACACATGCATGAACATAGCATGTTGGCGAGTGATTGCAACTGTGTATGCGTGTATCACTATCAATAAAGTCACCTTTACAAATGCTATAAATAAAAGAAAACATTTTAATTACTCTGTATATTTTACAGATAATCTCTCCGCAAACCCTAATCAAAAGTGAATGTTACGTTTCCATAAGAACGAGACTTCATCACAAAAAAGGAAATAAAATTAAAAGAAATGAGCTTGAACTCTTAAAAATTGAAAATCTCCTACCCGAAACTCAAGAATGGCGCAGTGTTGAATTTGATCGTGTCACAAGTGAAAATAGCCAACCTCAATGCATGACTGCCAAGAAGTATTCCTTAGTAAAAGTCTGACCTGGTTTCCAATCATCTTCGGTGTTAAAAATTAATTATCTCTCTACCAAAATGTGACGACGCAGAGTTTATGATTCCTCACCGAAGGCGGCCAAAAGGCCATTGGAAGCTGCAGAGTGAGTTTCACAACCAATGAACCACCAGTAGCTAGGTCCGCTCAACAAATATTCTGAAAAGGTAGTTAATTAGACAAGTCGTATTGGTATTTCATAAAATGGTCATTCTTAGAATAAGAAATGTCTAACAAATAACACGGAATCAGAAAAGCCTAACAAGTGATACAGAATCAATCACGCTCAAGCCCGTTTATAAGAAAGAGATTATAAAATTTGAAATGTCAAGATGCTGGTGAAATTGAGGGTTAACCAGACAGGATTAAGGAGGAAATATTTCGGCAAATTTCCATTTTAACTATGGCAAAGTATCCTTTGAAAGGATAGCTCGGACGTGAAACATGTATTGATTTAAAAGTCAATAACTGTATCAAGAAGATATACAGACATGGCTACATCTAATATTATGACAAGCCACCATAGCCTAATCCAACAACTGTTTCCAGAAACAGAAGTTGTGCCGTGTGAAGAATTTCCTATAGAAACCTCTCTATAATGAAGAATTTCCCTTCCTTCCTTCTCCTTCAATCACAGTTTTTGCGTACCAAATTCGAGAAACACCAAATTAATTAGGCAATTGCAAGTTCCACGGAGAAATTTGCAGCAAAAATAGTTAAGAATGGTCAAAGGCTAACTGTCTCCCTCCCAGAAGCATGGGATAACATATGTAGTCCATTATGGGCTAGCCCCTCATTTGTTCCAGACATGAAACCACCTCTGTCTGATATTTTTATCCTGGCTCCACTATTCTGCCAAAACAGAGTGCTCTTCATTAAAAAAAAAAAAATGATAGCCATGATACAGAATAATATGGATCATTTGTTGAATAAAAACCTGGATAATTTCCATTATATTTCTTCCTCCACGACCAACAACCAATCCAATATATTCGTCAGCAACACAAATCGTCACGGAGTTAGTACGATCCTCCTGGAAAACATCAGAAGCCCTTCTTTCAATCACAAGCAACATGCTCTTTAATTATACTTGATAGCATACAAATGTTTTCAGAACAGCACCAAAACATAAAGAGATATTGTTGATAGAATTCGTAATGAGATGAGGTGAATCAGCTGGAACCAAGAAGGTTAATGGCTAATGTTTACCTAGAGGGGCTAATGTTTACCTAGAGGCGCTGGTTGCATATATTAAGTCCTAAGAAACAATTCGATGATTCAACATGGAGAATAATCTTGATTAATTAACCAAGAAGGTTAATAAATACGACATATTTTAAAATGAAAAAAAAAAAAGTTAAGGTCAATTAGCACACAAAATTAATTAGGCCATCAAACACCTATTTAATTATAATCGATCAATAGAAGACCGTCAGGAGACCTGTTGCCCATATTATTGTCTTCATATCCTGCAATTCACAGGTTTGATGTTCGCTGAAATTAATTGAGGACTAGCAGAGCAGAAAATTAATAATGAAATAAGAAAAAATAACTTCGAATAAATTGTGCGAATAGAAAGGAGGGAAAGTAGCAGCAAAAGAGCAAGAATTTTCCTTTGAACTAGAGAATTTTGTAGATGGGGTGAAGTTTTTGGAGAAAAACATGTTCGGTTTTTACAGCTATGGTTTTATTCATGGTTATAAAGCTCATTGACAGAAATTCCTACAGTTTTTTATGCGTGGTTTTTAATTTGCTAGTTTTGGTGAGTTACATAATAACATCCATTGTTCCAACAGTTGACAGATCCTCAGGAGGAACCCCTTCCATCCGAACTTGTGCAGCATGCTCTTTCTCTTTGACTTGTTCTTCTACAAGCCACAACTAAATTTTTAACATATTCCACCACAGCTTTTGTATTTCCCCAAAAATGAATTTTCAATACAAGATAAGTTTCCCATCACAATCAGTACAAGCATGGAATCCATAAAAGGAAAATTCTGTAGTCTAAAACCTACAACCAGGTGGTGAATTGATGTCTGAAACAGGAAGTGAGTTCTTCTTCAAATTCAAGCAAGCTTACAGCCCTGTAAATATTAAATGAGATCCAGAATGATACATCCCATGTTTCAAGTTGATTTTGATAGTTTTTAGTCCTTTTCATGTTATTCATCTTTGACCAGTGAAATTGATATCCATAATCTAGCTTTTCTGAAAAATGCCGAAGTACTAACAAGGTGTTGCTTCCAGTCGAAAAGTTCTCTCAATAAAATGGGTGGCTAAAATTACAGATTAAAACTTGAGAAAGGCACAAAGTACTCACCTCGCGAGCAAGTGGATCTCTTTCCTTTACACTAGTCAATGGGGACCAAGCAAGCTTAGAAATTATTTAACACAAGGGTCTCTTGGCAACCTGGGAAATCCCATGCAATAAAATGCAAAATAAGCATGTCTTGGTTAGTCCAGAAGCAACCACAGGAATGCTATCAATGAATAGGAAAGCCAATGCAAACACTTGCAGCATGCTTCTTTTGTTTAAAAGTGTCTCATGGACTAAATGTTTTATCAAGAAACATTATCATTCATAAAATGCAATGCAATACCATGCTATATATCTTATCTGATGCCTTAGCAATCCGTTTTTCAACTTGTTAAATTATATGCTTTGTGTTTCTAGTAATTCATTTCTCAATAAAGAAATTAAACATTATAACGTTTACTTCACATTCCACATGTCAATTTAAACCCCACATCGCCTACATACATCTCATCCCAAAAGATAAATAAATGGCAGCACTTACATACATCATGAAGATCATTGAAGAAGATTCAATGGGAACAACCACCAAAGATTATCCAGCCCGTCTTGTTTTCATGTTGGATCTTGTTCAGGGACAGTATTTTTCTTTTAATTGACGAATTGCCAACACGCAAATAATAATCAAAGGTCAAGAAAATATTGATTCCTAGCCTATTTTATTTTTGGTTCAGTAGATAATCATTGGCCTTAGGTTACTTAGAACTAAGCAGCACTCTTTCATATCCCACGTGCCCTTGTTTTACATGGTTTTTGAGTGTAATATCTTCTGGGAAGCTTAAAAATAGACCATTGGAGATTAAAATTTTCAAGGAATACGTTTGTGTTGACCTTGCATAGTGTAGGGTTTTGACAGAATAAAATGCGAAGCTAGCAATTAACACATTTATTCTGAAACTTCCACAACTTTATTTATCATTAGAGGTCTTATTTAACTTGAAAAAACAAAAATGCAAGTAATAAGCAGCTAAATCTATTGTTGTTACATAACTGAATTAAAAAAAATCACAACAAAATAAAGAAGATTTATGTCAATCCTAATAGATTTTGACATTTTCAAATCAGCAAGTATTTTATATCTAAAATTTTTATCAGCTCCACATCAGCAGCAACTTCTGAGACATCAATTCAACACATGGCCATAACTAGATGTGTCTTGTAGGAGATCATATTCTGGCCGTAAAATGGCATTCTTGGAGAGGATATTGCTCCATTACTAGTTGAGCAACTCCAACTGCAAACCCAAACGTCCAAGTAGTCAATTTTCACTTCAAACTTAGGAGATTAGTTATTATAATAAGCAATAACAGAGACAGACTTCAAACACTACTTATCTTCAACGTATCAATACCCCTTTGTTAATCCATTTGAAAATAATAAATCCTCGGAAAAGATCTGTTTTAGAATCATGGTATGTCTTCGATTATAAGTGTAGATCCATGAAGAGAATTTTCAGATCACATTCAGTACTATTGGAGTTGGTAAAATACAACAGACGAACATTGTGCATGTACGTTCTTCTGAAGAACACATGCACACAATGGATAGCACTAACGATGGTTAGTCTTCTTAATATGAGGGCCCTCAGACTCCCACTTCTTCCTACATCCTTCGCGGTTCACACCTAATCAAGTTGTGTACTGCAAAAGTACAAGGGCTTGAAAGAAGTGGCTCGTTCACACTTGCAGTCGGCAATTGACAGTACGTAGACCATTTCTACTTGACCAATCTGGTCAAGGATATTATGGCTAGGTTACTATAATTGAAAGAAACTAAGCAAACATCCCATGCAAATGTCCATCACAGAAAAAGTAGAAGAAAGTGAGGTCCCGTGTATATGGAAATGAGACAGACCCCACTAGGATTCCTTGGAGAGATTGGGACATGGAAATTTGGGTGGGTATGGTGTTGTGTCCTAAGATTCTGAGGGTATCTGGAAGAGTAAAATATGGGGCTGGGTAGTCCATTAGGAATTTGATACGCGTAAGCTTACAAGTTGTTCTTCCCTTGCTTTAAGTTATGACTTACTCCGTTGGTGAGGGAAACATATGAAAAACGCTTTAAGAAATTTGATGCAAATATTACATATGGTGCCCTCGTTAATAAAAAAGAGGCATCGAAGTTGAAGGCTGTTGGCATTTGATAATGCCAAATGTTGTTCAAGAAAAATTGTGTGAAAAAGGGAGATGCATGCGTGTTGCAAGGCACATTAACCATTATAATAGAGATTAATTAGATCACCTAAGACCATTAAATTAGACGCTTAATTACCCAAACAGATGCGTGGATGAATCACCGCTATCAGTTGATACACATATGCTTAATTTGGAGACAATTGTTAGGATAAACAAGTCACCAAACAAAGTGCTGGTGTAAGAAAAATCAATGTCTTCAAAGTGGAGTTCAAATATGAACATGGGAAAGTAGGAAAGGCATGCCATTATTGGTTCCATGTATATTACAAGACAGGTCAAGTCAAAAAGCGGAGATAAGGTCTTTATTCTTTGCAGAAATTGCATGAGAACAGAGAAGACAGTCCAACATGATTTATAGAACCACCATCGTCGCCCCACCAGGCCACCACCAACACCGACCACCAATAAAAACCCAAAACACACGTTCCTTTCTACCATCATGCAGTTAAAAATTGAGCATTGGACTGAAGCAGGGATGCAAGGATGGTGTGCTTTCCAAACACCGGAACAGGCACCAAGGTTTTTAATTATAAGTCCAGACATTCGAACGCAGTTCTTCAAGGACAGATCTATTTATATTCAATCATGGAAAGTGTCTAATATTGTGGGAAAATAAATTTAATTATATTAATTCCAAGAGCAACAGCAAAAAAGAAATGACTGAACAGTCCAGTTTGTTGTGCAAGTTTAGCCCGTTGTTAACATACACGCGGGGCAGACAATCGTTAGCATAAATCACCGCAGGACAGCCACCAGTGAATGGAAAATTCGTGTTTTCAACAGTGGAGTTCAAATATGAATAGAATGATAGTGGGAAATGCATGTCCCATTGCCGGAGTTAACTATTATAAGACACTACTTAGTCGAAAACGAAAAGGTAGGGCTAAAGCTTTTATTCTATTCAGATACTGCATGTAGACAGAAACAGACAGTCCTCCACAGTACCGCCACCCCGCCACTAAAACAAAACCCAAAGCACACGTTCCGTTCTCTAATCATCAAGTTTTACCAAGCGAGAGGTCCTGGAAATTTAAGAATCTTTTCAAAACCGCGTCTCGTTTCCTTTACAATGCCTATATATAGGGTTACCACTTCATGCATTTCCAGTCAACAAAGCATACTGGTTTCTCATATTGCGAGTGACACGCTTGAGCCGTGAGAGTATAATCTGGAAATGGCAAGTCAAAGAGTGTTAGGGACTGCTTTCCTGGTCTTGCTTATTATAGACCTCACCTTTGCTGCTAGGACACCAAAGGCAGCTAGTGGACGTGGAAGGAAGGGAGCTGGTGGTGGTGGTTCTGCATCAGGATTTGGGTCAGGTTATGGTTCCGGATCCGGTGGTGGTGGTCGTGGCAGAGATGGAGGGGGAGGTGGTGGCAATGGGTCAGGTTCCGGCTATGGTTCTGGTAGTGGCTCAGGCTATGGTTCTAGTAATAGTGGTGGGATAGATGGTAGTGGTGGTGGTGATGGAGGAGGCAGAGGAGGTGGTGGTAATGGAGGTCAAGGCATTGGATCAGGAAGTGGGTCAGGCTATGGAAGTGGAAGTGGCAAGGGTGGGAATGGAGGTGATGGAGGCGGAGGTGATGGAGGCGGCGACGGTGGTTAAGGTCAAGGCATTGGATCGGGAAGTGGATCAGGCTATGGAAGTGGAAGTGGCAAGGGTGGGAATGGCAGTGGCGGAGGGGGTGGGGGTGGATATGGCTCTGGCCCAACTTATGGTAACAGCTGGGCTTATGGGGAGGCCTATGGCTCTGGATATGGTGGAGGCAAAGGAAGTGGTGGTAATGGAGGTCAAGGCATTGGATCAGGAAGAGAGTCAGGCTATGGAAGTGGAAGTGGCGGTAGCAAGGGTGGGAATGGAGCAGGTGGAGGAGGAGGTGGTGGTGGAGGCGGAGGTGGAGGCACTGGATCAGGAAGCGGGTCAGACTATGGAAGTGGAAGTGGCAATGGCAAGGGTGGTAATGGAGGTGGTGGTGGTGGAGGAGGAGGAGGTGGTGGAGGTCGAGGCACTGTATCAGGAAGTGGGTCAGGCTATGGAAGTGGAAGTGGAAATGGCAAGGGTGGGAATGGAGGAGGTGGTGGAGGAGGAGGAGGTGGAGGTCAAGGCACTGGATCAGGAAGCGGGTCAGGCTATGGAAGTGGAAGTGGTAATGGCACGGGTGGGAATGGAGGTGGTGGTGGAGGTCAAGGCACTGGATCAGGAAGCGGGTCAGGCTATGGAAGTGGAAGTGGCAATGGCAAGGGTGGGAATAGAGGTGGTGGAGGTCGAGGCACTGGATCAGGAAGCGGGTCAGGCTATGGAAGTGGAAGTGGCAATAGCAAGGGTGGGAATAGAGGTGGTGGTGGAGGTCGAGGCACTGGATCAGGAAGTGGGTCAGGCTATGGAAGTGGAAGTGGCAATGGCAAGGGCGGGAATGGAGGTGGTGGAGGAGGAGGTGGTGGTGGAGGAGGCACTGGATCAGGAAGTGGGTCAGGTTATGGAAGTGGAAGTGGTGGCGGCGGCGGCAAAGGTGGGAATGGAGGTGGTGGAGGAGGTGGGGGTGGGGGAGAAGGGTCTGGCTCAGGTCATGGTAGCGGGTCAGGTTATGGCTCTGGATATTGAGGAGAGAAAGGTGAAGGCTTGTCGTGAACACAAAGGTTACCTTTTCTTTTATATAACACCATTCATGGTCATTTGTATTCTGAAATAAAATTGCAGGAGCTCACAAATGCATGTATTTAGCATGTTGGCGAGTGATTGCAACTGTGCACGTGTGTATCCATATTGATCACTAATAATAAACTCACTTTTTCAAATGATATAAATAAAACAACATATTTTACTCTAAAAATATATTTTATAGATAATATCTCCGCAAACCCTAGACAAAAGTGAATGTATTGTTTTCATAAGAACAGGATTGATCACAAAAAAAGGACTTCAAATAAAATTAAAAGAAATAAGCTTGAACTTTTTGAAAATTAAAGATTTCCTCCCAAAACTCAAGACTGGCATTGTTGACTTTGCATGCAGTAAAAAAACCATGCACAATGAAATAGTCAACCTCAATACATGACTGCCACAGAATTCCCATGTAAAAGTCTGACCTGGTTAATGGAGTCCAGTCATCTTCTGAATTGAAAACTACTTACCTCTCATCCGAAATGTCACCAGAGTTTTTGATCCCTTGCCGAAGGTGGCCAAAAGGCCATCAGAAGCTGCAAGGTGACTTTTACAACCAACGGACCACCAGCAGTCCGCTCAACAAATATTCTGAAAAGCTAATTAGATAAGTCCATTTTATATTTCATCAAATGGTCATTCTTAGAATCAGAAATGTCTAACAAATGATACAGAATCAGAAAAGCCTAACAAGTGATATAGAATAGCAACCACATTCTGTTCAGCATTCGATGCTTACATTCTTCAGACAAGCTATAATTTCCAGCACTCCTGAATTTTTTGCCATAAATATTAGATTTCAGTGCTCAAGCCCATTTATAAGAAAGAGATTACAAAATTTGAAATGTCAAGATGCGGGTGAAATTGAGGGTTAACTGGACAAGATTCAGATGGAAATAGTTCAGCAAATTTCCATTTTAACTATGGCAAAGTATCCTTTGAAAGGATAGCTCGGACGTAAAACATGTATTAATTTAAAAGTCAATAACTGTATCAAGAAGATAAACATGGCTACATCTAATAATATGACATGCCAACATAGCCTAATCCAGCAACTGTTTCCAGAAACAGAAGTTGTACCGTGTGAAGAATTTTCTATAGAAACCTCTCTCTAATGAAAATTTTCCTTCCTTCTCTCTCTTTCCATCACAGTTTTTGTTTACCAACTTCGAGAAACACCAAATAAATTAGGCAATTGCAAGGTCCACGGAGAAATTTGCAGCAAAAATAGTTCAGGATGGTCAAAGCCTAATCTGTCTCCCTCTCAGAAGTATAGGATACCTTCTGCATTATCATGTCCTCAGCTGCATGGATGGCCCTCTGTGATCCTGTGATTGTAATTTTCCTGCCAAAGAGTACAGAATTAAAACCACCAGCACTTCAAAACACATTTTTAGTGCTAAACTGATTGACTCAAAATCCATTCCCATACCTATCATTTGTTCCAGACATGAAATCACCTCTGTCTGATATTTTTATCCTGGCTCCACTATTCTGCCAAAACAGAGTGCTGTACATTAATAATGATGATGATGATGATGATACAGAATAATATGGATCATCTGTTGTATTAAAACCTCGCTAATTTCCATTATATTTCTTCCGCCACGACCAACAACCAATCCAATATGTTCATCAGCAACACCAATTGTCACAGAGTTAGTACGATCCTCCTGGATAACATCAGAAGGCCTTCTATCAATCACAATCAACATACTCTTTAATTATACTTAATAGCATACAAATGTTTTCAGACAGCACCAAAACTTCAGGAGATATTGATGATAGAATTCACATTGAGATGGGGTGAATTAGCTGGAACCATCTATGCTGGATATGAGAATACCCATTTTAGGATTGGTATCAAACTACCAAATGTAACCCTTAAGCAACCTAAGAGAAAATTATATAAAGGACACAAGCTTTGGTATGGTTAGCCACACGGACAAACAATCCATTTGATTATGCCTTCATGGGGAAATCTTTAAAGTATTAACTAAAAAGGCCAAAAATAAATATGACATGATGCTTGAATTTGAGTATTGAAAAGTATTTCTAATCACTAAAACATTTTAAAAACTTTCAGCAACACAGTTCAAATGTTGTGGAAAAACCTAAATACGGGGAAAGGAAAAGGAAAGGCCAACTTGAACTGAAAAGGCTGAATTCATCCCATGGACACACAGGAACATCAACTAGGAATGAATAAGCATTATTGAGAAAATCTGATATAGCATTCCAAAATGAAGTACTACTATCAAGTTTTGCTATGCAAACTGCATTAACACCAGGATACTCGGTTAAAGCGTAGAGAATTATAGAATAGAATGAACCTTGTTATGCTGAAACTTTACTCCAGCCCCATTCGGCCCATGGTTCATTGAGTTGTACGCTGCTGTAGCAACATGAGGAAGCACATATGCATATGGAATACCATCAAAACCAGAGAAGAAAACACCTAATCAAGTTAAAAGAATCTTAAATGGAATTGAATTTTAAAAGAAAAGGTTTGATAGAACAGATTTTCAGAAACCTCAAGGAAACCACACCACCTTTGCTAAAATATTCAGGAGTTTTATAAAGATTGAATAAATTGCTACCAATTAAATGAGTCAGATTGATAGAAAAAACAAAGTCAATATTTCCTTCGTGTAGAATGCAGTCAGAAACACATGATTCTGATTAAAGAAACTCTAATACCAGTCATCAGTGGTACCTTTAGAGTCTGGTAGGTCATTTAAGACTAAGAAGTAAATCTCACCAATTTACTAAAAGATGCTTATAAAGAAACAGTCCTTTGCACTAAAGAAAGACCACAACTTAATCAGCAATGCACAGTTGTTTGAATACAATTGTGCTTTACAGCCATAACAATAGAGCTCAATGGACATTCATATTTTTTCTAGTAAAATAAGCATCTGAACCAAATACCAAACTCAAATTCTAAATCACCACTCCCTCAACGCTGATGATCTTTTACATGGGCACCCTGACAAAGTTTAGAACATTCCCAAATCTTTCCACGAGGTAAACCAAGGGAGATGAGAACTACGCATCATAATAATGCCCTTAATCATGCAGATAACTAAGATTATGAATTCATAAAGAGCCAAAACAAGATAAGAAAAAAACTACAACATGAATAGGTAAACGTGGAAACTAGAAGCCTTTTCTTCCAATAGAAAGAGAGTGTGAAGCTAATGGTAAGAGTCACACCTGCATATGAAAGTGGAGCATGCATATTCTGCAAGTAATGAGTGTCATCAGTTAGCTTAGACAAAATCAAATCAATTGCATGCATTTGCTCTTCTAGAGTTCCCGTTATAGTAACCAGCCGATCAGTCAATCCAAAAAAATCTGTATCCAGTGGAGAAATCTTGATGCCAGCATGGGACTCTTCAATGAATGACCTGCAGTGAAGGCAGATATCAGCGTTTTACACTATTTGAAAGAATTTGCTTAACTTCTAGACAGTCTTGCAAGAAACAAAATAAGAAATTAAAGCTCCCCTTTAGTAGACTCACAGGAAAAATGGAGCAGCAGCATAATACACGAAACCCAATCATAGACTAACAGAGCATCACAACCAGCAAAGACAGGATGCAATAAGAAATAAAGGACCTAATTTCACGCATTTACAATTGATATCTATTCACTTTATGCATTTAGCTGAACTGGATGGTTGAGGTTCCTAATAAGGTACTATAAATCAAAATACATATATAAACCAACAGGAGTAGCTCAGATGGTGTGGCATGTGAAGCAGCAACCATACGCTCTCAGGTCTAAGACCAAATCTTTGCAATACAGAATTCTTATTGGGACGATGCATCCAAAGTTTGCCACAGCCCTCAAAAGAAAGGGGATCATGGATTCCTAATTACCATGAAACAAACATCTACACGTAAAAATTGTGCTTGAGCAGAGCATGATTCTGGGGATAGAACTCTAAACAACAAGTAGGGCTACCATAAAATCTCATGGAATTAAGTACAGAGTAAATACACTTCCTCACAGACCAGCATGCATTCATGCCAGCAGCTATTGACTAAATAAATCCAAGTGAAATTTCCAGATATAAAATTAATTTTTGACTTTCCAGGCAATAGCAATTAAAAATATATTATAAGAAGAATTTTAACCATACTTTATGATGGACCCTCCTTTCCCAATAATGCTACCACAAGCATTATTTGGAACAACTAATCTCACTCTCATTCTTGGTTCAGCATCATCTCCATCTTCAGTAGGAATCTGACCACCAAAACAAATTAATATCAGCAAACACTCAGCATATTAAACAAACCAACCCTGTGACACAATAACTACCTCACTGAGCAATTTAGCAATTATAAGTTCCAAAGCCTTCAATGCATCGTCAATTCCTCCAGATATCAGAATTATCCTATCAGATGTTCCCGGAAAAAACTCATAATTTTTCGACAACTGAATTCTTGCTCCAGATTGTGACTGAAAATCAGTAATTGTAGCACCACCCTTTCCAATCACAGAACCAGCTGCAGCATTTGACACGAGTAACTTAATATACGTCGGTTTCTCCACCGCATCTGGGAAAAACAATAAAGCAATTAGAAAACAAAAATATTAGCACGGAAAAAACCTGCAGAACTATCAATTTCAAAGCCACAAAGAGACTTCAAATTAAATTTTCTTTCATTCTCCGCAATTTTCTCACCGACCAAACTGAACCTAAAACTAGCGATTTCTCTTCCTTTCATAAATCTAGGGTTAAGGCTTCAAATTCAAGTCAAAACTACCAAGATTTAGCAGAAATACAACAAAATCCTCATTGCAGTCAATCATAAAGCAGAACAGAAAAAATGTAACCTAAAAATACAGAAATAAAACCGTTGCCGCAACTCATTGCGTTGAAAAAAAAATATAAAACGAGAAACAAAGCAGGAAAACGCTAGATCAGATCAGAGAAACCTGAAAGCGGCGATGCAGGGGGTGGAGGAGATTTCTTCCGCGGTTGCTCCGGTGATGAGACGTAAGACGACTCCGTCGATTCCATTTCTCTTTATCTTCTAAAAACACAAACTATCGATTACTACACAATAAAATCAATAAACTTTTGTGGAGGCTTTTGAGGGTGCCTATGCCTGCCTGCCTGCCTGGTGGTTCTTGTAAAATGAGAAATGCTGATTTACGACTTGCTGTTTCTCTCTCTCATTTATCCATGGTGGCTTTGTATATTTGTATTGGTTTTAAGCCTTGAAAACCGCACTTGTGTTTTAAATTTTTTGTTAGTTAGTTTCTTTTTTGCCACCTTCATTTTTAGCTTTAGCTAGTTAGCTGGTTAGAAAGTAAGTGAAAACAGTGTTATTCCGTTGCATTTGCCCCCTTCTCTGCCTCTGCCATGGTTTTTACTTTTTACTTTTCTAGGGATTTTTTACGACTGTGAAATGCTGATTTTTACGTAAATTTCTGCTTGTTTTTGTAAGATGTAAGCATCCTTATCAAACCTCGTCTAGCCGACGGATCAACTTGTAATTCAACTATTTAAAACAACATTGTTTAGGTCAGGTTTTATTTAAAAAAAAATAGATATTGATTTTATAAAATTTGAATGGACTAGCTGGTTTATTTCGAATTAATTGATTTAATACTTGTTTGGAAATGGAGCTGGTTGGATGTGAATAGAAAATCTTTAACAAAATTAAGCTTTTTGAAATATTTAATAAATGTTTAATTAATATTATATTTATATATATATATATATAATAAGTGGAGATTTGAAAAAAAATTCATTTTATATTTAAAGTTTTTTTTATCAAATGTCTGTTAATTGACTGTTCTTTTTATTTTTGATAATTTTGTGGAGTGGATTCAAAGTAGGAGATTTGCATGAGGGTATGATCATGGAGATTAAAGGCTTGTGGGATTTTCTGTTTATTTATAAAAAAAAATTGTTTTTTTAATAAAAAATTTTATTCAATTTAGTTTGTTGATATTAAATTTCTTTCTATTTAGTTATCAAATTTTTATGACACGGATCCTAGGTTTGATGATTTAACCTGTCTTGACAAGTTAGCCTAGTTGATTATGAATTGATCCGTCAATTTTTTTTTCTATTTAATTATCAAACTTGCACGGCACAAATCTAAGGTTTGACGGGTTAACCCAATTAATTCAGATTTTTTTTAATTAATCTATTTAATTATCATATTTTTATGACACGACCTTACAGTCAAACCCACATCCAAGGTTATTGGGTCTGGTATTGCAACGAGACCCACATCTAAAGCTATTGGATCTGGTATTGCAATCAGACCCACTTAAACACGAGTCTTACAAGTTTATTGTTATTATTAATATTATAAATATTACTCATATATCAAGCATTGCAACTAAATCCAAGATTTTTTAGTATAATTTTATAAAAAAACCTAATATTTTTAAATTTTAACTTTTTATATATTTTTTATATAAAAAAAATTAACTCACAGCATCACATAGATCATATAACTAGTAGAGATTAAAGGCTCGTGGGATTTTCCAACTTTGTAAGAAAATTACATTTCTGCTTATTTATGTGATCTTAAAAAGCACACTTGAGACAGATTCCTCCGGTAATCAATTAATTAATTAATTACCCATCTTGTATTTCCAACTCCTTTCCCGTCACTTGCTTGAAAATAAATAATCACCTTGATAAACATGAACGTGAACCTGTCCATGATTCGAGGTGCATGCATGCAATGCGATGGGCATGGCGCAGTATTCAGATCCAATTGATATGCAAGTGGAGACTACGTGAAACAATAGAAAATTGTGGATGTGTGCTGTGGTTCATCAGAATTTAGATGCGATCTCTATTGTTCGGTATTGCATGTGAGTGAGTTTTAATCTTCTTTTTTATTTATTTTTTTAAAAATATTAAATTATTATTTTAGTATTTTTACATCGTTTGTTAAAATAATAATAATAATAATAATAATTTTCAAAATAAAATTTTGAAATCATCAACAGACACTATACTTCTAATTAATCCTGGAGAATTCGAGGCTTCTTTTGATAACCAGTCATGTTGTCTTGCTTATCGATTCAAAGAAGAGCGTCGAAGATTGTAGCCCTTGCCAATCCTTCCCTTCTCAAACTATTCGAGAAGGATTGAAGAATTTCAATACCACGCTCAAAAAATTCTTCGGAAAAATACATCATCCTTCGGTGCCTTTCCAGGGCCAGTCCCGGTAGATATTTGTCGGGAAAAACTCAAGAACTTTCAATGCTTTTCTGGAGCTAGCTCCCTTGGACGTTTGCTGGCAAAAAAAATAAAAATTCCAGGACCAATTGATGCTTTTCCAAGGCTAGCTCCTTTAGACGCGTGTTAGACAAATTTCGAGATCTCTCGATGCCTTCCCAAAGGCTAGCTCCACCAAACATCCACCGGGAAAATCTCAAAAGATCCTTTCGATGCTTTTCTGAGTTAAAATCTCTAAAATGGGCTTTTTAAATTAAATTTACCAATATTATTGGTGATCAGTGTGTATCAATCCGTTGTTCCTGGCAATAAAAATAACATGTACAAAGGTTTGAGCCTAGGTAGATTTATGTCTCAACCTATTGGTTACCTCTCATGTCTAAATTTGAAATTAACACAAATAACAAGAGATGTGAGCCTAAAATTAACACAAATAGCACAATTTTAATTTTTAAAATAAAATAACATGTTTTAATAAAAATAATTAACCTGAGTAATCAAATACCCATAAATTAACCTGACAAGGGCCTTAAAATTCAAAGAAAATAACACTTTTCCTCTCCCGGGCTCAGTATTTTCACAAGCCCAATTCTAATCGACCTCCCGCCTCCCTCCAACTAACCCGCGAAACCCAACATAAGGCCCCACGACAAATTTTCAACTTTCAAAACCAATCCGGTTCCTAAGACGCAAAAACCAAATCTCTAGCCGTCTATTTAAATCTCCCCACATCCAACCTTCCACATCATCAATCCGCGTCTCCCCAAAACTGACCAATCACCACTCACCTCCTCTCCCTATTTATAGACACATCACAAATCCAGCACTCGCCAGAACTCTGTAAATTCCGTCTGTTCACCAGCTCTCAGTAGAAGAAACCTTTTCGCTTTCGTTTTCAAGAACCCCAAATGGCTCCCAAAGCAGAGAAGAAGCCAGCTGAGAAAAAACCGGCAGCAGCGGAGAAAGCTCCGGCGGAGAAGAAGCCAAGGGCAGAGAAGAAGTTGCCAAAAGAAGGCGCCGGTGACAAGAAGAAGAAGCGGAGCAAGAAGAGCATCGAGACGTACAAGATCTACATCTTCAAGGTGCTGAAGCAGGTCCACCCGGACATCGGGATCTCGAGCAAGGCCATGGGGATCATGAACAGCTTCATCAACGACATCTTCGAGAAGCTCGCCCAGGAGTCATCAAAGCTTGCAAGGTATAATAAGAAGCCCACCATCACTTCAAGGGAGATCCAGACTGCTGTGAGATTGGTGTTGCCTGGGGAGCTTGCCAAACATGCTGTTTCAGAAGGGACTAAGGCTGTTACCAAATTTACTAGTTCTTAGACGGATAGGTGTTTTGTGGGTACTGATTGTTGAATTATGTTCGTTTTGATGTAAAGGTTTAGGTTATCATTCTAGGTGGAATTTGATGTAATGCTGTCTGTGATAATTGGAATTAGTATTCGGTTCACAATATTATCTGATCAATTTTTACTTATTTTTATCTGCTTTTTGATAGATTTTGTTATTGTGGTTTGATCGCGTCCGAGGATTTTGAAAATGGTTTTAGATTCTTGAATCAGAGGGGCTGGGTGATTTGTGGTTTCTCATTAAGGATGACGAATTTGATCGATCTTCGATCAAATCCGAATGAAAAAAGGTTTTTTCACGTAGAAAATGATTGATGTTATTATTTGGAAAAGACTCATGCACGTTGCACATTCAAAAGAGAGGTTTTTAGCTATGGAAGGAGAAGAGTTACTATAAACCAAGGATCTAATTGCATATCAAATTTGCAATGTAGGTATGTAATTAAATAATTTACAAAATACTTGTATATATATATATATTACTGAAAAAAAAACTGTATGAAAGTTTTTAAAATTTATTTTTAATATAAACATATTACAAATAATAAAAAATATTTATAAAAGTAACTTGTTAAAAAAATAATTTTTAAAAATAACAAATATGTTTAAAAACTATTACTACATATTTTCAAACATGTTATATTTTTAAACATCTCCAAGCAAATCAGAATTTTATTTCATTGCGCAAGAGTAAATTATTACTAAGTCCCTTTATTTTTTATTAACTAATATGTTAGTAATTTTAATTATTAAAAAATCTATCTTAGCATGAAACCACTGAGAAAAGGCTAAGACCTCAGTATGTATGGGATTTTCTTAATCATCACAGACTCATTTGATTTTCTTAACTCTCATTGCCCTTTTCCCGTCATGCAGGCCCTAGTGCAGATAGTTGGGCTGGGCCTGGGCTCCTCTTCAAGTTAGATTTCTGCCAACGTACGGATTGATCCTTCAAAAGGCCGAAGTCATCTATCACCGCCAACTCGAGCCTCCGTTAATCAAACCATCCATGTCATCAATCCGCGTCTCCCCAAAACCAGCCAATCATGCTCATCTTATCTCTCTATATAAACAAACAAACCCGCTAGACGTAAACTACTACACCAAACTCTAGACGTAAATTTCTCGGATTCGCCCTCAAATCACAAAAGGAATCTCAAAATGGCTCCCAAGGCAGAAAAGAAGCCAGCCGAGAAAAAGCCAGCCGCAGCCGAGAAAGCGCCGGCGGAGAAGAAGCCAAGGGCAGAGAAGAAATTGCCTAAAGAAGGAGCGATTGACAAGAAGAAGAAGAGGTCTAAGAAGAGCGTGGAGACCTACAAGATTTACATCTTCAAGGTTTTGAAACAAGTCCATCCTGATATTGGGATCTCAAGCAAAGCAATGGGTATCATGAATAGTTTCATCAATGATATCTTTGAAAAGCTTGCTCAAGAGGCTTCGAGGCTCGCTCGGTATAACAAGAAGCCTACCATTACGTCCCGGGAGATCCAAACTGCTGTTAGACTGGTTTTGCCTGGAGAGCTTGCGAAACATGCCGTTTCTGAAGGGACTAAGGCTGTTACCAAGTTTACCAGCTCTTAGGTGGCCAGGGTTTGTTGGGTTCTGGATGGTGGATATTTTGCAAGGTTCGATCTATCAATTAGGGTTTCTGTTCATGTATAGTTTCAGGTTTCGATTTTAGTCGAATTGATGTAGCTATTTGGTTTTTTTCAATGATACATGGATCTTGTTCGTAAATTATCCTTGATTATTGGGTTTATTTGTTTTTTCTCACTCATTTTACTTTCAGTTTGGGTTTTTGATTCGCTTTGTTGATTTGGGTTCCTTTTCTTGTGGTTTCGTGCATTTTTTGTATCTGAAATTGTTCTAGATTGTTTCATCGGTTGCAATTCGACTGGAACTTAATTGAGTTTATTGCTCTTTTGTGTGTTATTTTTGTGAAATTAGAGCCTGTCAAGCTGTGTTGTATCTCTCTTGAATGCTTTCAGTTGGGTATGGAGAATTATTGAAATGCTTGATTCAGATAACGAACCTTGTGTATTTTTGTAAGTTTGCCTTGTGTTATACGATGGTAGGCTCACTTCGTAGTAGTATATGGCACAACGTCTGAGAATTGGCTTGTTATGGTCGGGATTAGAGTCCTTCGATGTAATATAGCGACTTCATTTAGCTATTAAAAATGGTAAGATGTATGATCATCTCAGAGTATGGATGGGTGTGTTTGTTTTTGAGGTGTGGAGAGTTTGAGTGTTTTAGGTTCAATCTCCTTAAAAGTACAAACCATACCTCACTACTTAGCTCAGAATGGTGGAATTCCTTCTAGTTCTAAGGTGTCTGATAACCATCATGGCAGTTACTGGATCTGGCCTCGAGCAAGGTCTGGCCTTTTGTTGGAGATTCAAGGAGCTGTTTTTGGTTTGATCTTTCCGATAACTTGCTGAAGACATTATTGTGTGGAAAATAAATCTTAATAGTGAGTATTCTGCTTGAAGTGCTTGGGTTTCATCAGAGTGAAAAGGCTGTAGGTTGAAAGTCACAAACTGATTTGGAGCATTCTTCTTATTCCCATTCACAGCTTTACCTCTTATTTGGCACTTGGCAGTCCTCAATATCAAAGTTACAAAAACCAATAGAGGGAATGTTGATCCTATGTATGTTCTTTGTGGTAATGCAGACTAGCATTGTGATCATATGTTCTTTGATGGCTTTCCATTCTGCAAAGAAGTTATGATAACAAGAGTTTTTCCTTCTTTGCTGCTAAGATATCCTTGAACGCTGCTTCCTTTCTGTTCTATGGAAGGAAATAAACAGGAGAGCTCATGGCCTTGCTGGGTCTTCACCTTATGCTGCAATCAAACATTTATGAAGTTGTTCCTTGAGGTTGCCGAATACTAGCATGTTGCTGCAGTCTCTGATTAAGTTTTCTGCTATATGTCATGGCTGGAGTTTCATACGGGCTATTACTAATTCAAGCTTTGCAGTAGATTTTCCAACCCCCGATCACTTTGATCTTCCAAAGATTTCCAATCTTGGCAGCAGTATGAATGAACGCTATAGATACATGAAAACCCGAAGAGCTGCTTCTCATTCGGTTAAGTACTGGTATTGGTTCTGTCATTGCATCCTTGAAATATTATTCTTTTCAGTTTTCAGTTACTTCCTATTTCAACTTCTTTACTGCATGGAGTTTGCTCTGATCACTTCAATAATTGGCCGTCGCACAATCGACAATTTCCTCCGCCGCGGACCAACTCGCTTGAACATTTTGAACAAGTGCAAAAAATACTCAATTTGAGCACACAATTGATTACTCTTCCCTTGTTAAAGCAGCAGGGTGGGCCTGTCTGACCGAGCGGTGCAACTCGAGCTGCATATTCCTGCAAGCTTCCAAAATCCTCTTGGAGCCTTGCTGGCTCTCTTCTCAAATCATTAATCATTCCATGAATTCCCCTTTATTCTACGTATCAGCAGTATAAGACCTGTCCCAAGTCCTGGTTAGCCTGGCTGATCTATTTTTTTTTTAAGCAAAACAATGTTTTTTTTTTTTTTTAATATTTAAAATAAAACAATGATGTTTTGGTTAAAAAAATCATTTAAAATAAAATCTTGCCTTGAAAACCTGTTTGTTTCTGCAGTTTAATCATGTGTTTTAAGAAAATAATTTTTTTTGTTATAAATTAATTTTTTAATGGTTTTAGATTTTTTTATATATTATGTTAAAAATAAATTTTTTTAAATAAAAAAATATTATTTTAATATATTTAAAAGTAAAAATCACAAAAAAAAAAGAAATTATTATAATGCTAGACACTATTAAAGTCCACATGTCATCGGCAAGTGATCACATTACATTCTAATGGATGGATGTTCATTATATTGATCATGTAGAAGGTCAATTTTTTTTTTTTTTTAAATAGCTGGTGCAAGGTTCAGCATGATATATTTCATTTAACTAAAATTGTTCCTCCCGCTCTGTTACCTGAGCTAAATCGCTTCAACAATATTGACAGTTGGGCTATTTTCGATGATTAGAACCTTCAATGTGCTTGTTGTCGAAGCATGGGCTGGGCCCGCGAACCCCGACAGTACTTGGACTTCAGCGAAGGTGGTAATTGCTCAGGCTTCCTATCGGTCTCCACAAGTTAAAAGGAAAAACCCACATCTCACCGTTCATTCAAACCCCTGCAAATCCAACCATCCACGTCATCAATCCGCGTTTCACAAAATCAACCAATAATCACTTACCTCCTATCCCTATATAAACAAACCAAACAATTCTTTCCCATCACCGAAGCTCTTAAAGAAAGCCCCCGTTTCCCTCTCTTAAAGAAAACCCGTCTCAAAGTCTCTTCTCAAGAATTCCAGATGGCTCCTAAGGCAGAGAAGAAACCGGCCGAGAAGAAGCCTGCAGCGGCCGAGAAAGCCCCAGCAGAGAAGAAGCCAAGAGCAGAGAAGAAGTTGCCCAAAGAAGGAGGAGCGATTGACAAGAAGAAGAAGAGGACCAAAAAGAGCGTCGAGACCTACAAGATTTACATCTTCAAGGTCTTGAAACAAGTCCACCCTGATATTGGGATTTCTAGTAAGGCTATGGGTATCATGAACAGTTTCATCAACGATATCTTTGAGAAACTTGCTCAAGAGGCTTCAAGGCTTGCCAGGTACAACAAGAAACCCACAATTACTTCTCGGGAGATCCAAACTGCTGTCCGATTGGTTTTGCCTGGAGAACTTGCGAAACATGCTGTTTCTGAAGGGACCAAGGCTGTTACCAAGTTTACAAGCTCTTAGGCAGCTAGGACTCGTTGAATCCTTTGTGGGTTCTGTTGAATTGTCCGTCTATGTAAAGGTTCTTTAGATCCTCGGTTGAGAGAATTTGATTTAGGTTTTTTTTAATTTAATTTTATTTGCTGAAATTCTCCTTGAATAAATTGTTTAATTATTTTGATTAATTATGTGGGTTTTTTTTTTATCCAATTCGATTAGATTAATCAAAGAGGCTAGCAGAAGAGACAATCCGGTGTCGTTATGCACTGGTTGTAACGGAGCATATTTAACACACTATGCGCTTCATAATACAGCATGACGTAACTTTTCTAACATTCTTACTCATGTATCATATCAAAGTTAAAAAAATGGCCCACAATCATCGCCATCATCACCTGTTGGCAATTTACCGGAGTAGCTTAGGAAAATGAAACCGCGGGGGTCTAAATATCGCCTCGCTAAGTGCAGAACCAACCGTGCTCTTATCCATAACACCAGTACTCCTATTTTATCATCTTCAACAACATACTAGCTCGCAATCCTTGAATTTTCCATTAATTAATGGCGCTAAATTCCTCGTCTCTCGGTTCAACAATAAGCCTAAGTTCAATCTCTTTCAGATCCAAAAACCCTAGAAATTCCCTCACTTGCAAGCACCTCTTTCTAAATTTCTCCTCACCAGTAACTGAATCACTTCGTGTTTCGGCTGATTCCACTCCCAAAGCGAAATTCGTTGCCAGACGTAAAGAGTCCGTTTCGGTCCGGCAACTCGGACGCCCTCTAAGTAATGTCAGGGTGGATTAATTTCTTAAGCAAAATATTCCAAAATGTTTAATTTTGAAGATTAAGAACTGATTTATTTTATTTTTTTGTAATTAATTTGATGTTGAGGTGGCAGTGGAGTATATGAGTTTGCCAGCGAGTCAGTACTCTGTGTTGGATGCGGAGAGGATAGAGAGGGTAGACGACAACACGTTTAGGTGTTATGTGTATAGTTTCAAGTTTTTTGCTTTTGAAATTTGTCCTGTTTTGCTTGTTAGAGTTGAAGAGCAGCCTGATGGTTGTTGCATTAAGCTTTTGTCCTGTAAGGTGATACACTGATGCTTGTGATCATTACATTATTGTGTTTGGGGATGATCTTTGAAGTTTTGTGGTCACGATATGTATTGATATTTGTTTCTCTGTTTGATTTGTTGAATGCTGTACTTGGCAGCTTGAAGGTTCGCCGATTGTGGTTGCACAGAATGAGAAGTTTGACGGTAAGGCTTTCTATTTAGGTTTTCGGCTAGCATAACATGGATTATTTTGAATTTCTTTCTGTAGTGATGGGTTTGAAATGTGATAGTATAATTGTCACTGGCCAATGCTTCACTCTCGATTTTACAGTACAGACGTTTGTGACCTCGCCTATATGCTTGTGGTGATGATTCTTCTGGCATTACAGCCTTTACCATGACTGCTCTGCCCATTGCTCAAGTTATTTCGTGTTGGAAGAATAATTATTTTTGTGACGTCTGAGCTGTTTGAACCTTGTATAAGTCTCTAGTTTAGTTATTATCCAGTGTTACAACTTTAAGAATGAGAAGTCGTCATGTTTAATTGGAAGTTAGTTTGAATTACGATTGGATTGGTTGCTGTGGATCAATGGTATCTTTCAAAGGTTAATTTCAAAACCATTGCTTCACTAAAGGAGGACACGAAACACTTTCGTTCTTGTTTTTGTTTCTCTCTTGCAGTACAGAATGAAATGCGCAGCAACTAAATTTTACCATGTATAGTGCTGTCATGGTGGCAAATAGCAGACTAGGTTTTTATATATAAAATGGCTGTAATTGAGGCGTCACAAGAAAGAGTGGAAATGCTGTTTACCATCTCCTAGAAATTGGTTTCTGTTATTTATTTTTTGGAAACATTTTGTCCATGGCTATATTTTCAAATAATTTGTACTATGTCAATTCCATATTAATATGCAAAGAATTGTTTTCATATAGTGAACCCCTTTGAAAAAACATGAACTCTTGTTATTTTGGGCAATATGATACTTGCATCTTTGAGTTAGACATCACTCTGCTACTTGCATGTGTGATTGGCTCCTGGACAGTTAATGCCGGTAAGGTATCAACGTAACAGCAACGCCAGGTCTTTGACATCAACCTCTGCTGCTTACCTGATGAAGTTAGGGGCACTTTAATAATTCATCTGTCATGGAGAAAATAGCATCTCTCTGCAAACCTTGAATGTTGTACATGACAAAAATAATTGTCCGGGACCTTGGTTTTATTGTACGTAATCATTTTGGCTGAACTGTGTTCTGTATGATGCAAAGGGCGACCGTTTTCTTCTGAAAAAATAGCACGCATGAGTGTTAGAAGTTAAATTTCTAAATTTATTATTATACATGCTTTTTTCAGGAATGCTTTGACACTGATTTGGTGTGGAAATGCAGCTTACATGGTCAACCAAATTTCTTGTGATAGCAACCAAAGCAACTCAACAATACAACAGCTAACTTCAGATGCAGTCATTGAGGTACTTGGCAAAGTGTTCTTTGCATGTAGTGCTGTGTTCTATAATGATTTCATTATTGTAGATGGTCATATGTGCACGAAAATACTAATTTTAAACTCATTTGTGTTTCGTTCTAGGTTAGCATCGATATTCCTTTTGCATTTAGAGCGATTCCAGCTGAAGCAATAGAATCGACTGGTGCCCAAATCCTTCAGCAGATACTTGGGCAGATACTTCCCCGCTTTATGGCACAGGTTTGAGGAAATCTCAATTAAATTAGCAATAGAATTCCACTTGCCTCAGCACCATGGAAATTGATTTCATTTTATTCCACATGGCAATCAAAATGGACATCCATCAATAAAATTGGGGAATTCGATGAAGAAGAAGTCCCAGCAACGTATACTAACAGCACAGCACGGGAGCATTTTTCAGAATTCCACAAAATTCCCTGTTATGTGATAATAATCTTGTTCATCAAGTAGTAAATGAAGTACAATTTGATGATTCGAATTTTAAAACAATGTAAAAATGCTTCCATAACCTAGATTACTAATTTGATTCCTCTGTCTGTACATCTTGCCACCATCATATAGGATTTGATTCATCCCCACCACACCATCCGTAGACTTGTATTTGTTTGCCGGGAATGGTTACTTTTATTCGTGACATTAATGATTGAACAAACTGGCAGCTTGTGAAGGACTATCATGCATGGGCCTCTGGTGATGCATCAAGGCAGCCTCTTGGAACTGGTGAGATTTGAGATTCATGGAAGGCAGCGATTTGTAGCAGTGTATTTAAATCTGTAGCCGCATCCAATGCAGGTATTACATGTTTATATTGGATAACAGGCAATGATAATCCTGGCTGTTCTAGATAAACTTGTGCTTTTTTTCTTGTTTCAGAGCTAGTCTTAGTTCAGGACAAACCATACGATTGATCTCTCTTAAGCAGTGATTCTATTTATGTTCTTGTTGTTGATTGACGGACCGCCATTTCTTCTCGGAACAATTTCTGGTAGCTCGTTTCCTCCATCTTCTCTTCCTCAACTTGAGTAGACATGGTTTATTATATGGACCCAAATCATAGTCGAAGAAAACAGCTATCGTGCACTTGAGCTTGTAGCCCAGTGGTGGAAGAATCTTGTGTCCTTCAACTGCACCAGGGTTCAAGTCTTGCTTTGTATACGCCTGTCACCCTCACAATGTTTTACATGTTTATTAGGCTTGCAGGATATTTAGTGAGCCCGGAAATTAGTCGTGATGTGCATAAACTGTCCCGAACACTCCGAGTTATCAAAAAAAAGAAAAAAAAGAAAAAGAAAACGAACTATCACGAGAGCGCATGAACACAGATAGGCTCAGAAAATAAATAGCCGCAAACTTGAATATAATAATCATACATCTCGCCATAACCCATCATCACCATGGTCTTTCTCTTAGTTGGGCTATTCCCTGTTTCTGGGCTATTTTTTAAATCAGTTTTCTTCAACGTGTCCATGACCTTTTCTTTGCTAGGATCGGCCCACTTCTGTAGGCCCTTTTTTTTTAAAAAAAATAAAATAAATAAAATCGAGCATGCCTACGAGCATAAACAATAGGCGGGTGCCCTTCTCCGATCTGGATTCAGCCAGATCATCCCTTCCACATTAAATATCTCCAGATCAACCCCTATCTATATTTCCAGGTTTGGTCTGCACAACCCCCTCCTCCGTCCATCATTTATATTAATCAGTGTAAATGAGATTGTATTTTTCTCATAACAAAAATCGGGAAAAAAACATGTAAAGGATTTTATTGTTATTAAAAAAAGGAAACGGGGTGAAATAATAAATAACACAGAAATAGTTTTAGTTTTATTCATTAGTCTTGGCCGTCTTCTTTTTTTAATACCAACATCACAACCCTTGAAATAACTTCTTGTGAAATAGCAAGACCCTGTCGCAAATATATATTTGTCTATCATATCAATTCAGATCACATGATTGATTTTATCAACTCTAAATATAGCTACCGTAAAAATTTTCTTCCATTGATTTCATGATTACAAGCTGGATCACCACTAGGTGTCCAAGGTGAAGAGATAGATATACACAGCTCCTCCATGACTTTCACTTGTATCTTTGCAGAGGTTCCATGAATGTAAACATTCACAAACAATACGAACGATATACATATACATATACATATACATATACATATATCTCCTTAGAGACGATGCATAGACTAGAGTTTACCTATCGTTGAAAGGGGAAATCTTGATGACCAGGCCAGGGAAAACATCATCTGGGTCATGAATGTGTGGATTTTCTTCAACAATATAAGGATCCCGACATTTTTCACTAATAGTATGCAAAGTCTCACCTTCTCGGACCACATATATCTCATCGCATGGCTTGTCCTCAAAAACCCTCGGATGCCCGACAGCAGCCAATTCACTTTCACTCACTTCGCAGCAGCTCAAAACCAGCATTAGCGCCATCAACAAAGCACAATACCAAGAAATCTTTTCTGCCATCACAGTCGATGAAGAAACAGGACCCATTAATTACTTATCAACAAAACACAATTTCTTGGCTTGTATAAGGAGGTTAGAGGTGGATATGGTTTTAGGTTTCTTGAAGGGGTAATTGTATATGTATGGAAGCTGGCAATTTAAGGAAGGGTTACTGTCTATAGGTGGTTGGACGGGATTTGAGAGCGTTCCTTCGGTGTGGTAGGTACGTGTCAGCGGGAAATGAATTCAAAAGAAAATCGAAAGAGTTGGTTTAACTGTCTCAATTTTTAACGTTGACCTTGGTTCTATTACACCAAAAATTCGAAGCATCAGTGCTGTGGTTAGTGTGTAGTTGTCAGCGAGTTTATTTCGTGGTGGTTGGGAAGTGTTTTTATAAATATTTTATTTTATTTTTTATTTTACTTGATTTATTTTTAATATTTTTAGTTTATTTTGATATGATGGTATAAAAATAAATTTTAAAAACTAAAAATATTATTTTAATATATTTCTAAAAAAATATATGTTTTTCAATCATTTTAACAGTATATTAAACTAATATAATAATCATCAAGGAGGCAATCATTTCCATGATTTGATGATAGGAAAGCCTGACATTTGAGCTCATCGATATTCATTAATTAATTCCCATGCATTGCGGATGAAATAAAATTGCAGGATTTATAGAACGATCAAGATACTCTTATGCATTTTTATCATATTTGTGTTTTACAGTGGAGTTTGAAGTTATTTTCAGTTGGAAAAACATAAAGTTGATGTTATTTTAGATATTTTAATATTTTTTTATATTAAATTTATAAAAAAAACATCAATATAACATTAAAAATTAAAATAAATTATAAAATTTAAAATATCAACAGCCGTGTTCTTCATAAAGTATCCAAACTTGGTTACTTAAATTTTTTTATGTCTTAAAAGTATTTTTTAAAATATTAAATTTTATTTATTTGTTTCAAATTAATATTTTTTTTAGTATTTTTAGATTATTTTAATATATTAATATCAAAATTAATTTTAAAAAAATAATAAAAAATATTTTTAAAAACAATTATTATTATAATTACAAACATCCTCTCAAATATATTCATGGCAAACAACTTTTTCTAATAATATAGCATCTATTGATGATGTCATGTGGGATGTAACATATATATATATATATATGAGACCAGACGGGCATCGGGTTTCACGAAGCAAGCATATTTAAAAGGAGCAAGTACAAAGTTCTGAAGAGTAGACAGGCATTGAAATACTCAAAAGGACTGGCGCCATGACATTGCAGGTTCACCTCTTCCATTGCGGCCTTCAGGAACTTTAAGGCGTGAGGACAAAATATTCTTGTTTTCAACGCTACGTTGCATTAATCTAATCAGCACAGTTATGTGTGTTTGAAAACTGTCCATTTGCCCTAACAAGTCGCTCGGTTATGTGAGGGGCGGAACTAGGGGAGGCAAGCAGGGCGGGACTCAATAAAACCTGATGGATCAATTTGAAAAGAAAAGATGGAAGGTCATATCAGAGCTGACATGTCTTTGGGCATTCTTTGACTCCCAACGAAGCTAGTTAGTTATTATTAGAGATAATTATATAAATTATATTTCAAATTTTTATTTAATAATTTCAATTATTGAAAAGAGATAATTTTTGGATATGATATTAAAATTTAATTAATTAATTAATTATAAATTTGAATCTCACAATACTTATTTTATTTGATAATTATTTTAATGGATATATTAGATAAAAGTATATAAATCATATCTTAGGATCTCACTTAATAGTTTAAGCTCTAATATCATGTTAAAATCTTAACCCAATAGCTTAAACTATTATACAAGGTTTTAATATATTATTTATATAATTCTCTTTAACACACTTCCTATAATGAAAGCTCTAAATTTGAAACTTTTACAAACCAATATTATATTATATTTAATTTTTATTAAATAAAATAAAATTAATAAGATTTAAATTCATAACTATTTAATTAATAAAACTTCAAAGATTATCATACCAAATAATTTCTTAATTCAGTAACTTAAACCATTAAACAATATCTCAAGATAACAGCTACCATGAAAATCCGACAGAAGGTCTATCGTGATGAATTGAGTTTACATGGCTTACCCATGCCCACAACTCACGTCTTACCTATGCCCATTTATCTCATAGTCAAGGCCCAAGTGGCAGGCTTATATTTAGACATATTTTTCGAGAGAAGCCCATAGTTTGTAAGAGGGCCAGGGACCTTTCCTGCTACAGGGAAGGAGAAGGAAAACCTGAAGTCGACGGAAAGGGGCGATCTAATGCTACGAAAAAGCGGGGAGAAGAGAACAGCTATTAGCTAGTAAATTTGCAAAAGAATGATAGAACCAGTGAAGTTGCTCCATGATGTGGGCCATGGATATCTGGATCAAATCTATCTATGTTTCCATATTCATGAGAAAAAGCCAATAAAATGTAGAGCAAGACAAACAGAGCCCCCCAAATGACCCAAAAAGAGAACATGTAAGATCAGGATCATTGCCTCCCCGTATTTCCCCTTTTCAAAATTAACGCGTCGTGTATTGTTGGTGGTGCAAATTAAACACTTGTTTATGGCCACTTTGTTGCCCCCTGATCATGCGATCTGCAATCTCTGAAAAATATCAGAACAACCCGAGGTGACAAGAAGCCACCAAGAAAATGACATGGTCACTTGTAGACCAGTCAGTTCGGAGTGGCCCATGAGTGTTGTAATAAGAATTGAACACAGTTTGGGTGAGGTCTATCTGTGTTGCTCTTCGCTAATGAGGTGAGATAATCTTCAGAATTTGGGTGTGAAGGGTAAGTCTGTCAAAATCAGGCATTCAGCTTTGCACTGCCGAGGATGTTTTGGTCACTCTGAGAATTGTCGGTGAAAAGGAACGTATATTAAATACCCTTCATCTGAGTTCGTGAACCTCTCAAAATCAGGATAAAACTTGGATAAAGTAGTGGGCATTCCATTAAACGTTGAAACAGAGGTAACCATCTTTTAGTGCCTCGTTTAGGAGATTTGACCCTTTTAGCCAAAAAAAAAACTTATATTTATTATTGCTGTTGCTGTTGCTGTTGTTGTTATTCAAGAGAGGATATACAGATGAAAGAGATGGAACGATGCGGAAAAAAACCCTGAGGAGATGGTGTTCATCGATTTGAAAATGACTTGTAAATTGGAGAACATAGAAAGAAGGGGACTGGAGAGGCAGTAAAGGAAGGAAATGCTTTTGCATGCGGAAGTAATTGTATTGTGTTTAAAATATATTTTTAATTTTCTTTATTTTACTTTATAATTTTAAATTGTTTTGGTATACTAATATTAAAAATATATTTTTTTAATATATATATATATATAATTTTAATAAATTTACAAATAAAAAATACTTTAAAAAATAATTACTACCATAATTACAAACACTATTTATCAACTTTTTAGATTTTTATATCCTTCATGATTATCCATTTATTATTACATATCAATTTAATAGATTCGAATCAATAATAAGTTGGTTTTTATAGCCCATCTTAAGCTGCGCTGGCCCGGACAGGTTCCCCTGAAGTCCTAAACTTCTTTCCATTTTTTTCTTTTTTTCTTTTTCCGGCCACCGAATCCATTCAAATTAACTCACAATCACTGTCATATGTTTTTCACACGGGTCTTCCATCCCTTGAACTTCATGAGTATCATGATCTCACTCGTTAGAGATATTTCTTAATTAATTTATTGAATTATGAAATTATACTTGACATTATCCAATATATATATTAACAAATTGTATGATTGAAACCCAATCACAGTTGAATATAATTAAACGAGTGGGTGTGAAAAAATTACAGTTATTATTATATTCAAGTTCAATGGTAACATCGATATAGATGCAAGCATCGATCGTAACAGCTCCAATAAATTGAAAAAATTGCAGCTTGACAAGCCCATGCTAAATACATGATCATGACACCGCAATGTCCCCTCACTTCGAAGGAAAACCAAAAAGAACAAGCAAGAACATGATGTCCAAAGTATAAGCTTTATAGGTAAAAGAGTAGTGGCATATTCCTTCGAAGAACTAGACAGCAGCAACGCCTAAGCGATAAATGTTACATGGACCCAGCCATCCAGCATTTTCTTAACTTCATCTTCAACAACATAGGATTCTAATCTAATCTAATACAACTACAGCCTTTGAAAGCCCTAGAAATCCAGCAAAGACACTGAAACTGTGATATGATTTGATTCCCAATGATAAATATTCCGCCATTTATATCCGACTAAAGTCTCGTATATTGTCCATGATGGATAGACCAGCCCCATGTAGCTCCAAAGGGTGCAAAATGTGATGGACCGGTGATAGTTTTTTGGCTTCTTGGAGATGGAGTTTTGCTCAAACCCTAGAGAATGATTTGAGAGAAGTGGAGGAGACAACTTGCATGGAGATGGAAAATATTTGAGTGATGGATAACCTAACATAAGTATACAGCTCTTGTCTATCCCAATGCTCTTGTCTGCATGCCAATGGACACATATATATAATTGCCCGACTATCACTCCCCATGCATATACATATGCTCGGGTAGTTCATATTATTCATCTTCTCGATCTTTTTTTTTCCATATATATATATATATATAAGTCAAGAGATATATTACTAATCAAAGATTTAAATTCTCAAATTAGTTCCTCTCATCTTGTAAAAATTATAAAATTCTGACTTGATGTTTGTGTTTTTCTTTTTAATCTCAATTTCCAATTTAATTTATGATTATTACGTACCAAAACATGATGTTAGAACAAAATGTTAGCATCTAGCTACTAGTAATTGATTAATTTGTAAATATATTCAATTATAAATTAATTTTATCAAGCGATTTATTCAAAACCCGATCACAATTTTGCTGGGTGTTAGAATATTTTCATGAAGAAAAGCCAATTATTTTCATTTCCATCATCCTCACCTTTCCTTATGGGTATTTCAATTTTGTGTCTAATATTTCAGGAAAATTATTTGTGTCAATTTCAGTATGAATAATTTATTTTTTATAAGAATATTAAAGAAATTAACCCAGTCCCAATAAGAATGTGTAAAAGCATAAAAAAATTAAATCTACAATCTGTTAATCTATATATATATATATAGGGTGCCACATAAAGCCAAATATGTAAAAAAAAAAAAAATGAATGAAGAGGAAGAAGCAGCGCAGGATATCACCATGCAAGTGCAGTGGTGGCACATGGGTTCCACGAGGAGCGCTCGTCCTCGGTCGACATGGTCATGGATCCAAAGCTTGACATTGTATATTTATGATGCCTTCTTGGAATTGAGACAATAGCTCCATGATCATATTGATTGGTCTGGATAGAAAATATCTCTTTCATTATTGCCTTTTGATAAAATTTTCATTTCTATGCTCAAAATAAACGGCCTTCATGTTTTTCTCTTGTTTTTGTTTTTCCCCTTGTCATCAAAATACTTGTAGTTTGGAACAACTCTTCGTCCTTGGCTCGGGTTTATCGGTTTTCTTTTATGTTATTATCTAGATTTTGAATTTAGATCAGAGAGATCATAAAAATAATTTATATAATACGAATCATTTATATAAAATATGAGAGATTATTTGCAAAAGTATATATCAATATCATATATAATAGTAAAGTAGAAACAATTTTGATTAAAAATAATTAAATATTTAATTGGAGTGTTGGAGTGATATTTATATGGATTGTTAAAAAACTACTTGTTAAATAAATGAAAATATCATTAAGTGGGAGGAAAAAAAAACAAAACAATAAATAAAAAATCAACAAACCCAAAGAAATATATTAATTGCTAAAAAATATATTTTGTTTAGAATGCCTATGGACAATACTTAGTGAGTAAAGATACAATGTATATGATCATCATAGTAAAATCTTACCAAAAAAAGATGAAAATACCATAAAGAAAAAAATACAAGAAATCCAGAAAAAATAAACACATTAATTACCAAATGATTGTATGTTATATGTTTAATATAATTAAACACTACCTACTACCAATTTCTTAGCAAACATCATTATAATTTTTTTTTGACAAGTATTATGCTGTTTCAGAAAGGATTATTTTGTTATATTTTAAGAAATCATGATTTTATACGAAAATATTGAAAAATAAAAATAGGAAACAACAGGACATTAGCTAATTATATGTATTGTTATACCTGCTTAAATACAATTGAATTACAATTTAACAGTTGCATGTTATTTTTATATAATAGTTGTAGCTAATGATCAAGGTCAAATAATATATTTGTCCTCTTGTTTATTCTTTTGATGACTCTTGGTTTTCTGTACACATACAGCACACATTTATTCTCTCTAATCTTAATATTTATTTTCATTTGGATGTATTATTAAGGAATATATATTTTCAGGATGTCAAATCCATTAAAAAAATATTAATTTAATATATTTTAAAAATAAATATATTTTAAATACAATTTCAATCACAAAAATAAATTCAATAAAAATGCATGCTCGGGGAAAGATTATTGGGAAAATGGGGGTTACTTTTGTAAAAAAAACAAAAACAAAATTAAATGTCCAAGCTGCCTAGTGTTTGTCGAGGTCAGATAGAAAAGTGACCCAAAATAAGTAGAAATGATTAAAAGTTGAATAGGTGGCTAAGATAGCCATCGATTCTTGCAAAGGAGTCACTAGACAGGCTTAAACTCTTCAATCAATGGGTCCATGCATTAACAAGAGTAATTAATGCCGTATCATCAAATCTTTCGGGCATGCTCATGAAAGAAGAACCCCTCCTTTGGAACAAGCAATTTTGCTGTTTAATATTATCCTATGCCTAAAAGATGATTAATGAGTAGTATTTATTATTTAATTACTTGCGTGACATTTTTTCTTGGCTTGAACTTTCTTCACTTTGCGAGAAAGCAAGCTCGGAGAATCTTGTTCTCCAATCACCGGAGAAGTCTTGACTGGTTTCCGAGTCACTGACATGAACTAAAGGAAGAAAAGCGGATATTTCCGACTCACTGACATGAACAAAAGGAAGAAAAGTGGACCGAATCATTTCTATAAACAAATGGTTTCTATTTCAAAGCATGAATTATCATGGAAAATAAGTTCGATCACATGGATGAATAATTTTAACTCGGTAAATAAGATGGAAAAGAAATAGTTAGGCTGCTTGTTAAAAGGTATTCTTTCTAGTTTAATTTATTACCACGCATTATCTTGTGTATATATATACTAATTATTATCTCAGGACTAATTAAGATTATTAATTTAAAACTCTTGATAATTAAGGGGTATATATCTTATTAGTAAGTAAATAATTAATAAATATAGTTCGATATTTGATTTTAACCAAAATAAAAATGACAAGTGGGGTAAATTAAAATTATAACAATATAAATACCTACACCAGTATTAAACTCCTCGGCTTAGATTTCCTGGTCCTTGCTAGCTTTTCTACTTGATGTTCTTGATCTTGAAAGAAAAAGGGCTCATATCAATCTCGATCTTGTTGACGATACCATTAATTTTATTGATTGTGAAATCTAATTAGATTTAAACTATATAATCAATCAAGATCTAGCCCTCCATTATTTTATAATAAAAAAATATAATTATCAAGACTCGATTGAACCTCACTTCATTTGTAAAAGTTACCAGAAATATATAATCTCCGGATCAAACCTGTTTTTCAATTAATATCCAAGGACAAACATGTGTAAACAGATTACCTGAAACGATTTTGATAGCCAGCTTCTCCCGTTGATTCGTTGATTTAGAAGGCATTAAACATCATAACAATTTACTTCATAATATAATAAAAATTGTATTATATAAAACATTATGGGACCGCCTTTCATAATAACAATAACAATAATAATACATGAAAAGAAAAATATTTTTGTTTTCTTCCATCCCCAATTTTTTTATTATAAAACAGTCCACTAACTCCACTCATTACTCGACACATACTGTAATTATACCAGTCAATTAATTATCACAATACATTATATCTTGTCATCTTAATACTAATTAAACTCTTAATTTTACTAACAGCAGATGAAACAGGGATATTCAGCAGGGTGGTCCTCAGAGGTCAACCTACAGGCAGGAAAGAAATGGTCAAATTCTCTGGAACTGTTTGTCTGGCGCACCCTCCTCGATCAAGAACACTGACCCATCTCTCTTTAAGATCTTCAAAACAGACATGCATGAATCTGCAACAGAGCTATCATTGAAAAAAGCAGCAGGGCGTACAGGAATGATGCTCACCCAACATCCACACCCTGTTTTCGATCGAAAGGAGTAAGACAAGGGCCTCATTTCCCTCGTGGCATTTCAAGACCACCACACGCTCCTCCCTTCCTTCCTCGCCTTCAAAGGAAAATTATCTCTAAGTTCTTGCTCTCTTTTCTTCCTCAACACTTCTTCTTTTTCTTTTTTCTTTTAACTAAAATATTTGGGTTAATTTATACATATCTTAACTAAATTTTTAAATCCTCACGCTAGTACTCGGAGAAGTTTCCCACACAAAAATAAGATAAATTACTAGTATTTTACATCAAAAAACATGATCTCAAGGGCAATAAAATTCAAATTTAAACCTAAAAAAAACATAGTTTAAGACCTTTACTAATATGCTAGCCTCCTTGGGATTTCTTCCTGAAGACTCTCTCAAGTAAACTTTATTTTGCCTTTTATTAAGTGGGTGTTTGGTTTGTGGTTGCGGGTGAGGTTCACCCACAACCATATATTTTAGTGTTTGGTAACAGAAAAAAAAATGATTTTTACTGGTAGGGCCCATCAATTTACTCGGTTGCACCACAGGTTCGGAGAAGCAGCAAAATGCTGCTTCTCGTGATGAGATAATAATCATGCTCCACTATTTCATTGAACAGTGGAGCCATGCTCCATCGCGCACTGTTCACTAAGTGAACAGCGCGAGCGAATTTTAATTCACTCGCACTGTTCACATAAACAGTTTTTTTTTTTAAATTTTTAACCTAGTGCTCAAAGTTTTTTTTTTTTTAAAAAAAACCTAATACAGTTAATTAATTGCACTCGTATTGTTCACGTGAACATGAATAATAATTTTTTTTGTTTTTTTAAAAATTAGTTTAAGGTAAATTAAATTTGTTCGTACTATAATCTCAATTTTATTCTTGATAATATTTTACTTAATTTTATTGCACGCAGGATAAATCATGATAACTGTAGTTATTGTCCAATGAATTTTATACGTAATGAAATTGTTGATTTTTTTTTAAAATTGTGTTTTACTCGAAAAACTAGTACTTAATATTATTTAATAACACTACATAAATTAGAAGGATATCGCATGATGACTTAACATTTGTGAAATTTGATCTCAATTCCAATTATGTTATTGCTAGGCTCGACCCAGTTAAAAAAAAAATCAGTTTTTATTTTAATTTTAATATATATATATTTTAATTATTTTATAACCTCAATTTAAAAACATTTTTTTAACCAAACACATTAAATTATTTTTTCTTTAACCTCAATTTCAACCACAGTTTTAACCAAACACTTATTTTTTCAAACCAACCTGTACTTTTTATAAAACAACTTTTTTTTCAAATCACATTCACAACAGCTACCGCAATACTAAAAACTAAGTGACATTCTGCACACGGTGATTTAACTCGTAAGGACCGATTCAAATATATTTCAATGAGTGAGATTTTCTTATAGCTAACTTATTTAATAAGTTATAAATATAATATAATAATGTAAAATCAGATAAACTCGATTCCAGATATATATTAGTATCTCTATCTCACACAGATATATATTAGCTTTATGAATAATCACCATTCGAATATCATATAATATTCCCTTTACGTACGTCCTGGTCTCTCTATTTTGAATACTTTTTTTTAACAGAACAGAAAGTAAATTCTTGAGTTTTTTTCATCCAATTAATTTATATCTTGGGTCATACAGTGCGGATAGGAAGGGGACACACAATTTCATGATGTCAATACTTTTCTTGATTTCCAATGAATTTCCATTTATAGAAATAATAGCACAAAGAAATGTATTGATAATTGATATTTTGAAGGCTAATATCCCGAATAAGACACGCATTAATATATATTTAAAAACTTGAAAAGCAAGTTAATTATTATTATTATAATTATTATTTTAATTCGAGCATAGATTAAGCTTAAATAATTGAAAGTTTTCTTTTCTTTTTGGAACTTCCAAGGTTTCACTGTTCAGATAAGGAAAGGAAATCCAGATGTTGCTCGCGTAGATCTTTTGCTAATCTTATGACGTGGCATTAGGTAATTGACCAAAAATAAAAAAATTGCTAAAAATCAAAAGCCAAAATCTCATACGTGTCCTTCATCCGTCGCTCCCTTTAGATCCGCGGTCCTTTCACAAACCAAAAAATAAAAACCAAAATAAAATAAAATCTCTCTCTCTAGTCATGTACCACGCTTTATCTCTCTAATGCACTCATAATTTAATTGTTTTCTCTCTCTAAAAAATTTCCATGGACACTAATTATAAATTCTGATATCATTCTCTTCTTTGATCTCTCCCTCCCCAATCTTCTCTTCTTCAACAAATCTCTCTTTGCACCTCACATTTTCCATTCCTTCAAAATAAATAGGATTTTTTTGGTTTTGATTTCTCTCTCACTTTCGCAAAACAGAACCCAAACGTAAGACAATAATAATAATAAAAAAAAAACACTATACATTTAGCTTCTCAGGTACGTTTCCGTCAACAATATTAATCCTTACTTTGCCCAATCTGATTAATTTTCGTGCCTTTTTTAAAAAGATTTGATGACTCTATCGATCGAAATCCAGTTTTAGGGCATATATTTTTATTTTTGGTATGAAATTCTGAGTGAATTTAGGGCTTGTATTTGGATTTTTGGGGTTTGATTATTTTTTGTTAATGTTTTAGGACTGTGTAATTATGTGTGATTGGTGGATTTAGAGAAGGGTTGTTGTTGTGAAGGGGGGGGTGAATTTTGAGAGTGGAGGTTGTGAGGTGCAGGGGGTAGGAGGGGTTGTGTGAGGATGACGGATTTTCAACCATTGCAACAAAAGCCTGAATCAACGGATGATGCCCGGATGGAATTTGAGAGGGGGTTGGAGGAGTTGATGCGTGGGCATTTGGATGATTGTATGTCATTTGCTTCGTGTAGTTCTAATAGGAACGTGGATGAGGAGGATGATGAAGGGGATCAGCTTGTGCGAAGGAGACGTAGGTCTGAACTTGAGGGTGATGATTTGGCTGAGTCATCAGCTGTGAGGCGGCGCCACTCTCGTATTTTGAGTAGGTGGGCTGCTCGCCAGGCGCAGGAGATGATGACGCCTATGGAGAGGAGGAGTCGTGAGTCAGAGTTAATGGCACTTGCAGGTTTGCACACGGTTTCCATGCTTGATTCCTCATTTTTGAGGGAGTCACAGTCGCCTACTGCAAGAAGGCAGGGGGCAGTGGAAAGGCCGAGTACTCAGGCGTCTGCAATTTTGCAAATGTGGCGGGAGTTGGAGGATGAGCATTTGTTGAACAGAAGGGAGAGATTGAGGCAGCGAAGGAATGCCGAGTCTAATACGAACATGTCGGTTTCAAATGCATCAGAGAGTCGGGGGAGTGAGAATCAGGGAAGTTTGGAGGATGCAAGTGAGAGTGAAAATGACTTTGGACCTTGGTCACATGACCATATGGTGTCACAGAATGAGCGTGGGGATAACGAGTCTAGCAGGGAGCAATCTCCGGATATTGGAGAAGTTGAGAGGAGTGTGAGGCAGATTGCTCGGGGATGGATGGAGAGTGGCATTAGTGACCGTGCTTCTAATGTATCCCAAAGGAATGGTAGTCCCAGAGCAGAATGGCTTGGTGAAACAGAGAGGGAAAGAGTTAGAATTGTCAGGGAGTGGGTGCAGATGGCAAGTCAGCAGCGAGGAGCTCGTGCTAGCCGGAGGGAGGATCAAGCTGCTGGACACAATGCACAAGGTGACCAAGCTCGTGATGGGTCAGTTGCTGACCATGATGAAGGGCAACCGGACCATATTCGTAGGGACATGCTGAGGTTGCGGGGAAGACAAGCGATTCTTGACTTGCTTGTCAGGATTGAGAGAGAAAGACAGAGAGAACTTGAGGGACTATTGGAGCATCGGGCTGTCTCGGATTTCGCTCACCGCAATCGCATTCAGGTCGGTTCTTTGTTGTAATTGGATTTTGTTGGAATCATTTCTTAGTAATTTAACCTAACTTGTTGTTCAGTGTATGTTTAAAGATACAATCACTATAAGTTTGGGAAGCTTGTCTTAAAATAATTTAATCATTTACAATTTCATTGGTTTAATTTATTCCAATGGTATATGCAAAGACATTAGAAAGCACGGTTATATAAATTCTATGATTAATTTAAACATACTGGGATTTCTATATCATATATACCCATCCTCAAGGATAATATCTGCCATGTTTGATTGGGTTAAATTAGTTAAGACATAATGTTTCTAGTGGAAACTCTATTAGCTAATCATAACAACACCCTGACAATCTACTTATATGTGATGATTGGAAGTTCTCTCTTCTAGTCCCTTGTTGCGATTCCTTGATTGCTCACTCTAAAATATTTTCCAGTCATTACTAAGAGGTAGATTCTTGCGAAATGAAAGACCGGTTGAGGAGGAGAGACCGCCTTCTATGGCTGCAAGTGAACTAGTCCAATTAAGGCAGCGGCACACTGTTTCTGGCTTAAGGTATGTGTTTTCTTCTATTCCTGGTTCAATCCGTAGAAGACTATTGAGAATGTTCATCTGATTGTTCAAAAACTTCAACAGTGGTGCTCTCAAGGATACTGTTTTCTTTATCTTCCTTCTAAGCTGCACATTGTTTAGATGTATTAGGATACATATTTTGTTATAGATGTATTAGGATCATCCTATCAAGGAAACATATGGAACACAACTTTCACTTCTCAGAGCGATTCAGGCAAATTTGCTATGGAGATGTTCCCTGTTCCTCTGAGGTGATTGGATGTAATCCAGTGATTATTTGGCTGTTGATTGCTGATAAGATTAGGAAATTCATGGTTGAAAATTGGAATTTTAATGCTGCCAAATTCAATTTATTAAAAAAAAAAGTTTTCCAGGCTTTCCAGTCATAGATGCGCAGATGGTGTACGCACTTGGTGGTTTGGCAAATTCATTGTCTTTCTGTGCATGTTTTATCTGGCAAAGATGATATTGTCCATAGATCATTATGGTAGTTTTGCTTGGGGAATTGGATGGCGCATTTTGACTTTTATATTGGTGATATCAATGGTAAGATAAGAGTGGATTTATATACATAAATGCACAATTAAGTTTTGTGTTTATGTGTGTGTTTGGGGTAGTGGGTTAAAAAGATTAAATCAGGAATTGTAGAAAACAAAATTAAATCAGGAACCATGCATTGGAAGGCAGTTGGCCACTAGACAGCGAGTGATGGATCTATTGGGTGTGAAAATATCTTAAGTTTCTGATTTGTATTGTTAACCTAACTGAGACAAATACCGTGTGTGAAGGGTAGATGCTGAAGCTCCAATGTTTGAAATATATTCTATTTGTGCACATTGGTGCCAATATTTTATTATAACCTGCTTCAGATGCAGATATCAATTATTTATCAATTCCAAAACCACCATAACAAAATTAACAGTTTCAAGAATATGTCCTTTAGTAACTGATTCAGAGTTTTGAACCCCAATTTCGTATCATTGGAAGAAAGAATACTGGACACCACCTTTCTTCCCTGTTACCTACAAATAGGTGGAACTTGCCATGGAGAAATCTGCAATCATGAAAAGCAAAGCATATCTTGCCTGCAAACAAGACCCTCGCATCTTCTTCCTTCTTTATGCATCCCCCTCCTGACTTGGCCGCCTTCTTGTGGAGCAATGTTACATCCTCTTAAAAATTGAGTTGTTGCCTTTTGGCTTGTTTGCACTTGATTATGTGTTGCTGCTATTGCAGTTACTGAACAATGAAAAAAGAAATGGTTTCAGTTGACTGTCCTCATGGCATTCATCTTCTCTCTTTCAGGGAAGGGTTTAGGTCCAGGTTGGAAAATATTGTTCGTGGTCAAGCAAGCAGCCATTCTGATACCCCACCTAATACTAACGTCAATGATTCTGGAAATGATCGGACTCAAACAAACAATCATCAGGACATCCAACATGAGGAGAATGATCAACCACAGCCTAGGAGTCAAGAAAGTGACGCGCGTCGTTTGCCTGATGAAACAAACAGCTCAGGGGGCAACAATGCTACTGATAACATGAACTGGCAAGAAACTGCTAACCAAGGAGAAGGTTGGCAGGAGCAAGTAACCAATGACGAGAGAGGAAACTGGCAACAGTCTGGCTACAGTCAGTTGGACGAATGGAGAGGCAGTAATGCGGAACCTATGGATGGAAATTGGCAAGAGAACTCAGTGAATGAATGGTCACGGGAAACACCTGGAAATGTTCCTGGTGAACAAGGTCGTCCACAAGGAGCCCAGGAACTTTGGCACGAGGATGGCTCTAGTGAAACTGTTGAAAATTGGACAGTGGGGTCTTCTGATCCTCCAAGAACTCGCCGTGCTGTTCCAATGAGAAGATTCAATAGATTTCACCCTCCCGATGATGAGAATGTGTATAGCATGGAGCTTAGGGAACTATTGAGCAGGTAATTGATCTGTTGTCGAATGCCTTTTATGTGTTGAAAGTCATAAGAATTTACTGTGATCATTCAATGGAATTTACTTTTTGTGTTTTAGGAGAAGTGTTTCTAATCTTCTTCGTAGCGGTTTCCGTGAAAGCCTCGACCAATTAATACAGTCATACGTGGAGAGGCAAGGTCGCTCTCCCATTGACTGGGATTTGCACAGAAACTTGCCAACACCAACTCCCACATCACCAGAACGTGATGAGGAGCAGCAAAGAGATGAACAAAATGAGGGTCAAAGTGATGCTGTAAACAGACCTTCACTTGTCTTGCCATCTCCACCTGTGCCTCCACCTCAGCCACTGTGGCACCAGGATTTGCATCACACTAGCTGGTCTCGTCATAGCATGCATCGCTCAGAACTAGTGAGTCATTTTTATCCCCTGTAGATATTGAAACAATGTGTATATTATTACCAGATTGATAGTGTTCATTTTTCTTTTTTTGTCAATTGATCATGTTGGGCATTTTGTCTAATTCTCCATAATGAAGGGCACACAAAAATCTGCTTTGTGGCTTGTTCTGAAAACCAAGATTGGTTCATTTTTTATGATAAAAGAGTTTGGGGTACAAAATCATTGCCATATACTGGAAAACTTACATATACTGGAAAACTTAAGTATGGCTCAAAGGTTTTCTGTTCTGCTCTTTGTAAGTTTGATTGTGATGTTGAACAGTAAACTTCTGGTTGGTGTTTTTATGTTACACTGGCTATTTTCATAATATTTTGAGGACTTTTTATTTTTTGTGACTGGCAGCTGAGACGCTTTAAGATTCAGTAGATTGTATTCTTTGTTGTAACTTCTGTTTCCGGTGTTTGAAGTACTATAAATCTGCCAGGTTTTACACATGCTTGCTTTCAGTACTTTGTGTTAATCCTTCTAGTGCAAGTTTTATCTGAACGTGGATGCTGATACTAATGAGCAGGAGTGGGAGACAATTAATGATTTAAGAACAGACATGGCAAGACTTCAGCAAGGAATGAGCCACATGCAGAGGATGTTGGAAGCCTGCATGGACATGCAGCTTGAGTTGCAACGCTCGGTCAGACAGGAAGTCTCTGCTGCTCTGAATAGATCAGCTGGTGAAAAAGGTTTTGTTGACATTTTCATTGTATGGTTGTTGATCATTTACCCTATCTTTGATTGTTGACTTGAAAGATGTCTCATGTTGCAGGGTTGGGTGCAGAGACATCTGAGGATGGGTCTAAATGGGGTCATGTAAGGAAAGGGACATGTTGTGTTTGCTGTGACAGCCATATTGATTCTCTATTGTACAGGTATCATTGCCTTTTTTTTCTTCTGAGGTTTTTCGTGGTCAACTCAAAGAGAGCGTTGGAATGAGTCTTCCCCATTCGGGATTTGCTGATTTTATTTTGCTGCTGCTTTTCTTTTATTAACACATCAGTTCAAATTGAAAACTTAATGCAGATGCGGGCACATGTGCACTTGTTCAAAATGTGCAAATGAGTTGGTCCGTGGCGGAGGAAAGTGCCCGTTGTGCAGAGCACCCATTGTCGAAGTGATCCGAGCATACTCGATACTGTAAAGATGTGGAAATAGGAAATAATTAATCAAAAAATGAATAGAATTGAGTGGTAAGGCTGGAGGGAACCCATGGCAGGTTCCTTCCAAGTGAATCGGAAGCTGCTGCTTATCAGTCTCTCGTGCCTGTAGAGTGTCCAGTCATTGCCTCTGTTTCTCTGATTATATGTGGGAATGTTTTGAAAAATGTATAATTGGAATAACAAATGGCACCTCCATTCTTTCATCCGTAAATAAAATGTTCGGCTAAAAAAATTCATTCCTTTCTTAGACCCGTTGTTCATGACAAGCACATCTCTTAGGATTGGATAGTTGAGGCTTGAAGAGTTTCTTTTCTTTATTCTCTCAACGAGGAAATTCTAAATTATAAGGAAAATAAGAGATTGAAACTCAAATATTTGAATCAATAGAGAAACCATCAAGAACTCATTGATAAATGAGATTGATTGCAGCGAAGCCCATGTGCCTGCCAAAAAGAAGAATTTGACGCATGAATTTTGTTTTTCTGACAAATAATAAGAAAGGATGCATAGATTACAAGAACTCCACAAGCCAAATCTCCCGTGTCAAGGACGTGGACAAGCACGTAAATGGCAACAAATCTCCTCTCCAGCTGCTGCTCATCTGGAGATGCTGGGGGATATGGTAACGAAGTTTCCCCCCCATCTAGCTTCTCAGCTATTGTATGGACACCAAAATTTTCTACTATAGCGTTGTCTTCCTTTACTTCCACATATAGTTTCAATGCCTCTCCACCTTCCATCGCACATGGAAGCTCAGTAAATGGCAAGTATTTCACCAAAGAATGGTAGGTGGATATTTTACCACTAGGAAACAACCTCTCGAAGAATTGAATATAATTGCTAATTATATCTTATCACGGTAGAGGCATACGCAGCACCAATTGATCCTTCATTTGCTGCAATGGCTACGTAAATAACCAAACAACCAATGCTTGGAGTTCCCTATTTGCAACTGCTGGAACATAAAATGATAATGACGACCGGTCTCCATGATAGCTGAACCAACCTGGTATCTCACCACTGGGTGTAAAATATCATACTGTGCTCACCCTTGAACAAAGCCTGGTTCAGGTACAGATAAAATTCTAAACCTTAAAATATATGCAATATACTAAATCATGCGTGTGCGTGTGTGCATGCAGAAAAAGAGAGTGAGGGGTAACCTGTGCAGGAATCTTCTTAAAATAATTTGCTACATTGCTGCGGTCATCCAACAGAATGGGCCAGACACTGACACCTTTCATGCCATGAATCTCAATTAGTTTTTGGCACCCACTCAAAAACAGTGGAGGTATTGTTTTTGTATGACTTTAGAGTCTTTCCAATGATGTGAAATGAAGAACGTAAAACTCCTTTGAACATGAAGGGAACTCCGAGATTGATAGAAGATCTATGCAGTTCATAACGAACACACGCTCTAGCTTAGAAAGGCAGGTGACTCTAGAAGGTAGATTTAAAGGATCCATAAATCCAATTTCTCAAGAAGCTTCTGAGTATTAGTTTCTCTAGACCTGAACAGTGAAAGTTTGGAATAGCTGAGACTTGGGATTTTCATCCTGTTGAGAAGCTGTAAAGAAAGCAAGGAAAATGAGCGAAAAACAAAAAATGCAACTGAAAAACAATCATGTGCCTTACCTTGATCTGATTCCAGAGTTCTTTGATGTTGCTGTTCTGCATAGCAAGAACAACTAGGCTCTTCAGTTGAAAATTGGATGGTAAAGATTTCAAAGGGCATTAAATATCCCATCCTTACAAATGATTTAGTGCTTATAGGTAGAGTTTTTGATGTAAAATGTAAAACTATTTACACCTAGTGCGAGCCCCTCCACAGCTTACGTTCCCTGAAAACAGTTCAAAAATAGCAGAAATATTACATATAATGATGTGGAAGATGGTCCGTGCCAAAACATTTTGTTAAAAATTCCAAAAAGTTGACAGACAAGAGGTGGAAAATTGTTTTTGTGCGCAAGACCAAATTAGGTATATGCAATTAATTCTTACCATCCTAATGTTGATTACATCCTGCACATCCTCGGGAAGATAAATTCTGCTGCGTTTTCCTGATCAGGTGACATTTCACGAGCAATCTCTCTTCCCATATCTCGTAACAAATCATGCATCTCCAACTTATTCAAGTTGATAATAGTTAAAAGAGACTCACAATGAGAATACCAATACTAATTTCTTGAAAGCAACCATGGCCATATAGCATCTCAGCTCTATATTCTTTGTCCGAATCAAAGAAAAAGCATGCAATATCAAGGAATATGGCTCACATTATCATCATCTAGTGTGTCAAAACATATTCTGAATTTTCTCTGAATTTGTTGGTATGGAATTTTTTTGTAGTTTCTCATCAACACTTTTCCATACAAGTAATACTTCTTTTGAACAAATAAGAACTCAAAACTTCAAGAGCTAAAGGAAGTCCTAGTCCACTACACTATCCAAAAGCTCCACACAATCTCATTCGGATGGGTGCTCCTATAGGCATGCCAATCCAACTTTGTAGCTAATTCTTTTCATCTGGTTCAATTTCATTTAGCAAATGATCATTTCTAGTTGTAATGATTATTTTGCTTTTAGAACTAAACCAACTTCGCTCTCCAAACAAGGCATCTAATTGTTTCAATTTACCTACATCATCAAGAACAACAAGAGCTTTTTGGCGGCAAACTCATTATTTGATCAAATCCCTTCCTCATTCTTTGATCAAATTGATTCCTCTTAAAGCATTTTTTATCTTTAGAATCTTTAGTTCAAGAAATTGTCCTTGTAATTGAACCAAACCTTCCAATTACATTGAGATTTCTCCGACATTCAAAAGAAAACAAATTCTCTCAAACATTTAACATTTGTTAAGCACAACCTTTGTTATAGTTTTCTTGCCTACTCCTCTCATCCCGTCTATGGCCACAACGTAAGCATCGTCTGTAGCATTTTTTACCAACAAAATAATCTTATTGACAACGGAATCAATACCTACTGGAAGCTTGGAAACATGCAAGAATTTGCGATCCAATTTATCCAACATCTTCAACGATCCTTGGATTAATCTTGATTCATTCCTACAAAAACCAAATCATCAAAGAAGAATAAATGAACATGTATTTAATTTTATAATCAGAAGCCATTAGAGGACCATGCCGTGCTAAAAATAATTATTTCTTCTACATGTATAAGAGCAGATCTTATCATCTCAGAACCAAAAAAAAAAACCTTACCCGTTTGACATATTAGTGAAGTCCCGCTGCTACCTAGATCGAAGGATCTGCAACCTTCATGAAAAGAGACTTTCTCCGCTTGTTGGCCTTTCCCATTAAGCACCCTTCATACATCTCAGACGCTTCTGTAGATCGGTAATACTACCTTTTCCTCAAGGAATTTCGCTACCGCCCCGGAAAGTATGCAGTCCTGCCTGGACCAAAATAGTGTAAATAATAAATATGATCGGTACAATTCAATAATACATCAAGAATATATATGAGACAACACGGGCCGTTTGTTTGTAGCAACATAGTTTTCTCCCGAAATGTTTTTTTTTTAAGTAAAATTTTAAAAGTAAATTATTTTTTAATATTTTTTAATATTAAAAAAATAAGCTAGAAAAGATTTTTAGTGTAAGCCAAATTATTAAAAATAAGCTGAAAATAACTTATTAATTTTTTAATTTTTTAATGTTAAAAAAATAAAAATCAAATATGATAGATAAAAAATTTGAGAGATAAAATTAAATAATAATTATTTTATAAATTATTTTAAATAAAATAAATAATAATTAAAATAATAAATATCAAATCTGACAGATAAAAAAGTTAAAATATTATAAAATTAAAAAAATTATAATTTCGTATATTATTTTAAATAAAAATAAATAGCAATAAAAAATAGATATCAAATATAATAGATAATTTTTTAAAAATTAAAAATGATAAAAAAAAAAAACAATAACCAAAAAATAATTCAAAAAAATAAATCTAATAATAATTAAAATATCGAGGATCAAATTTAATATAATATAATATAATAAAAATTTCTGAATTTTCATCAATGAAAAAGTGTTTTTTAGATAAAATAATAGGAAAATAATTTCTTAAAAACTAAATTAAAATTTCCTTTAACTAAAAAGTATGTTTTATTAACTAATTTTGTTAATGATAAACAACCAAAAAAAAATTAATAATTTAAAAAAAAACTATTTTTCATGAAATGGCCTTAATTGTTTCTACTTTCCTAGAAAATTCTTAACTTACTAGTCAATGGTAAATAGTTGTTGATTTCCGGTTAGAAGTTAACTTAAAAAAATGTTTTTAGTGGAATTAAATAAGAAATTCATTTTAATATTGGATTAAATTTGATTTAAACTTGATGAGTTAGCTCCAATATTTTTTAAAAATAATTATTTTAATAAAATTAATTAATTAAGTTGATTTAATAACTTACATGTTAATTTAATTATCTAATAACCTAATGTATTTTTTTTAATTAATTGTTGAACCCGGTCTAACAAACACAAAAAGAATTGTTTCAATTTTCAATTTAATTCAAAATCAAAGTATTTTTTATCAATTAGATATTAAATGATGTTTTTATAGCATGGATTTGCCTATTTGTTAGATGGTAATTATTTGTAAACTTTGACCAAATATATATATATATATATATATATATATATATATATATATTGTGTATTATCCATTGATTTGATTAAACCATTGAAATTAATGAGGCCGAAAAAAATATCAAGAAAAATAAGAAAGATTATTAGTGTTTTTTATGAGTTGATAAAACTAAACTTAGAAAACTTAGTGAAGCTGATAATATCTACAAGAAAAACATATAATATTTAAGTCAATATAATATTTGAACAAACAGCAGAAAAAATAAATTATATTCTTTGGACTTAAATATTTTTTAAACCTTGTTTAAAGTCTAATATCATACTAGAGTGAGAAACTGCAGAGATAAAATTTAGAAAACTATGTTTATATAGATATTTAAAAGATAAATATCTTATCTTAAAAATTTAATATAAATATCTAAGATATTTATAAAGAAAAATATAAATATATGTATATTATATAGAATACTTATGGAGTTTTTTTAGAAGAAAAAAAAACTCAGAAATTCATTGTAAAGAAAACGATTAGAATATTGCTAATTGAAAATGGAGAAGCGTGGCAAGCTAAAGAAACAGGGAGAAAATCATTCAATACCTAACCTATCAGAACTCAAAAGGGTAAATTTTGTCAATCAAATCCCAAATATTCTAGGATCTTCAATCGAGTCTTTCTGTTAATATTCATTAACTTTCCATCAAATTTCATTGAAATGAAGTTATTTTATTGCATAGAATATGTTAAGTAGTCTTAAAAACATAAATGAAAATTGATGAAAGTACTCAATCAAAAAATCAAGAAAACATTTGGAACCTAATTGTTAAGAGTTACAAATTGGGAATTCAGTCTAAAATGTGCACACAGATTAGAGACTAAATTGAGGTTTACCTTAAATTCTTTTGTGGCAAGAACTTGACCCGCTACCTGTGTTCCTTGTGCTGCTTTAGCGCTTCATGGATGCTGCAAAAATGATAAAAGGTAAAGGACTTCCATGCTTTTTTTCTTTTTCTTTGATGCATGTTTTGGTTCTCTTCCATGATCTTTTGCAAGGTTTCTTTCATGTCAGTTACTGTACTGATTGAGCACCCTATTGCGTGTTATCATAGCAGCTATCTTGCTGTGCCTTCCAGCTGCTTGTTAAAATGCACAAACAGCGGTCTCTTCCTTAAATCCTGGGCTGTTATGAATACTTTTGCCATTTCAATCTCATCTTTTAGATATTACATATAATAAGAATGATTGCTTGGTGAATGGGAAAAAAAAACATAGATCTAAAAGAAAACGTTTGTTTGTTTTGTCATAGATCACAAATGTTTATAACCCACATGACAGGATCAACCTCTTGGTGCGGAAGATAGAAAAGCCTACATGGTAAGAGATTTGCAAAACAGGGTTTTGTTTTTACGGAAAATTCTTAAGGTTGCTGTCCTGCCACAAATGACCCGGTCAAGGAAAAACCCCAAATCCTCCAAGCCCAACTATCTCCAAACAATCAAAGCACAGAATGGGACGGCGAAGATGAGCAAATCATTCAAAACAGGTATAAAGACGATATAGGAGCTAAGACTAAGTTTCATTGATTAGAACAAAAGAAACTACATGGATTTGGTTCAGATCAGGACCTAAACAACCTTTACATCAAACATAAATCCTAATTCCACAAAAGCCCAACAAGCACTAACCACCTAAGAGCTAGTAAACTTGGTAACAGCCTTAGTCCCTTCAGAAACAGCATGCTTAGCAAGCTCTCCAGGCAAAACCAATCTGACAGCAGTCTGGATCTCCCGAGAGGTAATGGTGGGCTTCTTGTTATACCTAGCAAGCCTTGAAGACTCTTGAGCAAGCTTCTCAAAGATATCATTGATGAAACTGTTCATGATACCCATAGCTTTGCTTGAGATCCCAATATCAGGGTGGACTTGTTTCAAGACCTTGAAGATGTAGATCTTGTAAGTCTCCACACTCTTCTTGGACCTCTTCTTCTTCTTGTCGCTAGCTCCTTCTTTGGGCAATTTCTTCTCTGCCCTTGGCTTCTTCTCCGCTGGTGCTTTCTCAGCTGCGGCTGGCTTCTTCTCCGCCGGCTTCTTCTCGGCCTTGGGTGCCATTGGGGACTCTTGAAAAGGAGAGATAAATAAAGAGGTGAGAGGAAGATGTTTTTTCTTAGGAGAATTTTTGGTGGATGGGGTAGATGGAGTTCCGCGCTGTGTTTATATAAGGAGAGGAGGTGAGTGGTGATTGGTTGGTTTTGAAGAGACGCGGATCGATAACGTGGATGGTCGGATTTGAAAAGATTTAAATAGACAGTGAGAGATTGGGTTGTTACAATTTAGGGACCGGGGTTTTTCGAAAGTTGAAAAGCAGGTAGGGTCAATGGTTCTTTTGAAAATTTTCGCGTTTCGCGGGTTTATTTTGGACTGGGCTAGACCTTAATTCAGCAAGCCCAACCTTTAAGTCCAGTAGTGATTAGGAATAGACAAACTCAAAAATACTGTGATTACTGATCATTTATGCTGAAAAAAACCTCTAAATAGACTAAGTTATAGTGATTAAATTCAGTCCAAAACTCGTTTCCAAACTAGGTTTTTAGCTGAACTAAAAAGCATTAATTTAATATCATTTAAATTGACCTACATTAACTCAGTCGCCTAATAATAAAAACTTTTATTATGATTAGTCGTTGAACTAAGTCTGATAACTATGAGCTCATCTAGTGCTGGAGGAGAAGATAGAAGGAAGGAATCTTTAGGCGAGACGTACAAAAACAGCTACAACGTTATGGCGGGGACAAGAGATGATCACGGGATGCAAATGTGAAACGGTAAATAAAAAAACTTGAATTATACTTTGGAATTGGCACGTCCAATCACTGCTGAGTGATTTTACACAAGAACATGCTATAACGTGGCAAGAGGGAGCATATTTCTAGTTCAGTTTTCGTTGTGTTCAATAAGCAGATAATATCATTTCATATGTGACTTCGATCTATGGAGAAGTTATGATGTTCATTAAATAGGATTTGTAGCAATGGGATCTACAATAAATAGAATTAGTGAAAAGAATGGAGCTCCGGCAAGGGGTGCTCCGGCCAGGAACGGAAAAGGTTGAATTTTAGAAACCACGGGAATGTCCTCTGGACTCATGAAAACCACCTTCGTCCATTATTGACAGGCTTCAGCTTTAGTACAAGTTTCGCACGTTCAGATTCAACTTCTGCATATTTGAGGCTCATGTCGAAGTAGCGCTCCTGTAAATCTTTTAGCTCTGTCTGAAGTGATGATATCTTACCCTCATATCCATCTCCTTCTACTACTACATCTTCATCCAACAACTTCTTGGGAGCATTTAATGGATCCTTGTACTCCTCAGTTAACAAACTGAAACATGGGCAGAAATTAAAACATCGTGAATTAGACATAATGTGACAGGGGAGCATGGTTGTCTAAGATGACATTTTGATACTGTCGAATTTCAAATGTTTGCGCAAGCTAAAGCAAAGAGCACTTGCACCAACCTCTTAAGCTGGGCTTTGTACATATCATTTGCCTCCAAAGCCTCAGCTAGTTCATTCTCGAGTAGCTGGATCTTTGACAAAGAATCCAATCCTATACCTGGAGCATTTCCAGTATTAAAATTGGATTTCATACCGACCTGCATTACAGAAAGAATTTCAGAAATAAATAAACAATCATGTAGTCCATTATTTCATAGACAATACTTCTAAACTATTTGCCTCCTCTTTTTCATTTGGTGAGAAGTAATGTACAAGCTAATAATTTCCCTGATAAAAAGTTACATTAACTATTCTCAATTGAAAATAAGATATAAATTGTCGATGCTGACCTGTGAGACATTTAATTCATCAGGAGCAGAGGAATTCATGTCCCTGGATTCAGGACCAGAGGGGAGGCTTGCATCACTGAAACTATGTTGATCCTGTTTTGATGCTTTCCTCTGTTCAAGTTCCTCTTCAAGAGCTTGAGCTTTCTTCAAGCACTCTTGCTTCTCCTCTTCGAGGTATCTTATCTTCCTCTGGAATTCACTATTTGCTCTCTTAGCCCTTGCAAGCTCATTTTTCAGCTCAGCATCCTGAGCACCTATTGCTTCTCTTGCGGTTAAATCCCCTTCCAGTCGCAAAAGCTTCTCCTCCAGGGCAACTTTACTCCTTTTGCAGTCTTCTAATTCAGACACAGCCCTCTGCATGTCAGAAATCTTCTGCATAGACAGGATTTTCTCAGTCTTCAGTTCCTCGTAATCCCCTGATAACATCTGCAATGAAGCTTCAAGCTTTTGATTCTCAAATTTGACCTCATTAAGCGATCTTTTAAGATCCAGAATCTCGTCTTGAAGAAGTGATGTTTTCTGCAGTTGGATCTTAAGGCTGGAAGTTTCTTCTGCAACTTGTTGCCTCGCATATTCAGAAGCTTTAAGTTTTATTTCTAGCCCCTTAACACTGCTTTTATGTTTCTCTTCATTGGATTTGACATCTTCTAACAATTCAAGCAGCTTTTCATGATCAGCCATCAGAACTTCCTGGTTTTGTTTGGAAGCAGAAAGTTCTTGCATAAGTCCAAGCACTTTAATCTCGGATTCCATCTGGAAGGTACAGAGGTTACTCTCAGATAATTCGAGTTTTCCTTGTAATTCTTGCAGAGAAGCTTCCAGCATAGCTCTACCAGAACGCAGATGAGACACTTCAATCACAGCTTCTGAAGCTGTCCTTTCCTTTTCTCCATTAGTTGCAGATATCTGTTCAGTCAGATGTGCAACCTCTCTTTGAAGATTCTCAACTTCAACTGTCTTCTCCAAGTGCATCTGGTTCAGAAAATTCTCCTCCATAGCAAGTTTCTCTTTATATTTCTTGTTTTCTTGAAGAAGTGAATCTAGTTCTATACCAAGTGCTTGCTCTTTTGAGGCAATTTCTTGCTGCAGTAATATATACTTACCTTCAAGAGCTTCTAGTTCCTTCGACATATTAGAAAAAAACTTTTCTGAATCCCTTAACTCAGCTTCCAGAATTGTACAATGCTCATGTAACTGCATCTTTTGCGTCCTCAGTTCTGCATTTGATTTCTGAAGCACACTGCATTCTTCAATAAGACTTTCAGCTGTAGTTTGTAACTTTGGATTTGCTGCTTTCAGATACCCGCACTCTTCTTGAGCTTCTAACCACCGCTTTTGCATGTCCTGCATCTTTTGCCTCGCATCAACCTTTTGTGCCTCCAATTCACTTTCCAGTCTTCTTATCTCTTCCCGGAGACTCATATTACTAGATTCCGAGTTATGCAATTCCCCGCTGGTTGATTCCCTATCGTTGGTCAAATATCTTAATTGTGCTTCCAAGCCACATATTCGCTCTGATAACTGTACATTTTCTTTTTCTAGTTCAGACAAGTGAACTTCCATCTCCAATTTGCCACTTTCCAGCTCTGACAACTTCCTTTCTAGGATCTCTTTGGCTGAAGCTTGTGAATCCCTGTTACCACTAAGCTTCGTCATTTCCTTTCGTAAATCATCCAAGCATTTAGAGGTCACCATGCTTTCTCTTCGCGTAACTTCAAGATTTTGCTCCAACTGCCATCTCTCGTTCTGAAGATTAGAAATCTGTGTTTCTAGCTCCATTTGGGAATGCCTTAGAGCATCTATCTCTTGTTCATTCAAAGAATTAAGCTTATCCATGCTAGATATCTTTTCCAAAAGCTCCTTTTCTAGATCTGTCATCTCAGGTGTAGATTCCATTTGCACGCTTTCTGGTTGTGGACCACAAGTGCTGAAATTATTCCCCCCTGAGTCATAAGCCTCCAAATTGTTGCGGAGCTCATCAGGATTCACCACTTTTGCTCTTACCTCTTTGCTTTGGTGAACTTCATTTTCAAACGAAGCAGATTTTGCTTCAAACAAATCTTTCAGCTGGACAAAGCTGTTCAGAATAGACTTTGCTTTCTCTTTTTGATTAAACAAATCTGTATCATTTGAAATGACAGGTTTATCAAAAGCAGAACTACATTCTCCATTTATCAGAAAACATGGATCACATTGTTGCTTCTTCACATTGGCTAAACATGATTGGATGTGCTCCTGCAACTCAGATAATGTTTTAGCCATTTCAGCAGTAGCTTGTGATTCGGAAAGCTTGATGTCTGAACAGATGTCTGCCGGATGGACATTGACCCCAGTTTCCATTCCTTCATAATGTTCTAACTGTTCTTGTCGTGTAGCAATCTCGATTTCCCGTCGCTCTGCTCTTGCATGATATTTACTGAGTTCAGAATCAAGGTAGAGTGTTCTGTCCTTGGAAGCTTGCAGCTGAAGCTCCAGGTCAGCACACCTTTTTCCAAGATCTGCACATTGAATCTGCAAACAATCAGTGGAAAGTTGTTGGCTAATTATTTCCTTCTTGCTCATCTCTTCTTCAAGCTTGCATATTTGGGATCTCAATTTTCTAACCTCAGATTCAGAGGTGAAGAGAGAATGACTCCCCAAACATTCATTTGACGAAGGGCTAGTCGAGGCACCATGCTTTTCTGACTCTTTGAGCTTAAGTACGAGTTCTAGATTTTCTTCTGTAAGCTCACTGCAATCTCTCTCAAGTTCCTCCATCTTCTGTGTCAGAACTTCAATTTCTTTAATCAGATCGCGATCATCTCCATTTTGAAAATCAAGAGGATTAAGAGCTTTGAATAACTCTGCTTCCAAATTGGTGATCTTTTCATCCTTGGCAGCTAATTTTTCTCTCCATTCTTCTTCGCAATCCATTAGAGTTTGAGTTTTTAAACTTTGCTCAACCTCAATTGCATGGATTTTGTTCTCGAGAGATCTTTCCGGAGGATGGATAGTAATTTCTAAATTCTTTTGTGAATCTTGCAGTTGCTGTAACTCCAGCTCCAGGCTCCTGCTGTCCTCTGATTCAGAACCTACAGGTAAATCATCCAATTCCTGTTCAACAGTACTGCCTTCCATACCTGAATCACAAGAGGCCTCTCTTGTATCCTCAGCAAAAGATTTCTTCATTGGTTTGGTCTCCTCGCTGTCTTGGGCTTCAACGTGATACTTTCCTGCCTTTTGACTTTTGGATTGAATTTTTGATAGATCTGAAATTTCTATTTTCTGTATTTCTATGGTATCTTCCAGTTCCTGAAGTATGGTAACAAGCTCAATGTTCGACTCTTGGGTTTTCTTTAGCTGTAAAGCCAAGTCAGCATTTGTCTCTTTCTGAAACTTTAATTCATCTTCTATTTCTCTCTGAAAATTATCCATTTCTTTGGCCTGAAACTTCAGCTTCTCAGTGGTTGTTTGCTTTGCTACGGATTCCTCCAGCAGGATCTTCAATTGTTCAATCTTCTGCCTCGAGCCATCACATTCTCTGTGCGATTCTGATAGCTGCATTTCAAGACTTGCACAGTGCATTGATTGGTCTGATAAATCCTTCCGCATTTTTTCCAGATCAATCATTAATCTACGAGCATTTTGTTCCCACATCCTCGCTTCTGCTCGAAGCTCCTCAATTGTAGCTTCTGCAGCTTCCAGAAGGTCTTTAGATGAATCAGCATTCCGTAAAGGTGATGAGGCAATAGTTCTTGAAACCTGATTAAGACTCTCTCTTTGATTCTGAAGATGGCTTCGTGAAGCTGAATTAAAGGACGAGTGATTTGATCTGGAAGAATCATTAAAAGAATAAGATGCGTAAGAACTGTTCTGGGAGCCAGTTGACTCTTGTCTCCCAACAAGATTGCTGGTGCCAATTAAGTTATTTTGCAGGGAATAATCCAATGAACCCTCCATTGAGTCAAAGCTATAGCGTGATCCTGATGCTGAGAAACTCAATTCCTGTGGCAGCAAGCAAAGCCTTTGTTAACCACACCAAAATAAAATTTAAAAGAACATGCTATAATTGAGATGTTTCAGATGCTGACAGGTACAAGTATCAGACTAGTTCAGTGGTGCTCATTAGAAGAACACCAACAAGAGGACTCAAAGTTTGTTGATCATACTTGCCATAGCAGACAGATATCAAGACACAGTTACTTGTTTAATTAAAACCAAAGACCTCCAGCTCAAATTGATAACCCAAAGATGTGAGCATGTTTCCTGTTTCCTGAGCAACCCAGAGACTCTTTTACAGCCAGGGCAAATCCAAGGCAGTAAGGCGTGTTGGCTAAGCATGACTCATTGGTTTTAGTCCATGACATCCGCAAAAAGTAACACAGGTAGATTTGTTATATATGCACACACGTAGGGAGCATGGTCTTGTGACAGGTATACTTGAATAAAGCAATAATGACCAGGGTCTCACGGTGGAATTTTGTAAACAAAATACCTGTAGGGATGAATACCATAGCCCATCAGCAACACTTATACTCGTTACTAATAAGTACATAACTAATAAATAATCCCATTTTCAGGGATTTATAAACTGTCCTTAAGCTTCAGATGAAGAGAAAATTATTAAATAATCAAGATAAAAATCCATAATCTCATGGCTGTTCAGATGTAGTTTAAAACTAGGTCATCATTCACAAGGCTGGCAGCAGATGGCAAGATAATGCTTTAAGTGTAGATGTAATGGTAAAATAGCTTGAGTGGAATGTGAGCATACCCTACTATGTTCTCCTGTACCAGATGCACTATCCAAATGGTTGCTTGATGAGGATCCAACACTCCTGGCGACTGAACTATCAGAAACATCAGATTTGTTTTCCATGTCAATGTAGTCAACAGCAATCACATCCTCTGCATATGAACCTGGCTCTTCAAACTGCACCTCCCTTTAAAAGAGTTCCAAACTCATTCAAAACACATAATAAATCTAATGCCGTGAAACCACAAGTTTTGCACTGAATAGCATACCTGGGTTTTGCTCTTGGTGTCAGGCACTGAATTCTAACCTGCAAACCAGAAGAACCAAAACGTTTTACACCAGTGATAGATTAGCAGTCTGGAATTTCAAGAAGCTCGCAAGGAAAACAACGTGCTCTCAACATACAATCAATAATTGCATAATCTAGTGGAAACATAACTTGATATTCAATCTGAGCTTTATGTCAAGAAGCACACGGATAAAAATCCGTTAACTTGCCCTTATTTCATCGAGATTCCGATAACGCATTACAAGATACCTAACCCTTTAGCAGTAAGTTTCACCAATGTGTTTGCATTACCAAATCTTGTTCATTTCTCCATGTCCTTTTACCAAAACTTGTTGAGGGAAACAGGGATTTCATTGAAAACTCTGTGATGGTTAAAAACAAAAACAATTTTGCTTTCGTTGAAGAAATTGCCAATCACAAAATAGCAAAAAATCCACAACAACTCACTAGTAAAATGGTTCCATAGTTACACTTTTTCAACGGCAACGAAACAGGAACAGCAGTTTCTGCATTCTTATAACTCCCCAAATTAACCGTAGCCTCTCCAAGGATGCCCGATCTCGACGATCCCTAACAAAACAACACCATCATCCCAGTTCAATCAGATCACACATTGACGAACACTTGATCACATCAATGTCACTAAGTAAATTAAACATCAGAATAATCAATTCATCATACCATGGAAACAACAAACTTGAAAAGACAATCATCAATCTCTTTCTCCGAAACCGGAATGGACTCCGTCAAACTCTCCGTCCATCGACAAGTTCCGTTCCTCACCGACCCTTTCCCAGATTTGGACAGCGTCTTTCCAGTTTCTACTGAAATTATGTACACAAAAAGCCTGTCCCATCCTTTTGGTACCTGGATTTTCCAAATTTCCCACAACCCAAACAATAAAAAAAAATCTAAAACTTGACAACAGGTAAGTGGATCTCCTCAATTTAACAAAATTTAAGAAAAAAAAAACAAGAAAAAAAGAGAGAGCGACCTGAAGAGCCTGGAAGCTGGAGAACTTGAAGTCAAGTGTGCCTCCAAATTTATCTGACTTGTGTTTGTGTAGCCTGAACATTTTTTTTTCTTCGATTTTCTTGATTCAGTTTCTGTTGAAATGCGCATCCATGGCAGTTGAAAATGTTATAAGAAGTTCGACGGACGCGGGGCGGGGGGTGGGGGGGGGGGGGGGGGAGGAGTAAAGGGCACGGACAGAGAGAGGACTATGGACTATGGACTTTGGAGTGGTGAGTGAGCGTTGAAAAAAAAAAGAAATTGGTTTGGTGTGATTCTAAACCGAGAAATAAACTGATAGAACCAAGACGGCCATTTAAAAATAAAAATCAATTCTTCAAGGAAAATGGTATAATTATTTTTTATTTTTTTCAATTTAAATGTGTTAAATTTTGATAAAAATAAAACTGGGATGGTCAGTTATTTAATTATATTTTCAATCCAATCAAAGCTTATACATATCTCAAGTAATCTTATAGATTCTAAAATTAATAATTATATAAGTTTTTAATAATTTTAAAGTTTATAAAATTCTAATTAATAATTTTTTAAAAAAATAAATTTAAAATCTAATTAGTTTAGTTGGACAGTAAGTTTATTCACTCCTGCTTATTGCTTTGATATGTTATGTTTGCATTGCATTTAATGCCGTGGTTCTGTATTTATTATTTCCTGCTTTATTTTATTTTTTCTTTATCAACCAAATTATATTTTGGAAACGGTTTATGTTCACTGGGTTAAATTCCTCTTAAAACAAAATCAGTTATGTTGGAATTAATGGATTTTAAGAGGAATTGTGTTTGTTATTTTGGGATTGAATTTCGGTTGACAGTATGGAGAATATATGTATTTATTAACCACCCTATTCCTCGTCACTTTTTTATGGATTTTCTAACAGCCTAAGCACTTGTTTATGAAAATATTAAATAGCTTTATCTTGCCTAGATGCGAGTTAATTTGGCGAAATTGTTTTTCTGTCATACGCTATTATATATTTGATGTGATAATTGTATGGTCCCAAAAATATACATCGAATCAAAGTTTTGCTTTAAATAGCTTATTAATAACACATGAAAAAACTACACAAGTGTTAATGTAGGCACGTTTCTAAATATTTATATAAATATTCTAGATATTTATATTAAATATCTTAAAAAAATTATATATATAAAGTTTTATCTATCTAAACTATGTATATAAAAAACTAATGAAGTGTTGATCTAGCGGTTAAGACATTGTTATATTCCTGCAAGGATAAAAATACAAGTTCGATCTCCAAAAAATACATTTATTGAGAGAAACAGCCACAATCCTCATACGAAATTAACCTCACTCTTTAAAAAAATATGTGAAAATACCAAGGTAAAAATAAAAAAACCTATATGTATAAAAAACAATCAAAGTTCATTTCTCCAAAGCTAATCTCTTCCGACCTAAATAATATTCAAGAAACAGTCAAGACAAGACAATACTTATTATTCTCGTCATCTATATAAACACTGTAATTATTTAAGTTTTATAGTGTTTTTATTGTAAATATTATTGAAATCACTAAATTTTTCGGGTATAATTTTATCATCTCATAAAAAACACACTCAGTCTTTCTCCTGGAAATATTTTCCAGTCTCATCACTTATATTGTTCATACACAGCAACAACAAAAGCCTTAATATTGTTTATACTGAAAAATAAAATCACAATTTTGCAGGACTTAAGCTCATCTACGTGTTCACGTATGTATGAACTCGTTCACGCTTTCTTTCCTCTGTATATATTTTTTTTCTTATAGAGGAATATTTTGAATTGATTTTGGAATTATTGGGATATCATTGAACTCCATGTAAGAATCACGGGATCAAAGAAGAATTATGTTCTCATAATTCCTGGAGCTGAATCTTGCTGTAGAGCTTCTGCTCGTACGTGTATGTATTTATGTATTGAGTGCGGTGGAAGATGATCTTTTATGTGCTAACATGTGCCAACTATTTTTTTCGCCTGTTTATTTTTCTTTTATTTTCTCTTGCTTAAAGTGAATTAAATTTTAATAATTATCCCCGACTCCTCTCAATAGTTAATGTTCATCTCTCGTTCTTTCATCAAAAATAAATTCCATTTACATCATGTTGATTATTTTTTTTTGCTTTTGAGTTTTTTTTTTATATATATTTAATTATTTTAATATATTAATTGATGAAAAGTTGTTCGTGCAAGCCAACTTTCAGGGATTCATCACCCTGTCTTCTTGTCGTTTTAGTTCAAAATAAATCTTGCTAGCTCATGATTTCACATGATTCTGGAGAGTGGGTGCACAAGAGGCTGGGGAGTTGTTAGGTTTCTGTCGAAACTTAATTGAATTCACATCCTATTTCATGCTAGAAGCCAATAACATGTCTTATGATTTGTTCAAAGCGTGGCATCATTCCTTCCAACTACTTTCAATCATTTTAATAATTTTTTTTTTCACCTCTTGGGTATTTTACCTCTTGTTTGAAGTTTATAAATAAAGATTTTTCTATCATGCTGATATCAGCATATATCCCTTGCTTTTCTGCCTCGAACAAGACGCAGTGGACATAAAAAAAAACGGAGTTTTTTTTTAATCCTAAACTTGCGGTTTTAAATTATAGAGAAAATTATTTTTTATATGTTAAAAAATTAAAAATTGTTTTGGAAATAGCTCTTTAACTAAATAACGGTTAGAATGAATATAAGATAGAAAAAAAAACCAACGAGAAAAAATAAGAAAGAAATCTAAAAAATAATTAGAAAAATAAATAAAAATCTAAAATAGCATATTATAGATTGGATTTGGGATCCTCTCATGGATGGGGCCTATAGAACATGATACTTTAGCTAGATTTAATAATTAAATTAAAATTTATTTTTATTTTTATTTAAAAAAAACTCATTTGAGATGGTTATAATTTTTTTTTTAAAAAAAACTTTGCTTTATCCATTTTTTTTCATAAACATATTTTTATGTCACAACAGGCAAGTGAATTTGCTTTTGCATTATCATCTCGGGACTTCAAATTTAGAAAAAGTCTTAGTATTTATTTTAAAAGGGAAAGATCTACCCAAGAACCAACTATAAAGCTAGAGCTGGCAGAAATCATTATAATTAGGAAAATAACAATCGCTGACCTGGACAGGTCTTCATTTATTCACCGAGGGGTGAACATGTCTTGAATTTGACTTCGCTGTAAAGCAACGGTGGCTTGATGCCAAAATGACAGCGATCCAGCAGCGAACTTCACAGTGCACACCAACTACTAAAATTGACACAGATCTGTTTCGTTGCCTTAGGCAGATTTATAGTACGATCCTTTTTTTTTACGGTACCAATCCAAAATTTTAAGAGTTGGTTAACGGTTGAGATTGCAAGGTGGCTGGGTTGACTCATGAATAAGTGAGTTAACCAGTTTTTTTACCACAACATAATTTTAGTAGAAAAAATATGATTTTAAATAAAACCTTATCCAACTCGTGCCTGTTTAGAAGTGTGCTTGCGATTAAATATTTTTCATGTTGAAATATATTAAAATAATATTTTTTTTTATTTTTAAAAAATTATTTTTAAAATTAACGCATCAAACCGATTTAAAATATAAAGAAATAATTTTTAATAAAAAAATTAAATTTTTTAAAAATACAGTTTATACCATATTTCTAATAGGTGTCTCCAGCATAATTCCAAATAAACAGAGCTTCTCGGGAAAATGTGAAAATCTAGCCTTCGGCGATGTTTGAATGGGAAGGGCTAGAGAAAAATTCGGTAGGGACAAGCATCGAGGGCGCCATCAAAGCGATTGGCAAAAAAGAAAAAAAAAAAGGAGAACGCGAGACCATGGAAAAAAAATCAATTACAGAATATCCTTTAAAAAAAGGAAACCTGCACGAAACAAACAATTTGAATTTTGAAGGCTGAAGAAGAAATGAAAATGATATGTAAGGAATACAGTTTGATAATTCCTTAAATAACGACAAGCTATTTGGCAACATATCCTTCGTGCCTTCGAAGGGCAGCCACAGAGGTACAGTCGAATGGTTCATGCTTGGACAAGACAAGATTCGAAGTACGTACAAGCAAATAATGTGAAATGCTAACATGAATCCATCACTCGCGGTGACTTTATTGAATCTATTTTTGAAATATTTAATTTTTCTTTTATTTTGAAATTTAAAATGTGTGGTTAATGAATTTTTCTGTGTTAGTTTTTATATTACAATTTACTTTTTAAAATAAATTTTAAATTAATATTTTTTGGTGATTTTTTTATAATTTTGATATGCTATGTAAAAAATAAAAACAAAATAATTATATTATATTTTTAATTAAAAAATATTTTTGAAAAACATTCTCCACCGTAACATCAAACATTTTTTGAAATATTTAATTTTTTATTTTATTTTGAAATTAAAAACGTGTGGTTAATGAATTTTTCTATATTGGTTTTTATGGGTTTGTTTTTATGTTACAATTTGTTTTTTAAAATAAATTTTAAATTAAATCATTTTTAAAATTAATATTTTTTTAATGATTTTTTGATGATTTTAACGTGCTAATATAAAAATTAAAAACAAAATAATTATAATATATTTTTAATTAAAAAATATTTTTAAAAAACATTCTCCATCAAACTATCAAACATTTCATTAAAACTTTTTTATTATTATATAATCTAACACGAGTTTATTTGTTTGAATAAAAATTAATCTTGATTAATTTTTTTATAATTGCTTCACTGATGCAGTTTCCTTTTATTTTATATATAAAAATTTGTATATTTTTCTAATCACGTATAAATGAAAACTAAATATCGTCTCAAAACTAATTTAAAGTCTCATCTCCGTGTATTGATTGGGTTTTATCGCCAGGACCGGCGTAGTTTCCTTCATGGTTATGCTTCTGATCTCACTATCACTGACCGTTCGTGTGTTGAGGGTGATTGTCAGCGTGGGCTCAGAGACTCATTGGCCGATGGTTAAGGGTTTGGGCCTCTGACCTGAAAGTGTAGAGACTAGAGTCCTTCCACGTTTTGCCATGACATCTTCTTACGTCGAACAGGGAATAGATTAAAGAGCTAATGTGAAAATGTTAGCCCAAGAGGGAAAAGGCTAAGGAGAATGAGTGGAAGTCTCGAAAGAAAGCATCCAAACAATATACTATTTTTCTTTGGACTTTTTTTAGCATGAAAGTATAGTATATACTTTTATTATTAATAAAATTGCAGAATACAGTGTCCTAGCTAGAACCCTAGCACCTCCTCAAGTCAATCTCCTAGAATCGAGGAAGTTCTTGCTCCTGTGTTCATGAGATGCTATGTATTCAATAAAACTCGCAAAGTCTGTGTCCTTATAACGCCTTGGATTAGCATCATTGATGAGCTTTGGCGACGGTCGAACCATGCAGTCAAAAGGTAAACTGTGCAACGAGGCAATGGAGATCCGAGACCTCAAAGGATTGACCAGCACTCTATGGAGCACACTCCTGTATCTCCCATTGCTGAAAATCTGCCAAATGATTGCAAGAAAAAAAGGTAAATTAATTATGATACTTAGCTATTAATCAATATAAACTGTTAAACTTAGCAATTAGTGTTGATGAGCTAATTAACCTCGAGATGATCACCAACATTAATAACAAATGAATTAGGGATTGGTTCCACAGTGACCCATCTCCCTTCATGCTGAATCTGGAGACCCGTGACTTCATCTTGGAGGAGCAGTGTAAGGAAGCCATAGTCTGAGTGGGGTGGGATGCCAAGTGTGAGGTCAGGTTCAGGACATGAAGGATAGCAATTGACCACAAGGAGTTGGCTCCCATTTTGAAACTCCTTAATTATGTGATCATCGCCATCATTTTCATCAATATCTTTTGTTGTTTCAGCCAATCCTAGGCTCTCTAGTATCGCCCCCACAACCATTAGATACAAGAATTTTGTTTCTTTAGAGTAGTTAACCGCCGCTTGCCTGTTAAAAAAAATCCAATATGGAATCAGTGATTAATTATAAAAGGAGACGCATGCAGTTGACATTAATTATAATTAGAAAAATAATAATTAATTATCTACTCAAGAAAAGTCCAAGTTCACAGCATCATGCTAGAAAATTAGATGCAATATTACTTGGTGGAGTTTCTTACCTTAGCTCCATAGGAGAAGAGGGCCAGTAAGGAAGAACATCTGAAAGGGGATGGCAATCAAGCTTTAAGAAGTCTCTCCAGCAGAACACTCTATCTTTGTTCTGGTTAAAACTTGTTCCATATCTAACTGGTGCACGCATATCTTTTGACATGTACTTCGATCTCTCCTCGAAAGAAAGCTCGAAGAATTTCCTCCCTGCTTCAATCATGTCGAGGATGGATTGACGTGCAATGCCATGATTTATCAACTGCATAAACCAAAATCAGAAACGAAGTTTACCGGGGAGAGAAATCGATTAGCTGGGGTGGTAACTTATACATACCTGAAAAAAACCATATTCCTCGCAAGCTTTTGAAAGGGATTTGAGTGCATGAATTCTATCTGGACCTTGCAGCTGAGCAAAATCGATTATTGGTAGCTTGAAATTAGTAGCGCCATCTTTTTTTGGGGAAATAGGACGGTCCAATGCCGGCAATATGTATTTTCTAGGCACTTTTGTTATCCCTCTCTCGCATAGATGTTTCACTCCTTTTTGGAACTCGGGACTCTCTAGTAGCTCCTCTTCTTTGTAATGAGTTTGAACCTCCAAGACTATTGCCGGTGACATGCCTGAAATCCAATTAAATATCTATATATGTAATCTAATAATATAGTATATATGGCAAAAGAAAGAAATCAATAGCAAGAAACGAGCGTGACCTCTCGAACCACACTATATATATCTCTCCAATTAACTATCTTGAGAGAGAGAGAGAGAGAGAGAGAGAGAAGAGAAACAGAAATGGTTATGGGGTGAAGAGGGATATTGAAAGAGTCTCGAAGAGAGGTGTTTATATAGGGAGAAGGGAAGGGAAGTCATCCGATGGCACAAGTCTTCGGAAACCAGCTTTGCTTTTGCAAAAAATATGGTCTTTTTTTTTTAATGAACAGGATCGAAATTACATGGACTAATTCCATTCCATGCAATCGTGACCCTTGACATGGTTTCAGACAACATCCCCAGGCAGTGGTGAGAAAAGGCTTTACATGCATGCCCCCGACAATAGAATATTTAAAGTCCATAGGTTTATGTAGCGTATATTCATTTGGGGGGCTGATGGATGGGAATTTATTAGATACAATAAACCTGCACCGGATAGAATAGCATTATCCTATACGAAGGTATCAAGATAGAAATGTGTGGCTAAGATTCAAATTGACAGTTTAATTTTTTTTTAAATATTTTTTTATATAATTTTAATGTATTGATATCAAAATAAAAAATTAAAAAAATATTATTTTAATATATTTTTAATTAAAAAATACGATTTGATTTTATATCATCTAGGAATAAGATTTAATAATGAATTTCTATATGTATAATTTAAAATTAAATTTTCATATAATGAATTTTTGTGTACGTGCGTATAATCGAGATTTGAAATTTTCACAAATTTTTCTTATCCTTTGATCATTAAAAAGATCGGTGTTGTTATAAAAACCATTTTGCACTATTATTACTATATATAGAGGATTACTTTTTCATATATAGCTAGAGGTGTTGATGTATATATTCCATGATCAGAACACGGGCACTCGTGCTCTGTTTATATATATATGGACATGGGACCGGCCGTCCCTGGTTAATTAGGCTACAAATCGAAGGACAATGATCTAGGAAACTTGAGACGGAAAACGAAGATGGTGCTATTTAATTCTATTGTATATATAGCCAATATATATCCTACTGTTCTTCCCATCGGTCTTGGATTAATTACGAGAAAAAATAAAATCATATGAATATTAGTTTGCAACTAATAATCTCTCGCAAACTGACTACTCATCATGACGCTTAAGGATTAGTTATTGATTGGTGAGTCCTAATACGCCTCACCTTCCTCTAAGTACGTCAAATACTGTTGCAGAAAGAGACCGTTTAGGGTTTCATAGCTGTAAACGACGTAGGCGAACCAGCTATGGCTAAGGGATTAGTGGTCGTGCGAAGATGAGATGCCCAGCAGGATTGTCTATTGTTTGGCCCCTTAAGCTCCGTTTGTCCTTTTATTTTTCATTCGGTGCATGCATCAGTTCCACACAACTCTCTGCGAAGTTTTCTAATCACATATCTCAGTTGACATGTCCCTTTGAAGATCCGGGGGGGGCTTTTTTTCCTTAAAATATGAAGTCAACTGTAATTCTTTTCATTTTTTTAATGGCAAGTGAAGTCAAAGGCTTCGATTTTCCAACGTTGCACGGGAGCCTTACGTTGCGAATAACACATAACCGCGTCCATCAAGAACATGTTTGATTGGATAAGTTTATATATATATATATATATATATATATATATATCTGGAGAGAAATTAATGTAACAGCTGGAGAGAAATTAACATCTTTAATTTGTTATGCAATCCAAGAGCTATGTATTAGATCTTATAATATTTCGATGATAAGAAATATTCTCAAATTATTTTGTGCATCAATCAAATATGATATCCTCTTCGTATGATTTTGATTAAATCGCATCTGTTTGATAAATCTAAGAAAAAAAAAGGCTGAATGATTGTTCCAATATTTAAATTCATAAAAAAAAAAACTGTACATAGTCTACCAAATCAATCTCTTGGAGTTGACTTTACAATAATATATATATTGAACATACCGTGATAATTGCGGTATAGATAAATGGTGGACTTTGAGAGTTGAGACCGAGAAGCATTCATCGATGAACTGAGTCTGGGATATGACGTTGAAACTCCACACCTCCAAGTTTTCAAATACTAAATAAATTGTCGGTCGGTTTAATATACATGAATTAGAAAATTCAATAATCGTCGTCTAATATTTGTTCCTGCAGATGAACACACATGGTCTTTGCAAGGTAGTAAATCAAGTAATCTTATTCTAAAAATAAAATGAAAATCGAGCGATGCATATGAGCAATATATATAAGAAGGTGTAGGGGGGACGGGGAGCTGCTATGTATCCAATCAAGCTGTTAATCACCATATGAACATTAACCCATGCCCCATGCTCATGATTCTTCTTGTCTTGCCCATTAACTCGTTGACAATATATATTAGTCTGTGTCATTTCGATTAATTTTATAAATTTTAAAATTAATAACGATATAAGTTTTTAGTAATTATTATATTAATAATTACATGATTTAAATCATTAATAATATTTTATTTTTTGATGATAATATTTTCATGGACAATAATATCCAATTATAATTTATTTTTTGAAAGCTTCATAATTATTATACAAGCGATAAACCCGCTTACTAGCTCATCCAGAACCAAAAAATGTGTACGTAGCCCTTACTTTAATATATTTTTAATTAAAATATTGAGTGTTTCATTACCGAATATAGGATGTCATTTTTTTAATTTGAAATGCAACTAGATGCGACAGAGCTATTGATTTATTTGAATTTCACTAGAAGAGCCACTTGAATATCTTTCTTTCCTTTGCATTTTGATTTTTTCTTAGCAACTCACACGTAAAAGCCTTACAGAACCAATAAGATTTATGGGTGAAAAAGCAGATTGCGGTGTTAGGCCCGTGTGTCACCAAAGAAGAGGCCGCGGTAGTGGTGAGTCTTCCAATGTTTTTTTTTTTTTTCTTTTTCTTTTTTTTTTATATTTTAAAAATATTTTTTTATTTTAAATTAATATTTTTTAAAATATTTTTAGATTATTTTGATATGCTATTTTAAAAATAAAAAAATAACATTATTTTGATATATTTTTAAATAAAAAATATTTTAAAAAACAATTACTCCATCCTTTCAAACATTATTTTTATCTCTCATTAATAATGGTTTTTTTCATAGATGCTCTGTTAATTAATGGATCCAGCAAGAATTCATAATATAATTGTTATTTATTCCATTTTATATTGTTTGACTCGGAAGGGGGCGGGTTCCATTTACATGTATTATTAGATTTACTTAGAGGCTTGCTACTCGAGTTCAATGCAAGGACTTTACATGCACGTTATTTATGTTTTCATGTTTTCTTCCAGCGTCGACGAATAAAGCAAGATCTAGTGTGCTGGAATTAATTACTTAAACTTTCATTAAATAATTTGGTGGTTTATTATTGATTTTTTTATTACATGATCCATAGAATTTGAGAGACTAATTTCTTTATCACAATAGCCACGTCATTAGCAATTATTTTTGTAAACAATTCAAGTTTTCCAAGCATCACACCTTCTTAAATACCATCATGATCGAAGCGACCGAGTACGTTCTCGTATATACATTCCTCTTGGTCCAAAGTCTAGAAGTGGATACTCTTTAATTTGTCAGCTTTATAGGGCTGGTCCAAGGTATCAAAAGCAGGTTTTTTAATTAATTTATTTTTTTAATTGTGAATCTTTAAAATTAATAATTATATAAATTTTTAATGATTCTAAAATTTATAAAATTCAAATTAATAACATGTAAATAATAAAATCATAATCTAACCAATTATTTATTTTTTAACTTTGCTGAGGTTGATAATTTGGTCTGTTTGACAAGCCCCATCTACCTTCTCGGCAACAATTTCGAGTGCTATTACCTGTAATGAACTAGTCGAACTTTTTTCTCCGCTGTCCAGAGCCAGGAAGAGAGACTTGTTGGCTTTTTTTTAGTCTCCTTGAAATCTTCCTCGAGTTGCATGATACATGCGATTGATGAGACTGGATATTAATTTCAGGTGTATAGATAGTTAAGAGAGTTCGGTGAAAGCACTTAAAGTAAACCTTCTCTACGTGGTTTCGAATTAAATTACTGAAAATGACTGATTTATGTAAATTAATTTGAGCTTTGAATCCACATTTACTGAGTTACATTGGGTAAAACAATTCTTCCAGGAATAACTAGTTTAGTTGCCCTTGGGCCTTGGATGTTCACACTAGTTTATTAGACTTGTTTTTTGTTTATTTAGGCTGACAAACTTGAGGCCTGCTTAAGAAATCAATGTACGAGCCTTCTTTTAGGGTCCGCTTTTGCCTTTGTGGGTCAAAAGTTAAAAAAGCCCATGTTTCAATAACCTAGTTAATAGACCGCAAGTTCCTTCCTTTTTTTTCTTTAAAAAATAGAAAAGGAACAAGATAAAACAGCAAGTCTAATGTGTACTAGTTTAATTTTTTTAAAATATGAAAAAGAATGTTAAGATGACGGAGACTTTTTTTATTGTATCATTAAACCTGCCAACACAGGTACATAGGTAGATATTAAAACCGCTCGCTCCTATTATTTACCTAATTTAGATTTTTAATTAAACTAGGAGAGCTTGATTAATTTTATGAATTTAAAAATAATCTAAATAATTAGTAAAAATATAAGTTTATTTTTTTAAAAAAATTTAAAATAACAATTTTTTTAAAAATACCAAGACAGCAACAAATTGAATCAATTCCAGTCCCTTCGCGATCTGGGCCATAGATTCTATTGAATTTAATAACTTATTTATTTATATATAATAAAAGTAGAATCTTGCAAAATTAAACACCAACTCTTAAACAAATATTTTTTAGACTAAAATAACCTATGAAAAAACAAACAAAAAACAACCATTGTAGTTTATTTTCTAATTAATTCATGAAATAAAAAAATAATTTTAAAAAATAAAGAACCAAATAAAAACATATATCCAATCAGTGAGTAAACATATCTGGTTAGTGAATAAACATGTTAAACTCATAAATCGGGTAGCTTGGGTTAATACGCAAAACCTATGAATTATAAATTTTTTTATTATAATTATTTTTTATTTAACTATATAATAATAAAATAAATAATTACAAAATAAAACAACAATTCAATATCAAGATATTTTATTAAAATCATGATAACCTTGTAAAAAGTGAAATAAAATTAATTATAAAGTTAAATTATAAATTATCCCAATATTAAAAAAAAGGAAAAGAAAAAGAAAGAAAAGTTAAACTCCGTGTGGGAAACAGTTTACCCACACCCTTCAGCTTTCCTGTTAATAAAAATGTACAAAGTTTGACTGGGTCCTCGACGAGTCAATGGAATCTCTGAATTTCCTTCACCATTTGATGGGTGGGTCTGCTCGATACCTCACTAAAATGCCCATTGTTTGCTAAAATCTGCTATCAGGACATGGATTAATTTGCATGCTGTATTTGAATTTTTAAATCTCACTTGAAGTGTATGTGTATGAATTTCTTAGTGAGATATATATATATATAAACGAGATAACTAAAATATTTATATTAGATGCTAGTTTCCGTTCTCTATTTATTTTAACCTTTGTAATTAACCATAATAAGAAAATCAATAATAACCTTTTTTATTATTATTAATATAGATATTTAGACTAACTTATGTATACTTTAATTAATTTTATAAATCATAAAATTAATAATTATATAAATTTTTAATAATTATCATATTCACAATTATATTACTGAAATATATACCTACAAAAAAAAAATCAGGCTAGATTTTTATAATAATCTTATTTTGTCTGTCTACTTGCATCTGTGATGAGGTGATATAAAATAAAAGGACCCTCCGACGTCGGCGGAGAGTGGGAGAAGCAAGGAATCTCGAAAAGGACTTTTCTACATTAGAAACTGAAAAATATAATAGTGCACTGTTTTTCTTGCTGTTCGTGGCTGGCACGGTCAACAGCCGGGAGTGTAGATACTGCACCCCTGGCCACTATTTAAAGAACAGTAACGTGACGGTGACTGATGAGTTGAATTTTAGCAGTCTTTTAAATCAGTTTTTATTTATTTATTTTAAATTAGTTTTTCTATCCATAAATACAAGGCATCATACTTTGAGTTTAAAAGAAATTTAAAAGGGATCTAGGAACCAATCAATCGATTTGTAAGTCAAGGGCATATTTTTTTTTTATTTAGAAAGTAATTGAAGGGCATCCTTTCAATTTGAAAAGAGTAAAGAGGAACACTACAGGACAGACAGAGATTGTGCTGCAATCCATGAGAAGAATTTTACGCCCCACGTGTATTTATCAAGAGAGAGAGACAAAGAAAAAGAAAGACAAAACCTTCCATTTCAATAAACAGCTCAAATCCGAGGATCCAAAGAGAAAATTGGTCCCGGGCTAGACAAAAAATCACTCTGAACAGCTCAAGGGAGCGATATTTTTTGCTTGCTTGACAGAGTTACACGTATCATGTTTGGGCTTAAAACAGCACAGCTGTCACGACGAAAACCAGGCTCCAAGCCTGAAATCAGGCAATGCCAGTGGGCCTATCGGATCCACTCCAACTGCCACAAGCAAGCGTCTTTCTCTCTCATTGTAGATTCAGAGGAGCTGGACTAGCTTTTACTTGGGCCCGAAATGGGCCCATTAATGTTCAGACTTCACTGTTAGCATGCACGCTAGAGTTTAATTATGTTAATAATCAATCAATTTTAGCTGCGAACTAGCTCAAGGTCTGTTCCAAACAATAAAGAAATAAATATTTGTAGGATTAAAGAGATCCTTGTTTTAGTGACACGAAGAGCGTGAGAATTCACAATAGGATACCTGCTGTGTTATCATAATGAAACAAATGTTGAAAAATAAAAGCATATTGTATCGTATTTATTAACCGGCTAGCTAAACAAGTTGACTTGGTAATTTGTTGATCTAGAGTGTGCTTTAATTCAAGTTTTTTTCTGGAATTGTTTTAAACATTGACTTGGTCAGAGCTAATGCAATTCATTAATTTATAATTTAGTTGATTCAGTTAAATATAAATATTTAATGGTATAAACTCGTAACATGATTGACCTGATCAAATCTAGATAATGTAATACATTAATTCATAATTTAGTTGATTAAATAAAACATAGGTGTTTAACGGTGTAAACTCACACTATAATTGACCTAATCAAATTTGAATAAGGTCAGCTCTAATGATTTTTTTTAATTTATATTCAAAACAATCTCATTTCAATTATATTTATCTTTAACCCACGACAACATTGTTTTATTTTAAAACTATATATTAAAACAATGTTATTTTAGGATTTGCCAACAACTCGTTGACCAGTTCCTTAATTGAGTTCCTTCCCGAACTGAATCTAACAACTGTGATTATCACAAGCTGTAACAATTTATCTACCTGTAAACACAAGAGTTCTAGTCTTTACACGAGTATCTCCACTGTCTCCCAGCAATATCTGATATATAGACTTTGTATGAAAAGGATAAAAAATCATCTGCAATATTTTGCTACAATTAAAACGTTAATCCTTGAAGATTAATCGTAACTCTCCATGGATCGAGGGTCAAGATTTTGAATGACGAATGGGTGTGACAGTCTTTACATGCGACGAGACAAGTACAGCCACAAAACATAGCTGGATGACATGACTACACAGTGCACAACATGCCATTCGCCATGGTAGGATGTTCAATCACACCGTCTTTCCCTTAGATTCAGCCCCACGAAGATGCCCATCAAGACGCATATATATTGTCCCCGTCACATCCATGGCAAGCACCTGCGCGCTGTCTATGATCACTGTGTTCTTGAAAAGCAAGTCGCACAATTGTTGCATGTGCACGTTTTGAAAGAGACATGTGAAACTTCTTCTTGTTGAGCAAAATGTTGGAGAGTAAATTACTTCATTTAAATTCAAAATTAATGTAGAATATTTCTTCGTTCGATCCCCCACCCCTTTTATCATGCATTGGTTGTAGAGATTATCCTGCCATTGAAGTAAGATTGTCCAAAAATTTCAAGGCCATGTATAATTAAGGTGATTAATTCTTTCTTCTTCTTTCTTTGGGGCCCGAGTCTTAGGAACAAATCGGGATCTATAATATTGGATAATATTCTTCTCATTACATAATAATGCAGTAATTAAATTTCGAGCTCTTGGGACTTTAACTTGTTTCATCGGGAAAGAAAAAAAACTCTAATTTAACAACCAATAATAAACAATGGAGGCGGCGATCACTTAAAACAAGCCAAGAATTTTAATTTCTTAACACATCCCACGACGGCACTACTTAGAAAAATCATCTATATATTCCAGAAACGAACCACTCCTCCGTCAACTTTATCGGTAACCAGCAAGAAGCTAGCACCAAGGCAGTACTAGAATAGAATATGGAATACAGAATCTGGTTGCATCGACGATGGGATCTACAATTTGGTACACTGTTAGTGTAATGCACACACTTCCTCTTGAAACGGAAGCAGACATGGGCACTGATAAAGCTTTAATGTCATTATTTTGGCTTTTAGCTCGCTTGTCGCGTCCTAGGTGTGGTACATTCCAAAATCCCACGAAATTCTTTTTCCCGATCTTTCTCTAGTCATCACATAGACAAGCTAAAGTACTAAACCACCACCTCGAATTCTGTGAATTTTGGACCCCTTCCTTACCTCTGCTGTAAACGTACTTCAGTTCAGCCACAACCCATCTTCTCTTCACCAACAACACACTTGTCTGGTTGTCTCGCCTCGCAGGACAGAAGGAGATGTGTTTCAGGTGGATGCTTTGGTGATATTCGACTCCCATGAGCATATCTTCCCCTCTGACCTTTCCTTCTCGCCCGAAAAATGCGAACTTATTATGAAAAGATAGAATGCCATCATCTATTTGAAAAATATTTTTGTAAATTATATTTTTAAAAATTTTTAATATTTTTTTATAAAAAAATATTTTTTTTATTATTTTAGATTGTTTTGACATGCTGATTTTAAAAATAATTTTTAAAAAATAAAAAAAATATCATTTTAGTATATTTCAATATAAAAAATTATTTGAAAATCAATAACAACCACACTATCAAACATCAAGCATTAACTTGTATTTCTCGAGCTTTTAACTACCGATACATCTTTTTAAATAAGTTTATATTATTACATGTTTATTTTTTTGTTTAATTTAACTAGTTAAAATAAAATTTAAAATTTAAAATTGTAAGTATTAGATAAACAAAACTTTAATTATATCATATTAAAATTTATCTCAAGCTTAAGCGGTTTGCTAGTTAGGGTTCTAAGAATCATTTTACATTTATTTTTTTTAATAATTTTACATTTACTCTTTGAATATTTTTTTTAAACCAGAAAATAATAATAAATAATACCAAACAACTCCTACCTATTAATTATTACACGGCTTGATTACTTAGGATTAATGATTGTTTTGTATTTATTTCCTAAGATTTTCATTCCTAACTAGAGACTTATTAACATATATTCTGATTTTTAATGATGACATGAGAAACGAATTCGTTTAACACTCAAGTAAAGTCTCGGGAATTATTTTAAAATACAAATTAACTAATAATTATCGTGAGTTCTTTAACTACACTAGCCTGCTGGGGATCATTACTGCTATAAGATCACAATACAAAACAGGAAATAACCCCACCGCTTGAGAAGAAAAACTAGACGATTGTCACCTCCATCCCTTCTAAGGCCACAGTTGACCAACCAATTATATTTGCCTCTCTAAATTAAATTAGTTATGGGTGTTTAATTGCTTTTCTCACCATAAATCTTCTCATATTTAAAGTAAGTAATTATAAATAATTTAACACTCTAGCTAGCCAGATCTCAAGAATTATCTGAAGGTACAAAATAATTACAATTATTTCAGATCGCTTTTCTAAACTCTACTTTTCCCAGATTTTCTTTTTCACTTCCCTGATGTTATATTTCCCTTTGCTGTCCCTTTCCCCGGTTTTATCCAATCTTTCGGCAACAAAGAAAAACAGCAATAGACATACGTAATGAAGACGGTGCAGAAATAAAGAAAGATACTATCTGCTTACAGAAGCAAATCAAAGTTAATTATGCATTGGCTCATAGCAGCTTTAACATTACGTTTCTGGGTGTCATGAGGCCAGCATCTTTTTGCCGTAAAAGATCTTCATTTCACCTGCTTTATAAGAGAAATGTGGTACCCCACTACCAGTTCGAATCACCAAGCCATAGCGAATCCATTGTTGTCCAATAGTAGAAAATCTGTTGGTGGGAGGAACCACTGGTGTTGGCTTTGAAACACTCAGAGGGGATAAAACACACTGGTTTTATTACAAAATCCGAAGCTTACAATTAACACAAAAACAAAAGCTTAAACACGCCCTCTCTCTCTTTCTTTCTCTTTCAAGTGTTTCTCTCTATTCTCTCCACACGAAATAACATAACTGAGCACCCTATTTATACATAAATTCAGAATACGAAAATCTACTGTTCCAGGTGTGAAGGCGGCTGTTGACCGGCGGTGTGAAGACGGCTGGCGGCTGGCGGCTGCGGCTGGTGGCTGGTCGGCGACTGGTGGCTGGTGGCTGGTTGCCAACCTTGACCTTCTGGATGTTGAGTTTAATATTCAACAAATCTCCCCCTTAAACTCAATCGAGGGATGTCATGCCAAACATGAACACTTCTCCTTTCAATGCCTTCTTTCTGCTTGTACCCTTTATCCACTAATTTGGCTTTCGTCTTGTAGACCCATTTGACACCTATTGCTTTCTTCTTTTCTGGTGGATAAGTCAGCTTCCAGGTATCTTTCTTCTCAATGGCATGTATTTCTTCATCCATTGCTTTAATCCATTTCTCTTCTGTGACAGCTTTATTGAAGCTTAATGGGTCACTATCTGCATGAAAACAAAACAGAGTTGTATCTTCCATAACCTGAGTGGTATCGTACAACTCTTCAAGATTCCGCATCCTTCTTAGTCCTTCTGACGAGGATGCTGATGGTGGTGTTGATGATGATGCTCCTGGTGTGTTCCTCCTGTTGAATACAGGGAATCTGTGTACCGGACTTTGTGGTTCAGCTGCTGGTATAAACACTGGACTTTGTGGTTCAGCTGCTGGCACAATCGGTTCTTCTACAAGTACTGTTGGTACTTCTTCACCTTCAAGGATCAAATCAAGATTAATCCATTTGACTGCTTCTTGATCACCATTCCATGCCCAAGATTTATCTTCTTCAAAGATAACATCTCTACTCGTAATCACCTTCTTTGTGATGGGATTATACAGCCTGTATCCCATCCTTCTTTCACCATATCCGACAAAGATGCATTTCTCGCTCTTATCATCGAGCTTTCTCCTTCTTGCATCTGGGATCTTTGCATATGCCACACAACCAAAGACTCGTAGATGAGTAACACTTGGTTTGTGACCACTCCATGCTTCTTCTGGAGTGACTCCTTGCAAACTTCTGGTTGGGCAGCGATTCAGTAGATACACTGCACATGATACAGCTTCAGCCCAGTATTGCTTGGGCAACTTCTTTGCTTTGAGTAGACTTCTTGCCATGTCAAGAATCGTGCGATTCTTCCTTTCTGCTACACCGTTCAGCTGTGGTGTATAAGCTGGCGTCGTCTAATGTCTGATGCCTTGTTGTGTACAATAGGCTTCAAAGTCGTTTGCTGTATATTCTCCTCCTTGATCAGATCTCAACGTTCTGATCGTATAACCAGTTTGTTTCTCCACAATTGCTTTAAAATCTTTAAAACAATTGAATACTTCTGACTTCCTCTTCAGAAAATATATCCACGTCTTTCTACTAAAATCATCAGTAAAAGTGAGGAAGTACCTATTTTGTCCAGTCGACATAGGCGTAATTGGGCCACACACATCTGTGTGTACTAACTCTAGTGGCCTCTTTGCTCTCCAGTTGACTTCTTTGGCAAAACTGGATCTGTGATGTTTGCTGAGGACACAACTCTCACAGACTTCATCTGGATGATCAATGTGAGGCAAACCTTTGACCATCTTCTTGCTTGCTAGCATCTTCAAACTTGTGAAATTCAGATGTCCAAGCCTCAGGTGCCAAAGCCATTCTTCACTGTTGGTGATGGCACTCAAACACCTTGTTGCATCATACTGGATGTTCAAAGGAAACATCCTATTCTTGGACATTTTCACGTAGGCCATTAATCTCCCATTGTTGTCTCTAATTGTCAGATGACAATTCTTCGAGTAAAAACTATATCCTCTCTCCAAAAGTTGGCCTAGGCTGATCAGGTTCTGCTTTATGGCTGGGACATAATACACATCGGTGATGTAGCTAGAATCGCCGTTCTTCATCTTGACTGGGATGCTGCCTTTACCTTTGAATGGAACCTTTGTGGTATCTCCAAAAGTAACTAGACCTTGCTTGGTCTCATCTAGATCACCAAATAACTCTCGGTAGCCGCACATGTGATTGCTGGCTCCAGTATCTAGATACCATATGTTCTCCTGTTTCTCGCCAAGTTCTTGTTGGACAAGAAATGCAAATGCTTCTCCATCATGCTTCTCTACATAGTTGGCTTGCTCACGTGTCTCCAACGGAGCTTTCCATCTGCATTCAGTGCTATAGTGCCCAAATTGATTGCAGCTATAACATTTGATATTTCTCTTGTCACGGTTATTGTAACCGCCTCCTCTTCCTCTAGGAGTGAATGCTTGTTGGCCTCGGCCTCCTCTAGTGGTGTTTCTGCCACCTCTTCCTCTAAAGCTTGTATTCCAAGAACCTCTTCCTTGGAATTGCTGGAATCCTCCTCTGGATTGTTGACTTCCTCCTTGAGTGGTGTAGCCACTTGATGAAGTCTCCCCTTGCTCATATCTGTCCTTGAAAGACAGCTTTGCTTGTAAGGCATGCTCAATGGCCTTATCTTCATTTCGCATTACAATCTTCTGCTCATGAGCTTGCAAAGAACTCATAAGCTCATCCACTGTCAACTTGTCCACTTCCTTGGACTCTTCAATTGCGACAACAACATGATCAAATTTTGGATCTATGGATCTCAAAATTTTCTCAATAATTCGAGTATCTATGATGGCTTCTCCATTTCTCCTCATCTGATTGATTATCACCATAATCCTTGTATGATAATCAGAAATAGATTCTGAGGACTTCATTCGTAATAATTCGAATTCTCCTCTCAAAGATTGAAGACGAATCTTCTTGATTCTGTCAGCACCTTTGTATTTCTGTTGGAGAGCCTCCCATATATCATGTGACGTTTCAGCGGAAGATATTATCTCGAATGTATCTTCATCAAGACCTTGATAGATGATGGTCTTTGCTTTGTTGTCCTTCTTTCTGTTGACTTTAAGGACTTGCTTCTGTGCCTCTTGTAAAGCATCTTCTCTTTCTTTGGACTCTGGTTCATCATAACCAGTTTGTACAATATCAAAACACTCTTGTGACCCAAGAAATGCCTTCAATCTGATGCACCAACTATCATAGTTGTCTTTGGTCAGCTTCGGGATAAGTGTATGTGTACCTTCTGTAGTCATTTTGCTCTTTTAATGACTATATCGCCTTCTGGGAGCCGAATTTGACCAAACGGACACTGTAGATCGATCCGGAATGGTCCAAATAGTCGGACTTTGTTGAAATCGGGTCAGAAAATGGGTGAACCGGTCAAAAAACCAATTCTGTACGGCGGGCGGTTCGCTGGGTTGAACCGGGAATATTCTGTGGAATATTCGGGGAATATTCTTGGAATATTCTCTCGCTCGGCTGCGGCTTGAAACGCGGCTCGGCTCGGCGCGGAGGACGGCTCGGCTCGTGGCTCGGCTTGACTCGGCTATCGGCTCGGCTGACGATCGGCTTAGGCGGCTTACACGGCTCGAATATGGCGCGCGTGGACGACACTCATCGTCTTCCTCTGGCGCGAGTGGCTGCGCGTGGGATACAGTCACCGGATCTTCAGGCGGCGCGTGTGGCTCACCGCGGTCTCCGATCGGGCTGATTTTTGCGACAGTGAACTCGTCTTGAGGAGCTCTACACTGTGGAATGATCAAAACTTGTTTTTGACAACTTTGAAAATTCGGATATACCCCAAAACTCTTCTGTTTTCCGACGAACGGGGCTCTGATACCAATTGTTGGTGGGAGGAACCACTGGTGGTGGCTTTGAAACAATCAGAGGGGATAAAACACACTGGTTTTATTACAAAATCCGAAGCTTACAATTAACACAAAAACAAAAGCTTAAACACGCCCTCTCTCTCTTTCTTTCTCTTTCAAGTGTTTTTCTTTATTCTCTCCACACGAAATAACATAACTGAGCACCCTATTTATACATAAATTCAGAATACGAAAATCTACTGTTCCAGGTGTGAAGGCGGCTGTTGACCGGCGGTGTGAAGACGGCTGGCGGCTGGCGGCTGCGGCTGGTGGCTGGTCGGCGACTGGTGGCTGGTTGCCAACCTTGACCTTCTGGATATTGAGTTTAATATTCAACAAAATCAACACGAACATTCACACTCCTTGGAATATATATATACGCTTAAACCATGAAGAAAATAGTACTGCATTTCTCTCCTTCTTGTAGTTCAAGCTATCAAAAGTCTTGAGATTTTCTGCTCAGACTCCTCCAAGTTTTTTTTTATGCATTTCTCTCCTTCTATATATATATATATATATATATATATATATGGCCATTTAATCGCCATTCTTCTATACATATGGTCCCAAGTCAGAGGGGTGATAGCAATTTGGACAGTATTTTAACTAGTAGTAATGTTATTGAATGATATATAGAATCCTATATCGGCTAGTTAATAACTCCGTTAAACAAGCTAGCAGCCCTCTTTTATTAGCTATTAATGCATGATCCCCCTGCCTGCCTCCCAGCTCTCTATCTCCGAGTTCCTTCACAAAGAGAGATGCTCTTTATTCCGTCAAGAATCAAGGCGTGAAGGGTGACTTATGTCTTAAGCTCTCTGTAAAAGCATTCCTTTTATTTTATTGTTGATTAATAGTGATGACAAACGTCGTAGCTATACTTTTCTTCTTCTTCTTCTTCTAATAATAATAATATATATTATTCTTTGCAGTCTAACCTTACTTTTCATATGGACATGATGACAAGTAAAGATCAAGCAAACTATACTAAAATGGGAATTGATAAATGCTTTGAACTGACGCTTGCATGGTCTCTTACATCATTCTCGATCCACTGGTTGAGATGTGAGAATGATTCAGCCTTCTCTGAGAAGCCTGAAGCAGACATTTTGTGCAGCACTCTTCAGTCTTCACTGTTGCTTTTCCATTGTAGTGTCGTATAATTAATTCTCCAGCCATTATTGGCACATGGGCTATCACTATGGCCCATAAATTAATATCTTTTATTTTTCAGTTTTATATAATCTGATCCTCGGAATCCTTTAAAATTTTTCAAATTCGATGGGCTGGCATGAGAACACAGACACGTTTCTACCTCTTAGCAAGGCCTGTAGGTCACCAAGTAGTATAAGAATTAATCACGAGCATCTAAGCGGGCTAGATTTGTCTCTATCTTCAAACATTAATTTTTAGGTATGAAAATGGTAGAAATTAAGAAATCCTATTTCATCTATAGATGATGCATGGAATAGTGTTTTTGTGTGAAGTTGGATAAAAATGCGAGATTTAGAGTTAGCATATTGCCTGTTCAGGGAGAGAGCTTTATTCACATCTCAAATAATTAAGAACATTCTATATTAGATAATAAGAATTTGTGAGAGCTTAACTTGAGAATATATGGTAAAATATTATACTTTTTTTTGTGTGATTTAAGAAATTCGTATAAAAAGGACAAAAAACATCGCATTCAACATTAATTAATAGCAATAGAATATCACATTACCTATCTTCGTGTTCATTGATAACCACAACTCTCCCTCCTCTCTCCACCCTTTCACTTAAAGAAATCATGTTTATCAATCCCGAAGTCGTGTCAATCACTCGAAAGTTTTCATGCCAAACCAGAAACAAATCTACCATCCTAACCACCGAAGAACTAATAATAAATTAATGGGTGATCAAACCCATGAAAACTCATACTAATCTTGTTTAGACGAAAGAAAAATATGGAACAAAATCTTGATCCGTATCCTTTTTCAACACATCAAATTTGCAAACAATTTAATCGGTACAAGAATGCTTAAACAGCTAAAATTCATAAGTGCACCAGACCTAATTAACAAACACTGATAAAATCATCAAGATTTAAAGTCGAAATGAATTAATAACATTGATCCAAATTGATGCACCAAATAATTCATGCACCAAATAATAATTAAAACCATGATCCAGATCCCATGTCTTCTGGAATTACAGACCTATAACAGCATGGATTTTAGCCCACATATTGTGGCATTTAAGCGTGTAATTATACATACATACAAGAACTTAGAAGAGGAAGAAATGGAATAAAGACCAAAAGAATAAAAAGGAGATTTTTTTTATAAATACCCTTCCAGTACATATATACCAGATCACCATTTCATATGCAAGGGCACCTTCTCTTCGGAAGAAGCTCAAAACTTGATTGAAAGAACGAATCTACTTCTTCGCGGTTCACAACCTCAAAGAACTCGAGTTCCGCCAGTTTTCTCTTGCATGAGAAGGACCTTCTTGGTTTTCTCGGGGCCGGTGGACAGCTTAAAACAGCAGGAATCTTGTGCTCTTCAGATTTCGGCGTTTGACAGTCGTCAGTTTCGCTGTTTTCTCGCTGAATTATGGTTTCTTTGTCATCCGTAGCACTGCAGGATTGTAGGGTTTCAGTCTTGACGGCACGAACTTGAATTCTCGGCAAATCCCGGCGTGATTCAAGATCGGTAGACATGTTTTTTTCCTTGTTTACAGGAGGAGGTTAGGGGGTAGAAAAAATAAGAGAGAAATGTGTGGTTTGTCAAGGTTTTGTAATCTATTTATGCAGGCAAATAAAGAACACGAAGACGTGTCTAGGAAGGTAAAAAAGTGTGTGTGTGTGTGTGTGTGAGAGAGAGAGAGAGAGAGAGCGAGAGAAGGCAGGGTCGTTGGATTCTTTTCAATAGTTTTATTGATCTTTTGTATTATATATATATCTTGCAGGGAAAATGACATGGACGTTAAAACTGAGATATATCGCTAGCAAAAGCTTAAGCTGATGTATCTGACTGGTCACAGAATCTTTCTACAGACTACCTTTCCATCTACAAGCATCGATGCTGTTGATGACTTGTTTTTTCTTGATCTAAACCACCTACATATATACATATCATAGAGTTCATCTGATCTCTGAGAATAATAATAATAATAATAATCAAGACTTTAAGTACAATTTAGTAACTATTCCATATCAGTCTTGGCATGGAGGACATGCTCTTGATCTGGATTACAGATTCGAGAATATATATATGCTTCTCTAAAAAAAAACATTTTTAAATAGAATTTACCGATTCATTATCAATTAATATTAATAAATAAAATTTACCGATTTTATATATACATCCCAGTGAGTTATATATCAATTCGAAGTTTTTCTCTTCTTAATTTTCGATGAATATTATCCACACGGGATTGATTGTTTAGTTTAGAAAAAAATATTAAAGGAAAATGACAAAAAAAAGGAGAGAAAAACTCAGTTGAATTGCTTGAGCTTCTTGTGAGCTAGAATGCTAGATATTAGATAAATCCATAAAATAAAATTAGGTGATTTTTTTTATCAAGAAAAAGCAATTAGATATGGTTGAGTGTAATAATTAATTAAAAAGTTTCTCTGGTTTTTCATTATCAAGCTAATGATATCCATTTTGACATATTCACACCAATGAATTTCTCATCATATTTCTTCTTTTTCATAATTAAGCCAGGAATTGACCTTTTTTACTTTACTTTGTTTTATTTATAGATATTTAATTTGATAGTTTCTTCCAACAGGTAGTTAATTTTTATTTTACTTTTTGTTAAAATAACAGCCAATGATTGAATTAATGACGACAAATTAATAGGAACCAAGATATATGGGATGTTGCTACAATTTTGATTGGTTTAGCTAAGCATGGATGAGGATTGCTGTAATAAAAATCTAAGATTTCTGAGCGGGCCACGTGTCACTTCTAGAGGGCTGATTTGTTAAGATTAGAAACAGAGAATAACTTCCCCCTTTGACGATATGCATTGCCTTCTTCTACTTTTCTTGAATGACATGTGGAACGTGACATTTACGTTGGAAGCAAAAGGTTGTTAACTACGCTGCTCTTGAACGACTCCACGCGCGCTTAAGAGGAAGTGAACACAGTCGCTGAAATATGAATAGATGTATATATATATTTTTTTAATTTGGTCTTATCTTATTGAGTTTTCATAGTTCATACTTATTTTTTTAATATCTTTTTAAAAGGGACCTATTTATATCGAGATTATGAGACTTATGGGAACTTTTATCTTTGTCAATTAACTTTAGATCGCATTAATTTAAATATAATATCAATATCAATATTAATTTAATTATTTTTCTTGTATGAAAGATGATGGTAATACATATATACCACTCGAGAAAAAAATAAATAGAAAAAACAAACAGAAAAAAAATACAAGAATAATTGTTTGGATTATATAATCTCATGAGATATGATCCATTAATCTATTAACACTCCGGTATGTATATAATTTTCTATCTAATTCTAAGAACATCAATTAGCATCTATTAATTAGATAGATGTCATCAATGGCTTGAACATGTTTAGTATTTCTTAATAATTTCCATGAAAAACCAGTCACAGCAGAATGTTCCTCTGTTTTGCGCTTTCAGTAAAGGTGCGTGCGTAATCAAGAACATGGCCTGCCGAGCTCTCCCTGTATTTCTAATATTCCTCTCGGTCCTCTCTTGCATTGCAATATTGGAAGCATAGGATTCCATGTTAGAGTCTTGAATATAGACAACCATCCACCTAGATCTTATCTGGTATTAAAAACGGGGAAGATTGGATTGGGTTTAACAAATACCAAACCCCCTTATACAATGAATCTTTCCACGTGAAGTGTCTCCCTCGCTCTCTCTTGGTTTTCACCGCTGCCTAGCTAGCTAATCCCCAAGTCTTCAAAAGGTTGTGTCCACAAGTCTTTTCGAAGGAAACATGTTACTTGAGTTTGACCTCATTATAATATACTTTTGTTAATTAATTTATGTAATATCTTGCTAGAGTTCTCATCTTTTCTTCAGACTGGGTTCTCATGCATGATCACCCCAGTTAATTACCCTGGAAGACGACCTCACATGGCGCCGTCCCTGCATTATTATCTTACTCTGAGAAAATATAAAAAATACCCAGAAAATGACCTCCGAGTGCTGTGGTTTTTTATTGAATCCTCGCTTGTATTGCAACGCTGTCGTACTGTGAATTCATGCTAATCAATGGGATTTGAGCTGCTTAACAAGATGATTATCGGTAAACGTGCAATCATTTTACCATAATTGAGTTCACATATCTCTACAGGGAAGGTCGACGATGCTGGAGGCTCCTTTTTTGCAAGTTTTAGAGACAACAACACTCCAAATCTTACCGATCAGTTAATAATTAACCGCTACTTTATTCCTTGTGTGTCAAGTGTTGCTTAAGAGATTTAAGCTTTTCTTTCTTTCCGTTTTCTTTTTCTTTTTCATAATTTCGTAACCACCCCTTTTGAAGAAGAGTTCTTAATAAGCCTTGTCCTAACTAATGTGGGTTTAGTTAACTAGTTATAGAGGAAACAGAGGAGTCAGTAAAGAGAGGAGTCAAAGAGGGAGGAACTAACCGGTTACTTAATTAGTGTTCTCGACTGCCTTAAAGGGTATAGGCGATTTGTTTTTTACTACGGTATATATTACTCTTTAATTTCCACTTTTTTAAGACAGTGATTTAATTATATCTCTATAAAAAAAAAACACAGAGACGGAGAATAATATATATATATATATATATATTATGAAATAACACTGGCATCTCGAAACTAAATTATTTTTTGATCGGATTTCAAATTATACATTATTCATATTTAAAAAAACACGATCATAATATATATTTTTAAAACAAACCCATTAATTACCATCACTGCTAAGCTGAGACTGATATTTAACATATGGTGCCAGTATAATCAGAAGAAGGAAAAATAGAGGGATCGATCGGTTTAAAAAACAGTAATAATTAAATATGGAGTTACTGATTGCATGTTCGTTCACACTGAAAAATATATTAAAATAATATTTTTTTTATTTTTAAAAAAATATTTTTAACATCAAAATAATCAAAAAATATTAAAAAAATATTAATTTAAAATAAAAAAATTTATTTTTTTTAAAAATAATTTTAAAATACAAAAAGCCATGATGCAGCTGTCCTATTGCAATCTTGCTTTGGTTCACGTGGCCCAAATTAAGAACCTTTAATTGTTGATTGGATTTTCTATCAAAATAAAGAAAAGGAGAAGAAGAGAAGAAAAGAATATTCACGGAAGAGGGATATCATGCAATAGTACCTTTAACCAAAATATTTTAGCACTTTTTAATTTGTCCGGGGACAAATAAACATGTGGCCCCTATATTAGTTTAATCAGTAATTCGCTACACACAGGACTTGAATTCTGTTTTCATTTTCTTTTTTAATCGAGAGGGTTATCCAAATTATAAATAAAAACCTTTATATATAACCACCAATCTGATCATATAGAATAAATGAATTAAAAACTAATATATAAGGTTAAGAACAGCTAATACAAATTCAATCTGAATAATTTCACATAAAATAAAATAAAAACCAAGATGTAAAATTAAAAATTAATTATTCGTTATATATAGAAATTAACTTGAATCTCTTTTTACATGAAATACAAATTCAACGATATATCAAATTCTAACGCGTGAAATAGACACACACGAAGTTAAGTTAAGATAATACACTTTGAGAATAAATCCTTTTTAATCACATTTTAATTAAGCAAATTACCCACGACATCTCATCGTGGCTGTTAATTTGATTTAAAATCATCAAGATACTGTCATTTTTTATGTTATTGTAGAAATACGTGCTCAAGAGTTTTAAATTACTGCACATCATGTTTTAAATGCCCTTTACATTTAATTTCGAAGATCAAATCAATTGCAGTGAAGAAAGATCCACCACCTCCGTCGACCAAGTTGTTGCAAAGACACTACTAGAAAATTGATGGATTTACCGATAAAAAATTTATTAATAGAGTATTTTTATTGATGATTTTATTGGTAAATTAATTATTAATAAAATAATAATATAAATACTGATGAAAAATTACTAACAGTGTTGTAACCCATTTTTGGGTCCCCACGAAAAAATAAAATAAATAGCCAAAAGAGTTTAGAAAAAATAACAGAAGGCAGAAGCGCTCAGGAAACAGTCAGAAAATTGGTCAAGAAATTCAAAAATACAAGGATTAAATTTTTGACAGTATATTCTTGAAAGATGAAAGCCCTATTGAGAAGAAAAATTTTAATTTTGAGGAGAAAAGCCCAAATTTGGATGTTTATGGACTTAATTGGATTTTTATGGACTTAATTGGATTTTTTGGGACTTAATTGGATTTTTATTTGAATTTATGAAGGATTTGATTGCAAGAAAAATTAATTTTTAAGTCAATTTGGGCTTTAATTTGAAGAAATTTAAGTTCTGGGGCCAAAATATATTTTTTAGGAATTTATTGGGACAAATCAGGGGCTCAATTGCATAAAAATTGAAGTTTAAGGGCCAATTAGGGATTTAATTAAGAAAATCCGAAACCAGGGACCAAATTGGAAGAGGCGCGTAAATGGAGGGGCTGCTATTTTCTCGGTTCAAGGGCCTAATTGAAGAAATTGAAAGTTTATTAATCAATTGAGGGCTAAATTGCATAAATCAGATGCCAAGGACCAAAATGAAAAAGGCGGCCAACAAGAGTGGCAGGGACCGATTTGGAGGACTGATTTGAAGTTTGGCCATTTAAATGAAACGGCGCGTTTTATTCAAAACGACGCCGTTTCATATACAAAAAAAAAAAAAAAGGAAAGCAGAACGGTGTCGTTTTGAACGACACTGTTCATCGTCTCCTTCCCCCCGTTTGTAACACAACAGAAACGAAAAAAAAAAAAAAGGAAAAGTTTCAAAACTTCCCGCCTCTCTCTCCTCGTCCCCACCACCACCACCGAAAGCAAGAGTGGCCGACCAGCCGTTGCGTGATTGAAGGCGCACTAACCGTTTCCTTTTTGTTTATAAATAGAGAGAGGCCGAGAGGAGAGAAAAGGGGGGACCGAAAAAAAAAAAAAAAAAGAGAGAGAGGAGACCGAAGAGAGAGACAGAACCGGCGAGATAGAGGGGAAGAGAAAAGAATAACACAAAAAAAAGAGAGAGAGAGACCGAGAGGAATAGAGAGAGAGAGACCCGAAGGGAGGAGAGAGAGAGAACCGCCTGACCCGCCGTCCGTAAGCCAAGCTGCCACCGTCTCCGCAGCAGCACCGCCAGCAAGCCGTCGTCTCCGCCGTGCCAGGTACGCTGCCCTCCCCCCTGCACATTTTTTTTTTTTCTTTTTGTTTCTTAAAATTCGTCTCCTGCATGCAGAGGCGTTCTGCATGCAGGGGACGGGGGGGAAATAATTCCCCCCCTTGCGTTTTTTATTTCCTCTGGGCCAGACGTTGTCTGGCCCAGAGCTATGTGGACCGGGCCAGAGAGATCTGGCCCCGTCCGTTGGTCTGGGCCGGGTCCGGCCCAGACCGAGGTTAATTATTTTTTTTGGGCCGAGGTCGGCCCAGTACCTGTTGGGCCGAGATCGGCCCAACGACTGTTGGGCTGGGTCCGGCCCAGTTTAGTTTGGGCCGGCCCAGCCCTTTTAATATATAAATATAATATTATTAAATTATATTATTATTATATATGTGTATATATGTTATATATATAAAAAATGTATTTATATATATAAAAAAAAAAATTCGAAAAAAATCTAAAACAAATATTGTTGATTTTTTCTGCATATTTTTTTTTGTCAAAAATGTTTTAATTCTGGTTTGTATTTTTATACTGTAAAGATGCAAAACCAGTATTAAAATACCCGGTTTTCGTCAAAACATCAAAGATTTTCAGAATAAAAAATGTTTTTGCTTTCAAAAAATTTTCTAAAAATTCCCTAAAAATGTTATTGATTTTTCTGCATATTTTTTTAAAGTGGATTAATATTGGGTTGTATTTTTATACCGTAAGGATACAAGCTCAGTATTAAAATACCCGATTTTCGTCAAAACATAAAAAAATAATATTTTCTAAAAATTGTTTTTGTTTTAAAATACGGCCTAGTCTCTCCAATATATATACATAAATATTATAACATCATATTTTCACACAACAAAGAAAATTTTCAAAACAATATATGTATTAACATGCATTTTGGTTTTAATAACCAGTTTATTCAAGCCATGAGAACTAGGCCAATATTTCAAAAATTCTAAAAAAAAATCTTTTTGTTTTCTTTTAATATTTGGGATTACGAATTTATACGTAAAACGTATTCCTAAATATTATTAATAAAATTTTGGTATGGACGTTAGAACGGTTAGGATTTTTACCCGATAAGATAAAGACCTCCTTACTGAGGGGGATTTTTCTTGAACCATAGACAAACCAATAACTAGGAAAACACAATAACACCTTAGTTTTTTTATTATTATTTTTATCAGACAATAAAACAATGCAGCTTACCTTAGGTAGGGCGTATTTGGGGTGCTAATACCTTCCCTTTACGCAACCAGTCTCCGTACTCGATCTCTGAAACCAGTTAGGTTCCTAGTGACCAAAATACTAGGTGGCGACTCCAAAGAACCAAATCAAATAAAAATAAAAAAAATTTCGCCAGTCGAACCCGCAATATGAAAATTTTGAATTTTGTGGGGGGTGCGACAAACAGAATAAGAATTAATTAACTTAAAACAAAAGATATATATTGATAGAGGCAATTTAATAACAAGACCTTGAAGATGAATGAAAAACACCAACCATTCACGGATGGATATCTCCTAACCTCCACAAAGTCTTTAGTGAACACAGCGATGTTCCAACGGTTGCTTTAAAGAGATGTACCTCTAAAATCAAAATTCTTGACAACAATTATTTCCCCCCACCCGTGGGGACATATTTATCAAAAACAATAAACTTGGTAGTTGGGTGAAAACACTTGCTAATTAATGAAATATTTTATAATACATTTGCTAATTAATGAAATATTTTATAGTGCTTAACTAGTTACATCTAACTAGTTATTTTTTTAGATCTATTTAAAAAAAAAAAACAGAAACAAAGAAAATAAAATTCACAATACACTAAAAAAATAAGAATATCTTCATGTAAAATCTATCTCTATATCATGATTAACAATTCAAGTATTTTCTCAAATAATGAAGGAGGTTTCATATCATATTATCATTTTAAATTTAAATAAAACTATGAAAAATATTTTTTTATATAAATATATTTGTCCTAATGTAAAGCGTGCCCAAGACTCGACCGAAAAGAGAAATATAGTATATCAATGTGGGAAAATTGCTTATCCAAGAACACCATGATCAATTAAAAAGAAAATTGCATGGTGCTGTTGTAAACTTTATAATACATGTAATTTACCAAATCTAGCCCGAGAATTAACATGGCATAGGACTTGAGTTATAAATAAAGTAAGTTAATTGAAGCAGTATTATTTTGATATTTCTTTGTGTGTTTGAAATGTCAATAAGATTATGATCATGTTAACCCCTCACTGAATCAAATTTAAGTTAATTTTTTATTACACTCAGCTTGGTTAGGATTAAATTAATCGGGTCCAGTATCGACTTGGCCGGATTAAAAACAGCGATGCCGACTGCAAGCAAAATCTGTGCTCTAAGACACAATAAGTTTAGAAGGGACAGTCCAGAGAGTAGATTGAAACCAGTTGGCAGGAAATGTACTTACGTAGTTAAGGAAGAACAAACTAATTTTGAAAGTTTTGTCAGGAAATCGAAAGGAAAAGCATTTGTTTGATTCACGAAGCATTTACCCTTTGACGGGTGGGACAGGACTAGCAGACGCGTTTAGCTTGACAGTGAATCGGCATGAAATCTCTACAGCGTCTGTACACCTACTAGACAGTATAATAAATCCACTTCTCCGTAAATTTTCAGTTTTCTGGTTTTTTTTAAGCTCGGGGGCTGATATTTTAATTTTATTAATTTACGATGGATGAAAAGTTCATAATTTAAAGAAGTGAATTGTTGATAGTTAATAAGAAATAGAATTGGACGTGGGATAGATCTTTATTAGTTCTCGATCACTAGGGCCGAGGTTGATGTTTTCTTTTTCTTGGTCTTTTTGAGGTATAATGTGTTTGTTTGCTTGTGTTCTCATGAGCTGAGCTGGTTTGTGTGTGCACGGGTTAATTTATGTATATTTTAATTAATTTTTATAAATTTTAAAATTAATAATTAAATAAAATTTTAATAATAATTAATATTATGAACTACAAAGTAAAATTTTAAAATAATATTGGACGCGGTTTGTACCTTTCTTAGACTTTATAGGTTTTGCTTATATATATATAAAAAAAAACACGTGGGTGCAGACGATGTATATATATAGAGACACATAAGGTGGAGGACATGTATTAAGGACTTAATTAAGGTTGGTTCTGGGTATTCAATTTTGTGATGCAGTACGTACGAGGTACAAGTCTATCAACGAAGGCATTGAAACATCATAAAATCTAGTCTCTCGATCGATCAACTGTGTGCTTATTAGGTAGGTGGTAATGGAGGTTTTTCCTTTTCTTTTTCTCACTTGATTTTTTGAGTTTGAATAATGAAATTGATGTTTTAAAAAACTTATTCTTCTAAATATATAAATTATGCTGATTTAGTGGTGTATTCTTATGATTATTCAGAAAAGAAATTATTTAAGTTTAATGTATATAAACTGTTTATATATATTCTTCTAAACATACAAACAACTCACGTATTAACCCAAATAAACTTGCTTAACAATCCTATGATGGGATATGGTGCCTGGTGATGGATTCTTCTGCCTAAATAAACGAGCAAGGCCCCATGAATCTCCAGAAATATATTATTGAGCCTTCAGAATATAGTGTGTTTGTGTATATTATATAGCTTCCTACTTTTGTTCTCATATGGAAGTCGGGACCTAGTTGTACTTGTGCTAGGAATTAAAGAGATAGATATGATATAAAATAAATTTGTCTTGGGAAATTAAGTTTTGAAACACATATTTTTATTTTTTTTAAAATAAAGTATAATAAAACATATTATCTATCTTTACTATTTTTATTTTTATCTTTTCTATTCCAAAATAGTATAATCAAAATCATTTTAATATTGATTACGATATTAATTTGGTAATTCAATCAGGTGAGTAACTCAAGATATAACGTGCACTTAATCACATGTTGTGTTATGCATAATTAAAGAGAGGATTTAGAATGTATTATAGCCTCTTTTAAGTAAAATCTTAATGTTCAAATATTAGCGACTAAAGCTTTTCGTTATAATTACGTAATGCAAAATGTCATTATACAGAAATTTGGAAAATAAACCCTTCCCAATACAAAAAATCAGCAACATTCAGAACAAGGTTCCTTACCATCTAAATTTCTAAGCTACCATGTTTATTATGCAACTCACAAATGATCTAATTGGAAATTTTATACACAAACATGTTAATAAATTCTAAGTATGTGTTTTGTATTGTGATGCAAAATATTTTTACTTGAAAATATATTAAAATAATTTTTTTAAATTATTTTTTAATTTATGATATTAGCAAATCAAAACCATTATAAAATACTAAATAAAATACTAATTTAATGTTTTTTCAAGTAAATCATGTTAAAAAAATATAAGCTTTTTAACTCTCAAACATTCACTAAAAACACCTACTCTTGCGTTTAGTTAGTATCTTAGGACAATAGCAATAAATATAAAAAAAATACAAATATATTTAGTCGAAAAGATAAAAATATAAATCTTCCACTTTTTATTTGTGTTTCTCCCCTCTCCTTTTGATTTTTATCTATGCTGCCCTAAAAGTGGATGCATTTTGTTTAGAATTAATCACACGATCGTGCTCCACGTCTTGTGACGGGTCTAAAACTCAAAGCAATGTGGATCTTTTAATTATTACAGTATTACACGACCGACCTGACCTGACCTAATTAAGAAGATAGATTTCACCAAATTTTATTTAAGATAACTTGGTGACGAGAGGTTAAGCAGAGAAAGAAGGCTTTGAAACTTACTAGAGTTTTTTTAAAAAATTTAAAATTTATTTATTTATTTATTTTAAATCAATATTTTTTGATGTTTTTATATTATTTTGGTGTGCTGATATTAAAAATAATTTTTTAAAAATAAAAAATATTATTTAAATGTATTTTCAAGTAAAAAATATTTTAAAAAACAACTATAATTACACTTTAAACACACTTAATAAATAATAATAAAAAGTCTTGTGATGGTGGAAGATGCGGTAGAGATGGATTTTATTATGAAGCGATGACGAGCGTTGTGGTGGTGACTGGTGCTGTTACGAAGGTGACAAGTTGATATATTCTGTGTGCTGGATTTGGCTATATTTCGTGATAGGGATCGTGGATTCAAAATCCATGGTGGTTGGACTACAATTGCAATATGGCCACGATGGTTTTGTGAAAGCCAGGGTGGTCTTGCGGCAGTGCTAAGGGTGGAGCCGTGGTGGGAAGATGAAAAATTGATTTTGCTTTTTTGAGATCAATTCAACATAATTTCTTTATTTTCAATTTTTTATTTTAATAATCTTCTTAGTTTAAAATTGCTTTAGTCTCAATCCTTTAATCCGGGTATGTGAACTCTGATTAGGCGTTAGAGACTAGAGAATCTGAAAAAATTGTGGCTAGCTAGTTGAGATTTGCAAAATAAAATAAAATAAAATAATATTGGCCCAGCAATTGTTTGATAAGCATAGTATCCTTCAGTTTTGGTTTTCAATGCTGCTAATACAAAAGTAAAAATTGTGCTTATATCTTAATTAACTTTGTGCGGGCATGAATAATTCTCATAAATTTAGGGTTTGCGAGGTGATTTATAGAAAAACGAGACTGACGTTTTTTTTAGGAATTCAATAATTTTTCGAAACTTCTTTTTCTTGATTAGAAGGGGGTTGGGATTTACATATAATTATTTATTTTGTTTTGTTTTTGAACGTGCTTCTTTTATATTTTCGTGGTTGATATTTCCAAATGGGGAACAGCCCTGGTTTTTATTTATTTATTGTTATTATTTTATGGTTATTGCTTCTATGTAAAAATTCGAGATAACAATCGATTTGTACGATATGATCTTATGGTCGGCCCTTGGAGATTTATGCACAGGCCCAGACCTTCAAAATAACGCTGTGAAGGCCCACTGAAGTTGCAAGACAACTGATTTATCAAGGTTTTAGCTTCAGCTTGGGAAGGATTTGGCTTTAAAAATAACGACAAAGAGCGATCTCTATTGCACAACTCAAAGCACATTAGGTCTTTTATTAAAAATAATGTCAAACAATAAGTGCCATATTTTTTTTTTTACCAAAAAACTGTTTATTTTTCATTTTTTTTAGGAAATAGGTACGAGAAGGATGTTAAAGTGTATTTATAGTTATTTTTTAAAGTACTGAAATATATTAAAATAATATATATTTTTTATTTTTTAAAATTATTTGTAAATCAATGTATCAAAATAATTCAAAAAAAATTTAATTTTTTAACAAAAAAAAGTTAATTTTTTTTAAAATAAAAGTATAACTACATTTCCTAACTCTCTTAGTAGACATCAAAGTTCAAAAACTCCCTCGGTAGTAAGAAAATCTATATATAAAAAAGGATAAGCTTGAAAGAAGCCCACATGGATTAAAAAAAAACAAGTGCAGGGTGAGTCAAGCACAATTTATAATTCAATAATAAGATATTGTTCATTTCTAAAATTGTGAGAAATATATAGAAAGCAGAAATATGTTTATGTTTGTTAATGAAACAAAAACAAAAACTCTCTGAAACAATTTGAAGTGAGTTCTTATATTCTCAAAACAAAAAATACAAAAAGACAATTCCTCTCTACCGAACATATCCACTCCATCCTTATCTCTTCTTTTCTGTCTCGAGATACTAACACGAATCTTATATCACTCCAGCTAAAAAATATAATATCAACCCATAAAGATGACACGGTTTCTCTCAGAGGTTAATGGGTGTTGCCCCTATTTTACCAACGAAATTTCAACCACCGCATTTCTTCAAGTAACCCATAAATGGGATGCCAACCATTGCAATAAGCTTTTATGATCATAATGGTCTAGTGAAGTGGGTGAAAAGACAAAAAAAATATGAAGGCGAAGAAAAGCAGTGACAATCACTCTTGATATAGACAGGAAAACTAGATGCAATGGTGTGACAGGTAAAGTATTAAATCAACTCTGCAGAAACTGGAGACAGAATATAGCTACTAGAGGATTTATTCTGACCAAAATTTCACAAAGGCAGCAAAGAACGATTTAAAAATGGTCCAGAGCGGGTTAGTTTCTGGTTCTGTTTGATTCTTGGATGCCGCTCCCCACGATTCACTGCTCATGGAAACAAAGCAAAAGATAAATCAATACACCAACATCTAGAAATACTCCAGTGAAGGACGTAGAGCGGATGGCAAATCAAAGCAATGAGTTTAAAGGTATGGTAATGACTTATACTTACAGATTAATTCTGTTTAGTGTTGGACTGCTTCCTTTCTGAGAGGCACGACTATGTAGAACTGCAACTTTATCTTTTGTCTCAATGTAATTGCCATCCAAAGATTTGGTTTGCATGGCATTTTGAGCACTAGCAACCTGAAAAAAAAAGTCATTAATAGCTTCATGCTCAACTTCCCCCCCACATTTTCGATTGGCAAATTATTATGCTTATAGTTGCTACCCTATGTGTACAGTGCATTCCTCCAAGTACAAATATCATCTTGCATATTAAGGGAATTAGCTTTTCCATGAATATATATATCTTGCTCCACCTTGCATTGAACCAAGAACATGAATCCAATTAATGCACTGGAAGGAAGAAATAATAGCAAAGCAGTTGCAGATTGCTAGATCATAAATGCCTTTTAGTAGCCGACCACACCATGCAAGTTGCAAGAATCTTGAAAAAGAAAACCCCGAAAGGAAAGGAAAGGAAACGGAAATAAAATAAAAGAAGGCGGGCTAGTGGTTTATGTTTTCTGCAGTGCACACCTCCAGCAGAAAGTTGCCACATAATTATACGTGGTATTGAAAAAACTCACCTTAGTTTCAGCTATTGTCTTGTCATCATGTGGTGACTTCAACTTCACATCCATGTCAGCCTCAGCATCCTGCAAAATGCTTTCTTTGGTGACAGATGCATGCAAACTTGCCATTGCCAGATCTGCAAAGTTTTCCACTGCTTGTTCTCGTACCAAATCAGAGCTTTGTTCCAACAATTGAACTGCTGACTTTTCCACTTCTTTATCATCTGCCAAACTGCTGTCATTCAAGGAAGTTATTCTGTCTGGCAAAGAAATGCCATTTCCTGGGTCATGTTCTGGTTCTAAGAGCACCTTTTCAACATTTTTCTCTTCACGAGTCCCATTTATCTCCCTAACATTACTGCAATTTCCATTCAAGTTTCCAGCTTGCTTGGTAACAGGCGGCAATGGAAATGTCTCTACCATTACATCTGCCATTTGATTTACTTTAGAATCAGATGCTGCCGCTTCTTCCATTCTTTTCTCTATTTCCAGAGGTTCAGTTTCTTGAACCTCTACAACTTCTGGTTTATCGGCTTCTTCATTCTTAACAATTACATGACTCCCATTAAAGATTTTCCCATTATCAAATCCCTGCTGTTCAGGTTCGACCTGCAGCTCAGAAATTAAATGCTCTTCACTTGAGCCCTCATCATGCTGATCTGGTACAGGACTTCCCTTTGGAGATGTTGATAGAGAAGTTTGAGGTTCTGTGGAAATTGTACCCAATGGGTACTGCTCCACAAACTGATTATTATGCTGCTCTTCCGGTGACAACTTACCAGGACTCAGAACTCTATTTTCTTGGATTATCTCCCGAACAATCTCCCGTACAGTATAAAACGACCCACCAACTTCCTTGTGTGTGAGATTAAGAGATGGAAAATTCCCATTGTTTAAATTCTGGTACCTGAAAGCAGGTCTTCCAAATGAATGGATGCCCAAATCTACTTCTCCAAGAACTTTGCAATGAGAATTAAAAAAAGAAAGATAACTATTAAAAGGTTAATATAAACAATAGTTTTCTATTTAGACCTGGTCATCATTGTGTTATCAAGAAGCTAATTGCTATCGTTTGGTTTGGAAAATACTATATGAACCTATTACCAACAATAAATCAAACTTCCAGGAAAAACAAGAAATAGCCAATCTACCATGTCATAGACTGCTGCCTCAGGGATTACTTATTCAGTGCATACGTGTGTGTCCATGAGCATGTGAGTGCATGTGCATCTCAGCAAGCACTCGACCTTTCAGTATTAGCGAACGACATCCAAGAGAAGCAATTTCATAGCATTCGTCGGGAACAGATAGGGCAAACTAATGATTCCAATAATTTTAGTAATCATCTTCAGACCAAAAGAATAAAACAGTTACGCTTCATTGAAGGGGAACCATCATATTACGTCTTTATAAAGGACTCCACCATTCCCTTCCTCTCCTCCTTGGACCTCCGAATCCGAGACTTCTTTCCTCCAGAATCATTGCACTTAGCTAAAGCAAATGTTTGGCCAACCCAGCCACCCTTTACAGCATGCATGATGAAAAAAAACCCACCACCCTTTAGCATTCAAAACCTACATGATACACAGCCAAATTCAGAGTATCAAAAGGACAAATAATTTCACAATAAAGACATAAATTTTCATAGACAAAACGTATCAAATAATCAGACAGCCATGACCCCATCCTATCATATACAAAGTTGCAAGCCGGTGTCGTGTTAGAACATCAAACTAGGAACTTGAGAATGCATCATCAGTTCCAGTTACTTTTCAATGCCCAAATACTAAAAATTCAACAATTTTGCACTCTAGTTTTGCTCAATTTCCTTGATTTTCTCAGAAACCAAACAGGAAAAAGGTAATTCTCCAACATCTAACCATATTTCTCACTACCAAACAAACCCCATTTAAAACAAAAGATCAATCACTTGTAACTCAAAATGACCCACAAACAAAAATCAAACAAGCAAGTGGTTGCATTTCAGCTAAAGCTAGTACATTTACACTAGAAGGGAGAATAAAAATAAAGAAATGACTTGACAGAATTGAAGTATAGAAGAACGATATGGAGTGTTTGAGAGGGAAAGGTAGAGTGAGGTTACCTCCTATTTCCGAGAGCGGGAGAGAGAGGGGGGGGGGTTGGGTTTGGGTTTTGGAGTCATTTAAACCCTAAAAAACACCATTAACAGGTCCGACCATTGGTCCCAGGTGAGGGCGGGAGGTATCTGTAATTTTCTCATTTTTTTGGGTGATTGATGAAATAATTTACTGAACTGGGTCGGGTCCGCATTCGCAAAAAAATATATTGCAGTTTTTTTTTTTTTAATTTAAGTAAAAATTGATTCAACATATTTAAAAACTTTTTTATGAGTAAAGGTTAAAAGTTGCAAAAGTCACGTGCGAATGGAATCTCAAGTCAATTGGAAATATAAGATAAGTGTATTAGAGGACAAATTATCCAATCTATTTATGGGGCATACTTCGTTCTCTTATTCAACCAAGCTGCGAACAAACGCTTCATATGGCAAGAACGACTCCAAAAATCAGACGCAGTTACTCTCTAGCAAAGCGAAGGTTAGTTTCAGTACATGCAACGATTTGATCATCTGTAGTTCCTCCGAAGCAGCGAAAATGAAAGTCAGAAAAGGAAACAAAACAAGTTAGTCTTTCTTTGTAACCAAATTGCATCTACATTACCAAAAGAATATACAATGGTAAAAGAATTATGTTGTTCGGTCCCTCGACTATAAATAATTTGAATGGTTAAAAAGAATTTCAACTCATGCGTGGTACTGCTCATAATCCTGGTATAGTCGGGGCTAGTTGGAGTTTCGTGCAAACATGCCCCGAGTTGTGAGCTGAAGTCAAAGGGAAGACAGTTTTCTTCTCCCCTTTACCCCATGAGTGTGTGTTTGGTGAAAATGAAAAGACGAGCAAAATCTGTGCTGAAGCTGTTAGAAAAGACAAAAAAATGAAGTTCTCATCTTCTCCGCAAGATCCATGTCCATCTCTGAAGTTGAGAAGAATATATTCAGCACTCAGCAGCCATATTAGGACTTGGGAGTGAAGCATATTCCGTGGTCAGAATTGGCCCTTAGGGTTTCAGAATCTCAACTTCCTATATTTCCTGAGTGGTTTTTGTTTGTATCCAGACTTCAATCTTTCAAATAGTTTCTCTTTTGTTTTCCGTTTCTTGTCCATTTTTACTCTATATTTTTCTTCCCTCTCCCTTTCATACATCCCTTGCCAATGCACTTCTCCTGTTAGTGGCCACAGCCACCTCTCCCTTGGATGATCTCCATCATCTGCAGCCTCAGCAAGATCTTCGTCCATGCTCTTCAACACCATAAGCTTAAAGTACTTTTCCCACATTATTCCCTTTCTTTGCTCAACAGGGTGCTGCTCTTCTACAGAACCAGTGTGTGGATCTATGTAAACCATCCTTCGTGCACTATGATAAGCCCAAACATTAACAAGGACTTCCAATATTCGACAATAACAATGCTTTTCCTGCATACCATTAGATAAATATATTCATGAATGGCAGTACTATAATCTCTCCTAAACATATGAAGCAGGCAGTCTAGTATCTATTTATCTTACCTGTAGCTCTGAGGAACTCAACAGACACTTGGTCATTTGGCTTGAGTTGGATTGCAGAGCATCGAGAGAATCAACAAACATTCTGCAATTTGGTTTTACAAAACATCAACTATTGATGGACTTGCAACTACCAAGAATGCCTCGGACATAACATTTCATCTATGTAACAGGAAACTGGCTTGGGCGAAAAATAGCATCCTTCATTAATTACCGTGAAAACATAATGAACTCCAGAAAGGAAGGGGTTGGCATGACCCAGCTATGCAGGGCAGACCAGTGACCTCCATCTTCTGGCATCGGAGGAAGAACTTCAAGATTTGATGGCAAGCCATACATATGGCGGAAGGCATCTTCAAAAGCAATTCTGCATGCATTCAAAGTTAAAATTCTGGCTTTGAAAAGGCAAATGCTCACATCTGTGTAATAACAATCTACAGAGTGCAATTACAATGGGGCATGTACGATTAGCCTTTACCCATCTTCTTTTTGGCCCTGTTTAAAGCTAAACTGAAGATGGTCAAACCTGCCTTTTCCACAAGTGATTTCAGCAGTAGTATAAGAGCAAATGCCAGTGGCATCCAAAAACAGTTTTCCCATTTATTTGGCTAATAAGGGACCCACAGATACCACGGGATAGATGGACAATCTGACATTTTTAAACATAGCGCAAAATGACCTGACCATGAACACCCCCTACTTGAAGCAAAGATACCTGCAGTGTCCTCCATTTAAGATGTCACACATGGACCAGAAAGTGAGTTCATTGTTGCTTCCTGTAACTCCACCATCCATATCCAGGCGAGCCCAGTAGTACATTACATCTTTATTTTCTTCTTGCACCTTTTCTTCTAGAACTTGTTCAGCTTTAAATGTTAATGAAACCTGAATCAAGAAAAGGAACAGTCAATAATTGCACTTCTGAAAATAAATTATTTTAAACAGAGAATGTCAGTTTCACCAGAAATATGCTAACTGGTTTGTGCGAATATCAAATTCTGCAATTTTTCCAAGAGGCTGATTGCAACTTGGAAAAATAATGACCTTAAACTTGATGTATCTAATCCTGCAATTTTGAAAGTTTAAACTATAATATCACTGGCATAAAAGATACCTTCCTACCAGCAGCATGCCATGATTGAAACCCAATCCAAGGTCTCTTGTGAATGTCATCCACCCTGTTTGCAATAGAAAACATTCCTCCTATATCACATAATATATTCTGATAGTAACTGTCGTTCAGGAGGGGAAGCCGGGCAACTGCATCCACATCATCAGATCTTGACCTCCGCGCTTTTGTAGACTAAGAGATAAATGTAGCATGATTAAGAAATCAAAACTACTTAAAGCATGACTGCTCATACAGGAGCATATAAGGTTTCTTTATATTGGAATAAAACACTTGGACATCACAGCATCTCCAAACAAAGCAATATACAGTTCAAATCTTAGTAAAGAACCACTAATTGAATGTTATAGGACAAAAAACAAAAGAGAAATTATGGCTTGAGTGTGGATGCAACATACAGTTCTGTTACCAATATTTAATCATTTGTCATTTCAAGAAGCAACAAAACCAGTTGCAAAAAGCTCAAATGCCCTAACTATTATCTCCAGAAAATGGCATGTGTGTGTGCACACCAATTTATTTTATTTTTTTAAAAAAAAAAACAAGAAAAGAAAGCAAATATCCTAGAAAGCAACCAAAAAAAAGGAAAGAAAGAAAGAAATGTTGCAAGTACTAAAAGGAAATATAATTTCTTTATAAATACAAAAAAATATAAGTTCCAGGTATGGCTGGAAGAAACTTACAAGACTTAAGCCACGGTATAAAGATCCATGATTCAAAAATGGCCAGGCCCCAGCTCCATCATATATCTCATAAATGCATACTGGCTGGCCAGTCCTTTCTAGCTCCCCTTCATCCCTCTCATTTGCTTCAAACTTTAGCTTTTCAGATTTTCGAGCATCACGATAAATCTCATCCCACGGACCATGACTTTTATCCATTCTTTCTTGAAGCTAAATAGGAAATAATTCTCCATTTCAGCTGTCTTTTGAAGAAAATTTCACAACATGAAGACTGAAAAATAACTAAGACAACTGGAGCAATGAAAAAGTAGATGTTGTGTGAGGCATGACCCTCAAAAGGAATAGCATACCTCCTCTGTTTCCACCCTCTCATATTCTTCAAAGGTTTCTATTTCACTCAAAACATCCCAATCTGATTCTGTTGGGATATCGGGTACTGGAATTTCAGTTCCATTCTCAGAGATGCTAGTTGAATTAACATGATTGCTCCATTCTTTCTCAAGGGAATAAACAGCACTGGTTTCTCTGAAAGAAAAATCGCTCTTGGCCATGCTTAACAAATCATCAATTTCCTGTTCTAGTTCCTTGCTGAACAAGTTCCATTCCCATTCCCTCCGTTGAAAGTTAGACACAGGACCAGGCAACAAGGTATCTGATGGAAAACTAATCAAATTCTCCAAAAGCCTTGCATAACCAATTATACATTCTGATGCAAGCATGTTCTTAGCAAGCAGTCTTCCAGAGAAAGCAAGAGTTTGAGCAAATTTAGAAAGTTTTCCATTTGATATCAAAAGAGAGAGAGCCCTTGTCAATGCTTCAGGGCTATATTTTGAGAACAATATCCCATGGGCTCCATCATCAACCTGTTATTTTAAGAGATTTATTTGTCAATCTCTTCAAATGAAGAAACAAATGGAGATAGGTGCTACACATAATTTACCAAAGAAGGAATCAAGTCCACAAAAACTTGAATACACTCACGTATTTTTTCAAGATAGGAATATCGGGTGCAATGACAGGGGTTCCAAAGATCATGGCTCGGATAAGTAAAGGAGGAAAACCCTGTTCATTTTGGGAAGAACCATAAAGAACAATATCTGCCATTAATAACACACTGTTGACATCACCATGCAGGCCATAATGCCACACGGAGCCATGATGAAGTCCCAGACCAGAAACAACTTCCTACATGAAAAGAACAAAAAAAACCTCTAGCTTAAGCAAGGCATAAAACTAACCAGAGCATGATATTAAATTTTAAAAACAAACATCACCCCATCTCTCTCTGTTGTTTCTTCCCAAAAGAAACAAAAGTCTCTCCTTTGAGAAGATACTAAACAGCAAGAACTATCAACTGGTATGTTCCAATTGCTAGGAAAGAAAAGGCTCTTCTGAAGTAGTGACCACACATAATATAAGTGGCCACAAAAAGGAAGTATTGAACAAGAAAATCAATTTAGTTGCATGGAGTATTAAAATAAATACATGACAATACTTTGATAGCATTGTTTAAAATAACACAAAAAGAAAACTTGATGAAATATCAAGGTCAAATCATGTATATATTTCCCTGGGCATTCTTCTAGTTAACCCCATTCCTATGCAGTCAAGTGATCAAATAGACATTAGAAGACTAGCTTAGTCAAAAGTGTACCATTATACAAGTTTTCACTTAATATATGAAAACACTAAATCAAGTAGCATGGATACAAGAAGATAAGCATAACATCACAACAGAAGTAATAAGCTACAACCAATGAGAAGTTGACTACCTGTAAAGCATTATCACCAGTGGAATTACCGCCTAAGAAAACTAATTTAAATGATCCTTCAGCATCTTTGGTCCTTGCATATTTGGTTAGTAGAGGTCCTAGGGTGTGCACTGCCACAGCATAATCCCATGATAGCTCATCATAGAAGAAAGAACTCCCAACAACTAGAACCACCAAATCATCTTTGCTGAATCCATGGTCCACCCTTAACTGATGCTTAGCGTGGGTCTTACTGTAGCTTTCAGCAGCCCACACATCTACTGGTGATCCAGGAATTACAAAGAAGTTTCCAGTGTCAAGCACAGTATATAACATCTGATACAGAGAGGAATATAGATTGAAAAACAGCATAAGATTTTCTATACAAGGCTGGCTAGAAGTGGGCTGTAAAAAATAGCATAAGATTTTCCATACATGACCGGCAAGAAATGAGATGCAATTACATACAGAGGTGGCATTTTTACCGGCAAAGTGAAGTCTGGAAATACAACAACATTAGCCCTGTTAAAAATACTTCTCCAATGAGACAGCAAATGCTGCCAGCCCATTTCCTGATACAATGGAAGACGATTCGCAAGGGTATCTTCTTGGATTATCCATACAAGCGGTATTGACTGGAATGGCTCCTGTGTGAGGCTGCATAGATATAAAAGTAAATGATCATAGCATCTCAAAAAAGGCAACCAGATATCCAGATCTTCACACTTGCAAATACAGATACAGAGAATTCTAAACATGCACTTTAGGTAATTCTATCCATATAACAATCACTTTTATTATCAACAGAATCACCTCTGTATTCACAAGTACGTTTGCACAAAAGAGTTTTTATCATATACTTACAAATAACTTCAGAAATGACCAAGAGAGCTCCTAATACACTCAACTTCCTCTTCAAGTCTAAAATACTATAATCCATTCCTATAATCAAGTAATCTCATTCCAGCACTCACAAAGGCCTCCACAAATCTTCATTGGTTTCTGATTTTTCTGGTTTTTAATGCTAAAAAACTGACCCGAACCGAACAAAACCGGTTCAGTTTGAACCAGTTCTAGGTTCGGTCCAGGTTATATTAACAAGGAATACTATTTTCCCATTCGGTTGAATTTTTGGGTTAAAAACCGAACCAAACCGGACCATAAACACCCCTAGTTATACATATGTTATATTGTATCTAATGTCATGCGTGTAGCAAATGCATTCCACTATGACAAAGGCATGTTTTGTTTGCAAAATGTCCAACAGAGTAGATGTTTGTGTTTGATTCCACATGCATGCATTCACAGCACAATCCACCCAGGCAATGAACAATCACTGAAACACTAGAGCAAAATTATAAACTTAAGTGATTTCTAAAAGGATTAAGCAAGCAAACCCAGGCACCTTGAAACTGCCCCTTTGGCTTCAAGTGAATCAACAATAACAGCTTCAAAACTGTAGAAAAATACATGTATGTTAGCAATACCAATTAACTTGCTGAAAAAAAAAATAGAAACAGAAAGTACCTAGCTGTAATAATCACTATCCAAAACAAAAACCATAAAGAGAACAAATTTAAGTGAAGCTGCAATATTAAGAGAAAGAAACGCACAAGGACCAATCAATATGGTCATATTGCTCTGGTCCTAAAATTGATATCCGGCCTCCTATTTCCTCCCACACTGATCGTGTCACACCATTATCCACTGCATATATCTGTCAAATAGGTATTGTTAGGCGCATAAACAATTTTTTTGAAGACCAAAGTAGAACATGCAGCCTTCACATCAACATTTATGCCATGCTTATTTTGAACAGGGAGACGCATAAACTTGCATTACAGCTCCCTCCATGAGCCAAACTATTTCAGCCTGTTAAAGAGATGGTGTGACATTTACATGCAGTTGCATAGCCTCACAAAGCATTTGGTACTAGCAGCAAGAAATGCCAAAATCTACATAGAAATGTCAGAGAAGTTATACCAGAACAGCCAAAACAAATCACCTTTAGTGCATAACCAAGTTTCCGCAGATTCATCACCACACTAATCAACATCAATGACTGAGGGCCTTTCTTCATGTTTCCTAAGATCTGAATATCATCAGGACAAAGTACCATTAAAATAAAACATACTCGCACAAGGTCAGTACACAAAAACACGTAGATGAAGTCTTTGGAAAAAAAAAACAGAACTTTATCTAGAAGTGCACGTCAGAAAAATGTATTTATCCACTCCACATGTCTAACAAAAGGATAAAGAAGAAAAGCAACGCAAAACAATGCAACCCGCGCATGACCTAAGCTCCTCCTGCTTCATAAATTCTTTTAAAAAAGTCTAAACTACTTCCATACCTTCAACTGCATATATCTAACAATAAACTTGTAATTGTTTCATTAAAAGGATTTCTCGGTCCCGAACTAGTTGGGCTGGATGCTTGAATTGACTTCCTCCGTTCACTTCCCTTATGAGCTAAACTTTCTTTAAATTATGTGTGACACAGCATTCATTCTTCTCCACGAATCATTTCTAATTGACCTTTCTTCCTCCTCCATCTCCATACTTCAATTCAATCACTATTCTTCCTTGTTATTGACCCATGCATTGCCAAGAGATTAACGGGACCCGCCAATGGGCTTCGCACTAATCCTCTTGTCTAATTCTTGCAATCTATTCTTATTATTTTTCTCCTAAAATAGCATTTTTCATCTACAGCAGAAAATAAATTTAAACAGACTCGGAAACTTACAACGGCGAGTCTGGGAGGCCTGAGGCCAACTCTATTAGCTAGCAATCTGACATGATCAAGCCCGTGACCTTCCAAAGGCAACCGTGATTTTAACACGGGCACGAATTTCAACATAGCACCTGATTTCAAATCTTCTTTGATCGATCCCCGATGACCAATCCACCCTCTACTAAACACAGTCATACCGGTAATCGAACTCTGCAACAAAATAGACGCCAAAACGAAAGCTAAAACAGCGAAAAAAATCAAACAGTAGAATAAATAAATGCCGCGAAATGGAAGGCAAGGGAGCAACCACCCCTTGCGGTTGTTGCTTCTGTTTGTATAGTGGTGCCATCGGCTGCGGCGATCAGACCGATCAAGATGTGATTTACTTGATTTGTCTGGAGTGTTAGAGTTGTAGTTAGGGTTTCGTTTGAAAAGAAAACGGTCTCGAATCGAGTTGGAACTTTGATCGGAACCACCGTCGGAACCTCCATTGGTAGCGGAGAGCGGGAGTTCGGGTGGAGAATGATGGTTTCGGATCATGAAGGATTGGATTTTCCTTTTCCCTTGCTTTTTTCTCTCTCGGGAAAGTGAGGAGAAAAAATTTTTCAGCGAGGAAAGATCGTGTAGAGTTGCATTTTCTCTGTTGTATGCTGTTGGCAGTGTATGTTTTTGTCAACGTGAATCTGAGATTATAAATATAAATAAACAGTTTTGTTTTTATTATTTGTATTTTCTCGGACCCATATTTCAAACGCAAGATACCAATAAAAAAAAAAAAACCAACCTAATCTAGCGATCTTGTGTGGACAAATTAAGTTGATGTCCGATATTATGGATAATCCACTGTGGGTAGATAAAGATAAAAATTTTATTGTGAGTTATAACCGGTAATATCCTATAAATTATAGTTTTAATTATTAATTAATATATCATGACATTTGATTGTGTCATGAAATACAAAATAAAAATAATCAATTATTTTAATTTTTTATCTAGAATAATTAATGTCATCAATTATTTTGGATAAAGAAAGAGTGCTGTTGTTGTTTCTACCATTTACCTGTAATGAAATTATTATTTTTATTGGATTTTGTTTGTGAAATAAAAAGCTAGTGGTTATATCTATTTTAAATTCACAATATATTATAATACAAGCTCCACACTTGACAAAATAAACTCCATTTTGAGTAAACATGACAACTAATTAAGTAAAATTTTACTATTTGTAGAGATTATATAATCCACCGACAATTATTTATTTATAGTGCCCAGAAGTATAATAGCTTATGTTTTTTAAAAAGTATTTTTTGATGTTAAAATGTATTAAATTGATTTTTTAATATTTTTTATAGTTTTGATGTATTAATATTAAAAATTAATATATATATATATATTTTTAATTAAATTTAAACAAAAAATATATTTGAAAAACATATTCACCACGCAAAACCATATTTTGTTATCCAACAATGCAATTCAAAGCTCAAAACTTTTAAACATTATTAAACCTATTTTGAACTAGTTTCTTAATATAAAATTGAGTTTTATGTCTAAAAGAAAATAACAACAACAACAATAATAATAATAATAATAATAATAATAGAAAAAAGATAAAGATTCCAGTTTAGTTGGAAAGTGCCAGGTCTTTGTAAAAGTTTCCAATCACATCAAAAGGTCCGGTTTCTCAAGATAAGATCAGCAACCAGCAGGGACTTAACATCACATAAATGGGTGGTTCCCTGGGGCATGTGATCCAAGCTCAGCTTATGCGGAGTTTAATTTTGCATTTTTTAACTTTTTTTAGTTTTAAATTATTTTTATACATTTCTATATAATTTTCATACACTAATATAAAAATGAAAAAAATATTCTAATATATTTCAAAACAAAAACTATTTAAAAAAACAACTTTATGACTTATCTAACCCCCAAACAGTGTATTAAAAGCTTATTTTCCTAGACAATGCAGCTTCGCCTTTATGGGCTCACATGCACCCCTCACACGTGCAACAACCAGATGTTACAGTTCTAGGAAGGAAAAAATTAATTGCGTAAAAGAAATTCGTATTTTCCAAATCTATGGGCATATCTCTCAATAAAGGTAAATCTAATCTCATCAGTAAATATCATAAAATATTTTGTTTTAATCGATGAAACATCGTACAATCCCAACTTCTGTTCACAACCCACCTTACAAAATCAATATCTCAACATCATCGGAGTCAAATCTGAAACAAAAGCAGGGGAACACAAGCCAAATGTGTCCTTCATCGAATCTAGTAACGGACAAACATCACTTCTGCGGGGTGCTGAGGATTTTTTCCTCGACCTCCTCGAACGGAAATCCCGAGTCGTGATACCATCTTCATTTATTATTTAATATTTAGTCAAGATTCAATAGTCACTCCTGATTATATAAGAAGAAGGACACCCATTTACCTATTCACGCATGTTGAATATTGATGACGGTGGGGGTAGCCAGAACAAACTGGCGGGTAATTAGATCCCAAATACCAAAATCATGCGGTGTTGCTTTCTCTGGCTCGGTGACCTGAGAGATAATTTGCTACTGTGTTTCAAATAAAAGCTGAATAAATTTTAATTTTTTTTGTTTAAAATTATTTTTTATATATTTCAATATATTGTTATTAAAAATAATTTTTAAAAATAAAAAATATTATTTTAATATATTTTTTAATAAAAAATATTTTAAAAAACAACCACTACAATATTTTCAAACCTTAAATACTTAAACCTAATTACCCATCAGAATTACCAAAAAATTATCTTATCTTTTTTTAATAAGATTGTTTATTTTTTTTGAGAAAAAACCTTAAAACAATATTATTTTACAGATATATATATTTTTTTTTAAAAAAATATAGCCTGCCCAAATGAACCAAACCGACCTATCCCAGGACAGACATCACCAAGGCACCAAGGCATTTTGGACCCCAGCTTTCCAAATCCAAATCCTTATCCCTACACTACACTTCAATGGCTACTCAATTTCCGTTTGCACTGATTGATTGATGCAAGTACAAAAAGGGAGGATAGGAGAGTTTACATTTCAGGGTAGGAGGCCCTACATGAAAGCAAGGCAAGAAAAAACAATAAAAGATTTAAGTTCAGAAAATATTAAATAATTTCTTGAAAATGCGGAACTGAGATCCTGCAAAATTAGTTGGTATTTAGCTTACTGACAGCGCTCACCCCTGTAAAATCAAGAGAGAGGAAATGGATACCGGCTGCTTTATTGATAGTTTATTAATTCGATAAAAACTGTACAATAAACTGATAAAAGGATACAAGCATCTGTTGCTATTGGAAGTATTCACTATATCTTCATATATGCTGACCGCTTCTACAGGCTTTATTTCCAGCTCACCCTTCATCTTCAGGAAGAGCTTCCAGAAACCTTCTAATTCTCAACCGTTCGTCTCCTGTTAGATTTGGATCATCACCGGTTAAACTCTTCTGTAGTGCAGCGTTAGCACTGTCTGTATCATCATCAAGAACCTGAACAATAATTGAAAACGGCACCAATGTTTGAAGGTTGCCATGAATAATATCATGGAATCACGATAAAGAATCTTTATAAACCAAATTATCCTAGAATATAATATTTTATCGGGGGAAAGACCTTCCACAAAGAAAATTCAAAACACCATTGCACTTTAACATTTCCTATCCACTAAGGTACTGCGTCCTTCTCCCATCTCCCCCAAGCAAAAGAAAATGAAGACCATAGAACAAAATCTGGAGAGCTTTTACTTACCTGAACATAATTGTTGACATGGCCATCTTTGTTCTGAGTGGTAACTAGCTCATGTTTGTTGATGGTCCACTCACCATCAACAATGTACTTGTATTCATAGCGTCCCTCCTGTTGAAGAAAGAATGGTCACAAAATTCTGATTTTAATTTGAAATAGACATATTGTATCTGCACCCATTTCAGTAACTAGCTGTGCCTTGCTGTGCACAGTGAGAATGGACAGGATCCTTCCTCGTCTATGCTGGGTTGATTTTAGGGCATCTTTAAAGCTAATAGCAGTTTATCTCTAAGAGTATCATAGATTTTGATTTTTTGAAGAAATGAACTCTCAAGATTCACAAATATGGGGGACTGAGACCATGATGTAGTAGGGGCTGGCTCATAGCACAGATGTTATTCAAGATGCTTTTCTTCAGCACAACAATTTAACATCATAATCCAATCATCATTTAAATCTCGAACTAGCATGTTGCCACATGTCAACAAAAGTGCAGGAAAGTTTTCGACAGTAAACTAGAGACAAGAGGCATGCAGGCAAGACAAAAAAAGATGCCAATTTCTTCTAGAGAATTTGAAGTTTAACTGCATTTTATCTGTATTACCAGAGAAAGTAAAAACTTACCAGCAATTCCCTCTTGAGAATCCAAAAACCCTGCTCCTCATCTAATTGTAAGGGTATCCTCTGGAGAAAGACAGAGAAATAAATAACAGGTAAAAAGGTTGGAATGGTTTAAGCATAATGCAAAAACTGATGTATCCATTGTATTAACTTGTCATCAAGACTTGCTTCATTTGCATAACAATGTTTAAGACATTAAAATTCGCATCTCCATAAATGTGGAAATCAGGTCACAGCCAGCAAATCAATCCTCAACTACCAAAAGCAAGCCCAGAAAGCTGAACGAATTAAATCTAGATGTTTTATTCTTGCCAACTCCCAGAAAGTATAGGTGAAATGGCTGTTAGTGCATCTCAAGACAGTATATAATGATCATCACTATGCAGGAGCTTTTAGATCAACTATTACATCACGTACCTGGCCCCATCCAATGTCAAGCCCAGAAATTTCCACTGTGCAACACTTGTCATCTTTCCATTTCAAAGTGACAAGCTTCTTTCTAAGGCCTGTAAGCTTTCAGATAAGAGAAAAAAAAAATAGTTTGCAGTAATTTGTCAATACTTAACAAATGATAGACAATATATTAATTTAGTGATCGCATGAAGAAACTAGGCCTCTGTAACCTTCCTTATTTTCACATTGATTCCTTTTCTTATATTTAAATGCCAGCAAACTCTACTACTAAGAAATGAACTCTTAGGGAGCAGCGTTTATGAGCTAGTGTTACTGGTGAATTCAGGCGGCAATTTTTATATTACGGGTAGTTTGAAAAGTTGATACACCAAAAATTGGTATTGCACTTCAGGAAGCATCCTTATATACCATGCAAATTCAAATCACAAACATGGGCATCTAAACATGCAAGTCATTAAGAAAAAGAGACTGAGTCAAAAAGAAAAAAGCAATATGCAGAAAGAAAACCCGTGGTAAAGGCTCCATGAGCAATTATGCATATAGTACATGCAAAGGGGAAATGACTCACTATATCTGCGGTTGAATTTTTGATAGCATCCAGATTTGGGAAGCACGAGCGTTTGCTCTGCATGACAAGAAACAATGAGATGCTACAAAGTTACTAATCAGCTACCAATAGGGCTCTAGCACCATTGGAACCAATGCTCCTTTGAGGGAGAGGTTGTGAGACTCGACTCCCTAAAAGGAAGTCAGGCTAGTTTCCCAGTCACCAAAACATGGCACTAATCAGCTATTTTAAATTGGAATCCTATTTGTCGCAAACCAAGTAAATCTCTAATTACCAAATGCATGATTTCAACAATGAATCTCAAAATGCACAATGGTCCCCATCAAGTGTTGAGCCTGTCACTGCTAGGACTAAAAACTGCATCAAGTAAATCCATTGACAGTCCACTTTATAGCTCAAAATCTTTTGTCGGAAGGATACTTAAACTGATCTGTCAATTACAATGCTAGAAAAGTAGAATAGATAGGCAATTTTATATCCCTAAATAAGCTGTCCATTACCAAAGTTGACCCATTGTTTAATACTGGCTAGTTTACAATTTGACAAGAAAAAATTGGGGGTGCTCCGAGTCCTGCAATCATGCTCTTCATGCTGCAAAGTCACCCAGGTATATGTAGTCATGCACTAAATGTACAGCTCCATGAACTTGACCCCTAAAACTTCTTCAAGTTAGGAAAAAAAGATTAAATTGACAATTCATCAACATCTTAATTATATTTATTTGAAAACCTGTCATGCATGGAGCCATGGATCTTTCACAATGATTTTAGGGAAAGCATTATCAACACATAACTTTTGTTTATGGAGGACAAAAGGAATCAAATAAAAAATTACCAGGAGCAAATCACAGGCATCGCTGAGCTTGTAGCCCTGAAACCAGAACATGTATGCCATCTGTAATTCATTGAAAAACACTCAGTTAAATGGTGAAGAGTTTTAAAAAACTATCACCATGAAATTATGGCTGAAAATGTGAAATATTCACGGAAAACCCTCATTTAACTCAATCTAATTACTGAAGTGTGTAATTAGAAGAAACCTAACTTTGTAGTGCCTCACAAAAGCACAAGGTAAGGAAAACCATGAAAGAAGGCTTCCTGAGAAGAAAGGGGGAGGGTGTATGCAGGGAAACTGAGGTGTACAGCAACATATTATAAGGTGTCAACAGAAAAGTTAAACAGAATAAGATCACATGCATACCGCAACAGCAGGTGCTCTGCCCAGTCCGGCAGTGCAATGTATATATGCCACACCTCCATTTCGATTTATGGCTTTGTATAATTTGCTGATGACAGCTGGAATCCTTTTCCGTAAATCAAATGCATCAAAATCCCTGTCACTTGATATGTTAGCTGCTGTATCAAAAGAAAAACATCAGCATATATAACTGTAGACTTTAGATACTGCTGCACCTTCAACACACAACATCTTTTATGTTCTTACAATAGAAACTGTGAAGCGAGCAGAAATTCAATTGGTACAGAAAGTGACTCAGAAGAATAAGTTTGCACTATAACAAATGAATCCCTGGCTAAGAAAGTTAAGTAACTTCTTCTGACAACAATTGAAGTTCTAGAGAGTAGAAAGTGAGAATATAGCAGTCCAAAATAGATGAAAACATTGATACAATGTAATTCTCCACTGTTGTTTTTTCAGATGCAAGTAGTCAAATGTTAACCAACAGGTTTCTTTTTCCAATTGTTTATTTGTTATGGTTTGGTAAGTTAACACTGTGATTTCTCCATGACATGACTAACCTTATCTGTGCCCGCAAATGCTGAATGTCACCACATGCCTTGGCATAGTCTTCAATGGCACTAATATCTACCCCGAAATATCTGGAATTGTAGTCAAAGAATTAAAATGCGTTTCATACACTCCTTTTTGCTTGATCTCAAATGCTCAACAGTTGCATTTGGTAACCGATGACCATATTTATAACATGTAAAGCAATAATAATCAAGCTTCCATCTGATCATGAAGACAAAGTTATTTAGGATACTCCAAGTCTGGATCCTGCTGTAAGCAAAATATGGTTTTGACTCCAATTTTTCTAAGTTTGTCAACATCTTCAGGAGTCTAGAAATTTGAAAAGAGTAATTAGAAAACAATATGGGAAAAAAAAAAATCAGAGAGCATTTCAGAGGGAATAGAATCCCTTCATAGACGAAGCTAACAAATGAGAATCACCTGTAGGCATGATCCGACAATCAAATCTGGACGAATGAAGTTATAGTTCATTCCTAGTTCGTGCCTATAGGTCAAAACTGTACTAAAAATATATTAGAACAAACATTTAGCTCAATCAAATTTGCTCATATGGAACTAAAGGTAGCTCTTAAAGCACTTTAAACACTTTAAAAATCCAAACAATTACACAGTCTATTCAAATAGAAAACATCACAACCCGATTCTCCAACCACAAGCAGCATCAAACTTACCAGCCCCCATAGCTTCAGTCATGTTATGACTGTATATCTCAGATTTCTCCTCTTCTTCCTCAGCATCAGCACCGCTCATCTCAGCACTGGATGGTGAGCTGGGAACTGCCTACAGGCAACAGCGTCAAATAACAATCATCTATTAGAAAAGATTTTAATTTTGAAAGTCAACAGACTGCAGCAGATGAACCACTCAGAAGAACGCATTCATTATCAGAAACAAAACAATTATCGCCCGAATCATTTAGTTATCATCAAAACTACTGATTATATTAGCTTTTGGCTCTCAGACCACGCACACAGCAAAAGGTGCAACACGAATCAATTCCCGCCTCTTGATTCATGGGATCACTTTAATTTGCTCTAGGAATTATTCAACGTCACAATCAAAAAACAAAAATTATATCATTAAGAAACGCAAACTTTATAAGAAAGGACAAAAGGAAGGACAGGGAATATTAATCAATACTAAGTTCAAAAATATCTCCTAAACACGTACCAAAAAAACCCTTAAAACTCCAAAATATCTAATATGTGAATTCTTGTCAGTAATACAAAATTCTACAGAAAGATTCTTCCCGGGAAAAAAAATTCACAGAAAAATCCCACAATAAATATCTCATCGTGGGTCCCACTAGTAGGTCCCGCGAATCTAATGGTTGAGACTCTCCCTCGAGATATTTCAAGAAAGATTTTCGATAAAACTAGCATTACGTTATTCTGAATTTCTAACAGACAACTATAAAAAAAGATTGGAAAATTAAAATAAATGAACCAAAAAGAAAAAGGTTGAAGTAATAATAGTAAGCCGAAGAGCAAAGCAGAGAGATTGAAGAAGCTTTAACTTAATATAAAAAAACGAATCGGAAGCTGCTTTTTAGTTACCTTCACAGCTACACGTAACCGCAGATCACTAGAATTCTTGGTTCCCTGCATCAAGATATTCATATATAATGAGAATAAGAAAAACCAAAAAAAAAAAGAGCGTAAATTATGCTAAAGGAGGAGAATGTACAGCCATGTTAAGAGAGAATAATGATGGTGAAGATGGTCTTCTTTGATAAAAATTGAAGCCTTGCAAAGGCAAGGCAGAGGATGATCTGCAAACCAAACAAGAGATTAAGAAAAGGGATTCTAGAAAATGAGGGAAAGAAAGAAAGAAATGTTTAGAGGTTGTGTGTAGTTAGACCTTGGGAGACAGTGACGGCAGTTCATTGGAAGCAGAAAGAAAAAATATATGTGCGAGAGAGAGTGGAATGAAGTGAGAGCGGACTTCGTATCTGAGTTTATAGTTATTTAGACAGGTCCCAACCCAGCGGGCTGAACTAATAAGAAATTCACCACTCGAAGCAGTATATGGCACGGCATTTGTTAGTATTTTTAGATATTAAATTAAATTGATACTTTGAGTATTTTTTATGGTTTTCATAAATTAAATTACAGATAAAAATAATCTAAAAAATATTTCCTTTAAATTTAAGTAGAATCAAAACCGAATAGATTGAGTATACGAAACTTGACAAGATCAACTATAAAAAAAAATTAAAAAAAAGTTATTAAAACAAAATAGTTGTAATAAAATAATTGATTTAGGTACTAGATTTTTTTTTATTAGTTTTCTAGCCGGGTTTGACATGTTGGTGGTGAATCTTGTCCTCTATAATTTTTTTTTTTTTTTCGACCTTGTGATATTTTTTTATCTCAGTATCCTTCAAACTTTTTATCTCATAATTATTTGATATCTCGTAACTGTTGTGAACAACATGTCATGTTAATATTGCATAAATAATGATATTGGTATACAATAAAAATTTCTCCAGCAAATAATTACTTGATCAAATATTATGGATACAATCTTTATTTATTTTTATTAATATAGATGTTTGGGTCAATTTACATGTATTTCGATTAAATTTATAATTTTTAAAATTAACGATCATATATATAAGTCTCTAGTAATTATAAAAAAACTCAAACTCATAATTATAAAAAATTAAATTTAAAATCAAATCAATAAAATTATCAACACCGTGCTTTTTCAAATAAAAGGAGGCTGATGCCTCAGGAGAATGTCACACAATAGCAGCTTAAGACAGCCTAGGGGAGGCTCGTGAACATAAGAAATACCTATGGAAACCGAATGGCTATGATTAGCCAACTAATTTGGAGAGAAGAATAATGGACCGGGGATCATACTAAAGACAATCGAAGGATTAAAATGAAGAAAATTGAGAATAAAGGGACTAAATGCACTATTACCTCATTTTACCTGGGTTAGAATGAAAAGGGGATCGCTTTTTGAAAGACTCCAAAAATAAATCAAACTAAATTGAGAATTGGTTTGATAGGTTTTCATGATCTAGATTAGTTTTGATTAGGTTTGAAATTTTAACTGAATTGACAGATGATTTTTAAAAAAAATAAATAAATCAAATTAAATTAAGAATTGATTTGGTTTGGTTTGGTCAAGTTTGATTATTTTTTTTATAATTAAAAAAATATAATCTCTTAATTACCTTTTTATTGTATTGTTAGGTAAGGTGTTAGTGACTTGTCTATTTCTAAAAGAAAAAATAATGTGAGCATCACACTAGAAAACAATGGCCAACAGACATCAAAAAAAAAAAAAGTGAAATCATAAAGTCACAGCAACAGATTTTCATTGAACATACAAGGGATAATCTCAGCCTAATTTCAGCAAGAACAAACCTATCAAAACAGAATAATTGGCACGTGTTAAAGACTTTTTTTATTTTCTATACTGCTAATAAACACAATATGAGAGTTTGAATATTCTAGATAATTGAAAAAGAAAACAACACATTTGAGGGAAAAAAAACATTAAGCAAGGCTAATAACCGACAAATAAAAGCAGCAGAGTAAATGAAAATACAAAATCAGGGAAGATGGAGGTTATATGTAAAAGTCTCAATAGGGGAGATAAAGAGGGAAAAAGATGAAACGAGAGAAATAAACATTTGATGCTCGTTTTCAATAGGAAAAGGGGAATTTTTATGGTTAATGAAATTATGCCAATTAGTTTTTTATTTATATATTTTTTTAAAATTAGGATTACAATAGACCCCATTTGTTTACTGGAAAGTAGTTTCCTTTTGGAAAATGAATTCTGAAAAAATATTTTCCGATGTTTGGTAGTATAATGAAAAATAAGTTGGAAAATATTTTTCAGTGTTTGGTTATGTCATGGAAAATGAGCTGGAAAATAACTTATTAATATTTTATTTTTCTCAAGTTTATTAAAATAATGAGGAACAAATCTTACAAATTAAAAAGTTAAATGAGAATGAAATTGAAAAAAAAAATTTCATAAATTATCTCAAATAAAATAAATAATAATCAAAATAATAGAGATCGAATCTAAAAAATTAAAAAAAAATAAAAGATGAAGAAATTAAAATAATAATAATCAACATTTCATAAATTATTTCAAATAAAATAAGTAACAATCAAAAGAATGAGGACCAAATTTGATAAATAAAAAATTTCAATAAAAAAATGATAAGGAAAAAGCAAATAGCAATTATAAAAATAAGAATCAGATTTAATATAAAAATAAAATTTTAAGAGATGAAATTAAAAAATAAATATTCAAAACAAAATATATATAGCAATCAAAAGTTTGAAGAACCAAGCCAAATTTTTTTTTTATTGAAAAGTGTTTTTCATTGATCAACTTTTCTAATGGCAAACAAACACAAGAAAGTTTGGAAAGTGATTTCCCGGAAATCACTTTTCAGAAAACAAACACAGCTAAAGAGAAAACACTTTCTTGAAAACCAAACTAAATTTTTATTTGACTGAAATTGACTGGAAAGTGTTTTTCATTGACCGGAAAGTATTTCCGTTAACCAACTTTTCTAATGACAAACAAACACGGGAAAGTTTGGAAAACGATTTCCTGGAAACTACTTTCTAGGAAACAAACATGGCCTATATATTGAGTCTGGTTTGATCACTTGATTTTAATTTTTAAAATTAAAATCGAACCAAACCGAGTTGATTTTATAATTTTTAAATTGGTTTGATCAATTTTTTCTCTCAATTTGATTTTTTTAGTTAATGTTTTTTTGGTTTTTTATGATTTAATTGGCTGGTCAATTTTTTTAAATATTTCTAGTATTTATAATTGGGGCCTCCAAACACGAGAAAAAAAGATAATTTTGATTTAAGTTCAGTTGAGTCTAATTGAGCTTAAGCTCTAGCCCATTTATGTTAAAATTTTGAGGGCATGTGAAGTGGATCTTATATTTATTTTAAATTAAGTTTTATGATGATATTTGTGAATATCATCAGTGATATATATTTTTTAATATATTAAAGATTTAGGTTTATTAGATTATTTTGAAAATATCATTGGATCATAAATAAAAAATAATCATTATTCTGAAAAGTAAATTTTTCATGATAATATTTGTATAGATATATTTGATTGGATTTATAGGTTTGTAATCAATAATGACATGTTCAGGTAGACTAATTCCAAGAACTATCAAGAGTTTGGATGGTAATTAAGAAAATATGATTTTTTATGAGTTTAAATTGAAGTTAATATTTAGAAGATTTTATTAAACTTCTCAGATTGAGTTTTATTTGGTTGAGACAATCATATTTTAAAATTAAAAAAACGAGTTTTATTTTAATTTAGACATAAATTAACCTAAAAATATCCTTTATTATCGGGAAAAAGAAGAAGAGAGAGACTCCAAAATATAACTTGATTAAAAAAAAAAAAAAGTAATGGCTTGGATCTAACAAGATAACCCACTGAAACCTTACTCGAGCTGACTTTGATCAGTCCAAGCTGTATTTTCGCCTTCGAGCCATTGCTCATGGCAACAGTTACGTGAAAGCTGCGTTGTCTAACATGGACAGGGTCATCTTAATCAATCAAGATTCGGATCAAAGAACAACGTTAACTAAACTACAAATGTTCTGTGCTTCACCATGACTGATTTTCTTTTCTTTCCAACAAGTGTGTTGTGTTTCACCATAAAATTAAAATACCAAGACTTGGAGTGCAAGGGCCTTCTGGTGCAAGAAATCACCATGGAAAAGTTAAGGTCGATTCTCTGGCCTCGTCGGATCAGGTGTTTAAAACATTTTATTATAAGTAAACACTTGATCGCTTCGATTAAGGCCTGAAAGTTACCTATAATTTTCACCTATAATTTCCAATGCAGCATCGTCTCTACGGAGAATCAATCCCCGAAGCACTAAAAGATGCAAATCTCGGCGGATACTGCAGCTCTGCTCAAGCTTTACCAGATTACGCTGAAATGCTCCTACACATTAAGAAAAAATATCCGGCCGATTCCACCCCAGTTATAGTTTTTGGAGGATCATACGGTGGATTGAGGAACTAAATTATTTTGAATATCCACTAATTCAGTACTCCTAATCAATATAGAAACACAATTTGATCACCATTTGTTTTTGCTATAGTGCTTGCTGCTTGGTTTCGGCTGAAATATCCTCACATCGCACCAGGGGCACTAGCGTCTTCCGCCCCAGTTCTTTATTTTAGATAATATCCTCGTATTCCTCTCTAAATTTCTACCCCAGAGAATGTTTTCAATTGTTGGGTCTGATTTTCTGACCACATGAAGGATTCGAGTGAGAGGTGCTAAGAAACCATAAAACAGTCATGGTCTGAAATTGATGAAGTTGCTGCTAAAGCAAATGATCTTGCTATCCTTTAAAACAAGCTCAACACTTGCAAGTATTTAACCGTCCAAGGCTTTCACTTCTCATGGTTTTTAATTGCTAACTCAATTCGTTATGCTAGTTTCCGATCGATTAACCCATAACTCCCTCTAACTATGGCTAACAGACCACTGGATGCTGCTGAAGAGCTGAAAAACATTTTGGACAGTTTCTTTTCAGTAGCAGCTTCAATATGATAGACCTCCGAGATACCCAGTTGACCCTGTTTGCAAATATATTTGTTAAAGAATAGTATAAATCATATCCTGAAATCTCACCTAATAGCTTAAATTATTAGGTTGAAAAGGTTCTTTGACAGACTCATCTCCAGAAGGGAGTGATGTACTTTACAAGATATTTTCTGGAATCGTTGCTTACTTCCAAGAAAAGCCTTGCTATAATCTAGACGCATTCTTTTCAGCAGAAACACTGGATGGCTGGACTTGGCGGGTAAGTTTATTTTAATTCTGCAATTATAACATCCAGCATTATAATAAATCACATAATTAATACCAGTTAATTCTTCTGCTGGTGTTTGATAGACATGTAGCGAACCTGTGATGCCGATTGGTCGTGGTAACAATGATAACATGTTTCTAGGCTTCTAGCAGACCATTTGATATGAAGGAGTACATTGAGGAATGCAAGGAGTCCCCCCCCAAGGCCTCTTTGGGTAACAACTTTCTATGGCGGTCATGTGTTGTTCAAACCGTGTGTGAAATTTCAGTTGATTTTATGCATTTTCATAGTAGCGATTTAAAGGCTGATATGAGCTCCATTCTGGTTTTTTATTTTATTATTATTTTATTTATGCAATGTGAAATTGCAGCATTTTAAAGAGGTGCTCGGGAGGTTTGGCAGCAACATTATCTTCTCCAATGGCCTCCGCGATCCTTGCAGCGGGGGGGTCATCTACATTCTATGTTTTTTTTTTTTTTTCCTGAATCTTTCAAGCCTTTACTCTGGCATATATGACATCAAAAGTAAAATGTTTTGTAGGCTGGAACATATCAGAGAGCATACTGGCAGTATATACAACTACGCACCTTCACATTGCATAGAAATCGAGATCATTAAGGAATGGATCCTGAAGTACTATCGAGATGTGCTTCAAAATTCTTCATTTATAATATTTATTCGTTGTCAGAAATCAGAGCCCCCACTCGCCCACCTCCTTCAAACCTCTTTCTTTCTGCCGCATGGACGTTAGCCTTTTTCATTCGGAAGTTAAGATGGGTATTGATTATTTGAAGAAACCACTCGTGAAAATATTTCAATGTCCCAAAACAAGACTGAGTTCTATTTTGCTAGTTTACTAAATACACGCCCGGGGGCATTTTCTTGTAGATACTCGAGTAAAAGAGAAGCAGCCTCAACTGCGCAACGTTTTCCAAAAAAAGATCAAGTTGAAAGTTGCAATGGATCAAATGAAGAATCTTAAACTACTTGACTGAGTGTTTATTTTGTAACCTGATGATGATACAACCCATGACTTCTGGTGACCGTGTCTAAAAATTGTTCACATATCTACAGGCCCAAATGCATCTTCAGAGTACTGTGGATCTAAAATTTCGAACTGTTTCCCAGGTTGATCTCTTCCAGATGGAACGTTCCAAAATGAATCAGACTTCTGAAAGAAAATGTAAAATGCAACAGCAGATGCCAAAAATAGTACTACTAGCAGTAAATATATCTGCCACTCTGCACAGGAGAGGGAGGAAGGATCAGTCTCTTAAGGATGCGTGCATCCACAAAGTAAATAATGTGTGTGTGTGTGTGTGTGTGTGTGTGAGGGAGTGAGTGAGTGTGTGGAGAGAGAGAAAAGACCTTTCCAATCTGCAGGAACATTCAACTTAGTCACCACTGCTCCCCATTCATCGGAAGTAGTGAGCACAACCCTGGGCAGAAAAACCCAGAGGTGAATAAACAATCTCTATAGTTTGCAATTTAAATAATACAAATTGGAATCACAAAATGGTGACTGGGACACTTGTGCTTCAAAGATGCTAAGGAAGAAAACTATACTTGCAGGATTAAAAGGATAAAGACAAGGTGAAAATAAAGTTTGTGAGCTAGAAGAAACATTTAAAGGGTCCTTGTACCATGAAACTGATCATCTATAATTACAGAGCAAAGGCGTGGATGAACCTTACCTTTGACTGGGACAGAACTCTAGTGACGTGATACATGTACCCAGGTGCAGCCTCTTACTCAAGTGGGAAACCTCCATTTTCTTAACTTCCGCTACACACACGTCTCCATCTTTGCTTCCTCTAGAATTAAAAGAAAAAAAAACATGTTAATGCAACTGGTCCTCACAGTTTTGCAAGCAATCTATACTGCCAGCTTGCCACGAATTTGATCGATGGCATCATTGCAGTCAGCAAGAGAGCAGGATTTCGACAACATTGCACTCCTATCCTAAGCATATTTGAACGTCAAGTTGAATTCTCTTTTTCACTAAGAGAATGAGTTGTGCAAAGCCATTTCACAATGAAGAGAGAAGGTATTGGGTCACTACTGATGGATTTCAGGCTAAAGATTTGAAAAAAGTTAAAACGAAATTGATTTGTGTCTGCTGAACGATAAACAAGGATAAAAATAAATGAGTTCAGTTACAGCAGAAACCTAGATAATTGATTGCAAATGTCCAAAGGATAAATGGTAAGTGCTTACAGAGCAAGATATTTCCCGTCCAGGCTGATAGACATGATGGAAGCAGGCTTTCTAAGTAGCCTCTTATACCCAATTTTATTCCATGTACTTATGTCATAAACTGCAGTGACAGCTTTATCACCTGAATCAACAATATTCACAAGTTAAGAATGATATTTTATATGGCTAAATAAAATGACAAGCTACATTGATACTAATGAGGAAACCTTTCTGCACAGCACAAAATAAAAATGGTTTTGTCCCATCCTTGGAGAAGCGGCACAATTCAATCTTTTCATCCTGCAGGCAAATATAGAACCATATTGGCAACAAGATCCAACCAAAATCTGAAACCCAACATGACAAATCCCTAGACTAAATAAAACATACTGAGTTGCGAGTCAAAGAAACCACAGGTGAACCATCTTCTGCTTTCCATATTCTTGCTGAACCATCGGTAGATGTTGATGCTAGGAACTCTGAATCCAGGCTAGAATATGATAAACAAACAAAGGCATGCATTTCAGTAGCTAGGATTGAAGCAGAAAAAATAACCCTTTAATGGCCCAAGATTCTTCTACAAAACCTCCAAAAACAGGCTAAGCCTTTGTTTATTTCTTAAAAAGCACATTTCACGATGGGAAACTGGAGGGGACACCAATGACCTTTGTTACTGATACACTGACAGGCATTTGGATGCATTGTATTTCTCATTTATCAACATATGCATTCACACAGCACATAGAAAATTATTACATGGGACGCAAGTGGGAAAGACACACTAACCTAAAATCCATATCCCTGACAGATTTGTGTGCTTTTGGTTCATCCAAAATGATGCGCAAACTTGGCCACTCCAAAATTCTTAAACGCCCGTCCTGTAATTGATCAAATAAAAGACACCATACTGCATATCAGCTGTACACACAGACGTTTGGAACACAGCCAAAAGCAAGCTGGTGCTAACCATTGTTTAAATCACAAATTATAGCTTACCACCCCACCAGTGGCAAACTTAGACCCATCAATACTGAAAGCCATGCATGTCTGTGGACCAGCATCTTGGAGAGGAGGAAAATCTTTGGCTAGCAACTTTAAATTTATTTCTTGACCATGCAACTCAAACAATCTGCATGCCACAACACAAACCAACCCAGTGTTACAAAAACTTGTTCAACAGACAAATACACATTCAAGTCGCACAAAAATTAGAATCTCTTTGAACTCATTCAACTTAAAAAGAAATTATCTTTCCAATAAATGAGGGAATTCAAACAAGCATTTTTAACTTCCAAGTCACAATCTTTTGAATGTCAGAAAAACAGCAGAACCATGATTTTCTTTTAAAAAGTTCTTCGATAAATTAATTTGGAGAGAATTGAATTTGAAAAATTATTAATCAAGAAACTCACTTGCATCCACCTTTAGTTGAAGAACACACAAGATCATCTCCACTTGGATGCACTGCAATTGTCACTAGTTCACCTTCTGTTTCTTCAAACACATGAGTTGCCTAAACAACCCACGATCAATATATATATAAACCCATTAATGCACCAAAAATATAAAAACAAAAAAGGGTCTGCCTTTGCCGGAACAAAGACAACTTAAACGACATGTCGTTAGGGGTATCGGAGAAAGAAACCTGAGGAGAGGTTGAGAGAGAAGTTGTCTCAGTGTCAAAAGAGAAGATCTCGAGAACGGAAGGAGAGGCAGACTTTTTCTTCTTCGATGACCTGCCAAGCACAGCAAGATTCAAGTTCTCGGGTCTCCGGATCCATGACCCGCATGTCACAGTTCCCTGTCCTGACTCCATTGATAAACACAAGAAAGGGTTTGTCTTTGTTGCTGTTTTGTTGGATTCCTTTTCCTTTCTATTTATGGAAACAGAAACAGGGGCAGAGAAAGCAGAGGCACAGGCAGAGAAAGAGAGAACTTTTCCTCCGAAAAATCCTGGATATATTGGACAATATTTGGAGTCCAGCAACTTGCGAACGATGACACCGTGATGTCCAAGAGTATTACTGCTGGGTTTTTTTGTGTGTGTGTGTGTGTGTGGAGCCTACCTTACACGTTTGCAAGGGAGTGGAAAACTATTGAAAAGTCAACGCTTTGGAGTGTTGGTGTGTCAGTGGATATTCTGTTAAAATTCCGCGGGGAAAAACGGTTTTTATAGTGCCAATTGGCATTGTTAATTTTTTTTTGCCTTTTTAAAGCTAAAACACAGCTATTCGACTTCAATTAGTCAGATTTTGTTGATTTTAATTATTTATCTAGCTTGATTAAAACCTTGCTGGATAGAAATAATATATATATATATAATATATATATATAGAATAAAAATTTCATTGTACAGATAATTAATCCAATGACCTTTACATTTGAGATTTGACCGAATAACAACTATATGATAAATGTGGTTGATGGAAGAAATAAGATGCTAACACAGGCAAATGCACGAACTATTTTTTAAAAAAAAACGAGATGCACTGCACAGCTTGCGTAAAGGATTTTTGCATGCGTTATGTTAAATATCAAACAAAGCCCATTTCAATCCAAAGGATATTGATTTATATAAATATCATATTGATATATTTTTTTAATAAAATAAATCCATCCAGACTCATGATTTTTATACAAGTATCCTTTCACTTTCTTAAAATTATTTTTCCAATGATAATCTTTTAAGATTAAATGCTAAATAGAGTTTTCTACATAAATACTATAATCAATAAATTTCAAGAAAATACTTGCACCTATGAATACTACTTTGATTATGGTTATCAAATTTAATCTAATTTGATAGTTTATCCCAATAAATCTGTGATCTTAAACCCTATTCAACTTAAATGTTTTTCAAAAATAGTTTAAAAATTAATTTAATTAAATTTAAATAATTTGTCTCAATCAATTTATATATAAACTAACTCGACTAAACTCAAATAAAATATAAAATTTATATATTTTTTATTTTTTTAAAAAAATAATAGTACTTTCATGAAAAAAAAAAACTTTTCTTCTTGCCGCCTAACCAGCATAAATTTTTCAATTTCGTCACTACAATCAATAAAATTATCCTCAAATACCTCAGCAACAGCATGGCGACTAGACAAATTAGCACAATGAAATAAATAAATAAATCTCCATTTTTTGCTGGGCTCGCAGGCTTATAAAAGTATTTTACATCTTGAGCTGGGCTCAATGAGTACAATAAATGTTCTTAAACTTCCGTCACAACTCAATAAATGGCCCAAGAAAGCAAATAAAAGCCCAAATTTATTTTATTTTGGTTCTTACAAATTTCACAACTCAGCCAAACTGAACACTGCAAAAACCCTAAAAAACCTCCGTCACAGCAGATCTAGCATCGACTCAGGCATAGACAAACACTGTAATTTTCTTAAACTTTGTTTCCAGCAAGAAAACAATACTAAACTTCAACCATAAAGAGATTTTCATTTGCTTTCTTTTACCAAAAAACCTAAAAACATCTCCCCTCCAAGTTGTCTCTGCTACTCTTGAAAGAACACAGTAATACACACAGGCATTAAAACTAACCCCGACAGCAGTTTCTTCGTTAACTTATGCCAATAACTTGTGTGTTTCTTGTTTTGTTTTATACCTGTTTGCAAAACTTGGGTTTTGTGTGATTTGTTATACAAGTTGTACAACTCTTGTCTGACAAAAAGTTAGTGCAAATTCAGCATAAAGTTTATTTCTTAGGCAAGTATTGTTTAACTTTTTGAGTACCCATTTGTTTTTTTTTTTTTTTGAGAAAATTTGCATCCAATTAGTTGTGTCTGCTGTTTAGCTCGGCTGCGTTTTATCTATTTAGTTTTTAACTTGTGAATTTTTTTGCTTTCAAGTTCCGAAGTTTTGAAATATAAGGTTTTAATGAGGATTTTTTTTTTTGGATAAGTTAGTAGAAAATTATGGGTTTGCTTGTTCTTTGTATGCTTGTTTGATTTTGAATTCATGCAATTTGCTAGATTGTTTTTTTGGCAATTTTGGTAAATACATGGTTAATAAATAATGAGGGGTTTTATTGGTAATTATCTTTATCCTGCAGTTTAGGCACATAAATTCTAAGTGGCCAGATGGTTGTGAAACAAGAAAATGGTGATCCTGAGAATATTTTACCTCCTATTGAGCAGGTAATTCGATTCTTTGATTTACAAGGAAATGACCTTGCTTTGGATGTAGAAAAAGGTTGTTTGTAATGTGATTATTCGACTTTATTGTTACTTGATGATCATCATAAACATTATTTGCTGCACATGTTTGTTAAAGGCAATAGGAATGATAGTGGCTGGTTTTTGTTTGCAGGAATTGTCTCACGAGTTGGATACGAAAGTAAAGAAGTATCTTAGAGGAGAAGGGGCTAATTTGGAGGTCAGAAATTGGTGTCCAACATTTCCAGTCGAAGAACTTTTATTTCTTTGGAGGAGTTTTTTTTATTGCATTTTGATTTAATTCTCTCTGTCTGCAGGTTTTAAAAGACAAAAAGCTTAAGGGTCAACTTTCTGTTAGGGAAGATCTATATGGAATATCTGCAAAAGCTGCTGCCAAGGCTGAAAAGGTGGATAATAGCAAATCCTCCCCCTTTCTTCCTTGTTCTTTTTGTTTTCACTTCTCAAGTTCTAAAAAAATTAAAGGGAGAAATCTCTTTCATGAGTAATGTTTTGTGAGTTATATATTAATGGGGAATATCTTTGTTTTTTCAAATGTTTTATGTGTGGTCTGAGATACTATTTTTTTATAGTTCCATGTCTACTAGATTTTGCTTGTCATTCCTCCCACTGTTTTCTGGCAGAAAATATACAATGCATTTCTCACTCATTTGAATACTTTATAACATGTGTTCTTTTTAATCAGTGGCTTATGCCAAGCAAGGGAGGCTATCTGGAGGCTGAGGGTATAGAGAAGACGTGGAGGATCAAACAGGACGCAATCAATCGTGAAGTCGATATCTCAAGCGCAAAGAATCAATATGATATAGTCTTGCCAGGTTCTTGTCTGCTGTGCGATTCCTTTCTAATGGTTTTTTCGCTATCAAAATGTTTTTTAGCCAGAATGTTTACAAAGACAATTTTGTAGCCATTTTTCAGGTTCTCTTCTTGAATAACTTAGCAATGCATGTTGTTTGGGTTTGAGTCTGTCATTTCCCATATCAATTTTGATTTACCTGAGAGACCAAGCAGAGAGAAATGCTGAACATCATGGATCTGTATTACTAAGTATTTTTTTGGGAAAACATTGCATATTTTCTTATCTATGTTGTGCTAGGCCTTTCTCATGAACTATAAAATAGTCTGAAACTATGCTTATTCCAAGAGTGCAAAATTACGTTTCTAAATTCATGAACATCTTTGCCTCCTTACTTAAGTCTGCTTCAAATTTTATTTTTTTCCTTTAACTGTAATGCTATGTCATATTCTTGCCTGGATGTAATCCTTTGGCTAATGGCCTGAGGAAACTTCTGAGGCCTTTTTTCACTGAAATGTGCAGATTTTGGTCCATACACTCTGGATTTCACCTCAAGTGGTCGATACATGGCAGCTGCTGGTCGCAAGGGCCACTTGGCGGTTGTTGACATGAAGAACATGAGCTTAATAAAAGAGATGCAGGTATGTCCTGGGGTTGCCAGGTTGATCTGACCCTTATTGAGACGCAACTGGGTTCTAGTTGAGACCTTTTATATAAATTGACAAAATGGATATTTATATGCCAGCATTACTTTGCATCTTTTAGTGGCATTTATCTTTACCAGGCCTTTACTGGAAATTAGACTGATGTACTAATTAATTTTATTCTTTCAGGTTAGAGAAACAGTGCGAGATACCGTGTTTTTGCACAATGAGCTGTTCTTTGCTGCTGCCCAGAAAAAGTATGGTTTTTTCCCAGAAAATAGATAAAAGAGCATATAATATGACTAACTTGCCTGGACAAATGTGAACGTTGTAATATAATTTTGGTCAATTTTTTGTGTAGCTCTTTATATCTAATAATTTCGAGTTATGATAGGTACCCGTACATTTATAACAGAGATGGTGTCGAACTTCCTTGTTTAAAGGTCAGTGCATTGTCTATTGATGAATTTTATATTGCTTTAAGCTGCAGCAAGGCCTTTTCATTTACTGGGAACATTATAAAATACAAGTTTGCAGTATCTTTCTTGTATAAATGAACTTGAATGATTTTTCTTGTCAGTTATAAAGTATAAGAGCATCTCCAACGCATGAGGCAAATGAAGAGGCAAATGTTAAATATTGTACTTTAACTTTTATTCTTTTAGTTTTTTCATTCCAACGCAACACCCAAACAAATAGCTATTTTGGCTATTTGTTTGCTGGCCAGCCATTTCTACATTTCACTGTAGAAATGGCCAAAATAAATAATTGTTGGCCAACGGTTATTTTTATAGCCGTTGGCCAACAACTCTTTTTTTTTTCTTTAAATGCAGGAGGAAATAACTTATAGTTTTAAAATTTTGTATTGTGCCTCACCCTTCTCTCAAATTTAGAAAAATAAGAATCAATTATTCTCCGGTTAATTAATAACATCGGTTGTGTTAATTAGCTGAAATTAAAAGGTATGCTTGTTTAAAAGCTTTTTCTATTTTCTCTTTTATATCTCTTGATTGTTTAGACCTTTTGTTGTTAATTTAATATTTGTGATGATTTTTATTTCGTTATTATTTTATGTTTTTAATATGGGTTAAGGAAGACCATTTTTATTTATGTTGTTATCTTTGATAAAATTGAGAAGAATTAATAATGGTAGTTGATATTGATAAAAAGATAAAGTGACATATTTAAAATTTATTTTTGATTATCTGTTTTAATTTGAGGTAAATTATATTTTGTCTTGTTAAAAATGCAATTAAACCAGTATATCAATTCTCTTTTAGTTCCAAAAAATGGTCAAATTGTTATATTAGAACAAGTAGGAGGCAATGTTTATTATTAATTCGCATGTATGAAAACTTCAAAATTGCTAGACATTGAATGTGAGCTTCTTTATACTCTCTTATAAGGTTTTAACTTGAGTTTTTTTTTTTTTTAATGTAGATGGATTCAAATTTTCCAAGCTCTTTTACCAACTTTCTTATGAGTGAATCAGAAGATATTCTCTCTCAACCAAGTGATTCTAATCAATTAATTGATGACTTAACATATTTGAATTTAAATGTCCATTCGGCAAAAAAATCACAAAGTAAAAATTTCTCACCAGAGGAGGATTGTTTACTTGTCTCTGCATGGCTAAATACAAGGAAGGATTCAATTACAGGAGTTGAACAACAAACAAAACAGTTTTGGGCTCGTGTACATGCTTTTTTTGTAGAGAATGGAGGAAACTTGAATAATCGTTCCCAAATAAGCATCTCAAGTAAATGGCAAGAAATAAATAGAGAAGGCGGTAAATTTATTGGATTTGTTACTCAAATTGAAAATCGTCAACAAAGTGGAATGATCGAAGAATCAAGGGTAATGTTAATATTCATTTTTATGTTAAATTGTTTAACACATATTTTAACATTATTTTTTTTGTTATTTTTTTTATCAGATTAATGATGCTCGGCAAATATATGCTTCTTGCGTTGGCAAACGATTTCAACTAGAACATTGTTGGGTTATCTTAAGAAAAGAACCCAAATGGCAATTTGAGCTTGCAAGTCAACATCAAAGGTCAAACAAGAAACAAAAAAGTCATGTCAATGCAAGTCCGGCTTCATCAACTCTATCTACCCCTGATTCTGTTAGTTTAGGAGAAGATAGTGAACCATTGATTTATCAAGATAGACCAATCGGTCAGAAGGCTGCAAAGAAACGAATTAAACGTAGACAAGGAAAAGATAAAGTTGGGAAGGTAACTGTAATGAATCTCTTACAACAATTTAGGGATACTCTAGTTGAAATTGAGAATCAGAAGAAACAAGACAGGAAAATTATGTTAGAGCAACAAGCCATGATGATTCGACAAAGTCAAGAGAAACAAGAATTGGACAGGATTGAGAAAGAAGAACAAATTATGAAAATGGATATTTCTAATTTGGATCCAATTTCTGCAGTATATTTTCAAAATAGAAAGTTAGAAATTATGCAAAAGAGGGGTTTTAATTTTTAATTAACTTTAATTGATTTATTGTAATGTAATGTATTTTTAATTAAATATGTAGAAAATTCTTGGTTATTTTAAATATATTGTTATGAAATTGATATCAATTCATAATACTTTTTTGAAGTTCCTCTAACACTTAATAATAGGGGTGAACATTTCCGGTTCGGTCCGATTTTCATCTAAAAAAATAACCAAACCAATTTTATTTTATTTTAAACAAAAAAAAACCGAAACCGAACTGAAATCGGTTCAAACCGATTAATTTTGGTTCGGTTTGATTCGGTTAATTAAAGAGAAAAACCGGAAAAATTAGTTCAATTTTTTTTGGCTTTTTATGACTTTTGATGGGGTCATTTAAAAGGCTTGTAAATTTATAATCGATATAAAAAACCTATATTCATTGTTTTACTTTCCTTTACCAGGATTTATCTCAAATAACAGGCCAAATATTTTTAATTTGTACCCAATGGTTTTCTCAAACCAATCAACTCTAATCAAAATCCAAAATAAAATTATACATCAAATAACACAAATCAAGAAAACAATGCCTCTGATAAAGTTAAAGAAATACAATCTGCAGGAGTCCTTGAAATTGAAATAAAATGCATCAACTGTCTTTCTCACGGCATTCACAAAAACAAAAGGAAAGATACTGTTGTTTTAATATTATTGTTAAGTAAACCAAATATCTTTAACATTTTATTGCTTGTATTTTCTCAGAAACCAAGTGAGAAGAAACTGCAAAGAAAAAACCAACTATTGAGGTGCGCAAGCATGGACATTAAAAGTGCATCTGGTTCTCTTGAATAGTTAACTTGAAAAGTTTAACAATATAGGTTAATATAAACTGATAAAAACTAAAAAAAAAAACAATTTAGAAAAGAGAATAGAAAGCATCAAATTTCTCATCCAACTTGGAGAGACAAAGAACTTGAAGGAACGACTGCTAGTTTTGATTTAGAGACAGATAATTGAGAGATGAAGATTTGATTGAGAGATTAAACAAGAGGGAAGGGGCGGCGGCTGGGTTTGTTAGGGTTGGAAGAGGAAACTAAAAAGTAGATCTTTATATGAGAGAGATTGAACAAGAGGGAGGGGGCGGCGACTAAATTTGCTAGGGTTAGAACAAGAAGCTACAAAGCAGATCTGTAGATGGGAGAGAATAGAGATGAATATTTGATCAAGAGGGAGTAAGGGGGCGGCGGCTAGGTTAGAAGAAGAGACTGAAGGTGGGAGAGAATAGAGGAGATGAAGATTTAATCAAGAGGGAGTGAGGGGGGGCTAGGTTAGAAACTTAGAAGAGGAGACTGAAATGTAGAATTGTAGATGGGTTTGGAAGGTATTTATAGTACCTTGTTCTCTGCTCTTGATTATTCGATTCTTTTTCAGCAACCACAGCAGTAGCAACTTGAAAAGCAAACACAAGAGTGTCATTATCAAAATCAAAAGCATCATAGAAATTAAAATTAGAATGATTCATGATGAATTTTAATGAAATGTAACAAAGATTGGAGAGAAGAAAATGACAAGAAAAAATGTTAAGGTATATGAGAATATTTATAGATGGATTATTTTTTCAAATTGTAAAATCTTAGAATGTTGGCGGTAATTTTTTCAAAATTTGAAAATTTAAAATTTAAAATGTGTTATTTTTTTCAAAATTTAAATTTTTAAAATTTAAAATGTTGGCGGTTGTGTTGGCGGTCATTTTTTCAAAGTTTGAATTTGAATTTACTTTTAAAAAATTAAAATTTTAACAATAACATATAAAACTTAAAATTAAAAATATTCATATAAATAAATTTTAAGTTATATCTTTTAACTTTCATATTACTTCATTAATTTTATATTACTTTTATAAATTACTCATATTAATAATATAATTAATAACATCATAATTATATTACATATAAAATTTCTAAATTAGTTATATAATTATATTAAAATATAATTGACTTTTCTAAATAGCTTTTTACCATTGAAATGAATATAATCAAAGAAGCTATATTTATTCTATTTAAAAAGCCCTTTTTTTTCATTTGGCTCTTCAATAGCATTTTCAATGGGAGATGATCTTAGGCCTACTTTCTGTAAATCAGTCCTTAAACTAATTTATTTTGCTTGCTTTGGCTGTCTTTGCACTGTCACAAGATTGTTCTCCATCCTGCAACACAGTACGTTTCCTTTGAATTTCATTGTTCATTGTACTGCATGGCTATAGACTTCTTGATGTTTGATGCAAATTTCAAGTTTAATTCTATGTTACTTTCCACCATGCCAAATGTTTATATGAATACAGAAGTATGGGATTAAGTTGCGTTATTTTGGTGGCTTACAGGAACATGGTGCGGTGACAAGGCTTCAGTTTTTGAAAAACCACTTTCTATTGGTGTCAATAAACAAATTTGGGCAGCTGCGATACCAAGATGTTACAATGGGTGAGATGATAAGCAATTTCCGGACAGGTTTAGGCCGTACTGATGTGATGGTGGCCAACCCTTTCACCGGGGTTGTTGCTTTGGGTCATTCAGGTGGTACAGTAAGCATGTGGAAGCCCACCGGTGCGGTTCCCCTTGTCAAGATGCTGTGTCATCCTGGACCTCTCACAGCAATGGCATTTCATCCTAATGGCAATCTCATGGCCACTTCTGGAAAAGAAAAGAAAATTAAGATTTGGGACTTGAGGAAATTCGAGGTTTTCCAAATTATACCAGGCCATGCAAAAACCTTAGACTTCAGTCAAAAAGGTTTACTAGCTGCTGGAACTGGATCGTATGTTCAGATTCTAGGAGATTTCTCAGGATCACGGATCTATAGTAGATATATGGGACATTCCATTGTGAAACGTTTCCAGATAGGTAAAGTGGCATTTCGACCATATGAAGATGTTCTAGGTATAGGGCACTCCATGGGATGGTCTTCAGTTCTTATCCCAGGTTCAGGGGAACCAAACTTCGACACATGGTTAACGAACCCGTTCGAAACATCTAAACAACGAAGAGAGAAGGAAATCTACTCTCTTCTTGACAAGCTCCCACCAGAGACCATCATGCTGGACCCTTCAAAGATCGGTACAGTGAAGTCGGCAAAGAAGAAAGATGAACCAACAAAGAAGGAGATGGAGGCGGAGATGGAGGCGGAGATGGAAGCTGTTGTTGAAGCGGCAAAGGGAACTGCCATTAGGAAGAAAACAAAGGGGAAAAATAAGCCAAGCAAATAGCGGTAAAGAAAAAGAAGATTGTTGAAAGAGCCAAGAGACCTTTCTTGGATAAACAAATGGATGGAGAAAACCTGGCGACGAAGAAGCAGAAAATCAGTGAGGAAATTTCATTACCTACGGCTTTGCAAAGATTTTCCCGTAAGAAAGCAACGGCATGATTGTACTTTATTAGCTGCTCATTCAGAGCCCCTCTCAAGCTACTGTGTTTCGCCCGCTATTTTTTCCCGTCCTACAAATTTTGTCATACCATTAGTTAGGGGAATCACGGTCGAAAATCAAACCAAACTGGGAGTTGTAATTTCTGAAAAAATTTGACCCAGACTGAACCAAAAACTGGTTCAAACCAAACTGGTTTGGTTCGGTCAAGGTTGGTTTTTTTGCTTTGACCTCAGACAAAGTTACACCAGTACAGTATAGGGAGAAGATAACTTGGTCTAGTACAAGGAATGCAGAGGGAAAAGATACTAACAAGAAAACAAAAATTGCATACAACTTGGAAGTTCCCGTTTCAAACAACATTTCAAGAAAGAGAGTGAAAAAAATCCCAGAAATAAAACCGGATTCCAGCTTCTGGTTCTTAAGAACGGCCAGTCAAGTAACGAAGTTTCTTGATTGGAAATGGAAAGGCAAGCCACTTGTTTTGCTGGTATGAGGATTTGACAAGTAATAGATGTCATGTTCTATGATGAGGAAACACGTCAAGGCTTATGTCTGGTATTGTGATTTAATTTTTATTTACTTTAAATAAGTTAAAAATAAATTTTAAAAAATATAAAAATATTATTTTAATAAAAAAAATTAGTTTAAAGTTATCAATAAACCAAACTGCTCTTTGTCCTGTCATGTATGGGAGTGCAGCTACCTTTTCTCTTCTTGATTATACATCAGAACTGAAGATAATTGTATACCTATTTCAGGTAGTAAACATTCCCAGTAGAATATGGATTTTTTCGAGGTTCTTAACCCTTTGCGTAATAGGATCTTACTTGGCATTTGCTCTTTCAGCTTTTCTGAAGGGTCTGTTAGTTTTTCCCACAGTGGATGAATAAATGGCTTGTCCTTTCGATTACGCAGAGGACGGCCTCGCGGAGGGCAGATGATAATGGTATCAACTTAAGAAAGGTACCTTTGCTAGCTGGAAAAATAAAAAAACAAAGGAATCATGGCACTCTTATCCTACACTCCTAGCTGGAGCTTACGGTCTCGTTCTGACTTTTGAAACTCTCACTCAGCGAAACCTCATTCAACAAAGTCTGAGCAGAAAATTGGTTCATATAATTCCAGGCTCGCTTTTTGCTGCTTGTTTTCGAATTTTCAGGTATGAATAAATCTTTGGTGGGATTTCTTTGATTTTGCTGTTTTTTGGCCAATTTTCAGGCACCAATCCTTAGTGGGATTCTTTAAAAACCTCCAGAAAATTTAATCTTGGTATTATCATGTGATTTGAGTTTTTCTTGTTTTAACGGCCTGTACCTCTGCTTTTCATAATGTTTGATCCTAGAATAGCGCAGCAACACAGGCTCGCTACTTTGCTCCTGAGGTACCTCTCGTGAATTGCTTGAGGCTGGTTATACATGGCTTCTCTTTGGTTACTAGTGAAGGGATCATTAAATCTGTCACTCGAGAAGGAGATCCACAGTAAATCCTTTCATCACCTCATTGTTTTCTTGTGGCTGTAATTTTACCCCTCGTCGTTTGAGCAAGTAAAGCTCATCTTGTGCTGTTTTTTTCTCTTTGCAGGGAGTTGCTAAGAGGACCTCTGTATTATGCTTTGACATTGATCTTATGTGCCCTTGTTTTCTGGCGTCAGTCTCCGACCGGGGTGATCTCAATGGCTATGGTGTGTGGTGGGGATGACAACGTGGATTATTGTGGAGTCCCTGCCGACAGTAGACGACAACGTGCTTATTGCCTTTGTTGGTCCGTTATTAAGAAACACTTTAGGTACACCATGAACTAAAAGTCGAAATAAGCTTAGAAAAACTCAGATGCATTATAAAAAAGCCCAAAAAACCTAATTAAATAGACATGTATCTAACTGGTTTTTAAAGAAAAAAAAACAAATGAAATTGGTTGATTTGAACTGGTTGGTTCATTCAATTCATAATTTTAAAAAATATAAATTTTAGTTTGGTCAGTTTTTTTACCCAAAACCGAAAATAATCTCCCTGGAAGACAATAATCGGCTGCTTGTCTGTTATCTGGTCTCGATACTAGTTTGAATCTGAGCTTCTAAATGTTTAGCCTGAGAGATGCCTCTTGCCCCACGGTCCAACACTAGGATGTGATCTGCTCATACCAAATCCCTGTTATTGGTCTAGCAAATGGGCCTGAAAATGGGCCCCGCAAGGCTGCAACTGATCAGATTTGAGCCTTTAAATGTGATTCCAGTGCTGTTAATTTAGAGAGACGGCTCTGATTGCCTCTTGGCCCAATGCTACCTCTTCAATATCTCTATCTGCGCACGAGGAAGGAGGGAATAAGAGTATCGAACGAGCGCAGTCCGACTGAATTGGTCGAAAGAAGCTCGAATGACCATTTGGAACGTGCTTTGGCAATTGCATCACATCAGCTATGTGCTGTTGGTGTTTTTTAAAAAATATATTTGTACTTAAAACATTAAATTCGATGGTTTATAGGGTTTTCTTTTGTATTTTTTACATACCGTGTTAAAATACATATGAAGATTTGATGACTTTCGGTACAAATATATTTTTTAAAATATATATGATCATGAAATATTATTACTTTGTTATCTATATGTCGTGGAGATGCACATCTACCTATTAAGGTGAGTTGATTCAAAAGTTTATTTAAAAATTATATTATTATTTTTATTTTAAATTAATTTTTTTAATATTATTAAACTTTTTAATGCCTTGATGTTGAAAATAAATTTTAAAAAATAAAAAATATTATTTTTAAAAGTAATCATTAATAAATATTAATATGAAGTGAGCTCCAAGTAGATAGCAAATACAATATTAAATATGAAGTGAGCTCCAAGTAGATAGCAATGGATAAGATACACACACAAATAAGAATAAAAAAATCATCTCATCATCAAGCAGATGGGACGATAAACTATTCATGAAAGAGGAAAAAATCAATACAAATAAAATTGTGATTTCTTTCCCTGTTAGGGATTCAGATGACGTTCTGAACTTCGTTGTATATAATTGTCTTCTTCTTCTTTCTTTTTTTATTGGATAATCATTGACTTCTTCTTCTTCTTTCTTTCTGATCAATTACGATGGATTGAAGTACCGGAGGACAACCCCGTACAGTGTGGAATAGGATTTTCCTTGATTTTACCTGGGCAAAAAGCATTAGGGGGGGTTCTACATGGTGATGATAGCATTTCGGTGATATAAAAGAACTGTACTATAATATAATATATTTTAGCATATAATAAACCCACATCATGAATAAACAATATTTTGATTCAAAACCATTTGAAATTTAAAAATAATCCAAAACCTATTAAATTCTATGTTGACTATATATAACAAAGGCAATTAACTACGAAAAATAATTAATTATCCATATTCAAGTTCCATACGGCCTCGATAGGGCAGCCAAAAACCATCAGTATCTATCTACAAGACAAGGAAATGTTTAGGTTATTAATGTCATAGTGACCGTCGTTCTAATATATTAAAAAAAGACTAGCTCCACTTTGGATTTCTTTTAAATTATCCAAGATAGACTACCTCCATTTCATAGCCGAGCAACCAACAGGTTTTTGACCGGGTAATTATGGAGATGCTTTGAGTCTTAATTTTGACCGACGACATATATTTTCATTCGTAACTCTAATTAAAAGAATTACTTTTGACGACCTAAACGTTGTAAAATACCTTTTATGTATATTTATTGCTAAAGCAGCCAGTGTAGGTGAGCTGCCAAGAAAATCCATCTTAAAAATCCATCCTTAGCACATAGCTTTGACTATCGAGGGAAGCAAAAGAAAATTCGGAAGTCGACGTCTACTCAACCTAGGGACCAGAAAAGGTGTTGGTGATGCCCAAAATAAGCAAAAGAAACAATTTCATTCTTTTCTTCATCAGTGACAACCTTAAGGTTAAGGTTAATGTGTATTAAAAAATGCTTTAAGTTATTGGGTTTAACATAATAGTTCTTTGACATGGTATTACAGCTTTAATGATCAATGATCACGAGTTTAAATCTTATTATCCTTATTTATTTAATAAAAATTAAGTATAAAATAATATGAGCATCTATAGATTTTAAATTAAAAAAAATATATGTAATAAAAAATAATATAAATTATATTTTAACACTTCTTCTAACCACTTCAATTATTAAATTAAATGGTTCTTTAATAATGTGGCTCCATGGAGGAGCCGAGGAGACTGGCAGGAGACCCCTAAAAAACAAATTTAATAAATCATAGAGTCAAAACTAGTCCGAGGAGGCTCTGTCCCTGCATGTGATTACATAAACCCTGTCTAACAGTGCCAGTAGCGATATTTGTAGCCATTTGTGCTTCCAATACGTTAAGCTATGTCCGCATATGTACAAAGTATGGTTATTAAACTCGACATGGTTTAACAAGTCATTTAGGCTTTTTGTCCGAAGCAATGCACAGAACGACAACCGCTCGCAATATCCTTGATGATCAGCTTAGATATATTATTGGAGTAATCTTTGGTATGATGATGTTTGAAAAGTGGTTAAAATAATATTTTTTAAAAATTTTATTTTTTTATTATTTTAAATTATTTTGATGTGGTATTATCAAAAATAATTTTTAAAAAATTTAAAAAACATATTATTTTAATATATTTCTAAAAAGAAAATACTTTCAATCCCTGCATTATATTCTATTACAGTATCATTCATCATTTCCGTCGTGTTAACCTAGTCAGTGAGTTCTAGTTACTGCGCAGAGCTATATCTTCGAAGCGCCACTAGGAAAGCTGCTGTTGAATCTTCGAAGCCCCCAGGAACTATAGATGCATGCCTGCATGCCGCCATTGCCCTCCATAGAGATTGCGTTTGGATAATTCACCACATGACAATAATAACAATCAAAGCTTTGACTGCGGTCGGCCATATTTTGCGTCGAAAAAGTTGTGTATGAATCTTTATTTTGTAGAGAGCAAAATACAACATCGATCCTTCATCCAGGGATGGCGACTAGCTATCTGGAGACAAGTCTCCGATATAAGAAGGAAGGGTTCTTTAAATTAGTTTAATTAATTATACGTTAATTCAAATTAAATTTCATTTAAAAACAATTCCAATAGTATATATGCACATCCATCTTATATATTTAAAAGAATAAATTCCTTAATATAATAATACCTTCAAATTAAAACTTACAAGAAATAAATAAAAAATCTTCCTGAGAAGTTTCGAATTTTATTTTAAAACAATATTAATATATACCTCACATCGATCTTTTATATATATAAAAGAATAAATTCCTTATATATATATAATAGCTTCAAATAAAAAATTTATAATTTCTTTTAAGAAAATCTTCCTAGGAAGTTTCGTTATTGTTTTTTCTTTTTCCTTTTATTTTCTTTCTGCTTCCGCACGTCTCGCGACAATTCCATGTCTCAACTAATTGTAGATTAATTTCTATTTGGCAACTGTTTTTCCAATATAGAAACCCCACATTCGTTTACCAATTTATAGTTCTCCATGGAATGTTCAAGATCATGCCTTCAAACTTGAACTTTGTTTTTCTTGGCCCAGAACAAGCGAAAATTCACCTGAATTCCAGTCAAAATTGTATATTACACAATGTACTAAAAGAACTTAGTATTTCTGTTATTGTTTACATAGACACAAAGCATTATAGATTACAGCAGTGTGATGGCAGCCTAACCCTTGACACAAAAGATTGCAAGGGCAAGGGAAGAGTTAGGTTGTCTTTTTTATGAGGGTGCATTTAACATTGAATGAATAGTTGAGAAGAAAATAATCAGCACATGTTTTGGTTGGGTTGTAAGCTATGGGGAGCGGCACCTGGTGTTGGGGGCTACCCACGCAAGGACACTTGATGCTTGGGTTACCTGGCCCTTACGGGTGTAGACCCAAGCACCACATGGTGCATGGCAGCCCTGCCTTTGTGTGGGGACAAAGGCGCAACCTGACACTCAAGTAGTTTCAATGAACGGGGCATACCCAAGCGCCACCTGGTAGGTGGCGCTTGGGTCTAGGCAAAGACCTAATTGGTTATGACAATTCCAATGCGACGTACGACAACACAAATATCAAATATTTACTTCTCATTGTTATTATAATATTATTACTTATTAATATATATCTCACATCGATCTTGTATATATTAAAAAGAATAAATTCCTTATATGATAGATTCAAATAAAAAAATTATAATTTCTTTAAAGAAAATCTTCTTAAGAAGTTTCGTTATTGTTTTTTCCTTTTCCTTTTATTTTCTTCCTGCTTCCACACGTCTCTCGACAATTCCATGTCTCGCCTAATTTTAGATTATTTTCTATTTGGCCACTGTTATTCCAATAGAGAAACCCCACACGCCCGATTCCTTTACTAATTTATAGTTCTCCATGGAATGTTCAAGATGCCTCCAACCTTGAACTTCGCTTTTCTTGGCCCAGAACAAGTGAAAATTCCAGTCAAAATTGTATATGATCAGCATTTAAAATCCAAGCCTGCCGAATGCACTCTGAATTCAAACATCCCACGGAATATGCTTTATATAGAACAAAAAATGAAAAAAAAGGTACTTTAAATAAATTTGTTTGCAGCAAAGATCTGGAACATAAGTTGAATTCACAGCTAGAAGATTCATTTTCAAAGGAATGTTTCAAGGTATACTAAGAAATAATGATTCAACGATGATTTCTTATTCTGACAATATTAATTTAGAAAAGATTTGTCTAAACCCCTTCACATGAGGTTAAGTTTTCTTCTTTTTTTCCCCTTAAAAAGTCAAAATTCTTACGTTTGGCATGATTGCATGATTGTTCCAACTTTGAAGAAGTATAAGGTCTTCCATCCATGATCCAACAGGATTAATTTATAGTCCCCCAGGCAGGCCCCACCCTCGAAGAGACCTCCCCGACCTAACCTTTTTTTGTTCTTTTTACTGGAAACCTCGGCACGATGATTCGAGAGGCCAGAGCTAGCTGTCGATGAAAAATACAATTCAACATTGCTCTCATAAATCATCTAGAATTCAGGTTGATGGCTCAATCCAATGTCTTGTGCTAGTCCTTGGAGGGTTTTTTTTTGGTGATATTTTCTTATGCTTATCATAGAATTAATTCAAGATGAATAGATATTAAGAGATAAATAGATATTAAAAGATAAAGAAAAAATATCTTTGAAAATATTATAATTTCCTCTAAAAATACAAAGATAGGTTGCGATGTGGACCGGAAGCTAAAGATAACAACAAATAATAAAAAAATAACATAAGAATTTTAATGAGCAAAAGGAATTGTTGATGTAAACCCCAAGTTCGCAGGTTTTATCTTCTCTCAAATAATAATCCTCCAAAAGTTTACATAGCATTAAATAAGCTAGAAACCCTAACTCACTTAGGAAACAAAATAAAAATTTAAATTTACAAAGAAAATAAACATGAAATCTGAATATAATAAGAAAATCATAAAAACTATCAAAATCATGATCCTAATGCAAGATTTTCATAATCTAAAGATCCGATGGTTGAATTAACGATTTCATACTATTATATAAAAAAAAAGTCTTTAGAAACTCCTGTAAAATATTTAATTTGATTCAACGGTCATATCAAAAGTTATAATCTTTTGAGCTGCTATCTTATTTTAACGCGACTAAACTTTCTTTTGGATTTATATCTATCTCACTAGTCTATAAATATATCATGTTATGCCATTCACATCATTTATTTAGAATAAATTCTTATCTATTTATGAAAAATTCATACATGATTACTAGAATTATCTATGATTACAAGTCCAACTATATTAAATTCTTTTTTAAAAAAAATAAAAAAGAGCATGTTGAAAGTTAGAAGGATATAAAAAAGTAAAAGAAGATGAAGAAGGAAATATTGTCAACTGATTTTTGCCTTGTTGCGTTGCCGGATCAAGTTTTGTTCACGAAGGGATCAAGATGCCCCTGTGGCAATCATGAAGAGAATAAATCCACTGGGATTAAATTAAATTGCCTCTTTAATTTGGGGGTTGGAAGATTAGCTGGACACATTATTTATTGACTATGATTATTTGATGACACCATAAGCATATTATAATAAATTTAATAGTCTTTTGTATAATGTGATTCGATTTATGATTTTTCTATCATGTAATTAAATAATTTAATACTTAAAAGATAGGTCACTCCCGGTCTTATCCATCACAGCCAGAATACTTCATTGGCTGATTAAAATAATTCAACACTTAAAAGCTGGGCCATTATAGATTTCTTTTATTTATTTATTCATTTGAGATATACCTTTTTTATTTATTTATTGCTCGTTTCGTTGATGGGAAAGTTGTTGATAATTGTTTGATTTTATATTTTAAAATTTTTTTTAGTTTTTAAAATTATTTTAATATTATAATATAAAAATAAATTTTTTTTTTAAAAAATATCCTTTAAATATATTTTTAAATAAAAAAATTATTTTTTTTTACTCCAGACAAAATTTCTGGAAATTTACATTTAAGAAAAAATGATAATATATTTCAAGATAAAAAAATAAAATTGGAAGTTGGTGAGGAAACACAAGGGGCACTTATCTGTTCCCTCGGACACTAATTGTTTGTGGTGGGGTCAGAGAGTGGAGACATATTGGTGATAATGATAGTATTATTATTATTTTTTAAAGAGAACGCGTGTATTGCTGTGTTTTGTTATGAATTTTTTTTTTGTATTTTAAAAATATTTTAAAAATAATTTATAAAAAGTTTAAAATATTTTATTTTTTTATTTTAAATTTATATTTTTTGATATTTTTAAATTATTTTGATATACTATGTTAAAAATAATTTTTAAAAAATAAAAAATATTATTTTTATATATTTTTGAGTAAAATACAACCACAATCACAATAATATTTAATTGTTTGTGGTGGAGTAGATAATAGAGATATTAGTATTATTTAAAGAGAACGCGTGTATTGCGGAGGTGTGTAATGAAAATTGGTTAATTATGTAGTAGTGATGTTTGATTAATTGAGGATTTTTTTTACTTATAATCTGATTATTTGAATTTTTTTTTTCATTAACTAAAAACCTTCATTTATATATAAAAAATATATTATCAGATCAGCTAATTACATGTTAATTGAGAATAAATCCTCTGAATGGTTTTAAATACAAACCCTTTCTCCTTAATTATCAACTTGTAGTCAATTAAATTTAATAAATCCTCTTAAATATATATAATCCTAATACTTGAATCTATAAAATTAAAAAAAAAACACTTTATTAATTATCAAACTAACCCATTAATTTTTTTTAAAAAAACAACAACTAATTTTATATTTCTTCAACTCCAGCGACAATTCAAAAACACCTGGTGAATCACTCAACACATATCAACACGTCGTCTAATTACCGCATCCCATGCGCAACACATGTTGTAGTTTTGCAGAGGTAGGACCTACGTCCAAATGTTTTGATGGCTCGTCAACTGAATATGTCAACAACCCTATATCCAAATATTATCTGTCACATAATCGCCGGTGACAGTGAAGGAGGGAGGACTTTTTGTATCTTCCTTCACCAGATGTGAAGAGATTGGCTCATGCCCCCACCATGATCTTGAAAAGTCCACCGGCTCTTTCAAGCTTCTGGACTACATCTGACAGTAAATTTCTGGGAAATTTCTCTCTTTAATCTCTTCGTAAGTACCAATTAATGTTAGTTCAGAAACGTCCTCTCCTTTACCAGCAACGGCAGGTATTGGGAAGGAGACAATTAACTCCTTTAATCTTTCGTAATCCTCGCTTTAGTTGTTACTGAATTCAAATTTTCATACATTTTCAAATAAAAAAATCTCCTGATCGGACTTATTAAAAGAAAATGCTGTTGATCTCTTCTCTTACTTCCAGCGGGAAGAAAGACTTAATTTAAAGCATGAGATCTAGTCAAACCAGCACAGTACTGGTGAGCAAGAAAATTTAAGCATCCTCCACCCCACCCCACCATTTTTTTATATCAAAATCCGCTTCCAATTAACCCAACTAGATAATAAATAAAGGGAAAAAAAGCAAGAACTAAGGTGGTCGAAAGCTGGGGAGGCTGGATTCAAAAATGGCCGCGCCAAGCAGGCACTTCCCCAGGCGACAAGGAACATGGTTTAGGGTTCTTAACTAGTTTATATGATCTTCCTCGAATATAACCTGGTGCGAAAGCAACATGTTCTACGACTTGGTTAATCTTTGTTTTGATATCCGTACAGGGAGGACAATGAACCAAAAATAAAATAAAATGTGTCATGGTGAGGACCGATTCAAGGTTAACCTTGGGCAGGCCAAGAGCCAAAAAAAGAAAAGAAAAATAATGATCGTTCAAATCTTTATTTTGCAAGACTTTGAATATATATATATATATATATATATATATATATATAGAGAGAGAGAGAGAGAGAGCCTATTATATATATATATATATATAGAGAGAGAGAGAGAGAGAGCCTATTTGTTTTGTTTCTATATAGAGTTCGCGAGAGTCTAACGGAATACATTTCCTCGAAGCATTTGTAACTTGTTGTGATAAAGAAAATGACATAATTAATTAACACCGAAGGTATTTTTAAAATTTGTTTAGTAGAATGATTGTAATTGTTTTTTAAATAATTTTTTATATTAAAATATATGTTAATAATATTTTTTTATTTTTTTAAAATTATTTTTAATATTAGTATATCAAAATAATTTAAAAACATTAAAATATATTAATTTAAAATTAATAAAATATTTTTAAAATTTAAAATTTTTAAAAAATATTTTTAAAATGCAGAAATTAAGATGCCGTTCATGGGAAAAACCCACAGCAATGAGTATTTATCAACTTTTCTGCTTCCCTTTTTTCTAGAAGTGCAAAATAACTAAGACCCTGGGCCCCTCGTTAGATTCTGCCATAAACCCCCAATCCCTAAAATTCCAGCTACGAATTTAATCCCTTCCCATCCCTTCTTTACCAAACATGTTCATCGTCATCCAAACAAGCCCCTGCACTTCAAAACATCAGACCGCGACCTAATCCCCGCCTCCCGGAAAATAAAAATCCACGCGCAGCTGAGCTCACCCGCTGTCCTTCTCGGGTCCACCTGGCAAACGTGTCATCCAAAGCTTGCGATTAGTTATTAAGACCTAATCTCCGCGAGTGCAAAAGCCGTAGAATCTCTGAAACCGCCTGCCCCTTTCTCGTGCCATTTTCTCTTTACACTCCTCGTTTTTTTTTTCTTTTAAATATTTACACGCACACAAAATGCCAAAAGAAGGCTGCCCATTTAAACAAAAAGTAAAGAACAGTAAATTTGTACAGAACTGTAACAAAAGAAGAAAATAAAATTTGAATTTGAACAGCGGGGGACGTGCTCCAGCTGTCTTTTCCAATGAAAAAAACTGATCCCATGAATCCATTTTACAATTGACAAGAAGAACATGTTCTCAACAATTCAAGTTTGAAACTATTACTTTGTGGTCCAGTCGATTTAAGTTCACATCCAATGGTATTTTTTCTTCCTTCTATTTCATTTTTATTTATTTTAAGTTCATTTTTATATAGGGATGTTTTGTGGTGTTTTCATATCGTATTTTTCTTTGTTTGGGATTTTTGTTTCTTTTTTCCCTTCCTCTTCAAGAATTTCTTTTATTGTCATAAAAATCTCATGTAGATTTGCTAACTAATCAACCTTCAGTTTTTTATATGAAAAAATGGGCATCAGGTTATTAATTAGTGGTAGTGAGCTATTGGTAGATTGCTTAAAAATAATGTAAATCGTTTATTCTTATTATATATTTATTAGATGTTTTTAAAATGGCATGTAAATCCTCTTTGATTATCTGTACATAAAGTTTTTATTTAATATTATATTAATAATAACTTTTTAAAATATATTTTTTAAAAACTCTATTTCGAGTGTATTTGGTAGTATGATAGTAGTTGCTTTTCAAATAATTTTTTGTATCGAAATACATGTCAATGATATTTTTTTATTTCTTTAAAATTATTTTTGATATCAGCACATCAAAACGATCTAAAAAATATAAATCATATTTAATTTTAACAAAAAAAAAAATCAAAATTGATGGCAAACGTAGTCTTCATGCTCACGTCGAGGATCTCCCAAATCAATCGGCTGACTCAGGCATGGCTGACCTGGTAAACCAGGCCGTGGTGATCTTAATTATCCGGGATTCCTTTGGAAACTGGGTTTCTGGTTTTCACCGCTAAGACGACGGCTGAATCAAGTGGCATCTGGCAAGGACTTCCCTTTGGCTTTGGATATGGATTTTTAATCGGATTATTATGGAATCGGATTGCGTGGAAGCTCTGAAATGCATCAACAAAGGAATATAGTTTTGATTCACGGTTTTTTCAGTTTAAAATACCAAATAAAAAACTTAATTTTAATTAATTTATACTTTACTCTTACAAAAGGTAAAAGCTTTAATATTTATATAAATTCTAACTATTATCTCGATCAAGTTCTACTCTGATCATGGAATCTCTTTTTTAATGCTAAAAAAGTAGAGATTTCTTTTTTAATATTCATACGAATTTCTTTTTAATCTAATAAAGTTTTACCCTTTACCCTGCTGTGACAGTTTTTCCTTAACTTACAAGGAAGTAATCACCTTTTATATCTCAGTAACTTTCCACATGCCAAATCTTAACCCTCACACTTGTCACCAAAATTCGCAACCACGCATATCCTTTATCACTGAACGAGCCCCATGAAATTTCCTCTCTCTAGAAGGACAACGAAGTCTCCTATTCCTCTACATGGACATACACTATCTATAAAGAAGCCTTTGTTACCCTTTCCATGCACACAACACAAATTCCGAACCCCAAATTCAAAACCAAAAAAACAAAAACTTCTGCCACCACCACTACCGCTCTCTCTCTCTCTAAAATAAGTGCACGAACGACAATCCCAAGAACGAAAGCACTAAAAGTCTAAAACAACAACATTATAAAAACCAAAAAGAAGAAAAGAAAAGAAAAGAAAAGAAAAGAAAAGCATTACCCACAAAACCCCATAAAAAGGGTCCTTTGAAGGAACCTCCTTCTCTTGCAAAGCCACAAGCTTTTATTTAAAGAAGAAAACCAATGTTATGATTCTAAAGTTTCAATTTTTCCACCTGGGGTTTGCCTAAACTTGCAAATAATCATTCAATTATGGGTGTTTACGAGGCTGGTGGGAATGGCTCCAATGGAACAACAACAGCAACAACTTGTAACTGTTGTGACATGAGCTTGAGGTGTTGGTGTAGATGGAAATTTGGGAATCATCAACAACAGCAGCAGCCGCAACAAAATCATCACAATTTGTTGCACCAAAGATTGGTTTCTCTTGTATTTTCCTCCGGTTTTATGTTCTTTTTGGGGTGTTTGGTCTTGTATGGATCTATCGGTATGTTTTATGGTTGGCTCGTGTTTAGTAAACCTTATTCACGTAGTACAAATGTTGGTGTTGGGTTACACTCGCTTGGTTGTCAAGAAGACAACGAGGGTTCTTGGTCTATTGGTGTTTTTTACGGTGATTCTCCTTTCTCTCTCAAACCAATTGAAGCTGTAAGTTTTTTTTTTCCTTACACCATTATTTTATTTTTATTTTTTAAGTATTTTTTTTCCTGTTTTGTTCACATTTATGTATTAGCAGAGAATGACTGTGATTGTATTTTCACCTGTGTTTATGGGGTTTTGATTGATGTTTGGGTCTAGTGACTAGTCTTTGCCTTTTGTAAAGTAGGTTTTAGTGGCTTATTTCTTACTTTTTTCGTCCAGTGGATGTCATCAAGTTGCATGTTGTCTTGATGTGTTGCTTTTTTATTTTTCAGTCAAGTATTTTTTTTTTTTTTATCAATGGCTGTTTCGAAATTGCAAGTTTTTTGCTTTTATACTCTTTCTCATTCATGTTAGAATTTATTGGTTTATTTACTGTTCTTGAATAATTTTTTTATTCTTTCAGTTTAATATTTTTTTTCATTTCTTGCTCGTGGGATGATGGTGAATTTTTTTATTTTTTTCTTCCATATGCATATATTGAGTTGTATCATCAACTTGCGGTGATTCTGATTCATTGGTGGAAATGGGCAACAGGTGAATGAATGGAGAGATGAGGGTGCGGCATGGCCGGTTGCTAACCCTGTTGTCACTTGTGCCTCGCTTTCCGATGCTAATTTCCCCAGTAATTTTGTTGCCGATCCTTTTCTTTATGTTCAGGTAATTATTTTATTAAATGGATTGATTTTGATAATTTTTCAGAAATCTCTTCTGTTTTTGTGTGTATAACTTTTGTTATTGTTTTGTTTGCTTTTTAATCGAATGTCTAAATGTTCAGTTATTGCATTTAGGAACTTGGTAATAGTACCAATGAAAACTATATTTAAATCTTATCTTTGCCCTTTTCTATCTGGCATTTGGTGTTTTCATGTCTGGAATGAGAGCTGCAAGTTCTTGCTTCTCCAATCTGCAAATGTAAGGAGGGTGTGTGTGTGTGTGTTTTATGAATATGCTTATCATTGGTCATTGAGCATGTAAATGGTCAGGGGCCTGTGACAGAAAAGTCAGTAATGCATTTTGCAAATTGGTGAAAGAGACCAAACCTGTGCCACTGCTCTGATGTCTTAAGGGCCAATAACTTGTGGGTTTTACTGTTATTTTTGTTATCTCAAGCAACCCCATGGTTAGAGATAGGGAGCTCAATGCTGTAATCCAGACTCTGGTACAATCGTTCATCTTTATATTTTCCGTGTCATGTTTTCTAAATCCTACTTAAATGGCATGATGAAAGCTCTGAGGATAAGCATTTGTAAGAAAAGATGAGGATAGATAAAGATGAATTTTGTGGTCAGGGGAAGCCCTTTATAGAAATCTGCAGATGCAGGCAGAAAGCCCTTTCTGGGTTAGAAAGCATTTTGCGAACAGTATCAATGCCTAATAATTGTTCCATCTCTGCCTTATGGGTGCTTCTTGCTTGTGGATATGACTTATGGTGAACATAGTGTTAATTGTTTTATGCTGGAGATTAGTTAATGGGATATCTCGTGGTTTTATTTTCAAAAATATTTACTGCTAAAATCTAAGATATTTCTAGGTGATTTGGGACCAACATGATTTATTTTCTTGGGAGGAGTGGGTGCAGGGATTTTTTTTCCGGAGAGAAGTTACAGTGCTCTTTAGCTGCTTTGTTGCTTCAAATTTTTCTAACTGTTACATGCAAGGATGAGATCACTGTATACCTTTAGCATCGTAAATTTAGCTTGAAGTATGGGTATTTATGAAGCAGGGGATTTTGACTATTTTTTATTTTATTTTATTTAGGCTATTTTCCATTTTGAAGCAAAATTGCAAGGAAATCCACCAAAAGCAAAAGTTTTAGCTTAGATTTTAAAACTCTCTAGATATATTTTGCTGTGGTCAGTCTGATTTTAAGCATCAAACTGCAGGATTCAAATTGTAAGTCTCCTACACTGTTTAGTGCTCTCATATGGTATGGGCTGTGTTTTTGTGTGCACACGCATGCACATGGCTGTCTAAGAACTTTGTATTTCACCCAAGACCAAATTCTTTACTTTCTAGCTGCTGTTCTTGAAATAATCTGTTAAGTGTCAGAAGTTCTTTTATCATGGTAGCTCCCTATCTTAAATCAATCTTGTATGTTTACTTATATTGAATTGAGCAGGGGGATACGCTTTTCCTATTCTATGAAACAAAGAATTCAATTACCATGCAAGGAGATATTGCAGTTGCAAAGAGTACGGACAAGGGAGCGACATGGCAACAATTGGGCATTGCCGTGGATGAGGACTGGCATCTATCTTATCCCTATGTATTCAACTACCTTGGTCAAGTAAGATAACTATTTCTTTGCAAGCAATCATGCACCTACAACTGGTCACTTGTAAACTGTTTATCCTGGAGGTCCTGTACATAACATGATTACTGGACCAACCAATACTTGCAAACTAACTTGGAAAACTAGCTGGGTAATCATCAACAATTTGATTAGCTGGAAAGAAAAAAAAATCTAACTGATGTTACTGTTGGCATGCAGCTTGAATCTTTTCCTTTATTACTGTTTCTTGCAGATATATATGATGCCTGAGAGCAGCCAGAAAGGGGAACTTCGCCTTTATCGAGCACTTAATTTTCCATTGCAGTGGACACTGGAGAAGGTTCTTATAAAAAAGCCCCTAGTCGATTCTTTTATCATTAATCATGCTGGAATATACTGGCTTTTTGGTTCAGATCACAGTGGTTTTGGAACCAGGAGGAATGGGCAGCTGGAAATTTGGTATAGTAGCTCACCATTTGGTCCTTGGAAACCACACAAGAAGAACCCCATTTATAATGTTGACAAGAGTGTGGGAGCTAGAAATGGAGGCAGACCATTTGTGTATGATGGAAACCTTTATCGTGTTGGTCAAGACTGTGGTGAAACATATGGGCGACGAGTTCGTATCTTCAAGGTTGAAGTTATTACCAAGGATGATTACAAAGAAGTTGAAGTTCCCCTGGGATTTGAAGAGCCCAATAAGGGACGCAATGCTTGGAATGGTGCACGCTATCATCATCTAGACGTGCAGCATCTAAGTTCTGGTAAATGGATAGCTGTCATGGATGGAGATCGTGTGCCTTCAGGAGATCCTGTCCATCGCTTTATTCTTGGCTCGGCGTCACTTGCAGCTGTCACTGTTGTTGCTGTAGTATTGGGTGTGCTTCTAGGAGCGGTTAAGTGCATTATTCCTCTCAGCTGGTGTGCTCACTACTCGGGGAAGAGAAATAATGCTCTCTTGGGTCGGGAAAGGTCAAATTTGTTTTCTTCAAAGGTGAGACGGTTTTGCAGCCGACTGAACAGAGTTCCCTTGTGTGTTCGAGGAAAAATAAAACCTAATACTTGGGCTGGAAAATTGGTGTTAGCTGTAACTATTGTGGTTGGAGTTGCATTAATGTGCACAGGTGTTAAATATTTATATGGAGGCAATGATGCGGAAGAAGCTTATCCATTAAATGGTCACTACTCTCAGTTCACTTTATTGACGATGACCTATGATGCGCGGCTCTGGAATTTGAAAATGTATGTGAAACATTATTCAAGGTGTTCTTCAGTTAAAGAGATTATCGTGGTTTGGAACAAGGGCAGACCTCCCAGATCAAGTGATCTAGACTCAGCAGTGCCTGTTTGGATCAGAGTAGAAGACCAAAACTCCCTGAACAATCGGTTCAAGAGAGATCCAATGCTTAAAACCCGAGCTGTTCTTGAGCTTGATGATGATATCATGATGACCTGTGACGATATTGAACGGGGATTCAATGTATGGCGTCAACACCCGGATCGAATTGTTGGCTTCTATCCTCGACTCATTAGTGGTAGTCCATTGAAGTATAGGGGTGAGAAGTATGCCCGACGACATAAAGGTTATAACATGATTCTTACGGGGGCAGCTTTCATGGACCATACAGTAGCTTTTGACAGGTACTGGAGCAAAGAAGCCAAGGCAGGAAGGGAACTAGTAGATAGATACTTCAACTGCGAGGATGTGCTTTTGAATTACTTGTATGCAAATGCAAGCTCCTCCCAGACTGTTGAGTATGTGAGACCAGCTTGGGCAATAGACACATCGAAATTCTCGGGGGTTGCAATTAGCAGGAATACAAATGTGCATTACAAGATAAGAAGTAATTGTCTCCTGAAATTTTCAGAGATGTATGGAAGTATAGCTGGCCGAAAGTGGGAATTTGATGGGCGTAAGGATGGTTGGGATTTATAGTGATACCTAAACTTGATAACAGCTCGCTTGCATTATCTTCAATCTCTGTTCATCATCTCTTGATCTCACGGTAAATTCTTGTCGTCGCAATCTCTAGGTCTCACCCCTCCTGTGAAGATTTTTCTGTTGGGGAACTTTTAGCTTCGATATCTTTGTTTGGCAGGATGTAAATTAGTTCATCGTGTTATTACCTTTTCATCAGAGTTGTTTTGGGATTTGTACATTAGCGCCATCCAGTTTTTTCTTGAGTTCTTAATGAAAGTTATCAGATATATACTTCTTGGCAAACATGAAACTCTTCCCTTCTGTCTCAGATTTTTCTCTTTGAGAATTGTCCTTGTATTTTCCATTTATCCAAGGGAAAAAGATACACGTGAAAGGTAAGCTCCAACCACTGCAAACTGAAGATCATTGGTCAGCTGAAGACAAAGGCAAGCCTGTCCTGGATTATTCAATAAATATATAATTTTTTTAAAAAAATTAAATATTAATTTATGTTCATGAATTTTTAAAGTTAATAATAAATTTTTAATTTAAATATATTACTCAAAATATTAAAAAATATATAAAATTAAATTGAAAGTAAAAATAAATATATGAAGTTATATTTTTCAATATTTTATGGAATATAAATTTGAATTGATATTGAAACAACCTCTCAACCAATATAAAATAACAATTTTATATCAATTAAAAAGTAAAATAAATAATTTTTTTCCCTTTCTTAATTTCTCCTTTCTCACTTAATTCTTCCTTATATTAGTTTTTTATAAGTTAGACTTTATAAGTTTATAAGGTTATTTTTTATATATTTTTTTTTTCCTTGGATTTTTTTTTTGTTTTTCCCTTACTTTTCTCTCTTGTCTTTTTTTTCTTTCTTTCTTTTTATATTTTGCTTCTACCCAGTCAGCAACATATAAAAAGAAAGAAGAGCTGATTTGTTTTTATTTTTTAATGGTAAATAATCATTTTACCCTTAATGAATCGTTTTACTTTTATTTGATAATTTTTTTTTTGTGAGCACTACCAAACTCCGTTTATTTTAAAATTTTAACCAGATTTTATTCAATATATTTTAAGATTTCTTGTAAAATTTCAGCTCAATCTGATTGTCGGATTAAAAATTACTTCCAATAATATAAAACTAGTCAAATTATGATTTTCATCAAATTTCTGAATTTCTCTAAAAATTCTGAAATTTTAACCCTAGCTAAAATATCATACTACAAGGCTCGACGTAAATTTTCAGAATATTTTAATAACTCAATAAAAAATTATAATTTTTTTTTATACATATAAAACTAGTCAAAAAAATATTGATAAAATTTTAATCTGGCTATATCTCACCCAAACCTTTAACATACCTCCGCCTTTGGCTGGAGACATGGTAATCGATTACCATTCAGTGATGCTGGACTGGAGATGTTGGTCTTTTGAAGGTTCAACTGAAAGTCACAAACTGAAAGGGGTTAATTGATTACCTTGGACTGGCGATGCACTTTGAAGGGCTCATGTTTTTCTCACAGGGATAAATTGCAGAGGCAAAGACAACTCAAGCAACAGAGCTTCACCCCCGAGAACCCATCTCAGATGCGAAACGGTGGTTCAGGGCATCAGGGATTTTCGTCAGACAAGGTACATGTAGGGCCCGTGACCCGTCAAGAATGGTGCTTGAAGTTGGGAGTTATGCCAAAACATAGCTAAAGGCTTTCAGATCCAATGCTGCTTTTGAATAACACAGGCTTCTTATGGAACGCAAAAAAAAAAAGGTGGTGGTGTCATGTCCCAATCCTTGCAGTGGAGCTTGAATTAGTGGGAATGATCAATCAACTGGTTGAGGTGATTGTATACGTGAAACTGGTTTAATGAAATCTTCAGACAGTAACTTTTCTCAAAAGTATGACCATCATAACCAGTATCAAGCTTCGAACTGTGTCAATAGAAACACCATTTGCAGTTGGGTTTGTGTAATTGTCCAGATTCAGACCATCGATCGGTGTGATTATCCAGTCCATCAAACACATGTGGTTTCCATTATGTATGATCCATTGATCTGGTCTTGAATTGATCCCCAGAATTCGTCGAGTACACATACAGAGTATCAACCACAGTTTATTCTTTGTGCCAAGATCATTTCATGAGCTGTTCACAAACCACGTACGTGCCAAGAACTAAGACTCTTTCCTCGAACTTTCAAAAAGGAAACAAGAAAAGGAAACTAGCAGAAGTGAATCATTCGCCTGGTGTTCATGCTGGTGTCTCATGTCCACGTGCATGCATGGGCAATATGATTGATAGCTTAGGACATCATTTTCCTCATCTGGAGATGAAAACGACATGCATGGTGTGATCGAGGGAATATGCATGTCATCGACCACCAGGACAGACATGGGCTAAAGTCTCTGTCTGAGTCAATTGGTGAGCCCACAAGACCAAAATGAACCACCACTGCAACCACTCCCGTAAGCAGCCCTTAAACCAGGACCACAACTCACACAAAAATGTGCAGCTTGCACGCGTTTGGGGCCTACCATTTATGCACAGGTGGCCTTGCACTTTCCAATTTACTGGCACATCCTTGCCCGTCCTGGTCAAATTGATGATGTAAAGGTATCCAGTCAAATGGCTAGCTGGGTGTGACATGATTAGACCACCTTTATCCAAACTTATCATTGCTTCCAGATTGATGGCAAGTCCCCAATTATCCCAAAAATCAGATCCTCTCAGAGAGACTGAGAGGCATGGGTGCGCACTGAGCCAACAGGGCTCGTTGGCCATCAAAAAAAAAACTTGTACCATTAATACGTGTATGCATGCATCTGCGCACGCACATACAGCAAGAAAATTAAATGTTTTAGCCATGCTTGTTTCGTTATTTATTAGGGAATTTGGGGCGTGGATAAAGATTCAGTAAACAAGATTGAGAATCCATTTAAAATAAATCTAGGATTATTAATTTCAACAACACAAATATGTATCTGTGACAGGGAACACAGCGCAGCTATTTTCGCACATGATTTTGTTCTCCAAAAAAGCGACACCCATGCTTGATCCTCTTCTTGAATTAAAAAGATTTGCTAATTTTATAGAGACTATATATATATATATATAGGTTGGTAAGGATATTCGTGGCCATTTACTTGTCTTTTTCTAACTACAAATTAATGATCATTCCCTTTGACTTATACAAGAAAACTGAACATTGTTTGGTCCGAAGACAATTCCGTCGTGGTACGTATAAGTATGTTGGTATCATGGATAATATTTTTTAAAAATATATTTTAATTAAAAATATATTTTTTAAATTTTTTATTTTATTTTTGATATTAACGTATCAAAATAATTTTAAAAAACCTAAACAAATATTTTTTTTTCTTCTAAAAAATAATTTTAAAAACATTTTAAAATCAAAAGCTATAATTCTTGATGAAGTGACCATGTTATCTAGTTATTTTCTCCTCTAGTTTTGTTTTACTTTGTCCCTGGTCTTGTCAACGGGGGAAGGAAAAAAACTGAGATCCTCCCTGTTCAAATTTTCAAACCAGCACGGGAACATAAATAGCTTTCTCTATGAAATGTGTGATGATAATATATAAGAAGGGAAAAAAAAACATTTTTACTCCTCTCTGTCACAAATGATTCTTATGAAAACTGACAAACAAGAAGAAGGAGTGGTAGTAATGCTTTACATGTTCTTATTTTTTAAAATAATATAAATTATATTTTAAAATATTAATTAATAATTTAAATTTTTATATTAAAATAATTTTTTAATATGATATAAGAATTTTAATAATTAAATGATTACCAGTTTAAATTTATTTTTATTTATTTAATAAAAATTAAGTAAAAAATAATATGAATTTATATAAATTTCAAGTTTAAAAAATTTTATATTAAAAAATAATATAAATTAATAACTTAAAATTTTAAATTAAAATAATTATTTGAAAATAGCTCTCTAGTTCCTGTCCTTTGCTCTGTCACAAAAAAAACTCCCCTCCAATTCGTTGCTGGACATCCCACATAACCCATGCCATTTGCCTTAATGGAAAGCTAGGCTTGCGCAATATTTTATATTTTATTAAAGCAATAACCCGGAGTAGATTTGCTATTCAAATTATTATCTTATCATAAAATATGTTTATAAATATACAGGCACGAGATTAAGATGATATTTGGGTAAGTGATTGCGGTTGCGTTTTAATTAAACCACAGTTGGCAGCTATTTAATAATAAAAAAAAATAAGTTGTTGTTTATGAGTCCCACATGTTTTTTTACGTTCGGACCGCAGGTAATGAAAAACAATGAATTCATGCTTTTCACGCACTGTGCATGCTAATTGCACTGTTCAGTGAACAGTGCAATTAGCATGAACAATGCACCCTAATGCATTGTTTATTTGTTTTAAGTGTATTAAATTTTTTAACATTTTTATTTTTTTTATATATAAAAAAAAAACACTAGTTAAACAGTGCACACTATTCACTTTTTTTAGTGTATTAAATTTTTTAATATTTTTATTTTTTTAAAAAAAAAACTAGTAAAACAGTGCACACTAATGTACTGTTCGCTTATTTATTTATTTATTTAGTGTATTAAATTTTTTAACATTTTTAATTTTTTTTCAAAAAAAAAAACACTAGTTAAACAGTGCACACTAATGCACTGTTCACGTTTTTTTTTTCAAGTGTATTAAATTTTTTAACATTTTTTTTTTAAAAACACTAGTTTAAAGTGAATTAAATTCACTCGTACTGTGATGTGAACAATATTTTTTTCTCGAAAAACTAGTATAGAGTGAATTAAATTCACTCGCACTGTAATATCAATTTTATACCTGATAATATTTTATCTGCGCTAAAAAAATTATGAAAACTGTAATTCTTATCAGATAAATTTTGTACATAATGAAATTATAAATAGTTTAATGGAATAATAAAAAATATTTTATATAAAATATTTTTTATTTCATGATGTAATATAAGCAATTAAATTTACAATATTTAAATTAAAAATCATTAGTATTAATATATATATATATATATATTAATTATTTTATAACCTCAATTTGAAAAACATTTTTTTAACCAAACACATTAAACTATTTTTTCTTCAACCTCAATTTCAACCACAGTTTTAACCAAACATCTATTTTTTCAAATCAACCTCAACTAAAAATACTTTTTATAAAACAACTTTTTTCAAACCACAACCACAAAAGCTACCGCAATAAATAACTTTAACCGCACGTTATCATTAAGAGCAAGAAAAGGCTACCTATCATTATATTAATATAAATATATATAATGTATCCAAAACTTTAATTTAATCTTTATAAATAATACCTTACCCATAGAAGCAACAACATTTCAGCAAATTCATCAAAGCCCATGTCCCAAATTTCACATAATAATGATGACGATGATATATGATAATAAGTTTTTATTTATTGATTGTATTTATTATTTAATAAAATAAAAATTTAATTATTTAGTAAGTGCTTCAGTAAGAAAATATAATCACACGCATATTGTAAGAAAATAACCAATACGTCATTTTGTAAGAAAATATTGTAAGAATCAATATATCCAAAACTACAATGCACACACACATATTGTAAGAAAATATAATCACGTATTTCTATGATTCAAATTAATCTTACACAAATACATCATTTCACTTTTCTTTATCAGAGAGTATAAAGACTCAAACTTGCCGTCTGATTCTGATGGGCTCTCTCTTGACTTTAGAGAGAGAAATATTGGTTTTTTTTTTTAGAGAGAGAGAGAGAAAGGGCTATTTTATTTTATTTAATTATTATTACTGTTACTACTATGCGGAGATAATTTGATAGAGTGAGAAATGTTGGAAATGGAGAGGGATCCTGATTCAAAGTCGAGGATTCAAAACAGCAATTCACCTTCTTCATCATCCAATAACGATAATGGGAATGTGCAGAGATCTAAAAGCTTTGCATTTAGAGCTCCGCAAGAGAATTTCACTATTCAGGATTTTGAGCTTGGCAAGATCTATGGCGTTGGATCTTATTCAAAGGTTTGATATTTCTTTTTTGGTTTTTTCTCGCGTGGGCTCTCTGTCGGTTTGCTTCTTTGTTATTGAAGATTGGTGGGTTGTGTTTGTTTGGTCATCATTACGATTAAAGTTTGTATCTCTTATTCAACATTTCAATTTCTTTGATTTATAAGCCTATGTTTGTATTATCATTATCTGATTCGAGCTCGTAATCTAAAGCTTATATTTACGAGCAACACATGTATATTTTCGAGTTGTATGGGTTTAATTTTTTGGTTCTGGTCCATGGGAGAAATTTCATTTGAAGGATGACAGATTCTGTGAAATTGAATTTCCTTTGTTTCATTCCCGGGGAAGTTGAATGAAGATAAGCAATTTTTTTTTGTAACTGACCCTTGATTCTGTCTTCACTATTGAGAAAACGAAAACCAAATACAAATGTTCAATTTTAGCACCAGGTTCGTTTTGGTGCTGATATCCTTTCTTTTCTCAGCGGCCAAATGGAAAATTAGAAGTTTCAGAGGTTCACTTCATTCCCTCTGGGAGCAGCAGTCTACTGTTGTAGGCACAAGTAGTGCCTCCTAGTTGGCAGGATGGTTGGTTTAGCTTATGCTATAGGTGATTGAAGAGAGCTTCACAATGTTGTGACAGAGTAGTAGTATTGTTGAGGAGGAGATGGTGAAGCAATATCCTTCTTCATACCTTTTTCTTCAGGACATAATCTTAAGCTATGGTTATAGAGTAGGAAATCAAGCAATTGTGAATTGTTAACTTTGGACGTTTTCTGGTAATCGTGTTAGGTATTTACTTTGTGACAATACAATGTTTATTTGCTGTCAGATAAGTGTATTCATCATTGTTTCAATGAGTGTATGGGATGTGGAGAAGAGATACAGGGCATGGTGACTTCTTAGTTACACCATATAATGAGCGAACACTCACCCTCTCTTAAATGCCATATTGTGAGAATTTTTGACAAATGTTCAATCGGAAAATGAATATTGTTGTGTTTATTATCCAACACTTATATCCCTGGAGCCCATTCTTGCTTATAATTGTTGGCCTTTGAGCTTCTTGTGATGAATGCTGAGTATCGTACTAATGGACTTATCAGGTAGTGAGAGCAAAGAAGAAGGACACAGGAATTGTATATGCCTTGAAGATCATGGACAAAAAATTCATCACCAAAGAAAATAAAACAGCTTATGTGAAGCTAGAACGCATAGTGCTTGATCAATTGGATCATCCAGGAATCATCCGTCTATTTTTTACTTTTCAGGATAATTATTCTCTGTGTAGGTATCTGGGTAGCAGCCTATCCAAATTTCTCTGTTTTTGTTCTCCGTGTTTTATATTTTTTTCTTTTGCAACCACAATGGCTATGATTAGTTTGCTTAAGTGGGTTTATCATATGACATCAATCTATTTTGATTCTACTGTGCAGACATGGCACTTGAATCCTGTGAAGGAGGAGAACTTTTTGATCAAATAACCAGAGTGAGTACCTTTTAAAAACTCCTTGCTATTAACTATTAATTTTTGGAAAAGTAACTGCTATAATTTGTCTTGGCTTTTCCTAATACGAAACTTTTCAGAAATCATGAAACCCAATAGTATAACTTTTTGAAGAATTCTCTTAAAATTCATCTTATATCATGAATTCTTCTGCATTCTTATATTATTTATGAACGTTAGACCATTCTGGATAAATATATAAATTAAGCTATGCCTTTAATCTTTTATATAGCTTTTATTAAAAAAAGTTGCATTTGAAACACTTTAGAGCAATTGCATAATGCCCTGTGCATTTCTGGATTCACATAACACTCAGCAGAATCTTCTGGACTTCAAACTTTTTACCCTGCAAGTGTTTTGTCATGTTAGCTACTCTGTCATTGTATACTATGCCATTTAATTGTATGTGCAGAAAGGCCGTCTATCAGAGGACGAAGCTCGCTTTTATGCTGCAGAAGTTGTGGATGCTCTTGAATACATACATAGTATGGGATTAATTCATCGGGATATAAAGGTAATTTTTTAATTCATTGCTCTTCTTTTTATTTGGAAATCAAGAAAAGCTAAAGCTCTTCTAAATGGCAGCCAGAGAACTTGTTATTTACTGCAGACGGACACATTAAAATTGCTGATTTTGGAAGTGTGAAGCCCATGCAGGATAGTTGCATCACTGTCCTTCCGAATGCAGCTTCAGGTAATACTAGAACTTATCATATACAACTGTTCATCATGTTTTTTTTTAAGATGCAGGTTAATTTTTTTCTTTTGATCCTCTGCTCAGACGATAAGGCTTGCACATTTGTGGGAACAGCTGCATATGTCCCTCCAGAAGTCCTTAACTCTTCTCCTGCAACTTTCGGGTAAGTGACTCCCATAAATCAATCCATATTAATGTTATAATTGGAATAAGTTTTAGGTTTTTGACAGTGTTTTTTCATGTTTGAGCTTATTTCCAGGTCCTTTTTTTTTTATATATATAATTTCTTGTGTATGGAGGATAACCTTTTTGCTCTTTTGACCACATTCAAACAGAAATGACCTGTGGGCACTTGGCTGCACTTTGTACCAGATGCTTTCAGGGACTTCTCCTTTCAAAGATGCAAGTGAATGGCTTATATTTCAAAGAATTATTGCTCGGGATTTAAGATTTCCAGATTATTTTTCAGAAGAAGCGAGAGACCTCATTGATCACTTATTAGTAAGCTACAAAGCTTTCATATGTTGAACTTTTGTTTCTGTACTACCTTGCTGTTTTTTGAATGTTCCTGCTTTCTCCTTTGTCTTTTTTGTTCTATTCTTCTACATGTACTTATAAAAATATTGCTACTTGGTCAATGGTAAGAGTTTACACTTGCACTACAAACATGTGCAGATTCAAGTTTTCAGTTCATATCATGACTATAATTAAGTGTGGCCATTAAATATTTAAAATCACACAGTAACAATGACAAGGAAACCCATTTAGTACAGCCAGCTGTATCTTATATGGTTGGTTTCAGGATGATCTAGACGAGTGGTAACAAGCTTAAAGATGTAGGGATGCACAATCTTTGTTGAGTGCACCTATGGATCCAAGGGGGGGCTGTGGCAAAGTTACCTTCCTTCCCCCTTAAAAGATTGTAATTTAGCCTTTTACTTTCAAGAAGATTTTACTTTGGCTCCTCAAAGTGAAAAAGCTTATAGCTGTTACCATCTACAATATCTAGTTGCTCGGGTTAACACTGAGTGCCTGGATGCTAACCTTGCTATACTTTCGCATTCCAGTTTTGAGGCACATGACTAGTGACAAAGGACAGGTCATTTTATGGTGACTCACGTTGGCTGATCTCTCTTGGAACGAAAAGCGAAATTTATAGAACCTTAACCTTGCTTGATAGGAAAAGCACACATGCTTTCCTTTGGTTGTCTATTCTACCATCCTTAAGACTTGAGCCGGGAACATAATAAACATAATCTCTGAATTTGGATATTATCATGAAGCCAACTTTTGCCCCTCTGCCCCAAATATTACAAGTGATACGGATATTCTCTTATGAAGTTTGTGATTCAGGTCTTTGATCTTCAATGTTACAACCATGTAGGATATAGATCCCAGCAGAAGACCGGGTGCTGGACGTGGTGGTTATGCTGTGCTCAAGAATCATCCATTCTTTGAGGGAGTTGACTGGAAGAATTTAAGAGGAGAAACCCCTCCAAAACTTGTTTTGGAGCCAATGGTACGACAACACTGCTTCAAAATATTATGTGCTGAAGGATTTCAAATTTCCTTTGTTTTTTTTGTCTTCATGTGAATAATCTTTGGATTTTTTTATCTCTTTTGTTATTCATGTACCAGGCGCAATCCGGTGACAATGACCATGACCCTGGGTCTCCATTTAACCCTACACACATTGGTGACAGTTCAATGACACAAAATGATGGGAATGTTGGAGTCTCATCATCTGCTGAAGCAACTTCACACATAACTAGACTTGCTTCAATTGACTCCTTTGATTCTAAATGGTATTGGCTTTACACCTTTTGCTGTATGCACTTTATCTGCCTTTATATATGTCCCTTTTCTGCTTCTCTCAACAAGTCTGATTCTTTGCTTTGCAAAATTTCTCGGTGTAAACCTGTTGCAATATATTTTTTGAGATTCTTGTTGAAGAATGTGCAGAGGATATGGTTCTGCTGAACCACCATCCAACCAATTAGAACTACTGTTTGATTTAAGTTCCTTGTGTTCCTTGTCTTGTGCACCTACTCGGTTGCTTAGATTTATGTAACCTCCAAGTTTGTGCTGCACTACTCAGTTGCTTAGATTTATGTAACCTCCAAGTTTGTGCTCGGAATTGTTCGAGGAAGATTGACTGTCTTTTGAACTCACGAGGACATGCCTTGAGATACTGGATTCATTTGAATTTTTTTTTTGTTGACTGTAATGGTTTACACAAGTGTTGAGCACATTTTTCCAGTTTTACCTCAAGGAAGTTGACCATTTAACATTACTAAAAGCTTGCTTCTTGGAAGCAATCTAAACGAATAGTCCTGGGGCTGGAGAAGATCTTTAGTTGGCATTATTAGGATGACTTGTGCTGGTTGTTTTCCTTCATTCTTCTTAAAGCTTCAAAAGAATGCCACTATGAAGTTATTTTAAAGGAGAAATTTAAGTGCTGGTTTGTCTTTTTCCTCTGTTTTCAGACTATTTGGAAGCATGACTAACATGTAGGATATCTATGTTACCAGGCAACAGTTTTTGGATCCAGGGGAATCTGTTGTAATGATCTCGATGGTGAAGAAATTACAGAAACTGACGAGCAAGAAGGTGCAGCTTATCCTTACCAACAAGCCAAAGTTGATCTACGTGGACCCTTCGAAGTTAATGGTGAAGGGAAATATAATTTGGTCTGACAATTCTGATGACCTGAGTGTCCAAGTTACAAGTCCTTCACATTTTAAGATCTGTACGGTATGCCTCTTTTGCCAAATCATCTCCCTGATGAAATCATTGTCGGCATTTTCATTCTAAATTAGTGTCATTTCCAATCTTTTGGGATACCTCATCAAACCTTGGACTCGTGAAATGTAGAAAATGCATAGATTGTTTGATAGTAGGAGTTCAAAGACTTGTGCTGCACCATGCTACATAGCCCTTCGATCCTCTTCATTGTACATGGATTTTTTTCTTATTAAAAATCCCAGATATAGAGGATTATTCTCCAGTTTATATCTCTTCACTCTCTCCATCCCTCACCCCTCTGCATTTTCCCTTCATTTTCCTGATTTAATCATGTGCTCTTTCAGCCGAAGAAGGTAAGGTCATTTGAAGATGTTAAGCAGAGAGCGTGGCAGTGGAAAAAGGCCATTGAGAGTCTTCAAAACCAGTGAAAATCTGTTTATGGATGTGCAGAACATTCTTTGATGCATTGATACATAGAGGAACTTGGGGATTCCTAAAACAGTCGACACCCCCAACAATTATTTATTTTGTTGCAAGTTTGGCTTCTTCAAGGTGCAAAGCTGCTCCATCAAGCTCACTTTCTCTCCTGCTCAAAACTGACTTTGCAACGGGGCCTTTCTGTATGTTATGCTTTTAATGAAAGTCGTGTACAACGCAAGTCTTGATTGCTGGGTTTGCTGTAGAGGAGGGCTAGGGTTCACTACTTATTTACTACCTTTAAAGTTCCAAGCCATTAATGAAAAGTTCTTTCCTTGAATGAAATATTTACAGGTGAAGATTTATCCCAATTATTTTTTGTTACTGTTGCATAGATCCTGCTCTGTGCTGATAGAGTCATGGAAGCAGGTCCAATTTGTTTTTTTTAATCTCAAAATACTTGAAATTAATGTAATTTGAGCAAATAAAACATTATTAATGTACTTGATCGAAAATAAAAATAAAAGGATGAAATGTTATATTTTTCAAATCACTAGAATTAATTAATTATTTTGTTAAAACACACGGATTAAATAATTATTTGCTCTATATTTTTCAAATAATTAAGTATTTGGTATGACCTCCAGCTTTCTTTTAAATAATTTCTTTTGAATATTCTTTAAAAGAAGGTCAAGGTATGTCAAATGATACCTAGATGATGAACAGAACAGGTCACTCTACACCACAGAGGCCAAGGCTGTTGTTTTGAGAAAAAAAAAAAAATATATTCTGACCAGTTTATGAATTAACACGTGAAGTCAATTGTTTAGGTACATGGTGGGACTGGATTTAATAACAGTGATTATTACATTGCCGGTAATTATTTTGGTGCAGATGCATTGCAGTAAGAAAATATTTACAGAACATAGCTTTTAAGAGCTTAAGCCTTGTCTTGTTCTGTTTATGCTAAGTAACTGCTAGATAAGCATCGTCGGCAGCTCGAAATCACTTGTAGCACTCTCAGGTGAAACAAGAAGTCAGATTATTTTCTTTGTTTTACATTAATTAACATTTTTTGCAGATAAAACATAGCAACAACAAGAAGATGACATGCAGATCCATACATGAAGATGAGAATTTAAGATCCAAAAATTTAATAATAGGATATTATGCCAAGTATTGTCTTCTCTGCCTCTCTGGTCCTGTCAAGAGATGGTACCCTGATCTTGTCTATTTTTAAAAGCTCCCACTTGGGCTGTTAACGTTTATTTGGTAAAAAATAATTTTTTAAATAATTTTTAATTTTTCTTTTATTTGTTTGATATTAAAAAAATTGATTAATAAAAAATATTTTTTAGTTAAATAAAAATTTAGCTTGGTTTCTAGAATTTTTTTTTTGAGCAAAAAATATTTTTTTGAGATTGTAAAAAATTTAAAAATATTATATTATTTGCTGATTATATCAAATTTAACCTTCAAATTATATATATATATATATATATTTTAAATATTTTTTTTTCAATTTCATCTCTTAAAATTTAATTTTTGTACTTTGATTTTTATTTTTATAATTGTTATTTGTTTTTTTCTTATCATTTTTTAATTGAAATTTTTTATTTATCAAATTTGATCACCATTTTTTTAATTTTTATTTATTTTATTTGAAATAATTTATGAAATGATTATTATTATTATTTTAATTTCTTCATCTTTCAATTTTTTTTATTTGTTAGATTTAATCTCTATTATTTTGATTATTATTTATTTTATTTGAGATCATTTATGAAATTATATATTTTTTTTTCTGAATTTCATTTTCATTCAACTTTTTTATTTCTAAGATTTGTTTCTTATTATTTTAATAAAATTAAAAAAAATAAAATATTAATAAATTATTTTCCATCTTATTTTCTATAACATAACCAAACATTAAAAAGTATTTTCTAACTTATTTTTCATTAAACTACCAAATATAGAAAATAATTCACTTTCCTTAAATTTATTTTTTTAAAATTCATTTTCTAAAAAAAAACTAATTTCCTAAATAAATAAATCTAAAAAATATATCTACCAGATCAATGGAGGCGCTGACCGAGCTTAGATATAGGTCTTTTTATTCAAGCAAATAGCAATGAACTCAACCATGGCGGCACGGTGTTTTGTAGTGCTGCTTTTTCTTTCTTTTCTGGTTATGTCTGTGTTAGCCATACCATCAAAGAGGAGGAGGAGAGGTTCTTCTTTTAGCACAATCAAACAACTCAACCGCAAAGGGCCTTATATTGGTCTCATAACCGTGTATTCACCAGAAGAAGAGGCTTTTTTCAGAACTGGGGCGTTTAAGCCTGATGCTAAACACCCTTTCGTGGATCTCTCAGGCAGGTATTCTTTCTCAGGAATGGTTGCTAGATACTTTGATTACAGTTGATTGTAGTTTGTTCTGTTAAATGACAGTAAGTATGATGTTGAAGGGCGAAGGTATCGAGTGGGAAAAATCAATGGGAAGAAGGTCGTTTTCGTGAGATGTGGGGTTGGAATGGTAAGCCAATATTATCTTTTCAGCCCGCTTGATGCATCGAGTTATGTTTTTTGTGTACTCTTAGACTGAAAATTCATAGCGTATTTCCCTTCACAAACTGATTTTAGTTTGCTTCTGACTCGATCAGACAAACGCTGCTGCGGCAACACAACAAATGCTGGATCTGTTTGACGTAACTGGGATTGTTCATTTTGGAATTTCTGGCAATTTGAATGATTCTATGTCGATTGGGGATGTTACCATTCCCAAACAATTTGCTCACACTGGCCTTTGGAATTGGCTGGTACAAGTTCATAAATTTTGAAAACTTTCAATCTTTAATGTGTTGTTATTTCTGTTGTCCCTATCCAATTGCAGCTTACGCACACAAACCTTTGCGATTGATAGAACCCGAATGGAACTATGGATCCGGCCGATGTGGCTTACTTGGAGGTTGGAAGCTACAATGTACCTGAAGGTGATGGTGTGAATCTGCTAGGGCAGATTGGATACAGCACTGAGCAGCTCTTTTCTGTGTCAAGGGATCCTAACACTGCTGTTTTGTTGTGGTGGATGGAAGTAAGTCAGCAATGGCTTCAACTTGCTAGGAGCCTTGAGGTTAGACATTCAAATCCCGCCCCTCAGTTTTCACCACCTGCTAATTTTACTTTCTTGAAAGTCACAATTAAGGAAATTTGCTCGCTGCCCTTTGATGCTTCTTTCACAATTTCCTACAGAAGCCTCTTCTTTAGTAGATTACACTTGCAATTTATATTTTAACATGAACTCTTCAGGGGATGGAACTGGAGAAGTGTGTTAATTCAAGCTTGTGCCTTCCAGAGAAGCCTAAGCTAGTTGTTGGGCTCAATGGCGCGACGTCCAACATCTTTTTGGACAATGCAGCTTACAGAGATTTCCTCTTTCAAACCTTTGAGGTTTCATCATCAGACATGGAAAGTTCTGCTGTAGTAATGGCAAGTTAACTTATCTGAATCCTCCTTCTGATAACCAGCACAGTTAAATGGACTAGTCCTTTTCTTTTTTCTTTTCACATTGGAATTAAGATCCAAAGCTTCTGAAGCAGCTCAGATTCGAACAATTAATTTCATGACCAACGATGATCATTCTAACGGAACTTGCTTTTTCAGACATGCTTGTCAAATGGCTTTCCTGTGATTGTCATCCGAGGGCTGTCGGATTTAGCTGGAGCAGAATCAGGAGACAATGCAATCCACACATTTGGTTCACTTGCAGCCCTCAATGCTGCTAAAGCTGTTCTTGAATTTATCAGCAAGCTACCAGGATACAACTCTCCATTGCAGCATTACATGTAGTTTCTCACTAATGTGTCATCATACCATGAAATTAGAGTTTTAACAACTAGTAGACAAAGGAGACATCTTTAGGGGCTCTTCAGCATTTGAAGCAGCAGGAACAAACTTCATCTGGGACACATTCTACAAGCCCAGATTTTTATATCAATCACTGATTCAAAAATGTAAGAAGTAATTTGCTTGCAACAATTGATTGAAAGAAAATTTAACAGTTGATGCACTAGCAGGATATTTTTCATGAAACGAAAAATAAATATCAGGTAAATAATTAGATCGATGGCCTATGCAATGCTGCTAGTTGAATTAAATATTTTTTGAAGGTAAAAAAATAAATTAAAATCAACTATTGCTAATGTCTTCTAGTAAAAAATTTGTATAAGAAATTTGTATAAGGATTGATTCAATATAATTTAATTAATTTATTAAATTTAAAGGTAACTTGAATGATTGATAAAAAATAATTGAAGTGACTGATAAAAATAAAATTTAATTTAAAAATTTAAGAAAATAATTTTTTTTTAAAATATTTCAATGATAATATAACCAAACTCATAATTTATATCACAATACTATAATAATCCAATGTAAAGTAAATTTTAATATCCATTGCAGCGTCTTGAAGCCGTTAGGTAAAACTTTAATATCATGAACTCCAGTTTAAGCCCCTCGTTCATTCACTTTTAAAAATGCATGTAAAGAAGAAAGAGACACTAGAATTAGAAATAAGATAGTGAAATCTTAACTACCCAGATTCCTATCCACCTTGTCAAAATCAATTTGAGACATCTTAAACACCGTGGTTAGCTCTTAGTTTACAAAGTGTTTATTTTTTTTTAAATACATCAAAATAATATATATAATTATTTTTAATATTAACACATCAAAATAATTTAAAAATATATAAAATTAAATTTTATTAAAAATATTTTTAAAATACAAAAACAAATTAGCTCTTCTTTGTCAATTTTCCCCTATTTTTGCTGAACCACCCTTTTCTAAAAAAACTCCATGGGATTAAAATAGGGACTAATAATCGGCTCTTAATCATATTAGTAGTCCACATACTTGGAATCCCATTTAAATCATATACTATAATTACGATTTGCCCACTAATTTTTTTTTTAATGATCAAGGTTATTAAAATCGCGTTTCAACTTGTAAAATCATATATTTTTATGAGTTAATATATGCTTTACGTGCTAAATTGTACATAAAACTCGGAAATGAGTAAAATTAAGTTAAAATTGAGTAAAATTGTTAAAATTAGGTAAAATTGCGATTTCACCACCCGATTGAACGAGTTTGCCTATAGAAAATTTTAATTCAATGTTTCAGCCACGTGTCGCCCTCCTATTGACTCTAACAAATCGAAGGTAATTAAGAAACAATTAACACAATCTTAATTCAATCAGTTTGCTCAGCTGATTGAATTAAGATTGCTGCATGCACCAGAACGAAGATGATGACGATGGCATAGTGGCTGGCTGTTCTCTTCTCCTTTGTCCAGTCTCTCCTTCCTCCTCCTGTTCGTTCGTCTCCTCTCTGCTTTTGCCTGGTGCTGGAGCTTGACGACGAAGACAATGGCGGAGATGTGTTGATTGGCCAAAGCTAACTTCTCTCCTTCTCTGTTGCTGTCTCTACTGCATGCTCCCTTTTTTTTTTTTTTACTGTTGTTTGTTCTTTTTCCCCTGTATTCTTCTGGTTTTTCATCTCTGTTTCCTCCCTGGTTTTGTTTCTTCCAATCAAAGTAGTAGACAAATCCAAAATGGCATCACAAGCAGCCACTGAAAGTTTCCTTTTTCTAATCACTAACATCAAGATCAAACCTTTCACTGTCCCCACATCCAAAGCAACCAGTTCATTCATTTCCATTGACACCAGCGAAGCCAACCCAACCCAACAATATCCGCACTTTGATCAGCAACGCCCACCAACTGCTCGATAAAATGCGCCAAATTAAAAGGAGAAAGGAAATAATTACTTGGAGTTCATGAGGATAGGAAACAAAGAGAGGACTGAAATGGGAAATGTTTGGTTGTTTGAAAGGAGAGGGTGGTGTAATTAGGTTAAGAGTTTATTGATTAAAATTTCGAAATTATTACTGGGTGTGTTGTTTTGAGTGTTGGAGGGTTGGGTTGGTAAGTTTAACACTTGGTACTTTAATTAGAAATAATTGATTTATAATTGTGTTTTGTTAAAATTATAATTTTACGATCTGTTTTTACGATACAAGTTTGTGAAAGGCTTTCCATACCGTGTTAAAATCGTGATTTTAATAACCTTGATTATGACCATTTTTTTTTTTATTCATGTGATTAAAATACGGACCAATTATTGGCCTTAATCATATCGGCAATTTACAGATTCAAAATCTTATTTGGATCATGTTGATAACTATGATTTGCCTTGTAAATGTATCTTTATTTTTTGCTGTCAACTCTGTGTGAACCACTTTTTTTCTAGAAAGTTTAATTTATGCGATTAAAATGCAAACCAATTATTAGCCCTTAGTCATATCGGTAATCTACATATTCAAAATTTTATTCCGATCATGTCTGATAACTATAATTTGCCTTGTCAAATTTTTTTCACGTAATGCTGCTCCGACCCTGTTTTGGGCAGGAGTGAGTCAGCATTGGCTTAAGCTCGCTTCTAGTTTGGAGGTAAGACATACATATCCCGTCTCTCAGATTTTTCCAATTTGCTAATATTTCTTTCCTCAGAGTTGTAGCTAAGATAAAATGCAGGCCACTCTTTGCTATTTGATACAAAAGCGTCTCTTACAGATTAGTTTCAACGTATCGTTCAATCTTTTTCAGGGGATGAAAATTAACAAAGATAATTTAAAATAAATTAAAAAAGGAAAAAGAAGAAGAAGAAGTCAATTTTGAGTAAAAATAGTAAATAAAAGAAGGAAACAAAAGCCAAAAAAAAGAGAGGAAAAAATGGGGAAAGCATTGCTACAGTGGTAAAAAAAAGGAAAGAAAAAAACATGTAAAAAAAGAAGGAAACAAAAGCGAAAAAAAGGGGAAAAACTTGGGGAAAGCACTGCTACAGCGTTAAAAAAAAAGGAAAGAACAAAACATGTAAAAAAAAGAAGGAAACAAAGGCGAAAAAAAAGGGAAAAACATGGGGAAAGCACTGCTACAGGGTTTTAGAGTATTGATTAATGTAACACAGATTCTCTGTTTGTTTGTTTTTTCCCCCCCTCTCTCTCTCTCTCTGTCTCATTGCAAGCAGTTTATGTTTTATCTCAATCATAAAGTAAAAAAACAAAATCAACCGTACTACACCGGCTTTTAGTGAAAACACCTATTCTGAGAAATAAATTTATGTGAAACACCTGCAATGAATTTGTCACGCATTTTATTGCTTAAGAACTTAATTAAGCAGCCTATATATAGGCAATTCACATATAAGGCTTACAAGCTAAACTCAACCATGGCAGCAAAACTTGTAACACTACCATATTTTGCATGGCTAGTCTTGACTTGTTTGTTGGTTGTATCTGTGTCAGCTATACCATCAAAGAAGATAATTTCTTTGAAACTAATAAAGCAAGTTAACAGCAAAGGGCCCTATATTGGTCTTCTCACTGTGTTTCCACCAGAAGAGAAAGCCTTTTTAGGGACTGGGGATTTCAAGCCTAATCCTGAGCACCCTTTCGTGGACCTGTCAGGTATGTAGATTCTTTTCTTATATAAATGCATTGTTGATGGATTACATTTGTTCTGCAAGTTAGAATGACAATGTGGTACTGAAGGGCGAAGATATCGAGTCGGAACAATCTACGGGAAGAAAGTCATCTATGTGAGATGTGGGATTGGAATGGTAAATCATTTTCTTTTATTCACTCCAATTGATGCATCAAGTCTGAAGTTATATGGCACGTCTCCAAAAGAAAAAAACAAGTAAAATTCAGTACAGTACAGGAGAGCTTGTTAGACTAGAAAATTCATAGCTGCAGAAGAAACATGGCAATGTTTACTGAGCACGTTGCCACCCTCGAGCTGATTTAAATGTGCTGTTGCTTCAATCAGGTCAATGCTGCTGCGGTGACACAACAAATGCTGGATCTGTTTGATGTAGCTGGGATTGTCCATTTTGGAATTTCTGGCAATATCAACAATTCTATGTCCATTGGAGATGTTAGCATCCCCAAACAGTTTGCTAATACTGGCCTTTGGAATTGGCTGGTGAGAATTCATAAATATTCTTACGCTGTAGGTTTTACCTCTCTCAATCATATTTTCAACCTCACGTATACAGAATTTTGTGATTTGTAGAACCCAAAAGGAACTGTGGACCCTGATGATGTCGCTCAATTAGAGGTTGGAAAATATAATGTGCCTAAAGGAGATGGTGTGAATCTGTTAGGAAAACTCAGTTACAGTCCCGAGCAGTTATTTTCAGTGTCAAGGGAGCCTAATGATGCTACGACCCTGTTTTGGGCAGGAGTGAGTCAGCATTGGCTTAAGCTCGCTTCTAGTTTGGAGGTAAGACATACATATCCCGTCTCTCAGAGTTTTCCAATTTGCTAATATTTCTTTCCTCGAAGTTGTAGCTAAGATAAAATGCAGGCTACTCTTTGCTATTTGATACAAAAGCGTCTCTTACAGATTAGTTTCAACGTATCGTTCAATCTTTTTCAGGGGATGGAACTGGAGAATTGTGTTAATTCAAGCTTGTGCCTTCCACAAAAACCCAAACTAGTTGTTGGGCTCAAGGGCTCAACCGCAGACATTTTCGTGGACAACGCAGCTTACAGGGATTTCCTTTATAAGGCTTTTGGGGTTTCATCAGCTGATATGGAGAGCTCTGCTGTAGTGATGGCAAGTTTTTCTTCCCTTTGATCTTAATTACTTAAACATGTTCTTTATTTTTCCTTTCGGTGTTGAATGTATCAAGTCTTGATTAGGTTGATAAGCATCAGCATGAACATATTCACTGGATTGAATTTGAACCTTGTTCAAATCCTGGCTGTCTATTCTGAAATTACAAGATCCAACAGGTTGTTTCATTATCAACTTAAGAAACTAATACTATTGCTATTCCAGACTTGCTTGTCAAATGGTATCCCTGTGATTGCCATCAGAGGGATGTCAGATTTAGCTGGAGGACAATCAGGAGAGAACGCAATGGACACATATGGTTCGCTTGCAGCTCTGAATACTGCCAAGGCTGTTCTTAAATTTATCAGCAAGCTACCGGGATATAATTCTCGATAGAGTTACGCTCTAAAACATTGTTTCGCATTGATCAGTTGCAATAAGATGAAATATGAGCGATAAGTTAAATAACTGTCTTTCTTAGAAGTTCTCCTGCATATCCTAGCTGATTTAGTGCAGCAGAATAAACTTCCTTGGAAACATGTCCGAAAAGGAATGATTTTGATGTCAATCTGTGATGCAAAGCTGTAAGAACTCCAAAATAATATGTTCACAATAATTTCAGTATTCTCACATCTTGTAATGTCTGATTGAGGATGCAAGCCATTTCATTTTGTGATAAACAGTTTGTGTTTTTTTTTTTTTCTTTCCCTGTCTTATCAAGGCGCCCTGATATGGACAGTAGGGCTAGACCCTCTTCCTTCATGATTTATATAACCTCCTGGCTAGGATGAAAGGATCTGGCACCTGGAATTTTTTTGAGCATAATGTCTACATTATTAAATACTGGTTTGGAAGGACAAAGAATGATGTTTTTCACATTTATTAAATTAATTGAAGTTAACTTGATCTAGATTATAAAACTATAATAATCCAATATAAAGTAAATTTTGAGCATAGTGTCTTGAAACCGCTAGGTAAAACTTTAATATCCTGAACTCCATTTTAAACCCCTCATACAATCTCTTTAAAAAATGCATGTAAAGAAGAAAGAGACATTAGAATTAGTAAGATAGTGAAATCTCAATTACCTATCCACCTGTCAAAATAAATTTGGTGAGTGATTAGTTTGTAATGTATTTTTTTAAAAAAAAATACATCAAAATAATAAATATTTTTATTTTTTAAAAATTATTTTTAACATCAACACATATTAAAATGATATGAAAACATATAAAAAAATTAATTTAAAATAAAAAAATAAAAAATTAAATTTTTTCAAAAAACACTTTTAAAATACAAAAACAAATAGGATCTTTTTTATCAATTTTTTTTTTCCTATTTTTGCTGAACCACCCTTTTCTTAAAAACTTCATGGGATTAAAATAGGGACTAATGATCGGCTCTTAATCATATTAGTAGAATCTCATTTAAATCATATATTTGTTTACTGTGCGGACCACTTTTTTTTTAATAAAAAAACTCATGTGGTTAAAATACGGACCAATTATTGGCCTTAATCGTATCAGCAATTTACAGATTCAAAATCTTATTTGGATCATGTTGATCATAACTATGATTTGCCTTGATGCTTTTCACAATTGCGTAGATCAGGATGTTATTTTTTCCTGTTATTTTTGGAGAATGCTAGGGTTCCTTGAAGCTCTTATTTCTGTGCTGTGTCTGCAGAAATAATGCAGGTTGAAAATTAAAAACAACATATACCCAAGTGCAGGGAAAGTTCCTGAAACTTAGCCCTTTACTTAATACCAGCTGAAAATGAAATGTTTTCGAAAGTAAACGGATGCTTAAGGTAAGCTGTGGAATTTTTGAACAAATGGTTTAGTGAGGGAGTGAGTCAGCCTGTAATTAAATAATTATCGCTCCTTTCGTTCTTCTAAATCGTTGACTTATTCTAAATCTGAAAGGATGGTCATTCTTCAACTTAATTAGAAAAATGAATATCATAAACGGATTCTTGATTAGCAATTAAATTTCCTTTTCCTGCTCCACGTTATCTTAATGGCCACTCAAAGTACACATGAAATACTGGCCATGGATTGTCATGCAAGAAAGCCAGCATCGTCATTACAGGAATCTTTAATATATTATTTAAGCCGGCTTCTCTGACTAACTGAACTTATATTTAAAAATCTGCTGGCTGGATCTGTGACCAGTTGAGGTTATAAGTATGGTTTTTACCATAAGCTGATGAACCACAAACATGGCTGCAGAACAATTAGTTGCACTGCTATTTCTGACCCTGGTTTTAATATTTGTAAATGCATCAGCTATTCCATCAAACAGATTAAAGTCTTTGAATATCATCAAAGAAGTGAACAGAAAAGGGCCGTACGTTGGCCTAATTACTGTTTATCCACCGGAGGAGAATGCCTTTTTTGCATCTAAGGCCTTTAAGCCTGATGGGAAGCATCCTTTTGTGGATCTCTCAGGTGATGTCTGTGATGCGATCTCACTGGACATTAGATACCTGTAGACAGTTGAGCTCTTCAAGCTTGTATAGCAAATTAATTGTGGTTGTTCTTTGCAGGACGACGGTTCCGGGTCGGAAAGGTTCAGGGGAAGAAAGTTATCTACGTGAGATGTGGGGTTGGAATGGTAAGCAAAGATACTAATTACTTCTGATGCATATATTTTAGGTGAAAACTTCTGTGGCTGATATGTCAAAATGGCATCATAGAACTTCTCTTAAATCTTATTAGGGGAAACCAAGTTAGTCATAACACGAACCACTTGTCCTTGAAATCATTCCAGTTTAAATTCACACAGATCAGTGGGTAATAAAAGCTTTTCCTATCTTTTTCACATAATCTGATGTGGTGTCCTAGAAGGGGAGATTTTGAATATGATCAGGAAATGCCATTCTTCCTGTAACATGATTCAAGCTTATTTAATCAAGTTTTTTTTTGGCTCTTTTAGGTCAACGCAGCTGCAGCAACACAACAAATGCTGGACAAGTTTGATATAACAGGAATAGTCCATTTTGGCATTGCTGGAAACGTAAACAATTCCATGTCCATTGGAGATGTTACGATCCCCAAACAGTTTGCTCACACTGGCATTTGGGATTGGCTGGTACAAATTCGTCCATGCCTGTCATCTCTTCTCCATCTCTTTCATGTTATTTTGTTCTTTATAAAAAAAGTATACCCTTGACAGAATCCTAATGGAACATTGCCCACCAATGATATTGCTGAATTGGACTTTGGACGCTACAACGTACCAAAAGGAGATGGGATGAATCTGTTGGGAAAGATTGGATATAGTTATGAGCAGTTCTTTTCTGAGTCAGGGAAGCCTAATACTGCCATACCACTATTTTGGGCACAGATAAGTGAACGATGGCTTCAGCTTGCCGCTGGCTTGGAGGTTCATTATCTAGATTTGTGAATCTTGCTTCCTTTTCAATTTATATATATATTTCTAGTTTTGATGAATTTTTCAATCCTGATATACTTCAGGGGATGGAACTGGAAAGGTGTGTGAATTCAAGTACGTGCCTTTCTCGAAAGCCTAAGCTAGTCGTTGGCCTCAGGGGTTCAACAGCCAATATTTTTGTGGACAACGCAGCTTACAGGGATTTCCTTTATCAAACTTATGCTGTTTCATCAGTGGATATGGAGAGTTTCGCTGTAGTTATGGTAAGATTCCTCGGTTTGCTCTTCAGTTTTGACAATTCATTTTTCTTCTCTTTTCTGTGTCTCCATCTCCTTTCATACCGATGTCTACATGAGGCAAAGAACATAATATGCATTATGTGAGCACCTTCTCAGCTTGTGTTCAGACCAACTGTGCTGCATAATAGCAAGCGATTAGGGCCTTAGAAATGCAATGAAAGATTTAGGTTTTGGAGGACTGAATCTACCCAATTTGAGTGGCCTGACATTGTTGAAGTTTATTAAATTGTCTAAGATGCTTGCCTTAATTTTCAAACCTGACTCTTACAGTCGACAATTGTATCCTGCTCTTCAAAATATTCTAACAATTTATGGTGGTTTCCCAGACAAGCTTGTCAAACGGGTATCCTGTGATTGTCATCAGAGGGCTATCAGATTTAGCTGGAGGACAGACCGGACAGAATGCAATCCAGACATTTGGACCCTTAGCAGCTCGCAATGCTGCCCAAGCTGTTGTCAAATTTATCGGATATCTGTCTTAATACTAACCATCAACTAGCTCTCTTATCTAATGTGTTACAACACTACAAGTTCTTCCACAAAGAACATATCTTGTACCCATCAATAAAACCAACAATCAGTTTATTTTATTGCCAGTTGGTAGTGACTTCTGTGATGTTTGTCTATATATAGCAGCTTAAGCACAATCTTATGAATAAGTTGAAAGTCGCCAAGATAATCCATCTTTTGGATCTCAAGACAAACAATCATAATTCAAGATTAGTTGAAGATAGTATCATGCATATACATCAAACTTCTCCCAAAGAACTTGCTTGCAAGCAATCCTCAGCGAGATCAACTATGTGCAGAACACGTACAAAAAGAATAAAGGGTCTGTTAGCATCAGTGAGAGCTGCCAAGGAATCAAAAGTTCAATACGGATTGAAGTAATACTCAGTAAAACGAGGAATGCTCATGACATCAAACAAACCTGTGCGAGCACGGTTGCAGAGTCCATACAAGATTGATTGATCATTCCTCCAGCTTTCTTTAGAGGAAATCTGACAAAATCTGCCAACTGAGCAAAAACAAAGAGAGATTGAAATTCTCTTCGAGGGAAGAAAATTAAGTAAAAGAGGATCCAATTAACATGAGAATTTACTCAGCATACAAAAGCATTTAATACTAAGAATATCCATCAAAATCTCTCTTATCAGACAATTAGCCATGAGAAATACAGAGAGTCAACGAAACAGACTTGACCTGACAAGACAATTGCTGATGATACATGGCACCTGCAGACTCTTTTGTTACTGGAGATATGATACCAACACTCAACAGCCAATCTTTCATCTCTTCTTTGGAATCCATTTCCTCATCATCCCCATAACTACTTTGAGAGCTCGAGCCCGGCAAAAGCCTCTGCCTCACCTTCTCTGCTAGCATGACCATAACTCTTTAGCCTCATTACACCTCAGAACATAAAGCCGCAGCCAAAACCAGAGCGATAAAACAACAACAGCTTAACTCAACACACTATACACAAGTCAAAACATAACTATTGCAAGCCAGACATGCAGTCAAATATTCACTTCTCACATAATCTAACCAGTGCAACAGCCTGTGGACATAAAAGTTCATGTCAAGTTACCTCAACTGCTATTCTTAAATAGAACTAAAAATCTCCACAAGCAATAAACTTTCTGAAAAAAAAAATGATGAAAGAAATTACCATAAGAGCATTCAAGTCTTGAAAAAGCCTCTTGCAAGCTCTTATTCCTCCCTTTCCAAATTTAACGATCCACATAAGAAGAACCTAACACCTATTTTTGGGAATTCCCTCACCTTGTCCTTGTCTTCAGTCTCTAATTTGTTATTGCTAATCTAGTTGCTTTCAATTTACCCAGAATACATGACTGTTCTCCAATCAATTTATAACACGGGTCTATCTCATTTTGATAGGCAAATAACGGCGTAATTACTCATCAGAATTCTTGAAAACATTTTTTTTCATAGAATGTTACAATCCCGAAATGATTTCATAGCTTAATGTTAATCGTTATGAAAGTAGCAATCATCACATTGTAAATCCGTGATCGAAATTTATCGTTAAATATTTTTTGCTTTTATGAGAGGGTGCGCACCGTAGAGACTTTAAAAGCCTTACAAATACGGGCTTGGAGATAATTAATACACACGAGCCCACTGAAAGTTTAAAACTGGTCCAGTAAGCCCAAATTTCAATTGGAGTAAAATCCCCGCCCGTCAGCTAAACAATCCCGCGTGGCTTCCTTACCGTTATAATAGATAAACGAAATAACTTGACTTTCCACTGAAATCTCCCAACTCTCTCTCTCTCTCTTCTTCTTCTTCTTCTTCCCTTTTCCTTTGTTTTGTTTTATGCAGTTTGCCCCGGGTTAGGAAATTCCGGTCCAAGAATACGGGCTGGCGCGCGGGCTCTAGTCGAACAATATTTATAGTATCTACACTGTCACACGTGTGCGGCGGCGCGACAATCGTCCACTTTCAAGGAGAAATCGGAATAATTTATTCCTGGAAAATAGGGAGAGACAAGGAATTCTTGTCTCTACAAGTGAAAAAATTGAAATGGGAGTCGCCACCTAGTATTCTGGTTACTAGGAACCTTAACTGGTCTTTAGAGATCGGGTACGGAGACTGGTTGCGTAAAGGGAAGATATTAGCACCCCAACTACGCCCTACCTAAGGTAGGCTGCATTGTTTTAATATCTGATAAAATCTAAGATCGTGTTGTGGTTTTTTATTGTTCGGAATACGCATTACATGTAATGTCATACCCCAGGTTCTATTGTCCAAAAAAAAAAAAGAATTAAATATCCGGAATATGCATTACGTGTAAAGTCATACCCCGGATACTAAGAGACAAACAAAATAAAATTTTTGTTGTTTTTTTTTGAAATTTTGGCCAATATTCTCTTGACTTTAATAAACTGGTTATTAAAGCCAAAATGCATGCTAAAACATTTTTTTGGTGTATGAAAAATACAATATGAATTTTTAGCTTTGAGACACTTGGCCGTATGCACAAAAACATTTTTTTCTCTTGTTTTAATTTTTTTGTATTTTGTGGAAGTTTTTGATGAAAACCGGGTATTTTAATATCAGATTTTTGTATTTTTAACAACATAAAAAATACCACCAAATATTAATCAAAATAACATAAAAATTACGTGGAAAAATTATAAAATGCTGAAACAAATATTTTTGATTTTTTTATTTGAAATGGGCCGGATGAGGCCCAAATATATGGGCTGGGCCGAACCTGGCCCAAAGCATGGGCTGGTACTGTGCACACAGTAACCCGTGAATTAATTAGCCAGTTACTGTGCACAACACAGTAACTAGCTAATTAATCTTCATCTGCTGCAGAACGTAAACGTTCTGCATGCAGATGAAGCCGAAGCAAAAAAAATGACAGTGGAGAAAGTTACCTGGAATGGTGTTGATGCTGGCAACAGCTGATGCGGCAGGGGTGGCGGTGGCGGTGCTGGCGGTTCGCGGTGGCCGACGGTTTTCCTTCTCTCTCTCTCTCCTCTGTATTTTTCTGTTTTCTCCTCTGCTGCTCCTTCTTCTTCTTCTGTGTTCTCTCCTGCTTTCCTCTCTCTGTCTCTCCCTTCTCTTCTCTTCTCCCTTCTGTTCCCTCTCTCTGTGTCCCCTCTTTTTTTCTTTTTTTTCTTTTCTTTTTTCTCTCAGCCCTCCCCTGTATTTATAGGAAAACAGGGGAGGGCAACGTGCTGGGGCAGCCACTGTTGGCCGCCCCCTCCACTACCTTTCAATAGATAAAAAGCCAGGCAAGTGGGTGAATTGTGGGCGTCTTATTGCGCCAAAGCCGGGAAAGAAAGTAGGCAAAAAGAGAAGAAAAAAAAATAATTCTTCTTCCCCTGCTTCGCTGCATTTCCAGGGGAAGAAGATGATGGTGCCGTTCAAAACGGCACCATTTTTGGTTTTTTTTTTTTTTTTTAAACAGTGCATGAAACGGCGTCGTTTCATTTAAATGGATTTGGCGCCAAAACGCGTCAGATTCAAATTTCGACCCTACATTTGCGCACGTTTTACAATTTAGTCCTTGGTCTCGGATTTCTTCAATTAAGTCCCTAATTGGCCATTAAACTTCAATATTTATGCAATTAAGCCCCTGATTTGACTAAATTAACTTCCAAAAATTATAATTTGACCCCAGAAAATTAATTTCTTCCAAATAAAGCCCAAAATAACTCCAAAATCAATTGTTTTTGCAATTAAAACCTTCATAAATGCAATTAAACCTTTAATAAAATTTAATTGAGTCCATAAACTTCTGATTTTGCATTTTTCTTCCACAAATTGAATTTTCTTTATCATCGGGGCTCTCATCAGTCAATGATATACTGTCAAAAATTAATTTTTGATTTTTGAACATCCTCAATCAATTTTTGAGCATTTTTAGGGCGCTTTGGCATTTTTTTACTGTTCTATTTTTTGATAATATATTTTTTGAATTTTTTTGTATTTTATTATTTTTTATGTGGGGACCCAGAAATGGGTTACAACATACACCATTAATCTTCAGTATCTACAATATTTGTAAGAGTCTACAACTGTTATATAATCTTCAAGAATTCCTCTCAAGCTTGATCCAGTGAATTAACTGATCCGAGCTTGCTGAGCAAACTATGAAACTAACCAGATAACAGGATTTTGGTAGAACAGATTGAATATGTGGACGTAAGGCATCGAATTGATTGTTGGACTGAAGCCATTGTTTGACATACTGCTGGTTATGTAGTTAAAAATCCTTAACTAGTGCCATTCTTAAATTTTGTAATTTTTTGTTGTAGCAACGTCAGCTCCCAAATGTAAGAGCATTAAATGGCCAACACTGAGTCTTATAACCAACAGCAGATAACCTGCTAGCTGCTAATGCATGTTTATTGTACGCTACCCTATTACTCTCCCCCTATGTCAATTGCCAATCCTTGATCAATGGGAAATTAATCGTGGCTGATGATTCTATAAATAGTTTGTGCATATCCATGAAGAGAATCTCCAGATCACATTCGTTATTGGAGTGGGTAAAATATAAATGACGAGGTAAACAAGAGCTGAAGAGCACATATGCACATAATGTTTGCCACTAATAACATGATAATGACTTCCACTTCTTCCATATCACCAAAACTCTACCAAACCAATTTTATCTCCTTAGTGGTGCGTTGAGTAAGTATTCTCTAACATCCAATCTGCTATTGGAGAGGAACATTCGAGAGCACCTTCAGCTATTGTTGACAAATGTCGCCGTAATAAACAACGCATTACACACCTAATATATTTGTGCATTTCAAATGCACAAGTGCGCTTAGAAGTTGCGGTTCATTCACGTTACTTGATAGTCAGAAATCGACGAGAGGCCATTTCTATTTTGCTCGAGGATATGATGGATAGGTAGCGATTAATATTGAAACTAAGCATGCTATGCAATTGGACAATTTTGGACGGTGAGTTAGCGGGTGTTTGTGGCCTTAGATTTTCCAGATATTCTGGAGAGTAGAATATGGGATTGAGAAGTACATTGTAAGCTAGATAAGTGTGATACTACAACAATTTATTCACATTAATTTATGTCTTATTTTTTAGGAAAACATGTGAAGCATGCTGCTAATTTTGATAGCATAGATACTACTAGAAAAATAGCAAATGGACACACCAATAAAATATTTATGTTGGTCAATTGCAATGAATTTTCTGACTGAATGTGTTATTGCAGTATTCATCAATAAACATCAATGAAAATATTCTATCAATATATACCGAAGAAATTATAGTGGAAAAAAAAATAATAAAAAAAGACTAAAAGTACGATGATATGTCATTTACACTGATAAAAATACCGACAGACTTCAAAATACTAATATGTACACTTACGAATTAAGACCGTTGGTATATTCCAGAGAGCATTGTAGCTTTTCACCTCGTAATTGTATTGGTAATTGTATTGGTAATTGTGTTCAATACATACAGAATCATTGACAGAAAATAGCTATTTGTATTTTTTCTGAGAGTTAAGGTAATGTTTGCTTCTCACTTGCATTGTATATTATTGTTCATTACATATGGGATCACCAACGGTTAATATACGTCAATATTTTCCTGAGAGATAAGGAGTTGTTCACTTTTCTCTTGCACTTTTTATTACTATTTAGTACATATATATGGGATCACCGATGGGTAATGTACGTCAATATTTTTTTGAGAGCTAAGGTACTATTCATTTCTCACTTACACTGTTTATTACTGTTCATTGCATACAAGATCATTGACATATTTAAAAGTAGTCGGTGATAGTTGGCGGGTTTATGAAAATTTTCAATTAAATTGAAAATTTCAATTAGATGTTACAGACATAAACACCGACAAAAAAATTAAAATATTAATTTTTAATTTTCTGATGTTAAAGACATCATTAATGCTTGGCGTGTTCCTGAAAATATTTGATTAAATTGAATTTTCAATTAAACTTTACAGACATATACACCAATAAAAAAATTAATATTTAATTAGTCATCAGAAACATCATTGGTAAAAAGATCAAAATTAAAAGCACATTTCTCCTTATCTCTTCCTCAACAACTTCTTCTCTTCTCTTCCTATATCTTCATCTTTCTTTCATTTCTCTCTCTGCTTCTCTCCTCAGCCTATTCTCTTCCCTTCTCTTCTCCTCCACATGTAAGTATGTCTTCTCCTCTCTTTTCCCTCCCTTCTTCTCTTGTTATTTAACATAATTTTTTATTTTTTTCTCTTCTCATGCTCAGGAAAACTCACAATGACATTATGGTAAGATTATTCTTTTTTCCTTCTTTTTTTGTGTTTTTTTTGTTTGCAATTTTTATATTTTTCTGTTCTTAATAATTGTATGAATGTTGTTGGAATTTTTAAAATTTTTCTTTTCTTTATTGATTGTATGAACATTGTTGGATTTTTTTTTATTTTTTATTTCTATTCTTTAATGATTGTATAAATGGAGACAAGATCACATGTGCTCCATTTTATTCACCCCACGGTCCTAGCGAAGACCCGCCTTCTCCTCCTCCTTCAACGCCCCTATTTTATATTAATTGTATTTGAACTTATAAATATTTAAATTTATAACAAATATTTGATTTTTATATTAATTTAATTTATTTGCTATTTGTGTTTAATATTTTTTTAAAAAATTATTACTAATAGAGTTACTGGCGATCTAAGTTCGTTGGTATATTCCAGAGGAATGAAAAATAATTACTGCAAATACCACTGCTACTATTTACTGACTGACAGAATAACCGATGATCTATTTGACGGTTATATGTCAAATTCACTAAAGGAAATACTGACAGGAAAAAAAACTCATCGATGGAATGATATATGGATTTTCTGTCGATGATATATTATATTCATTGATGGAAATCTTAATGGAATAAAGCTGATAATTTTTTTTTGGCATGTTTTGTCTGTCAGTTAATCTATCGGTAAAATTATTATTGACAAACTCATTAACATACCACAAATTACCGATAAGAGTTTTTTTAACGAATGATTTTTGTTTATGAGCCGGTCAAAAAAATTTATGCTGATAGATTGTGAGTATAAATATCAATAGAAAAATTTGTTAGTAAATCTAAAAATTCTGTAGAGAGACAGTGCTCTCATCAACAAGTGCACCAAAGTTGAATACTATTGGCATTTGCTATTAACATGTTTTGTTCAAAGGAAAAACGTGGAAGAAAAAAAAGAGAGGATATGTTTGAAAGCACAACAACTCTATTAATTAGTAAAGATAATTCAGAATAGAAGATCCCCAATAACAAAATAATAATAATAATAATAAAAAGTTCTTGAACTCTTGCATAGACTTATTAAAGCATGCCATTGGAGGATGTGATGATCTGTGCTGACTGTGCATATGGAACTGAAATTCAATCTGTGCAAGAGTAGAAGACTGTCCAGTATATCAACCACGCAGATGGCCTAACATTCTGCTAGCAGTGATGCAAGGATGGTGTGCTTTCATACACCGGAACAGGCACCAAGGTTTTTAATTATAAGGCAGACATTCGAACGCGGTTTATATTCAATGACGGAAAGTGCAACCGAAATAAGAAAATATTGACTGAACAACCCAGTTTGTTGTGCAAGTTTAGCCCATTGTTAGCATACACGCAGAGTAGAAAGATATCTGTGTACATAAATCACTACCGTTAGCGGAAAAACTTATGCTTAAGGAGACAATCGTTAGCATAAATCACCGCAGGACAGCTACAAGTACATGGAAAATTAAAACGTGTACTCAAAAGTGGAGTTCAAATATGAACAGAATGATAAAGAGTGGGAAATGCATGCTATTAGTCCCATTGCCGAAGTCAAATATTACAAGATACGGCTAAGTGAAAAAAAGAAGAAAAGGTGGGGATAAAGCTTGTATTCTATTGCATATAGACAGAAACAGAGAGTCCTCCATAGTACCAACACCCCACCACCGACGCCCTCCACTAAAACAGAAACCCAAAGCACACGTCCCTTTCTATACTAGTCAAGATCACCAAGTGAGAGGTACTAGGAATTTAAGAAACATTTCAAAAACCGTGTCTCGTTACCTTGGCAAACCTTGTCTTGTTACCTTTACAATGTCTATATATAGGGTTGCCACTTCAAGCATTTCCAGTCAACAAAGCATACTGGTTTCTCATATAGCGAGTGACAACTGACACGCATAAACATACAGATACATTGAGCCGTGAGAGTATAATCTGGAAATGGCAGGTCCAAGAGTTTTAGGGACTGCTTTCCTGGTCTTGCTTATTGTAGACCTCACCTTTGCTGCTAGAACACTGCAGGCAATCAGTGGAGGTGGAGGTGGAGGGCAGGGAGGAGGTGGTGGTGGTGGTTCTGGATCAGGACTTGGGTCAGGTTATGGTTCTGGGTCTGGATCCGGGGGCGGTGAAGGATATGGTGCTGGTGGTCATGGAGGAGGCGGAGGCAGAGGCGGAGGCGGAGGCGGAGGCGGTGGCAGTGGTGGAGGCAAAGGGTCAGGTTCTGGCTATGGGTCCGGTAGCGGCTCTGGCTCTGGTTCAGGAAGTGGGATAGGTGGTGGTGAAGGTGGTGGTGGTGGCGGCGGCAGTGGAGGAGGTGGTGGTGGTGGTCAAGGCACTGGATCTGGAAGTGGGTCAGGCTATGGAAGTGGAAGTGGAAGCGGAAGTGGCGGTGGCAAGGGTGGGAAAGGAAGTGGTGGAGGAGGAGGAGGAGGAGGTGGTGGGGGTGGGGGTGGGGGTGGAGGAGGAGGATCCGGCTCAGGCTCAGGTTATGGTAGCGGGTCTGGTTATGGCTCTGGATATGGAGGAGGGAAAGGTAAAAGCTTGCCATGAACACAGAGATTACCTTTTCTTTTGTATTCTGAAATAAAATTGCAAGAGCTGGCACATGCATGCACATAGTATGTTGGCGAGCAACTGCAACTATGCATGTATGTCTACATATAAATCTCTTAATAAAGTCACTTTTTAGAGCACATTTTACTCTAAAAGTATATTTTATATATAATCTCTATGCAAACCCCAATAAAAAGTGGATATATCATTTCCATAAAAACAGGATTTCATCACAAAAAAGAACTTCAAATAAAATTAAAAGAAATGAGCTTGAACTTTTGAAAATTGAAAATTTTCTTCCACAACCTAAGACTTGCAGTGTTGACTTTACATGCAGTAAAAAAACCATGTCACAAGTGAAAGTAGCCTACGACTTTCAAAAAGAATACCTATGTAAAAGTCTGACCTGGTCAGTGGAGTCCAGTCATCTTCGGTATTGAAAACTACTTCACTCTCTCTACCACAATGTCACCCAGAGACTTTTGATGCCTCACCAAAGGCGGCCAAAAGGCCTTTAGAAGCCGCAAAGTGAATTTAATGTCCAAAGGACCACCAGTAGGTCCGCTCACCAAATCTTCTGAAAAGCTATAATTATTTCAAGAAAACTATTGGCATTTGCTATTAATATTATGGAGAAAAAAAGAAGAGAGAGGATATATATGTTTCAAGGCACGACTACTAGTAATTAGTAAAGATAATCCAGAATAGTTGGCATCAAATCAAGGAAGTGATAATATGTGCATGCATGGAACTGAAATTCAATTTGTGCAAGAATAAAAGAGTACAGTTCAATATATCAACCATGCAGATGATGGTGTGCTTTCATAAACCACATCAATTTAATTAAAACTTAAGTTTATGCAGGACAGAAATAATTTAAAACATAAAAGTACTAGAAATAAGAAGATAAGAAGAATAAACATAAACACAAAAAGCCCAAGAATGGGGGTTGAAAATGTATCCTACTTCGTAAATTTTATTCAGTACATCAAAAAGTGAACAATGGCTTCAGCTTTGTTTTATGGCAGTTTGCCCTGGGTTAGGAAATTCCGGTCGAAGAATACGGGCTGGCGCGCGGGCTCTAGTCGAACAATACCAGCGACAATACAATACAAAACCTTCCCCCCCCTCTCTCTTAACGCCTACCAAGCGGCACCAGACGATCTCCTTACTATTCTCTCTGTCTTTGTTGTCTTAAGGATTAGGGTTTTGATACTGTGGACTTGTTTTGAAATTATCAGCAATTCAATTTGCAAGATTTTGGGTCTTCGGCACCCAAACTGAAAGCAGAAAGAAAAACCCGAAATATTCTCTTTTTGCAATAATTTCAATGAAAGAAATCAATCAAGAAGATGTAACGAAACGAGCTGCTATGCCAGAGTGGATTAATTAAGGCACTTTTTGGCATTGAACTTGTAAGCTGGTGGATTTCTTCAGCTTTGTTTTCCCTAGCAGTTGGATTGTGTAGAAATTTAGAGAAGTATAATCTCTCAATCATAACATTACTGATGGCAGAGTTATAAATATATATGGACTAAAATCAGTTCCTAACATGATAACCACGAGATTTGATTCTATCCTTGATTATAAATGAAATAAATAATAATTACATGATTATCTAAACTAGATAATATACATAGCATATATAATATAATTACTACATAATCTTGAATCTTGCCTTCAGAACTGCAATATTTGTTCCATTAATCAACAATATTTATAGTATCTATACCATTAATCTTGAGTATCTACAATATTTAGAAGAATCTAAAACTGTTATGTAATCTTCAAAAATTCCTCTCAAGCTTGATCTAATAAATTAACTGATACAAGCTTGCTGAGCAAACTATGAAACTAACAGATAACCGGATTTTGGTTGAACAGATTGAATATGTGGACGTAAGGCATCGAATTGATTGTTGGACTGAAGCCATTGTTTGACATACTGCTGGTTATGTAGTTAAAAATCCTTAACAAGAGCCATTCTTAAATTTTGTATTTTTTTGTTGTAGCAACGTCAGCTCCCAAATGTAAGAGCTTTTACGTTGCAATGTGCGGTTGATGATGCATTAAACTAAAACAAGTCTTTTTTCTATATATTTTCTTCTTTGTTTCTTCTCTGGGAAAAAAGGAAATGGCCAACACTGAGTCTTATAACCAACAGCAGATAACCTGCTAGCTGCTAATGCATGTTTATTGTACGCTACCCTATTACTCCCCCCCTATGTCAATTGCCAATATTCCTTGATCAATGGGAAATTAATCGTGGCTGACGATACTATAAATAATTTGTGCATATTAATGAAGAGAATCTCCAGATCACATTCGTTGTTGGAGAGGGTAAAATAAAACGACTAGGTAATCAAGAGCCGAAGAGCACATGCACATAATGGTTACCACTTATAACATGATAATGACTTCCACTTCTTCCATATCATCAAAACTCTACCAGACCAATTTTATCTCCCTAGCTAGTGGTGCGTTGAGCAAGTATTCTCTACCATCCAATCTGCTATTGGAGAAGAACATTCGAGAGCACCTTCAGCTATTGTTGACAAATGTCGCCGTAATAAATAACGCATTATACACCTAATCTATTTGTGCATTTCAAATGCACAAGTGCTTAGAAGTTGCGGTTCATTCACGTTACTTGATAGTCAGAAATCGACGATAGGCCATTTCTATTTTGGTCGAGGATATGATGGCCAGGAAGCTATTATTGAAAGCGGGAATGCTATGCAATTGAACAATTTATGGCTTATTAAAAAAATAAAAAAACATGTGAAGCATGCTGCTAATTTTGACAGCACAGCCAACACCAAAAAATTGACAAATACACATCGATAAAATATTTCTATCTATTAATTGCGGTGAATTTCCCCAGCTGAATGTGCCTTTGTAATATCTATTAGTAAACACCGATAAAAATATCTTATTAGTATATATCGAGGAAATTATAATATGAAAAGAAGGAATGAAAAAAATGAAAAGTGTACAATAACGTGTCATTTGCACTAATAAAAATTCCAACAGATTTCAAAATACCAATAGCTACATTGATGAATTAAGGTTATCGGTATATTTCAGAGAGTATTGTAGCTTTTCACTTTTCAATTGTATTGTTAATTGTGTTTAATATATATGGGATCACTGACAAAAAATATCCGCTGTTATTTTTCTAAGAGCTAAGGTAGTGTTCAATTCTCACTTACCTTGTATATTACAACTTAATACATACGAGATCACCAACGATTAATGCGTCATCGGTATTTTCCTGAGAGATAAAACTTTTCTCTTGCATTGTTATTACTTTTTAGTGCATACGGAATCACCAACGGGTAATGTACGTTGGTATTTTTTCGAGAGCTAAGAAATTGTTCACTTCTCACTTAATTAGACTATTTATTATTGTTCAGTGCATACATGATCATTGATATACTTAAAAAGTAGTCGATGATAGTTGGTGGGTTTCTAAAAATTTTCAATTAAATTGAAAATTTCAATTAAATGTTACAAACGAAAGCACGGATAGAAAAATTAAAATATTAATTTTTAGTTTTCTAATGGTAATTAGATACATTATTAATGCTTGTCATGTTTCTGAAAATATTTGATTAAATTGTAATTTTCAATTAGACTTTACCGATGGATACACTGACAGAAACAATTAAAATATTAATATTTAATTGGTCCTCAGAAACTCTGTGGGTAAAGAAGATTCAATTTAAAAGTACATTTCTCTTATTCTCTCTTCCTCCCAAATCTTCATCTTTCTGTCTTTTCTCCCTCTCCTTCTCTCCTCCACATATTCCCTTCTCTTCTTCTCCATGTGCAGGTATGTCTTCTTCTCTTTTCTTCTCGTTATTTAACATAATTTTTTATTTTTTTCTCTTCTCAAGATCGAGAAAACTCACAAAATAAAATTCTTCTTTTTCGTTCTCTTTTTTTTTGTGTTTTTTAATATATTTTTGTTCTTAATAATTGTATAAATGTTGTTGGATTTTCTTTTAATTTTTCTTTTCTTTATTGATTCTATGAATGTTGTTGGGATTTTTTAAAAAATTTCTGCTCTTTAATGATTGTATAAATATTATTAGATGTTTTTAATTTTATATTCTTTAATGATTGTATAAATGTTGTTGGAATTATTTTTATTTTATTTTTCAATTATTTAAAGGTTGTATAATTGTTGGAATCTTTTTAATTTTTATGTTATTTAATGATTGTATAAATGTTGTTATAATTTTTTTTTTATTTTTTTTGCTCTTTAATGATTGCATAAATGTTGGAATTTTTTTAATTTTTTTTAAAAAATTCTACTCTTATCTCTCATTGAAGATCATTAGATTATGATTTTATATACAAGACCCATATAATCACTATGGTTAGCTAATTGATTTGTTGGTGATAATTACAAACAGTCTTTTATGTCATGAAAAATAAAAATTATTTTAAATTAAAAAAACAAAAATAGTAGCCATCATAAGAAAAAATAGCTAAGATAATAGTTATGATAAATGAATAGATTTTAATGTGAAATATCGATACTACAAATCTTTTAATGTGTTTATATTTACCTACTATAATCAATTCGCAAATGTTTGTAGCAAAGTTAATTGAAGATTTGGCTAAATAAATATAATTGAAATTATTTGATTGACATAAATTGAAATAAAATCAACTAGTTTGTGTCAGTCCAATTAAAATTGTTATGTATTTGCAAGTTTAAATTTTTTGGATAATCTCTCATATAGGGGACGTGTTATCGATTTGTTTTAAATATGAATGATTTATAGCACCTTAATCCTTTAATTTGTGTAGATATCTAGGGAAAAGTCAATAACATGTCGTACGGACATGACCAATACAAGTTTTTTCTAACATTGATTCAGACGATTATGAGTCGTTAGGTGTTGCCCAAGAATAGGAACCTAAGACACAGGCATCCATTCACAAGGGTGATGCCACCACGTCGAGAGGAGATCCCTTCACAGCATGATCCATTTACCTAGCAGCACTATTCCATTCGTTTCGCTTGCAAAATAGGTGGTAATATTTTTTTTAATTACATCCATTTTTTTTATTGGTTGTTTTTTTTTATATATAAATATATTTAACTAACAACAAATTTATGTCACCAGCCATAGTTCTTAGAAGCGGACCAAGCCTAATGGAGCTTTTTTATGGACACATTTGTGTGAATTGATGACAGTAAAAAAGAGTGCAACAACTCATGGACAACCGATCTCAGCACTTTGTGGTATGTTGTTTTCAGACAATTTTTTTCAAGTTATTATTTTTTGGAATTTCCTGACTTTTTTTCTAGGATATAAATAACACTAGATTGAAGGAGATATAATGACGATTTTTCGACCTATCCAGATCTCGATCCTGATTTATGGTTGGAGGCAAAATCGTTTGGTGAACCCTATAGAAATCAGGTATATGATCTCTCTAATACTACAGTTGAGGGCTTGCGGAAGGCCCATAATGTTTCAATCATTGGATACTTGCAATATTTTTCAAGCACTCAAACTTCGAAGTTCGAGGCGATTTAGACAAGCGAGTTCAAGCTTAGATGACCCATCATGCTATTGATTATGAACGACTCAGTACTAATCGCACGTGTGCGGCGGCGCGGCGATCGTCCACCCCCAAGGAAAAATCAGAAATATTTATTCTTTGAAAATAGGATTCTTGTCTCTCCAAGTGAAAATATGGACTGGGAGTCGCCACCTAGTGTTCTGGTTACTAGGAACCTTAACTGGTCTTTAGAGATCGGGTACGGAGACTGGTTGTGTAAATGGAAGGTATTAGCACCCCAACTACGCCCTACCTAAGGTAAGCTGCATTGTTTTAATGTCTGATAAAATCTAAGGTCGTGTTGTGGTTTTTTTTATTGTTCGGAATACGCATTACATGTAATGTCATACCCCAGGTTCTATTGTCCAAAAAAAAAGAATTAAATATCCGGAATATGCATTACGTGTAAAGTCATACCCCGGATACTAAGAGACAAACAAAATAAAATTTTTGTTGTTTTTGAAATATTGGCCAATATTCTCTTGACTTTAATAAACTGGTTATTAAAGCCAAAATGCATGCTAAAACATTTTGTTTTGGTGTATGAAAAAATACAACATAAATTTTTAGCTTTGAGACACTTGGCCGTATGCACAAAAACATTTTTTTTTTTAATTTTTTTGTATTTTGTGGAAGTTTTTGACGAAAACCGGGTATTTAAAAAATCAGATTTTTGTATTTTTAACAACATAAAAAAAAATACCACCAAATATTAATCAAAATGACATAAAAATTACGCGGAAAAATTATAAAATGCTGAAACAAATATTTTTTGATTTTTTTCTTTGAAATGGGCCGGATCAGGCCCAAATATATGGGTTGGGCCGAACCTGGCACATGCACAGTAACCGTGAATTAATTAGCGAGTTACTGTGCATCTGCATGCAGAACAAAAAAAAACGACGGGAAAGGCTACCTGCGGTGGTGATGTTGGACTCTCTTCTCTGCTTCTTCTTCTTCTGCTTTCTTCTCTCTGTCTCTCCCTTCTCTTCTCTTCTCCTCCCTTTTCTTCCTTTTTTTCTTCCTCCATTTATAGCCCGTGAGCATGTGTTTTTTTTTTCATCGTGGGGTCGGGCGTGGCTGTCTAGGCGTGCCTCCCTCAGTTTCGGCGGTGCGGTAGGCGGTCGGTCAATGTCTTCGGTCGGTGGGCTGGAGGGAGCAACGCCATTAAATATACATCTTTTTTCCTTCTTTACTGTTGTAACCCATTTTTGGGTCCCCATGAAAAAATAAAATAAACAGCCAAAAGAGTTTAGAAAAAATAACAGAAGGCAGAAGCGCTCAGGAAACAGTCAGAAAATTGGTCAAGAAATTCAAAAATACAAGGATTAAATTTTTGACAGTATATTCTTGAAAGATGAAAGCCCTATTGAGAAGGAAAATTTTAATTTTGAGGAGAAAAGCCCAAATTTGGATGTTTATGGACTTAATTGGATTTTTATGGACTTAATTGGATTTTTTGGGACTTAATTGGATTTTTATTTGAATTTATGAAGGATTTGATTGCAAGAAAAATTAATTTTTAAGTCAATTTGGGCTTTAATTTGAAGAAATTTAAGTTCTGGGGCCAAAATATATTTTTTAGGAATTTATTGGGTCAAATCAGGGGCTCAATTGCATAAAAATTGAAGTTTAAGGGCCAATTAGGGATTTAATTAAGAAAATCCGAAACCAGGGACCAAATTGGAAGAGGCGCGTAAATGGAGGGGCTGCTATTTTCTCGGTTCAGGGGCCTAATTGAAGAAATTGAAAGTTTATTAATCAATTGAGGGCTAAATTGCATAAATCAGATGCCAAGGGCCAAAATGAAAAAGGCGGCCAACAAGAGGGGCAGGGACCGATTTGGAGGACTGATTTGAAGTTTGGCCATTTAAATGAAACGGCGCGTTTTATTCAAAACGACGCCGTTTCATATATATATAAAAAAAAAAAAAAAAAAAAAAAAAAAAGGAAGGCAGAACGGTGTCGTTTTGAACGACACTGTTCATCGTCTCCTTCCCCCCCGTTTATAACAGAACAGAAACGAAAAAAAAAAAAAAGAAAAGTTTCAAAACTTCCCGCCTCTCTCTCCTCGTCCCCACCACCACCACCGAAAGCAAGAGTGGCCGACCAGCCGTTGCGTGATTGAAGGCGCACTAACCGTTTTCTTTTTGCTTATAAATAGAGAGAGGCCGAGAGGAGAGAGAGGGGACCGAAGAGAGAGAAGAGAAAAAAAAAAGAGAGAGGGACGAGACCGAAGAGAGAGATAGAACCAGTGAGATAGAGGGGAAGAGAAAAGAATAAAACGAAAAACAAAAAGAAAAGAAAACAGAAAAACAAAGAGAAAGGAAGGAAAGGAAGAGGGGAAGAGGAAGGAAATCTGCTCTCTCCGCCGCAGCAACACCACAGAGCCGCCGTCCTCGAGGCCACGACACCGCAGCTCCACCAACGGTCGCCTCCACGCCAGGTGCACATCCCCTCCCCCTTTGCACTTTTTTCTTTTGTTTTCGCCTGGCCTCCTGCATGTTGCATGCAGGAGGCGGGGGGGGAGAAAAATAATTCTCCCCCCCCCGCTGGGTTTTAAGGCGCTGGGCCAGCCCAATGCTGGCCCAGCCTTGTAAGTCTGGGCCGGTCTTGGCCCAGACTGTAGAAGTTACGGGCCGAGACCGGCCCACGTTAGTTACGGGCCGAGACCGGCCCACGTTAGTTACGGGCCGAGTCCGGCCCACGTTAGTTACGGGCCGAGTCCGGCCCACGTTAGTTACGGGCCGAGTCCGGCCCACGTTAGTTACGGGCCGAGACCGGCCCACGTTAGTTACGGGCCGAGACCGGCCCACGTTAGTTACGGGCCGAGACCGGCCCACGTTAGTTACGGGCCGAGATCGGCCCAATATCATTGCGGGCCGAGACCGGCCCGCCCCCTTTTATTATTATTATTTTTTGGGCTGAGCCTGGCCCATTTATTTGGGCCGGCCCAGCCCTATAATATATTAAATATTATTATAATATATATATATATATATGTGTGTATATATGTTATATATATATATAAAATATATTTATATAAAAAATATAAAAAAAAAATCTTTAAAAATATTGTGATTTTTTTTTTTTTGCATATTTTTTTTGTCAAAAAAATGTTTTAATTTTGGTTTGTATTTTTATACTGTAAAGATACAAAACCAGTGTTATAAATACCCGGTTTTCGTCAAAATATCAAAGATTTTCAGAATAAAAAATGTTTTTGCTTTCAAAAAATTTCTAAAAATTCCCTAAAAAATGTTATTGATTTTTTTGCATATTTGTTTTAAAAGTGGATTAATATTGGGTTGTATTTTTATACCGTAAGGATACAAGCTCAGTATTAAAATACCCGATTTTCGTCAAAGCATAAAAAATAATATTTTCTAAAAATTGTTTTTGTTTTAAAATACGGCCTAGTCTCTCCAATATATATACATAAATATTATAACATCATATTTTCACACAACAAAGAAAATTTTCAAAACAATATATGTATTAACATGCATTTTGGCTTTAATAACCAGTTTATTCAAGCCATGAGAACTAGGCCAATATTTCAAAAATTCTAAATAAATTTTTTTGTTTTCTTTTAATATTTGGGATTACGAATTTATACGTAAAACGTATTCCTAAATATTATTAATAAAATTTTGGTATGGACGTTAGAACGGTTAGGATTTTTACCCGATAAGATAAAGACCTCCTTACTGAGGGGGATTTTTCTTGAACCATAGACAGACCAACAACTAGGAAAACACAATAACACTTTAGTTTTTTTTATTTTTATTTCTATCAGACAATAAAACAATGCAGCTTACCTTAGGTAAGGCGTATTTGGGGTGCTAATACCTTCCCTTTACGCAACCAGTCTCCGTACCCGATCTCTGAGACCAGTTAGGGTTCCTAGTGACCAAAATACTAGGTGGCGACTCCAAAGAACCAAATCAAATAAAAATAAAAAAAATTTCGCCAGTCGAACCCGCAATTGAAAATTTTTATTTTTTTGGGGTGCGACAGAATGGCGACTCCACTGGGGACGTTGTAGACTAAGCTTTGTTTTGTCTGTTTTATTTGTGTTTTCCTGTGCTTATTTTTAATATATTCCTTTCATGTTATTTATTTGCGTATTTGTTTTTATTTTACACGCATATTATTCATGCATTGTATATAATTGTTTCATGCATCACTTGCCTTAATTTTGAAAAGCACACACAAACTTTAAGTTAAGTGGGGAATTAGCGATTTACCCTAAGACTATTGGTCAGGGTTTAAATGCGTGAAACATCCAACTCATATCTGAGTGCCTGCTTGGTAATAGTGGGCATACGTGTCTTAACTGTTCCTTGCAACGCCCCCATACTTCTTTACGAAGAATGTCACTGGGCAGATATGAGACCCTTCGAGACCAGATAGAAAAAACTACCCTCTCTCACTTAATAAATAGAGCTTGTCTTTAGGTTATGAATCTTATTTTCATTTGCATCACGATTAATTGTTAATTTCATCAACTCAGGTTTTGAGCTGAAATCATGACTAAGTACCTCTCTTTCCAAGAATATGGGCAAGAGTCTGAGTTGGCTCAGATCGCCGAAGGAAAATGTCCAAGAATCGATGCTAGTGGGTTACCATGCATTACCAAGGTAAATCACATGGTAAACGATTTAGGAAAGTTATTGCCTATCATGGAATATGTTGACGAGACCCTGTTTGAAAGGCGATATGGGAGGATTGCACATATAATGAAGTTGCCTGTACAAGCAGCGGCGATCAAAGCCCTTCTGAATTTTTGGGATCCCAGTTATCGTTGCTTTACCTTTGGAAACATCGATATGACACCCACCTTGGAAGAATATGAGAGAATCCTGGATTTTCCAAATGACAACTGCCGAATCTACCGCCGTCGCAGATTTGAAGATACAGCTTCGGAAGTAGTCAGTTTATTAGGCTTAGGAAAGATCAGCCAGTGTAGAGTTGCTGAAGGGGGTTTTAAATGGAAGATCATTGAAGCTCGAATGAAGAAAAACGCCGAAGAAGGCAAGTTGGGAGACGAACGATATAGGTTGGTGGCCTTCGCCATTTTTGGGCTAGTGTTGTTCCCTTCTGAAATTGGGGTCATCAGTTTAGAAGCAGCAAGTGTCTTCATCGAATATGAGCACGACCGGATCAATCCTTCCTCAGCCATCTTGGGGGAAATCATGTTATCTCTTAATCACTGCCGAACACATGGAAAAGGAGCTATGAGGTGCTGCGTCCCTATGTTGTACTTATGGATAATCAGTCATATCGAAGCACCAAGAGACATCTTTAACAACTTTTGGTGGTTTGACTTGCGACCGTTAAAGATTACCATAGATGAGACTTGGAAGAATTGGGATGAGAAGGCATGGAGGGATAAGTATGCAGCATTGCCAAGTAGCAACTTCAAATGGAAAGCACCGTGGATGAACAACGCTATTTGCACAATGAGCTGCGGAAGCAAGATATGGGTTCCTTTAATTGGTGTAACTGGTTACATCAGTTATGCGCCCGCCCTCGTAACAAGGCAGTTAGGCGGAATGCAATATACGCCAAGAACCTTGGGTTTAGCTGATTTCATTGGTTTATTCAAGCACCAACCGTTCATCAAAGAAATGGAGCTTATCCGACAGGATTGGGAAAGGCCCGTGAAGGTGAAAAGAGAAGAAGGAAGCAGTTTTGAAACCTCATTCAGCCATAATTATACAGTTTGGAGGAATGAGGATTTTTCTGAATTAAAGGGTCTCTCTACACAAGAACAGTCAGATGCAGCGATAGAAACACAGAAAAGGAAAAGAAAGGATGACGAAGAAGATCTAAGAAAGCAGCTAGATCAGTGTGTAATAGAACTCAGCAAAAGTAAGGGATGACAACAATTGTTAGAGAACCAGCTAGAGGAGGAAAATACGATGAGGGTTTTTTTGAATCAGCGGTTAGAAAAACAAGAGAAGCAGCTAATGTCTCTAAAGGAATGGCAGAAAAGGGCTGAGGTAGCTGAAGACATAACAACGGGGGTCCAGGCTGAGTTAAGGAATCGAATAGTCGATTATGATGAGTTGGTCAAGAAGAATGGGATAGCAGAAAAAGAATTGGCTAAGGTTAAGAGGGCAACAAAAGGCATGAATGATGATAAGGAGACGATGGATTTGAAGAAGGGAAGGAAACTTCTTTTAAAGAAAATAGAAGTTGAGAAGGAGAAGAATCGTCTAGCCAACCTCGACATAGAAGAAGAAAGGAAGGTTAGAGCTCAATACATGGTGCAGATAGAGGAAGAAAGAAATGCGAGAATGGCCGCTGAGTCTGACATGAGAGATTACCAGAAGAGAGCTGAGTCTTCAAAAGGAAGGATGAGGGCTTTACAAGCGGAGAGCGAGGTACGAGAAGAGGAGTTAAGGGAGTTGAGAAGCCACTACTGCGAGATGGAAGAAGATATGAGTAAGGCTAAGCAAGAGCGTCAAGAATGCCAAGACTACATGGACAGCTTTGCAGTTCAGATCAATTCCAAAATAGCGGAGCTGGATATCGCCAAGGAAGAGCTACAAAGGACAAGAGATAAGTTGGCACAATCAGAGGGTATGGTGCGAGTATTGGAAAGAAGCAACGAAGCTTTAGGAGCCAGCAACGAAGCAATAATCGAAGATAACACCGTATTCCATGCCAAAATAAGACACATGGAAAAACAGGTTGAGCAAGTAGCCCGTTACGCAGAAAGGTTGCAACAACAAGCCACCCAAGTTGGAAATGATGCTTCAAAGTATCGAGAATACATGGGGGCCATGGCTGGTTTTATTGGGGATTTAGCTAATAGAGGAAATGCTTTTTAGAGGTAGCAATGTATAGGACTCTCTTTCCCATTATTTGTTTTGTATGAGCAATTTTTGTTATTTATAAGAAGTCCATGACGTATTTCCTTTCTTGATGAGTTTGGTAAGCCACTATGATAAGAACTTGGCAAACCCTCCTTTATGGTAATCAGGTCAACTCAGAAATCTTGCTTAAAGGTTACGAAAGTCATGAATCAGCTCGTAAAATATGCATATATACACATTTCATATGCATCACATTCGCATCACGTTTTTTTGTTTTTAATTTATCATACGCATTCCAGATCGTGAAACATAGGTCCCCCTTCCAAAGTCCACTACACTCGGCAAAGAGCAAGAATGGAAAACGAAGGAAGGTCACAACCGGAATCTCAGTACCAAAGAGAACTTGAAGGAGTTCGGAATGATGTGGCACACTTAACCAGTATGTTAGAGCAATTATTAAGAGCCAGAGATGGAGCGGGAACATCTACTCAACCTAATGAAGCACCAGCAGCATCTCAAATTCCTGTCGCACCTATAAATATAGGGGCAAATACACCAACTAAGAAGAGTCCTGCTCGGCCCATCCAAATCCCTATTACAATGGATTTAACAAACGAAGATCCACATGACTTTAAATTCTCTAATCATGAAGGAGATGATAAGTGGACTGCCCTAGAAGAGAGGCTAAGGGCAATTGAAGGAAATGATTTGTTTGACCCAATTAGGGCCGCTGAGGTATGTTTAGTACCTAACATTGTCATTCCAAAGAAGTTTAGGGTGCCGGAGTTTGTTAAGTATACTGGGATGGAATGCCCGAAGACCCATCTCCGCTCCTACTATAACAAAATGGCAGAGGTTATCCACGACGACAAAATGTTAATATACTTCTTCCAGGATAGTCTGACCGGATCGGCCCTCAGTTGGTATATGAGGTTAGACAATATTAGGATCAGGAAGTGGACAGACTTGGCGGACGCTTTCTTGAAGCAATACAAGTTTAATCTAGAGATTGCTCCTGATAGGACCAGTCTGATCAACATGGAGAAAGGAAGTCAAGAGTCCGTGAGGGCTTATGCTCAAAGGTGGCGAGACCAAGCTATCAATGTGCAACCTCCGCTGATAGAGACAGAAATGGTGACTTTGTTTGCCAATACTTTCAAGGCTCCATACTATGAACACCTTATGGGTAGTTCAGCACAACATTTCTATGATGTCGTGCGGATCGCCGAGAGGATTGAACAAGGGATCCGAAGCGGAAGAATAGCAGAACCTCTAGAGAAGAGAGGTTTCATTGGAAGGAAGAAAGAAATTGAGGTGAACAACCTAGAAAGAAGAAGCAAGAACTACCAAATACCTACCCCCCGAGTCACTAGTATTAACTTTTCCAAACCCCCCACTCCAAACCAACCCAATCAAATAAAATTCCCTGCAAATAACCACAACAATTACCAAAGGAGAGATAAGCAACCGTCAGAAGAACAACTACCTCCTCTACCCATAACCTTAAAAGAGTTGTATGCCAAGCTGTTGAGTATTGGGCAGATAGCTCCCCTACCCATACCACCTATGCAACCACCTTTCCCTGCCTGGTACAACCCCGAGGTAACTTGTGAATACCATGCTGGTCACGCAGGCCATAGCATTGAGTCTTGCTTCGCTTTTAAAAGAAAGGTGTTGCAACTAATCAAAGTGGGATGGGTCACTTTTGAGGATTCGCCAAATCAGAATTCCAACCCTTTACCTAAGCATGTTGATGGTAGGGGAGGAGTGAATACCATGGAGATTGGTAGCAAAAAGAGGGTGTTGAAAGTGACCATGGCCAAGCTATACTCGATGTTGGTACAGTCTGGACATTTGGAAGAAACGACTGAGTACTGCACATGGGAAAGTAACTTTTGCCCTTTCCATAAAAAGGAAGGGCATCACATTGATGAATGCAGTGAATTTCATCAAAAAGTTGCAAGAATGCTGGCTCTAGGAGAGTTGAGGATTGAGGACGTAAGTGACAATGAAGAGGTAGGGATGATAGAGAAATGTAGAATCCAATCAACAGCTAATGGTCGCTCAAAACTGGTATTAACTAGGCCCTCCTATGCAAGCAAAGTAAACTATGGAGCGATGCCTGGAGATTATGGTTATACCTCGAATGTTGAAGCTCCTTTGCCGCTGTTCCGAACGGAGATAAGTGGGCTAACTCGGAGTGGTCGTTGTTACACACCTGAAGAGCTAGAAAGACAAAGAAAGGCTAAAGGCAAGGAGGTGCTGGACCTCGATAAAGAGTTTGAGGTAAATAAACCTGTGACTGAGGAAGAAACCAATGAGTTCTTGAAACTGATGAAGCATAGTGAGTACAGTATAGTGGATCAGTTGAAGAAAACCCCTGCTAAGATCTCCATCATGTCTTTAATACTCAACTCGGAGCCACATCGTAATGCTTTGCAAAAAGTATTGAATGAGGCCTATGTGCCCCAAGATATCGAGCAAAAGACTATGGAACATTTAGTAGGGAGGATTCATGCTGCCAATTACTTGTATTTCACGGAAGATGAACTTGACGCTGAAGGAATTGGACATAACAAGCCCTTGTATGTCACGGTCCGATGCAAGGATTGTCTCGTCGGCAAAGTTCTCATTGATAACGGCTCGGCCCTGAATGTGCTACCAAGGCATGTGCTAGATGAAATGCCGATAGATCCCTCACATATGCAACCTAGTGTGATAACGGCAAGAGCATATGATGGCTCATCAAGGCCAGTTGTAGGGTCAATTGATGTGGAACTAGCTGTGGGTCCACAAGTCTTTCTAGTAACCCTTCAAGTAATGGATATCCACCCTTCCTATAGCATGTTGTTAGGAAGGCCATGGATACATTCTGCGGGAGCTGTCACCTCTTCGCTACATCAATGTTTAAAGTACATTGCCAACGGTGTCCTGGTTACTGTTAAGGCTGAGGAGACTATATCGATGGTAAGAAATGTGGCGGTTCCATTCATTGAAGCAGAAGATTGTAGGGATGGAAACCTTCATGCATTTGAGATTGTGAATACCGAGTGGGTGCCCGAGAACACTGTGTTGAGGAAGCCAGAAATCTCTGAAGCCACTAAAATGACCGCTAAAATCTGTTTGAAAAACAAGATTCCTTTCCCATACGATATGGGGCAAAGAAGGCCGGAATGGAGGGGTATAATCAAATTGAAAGCTGCAGAACAGAGGTTTGGGCTTGGATATAAGCCCAAGAAAGAGGATTACAAACGAGCTGCTGGTGCAAGAAGGGAGAAGAGAATGGCTAGGATGGAAGGAAGGAAGCCTGTAGAAGAAAACTTAGCCATCCCTCCAATCAGGTTTTCATTTCCAAAGGCCGCATATGTGATACAACCTGATGGGGGACATGGAGACCTCTTTCAAAATCTTTCTTCAATGAACATAAACACTCTGGAGGAAAATCAAGTCAAGGACATTGCGGAGAAAATCGAGTCCGAAAGGAGGATTGAAGAGATGCCACAATTGACCATCCACACTTTGGAAGAAGTCACCGTCAAGACTTTTGTCCGGAAGCTAGCCGAAGGGGAAAAGTTCCAGAATTGGGAGACCCAAGAAGCTCCATTGGTTTTTAAAATGTAATCAACAATGATGGTTGGATTATATTTTTATCTATGTTGTTTGCCTTTCTTTTCTGTTCTGTTCTGTTTTTTTTATTCATTGACAATCGAGGCTCAAGATGTCAATGGGATTTTATTTTTTTGTGAGCCAATCTTTTATTTTCAATGAGATCATGCATCTTCAAAATTCATCTTGATGTCTTACTATGCATTTACACATCACTTTCCGCTTTCAGGAACTCTGAAAGCGGATCCTCCACAACAACACCTGCATTTCACATTGAGAATGAATGGCCAAAATTTAAAGAATACATAGTGGCTGTAGAAGATGAGGAATGGGAGGAGGAAAACATATGGGAATTCACAAAATTAATAGAACAACACGAACAGGCTTGGAGGCCCGCTAAAGAGGAACTTGAAACCATAAATGTGGGCAATGAAGAAATCAAGCGAGAGCTGAAGATAGGGACTTTGATCACCCCCGAAGCAAAGCAAGAGTTGATTGCACTGCTCAAGGATTATGTGGATGTCTTTGCCTGGTCCTACGAGGATATGCCTGGCCTGGATACGGACATTGTAGTACATAGAATACCACTGATGGGAGGATGCAAGCCGATTAAGCAGAAATTAAGGAGAACTCATCCGGAGGTCTTAATCAAAGTAAAGGCGGAAATTGAAAAACAATGGGACGCTGGTTTTTTGGAAGTAGTGAAGTATCCACAATGGGTGTCAAACATAGTGGTGGTACCCAAAAAGGAAGGTAAAATCAGAGTTTGCGTGGACTTTAGGGACTTAAATCGGGCTAGCCCTAAAGATAACTTCCCTTTACCACACATAGATATGTTAGTTGATAATGCAGCACGTAGTTCCACATATTCCTTCATGGATGGGTTTTCAGGCTACAATCAGATAAGAATGGCGCCAGAGGATAGGGAGAAGACAACCTTTATAACACCATGGGGAACCTTTTGCTACAAAGTCATGCCATTTGGTTTAAAGAATGCCGGGGCCACTTACCAAAGGGCTATGGTGACTTTGTTTCACGACATGATGCACAAAGAGATTGAAGTATACGTGGATGACATGGTTGCTAAATCTAAAGAGGGAGAGAATCATGTCCAAGTATTGAAGAAATTATTTGAAAGATTAAGGAAATATAAGTTGAGGCTTAACCCAGCAAAGTGTTCATTCGGGGTGAAATCCGGTAAGCTGTTGGGATTTGTGGTGAGTGACAAAGGGATAGAAGTGGATCCTGAAAAAGTAAAAGCTATTCAATCTATGCCCCCCCCAAGACTGAGAAGGAGGTGAGAGGGTTCTTAGGAAGGTTGAATTACATCGCTCGGTTTATATCTCATTTAACCGCGACTTGTGACCCGATCTTTCGTTTATTGAGGAAGAAGAACCCTGGAATATGGAATGAAGAGTGTGATAAAGCTTTTGAGAAAATCAAGCAGTACTTGCTAAATCCACCTCTGCTTGTTCCTCCCGTACCAGAAAGGCCATTGATTTTATACCTAACAGTAACCGGAACAGCAATGGGATGTGTGCTTGGGCAACATGATGAAACCGGAAGGAAGGAAAGGGCAATTTATTACCTAAGCAAGAAGTTCACGGAGTATGAGTCTAGGTATACTGTGATTGAGAAGTTGTGCTGCGCACTAGCATGGGCTACAAAGAGATTACGTCAGTATATGTTGTATCACACTACATGGTTAATTTCCAAGTTAGACCCGTTAAGGTACATTTGTGAAAAGCCTTATCTATCTAGCCGAATTGCAAGATGGCAAGTTCTTTTGGCTGAGTATGACATAGTGTATATGACAAGGAAAGCCGTGAAAGGGAGTGTTATTGCCGATCACCTGGCTGACCATGCTATGGAGGATTATGAGCCGTTAAACTTTGACTTTCCCGATGAAGATGTGTTTGCAATTGAAGAAGAGAAGTCAGATTGGTGGGTTATGTACTTTGATGGTGCTGTAAATGTATGTGGTAACGGAGCGGGGGCAGTGATAATCTCTCCTGATAAGAAGCAGTATCCGGTTTCAGTTAAGCTGCAGTTCGGGTGCACCAACAACACGGCTGAGTATGAAGCTTGCATTCTTGGTTTAGAGGCTGCATTAGAGATGAACATCAAAAAGATAGATGTGTATGGAGACTCAATGTTGATCATTTGCCAAGTAAAAGGAGAATGGCAAACCAAAGAAGAGAAGTTAAGGCCTTACCAAGAATACCTGTCTCAGCTAGCTAAAGAATTTGAGGAAATAGAATTCACCCATCTAGGAAGAGAAGGGAACCAGTTTGCAGATGCTTTGGCCACACTAGCATCTATGGCCAAGATAGACTTTGGGCACAAGGTACAGCCAGTACACATCAATATCAGAAATAACCCTGCTCATTGTTGCTCAGTCGAAAGAGAAGTGGATGGAAACCCATGGTACTATGATATCAAGAATTTCATCCAAAATCAGGCATATCCCATGGGGTCATCCAAAATCGACAAAAAGACCTTGAGAAGATTGGCAATGGATTTTTATCTTGATGGGGAGATTTTGTATAAGAAATCATCTGACGGGACTTTGTTGAGATGTTTGGATGAATTTGAGGCAAAAAGCACAGTACGGGAAGTCCATGAAGGGATTTGCTCAACTCATGCTAGTGGACATGTGATGGCCAGGAAGATACAAAGAGCCGGGTACTTCTGGATGACGTTAGAGAAGGATTGTATCGATTATGTCCGGAAATGTCATAAGTGCCAAGTATACAGTGACAAAATCAATGCTCCTCCGGCTCCTCTGTTTAATTTAACATCTCCATGGCCCTTCGCGATGTGGGGAATTGATGTAATTGGACCAGTAAACCCAAAAGCCAGCAATGGTCATAGGTTTATTCTCGTGGCTATCGACTACTTCACAAAATGGGTAGAAGCTGGGTCATTTGCCCATGTGACGCAAAAAGTGGTGAAGAAATTTATTGAGAGAGATTTGATATGTCGGTATGGTCCACCAGAAAAGATTATAACTGATAACGCCCAGAATTTCAACGGCAAGATGATAATAGAGCTCTGCACTAAATGGAAAATCAAGCATTCCAATTCTTCGCCATATAGACCAAAGATGAATGGTGCGGTAGAAGCTGCTAACAAGAATGTCAAAAAGATTATTCAGAAGATGGTAGTCACCTATAAGGATTGGCATGAGATGTTGCCATTTGCCCTTCATGCATATCGCACTGCAGTTCGAACCTCAACAGGAGCCACCCCGTACATGTTGGTATATGGAATGGAGGCGGTGATGCCTTTAGAAGTGGAAATCCCATCATTAAGAGTGTTGTTAGACTCTGAGCTGGAAGAGGTAGAATGGGCAAAGGTTAGATATGAACAGTTGAATCTGATCAGTGAAAAGAGGATAGCTGCGATCTGTCATCATCAACTCTACCAAAGAAGGATGGCTAAATCCTATGACAAGAAGGTTCGACCTCGAGGATTCCACGAAGGAGATCTTGTACTAAAGAAAATATTACCTTTACCTGGAGAAGATCAGAGTAAATGGGCACCTAACTACGAGGGGCCGTACGTGGTGAGGAAAGCATTCTCAGGAGGAGCTTTGTTACTGTCTAGAATGGATGGAGAAGATCTAGCTAGGCCTGTGAATTCCGACTCTGTAAAGAAATACTACGCTTGATGTATTTCATAATTTCCCAGTCAATAAAAATAAATTTTGGCCATGAATTCTCTTTGTAAAGAGTCATTTTATATAACACATGATCTCATAGCATTTTTTCTCAAAAGAACTTTTTTTTGGCATGACTAAGAGGATGACTCCATCAATTGGTGAACTAAATCAAATCTACTTGACATATAGTTGCACATCACACTAGGGGGCAAAAGGTGCACAAAATGCACATAGGGGTTCATAGTAAACCCAAGTCCAAAAAGGGATATCATAAAAAAAAAAAAAAAAAAAAAAAATATATATCATAAAAAAAAAAGAGAGCATCTTTTATAAAATTTGCTAATTGCATCAAAAGTTTCAGTTTTCATGAACAAAACCAATTTTTGCCTTTGGCGCAAAACTCAATGGAGCAAGAAAGGGCCCCATAAGGAATTAGAGATCTCTTCACTAAGGATATGAAGGATATTTCGTTTCATGAGAAAAGCTTGAAACAAGGGCGAAGAGGTTTTCGACGAAAGGGGGACCTATGTTTCCAAGATAGGTAACAAAAACATACATGCATATTAACCATAATATATTGCTTTCAACATTTGTCAGATCGGGATTTCATCACCATTTCTCAGGTAGTGCGTTTTCTAACCCTACCTCTTTTCGAGTGCGCCTTTGAGCCCTCACCAACATTTTTTTGGGTAGGTCACCCATTACAACGTGACCATTTTCTTTGGGTAGGTCACCCATTACAATGAGACCGCACTTCATATTCTTTCTATTTGGGAAGGTCGCCCATCACAACGAGACCACTTCATCACATTTTCTCCCCCTGGGTAGGTCACCCAAAGAATGAGACCACTCTTCCTTTTTTCTGGGTAGGTCACCCATCACAATGAGACCATATTTTCTGGGCAGGTCACCCATCACAATGAGACCATACTTCTCTGGGTAGGTCACCCATAAGAATGAGACCATTCTCCATTTTTTGTTTATCTGGGTAGGTCACCCATAAGAATGAGGCCATTCCTTCCCCTGGGTAGGTCACCCAAAGAATGAGACCACTCTTCCTTTTTCTGGGTAGGTCACCCATCACAATGAGACCATATTTTCTGGGCAGGTCACCCATCACAATGAGACCATATTTTCTGGGTAGGTCACCCATAAGAATGAGACCATTCTCCATTTTTTTTACCTGGGTAGGTCACCCATAATAATGAGGCCATCCTTTCCCCTGGGTAGGTCACCCAAAGAATGAGACCACTCTTTCTCTTTTTCACTTGGGCAGGTCACCCATCATAATGAGACCACGCACACATTTTTGTATCGGTTATGGGTAAAGGAATCGCCAGATGGGATTCCAGGTTAAAGAAGATCACCATATGGGATCTCGGATGGATTTCCATGTTGATCAAACTAAAATAAGAATTTAGAGGATCGCTGGATAAGGATCTCGAGGTGACTAAGTTTCGATCATGGTTTTTGGGGCTAAGGAGGATTGTTATAAAGGACAAAGTTTCAGATCAATCAAGCTTCGACCAGATCAGTTTCGGGAGTTCCGTTTTGGGTTTATCTTTATAACACTTACTGCGCAAAACCCATGCTCCGTAAGTATTATAAAGAGGGGGCATCTGTTGTAACCCATTTTTGGGTCCCCATGAAAAAATAAAATAAACAGCCAAAAGAGTTTAGAAAAAATAACAGAAGGCAGAAGCGCTCAGGAAACAGTCAGAAAATTGGTCAAGAAATTCAAAAATACAAGGATTAAATTTTTGACAGTATATTCTTGAAAGATGAAAGCCCTATTGAGAAGGAAAATTTTAATTTTGAGGAGAAAAGCCCAAATTTGGATGTTTATGGACTTAATTGGATTTTTATGGACTTAATTGGATTTTTTGGGACTTAATTGGATTTTTATTTGAATTTATGAAGGATTTGATTGCAAGAAAAATTAATTTTTAAGTCAATTTGGGCTTTAATTTGAAGAAATTTAAGTTCTGGGGCCAAAATATATTTTTTAGGAATTTATTGGGTCAAATCAGGGGCTCAATTGCATAAAAATTGAAGTTTAAGGGCCAATTAGGGATTTAATTAAGAAAATCCGAAACCAGGGACCAAATTGGAAGAGGCGCGTAAATGGAGGGGCTGCTATTTTCTCGGTTCAGGGGCCTAATTGAAGAAATTGAAAGTTTATTAATCAATTGAGGGCTAAATTGCATAAATCAGATGCCAAGGGCCAAAATGAAAAAGGCGGCCAACAAGAGGGGCAGGGACCGATTTGGAGGACTGATTTGAAGTTTGGCCATTTAAATGAAACGGCGCGTTTTATTCAAAACGACGCCGTTTCATATATATATAAAAAAAAAAAAAAAAAAAAAAAAAAAAAAGTTCCCTATTTTTTTACTTTCACAAGCTACTTGTGTTGCAAAAGAACACACTTAAGACCTTTCTACACAAAGTCTTTTTTTTTTTTTTTTTTTTTTTTTTTATATAAAAAAAAAAAAAAAAAAAAAGGAAGGCAGAACGGTGTCGTTTTGAACGACACTGTTCATCGTCTCCTTCCCCCCCGTTTATAACAGAACAGAAACGAAAAAAAAAAAAAAAGAAAAGTTTCAAAACTTCCCGCCTCTCTCTCCTCGTCCCCACCACCACCACCGAAAGCAAGAGTGGCCGACCAGCCGTTGCGTGATTGAAGGCGCACTAACCGTTTTCTTTTTGCTTATAAATAGAGAGAGGCCGAGAGGAGAGAGAGGGGACCGAAGAGAGAGAAGAGAAAAAAAAAGAGAGAGGGACGAGACCGAAGAGAGAGATAGAACCAGTGAGATAGAGGGGAAGAGAAAAGAATAAAACGAAAAACAAAAAGAAAAGAAAACAGAAAAACAAAGAGAAAGGAAGGAAAGGAAGAGGGGAAGAGGAAGGAAATCTGCTCTCTCCGCCGCAGCAACACCACAGAGCCGCCGTCCTCGAGGCCACGACACCGCAGCTCCACCAACGGTCGCCTCCACGCCAGGTGCACATCCCCTCCCCCTTTGCACTTTTTTCTTTTGTTTTCGCCTGGCCTCCTGCATGTTGCATGCAGGAGGCGGGGGGGGAGAAAAATAATTCTCCCCCCCCGCTGGGTTTTAAGGCGCTGGGCCAGCCCAATGCTGGCCCAGCCTTGTAAGTCTGGGCCGGTCTTGGCCCAGACTGTAGAAGTTACGGGCCGAGACCGGCCCACGTTAGTTACGGGCCGAGTCCGGCCCACGTTAGTTACGGGCCGAGTCCGGCCCACGTTAGTTACGGGCCGAGTCCGGCCCACGTTAGTTACGGGCCGAGACCGGCCCACGTTAGTTACGGGCCGAGACCGGCCCACGTTAGTTACGGGCCGAGACCGGCCCACATTAGTTACGGGCCGAGATCGGCCCAATATCATTGCGGGCCGAGACCGGCCCGCCCCCTTTTATTATTATTATTTTTTGGGCTGAGCCTGGCCCATTTATTTGGGCCGGCCCAGCCCTATAATATATTAAATATTATTATAATATATATATATATATATATATATGTGTGTATATATGTTATATATATATATAAAATATATTTATATAAAAAATATAAAAAAAAAAATCTTTAAAAATATTGTGATTTTTTTTTTTTTGCATATTTTTTTTGTCAAAAAAATGTTTTAATTTTGGTTTGTATTTTTATACTGTAAAGATACAAAACCAGTGTTATAAATACCCGGTTTTCGTCAAAATATCAAAGATTTTCAGAATAAAAAATGTTTTTGCTTTCAAAAAATTTCTAAAAATTCCCTAAAAAATGTTATTGATTTTTTTGCATATTTGTTTTAAAAGTGGATTAATATTGGGTTGTATTTTTATACCGTAAGGATACAAGCTCAGTATTAAAATACCCGATTTTCGTCAAAGCATAAAAAATAATATTTTCTAAAAATTGTTTTTGTTTTAAAATACGGCCTAGTCTCTCCAATATATATACATAAATATTATAACATCATATTTTCACACAACAAAGAAAATTTTCAAAACAATATATGTATTAACATGCATTTTGGCTTTAATAACCAGTTTATTCAAGCCATGAGAACTAGGCCAATATTTCAAAAATTCTAAATAAATTTTTTTGTTTTCTTTTAATATTTGGGATTACGAATTTATACGTAAAACGTATTCCTAAATATTATTAATAAAATTTTGGTATGGACGTTAGAACGGTTAGGATTTTTACCCGATAAGATAAAGACCTCCTTACTGAGGGGGATTTTTCTTGAACCATAGACAGACCAACAACTAGGAAAACACAATAACACTTTAGTTTTTTTTATTTTTATTTCTATCAGACAATAAAACAATGCAGCTTACCTTAGGTAAGGCGTATTTGGGGTGCTAATACCTTCCCTTTACGCAACCAGTCTCCGTACCCGATCTCTGAGACCAGTTAGGGTTCCTAGTGACCAAAATACTAGGTGGCGACTCCAAAGAACCAAATCAAATAAAAATAAAAAAAATTTCGCCAGTCGAACCCGCAATTGAAAATTTTTATTTTTTTGGGGTGCGACATTTACTGCTGTATGTTAGGCGGGGAAAAAAGGGGAACAGTGCCGTTCAAAACAGCACCGTTTTTCTGTTTTTTTTTTTTTTTTGCATTTATTATTTTTTTATGGGGACCCAAAAATGGGTTACAACAATGCTATTGATTATGAACGACTCAGTACTAAAATGGTTAAAATCCACTGATTTGTAATGGAAACAAGATCATAGATAGACGATATATTTGCTCCCACTCATTTGCCCCACATTCTCGGAGATGACCCGCCTTCTCCTCCTTCTCAAGTGCCGACGGATAAAAAAAATTATGTTGGTGATATGTTATATTCATCGATGGAGATCCTGGTGGAATGATGCGGGTAATTTTTTTTTTTTGGCATGCTTTGTCTGTAAGTAAATTTATCGCTAAAATTATTACCTACATACCGCAAATCACAAACGAGAGTTTTTCTGATGATTTCTGTCAGTGAGCTGATCAAGAAAATTCATCCTGTCAAACTATATGTATAAATATCAATAGAAAATTCTGTCGAAGATAGCGCTCTCTTCAACAATCGCACCAAAGTTGAAAAGTATTGGCATTTGCTATTAACATGTTTTGTTCAAGAAAAATGTGGAAGAAAAAGAAAGGATATGTTTCAAGGCACAACCACTATTAATTAGTAAAGATAATTCAGAATAGAAGATCCCCAGTAACAAAAAATAAATAAATGTTCTTGTACTCTTACATAGACTTATTAAAGCATGCCATTAAAGGATGTGATGATCTGTGCATATATATGGAACTGAAATCCAATCTGTGCAAGAATAGAAGACTGTTCAGTATATCAACCACGCAGATGGCCTAACATTCTGCTAGCAGTGATGCAAGGATGGTGTGCTTTCATACACCGGAACAGGCACCAAGGTTTTTAATTATAAGACAGACATTCGAACACGGTTTTTAAGCACAGATCTATTTATATTCAAGGGTGGAATAGGTCTATGATATTGTGGGAAAAGAAATTTAATTCGATTAATTCCAAGTGTAACAGATATAAGAAATATTGACTGGACAACCCAGTTTGTTGTGCAAGCTTAGCCCATTGTTAGCATACACGCAGAGTAGAAAGATATCTACCATTAGCGGGTTAACTTATGCTTATGGAGACAATCGTTAGCATAAAACACCGCAGGACAGCTACCAGTACATGGAAAACAAATATATACGTGTACTCAAAAGCGGAGCTCAAATATGAACAGAATGATAAAGAGTGGGAAATGCAGGCTATTGGTCCCATTGCCTATATATAGGTTACCACTTCAAGCATTTCCAATCAGCAAAACATACTTGTTTCTCATACAGTGAGTGACACGCGTATTAAACATATACATTGAGCCGTACGTGAGAGAATAATCTGGAAATGGCAAGTCCACGAGTGTTAGGGACTGCTTTCCTGGTCTTGCTTATTTTAGACCTCACCTTTGCTGCTAGGACACTGCAGTCAATTAGTGGAGGTGGAGGTGGAGGGCAGGGAGGGGGTGGTGGTGGTGGATCTGGATCAGGACTTGGGTCAGGTTATGGTTCTGGGTCTGGATCCGGGAGCGGTGAAGGATATGGTGCTGGTGGTCGTGGAGGAGGCGGGGGCGGGGGCAGTGGCGGAGGTGGAGGTGGTGGCAGTGGCGGAGGCAACGGGTCAGGTTCTGGCTATGGGTCCGGTAGCGGCTCAGGCTATGGTTCAGCTAGTGGGATAGGTGGTGGAAAAGGTGGTGGTGGTGGTGGTGGCAGTGGCGGAGGCGGAGGCGGAGGCGGCGGTGGAGGTCAAGGCTCTGGATCAGGAAGTGGGTCAGGCTATGGAAGTGGAAGTGGAAGCGGAAGCGGAAGTGGGGGTGGCAAGGGTACTGGGAAAGGAAGTGGAGGAGGAGGGGGAGGGGGAGGTGGTGGGGGTGGAGGAGGAGGATCTGGCTCTGGCTCTGGCTCAGGTTATGGTAGCGGCTCTGGATATGGAGGAGGGAAAGGTAAAAGCTTGCCATGAACACAGAGGTTACCTTTTCTTTTGTATTCTGAAATAAAATCGCAGGAGCTCATACATGCATGCAGATTGTCTGTTGGCGAGCAACTGCAACTGTGCATGCATGTCTGCATATAAATCTCTCAATAAAGATCACTTTTTAGAGCACATTTTACTCTAAAATTATATTTTATAGATAATACCTCCGCAAACCCTAACAAAAAGTGAATATATCATTTCCATAAAAACAGGATTTCATCACAAAAAAGAACTTCAAATAAAATTAAAAGAAATGAGCTTGAACTTTTGAAAATGTCTGACTTGAGAACAATCCGACGGACAGTGGTGTAGAGATTCCTGAAACCTTGAGAAAATTTATGGGTGGAAAAGAATTCCAAATTTAACCATCCACATAAGAAGAACCTAACACCTATTTTTGGGAATCACCTCACCTGGTCCTTGTCCTCAGTCTCTAATTTGTTATTGCTAATCTAGTTGCTTTCAATTTACCCAGAATACATGACTGTTCTCCAATCAATTTATAACACGGGTCTATCTCATTTTAATTTCAAGTTTAGTTTACTCCATGTTCAAGTAATTACGAATCAGAATTCTTGTAAACTTTGTTTCGTAGAATGTTTCAATCCTGAAATGATTTCATAGCTTAATGTTAATCGATATAAAAGTAGCAATCATCACATTGTAAATCTGTGACCGAAATTTATTGATTTCAGGTTTGGTTATCAGTGGAAATATGTATTACTTTTGACTTTGAACTTTATTCATGGATTTTCATGTGCATTGTAAATAATAAAAAAGGGGTGAGTTCTCCTCTCAAACCCGACAACTGAAGGGGAGTCCTCAATTCTATGTCTACAATGACGACAGCTACAACCTTTCCAATTTTTATAGCCATTTTTCGTCTTGTTGTGATGCAATCACACACTATTCAATCAAAACCAAGTGGAGATTGTTTTGGAAGAAACTCTTTGTAAGCCATGTGCTAGCATTTTTCGCTGCATCTGAAGGGAGTGTTTTGGAAGATTTGGCTGCAAGATTTATAAATATGTAAAAATTGTGAAGGTGAATTTCTTGGCTAAGCTCCTAAGTTACCTTCTCAAAGTTCATTTACAGGTGTATTCATGCTCTACATGTATTTGTATCACATTTTAGTTATCATGTTTGCTTCAAATTGTCCATCGAGTGTCGAATTCAAGCACCCGATACTGCTTCTGACAGTATGTGACCACTACATGTTCATTTTAAACTGATTCTTTGTGGTATCGGCACGGATATGATGCTTATTTTGAGCACTCAACTTCTTGTTTTTTCAATTTGTCTTTGTAATATAAAGATGATAAGCGTGTGTGTGTGTTTTTTATTTATTTCATTACACTATGCTTTTTAATGCATTTTGATTTTATTGGAAGTTATTCTTAAGAGTTTGGCGTGCCTAAGAGATTTTGTGAATTAATTGCTAAAAGATAAGAATTTCTACATTTTACATTTCAGACCTTGCTTCTTGTAACAAGTTTTTCATCCAGTTATAATTTCAGAATATGAGCATTTGATGTATAAAAGTTAAATTACACATAGCTTTCCAGGAAGGTATCATGGGTAGAAATAATTCAAGTTCATTTAGACCTCTAATCAGACTTACAAAATCAGGATGATATTCTACTTGCAGGAGGATTCTCTGTTTTCACACACTATAGATTCAAATGAGCATATCTAAAGTTATAAATATTAAAATCATGCAACTCAAAATCTTAAAATCATACATACATCCAGGAATACAACTTTTATGGGGGATGCCAACTCAGATAAAATCGCTTTGAAGGCAAACATTTAGGCACAAGCTAAAGGACAAGAATGGTATCCTGATCTGATGAGAAAACTAATGGTGAAAAACATCTCACTATGATTGAGAGTCTAACATAGAAACGATGGGCCATAGAACCCAAGAAAAGTGCAAATCAAGTTTATAACATTTCATGAATGAAAGAATATATCTAAAATAGCTAGATATTATAAGAAACCAAGTCAGAAAACAAAGTCTAAGTGGCAATAGAGTCTAAATTGTAGTGGAGTAACTTTTCAACACAAATTTTGAGGGATCTATTTATATTCGAACACGGTTTCGAAGTAGAGATCTATTTATATTCAATGATGCAACGTGTCTATGATATTGTGGGAAAAGAAATTTAAATCTATTAATTCAAAGTGTAACTGCAATAAGAAATATTGACTGAACAACCCAGTTTGTTGGGCAAGTTTTGCCCATTGTTAGCACACACGCAGAGTAGAAAGATATCTGTGTACATAAATCCTAGTAGTAGTTGATGAACATATGCTCAAGGAGACAAAGGTTAAGATAAACAAATCACTAAACAAGCGCTAGTTTAAGAAAATTCCATGCACGCCGTCAAAGTGGACTTCAAATAACAAATATACTAAAACATTTTGGGGGTGTTGAGCAGTGTTAAACATGTTCACGTACCCACAATGGAGGGTGGATTAAAGAAGTGTTTTTTTTTTATTTTTTTCCATTTCGGTTCCTTAACTTTTGTTTTCATCAATCGAGTCCTCCACAGTACCGCCACCATCCACAGAAACGGAAACCCAAAACACGCGTTCCTTTCTATAATAGGTAAGATTACCAAGTGAGAGGTACTAGGAATTTAAAAAACCTTTCAAAAGCCGTGTCTCGTTACTTTTCAAAAACCTTGTCTTGTTACCTCTACAATGCCTATATATAGGGTTACCACTTCAAGCATTTCCAGTCAGCAAAACATACTGGTTTCTCATATAGCGAGTGACACGCATAAACATACAGATACGTTGAGCCGTGAGAGTATAATCTGGAAATGGCAAGTCCAAGAGTGTTAGGGACTGCTTTCCTGGTCTTGCTTATTTTAGACCTCACCTTTGCTGCTAGGATACTGCAGTCAATTAGTGGAGGTGGAGGTGGAGGCCAGGGAGGAGGTGGTGGTGGTGGATCTGGATCAGGACTTGGGTCAGGTTATGGTTCCGGTTCTGGATCCGGGAGCGGTGAAGGATATGGTGCTGGTGGTCGTGGAGGAGGCGGGGGTGGGGGCAGTGGCGGAGGTGGAGGTGGTGGCAGTGGCGGAGGCAACGGGTCAGGTTCTGGCTATGGGTCTGGTAGCGGCTCAGGCTATGGTTCTGGTAGTGGGATAGGTGGCGGCCAAGGTGGTGGTGGTGGAGGTGGCAGTGGAGGTGGTGGTGGTGGAGGTCAAGGCTCTGGATCAGGAAGTGGGTCAGGCTATGGAAGTGGAAGTGGAAGCGGTGGTGGCAAGGGTGGGAATGGAAGTGGAGGAGGAGGAGGAGAAGGCGGTGGTGGGGGTGGAGGAGGAGGATCTGGCTCGGGCTCAGGTTATGGTAGCGGGTCTGGTTATGGCTCTGGATATGGAGGAGGGAAAGGTAATTAAAGCTTGACATGAACACAGAGGATACCTTTTCTTTTGTATTCTGAAATAAAAGTGCAGGAGCTCACACATGCATGCACACAGCATGTTGGCGAGTGATTTCAACTATGCATGTACGTGTATACTATCGATAAATTAAGTCACTTTTTCAAATGCTATAAATAAAAGAACACATTTTACTCTAAGAATAAATTTTATAGATAATGTCTCCGCAAAACCAAATCAAATGCGAATGTATCGTTTCCATAATTAAGAACAATTAGATCTCATCACAAAAAAAGGAATTGAAATAAAATTAAATAAAAAGAGCTTGTACTTTCTAAAATTGAAAGTTTCCTTCCAGAGCTCTCAGGATAGACGCAGTGCTAACTTTGAATGCAGTAAAAAAAACCATGGCACAAGTGAAAATACTCAACCTCGATACATGACTGTCAAAAAGAATTTCTGAGTAAAAGTCTGACCTGCAGGTTAATGCAGTCGAGTCATCTTCGTTGTGAAAAATTACTTACCTCTCTCTACAGAAATGTCACACGGAGTTTTTGATCCCTCACCGAAGACGGCCAAAAGGCCATTAGAGGTTGCAAAGTGAGCTTTACAACCATAGAACCACCAGTAGACAAGTCCTATTAGTATTTCATGAAAAGGCCATTCTTCGAATCAGAAACGTAAAAGTGATATAGAATGACAACCACATCCTGTATGATCAGCATTCGATGCTTCCAGTCACAAGACAAGCTATATATTATTTCCTGCACTGCTGGATTTATTGCCCATTTATAAGAAAGAGATTGCAAAATCTGAAATGTCGAGATGAGGATTAACTAAACAAGATTCAGAAGGAAATATTTCGGCAAATTTCCATTTTAACTATGGCAAAGTATCCTTTGAAAGCATAGCTCAGACGTAAAACATGTATTAGTTTAAAAGTTATTAATAATTGTATCAAGAAGATAAACATGGTTACATCAATAGAGCCTAATCCAACAACTGTTTCCAGAAACAGAAAATTGCACCCTCAGAAGAATTTCCTATACTTTCTATAATGAAGAATTTCCCTTCCTTCTTTCTCCTTCCATCACAGTTTCTGCTTACCAAACTCGAGAAACAGTACCAAATAAATTAGGAAATTGCAGGGTCCACGGAGAAATTTGCAACAAAAAATAGTTCAGATCATGGTCAAAGGCTAATCTGTCTCCCTCTCAGAAGCTTAGGATACCTTCCGCATTATCATGTCCTCAGCTGCATGGATGGCCCTTCTGTGATTGTAATTTTCCTGCCAAAGAGTACGGAAAACGACAGAGAATTAAAACCCTCGCCTCTTCAAAACACATTTTTAGCAGTAAACTGATTCACTCAAAATCCATTCCCATGCCTATCATTTGTTCCAGACATCGAATCACCCCTGTCTGATATTTTTATCGAACCTCCACTATTCTGTCAAAACAGAGTGCTATACATCAAACAACAACATCTTAACCCATTTTGATCTGATTTTTTGTATATATTAGAAAAATAGAAAAAAAATATATATATATATATATATATCTTTTTATTAAATTTAGTTAATTTTAATCATTTTGTGATTTTCATTATTTTTTAAATCTTTGTGTGTTAAACATAAATCATAAAAAAACAAATAAAAAATCTAGAAGATAAGAAAATATATATATAAAAAAAAAATCACAGTTAGGATGGAAATTGTACCAATAATTGAGTATCAAAGACAAAAATGAAGTTTGAGGATTTTTGGCCCGTAACTGAGGTTTGAATTGAAGAGAAAATTCAGGGAAAATAAAGTTTAATTTGATTTAATTTGGCTAGGATGGAAAGAAATTTGAAAGTTCAATGATGAGTTTGAAATAAATAGTCAAATTTAGAAATGACCAAGGATGAATTTGCAACAAGAGTTAAATCTGGAGGTCTAAATTAATTCAATTAGGACACAATTGAAAAGGAAAAAGATGATTTTGGGCAAATTCAATTAGAATTGAAAGCAATTACAAATAAAAGGACTTTAATGAAAAGAAGGAAATATTCCAAGCATCAATTGAATTTTTTATATATAACTTTTTTTTAGTCCCATTCTTTTCAGTCCAGCCAATTCAGTCCAATTAACCTCAATTCTCAGTCCAATTGAATTCAATTAATTCAACTCAGCCCAATTTAATCCAATGATTTTGTCAAATTAATTCGATTTAATCCCTAATTAATTCATGATTCAGCTTCTCTAATGGTCCAAAATCCCAGCTGATTGTTCTCAATCACTTTTCTAGCAAATCAAGCCCAAATTGATTTTCCAGAATGGTAGCTCCCTCTCCATTTAAAACACCAGCACAACACAAGAAGGAGAGGAGAAGGACGAACAAAGCCTCTCATTCACTAACCCAAAACAAGAACAAAACTGGGGGGAAATCAACAAAAGATCCAGGAAGGAGCAGCCCGAAAAACCCCTCAGCATCAACCTTAATTTTCCATCAAAACCAAACCTTACCATATTTCCAACAAATCTCCCTACCAAATTAAACAATCTGTCAAATTGAGAAATAACTTCTAATGTATACACAGTATGCTGGTCACCAGTAATTCAGAATAGCAGATCACTCTTACACAGACTTAATAAAGCATGGCATCGATCAAAGGAAGTGATGTTCCGTGAGTATGGACCTGAAATTCAATTTGTGCAAGAATAGAAGACTGTTCAGTGTATCAACCATGCAGATGGCCTAACATTCCACTCGCAGTGATGCAAGGATTTTAATTACAAGTCAGACATTCGAACACGGTTTCGAAGTACATAACTATTTATATTCAATGATGCAACGTGTCTATGATATTGTGGGGAAATAAATTTAAATCTATTAATTGAAAGTGTAACTGCAATAAGAAATATTGACTGAACAACCCAGTTTGTTGTGCAAGTTTTGCCCATTGTAAGCACACACGCAGAGTAGAAAGATATCTGTGTACATAAATCCTAGTAGTAGTTGATGAACATATGCTCAAGGAGACAAAGGTTAAGATAAACAGATCACTAAACAAGCGCTAGTGTAAGAAAATTACATGTACGCCGTCGAAGTGGACTTCAAATAACAAATATACTAAAACATTTTGGGGGTGTTGAGCAGTGTTAAACATGTTCACGTACTCACAATGGAGGGTGGATTAGAGAAGTGTGTTTTTAATTCTTTTCCATTTCGGTTCCTTAACTTTTGTTTTCATCAATTGAGTCCTCCACAGTACCGCCACCATCCACAGAAACAGAAACTCAAAACACGCGTTCCTTTCTATAATAGGTAAGATTACCAAGTGAGAGGTACTAGGAATTTAAGAAACCTTTCAAAAACCGTGTCTCGTTACTTTTCAAAAACCTTGTCTTGTTACCTTTACAATGCCTATATATAGGGTTACCACTTCAAGCATTTCCAGTCAGCAAAACATACTGGTTTCTCATATAGCGAGTGACACGCATAAACATACAGATACGTTGAGCCGTGAGAGTATAATCTGGAAATGGCAAGCCCCAGAGTGTTAGGGACTGCTTTCCTGGTCTTGCTTATTGTAGACCTCACCTTCGCTGCTAGGACACTGCAGTCAATTAGCGGAGGTGGAGGTGGAGGTCAGGGAGGAGGTGGTGGTGGTGGATCTGGATCAGGACTTGGGTCAGGTTATGGTTTCGGTTCTGGATCCGGAAGCGGTGAAGGATATGGTTCTGGTGGTCGTGGAGGAGGCGGAGGCAGTGGCGGGGGTGGAGGTGGTGGCAGTGGCGGAGGCAACGGGTCAGGTTCTGGCTATGGGTCTGGTAGCGGCTCAGGCTATGGTTCTGGTAGCGGGATAGGTGGCGGCCAAGGTGGTGGTGGTGGAGGTGGCAGTGGAGGTGGTGGTGGTGGAGGTCAAGGCTCTGGATCAGGAAGTGGGTCAGGCTATGGAAGTGGACGTGGAAGTGGAAGCGGTGGTGGCAAGGGTGGGAATGGAGGTGGAGGAGGAGGAGGAGAAGGCGGTGGTGGGGGTGGAGGAGGAGGATCTGGCTCTGGCTCTGGCTCAGGCTCAGGTTATGGTAGCGGGTCTGGTTATGGCTCTGGATATGGAGGAGGGAAAGGTAATTAAAGCTTGCCATGAACACAGAGGATACCTTTTCTTTTGTATTCTGAAATAAAGTTGCAGGAGCTCACACATGCATGCACACAGCATGTTGGCGAGTGATTTCAACTATGCATGTACGCGTATACTATCGATAAAGTCACTTTTTCAAATGCTATAAATAAAAGAACACATTTTACTCCAAGAATATATTTTATGGATAATCTCTCCGCAAAACAAAATCAAATGCGAATGTATCGCTTCCATTTCCCTCAAAATCTCGCTACCTTGCGCCGTGATCCACTACTTAGAACAATTAGATCTCATCACAAGAAAAGGAATTTAAATAAAATTAAAAGAAAAGAGCTTGTACTTTCTAAAATTGAAAATCTCCTTCTGGAGCTCAGGATAGATAAAATTACTTACCTCTCTCTACAGAAATGTCACACGGAGTTTTTGATCCCTCACCGGAGGCGGACAAAAGGCCATTAGAAGTTGCAAGAAGTGAGCTTAATTTACAACCAAAGAACCACATGTAGACAAGTCCTATTTGTATTTCATAAAATGGCCATTCTTCGAATCAGAAATGTCCCGTGACAATTATTGGCATTTAATGCCCAGAGTCTTAAGACAAACTATAATTTCAAGAAAACTATTGCCATTTTCTATTAAAATTATGGGAGAAAAAAAAAAGGAGAGAGAGGATATGTTTGAAGGCACACCCACTTTAGTAATCAGTAAAGATAATTTAGAATAGCAGATCCCCGATAACAAAAAAAAAAAAAAAAACCTATTTCTTGTTGCGCTCAGATTATTAAAGCACACCAAAAATTCATGAGTTTTTTTTAATAACTCTAATGGGTGCCTTTAAAAAAAAAAAAGGAAAGAAGAAGTTTTTAAGATTGTAATAATTGCTGAATGTACAGTTCTGCTATGAAATGCATTGACTTGTAAGTTGAATGAGTATTCTGTTTAAAGCAATTTGTAAGTTTGGATAATACTTTCAGTCTTTATGGCTCTAAAAGATGGGCACAGGTCACCGAATTTACTTTCCAGGAAGTTACTTTGTCTGGCTTGGATTCCATCGCGGAGACCATAACGACGGTGCCGCCTTAGACGGCCCTCAGGGACCCTAGCCCATGCTCCTCCACCATCTAGGAATGCATGAAATAGTACATCTTCTAGCTTGGTCTTGACCAGAATGATGATCCAAATGCCGATGCCGTCATGTCTTCAAGAGTTCCTCCTGGGATTGCGAGAAGGGATTTGCGTGAGGATGATATTCAGGGTGTACGAGCTTTATACGGATTCACTAATAATTAATAAGAACCAAAGGGAAGGAGAATGATGCTCGCAGCTTAATTTTATTATCTTCATTAAGAGCATATTCCCATCTGTTTTCAAATAATGACTTCGTTTTTTAGGCCATCCTAAAGCTGTTTAAAGTCTCTGTCTGCAGATGTATTTCCTCGTAAGCAAGTTTATTTTTTATAGAAAATGTCATAAATCGCCTGCTGTGGAAGTTTTTGTTCTGTTTTGGCCTAATTAAAAAACAAAAAGAAAGAAGTTGTGATGAGCTTCTAGTATTTAAACAAATTCCAAGAAAACATCTCGAAAATGTACACTTGACCCTACATCGAAGAACTTTTACAATTTCTATGGTTTTTGCATGAGATCTGTTCATGAACTCTTACAATATTGCTATTTTGCATGGAGCTTTTATAAAATAAGCTTAGAAACTTCTACAATATTGCTCTTTTGAGTCTCATAAAAACTTTTGCATTTATGAGAGGGTGCAGACTGTAGAGGCCGAGGCCGAGGCCCAGGTTGTATCTAATTAGGCCTTCTGCAGCCTTTTTGGTGGGGGAGACTTTAAAGGCCTTGCAAATACGGGCTTGGAGTGAAAGTCGAAAACAACACGGAATGTAATTACTTAGTTTAAAGAGTAAAAGTCAATACCTATTAGTAAAGTCAATGATAACCTATACTTTAGAGGTCCATTGGTTATTTTTCCTTTTTACCTTGGCAGACAAGCAAGCAAAACATTGTAATTCCTTTCCTCCTTGTATTTAGGTCATAATTCTCTCTCTTTTTATGGGTTTTTATATATAATTCAGAAGAAATTAAATTTATGGCTACGTATTAAAATTCTTATTTTATAAGAAGATATAATGCCCTCATTTTTTATTAACAAAACGATGGTATTTTATATAAAATGCATCGTTAGATAATATCATTTTAATTTTTTAAGTGTAAATTAAGTTTAATTTTTTTTTATTTATTTAATTTGGTTATTAATTAAATTTTGATTTTAAGAATCAAATTAATGTCACGTTTTAAAAGTCCTTTTAATTTCAGCATGTTTTTAAGTATGATCTTTGATCTTAAATGTTTGAAATTTTATTTTTAATTGACCTTCAAATTTTTATTTTTTTTTTTAATTTTACCCCTTTTTTCAACCAACTTTGGCTCTAGATTCATGCACTTTTTACGGAAAGGTTCCTAGTCTTCAATTTAGTTTTTAATTGACCCTTTAAACTTTGATTTTCTTGTAACTGTATCATTGATTTCACCCAATTGAGCCTGAGAAAATTAAATTTGATCATTTAAAATTTTAATCTTTTGAATTAAATCTAAATTAAGCTTCCAAACTTAATTTTTCACCAATTATACTCCTCATAAAATTAATTTGAACAATTAAAAGTATAATAAAGACTTTACACATAATTAAATATTTTAATTTGACCCAAATTAATTGTTAAACTTAATTAAAACTTTAATTGGGCTCATGATTAAATCAAATTGGTTTATTAAAAATCTAATTAAGTTCGCACTTAATTTTTATACAAATTCATCTAATAATCATTTATTCTATCCTTAAATCTCCATTGTCTTTTAATCTTGAGTGTAATTAGGTAAAATTAAGCTTTCAATTCTATTCCAAATCATAATGTAGTTCTTCTATGTATCTGCAACCCTTCTCAACCTTTTCTTGTCAAATTGCCGGTGTTTTTATATTTTTTATTGCTTTTTCACTTTGATTTTTTTTATCTGATTTTTTTAAAAATAATAATAATTTTGGAAGAAACTCAAATATTATTTTCTCCATCGGTCAGGTATAAGAGAAAGTTTTCATGCGTGGACGTGTTCAATTTGTGCCATATCAAAACAAATTGGGCAAACTTGTTTCTATATTTGAAAGGCTTGTCCACAGATTACAGCTGATAAACGATATGCTCTGTGTGCGATGGACTTGGAGACTAGAACCGATCCCAATTCACATGCATTAATTAAATGCCTTTTCCCCGGTGCACATCTTGGGTTTCGTCGGATGAAAATATAGAGTACAGTATGGACGGACTTATTATGCCTGCGGTAATGCTCTGTGACACAGACAGCATGCGGCTGGCTGCACACATAGACCTTGAAGAGACTCGTCCAAATAATCAGCTTTTATTTGTATTTTGCCAACATAATTTATTTACAATCTCAAAGAAATGGTTTACAAAATAGTCTTAGGCTTGCAAGGAGACACTTTGCAAATAAAGACTCTAACCACCACTCTAAGATCGATCAGGATGGCCCAATTAAACACAAATTCGTAACTAGAAACTGATGGAAATTTATTCTGAATTTAGATAATAGAAACTGCAAGCATCATTCTCCTTTCGTACGTGCTTCAATTAGCGAATCCGTATAAAGCTCGTACGCCCTGAATATCATCCGGACGCAAATCCCTTTTTGCAATCCCAGAACGAATTCCGGAAGACATGATGGCATCGGCATTTGGATCATCATTGTGGTCAAGACCGAGAAGATGTCCTATTTCATGCACGGCTACAGATTCCAGGTCCATCTGGTTAGATCCTGGGTTTTCACTCCAATTTTCATCCGCATCGAAATGGAACATTGCATTCCTGGCTGGTGGAGTAGCATGGGCTAAGACTCCTTGAGGACCGTCGAAGGCGGAACCATCGTTATGGTCTCCGCGATGGAATCCGATTACAATATCTGCAGGGGAGCTACCGGTGACTTCCTGAAAAGTGAATTCGGTGACCTGTGCCCATCTTTGAAAAGCTTTTGCGCAGATGGACCTTATGTTCTGTGCAGCCGGGACTTGGACACTGGAACGAAACGTGTACGTCAGTTGCCGTTTTGTCCATCTAGGATTTCCAGGAATAAAATTGTAGTGAGCCAGTGTGTGGATGGACTTGTGAGTATGGTAATGCTTTGTGCCATTGACAACATCTGGCACGCCACATCGAGGCTGCATCATTTCGTGCACTGTACTGTTGTCTAGGCTTCCTGTAACGTTCAAATGATGGTTCTGCTGGTATGCCTTGATTGCAGACTCTAAAAGATCATCGAACTCATCGTCATTGGCATGGTCATGGCCCTTCTTTCCTTGATGATCATACTTCAAGTATCCAAATTTCTCAAGATATCTTTTGAGCTCATGAAGCCCTTTGACAGATTCATTTTTGTGGCATCCCTCTAGGTGTTTGATGAACCCAAAAGGATCTCCACTTGGTTTTGATTGAATGGTGCGTGATTGCATCGCAACAAGAAGTAAAATGGCTACAAAAATCGGAAAACTTCTAGCTGTCATTGTAGACATGATCAAATCCAGGACTCTCCTTCACTTGTGGGTTCGAGAGGAGAACTTATGGATGCTAGACATTGATAATCTGGCTTGTTTATATAGCACTCCAGTTCCCTTCCAATCTCGACATTTTAGCTTCCTTGTTGAACGGGGAAGTCTTTTTGCCCGTTAAGAGGGTTTAAGGTTTGGTTTGGAAACGCGTCCAGACGTTGTTTTTCTAAATTTTGAAAAAGTAAATTGTTGGAATCATAAAAATTCTCATCTTTTTTTTCTCTTTGTTTTTCTTAAGTTTTAATTCTTCCGATGGACCACTAAATTGTCTCTGATTGTAGTATTTGTCAAGTCTTCCTTGCTAGAACCTAGAGCATGGAATATGGAATTAAAACTCTTGTTTGTTTGGCCAAAATATAGAATTCATGAGTCCTTTCTTCGTTCTTTCCAAGCTCGAGCTGTTGAGTTTCTTGTATCAATATTTCATGTACCCGGTTCTTTATACTTGATTTAGTATACTATTGTTATCCAGGAAAGGGGTTTTGATTAAGTTTTCTCTATGGGTTCCGTGATTCCTTGTGCCTTTATTTTTTAATTATGTATTATTGTGTTGGAGAGAGAATTCGAGCCCTGTTCTAGAATTTCCACAGTGTGGGAAAACAGACAAGTCAAGTAGCAAGTCTTCATTATTTTTGTCAAAAAAATATTATTTTCTTCTATTTGTTAGTCTGCATGAGTTGACGTAGTAATCCTGGATTGATTTAAAGACGTTTTAGAAATCGTTGTTGAAATTATATTTTTTTAAAAATAAAATAAAATTATTTTATTAAAAATTATTTTTTTAAAAAGTATTTTAATATATTAATCTCAAAATTAATTTTTAAATACTAAAAATTATTCATTTTAATATATTTTTAAACAAAAAAAAACTTTAAACCACAGCCTCCTCCTACAATCCTACGCACCAGCAATGCTTCAAATTCTTTATAACAATTGTTTTTTTTTTCCTTTCTTTACTGGCCAACCCATTTTGCCCGGTGCCTATCTTTTGTATGCTAGAGGCTGCAGTTGGGCTTTTATCCACTAACAATCTTTTTAGATGTTGAATCTGGGTTTTCACCAAAAAAACCCTTACAGAAAGGCAGGTGTATGGGCTCTACGTCAGCCCAAGTAGGTGCAGAAAACAGAAAAAGGAATTAGAGGCCCGGACTCCAGTATTAATTAACAGCCGTTAATGAGTCACCGGAGATAATCATCTCTAGTGGCTCGATGAGTCAAATTATTGTTGTCCCTTTGCTGCCTTTCGAAACCAATTTTATGCTGGAATTGATTTCCACTATTTAAGTAATTTAATCGATTTTGTTTTCTAGTAAATCTTTTTATTTAAAATAAATTTCAAAATTTATTCAATTTGAGTCGGTGAAAATACATTATTTATCAAACTTATTCTTATTTTTTAAAGATATTTTTTCAAGCTTATGTGATAGAGAAGAATGTGATTAGTGAAATTAATTTTTAATGTATCTGCTGTGAAGTAAATCACATTTTAGTGTGATGTGCAAGTTCATATATATATATATATATATATAAGGAGCATATTCGAGTACTTTGTTTTCAGCCATACTTGGGAGCTAGCCTCTTTCAGTTGGTTAGGGCTTGATCAGGTATGAACATGAAACTCCACATAAATATACAGTGCCTGAACCAGGAGATATCCTCGTAAAGGTTATCCAGTATGATTTTTCAGGCATAAATTGACAGAAAGCTAACATGCTGTTGATGTGCTTATTATGACATTTCAATAAGAGGCGTTAAGGTAGGGTTTTAATTTCAGTTTTGCCGTAGGTTTTGTCATTCATGGGCTAAAATTATTGGACAGTTTGAATTGATTGAAACTTCGTTACTGATGTAGAGGTTTTGTAATATTATTGGACCACTCATCCTAACTTCATCTGGGTTTCGACCATCTGTGCTCCATAATAGCAGGTGATTTGGGGGGCTTAGAATTCTTATTTTAGAAGAAGAGAGAATGCCCCTGCCAGCTTCCTACAGATAAATTTTCCGAATTTAGTTCTAATTGCCACTGCTCTTTTGGTTGATTGCAGAACTCGAAAAATTAAAATCTGGTTAGCAAAATAGGCTTTTGTCAAACTCCAAATTCCTGAACACTAATTATATCTAGAAAGAAACATGCAGGCTGGAAAACTTCAATTGCAATTATTCTACGATTACAAGGAGATAAGATTATGTGGAAGTGACTTCTTCACATATTTTAAAATCCACGTTACAAATCCTTTATTTGCTAATACAACAACAGGCCATAATAATCTTTTAGTTATATGTGGCTTTTAATCAAAGTCCATAGAGGTCACGGATACCTTCGATGTCATCCTCTTGCAGACTCCTTTTTGTCTTTCCATAATCAAAGTATGGATACATGATTGCATCTGGATGGTCTCCGCTGTGACCAAGTCCGAGTAAGTGACCTATTTCATGCACGGCGACGGATTCCAGGTCTAGCTCTTGACGTCCAGGATTGCTGCTCCAAGTTTCATCAGCATCAAAATGGAGCTTCCCGATCGTTGGTCTAAAACCATGGGCAAAGATTCCTCCAGGGCCATCAAATGGTTCATCATCTCCGTGGTCTAGTTGGTAAAAGGCGATTTTAATATCAGCATCGTCAGAATTAGGCACTTCTTCGAACGTGAAGTCAGTAACTTGTGCCCATTTTTGAAAGGATTGTTTGCAAACAGACCTTATACTCTCTGCACCGGCGACTTGCACGGTTGCGCCAAACGTGTACTTCAAATGGTTTTTGGACCATCTGGGGGCTCCGGGGAAGAACGAATAGTCAGCATTGGCCACCCCATCAGAAGACTTGGAAGTATTGCGGTGCTTTGTGCTATTGAAGATATCAGCCACGCCACATCTAGGCCTCATCATTTGATTCACTGTACGTTTGTCTAGCCTTCCAGTGACTTCCAAATGAAAGTTTTGCTGGTAGGTTCTGATTGCAGACTCCAAATGGTCATCGAACTCGTCATCGTCAACCTGGTTCAGGTTCTTGTTACTTGAAAGATCATAATCCAAGTATCCAAATTTCTTCAGATACTGTTTTACAAGGTGCAGCTTGGAAACAGATTGACCTTTTTGGCTTTCCTCAAGGTTCAGGATGGATTTGAATGGATGGTGCCCAGTTGGTTCTGACTGCACAAATTTTATCAGAATCACTAGGAGAAGAAAAAGGGATGCTAGAAATTTGAAGGTTTTTTCTGCCATACTTGGAAGCCTCCTTCAATTGGTTAGGACTTCTTCAGGTATGAACATGAAACTCCACGTACATAAATATATAGTGCCCCAACCAGAAGATATGATCTCCTAAGGGTATCCATTATGTTTTTTCAAGAATAAATTGACAGAAAGCTAACATGTCGTTGACGTTTTAACATTTCAATCAGAGATGTTAAGGTATGGTTTTCAACTTTTCCATGGATATTGTCATGTATGGACTGAATTCTTTCAATTATTGAACATCGTGACACTAACAGAATCTTTACATTTACATTTATTCACGGACAGAAATATTTCATTAAAAAAATTATTATCGGTGATTTTTAATTTATCAATAAATTTATAAATTATTGGAAATCAAAAAGTTGAATATACTGAATTCATGAATTGATTGAAACTACGTAGTGATGTAGAGGTTTTCGTTATTATTGGACCGATTATACAAATTTCACTTCAAAACAGAAATATTTTGTTTCTTTCAATATAATAAAATAATTTTAAAAATTCTTCACAAATTTTTTATTTGTTGATGATGAAGGTTCCTCTTTCATTAGTTGAATAGACTGGAATCAATATATAGTGTGATGTGATGATATTTTTTAGCCTTTTCGTTATAATGTGTGGCTGAAAGCCTAAAACCATTCCACATCACTCAATTATTATTTTCTCCATCGGTCAGGTATCAGAGAAAGTTTTCATGCGTGAGATTAATTTTTTTTTCTTGATTGGTTCTTAAAACAGGTCACTCATATCCATACCTATCTGTTCATGAGATTTTTTTGTTTTTCTTATAGTCTTTCTTTAGATTCAGATTCTAGATAATGATGATGAAAGCATGCAGTTTACCTAGCAATTAAAATTAATAATACCTCGAGAACACATGAGGTTGTGGCCTAGTAATTGAAGGGACTTGTTTCCTTCCTCCACATCAAGGTTCAATCCTCACTTGTATACGTCTGTCACCCCCGCGGTGCCTTACATGCTTACTAGGCTTGCAGGATGTTCAGTGAGCCCGGGGATTAGTTGTGATGCGCGCAAGCTGACCCGGACACCCCGGGTTACCAAAATAAAAAATAAAAAAAAAACAATACCTCGAGAGAATGGGTAATTATTTGTAATGATTTTTTTCTTTAAATAAAGAAAATAGTTCATAGCAGAGGCGGAGCTAGAATTATTTAATAAGGAGGGCCAAAACTAATATAACATGGTATAAATTTTTACATGTAAACCACATTAATATATATATAAAAAAATTAATATGTTAAAAAATTGATATATAAAAGTAAATCTAACATAAAAATGAGATTATTGATTCCTAAAAAAAAACTTAAATTGAATTAAAGCCAAGTATGTGCTCTTTAAAGAATTTAATTTGGCTAGAAAGATCATGTCAAATCTATTGGACCTGGTGATAGTAAGGTACATGTAAAAAAAAAATTGATAATTTTGATGATTCTGTTAAAAACAAAACATAAAAAAAATCCAAGTTTAATCGAAACAAACCCATAAAATATATCTAATTTATTAAAAAAAAATGACATCCACTATAACAAAAAATAAAAAGATGGTAAAACTAGAAAAAATAGCAGAATTATATATAAAAATATAAAAACCTCATCAAATTCTTAACAAACATAAAAAACCAAAAGATTTTAAATTTGGGTCACTAATTACCTTATTTTGATGGAAAATAAATTAATTGGCAACTTTATTTTAATCTTTCTACATTGTTTTGTATTATTATGTTTTTTTGGTTAGGATTCTAAAAAAAAAGATAAAAAATAGTAAAAAATAATTAAATTGAACAAGTTATTTTTTTTGTTTTACAACTTGAACAAAGAGATAATTTTATATTCAGAGATAATTAATTAATGAAATAATAATTTATTACTAGATAACTTGTTACTTATTATATTTAAATAATAAATAAATAAAATCTTAAATATTTTACAAGGGTGTCTTGCAGGCCTGAGCCCCTGCTTGCCACCCCTTGGTTCTGCTTCTGGTTCATAGGTTCATGCTCATCGTTTTAATGGCTCAAGTGCCTTGAAACGACATCCAAATAATACAAGAGGGATAATTCATAGTGTCGATGCTCATTCAAAACGCATTAACACATGCCTGTAGTTGTAACATTCTTCCAATTGGAGAATTATTGGACAAACAAACCAAATCCAACTGGAAATCAGCCTGTGGTGTCCTGTGTGTGTTGTGTACTTTCCAATCTTCAAAGGGATGCATGTGTAATGCCGGCTTAGGAATTTGAGTTAAGTTGAGGTGGTCTTCTTTTTTAGTATATTGTTTGTTTTTGTATTTTAAAAATATTTTTAAAAATTTTAAATTTTTAAAAATTAACTTTAAATTTAAATTAATATGTTTTTAATATAATTTCAAATTATTTTAATAGATTGATGTCAAAAATAATTCTTAAAAAATAAAAAAAACATCATTATTATATATTTTAACACGAAATATTATTTAAAAAGCAACATCAATTACATTCCCAAGGAAACTATAACTATGTTTGTACTTTGTTGCTCGCACCAAGCCAAGAAAAATTCCGTGGAAGTGTTCAATGAAAAAAATTAATGATTGTTCGAGTTGTGGGGGAGAGAGGGTTTGCATATGGCAATTCAATTTGTGCATTATCAAAACAAATTGGGCAAACTTGTCTCTGTATTTGAAAAGCTTCTCCGCAGATTGCAGCTGATAGACGTTACGCTCTGTGTGCGTCTGTGCGATGGACTTGACCACTAGCTAGAACCAATCCTAATTCCTATACACTAAATGTCTTTTCTCTGGTGGACATCTTGGGTTTCGTCGGATGAAAATATAGAGTACAGTATGGATGGAATTATTATGCCTGCGGTAATGCTTGGGGACACAGACAGCATGCGGCTGGCTGCACAAATAGACCTTGAAAAGACTCGTCCAAATAATCAGCGTTTATTTGTATTTTGCGAACATAATTTATTTACAATCTCGAAGAAATGGTTTACAAAATAGTCTTAGGCTTGCAAGGAGATACTTAGCAAATAAAGACTCTAACCACCTCTCTAAGATCGATCAGGATGGCCTAATTAAACACAAATTCGTAACTGGAAACTGATGGAAATTTATTCTTAATCTAGATAATAGAAACTGCAAGCATCATTCTCCTTTCGTACGTGCTTCATTTAGCGAATCCGTATAAAGCTCGTACACCCTGAATATCATCCGCACGCAAATCCCTTTTCGCAAGCCCAAAACGAATTCTGGAAGACATGATGGCATCGGCATTTGGGTCATCATTGTGGTCAAGACCAAGAAGATGTCCTATTTCATGCACGGCTACAGATTCCAGGTCCATCTGATTAGATCCTGGGTTTTCACTCCAATTTTCATCCGCATCGAAATGGAACATTGCATTCCTGGCTGGTGGAGTAGCATGGGCTAAGACTCCTTGAGGACCGTCGAAGGCGGAACCATCGTTATGGTCTCCGCGATGGAATCCGATTACAATATCTGCAGGGGAGCTACCGGTGACTTCCTGAAAAGTGAATTCGGTGACCTGTGCCCATCTTTGAAAAGCTTTTGCGCAGATGGACCTTATGTTCTGTGCAGCCGGGACTTGGACACTGGAACGAAACGTGTACGTCAGTTGCCGTTTTGTCCATCTAGGATTTCCAGGAATAAAATTGTAGTGAGCCAGTGTGTGGATGGACTTGTGAGTATGGTAATGCTTTGTGCCATTGACAACATCTGGCACGCCACATCGAGGCTGCATCATTTCGTGCACTGTACTGTTGTCTAGGCTTCCTGTAACGTTCAAATGATGGTTCTGCTGGTATGCCTTGATTGCAGACTCTAAAAGATCATCGAACTCATCGTCATTGGCATGGTCATGGCCCTTCTTTCCTTGATGATCATACTTCAAGTATCCAAATTTCTCAAGATATCTTTTGAGCTCATGAAGCCCTTTGACAGATTCATTTTTGTGGCATCCCTCTAGGTGTTTGATGAACCCAAAAGGATCTCCACTTGGTTTTGATTGAATGGTGCGTGATTGCATCGCAACAAGAAGTAAAATGGCTACAAAAATCGGAAAACTTCTAGCTGTCATTTTAGACATGATCAAATCCAGGACTCTCCTTCACTTGTGGGTTCGAGAGGAGAACTTATGGATGCTAGACATTGATAATCTGGCTTGTTTATATAGCGCTCCTGCAGGGCAGTTAATTCCCTTCCAATCTCGACATTTTAGCTTCCTTGTTGAACGGGGCAAGTCTTTTTGCCCGTTAAGAGGGTTTAAGGTTTGGTTTGGAAACGCGTCCAGACGTTGTTTTTCTAATTTTTGAAAAAGTAAATTGTTGGAATCATAAAAATTCTCATCTTTTTTTTCTCTTTGTTTTCAACAATCCCGATGGACCACTACATTGTCTGTGCTTCCAGTATTTGTCAAGTCTTCCTTGGTAGAAACTAGAGCGTGGAATGGAATTAAAACTCTTGTTTGTTTGACCAAAATATAGAATTCAGCTCCACGGTACTGGCTTCATGAACCAAGAGAAAGGAATACAGAGAACGATTTTTAAGATTACGTACCATAATCCGAGCTAAGTTAGTAGTTGAATTGTTCAAGATTTTGATTTTGTGAAATTCGTTTAATCAGAATAAATTTTTTAGAAATTCATTTTGTCGATCCAACTTGATCGAATCCAAACCGACGGGTCTGATTATTTTTTATTATTATTATTTATTTTCATCCTCATTACTCGTACTGGACACCCTGGAATGAAAATCAAAATCTCCAACTCGACCCTCACAACCACCAACTCTGATAGAAGCAATCAGGTGCCCTTTCTTCGTTCTTTCCAAGCTCAAGCTGTTGAGCTTTGTTTCCTCAATCCTCACAGCCACTAGGAACGCAACAGAGTGGCGCCGGAGTAGCAGACAAGAACACATCATCAAAGAGGCAAGTTTTGTTTATGTTCGGATGGTCTTCATTTCTTAACCAGATTTTAGCCTCATAAAGAGTTTCTTTCATGTGCCCCGGTTCTTTATACTTGATTTAGTACACTATTGTTATCCAGGAAAGGGGTTTTGATTAAGTTTTCTCCATGGGTTCCTTAATTTCTTAATTTATGCCTTTCTTTCGTGTTGCTACATTCAAATTAGGCTAACATGTTGCTTTAGATGAATGTGGAAGGCTAATATAGATCCTGTCCTTATTCGTGATTTTTTTAAAATTATGTATTAATGTGTTGGGGAGAGAATTTGAGCTCCTTCTTCTGCATGGGGACGGATTGCCTTATTCTAGAATTTCCAGTGTGGGAAAACAGACAAGTCAAGTGGCAAGACTTCATTACAAGTTTGCCGTGTAAATATAGTTCTTTTCAATTCAATTTTTGTAAAAGAAATTTATTTCTTTTACTTTTTAGTTTCTAGTTTAATAAAAGTGAAAGAATACTGAATTTTAGTGAAAGAGAAAGAAAATTGATGTTGATATCAATTCTGGCCAATAAAAAAATTAATTTTAATGATAAAATATTCTATTAGAGGAAAGTTCAACTAATAATTCTTATCTAGAAAATTATTTTAAAAATCAGATTAAAAGTTTTTATTTTAAATTAATTTTAGATTTTTATGTTATTTTTGTTTTTTTAATGTTTAACTCAATCAATCAGCCGAGTCATTCAAATATGATTATATCAATATCAAAAATAATTTGAAATAAAACTTAACTTATCTAAAATTATAAATTATCAAGTTTATAACTATAATTAAAATTCACCAATGTGTACAGAGAGACAAGGGTCACTTTCTAGCAATTTGCGATTTGAGGAGAAAGAAGGGACATGTGGTGGCACTCTAGAAATCATGTCATGTCATGCTAAGAAATACTTCATCTTGATTGAACAAGCTATATTGAAAAAATATGATGATTATGTGCGTTTTCCAGGAAATCACAAGAACAGTGGAGAGAAATGGTCAGCAGGAGCATATAGGAGGAGAGAAATTAATATCCGACGTTACCTGAGAATTACTTGATTGAAAAGGGTAATTATAGTTGTTTTTAAAATTGTTTTTTATATTAAAATGTATAATTTTTTAAAAATTATTTTTGAAATCAAAACAAAACAATCTAAAATATTAAAAAAATAATAATTTTTAACCAAAAAAACATAAATTTTTTAAACACACAGGTTCACCGCGTTTACAAATCGATGTCTAAACTTGCAATTCTTATCCTTCTATGTGGATAGCATTACTCTATGAAATATGGTTTTGTGACTTGATATTGAACTTGTTGGCGAATTTCCTTGTATTTAAGGACGACACCGACCTATATGTACATTAATTATAATTACTGATTGTGATTGTTATTTTACATTTCAAACTTTAAATTGGGAATTATATTTATGATCTAGAATTTTTATGTTTTAAATTGTGATTTGTATTTAAAATTATGTTTAAATTTAAATTGGAATTTGAATTTTGAAATAAAGGAATTATTTACTTCGAACTAGTCTATCAATTAAGTTATTCTATGAGTTGAGCTTAGTAATCCTAAATTAATTTAAGGTATATTTAAAAGTGTGATAATAATTATTTTTAAAAGTATGTTTTTATTTTAAAACATATTAAAATAATTTTTTTTATCTATTAAAAATTATTTTTGATATTATTATATCAAAATGATTTAAAAACATTTAAAAACATTTTAATTTAAAGTTGAAAAAATTCAAAAATAATTTCAAGACAATGTCAAACACTTTAAGTGACCCAACTGTCCCTGTTTTGTCTCGCAGCTATACTTCAAATTCTTTAATTGAGTTTGAAAAAATAAATAAAATAAACTTCATAACAAAGTTTTTCTTTTCTTTTCTTTACAGGCTAGCCCATTTTGTGCAGTGCCTATATTTTGTAGCTAGAGGGTATCTTTTGTGTTTTGGAGGCTATTGTCGGGCTTTTACCCAGAAACAATCTTCCTAGACGTTGAACGTGGGCTTTCACCCAAAAAAACCCTTACAGAAAGGCAGGTGTATGGGCTCTACGTCAGCCCAAGTAAGTGCAGGAAACAGTAAAAGGAATTAGAGGCCCAGACTCCAGTAATAATCAACAGCCGTTAATTACTTAAGAGGCGCAGTCTCCAGTAATAAAAACCTCGAGGAGCTGACCATAAATTTACCTAAAAGAAAAGTCGAAAGCCAAAAAATAGAAAAAAAATAGAGCACAGCTACAAGTCCCTCTGATTTCTTATTTTTTATGTTACAGTCATCAATCAATTAATTTTATTAATATGGTCCTTCTACATCAACTCTTAATATAAACTCGAACATGTCGTTTTGTCTAGCTCCACAAGCTAAATGCTAGTTGTTCTTACAAGTGGAATTTGATGTATCACTGCTTAATTTCTCTCATTTGATATAAGATCAAGTATATTATAGTTATCATATTTTTTTAATTAAATTATTATAATTCATAATTGATCTGTTATATATATAAATAACTCGGATCAATGTAATTCTAAATTAGAAGATAGAGGGTAAACAATTGGTTCCACCTAACATGCCAGCCCAACCAAGATCACAAAATACAATGATTTTAAATATGATTTTTTATTTATTTATTTTAGAGTTTTAAAAACTTAATCTGAATAGAAACACTTATTTAAATAAGAGATAATAATTATCACAGTATCAAAAGTGTTTTATAATATTTTTGAGAGCACTCACAGACCATTAATTATAGAAGCATCAATTTGATGTGCTAATTTTAGACATGCAATACTATTAAAAATAATTAAAATAAAATAAGTAAATGAAAAAAACAGCTACGACCACAGCAGCACACACCGTCCCAACAAAAGCTAACAGAAATACGAAACCAAGCCCAGGAAGGAGGTGTGTATTAAGAAAAATTAAATGACGGTGACCACATTGAAAAGAGTATGAAAATAGAGCAACCTTTGAGGCTAGTAGCCCCACCGCACCTAAACAGCAATTTTTAAAACACAGCCACCCCTCCAGCGCAACCAGTCAGCAAGAAGGAACCCATAGCGCATAGCTCACCGTCTACGATCTGAATTTTGACTAAAAAAATAGAGAAAGAAAACCAAACAGAAAAACACCCCTAACTTGGCTCTTCAAAAAAAAAAAAAAAACAAGCTTACCATTCTCAAATTTCCTCTCTCTCGATAGCAGCAGCAGAAAGTGAACATAGAATGGCGCTGCTTTCGCGACTTAGGCATCCATTGACATCGCGCTTCGCACCTTCTCTTTTCAAAGCTCGATTTCTCTCTTCCTCTCGATCCTTCGCTCTGTAATTTTCTTCATCTTCACGTGCCAATTGTTTAGCTTATTTATTTGTTTATTTCATTTTTGTGTTGATCAATCAATCGGCCAGTCAGTCAATTATTTCCTGTTTCATAAATCTTAATTGCAAAATTATTTATTTATTTAAATTACATGAATGAATGATTTCTTTAAAAAAAAAATGTGGAAATTGACGATGTCTTTCTATTTGCTCAATCCTCAGTTTAATTTTGATATTTTTAATTTCTTGTTACAGCTCTTGCTCTAATTTGGATGTCAGTGGCTCTTTCTCAAGGTTTGCATCTTTTTACCTCTTACGTTTGTTGATTTCCTTAGTGGTTGTACAGTTGCTTTGGTGCTGAAGTGTTAAAAAAGAAGGAAACAAACAAAGAAAGAAATTGGTGAAGTTGGAATTAGACGAAGTGAAAGCTAATTTGAGCAGGGATTGTTGATTTGTTTATTGAATTTTTTGGACCGAGAATCGGTGCCCAATTTGATTAATTTATTACACATACCTTGAATTCGTCTCTTTAATTTTTTCTTTTCTTTTTATATTTCTATTTGGAGCAACCTAGCTTGCAAATTCTTGCTGTCCTTTTCTTTTTTGTGTGTGCTCAATTTTGCTGGTTTTTCACTGTTGGTTATGTGCATTAGGTCTGCTTCAGTATTTACAGTCAGTGGAGTACACGATGATAGTTCTTTGAAGCTCAAGGTTAGTGTTGAATTATGTGAGTTGTTCTAATTTAGACTTGTCCATTTTCTGATGTTGTCTATTGCATTACAGATGCAAATTGGTGTTCGACATTTCTCATCTTCTGGTACGTACCTCATTTTAATGCAATCCCTGATATTTGTCTGTATCTAAGGGAATCTTCTGTTGTTGCGCAAGGGACTTGGTTTGGTGTGTCTCTGTTTTCTTTAGAATTAATGAAACCAGTATGCTCTTATTTTAAGTCTACGATCAGAACACTGATCTATGTTAGTTGGCACTGGGTTTATCCATCAGTAATTTTGTGAATGGATTGTGTGGCATGGACTTTACTAGCTCCAAGTTGAATCTGGAATTGCAGGTTCAAACCACGAACCCAGCTAAATAATAAGGATCACAATGGACTTGGGTTTTGTAGTGTTTGTAACTTATTTTGCTACTCCCAGAGTAAGTGAGTCAACAACTCACATAATTTTTACTGAATTTCGTGCTGAAAATTGCGTGTATTGATGCTGAATTTTTACTGATGAATGCTGGCAGAAACATAATTTCGTGTACCATGAAAGACTCTTGAAATCTTTTATTTTGATAAGCGTGTTACGAAGAAAATACCAACCAGCTTATCTCTCCCGTGCTAGGACATGATTTGGAAAGAGGGTTTCTGCTCAATAAGCCAGTGAAATAACAATAAAATTAGCCTATATTCTACAAAACTTCCCAACTTGCCCTTTGTGCCTTGCACTTTGTATGGGACAATGATAGTGAACTTCAGCTGAAATTTGATAAATAATCTGTGGTATGAGTGCATGTTGAGTTCTGTTGAAGTAAGACTGTAGAGATTGTTATGAATTAAGCTAAAAGAAAAAAGAAATTGATTAGAATTCATGCATGCATGCATGCATGGCCTCAAATTCCAATGCAAGTTCACAAGCTCATCAGTTCACAAGCATATGAATTTTTCATCTTGCTATGACTGCCATGTATGTTGACATTAAGTTCTTTTTTAATCTTTGAAATGAAAAGGTGATTTGTAGAAGCCTTATCTTGCATGTGAGAACATTAATACTGGTATTTATGATTAAACTCCTGTTGTTGCAGAGCCATCACATACAGTTGTTGGAATGCCAGCTTTGTCTCCTACAATGGTAAGATATGCAGGAATGGTATACTATAGGCAGGTTTCTCATCTCTTTTAGCTGGAACTTCTACTCTTCTGCAAGAATTCAAGTCTCTCTACTTGTTGTTCTTGTGCAGACTCAGGGTAATATCGCAAAGTGGAAGAAGAAAGAAGGGGAGAAGGTGAGTTAGTGCAGGATTTGATATAGGATGATGCTTGTAAATTCAGCTTGCTTACTTCTATAATGATGTGATTTGGAGATGGTTATTGGAAATAAATCCTGCCATTTGTTGATTTCATCCATATATGGTTTCTGAACTAGTGGACCAATCTAACAGATAGAAGTGGGTGATGTCCTCTGCGAGATAGAGACTGATAAAGCTACACTTGAATTTGAATGTCTTGAAGAGGGGTAATTCTGCTCTTTCTAATTTTTTATCTGGTATATTTTTTTTGTGATATTTAATTTTTGGATCCACATTTGCCATTGGCGTGCTATGTTTATTTACCCCATCACAGATTGTAAAATTTCCTTTTTCTTCATTGATGAGTACCAATCCAATGCAGGTTTTTGGCTAAGATATTGGTACCTGAAGGTTCAAAGGATGTACCTGTAGGACAGGCCATTGCAATAACGGTAAATTGTAATATAAAGTTTGACATGAGGAAAACCAATCTTTCTGTAAAGGAGATAACCTCCCTTTCTGTACATTTTCCTGTGCACTTCTTTCTTTTCTTTCTGTTCCTTTTGGTAGTTGATTATGCATCATAGGCACTTGTTTCTTTATTAGAGTATCCTTGAAGGATATTTTAATCACTTAAATAGGTAATATGGTTTCATCCTGTTTGATAAGTGAGATTTGCTTTTATGCATCCTCAGCAATTTTCATTCTGAGTATGAACCATTCAATTAGAAGGTCATTAACACTCCTTTTATGGCTTGGGAAGGTCGAGGATGCAGATGACATCCAAAATGTCCCTGCTACTCTTGGCAGTGGATCAGATGTTAAGGAGGAAAAATCAACTGACCAGGATGTCAAAAGTGAAGGTGGGGCACAAGAAACAAGCTCTATTAATGCATCAGAACTTCCCCCTCATGTTATTCTTGGAATGCCAGCATTGTCCCCAACAATGGTATGAAAGGATGAACTAAATCAGTTGATGAATATGGATTGATTTTGTTGAATTTTCTCCTTTCCTTTTAAGCTAAACACTCTTTTCTATCTATTCCTTCAGAACCAGGGTAACATTGCCAAATGGAGAAAAAAGGAAGGAGACAAGGTTGGATTCTTTAGACTAAATTGCTTTCTATCTAATTGGGTGACGCTGATTGACCAAATTATTATGCCTTTTCACTTGCCATGTCTCTGTGCTTAACAGATAGAGGTGGGTGATCTAATATGTGAAATAGAGACAGACAAAGCTACTCTAGAATTCGAAACTCTTGAAGAAGGGTATGGCTCTTTTGTCTCCCACCCTCTCTCTCCGCTTTGGAATTTTATACTTTTCTAGTAAAACATGAGCAGCTTTTATAGAAGATCTCAAACTACTGGCTTAACTTTGAGTGTGACTTTGAGTACATGTGGTTTGGCTTGGTATACAATGGCACTATTTTAATACCTTAGATGTTCTAGCTTTAAGAAGCTACTTTTAGACTTTGCTTGTATTATTTTTTTTCTCATAGAAATAAATGAACTGCAATTGATTTTGAATCTTATGCTATCTGTGAGTTATTGTTATTCATTCGTGAAATGTTGAATGCAGATATTTGGCCAAGATACTAGCACCAGAAGGCTCAAAGGATGTGGCTGTGGGACAACCTATTGCCATAACAGTAAGTCAGAGTTATTGTTCATATATGTATGTTCTATGTTTTTATGGAGCAATAATGGATGTTTTGCCAGGTTGAAGACTCGAATGATATTGAAGCTGTAAAGACTTCTGCTAGCAGCAGCAGTGGCAAGAAGGTTAAAGAAGAAAAACCAACTCATCATGGTTCTAAAGCTGAAGCTAGTAAAGCAAAAGGCAATTTTAAGAGGATCAGTCCATCTGCTAAGTTGCTTATTTCAGAACATGGATTGGATGCATCATCTTTACATGCATCTGGGCCTTATGGTACTCTGCTAAAGAGTGATGTTTTGGCTGCAATTAAGTCAGGGAAAGGGAAAAAATCTTCAGCCACGGAGAAAGGAGCTCTGCCACCTCAAAAGAGTCCCCAACCTTCTGCCATTCCTTCACTGGAACCAAAGCAGTCAGATTCTTTTGAAGATCTGCCTAACACTCAAATCCGCAAGGTAATGCCATTGGTGTGTGAGGGAAAGTCAAGTTTCGAAAGCTATCATAGACAGATTGGGGATTGTTAGGGTGTCCTAGTGAATGGTTTTCCAAAATCCGATGCCCCTTGTCATTGACAAGTTCCTTGATTATACTGAATTTTTTTGTTAATAGTTATGAGGATATGTGAGTAAGCTGAGATGGAGGTGTAGGATTCAAGATAGATTAGATATCAAAGCATCTGTGAGAAGTTCCCACCATGGACATGGAGATGAGAAAAGCTTTATGCATGACATTCTCCAAAATCCGTTATGTCCCATTAAGGAAAGATACTCTCCCTTCCTTCATCAGACGTCAGAATTTGTTTTTGTGTCTGATGCAAGGCATTTCAGACACATACCACATCAACTTATAGTAGTTTAAGTCCAGATTTGATACCCCTATATGCATACATGTTAATTGGCACTCTGGTGATAGCAATACATGTTATGTTGTTGGAGTGGATTTCTGATATTTGGAGTAGAAGTTTGCACTCTCTGATCAAATCTCTGTTTCCTACTTACTATTTTAATGGATGCTTAGGTCACTTACATTTTTTAGTTCCTTTTCCTTCTTGGTTGGTATGGATGTTCTATGTATTCTTGCTTCTCCAGCAACCCCCCTCCTTTTTTCCCATCTTTCTCGAGTTATTTTTGGATTCTTTTTATGTGCTTGTTTGTGTCATTGTGTTTGACAAATTCTTCTCCATCAAAGAAAATTTTCTAAATCAGTGATTTTATTTTTTCAATCCAATATTGCTTATGTTTAAATAATGATTGATCTGCAGGTTATAGCTAGAAGGTTGTTGGAATCAAAACAGACGACACCACATTTATATTTATCCACAGGTTATATATAACTCTATGGGATCTATTTCACTCTCCGGTATATAATTTTTGTTCTAATGGTGTCAGATGTGTTCATCAGATGTTATTCTGGATCCTCTTCTTTCTTTCAGAAAGGAGCTTAAAGGTATAGAATTTCAGTTATTACTATTGTGTTTCTCTGAGAAATTATAGCTGGCAGACTATTCATGCATCAGAGCTTCTTGATTTTACAGAGCAGCATGATGTCAAAGTTTCAGTAAATGACATTGTCATCAAAGCTGTTGCAATTGCTCTGAGAAATGTACCGCAAGCTAATGGTAAGATATTCTATAATTCTTTTAAATACTGGTTGCATCAGAACACTCAAATTGCAAATATTTATTGCAGTCTAAGATTTGGTTTTTGTAAGGAGCCTAATTGACCAAAGAAATCACTCTACACATTTTGTCCCTCTTTGTGTCTTTGATGCTGCTTTAGGATATGTTGTGTTTTAAATTCAACAGTGGAAAGTCTTTTTAATGCCATACTTTTGTCGGATGTATGTGCTTGCAAGAATGCATGCATTTCTTTTGGGTCCGAAGGGTGATCTAGAGTCTATGCCCCCACAGGGTAACCTACCCTGACTTTTCATGAGTGTTGGGCTCTGAAGTATGAATTCTTTTTTGGATTCCATAATATTTTTAAATTTCAGGAGAAAATTTACCAAGCTGTGTTTCTATCTCCATTTCTAATACTGAAAATGCTACATCAATGCACGACAGCTTACTGGAATGTTGAGAAAGGAGAAATCATTTTGTGCGACTCTGTTGACATATCGATTGCAGTTGCTACTGAGAAGGTATGGTGTTTATAATCTCTTGAAAAGTTTGGACAAAAACTAGATTTCAAAAGGGCCACTTACCAGTTGTAGTTCAACCAAAATCAGGTAGTGAGAGGGAGAACTAGAGACTATTATACTTTTCAACATTTATGCATGAAGTAACTATTCTAAAAGACCCTAATTTGTATCCCTGCATTTGCTAGCTGGTGGCTTTTTAACATTATACCTTTGTGGCCTAGAGAATTTATTATACCTTATTTACTTATGCAGGGCTTAATGACGCCAATTGTTAGGAATGCGGATCAGAAATCCATTTCTGCAATCTCCTCAGAGGTAACTAATGTGATTTTATTTCTGTTTCACCATGGTGGGATTCACTAGTGGATTTTAATAGACCTTATCTCTTACACTAAGACCATGCTTGCTTCTAAGAATCCAGGGAAAGGTTACACCTACAATATGCGTACTTCAGAAATGTGTTAAGAAAATTCATTTTTATCGAACCATGACTGTTGAACTTTCCACCACCCTAACTCTCTGCTTTTGGGCAAGCTTGTGATGAACTTTTGGTCATTCCTTCTATATTTTTCAATCACTTTTCATGTATCTTCTCCTCGTTTTCTGTTAATTATCGAGTGTCTACATTTCTGTATGGGAAGACCACAATTTTGCTTTGCTTATTGTATTTTTGTTTGCTTGGAATTTCAGGTCAAGCAACTAGCTGAGAAAGCTCGGGTCGGGAAGCTTACACCAAATGAATTTCAAGGAGGAACTTTCAGGTTCATATATTATTAGGCTGAACTTTCTGAAACAGATACAATAGAAGAAAATGTATATACCTAATTTTTCCTTGTTATTGTGCAGCATTTCCAACCTGGGAATGTATCCAGTTGACCAATTTGCTGCAATTATAAATCCGCCCCAGGTTCTCTCTTTTCATCCCTCTCCCTCAAACTCAACCCTGAACATACACATTCATATATGCATTAAATTATGCTCTTTCAATTAAGTCAATATGATTGGCTTCAGCCTTGCAAAGAAATTTGTCACTATTTCAAGAGAGAGAGAAATCAAATGACTGTGACCCTGTTGGGTTTAGGCATCGCATATAGCTTGAATTTCTGCTGTTTTTCATCTCCTTTCCTGGAAGAAATGAGTCATGAGTAGCTAGTGTTTAAATTCTCTTTAGTTAAATATCATTCCTTTTTTATGCCGAACAAACACCTTCCATGTTTCTGGAAAATATTGCTGCTGTTAAATTTTAAAAATGGAACTATCATAGACATGTGGTCTTTATTTTTAAAGCAGCAATATCATAAACATGTGATCTTTTATTAGTTCCAGTGTTGATTAGATCAGAAATGGGCATGGAAAAAAATACAGGGATACACTACGACCATCATTGTTGGCTTCCTGTAAATGTATAGTATATAAAAGATCTCTTTTATTGCAGGCTGGCATACTTGCTGTTGGTAGAGGGAACAAAGTTGTTGAACCACTACTTGGAAGTGATGGTGAGTATCGGCTGGTAGTAGGTTCTGCCACCTGATATTTGTTGGTTTCAAGTAGCAGAACTTCTTTGAGTGCTATAACTTAAACTTTCTTTCTACCAGGAGTTGAGAGGCCTGCAGTTATCAACAAAATGAACTTGACTTTATCTGCTGATCATCGTGTTTTTGATGGCCAAGTTTCAGGTCTGTAATTCTCCAATTCTCTTTACTTTCATTAGGGAAGGTATTTTGAAAATGCTGTGAATGTTATTCAAATTCGAAATCAAAATAGAGCATATTTGAGGATTTGGATCCTATTGGATTGCCTCCTTCTTAATGAGGTTGAAACTTTATGGGTATCTTTAAATGGGGGTACCTCTTCAAAGGCAGGGATACTGCTAAAAGGCCTTATCTCTAATTGGACAAGTTCTTCCTAGGGCGTTGAGGTAATGCTGTTATGTAATCTGGGGACCTAAGGCATCGAATCTTGGAGAACTATGAGCTTTCCAACTAGTTACGAGCAGTTTTTGAATTTGTGATTTTTCTCCTAGTACCTAACGGACAAAAGAAATTAATAATAGGTGGTAATTTCAGTTTATTTTTTCCCCTGACCTCTTATCATGTAGCACATTTTCGAACATGCTACTTGGGCAGCTTGACTGCTGCCTGGGGCATATTTATATGCAGAACTTCACAACAACTTTTGAGCATAAACTATTTTCTTTGCAGGTGCATTCCTATCAGCTTTGCGTGCTAATTTCAGTGATATCCGCAGGCTGCTTCTGTGATATTGAAATAAGCCCTCAAAACTAACAAATGGGTCCAAGAAATGATCCATTTCTGTTCTTGAGCGAGTTGGGGAATTTTCGATGGATTGCACAAATTTATTTCCGGGGTATTTGTTACCACTGCAATTTGTTGTGCCATATCATTTTTGCACAGTTTTGTTATTCATTTTACCAGGCATGTCCGCAGTTATAACCGGTTCAGGAACCAATTGATGGTACTAGGTGAGCTTTCAAAAATTTAAGAACTTTTCAGTCGCCCTGATGCATTCGTTGCAGGTGTCTTTCAGAAAGAATAATGTACATGAAAACCACGGAAATTCTATGCATCTAGATCAATAAAATGCTGCTTTCAGCGAGTTGAGTTCGGTGATGGGCATTTCTGTTCGCTGGCTTATCTTCTATCGCACCTTGCGGCCGCTACATTATTATCGGCCATTAGCTGTTTTCTGGTAGCTACAAATTCTGCTAAATAAAAAAAACAAGTCATTAATGATAAATATAGATGAAAATGAAAAAACTGAGAAACATATATACGTCAAGATGATGTGTGACCTCACAACACGGGCTTTTAACTTGATTCTGTTCAATATTTTGTTTATCTATATTATTTAATCAAATGATATTGGATGAATAAAATAAAAAAAATAATATTATGTAAGTTTACAAATATTATTTAAAAATAATTTTATTTATTTATATGAAACATAAAACCAACAAATTATATATGAATTAGAACAATATTTTCAAAAATTATATGCATATAAAATAAATAAAAAAAATAATTGTTATTTAAAAGAGGCTAAATAAATAAAATAAAATTAAGTAAATGTATTAATTTAAATATAAATTAAAAAATTATTTTTAAAAAATTCATCAATTAAAAAAAATAAAAGAAATAGCTAGACATCGTTGAGATTGGCAAGTCAAGAGCTTATAAGCCTAGCAAGTCAAGTCAGTGTGAGATTTTTTTTAATATCGTAAATAAATTTATCAAGAATTAAAAATAAATTGAAAAATATATTTACATTTGTAAAAAATTCTAGCACTAATCTCCCGGCTACTATGGTGACAATATGGGAAGTCGGTATTTGACTTCGTTTTTTTTCAAAAACAAATTGTTATAATTAGTAAAGAATGAGGACTAAGTTGTATATTTGGCAAGAAATTTAAAAAACACTACCCATCTTCTCCATGCGTTAACACCTCAGTAAAATTCATGGACAGCAGGCTTGAAGTGGCTTCTTTGTCCAGATCTGGTGTTAGGACAATGAAGTTATCTTCCTGAAGGGGAATCGAGTTCTCAGTTTTATTGATCACTTGCAACTCTGGACCAACAGTGTCAAGCATAACCTGAAATTAAAACGAAAAAAAATAAATCATTAAGAAAGACTTGAAGCACAAAGATGGAGCTATCAAAATAGATTCTTCAGTAAAGGAGCTGTAACGGCATCAAGTGCCTAAAAACTTGAATACATTTACTATTATTAAAGTAAATAGAGTAATCATGCACTTATTCAGCATATAAGAAAAGAAAGAAGAAGATGATGACAAAATGATAACAGCGCAGAAACCCTAACCCTATTCTTAGGAAAAGTAAATCAAATCCCAAAATACTGCGCGGATCTTTTAATGGTGAATCGGAAAATGAAAACTAAAACCCTAACCTATGGTAACTCGTTTCTTTACATCTTCTTGATTGATTTCTTTCATTGAAATTATAGCAAAAAAAGAAAGAAATTTTCGGGTTTTTCTTTCTGCTCTCTGTTAGGGTGGTAAGGACCCGAAATCCTGCAATTTGAATTGCTGATAATTTTAAAACAAACCGACAGCATCAAAACCCTAATCTTTAATTACAACAAAAACGGTGAGAATAGTAAGGAGAAAAATTAATACGGTCTGGTAGGCCTTGAGAGAGAGGGGAAGGTTTTGTTTCGTATTTTCACTGGCTTTATTCAAGAAGTGCCCGCCTGCCTGCCCATGTTCTTGGACCGGAATTTCCCATGAAGGATCCGAAACCCTAACCCTGGGGCAAGGCCACTCATTAGATATCAGGCAACAATTCATGTGGAACCAGAAGAAAGACAACCACAAACAAACACATAGACCGATGCTATATATTTATCCCCAAAAAGAAGATGACAATACTCTATGCCCCGGTGAAAAATTAGTTCGAAGCTGGATCTATAATGTCATGAATTTTTGGTTGTCTTTTCTGACAGGGTGCCAGTCCATGACCTTAGCCAGCCCACTGCAGAAAGAACCTAACCACCTTTTATATTCTATGTTCTCTTACAAATGTCCGAGTTCTTTTATTTTATAGGATGAAGGCGGAAGCTGCCAAACACAGATTTCAAGCGAAATGAGATGCGCAATAGCCATAATTTTCTTCTTCCTTTTGTTTCTTCTTCTTTTTCCTTTTTGCTTTTTCTGGCCAATTTCTTCCTTTTTTCCTTAAATTTTCTTCTTGATATTTCTCAATTATTTTGAAAAGGGGGTCAAAAGCTCGTTATGACAACAGTGACGTCTCAAACAAAAGGAGTATCTTTAGCATTACTCAAACACAATTGCTGTCCTGAGTATAGGATACAAAGATATTCTTGATTACTGGTAAGCTGAATGGATTCCAATGGCTTGCTTAAGAATGTGTACAAGTTTTGTCTTTTAGATTCAAGATATCTGCTTCACTGATTCCTCGGGCTGACAAGCTCAATGTCGAATATTTGTTTTTTGTTTGAGTGAGAGTCAGTGACTTGTTCTCTCAACCGGGTAGATTTGCTTTCTTGTTATCTCCTCCTATTCTGTATTCGTTGACAATCACTTGAATTTTTCTTACAGTTAATTCTTGACATGCACTTCAGTACTGTTGAAATTGCTCGTTTTGCCGGCTACCCATCTCGAAATGTGCATAAGATTGCTTCAGCCATAATTGCTCGAGCAATCAGGACCTTCTCAGCTAGAGGCATAGACCCACAAAGTTAGTCAAATTTCATTTCCATGAAGTACTGCTGTTCTTACTGGCAAATGATTTTGCCAACTTTCTCCTGCGCAGTGCACTACGTACCTGAGGATGAATGGTTCATTGAAACTGCAAAGGCAGCCATCAACAAACTTTTGTTAAGAACGTATGGGTCTGACGCATCTGAGATTGACGAGGACCATATTATCTTACACGACGAGATGGTTTCAGACTCCGACGAGACTGCTTCTTCCCTTACATCAATAGAATCATTCAAGTCTTTTGCTTCTGCAAACATGGGTGAACTAGATAGTCCCGTGTATTTCACTGATCCCGAGGGTTGAAGATTTTTCCATGACAGCAGTCTCTGATCAAATTTTTGCATGTGAAGATTCAAATTTTGAAGCTTAGGATCATGCATGTCATAGGACGTAACGCTCACAAATGTTGTAGCAAAATATATTGCTGTAGTATCTAGTACTATTAGTTGAGAGGTGTAATTCTAGAACTGTTACATATGAGCAATGTTTCACGCTGATCAACTTTGTAGTTGCTAATCCCAGCTGATGTATCTTGTCAAGTGAGGTAGTTTATGCAATTTGGAAATTAAAACTGTCCAGTGAAGGCTAATTTTTACTCAATTCTTGAAGCTGCTGCTGCTTCTACGCAATGCAATTGGTGGAAGATTTTGAGCTTGTACGATATTTCATTTGTTTTTCCCTATTTACCAGTGTAGATTCCAAACATGATGCATCAGTTCACGTAATCAACCTGTAAGAAACATTTGCTATTGTAATTGTTTTCCTTGAGAAAGAGGAGGTTTTTCCTTTTGCTTATAAAGATTCACTGAGATGGCCAATCAACTTTGAGATGCAGAAAATGTATGGACCCATCTTCCTTCACTGTTTAATAAATTTCATTAAAAGTTAATCTAAATACTTAAACCCAAGAAGTTAAAAGACAAAAAAAAACTTTCTTTAACAATCGATCAAACTCGTAAAGTTAATTATCATAAACTAAAGTGATTAATATTTGCCGAATTTGATTTATTTAAAAAAAAAGTTACAATAGTTTATATTGCCCATCGAGAAGAGTCGTCTTGGGCCGATGACAAGTCGTACAGACATCCCCAAGAATCTAAACAAAGCCTGTCTTGTCTGTTTAGTTAGGGCATTCTGTCTTCCATTTTTGGAGCCAAGAGAGCGCGGGAAAACAGAAAACATAGAGAGAGACTGCAAGACTTGAAGGGGCAATCAAAAACCCAAATCAAGAAAACAATCAGCAAAAATGGGTTTGGATGCAAATTCAAAAGCAGGAACAATTGGAAAAATAAATCAGAAAAAAATCAGAAACAGAAGTCCCAAATTTGACAGGCAAGGTCCACACCTTGCTGCATCAAGTATGATGGCCCTTCAGCCGTTTCTTGCTGCTTCAAACCCACTGGTAAGTAAGTTCAACTTCTTTTTCCCCCTTTTGGCCTCTCTCAATTTATGTTCTGTTTCTTATAATTTTGGGTCTGACTTCCTGGCTTCCTTAAAGAAGTCCTCCATAGTGCTCAGAAATGAGACATATAAAGGGAGCTGCATTAGTGCAAATACTGTCACTGGAAGGAAAGCAGCAATCGAAATCAGACCCGTGGTTAGCTCCTTCTTATAACGAATGATTGGAAAAAGGGTGCAAGCGAAAGAAAGCATGGTTGTCATAGCGGTGAGGAAGAGTAAAGCGAAGCCAAGGCTCAGTTTCCGTGGAATACCGTGATGGAATTTCTCATATTCAAAAGGAGTGGTGAGGATAGAAAGGAACATCACAGCTGAGGTGAGGGAGCTCACTATGGCGATAAGGTCCAAGGCAGTGAAAGCCAAGAAGAAACGGTTGTGATGGAAGATAGCAGAGCCTGAAACGTCAGAACCTCCAGGTATAGTGTAAGCGGCAGTATAGATAACCGTGGTCACAAGAATGGCTACTGTTGAGCATGACTGAGAGGTTTTCTGGCTCCAATCTTGCGCCAACTTGAGTTGTTTTTTGTGCTCCATTTGGAAGAGCTCATGTGCTGTCAATTTATTCTCGTTGTCACCTTGCAATGCTTGAGAAGGTGGAACCACCCTCAGCACCCGCTTCTTGGACAGAGAAGGTGGAAGCACCTTCAGCACCCGCTGCACGGACAGAGAAACATGAAAACAAATCCATTAGTGCTGGTAAAGTCATTAATTATAGGAAAATAGGTTTCCCTATCATGGTCCTTAGTTATAGGATTACATTTTCCTTGGAACACTTGCAAAACAAATTACTTGTAGCTAGGAATAAAGAACTGTATTTCATAAAAATATGCAATGGGGTTGCAGTTGTACAATAGTAGCTAGCTCACCTCGAACCATTTTATTTCTTCTTGTAGCTCGAGTGCAGGGCAGGGCTTGGTTCCTCCGTGATAGTGCTTCATGTGTGCAACTTGGTGCAACAATGTGTAGCCATTATGGTCGATTGTCGAGCTCATCCTGGTCACTAGTCTGTTATTGTTCTTGATAACACGGAAAACCCCCCGCTGTCGATGCATCACAGCCAAATGCAATATGTTCTGCCCCTTTTGATTAACAAGCTCAATACTCTGAGGAAATTTATCTAGTATTTCTTGAGCAATCTCTAATATTCCATTACTAGTTGCTACAAACAACGGGTGTGAAGGAGTCTCGTGTCTTCTATTTTCTTCGGTCGATGGTTGAACATTTTCATCATTTTCTACTTCTCCTTCTCTTCCTCCCCCACCTTGTCGGTCACTTTGTGCTCCTCTTCCTCTTTGGTCAAGGGTATTGATATTAACCTCTGTAGGCTCCGCATTGATAGATTGCAACCAGTAGCGCTGGCTCTTTTTTATAAGCTCCTCGGCAAGCTTCAATGCAGATTCATGCTTGTGCTTTTCTTTCCGGATTCTTTCCATCACTGGCCATCCTATCATGTTTCCTCATATGTGAGATATACAAAGAGCGAGAGCTTGCTATAATAAATTTTATGCAAATATGGACAGAGGAGTATAGAGAAAATAATATACAAATGTTCAATTTTGGTGAGATGTGTACAAATTTCTACTCCTACATCAATTTTCGTACATTTCTTTTTTTCGAAAAATTTGTATCATGCACTCGAGCAATAAATAGTGGAAAGGCATTAAGGGATTTGAATTATCCATAACAATAACTGTATTTAAATGCAGTAACTTTAATAATTCGAAATATAGATTGGATGAAAACACCTGCACTAAAAGTCTTTCATAATTAGAAGCTCGTTTACCTGGTACTGGGAAAGCTCTAGAGGTAAACTTTAATCCTTTATAACTAGCTAATATAGAATTCCAGGCTTCGGAAAGAATTGGATCTGGTACTGCTTCACGTAGAGATCTTGTGGTATCATGTAAGTCATTGGTTTGGGGGGCAAAAATACCAAAATTTACAATGCTCTTACAATTGTAAAAGGTAAGGAGACCTATGTTGAAAGCCGGTGTCCTGATATAGATGTTTTGATCCGCATCTACATATATAGCTGGTGTATTGATGCTGATGTTTTAATCTAAAAATATAATAATTCTATATAAAACAAATCAACATAAATTATAAAATATAATTTTTAATTAATCCAATATTAAAAAATAAAATTTTAAAAAAAAATGACTTGAATTAACATTATAAACTCGCATTCTGTATTGTGAGACTAGAATAATCTCATATAAAGTAAATCAAAACATATCATAAAACATAATTTTCAATTAATTTAATATTAAAAATTAAAATTAAGAAGAAAAAAACTCAATTAAAAAAAAACACAAAAATCACTCTGAGTTAATTAGGGTTAATCCGCCAAACTCATGATTGGGTTATGACATTAGAATAACCTCATAACAAAGAAATTAAAAAATAATTTGAGTCAACTCAAGTTAACTTACCGAATCCGCAATTTGAGTCATAAGACTATAATAACCACATAAAAAACAAACTGAAACAAATTATGAAGCTCAATTCTTAATTAATACATTGTTGAATGATGAAATTAAAAAAAAAAACTCAATCTAAAATAAATGACACAATAAAATGATGTAAATCTACTTAGGTTAACATATAAAATTTATAATTCGAGTTATGAGACTAAAATAATTTTATAAAAAGCAAATTAGAATAAATCATGAAGTTTAATTCCTAAAAAACTCAATATTAAAGGATAAAATAAAATAAAATAAAAACTTGAGTAAACCAGATTAACCCATCAAATCCACTACATGGTTTATGAGACTGAGATAACCACGTAAAAAATAAATATTAATAAATCATAAAGTTCAATCTCTAACGAACTAAATATTAAAAGATGAAATTATATATATATATATATATATATATATATATATATATTAAAACAAACAATAGCAAAAAAAAAAAAAAGTGTTTTGTGAGATGATGAACATTCATCACTTCTTTTAATTTTTTTATAATATAAATTGAGATATTTACCTTTTTAATGTTTTGAACGGATTAAGATTTAAGAATTAATGGCATTTAAAATTATATTTTAATATATTTTTTTCACTATGTCAACAATTAATCCGGCTTTGAGAATATAAGCCAGCCCGGCGGCGTACCTCCCAATCCCAAGCATAAGGCCGTAAACAATTCTTGCTTGACAGCAGGAAGTTTCGTCCTTCCACGAATTACTTGTGGAATTTACTGAGGATGATTTTGTTGCATGAGCATTATCGTTACTGTTTCTACTGCTATGTGTACCAATGCTTTGAACCCTGGTTGCTTGAGTTTAAAACCACAAGATCCCCAGGGAGCATCAGTCAGCTCAATGGTATTATCAATATAATAGTGGAATTACTTCTATGATTTAGGCTGTCAAGATGGCAAAATAGTTTCAATCTTCAGTACCTTTTTTACTCCGGCTCTGGTCGCAGCCATGTCCCTTTGAGGCGGAAAGCCCTGCCAAAAACTCACGACTTAAGTCAAATCAAACCTTCTGGGATTTAAAGTAGCGTAAGCAATACAATTTGACATGCTATCCTCAAAAAATAAAAAAAAATAAAAAAACTGGAAAATCAGTGCTTAATCAATCGGTTAAACAGCTTGCCTTGAGAGCAGATGTTCGAGCTGGGGTTAGCTTATTAAGAATGCTGATCAAAGAAATAAATGGAAAGGAAAAGAAAATATTGCATTAAACATACAACAGTATAACAATTTCCTAATGGAAATTGTGGGAATTGCATATCCACTCTTGAAAGCACTAGGCATATCAGCAAGGAGATGAAGACAGGTCATGCCCTGATCATCGGTCATGTCGCCAAGTGATGGATCCAGTTTCAGCAACGTCAGAGCAGTTTCTGCATTGAAAGTATAATGTCATTTGAATGTGGCATGCGTGTCTGTAGATGTCTTAAGAGTTTCATTTGAGAGAGATAAAGATTAAGAACAAAACCAAAGTGTTGTCCTAGGATGGCAGCATGAAGAATCGCCGTCAAATCCCCTCTCTTGCGGTGATCTTCTAATAGCTTGCCGTCGGAGATTTGCCCCGGCAGTTTAGCTAAATACTCCACCATTTCTTTGTTACCACATGAAGCAGCTCTATACAGCGTGGTCTCACCAAGCTTATTTCTTGCCTGAAGTTGCTCTGAAGGGTGAAATTCACCCTGTTCTCTAGGGACAGTCTGGAGTAAGAGCTTTACTGCTTCCATATTTCCAGCAACAACTGCTTCATGAAGAACTGTGTTTCCGTACGTATTCTTTTAAGTCAAGGGATTCCCGAGCGTTGGGTTTCTGTTAACAATATCAAGTAGACCTTGAAGCGGCTCGCGCCTTTCGCTATACACTGCCAAGTGAAATGGAGTATCTTTTGAAACCGTCACCGGAACCATCACGTAAACATAGTTGTGTCCATGGTAAGCAAGAATCATCCGATTCCAGTCTCCTTCCAAGGCTGCTAGGTAGGCCTCGTTTACTACACTTGAATATGTACCCATCAAGCCTTCTCTTCTTTGTCAGTCTTTGAGTTCTCTGCAATTATAAGATGCATTTCCTTCATGACTTGTCTGCATTAAAAAAAAGAATACTATCTGCAAATTCTCAGTCATTGCTTACTATTTTCAAAGTGTTTTGCAAAATCTATTTCAATTTTTACTTGCCAGTGTCATTTAGAAGATGAGGAAAGACTCGTCCACAAGAAACGAAGGGGCGACGGATTTTATGCTCCTATTGCTGGATCAGACTTCGTTTAATCAAAGATGTGATATTCAATTGACGTGGAAATTGTTGCGGGTTCGCTTATAGTCCATGTAGAAAAGACTACCTCATAAAGAAACCTCCGAAGAAGAGAAGGAAATATCAGATGCAACTTTTTTACGGTCAAGAAGTCCACACCCAACGGCAACTTCTTTTCAACCTTTAAGTACTCAATTTTTCAAAATGAACTAGACTAGGATGGGTCTTTTTCAAGGATACCGGTACAAGCAAACCATGCAAAATTTATTTACCGGGATAATAATAATAATAAAAGTTATTTTAAAAAATATTTTAAAAATATATATTAAAATAATATTTTTATTTTTTAAAATTTATTTTTAATACCAACTCATCAAAAAATTTTAAAAATAAAATTAATTTAAAATAAAAAACAAAATTTTAGAATTTTAAAAAATTTCGAGTGGACCACACGCACCCTTATTTTAGGAGTTGCACTCTATCGTCATTTTACTTCAAAAATAATTATTCATGTTCCCTGGATTGCTTTCTTTTATGTAGAAGAATTTTTACATGTATAAAAAATTATACTATTTCGTAGAGCTCATAAATTATTTTAATAATAGATCTTATATTTTATGAGAGATTGGACACCAACTCCTCACATACATAATAATATTTGAGTTTTTTCTTTACTAGTGTAATTATCAAATTTTATTTTTGACAAGCTAGTATACTTTCAACAATAATAGATTAGCAGTTATATTTTTAAATAAGATGAACAATTCCAAACCTAAAAAGAGATTTAATCACATCAAATGACCTTTCTAATGAAAACGGATCATAACTCTTTGATATGACCTTTGGAAATTTTTCTAGTAGGTTCTTATAAGACAAGTTCTATGGCATGATAGCTTGTTGTACCCAATGGAGGCTGGAAAAGCCTTTAACTGGGGCTCGGGGAAAATTGTTTTTGTTAATCTATTATTTTTATTATTATTGTTATTAGATTTTTAGCCTTAATTTGGAATTTTATTTCTCATCTCTAATTAGGAATTCTAATTTTCTTTCCTTGTAACATGAGTTTCTAAGCTATAAAAGGGTTGTAATCCAGAGTTTAGGGTTAGTTTCACACCCACCATCTATTTGCCCCTAACCTGTACAATATTCTTAATTATTAAAAAAAATATTTAAATTAAATAAAAGCGTGATTCTTGATGAAAAATAGCTAGAAAAAACTATTTACTTGAGTAAATTACGATTTAGTCTTTGTGTTTTTATGATTCTATAAGTTGGTTCTTTTAAGTAAAAAATATAAAAATCCCTTTTAATATTCACAATACTCTTAATGTTTTAACTCATTCTCCTCCATATCATAAGAATTTTGGATTAAAAAAAAGCTTTATATAATATTCTTAAATTTGTAGATGATTATGGTACTGCCATACTATCTTAAGGGGAGTTAATTGACTATTGTAATTTGCTATATGTTTTAAATAGGATTTTGGATCTCAAATTTGATATATTTCGGTAACGTACTTTTTTATAATTTAATTAGATTTTATCATGAAACAACAAATATTGGTCAAAAAGCTTCTAGTCCAGCTAACCCCAAGTCAACCGAAAAATTCAAGCCGACCACTGTGAATAACATGGTTAGGTAACATGGTTAGGTAATTTGGGCTGTAGACCCAAAGACTTTGGAGTTGACTTCACCATGGTTAGGTAATAGTGATGACTCGCGCAAGCTCAAGCTACTTATGTACCTTCCATGCAAGGGCCGGTGAAGCTCCACTGTATCGCTACCAGGTTTGTCCACGTCTCACGTGATAAATTAATCTTTTTGGCCTCATCTAGCAAAATGACAGTCCGTTTGTTTGACATTTAGGGTTGGTTTGTTTTGGAGATGATTTTAGTTTTTTTTCATGGAATTCATACAAAAAAATATATAAAAAGTATATATTTTTAACTTAGGCGTGGTTTGTGTTTTAAGAAATTGTATATTTGAAAAGAAATCATCATACTTCCTACCCAAATACACTTTTAAGCTAGGATAGGTTAAAATGACAATAGTATGAATTTTTTTTTTACCTGATTGTAGTTTAAATAAGACAATTGGTTTTTTCTGGGTTAAAGGTGTGTTGTGAGTACGATTGTAGTTGCTTTTTAAAGTGGTTTTCATTTAGAAATACATTAAAATAATATTTTATTATTTTTTAAAAAAATTATTTTTGATATCACTATATCAAAACGATCAAAAAACACTAAAAATATTAATTTTAAATAAAAAAATAAAATTTTTAAGAACATGGATTGAACCGCTTTCCCAAATAATTTCTAAGTTGAATGAGCCACACTAATTTTTTTAATTTATTAATATATATAATGATTGATTAATTTTATTTGATTAGGTATTTTTAGCTTCATTTCAAAAAAATTATTGCATGTAAAAAAAAAAAAAAAACCTATGCTTACATTTTTTGCGTGGATACCAACCTTAGTTTTAATCTTATCTAGATTGAAAGTTGAGGTCTTGTTTGGATGTTTGGAAATAGAGTAATTTATTTTTTATATGTTTTTTAAAAATATATTTATCTTGAAAATATATTAAATAATATTTTTTATATTTTTTTAATAATTTTGATATGTTGATATGTTGATATCAAAACAACACTAACTCCAGACGTCTTCCCTTTAGTTACACGCATTTCACCACTTACATCAAGCCAGCACACCTCCAGCAGCTCTGCAGGTCGACCACTTCCCTATATTTTGCAAAGAGCAAATAGATTCAAATTTACATAATCAAAATAGGCTCTACAAAAACTATAGCACCACTATTCAGAATCTGCAGATGCACAAAAGTTAGCGATACAGTTCCATCATTGGTTTCTAGTTTAATATACTCACCCCTAAAATTCAATCGTGGCATGTAAGGAAATAAATAGAAAAACTTTGTTCTATGGTCTCCGCCAAAAATAAAAGGAAACAACAGAAAGAAAGTATAACTAGAAGTATGGCCGGAACTGCACCATATACTGATTTCAAAGCCTTAACTTCCATGTTAATCCATTTATTTTTATGTTTTAAAAATATTTTAAAAAAAATTAAATTGTTTTATTTATTTTTTTATTTTAAATTAATATTTTTTGATGTTTTTAAATCATTTTAATGTGCTAATATCAAAAATAATTTTTAAAAAATTAAAAAAATATATTATTTTGATATATTTCTGAATAAAAAACAATTGTCGCCACACTCCCAAACACATAAAAAAAGATTAACCTCGGGATATTTGAAATATATTACTTGGAAGATTTTTGTCAAAATAATTAGTATAATTTTATAACACCTCTAAAAAGCTTTTTTGTAATTTACCCTAAAACATAAACGTGGATCAAAACAAAACATATACGAATAAATTAAAGTAACGAATTAAATAGATAAATTATTACTGGATCCCTATATATGTTTTCAATAAAATAATTAGTTAATCCCTTTTCTTTAAATTAATTGGTCTGTTGTTGGTTTTTTACCAACAATATTCTTATCTATAATCAAAATTTCCAATCTTATCTACTATAGACAAAATTAAGTCTTTCAAAGAGGTAATTTAGAATTTTAAAAAAAAAATTCAACAGTCAACTTTGATTAAAGAATTAACATACAATTTTGAAATATAAAGGGACCAACTTACAAAAGCAAAAAAAAAAAAACAAGGATTAAATTATAATTTACTCGGGTGAATATTTTTTTGTTTTATCTATTTTTTTTAATCAAGAACGATCATCTATTTAATATCTAATAATTAAGAACATTGTACAATTTTTAATAAAGATGTATTTGTGAAATCCGCATAAAAAATTAACTGAATTTTGTGTGCTTTTCATTATTTGTGTTTGCATGATTTTTTCACATGTTAATCAATTTTTAGTAAAAGAAAAAAATAAAGATGAGATAAAATTGGGAATCAACTCAAAATTTATAGAACAAAGGCATCGAAGCACCACAACAAGGCCTTCCTCGACCATGAAAATAAGGATAACCCTTTCTAGGGTACAATTACTCGACCAACAATGTCATGAATTTTTAGATATCTTTTCCGACAGGCTGCCAGTCCATGATCTTAGCCAGCCCACAGCAGAAAGAACCTAACCACCTCTTGTATACACTATGTACTCTTACAAATGTCTTTCTTTTATTTTATAGGATAAAGGCGGAAGCAGCCAAACACAGATTTCAAGCGAGCAATAACCTTAATCTTCAAGCTCAAGGATCTTCACCACGTATGCATCGCCAAGCTTTTGGCAAACAACAACTCGGTCATGAGGCTTTATAAAACCATGTGCCTTGCCATGATCCAAAGCTACCTTCAGAACCGATTCATTTGTTGAATTTGAAGACTCAGCCTGCAAAACCAAGCATGTTTACGTTTCTTAAAATAAAGGCTCAGCCTGTAAAACAAAGTATGTTTCCATTTCGTAAAAGTAAAGCAATAGTTCATGATAATACCTTCCCCTCTCAATCAGAGTTGAATATTCCAGTGAAAAAGGAAGGGTAGAAACTCAAGGATATTCTTTTTGAATACCCTCTTCCTATTTCCCAGTTATTGTTATTTCTCTAGGAAGTCACATTGTAATCATAGCAAGATTCTACAAACTACATGATTAAAAAAAGATTTACACCTATGACTAGACTCCGTATTTGCCCCACATCCTTTAATGGCACTTTACTAAAATGCCGAGGGAATTTGTTGGATTCAAGGTATAAAAATTTTTGAATTTAAAGTGCAAAGAATTTTAAAAATTAATTAGAATATAAAGAATGGAAGTTTGAAAAGGTATCTTTTCGAACATCATGTTGTGCTGTGGACCGGATGTTCAGAACATCCTGTTGTCATGTTCACCGAATGTTGTGAAAGAAAGATTATGAACAGACTTCATGTTGAGTCTTGAATCGCATGTTTGAAGCATGCAGTTGAAACCTCAACCAGATGTTCGATTCTGGATTTGTTTTATTCATGTCTTTTCATCCAAAAGACATTTGGTATAATGTCAGTTATTGGTCACTCAACACTAAATAGAAGTCATTTGGTAGTTTAAAAACAATCCTATTCCTAATTTTCCTCCTCGTGCTCAAAATTAAACAAGTTCTTCGAGTGTTCTTAGAAGAGTCTTTTGTATCTAATCCCTCAACATGTATTTGCTTTAAACCCAATAACAATAACCTTGTAGTGGGGGCTAATAACACTTTAAAGATAGTGAATTTTCATGTTAGAAAAACACAATCAATAACAATTCTCCCAACACAATTCCGTTTTTTATATCGGTATACAAAATTAAAAATTACGTATGTTTCCCACAAAATTAAAAATTACGGTCATGGAACCTTTAACCTTCAGGATAAATATCAATAGCATATCAGAAAAGTGAAATTCATTCCAGAACCTTCACCCTGTCGCTCTCAAAAGAGGGTGAAGAAAAGTGGGACGGACAAAGGGGGAAACTTGCAATAATGTAACATAACACATGCTTACTTGGTGTCGAGCATCAGCAAGCATGGGAAAAAGTCCTCTCACAATGAGTGATTGCCTTGCCTGCCATAAAATCATGTAAACTATTGAAAATATCACATTCAACAGGTTATTAATATTAATTGAGCTTAAATGAAAAATTGAGAAATCATTCTATATGGACAAAATTGTTGGACGCTTGTTAGCAGCTACCCCTACAACAGTGTTTTCACATGTTTCAAAATCTCAAGAGTTAGTCAACCTATCCCCTGCACCAGAAGATATAACCAATCTAAACAATAACATACCTCAAAAGCGCCAGTAAAGGTCCAACGCACTTGATTTGTCTTCAGCCGAGGGATAACAACAGATATCACAGGTGTTATGGGCTTGTACTTTGCAATAAACCTGCATTGGTACATAAAAGCTTAGAAAGTCCTAATCAGATTCTACAAGAAATTTGTGGGTCATCTTAATCACATTTAGATAATCTGAATCATGAATCTCCCAAAATAAACTTCCAAGTTACTAACCATTTGCATTTGCATTTAAACAAACATATGACCCAAAACATAATTGTGAAGAAGGAAAAACCTTGCAGCTCTTCCAGTGGAAGTGAAGCATAAAATTACAGAAGCTTTAACCTTGATAGCTGCACGGACCTTCATAACCAAAAAATGGCAAGGGTAAAAATAAGGAAAATAAACAATTGCATGGTAGTAATGCAAAGAATGTTCAAAATAAGCAAAAAAATCCTGAATCAAACATTAAGAGATTACCGCAGTGGAAGTAATAGATTCCAGATGGCTCATTGCATCTCCTGCATGTTTGACAGCTCTTTTGTAATACAAATCATAATTGAAAACCTTCTCTGCCTGCAGTTGGAAATAAAATCAAATCAGCAAAACAAATTGGAAAAGAAAATGACTACGAAATGAATTTTGAAGTTAAGCAATGCAGTTCCACGAAAAGGCAGCACAGATTATTGAGTAGGCTACCTAGTCCATGTCTAGATCTGTATGCAGTTGAGACAAGTTTACCATGCATATATTCATGGAAGCTAAGGAAGAAAATTTATCTATAGTCCAAAACTCTTCAGTCTTTTTTGCGTGTGTGCCATGAGAGGGTGTGTGTTGGTGGTGGGGGGGGGGGGGGATTACCTCGGCACAAATTCTCCCAACAGTAGAGATGGTCTCCACTGGATACAGTCCTCGCAAGGTCTCTGCACCTAGAAGAATTGCATCACTCCCTGAAGCAACAGAAAAACCACGGTACAACACTTCTATTAGTCTGGGATTTATGAAGCATATAATACTATCTAACTTACTGACCAAACTGGAGGAATGGGGTATCAAGACAGCTATAAGCAGGAGAATAACACTCTCACTCGTGTAAGAAGCTAGCACATTATTATCCAAAACAGAAAGATATACACAACAAAGGTTACAACAGGGAGCTTTTCAAACTGAAAATTACCATCCAATATTGCATTGGCAACATCAGTTGCTTCTGCACGAGTAGGTCTCAAATTCTCTGTCATACTATCCACAACACGAGTAACCACAGCAGGTTTTCCAGCCATGTTGCACTTAAAAACAGCAGTTTTTTGAAACAGAAACACCTGCGAAATTCACAGAGCAAGACAGTCTAGTTGGATTATGAGTAGTAGTAGAATATCCGGATTCAACTAGCACTAAGCGCACATGCATGGTCACTGATGGTGTCAAAGCATATAGGAACAACATGCTAATGCCTACAGTTGGTTATCATATCTGTACGCATTGCCAGGATTGGGATCACAGGAAATTGAACCTTTTTAATGGCCTCCAAAAGCCACAAAGTTATCACACTTAAAGTATGATATGTGTACGAAAAATAAAACCTACAAAAGAAAGATTGATGATACAGCAATGTTTTATGGTTGTAACAATTTAAAGAATGTTGCTGCATAGCACTTTCTCCATTTCCTTTCTATCTTCTCTATATTGCTATTATGCAATTCTTATTAACTCAAATATTTGATTATCACATGCTAACAAGCAATTCTAAGACCAGTGTTTTTTAATTCCACGTGTTTATGATAACTTACACATATGCAAGCTCATCAATCAGATTTCATAACTAACCTTCTCTGGTGGGAGATCAATCCCCAAATTTCCACGGGAAAGGATGACACCATCTGCTTCTTGTAGGATCTCATCAAAATGAGTTAATCCCTGAAAGAAATGCATTAGAAATAAGGAATCTGGAACCTATAATGGAATTTAAGCACGGGTATGATAAAGAATGGCATGTGATAACAGAATTATAAATCTCACCTCTACATTTTCAATTTTTGCAAAAATTTGAGTCTGGTAGAGGTCCCCGAGTTTAGAAAGAAATTCACGAGCCTGTATAAAAGGATGACCGACCACAATTGAAATGTTAAAGGGGAAGGGAGAAATATATTGATGCAGCAAAAAATTGTAACGACCCAGAGAAGGGGAGAAGTCGAAGTAATTTACTTTACAATGAAAAGAGATAACAGAAAAGAACTCTTAGATGGAAAATCCTTACATGACGAACATCTTCTGCATGCCTAGTGTACGAAAGTGAGAGGATGTCTATGCTGTTCCGAACACCCCATGAACTTATAACCTGATATTGATCATGAAAATGCCATCAAAGCATTAATGGGTAAGGAGAAATAGGTGGCATTTTTCCATTATAAATGATGGAAGCCAGCACTGATCAGTCAAACAGGAAACGGTTAACACCAAACATGATTCAATATAAGCTTTTATAACAACGATCGAGTAGAACAAATACCTCTTTATCTTTATCAGTGAGAGTAGGCAGATTAATATGGATTTGAGAGACATGCAAAGTATATAGCAGTCCACTCAGGGTAGCAGAGTTCTTTACCAAGCAAACCACATCTTCACCATCGACTTCAGCGACCTGCATCATCATGAAATTGAATTAAGCAGATTCTTCTTCTTCTTCTTCTTCTTTGAAGTTGATGCAGTCCATTATGTTTTGAATACAAAGTTCCCTGGCTTGTTTGTACCAAGAACAGTTTCAATTGAAATGGGTAGGCAGCTAGCAATAAAAGTTACTGCTTATGGTATGTGAAAGATACGCCTAGCATGAAAAGTAGGTGGCATGACATGCCCCAATGAAGCTACTTACCTCTAGCCACACAGAAGTAGTTTCATTTCCTGTAAAGAGATATTGACCAATAAAAATGGTGTCTCCCTTTTTCACCGCCTGCAAAGGCCATATCAAATTAAAGTTACATGTCATAGAAGAGGGGGGGAAGGCACATGCAGCAATGTTTTAGAGAAGCTGCACAAATTTTAAAAACATAGATGCAAATGCCAGATGAAATCAAAATCAGTCCAAACAACATGTAAAACAGGTACTTACCGTTGACAACCCAGTAAAATTTATGGGTAGCAGACATGAAGTAGCTTCTTTGTCCAGATCTGGTGTTAGGACAACAAAGCTATCTTCCAGAAGGGAAATCGGGGTCTCCTTTTTATTGATTACTTGCAACTCTGGACCCACAGTATCAAGCATAACCTGAAATCAAAACCAAAAGAATAAAAGGGTAAGAAAGGCATAAGATTTGGCTATTAGTAGAAGTATAAACCCACCAAGGGAATAGGATAAAATTCATATTATCTCATGCGCTTGGGTGAAAGACTTGAAGCACAAAGATGTAGCAGTCAAAATAGATTCTTCATTATGAGAACAGAACTTTATCTGCATCGAGTGCCAAAAAATCTTGAATACATTTTCTATATTTATCATGCACTTCCAGACTTCAAAATTTTAGAAATGCATTTGATAGTTCTTGCCTTCACCCACAACATGATCCCTCTTTATCAAGAATTGTCATTAATGTCTTTGCATCAACGTTGGATAGCCAACTGAGGTAGTCATGTGGCTTAGACTGAATCTAATAAAGATAAGCTTACCCCACAAAGTTTCTTGGTACTCTTGACAGCTATCTTTAGATTATCCAATGTCTCTTGATGGTAATCAGTGTCACCCCATGAAAAATCAAACCGAGCCACTACAAAAGATTAAAAAAAAAAATCATTCAGATCAGCCCCCAAGAATAAGCCTGGCCATGTAAGTCAACCTTTAGTTATATAGCCTGCTTGGTCTCAAAGAAGATCAATGATCAAGGATAGACAAAAGTTTGTCTACTTTCAATATGTGGCTCTTAGTGTGAAGTGAAACCTGCAATTGCCCCTGAGCCATCTAACAATAAATTATCTGGATAGAATGAATTCATTTTTTTCTAAAACCAAAGAGAGTTTGGAAAAAAAAAAAAAAAGGAAAAAGGAGAAAGGAGCTTTCAATAATAGGATGTTTAAAAATGAAAATCAGATGGAGCAATACCAGACATTCCTGCCTTCAAGCAGTTAGATATTATCTCGACAGACCGAGATTGGGGACCAAGTGTGCCGACAATCTTTGACATTGCAGGAAAGAAACTCTGCAAAATTCAAAATGATAAAGAACATATTATACCTGCATAATGTCACTTGTATACATATAAGAGAGAAATTCTAGCTCAGCCCCAATACTCTTTTATTATTCTTTTCCTTTTGATCTTCAAAGTAAAGAAAAATACGACAAATCAGAACAGTGTCTCCGTTCCTAACATTTTCTCAGCAACCAGACAAATCACTCAAGATCAAGAAAGTAGAAACCCCAAAAACTTGTAAAGATTCTTTTATGCTTTTCTTGAGCCATCAGAAAGAAAAGAGTGAGAGCTTAAAAGTCAAAGCAAAAGCAAATAAGCTTGAGTACAACTTACAGGTTTTGATGGCTCAAGAACTGAAGCCAACTTCATGTTCTCTTCAAGGTTCAAGTGCGGGTTCATTTTTTTATCAGAAGAGAAGACTCTGAAGAAGATAGAGAGAGAGGGAGCAGGGTTTCCAGAAGGAGAGAGGGTGGTGAGTTTACAAGAGATTGCGTGAGTTTAGAGTTACTTTTCTCTGCTCCTGTTCCTTGTTTATTTATGGTTTTCTTTCTCGTGTCATTGAAAACGACATGGATGACCGTCATTTCTTCCAGCTTGCAAGTAGTGTTACCATGGGCTACGAGGGGAGCGTAGCAAAATATTTTGTTTTCCTTCTCCACTTTGGGTTATTATGTATCGGATCACCACGAAATGCAATTTAAAATGGTGATTTCATAGACCCGTAATTTTTAGAGAGAGGGATAAGGATAGATGAAAATTTAGGGATCTTAATTGGTACTCGTTGGTCGAAAAAAAAATTTATTATTATTTATACCCTATTTATTATTTATTAAGTAATAAAGTTAGATATATATATTAATCGGGTTTTAAATATTTAATTGGTATTTGTTATCTAATGATAAATATTATTTATATATATGTGTGTATCATATTATAAAAAAAATCTTAATATTATATAAAATATTTTTCTTTACTTTGAAAATCAGATGGGTTTTACATTGAGTTTGATAATATTTATATCCTTCTCATTATTCATCTGTCTTATAAAAATACTCATTCATTAGGCTCGGTTGAGTTGATATTTATTGGATTCAAATTAAATTGTTATTTCAAAAAAGAGATAGAGAGACAAGCAAAAAGAAAGAAGAAAGGAGACTAGAGACATTAAAACAAATAGCAAAAAAAAAAAAATTAAAGTACAAAACAAATCAAAAGCAGATAATACTATGGTTCAATTAGATTTTGCAAAGTTTGACTTGGAACTTTGCTCTTTTAATATGCTCAATTCGATTTTGCAAAGGTGGTCTGAAGATAATTTTTCATAATGGAATAAAAAAAACACCAAAATAACATCAAAATTAAGAAAGAAAATGCAAAACTCAGGAATTAATTTGTATGCCATCCTGATTTTTCTTCGAAAAGGAAATTATTTCTGCTTATTGAAAATATAGTTTCCAAAATTTGAGTTCAAGTTTCCTGTTAAACTGGAAGAGAAAGAAGAGATTACAAGGAAGAAGATGCCTGGTGTTGTAAAGTTCGCCGATCCTCACACTTTGAAGAGCCTTGATCGTTTTACCAGTAAGTTCCCTTGTTGATTCAAGTAAAACTCTGTTGGTTACTCTTTTTTTTTTTTCAAGGATTAATTATTCTCTTTGTTAGATTTCACTGTATAAAGTATAAACATTTAATCATTCCGTTTTTGGTCTGCGTTGTTAGTTTATCATTACAGGGTCTTATGTAGTGTGAAATAAGGAAACAGGCAGGACCTCCATGGGCCCAGTTTAGATTTCACTGTTTCACGAAATCTAAATTTATTTTTTAAAAAATAAAATTGCACAATGACAAATAAGGAAAATAATATTATCTATAAAATATTTAAAAGAATAATATAGTTTTACGAGTTACATATCATTTTATTTTTTTATTAACTTCAAATTAATATATTTTTATTATTTTCAAATCATTTTAATGTGTTGGCATCAAAAATAATTTTTAAAAAATAAAAAAAATATTATTGACATGTATTTTGACACGAAAAATTATTTAAAAAACAATTATAACTACACTACCAAACAAACTTTGACATCACCTCTCTCTCTCTCCGGTGCAAAACATGATAGTCTCTCTCTCCTCTCACTTGTGATTTTCTTGTTAACTCCTGACCATTGTCGTTATTTAGCGTTACAACCACCATTTATATTTAATTTGTTAAGGTATAATTTACACTTTTCCTCCATGAATTGCATTTATGAATTGCATAGGATTTATGCTAACATATGATACATTTTTATTTTGATTGATTTAGGGTGAAGGTTGAGGTTTTTAGGATAATTTAAAATTTTTATAAATTAGATTTGAATTATATTAATTAGTTATAAAATACATTAAATCGAGTTGATAATATCATTATTCATCAATAAAATTGAAGAATTTAGGTTGTTGTCAATTATAGTATAGTTAAGGTTAGGGGTTTTATAGGTTAAATTAAGGGTTTTATTGAATGAAGTGTAAATTATATTAATTAGCTATGAAAAAAATTACTTGAGTTGATGGTTTTATTGTCTATTGAGAAAATTGATAAATTTTGGTTGTTGCCGATTTAGGATTTTATTAAATAAACTTTTGTAAAGATTAATTTGCAATATTAATAAATAAATCCTGGGTTTGGTTGTACTAATATCAATACCAATAAAGATATCACTTATAATAATAATAAAAAATAACGAGTTCTTAATTGCTATATTAAATATGTATCTCACCAAGCTACAAGGTGATTTCAGTGTTTGAACCATCTAGAAGCCCTAATGCATTCGGTGATGTAATTATCTTTTTTTTAATTATTTATTAAAATATTAAAAAAATCAGCATTATCTTTTTTAATAATGAACTTGAAAAAGTCGAGGTGCATATTTTCAATTATGTAAAATATATTACAAAGAAAAACAAAAATCTAACTCAGTTATGAATTTGATAGGGACATTGATTCATCCTAATTGCCGGATATTTATTTATTTATTTATATATATATATATATATATATATATATATATATATATGCAAGCTTTTCAAATGCGTTCAAAAAGTTATAATTATAAATAAAAAAGCTCATACATTTATTTAATTAAATAAATTGAAAACTATCTGTAAATAAATGCAAAAAACATGTTAACGCGTTGATTCCACTTACCTAGCTACAAGTCGGGAAAAAAAATTCTAACACAAATGAATTAAAGTATAAATGTTATTAATGTGTGTATTGATAACAAGTAAAAAATCTAATTATAAATTAAAAATTTAATGTTTATATATAATAAAATATAGTGAAGATTATGTACATTAATAAAGACATATAAGATCCCAATTTTATTTTTAATGCTGTAGAAAAATCAAACACTGTTGCAATTATTACATTGAAAGTCTTTGTATAATAATTCTTATATATATATATAATAATAAATTAAAATAAAATAAAGATAAGAATAAAAAAAATCATATAAATTGGTAAAATATAGAGTAATAAATATTCAAAGTATAAAAAAAATTTATGAAAAATGAAGATAAGAAAAGAAAATGGTGATAAATAGGCAAAATAAAAAATAAAAAAATATCAATTGTATAAAAAAAATATAAGAAAAACTTATTTTCTATCATTAAACTAAAAATTACAATTTTTCTATTGCTACAATACTACTATAGTAAAAAACAATTGATAATTATATCATTCCAAAACAATTTTTTTTTCGGTACATGTATAATAATATTTTGACTTATATTATTATAGGCATACTTGAACAATCCACTTCACCCAGGCGGCGGCCCTTCAATAATCATCCCATAACCCATCAGGTGCTCCATTTAAAACCAAAATTTGATAAATGAATATCTAAACTTGTATGAACGAATGTATTTTTTTAGATAATTACTAGTTATTTGATATATATTTTACCATGGGTTGATTATTTTTTAAAAAAAATTTATTCATGCAAGCTTTTTGTGTTTTAAAAAATCCTAATTATAATTAAAAAAAACCCATGTATATATTTAATTAAATAATTTGAGAACCATCTATACATAAATGTAAAAATAATAAAAAAAATATTACCGTGTCTATTTCACTCGTCTAGTTACAGGCTGAATAATTTTTTTTAACACAAATGAATTAACATATAAATGTTATTAACGTATGTATTGATAGCAATAAAAAATATAATTATAAATAAAAAAAATAATGTTTACATGTAATAAAATACAGTAAAGATCATATATATTAATAAAAAAATATAAAATCCCAAGTTTATTTTTAATGTCGTAGAAAAATCAAACAATGTTGCAATTGCTATATTGAAATACTATTTTCCTAGTCTTTGTATAATATATTTTAAAAAATATAAATAAATTTTTTTAAAAAATACATAGATACAAATTAAAAAAATAATATAAATAAAATAAATGTAAAGTGATAAATATTTAAAGTATAAAGAAAAAAAACTAAAAAAATATCATGAAAAATGAAGGTAAGAAAAGAAAATGGTGATAAATAGGTAAAATATAAAATGAAAAAAACATCAATTATAAAAAAAATACAAGAAAAACTTGTTTTTATAAATAAATAAAAAACTAAAAATTATAATTTTGCTATTGCTACAATACTATAGTAATTTGTTTTTGATAAAATTGATAATTATATCATTCCTACATGAAAACATTTTTTTTCAGTACATGTATAATAATATTTTGACTTGTATTATTATAGATATACTTGAACAATCCACTTCACCCAGGCGGCGCCCCCCTCAATAATCATTCCATCACCCCATCAAGTGCTCCATTTTGCTTTATCCGCTTGACTACCAAAACCATGAAGAATCCCACGCCCAAGGTTCTCTCAAAAACCAATGACGGAAACTGAAACCAGGAAAATCTTTTTATTTCTATAGATATTTATTATATATACACTAGTAGTAAATTGTGTTTTTATATAAAAATAATATAATTATAATTTTTTCTATTTTTTTACCGTGGTGTATTGTAGTTGTGAAAAAGTTATAGTTTTAGGTTTTTTTTTTAATACTTTATATTTTTATCATTTTACACTTTGCTATTTATCATAATTTTTTATAATATTTTTTTAGTTTTTCTCTTTATATTTTTTTTGAAAAAAAAAATTTACACTTTAAATATTTATCACTCTATACTTTACCTATTTATACCATTTTTTATTCTTATCTTTATTATTTTGTCATTTGTTTTTTTTCTTTACAATTTTTTTTAGAAAAAAAATATTATAATGATGTTTTACTATAGCAATTACAACATTCAATTCTCTTGTTAGATTAAAAATTAACTTGAGATTTTATGTATTTTTATTAACACATATGATATTTACTGTATTTTATTATATGCTACCATTGACTTTTTGATTCACGATTATATTTTTTACTCGATATAAAAAAAATATTAATTATACCTACACTTTAATTCTTTTACATTGAAAAAAAAATTATTCGACTTACGGTGAAAGAAGTTGAATAAATATGTTAACACTTTGTTTTTTTTTTTTTGTATTTATTGACACAAATGGTTCTCAATGTATTTATTTAAATGCATGCATATGTTTTTTTTATATATATAATTATATTATTTTAACAAAAAAATATTTAAAAAGCTTGCATATATATATATATAAATATTTATATTTTTCACAAAAAAAATAAAATTATCCTACTGAAACAAGAGTAAAATAACCAGCAACATATATACATGAGTGAAGTTTATGGGAAGAAAAACTGCTGGAAAAATAGTAAATGTTGATGGAATATTCAATTGGTATATAGTGAAGATTCTATCAGCCTTTTATAATACTAATATCATAGATGTTGGAAAATCGTTGTCGAAAATTTGTTTGCTATTTTGTTGACATTGAAAAGAATATTCCATCGACATTTTCTTCTCTCTTTTTTTTTAATGATTTGTTATGATACTCGAGCCACAATAATTTATAAACTTCTTTCTCCTGGAATGCATAAAAGAAATGAACAACAATGCTGTAATTTCTAAAGATCAAGACACTCTCAAATGCATATAGTTGATAAAGTTAACTTGCTGGAAATTTAATTTTGATGTAACGTAAATCACTAATCACATAAATTCCCAATAATCCAGATGAAAAGTAAAAAAAAGCACGCACTACAGCTTTCCTTTCACGAAGCATAATACAAGCTGAAGTACCCCCAAGCTCTTTTCCTTTTCCTTTTCCCCTCAAATTCACAGTAAAAAGATTAAAACTTTGGAAAATTGTCCTGCATTTTGACAACTATAATATACACGGAAACTATAAATTCCATAAATAAATTGACTTTAACATAAGATTGATGTCATTTTTTTCTACATGGCTGCATATAATTGATTTATTCTTTTTGCTGGTTTCATTTTACTGGTTTTGGTTTTTTAAAGAGATGTAGGAATAGTATTTTTAAAAGAGAGAGAATATTTAGAATTTTTATTATTTTTTATTCCACAACAGTTTCCATTGAAAATTACATATAAAAATTTTCCGTCATAATTTTCATAGATAAATAACAATGGTATATTTTCCGTCGGCATTTTCTTTTCTTTTTTTCTTCTAATTTTCTACTAGCGAGGTCATTAACGGGGAGGGAATTAGGAAATTTTAGGGAATGCAGGAGACAAGAGTATTGAGGAACATCGAAGACAAGGGAGTTTGTAAAACTCATTTTCAAGATAATTAGCTGCTGCTGTACGGTTTCTTGCTGTTTCTCTCATTGTAATCATCCCAACTTTATAATATACTGTATAATAAAAACAAAAGCAATTTTATTTTATTAACTTTTTATCTCTCGTAATTTAAATTATTAAATATAAAATTAATGACGAGTTTGAAAGTTTTAATAAAATTAATGATGAGTTTTGAAAGATGAGTACCGTATTATTATAAAATCAAGAATCAACATTAATAAAAAATAAATCAAAACCAGACTTAAACTATTGAATATATAATTAATAATAAGATTTGAAATATAAACATCGTCTAATTGAAATCTACTTAAAACAGATTTAAAATAACTCATATATATATATATAATTTTTAGTTTTAATGTATTTCTAGTTTTCATAATTTAACTATTTTTAAATAAAAAATATTTTAAAAAACAAAAAAATGTTATTTAATCTTTACTCTAAGCACATACGTTACTTACTCTCTTGTTTAAACGGATCCGTTACACCATCCGTGATTCAAATCCCCATCTAAAACCTAACCCCTCACTCCGTCACCCGTCCCTCTAACGTCGTCTTCCTAACACCATCTGCTTCACCCCCAAATCGAAATCTTAACCCTAACCCTAATTTCCAATGGCCACCGACGACTTCCCCCTCATCGACGAGCCACCTCCTCACCCTCCGACGCGCCACCCATATTCCACCTCCGTCACAACCACCGGTGATTACTACTACTCCGATCACGACAAATCCGCGGCCACACCGTCCTCAAAACGCAACCAGCAAAACCACTACTACAACAACAACAAGAGATCGAAATCAAACAGCATCACGGAGATAGAATCTTGTGATTACAGGAAGGATAGAGAGGAATGGAGCGATACGGCGATATCGTGTTTGTTAGAGGCGTATACGGAGAAGTATAATCAGTTGAATAGAGGGAATTTGAGAGGGAGGGATTGGGAGGAAGTAGCGGAAGCGGTGAGTGAGAGAGGAGGGAGTAATAAGAAGAGCGTGGAGCAGTGTAAGAATAAGATTGATAATCTGAAGAAGAGGTATAAAGTGGAGTTACAGAGGATTAGTGGGAGTGGGAGCAGTTGGCATTGGTTTAAGCATATAGAGGCTATTATGGGGAATACATGTAATGGGAAGAGTGGCGGTGGTGGAGAGAGTGATGGTGGCGGTGGTGGAGGGAGTGGCGGGAATGTTAATGCGGTGGTTAAGCAAGTTAAAAGGTAGTGTCTTGTTTCGGTCTTATGTTCAGGTTGTGAAAGTTTGGGTTTTTACAGGTGTTCTTGTTTGTTTGGCAATGCTTGATTATTCGATTTCGAAACTTGATTATTGGATTTCGGTTAAAGTAGCCAGGTGGTTCTGGAATGGTATGAGATGGTGTTGGAGGATCTTGCTACGATTAACTGATCTTTTGTGTGAACGTTTATATGCAGGTATACATCTGGCAGTGCTGCATTTGCTAATACTCTCAAAATTAAACCAGTGTCAAATTTAAAATGGCCGAGAGTGGTGTTTAAAATCAGTGGTTCTGCATTGGCTGGGAATTGCCAGAATATTGATCCCAAGGTGCAAGATTCAGTATTTGGATGATTATAGTATGTTTGGACACTGATGATATCGGGAATATGCAAGTTAAATTGCCTTATTTTATTTCTAGGTAGCTATGCAGATTGCTCGGGAAGTAGCAACAGCTAGCCGCGGTGGACTGGAGGTCTTGCCCTATTCCTTTTCCTTGTTGGTTTTCTGCAACGCTAATTCAAATTACAAGATTCCTTACTCTTATGTGGTTTTTATAGATTGCTATTGTTCTTGGAGGTCGTAATTTCTTTTGTGGAGACTCATGGATATCTGCTACTGGCTTAGAGAGGCCTGCTGCGTATCAAATCAGGTAATTCACCATACTTCTTGAGCTTGTATTGCAGCAACATACTCCTAGGGCTTGAACATTATCTATGTTTGCCTTTACGAGTAGCTTGTATAAATAGCTTATAGCTTTCTTTGCAGTTTCATCCTAAACTTAATGTATTGCTAGTTTTTGACAATATGGTAACTTATGATGTAATGCCAGCATGATGGCAACAGTTATGAATTCAATATTGCTTCAATCAGCTTTGGAGAAGCATGGTGTTCAGGCTCGCGTGCAAAGTGCATTCGCAATGCCAGAGTTAGCTGAACCTTATAGCAGGCAACGGGCCATCCGGCATCTTGAGAAAGGAAGAGTTGTCATATTTGGTGGTGCTGGAAATCCACTATTCACTACTGACACTGCTACAGCTCTGAGAGCTTCAGAGAGTATTCCCCTCCTGCCTGCTTTTATTATATCTTGTGTTCTGCTGTTTACTAGGAGGTTTGTTTGGGGTGAAATCTTGATGCGTGTTTTTTTTTTAAATGTTTCTGGGTTATCAGTTAATGCAGATGCGCTCCTTAAAGGTACCGCCAATGTTGATGGTGTCTATGATAATCATGCTGGTAACAGCAATGTAATACTGGATCACATATCATTCAGAGAGGTGGTTTCCAGGGGTGTTACCTCAATGGACATGATGGCAATTACTTACTGTGAAGAGAATGGAATTCCTGGTATGTAATGATTTCCTTAGAATCATTTGCTCTTGCTATCAGCCTCTCTCGCATAGTTGCCTTCTCCCATCCCCACATCTTACCTTGCTAATGCTGCGTGCTCTCTCCCTGTCATGTATAGTGGTCATCTTTAATTTGCTCGAGCCTGGGAATATCTCAAGAGCATTATGTGGAGACCAAGTTGGCACTTTGATTGATCAAGCAGGAAGGATTAGTTAACGCATACGGATTCTTGCGTACGCCTCTAAGACTGATGCTAAGACTGATGCTAGTTAAATGATGCATCAAAACCATTTAACTATAATCTAATTATGGGCACCGGCTCACAAGCACTGGAGACTGGCATTGGCAAAACCCATTTGGCATTAATTCAGAGCTGCTGCCTGCAATAAATGAGGCGGCCAGGAGGACTTTGCCATACAACTATTACCAGGGTTTGGTTGCTCGGGCAGGTGGTGAATAAACGTGGAATGCGCAATGCTGCTTCACTGTGACATAATTTTCTTCTTAGTGTTGTATCCTGTGTAAATTTTTCTGTTTTTCATAAACGATAAACAAAGCAGGGGAGATGGCATCACATGATGTATATAACGATTACTCATTTATAGTGATTGTTAAAAGGGAAGAGATGTTTCAGTTTCAACGAGGTAGCCATGGAAGTGTGATGATCCATTTGGGTCTCTTAGTTTTGAGGGGATTCTAACGTGTCGGAAGAAATGAAATATGGGCAACACCGGAACATGGTGATTAATTTATTACGAACAAAATTACATGTTATATGAATCTTGCTATGTACATGTATGGTTATAGATAAAAACAATGTTTGACCAGCTTGTTTGAACATAACAAAGTCACATGTTATATGAAATATGGGCAACAAACTGTTCTTATTGAGGGAGAAAACTAGCTGCGATGATGACAATAGCAGGATGAAAAGCTGACCTCTTCGATATAAATCAGCCTTCACTGCAGCACTTCATGCTCGCTCTTTTATGATCTTTTGTGTGGGATTCCTTATTATGTTTCCAATGAATGACTATGCTAAGATGTTGTGCTCCTAACTCTACATTCTCTGTATGAACAGTCCCGATACCAAAATCTGAGGTTTCTGCACCAATCCTATGCCTGTGTTGCTTGAGAGCTCAAATAAATCTCAAACTTCTTCTGGCACAGCTTTAAACTCTATTTACCTCCTTCCATCTATGAAAAACATCAACCAATTATATGGAAAATTGATGCATAAATCAATGTGTACATAATAGAGTTATAAGGTACTCACCGTCTTAAAATAACCTTCGTATATAGAAAGACTATCGAGTGCCTCATAGTCTGCTTTCACCCCAATAAACTGACTAGCTAGTTGAGCACACCCAGCATCTGGCCACCTGCAGCCTCCATCTCTTGTGCGTAATGGGCATAAAGTATCGCACACTCGACCAAGTGGATTATTGGAAACAACATCATCTGCCGCTACTGAAATGGAAACTGATAGATCTGACTTATCTTCATGTTGGACAATACCAACAGATTCTCTTGTAGAAGGAGAAAACACAGATTTCTGTGAAATTTTCACAGGGCTGGTCTCGATATCAACAGTAGTATCACCACCACTAGCATAATGAACTTTGCATCCCAATGACTGTATGGCTCGCTTTATGGCTGCAGTTTCCATGCTGGCCCTCTTGGCCAAGGCCATAGCAGAGCTACTGCGCTGCTTCTCATTCCGTAATTCTGCAGACAATGACTCCACAACAATTTCCGTTTCTTTAGCTTTCTTCTCAGCCCCTTCTTTTGCCTGGTTATTAATTAGACACGAAGTAGGGGTTTAATAAAAAAAGCAGACTTGTAAACATCATGAAAGGAAATGAAAGGAAAAGTTAGCCACCGCTGGCCATATGTCACTAGGTTTCTGCACAATAATGCCCTCAAAGACAACAAGAGAGAGATTGAAAGAACATAACACTATAACCCAAAAGTCTACGAAAAAGCATTTAGGCCTTCATGACTGCAAAAGGTCATGTTTTAGTGTGAAAACATTGTACTGGTTCAGTACAAGGAAAGCAGGTCATTACCTTCTGTAGTTTGGAGAATTTTATAGACATTATCCGACATTGAGCTTCAAGCTCCCCAGCTTGGGCTTCTGAAGGACAAGCCCACCGAAGATGGAATTGGGGCCACAGCGTTGGGGCTAAGGCTGCTGCTGGAGGTAACAATGGACCATTATGTTTCAGAGGACTGTAAAAAGGGTTACCGTGCACATGAGACCTTCCTTCTGAAGAACGCAGATCGGCCAAATAAGCCCACAAGCACCCACAAGCTTCAGAGATACCAACTTGCTGCCTTTCCTTCTCACTGAAAATTTAGATTAAGCACCCAGAAAGAGGAATTTTAATGCTTCCACAATAATTGGAGTAAAACAAAAGGGAGCCATTACATGCTAGAGAGGTTAGAGTAAACAGGAAGGGTTCTCCAGACACAGTATCCTAGTGTTCAGCATTTATGCATAAAGTTGTCCCTTTGTCAGCCTTAAACAGGAACCAAGTTCTAATCCAGCCTGAGAGTTTATGATGCAGTCAGTATATGAAACGGTAGACAAGAAAACATGCATGCCCACAAGGATCATAAATTTATGTGTCATCACTTGTTATGCTAAGGAACTGCCAATTTTATGAGAAGAGTTGACCACCTGAACTGAGCTTTGAAAAGAATAATGAACTGTTATAAAACCAAACGCCCATGAATATGACATTCCAACATAAATGCATCACATGCTACAGACAAAAAGCTACTAGATCGTCTCTTTATTTTTGGGAAGATGAAGAGATTGCAAAGAGAAACATTCAACAGCTGATAGCGCATACCACAAATATCCAATGACAACACATATATCATTTATTTGTGAGAAGATGCAACAATGTCATTCGACATCATTTTGATCATGCAGGATATAAATGGCAGGATAAATCAGTATGGTGCATCAACAAGGGTTGATACGTCCAGCGAGATTTGAATATTCGTGGCACAATCCTTTTACCACTGAGTTTGCTACAGTGGTTGGTCACTTGTGGCACAAGAGATTATATTTGTTGTAGCCTATTTCAGGACATTGATGCATTTTCATCTTACTTTTTCTAAATTTTTAACTTCATCAATTTTTTCTGTCCAAAGATGATCTGTCACCCTTGAAAATATAAGGAAATTAAGCAGCTCTTCTTTCTCCTAGTTTCTAGTTTACACAAAGATTTGCAGAATCAATGCTTGTCTCCAGATATTACAATTTTTAGCAACCAATCTAGTATTGAGATTGAAAATTAAGGTTCTTGACTGCTCCAAAATAAATATATCAGAAGCTAATCCATGTAGTATGGACAGGTCAAGTGAAGGCACGGCAGAAACCACAGGCCTTAATCTATTTAAGATATTCATATGTACAAGTTAAGAAGAAAAATGGAATCACCTGTTGCAGAAGAAGTTACCAAAACGACATGAAAGGACACAGTCCAACAAGTCCACAAGGAAAGCCTAAGTCATCATACAATACACTAGTCAGCAAAAACTTTGTGATAAACCAGTTTCTTCGAAACATATTTTGTCTCAACAACTAACTTCTAATGAAAGCAACAAAATGCGTATCATTACAAGAAAAGAAAATCACATACCGAGGAGAATTCAAAAGCAAAGGGATACATCCGCAATAATTGAGAAACACAATCAATCCACTGCAGAATACACCAGCAATTTATAGAACTTAGCAAAGACCATCTTACCCAACAAATTCTCAAATTTACTTGGGCTCAATATAATAGAGGGCATTCAAACAGCTAGGTAATTATTATAACTATTATTTAGGGTTTTTAAGTAGACTTTTTTAACAATACTCTGACCATGCTCACCTTCAATCCAATCCTTCTAGTAGACTCTATAATTGCCCGAAGATCCTATGATTGCACTCTTTCCCTCACATCTCTAGCTTATGCCCCAGCATAAGGCAATAAATTTTTTAATGCATTTGGCACATAAATGCAATAATAAACCCGAGTAATCATTTTTTCCTGCTGCTTTCATCACAGAGAAAGGAAGGGGGCCCGAGCAATAGTTGAACTTGTTCGCAAGGAGCTTGAGGCACAACTACTATGGTAATCCCTACTGATTTGGATTGCCAATAATAATAATCATGAAAGCCAGTTGGTACTTGATTCCTAAAATCCAGTTAATAAGAGCATGCATAAAACAACATTAACCTGCAAAAATATGGGTGACTGCTGGTTCTGTGCATGAGAAGAACTAGGAGTTGGAGGCGAAAATGATCCCGATGACGGACGCATGGGTGGCAATGAAAAACTCCCAACAGAAGATTGCCTACATAAATCAGGTATATCGCTGCTTCCAGATACAGTTGGCATTCCCCCACGCTCTGCAAATGGATGACCAAATGCTAGCCAGTCTTTTTCAATGAGTGCCTGGATGGAAATAGGATATTCCAGAATTTTTTGTTCAAATGTAAAGCCACATCTTAAGCATATATAAAGAACAATACACAACCAATAAAGGGATCCAATAGTAGAAGAAAATACCTGAAACCCTGTGAATGTCCGATAGTATGGGTCGAGCAACAAATTCGCCAGTGCAACCAGCTGACTCGTTCTATCCCATCCATCACTACAAATAGAATGAAAGATAGGAACTCAGCACATGCAGAGGCTCTAAAAGAAAAGCAGGAAATTGAAAACAGAAAAGAAAGGCAACTTTTTTCTGATGGCAAATTTTGCTGAACTGAAATGCTTCCTAGACGATTCAGCTATTCTTTTTTCTTCTCTGATAAAAAGTAGAATAACAGTGGGCCATGAGTCTGGTAGCAGGCAAATGACCTGCCAAGTTCGCATTTTAAACCATGATCTGCTAGGCAATAAGACCAAGATTTTTCTGCTAGTCAGTATGAGAAGCTCTATCCATGTGATTACTTAGTGAGGAAGGGTGGATGTGAGATCTACCAAAAGAAAGCCTGATTTGGAGTCGAAGCAGGTGTACGTAATTAATAATTGATTCTGTGTTAGATTATCAGCACATCAAATAGAAACAAAAATAGACTAACAGCATATTGAATAGAAATTACAAATCAAAAGGGCAAAAAGAGGCCGTATAGTGAGCAGCACATTAAAAATCTTCAGGTTTCATCACAGTGGCAACAGAATAGAAATGATTCTTTCCAGTTGTTACAAAGATTAATAGAAGACACAGGGTCAAGATATCTGACCTGCAATGTACAAGTACTGATGCTGATTCCAAAGCAACACGGGCAGCAATCCAAGCTGAACCAGCCAAGACACTTTGAACATGTATTAACCATCCACTATCACCGAGGGTTGAAACAGAGGCAGACATATTGCTGAGATTGCCTCCACCCCAGGTCCAACCACCATGTCTCTGCAAGCGAAATATGGTATGAACAAAAAGAGATATTAACAACCACAGGAAACATATTGTTTCTGCTGAAGCCTAGGAACATAGCAAGTGTTTTTGAACTATTAGGTAACCAGTCAAAGATCAATGCTATAAATTAATTGAAAAAAATCCCAACTAAACATGAGAAGCACATTTGAGAAGACTGATTTATTTATTTAAATTTTGACTAGAGATTAAATCATTGATGCAATGATGTCAAGGTTAAGTTAGTTATATTGGCTCGTGTGCATCATTGGACAAGCACATAGGACCCGAGGATGTCTGCATTATAAAAGAGCTATTTAATGAACAGGATGCTGTCTCCAAATATAAGTTGCTGCCAGATAGATAACTGCATACAAGTGAAGCTTTTCCTTTTTGCTTTTCTATTGAAGATGCACCCACAACAGCACAGGGAACTGAACATGAAAACTCTAGTCTTTAACCCATAGACTCACACAGCAGCGCCATTCATAGAGGGTGATTCCAATCATTTAGTGATGGTAAAAATTGGGAAACATACCACACACGATCATGCATTACTTCTGTTAATATGTGTTCACATGTCTGATGTTATTCAAGGACAAATTTTTAATGCCTCAACTATGTTTACAAAAAACTTGACAAATGGATAGATGCACGTTCAAGTTGCACAAAATAATATGCCATCATTTTCTGCCTTCTGAGAATTGATTTAAGCAGTACTAGGTTAAACCTTATCCAACAACAGAACTGCTTATAACATCTGATGTTAATGTACTAGTTTTCAACATGCAAAGCAGCCGGTTTTTTAATTCCTAATGTTCATAGACTAACCAAGAGTGATAGCGTTCCATCTGATGAAGTGGTGCCATGAGCATCTAAGTAGTCCCTAAGCCGAGAAAGACTCTCTCTCATAGCATGTATGTTGTCTATCCCAAAGAAAACTACCTGATAACAGATAAAAAACAAGAATATGATATTAGTGAAAATAAGGCAGCAAAGTTGATGACTATGAGATACATAATTAGACAGCTCAATCCTCTGACAAACCTCAGATTGAAGATAGTTGGATGATGATTCTGAGCCACCTCCCATTGCGACATTTGCTAAAGCATTTTTTCTAGGTCTTGCATCAGCAATGTATAACTTCCTGAAAAGAAAACACAAAGATTTGGCATTTTCCAGAGGTTTTGCTACAGCAATTATTTAACTTCCTGAAATGGGGAAAAAGGAGAGAGGACAAGGAGACAGGTGACTTTTTTTAACAAACATTCATTTACTAAAACTGGAGCAAGAAAGAAAAAGCAAAAAAATGAGAACATGAAATCTAAAGAAACAACAGGCATATGAAATCTAAAGAAACAACTGGCTTATAGCCTAGGATAAAATGCATGTCATGTCAATCAATGAACATTAAGAGTGTAATTCAGGTGGATTAACATATTTCATTTTTATCAAAAGAGAAATCAGAGTTACACGACAATAAGGAACCTAACTATAGAAGTGCTCATTTGGTCCAGACCTACCGTTTGGAAAATTTGCGCCATTGACAAGAAATCATAAATGAAAATAAAGGCCACACTATTTCAACAAAAGACTCACAGCTAAGTGTCAAGGCTTCAGCCCCAGTACATTGATTAGGATTTCCCACCTCAAAAGGGAAATGTCTCCTTCATACCAGGTGTCTGTGAGCCATGAGTGATAAAAATTTAAACACTATGCCGCATAATCACTTGCTTTAATCATCAAAGCTATGGGCCCAAGTCTCTCCACCAAATCTATTTTAGAGTACCCTAAAATCAAACATTCTCCAGCCATTTCCAGATGAGATGCAAAACTGGAATCCTATCACTATAAGGACTGCATTTTAAGAAACAAACGAAAGAGAAGTAATATCATGATTGAGGTTTCAAAACTCGGTACATTGATATACATTTCAAAAAAATTCATTACACAAGGTATTAAGAGCAATCCATAGCAAGTCCGTGTAGATACTTCTTAACAACTAAGAAAGTCAAGTTAGAACATAAAAAAGAAAATGGTGCAAACATGAAAAACACAAACAATGAGAACAGCTAGCCAAAACAAAAGGAATCAATTTGAATAAAACTACCTCCGCCCTTTTTTCTCATCACCAAGTTGAGGGCAAAGTTCAGCAACAAGCTTTTCATCTGTGTTGCTGCATGCATATACATTGATGGGAATCAGTCATATATCAAGCAACAGATGGCAAAAGAAAAATCAAGTACTTACCTTCCAAACCTCAAAATATAAGATATCAATAGATCCCAAGAACAAAAACAAATAACAGGTATTGCGTAAAAGAATCAAAATGGTCTGGCACTTTTTGGTATTATGGGCCATGATTCGAAAATCATACCTATAAAGGATTTTGATAATCATTGCAGCTGTCTTGGGCTTGCATTTCAATTTTTTTTGTTCTTTTAGCTTGGAAACTGTTGTTAAAATCACGTTCAGGATGCTATATGCTAGAGTTTTGACAGCCTAATTAGATAATAAAATATATCTTGCATGAAGTTTAAAGTATCTCTATTCATGTTAAATATTAGAAACTCAATCTCTAATGAAATTATTTGAAATCTGCAGAATAATAACACCTTGCTAAAATTTATCATCAATCATGCCATAACTATTTTGTATATGACTAAAGGTTTTGAAAGGCATGCAACACCGTAACCACAATCACAAATGCACTTCAATTGAAGACCAAAATCCCAGCACTGTATCTACAATAGGCATAATTTTTGCAGAGCAATGTGTTTTAAGTTCATTGAAAGGAAATTAAGTGGGCAGATCAAACTACCTCCTCATATTCATCATCAGACCAACCAAGGGTTGAGACGAACGTGCAAGGACTGCTCCAGTTTCTACAATGCCACACCCATCAAGACATCATAATGCAACTCATGATAAACAAAATAACTAAATTTCAGTTTTTCATACCGGGATGACACCAAGAAACTACAGGTAAACGACCCTTGGAACGAAAGTTGGATGCCTGGATCACTTCTTCATCACTAGTAACAAATATAAAGTTATTAGCCGTAAATCTTCGGCAAGAGTCAGCCCAGACAAAACTATATTGGAGTCAAACTAGAAGTAAGGATCTCAACACGTTTTCACTTTCCCCAATTTTACAATGCAGTAAGAATCTTAATGTTTTACCTGATTGATTTTGGAACAATCAAGGCAAAAGGATAACTCGGGCACATTAAGTAGTTGGAATTTACATTACAGATTCTCCACAGCTCATTAGACATTGTATATGATCCATTGTCGATCATATCCATTGATGCCCTACAAAGGCCTTTTCCTAGAAGACGGAAATACTCATTCAACAAGCGTACTTTTGGGTTTGCATTAGTAAATTTGAATGGTCCACAGCTTAAAGCATAAAGATCCCAGAGTCTTGATGGTTTTGTGCACCTCAATAACCCATCATATATAGCCCGTCTCTGCATAAGAAAAGGCAATTAACTTAAAACATGTCAGGTGTGATGGCCCAATCCACCATTTTGAACCCATCCAATCAAATCTTTCCTCAGTTGATTTTAAAATATAAACCCTCAAAATCCCTGATTTCTGAGTCTTAGCCCACAAAAAAATAAAAAACATAGGCAGATCAGAAGATTATTCTCAATCTCAACTACATCTTTTTAACCCCCAACCAAGCAAAAATCAAAATCATGAACTCCATATTTCTTTATAACAGCATAAATCTTGCAAATGAAAAAAAAATCCATCTGTAAGTGATCATATTTTGGAGGAAAAACAAGAGCTGAAGCAAGAAGAGATAGCAGCTAAAGTTAACCTGCTTTGTTTTGGGCCGGAAACCAAAAACAATAATTCTCATATCTTTCCCTGCAAAATACAAGAACCAATAATTCGATTAGCATTCTCACTAAAGAGGACCAGGGCCAATTATATCATCAAAATAACAATCACCAACAATATTCAAGAGAAAGAAAGCAAAAGAAACCATTAGCAAACAGCAATACCCAGATCCATTGTTCTGATAACTGCCTACTTCAAAGAAACCTTGCTTGTTCAGAAATAAAAATATATACTGAAAATCTCATGCCTTAATGCAACAGATATACTGTAATTTTATCAGTCAAGTTAACCTGCATCTATAAACTTCCTCTTTGGCAACTACCCTCACTAGGAAACAACCACATTACCCCCTCCAGAATCTGCCACCATCTCTATTACTGTCATAAATTTAACTTATTGATTGATTCTGAATCATCAAAGTGAAATAAAAGTAACATCATCACCCGTACAAATGTCAAGTATGTCCTAAAGTTCTATCTTCCAAAGACAAACTACAAATCTATTGTAAATCCAACAAAAAAAATAATAAACTGGTAAAAATGTTAAGAAATAGTAAAACAAACACTTCAAAGGGCGTACCAATGACTTGGAGAAATCGCTGTGATGGAGTCTTCTCAGAATGACGAGGGGCTGATTGATTTTTTACAACCTTCATACATTCCACAAAGTAACAAATATAAGACAAGCAAAAAACAATAATCAATTAACATGTGCTATGGGTGGCCAAGCCAAAACAACTTCATATTCATTAAGCTGAACAGGAGCCAATCAAAACCAAAGAAAAGTAATGGAGAAGATTTTCTAGCATGGATAAAGTTTAGCACATGCTAAAACAGAATGGTAAAAAGGATCCATGTTGCTGACTCCAAGTAATTTGGGGTTAAGGCTTAAATTGAGTTGGGTAATAAAAGATAAGAATTGAAAGAGTGACATCATTTCAGATCATTAGCATAAGATTTTTCAACCTAAATATTTCATGCACGAATGGAACTGAGGTAGCATACAACCTATTATCCTAACATTATTTTGCCATGTTTTCTGACTGTGTACCATCACATGGTTTGCGTATAAGAGGTAAAGATAACATTTCAGAGGCATTCTTTCAAGGATCAGATCATCTTTGCATAAAAAGTGAGGCACATGGCATAACATTATAATACATAAAATAACTCAATTGGGGGGGGGGGGGGGGGGGTTACCCAATCATTGTGTTCATTGCCAAGGGTAAAATGAAAAACTTCAGTGTTGAAAAAAGGGTTCTACGCTTACGCTTGACAAGACATTATTGCCTCAATTAAAACATGAGAATCAAGTATAAAAATCATCTATGAAGAAATGAATGACTACATAGAATATGCAGAAAAATCAGAAATTGGGGTTCTGCATTCCATTTGGGACAAGACAACATGCAAATGCAAGGGTGAAGATGTTGAAACAAGTGCCGAATTGAAGGAGAAGTTCTCTCAGTTAATCGAGGACAATAACAACAGATAGCTTAAACAATACAGCCAAATTATGTAGTTTATATTGCACACAAACAGCAACAAAATCTATATCAAACCCAAACTTTTTTTGATAAAAGAAAATTTTAGTGGAAAGAGATAAGATTCAAAGCAGCACACCAAGGAGTGTAAACCAAAAAGAATTTGCCATGCATAAGTGTACCTCACAAGCTATAGAAATAAACAAACTTCTCACCAACAGTACCATAAATAAATGGAAGGAGCAGGAAAAGAAATCCATATGTTCAAGAATAATTTACCATTTTGCTGAACTTCTCAATTGTTGCTAGCGGAATCGTGCCAAGTGCAATAATATTTTCCGTTCCCTCACTCTTGAACAAGAGAAGAGAAAACAACATATGGTCAGTATTCTGTTGTGCATGCACAACATCATTTCCAGTGATGCAACCACAATTCCGTATCTCTTCTAGCATACATGCTTAGATAAATTACGACAAATAAGTTGCAGAATTGAAATCAGTACCGTTCCATCATTTTATAAAAGAAACTTAACGAGGAATAGACAAAAACGAGAGAACACGCCACTCACCAGAAAAATAAGACGGAAATTAGTCACTAGCAAGGTACCTGCGCCGTCAGTATTGATAAGAACAACACCACGTCCCTGAAACCAAGATTTGATCCATTTACCCAAAAGGGCAAAATATGAAGAAATTGAGGAGAAAGATTCATGTAAATAACCCTAGCCAGTTTTAGTAAGGGCACATTGTTCTAGTTTTATTTCATTTAAACCATTAACAGTAATTTAACTATAATATCAAGCAAACTAGGGTTGGTTCTAAGAATCCAATTCCTCGATTCCTTTTCCATACGCGTAATATGCATTCGAATTCTAAAATTCCTAAAAGAAACTCTAACCAGGAATTAGAAATCACGAAAAAAATAAAGATTTTAACGAAATCAAAAGGAAGGAAGAAGAAATTCTACCTCGACAAGAACACGCTCTGCCTCGAGCAAGCACTTGTAATTAGCGTGATGCGAGACCGAGCGCGACGCCGGATGCTGCACCTAAGAAAGAGAGAATATGGTGAATAATTTAAATCGAGAGAATATGGTGAATAATTTAACCTATCTGCATTGAAATTTGAGAGGGAGAGATGTTTTGGACCTCGAGTTTGAACCAGTCGAGAGCGTCGTCCCAGCTACCAGTGCCTTCCATCCGCTCAGAATCGGAGAAAGAGTCTCTGAGCGACGTTGATCGCCGTGGCGCGGACATGCGGCGAACCGTTGAGAGAGCGAGATTGAGTTCTTACCGTTCAAGGAACATGAATAGAAATATATTATCTCTGTTTGTTTGTTTTTAGGTTTAACAATTAATATTTAATATACACGCGTATAAAAAACAAATACCGCTGGATAAAGTAGAAAGAAGGAGTACTGCGTTGCTTCAAAGTTCAAACACCCTTCTCTTTTTATTTTATTTTTATTTAATTAAAATATAAAAATAATTGATTAACTTATTTAGCTTTCGTTAGTTACGAGGGTATCGTCTAATAATCCATAACTAAATACATAAAGGCGCAAAATTTATAGCAAAACATTTGATTTGATAAAAATATTCTTAAATTTTACCAACCATCACATATACTAAAAGTTATTTATTTATAATTATTAAGCATAGTGTCTAGAGAATAATTAACTCTATATAAAAAAAATATTTTTTTATATGACATTAAGATATTTATATCAATACTAGTACTAATATGTAAATTTAAACCTTCTCTTAGTAGAAAATAAAACAAAACATAAATACATATCTTAAACTATCGTTTAATCTTATTTTTTTAAATGTTATTATCTGTATATCAAGTAAATTGAAAGTATAGTTATTGTTATTTTTTAAAATATTTTTTACTCAGAAATGTATTAAAATAATATATTAAAAAATATTTTTAACATCAGCACATCATCAGCACATCAAAATGATCTAAAAAATATCTAAAAAATTAATTTAAAATAAAAAAATTTAATTTTTAACAAAAATATTTTTAAAACACAAAAACAAACAAAAACAAAACTACAAACAATACTAAATAAGTTTCTTTATCACCCCTTAACCTATATAGTATTTCGTTAACAATTTATTTTGACCGTAAAACCTCAAGAAATTTTAAAAAATAAGTCAATAAAAAACAATAATTAAGATTTAATAATAAATTTATGTTAAAGTTAATAAAACAATAATCATCTAGGATCTTTTTATTGTCTCGTGTTACTTCTTACTCCTTTTTACAATCATTGAGAAAGTATTTTTTAAAACAATGACTTGTAAATTATTTATCCCCGTCACATGTAATTAAAGTTCAGGAATAATAAAATTATATCAAAATTTTAAAAAACATTGGATGTTTTTTTTTCACGTGAGACTCTTAATTATCAACTTACGTTATCTTCAACTATTTTAAATGAAAATATTATATTTATAATTGTTCCTTATATTAAAAAGACTCATTTAACAACATGATTCGTAATTTTTTTAATCTATGCCTCTATTCTCAATTTCTATTCACTTCACATGTAATTAAAATAAAAAATCAAAAAGATTATATATGAAAATTTAAGAAATTACCAAAATGGACCTTAATTATGGTTAGTAATATACATTTATGATTTTTTTTATTTTCTAACCATTAATTATTAAATCAATTTATAAAAAATCAGTAAAAAACATCAAATATTTAATTAAATAATACACGTGAGAAGCCCGTGGCAAAAAAACTTATCGAGAGAAATAATTCAATTTTTGTTTCAATCCAATATTAGACCGACTATCTAATTTCTTTCATATGATCTCGCAACCAAAAAAACAGGAGTTGAACACGAGGGCATGTTTTTTCACGTAAAACAATGCGCAAGTTGGCGAGGAAAAATTACAAAAAAAACTTTAATGTTATTTATTCAACGCAAAACATTTTCTTATTTGGATTTTAAAAGATACGATTTACATTCTATGGTCAGCTGAAGTGTTGAACTTATACCATCATCAACACTCCTTAAAAAAAAAAAAAATTAATTGATGATTTGGAATATAACTCAACTAAACAGATTTTAAATTTACTTTTCAAAAATTATTAATTTAAATCTTATAAATTTTCAAATTAATCAACTAATCAAATTTTAAATTTATTTTTTAGATATTATTAATTTAAATCTTATAAATTTTTTAACTTACATAGATTATTCAAGTTGCCCTTGTGCAGACACGAACACCGAAGTGAATAATAATAATAATAATAAAAAGAAGCTAATCGACGGAGCAAAATTACTGTTTACAGTGTGTTGAATCCAGGTGTCTAGACAGAAACAAAGAACAACACTACAAGCATGGTGTCAGCATGGTAAAAAAACAGGAACTGCAACGAGACCTGACAGAATACGAACCAGTAATCACAATGAATTACGAGGAATAATAGGAGGGCCTAGACATGCAGTCGAGCGCACAAATTATACAGAAAAAGATTGACAACCATGAAAAGAACCCCGCGGTTGCATACAGTATGCCGTCTCGGAGGAGAAGCAATGTGCTTAATGCCTGTCAAAGAATCTCATAATAATTTCCCCCAGAGCATGAATTGTATTGATGATTGAAAAACTTGAAAATGCCACAAACTAGCATGTTCAGGTGAAAATTTGGATCAGAAATTGCATCTGGAAAGGTGATTTACACATCAACATAGAATACCACACAGCGAAAAAAAGATGATAATGTTACATCTAGTGTAGTTCTCCACAGCAAAAGTATGCTCAACCATCTATCTATCAACGATCCAAAACCTTACGTTGTAAATTTACAATTAACATAGGAAGGTATTGCTGACAAGTGTACAGAAATTACAAATCATTCGATAGCAGCTTGATTAATAAAGCTGAACTAGCTCTATGAAGAAGAGAATAGGAGACACCTTTTTCAACAGCGATAGGAGGAAGACCTCCATTCACAAAAGAAAAAATAGAACTAGTATATTGAATCTCAAACTACCTATCACGCAGGGTGTCCATGTCCTCAGCTGAAAGAAAATGAATGACGTTCATCTTGTAACCCTAAAATGCCTCTGGACCTACCAGAATCTTCGCCCACATCAAATCCAGTCTAATGTGAGGTAACTGGATTGTGCTGATGATTGCCACAGCGTGGAAGAAAGTGTTACTTCTCTACCTCCAAGTATTCATCAAACACCCTGCTGCTAGCACATTCCTGCAAGGCCTTTGTATTGAGTTCTCGCCCAAACCTCCAAATGTAATTCAGACCAACCAGAAGCTCAGTTATTGCAGATTCTGTCTTTTCTTGATTGGCAAAGTAAAGAGTCTGTACCAGAAGCACATTTGTCCTAGAGACGAACGTTTGTTGCTCGTAACTTCGCTCCGACTGCCATCTAATCATATTATGAGCAAGTGGAGCCAACCATTCTAATATTGATGCCATTGCCTCGGTCCACTCTCCTGCAAGCACATTATCATATACTGGTGAGTCCAAGCTCTTGGAGTATGGCTTTAGCCTTTCCCTCAGAGCAGCTCTCACCCTTGCAGGTAACATATTGTACAAGTCATCTCTAGCATCGTGGCCAATCAAGTGAGGAGACGCAGCTAGCTTCTCAATTACAACAATAACATTTGCATAGTGCAATGCTAAAGCAGCAGCACCAAGGGTTTCAGGAAGAGCTTGCAACAACTTATGCTGTGAACTGAAGATTGATGGACCGGTACGACTTACGTTTCCCAGAGGAAGATGGTCAGCATTACTTTCCTTGGCTCCCCTGAGGTTCCTAGAATGAACATCAGCAGAACTTAAGTAGCAATTGGCAACAGGAGATGTGTTTGAAGCTACCATGCATCCTTTAAAAGGTCCCACTTGAGTCAACCGATTTGGTTTTGAAGGTGGTTTCCTTCCCAGAAAGGCAGGTGATTGAGGAGTCCACCAAGACTTCTTGCCAGTTTTAGTTATTCCAGAAATTGGACCCGACTTTGTAGTTGGTCCCCCAAGTGGACCAGAAAAAAAGTTCAAGTTCCTGTTTTTTCCAGAAATAGGGCCTGACTTTGCGATTGCGCCACCAAGAGGACCTGAATAGAAATTATTTTTGCTAGATTTCAATATTGGGCCAGAATTTGCAGTGAACTTACCAAGGGGGCCAGAAGAAAATCTAGGAAGAGTACTGTTCTCAGATGGATGAACTGAAGACTGCAGCAAAGCAGAAACTGACTGGCTACGATAAAAATAATCAGAATCCAGAGCTTTTGATTCCCCAGGGTAAACAGTTGAATTAATCCCAAACACATGGCTGATTCTTCTATATATAGTGAATAGTGATCTTACTAAAAGGCGAACTGTATAATCATAAGTCTTATTCCAGAGTGAGATCTCCTTCAGATTCCTCACTTCGTGCTGCTTCCATACAAGTTTCTTCTGATAGTCAAGTAAATTATTTGGCTCGGGATCGCTACCCTTCAATCTCCTCACAGTCTGTTCAAGATCAGAAAGCATTTCCATCTCTTGGTACAGAGTAGAATTAACCGAAATAAACCGCTCCATCTTCTTAACTTTCTTATCCATCTTTTTCCATGAAAATCCCCACCCATATGGGTCAGCATGAATCTTGATCATTTCATCAAAAAGATGCTCAAAGCCCTTCAAACTAGGATCACTACATTTATTACCTATTCTGGCCACAGGCTTTGCAACATGTACCATACTTTCCATCATCTCCAAACAAATCAGACGACCAATGAAATCATCATCCTCAGCAATAAGCTTTTTTATACCATCAGAACTCTCGATCTCTTCTCTCAACCTAGCAACCTGTTTATCACTCAATGAATGCCAAAGATGAACTAGCTTAGACATCAAGCTTGTAACTTCAAAGGCCAAAACTCCAACAACTGCCTTCTGAGGACCAGGTTCATGCTTCTGTGGAATCTTCCACAGACTACGAAACCAAGATTCTGCAACCATCTCTTACCCAGAGAGTCTGCCCAAAAAAACGCAATAAAAAAAGGTCAATAAGCCAAAACGCACACCAAATCAATTGGATTTATAGATAATATCTACCAACGTGTCCTGATGGATCAATTCAATTAATAGCTGATAACAATAACAAAACAACTTTTAGTAAACACTAACTCAAAAATAAATGGAAAAAAAAAACTATTTTCTACTGAAAAACAAGGATTGAATCAATCACTCGCTCTCTCAATGGCGTCACAGAATTATTTTTTTAAATTATTTCCCCCCGGTCATGAATCTGAGAATTCCATTTTCCTGAAACCAATAGATTTTAACCTTCATGCAGCTGATAGACAGGTAAAATTTAAACAACTTGATCCTCTACAATTCTCCTTTAAATTTTATAGGATCCACCAAACTCCTAATAACAAATCTCTCTCAATTACTAAAATCAACAAATCATAAAAAAAATGAATTCAAGACCATAAATTTAGAAATAATCAGCAAAAAAGGGGGGGGGGATTGCAAGAGCATCAAGTACTTTCACAAGAAACACAGACTAAAAATAGAAACTTGCAGCAGAAAAAAAAATGCAAAAGTCAAAAACAAAAATGACAACCTTAACACATAGCTACACCAGAGAAAAAAACTTTACACTATCAACCTCAGCTTAAAACACCAAAAATGAAATACCCACAATCCAGACCACCCAAAAGCCAGCAAATCCAAACACCATACACCTTAAAGGACTTAACATTACATCCAAAAACAAACATATCCACACTCATCTCCATCTGGGCCGATCAAAAAACACAAGAAGAAATGCAAAGCAGCCAGCACCATCAATTACACAGAAAAAATATTAAAATAAAAACAACGAAAGTAAAGAAAAGAGAACTTACTGATCACATGAAAAGAAGGAAGAGAAGGGGGAATAATGCTGTGGAAGAGAGAAAATGAGAGAGGAAGCAGCTAGGAAATAGTAGTAACAGAAGACTAGTTTAGAGCCACATGGAGAGAAAGAAGGCAGAAAGGAAATTGAGGTGAGAGAGAGAGAGAGAGAAAGACGGGAGAAAACGAGTGATATTAAAAGATTAAAAGATCCCACTACAAATAATTATTATAGTTTAGTGCATCTTTTCGTTCACCATCCAGTCCCTTGTCTATTTGTTATTTGCTTGTATGCCCCTTGACCGTCGGTCCTTTGCTGTTACTCACTCTTGTCTTCGTGTCCGAAATGAGAATTACTTGAATCAGTGATTTTTCTAGCAGTTTTCTGGCTCTGCAATTTAAACGGTGGTCTCTTCGCTTGATTTCGATGAACTATATTTTTCTTTCTATGAAGTTTTTTTATTTGATTCTTTAGGTTTAGTTTTTTTGGCATTATTTTTACCATCGATCTAATATGTTAAATTCTTGAGATTAATTAAGTTTCATATTAAATTAAATAAAAAAACACAATAAAATATCAAATATTTTTAGCTTGTAACCGAATTAACCTAATTAAATTTTGACTAGAATCTAATTTAATTTTTTATTAAAAAAATTAAAAAATAACATCATTTTAATTTTTAAAATAATAATATTTTTAAATTGATTTCAATTAATTAAATCAACCCATAAATTTATTTTTGGCTTGTAACCCAATTAATCTAATAATATCTATGCTTCCAACATCATAATTAACAAGCTCTGATAATTGTCACTTAGCAGAAGCAAGGGTGAGTTAATTATCACGCTGGTGTGATTGAGATTATCTCCTTTTATCGGTGGTTTGTAGTGAATCGGTTACAAGGCCTTGTTTGCAAAAATCACAAAACAGAGGGGGCTAGATCCCTCACAATCATTAATGGTAAGCACGCGGAAAGTGTCTTTTGACAGATTTAACCCTCCAGGTCCAAGTAGCCGCGCTCGGGCCGACCTGATCAACACGAACAGTCCAAAACCAGACCAAAGTGCCCAAAATTGGTCCGACCAAGGACCCGGGAATCATGCATTAGCTCGTGTTGAATTGTCTACTTGTTCTATATAATTTATTTATTTTTGCCTTTAATTATTGGAGTATACTTTTCATTGATCTCTTAGCAAGATGTAGGATAAGTTCCTTGAAGTGTATATTTTAAATCTTGAAGTTTTAATTTGCAAAGATAAAAGAAAAATCAAAGTTTTTTAACTAGTTGATTTACTTGTAGATTTTTTCATATACATGACGAGGTTGGCACAACAAATTTTTTTTTTCCATGTATATTTATATAAGGTATGCAAGTTGCATCACTTAAACCCCGTTTATTTGCTAAAAAATAGTTTTTTTGGAAAGTGATTTTATTGAAAAATGAATTATTTTTTGATATTTGATAATATCATGAAAAATAAGTTGAAAAACACTTTCTAATATTTGGTTATATTATAACAAATGAATTGGAAAATAGCTTATTAATGTTTTATTTTTTTTCAAGTTTATTAATATAATAAGGAACAAATCTTACAAATTTAAAAGTTGAATGAGAATGAAATTGAAAAAAAAATTAATTTTATAAATTATCTTAAATAAAATGAATAATAATCAAAATAATGAAGATCAAATCTAACAAATAAAAAAAATTGAAAGATGATGAAATTAAAATAATAATAATTTCATAAATTATTTCAAATAAAATAAGTAACAATAAAAAGAATAAGGACCAAGTTTGATAGATAAAAAATTTCAATTAAAAAAATAATAAGAGAAAAACAAATAACAATCATAAAAATAAGGATCAAAGTTAATATAAAAATTAAATTAAATTAAATTTTAAGAAATAAAATTAAAAAAAAAAGAAAGAAAGAGAGATTCAAACAAAATATATATCAATCAAAAGTTTGAGGATCAAATTTGATATAATCAGCAAATAATATAATATTTTTAAATTTTTTACAACTTCTAAAAATTATTTTCTGTTCAAAACAAAAAAAAAACTTTCCTAAAAATCAAGTTAAATTTTTTTTGAAATATTTTTTATTATTGAACTTTTTTAATGATAAACAAATATAAAAAAAATTAAAAAAATGATTTTCAAAACAACTATTTTCCGGACAATTGGATAATATTAATCATCTCCCTGTGAGCCATTGACCAGAAGAAGACATTGCTCGAATCTTTTAGTACTACTAGTCTAATTGAAAACGATATATTTATCATTAGCTAGCACAAAAGAGAATCCCTTCATGTTCATTGCTCGCGAGGGAGGCCATAAAATAAGATTGGCTTTGAGGATTACTTTCTTTCTTTCTTCTTTTCTTTTTTGACAATGTCAACATTGAGTGTTTTTTTTTAATAAAAAAATCTCTTATTTTATTGCAGAGAGCAGGAGGAGTTTAGATCATTTTCTTCTCAATTTACACGAGGGAGTTTGAATCTTTCCACGGCGTCAAAGTTGGCAAGAGATGCTTGAATAGTTAGAACATCTCATTTATTTTTATTTTTGAATGTCTTGATGTTAAAATTAAAAATAAAAAAATATTATTTTAATATATTTTAATATAAAATATACAAAATATACTTTTAATTCAAGCTTGGCGGATTGGCCGAACAATTCGGAATGTTTTGTATGGAGATTGACGGCGTATGCTTTTGGTGTTAGATCGTAAAATACATGATTAATTTATCTGTTACTGTTTTGGTGGCTGCTTTTTTATCCCTACTTGAATTAGATTGATAACGGTGTGACCTTTTGCAAAGGTATTATGCAGCATATGCTCATTGTCTATGACGTTACTGCACAGAGCTTGCGGGCTTGCTTTTAGTTTTTACTAACCAAGGAGTATCTCTGGGATTGATTTTAGAATAAGGAGACGTATCTTTTTAGTCCTAGTTCAATAGATATGTTCTTGTTTTCATACAACCAGATCTTGGAGTTTCTCGCTATAAAAAAAACATTGATTCTCACACAAAAAAAAAAAAAAAAAAAACATCATAAGGTGTGTATTTCATAATACAGGGCATGGTTGTTTTTTAAAAATATTTGTTCTGGGTTGATTTGATTAGTTTATTCTGGGTTGATCTCGTCACTTTAAGATCATGAAATTAAATTTCACTTTGACATGGATGTAGATAAATCAAGAGAAAGATTGATGCCTTGCGTAACCAGAAAGCCTAAGTGGATCTTATAATGGCAATAAAGAAGAAAGTTAAGCGAGTGTGATTATTCGTCAACTCTAGTTGCAGCAATGGAAGAGTGCTAAGAACTTGACCAATCATTTCCTAGTGACCTTCACACTTCCCACTATAAAAACCCTATTGCCAGAATCATTTCATTGTAGTTTTTTAGAAGTGCTATCTTCTTCATTGGAGCATGTTTTACATATTACCATTTCAGATTTGAATTAGGAAAAAAACAAGAATGTGAATAGCTAGTCTAAAATGTTGATTAAATAAGAAGATATAGTTGAATTTGGTATTCAAAAGCTATAAAGAGGGATGATGGCGGCCCATGATCATCGATGAGAAACCATTATCTCACACACACGAGGTTGCTTTTCTGCTTTTTGAGCAAAATGTTAAGAAGCCTTTCACATTAAGTATATTCTTACTGTTTCTTTACCTCATCTCGTGATTCTTAAGATATGTGAATTAACATGATTGCATCAAGTTTATAAAAAACGAAGGACTCGTCTTTCAGCTTTAAGTGCAGATCACTAGTTGTCTCAAGTACTGTCTTCGAACACTGATATTAAACCCAGCTCGAGTCAACAAGCAGGTTAGGTAAGAAAATAAAAAAGGAAGATGGTTTGCTGTGATCTAATATAAAATATGATTTGAATTTTTTTTAAAAAAAACAATGTAGTTTTTGCCTTTTTTTCAAGTTTTACCTGCTTTGTAACCTGAATCTTGAATCTGATTTAATAACTGTGATTTTTTACACATCGATTTTGTAACAGTTGACACGCATATATTAGCTGTGAATATTTTACGTTTTAATTTGGGGCACATATATTGGTAAAAAATTACCGTTGGAGAGCAGATTAATTTTACGTTTCTACGGCACGTATATTAGTAAAAAAATACAATCGGGGCGTACCGTGATAAAAATTGTTACGGTGATTCTAAACATACGGAGCACATAATAATACATAAAAAAAGATATTTTGAAGACTTAAGAGTGTATTTCTCTAAGTTTATGCTTTTGCTTTTAGTAATTGATCCACAAGGCTGTTTGTTTGCTGAAAAATATTTATTTTTTAAAAAGTAAATTTTAAAAAAAGTAAATTTTAAAAAAGTATTTTTTAATATTTGGTAGTGTAATGAAAAATAAATTTGAAAATACTTTCTAGTATTTGGTTATGTTATAAAAAATGAGCTGGAAAATAACTTATTAATATTTTATTTTTCTCAAGTTTATTAAAATAATAAGGAACAAATCTTACAAATTAAAAATTAAAAAGTTGAATGAGAATAAAATTGAAAAAAATATATAATTTCATAAATTATCTCAAATAAAATAAATAATAATCAAAATAATAGAGATCAAATCTAAAAAATTAAAAGATAAAAAAATTAAAATAATAATAATCAACATTTCATAAATTATTTCAAATAAAATAAGTAACAATTAAAAGAATGAGGACCAAATTTGATAGATAAAAAATTTCAATAAAAAAATGATAAGGAAAAAGAAAATAACAATTATAAAAATAAGGACCAAAGTTAATATAAAAATAAAATTTTAAGAGATGAAATTGAAAAATAAATATTCAAAACAAAATATATATAGCAATCAAAAGTTTGAGAATCAAATTTGATAGAATCAGAAAATAATGATATTTCTAAATTTTTCACAACTTTTGGAAAGTGTTTTTCACCCAAATTTTTTAGGAAAACACTTTCCTGAAAACCAAGCCAAATTTTCTTTTTACTGGAAAGTGTTTTCCGTTGACCAACTATTCTAATGACAAACAAACACAAGAAAGTTTGGGAAGTGATTTCCCGAAAACCACTTTCCGGAAAACAAATACAACTAAAAAGAAAAATATTTTTCTGAAAACCAAGCCAAATTTTTTTTTTACTGAAAATTGTTTTTCATTGACCGGAAAGTGTTTTCCATTGATCAATTTTTCTAATGACAAACATAACAAACATATTAAAGTTTAAAAAATATTTTTTAAAAAACTACTTTTAAAAAACTAAACATGGCCTAAAAATAAAATACGAGCAGTAAAAACATTATTTTTATACTTTTAATCTTGTGATTTGTGTTGCGAAGGATACAACCCTCACAGCAAATGCAAGGGTTTGGTCCAAGAATCTCCGTTCGTTAAAAGAAAGCAGAAAGCATTGCAGTACTTGCGATAGACATGGTGCTTACAGACTATATGAACTCACAGCAATTCTCGTCCATGGCTAATGTTAGACGTCAGCGAACAAGCTATAAGTCTTGGCATCGAGAACTATTTGTCTAACAGAAGCTACTGCTCCTACTGCCGCCAACAATGTTGATGCTACAGCTATCAACGTGTTTCCCCAGAAAACCAGGCTCTTCTTTGATGGCTTAAAAGTGACATTGTAGAAGACCATTGGCAAAATGAAATCCAAAGGAATGCATCCAAATGCTCCAAACAATGCCATGATGTCTCCAAAGAAAGGTAGCATGGTAGCCAAAAATGTAGCGATTATAACAGACAATGATCGAAAAATCAACCTTGGAACAACATTGCGGATGGAGAATTGATCCATCTTTGGGTCCGCAAACCATTTTTCGAAAACTTCGTTTGTGGGTTGCAAGTAAACCTGCAATAGCTAGCCCATGTTAGATGTGAAAACAGGATGCAACTCTGCCATGGATGGTAGGGAAAAGGACTTACCAGAGCGATAGCAGTCACTTGCATGAGAGTGAAGATGTTGATTAGCAAAAGAAACCATCTAGGCAGCAGTGGCTGGCCATCACCCATAAAATTGGCTAGAATTGTTGGTTGAGCTTGGTTGCCAAATGACCAATAACCTGAAATGCCAACACTGAAATAGGTACTGCCTATGACAGCATAGCAGATGCATAAGCCTTTGAACATCTTGCCCTTGATTGGGGGGGCTATAGTTGCCTGCAAAATAGAAGATTTTGAGCTGTCTGAAATTCCCTCCAAGTCTCTAACCACCTTGCTGAAGAGATGAGAAAATTTAGAATACTGTAATCTGCTTTACCAACACGAAGCTAGCCGAAACAAACCTGTATTTCAGGGATAATTCCACTTGCATACGTGGTGGAGATGATCGAAATGGCATTAATAGCACTGAAAAACTGGTTTTCTTGAGATCCTTTAATGGAATAGTCCTTAGAAGGTGCGTTCTTGGATTTTCCTGATAAAAAATTATTGTATAACTGAGAGTATGTAAAGAGGGAAATCTGATAATGACTAGTGATTTTTCCAACCTGTATGTATGGATCCTGCTGCGATGCAGGCGCTGTAAACAAGACAAAGGATCAAAGAGAAAAGGTTAATATGCCTCAGAGAATGGAAAGATGGCATTTGTGCCAAGAATATTGTTGCAGCTCCAAAAATAATTATGAACTGGTACAGCTGCATTGTTCCATTTGAGTTGTACAGCAAGTAAATGAACTGCGAGGAATAAACCAAACTGTTATGCAGATAAATAAATCAGCAGAATTCTACAATTTTAAGGCGTGGTAAGCTCTTCTTTATCCTGCTAATTTTAGTGTTCTAGAAATTGAAATCAGGAAAAACAATTTGATGCAATCTTTGAAAACCATCTCTTGATTTTCCTTTCGAGATCTCACTGTGAGAAATATAACACGAACCTTCAGGCTCTGCCCTCCAAGAAGAGCACAGGCAATAACAGCACCATAGCATATTGAAAATTGAAGTGGCCCCACAAAAAACTTGCCCCATCCAGGTCCTGCCATGTTAAATCATCTTTCAAGTAGTTTTCACTAGTTGTTCTTCAAGAACGCCATTTGTTTTTGGTTATTTTAGCCATAAAATGAAATACATGCAGTTTGTTACTGCCAAGAAATTGAGAATTCATTTCTTAAACGTGGGAGTAAATCACCTAGAATGTCTCTAGCCATGTCTCGGAATCGAATTTGCCGTTTCCCAAGCTTTTCATGGTGCTCCAAAACAGCAGATAGAAGGTTGTATGCATAGAAAGTCACTAAAGCTGCAAGAGTTATGATTAGAACTCCAGGTACCCAGCCTAGTAAGGCCAGAGCAAAGGGAAGGCTAAAGATCGCCGGACCGACGATAGATGTTGTCAAATGAAATCCAGAGTGTATCCAAGATCCTACATCAATTTTACACAGAATTTACAGCTGTTCTCTGTTTCCTTGAAAATAAATTTGTTTCTACTCAGAATCATGTGTAAACAACTAACCTCTTGACTGGAGGACAAACAAAGCTCCAGCATCAAGTTCTGTTGAAGAATCAATGACCCCCTCTTCCTTATCTAGTTTTGATACGTTCATGGAGTTTGGAACCTCCGTTGCCATTTGTCTCTAGTGTGCTTTGAGCCAGAGCAGCGCACAGTATCTACGCAACTGGAGATCGCAGTATCTGCTATATATCTACAAATTAATGATATAAACAGATAAGACAACAAAGCAGTCAATCAATCTGCTCTAGAGAACTGGTCATCCTTGACGGCTATGATTCCACCATCATAAATTTAAAGAATTCGGTGACGTTTTCCTTTTTCTTTTTGTCAAGGCTTCGTGTTATACTAAAGTTGACTGTTAATGATGCAGACGTTAGGTTAACCTTGCCTAACTTCAACCAGTTAAAAACCAGATCATGGAAACTTCAACCAATCTTTGGTCTTTTGTAAATGGTTGCTTTCAGTGTAATATGATAGCATCACGGTCAAAGTTGAAGCCTGACTTTGAATTCAATACGCAAAAACTTCAATGTCAAAAATCCTAAAAAAAGATGCATCATTGTCATCGAGTAATCTACTCTATGAAATTGGCTTAGAAATTATATTTTAATTAGAAGGAATAAGAAATCAATCTTAAAGAACCTTTATTTTTTAAAATTTAGTTCTTGGTTATCGTGACTAATTAATTCTTGATTTATAGTGGCTAATTAAAAAGTTGATAACATAACAGTGATTGGTTGAAGTTTCAGTGACTGGTTGATGCTAACCTTGCCTGACTTCAACCAGGTAAGAACCAGATCATGGAAACTTCAACCAATCCTTTATTATTATTATTATTATATGCTTAGCATGTAAGTTTAACTTCAGTACTGGGAAACAGTAAGCTTTGTGGAGGCATCCTTGAATTCCGTTCACCAGTGTGCACAATTAATGAGTCAAATAACTGGAGATTCTCCCATTACAGCGAAGCTGAAATTAATTACTGGTTTTACTTTGGTGCTATCAAGTGTATATGTTTTGTTGATCCAGAAGAAAACACGAGGCACCAGCTTCAAGACATGACAACACATCTAGGTGACTTCGGACTGGCAAGATTTCTTCAAGAACCCAACAATGCTGGTCAAACAAACTTTATTGGATTAAGAGGAACAGTCGGTTATACAGCTCCAGGTAAATATAATTCTTCTGATTCTTAATTTAGTCTTTCATTGTTCAGAAAAAAATATTTCTCTGACAAGTCTATTGTAAAAATTGCTGTTATGTCGCTCAAACTTCCATATTTTTATGCTATTGTAAAGTATGACATGGGAAGCGACGTTTTGACAGGAGGCGATGTACGTGTACAGTTATGACATCCTCTTGTTAGCGATGATCACTTGGAAAAGATCCACCGCTGATGTGTCCGGAGAGGGTTTCGACCTTCACAGATCTGCTAGCATTGCTTTGCCTGAACGAAGATTTCAGACACTATTCTACTAATTCTACTTCAGGAAGTAGTTACTACGGAGAAACACAGAGGCCAAACAGTTCATGAGGCCTGAATTTCAATAATGGTGATTGGAGTTGCTTGTTCTCCTGAATTTTCACATTTAAGTTTTTGAGTTTAACTAGTTGTTTGACATGACATAATAGCCTTCATAACTAAATAATCATGGATTTGAAGAGCTTTCACTTTAGATGCTGCGAGGCAAATTTGTTTAATCTTGCACCATGTTTCAACAATGTTTCTTTTCTTGTTGTAAAAGAGGGTAGGTCATTAAACTTGGTAGATTCTTTCACAAGAGAAAAAATAAAAGTTGCGACTTGCAACCACTAAACATTAGCAAACAAGCTATACGTGCTGGCATCGAGAAATATTTGCCGGATTGAGGATATTGCCCCCAACACTCCTACTGCCGAACAGATTATGGCAATTGAAGCGTTTCCCCAGAACATCAAGCCCTTCTTGGAAGGCTTGAAAGTCACATTGTAGAATATCACAGGCAAAATGAAGTCTAGAGGAATGAATCCAAATGCTCCAACCACTGCATTAATATCTCCGAAGAAAGGAAACATTGCAGCAATAGCTGTGGCTATGATTACTGATAATGACCGGGAAACCAACCTTGGCACAACATTGCGGATGGAGAACTGATCAAACTTTGCATCTGCAAACTTTCGTTCAAACACATCATTTGTTGGCTGCAAGTAAACCTGCACAAACAGAAGCATTCTGATTAAATCACAGCACGAGGCGTAGTTCAAGATTTCTGCAATCGCCGTGAATAATGTTCTAAGCCACCCATTTGTAATTGCAAGGATTAATGCTTTGCAAAGAAGGTATAATGCGTTGAAGTTGGTTTGACTTTGTTCTTGTAGCTAAACTGAAAATGTGTTAATGCTTAGAAACATAAAGATTTTTCGTTAGAAATCTGTATGACAAAGAAGAATCCAGGTGTCTAATGACATCATCATCCAAAACAGGACTGGCCTCCACTGACTGCCATTTCTAGCTAGCAACAATGAAGATCTTACCACGCTGACGGCTGCTACTTGCAAGAGGGTGAGAACATTGATCATCAAGAGAACCCAAGTGGGAAGTAAAGGCTTTTCGTCAACCATAAAATTATTTAGAATTACACCCTTAGTCTGATTGCCAAATGCCCAATATCCAGAGATTGCAACACTGAAAAATGTCATTATTATGACAGCATAGCAGACCAGTAGACCTTTGAACATTTTCCCCTCGACCGGAGGTGCTACAGTTGCCTACAAACAGAAAGAGAACACATTGCGGACACGAGTCCTTTCAGGAACCGATGTCTGCCGTTTTTACTGATCTAAAAACAAACCTTGTGTATCAAAGAAAACCTGTATTTCAGGAATAATTCCATTTCCGTAGGTTGTAGCAATGATTGAAATAGCATTGAAGGCTCCAAAGACTCGATTCTGCATAGCTCCATTGATAGAATAGTCTTTTGGAGGCGCGTTCTTAGAGTTTCCTGCAAGGGATATAGAACATGGATTAAGGACACAATATCCTTGAAGAATTTTTATGTATTCCTTTCCTTCTCCCTCTTACCTATATGAACAGAACCAGCCGTAGTACAAGCACTGTAAGCAAGGGCAAGGACTAGAGAGACAAGGCTGATATGCCGTAGGGAGTGGAAAGATGGAATCTGAGCCAGGACTAGCATCAGGATGCCAAAAATACTGACAAATTCGTACAGCTGCATGCTCCCCTTCGGGGTAGAGAGCAAGTAAATGAACTGCCAAGAAGGGGAATTACACCAGAAAACCAACCATCATAATTCATAACTTTCTCTTTCAATCCTTTATTAGATAAACCACTACTGTCAACTGACCTTGAGACTCTGCCCCCCAAGAAGAATGCAAGCAATAACGGAACCATAGCATACACCAAACTGAATCGGACCAACAAAGTATCTCCCCCATGCTGGTCCTATAAGAAGACCATCAATTGATCGTTACAAAAATCAATTTTTGCTGCAATTCATGAATCTTAATATTAAGCCTGTAGAGACAAGTTACCCTTATACTGTTTACATACCTAATATATCTTCGGCCATGACCCTGAACCTAAGCTGACGCCTCCCTATCCGAGCATGGTGCTCAAGAACTAATGAAAGAAGGTTATAGGAATAGAATGTTATCAGAGCTGCCAGTATCAGGCATAAAACACCAGGAAACCAGCCCATCAAGGACAGTGCGTAGGGAAGACTAAGAAGAGCCGGAGCTACAATTGATGTTGTCAAATGGTATCCACAGTGCAGCCATGAACCTACAACACAAACATTAATTTCCCATATCATACTCTAAGCATTTAGTCATTCAAAGTACCAGTGTTTTAGTGTTACCTCTTGATTGCAGCACAAACAAGGCTCCAGCATCAAGTTGCTCGGAAGAGCTTGGCCCTTCTTCGCTATCTCTTTCAGATACTTCCACGGAAGTAGGAGGTTGAGTTCCCATATCTCTATATCCTCAAGGCTAGGTAAATTGAATCTAAGGTGCTCAGGGGCTAAAAGGTTAATCTTCTTCTTCTTCTTTGCTCGTTGATGATGACTTTGACAATTTGTGATATCCATCCGTTAATCAACGCAAAATATGGACACAAAAGAAGAAGCCATCACCTACTGGCCTGAAGACAAGCAGTCACTTCAACCGAAGAAAGATTCTATATCACCTTGAAGACTTGTCCAACAAAGGTATACCAGTTTTGGACTTCTATAGATTAATAAAACCTGATGGATTCATAAGGCCCAATCTTATTTCTCAAAACAATAAAAAATCCTTAGAGATCCCCGAAGCTAATAGTTAATGTTGCTTATGAACCCAGTAAGTGCTAGCCCATTAAGGTATTTTTTTTTAATTTAATAATTTTTTATTATTTTTTTGAGTTTAATAATGCTATTGTAATTTAAATACTTTTTATTTTAAAATCTATTAAAGTAATATTTTTAATTTTAAAAATTATTTTTAATATTAACTAATACTTGGATAAAATACAAGCTTTCCTCACATATTTTTTGTTTTTATTCATTTATTTATTTTATTTTTTATATTTTGTCTTTCTTTCTTTCTTTTTTTTTTTTTCATCTTTTTGGGGTTTATGTATTTTTTTTTTCAAGATTGTCTTCTTCTTCTTCTTTTATTTTTTTTGCCGATTTTGTTTTTAATATTGAACTGGTTAAAAATTTAATTATATAGTTTTTTTCTTTAAAATATTATGAATTACTACGATGTTTTTCTATATATTTTTTTTTCTATGAATTATTTTTTAAATGGACTTTGTCGATTTTATTTTTTTCATATTAAGTTGGTTAAGAATTTTGCTTTATAGTTTTTTCTTTAAAACACTGTGGATTGTTACAATATTTCCCCACATGGTTTTTGTTTTGCTACTGTGTTTCCCCACATATTTTTTTTTCAAAATTATCTTTATTAAATTTGTGTTTTTAATATTGAACTGATCGAGAATTTGGCTTTAACTTTCCCTACATGTTTTTTTTTATTTTTCTCGATTTTTTTTCCTTTTTTTTCCCCAAAATTGTCTTCTTCTTCTTTTTTATTTTTTTGTGTTTTTTTTTCAGATTTTTTTTTGTTGATTTTATTTTTTTAATATGAAATTGGTTGAAAATTTAGCTTTATAGTTTTTTTTTCTTTTAAACACAGTAGATTGTTAGTGTTTCCCCACATAGTTTTTTTTTATAATTTTTAGAAATTATCTTTGTCGATTTTTTTTATATTGAGTTGGTTGAAAATTTAATTTTGTAATTTTTTTTTAAATAACACTATAAATTACTATAATATTTTTTTATATGAATTTTTTTCTCACGACAACACATAAATATGTCACAAGCCCGTAACATCCTGGGGCATGACATCTAATAAATATATTAACATAATTTAAAAATATAAATTTTAAATAAAATAATAAAATTTAAAAAAACAAGATTTCAATAAACTGCGAAACATCAAATTCAAACATCATCGCACAAGAACCTCAACAGACACAACTAAAACCCCGCTGGCTTGAGTTACAGAAATCAGCTTAAGGAAACAAACACAGCATCTCGCACTTTCTCTGTAAATATACATACAAAGCATGATAATTTCGAAGCATAAATAAATAAAATTATAAAGAGACTGATAAGTTATAAATAATTTGGAAAAATGGTAAAAGGGGATGCGGTGACCAAAAAGAAGAACAAAGCAAGAAGAAAGAAGATGCAAAAGGAGGACTCAAATGTTTCAGCTCGTGTTGCTTCCATTATAGCCTCCAAAAAGCGCCGCCTGTCTGGAAAACGTCGGATGTGCCAGGTAAGTAAAAGAAGGGAACTTGTGCATTGTTTTTTGAAGTATATTTGGGTTTTGTGGATTAGTTTTTGAGATTAAAGTTGAGTTATTTATTTATGTTTTGAATGGTTTAGAGTGAGAAAGATGAGAAATTGTGATGTGGGTTTTGCTTGTTTTTGTTGGTTTTAGTGTTTTGTGTTGTTTGTTAGGAGATTTATGAATTTGAACCAGAATCAGGAATTGGTAGAAGGAGGTTTAACTTGTTTGTTTGATTGATTGATGTGTGTATTATGGGTATGGGGCATTGCAAGCACTTGCATTTGCTGTTGTTTTTTGATTGAGATATCAGATGTTGTGCTTAGGAAAACTAAGACTTGTTTACAAGCAAAATATGAGCTTGTTGGGTTTTCTTTTGGGAAATAACTTGATGTGTTATTATTTTATATTAATTAACATTTGTGTAACTTACAGTGTGTTAAAAAATGATTGGCAGGGGATGTGTTTTAGCCTTCCTACTCCAAATGATCCATTCAATGACAGGAATGGTAAACTCTCTCTCTCTTGTGCATGAATGCTCTTGTAAATAAAAAATAAAATAAAACCACTGCTTTTCTGTTCTCACTAAAAGTTCTCTCCTCCTATATAGTTTGGCAAGTTGTGAACCTGAATTTCTTGTGTCCACACCTGAGAAACTTTTGGGGCTTGTTTCCCTGAAGGCTATGGATTTATCAGGGTTCTCCTTTCTGGTAATGTTTTAAGCTTTTATATTACCAGAACTTTTGTTCTAAGTTTATCGTCTTGCTTTCTCATCTCTAGATTTTACAGATGAAATAATCATACATTTTACACTCATTACATTACAATTCTCCTCTTGAAAGCTTGCGCTGCTTTGAATTGATACATTTTCTGTGATTGACTCAAAAGGTTTCTGAAAGTTGTTTACAGATGGTCCTTCATATAATAGACGTGAGTCACTTTCTTGTCTCCCCTTATTTCTAGCAACTTTGGACCTGTCTGACTGGATTACAAAGTACAGTAGCATAGCAGTCTAGTAAGGATGGTGGAATATGATTGCACTCTGCATATCTAGTGTGTTGAGTGGGTACTGTGAAGTAGCATAGCAGTCCTGTCCAGTAAGGATTATGAAATATGGTGGAACTATGCATATCAAGTGCGTTGAGTGGGTTCTGTGTGCTGCATCTTCTGTGTTTTGAGCCATTGTGATGATAAGCAGTTTGGAATTTGATGATTTCTTATGCCTTCTATGCTCAAATAAATCTCTTAAAAAAGATTTTTGGGATCTATTGTTTATTCCTGTTTAATTGATTTTGTGATAAGATAGGTTGTTGATGGATTGGAATCTCTTTATAAAGGCGGCGGTCTTGATTCTCTTAAATCCATTAGGCAATCTATTTCTGTTGGTCCCCGGGCTGTGGTTGTCAACAATTTCCTTAGTAGTTCATGAGTTCTGGCTTTACAGAATCTTCTCCTGGGATCACTTGTTGATTGTCTCCCAATCTGTCTATTCCCAGTCAAAGTGCATGCGTTGTGCAAACAACGAATGGGTGCACTTTTGATGAAGTAAGACTTATAAAGGTATTTATTTATATCTCAATATCTAGATATCTGCTTTCCACTTTTTATGTGAATATTTGTAAATGGAGCAGGTTATCACACCTGCAACCAGATTCTGGCTCAATGTGCTTCAATGTCCATTACCATGAGCTATAGCATTTCCTAAAGTTCTAGTTGCGCAAAGTCTATACTGTATAAAATATAGCAAAATAATATAGTATGATAATGTATTCACTGGCAGTGTCCTTGATGTTTGTGACTTTTTTACAGGGAATCCAAGTTTTGAATCATGCTTGTGACAGCCAACTCGCCTCTCAACCCTTAAAGGTGCTATATGTTGTTGGAAATGATAGCAACTCTTTCAATTTAGTTCAGATGCTCAAAATCAATGGTTATACTGTCTCTACTGGCTCAAATCACAATATTTCAGATGTTGATAACAGGTCAGTACTTTATCTATGCCTGTTAACTATTCTTTTCTCCAGTAGTTTTGTTTCTGCGAGCCTTTTCATTTCATATTATTTTTCTCATCTTCAACTGAAATGTTGGTGCTGACACGTTTCTTATTTTGAGACTCAAGCAGCAAATGGGATGTTAGAGGATAGAAGGCAGACAAAAGTTTGAATGGTACTACAGTATATAAATGTTAGAAATCAGGCTATTATGGAATAATGTAATAAGAATTACTACGGTGACACATGTTATAAATACCATCTTATAAAACCAAGCTGATTTTCTGCTAAGCTTCTTCTATTCTGGTTTTAGACTTAAACTTCAAATTGGGGTCGTGGAACAGAATTGGGTAGCTTGATTTATCCTGTTTGCTACCACTTCTAAGGTTGCTCTTCGGCACAAATTTCTTCTAGTCTTGGGCTCTTATAACTTATTTTTGTTTGCTTTGTTCAGCCTGGATATGAATGTCAGAAGGAAACCTCTGGTCTCCGTGATCAATGTGGAGCACATCCTACTACTGATTTAGCTTTCTACGAAACTGTAATCTTTCCCAGTTTTGTTCAGTCAATTGATAATTATGTTCAAATCCTCGCAAGAATGGCCAGGCACACTATCAATGGCGTCTCCCATAGCTTTTTAACCACAGAAGATGCACCAATAGCTGGACCACTTAACAAAATTCTTGAGCAATGTAGGCAGGCAGTGCCCGATGCCTTTGAGACTTGCATCTCACATCATCCATGTTGGAATCATGAATACTTCATCCCCATTCCTTATAGATCCTAGAATGTCTTCACCAGAAGCAACGACTGCATTGTCAGTACAAAGTTTCTATCCTGGACGGCTCTCGCAAATGGTGATAATTTATAATGTGCAACATCCTCACAGTGGTTTTGAAGATAATATAGATGAGAGCCTGAGTTATTTCTGGTTTCATACATGGTATAGCAAGCCAGAATGGCTGTGTTAGTGAAAATTTGTGAACGTTTTAGTTTCTTTGAGTTGTCTTTCATTCTCTTGGTGGTCACCTAACAGAATGATGTCACAGTTTAGTCTCCAGAATATATACCACTATCGTTTTTCACACTCAAGATTCCTTCGACACTATTTTGGATTGCGAATGATGCTTTTATCTGATTTTAAATGCAAATTGTTGATGGTAGGTTTGAATATGGTAGAAATTTAATGTCATCTGTCACATGCAAAACCAGTTTCGAGTTGACTCCATTGTACCACATGCATACGCTAACCAAAGTTAATTTTTGTTCTCTTTTAGTTTTTTGTTGCAATTCTTGGAACAACCCTACAAGGTCAAGTCAGGCGTTAACTGGCCTCCGTCACCAAGCGATCAGTAGTCATGTAAAAAACAAGCAAATTTTATGACATTCCAAGACCGCGTATTCCATGGATAACACGTAACAACTAAAAACACCATAGGAGTTTTCTCATACACAGAGCAGATGTTGATGTTCTGAGCTTGTTTCGTCTTTTTCAAGTTTGCATTTATATATATATATATATATATATATACACACACAAGCATGTTTTAGATCTGATATGGTTTGGATTGGATTTCAGTTCAGATATTGTGAAAACCAAAACTTTAGGATTTTATCACATTAATCCAAACCAAAATCATTTTCTTACCTAAAAAAACTTATCAATTTGGATACCATTGTTGCCCCTGCGCTCCTATAGTATAAGCGAAGCTTATGGAACTCCAGCAAGCTTAGCTAGTCAACTTTTCAATAAATCAATTAAGGGATTTGAACCTAAAACTTTAGGCTAAATTATGGATTCCTTATCTCATTATAAATAGTCTATAAAAATGGATTTTTTATCATATATATATGGATTTAAATTAATAACTCGGAAAAACTAATTTAGAGGTCCAGTATTAGGAATCACGCCATTAATGATCAGTCTCGTGGTTAACTTGAAAGACGTTAATAGTGAAAACGGCATGAGGATCCATGACTGTATGCATGGCCCAATAAACAATGGGAGCTGGCTGCTCATGTATTTGAGATTTGATATAAAAAGAGAGAGAGTTAGGGTTTCGAAAAGGCGCGCGCAAACAGCTTTTTTTCTTTCTTATTTTTGAGAAAGAAATGCTGATGAGAGCTTGAGGTGGCCGGCAGGCTGGACTTTCCTGTCGTCTTCACATTTTGAAGCACAAGCTTTTGGACCAGATCATATGTTGACGGACGGTATGGTATCTTCTGGGGAGGGGGTGGTTGGTAGGCAGTAGTGGGGTATGAAGATAAACAAATACTAGCACATAAAAATGATGTTTTAGCAACCATCACACTCCCAAAACCTAAAATAAATTAAAAAAAAATATGAATTTCTTAATGACGCTTCGGTTATATCTCTTCATCTTGCTCTCTTTCATGTCATCGATCCTTGTTCGTTTGAGCTAGACATCGCACCTCCTCCCATCTCCCAATCATTCTATTCTTATCTTCCAAGGTTTACCCAGATATGCCTTCAATTCACCCAGATAACCTCGCTCCTTGCAATATTCAAGCTTTTCTTTATTTGGACTGCAGAAGCCCGAAAACGATGCCTTGTCTTGCAAGATTAGCTAACCAATGTAGCAGTTGTTCCCATTGACTTGAAATTAGTATAATATTTTAGCTAACAATTTATGGTTTTTTAATTAATAATGTTTTCCCAATATAATATATACATTAACGTAGAGCTATATATGTTGAGATAGTTTTTATGGTAATTGACGTCCATTTATGATTCTCTTGCTTTTCCTTTTCCAGTACAAATCTTCTTGGTCTCATGCAATCATGGCTCTAACTTTTTGATTCTTGAATGATTAAGAGCAAGAGTATATATAATTATATATTTAAATAAATAAATAAACTATATACAGAGATCTCACTGGTACAACGAAAGAAGGAATCTGGAACCATTGCGTGTGGTCATTATTAATATTATTGTTTTTTCAAGTTTATCAGTTTTTTTTTTTTTAGAAATTCTAGAAGCTAGTCACCTTTTGCGTTTGGACCCCAAAATTTAAACAACCCTATTTGATTCTTGAATGATTAAGAGCAAGAGTATATAGAATTATATATTTAAATAAATAAAATCTAATTAAATGTGTCTGCTTGGTGCCCTTCCTCATCACCATGAACCTTCGCATTTGCCATGTGTTAATATCTTCCTGTCGGCGTTGAGTGCCGCTGTACCGTCGGCCTTTCAAGCTTCATTAAGAAGCCTCCTACCAGTTCATAGCATATTCTTTCCTTAATTATTAAAGAGATCCCAAGGTTGAACTGTCAATATTTAATTGATTTTCTATATATTTTAAAGTTTACCTTTAATATATAAAACTATAGTGCAAAGGAAACAATGAAAAAACCACTTGCAAGCAGACTGGTATTAACAAAACCTTATTAGGTAGATCATTTGTCTCGTTCAAGAACAGTGCATTGATTGTTTATGGGGCAGTTTTTTTCTTATGTGTGCTGCAATTATTAACAATCAACTACAATTATTTATATCGTTATAAGAACCGTTGATTATATTTGTTAAGAAGATATATTAAATCATTCGAGCTTGAATTTATGAAGGGATATTCAATGCACCCGTAAACACATATTTTATTATTTAGTAATTATTATTTTGTTTTTCATGGAAAAAATCAATGGACTTGCTCTTGCGATATTTTGATATGTTTAATTACAAGACTTATTAATAATTACTAGAGTGATAAAGAGTAAATTTTTTTTAACAAAAAGAACAAGCACGGTGAAATGACTAGTTTACGTCTGATAAAAAAAAACTCTGACACAAGGATTTTTTTGTTTTTTCATTTTTTTTTACTTATTTAAACATAATAAAATAACTCAACTATCTTTAAAAACAAAATTTTTAAAGCTTGCATTAAGAGATTTTTTTATCTTCTCAACCTAATTTTTTTTATTATTATTATCAAATTGGTCGATAATAATTTGGTTTATTAATAAACATAAAATATTATTAAAATAAAAAAAAATAGTTGACATGTGGAATGCACAAGTCAATCTATGGAAAACATCCATGGCTTTTAGACAGCCCATGTAACACTTATTGGTGTCTAAAGATGTTCTTCTATCATATCATTGGAATAGCCGCGACATATTTTTCCTGGTGGGGCGACAACATGACAAATTATTGTCAGTGAGGCTATTTTATATTTTCTCTCTTCTCCTCTAAAACATCGCACTGGTCATTCAGAAATTCAAAGTTGTCCTTTTAATTATTGATTAACTTCGGTCCTTATTCTCTTGGTTTCTAAATTTTTCTTCAACCTTTTGTATAATTTTTATTTGTTTTTAATTTTATCATTTAATTAAAGTTTATGATATATTATTTTTTTCATTTTGGTACTTATTTTTTTATGCTTTTATTAAAGTGATTTTTCTTTTCAATTTCATCATTCAATCAAAAATTCATAGTTTTGCTATGATTTATTTTTTTTATTTTAATTTTGATCTTCATTCTTTTAATTGTTATTTTTTATTTTTATCCTTTTATATAATTGATTTTGTTTTTCATTTTCATCCTTCATTATTTAATTGGTTGGGGTTTGGGCTTCTATGTTTTTCCATATATGATGCTTCTGGCCTAAACCCGAGTCATAGATTTAAAAAGTTAACATGAGTTGATATTTTTTTTTATTACATCATTCAACATTGATATATTTTTTTTAAAAAAATTAGTTTTGTAGTTTTTTTCAATTTATTTTCCATCAGGTTATCCCGATCTCTTAATCTTTATAACTTGGGCCCATATTTTATTTTATTTTTATCTATTTTCATCATTCTATATTTATTGACCGTAAATAAACTAAGTTATTTTTTTCTCAAGTTATCATGATATTTTTAAATATATATATATGAGACTGTAGCATAGGGCACGGGGACGTCTAGTATTATTCTATTTCGCAAATAAAGTTGACATTAGATGATGGATGGAGATATAAGTCGGCCTTTCTTGACGACTAGAAATGAAAGCCTCACCACCATGAACTGGTTTGTTTTTTTTTTTTACGAATAAACAAGGTTTTATTACTGACAGAATTAGACATTTTTTTTTTTGTTAATAGTCGAAATTTTATTAAAAGGAAAAAGCTACAAAGATAGTAGCCTAACTTACATCAGAAGAACAAACAGAGGAAAGGGAAGCACAAAAACTGTTGCATGAAACAGGGGATAGCAACAAAAAGAGAACAGATAAATCAAAAGAAACCAACTCCTCCCGACTAAACATTCTCTATATTAAGCTCGAAAGAGTTGGAGTCAAGCCTCAGCCATAAAGCAATACTTTGACCCACCATGGAGAAACAGATTTGAAGGTTAGGGGCAGCGTCATTAAAAATAACATCATTTCGATGAAGCCAAAGATTCCAAACAACGCATGAGAAAAGAAGTTGCCATGAGAGATTTTGTTGCTTGCCTTTAACCATAGAAGACCATTGGTAGCACATATTATCAACAGATTTTGGAAAAACACTGCAAAAGCCCCGATTAGAAAGCTGTTTCATCCATATATTCCAAGAGAAGTGGCAGTGAATGAAGAGGTAACTTGAAGATTCCAAGCTTTTATTGCAGAAAGCACATCTTGACTCCTGAAGGGAGAGGCAATCGCGTTGAAATAGAAAATCTCTTGTGGTTACTTTATCTTGGACAAGGAGCCAAAGGAAAAGCTGCACTTTTGGTGGGGTAATTAATAAAATGTAGAACAAGCGTAATTAACCTATACCCCTTGTCATTTTTATCAATTATTCTCTTAATCCCCCCAGTGTAGCCAACTACTGCTCCATTAGAGTCGGTGAAGCGACTTAGCTTGCTTAAATTTTGTTCTTCTGCCGAGTGGGAAGAAGGTGATACTGCCCTGTCATTGATCGCACATCCCCCATTTCTTGATCCTCGTCATTTTTACTACAGGTGACATCACACACGCATCCAGTCTTTTTAACATCTACTAAAGATTGGGCTAATTGTCCTTCAAAAATCGACCAAGAAGAAGGAAAAAGATGCGTCAAAGATCTAAAGTAAGTGGTAGGGCAAGGCTTTTCTGCTATATTGAGAATGATTTACCTCTAGCTAATATCCAATCTCACCGGTGATCATTGAGATATTATACAGCGAACAAGAACACATGCATCATGATAGGAATAATCATTTGATGATTTTGGTCATCGGAGATGCATGGGTCATGAAAGGGGAATTAACAGTATGGTCCCATGAATGCTTGGCGATCAAATTAGTGACGGGGCGCACAGCAACAGACAAGCTGAACAAAAAATTCTCCTTTCAATGATGATTTCCAAACCCCAAGCAAGCAAGTACGTAAAACACGGGGTGCCCAAAACATGAACTGGCACCAACCAAATCCAGTCTTCAATTCTTTTTCTTTGGCATAGACATGCTTGTCAAAAGGAGGTTGAATGTGACATGGGATGGAAAGAAATAGTATTTCCTGACTGTGTAAAGTACCACATTGAACTTATTTTATCGCTTTTATGTATATATTTCATAAATATTTACATCCTGAGGTTTTATTGGGAGGTAATTAAACAAATCTGATTTACATGTTATTTCAAATTTGAGTGCCCATTTTAGTGTTGCAGTACTAGTTTTTGTTGGCAATATACTAAACACACAACGAATCTAAACAAGTTTGCTTTGCGTTATCATTTGGAGTTTAAATTTAAAGAGAAGTGCTTATGAGATTTTTTGTTAATGTATTGTTTAAATTGATCTAATCTTATCGAAGTCCTTCATATTAAAACATAAATCATTGACCTTTGATTCATAAAAAAACAGTCCAATATTAAAAACAAAAAAAAAATAACATTCATCGATAATAGAGGCCATAAAATTAATATAAATCTGAAAATTCTCACCTTAGAGTTAGCAATGTCATGGGAATGAAAGTGAGAGCTAAACTCATTTGAGTTAGTTACAAACTTAAAGAAATGGACTAAATTATGCGCTTGATGGTTTGTCAATGAAGATAGGTGCTGCCTCATAAATTAATATTAAAAACATTTTGCAAGACAAACACCTAGAATCTGAATTTCTTTGTTGGCATCAGATTACCAATCCTTTTCCATTTGATTATTTGTTGTTTTATCACTTCTTATAATATATTTAAGCACTACGCATTTAGCTTTAACACCACCAGGGCCTCTCTTCTCTTAACACAGAGCAGAGAAGGGAATACTAGACTTGGTCAGAATTAATATTCTCTTCTCTGAAAAAAAAAAAGAAGGGGGGGGGGGGTCTTGTAAGCCTTTTGTATTGCTGTTTCTTTCCACATTGCCCTATAATCCTCTTATGGTCTTTCTTGGCTTCCTTCGAAAGATCAATCTACTGTTTGTGCATGATCATATATGACTAGTGGGTCTACTTCTGCAATGGAGTGACAGCTGCTTCAACAATCAAGTGACTGGCACGAGCCCATCTTGCCAGTTATCTCTCTTCCACATTGCCTAAACGTAACTCGAAAGCAAAAGGAATTGAGTCATTCTTGATCTTTTCGCAAAGGGGTCCTCCTCTATATAACCGAGCACACACAGAGACACTTAGTGTCGCATACTTTTGAGCCTTCCTTGAACCCTTTATTGTATCAGTCCTAATTAGTCCAATGGATCGTTTATCATCTGCTAGTAACATTTTTCCTGCCGGTCGGGATGGTGTTACCGGCCAACTTGGATTGATTTCGCAAGTAATAATGGAACCATTGATCGTGCCGGTCTTGAAATTATTGGTGGTAGTGTGTTTGGGCATGTCAATAATGCTTTTCGTTGAACGAGTGTACATGGGGGTTGTTATAGTTTTTGTGAAGTTGTTTGGGAAAAAACCAAATAAGAGGTACAAATGGGAGCCTATAAAGGATGATATTGAGCTTGGCAACTCAGCTTATCCTATGGTTCTGGTGCAAGTTCCAATGTACAATGAAAAGGAGGTGTTTTTTCTAATGTTCTTGTCATTTTGTTTTACTGTTGCTTTTTGTTTATCGTGTTACTGTATTCTAATCTCTACTGTTCCATTGCTTTCAGGTTTATCAGTTGTCTATTGGAGCTGCCTGCGGGCTTTCCTGGCCGTCCGACCGGATCATAATTCAAGTTCTTGATGACTCAACAGACCCTGCCATTAAGGTTAATTGCTACCTCTAACTCACCTTGTAGTTTGCTAAAGGATTTATGTTTGTGTTCAAAGTAAATTATACTTAAAAGCGTGTGCGCGCGCGTGGGCGCAGAGCATGGTGGAAGTAGAATGTCAGAGATGGGCAAGCAAAGGCATCAATATAAAGTATGAGGTCAGGGACAGCAGGAATGGATACAAGGCAGGAGCTCTCAAAGAAGGCATGAAGCACAGTTATGTTAAACAATGTGATTACGTGGCCATATTCGACGCTGATTTTCAGCCTGAACCTGACTTTCTTTGGCGCACCATACCATTTCTAGCTCACAATCCTGAAATTGCTCTTGTTCAAGCTCGCTGGAAATTCGGTAATCTTGATCAGTAACTTTAAACATACTTAATGAATTCAATCCTTGAGGTCCACTAAGTATTTGAACGTTGATCTGATCATTCCCTTTTTGGGGCGATTTTGTAGTCAATTCTGATGAGTGCTTAATGACAAGGATGCAAGAGATGTCATTGGATTACCATTTCACTGTGGAACAAGAAGTGGGGTCTGCTACCTACGCTTTCTTTGGATTCAATGGTAAAACCCGTATTAACAAAGCACTAAATTGGTTAGGGTTTTTTCTTAAAGTGCCATAAATGTCTTGGACAGATTGATACAAATATGGAAATTGGGTACAGGTACCGCTGGTGTGTGGAGAATTTCAGCAGTCAATGAAGCTGGAGGGTGGAAGGCTCGAACAACGGTGGAGGACATGGATTTGGCTGTCAGGGCTAGCCTCCAAGGCTGGAAGTTTGTCTATGTTGGTGACCTCAAGGTATCATTTTCAGCCCCCTGACTTTCGTAAACGGAAATACAAATAAAAAAATCCCACCAAATTTTTATTAGCCACCAGCCTTACCAGCTGGCTTGGTAGTTGTTAGATTTTGAATTTGTGAATAGTCTTTGCACTCGATATCCTCTGCCACGTGTTAATAAAAGATAATAAGCTAAAAAATTTACTATCAGTTCCATGTGCTCCTAGCTAAAACTTGGTTGTCTTTTTGCAATTTTTAGGTGAAAAATGAATTGCCAAGCACTTTCAAAGCATATCGATATCAGCAACATAGATGGTCTTGTGGGCCAGCAAATCTCTTCAGGAAAATGGCTATAGAAATAGTAAAAAACAAGGTATGCTCTTTTATTACATCCTCTTTGACCTGGCAATTAAGAATATAGAAGATTTGATCAAATTGTTGGTCCATCTTCCATTTTTGACGAATTAGCATACTATTTACTGCAGAAAGTGTCAGTGTGGAAGAAATGTTATGTGATCTACAGTTTCTTCTTCGTCCGCAAGATTGTGGCACATCTTGTCACGTTTTTATTCTACTGTGTTGTTCTGCCTGCAACTGTTCTGTTTCCTGAAGTAACTGTTCCTAAATGGGGAGCTGTCTATATTCCTTCAGTTGTAACTCTCCTCAATGCTGTTGGAACCCCTAGGTCTGTCCATCCATCCATCTTATCCTAGGGTTAACCAAACTTTCTTAGAGTCCAGTTTTGTAAAACTGATAGTTTCTAATGCTTTCAAATCTGCATAATCTTGCAGATCACTCCATCTGATGGTTTTCTGGATCCTATTTGAGAATGTTATGTCTCTGCACCGGACAAAGGCGACATTCATAGGTCTTCTGGAGGCAGGAAGAGTGAATGAATGGGTAGTCACTGAAAAATTAGGAGATGCTCTCAAGGCCAAATTACCTGCTAAAGCTACCAAGAAACCGCGGATTAGGATCGGAGAAAGGTAAGCTTAACATTCAAGATTCCATATGAGGTTATCAGGAAACCAGTTTTTAATGATTCTGAGATGAAGTCTGATGTTGTTTTCTTGATGGTTGAATGTTACCAGATTACATTTGCTAGAACTCTGTGCTGGAGCCTATCTCTTCTTCTGTGGATGCTATGATTTTGCCTTTGGAAAGAACAGATATTACATATTCCTCTTCCTCCAATCCATTGCCTTCTTCATTGCAGGATTTGGTTACATTGGCACCTTTGTCCCCCACTCTTAGCAAGAATCTTTCTTGTCTCCAAGAAACAACAGCATTGTGATTCCATCAGGGACAGTTTTTTTTTTCTCTCTTTGTTGCAGGCTATTGAAGTAAAAAGGCTGGTCATTCTTTTCTTGTTGAACATAAGGGATGCTGTATTTTCGATTTCTTTTTACAAAAACCAATGTGATTTGTTGTTATTTTCAGGGTACAAAATAACAAGGAAAGAGTAAATTGGTAGATATATTCGCATATACGTTGTGCTCCCATGAATGTAGACATCTGTGTAATGGCTGATGATTTGAAATAGAGAGTTGGAATTTTGTCTTGATAATAATATTGCAGATGGGCAAGAAATCTATAGTTGAAATAAAAGATTTTCGCAATTTATGTATACCCTTTCTCTTTTTTATCGTTTGAGCAATCATCCACAATGTATCACACATTTCGTTTCTTTTCTTTTTCCCTCTAATTAAAAAAAGAAGTAAAAATTTTATTGAAAGATATGAAAATTAACAATAGACAATAGATGGTCAAAGAATCTATAGTTGAAATAAAAGATTTTCGCAATTTATGTATACCCTTTCTCTTTTTTATCGTTTGAGCAATCATCCACAATGTATCACACATTTCTTTTCTTTTCTTTTTCCCTCTAATTAAAAAAAAAACAAAAATTTTATTGAAAGATATGAAAATTAACAATAGAAAGAAATGCTGGCTATGGGGTTCGAACCCATGCGTACTTATGTACAGAAGATCTTAAGTCTTCCCCCTTAACCTCTCGGGCAAACCAGCTTCTACGTTGGCTTGCAGAAAGATATTTTACTTAGTGTTTAGATTTGTTTAAAAACTCGTGAATCACAGCCCTCTCTTTTTGTTGATGCACTCATATAAGGGCCCCCTTATTTTCTTCTCTCTTCTCACAAATCCTAAGTTTTCGATTTTTTTTTTTGCAAGTCTCCCTGTATTTTAGGTCACGAATCCATAATGATACTCTTGAATTGTTAGTCGTTTAAATAAGGATTTTTTTTTCTTTTTTTTTTTGTTTAAATTGACCCCCTTTAAAATAGTAATATATATTTTTTTTTTTTATTACATGAATTATGATGTCTTTTTGGACTAGAATATTTTTTTTTATCACTATCATCATTGAAACTCTACTCTCATAATCCCTAAATCAACCTTGAATTAGATGTTTTGAAAGGAAAAAAAAAGGAATTAATAGGAAAAGATAACCAAGCTCTTGAAAACTTAGACGATATGTATAAATAAATAAGAAGTATTGTAGTAATTGATTAAAAAGTTAATGGATAGAAATATAAATAGAAAAAAAAAAGAGAGAGAGATTTGAATTCTCAGTGATAAAACCGTGATAAAACCGTGAGAGGGAAAGAAAAAGAAAAATTGAAAAGAATAAAAGATAAAAGTAAGAAATGAGAGTTAGAGAAAATAATTTTAAATATAAGATTTACACTTTGGTTATGTATAGCTATGCTATTTATCTTTTTCAAGGATATAACTTGTTAGCAGGTTATTTTTGTTAGACCTTCAAAACCTTCTTCTTTTTTTGTAATTAGTATTTTTTTTCCATGTCTAGTTAGAGCTCAACAACTATGAATTTATATTAATTCTTATATTAAAATAATCAAACTATATTACGAAGTTAGTTTTGTTATTGGTGTTGCATTGAACTCTGATTGAGTTATTTAAATGATAAGTTCGTGTGTAAATTTAGATTCGTATAAATATAGAATCTTAAAGGGAGATCTTGTTTATGTACAAGTTATGGATCCAAGAGAATCGAGTTTTGAGATTGAATACAACTAAAATAATTATTGTAGCCTCTCAAACAACATTTTTATTACAAAAATTATTTTTAAACACAAAATAAAATTAAAATAATTAAAGTTTTTAGTAGAATGAACTCCCATTAATAAAAGGTTGGTGCTATTTCGTTAAACAATCAAAATCAGATAATTAATGAGTTTAAAATTGACATGAATGAACTCCCATTAATAAAGGGTTTTTATTAGGTGGTGCTACTTTCGTTAAGATCAAAGGGTTTTTGTACAAATTCGTCATTTTCGTCAAAACAGAAGCATTGAAAAAGCTAGCATGCAAAACATCGCGGCATCATCATCCCTTCCTGCCAAACTTATAAGTCGCTGTGAATATTTACTTTACCATTATTGATGGAGGTTCACAGCACCAAGGAGCTTCTGCAACTGCATGTTCTCAAAAAAAAAAACAGAGAGAGAAAAAGAGGGTTGAAACCAACTTAGCAAAAATCCAGAAAGAACATGATTACATACCGACAGCAAAAGGCAACTTAGACAGTTGCACATAACATCCAAAATATTGGAAATTACTAAGCGCAAAAAATTAATGTTTTTGTATTTTAAAAATATTTTTAAAAAAAATTAATTTTTTTTATTTTTTTATTTTAAATTAATTTTTTAAAATGTTTTTAAATTTTTTTTATATATTAGTATCGAAAATAATTTTTAAAAATTAAAATATATTATTTTAATATATTTATAAACAGAAAAAATACTTTAAATCATATAATTTCAAGAAATAGATATAGCACTAGGATCTTTAGGAAGATAGCGCTAGGCCATAGGCTTTTAGGCGGGGATCATCCTGAGGTCCAGGACAAACCAACCGAGGAGCCAAGTAGCCTCCTTATCAATCCAAAAGGCCACAACATGGTTTACATGTTCGGTAATTCCTGTTGTTGTCTTATTGGCAATATTCTCTCTTGTGCCTCTCTGAGGTATATACAGCTCAAGTTAACATTCATAATCCAAAAAAGACTAGAATTTCATACCTACTTTGCAAATTAGGACTCTTCTTTCAGATTATTTTAATCTGGAACATATAGCTTGATATTTGAGAAGTCCAAGGCAACTAAATGTATAAGTAAGCTTGCATCAGGGAGAAAAGTACTTGCACGGTTGCTGTTAGGAAGACAGAGGGGGGGGAAACATGGAGCTGCTGCTGCTGTCCAAGGTCACAGTTGCCGTTGCTCTTATCGGCCTTGTCGGCATTGTCATACGGATGTGTGATGCTCTAATATTCAGGCCAGAAAGGCTTCGTTCGAAGCTACGAGAGCAAGGTATCCGAGGTCCACCGCCTGCATTTTTGCTTGGAAACATACGGGACATTAAGAAGGCACAGTCCAAGGTCTCAAAAGCATCACGGGAAGGAGAACAAGTGATAAGTCATAATTCTTCCAACACTCCCTTCTCATTCTTCGAGCAATGGAGCAAGAAATATGGTATAGATCAACGCTTAAATCTCTCATTTTTAACTCCAACACACCATGTTTAATTACGTTGAAATCATACCATTTCAATTGAAGAGAGTCTAATTACTTTCATTTTTCAGGTTCAGCATTCATGTTCTCGCTTGGGAATATACAGATATTGCATATGAACCATCCAGATGCGGTGAAGGAAATCAGCATCTGCACTTCCTTAGACTTGGGGAAGCCTTCTTACCAAGTAAAAGAGCGCGGTCCTCTGCTTGGCCAAGGTATTCTGACCTCAAATGGTGCAATATGGGCACATCAGAGAAAGATCCTTGCTCCTGAATTTTACATGGAGAATGTCAAGCTAAAATGTGCTTCAATCATTGGCATCCATGAGCGCGCGCGCTCAGACATGCACGCGCGCGCGCATCTACAATTTCTTGCTATTTTAACAATGGTCCAACTTTCGTAGAATTTCATGAGCATCATGGTCGAATCCTCGAATATAGTAGTTGATTCGTGGACTAAGAGGATTGAAAGTGAGGGAGGAGTTGTGGACATCAACGTTGATGAAGACATGAGAAGCTTCTCTGGAGATGTGATTTCAAAAGCATGTTTTGGGAGTAATTATGCCAAAGGAGAAGAGATATTCCTCAAGCTTAGAGCTCTTCAAGGAGCTATGTCAAAGAAAGCTTTGTCATCTGGGATTCCCATTTTGAGGTACACAGCTTTACAGCTTAAGTTTTTTATATTCAAATTTATCAAAAAGTTTAGTACTTAAGAACAAGGGTTAACTTTTTGAAGGAAGTGAAGGAAGAAAAGGAACAAACATCAAAGGACCTGTTAGAAATAATCCTGAAAGGAGCCAAGGATAGTGAGACCAGCCAAGCTGAAATGGACCGTTTCGTTGTTGACAATTGCAAGAACATATACTTGGCTGGCTATGAAACAACTTCAGTCACTGCAACATGGACAATGATGCTTTTGGGATCAAATCCTGAATGGCAAGATAGAGTTCGAGTCGAGGTGCTTGAGGTCTGTGGGGGGCAAATGCCTGATGCTGACACGGTTCGCAAGATGAAAACAGTGAGTGCTATCTTCTATCCTAGCCCTTCCGATTAAGTCATCTCTCCGGTTACTTTAACTATTTTAATGATTGATTGCAGTTGACGATGGTGATTCATGAATCACTGCGCCTCTACCCTCCAGTTTGTGTTATATCCAGGGAGGCATTACAGGACATGAAATTTGGAGACATTTTTGTGCCCAAGGGTGTCAACGTTTGGACCTTGATTGTAAACCTACACCAAGACCCTGAAATATGGGGATCTGACGCTCACAAGTTCAATCCTGAGAGGTTTGCCGATGGGGTCAGTGGCGCATGCAAGCATCCTCATGTTTACATGCCCTTTGGTGTTGGGCCACGGACATGTCTCGGACAGCATTTTGCCATGGCAGAACTCAAAATCCTCATCGCAACGATCGTTTCCAATTTCTCCTTCACTATATCACCCAAATACATTCACGCCCCAGCTATTAGGTTAGTTATAGAACCTGAACATGGAGTGAATCTTCTCATTAAAAAGCTGTGAGCTATTAACTCACCTGTACTTTTTCTTCAGCCATTTCGTTTGAATTTGTCTTTCTTTTTATTTACAATTCAATACTGCGTCCTCGGCGTTCTTTCTCCACTGAGCCAATGCATTTGCGCAGTGATTGTATGTGCAAGAATTTTGTCAATGGCAATAACTTGTTTCGCTGGTTTTGTTTTCATCTGCTCGAAATATGAAACCTTGGATAGAAACCCAACACATTGAAGGGGAAACACCAGTGTCAGGTTTTTGGCATCCTAAACCAACAAAAAGTCCTCTGCGAACAGTGACTTTTTTCTCTTTTTCATGGAGCCATTCTTGGTTGGATCTCGAATCTGTATGAAAACGTCATTAACAATTAAAGCTTATTTCAGGAAATGGGAGAAGAGTAACAGACCTCGATGTAGTTTTCTGGCAACCTAAGAACATTAATATAGTGCCGAGGAGAGAGATTCCAGCGGAGAAAAGCGAACAGACTGACCGTGGCCAAGACCACACCAAAGGCAAAGTTCTGAAGGCATCAGCGTGCATACAAAGATGGGATAACTGCTAGCCCAACTAATGGATGCTGACGAAAAATCATATGCGATCGTGTTATCTATCCTAGGGGAAGCTACAAGAGACATTTATATGCGCCACGACGAAGCAAACCTTAATTTAATGACATTTTCAATCAATAAATAAAATACAATTTAATTCCATATTACAGCACAAAATGCCAGGAAAAGCAGAGAAAAATTCTTTCACAGAAAATCGCTTTCTGATAGTAGAGTACCTACACAAAGTGAAGGGAGACTCTGGTAGCTTGGAAAAATCCCAAACTGCCCCTCTATGTTCCAAACCATATTTGTCAGCTGAGATTGGTAACTACAAAGCCGAAAAAAATCCTACCATAGGAGTGAAATGGTGAGACTCAAATATACTATTGACGGGGGAGAACTGCGGCTTTTATGGTAAAAAAGTTCAAAGAAAAGCACATCAAAAGATACCCAGAAAAATTTCTTGTTGTATTGATCTGTAATTCAAAAATAGTCATAAAAATCCTGGAGCCTACAAAAAGTTTGCAACTATGTCGCTCAAACAGAGCTTGCGACTGGCGAATCCATTGAAGTTGAGAGACTCTTATTTTGATTGAATTGATCCAAAGCATGTAAAAATTTAAAAAACCACATCAGTTTCTACAAGTCCACTTTCTTGTAACTTTGACCTGGGGTTGTCTCCAATATATCATAGTGACCATATCCATGAAACAGCACATTAATGGGATTGACTTCATCTTTCCGGTACTCTTCACCGTAATTTGCTATGTTTACCAAATTACCCGTTGTCCTGTCTCTCATGTACACTGATATCATTGTCCTGAGCCATTGAGTTCAGAGAAAAGGTGTGTCAAACATAGAGGTCAAGTAAACATAAAGAAATCAGAATTCAAAATCAGCAAGCAACTCCAGCTGTAGTGATGAGAGCATTTTGCACGCTAGGTTGGAGAACAAAAATTCTGTTTGCTTTGACATCAACTATTAGCACACCATTCAGTTTTGAATTGGGCCTTTTCAACAAAGTGGACCGATAACAAGGCTGAGGTATTAGTGTACAGTCCTGCCCCACCGTTCCAGGAACAAGTGCGTGCACCCACAAACATGTATGCAGACGACAGATTCCAGGAAAATCACAACTTTGAAGCAAGGATTTTGCTGTCTCCTGAGGCCCTTTTAAGTTTTAAGAGACGCAAAGACTACTTTTGGTATTTATGCTAAAGGGAATTGATTCTTTTGTTTCTGTTCATAAGTGAAAGGAAAAGGTAAAGAGCCATGTCAACATGAAGGATCGGTAAGGGAGCCAGCATGTATAAACTATTTAGTAATTAAAGATGCCAACTCACTTTAAAACATGAGAAGCCATCAACAACTCAGGTTCTCCACCCCATACATAAGGTTGTTGAATTCTCTTGACATATGCATCAAAATCTCCTTCAATAAACCTAAGTTGATGGCAACAAAAACAAATAATAAGCACCATTACAGCTAATTGATTAACCAGAAGGAGCTTGCGAATCAAACGGTCAAAAACTTACCATTCAGTTTCTTCCCGCCTCTTTAAAAGCTCATCCACAACCTATTGCAACAAATGTTGGTAATGCAAATTATTAGACACTAAAGAGAATTATTACAAGATCGCAAACATATCTGAAAAGTCCATGCATAGTGAATCAGCTTCAAGTTTTTTTTATGATATTCCATTTGAGCTAATTTCCATATTTGAAATCTCGAGTTCTATAAGACAGAAAGATTTTTTAAAAACAAAATGTCAAACAGTGTTGAATTTAGACCGTTCTGCCTAGTCAAAAGATTCAATGGAAAACATGGAACTTGTCTCAAAAGTGCCCCCATTCTCCTCCCATATAATCCAGACTCTCATCATCCAAAGAGAGCTATACGAAAAACAAATTCAAAAAAAAAAAATCAGTTGACTTTTGTCTTTCTAAAATCTATATTCAAAATTAAACAAATGAATTCTACCATAAAAACAATTCAACGAACTCCGTTTTCTTAAAACCTCAGTAACTCTAAACACTAAAACTTACTTGAGCTCTTAATTCATCTGCGAGTTCTCTTTGACGATTTTCATCAGGAGCCTCTTCTCCATTTCTCAAACATGCCATATGAGCAATTGCTCTAAACAGGCATCGGCCATCCGCCAGCACCCCTGCACCACCCTCATTTTAGATTCTACCATCCAAACACAATCACACGCATGTGTGCACATACAGCATTAAGAAACAGCGACAACGTTAATGAATTAAAACCACAAATTTACATATGTATGCTCTAAATAGAAATATCTAAAAAGATCATTGCAATATAAATAAGATTCTGTAGATCACTTTATCAACTAAACTAAGCAACACTAAAAGAAAAGTGAAAACTTTATACTTTACTTCACTCTACCAAACACAGGGATTTAAGAAGAAAAAAATCAAAATTCGAAAATTACACTTAAAGCAGCATCCATTAAACAATGCAAGCAAATTGATTTGTTTAAAATAAATGAAAAGTGAGAATCAATGAATTCACGAAACAATATAATTTTATTTTTTTTACAATTATATTAAATATCATACCGTCATTTATCACACACAAAAAAACAATTTCATATTTTTTTCACAAAAAAAATCAGTCAATAAAATGAAACAAAACCCAATTACCCAGATCATCAATCAAACAAAATCACATCATTACTCATCAAAAATTATCAAACACGCCAAAAGAGAGTGTCTTTTAAAAAAAATAGAGAAAGAAGGAGAGAGAAAAACAATAAAACAGAGTCTGCAGTTACTGTCATATGGCAAAAATTGTAACCTACCTGTGACTTTATAATCAGAACCAGCTGGGGAGCTACTGCTATCCTGTTTCACATCATCAGAATTCACTGCACTCGCATTCAAATCACCACCGTCAATTCTCTCCTTCTCCTGATGATCAACATCAACGACAACATTTTCACCTCCCTCGATATTCACGTCACAACAAAACTCAATCGCCGGAGCAAGGCAAGCACAAACGCCGAACAACAACCAAGCCGAATCAGGCCGGTGGAGCCACCTCGCCGGTCTCCCATCCCACGCAACGTTCCACGAACCTTCCCCTCTCACACTCCTCCTCCCCCTCCTCCTCCGCCAATCCGCCGGCTGGACCACGTGCCATATCGCCGCCGCTCCTCCGCCGCCGCAACCAGCGCTGCACAAGTTAGAGTGGTGGCGCCGAGCCGCGGTGAAGGAATGGGGGAGGTGTAAAGATAGGCGGTCGTTACTTTGGTGGTGGTGGTGTTGATGGTGGAAATGAGTGAAGAGGGAGTTGAGGATCCAATTAGGCTTGGGGCGTGCGCAGAGTACACCAAGCATATCACAGTCTTGTTGGCGATGCTTTTGCTAATTTGCGCTCAGATTCTCTCAACCTACGCACCCATCAGGGCTGTTCTAGCTGCGTCCTTATCGCGCGCTGCAGTGAGAAAGAAAGAAAGCTCTAGAATTTTTGCAGGTTGAGTTAGATTTCCTTCCGACGGCGAAGCGCTTTAAAGAAAGAGGAAGATGTGTGTGGGGTCCCACGGTACAATCTTGAAGGCATATGCTCCTCAATACTTGATAACAATTAACTATATATTAATCAAATTTTGCACGTATATTTTTTAAATGAATCATGCAAAGAATTTGTTTAGGTAGTTATTCATTCGTAAAATCTTTTATCTTTTAGAAAAAATTGAAGTTGACAAAATAAAATTGCATTTTATGTTACTTAAAAAAATCGGGACAACCATGATGAATTTATAGGAAAATAGATATAAAAAATATTTAAAAATGATAAAAACACATTTTAAAAACAAAATAAAATGTATAACAATACCATCTATAAAGTATTCTTATTGAAGCTTCAATCCTGCTTTGTCATGGTTGAATGATCATAGACACCTACAATTATTTTTTAATTTGTTTATTTGAAAATGTAGTTGTAGTTATTTTTTATATTAAAATATATCAAAATGATATATCTTTTATTTTAAAAGAATTATTTTTAAGATTAGTGTATCAAAACAATTTAAAATACATAAAAAATTAATTTTTAATAAAAAAAATTAAATTTTTCAAGAATATGATCTGCTCCCTGGACTGTGTCTAAAAATAAAAAACTAGCAATCTTTGTCAAGCCAGAAAAAAGAAAAAAAAAAAGAAAAAAAAATAACTATAAGCTTGATTTTTTAAAATTTTAAACTATATTTATAAGATAAATCATGTTTACTGGGGGGTAGGGAGGGAAACTCGATACTAGAACTATAAGGAGTTAGGTGAATCTATAGGTGTCAATAGCATGCACGGTTCACATTTTAGATTACCGGATGAGGGCAATGCTGTCATTTGACATGCTGGGGACACGTGAGTGTTGTTCGCGTGGAACCCGGGAAGTTGGAGGTGCTTTAAATGTGAGTGTTTTGTGTGTGATTCATGCAAAAGCATAAACTTTTGTTGCCTAACATGCAAAAGCCGAAATTCTCATGCAAAATACTAAATTTTGCGGTGAGTGGTTTTTTTTACTTAAAATCAGCGAGTATTTGTTTTTTTTATGTTCTTAAATGATTTTTATATTAATTTAATTTTAATTAAAATAGTAAAAACACACGAAGAAGCGAGAAGGATAGATGCATCTATCACATCACATCGACTGCGTGGTTCTTTCTGCCATAACTTCAGGCCATCGACGTGGAAATACCATGGCAACTCATGCCTTGTACAGTCGTGGAAGGCAGTAGATGCTAGATTGATTGTTGATGGAGGAACGAGTCATTATACCCGAGTATTATTTGTTTTTTATTTTAAAAATAAAATTTGTATCTTTCTATTTTAAATTAATATTTTTTTAATATTTTTCGATAATTTTGATATAATAATATTAAAAATATTTTTTTAAATATATATATATATATATATATTAATTTATTTTATTTTAAAATAAAAAATAATAACACCTTCCAGCAGCCTTCTGTAATTGAAAAGCGACTACGAAAAACGAGCATAAAAAAGTCCGATGCCTGTCGTGTCGCGTGAGAGTGCTCGATTCTTTCAATTTTTCCAGTCCATTCATTACCGGCACAAACCGGTACCTGTACCGAAGTGTCAGTGTACATATTACTGGCACTACTGGTTACCAAACGTGCCTTTGTCTCTTTCGCAATTCGTTGCTCGTTGTCAATCACAAGATGATTTTCTTGAAATGAGTTTGCACGGGTTAAGGCAATGGCCGGATCATGCCAAGATGAAGCCTTGCCGCCGCCGCCGCCGCCCCCCTCCTCATTTTCTAGTTATATTAGAAATTTATTTAATTTATTATTTAATTAATTATATCGGTTTCTTGTTTTTATTTACATGCTACTGAGATTAGATTTATTAACATTCATAATTTACCACGTCAGAGCTTTATTTACAGCTTAATTGTCATTTTAAGATTTATAAAACTATTTTTTTTTCCTTGTTACACGCTACATCGGTTGTTTACTAATATTTCATCCTTTTGTTATTCCAATGTTTGTTTTAAAAACAAATTGATTTCAATGCATTAATTTAAAAATATTTTAATAAAATTTCAAATAAAAAATACTTCTTAAAAAAATACACGATACTCAAACGCCTCTTTGGTAGTTCCCCCTAATCGAAAATTTTTTATTGGTTGTGTTGAAACTCTTCAATTGATTTTCACAGAGCTAATTCATGTGATTCTGTTGGATTGTTGTTCTTCTAGATGCAACCTAGACTCCTGGCATTTTCACTAATAAAAAGGGTTAATTTTATTCTTCAGCTGGAATCTTAAAATTAGTATAAAAAAATTATTTTTAAAATATACATTAAATTACTTTTAAAAAAACTTAGTTCGATTGACGTGTGAAGTGAGCACTTCGAAAAAAAATGAAATGAAATAAAGGGTTTGCAATGTAATGTGTTATGGCCATGTTTAAATTTACAGGCCTCGTGTTTAAAATTCTAATGGACGGAGCCCAATCAAAACCCAAATCATGTGTCGGGAACAACCGGGCCTGGGCGACACGTTGGGCCTACTAGCAATTCCAGCCGCTAGAATAGTAGCCCGGATCCGTCAAACAAGTCTTCGGCTCTTTGCTATTTATTTTCATTTCTCTTTTAGTTAGTGAAAATAAGTCGATGGAAAATTTTATGGTACAGGGGACATAATTAGTGTTATTTTATTAATTATTTTCTAGGATTCATTTAAAAAAAATAGAAAACAAACTTTAAATAATCACAATTTTAAAAGAAAAAAAAAATTCTCATTTAATATAACACCAAAGAAAATTTATTTTTCTAAACCATATAATAAATAATTATTTAAAAAATTAATTACCGTATTAAATGGTTTGATAATGTCTATTATTAACGAATAAAAAATCACCAATCAAAGTAGCTGGGCGTGGATTTTTTATCGTATCGTTTCATCTTGTTTATCTCCTGCGTATTTAGTCACTTTTAATCGTCTGGATTAGATTTCAAGCATTGCTGGGGGTTATAATAATAGCACTCCTACCCTTGTTTTTCCCACCCTAACTGAATAGTTTTCATTTATTTATTTTTTCCAGACAATTTTCGTGTATATAAATGAAATTCGTTGATTTTAATTAAGTTAGATATTTCATTCATATTTATACTATACGTGCTAATATTTCTAAGAATTATTTTTTTAGTCATTTCGTGAATTCAAATACAAAAAATCCAACACATAGAGTAAAAATCTAGTTGATCATAGCCATATATACATACCATTTAATATCAATATTGCTAATGCCTACTAAAGTTAGTTGCATGTAATGCTAGAAGTTATTTTTTAAAATATTTTTCATTTAAAAATATATAAAAATAATTTTTTTTTCTTAGAATTCATTCCTAACACATCAACCTATCAAAATAAAAATCTAAAAACACGAAAAAAAAATAATATAAAGCAAAAAAAAATCAAATTTTAAAAAAAACACATTTAAAATGTAAAAAAAATTAAGGACTCTCAAAATTTATATATATTATAAATCATTATCTTCTTACATCTATTAACACCGTGGATTACAATAGTAATCCACATTGTTGGGTTTTTTTATTCCCTTTAATTTTCACTATGTTTTTCTTTGGTTATTGATTTTTTTTTTAATTTAGTCCTTATATGATGTGTATGCGGAGATTTAGAGTAGATAATTTATTTTAATTTGTCTTTGTATGGTTATTGCAGTATCAAAAAAATATCTTAGCATCGGGTTGATATCATAAAAGTATCTCAACATCGTAATATAATCTATTTTTTAAAAATTTGGTTAAATAAAAAACATTTTTTAAAAAAAACTAGGTTACTAAACTCTATTTAATTGTTTGCGGGTTTAACGAGATAACTCTGATTGCCTTTGTTTGCGGGTTTAACGAGGTATCTTTTCTTCTTTTTCTTTTTAATTGAACTTGGTTATGTGATCGTCTAATTTTCCTTTTATCATATAGTTAATGAGGTACTTTCAGGAAAAAAAAAACATGTTGTTAAGTTTTAGAAAGTCCATGGGTTTATTGACGTGTATGGCGAGTTTAACTTTTCGTTTTGCATAAATTTAGTTTTTTTCAATTTCATCTCTTGATGTTAAATTATTTGATAATCGAGTTTCGTAATTTGTTTTGTTTTGTTTTCTATAAGGTTATCATAATCTTAAAAAAAAATATATGTATTGGTTTGATACTCGATTTTATGATCACTTATTTTTGTTATTATATAGTTAAATAAAAAATAGTTTAGAAAAAAAAATTATTAATTCCGATGGAATCTGTTATCCAGTTTGTGGGTTTGACGTGTTGATCTGGGTTGCTCAATTCACAAGTTTAGTGAGTTTACCCATCAAACATGATATTTTGTTTTTTATTTCACTTTTATTCAATTTTTGATTGGTTGAGAAATAGAATTCGTGTTTTTTTTTTCTTACTTTCCATAGGGTTATCATAATCTCAAATAAATATTTTTTAGGGCTGATGCTAAATTCTAAAAGCATTTAATGTTATCATAAAATTAAATGAAAATAATTTATAAAAACAACAAAGTTATTAAATTCATTGAAATCCATGACCTAGGTCGAAGTCGATTCAATTTGGCATCGTCTCAAAATAAAAAAAAATTATCGTTTGAAAGTTCTTTTAAAAGCAATGCAATGTTTTTATCAATTATCTAAGTTGTCTTTGAACCTATTAAATTGAATAATTCACTTTGGATCAGCTCCTATACGGTTTAATTCGACACTCGAACTAGACAAGAAGCCAGGTTGGTAGGTTTTATTTGACAAAAAATAATTTTTGTTTTTTAAAAAATATTGATTTTATTGCGTTGATTTAAAAAAATTAAAAAATATATTTTATCAGTTATCTAAATTATCTTTGAATCTATTAAATTGAATAATTCATTTTGGATCAGCTCCTATACGGTTTAATTCGACACTCGGATTAGATAAGAAGCCAGGTTGGTAGGTTTTATTTGATAAAAAATAATTATTGTTTTAAAAATATTGATTTCATTGCGTTTATTTAAAAAAATTAAAAAATAAATTTTAATAAATTTTTAAATAAAAACAAATATATTTTTTAAATAAACACGGTAGTCTAACGCCTCTTTGGTAGTTTCCCCTAATCGGAAAATTTTTGCTGGTTGTGTTGAAACTCTTCAATTAATTTGCGACAGAGCCAATTCATGTGATTCTGTTGGATTGTTGTTCTTCTGGATGCAACCTAGACTCCTGGCATTTTCATTAATAAAAGGGGTTAATTTTATCCTTCAGCTGGGATCTTAAAATTAGTATAAAAAAAATATTTTTTAAAAAATAAATTAAATTACTTTAAAAAAAACTTAGTTCGATTGACGTGTGAACTGAGCACTTCGAAAAAAATAAAATGAAATAAAGGATTTGCAATGTAATGTGTTATGGCGATGTTTAAATTTACAGGCCTCGCAGCCCTCGTGTTTAAAATTCTAATGGACGGAGCCCAATCAAAACCCAAATCATGTGTCGGGAACAACCGGGCCTGGGTGACACGTTGGGCCTACTAGCAATTCCAGCCGCTAGAATAGTAGCCCGGATCCTTCAAACAAGTCTTCGGCTCTTTGCTATTTATTTTTATTTCTCTTTTAGTTAGTGAAAATAAGTCGATGGAAAATTTTATGGTACAGGGGACATAATTAGTGTTATTTTATTAATTATTTTCTAGGATTCATTTAAAAAAAATAGAAAACAAACTTTAAATAATCACAATTTTAAAAGAAAAAAAATTTCTCATTTAATATAACACCAAAGAAAATTTATTTTTCTAAACCATATAATATATAATTATTTAAAAAAACTTAATTACCGTATTAGATGGTTTGATAATGTCTATTAGTCACTTTTAAACGTGTGGACTAGATTTCAAGCATTGCTGGGGGTTATAATAATAGCACCCCTACCCTTGTTTTTCCCACCCTAACTGAATAGTTTTCATTTTTTTTTTCAAGACAATTTTCGTGTATAGAAATGAAATTCGTTGATTTTAATTGAGTTAGATATTTCACTCATGTTTATACTATATGTGCTAATCTTTCCGATAATTATTTTTTTAGTCACTTCTTGAATTCAAACTGGAAAAACCCAACAGGTAGAGTAAAAATCTAGTTTATCATCGCCATGTATACACACCATCTCAATATTGCTAATGCTTTTTAGAGTTTGTTTAATATTTATAATAACAATTATTTTTAAAAGTATTTATCATTTTAATATATATAAATATAAATAATTGTTTCTTTAGAATTCATTCTTAACACATCAACATATAAAAAAATCTAAAAACACAAAAAAACAATAATTTAAAGCAAAAAAAATCAAATTTCTTTAAAAATACATTTAAATTAAAAAAAAAACGGGCTTTCAAAATTTATATATACCATAAATCACTATTTCCTTGCATCCATTAATACTGAGGATTACAATAGTAATCTACATTGTTGGTTTTTTTTTTCCTTTCACTGTGACTTTTTTTTTCATTGGTTATTGATTTTATTTTTTAACTTGGTCCTTATATGATGTGTTTGTTGGGATTTAGAGTAAATAATTTATTTTAATTTGTGTTTTATATGGTTATTGTAGTATTAAAAAAATATCCCAGCATCGGGTCGATATCAAAAAATATATCGGCATCGCGGTAGAGTCTATTTTTTAAAAAATTGGTTAAATAAAAAATATTTTTTAAAAAAACAAGGTTATTACACTTCGTGGAGTCAATAACCTCAATTGCAAGTTTGGTGAGATAACCATGATTGCCTATATTTGTGGGTTTAACGAGGTACCTTTTCTTTTATTTTTTTTAATTGAACTCGGTCATGTGATCGTCTATTTTGCTTTTTATCATATAGTTAATGAAATTTTTTTGGAAAAAAAAACATGTTATTAAGTTTTAGAAAGTTCGTGGGTCTGTTGACGTGTATAGCGAATTTAACTTTTCTTTCTCTCTCTTTTTTTTGCATAAATTTATTTTTTTCAATTTCATATCTTGATGTTAAATTATTTGAGAACTGAGTTTCATAATCCGTTTTGTTTTGTTTTCTATAAGGTTATCATAGTCGTAAAAAAAAAAATTCAGTATTGGTTTGATGCTCAATTTTGTGATCGTCTATTTTTGTTGTCATAATAGTTAAATAGATAATAGTTTAGAAATTTTTTTTATTAATTTCAATGGAGTCCATTATCCAGTTTGCGGGTTTGACATGTTGACCCAGGGTACCCAATTCACAAGTCTAGTGAGTTTACCCATCAAACTCGATATTTTGTTTTTTATTTCACTCTTATTTAATACTGGATTGATTGAGAAATAGAATTCATGGTTTATTTTTTTCTACGTTCTATAGGATTATCATAACCTCAAATAAATGTTTTTTTAGGGTTGATGCTAAACTTAAAAAGTATCTAATGTTATCATAAAATTAAATAAAAATAATTTATAAAAATAACAAAGTTATTAAACCCATTGAAGTCCATGATCTAAGTCGCGGGGTGACCGAGGTTGATTCAATCTTGCATCACCTCAAAATGAAAAAATTATCGTTTTCAAGTTCTTTTAAAAGTAATGCAATGTTTTTACTAGTCATCTAAGTTGTTTTTGAATCTATTAAATTAAATAATTCATTTTAAATTAGCTCCTACACAATTTAATTCGAAACTCAGATTAAACAAGGAGCTAGGTTGATATATCTTAAGATTGAATTGCTTGATTGAATTTAATTATAATATTGTAAAAAATATCTTCTTCCTCAACATTTTTTTTTTTTTTTAAATCCAACTGGTAGCGGAGCGTATACAAATTACCAGTGCATATATATATACAGAGGCGAATACAAAAATGAGGCGGACAATGGCCAGAAACATTTTGGGGAGATCATTATTATATTTCGCTTTTCTGTTAATTATATTTTTATAAAAATAGTCTACAAAAACAAGGAATCATGCAGGTGCAGTCCCTCGTCTTTTTCTTTTTTTAAAAGGGCTGGCTGTTTTTAGCATGTCTCGGGACTAATTAAATCTCCCATGTGGATTTTATTTATATATAATTTCTCTAAGATTCGACGACGGAGAAAGGATTTTGATATATTGGCTGTTTGGAAGGACGGAGAGTTTTTGGAAACCTTGGGTCCAGTCACAGTGATTTTGTTTTTATTCTGCCACGAGCACCGGCCTCCGAGCACCTCGACCAATAAGCTTTGTTCGTATCACTTGCTTTCTTCTTCTGCCCCCAGGGGAAACTTTACTGGGCAAACATTAAATTTAAAATATATTGATTTTATATTTAAATTATTTTTTTATTTATTTGATTCTAAGATGTTTTGATTTTTTAACTGTGATTTAATTTAGAATTATTTAACGAGAACCATTAGATTTTTTACAAGATCATGTCCTTTCTTATAAAGAAGTATAGCTTTTTTAAAAAAAATAAAAAAACAAGAAATCATGTTCCATCTAATGCCTGAGAGTTTTAGAGTTGAGATCATTTAAAAATAAAAAAAATATTAATTCAACTCTAAATGATAGTCTAACGGGTTAAATTTTAAATTTAATTTTTAATAGTTATGGTTTTGAGTCTTTTTAAGATCATTGAAGATTTATATAATCGTTAATTTTAAAATTTGTAAAATAAGTTGAAATGTACATAAACTGGCTTGGATACTATATTAATAATAATAATAAAAAAAAGCATTAATTAATTTCATTTATTTATATAAAAGTCTTAGCTATTCAATTTCAATAGCAACCATACACTTATTAACCAGTCATGCGAAGATTTACATTTGACTTGGCAGTTTCATTACCTGCTGGAGAAAAAGCTTAACCCTTGGGTATCGTGGGCGATCTCAAACAATATTTTTCATGTTTCAAGAAACAGTTGAGCGCTCGATCGATGCAGGGAATTATATATATATATATATTTTTATATTTCTCGGGGTTGGATTGCTAGATAGAATCTTTTTTTTTTTTTTTTGGTGTGGCCTTTGAAAGCTATCGAAACAGAGGAATGGGGGGATTTTTAAGCATAAACCTCATTTAAGTGAAGGTACTCCGGCTTAGGGGAGAAAAAGAATTTGATCAAACTGAGGAAACTAAGAAAACTGATTAGAAAAACAGAAAAAAAATTGATTCGATTTAGTTGTAGTTTCATAAATCTAAATTGGATTCAACTAAACCAAACTAAACTAGTTCAATGTATAGATGATAAATTTGCTTCTAACCCTAAAAGCAGCCATCACCTTCTCTGTCTCTCGTCTCGATTAGAAATCCCCTCCCCCCTCTTCTTGTGAAATACAAAGCCTTTTGTTTTTTAAAGCTTTTTGTCTTAAAAACTAGAAAGCTTTTAAGATAACTTTTCAAATAACTTTTCGTGTCGAAATACATGTCAATGATATTTTTTTTATTTTTTAAAAATTATTTTTAACATCAACATATCAAAACGATCCAAAAAGTACAAATCACATTAAATTTTAACAAAAAAAATTTAAATTTGGTGGGAACGCGGTTTGCACCGCATTCCCATATGCTTCCTTAAGTATGTGATGCCATGCCCGCTCCCTCTCTTTCTCTCACTTTCGTTACTTTCTTGAAAATCATTCTTTTCTTTAACACCTTCTATAATTCAAGCCAAAGAGGGAAGAAACCATGGCTGAAAAGCTCTTTTTAGCCTTACAAGTTAATACTTCGTCCTATTTTTGTTCTCTTGTATTCCCATATTCAACTCTTAGAATAATTATCTATCTCTAGTTAGATGCATGTTTATTTTATTAGTGTAGAGTTTGTTTGATGATTTTTTAAAAAAGTTTTGGTTATAAATCTTGTACTATTATAAATTTCTAATCAAGTTTTTATGATTTTACAAACTGATTCATTAAAAATAGGTGTGTTCTTTAAGAATTTCTTATAACCAACATGTTTTTGCTGGTTTTACTCCTAATATAATCAAATCGGATCTATCCGAAACTGGTTGGTTTAATTTATTCTAGATTTATGTATATCTATATATATATATGTTAAAGAATAATCTCAATTCAATAACTTAAACTATAAGATAAAGTTTTAAAATATGCTTTATATTATTTTTTAACACACTCTCTTAAGTGAAAATCATTTGATCTTTAAACTTGTATAAATCTATATTACCTTGTACTTTATTTTTATTAAATAAATAGGGATTGTGAGAATCTAATTCATAAACACTTAGTTATTAAAACTTTTATATTATATCAAAAAATTATCTCAATCCAATAACTTAAATTATAAGATAATTTTAAAAATATGATATATATAAACTTATTTTAATTGGTTTTTTTTAATAAAAAATCAAACCAATCGAAATGGAACCCTAAAGCTCCGAATGTGGCGTCGTGAAAGAGATAAGAACTCGGAAGCCTGCTAGGAAAAAATGACTAATGATTGGATTAACATCAATACGCGTGGTTACTGTCAAAGGAGGAATATATTCTTTGTTTTGGTTACCATTTAACTAAAGATGTGCATTGCTAGTCCATAACTAGTACCATCTCACCTAATTAATAAAGTGTTTTGATTCCACCGTTTTATTTTATAAGAGCACCGTTAAACCTTCGAATACACAGGAGTCCAAATCTATATTCAATGCATTATTGCCATATAATTATATGTTTCTTCCGCGGTGATTTGATTCTGAGCTCATTTTATTGGGTTGTTGGTCAATTCACGAGTTGCAAGACAATTTAAATTTATTATTTTATTTTAAGATGATATCGTTTTATTTTAAAAAAATTATTAATTTTAATCTAAATATATTTAATTAAATCGACTAAATCACGCAGCCACACAATCAATTTATCAAGCTAAAACATGTTTGACAACTATGATTTCTTAATAATTTGGTCTAAAACAGAGAAATAACAATCCATGATAAATGATTCAAGATTCCAGATGCTGCCCATGAATTCATCACCCATGATGGAAATGAGAAAATAATATATATATATATCGAATACTTCAATGACGATTTGGGTCCCAGGACATGACGCCATTTTAGAAAAAGACACTGGAGAAAAATAAAACACGTGGCTGTGTTGTCGGATTGGATTTATTAACATTTTTAATCATGTTCAGTGTTGTAAAAAATATCTAGTTAAAATAAAAATATAAAAAATTATGTTTTTAATATAATTTTAAAATAAATTTTATATCTTTAAAACAAGAAAATACAAGATGATATGTTTTTTTTCATGCATTTTTTTCTTTTACAATTGAAATATAATCATTACAAAATTTTATAGACTCGATCCGTTGTCGTTTATATTTTTAAAATAAATGCAGAGAAATCTTATTATATATAAATATTTGTTAACAAATACACTGAATGTAGTAAAACTCATAGTGCCCCCCTAAAGCATGCAGAAATACAGCCAAAGATTTTATCAAAGCAGACACTAATTACATACGTGTACGCTAATTTTATTTATTTTTTATTAAGACCCGGTGTAAATTAATTCGTACCTGGTGGGCGGTGACAGGAGAAGTGAAAGGGAATCGCCATGGAGGTGCTTGTGGGATAGTACTGAGAGGTCCCACTACCAGATAGAAAATTCAAGGTAACCCATGGCCTACGTTTTTGCAACGTGTGTTGCAAGGTTAGACATTATATATTTTTTAAATTTTTTTTTAAATCAACACTTTAAAATTATTAAAAATTAAAAAAAAAACATCAACTAAATATACTAAACATACTACCTATTCATTTGTTGTAAGTTGTATTATATTAAACACGGGTAAAATGCTTTATAAGATTGACGTAGACAGTGTATGATTTTATGGTTAAATTTTCTTTTAATTTTTTTTAAATTGTTTTTTTTAATATTAAATTAATTTTTTTATAGTTTTAATATGTTAATATAAAAAAAAATCATCATTTTAATATATTTTCAACTGAAAAACAATACCCTATACTGTATTTGTAACCACCCCAATATTTGTATTCAAAACAGATAGTAAAAGCATGATAATTCAATTAGGATAAGAGATTTTTTTTTTCTCTGTAATCAATAAAAAATTTGGCAGAGTTTCCTCTATATTATTAGGTACCAAGTTATCGACTCTTCTTCCACAATTCTCAATTAACAAAATTCTTGCTTGTCCTATCATCTAGGACATCATCCTCTCATTACATCATAACTTCTCCATAATTAAATTCATATATGTCTAAACAATTCAATATCTCATATTTACATGGATGCAATCTAAAGAATTATTCTAAAAATGGTAATTGAAGTACATTACATAATTCAAAGATTTATAAATAAGGATCGTTAACGAAATTGTAATCGAAATAAGTTCATAATGAAATAAAAAATTCATAATATAGATTATACTACACAAGGGGCTTTCGATAAATTGTAGACGCATTATATTACATAACAAAAGGATAAATTCATTCATTACGACATGATATTCAACAAAATATAAGGAACTAATCTATTGTTCAGTCCTGTAGGGGATGTACCTGAAAATAGATTTAATACAATAATTCAATTAGACAAATAAAAAGAAAAAGACATTTATAAAATTATTTCTACTTTCTTTCTTTCTTCCTTTTTTTTTTTGTAAATTTAATCAAAAGATCATTAAATTAACTTGCTCATATAGTATTATTATATATCAATTAAATTCATGGTCCATTCTCTCTTTAGCATTAATATCATCTCTTTCCTACACAATCTCATCATCTTATTCAAATTCCTAAATTTTATTCTTCTTATTATTATTTTTCCAAAAAATCTCTTCTTCACCTAAAATTTTGCTTCAATTTCCATAATTTTCTACCTTTTCTACTCGCTTCAACAATCTTAACACAATTTCACAATCAATTATAATTTCCCTTATAATTTATCATAAACCCTAATTCCTCATTTCACAAAGTTCAATCAATTTAAAATATTTATTCATCAAGAATCTTATTTAAAAATGCAAGGACGTTTTACCAAATAATAGCCAAAGCCTTAACACTTTTTATATTGAAACTTTTCCTTGCTTGAATTATTTTTACTCCTCTCCTGGCCGAACGCTTCTTCTTCCTCTTTGAAAGGTAAGTTTGGTTTTATTTTTCTTTTTCCTTACAGCACACACTTGCACTCACATACATACATATATATATATATATATATATATATATATATATATAATTAACTTTTTAAAAAAATACCATCCATGTCCCTGATTTTTCTTCCCTTCCCTTCCCTTCCATGCATATACTTTAGCCCACATTATTTCTTTTCTTTTTTTTTAATGCCTTTTATATCCCTCAACAGTAACTTTTAAGATTTTAGATAAAATTTCTCAAATCCTAATATCTGTATATACCAAATCTTGCCTGGATTATATTGAATTTCACTAAGTTACTCGTTGGTACTTTTAGTTTCATGAAATTAACTTCTAAAAAAAATCTCATTAACATTTTCGTGTATATTTATTTATTTATATATATTAACACTTGAACAAAACATTTTAATTCAAATTCTCATATATATGATCATTCTTATAATTTAATTTATCCATTTTCCTCATTTTTTTAATATCAATAATATTATCCGGGATTTTACAATATTACTAAATATAACATGCTTATTGAGTATGAATCTATAGATGTTTCTGGAATAAAAATTCGAGTTTAGGTGAAAATAATTTTTTTAAATATATGGTAATATAAGAGAATTATAATATAATAATTTTAAAAATCAAGCTGAAACTAGTGGATACTTATAATATAGAAAAGAGACCGACAAAAAATAGACAGAAAGAGAAATAAAAAAGAAAGAAAGAACTCATATTAGAAAGATTTTCTCTCCTTGCATTTATCTCTTTTATACTATGAATATCCAGTAATTAGAGTACAAGTACCATAACATTCAACGTATTTTGAAGAAATTTTGGCTGGATTGTTGAAATTTCTCTCCTGGGGGTGGGGATTGGAATGTGGTTTCATTGGATATTCAGGGAATGATTTGGGAGTTTAGGTTTCTTCTCAAATTGGATCTGGATTAGGCCTTTTTTAGGCCCAGCTGAAGTTTCAATCCTGCAAGGCCCACTTGGAGGAGTTGAGACCACAGTTATAGTGTTGGCTCTGTTATTAATTTATGCTTTCAGTTACTTGAAGCGCAAGTTAATTCCATGACTAGATTAATTTAGTTACTTGAATCGCAAGTTAATCTGACAACCAATAACTCAAATTTTTTTTCAAATTAAATCTCAAATCAAGTTTGAAATTAGGAGGCAACCCAATCAACTATCATGTTAGCAAGAACCACTTTTAGCCGCAAAAACTTTATACAATCTACAACACTAAAATCATGTAATCTGGACCCACACAACTTAACATGCAGAAAAGCTTGTTAAAATAATTTAGATTTTTATCTTAATTAAGAAATGTTTAGTTGGCGACTAATGTACCAAATAAAATAAATATATTATTTCTTTTACTAAATAAGATTCATCATATTTATTCATGCAACATGAACGTAGAAGATTTACGTCGTTTTCATGCATATAAATAAAGAGAATGTAATCTTTTCTTTGCTTCTCTTTCTTTCTTTGTCAATAGCCTTTTGAGTTATACCCATATTTTTTTATTTATTTTTGCTGTTTCCACTTTTTTTTTTCTTCTATTGCGGGCACCTCGCAGTTAGATTTTGCACAGACAACAAGGCACGGAAAGTCTGCTTGCTGGGTTTAGTCTTGGGTTGGGGGAACACGTGCTTAGTTCATGCACAAATCAACAACACGCGTTGGAAGCATCTGAGGTATCTTCTCCTGTTGTGTTTGTGATTTACTGTAATACCCTCTGCTTTATACTTGTCATATTTATAACTAGGGTTGTGATTTAATTACAGGAAAAAAGACCTGGGAGTTTATTATAATTTGTCGCGCCTTTTCACCTCAGTATTTACTTAAGTAAAGAGAGATTGACATCTTAATTACTTACAAGGACAGTTGTAATTGATATCTCATTTTAAGACATGAAAAGTTATTTATGTGGGACTTTATGAAAAAGAGCACCACCTGGCCAGCAGCAACCTGCTAGAAGATAAGGAGGAAAAATAGAAAGAAAACCATCAAGATAAACCTGCATGTTTTGATATAAATGGCTGGGCAATTTTTCCATTTTATTTTATGGTAATTTGTGTTTTCTATAAAAATAGTTCACATGGTCTCCTCACAGCTGTAATTTATGAAAATGGCAAGCATTAAGATTGAAAAATACACGCACGTAGCGAGTGACAAGTCAAAACAGTTGACACGAGTGAAGAAATATGGCAAGATTACAATTTTGGAAATAGAGCAAGAAAACATGGAAAGCAAGGTTAGGATTAGGATTAGAAGGCAAGGTGGGGTGTGCCCATTTTATAAAAGACAAAGTGGAGTGCCCCAATCTAGTCTATGTTCGTATAACATATGAAATAAAGTTTGGTTCTTTTCCTCACTGTATTTTCTCTCTCTTTCCCTCCCTTACAACCGCAAGGACTTGGAATTTTCCGGCATTGACTCGTTTAAGGTTTTTCAGCTTACTGAGTTACAGATCGGTGAGCTAAGTGCTGTGCATGGATATTTTATTTACAATTTCTGTTTATTTTTTTTCCTTTGACCCTCAACAACTAGAGTGGTTGCATGTCTGTTGCTGCAAATCACAAAAAGATCTCTTAGAGATTTTATTGAAGTTTTTTTGGTACCCATAATCTTAGAAATTCAAAACTGAGTAGAATTCAGTCAATTTATGCAGATTTGGCTAATCTTGTTTTTTTAAAAAATTAAATAGCTATTTATTCATTTTCTTATTGTTTATTATACTGCCATTGTTATTCATGTTTTCTATGTTTTCCAAGAAACAGATAGATATAGCTTTTAGCCATTGAGAAATATATGGGAAATGATCTCTGCATTTATGACACAGATGCAATTCTCTTGACTTTATTCAAGTATAAAATGTGTTCTGGGTTTTTGGCAGGGGAGGTTCAGGCACGTGAGGTAAGAAAGAAGAAGAGGGCTTGTATAAATCAATGAATTTTGGCAATTCACCGAAAATCTTAGGCACCAGAAGCAAATTGGTGTTTTCAATCGAGAGAATCACTACCCAGAGCAGAGAAGAGGAAGAAAAGCTAGAAACAGTTGGCTGGTAGAATGGATCCAATGATTAATCATGGAGAGATTTCCAATTCCGCAGGATATTGATTTCTTACCAACAATGACAGAGAAGCCCATTCCAAGATCTAATGTGATGCTGACTGATGGGCAAGGGAACCAATTGGGCCAAACGAATTGGCAACTGGCCGGATTTTCCAGTGGATGTGAACAGGATGCGTCAAATTACAGCAGAGTGGGTCAACATGCTGACCAGATCGATCAACTGGTTAGAAATGGTGGGGATAATATTAGGAATGCAGGCATAGGTCATCATGAGGTTACAAGAACGGGTAATAATACGGGCAATCATATAGAGAGTCAGACCGCAGGTTTGAATAGCAGTTTATTAGCAAGTATCTTAGCATATCCAAACATAGCTACATTTACCTCTCCAGTCGCACCTCCTAGTGCAAGCACATGCACGGTTTGGAGGCCTTCATTTCCCAACCTGCATGCTCAAGTCAACAATTGCAGTGAACCCAATTTGTTGCTCGGAAACCAAGCTCGCTGCTGGAATCTTTTGAGCAGCAGCTATATCTCATCCCAGACACACTGTAAGTAAACATAACTGTCATTTAATTTTAAGACGACTTGTTCACGAGACTGCTGTGATGGAACTGCTCGTTCCAATCCATAGGTAACAGCAAACCATAAGATATCTGCATTTCATGTCGTATGGCATTGAATCATTTTGACAGAATGTAGTTCAGCACAGAGATGTAATTTAGCATGTAGGTTTCCATTTATTTATCTAGACCAGAATTTGACATTTTCTATATGCTTTGGTATGAGCAAAAGAATTTAAGCATTCCACTCCACAGATTAACTAAGTTTGTGTCTTTTACTCATTTTACAAGAACCAAAACTCACTAGGAAGATAAAAAAACAAGAGACGGGGATGAAAAAGAATCAGCTTTCATTCTGCCACTAGCTGAACTTTTGTTTCAACCTCCTTTTTTGTCAAAATCTTATTCTACATTCTTAAGAATATTGCTTTCTACAGATGAACCTCCATTGCCTTGCCTTCCTAACCATGATCTAAACTCATCACCAAGAATAGAAGCTGATGCAGCCTCGAGTGTTACCACCTCTTTTAAATTTGCCACAGTAGTGCCAGATCAGGCCAAGAGATTGGAGAGTAGGCTTCCTGCAACAATGAGTCCCTCGCGAGAAAAAAACTCAAGTGGAGAAGATGAGAAAAATGATTTAGTTGTATTCAAAGAATTCAAAGCCAATCAACACAATTCAGAAGAGCTCTCGTGTAACATTGCAGACTCATCTTCTGCTGTCATTTCTACACCATTTGAGGGAGAAAAAGATCTAGCAAGGCCAGATGAACAAGGCATCGACCTTAATAAAACACCACCGCAGAAACCTCCAAAGAGAAGAAAGCATAGGCCAAAGGTGATTGTGGAAGGCAAACCAAAAAGGACTCCCAAGGCTGCAACCACAAAAAACACCAACCCCAAGGAGAAGTCAACTGAAAAGCGGAAGTATGTTCGCAAGGCTTTGAAAGAGCCAGCAATTCAACAAACAGATTCTGCTATAGAGACTACACCTCCCAGCTCTGCAAAGAGGAAGTATGTGCGCAAGAAGGGCCTGAATGAATCAGCAGTTCAACATACAGATTCTAATGGAGAAACCATAAATACCCGTCCTGTGAAGAGAAAGTATGTACGCAAGAAGGGCATAAATGAATCAGCAAATCAGCATGCAGACTCTACAGTAGGGATTACACATTCCAGTACTGAAGCTGGTGCAAAATCATGTAGAAGAGAATTGAGGTTTGATTTGGAAACTACCACAGATGAAAGATACAGTAATGCAGCTGCTCAGGAGGACATGCTGAATAAAAAAAGAGGGACTTTTGATCTGAACACAAGTCTTCAAGTGGCTCATTCATGCACTACAACTTCACAGACGAACCAGCATAATAGTTTACAGGCTGAAAACAAGCAATCAGGTGCTACAAGTAACCAGACACCTATCATGAACCAGATGGGAAGAAGTTATACATCAATTTCAGAAAGACATGTGGTAGATGCTGAACTAACTCCAAGAAAAATCATGCACATGGAGAATTTAAACGTCAATGCAAGAGATGCACGAGGAATTGGTCAAGTTGTCTTTCTAGAAAAAAGACCAGAGCGGACTAGACAGATAACATATCAGAATACCCCTCAATCAGTACAAATGATACCATTATATTTAATTGAGGGTAGAGGATCCAAGAGAGAACACCTTCATATTGAGAAAACAAACACTTGTACTTCACAACCAGTGGGCTCATTGTTTGATGAATATTATCAGAGCATTCCAGGCATGGGATGTTTGGAGGCCCAGAAAAGAAACAAAACAGAGAATGGGACTCAAACAAACACACTCAGTATGTCTTCTTGTGTTGCAACAACTAAATATCCTGGTGAGTGGTATGTTCACCCGACAGCTTCACAGAACCTTCCAAAGCAATGTATTTCATTTAACCCAATTTTACACCTAGAAAGGACAGGAGAGACTAATGGATTGGCTCAAGTCCATAACTCCCTCTCCCCCACCACAATAGCAGTTTGTCACAACCTTTCACAAACCCCTCTCAAAACAAACCATACATCTGATAGCCAACTGCAACCTGAAACTTGCAACACTGAAATGTCAAGAATACAGCAGATGTCTGGAGCTACTGTGTCAATACCAATTCCATCTGGAAAGGGTAGGATGCCGCAACAACCAAAGGATATCTTGAAAGAACATCAGCAGCCATCTGCAAAGAGAAGAGGTATAGCATGTTTAGCATATATTATAAGTATAATGCTTTAAGGGTTCAGATAGCTTACTAAATGTTCTAGTCACCATAATTACAGCAACCACTCTTGACATCCAATGCAGGGCGACCAGCAAAGCAGAAATTCTCCTCTACAATTGAAGAAATCATACACCACATGGAGTGCCTCAGTCTCAATGCAAGGAGCAAAAAAATAAAAAACAAAGAGCAAAATGCACTTGTGCCTTATAAAGGAGGTGGCACACTTGTTCCCTATGATGGGTTTGAATTTGTCAAAAAACACAAGCCAAGGCCTAAAGTAGACCTTGACCCAGAGTCAGACAGAGTATGGAAACTGCTGATGGGAAAAGAAGGAAGTGAAGGCCTTGAAAAAACAGATACAGGGAAGGAGCAATGGTGGGAGGAAGAGAGAAAAGTTTTTCATGGCCGAGTTGATTCATTCATTGCAAGAATGCATCTTGTTCAAGGTACAAATCTTGTACTTTTTCCCAACATATTCAACATTATTACTGAATTCAACAGCAGAGAGAGAGAGAGAGGGAAAGAGAGAAACATGTATAATATTTGTGCCCTCCAACTTGAGAACGAGTAGTCCTGCTATGCTGCATCCACCCACAAACATACAACTTCATACTTACCTGAAGAAACAGAGCATTCATATTGCAAACATATTGCATTTGTACATGTAGAAGTACAAGTGTTTGCTTGTTTACATATGCATGTGTCCCTTGCAAATGCACAGAGACATAACATGGAATGTTGCAAATGCAAATGCGCTGTCACGCATGAAAAACAAAAGCACAATTCAGAGAAGAATTATTTCACTTGGAAGAAAAAGTCATCAGTAAGTTTCCCACTAATGTAAGTTTGTAGTAAAACAGAATCAGGTATTGCTATCAGGACAATATAAGAATGGAACTGCAAAATGTTTATGCTGCCTCCTCAGTGCAGATAAACATGTAAACCAGTGTGCTACATTTCCTCTGAGTTTTTGAGTTGCTAAAATAACCTACTGGAAAGATTCAATTGAGTTACTAAATTGTTCAAAAGTTCATTAACACATTTACTAATGCTTTCTAACGAGAAAAACTAGGTGAAATATAGTCACAAGTTCTGCAGCTCACAGATCACACATCTAATCCCTCAATGTTGTACCAAGAATGAACATACAATTTTATTCCCTCTTTAGTGAATCAAATAGATAGTCACCTGCATGTATGAATGTAAATAACATTCTTTGCAGGAGATAGGCGTTTTTCAAAATGGAAGGGATCGGTTGTTGATTCGGTAATAGGAGTTTTCCTTACCCAAAATGTTTCAGATCATCTGTCAAGGTAAATTTGACATTTCAGCTTAATTTCAAGACCAGATGAGCCATGATAATTAATCTCTATTCATGAACTGAACAATATCGTCAACTACATTGCGACCTTGCAGCTCTGCCTTCATGTCTCTAGCTTCATTATTTCCTCTGAAGTCTAGGAGCAACGCAGCTTGTGACAGCCATAGGAAAGGCATCATGGTTGAAGAACCAGATGTCTGCATGCAAAACCCAAATGGCATCATCAAATGGAACAGCAAGTTTAGGTATCCACTCTACAACCAAAGCCCCATTACACACCATGGATCAGCAGAACCACAGGGAGAATCTGAAACTTGGTGTATAGAAAGAGCAAGCATGGTAGGGGCACAAAGTCACAGCCTGGAGGAAGAATTTGTATCATCACAAGATTCTTTTGATTCCTCAACTGTCCAAGCAAATGGAGGAGTCAGATCCTACTCAGGCTCCAACTCCGAAACAGAAGACCCTCCTACTGGATGCAAACCTAGCACAAGTCATGGTTTATCTTTCGTGGATCATTTACAGATGGAGAGTCCCACCTTGCTAGAAGAATTTGATGGTTGTGAGAGTGGAAGTTCATTGTTTCATAGGAGATCCAGGCATGAAAATGAGCAAACAGAAGGTATACAGAACATGCAGCAAGGAGCTGGATTGGAAAGATTAGGTAATCTGGACTGCTTTTCTCCATATAATAAGCAATTCCATTACTGCAATCCACACATGCAAGGGAAAGTGGTTCCGTGCAGTAACTATGGGTTGCTACACGTGACTTCACAGTCCAATGCACAGCAAGCAGAAGGCTTCAAATTGCACAGTGAAGATTCCATATCTTCTTGGATGTCAAATTCTTCCAGATTTGACAAAGAAAAGGCTGCAAGCTGCTCAAGCAAAACTGTTGGACAAAAGGCTGCGAGTGTGGGTAAAAAAGCTGCCAGACAATACGAGTTGCCAAGGTATCAAGAAGCTCCACTAGCAGTCCAACATTCTCTTTACAGAAAGCAATCAATGTCTGAACAAAGCAGTTTTCAGCCTTACCATGAAAATCAAGTTAATGAGAGGAACGAGACCTTGCAATGGCAAAGCATGTCAGCTGGTGGACCTGTAAATTTTGCCAAAACATTGCCTGAGAAGCAAAACAGTTACACACAGCACATCTCGAATGTCCCCAGACTCACAGAAAACATTCTTGATTTTGAGAGGATCACTTCTGTGAATAAGCAAACACCCCTAGAAAACATAGTGGTTGACCCAAATACAAAGGAGAAAGTACATCCTAATAACAGGGAAAACCTCAAGTCAAATGCAAATGCCTCAAAAGCTAGAAAAGGAAAAGTTGAGAGTGAGAAAGCAGACGCATTTGACTGGGATAGTTTAAGGAAGCAAGTGCAGACAAATGGAAGAAAAGAGAGAACCGAAGACACAATGGATTCCTTGGACTATGAAGCAGTGCGATGTGCTGGAGTCAACGAGATTTCTGAAGCCATCAAAGAAAGAGGGATGAATAAAATTCTAGCAGAACGAATTCAGGTATTTTAGAATGTTTAACCTCAAGCCTTAATAACCTTTCTTTCCTCTTCAAATGGCTTTGTGAACTGTTCTCATACTCATGGTGGATTGTGTGAACTCAAGGCACAGATAAAACATGTTAATAATGGTTGCACAATATTGCAGGAATTCCTAAACCGACTGGTAAGGGAACATGGAAGCATTGATTTGGAATGGTTAAGAGATGTGCCCCCTGGCAAAGCAAAGTAAGCCACCGCAAATATTAGAGTTCCCACTCAAAAGTATTGATTATTCCAGTATGTCAATATGAAGCTACTCATAACAAAATTTAAGCAAAAGATAGCAAACAATTCATCAAATGTCATAATATGTTCCCCAGTTTCTGAAATATCTTTATTTTTCAGGGATTATCTGCTAAGTGTACGGGGGCTAGGGTTGAAAAGCGTGGAGTGTGTGCGGCTCCTAACACTTCATCATCTTGCGTTCCCAGTGAGTTTCATGTGTAAAAAACAGATAATGTTGAGCTTACAGGAGATAGCAAATTTGTACAATTCAAATGATTCGATTGCCTGTTTGTAAAGGTTGACACAAATGTTGGGAGAATAGCAGTTCGACTAGGATGGGTCCCTCTCCAGCCACTGCCAGAGTCACTGCAGTTGCACCTGCTAGAACTGTAAGTATTATATGTCACAAAATTGACACCAAAATTTTCTAGTTCACCAAAAATGCTAACGAAATTCCCTCTAGGTACCCAATACTCGAGTCAATTCAAAAATATCTCTGGCCAAGATTGTGCAAACTCGATCAAAGAACACTGTAATCACATAACTCTTCCTTGGAGCCATTCTGTTCATTGAAAGCTGTACTCTCCATGCATAAAGATCACGGGTTTTTTTATTTCAGATAAGATTTGTTGATTTCCGTCTTTTTTTATGGGGTTACAGGTATGAATTACATTACCAGATGATCACATTTGGAAAGGTATACTCATTTTGGCACTTGATAGCATATTAATCAGAGTACTATTTGTGATTAAGCATCTGAAAAGCATCAAAATACCCGTGCTTTAACTTATGCAGGTCTTTTGCACAAAGAGCAGACCCAACTGTAATGCATGTCCCATGAGAGCAGAATGTAGACATTTTGCAAGTGCCTTCACAAGGTTTGCATATCTTCTCTGTTATACTGCCAACAGCATGTAACAAATATTATGCTAGCCATCAAAAAATATAATTTTGAAATATAAAACATTGCAAGGCTGACCATTTCAGTATTCAATCACATGAAATATAATTAGTGTGGCATAACTTAGAAACACCACAACTATAATAAAATACACAAAATAATAGATGGTTGACCGTTCACTTGTAGCAATAAAAGTTAGCAAGGAGGAAAATTAATTGCAATTCCTAATTTCATGCTATGCTACTTTCATAGTGGTTGACTGCTCTCTTGCAGCAACAAAGAGGTAGGGTAGTGTTTCAATTAAAAATACATGATCTATGACCCAAAATTATTCATGATCTCCGAGTCAGTTGCACATGAGGGGCCACGATTTTACTTCAGTTTAAGACAAGATGTTTGAAAAAGGAGTTTTTCATTGAAGACTATCGTTGAAAAAAACATTTCTGTTTCTTATATTGGGTAAGCGTGCATTCTTGTCCAGGCCATAGATATATAAAGATTTTTACCAACTCTTCCAGGCTAAAAAGTAAATGACCATCCCATCTTTGATCTATCCTAGTTGTAGGAGGGGAAAACCAAGTAAAAGAAAATTTAGTGTTGATAATTGCTGAAAGAGATCAATGGATGAGATAACAAGAGATCTAAATAGACAAGTTAAATTTCATTTTCTTAAAACCAAGTACCTCGTTTCTTAATATGCATAACAGGCATACTTTTGATTTTTTAAAGCAAAGGAAAATATGTGCTCTATTTGATGCAGTGCAAGGCTTGCACTACCTGGACCAGAAACAAAGGATATAACAACTTCAACCGTTCCCTTTATGCCTGAAAAAAGCCCAAGCATAGTCATCAATCCCATGCCATTACTTCCACCTGAGGACAACCAACATAAAAGTGTTGGGTTTGATATTGGCAGTTGTGAGCCCATAATTGAAGAGCCAGTAACACCAGATCAAGAGCAGACTGAATTAGCAGAGACTGATATTGAGGACTTCGGAGAAGATCCTGATGAAATACCCACAATAAAACTCAACATGGAAGAGTTTACGGAGAATTTACAGAATTATATACATACAAACATGGAGCTCCAAGAATACGACATGTCCAAAGCACTAGTGGCTTTGGATCCAAATGCTTCTATCCCCACACCCAAATTGAAGAATGTTAGTCGCCTACGGACAGAACACCAAGTGTAAGTAAAATCTTCTCATAATCAAGGTCGGAACTGAGTTCCTCCACCTTTTTAAGTTTTTTCTTGGTCCTTGTGCTTAATAGTTATTTTATTAAAGCTAACCCCCCCCTCCCCAAACCAACAGACACGTGATTCATTTTTCTTCTGCTCTATCATTGCTCATAACCAATAACAGAATGATTTACTAGTAACATACATACAGTTCAACAAATCAAAGACAGATTCACACAAAACTATATAAGGTTAGCAAAAATCATCTCGAACATGTGATAAACCGAACCAACTATTGGCACCATGCACATCATGCAACAGTAGTACTTGGAAATGAAAAAAAATTAGTTGCAAAAAAAAACAGAAGACCCCAGGTATCAAAATAATGGCAGAAAGCCAGATTTCAAACTCACAGCCTGCTCCATTAATTAGTATAATATGTTGAGGGGGAGTTTGGACCATGGATGAGGTCCTAAATGATGCATCTCACACTTTGTCTTCGTGATGTTATGCAGGTATGAACTTCCAGATTCACATCCTCTCCTTCAGGGGGTTAGTTTTCCTTCCATTTTCTAACATTTTTATTCCCTTGAAACTACATGCTTTATTTAACAGCCACTGAGCCACTTTATAGAACTTGCAGATGGATAAAAGAGAACCTGATGATCCTAGTCCATACCTCCTAGCAATATGGACACCAGGTAAGCACAAAAACTGTGACTTTCAATGGTTTCAACAGCAACTAAAACGAATTTCAGACTGCCTATACTGTATTTAGAGAACTAATTACTGTTGGAGCATGTTGCAAAGCTTCAGGCGTGTTAATATGATTTACCAAAGTAGCAAGCATTCTACTTATATGATGTGACAAGAAGTAGTGAATGCTCCTCTCATGAGTAAAAGATGCCACTGTCTTGAAGTATTACTAAGCAATATCTTATTATTTAGGTGAAACTGCAAATTCAATTGAGCCACCTGAACAACAATGTCAGTCCCGGGAACCAAACAAATTGTGCAATGAAAAGATATGTTTTTCATGCAACAGTATCAGAGAATCTAATTCACAAACAGTGAGAGGAACACTTCTGGTGAGTATATCCACCTTTGTGGTACATAAATAATCATCGTGGAAGCCCCAGCATTCTAGTTAACTACATGTTTTGCATACTGATATTTTTATTACCACATATACAGATACCTTGTAGAACAGCAATGAGAGGAAGCTTCCCACTGAATGGAACGTACTTTCAAGTAAACGAGGTAAAACTACTAGAACTTTGTGTAATTCTCCTATTACCTACAAATGACCAGGAAACCCTGCCCATCCTATGTATGCCAGAATTTAAAGCCATAAACTTTTCAATAAATAATTATCGAGTGAATCTGCAATTACCTTGCAGATGTTTGCAGATCATGAATCTAGCCTAAACCCAATTGATGTTCCAAGAAGTTTGATATGGAATTTGCCAAGACGGATTGTCTATTTTGGAACTTCTGTACCATCGATATTTAAAGGTACAAGACAATGTTAGTGCATTAACATTCCAACTAAATTACAAAGGAGAAGGCTGGCTAACAAGAACTCATTATTTTTCCCAGGACTTTCAACAGAAGGAGTTCAGCACTGCTTTTGGAAAGGTATCCGATGCTGTTTTCAGTATTTAATAAAATCCTGACATATGAAAGACACCTTGCCAGTCATGCCGGGATATTGTTAAATTCAAGTCTCAAACACTTGGCAACCTTCAGTCAGCTTGACTTTGTCGATTGGTGAAACTTTATTTGCAGGATTTGTTTGTGTGAGGGGGTTCGACCAGAAAACAAGAGCACCCCGACCTCTCAAGGCCAGATTACACTTTCCAGTAAGTAGGTTGGTAAAGACAAAGAACGAGAAAAAATGACAAGCAGGAGAGCAGCATGCGAAGTTTAACAGAAATGGGGTTCTGACCAGCAAGACATTGCTACCTTATTTTTTGTTTAATAGACATGGCAAGCTTTGTGAAGAAGAAAGATCCTTTACTAACATTCTGTTGTAGATTCAAGTGTTCTTCCTCTAACATGAGATGCATTACAATATCCGAGCTGGGCACACAAATTTCAATTGAAGTGGTAGGATAGCATCGCTAATGGGATGTAGTTGATGCGATCCCATTTACAGGATCCAAACCCAGCTGAGAGAATTTTCATGTGTAATTGTAGGATGACATGGCTAGTGGAATTTAGTTGATTTCATAGTTTTTAAGATGCTTTTTTTCTATTCAAGCTCAAAACAGGGCCATTCTTAAGAAACTAGTCAATGTGAGCAACACTCCTGTCATCCAAATTATTTCAATTCATGCTCGAATCAGAGCTATTTTCAAAAAGTAGTGAGTAGCGGCAAATCTCTCTCTCCCTCACCTGATTCTTTTTCAAATCATGCTCAAAACAGAGCCCTTGTTCAATAATTAATCAATATCAACCCCCTCCCCACACCGACCACCAAAGAGAAGTAGAACGATACCTATTAAACTCTCCTTTAAAAAACGTACAGAACTGATGCACATCCATCTATTAAACAGGCATTCAAATCTCAATTCTTAAGACTATTTCAAAGCCTGCTTGTATTTCGAACCAACAGGTATTCAAATTCATCAATCAATTAACATATGCACCTGGTAAAAAAACCCTCCATCACTTGCTTATAAAACAAAAGAGCACATAACATCATAATCCTATGCATTCAGCTATTTAGCTAAGCCAAACACAATTAATCCACTAGATCAACAAACCAACACATCTATGACCTACCTCAAGCAATTCATCGATCAAAACACAAACATTTCACAAGCAATCCATCTGATCGATTTCTAACAAAAACTGATATTAACTTCTCGTCGCCGTTTTAAAAAAATAAAGCAGAGACATTTTCAGAAGAAAAACAAAAACACGAAAAAATCATGCTCGGTAATTTAAATTACGCTAAAAAAAACTTAGCTCGATCGATTCCAGCACGGTGTATCTAATCGTTTTTTCTCGGCAGCCAAACAAACACGTGCTCACAATTCCAAAAGATCATAAAATCAATAACAGCAACGACTGTAAATCGCAATCAAAAACAAATAAACAGAAACAATAACAGAAATCGTGACCGATGACTAAAATAATGACGCAATCAGAAGTTCAAATTACCTGCGCTTAAATTCTCATCAACGCCAACTCGTTTTCGCTGATTTTCTGCAGTAACAAGAAGGAGGATAAATCAAGCTGAGAAACAGAGACGCGAGGAGTTAGGGTTTGGAATTGGAGAAATTCGAGCGAACTCGGAGATCGAAGCTGCGTGCCTGAGAAGTAAGAGCACGATCGAGACACGGAAACTCTCTCTCTCTCTCTCTCTGTGGATGATGAGAGGGGGGGGGCGGATATGAAGAGAGCACTTAAGGGGAAGGGTTTTGGAAATTATTATATTTGTTATTTTTATATTGTAATATCCGGGGATGGATTTGATTTCCTTGCCGGTGCTTTCTTTCAATGTTTGCCGCCCTTTTGTTTTCCTTTTCCCTCTGATCGTCATTTTGAAAGTTTCTGCTTTAGTTGTGGATGGGGTTCTCGGGATTTTTGTGAAACCGTGGCTTATATGTCGACACGTGTGTTCTTGCGGCTGAGGATGAACTATTTTTGCCCCTGTGGTTTGCGGGATGTTCCATTTTTTACCCCATGGTTCAAAACGTTTTTAATAGTACCCCTGATGTTTAGATTTTTTAATGTTGGGAGACACTTTGAAGGTCTTTGATGATTTAGCTTCCGATGATCAATTAATTTAAAGAATTAATTTAAAGAGGGTGTAGTGAAAACATTATAGCATTAGAAACACAAACGATAAATAAAAAATTAAAATATGTCTTTGATATGTGTTTTCAAAGATATATAGCGTAAGCTGGCATGTTAAAGCATTTCGTGCAATAAATTTAAAATTTATCTATCCTGTGTTACATTTTTGTATTATATTACACTTATTGTGTTGTGCTATTGATAAAATTACTTGAATTAAAATCATTGTTAAATATATAAATATAAAATTAAACCTTTTCTATGGTAAACTAAATAAATTACTTAATAAATAAATCCTTTATTTGAAAAAAGAAAAGAAAAGAAAAGTAAACGTCATAAAAAACATAATGACCAGGATATTGTATGTTTTTAGTGAAAAAAAAACTATAAATAATTTACCTAAGATCCATACAAGCCGAGTCTAACATGCTTGATTTTAGCTAATTTTAAAATATTAAAAGACACTAATTGTGTAGTTGAATTTTAGCTTATTAATGTGTATATATAGAGTATAAATTATTCAAGCTAGTCAATTTTAAAATATATTTAATATTATTTTTATCTTTTTAAATGAAGTAAGCAATATCCATATAAAAAAAATATATACAATTCTTATACCTTTAAAATATCTTTGATAATAAAAATCATTTTTCACTCTCAAAAGCTAACCAATTAACTTCTAAAATACAAATAAAAATACCATTTTAGTGCTTTATTTTAAAGCAAATCAATAAAAGCTAAAAAAATAGGTCCAGACAAGCTCTTTTAAGGTATGCGATTTAAGAATTATTTGCTACTCACAAAATACACGTCGCAATCCAGGGTGTGAAAAAAAAGGAGCATGAGTCTTCGATAAACATGTTGGGATGAGTGCTGCTTTGCTACATAAACATGATGCAGCAGTCTCGACTCTCGATCTCGAAGAACCAAAGGATCCTCTGCGAGTCCTTGAAATGTTCAACAAAGTAAAAGAAGGAAGATGGGTTCAAGCACAACTTGTTAACTTACGAGAGTGCATTATCCAGAAACCTGGGTTTAATGGGAATTTCGAGCGTATGAGGATGGAAATCGACAATAGTCTCGAAGAAGTGTACATTGGAGCTATGAAAAATCACAGAAGCAAAGGGAAGGTTCAAGAGGTTGTGTGATGTGTTTTAAAGAACGGAGTTTAATAATCGTGGGCCGTCTGTTTAATCTTACATTTCCGGTACGAATATGTTGGTGGAACTTTGGTATTTCAAGCAAACTCGTAAAGCGTATTTGGGAATAGGAAGAGACTGGATTTTCTCCACCGAGTCAGGCCATTGAAGAACATGGAGATATCTGGGGGGCTGTCTGTTGTTTTGAGCACAAGGCCCGTGATAATACCATGGTTGAATAGGAAGACGACGACAGTGACATTAGGAGGGAGATGTTATCGATGAGGTACTGAGGACTGGCTCTCCTTTTAGTGCTAACTTCTAGAACTGCAGCACTAATTATGTTAGATAGATTCCGCCATCATTTATGTTTGACAGAGGTATTCTATTCTCCCCCGAATCAACTTCTTATACGTGCATGTATCTTGAAAAATCGGTTTAACATGAATGTCCAAACTAGTTTGTATGTACATCCACTAGTCGACGGGCCTGAAAATGAATGAATATTTAACTTGTAGAGGATATGTTTATTGGATTTACAGTAACCTGGATAACTTTGTGCACCAAGTCATTCGTGTGCTATGTTTTCCTGCTGGCATTATCGGGTTTCCCATTGTGTTGTGCTGGCGCACAGAGAGACCTAGCCACAAGTATATTGTCTGCTTCAGATGTTCATTCCGCGTGGCGGGAGTGAAGGAATGTGGAGAAACTGCCACGAACTAGCTGATGCACACTTGTACCTCAACTGTGATTACCAAATTATTGCTTGTTTCCCCTCTGTAAAGCTTTTCCTGAAGACCAGACAATGATCCAATGGATTATGTGCTGATACAGACATATCAAGTCCCCTGTAAAGCTTTTTCCATGTTAATTATACCTTGTCAATTTAGCCTATTCACAGTGGAACCTGTCCGCTAAAATCTGGTTATATATTGCTGTCAAAGTTAAAACAGAGTCCTTGATTAACCAGGCAGATAGCAGGTTTTACCATTTTTGCAACAAATATAATCAAGCTATCCTTCCGCAATTTGCTCATTTTGGAGGTGGAAAGAAAATTCTATCGCATTCTCTTGGAGCGGGTGAGCTGCTCAGCATCGGGAGATATTTTTACTTTCAAAGATGCCTGTAGCATGCGAGGAAATAGTATGGATGGTATTTTAGTATTATGTTTTTTTTTAAAATTATTTATTGTAAGAAATGCATTATATTTTATTTATTTATTTATTATATTACATAATGTTTTAAAAAAAACATCTAAAATCTTAATTTTAAATATAGAAAAAACCTTCCAACTAAATGAATAAATATAGGGCTAAAATAAACAAGAAAGAGATAAAATAAAAAAACATGAAGTTAATTATAAAGGGTGTAGCTTAACTGGTAGGCTTTGAGCTTGCTCCAAGAGATTACTAGTTCGAGTCCTATAGACCTTAGAGTTACTGGAGGCTTACATGGTCGTTAACTTCAGAGTCCGTGCAATTAGTTAATGTGCGCGTAAGTTAACATGAATACTCACGTTAATCTATATATAAAAAACATGTAGTTACAAACATTTCTTTTTGAAAATGAAAATCCAACAAAAACTTGGAAGTGGTGATGATGGAAATCTAGATAAGCCCAAGAAACCCCTGTAGACTTGAGTTTTTATATTTTATACTAATCTAATACATATTATTTTAAGTGGAATATAACTTAAAATATTACAAAGATAAAATTACACTTTAGTCTCTCATCTTCACAAAAATGATATGATTCATGGAACATAAATATACCATAAATCATTCAAGTCAAAGGTTCACAATCTCTTTATTCTTAATATTTTTTAGATACATATTTTCAGAATTTATCTTTCTAAAATTCATTGTATTTTTTCTCTTTACAGAGTTACTGATTTTATCATCGAATAATCCTCTCATCCATAAAAAAACTTTCTACAGGTATTAATCGATCACCACAGTTGTTGATCACTTAACTTATCAGACTATTATTACAACAGTTATTGGTCACTTGACTTACCAGATATCATTTATTACTAATTACTAGCCTTTAAGGTTTTATATATCAAGTCATCAGATACCTTGACTATAAATAATATGTCAAATTACTTGAATTGATAAATCAACTAATTATTCATCATATTAATCTTATTCTTAATCATCTAGAATTTTATTACTCGTCAACGCAGGAAGGTTCTTGGTATTCAAAACAAACAACCTTTCCACCATCTCAACATCCAGTGGAGCTTCAACACAGTTAATTAATTATATACCATGCCTTGACGGTGTTCCTTCTCTGGTTCATGCATCTTCAAGGTTTCCATCAAGCTTGACGATGCCTTTGGCTGCCTGGCTTCCAACAAGGGACTTCAGAGCCTTGTCATCTACATCCCATGCTCGGCTCACGAACTCAGTAGAGAAGCCAGTGAAAATGCCATTGGAGCCTGTCAAAAAGAAGCCAGTAAATTCACCAGTCATTTAGAAATGCTATTCTTGCTTTGGATTTCAAAAAATCTCATAAGTTTGAATTAATATTTGATTATTGTATTATGATAGAAGAGAAACAAATAACAAGAATAAAGAAGATATATCTTATTGTACTCTTGAAATTATAATCATTCTTCATGTCTTTATCTCTATAACAAAAAATATAATTGAAATTGAAAATATTTCATTCTTTTAAAAGCATTGATTGTGCACTTAATTAATTTTGGCTTTTAATATACCAAGGGTATATCCAAGAAGTAAAATACCTGTTGTGATCATGTACACTTGGAATTGACTAAATATACTGGAGAGAAAAAGAAAGGCAGGAGAGGCATGAAGCTGTAGTTGGATTGCTAGAAACACATGGTGTTAAAGCACAAAACCAAGGTTACGTTAGTGCATTTTTTATATTGTATTAAAATCCTTGTAAATAATAAGTTATTTAGTATCTAGGAAAGTAGTTTATTAATATATTATGATATATAGATCTTTTCCTTCTAGATTTGGGAATTCTAGACTAATGATAAAAGCTCAAGTATGTATAAAAAGAATCTTAAGGTATGAAAACTTAAAAGACTTTTCAATTACAAAGTTAGCATATTTACAAGAAAAATAATAAATAACTTGAAAAAGTCTTAAACTCGAGGAATAAAAGATATTTATTTTTAAATGTTAAGTTAGTTAATACTCCGAAATCTATAAATTTATTTTAAGAGGTAAAAGTTCTTAATCCTTACCTCGACGAGTATTTATATCCCTTTAACTTTGTCGTTTTCAGATAAGAGAATGATCACAAAGCTCTAATATATGCTCTCGGTGATATTAATGAAAATAAATATCTTTTATATATCATTAATATGATATTAAATACGGTAAGTCCATTAAGAGGTCTTGTATATATCTATGAGTAGAAAAAAAACATTGCATAGTATCAGTGAATATTTTGCATGGTGAGACATGATAGTTTGTTATGTCTTCAATGCTTTTATTTCATGGGATAGTCTAGGATCAAGCGTATAGTTTTAAAACCCAGTAATGGTTGAATTCAAATATTTTGGATTTGACATGTTTATTGGACTCACGATACTTTAGATTAAGCTAATTATTAAGTTCAAATGCTTTGAGTCTAGTATGATTACTAAATCTCTACTGCCCTGAGTTCGACCGATTATCAAGTCTAAATTATTTGAATCTAACATGCTCATTAAATTATCACTATCTTAAATCCAATTGATTATCAAACCTAATTTTTTTTTTTGCGTGTGTTGTGCTCACCCTGCTATCTTAAATTTAATTAATTATCAATTTCAAGCGTTTTAGATTTTGCCTGTATCACACCATTATATTTTTTAAAATAACTTCTATTTATAGAAAGTCCACGATAAAAAAAAATGCTGACTCATTATTTTTTTATGGTGGAGTATGTACAGTCTAGTGTTTCTTTTACTTTCAATGACTTCGCAAAGACCCCACACGATTTGAAAATCATAAAAGTATTTGCTAGAACAAGAAAAGGAAATAAAAAGGGCAGTTTTACTATTTTTTTTTCTTCTTATCTTGACTGTTTTGCTGGTGTGGTTGTTGTTTTCCTCTTTTATATGCTTTGGAGTGCTTATTTGTGTATGAAGTCAGGATCAGTGAAGAGTTATTCCCTGTGATGATATGAATGACAAGTACACCCTCTCTTAGGAAGGCATAAGATGGGTCATGTGGTCACTAGATCAACAACGTCCTTAATTTAGGATTTGTAGTTTAAAATATTTTTTATTTAAAAATATATTAAGATAAATAATTTTTTTATTTTTTATACTAAAATATTAAAATTATCAAAAATTATAAAAATAATTAAATAATTTTTTTCAAGTTAAAATAACTTTTGAAAGACATCTAAAAACAAAAATAAAAACTATATCAAATATTATTTTAAATTAGATATTTTAATTAAAATAATATCATTTAGTTATTTTTAATATTATTTATTCAAACTTAGACATATGAATCAAGTTATTCAAAACTTAGCCGAGTCAATTAAATTTTATTAAGTCGTTTTTTTTAGTTTAATGAGAAACTTAACTTGAATATAATTTTAAATCTCAAAATTTTAATCAAATTAGACTGAATTTAATAACTGATGGTAAAAAAGAAGAAGAAGAGGATTCTGATAATTTACCTCCTAATTTTTAATTTATGTTCTTACAACTTTGATGGACTTAACTTTTTTTATTTATTCTCAATCAAACAGCGACATAGTTGCCATGCATTCTTTATCTTCATTATTCTCAATACTTTTTTTTTTTAATCAAACAACTTAAATGATTGACCATAAAAAGTGCTTAAAAAAGGTTTTGAATTAAAAAAATCCTCCTCCTGTTAAAATCAAAGAGTAAAAAATTAACTAAATATTCACGTCAAGAGGTCGATATCCTTACGGGCTACTGACTGGAAAACCTGCCTGTTACACACCCATGAATGCAACAAGGAACAGGAACCAATCAAATCACAGAAGAATTGAAAAAACAACAAACAACCAATCAGTGACACCCCTATCCCAATTTCACCCCCCGCCCACCCGCACAAAATCATACCCCAACCATCCACTGAACTTGGCAGAATCCCATAACATCCAAACTGGACCCCACCAAACGCCCACCACCGAACTAAGGAAAAGAAAGAAATTCCCTCTCCTCTCCTCTCCTCTCCTTTCCTCGAGTGAATTCCATTCAGTTCCAGGCTAAACCAAAAATCCAAGCCAGAAAATCATTTCCATTTCTAGCAACTGCAAAGTCTCTTCCATGTTCAAATACTCAGACTTCAAGTCCAAGTACAGTAACTGATAATCGAGGGTTTGGAATGGATAGTTGGTGTGGAGGAGAGGCAACAATTAAGAGCCGGGCTAAACAAACTGAAGAGAGTTATCAGTTACAGCTTGCTCTTGCTTTGAGGTTATCTTCACAGGCCGCTTCAGCTAACGATCCCTATTTCTTGGATTTCAGTTCTAGTGACAATACTAAAAGAGGACTTCCTCCTTATTCTCCCGAGTCTCTTTCTCATCGATTCTGGGTAATTTTTTTTTCATACTTTTCATTGCTCGAGCATATCTCTCTGAAGTGGGCTCCATCACAAATTGAGATTTCTTTTGGGAGCTTGGAGAAAGATTTTGTTGACGTGATTTCAAGAAAATTTTACTGCTTATGTTCTTAAATATTTTATGATTTTCTCCTTTGCTCCTTTTTTTTTTTTGATTTTGTACTGCAAACATGTTTTGAAGCTTGTGTGTGTGTGTGTGTGTTTTCGGTTATATTTGTATCAGGTGAATGGAAGTTTGTCATACTTTGATAGAATTCCAGATGGGTTTTATGTGATACATGGATTGGATCCTTATACATGGAGCATAAGTGCTGATAGTCGTGTCCCATCTTTTGAATCATTAAAGGCTGTTAATGATTTGTCAATAGGAGTGGTTTTGATTGATAGATTCAGGGATCCTGGTTTGAAGGAGGTACATAATAGAGTTATTGGTCTTTCGAGCAGCTTGAGTACAACAGAAGATGTGGTTAAACACCTTGCGATTGTTGTTTGTAATCTTATGGGGTGAGTTCTTGAGTTATGATCAGTTTCGGGTGTTTTCATTGAATTTCTTGTATTAGGATTCTTGTGAACAGGGTTTTTCTTTATTGTCTCAGGGGTGTAGTCCTCAATGAAGATGATAATGCCTTTGCCGAATGCTGGAAGGAATGTACTGAAGTTATGAAAAGGCGCTTCCGTTCTGTTGTGCTTCCAATTGGAAGCTTATCCATTGGCCTTTGTGTTCATCGTGCATTGCTGTTTAAAGTAAATCTCACAACTTCGCTGTTTTTGTTCATTGCATTCTGCAGCATTTTAATGCTGCCCATGCTTGTATTAAATACATATTATTTGGATGTTGAATGGAAAAATGCAACATATTGATCATATATTTTTCCTTTAATTATTGGATGTATTTATGTCTTCCAAACTATAAATGTCTCTATTGACATTTCTCGAATTATGATTTTTTTCAGGTATTAGCAGACTCGATTAACTTGCCTTGCAGAATTGTTAAAGGATGCAAATACTGCCGAAGAGATGTCGTTGCATCCTGTATGGTACAAGTTGGTAATGACAGGTATGCAGTTTCGACCATATATTTATTTGAATTTCACTACATAGGAGGTTGGAACTGTGGAGCAATAGAGCTTTGAAATACAAGTAAATCAATATTTGGAGGTTTGTAAATATATTGATATCTTTAGTGGTATGTAGTGCAAATTGGTAAGTGAAGAATGGGAGAGGATGGGTGAATCTTGAATTGCTGATAGTTTCTTCCGGGTTCTTACATTGGACCTGTTTGTACTTGCAGTTGAGCTTGAACCATTTTTATTTTTCCTTATCATCTTAATTTGTCCAAGTGAATTATTTCTTAAATGGCCGTTGATATGTGCCTGGTAAAAATGAATGAATGGAACCCCTTGCTCTGACAGAAACTGGCAGGAAAAGCATGAGCATCCTGAAATTTTGACACGAGCACTGTCTACTTTAGCATCTCCCACATAATGTTGGTGGGGTGGATCGTTTTACTTGGATATTTGAGGAAAACATTACTTATATGGCTTGAACTGCAATGATTACACAAACAGCGAGCATTGTTTCTCCCTGATACTTGGCATAACTGGAGTCCACATTCTACCAGCTATTGTTGACATGGTTAGAAAGGGTGTCATCTGCATAATCATAGATGGCCATTCACCATTTAACTATAGTTTTGTTTGCTATGGTTGTCTGAATGGTGGAATGGCTTTCTTTCAAGGGGGGAGTTCTCATTCCACCAGCATTCGATTCTTTTCCATTCTGTCCAAAAGTTAAATCAAAGTTGCTTAAGTAATAGCTGCCATGAGAGGATATGAGAATAATTGATGGTTGCTTTTGTTTTTCAAGATCATTTCTTCGAAATTGCGAGTGTGCTTTTTGAAGGTTGAATGGCTGACCTATCTAGGGAATTACTGTAGGAGTTTTTCTTTTATGGTAGGTCTATTGCTCTATAATTGTTGAAATGAAAGGTCCATGGAGTGGTTGATCTCTGAATTAATTTCATAATCCTCAGGGAATACTTTGTTGATTTGCTTAGAAATCCAGGAGCACTAAGCCAGCCTGATTCCTCGTTCAATTGTTCCTCTTCAATCTTAGTTTCTTCTCCATTGTCTCATCCAAGGTTTAAATCTAATCGAACAACCGAGGACTTCAGGACATTGGCCAAACTCTACTTCCTTGACAGCCAGCCACTTAATCTTGTATTTGATAACTCTTCTTCAGGTGATTCCCTATCTACTTCATCCATGTATCGCTATAATATTTTAGAATACATGATTGATCACTTTGGCATTTATTTGTCATAATCAGTTGAGATGAGGAGAAACTTGTGCATTATTTAATAAATTTGTTTATCCTATTCCTCAAACAACCCCCACACATTTTCATAATTGTTTGAGATGCAGAGTACTTTCTCTGTGACTTCAAATTGGAATTTCCAGTTATCTCGTAGTATCTACAGAACCATATTTATTATACGATACTCTGATCATTTGCTTTGAAGTAAATAACTAAAGAATAAGTTCATCTCTTATGATCAAACTTTATCGAACTGTAATAGTTTTTAAATAAGATAAAGAATTTTTAACAAAACAGAAAAGGCTAAAATATTCTGATTGTAATGCTCAATATGATTAGTTACAGCACATATGATGTGTCTGACAGTGACTCTGAGTCTGACCTGCCAAAGGAAATGCTAGAATGGCTAGTCATGCTTGTAACTGGTATTTAAAGACAATTGACATTCAGTGAAGTAATCTATTATTGACACTTTCTAAACCTTGGATTTTCAGGCACTACTATTGATGAAGATGACAAATTTATTTCAAGGCTCGGTAAAGACAAGAAGAACCTTCTACCCACTTCAAGTAACAACCGTGACACTTCTCTGTCAAGTTCCGTCCTACCAGTTAGGCAAAAATATACAGATCTTGTCATCTCTAATCCCAAGCGTGTTGCTACAAATAATTTGTTGTTCATGGAATTAAACCAGTCAATACCAAGTAAATCAAACAATCAACTTCGTCTTGAAGAGGAAGATTTGGATGTACCCTGGAGTGAACTTCTTTTGAAGAATAAAATTGGATCAGGTACCTTTTCATTTGAACTTTTGGAGGACTTCACCACTGCATGCTACAGTAGCTATTAGTATCCCCTTCATGCGTCCAATGTATTTTAGTTTGTCAATTCTGTGGGATTTCATTCATGAAGGATACTGACAAATGCTTCTCAGGCTCTTTTGGAACTGTCTATCATGCTGACTGGCGTGGTTCGGTAAACATTTCTTTCTTATATCTCATAATCTTTGGCATTTTGTTTTGCTTGTTTTGAATATGCATATATAGTGGTTCTTATATCACAGAGTCTTTCATCTCTATGATTGCTGTTGTTGATGAGATACCAAGATTCTTTTTATATGTCTTCTATAAGAAAGCCCAGCAGCGAAATGGTGTTCTAATGTAGATTCTGCTATAAAAGTTGGTGCCTTTCCAAAAATCCAATCTCCATTCTTGTCATTCTCTTCAGGATTTCTGGGAGGATATTGCTTGCAGGACTACCATGTATCATAGTATAACAGCAGTTAGGATATCTAGAGTAGCAATTTTTATGTATTCTTCAGAATATGCAAAATAATCTTGAGTTGATTAGAAATCATTCTTGTCTTAGTCCTGCAGCTCTTTCCGTGCCTTTCTGAATTCTGCTTAAGCAGTAGTTTGACACTAATCATTCTCATTATTGAGACAAAATTGGCAATTGGTCTTGATCAGCTATTAATTTGATGTTGAGATGAAAATGATCTTCGTTGCATCTCCAGCACTCCTCTAGAATGTAATAAATTAAATTTTTTAAAACTATTATTTACCAACAATCCTCTCTTTACGTTACCTCTCTTAGTGATATAGCTAGTAAATTTCAACAATGTATTCATATTGAATGTTTCTATCAGCTCTATGGGTTTTATTGCCATAGTATAACGAATTCTTTGTTGAAGCTCCGAATATTGATTTTAGTGCTTTGCTCTTCATTAGCACTGAAAATATCAAATATGATCAGGATGTTGCTGTCAAAATTCTTGAGGAGCAAGAATTTCATGCAGAGCGCTTTGAGGAATTTTTGAGTGAGGTACCTATACCATGCTTGCTAAAAGCAAACCTCACCAAAACACAAAAGGATCAAAGAATAGAAAAGAAAAGAAAATTTCAGCATCTTTTTTTATAGAGCTAATAGTGACTCGAGTTTTTTGTGGTTTGAATTTTTACTCAATGACATTGATTTTGTTTGGCAGGTTGCTATCATGAAACGTTTGCGACATCCAAATATCGTTCTTTTTATGGGTGCTGTTACCCAGCCCCCAAACTTGTCCATAGTTATGGAGTATTTATCAAGGTATTAAGATTCTTTCTATGAATCAGTAGATATTAAATCAACTCTGTATTAATGTGAATAATTTTCTTTGGACTGCAGAGGCAGCTTGCACAAACTTTTACATATGAAGGGTGCTGCATTGATACTGGATGAGAGGCGCCGCTTAAATATGGCATATGATGTGGTATGCTGTTTTCTTATGTCTAATATTTCTGTTTCTAAGAAAAATAGATAATCAGCGGAACAATTGCTAGAAAAAAATTGGAACCTTAACATCATCATCTAGAAGTGAATAAGAAATTTCCTGGATTTAGGGGTTGTTTATTTCTCTGTACAGGCTAAGGGAATGAACTATCTTCATCAGTTTAGACCTCCCATTGTTCATCGAGATTTGAAATCTCTAAATCTCTTAGTGGACAGTACATATACGGTAAAGGTTAGCATTCCTAAACTGTGATATGTGGATAAAGTTTTTCCTCTCTCCAATAACATGCTTAGAAACTTGCTGCTCTGCATAAGAATTAAAACCTTTAATCTTAAACCCAAAAATAATGCCCCCCCCCCCCCCTCCACGCTATTTGGCCCTAAATTAGCTGCAGTGGTTAAATCTCCCATTGACAAAGGCACAAAGGACTGCAACAGCTAATCCATTGTTGATTCCTCCCCATATTTTTAGCATACAATGGTGAAGTTTCTAATTAGTTCTTAGAATAGAATTAAAATAACTAAATGACCCAAGCAGCCTCTTCTACCCTTAAAGAAATAATAAAGAGCTAGCTAATTTTATTACATCTAAAATGTGGACACTTCTCATGACCTTTTTTTCAGTGGGAATGATCATTTACATGCTATGCATGAGGAGCCTAACATTGTTTCCACTTGGAAAATGTTTATCCAGATTTGTGATTTTGGTCTCTCACGATCAAAAGCAAAGACATATATTTCATCAACAAATGCTGCAGGGAGAGTAAGTGCTACTTTGGAATCATTAAGTTGTTACATGCACTTTCTTATTGTATGTTATATGATGGAGGCATGGATTCGGTTACAAACCTAAATTTACAATTCTGGCTCCTCTTCTTTAGCCTGAGTGGATGGCCCCAGAAGTACTCCGTAATGAACGATCAAATGAGAAATCAGACGTTTACAGCTTTGGTGTAATCTTGTGGGAACTTATGACCCTGCAACAGCCCTGGAGAAACTTAAAGCAAGCACAGGTAATTTGCTTTAGCATACTTCATTTCACAATTTGTTTACAAACTCGTACACACATGACACAATAGAATCGGTTTCTCTTAATCAAGTTATATTTGTGAACTTGAGAATGGATGTGAGACCTTCAAGGAAAATGCCTTGTTAAGAAATAAAGTCCCAGGGAAGGGTCAACTGGTGAAGGGTGTTGATTGTTCCTAATTATTGAAGGATATCTGACGGGCTGCTGCCGGAGATGAAGTCTGTAACTAGAATTATTGTCGTCATCTGCAACTGGATACTAACATACACATGGTTCTGCATTATACAGAACCCAAATGCAATTATTTATGTTAAATGAGTGTCTTATATTTTGTTGTAGATCATTGAAGCTGTTGGTTTTATGGGCCAAAGGCTTGAGATTCCAAGCAGTGTAAATCCTTCAGTGGCTGCCTTGATTGATGTCTGCTTGGATAAGTAAGTGGATGGTCATAATTACATCAACTTCCAAAGAGTTTATGGACTAATTTTATCTCTTAACTGTGAAATTTGTTTATCTTCAAGAAACCCTACTCAGGACAAGGAACTAACTAATATACAGCGCCTGCCTTAAATATCTCTCTCCCCTTTCCGTCAAATTCTAATGGACTTTCCTTTCAATGCAGCGAGCCCTCTAAACGTCCCCCATTCTCCTATATCATGGAAACTTTACAGGAACTGATAAATAACTCCATCTCCCATCCAGTTGCCGCTCTAGTTCGATGACAAATCTATAGGAGGGGAACCCCGGGTAAAATCTACTGGATGCTCATCTGGTGTATATTTCAGGTGTGCCTGTCGTTTTATAGTACTTAATGAATCAAATAAAATTTTCTTTAATATCTTTGTTGGAATATTTATAGCTTAGATGCATGGTGTTGTACTATTATCGTCAACCAGTGAACCTCATAAATGATATTTTTCATTACCTCCTGTCCCATGCCCCATAGTTCAAGGCATTACAATAAGAGGTCAATTATTAGATTTCTGCAAGAATACAGATATACTATCAGATTTCGCATTCATTCAATCCCCCATGATGTGCTTTTAATGTGTGTTATAAGTCATCTTATTCTGTTGGTGGCAGGATTCTTGCTGCACATAGTTTTTTCCTTTGCAGATAGAGGAATGGTAAAGCTGCTTGCATGGATTTCATTCTTCTCATTGACATGATACTTTCTGGGCTTCCACAAGTTGTTGATTGTCCTTTCTGTATCTGCCATGATCTAACCCTTGTAGCTACAATTGTAAATACACGGGAAGTTGTCAGGGTATCGATACCAAGCAACATTGGTGGAAATGCCACCATGTGTTAGGAACTTTTATATGGGAAGAAGTTGAGGGCGGCTGGTTCATATTACTAGTTACACTGATGTGCCCATCATTTGCTTAATTGCTTCACTCTGTTGGCTTCATATTTTTGCCTGCTCAGCTGTATGGTTTGCGAGGTAGAGAGAGGCTTGCTATTTACCATCCCCTTGCATTTAATTTGAGGACCTTCTAATCATACATGTTAATTCTTCTGAGCAGAGGTTAAATCTTTAACAAGCACTAAAGCTGTAGAGCCCGAGAGCCTGGTAGAGCTTTCACTTTGGTACAAAATACAATCCAGTTCTTCCGCTTTAAGCACCGTCACAGTTTAGTCCTTCATTAAGTTCATTCAGTTCTATTTTTATTTTTCAGCTGCAACTAAGCGTGTTTTTGGTACTGTGGTCGTTTTTGTGATTATAGTTTAGAAAAACAAGTTCGAGTAAAACAGTTTTAGTTACGGTTTTAAAAAATATATTTGGTTAAACTTGTTGGAAGTTAAATTTTTACATGTAAAATAAATTAAAAGTACATCTTCATAAATAAATAAAATAGATTATTTTAGTTTTTATAAAATCAAGGTTTGAAATGATAAAGCATACATGAAACTCAAAAAAACTAAAAATCATTTAGGTTGCAGTGAATGCAAATACTCAGTTTAGTCCCTTGTCATTAGGCAAAGGTGTTCTTGTCGGTTTTGATCCCTCTGTTTATATTCAAATTATTATTTTTTAAATGTAATTTGATTTTTCAATTTTTTTTAAACTTTATCCTCTATTTTATATAATGGTTGAGTTTACTTCATTTATGAACTGGATACTGTATCATATATACGATATTTCAGTAAAGAAAAAAAATACTAAACAAATGTGTGTTGTTTTCCAGAGAGTAATGTTTTTTTGAATAAATTAAAAATTAGTAGACACCAAATAATTCTAAAAATCATTTAGAAGTGAATACAAATCAAGCCTCCCCCACGTTTTGAATTCCCAACCCCTCCTCTTTCAAGCCGTACTCTCTTCTCCACTCTTCTTCTTCAATTTTCTTTCTCTTTTATTCCGCGGGCAACCAAATAAATTGGCCTCCTTCTTTTTCTGCCTTGATTATCATCATGAAGGCGGAGTGAGAAAAGGCCGTAGCAAGAACATAAATTCAGCATACTTATTTTGACAATCCTCTTAATTTGCTCCAATCTCTCATAAAATGAACTGTTTTAATTATACTAAAGAAAAATGTATTAATCCTGATTGCTCAAAGCTAATGGTGGTGTGGAGTTCTTAAATTTAAGCTATTTATGGGTAGAAAAAACTCCACTCTTGTTCATGGAAAATCCTGTGTTATTATTGTGTCATGTCTTGAATTCTGAACTCACACTGTGCCCATGCCCATGCCCATGCCCATTGATTTTGTGTGAATCTACTACCTTCTCCTTTTCATGTCAATAATTTTTTTTTCATTTAGTTTTATTTAAGTTCTATTTGATTTACCTATCATCTTATTATTTATATTATAGGTTTTAGACCCGGTCCGGATTCCGAGTTTTAACTAGATCACCAGGTCGCCCGGATCAATTCTTTTTTTTAAAAAAAAAATCAAAACGACATTGTTTTTTTTTTTTTAAAAAAAAATTAACGAGTTGCAACTAGTTTTTTGACCGGATCTTATCAGGTTACACCGAGCTTTTTCTTTCCCTGTTTTTTCTTCAATCCGGTCTGGTTCCAACCCCAGATCGACCCGCCAGGCTAGGTTTCAAAACTATAGTTTATATCCATTAATTCTATAACAATCCAAGCAAGGTTCTTTCCTTTATATTTAGAGCTTAAGTATACACAAATTACAAAGAATGTCTCAATTTTACCACCAAACAATTTACACTTTCAGAAATATTCAACCGAAGAATTTTATTTATTGTAAGTATCTAATTAATACAACATTATTTCAAATACTATTTAACAGATTCTGTTCAAATTGCAAGTCTTCTTCTACATAAAAAAATAACATTATTTAAAAGAAGATTTAACATATCCATTATGTGATTTTAGTAGAAATACTATTTGAGAAATCAACTAATCTCAGGGTAAAATTGATATAAAAGACAGTTTGAACGTAAAATTGATAACATCTAATAGTTTGGGGGTATATTTAAAGAAACTGAACAAAACAACTCCTCCTTCAACTCAGTTAATTAATAAAAAACAATCATCTGCTGATTTCTCGGTACCCTTTTTTCTCTCTTTTAATTTTATTTTCTCTTCGCATGTCTTAGAATTTATTTTCGTGTTAAGAAATAGCCATTAGAGGGTGGACACCGGCAGAACTTGCTTAAATGAAAGAGCTGAAAAATAAGTCTGGTGTCCTGTACATTGGAAGGATACCTCATGGTTTCTACGAGGGAGAGATGAACGGTGAGGTTTAATGTGTGATTAGATATTAATTGTGATCGTAGCACCTCTGTTTTGCTGATTGATGCAAGTCTTTTGTTTTTGCTTATTAGATTTTCATGTATTCTTCAGCTCATCTCAAATGGTGAATTAAGTTCCCAAATCGAGTTGTATGGAGAAGCTTCTGAGTGTAGCCATGGAAGCCTGTAACTGACCTGTTGCTTCTATATGTTACAGCTGTTTGTTCACAAGTCTCGCCCTAACAATCCACGCTACATGACGACACTAGGATTATTCAATGTTCAAGCAGAAATTGCATATGAGCTTTTATTTTATGTGAATCCAGTCGTGTTTCAAATATATTTCCCTTGCTTCTTCTTGGTTGGATATATAAATTGCCTGAGCCCAGGATTGTGCACGACTGTATATGCCGGAGGGAGAGAGCATCACCGATTAAGCTTTTTTATTCACAATTTGACCATTACAATACAGAACCAACATTGCTTTTTCAGTAGACTACTTTCTCAACATTATTGATAACGAACAGGAGGTTTTTATTCACAATTTTACCGCTCCTTGAGCCTTTCTTTTACCTGTTCAGCTTCTCTTTCCCATCCTTCTGCAGCTAATTATTGATAACGAACAGGAGGTTTTCATGAAGACACTAAGCTACTCTGCCCGAATTCGGTTCCAAAATTAACCAGAGGAAGCGGCCCATCAAGAGGAGAGTGCAGTCCTGGAATGAGCTAATAATGTTTCCTTCTTCAAACTTCGCAACACGTACCAGCTTTTGACCATCTAGGTGTTCTACACCCAGATTTCGGCAACCTACATGAACTCTGCTTTTCTATTCAATATCCATCAATTGAAATGTTACTTTAGCTTGTGAAAGGGAAGTTCAGCAATTGGAATTCGGAGTTTGGAATTCCGAATTTTTGCAAACCTGAGCAGCACTCCCAGACGGGAGCTCAAAGAACCAACACTGACACACAAAATTCAAGAAATTATTACAACTATCAAGAAAGTCTCCAAGAAGGAACAAAATACCTTTAAAGAAGAGTAACGAGGATGAAAATAAGGAGAGCAGCAATAAAAGAGTACTTAAGAGCAGCAACAAGAATGGCTAAAGAGATAAAGAAAAGCTGCCAAAGAACTTGAACACTGGCCCATGTAAGCAAACCAGTCAATCCAACAGCCAAGATGTTATCAGGATTTGGGCTCAGTAATAAATCACCCCACTTGATATTGATTAAAGGAGGAGGTTGATCCTTATTCAAATCACCACCACCACCATTGTTATTGGAAGACTCATAATTCATTTCTTGTGCTGGTTCTTTGGGTTCTTGAGTTGGGTTGTTGCTGTTGTTGTTAGTTTGTGCAGAAAGAAGGAATCTCAGATGGGTTTTCTTGGAGATTTTGAGAGGAAAACAAGGGAGAGGGAGGTTGGGTTGGATGTGGAGAAGAGGGATTATTGAAGATGATGGGATTTTAGGGTGTAAGAAAGAGTTGAGCCCTATCATTTTGTCCATGGCATTTTTAGCACAAAAGTTAGGAATTGGAAAACAGAAATGGGCAAACTCTAAGAACAAAATTTCCTTTCTTGATTTTTTAGTTAAAATGAGGACCTAAAAAAATAATCAAGTTACAACGAGGACCTAAATAAAAAAAAAACAATTTAAAAACGACCACAGTGGGAGTCGAACCCACGACCTTTTGATCCGAAGTCAAACGCGCTAATCCACTGCGCTATGCGGTCTTATGCACAACAATTTGCAAGATTATATATATCATACTAAAACTACAGGTGATACCGTGGAAGGTATGGCATTTCATTTTAGCAATTCAGAATCTGTCAAGGATCTAACACTTATTGAAATACTTTCTACAAGAATTCGCATTGAAGCTTTATGATCGTACATCAGGGAACCAAAATATATGTGCTTCCAAAGGATAGTATCCAAATTTCTTGGTTTTGAAGTAATCGGGGCTTGAACGTAAGTATTTGTCTTGTCATGTTGAAGGGTAGTGTTTTTTTCTCCTTTGGATTGATACCAGAGATGAAGCTTTATGGGATTTTATAAAAAAACAAAAAACAAAAAAAAATGGGTTGCCATATAATGTGATGGTTTTTGTTTTTTTATTTAAAAAAAGCAGAATGTCATAGCTTGTCCTAAACCCCACTAGAGGCCTAGACTTTCAAGCTAGCGAGTGAAAATCCCTAGCCTTTCTCCACTAGTAGCATACATTGTCTTTTCCCTCGTGGCAATGTAGCCTCTCCATCCTGTAACTAATTCACCTCTCGCCCGTAGGGCATAGCTGACTAGGCTAGCTAGAGACTTATTGAGAGTACAGTCAGCTCTCGGCAATAGACAAGTGAAGTTTTTGACACCTTTCTGTTTCTCACTAACAAAAGCCATCTTTATGCCACGCTTGTGTAGTCTGCATGTAGGAATAATATTGTCCTAAAGTCCTTCCACCCAACAACACAACAACGTGGCCGAAACACCTTTCTGTTTCTCACTTGCAAAAGCGCTTCCGCTAGTGTCATTTGCTTGTGGCATTAATGTCCAAAAGCCCTTTTTCCATCGACCAACCTCAAAATAATTATTTTTTATTCGAGTTAGTTTTTATATAAAATAAATTATATTAATTATTTTAAAAAAATAAAAATCAAATTAGAATCAATTCAAATCAATTAGTTTTAATTTGGTTATTTTAAAATAAAAAATCGATTCAAACTTGTTTGGCTTAGTATTTTTAGTTTGACTCAGTTTTTTTTCTTTTGAATCTGGTTTTTGATTTCAGACTTATAAAAATTGAAACTGAACCGAATTAATAGATTTTTTTAAATTTCTAATTGTTTTGTTTCACGATTTGTGTTTTTAGTTATTATTTTTCTGATTTTTTGATTTAATAGATTTTTTTTTTCTCAGCTCTACTCAGGGTACTGTGACCTTTTCCTTTTCTTGTTACCGTTGCCTATGGGCCGTCCAATGCCATCAACGCGAAATGGGGAGCAAAAGGCAAAACAAGAGATTATCCAATGATGCCTTGCAAAAAGGATCCTCCCTTTTTCTCCGACCTCCTCTCTCGGAATCCATATTCTATCTCCACATCCCATCACCTCCCCCGCCCATTTCCAAATCAGGGCCCCACCACATTCTCAACTCCTCCGTACAACAGTTTGATATGATGGGCTTGTGATGTCCAGCTGTGAAATGATGACCCTCGTTACCCTTTTAGGCAAAGACAAACCCCTCTTTCCTTCGTATATAGTTGACAAGGTCTCCCTCATCACCAAATCCACCCCCTTACCAATAAATCCACTCACCATAATCATTTTCTTTGCTTTAATCATTTGCTTTATTATATCTTCCAGGTCATAAATGATTTTTGCCACATCAACTCTTATTATTTCTGTGCCTTTTAATTATTTACGGGTTGACTAATAGTGCCTTTAGCCTCCTCCTCCTCCTCCCTGCGGTGTAAAAATACCTTTTTATTTCTTATTAAAATAATTTTTTATATTTTTTTCTGTTTTTTAATCCATCCCATCAAAATCACAAGAAAAAACATTAAATAAACATTGATTTATTAAAAAAAAAAAACCACACCAGTGTTGCAAAAAATCATCTTCAATTACAGCAAGCATGAGAAATCTTCATGTGAGATGGCTTGTCGTTCTCTTATTGGCCCCTAAAGTCTTTTGCATCATTAATACCGGCGTTCAAATGCTTTTTTCATAATTGATGTTTCAAAACCTCAAGTTAAAAACTTGAATTATTTTCTCGCTGTAATATCATAGTCTTAATGATTAGATGAACACTTTAATGTTAGTATTCAATTTTTTGAATCGAGTTGACTGTTTCACAAGGAAACTGTATCAACTGTGCTGAGAATATCTGTAGAAATCAGAGACATTTAAAGTTATATTAACACCAATGGCTTTAACTGGTCTGTTTAAGAGATTAACCCTCGCAAATTCATTTTCCGATTCTGAATTAATTGGAATAACTGCGTTCCTCTAAACATCTCTGGTTACCATATATATATATATATATATATATATATATATATAGAGAGAGAGAGAGAGAGAGAGAGAGAGAGAGAGAGAACCAGCATGAGAATGACCTCATCTTTGTAGCATATTTCATAAATGTATGTATGGCTTGGTTCAGTGCAACTCGACTGATTAAGCAAGGTGACCTGCAAATCTGTAGGCTCTTTTATGGATACTGCTTCGTCGCCTTTCCATGCCTTTTTTTTTAATCTTTGAGAAAGAGAGCAGAGAAAGCAGGGAAGGGAAGTCACTTCACTTCACTCCACTCATGCAAACATGAGGGAATGGATTGGGTCAGCAACGTCTGGGGTAAGCAATCAGGCCTGACAAGTGTGTCTCGGGAGGGGATTCAGATTCTTTCCTCTTCCATTCTTACGTGGGAAACATGGACTCTAGAAAAGATTCAGCAGGGACAGCTCACTTCTTGTTGACACATGAACATGAAAAATAAGGTTTCAGTTTTGAGTGTGTGAGGCCACGGTTTTCCTACTTTTCTTTAATGCTTAATATATATTATTGTTGTTGTTGTTATTACTTTCACAAACTTAATTCATTGCGTAGATTTCATAGCTTGTAAGACACTTGAAAAACTCTGAATGCATGAAGCCAAAATGGATCAGATCATCAGATGTCTGCCAAACTAAAGCAACTGTCCTTAACTAGCACTGCTACTGAGGTCATTAACAGTTTTATGAAAATTCAATTGAAGTACGAAGAAACCAGCTGACTTTTGGGTTAGACCTTGCTATAAAGAGTTAAGAGGTTTAGGGTTTTTTTTTTTTTTAATTATATGTGTGTTCATGAGAGTTTATTTTATCAATTTTAAAATTAATAATCATTTAAATTTTTAATTATTTTATTTAAAATTTGAATGTTCGGGTCAATTTAAATGTTCGAATCAACTTATCCTAAGAATCCTGATTCATTGAACAAGAAATGAAATCGTGAGAAAGGTTTTTTTTTGGCTTGTATCTAATTCAGCTATTTATCTATAATTAATCGAAATGATATATTTTTACATGTAGTAGAGTACTTCGCTCTATGTATATAGTAAATTCCCTTTTATGAACATATATCCACACCCATTTTTTTTTATTGAGTTTAGAGATAATATTAGAGTTGGGTTTTGTTTCACTCAACTCGGACTTCAAGATCGTCTAATGTCATCATCTCTGATCGCGCTGGATAAGATCAAGCGGAGGATTTTCTCTACTGAATGATTTGCTCAATTTAATTAATGCATGGCAAGGAGCTGCAGGTGAAAATATTCAATGTATTTGGATATGCTTTCATATTACACTATTGCCACGTAGCTTGCTCTCTAAAGTATCAGTACCCCTCATTTATTAGAGAGAATCTATCGACATGTCTTTAGTAACTAGCTAGACTTAGAGAGATTCCTGAGTTCATACCTAAAGTAGAAGACATAAATAAACTCAACGGTGTTCCCTCAACAATATCTTCTCAGGAATATTTTTAAGATTGCCCTTTTCTTTTGTCTAGAAATTAATTAATAAAATCCAGTCAACCTTTTAAATAAAAAAATAAAAAAATCCTCTATCGTGTATAAGTGGTGGCAATTTCGTACCACCCGTGTCCAGGAATGAATTAAACTATTCATTGGTTTAAGTGCATTAATTACTGATTTTAGAAGATGATCAAATTACAATGTGATACGTACCCATGTATATGAGGTCTCCACGCCTTTGCCGTGGCAGAAACTTTCTGCTACTCACATATCTCTGCCCGTACGTGTGCTTCTCCTTCGTATGGTGAGCGACGCATGATTCTAACTGTGATGGTATTTGGGTTTGTAATAACGAAGTGATTCTAGACTGTTAGATTAAATTAATAATTTTAAAAAGTTATAATTTTTTTATTGTTGTATTATGTTAAAATTTTTATAGGAGTTTTTAAATGTTGTATTTTTATAAGCAATTATAAAATTACCACTCCGATAATCAGATTTTTAAATTTTAAAAATCACAACTCGGAGTCCTAGTTTTTATAATTTTTATGATTTTTTTTTGTTATTTCTTAATTTTATATTTTTTTTTTTTGTAATTTTATATATTTATTTTCTAGTTAAAAGATAAAAACAAGCGCATGAAAGAGAGGATTTCATCCGGAAGAATATTCTCACGTAAGCTTGTATATATTATTTTATATCTTTTATTTTTCTCTTTTTTATAAAGTAATTATTTATACTTATTCCTACAACACTCTGGAAATTCTTATTATTAGATTCTTGGAGAAAAAGGTTATGCAATGCAAGATGGGTAAAAAAAGGCACTACAATAATCAAATAAAACTTAGGTAGGGTAATATTATATACGTGATTGATCCCTAAGAATGTGGAATTTTGAAACAATAGCTTAGCCAATCATGACAAATAAGATAGAGAGACCCACCTCTAAAATTAATATTTGCGAGGAATTAACATGTGTGAAACCATAATGATTTTTTTGGAGTTTTTATTTTAAGGATTAACTATATATATATATATTCGAACTAGTTAATTTATACATATACGCACACCGAATTATTAAGTCTTTTTTTTTAAAAAAAAAGTTTATCATGGTTTTAGTTTTCTTAGATAATTGAAACCCAAAATAGAAGTAAATTGCTAGCAAACCTTTGGGCTTCCTGAAGCAACAGATTGGGGGTTGAGTGAGCTAGCTAGCCGTGTCTTCTCTCCTAGAGTACCAAACTGATCATGTTATGGACAGGAAGCAAAATGGTCGGTCAAAAGGTCAAATCCTAAACACTGTACACGCGTAACGTGAGCAGAGCTCGAATAGTGGGTTGCCATCCTCGTGTAATTCTTTGACATCTGTCGCTCTCAGATTGGCCCATACACATTACGTAATGCTCTCCCTTCTCTCTCTAAAGAGAAAGACAGAGAAAGAGAAAGGTTAATGAAGTAGTAGTGATGAAAAGTTGCGGTAGACTCGGATCCTGTCTCCCCAAGAAAAAAGTTCCGAATTTGTCAATTAATCTCTCTTTATAATTTGAAGGCCCAGAAGAAAACATCTCTCTCGTCTGTAGTGTATATTTATCTTGCTATCTAAACCTAGTGGAGTGGGATTAGTGGGAGCAAGAAATGAGTGAACACCACCACCAGTACGGAATGCCAGATCTCCGGCAACTGGTGGCCGGAAGAAGTCATTTTCAAGGAACCCAGCAAGGGGGCGAGCCATTCTTTGTTCAAAGTAGGAATCTCGCAGCACCGCAAACACATCACTTCGAGTCCATTATGGTTGGCCATGAAGCAATGTTGTCAAGTGGTTTAGTCAAGCTTGGTGGGCATCATGATCGTTACTGCACCAATGCCACTAATATTAATACTACAAATAGTGCTACAATTGGTACTAGTAGTTCAGCTGGTGTTGGTACTCTATATGGAGTAGAAATGGAAAGTGCTACTACTGCTGGGTGGATTGGAAATGATGGAGGAAATAATAGTAGATGGCCAAGACAAGAGACTCTTACTCTTCTTGAGATCAGATCTAGGCTTGATTCCCGGTTCAAGGAGGCTAATCAAAAGGGTCCATTATGGGATGAGGTTTCAAGGTACTAAATAAATTCTACGAAGCTCTTTTGGGCAAATATCCTGTTTCCTTTGTTGAGTATTTCTTACTCTATCAGGCTTGTTCTTGCATTGCAGATACTGGATTAGGAAACCCTAATTTTTGTTTTGTTTTGTCACGAAGTGGACATTGATGATGATATTCCTTCTCCTTCTTCGCTTTCTTTTCTTCTTCTTGTGTGTTTTAAGGGCTCAGGCCCCAGGATTTAAAGCAATTTTATTTGCTTATTTGTAAAATCTTCTCTTGAGTTCATTTCGTGATTTCCTTTCAATATTAGCCGTCTTTGTGCGTGTGTAGTGGTGATCAGTACAGGAAGCATTTGTTCTCAGTATCATAATCTCTTCGCTAATTTTCTGTTATGAACTCTTGGTAGCAATTGGGGGATGATGGGAAATACTAGCTAGTCTCTTCTTCTTCTTCTTCTTGAGAGGAGTCCGTTAACAGCTAGTTAATGATTTTAAAATTCAAAGAGAGACAAGATAACTTAGCTGGTGGGATCTTCATTAATTACATCCCAAGAAGAATGTTTTGAATATTTAATACTTTAATTACTAAAAATGATGGTCAATAAACAAATTAATTGCTTTTTGTGTGAGAGAAATGTTGAGAGCATGTTAGTCAACTATTGAATATTGCCAAATCATTATATTAATAGCATCATTATTGTCTGCACAAGAATACGTAAACTTCTGCTTAGGTTTTTCATTTCCTTGAAATCTGTACCTGTGTGTCTGTTTGTACACACATACAAGCAGTATCGAGTTAATTTGACTTTGCTGATGTTCAGGATCATGGCTGAGGAGCACGGGTACCAGAGAAGTGGCAAGAAATGTAGAGAGAAGTTTGAGAACTTGTACAAGTACTACAAGAAAACCAAGGAAGGGAAAGCTGGGAGACAAGATGGCAAGCATTATAGGTTCTTTAGGCAGCTTGAAGCCCTTTATGGAGAGCCAAGCAATCAAGCTTCAGCCTCAGAAACCCATTTTGTTAACAACACACTTCATTACCAAGCTCCAATGGGCAACACAATCAACCAAGAAAGTCAAGAAACATTTCAAGAAAACAAGCACAGTGAGAGTCTGAGTTTCTCCAACACATCCGAGTTTGAGACTTCTTCATCAGAAAACAATGATGATGACCTTTCAGCTATTGCTTACAACATGATGAACCGATCAACGGAAAAACAGAAAGGGATAAATGAGAGCCAAAGTCTTGCGAGGCCTAAAAAGAGTTGGAAGCTAAAGGTTAAGGACTTTGTGGACTCACAAATGAGGAAGTTGATGGAGAAACAAGATGCCTGGATGGAGAAAATGTTGAAGACCATTGAAGATAGAGAGCATGAAAGAATGTGTAGAGAGGAAGAGTGGACAAAGCAAGAGTTGGCTCGGTTCGATCAGGAACACGAGTTTTGGGCTAAAGAGAGAGCATGGATTGAAGCTAGAGATGCTGCATTAATGGAAGCCTTGAAGAAACATACGGAGAAAGGACTCGAACTGTCATCGTCAGTTGAGCAAATCGCAGTAGCCACTCAAAGGCAAAACAAAAACCCGGACAGCGCTGGTGCTAAGAAGATTCAGAAAGACAAGTTCAACAACATTACATGGACTGAACCCGAGATCCTGAGCTTCATACAGCTCAGAACCTCCATGGACTCAAGATTCCAAGAGAATGGGTATTCGAATGAAGGGATTTGGGAGGAGATAGCAGCAGAAATGGCTAGTTTAGGCTATGATAGGAGTGTGGATGAGTGCAAGGAGAAATGGGAGAGCATGAATATCTACTTTAACATGACAACAGAGTCTAACAAGAAGCGTAAAGAGGATTTAAGGACCAGCAATTATTTTCAGCAACTTGAATCCTATAATGGCATGAATTCATCACCTTCTAACTCTTATGTGGGTAGTCAAGTCAATGATAACAGCTGCTTTCAGGTTCAAATAAACGAAGGAGATCAGCATTTGTGGAATACTAATAAGTTTGACTTGAAGCTCAACAAGGAGAAGAACCAGCAGCAACTATGGCACAACAAGTAATTAATTAATTAGTTAATTAAGCTGTTTTTTCCCTTTAATTAGCTATGTAGATGTTAATTAACTTGTTGATGAGAAGGTGACGTACGGTACATTTATTTATTTCCATATTGTGTGACATTTGGGGGTGAGGTTGTTCATTAATTTGTGTAAGTAAGAACTGACTAAGGAGTTTTTATTATAAGACCATGAAATGTCTTTCATGGTCAGAACAAAAGGGCTTAGGGTTTTTACTAAAACAATAGATCCATGGGTTTTTCTTATCATCTTTTATTTTTTTTATTAATCATTTATTTATATTTCAGTTGCTTAGCTAGTACTTAATGGGGAACTTTATTGTATTTTTTTTATAAAAAAAAAAGTAAATATGAGTGGTATGGGTTTCCATTTCGTGCTTATATATATATATATATATATAGAGAGAGAGAGAGAGAGAGAGAGAGTGATGCTTGTAGGTCTGAACATGTATATACCTGCAAAGCTTACATTAAGCACATAAATTAGGGTTTGAAAATGTGCATGATTCTATTGGTTCGAAATATATGTTAATTTAATATAAACCGAAATATTTAATTAATCAGTGACATGTTGGAGTGTGTGTGTGTATATATATATATATATAAAAACCAGTCCTATCAATCTCCCAAACGTTCCTTTCTCGTCCGTTTATGAGAGAAAGAAGAAAAGAAAGGAACAGCCATGGCATGCGATGATGCATGAAGAAAAAACAAAGGGAAATTCTATTAGAGATCACGCTTATGAATAAAACAATCTGGTTGATTGATTTGCTGGCTGCTCCTTTTTGAAACTCCGCCCAAAAAGAGAAGAAAAAAAAGGAAGGAAGGTGGTTTCGACATGAAACGACTTGAATTGGCTATGAACCTTCATTTCTCATCCTTCCAGTCCTTGATAGGACACGTACATTTCCCATCTTTCAAATCATCACCTCACCCATATCGGGGCTCGTATTCACGGCTTTTTCTTGTTTTTCAAAAAATTTCTTATTTAAAAACAATCTTTCTAATTATCATATAACTTAAAATGGTATTTTTTTAGAAGATTTTGATAAATTGATGTAAAAAATAAAAAGTGATTTTCTTATTTTAATATTTTTTTAATTTCAAAATATTATGCATTGTAATATAAAAAACACCTCCGTGATCAATTAATAATAATAATAATACTAGTAGTGTTAATGATAATTTTTATATGATAATAGTTCATATAAAAAAATATAAATTGATCTAGATTAATTATTTTTTATTAAAATTATATTTGTAAACATAATACTTTGTTTTTTCAATGTTAATTCAATCAAGTTTGGACTAAGTTTTTAGCAAATAAAAATTCATTGAATAACAGTGTATTTAAGATTGTTATAGTAGTTGCGGTTCAAAGTGTTTTTTAATTAGAAATGCATCAAAATAGATTTTATAGATTTTTTTTTAACTTTTTAAAAATCACTTTTAACAACACATCAAAATAATTTTAAAACATAAAAAAAATTATTTTAAGTAAAAATTAAAATAAAATTTAAAAAAGCGTTGTTTATATCATGTTTTCCAACACACTTTTAATTTAATTGAGTTAATATTTTATTTAATTTAACTAAAAAATCAACCTCGAAATAACCTTGAATTTTTCTCATCAATATATTAAATCGAGTCTAACATAAAAGTAATTCGATGAGGGTTAAACAAAGAGCATGATAACATGATTTTGGTTCCTATTCTTCGTTTTTTAAAAAAAAAAAAAAACCGAGGAATTATAGCCTATACCGTTTGCTATCAGTCTATCACCGTCATGCATGAACTTGTAGAAAGTAGAAACTTCGAATAATTCAGGGAATGAAAAGGGATATTATTCCCGTCTCTACCCCTCCTTTAGGTCCAAAGGAGAATTTCTTAAGGGTTAAGATTTGAGATTTCCATGAAAAATATCTTAAATTCAAATGTTGAAAAAATACGGACTAAATTAGCGGTTTGATCGATGCAGCTAAAGATTATAAAAGGCCTGCCGGCCTTTCTAAAAGCCATCAATAAACTCCTTGGGCCCAAACTAGTGGGCTATTTCCAGGCCTGTTACCCTAACCTTTCTTCGGATTTCATTGAGCTGTCTCCCCAACATAAAAGTCCATCAACTAATACCCCCCCCCCCCGCCCAACTCGTAAGTTTTTTTTTAACATATTCTTGTAAGATTTTAATCCAACAACAAGTTTCCTTTTGATTGAGAATATTATTTTTGACGAAGCAAATAGGAAAATAGACAGTATATATATTTTATAATGTATTATTTTTTTAGGATAAAAAATAAACAATAAAAACAGAATATATTTGATTAAAGAGATAAGGATAAACAAAAAATAACTATGTATTTTAGATGATTTAAAAATAAATTTATGTATTTTAAAAATACAAGTTGCATGATAATATGTCATTTTTATTTCCACTATTTCTTTATTATGTTTTTGAGACAATAATCAAATATTGGTTTAAATATTTTTTTATGTCATTTTAATCCATTATTTCTTCATTTGGATCTGAGGCTGAGGAGATTACTATTTAGTGTATGTTTGTTTACGCGGTGAACTTGTTTTGAATTATGGTTACTTGGTGAGTTATAATAAGCATCATTTAAAAAAAAACAATTGTGCGTAATTGATGTCTTAATTTGTATTATTAATTGCCTATGCAAGTAATTAATTGATTGACTAATTGATTGTCTCTCTTAAATAATTAATCTGGACTATGTGCACCGAGCAGTTTATGAGATGGATATTCAATTTGTGTTGTTGAATTGAATTAACAGCAACAATTTGAATTTATTTTTTTTCTTCATATTATTCTTTTTTGATGTGTTCTTAGATTTTTTTTATGTACAGATATAAAAAATTAATTTAAAAAATAAAAAAATAAATTGGAGTTTTTTTTAGTGTTTTTTGATGGTTTTACTGTACTAATGTTGAATATAAAAATAAAATTTCAAAAAATATTTTAATATATTTTTAATTAAAAAATATTTTTAAAAAATACTATACATTAAAAGAAACTAAAAAGGCTCGTGCTTTTAAAAAAATCAATTTTATCCTTAAAATTTATTTTACATGATTAAGCTCTTTTAAGCTTAAATTAACATCCAATTACATGTTTTTTTTTTTATGAACGGTTAAATTGCAAGATAATTGATTATAGTGAATAACTCGGGTAATATAAGTGGTGGTTTTACGAGTAGTTTGGAGAATATATTTTAGTCCCTCATTTTTTTTTGCTATTAGAAGGCCAATACTTTTAATTTTAGAAAAAATAACATTTTGGTACAAAACGTAAGTGTCATCATTTTTAGTTCTATCAATCTCGAGAGAGAAAAGGGGGGGGGTCTTTTCTTCATTTTAACTGTCTAAAAAAATCTGCTTATAATATAACCTATCAATTAAGGTTTTTATGAGCAAACCTAACATATCTCATATAGGAAAGGCAAGGATAAACTATTTATATCCCAACATCTCTTGAATTGGATTAAGAATTGTCCACATCAAGTATATTTTGCATATATATAGACAAATTTGGTGTAATATTTTGAAATAAAGAAATAAATGTTTAATAGAAAATGACAACAATACCCCTGGAAGAGTATGTTTTATGTATAAATAGATGAAGGACATTTTAGTAGTTGAATAAAGAATTGGTTAATATAAAAAGAAGAATAAAAAAAATAAAAAGAAAAGGAAGTCTCAAATTGAAACAGTGGGAACTGTAAGAAGAAGAAAAGAAAGAACAAAAGATAAAGGAAGAAAAAGAGTTAGAGAAAATAAATTTTAAATGTAAGATTTATGTTTTTAATGTGTATAATTGTTGATATTAATTAAGATTATGAATTACTTGAAGAATATAGTTTTGAAGATTATGATTTGGGTTTGACCGATGAGTTTATTGGAATGCTATGAATAAATTGTTGCGGGTAATAGTTTAATTGAATAAATTTTAGATGATTTTATTATGAATAATAATTTTGAGATTAATTAGTTTAATTGACGTGTTGGGTGTAAGAATATTGAGAAATTTTAAAAAAATCCTTGCTGGAAATCTAGAGAGTATGGTCTCAAGGCTGAAGATAATGAAATTTCAATTTAGTCCTTCAATTTTAGGAATTTACAGTTTAGTTCTTAAACTTTTAAAAAATTATAAATTGGTCCTTCAAGAATAATTCGAGATTATGTACAAAAAGGGTGAATCATGGGTAAAATAAATATAGTTATAAATTTATAACATTTTTAGTTTGGTCTTTCAATTTGGAAAAATCACAATCTTAACCTCTAAAAATATGAGAAAATTTCAGATTGAACCCTGACTATAATTTTAGTTTTTCAAACTGGTTTTATTAATAATTGAGATTTATTGATAAATAATTATCAAGTTTTATGATTTGTTTTTATTAGAATTAGATTTTAGGAAACCGTTTGATTGTTGGGAAAAAGGACCAATTTGGTTTATAAATATATAGGAATATGAGTTTGATTATAAGTTAAGTGTATTAAATTAAATTGTACATTCTTTTCGAGTCATTTTTTAGTATATCTCTTTCTGTTTTAAGATAATCTTGATATTCTACATGTATTATATCAATATAATTGCCTTCAGAATCTGCTTACGTGTTATTTATATTTTTGAATCAAGTGAGCATATAATTTTCTATATTCTATTGTATTAATATAAATATATAAATTGTTAATACTAAATTAATGGTGCTTCTTTATAATTCTTATATTGTTATTTAGTTCTTTTTTATAAATAAGCATAATCACTTACTAAAATGAATCACTGATATGAATCATTATGTACTTATGTATTGATAGTTTCTCATTTGATTGATGTCATGAGTTGAGTTTTAAGATATGAATTTATCCATGTGATTATGATATTAACCTATGACATGCCAGTTAAAATACCTGTGATAATAGGGTAGTGTTAGTTTTTATACACATCATATTTGAATTCTAGTTGATCAGGAGAATCATTAACTTGTGGCAACTGATCATTCATAGTACAAAGATTCATGCTCATTGCATTTTAATTTTCCAACGAGCTATACTTTATGATATTCTTGTTATGGATTATTTAAGAAACTTTTATGTAAGAAATTAAAGCCACATACACACACACATTACTGTATTACCTCATATACATATATTAAATGTTATTTATTAATTAAAATGTTGAGTTCACCCTCCTGTTGTTTTTTTTTTCAGCATTATAGTTTGTTAGCAAATTCTTTTTATTGGACCTTCAGAACCTCATCTTTTGGTTATAGCGGGTACTTTTCTTTTTATTTCTAGTTAGGGCTCCATAATTACGATATTTGCTCAATTTATATTATAAAATTAGTTATGTTATCATGTTGAAAAGAACTTTGTTTTGGTTTTATAAAAAGAATTTGTTTTCAGGAATATGGTAGCAGTTGTGTTTTAAAATATTCTTTACTTAAAATGTATTAAAATAATTTTGTTTATTTTTAAAAATTTATTTTTGATATCAACCTATCAAAACAATCTAAAAATAAAAAAATTATTTTTTAAAAATAAAATTTTAAATTTTAATAAAATGTGATTTGAATCTGGTTCTGAAACGATAACTAAAGGAAGGCACAGACCAGCATCACAACTCAAAAAAGAAAAGAATCAGAGAGGGATAGAAGATTTTTGTTGGGGGGAAAATAGGCAAACCGCAACACAACAACGCGAGAGAAACGGGCAAATAAAACGTAATCTTTCTACCACGTCGACAAAGACATTGATTTATGGATCGTCACAGGATCGCAACGCCCAAATCACCGACAACAGAAAAGATTATTTAGCCACCGAATCGAATATATATATATATATATATATATATATATATATATATATATATATATATATATATATAATTCAAAAGAGAGCACATTCATCATCAATCAATTGTGCATTTACGGGGCCGAATCCAAGGTGGGCCGATTTTGTCCCCCTAGGCCCCAGACTTAGTAATGCAGCACATTTAGTCCCTTTTCTCAACAAGGTTTTAATTTAATTCCCAAAAAATGAAAATCTCAACATATCCCCCCTTAAATTACTTGTTTCCTGACATGTTTAAACTAACGCTGCAAAGATAGAGATTTAGCTTTCTCCTTCTAAAAAAAATGACACGTTTGGTCCTTTGAAAAGAAAATCAGTTTGATCCTTAAAAACAAACTTACTTTTTGTCCCCAAAAATGTATATACTGGGATATTTTGTTTTTAAAAAAACCCTCTTCCCTGTCCATAGCCGATGTCATAAATAACCAAGTGGTGGAAAAAGAATTGAAGAAAAATAACAGAAACCCACATAGTTTGTATATCAATTAACCATCAATTACCTCCCTAGGCTCGGTCTATTTTTTTGTATATATATATCTATAACTTTATTAATTTATTATTTAAATAGTTATTTTTAAAATAGTTTTTATTAAAAAAATATTTTTATAATATTTTTTTATTTTTAATATCAGCCTATCAAAATAATATAAAAAATATTTAAAAAATTAATTTTAGATAAAACTCATTTCCAAACAGTATCTTAATACACTAAAAAAAAAAATCAGTATCTAGGGGTAACGGTTTCCTTGAAATATATATTATATATATCCTAGTAGAAAATGACTTCAACTAATGCTCTTTTTTTAAAAAAACAAAAAGAACAAAAAATTCAAACGAGGAACCCCTTGTCGTTTTACTACCTATATTAGTTGCAAACATTTAATAGAATCTGGAAGTGGTTATCCCTGCTCGTGTCTGAAAAGCATCATTGTATACAGCAAGCTAGCTAGTGGGGTCTCTGGTATTTATTGTCCTTGGTCTTACCGATCATAACTTCTTAGCATCAAGTAGGGTTGTCGATTGTTTGAACATGCACGATAAGCTTTATCAGTTAACAACCACCCACCCAAATAATGTATGTACTCTAGCAAACGTCGTCTTCATTCATTATTGAAATCCCACCCGCAATTTCATGCTCTTGCCATTCTTATAGACTTTCTTCTCCAAAAACCACCTCAGTCCAGCATCATTCACGTCTCCCCCTTTCATCTCTCCTTAACACAAACACAATGTCTCTTCTCAGTTTTAGTTCTGCAACTCTTGATCCTTACTATCATCTTTTCTTTACCATTCTTGCCCTGTTCATTTCAGGCCTCATTTTCCTGCTTTCTCGAAAACCCAAATCCAAACGCTCACACCTCCCTCCAGGTCCACCCGGTTGGCCTATTGTTGGGAATCTTTTCCAAGTTGCTCAATCAGGCAAGCCTTTCTTTGAATATGTTGATGATATACGTTCGAAATATGGTTCAATTTTCACTCTTAAAATGGGAACAAGAACAATGATCATCATCAGCGATGCGAAGTTAGCCCATGAAGCGCTTATTGAAAGGGGTGCTTGCTTTGCATCTAGGCCTAAAGAAAACCCAACAAGAACCATCTTTAGCTGCAATAAGTTCAGTGTCAATGCGGCAGTTTATGGTTCGGTATGGCGGTCGCTGAGGCGAAACATGGTGCAAAACATGCTTAGTTCAAGCAGGATCAAGGAGTTTCGTAACGTAAGAGATAGTGCAATGGTTACACTTATTAATCGGCTTAGAACCGAAGCTGAGGCTAATAGTGGAGCTGTTTGGGTGATTAAAAATGTCCGGTTTGCAGTGTTTTGCATACTTCTAGCCATGTGTTATGGTATTGAAATGGATGATGAGACCATTGAGAAAATGGATCAGGTAATGAAGTCAGTCTTGATCGTTCTTGATCCAAGAATTGATGACTTCCTTCCGATTTTAAGTCCGTTTTTCTCCAAGCAAAGAAAGAGGGCATCTGAAGTAAGGAAAGCGCAAGTAAATTTCATGGTTTCCTTCATCGAAAAGCGAAGGAATGCTGTCCGAAACCCTGGATCAGACAAATCGGCGATGTCATTCTCATACCTGGATACCCTTTTTGACCTAACAGTCGAAGGAAGGAAATCAACTCCAAGTAATGAAGAGCTTGTCACTCTTTGCTCGGAGTTCCTCAACGGTGGGACTGACACTACAGCGACCGCTGTCGAATGGGGCATTGCACAGCTAATTGCCAATCCCGAGGTTCAGACCAAGCTCTACAACGAGATAAAATCAGCTGTCGGTGATCGAAAAGTGGACGAGAAAGATGTAGAGAAAATGGAGTATTTGCATGCAGTAGTAAAAGAATTGCTACGTAAACACCCTCCTACCTATTTTGTTCTAAGTCATGCAGTTACCGAGCCGACGACATTGGCAGGGTATGATATACCACTTGATGCAAGTGTTGAATTTTTCTCTCATGGAATAGGAGAGGACCCAAAATTATGGAACAATCCTGAAAAATTCAACCCGGATCGATTCATTTCCGACGGAGAGGATGCCGATATTACAGGAGTTACAGGGGTGAAGATGATGCCTTTTGGTGTGGGGAGGAGGATATGCCCTGGTTTAGGGCTGGCCACTGTGCACCTTCACCTGATGATTGCAAGAATGGTTCAAGAATTTGAATGGACTGCCTATCCACCTAATAGCAAGTTGGATTTCTCTGGGAAGTTGGAGTTTACTGTGTCTATGAAGAATAGCCTCAGAGCTATGATCAAGCCTAGAGTTTAATTAAGCTGTGATCCTGCGACGAGTTGATTATATATAATGGCACTAATTAATCAGTATCCTGCCTAGAAACGTTTGTGATTTTTATAACTATTATGTTATTAATTAAGTCAAGAACAATGGTGCAAGCATATTATATATGCCCTATGAGAATTATAGAAGTCTTTTCCATTTTAATTGTCTTCTGTATAGCTCCTGTGTTTGTGCGTGCACCCTTCTCCAGCATCCTGGACTATATTTCTTGACACCCTGATCGTTTGCGGACAAAGAATCTATCTTAGCTTATATTCACCAGCTCTCTTCTCCGCAGGGGCGGAGGCAGGGGGTGGCTGGCAGGGGCCGGGGGGCCTGCTTTTAACCACCCCTGAAAGTTTCTATTTTACCTCTCAAATCTCCTAATATCCTGGCTCCGCCCCTGATCTCCGGCAGGGTAGACAACTGCTCGTGTCTCAAAGAAGCATTTAGCCGAATCTGTTGCTGGCATGAACGGATGTTTATCCAACAACTACAAACCTATGGAGCCTTTCAGATTTTTTTTCAAAAACCTCGTCTTTATAATTACTTCTATACATCAATGAATTTCATTGTGGGGTTATAGTTGAATCCAATAGAATTCTTTTTGATCCCCGCTGATTTGAGAAGCGACATGCAGGAAATTTCACTGACAGTTGAAATACGACACAGATGCTCCTCGTCCTCCTCGTCCTAACAAATGGACTTACTAGATTATCTTATTATCTTGCAAGGAAAGATTTTGAAATTAACGACGAATTGAAGATCTTTTTCATAAAATTGAAATATATATTATGACCATCACGACTAACTCATGAGAACTAAATCCTAACTATTTAGGTTAATGATTTAGGTTTTCTGGGTATGATTTATCATATCAGGTGAAAAGGTGTTTAGGGATATAGCATGGATTATTTATTATTTTCTGATGAGGCAAAAAATGTTAGTATATATGATATTATGGTGATAGGTTGGGATTAATCAGTGCTGCAGAGGCCTAACTAATAATTCATAAAATAAGTAGCTGCTCAGGACCACCCATGAATTTATCACAAAGTAGACGGCCCATTTAATTATCACAACTATATTTTGTTGGCACATTAATTAGAATAGACCACACTTTTTGGACTTCGGCATGACTACCTTAAGCTATATTCGAGCTATGATTATTTATAAATATAAAAGGGAGAAAAATAAAATAAATAAATAAAAGAGAATGAATTAAGAAAAATAAATTTTTAATAGATGATTGGATTTATATTACTTTTTGAGGTACCCGGATGTTATTTTCTTACTTTATTTCTCTCTGTAATTTGAAGAAACTTTCGAGAAATTGATGTCCTTGTGGAGGAACGCTTTTGCATTCATGAATCCGCTTTTTCAGCCCCTGGCATCCGCGTGCTGTACGGGTCGATCTTGTACCTGGACTCCTGGAGCTGGATGTTGAGGGGATTTCTCTTTAATTATTTGATATGTCGGCAAATCATATTTCTTTCGGTTTTTACTATGACTGTATTGGATATCCATATTGGGATATACGAAATTATTAGAAATACGAAAAAAAGGGAGATTTCCATATTGGATATACGAAATTATTAGAAACTAGAAAATAAAAGCATAAATGGCTTTATTTTGAGACGCAACAACACCACATAGAAAGAGAAGAATTAAAGACAGGGAACATGGTCATTGCAAAGTGACCATTTATGCACCCACACAGACAACCTGTGTATGAAAGCAACTGAAGAAAGAGCAACCTCCCACAGATCTTCACAGATTTCACAATATAATATAGAATTCCTGACAAACAACACGTTCTGCAAATGTTAGATGTTTTAGCCCTTCTGGTTTCAACTAAGTTCCACTTTGGTCCCTGTAGTTTAAAGATTCCCCAAGTTAGGCCCTGACATGATGTTTTCACAGAGTTCGATATTCCTGGATGTGCTTTCTTTATATTTTCTTCTTGTTACTTGGCTCCATTGCGCACTTCGTGTGCTACTGTGATTAGAATCATGATGCATGATAATACTTCGTGAAAATACTTTTCTTTTGAAAACGTGATTTTTTATTTTTTTAAAATTTTGAAATTAGTACATCAAAAACATTAAAAAAAATCATTTGATTTTTATTTGTATACAAAAAAACACTTATAAAACATAATCATACGCACTTCTAAACGCAAACAAATGGTGGTAGGATCTTTGCTAGGTTAATAGAAACCAAATCTTTCAGCTCTCTGCCGTTTGTTGCCATTAAAAGATTAGCCCTCCAAAACTATCCATGGGGACAGAAGGGCCTCCAGATCCAATTATGATGCTTCCTCTAATGATAACATTTTCACTCTTGTTCACAAGGAGACAGAGAAGTAAAGAACACAGAACGTGACCTTGTATGCGTACCTTGAAGAAAAATATTGAAAAGACAGGCCTGAATAGAAAGGTACCAAAAGGCAAGATCAGGTGCTCCAGTCAAATCTACAATCTTGACGACAAATGAGCTGCTTAGTAGTAGCTTTATAAACAATCCAGACATATTCTAAAGCAGGAGACATGTAGAGCATATCAGAGTTGCAAACCCCACAAGGGTTGCGTCTTGTGAGAAGTCCAATGAAAGAAACATTGGGCAGAAAGGTTGGAGTATCTACATCTGATGTGTTTCTGTGTACACAGATCGCTGCAGTTACACTTGTATGAGAAGGGGAGAGGCATGTAAGAGCTGCTATCCCATTCAACCATTCTTCATCAGATTCTATTTCACAACCGAAACTAACAAAACTACCCAGAAATCAACCATTTTGAAGGGGGAAATTGAAAAACAAATGACTTTTGGAATATTTACAGTAAGCCATGAGTGAAGAACAATGAACTTTCTGGGAGTTGTTCCAATGGCATTCCAACTTTTTTCACTCTATATACCCATATTTGGACCCCGTAAAATTGGAAAACTAATTAATGCAGCTTAGATTTTGACTCTTCTGAAGTTTCTAGGGATTTGACGGGCTTTCTACATGCTTGTCAGCTATGTCTTTTGCAATCTGATTACTCTCGGTCAAGGGGGGTGAATTCTCCCCGCCTTCTTCTTCATCACCATCAGATGCACAATGATTATCTTGAATGGGGTCCATCCCATGGTTGTTGATTGATCCTGGTGAAATCCCATGCTCAGTTAACATGTAGTTATAAGAATGGGAATCAAATGTCTCTGTGCCATATCGAGAACGGATAGCTGAACTGGACAGGGGTTGCATCACACGCTTTTTCTCAGGAAATTCACGCAATGATATTCGACAAATAGGACAAGTGGAATGCTGTTGCAACCATATGTCTATGCAGGTCACATGGAAGGAGTGCCCACAGTAGGGGAGAATCCGCAATATATCATCGCCATGATATTCTGCGAGACAAATTGTGCATCTGCCACAAAAAAACCACAACTTATTAGCAGAAAATTGTGAAATGGCAGGATACGGTGAACTGTGAAGATAAACAACTCAAATCCATGTGGAAACCAATATGCTAAAGAGACAACATGGACATGGTGCAATTGAAACCCGGCTGCTATCTGTCATGATGATCCAATTACCAATATGATGTCAACTTGTTTCTACTTTTAGATGCTTCTTCGGAAGAAGGTTCATGTGACCAAAAAAGGAGCAAAATAAAAATTAAAGTAAAAATGAACCAATTAAAAAAATTCTGAAGAAAAACAAGCATATAACCGTGAGGATTTCAGTGACAACCAAAAAAGGGGTCCAGCACCAAGTGTACCAGCTAGAATGCGTACAAAAGGTTCAGAAAATAAATTAATCAGATAGGCAAGCCCTCTAAAGGAGCACTGTCACAAACTAAAAAGTATAAATGAATCGTATTTCTTGAAACTTTTTCACAGCATCACACAACTAGTATTAACAAAAGGATGGCTTATGACCAATGAAAACGTAACCAAGAGAGAAGGTTTGGTTGTTTAGGAGTTAAAGCTTCATTTATAAGTGCACACATACAGCCAGTTTCATGCCTTTCCACTTCAGATGAGCAAAATTTTCTTTAGGAGAATTGAGGTTCAACACCCAACAGAGTAACCCCTTTCTCAACAATTCCTATCGCCCAAGCCTCTGTTTTCACTTCCTCATGAAGATCACAGAGGTTATTGTCACCCACATTGAACTGGTGAATTATACTAGAAAAAAAGAAAAGAAAAGGCAAGTTTGGGTCCTCCAAAAAATGGAGCAGAAAAATTCTTCTATTTCGCCACAACTTTCATAATTTATCAAGGTCAGGCAAATTGGATTCCCAACAGCTCAAAGGTTGCTTCAATCAAAACTCAAATAGTGAGCCAGTCCTTCTGAATACCACCGTTTTTTTCTTTTCCTTCTGTCAAGGGGTGAAAAATCAACCAAGAGCATCCGAGGTCCAATTCCCATTAATTAATTGTTAGCAAGCCCCGCCTCAAATTCCATGTGCCTTGTGGAAACATTTTAAATAATTTTGACCGATCAATCAAGCGTCAAAGGCCTGGGAGAGAAGGTGGTGTTTTATTAAGCAACATTAGTTAAATATCACCTGCAAGACTGCTGTAAGAAGACAGCATCTACAGTTAGAAAAACAGAACACCGCAAGATAGCTAAATAAAGGTTTTTGTGCACTGAGAGAATTTCATCCCAGTCATACCACTCCAAACATTTAGCGATAAGGTTTCAGAAACTCTGCTCAGTCAAACAGAGAGTACAATAAAAATAAAAAAAATAAAAATAAAAAACATGAAAAAGAGATCCCAGCACAAATGCGTGCTTACTCTGTCTCATACAAGATAGCCACAACTAAATCAAAGTTTATATCAGAAGAAAACTAAAATTTATAAGAAATCATCAATCTTACACCTCCACACCCTGTTCTAAACATCTTTCAAAAATAGAATTACAAATGGATGAAACCTTCAAAATAAAAAATAAAAAATCATAACACAATATTACTGGCACTGCATATTCTTCATTGTAATGACAACTTAAGCCAACATGGTTCGAAAACTAGGAAAATTATCTATTTCATACAAAATCATGGCATAAAAACCAAAACCAATAATACTAAAAAGGAATAGAGCAGGGAAGGAAGAACATACTGGGCATCTTCTGAAGCTGAGAAAATCTTATCATTGTACTTCTTGGTTGGAAAGTTTGCTACAAATACATGCTCAAGACCACCTCGTTCCAACTGTAACACATGTCAAAAATTAACAGTTAAGCTCCTAGACACAATTCCCCCATGAAACAAAACTCTATTCAGCAAATGAAAAAACCAAATGTCAAAGATTAAATTGTATTTTTTTACAAAAAATGGGACTTTTTGCCTCACAATAAGTACGTTTATATCACACTCTATTGTTCAATATGCCAGTTCCAATTTTTGCTTAAAGACAATTAATTTGGTACTTGACTTTGTATTACCACAAATAAAATATCCAAATTTAAACAAACACAAGAAACTAAACCCAGTTAAAAAAAAAAAACTCCAGCTTTAGAAGCTAAAATCCAGCCTACTCCACTCACAGAATTACAAAACAAAAAACCATAAAACAAGCCCACATTAATTTCCATAGTACAATAAATGAATAATCAAAATATGCAAAATTAGAAAAACAGATAAATGAAACCCAATTAAAAACTGGGGAAAAAAAGAAGCTAAAATCCAACTCCACTCATTCAATTCCAAAACCAAAAACCATATAAAACCCACTTCAGTTTACACAAAAAATCATAGAAAACACATTATAACAACCAACTAAATATAGAAACAGTGCTGAAAACCAAAGGGAAGTGCTTACTAAGCTAAGATTAGATCTGGAAGCAATAGGAAAAGCTCGTCTTGAAGCATTCAACTGAATCCGAGCACAGAGAAGGCGAGTACAAACAAAAACTATAAACATAGTGCTTACACCAAATCCTATTACTGTCATCACCAAATTTATCCCTGAAGCTATCATTTTTAGATGTGAAGTTCCAATCTTTTTCACTCACTTATATTCAAGAACTCAAAATCAACAAGACCCTTTATTTTTCTCAATCTCGTTACACAATCCTTGATCTGATTCTACACTTAGAAAAGCAGCAAGAAATAAAGGTCTCATCTTGACACAAGAAATAGAAGTGGAAGTTTATAGTGTGAGGATTCATGAATCTTCTTTTTCTATGAAATGTGGGAGGAAACAAGAGGGGAAGTTATTAGAGAAGACGCAAAAAAGTAACTGACTGTTTTATTGTTGAAGTGACTGAAAAAAAAAAAATCCCTTCTGGGAAGGGAAGAGCTCTTGTTTGTGTTTTGGGAGAGAGGAGGGCGAGGGAGGGGGGGGTTAAGGAGAGAGATTTATGGGAGATTATGGGATCTAATCTTCGATGTGTAGATCACAAGTGTGTGTATGTTTTTTTTTTTCTTTTTCATATTTTTATTTTTATTTTGAGGTGGGTGTTTTAAGCGGTAAAAAATTATAAATTTATAATCCAAGATGAACTCGAATGGTACACGAATTTTATAAATACACATAAGAAAAATGCTATTTTTTATTTTCATTTCTTCAAGTAAATAGATAACATTTTTTTAATTTTTTCTACTATTCTACTGCAATATGTACTTTTAAATTTTAATAGAATGAAGTGTGTTTATCTGAAATTTAAATTTTTTTATTTAAAATTAGTTTTTTTAATATTTTAAAAAAATTTGATGTGTTGATGTTAATAATTAAAAATTAAAAATATATATTTTCAAGTAAAAAATAATTTCTACCACACTTCTAAATAGACTAAAATATTTGATAACATCACTCTTTGTGGTAAAATAATAGTGTACATTTATTCACGGATAAAACAAGGTTTTCTTTATGTTTTATAAGACAAGGTTTTCTTTATGTTTTATAAGTTGTGATGGCATTTAGTTTCCTTTTAATTATTAGATTACCAATACGTAATTTATGTGACAAATAGCGAATGTTTTATCACTTATGTTATAGATGCGATGAGAAGTCTTTAAATTAAATGTTTTTTTTTTACTCTTGAGATTTTCCCCATAATTCTTTTGTTTACTGAGTAGATTTTTTCTTCCATAGCTGTGGATATATTTGTACCATAGCATTCAATGTGAATTTTTCATATATATTTAATATATTTTGAAAAATAATTATTTTGAGCGGGGTTTTTTAGGTTTGAACTTGTTGCTCAAGGGAGCAGCAATTCTTTCTAGTTTCTCAAGCTATAACGGACGCATAACATTAATTATTTTTATTTCTAAGTCAATAAATATCTTCTGCTTTTATCAAAGTATAGTATTTATAAAAAAGCTTCTCTTTTTACAACATACAAGTCATCTGGATTTTCAAAATAAAGTTTTCCGACCCCTGGTGATCTAAAAGAATGCCACGTGTTTTGTACGATTAATTCTCGTCGTGGACATAAAAAAAAAATTATTGTTTCCTTTGCATTATTTTTCCGAGGAAATATGCTATGATCGGCAAAGAATCTTCCGGGAGGAAGAGGGACATGGTGGAGACAGCGTTGCTCTAGCCAAGGAATCGCGAGGAATTGGATGGGCTCTAAAGTCAACCACTGATCTGGAATTTTGTGGAAGGAACTACGCAACCCATCAGAAGATATGTCTTCTTCTTGAAGTTGTTTTCCTTTATTTTGTTTTAAAAAAACTTCACATGTGCCCATTATATGATAGAATCAACGATTTTCACCTTTTAACTTCAGTTATTAAACTTGGTACAGATTGATTGGCTGATCCAACCCATGTTCATGTTGGATATATAAAAATATAATCTAGAATTAAAATATATGGATCCGATCGACACTTGTTTGGTTGGTATTATGATTAAAACTATGTTTTGTTCTAGCCATAATTTATAATTGTTTGGTAAAAATTGTAAACACAGATATTAGATATAGGTCCCATTAAAAATTATGACTTCATTGTTCATTGAACCGCGTCCAATCTAGAAAAAAATATAATTTTTTTATTGTGTTTTACTCAAAAACTAGTATTTACCATTATTCAATAACACTATATAAATTGAAAGGAGATCGCATGATGGCGTAGCATTTGCAGAATTTGATCGCAATTCCAATTTTGTTTCAGATGATATTTTACTTAATTTTGTTGCACGCTCAAAAAATTATAAAAATTATATTTCTTATCAGATAAATTTCATACGTAATGAAATTGTAGATAAGTCAATGGAACAATAAAAAATACTCGATATAAAATATTATTTATTAAATGATGTAGTAGTGGTAATTAAATCTATAATATTTAAATTAAAAACCATCAATATATATATATATATATAATCTCAATTTGAAAATGCATGTTTTACCAAACACACTAAACTACTTTTTATTCAATCTTAATTTCAACTACAGTTTTAACAAAATATATATTACCAAACCAACCTCAACTAAAAGTATTTTTTAAAAAATATATTTTTTTCAAACCATAAACAATACCAAACACATAGCTGGTAGCTTGGTTGACTAAGTTAAAATTCAGTTTTATTTTTTAAAAATTAATATGATTTTATTTTAACTTTAAAAAAATAAATTAATATAGTTTTGATTCATCTAAATTAACTCGTCTAATCCATAATCTAATCTCAAGATGAATCATAAGAAAAGCAGAGTTTAAAAATTTTGTAATTAACATTGTGATACAAAGTTTTTAAAAGTATTTTCAATTAATATTGTTGTTTTTAGATTTTTTTAGATATATTTGATATAAAAATAACAAAATTATCCAAAACATTTGAAAATTATATGAAAATACTTTCAAGCACGTTATCAAAGACATACAAAATCATCCAAGCTCTTATATCCCCTGATGAGAAGGAGGAAAATGATCGGTAATCATGTTTTATTAGAACACATTTATTTTTTTATTTGTTTTAAAGTATTTTTTATATTTTTAGATTATTTTAATGTGTTGATATTAAAAAAAATATAGTATTTTAATATATTAAAAAAAATTACAAAACAAGTGTCACCATCAAATATTTAATGTCAAGTTGCCAAGGAAAAATGCTAAAAAGAACAATAATGTATTTTCCATCTTCCATTTACACTTTGTTTTTTTAAATAAAAAGGGAGATGTCCCTTGCAATGACATGGACGACGATATTTCATGTCAAGTTGCCAATCTCTAAAGTCATCCATGTCAAAAACCATCCCGCCGTACTCGTAACGGAAGTTGGAATCTTGATATACGTGACAGTGATGGTGGCAGGGTTAGACTCATTCAAGATACCAAACGAAGTATTGACTTTTTTATATATATATTAATATGTAAATGCGACTAATTTAATATGTTTTAAAATTTATGATTATATAAATTTTAGTTATTTTAAAATTTATAAGATTTGAATTAATAATGTCTAAAAAAACAGATATAAAATCTCACTAATTGAACCATATCCCTCAAGATTATATTTAATCATTATTTTTATTTTTATTTTATTTTAAAAAAATCTGACCAATTTAAACGAGCATATTTGATCATTTTTAAATCCAGGCTAGGGTGAAGTTTTGTGGAATGAGATGATGACCAACTTTTTGGTGAAGTCAAGAGGCCATTGGATTCTCCAAAGAAGATGAAGTGGAGAGGGATTTGGATGGAGATGCGTGGCATAAAGAAGACCGTAGATGAGTTTTATCCACGGCTCAATGCCATTTTCTCTTTCAAATTCATTTCTGCTGGTTTTTGCTGGAAGACATTGTCTGGCCAGAAGGGTTTTCAGCAGACAAACGTCAAGGCCAGAAAAGAAAGAAAAAAACGAGCAACTATCATTTTTGATAGCGATTTCTGATCAATAAGCAATCATAAATCATGCTTCAAGGAGAGGGCATGACTGATTCAAGGATCTGTTCTGTTTTTTTTTTTTTTTTTTTGGAAGAATTAAAGGGGAGCAATATGCTCATCTGTCACGCAGGCAAGGCACTGGATTGAAGAACCTTCAAGCCAGCAAATATATCAAAGTTGCAGTAGAAAATAAGATTCACGACCTAGCCTTAGCTAGATTTTATCAATTTAATAAGATAAAATAAAAATGAAGTCTTGGAAATAATATTATATTATTATCTGACACTATCAAGCCTTAGCTAACCTAACTAGCTTTGTTGTTGAAAAGGTTAAAAATATATAAATAGGTTTTTTTACTGGACCAAGAGATGACTATAGTAAATAAATGAATAAAAAGTGCAGTCGATTTCTGGACAGGGACAGGTCACAATTTTCCAGCTTTCTCATGTTGACAAGACTGTATACATTATTCAGATTCGTCCTTGGATGGTTCTGAGCTTGTTTTTCTTTGCAGCAGACAAGCAGATGAAGAGAATAAAAAAAAAAGGGTACAGTGAATCATAAGGTTCCTTTTCCTTTGTTTTTCCTCCGTTAATTTTGATTCTGTGATCTGAAATCGAGGAGTTCATCGTCCCATTAATTATGCATGGATATTTTAAATAATTTCCCCTTTTTTTGGGGTTTTTTTGAGCATCAAAGATCGTTTTTACGTGCCCTGCTACAAACACATGTAGAGCACCCAAGCTTCTTTAGTTTTAGAATGAGACATGAGACAAGTTATCCAGCAAATTACAAGTATTTTATTAACTCAAGAGTTGCTGAACTATACGATAAACTCAAGGGTGCGAATTTAAGATTTTAATTATGACCTTCAGGGACAAAAAACAAGGGTTTCCTGCATGGACCAGAGCACAAAAATACTATTCGTACAAATTTCTTCAAATAATAATGTTATTGAACTCGATTAGCAAGTTGATTCATGCATGACCCGCTCTGCTAGCTCTTGCCGGATAAAAAATTCAACCTAGAATAAACTATCAATTTATAATTCAGTTAAAAATCATTGATTTTTAATTTCTTTTTAAAATAACACCATCTTGGTGTTTAAAAGCAATTGGTCGGCATGAATTAATAGTGAAACTTCAAATAGAAGAAAATAATGAAAAAAATAGAATTTGTTGAAGTCCAGAAATCTTCTTCAACAAAACTAAAAGTAAAATACTAGAATTAACCATATATAACCCAGTGATAATAGTTTGAGATCAAAGGATTTGCTTTTTCTACAATCTCATATTAATTCGAACCCTGTAATTGCTAATATAATGACCACTGAAAGTTTATATTATTGTTAATTTCAGGATTCATCAAATTAATTCAGGTGTATATAAGCTGGTCTGGATGGATATATATGTTAATAATAATAAAATAAAAAAAACCAAAAGAATCTCAATGAACAGAACAAGGAGAAGAAAAAAAAATTGTTCTTTAATCTTATCATCACCGATGAGATTGATTTTCATTTTCACAGAAAAAAAAAGGCCCTGATTTCCATTGCATCTGACTAGTGTTTTTTGTTCTTGTTCTTGCACCTCCCAGATCTGTAAAGCTGGATGACCAGTGAAAGTAAATCTCCAAGAGATGACAATTTCCATCTTAAATTAAGTCTTATAAAACTACTGTAATTAAAGCTTGGAAAGGCAAAGAGTGAGATTAAAGTAAGTTGTTATTATAAGGTTTTAATTAAGTTGATTGCCGAGTCATTACAAAAAGACATGGAAGCAGTTGGATTAGACAACCTGTTTTTGGAAATAACATTTCAAAATCCAAACTTTTTTATTTCCAATTTTGGCTCTATTCATGAGATTAATAAAAGATTATTACAATTGCAATTTGCTTGATAGGTACTCGCGACAAGGTGGTCGTGGCTGTCTGCCCGTATTATCAAAATCTGGTGGCTGGTCGCTAACAAGTTTGCTAGATTATATGAGAGCTCAAAATCAAGTTGTCGATTCGCCATTGGAAGTTGAGACTTTAGAGTACCAATGATACAACATATACTAGTTATCAAGCTTTTCCATGCCAAGATTAAGGCAATGTTTGTTTTCGTGACAGTACCATGTTTTTAAAAATATTAAAAAAATTGTTTATATTTTTTTATGTTTTTTATTGTTTTAATATGCTGGTGTGAATAATGAATTTAAAAAATCAACATATATATATATATATATATGTTTTTGTGTTTTTGTGTTTCTACCTTATGGCATCATGCATTGTAGTTATGGTGGTTATATGCCACTATAAATTAACAATATCTTTGGGAATTTTTGAATTAAATTTAATTAAATTTTTTTAACAAAAATTCATGTGTTCATAATGATTTTAAGTGTTGAAAATTCAAATCTAGATAAAACTTATTTTTTTAGAATGGTATAGAAGTAAATTAGTTGTCAATCCCCCTTATTCACTATATTAAAAAGATAAATTAATATTAAAACTAGTTTTTTTAAAATATCTGTTTTTTAGAGATCTGTGAATGAATAAGATAAAGATGATAAAAATAATATAGAAAACAAAATAAATTGAATTTCATCTTTTCTTGAAATTAAATACTATAATTAAATTTAATTGCGGTAATTGTGGTAATACTATAGCATCTTCCATCTTATTTGGTATTTATTTGGTTTTTAAAGATATATTTTTGTATCATACAAGTACAATAAAAATTGTATAATTTTTTTTCATTCATGTACCTCTACTGAAAAGAATAAATAGTGTGAAAATCCGATTTGGTCTTGCAGGTAACTAGCGGGGTGAGCCCTAAGTAGGTTACCAAGGAGGGGCCACTGGGCATGCACTGATTGATCACTAAGCATGATAATTACGAATTACGATAGCGAAAGCAATTAAGAAAAAATACGGAAAAAAAATCATTAACTTGTGTGGAGGTGGAAGCCAAGAGCAAAGCAACTGCCCACCCACTTCCCTGAGAATGACACGTCGTTGTTAATTATTATCTGTGCATTAAGCAAAATGACAATTGGCACATCATTTGCCACATATTAAAAAATGAAATTAAACGATTGGCCCTTGTTAGTCAAACCATTATGTAATTCTGCTTCGAGAAAATGTAATCTCGATTGTCAGCAACCTCTGCTCTTTAAATTAAATTATCCTCTAGTTCACTAATTATTAATGAGCCCACTTTGATCATGGATTAGTGTTGATAACTTGATAGAGTTATCGAGCACCACGCGTACGGCTGTCCAGAGAAGACAATGAATATCTATCAATTAAAATTTCTTTAGTATATATATTAAAAAACAACTAAAAAATTATATTAAAAAAATACATATAAAAATTGTAATCTATATCATGAGATCAAGATAAACTTATTAAAAAAACTTGATGATGGTAACAGAACCAATACTAGAAAAAATAATGCAAAACATTAAGATCCTATGAATTGAATCCCCAACAAATTAAATGTTTAAAGATGAAATTAGAAAAAAAAAAATGAGAGTGGGAAAAAACACTAATTAGAAGAGTAAGAATTTTTAATTTGAGGGTTTAATAGAATTGAAAAATAAATTTAATAAAATGAAAAAACAAAATCAAAGGAATGAGTGTTAAATTGAAAAAATAAACAACAAAAAATATGATTGAATGATGAAATTAAGATAAAAAATTTCGACAAAAGTGTTGAGGGCAAAATTAGAAATTAAAAAAAAAATGAGGTCATAAGTAAAAAGCCAAACATGTTAGAAATTATAATTGAAGGATTAAATTAAAAAGAATAAAAACTTCTTTAAATGAAAAGGACAGCAGACAACCAGTTACGTCCATCGAGTAGTGTCACATGCACTGCTTTAATGATGTAGATGCCACTCACATACTAGGGCGTGCTGGACATACTTTAATAACTTTAAGAATTAAAAAGAATTTTAGAAAAAATATGAAAAAATACCAAGATATCCTAATGATATTGGCAATTACATAAAATACTAATATGAAAGTACAAAAATACTAAAAGAATACTAAGCTTATATTTTATCTCTTCAAATGTTAAATAAGTATATGTACTGTATAGTAGAATCTGAAATACCCTTAACCAATAACACAATGTGGGGAAAATTCATATTTTTATTGTTAAAAAGTTTATGCAAAGTAAAAAAAAACTTTTAGTCAACAATTCTATTATTTGCTGACTTCCAGAGAAGAAATTATATTTGCTATGAAAAAAAAAGATTAACACTCACACCCAAGAGGCTTATTTTATTTACCATAGAACATAAAATTAATTTTGCTATAGTCTAAGACATATTTTATTATAAATTAGGTTACAGTAAAACACCAATGTCATTAAATTTTTTAAGTGATCTAGAGATTTTGAATTTAAGATTTTTATTATAAGAAAAACGCATTTAAAACTTCTAGTAATAGTAATGAAATAAATTTTACCATTTCTCGTATAAATATTATCCATCTCGCTTTGTTAAAATTCACAGAGCTCATCAATGGAGTTCAAAAATTAAGTCTGAGTATTTTGTTAGAAGGAACATAAGTTTTTTAGACGACAGAATTTGAAGTTGAGACATGGCGGGGCTCACATTATCTGGGCCTTCTTGCACTGTTTCTGGTCCATAGCTCAACCAACCATCCTTGGACCAGGACCACCCATATTATCCCTATTGCTCTGTCGCCCTCGGCCTTTATTACAGGTGGTCCGTTCTTTTGCTTGCACGCGCGGCAACCTTAAATACAAGGCTCCTAGCAATATCCCATGTTAATTAATTATTACTAGTGCTTTACTATGGATAAAATTATTAAAAAAAAATTAAGAGTGTCATTAAATTCAATTAAATAGTTTGATTTTAAAACTTGAAAACTCCGCACGTTACCTATCTATAATTTTGAAATAAATTATGTAGAAGCTAATCCAAAATGAATAATTTAATTTAATGAATTAAAAATAACTTAAATGACTGGTAAAAATATGATATATCTTATAAAAATGCTTTAATATGACAATTTTTTTAATATTGAAATGATGCTAAATTGAATCGACCTTGATCACCATGCGACTTGAGTCATGAACTTTAACGAGTTTAGTAACTTTATTGTTTTTGTAAATCATTTTTATTTAATTTTATGATAAAATTAGATATTTATAAAATCAAGCACTAACCCTAAAAAAGATATTTATTTGAGATCATGATAACTCAATAAAAAGAGAAATAAAAATAAACCATGAATTTCATTTTTCAACCAGTCCAATATTAAATAAGATTGAGATAATAATAAAAAATAATTAGAAAAATTAAAGGACCAAAAACCAAATAAAAAACATATCAGATTCAATGGGTAAACCTGTAAATTAAGTAATTCAGGTCACACATCAAACCAGGTAATATATTCTATTGTGATTAATATATTTTTCTTCTTCTAAAGTATTGTTTATTTAATATATGATAACAAAAATAAACGATCGCAAAATCAAGCATCAAATTAATATTAAGACTTTTTTAAAAAACTATAATAACCTCATAGAAAGCAAAATGAATTAAAATTTAAAACTTAATTCTTAATCAAATCAATATCGAAGTATGAAATAAAAAAATAAATGTAAAAAAAAGGAGAAAAGTTAAACTCACCAAACCTGTCAATAGGTCCATGAACTTTTTAAAATTTAATAACAAGTTTTTTTTTCAAAAATATATTTTTAACTACATGATAGAAAGAAAAATAGATGTTCACATGGTCGAGTTCAAATAGAAAAAAAAAAAAAGAGTACCCTACTAAATTATGAACTAAAGCAAATATAGTTACCTCGCCAAACTTGCAAACTGAGTCATTGACTCTATAATGTTTAATAATTTAGTTATTTTTTGAAATAATTTTTTATTTAACCAAACCTTTTTAAAAATAAATTATACCACACTATTGTAATATTATTTTGATATCAATATAATATCAAAATAATTTTTTTTAATATTGTGATAACCATATAAAAAATAAGTTTAATTCAAGCATTATCTCCTTCGTATATGCAACAGTGCAATAATTCCCTTTTCCCTCCCACGTTCTGTAATCACAGTTTTTAAATCTGATGTGGCTCGGTGTAGATTAGATTTTAAAGAAATGCAACTTGGAATTAATTTTGTTTAACCAAGTCAATCGACAATTTGATAAAAATCAAGTTTGATTTATTTTTTGAAAAAATTCTTCAAAACAAACTTTATTTTATGTTACTTGTTTTTTATTTATTTATAAATATTGCCATTTTATATTGACTCGATCATTCATTCTAATATACATGCAATCCAAGTATATATGCTCGTAAGCCACCGGCCAGACTGATGGTTTTTATTTTAATTAATTAATATCTGTATCGAGTTGACTGCACAATTGTGTGATGTTTATTTTACTCTTTAAAAAGAATGGGTGCAATATCTATGTTATTAAAAAAAATATTTAATTTTCTGAAGGATTAATACTTTAGGCGTGTAGAAAGAAAGAAAAAAAACCCTTCTTATAGAAAGAAATTTCACAATACACAAACAAATAGCGGTATTGTTACCACTATTTACATTGAACAATGAATGAAAGAATAAAAAAATTGCTGTATCTTTGAACAAACTGTGCTGTTGAAAAAATAATACTGTTTCGGTTCAATCTTTGCAACAAATCATGGACCAGTCAATGTGGATTTAATTAGAAGCACCTCTGTCACCTTGGCCACCGCCGCCAGGAACCACCGTGCGAACCTTGAACCTCTCGAGCCTTAATGGCGATTCACCTCCTTTTCTCGAAGGTGTTCTTGGTGAGCCAACACTCGAGCTCCTTTGCAAGCATAATGCCCTAGTCTTGAATTCACCAGGTTTTTCTACGTATAAATTGATGTTACCAATTTTCTTGAACATCCCCAGAAATTCATCATGCAACTCTGGAAATAATTTCTTGAAAACTTCCCTTCTTCGAAAAAACAATTCTCTAAAGAATTCTAGCAACATGAGGAGCCTTGAATCAATGGATTCCGATGCCTTGTCCTGATTTCTACAGAATTTATCACTGATATCACCATACTTCTGCTGGTACAGACCACTTTCCAACAGTGACAAATCGTCATATGTGCCTAAAAATGGAGAATCATTGGAGCTTGATGCCATGGAATCTGCTGTATCACACCTTGGATAACCAAACTGATAAATATCCAGTTCAGGACACACCAAGGGAGCGTCACGAAGATTGCCCTCAGACATGATCTTAATGTTAGAACTTAGAAGACGTTGAGATAACAAGATCGAGCAAGATGTAATTCTCGAGTTGATGAGATAATGCAAGAGATTGCTTCGGTTTTTGATGGATCTGTGAATGGCTAGAGAGGTCTTGCTGGGGTATATATAGAAGAGGGAAAAATACCTGTTCAGCAATCAAGGATAAAGTCATCAGATTATGCTAGTTAGGACTAGGTCAACTAGATTAAGATACGCGTGCTGACTTTCCTGTTCTTCCCCAGAGAATCGTAGATGGAGTGACAACGTACGAACTACAAATCAAGTTTTGACAGCCAGATCCTGACCATAGTAATTCCCAGAGAAAATACCTGGTCAACTTTATTTTGTGAAGGAGTTTTTTGTGGTCAGATTCATCAAGCGGACATGATGGACCTGTGGAAGCAGTCATGGTTTTATTTTATTTTATTTTATTTTGGGAGCAGAGAAGTGGTCACTTGCAAGCGCCGCCTTATTCTATCAGAGAGGTAAGATCCCGTTGGAAGTTAGGCTTGGGTACGGATTGGTCAATGGATTTAGCAGCTCTCATCCCTTTGGTTAATGGATTTAGCAGCCCTCATCCCTTTTGTCCAGTTCACATCAGAATCCGATTATTAAAATATTCAGTTGTGTTTTGGCTTATGTTACCCGTGTTTTGCTGGATAGTTGTTTTTGCTAAAATAAATAAAAAATAAATATATTAGTTTTTTATTTTTTTTAAAAAATTCTAATTACGAGAACGGTTATTAATAAATATAAAAAAACAAAATGTTAACGTGTTTATTCAACTTTTCTAGGTTGAATAATGTTTTTTCCAACATAACCCTAAAAACTCATGGCTTAAACAATAAATACAAACAAAAATAAATGAATAAACCCGCACCATAAAAAATATTACAAAAAGCCGAACACATCATAAAAATATAAGAAATAGACACCTACTGGTATAATGGAAACAAAAAAAAAAACAAAAAAAAACCTCTAGTGAACAAATCAAACATATAACCTAGGACATGAAATTAAGATGACCCCATAAATAGCAAAGCAAAAAAAAATACCAGCAAAAAATATTTGAAAAAAAATGCTTTTAAAAAAATCAAAGTCGATTCGGACTAATCTTTCAGATATATGACCTGAGTCATGAGATCAGAGTGATTCCATTTAAGACAAACCTGAAAAAACAAAGAAGTAAGATTTTTAACCAAATAAATATTGAGGGATGAAATTGAGGGGAAAAAGTCAATAAAAAATGCAAAAAAAAAAGTAATTAAAAGAATTAGTATTAAATTCAACATAAAAAACAACTAGAATTAAATGTTAGGGGAAAATTTAAATGAAATTAAATGTTTATGGATGAAATTGAAAAAACAAAACAAATTGATTAAGAAAAATAACAATTAAAAAAATTGACACCAAACTTGACATAAAAATTCAATGACCAAAGAAATGCTTAAGGTGGAATTGAAGAAAAACAAATAAATCAAGAAAATGATTAAAAAAAAAATAGCAATTAAAATATTGAGAACTAAATTTGATAAAAAAAAACCAACAAAATAAAACAACCAAAGATTAAATTAAAAACAAAATCTAATTAGAAACAATCAATATAAATAAAACAATTGTAATTAAGAGAAGAAAGTCTGAATAAATAAAAAGAAATTGAAGGACCGATATAATTTTGCATGTTCAGCACGCAATCCAAGTAGGAAAGAGAAGGAAAAGAAAAAGAAAAGTCAATTGACATCAAACCATACATCACTACTATACAAACATCAGCTAGAGAAGAAAATGATGCTGAGACGTATTAAATGATGCGGCGGAAGTTTGATTTCATCCACCGTTGTCTATGATTTTTTTTATGTGTGCAAAACTTAAAATATCCCTAGGATTAAATAACAATAACATAAAAAACTATTAAGAAATGACATTCAAGCCCTTGAAGCCAAGGCTAACAAATTTGCATAGATAATGGTACTGGTGTAATTTAATTATTCATGACAAAATTAAAATTATCATACGCTACTGGATAAAAGGTTCTGATTATTTACTCTTCATAATATTGTGATTGTACTATTATTAAAAAAATAACATAGACGGTACTGCTTTCAAACAAATCAAGAATGATAAATTAATCGTGTGCAAAGATCTTTCTACTCCCCAATTAAAGCTTTAAAAATTAAACGATAAAGGGTCAAAGAGTAGTTTCATTGTAATCCTACACGCATTTCACTATAGATGGGCTACAGTTTCCGTGCGATTTAATATTTTACTTAATTATAGTATACTTCATGTTTCATTGACATTAAAAAAAGGTGTGATTTATGAATAACACCACTTTTGACGATGAATTAAGTAGGGTATTATCCAAAGGTAGTCTTTGAGAAATTTCTTGTGAACATCAAAATTCTGGTATAGATTCATGCCTATGACTGTGGGACTTTTTTTTATTGCATGCATGCAACCGCCTCTGTTGAAAGGAGAAAAAAAAGGGAGGGGCGGGGGGCTGGGGGCTGGGGGCAATCTGCAGACTGTTAGGTGCAGTGCAAAGTTGTTTTGGATCCAACAAAAAAACTGGATTTACACGGGAGCCATGCTAAACCCTTTCCAGTCCAAAATCAGCCCTGGAGTTCTGGATCGCTGGGCATGTAGATGTATACGCGTTACAGTTATCAAGCCCTAAGCCACCAGTTTGTCTTGTACTCTATGCATTTGTCCACGTCCCTGTTCAGGAGGAACATACCGGGCATCAGATCCCACTGTACTGAGTATCTAGTGATGAAAAAGAAAACTTAAATTATAAGCGTTTCTAGGACATCTAGCATTAACACAGGGAAGGAAAATGGATTGCTGCTTGCAGAGATGAATAGATGATTGAATGGTGCAAGGGGAAACAAGAGTAAAAATTGAAGCAGGTTGAATCTCTTTTACAAAATTCCATCTCACAACAAATGATACACTGAATCATACAGCGGTAATACAAATTTGCCCTTTAAGGACCAAGATTTTAACTATTATGCTACAAAATCGCTGTTCCTGAAACATTGTTGGTAAAGCTAATCATCGAAAACCTAGTAGAATGTTTAATAGCAAGCTGTTATCTATACATGTTTGGTCTAATATGATAATCAGGGAATGAGAAATGATCTGCTGGAGGGACACCAGCAGTCGTCCTGGGAAGGAAGGAAGTGGGTTCCCTTGACGGCAGTTGCGGCATCGGGTCGGGATAAGAGGGATTTGTGGGATAACTATATCTGGCTGAAGGAGGTGAAACTGTATCCAAATAAGGATAAAAAAAAGGCCTCTGACTAGAGATTCTTGATCCACCCTCGACATCTTGACTGGCCAGAAATTGATCCCCTGTAGGAAATCTCGATCCAGTTGCTGAGTAAGATTGACTGGCCAGAAATTGATCCTCTGTAGGAAATCTCGATCCAGTTGCCGAGTAAGATCTGCTGACAAATTGATTGCTGGCAGCTGCTGGAACTCCTGTATCAGGATAATAGTTTCTCAAACTTAATCCAGCACTAGGACTAACAAGGTTTTTTCGAGTGCTGCCTTCAACCAAAAAATCCAATGGAAGTCTGAAAAGTTCAGCATTTCCAAGGGGAATATCTACTTTATCGCCTGGTATTGGAGGGGGAAGAGAAGGATCAACAGAGTTTCTAATAGATCCACCTTCTATTAATGGTAATGTGCTGATTTTCTGTTGCAACGATTGCCGTGCTAGTTTAAGGGCATCCAGCACACCACCCAATTCATTGGATGCTCTATGTGGAACCAATGCATAGAGTTCATTTTGCCTCCCAGAAAATTGCCCTTTGCTGAAACCACTGTCTGTATTAGATGGAAAGCTGGTTGCAGATTGGCTCCCAGGGGAATCATGTGAACTGTGTGACTGTGGATGGTCGCGGGAGCTGTGTGGAGATGGATGGTAATTGTTCCCAAGACTCTCTTCATTTTCATTTTGCTTTCGCTTTTCTGCTCGGAATGCAAAATCTTGAGCTGGGGATTCAGAAGTAGGTGCACCACTGCTCTTCCATTTCTGTAACTGCCCAATATTAACATGTGAAGGTGGTAGAATGCCATTAGGTTGAATGTTAGATGCCTTTTCAACTTCTGACTTTGCCCCGTTGGATTGGGCAGCTATGGTCCCAGTGTGTTGTTGAACTTGTGCCTTGATCTCATAGCCTTCCTCAGTGACATCTGAGCGGTTTCCAGCATCATATGAATCCTATATCATTATGACCAAGAAATAAAATAAAATAAATCAATGTTTATGGGAATAGGATTCATGGCAAGAGAAAAGTATTTAAAGAAACTATTTTACTTTTTTTTACATAATCAATCAGCATGGTTGCTTCTTAACTATTACGATGAATGAAAAGAGAATTTAGAATTGCAGATTGACTAGTACATCAGGAAAATTTCCTTTCTTTCTTTACTATTTTACAGGCAGATTCTATCAGTCCAAACATAGATATTCTAAGCACATTTCTCATTTGCAGCACATAGATTATACTCAAACAGTTTGCTTAAAATCATTGTACCCTAGGAATTATCTTAACAGTTCTTTCAGAGTATTAGTCGTCCCTTATTTTAAAGTTGCTCCTATTTATTGAAACTCTTTTTCCCCCCTCAAAGAAAGCACAAATTTAAAATGTGCAGATGCCATTGGCATGTTATCAACTTGATCTGAAAGCAATGTAATTGTTTATTAGTTATATAGGTTCTGATAAGCTTACTGGTGTACTGCCATTGTTTTCTCTGAATTTCTCTTCCCATTCTCTTTGAACCTTTTCCATTGCTTTGTATCGGTCAATGAGTTGTGCTTGATGTTCAAGTGCTTTTTCCATGTCTCTATCACTGCCATACACATTGTCTTCCAGCTCATTACTATCTGCACGCTGTCCATTTTCTACGCCATCTGATATTGGGGGTAAAGTTTTCTCTTCTCCATTTTCAATTCCTTCCACCTCAGGTTCTGAGCAATTTGGAAAAACTTCTGATGTGGTAGCAACTCCATTTTCTGGAGAATCAACCTTGTCTGGATTGGTCCTAAATGCTCCAATTGTCAACCTGACAATTGAAACAACTAATTATTTATGTTGTATAAACAGGATAGAACCCAGAATGAATAGTTATCTACATCTGCATGCAAAAACTAGAAAAAGAGAACAACCTAGGGGACTTGCAGTAGAAAATGACTTGGCAAGGTGATTGTTTATTTTTCTTCCCTGGCAATGTGGAAACTTTGATTCGAATCACAATTAAGCAAATGGTGTCTACATGGTATTATTCTATTCAGAGAGTGTTAAATAGAACTTTATCAGTACATGAGAGAGAGAGATGACTCCAAGGGTAATTGTTACGCCTGATTCCAAGTTTTTACTCAAATTCTATATGTGACAAACTATGTTGTGTTTATAGTGAAAAAACAACAAGAACAACAGCATCACATTGGAGCTGCTTTCCTGGGCTCAGAAAAGGGGAATAAATTAGCAAAAAAAGAGTGCCGGGTAATTGCTTAAATCTACGGTTCCACACTATAATTGAAGATGTGAGATGAACTAACCTTGATTCTTTGTTTCTTACTTGGCGGCACGACTTGCCTTGGTGATGTTTAGGGGAAGAACTGGTAGATGCAAAACTGCTCCGTCTCCTCAGAGATGGATCCTTGCACTTTTCAAGAGAACGTGGACTATGCTTGCGGCCTTTCCAAGACAAGTTTCTACCTTGTGATGAGGAAAAATCATGACCAGAACCTGAATGTTCTTCCAACTTATATTTTGTCATTTTTGAAATGACAGGACTCTCTTCTTGTTTAGTCTTCTTGCCCACTTTGGATTCACAAGAAGTATCCTGATCAGAGTTAGAACCAAAGATTTCAGAATCGTCACTGATCCCATTGCTTTCCAAGATGGAAAGAACGTCTGCTGTTGCTTTCTCAGCCTTCATTCTTTGAAGAGACACCATCCTTAGCTGTTCCTCCAGTTCTGCTACCTAATTCTTAAACAAGTTTAGACTTCATACTAGGTGATAAAGGAGAAACAGGAGAGTACAGTCCCCAAAACCAACCCACCCCCTCCTAAAAAGAAAACGGAAAAATAAATTCAAAGCATACTCTTTCTGCTAGTTCATCAGCTCTCTGTCTTGCAGTTCTTGACACAGATCTTTCAGCTAGCAACCGTGCCCGAAGAAATTCAATAGTTGTAGCCGTGGAATCCTCCATGCTAGAACGGATCCTGATGAATGAGGGTAAGCCAATGAAAACTCGAACAAGAATTGGTAAACTTCCAACCAAATTCGCAGCAAAAATTTTGACCACTGCCATTTCCAAAACTACAGAACAGTTTTCAGCTGACTGGTAACTAATCCAAAGTATTTTTTTTTTTTAAAAAAACTTCTAAACCCCTCTCTTTTCAATTGCCTAAAAAGGGGTGAAGATGGGAAGAAAGAAACCTTATGGTTTCTGTCGCTCTTCTGGAAAACACTAACTTCAATATCAACTAAGCTAATGAGCAGCATAATGATCAGTTAACTTGTTTCACAAACAATGAACAATATATCACTCCAAGCTAACAAAGTCCTTCCATTTTTGTACAATTTTATCAGCAATCTAATCCTCCCTAAACAAATGAATCAAAACCTTGGTGCTCATAACTAAAGCCATGAATGTGCACACACAAGCATGAATATTCTACCAAAATCCCCATTCCCTAACTTCCACGATTCTCTCGTAGACAAAACAAGATGGAAAGCAATACAATCTACTCTAAAAACTCACAAGAATCTACCAATTCAAAGACAATCAGCTCAGAAACCAACTGAATAAACACAACAAAAGCAAACAAAACTAACCCAATAACCCAGAACCACAAAAAACACAAACTTGTACCTCACTAGACCAAAACCACGCAAAAAAAAAAAAAAAACAGATGGATTTTACCTCTGATCTTGCTTCTCCTGATCAGAATTATTCATATCTTCACAATACAAACCCAAAACCAAAGACCCAGAAAGCAAAAACTAGCTCCTGTGCGAAAAAGGAAATAGAAAATGAACTTCCATTTTAGTAATTAAACTTTTAAAGTACCCTCAAAATATAAGAAATTAAAACCAAACCTAAGAGTGTGATTTACACAAAGAAGATGATGCCGGGACCTACCTTGGTAGAAATCGAGAGAAACTAGAACTCCATCATCATGGAATTGAAATGGCAATCAAGACTTTCACTTTCACTAAAACTATTGAGAGAGAGAGAATTTGGGTATGTTGGGAACGAACAAAGAAGCTTCTTTTTTGAGACCATTTTGAGCAATGATGGGACCATTGCCATCTTATGTTTGTTTGGTCATCCTTTCCTATGGTTATATCTTTTAATTTATTGCTGTAATAACCATTTCACTGGATACACACCATGCATAATAAAATTATTAGTTCTCTAATTTTATAACGAAGTTTACCCGCAAAAAAAAGAAAAAAAAATAGGGAATTTGAGATGGAAAATAAAATATAAAATGCCATTGAGGATCCAGGTTCTCTGTTTTTTCTTCGGAATTCTTTTAATTGGTTCATTTCTAATTTAATTTAATATCTGTTCTTTTTTTTGGACCATGAACCTCCATCAACAAGCTGACATCATAATGGTAAGTGGATCATCATGACAGATAAACAGCAAGGCGTGAACCATCTCCATGTCCCGAGAGTAGATTCAAATCAAGTACCGAATCATGGTTCAAGTTAATTCTGGATCTTTAATTAGGTTTTTTATAAGCCGATCAAGTTACGAATCGAACTTTATTTTTAATCAGATTATGTTAAGTTCATTATTTTTTTATTTTTATTAAAATTTAACCCGTCTAAATTCCTAGACATCCAAATTATAGATCAAAGGGTCAGATGAGATTTTAAAACAGCGATCTGTCTAGCATGTTGGATTGTTGGTGTAATAATTTGAGATGGAAAATAAAAGAAAATGATTTTTTGATTGCATGCTCCAGTGTTAAAAGAAGTCGTTTTGTTTTCAAGTTTACCGAATCTAACATATACCTGTGTGCTTCACAAATACGTTGTGAAAATCTTGAATAAAGGCACCCAGTTTAAAACAAAAAGCACCGACCATAGTTTTGAAACCGGCCTAGCTTGACAGGTCGATCCAAAACTAAAACTGGATTGAATTGAAAAAACCAAAAAAAAAAAAAACTCGGTGTGATTTGAAAGGTTAATCCGGCAAGATCCAGTTAAAAACCTGTTGCAACTAGTTAACTTTTGTTTTATCACTAAAACAATATTGTTTTGATTTTTTTTATAAAAAAATTGGCACGGACTATCCAATGAACAGATCAAAATCCATGACTTGAACCTTGTACCAAACCAGATCTACGGCACCAATTTCAAGAAAAATCCTCAGCTTATAATTTTTTTTTTGTCTCTATCTGAATCATAAAACATTTAGAATTTATCAATTAAGTTTTTTTGTTTAAATTTCTCAGGGAATAATTCATCTTATCTTTCTTTAATTTATCCTTGCAAATGTAATGGCTTCTAATAAGTTTCTAAATGAGTAGTTTTTTTTTTAAAACACCTTTTTATTCAAATTGAAAAAATGCTCTTCCATGATTAACAACAAATCATGATTCTTCCTTTTTAAATTATTTTTTCTAATAAATTTGCTTAAATTTGATTTTTTGTACGAGTACATTTCTATCGGTTTAGATGAAAATATATGTTAAAAAATATAAAAATAAATTAAGAATACTTAGATTTTTAGAGACAATTTAAGAATAAATTGAGCTAATTTCCAAAAAAAAGAAGAAATTTTAATAAAAAAATCAAAAGTTTTCGAGTATAAATATGATCAGAGAGATAACTAGGAACTTTTAAAAGTTTGAAGACCTAATGAACAAATTAATAAAATAGTTTAGGGACTCTTTTGGTTTGCAAGTGGTATTCAGCACCGAGGGAAATGATCCATCGTTGAAAGTCTTGTCAGATTTTTCCGCACATTGTTTATCCTTGGCTAGAAACCATACATTTCTCTCTTAAGGATATGATTTGACTTTGGTTAGAAAAATTAAGATTATTAAAAGTAAAAGCTCCTTTTAAGACTCCCCTCTCCTCTTTTACTTTACTTTCATCTTCTACCAGCCCAAAATCAAGAAAGATCACAAGGTTGATCTTGATGGATACCTCAAGTAAGAGCAATATTCGAGTTCTAATGTTTCCATGGTTAGCTTATAGTCACATACATGCCTTCTTGGAGCTGGCCAAGAAGCTCTCAAAGAGAAACTTTTACATTTACCTCTGTTCAACCCCTGCTAATCTTGCATGTATCAAAGAGAAAGATCCTTCAGTAGAATTTGTAGAACTCCATCTTCCATCATTGCCCGAGCTTCCTCTTCACTACCACACAACCAAAGGTCTGCCCCGACATCTCTTGAGCAACTTGATGAAAGCCCTTGATATGTCAAGCTGCAGCTTCTCCAGAATATTGACTGCATTAAAGCCAGACTTGCTCATTTCTGATTTCTTACAGCCATGGGCTCCTGCAAAGGCTTTATCACTTAAAATCCCAACCGTTCTGTTCATGGTTAGTGCTGCGACGCCTTACTGTTTTCTGCTTGATCTCGTGAAGATATCAGGTAGCCCTGCTCTCCCCTTGCGGTCTAATTATCCACATGAATATGATTATGAAAACGATAACCTCACGCTTCAAGATCGTCTTCTTCAATGCTTGGAAGGATCCAGTAGTCTCATGCTGATTAGAAGTCTCAGGGAGCTAGAGGGAAAATATGTAGATGAACTCTCAGCGCTAGCCATGAAGAAGATTGTCCTAGTGGGTCCACTTGTTCAGGAACTTAGCGAGGAAGAAAATGAGAAAACAGAAATCATAGAATGGCTCAACAAGAAAGACCCATGCTCAGTCTTGTTTGTTTCATTTGGCAGTGAGTGTTACTTGTCCAGGGAAGACAGAGAAGAGCTAGCTCATGGATTGCTGCTTAGCAATGTAAGTTTTATATGGATCCTCAGGTTTCCTCAGGGAGAGAAAATAAGTGCAGAAGAAGCTTTGCCAGAGGGGCTTGTTGAGATGGTTGGAGAAAAGGGATTGTTCATTGAAGACTGGGCTCACCAGAAGAGAATCTTGGGTCATCCTAGCACAGGTGGGTTTTTGAGTCATTGTGGCTGGGGTTCTATAATGGAAAGCATGGTAACCGGTGTTCCAATAATAGCCATGCCTATGCATGTTGATCAACCATGTAATGCCAAGCTTTTACAGGAGGTTGGTGTTGCTTTGGAAATCAAGAGAGAGCAGAACGGCAAACTTGGAAGAGAAGAGGTTGCAAAAGTGGTCAGAGAAGTGGTTGTGGAGGAAACAGGAGAGCAGGTGAGAAGAAAAGTCAGAGAATTGAGAGAGAGTATAAGAGGCAAAGAAGATGAAGATATGGACGAGGTAGTAAATGAGCTTGTCAAACTTTGTGGCCGGGAAGCAAGTAAACCTCTTTAGTCAGAGCTCTGGACCTCCTCCTCCAAAGTAATCTTATCTTGTTTGATTCTGCAGCCAGCTGCTAGTCAAGCTTTGGATCTGGATAAGGCGAAGTAGACGATATTGTATTTGGTTAATATGGCAGGATAAAAAAAAAATATAAAAAAAGTGTGCTTGATCGAGAAAAAAATAAAGATATAAAGTCTTATACTTGTATCTCTAAGTTTTTTTTATATCCTCTTGCTTTCGTTTTTTTATTTGACTTTGAGGAGGATTGAATTTTTTTTGTCAAACAATTTCATTATGAAAAAGATTCAACATGGATTTGCATACATCATCATAATTTGGCAAGGTGATTGTTTATTTTTCTTCCCTGGCAATGTGGAAACTTTGATTCGAATCACAATTAAGCAAATGGTGTCTACATGGTATTATTCTATTCAGAGAGTGTTAAATAGAACTTTATCAGTACATGAGAGAGAGATATGACTCCAAGGGTAATTGTTACGCCTGATTCCAAGCTTTTACTCAAATTCTATATGTGACAAACTATGTTGTGTTTATAGTGAAAAAACAACAAGAACAACAGCATCACATTGGAGCTGCTTTCCTGGGCTCAGAAAAGGGGAATAAATTAGCAAAAAAAGAGTGCCGGGTAATTGCTTAAATCTACGGTTCCACGCTATAATTGAAGATGTGAGATGAACTAACCTTGATTCTTTGTTTCTTACTCGGCGGCACGACTTGCCTTGGTGATGTTTAGGGGAAGAACTGGTAGATGCAAAACTGCTCCATCTCCTCAGAGATGGATCCTTGCACTTTTCAAGAGAACGTGGACTATGCTTGCGGCCTTTCCAAGACAAGTTTCTACCTTGTGATGAGGAAAAATCATGGCCAGAACCTGAATGTTCTTCCAACTTATATTTTGTCACTTTTGAAATGACAGGACTCTCTTCTTGTTTAGTCTTCTTGCCCACTTTGGATTCACAAGGAGTATCCTGATCAGAGTTAGAACCAAAGATTTCAGAATCATTGCTTTCCAGGATGGAAAGAACGTCTGCTGTTGCTTTCTCAGCCTTCATTCTTTGAAGAGACACGATCCTTAGTTGTTCCTCCAGTTCTGCTACCTAATTCTTAAACAAGTTTAGACTTCATAAAAGGTGATAAAGGAGAAACAAGAGAGTACAGTCCCCAAAACCAACCCACCCCCTCCTAAAAAGAAAACGGAAAAATATATTCAAAGCATACTCTTTCTGCTAGTTCATCAGCTCTCTGTCTTGCAGTTCCTGACACAGATCTTTCGGATAGCAACCGTGCCCGAAGAAATTCAATAGTTATAGCCGTGGAATCCTCCATGCTAGAACGGGTCCTGATGAATGAGGGTAAGCCAATGAAAACTCAAACAAGAATTGGTAAACTTCCGACCAAATTCGCAGCAAAAATTTTGACCACTGCCATTTCCAAAACTACAGAACAGTTTTCAGCTGACTGGTAACTAATCAATCAGAAACTAATAGCTTCTCCGACGCATGGGCAAGGTATACTCTATCCCTCTCCCCCAGACATAATCCAAATTTTTTTTTTAAAAAAAAAAAAAAACTTCTAAAACCCTCTCTTTTCAATTGCCTAAAAAGGGGTGAAGATGGGAAGAAAGAAACCTTATGGTTTCTGTCGCTCTTCTGGAAAACACTAACTTCAATATCAACTAAGCTAATGAGCAGCATAATGATCAGTTAACTTGTTTCACAAACAATGAACAATATATCACTCCAAGCTAAAAACATTCTTCCATTTTTGTACAATTTTATCAGCAATCTAATCCTCCCTAAACAAATGAATCAAAACCTTGGTGCTCATAACTAAAGCCATGAATGTGCACACACAAGCATGAATATTCTACCAAAATCCCCAATCCCTAACTTCCACAATCTCTCGTAGACAAAACAAGATGGAAAGCAATACAATCTACTCTAAAAACTCACAAGAATCTACCAATAATAGAAAGCATGGTAACCGGTGTTCCAATAATAGCCATGCCTATGCATGTTGATCAACCATGTAATGCCAAGCTTTTACAGGAGGTTGGTGTTGCTTTGGAAATCAAGAGAGAGCAGAACGGCAAACTTGGAAGAGAAGAGGTTGCAAAAGTGGTCAGAGAAGTGGTTGTGGAGGAAACAGGAGAGCAGGTGAGAAGAAAAGTCAGAGAATTGAGAGAGAGTATAAGAGGCAAAGAAGATGAAGATATGGACGAGGTAGTAAATGAGCTTGTCAAACTTTGTGGCCGGGAAGCAAATCACCTCTTTAGTCAGAGCTCTGGACCTCCTCCTCCAAAATAATCTTATCTTGTTTGATTCTGCAGCCAGCTGCTAGTCAAGCTTTGGATCTGAATAACGCGAAGTAGACGATATTGTATTTGGTTAATATGGCAGGATAAAAAAAAAATATAAAAAAAGTGTGCTTGATCGAGAAAAAAATAAAGATATAAATTCTTATACTTATATCTCTAAGTTTTTTTTATATCCTTTTGCTTTCGTTTTTTTATTTTTTTGTCAAACAATTTCATTATGAAAAAGATTCAACATGGATTTGCATACATCATCATAATTTGTCAAATATTTTACTAAACTTGATATCCAAACTTGATCATTAAAAAAATATTTTTCACAGTATTTTTTTTGTCCATACATTTAATTCTTCTTTAAATGTATATATGTACGTACTGCAATGGAAGAAAAAATTACAAACAAGAGGGTGCCATAGCCTTATCCCCACGCTTCTACTATTTCTTGTCCATCTAATTAGTGGTAAAATCAAGAAAGAGCAGTATCAAGCCCTTATGGATGCCACAAATAGGAGTGTTGTGAGGGTTCGAATGTTTCCATGGCTAGCATATAGTGATATTCATCCTTTCTTGGAGCTAGCCAAGAAGCTTTTCAGAGAGAAACTTTTACATTTATCTTTGTTCATCGCCTGCTAACCTTGGCCATATCAAAGAAAACCTACTGGAGATGAACTTCCCTTCAATACAGCTTGTAGAGCTTCATCTTCCATCATCGCCTGACCTTCCTCCTCATTACCACACAAGGCCTGCCGAATCATCTCTTGGGAAACTTGATGCAAGCATTTGATATGGCAAGCAGTAGCTTCTCCAGCATTTTGACAACATTAAGGCCATATTTTCTTATTTGTGATTTCTTTCAACCATGGGCTCCAGCACTGGCTTTATCACTGAATATCCCAACTGTCCAGTTCGTGGTTAGTGGCAATAAGGCAAATTCTGTTGCAGTTCACGCCTTCAAGAAGTCAGGTAATGTTATTCAAGATTCTGCGAAAGATTTTCTTTTCATTAAAGACAGAATTCTTCTGCACCAGGAACAATCCTCTGGAATCATGTTGGCCAGGAGTTTGAGAGAGATTGAGGGCAAATACTTAGATGATCTTTCAGCTGTAACCATGAAGAGGGTTTTGCCAGTCGGTCCACTTTGTTCAAGAACCTATTGCAGAAGATGATAAAAAAACGGAAATCACAGAATGGCTTAACAAGAGAGACCCATGTTCCTCAGTCATTTATGTTGCATTTGGCAGTGAGAATTATCTGTCAAAGGAGGATAGGGAAGAGCTAGTACTTGGCCTATTTCTCAGCAATGTAAACATTACATGGGTCCTTAGGTTTCCTCGAGGAACAGGAGAGCATCTGAGGAAGAAAGCCAGAGAATTGAGTGACTGCATAAGAGACAAGGCAGGCCAAGAAATAGACGAGGTAGTAAATGATTTGGTTCATCTTGCTGGCAGGAAAACACACAATCCCTTCTAGGTTGGTCCAATCCAACTTTTCGGAGCCCACATTTGCTCTTATTGTGTCTGCAATAAAACTTTAATAAATAAAGGAAGACAGCATGTTCTTGCTATTCTTGATTTGAAATTAAACAACAAAGTATAAATTAAGCAATCATATCGGATCATACGAGTGAGTTGTTAATATTTGACTGTTATAGATAGAACTTGGTTATTTTTCATGATAAAGATAAATATAATATATCAGGCTTATTAACTATAAACTCAATTTAAATCAAGCTTTAAATTTTAAAATATTAGAACATAATAAAAACACTTTTATTTTTATTTTTAGACACGTTATATCAAGAGCAAGGTTTCAAATCAACCCACTTAGTTGGGGAAGGTTTAACAATTACACAATAAATTGATGAATTACCTATAAACTAATCTGAAAACACCTTAATTAGAGGAAAAAAGGAAAGTTTATAATAAGCTTAAGAGACGTAATAATTTATATTTGACTCAAAAGATTATTAATGGGCCAGGCTTCTTATCTGGGCAACAATGGTATCCGGGCTCGGCTCGCATAGCCCAGCTCCCAATAAAATTTATTCCCGTAAAAAAGAAATTAAAGATCATCAGCAGTTCAGTTTGATCCCCCTCTCTTTCTTTTCTTCACTTACCAGTCCAACAGAAACTTCATAGCCAGAGCCAAAAATGTATTACTGGATTCAAGCTTCTCCCTCTGACTTCTCCGGTACCTTGCCTCAACCTCGCAGGTACTCCTCTCTCTTTCTCTCTGTCTCGATGTTTTTAATGATAATTTTTGATCGAGCCTGTGATTTTTTCTATATTACAAAACAGTGGTCACACCGCTGTTATTGTCGGAAAATCGAAGCTGGTTGTGTTTGGTGGACTTGTCGACAAGAAGTTTCTCTCCGACATCACAGTTTATGATCTGGGTACTGAACGTTGTCATAAAATTTGTTTTGTCTGAAAAGAGTTATCAAGTGCTGAATTAGTGTTGATTTGATTTGTTGTTTAGAGAATAAATTATGGTTTAAGCCAGAGTGTAGTGGAAGTGGGTCTGATGATGGACAAGTGGGACCTAGTGCTAGAGCATTTCATGTTGCTGTTTCTATTGATTGCAATATGTTCATTTTCGGTGGCCGGTTCAGTAATAAAAGGTTTGTGCATTGCAAATCTTGTCTGTAACGCCGCAGTGTGCACCATTTGTGTTTTGATTGATGATGGTATTTGTTTGATTGATGTCCAGGTTGGGTGATTTTTGGGTTCTTGATACGGGTAAGGATGAATGTATATATGTATTTGTGCTATTGGTTTGGTAGTTTGTTTCATCAGTGAAATGGGGTTTTGTGAATTTATGTATTTGTGATGTAATGGTTTGAATATAATTGCTTCAGAGATATGGCAATGGTCAGAGTTGACCGGTTTGGGTGACTTGCCTTCACCGAGGGATTTTGCTGCAGCTTCGTCTATTGGAAACCGGAAGATTGTCATGTAGGTATTTTAGTATATTCTGTAGTTCAATACAGCGAGATGTAGTTAATGAGAAATATTTTTTAATGCAGGCATGGTGGCTGGGATGGCAAGAAGTGGTTGTCAGATATCTATGTCCTGGACACAAGTAAATTCTCTGCTCTCTGGCTTTGGAATCTCTCCCTGTGTCTACTGACATTTTATTAGGGAGACTTTTTATTTCGTTTCAAATTCAGTTATTGTGTTTTTATGAGAATGCTTGTTTAAACAGTGTCACTTGAGTGGATGGAGCTGGCAGTTACAGGAACATTGCCTCCACCTAGATGTGGCCATACAGCTACCATGGTTGAGAAACGATTGCTTGTCTATGGTGGAAGAGGTGATGCAGCACTGTTTATCTTTGTTTGATAATTGGGTTTCATTATTTAATTCATATAATACTCTTAACTGACTGGAAGGTTCTTAACTTTGATAGGTGGCGGCGGACCAATCATGGGGGATTTATGGGCTCTGAAGGGTCTTATCGAGGAAGGTTGAGCATCAACTCATTTCAGCATCTTAAGTTGAAGATTCATATGCATTTCACCCATTCTATTTTAGATAATACTTTTTAGCGCTGCTTTAGATTGTGCATAGTAAAGCTCCTTATCTCACCAAACTCTTATATTCTATCCTGGTCATTTTGCCCCATTCTTTTATATAAGATGCTGCAAGTTCCATGTTCTTGTTATTTCTTTAAATTATACATTTGTTGTTTTCTCAAGAGCTTGAAAGTTTTCCCTTAGACATTCTACTTTTGCTTAACTCTTGAGTATTGTCAATCAATTAATTTGAGTTAATTTTATGTTTTTGTTGTGCAAGGAAGAGAATGAAACACCAGGGTGGACATTACTAAAGCTTCCCGGTCAAGCACCATCTCCTCGTTGTGGTCATACTGTAACTTCTGGAGGGCACTATGTAATTACATTTGCATTTGTTCCTATTCTGTTTGCTATTTTTCTTACATGCTGATATTGGTTATTGCTCTGCCTCAATTTGCATGTATGTGTTAATATTACATGGAATGTATTTTGAGTAGTATAATTTCTGGAGTTGTTTCTGTTGTTACACAATGCAATCATGTTTGTGTAGTAAGTTTGTGGGTAGCAGAAATTACAGTTCACCTTCAAGTAGATATTTCACGAGGAAACATGTTCTTGAACTTCTAATACCCATGTTCCTTGGCAAGTAATTTTATGGCCACATTGCACTGATCGGCCTGTGACTTTTAGTCTTTTATGTGATGAATTGATCATTTTATGAAAGTTCTCTATTGATAGTTAGCAGTTCTGGCTATTAAAACTTTTATCTTTTCAGCTCTTGCTGTTTGGAGGGCATGGTACTGGTGGTTGGTTGAGTCGTTATGACATTTATTACAACGACTGCATTGTTTTAGACAGGGGTATGTGCTTCTTGAAATTCCTTCTTGAACTCTTTAGACATAGTGTAAGATATAAATAATTGAAGGTGTTGATAATTGTGAATGGACTTACCATATAATTGGACTTACCTGCTACTGCTGATGGATATAGTTATATAATGAAAAATACTCTGGAAAAGTTTCTAGATTATTGATCCAAATGATTGGCCCTCACTATTTGTGTGTGTGTGGTAATCGCTGTCTTCTTTCTTTTCCTGTTTCACCATTCTTTGCCACAAAGTGATTTTGAAATGTTTTACTTCTTCTCTGCCTCCTATGCACCTTTTCTTCTCCTGACTATTTGTTTAAACCTGTTTGTTCCTTCTTCAGTGTCTGCACAGTGGAGGCGCTTACCTACTAGTGGCGATCCTCCTCCTGCTCGAGCATACCACTCTATGACATGTGTTGGTTCACGATATCTGTTATTTGGAGGCTTTGATGGGAAGTCAACTTATGGAGATTTATGGTGGTTGGTTCCAGAAGGTACTAGATTTACTTTTAAGTAATGTGCATGTCCTTGAACTCCATTGATTGTGGTTAAGTCATAAATGGCCCTTTTACTCTTGGGGGTTCCCTGATTGAGTTATCAATTCTTCTATGCATCGAAGTTTATTCTGTTCCAGTTTTCTGTACAAATTATTGGAGGCCTAACAACCATGGCATGCGAGTGAAGAGTCAACAACTATGGCATGGAACCATAAATGATATGAGAAAACTAATACAGGATTTCCAGATTTACTAATAGAAGACGGAGTTATGTGTTCTGATTTGTTAATGAATTGTTAATCTTCTTCATGTTTTTTTACAATTTGTTGAACAAAGTAAACAATTGTTTGTTATTGAAAAAACATAATTAAGTCTTGTGAAAGCAATATTTGAAACAAAAGAAGAATTTAGCAATTCTGATGAATGAAGAGGAACATTCTATATATAGACATTTGACAAAACGCTGATCCGCAAAAGAAGATCACATGAGAAAGGTGCAAGATTGCGGGATTCAACAATTTCACATGGTGCTTGAGAATTCAAGTTGTCATTGGTTTGTGTTGGAGTACAATTGATCAGTTTCTTCTGTTGTCCAGAGTTTGATATTTTATGTAGCCAATAATGTTGCTACTTTGTTGCCTCTTCTTATCTGTTTTGTAGGGGACCCAATTGCAAAACGATCTCCACTAGAAGCTCTTCCACAAAATAAGGATGATAGTGTCCATTCACGCAAGGTAAAAAGGCAATGGCCCATCTCAGCTCCTTAATTTGCTAAACTCTCTAACAGCCACCGGTCAAGTAGCTCCCCAAGCATCTCTCTCTCTCTCTCTCTCTCTCTCTTTGTTTTTGCCTTTTGATTAGACTAACCTAAGTTAGCTAGTATCAGCTTTGTTAGCTTAAGCAGTTCCAGTTTTCAGAATCAACCTAGGTTCGATTCGAAATTTATTACATGGTACAGGTGCAGTTTGGAACTTTTCGTGAGTCTTATGTTTGGCATTTGTAAAGTTTGACTGCCTGTACTATCTGTAATGAAGCTCCGAATAGGAAACAATATGCACTAGGACTTTAAGATTTTACTTACTGTTGTTATTTTATCATGTATTGATCAGGTCAGTTTATTTTCCCCTCTAAATATGTGAATGCCCTGCAAAATGTTTCACAGGAAAGCCAAAGCGAAGGATCTGCTATATTAGAATTACAAAAGAGATTAGAAATTTCAGCTTCAGTCTCTAGTTCTGGGCTTCAAATTGTAGATGAGCTGGAAGACAGAGAATTTCTTGAACTTGCCTCAGGGCTGATTGGAGATGAAGTTCCCAATAATGGACAGGTTTTTCCCAACTATCTATATTTTATGATTTCAGTATTTAGCATACTCGACTTATAAAATTCTCTGTGATTGAAGAAGGAAATTCAGGCAGTCCGTGACCACTGGAGGAAGACTGCACCAAGTTCAGTAAAACTCAAGGAGCTAGGGCCCTTGCTTCGTGATTACCAACGCCTGATTACTCGCCATTACTTGTAAGAATGACCAGATCCTCAGCATGTATTTGTCAGTTCACTTGTCGCAAAATGTCACAGTAGTTGCAATTAGTAGTATTTTCAGTTGCCAGTAGTGTGGATCCTCAGTTAATCTTCAAGTTGTCTATGTAAAAAGCTGTGCATTCATCTTGAAGTCTGTGTATGTCTGTGACAGAGCAAATGGTGGTGCTGATTTAACCCCCACGGAATCTCGTTTTCTTGGGAAAGACTCTCACCGGTTTTATCACATTAAAAGTGCTTCTAAGGTACGAGTTGTGTAAATCAATGTGCTTCTTGTTTGTCATTTTAGTTGATTTTATGCAAAATTTTAGAGGATTTAGACACGTCTTAAGTTTCATGGATAATGCTGGAAATCTTGGAGTAAATCAGATGATAAGGGTGCTGGATCAATTACTATACCTCACTAATGAACATAACATGCAATTAAATATTGTTCTACCAGACAATACCAAATGAACTCTTTTCTTTATTCAATGAAGGTCAGTTTGTAGAATGAATACATGAATGCCCATTGTGAAGATATAATCCTAAGTGTGATGAGTTCTTATATGGAACATCACCACTATCCATTTTCAGTCTTCGTGCTTCTCTTTAATGCTTCCCTAATCTCATGCTCGTTGCTGATTGTGGAATTTCAGTTGCGTATGGATGATATCCCAAAGTTGCTGGAAGAGTACAAACAGCTTTCATCTGATTGAAAAACAATTCGGGAATGCCCTTTGTGTCAAAATCGTTGGAGGAGTTTGTATCGCATGGTAACTCTTTCAAACTGGAAAATTTACATTACTTTGGGTGAACGAAAGCAGATGATATGTAAACCAGTAGGTCAATAACTCTCTTGTCTCATAATTTTCTCTCTTTTTTATTACTTTTTTAAATTGTTTTTCTTTGGAATGTGACTGTTTGAAACATATTCGGCTATTGATTACGTTTCCAATTCACAAAAAAATTACTTTAAATTTTAACTCCTTGTGAATTGATCGAACAAATATGGAAGTAACAAATGATTGAATCACTGTGCAATTATATAATTTATACTGCTAAGGATTATAAATCATAAGGGCTTTTGAATTGTGAGTCGTGGAAGCCAATTGTTATTATGATAAGATATAATTTTCTTCTTGATTGATTTATAATACATGAATTACAAGTGGATCAAACATGCTTTCCCCTAATCTCCTTAATCTCTAAAATGGGTTTACAAAGACATTGAATTTACTCAAGCTCTGATCCATGGTCATGCATTTCTTTGCATTTAAGTCAGACCTTTATGGTTTTAGCGCAGGGCTTGCTTTTGGCTACTAACTAGAACAAAGTTAAATTCAATGAAGAAACACAACAACATTGAACGAAGCACATAAAAAAAAGAAGTTTTTTAAGTAAAAATCAGGACGTAATGAATACAATATCTCGCAGTGAGATGTTCAGCGTTTGGACTCCATGATCTTGTTCAGTTCTTCCAGCTTCTTCATCCTTTGTCTTTCACTCTCAGCCAGCAGCTGCCAAGAAAAAGTAAACAACGAAGAAGAAGAAGAATCAGAGAAGGTTGTACCTAGCCGAGCTTTTTCCTTGTTCGTTTCATTGAAAGATTCCAGGGCTTCCTTGTATTCTTTCTCCTGTAGACAATCAGAATTATCTTATTTAGGAAGAAGAAAACTTGCATCTGTTACACCTTCTTTTGGCAGCTCTGACCTAGAGGCCGTTTCAACTCTCTATTTGCCATGTCAATATTCTTCTTACGTACAATCGCAACATCTATCCTCAAAAGGATCACTCAGCACTTCAAGTTCTTGATCATACATCAAAAAATCAGTCTCGTCTTCTCCTGCTTGAAACTTGGATATGTCCAGTCTTGGAATTTCCTCTTCCTCATTGATCTCTTCTGTCGATAGCCTTCCGCTGCTGCGAATATTACTCCCCATGTTTCTCATCTTTCACCACAGACTCAAACTAGTTCAAGAGTTTCTATATTTGGCAGCAAAGTTTCCACAAAACCCTAAAACGTCAACTTCTTTTGTATCCTCTCCTCATGCGATCTCTTGTTTAGCTGAGAAAGCAAGAGAATATATCCCAAAATGCTCCCCAAGACTACCTGCTTCCTGTTGAAAAGGTTTCAAGAAAAGCAAGGACAAGACATCCAAAGGATGGGAATTACTCGCTTTATTCCAACTGGAACTGCGATGCTGCTAGGTTAAAGGCGAACTCACCTTAAAAAACGTACTTTGTTGTCGAACAACAATGTAACCAAAGATCTATATGGTCCTCTTTTTAGTACTCTCTCTTGCATCAAGCACGTAGTTAATTACAGTCAAAATCCCAATGAGCAACCTATATATTCTCATGCAAGTAATTTCATATTTACACATTAATGATTCATTTTTAGAATTTTTTACATTTTAAAACACCTATATAATTAACAGTATTTTCAAATTAGTGAAAAAAAAAGAAAAAGGGAGATGAGCCACAAGAACGATTCCTTTGATGTGAAGGACTGATCTTTCTTTTCCTTTTTCCTCCTTGTCCCCCCCCTGCCCCCTATTCCTTTGATTACACCATCATCATCGTCATCACATGTTCCTTTCAGCTGGCTGTCCATGATAACCAAAAGCCATGGGAACATAATTACTACTTTAACCACTCGCACCTGTACAATATTCCTCAACCACTCGCATTTGTCTCCCTATCAGAAAATTAGTAATTAATACAATCGAAAATATTAATAGAATTTTTTTCCAGTATATTACAGTGATATGACTGAATTTTTCATCACTTAAGCCAATTGTACAATATTGTTACCATATCAAAATTGGTTTAAATCTAGAATTTTCTTATAATGAATTTTTTTATATATAAATCCAGGAATTTTTGGAAAGGAAATTGTTTTTCAAATATCCACGGAAAAAAAATTAATTCCAAGATTGAAGAACTTAAATATTAATATGTAATTTTACACCAACTAAAATTCAAACTAGTTGAACAAGAAGATATTCAAAAGCCCTTACACCATTCAATTCCACCGAACCCAATTGGCCCAATATCCATTTGTGATAATTGATAAATATAATATTGTTTTTGGTAATTGATAAATATAAATATTTAATAATTAAGTCATTAATTACTTTAATTGTGCACCAATCCCACAGGACACAAGGTAAAGGTTGAGGGGTGGTATTATTCAACAACCAAGCCACTTCAAAGTGAACCAGTGAAAAAAATTCAACACTCTCGTCTTTCCATCTTCTCTTCACCTAAACCTCGAAAAAAAAAAAAAAAAAACAAACAAGCAAACTTCTTCATTATACACAAGAAAAATCTAGAGAAGCGAGAGAATTTGATAAAAAAAAAGTCAACAAATCAATGACGGGTTTTCTTTATTTTCAACGACAAAGAAAGGTTTGGTCTTTTTTCTTTTGATCTGTCATGGCAATCAAATTCCTATATGGGTTTTTCTTGATTGGTGTTTTGAATAGATTTGGAGTGTTTATAGTGTCAATCTGCTGAAATAATTTACTGGGTTCTGGATATCTCAGGGTTTTGACTTTCTTAAGTTGCTTAAATATTGAATCATGGTGATTTATCGTGCTGTGAAAGATTCTATATGTTCCAAAGCTTAAGACTTAATAGAGATATTACTTGCAGATTTGCAGTATTTAGTGTCTTTCAATATTTAAGTAATTAAGAAAGATGCAATCTAGGAGAAAAGAAGATTATGTGACACAGTCGCCATCTTCAAAGACACGTAAGCCACATAGAACTGATATAGGACATGAGTCTCATCCTGCTCCTCGCCATAATGCAGTGGATCGGTCTCCACGCGCGCAACAGCGAAGGAGTTTAAGCCCTCGTAGTAAGGTTGAGGTTTCTAGAAGGGTAGTTCAAGGGGAGGGAAGGAGCAGTTCAACTGAAAGAAGGGACTATGGTCGGCATTTGGGTGCAGGCAGGACTGAAAAAGTCCGGCCTGGTTCCCCACAATATGTGAAAGAGCATAGAAAGCCTCATTCTGATGACGGGGTTGTGCATAGGAAGTACAGGAAAGTCGAGGATATGGATTATGATGATGGTAAAAGTAATAGATTGAAGCGAGGATATGATCATCATGCTGCACCTTCTAGAGTGAATAAAGAAAAGGATTATCGTGAAAGCAGGGCTGTGGGTATTGATGGGCATGGCATGTTGGGGCAGAAATCAGTGCCCATGGAAGATGGTTTGGTAAGAGGGCCGTATCGGGTGCCTCCAGATTTGGTTCCCAACTCATCTTATGGAGATGCTGGAGCGCATATGCAGTCAATGTCCCGGGGTATGGATATGGGCCACTTTGAGGATGAGGAACTTCGATTTCGAGAGCCTATACCATCAGATAAGATTCCAGTCAGGGAATTTTATGAAGAAGAGGAAAGACCCATGTTTCATTCTAGAAATGTTCCATACACCAGGATGCCAGCTCCTCATTCTAAGGATTTGGAAAGCACTTCTCGTTTTGAAAATTTTGCTGGTTCATCTTCTGGATTCTCAAGGAGTGAGTTCCCAAGTTCGTATAGAGAAGACATGCCTTTAGCTGAATCAGACGAATATCCAAGGAGCAGCATGAAACTCACAGAACCTATGGATTCTAACGCATATAGAGAAAGGCCAGTTATGGACATAAGAGACCGAGAGGCTGGTAAGAGAATTATTACGAGTTATCCTCAGGGTGCCTATAATCATAAAAGGGTCTCACATGATCATTACCTTTACTCCAGGTCACAAGGAATTGTGAATGACGATCATGCATATCTATCTGATGACACACACAGAATGATGCCATCACCTTCTCCATTGGACTATGAGCATGCTCGAATAGATTATGAGTGTAGAGAATTTTCAAGGCTGAGCATGCACCCTGTTAGAGACAGGACTGAGCACGCTGAGGGTTCCTATATAAACATGAGAAGGAGCACTGTATTTGATCATCCTACAATACAAAAGCAAGCACATATGGAGAACCTCGATGCAGGCAGAATACAACATGCATCAAAATACAATGCAGAATATTTGGGCTCTGCATATACCCGAGTTGAGTTTGGACAGGGGGAGTTACAAGATAATAGGAAATCTCATTTGGGTGTCACACAGAATCACCAAATCCCACATTCGAGGTCAAATTATGGGTTTGGAAGAGATGCAGGTCCACAGCTTCAAAATGAAACATTGGACAATCCTCCTACGCCATTATATGACCTGGAAATGCAGAGGCTTTCTGCCAAGAGGCAAAGGACGAGGGAAGAGCTTGCCATATACAAGCCATCAGATAAAGCATTCAAGCAGAAGTATGTAATGGAGGAAGAAATAAATAGGCATGACAGAAAGTACGTTGTGGAGGAAGATATAAATAGGCATGATACAAGAAATATTGTGTCAAACAAATGGAATGCACCTCAAGAATTTGAAGATGTTTATGAAACAGGTGAGGAATGGGTAAATGAAAATGCAGGTGATTTACATGTATCCAGGACTCAGAGGTTTTATCAGAGTGCATATAGAAATGCTAAAAGAACATATGACAGGCAAGATATTCTTGGAGATTCTGCATCTGAAGACTGGTTGTCTTCTCAAGATTCTTTGTCACATGCACGAAGGCATTCCATTAGATATTATAAACCTGGTGCTAAATATATGAATGGTCATCCAAGATCTAGTCCTTTAAGCTGGTATAACTCGCACCAGACTGATAGAAAAAGTGGTGCTCATAGACAGCATAGGATCTGGAAAAGAAATGATGATTTTGGCGAGGATGCAAATGTAATTGATGATGACCAGCCAGAAGAATGGGTGAATCTTGGGGAGGCTGAACCACCTGAGGGCTCAGAGGAATTCAAGCAACTGGTGGATGAAGCCTTCTTGCTGTACTCTAAAAGATTAAATTTGAACTCTGCACTTCGGAGAAGATACAAGGAGCAAGGAAAAGCTGGTAGCTTGTTCTGCATCGTATGTGGCAAAAGGTCTGTTTACTTTTTCTGTGATATGCATTTTTAAAGTGGAGAACTTTTCCATATTTTGATTCAGGAGTTTCCTAGTTTGTCTTACTGCGGAAATCAGGTGAGTTTTGGCTGAACCCAAAAGACATTTTTTTTCCAGTTATTTCTGTGATTTTATCATATTGGTCTGTGATGGTGGAGATCATTTATATATGTTACTGTTACTTGCTGGGGTAATATTTGAAGGTGGATGATGTGGTTTAATTTCATGCAATGGAGCATGAGGATTTGGCGAACTCCTAGCTATGGATAAAGGGGACTACTTGAATCTTGCATGAGGCTTTTTTGGCATTAAATATGCTTTCAATGATTTATAGATTGCTTTTATGGATTCTGTTCCTTGTGTAAATGTGTGAGAGGTGATTGGTCAGAGTAACTCCTTTGGTGAAATTTACATAAATGATTGTTGTGTGCACATTGATAGTCTAAGAGTGATCAAGAATTACAAGCTCTTGTTTCACATAAAAAATGTCTTAAACCGTTGTTGGACATAACATTTAAATGTCTTTGGCAATATAATAACTGTTAGCAAATGCTTATAATGTGTGATTGGATGGCTTTGTGCTGCTGGAAGCAGTAGAAGAATTACACTGGATGTATATGATGGGTGGCTATAGAAGAAGAAGGGGCTGTTTATGCATGGATCAGAAAGGGAAGATTGAGGTAGTTTGCAGCAGGTCAAATGGGTCAGAGAAAAAGGGCTTAACTGCTCCCCAGTTTTTTGTGCTGTTCGAGGACAGGCTTAATTCTCTTTATTTGTGAGGCTATGGTGCGAGACAATTAAGATTTGAGGAGGTATAGAAGGGAAAGTAAGAAATAAGAAAGAAGAAGCTGGGAAGAAGAGTAGGAGCTGAAGAAGAGAAGAAAAAATTAGGGGAAGAGAACAAAAGTCTTGACTTTTTTTTAATTCATCAAAACTGTACATAATGTGAAAAATTACATATAAATAGTAAAACCCTAATCATTACCAATAATTGGGCTAATAACCCACTAAACAAAATACCCAACAAAATAACATGAATTAAGCCCAATAATAAACCCAGATAAAATCCAAAACATAGGGGTTGGACGATACTCCATCTTTTGACCATACATGTGTGTGTGTCGTGGGTTTGGTGTCTTCACCACACTAGCATTGTATTTCTTGAAGAATGACTGTGATAATTGCCTCTGTGATATTTGCTTGTTAACCTAGCATTTTCAGCAGGAATAGGTATTGTTAAGGACTGCATTTACTTTCTATAGAAAAGATGTTTAATCCATGTCACTGATATAAATTGGCTAATGAAATGTTGAATTCATTCCTGCTGATTTCTTTATTGTACTCATTTATGGATGTTATGCTTGTCCATCGAATTCCTTTTGGTATTGTTGCACTCCATCTTGGACTTCACTTTCTTATGTTTACATGCCTTTGCTTTTAACAGCTCATCAAAGGAGTTCATGGCTGCCCAGAACCTGGTACAGCATGCCTTTATGTCTCACAAGATTGGGCTGAGAGCCCAGCACTTGGGTCTTCACAAAGCAATATGTGTTTTGATGGGGTGGAATAGTTCCGTGCCTTGTGATGCAATAGCATGTGTTCCTGAGATCTTGCCTGCTGAAGAAGCTGTTTCTCAGAAAGAGGATTTGATGCTCTGGCCTCCACTTGTTGTTATCCACAACATTTCTATGTCGAACAACAACCCAGAACATCAGAAGGTCATACCTATTGAAGGGGTGGAGGCTTTTCTGAGAGGCAAGTTGCATTTTATTTTGATCAGTTGCTGGATACAGTTTTACTAAATGAAACTTGAGTCGGGAATGCATGTAGAGAACAATTACTCTTTCTAATGCTAATGAAGAGAAACATTAGCTTGAATTCATTGAGTCTTTAAACATACAAGGAAGAACAGCATACATTTCGTGTTTGCAAATTTTTCTGCACCATTTGAAAGCAGTTGTATGTATATTCAGTATTTTGCCTGACTAACAGTTTGTCTCACTTCTACCATTTCACCACGTCCCTTTGATAGGTAAAGGTATTGCTGGGGGTAAAATCAAGGTATGCCTAGGAAAACCTGCCGACCAAAGCATTATGTTGGTAAAGTTTTTGGGAACTTTTACTGGACTTGAAAATGCAGAGAAGCTTCACAAATATTTTGCTGGGAAGAAACATGGGAGAGAAGAATTTGAGCATAAAACATCCAACAATGGTAACAACATCAGTAGTTGGAAAGAAGAAACTCAAGGAGGCGGCAAGTTGGAGGAGCAACTACTATATGGGTACCTGGGAATTGCTGAGGACTTGGACAGGCTTGATTTTAATACCAAGAAGTGGATTAAAATAAAGAGCAAGAAGGAAATTCAAGAGCTGGCAAATGCCCCTGTTAAAACTGATGACAAGTTGCTGAATTACTAATGACAAATATTAACTTAAACATGGTGGAAGCAATTTCAATTTCCTTTAGGAGGAATATTCTGCGAAAAAAGTTTCTCCATCTTTAGTTCCAGTCTATTGGTAGTCTATTATACATAGCTTAAGGTAGTGCAATCCTACCTTAAGCTATGTATACGCATCAAGATTTGGAATTATCTTTGTTATGAAGACAGAAATTTCTGGGCAGAAGTTATCCTCCTGTATGTGTAGTCTATTGGTAGAACAATACTACTTTAAGCTATGAAAGCAGATCAAGATTCGCAATGTCTTTGTAATCTAACTCTTTTCCTAGTCAGATATTACCTGCTTGCGTACTATACCGTGTTTCGGATTCCCAATTTCTACACCATTTGCTATAATGTACTGTTTCCTATGATTTTTATTTCTTTTCTTTCGAAAACTGTGACGACTTCTGGAGTATGATTGGAAGTCAGAACTTGGAGCCGTTCTTTTCCCAGAAAGCAAAAAGTAAAAAAAGAAAAAGATGAGGGCCTGTTCAGTTGCGGAGGACTAATTTCTCAAGTGCAACTTTAAGTTCCCTGTCACGTTGTCTATTCATTTTTCCTTTGGCTCATCTTATTCACTCTGTTTTTCCTGTGTACTGTAAATGAACTCCACCTCGTTCGGTGCTGTCGTTTGGTCTGTTTCACTTTACAACATTTCAAACGAAATTGGACTGAGCTTGAATTGTTTGATTCGCATTTCTTTCCCTTTTCGTTCTCTTCTTTCTGTTGATTTCTGAGCAAGTGGCGAATCCATGAGATTTAGTGTTACCATAACCAATCCACCACTACTTGGGACTAGCCGTGTTGGATCATACCGGCTCAATCCGAGCCCAAAGAGGAGCAACTATCCAAGAGGAGTCGAACCCATGACTCGGGGTGCTGTGAGCTCCCCACCTAACCCCGGTCCTGAAAGACTTGAGCCATTCGGTGGTGCACATTCCTCTAGGATGAACGTGATAGGGTGACATGAACTTCTTTTCAGAGTTCTGGACCGTCTGGACTAGAAGTCTTGGATTTGACTTGTTACCTGATTGTTGATGTATTTTTCTCTTCCATATACTATCAAGGTGGTGTTTTCTTTATCTTTGGTTTTTAATGCCTTGGGATTCTTAGAAATAAAACAAGAGGTCGGAAACAGAAGATGGTAGAAGGAAGGAAATTGCTGAAGAAAGAATACCCTGCATTCAGTGAAATCTTATATAGAACAATAAATTGGAACTTACATAAATAATGGATACACAAGCCATGAAGAAATAGAAAATTTAATGGAGGCAAGCAAACTACTGATAAATTTGTCCAGATTTCAGAGAAGAACACAGTCTGGAAAATTCTATCAAGACTCTTGCCTATCTTCTTTGGAAATTCAAGTACTTAATTCCGTAGGCAAAGCTAAACAAGAAGAGTACAACAAAACCAATATGGGCTGCTGCAACGGCTCCTAAGAAGTCATATTCAAATCCTAAGCGTGCCTTGAGGAAGTCCTGTACTGCGACAGGACCGACTTCAGGTATCTCAATCATTTTTTTGAGGTTGCCCACCTGGGAGGTAATGAGGCCATAGATTTTCCAAGAGACTGGAGAAGCCCAGTAGTACCACCTCCACCAGAGAGGAATTTGCTGCAAAAAAAGAGTTGTCAGGTTTCAGTTTTTTCCCTGAAAAATCAAAGACGAAAAGCATACAGTATCCTAGATGATTGGAAATAGAACTACATAAGGACTCCGTCGGGAATACATACCGTTCTCGGGACAAGGAAGTCAGAGAACAGGTTCCAGAAACTCAAGAAGAACGACATAACAATTGCAGCAATTTGATGGCCAGGAGTGAGAGAATCGAGCATCATCCCGTAAAGTGTGAAGTACATGAAGGCAGTGAATATGAAGAAATAGAACCACAAGAAGTTTGTAAATTCCCAGGAGAATCCAATCATGACATAGAGCAATATACTATAGACCATAGTTTGGATTGCAACATAAATTCCCTCAATGGCAACCTGCAAGGAACACGATAGGATCAGTTAGTCATTCAAGTATGGTTTACTAACCTGTATTCTCAAGCTATAAAAAACACCAAGACCTTTGAACTATGCCAACTTTGTTATGGTGCAAGATGAACTTGCAAGGACTTAATAAACATGTGAGATTTTCAAGACTTGTAAGTCCTGAATCAAACCACTTTAACAATGTTTTGGCTATATTTGGAAATGGTGATGAGTTGATTTTGGAGGGCACAGTTTATATAGGTGAAGAAGGTCACAAGAAAAGGCAAGATAACGACAGAGAAGAGTATTATTAGAGAGTTGTCAGAAAATGAAAGCTTTTGCACAAAGGTATCCACAATTTTGTCAAGAAAAAGAAGGATTGGATTACTACATATTTTTCTATTCTACGTCGTTGTGTCCGAGGAAACTAAGACAGGTTCTTGGTCTTCTGACGACAATGACAGATACCATTGTTTGTCTTCAAGTCCCATACCAGTAACTTGGTGCCCTCTTACGTTACAGCTAGAATTCCAAACGGATAAGCATATCCTCAAACTCTGCGATTGCTTATTACTAAAATTACTCTTAGGTACTTTGTTTGTCTGAATCTCAGCCATTAGCAATAATACAAAGGAATGATGTCTAAACAGTGAAGGATACGAGCAATATAACCCTTTTTACATCGACTCTTCTCTTGAAGAACTTGCAAAAAGAATCCCCATTTCCCCACTTTGGCACAAGTAAGGTTCTGAGAAAGCACTGGTAGGCTACAGACTAGAAGGATGCTAATCAACAGGAACAACATTACTCTTTCTGAGTAATGTAATCTACCGAAGGATTCTTTCTGAAATCACGCATCGAGAAATTTCAACCATTAGAGTGACTCTTGAACCAAGGAGTCTTATATATGTAAAATGGATCTTGTTCTATCATGATCAGAGATTTCTTTATGAAAAACATGAATCAGAGTTTGAAGGAGGAGAAATAGAAGGAATCCTCGACCCGCAACGCATCAGATAGAGAAGGATTTATTCAATCACATAGTTTAGGAGCACAGAATCCATTATTTCAACGCATAGATTTTCGGAGAAAAATATTTGGTAAAATTAACAAACTCTTTCTATTGAGCATAATCAGACCAGAAACTCAACGTCATCCAATGGTTTTCTGTCTTGCTTCATGTATTAGGATCCTAATCCACTTAACCAGTTCAAATCGCATGGATTGTAAGAGACTAATTTTCAAATTCTAAAGAATCACCCCTTCTTACCACAACTTAGGCTTAATCAACTAGACATCTTCACAAAAGTCAATCACTTTAAGGCCGGCTATTTAAAATCCAGCCTCCAGTAAACAAAAACACAAGTAACAAACCCCACAGTTACAACCTACCCCATAAAATGGTTACTTGGCAGCGTCATGTCCTTCTAAAAACTATTTAGGGTTTGTAGCTTTCAAAATGTAATCCAGTTACCCCTGTAACCTTAACCAGTCTTGCTCCTGAGGCCTGAAGACTCATCCCATGTCGTTGTGGCAAAGGATAAGAACAACATGGGCCAAACATCAGATCGTAAGAAGTTCTTTATAGTCATGTAACGAAGACCTGGCTGGTCTAGGAGAATTGACGATAAAAGAGACAAAACAAAAGCCTTTAGAGAGTCCTGGTCGTTAGTCCAACCAGCATGGAACATGATGTCAAATACACTTTGTATGGTCAAGCACGTATTAGATGCTATATTAATCAAAGATGTTGAACCAAATCCCTGTCGTTTTAAAGAAAATCAAATCCTCCATAAAGGGCTACAAGCAGCTCGTCCAATAATCCTTGGCCTTTGAAGGGTTTTGTTAGATCATGGAATTTATAAGCACTTTACATTTCACGTTATTAAATTTAAAATTTAAATCTCTCTCAATGCATTACACTTGTGTAATGCTTATCCAATAATAATAATAAAAAAATAAATTAAAAAACACAAGCAGGTGGTTTCCAAGGCAGAAACTTTACAAGGCCCGTTAAAAAGCTACAGACAAACATTCATATCAGGATAACCATGAACTGTTCGTTAAAAGGCCCATGAGAAAGAGCACATTGTGACCACGCTGCCCCTCCAAAAAATTGTACTTAATCTTCCGTCTGATCTTCATTTTTTCTTCAAAAACCTTAATTTTATCTCGCAACTGATCGGGAATTGAACCAACTTCGATCTATGCTCAGTCATTTAAGCTCTGGGGGGCGCATTAGCATGGCACGAGCTCCTTGTAGAACACGAACTAAACAAGTTATCAATAAACACCGGCCAACATCAATAACCAAGTGATCCGAGAGTGAAATCCGTCGGCATCATCAATAAAGGAGTCCCGGTTTGTCCAATAATTGAATAGCCCAAGATCCAATAGACCTAAAATACATCATGCATCATTATGGGGGCAGGACTCCCACTTCTAACATCCGGGAAGAGCGGCTCCCTCCCTAGCTGGAACATTGACAGCTCAGGAATCCGTAATCCGTGTGCACCGTCAATTAGTGACCGGGGATTAAAAACAGCGGTGCACAAGCCCTGAAGCCAAGCCAGGTGGATGATGTTTCGAGGAGACCCGTGAAACTTTGAGCCAAAACATCAAATGGGACACACAAGATACAAGCGTATGGAAGTTGCTGCTACAGCCCTTTTCTTTAACATATACAAATCTAATAACCCTGTATAAGCAGCAACAGCACCAAGCACTGAAAGATGAAGGTGAAAAAACATCAGGGGTCACCATACAAGCCTTGGCCATCAGTCTTGATAAGCTTTCTTGGGTTTAAGCTCACTAACAATTCCATACCAACCAATCAGGGAAAGAAATTATAGAATTGCTTATAGCTTTACACTTCAACCGTCTTGATAAGCTTTCCAGAGACTGATTTGACTCTGACATAAAACAGGCTGCCACAGCCCTCCATCATTGCAGACCAACACAATTAACAGTATTCAGGAAGCTACTGTTAAAGGTTGCTCAAGCTGAGAAGAGAGACCCGCAACGAACCACAAAGTATCATATTGATCAAGCTGAGAAGAGATACTAACCTGACAAAATGTAAGCACGACATACATCTCTATGGAGTGATCAGGATAATGAATCATGCACGTTTCTTGCCCAGCATGCCAAGAGAATGAGATTCGACAGTAGGGTAAAACTTTTCCCGTGAAATTTTCATTTTTTCCCAATTTTTTTTTTCCAAGGACATCAACCGAAGTGCCTTGTGAAAACATTTGGTGTGAGGTTTTACTAATACAGAATGTACATTCAATCAAATCTATACAAAATTACAATACCTAGCATTGTCCTCCAAAGGCATCAAAAACACCCATGGGATGTAATCCTTCCGGCAGTAATTATTGGTCCAACTCAATTAGTGGTAGCAACAGGGATACCCATTACCAATCAATCGCAAAAGTGAGTGACAGCGACATCTGTTGAACAGGCAGCAAGAGCAGCTTCAGCAATTTTAAGCGCCATTGCAGCTTTGAAGGTTGCCAAATCTGCATTCTTCATGAGCAACTGTGCCTTTTGACGCTTGAGTATGGCGGCTTCTACAGATATTTTCACTGAATTTTTAGCTTCTTCAACTTTACGCAAGGCACTATGCAAAGCATCTTTTTCAGCTGCCATTGCTGTATGGCAATAGAATTAGAGGACATAAAAGCTAATCTATGATAAATGACAGTGAAGTGAGAACTGAAAAAGATAAGAAAGTGTAGATAATGAGCAGACGTGATCACAATAAAACACTATTTAAAAACAGAATCAACCAGATAATAGACTACAATACTGGACAGGACAAGAACCAGATAATAGGATCCATTATTAAAATAGCCATTCTTCAAACTCCCGGGAATCATTGGGTATGAAACTTCACAACACATAATACATACTTGACTAAGAAATACAGTAGAGTTAAAAGATCTGTTGACTAGGTTGTAAATATCATAAAAAGATTCTGAAGTAAAACAGACAAATACCTTGCAATAGACTTGGTTGCTTGCCTCTTCCAAACTGACTGGGAGGTCGTTTGAATGACCTTCTCTTACGCAGTACAGGTTTCGGAATCAGTGGGGTTTTCTTTGCTTGATGTCCCTGTTAACAAGAATCATCAATTTGATCAGATTAGCCAATATAATCATTATCAGTCTCAATTAGCACACATGTAAACCACTACATGATGAATGGGAAAAGAATGGCAAGAGAACAGGGTAAAATTAAAAAAAAAAAGACATGGAATTTAAAGATCAATCTAAATAACAAACAACCATCCAGAATTTCGTAGTAATTACAACTCACCACACTGGGAAATTTAACTTTACACAAACAGGTGGTTCAGCTTCATGCACCCCCAATAAAGTTAATGGATTACTAATAGCAAGAGAAGGCAGAAAATGTGCGACAACTTTTGGTCATTGAGATGGCAAGCTCGTCACTTGCTTGTGGAAACACAATCTTAATTTGAAATAATTTATTTTACCATTTTTTCGTTCTTCTGTCACCCAAATAATGAATGCTATTGCTAAATGGATATCTTGTCAACCTATTGGCAAGGCAATTGATGCCACAGGCAAGGGAAAACACACATAGCTTTTTACTCATCAATGTTTCCCTACTCTGGATATTATTTTGGAAAATTTTCTTATAGTCACCCCATCCATTGAAACCAGAAGCGAACAATAGCAAAGCACAAATGCACAGGAAATTTCTTTAAAACTCCTCAATATCTACATGATGCAAAATTATACTTCAAATATATTATTGAGATACAAAATAATAGAATGGTCAATTCAAACTGCAAAAGTTGTAGACTACTGTTATGCTGCTACCTGAAACACCCGAAGCAGTGGTGATCGTTTCTGCTTCCGTTTTTTCATCCAGTAACCATACACAGCTTTAGCCAATTCTCTTCTACCAAAATCCTTACAATATTTCGCTGCTGAACTCTCATCAGTGAAGTCATCTGGATCACAGAAATATGACCTCTCAAGGGCATCAATCATCAACTCAAAGTTATCCTCTGAAAGATGATCAGATTCTGCTAAAAACTCTTTATTGTACTTCTTAAGCCATTCCTCATCTTCAGAATCCATGTCGTAACTTGCTGTGCTCCTTGACAAAGCTCTAGCTACCTCATCATTGTTAGAAGAGATGTATGCATATGGTCTAGAAAAGGGAGCACAGCCACCATCATCATTGTCTAACACTCCCCTCACTCCAGGGACAGGTATGGCCTTTGAAACAGAAGCAGGAACATTGCGATCAGAGCATTCCTTGTACAATTCCTTGAAAATGAACCAGTCCTGTCTGTCTGGGAATTCTAGTTTCCAGTTGCCATCCCCATTCCAAATTATATCATGAGTGAAACGGTTGGAAACACAAGTCCTCATAATTTTCTGAGCCAGGTGAGAGAATCGAGTTAACCCATTTTTCTTAACCACAAGCACCCACTCCTTTGAATCAGTAAATTCTAACATGACAGTGGCCCCTTCTATCCTGTAACATCTGTCTGTTTCAGTAATCAGTAAATTTGCAGAGCAGCTAGATAGGTCCATGCCCTTCTTTACTCCAACTGCAGCACAATTCATCTCTTTGATGCTTGCTGCAGGGCTACTTCGAATTGACCTTCTAAGCTTTTCCTTAGACACAACAGAGGAGAAAGGGATGCCAATTTTCCTACTACTAATTAAATCAGAAACTAGAGCACCATTAGCTTTGTGCAAGCCAGCTATGAAAGAATTTCTAGGTCTCCCTCTCCTGAGTGAGCTCCTCCTTTTCTGAATACCACGGGAATTTAATCCATTTCTGTGCTGGGTGTTTCGACCAGTCAACTTGGAAGCTCTAACAGATGGGTGTAACACCACCCTACACCCATAACTATCAGTTTTGGGCACAACTGTAATTTTCTCAGTGAAATCAGTCTTTGTGGCCGTGCATGATTGATCTCCTTTACTTTCACTCATGATTTCATCATCATCATCATCCCCATCCACCGAGTTATTTACAGGTATAAGAGACAGACATCTAAACTTAACAAACAAACTGCGATGCATGAACGCAAAACATGAAGGGACTGCAGAAAAATCCACAGAAAACATCGGCAGAAGCTGCCTAGTCTCGAAAAACTTGCAAATTCCAATTCTATCAAAAGGAAGGTCCTGAGAGAAAAAAAAAATAAATTAAACAGATAGAGAGAGAGAGAGAGAGAGAGCAATGTTAGGGGTATTTATAAATCGCATATCATCTAAATCTTAAATACTGATCAAAACCCAACTTCAAAAATTTGAGATACTCTTAAAAAAAAGAGAGGCTAAAAGTCACTTATATGAAGCTGGAAACAACATAATTCAGAAACCAACTAAAAAACTAAGACAGAAGGCATTCATAATATAAGAAGAACCAATACTAACCCGCACAAAATGTAGTCCATTTGAGGCAAAAACACTGCTAATTGGATCCGACAAGAGAAAATCAGCAAGCTCAGAAAGACTCAAACTGACTCTCATGGCATGCCTCAAAACTGAACTCAAAAAACAAGACAACCAACCATTACTACTACAATCCTCAACTAAGGCGACAAGCTGAGGAGTACACACAAGACTCTCCTGGCTCTCACTGCCCTTCCTCCGCTGCCTACGTGAAAACTGAATCCCAAACTTTTTATCCTCGGGGTTTTCGCTCTTCTCACCACCAAGTCTCTTCCTTTTCCTACTATAAACAATCCCAAATTTCTCCTTCTCACTCTTTACCCTCTTAATTTTCTTTGGAGCTGCAATGGCAATGACAATACCTCGATCTTTTTTCAGTTTAACATCATGGGTCCACCCATTATTCTCCTTGTACTTAAGATTACTATTGCTATTTTGATTCTTGATATGGTTGTTGGTGTTCTTGGTTATTGTCTGATACAACTCGTCCCCATCACTGCTTCTCCTGAGCTTTCCATCACCGGATTCTGGCCATAAACGCCGCCCAGACCGCAGAACCCGGGCTCCATCGACACCTTTAACCACGCTAAACACTCTCGTCGTCCTTCGCAATCCCACCGACGGCATCCTCGCCTCTCAGACCCCGTTCAGACGCACCCGAGACTCGATCTTCTCGATCCTCGACTCACCGAGTCAACTAACCAAAGAGTCACCTAATTCACTCGCTAACCTACTGATAAAAAGACTCGGTTCTCCCTGCCACGTGGTTCACAGTCCAAATAAAGCGGGGGAAGGAACTAAAACTGTCATGGACGCTCCACGAGTTCAGATCTACGAAATCGACTCACTGAGCCATCAAAATAAACTGGGTTAACTCGGAATCAAACCCACGCACATAAGTAATCGACACACACTATGGTCTAAAAAAAACATCATCGTAACCACACAATATTTAAAAAAAAAAAAAAAAAAACCCGCTAAAGATACAGAACCTAGTCGATTAAGATTCCTAAAACATAAAAAAACAAAAAACAAAATCCAACAACTTGTTTACAAGCACTGAGAAAATCTTTTAAAAAAGAAAGATCTGGGTTGAGAGAGAAGATGGTTTTTCTTTAAAAAAAACTGAATTTTTTTGAAAAAAAAATATAAACTAAAAGAGACGTTTGCAAGAAAGAGGGAGGGAGGGAGAGTGTTTGTGTGTGTTTCTGTCTATCTTATCGTGGGGGCTCGCTAGGGTTTATGACTGAGAGAGATAGAAACATAAGGGGAAACCGAATCGCCGACTTACCATCACCGTTGGATTAACGGATGGATGGTGGAGATTTGTTTTAAGGATCCGGACTGTTTGGTTCGAATCATTCGATGGGTTCAAGGATAGAGAGAGAGAGAGAGAGGAGTTTTAAAGCGGTGAGGATATTTTGGGATTAAAGGGTGGGTGAAATGACTATAATGTCCTTGCTGAAGTGATGGGTTTGAGAGGGAACGTGAGAGTACCGGAGAAAGGATTTTTGGGGTTTTCAAAGGGGGTGGGAGGTAAATAGCTGCGAGGAATGCTCCGATGAATTTGGAAGGGGAGGTTTTACAGTTGTAAATCTTGAGCATTTTCGGTACGGAGATGGCTATTGATTTTTTAATATATTAAAATAATATTTTTTATTTTTATTTTTAAAATTTATTTTTAATACAAGTATATTAAAACAATTTAAAAATATTAAATAAAATTAATTAAAAAAACCAGATTCGTGAAAGAAAAAAAAACTTTACAACAGTGACTTTGTAGAAGTAAAAATGTGAAGGGTAGGGTTAAATAGTAATTTTGCTCCCTAAAAGGCACAAACTCTAGGAACCCAAGAACGGCACTCCAAGCAAATTGGACACTTCTCAGTATCATCCACCGGATCCAATTTTATAAAAACTTTTCAACTAATTTAATATAAACCATTTAATTTTTTTATCCTTGTAAAATTAGATTTAAGACATCCTCGGTTACCGTGGCCAAGTCAGGAGATTTCTAGAAAGGGATGAGATTAGAAAAAGGTTTTCAAAAGAGACCAAAACTTAAATTATAATAGTTTTTTAACCTCGAAATCTTAAATAGTTCAAGAAAAAAAATAGGAACAGTTTCCCCGGGCTCCGCCCCTGCTTGAAGAACAATCGGATCGGTGCGATCAAACATCAAAGCATAACTAGATAAAAAAAAGATAGGATCATATCCTACAATTTTTTCTTCCACTGTTTTTTCTTCTGAACCAGTTTAGGATACAGATCAACCGGCTTCTAAATGAGTTTCATAACTATGCTATCCATGGTAAAATAAATTTTAGAAATTTAAATTTAAGAAAAGAGGAAAGTAGGAATATATGTGCAGTCATGAATTTTCTTTGCTTTCATGGAAGGAACCACGACCTTGCCAATGCTGACGCCAACTTTTTGCAGTGACCTGAGACGCACTACTTCCTACATTATCACCCTAAATCATGGTTTATGGTTTGATAAGGGCAACCAGTCGAGTATCATGAATAGAGCACAAAAGTCGTCAAGTAGTATTAACTAATCTTAATTGCCTCAGCCTTCCCTAACAATCTATACCAGCACACAACAATCTTTTTTTCTCCATCTAATTTGGCCCTAAACCAAAAAGGTTGGCTTCATCTAAGGATTGAGATAGTAAACTACTCAAATTAAAATACTGAAACGCAAGAATGGTAAGACAACGAATAAGAAATGTGTAAGATTTGTAAACAGCACAAAATCCACAGTATAAGAAAAAGATTGCATTTACTCACTCTACCTCGATGCAGGGGAAAGAAAGGCCAAGACTTGGACTCGTTAGGTGCAAATTGATGTATGCATGCCAAATTGCAGTAACTTCCAATGGCATTGTGCCGGCCCGGAAATTTGCGCCGATGGGTCCACACCATTTAGACTGCCTGGTTTACAGTAGTGGAAAAACTTATGAATCCGCATTTGTTCTTCAAATAATTTGCATATTTGTGTTCTGCATTTTCTCAACAAATCAAATGTTTGGATATCAGCTCAATACAGATCAAGGAATTTCCCTTGAATAACAACCTACAGTGAGACATTTTATGTATGTTCATATATCTGTTATTCTCACATAGTGAAGCTAATTGCAACGGAAGGTAGAGTAGCTGTCTACTTACCAAGCTCAAGGAGTAGACATTTCTTTCTTTTCTTTTCTTTTTTTGGTTTCCTTCTTTTAGCCCACGTAGGATATGGCTCTCTTTAACATAGGAAACCCGGTCCTTTCACTCATTCCTATCTAATGAGAGTTCATCATTATACCCAGCTCTCCTGAGCCCATAACCGAGCCTGCATTACAAGAGTCTATAATCACAGATTTGACAAGTAGAAGTCACGAGTTTCATCCAGATAGTTTCAACTATTACAGGCAGCACTTCAGCTTGATCAGCTATAATTGTCTAACAACAAATTTAACCAAAATTTTAATGAGTGGGGTCATCTTTTGATCACTCGAGAAATAATAAGTCTTGTACTCCCAAGTCCTAACTAAATCATTTGGCTTATAAACAGAACCATCCATTATCCATAATTGAGAACAGTTGGCATTAAGCTCCACATAATACCTAATACTCTTTATGCATTGGCCTTCCATTCATAATTCATGAACAATATACCCATTTTGATGAAATAAGCTCAAGTAACCATGCTATGAACTGTGGTCACATGCTGAATAGAGGGCACAGCATCCAATAATAAAAATCATGCACAATCTTTATATTTTCCAACAAACGACATGAATATTTGAAACAAGAAAGAATTCCATGAACTATTTTAGGAAATTCAAGAGTAGCATGGTCTACAGTAGTGGTCCTGCATGATATGCCTGCAATTAATAACAGCTTGAGAGGAGACTTTCTCTCTTCCCCTGTACCAAGTTGAAAAGCATGGAAGAAGACACAGTCTCAGCTGAGATAGAAAACCAATATGTTCTTTTACACAAGCAAAGACCTCAATCAAGGATTCTTCCAACTTGACAACACTTTAACAAAGAAATCACTTCCAACTCGACAGAACCTGAGGTATAGAAGCTCTATTCAACTTACATTAAACACACGTTCATCAAATCAAAAGTATCACTTAGATCCCGTGTAGGTCCAACCTATTCCACGAGCATTCTTTATGCTACAACTTATTTTATAACCAATCAGAGCTTACTTAACCTCAAACTTCGCGATAACATCCACAATAATCAAACATTTATGGCAACTAAGCTCCGATTCCATTCGGTGCCATCCACGACTCCTCAACGAAAAATTGACGAGTCCACAGCTTTAACAAACCCACATCCAAAATTACAATCAAATTCAAGAAACCAAACACAAGCGTTGAGCTTGCCATAAATTTTCATTTAAGACATTCAAGCTAAGGGAAATCAACCTATTCATGTCTTATACCATCCAAGATCAATAAAATATTACTATTTCATCCATTCAAGTTCCGATTTTTCCAATCAAATCAGATTCCCTTGACACGTAAAACTTCAACAACAACCCGCATCGGATTTCAGACAATCCTCAATAAACCAGACAAAAACAGATAAAAACACCATGTAATAATAAAATTTGTAATGAGCTCTAAAAGGGTCTAACCTTGAGCTTTCAAATTGAAAAAATATAGCATATCGGAGTTGAAAACGCAGGAGCAAGAGTCTGTTTTGGTTTGGCTCGTCATGTTTGAATGTCAAGAAGCAGCGGTCCATTGTGAAAGCGAGAAAAGGGCAGGAGGTTGGAGAACTTTTTGGGGGTAAAGAAGGATTCTATGAGGAAGAGAGAAGCAATGCTCGGAGGAGAGAGGTTTCGATTATGGAGAAGAAGGGGAAATTGGCAAGGTATATTCATTCACAGTCACAATGAGCGGTGATTGTTTTAAGGTTTATTATTCCTCTGTCTTTGTTTCAAGGGCGGTGTTATTGCCATAAGTATAAGATCAACCCACCCGGTCCAAGTCACGTAACAAGTAACTCGTAGATTCGATCAATCTAAATTATACATTAGCTTTGTATCTTCAGCTGTCAGGGGCCTCATGGCAAAAGAACTAAAGAAAAACCAAAGGAATGGACTGGGCTGGCAATCGCCTGGATTTTAGTCCACAATCCAACAACAAGCCTTGAGCTATGATTTTTTTTCTTTTCTTTTCCTGTGTGAGCCACAAAAAATCCTTGAAAAAAGGCCATGGTCAGACGAGGAGATGATGAAGATTTTAATTTGTTGGAAGAGGGAACGCAAGCGGCGGGACAGATGACAAGAACCAGACACTGGTCTCAGCTAATCTTGCAATGTTTTGCGTTTTGATGGGGACTCATCCTGTAAATATAAATGAGAGAAAAGGGACAGTATACCAAAAAAAGACAATAATGAAAATATAGAAAAAAGTTAATAAAAAGTAATATCAAGAGAAAAGGAAAAAAAAATCTAACACGTGAAAGAAACATCGAGGGAAAAAAATCTTAAAGAGAATCGACAAATAACCACAGTATGTCGTTTAAGAATATTATTCGAAATATGTTTTTGTTTCTTAAGAAAATTGTTTCTATTGTCGGTGGCTTTATGAAGAGTGTGTGAACGAGATTTTTTTAAATAACGTAAGCAACATTATCTATATTTTAAAAAATATTTAAGATATAGCATATCAGACTTAACAAGTTAAAATAATCTAAAAATATTTAAAAAATATTATTTTAAAATAAAAAATTAAAAAAAAATTATTTTGTTTTAAAACTACTTTTAAAACGAGAAACAAACAAACCTAAAATATGAATTTATATTGGTAATCAATGGTAACAAATCCACTTATTATCGAAAATATACTGAAAAGGAAAAGTGAAAAAGTAGTTGGACGCGCGTGGATGATCAGATTAGCTCAAATGGCTGAACTTTTGTTGGTAGCGGTTGGTTTGCTTTTAGCCACGTGTTCAACATTTTCTGACACGCACTTCTGCCCCAATATTCAAGTAGGCCCATATATTATCCACATAAATAAATAAATGTTTTCATTTAAGTAAAATATTTTTATGTTCTCCGAACTTTTAATTATTTTTTGTTCTGAAAAAACATAAAACTTAATGCAATTTCTTTTTCTAACGCAGGTCTCAAACGTAATTTTGGAAGGAAAATAATACCGCTCTCCTTTTAATTACTAATCAAATTTATTTTTTATAATATATATATATATATATATATATATATTTTGTCTAAGTTCTAGCTTGGAATTTGAGAATTAAAAGTAGAAATAAAATAGGCCCACAACTCCTTTTTTTTTTTCTTTAAGAATAATTATTAATTCTTTAAAATAACCAGAAAAAGAAGAAGAAGAAGAAATCAACCAACTAAATAACAGCCAAAAAAAGGAAACGTAAGTTGAATAACTACTTGATTTTCTCATTCGTACTCGGGTTTATGCATACAACATAAACATTAAACAACCACAAAAGAATCGACAGTCATTGTTTTTTTTTCTCTAGTTTCTTTTTGAAGCCAATAGAGATATTTTACTACAACATTAAAAAAATCAAAAACCTCTCTTGCTAATTATATCAGCAGCTCCAAATTTTTATTGGTAAGCACTTGTTTAGTAATTGTTTTTATATGTTTTGCTATCTGGGTTTGGGCTGTACGTTGTTCTCTTGTTTTTGCATTTCTGGATCATAAACTGATATAAAGGCAAGGACCCATTAAAGTTTTAAGCTTGTTTTGTTGGTTGTTGAGACTGATTACATCTAAAGATTGATCATTTTGTGTGAACTCTGTTCAAGTTTGAAACTTTATGTGATTTATTTGGAGATGACGTTGTTTGAGTTATTGATAAGGTAGAGTTGTTGTTTTTTGTTGGATTTTAGAGAGGTTTCTTGTGTTTTTGTTGTTGAAAAGGACAAATGGAATGCCTGAAAGGACAATTTTTTTTTTTTTGCATGGTTGGTTCATGAGAAACCTTGGGAAAGAAACAAGATAATGAAACTTTCCCTGGATCGCTCTGTCTGAGTTTCAAAATGAGAAAAAGAAAGGGTATAGTTAGGCTGAGCTTGGCTTAAATTTGTAGGATGGTTACAAGTTCTATATATTCTCGGTTACTAAGGATAAGGTAAGGCAATTTAAAGTTCAAGTCTTTTACTTTGTATGTTGCACGTGGTTTGATAATTTTGATGCTAGTTTCGAATTGATGATTTCCGAAATTATAACTCTTGCATCACCAGAGCACTTTCTAACTTTGTTTTTTGTCTAGGCGTCTTGAGTTAAAGCTGGGTTCTCAGACTCATTTTGATCGAAGTGATTTTGAGTGGAGTGAGCATCAATTTATTTGATAAGCATATTGTTGATGGCGACTTCGGATGCAGTTCTGCAAGTTTTGTCTGGGGCTGGTCCTCGCAGTTTCAGTTCTGACCTTTGTGTTAACAATTTAGATTTGGCATTCCGTTCTACGCATATAAAATATGTAAAGAAAAGGGCCTCAAGGCATATGAAAATGTTCAAGTGTTCGAGTGTTCAGCAGAATTGTATAGGAAAACATTGGTTTAAGAGATCAGGTGACGGTGATCTGTCTGTGAATGCAACGATCAAGAGACTGCAGCTTCTGAGGTGCAAATGCCAGAAGGCAGAAAGAGTTAGTGGTGGAACTACAGAAGGAGGAAATGGAACATGGTTTGTAGATAGTGCAAAGACATTAAACCTGAATGGGGCGGTGAACACACCAGGTGTATTGGAGCTTGGGGACACTCAACAGTTGATGCGGGAAAAAGAGGTTTTGACATCTAATGGTTCAGCAAATAAGGAAGAGGAGAGTTTGGCAACTAATGGTGTTGTAGGAACAGGTAGAGATGCCTCTCGCAAGGTTAGTGTAGACCCTACCGAGGAAGAAGCATGGGAGCTACTGCGGGATTCTGTAGTTCATTATTGTGGCAGTCCAATTGGAACGATTGCTGCCAATGATCCCACCAGTTCCAGTGTGTTAAATTATGACCAGGTCTTCATTAGAGACTTCATACCTTCTGGTATTGCTTTTCTTTTGAAGGGAGAATATGATATTGTCCGGAACTTCCTCCTTCATACGCTTCAGTTGCAGGTAATTTAATCGTTGATTATGCTGGGCTTTTTTGTTCAAGGAACGAATGTTTAAAAATATTTCCTCTTTTGTTTGTTATCTGACTTGCTACAATGACTTTTTATATTGCAGAGTTGGGAGAAAACAGTGGACTGTCACAGTCCTGGACCGGGATTAATGCCTGCTAGTTTCAAGGTGCGCACTTTTCCTTTGGATGGTGATGATTCTGCAACAGAGGAGGTATTGGATCCTGACTTTGGAGAGGCAGCAATTGGCCGTGTTGCACCAGTTGATTCCGGTAATTAAATTTCAGGTCAAGAAGTTTCCGTTCATGATAAAGTGTTTGACTGCTAACGTTGATGATATTTTCTTTATCATGACAATATTAGGATTATGGTGGATTATCTTGTTACGTGCATATGGGAAATGCTCTGGTGATCTCTCAGTTCAGGAGAGGATCGATGTGCAAACTGGAATTAAGATGATTCTGAGGTTATGTCTTGCTGATGGTTTTGACATGTTCCCAACATTGTTGGTGACAGATGGTTCTTGCATGATAGATCGCAGAATGGGAATTCATGGGCACCCTCTAGAAATCCAGGTAATTCATTTTTTAGTAGTTTTTCAGATAATTTAGAAGCATTTTCAAATTTGAAATACCCAGCCAATCCATGTAGCAAGGGAGATTCAATTGAAGAAGGATGTCCTCGTAGGAAATTTGGATGTTGCCCGTTTTTTTTGTCAGATGATTGTACAAATAAATGTCTTGAACCAACTCTGTGATTATGAAATTAGGATATGTTGATGGCATCAATATGCCCAGAGTCAGGTAAAGAGTTTGTAGGATTTAGGCTAGTTGAGACCAGCGTCTTTAGGATTTGGGTGGGTTGAAGCTGCTATTCGGTAAGGCTGTTGGCTTAAATGCTTTTTCTGGCTGTAGTTTCAAAGTGCACAAGATGGATTAGCTGTATATTCTTGAGTGGTTAAAGGTGGTTGGTTTCAGTTGAATAGGTTGAAATCACTTAGCTCTAATGGATGCTCAGTATAATATTCTGCCAAAGCATCTTTCTGCCAGATTTTGGTTATATCAGACTGACGAGGATGCTGAGATTTGGAAATGGTTTTGGCAATTAATTTTCTGATAGAATGTATTTTTCTCTTGCAGGCACTCTTTTATTCCGCCTTACTTTGTGCAAAGGAGATGCTCGCCCCAGAGGATGGATCAGCTGATCTCTTACGAGCTTTGAACAATCGTCTAGTAGCTCTGTCGTTCCATATCAGAGAGTATTACTGGATCGATTTAAGAAAATTAAATGAAATTTACCGTTACAAGACTGAAGAGTACTCTTATGATGCAGTTAATAAGTTCAACATTTACCCAGATCAGGTTTCTCCTTGGTTGGTGGAATGGATGCCCAACCAAGGAGGCTACCTTATTGGAAACTTGCAACCAGCTCATATGGATTTCCGATTCTTTTCTCTTGGAAACATATGGTCTGTTGTAAGTGGTCTTGCAACAAGAGATCAGTCAAATGCGATATTGGATCTCATTGAAGCCAAGTGGTCAGATTTGGTAGCAGACATGCCATTGAAGATTTGTTATCCAGCTCTTGAAGGTCAGGAGTGGCAAATTATCACTGGAAGTGATCCTAAGAACACGTAATGATGCTACCTTATTAAACTCGATCACATCTTTTTCACTTTCTCTTGATTTTCATCCAGTCATGAATTTGTTGTGTTTGATGCAGGCCTTGGTCTTACCACAATGCAGGTTCCTGGCCAACTCTTCTGTGGCAGGTTAGTGATGGTGGTATCCTTTGCTAATCTTTGTACTAGTAAATTTTTTAGTGAAAAGTAAGAATTAATCAGAGAAGAAGAAAAAAATCGGTAAAAAGACAGAAATAAACATCAACATTGGTAATTTGAGTTTTGGTGCACTATTCTTGCTGGTAGACTCGTAAGAATGCTTGATTGATTCTTCTATTTGATGATTCATGTCTGCAGCTGATCAATTAGGCATATACCAGTGTCATACCCATGTCTGTTTGTTATGTATGGCTCTTTCTTTTTATCAGAGTCCATTTTACATCCTGAGTATTAATAGATTTTCTTACATTCATAATGCTTCTCTCAGCTGACAGTTGCATGCATAAAGATGAATAGACCAGAAATAGCAGCAAGAGCAGTCGATATTGCTGAGAAACGCATATCAAGAGACAAATGGCCTGAATATTATGACACCAAAAAGGCGAGGTTCATTGGAAAACAATCACGCCTGTTCCAGACATGGTCCATTGCTGGATACCTTGTGGCTAAGCTCTTGCTTGCAGACCCAGGTGCAGCCAGGATGCTCGTAACTGATGAAGATCCCGAGCTTGTCAATGCCTTCTCCTGCATGATCAGTTCTAATCCAAGGAGAAAGCGTGGTCAGAAGAATTCGAAAAAGCCATTCATAGTATGAATTATCGAGCTGTCTCTGCAAAATCAGTGTATTGTTCTCTTGATTCGAGAACTAATCATCCAGGTGCCTACTAGTAATAATACTGAAATTGCTTTTACAAAGTTCAGTAATCAAACATCTAATTCATTTGTATGAATAAGGTGAAATTTAAATCCCACCTTATTTATGTATGGATAGTATTGATCTGTAAAAACCATGTAAATAAAGATGGAATTGTTAGAAGATAATACTTGGAACATCCTTGATGTGTATGAACTCTGGTGATTCAATTTCCTTAACTTCTACAGTAGTTTTGTTTTCTTGAGAAACTGAAAGACAATTGTTTGATGCCAAGGAGATAGCAAAGCTGATCTGGGTCTTCATCATGCATTGAGGAGTGAAAATGTCATAGTTACGGGCTCATAATACTGTCAACCACGTCCACAGTTGAAGAAGCAGGAGGAGCCTGCTCCGGCATCATATTTTCCACACCTGTTGAAGCAATGATAACTGCTAACATTGAAATCTGACTTTCATGGTGTGTTGAATGATTATACATGGTGGACCAAGACTATAGAAACAGTTCATCTGGCTACTCTGAATAATTACATCTCGCAATCTCCTGAAACGCTGAAACATCAATTCGAATTAGTTTTCTGAGTAACTTTAATCTATAAGAAAAATGGACAAACTATCCTTATCAGTGAGCTTTTCTGCCAACACCCAAGACTTTCTTGCAAAAATCACATCATGATAAACCATCATCATCCTAGACTAGAGGAGTGATGCGAACATCTAAAGATGGCCATGTCTTTTGGGGTACAAGACACAGAATATGAGACGTAAACTAGCATGCCGACATTCAAACTAATAGAAAATGATAAAATTAAAATTAAGACAATGATAAAAGTACAAATTTGAGATTGAATTAGCCTTTTTTTTTTTCAAGATGTAAAACCAGTCATGAAATGTCCTTGATGCCTAATAAAAAAAAAATTAGATCTTATTTAGTATCGAAACACCATTGTTTTTTAAAGAATTTCATATATTTAAATAATATTTTTTTAAAAAAAATTATTTTTAATATCATCAAAACAAACTAAAATACCAAAAAAAATAGTATTTTTTAAAAATAATTTCAAACACAAAAATAAATGCACCTTTAATTTGTTTTTGTCTGGTATATTTAGCTAAAAGCATTTATTTGTCCTGGACGTTAAAGATGGAAAAGATACAGTTAATAAATCAAGTATTAAATTAATCACAAGCATGTAAATGTTCTATGATTTTCTTAATATTTTAACATGTAAATGTTGACCAGTGACATTTTCTAGCATATTATATAGTTAAATCTGTCTCTCTCCCACATCAAAGGGAGGTTGATCACATACTTTTTTCCTGCCTTAAGAAATAGGATATTCACTGTAGATCCCACAAATTTATTTTGACAAATAAAAAAATGCTAACATAAGTTCAAAACACTCAACACATATTAGCTTATCAGTTGAAAGAGAGTTACTAAATTTCTTAATTTTTTAAGATTTGAATCTTGGGATCGATATTTATGAAAATTTATCAAGTTTATCTAAATAATATACTAGATCGCTCTTAAAATCATATGAAAAATAGAATTTAATCACAATAATTACGTAAGCTAGTTTAAAAATACCTCATATATTGAATCAAATAAATAAATAAATTCAAACAAAAGGGAAATGCTAGATCAACTTTGCGAGAGTCAAAAGAGGTTTTAGTTTCTCTTATTATCCTCATGTCCTGGCACAAACAGATCAGGCCTGGTTTAGTTGCAATTATAATAGGAATCATTATAATTCAAGTATGCAATTACTCAAACAATAGTACTGTAACAGAGTAAAATGTTATCATTAGCCAAATATATATATATATATATATATATAATGCTTATAATATTCCAATAAAATTGCCAATCGGTATATCAATAAATATTCTAAAATGTGTGGAAAAAATACTGTAACTTTCCATACATGTTTTTTATGTTTTGTCTTTCTTCTCCCTCTCTTGTTTTGTCTTTCCCCATATTGTTTTTTGATTTTTTAGGTTTTACATGTTTTTTTTTTCCAAGATTGTCTTTTTTTTTTTAACCCTTAAAGGCTTCTAAGACCAAACCAAATACAATGTTGTCTTTTCTTTTATTGTGTCTAATGGCCACAAAGAGATCATGTCATTGAAAAGAATGTTTGATTTTGTATAGTTGTAGACAGAATGTATTTTTATTATTGTTTTTCTTTGGCAAGAATTTATTTATTTGAGAGATGGTAAAAATTTATCCTCATTATTTAAACATGATAAAAAAAGCAGACAAATTGTTTTAAATTAATCCCATGTTAGTGATTTCAATGCATTTGATTTATTAAATACATAAACTATGATTAATAAAATATATAAATCACATAAGCAGAGTTTGGAATCCAGCTATAGTAAACCCTACACGGACCCATCCCTTTTCTAAAGAAGCCACATGGCCCAACCCCATCTTGCCGGCCCGTACTGCCCTCCTCCGTTCCCTTTAAAACCTCAACTCCCTATACACACCCTCATTCCAAAACCCCAGTTGTCCAATCCACTCCCGGCCACCATTCTTTCCACCACCGCCATGGAGCCAGTTGTGGAAGATCTAACCGATGATCTAGATAATCTTAGTTTAGCTTCCACCACCACCACCACCACCGCTGCCGAGACACGACACAGCACAGGTTCAGGGTCCGAAACCACATGGACTACCTCAACCTCGAGCCTCGTGTCAAACTCCTGCAAGCCCCATCATCCGCCTCAATGTGATCAGTGTTGGCATGCAATCCAACGTGACAACTGCGATAACTCACCTCTAACCCTAGCTGATTTACGCTTTGTCCACAAATTAGGAAGTGGTGACATAGGGAGTGTGTATCTTGTAGAGCTCAAGGAAGGCAACGGGTGCCTTTTTGCTGCCAAAGTCATGGACAAAAAAGAAATGGCGACTAGGAATAAAGAGAGTAGGGCTAGAATTGAGAGGGAAATATTGGAAATGTTGGAGCATCCATTTTTGCCTACATTGTATGCCACATTGGACTCGCCCAGGTGGTCTTGTTTGTTAACGGAGTTTTGTCCTGGCGGTGACCTCCATGTCCTCCGGCAACAGCAACCGGATAGACGTTTCGGCGAAGCTGCCATCCGGTATGTACACACACACATACATACATATAACTGTACGTGTACGCGTACATCAATAAAATTAATGTCATATAATCTGATGAGTGGTTGCGTTTGCATAAAAGATACAAATTCGTGAATGATGAGAAATGCTGGATGATCATGGGCGGGGCTAGGTTTAACGGTAGTTAAGGCTGTTCATTGCGTGTAGGGTCAATGGGTAAATCCATGTGACATTCGGGTGCAGCCATTGATTTGGTGTGGACCATGGAACTTTTGGTGGGTGTCTCGTGCATTCTATCATAACAGAGAAGGCATGGTGGCATCATGCTCCTCATAAAAAGGAGTAAATATCTGCCAGACATCCCTCAATCTATGGCATGTTCTAGTACAATATTTTTCAGCTTCTTTGTCTAATCTGAGAGTCCCGAGATATCATTTCAAGAATCAAATTGATAGCTTTTCCCCCCATTTCTTGCTCTTCTTTAATTTTTCTGTCAATTCGTCGCTTTCCCTTTTTTTTAGTCTAATGTCTTCTTCTTCAAATCTTATACCTTCTTATTCATTTTTAATTATTATATTAGATTTAATTCTTTTCACCTCCATCATTTCTTCAAATAGCCAACTACTTGGTTTAGCAGCAAGAATTCACAATTATTAAACCTCACTTTTCCGGTTAAACTGAAAACTAACTGGGACCATGTTTTGAAAAAGATATTTGAGAGTTGTACCCGGTCAACTTAGCGTTTTTATTAATGATAAAAAGTCTGAATTTTTACTAAATATTATGTTCAATAGGCATGGATGAGGCTATTTATGTCTCGTGAAGTTGTTCAATTAAAAAAAAACAAATTATATAGTTAATTCTGGACCACAATAACATGATATATCGTGGGAATAATCTTTATAATTAGTTGAATAATTCTTTGTATATATCATAATATCTTCTGGTTGCTATTAGGTTCTATGCATCAGAAGTTGTGGCTGCTCTTGAATATTTGCACATGATGGGAATAGTCTACCGTGACCTCAAGCCTGAAAATGTTCTTGTAAGATCAGACGGTCACATAATGCTTACAGATTTTGATCTCTCCTTAAAGGATGATAATTCACCGTCAACAGCTCAGATTATCTCCGATCAAAACCAGCCAACCGCAGCTTCATCAACAAGAGACTACCCTTCTGATACATCTCAATTTGCCACATCATCATGTATCCTACCCAGTTGTATTGTGCCAGCTGTCTCTTGCTTCCACCATAGGAGAAAACGCAAGAAGAAACTCCATCAACGCGGGACCCTCGAGATAGTAGCAGAGCCAATAGACGTCCGATCCATGTCGTTTGTTGGGACCCATGAGTACTTGGCACCGGAGATTGTGTCCGGCGAGGGACACGGCAACGCAGTGGATTGGTGGACCTTAGGCATATTCATGTTTGAAATGTTCTACGGCGTTACACCATTCAAAGGGATGGACCATGAGTTAACCCTAGCAAACATTGTGGCTCGAGCCCTTGAATTCCCCAAGGAACCCTCAATTCCAGTTCTCGCAAAGGACTTGATCACGCAGCTTCTCATCAAAGATCCCGTAAGACGACTGGGTTCTACCATGGGAGCTACGGCCATCAAACACCATCAGTTTTTTGACGGGATAAACTGGGCGCTGCTAAGGTGTAGAACACCACCTTATATTCCTCGGCCGGTCACTTACAAAAACCTTGTCGTGGCAGAGCGTGGAAATAATTCTATAGAGTATTATTAGCAAGAAGAAGAAACATTCTTTATTTTTTTCTTCTTTTAATTCTATTTCTTGGGAGAAGTGAGAAATCAAATTTAATGAAACTAATTCTTAGGTCTCCTACAGATGTAATTGTTGTTCAGATTGTTTGTATGTAAGCTTTTGAAGAAAGCATGGCGCCTTGGATACCACATTTCCCACTCGATCCCATTTGTTTTATTTCCTTTTTATTGGAATTATTATGTTGATTTTGAACAAACCCTTGGACAAGTGGGGCCTTCCTGGGCATCTACTAAGTTGTATTGTGATATGAAAACAAACTAGTTACTTTATAATACAAATTGGATATATGGAGGATATATAATAATCACCAATAACATGCGGTAGCATAATATATATTTTTTAAAAACATTAAATAAATTAATTCTGATTTAAATTTTAGAATAAGAGAATATCCGAAACAGTGGTAACAATTACTTTTTAAAATGTTTTTTACTTGAAAACATATCAAAATAATTTTTTAAAATTTATTTTTAATACAAACATATTAAAACGATTTAAAAACATCAAAAAAATTAATTTTTTTAAAAAATATTGTTTTATAAAATGATCACTGTGGTAAAAATTCTAATATTTAATATGGAGAAATCTTAAATATATTCATGATAAAAGTTGATTTTTTATCTATTAAAATATCTGCTATAGCCACATTTTAAATCCTTTTATTCAATTTATCATTTCTTAAAACTATTTCTTGCTTTTTATCTTAATAATTAACTATTTCTATATTTGGCTAAAATAGAGCTTTTCATGTTTATTTTTAGCTATTTCTTAAATGTTCACGTTAAAGAAAAATACAAATGACATTGCAATTTCTTTTTTTAACCCTCTCTTGTTCCTAATTAAGTTTTAGTGGCAATTTTTTTCATTTTTTAAAACAATTGAAGCTAAAATTTAAATAAAAACAAGAGAGGGTCAAATAATAAAAAAAGAAGAAGAAGAAGCTAGAAGGTTCATCTGGTTTTATGAACTAAAAGGCTCCAGTTCTCCTTCCATGATCCGTTTCGTCCAGGATCGTGACACCCTCTAACTTTGACAACCATTTCATTTAAGTCTTGAAATTTTAATATTTTTAAATATATCCTCAAATTGAAGACTTACCAAGAAATTGTTCATTATGTTTTTATATGAACTTACATGTTTTTCGATCAATCAAATCATAAATACTTCGCGGTTACGTGGTATTTGTTGCTGAGCCAGCTTTTGTATATGGAAACAACATAAATGCATGATGTACGAGGACTGGTTGTGCACCTACCAGTCTGTTTTCCCTTTTATCTCTAAGATGATTTTTTATGATTTTATTTTCCATCCTTTTTTCGTACAAGGATATTTATAGAGGCAGCTAGGACTATCCCTCCCATCTTCAAGTGGAGAGGGAAAAAAAATCAATCAATTGAGGGAGGAAGCACTTTGACATTGCAATTTGCAGTGCCAGCTGACATGACGCCTGGTGGAAACAGTGTAGACCCACTTTCTTTCAAGTTTCCTCCAAAACGTGGTTCCTTTTCAGCGCATTAATGGCTCATTCAGGGATAAAGACATAAGGTTTCTAAAGCAAACACAGTATATAGGCAGGGCTGATGTAGAAATTTTTGTTGAGGTGCTGAAGCAGAATATTGGATATGATCCATCGAAATCTTACTTTCTGATGTTAATCTCTTGATCTAAACAAATTGAAATGGCACTTTCTGTAGATCGCTATCGTTCTGGATTGATTGAAAAGGATCGTTCTGAAAGAAGCAAGAGATTTGATGAATCAACAGCAGCTGTGAAGTTGCAGAAAGTTTACAGGAGCTATCGTACCCGTCGCAGGTTAGCAGATTCTGCTGTGGTTGCTGAAGAGCTCTGGTACGTGCCCCTCATGTTCTTGTATAGATAATACAACATATGGAACTCTTTCTTTTCTAATCTGATGTGAATGTGAAGGTGGCGAGCTTTAGATTATGCAAGGCTCAATCACAGCACAGTTTCCTTCTTCAGTTTTGATAAACCTGAAACAGCAGCATCGCGGTGGAGTAGGATCAGCTTGAATGCTTCAAAGGTGTGTTGTTTAAGGTCTTGCTGCTTTAGAACACTGAATAATGTATTGCTTAGTGTCAAGAACAAAATTCTGATGTAATAAGAAGACTGATATATCATGCAACTTTCCACTTTTTGACAGGTCGGAAAAGGTTTAGGCAAAGATGCCAAGGCACAAAAATTAGCTTTCCAGCATTGGATTGAAGCTGTAAGCCTATATTGGACTGCAGCTGTTTGACTATGTTTGATCCTTTTCTTCTAGTACTAGTTTTGCTACTTCTTTTTTGTTTATACATGTTGTGATGTAGATTGATCCGAGGCATCGGTATGGCCATAATTTGAATTTGTACCATGAAGAGTGGTGTAAAACAGATGCATTGCAGCCATTTTTCTACTGGTACGAGTAGAGGTCTCAGCCAATTTGATCATCTTTTGATCTTTCTCAGTTAACACTTGGAAGACGGGGCATCACATTTGTTCCATACGTTTCTCTTCTATCCATGCTCTTAATTTTTTTGCATAGGTGCATTTGGCTTAGATGCAATGTGCCTCAAAAACAATAAAGGAAAAATAAAAAACCAGAACTTTGGAATCTAGTTCTTGCTACAGTGATTGCTAGATGGACTAGTATCTGTAAATGCCACTGAAAAGTTCGAAAGTCAGAATCTAATCCTGCTCCTTTCCTTCTCCACAAACTGCATGTGTGATTATGAAATATTGCCAAGTTTTTGAAGCACCATTTCGGTTGTGATCGGAAGCACAATGGGATCCCCACTTCCTGTTATGAGCATTCTGCATTGTTCAGGGAAATTTTGCTCTTCGCTGTTACTAAAATGCTGTATCTTTTCTGCTTGGTTTCAGGCTGGATATTGGAGATGGTAAAGAAATTGATCTCAAAGACTGTCCAAGAACAAGACTTTGCCAAGAATGCATTCAGTATCTAGGACCGGTATGTTCCTGAGCATAGAAACTCAGAACTCATTATCAGAATGTTGTGTTTCCATAGCAATTCAGCTGTCTACTGCATTGCATACATCAGCTCATGATAAATTTGCATGATCAATTTAAGGATATCATGAAATGTATGTTGACATTTGCCATAGCCTTGTATTCAGAAAGTAGATTACCGCTTCAAATTACAGAAAAGAAAGAAAGAAGAAAAGCTTTGATCTCTATTAGAATTGAACCTTTTAATACTAGCAAAAACAAGCTTTCATGACTTGTTCTCACACACCTGTCACGATTTTCCCTGAAATAAGCAAGAGAGAGAACTGTATGAATACATCATTGCTGAAGGAAAAGTGGTGCACAAACAAAATGGCAACCTCCTAGATACAAATCAAGGATTGGAAGGTTCAAAATGGATATTCGTGATGAGCACCTGCAGAAAACTATATGCTGGAGAGGTAAGGATCATTCTGGACATTAGACCATTTAATTAGCAAATTTTCATCCATCTATACGACTAATAATGTCTTTTCTTAAACATTCAGAAAAAGAAAGGAGCATTTCATCACTCGAGCTTCCTTGCTGGAGGGGCTACTCTGGCTGCTGGGAGACTAGCAGCAGAAAATGGAAGGCTCAGGGTAAGAATGCCATGATCCATGTGAAGGTAGGTATCATAGGTTATAGAAGGCAATTAAACCTGGAATACTGAAACAAATGACTGCAGTATGAGAGAAATGTGCATCTTGGTTTGGTATTAAATAGAGAGTTGGAGAAAGGTTAAGCGGTTGCTTTGACTATATGCATCTCTTGCTTCTGAATCTTAAATTTTCATCGTCTTTCAGTCTATATCAGCATATAGTGGGCATTACCGTCCAACTAACCAGAACCTTGGCGGCTTCTTGGCTTTCCTCGAAGAAAATGGGATCGACCTCAATGAAATTCGGGTACGCAACTCAATGCCATGATACTTCACAAACCTGCCACCCAATGTGCTGTTTTTGCATAAAAATATCTGGTTATGATGGAGCCTTTCCAGCTTTGGCCTATCTGGTTTTGCCAACTTCTATTCTTATTCTTTAGTAATCACTTGATATGGTGCTTCTACTTGGTCATTGTTCCATCTGGTATTGCTCTAGGCAGGTTCTTACACCAGAAGATAGTGAAAGCTGTGAATCAAGGGAATTGTCTCAAGACAGAAGTAAATTTGGTTGGTCAATGGATTCCAAGCTGTCTAAACTTCATGCTTCGAGTAAAATTAACAATTACCAACCTTCTGAATCATCCATGTCTTCACAAGCCACAAGAACATGCAGTTACAAGAGGATATTGTCGGCCAATGTCCAGAACACAAAAGCAAATGTACCAAAGAAGGAAATATTGCAGAGGATCAAATCCAAGAACGAAGCTAGCTCATACCAATTAGGGCACCAACTGTCTTTGAAATGGTCAACTGGAGCTGGTCCGAGAATCGGGTGTGTTGCAGACTACCCTCTGAAACTAAGAGAGCAAGCTCTCACGTTTGTTTACCTCTCACCCAGTGATGATCTGCGCAAGCCATCGGCTTCTGAACTTCCAGGTTGTCTGCTCTCTATAATAGATCTTTGTAGGATGATGTAACAGAGATTCATCAACCATCCTTTCAAAAGTCAGCATTCCCGATGACTTCGCTTTCTATTCCTGTAATCCCTTTGTTGTTGAAGTTAGAACTGAAGTCATTGCTGAATGCTGATGAGCTATAGTTAATGTTATAATGTCCTCGCTTTCTTTTCATCTAGAGCGAGTGGACACAATAAAATTATCAAATATATTATTGTCAAGAAGCAGAGTAGACGTTGCATCATCAAATACCGTCCCATCTGCATTCCTTTCCGCGTTTATTAGATGAAGTATCAGTCAAATTTTTTCACTTCTTGCAGCCTCATAAGAGACATCTCCAAGCTATCCCGTGGGGTAGGTGTGTGTGTGTCCGCATCTGGGTGAGGACACGTTAATTATTTTCGCACAAACAGCCCTGCCCTCATACTTGATTAGTATATGTCAAGCTTTTGAACAGACTGTATTATCTTTTAACATAAAATCTATGGTTTGGTACAATGATGGAGAACACAAGTTGCAACAAATCTGAAATTGAAATCCCAGACACTGAAAGTGGTTCAAAGGCCTGAGAAATCATATCTATATAACGCGCCAAGAACTTGATGATCTATATCTTCGAAGAGGAGTGTCATGAATTACGCGATCAATAGAGCAAGACAGCAAGATGAGATTTTCTGTATCATATCCTTATGAATGTACCCCAGAAATTATTATAGCTTACATCCAAGTACAAGCGAGCTGGATATCGACAATCCACATTATAATCATAGTAAGTTCAATAAACTATTACCTAATAAAACAAACTTTCACAAAGTAAATGCTGGTATCAGCAACATTATGCAGCAGCCAAAGTTTCTGCAGGCTTAGCAGGTTCAGCTGGTGCTTCTGCTTCCCAGAAGGTAGTCTTCTTCCCGGTCTTAGAGACAGTCTGAAGAACAGCATCTGGCTGCACATTTCCTTTCACTGTGACTTTTTGCTCCTTCAAATCAATGTCATATGATTCCACACCTGAAAAATGTTCCAGGTGAGACACAAGATATTATTATCTATTACAACAACAATGATGAACTGAGGGCCTCAGCTACATCTGAAAATAATACTTGCCAGTGGAATTTCCAACCAGATTAGATAACGATCCAAACCATTTCATTGTTTTCTCTTTTTTCATAGATGAAGAGTAACGATGTGAAAATTTGCATTGTAACACACAGTAAGAAGATAAAAGTAAATTTCACTTCTTCACAAAATGCAAATGCTTCAAAAACCTCACCATACCAGCTAATCTAATTGCAAAGATGCTAAAATTCTATAACCAATCTCGCGGCAGCTCATTTTCAAATAGACCACCAAAAGGATTTACACCGTGCCCAAAAATTCCTGAAATAGAACCTTAGCAGCATGCTTCCAGGAGCTAAGATTGAAAACTCAATAAATCCAATCTAAAATGTTTTGTCCATTTCAATTTTGTGTGTGTTGAGCAAGAAAGACAGCACAATCAGCAAAGTTCCAGAGACTAAAAGATCAATTGCAAGGACAGAAACAAACCTTCCATTTTTCCCAAAACCCTTTTCACAGCCCCAACACAACCTCCACATGACATGCCAACCTTGAGGACAACAGTCTGCAATTTAACAAAATTGAAAACCATTAGACATGCAAAGATCAGCAATAACCACAATGTAATGTCATCAAATAAAAAAAAGGGCAGGCAGTAAAGCAAATAAAATCTCCAAAAACAGGTTAAAACATCAGTTAACATGTAACCCTAAAAACATTTCTAACTCACAACAGTAACGCAAAGAAAGAAGTCAACCTTCGTATCGCCTTTATCCTACAATTTCCATTCAACTAAAACCAGACATATTCTAGGTTCCTAGACAACAAAGCAGCAATCTTTTTCCCTCAAGATTAAATTTTACAACTTCAACAACTTGCTTTAAACTACAAATTCAGGCTTAACTAAACAAATTACATCAAAAGCTCCCTAAGATCCCCAAACAAAATAAAAATTAACAAAAACTCAGAAATCCCAGAAAAGATTTGAACTTGAAATCCAACATATCCACCCAAATTCAGCCAAAATTCATAGACATCCCAAAACAAGTCAAAACAACAGGAACGTAGTATTAACAAACAATAAAAATACAAACTTTGCCCCAAAAAAAGAAGAATCAAGAAATGAAGATTTAGGGTACCTGAGACATGGTTATTACGTTGTTGTTACAGAACAGAACAAGAAACAAGGAATCAAGAAGACAGAGAGAAGACTTTGAGTTTGGTGTTGATTATATGAGCTGATGTTCTCTGTATCCCTGAAGGTGATGAATTTATAGACTTTTTTATGCGTGTGAATGTGATGATAAGTTTTGTGTGGGTCCCAGATCTTGTTAGCTATGACTTCCTGTTTTGTTAAGTTTTCTCTCTCTCTCTCTCTCTCTTTTTTTCTTTCCTTTGAAAATTCATTTGAGTTTTCGATTTCAATGTCATTTTTCAGTTAAGAGGTGTTTTTTTAGGTTAGTTATAAGTTTTTCATGCGTCAATTATTATTATATATATATATACAAAAAATATTTTAAAAAACGACAACAACATTTTCAAACTTTAAATCCAATAAAAATATTTATTTAGGATTTATAATTTTTTTTTTATAAATTCACACTCAGTTAAGATCATCTATTTATATTTTAATATTATCTTTTAATATTAATTTTTCTAAGAAAATATATTATTAATATCTATTCATCGTTTAACCAGTTACATATCTCGATTTGAGAATTTCCAGCATATCAAAAGAAAAATCTACATCCTAACATATCAATCCTAAAATGGAAGGATATTTGTGCTGTTACCCTGACCGAACTTCAAGAAAGAAAGGGAAAAATAGAACAAATAAATAGAAATTTAAAACTTTTAAAAGAAGCCATGCTTTTTTGTGGGGTATCCATGGATTCTTTTTCAAGCCATGGCAGTACAAACTTTTGACCACCAAGATAGCGAGTACACAGCAGCCTGGTTGCAGTGCCAGAACCCAAGTCTTCTAGAAATGTTCAATCTTGTGGGCCTCTTCTATTTTTTGCAATTTTGCTTTCACTTTTCTACGCCGAACATGGAGTTTGAGTCTTATTTGTGCATTGAAATGGTAAAAACTAAATTTCAATCTTCCTTCTTGTATTCCATATATATATATATATATATCCGACGAAAGTATTAATAATATATTTCTTTCCTTGCATCCATAAATAACGATACAAGTAACGAGCCAACTCGCTAATCACGATAAAACCTTCATCCTCTAGTTAATTAAACATTTGTTGACTTGAAAATTGCGTAGGATCTTCCGTCAGGCATTGATTAATTAATGAGCAGACGTGTCCTCCATCATCTACATTGCTCAATCGATGAGTTGACTACGTAACTCAGTACAGATCCAGGGAGAGAGAGGGAGGGGAAAAACAGAGAATACAGCAAACATTAGAGGTTGTAAGGATCGTCAAAATCCTCAAAAGAAATGCGTGTGGTTATTCTATAAATCATGACTACATTGAATAACAAAACAAGGAGTAAAGAACAGAGATGGTCGTGTCTGTATATACATGACCTCATCTTCATTGTTTGACAGGTCATTTTCATAATTTTTTTAAAGTATTTTTTTTATTTGAAAATATATTAAAAATTTATATAAGTATAAATCATCCACTTCAAATCTAAATTAAAAAAATAATTGTAATAATAATTTAGGCTAAAACACGCAAGAGATAAAAGGATCTAAATCTTACACGAAGAATGACATACATTTCATTAATCAGTACCAACGTTTCAATTTTTTGTTGAAGATTCCAGGTCCATATGTGGATACAAAAATCTCCACTAGGAGGGGAAATTGCAACATCATGAAAAAAGTTACAGGGATACATGCGACCAAGACAATCGGAATTATAATTTGCAATTTCCCATCCACAATAATCATAAGAGCAGCACAGAAGGTTACCATCATGGTTGCAATGGAGAAGAAAAGCGTGGAAAGGCCGATGATTAACTTGGTGGGTAAGGATTTAAGGAAATCTTCCTCTGCGTATCGCGAGGTAAGAATTCCTAAGAACATCAACACTGATGTTGATGAAGAAAAGAGAGAGATTGCATCCGATACTATAAAAACTGTAAAAGATTCCTTGTCTTTAAAAATCGGATAGCCGCTCTCTTGAACGTAGCCGCCGGGAACAGTGAATGCAGCAGTAAACATAATTGTAATGATGAGAGCACCCACAACAGTGCATGAAGTTGCTGTTGCTTTCATCCATTCCTCTCCTTTCACTAACAGGTCCTTATGGTCACTTGTGAATAATTCCCTGGCTATCTGACCCTTTACATTAGCAAAATCCTTGTCTGTAGGGTTTATGATACTCTCCACTTCCTGCATTAAGGATGTTTTTTTTTATTTCTCAACGTTCTATCAATCTTGTTAATTTGTTTTTAAGAAAAAGAAGTTAAGTTTGGAAAGCTCACCTTGTACCATTGTAGTTCTCTTTGCATCTGAAGAGCTGCACCAGAGATCCGAGATAGTTGAGAAGGAGGAGACAGTTTTGCTGCCAAATGCAACATTGTATTTCCTGAGCTATCTATAAGGGAAACAAATCCTGATCTGGTTGCTTCCAGTCCATAGAAAAGGCTGACCACCTTTTCTTGTCGATTTGCAATGGAGGACATAAATAGGGTTCTTGAGTTGTCATCTGTACAGATCATTACATGAGGACAAGCTTTGATCATCTCCATGATAAACTCAACCGTGCCATTCTTTACTGCACTGTGGAATGCTGGATGTACAGCTGCCTTGAGCTGTTCCTCGTAATCCAGAGAAGATATATGCTCACACATACACCGTAGGATTTTATCCGAATAAATGTGGATCTTCTTTAAATCATAAATCTGCTTGATTCCTAGATCAACAGTATTTAAATAGTGATAAAATAAAACCATGAAAATGGTTATAGAAATTAAGAGAAGTGGGATATAGACGAGTGGATATACATATATATACATCGCTTACCTAAGAATGTGAAGAGATTTTCTGCAAACACACGCAATTGACTTAACACTGAAAAGTTGAGGGAAAAAAAAACAGAAAAATTATCACAAGTAAAATATATGTATGCTAATCAAATTTATATGTATTAAATTATCATTGTAATGATAATTGCTCCAATAAAAAAAAGACACAGATCTGTTCACAGGAGAGTGGACAAAAACACACAGATCTGTGCAAATACCTTGAAGGACAATGTTCTTTGACTCCCTTAGTCTCTGAGCAGGCACATAGATACGAACCGTATCATTAGTTGCAACAATTGGTTTTGACCAAATACCTGTCATGTTCTTAGAATTAAGTCAGTTTTAATAATACGACTTATAAAAAAATATTTATTATTTTATATCATAATTGAATTTTTCTTATAGACAATTTATATAAAAAAAGGGTTCAGATTGGTTGCTGTCATGATAAGTAATAGTTATTTTTATATTAGAAATAACTTTTTATTATTTTTTATCTTGATGAAAATAACTTAAAAGTAATTCCCTAGAAGAATAAATTTAGTGTAAGTTGAAATTCATAAGTTAAAATTCCAAACTTTTGATTACATCGAAGTTTTGACTCAGTTCTATAACCAATTTTTGATTTAAATAATTTTTTTTTAACTATATATATTTTTAACTATATGAATCAAAAGTTTTAAAAAACAAAGAACCCATGTGCATGGATGCATGTGTTTACTTTCTTTCTTTCTTTCTTTTCTTTCTCTGTTTTTCTTTCTTTCTTGAATGTATATAAATTACTGTGAGATAGCTTTCTAAGAACACAAAATATTATACGGACGTTAAATAGATTTCTGAGAGAAAATGAAGAGAAAAGCGAGGAGTAAAAAGATACTAACATGAACAGATGAATTGCTGCCAAAATGCAGGTTGACTTGCACTTGGAAATATTTGAGGCGAGGTAGACAAACGAATCAAAGCATTCGACTTCAGAACATCATCCGTTTTAGTAGCCATATGTGGGAAGCGATGCAGAAAATCAAACACAATATCTGGCGTTGCAATATTCAAAAGAAACAGCACAAGAAGGAACAAGAAGAGATGAGGTTTAATTTAGTGCTAATTTTGAAATGTTAACAAATTAATTTAAAAGTCATTTTGTTTCATATGAAGCCATCTGAAATCAAGCTCTCTCTCATTTTTGTTTATGAATTGCTAATTTCTATGTACCATCAAGTGTAAATTTCTCACACAAAAAGTGGATAATCCCTCAATAACTAACGTGAAGTCTCTCACATTTGCTTGCATGGGAAAATCTATTATAAGAAGAAACGAAAAAAAAGGAGGAATTAAGAGTAAATTACAAGCTAGTCCCTATAGTTTAGAGATATTAGCCAATCAGTCCCTTTAGTGTAAAACATTATTCAAGAAAGGGAAGACTTACGAACAGAGCATGAATAAAAAAGAGAAAAAGAATGAAGATAATTAATTAAGGGGCAAAGTCTCTCACCGAGCATTTGAGCACCAATAGCACATTGTAGGAAATAAGATCCATGGTGGCCATTGCCTTGACAAAGAAATTCAAATGGAGTGACAGAGTATAGATAAAGAGCCATATCCTTACAGTTGCTTATACATGCCTGAACCAGGGGGATCTTTTTTTGTGCATTTACAAAGGTAACCAAGTGTTTGTTCTTTCTCACCAAACATTCTGCCATCTTTCTTTTTCCAACAAAGGCAGCACTAGAAAGACCGGTGTTGCCTTGATGATCTTGTATTTCCAATTCTTCTACTGACATCAACTTCACCAACTCCTCCACAACTCTCAGATGTCCAGAAAAAGCTGCTACATGAAGGGCTGTTCCGCCATAGGGTTTAATCATGGCCTTTCTTGCATTTGGGTAATGGCTAAGATAGGTTTTTATGGCATCCCAGTCTCCATTATGGGCATACTTGTACAGCGTTAGCAAGGGACCGTTCATTTCATTGCTCACCGCTCCTGCCAAGGTTTTTATTCTCTCCCGTGTTAACATCAAGAGGTCGAAGTAGTTGGAAATCTAACAGAGGAAGAGAATGAGGTCATGGTATACCTGAACCTTGTGATGACTGTGACGACTCTGCTTCAACAAATTGCTCGTCGTGGCTTGGTGAATGTTGTTGTTGTTGCAAATTGTTTGTCGTCGTCATGTAAGAATCTGTGCACAGCGTGGGGGTAAGGATCAGAAAAACTAGCGATGCCAAGATCTACCGAGCCAATGGCAAACCATAAGCAAACCATCAATTTTCTTGGTTCTTAGGATTAAGAAAAATAATAATATTAATTGATGGCAAACCATAAACGGAGCTGCTCTACACCTTTAAAAAGCAGTAATATCTGCCCTAACTTTTTCAGTACAAAATTGACGGGTTACATAACTGGATCCCGTTAGAGTGTATTTCATGATGTAGTTCTGGAAGTTCTTTTCTACCGATGAAGCACGAAAATGGTGTTTTTGCGTTCTATTACATCATTTTCAATATATAAGTAAATAACTGATGCAATGATATTTCCATTATTTCTAAGTGGTAAGATCTTCATGCTATGCAGATCTTCTTTAGGAATTCGAATTTGCTTCATGCAACTCACTGCATCATTAAGGAGTGGGGAAAAACTGGAAAGCCAAGAACCAAGATATCATCGGATGAAAGCCAGAGAACAGAGCAACAACAAGACCCAATGAAATACTTACATGGTGTGGTAGCAGTTCACAGAGCCACTTATAATTTCCCTTACTTCTCTCTCTCAAGCTTGACCAGACTGCTGAGAATGTCTGGGTGACGGCAAGAACTTGGTGAAGGTATGCTTTTGTTCTTGCTATGGTGTTCCCTACAGTTCGAAACAAAGACTATCAAGTATCCAGCACTCTCAGCCTTTCATTTCATCTCATTGGCATCCATAAACGCCCTACCTCGTAATTCAACATTCAGGTCAAAGGGCATCTGCGGATGGGTGACAACTGGATATGCGATCCGCTAAAATATTAAATTATTATAAATGCCCCAGGTTTGATTGAATATAGTTAAATTAACTATGAATTTATATATATGTAATTAGGATTGATTTCATGTACTATATAGAAAAAATAAAATTATTTGCAAATAAGGTCCAATCAATTTTGCTGCCAAATGAAGCATTGTATCTCGTGAGCTATCCACAAAGGTAAAGAAGGAATCATGCTCTGCTTGCTTCAAGTCCATACAAAAGGCAGAACACTTTTTCTTGCCGACACGGTACTGAGGACACAAATAGGTTTCTTGACTTTATATCGACACTAATCATTGCATGACGACAAGCTCTAATCACATGGACATCTGCCCCTTTGTGTTCATCACACATACACCGTCTAATTTTATCCGAATAAATATGGATCTTCTATATGATTTACTATACATGTTCTAATGTAGAAATAATATAATTGTCAATTTTATCATAGTGCGGAGGTGATAAAATTATAAATTTTGTTTTTCTATATATCTAATTTTTCAACTCAATTTTTATATAAAAATTTATTTATTTATTATTTTTTAATTTTTAATTAAAAAAAAAAGATCGTTGGATTCTAGCATTAGAGAGAGAAAAAATAATGTTCACACTAATTCCTGCCATTAAAATGATTCATCTTGGTATCCAAGGGTTTTATTTGGTTAAGAAAGTTCCACTTAGATCTTTTTGTATCTTAAAATTGCCAAATTTGGTTTTAAATTGATTTTGATTCTTTTTGTGAGTTTTTTCTAAGTATTTTGGGTCAAAAAAACATAGAACTTGCTTTCCTAGCTGAAATCTAGATAATTCCATACAACATTTCATCTATTCCACCAACTTTTTAAAAAAATTAAGAGCCCTTAAGCGTGGGTCTACTCTTGCAAACTAGTGCTCTGACCCTTTCCTGATAGGTCAAATAACTAGTTTGGCTTACTAGACCTAACAATACTAGATTGATTTTTTTAATTAATATATTTTTATATATTTTTTAATTAATTTTTAAATTTATATTTTAATTAACACAATTCTCTATGATTTTGTTGGCTTATTTAACCTTTTTCAGTGGCAATTACTTTTTAATTATATTATATGTATTTAAGTTTTAAGAGATTAATATGATTCATTTATATTTATTTTTTATTTTATATAGATTAAATATATTTTTAAAAATAAAATATTTATTTTAAAATAATATTTCTAATACGTGCAACCATTCATATATATTTTTTCTTTTTTTTATTTGATTAATTTTATATATATTAATTTTTATTATCATTTGATTTAATAAAAAATTAAAATCAGCAACAGAAAAGATGAGGTTTTAGTGTCTTTGAGCACCAATTTACAAGAGATGAGGAATTAAAGAAAGGGAAGGCTTATGAACAAAACATGAAAAAGAAGTAATACTTGCTCTAACCATAGTTAATGGCAAAATCACAAGCAAACATAAATGCAGCTGCACCGTGGCTAATTGGCCTTAAAAAAGAAGTAATACTCGCTCTAACCTTTTCAATACAAGATTGGTGAGTTACTTAACTGGATCAATTTAGAGTGCATTTCATAATATGGTTTCGGAAGTATTTTTCTACCAATACCGTATGAAAGATCCATCATAGAATGCTTAAAAGCACTTCAAATTTCACGAGCAATACAAAAATACCTCTTCATAATCTCTAAGGTTGTTGATGTGAGTAACCAACCTTTAATTTTTTGATTTTCGGCATACCACTTGGAGTAAGAAAGGATCTTTTGTATCAGATTGAGGTGAGTCGCTAATAATATAATCGAGTTTCTCATGACCAGCAATTTATATTTCGATGATTTGGAATCAAGTGTCATAATTGGTTTCAGTGAGTATTATACCAGAGCATTGAAACCTAAGTATTCAGTTTGGACATGTATAATAGGAGAAAATGATTCAGTAATCATTGTATTGAGGGGCAATTTGATTAAGTGGGTTTGTAAGGAGTCTTAGAAAACCTTGCTTACCATATAAAACAAAGGAATCTATTTCATGTTATTCATTCTTGCTTCTGAAAACAAGAACATAGAGATTCTTTTGTTAAGGTTATCTTTGGGAGATAAATATTATAAGTGATAGACAAGGAATACAACCGAATAACTAAGAATTCTTATCACAACTCCTTAGAAGATAATTATAATGTGAGATAATTACAAATTGCTACAATCTGCTATAATTAAATGAGTTTCCAATATATAATTTATATTATTTTTTAATATCCTCTTTGTATCTTTTTTTGATAGAAATCAAAATTTTTTTTGATAAAACAAGAGAGCAATTTTTATTAAGAAAAGTGTAAAAAGCCAAGACAACATGCATGTGTCTTTGGCCAAGCAAAACGCTAGTCCCAAGAATATTTATTTTTGCATTTCAAAAGCGTTTTTGAAAAAAATTAAATTTTTTTTTTTTTATTTGCTTCAAATTAATATATTTTTTAGTGTTTTTAGATCATTTTAATGTGCTGAAGTCAAAAATATTTTTTTTAAAATAAAAAATATATTATTTTAATAAATTTCTAAATAAAAAGCACTTTAAAAATAACCGTAACCACACTTCCAAATAATTAATGAGCCTCTAAAACTAATAATAATAATAATAATAATTGAAATAAAAGGGTTAAACTTTGGGTTATGGCAACCATCAGGATGCAATAAATGCGAAAACTACTCCTTTTGGTGGAGCAGCTCTTCATGTAAAGACTTTCGCCCGAAATGTAGAAAAGATTGCATTATTCATGTCATCCAAAGACTTGGAAATAGAAGATAATTGTGGTTGCACAGCTATGGAAGGAATCACAAAGATGGTCACATGCATGATCAGAGAGAGCGAAGGATTTGGTTAACCTTCAATTTGTAGAAAAAGACTCAGAAGAAACTACAGCAGCACACAGTCTTGAATGAGAAGTCTTATATAGCCTTTTACAAACGTGGTAATCAAAATAACAATCCACGCTATACATACTCTAAACGTGGTAACAGACGAGGAACAGAAAACAACTAGCCCCATAAGAATAGGACTTACTAACAGAATTGTAGAACAGAAAACAGCTCATCCCGGGGAAATAGGAATTGCTAAACAGATTGGAACGATAAACTGTTAACCTCTAACAGTCTATATGTTGAAGATTTTGACCAGGGTTTCATTTTTCTGTTGAAGATTCCTGGTCCATATGTGGATACAAAAATCTCCACTAGCAGGGGAAATTGCAGCAACATGAAAAGAGTTACAGGGATACTAGCAAGGAGTACAATTGGAATTATAACTTGCAATCTCCCATCCAACATAATTATAAGAGCAGCACAGAAGGTTACCATCATGGCTGCAATAGAGAAGAAAAGCATGGAAAGGCCGATGATTAACTTAGTGGGCAAGGATTTAAGGAAATCCTCCTCTGCGTATCGGGACGTAAGAATTCCTAAGAACATCAACACTGATGTTGATGAAGAAAAGAGAGAGATTGCATCCGCTACTATAAAAACTGTAAAAGATTTCTCATCTTTAAAAATCGGATAGCCGGTCTCTTGAACGTTGCCGCCGGGAACAGTAAATGCAGCAGTAAACATAATTGTAATGATGAGAGCACCCACAACTGTACAAGAAATTGCTGCTTCTTTCATCCATTGCTCTCCTTTCACTAGCAAGTCCTTATGGTCAGACGTAAATAATTCCCTGGCTATCTGACTGTTCTTATTACGAACATTCTTGTGTGCAGGATTCATAATGCTTTCCACTTCCTGCATCAAGATTTTTGAATTCGAGTGAATTTTTTTTTTTTGGATAACAATGAAAATGTGTAAATCGGTAGCCTAGATTCAAATCAATTAGGTCTTAATCAGTTCTAAAATATCTTTGATCAAGGTTCAATCATTTTTTTAAAAGATGTTGAGTGTAGAAAGCTCACCTTGTACCATTGTAGTTCTCTCTGCATCTGGAGAGCTGCACCAGAGATCCGAGCTAGTTGAGAAGGAGGTGATAGTTTTGCTGCCAAATGTAGTATTGTATTTCCTGAGCTATCTACGAGGGAAACAAATAGTGCTCTTTCTGCTTCCAGTCCATAGAAAAGGCTGAACACTTTTTCTTGCCGGTTTGCAATCGAGGACATAATTAGGTGCCTTGAGTTGTCATCTACACTAACCATGAAATAAGGACAAGCTTTAATCACCTCAGTAATAAACTCAACCATGCCATTCGTTACAGCATTGTGGAATGCTCCATGTACATCTGCCTTGAGGTATTCCTCATAATCCAGAGTTGATATATACTCACACATACACCGTAGAATTTTATCTGAATAAATGTGGATCTTCTTCAAATCGTATATTTGCTTGATTCCTGGATCAACCATTAAAGAGTGATCAGATAAAACCATGATAATGATGATAGAAATTAAGCGATGTCAGATATATTTTGCTTACCTAAGAATGCGAGGAGATTTATTGCAAACCCACGCAATTTGCTTGACACTGAAAAGTTGGACAGAAACAAATTAGAGAAATTATCACAAGCAGCTAAATTTAAGTTTTCAATGTAACTAAAAGTTTTGTACATTAACTTAGTATGATAAAATGTTTTATGCCGACACGATGCGTGGACCAGCTAAATTTATATATATAAAAAAATATATGAGATTTATCGGATTTGGGATTGAATAAAGGATAGGATACTAGGATTAGGGTTCTAAAAAGTTTATATTTTTGGAAAATAGAAATAAATATATCAAGGAACTGTCCACAATTTTTACAATCTTGAAGGACCATGCAGCCCAATTGGACTCCTTTACATATGTCCTGTGCTTGCCCTACCTTACATTAAAGGAGAGGGAACAAAAACAGAGAGATTTGTGCAAATACCTTGGAGGATAATGTTCTTCGACTCACTTGGGCTTTGATCAGGAATATTAATACGAACATTGTCATCAGTTGTAGCAATTGATTGCATGGGAATACCTGCCATGATTTTAGAATCGAGTGAATCTTAGTGAATATGAATATATTTCCCAGTATGATAGCGGTTGTTTTTTAAATAATTTTTTATACTAAAATATATGTCAATGATATATTTTTTTATTTTTTAAAAATTATTTTTGACATCAGCACATCAAAATGATTCAAAAGGTACAAAACATATTAAATTTTAACAAAAAAAATTAATTTTTTGAGAACACGGTTTGCACTGCGTTCCCAAACGGTCTCTATAATTTCAAGTTGCCTATCATAACTTATGAAAAAAATGATTTTTTAACTTCAATCATAATTTAAAAAGTTTTTTTTTATATAAATCATTTATAAATAAAAAAATAAGCTCAAATAACTTTATTTTAGAAATATGTTTGATAAAAATAATTTAAAGTAATTCTTTTAAAGAATGGATATATTATAAGTTGAAACCCAGCAATTAAAGTTTAATTTTTTCCTAAACTTAGATGACATTAAAATTTTAATTCAGTTTTGTAATAAATTTTGATTTAAACCAAAAATCAATTTTAACTAAATATATTTACAATTTTTCTACGGGTCAAAAATTAAAAAATAACTCATATCAATTTACAAAAATTATATCAAATAGAACCTTCCGCTTTTCTTTCTTTGTGACGGTGTGATGATCTCCAAAAACATACAAAACATTACACGTAAAAAAGAATGGCAGAGGAAATGAAGAGAAATGGGAGGAAAAATCGAAGGAAGAGATACTAACATGAATAGATCCATTGCTGCCACAATGCAAGTCCACTTGCACTTGGAAATATTTCAGGCATCTTAGACAAACGAAACAAAGGGTTCGTCTTCTTAACTAATTCATCATTTGTAGTAGCCATATATGGGAAGCGATGCAGAAAATCAAAAGCAATATCTGGTATTGCAATAGCAAAAAGAAACAGCATAAGAAGCAACAAGAAAGATGAGGTTTTAGTGTTTTGAAATGACAAGTCATTTGGTTTCGTATCAATTTATTGTTGCATTATTTTCCCATCTTACCTGATTTTCCTTCCCTTTTCTATTATTTAAAAAGAAGAAGAAATAATTAATTAAAAATCACATGAAATTGACAAAATGATTTGAAGTTAAAAACAAAAGGATTATTCATATATTTCTTAAAAACATATTAATGAATTATTTTATTAAATTACAGGAAATAAATAATAATTTACTCGGAAGAGAAAATTAATTTATGCAAAAAGCATGAAGAAAAAGAAGAAAAAAGGGAAAATAAGTAATTAATTAAGGGGTAAAGTCTCTTACCGAGCATTTGAGCACCAATAGCACATTGTAGGAAATAAGATCCATGGTGGCCATTGCCTTGACAAAGAAATTCAAATGAAGTAACAGAGTATAGATAAAGAGCCATATCCTTACGGTTGCTTATACATGCCTGATCCAGTGGGATCTTTCCATGTGCATTTACAAAGGTAACCAAGTGTTTGCTCTTTCTCACCAAACATTCTGCCATCTTTCTTATTCCAACAAAGGCAGCAATACAAAGAGCTGAGTTGCCTTGATCATCTTGTATTTCCAATTCTTCATCTGACATCAACTTCACCAACTCCTCCACAACTCTCAGATGTCCAAACAAAGCTGCTACATGAAGGGCTGTTCCACCATAGGTATTAAGCTTGGCCATTATTGCATTTGGGTAACGGCTAAGATAGGTTTTTATGGCATCCCAGTCTCCATTATGAACATGCTTGTCCAGCGTTAGCAAGGGACCATTCATTTCATTGCTCACCGCTCCTGCCAAGGTTTTTATTCTCTCCCGTGTTAACATCAAGAGATCGAAGTGGTTGGAAATCTAACAAAGGAAGAGAATGAGGTCATGGTATACCTGAACCATGTGACTCATCATCTTCTGATGGCTCTGCTTCATCAGATTGCTGTGAACCTTGTGACTCATCATCTTCTGCTGGCTCTGCTTCAACAGATTGCTCTGCTTCAACAGAGTGCTCTGAACCTTGTGACTCATCATCTTCTGCTGGCTCTGCTTCAACAGATTGCTCTTTGTGGCTTGGTGAATGTTGTCGGTGCAAATTGGCTAGAGTATCCCAGGCAACTTTGGCTGAAGTGATGCTCCTAATCTTGGAAAGTATGTTTGGTGCACAAGAAATTTGAATTGCATGTAAAGCTGCAGCATTCTTTTTTCTCAATGTCTTAGAGTCACCTTCTTGATGATCAATAGGCTTGGAGTCAACTTCTTGATCACCTTCTTGATGACCAGTACTAGGCTCTATAAAATCCCAAAGGTCTTGAGCTAACATGTAGCTTTTCATGCAGGCACTCCAATCATCATAGTTATCACCTCTTAGGACTTCAACAACAATTGAAGTTGGGGAAATGTTTGTTGTCGTCATGTAAAAATCTGTGTACAATGTGGGGTAAGGATCGATCAGAGAAACTACTGGTGATGTCAGGATTTATTAAGAATAATGGAATGTGTTAGGTTGTGTCTTAGCCAACTTTTCTATTTATATATACGTAGCAGAACACTATAGTAATTGTAGGAATTATAAGGCCTTGTTTGTTTGCTGGAAAGTAGTTTTTTTTTAGAAAGTGAATTCCAAGAAAGTATTTTTCAATATTTGGTAGTGTAATGAAAAATAAGTTGGAAAATACTTTCCAGTATTTAGTTATGTCATGGAAAATGAACTGGAAAATAACTTATTACTATTTTATTTTTCTCAAGTTTATTAAAATAATGAGGAACAAATCTTACAAATTAAAAGGTTGAATGAGAATGAAATTGAAAAAATATATATAATTTCATAAATTATCTCAAATAAAATAAATAATAATCAAAATAATAGAGTCAAATCTAAAAAATTAAAAAAAATGAAAGATGAAGAAATTAAAATAATAATAATCAACATTTCATAAATTATTTCAAATAAAATAAGTAACAATCAAAAGAATGAGGACCAAATTTAATAGATAAAAAATTTCAATAAAAAAATGATAAGGAAAAGGCAAATAGAAATTATAAAAATAAGGATCAAAGTTAATATAAAAATTAAATTTTAAGAGATGAAATTGAAAAATAAATATTTAAAACAAAATATATATAGCAATCAAAAGTTTGAGGATCAAATTTGATATAATCAGCAAATAATGACATTTCTAATTTTTTTCACAACTTTCGGAAAGTGTTTTCCGTCCAAATTTTCCAGGAAAATATTTTCCTGAAAACCAAGCCAAATTTTCCTTTGACTGAAAAATGTTTTCCGTTGACCAACTTTTCTAATGGTAAACAAACACAAGAAAGTTTGGAAAGTGATTTCCCAGAAACCACTTTCTGGAAAACAAACACAGCTAAGGGAAAAACACTTTCATGGAAACCAAGCCAAATTTTCCTTTAACTGAAAAGTGTTTTCCGTTGACCAACTTTTTTAATGGCAAACAAATACAGGAAAGTATGAAAAATAGTTTGCCGGAAACTATTTTTCAAGAAACAAACATGACCTAACATTAAAATAATTCTATATTAATTTTTTATTCTGATATATACAATTCTATAATCCTATTGAACCAAAATTTGTGGGAAGGGCTTCGACAATTTTGGTGAGAAAAGAAATGAAGTTATATGTTCATGATTGACTAATCTACGAGTATCATCAGGGTTAGCCTCAGATCTGGTTTGTTCCTTTTTTTTATTATTCTTTTATTAGTTTGTCAGGGTTTTATTCACCGGGGTAATTTTCTTGATTCATAAGATTAAAAAAAAAAAACCTGTCTTTAAAGAAGAACCCTTTTAAGATGTAAGGAGAGTTGACTTGCACGTTTGGGGTAGTTGTGTCTAATCACCACCCTTTTAAACCGGGACGTGTCTAGCATCGTTCAACTAGAAATTCAGTCGGGATACGGTTTTGAGTCCTGGATTTTCCGGTTCACCCCACTAGACCAGGTTTAGCAACCACCCTGACCCTCCAAAAATTGAGAAGTTTCCAAACTGCCCCCTAGACTTGTAAGAACTTCTATGGTACTTTTACAGAATCCCCAAACCCAAAAAACCAAAGTTAATCTACTATTTTATCTCCCACTTTGATAAGTCTGGATCCATCCCCGCATGACTCACACATAACAGTAGAATCCACAAATTGTTCCACCAAAGAAGAAAGGAATAAGGGAGATGACAGATTCAATACTTTCCGTGTTCTAAATAAATACGAAATGCTGCTGGAAAAGAGAATAGAAATTCCTTGCTTCCTGTCTTAAGGTCCTACCTTTTATCATCTTGTTGCATGGAAGAAAAAAGAAAGATACAGGAAACAGAAAAAAAGGACAAATAAAGAGTAAAGGTGACTGTGTCCTGCGCTGCCCTCTTGACATTTGAACCACTAGTTTCAAATCAAAATTGATGGCTTACATAACTGTATCACGTTAGAAAGTGTTTGATAATTTAGTTTTGGATGTGTTTTTCGACGGATAAAGCATCTATTCCATCATTTTCAATAAATAAATAAATAAGTGATGCAGGAATATTTCCATTATTTTTAAGTGGTAAGATCTTCATGTTACGCAAATTTTCTTTAGGACATTGAATTTGCTTCATGCAACTCTGCATTATTAAAGAGTGGGGAAAAAAATGGAAAGCCAAGAACCAAGATATCATTGGATGAAAGTAAGAAAAGAGAGCAACAATAAGATCCAACCAAGTACTTACATGGCGTGGTAGCAGCTCACGCTGCTACTTATAATTCCCTCACCTTGTACACGGGAAAGTTTAATAGGAGAGGTGGAGTGTTGTTTAGTTTTTTTCTTGAAAGGAAAGATAGAAAAATATAGAAATTTGATAGTTCCAACACTTATTAAGTTTATTCAGGTTATAAATTTCTAAATAGTCTATCTGTTCATGTGTTCATATAGCTACTGCCTAATAGTAATCTCTTAGCTGAGAGGGAGATTATAAATTATAAGGATGCTTTTTATATTTTGTTGTGAGGAGATTGAGAATATTAATCATATGTTTTATTACTGTACTATTATGTAAATTTTTAGAGTAAATTCATGACTTGATTTGGGTGTCTAGAGATTATAATCAGAATATTTAAAAATTGTTCAAGTCGGTCAAAGACAATGTTGGGCTATTACTCTTCTCAGCAAAGGTTTTTATTAGTTTATCTGGTTAGTTCGCAATCAGCTTTTTCAAGTCTAAAACTCTTTACTGGGATGTGATTTTTTATCTTATCTTTCATCATTTGGCTTTTTAATTATCTGATATGGTTTTTACTAGAAATCCTGGATATATGGTGAAGTAGACTAATTAATTTGGTCTTTTGTTTGTTTGCTCCTTCTTTTAAATGCCCTCTTGTAAACTCTTTTTTTATTCGGTCTTCATCTTTTTAATGATGCTGTTTTAAATATTAATTCTACTCTATTACTATTAGAAAAAAATTATGTTGCTCGGTGCTAATTATATAGTTAGCCTCAAAGCTGGCTAACTTCCCTTCTCTTTTAACATATATGGCAAGTGGTTGCTTAGTAAATCCCCAGGTGATCTAATTCATTCATTTAATCAATTGTTAATTAGATCTTTTCCTTTTCCTTTTCTTTTTGGTACAAAAGGATAAAGGCAAAAACAGCTAACTCCTTATTTTAATTTGGAGCAAGTGCCAGCATCACCACCAAGATTATTCTTTTTTTAATATTAAAATAAAAACAAAGACCTTTTTGTTCAGATGAGCTCTTTTCCTATTGATGCAAATTTCCCTCCTCGTTGAGACTTTCATATCCGCATATGTACCGAATACATCTTCAACAGGAAAATGAGGCGTTGGTACTGAATACACATTCCGTCTCGCAAATTACGAATGAACGAAACATAGATGAGATAACCAATGAAGGAATTTTATTCTAATAATTGAATAAATAAAAGAACGAGCAATTTGAGAAAACAAATCAATAAAACAAATATGCGTCTGCAAATTTTATCAGAGCAAAATTTGAATAAAAAAAAAAACTAGTTGACAGCACTGCAAATCCTCCCTATCTGCCCGGAAGATCCAGTGAGAAGACCTATATCTCCCATTTTGATCATGGCAGATCCAAAATCAGATCTGAATCTTGCGGGGTTCCTGCTGTATTCAGAGACAATGCTGTCCGTGGAGCCTCCATTGAAAAACACTTGATCTGATTGAAGGAGACCCTTGTTTTGCATCAGATTCTTGAAGTAACTGTTGTCGAGAGAATTGGGAGTGACCAAATCGAGCGAGGCTAAGGTTGCGTCGCTGCCAACACGTGGACAACGCCTATTGCGGGTGCTAGCGAATCCGGCATCGATATTGCTGTGATTGTATACCCTTTCACGGAAAGTGAAGCATTGAGCTTGTCCGAGAGTATGTGAACCTGACGAGGCAACCATGTCCCTCGCAGTTAGGCCTTTCTCTAGGAAGCGATAAATAAGAGACTCTTCTTCCAAGCTTCACCGCGTAGGATGGGCCACCCACCTGTGACATTTTTTCATAAGAATCATAAATAACAAGTCCTGGTTTTGCAGCTCGCAATACCAACAGCAATAAAGAGAAGGATTTAGATATACTCACATAAGCAGACGCATCTCTCGCTGCAACAGCAATGATATCTGCACAGGATACTACAGAACAGATCTTCTCAAGTTCATTTTTTGCTTTATCTATTACATTATAATCTCTAGCAGAGTTAAGATTGCCGAGGGCGGCAGTCTTTTCACTCTGGATAGAGGAAGTCTCGTCTAGTAAGATGGAGGCATCACAACCCTGCAAAACCAAGGATTAACTCATGAGTACACTGGCTCCAAGATAATACATAATCAGAGAGGAGCAATGTGGCTGCCAAAAGTACCTGGACAAAGCAATCGTGAAAGTGTAAGCGGATGAGAGACGCAGCCATTCTCCTGTCGCTCGCAATTGCACTTCTGATAGCCGTTCGGATCGTGCTAAGCGCATTAGGACAGGAGCTGTCGTAAAATGCAGGGGAGAGTTGTGCGTGGCATGCTGTGTTCAGCAAGAACAGCATGAACATGAAAGAAGCTGCTGCTCCTGCTTTTGCTGCAATTCTATATGTTTTCAGTTTGAGAAACTAAAGTTTTTAGCGCGCTAAATATTGTATAGCTAAGTCTGCAAGTGCTGTTACCAAAGCTGTTGGATGACTGAGAGAATTGAGATAGAAGATGGAGAAGAATGCATGGGAGCTCATCTATTTATAGATGCTGATCAAGCACATTAATCAAGATCTGTCTAGGTAAGAACTATAAGGCAATAACGCGTAGAAAGTTTTCTAATTTGATGCCTGCGTGCCATTCATTAACTTTTTTTGCACTTCTTGTCGTGACCCATTAATTAATTATTTTATCCGCATCAAATCCTTTGAAATAGTAATCTAATGAGGCTGCTTTGGTATTTTTTGAGCAATTAGTTGCTCACAGCTGCGGTCTTTTATTAAATTATAACTTTAGATGGTAAAGAAATATGGATAGCCAGAAGCAGGAATTTGTGCTTCGTCATAATTGTCCGTTTGCTGATGATCAAGCACATTTGTAATTAACGCGATCAATTTTTGAAGACTGCGCGCCATCATTAGTTAACCCTTCTTTGTTCTTCCCGATCCCACTAGGGAATTATTCTATCCTGCAAAAATCACTCGTAAAAAAAAACGTTGCTAAAATGTCTTACTCACTCCTTTATGATGGATATTCGTTGACTCTGACATACTTTTTCAACCAATAGAATAAACAGAAGTCAAATGCGATCAATCATGAGACAATTATAAAAATCAAAGACAAGCATTCAAGATTTCTATAATGCCTTAGGGATAACTATAAAGAATCTCTTTACATTTAGTTATTCTCAAATTGGTTACCAATAGAATTTTCAGAAAGAATTATTTGGGGGAGTTCACTAGTTTCGCAGTAATATGATGAGAAGTTCTTTATTTTTGTTTTCAAATATGATTTTATCTATGAGAATAAAATAAAAACAAACATTAAAAAGAATTATTATATAACCAACCTGCCTGTGTAAATTCTTTACTTGCATGTCATTTGGTATTATGACATTATAAATACATGATCAAAATAAGTTTTCAAAACAAATAGGAGTACTGTTATGTAGGGGAATCCGACCGGTGATGTTCTGATAATTGCTCATAGGAGGCTAAGCACACTGACACAATATTTAACGTGGTTCGGCAAACCGTCTACATCCATGGGAGAAGCCATTTGATTATATAGGGAGAGAACAAGATTTACAACAATAGAGGAGGAGGAATCATTCCCTCTTTAGCAACTCTCAACCTCACTCTATTTCTCTCTTCTCAGTGTTGCAATGGCAGCTACTGCTGGCTACCTTGACAGCCCACTCTCTCCTACATTTCTCTCATATTTGGCTCTACTTTCACTCTTATTTTGCTCTCTAAAATCATGCCTCTTTTATAGGCATCAATGGCAGCTCCTCTTGCTCCTTTGTCAGCAATGGTGGCTGCCAAACTTACCAAACTTTGACAATGGACAATGGTTGTTGGTTGCCACCAACAACCCACCATTGTAGCCTCCTTCTTTGACTCTCACATGGCAGCCATCTTCTTTGACATAGGCAGCCACATAATTGGCAATATTCCAACAATCACCCCATTTGCCATTTATGTGGGGCAACTGTCCTCTTGCTTCATCAGCACATGCTTGCATCTTGCAGCTCTTCCAAGCTTACCTTTCTGAGAGCGTCTGTGGCCAAGTTTACAGGTACTTGCCAAACCTTTCAATAACCAGAGTCAACCAAGCACCCCTTTGCTCACTCCAAAGGATCACTTCAACCAGATGGTTTGTCATATCTCATCAGAAGAGTGTTTAACGCTTGTCTCTGGAACAACATTCCCCTTCAAGCATATCAACCATGATTGGCCCGGAATGATTTATCAAGCCTTACATCAAGGCTTACAACACCCCTTCAAACTGATATTCCTAAGTGCGATAGTCATTGAGTATTTTAATGTGATCACGAGCTTACCACTCTTTCAAGAGTCTACTCATCCAGGAGTTGTGTCTGCCCTCTATTCCACCCTAGGAATCACACCTTACTTCTCCATGAGTCTCTCACTCTTAGTCTTAAGAGTCCGGGTAGCTATCCACCTTTACTTATAGGGGCAGCCCATTAAAGGTTGATCCATATCTATCTTCATACTCTGAGTATTACAATGCTTTCACCGAGCTCACCACCGTGACAAGAGTCAACTTGTTCCCGGAACCTGTGCATGCCCTCTGCTCCTTCATAGCAGTCGCGTCTTAATGCTCTACAAGTCACCCACTTGTTGTCCAAGGCAAATGTCTTCTAGCTTATTGATCTTTAACATGGGGGCAATATCCATGAAAGTCAATCATGCATTTGTCTTCATACTCATCATAGCCTCTTCATTGGCTATACATTTGTCCACTTATATCCAGCCATCATATTGGCTCTGGGGCTGGGCTCTTTTCATGGCCCTCACACCTTCTCCTGAGGTGTCTCCGCTCGTCGTCATGCGGTTTCATGTCCCTCACACCTTCTCCAAAGGTGTCTTCGCCCGTTGTCATGGGGCAGTCTGATCTTGGGCTCATATCATGGCCCTCACACCTTCTATCTGAGGTGTCTCCGCTCGTCGTCATGCGGTGGTCTGAATCTGGACTCATACAATGGTCCTCACCCCTTCTCCTGAGGTGTCTTCGCTTGTCATCATGAGACGGCTTGATCTTGGGCTCATATCATGGCCCTCACACCTTTAATCTGAGGTGTCTCCGCTCGTCGTCATGCGGTGGTTTGAATCTGGACTCATACCATGGTCCTCACACCTTCTCCTGAGGTGTCTTCGCTTTGTCGTTATGAGACGGCTTGATCTTGGACTCATATCATGATCCTCACACCTTCTACTGAGGTATCTCCACCTGTCGTCATGAGACGGCCTGAACATGGACTCATACCATGGTCCTCACACCTTCCGTCTAAGGTGTCTCCGCTTGTCGTCATGAGACGGTCTGATTTTGGACTCATACCATGGTCCTCACACCTTCTACTGAGGTGTTTTCGCCTGTCGTCATGAGACGGTCTGAACATGGACTCATATCATGGTCCTCACACCTTCTATCTGAGGTGTTTCTGCCTGTCGTCATGAGACTTGTCGCACCCCAAAAAAAAAAAAAATTGCTTTTGCGACATTCGACTGGCGACTTTCGTTTTGTTCTGTTTTGCTGATTTGGTTCTTTGGAGTCGCCACCTAGTATTTTGGTCACTAGGAACCCTAACTGGTCTTTCAGAGATTCTAAGGCAAGGGACTGGTTGCGTAAAGGGAAGGTATTAGCACCCCTAGTACGCCCTACCTAAGGTAAGCTGCTTGGTGTTTGGTTTGCTCTATAATTGCTATGGTGTTGGTATTTTCTAGGCTCGTTAATTGATTTTGGATAGAAATCTAAGGAGATTCCATGTGCTTTGAAAGCTCATTTTTCCCTTAGTATTTCAAAAGTTTGCGACTCATAAATCGTGGAAAAAGAAAAAAAAATTAAATTTTGAAATGTCCTCGATTATAATCAAGGCTTCTTTCAAGAATGTGCGCGGATTTATTACTCCCAATAATATTTTGGATATTCATCCTTTTAAGGATTTCTTTATCCAAACATTAGCGGTGAATAATAAATAAATTTTCTCCCCCCAAAATAAGATTTTTATAGTTTTTGGAATATTAGCCAATACCCTTTGGAGTTTTACAAACATGTTGTAAAATCCAAAAATACAAGAAAATAATTGGTGTTTAAGAAATCTATGCGAAAACACACTTTCGAAGCTTCCCATATATTTTTTTTATGAAAAAGAATATTCAAAACATGTTAGAGTATTGGCCGTATGCAACACGCAAGAAAAACATTTTTTTTTTAAAACAATATATTTTTTTTTTGACGAAATCGGGCATTTTAATACTGAATTTGTATCTCCACAGCATAAAAATATAAACTAATATTAAGTCATAAAAAAAATGTGCGGAAAAATCCACAATATTTTTTTAGGAATTTTAGAAATTTTTGAAAGCAAAAAAAAAAAATTATCTTTGAAAATTTCGAGTGTCTCGACGAAAATCAGATATTTTAAATACTGAATTTATACCTCTACAGTATATAAAAAATACAAACCCCCTAAAAATATATATATATATATATATGAAAAGAAAACAACAACATTTTTTTAGATTTTTTCAGATTTTTTTTTAAAAAATAAATATATATATATATATATATATACACACACACACATAATATATTATAATAATATAATATAATTATATATTAATTATTAAGGGGGCTGGGCCGGCCCAACTTACTGGGCCGGGCTCAGCCCCACAAGTCATTGGGCCGGGATCGGGCCAAGAAAAGTGACTGGGCCGATCTCGGCCCAAGAAAAATAACTTGGTCTGGGTCGGACCAGGCCCAGACCGCCGGGTTGGGCCAGAATCCTTCTGGCCCATATACATGTTTCTGGGCCAGAACCCGTCTGGCCCAGAAGAGAAAACAGAACGGGGGGAATTAATTCCCCCCCGTCCCCTGCATGCAGAACAATTCTGCATGCAGGAGACGAAACCTACAAAAGAAGAGAAAAAAAAATGCAGGGGAGAGAGCGTACCTGGCGCGGTGAAGACGGTGGTTTGCTAGCGGGGCTGCGGTGGCGTGGCTCGTGGATGGCGACTCCGGGCGACGTTGCTACTGTTTCTAACAGCGGCGAAAAATTTCTTCCTCCTCCCCTTTTCCTTTTTTCGTTCTCAGTGGCTTTCTCTCTCGGTTTGCTTTCTGTTTCTGGTTTCGGTTTCCTTCTTCTCGGTTTGTTTCTGTTCTCCTCTCTTTCGTGCGTTATTTCTCTTCTCCCTCTCCCTTCGGGTCTCTCTCTCTCTCCTTCGGTCTCTCTATTTATAAGGGAAACCGGCGTGCCTTTTGCTAGTGCGCCCTCAATCACGCAACGGCTGGTCGGCCAGTGACCCGTTCGGTGGTCTTGTGGGGCTTCGGTGGGGGCGAGGAGAGAGAGGCGGGAAGGTTTTGAAAATTTTCGTCTTTTGTTGCTGCTAATTCGGGGGGAAGGAGGAAGATGAACAGTGTCGTTCAAAACAACACCGTTCTGGTCTTCCTCTTTTCTTTTTTTTTATATATATGAAACGGCGTCGTTTTGGATAAAACGCGCCGTTTCATTTAAATGGGCCAAACTTCAAATCAGTCCTCCAAATTCGGTCCCCGCCCCTCTTGTTGGCCGCCTTTTTCACTTTGGTCCTTGGCCTCTGATTTATGCAATTGAGCCCTCAATTGATTAATAAACTTTCAATTTCTTCAATTAGGCCCCTGAACCGAATAATTGTGGCCCCTCCATTTACGCGCCTCTTCCAATTTGGTCCCTGGTTTCGGATTTTCTTAATTAAGTCCTTAATTGGCCATTAAACTTCAATATTTATGCAATTAAACCCCTGATTTGACCCAATAAATTCCTGAAAAATATATTTTGGCCCCAGAACTTAAATTTCTTTTGATTAAAGCCCAAATTAACTTAAAAATTAATTTTTATTGCAATCAAATCCTCTATAAATTCAAATAAAAATCCAATTAAGTCCATAAACATCCAAATTTGGGCTTTTCTCCTCAAAATTCAAATTTTCCTTCTCAATAGGGCTTTCATCCTTCAAGAATACACTGTCAAAAATTCGATCCTTGTATTTTTAAATTCCTTGACCAATTTTCTGACTGTTTTCAGAGCGTTTCTGCCTCCTGTTATTTTTTAACCTCTTTTGGCTATTTATTTTATTTTTCATGGGGACCCAAAAATGGGTTACAACAAGACTGTCTGAACATGGACTCATATCAAGGTCCTCACACCTTCTTTTGAGGTGTCTCTGCCTGTCGTCATGGGGCAGTCTGAACCAGGGCTCTAATCTTGGCCCACACACCTTCCATCTGAGGTGTCTATACTCGTCATCATGAGACGACCACATCCTCCTTCATAGGGGATGTCTCTAGTGGCTCCAAGATTCTCTACCACCATGTGGACTTGGGAGACATCACTACCACTTATTTAGTTTATGTGTAATAGTTAATTAAAATATTCAGGTAAATAGTTTTCTTCTTCTTGGCTCGGGAAACACAAAATTAATGATTAAGCTCTAAATACCTATTTTATAGGCTTCAATTGGGGAGTTTAAAGACCCTTTATTAAAGTTGATGATTTTATAAAAAAATCAGAAATAACTTAAAAAAACTTTAAATTCTAAGAATAAGTGATGTTTGTTCTTGTATTTTAGGATGTTTAATATTTTAAAATATATGTAAGCTCTTGAGAAATAAAATATTCTGAATCTTTACTTGGATGGTTCAGGTGGTATTTATACTCTTGAACCTTGTTGTTTTCAGAGAAGAGAATAACTAAATAAATTCTTTATTTTTAGTGGTATTAATGAGAAACAAATATCATTTATATATCATTAATGAGATAGTAAATATGGTAGATCTTTTAAGAGACTTATTATATACCTATAAGTGTAGGGAAATCATTATCTTTTATGTTAGTAATTCATATAATTGTTCTAAAAATATGAATTTTTAGTCTTGGATAATCCAAACATGAGATATAACCTAACCTCGATTAAAGGGCACAACAAGTCATCCAACCTGTTACACTTTCAGCTTGTATGGGACTTAGTATATTGCCTTGGATTTAGTTGACAGTCGAATCCAAGTATATTGAGTATGATATATCACTAAACTCATATTACCTTGGGTTCAACTAATAGTCGAACTCAAGTATATTGTGTTTAGCATCTTGTCAAACTCATGTTATCTTAAGTTTAGCTATCAGCTGAACCTAAATATGTTAGGTCTAGTATCTCGTTAGGCCCATGATACGTTGGGTTCAACTAATGGTTGAACCTAAAAATATTTGGGTCTAGTATTTTATCAGACTCATGTTATCTTGGGTTTAGCTAATGACTGATTCCAAATATGTTGGGTTTGACTTCTTGCTAGATCGATATTTCTTTGGGTTAAATTAATTGTTAAACCCAAGTATTTTGACTTTGGTATATCATCTGACCACCTTGGTATAAACTTTCTCAAATCTGGAAAAGATATATTAAAAATAATTACAGATTCAATGTTAGATGATATTTGATCTCTAGATGTTGATTGTCTGTTACTCATCCAGGGAAGAGAAAACCATGGAGGGCATTTTTGTTATATGGTCCACCTGGCACAGGGAAGTCATACTTGGCAAAGGCTGTTGCAACAGAAGCTGACTCAACTTTCTTCAGGTAATATATAAACCAAGATATTACAACTGGCCATATTACTAGCAGATGAAAGTTTCTTAAAGTGTTACTCACACATTGCATCAAGTGAGTGTTTGAACATTGAAAGCGTAAACAATGTCAAAGTTTCTCCTTCCTCTATTTTTTGATGATCAGGATATATAATTATGTAGTCTTTGCAAGCAACTGTCAATAAACATTTTCCAAGAAATTTGTAAAATGCTTGTGCATCAGGCTGGTTCTTAAGCAAATGCAAAATTCTTACTATCATCCCTTTTTGTTTGATTTCACTGGTAAATCATAAATAAATCCTTATATCCCGGGCATAATCCTTGCCTTCCACCCACTTTTGCCGATCAAAATTGTTGACAAGTCCCAGATGATGCTTTTTGCAGTGTTTCTTCCTCAGACCTGGTTTCCAAATGGATGGGTGAAAGTGAGAAGCTAGTTTCAAATCTTTTCCAAATGGCTCGTGATAATGCACCTTCCATCATTTTCATTGACGAAATAGATTCACTTTGTGGCCAACGGGGTGAATTTAATGAGAGTGAAGCATCTCGTCGCATCAAAACAGAACTTCTTGTGCAGATGCAGGTATTTCTGTTTGCTGTATGTGGATTAGAACTTTTTCCTGAGCTTCATTCCACGTTAACTGATAAGAGCTCTGTCATAAACTTAAACTGAGGTTCTTGTCCCGTTTTAGGGTATAGGGAATGATGATCAGAAGGTTCTTGTTCTTGCAGCCACAAATACTCCTTATGCACTGGATCAGGTTATAAAAACATCCGATTTTAAATCGCATTGATTATGGACAGAAATATTTATCTTTTCATCAGAATTACTTGTTAGGAAATGTTAATGCAAAATAATCATACAGGCTATCCGGCGGCGGTTTGACAAGAGAATATACATTCCTCTCCCAGATTTGAAGGCAAGGCAACACATGTTTAAGGTGGTGCTTATCAGAATCATTGTAGCCTGTTTTTTGTCATGTTGAAACGTGTTTGGGTTGTTCTTGAAATTAACATCCTCTTTTATGTCTATGCGCAGGTGCATCTTGGAGATACTCCTCATGATTTAACTGAAAGAGATTTTGAAAAGTTGGCTCGAAAAACAGAAGGTTTTTCAGGTTCAGATATTTCTGTTTGTGTAAGTGTCAATTTTTACATCAGCCTCTGCCACATCCCATCTTGATTCTTGCGACTCACTTTGAGCAGAATGTTTGAAAAGTATTAGTTTTTTACATTTTCTTCTGTGTGAAAATCGAAAATAGTCAACAGTTTCCTCTTTTTAAACTTGATCGTGACATCATCATTGATAGGTTAAAGATGTGCTCTTTGAACCTGTTCGTAAAACCCGGGATGCGGAATATTTCATTAAATCCTCTGGTGGCATGTGGGTTCCTTGTGAACTACAACGAGGAGCTGTCAAGACTACACTACAAGAACTTGATGCACAAGGACTTGCTTCAAAGGTATGGTAGACTGAATAAAACACTATTGCAGAGGGTTCAACTTGGAAAATATTCCCAAAAATTAGCACAACTTCTGCCTCTGTGGTTGTGCCTAGGAGAAACACGGTTAGAATTCTACAAGAGGAGAAATATCATTTTTCTTTTTGTTGTATTTCCATAACGTTCAACAATAGGAGGGACATGTTATCATGATTCATAATTTAGCATGCATGATTCATGATTATACCCCCCCCCTCCCCCCCTTTAGAATTGCTGGCTTCGTGGGAGATTCATTTTAATTTGTGACTTCTAGCTGCATGCATCCTCTTTGGTGACAAACAATGACAAGATGCATTTGAGATCAATGACTTTGCAGGTCCTTCCACCACCCATCACAAGAGCAGATTTCAACAAAGTGCTTGCACGGCAGAAGCCAACAGTGAGTAAAGCTGATCTTGAGGTGCATGAGAGATTCACAAAGGAGTTTGGAGAAGAGGGCTGATGACTTTGATGAAGTGGAAGCAGAGCTTTGATTAATTCATAAATACAAGTTATGCATAGTTTAGTTGAATTATTATCCGTCTCTGGTGGCTCATGTTTAGAGACAAGTGTTACTTTTTGCTCTCCTCGATCAGTTAGGCAATATTTTGAAAAGAAATGAGGCTGCAAGGTGAACCAGACTGAATGACTGATCAATGCATGTAATGTTCAATGGTAAATGTATATATACAATATAAGCATTGTTTGCTATCCTCGTCCCCCGATTTTATGTCTTTTTCTTTTAGTTTGGAAATCAATATATACATCCACAATCTTCAAAAACAAAACACCCCAGTTGGTTGGTAAAAAGATGAGGATGAAATTTGTCTATAAAATACTGCTAAAGGAGATAAAAACATGACTTTTGATCATGGATTTTGCATATCCCAGTAAAACTATGGAAAGGTGCTAGTGTGACAACTACTCGATGCATATCTTATTACTTTATATAATGGGACAGCAGAGATTCTTCGGCTTTGAACCATAAAAAAAATTGGAAACATATGCAGCAAAAATCATTGTTAGATAAGAATATTGATCGATCTTTAGTAATAAATTTACCATAGCAAGATGAGGAAATGACTGCAGTTTTCCTATGAACCAAGAATTCAGTGCACAAATTTCACGTGGCTGGCAATTATAATGATCCACCGCCAGAAGGGCTGACGCCTCCTCCCTCTCTCTCAGGCTGTTGGTCTTGGTTGACCCCTGCTGTATCTTGGTGGGTTGCTTTTGGCAACATCAACAACAATCATCCAACCATTGATGATCTGCAATTAGGGTTGACAGAATGAAGGTCAGCCTGACTGCTTGGACGGTTAAAATACAAATGAAGAGAAACAAGGACTTGTATGACACCTACCTTGCCATTCATCTCCTTGAGGGCTGCACTTGCAGCCTCCTCTGTCGTGTACTCTACAAATGCATATCCCTTGGACCTCTTAGAAATCTTGTCCATTATTATTTTAACTGTAAGGAATATAATGCCATTATTTCAACTGTCCGGACACAACAGCAACATAGATGTCAACAAATTACAGAAGGCATGGCATACCTTCGACAAGCTCACCAAAGCCCTCAAATGCTGCGCGCAAGGTTTTCATAGAAGTATAAAATGACAGACCTGCTCGGAACACAGATTGCCAAGCACGTGAATCAATCACAAAGCTAGCTAATCAGACAAATGTGTATCATGCAAATTTCATAGGAGGCCAATATTGAGATTTTGCGTGCAAAAAAAACTTTTGCTATCTTGCAGTCAAGTATTTTAGACGCAAAAGAAAAGAGCTGGAGATCATAAGGTCATTAGAATTTGATTTGAAGATGCAACATACCAGTAATAAAAAGTTTCTTTGTTTTTACAGGAGTTATCTGACCTGCTTCTGAAGAATCTGCTGAATTGATTATGTGATCGCCTGGACAATTACGTGTTAACATTACAGAAGAACCATTTGCCATGGAATAAATTTGCAATCACATTAAACGCAAAATATTGACAATGGGCTTTTCTGAAAACTCAAATAACGGTATCATAACTCAACATCCAGCAGCAAATCCAGATGCTAGTTTCATAAAACTGACAATTGCGTATATACCACTAGCAATCTTAGTGCTAAAAAGAAAGTAACAAACCTCCATAATCCTTGTTTTCCGACTCAACATTCTTATCTGGCTGAACAGATAAAACACCAGGGACACCTAAAAACACAGAAGGGTATGTCATTAAACAGAACACGAAATGCCAAACAAAATTTCAATTCAAAGGGAACAAACTAACCAGCTAGTTCCTGTGCACATTCCTCGTCAAGTTCACAACAGAACCCAAAATTCGATTGCCATGAAACGTGATATATACACATTTGAGCATCCTTCTCGCTGCAAAAGAAATCAAATTTTCACTTTCATGGTATATAACAGCAAGTAGATTGCATTCTTTCTCAAACATTAACACCTACTTTCCCATGACCTTGGTTAGTATTTGAGCATGATAATCAACCATTTGTGCCTTTGTAACAACTCCAACTGCTGGCTTATCAATTTTAACCAGCCAATGTTTTGTATTCCCTGCAGGAAACAACAAATTGCTTCCAATTTGTGGATTTGATAATGTACTCAACCTGACACCTAAACTATAATCTTTTTCCGCGGAATTATAATCCGGGTCAGGCCTAACTGATATAACCCCAGGCAGCCCTACAACAGACACATCCATAGCAATCAGGAAACATCTCAAAATCCACAATTTTTGCGTTAGTATCATAATTCTCAATACATTGGCGCCAAAAGAGAAAGAAACTTACTGGCAAGTTCAAGGGAAGCATCTTCATCAACATCGCAACAAAACCCAAAACTAGTGTCACAAGAAGAATCATACATACACATTTGAGCATCCTTCTCACTGTTCAAAACCAATAAAGCAACAAACTTGAGGCCAAAAAAACAACAGATACCAAAATGGGTCATCGTTAAAAACACAAACAACCCCCCCAACTGACCTGCCTATTACTCTCTCTAGAGTCTTGACGTAGTAATCAATGATTTCTGGTTTTGAATTGACACCCTTTGGGGGACTTTCCATTAGAATCATCCAGTGTTTGTTAGTTTTAGTTGAAGTTGGAGTACATGTTGATGTTGTTGTGGCTTTTGTTGATAAAGAAATGCAAGAAATGAATGAAGAAGAAGATAAAGAATGGGTTTTTATGTGGTTCTTGTTCTTTATAGGGATGTAAAGTTTGAAACTTGAAGCTTTAACCGGGAGTTTCTTGGATATGGAGGTGAGACTGGAGATGGATAATGAAGGAGAGAGTGTTTCCATGGCTGTCTCTAAGATTTCATTACAGACCAGACCAAGCTCAGGCTATTGTTGTTTGCTGTTCAATGTTGTGATCGCAGTAGCAGAATCTATCTGCCTTTGATATTTTTTAGGCGCTTCGAATGAATGATGGTCGTTAATGACCATGTCAAACGACGAGCCTCCCTGCCCCGATGGGTGAGACTTAAGAGAAGTTGATTTGCAAAGTGACTAGTGGTTTCTCTTCGAATGGGTCATTTTAGTAATGGCGATTAAACCTGACTGGTAATGTACAGTTAGGATAATCATTTTTTTTTTAATCTAAAATAACACCGCTATACATTTTAGTTTTTTTAAAAAATATATATCTAAAAATAATATCATTTTATTTTGAAAAAAATAGTAATAAATTGTTCCTAGAAAGCATAGTCATGGAGTTCAAAACTTTACTATTGTACCTAACCAATGTTATCATCTCAAGTCTAAATCCAAAGAAAGGGTAAGAAAAAAAATTTGAGTGCTTGAAATCTAGTCTGAGGATGTCCTGACAATTGAAACTTAAAAAACAAAAAAAAAAAGAGGATGTCCAAAACTTTATGTTCCTATTAGGCCTTGGGTCATTCTTTATTTAGAGCATCTTTAATGGAAAATGCTATATTAAAAAGCCAAATGAAAAAAATAACTTCTTGAATAGTGTAAATATAGCTTTTTGAATTATATGTATTCCAACAACTATAAAAATAGTCGTTAGTCATTTTAACCATTTTAGTTAAATATAAAAATGGTTGTTAAGAACACAAATAGTCATTTTGGCTATTTATTTAACTCTTCGGTTGAAATGCAAATAGTAAAAAAATAAAAAGCAAATAAGGTTTGGCTTTCTGTTTGGCTGCTCCGTTGGAGGTGCTCTTACAGGAGTGCAGAGGTATGCCATACGCGGATTTGAGATGTTACAGGGACAAGAGAACAAAGTTTTGCCAGGGAAGTTTTTAATTTCATTGACAATTAGTTTATTATATATGCAAGAAATGCTTGGACATGTACATGATCTGGCTGTGAAGAATAATAAGCTATCTAGTTTGGCACTCGGTTAACTTTCACGTAGGAGTGGAGCTTCGATTTCGTCTTCCGGGTCATGGCTCAACTTTTCGTCCGGCTTAAGAAGGCAAGCAAAGCATAAAGCAATCATCTGAGAAAACAGAATAGTTGGTGGTTAGTTGGGAGAAAAGAGAAAGGGCGATGGAGGGTGAGGTTGTGCAGGGCCTTACCATGCTTACTGAAGCAACTATAATGCTGAAACCTTTACAGTCGAAAGGGGCAGTGCTCGATAGGAACCATGCTGAAACAAAATTCACCAATGAGCAAGCAAGATGGAATGCTTGTTGTAATAACCAAAGAAAGAATGTTGACATCGGAGACTCACAAGTCAATGGACTCATCGCAAGAGGGGATAAGAAACTTGCTATTGACTGGACACCAGCAACAAATCCCTGTGTTTTTCCCTGCAATAAACCAGTGTACTAGAACATGTAGGCAATGGATATAGGTCATTCACAAATATGCAGAAGTTTAAAAGCACTTTCAGAGACTCGTAATGCAAACTCTAGCTTGAGCCTCAAATTAGAAAGGACGCACTGCAAAGCTGCTTCTGCCAGCAATCAAAAGTTGGCAAATTTGCTCGTTGGAATGGAATAAAGGCAGAAAATACTAAATGTTAATGCCAGACTGCGCTAGTTTTGCAAACCTGATTCATTGAGCTTGAACCTTTGGAAATAATAGCATAAGTCTGCACGTCAAGCAATTCAGAACATAAACAACAACGACAAAATTAAAGTAGTCAGTGATGACCCTTCTTCTCTGATGTTCAGAAGAAAAGAGAGTGAGGATCATAGTGCTTACAGCAGGCTTCACGAGGATATAAATGGCTCCAAATGAGGCACTCAAGTATGGCACCTGCATTGGGCAATAAAAAATGTATAAAGAACTTTGTATACTCGTTTAAATAAAGCGGTTGCCCCAGAGTGGCGAAGTGTTGGTTCAGGATATAATTTTTTTTATTTTTTCAAAATTGTCATGGGAAATCTAACTGTTGGGAATTAGGCAATATGTACATACCCAAGATGCCCACGCCAGGCCACAGAGCAAACCCTGTTCAGAGAAAAAACACCCGTTAGAATTTCTTTTTATTTCTCAACATGTGCATTGGTTGCTGAGATGGTTGGGAGTGGCAACTTACATAAGCTATTGATGCAAGTAAGGCTAGAGATAATATCCCTCCCTCTCCGACCAATGGATTGAGAAGAGGAAGCACCAAAATCTAGACACCAGACACAAAACAAACATATGTTAGGCAACAGAATCTCTCAAGTTCATTGAAATTCCATTGAGATCCTATGATGAGCTGAGAACAATGAATACAGGGACCACATATAAAGCGTTTGATTTACATGTTTCCAAAGAAAGTGCCCAGCAATTTTTATTTATTTAAGCACAGTAATCCCTTTAGGTTAGTAAATGAAACAACAGAAAGATTATCTCCATGTCATACCTGAGAAAAGATTGCACCGATTCCTACCATCGACAGGATTTCCGAATATTGATTCTTGTTAAAACCAAACACTGCCTTCAGATAGAACTGCATAGGTAGGTTACAAGCAATCAGGGGATCTAAATAGAAAGAGAACAGAGTAGATATGCGCCACCAAAGAACATTACAATTAAGGCCAGTCCTTGTTTTCCAAGGGTTTAATTTCTCTGATAATCAAGATTTAAATAAGGGTAGACATAAAGGGAACTTACGAGTAAAACTGAGCTGATGCCGGACATTCCCAGCTCATAGAAGAAGGAAACAAACGAAATGCCTCTAAGTGTAGGGCTGAAAAAATGAAAGGCAAAAGAATGTTGCTTTGCTCAAAAAACAAAAATAATGCAGCAGGACAAAATAAATGAATGTATTTGAAGAGGAGCACGTACCTCTTAAACACTACAGTTGCAGCATCTCTCATTGATTCGTATCTTTTGTGTGCAACATTTATTATCTTAGTCAAGAAGGTTGAATCTCGATCACTCTTTGGAACCTGTTCAACCGTCTCCACTAGAAGAAAATGCATATAAACTGGACTAAAGATCAAGAAAGCAATTGAAACCTGAAACAAAAGGCTTAATTTTATCAAATGATGATTGCAGATGATTTCTAGAGTACAAAATAAAGTAAATAAAAAAAATCAACAGATGAGTATGAAAAAACCATGCTGCTAGCTAGCTTGAAAAGCTCACAGAACCTACTTACCACAAAAATGTATTTCTCAGGAAGAAAACGTGCCAGAAGATTGCCTAAAACATGAGAAGCAGAAAAGAAACCAGTGATCCAACTAAATGCTGCAGCCCTGTTTCCTTCTTCGATAATATCTGCCTACCAAAGGGATGAAACTGTGATGCCCCAGTATCCTTAACCATGACACGATTTTTTTTATTTTTTTTTTTGGTTGAAAACTCATACCGCGTAAGCAACAGCAATGCAGAAAATACTTCCTTGACTTATAATAAATGAAATTGTCCGGAGCACATAGTACACATACACAGGTCCCCTCGATTGGTTCCAGGCAAGCACAGCTGAAACAATAGAAAAGGAAAATAGAAAATAAAATTAAAAAATCAGCAGAATAATCTTGGTTGCAGTGTGTACGTGTGAACCTTCAAATAAGTTAAGACTGTGTTGCTTCGCTGCATATATCCATAACAATGAATTCAGTATTCCAAGTAGAATGTACAAGCCTTCCATAAATCCTAGTTTCTGACAGAAATGCTCATCTGGAACATACCAAAAGGGAATATGGATGTTGATACAGTAATAAGGAGAAGCGGTTTACGCCCATATTCATCTGCAAGCTGGCCTAGGAGTGGTAATACCACCATCTTGAAAATTCCAACCACCTACAAGCAAAAGGAATCATCTCTTGCTTGAAATTTCAATCCTGTTTTGTAATCAATCAGTTTTGAGTGCTGGGTTAAACATGAAAACTACACACTGCAAATTTCTTCACCTGAATTCTAATTACCCTATTTAGCATTACTGAAACACAAAATCATGATCACCGTCAAATGTGAACCCAGGCATGCCCTAATTGGCTCAAAAGATTCACATGGCAAGTGCAAACCAAATAATAGAAAACAATGAATATCTGACTCGATTGTTGAGAAAAAAAGGGTAAATCCCAAAATTCTAGAATGATCCTGCCTACTACCTAGTATCCATACATGAGGAATACATTCCCTTCCTCTCAAACCTTTGTTTTTTTTTTTTCCAATAAATGAAAACTGAGAAACTGGCAATTCCCACAAACCCAATTAGCAAAACTTCTTAAATTATAAAAGATATTGCTTAATCAGCTCCAAGCCGTAAAACACATAAAAGAACCACAAAATTCAAAAAACCCTATTTCCGTTTTCTTTCATTTTCTCGCAAACCAAACAAATAATAGTAAAAAACAATAAGCAGAGCAAGCATTTCTTATGTTTACCGTTTGTTGGAGACCACTGATGTAAATAGCCTCGGAGCATGTAGTCTGACCAGGACACAAAGCAGAAGTAACAACATCGACAAGAACAGAAACAGTCATTTCCTCGGCAATCCAATGAAAACATAGTGGCAACAACAAGTGTGCTAAAGGCCTAAGCTCTCTCAACCCGCCAACGCAGTCCTTAAACACCATAACCAAGAACTAAACACTGGCTTTTTTTCTTGCAAAATACAAAAGAAATTAACCCTGCCAAAGATGGTGACAAAAAGGGATGATGAAAATGATGGTTTTGACACGGTCATGAAAAGGGTTTTCCTTTCAGTATTTAAAGGGTGACAAAACCCATTAAATTCAAGCCTCTGACTGAGATCGTGTTGTACGGCTGGTTGTTCATCAAAGATATATTGAAATGAGATCTTTTAACATTTTTTTTTAAATCAACATATTATAATTATAAAAAAAACACTAAAAACAATAATTTAATGTTGTTTGAAATTAAGAAAACTTAAAAATTAAGATTAAAAACTGAAATAAAAGCACTCTCAGACACACTTATCTAGCAACATGAATTCACGTGCTGGGTTAAGTTTGTCGTGTGTCAAGGGTCTAGTTTGCCTGTGGATGATGATTGAGTACAGACTACAGAGTACTTGTGATGAGATGGCCATGGATCAGCCCATCTGGCCCCTACTAGGCATCATTGTGATTAAAGTTAAGAATGGATGTTTGATGATCCGCAAACTACGTAACACTACCAACTAACTGGCCCTACATCGATCATTGCCAATAATTACAAAGCGGTGGTGGGCCCCTTTGGAGATTGATCTCTTATGTTTTGAGATTGAGATCCTCAACTTCGGGATTTTACACGTGGTAAATTATTTAATTATAGAAACTTTGTTTTGTCGACCTATTATTGAATCTGAACAACATTGCATGTTAAAAATAGTGTTAGACATTTTTATTTAAAAATATATTAAAATAATATTTTAATATTAGTATATTAAAATAATCTAAAAAAAAACATTAGCTAAAAGTAAACGCAACTCAAAACAGGATTTTTTTAGAAGAATGACAAAGAGACGGTGCCTAGATAAAGTCAGCTTAAGATTTGGATTGCAACGAAAAAAGAGAGAGAGAGAGAGAAGTGATGGGAAGATCTTATTATTTGTTTCCTCTTTCAAATAATCACTGTCCCTTTTCTTCTTTTTAGAGTCATCATCAAGCATTTATGTATTGGCCACTGTAGGAAAAAGAAAAGAATATGCTTCCTAAGGTAAACATGTGGGTATATTCAAGGTGATGATTTGTTTCGACATGGTTGGTTTTAGTATGTAGTCACATTCTTTTGTGATGAGATGTGCTCAAGAAGGACATCAATGAATCCATGATTCTAGATAGGTTTCCTGGTCTAGAAAGTTGATTCTTTTTCAGTGAGATTGAGACAACCGTATGCTGATATATTTTAGGATATTTTTTTTAAAAAAATTATATTAGTATATTAAAATTATTAAAAATCATTAAAAAATATCAATTTAAAATTTTTTTAAATTAAAATTATTTTTAAAAAATATCTAGAAAAGAAAATCATGAGGTGGACTTTAAAAATTTATTTATTCGAGGATTTATTTATCACTCTTATGTTATTATTTTATGTATAATAATAATTTTGAGCTTATTTGATAATGTGGTTGTAGTTGTTTTTCAAATAATTTTTTGTATCAAAATGCATGTCAATAATATTTTTTCAGTTTTTTTAAATTATTTAAATATCAACACGTCAAAATGATTTAAAAAAACTAAAAAAATATTAATTTAAAGTTAATAAAAAAATAAAAAAATTTATTTTTTTAAAAACGCTTTTAAAACACAAAAACAAAACAAGAATTGACATAAGTTTGTTTAGGATTTTTAATCTAATTGAAGTCAAAACCGATCTAGTGAAAATTGATTTGGTTTTACTCGGATCGGATGTGGATGAAAAGTTTAACCAACCCGGTATTCTTACCATATGTATATAATTATGATAAATCCTATAAAACAAATCTAATAATCTAATCTCCACGATGAATATCTAACACGTGAAGAAGACTTCTTACCGAACTTAACTTGACGCGAGTCGTGTACAAATGATGTTATGGGTATAATAAACACGGCACCGAACCATTACCATCCCTATTTATAATGCGTTTCAGAAACAGCCTTTTTTTGTGGATGCATAAAAATAAACTGAGTTCATGGCCCTCGAAGCAATTCCATCCAAACCCACTAATTTAAAAATCCATATCCAGTCATATTCAAAATGGGTTCGGGTTTGTAAATGGATAATAGATAAACTGACCATAAATAGCAACTGCCATCCCTAAGCTGGACTCGAGAAACAGTTAACTATGCCAGCATGACCACCACGGCTAAAAAACACGGCAAGGCAATTCAACCATACATCAACTGCTACCCCAATCCATGCAGTGAAGTTTATTAATGTCATTGGTAGTGGACGATTGAGAGAATAAGAGTAGAAATACAGAAACTTCTTTTACAGTGTCCCAAAATAACAAAATTAAGTGACAGAAAAACCGATTTTCCGCAAGTAATACAATGTTCATACAGCTCTACATTCTTACTCTTGCACTGCGATTATATTTATTTTACATGAGAATATAACATTTGCTCTACTGATATCAAGTTAATTTGAACCCATGAACTTTATTTGCTCCTGTACAGAGAGGTATACTGGAAGTAGGGAAGTTCTGTTCTTTTAGGGTCCACTCTACATCAGGACATGTTATGTGAGAAGGGGAAAAGAGGACTTTGACTACTCTATCTGGCTTGCCAGTGCTGCATCCTCATCTCCAGCATCCAATTCTTGTTCCACACCTTTCACCTGAATGCAGAAGATTTTCATGAGTTTAATTGACAGAAATGCATGGGAAGAAAAAAGAGTTGAATCCCGCACACAAGTTTATCAACTATTAACAGCCAGGGAAACAAAAGATGATGTCAAGCAAAATCATGGGCCATGGGCTATGTAAAGCGTTAAAGAAATGGCACTAGCAACAGTGAGGCATGTATGGTAACACAAGAACTTATCGAGCAAGGAAGCTAGAAGTTTGGAAGCACACAATTAAAGAGGAGATGCGCAAATGTGTACTCATATTTTCCTATACAGAGAGAGATGGACTGAAACAATAGAATCCACTTTGCAGATGGTCCAGTTTTTCTCAATATTTCTAAGGACAATTAATCCCTTCAACACGATTTCTTTCTAAACATCATCCCTCTTTCTAAATGCATGTTGACACTCTCATCTTTCTAATTTTTTTTTTTTAAAAAAATGTTAATTGCTGGTCAGAATGCATTTCAGAACATAATAATCTATTCAAACAGTAGCACAAACTAGATTGTGTACTTAACACAGGAGGGACATAGTTAGGAAACTGCACCCTGGATATCTTCAAGAACTAGCCAAGAATCAATTTATGCCATAGTTTATCTCCATTATCCCCAAGCTTTGTAATCAGGTTTTAATGCTTTCACCAAATGAGCATTTGCCTGGTAAGTTCTATAACTTATGAATATATGCAGCTTGTCATGGCATTAGTTTTCATCGGTTTCATTCTTTAGTTCTGTTCATACATGCTTAAGTTAATACATAGCAAACTCACAGACACGCAAATTACAAACACACAGTCCACCCTTAAAAAGTGAAATCAACTAAGGAATGCACACCAAGTTTTGAACTTTACTGCAGAGCCCGATAAGAGTTCAAACAAAAACTGTGATTTTACATCAATTGGAAATCTCAAACATGATTTTCACTTGTTACCTCTGGTACATAATGCATCAGCATATTCTCTATTCCAGATTTCAAAGTGACGGAAGAGCTCGGGCAGCCACTGCATGCACCTTGCATTGTCAATTTGACTATCCCAGTTTCCCTAAAGAGAGAAAAAAATACAAATTTCAATTAATTATAAGAAACAACGTGGATTGCTCATTCAATACGCTGTGAACATGTTTAACCATGAGAAGAAAAACCTACTCATGAAAACCCCGATACTCAATATCTCCACCATCATCCTGCACTGCTGGTCGAATATGAGTCTCCAACAGCTCTTTAATCATTGTCACAGTTTCTGAGTCGTCCTGTATTGACAAGCATTAATATTTTCATATTGAGTGCTTAATGCTCAATTTAAATTAGTTAAGATCATTAGAGAATAAACAATGAAATCCTCCAAAATCCCAGCTACTTTCAAGTGAAAATATAAACTATAATCAGCTATTTTACAGAAATCTACAACAGCAGACATCTATCGAACTTCATACCAGATACATAGAAAATGGATGAAAGCACTATTCAATTGCTCATGACATTAATATTTGGCATATGGGTACTGAAAAACTGCATAACATGCTACATCCATGTTGATTAAATATCTTATTCCAAACATTTGGATTTTCTCAACACAACTATGAACCAGCACCACCTCTGAGCTAAACTCGTGAAAAAGGGAAACTGAGAGAGGGGGGAATTAGAAAGAGAACATAGCTTCACCTTGCTATAAGTTCATGCCCAAGGGAAACTTTCTGTAGGAACCTGACCTTGGATTTTTCCACATAAGTACATACCAAGGACCACCCAATGTGAAATGCAAGCTTAAATAACAAAGATGTGAAATAGCATACTCCGAACAAGCAAGCTTCATTTGTGTGGACTGCTGGAAAATCAGTACACTAAAGATATACCTCGCTAATAGCCGTGTCCTTCGCTGCAGCAGTTTTTGAGTCTTGAAACAAAGGTTCTCCAGAAGAATAAAAGTCCATGATTGCTGCAAATATCTCAGGTTCTAGGAACTCCCAAGAAGCATCATCTGACTTTGTTACGGTGACAAAATCAGATCCAAAGAAAACTCGAGTGATTCCTATGGAAAAACAATACAGGATACAGATTAAAAAATTATAAACAATTGTAGCATAAGGTTAGCCTAAGAACAAAACCAATTCTATCTTACCGTCAATTTCGTAAATAGATTTCGCCAACGGAGAATTCATAGCTGAACGAGCATTTGGGAAATCCGCACTCCCTACATCCATAATTGGCTTCCCAGGATGAAACATAAGGGATAATGGATTCGGTGTGGACTGGGTTTGTATAAACAATGTCCTCCTCTGCGCTGCACCGGCCATCACAACTCAGCTTAATTAACTCCACTGAGTCTTTAATTACAAGGCCAGAAAAAAGCATTGTAACCTCTAGAATTCATAACTTTACAGCATATCCCATGACCCTCAGATAAAATCTGTAGCATTTCATTTTACTTATCTTAAAACAAAAGACCCTTTACATGTCTTAAAACAACAACTAACATAAAACATAAAAATTCAAACCGCAAGGTAGAAATAACAAAAAGTAACAATAATTTCAATCAAAACAGACCAACCTGTCAAAAGGGTCCATTTCTCTGGGTGCAAAGAAGACTTCAACGTCTTGCAATCAGAGAAAGCAACACCACGGCTGTGCAAGAACGGTATCATTGCTGATGAAACATGTATAAAACGGCGAGGTGTTAATCGGCATGTAGTATTGATTTCTCTGCAAAGTTCGAATCTTTTTTGGTTTAACAAAGCTCGCGATATTAACCTGCCAAAACCCTTCATTGTTTTTCTCTTGTTGTGCAGTTTTGAATGGGAAATCGCTGCAGAGAAATGCAAAGCTTCGAGCTTTTTAATGGTTGCGGTGTTGTTGTAATTAAGAGGATAAATGAGGGTAGATAAATTGAAATTGGGCAACAGATCAGCAGCTTTGGCGGCAGGGAGTTGGGTGGTTTTGGACCGTTGATTTTAAGAGATCCATCATTGGAAATTTGGAAGTGTGCTTTGAGCCTTGCGTTTTGTGAAGTCTACATCTTTAGTCCCTATCTATTAGTACACCAAGGTTAATTCCAGCTAAATATTTCTCTAGGCCCTGTTCGCTGAAAATTAATTATTTTTTACACGTTGTTTTCATAGAAAGAAAATTTAAAAAATATATATATTATTTTTTGATACTTGGCAATGTCATTAAAAATATTTTTTATTATTTGACTATATCATAAAAAGTAAGCTAAAAATAAATTATTAGTATTTTTTTCAAGTTTATTAAAAAATAAAAATCAAATATGATGAATAGAAAAGTTATATAATGATCAAACTGAAAAAAACTATTTCAAATAAAATAATTAAAATAATGAGACCAAATATTATATGTAAAAGAATTTTAATTAATAAATGAATAAGAAAAAAATAAATAATTACTAAAAAAATAAATAAATGTTTATGTAAAAATTAAATTAAATCAAATCAAATTTTAATGAATAAAAATAAAATAAAAAATTATTCAAAAAAAAATAAAGATGAAATTTAATATAATTAATGAATAATAAAATATTTTTTTATATTTTTATTGACTTATGAAAGTGTATTCCTATAAAAGAAAAATATTTTTCTAGAAACCAAGATAAATTTTTATTTAATTAAAAAATGTTTCTTATTAATCAACTTTTATTAAAAAAAACAAATATAAAAAAAAATTAAAAAGTAATTTTCATAAAACAAACAGATATTTAATCACCAAATCATGCTAAATTGTCATTCTATCCCGTGTTATTAAACCATGAAGAGCAACAAAGAGCAAATGATAAAAATTTTAAAGTTAACTTTATCTATCCTTTTAAACACGTATCTGAACAAAATAATAAAGGATTGTCTGATATTTTTATTATGAAATATGCAAGGTGTTTATCTTTTCATGCAATGGGTACTTAAATATTTTTTTTTTTGGATTTCCTTGATATAAAGTTAAAATAAATAGGATGGAGTAGGACAACAGCTTTTATAAAGTTTCCCAGCCCAACATACATCGATCAACGAAAAAATCTTTAGTAATCGTTTGGATTATTGGATAATTTTTGACATTTTAAAGCTTTTTATTGTATATTTGAGCAAACCTCAAGTATCCCTAGGTTATCGTCATATTCTTAATTTTATATTCAGATTATTTTTTATACTAATTTCAATATTAATTTTTTATATTTTTAGATTGTTTTTAATGTGTAATAAAAAAATAAGAAATAAAAATAAAATTTTGATATATTTTAAAATAAAAAAATATTTTTAAAAACGACAGCTAATACCCTCTTAAGCGCCACGTGTGACACAGAATATAACATCGCTAGCACTGAAAGAACACGCGCCAGCCTGCCATCGTCAAACCCTATCGTCTCTCCTTCTCTCCCTCTCGATAAAAATTTCTCTGAAAAACAAAATTACCAAATCACAAACCCTAACCTAAATCCACATGAAATCAATCGCCCCCCTTTAACAAACCCTGATTTGATGACTATTACAATCCAATCGCACAAGCCCTGACAATTATTCCTTCTCTTTTGTTTCCTCTCTGTTCAGGCCTATCTGCTGTGGTCATGGAGGGCTCTGTGGTGGCGGAGGAGGATCTCGGAGCCCCCGAGTCATGGGAGGTGGCTGATCTAGACCAGACGATGAATCGTTTGTCTCTGAATAAAGAGACTAAACAGCAACAGCCTCAAGATCAGCTCCCTCGCTCGGGTTCGGGTCCGGGTTCTTTGGGTCCGGGTGAGAAAGTAACGGATGATGTTGCTAATCAAGTCGACCAGTTTCTCCTTGAGGCCTTGCAGAACACTCGCGAACGCCTCTCAAGTGAGTTTTTTAATTAATTAATTTGTTTATTTGCGTGAATTTAGCTGGATAAGGTTTTCGTAATATGTGAAGTGGTGTTGATTTTGCTGAAGATTTTGTGTGTTGGTGTTTTTCACTGGGTTGTAAACGTGCTTAGCGTGTCAGGGTCAATTATTGTGCGGGAATTGAGTATTGACCTTTGAAGAAAGTGACAATTCTAGATGTATGGTGATGGTGAGAATATAGGAGTAGGAAATTGTTCTATCAGAAACTTTCAGGGAGTGTTGTGTTTAAGGAAATTTTCTGGTAGTTTTTGTTCGATTGCACGAGAGGGAGACATAGGTGGGTGATTTTCTTAATAATTAACTAGATGGAGTTCTGGTAGATCTACAGAGTGCTTTCTTTTCGTCAGATTTATTTTTGGAGAGGGGAGGGGTTGGGATAGGCTAGGGTTATGAATAGAATATCAGGCTGGTTTCAACCCAGATTCTTGACTAATTTAGGGGTTACAATTTCTTAGTGAAATTAGGCTTGACAAGGGGTTTTTTTAATAGATGCAGTTGTTAATGATTGTAATATAATTATAACGATCTTATGAGTTCCTTGCTTCTCTTTATGCAAAGTTCAGCATTATGAGAGCAGAAGGATGACCTGCTGGTTGTCTTTATTCACATCATTTCTGTCCTTTTTAAGTGGTTTTGAGCATCCCTTGTATCCTTTTTTCTTTATCCGAGTAAAGACATGTAATCTCTGTTGTTTAGTTTTGCGGATGGAACAAGACATAGAGAAGTTTATTCGTGATCCAAACCAACAACAACTAGAGTTTCAACAGTTGCCTACTTCATATTTAAGGCTGGCAGCACATCGTGTAGCACAGCATTACTCACTGCAATCAATGGTTTTGTTAGACAATAGTTTACCTGATGGCTCTGGCTCCAGAATTATTGTCTGCAAGACTTCCAACTGCAGGCTTCCCTTGATTCGCCTGGCTGACATCCCTGTGAGTTTGCCATCAGAAGACGGTGATACTGTTAAGGTTGCAATTAAACAGAGGCCACAAAAAGGGTCTCAAACTGCCAATTCAAATTCATTGAAGACAAATAATTCCAAAAGTGTGGAGGAAAGAAAAGAGGAGTACAACAAGGCACGTGAACGGATATTTAACTCTAGTAGTTCCGCTGGTGGTACTATTGGGAAACCGGACAGTGAACCAAGGTTGCAGGATTGTTCCCAGCACGGTACATTTGGTATATCAAAGTCAGAAGAGAAATCTGCTCCGGGTATTCCTGATTTAAGCTCTGGACGGGGTTTAATTGAATCTTCCACAAGTAACAGTAGATCAACAACATTAGCTCGAACAAGAATTGAGAAGGAGCCAGTTGGTAGATATAGACCAAACAATAGGGTAGCCATATTTCGGGACCGTGAGGTTGATCGGAAGGACCCTGACTATGATCGAAGCTATGACAGGTATTTTGTTCATGCTTTTCTTTTGCAATCTTTCCCTTAGCATGTGCTTTATTTGGCAGGGATAGGTTGCCAACTCCTATACTAATCCTCTCAGTGTGGCTCTTTTCTTCTGGTGAGGAATAATGTCTATTTCCTCATCCTATCACGTTGTTTGATTGAGCCAACCTAATTGCTTCTTATTGGTACCTAATCAATTAAATTTACCAACCAAACATGTATTTACAAGCGCGCACACCCTGCTGTCCATTAAACTAACTTACATGATATCTTGTGGTCTTGTCTTGATCATTCACTTATATTTTACATCTTTGTACAAAGCTGTCTTATTGATCAATCACACACTGCAAGAGTTCATGCATGATATGTTTACACGTGCATTTACAGGTGTAATGACCCATACTCAAAACTAACCTATGAAAGATACAAAACTTCAAGTTAGGACTCCAAAACAATTTGGTTGGTAACCTATCACCCGAGCCCTCTTTCAATCTCACCTTGATTCTCTGAAAATAATTTAGCAACTACTAATGAGATAACCCAGAGAATGATTAAAGAAATAAGCATGGGAAACTTCATAAGTTTTCAACATATATGCCCAACATTATATTGACATAATATTTTCACAAGTAAACATGTATGACAATTGAATGTCCATATCTCATATACATACACTACCCAATGGTAGCAAATGTAGCATATAGGCGGCCACAATCTCACGTAAAGCAAACTTTACTCTTTTCAGATATCATGTGCAATTATATCAACACAATATTTTGGCTAAAACATAACTTTTACTTTAAAAGACACGTTATACTTCAATCTTTCATAACCGTACTCTTATTTAGCAACTATTCAAAACTTAGGTCATATATATATATATATATATATATATATTCAGCAAGAATAGGATTTATGCATACTTATTAATTTAATTGCTCACCTTAAGCTTTAGCCCTTATTCCCCTACTTTTTCCTTCACTTACTTTCCTTTCCTTTCCTTTCCTTTACATCTCACAATCTATCCTTGGTTGTCTTTCTAACAACTCTATTGAATTTAAGCCTTAATACTTCACAATTTGTTCTAGGAAGATATGATTGGTAGTGTTAGTTTGTAGGATGGTGTTTAGCTCTCTCTTGAGTTCAAGAAGTGGAGGGAAAAAGATGTGATTAATTCTGAAAATTCTGACAGAAAGCACCTCTCTACCTTCCTTTTGACACCTCATAAGCGTGACGTGCCAAAACTTGTCCTCCACCTACTGAATCATGCAAAAGTTATCCTACTTCACCTAGTTAAATTAGTAATTGCATTTTAACCCTTCTTTTCTTTAGTTCTTCGGCTTTTGTCCCGTAATTTTCTCTAATCTTACATTATTTTAAGGAAATCATCAATTATAGTTGAAAGCAAATTTTAGGGTGTCACAGTGAAACAATGCTGTAAATTGTTCCTGAGATTCAATTGCATTTTAGCTTCTCAAGAATTTTTAGGATGGCATGTCTTCACTGATTTTGGCTGTGTAACTTCTCTGGCAAGTTGAATTCCCTCCTTTTCCACGCTAAAATGTTCAATGTCTGTCCTTTTGATGGGAATTTCATGATTTGCAATGCTATGATAGAATTAGTGGCTCATGGCCAATGAAAACGAGGACTAGCTTTTGATGGAACCAAAATTGTCTTCCAATATTGATACTGTATATGAGAGAAAGGAATACCTAAAAACATGTATATGTAGTGTTAAGTATGATTATTTTTGAAGTCAATAATTTGAGCACCCACCTGTTGAAGATTGCAAATTACTTAATCTAGTCTGGATCTGGAAATTAATTTCTCGTGCTTGTGATGTTAATTACCTCACAACATCAATGAGCTTGATTTATTTTTGTTTAATAGAGAAAATTTACAATGAAATGTTCTTCCAGGTATATGCAAAGATTTGACCCTGGTTTTGGGTTCAATGGGGGAGGACCTTACACTATCCAGCCTATGTACACTCCTGCACTAAATTACAACACCGAATTTCCACAGCTTGGGTCCCGTCACATATCTCAGATATCTACAGAACACCAACCTCACCCTCTCCCTCAACATGTACCAGGGCCCTGGACCGCACCATCAACCCCTGCAGGGATTGGGTATGGTCATCCTGATACTCTTATACCTATGTTTAATCCGAATCATGTTGGTGCACGCTCCACACCTGCCATTTATCTGCATTCCTCTCAGTATCCATGTCAACACCCAGGAATGCCTTTCATCCATCCTCATGAACATGTTCAGCCTTTTTCACAGGTATGGCAATTAGAATGGCTCTATTTTCCTAGTATTAGTTGAAAAATCTCTTCTTTTTGAAACGAAAGGGGGCTTTTGGTACAATAGTAAGATGAATGTTTTCAGTTTCCCTAGTTTTTGTGAGATATTTCTGTAGTTTGATGACCCTACATTTAATATTCTACTCATTAATCATATTTGCAATCACATGTGATCTTTCTTGTCATATCTGTTTGACCAAAGGTGTCTATCGCATGGTATGCAGTGTCTGAAATATCCTCTCTTCCTTCCCTAAAGAAAGAAAGAAATGGGGGAAGTTTGGATTATCACCATGAATGACCCCAGCTGTTTGATGATGATAAATTTCTCCCTTTAGTAAATTTGGTTTAGTGACTTGCACTCGATGTGATTATTACTGCTTCTGTTCACAATTGTTGGATTTTGGTTGTGGTATCAATTTTTTTTCATCTCTTTGCATGTACAGTCTCATCAACAGCAACCTGATGCAAGTTTTGGTTTAGCCCGGCCCCGTTGAGGGGCTTGGGCCATGCCTGCACCCTGCCAGCCGGAACTTAGGCATGAAATATTGATGAGCTGATTCAACTCTGAATCATATACGAACTGGCAGGAGTGCAGGCATAGAGAACCGAGTTGGATTGGAGTGGACACTTTTTCTCATGAACAGACACTGATCCATTCCACCAGTCTTGGTTTTGCTTGAGGCTTCTTCATGTGGTGAAAGACGAAGAAGCTCAAGGGCTTGGCAGATGAATGTACAAGAGCTCTGTTTTGTCACTGATGATGATGAAAAAGAATCGTCAGAGTTGGGTATGTGTGTGCTCAGTCTAATTGAAGGTACATACCTTTTGTCACTCTGCTCTTCTTGTTATTTAACTCTTGCTTTCAGGCCGGGCTATGTCTTGTTACAAGATAAATTAATTTGCTCGCCTCATCCCTACAGACTGTGAGGGCCAAGGGGGGTGCGCTTGAAGGACATTTTTATTAGAGCTGGCATTTTGTTTTTGGTTTGGCGCAGCTTGGTTTTGCAGCTTACCCCTTTAAACAACTCTGATTACAACTGACTGTGACACTTGACCGCAGGAAAAATGAAGCAATTTGCATCATGTATTGTAGGAACATGTATTTTTGAACTGTAATAGCATCTTTCATTGTTATCTATGATAAGTGAAGTTAACTGTAATTTTTTCCTGTTTCCGGACACTTTCAGTGCTCTTTACACTAAAATTTTACACTTATCTGGATGCCTTATATTTACTGCGCAGTAGTTGCCTACGCTTGTACAGTTGTACAGGGTTGGCCCTTAAGGAGCAACACTGATGCACCGCATCAGAATTTGAGGGATTGCAAGCGTGTTGGTTTATTCTCCCCATCTCTTGGAATAATTTTTGTTATGCCCACTGATCATGGGATAGATACTGGAACGACCATTGAGGCAGCTGTTCATCAGTTGCGATTGACCTGGTTTGGTAGGTTGATTGGTGACCTAGTGCATTTCAAATCTTGTTGGACATTAATCTGGTAAAACTTGGGGCACTTATTTATCAACAGCTCGATTGGATGATTGAATGAAATATGGTCAGATCAACTTGAATTTTTTTATCCGAAGGACCCGTTGGGGGTCAAACTTTATCTTTGATTGGGGGCAATAGGGAGTGATTCATCAATACTCGAAAATAATTGAATTGTGTGGACTGTCAGGATTGCAAATGCTGGAGGGACGACTGCCGGACAGCCACAATCTTAACTGGTATATGTGTCCTCGTCCCTGAGAGCTCTCCCGTTTAAGCCTTATACTATGTAAACAGGAAAGAGCATCACTGGTTTGTGTCTTCTGTGAACAAAGAGAAAAGGGCCAGTGTGTTTGGATACACAAGGTATGAACGATTGGACCAAAAAGAACATGATGTTTATGAAACTCTACAGATAATGGCTTCATTCTGCCAGCTCGCTGTCACGTGAAAATCAAAACCTTTCCTTTTATCCTTCAGGTGCCTCCCGGTCTCCCCGTTGTTGCCCACTCCGTAATAATTGATCACCTTTTTCTCATCCTCTTCCGAAATCATCTCTGCATTTTCTCACTTACCAAGATTAAGTTTTATTTTAATATAAAAAAACATACTTTCAAGAACTTTCCATTTGTTTTTAATGACGTTTAAAAAAGCCTTTTTGTTTGGACTAAAAGACCTCAGTTTAATGATCTTTTGAATGGGTTTTATTTCAAATATTATCCACATTGATTTAATGTTTTTTTAGTGGTTTTGAGTGAATTTCATTGAAAACATACCAAGCTTTCTTATATACATGAAAGTTGCTCACACGAGTACACAAAAGTCACTTTTACGTGCATAATGCTTATTAGTCTCGTACTTTTTACATGCATTGCTCCTAACAATATCCACAAGACCCTCTTTCTTTTGAATATGCCAGTGAAGATCCCATGAATTATAGACGGTTAGAGATTCACGTACAATCAAGTTATTCTACATGGTAAAGGCAGACGAGGGCCTTGCAGATGGGATGTCTGCTGTTTTCGGTGAACCATGTTGCCTTCAAGACCATTGTTTTGTCTTTTGTAAGCCATTGCATGTGGGCGCGCGCGCGCGCGTGTGTGTGTATACACCTTTCGAATTATACGTACCATCTTATCCCTCTCACCTCTGTTTGTATGCTCTTCATCTGTAGTTCTTTTCCTATCAAGGCATACACAGGTAGGTTTTTCAAGCTCAGTTCTACATGCATAAATTAAATTCCCAATTCCATGTCTCCTAACAATTCGTATTTAGCTAGCTACCATCTTTGCAAATAATCCGTGATTTGGGATATTTTCAGGGGGTAATAGCAACAGTTCAAGATGGAAAAGCTTAACTCACAGCTATACTTGCAGAACTGTTATATAATCCAACAGAATGAGATGCCAAGGAAGAAAGCTCAACGGCTAAACCAGGAGAATCAGGCGCTGCTGTCCGAGCTGAAGAAGAAACTTTCCAGTGCAAGCTCTAGTTCTACAACAAATACTGTTCCAGTGCAAGCTCTAGTTCTACAACAAATACTGTCAAATCAAACAAGACCTAATATTCGTTGGTGCCTGAAATTTAGTAACCAGCCCCTCTTTTTTCTCTGTGTGCTTAGTGTGCAGTATACCTAATTACACGTCCAAGCTCTTGCAAATCGTTATTTTTGGAGGTAAAAATGTGCTTATGAAGAATAGAAATATTTTATGAGTAATAAATGAAATCATGAGGTCTCTCTCTTTTATACCAAACTAGTCTTCTACAGTATGCCTGCAAACAACTTAATCCACTTCCAGCTTCTTGTCTATGCTTGAAAAGTTCTGATAGAATGCTTTGAAATACTTGTAAGCAATGTCTACATCTTCTTTTGCACATATCTCTCTCACACTGCAGTAGAAACAAGAGAGACGAATAGACAAGAATAAACCACTAGTAAAAAAGAACCCAGCATAAGCACCGTTGTCTTGTTGAGTAGCTCAGTGAAACGCAGGTGGTCATAAACTGTAATGAACTTCATGCGTTATTAGAGAATTAGTACGATACCTGTGCATTGAAAGTTGAGGAATGCCACAATCAACTGTGCGGATGCCGGTACCTGAAGCGAGTATAGGACCAATGGTGGATCCACATCCCATATCATTTCTCACCACAAATTCCTGCAAGGAAGTTACCAGTAGAATGTTAGGCAAATCAACTTCATGCAGAGAGTCCAACGTGAGGACTATAACCAGAAAGTCAAAAGGAAAATAAGAAGTCCATAATATGAAATCATGGAATCAGTAGCGCTATTAATCGAGGCTACTATGCTATAGGTTGTCTTGCAGACTACCACTTACTATGGACCAGTCACTTAGCTGGGCAAAGATTCACAATTCAAAAGAAGAGAAAAAAAAAAAGACCTAACCTGCTTTACCATTGACTTGAAGTGACAAACAAAACCCCCTTTATGACAATTGAATTCAAATTTTATAACTAGATTCCAATGGATTGAGTTCCACTGTTAAAAGTTAATTAAATCTGAGCATTATTTTCTTTCTATCACTTTCCTCTCCCTTTAGCAGTCCAGTATTTCTAGTCAAGCCTGATTGAACACATCTTAACCTCTCTTTCAAGCCCCAACAGAAATAGGAGAATAAACCTCTTTCCAACCAACCAAATGGTATCTGACACTACCCTATGCCATCCCGAAACAAAGATTTTTGTTTCTTAAGTAACCAGGAAAGTGAGATCTCTATTTATAATATTGAAATAATGACTTTTGGTGTTAACCAAAACTGACAATTTGATGCCTTCCCTCAGCCTGACATTTAGTTCAACTGTGCTCAAGCATTTAAAAATCATTGAATCCCTACTTCCTAGCAGTACTAACGTAAAAGTACAAGTGCCAAAGCTTAATAGAGTAGACAAAGGGTTGGATTGCCTCATTTCAATAGGCAATTACCTGAGATGGAAGGTTGTGGATTTTGCCAACTTCTTTAAAAAGAAATGCCGTGATTCCACTGGTAGCATACCGCTGATTTGCATTGTGCTTGATAACAAGTCCCTTTTGCATTTCAGGCCGGTGGTGTTCTTCATGCTTTTCCATAAAATTTGGGTGTACTCCATGAGCCATGTCAGCAGATACTACAGAGAGAAGATTCCAAAAGAAATTTTAAAATTTCTGTCAACATAACTGATTGCAGAAAAGAAATACTAGAAACTGATAAGAATTTAATCAATTCAAATACTGCCAAATGAATTATACCAAGAAACGATTGCCGAATAGCACGCTCAATAGCCCCTTCATTAACATTATTACGAGCCAAGCACCCAGCAATTCGTTTCATAGCCTGAAACATGGTTGGTGCACCAGCTCCCTGAACTGAACCTGAACCCACCTAAACATCAATAGTTAGGAATAACATTTGTGAATCAGCACGAATTGTAAAAGGAATGCACTTGGAAACTGCCATAGAACATAAAACGGTGGACTCCACTACTTTCTTTCTACCAATAATAATGAGACTCTTGATGCCTATTAACAATAATCCAAATGCCTTCCACCGAGTGTCAATAGAAATGGACTTCATGGAAGATAGTTTTAGCTCCTCACCATAAGAAACTGTTTCATTGCAACTATTTTCTAATTAGCAAGTAAAAGTCCATTAGCTCGTCAATGACAGCTTATTTCAGTTCCTATCAATCCACAGGTATACAGGGAAGAAATGAATCTCTGTGTTGTGTCGCAGGGTGTCTGAGAAGAATTACCTCTTCATTATCAAATAAAGCAATCATCCGAACTGCAGTGTCATTTGATAAATCACTGGATGATTCACATGAATCAATAAGAGCTCTTAATGCACAATAACTTGAAGCAAGGTTGTCTAGCCTTCCAGAAAAAATGAACTCATTGTTTCCACCTCCAAGGCAGCTGGGTTGAGTATCACAAACATTCAACTCTATACTCACTATGTCGTCAATGCTGCAACTCAGCTCATCTGATAAAACCTGAATTAAAATAATTGATAAACTTGATGAAAAGTGCTAAAATCAGCTCATGTAGTTGATGCAACATCATACAGCACCAGCTCATTTGATTGGTTCATCATTATACAGTATCAGCTCTCATTCGACTGATGATCATTATGATCTTGAATTAAAGTTAGATGATAAAAAACCAGCACACCTGCTATTTGGAAGATTGACGCATGAAATTTTGCACAAGAGATGGACAGTCTTATTAGCTGACCCATGAAAGTTATAAACCCCACCCCCCCCAAACAAAAAAAACGATAGTAGTGCCATGCTGCAATTTTTTATTTTTCATTTATTACAGCACTAACTAGAATCTAAAGTTTCCTTCTTATTACATGTATGCTGTGGATTCTGCTTTTAATTACCAAGGCCTCATCTCGTTATGGCTGCATGGAAAAAAATCTACAGAAATGTTAGATCCCTGATCTACACTCCAAGTACTGCCATGCTCTTTATGACCACCTACATTATCTACTTAGGAGATACATTAGATTTGTTAGCAAATGAATAGCAAAACAAAAAGAGATACCTGCAAAAGCAGCGGATGATGAACAGCTTTAGAAGATTCAGTATTTTTCTCTTTCGTCTCTGAAGAACCCTCTTCAGATTTTGTTGCAAGTAGTGGAATAAGGTGAGTCTCCAAGTTTGGTTTAAAACCATCCTTATTTACTGTGCTGAACAATCCAAGACAACAAAGAAAGCTGATGAATGATTTACAGCTATACACTAAATTCGAAACGGCAAGAACACGGATTCAAAACAAAAAAAACTCCACAAAATTTCTAACATGAGAGGTAAAATTTGAACACAAGAAATAAAATTGAGAGAGAGAAAGAGAAGGAAGTGGTACATACCTGTCAAGATGAATGGCAAGTGTTGGTATTCTTAACAAAGGTCTTTTTATTTTAACTAGCTTGTGCAGAAATGAACCATCACTACCTCTAACAATGACCCTTCCTGCAACACTCAAATCCCTATCAAACCAAGTATGCCACAAACCACCTCCATAAGTCTGCACATTAACCATTAGATAACTAGATTTGGACGATGCAGATCTCGGTTTGAGTTTCAAGCACGGACTATCTGTATGTGCAGCTATTACATGAAACCCATTCCCAACACTATACCTGCAAAATTAACAAAACCTTTTAATCATCCACTAGCCAGTAATCCACACACAATTCAACCAACATGCACAATAACACAAATCAATCACGTCCCTTTTCACAGAATATCAACTGATATCACTAATTCCAATAAAAAAAACAATTCAAATTCCAATTTCAATGACATTGCTAATATAATCAAAATACAATGCAGTCTTTTTTTACTCACTTCTCACCAATAGCAAAAGCAACCAAACAAGACATGTTCCTTGTGAAAAAATATCGTCCGCCAAGCTTTAATTCCCATTCTTCATTCTCATTTAGCAAGTCAAATCCAGCATCAATCAATTGCCTCTTCGCTTCCGCTGCCGAATAAATAACAACAATAAAAATAAAATCAAAGCACCAATCAAAAAGCTCATTTATCAACTCACCAACTTAATAATAACAAAATATTTGGCAAATAATTTAGATTTAATTAATCATATCATACTCACCTAGTTATTTAATAATTAAAAAATCATACCATTAATAATAATATAAATGCATAAAAAAATCAATCAAAACCTCATTAATAAATTAAAAATAATAATTAACAACAAAAAATTCACTTTAATTAATCAAATTAAAACAGTAATTACCTGTAGCGTGAAACTGAGTCCATGATTCATTGAGATAATCCAGTAAATCTCCAACAATCGATCCATTCTAATCAAACAGTACAATACGCGTATGAATGACACAAAAACACACTGCAAATACACCAAGAAGTATAAATACATATAAATAAGGTGACGTGTACGTATACTATACCTCTAGTGTTCGACTTGGATTGGAAGTGGAGCAGCAGAGAGTGGTGTGGAATTTGCGAGAGCGATGGTGGTAGTGGTTATGAATTGGCGGAATTTTTGAGAGAAATGCGGAGGACCGTTTGATTATTTTTATCGGTGATGGTGATGATGATAGAATTTGCAAGCGAGTTATCGACGCAGCTGCCATTCTTTTTCTTGTTGGTTGAAGATACCAGCAAGCTATTAGTGTGTGAGTGAGAGCGCGTGTCGGTTTTTTTTATCTGATGCTTGCAATGACAGGTTTTGAAGGATTAGGTATATTCTAGACCTTATAAATTTATAAATGTAACATTTCGGCCCTTCAGTTTCAATTTTCTCATATTAAATCAAAATATAAAATGATCTTCAAAAAATAATAAAACATACGTTTTTCTCCTATCAGGACAGTATATACTATATAACGCTTATGGGACCACAAAAATCGTATCAGGATCTCAACACGATATGCTCCAAGTCCCAAAATCCTTCATCTTGCCGGAAAGCTCTGAAACCCTGTGCCAAAAAAGATCTTCATAGCCTTGATAAACACACAGTTAATCTAGCCCTTTCCTCTTCTCATCAGGCTTACGAAGACATTGAACACCTTGATACAGATTATGAATTGTGCCCCCAAAAATACTACGATGCCATGGGGATCCTAAGGACAGCAAACAGCTCTTGGACACTTCTTTAGTAACTAATACGCCAAGTGAAAAATAAAAGTACCTCCAAAACAAAGACAAGTAATTGGACATATGTGTGTGTGTGTGTGTGTTATTGGCTTGTAATTAAAGATCTCACTATTATCTATAAGATGAAAAGTATCCTTAATAACATGTTTGAATTGAGAGGTTTTAATAAAATTTTATATTTGAAATTATCTTGAATATTAATAATTAATTTATAAATAAAATTTAATATCTAAAAATACTATAAAAATAAATTAGATGTCAACTAATTTGAGTTACAATTTCAATGAGAATAAATTTAATATTAAAATTGATTTTTTTTGAAATACTAGTTTAGCTTCTTCTTTTTTTTGCAAACCCTTAAAAAAACAAGATAAAAATAATCCATGAAATAAAATAAAATAAATTTTATTGAATTCAACTTATTTATAACTAAATTTAAATTAAATACTATAAATAAATTTAATCACGGTCGAGAGCTAACACAACTTGTAAAATCCTCGCAATAAACATGCCCAATAAACAATGCCATTTCAAAAATCGCCCACTTCATTTCCACACGCATTCCCTTACTCTCTTCTTGCTTGTCTAGAGAGAAGAGAGTTACCGTTTCAGTTCGCTGTCGATGGCGGTAAGGATCCAAACCATGATTCTCACTCCTCGACCCACCCAAACACCGTCGTTCCGCCACCGGCAACTATATTTCCCGGCAACTCGCACCACCGCGTACTCTACTCGCTCCGTTTTATTCAATCGTAGCCGCTCGATCTCATGTCCTCTCAGAATCAGAGCTAATCAACGGCCCGATCAGGTTTTGCTTTCTTCATTCCACTCTCCTAACCTAATTGAAGAAATTTTGAATTCTCTTATATTATTTTTTAAAAATGAATGAATTCTTTTATTTTAGATTGACGACAATGGGAGTGGTGGTGCAAAAACGCTAGGAAAATCACTACTGAATTTTGCAGAGAATAATTTTCTTCCACTAGGTAATTATATGTTTAGTTTTCTATTTCCTTTTATCATTTTTATGATTTATATATTTATATGATTCAATTTATTTTATGTGGTTTTATTTCTGCAGCACTTATTGGCGGAGTAGTGTCAGGGCTTGCAAATCCTACTCTTGGTTGCTTAGCTGATAAATATTATCTGTCGAAATTTAGCACATTTGCGATATTTATAACCTCTGGTAATTAAATCAAAATGTTCTGTTTGTGCTTCGTTTGTTATATACTGTTGTGCCAATATAGGTTTATTTATGCATTGGGTAACAATACAGGTTTGACGTTGAGAAATGGGGAGATCGGTGATGCTATAGAAGCGTGGCCTGTTGGAGTTCTTGGGATTGTATGACCTTGAATTTATTTGTGCCATTATGCATTTTGTAGGTCCAGTATACATTTGTTTTCTTTATTAGTATGGTTTGTGCGACATCACAAACTGTGACTGTTACCTTCATTTGTGTTACATCGATCCTTGCTAGCATACTCTAATCACCTGATAATCTTTGATTGCAGTGCTCCATTTTGTTATTTACACCATTCTTGTCGAAGATAATTTTGCAAATTCAACTCCAACCTCAGGACTTTGTAACAGGTATGTGTGTGTTTCTCATTGTGGATCTTTAATGTATGGATTTGTTTTTGCTATTTTTAGGTTAGTTATTGATTGTTCAATATTGATAATTGTTTCGTACAGGTTTGGCTATATTTTGCTGTATGCCAACTACATTATCAAGTGGGGTGGCTCTAACCCAGGTACATTGATTGCTTTGTTTTTTTCTCCACAATCTTCTGCTTATAAATGGAGTTTTTATGATGTATAGCAGTCTTTGATATGCAGCTTGCTGGGGGGAATTCTGCACTTGCTCTTGCGATGACAGTGGTGTCGAATCTGCTAGGAATTTTGATTGTAAGTTCCCACAAAGAAGATCCACGCTTGTTGGCATTCTAATGCGAATTTAGCTTGGCAACTAGATATCAACTGTTCAAGATGTAATTTTAATTTTGCTAGATATGCAAACTCCCCCCCCCCCCCACCCCAAATAAAAAAAAAAAAAAAAAAAAGACACAATGAGAGACCAAACTAACAGTTGTATCCTTTTCTCTTCAGTGAACCTGTCATATCAGATGCTTTTCACTCAGTTTTCCTAGCCAGCACTGAATATGATTTTTACTACTTCTCAGGTTCCATTTTCTATCTCCAGATTCATTGCTGCTGGAATTGGTGTATCTGTGCCTACCAAGGAACTGTTTAGAAGTCTGGTTATCACACTTTTAATCCCACTTATTTTGGGGAAGGTAAATTTCTTGATTGTGTTTGTGGATCCCTCAAACTATAACTTACGTGGCATTTAAGATCTAGTGAAATATGTGAAAGTGAAATGTGTATCCTGTGCTGTTCATTCTACAGGTTTTTCGAGAATCTTTCAAAGGTTAGTGTCTCACAGTCTAGAATTCTTTTTAGAAGTTTGCTGGCATGTTTCTGCATCATATTTAACATATATCTAACGTGCATAAAAATTTAGGGTGGAGAATTTTGGCCTGGCGTTGAAAATGCAATTGATAATAATCTATGTTTGTATCATCTATTTGGAGCTGGTGACTTTTAAAGTAACTTTGTAGTTCCTTTGGAGACTACATAATTTAATCTCCGATTAAATGTGCATTTCAGGTTTGGCAGACTATGTTGATCAAAATCGTAAGCTCTTCTCAAAGATGAATGCAATTTTCCTTAGTTTAGTAAGTTCTTTTATTTCATCTGTGAAGATATTTCCTGGGTGAAATTTAGGGAGTATATTTTTCATGTATACAAAAAATGCTGCCAAGTTTACCGGATAGCATAGGACTAAACTAAACTGAGCTGAATGACTGTTAAGCTGAAGATTTAAAAATTCAGAGTCGTTGAAGAGAAGAGATGCAAGACTGTTGGCCTCATCCTGGACTCTGTTTCAGAGTTGTGACTTTGCCATAGATAGGTTCTACATGGTACATCATTATTGGCGATGACCACTTACCAATGCAGCATGTAGATCCCTTGTTCCTTTTGAGTAAATGTCTTGTCAATTGATTGATTTTTCTACAACATTTTGGAGTAGGATGTCCAGAGAGATTTCTGATGGCTCCATCACACCTATTTGTTTCTGGAATTTTCTTGTACCATGACTAATATTAGCACTTAAAACCTGTGAATAGCATGTCTAAGTAGGAGATCAAACATCCACCATTTACCATAGAAACCTACCGATCCATTCGCTACAGTTGTTTTTTATCAAAGTAAAGGTAATTGGACATCCTTCCTAGTGGGGTCTGGGAATGCATGAGGTGTGTAGCGTTGATGCTTGAATTGGGTGGAAAATGTGGGAAAATTGTGATCTCAATTGAAAGAGGAGAACTCTATGTGGAAATTTGTTTAAGTTTTTGCAGTGGTAAAAGCTAGCAGTTTCCAAGTTGGAATATTGTTCTGCATGTTGGAATTTAAGAGAATTCACATTATTTTTTTCCATGTCTATTTATGCTATGCAAATTCTTAATGGAATGTAATGCACTAGTTTTCGGAAAAAGTAATGGAGATAGTTCTCTTTGTTTCTTTTCTTTTAGAGAGAAAAAATTCAGCATCTGTTCCCAAGGTTTCTCTGTGAAATTGGTTACATGTGAAATGCAAATCTCAAGCTTCAATGTTACACAAATGTAAATCAGTCTTCATGAAGCTTCTTATTGAAGTAACACTCCTTTTCAGATTTCCTTAAGAAGTTGCATCGGTCCTATTGGATGTTAAAACTATTTTGTTTATTCAGGCTCCATTTATACAAGTGAGCAGGTCAAGGTCTATGCTGCTAATGGTCAAGCCTTCTGTTTTTCTTGTTGCTGTTGGGATGGGAGTGTACGTTTTCAGCCTTACTTTTCTTTTCCTTATGTGCAATGTTTAGTTGTCACGCCACTCTTATTAATACTGAATGATCGGTTTACTTTGCAAGTTGAGCCAACTCTCATACTTGTCTTTAGGGCCACTTTACATGGACTTTAGGCAGCGACCTCTTTATTATTTTCCGTACTTGCACAATTGAGAAGAGCAAGGGACCCCCCGAGTCTTTTGAATCTCCCTAATGTTGTTTAGGTTTTAATTACCTGAACATCAGAATACAAATTTATAAGTGCCATTTTTCAACTGTAAACGTGATCATTTCTACAGTGTAGGTTGAAGGACTAGTACATGGGATGTGTACCTTCCATTCACAATTTGTAGTTGCTGATAATTTTAGGGCTTCAATGCAGAACATCATCTGAAAAAAAATACTACTTCCTTGTGTTTGCAGACTTTTGCATCTCATCCTCTTATCTTTTAATGTTCTCGCGATACAAGGCTTCTCAACAGTCTCTGGTACCAACCAGTTAGCCTCTGCCAAGAAAAAAAATGCAACTGCTTACGTGCTTGTTGCAAGCCAGGTGACATTATTATGCTTTTCAGCATTTTCAGTTGGATTTTCACTGAGAATACACTCTCTTTTAAAAATATTTTGAACTTTTTTCTTTACTCTCCAAATATTCATGGATTTCGTTCTTTATGAAGCAGTTTATTTTGCATTAACATGATGCTATGAGGGGGGGTGGGTGTGCGTGTCTCTTGTAGAAATCATTTTTGACTGACATTATAATCTGTTACACTACTGAACACTGAGGCTTGGTATGTTTTGATGCTTGTCTAGAAAACTCTTCCTGTTATGGTAGCAGTGGTGGAACAGCTGGGTGGTGCATTCGGTGAATCTGGTTTGCTGGTCCTTCCGTGTGTTGCCGCACATTTAAATCAGGTTTTTCTTGTTCGAGCCTAATTTCTCTTGCTTTCTATACCCCCTTGATATCCTAACACACGAAATTTTATGTAGATCATCATGGACTCTTTTCTTGTTAATTTCTGGCTTCGGAAGGATCTCGCATCAAAAAGTGCAAAGGCAGCCTGAGTCAGGGCAATGATGATCACGAATGCTTGATGTGGAACAATATTGGTGTGAGAACACTGCTTTATCATCTCTTGGCTATTTTTGGCTGCTAACGTTTTATGGGATAATTAGAGCAAATTAGGGGGCGATGTGTTGTCATTTTATGAAGGATGTTTGGTTGGTTAGCTACCTGATCATAAATGAATGAAAATGAAACCTTTGGAAAGGGATTGTGCTAGAGGACTTATTGGCGGCCACTAGTAAGTACTGGCCAGTAAAGCCCTACTCTTAGGATCCAGATACTATCATTTTCGCTTGCTGGGTGATGTCCACGAAAAATCTTGTCTGGTAATGAGCGCTAGATTCCCTATCAAACAATGCTTGGCTACCATTCAATAGCGTGGTGCTCTTGGCTACTTTAATTAGGTTTTGAAGAAAGAAAAGTGTACTCGATGATGAAGATGTTTAGCGCTTGGTAATAAGTAAAACTGTTCGGAACTTTGTAAGAAACTGGATAATTCAGTAATTTTATAGAAATTAACTACAAACATCTAGTTGAAAAAAAGTAGTTTCTTAGCAGGTTGTTTAATTCTCTCACGACTTGAAAAGTTTAGAAGTCTATTTAAATAAAAGAGAAATTCAAACAAATTCAAATTTAAAAGGTTCTAATATGATAATTTTAAATTTAAATAAGAATTAAATCAATGTCAGGTTACTAGAACACCAAACATGCCCTGTAGAGAGTGTATAAAAGAGGCTATGATCTCTTAAACTTTTTAGGAATCTGGAACGTCTTGGGTATACGACGATTGCTTATAAAGTTGAGAATGCAATTCCATTTACTAATAAAAAGAACCTGAATTTGAACACTCAATATATATTTCGAAGAGTTTAATTTAACATCAAAGTTATTAATACATTATGTATGATTTATTAGTAGATATATTAATTTACTTGATGTTATAATCTTGTAATGTTAAATTTATTTCAATCTTTTAATTTTAAACACAGGTTAAGACATGTGTTAATATAAAAGGCAAATATTTTATCATCAAATTAGTTATGGTAGCTAAGCGTAAAACAATAAACTTACTCACATTCTTCTTAACTTAAGAAGGATGAGAATATTTATTGTGCACCCAGTCGTTCCGAAGTTCACGTTTTTCAGGCTTACAATTTCACGACCATTCGTTTTTTTTTTTTTTTTTTCCATTTGGATGGACGGCTGGACGGCCTGTGTTCAGAGAAGTTTCTTCTAGTGAAGTAAAACTGTCAGTTATTTTAAAAATTCAAATATAAATGAATAAGTTTGGTTTTGTATTTTAAAAGTATTTTTAAAAGATTAATTAATTTATTTTAAATTAAATTTTATATTATTATCTAATTGATATCCAGGTATTAAAAATAAATTTCATAAAATAAAATAATATTATTTACACTTTTGGAGATGTGATGATATTCACACTTTTATTCTTGTGCTGTGTGTTGTAAATGGGAGCCAGGGTCCGTGGTTGTCAATTCCATTTCGTTTTGTTTGGAATGATCGAAATATTTCATATCAATTCAAAAAATGAAACAAAACGAAATAAATTTCATTTCATTTTAAATCTTGATCCGTTCCGGATTTTTCGACTAAATTCCGCTCGAAACGTTCCGGTTTCATTCCACATGTTCCGTTCCGCTCTTGAAAAGCCATTGAATCAAATTGAACCTTGCTCAATTTCATTAATTAAACCACACGATTATAAAAAGCTCTTTTTTATTATTATTTTCAATAGCAATGATATTAATAATAATATTGAAAATTATTATTACTATTTTTATTAACAATGATATTAATTTTTTAAAATTAGATTTATCACTAATATATATGGTTTATATTCATGTTGTTTTTTTTCATATTTATACTTTGTAAAAATTTGAACAAAAAAAAAGGATGCTTTAGATTCCATTAGCCACTTGATAACATTGACCTAATTTTATATTTAAAATATTTTTGTTAAAATATTTTACTTTCATAATATTTTGATATTTTGTTTAAGTTAAAGATTTATTTAATCTTGACTATTTAGAAATATTTTAAATTTTAAAATTATATTTGTTTGGCATTGTGTTTGTATTGCATAATTTATAATTAATTTATCTTGAATTTGAATTATGTTTGTTGAATATATATGTGTGTGTGTGAACAGTACAACCCCCGAAACGATACGCCAAAATACTCTGAAACTGAAACATTCCGTTTTAATTAAAAAAATAAAACACCTATTAAAACAGAATTGACAACATTACCCGGGTCCATGGATGTTTCTTAGAACAATGATCATTAAACTCGATGTATACTATCTGCCAGAATTAAATACGCGAATCTTGAAACCAACCTTTATTATTAACTAGGTTTTAAGTATAAACTGCATTCAAGACACCATATTTTATTAAATCTGATCCAAGTTCGTCTAACATGGGTTAACTTGAATTTGTTTTTTTAATTAAATTAATATTTTTATAAAAAATATTAAAAAATAAATTAATAAAGTTTGACTAGATGGATGAATCATAAATCAACTTGAATTTGACTGGATTATACAATAATTTATTTTTTATGAAATTGTTTGTTTGAGAATATAACTGTGATTGTTTTTAAAGTATTTTTAGTGTTAAAATACATCAAAATGATGTTTTTTTATTTTTAAAAAATTATTATTAAATTAGGGTATCAAAACAATTCAAAACATACAAAAAAAATTTAATTTTTTTTAAAAAATAAATTTATTGAAAATACAAGTTCTCCAGTATTTCTAAAAGCAACCTTAACTTCAAATAAATCTCGAATTATCCACCATGATGTCAAATTTAACATCTATTCAAAATACTACATCTAAAAAAAACACTATCATAATCTTTTTACAGATTCCAACCCTAAATAATAACACGGAAGTAGGTCCATTAATCCTCGAAGCAAGCGTCGAGGAGTGTTCAGTATATATGAATCTTATGTTCATATTGTGAGCACTAATTATAAATCAAGTTCAACTTTTTGTGTTGCAGTTTATTTTATACTTTGAGCGTGTTTGGTAGTGTGGTAGTGGTTGCTTTTCAAATAGTTTTTCGTGTCGAAATACATATCAATGATGTTTTTTCATTTTTTTAAAAATCATTTTTAACATCAGCACATCAAAACGATCCAAAAAATACAAATCAAATTCAATTTTAACAAAAAAAAAAAATTCAAATTTAAACAAAACACAGGTGCAACCGCACTACCAAACGGTACCTTTGTCTTTATATTGGTTAGATAAGGTAGTTTTTTCATTATTATATAAATATTTCTTGGAGATTGTGTGAGGTTATTTTAATAATTGTATTTTTTAATATATAATAAAATTATTAATGTAATTATTGAATAAAATAATCTAATATCTTTTATACAAGGATATTTTTGTTTTTTTATATTTGATAGAATGATAAGTTTACTACATTACCCTTAATATTTAAGTTTTTTAATTTTGGTTTCAAGAGCACTTTTAATTTTGTATGATTAAAAAAAATAAGCTATTATCACGTGTCTTTCACGCGTTGGCAGCCCAGTCACCTTCTAGTGACGTGTGCCGCTAGCTCTGATGATTGTACCCGTAAATGTTATTTATTAGAAAATGTGAATAGTAAATCTTGTGGACAGCCAAGCCTTCCATCAAAGTTGTTTACTAGTAAACGGGAAAAAGGGTGTTTTCTTTGATTTTTCCCCTCACCTTCAAAACCTAAAATCTTCAGCAGAGGAGCCATTTCTGACTATTCTTTTGCTGTTGATTTAACTGCTAGATATCTGCTAAAGACTAGGGGTCAGCAATAAACTATCAGCTGATTCGGTGAAACTGTGAACTTCAGTTTCTTGCGGCATCTCTTTCTCTCCCTCTCTCCCACTGGGCTGTTTCTCTTGCTCCTGTTATTCGTAAGTAATAACCAAGTGTTGGTATGTCCACTCTGAAGTTTACATGTCTTTAGTAATGTTTTTGTTTAACATAGATTTTTTTTTTGTTTCTTTTAGTATTTTGATGATCTTTTCTCAATGACATTCTATCTTCAATCTCTGTTGGAAGCAGATAATATAGAACTCATTTTGGTACAAGCTGACTATTAGCCATTTCTTTTCTTTTGAAACGTTTTTATGTGAAACTAATGGTATGTATATGAGAATTGCAATTTATTATATTTCCCAGAATTTTAAGAAGAAGATAGTTTTTCCTCTCTTTCTTATTAGACTTGGTTTTCTTTGTTGAAGTTGATAAAATATGCGGGGAAACGAAATTTTGTGCATTTGATCTTTGTAAAATGAAAATTTTTATCTATAAATTATGGTATTTGATTGCCTTTTTTTAACAATCAAATTACTTTGGGCTGTTATCAGTGTGACAAAAAATACTCCAATTTTAAGTAGAGCTTGTGAAAAATCTTTCTAAATTTTCTTAGGGATGCTGAAGGAAATTACAGCGGCATTGTTTTTTGGGTTGGCGATATGGGCATATCAGGCAACCAACCCTCCACCTCCGAAGATTTGTGGTACCCCAGGTGGCCCTCCTATTACAGCTCCAAGAGTAAAACTGAGGGATGGGAGGCACTTGGCCTACAAGGAGCAAGGAGTCTCTAGAGAAACAGCCAAATCTAAGATCGTATATGTCCATGGCTTTGCCTCTACGAGACATGATACAGTGAGCGTGGCAAACCTCTCTCCGGTACTTCCATTTCTAAATCTTTGTGTTTAACTCTTAAGGTTTCATTGGTCAAGAGATTTTATTTGTTTTGTTTATCAGGAAGTTTTTCAGGAGCTGGGATTGTACTTTGTGTCCTTTGACCGGCCGGGTTATGGAGAAAGCGATCCAGATCCAAAGAGGTCTCCGGAGAGTATAGCTTTGGATATAGAAGAGCTTGCTGATCATTTAGGACTAGGATCCAAGTTTCATGTGATGGGGTTCTCCATGGGAGGTCAAGTGGTTTGGGGCTGCCTCAAGTACATCCCTCACAGGTGAGACTGTTTTCTTGCCATTATGACAATTGTGCTTATCTTGAGGATGTCTGCCTGCTGTTTAAAATCTGGGATATGGCATGAACATATGTAATAATTCAAGAACCTCAGCAGTAAAAGAAAATAACGCATGCTATAAAAAGTAACGAACAAAGTTCTTTTATTTGAGCATCAAGAATCTGCTGGAGAATTTGTCTGATATAAACAACAGGTTGGCTTTCTCTGCATCGGCTTATATTTTTTTTTTTGGAGTTATTATTTGTTTTAAGCTTGGTGCCCATGGTGCTGCAGGCTAGCAGGAGCAACCCTAATTGCTCCTGTTGTCAACTACTGGTGGCCTGGTTTTCCTGCCAACTTATCAACAGAAGCCTACTACCAACAGCCACCTCAAGACCAATGGACATTACGTGTTGCTCATCATGCTCCATGGCTCACCTATTGGTGGAACACTCAGAAATGGTTTCCTGCATCGGCTGTTGCAGCCCAAAAACCTGAAGTTTTCTCCCGCCAGGATTTGGAACTGCTTTTCATGTTTACAGGCGGAGGAAAGGACAACAAGGTACTTCGTTTTCTTTATCTAACTTTCCTCATCACATATAAATGAACCATAAGTCAAGGGTATCTGGATATATTTTTTGTCTCTGAAACTGGAGGCAAGAAGAAGATATTTCCAGTGAGAAGGCTATCATCTCATACCATAATTTTTGCAGTTTACATAGAATCAGTCTGAGAGGCTTTGATCTTTTAACTAGGAAGGATAGTTACCCGGCAAAAGATTTAGTTTTATGGGGGATGCCTTATGGATTTTGGAATTGGCTTGTGAAAAATAAGATACAACAGAACTTCTAATTTTTCCCTTGATATATTAGAAGCAGAAAAGTATTTTGAAACCAGTAGTTCTGGAGACCTTGTTAGAAATTGATTTTCATCGATAAATTAGTTGATTCTTAATTAGAAGTGTTATTCCTGACTGCCTCAGAATATCTCCTTTCTCATTTTATGCAGCCACAAGCAATAATGCATCCACAAACAATTCAGCAAGGAGAATTTGAAACCTTACATCGAGACATGATGGTTGGATTTGGGAAGTGGAAATTCGATCCCATGGATCTTGAAAATCCGTTTCCTGAAAATGAAGGCTCTGTTCATCTATGGCAGGGTGATGAAGATAAAATGGTGCCTCCAAGCTTGCAACGATATATTGTCCAAAGACTTCCGTGGATAAACTTCCATGAGGTATCTGGTTCTGGACACCTGTTCCCCTTCATCCCAGAGATATGCGAAGCGATTATAAAGTCTTCAGTGCTGGGAAAAAACTAGCCTTTTTTCGAGCTTAATTGGACAGACAGCAATTTTTCCCTTAAATCTTGGGTTCATGCAGTATATCCCTCATTCTATTCCTAATATCAAACTTGTTGCAACAAGATTAAATTATGACTTTAAGTATATTCAGAGCCTCAAAGTTTGCTACAAGCTAGCAGTGCTCAACTGTTAACATTGTCTGGTTGACATGTACATCAAAGAGTCCATTGATGAAGTGGTCTCAGCTGCTAATGGCAGGCATGTCTGGTTCCAAATGTTAAAGAGTCCACATCATTGGGCAGCGTTTAGTTACTATTTGTCGGACAGAAAAGACGAAAACAATTAGAACAGAGAGGATATGTTCCCATGTTCTTGTTTTGAAATAATAAAACTCATGTTCTAGAGCCATTATTTTTTATAATTTTCCTCTGCAACATTAATTTTTATGTTTCCCTCTGCAACCAAATATATTATATATGTATTTTTTATCCTGAGAAACTAACCAAACACAATGCTCATCTTTTTAAACCTAGAGGGTGAGTTTTCTAAACATACCACAAATAATCACAACAGGATTGACATTCCTGTAAGTGCTTCTCTGTTACAAGTTGAAGAGAAGGGGCGTTGGCCCCATTCTCAGCCTTGACGTATATAAAAAAAAGGAACACTTGAGCTCATCATTAATTTAGTTCCTTCATGAATCATGATTAAAATGGAATTATGTCATATTTGAGTTCCTATGATTTAATCGAGTTCATGGAAAAAAATAATAAAAATCAACCAATCAAGTATAATTATTTTTCTGAAAATACTGTTGATTTGTCAATGGTTTAAAAGCTCTCGAGAAAGGTATTTTGCAAAGTTTCAAAGCAGCTTGGAACTGTTAACATTTCCATCAAAGTGTCCAGTGATGGTGAGAATGTGAGGCAAACCAGCTATTGAATACCTAACCCCGCTGTATAAACAGCATGGCAGCACACCCTGTGAGCTTCAGAAAACTGATAAAACTAACTGGAATTCATTGTTTTAGCCGCTACGGCCAACTGCTTCGAGAAATGCCAGCCCTCTGGCAAACGTCAAGATCAAGAACAAACATAACAGGCAAACCAAAAATAGATTTGGAAACAACTCAGAAACTATTCGAGGCTAAAATGACAGTATATATTCTTAGTTGCATGGCAGTTAAACCCTGATTCTATTCTTAAATATCTAACATGTAGCCATTAGATTGGATTATGACACTGGTTTTAATCAGATTTTCAATATACATATACATGCTTCAAATATCATACACATGAAACCAAACTGTCAAATGAAATCATAGGTCTCATGATAACTATTTTATTATTTTATCATGCTTCAAATATATTTATTAATTATTTTATTTTTTATTGAATAATATATAATAGTAGATAATAGATTCCCAAATAAATATTGATAGTTTATAAATATCTAAATTTTTTATCCAATAAATAATGGATAGGATATAAATAAATAAAAAATTCAACCCGCTTGTAAGCATTGACATCCCTGCTCGTGAATAATGTTGAAAAACTGGAAGCAATTCCATGACATTCAATATGTTTTATTTTTTAATTGAAGAAAAAGAAGATGGTTACGGTTAAAATCCTTTACATTATTCGATTCATGAAGGGTTTAAATAATTTACTTGGATCCAGCAATCATAGGTTAAAACATCGGATAACAATGAATGTTATGCTGTTAGTTGACTTTATAACTGTCCATTCTAGGGAGTGTATTATGACTGTTCATTTCAGTCTCTTACAGGTTCTCGTGCTCTTGTTTTTCATAACTTAGTACAATTTATGTCTGACTCTAAAGTTTGTTCATTTCTCTTTGTGGAGTTTATGCACCGTATTTTGTTAAAAAACTAGTAGCAAGAGAATCCAATAATTTTTTTCTTGTTATTTTGATCTTTGCAATGTTTATGATTGCTTTTTGAGGATTTGATATAATGTAAAACCAAAATTTTTAGCTTTGTTAGAGATTCTTATGTATGATATGATAAAAATTAAATTAATCTGGTTATTGTCAGTATCAAGTGATATAAAACTGAGGGATGGGAGGCATTTAGCCTACAAGGAGCATGGTGTTTCTAGCGAATCTGCCAACTATAAGATCATCATTGTTCATGGTTTCGCCTCCACGAAACATGATACAATGTTTCTAACGATCATGATTCCAGTACATCATTTCTATATCTATCTTCTTATTTGGCTGCTTGTTTTTCCCTCCTGATTTTATGTCATGATTTTCAGGAGGTTGTTGAGGAGTTAGGGTTGCACTTTTTGTCCTTTGAAGTATAATTTGGTATATACGTGTTTGAAGTATAATTTCCAATCTTGTTGAATTCCAGTACTGAAAATCTGCTAGTGATTTGAGTGTGATATGGACCATCAGGCGACTTTTTTCTGCATTGCCCCCGTATTGTTTGTTTCTAGTCGGTGGCTGATGGTGCTCGCAGGCTAGCAGGAGCAACACTACCTTTTCCTGCTGTCAACTAATGGAGGCCAGGCTTGCCGGCCAACTTATCAACAGAAGCCTACTACCGACAGATACCACAGGAACAATGGGCCTGACGTGTTGCTCACCGTACTCCATGGCTCACCTACCGGTGAAACACTCAGAAATTGTTTCCTGCTTCAGCCGTTATCGCCAGGAAACCTGAAATTTTCTCCCCCCGGGATTTAGAAATCACTTCCAATATAAGTTCCAGATGAAACAGAAACCAGGGTACTTCCATCTTCCTATTATTCTCTGTATTTTTGCATTATAGTACAAGGAGTGGATATTCTACTACCAGAATTTATGAATTTGTACCACTCTATTTAGAAAGAAAGATAAAACAGAGAATAGAGAAAATGTAATCTTTATATATTTATCTTTGTAATTGATAATAGTACAACAGAAGCTCACATATATATACATTCTAAAGTAATTAGTTACGAAATATTATTACAAATATAATTTCAATTTTGAAATCATGATTAGTGTAGGTTCATCAATGCAGTAGAATATCCATCATAAACAAGAAGCTTACAGTTACAAAGTTTGAATCTTTGTAACTGTAACTCTTTTCTTAGTCTTCAATGTCTGTCAGTTACAAAGTTTGAATCTTTGTAACTGTAACTCTTTGGTCTTCAATGTCTTCAATGTCTGTCAGTTACAAAGTTTGAATCTTTGTAACTGTAACTCCTTGGTCTTCAATGTCTGTTATCTTCTTATGCTTAACATATTTTCCAGCCACAACCAACACTACAAGGAGAGTTTGAGTCCTTGCATAGAGACTTGATTGTTGGATATGGGAAGCGGGACATGAGGTTCCGGGGGCTGGACATGCATTCGCCGCTATTCCAGGGACACTCAAAGAAATTCTAAAGGTTTCTTTTCTTGGAAAGGAGTAACCATAGGATTTTTTGCTGTGTAATGTAACAGCATTCCATTCTTAATGATCCGAACATGTTGTTTTTGTCTTTGTATTGTACTAGCTACGTGTCTGTCTGTAGCAGAGACCTAGGATTGTTGCCATAAGATTGTATTCATCTATCTTAATTCCAAAATCAAAACTTACTCATTTTCTTATGATCCATTTGATCACAAATGCACCAAACAAACTGTGAAAAGCAGAGTTCTTCCAGAGCTTTGGCTATAAAACAGAAATATAAAACACTGCCAGAAAGCTTATGAAAAACATGCTTCCAAATTTTAAAGGTTCACTGCAACAATAATTTCCTGATTAGCAGTTCCATCAAAGTGTCCATTGATGATGAGAATGTGAAGCCAGTCAGCTATTGAATACCTAACCCCACTGTATGAACAGCATAGTAGCACACCCTGTAAGTTTCAGAAAACAGAGAAAACTGCCATGCATTGTTTGAGCCACTCTGGAGTACTTCGTCGAGGAATGTCAGGCCTCTGGCAAACATCAAGTTCGAAAACAAACAAACATAACAGGCAAAGCAAGATTTGGAAACAGCTTAGAAACTATTCAAGGCTAACATGACAGTAGATATCCCTGACACTATTCTTAAATCTCTAACATGCAAACATGCAGCCATTAGATTGGATTATGACACTAGTTTTAATCAGATTCTCAAAGTTTGATAGCAAGCTCGAAATCATCCCAATGCTGTAATTGTCGGTAATTACAGCTTGTAGAATTTCTCATCGTTAATTTAGTGCCTTGTCATGAATCATGATGAACATGGCATTATGGCATCTTCCAAGCCTGTAATTGGTCAAGATTTCTTTTTTATTTGTTAATGTTACCACTTGACTTCATGGACATTTAAAAATCAATTAATCAAGTACGATTCCTCAAAAAATACATACAGATGATTAGTCAACCGTTTAAACACAATTGAGAAAGGTATATTCAAAACAAATTTACTCAGATTCATCATTTCTTAAGAAATTGAAAGGATTACCAATTGTACGTTCCTCCCTTTTTATTTATTTATTTATGTCCAGTTAAATTTTATTTTGAACTGTCAAATGAAATCAGTCTCATCATCAATACTGTAGAAAAACTGAAAGAATTTGAAGATATTTACAAGGTTGCTTATTTATTTATTTATGTCCAGTTATTTATTTATGCTATATTTCTTTGTTTAAGAAAAAGAAGATGCTTACAAGGTTGCTTTCTCGCATTTCTGGACAAACATTATTGATTATTCTATGCATGAAGGGTTTTAATAATTTTAATAATCTAGCTGATCCATTAATCTTAGGTGAAAACAGGGACCGGGCAACGACTGAATGTTATCCTGTTATCTACCACATTGAGAATTGTACTCCCTGGTGTGCATCATAGCAGTTGATTTTAGGGATATACTATACAAAGTCGGAAACAACTCAGCAACTGACCGGATCAATCATTTTTTATTAAAAGGGCATTGTCTTGTTCTTTTAAAAAAGGTTCTGTGGTATCTAATTAGATCAACAGAATCATTAAAAATCTAACTAAATCAATTGAATTTCATTAAATTAATGTATTTTTTTAACTCGGATTAAGCTCTTGTCGCAGGTTTCCTGATTCAATTTGCCGGATTGAGTTTAACAACTAATAACTATTCATCTTGGTCTCTTCCAGTTCCACATGTTCTTGTTCTTCATAATGTAGTACAATTTATGTCAAGACTCAAAAGTTTATTTATATTGAATTTATCTGTGTGTGTGGAGTTTGTGCACCTTATTTTGTTAAACAATTGGTAGAAAGAGAATCCATTATTTTATTTTCTTGTTATTTAGATCTTTGCAATGTTTATGCTTGCTTCAGTATCAGCTAAAAACGATAATAAGGCTGATATTATTATTTCAGTTTTTTCTATTTAAGAATATAAGAACTACATGAACCAGCACTATGGACATCTCTATTTGAAAAGAACAACCAATTGAAAGGTCCCCCCTTTTCTGTTCTTGGATGAAAAAAATTATAAATTACTTACTTTGAGAAGAAATGGAAAAAACCAATGCGAATAATCATTTTAGGGATGAAAATGCTGTTTTCCCTTAATTTTTCTAAAGCTGCTTGTAAAAGAACCCTGCGATGCAAGCATAATTACAACGTTTTCTTTCCTCTCCACGACCATTGTTTCAATTTAAAATTTTTAATTTTTAAAAAATATCTTCAAAAATAATTTTATGTTATGAACTCTCTTTCTTTCAAGTATAAATGGGATCCATTATTGAGTGTCACGTGAACATTTATTGAATTCTGTAGCATTTAATATGAGAATCTGATATTTGTACTTCAGTCTAGCTGACGAGTATCTTGTGTCACCATTTCCGACACCTTGCCCTTTATCATTACCCACCACGTTGAGAATTTGACTAAAACAAGTCGTGGGAGTCGGCAAGAAACTCCTACCTGCTTCAAAATAAACTGCTAAGTAACTTTTCACCGTAGTTTCTTGTTGCAGGTTCTCTCTCTCACAGACACCAAAGTTACTGGGTTGTTTCTCAGGTACTTGTTATGTCTAAATCTGAAGTTTATTGATGTTTTTTTTTCACGCTCACAAGCATGAAGTAATGGAAATGTTTACTCTCACAAGTTTATAAGAAGTAGGAAGAGACTCCATTATTTTCGCTAATTTCTTTTAGAGGTTTGATCTTTGCAGTGCTTGCTTGCTTTATTTTCTGCTAAAAAAAAAGATAATATGATTCCAAGTTGAGTATGAACATTTCTTAATTACCTTTTGATGCGGGATATATTTCTCATAAATCTATGAAGAGTCTTTCATGATCACTGCTAGTGTTGTTTTAGACCTGCTTTTCTCTGTGTTTAATTCGGTGTTTGTAAATGTTGATAGCCTGTTGAGTGAAACGGAATTTTGGTGGATTTGGGATAATGTAAAACCAAGACTTTGGCCACGTTAGAGAGTAATCTGTAACAATGAATTTAATCTGGGTGTTGTCAGTATCGAGTAAGATGATAATTTTCTCCAATTTTATAGCACAAATTGTGAAAAAATTCTCATTTCTCCTAGGGATGATCAAGGAGATTACAGTGGTCTTGTGTCTGGGGTTGGCTGTATGGGCATATCAGGCCACCCACCCTCCACCTCCGAAGCTCTGTGGTGCCCCAGGTGGTCCTCCCGTTACAGCACCTAGAATAAAGCTGAGAGATGGGAGGCATCTGTCCTACAAGGAGCATGGTTTTCCTAGAGAAAAGGCCAAAGCTAAGATCATACTTGTTCATGGCTTTGCCACTACGAAACATGACATAATGAGTATGACAGACCTTGTTCCGGTACTTTATTTCTAAATCTATGTTGTCTTGTAACTCTTAAAGGTTTCATTAGTCGAGAGGCTGTATTTGTTGATATGGAGATATTGCACCTTTTCCCCTCATTTTATGTTATGATTTTCAGCATGTTGTTGAGGAGCTTGGGTTGTACTTTGTGTCCTTTGACCGGCCGGGTTATGGAGAAAGTGATCCAGATCCAAAGCGAACTCCGAAAAGTATAGCTTTAGATATAGAGGAGCTTGCTGATCACTTAGGACTAGGATCCAAGTTTTATGTGATGGGGTTCTCCATGGGAGGCCAAGTGGTTTGGGGCTGCCTCAAGTACATACCTCATAGGTGAGGCTGTTTTGCTTGCGACTCTGATAAATTTGCTACCTAGAGGATCTTCTGAAACTTTCAGAATTTGTTGTGAATTCGAGTAAAAGGAAATAAAGCATGCTATGCAAAACAGTTCCAATGTTCTTAATTGTATTTGATTATCATGAATTTGGTGTTATTGTTTGTTTCAAGTCGGGTGCTATCTTGGTGCTTGCAGGCTCGCAGGAGCAACACTAATTGCTCCTGTTGTCAACTATTGGTGGCCTGGCATTCCTGCCAACTTATCGACAGAAGCCTACTACCGGCAGATACCACAGGAACAATGGATGTTAAGTGTTGCTCACCACGCTCCGTGGCTCACCTACTGGTGGAACACTCAGAAATTGTTTCCTGCATCGGCTGTTATCGCCAGGAAGCCTGAGATTTTCTCCCGCCAGGATTTAGAACTCGCACCTATGGTTGCAGAGAAAAGCAAGGACAGGGTACTTCATTTTCCTAGTATTCTCTCTTTTTTGCATTGCAAGGAAATGAATCATAAACCATATAAATTGGAGGCAAAAAGATGTTGCAAGTGATAAAGTTATCATCTCATACATAATCTTGACAGTCTTGAAAGGCTTCGTTCTTTTATCCATGTATGTATAGTAACTTGCCAGAATTTATAGCCTCCTAGTCTTCCTGGTTGACTTGGAATTTGTACCCCCTCTTTTTATGCAGCCACCAGCAACGCCGCAAGGAGAATTTGAGTCCTTACATCAAGACTATAATGTTGGATTCGGGAAGTGGGAATTTGATCCCATGGAGCTTGAAAATCCTTTTCCTAACAATGAAGGCTCAATTCATCTATGGCAGGGTGATGAAGATGTACTGGTGCCAGTTAGCTTGCAGCGATATATAGCCCAAGGAATTCCATGGATTAACTACCATGAATTGCCTGGTGCTGGACATCTATTCCTCGTTATCCCACAGAACTTCGAACAAATTGTAAAGGCTCCATTTCCGGGAAAAGAGTAATCCTATTTGTTGTTGGGCTGGGTGTGGACAGTGTATCCTTGATGCTGTTCTTAATTGCCAACATCTTATGTCTTTGTGCTGTACAAGCTATGTCTGCCACGGAAATTTGGTCATGTTGCAATAAAATTACATTTTGCAAGATTTCGTCAGTTTTAAAGCAGCATTTATCTGTTAGCATTGGCTGGTTAGCCTTTCCAGCAGAGAGTCCAATGATGAAGTGGTTTAAGCTGCGAATATGAGGCAGGTCAGCTTTTTGAATATCTAACGCCACAGTATAGCAAATAAACAGCATAGTATGCCCTGCAAGCTTCAGAAAACAGAGATTCACTGTCATAAATTTTCGGAGACTTTATGGAGATGGTGTCAAGGAATGTCAGCACACTGGCAAATATGAAGATCAAGAACAAACATGACAGGAAAACCAAGAATTTATTGATTGTCAACATCTGGAATACAAAATTTTGGAAACAGCATAAAGACTATTCAAGGCTAACAGCTGAGAGGAGCTTAGGAGCAATGGACAGGCTATTAATTGTTGAGACCGAAAACCTAAATAGACTGAAACAATAATAAATTACAGATACAACGCAAGTGCAGCATTGACTACAACTTTGTTGGCAACAGTTGAGAGAATCACTTCACAGCAACCCTTGATTGCTGCAAACAATCATCACAAAAGGTTCACAGAGGTGTTTATATCTTAGCCAACAAAGTACAGAAGTCCAAGAAAAGTTAATGTACTCTCAAGTTCATTTAGGCAGCCCAGTTTCGGGATGGAGAAGGGCCTGGCTTTCATCGGAGAGTAAAGCAGGACCTCTACCAGGTTTCGTACAAATGAAATAACTAACATCTCCTTTGCATCTCCGGGCATCCTTAATTTCTGGAGGTGGTGGCAAAGCTTCCACATCCTTAATATCTTCAATCCCAGCATCTTTTAGTATAGACTTGTCACCTATAACATAACTGAAGGGAAAAGGAGTATGATAATCATAAAACTTATTGATGGGGTTGAACAAATGGTAGTCTCCTGAATATTGCACCAAAACCCTGCTAATATATTTTCCATTATTTAGTATATGGTGAGCCTGGAAGACAATATACCTGTTCAAATCAGCATCGGAACTTGGAGGGAAGCAGAAAAGCAGTTTCTGCATTAACTGGGTAGCAGCCTTTCTATTATGTGCAATTAGAACTGCATTTGGCCCAGCATCAAAGGTATAAGCCACCTGTCATTGAAATCTCACCATCAGCCAGACATTTTAATGCATTGGAACACATGACAATTAGCTGGTAGGAGCAGGAGAACTCTTTTTTGCTTTTTTTTATTTTCATTTTTTTTTAAGGAAAATCTACAACAAAAGAAAGTGGCTGCAAGATTTAAAAAAATGTCACATTAAATGATCACGAATAGGTAAAAGAGCAGCACAAGCCACAAGAGTGAAGCAGCTTCATATTTGATGTGATGAAGTGATACATTCTAAGTTACAAAACTCAAAACCAAATAAGTTATCTGATGGTATTTCAGCAGCAGCAGGGAAATATATCTGTACACAAGGAACCATGCAAGATCAGCTAATATTACAAAACATGCTTTGCAAAAAGAACAGATGAAACTAAATATTATAATTAGACCATTAGGAAGGCAATTTTATTAAATCATCATCCTCAAATCATGCATGTAATCATCCATGTCTCAAGCTTGACTATCATCTATGACCAAATTTATGAAAAATAACCATTTTAGTATCATCACATTCCATATAGAACTTGCTTCAAAGTTAAGCTCCTAGAATGTGAAGCACATTGACCCAAACAAAATAGCGAAAAACAAACAAACAAACCAACCTGAGGTGTTCCTTCTGAGCAATTCCATTTTTCGAGACAGCTGATTATCCTGATAAACAGTCACTGCATTAAAACTAATCTCTGTGGCTGGTGAATTAGCTCAACTGGAAAATAAATAAATCATTGATGAAGCTTAAATTCCCATGTCAGATGAAACAAGAAACTTCACTTGCCTGTGAGATGTATCGTTCATGTAGAATATTGGGGGGCTTGTATCCAGACAGACTGCATGGAACTGGTTGCTATCTGCACAGGTTAATTGTGCAAAAGATCCAAAATCACGATTCTTTATGGCTTCTTCCATTTGTTTAATGCGTTTTGGCACAACTTCCTATTTAATCCAGAACAAGGAGAAAAAAGTACCAAAAGTTCAAAAAAATTCAAAAAAATTAATGTATTGATCAGAAGACAACTATTAAAGGAAAAGGAGGATAAAATTTTAAAGAAAATCAAACTCTGAACAGAGAAAAGGCAGTATAATCACAAATCATGGTTATCATCAAGAATAGATTCTGAATAGGACTTCAACTCCATTTACGTCTAGGAAGCTCAACTGCTAGGAGCACCTTTTGCAATTGAAGAAAGACAACTACTTAAGAAAAGAAGCTGCAAGAAATAGAATTGAGGGCATTGAAAAGCACCTTAGCTCTGTGTTGCAAAAGCAAGCTAGTTTCAACACTATCCCGCATTCCTGTGGTGCTACTTGTTTCTTTCTGTCGCGAACTTACCTGCAGGAAAAATCATGACTTGGTTTACTAGAACAACAGGGCACAGAAAAAAATCAATCATAAGAAAGAACACATACCACAGCAATAATAATAACAAGTTCATCCCAGTGCTTTTCATCTACAAGTTGAACAGCAAGACTATCACTTCCATCCTCAGCCTTGACATATTAAAAAATAATGCATCAGAATTAATTGCTCAAAATGGTACAGAGCAGTCTAATCAGAAGGCCCCATGAATGAACTTCAAAATCAAACTTACTTTTCCCATGATCCACTTCACAAATCCTCCAAATAAACTGCGGCAGGCACTGCCAGAACCTTGCCTAGAAAACAAAACTTACAAAAACTCAAGCATTCTAGAACCTTTCCAAGAAAAAATGCTTGTAAAATATCAAATGTTAATTGCAACCAGCGTGCTTGAATCACTCTTTTCTAGAAAACCGCGACAAATTGAATTTAATATGTAACTGAGCTATAAAGCATCTTCTCGATGACTTAAAGATATCATAGCAAATACTATGATTGATTGCAGCCAAGAATGAGCAATTAAACACCAGCAAAGATGAATTTAGCTGGAATTCAAAATTATAAATATTTGTTGCGGGTGACAACAATATAGCAGAATAGATGAACCATGTAAAAAGCAGCTACTTCAGACATACAAGGAATAGGATGCTAGAAGCAAAAATGTGCCATGTCACTCAAAACTATTGGCATTAAGACAAACATCATAAAACCGAGCACTTAAAAATATGTGTGGGTTACAAAGGCATACCTTGCAATAGCAGAAAGCTCACTATTATCTTCTTTTGCATTCATCAGCTTTGCAAGGGCAAAAACTGCACAAAAACATAGAACCAGATGATGTCACGCTTAATAAATTCTTCCAGTCATATACAAGATTGCAAATGGTAATAGAGGCCTGCAGATGTAAAGCAGTAAAAACAATAAAAGGCCTCCTCAAAGTTGAATACTGGTCCATTAATAGGAAGCGTGCCTCTAGCTTGGTGCGTTTTTATATATGAGCTTCTATAAAAATATGTGAATGCATCAGTGATTATAATCCAGGATATACAAGATGCCTCGAAGCTAGTAAACATACTCATGAAAATTATATGCCAAGTTGATCAATTTCAACATGGACCCCATGACCTTATGGAGTAAGCTTTATCGTCACAGTTTCAAAGAAAGCGATTAATGAATAATCATTCTACATATTGAGTTCCATTCATGATAAAGCTAGACTAGAGGGGTCAAGTAAAGTTAGGAATTAAGCGAGAATTGCATCTGGTTTCCTATAAACTATGAAGCCCAGATTGTTCATTCACAGTGATTTCTCGGAAATGACTAGTCCAGATCAATCATTCAAAAAAGGAAATAGAAATGTTTAAAAAATATACGCCCGTTAACCATAAAAAAGAAGAAGAAGAAGAAGAAGAAATGAGTATAGCATGGAAAATTCAAGAAAAATATGTTTACCAAGACAAGCAAAGCCAGCTGCAGAGGAAGCCAGTCCAGCAGCAGTAGGGAAATTGTTATATGAAGCAACATGCAAGTGCAGTTTCTCCCAATCCTTCTTTGCAATCTTGATACCCTTCTCCTTATCCTCAACTTCACAAGCTCGGGCACGAATTTCCCTTAAACAATTTTGGTACCTGCCTCCAGAAAGGGAAATCTCCTGCGCTAACCAGCAAAAACCAAAAGTGCCATGAGTCAGCGTGAAGGCAGAATATTTCAATATGAAATCGACAACCATTTACATTTTGCTTAACTACGAAGAACCTAAACTAGCAAATTGTTTCATTTACAAGGCCATTGAGAATGCAAGTAAATTCTATCCAATCTAGACCCATGTCCTTCCTTTCAAGATCAACTATTTTATCTGGTCTCAAACAAATTCTTTCCTTTCCCCGCATTTGCTCAACAACTGAATGGGATGCAACAAAAAAACACATCAAAGTTTTCCCTGATGACAAACCACACAGGATTCTCATCACAGAAAGGTAACCCTTTTCCTCCCTTGAACCCGTCATCCTCGGTATGATTACATGCACGATTCTACGTCACTTCAACAATGTTAACCAATGAACTTACAGCTAGCTGACATGCAATTCTAAAAGCTGTTTTCATGGACAGGCTTCAAATAAAGAAATTTTCTGCTATGTTGACCCCATCCTAAATGAATTTCCAAGAAGCAAAGAAATTAAACCAGCTCTGATAGTAAGGCTTAATCCCTCACCCGCAAAAATTCACCACCCGAGTGCTTCATTAAATCCATTGAAACCCCATTTCAAGAACTTTCTCGGCAACCAAATTGAAACAGAAAAATGAGAAAAGGACTCTACCTTTCCATTGAGCCACATCCGATCCTGGTCAAAACTAGGACTCACAGCAACAGTTGTGGTGGTGCAAAGATGAGCCGGATCAAGAGTGACACTTATGCTATCATTAACAGGCAAAATCAAGGTCTCATCTCGCTTGCCCCAGTACTTTATCACAGCTATATTCGTTGGTGTCTGTGCAGTCACCATCCTCACCCATGTTTTCTCTGCCATTGATAGTAATAGTAATCCTCCAAAAGCTTCAAACTTTACAGAAGAAAGTGTATCAGAGATCGGAAGATCTGAATATGGTTTCTTGTTAGCTAAAGAGGAGAGGGGGGGTATGGAATATAAATAGGAGAAGAGTCAGTGAAGGACAAAAAATGGTGCTCCTCGGCTTATGTTTGGACTTTTTGGGTTGCATTATTTTTCCTTTAGTACTTGTTTTCATTTCATTTTTTCATTAAATTTTGAGGCTGGATCTTAGGTTATCAACTTGTCATTATGAAAGACTGCGGCTCTAAAGTCTGATATTTCAGTAATAATTATTTTTAAAAAATATTTTTTTTATTTAAAAATATATTAAAATAATATATTTTTTTATTTTTTAAATTTATTTTTAGATTCAGCATATTAAAATAATATAAAAATAAATAAAAATATTTTCATTTCAAAATACTTATAAAACACAAAAACAAATAAATTCTTAATTTTTTATATCAAAATTCTATATGATTTAGTAATTATATTTATTAAACTCGGTAAGTCCAATAGATTGATTTTAGACATGGCATATCTAACCATTTAAAAAAAATAAATTTAGAATTGAGGTAATAAATAAATTTGTAATTTAGTCAAAACTTGGTTTGATTTTTTTTTCAAAATAATATAATATTAATTTTTAAAATAATATTATTTTAAAATTATCAAATCAACTCAAAGGTAAATTCTTGTGAATATACCATGCTATTATAAGAAATGCAAGAATATTTAAACTTGATTGTCATGAAAACTGTAGGAGAAAATTATTTATTGTCGAATAAGAAAATAAAGCGAGGTGTTTGGCTTGCTACGATAGGTTCTACTCTTTGTTATTTTGAGGTGGGGCGTAGTAAGGTTTTGTAAGGTGGGGAGTCAATATCATGCGTTAAAAACGACGTTAAACAGTCCATATTAAAGAACTCTAAAACGTGTGGGGAAAGTACTGTAGCTTTCCCCACGGTTTTCCCTGCCAAGACATATCGCCTCTGCCACGAAATATATTATAACTGTGTAAGTTTTCTTTCCCTGTAATTGGGTCTTCTTTTTTCTTCTGTCAACGACATCATGATGTGGTTTCTGAAATGCTTTCAAAAATTAGGCTGTTGTTGTTTTCTTTCCGTATAATTGGGTCTTCTTTTCCTTCTATCAAGGGAATACTGAATTGTCTGACATCTTATCACCTTTAAAATAATAAAAAGGCGTAGAGAATGTCAGTCTTTTCAATGCTGCATTAAATGCTTTCAGGCTCCGTTTAGATAGAGTGAAGCTGGCCAATCTTTGGCATCATCTCCGTTTTCATTGTTTCCTTTTCCATTTTGGTTGGCATTTCTGTTATTTGAACACATTGTCACCTCTCCTTTTCCCCAGCCAAAACCCACACTAGCAATCAACATCCACTACACTAGCAATCAACATCCACCGTTGTTTTTCTGCCTTCTCCAGTGGCTGAAGTGGATCACCAGCAGCTCCACCGTCGACCACCAGCAGCTCCACCGTCGACCACCATCCTGGCGACAGTCCAGCAACAGCAGCAAGTACCTCCCCCAGACCAGGTTGCTTCTTCTCTTCTTGCTTTTCCACACAAATCATGCATGAATACTGTAAAAAAAAATCAACGAACCCTGTAGAATACATGAGTAATTAATTACCTGTTGCTTGCAATCTGCTTTGCCAAAGGAAATAGCCATTTCGTTAATTATTAATTTGTAATAATGATTAACAATTGGTTACATATATTTGGTGTGTTTTTCTTTTTCTTTTCTTTTTTTTAAAAACCCTTTTGCAATCCGGCTCAATCTAAGATCATGTTCTCCAAAAGAGGGGCTTCTCTATTTTCTCTTTTCTTTCTAGTTCCGGCAGATGGTGTCAACTCCAGAGGAAGCAGACTGCAAAGTCTTCTACAACAATCAACTTTTAAAAATACGTTCTCAAACTCGGTTCCTTCTCCTCCTTAGCAGATCGTCGCCTTCGTCAGAACGCAGACCACTGGATCGAAGCCGCACGGTCCCTTCTTTGCTTCTGCGTCGGCGGTGACCTCCACCGCTTCTCAAGGAATGAGATCTAGCTGCCGTAAAGTTCGGCCTTCTCTTTCCTTCAAATCTTCTCCGCCGGTGGAGATCTACCTTCACCTGAAACAAAAGAAAAAGGCAAACCCAAATAGCAGTTGGTTTTAATTAATTTGTTTACAAGTCTGTTCTTGGTTCTTTCTTAGAGCTGGCGGCGGTGAGAAATGAAGAACGGGCGGCTACGGTTGAAGGACACCGTGGGTCTGTCGCCGGCTAAGAGCTGTTGCTGGAGGCGACTGTGCAGGGGAGCCGGTCTGTTTGGTTGAGAGTGAGAGGGAAAATGGAAGCTGCCAGTCGTGAGGCAGATCGGAAGAAGAGAGGTAGTTATGGTCGGCTTTGTAAGGGAGAGGGGACTGTGAGCGGGTGAAGGGAACCGAAAATCAAAAAGTTGGGCGAAAATCAAAAAGTTGGGGGGGCTGCATATTGAAAGAAGAAAACGAAACGGCAGGCTGACTGAAACCGCGTTGATTAACGAATAAGCATGTTCTATTTATTCTGATTAACGAATTGTTTAAGACAGGATTAGATAATGATTAATAATTAATTAGAACAGAGTTTAAAGACACTGAACCTGGGCCTCGTGGTAGCTGCCCAAGAGTGAGAGGATCCTATGGATTTTGTTGTAACTTAATGTTTCAAGAGTGTACCTCTGCCTTAGAAGATGGGTCTTACGTTGAATCATTACACCCATGGTTTTTTGTTATTGTCGTGTGCTGATGCTTCTCTCGAAATATTAATTAGTGAATCATAATTTATATCATGATTTCTTCGTATGTATCATAATTGGTTATTAAAAAAAACATTTTGAGCTGAGAATTATTCATGTAAATACACAAGGACTTCGTTACGAGACATTCCCGTCATCTGCCCATAAACAATTCTGCAAACTTGGTTTCTCAATTCTGTCGTGTTTCCTCCTAGCCGATGCCACTGCCTAGAAGAAGAATATGGTTCATTTTCACGGATTATGATCTAATCCATTTTTATACTTGCTTGATTGAGACTTGAACCAGAAGAGGACACCAAGGTAGTAAGAGATACCATCCAATACTATACATCCAAACAACATCACCGGAGGCTAATATAGGGAACAATAACAGGTTAACAGAAAGCTCATTACCAACTCGAACATGGGCATCTCAAGTTTTTTCACAAGAAAAATGAGTTCAGAATTAAAATACATCACATGGTTACAGGTGATAGTGCAGTATATGTGGTGTTGCAGCGTTGGATATCTCCGAGAGAAAAGAAAGAAGAAATTTTTTTAAATTCCAGAACTTATGATACAGTGTTGGTCTCAGGGACATCATCAAGGATGAAACAACCAAGTTTGGCTGTCCTAAAAAGAGTGAGAAACTTCTTTGATACCATCAAGCGAGCTTCGGATGCCTTATGAGGTATCTTCAGTGCCTTCTGCAGCACCTCAAATTGTTGCTCTATAAGATTCTCCAAATCATTCTCATCCTCCACATTACCATTGAATTCTGCCAGTGTTTTGTACATTGCACATTGGACCTCTGTGACAAGATTCTGTAGGTGAACAAGAACAGAGACAAAAAAAAAATTAGAAACAAAACCAATGTCGACAGAATAAGTTATGAAGTTATATATACTCAATGAATGAAGATCCGATGAATTCTAAACATCTGAATTGCAAATTGTCACCCAATCATAATTTAATCAAGATAATTGAATGAATCTCTTCAAATAAAATTTGTAACAGCCTCAGATTCTGGATTCCACAAACACACACATATATATAGAGAGAGAAGCAGAGAGGCGGCATGACTTTGTTACCTCAACATACACCACATCAGACACCCTAAGTGGCTTCCTCCTATTTGGCCGAAGATCTTTAGGATCATATTTGTGTTTTTCCTCAGATTCATATCGAATCCCATCCATTTTTCTGTTATTCCAGTGTTTCCAGTGAAGCGGAGTGCCTCGAGTATTTTCCCCACGCTTCCTGTGCATCAGTAAATGAAAGTTTTTTTTTTATTTTTCACGCCTCACTATACTCATTATTAATATATTTATATTATATTATATTATTCCTAAGCATCAGTTAATGAAAGAGTTTTTTTTTTCACGCCTCACTTTACTCACTATTAATATATTATTATTATATTATTTAATTGTTTTATTTTTTTTCGTTTTTAATTTTTTTTGTTTTTTTAATGAATTTTTTTTGTTTGATTTAGTTTGTTGGTATTAAATTTTTTCTATTTAATTATCAGACTTTCATAACATGTATCTTGGCTTGACGGGTTAACTTGGTTTGATGGGTTGACCCAGTTAACTTTAGGTAAACCCGTTAATTTTTTCATTTATTTTGTTATCAAACTTTCATGATGCGAAATCCAGATTTGACGGGTTAATCCAGTCAATTCATTTTTTTTCTTTTTCTTCATTATTTTTTTTTTTTAGTTTTTTTTTCTTTTTAATCAATCTATTTAATTATCACACTTATATGACACGACCTTGCAGCCAGACCTACATCCAAGACTATTGGATCTGGTATTGCAGTCACCCCCACTTAAACTTGGGTCATGCAAGTTTAATGTTATTATTAATATTATAAATATTATTTTTAGGTCAGGTGTTGCAGCCAAACTCAAGAATCTTGGGTTTGGCTGCAACGCCTGACCTAAGAGTAATATTTATAATATTAATAATAAAATTAAACTTGCATGACCCAAGTTTAAGTGTGCCTCACTGTAACACCGGACCCAGGAATATTGGATGTGGGTCTGGCTATAAGGTCGTGTCATAAAAGTGTGATAATTAAATAGATTAATTAAAAAAAACAAAGAAAAAAAATCAACTGAAAGAGAAAAACTAATAAAGAAAAAGAAAAAGAAATTAAATTAATTGGGTTAACCCTTTAAACCAGGTTATCCCGTATAACCTGGGATTTGCGTCATGAAAGTTTGATAACTAAATAGAATTTAATTTTTTTAATGAATTTTTTTGTTTGATTTAGTTTGTTAATGTTAAATTTTTTTATTTAGTTATCAGATTTTCATGATACGGATCTCGAGTTTGATGGGTTTACCTGATTTGACGAGTTATTTTTTTCATTTAGTTTAGTTTGTTAAAGTTAATTTTCTTTCTATTTAATTATCAGACTTTCATACTTTCATGATACGTATCCTGAGCTTGACAGGTTAACTTGGTTTGATGGGTTAACCCAATTAATTCTGGGTAAACCCGTTATTTTTTTTCTATTTAGTTATCAAACTTTCATTACGCGAATCTCAGGTTTTACGGGATAACCTGGTTTAAAGGGTTAACCCAATTAATTCATTTTTTTTTCTTTTTCTTCATTAGTTTTTTCCTTTCTGTTGATTTTTTTTTTGTTTTTTTTTAATTAGTTTATTTAATTATCACACTTTTATAACACGATCTTATAGCCAGACCCACATCCAAAATTCTTGAGTCCGGTGTTGCAATTAGGCTCACTTAAACTTAAGTCATGCAAGTTTAATTTTATTATTAATATTATAAATATTACTTTTAGGTCAGGCGTTGCAGCCAAACCCAAGATTCTTGGGTATGGCCTTGCAAAAAAACCTATGATTTTTAAATTTTTGTTTTTCTTTTATATTTTTATACAAAAAAAAAATGACCAGCGGCATAGCGCGGGTACCAAAGCTAGTTTTAGTATAAAGTTGGTTGATTTCATCGATTGACCTCTTTGCAAAACATAAATAAATTCATAAAATTAGGCATCCAAATTGGACCCAAATGGCAAATGCCGTGCACTTTCGTCTAGGAGAGTTAAGTAAATAAATAATTCGTGCGCTTTTATAACCGACCATAACTTTAAAATTTATTTGATTTTCATTGCTTAAACTTGATTTTTTTTTTTGAATTATGGTGAGAACTTGGATTTAAAAAGATATTTTTTAAAAAATTATAATTAAAAAAATTATCACAGTAAAAAGCAAGGATAGAGCTTTAAAGTTTAACTTGGAAGGGCTGAATTAGAGAAGAAATTTTGGAGGGGGCTAAAATTTAAAATTTTCCATTTTTAAAGCTAAAAATCTAATTTATTGAAGTAAGGGGCTGAAAAACATTTCCTTGCAAGCCCTTTTAATTTTGCCTCTAATGTCAAGCATATACTTTAACCTTTATTTGAGAGTATGATCCAAATAAAATTTTGCAAAAGCAATATTTATCACACCTCTTTAATCACTAACTCTCTCGTGTTATATTTGAATTTGTGTTTTTAGTTTTGATATATATATATATATATATATATATATATATTATTTAAGAAGTTTTTAGTTTTGATGTGCAAAAAATAAAATGGCATAGGCAAAACCATGTATTTTTAAGAAAAGTTTTTTTTTAAAAAAAATAAACTAAGTTTTAATCATGCTGCATCAACCTAATTTAATCTAAAACTCAACCTAAATTGAATTCTAAATTGACAAGTCATTGAATTGATTCGTTAGACCTATCAATAATTAATAACTTTGTAAATATCAAGATTATTGAAGTGACCATCACAAGGAAAAAAAATATATTTTTAAAAAATAAAAAAAACAAAAAAGTCAAGTTTTACTAAACAAAATTGCAGTAAAGTGTTTGAAGGTAGAGTTATTCTTGTAAAGGAAGGAATTGGATGGAGTGGATAATTGCCCAAAGAAAGGCCCTATAGTACACAAATGACACATTTATTTTACCATGAACAGTCATTTCCAAACTCAAAAGTATCAAAGCAAACCATCTTTTTTTATTATTATTATTTCTGATTTAATTATAAATTATCCCCTATAGAACACCAAGCTTACTGCAAACTGAGATGATTTTTTTTTTAATTTTTTTTTTATCAGTAGAATATTTTATTTCCGAGTGTATGAAACTTTTGCAGAGCTGGGCCGGATTCCGGGTGCGTTACCTATAAAGGCAAAGTCAAAGAGGCACGTTGGTCCATGAATATGTTTAAAAAACTAGAGCCCAAATTAAAGACACTGAGAACCTTTTCTTAGGCTCCGTTTGTTTGCAGGAAAGTGAGTTCTTTTTAGAAAGTAAATTTCGGAAAAAGTAAATTTTGGGAAAATAAATTCCAGGAAAGTATTTTCCGATGTTTGGTAGTGTTATGGAAAATGAACTGGAAAACACTTTCCAGTGTTTGGTTATGTCATGGAAAATGAGCTGGAAAATAACTTATTAATATTTTATTTTTCTTAAGTTTATTAAAATAATGAGGAACAAATCTTATAAATTAAAAGGTTGAATGAGAATGAAATTGAAAAAATATATATAATTTCATAAATTATCTCAAATAAAACAAATAATAATCAAAATAATAGGGATCAAATCTAAAAAATAAAAATAAATAAAAAATGAAGAAATTAAAATAATAATAATCAAAATTTCATAAATTATTTCAAATAAAATAAGTAACAATCAAAAGAATGAGGATCAAATTTGATAAATAAAAAATTTCAATAAAAAATGATAAGAAAAAAGCAAATAGCAATTATAAAAATAAGGACCAAAGTTAATATAAAAATAAAATTTTAAGAGATGAAATTGAAAAATAAATATTCAAAACAAAATATATATATATAGCAATCAAAAGTTTGAGGATCAAATTTGATATAATCAGCAAATAATGACATTTCTAAATTTTTCACAACATTTTTCAGGAAAACATTTTTCTGAAAACCAAGCCAAATTTTCCTTTTACTGGAAAGTGTTTTCCATTGACCAACTTTCATACTGACAAACAAACACAAGAAAGTTTGGGAAGTGCTTTCCCGGAAACCACTTTCCGGAAAACAAACATAGCTAAAAGGAAAACACTTTCCTGAAAACCAAGTTAATTTTTTTTTTTTTTACTAAAATTGACTTGAAAGTGTTTTCCATTGACCGAAAAGTATTTTCCGTTGACTAGAAAGTGTTTTCCGCTGATCGGAAATTGTTTTCCGTTGACCAACTTTTCTAATGACAAACAAACACAGGAAAGTTTGGAAAATGGTTTCCCGAAAACTACTTTCCAGGAAACAAACAAGGCCTTAATCTCTTTGCTCAATTAGGGAGTCCAGCCCAAATACAAGGCCCATATTGAAGGCCCAAAATCCCAGCCCATCTTGCATGTATATTTTTTCCCTCCCACTGTTACTAGTTTTGAAAATCCAGCACACTCATTAGTGTTATAATTAGGTAGTCCAGCCCAAATATAAGGCCCAACATCCCTGCCCATCTTACATGTATATATGTTTTTTCCTCCCACTGCTACTAGTTTTAAAATTGTAGCACACATGAGTGTTATAGTTCATTTTAGAAGGCAGTAGCGTATGATTTAGCATGTTAAAAAATGTTGAGGTTCAAACAAAAGTTTTATTAGACCTACATGTTAATTATTTTTATTAAAGTACTGTCGATTTTTTTTATTTATTTAAATCCCTAGAATTGAGTTAGTTCAGGTTATTAAAAATCCAGTCTTGTCAATCGATTTCATTGTATCAATATTTTTCATGTTTAACTTAAAACTTTGCTAGATTAAGCTCTAGATTATTTAGTTTTCCAGAATCAAATTGTCAGCCGAGTAGGACTTAATAGTTATGTTTTGAAAGTATAGTAATTATTGTTTTTATAGTTTTTTTATTAGAAAATATATCAAAATAATATATATTTTTTATTTTTTAAAAAAATTATTTTTAATATACAATCCAAAAACATAAAATAAATAATCTTAAACAATTTTTTTTTTAATTTTACTTAATTCTTATTTGGAATACAATATCAAACATGAGATGAGTAATTTGTGGTTAACCAGGTGATTTTCTTATTTTCATTTTCTTTCATCGGAGGAGAAATGAATTGCTTTCACCGTCATGTAAAACAAAGCTGAGTGGGAAGGTTAAAAGGTTAGGTAATGCTTTTTGACCTAAAAGAGAAGATGCAATTATTGTGGTGTGGGTCTCCAGCACTTCAGCATGCTTGCATTTACTGCTTCTATGCTATAGTACATTGGAGTATATATGATATGATAAATGCCTTTAATTAATCTTTTGACATTGAGAAACACCACCAATTATGTGCATGCATGGCCTACACGCCCGCTTGTCACGGGGTACCCTACCCCATCTCACCCTCTTCTTTCAACCACCAAAACGAAACCCTCCCTCTCCTCTCAACTCTTTTTCACCATGTTTTGGCTTTTTCTGTGGGGATAGCTATTGCTTTTACTTTGTTGTTGATTTTCATTATATATATATAAATGAAACCAATTAAAAATCAACTTGAAACATCATGTGCTCGTTTCGTATTGTTTCTTGTGATAAAATCCAGTGCTGATGTTGCCAACAGATCATCATATATGCACATGGCGAGGCTCACCTCACCTTGGGACAAGCACTCCGAGGTGGACTGTTTTATCTTCAAAGTTCAGAGCTTTACCCTGATGATGTGAATTCAGTCCCTCTCAAGGGCGGAGTCAGGATTTTTTTTTATCCTGGGCTATTAAATAAATATATAAATATTTTTTAAGATTGATTATTAACTCATGTATATAAATTTTTGAAATTAATAGTAAAGTTTTAATTCAAATACACTATTCAAAATATTAAAAAATAAATTTGAATGTACATAAAATTAAAGCGAAAGTAAAAATAAACTCATTATTAAAGTTACATCATTTGATGTTTTTTGGAATATAATTCATCTATAATCAAATCTGAATCGATATTGTAACAACCCCTCAACCGGGATGAAATAACAATATCATGTCAACTGGAAAACAAAGTAATTATATTTTTTTACTCTTTTAATTTCTTTTTCCTTCACTTGATTCTTTCCTAGATTAGTGTTTTATAAGTTGGACTTTATAAGTTTACAAGATTATTCTCCCACTTTTTTTTTTCTTGGAACTTTTTTTTTATGTTTTTCCTTTATTTTTTTCTATTTCTCTCTCGCCTTTTCTTTTTTTTCTTTTTTTATTCTGCTTCTACTCAGTCGGCAACATATAAAAGGAAGGAGGAGCTGATTTGTTTTATTTTTTAATGAAAAATAATCATTTTACTCTTAATGAGTCATTTTGCTTTTATTTGACAATCCTTTTTTTTGTTAGCACTATTAAGCTCCATTCATCCTAAAATCTTAACTAGATTTTATTCAATATATTTTAAGATCCTTCGTAAAATTTCAACTCGATCTGATGGTCGGATTAAAAATTACGTTCAATAACGTAAAACTGATCAAATTGTGATTTTTCATCAAATTTTTAAATTTCTCCAAAAATTTTGAAATTTTAACCCAAGCTAAAGCATCATATTAGAAGGCTCCACGCAAATTTTTAGAATTTTTTGATAACTTAATTGAAAATTATAAATTTGTTTTACATAAAACTAGTTAAAAAATATTGATAAAATCTTGACCTAGGCTAAAGCCCACCCCAGCCTTTGTCATGCCTCCGCCTGTGGTCCCTCTGATAGAGGTAAATGAGAACATTGAAAAGGAAATTCTCTCTTTCTCTTTTCTCTCCCTCTGCAAATTCGTAAAGGGAGAGCAGACATCACAATTACTAGAAGAGGTAGCAATGAGTAAAAGAACATTTGAAGTGGGCCACATCCCCGTAACTCATGCCTTAATGGAACATAACATAACCTACCATGTCAACTTTTTTTATAGCTTCCTCGACTCATAAATGCTTCCTCCTCACTGGGGAGAGACACTTCACTTCTTGCTCCACTTTGACTTCAATGGCTAGACCAAAGCCTGATCAGTTTCTTCTGGCTCTCTTGATCTTCTGTATCAGTACCTCTCTATGTTTTTGTCATGGCATGTCATGGCAGGTTTTTCAAGAGGATGATGGCATGTCATGGCTCAATGAGGAGGACAATGAAGTTGACATAGTTCAAACTAGGCATGATCCATCAAGGAGCTGTAACTTTGAATCGGGAAAATGGGTTTATGACCAATCCTATCCTCTCTATGATTCTAACTGCCCTTATCTTAGTACTGCAGTCACTTGTCAAAAAAATGGAAGGCCTGATTCAGACTATGAGAAGTGGCGATGGCAACCTCAAGGTTGCTCAATTCCAAGGTACATACCTGCACTTGAATCTCTATGATACCCCAATCTATTTATTTGTCCTTTGGATATGCATAAAAACGCTTGAGTAATTGTTTGTGTACTTAATTTCCTTGATGCAGGTTCGATGCACTCAAGTTTCTTGGCAAAATGAGAAGGAAAAGAATAATGTTGGTAGGTGATTCTATCATGAGGAACCAATGGGAATCTCTTGTCTGCTTAGTACAAGGAGTAATTCCAACTGGGCATAAGAAGGTGACTTATAATGGTCCTTCCATGGCCTTCCATTCTTTGGTAAGTTGTATGTTTACTTACTGTCCTTCCTATATTTTACTGTTCACTTGGGACCGAAGCTTCAACTTGGAAGTGATTTTTCTTGCAACAGCTTGATCTAGAATTAAAATGTTGTTAACAGGATTTTGAGATTTCAATAGAGTTTACTTGGGCTCCACTGCTTGTGGAATTGAAGAAAGAGGCTGGAAACAAGAGAATCTTGCATTTGGATTTGATAGAAGAGAATGCAAGATATTGGAGAAATGTTGATGTTCTGGTGTTTGATTCAGCTCACTGGTGGACTCACTCCGATCAATGGAGCTCGTAAGATAGATCATTCCCAATTTTCTATGTCTTCTTTCATATTCTAAAATATGGCTTGTTGATTAATGCAATCCATCAGATAGTTTTTTCAGCAGCTTCATGGTCCTGATTTCATCAAATTTCAGGTGGGACTACTACATGGAGAAACAGACTCTCTTCCAAAGTATGAATCCGATGGTTGCTTATCAGAAAGGACTCACTACATGGGCAAGATGGATAGACTTAAATCTTGACCCTCGAAAAACCAGAGTCATTTTTAGAAGCATGTCACCTAGGCATAACCGGTAGGTATCCAACAACATACAATTCTTAGTTCAAAAGGTCATGTTCTTGTAATGTATAATGCCATTTGAATTGCCAATTATTTTTTGTAGGGAAAATGGTTGGAAATGCTATAACCAAAGGCAGCCTTTGGCATTTTCCAGTCACCAGCATGTCCCTGAATCCTTCGTAGTACTGAAAGAGGTGTTGAGAAAAATGAGTTTCCCTGTGTATTTGCAAGATATTACAGCTATGTCAGCTCTGCGTAGAGACGGGCACCCTTCTGTCTATAGAAGGGCAATAAGCCAACAAGCGAGACAACACCCCAGCAGCTTTTCTTCTGACTGCAGCCATTGGTGCCTTCCTGGGGTGCCTGATATCTGGAATGAGATGTTAAGTGCACTGCTGTAAGTTCAAAATATGCAAGAGCGTGTAGAATGAGTGTTCTGCTAAATTAATTAGGCTTTGTTCTGTCATCTTAGAATCTGTGATGACTAGGCAGTCATGGTTTGTGCTTTTGTTGCTGTATCATATTGATGTGAAATGGATAATGGTATGTTTGGACTTGCAATTACTGAGATAATAATCGCTTGGTTGATCTTCTTCTTGTCATTTTAATGTCAGCTTTTTCTGAAACCAGTTGTCCTGAGTCTTCATGCAATATCTATCGAACCGAGTTGAGAGTAGGGATAGGGAGGTCAAATTCAAATCTAGGGTAGAGTAGGATGAGAACATTTTGAAGATGTGAGCTTGCAAACTGTCAGAACCTTCTATGGGGTCTTAGCCATAAAAGGGATGAGAGACTATCGATAACCATAGAATCCAAAGCACCACCTAACTTTGAACAGAAAGTAGAAAAAGAAAAAGAAACAAAAGAGAAAAGAGAACTTCGAAGTCCCCATAGGATTCAAATTCTCCTGTTTTAGCTTTTGCAGCTACAAATTATCTTGATCAATTACCAGTAGCATAAAGTTAGTGGTTAGCTTTGCGTAACCGACAAAACAGGATGATCATCATTGCTGGACATGATGGATAACAATGTTTTTACTTGAATAACTTGTAAGACTACATAAAAGATGAAGCCAACACTGATCCAATGTAGAAGAGTAATATGGCCACACATTTCAGTTGCACAAGACCAACGTGGGACGATATTCCATTGAAAATAGTGGCCATCTTGAAGATTGGTTTTCTATGTTATGATATGGCTGCTTTGGCATGATCCACAAGCTAAATAACCAAAAACTTAAGACCACAAAGACCAAGCTACTGATGAGCTTGATTATCCTAAGACATGCCAAAAAATGATTTATAAATACTTGCATTCAAGTCTAGCAGAAAAAAAAATCTGCTACAATATAATGATTATTTTACCACTCGCATGGTCCAGGTTGAATGGCACAGACTTGTTAATCTGGTGAATTTAGAATCGAACAACAGCCTTCAGCCTTTCTAACACAAATGCAAGTTTTTCCTCACCTTGGAGATGTCCTTAACACTCAAACCAAAAGCCTTCTCCAAAAGCTCTTCCTTGATTCCACATCCGAAAACTGCAGTTGGAATCCTCATCAATCCTGGATTTTCGCTATTAAAACTGCCCAGGATAGTTGCTGGTTTATCTCCAACATTCATTTGGAAGTGAACTAGCCCCCTTGGAAACACCATGACTTCACCTTTTTCAAGCACCTTGGCAAAAACTCTGTTCTGTGTATCGACGAACCCTGAATAAATTCTCCCCTCAAGCACATATGCAACCTCTGTTGCTCTTGGATGGAAATGAGGCACGTTGACACCACCAGCTTCAAAATCTGCACGAACAAGCGACACACCTAGTGTGTTTAGGCCTGGGAAGTTATTCACATTGACAGGGATGGATGCTAGCCCGGTTTCGCTGAATTTCCCATGAGATTTAATCCCAGAAAATATGAAATCCTCTACAGTGGCATCTGATGAATTCTTGCATGGGATGTTGGTTGCGGAATCTGTATTGGCTATGCAGAAGTCAAGGACCGGATCGGGGTCAGAAGCCAAGGTGACACGGCCGTGAAGAAGAACGGCAAATAAGACTGTCACCGTTAAGGACATTGTTTATATGTTTACAGTACTCCTTTTCTTGGACCAGGGGAAGAAATAGGGTTTCAGGGACTTCAAAGATGGATCTCACAACAGAACAGTAAGCAAAATGTACTATTTACACTTGGCAACTGTTCAATCACAGCCACACCGAAATTCAGTCTTCAAGAGTGAAAACCAAGTTCATTACAACTGGCAGAGGATGGGTATTTGTTCACATACTTATTGGAGTGGATTCACAGCTTCTCTTGGCAATGAAGCTTGCTTGATTAGAGAGGGAAAGAGTAATAGCTGGCTATCGTCAAGAGGGTCTACTTTTGGCTTTTTTAAAGTGCCAAGAGTGGTTAAAAGATGGGATGATGAGTTGTGCAAAGAGGCTTTTGCTTCATCGAAAGAAAACGTACATCCAAAGTCACAACATTTTATAATCACAGCCCCACATGGCCCATGATACAATGAGAACATGCTTATTATCTCTGAGAATCCTGATCCGGAGAACATGCTTCCTTGGAATATAAATAAATAATTTCTCGAGTTCGAATTCGAAGGAAGGTTTCAAGAATGCGACCCGAACATAAAAAAAGAGAAGAGAGAGTAATAATTGTAAAATCCTTAGTTATCATACCTAATCAGGAGAGGAAACTGGCCCTCCCAAGATAAAAAAAAAATAATAAAAATAAAAAATAAAATTGATGTTCTCTGACCAGGTCTGTACTGAATTCAATTGATTTATTAAAGAAAATTGGTAATTTAACTGAGTTATCCAAATTTCTCAAATCAACTGGCCAGCCAGATAAGGTAAAATCCTTCCAGGTTTTGGATAGAACGTGATTCATACGTAAGGCGTGGTGGAAGATGAAAAAAAGAGAAAAAAGAGATGATTTTAATCGAGCAATAGTGTTATACGTGTGACTTGACTTGATGATCTTAAGAGGCCTCGCATTCATTATTAGTAACTCATTGTAAAGGCAACTCCTAGTGTTTACTTCAATATATTCAATAGATTGGATTCTAATCCACGTTCCTTTCCAGCAGCAATCAGTGTTTCCAATCTTAATCATGCAACGTTATTTCTACGATTCATTCACTTTGTGAAGTCCGAGAGCTGCATGTCCTGTGTAGATTTGTCAAAGTTTCTCAAACGCACATTTGCTTATACGCCCCGTATCAAACCGCACAAGGCAAGCGCGCATGTCAAAGTTTGATCAAGGTAAAACCACATCTACAGGCTTAAGAACATAAAAGGGGAGCAGAACGAGGCCGGGATTATTGGCTTCAACGTTCCATGCGTTTTTTCTTTGTAAATGGCTTAATCCCTTTTTCTCGGGATCAGCAGCAGCAGGGTTACAAACTTACAAGCATCTTTTTCAAATGTCCTGGAATAAAATCACCTAATATTTGGAAACGTGCAATTCGAGGGTGATTTGAGCTCAAAGACAATGTGGTACAAGAAAAGTTACATTGTGCTTACAATCAAGAATGTTTGCTTACCCTCAAGACTAATAGCTTTCAGTATCTGTTTCTGGCCTCCGAAGGTAGTAACGCAAACAGTTCACCAGCACCTGCAGATTCAACAGAAAGAAGAAAAAAAAGACATAAAGTGGTCGAAGGCGCATAGAATAGAAAGTAAACTATGATTGGTATCTTAAAGTAATCTAATTCTCTAAAGATACAGCATGTTCCTGTATAAGATGCAGCACATATATAGGATTCACTTTTCCATTGTAGGAAAGCTAGCAAGGGGAACTGGGAGTCCATATATAGCCACATGAACATTGTTTATAATTGATCTAAGAACCATAATTGGCATTCGACTAATTACCTGTGACAAGGAACTGTTCAATGCTGCCCCTCCGTAGCTGACATGGAATTTGTCTTTGGCAATTAATCCCTGTGAGATGACAAAGATAAGTAATATAGAAGAGAAAGCAAAACTAGGATGCACTTGATGGAATGTGGGTTATCACGTTGGAGAGAGAGAGACCTCTGTTTCGATCTCTGCGGATTCAACATCAATATTAACATCAGCAATGATTTTGATGATTTCTACAAGCAATCCAGGTCGATCTGCTGTCTCGACGCAAAGCAAGCTGATAAAAGAGAACCCTTAATTTAATGTCCACAAATGGTAGGTTATTAAAGAAGAAAATAAAAAGAAGAAGCACGTATAACTTGTGAATTATAATACTAATCATTTCTGAACAGCAGCAAACCTCCTCTTAGGCCCATCTTCTTTGACATGCACATGAGTTGCAATATCAACATCAAGCTGCCATAAAAGAAATTACAAACATAAATTCAAATTTTATTGTCTACAATAGCACATGCAAGACGTCTACTGTTCTAGGAGCAGCTAATTGTCAAAAAAATAAAAATGATTTAGATGCTAATGGTGGAGATCCAATAGAATATGTACTTCAATTAATGCAATAACCAAACCTGACAGAAGCATCGACACCATATCAATCAACTAAAATAAGAGAAGCATCTGTACAAAACATAATAGCATATGCTGACTGAAATCAGAAAGGATGAAGACTCTCCAGTCCAATAGTTGAACAGCAATCTGTGCCAGGAAATAATTCAAGGCACACCAAACAGATACTCAAAATGCAGACAAGTTATAAACATCAAAGCAACAACAGATGCACAAACCAGAAACTTTGCGCTTCAATTGGCTCTCCATGAAAAAATATGACAATTTTAAGAATATATATGCACCGCACCAGTCATCAGTTGTCGGAGTACAAGTTAAGAGATTAGGAACAGGCAGACAGGTCTCCATAAAGCAAATATCTAAAGTATAGACGATCAGATGAGGATAAATTGAACCAAATCAACACGATGAGAAGTTCAGTGAGCTAAAAGAAGCTTTCATGATGTCACCTGCTCCCCGGGAGCTCTCATAAATAATTGCACACAGGGGCATAAACGCACATGCAGAGACACAGAGAGAGATATAGAAGCACCTTTTTCTCTGGAGCTTTTATTCCAAAAGCCTCACCCATTGCAAGTCTCTCACTAGATTCCTAACAAGAAAGGAAACCAAAAGGTAATTCATCACCATGAGAAAAGTTAAGAAAATTGATCTAATATCTACCCACAACAGGCAAAAATAAAAATTATAAATTATATAAAAAAAGGAAGAAGATGATGAAGAAGAAGTGATAGACCAGCGTATCAATTCAGTACACATACTGGATGGTACTTCAAAAGATTGTTGATGATGGTAAGTCGAATTCTCTCTAGCATATCGGGATCTTCAACCTTGCGACCAGAGTCTCTGAAACAACCAATATCGATCTCTAAATGCCAAGACTTCCAGTAAAACATGATCACAGGGTAATCTCAGATCACGTAAAAGGGCAAGAAATATGTTAATACAAACTTACAACCGTGTAATGAAAAACTTAGTTTGTTCGACTGGTCCTTCAGTGAGAACAGTTCCCTTTGCCACATCCAGCCCCAAATCTTTCAGGGCATTCATCTGTCCTCCAATAAAAATAAACCAAGTTACAAAAACTACAAATATTTCTGAGCATGTAATGATTATGCTATGGTCATATTTAAAGGGAAAGTTGTTCAGCTCCAAAATCTTCACGAGAAGAATTTTGACCCACAATCAAGACCACTTGCAATTAATGCTGGACAAGAGAAGCACATCAGATACCAGATGAAGGCAGATGCATAGGTTTACTTCATGAAAATAGTCATCATATGCAGGCATTTTGGGGGGTTAATACCACATGCAGATCACCCCTCTAACGGCCCTAAATACACGAGACTAATAATACGCAATGGCTTTGCCTTGATATATATATTCCACCATTGGGGCAATCACAGCACATCTCCTTGATGAATTCTGATATTTACTAACTCTGGTTTCAATATCTATGAAAATAACTCTGCTTCAGAACCAAATCTCCATTGGCATATTGAGCAAAGATGCTGCTTCTGGTCACCTCCCCTTCAAAATTTTCACACTTCAAAGCGACAACCCCCATTTCATGTATAAGAGTGAGAAAGCTGGCCCTTCGTTGAATTAGAGATAATCAAAAGGCCAACCATGTGATGGGTGGTGGATTTGGAGTTAAGGGAGGGCTGGCCATCTTTTGTATAGCCTGCACTTTCATTTTCATGCATGCGGGCGACAAGACTAAAAATTTTCAAGAACAGAGAGGAATGGGCCAGTTGAAAAACTACTCACAGTATCAATAAGAGCTCCAAGACGATCTCCAAAGCTAAGTTGTACGATTGTTGATTCAGAATCTGAATCTTGATCTATCAGGACGACTGGAATGGGAACACCATCAGCATCCTGTTCAGGTTTCTGCAATTACTGTTAACTTGTAAATTTCGCAGAAAATTGTAAACCCATTGAGTGCACACATTTCTCCTACCATTAATTAACATGTCTAAGTCAATTTCTCAATGTCAAATGTTTCGTTCACAAACACACACAGGTGCAGGCATGAAAAATCTGATATTAAACTCTTTCCACAATCTACAGTAACTGTACCATGACCATCTCAGTTGGACAGCAGAGTCCAAGTGACAACGGGTCGGAGTTGAAATAAATCCAGGACAGTTAAAATCACTGAAACACTAGGAAGTGCCGCTTGTGGAACCTCGGTACCCACGGGCTCATAAGCTAAATGACAATTGGCACATACACTTAAAGTAAAAAATACAAAACAAAAACTCCTGGTTGTGATGAACTACGGAAAAAACTATTAGACCATGCTCTTAAATTACCCAATGACTCGTCAAATAAAGATCAGAATTTAAAAATTAACCCCCAAAATGAGTAACGACTCGACCTACAAAACCATATAAAAATGCCTTTATAGAACACTTCTTTTATGAGCCGCAGGAAAAATCATAGTTATAAAACCCAACCCAAGGGTCAATCCAGCCAAGACTCGAGTTGCGGTTTAGGTGGTTCGACCCAGGTCATTGCAAAACCCGGTCTAGGTCGTGTTGGACTTTTTTTTTAACGGAAAAACTGTAAACTAACCGTACAGGACAGGACAGGACAGCATCACTGCTTTTCCAGTCAGAAACATCTCGGAGCCATCGACAATAAAACGACGACACTAAATTTGATGGCACGCTGCATAAAAATGCTTATAGTGTAAGCAACGAAATGGCAGGAGGAAAAAAGTAACTGACCAATGAGGTTGAACTTGCTGATGCATTCAGATCATTGGCTGAAGCATGTATAATGTTCCTGCATACCAGTCAATCATCGATAAGCAACGAGAGTCGTAACATAAAAAAAAACTTATAAGATTATTTTATTTTCATATTTTTTTTACAAAATACTACGCTATTAAACGAAGAAGAAGAAGAAGCAACAGAGCTGATAAAAATATCCAGTATCACTTATTTTTAATTTTTAATTTTTAAACAATTAAAAAAAATAGTAACTACATATTTTTTTGGAAAAACAAATCTCGGCATTTCTCAGCAACCAAGCAGACAGCGAAAATCTTGATATAATAAAATAAAATAGTAACGAGTATAAGCAGAGCAAGAACTGACAATCAATAAATCAAGCTAGGCAAGTAACGGATAATCGGAAAGAATGTCAGCATATCCGAAAAGAGAAGAAAAGAAGACCGGAGGTTTATTTAGCTTACTTTTTCTTGGAGAGACCGATCATTCCATTTCCGAGCTCGGAAAACCTGTTACGAATCGGAGAGAAAGCGAGAGAGGACCGTTCAGGCGGAGAAAAGACTTGAGGAGAGTTATTGAAATCCCTATATCCGTAGTGAATTTGAGAGAGTGAAGAAGAAGAAGAGCAGAGGAGACTGTTAGAGAGGGCCATGGAAGTTTTTAGAGAGAGAGAGAGAGCGCCTTTTTTGAAGTCGTCTGTTGAAGATGGTGAGGGGTTAGTGTAGGTTATTTTGCATGACTGTGGGTGGCGTCATTTTGGTGGGGCCTACAAGGGGGTGATGACGCCAGGTAGGATTGTGCGTGTAAATGAGTCAGCCAGGCTTTGTTTTTTTCTTCTAATATGTATACTCTTTATGCTATGGTATTTGATAAATAAATTCCAAAACATAAATGAAAGTTTTGTTTGACATGACTTGTGAAAAATGAGTTATGATCTTGAATTTAAATTTTAAAATTTTTTTTCATGGATAAATTAGAAAAGAAAAGTTTAAATAACTTTAAATTAGAATTTTATTTGGTAAACATAATTTAAATAACTTATTTGTGGAAGAGATGTGATATGAGTTAAAAATGAATACTTTTAACTTTTAATAAAATTAAGATTTCAACTCAATTTATAATAAAAATTTGTTTTTAAGTTAAAAGTTATTCCTAAGTTAAAAAATAAAAAAATAATAATACTTATGTCATCTTATAGATTTCAAAATTGTATTTGCTTGTTGATTTTTAGAAAAATATATTTTGCAACATGAATTTTGATACACCTGTATTAATTTACATACCACATAATCATATAGTTTAGTCTATTTTACGTTTATTACAGATATAAAACTGTAATTTTGACCAAACTATAATGAGCCATGGATAATTTTTTCAATAAAATCACCTTGAATAAACTTAAGAAAATAATAGCAATGTAACCCAACTAAAAAAAAAGTTGTGATGCAGGAACTTGGGAAATTTTCCATGACAGGGGTGATGTTGCAAATTTTAAAATACAAGTGTGGAAGAGGAGTGTTTGTTAATATACAGGGGGCGAAAATGAAGTTTACAAAAGAAATTGTTTTATTTTGCCAAAACGATGTAGTGTGGACTCCTGATATTAAGACATTTTGTCCCTTGTTCTGGTGATATAATAGTTGCTTTCCATTTGATACAATCGTGTCCCATCAATTCATGCCACGTAATCATTCCATGTTAGCTAAACAAAAGTCATTCTCTTTACTTCCATGTTGCAAATAAACATTCTGTCTGTTTATGTTTGCATTTTAAAATTTTGTATTTAAAATTAATTTTTTTTTATGATTTTAAATTATTATGATATGTTATTGTCAAAATAAATTTTAAAAAATAAAAAATATTATTTTTAATATATTTATAAATAAAAAAACACTTTAAAAAACAACTGCAATCACCACCTCAAACATACATTTAAAAAAACACTACCCCCTTCCACCCCTCCCCTCTTTCTCTATAAAACAGCGCTCCTCCCTTATTCTGCTGAACACAAAAAACAAGAGAGAAACGCCCCAAAAAATTCACAGCCAACACAGCACCACCCTCCTCTCTCCTCGAGACTGCTGGAAATTTTAAGAGAAAATATAAAAATCCATTGGTAGTATTTATCGTGAAAATCCAAACCAAAAATTCCAAGATAGGATTGCTGAATATTTTAAGGGAAAATCTAAAGGTAGCTTCCCTGCTCAAACAAGACAAAAGGGTTCTCGAATATACAGGCTTTAGTCATGGGAACCGAGTTTCAAGAAACAAATTAATGTCTTCAGTGAGGAAGCACTTTTTCTAGCGATCTCCATCCTGTAACATTACTGACAATTGAGACGACTACATTCCGGGCTTTCAATGAAATCCAAGAATCCTGCATTGCTTATGGTGCCCTGCGTAAACAAGTTGTTTTCAGGTATGAGAAACTGAGAGCGAAAATCTTTGGATATTAAGAACTCGTTTGGATACGCGATATAAACCGTGTTAATAAATAAATTAATTTTTTTTATTAAAATTTAATATGATTTGTATGTTTTGATGTGTTGATGTCAAAAATAATTTTTTTTTAAAATAAAAAAATATTAATAACATGTATTTCGACACGAAAAATTATTTAAAAAACAACCGTTATCACACTGACAAACATACTGTAAACAACATAGAAAGTGAAAAAGGTGATTGTTTTTTTTAATATATTAAAATAATATTTTTTTAAAAATATGTCAGATATCAGTCCATTAAAATTATTATTATATATATATATATATTAAAATACAAAAACAACACAGGATAACGGTGGTTATGATTTTGTAGGCAGGAGGGTTAGCTGTAATTTCTTAAGGTTTATCCCCGCGAGATTGAAAAAGCGGGGTTTTTTTTCTTTTATATTGTATTTTTTAATGACATGGTATATTAATAAATAAAACGAAGTCATATTATTATTTATAATCTAAACACTATAAATTTTTTCTTGTGAAATCTTACGAGTGTGTGTCGACTAAGAGACCATTGACGTTAAGTTGATCATGATTGATCCTGATCGCTAACTAGTGAATTCATAAGACGGACAGCAAAACTTTTTATTTACCTGTTCATCCCTGGTAGTTTGACACTGAATGTTTTTTGGTTGATTGGGTTTTTGTTAAAAAAATAATAAAATTAATTTTTTTTTAAAAAAAACTAAAACAGAATTGAAATCGGTTCAAACCAGCAAATTTTGATTCAGTTTTTTTTAAATAAAAATCAGTTTAAACCGGTTTTTTTTATTTATTTTAACTCGGGTTTTTTCTCATTTTTTCAATTTAATCTTTTTTCTATTTTTTTTTCATCATTAGACACGATGCTAGTGGAGATAATTACAAGCAAGAATACCATAAAAGAATGATAAAGTACTTAATTTTTCCTGCATGTCTTCGATTAAAAAAAATGACGTGTATTTGGAAAAAAAAATTAATTTTCAATTGATATTCAATAAGGTATTTGTTTTAAAAAATAATAAGTATCTTGAAATAGACGTGCCATACTCATACGTGATCACGGGACCATACTTGATTATATTGTCTGTCAAAGAATGAATTCAAAACCTGGGTTAAAGTTTTTATAAAAAGATTAGAGATTAATTTTTTATTAACCGAGACTTCGTGATAGTTTTTAATCAATTGTCTCGTGCTTGCTTGACGTTCCCTATTTTCCACGGTCACCCCGCGAAGACAACAAAGATTTGAGTTCTGTGGTGATTTGTTTTCTTGGATAAAATAATTAGGTCGTGGCACCGTGGTTTTATAATGTATTTTTTATTTAAAAATGTATTAAAATAATATATATTTTTTTCTTTTAAAAAAATATTTTTGATATTAACTTATATTTGAAAATATAAAAATTTTCATTTAAAAATCAATTAAACCGAAAAAACCAGAAAAAAAATAATCAAAAAAATCTAACCGTGAAAGAACCGAAATTAATCATATAAATAAGGTATGAAGGAGTTTTTTAAGAATTAATGAAGGAGTTGTTGGAAACAAAAATCGATTAAAATTTTGAAAAAATCGACTAATTTGGTTTTATAAATCTAAGATCAAACCGAAAAAAACCAAGCCAAACAGGTTTTATCCTAAAAAATCGAACAAAACCGGTCGGTTTGAACTGTTTTTTTATTTTTTATAAAAAAATTCAGTTTAATTATTTAGGATAACATTGTCTCAAAATAACAAGCCCCCTTTTTCTAAAGAAAATGTCAACAGAAGTTCACTGTAAAAACAATCAATTTTATAACAAAAGAGATCTTTTTTATATTAAATTTCCATGCATCAAGCGGTGCACCCACCCTATCCCGTTTTGTAATGGTGATTCACTGATTTGTTCCATGGAAGAAATAAAGTTGCCCCTCTTCTTTTTCCTTTTACTTTACTTTTTTCTTGTATTGCATGATGTTGACTTCGCGTCATCAGTGAACCAAAAATCCAAGAGATATAGAGTAAGGGACAAGGCATCAAAGCAGACACGAAATTAATCATATAAATAAATAAATAAAAATACATCTTTGTTTCCAACAACTCCTTCATTAATTCTTAAAAAACTACCTGCATGTAGCAGGTTTATTTATTTTTCAAACTATCATCTCGAATCTCTAAAAAGAAATATTTTATAATTATATTAATTTCAAACACAAATTATTACTATTATTAAACTTTAACTTGAAATCAACTCAAGCAAAGTTTTATCATATTCTTTTAATTAAAAATAATTTTACCTTGATTTTTTTTAGAATTCAAATCAAGCCATAACAAGATCAGTCAAGTCATATTCGGGTAGACTTTTTTTTTTTTTTTCTATACTTAACAAAATCTCAAGCTAACTCTCCATGCTATATCGTGTTTAATAGTGCCAAAACCGTGTTTAATAATACTAAGATAAATAATATATAACACACACAAAACCTAATAAAAATAAATAAGCTATCTTCATTTATTTCACACTAATTTTCCAAGACTCATAAAATTTCCTCACATTTTCTTGTTTTCAAGTTCCTAGCAACCACCCGATTGGCCCAGGCGAAGCGTCCACAACACAAAAATACCCTTTCCAAAAACTCAAAACTCCAAAGTCAAACCAAGTCAATTTCTAAGTAAAACTCCAACTACCCTTTCCTTTTTTATCCTTTCCCATCCCATCACAAAATCCCCACCCACAGAACCACAAAAATTTAGATTCAATCATTTCCCATGTCAAGTGAATAAAATTAGTATCTTCTAATTCCTCTTTCCATCATGGACACCAAAACTCTTTCCCTTTCCTTTATCTCCCCCGCTACGCGCTAACAGGACCCCACCAATAAAAAATCCACCTGATTAACGGTCCTGATTCAAGCGGAACTGTTTTCCTTTATATATAATCCCCAAAATAACCACGCCAATCCCTATACTTTTTCTGCGGGACCCTCACAATTTCTCTCTCTGTAAAAAATCCCTCCTTCTCCTTATCTCTCTACCATCTTCGATCTCTCACGTAATCTAATTATCCTTCAATGGCGGTACGTTTCGATTCTGTTTCGCTTCTTTATTACCTCCGTACTGTTCAATTCTCGTGGTTATTGCATAATTCGCGTTTGGATTTTGTGTTTTTTAATCTGTCTTTTTTTTTTAAGAACCCTAATCTTGTTTTGCTCGAATTAGGGTTTTTGTGACTGGAATAGTTTGTTTCTTACTTATTAGTGATTGAATGAATGTGAATTTCATTAATTTGATATTATTATTTGAAATCTTGAATTTGGTTTTAATTTGATAGAGTTACGTTATTGTTTTTTTTTTTTTGTGTGTTTAGATGGTGATTGTAGACTTAATTATGGTGTCATTGATTTTTGAGCTAATAGTGTACTTAATTGCAGTAGGATAATGTGTTTTTGTGGCATTGACTTTACTGTTAAGTTTAAAATTTTGAAAGTTGGTTCCTTTTTCTTATTGGGGTGTAGTGTATTAGTGGAAAAATGGTGAAGAATTTTGCTACACCGAGCTTGTTTAGCTTTTGTTTTAGTTGAAACTGGGTCCTTTTTGTTTAGCTTTTGTTGTGTTTTATTTGAAAATAAAGTTTACTGTGCTATTGAGTGAAGAAAGTTTTGACGAGGGCTTTGACTAATGGTCGAAGTTCATGGGTATTGTAGGCATGACAGCTGGGTCATAATTTTGGTGGTTATTTATGAATTTGTTGAGATGTCCTCGAATGCCTGTTGTTGTTGAATACCAGCTTTAGAGATAGTTGCTGGACTTAGCAAGACTTAAAGTTGAGGAAGAAGTACTTTATAGATACGTGTTGGTTTGTTGGGGTTTGAGAAGATGGCTGGAAATGTGAGGTACGAGTTGAGTTCTGCTAGTCCAGAGGAATTAGGTTTTACAGGTAGCTATTCTAATGGGCAGAGGGGGAGTTATCCTAATGCCAGTTTTGATAGGTCTGGAAGCTTCCGGGAGAGCAGTGAGAGCAGAATGTTCAGTTCTGGGGCAAGCACACCCAGGGCTTCTGCTTCACCAGCAAGGAGCATGGGCCCACTTACTCAACATCTGTCGTTGGATCTGGTTACCATGGGGGACCCAAAATATACTCGAACAGGCGAGTTAAAGAGGGCTTTTGGGATATCTCTTGGGAGTGCTACAGAAGATAATTCTTTTGGAGCTGCTCATTCAAAGCCAACCCCTGCAGTGGATGTAGAGGAACTGAAGCGAATCAGAGCGGGTGTATTAGATGACTATCGGAAGTCTAGGTAAATTAACTGTCACTATAACTGTTGGTGGATGAATTTCTCATCGTTAGTCTTCTATAAACTTTTCTTTGAAAACAAATTCCACAGTGGAATATCTGTCATGTATGTAAAGTTATGTAAAGTTGTTTCCATGTGATGGAAGGTTAATCTTTTCTGATTTTTTGCTAGCTCTGGATATTTTGGAAGAAAGTCTTTTCCTGTCCTTTCTTTTATTGAATATAGGATGTGATGACTTGTCATTCAAGCATTTTTCTTTGCTGAAGGTGAAACAATTTTTTTTCAGGAATAGAGCAAAAATGTGGAATGAAAACTTGCTAAAACTTCAAAAATTCCCAGAAGATTTAAATTCAAAGAATCAACAACGAAGTGAGATGCTAATGAATGAAAGATCTGGTGGTTCAAATTTTTTGAAGATGGGAACGCAGATTCATCGAAACCCTTCAGACCTTGGGACTCAAAGATTAGAGGACAGGACTAAGACTATTGTTTTGAATAAGCGTGTTCGCTCTTCTATGGCAGAATCACGGGTTTGTACACAAATACCTCCTTTAGATTCACTCTTTATCTTTTTTCCAAAAATCATTGCATCTTCCACGTTGCAGTTACTTTCTTGTGACTGTTACTTTATTCTGTATATAATGCAAAAGTGCTTGTATCAATATGTTTATAAAGAGTGTGCATGTGTCTATTCATGCATAAGATATATTCCTATGTACTGTATTCCTTGAGTTCTTTCAAATCTATAAAGTGCTGTGGTATTGGTATACAAAAAATTGAGGCTGTCACATATTCATTTACTGGGGGTTTTCTAAAACCAAACAACAGTCTTGTTCTGAGTCAAGTTTGGACTATAGTTATTTGACCTTTTTTTCACATGAAGCTTCTACTGTCATGGAAATTCTATTTCTGCTGTACATGCATTGTGTGGCCTTCAAAAATATACATTTGCCCCTAGTTGAAAATTCATGATAAGTAGATTGCTGAATTGCTATGGAGGTCCCCATTTCCACTCAAGATTAACTTGGTAGCTAGCTTTAATGTTTGCTTCAACTTTCCATACGTTTCTAAAAGATTCAATGGGTGTATTGAATTTTTATTGAGACATAAAAGTTCCACGGTGCTTCCTTGACTGCTATTGTTTTCCTTTCTTATGTAAATGCTTGTTGTTTAGCAAAGGTACCACCATTACCTTTTCAACTGTATAAACTCAGTATATCTGTTTTCCTCATTCCTCTCTGAAATCTCTAGGTTGATGGCCGAAGCAATACAGTTCCGAGGCAGCCTTTGGTGACAGGAAAAGACAGAGACATACACAGGGAGGGTGAAGTTTCTAATCTTTCTGAAGAAAAGGTCCGTAGGCTACCTGCTGGAGGGGAAGGGTGGGACAAAAAGATGAAAAAGAAACGTTCTGTTGGCACTGTTTTTACCAGAACAATAGACAGTGATGGGGAAGTTAAACGAATGATGCATCATAAGTTTAATAATGAACACGGTCTGCAGTCTTATGATGCCCAAGGCTTCAGGTAATTTCTCATTAACAACATACCATTTTTAGTAGACTAGAATGCTTTATCTTTCCAACTTAACCATGCAAATAAGTTAGTTCATGGTACTATCAATATGACTTCCAAGTTCTGTGAGTAATTTCCAATAATGGCCTTTCCATATTCCTAGGTAAATGGCATTGTCCAAGATGATAGTGAGATACTCTTTTAAGATAGAACTGAGCCACTTAAGCTGAAAACTGAAAATTGTAGCCATGCAAGCTAAAAGACTGAAAGTGTAGTTATGTTTTATGGATATCCTCAATGGCCATATTGTGTACATAGGGGGATCATTTTCTCATTCCCCACTTACAATGAAGTTTATGTTCTTTTCCAATGGAATTGGAAACATGATGAGAGCTTAGGACTTGCATGATCTAAAGCTAATTCTTCTTTGACTGTATTATTCCTTGCACTGTATTGATTCTATTTACTCTCTGTGAAATCATGAGGGGCTACTCTTGCTGTTTTGTTTGCATGTATCAACAAATATTTGGTGTGATCTTGAAAGTCCACTCGCAGGTCAGGATCTTCTAATGGGAGTAGTGGCATGAACAAGGTAGATGGCATTTCATCATCTGCTAATTCAAATACCCGTGCCATTCCCAAGGAATCAGAAAAAGTGCCTTTGACAAGGGATTATGCTGCTGGGATGAATAAGGAGCGACTTGTAGTGAAAGCAAACAATAAGTATGTATTGATTGACTGATCTATTCACTTTTTAAGCTCTACCATGCTGCTGTTTGGTGCATAAGAACTTGCTTATACTAGGCTATGATGTAATGGTGATGCAAATCTGTTTAATTTGTCAGTGTTGGAGTATAAAATCTCAGTGTTCACTTTCTGTGTTTGATGTATCTGTATTCAGGGTAAATATCACAGAGGACAATAATCACACAGTGAGTACAAGTCCAGTGACAAAAGGAAAGGCTTCCAGGACACCTCGAACAAGCTCATTAATGGCAGCAAGTACATCTACTAAAAACCCCCTCGCACCTGGGGGTCTTGATGGTTGGGAACAACCACCAGCCATAACCAAGGTCAATTCAGTTGGGGTGCCTAATAATCGCAAGCGTCCCATGCCTACAGGGTCATCATCTCCTCCAATGGCTAAATGGGTTGGTCAGAGACCACAAAAAATATCTCGTACCAGAAGGGTGAATGTCGTGTCTCCCGTCTCTAATCATGATGAAGGGCAGATGTCATCAGAAAGAGGACATGTTTCTGATTTTGCCACTCGAGTGACTTCTGGGATTGACGGGCCTCCTCTTGCCAAGGATGTGCTTAATGGAAGCACACAAGTCAGAGTGAAACATGAAAATGTTTCATCTCCATCAAGATTATCTGAAAGTGAAGAATCTGGTGCTGGTGAAAATCGTGAGGGTAGGCCCAAGGACAAGAGAACAGGTAGTGGTGGGGTAGAGGAGAGATCACTGAATCAAAATGCTGTTCCTTCTCTATTGGTTACAAAGAAGAATAAAACACTCGGTAGGGAAGACACTGGTGATGGTGTGCGGAGACAAGGAAGGACTGGTCGGGGTCCATCTTCTAGGACAAACATTTCACCAGTGAGGGAGAAGTTGGAGAATCCAACCTCGACCAAACCACTAAGAAATACGAGGCCCATTTCAGACAAGAGCGGAAGGTGGTGAATGGCTTTCTTTTGCCTGAAATGACACTTTCATGCCTTTGTACTAATTGTTATTTATTATTTTTATTTAACTAAGTTAAAGCATTGATACATTTGAATCTGTTTACTAGTTCAGCAAGACAGGTCGTCCTCCTCTTAAAAAAATATCAGATCGCAAGGCCTTCACTCGACTTGGGCAAATACCAATAAGCAGTTCCCCAGATTTCTCAGGTACACTCTCAAAACACTCTTGAAGTTTCTTAGAGTAGCTTCAAAAACTAGATAATAAACAAAAAAATGACTTTGTTTGCATGTGTTTAGCTTTATAGTTCAGGTAAAAAATAATTTTCTTTTCGACTCCTTCGTTCTTGTTTGTTGACCCATCAATTCTCATCTTGTAGTATGGGTAGGCAGCATCTGCTTGTACCATTCAGATCACTTTGATGGGAATGGTTAACATTGTATGTTTTGCAGAAGACTTTGGTGGGACAGCATATTCACATTTCTGTGCACTAATGCTCTGTTCTGTTATCATACTTGAAGCACCCATTATGATTTAGTGAAATATCTAAGGAAAATATTATGACAACTAGGTTCTAACAACCATTCTTAAGGCAAAACAAACTAAGAGAATCGAGAAACAAGAATTGAGAGGAATACCTGGTGCTTAAAGCAAAAATGGGAGAAATGCAAATACAATGGTTTTCCATCTAAGCATGTGTTTGTTAAGTGACAGGCATTGAGGCTTTGGGTTTACCACATTCCATGTTCATCTCTTTTGAGTGAGCCTTTATCATTTAAATCCTACACAACAGAATGATCTGGTTGATTTAGAGAGAGCGAAGAGAACTTGCAAATTCTCTAGCCCGTGATTTAGTTTGTTGTTATTTGTCAAATCAAGAGCTATAGTATATTTAAGTTGTTCAAAATAGTCAAAATTCTATTGTAAGCTTAGTGAAGAAGCAGCCTACTTTCTCTAGGTTTTAGTTCACCGTCTCTTACTACATTTCTTTGCAATCGTATACAGAATTTCTGGCTAAAATCACTGGTATTTTCATACTCTTTTTTTTTTTTTAAGGTGAATCAGACGACGATCGCGAAGAACTCTTAGCTGCTGCAAATTTCGCTTGCAATGCCAGCTGTATGCACGTGACCTCAAGGCCTCCCCCCCCCCCCCCTTTCTGCCAGTTTATATGTGCATTCTTTTTTGACCTTTTCTTTTGCAGATCTTTCCTGTTCTGGTTCTTTTTGGAAGAAAATGGAGCCAGTTTTTGCTCCCATCTGCTCTGGGGATTCATCCTACTTGAAGCAACAGGTAGTTGCTACTGGAAAGATTCTCTTAGCTCTGCTTTGAGTTATAATTGTCATTCAGAAAAACTTACCTTCATTTCTTTTGTCTTCATCAATTTTTGGGATCAGTTGAAGTCTGTGGAGGATCTCCACAAGAGATTATATGAGATGTTTGACTGCAGCAATAATTCGGTAATTTAAGTGTTTCAAGCATGTTTTTGTCTGCTTACTTCGACTTTTGACCTTGCTTTTTTTCTCGAATGGGCATAACATGACAATTGAAACACCTAATATTTTAAATAGCTGTTAAAATCCATCCTTGACTGGCATTTGCACAACAAGGACGGTACATCACCAGAGATCGTAGTATATTTTAGTTTTTTGAAATTCCCGAGGTGCTTCACTGCAAGCAACCATGTCAACTAATTTTCAACTCCTTTGGAGAGACTAAATCTGGTACAAAATACAACTGGGTTCTTTACTTAATAATCTGTTTAATATCCTCCACTCCAACTGCTTGATATTTTTAGTAAAAATCTTTGTGTTTGACAGCATGAAGCTAGCACTGACTTTTTTCATGTGCAAGTACCATTGTTTTCAAGAATTCGTTCATTTGCTTTACAATTTATGATGCACTCTCTTACTGTTCAATTATGCCAGTCACTGTCCGTGAATTATTAGCAATTTATTTATTTGGGATGTTAAAATGTATGTGTGCATTAATTTTCAGAATATGCAAAAGAATGATGAAGGGGAAATAGGAGAGAATACAAAGAATTATATATTATGGATCGTTTCTGTGGTTTACTGTTACTCATCTGGTACTAAGAGTGTTTTTGGTATAATGGTAGCAGTAGTTTTTTAAAGTGTTTTTCACTCGAAAATACATCTAAATAATGTTTTTTTATTTTTTAAAATTCATCTTTGATATCAACACATCAAAATGATCCAAAAGCATAAAAAATAAATTAATTTTATGAAAAAAAAGTTCTAAAATTTTGGGAACGCGTGGCCAGCCACGTTCACAAACATGCACTAAATCTGCCATGTTTCTACAGGGTGATTTTGTGCTTGAAGAAGATATTCCATCCCAACTTATTCATGAAGAAAGTGAGAGAAACTTGCAGGACCAGGACCCACCAAAAAAGTTGGTGAGGACTTCAGATTTGGTAGATCCAAAACAGGACAATAGTGCTGTATGTGGAGGCTCAAGAACAAGAAACAAAGTTACTCCACTGTACCAAAGAGTGTTGTCTGCTCTGATTGTAGAAGATGGGTCAGAAGAATTTGCAGAAAACAGTGGAGGGAGAAATATTTCTTTTCAATGTACTGGAGATAGTTCTCCAGGTGATGATTGTCTCTCAGTGGATTTTGAGCCTGGGAGCACAAATGGCATTGATTTTAATTATGAATCTATGTTGGGTTTTCAACGTCAGAAGCAATCTTCTGTTGATGGTTTTTCTTGTAATGGAAATAGTACTGTTAATAGGATCGGTGGTTTTCACAATAATTCCTATAATGATCATTTGGTGCAAGGAGGTAATGGATTTATGCACTCAAAAACCGGAATGTTCCCTGGGAGTTTTGAGAATAATGATGAGAAATCAACCATACATTCAAATGCCTTCAGCATGTCTGCATATGATTGCCAATATGAGCAACTAGGCCTGGAGGACAAACTCTTGATGGAGCTGCAGAGTGTTGGTTTATATCCAGAAACAGTGGTACTTTCTCTTTTCTTCTCTTACAAGCATTAATGTATTTTAAAGGTCCAGATGCTTGGTATCTTGGATATACAAGAAACACCATAAAGAATGAAAAGGAAAAAAACATGTCCTGATACTTGTACATCCAGAAAATCAATGTTAAAAGTAATATCATTTAAGAGGTCGTTGTATATGATGCTCCTTACTCCAGCTAAATGCACCATGACAAACAGAAAGGAAACAGCTTGCTTGTTAATACATCATGTTCATATTCATACCAGCCATCTGCTCTGTGGCTTAACGGGTCATTGCCAAATAAATTCTATATCTATTTGCTAAATACCCTCTATCTCCCCTTAAGTGTATATGTATGCACGCACAACATGCACATGGACATTGCTAAGCTTGTTTTAGGTTCAAGTCTATACCAGCCCTTTTCATTAAAAATAAAAAAGATTACAGAATCTCTCTCTGTGTAATGTGTGTATCTGTATGCATATTTGCAAAGGTAGGTACATGGATTTTTTTCTCCAAACATTTTTTTTTTTTTTTTCCTATGGTACCAAAATCCCTGTGTGCTTTCTTGCAGCCTGATCTAGCAGATGGAGAGGATGAAGCAATTAATGAAGATATTATTGAGCTCCAGAAGAAACTTCAACAGGTTAAGTTTCTTAATTTTTTTGCTTCACAAAAGCATTAAATCCCCAAAATTTTTAGTATGACAATTTTTGTACTTAATATTTTCGAATAAATTTCTTTCATATAAAAGCAATTGCATTTTCCACTGATTTTCCCTTCATTATCATCTTTTTATATTTTTCATATGCTGTAATAATTTAATTTTTATCATTTACATTTTTTTATCTCTTGTATAGGTTGGTAAAAAGGAACACTTGGACAATTTAAATAAAGCTGTTGAGGAGGGAAGGGAGTTGCAAGAATGGTAAGACACTCATTATTTTGGATCTCTTCTGCCATTCTGCCATTAGGCTTTCAACTTCCCATAATGCACATCAACTGCTGGATTCATTTCATTGCATTTTATTGAATATGAATATTATGCTGTTAATTTGCAGGCCCCTTGAGCAGGTTGCAATGGATAGGCTTGTTGAATTGGCTCACAGAAAGCAGTTGGTATGTTGTTTATCTCCCTTGTTTATTCCTTATAGGGCAGAATTCACAAGTTTGAGTTTTTAATTGGAAATCTCCCATGTTTGTTCCTTAATACAGAGGAATTCACAAGTTCGAGTTTGTGATTGGAAAATTATATAATATATGTTGGAGTTTGTAATTGGAAATCTCCCTTGTTTGTTCCTTAATACAGAAGAATTCACGAGTTCGAGTTTGTGATTGGAAAATTATATAATATATGAGACTACTGTTAGGGATGGCAGTGAGTTAAGTTGGAGTTGGATTTATACCCATTCTCGAATGGAATATCTAAATCCACCATTCACCTTCTTTTCCAATCCAGTTGGATCGAGGTGGATCGGGGATTTTATCTACCCAACCCGACCCATTCCCTTTTTTATTTTATAAAAATTAAAATCTAAGCTTAAAAAACAAACTATATCTCCATCTATGCATTATAAATCCATAAAATATAGAGTTTAAACTTCAAGTTTATGGACAAACCCATAAAAATCTTTCATGAACTATAAGATAATATTGTATTAAAAAATAAAATTACAATTCCACAAAATAAAAAAAGAGGTTAAAAAACAGGATGGGGTAGGGTTTGGTGATGGGTTGGATAATGAGTCTGGTGAACCCCTCATTTTCCTTCGTATCCAGCCTGTCTAAACTGATTCAGATTTTACCCACCTTTGGTTTGATATGGTCAAACCATATTAAAATTCGACCCAACTAGATAGGTTGACACCAGATGCCCAACGGTTAGATGAAATTGACATCTGTATTTACTACCTATGGTAGTCCTTTATTTTCTTTTTAGTCAACTACCTTTCCTTTTGTTTTTTTCTGGTTTTTATTAAGTATTTGTTGTTTGTTCCTTTTCGATAGAAGCTAATCCCCATCGTCAGTGATTTGATTGGCAATCCAGAGGTCACTAATCTTGTTGTTGGTTCCATGCATGCATTGCATTCTGATTTTCTACCCCATATTGTTATTATTATTCTCATTGCCCGAATAATTGTGATTCTTAACTCACTATTAAGGGCGGTCCATTTGACATCCCCTTGACTAACATTGACAGGCCACCAGAGGAAATAATGCTTCAAAATTTGGGGTCCCAAAGGTTTCGAAACAAGTTGCCTTGGCTTTTACAAGGAGGACTCTTGCTAAATGTAGAAAATTTGAAGATACAGGCAAGAGTTGTTTTTGTGAACCCCCCCTTCGAGATGTCATTTTTGCTGCACCTCGTGCAATTGTTGTGGAGTCCACAAGTTGTATTCAGGATCCTGGGGCTTCAGGTATGCCATCTCTCAAAATGCGTTATTAGGATTGTAAGTATTAGTAGTTCTATTATGTTTGGCCTTTTTAGCTATTCATTGAAAGGAAAGTGTTTCGTGAGTGTTCACACATGCCTTGGATCAGTGAATGGTGTTTTCTGCTTTGAAATGATGTGGAATCCTGTTCAAAAGGTGTCGGATCTTGAATTCAATTTAGTAACTTGCACTTTTGGGCACTAAGTGCGTTTACCCTCTCTTTTTTTGTCCTTGTCCTTATGTTTTTTTGTTGCAGGCACTTTCACTGGTAGAGCTGATAGGCATGATCTTCACAACGATAAATTTGGCAGGGGTGTATCACTAGACCATGATTTTGGCAGAACTGGACCATTATTGAACAGAGGGAGGAAGAAGGAACTACTGCTTGACGATGTTGGTGGCAATACTTTGTTTAAAACCACATCATCTCTTGGTAATACTCTGCTGGGTGGAGCCAAGGGAAAGAGAAGCGAGAGAGAAAGGGACAAGGATGTATTAGCTAGAAATTCTGTCACCAGAGCTGGTCGTGCTTCTCAGAGCAATATCAAGGGTGACCGTAAAACAAAATCAAAACCCAAGCAGAAGATTGCTCAGCTATCGGCTTCTGGAGATGGGATTATCAACAAGTTCAAAGAAACAGGTAGCAATAAGAAAAGAGAAGTCGGGGCAACATCCAAGAGTTCAAATCCTGCAGATTCATCGAAAGAAAGCAGAGGAGCGACAAACATTGCTGAGTTCCAAGATTTAGACTCTATAGAACTACACGAGGGCAATGATTTCAGTGACACTCAGGATCTGAATAGTTTGTTTGATGGGTTGCCAGAAAATGACTTTGCGGGTGAAATTCTACTCGATGACTTGCCCCTTCAAATTCCTATGGACGACCTTTCAATGATTCTATAAAATAGAGTTCAGTGTAAATTAAAATGAGTGCTCTTGCCCGGGACCAACCTGCTAATATAATTTATGTCACAGGCAGCTCTCACGTGTAATTATGGTCATTCTTTATGTATACTTGAGTGATTCAGTTTGAAGGAAAAAAAAAGGGGAAGAAATTTTGTTTCTGTTCAAGACAGGTAGTGCAATTATTCTACATAAACTTTCCTTATATATAGATCCATCATTAGCGCAAGCCGTACCATTTGCTTTGCAAAAAACTTGGCCATTTTGCATCTTTGTTATTGGTATATTGGTGAGGTGATGCAAGTATCCACCACTAGTCTTTTACATGAAACTGCAACTGGGATGCAGGATGGTTCCCTGTTGCTGGAGATGCCAACTGCAGAAAAATTTGAAGTGTTTCGATGCCAAGAGTCATGTAAGATTTGTTCTATATAAGATACAGAGGAGAGCCTAATCCGTTGGCCATCACTCCATTTTCGTGGCGTATCATGAGCAGCTATATGATTGCGGGTGCAAATTCTACATCTTTCTTGGTATTTGCAACTTAAAATGTTCCCTTCCTCCTCTAAATTTTCTCAGAACCAAAAAGATCACCAAGCCACCATTCTACATCTGTCATCAAAACCCACTTATGTTCCTCCCAGGTTCAGCCTTTATAAGAGAATTCACCCTTTTGAGTTTTGACCACTGCGAAAAGCAAAAGATTACTCCTTTGAAGCTCTGTAACCTTTCTTCTTCCATAAAAACTCACAAACAAAGAGACAACAACTCCAAGAGACCAAAACAAGAAAGAAAGAAAGACATCACAATCTTCTTCAAAATACAAAGAGAGTTTCTTGAAACAAAACCTGGTGATAAAACAAGCACCTTTCACGAGGAAGAGCATAGAGAGCTGAAGAGTGTTTTTATACGAGAGTTTGAAGCAGTGTTTTTATACGAGATTTGAAGCAGGAAGAGGTGCGTGAGAGACCATGGAACCAGAGAGGAAGGCCGGAGAATTAATGGGCTTATAGATCTTGGTCCATGACGAAAGCTTTGTATTTGGACATGGAATTAAGGCCCAACCCAGTAGATACCAGTCTGAAAAGCCCGAGTCTGTGGAACATGGGCGGGAGTGGGCTTTGATTATTGTGACTGTGTATAATACATTTTTAAATTGTCAATCAACTTTTCCTTATTATTAAAACTTGATAAAGTTTGAGTTTTTCAAGTGAGATATGTTTGTTAATTTATATGAAAATATCTATTTAAAGGAAGGATGAGCTTGAGGATAATCTAAAATATAAAGATATAATGGAACCAATCAAACTCATAAAACAAATTGAAAACCATGCTTAAAATATAAGGATAAATTCAGCTAATTCCTAATTAAATTTAAAAGAACTTTATCATATCTATAATAAATAAAAACTAATAAATATACTAAACAGTATTAACGATTATCATTTAGGCTAAAGTTGGACCGAAAATTTTCATTGTTCCTTTCCATTCCGGGCCGTTTTTGTGGAGTTTGGGCCCAGTTAGGCTGCCACTAGCAGAACTTTCACATATCTGTCAAAAGGTTCGTGGTTTGTAGACTAGGTGACCAAACAAAGCCATGAAAAACATGCAAGGTTGTAGCCTTTAAATTTTTATATATATCGAGCAAAACCATAAATCAAACTTTGCCCATACGTTATCTTAGGTTTTGATTTGATGGCTGAGGGCAAACTTGTGGTGTTTAACGGTGTTTGTTGTCCTAACCAATGTTTTTATCCTCCGCCACAACCTAATTCAGCTATAAAATGCTGAGCAAGGAAAAAAGGATCCCTAATGAAATGAAGTACGTGAAGCTGCAAATTGCAGGCTCAATTAAGATGAGTTATTGTTCCATACATCGGAATCCGGTGATGGAAGGGGAACGATATGTGACAAAGAAGACGCACACAATATACATAAGGTGACAACAAAATTTGTGGAAGCTAGCTATGCAAAGGTTCTTTGAGGCTAGGGAACAAAGGCAGAAAAAGCAACAACCATGTAATGGTATCTGCAGTGTTGGTGATCATATCAAGAAGGTTGATGGTACAAGTAGCACGAGGATAAGTGGGTCTAATTGAATGAAATTCAAGTGCTTGGACCTAATTTTTATTTTTATTAATATGTAATCAGTACAAGGATATTCTCTAAGGAGGACAAGGGAATTATTCCCCTTGTCCCTCCAAGAACTTTAAGAAATTGTGTTTTTATTTTCTTTAATTGGTTTCTTTTTCAATAAATTATAGAAGCCCTTGTGTGCGTGTGTGTGTGTGTGTGTGAATATCACTTTTGAGTACCTATGAATTTTGGTATTAGATCCTTGCTTGGAATGTCATCTTTCTTTTTATCGTCTTCTCTCTCAAGATCCTTCCCTGTATTTCAAGATACAAAAGCAACAAACAATCCATTGGATGCCACACAATTCTTGATTTCAGTTTCTTGTTCTGTTCCAAAAGATGGATGTAGGCTTATCAATCTTGATGGGGTTACAAGCAACAGTGCTGTTCCTCATCTTTGTATCTCTTCAAAATCTTGATTTCACTTTATTATCATTACCATTCTTGTATGCCTCGTTAGTATCCTTACTTGTATCACTGGCTTCTCATCCATCAATCAATATCCCTACGCTTTTACGCAAAAAACAAGATGGGACTTTTCCTATTTGGTCACTTATAATTTTTAGTCCATACCTATATTTTGTTAGAATCTTTTCATTTCTACGCAGGTTTACAAGTGGGGAGGAGCCTTATAATGAGATTTGTGAGGGTGTTTATGTTGGTGGGTGGCCTTATTCCGTTGATAAATTGCCACCTGGTAATCCTGCTATTATAGATTGTACTTGTGAGTTTCCTAGAAAAGAGGAATTCAAAGGGCGTTCTTATTTGTGTCTTCCAACTTGGGATACAAGGGCACCTCAGCCTGGAGAGATTGAATCTGCTGTCGAGTGGGCTAGCAGGAAAAGAGCTCAGAATGTGCCTGTTTTCATTCACTGTGCTTATGGTATGATTTTGGATTGTAAATACCCTTTCTTATTCGACAATCTTGCTGCATTTGGTGTTGAGAATTTCGTGCAGTGAAGATTGTACTTGTTTGACTTTTCTGTACTGAAATTCCTTTTTTGCTATGCATTTTGTTCAGGCAGACAGTTCTTTCATGTCATAGTAATTTTGTACTTGCAATTGGTTTTATCCTGGTATAGGTAATCAGCAGTTAAGTGTCAGAATTAAGGTAATTACAAGGTTAGATTCAGGGCTGCAGGGGGTGACCTTTATCTGTGTAATTTGCTGATCGCTTGGTTTAGTTCCAAGCCAAGGCTAGCTGTGTGGTTCTCTGAAGAGGAATTTTTTGCTAGGCTTTGGTTGTACGAGTATATGCATGTATTATGCAGTATGTGAGACAATCCTTCTTGTGGTATCATGATTCGCGAACAACCTAATAACAAAATAGATTTTTGTTATCAAGAGTGAAGAAAATAAATGAAAAATTCATCTTTTTTTGACATTGAGCAATGATTTGTAGTAGCCAGGAATAGCTGGATGCATTATGGCGTCAGCGTACTGTGGGTTCTTCACAATTTGGGATCAACTAGATATTGATGTTTTGCCATTCTGCTCATCTTTTATATATATATATATATCAAACCATTATGTTCATCTAGGTTTTCGTTTTTCAGTTAAGTGAATGTTATTAGGTATTATGCTGCTCTTATTACCCCAAGTGTGCTGTTTATCGCCCAATCCTTTTGCTCGAAGCATCCTCAACTTGATCTTCCTGTGTTGCACCGGTAATGGCTTGACACTTCCTGTAGGTCATGGAAGAAGTGTCGCTGTAATGTGCGCACTGTTGGTGGCTCTAGGCGTGGTGGAAGATTGGAAAAAGGCTGAGCTGTTCATAAGAGAAAGACGACCTTATATTTCAATGAACTCCGTCCAATACAAGGCCTTGGAAGAATGGTCAAAGCACCGGTTATCTACTCCTAGCATAGATGAAGTGAACTCAAGTTCTGCAGTCTCATCAACTTCTTCTGGACGCCCCCGAGCTGATAGGCCAAAAAACAGGAGTGGTTAGCATGCTTCATTAATGTGCTGCGGGCTATTATTTCAGGTAGCCCACATGTGCTCGGTTAATTAAAAAATCTTAGCCGAATGATGGTGTTTGGATGTCAAAATGTGATCCATGGACATGAATAGGAACCTGAACTACGATGTATAGACATTTTCGATTTGATATTGGTAAAAATGATGATTTCCATTTCCATTATTACTGTTTTTAAAAACAAAATTTTTAAAATAAAAAATATATATTATTTTAATATATTTTCAAACAAAAAAACAGCTTAAAATACAATCTCTAAAATACTACAAATAGTCACTAAATGACTGAGATGTACGACTGCTATAATAAGCTAGTAAAAAATCTTCCATGAGCCAAGTACAAGGGCCATCAAAAGCTTTGAACAATTCTTTTCGGTAATTGTTTTATACAGTCATTTCCTCTCTTCAGAATTTCCTGACCATGATGCCTCCCATCAACAGTGTGAGTTTTTCTCAGACTCACGCATATGGCACTGGTTCAACCAACCTGTATTCCTTGCTCCATTCACAGAACATATACAGGCTACTCCGCATGCTTGCACCCAAACACAAAAGGTCTGAGTACCTTGCAGAAATCTTAGGTGTGGGATTATACGACATTAAAATCAAAATTCACCAAGCATGTTTCGCAACAACGAAATGCACAGCATACAAGCAAAACAATCAACTCAAGATAATGAAGCAGCACTAGGAAGAATACAATACATCAGTTCTCTTATTCAACCAAAGAATTTTTGAATTGCTATAGATACAAAGCTCCTGGCTAATACAGTTAAAATCTATGATGTTCGTTCAGACATACAGGAGATATCTGTCATCGTATACACTACAAACTATCCAGTATCCATCTAAAATGATAAAAGCGATTTTGACCACATAAAATATGATTGCTTTGGTATTGTCATCACCGGTACAACCCGATGCTATTATTTGTTCTTGCACATGCTTAACTCCCACCACGTTTAGCAGTTCCGGAACTGCTTGTTGTCATAAAGGACTCTCCACAACCACACTGCCCTTGGGAGTTGGGATTGATGAAGACAAATTCAGATCTGCACAAGTTACCAAAAACAGATACCAATTTAATACCGGCAAAAACTACAAATCAAAAAGATTGAAGTGGCATTCCTTAGAATCATGAAAAAGGAATTGGGGCTGAGGCAGGGCGGGTGGGGTGATGCCATGGTTTTTACCCCAACACCCACATCTGAAATTACTCAGTTCAAAAACAACAACGCAATCCAAGGAATAAACCACATCCTATAACGGGACATCAGCATAGGGAAATATGATGTCATCAACTAAATTCAACTGCCCTCTACCTTTGCAAATGGAGTTGATTTGCAGCATAATGGGGGGAAAAAAGTACTTAAATCTCAACTTCCAGCTTGGAGTGATCATACTATCCCTATTACTGGACACCAAACTTTATTAATTCAGGCAACAAATTTCTTATAGCAACTGAACCATGCCCATATTCACCTAGATGCCCTCCAACATTACTTCATATGCAAAGAAACTCAACCTAAAAAAAGGAACTTTTACCTGAGCTTGTCATCAACAAAATCCATCTTGGTTCCTATAACATGCATCAGTGCCTTCGGATCAATCAATATCTTCACACCTTTATCTGCAACTAATTCATCAAACCTCCCTTTCTCATCTGCACATTTCAATCAAAACACAAAAAAATAAAAAAAAATCAACAAACTTTCCTTCTAAACCAAAAAGCCCCATCTCTTAAAATCCAAATTAGTCACAGCCCCAAATTTTCAGACCCCAGAAAACCTAAGTTTTCAAACCAGACCCAAAAAAGTCCCAAACTTTACAATAAACCTATCAAACCCATCAAACAGGAACTCAAAAGTCTCAATCTTTTTTCCAAAATTAATGAACCGATGAAGCGAAAAATGAGGGTTTCATAGCTGAACCTGCGTAATTAAGAGTGTATGACAAGCCATTGCAGCCGCGAGCTTTAACGCCTAGACGGAGGAAAGGACGTTGGCGCTGCTGCAAGAGGTGGCGGATTCTGGTAGCAGCGGTGTCCGTCAAGTCCAGAACTTGTTTTCGGGCTGAGGAACCCACCGACTCTGCTGCTGCTGCGAAAAGTTTGGATGCCCTTGTGGCTGCCATTTTTACAAAGCTCTCTCCGTCTCTCTGTTGGGAAAAAAAAAATGAATATTTTGGAAGTGGAAGAATAAAAATTTGATCTTGCCTTTTTGTTGAATTTTGTGAATATATAACTCTTTTGGGTAATAAACAGTGTTTGAACCTAGCTAGCCAGCCAATTATTTTGCATATTATAAATTATTTATACATGTATTTGTATTTCGTGCTTCTATTTTAAATTTAATTCCAGGTAAGGTTTTGAAGAATAATTTTACGAGAAGTGTTTGGATTCAATTTAAGATCAGTCGTTTTAATAAATTTCTCCAAATTAATTTGAAAATATAAAATTAATAATTTTTCTTAAGATTAATTTGGAAGTGCGACATTAAGATTATTCAAGAACTTAGATTTAGTTAATGTATAAATCAAGTTCAAGACAGTTTTTTACAGATTGAATTAATAAAAAATATAATTTAATGAATATTTAATTTAAAGAGTGTACAAGGGATATCTTAAAACTTTTTTTTGCACATATATATTATGTAATCCTTAGATTTAAAATTCAATTACTGATTTTTTTAGAAACTATTGAAATTAAAAACAAAGAAGAAATTAATTTTTTTTATTTTCTTTTTATCTTGACTTCATTTATATTGACATGTGGACAATCCTTTTCTTTTTATAGGATGGGATATGTAACTAATTTGATTAAACAAGTTTTAGAATTTCAATTATTTTTTTTAAGATTTCTTAAGATTCTTTTCTTATTCTATAGTTTCTGATTCGGATTGATTTCGAATTCATATTCTTCTAGAAAATATGCAAAATATGCGGAATAAATCCTTTCTCCACAAGACAGCCGATTTTGAATTCCCTTAATATGGAACTTCAAGATCTTTTTTTTAATAAATAAAGTAAAGAAAATTCTATATTTTTTTCACGCTTCAAATTACAGTCGGATTTCCTCATCCGGCCCATGCAAGGATTAAAGCAATTCTCATCATTATATACGATCCACCAACGCATAATTTTATTTGCGTTTTTGTTCATTATAATCAACGCAGCTGATCTTTCTCTTTGTTTTCTCTGCAAGGCATCGAGAGGTGATCACACCATGAATCCACTCGAAAACAAAAGGACCCTGAAGTCCTACGAGGATAGGAAGAAAACCCTAAAGAAGAAAACGAGGGAGCTTGCTATATTGTGTGACGTTCCTGTTTGCTTAATCTGTGTTGATCCTGATGGCACTACTGAGACATGGCCAGAAGAAAAGGAGAGGGTTGTTGATGTTCTCGAGGCATACAAGGCCAACCGAACAGTAAACAATGTTGAAGGCGAGGAGAAGGTTGTCGACAAGGCACCGAGAGTTTTCGAAACTTGGGACCCAAGGTTTGATTACTTGCCCGAGGAATCTCTGATGGATGTTTTGAAAATCTTGGAGAGGCAATCGCAGGTTGTCGATCAAGTAGTTGGGAAGGAACAGACCGGAAAGAAAAGAAAAATTACGTACGATAAAATAAAGAGCAAAACTGGGGGTGATGTTAACGATGAAAGGTCTCAAGAAGCTGGTCTAAGAACAAGAACTTTTCTTGATGTGGTTGGCTCGAATCACCAGACTAGTTCCTATACAGGAAACTACAGTGATATCAGCAGTTTCTTGGGTAAAAATTCAGGTAGCAGCAGCAACGATTTCCTGATACCAGTGGACTTGGAGTTGCGTTTGTGATGAGATTTTGATGCAATTAGAGGGAAACATAGAAACCTTGCCAGCGTTCATGCTGGCTCCAGCCAATGTTGTAGTTTTGTTTTAGGAAGGGTTTTCTTTTTTCAGATTTCCTTTTTAGTTCTCCGTGTAACCTAGTTTTAATGAAGACAGGATTCCCCCTATTAATTATGGATTGGTATGCCTACATTAATTTTCAGTTGGATGTCATAAGATAATTAGCTTTGAAAACGTGAATGCCTAGATTGCTTTGGCCTCCTGGTGAGAGATTGTTCATTCATCTTCACCAACTATAAGTGAATGGTTAGAATTTGCATCCTAAATCGACCATCCTTTACATTGCCATGCTCACTGATCCCCGAAATTTTCAAGTTCCCTGTTTGACAAAACATCCGCTGAAGAACATGTCTAAGAGAAACTTACATATAAGAAAATCGCCATGAAAACTAATCCATCGTTATGATTTCCTAAATGTCTTGCTGAAACAAGAGAATGAACCAAAAAGTCATTAGACGGTAGATCACAAGAACAATCATCAGATGCCCTTCTCAAGCATTGCCCTAACCCTCATTGGAAGACCATAGAGTCGAATAAATCCAGCTGCATCGGCCTGATCATATATTTGCCCACTCTCAAAGGAGGATATGTCTTCCCTGTACAGGCTATTGGGGCTTGTCCGGCTAGCTACTGACACAGATCCTTTGTACAACTTAAGTCTGACTGAACCGTTTGTCTTCTCTGTGATCTTCTCCATAAATGCATCCATTGATTCCCGCAGTGGGTCAAACCACCTGCCTGCATACACTAGCTCAGCATACTTTAGAGCAAGTGAATCTTTAACTTGCATCGTTTCTCGATCCAGGGTTAATGACTCTAGCTCACGTACAGCAGTGAAGAGAATGGTGCCTCCAGGAGTTTCATATACTCCACGGCTTTTCATACCAACAAGTCGGTTCTCAACCATGTCAATACGGCCAATACCATGTTTCCCACCAATCTCATTGAGTTTGGAAAGTAGAGAAGCTGGGGAAAGCTTCACCCCATTTACAGAAACAGGAAGGCCAGACACTATCCCAATCTCTACATATCTAAAAGAATCAAACACATTTAAAAAAAAAAGAGAGAGCGAGAGATTTGGGGTTAAAAAATGCAAACTTGGGATTAGAACTCAATTGATGATAATCTCAGATTAGTTGAATCGAAAATTCAACAAGGGACTTACTCAGGTTTGTCAGGTGCAGCTTCTGGACTAGTAGACATCATGTACATATCTTCCTTTGGCTCATTAGCAGGGTCTTCCAGAATGTCACCCTTGAGAGAAAGAAGCAAATAAGATTTAGAGAACAAGTTAACAACGAATGTCTATTAAAGAATTGAAGTATATAGTATTCAAACAAACATTGTGTATGTTTACACACACACACACACACAAAATCACAAGGTTTCAAAGTGTTTGCTAAGCACGAAAATAGCAAACAAAGACAATGAAGTGCGGGGAAGAAAAAAAACATTTGAGCTGACAGCACAAAGGAGTCTAACTGTGACATTAAAACCAACAAGTGATTTTCTACCTTCAACAAGCTTAACACAAGACATTCTAAATTAATATTCTTTAACTACAATTTTTCCTTGGAAGCAGTTGATGAGGGGGACTAACCTCATGGCTCAGGTGCCATAAGTTTCTGTCTCTGCTGTATATGGATTTCTTTGTCACTGGGACAGGCACGTTGTGTTTCTTGGCATATTCAATGGCATCTTCTCTTCCTGTGATATCCCATTCCCGCCAAGGAGCCACAACATTGAGCTCAGGATTCAGGGCAAAGAAGGTGAGCTCAAAGCGAACCTGAACAGACAAGAATGCCACAAAAGTTACATTAGAAGGAACACACGTGTTAGATAGTTATCCTATTTGTGAGGCATGCCTGATCATTTCCTTTTCCTGTGCATCCATGAGCAACAGCATCAGCTCCAACTTCTTTTGCAACATCCACCATGGCCTGTCACAGCATGATGTGGTTAAAGTATGATTATTAATGATATAACACTGATGCAGTGCATATTCTATATAACAGAAAACAGAGAGTAGAGAAACAGAAACACTCCACAAAATTGCAAGTATCTGTACTTGTTTTAGATAATAGAAAGTGCTTCTATGGAAAACAAATTTGACGTCAGAGGATGATAAAACACAAGGAAAACGGCAAAACACGCACACTATCATCATTCTTTATTAATGGCTCGATGTTTATCTTAATTCTGGAAAAAAATCTAAAAACTACAACAAGACAACGACTCTCTGGGGAACCAACCTTTGCAATAACAGGGCGTGCCATCGATGTTCCCAGCAAGTATTTCCGTTCATAGATGGCGCCTGCTCGCAAGCAGGGAAAAATAAAGTCTCTCACAAATTCCTCCTGCAAGTCCTTCACCACTAGCTGACAAGCACCACTAGTCTTGGCCTTTTGTTCCAGGCCTTCCAATTCTCCTACTCCCTGCAAATTGAAAAATTGATGCCATGCACATGTATAAAGACAGGTACTGTAATTTATAAAACCAGATAAGATGGCTCAAATGAGGAATAAGTTTCTATTCTTAAGGAAATCAAATACTATGAATTTAATAGATTTTTCTACTATTTACAAACCTGACCAACATCAGCAGTGAAGCAAACAACTTCACAACCGTAATTCTCCCTGAAAGGAAAAATAGCAGAAAACTTATAACAGGGAGTGTCAGCAAAAAAAATTGTTTCGAAGAAAAGAGCAGGCGAAAACACTGAGAAACTGTGATGCATAAAGACAGGAAGCAAAATAATTGAAAAGTAATTCTGCTAGTAAGATGAGCTATGCCACCCACCCTATGACATATAAAACACCTAGCAACATAATACACACCTATCTGGTTGAGCTGAGAAAACTTTACAGCTCTTCACCAACCCCAGATTAGACTACATAATGATCTCAGAAGCACACATCTTAATATCATAACACAAGCATAAAAAGTGCATATGCGTGTTTCCTTCGTATCTATTCTAAACACTATCATATGGAGCAAGTATAAAACTTACGTCCAAATCCCAGAATTTCATAATTAAACCAAAACAACAGGTCAAGGCTCATGAACAATGAGTATCGATTAGTTAGAAAACTCAAACATAAAGCAAGAGGTATACCGTAGCCAGGGGACAATAACTGAGGTGTCTAAGCCACCACTATAGGCTAAAACAACCTTGTTTAATTTTCCTCTTAGCCCTTTAGTCTTTGTAGCTTCAAAAACCTCAGTAGCTTTATCATGGGATAGTACTGCTTGAATCCCTGCAGATCATGATCAATTACAGTGTCACTAAGCAGAAGTTACAAACCCCATTATTTACATCCACATTATCTTCGTTACTTCAACAGCCACAGAATCTCAAAAAATTACAACCAGACATACACTTTCGAAGATTCAGCCCATCAATCTCATAAATATTTTCAGCTAAAAAAAAACTACTCGATAAATAAATTACAACTACGCACCTAGTAAAACTTAGTACATACATAATAAAACAGTTATGAAGATTGACAATTCAGACTTTATATCGAACTCTTAAACACAACAAGTTCATACTTTGAGCCCACCAGACTAGCCAATTCACATTAACACCCCCGCTAACTTGGTTGCTTTAAGAATGTGCGTAAGAGCAGAACCTCAGAAAAACTAACACCAGGTATGCACTGACTTTTCAAGATACAGCTATTGATTGCATTCTATCTTAAGTAATAATAAAAAAAAAAACACTATTGAATTAATAAATTACAATTGCGTTTTGTAGTAAAACTTAGCATTTGCACAATCAAACAATTTTAGAGAAAACCCAATAAAAAGATTTAAAATTTATAAATTATATTGAATTCCCATTCCAAATTGAATCAATTTAATATTTTTAACTCATCAAAAAAGCCCAAAACCAAAAAAAGGCAGCAATTAAACTCACCTTTGTTGCAATGAACTCGAAGACCATTCCCTTTATTGCTCACAACTGCATCACCCTGAAGCTCACTGTTTCTAGCCCCCAACTGCAAGTAAAGAAAAAATGAAAAAAAAAAAAAAAACCAACTAACCACTATACTTCAAAAGAAATGATATACCTCTTGAAACAAAGCTGACTTCTTTGAAAAAGATACATTGTCATTACACAGCATTAAATCTGGCAAACAATATTCAACTTGTTATAAGCTTCAAGAAAATCACTTCCAGCGTAGCAGAATCATCAAAAAGTGTAAAGAAGTGGGGAGTGTACCGCTCTTAGGGACATGAACAGAGAGATTGAGTGATGAACATGGACATATTGCCTTCAGCTGAGCCATCTCTTACTGACCCTGTATTTTTTTGGAGGAGTTTATGACAACTCTTTTTGTGGGCTATCTCACTCTGCAGCTTTTTGGGTGCCTTGTGCTGTATGTGAAGACTGAAGACAAACTCTATTCTGTTCAATTTAGGGTTTTAAAAATGCAGGCACGTGTGTTCGTTTCATATATGGAGGTTGAGTTTTGGATCCTAGATGTTTGGAAATGAAGTGTAAATAATATTTTTAAAAATTTTATTTTATTTTTGTTAAAAATAAATTTTATTTTATATATTTTGAATTAATTTAATATGTTAATTTAAAAAATAATTTTTAAAAATAAATAAATATTATTTTGATATATTTTAGTATGAAAAATACTTTTAAAAATAAGTCCTATAACTATTCTTCCATCTGCCCTCATAAAATTTTGAAAAATGAAAAACAAAAAACAAAAGGGAAATCAAGAAAGAGCTAGAAAAAGAGTAGGGTCCCAAAATGATGCAATTACCAGCCCAATAATCCCACCCAATTAATCTACAATTTTGTTTTCATCATCTTAAATTCCAGAAATCATGAGAGAATCCTAACCTCCTTCACTGTCTTCTCTTTTTAAATAATTTAAAGTTTTTTTTAATAATATTTTTTATTTTTTACAAAAAAATTTAATAGCAATACATTAAAATAATTTTAAAATATTATAAAAAAAAAATTTAAAAAAAAATGATCAACCGCTGAAAGAAACAGCACTGAGTCCCAATCTCCTGAAAGTTACAAACAGCCGCTTTCCAATAAATAAAAGCCACCTTACTTCACTGTCCACTGTCCACTGTCCAACAAATTTCCACTTACTATAATAAAATTGTTTACACCCACCACCCTGAGTCTAAGTTTGGTAGGGCACCCTCCTCAGGCAGGTCTCCTTGTAATCTCCGCCTATAAACTTCCTTCTAGCCAGGTCTCATCAATCAATCTCTCCTTGTAAGATCTCTTGCCTTCTACCCTTCTTTACGTGATTTATTGCTCTTGTTTTTGTCTTTTTCCTGTTCTTGATCTGTTATTATCAGCTTTGCTTTGTTGCTTTTTATCTTGATACATGTTGTATGGAAGTTTGCTTCCTCTTCTTTTCTTTTTTTACTTCTTACTGTTGTTGTTTGATTAATTTCGTATCTCGGGAACTTTATTTTTCATGCTCTGAATCAAGAAATGTAATTATAAATCACTGTGAAAACATCATAGTAATAATTTGTTTCAAGTCAACTGAGGTGGTTCTTAGGTTTGCGGAAGACAAAATCCAGTCTTTAAAGTGGATAAAATCTTGAAATCAACAATCGTTGTGATGTTTGAGGTATAATGTATGTTTGAAATACAGCTCTATAGTTTTGTGGGTGATTGATTTTGACTTGGTTAAAGCTTCAGTTATAAAATGGTGATGAGGACAAGCCTTAATGGCAGAGCAGATTTCTGCATAAATGAAAATATATCACGCATTATATATTTTGACAGTGATTGTAACAATATACGGTAGAAAAATATTTTCTGAATTGCCTGTAATCTGTGGTCACAGCAAAAATAGAGGAAATTTTCTGATGGCCAAGAAATAATTCTCTAATACAAAGTACAGGTCTCCCTCTCTCTCCCTCTTAACTCTCTTCCGCTTGCTTGATGGTTTGAAGAGAATTGTCCTCGTTACAAATGATGTTAAGCGGCTACAAATCATTGATCTGACCACAAATTTGCTGTTGGGACATGTTTTTGATCCATGAATCAATAAATTGAACCACAGTGGATTCCCTTGCTTCCTTTGGCAGTATTGTCTTTATTTCCTGCAAGTATCACACATTTTAAGCATGAGATGAAGCTAAGAAAGGAAAGAGAGTTATGCTTGACAGTGATTGATCATCCACAAAATGTCCCTAATTGCTCTGGTGCAGGTGGAAACATGTCATCCGTGAGACTTCCCACAACATGCATGATCAGAAGTGCACCACCGATAACAGTTGCAAGCCCAAGCAAGTCGTGTGCATTGATCAAGAGCCCTGGTGCTTTGGGTTCTGTAAGGAATGTATCTAAAGCCTTTGGCTTGAAGTCTTCCTCCTTCAAAGTATCTGCAATGGCAGTTTACAAAGTGAAACTAATTGATGGATGCGAGCACGAATTTGATGCCCCTGATGATACTTAATCCTTGACTCAGCTGAAAATGCAGGAGTGGAGCTCCCATACTCATGCAGGGCCGGAGCCTGCTCTACTTGTGCTGGTATGATGGTGTCGGGGTCCGTAGACCAATCAGATGGTTCATTCCTTGATGAGAAACAGATGGAGAAGGGATACGTCCTTACCTGTGTCTCATATCCAACTTCGGACAGTGTGATTCACACACACAAGGAGGAAGATCTGTATTGAGCAGCATAACTAGCATGCTGGTTGCGCCTGTCCTGCTGTCTCAATAATGCAGGAACCTGCATTTATAGTAGGCTGGTAGGGCACTTGATTATCAGACATCCCTATAACCTGGTTTATAGTTCGTGTTGTTAATTTTCGAACAGCCTTCAGTCTCCAGTACCTTGAAAGCTTTCATTTCAGTGATCAACTTGTACTTCATGTGAATTGATTTTGTGTTTTCATGCGGGTTGTTATCAGGGGACATCAATTTGAGCCATGGAACCAACTTGATGCTTGATTAGTTATTCAGGCTCGGGTCACAGGTTGCCCGGGTATCAATTCATGTAGTTTTAAGTTTTTAAAGTTAAAGCAATGTCTTGAAAAAAAACACATAAAAAGCCAACTTAGGTTTTAAACAAGTCACAGGTTCACTTACTAGTTTGATCAAGGTCTAACTATGTCAATTAACCCGGGATGGAAGATGAAGTTGACCTGTTAAATTGAATTTTAAATCGACATGTCAAGCTCGACCCATCAGGCTGACAGATTTAATACATGTATCAATATTTTTTATGATACAGCTGAGGCAATACACAGCTCAAGCTGTCCAACAAGTAGCAAATGAACGATCATCTTTTGAATCCTTTTTTTTTTTTATATGAATTCATAGATACGTCAAACAGAGTTGAACGGCATTCAATTTAGGAAAGATGGTTATGAACAAGTTCTAAAATTTTGAATCAATTTCACTCACCTGAGAACATTTGTTGCTGTCAATTGGAATGCTGAAGCCTTGTTGACCTGGGAAGCGGATCAAATGCTTGGCCACTTCATATGAAAATTTCAATGAGAAAGTGATTTCCACACAATTGCCATTCCAATTAGCATCTGTAACGGAAATTCCAGCAATCCAGTCCTTTCCTCTTTCTATTTTGTTGACAAAAGGAATCACCACTCCCAACAAAATCACGCTAGATTAAAACAGATGACAAATTTAACTCATGACATGCATGTATCATGCCAAATTTAACAGACATCAAGTTGTTAAAAAATGATGAGCAGGATCCTAAACCAGAATAAATTCTTAGTTTGATTTAATGTCGCCATAAATTTGTGGAAGAGAATATAAAGATTGACCAAATTAAGGTCAAAACTGGCTAAGAGCCATCATCTGTGAAAATATTGCCGACGTACAAAAATTAAGTATAAAATCAACTATACTGCAATACATGAAACTTCTGCCACCGAATAAATATATCAAAACTGCATTCTCGACATGAATGGTATAAAGAAATGAGATCGAAACAAAATGGTACTAGATTACTCCCAATGCCAGGAAAAATGTTAAAACTGTCTCTTAGGTGTTGGTAGCCCTGGTGTAGATCTGTTGGCTGGCATGTGCAGATACCATTCTAATGGATCCTCTGGCCATTAGATCCTTGATTGCTTTGCGTGCAAGAGAGCCACTAATCTGAAATTCAGATAAAAAACAAAGCATCAAATGTTTGCGTACATTGCAAAGCATTAAGCATAAAATGAATCATCATGAATTTGTCAAAAGATTAAATGCACAAGATATTGAAGCAGGAATCTAGATCATTGAGCAGCTTAGGATAGCATGATGGCTCAGACGTTGCTGGTTATGATATCACATTGAATGATCAATGGGAATCCTTCTGATTCATTTCATCATCTTCCATCATGCTTATTAAAGAAAATATAAAAGAAACTCAATACATGAAAAAACAAAAAATCAAGAAAAGCATGTCAACGTTTACAAATCCCAGATTGAATTTTTGAAGACAAATGTCACGCTATATTGTTTTATTTTACCTTTCAAAGAAAAGCGTTGAAGGTAAAAATTAGACTTCAAAGGTAGCATTTCTTTAATGCATATCCAAAATGATTTGCAATTCTCTAAGAACATAACTTCACAATATCCTTTGTTGGTGTCCACATCTTGATGTTAAACTAACCTAAGTAGAACACATCAAATCAAAAGCTTTTTGAAACAAACTCTGCCACTTATGAAATTTGCCTGCCTGTCTCTCAGCACAACATACGCAGTATGCTACCAGAGCCAAATGACACGAGCAATTTCCAAGAACACCACAGAATTCATTCTAAATGTAGACTAACACCATAAAAGCATAAATGCTGGTAAGAATGAAAACTAAAAGAAAGTAATGTAGAGCAAAAAGAACACACCCTCAATCTGTCAGACAAGACAGAAGGAGTTATAAGCTTGTACTTGGGAGCTTCAGAGAGAAGCTTATCGTAGGTAGCTTGATCAAACAAAACCATGTTGTTCACCTTCTCCTTTTGCTTTCCCTTGCTCCATTTCTGCACATAAAACCCCAACAAATCATAACAAAGAAATAACCCAAACACTCTTTAAGAACAAATCATCCAATGTTTTTTTAAAAAAAAAAACACTAAAAAAACCAACAAAAGAAGGTGCCCCAGGATTTGTTTTACCTTCTTCTTCTGTTTGCCACCGCCAGACTTAGCTGGTTTTGAAGACGGTGGTGGAGCCTTCTCCTTCTTTGGTGCCTACAAAGAAAACAACCGCCACGAATAAATGAATGAAAACATCATAAACCACTGTTTGGGTGCCGAGAAAATGAAGGGATAGTTAACCAAAATCATGAAAGGGATATGGTATTGAGATTGTTACCATGACAAGAGATCAAAGGTTGAATCTCTAGGGTTTGGGAGGGACCGATCGAGAGCACCTAGGCTAAGCGAGAAGAAGATTTTGGGCTTGCAGAGAGTATTTATAAGTGTGCGTTTTGGAGCCTGCTAGGGTTTTTTTAATTTGCGGTGTGTTTGGTTGCTGGGTTTGGTGCATCCTTGATTCAGGCTGGACCTGTAAAACGCAGTTGTAGTGGGCTTCATTCGGGTTCAACTTAAGGGACTTTTGGGCTGGTGCCTGAAAGCCTCGCTGTGGAGTTTGTTTGGGTAATTAAGAAAAATGTTGTTAAAATTTATTGAATAATAAAAATTAGTTTTGGTGAGTGAGCTATAATATGAAATTAACATGAATGTTAACACTGTAAAAAAAAAATCTTAGAAAAAAAATACATATAATATAAGAAAACTTCAAAAAAAAAACTTCAAAAATATACATGTACGTTTGAATCAAGGAGACCATACTGACTCATGTATGTTTTTAGCATTTTTTTATTGTATTTTATTGATTTGTAGCATTAAATAATGATTTAATATGAATTTTAAATGTCTTGATATAAAATCATTTAAGGTAGAATAATATATTTTTATGTTTATTGCTAAATAATTTTCCTAAATTTTGCTCGTGCCGGCCTAAAGGATGTCAACGGTATTTGAAGGGAACTTCCAAAATTTTGACACCCCCTTTATTGTTTTTCTGTGTTGTCCTCCTCTTAAATTGCAAATCTAAGTATTGAGGTGTAATGTTTTTTTTAAAAGTATTTTTTTATTAAATATATATTAAATTAATTTTTATATTTTATACTAGTATTTCAAAAATTATATAAAAAAAATCTTAAAACATATCACTTTAATATTATTATTTGTAATCAAACACCGTTTCAAAATAGACTCAATTATAGTTTCAACAGTGATACAAAAGTCATATCCACTCATTCAATGAATTGTTTAAGCAATGCCACAAAACCTTTTTAAGAGAAGAAATAAATTTCTTAGATGTTAGAATTAAAAAAAAACACTTTTTTATGTTAATAATGATAGTTATTAAATTTAATCTAACTCTAATCTAAATAATATTTGAAAAAAATCAATAATTAATTTTATCAAAACAAGCTCAAATGTCAATATATAATTTTATTAAAACATGATTTTATTTTAAAAAAATAAATAAATAAATGTAGTTTTAATTTTAAAAAAATTAAAATGGTATCCACTTTGATGAATTAAAGCTAACCCGTCTACCTATCCAACTAGCTTATGGGTCGGGTGAGTTTAATAACTCCGGTAAGAATGCAGGCGCGTCTATAAAGTGCATATATGCGGTGATAAGATATAAGCATCACCGGGTTGCCTTAATTTTTAGCAAACTATGAGCTGAAATTGCATTTTACAAATGGCTGCAATAATTAAATATTCTTCACACACTACTGCTTTCAATTTTTCACAAAATCTTTGGCTAATAACTATCTTATTTGATATTATAGTAATAATTTTTTTCTATAATTTTTTTATTTTTAAAAATATATTTTTAATATCAATATATCAAAATGACACAAAAATATATATAAAAAATTTACAATAATTTTTTTTTAATTTTTTTTTAAAATACAATGAAAATCCATTCTTTGAACAAACATTATAATATGTAAACCGATAAAAAGCTAAAGAGAGAACAAACCTGATCGCCCCCACGATTTAGTGGCCTCTATAAAAGACAACCATAAAGAGAGATTCGAGAATCGGACATTTGGCCCATAGTAATTCAATTCTTTTATGTAATCGATGACAAGATCATGATCACTTTGGAGATTAAAGATAAAGCAAGATTTAAGACTATCATCTTAGCTACTTTATTTAAGGGAATATAATTACTGCTTAATTATACCTTGTAGCTACTAACTACTGCAAGACTCTACTAGCTAGCACACTGATATATATAAAAGTAGGTATTTATGCGATACGTCTATCTTGAAACAGAGGCTGCGGTGACATATATAAAACCAGGGAGGTTTTAGACAAGCTCTTGAAGTTCCTTTCGTGCATTGAGAACAGGGGAGACCCAAAACATGGGAGATGGTAACAAGATGGGATATTTGTTCCTCGTACTCCTCGTGCTCGCAAGCTTATGCTTGTTTGCATCTTCAACTGATCCACTTCATGATCACAAGCCCCTCCTCTCAGGTATTCTTCTGTTGCCTCTCTGCAGAGTGTGTGTGTGTGTGTGTAGAACCCTTTTAATTATTCATAGACTTCGAGAAAATAAGAAGAACCTTTTGAGGCACAGTATCTCGTTCAAGTACTAGAGTCAATGAATTCTGATATATACAAGCCAAAAAAACACCATATAGTCCAGATACTCTTTTTTTAGCTTTCTTCTTGAGAATTTCAGGGCACTACAGTTGCAAGCATCTTGATAGAGTTCTATTCGAAGATTTTCGATGAGACAAATCTTGCTTTCACCTGTGTAAACGATGATAGTATGCGTGACAAGACCAGGATTAGTAAAAGATCAATAAGAAGCTTATAATTTCTTATGCTAGAGACGTGTAAGGTAATTACCCTATACGAAGCAGAGTTCTTTTTGGATCAAGAGAGAAACTTTGAATCTTGCATGGCAACAGATTATTCCCTTTCCCCCACAGATAAAAGGTTTTTCTACTGTCATACAAAAAACATCCTCCTCCAAATTTCTTTTAAAGGAAAGGGTGCTACAGTGAACCTAGACCGAATGATCAAATGAATTTTAAAGTTTCGTTTATCATTTCTTTTAAGGGAAGGGTGCCATCCGAGGATAAAAAGAAAAAGAAAAATGAAAATAGTTGAGTTTGAGAGTACATGACCTCTCACCTTTCATATTTTGAAAGGACAGATTCGCTTCAAAACTATCTTGTTTTGTCTGTTCCTTTAACCAGAAAGCCGAAACACTGAACAAACGTAGCATAATAGTTTTACTATCGTTGACAGGACTTAGAAGTTCAAGCTTTGTATTTCGTAATTTTAATCACTAATCGGTCCCTCTGTTGTTTGTTTGCACCGAGAAAGACTCAACAACATCAAAAACAGATCTTCTGCAGGAGAACAGTTCGGGAGCGACAGGCACACATCAACATGACACCAGTAGCATTGGTGATGATTCTAGTGAAAGAAGTGGCATAGTACACAGCAGCAAATTTGCCCATGGCTCAGTTTATGAAGGTACACATGGTGGAGCAACTGGGGCAGCTGACACTTCGAATGGCGGTGGTGGTGAACATGGAAGTGGAGCGGCTGTCCCAGTTGTCGTAACCGGTGCTGTAATGAATCACCACCCAAACAAACACCACAATTCAGCCAGCCATCAGGCGAACGGGATAGTGCTTCCAATATTGATTACGACTGCCTTGGTCGCTCTCATTGTACATTAAGCTAAAATAATGAGGTTGTTGATGCTTTGTACTTGCATATGTCACTCGGTTATGGGTTGTGTTTGTAGCATGCATTCCTGTAATATAAAAGGCGGTTGTGCAGTTTGTAATGTATATCATGGCAAGCAAATGCATGTGCAACGGGCTCGTGTGGCAATCATTTATTTTTATCAGGTTCGCAGGTCTGCACGATTAAAATCATTCAGCCAAAACATGAGTCCTAAATTGAAGCTAGAAAACTCTCTACTTTATGAAACAGGAAAAGAAAACACGTATCGCCCGGAGTTTCAGCATCCTATTATCTGACATCATTTTACAGGTCATGGTTGGGTCACACTCTGGTTCCTCGTGATAATGCTTTCAAAGACAGGAAGACACTAGGAGGCTACTTTATTCATGCATGGAGACAATCGTATGAAGCAGTGTTCGTACATGGCAAATCATTAATATCTGAGGAATCAACTCCAATATTTGGCATGTAAACTACCATGTATTAAAAGCATAGTTTGTACAATCACACCAAAGTGAGTGCGTGCAAAACGGCTATAAAATCCAAGTGCATACAAATTCTAGCACCCTCGGAGTCTGATTGGAAGTAGCTCTGTTTGTCGCCCAAGCCCCGACGCCCATAGCCTTAGCTAGTCCTTGGTAATTGAATGGGAACAGAACTCACCATAACTGTTAAGAAAACAGTTGATATCCACAACCTAAATAGGCCTTTTTCTATATGTTCTCACAATAGTTCTCGGTTAAAATTCATTCGTTACCCTTCAGTCTACATTCTAGAATCTGTAACAGATGCTTGCTGGCATAATTGCTCGATTCATTGTTACAAAGGTAAGCAGTAGTTAATATAGGCATGAGATAAAACAATAATCGAACTTCACTGCTAGAAATTAGCAAGTTGCTCAAGTTTACGAGACTGGAAAAACTTGCTGCGGCTTTTACCACTTGATTCAATTTCTTCACTTTTCCTCTTGGATGTAGTGACACCAAAACTGCTTAATTTTAGTTGCCTCTTACCACTGCTACTACTAGAACCATCTTCCTCCGTTTTATCAGATTCCCTGTTTAAAAATAACAAGACAAATGTAGTCACGTGAAGTATGACATATTCAATAGTTCCATCTTTCTTTTTTCTTTTTGCAAAGTGAAAAGAAAAGGAAACAGGAAAATGGGGTATTGGTAAATCCCAGACAATGCTGGCTGCAAATGGCATGCATAAAAAAACAAGAACCAATCCTGCTATCTACAAACTGGACCATATTCAAGTGCAAGTAACATGGAGTGCAACCCTCAAAACTGATTAAAGCTTTGTGCCTATTTTGGCATGACATACAAAGGAAGCAAAGAATAGTGAAGCAAATTCATTCCAAGTCCATCAAACGTTTTATACTACCAGGTTGCACACCCGACTAAAAACCTCAAATCCCCTAAAGTCCAAGCATAAACGATGCCCCAAATAATCATAGGAAGTCATTCAAATTGACCTCACCTCCATAGCATTCCCTATGTGGAGTTATGACTGAATAAAGTAGTGATATTTGCTACATTTAACCTCCTGTTTACTTTAGTATCATGACCACCAAATGAATGCCTATCTCATTGAGAAAAGCAGAGACACCTCAAATCATGCAGCACAATGATGCAGCTGCGGAAGAAAGATAATGCTAAGGGAAAGTAAAGTAAGGACTGATAACTGACCACACAACTTCAACCATGTTCTTGGAATAGGACGTGCATGTACCCCAACTGAAGCGGACCAATGATGGGAATCCAAATACCGAGTGTTGATGTTTTTCCAACCAAGATTTGGTTTCAGGATCTGCACCCACAATACAACTGGATTCAATTGACAAACAGCTAAAATATACAGAGTGAAGATCATAATATACATCAAAGAGATGATTAAGCACTGCCAACCTCCAGGATATCCAGATCCAAAATTCCTAGTCATGTTTTCAGCTGTTTCATCAAGTACCCAGTCTCGCAAGGCCCGGTCTCTTGTAACCTACTCAATTGAACAAAAAATAAACATGCTAGCAAGAAAAATTTAGAGGAATCAAATGAATGGGAAATTGCTACCTTCGCAACAATACTTGCTCCGCTCACGACTGGATAAAGACTATCAGCCTTCTTTGCAACAACAAACTTGATAGAAGGAAATCTTTCAGCCAGTTTTATTCTATATTTCTCAGGATCTCCCACTGTATCCACATACACCTGAAACCCAATCATGTCAACATGTAAGCAGTTTTAACTCCTATTGTGGCATTATTTAATGATAGCAATGCCAGAGCAAGTTAAAAAGCACTTAAACTACAGAAGTTGTTGCAGGTTGACACATCATCACATGTTTAATCCAACATAATGCACATGGATTGTAAGGAAAAGAAGAAATGGTCCTTATAATTGACTCGAACTTACAGCTAGATAAGCATGCGTTAAGGGGAAAACCCACATCCTCTAAGTAAGAAAAAAATTCTTACATCAGTTAAAAGAACTCCCATGTTGAGCACCCTAGTCACAAGGCCACTAGCAGAATCGTGCGAGATCTCATTTAGGTTTATCTTGATCCTAAAGAGAAAAGATAAGAAAACATTTAAATAACAGAAATGTTAAAGAATGCCAGAATAAATCTAATTACATTACCTACTTACTTCTTAAGCATTTTAGCCGAGAGCTCCCTCGGATCAATAACATCAACAGCCCATCCAATCAATTCGTTAGCCTTTAATTTTTCAAATAACTCCTCCCTTTTCTCTTCTTTTAAAGTCTTTGAATCTACAAGCAACAACATAAAAGGTGGCATCATCAAATCTGTGTAAAGCCATCCAATATTTGAACCCATGTATTGAAAGGACACAGATAGCTTATAATTGCCATTGTTGACAAAAATCTAAACTTTCAAAAAGAAAGATAAAATGCAATCCTTCTTTTAACTCCAATTCCACCTTCATTCAAGCCCTTACACAAATCTAAATAAAAACTTTCCCATCACTCAAGCTCTAGTCCACATAAATGAAGGGTACATGCGCTAATGATGCCATTTGCTGAAAAAGATTCAAACTTTCAAATATAAAGATGGAGTAAATGATATTCTTTTGCACCACATTCCACATTCTAGTAATTCTCATATAACATCATTCCAGCTCCAGTGCAGATGGAAATTAAAACAAATGGACACAAAAAAGGGCCAGGCATTTCCAAGAAAACAAACAAAACCCAGATCAAAATTAAGTTTTAAAAATCTAAACCTGCAAAGTTGAGGGTAGAGAGAGTTTTCTCGTAAGAGCGAGCACAGTACAGGCATCCGTACACCATAGGTCCTGAAACAAGACAAAAAATTAACGCCGCAAAAAAGACATCAAGACAATAAAATGAAAATAAGAAAAGAAAACCCAGAAAGGAATTGTTAGAAGAGTAAAGAAATGTGAAGCAAAACAAGAATGAATAAGCAGTAACATACCAAGAACTGGACCGCGACCAGCTTCATCTATACCCATAATGCAAGGCTTTGATGCCCAATCGGGGAGTATTGACTCGGATTCCATTGTTCACGAAACCTTTTGCAGGGAAACCCCTAGCCCTTCTCTGTTCGAGACTGTTTATGGACAACGGCGTTTGTGTCCCGCCAGAAATGAGTGAGAGAGAGTGTATAAGATGACTTTTGACAAGATGTGAAATAGACTAGTGTTTCACGCTTAGGCCTATAACTTGGGCCTAAGAAATGAAAGAGATAGTTATGCTATTATATTTTTTTTTTTAAAACAAAGGATAATTACAGGGAGTGTTTGTTTCTATGATTAAAAAAACTACTTTCGAAAGTTTTTTAATTTTTATTGTGCTAAGTTATTTTTTTATCTTTTTATTTATTAATATTAAAAATAAATTTAAAAAAATAAAAAATATTATTTAAAAAAATTTCAAAGTAAAAATCATTTTAAAAAACAAAATACCACCATAATTTTAAACACCAATTAAAAAAAATCAGTTTAAATTAAAAAATTTAATGAATCTAATTCTTTTTTTCTGTCTTATTTTTAATAACACCAAACTGAACAAATATAATTTAATTTATAGAGCTTTCAATTTTGCTACTTTTTACAAACTTTGTTTTAATTGGTTTTTTGTTTATATGTTTTTTTTAATTTAGTTCCATGTAATTTGGTTTTATCAAGACTAAATGATCTTCTTTTTTTAAATCTAATTAAATATATTTTACACAAAAAACATTTTAAATCACAACTATTTCCACAGCCTCCAACATGCTATAAAACACATGAAACCATGCAGAAAGGATAATGTACACAAGGTTAAACATTGAGAGGGGAAATATCTCTCGTGTATCTTTATCTTTGTGTAGATTTTCTCCTTCCAATCTAAAAACTTCCTATTGCTTGCCAATCATTCCCTGGCAAAAGCTCCTGTGTGTACAAATAACAGTTTCAAAATGGCACACGAGAGCAAGGGCAAGTATCAGAAAACAAATACCAGTAGCTCCAGCTCTACACAAGAGTACACAAAACATCTTGTAATATCTCTATGAACAGTACGAAAAAGCAGCAATCCATTCTCATGTCTACATCCTACTGGATAATCCTAAGAAGCATGGGGGCCACGTGTTTTTCCTCTTTGCAACTTATAATCAAATCCAGGTACTGCATTGCTTCTCGAGGGAGAAGGCCGTGGATAAAAGAGCTGAACAAATGCGAATGGGTCCCTTGCATCACATCAAAACACTGCTCCAATACCCTCAATTGCTGCTCCTTGCTCAGCTCCATGGCCTCCATCAATGGCAATACATCTCTCTCCTCCTCCTGGAAGTGCTCTTTACTATGCTCCTGTTAGCACATTGCAACAATCCAAATCATTCAGTACCTTCAAAGACCTCAAGGCACCTTTCCCGATAAAGGGACACCGGAAGAATTCATAGGCAGATACTTGTAAAAGCCAAACTAGCCTGTCTTTCTCAGATTGTTAAAGCAAAACATTAAAAAGGGATAGGGTTATACCAGCAATGATCTGAGCCGGGAGGAAAGGTTCCGAAGAGCCTCCCGGTAGTCATGGCTTCCAGTGTCAAGAACTACAATTGATTTTATATCTTCTTTGATTCCATTCATGATGGGCAGGTCCCTTCCATGCTCCTCATTTGCAGCTTTACATAGCCCTGGATCATCACGTTTAATTTTCAGATCTTAAACATCCTTAGCAAGTGCATTGCCCCCACAAAAAAAATCTCAGCAAGCAATAAAAAAGAACACTATTCTTCACCTTACCAGCAAGTAATCTTCATCAGCTTAAAAACACAACCCAATCTTTAGCAAGCATAATCAAAATTAACCGAGCAACAGCTTAACTACAAAAATTTTTTTAGGAGAAACAAATACTTCCAAAACAATACGATTAAAATATTTTTTCGTAGGCAGGTTGACTTGGTAAATCCGTGACTACTAGCCTGATTGTCAAATATCTTTTGGTGGGAGAATAAAATATTGCAACCCAGACCATTTTTCAGGTCAGATCTCGTACCGGTCGAACAAGGATGTCCCCAACTCCTTACCTCTCTCAGCCGTTTCCAAAAGCGGAAAAACCACACGCTCCTCCATTTGCGCGTGCTCAACCATGACCTCCAACAACTGTGAATAACTCTTTTGAAACTTCTTCACCTCCATCCTCTCACTCCCCATTGCCGGATCAACATTCCTCCTCCCACCACGTGTCACCAAATCTTCACTCCACCTCACCATCCTCTCCAAATGCCACACCACAGCCCTATGTTGCAACACCGCCATTTTCACCACCAACGCCGCCGTCTCACCTCCCCCCTCCTCCACCAGCACAGCCAACGGCGGCCGCGGCAACTTCACGTCTATGAACCGGAACATCATCTCTCGGGTTCCCGAAATCGTTTCAGACCCGATTTGAACCACTGGTTGCGGGTCATTAGTGGGTGTAAACTGAAGCGCTCTGGTCTTGTAAAGAAGAGCAAAATGAATGTAGAGAGTGGAAGAGGTGGCGGGGTCACCGTATAAGTGGACGGCTGTGGTTGATTTGATGAGATCATATGGAGCTATCTCAGCCATTGCTTGTTTTGAGTTTGTAAAACAGTTGCAATTACCCATCTTCCTTTCTCTTAATATTTTGGAAAGAAGACACAAATTAATGGGTGTTGGATTATGGTTTCTTTTTGCGGGTTAGAAGTAACAAAAGAGTGAGGAGTGAAGAGCAAGAAAAGGATTGGTAGAGAGGGAGGGTGATGGGTTAGTTAGAAAAAGGGAAAAGAGCTGTTGCATAAAGTAGTAAAGGATGGAGACAAGAACAAACTGCAAGAGAGAAGAGATTTTGATGAAAGAAAGCCTATCTTTCTGTATAGAAACTTAAAAAAAAAAAAAAGGGAGGGAGGGGGAGAGGGAGAGGCTTGATCTTGAAGAAGAAGATGGGAAGAAGAAATCTCAGCAAGTCATGTCCATCCCATGACATAATGTTGTTAATTAATTTTCATTTTTTTCCCTTAAAATCTTTGATGAATTGGTGAATCGTTTGCTTTGGGGTGGGGATCGGCGAGGAATGCATGGGGAAGAATTAATGTCGTGGCTGTTAAATTCGAGTTCAAACTTCAAAACCGATATCTAAGAAGAAAAAAAAATTGAATTTATCAAACTAATACAAGGGTTATATCCTTAAGACTATTCGAAAAAGGAATTTAATCTCATTGACAATCAATTTGTTTTAATTAAGATATCCTCTGTAGTAAAAAATAAGATATGAGGTCAGCCCACTTCCGAATCCGTACTGCAAGTGGAAAAAAGAAAAAGAAAAGGAAAAAAAGAAACTCAGGAAGATAATTATAATTTTGATAAGAAAACAAGACCTCGTCGACGATAGAATAAGATGACTCGTGAGTTATATATCCATTCCAATGCTTTACTTGTCACATAAAATCACACAGTGTCGGTCCAAAATTGACTTAGTATACATAGTCATTCAAACTTTAATCACTTGGAAACATGCATGCATGGAAGACTAACCAAATGTAAGCAAGATGATCAGTTGTTTTCTTAGCATAATCCAAGCCTCCATACGTTTCTGCCCAAATCACCGGCCCACGGTGCCGTGTTTGTGTTTTTTTTTTTTTTTTTTCGGTGGCTTCATGTTTTTTACTTCGATTGAATTTTTGTTATATTTCTTGATATTTTAGTATGTTGGTATTAAAATTAAAAATTAAAAATAAAAATAAAATATTATTTTAATATATTACTAAAAACAAAATCTATTACTACAATGCTAAACATTTCAATAGTATTTTGGATTGTCATGTCGTTTGCTTTTTAAGTTTGTTTGTTTCTATAAATGCATTCAAATAATTTTATTTAAAAAAAAATAATAATCTAAAAACATAGAAAATATTAAAAATACTTATTGAATGGAAAATAAAGACGCTCTATCTTCTTCTGAACTGGAAGGGTTGGTTTCGCGAGTAATGGAAGCAGACCTAATTTACCTGTGCTCATGGTTCTGGTTGCTGGCATTGGCATAAAAACTCAGTCTATCACTATCACCAGACGTCAGAGCTCTTAAGAAACCGCCACGAATACGTACCCGTGGCTTCTTCATCAATCTTGTCCGTCCTTTTACTCTCTGCAGGGGATTATTACCCCCACATACAGTAATAATAATCAACGCTCAGCGCAATGTATAATAATTAATATTGAAAGTTTTTAAGTTGAATGTCCGGACCGCATGTATCTTAACTAATTTTATATATTTTAAAGTTAATAATTATATAAATTTTCAGTAGTTCTATAATCTATGAGATTTAAACTGGTAATTTTTAAGGAGCAAACCAAGACTCTGACAAGTTAAATTACACTCATATTAATATTAAGTTTTAAAAATATTTTTAAAATATATTTGAGTTGAAAAAAAAAATTTAATATTCGGTGCTAAAAAAAATTAAATTAAAAATAAATCCTTGACACACTTAGTATAAAAAAAAAACAAATATATAAATATCCATTCTCATTCCTTCTTTTATATAGGAAATATGTGGATCGTGTGATTCTTTACTAGGAAGGTAATTGTGAAGGGAAAAAACAATTTAAGGTGACGCAATAATTAATAGGCAGGAACGGGTAGTGGGAAATGCTACAAAACAAAAACACAGATGGTAATCAATATATACTGCACAGAGTGGAGCAATGCACACAGAGAAAGAAAGGAACTGGAAACCATTTTTTATCTCAAAATTAGTTTTGCTGGTTTTTTATGGTATGACAATGGTATTGTGCTGGTATTTTAAATTAAGAATATTTCTCGCCTTCCTTTGCCCTGTTTTTTTGCATTTGCTTTGTCCCATCTTGAAAGGGATTTGGCACTCATGCGTGTTTCTCTGCCTATAACTAGTCCCTAGCCTTTAGTGATTCCATGTTTCTTCATTTCATTCCTGTTTTTATCAACTTTCTAGCTTGCCTGTCAGTTTTAGCCATGGAGGGCAATAGTTCCTCCTGTCTCAAGGACATGTTGAAGTCCCCATCACCCCCAAGATCTATCCTCATGAGGTCTCATCAATCCACACCTGCAACATGGGCTGATTCACTTTTTTCAAACGCCAAAGAAACCACCATTGTTGATAATGTTGCCGGTGGATTTGTTGACCTTTCTCTTGAAGAGAGCCCTCTATCCTCCTCCAACTCTTTTGATGCAGCATTACCATACTCGTCTTCTTCACCTTCATGTTGTTTGTTTAACCATTCTGATGTGCAGAGTGAAGCCAGTTTTGATGATCAGACAGAGGAGATCATGAACATGGAAACAAAAAAGGAAGTGGTTTTTGGGAATCCAACCAAAAAAGAGGGAGTATTTCCTCCTCCAATCTCTTCCTTGGAATTATTTATTAAGGGTGTGCCTTATAGTTATCTCTACTATAATGATTTAAACGATACCCTTGTACTCGAGGAGATAAAAATCCCTCCAGGGGACATTCTGCGTGCTAACCGCTCCGGTGGGCGCTTGAGGCTTGCCTTTGTCATTTCAGACGATGAAAGCTCTGACATGGAAGAGGAGGAAGAGATCTATGGCACCGTTGAATAGGCCTTGTCGATCTCCTTTGTGTTCTTGTTCTTCATGGCTGTGCTGTTACTTCTTAGTCGACCTGTTGTTTTTGTTTTCTGTTGTCGCCAAGCAAGAGTACTGTGGCGTATAATAGTACTGTATGTTGCATATATTGTTGTTAGATTTAATAGTTATTTAATTTCTATTCAACGTGGATTATGCAAGAAATAAATGCGCTATACAATTATGGTAGGTCTAATTCATTAACTTATGATAAGCAATATGCATATGCACTCAATATTGCCAGTTAGAGCAGGCTAGCTGTGTGCAATGCATGCCATAACCTTCCGTAAATGAGAGACCTTGCTTTCTTTGGCTTGGTGGCTTGGGCACGCCTCTGCTCACAGGTCGAACCATGCTGGGGTAAAAAATTAAAAAGTTTTTATTTTTTTATTAAAATTTAATAGGGTTTATATTTTTTGGATTGTTTTGATGTGTTGATGTCAAAAATAATTTTTTAAAAATAAAAAAAAATTATTGACATGCATTTCAGCATGAAAAGTTATTTAAAAAGCAACAACTACCATACTATTAAAGATACTCTCGGGCTATATATGAAAGCACAAGAAACCGAAGGACTAAGCTCTTTTCATATTGATATCTGGTGACGAATGTGCCCTTGTCTGGTTAGAGGACTCGATCGGAGGCCTCATGTAAAAGTCATGCGATGAATCTTTCCTTCTTGTTAAAATGGCCCTTTATTCATCATCTTGGTGGCCTCTGTGCTAAGATTTTATGACAGTTGCGTACTATTTGTGTGCATCCAACAAGGTCTTGTCGTTATCAGTATAAAGGAGGAAGACTACATTCATGCACTCCTCATCTCTCACTTTTTAATGGGCTGTGATATATGCTCGGAGTGTAAGAGATGTAGTTTTAGCTACTCTCTCCCGTGAAAAAGAAAAAAGAAAAAGGAAAAAAGAGAGACGGAGAAAGTAGAGGTATGTTTTTCTCTGCTTCTTGTTATTAGAGAATAAAATTTTACTTTCTATCTCTATTTTTTTTTTTTTTTTGATTAAACACAGTCTTTATATTGGCTCTAATCCCCAAACCAGCAAGGCAAATACATCAATGATTGTTTGCAGTTCAACGTGTTCCTGTGTTACACGTGATGAATAAAAATTAATGAATTTTACATGAAAACATGACGATATAAGAAGTGGAATTCTATTTAATTTCCACGTCATTTATTTCATGTTTATATTCGTATAAAAATTCGTTAAAATTTATTCGTTAAAATTTATCTTTATCTACATACATGAACCCTTTTCACTCTCTTGATTTGTATATTCGTATGAAAATTCGTTAAAATTTATTCGTTATATTTAATCTTTGTCTACATGCATGAACCCTTTTCACTCTCTTGATTTGCTGACTCGAGGAAGACGATGCCATCGCCAAGGGAATAAAGATTTTATGCAACCAACTACTACCAAGTCATGAATAAATAGAAATTAAAATGGCAATGTCATTAACTGTTGTTTTTAGGAGTGTTTTTGAAAAATATATTGAAATATTTTTTTTATTTTTTTAAATTTATTGACGTTACAAAAATATATAAAAAAATTAACATGAAACAAAAAGAACTCAAAATTTTATGAATTATAATTTCTACAGCAAAAACAATCAACCGTATCCTAGTTAGGCCGGCATCCCCTCACCGTCGACGCTGTGTTCTTGTTTTCCACGGTTGGGTGTTGTTTCTTGCGTGGACTTTGCATGTTATTGATGTTGACAAGGAGGAATTTACGTCGTCCAGGCAGCCCTTTTGCTTTTTGCCAATCAAGGAGGCTATAATTGATCAGATTTTTTTATAAATCAAGGTGATATGTAAGACGGGATCCGTTTCCGTGGTTCATCGAGGAAAGAACAATCCTCGTGGAGCTTTCGATGACATGCATGGGGTTGATGAGTCAGGGAGAGAAGAAAGCAAAGAAAACATGATCAGTAATAAGTCCTCTTCGATGTTTTGTCATGTCTGTAAAGCAACCTCAAAGTTGATTAAAATGCTTGGGAGGAGCATGCTCTCACGCTTGTCCATACTATCAAATCATTTACGTTTCAAAAGCTTTGATTCTGAATGTTTTTGGTGTTTAGAAATTGATGCTCGTTTTGATGATTGATAATTAAATTCAATTAATTGGAAGTTTTAATTTGCTAGTTTCTTTTTTTATATATATATAAGGTCACGTTATTATTAGTTAAAGGAATTGATGTTATTATTAGTTATACTGAGGGGAAATTTAGTGTATGAAAAATTAAACCAAAAAAAAAAAATTAATAATCATATAAATCTTTAATAATTTTAAAATTTGTAAGAAAATATCACGTATTTTAAAAGCTAGAGAATGTGATCCTTTCCCTCAACGAGAAAAGAATCTAACATCTTTTTAGTGATTAAGATTTAAAAATTAATTTTTCTTATTTAATTTCCCCTAATTTTTTCTTTTAATTTTAAGGAGACCACTATACTTTTGTTTTTATCGATAATAACACTATAGTTATAGGCTTATGACTTACTCTAACAGCTAATATATTCTTATAGCTCTATAATAAATTATATAAAACTTTATATTTTTTTAATTTTATTCTTCCCCTTTTTTTTATCAAATACAAATTGCGCCAATCAAGTTTTAGAAAAATATTTCAAGATTGACACAGCGGACACCCCTAGCATGCCCTATAAAAGCCGATTTCTTTATCGAGAATTGCAAGACAAGCAGAAAGGACAGATTATTTGTTTTTCTTTTCTTTTTTCCCTTTATTTTGTGAATGGAAATGAATTTCAAATCAGTGTAAACTACTCTAGAAATGATGCAAGACCATCATACTAGATGAGGGTTTTTGATGCCCGCTCGACAGCCTGGCGATCTAGTTTACAAATCAACCAAGCAAGAGTGTGCTGTACATCATCATCATCATCATCATCATCATCTTACAGGAGTGGCCATTTCTTGACAGGTCGAGATCTCTTCTGAACTCCAGGGTTGCCACACGGAATCATTAAGCGAATTTTGTGGTGCTCGCAAAAAGATTCTGGGACGTGTTTTTATCACTGAACCACTCCTTTTTATGATTTGAATGATGGGTTTTTGATTGATGGGACACTCCCAACACCGGGCTAACCATCACCACATTGCGCAATGATTTGTGCCATGTGATAAAAATCTTCAACGCTGCGTGTGCTTCACGTTGCTGCACTTACGGTTTCAGAAAATAACCATGAATTATATTTTTTTAATTAATGTTTTGAAAAGTAAGTATTAAGATTTATATAAAATTATATATAGTTTGTATAAATTAACAAAAAAACACTTTTGAAATTATAATTAAAATAAAATACAATTTCAACCTCACCGCAGCTTTCTCGTAAAGTTGATGGCCAAATGGAATGTATGCGGTGGTTCCGTAAAGATCCGTTATCTGTGGCATAGATTGCAACCATGTTTCTTCAGGAACACAGAGGCAACAGGCATCAAGAAACCAGACAATCACATAGATAACCCTCTATTCGCCCCCATCAAAGAAAAGGATCTTTCAACTACTTTGACAGTGTTCATGATCCTTGTTAAAATCATGTTTTTTTTATTTAAAATTATATATATATATATATGCATATACATATGGATTGAATGTGTTAATATTAAGAATAATTTTTATAAAAAATATTATATTATATTAATTGATAAACAATTTCCAACCTGAAATTCCAAAGCATGGATCGAAGAATCTTGATGTACCATATATGCTCCAGCTATTTAAGAGCCCTGCGATGACAAGACAAGGATTCTTTCACCGTTCATGACGTGCACAGGCATTTTAACTTTACTGGCTGCCCGTCCTCTTCTGAGTTTTATTTCTTCTACCTGCATCCTCTAACAGAATTTGTGTGGTCTGCTTTTTACGTGATGCATCCCTGTCAACCGGTGGCTCATTCATATATATATATATATATATATAGAGCCTGGTCCGACCGGGTTTACTTTGACTCATCCAACCAACCACATTAGAGTGATCCGGCCTACTAACTTTTAAAATTCTTATTCAAAATAACTTTATTTTGTTTATTATCTTAATATTTTTTTTCAAAATAACAACGTTAATTTAATTAAATAATTCAATTCATGTATTAGATCGGGCTAGATTTGAATTCAGTATAATAACTGTAAAGATGAGATTATTATTTTTTCCAGAAGAAAAGAACCTTAAACTCCTGAAAAATTGAATAATGATAACAGTTCAACTAATTTTTCCATCAAATATTTCACAAGTAGATAAAGCTTCTCATATTTCTGAAAGTACCAATAAAAAATATTCGTGCCCAAACAAATAAATTCATACTTTAAAATTATCTCTGCTATCTTACATAATCTGGTAGCTTCTTAATAGCATTTGAATTGCCATGTCACTAAAAAAAAAAAAAGGGTGTTAGTGATTTTATAGGCATTTTTTCAATTTTTAAATATGTTTTTGCATTTTAAAAGTGTTTTTGAAAAAAATTAAATTTTATTTTATTTTTTTCTTTTCTTTAAATTAATATGTTTTTGGTATTTTTAGATCATTTTGATGCGCTGATATCAAAAATAATTTTAAAAAAAATATAAAATATTATTTTGATATTTTTCCGAGTAAAAAACACTTTGAAAAGCAATCGCAACTACACTCCCAACATGACAAAAACGCATAATGTTACGTCACCAAAAAAATATTATTTAATCAAAATAAATATGAGAGATGTATATTTAAAATAATTTGAAAATAAAATTTAAAATATGTTTGATGAACAATCAAAAATATTATTATAATTTTGTTTTTTTAAAAAAAAAAAAACGTAAGATAGGTAGGTAGCACAAGTAATATAACCTACTAAAATTTTAAAAATAATTCAAAATTAAATACTTTTTTTTTCTTCAATACCAATTGCTATTATGGTACCTTATATTTTTTATACAACCAAGATGAAAAAATAATTTGGTTAGCGAAGTAATTTTTTTCTTTTTATACTAAAGTTTACTTAAAACTATTATATAAAAGATAAAATAATTTTTTTATTTATTTTACCTATAAAAATCTATCTCATATTAATTTTAACCGACATGTATTTTTTTAAATTTATTCTTTTTAAAACTGTAAATAAAAATGTTTTGTCTTGTACAGATAAAACTAATACTAAAATTGAAATTTTAATTCAGCAACCAGTTACTTTATCTCTGTAATAAATTATCTCTGTAATAATCCTCAATAGATACAAGCAAGGTTTCACCTAGAAAACAGCTCTTTTTATTTCATCATCTTGTACTGGAGCCAGCAATGATTCATTTTGTGCAACTGAATATAGTCTAGCAAAGGTGATTTTGAGTCAGGAGTTTTATCGAACAGTTGGAGAAAATACCCCAACACAACCTTGTTCATCCCTTCCATCTCATCAAACACCTCACCCGCATCATTAATCAGCGTAATCAACGTTTTGCACTTTCTTTTACTAGAAGCCATCTCATGGAAATACTCTGTATTGAAATCACCCTCCCTCCTTCAACCATAGTTGCTTTGCTCGCTGCCTCCAATATGCCTCCTCTTGAGCTAGGAGAGTTGCTAATTGATCGCGGCATCTAGCATAAGCCGAAATTGAATCCTCATCGTCAAATTGTCTTAAATGTCGAAGGTTGTCATGGCATTCCACAATCTGAGCTTTAAATTTCTTCGTAGGGTGCCCCCCTAGTCAGAAAGTCTTTGAGTACATACACTGAATCTTTGTAGAACTCTTTCGCCAGCAGTGTCATCCCAAGCTTTCCTAATCATCCCTCCTAGCTCAGGTTCTCGAATCCATGCATTTTCGAACCTAAATCTGATATGCTTTCGGTATATAATTTGTTTCCTGTACACCAAAAGGAGTGGATTATGATCCGAAATTGAAGTTGTCAGATTGTGAAGCTCTGTATTCGTAAAATGGTGTAACCAAGGACCTGTACCCATAGCTCTGTCCAATCGCTCTAGGACCCAATGATCCGTGCCTCTCCCCCTTTCCCAGGTAAAAGGAAACCCCAATAATGGAATGCCAGTAAGTTGACACTCCTCAATGGCCACACGATAGCCCTGAATCATGTAGGGAATTTCGACCGGTGATGTTCTGATATTTGCCCATTGGAAGCTAAGCATACTGATACAATATTTAACGTGGTTCGGCAAACCGCCTACATCCACGGGAGAAGCCATTTGATTATATAGGGAGACAACAAGATTTACAACAATAGAGGAGGGGGAATTATTCCCTCTTTAGCAACTCTCAACCTCACTCTATTTCTCTCTTCTTGGTGCTGCAATGGCAGCCCACTCTCTCCTATATTTCTCACATCTTTGGCTCTATTTTCACTCTCATTTTGCTCTCTAATGTATGCCTCTATTTATAGGCATCCATGGTAGCTTCTCATGCTCTTTTGTCAACAATGGTGGTTGCCAAACTTGCCAAACTTCTTCAACAAAGGTGGCTGTCAACTTCTTCTCTTCTTCAACAATGGTGGATGGTTAAAGTCAATGTTAGGTTGCTGCACATTAAATGGCAACACACCTAACAAATCAAAGCACGAGGATGATCATGGAGTCCCCTCTTGTCATCAACACTCTGGAGGTCATTAAAATCACCCATACATAGCCATGACAAATCTGATCTTCGGATGAATGCACGCCGGAAAATATTCCAGGACTCCCTTCGTCTGCTGCGAGCAGGTAACCCATAGAATCCAGTAAATCTCCATTCAAACAAATCCTCTTCTGAAATAATCAAGTCCACGTGATTTTGAGAAAACCCCGACAGTGAAACCCTGCTGCTATTCTTCCAAAACACAGTCAAACCACCCTCTCTCCCCAATCTATCAACACTAAAACAACCCTCCTAATTTGTTCTAGTTCTAAGAAAATCAACCCTACTACTGCGAACTAACATTTCTGACAGGGACACAATATCAGGTTTTTTGGAAGTAATAAGCTCTTTGGGAGCCTGAACTGCCCGTGGGTTTCCAAGCACACGACAGTTCCAACTAAGAACACTCATGGTTGCTGGAAGGCCTGATCCACATGCCTTGCCAATATCGAATTGTTATCACTTGGAACCCCAATCTCTTGATCAGAGAAAGAAGGCCCTGCAAATGGAGTACACCTTTCGGAATTCATATTGTAACCGTCTGTAACAGCTTCCTCATTAATGTGCTGTGATTGATTAGGAGGCTGGAATAACGTGGCAGTTACAGATTCGTTACCCTCCCGCAGCCATCGACCACCATCCCTGCCGGAGCTTCTCCTTTCCGACGCCCTTAACCATGCCCCCCAATCCCTCCTAACCTCCCTCTCATGCATCTCAAACAAACGCTCACAAAATCAATCTGCATGACCAAGTCTTTCATATTTGAATTGGACCATATACCAGGAGCCTTCTCCCTTGCGTATTTTCTTCAAAGGGTGGTGAACATCAATTGTGACCCTAATCCTCACGTCCTCCGAGCTCCATTGTTGTTGATGGTATCATAATCAACAAAGGTACCGATGAAGTAACCGGTTGCTTGCCTATACCTTAGGACATGTAACCCACTGGAAGCTCATGAATATGGACCCAAAAATCAACATGGTTAACAGGGATTTGACTTGGGACATCACCTTCAACAAGTCGATGTAACAAAAGCAAATGATTGTCAAACGTCCAGGGAGCCCCCTCAAGAACCCTTTTCATATTCACTGTGAAAAAATTGAATCAAGTACCTGCTGTCGCTGAGTTCCCTAGTGCACATACCCCTGCCTGGACGCCAAAGACTCGCCACCTTGTTCCTCGTAGCATTAAAATTGATATATCTGTCTGTGAGGAAGCGTCCGGCAAGGCACAAATCTTAAGATTGTACTGTTGTATCGGAGTCTACATTTTCCAATACAAGTTCTTCCTCGTCTTCCATGAGAGATAGACATAAACTTACACTCCCAAACAAGACAAACCTTGAAAAATTACCCCAACACCTTGCCACTCAAGCAAGACAAACAACCTCTCAAATACAGAGAGACAAAAATTAGCCTCACTCTAGTTTATCAGAGACATTTAGGTTGCTACGTTAACTCGAGTTTCGAACAACAAGTTTAGTGTTTAGTAACATAGCCTATTAAGGCTTAGAAGATAATTCAAGATTACATACCTGTCTTCTCTTCATGGTAGCTTTTGTTTTTCCCAACCACGGTAAAACAAATCATCTAGTCAACCAAGTAGCTTTCCCTCATATAGCATTTTAAATCCTGGCTTTTAGAAGATAAAATAACTATCTTTTTTCAATTTATGAATACCTGTTATTCATTTATTCAAGATTTCAATTGGCAATATGTGGCGAACAATTTAAGTTCAAAGAATTATTCATTCAGTTAGGCCACAACTTCTACAGAAAGAAGTGATATAAACAGAAATACAGAACGATTATCAAGTGCAGATATTTAATTACAATGTTGAACAGGTAGATCTAAATTCCGGGAGTAGTCTCCATATTCAAGCACCACTGTACAACAGAATAAAAAGCAAACTGCAAATGCTACTACATTAGCCATCTTGCTACCCTAGCAGTCTAACATTTGAAACCTCCACATGCAACAAACCACAGGATCAGAATCACGACAAGGACTCCTCCTCCCACCATCAACTTCATTTGGAGATTCTGAAGCCACATCTTGCGTCGCAATTGCCTTCCTTGCCTCTGGAAGCTGTCAGCCTGTATTGCAAGGACACGAGCAAACTGTTACAAGGTCCCCCAAAATGGCACTCAGAGGTACCCATTGAATGGTATGTACCTGGAACTGGAGGTTTTCTGTTTTATCTACCAGAAGTTCAATCCTCTCTCCACGGTCCAGAACCTGCAATTCACTAAATTAGCCACTATATTCAACAAAAACTTGTTAATCACTTTGCAGATTGGCGTAAGATTAAATTTAAACAATCTTAGTTCACTGCACATAATATAAATCAACCAGCCTTGTGTATAAGTTATAACAGTAGTTTAACTTGTTTCAAGTGATGAACAAACTTGACCAACTCCAAACCACTCAACTTGCAACAGTGTAATATCAATCACATGATAGTAGCAACTGCAGTTGTCAATCTCAGCCAAATATGCCCAACTCCTATGTTGCATGTCAGCTATACAGGGTAAATTGATGCTTCCAAACATAAAATTCCCATCCACAAACATCAAACCAGATATTTTGTGTGGTAACATCACTGATCTCCAGGTAAGGAATCTATGCTTGAATTTCAAGGTGAAAGCGATACCATTAAGTAACCAACAAAGTTGCCTTTATTGATCACCAAATTAACCAGTGAATTCATGGCATGCTCAGCCCTATCGATCAATAACATGATACGGTGTGCTAAAACATCAGAGAAATGATGGTTTATCTCTAATGAGTCCCTTGTCAATAATCACCAATTACCCATCTGTCAATGACTAGAGAAGTGATGAAGATTGTTTTCATGTGTGGGGATAATATTCATGATCCTCAATGGCTTACGCTGAGTGAACATATTCCTGAAGTGGAGTGGATTGAGTGGAGTAATATTAAGGTGACTACCTGAAAGCTTCACTTTATTCTTGACATTCTATCAGATGAGCAGTCAATACTCATACACCTTGATGTCCAGAATCAACCAAGTAGCAAGCAAATGGAGTGATAAGAAGCAATTTTACACCTTCCACATCCCTCCCACCACCAACCAAAAGAAAGAGAAGAAGAATACATTCACACTAACATACTGGTGGTAAACGCATAAGGAACCAGAGTCAACAGCATCCACTTGTTGTTACAGAAAAAAGAAAAGAAAAGAAAACAGCATCCATTCATGCCGAAATCTCCAAATTAATATGATGGTGAGAAATTATGTAGCAGAAAGTATATTTTGACTTCAATGCTAAACATAAATTGGTTTATCACCAACATTACTCTCAACAAAACATGAAACATGTACCTTTTCAATGTTGTCCATCATAATCCCCTTGACCTCCGTGATCTGAGCCTTTAACTTGGATAGCTTACTGATCTCTTCTGGGTGGTTCAAGCAGTACTGCATATGCTCCTTTAGTCTTGGCCTGTTAAACAGAACAGGATATCAAAAGTTAATGCAACATGTAACAACAGAAACCTTAAAATTTAACATAAACAGAACCACACACCCAAACTCCCTGTCAAGATTGTAGGCAACGCTAAATCGGTCTTCAAACAAGTCGTCATCATCATCGTCATCAGCTAGTGGGTGTGCCTCATTTTTAATACTGGCGCTATACCGCTGTTTAAAATCATCCTTCACTCGTTCAAGAAATACAAAAGGCAAACCCCTCCCAGCCGATTCATCTGCAACAGCAAGAAAAACTGCAAACCCAACACAAAAACCTTCAGCACACATTTCCCTATGACAAAAACCTAAACTCTAAATCAACAGTCAACAAGAACAAAACATTACCGAATCCATTATCAATGAGGAAGTTAAACGTGTGCCCGTCACAAGAGTATGTGTACTTGCTGCTATTGGAAGGGAGCTTCTGTAAACACTGAACAGCAACGGTACTGAAGTTCCCTGAATATGAAGTGTGCTCTGCTAAAACTACATTTCCCTTTGCCACGAAACTATATATCAAGCCTCTCTGACTACTCATCCTTAAAATTATCGTTTCACTTCACCTCAGGAGTCAGGATCCTCAAAAATAATATGAACCTGACAAAAAAAAGTCAAGAATCCAAAAATCAGACAACTTTCAAACCTCAGCACCAAAACACAAAATTCTCGTCAAGATAATAAATAGTCGAAAAAACAAAAACCCGGCTCACAAATTAGTCTATGATTATAGATTAACCATAAAATTAAAGTATCAAACATATTTAGATAGCCACAAATACAGCTCCAACAGTAAACAAAACCTCAGATTTAGAAAGAAAACAAAGTATCCATCAAATCTCAAGCGAAAGCAAGCTAAAACAAATATTAATTCACAGAAATTCAACCCTAATCATCTCTTCGGTTACAAAGAAAGAAAGAAAAAACGACAACGAGCAAGGAAATCAAAGGAATTCGGAATCCAACAACAGAAACTTCGAAACCCATATTTAGGTTTTCCATGTGAAGAAGATAAAGAGTCGATGCATGCATTAACTAAAGATTTTCCACCCAATTTTCCTTGGTTTTCCCGGCAACCAAACAGAAGTAATGCAAACAGAATCTATAAGAGATTCTGAGAATTAATTGCAAAATTAAACAGCTTGGGTCGGTTTAAATGACAGGTTTTGATAATCTAAATAATTACAAAAAAAAAAAAAGGAATGAATTTTACTCTTGTCGTAAAAACTCTGATCCAAATCAAGATGAAGTAAGGAAGAGAGATTAAGGGGGAACCTGGACTTTGCTGGGAGTGCAAGACTTGTCCTTCAGCCGTTGAGAGATGTTGGTGTTTTTTTATTTTATTTTATTTTATTTTATCTTTCTGTTGGATTTTTCAGAATTTATTATTATATATAAAGCTAAAAGTCAGACTATTATATCTAAAGCTAAAAATCAGACTTTTACCCCGTATTAACTCATAATTTACTGTGCTGTGTATAAGGAATTTACTATTTTACCCCTACCTTACAAGAGAAATATGCTTTACTAGGAGGATAGTTTGGTTTTTTGCAAGGGTTTAACTGTCATAAATTATCTTTAAGAGTTATTTTCATTTAAGGGGTTTTTTTTCTCAAAATTAAAATGACTAAATTACTCCTATATCAAATTTATTAAGCACTTTATATACAAGGGTATTTTTGTTATTTCATATAGGTTTTTTCTATTATTATTAGGTTAGGTAGGTACAATTTAGTTTTTCTTTATTTTAAAAAAAAATTACCTTCATGTTTTTTCATTTTTGAGCTGCGTGAGATGTTATCTGATAAAATAACGCCAGCTTTTGTCATAATATTTGAAGCTCCACAATATCCTCTCCCATATGGGGTGGAGCGCGTGGTGTTTTAAATGATATTTTATTTTTTTTTTTCTCTCATCTTTTTTCTCTTTTTATACTGACCATGAAAAAAATCAATTTTATTTATTTTATTTTATGAAATTTCGTATTTGACCCTTAATATTTTAATTTATAAACTTGGTTATTAGTCTTTTATCAAATTATAATTTGTTTTCAATTTTATTATTGAATTCATAATCTTAATTTTTAATTTATTCAAATTTGATTCTAATTATCTTGATTCTTATTATTAATCTAGATTTTTTTGTGAATTTGATTTCTCTTTTCAATTCTACTATTCAATTCAAAGTTTACTATTAATGTTAGGCTCTTAATATTTTGATTTTAAATTCTGATTCTTATATCATTTATTTAAATTTAATTTGTTTTTGATTTTATTATTGAATTCATAACCTTAATTTTTTTTTTCAAATTTGATTCTCATTCTCATTCTCTTGATTTTGATTTTTTTTGTTAATTTGATTTTAATTTTACCTTTCAATTTAAAATTTGATTATGTTTAAGATCAGTGTTTTAATTTTAAATTTTGATTCTTGATACTTTCACCAAAATTTAATTTGTTTTCAGTATCATCATTGCATCCATAATCTTGGTTTTTTTTTAATTTTCTTTTTATTCTCTTTATTTTTATTTTTTCGTCTTGAGTTTTTATGTTAATTTGATTTTTCTTTTTAATTTTGTAATTTAATTCAAGATTTTAGGTTGTTTAATTATTTTTTGAGAGTATGTCTATGAGTTAATCCAGGACAGGTATCGGGTCAGGTGTCAAGTGGATTGACTTGAGTAAACCCAACTAAAATAAATTTTTTATTTTATAAAAAAATAAAATTTTATAAATGAAATTTCAGTCCATCCTTTTTTTGTTCACATGAAGGGGAAATTAGTTATGACTAGTTATAAGACCGATTTATTTCATATGTAAGTTTGTTGGCATGGCATGAAACGCATGCAGACTTTGGCAACCCAAAATTTCTTCCTCCTGCCTAGCTCCACGGGAGTATATGTCAGGATAAAATATATATATATATATATATATATATATATATATATATTATTTTGAAAGAAAAAAATAAAGAGAAATAGTTAATGAATTTTACCTGAATTTAGTTAGGTTTGCCACGAGTTGACAAAATCACGAGTTAAATTATGTTTTTAATTATTTTGTATTGGATCAATTCTCCCCACTTGTTTTTGAACCCTAACACTCCCCAAGCCCGAGGTTACTCAAGTGACGGGTTAACTAGCTATTTTGCCTTCATTTTGGTTATTCTATTTGCATGACTCCACTCACAAGTTATGATGAATTCACCTAAATTTGTTCGGTCTTTACTTTTCCAAATTGCTTTTTGTTAAAAAAAAAATTAATGGATTTCATCCTTATATGTTTGGATTCCTGGGACCGGTAATTGTAATTTTTTTTTTCAATTTTCTTTTTATAATGTGAAGTCATGAATTTATTTTTTAAAAATATATTAATGACGCTTGAGTATCAATTTTTTATATTATATAAAATTCATCCCGGCCTGCACGTGCACTTATCTAGTTAAAAACTATGAAAATAGCTAGATTATACTTTATTTCAATCCGTATAATTCTTCAATGTTCAATTTCTACTACTAAAGTCTTTAAATTTTCCTAATGTTTGCCCTTAGAGTTTCTAGTTCAGGCGTTAACTTAAGACTTTTTTTCCCCCTACGGTGAAAGGTATTTTTATGACAAGTTGCGTGTTAAATAATACTAGATATTTTCATAGAGAAATCCTATTTTTTGATCAAGAATACAATCCTCGCATAAACTGAGTTAAAAAAATTTAATAAATTTATATTTAACTAAATATCAATAATGGAAGGTGAACAATTGAAGATGGAGGGAGATAACATTCACCGAGCAGTGAAATTAGGATTTTTCTATAATTATAAAATAATAAATCCGAGACTAATAATTGATTGATTACCGCATGATTATCCAGTGTTATGTAAAATTATTATAACAACCTAATGTTATTGGTTTAAATTGTGTTTAAAAACAATAAAAAAGCTTGAAATGACTTTTTTTATTATTATTATTTTTAATATGAGTATTTGAACGAGTTTGCAAGTATATTATTAATTTTACGGATCTTGAAATTAACGAACCATGCATATAAATCTTTAATTATAACTATTATTTTAACAACTATAAGGTTGGATTACAGAAAGAGCAAAACCTTTTTAGATACCTTTTCTTAATCGATAAGCTTTGTGGGAAGGAATTACGAGAGGAAACATTCATACAATTCCTGCAAATCTTCCTCGAATTTACTACATAATTCATTCACGCGCTCGACCCCTCTCATCTATTACACAGTATATAATCGTGTCTTCTTAATCAAGCTAATTAAACATAACAGCACCCAATTCATTCCTCTTCATATATACCAAGTTTAGCTGCCTTCAACCTCTCCTCAAAAATCTCAAAACGATGGCGTTCTGCCACGAGATCTCCATGAAGACACCTCTTGTGCTAGCAAAAGCTATGCTTCTTGTCCTCCTCATTTTTAGCAGTGCTATAGAAACCGGGGCCCTAGCAAGGACTTTGAACAGCATGAAGCCGCCGCCGCCGCCGCCTGGTGCAACCAGCAAGGTGTATGATCCAAACAGTAATCGCCCTGTTGCGCCATCTTCCCCTAATTGCGTCTCACACATCCCTGGACATTGCAGAGGTCGGAACTGATGAGTTTCCAAGTCCTGATGTTGCTTTATCTCATGTCTCTCTATCTTCCATGCTGGTGGCGGTACGTGGGTCTTCAAAGTCTAGGCTCTTTGTGCACGTGAACAGCAATTAATGCTAGCTAGATATATTTGGTTAATCATTTAATTTCCTTTATTCTAAATTTGTTCCTCTGATATAGATGTTGCTCTCCCTAGGGATCAATCATAAATGATGGCGGGATTGATTAGATTATTAATATGGTGTTTGTTCGCTTTCTAATTAATTATTTATTTTTATTTTTTCATATATGTTCACCGTCCAAGTAATAAACTTCCATATTTCCTTTTACTTTCAAAAACGAGGATTCATGGCGAATCTTTTCAACACACACAGACGTGTCTAGAAAATCAATTAATTATAATTAGCTCAGGCAGGCCTATAAGTGTTTAGGAATATATTTATGGTTGTTTTTTTAAATGTTTTTATTTAAAAATATATTAAAATAATTTTTTTTATTTTTAAAAAATTATTTTTGATATCAATGTATTAAAATAATCTAAAAATATAAACAAAATTTTTAAAAAATATAACATAAAAAAGCAAATTTCAATAACACACATGTACCACAGTCAGTACCAGCAGTGTCAGGCAGAGTCCACAGATCCTACTCTTCATAGAAATTACATTCTTTTATTATGACGGCAAGTAGGAGTATGCTTTTTGATAAGATATTTATTTTTAAAGTGATATTTATTTAAAAATATATATTTTAATTTATAAAATATATTAAAAAAACTTTATAAAATTATAATTATTATAAAATATAATCAACCAATTAATACAACTAAATCTAACTAATTAAATACTCGAGAGATAGAAGAATTAAAATTTGACTATATCAAATTTCATAAACATTAATTATACTTCCTAATGTCGTTACTTGGAAACGTTTGACAATTAAAAAAAACACCCTTTTCCTTTCGTTTTCTTTGATTTCCATCAACCCTGATTGGAACTAGCTAACGGCAAACTCACACTTTCAGCTCAAAATATTCTAAAGTAGCATGACGCGTCATCCTGGCTTCATGTTTGGAATTTGGATGTGTAATTACCCGTACGTCTCTTCAACTTCCCGCTGCATAGAAACTAAAAGCCCTTTTGCTAAGCAGCTGCGACTATGTTTTAATTAAAATATAATTTGCAATTGTTTGGTTAAAAAAAAATGATATCCTGTTTATTGGATCCTATTTCTTTTCTGTGTCAGAAACATGATATTTGAAAAGTAAGGATTCATTGATTTTCTTGCACTGTTCACATTAATTCCACTGTTCAATGAACAGTTCAATTACCATGAACAGTGTGTAGTGATGCACTGTTCATGTGATCAGTGCAAGAAAATTGCACTGTTCACTTTAAAAAATAGTGAATATTGCAATTTTTTTGCACTGTTCGCTTGCATCATTGCGTAATTTTTTTTAGTGTTAATTTTTGTAATATTTTTTTTAAAAAAACTAGTTTAGAGTGAATTTTATACCTGATAATATTTTATTTAATTTTATTCCACACTAAAAAAAATTATGAAAACTGTAGTTCTTGTCGGATGTATTTCATACGTAATGAAATTATAGATGGTTTCATGGAATAATAAAAAATATTTTATATAAAGTATGATTTATTTCATGATATAATAGCAATAGTTAAATCCATAATATTTAAATTAAAAATAATCCATATTAATATATATTTTTTAAAATTATTTTATAAACTCAATTTTAAAAGCATTTTTAACCAAATACATTAAACTATTTTTTCTTCAACTTTAATTTTAACCACAGTTTTAACAAAACACCTATTTTTTCAAACCAACCTTAACTAAAAGTACTTTTTATAAAATAATTTTTTTTAAATCACAACCATAACAATTATTATAATATCAAACACACTCTAAAGCAGCCTTAAACTGAATATGAGCTCAAGGAGTAAAACACTAACAGGATTCAATATATATATGAATCAATTTTTATTTTTTAATTGGGTTTTTATCATATCATTACCAACTCACTCATATCCATCCACATTTTGCTAATTAAATCTGTGAACTAATATAAATAAATTAAAAACCCAACTCAATATTCAAACTATTATCAAAGAAAAAGGCGAAACACACGATATAAACATAACCACACACATTTAATTTCGTCTAAGACATTATTAATTAAAATTTTATACAAATGCTGCCCAATTAAGAATCCTATATATATATATATAAGAAAGAAATCTCAACCGCAAGTTGTTGATTTGGTTTTGTTTATTTTTGTATTTTAAGTGTTTTTGAAAAAAAATATTTTTTATTTTTTATTTTTTTCTTTAAAATTAATATTTTTTTAGTGTTTTCAGATCATTTTAACATGCTGATATCAAATATTTTTTAAAAAAATATAAAAATATTATTTTTAATATATTTTTAAATAAAAAATACTTTAAAAAATAATCATTATAATATTTCCAAACATGTGTTTCTTTATTTGGCTTGAAGTACATAAAGAACCCATTTTGCTACGTGGTAGCATCCATATTTCCTGCGGTTTCATTTTGCAACCTGTTTGGTTATAAATTAATAAACGTTTGTACTGTTCATGGGTCCTATGACCTACTGCATTTGAAACGAAAGTAAAAGGGAAACATCTAGGAGCTGCTTCCTGCGCGACAAAATATTGAACCGTGCTCTACTGTTCAGTGAACAGTGGAGCATGACTCCACTGTTCACGTAAACAATTTTTTTTTTGGAAAACCAGTGTAGTTAATTGACTTTACTCGCACTGTTTACGTGAACGTGAACAATAATTTTTTTTTGTTTTTTTTTAAATTAGTTTAAGGTGAATTAAATTTACTCGTACTGTAATTTTAATTTTATTTCTGATAATATTTTATATAATTTTGTAGTTATTGTCGGATGAATTTTGTACGTAATGGAATTGTAGATAGTTTTTTGTTAAAGTAATTTTTTTATATATAAAGTATGATTTATTTCATGATGTAATAGCAATAGTTAAATCCACAATATTTAAATTAAAAACTATTAATATTAATATATATTTTTTAAAATTATTTTATAACTTCAATTTCAAAACCATTGTTAACCAAACATATTAAACTGTTTTTTTTTCAATTTTAATTTCAACCACAGTTTTAATCAAACATCTACTTTTTCAAACTAATTTTAATTAAAAATATTTTTCATAAAATATTTTTTTTTAAATTATAATTATAATAGCTATACCAAACACATTTAAAATAGAATTGCACTTTCTACCTCATTTGCTTAATATCCCCATGCATGGTGAAGCTCTTTTCATTTTCATTGCGGTGAGGATAAAAAAAACAAACGTGCGTGTCCTTTTAGGACAAAGTACAATTGGGCTGCTTCTAAAGGTTTTTTGTCCCTAGCTATGAACGGCCGTGATTATATAACTCGTGTGAAACCAGTTATTTGAGCTTATTTATTTAAAATATTTAATCGTTAATGTTATTTTTTTAAAAATTTTTATTTATTAAAATAATATTTTTTTAATTTTTAAAAATTATTTTTAATACTAACACATCAAAATAATCTAAAACCACTAAAATAAATTTAATTTAAAATAAATAAAAAAATAAATAAAATTATTTTTTTAAAATACAAAAATAAATAGAGTTAATTCATTCTAATTAATATGAAGATGGACAACAGGATTTTTCTTGGAAGGTATTAGAAGAAATTAAAATATAATAAAATCAATTCATATCGATTGAAATGTAATAATATCGATTCATACATAGCATTATTTTGCAACTTGCACATATGTATACGTACAGACAAAAATAGCATATTATTCCAGGAAATTAATACCTAGCTCCCCTTTACCGCGTTTAAATGGACGCTGTAGAGCCACGGCAACATGCGTGCCTGATATTTTCCTGGTAATTTACAGAAATAATTAATTATAACTTTGTTCCTTTTATTTTAAAAATAGAAAAGATATATAAAAAAATAAGTATAATAAAAAGCTTACTAATAAAAACTCATTTTTTAAAATAAAATAAAATTTAGCATGATCAAAACAATGTCCTTGCGTGCTACCTCACATTCAAGCTAAGAGGTGAGTTGCTCCAAGGGTCATTAGAATTATGTCATCATGTTATGAAAATCTATAATGCAACTAATCAATTTTCCTAATTGCGCTGTCATAATCATATTTTTATCAAGCTTAACAATTACTAAATCTTTTTTATCATTTTGAAAATTTAAATTTCATCTTCCACTTTTTTTTTTCTTTTCCAATTTCGTGTTTAAAATCTCAAAAGAAAAAAGGAGTAAGGAAAAGCCCATATGTAACTCTCAAAACCCGCACACCCCATTCCCATCTCGGCCCAAACAATATCTGAAGCCCAAGCGAAATTGAAAGCACAATCAAGAAGAACAACAGGTAGCAGGTTCTTCTTCTTTGTCATGGCAGAACAGAATTTCTTGGCAATTGCAGTGGATATTCGTTGAAAACAAACGTAAAATAGGAAATCTCTGTAGAAATTAGTCTAAACAAAAACGCATACCACTTGGAAACAATGCTATTAATTTGAAAGACACAGACAAGGATATCTTGACGACGTATATAGAGTGTAGGTATCCATGAATCAAATGGCCCTGTAATTAGAAGCTTTTCTTAATCGACAAGCTAATTTGAGGAAAGGAAATAGGGGAGGAAACATCCATGCAGTTTCTGCAAATCTTCCTCGAATTTTCCAGCATTCCATTTACAGCCTCTCAACCCTCTCTCTATATATATATCGTGCATGGCTTGTGAATGAAGCTAATAAAAAATAACAGTACTGATCAATTCATTCCTCTTTTAGCTGTCTACGTACAACCTCTCCTCAAAAATATCAAAACGATGGGGTTCTGCCACGAGATATCCATGAAGACACCGCTTGTGCTTGCAAGAGCTATGCTTCTTGTCCTCCTCATTTTTAGCAGTGCTATAGAAACTGGGGCGCTAGCAAGGACTTTGAACAGCCTGAAGCCGCCGCCAGCACCTGGTGCAACCACCAAGGTGTATGATCCAAACAGTAACCGCCCTGTTCCGCCATCTTCCCCTAACTGCTCCACATTCATCCCTGGACATTGCGGAGGTCGGAACTGATATTGCTTTATCTCATGCCTATATATCTTGAAAGCTGGTGGCGGTCGGTCTTCAAAGTCTTCACTAATTTACGCGTGAACAACAAAGCTAGCGCTAGATATTTGGCTAATCATTTTCCTTTTTTCTAAATTTGTTCCTCTGATATGTTGATCTACCTCAGCGCAAAGGCCGGTCATAAATGATGGCCGGATTGATAAGATCATTAGTATGGTGTGTGTTGGCTTTCTAATTATTTATTTATTTATTATTATTTTCATATATGTTCACGGTCCAAGTAATAAACTTCTATATTGTTTCTCTTTACTTTCAAGAACGCGGATTCATGGCAAATATATATTGAATAATCTGTTGAGTTGATGGCAGTAAATGATCCCTTTGACTTTCTATTATGATGGCAAGGAAGATGTTTTTTAATATGCTCTCGTACGTTGTTTTTATTAATTATAATTTATTACCATAGTTCCCGTAAAAAGGTGTTATTTTTTTTTATCACAATTTAAATGTTGTTATTTTAAATTGTGATAAAAAAAACACCCTTTTACCCTGGCTTTCTCTTATTTCCATCAACTCTTGGAACTACCTGTCGAACTCACATATTCGCGTTATCTAGGCTGCATGCATGCCTGGATGTGTGATAGGTTGACTACTCGTACTTTGTCCTAAAAAGGACACTGCTTTAAATTTCTATGCAACATATCGAAACATAAAACGCGTTCTGCTGCCTTATTTGAATCTTTTGATGAGTTGAAGAGACGTGTAGGCTTCTAAAGCTTGTGTTCCTAGCTAGCTAGGAACGGCTTGATAATTCCACTGCTGTCAAACCAGTACTGGTATTTCTTTTGCAGAGAGTTCATTTTAATTAATCTGAAGATGGGCAAGTGCATCATCTTGCAGCTTGCACGTATGTATACGTACGTACAAACAAAAATACCGTCTTTTGTTAGCAAGGGAATTAATCGAAGGAATTCAGAATCGAATCACCGAAACTTCCGAGCATGTACTTGGGTTTTTCATGTAAAGAAGATTGGAGTCAAAGCATGCATCAACTACAAAAATTTCCCTGTATTTCCTTGATTTTCTAGACAACCAAACAGATTGAGCCCCTTTGGTATTGGAATTTGCATCTGGTTTAACAGTGTAAGAGTGTAATTGTGGCTGTTTTTTAAATAAGTTTTTGTGTTAAAATATATATTAATGATGATTTTTTTTTTATAAAATTATTTTTGATATTAGCATATTAAAATAATTTAAAAATATTAAAATATATTATTTAAAAATTAAAAAAATTTAAATTTTTTAAAATGTAAAATTAAAAATGCTATTTAAATGATTGGAGTCGAGATTTCGAGTTATTTGTAAAATTCGAAAGAGAAGAGCAAGGGAAAGAATCTATAAACACTATCCATCCACCCCGTAAGTGCCACGTCATGAGCGGTCCCTTCTTTGAATAGACCCATGACTAGTGGCAGCTACTGCGTGGGTCCACTGAAAGTGCAAAAAGAAACGTAGGAATTTCAGAAAGTACAAACCGACTTTCATCTCTAATCCCTGGATTGTCAAATATAATCACCATAAAGTCTTAATTACTCTTCAACTTTCCCTAGTTTCCTAATATGCCCTCCTTGTTTTCTTAATTGTTTGTTAATTTACTAATGCTGCCCCTGTTATTGTTGACTGTTATACTGGTAATCATGATATGGAAATTTTAAAACCTATAATCATGATATTTTCTTAATTGTTTAACAGGTAATGCTCTTTTTTTTCCACACACACACACATATATATATATATAAGAATAGTTTAGAATAATTGAAATTACTCATTTTTACCGGTAAACACAGTTAAAAAATCCTGTAAATTTAAAGTGATTCATCGTGAAAAAAAAAACACTATACAAAGAAAGAAACGTGGAAAAATAAACAGATATTTTCATGACTTTTTATTAAATGAATCCATGGAACACTATTATTCATAAGAAAAAATAATTTGCATCTCTAACTTTTATAGAACTTAATTCAATATCCAGTTATTGACTGGACATGTTAATTTAGATTCACATGAATTAATATAAAATAATATTATTTTAAAATTTAAAAAAATTAAAATGATATCATTAAAAAAAACACCAAACATTTACAAAGAAATTCACCGCAAGAAACTTCCAACCGAATTCCTTTTCAAATTCGGACAGCACCTATCATTCAACCTTACTCTTCATAACTAGAAAAATGGTCGTGGAATCATATATTATCTTGTATTCATTTACTTGGATTTACATGCTCATTACTTGGAAAGTGTGTCCATTCATTCACGTGAATTGTTATTTAAAAAAACCATACTCAGTTAAAAAACAAGTTAACTTAAAACTATGTTTGATATTTAAAGAAAACCAAAATTTTTTTTTTTAATTTTTTTTAAAATAAAATCTTAAAACAATATTATTTTGGATTATCTCGGATAAACTTGTTGCACTAATATCCCAAATTTTAAGCTAAACTATGGGCTATACTTAGATTTAATAACATTGCAAGAAATTAAGATTTTGTCACATAAATGGTATGCCATTTGCACCCTTGCATTTCAATGTCCTTGCGTGCTTGTTTTTTCTAAGAAAAAGGAAAATGAAAATGCTTCCTCACACTCAAGCTTAGAAAATCTGAAGCCCATATGTAACTCTCAAAACCCGCTCACCCCATTCCCATCTCGGCCCAAACTATCTGAAGCCCAAATGAAATTGAAAAAGCAATCAAGAACAACAGGTAGCAGGATCTTCTTCTTTGCCATGGCAGAGCGCAGAATTTCTTGGCAATTGCAGTGGATATTCGTTTAAAACAAACGTAAAATAGGAAATCTCTGTAGAAATTAGTCTAAACAAAAATGCATACCACTCGGAAGTAATGCTATTAATTTAATAGACACGGACAAAGATATCTTGACGACATATATAGAAATGGCCCTGTAATTAGAAGGTTTTTTTTTTTTTTTTTTGTGTTGTTTTTCTTTTTATAAATATATTAAAATAATATATTTTTATTTTTAAAAATTATTTTTAACATTAATACATTAAAAATATCTGAAAATATTAAAATAATATTTATTTAAAGTAAAGAAAAAAAATAAAAAAATTTTAAATTATTTTAAAAATGCTTTTGAAACTTTGAAACATTCGTAGCCTTAATCGACAAGAGAAGGAATTAGGAGAGAAACATCGATGCAGTTTCATCCCTGCAAATCTTCCTTTGATTTACAGCATTTCATTAATTACCCCTCTCAACCCTCTAATATTCTCTCTCTCTCTCTCTCTCTATATATATATATATATAGACACACACACACAACATATAATCGTGTCTTGTGAATCAAGCTAATCAAGCATAACAGCACCCAATTCATTCCTCTTCACACCAAGTTTAGCTGCCTAACACCTCTCCTCAGAAATCTCAAAAGTCAAAACGATGGCGTTTTGCCACGAGATCTCCATGAAGACACCTCTTGTGCTAGCAAAAGCTATGCTTCTTGTCCTCCTCCTCATTTTTAGCAGTGCTATAGAAACAGGGGCACTTGCAAGGACTTTGAACAGCATGAAGCCGCCGCCGCCACCTGGTGCAATGACCAGCAAGGTGTATGATCCAAACAGTAACCGCCCGGTTACGCCATCTTCCCCTAACTGCGGCTCATACATCCCTGGACATTGCAAAGGTCGGAACTGATGAGTTTCCAAATCCATGTCTATATCTTGCACTCTGGTGGCGGTGGGTCTTCAAAGTCTAGCCTCTTTATACACGTGAACAACAAAGCTGACTAGATATATATATTTGGTTAATCATTTAATTTCCTTTATTCTAAATTTGTTCCTCTGATATGTTGTTCTCCCTCAGGGCAAAGATCGATCATAAATATTGATGGTCAGATTGATTTAGATCATTTGTATGGTATGTGTTCATTTTTTAATTAATTAATTATTATTTTTTTTATTTTTTTTCGTATATGTTCACGGTCCAAGTAATAAACTTCCATGTTTCTTTTTTACTTTAAAAAACACGGATTCATGGCAATTATTTTCATCACACACACACACACACACACACGTGTGTGTGTGTGTGTATTTCGGCTGATGAACCATGTGCCATTGCTATCTAACAACGTCCATGCAAATTCCATAATTCTTCTATTATGTACCAGAAAATCAATTAAATATAATTAGCCCAGGCACGCTTATATGACTCTGAGTTTGGTAGATTTTCCTCGTCAGGAAAGATAACCCACATGTACCAGCAGTCTCAGAGGCCACAGAACGTACTTTTCCTGTTTTTATTTTTCAAGACTTTTTTTTTTTAATATCTTTTTAGTATTGATATTAAAAATGATTTAAAAAATAAAATAAAAATATTATTTAGAAAACAATTATTATGTGTAAAGTCAGTACGGCTACTACTTTTTTCCATTGCAGAAAATGCTAAAATGGGGAGCTGTAATAAGTCAGCCTTTTGACATTCCGTTATGACGGCTACGAAAATGCTTTTTGTATTGTTCTCGGAAGTTGTTTTTATTAATTATAATTTATTACCAAAGGTCTCATCAACTACACAGTTATTATAATTGTGATAGTTATTGTTTTTTTTAAATAATTTATATTTAAAGATATATTAATGTAATATTATTTTAATTTTTTAAGTTAATAAGTTAGAAAAACAGTCAAAATCGCATTTTCAACTCAAAAGATTCGTACGCGTACTCTGGGCTTCATGTTTGGACGTGTAATTACTTTCACATCCCTTTGCACAGAAATTAAAGCAATCCTTAAGCTGGACATGAGCTTAATAAAACAGCAACAATATTCAATATATGAATCATTTTTTTTTAATTATTTTCTGATTGGGTTTTTGATCATATCATGACCAACTCACTCATATCAATCTATATTTTACTTAAAAATTAAAACCCAACTCAATATTTAAATTATTATCAAAGAAAAAGGCCACACACAATTAACGTAACCACGCGCACATTTCATTTACGACATTATTGATTAAGATTTTATACAAAGTGCTGCCTAATTAAGAACCCCATATAATAATAAAAAAAAAGAGAGAGAAAGAAAAAAAGAAAGAAATCTCAACCAAGTTGATGGCTTTGTGGCTTTATTTGGCTTGAAGTGCATGGTGGGCATATGCACTTTATACCTAATTTGCTTGATATCCCCGTACATGGTAAAGCTCTTTTCCATTGTCATCGCGGTGAAGATAAAAAGACAAATGTGTGTGCCATTTAGGCAAAAGCACAACCTCCTTGGGCTTCTGAAGGTTTTGCCCCTAGCTATGAACGGTTGTGATAATTTCACTTGTGTGAAAGCAGCTGCATCGGCTTCTTGAGGTGGTGGGCTGTGCTAATCTGCCAGAAATTTGTGGGTGGTGGAACCGTGCCTCTGCTGCCCGTAGCTTACCTCCTGTTCAGATCATCACCAAGCATTAACAAAGAGAAAATAAAATGTAGAGAAAAAATAAAAAAAAAATGACATGGCAGGGTTTTATTTTATTTTACTTCTTGTGGTAGTGGCCGGCATAAAGAATTTCTCAGCAATTGCCTGTGGTTTTGTACCGTGGTGAAAAAGGAAAAAAAAAAAAAGGAAAATTAAAAGAGTAATGAGATTCAATAAGATGGTGTGCACGCATGATCAGGACAGTCTTGACTCTTGAGTATAGAGATTAGGGAGAAAGATGCTGGGGGCATCTTTCGATTCTTTTATTTCGTGGTTAAGGACTTCACAGACTTGCTTACATTTTAAATATTTTGTTTTGAATTGTGGTTATAGTTATTTTTTAAAATGTGTTTTGTGGTAAAATATATCAGAATGATATTTTTTTTATTTTTTAAAAATTATTTTTAAGATCAGTGTATCAAAACAATTCAAAACATATAAAAAACATTAATTTTTTTATAACTTGATTTGCACCACATTTCCAAACAGCGTGTTATAAAAAAAATCATCATCATTGATGTTAGTGTTATAAGAAGTAATAAATCTTTATAAATTAAATATGAAATCCCAAGTTCAAACTTGTCAATTCTATATATTTATAAACAAATATAAAATACATGCTTCATTGAAGATATATATATATATATGAGAGATAATTTTAAAGTAAATTTTTATTTTTTTAATAAAAAAACAAAAAAAAATATACTCTTTGTCAAGACTATATTTAATTTCATCTCTTGTATTCCATAATAATAACTAAATGGAAATATTTTACAAAATACGTAAATAATTGAGTCTTTAGATTAACTCATGACAAAAAAAATTATTGCAGTCTCAAGATGGAATCCTCAAAGTTAATTATGAGATGATTGGGGTTTTTTCGGTAGAGAAATATCTTTAAAGGGAACTGTATCTCACATAAATTTTAGATTAAGTGATAATTAAAATTTAGAGTTAATTGAATTTAGCAGTGAGCACATGAAGATACAGAAATTAAACTATATATATATATATATATATATATATATATATATATATAGAGAGAGAGAGAGAGAGAGAGAGAGAGAGAGTAGTTCACTAAATATATACAGACAAAAATACCATATTCCAGGAAATTATACCTCCTTTGCGTGAGCTATAGAACCACTGCAACAACATGGGTGCTCGATCGATTTCCTGGTAATTTCTTAGCTAGTAAACACCGCAATCTCTTAATTGATTCCGTATCCTCTCGGCCAACGTGAGAGACTAAAGTTTGAGGTTCAGACAATAAGCACCCACTTGTGTAAATGTAAAGCTCCAACCACTTCGATATTGTTTATGACAGGAAAGTAAAAGCAGCATGCTCTCCATGATCTGCAATAATCGGCTATTACGAAGGTGCATAGAGATATATAGAAATAAAGGAGGATATTGTCGGTGTAAAAAGTCTCGAGCCCCAGAATTGCTTGGATAGTTCTGGCATGGTTCAACGGACCTTCGAAGGCTTGGATTTTATATCACTGTGGATTCTGCAAGGGGGAAAAACACTTCGGAGAAAAAACAGCGCTCAAAATGAATAGAACGGGGGAGGGGCTGTGAAGGGAAGACACTAAAAATTAAATATGAAATACTTCGATTTTTTAGATAAATATCTTTGTTTTTAAATGGATGATGGACTTGATTGACTCAAGTAAGTTGATATTATTTTAATTAGACAAAACAATTATTGACTGCAGAAGCATTAAACAAAAAATGATCAGGTCAAGAGATAACTTGAGAGAAAAATATTATTTTTAAAAGAGAACGAACAATGTTGTTTAATTCTCAGTTCATTAAAAATAAAAGGACAAAACTGGATAAAAAAAGTACCTAAAAATAGAGATTTTCTTATTATTATTTCAATATTTAACCACTTATGACAAGAAGTATGTATCATGTTAATTTTCAGTTTCCATTGTATTTACATGCACGGCATATTAAAATTATTTTACAGTTATAGGGTAACGTTGAATTGAAATTACTTGTTAAATATCATCTAACACTGAATTTTCATCAAGTAAGAACTTATTAAGAAAACACTTATATGGAACCTCACAAAGAAGGGCCAAGTATTCAGAGAAACCATGACATGTTATCGTTAAGCAATAATGGCACAGTTGAGAGATTGTTCAAGCTGTCAACACAACATGAAAATCAACGAATCTCAAAATCTGAGCTGTCAATATTCACCCAATCCATGCAATTCAGCAAATTGCTGACTGGACAGCTCAATCTTCACTGTGAATAATTGTCAAGAGACCAAGATTTCACACAACAGGTTAAAAACAACATAGGTTGCTGTCACCAAAAAACTGCAGACATAAAACATAACAATGCAAAGGAGCAAAGATGGCATTCTGACAAAAACATGTTTAACTGAACTTCACTAAATAAAACAATTTGATACATAAATGAAGTAATAAATCTTTATAAATTAAATATGAAATCCCAAGTTCGAACTTAAGTTATACATAAAAAGCTCCTATTCTAGCAGGAAAATTTTTTTAATAAAAAGTTTATATTTTCATTCCACATAAAATAACCCTAAAGTTTTTACATAAATTAGAAGATGTTTTTATTTTTAAAAGTATAGAGATTTTTTTGATAATTACCTCAATATTTAATCAATCACAGCAGGAGGTATATGTTGTATTAATTTTCCATTGTATTTTAATGATTGGAATATTAAAATTATTTTACAGTTATAGGGTAACGTTGAATTGAAATTACTTAGGAAGATGAAGCGTGGTGGATGCTAATTAAATATTATGGTTTCTTAAAAAAAAACCTTTTCTTAACAGGGAAGAAAGCTCGCGTGCGCATTTTCATAAAGTTCCATGAAAGTTACCAATAAGCGCAATTCATTTTACTTGAATCCTTCCTCGATCTATATAAGACTTCATTACGCTTCATAGCCCAATTCACACTTTCAACTTTCACTGGATTAATTTAATTTCTCTAGAAAAATCAACTATACACGCGCACTCACCAGTACCTTTTCTGCAGTTTTTTTTCAGAATCATGCAATATATCTGCATGAAGGCTGTTTTTGTCACAGCAAAAGCTATGATCCTTTTGGCCCTCATTTTAAGTAGTTTTCCTGCTCTTGCATTTGCAAGGACGAGCAATATGATGCCACCATCTGGTGCACACAAGGTGTATCTGCCGCAGAGCAACCGTCCAGTTGCACCCACTAGCCCTAGTGGCTGCACTTACATTCCTACCCCTGCTGGTGCTCCTGGACACTGTGGACTTCGTCACTGAACTCCAAATCCTCATGACACCACTGCATGCCTATCTTGGAAGGCGGGTCTTAAAAATCTAGCCTCCTTTTCAATAAATACGTGAATGATGATGGCTAAATCTTTGGTGCAAATAGTTCTAATTAAGTCGTAGGTAGAAGACTAGCTAGCTTTCTGGTGGTCTGAAAGGGAACCTTTGGATATCCACTGCTTGTAGTTATAAATAAAATATTTGGTACCTAGCTTGTAGTTCTAAGTCCATTGATTACAGTTTCTTCTTTATTTTGTAGTTCTGGTCCATGACTTTTATATTATCTCCTTTGATTTCAGCTTATTTATAGACAAGCTCATCATATAGTTCATCCAACAATATGGAAAAACAAAATATTGTTCCTTAATAATTACTAGTTTTTCTCAGAAGCTGTACATATACTTAGAGACTTGATTAAGAAGGAAATTAATCTCGATGGATGAAACGTGACATATAATATACCCTTAATCACCATGGAGATAAAAATAAATTTCAAAGTCTTGTTATAGCTTAAACGGCAACTATCACGCGCTAGCCTATGACTTTCTATAAAGTGGGTCTAAAGTACAGATCAAGAAAGATATTCTTGAAAAGAAAATAGTCTGCAATAAATTTATTATACTTCCCATCGATCATTCTTCATGGAAAATACATTGGAACTTCGTCCTCGCAAGTCAAATATAGTTAACTAATAATATGCAAGTGGATCATCAGATGCAAACCCTTTGGTCCTTTTTTTTAATCCAAATTCAATGTTATAGTTAATTACTAGGATATTCGAGGTGTACTTCTGTTTCCATTCAAATTCTCCGAAGACCACATGAGTTTCTGACATTCCGAAAGGTGGCTAGAGATAGGCTATTCATGGTAATGGAGATCTGGATATTGTGAAATGGAGATAACTTGATCTTATCAGACAAAGAAGAAAGAAAACAAGAGAGATCAGAATAAAAAGAAACAAAGGAAGATGGAGAGAAGATAAAAAGATGGTAAACGATGGCCGGAAACCCTCGAAGCTGACTCTCGGCCTCGAGAGTTTTCTCCTTGTCGCGTTGCAAGAGTAGGAAGTAACGTGGACTATTTCTCAGAAGTGAAAATGGCCATCTTTTCTTGATTTATTTTTAAATTTGCGTGTATCCAAAATCCAAAGGTAAAACCACGTTTAATGATCTATCAAAGAAACAAGAATAAACCTTTTTTTTTTTTCCAGCATTAGGCAAAAGTCACCGCTCAAATTTCACCACATGTAAATCATACGAGTAATTCATAGCTACAAATACACCTAACAGCATCCAGTATTCATTTTCTTTCTTTAATTCCGATGCCAAACGCCATTCCATTGATCCTACCTGCTGCATGCAAGCCAAAGACGAAATTACGAAGAATTGCATGGTAAATGAACGTCCACTGGGATAAATTTAAGTTCTGTACAGCTTTATCAGAGAAGCTGCCGATCTGTGAAAGTCGTGTGATGAGCCCCGGAGATTGAGTTCATCACCATAATGTGTGTTTATTGCTTCTTTGTTTCTTCAAAAATCATGTGAATTTGAAGAAAGAGAAGGACAATTCATCACAGTTACTGAAGGAATTTTGGTGGAACAAAAACAGATATATTCCACCCCAATAGTCTGATTTTGAATTTTTTTTTTTGTTCATGCCAAACAAACGTTTTCTTTTTAACCAAGCTTGTTGGATGAATCAATGGTTGACGTGCTTCACCCCATTAATAGACGGAGCTGCACCCCTGGTTTCCCTGACATATGAGACATAATCACTATAGGTCAAGGTAAATAATGTGCTTTGGTAACGAGTCACTCGTATAGACTTCCGAAGTGACTCCGTAATGTGGCCACTGTAGCCTGCTTTGCGCATCAGCGAGTCAATTGCCTCCTCTATCCTCCAACCTGAAACCAAAAAGGCCAAAATTATAAGCAGGTGTTCGACACAGAAAGCTTTCATGTGTGGGTCGGCGTGAGGCTTTATAGCGAATTAAATAAGAAAAATCTCCCATTCTAGTAAACAAAATCAGAGTAAATAACTCAATCTGTATGTCTTGGCCAATCTACCAGAATTAAATAAGAACACAATTGGCTAGGGTCACCATAAATGTCAGGAATACGCATCCCCTTCCCTGTTCTCTTTCTCCGATTGCGTTGTCCACTTCTCTTGGATAACAAAAAATTAACAACTCAATCAAGTTAACTGGCATGGAGTAAACAACCACTTTACCTTCATGGGCAGCCACATCAGGCAAATAAGTGGCACTTCGCCTTGCATTGTTATTAGGGTCAGTAAACTCAATAATCAAACCATGCTTCCCAACCTGCAAGCCAGAATCACATAATAAGTTGGAAAGGCAAGAAAATTGAAGAGGGTCACTGAATTCTGTTAAACACGTACAACTTGAAAGCATTTGCACGGAAAAACTTGGACAAGTTTCCATTCATTCTAGGTTAAAATTCATTTGAATAATCAAGCATTGCACCAGCAACACAGCTTATCAATCCTACTGGTGGCTTGGGTTGAGCCACATTGTGTTTTCTGAGCATCCAAACATGATTGCACTCAAAAGTAGGTACAGGGAGAGCCTCTTTTCACTACAACTTTCAAGGTCAACATCTACAATTTAGATTCTTTTTGTGAAATTCTGGATAAAAATTTAAACAAGAGTCATCACAGAAATGTATCTTTGAAATTTTATTTAAGGGAAATGGCATTTTTGGTAATCAATGATGGAGCAGGCCATTATGAAGTTATAACTGAAATTTAGCAGGTGGCTGACTTTTTGTTTAGTTTGTCTTCTAATTTTGTAAATCTATGGGAGATACCTGTTAACAAAACATTAAGGTTCGGCAAGTTAAAGCACAGCCACAGTGTTAACAGTTTTTTTGTCAATGGAGAACTGTCAGACCATATGAAATGGAAAACATGACTGAGTACTATACTATCCACAATAAAACTTGGTAATTTAGATATTAGAAAGTATCCTAACCCAATGTTCCAAAAACTCAAGCAAGTTAAAGCACACACCTCCCAATCAAGATAGTGGTTGGCAGTTTCATAATCAGTCAGAATGGAAACAGTGCATTCCAGAGTAGGCAATTCTTTAGCTTGTATAGGAGGGAATCTGCGGTCCCTCAAAGCACTGCAAGAAAGTAAAAATGAAAGTAGGGAGCCTCATTAATATGCCATTCCAGACCAGAGTCACACCATGGGGAACAGCATAAGAAGGAGAATTAGATATAACAAGAGAATGCATCTGTGGTAAGCCATTTCATAAGTTCAAATAAATAAAAAGCAAGGTTGCAGGACCAAACTCTATAGAAATGTATTTAAATGGTTGAAGCATCTCCTAAGTTTTTTCTTTGGGGTGGGGGGGGGGGGATGGGAGCAATCATTGACTTCTTGACACTTGACAGTCTCCAAAAGGAAAACAATCAAGATTTTTTTCCCTCTCTACATGAATCCAAATCCATTTTCACATGCTCTAGGACTAGAATGTGATAAAAGCAATTCCTAGAAATGGCAACTCAAAGGATAAGCAGGGCTGGATATTTTGTAAAAGGAACAGAGTGGGTATGGGCCCTGGAAGGGTATATGCTTTTTTTACATGAAGGGGGAGGGAGATCCATAATTCAACAGAAATATATATGACAGCTACATGATTTGGATATAAAACACAGCAATACCTTGTTAAAGCATAGTCCCGGAATCCAGTAATTATGTACTGAGCTTCCAAAGTTCCAATGCATCCACGTAAACGAGGCTCACCTCCATTGACAACTTTCTTCCAAGTGACGAACAACGGGCTGAAACCGGAATACCACCATGTCAAATATGATCAGTTCTAGTGTGCATAACTGACAGCAAATACTTCTACACAGCACATTATCACTTTAATTCCACCTCTCAACAATTACAAAATTTTCTCAAAAAACATCAAAAACAGCATTCCCAACATGTATGAACTTGTTAAATATCATCTAACACTGAATTTTCATCAAGTAAGAACTTATTAAGAAATCAACACTTCTATGGAACCCCACAAAGAAGGGCCGAGTATTCAGAGAAACCATGACATGCTATCGTTAAGCAATAATGGCACAGCTGAGAGATTGTTCAAGCTGTCAACACAACATGAAAATCAAGGAATCTCAAAATCTGAGCTGTCAATATTCACCCAATCCATGCAATTCAGCAAATTGCTGACTTGACAACTCAATCTTCACGGTAAATAATTGTCAAGAGACCAAGATTTCACACAACAGATTAAAAACAACATAAGTTGCTGTCACCAAAAAACTGTAGTGTAGAGATAAAACATAACAATGCAAAGGAGCAAAGATGGCATTCTGACAAAAACATGTTTAACTGAACTGCACTAAATAAAACAATTTGATACCGCTAGATTATTGAAATGTAGAATTTTGGGGGAAAAAGTCGCACTCTTTCACTGTTTCCCCAGAGCATAAACAAAGAAATTTAAGCAAACTTAAAATTTGGCTCTGCATTTCACAATAAAAAGATCTAACATTTTTTCCTTTGGGACTTAGAACCATGATTTTCTTAAAATACAGCACATTTGTAAGGTGATTAATGGAAAAAATAATGAAAAAACGAAATAATGCAAGATTTAATGAACAAATCATTAAACGATACGCAGGCACAGCATCATCCATGGCAAGTACAGTGGAAAAAAAAAACAGATAACTACTCAAAAATCGAAACTTTGCGATATTAACGAATCCAGAAAACAAAAATAAAAATAATACCCAATTAAACCTGCGAAGCACAAACAGAATTCCACGCAATCAAGCAGCTTTTCCACTCAATTCGATCCCCAAAAAAAAGGCCCTATTTGATTCTTAAAAAAAAACACTCAAAAGTAACTAGCAGCCACAGAACAATTGAAATTCAAGAACCCACTTTAAATGCATGCGCGTAAACATATACGTGTATGTATAGATTGACGAAGAGAGTGAAGTAGAGATTACTGTTGGCCCTCGTCGAAAGCAGGAGGAGGAGCATCCTCAGAGTTGTAGTGAGCAACAAGAGTATCAAAGCAATACGCAGCCATTTCTCTATTTGCAGCCACCATGGTTTCTCCTTGCTTTCCTACCTTCCACCAACTCTCTCTCTTTCTAAAAGTAACCGACCGAAAGAGCAAAAAAGAAATGATCTTTTATGGGGTAATACCAATAAATCAATGAAACAGAGAGACACTTCGGGTCCCCTGCTATGATGATGGAGAGAGACAGAACGTACGAGATCTTTTTTTTTTCTTTTTTTCTCGTTCGGTGTATTGCTGTTTGGATATATAGATTATAGACTAAGGTTTTCTTTGCCATGTTGAAATTCTTTTTATTTCATCCCCTAAATTTTCCCTTGAGGCCTAAACTAAGTTTTCTTCACTAGTTTTTTTACTTTATTTTTGGATAGTTATGAAGCATTATTTAAATGCATTTGTTAATCTTTTCTGTTTTATTGAATTGATTTTTTTTAAATTGAAAATCTCATATTCAAATAAAAGTTACAAAGAAGTTATGTTTTATAAAAGTTATAATTCACATGTTATTGTTATGATGAATTCTATAATAAGCTCCGGTATAGTATTCCTTGTTTAATGGAGGTTGAGTAAACTTTAAAATATTTTTTTGTTCAAAATTAATTTATTTTTATTTTTAAATTATTCTGATATGTTGATTTCAAAAATAAATTTTTTAAAATAAAAAATTATTTTAATACATTTCTAAATAGAAAATAATTTAAAAATTTAAAGCTAAATCACGAATGTAAAAGTTTAAATCTTAAGGTCTATTATAATAATTAAAGATATATGTTTTTTTCCTTAATTTTATAAATTCCAAATCTAAAGATATTATTTATAAAAGATTATTAAATTAATTTGAATTCACTAAAATAATATATAAAAAAAGTGCCTTTTCAAATATAGGATTGGGCAAACGAGTAGCTAAAAAAACTTCTCATGTTTGAATAAAAGAGAGAACCAATATAATGCTCAAGTTTATAGCCTTGGCAATTTTATTTTTTTTGGGGACCACCTTGTCTTATAATTCTTTGAAGACTATAATCAAATGATTTTTTTTTAAAAAATAAAAAATAAAAAGCTAGTGATATTCTTGAACCTACTTGCACAAATAAAAGTCATGAGAAAGTGATTTTTCTCTCTTTTCTTTCTTAATCAAAATCTTGGCTGTGTTTGAGTGGAGATTTATTAAAGCCACCTATCCCCCTGCGAAGGCGGAGGGCAGCTATAAATGACCGTTGGTTGGGGGCGGTGACTGTGTTCTTGATGCTGCTGAAACTTGTGGGGTTGCGGGTAGTCAACGTTCCGGCTCCAAGCATGAACAGTGATCAGTGAAGAGATCTTCTGGTCTGGTGTTAAACTAATAGAGGAAAACACTGAGAAAGAGAGAGATGAAGAGATCTTTCCATTTGGTATCTGCCTTTGCTTTTGGTCTCTCTCTTGCTTCTTTGCTTTGTGTTGAGTTGTTTCCATTTCAATATGTAAATGCCAGGGGAAATCCAGATGTTTTTGGCTACGAGGTAGAGGAGGAGATTGAAGAAACCCCAGTTCTTTGTCTGTTTTTATTCAAAGTAAATAAAGTTATCTGCTTAAAGAAGCAGCATCTCAGAACTATCTTCTGAATACAGATCCACTGGAAAAGAACTTCCGCGTGCCAAATTTTCACAGGGAAGAACAGAGATACCAAGTGAAGCATCGACATGCTCAGAGAGGAAATTCTAGGGCATGAGAGACCTCTTCGAAAGCAGTAAATTGCCCCGTATCTAACACAATAACATCACTTGATATCTTACATGAAGTCAAAAGTAACAAATTGCGCCATCTCTATCATGAACTATTAGGAATGATAAAATATCCAGATGAATTGGATATTTAGTTCGAGTCAGAGTCGTGTCTCCTCCTCTCCTTGTCTTTCTGGCGTTTCCTCCTGTTGTCAGGATCGTGAGGGTGGTGCTTCTCGCCCCTATCATGCTTTTCATGTTTCTTTTCCTTCTCCTCGTGCCTCCTCTTCTTTCGGCTGCTTCCATCCTCCACTGGTCTATCTTCTTCAGAGTTTCCTGTTGATGGATCACGCGCAGCCACCTTGACTGGCTCAGGTGGAGCCTCCTTGGCAAATAGATGGAAGAGTACTTGGGTCTTCCCAAGCCCGAGGTCCCCTGCAGCAAGAGGTTCAAACCAAACCAAAGGGAGAGGGAGTTTAATAGCATGCTACTTACTGGTAAAATAGCCTCAATAAACCTACAGACTATTGCATGTGTAGGCAAATGTATCATGTCCAGCTGTGCACCCAGGAGTGGAGAGACAGATAAAACAGCATGTGATTCTTACAGTATCCTAACCACAAGCATGGGCGAACAATTCACAGGTGTACCGACCACTCACTGTTTCTATACAATAAAATATCAACTCTCCATGCTGTAAACCAGTAAAAAATAACTAACAAACAACTAGAATAAACACAAGCAAGCAAGTTCCTCATAGGCCTTGCCCCTGATATCTTTCTACAATTGCACCTTTCGACCAATCCCCCCAACACCACACATACACAGAGATTAGAAATTCCACACAAGACAAGGATATGGCACCATCTTCGGACAAAGAATAAAAATCACTGAATATTGATGCACAAATATGCTATAGGACCAGTTAGAATCACACACGTGTTGAAATAGTAACAACATGATGAATATATCATTAATCATTTAACTACCTTGAGCCCCCAAGTCCTCTACTGTAGAACCTCGCTTAACAAGTTCTGAATACTCATGTTTATCAAGACGATTTCCTTGAGGTCGGCTGGAGCGCTTTGGAGCTAAACCAAGGGCCTCCCTCACGGCCTGTTCTTCCTCTTCCTTGATTCTCTGTATATCTTCTTTTTAAGGCATCTGCATTCGAACTCCCGGATTTTTTATCCCTGGCGTACCATTGTGAATCCTTTCCTGTAAAGACAATGATGGAAAGAAAAGGTTGAGAATTGATTATAGCATTTTTCAAATCTCCAAGCAATAGATAAAAGATAAATGTCTGGAACTCTGAAAACTAAACAGAAAGAAAACATCAGCTAATAAACTATTTTGACCATAACTAATCAACTAACTACTCAAGGCAGAGATCCTTCCACCATGCTCCACGAATCAACGTATGAGGGGAAGAAAAGGCTGCACAATGCTGTAGAATCCAAAATAAAATATTGGATAACAGAATAACTTGGACCAAAAACTACTTTGCAAGCAACCAGTTAGCTGCTGAGATTTATATCCCTAGAAAATACTTTTTGTTCATTTACTCCTGAGACCATTAAGCAGCAACTATGATCAAAAAGTACAAAAAAGAAGCTCTGCGTTGCTATCCATATCACACCACCACATCTTTCTCAAGACTGAACAACACTACTTAAAGTAGTGGATTTGAACACCAAACAACGTAAACAAAAAAAAAAAAAAAAAAAGTGATCCGCATTACACAAGCATCCAGCATCCAAAAGCAGACAGCCATGTCCATCGAGACCGAACCCCCACACACCTCAAGCGATCTACAGCGCCACGCATGCTTGAATAGCTGCTATCATCCATTAGTTGACATTATTTAACGTTAAATAACAAGGACAAAAGCAATTCAACATTATTCCAATCATAAAAAAAATGCTGCATTGGAAAAACAAAGTTGCACTAATAATCACATTTAAGCTCTTCAATTTCCCAAACGAAGAACCCTGTGAATAATCTCACTTCAACTTCCCATTTATGCACTAAAATTTCATCTACAGATTCCGTTAAATAAGAATCCTTTTTTTTTTTCACTGGAAACAGTGAATTCTCAATAAACCCATTTACCCTTCACTATGCATCAAGAAGAGCAGCAAGTAAGAGCTGTTCAGCAGAAGAAATTGAATAAGTTATTACCTTTCTGCCATCTACCAACAGGTGCTTTGATACTGTGACCAAGATAATTCTCTCTGTGTTTATCGGCCTTGACACCATCCCAGCTAAATTCTGCACATCAACAACACCCCCTAGCGTTAATCTGACGCTGAAAACCAAAACCAATCAAAGTAAAGAAACCCCAAAAGATAGAGAAGGATAGAGCTTACGATCTCGGCCGCCGCGAACGCCGCATCTGATCGGATGATACATTATATTATCTGTTTTTGATGGATGGAGGGAAAGCTGAGAGGAGGTGGAGAAGAAGAAGAAATCGAGAGGGATAAAATTGTGAATTCTGCAAGTACATATTTGCTGATGAAAAGCGTAAGCTAGGGTGGTTGTCCGAGTAATTCTGATAAATAAAATTATTGATTCGATTTAAAAAAACAAATTATCAGCCGGAATTAATATTTTAATTTTCTGAATTATAATAATTATATTTTGAAAAATCCCGGTATAAAATAATTTGATTTTCTTTTTTACCCCATGATTTTTAAAGCTAAAAATCAATTGTTATTTTTTTATTTAAGATAATTTGGATTTTTCATGAATCCTTATATGATTTTCTCTAAAATTATTTTAAAAAATATTTAACACTTTCATTTCTTAAAAACTTTTCAAAGAATTTTACCCGAATTAGTTTAAAGATTCTGGATACTTTAATGTTTTTTTCAATAATGATCACTTCTAACGAGTTAAAAATTTCAGTCATTAAATCCAATTCATCAAATCAATTTAAAATTAGGTCTATATAAAAAACCAGGTATTAAAAAAAGTCAACTTGCAATTTAGATAAAATCTAATTTAATTTTTAAATTCATTACAAAACAATATTATTATTATTTTTAAAAATAAAAAATAAAAATGTAGTTTTGATTGAACCAATCAACCAAACCAACAAACCAGTGACGTGGTTAATTACTGTGATGAGAATAATGAATAGAGCACAGCTTGGCAGGCTTGGTCTGGCAAAGCATAAAAAATGCTTTTCGGAGTGCAACCAGCAGGCGGCCCAAAAAAAACGGGGCCGTAGCCCAAACTGTTATCAACAAGGGCCCAAAAATGGAGATGGGTCGGTGGCAAGCCCGCGGTTCTTAGAGAAAACTTTTCCTTGGAGTGGGGAGAGAGTGCTGTGAGGTAACATTGTATTTACGTGGATGGAGTGCCGGGCCGGATGTCGACCTCAAAACAGGGGCCAGTGGAGAGCAGTAACACCTGTCTGGCTCTGCAGTACCATGCTCCACAATCACAGTAGAGAGCGTCAAGCAAAGATTGAAGCTACAAAACTGGAAATGAAGAAAGAATTCCTATTGAAAAACTTGACAACTCTAGATTTATGTTCCTACACTCTCTTCCATGGTCTCTGCCTGCAAGCTAAAATGAATATCAGTGGCCAGTGGCCGCTAATAACCTCCAAGTGCACAAATTTAATTCAATGAACGCATTTAGTACTATGATGTTACGAAATAAAACTGTTTTTACCGCGGGGAATCTAAAGTTTTGATAACCTGCACCGATGCAACACCTCGATCAGTTGGACGGCTAGGCGGGCCCGGTGCCGGTGGCCCACCTTGATCAGTTGGAGGAGCAGGCGGAGTAATCCAATTATCTTCAGATGATGAAGCAACTGTCTTGGTATCCACTGAGGTGTGTAAAAAATGCTCGCCCTTCTCCTCTTCTTCGCAGGATCCTGTCGTAGGAAGCACTCATAACCATGATCAGAGAGGTTCATAAAAAACTTTCTACCCTCCCCCACATATTTTAGGACAGGAGAAAATTCTTTCTGCTGGTCCTTTTCCTGTTTTTCTGGGCAGAGCACACCCTAAAACATCGAGGGTAGAATAAATGTGCCGAAATTGTGTTTCTGTATCGGTAGGTATCGGTATGGATATAATTATAGAAACTTGGTGGCATTAAAGTGCTGTAAAGTCCAGCTCTAGTAACATGGAATTGCTACGTGAGCAACCAGAATTACAATAATCAGTTCTTGGCAATTAGAACAATGCAGAAGAACATCACTAATTTATGATGATTTTGTAACTTATGATGAAACTAAACCACATAACAACACAAATCACAAGAGTCCCACCTGAGCAAACTGTTCCCAAATTCCAAGCCACAAATGATATCCCCAAAAAAGTTCAGGATTTTGCCACAGGAAGAAGCCAAAAACAGAGTCTTTTTTCTTATCAAATCCAGAAACTAAGTCAGGAAGAGTTCAATGCAGAACACCAAAACGAAAAGTTCTTAGCGCAGTGTTCATATCGCATGGATCTCAGAAAAGTCCAAACCACTACCGGTTAATCAACAGTTCAGATTCTCTCTGGCAATTCTAGCGTCAGCAACAGAGAAACCATATAAATGTAATGGCACTTACCAGGGTTGACTACTTCCCCTGGTAGGAATTTTTGAGGAGCTGCCCGCCATCCAGATGAGTCAATAGACTTTAAGCTAAAGAGTAGCTCTGTAGGCGACAAGGTGAGCTCAACGGATAGGGCTTGAACCTAAGACCTCACTTCCTCTCATGTGGGAGAATATCACTAGGCTAAACATCTTTCGGTGGCCAGCTCAAAGTTTAATTACTAATTACTAGCTAGGTAACCTATATTTCCTTGATCAAGCACTTGAATAACTATATATCTTTCTGTTCAAGATCAACCTCTACAGGACTTGATCTCGGTGACCAAAAGCTATCCCGAGTAACCATTAAAGACCGAAAAAGCCTCTACAGGACTACTAGCTCAACAAACTTGCGTTTCAGCTATAGCTAAAAATTGATGTTGATATCTCAAATTCAATGTAGAAATCCTAACATGAAGCTCATTTGGATTCCATCTCACTCCAGTCTCCACAATACATGTCTACAAACACTAAAAACAGCCTCTCTAAAAAATGGAAAAGAAACACAATAAATTTCTCAGATCAATAAATGATTGCTGCCGCTTCAGCAAGAGGAGTCGAGAGGGTGGGCACAGGCAATTTGTGGCATGTCGGGGATGCAGGATCCAGCCTTAACCAACAGTCCATATATTTGAGATGAAAGTAAGACCACAGTCAGGCAATAACCGTGACATATCACTGTCTTCATAGTCCCCTAAGCATATAGAACAACATGAAGGTAGTGAATGATTAGCCTTGGGTTGTAACTTTGCTTGTGGATATAGCAACTTGGGGTAGCTTGCAATAGTGGCCTCGTCGAGGCCAAGTTCGATTGCAATGGAGCCTCGGTCAGTGATGGAGCTGCTATCGTTGCTAGGAGTATGAATGGAAGCATGTTATATGCCATGGATGCAGATATATGAGGCAACAGTTATGATTATAATCAGAAGTAGGACACCACAAGAAGTTCCAGTGGCACATCCTATAACATCAAAATCCGACTGATCACTGTGCTCAGTGGAGCTGTTCATGTTTCCTGAACCATTCAACTCTGCTCTGTCGCTTTCATGGCATACGGCACAAGCAAGCGTTATCCTTCAACACATAAATTGCAATAAATTTGGGTTCTCAAAATTATTGTGAGCATTGTTCACTTGAGAAGTGAAGATTGTCAAACTAGTTGACTTGAAAGAAGCTAGCCTCCAGTGAGAACAATGTCCAGCTGTCTTCGAAGAAAGTGGTGTTCTTTGAATCTTTCCAATGCAAATACGAAGCCATACAAAAGAGGTTATATGTTCGATAAAGGTTTATGAAAAATGTTGTATCTATCCACTCATTTTGGAGCAGGAGGGAGTTTTTATGGGTGGAAAGTGAACAACTAAACCAATTATGTGGGTAAGCCACACAGGCACACACCCTTTCAAGTACATGGATGGAACAACATAGACATTTTGCGAAATTTAGCTACAGATTTCTATGTGTACTTGGACTGTTCTCAAACCACAGTGATTACGTTCCATTTCTGAAGGCGATGAAAGAAATTAATAACGAGTTCCGAGGAGTGAAATGGAGGACGGATAAACAATTACCATTGCATTTCTATTGCATTCAAGCATCTATTGGCTCATGTGTTCTACAACACTAAGATATAAATCATCTCAATTAACATCAAGAACTCTAATTAGCAACCGAACTTTGTACAGTTACAAAGATCCTAACAAAAGTTCTACAATCATAAAATTTTTTAGTGAAAATTAACTTTAGTGCATAAACTGTACAAACCATGCATCATACAACACTCTCCGGGGTTCCCTGGAAGCTGTTTCGGTGACATTGATTGGCGTTGGGACAGGCGAGTTTCGACATATTGGACAGGTAGGATGCAACTTCAACCATAGATCAATGCACTGTGCATGGAAAAGATGACCACACTCAGGTAACAGCCGTAGCAGGTCACTATCTTTATAGTCTTGCAAGCAAATTGAGCAACAAGAAGCAGCTACCATATCACCACCCTTTTCAAGCTTTTCCTTTGCTTCAGAATAAAGAAGCTTTGGATAGGTATTGAGAGTGGCTTCGTTCAGGCCTATTTCTATAATGACCGAGTCTTGACCATTTACGGACAAGGAGACATCATGAAGAGAATGGCCTGCAGGTATTGGTTTCCTGGAGCAGAAATAGGAAGCAAGAACAACAATTGCCATTGCTGCAAAAACGCCAATTGATACCCCAAAAGTGAGGGCAAACTCACCAAAATTTTGTGGACGTGTTTCTACAGGACTACTGCTATTCATCTTCTTTGAATGCTTGTACGGCTAGCAAGAAGTGTTTTTGTAAATGGGGTCGGTTTAGATTTGTTTGAAGTTAGATAGCTGCAACAACAAGTGGCTGGGAAGAAGCAGTGTAGCTCTTCAAATTTCAAGCAAGGAAGATATATATGAGGGAGGGGGGAAGAGGAGAGAAAAATCAGGACTCAAATCATATTAATCGTGTAAAAAATTAAATGCAACTTGCTTCTTAATCCACTAAACCATTAATTTTCAGTGCATGGAAAAGATGACCACACTCAGCTAGCCTTGAAACTGCGGCTAGCTGCTATCTAGTTTTCATTCTAAAACAGGTGCCTTGTTTCTGTGGTGACCTTTCGACGTTATTTTATCTCAAGCCCCTTGTCATCCACTTCTTTAATATATTAAAAGAATATTGCAAGGATACTTTGGCACGAAACAGAGAATAAACTTTGAACCTTACAAAAAAGATCTAGCTACACAACAATATCGTAGTATAAAGTTAATGTTATTAAATTCGAATCCCACAGTACCAAAGCACGCTATTAAGTCACAAGTTCAATTGATAGGTTATTATACTATAATACAAATATATTTTATGTTTTATATTATAAATATAACCTATGCTATATTATAAATGATTTAGTAAGAGGGTGTTTGGGAGTATGGTAGTGGTTGCTTTTCAAATAGCTTTTCGTACCGAAAAGTATGTCAATAATGTTTTTTCATTTTTTAAAAATTATTTTTGATATCAGCATATCAAAACGATGCAAAAAGTACAAACCGCATTCAATTTTAACAAAAAAAAAATTAAATTTTTTCAAAAAACAGGTTCAACCGCAATGCCAAACAATCCAAGTAAATAATTTTAGAAGGTGGATGTACAAGCTAAGCTAAGGCAATAAATTCTTAAATCGCTGGTTAAACCTTATCATGAAATATAATAAAAAATTTAAAATTTTAAATTCTTAATAGGTCGATACTTACATATTATGAAATATAACAAAAATTATGTATTAATAAAAACATGTAAAATTTCAAGTTAATTTTTAATATAACAGAAAAATAAAATAATATTATAATTGCTATTGTGAAATAATATTTTTTTAATTTTTATATAATAATTTTTTCAAATAAATGATACCACATATATGAAAGAAAAAAATATTTAAGAAAAACTTGTAAAAACAAATTGAAAATTATAATTTTACAACCATTACATTAAAAATAATTAATAAAATTTATAATTATATCATTTCTACGCAAGAAAACATCATTTTCTTTTATTATATTTATTATATGTGTAATGTTTTTTTCTCTCTTGCCATCTGACGCAATCAATGGTAAGTGTCCGTGGAAATATTTGCCTTTGTGTCTATAACACTCAACTTGTGATGAAAAGAAATTTAATGTAATTATTAACTAGTTAGTTGCTTTTTTAAACAATAAAAGAAATTTAAAACTATGAAATTAATGTAATTAACTTAACTAGAATGAGATTTGGTGTAGATAATGTACTTAATTTCGACCTTATCCTAGAAATCAAAGGAAAGTGATGAGAAAAAATATCCTCGTAAACACGCACATTTATTATGTACAAAACCCTCATCTGGATTTGCCTTTGGTATTAAGAGGGATCCATCGCATCCTTTGTTAGTTTTTTATTTTTCAAATCTAAATAAATTAGCTCCATAATTAAGGAGATATATTCCCTTCCTTGACTTTTAGAGTTCAAATTATATAAAAAAAATATTACTTTTAAAAAATATGTATATACTGGTTCGATGTAAGAGATGACCTTTTAAAATTGTTAGAAATAGAATTAGAAATACTAACACAAATTAATCCAAAAATATCTCTTAACATGTATTTACTTGCTTCACCGGGTTGACTTTGACAAAAAAAAAAAGAAGCTATAGACTTTGTTTTTTCTTCCATGTAAAAATGTCTACAAACGCTAGGAAATCTCAGGTTGGCCTTACTGGAAAATAGAAAAGGAAACAATGTCAATCTCTCATTGCTGCCTGTAGATACTCCATAATTTGTCTCTAAAATTAATCTCATATATTGATTCATGTTGTTGACATGGATTCAAGCTACAAATTAATAATAAATTGAAACAGTTTACCTTTAAAAAAATAAATTTATTTTAATTCAAAAATAACCATACAACTAATTATAATAATATATACACTACATGATTCTAAGAATTAATGAGAACTTGTTACTCTTATAAAAATCAACATCATATTATATATTTACAGAGGGACTTCTTGGCTCATAGAGACTCTCTTTAAAACTCTCAAAAAAATTTAACACTAGTGTTCATCCAATAAAACTAAATCTATCTGCTTATGATCACTGATCACATGTTAATTTGACACTTAAACTTGCATCTTGCGCCTAGCATTGCTTATTCTTCCTCACACACCTCTCTCCACACAGCCAGTATCCATTCTTCTTGTTTGATAAACCCTCGCGCACACAGCCAGTGACGCTAGTTCAGCAATTGAGGCTCTCTTCCGGCATATACAGCGGACATGTAGGAAGCTACGTACTTTAACCAACAGTCCACACACAGCCAACGATGCTACTTCATTCAACGGGAGGATTCAGGGAGAGGAGTGGGCGCCAGCGATTTCCGGCACAGCGGACATGTAGAATGCTGCCTTAACCAACAGTCCACGCATTTGAGATGAAAAACATGACCGCAGTCAGGCAACAACCTTAGCATGTCATTATCCTTGTAGTCCCCCAAGCATATAGAGCAACAAAAGGGTTGTGAATCATTAGCCTTGTGTTGTAACTTTGCTTGTGAATAAAGCAACTTGTAGTAGCTTGCAAGAGTGGCTTCGTTGAGCCCAATATCTATAACAACGGAGCCTTGGCTGGCGATGGAGCTGCCTTGGTTGGTAATTGGGTAAGATGGAGCTGGTTCTTGGACACCGCTGGAGCAGAAATATGCTACAATAAGTATTGTCATGATCAAAATTAGGACACCGAAAGCCATTCCCATAGCATATCCACTACTAGCATGAATTGTGTGGTTGTAGTCGGTGGAGCTGTTCATGTTTCCTGAACTATTCAACCGTATTTGATTTGATCAATTATGAATATATATAAATATATATACACACACACACAGATGAGAGGGAGGGGGTAAAGAGTTTAAGAGGGGGGGAAACAAAGAGATAGGACAAGTTATGGGTCGGACAACCTTTAGAAACAACCTGCAGATTGTTTGATAGTATTCAAGTTGTGGAGTTTTAGTTGTTAACGTTTCTGTCACTCTCATGGCATTCTTAGCATCATTATCCTTTCACAGACAAATTTCCATGTCCGGTTTTTTTCAGTGTGGATTATTTTTCCACAAGCAAACAACAGCGCCACAATGCTAACAACCAACTGAAACAACAGGCCTAGCAACGGCGGCTATTGCAAATCACCAAGGTTGAAGGCTAGCGAGTATCCTAAACGAATAGGTCAAGGAAAGCGGCAACAAAGGAGACCCGCAAGTGAAAAATACAGCGGGGGCGTGAGGTGACCCGTCGAGGGATTTACCTCTTTATTACGTGTATATTAAATCGTGTGGATTTTCACTCTATATTTGTTACATGTAAAATTTTATTTTTTCAGTTTGGTTTTCAAACTTTATTTTCAAGTGATCAAGTCCTATTTAAAAGATAAGAATATTTAAACAGATGTAGCTAATGTTATATTCTATAACACGTTTTCTAAAATATTTTTTTTATTTGAAAATTCATTGAAATATATAATTTATTTTAATTTTTCACTACATATCAACTTTCCAATAGTTGCATTCGAAGTTATCCATGGCCGATCCAAAAACAAGATACGTGGCAAACTATATATATTCGAAATTCAAGAAAAATTACACCGATATGAAATTGAGGTACCTGTTCTTGGAGATCTTTCAAAGGTTCAAACACTAAGCAATTATCAGTCTCTGCGAACATAAATATTCATACAAGAAACTAGGTAGTCTAAATAATTTGTTGTCAAATCACATTCAGTTCTCTTCAATCACTGTCATCCCTGTTTCAGTGAGATTATTGCTGAGCACATTGCACCCTCTGGGCACCACCAGGCATATCATCATCTTCATCATACGCTTCTTGGGCCTGTTGCTGCTGTTTCCTCCTCATCTCCTCCTCGATGTTCACATCATGTAAAGTAGTTTCCTCGCATTCATCAAGCTCCATGTCAGTCAGCTGAACAGAGGCTGGTGGAGGAAGCACAGCCTCCAAGGCCTTGCACTGATCAGTCGACAGGGAATCTGGGAAATCAACACTGAAATGAATGTAGAGTTTCCCTCTCATAAATGGCCTTTGGTACATTGGCATTCCTTCATCATTTATAGCCTTGAATTGATCTGGGACAAAACCAAATAGGAGAACCATAAATTACCAGCTATTAACAATTAGAATCCCAACTTTGAGGAACAAAATCACATAACAGCTCAAATCTTAAAATGTTCAGATGATCGATAAAAATAGGACTAGCCCTGCAACACTCTTTATCCAGTACTACAAATAAATTCACCCAAAAAATCCAGCAATTGGAGAGACAGAAAATCCAGAAATTTAGTTGGTGAGTTCGATGCAGATCGAGCAAAAGGATGTTTTCCATTTAAAAATAAAAAATAAAGACAGTGAAAGGGTTGTCTGTCTGTCTTGTGCAAGGAAAAAGAATTCAGAAAAGCAGACATAGTCCACATCAGTACCATGTCATCACCTGCGATGAATTCTCGATTGCCAAATCTAGTACTAACAACAAAGAAAACATGAAAGTGTTATGGCACTTACCAGGCTTGACTACTTCCCCAGGTTGAGATTTTATCAGGAGCTGTCTTCCATCCAAATGGGTCAAGACGAAATGGAAGCCACAAAGTGCCTCAGTAAGAGATAGGGTGTGCTCGACAAATAGGTCATCACCCTTTCTCTTAAACTTAGGGTGATCCTTTTGCTGTAGGACGAAGACGATGTCCCCTGTAACAGTGTCAGGCTGCACATAAAACACAGAACAATGAAAATGCACGCACTCGGGCAGGGTAGTAAAGGATATTAATCAAAAACAACAAAAGTATCCATTCAAGAGTGGTGCGACTTACTGCCTCATCAGCTTCTCCGGGGAACGTTATCCTCTGCCCATTTTGCATGCCCTTCTCAACAACTACTTCCAAAACTTTTTTCTCCTGGGCAACCTTTTCACCCTTGCATTGAGGGCAACGGTCCTTATCATTAATTGTCTCGCCCGAACCTTTGCATTCATTGCAGGGATGCTGCATTTGCTGGATCATAGAAGGACCAAGGTGTCTTATGGAGACCTTCATTCCAGAACCTTGGCAACCAGCACATTTTGATGATGCTCCGGACTTGGAACCTTTACTGCAAAATTTCACATGAAACAACCAATGTCAGCTGCAAAACGCACAAAAGAGAGAGAGAGAGAGAGAGAAATGCTCAGCATGCCACAACATGCAGCGCAGTCTCTATGCACATACTAACCCCTTGCACTTGGAGCAGATTACATTGCGTGAAAGAGAAAGCTTCTTGGATGTGCCATTATAAAGGTCTTCAAAAGAAACTTTAAGGGGGTGGATCACATCCTCGCCCCTCCTTTGCCTTCGGCCTCTGCTGCTACCACCACCTATACAAAAGAATTTGTTTAGGTCCAATGTGAACAAAAAGTTTTTCCAACTTTAGCATGCTCTTGTGATTCAAACCAAAATATTAGCCAGAAAACTTACCACCGAACGGATTACCACCACCAAAGAAGGATTGGAAGATATCAAATGGATCATGGGCACCGCTGCCGCCGCCGCCCATTCCTTCCTTGAGGGCATCCTCTCCATACTGATCATATATCTCGCGTTTCTCAGGGTCACTCAGAACCTCATATGCTTGTGCCAACTCCTTGAACTACAAGGCACAAGTGCAATTACAATGACTTGAAAACTAAAAATCAAATCACAGTACTCTCCAAGTTATACTTCAACGTTATAAATGATTTGTTAATGCTTCACACAAATTCCATTAGAAACCATAAATCCAAAAACCATATAATGTAAGCTATTGGCTAATATCAAACTGTCCAAAGATCAAGTGCTTTATAAGCCTAAGAACAATACATTATAAAGCAAACCACAACCCAATTTCATAGAAGCATTGTCTACAACCATAATGACCCACTAAGACGGTTGATCTGCTGCCAATTAAAACTCACAGTCAGCAGGAACCAAAACCACCCGAATACAACCGCAAGCAACCCTTGAAGTCAATTTAATAGAAAAGATATACCTTTTCAGGATCACCGCCCTTGTCAGGATGGTTCTTTATAGCTGCTTTCCTATAAGCCTTCTTTAGATCATCCTGTGAAGCACTCTTTGAGACTCCAAGAACCTCATAGTACTTGGTGTTGTCGCTTTTCTTTGGTGCTCTCCCAAACATTTTTTTATATAAATTAAAATCCTGCATGCCAACAAAACCCATCAAGATCAATGATCAAACACAAAAAAATCAAGAATCTGGACAAAATAGCAAGAAAGGAAACTTTTTTGAAAAAATAACAAGTACCCAGAATCAAAATCAAGATCGAGAATCCAATAATACTAGAACGATTGAATCTTTCTAAAATAATAACAAGTTCCCAGATGCAGAATCAAGGCCTAGAAGCTAAGACTCTGTAAAGATCGAATCTATGCGAGAAATAAAAACAACCCAGATGCATAGTTAAGATCTAGAAACTAGAAAAACTATAAAGATAGAAACTTCTGGAAGAAAAATAACGTACAGATGGTTAGATTATTTTATCACGGAGAGCAACAAGAGAGACGGCGAGACAGGGAGAGGGGTTGAGCGTATGTCAGATCTGTGTATTTAAGGGAAAGAAAGAATGGACGGTGGAGATTTGATTGGTGGGAGGGGTAGATTGTAGTAGTATATTATTATTGTTGTTATTGAGGATTCCTGTATTGTTTCTGATTTTTTGGTTTTGGGGGTTTAAAAGGGACTGAGAGGAGGTGGACATAGAAGGATCTAGAATTCTCTTGAAGGTTTTCTCGGGTATATGGTGAATTTGGGTCAATGATCTGGTCCACACCTTGTGATGATTGTTCGCCTAAAAATTGGCTAAAAGCGTGTTTGTTTAGCTGCTATTACATTCATGAACTCGCAATGTGGATCAATTATTTTTTATATTTTAAAAAAGTTTTAAGATATAAAAATGTTAAGTTTTTTTATAAAGTTATATTCAAGAGTTTAGGTTTAGTTGCAACGCATAACCCAGGAATAATATCTATAATATTAATAATATTATTAAACTTGCATGATCCAGATTTAAGTGAGTTTGGCTGCAATACCATACCCAATAACATTGGATATGCATCTGGATGTAAGGTCGTGTCATAAAAGTATGATAATTAAATAGATTAATTAAAAAGAAAAAAGCAAAAAAAAAAACCAATAAAAAAAAACTAATGAAGAAAAAGAAGAAAAAAATATGACTTAACTGAGTTAACCTTTCAAACCAAGTTAATCCGTTAAACCTTAGATTCGCGTCATAAAAGTTTGATAACCAAATAGGAAAAAACAAATTAATGGGCTAACCTGGAATTAATCGGGTTAACTCGTCAAACTAGGTAAACCTGTCAAACCCGGAATCCATGTCATGAAAGTTTGATAACTAAATAGAAAAAAATTTAACATTAACAATTTAAATTAAACGAAACAAAATAATTAAATAAAAAACAAAAACAAAAAAACACCAGCCTTTTCACTGTGGACTGCGTTGTGCAGTCCATAGTCAAAGGCATAAAAAACAACAAAAAAGAAAAAGAAAACTAAAGGCATCAACTGAGAACTACATAGAAATAAATTTAATATTAATAAACTAAATTAATTAAATAAAATTAATTAAATAAAATTAATTAAATAAAATTAATGAAAAAGAAAAAAAAAACCTCTAAGAATATAAAAAAAACTAAATAGAAAGAAATTTAACATTAATAAACTAAATTAAACGAAAAAAATAATTAAAAAGAAAAAAAAAAGCAAAAAACAATTTCAGGTTAACTCGTCAAACCAGATTAACCCGTTAAACCCGAGATCCATGTCATGAATACTTGTTAACTAAATAAAAAAAAGTGAACGTTAACAAACTGAACTAGGCGAAAAAAAATAATTAAAAAGAAAGAAAACAAAAAAAAATCAGGTTACCTCGTCAAACCATGCTAACCCGTTAAACTCAGGATCTGTGTCATGAAAGTCTGATAACTAAATAAAAAAAATTAACATTAACAAAATAAATTAAACAAAAATTTTTTATGAAAATAAAAAAACAAAAAAAAATTGACGGGTCAACCTAAAAATAACTTGGTTCACCCATGAAACCAGGTTAACCCGTGAAACTCGAGATATGTGTCATGAAAGTCTGATAACTAAATAGAAAAAAATTTAATATTAACAAACTAAACTAAACAAAAAAAAATAATTAAAAAAAGAAAAAAAAATTCAGGGTTAGGGTTAACCCGTGAAACTCAAAAAACATTTCATGAAAGTTTGATAACTAAATAAAAAAAATTTAAATAAACTAAATTAAACAAAAAAAATTTGTTAAAAGAAAAAAAAAACAAGGAAAGAAGCAAACAACAAATCCCAAAAAACATAAAAAAAAACAGATAAAAAAATAAAACAACTTAAAAAATAAATAAGGAATCAATGTTTTATTTTGGATTACATTGTGCAGTCCACAGTAAAATACTGATCCTTTTTAATATATGTTATAATTTTTAAATTATTTTTTTACATTAATATTAAAAATAAACTTCAAAAAATAATATTAAAATATATTTTTAATTAAAAAATATTTTAAATAATAATTATAGCCAACGATAATAAATGTTATCTAAATGGTGAACAAGAAAAAATTATTAAACGCTGTACAAACAGCTTCTAAGAGGTATGACTATTTAAATCTATTTTAAAATGATTTAATTTCAGTTCTTTTAAATAAAAATAATATATTTTTTTAAATAAATATTATTGAGGTTAACTCTTCGAGGTCTTGTATAGGAATTGTTGCTTCTTCAACTTATTTTTATTTAAAATATATTAAAAAACATTTTTTATTTTTTAAATTTTATTTTTAATATTAATACATTAAAACGTTATGAGTTTGACATCTCTATCTCTAGCATGGATTGCTTAACCTAATATGCTTGAAATATTTTTTATACAGCTATTTTTTTAAAATAATATTATCTCGTTATATAAAACGGAAACCAATATACTAGTAGTTTGATGTTGTAGAAGAATCTAAAATCATATCGTCGATCAATCATAAATATACCATAAGGAAAACATGGCTCTTTATTGCAACATGCATGTTACTAGAATTTCAGAATTTCAAATTGTTTTTTTTTAACATGTCAATTTTTTTTATTTTTAAATTTTATTTTTGTTAAAATCAGAACATCAAAAATCTGAAAAATATAAAAAAATATTAATTTAAAACAAAAAAAATATAAAAAAATATTTTTTTTTCAAAACACTTTCAAAACATAAAACCAAAAAACCCACATATCAAAGGCCTTTGGAATTCAGATGCCATAGTCGTGCATCAGAGAGGTAGAAACTAGAAAATCATCCTGTAAGGGGTGGAATTAGAACTTTTATAAATGCGGGCGTACCAGCATGAAATGAAATTTTGAGGATGCAAAATACATGTTTCTTAAGAAACAAGTCTTGATTGTGACTGTATAATTCAGATTTTTCAAGAATTCAGGGCTAAAATGTTAACTTTCTTAAAGTCTGGGGTATCGTGGCACCATTAACCCTAGCTCTGAGATGATGAACAAACAAAATGGCTGAGTCCAACATAAATAGTAAATTGCTTTTTAATATTAACAAACATGATGTTTATATAGTTTACTTTAAAAGTTAAAGCTACTGCACTTTCAAGGTAAAAAATAAAATAAAAAATGGAATAATTATTCTCCAAGGCTTTCAGGCTCAATGCCAAGGATCCTGTATCCTCAGGGAGTTTGAAATTGGGCTTTGTCTCGGGGCCCATAACAGAACAGGCCCATAATCTATGCTCGGATGCCCCAGTCCATGTCACATCTTGGGTCGGATGATGACCCATAAAAATGATTTCTCAACTATCATTCATTCATTCCTGTTAGAATCACTCGTCAAAAAATCACCAAGTTATAAGTTGTTTTGTGTACAAAAAGAATATAATTTGGACGAAGAGTTTTAAAAACAGATAAAAAAAAATTATTGACAAATTCCATAAATTTAATTTGAGAATAAAATCAATACAAAAAAGATCCTGTGAAAAAATAAAACTGATTATATAGTCTGGGGGTATTATTCAGGTTTGCCCAAGAGAAAAGTTCCCTGTGAATGACTACACGATAATCCCCTGTCCCACCCCTTGCTGTCTTCACATCTGAAGAGACAGAAACAGTCCCTGCCATAAATAGCCTTCCCATCTCACTGTTCCCTTCCTAGCCCTTCCCTCCCTGAAATATCTGAAATATCTTGCAAATCTTTGAATATTGTTTTTTTTTAAGTTTTTTTATATGAAATATATTAAAATAATATTTTTTGAAATTTTATTTTTAACATAAAGTAAAAAAGATATATATTTTTTTAAAATAAAATATTTACAAAATATGAGTGAATCACATTACTAAACAGTACTATCATCATCAAATTTCCAACATCACGCCACCCTTCTCTTTCCCTTCTTTGTCTTTTGGTACACTCCATGAATCGTTTGATATCCGCATCTTATCAAGCAGTAATCCACCGAAGCCACAAATTCTAATCTCTTCCCATTATCTTTTTTTTTTTTTTTTTTTTTTCACTTTAACATATTTTAGCTTTATCTTCTTCCCGTCAAGAGCTTCAACAGTTCAAACCCATCTTCCTGCTCCAATGTCTTCAAGCAAAGCTCAAAAATAGCATCCACACAGACAGAATCCTTAGTGACCTATTTGGAAACTAAACCACGCACAGAAATACTTACACCATGTTGTCCTCTCCAATTATGTACTCCTTTTCACTCTTGCTTTCCTTTTCCCTCATCTACCTCTTCTCCCCTCAAATCCTTCCTCTGCAAAACCCCCAAAACCTTCCTTTAGATGAACTTGATGATCTTACTCTTTTCAAGAAAGCCCTTAAGCCTTGCACAGCTACCTCCCACTTATCCACTAAGAACCCTACTCCTAAAATAGCCTTTCTTTTCCTTACAAACTCTGATCTCTCTTTTGCTCCTCTGTGGGAGCGGTTTTTCCGGGGCTACAGCAATCTTTACAACATCTATGTGCATGCAGATCCATTTAGTAAAGTCTCAAATCCAGACGGGATTTTCAAGGATCAGTTCATCCCCGGCAAGAAAACAGAAAGGGGCTCTCCTTCTTTAATCTCTGCAGAAAAAAGACTTCTAGCTAGAGCCATTCTCGATGATCCTTTTAATCATTACTTTGCTCTTGTTTCTCAACACTGCGTCCCTCTCCATTCATTTCAATACATGTACAGTACCCTTTTTGGCCACAACATTTTGGAAGCTTTCACAGCTCAATCTCATCATCAAAGCTTCATTGAAATTCTCTCCCAAGATCCCAACTTGCCTGATAGATACAATGCTAGAGGGGAAAACAGTATGCTACCAGAAATCCCATTTGAGAAATTTAGGGTTGGGTCTCAGTTTTTTGTGCTTGCAAAAAGGCATGCTTTTCTTGTACTCAAGGATAGAAAGTTGTGGAGAAAGTTCAAGCTGCCTTGCTTGAATATAGAGTCCTGTTACCCTGAAGAACACTACTTTCCAACACTTTTGTCAATGAAGGATCCTAGAGGATGCAGTCAGTACACATTAACAAATGTTGATTGGACTGATTCCTTTGATGGGCACCCTCATCTGTATCAAGCAGAAGAGGTTTCACCAAATTTGGTGCATAGATTGAGACTGTCCAATTCAAGTTACTCTTATTTTTTCGCAAGAAAATTTGCTCCTGATTGCTTGAAGCCATTGATGGAAATTGCAGATGATGTGATTTTCAAGGATTGAAAAAGGAGTGAGCAAAGGTAAGTAAAGTAAGCAGTACAGAATTATTACTTGCTATGGTATTGCCTTCTTTTTTGCTTTTTAGACTTTGGCCAGCAGTCCATGTGTGCGTGTTTGACATTACAATTGAAATCGATGTTGATTGAAAAAGCATCCTCCTGATGCATTTCACTTGTCCAATCTCAGTCCCAAATGGGTTTAGAGCCTGTTTGATTTTTAATAGTATTTTTGAAAAAAAAATGATTTTTTTTTATTTTTTTTGTTTTAAATGAATTTTTTTTATTTTCAAATCAAATGTACTAAAATCAAAAATAAAATTTAAAAGATATTATTTAAATGTATTTTCTAATCAAAATCATTTAAAAATCAACCCCTGCCACGAATAAAGGCTGAGGTCGGTCCATAGTCGGATTTTTTATTTTTTCTTGTCTGGTTTCTGATTATACTAGAAAAGGTGATTCTGCTACCATAGTTTTCCCACTAATTGAGAAATAGAAGGCAATTATAACTTTCGTTGCTTTAAAATCAATTAGATTTTGAACCAATTGATTCTCGACATGTTGGTTATAGGAAGTGTGACTTTTGTTGGTTATAATATATTGTTTTTAAGTATTAGCTTATGTAATGCAGCTAACTATTCTGCTAGCTTTTTAGTCTTTTATTTTTATATATTTAGGGTGATGGAGAGATTTTGATTATAGTCTTTTTAGGCTAGCAATTTTGATGTAACAGCTGACCTATGTGCAATTATGCTTATAAATTATAGCTAACGCAAAGGGCAAAGGATCATGCTAGAAGAGTGCCTTTTCAAGAAAAGAATTGATTCCTCATTAAGTTTGTGGGGACTTGACTCACGATAGTTTAGAGGGCACGTTTTCTCTGGGGACCTAGGGTGTAATTATGGGTTTGGTCAGTTTTAATCTTGCTTTGCTGTAGTAATCAAGGCAGGCTTAAATTCTCAAGAAAAAATTGGCAGATTTAAGGCCTAAACTTTGGTGTAATAAAGAGAATGTTGAAGCAGATTTAAGACCTGCATTTTGCTTAGGTGCTTAGCTGGTTTTCTCCCCTGGTTAATTGTAAGGAAAACATGTAGTTGATATCCTTTACTGCAAAGAAGATGGAAAATTTAAAAGTTTGCTTTTGAATCTAGGTGGAAATATTGTATCATTTTGGAAATAGATGACCTGTTTAAATTCAATTAGTGAGAATTTTTGTTTCTTCTTCTTCTTCTTTTTTTAAAAATAAGCTGAGGAACTTGAATCTCCTGTTCTCTTACAATGTTGTTGTAAATGAAGTTGTTCACAAAGTTTACAAATGTCAAATGTCAAAAGTTTACTCTCTTTTTCTTTTGTGGGGTTTTGATTTTTGACTTTTGGGCCCGTGCTTCATCGGGAAAACAATACATGTTTTCATATTCCGAAGGTTGTGTTTTGAGCCATGACAAGAGTGGTGTCGGCATGGTCATTTGCAAGTTGCAGTGTAGGATTACGCAGTGGTAATAATGTTTTTTTTTTAAATAATTTTTGATATTATTACATCAAAATAATTTGAAACAAATAAATAAAAATTTAAATTTTTTTAAAAATATTTTTCAAACGAAAAACAAACATTACTGGAGTTGGGACAAAACCCTTGACTCAAGAGTTCACGTGCGTTATGGTCCATGGTCCTTTTGACTAATGAATTAATGTAAAATTCTTCAGTGTAGCATGCTAGCTCACGTGATCTTGTTTGTGAAAATATTGTTCTGCAGGTTTTGGCTGAAGGAACCTTTGAACTTTGTTTGGACATTTGTGAGTGGAGTGGAGTGGATGAGGAAGAATTATGTTGGTGTGAAGGGAAAAAGACCCAGCCCAATGTAATCTGGTGAAGGTTTTTTCAGAGTTGTTTGTACAGAAAATGGAGTCGTAATGTCTTGTTGTATATTGTATATAATACTAAAACACTTGTGCTTTTGTTTATTCTTACAAAAGTGAATGGAGTGTGAGACTTTTAGAGCATAAAGAGGGGAAGCAAAGGTTCAATGCCTTTCTTTTTCCTAATGTAAAAGGTTGAGATCTTCCATTGGGAAATGGGGCTCATGCTGTGTCTTCTCTGTCTTGTTCAAAGTAAATGGTGTTTTAGGGTTTGCCCATGGTGATTGTAACTAGCTTCTGATTTATGTGGCGAGCACAGGTTCTCGGGTTCTGTTCTGTTGGGAAACTTTTGGGCGATTTATACCTCTGTTGGAGAACTCGTTGAGAACCAGCATGTTAGCCTGATGATTAAAAAAAGAGTATTCCTTCTGCCGCTAAGGATTAACTTAATGTCATCAACTATTCCTAAAGAGAAATTGTCATTAGCCTCTTGTTTCTTGTAAATTGAAGCATATTGAAGTATAATACTGCTAGAAAACAATCAACGTGGTAAGGGATGGCTTTGGATTCTCTCTTTTTCTTGTATAAAGGGACACGAGCAGGATAAACAAAAACAACAATCAAAAGGTACAGAAGACAAGTTGAGCCGATGCTACCCAGAGGACTGTATCTTGAGTCAACTTTGTGTCATGGTCACTACAGATTCAATTGTCTTTAAGAGCATGATGGGCTTCCGAGATAAATGTTCTGGGAAGTTGTTGATCTTTTCCAAATTGATGGATTTTGGTCCCGTCATCAGCTTGTCGATTCTATAATGGCATGATGTCATCTCGACATCCTCCATAAAAACTGGGACTACATGAGTCGAAGCCCTTTGTCATGGCATCATGAGACAGCATCCTAAGGAGATGGTGAGGAGGCAGAGGATCCCTAATTAGAACCCATCTTCGTGCTTGTGTCCAACATTTGGAAGGCAAGTTGTACCGCGATGATTTACAGCCTGATCTGTCAGGTCTCCTAGATTATTTCACTCTCATCACCCTAATAGTTTTCAGCCGGATTCGATCGTTTCACACTCATTTTCCTTATAGTTTTCAGCCGGATTCGATCAAAAATTCTGAGTGCAAAATAGTTTACATTACTCGAAACCCGAAAGATCATTGGTATCAGTGTGGCATTTCTCAATAAATCCTAACGCCTAATCAGCCTCCATTTTCATTGGAGAAAGCAGTTGTGAGCTCTTGTAAGGGAGTTCATGGTTTTGGACCCTTTCATGACCTTATTTTACAGTATTGGGTATAGAGAGCAATAAAAATGCCTCGTGAGATATTATTGTTCTTGCAATATGAAGAGCTCAAAAGCGATCCCATAGTACAGGTGAAAAGGCTGGTTTCCTTTCTTGAAGGGTCTTTTAACAACGAAGGTGAGATTGATGAAGTGGCATGGAGATGTAGCTTGGAGGTTAACAAGGATGGTGAGAGGGTATGAAATGGAGGTGCCAAATAGTGCATTTCTCAAATAGCTACCTTGCCCTAGAAATGTGTGAATGTCTTGATCGACTAGCAGGAATGAAGTTTGAAGGGATTGGTCTTCGTCTTTCAGGCAAGAACTAGGCATGATGTCCAGTAAAATTCATTGATGCTACTTCCTTCATTCAAGTGTTCGTGAAAGAGATCTTCAATTGCATGGTCTTTGACACTGGTTGCTTTTAGGTGAATTTCGTCAAAACAATGCAATGTTCTTGGGATCAAAAGATTGGTTTAATCATTGAAGTTGTCATGTCCGATATGAAAAGGTGTTTGTATCATCAAATATTCAGCTATTTTCATCAAAACAAAATCATTTTATTATTTTCTAATTTTACATGGGCTAGCACCTAGCCTGTTCTATATTTGGGCCCAATGGGTCCAGTTTCTAAAGGTAATAGGGCTTCAAGCCGATAGAAATAATTATGGGAAAAAAGCATTGTTTTTTTTAAAAATAATATAAAATTAAATGTGATAAATACTTGTTAATTATTCGTGATGTTACATGGACTGATTGATTTACTATATTATATACTATGAAACCAAGTTGCGATAAACTCGTATACCATCATCTTTGCTAGACGATGGGTGGTCTTATCATCTAGGGTTGAGCACCAATGAGCATCGAAAGCTTAAAACTCATTAGCCCTTTAAGCAAAGCTTAACAACTTGCATTAAGAAATTAATCATGTCAACTTGACAACTTGTCTCATCTCACTCACCAACCAAGATATATTCAGCAGCAAGATATCCCTACCTTTTTTTTTCTTGGTGCCTCGTCCCAGGACGGCCAGCATCGGAGCTCCGAAGAATCTAGAAAGATTTGGTGGTGGTATTATGGAGTGTTTAATCATCAAAGTGTTTAGTTGTATTGCACTTGATTAGTCACGTCAATTAACTTAATGAACATGTTATAGAAACAATCGAGCAAGTAGGCGAGTGATTCCACTTTTCTATGATTATTAAATGTTTAAAGTGCCGGTTTTGGAATAAAGATTTCGAATCTGATTTTTTTTTTTTTAAGGGTGTGTTTGTCTAAAATTTGATTTAAAAAAATTAATTTTTTTAGTTTTTTTATTCCTTTAATGTGACAATATTTTAAAACATGATCTTTATTATACTTCCGAAAAGGTATTTATTTGTGGTAACAATTTTCAAGTGTTTTGCAATATTTTAAAAATTAATATTATAGTTATTTTGCTCTTAATAAATATAATTTGTAACTTTTTTTTAGATTAATGTGGGTATTTGAATTATTTTGCGCATCTCTACTAATCTCATGGGCCTTGAAATTAACGATCATAAAAGTCTTTAGTGACCTTAAGATTTATGGGGCTCGAACTGATGATTTATAAAAAATAAACTCAGCACCTAATCAATTAAACTATTCACTTCTAAGTTAAAACAAAACCTTTACTGCACTTTTGTTTTAAAAAAAGTTTTTATTCGTGACACTAATTTTCAAGTGTCTTGTAATATTTTAAAAATTAATATTATAGTTATTTTGTTCTCCAGAAATATAATTTGTAACTTTTTAAAAGTAACGGGATGCCCAAGCACAACCTTTTAAAAAATACCCACAAACCATGTCTCCAATCCAAGAAGGAATTTGTAAAGTTACTGCCATGAATTGTCAACAAGAATTGTTTTTAATTTTAGTGCTAGCTACTTGTTTTACCTTTTGGAAATATCAATGTCACATCAAGCTGTGCTCTCTCACTAATCTTACTGCATAGTCATTAATAGCAAAGTTTTAAGATGCTCCCAAATTGGGTTATCGATATTCGTCAAGAAAAAGCAAAATCTTCAGCTCGGGTGTTTTTTTATGGCTGTGAATCTGGAAGATTTAGTCCAGAAATAAAATAATTGTTTTTCTTCATATAACATACAGTAAAAGTAAGTTAAAAAAACATTTATTAAAGTAATATTAATATTTTCAGTGAATTATAAATTAGTACATCAAGTTTTTTTTTTAAATTAATGTAAGTGTTCGAACTAGTTTGCGTGTATCTCGACAAATTTCACGGACTTTAAAGTTAACGATCATGTAAGCTTTCAATAACCCCAAAATTTATGAGTCTTAATGAATAAATTAGTACATTTAATCTTGCATGTAAGCATTTAGTTTTATAAAATAACCGACGAGGCTCATGTTTTTAAATTCATGTGTTATGTTCCTTTCTGGAATTTTTTTTCTTTAAAAAATAAACATAAAAATAAAAAAGAGAAGTAAGTTGTGTGTAAACATCCTAAGAAAATAGAATACTTTTAAGAATAAAAAACATTAAATCAAGCACGATCGACACTTAATTTAATTAATTAATTTCTAAACTACATGGATTATTAATTACTTTTGTAAAACTAAAAGGACTGGTTTATAACTTACTCTAATATTCTCCAGGTTCTAGGATTCTTTTCTTTCCCGCAAGCGATTTATTTTAAGCAGTGACAGCAACAAAAGATTTTCCACGTGCATCGAAGGTGAGAAACTGGTTAGGTTACCTATCCGTCACGCTAAACCACGGTCTAGTGGGACAAAAATCTATTACATAATTTACATGATTGGCTATTTTTGCTGATTTGCATTTATTAAGGAATCTTGACAATATAAAGTAATTATATAAATATAAATAGTTGCTTTATATTCTATAAATATTAATTTAATATGATGTATAAAAGTTAAATTGGATTCCTTCCACCACTTCAACGAAAAAATATACCAATTATAGGATTGAAAATTTATATTATTATTAATTTTAAAATTTATGAAATTACTTGAATTATATACAAGCTGATCCATACATACATATATATATACATACATACATACATATATACATACATACATGTATATAATTTTTTAACAATACATAATTATTAAAGTATTAAAAATCTAATTATAGATTAAAAAATAAACTCTTGAATTACTGGAGTGAGAGTGAGATTAGAAATATATCTTAATTGAAAAAAAAATATTAAATCAAGTTATTGGAATATTTATGATATATATATTTTTTTGAATTTAAATATGAGAGTTGATATTCAAATAAATCATTAAATTTTCATAAATATAATGAAAGGATATGTCATTAATATTATGTTTAGAAAATATATTTAATTTTGATTGATGAATAAACAAATCCAAGAATATCCATTTTCATAATAAAAACAATATCTACCTATATATATATATATATATGTTTTTTTGGGTTAAATATGTCGTCATAAAATAATAGTTTAGCATTTTTAGCTAAATTATTCATGGATTACACGAGCAAATACAGATGATCACCGAGGATCTGGCGGGACAAAAACCTTAAAGCAGCATAGAAAATCGTGCTACCATATCTTTGCTTTCATATTTATTAGCTCTGCCTTGAAAAAGAAAATAAAACTAAAATATACTCCAAATTTCTATATCTGGTTTTGCTAATCAAGGAGGAAAAGTGAAAGGCTGACATGACCAACCAAAGCAGAGGACCCACAATCCGTACTCTCCATCTTGCTGTATCCCACAAACAGCAGCAAATGGGAGTGACCGAGTCACTGAGTTTAGTAGAGCTACTCTCCTTTACGTGGCGTTGTGTGGTGTAGTGCACTGTAGTAGTTTTTTGTCTTAGTATTTATTTTTGCAAGATTTACGAAGGGTCCCTTGCCTCCTTAGCACCTTAACTATTCCCTCACCTTCCTTCCTCTCCCTTTCCCTCCTTGTTGGTGAAGATATTTTAACAGCAAGTACGAAAGGTGAGTCCAAGTTTTAAACTTCATGGTTTTTTTTTTTCTTTTTTTTTTCTTTTAGTGTTTTGGTTCTTTATTTCATTTTCTTCTTGAGAAATTTGATTTTGTTTCAGGGTTTTTATTTTCTCTTTTGATTCCTTCTTATGCATGTTACGTTGTTTTTTTTCTTACTTTTTTTTGTATTTTGATTTCAGTGAAGTTTGAATCTTTCTACTCTATGGTGTCACTGTTGCATTGATTATATTACATTTATTAGCTTTGAAGTTTTAATTCGTCTATGAAAGTCAATTCTTCTTCTTCTTCTTCTTGTTTTTTTTTTGCAAGAAATGTTAAATGCAGCAGTAGACCGATAATTTATGGTTCTGGGTTTTTCCTAGTCTCGAGTTTGGTTGCCTAGACAGTGAGTGAAACAGTGAAAGCGGGAACATAGAATAATGGGAACCTATGATTCTTATCGTTTTGGATTTTAGAAAATTTTAAAGAAAAATCTTTGTATTGCAGGATTTTAAGGGTGATATGAGCCAAAGAAAGAATACAGAAAAAAAATATAGGAATCAAACATTCGTAGTCAAATCCTGTATTTTAATGGTGAAGGTAACGAACTCATTTAAAGACAATTTACTCTTGATTTCTCACTGAAGGGAATCGGTACTGTAAGCCACGATGTTCATCACTTATGTCTTCCTGTTATTATAATTGCAATGGGCTGGCATCAGGCAACAAAAGTTTGGTGTTTGTTTTGAATAATGGGTTGCAAAAGAAGAATTTTTTTTTTTTGTTCTTCCGGGACTTTTATTTGAAATTTGTGGAGCAAAGGACTTTGCTTTTTGGCAGATCTTGGTTACTGCCTATCTTTTCCTTCTTTGTTTTGATTCCTTTTACAAGCTCTATAAATCTTTTCTAATTATAAAGTTTTCTACCAATAAGGTAGAGGTAGGTTAGGATGCTGTAAGAGACATGGCACTAAAGTTGCTGAATGGGGGAACATGTCGTGTTGTTTTCTTTCCTTTAGAGGTGCGTACAATACAGGCCTAAGAATGGATATCTGTGAGAGTTGAAGCTTGAAAAAACCCTGTTATTGGTTTTCACCATGTCAAGGCAATCCCTACTTCCTCCTCGCTGCCCATTTCGGAAGCATGTCGTTTCTCATCCAATTCACGAATCCAGTCCGCAACACCATAGATCTCCCTCCCAAGGTTCAGTTCTGGAGGAGAAGCCAGCATGGCTTGATGATTTATTAAGTGATGAAGATGCAGATTCAAAAGGAAAGTGTCTTCGCCGGTCGGCCAGTGATTCGGTCACCCTCTTGGATGGTATTGTGGATTCATTTTCAGGTTTGAGTCCATATAATGATGAAGCTGCTTCAGGTGGCAATGAAACTTGTAGTGGACTGGAGTCAGCTTCTATGTATGGTCCTAATTCTCCTAGGAGAAGAGGGAATGTGACCTTCTCGGAAAATGCCATAGCATCAGCACTATCGGAGTATGCATTTCAAAATCCTTTGCAGTATGTAGACGGCAGCCTGTGCATTTCGGGGATAAAACCCTTGGATCAAATGGGGAATGCATGTGGTTCAGCTGGGGAGTTCAATGGCGAGACAAACCCTGTGAAACGGTTAGAATCTGAAACACTCTTGTTTGATTGCTCGCTTATTTTGTATTTCTAAGGTAATCGTAATTACTCTTTTTATCACATCAATTTCTAAGCAATTTCACAGGCTATATTTTTTCTGTTTCTCAAATTTTTAGGCATTTGTTGTTGTAAACTTAGGATGGTCATCTGCATTACCCTGATATTTTGGTGAAGATTTCTGATTGTGTGTTAATGCCCCAGCTTGCTTTAACAATATTTTAGCTCAATTTGGAATCAATGTTAGGCTAATTTGGAAGTACTGAACCAAGATTTAGCAACCTAGTTTCAGCTTTGCTCAAGTAATTTGTAATTATGTTTCCTTGCTGATTATGATGTGTCCACTTTATACCAGCCCCCCCCTTCCCTCTTCACATTCACATGTTGTTCTGTAATGAAAAACTTCATTTAAGCTTGTCTTGGTCATGTTTGTGAACAGTTGTCTTGTAGGCGTAAGATTTTCCATTCTGTGTATTGATTCGAATTGTCTTTTGAAACAATACAAATTCCAGGGGAACGTTTAATTTTCTGGTAAGAACTACTCCATGAACTAGTATGGTCATCCAAGATGATCTCCAACCAATCTTCCCTTACAAATGTCCCTAGACACAAACATTGACCGAAGCACAACTACCAAATTTACTGCCTGAGAGCAAGCCTCAGAATTCTGTACTACTGTCCCTAAGAAATGTGCTCCTTCATACTATGTGCTTGAGGAGGGTATATGATTATTCTAGTCTGTAGGTGCTGGCTGACACTGAAAATTGAAGTACACACCTAGGGTTTTTACTAGAAGAATATCATGGAAAACCTACCATTGTACATAGAGCGTGGTGTTATTTGCAACTGTATTGTACATGAGATGAAAGTCAGGAGATTCTCACTTCCAAACAAAGTATTCGATCTAAAACTTTATGTTTTCTAGTGTCTTTTCTCATTAACGTTATGCAAAACATGGAGACAATCTTACTGGTTTTGGTGGCTTTCTTTATAGGCATTCCGGGCAACGCTCAAGAGTTCGTAAACTCCAGTATATTGCTGAACTTGAAAGAACTGTTAATGTTCTGCAGGTAATTCCTCTGAGAGATGAGGCATTTTTTCCCCACTTTAGTCTCCGTATGATTGAATCTCTCTTTGCAGGGATAGCATGCAGCAATTTTATTCTTGATGCAGATAGGGAAACTTTAATCTTTGTGCATGATAAATCGCAGTCTAAATCTTATCAACTGGTGTTGAGAAATTTTCAATCATATCCTATAGAAATTTCTTAGTTTTTATTTTGTCAAGAATTTCTTGTTTAGTAAATAAAAATTCAGGGGCTGTATAACTCTCTTTGCAGACTTTGGAGTCAGAGTTGGCTGTCAAGGTTGCTTCTATGCTTCAGAAACGTGCTACTTTGTCCCTGGAAAACAACACATTAAAGCAGCAGGAGGCCAGAATACGGCAGGAAAAATTGATCGCAGAGGGTGAGTTTCATATCCCTATGATTTTCTTGAAAACTCATCCCAAATATAATATTTGAGGATTTCAAAGCTCTTTCAACGAGGAAGAAACATAACACTTTCATTATTATTAGTTTTTCTTGTACGAAACTGGAATAAGATACTCAAGTTTCCCTAGCACATTATTTTCTTCTTCCATGCATTTTCTTGCAGCTCAACATAAGGCTTTGAAGAAGGAAGCTGAGAGAATGAAAAACAAGTTAGGTTTCACAAATTTGAAGTTCAGAAATTATTCCAGATCAAGTCGCCCTCCGGAGGCAGCTAGATCAGAAGTTACATGGCAGATGGCAAAACTTAATCTTAACTAGTCAGAGGAGTCCTTGTCCATGCTTCGACAATACATCTCAAACATGATTTTCTACTCATCAGTGTCATTTTGTGAAAAAAAGTAGACAGCCTTGCTGCATCATGTCACATATTGGTTAGGATACCTTGCACTCCCAGGGCACAAGCTGTTTATATCTTGCTGTACATGAACCGCCAGTGAACTGACTTGTATAACAGGGAGTGGCATCATCTTTTCACCATAATTATCTTTGCATCCATGCATGGGTTACAATCTCGTGCTTGATCATTAAAGTAAAGCTCTTCTCTCTATAAAATCTGATGAATTCAAATCTAAACGAGGAATGATGAAAGAAAGCTTCATTGCAGAAGATCTCCCCACCTTTAAGCATTGAAAATTACACCTTCCTAACTCATTCAACTGCGGCATCAGAGCGGTTAGGTGTGGAAGAATTAAAATACTTCTGCAATTGCTGTGTTCTCTCAACCATATATATATACATCAAAGTTGTTACAGAATATTTATCGTTACAAGAGTTTTGATACAGAAGGGAAGCTAAAGATAAGCAGGAATCAGAGGTTTAAATACAATTGTACTAGAACTCAGTGTCTTTCGGCAGACTTAGCATGCTGAGGTTTATCATTAACATTAACATGAGCTTTATACTTGTCATTTCCCTGTAAAACCAATAAAATTTTGATATTTATTGGAAAAAATTATAAGAACACGGAAAACTTGCCATTTATGTATATACTAGTATATTACTATATTGACCTGTGCTCCATGAGGGGTCAATATTATTTTTTTAAAATATATATATATATATATATATAAATTATTAAGAATCTTTTGAACTCTTTAAATCTAGCAGTCATGCGAGACTCAAGCGACTTGGGTAGTGCATTGGAGGGTTTGGTAACCCAATGCACTACCCAAATCGCTTGAATCTAATATGGTTGTCAGGCTCAGGCATTTGAGTCATGTCAGACTCATGCATTGACTTAAAAAAATATAGTTAAAAAAAAAAGAAAAAAAAATATATAATTTTTATTGAAGAAATAACAAATTCATAAACATAAAAATTAAAGTATTTTAATGTGAAGATATAATTTGAATGTTTAGATCTAAAATGTTAAATTATATTTTTATAATGATTTGTTATTTATAAATTATTTATACTTCGTTTATAAATAATGTTTAGACCCGAGTTACTTGAATAATCATAACAACACCAATAATAATAATAATACTAACAACAATAACAACAACAATAATAATCATAATAACAACAACAATAATAATTATACTAATAACAACAACAATAATTATACTAACAACAACAATCATGCCAGACCCAAGGTGTTTGGGTCAGACAACCATGCCTAACCCAAGTTTAGTCAAGTCTGGTAATATATCAGACCCACATTACTTGGGTTTGAAAAAAATACCTAACACATGGTAGTTGGTCATGACAGACCTAGGCGCATGGGTCTAGCAGCCTCGTAAGACCCATGCGACTTGGGTCTAGCAACAATGCATGATCTGTGCACCTGGGTTTGCTAGACCCGCGTCTAGGTCTGCCATCAAACATAAATGCCAAACTTAAGACGCTTGGTTCTAATAATCCATGTCAGACCCAAACAAACAACAAACAAAGAGAGGAACTTTAGTTGTGAGAAAAGAAAAAAGAAAGAAAAAAACGCAAACAATCGATCACTGGCAACAATTCAATCATGATGTCTATACACGTTGCTCAATATGGAAGAGAGCACGATTGTACATCTAGTAATACGACGATTGATCAAATTTGGCCACTGAAAAGCATCTCACGCGCCTCCTTAATAACACGGGCATCATTATTATTAAACCCGGACTGGCCCGATGGGTCGACCTGGAACCCGATGGCTAGATCGGTCTGAGTAAGACAAAAGACTAGTCAGTGCAATAGTCCGACAAAATCCAGTCGACCTGGCGGGTCGACCCATGACCCGAATGAGACCCGATTTTTTTTCAAATGTGGTTTCTCCTATACCCATTTTTTTTTTATATTTTTTTAGTTGGTTATTAACACTTTTTAAAGTTCACTATATAAATTTAGAAAAATATTTTAATTTTTCAGTGTGAGATTTGAAATCCTTTAGTATATATACTCTATGTTCCTATGAAAAAAAGTTATTTTTTCAAAGTGGAATATCAAACTGTTTGGTTTAAATATTTCAATTTAAAAGGATAACATAATATCTTTTCAGCGTGGGATAAAAAACTTTTTAAAATATTCTTTTAAACTTCATATTTACAACATATATAGTCTATATCACATGAATTGTTTTTATTATTATTATTATTATTTCATATGAAATATTAAAACTTTAAATATATATATTTTAAAAAAATTTCCAGGTTGATCCATGAAACCCGAGACTCGACCCTTGGCCTGGTCAACCCCAGGTCGGGTTTGATAACTATTATAGGCGTCACCCACTCATTAAGATGTGTAAAACACGTTCCAGTAGCTTTTTGATTAAAAATAAAAAATATTACATGAAAATACTAAAACGTCCTCATGATTATCTTAATTATACAAAAAACCCATGAACAAAAAATACCAAAATACCCAAAAAAACAACTTTTTTTTTTTAATCTTTTTTTAGGCTAAAAGCATTATTTACTTGTAATTAAAAATTAAAAAAACTTGGATACCCTTATTGAAGAAAATCAAAGAAACATTTATCTAGTCACCAAAAGATGAGATATTGACAATGAAACTAGTATTACAATCCACAGTAAAATATCTCTTGATTTACAATGATTTTTCCACACCTTTAAAAATTGAAAAAACCTAGATATTCTTGTAAAAAAAAACCGAAAATATATTTATATGCTAACGAAAAGATTAGAATTTTTTTTTAAAACTAATATTACAATCCATAGTGAATTATCTCTTGATCTACAATGATTTCCCCACATCATTTAACTTTCGATATAATAAACATAGAAAAATCAAAATATTGATATAAAGTTGAAAAAAAAAAAAAGAAATTACATGTAAAAAATTTCAACTTCATTACATATCTAACCTTGCATTTTCCAATCGCTAAACTGTCCAGAGGTATCCCTTTTCACAAAATGTATTTAAAGTACTTATTATTAAATCATTGTAAGGACTAAAGCCCTCCAAACACCAATTAAATCACCCTATCAATCATGATAAACATGCACGTTTACAAGGGTGCAGCATACAGCTCTTCCAAGTTTTAATTACATTCACAGGGATCACAAAAGAAACTGCCTAACCACGAAGAGATGCACGAGGGACAGCAGGTAAGCCCAGTTCATCCTCAGCCTGTCAAGAATCAAGGTTCAAAGAAAGAAGCATTAGGCAAAACACCAAGAAAGACACATGGCAAATGCAGGTACAAGCTGGCTGTTCTCTTAAGCTTGTATGAAGGAATCTAAACTCCATTGTTTTCCTTTTTTTATAGTATTCTGTCCCATTAAATAGAGAAATGTTTCTTCCCAATCAACAGTCTATTGTGACTCAATATACTTCTCACAATACTCACTAGAGTGAATATATATATATTTGCTGTACTATTTAATACCTGATTATTGCCTCTACCAGCTGGTGCTGCATGTCCTGTGGGTGCCGAAGGCAAGTTCAGTTCTGAATCAAGATCAGATTCCTTATCAGGTTGCAGATAAGAAGGCACCCCGTCAGATTCAGTTTCCATTGCCATGTCTGCTTCCAAAGCATCAAGTTCTGCATTCCAAATGAATAGAACAATTATAAGATATAAATTTCGGATGGATTATTTATTTGAAACCAGTGCATGAACGACTGTTTCAATTTTTTGTTGCAGAGTAGGGGAAATATTTTCGACAATGTGCTCCTTCTGAAGGTGCTATACAATATTAAAGAACTTGCTTCTCAAACATCTTGGCTGAATGGCAAATAAAAACTTCAATTTTGTCCAAAAAAAACTGTATTGAGCCTTTGAATGATCTTAAGCTTACCACCCATGAGATCTTCCTCATCAATATCATCTGGCACGCTGTAGCTTCTACCCAAGGTCTCTTGAATTTCACTGCTAACATCCATCAAGTCCATCATCTCATCTTGCAAGTTCTACACACACAGAGAGAGATAATAAAAAGGGGGTGGAGGTACAAAACACCTACCATCAGTTCATCATGATTCCCAGGAGATCCTAATAGATAAGCCATAAAGACAGGATAGGACGAGGGGCTTTGGAATTGACAGACTACATACATCAATATCTTGAATCTTCACAGTTTTCATCATTCCTTTCAATTCCTTGTTGGCAGATTTCAAAGCTGACACCTGAAAAGAACACCACAAAATTAACGTGTGTGAGAAGTGAAGTAAATTTTTTTTAAACTCGCTCACTTAGAATGCCTTGTGGTCATATATGTTTTATCTTAACTAAATGGCTATGCATGCGGATGATACAAGAAACCGTGGAAACCATGTTCATGAATCATAAGCAATCCCTCCCTAGCAGTAGATGTTTCATCCCCTACCTCTCATGAGGTAGGCTGCAGGTTCCCATTGGATTACACATATTGCTCCACCAGCTTGAACCATGCCCCTTTAGGTGCTACCAAGGCAAACAAATATCTCAAGGTGAGCATCCCATCCCCAATGCAACCACAAATCTATCTGGTGTAAGATGAATCTTCAAAAACAACATGCAAACAAGTACTCACAGGGATGCCTTATTCATAGCATGTATGCCTTTACTGTCCACTACTTTTTGCACAAGAAAAATTGGTTTTAAGTGTCAATTCAGTTTCACAAACAGATGCTTTATAGGGCACTTTTACATTTTTAAAACTATATCGATGTTTTGGAACATACAGTTTGTTGAGCATCTTTAATTCCTTCAGAAGCAAATGCAACTTGATCAAGGTTGAACGTCTGATTATAAAGCATGTCACGCTGTCCTTCATACCTGTCCAACAGATTTACCGATCACATAAGCCATTAAGGCAATTAACAATATACAAATCAAGCTGTATAGCATTAAACTTAAGCAAATGCAATCCATTTCATTTCATTACGCCCAAAAAAAATGGCACCCACCCTAAATCAGCATCCAAACAGGCAATAGCCCTACAGTTTAGTGCTTCAAATGCAACGAAAAAGGTGAAAACTTTGAAGCTCAAATTCTGAAAAACAATCCGAAAACCTCAGGGCTTCTTTCAAAGTTATGATCACAACCCAGTAACCATTATCAAATCCAGAGTAAAAAACAAACGAAACCCAGTTATTTAAATCACAAAATTCAAAACCCACAAGCCCTTTAACTCCAAAAATCACATTAAAAAAAGGGAAAAAATGTAAATACTCACATTCTCTTCTGCTTAAGAACCCTCATAGCTCTAGATTTAACAGCCTCTTGAGCAGGTCCAGGTCTTGTATTCTTGATCTGCTCTTTATACCTAGCAAGTTCTGCATCAAGCTTCTTGATCTTCTCATCTACTGTTTCACCTCTCTTATTAATCTAACATTTTTTATCATCGAATTAAAAACCCATGTCAGAAATCTAACAAAAATCCAATACTTAAATCCAAGTTCAAAACTTCCTTGAAAATACACAAACAGAGAATTCAAGAAAAAGTTACCCTATCTGATGAATCTTGAATTGAAGGTGGTGGTTCTTTATCTTTTTTTACACCAAAAACTCTCTTCATATTTCCAGAAACAAACACAATGATTAAGTTCTTGAGAGAGAGAATTGAGAGAGAGAAGAACAAAGAGATTTTCTTGTTTTCGAAGACTGTTGCCTTTGGTTCTGTTTTTCTTTTACGCGTTAAAGGAAGTTTCTTTGAGCTTGCAATGAGAGTGTTATATGATGGATAAGGGTCTATTTGATTTATGACGTGGCATTGTTTGGTTGGTTGGTTTGGTTTTTTGGTCCAATGGTAGCATGCCATGTAGTGAGACCAGTTTTTGTAACTGGTAGTGATTTTGATTTTAATTTTTATGATATTGTTTGGACTACTTGCTACATACAATTACAATTATTTTTTGGAACAATAATTTCTTAAAAGAGTTTTATCAGTAGAAGTTAGTGAAAATATTTTAGGAGTAGAAATATTTTATTTTAACTTATTAGAGATTAATGTAGAGGGTGCAATTTTAAAATAGTTTGTTGAAAAAAATAGTTTTAATTGAACCTAAACTGATTTCAAGATAATTTTTATTATTGAAAAAAATATATTTTACTTGAATCTTTATATGCTGTTGAAATAATTTATACAACTATCTATTAAGTTGAATTGATTTTACCAACAAAAACCCATAAATAATAAATAATAAAATGTTAAATTAGATTTTATTGATTAAAACTATACTTGTAAAATTTAATTTGAATTGTTTTGGTTGGATGAATTGATTGATTCGTGTTTAAATTATAATTTTTTTAAGATAATCCAGAGATTGTTTTAAATATGTAAATTATCGGATTAGATCATTATGCCATACCAAGTTTTATAATTATAATAAAAGCTCAAACCCCTTTTCAAATAATTTCAAGCCAGATTGATAATTCAATTCTATTTATAATAATTGAATATTTCTTTCCAATTTAAAAAAACAGAATAAATCTCGTTAAAAATTTTAGTCCATTATAGAAATTTAGCCCAAATTTTGACAAATACATTCTAGTTCCATCTTAGTGGTTTCATTCTAGCCAAATAGTGATGTTTTTTGTTTTTAATTTTTTTATATATAATTTCATTTTTTAATATTTAATTTATTAAATATTAAAATTTAAAATTTAAAATTTAAAATTTATTATGATTTTTTTTGTTATTTTATATCTCATGATTTATATCATGAGTTTAATAAATTAATTTAATTGAATCAATTTTTTTTATTAATTTTTTTTAAAATTTTATTATTTAGTATCTTTAACATTTAGTTTAGTTGATTATGATTCAAGTTTTGTCATTATTTTGGTTTATAATTTATGAAATTATTTTATTTTAATGATTTTGAGATTTGAATTAGAATTTTCTTAAGTTAATTTGAGTAGATTAAGGCCATTTATGTTATTTTTTTTAATTGTTTTTTTTAATAATAAATTTATTTAAAATTAGTTTTTATTATTTATTATGATTTTATTTTGTTCTAATATAACACTTTCAGAAGCCGAAAACTGGAACTTCCTCCGGATCTGAGGGGATCAGAACTGAAAAGCTCATTCCTCTCCTTAGGCAGAACCTTCTCAAGCTCTGGTACTTTCTCTCCCTGTCACTCCCTCTGTGTAGTTTTAGATCTCTGAATTTCTCATTAGTGCACTACCATGGATACCCATGACAACAACCAACCACACCCAGCAACAAGATCAAAACCCTCTAAAATCTACTGTATATCAATATCGATCCTCTTTTTAGCAATCTCATTAAGTTTCTTCACCAAGACAAGCCACCACTTCAAAATCCAACACCTAAAATCAACACTCACATCAAATCCCACTTATTTTCAAGAACTCCTAGGGTTTCTTTATTCAACCCAAAACCCCACCAAAACCCAACCAAATCACATTTCCGTGCCCTCTCACTGTGTTTTATGGATGGCACCTTTCCTTTCAGGTGGTGGGTATAGCTCAGAATCTTGGTCATATATTTTAGCACTTAATGAAAACATGAACAAGAAAAAATTTAAGTTGAGTATTGAGCAACACGGTGATCTAGAATCTTTGGAGTTTTGGGAAGGTTTGCCTCAAGAAACCAAGAACTTGGCTGTTAAGCTTTATCAAACTGAATGCAGAGTAAATGAGACTATTGTGATATGTCATAGTGAGCCTGGTGCCTGGTACCCACCATTGTTTCAAACCAGGCCTTGTCCACCAACTGGTTATGAAAATTTTAATTTTGTTATTGGTAGAACCATGTTTGAGACTGATAGAGTGAATGCTGAGCATGTTAAGAGATGTAATAGAATGGATTATGTTTGGGTTCCTACTGATTTTCATGTGTCTACATTTGTGCAAAGTGGGGTTGATCCATCTAAGGTTGTTAAAGTAGTTCAGGCTGTTGATGTTGAGTTCTTTGATCCTTTAAAGTATGAGCCTTTAGATCTTGTTTCAATAGGGAATTTGGTTTTGGGTTCAGGAAAGAACGATCTGGATTCGAAGATGGAGTTTGTGTTCTTGAGTGTGTTTAAGTGGGAGTATAGGAAAGGGTGGGATGTATTGTTGAAAGCATACTTGAAAGAGTTTTCTAGGATTGATGGGGTAGCTTTGTACTTGCTAACAAATCCTTACCATTCTGATAGGAATTTTGGGAACAAGATTGTGGAGTTTATTGAGGATACTGGCATAGAGGAACCAGTTAAAGGTTGGGCGCCTATTTATGTGATTGATACTCATATAGCTCAGGTTGATTTGCCAAGAATGTATAAGGCTGCCCATGCATTTGTTCTTCCATCAAGAGGAGAAGGGTGGGGGAGGCCTCTGGTGGAGGCCATGTCAATGTCTTTGCCAGTTATTGCAACGAATTGGTCTGGACCAACAGAGTATCTGACAGAGGAGAATAGCTATCCATTACTGGTGGATAGAATGAGTAAAGTTATGGAAGGGCCATTTGAAGGGCATCTTTGGGCTGAACCTTCTATTGATAAGCTACAAGTTCTGATGAGGCATGTAATAACTAATGTTGAGGAAGCAAATATGAGGGGAAGGCGAGCAAGGGAAGACATGATTAGAAGGTTTTCTCCTCGGATTGTTTCTGGTGTTGTCGCAGATCTAATTGAAAATCTACTTGATCGGATGATTTGAGAGTTTTGCTTCGTCTTGCTTGTGGAGTTCATATATGGTGTGGGTCAGCTGGGTAATTAATCAATCAGATTTCAATATTGCATGCCATCTTTGTAAATGAGTAGAGACATGATGTATTTTGCAGGTCTACGAGATGTTTGAACAACCGGATGACTTCATTTCCAACGTGTCCTTGTTTATGTTCAAGTGGTCTGTCACTGTATAGACAAATTATGTCAAATTTTGAGACATTCAAGAGCTAAGTTTCAGGGTTTTAAGCATCTGCTAGGTTGCTTCTGTTGTTGAGCATGGCTGCTGGAGAGAGTGCCAGTGCCTAGAATTGCTAATTCAAGAGTGCAACAATACGTGGGAAACTCTATACACTAGACAGTTCTTTGTGTAATGGCTTGCCGTTCTAAATAATCTTCCATCAAGGATAGGCAAATTTCTGATCAATTTGCATGATCTTTGTAATTCAGGAAGAGAGGTAGATGATTTACTAACAGTATTTGAATGGGCCAATTGGAACATGCAGTAAAGAACCTTTCCTTCAGTTCTTTTAAGAATTTCCTGGCATTCTTCTTTTCAGATTTGGAGAGAATTAGCCTCTCTCTGGACAATATTCTTCACAGAACTCTAGCATCAATAGTATGATTCAGAGTATCATATTTTCAGCCGGTACCATTTACTTAACAGCATTATCTGCAAAAAAAGCTGACTAAATCCCATTTTAGAGGAATTTTTGTTCTAATTGTGCTCTCCTATATATTATGCCGTTATTTTTCAGATTTCTTTCGAAAGCTCGCCTTTTTTCTGTGAGCAACCCTAGTGGTAGAGGGTGCGTGGTACTATATATTTTTGGAAAGGGAAATTTTACACATAGAAACTGATGTGGCAAGTGTTTTATAGTGTAATATAACTGATTTATAAAATCATTTCATTAAATGATGATGTAACTACAAAATTATTCTGTATAATTTTTCGATTTGTTTCTCCGTACTCTTTTGGAAAAAACAATCTTTCTATTTCTTGACCTAAAAGTTAACCAAATTGAGTTGAAAAAACATCAAAATCTTCCCATAATATCGTGTTTTACCAATGAAGGAGGCAGAAAACTTGGAGGGTATATAGAAAAAAAAAACAAAAGTAAAAAAAAAATAAAAAAAAATCACTTCCTAAATGGTAAAACAGTTTAGGAATCTCGTACAAGCTCTATGGGGTCTTGCCTTCGGTTTATTACAAAAAAAGAACACAACAGCTCCTTCCCTCCGAGGAATCTTCTCTTCCTCACAATCTCACCAACTTCTCTCCTTCCTGTTGTCTATCAATCATTAGTTTTTATTTCTTTCGAACCTTATCTTAACCGACCCCCAACAATGGCCACGGCTGCTCTTCTCCCCTGAGCACCACCTACCCTTGCCTTTCTCAAAGCACCTTCCCGAGTTCAGGACAGGATGGCCTCCTGTGCCTCGTCCATCCTCCTTGGCCTCCTGTCTTTCCTCATTGTGGCGAACATAGCATCACCATCATCCTCTTCTGGAGGAATCCGCCTCAGTATTATCCGAAAACCATTTGCTGCTGTCCCTGTCTTCAGGGAGGCTCCAGCTTTTCGAAATGGGGATTCCTGTGGACTTCAGAGAATCCACATTGTCATGACTCTTGATGCCAATTACCTTAGAGGCACCATGGCTGCCGTTTTATCCATCCTCCAACATTCTACTTGCCCTGAAAACATGGAGTTCCATTTTCTCTGGTCACGTTTCGAGCGTGAGGTCTTCTCCAGCATCAAATCCACCTTCCCTTACCTTAACTTCAAATTTTACCGGTTTGATTCCAATCGTGTTCGCGGCAAGATATCTAAATCCATTCGTCAGGCCCTAGACCAGCCTTTAAACTATGCTAGAATTTACCTTGCTGACATTATCCCATCCGAGGTTAAGCGTGTGATTTATCTGGACTCTGATCTTGTTGTTGTTGATGATATTGCAAAATTATGGGAGGTTGATTTAGAGGAAAAGGTTTTGGCTGCTCCAGAATATTGTCATGCAAATTTCACCAACTATTTCTCTAACCTGTTTTGGCTTGATCCTGTTTTGGCCAAGACTTTTCATGGAAGAAGGCCTTGTTATTTTAACACAGGAGTCATGGTTGTGGATGTGGAAAAGTGGAGGCAAGGAGGGATTACACAAAAGGTTGAAGAGTGGATGACAGTGCAGAAGCAAAAGAGAATCTATCATTTAGGTTCATTGCCACCATTTCTATTGGTCTTGGCGGGGAACATAAAAGGAGTTGACCATCGATGGAACCAGCATGGATTAGGGGGTGACAACATGGAAGGAAAGTGTAGGAGTTTGCACCCAGGACCTATTAGTTTGCTTCATTGGAGTGGGAAAGGGAAACCTTGGCTGAGGCTTGACTCAAGGAAACCTTGCATTGTGGATCATCTTTGGGCTCCATACGATCTTTATCGCTCATCGATGCATGCTCTTGAAGAATGAGGATGGAGTCAGTGAGAAAAGGAAGGGGTTGGTGGTTTAGGAGAGCAAGAGGAGGGAGATACACTGATGGCTAAAATGTCAAAAAATTTTAAAGAACTCTTCAAAAACAAATTTCTTCCCATTCTTTCATATCATTTAAGGTCCACAAGGACCCTTTTTCTTTTCTTTTTATTTTTTCCTTTCAAAATCTTAGAAAAAAAAGAGGATTTTTCGCTGTTCTATCATATCGAGATCATCTTATGAAAATACCCTAATCAAAGTTCTGTTGTAAGAGGTGGAAAAGAGAAGCCATAAGGGTACTTTGAATTTTTTGGTTCTACTACTGCTTTTCAGCATGGACTTTTGAAGCTATCTTCATCAATTTTGATTCCATTGCATAGAGCTTGAGGGAAGATCTTGAGTTCCTTGTGAAATGGACAATGACACAATGATGGGGGTTGTGGAAAACATTTATTTGTCCCTCTATACAACTTTCTATGTACTACATAATTATTTCTGAATCCAGTTTAGTTTCATTAATTCTTTAGTTTTTTTTTTTCAATTTGTGGAACCCCGCCCTTCTGTTGTAGCAAGTTTGTGATCGCCTCCGTGCTCCTAGTAAATTGACATATAAACTGTGCCTGTCTTAATCTTAGCTTAGGGGAATTGTCAAAATTTTGCTTGCACCTTTCATTTCCGAGTCATGAATTGATTGCCAAATAGAAGCCTTCTCGGTGAGTGGGTTTGCTTCCGAGTCAAGATATGGATCGGATCATCTGCTTAAAATCGGACAAGTACCAAGTCCTGGTACATCCGAATTGGGATTAAAAACAATCAAGATATGGATGGGACAAATAACTAGTCCTGGTACATCGGAACAGGCAGTTCGAGGATACCATTAATCGTGGATAGAAAAGACCGCAGAGAAACATGAAGAAGAGTAACTTGCTAGTACTATGATTGAACTATAACATAATTAAAGACAATAGAAACAAATTCCAGGGTGCACTTAGCAGCATCATATAGTTACAGGAACTGGGTTATCAACGACAATGATAATTGGTACAAACAGCATGGTGCAAATAAACAAGGAACCGACTCATCGCCCATATGTAGACTAAGGTTTTTTTCGTTCCACGCTAAAATTTCTTCTCATTGCTTCCTTTTTTCTTTGGATAAATGCATCTGATTTCTCATTGATATTTGAGGCCACACTTATGAGATGCCTTGGGTACACCTCTTTTGGCTCCTGCTCTCCTGGTAGTGTCCAATCTTCACTTATTATGTTCTTACCTTTCTTAGCTCTATCTTCCTCCTTGCTGTCCTGTATGCTGACAAACTTTTTGGGACCAATTCCTCGAGCCACGGTGCTCACATTGGACTCAGCCTCTTGTTGGGCTTTCCGTCGAGGGGTAATGCCTTTAGCAACACCATTCACTTGAGCTAGGGGGAGCTCCTCCTTGCCATGGGATGGCTCAGTGACCTTCTTGCTTTTCTGTATACATAACATGTCATCAGGGAGCTGTCCCTTCGCTGATAAAGGGATGGGAATGATGTCGCCTTTCTTCAATTTAGGATGATCACCATCATTAATTCTTGGGCTACCTTTCATTGGTTCATGGACAGAAGATCCGAGTTTGTCAACAGAAGTCCAAAGCTCCAATTCTTCTTCAGTTTGCTTGAAGTGAACCTGAATCTCAGATCCTGAACCAGTATCTTTTGACCTTTCTTGACCCTGATGGTGCAGCTTTTCTTCTCCTATAGTACTTTTAAGAATCAAGGGTGCTTGTTCTTCAACCATAGAGCCCACTTCATTTCTCCATGAGTCATCTACAGGTACGGCAGTTGAGGTGCGAGGCTCTGCATCTGCATGGCGTAAAGTGATGCTCTTAAAGGGACGAGCAATAAGGTTGTTCATGAAGAACTGGAAGAGCCTCTGGCAAATGCCGCGGGAATGAAATTGGTTGTCGTCTTTCTGCATGTTCTTGTGCCAAAAACACTAAAAAAACAAGAAAATGAAAGAAAGAACAGCTGCGGTTGCCGTCTGAAGAGGGGACCTGGGAGATGGTATATTTATTTCAGCAATTGGTTAACATGTATTATTCTATCCTTGGAAAATGGGGTAACAAAAAGTTTTAATATGGATTTGATGGAAGCATCCTCTTCTCTTTTAACCTTGAAAGGGAGTCATTTCTCAGCATACTTAAGTAGAAAGCAAAGGCAGAGAGCAAGAAAATCATAGACAAATCCTAGTGATTCCATGCATTTCAAAGGGAAAGGAATCCTACTTTGCTTGAAGTTTCCGATATTCCCAAAACACAAAAAGCAAGAGTCACGCAAAAAACATAACCTTTATCAGTGTCGGCTACAAGTTTTTAATGGAATTCAAATGCCTAGCATCCTTTGGACAACCTGATATTTTATCTTACAAGTGTTTAATGGGATGAAATGGAACTACACGCAGTTGGCTAGGGCTGGTGATTTACTGGAGGCAATACTGATGAATTATTTTAGCCAAAACTGCTGCAATCACACATCAATACCAACTATTATTTATCCATCTAATCATAAAGAGATCGATCAGTAACGAATCAGACATGCATCCAAGGGGGGTGATCCAAATAACGTCGGCTCATTTGGTCAAGTGTTACACCATTTACATGAATTTATTGAAAATAGGGAGCAAAAACTGCCAGAACTTCCTTGTATACAGGTTTCTTGAAATCCACAGCCTGCATGAAAATGAGGGAAGAAGGGAACCGATCAATAACAAAATCAGAATACTGAATTTAACTGATCGGAACAAATAAGAAACATTAAGACAGCAGAAGCTACCCACAAGGTCAATTATTTGTTCTGGAGACATCCATGACCACTCGCCAAACTCAGGTTTTTCTGAGCCATCACCCAGTAGATTGATATCTTCCTCATTCCCTGTGAATTTTAGGAGAAACCTGCGTGTTTGTAGTTGCAAAATGTGATTAACTAATGTAAAACGAGCCAGGAAATATAATGACGTGTTGGTCACTTTTGGCACCAAAAACTACAGTTTTAATACCGTCAACTAAAAGTTCTTAGCCAAGGCTAGATTGGTTCAGACATGTAATTGACCTTAATGGCGAAGTCAGTGTAGGATGATTCGAAATAAATGTGGGCTTTTTATATGCTCACCACTTCTGTGCTTGACCTTTCCAGTCAGATCCCCATTGATGTTTAAGTTTTTCCCTGACTTCTGGTGGGAAGTCATATGCCAACCAAGAAGGCGCCTGCAAATTCGATCAAGTTAGTAAACCAACCACAAAATGCTCAACAAGAAACTGTAGCCACTCCCAAAATAATTTGAACAGGAACACGTAGAGTCAATCAGATGCAAAGGCTGAAAACTAGAAATATATAAGCTCTCAGAAGGCATGGTTCATCAATCCGTAGCTACAGCCAATGTGATAATGAGCATGAACTGCATAGATATAGAATGGTGTCCATAAACTCTCACAAGGCTATACCATGGCATTAAAATTAACAGCGCAAATCACTAGAGTGCACATTATAATCCAGAAGCAAACCATTTAACATGTTTAATCCACACCCACTTTTTGAATCAGACAAGCCCCCCTCATTCAGAGCATTGACATCATGGCTAAATAAAATAATACACTAGCGAAAACATTTTTCTTGCTAGATCTTGCTACTGATGATTTCATATCTGTGCAGAGTATATAGCACATGAACAACACTAGGCAGAATTTTTTCTCAAGCAAATTCAGTAGTGCCATGGAAGTTAACAAGGATAACATGTTGGGTAACAATAAAGAGAATATTCTTGATACCTCAAAGCCAGCTTAAATTAGACAAAATCACATGGTTGATAAATTTCAAAATTCCTTATTAGAGTAAACAGTTTCAAAGAAAGCATTTCATTTTCTCCTTCAAAGATTCAGTTGAGATAAGCTGCCCATTCCTTTAAGATGAAAAACAGGGGAATAAAAAAAGACAGGAAAAAGCCAGACCTCGGCAAGAACTTCTGCTGAGCTAACCCCTGTCTCTTCTTTTAGTTCCCTGATAGCCGCAACTTTCGGGTCTTCATTCTCATCAATGCCACCCTATTTCACACAAAACACCATTAACATCCTATATCAAGTTATCAACAAACAAATCTTCTTTCCCTTTTTTTTTTTTTTTAAAATAAATCTTTATATAACATTATTGTACCACAAAACGAAACCTTTTACTAATCATCATAGCAACGTAGGCAACAGCCAAATCACTAAAACTTAAGATTCATCATCATTAATTTGTACAACATAGTTTACCTCCTTAATCTTTTCCAAATCTTTATCTTCAATTAGACCTCAAAATAACTGATATTACGTAATCCTTAACACAATTAAACATCTCTCTACAATCTTTAACATTTTTTTTTTTTAAAAAAAAACCAACATTTAAATTATCTGTGGCATATTTATTTTCAAAGAAAACCAATCAAACCATAAATAGATTCAAAATCTAAACAAAACCCATTAAACAAAAACCAATCTTTAAATCACCTGTGGCATTTGCCAAGCATTGGGCATATCCAACCTTGAAGCAGCAAAAATCTGCACAGTCCACACACAGAATAAGCTCGTGTTTTTTGCACAATTCACAGCTACGTAAATTTTTACTCAACTACCTTCTTTGATGGGTTGATAAGGCAAATGCCAACATTTTTTCGGTAACCTTCAGGAGGTGATTCCATTGATGATGATGCTGATGATGTACAGGCGAGACTCGATATTGTCGTGCTGTGAGGTTTCGGGTTTTGATGGAGAAGTGGCAACTTGGTGAATTTATAGAACTTAGGAGGGTAGTTTGGGGAGAAAAAAGTGGGTTTAGACAGAACCTGAGGCTGAGGAGGACGATGAAGAAGGGGGGAATGTAAGAAAACGGAACGGCAAATGGCCATTTCTTTGGGCTTTCATGTTTCAGCGAGGGGTTATAGCAGAGGTCATATTGATTTTATTAAAGTATCCCTGTATGCTGAATTAATTACCGTAATATGAATTGGGCTGCCCTGCCCATGGATTTAATTTATTTTTTTATTTTTTTCTCCTGTCATTTTCTATAATTATTTTCAGATATTTAATGCATCAATGTGATGTTAATTTTCAGCAATCACACAGTAAATTGTTTTTATATTTTAAAAATATTTTTATAAAAAAATAATGTTTTATTTTTTAAAAATTAATTTTTTAAAAAAATTATTTTGATATGTTGATATTAAAAATAATTTTTTTAAAAAAAAATTATTTTAATATATTTTCAAACAAAAAAATTTAAAAAATAAATGCTATTATACTTACAATTAGGCTCTTATTATAGATATATTTAGTAATGTATTTTTACTTGCTTTTTTAAATTATTTTTTAACTTGAAAAATATTGAATTGTGTGTATATATATATTATTTTAATTAAAAATTAATTTTATAAAACCATTATACACTTGCGGTCTGTAGTTTTTTTAACATTTTTAGTCTGTGGTAGAAGATCCAATGTTTTGTTTTATATCCCAAAAAATATTATGTATACACGTATAAATACATAAGTTATATTGATAGATGAATTACGAATATCAATTTAAAAAAAAAATACACAAGTTATATTCATACTGCAGCAGTATGAATATAATATGACAAGAATATTTTGATATTTTAGTCTAAAAAATTAGAATAGAAGACGTTGTGAGTGCACTGTTAAGATATGGTTTTAATATTTAATATTTTATTTATTTTAAAAAATTGATAATAACTAGATTGGTTTCTGTTACATCACGACTTATATCAATTTTTTTAACACAAAAAAAAAATTAAACATTGCTTACTTGTTTTTCAGTTAAAAAATAACTAAATTATATAAGGGTTACCGGATGTGTCCCACCCAACCTAGTAAGTCCAAAAACAATTTAGATAACTAAAAAAATAACAAAAATAAATATTTATAAAATCAAGCATAACTAAAATGACAAAATGTTTATTTGAGACCATTATAACTTCGTAAAAAAATAAAGTAAAACAAGACAAATCATGAAAATCAATTAAAAATAAATTAAATGTTGACTAATAAATTTTTTAAAAAAAACCAACATCAAATAATGAAATTAAAAAAAATCAAAGAAAAAAATATTAAAAAAAAATATCCAAGTGCGCAAACATGGGTGGGTAACATGTGGGTCAGCCAACCCAAGCCCACACATCTGGGTCTTTGTTGTTTTTTTAAGAGGCGGTCATCCACCCTAGTTTTTTTAAGAAAAAAAAAACACTATTATACCTAGATTTTGGTGACCCTCTGGCTGCTAAAAGCCAGGGCAAGGGTTTTTACAACCAAAACTCATTGTCAACCATTTTTGTTTCAAAACACCTAAATACTACCATAACGACCTTAATAAACTGTCATGGTTCCCCTATGTATACTTAATTTTTTTTTTTAAACATGGTGCACACCCTAACGTGTAGGCTCTCCAGTTTATTACCCGGGGTTTCAACCCCTCTTCTCATATGAAGGGAATTTGATAAACTTGTAATGGTAACCAAGTATTTTTACAAGTCTTTACAAATTACTATCACAAAGACTTGGGGACTGTTGATGAATTCAAATAAAATAGATCCAAAAAATCTCCCAAAATACACTTAAAAAATTCTCTAAAAGAGAAAAAAGCCTAGAAAATACCTAAGAAAACATGGACTTGAGTAAAAAGCCCGAGCCCACGCACCAGGAACATGGGCTCGAGCAAGTAGCTCGAGCTTATACTCCCTGCATAGGCGCATGGATGTTATGCAATGCACCAGACATCTGCCCAATACATGCACGCCTCGCACCAAAGGTAATGATTATACACCCCAGTGTTCTCGTGAGCTCAGGTTGTCATGCCCAAGCCTAGCCTGTTTGGGTATTGGCAGTGCTCTTGGGCCCACTTTCATCTCTAATTGTCTCTGACACCTTGCTCGAGTCTAACACTCGCCAATGAATTCTGAACTCCACACAGGTCTCTTATTATTTTATACCGATCCAATACATATTATTTTGAGTAGAATATAACTTAAAATACTACAAGGGTAAAATTACATTTAAACTCCTTCTCTCCACAAAATGATAAGATTTATAGTTTATAAATACACCATAAATTATTCAAATCAAAGGTTCATGATCTCTTCATTCTCGATATTTTTAATATACATATTTTCAAAGTCTATTTCTCTAAAATACCATTGCATTTTTTCTCTATAGAATTATCGATTTTACTATTGGAGAGTCCTTATGTCTATCAAATGAGATTTTTTACAGGTACCACTTACTTGGCTTACCGGTCGCTATCTGTTACTACCACAACTACCAATCATCTGGTTTACTAAGCATCATTTGCTACTATCACGATTACCAGTTACCTGGCTTATTAGACACAACCTCTTGCTACCATAATTACTAGTCATTTTCTTTACTAGACATGGCCTGCTACCACTTACCAATTCTTTGAGTTTTCATATCAAATTACCAGATATCTTGAATATAAAAAATAAGTTAAATTGTTTGAACTAAAAAATCAATTAATTATCCAACACATTAATCTTATTCCTAAACATCTTGGACTTTGAGATTTGTTATATTCATACCATGCAAATCCTATATTATATACTACATTGGCAATGTATACATGAGATTACTTTAGATTATAATTAGACTATAATTTTAGTATTTGAATCCAAAAAATTAAAACATATAATACACTTATCTAATCACCAAACAAATCCATTATAAAAAAATTACCGTGTTTCCATCTAATTTCAAACTAAGCTTCACATCAATTATCTCTTTTTAACCAAATTAGCACACCAATTATTTTTGTCATCATTTTATTTTTAATTATAAATATCCTATAATTTTTTTTTTTTGGTGTTTATGGAATAATTTGTGATATTTTATTAATTATTTTTATATTAATTTAAAAAATAAATACAACAAATAAAGAAAAATGATAAATAACAATATTGTTATTATTTTTTATGGGTGATTTTTTTTACATCTATATTTTTAAAGATTATATAAAAATAACCACTAGTATGACACAGTTAGTTACTGAATAAAGATGATCGTGGTGGCGGCTGACAGAGCAGGAAAATGAAAATTATCGGAAGACCAAAGTGTACAACCCGTCAAAGTTAAAGACCTACCAAAAACAAAAGAGAAGAAAATTCTTCAGAAAAAAACTGGCACTGCCCTGGTCGGTCAGCTCTGGTCCCATATCTTCTCCATTAATTCAAGTTTCAGCAAGAACTCGTCTTTTTGGGTTCTTTCTATAATTTTCTTTCTGGGGTTTCTGTATTTTCTTCTAAAAAAAGAAGAAAAGATGGTTGTGGCAGTGTCAGGCATGGATTCACTTGGTGAAAGAGCAGCAAAGATGAAAGAAGCACTTCAGAAAAGCCAAACTATTACTGATAGTGTTGTTTCAATTCTCGGATCTTTTGATAGTCGTCTTTCAGTTCTCGAGACTGCTATGCGTCCAACTCAGGTGAGTAGATAGGGGATTCTACTTTTTTTGTGATTTTCTGGATTGGGTTTTGTTTGGTTCTTGAGAAAGTGAGGGAAAAGATTGGGACTTTGGGGTTTTTTGATGATAAACTGAAGAACCCAGACGAGATAATTGATCCTAGATGTTAGTGCTTAGTTTATTTTGCAATTGCATTGGCCTGTACTTGTTGTCTGATGTTGATTTAATGTTTGGTTTTTGGTTTACGAGAAAATCGAGGAAAGCTGAAAGATTAGAATTTGGGGTGTTTTTGATCGTTGGTTGAAGAACCGGATGAGATAAATGATTAGTTGGGTGATGATGAGAAAGTTATAAGATTCTTGATTGGATCCTGGTTGCTAGTATTTAGTTTGATTTGTGCTTGCTTGATTGGATCCTCGTGCTAGTGCTTAATTTGACTTGTAATTGAACTGACTTGTTATTCTTGTTTCGTATTGATTTATGATTTGCTTTTTAGTTGAAGGGATCTGGATCTTGAGTATTAAAATGATCACTGTTGAAGGACCCTCGATGGATGGATTGACTGGTTTTTAGAGACCATTAAATTATACTGATTGTTTTTATTGAATTTAGCTTTGCTTAATCTGGATTTTTGTAGATTAGAACACACGCGATCAGGAAAGCTCATGAGAATATTGACAAGACATTAAAGGCTGCAGAGGTTATATTGACACAGTTTGATGCTTCTCGGCAGGTTGGTTTCATGAATTACCACAATTTTTGCTTTCCTGCTTTATTTATAAATCACTTCTCTTGAATTGCTTATGTATTTCCTTTTCCTGTTTCCATGTTTCATTATGCTTGCTTATGCCTATACCTTACTCCCCCTTGAGATTAGCTTGATCAAAGAGTTTCTGTGTGTTTCCATTCAATTGCTAGACTAAGGTGTTGTGTCTCAAAAAATAGGATTCTAGGTCTTTTTTAGTTGGCAAAATAGATTTCGGCGCTGTTCTAACATTTCCATTGTCATGCTCGTAGGTGTTTTTTTTTTTTGTTGCTGTCTTTACTTTTTTAATTTCTTAAGGCTCAAACTTGAAACTGATTTTCTGTCCTTTTTAATTTCCATTTTCTCAAGATCTACTTTTCCCTTGATGATGTATAGTGTTTGATGTTTAGAAATCTTTCACTCTTTGGATGCACATTCCCTGCTTGTGATTGTTGATATCATTATCACTTCAATATGTAGGCAGAGGCTAAAATACTTAAGGGACCACATGAGGACCTAGAAAGTTACCTAGAAGCAATTGAGCAGTTAAGAAGCAACATTCATTTCTTTAGTGGCAACAAAGGCTTCAAGAGTAGTGATGGAGTTCTCAATAATGCAAATAGCTTACTTGCTAAGGCTATTTCAAAGTTAGAGGATGAGTTTAAGCAGTTGTTGGCATCGTACAGGTATGTTTTGTCAAATTGATGCTTTTCACATTGCATGCTTGGTACTTTAACTGGTGTATTGCTAATTCTTCTGCCTTTTTTACCAACTGGTGCTTCTATTTTACACTGATGACATTTAATATTCCTCTATGTGTGAACTGGTAATTATCTGTGGTAATATACTCCTTATGATGTTGGAAAGAAAGCTGGTTCCATGAGACATTGCATGCTCCAGCTTGCTCATCTCACAGCCAACAAGCTTGCATGTTCTCAATGACCTTTTAAGTTTTACTGGCTTATGATAGGCCTGTATAGATTAAGATTTGGGGATATCTGATGTCAAATAGAAGAAGTTCTGGGGGTATTTGCTGTGCAATCTATTGTCACTCTTTTTTGTGACCACAGAATTTAATTATTTCTGAAGGATCGCATTCATTTCATTAAACAACATTCAAGATGAATTCTGTTTACTTATGAACAATCATCACCTGCTTATTTTGGTTTAAGACATTTATATATAGTGCATAATTGATATTAATATCTCTAGCAATTCAGGATAGGATGTGGTTGGTAATGACCTATGGATGCACTTTATCTGGTCATGCAACTTAGGTTTGTTCATCTCACCAGGTTATTCATTTATTTTTTCTAAATTCCAGCAAGCCCGTGGAATCTGATCGTCTCTTTGAGTGCCTCCCTGAATCATTGCGACCATCCTCAGAATCACCTGGAAACCTTTCTAGTGGCAAGAATCATCATCATGAGCACCAAAATGGTGCTTCGGAAACTGGTGGTTTCAAACATCTTACTCTCATACCTCCAAGGATTTTACCTTTGTTGCATGATTTAGCCCAACAAATGGTTCAAGCTGGGAACCAACAACAATTACTTAGAATTTACAGGTAAAGAGCTTTGTCTTTCGATGAGTTATGTGACATGGAATATTATTTGCACTCTGATCTGCTCTGACCTCCATGAGATAAGTATCCATCCATTATTTGTTTTCTACAGCTAAGTCAATTTTACAAAGCTTTATTATGACATTAGTGTTTTCTTACCACTTTAAAGAGTAGTCTGCTTGAAATCTTAACTAGAAGAGCTTCTAATTTCACCTAGCTGAAGAGATGCAAGCTAATAGAAAATTACAATCTTTCTATGATTCTATGGCTCTGCATGATACCCAAGCCAGCCTTGTCAATATCAGCTAGCATTTAATGCATTTAGCAACATGATTTGACTTGATAGTTTAAATAGGAAGACACCGTATCAAAGTGACCCCTTTTTTGTTTTCTTTCAGGGATACCCGATCTTCAGTCATGGATGAAAGCCTTCGCAAGTTGGGTGTTGAAAAGCTGAGCAAAGAGGATGTTCAAAAGATGCAATGGGAGGTCTTGGAGGCCAAGATTGGGAATTGGATTCATTTCATGCGCATTGCTGTAAGGACTTTGTGAACTTGCATGATTGTTTTGTATGGACTTTGTGAACTTGCATGATTGTTTTGTATGTTGTACTTCCTAGTATCTAAATATGTTTTGAGCAGGTCAAGGTCCTGTTTGTTGGAGAAAGAAGAGTCTGCAATCAAATATTTGAAGGGTTTGATACTCTCCTTGATCAATGTTTTGCTGAATGTACTGCTAGTAGCGTCTCCATGCTTCTTAGTTTCGGGGATGCAATTGCCAGAAGCAAAAGGTCACCTGAGAAGTTATTTGTACTTCTGGACATGTATGAGATAATGCGAGAACTACATTCAGAGGTATGGTTGATGCGACTTATGTTCCAAGAATGTGATATGTTTACTTCCTGTAAAATTGTTCTATTTCGTATAAATGAAATAAGAAACCATTATGTCTAGCAGAAATTGCATCAATCTTCAATCATATATTAGTTCTTTCTTTTTTTATTCCCCTCCTTTCTGTGGACCAAGTTTGACTCCTATTCTTACTTTGCTCTTGCTTTGGTGAAGGAAAATGAAAGTTTATTTTTACTGGTACTAAAGTTTAGATCCTTATTTTTCTCAGGCTTTCCATGTGGTAGGTTTTTATTATAATTGAATCAAACACCTAAACACACATCTCCATCTGACCCCAATTTGATCCATGTATGCTACTGATTCATGATAATTTTGTGGATGCAGAATTTTTAAGATATATGATACATTCCACATTTTCCTTAGATGTCAGAATAGGTGTTAATGCATGAGTTGCAATCAGGGCAATGAATATTTTGAGAAACATGCGGTATTGTTAATATACGACATGATTTTTATCGACTAAAAATTCTTTTGCAGATTGAGGCAGTTTTTGGTGGTAAAGCTTGCAATGAAATCAGGGAATCCACATTTGGTTTGACAAAAAGGCTTGCCCAGACAGCTCAAGAAACCTTTGGTGATTTTGAAGAAGCAGTTGAAAAAGATGCCACAAAAACTGCTGTTCTGGATGGGACTGTTCATCCCTTGACAAGTTATGTGATTAACTACGTGAAATTTCTCTTTGAGTAAGTTCAGCTGACCATTCTTTTGATCTTCTAGTCTCTTCATTTAGCTGGTTCCGCCTGTTCACTTGTAGTGCTGTATCGTTTTTTAACTTGAAGCTATATGATGCAGTCACAATGATGGCTGACCAGGCTTCCATATTGGTTTTTTTTGTTTTTTTTCCAGTGATCAAACAAAATATTCTTTGCTCAGCTATTGACGTTGAGCAAGCATATTTTATTCTCTAAAACACTTCTAATCTTTTTTTTTTTTTCATTTCTTTTTTAATAAATTGTCCCCATGCTGCTGGATTTAACATCAGATATGTTCGCATTATTTACCTGAAAGTGGTGTATTAAACCTCTGCAGCTATCAATCAACGTTGAAGCAACTCTTCCAAGAATTTGAAAGCAGTGGCGAAACAAGTTCACAGTTAGCAACTATAACAATGCAGATAATGCAGGCTCTTCAAACCAATCTGGATGGGAAATCTAAGCAGTACAGAGATACAGCTCTGACTCAATTATTTCTCATGAACAATATTCACTACATGGTCAGATCTGTGCGCAGGTTTGTCATGCATTATGTATTCTGAGAGCTCTTTAAAGTTTACTAGCACTGCTTGTGGGCAAGTTTCAGTGCATAATTTTTTGTTTTCAGATCAGAAGCCAAGGACTTATTAGGGGATGATTGGGTTCAAAGGCATAGAAGGGTTGTGCAGCAGCATGCAAATCAATACAAAAGGAATGCTTGGTCAAAGGTATTGTTCTGTTTGCCAATTAAATGAACTGCCTGACAACGACCAAACTCTCAATTAGTTTTTGTTGATATCGTATGGTCTTGATAATTTAGACAATTGAGGTAGTTAAAGACAGAAAATGCCCTCAAGGTGCCAGAGGCCTTGTTGACTAGATCTACAAGAAAAAATGTGTTTGCTAGTCAAGATGATTTCAGCATAAAAGAAATATAACAAGAAGATATAGGTACAGGCAGTTGGCATAACATCATAATAACCAAGGCATATGAAAGAAAAGTTTACAACAATGGAACTTTTGTCAAAGATGGAACAAAGATGTGTGTATATTTTCTTATGAGAAAGAAAAATAGATTTGTTGAGAGAGCTTGCCTTTTATTTATTAAGTTCTATTCATACAATGAAAAGACCTATAGAGTAAAGTAACTGGGTTTTGGTGTTACTAAACCATGGATTTTCAGATACTTCAATGTCTCTCTACGCAAGGCCTAACCTCCTCATCTGTGGGAGGAGGTTCTGCTGTATCTGGTGAGGGAGGAAGTGGCAGTGGAGCCTCTAGAGGGTTGATCAAAGACAGGTCAATATCAATTTACTTTCTTCTTGAAACAACCTTATATTCTTTTCATTTCCATATTCGCATGCTTTTCTGACCTGGGTGGAGAAGTGTGTTATGTGATCAGATTCAAGACTTTCAATATCCAATTTGAGGAGCTTCACCAAAAACAATCTCAGTGGACTGTTCCTGACACTGAGTTGCGAGAGTCACTAAGACTTGCTGTTGCTGAAGTCTTGTTGCCTGCCTACAGATCCTTTATAAAACGCTTTGGGTATGTTCAGTCCTGTTATTTTGCAACACAGATACATGTGCTTCTTGATATTCTTGTAGATTTGAAGAAACATATCCATCTTTTATCATATGCTTCTTAAATGCAAGAGAAGAACGAAGTACATGCACAAGTTTAAACTTGGTCTGAAAATATTGATACATGTATATTAGGGTGTCAACTTGATTTTGGGTACCTGAAAACTGAACAGAACCTCTGAATTGGTTGTTTGGTTTGGTCTTTTTAATGTTCAGATTTTCTCCTGGTCGAGCTCATTTGTGGGTGATGGGGGCCAGAAAATGTTATTTTTTGTGCCTTTCTTTTCCCTTCTGTTTGGAAGCTCATTTCAGTTTCTGGCTCCGAACTACCTTGATTATGGCTCCCCCCTTTCAATTCTGAATGTTATAATATCTCGGTGCTGGTGCTGACACTACACCAAAGATTGTGCAAAACCCCTACTTTCCATTGTATTGTGGATCTCTAATTTTATATCATTTCCACCATTTTGTTGCAGGCCTCTGGTTGAGAGTGGGAAGAATCCTCAGAAGTTCATTAGGTATACAGCTGAGGATCTGGAAAGAATGCTGGGGGAATTTTTTGAGGGGAAGACCTTGAATGAACCCAGGCGGTAAAGCTTGACACTCACTTGGATTAGTGACCTCATGCTCCGGTAGGACACGCAATGCACTTGTCCTTCACACGTTGTTATAGTGGCACTACTGCCTTTTGTGCAGATCATATGGTGTTACGATGGGGTCTTGTGTATCAATGTACCATTTGTAAAGGCTGTGAATAAATGTATTCTTTCTATTTGATTTTAAGAGAAATAAGGTCTATTTTTGCCCTAGCTTGTGCTATTGGCTAAGATGGCCATTGTATTGATGAAATAGAGCGGCTTTTTCCCATTTCCCAATTATGTAGAATTTATTGTGGTGATGGATTGTATACAGAATCACCATTGCTGCTAGTGCAATATCTTTTATCTCCAGCAAGATCATTAAATGCTGCCTCAAATTACATGTTTTTTTTTTTTTTTTTTTCCACTTTGAAAAAAAAACAAAAACAATCGTATTGGGTTGAAACATAGTATGATTTGAGAAATTTTATATTATACAAGCTTTAATTATGGGATATCTACAAGAGAGACACATGAAAAAAGAGAAACAGGAGAAAAACATAGCATAATTTCTCGGTCTCCTGTCTATGTTGAAAGTATAGCTTTCAACATGGTATAATTGGATATCTACAAGAGAGACGCATGAAAAAAGAGAAACAAGAGAGAAATGTTGTAGGAATGAATGCCTTTGCATTTTCTTCTTCTGCTGATTTTATGATTCCACAGGGTGAAGCAGATCAAATCAGCTTTCTATTCAATTTCTAAGGTACTATATTTTCTGTATCAGTAATAATCTTCTTCTATGTAAATATCAAATTAATTTGAATTTATTTTTCTGATTTTTCTAATCATACACTAATAACTCTATCTCCCTCTTGGATTTTGATCTTATCATTGTGTCTAAACTTCGAGAGGCATATACATTCTTGTTTGATGTTCAGTGCTAGTGTTGAATCATGTAATAAATTGAAAAAAAGAAGTTTTAATTGTTTTTCAGGTCTCTAGTGAATCAGGAATCGTTGAATACAGTGTGAAAGAAAGAGCAATATTGTCAGCAGGAAAGCAGGAGGTTCAGAACTTATTTTGCAATCACTCTTCGTGATTTTTTCCAGGTTTGGCTATTGGAATGGAAATTTGAAGCTTTACATGATACATTTGCTTCAGATATTAATTGACAGCAAACAGCACTATAAGTTCCTCGGAAGAAATAGAGATTTGATATCACTCATTAAGCTATACATCGAGGATGGGAAGGTAGCTCGCCATGAAGATTGGTCTGCTCTACAGATACCTATGCAGAATTATCCATAATTGTGACTTACGCTCATGTTAAATTCAGTGTTACTTTGTACAGGTGGTACAAGAAGCCAATTGGAAACAGAGAAACAACCAAGTTTCCTCTGGTTGGCCACTTAATAGAAACACTTCGCCGAGGATCAATGCTTGCAGCTCATTCTTTGATGTGATTCGGAAAGGACCCCTCCACGTAAAATTACTCTTAGAATCAAACAGATACATCATTTTTTCTTCAGCTAAACTTGTGTTCATGTTTTTATGTATTTCTTGCTTAATCATGTCAGCAAGCCATATTATTGTCTCTAGCTATGAGTCTTTAGCTAAGTCACTATTGAGCTTGTATTAAAACTGTGTTATTGGTTCTGCTTTAAATTAGCATTAAAAGCAGTAATCAGCAAAAACAAGTTTGTATTCGAGTATTGTACAATCTCCAGCAGCTTTATATACAACTCTATATTTAATATTATAATGCATTGCATGTGATGACTGTAAATGAAGTTAATATTTTTTAACGACCCGAATCGCGAGTCTATGGTCGACAACACATGAGCGGTGTTATATATATGGATACTCTAATATTGTAAGAACCAAACTCTTAGCCTAAATCCAAGCCCAAGTCAGCCCAAACCCAACCTAAGTTAACCTAGATATATATAAAAAAGTTGCAAGATAATTACTTTTCTCTCTTCTAAATCTTGTGGCCGCCGTGACCTTATCCTAATTAAACCAAGAAATTTAGTTTTTGATCTTGAGTTTTGAGTTCAAGAAAAGAAGAAGTAGCAAGTGGTTTTCTCTCATATTACTTTTGATTATGGTTTGTTTATGAAAAGATTAAAAAAGAGATTAGGGTTTATAAGGATTTGAAGTTTGTTTTGTTAAGATTAATTCATGATTATTAAGAATTTAATGTTAAGTGATTGATTTTGAGTAAGTAGTTAAAAATAAGGATTTATGAGTTGATTTGTTTAAATTGATTTTTTATGGGTTAAGAAATCCATTTAACCTATCTGGAAAATCTGGACAAAATGGTCTTGAGGTTGAAGATGACAAAATTTATTTTGGTCCTTGATTTATGAAAATTACATTTTAGTCCCTAAACTTTGGAAAATTATAATTTGATCCCCGATATGTTTTTTGAGATTCTGGAAAGTGTTATTATGAGGTTAAGGATGATGAATCTCAGTTTGATAATTTATTTGAAATATTTTCAGTTTGGTCCCTTAATTTTGGGAACTTACATTTTAGTCCATGAACTTTAAAACAATTACAGTTTGGTCCCTGTTTCGTTCTGTACAGAATTGAGGATGTTTTATGGGTGAAATTTAAGTAGGGTTATGTATTTACAAATTGGTCTAGTTTTGGTAAAATTACATTTTGGTCCCTATTTTGGAGAATTGTCGTTTTAGTCCCTAAAACTAGGAGACTAAACCTGATTTTCTTTTATGCATTGGAATCTTTTATTTGTGTTGTTTTGAGTTGCTTTTGAGTATATTTTGTATATTTGTTGTAGGTTTTTCTAATGATCCTCAATAAATTTTTCGGGTCTTTCATATAATATTCCTTTTAATCTATATTTTTCTGGGTGAGTGGAATAATCTTTAATATACATATATTATAAATAAATATATATATTGATTATACAATGAGTACAACTAGTTAATTTCTTGATCAATATTTATATATATTGCTTTATTTTTCGAGTTCTAATTTATTCTTGAATTTGCACTCGCAATCTATCAAGTTAAATTCTATTTGATATGATATATGTTTTTTTGATGATTCTGTGAATATCTATTATGCCTTGATATAAGACTTGTCAGTAACTCCATGCTAACGGAGAGTAGTTAGTCTATGTGCACATAGTATTCTGTATACGTAGTTGGTGAGAGAGACATCAGCCTGTGGCGACTGATCATCCCAAAGTAGTCACCTTCGGGTGTCATCTGATCTCTGACATGTATTCCACTACGTTATGATAATATGTTTAGTATGTATATGTATATGTATATCAAGATAAATCGACTTGCAACTATTACTATTAATATCTAAAATTTATATTAAATATTATTCCCTCACTGAGTTGGTTGAACTCACCCCTCATTCTTAATATTATTCCAGGTTCTTAGTTTCTGATAGCAGGTGAACTTTGTTGAATGTTCTTGCTTCTTCAGTTTTGATCGGTATGCCTTGCTTATTTTACAAGGCTTTCCTTTTAGTTTTGATTAAATGTTTTAGACGTTTTATTATTACCTTGTTTTAATTAAGTTTAAATTTTGACAATGTAATGAGTATTATGGATTATTGTTTTTGTTTTAATTACTGATGAGGAGTTTTAAACTATCTTTTGGTTTCATTAGTTTTAAATAATATAATATTTTTGAAGATTATGAAATGCTGCGTATTTTTGAATAAATTGTTCTTTTGATATGTCTATTCTGAGGCTTAGCGTATGTAATATGTCCTTTTAACACTGCTCCTGCGTTGCCAGTCATGGACCCGGGATTCAGGTCGTGACAAATATATATGCCAAGCTTGAGAATAAACATATCAAAAGAACAAGTTATTTAAAAATACATAGTATTTCATAATTTTTCAAAATATTGTATTATTCAAAACTAATGAAACCAAAAGATAGTTTAAAACTTCTCATAAGTAATTAAAACAAAAACAATAATACATAATACTCATTACATGTCAAAATCCATACTTAATTAAAACATGATAATATTAGAGCGTCTAAAATATCAAATCAAAACTAAATGGAAAGCCTTGTACAAGCAAGACATACGGTCCAAAACTGAAGAAGTATGAACAATCAACAAAGTTCACTTGCTAACAGAAATTAAGAATCTGAAATAAAGTTAAAAATAAGGAATGAATTCAATCAACTCAGAGAGCTAAGGAATACCAATTAATATACATTTTAGATATTAATACTTTGCAAGTTGATTTATCTTGATATACATGTATATACTAGGCATATTATTATAAAGTTATGAAATATATGTCAGAGATTAGATGACATATGAAGGGGACCACCAAGAAAAGATCAGTCGTCATAGGTCGGTGCCTCTCTCACGAGTTAGGTATACAGAATACCATGTGCATATAGATTAACTACTATATGTTAGCATGGAGTTACTAACAAGTCCTATATCAAGGTATAATAGATATTCACATAATTATCAAAGTAATGTATATCATATCGAATAGAATTTAGTTAAACAAAATGCAAGTGCAAATTCAAGAATAGATGATTGCTAGAAAAATAAAGCAACAAATATAAATATTTAAAAAATTAACTAGTTATACTCATCGTATAATCAACATACATATTTATTTATATTACATGCATATTAAAGATTAACTCACTCACCCAAAAAATATAGAAGTAAAAAGAATATTAGATGAAAGACCTGAAATTTTATGGAGGATCGTTAGAAGTACCTACAACGAATGTACAAAACATACTAAAAAAAAAACTTAAAACAATACAAATAAAATACTCCAATGCATAAAAGGAAAATGGGTTTAGTCTCCTAAGTTTAGGGACTAAAATGATATTTTTTTTAGAAATTAGGGACCAAAACATAATTTTACCAGAATTGGATAACCAAACTGTAAATGTCAGAAATACATGAATATACAGAAATTTCACCTATAATCCAATCTCAATTGTGTCAAGAATCTCAATTTAATTTCCAGGAACCAAATTGTATTTTTTTTCAAAGTTCAGGGACTAAATTGTAAATCTCCAAAATGAAGGGACTAAATTAAAAATTATACAAGTCAATTATCAAACTGAGATTCATCATCCTTAAACTCATAGGAATACTACCCAGAATTTCAAAATACATTTCAGGGGTCAAACTATAATTTTTCAAAGTTTAGAGACTAAATTGTAATTTTCATAAATCAATGACCGAAATAAAATTTTGTCATCTTCAACTTCAAGACCACTTTGTCTAGATTTTCCAACAAAGTTGAAACAAATTTCTTAACCCATAACAAATCAATTCACAAATCTTTATTTCTAATAACACATCCAAAATCAATCACTTAAACTTAAACACATAATAATCATGAATCAATCTTAACAACATAAACTTCAAATATTTATAAACCCTAATCTCTTTATTAATTTTTCCATAAACAAACTATAATTGAAAGTAATATGAGAGAAAACCACTTATTTATTACTTCCACTTTTTAAACCCAAAACTCAAGATCAAAAATTGAAATTTTTGGTCTGATATGCGGAGAGGGAGAGGGTCACGACAACTATAGTAGAAATTAGAAGAAAGAAAAATAATTTTCTTACAACTTTTCCTTATATACTTAGATTAATTTAGGTTGAGTTTGGACTAATTTGAACTTGAATTTGTAAGAACAAATTTTGGGCATTATAGTTTTCTTGATGATCTGGGATATGGACTTTTTAAGCAAAAACACTGGCTTTTTCCCTAGGTTTTACATTGAAACAAATTAGCCAAACGGTATCTTTCTGGTCTTCGACTCATAACAGGACCATATAGGAAGCCATAATAACAGATAAGGAAAAAAAGAAGAGTGCGGGAGGAAGTTATGATGCTTGCTTACCACATTGATTGCAGCTTACTAGAAATATATAGGTGACAAGATTATCTTTGCAGGTGACAAAACCAGCAAAAGATCGACAGAAAATGTGAGGCTCAAGCTCGAGACCTAATCCTGGAACTTTGCCGTAGCACCATTGAGGGACAAGCTTGTTGGTAGGTGGTTAAAGTCATTGGATGTGTGCTTTTAACCAAAACCATCAACAATCTTCCTGTCTAATTCTCTAATCAATATGTCTTGTGTGCAGAAGAGAGGAGCTTTGACCTTGATTGTCATAATTTCCAATTGTTTTTCTTTTTGTCGAATCTCGATGTGCTAGTGTTGACGGTAGATGTGTTTTTTCCTGTCCATTAATTTCTGCTCTTTAAATGTTTAATTTTTCCCTTTGCATAACATGTACATGCCTGGCTAGCTATTCGTGGCTGTCCTTTGGATTGCTCCTGATATGGTTGAATCTCGTGTTGAGAGTTATCAAGCACACGGACCAGGACTAAATCTACAATTCAAGAGGCAATATCCTTAACTAAAGGTTAAGTTGCATCAAGACTAACACGAAAAGATGTAATTAAAGCTTCAGATCTTAGATAATCCAAAAGACTAATAAGTTCATGTACAGAAATTAAACAAAGAGGAGTTGTCTTAAAACTAGAATAGTGAAATGAGATGAGCCATATGGGATCTGTTTGTTTGTTTCCTCATTGAAGGATGGAAAGGTGAATATTTACTTGATAGCAGTTTGTTTTGAGAAGAATTAATTAACATATGATTATTTATAATATTAATAAAAAGCTATGATATGATATGAGGATCTCTATATGTCTTCCAAAGATGCTCAAAGACAAGATCTAACAATGATTGAAAGCAAAAACATATCGAATAAATATAGAATATCAACATGCATTCTCTTGTTAAATTTCACGCCGGAGCCTCTTTTTGACTGGTCTTGCATGCTACTTTGCCTTTGAGATGTATTTATACCTACAGTGCCCCACAATAAGCCTAGTCTCTCTCTGTGTGCCCATTATCATACGAGAATGATGATTGAAGGATCCAAGACTAGTGTTCTTGATCAGGTATAGCTGCAGTTACGAGAGAGTGAAAGGTAGATGATTCTACGATAAAGCTTTTTCTTTGTCGGAGTTCAATTATACACTTATTATTGGAGTTTCAGATCCGAGAATTCCCTTACTTTCATGTAAAAATTCTCTTGTATTTAAAAGAAGGAGCTTTGTGTAGATGGCGACCTCAAATAAGAACAGCCATTCTAGCTGGCTGGCTTTCTTTTTCCAAAGACTGCAAAAGTGCAGTGTGGAAACTTTGTCTCCATGCCATTCTTTTTCGGCAAAGGCCTCCACTCTCTCCCTCAAAATCAAAAGTTTGAGGTGTGGAAACTGAGACACTACTATCGCAATGAAAGATAAAAGAGATAAAAGACGTGATCGTAGTAATGCCTTTGAAAAGAGTGCATTTTGAATACTTTATGCCCTAACGACCCCTAAAAAGAATACAACTAGCTAGTGGGTTCCTGCTTTTGGTATTTCCTTTTCCCATTCCTTTTTTATCAGCTGTAATTAATGATTTTCAGTTCTTGCTCTAAGATTATATCAGGATAACGGCTAGTATAATTATTCATCTCACAAAATAAAAGAACCTTTTGGCCATTATTTTGTGTCAATGATATAGGTTTTCACAGTACAACAACCTAATTAGATGTTCAAACTTGAAGTAATAAAGCATGAAATAAATTAAGACCATGCATCCCTGCCCCACCTCATCATATCATGAAACATATATAAGACAAGCTAGTAACAACCTTGTGATTAGTGATACAATGATCAAGACCTAAATGCTGTTGAACTTTATAGTTTTTACTGCTGTTGATTACCGATACATAGCTTGCGACCACGAAGAATATTACGTACTCTTGTTAAAAAATCATCAATATTTAATTAGATTTGTGCTTAAATGGGTATCTAGCTAGATGCTGCAAATGCCAAAGGATTCTGCTACTAAACCAAGCAACAGCTGCTGGTTTGAATTGCGACAGCCACTGAAGTGGACTAGAGGCGAGCACGGAAAACATTTGGAACACGTTTGACTAAGTTTGAGCTGATCATCATCTGACTATATATTTTGTCTAAGAGAATGTTTTCTGCGTGTCGGATAAACATGAATAACAGTAGATTACGGGTGCATGTCCAAGAAGACGAAAAAGTCGGGTAGAACATGCAAGAAAAAGAGTCATCTCCCCAGGAAGAGAACAGACCAAAAAATCAACATTTTCTGAAAGATGTCTGTTATAGTTGTCAAAAGTCTTCTAGGGCATGATATATTGTTAAATATTGTAAGTGCTCATAAATGACAGGTGCAACAAAAACATGTCTAAATATGTTTCTTCAAAGAATTACAAAGATTCAAAAGAAAAAGGATGAGGAGTTATGATGTGTATGAAGCCTATAGGTGTTGGTCATAGATGTACAGGACAAAGTCCCGGCAAGCCACACAAGTTTTTCATGGAATTCGATACCATCCCAGAACTAAGACTTCTAGGATAAAAACCTCAATAATTCATGGAATTTGCTATCATCCATTCCTATGACTTCTTTCTCAAGTCTTTTAATCATTTATCCTTAATGGGAACAGAGCTCGAGGCCATTTCTTCAAGTGAAAAATATTGCTACCCATTAATACCATCAACATAGTGGAGCAGTCCTTATAAATTTATGGGGCCGCTAGTGGATTAGGATTGGTGTCAACTGGGTTATTATCATAATGCTGTGAAGTTTACTGAACTTTTAGAATAAACACTTAGTGCAAGAGATAGTGTTGAAATTTATTGCCTTAAGTTGCTGACGTGTTGCTTGAAGACCAGTTCAGCTCACGTATTGTTTTTATCTCTGCTAGAATAAAGGATTGAACAAGTCCTTAGGTGAATTGTTAGTAATGGTGAAATGTAAGCCAAACGTGGCAGTAGTGTTGCGTATTTTTAGTTTTTCTGTTTATTTTCCTTCTATAAATCAGTGTAATTGATTGCTGTAAAAATAAGTAATCATCCTTATCATTATCCAGTTTTTTCATGCAATAAACATCCACTGTTCAAATACAGATTTCTGGTGTTGATCTACAGTAACAAACAGTCACTGTAGGATCAAAGTCTTTTATTTTTCTGCTTCTCTGTTCTTCACTTATTCTGCAAAAGTATTTTCAATTGGTATCAGAGCTTATTTCTTGAAGGGTCTGTAATGGATTCTGAAACTAACTTCTCTCATATCTCAACTCCAATCTTCAATGGAGAAAATTACCAACTTTGGGCAGTACGAATGGAAACATATTTAGAAGCTATGGATTTATGGGAAGCTGTTGAAGAGGATTACGAGATCCTACCACTGCCAAATAATCCAACCATGACTCAAATCAAGAGTCATAAGGAGAGAAAGACCAAGAAATCAAAAGCAAAAGCCACTCTTTTTGCTGCTGTTTCAACAACGATCTTCACCAGGATCATGTCCCTGAAGTCAGCTAAGGATGTTTGGGAATATTTGAAGGAAGAGTATGCAGGAGATGAGAAAATTCGTGGGATGCAAAGTCTCAATTTAATACGTGAATTTGAGCTGCAGAGGATGAAGGATTCTGAGACTATCAAGGAGTACTCAGACAGATTGCTGGGAATTGCAAACAGGGTGAAATTGCTGGGAACTTCATTCTTAGACTCAAGAATTGTTGAGAAAATTCTGGTCACAGTACCAGAAAAATATGAAGCTTCAATCACCACTCTGGAGAACACAAAAGATTTGTCAAGTATTACCTTGACAGAACTTTTGAATGCCTTACAAGCCCAAGAACAAAGGAGGCTTATGAGGCAAGATCATGTCATTGAAGGTGCCTTGCAAGCCAAATTTCCAGATTCTGAAAGAAGGAAATTTGGCAGAAAACACCAAGTTGCAGCCAAACCCACCAGTCAAGGTCACGGTAAAGGAAAATTCATTAAAAGAAATTTTCCACCATGTCAACATTGCAACAAGATGGGTCATCCACCATTCAAGTGCTGGAAGAGGCCTGATGCAAGGTGCAACAAATGCAACCAGCTTGGGCACGAGGCAATCATCTGCAGAGTAAAAAATCAGAAACAAGAAGAGGATGCTCAAGTTGCAAATCAGGATGAGGAAGACCAGATGTTTGTGGCAACATGCTTCTCAATACAAACTACCTCTGATCATTGGCTAATCGACAGTGGTTGTACAAACCACATGACTTTTGATAAAAGTCTCTTCAGAAATTTGCAGCCAACAGATGTTGCAAAAGTCAGAATTGGAAATGGTGAATGCATTGAAGCTAAGGGAAAGGGAACAATTGCCATTACAACAAACTCAGGTACAAAAACAATAGCAGATGTTCTTTATGTACCTGATATTGATCAAAATTTGCTGAGTGTGGGGCAATTGATTGAGAAAGGGATGAAGGTGATTTTTGAGAATCACACTTGCTGTATTTTTGATGCTGCTGGGCACAAAATACTTCAAGCTAAAATGAGAGGCAAAAGCTTCTCATTTGTTCCATTTGAAGGAGAGCATACTGCATTTCCAGTCACTCTTAGTGACACTGAACTATGGCACAAACGGCTGGCACACTGTCATCAAAAGAGGATGCTCACCATGAAGGTTCATGAAGCTGTCAGAGGTATGCCATCATTCACTGATCTCCAATTAAACTGTAATGCTTGTCAATTTGGGAAGCAAAATAGAATGCCATTTCCACGATCAACTTGGCGAGCAACACACAAGCTCCAGTTAATTCATACGGATGTAGCTGGTCCCTTAAGCACACCATCACTAAATGGCAGCAGATACTATCTACTATTTATTGATGATTACTCCCGTATGTGCTGGATATATTTCATGAAGTTCAAGTCAGAGGTGGTTGGCATCTTCTGGAAATTCAAGAAAAACGTGGAGAACCAAAGTGGCAGCAGCATTCAAGCCATACGGTCTGACAATGGCAAAGAGTATACCTCAGCCGAATTCAACCATTACTGTGAAGATGCTGGTATTGAACACCAGCTAACAACCCCCTATTCTCCAGAACAGAATGGGGTAAGTGAAAGGCGTAATCGATATGTCATGGAGATGGTGAGAAGCATGATGCATGAGAAGAATCTACCCAAAATGTTGTGGGCAGAAGCTGCTAACACAGCAGTGTTCATCCAGAATCGACTTCCAACATCAGTGTTGGCAGAAATGACACCCTTTGAGATGTGGTATAATTATAAGCCTTCCTTGCGTTTCCTCAAAATTTTTGGTTGTGTATGTTTTGTACATGTTCCACAGATTAAGAGGGACAAGCTTGACAAGAAAGCCATCAAAGGAATTTTTGTTGGCTATAGCACAATTTCTAAAGCCTACAAGGTTTATCATCCTCAAAGTCAGAAAATTGCTATTACAAGGGATGTCACATTTCATGAAGATGCACAGTGGGAGTGGGTTGATTCACAGGAGAGCATGCTGATTAATAATCAAATTCAGCCCTTGCAAGATAAATTAATTGACTCCGAATTAATTGATGATGAACCAGTCAGGGGTACTCGATCAATTGAAGAAATTTATCAAAGGAGCAATGTTGCTGTGTGCGAACCTGACAACTATGAAGAAGCTCAACAAAATCCATCATGGCAGAAGGCAATGGAAGAAGAAATCTTCATGATCGAGAAGAACAAGACGTGGGAACTTGTTGACAGACCTGGAGACAAAAACATCATTGGCGTAAAATGGATTTTCAGAACCAAATTGAACGCTGACAGTTCAATCAACAAATTCAAAGCCAGGCTCGTTGTCAAGGGATATGCTCAAGTGTATGGGGTTGATTATTCAGACACATTTGCCCCAGTAGCAAGGATGGACACTATCCGATTGCTACTTGCTGTTGCAGCACACAGAAACTGGAAGGTGTTCCAGTTGGACGTCAAATCTGCCTTCTTGAATGGTGTTCTTCAAGAAGAAATTTACGTCGAACAACCTGCTGGATTTGTTGTTCAAGGCAAAGCTGACAAGGTGTATTTGTTGAAGAAGGCACTCTATGGATTAAAACAGGCACCAAGGGCCTGGTATGGAAGAATTGATGAGTACTTGACAGGTTTTGGTTTCCAGAGAAGCCCCTCTGAATCAACTCTCTATGTGAACAAAATTGAGGGTGATGTTCTAATTGTGTCACTGTATGTTGATGACCTTCTTGTGACTGGGAGTAATTTGCAGCAAATCGAAAGGTTCAAGCAGGATATGATGCAAGCTTTCGAGATGAGTGATCTTGGACTCATGAGTTTCTTTCTCGGCATGGAGATCAAGCAAGACAGAAGAGAAATTTTTATTGGACAAGAAAAATATGCAAAGGAAATTTTGAAGAAATTTCAAATGGAAAATTGCAAGCCAACTGCAACTCCAATGAATCAGAAGGACAAGTTTAGCAAGGATGATGGTACTGCCAAGGTAGATGAAGAGAGGTTCAGAAGCTTAATTGGTTGCTTGCTGTATTTAACAGCAACCAGACCTGACATATTATATGCAACCAATCTTCTTGCTCGTTTCATGCACTGTCCAAGCGAGTTGCACATGAGGGCAGCCAAAAGAGTTTTGAGATACATCAAAGGAACATGCAATTTTGGAGTCAAATTTACACAGTGTCAAAAGCTGAAGTTGCATGGTTTCTCTGACAGTGATTGGGGTGGATTTGTTGATGACATGAAAAGTACTTCGGGGTTTTGTTTCAATTTAGGATCAGCTGTGTTTTCATGGTCATCTAAGAAGCAAAGCATTGTCGCTCAATCAACTGCGGAGGCTGAGTTCATAGCTGCAACTGCAGCAGTCAATCAAGCACTATGGATTAAAAAATTGCTATGTGATTTACAGATGGAGGAGCAAGAAGCAACTGAAATTTCAGTTGACAATCAAGCAGCCATAGCAATTTCTCACAATCCAGTGTTCCACGGGAAAACCAAACATTTCAACATCAAGCTATACTTTGTTCGTGATGTGCAGAAAAATGGTGATGTTGAATTGATTTATTGCAGAACCGAAGATCAATTGGCAGACTTGTTTACCAAAGCACTCCCTGCAAATCGGTTTGAATTTCTAACCAGGATGATTGGGGTTTGCAGACCTTAATGCAAGGAGGAGTGTTGAAATTTATTGCCTTAAGTTGCTGACGTGTTGCTTGAAGACCAGTTCAGCTCACGTATTGTTTTTATCTCTGCTAGAATAAAGGATTGAACAAGTCCTTAGGTGAATTGTTAGTAATGGTGAAATGTAAGCCAAACGTGGCAGTAGTGTTGCGTATTTTTAGTTTTTCTGTTTATTTTCCTTCTATAAATCAGTGTAATTGATTGCTGTAAAAATAAGTAATCATCCTTATCATTATCCAGTTTTTTCATGCAATAAACATCCACTGTTCAAATACAGATTTCTGGTGTTGATCTACAGTAACAAACAGTCACTGTAGGATCAAAGTCTTTTATTTTTCTGCTTCTCTGTTCTTCACTTATTCTGCAAAAGTATTTTCAGATAGTATAAAATTTTTATCATCATTTTGTTAGGTATTCTTTCTTTTCCTTTCTTCTTTTGTGCTGCTCAAGTTAGAACATGACAGTTGGGGATGAGTAAAGCAGGTATCACATTTAGCAGATAAGCCATTGCTTTCTTCATTTGATCTTGTGTTTTAGTGCATACAAAAGAACCGGATATAAAGCCTTGGTTTACTACTTTTTGTGGTTTCGTTGTAAAGAGCAGTGCTCATGCTAAGATCCTCAGTGAAGGTACAAAGAGCCTTATCATTTGTTAGTCCTTCGGTTTCTTATGAGTAGAGGAAGGTATAAAACTTTCTGAAAGATGAAACTTATTCCTCTTTTTGTTTACAAAATGATACAAATCTTTAATTTATATATATGAACAACAAGCAGCAAAATTAATCTAAACCTATCCCTCCTCTTTTAGTGCTCATACCACCTGATGGCAGAGATAGGGTGGCTTGGACCACTCATTTCAAGCTAGTTACTAGTTGCTACATATAGCACGAGAGATATTTAGCAGATTAAACTCATGGATGAATATTTTGAATGGCGGGGAGCTGGCGAGGTCCCATATCTGTACTTCAGGTATAACATATTAATTAATCACTAGCATATATATATATATATATATATATATATAGCCAATGTACCTGCAAATTCTTCAAACATGTTCCCCCTTATGTTTATGGCTCCTATTTTAAAAGTCATATAAAGATGATCTTCCTTTTTGTGATTCTAAAGTGGAAACTTCTTTTTGGTCTAACGATTTAGATGCTTCTTGTTTCTTCTTGTTTTTATGCTGATCCTCTTTTTGGTTGCTGATCAATTAATCCCCTCCTCATATATACTTTTCAAAGGCTATAATGTTAGGTCTTAATACATATAAACCAACCAAACAAATAGTAATGATGTGAACACTTGCCCACTAATGAAAAAGCTCAGTGTTCACCTTTTATAATTCGTCATGGAGGATTTTCTCTCAATGGTTTCCCTTCCAGAGTGGCCAATCTTTTGCAAGACCATTGAAGTTATGATTCTCTGAACTTTTGGTTTTCAACAATTTCATACTGGCCAAGTCGCTTACAGCAAGATGGATCTTAATCACCATGTTTATATATCATTGTTGCAATTTAAAGTGTAGTATGGCAACTTGGGATGACCTTTTGCATGTAAGATTGTCTAACTTGGAAAAAAAATGAAATCTTAGAGAAAAACTATGATTAAAAATGCAGTAATCTATTACATGTTACAGCAAGTTAAGAAAGAAAAACAGATAAATATACAGCAGAGCCTTACTTAGCGAAGTGCCTAAATCCTGTCAGCTCCCCCCTCCATATAAGATCAGAAAAGAAATTTTCTTTTTCCCCCTTGTTAGTGTAATTTCTCTCCCCACATAAATTCACAAAAAAAAAAAAAAGGAAAGAAAGGAAAAAAGTCCTTCAATATAGAAATCCAACAGATTACCCCCTCCTATGATCTCATCAACTCTTGAATTTTGAAAATAACCTGTCTATCCACAGATTCTAAGATTCCATTTTCTGCAAGTGAATATTCATCTCCATTATCACCTTCAAAGGAAATATTTAAGTCAAGTGAAAGAACAGGACTTTTATCCTCCATGCCACCCTCATCTTCCTTGTCTCCATGGTCACTGGTTTTTTGCCTTCTTGGAGGTGAACATGCTCTGGACACTGAACTGAAGCTTTCACAACTGAAAACAATAATGGCATCTTTAAGAGGAACTTTTTCACCATCAGGAAGTGTTACACTTCCATTTTCAATTGCTTGTTTGATACCCTTTTGAGAACAGTTATCAACTCCATCCATATCTTCCATGAAGAACACACGATGAGGGTTCTCATTCAATGCTAGACCAAGTCTCTCAAGATAGCTGCTACCCAATTCATCTCTTGCTCTCTTGTTTTTGGATTCTTCGGTAGAATCAGCTCTTGATGATGAGAAATTGCTTAAACCGATTGAGACAAAGTTGCTTTGAGAGCCAAAAACTAGTCTAGCTAGCTCCCTTGCAATCTTCTCTTTGCCTTCAAAATCAACACCTAAGAAAACCAGCCATGTTTCTGCTTTGTTTTCTATGTGATTAAACTTCCCCTTCCTTTTCCTCATTCCAGATCTGCACTCAAGGATGGTGGTTGCAATTTCAGGAATGATATCCTTTTGCCATGGAACCTTTTTCTCCAAGCCACTACGTAGATTCTTCAAGTTGTAGTCATTGAACTCTTTAAAGCTTTGAACACCTTCCATATCATCCATTGCCTCACTTGAAGAAGCTGAATTTGGGCTAGAGTTAGGATTTGACAAAAGGTCAGGTTTAGGACCATTTCTCAGACTGCTTTCATAACCTTCATTGCTGCATTCTGAAATCCAAATCTGGTTCTCTTTCTCAAGCTGTTTATGTTCAAAAATCACTGGCCAGCTTAGATGTGTCTGCTGTGAGTCGGTGTTGCGTTCATGCGAGGAGACTGAATTCGGCGAAGGAGGTGACGAAGCAAATTTGATGGTTTTCTCAGAATAGTAGGGCTGTTTGTGGACTGAACCAAAAAGCAAGCTCCCTTTATTGCTTAGATATTCCTGCTGAAGAAGTTACAATTGCAAGGAGTGTTAATGTTTCTATCAAGCATCGAAGCCAAGATCTATAACAAAACTTTGAAGTTCAGGTAATTAAAATAAGTACCTTATCATTGGTGGTGTTTCTTTCAGTCTCTTCCTTGCATTGCTGGAGCCATAAGGGCAAGCTTGAGCTGGTGGAAATAGTAATGCCAGTAGTGGATTCCTTGTTTTGGGTCCTACCTGCTAGGCTTTGAGATTCTCTATTGAATTTGACAGGGTTATCTGTCCAGCATGTTGAGTGGTTATCTACTCCACATTCAAGCAGTGGCCAACTGGACCCATTCATAGATACCTTGCTTCTGGACTGATGAGTTTGTGAATCACTGAAAGAAAGTAAAGAACAAAAAAGTTAATACTTGTGACAGGCATGTCGAGGAAAAAGGATAGGCAAGTGAACTTGAAATAGCACTTGTATTAAAATGTAAGGACTTGCCTATCAAGTTTGAGACTTAAGCTGAGGCTCCCAATTGGAATTGTTACAGGATAAAGCTCCCACATAGTCTCTAGAGAAGGGTGGCCTGCTTTACACTTCATGTAAGTTTGGAAAGTTGCAATCCCCATAAGCCACAACCTTCCCGTTTCACTGAATTCATGAACTAATCTTCTGATCTCCAGGATTATGTGATCTACAGTGCAGTAGTAGGTTCTCCTTTGCTCACCATAACTTGACCAAAAATCAGAAATCCATTTTAGATCACCCAAATATAAAACCACCCCATTACTCATATGACTTTTCACAATGCACCTAAGCTCCACAAGCTTCTGTTCAAGCTTCTCTTTGGAAAGACTTCTTAAAGATAAGAGAGGAAGGCTCATGAACCTCACAGACCTCAAATCCCCAGAAGCCTCTCCTCTCTCGACCTTGTCCATCACTCCCCTAACTACACTCTCAGCAGTAGCCAGACACTCTCCTGTTATGACAGTGTTTCTCTTTTTTCTCACCAATGCGTTCAAGACACTCATTACATCATCATTCCTTACTTGATCTAATGGCTTTCCATGTATGATTCCAAACTGACTAAGAGGTAAAGGCTGAGGCACGCTAGCACTAAGAACTTGAGGTTTGGTGATTTCTTTAGACTGGCTACTAACAGTAACAGAACTTTGAGGACAGATCTCCAAAGAAACAGCTTGTTCTACTTTGTTTTTCACTTGAGTACTAGAAAAACCAGCCTCCCTCATGACTCTACTGACACTAGGATCATCTAGGATAGAGATTATGAGTTGTTCTATCTCAATTTTCAAGGCTAAAATGGGCTGTTGCTGGTTTTCGATGGAGCCTCGCCGTTGGTGAGCCTGGGCACGCTTAAAGGCTGCAACCAAGGCATTGGACAGGGAAGGGTAGGAAGAGTGAGGCCCTAAAAAGGCACTAGAAGTAGATGCAGGAAGGCGATTAAGTGCCACATTGAAGCAAAGCTCCAGAGCCTTGCATTGAAGAGGATGAGAGTGGGCTTGAAGGCAAGCCCTTCTGAGAAGACCAGTAGAGGAAGCAAGCATAGTACTTGCTACATGAAGAGGAGTGACTTGAGCATGGCCTCGCCGCCTAGCAAGACTAACTGCTTGTTTGACTAAACTTACAGCCTCAGGTGTAAGAGTCTGCTGTACACTGCAAATTCCTGCTCTCATCTTTCTGCAGTTTTAAATGTTCACTCACTTGTGTAATGATACAAAATCTCAAGGGTATCTAGCTAGGTGAAGGAAAACGAGATGATCACTTAGAGAGGTTTTGGCTGCATGTGTGGATACTGGATAGCTAGAGAAGTAGAAGCAAGGAGTTGTTTCGGTAAACTATAAGACAAGCTACTAATTAATATGAGAAAGCAGCGATCTTGCTGGTTTATATTGAAGAGGTGGTATGTGTAGATATTTATGTGATATGGGATTGTGCTTTACTTGCTAGTGAGGCAAATTCTAGTCTTTGTATGTGAAAGTGGTTTGCATGTGATATCCGACTTTCTCTTTCTCTCATCAAATAAGGTTAGTGGATAAATAGAAAATAAATAAAGTTGGTGTCTCTCTATATTGTGGGAGGAGTTATAAATTACGCAAACATCTTGCAAAGCACTAAGCTTTAAGGGCTATGAATGGAATAATCACTCTGTTGATGACATATAAAATGACTGATGAGTTATGTACTAGCAGCTTCACAATAAGCTCAAAAGTAGATTATGAAAAAAAGAAAAGAGAAAAAGAGAAAGGGCAAAGAAAAGGAAGGGCAAATCCACCGATACCAAGGAGGTGAGGAAAAGAAGAGAGGACTGCCTGTCTGTTTGAAGAAGGGAATTGGGAACTGGGAACTGAGTTAGCAGTGCTTTACTCTGCTCTATTCTAAAAGAAGAGGAATAATAATGCCTTTGATGATTTGAGTTATGGATGCCACAAACTTTAGAAAAAAACAAAGCAAAACAACAGCAGATTGCATGAAATCTATGTCAAAGACATTCTTTCCCTCGATCCCCTCCTCTCCTCCTTGCCCATAAAGTTGGCTTTGAGGACCTTTATTTCAAATCAAGTTTTCTTCATATTTTCTTGCCATCAAGTTCATAATATATGCTGTGCATTGAGTGTTTTTTCTTGTCTTGGAATCCATCTTGATCGTTGTTGTGCCTAACTAATTATTGGGTAGATAGATTCCTATTCGCTTAGCCCATGACCCTATAGTAGCCATTTTCAACTCAATAATTAGTAATCTCTTACATCTTCTTCTCTGGATGGACTGTAAAGTACTGTTGTTACAGTCTCATGCTTATATTACAGAACAGTCATGGATACTTGTTTGGAATCCTACCTCTCTCTCTCACAACATTGGACGGGTTATCAGTCATAAGAAAATCCCACCCTTTTGCCACAAGAATATTCATCATATCGCGGTGTCACCTTGCACTTCTCTTGATCATCGTTATAAAGCTTCGCCTGATCAGGTTAACCTGTAATTCATCGATTTCATTTTGTATGAATAACAACGTTTCAGAAACTATTACTGGAGAGAACTGGACAGGGTAATAGTAAGTTGTAATGAGCGAAAACGGAAGAATGGTCAAGGGACTCAAGATGCAAACTAAACGACACGTCGGTCCACATGTGAAACTATGTCAGGATGAAACCAAGCGACAAGTCGGATAACAACCCCAACAACCGTCGTGCAAAACTATCAATGACTTGTCGTCTGAACCAAGACTACACTTGTCCGTGTCCGTGTGAAATTAAACGACAAACGGTCGATGAGTCAAATAATCTGCCAAGATAAATTAAAACGACAACCGGGTGACAGTTGGGGGGAGCGTTAAAAAGAAAGGAAAGTTCAGTTTACCCCTAAACGTAAAATCATTCTCAGGGACCTCCCTGATGCTCCTATTTATCGCAATCTAAACAATTAAGGGAAATGGTTTAGGAAGGTAACCGACAGGTATTTGCACAGACAAGGGAATTTGGAAGAATTCCTGCGTATTTCAAGAAACATTATAATAAATCATCCTAAAATAGTAAAGAGTTTAGAGCGATGGAAGACGAAATTAATTTATTAGCATAATAAATCGATAGACCTCATAATTCAATAATTCTGATGAATCCATGTCGTGTTTTATTTTCCAATATTGCATAAAATATGTGTATGTGTATTCAATTCTACATATACTGAAATAAAAATGAAATCTTTGAGAGAATTTTAAACACAACTTTAAGTTTAGGGACTAATCTAAGAAAAAATAAATCTAAGAGGGCTAAAAAACTATAATTTACAGCTAACAACTGGTATACGACACAAAGTCACAAACCCATCTCGGTATCTCGTCTCTCTCCGTTTCACAGATTTCAAAAGCATAGCTACTGAGCTTCAGGTACTTATTAATCTCTTCAACGTCTATGCCTTCCTCTCGCTTAAAACAATCTTTTTACTGAATTTTGTTTGGACTCACAGTTACTAAGATGGGTTTGAACTCTTGGGTTGAATTAGTGTCAAAGTTTGTTTCTTTTTATGATTTGTCTAATGAATTTGTTTCTACACTCAATTTTGCTATTGTGGCTGTGTTATTATACCCGCTTTCTGCGTTAAATGCTTACAAATTATTGCTAATGTGGGCTTAAACAGTATGAGATATTAAGCTATATATTATTAGTTCATGAACATGTATGAATTAGTGACGTGCATCTGCCTAAAATGCATGCTGTTAAATATATTTGCTCAAGAGTGATGTTTTTGAATGCTAATTTGTTATTATCTTCTCTTGTACGGTTTTTATTTGTGTAGTTCTTGTGTTACTGTTCGGAAAGATGGGGTTTGCTTATAATGTAGTGCTCTTTTGATTGCTTGTGCAAGTTTTTGTCTTATGGAACTGACAGGAATATTGAAGAGTGGAAAATGAATTAACTAGGTGCTGCGAGAGGCAGTGGCACCAGCATGATTCTGCCTCTGATGTCCAAGGGATCAAATTTCAGAAGTGATGGAGATGTGGGATGCGAAATACTGGGTATCAGCAGTAAGGTGAATTAGTATGAGCAGTTTGGCTGCTCACTTGAGAATGTGGTGGATAAACCACCAAAGGGATTTTAATTCTGAGGAGATATGGTTGCATTGGGGGAATCCATCATTCCCAGTTAGATGTTAGCTAAGGATTCCCTTAACGCAACAATATCTTTATCAAAATTTAAGAAGACTCTGAGTAAGTGCCAAGGAACTTTGCATTAAAGGACAGTGATCTCTGCACTTGTTGTTGGATGTGGAACTTGATGATTCAATGAGGTTCGTCCTTAAAGTGATTTCCCATACTGATTAGTGATTGGTGTTAAGGAGAGCGTATTTATGTTGCATAATTTTTTCAGTTAGGGTGTCAATTTAGATTCTTTTTCTCAGAATACTTGTTTGTTTTATAATCTGTACTAGGTTTTGAACTCTATGTGTATATGGCTGGATTCAACTTCATTACTTTTTCTTGGGATTTTTTATCTTCCTGGTAGATAGATTCCAGATTGTTGCCCTCTTGACATATTTTTGAACTAGTCTTGTTATTACTTCTACATTACATAGTTTCTGTCCTTATCTTTCGTATATATCATATCTGAAAATGCTGGGATTGATTAACTTTGAATGTGCCTTCCTTTATCTCTCTAACTATTTTTATTCCATTCTTTTCAGGACCTCTACCTCTTTCTTTTTTTTGTCATAATAAAGTAGGCACAGAACTTTGCATTTTTCGTAGATTCAGAATACCATAGATGAGATAAAACTTATTCTTGGCTTGTTTTTAAGATGGTCTGAACTCTGAAGTTGCTTTTACTTATTTAGGAATTTGGTGGTTCATTGTATTGAAGACATGAAAATTTATATGAAGCCTTACATCATAGGGAATTTGTAAAGGGAAAGCTGAAATCTGTAGTTCTGACAATCACAGGAATGAAGGTAAATTGCAGATCAGCCAGGAGTCAAGAAGTTTTCAGGGACAGAGGATATAGTTATTGCCATATTGATATGTTGAGGTTTCTACCCACTAGAGGTCAATCATATAGTTGGTGATCATTTATGACTATGAACACTGAAGGGAGGGAGGAATTTGGAGTGGTTTGCCATGCAAAAAATGCAAAATGATATTTGATTTAATCAAATATCAGTAGAATCAGCAGATCTGGGGATGCTTACATGGGCTTTAGCTTTGCAAGCTATTCCATTTTTGGAGTGAACCCGAGTCTAATATTTCCTTCTTTTGATGTTCATTTCTTATTAGATGCTGTCATGGAACTTGCTTGAAGCAGACTCTAGTAATTCAGCAGCTCTTACCAAAGTGCAGCAATTAATTAGTGGCTTCTTCTACTTTGTATAAATTAAATCTCTACTTTTTCTGTGCCACAACTTTCGGTGTTTTCAAGTGAGATTTTTGGGGTCATGCTATAATTCTGAACTCGAGCAGAGTAGTAGAATTCATAATTGTCTTGAAAGTTCTTGATTCAATAATATACAAGGAATGGTCTCCAAATCTTCTTCTACATATCTTTTACTCTGGGGGGTTCTTGTTTTTATTGTAAGGGATTCTGGTTTGTTGAAACAACAGCGGGAAAATTTTCTTCTTGTGGAGAATGTAACCCAGTTCTGGCTCTCTGGCTCGGTGTCTCCAGTCTAATATTAACCTAGGATTTCGGGGTTTCTTTTTTCTTACAATGGATTCTGTTTTATTGAAACAACGAAGTGGAAAATTTTCTTCTTTTTGAAAATGTAACCATTTCTGGTTCTGCCCTGATGGTAACCCAAGATTTGCAGATTACATTTGCCATGAGATGATGTATGTAAATCTCACAGTTTCCCTTGCAATAGTGGAAGGGGAAACCACGGGATGTATCTGAGTATTCTCTTACAAGGGCCCAACTTTTTTATCTGAAGTTATTTCTATTTGTATCTATTTCCATGACAAGTCCTTGTGTCTTTTTTATTTTCTTTTCTGATGAATAAAAAAAATGGAGCGACTGTAACGCGTGCCATTCACCTCCTTCTCTATCTCTAGAGTCAAGAAGATGCATAATGGATATGATTCGATATTTTCTTTAAAACCAATATTCTGCTTTTTGTTTCACATACTGTCCATACCATGGGTTAAATCTGGTTGATGATCTCAAAGCATTGCATATAGGTTTAGCTACTGAGTTCTTGGGAAGATGAAGAGGTGATATTTCCATACAACACTGTTCCACAACATGGCATGCCATTTTCCAAGCTTGCTGAAACTGTGTAATGGCATGTGGAGCTGAGTTAATTAATGCTAGAAAGTATAGGATAGGAACACTGGATGTCAGTGCCATTTTCATAGACTGATGTCGTGATTTATGGTCGGTTGGACACGCCAATTTAGGTGGCTTCTTTTAAGAGGACAGTCCAGAGGATGAGCTGCTTCTGCAGCAGAACATCTCTGAAGGAAGATCATTCTAGTGCATAACGTCAGTATTAAACGTTAGATTAGTCATCTAGATTATGTTATCATTGGTTCATTTGCAACAATAATCTCACATTCTTCCAACGACTCTCTTTGGACCTACCTGGAGACTCACAGACACAGAACAAGATCGCAGAACCTTCATATTCTAATATTTCTTGGCATCTCCAAGAAGGGGAGAGATTTCATAGTCATCGTAGTAATATAAACAAAAAGAAACTCTGTATCTCATTTTTGCTTTTCGTTAATCCTACTAATATACACAAAACTGATATAAGGAAGCTAAGACTATACCATCTGTTATTCCTCATCAATCTCATTATGCCCTTCCAATGAACATAAAGGGGATGAAGGAGAAAATGAAGAAACAGCAGAAGAAAAGGAAGTGGAATCAGAACAAGAAGCAGCTGCAATCCCAACAAGTAGATCCACGAATGCCCCAACTATGTAGCCATGATTCTTTTTCCCATTGACCTTCAAGTACCACCCCAACAACTCCTCTAAACAATCCCAATCTTTAAGTCCATGAGACTCCACCATCTCCTCCATTGACCTTCTAAAATCAACATATGGATCCTCTGACTCCATTGCTAGAACCACACTTTCTTTGAATGGAAACCCTCCTGTTTTTGCCTCTTCTAGTATTGAGTTTGTTTCCCCAGGCTCAAAAAACAACCTTTCTGATCTCACCCCACGTACAACAACCTCCAACGACTCCCCATCAAAGCCCTCCGACTCAGTTGAGAAACTTGTAGTTTCTGATGAGTTTGTGAACCATGACTCTGGCGTCTCAACCCTTTCAGAAGGATCAAAGAAAACTGAGTTTACAGTCTTGATCACATCATCTCCACCCCTGAAAGAAAGAGTCTTGGGGTGCTTGCATGAAGGCCATTTTTGCCATGGTTGCTTTGTTTCTTTGATCTTGAACAGTGTAGGGATCTTCATTTTTCTTGATCTCAAACACTAGCAAGAGAAAGCTTGAATGGTTTTATCAGGGCTTGTGAATGTCTGTTGCTTTTTGGTTTGCTATTAATGTGATCAGAGGAAGTTGTGAGGGTAATATTTAAAGAAGAGGCGAGGAGGAGGAGGGGGGGTTGGAAGGAAATGGGGCTGGTAGGGCCTGTCATGAGTGTATTAAATTTTAGGTTCTATAATTGAATATGATATTAAATGCCTCCTCAAAGCATCTGAACATAGAACAGCTTTTGTCAGTATGAATTTTATAATGTTGATCTAATATTTTATGCTCACAAGCTGCTAGTTCATGGAGCTCCCTTGGCCTTGATCAGTTGATTTTCCTGTGCCCTGAAGTTTTCCTATCCCTTTCACAACACATCTCTTCCAAGTTACTGCAATTTCTCTGTCAAAACTACTGCATGCAAAGATGTGTGAACATGGCGCCTGCTTAGATTCAAGTGAGTGTTTTGGATTCCCTTAAACAGTCAAGCTGGATTGAATAAAAAATACTTAAATGAGAAACCTAATTGAGCATGCTGTGTTTCGTAATTGTGGAAGTGACCTCTGCTGTTCTCTCGTTTTGGACCACATGATGATATCATATATTATACAAAAAAAACGTCTAGAAAACGCTGTTTTGATTATTAAAGTAATTGAAAGAGACACGTACATTAGGAAATTTAAGAACTTCATGAGGAAATTGAAAAAATAAATCATAGGATAGGAGGCAAAATTCATGTGACTCTTTTCGATGAAGAACGGTTGGATGTCGCACACTTGACCTTGCCGATGGATTTATGAGGCGAGACCTGTGAGATTGAAAAGATAGAATCCATATCATCGGTATTATATTCCTTCCAAGAAAATATCATGTTACGGGTTGGAAATGTAAATCGATATAGTTTAACCTTAAAAGAAATTATAAAAAATTATAAAAAAAAAAAAACATTGGTTAAAGAAATTTTTTTAAAAAAATCATTAAATCTTTTTATTGAATTTTATCAGCAAATCAATTTCTCCCTTTAGTTTTTACAAAATTTAGAGGTTTTAATTTAATCCAGGCTTGAATTAACCTGAAGCATCGGTTCAAGTATCTTGTTTATTGGAATAATAGTATTATATTTTCTTTCCCTAAACTTTGTGTGTTTTTTTAGAGATAGAGGTTGAGTTTTGAGTATGAAACTCGCAAAAAAAAACTAAAAAAAAAAATTAAAATTTTATATATAATTAGATTATATCCGACCTCAACAATAAAAACTAAAATAAATACCCGTCTGTCTGTTAATTAATGGCTCTGGAAACATAGTAAAAAAAAAAGATTTTTGTTTTTTAACAAATGGGTCACTTTGTGTAATTCTTCACGGTTACACTTCTATAAAACTGTATAAAAATGTCAAATAAAAAAATAAATGAGAATGACCTCACAAACCAGGAAGTGAAATTTGGGCTGTCCTTTCAATAACCTGAAAATTGAATAGAGTACAGTCGACCAGAACTAAATTGGCTTGCTATTTGGGGCCGTTTTGGAGGCACCATACTTCTATGTTATATATATATATTAAACCCTACAGTACTTTGTTGTTAGATAATGTTGTATAGATTGCATTTGATTAATAAAAAATATTTTAATATAATTTTAAATAAGACACAACGACTATCATATTTACAAATACCACCGTTTATATATATCATGTATCCTTGAAATTTTTCACATTATTTTCATGATGGGGTGGGGCTTTCAACGCTGTCATGCTGCCACTATCAGTTTATCCATCGGAGAAGATTGATCCGATCCACCGAGTTGACTCCGACCATCATATCTTAGAGCTAACCTTTGTACGTCCCATGCATGAATAATAATACATCGTATAGCACAGCAGCATAAGAGATGTTTGTTGTTCTGTGCTGGTACCAAGATTCTTACACAGTCCCATGTGAATGGGGCCCTAATTCCTGGCTCCTGTGGTACAAAAACCTCATGGCCCTCACCAATGGTGTCCCTTGATTGTTAGATAATCAAGATCGTGCGAGGAAAAATCGCCGAGAAGGCCAAAATGATTGGTGGAGGGAGCTTCGTATGATCATGGCCAATAATTAATACATATGACTAATAGGTAAGATCATTTACCATTTTTACGTTCTGAGAGCTTGTTGGTTCGAAGGATATGTTTCCGAGTTATGGACATGGAACCCATGCTATCTTCCTCGGTACTGCAAGGTAAAGACGTCGACCTTAATTGGGAATTTTCAATTACAAGGAATTTGCTACCTCTAAACAAAGTTGTTAAATTTAATATGGTATATGATCCGGTCTAGTTTAAGCTCGGATTAAGACCTAAACAGGTTAATTTGAACATTTAAAATTTAAATTGAATTTTATCAGATCATTCGAGCTTAATTAGATAAACTCTCTCATTTTATTTTTATAAATCTAGTCTGCATTAGGGTTAGATTTTTGTAAACCTAGTTTGGAGTAGGGTTTAAAACCTAAGTTTGGCAGGTTATTAAGTTCACTAGCTAGGAAGTTTCCCTTTGATCTCCATAATTTAAAAAATAACTACCGTGACGTTTCACTCTTTTTCTTCTTCTTTTTAATAGTTTGCTAGTGATTTCAAAGTGTAAAGTTTCGAATTTAGGGCATCCCATCGTTTGAAGGGGAGTGTGGGCTCCATGCATGTGTGAATTGTAACCATCATAAAAGCAGGTGTGATTTTTCACGGGCAGATAAAATCCACACACACACATTCCTTAATCGATAAAAATCCTAAAATATATTAGCATTTTGTGTTAATAATTAAGGTAATGTTCCGAAACACTCTTGTTGAAAGCATCGTGAAATTAAGTTATATGATATATATATATTAGTAGTTTTCTAAGATGTGTGGATTAAATATTATTAATTAAACAATAACTTGTTATTAGAAAATAACTAATAGTATATAATTAGTTATTATTTAGGTCTACTTTTAAATAAAAAGATAGTTACACATAGAAGAAAGAAGAAATCAATAACCTAGGTTCAACTTAGATTTTTATAGGATTAACCCATATCAGTTTTTTACGAAATTTGATTCAGGTAGAATCTTAAATCAACTGAGTTTCGGATCCACCATCAGGTTGGCCCGGTTTCTTAAGGATTAATTGCTCTAGTCTTTTGCTCGTGCGATTTGAGTGATTATCTTGTGTTGGAATCATCAGTGGATAATTGTGTTCCTAATTATTGTGAGTTAATGAAGAAGAAGAGTTGTAAATGAAGTGGTTGGTCTCCCATCTACCAATTCATTATTGGATGAATTGCACATGCTACCTACGTTGTTGACCCTCTTTTCCATCGTCTTTTTTAAGTCCTTAAAATGTGTTTAGTTTGATAATTAAGAGGATTATGAAACATAACCACCCATCACCGGCCCGTCCTAGCTATTTTTGAGATGCCATTACTGCACGTCATACATTATAATTAATAAATAATAAATGCATGAAAAGATGAATTTCTAGTTACCCAAACAAAGAAGAAGAATGAGAGTGCTCCTTCTTTACAAAGTAATTACTAAACCAGGCCATGTGATAAGTTTGGTGTGGTAATTAGAGTTTACTTAAATGAATTAAAATAATATCATTTTAATTTTTTTAAAAAATAATTTTTAATTAAATTATAAGTTGACTTGTTGGGTTAATAAATTTGATTGAGTAAACTATGATGAATCAAGTTTAACAACATTATTTATATTTAAGAATATTGTTATTTTCATTTTACAAAAAATCTTATTTATGGCATGAATGAACCTTATATATTATTGAATTCTCAAGATTAGTTCGTGAAACTTGAATCACAAAAAGGCTTGCTATGAGATGAATGGGTCTTATTATAATATTGTTCTCAAGATTAGGTGGTGAGGCTTAGGGAAAATCTGGATATATTTTCACAACAGTAATAAAAGCAGAAAATCGATATTAAGGGAACATGGAAGGATCTTGGAACTTTCATTTCAAACCATGCTTTGAAGTGTTAAATCACTCTGATTTTATGGGAGAAAGAAAGAAAGAAAGAAAGAAACAGAGCAGATACCATTGTCGATGGAAGGGGCTTGCAGATCCCAAGTTATACCTAAATAAATAACATTTAGTTGCCATCAATTCCTAATTGTGATTAGTTTTGTACCTTCAACCTCAAACATCTCAAGATGAATGCACGAAAAAAATGAGGCAATTATAATCTAGGGTTTGCCCTAGAGCCTAGTGGCATTTGACAACCAGGCAGCTCAATGAAAAAGTACGTACATGCAATTTTGTATTCTCAAGTCAATGTTGAAGTACTACATGTTTGCACGATATTATCTATGCACATTAATATATGATCATATATATATATATAAGGCAAGATTATAAAATGCAACCGGTTTATGACTCAATTCGATATGACTAGATCACGGGTCGGGTTAAATGATTTAATTTAAATTAAAATAAAATTATTTTAAATTTTTTTTAAAAAAAAAAAACTAAAACAATATTTTTTAAAATTTTTAACCGAATCATTTCTTTTTTAATTTATTTTTAAATTCAGCTCGGGCTAGAGATAAAGTTGACAATTCACCGGGTTGACCTAATCATCCTGTCCGGTTTATCAACACTAGGATCGAGTTTGAATAGTGGTTGATGCGAACCAATGAAGCTGCCGTTATGGAAAGAACATGGAAGAGTCAACAGGGCATTATGGTGGAAGTGCAAGAATCAGCCATGGAGTTTGAGTTGTCTTAGAGGGGACAAGATAAGATATGGCAAGGATTAATAACGACGCTTGTCCATGCATGGAACTCCTTGGAAACTTCATTAATTAAAGTGAGATGCAGAATGATTAATTAATTAGATAATTAACTGGAATTATAAAGCAACAAAACCTTCAAGCGATGCATGTTTTAAAATGGGGCATGCCATGTGGAATATATATATATATAGTGAACCCAATAATACAGTGATCATTATACGTTGTTCTCTTGGCCAGATTCAGTTGTCTTCTGTTTGTGTGCCAAGAACATGAGTGGGAGCATATGTTGACAAGAATGTTCTTAATCTCTTTCCCCTTCTTCATCCATCCACTAGTTTAGCACTTGAAAACTAGGTGGGATTTAATTTAAATATGTAAGCAAGCTGCTCCCCAGGAGACAACAATGAGTCCAAAAAAAAAAGTTAGCTGGTTAAAGTCAACTCGGCTTTTCTACCGAGTCAATCGAATTCTTTTATTTTTTTATTTTTTTCAATCTTTGTTGGTATGCATCTTGAGCTGGCAAAGTATGGATCAACCCATCAGGCCATCTAGGTTTTACAAATATGTTTTAAAAACATGTTGAAATGTGTAGAGTAACTTATTTTCATGAAGATTTAGATGGAATTTGCTTCCTATATATCCCACTACAAAAACCAGCTCGGAAGCATGGACAGAGTTGTAGCCTTCTTGTAGTAAATTAACACTTGGTTGATTTCTTAGGTGGCCTTTGAGGGAACTTATCAACCAAAATGGTTATCTTGAATTCTGGGCAGTTGGGATCTACTAAAGACACCATGGCATCAATAAGGCAGTGCGTACAGCCCAGCAAAATGATTGTACCAAGAATTAGGTCATCATCAACAGATGTTAAGAAGGGAGGTACAGAATCATCAAATCCATTTCCACCGTCTATAGCTACAGAACCTGAGGTGACCATTCATGTTTCAAAACGGCATTCAATGTGGACTGAACTCATTATCACAGTTATCATCTTACATTGTACTGCTCTGTTCCCTGCGAAGTATGATTTTGATTCTTAAGTTGTGTCTAAATTACTGAGACGCTGAACTGTTCAAATATTTTCAGTTGGAGTCTTAAAACTAAAAAAAATTTCAATTTAGTATCCAGGGTTTTATATATTACTCAACCGAGTTCTATCATCCATATCTATTAGTGTAAGTTTTGTCTAAAGTGTATAGTTATGAAATAAAATGATGTATTCTTGAAGAAATTTTGATTTTCTTTTATTTGAAATTGGCGACGATTTTAGATGAGTGACCCAAGTATAGAGTTCTAAACAAATAAGGGATGTAATTGAGAAAATGTTTATCTGTCAACTATATCAAAAGAACAAAGAGGGGGGGGGGGGGGCTAATTTGAGGATTCCCTCGTATCGTCTAATCCCGTTTTATGGTTTTTATATGAACCAAGTGCCCTTGAAATCATTCAGATTGCATTTGACATGAGAATGGAAAAATTTAAAAGAGAAATGTTGAGGGAAGAATAGCGAAATATTGCTATGCACAACTTGTCTTGTGAAAACAAAATTCAAAGGCAAACTGACACTTCCTTGGTTTCTTAGCTGGCCTTTGACAGAACTTATCAACAAAAAATGGTTCTCTGCATTTTGGACATTTGGGATGTCCTTCAGACACCATAGATGGGATGAGGCAATGTCAAAACCAATGAAGGTGCCTCAATCATGTCACAACTGTCAATTGAGTTCATATCCATCGACATGCAGGATCGTTGGCTTGATGATGATGAAGAAATTTCAACTTGATTTGATGGTTCATCTTGCGGGTGCAATCCTGGCAGTGAGAGTCTTGGGCAAAAATCAAGATTTGTATTCTTTTCTTCTTGTGCTATTATTGGAAAGCGTCCCTCACTCAGCGGATAGCAATCACTAAAAGAAGTCAGAATGAAGTCCGTATGAAGTTAGATGAACCTTGTGCCTAGCTAGTTGAGAATTCTCAACGCCATAAATGCATGAAGCATAATTTAGTCCTGTGACTAAGAGAACGTAGAAAATATTTTGAGATGTATCACATACAGGATGATCAAAATGATCACAAGTTTTGAAGTTTACTGAAGGATGACCATATGTGAATGGTGCATTTTCAATAGCTTGGTTCACTCATTCGAGTGTCATACAGCTTTTGACTCTGAAACTGGTTTAAACCCATAATCTCTGTTTGAAATCCTTGTTCTCATCATGATCATCGACGTCATCGTCGCTATCTCCATCATTCACACCAGCCAAAAACATGTTATTATCACCACCATTGCAGGGTTCATCATCAATATCTGATTCATAGTTTGCCTCGGGAGAGTGATTCGCATTCCAATCAGGAGGGAAGGTCTTCTGTAAAGCTTCTGTGAGCTCTCCTCCTGTTCCTTCGATCTTGCGTAAACATTTGGACCAGTAAACTGCAGTCCCCATATCTACAGTCAACTCAGATTCTATCATTTCTCTGCAAATGGACAGAATCCCAGAGTAAATGTATGCTTCAGCAACAGTAGCCCTTGACAACAATGATGTCATTAAGCAATGGTACACAGCTTTATCAGGCTTTAATCCAGCCAACTTCATCTCTTCAAAGCAGCGCAATGCTTTTTCTGGAAGAGAAGCACATGCCCACCCATGAATCAATGTGGTGTAGGTTTTCACATTTGGCTTCACTCCTAAAGCCTCCATTTCTTGTATTGTTTTTGTTGCTCTCTGAAAAATATGGTTTGCTCAAATCAAATTAGGAACAGCACAGAAAAAATATATAAATAAAGCTGAAGCATTTAAAATTTTAGACAGAAATGACTTGATTTAAGCATTTTGTTTCCTGGTTTTGTTTAAAAGCAAAAGTTGCACCTGATATTATTATGCCCAGTTGGAAAATGAGAAACTGAAACAAAAACTTCCAGTGCCAGGGTCTTAAACACATATCGCCATCCAAGACTAGAAAGCAAAAATTCATCCTATATTACAAACCTAAGTAAAACATGAAGGACCAAATTGCTGAATTAACACCTTACTGAAATTTTCTTCTGTTTCAGTCTAAGCAATGCTTTAAATTAAAAGAAAAAAAGTTCAAATTAATTTTCACCTTCAGGTGATAACAAGCATTGCATTCTAATTTTCACCTTCATAAACTAGATCCTAGGAACTCGTGTTGATCAGATTGTCTATACAAGGGCTACAGCAATTTAGAATGCAATGCTTGTTATCATCATTCAAGTTCAGAATGCATTGAGTGTGCCCTTTACCAACAACATTGAAAAAAAAGGACTAGTTACTGATCAGCAAAGCATACCAGCATGTCTCCAGCCTTGCAACAAGCATTTATAAAGGATGTATATGTATGAATATCAGGTTGAACCCCTTCTTGCTTCATTTGTTGCATAAGGTCAGCAGCCTCCCAAACATCACCTCTTCGAGCCCATCTACATCAGAAAAACAATTGAATCAAGATATTGGAAATAAATGATGATAACATATCTAACCAAGGAAACAGAGAGATCAGAGGAGATTTTGAGACCACATTAATTGCAATGATATTTAAGAGACAGTAATTCATACCCATCGATTAATATGTTATAGACAAAGGTGTTTCTTGGAATATTTTGAGCACTCATCTCTCTTGTAACTGCTAAAGCACTTTGCATCCTGCCTGACTTGCAACATGCCTTGAGCAATGCCTCATATGTAAACACATCAAGTTCTAGTCCTTCATTTCTTAATTTGGTAAAATACTCAAATGCCTTTCCAGTATCACCTAATGCTGCATAACCATTCATGATTGTCGTGTATGTGTGTTCATCTGGACTTACACCTGCCAATGCCATCTCATCCAATATTTCAACAGCCTTCTCCATCTGCAAGATACTCAAGATGAACATGTTTGTGTCAAACAAGAAGATAATGCATTACTGAATATAAGCTTCCAGTGCAGATAGAAACGAATTAGTGAAAAGGCAAAGTGAATCATTAATATTAGAAGACAGCATTCATAAAAGGATAAACATAATTCAATTTTCATGACTGCTGATACACATGTACCAAAATGGAACTTCATTAAGCATCTCAAGAAGTGACTTTAGTCGATCACATAACTGAGGGATATGAAGGGAAAAATGGTTCACTAAACTGGAAAACAGGTTAAATTTTCAGCCAAGTACATGGGGGTGTAAGAGTCACTTGCATAGATGGATATAGTAAATCACTATTTACAGTGTTGTTCATGCAAGCAGACCTTTGAAATTTTATATGTACCCTAAGGTGAAGGAAAAGTTAAACATATTTATGAAGTCTTTGAGAAACTTCCATCAATATTACAGACAATGACTGCTTTCCTAACAAATCAGCAACATTGAAAAAAAGGCCATGCTAAAATACTTATACAGTACACATCATGACATCTACTAAAAGTTTTTTTCACAAACTAGTCTATTTATCAAAATTTGAATCTGGTACGTCAGGTTCCAAAACTAAGTTATATCATATGCATAGTTTACCTGACGCTTCTCAACAAGGCCAAGAACCAAAGCATTGAAGGTGTGCACAGTTGGAATGCACCCACTCCGCCTCATCATATCAAAAATTTCTAGGGCCCTCCTCATTTCCCCAGCTCTTGCAAATCCATGTATAATGGGCATAAATGTACGTGAAGTAGGCCGATGTCTTTCCTTCTGCATTTCCTTCACCATATGGATGGCACGATCCATATTTCCCATTCCACAGAATGCTTTGATAATGTTATTATAGAGAACCGCATCAGGTTTCAAACCAGCTTTGATAACATCTTCAAAAACTGTAAATGCATTCGTCCAATCCTTTAACTTCAAGAACCCATTGATCAACATGGAATACGTCTTCATGTTATGCTTTATGCCAGCTGATTCCATCATTTTGCTAACCTCCAGGGCTTTAGAAACTTTACCTATCTGAAAAGGAGGTTTGAATGTAATGTTTGATCATCAATTAAAAAGAAGACTAGAGATACCAACTTGAATACAAAACATGAGTAAGGAACAACTATACATCCAACAAAATACAGAACTCAAACAGAAATATTCATTGAATAAAAATGAAGATGGGCACAATGCGTACTTCCATAAAGCATAAAGATTAAAATAGTTTAAACAGAAGAGCACAACATAACATGAATGGTCAAAATCCTCATGAAGCAGGAGAATTCTGCTCCCTCTTGTAAAATTTTCAACCTTCTCTCAAGCTTTCTGAAACTCAAATTGGCTTGCAGGAACGACATTTTGATGCCAAACTTTCAGAAGATTCCAGTTAAAATGAACTGGATCCCAGCATTCTTAGCACTGAAGTCACAAACCTTAACAACAAACAAATTCCACTGCATCCTCCTTAATGGTCATTCTTCTAGGATACTCAAACAAAGATATCTTATGTTTCTGGAAGACAACCTGATGCCCAATTCTCCGAAGTAATTTAGACATTCAAATGGACTGGATCCCTGTTTTCTTAGCACTTAAGCCATAAGCCCTCAAAACAAACAAATCCGCCTGCCATCCTCCAATATGATGTAGTCCACTCAGAAAAGGACACTGTCTAATTATCCCACTCTTTCAAGGGCACAACTCCAAGAGAAGGTCAAAACAAATGATTGGAGGCATCTAAAAGATCTCTTTTTAACTTATCACAGTTTTATACTTTTCATGGCCTCCAGGATCTGAGTTCATTCTTCCAATTTAAGTTTTTACATTATCCTTGTGCAGCGAATTATGAATCAATTTGATTTAAGCAATGACATGCTTAGCTCCACACAGTTTTGTCCAAAATGTTTATATAGTAACATCTTGAGCTAGGGTTGTCCGTTCCTTAAATCACAAGCATTCCTGGTGTCAAGTTGCTTCACTAGGCTCGTGAGTAAGGGAGCTTTAAAATAGAATAAGATACAAAAATTTTAGAATGAAAGGTGAAATGACAAAAGGCTTACCTTGGTGTACATGTTGATGAGACATCCATAGCTAATCACTGAAGGAGCAAATCCACATTCCTACAACATGCATATAGTGATTGAGCATGAAGGGACGATATAAGATATGAATTATCATATAATTCATGTAAATTCTTCATGAAAGAGAATAAAAGGCGAAGGTGAAGCTTTGCAATTACATGTTATCAAAAAATGCATATTGCTCTAACCTCAAATGATTTTGGCATTCGAGAGCAAGAGGGGGGATCGACGGAGCTAAAAGACACAGAACACACCTCCAATGCAAACAAAACTCAAAAAACTAAAGCACACACATAAGCACCTTGCATGCAATAAGCTCTACGACATTATCATTTTGTTACCTTAAGCCTTTTGAATACAATCAGACATTTTTCTTCATTTCCAATCATAGTGTAACCATCCATCATGGTATGATATATGTCAATACGAGCATCTATACCTTCTTCTTCCATCTCCCTCACCAAAGATTCAGCTCGATCCATATTGCATGACTGACTGTAATTGATGGATGAGTGAAGATATTGTGAGTTTATGAAAGAACCTCATAAACTTGGAAAAAAATTTAGCAGAGACTATAGAGTATCATGTGTAGACAACATGAACAGAATCAACAGATACAAATTTTATCATGCAACCTAATTCAATAAGCATCCAAGGATCCACTTAACACGTGCCAAAGGTTTTTTCCACAAATGATGGGACCTACACAGGATCCTTAGATATGGTACTAGCCTTCAACAATTTAATAAAGTTGGCACCCCGAAGACTTGGAGCCCAATAATTGCACTTGGCAGTAGGAGAATTGATGATGCACCAAACAATAGCCCCTAAAATGATCACTATTATATGAGTACATACATACAAACTTGTACGCTAAAGCATATGTATTTGACCTCACATTTATTGCCAAGGAACTATTCAGCATCAACATGATATAGTGTTCAGCATATTGAAGTGATCAGTGTGTGTGTGTGTGTAATGAAAAGAAATCAATATAGACTTGAATTTGAAACATAATACTGACCAATAAGCATATATAATGCTCCCATAAATGATTGCATTCAAATTTGTATGCCTCTCTTTGGCCTCCTTAAACCAGTGCTCTGCAGCTCTTCAAAATCAACGTTTAAGTTATTATTAGCATGGAGACGAACTCCTGAAACAAAAACCAAAGTTGCAATGTTTTGCTATATAGAAAATCAAGACTTGAACACAACTGAACAAGTTGCTATTGCTAAAGTTTAAAGCATAAATCATCAAAGCTTTTGCATGTTGATCAAGTCATAAAACCCTGCAGTTACTTTAGTTTAAAGAATAAACCACTGCACAAATAAGAAATATAAACACATAAAACCAAAGGCTTGACAACAAGGTGAGAAAAAAAAGAGGCTTCAAAAGGATAATCTCCAAAAGCAAAGTTGATGAAACAGAGATGTTCTTCAAGAAAAGGTACTAAAGGTAATATTTACTTACTCAGCATTGCCAATTTTGGCAAATCCTCCAACAACTATACTATATGTCACCAGACTCATTTCAACACCCTCTTCCTTCATTTTCCTAACACAAGACAGTGCTTCTTCCATGTCTCTACCAACTGCATAAGCGTGAATAAGGCTGCATGAAATAAATAACTTTAATGACAATAGAAGAAAATTAAATTACATAACAATTAACCTCTAAAACTATGAGGGACCAAGTTCCTGTTAATTGAACAAAAATTACATTTGGGAAGCTACCTTCAACAGACATTGCCAAATTACCCAAAAATGAATAACACATGAATGAAGAGAAAACACATAACTAAGGTATGAAATTCAAAGCTGAAAGCCCTACAATCTCGTGTGGATAGGCCATACTTGGAGTAAAATATTTTTCAGAAGGACTGCATCCTAAACAGAATTTGCCACCAGACACATTGCTTGCGTAATATGTATTTACTGAAGACAATATGGATGGATGACCGGTATTTCAAAAGATGAAGAAGCTCATAAAGAAGTTATTCAACTTAAATCACAAATAAGCAAGACTAGTGATGTTTTATCAAAGATTTTACCTTGTATAGACGTGTGAACTCGGATATATTCCCCTTGCTCGCATGCTCTCAAAAGTTTGTCGTGCACGATGCATATCTCCTCGCCTCGCATAGTAACCCACCATTAATCCAAACTCCCTTCTAGCAGGCTAATAAAATGATGGGAAAAAAGAGGGAAATGCTAATGACTAAGTAAGAGCTATCATAACTTCTTAAATATAAAAGGTCACCCATGATATGACCATGCAACATTTTCCCATCATTTAGAAGCAATATGCATAACGAATCAAGCCATTACGCACAAATCATCCCCTTAAAAGCTAACGATTATCCACTTAACCACGGTTACCATAATCTGCACAAGTCGTGGCCATATATATGTGGCCAGACACAGATTAATATGGAATTCATTATTTCCTACTGTTGACGACCTGAATCTTACAAGTCGTCCACATTTTTTCTGCTTAATCAACTTAAGACTACAAGTCTAACAATAAGAGTGTCTGAAATCTTTTACCTTCTTAATCCTTTCGAAAGCACTAACAACTGCCTGCCAATTCTCCGGTTGCGTGTCTAAAACCTTCCGAAAGGCCTTCGTAGACCCTTCTCTTTCTTCGTGCCATTTAGACCTATAGTCACCCCCATCCTCTCCATCAACCCAATTCTTCCTTTCCTCTGCTTTCGCCTTCAATCTTCTCCCATCATCCAATTTCACAGTCAAAACCCTCCCATGAAACTCCATTCCATCAAATTCCTCAGCTTTCATTGCAGACTTCTCTGCAGATGGACCATCATAGATAATAAAGCCGAAACCAGCATTCCTTTCAGTCTCATTATGACCATTTATCAAAATTACATTCTTTATAGGACCGAATTGGCGAAAGAATTCAGAAAGTTCGTGTTTTTTTATCCAGTTTGGTAAATTTCCAATAAAGATCTTCCCTTTTTGGCAGAAATCAGTATTGGGGGCTTCATTTTCTACTTTTCGAGTCTTTTCTTGGGTTTCAGCTTCTGGGGTTTGAGTGGTTTCAAGTGGCGGCGGCGGTGGTGGTGGGGGAGAGAGTTTGGTGGAGAGGCGGAGTTTGGTGGAGAGAGAAAGAGGGTTGGTGGTGCTAGTGGTACTGGAGCTTGTTATTTGGGGTTTGGAGGGGTTAAGGAGGGTTTTGAGTGGGTTTTGGGGGATTTTCGGAGTTGTGGGGGTGAGGGTGGGGGTGGGGGATGGTGGGGGATCGAGTGATTTGGGACGGCGGATAGAGGAAGAATTGGTGGGTTCTGGTGGCGGTGGAGGTGGTGGTTTGAGGGAGAAAGAAATGGAAGCGGTGGTTGTGGTGGTGGTGGTGTTGGAGGATAAAGAAGAGGGGCATTGAGGAAAGTGCGGGATGGTGCAGAGAGGCAAAATATCCATTATCTGTGGAGAGTTAAGGCTCAGAAAATGGTGGGTACACAAGGTAGTTTTTGAAACCTTGGGTTCTTATTCTCTTTGCATGGGCTAGAACCAGGCCTGTACATGGGCTAGAAATAGATGTGTTGGATTTGCCTTGGAACCTTTCACCTCAGGCAGAAACCGTGGACCAATTCTCATTCACGATGAACTGAATACGTTGAGATAAATCTAACAAGAGTTTCTTGAGGACATTAAGGTCAGGCAGGATGCTACCTTATGAAACATCATAAGAAGATGTGATTACAGTGTAGTTACTTTAAAATACTTTTCATTTTATATTTTAAAAATTAATTTAGATATCAAAACAATCATTCCACCTGCAGCAGCTAGCAGCAAGTCAGCAACACAAGCTTGCAGTGAAAAATGGCATACGAGTTCTAGGGTCATACAGCCTGCGCTTGCTACAGTCCTTCGCCAAATCCAAGGGAGAAAAAACAATACAATTTTTTTCCGACTTATGATATCACACATGATTTAAAATTCAAGTTGTTCATGTAATTGAACACATGACAAAAAAGGTATTAGATGACAGGATTGAATCAACTAAAATATCAGTCTTTTGACAGCAAAATCAACTAATTCTCCAGTTTAAAGCATCAAGCACAAATACCATTGACGATAATATAAATAAAAACTCTGAAAGTGAGCACTAAATAAAAGACATTCAGGCACAAAATTTAAAGTTCTGGCACTCGCACTTGAGCATCGCGATGAGGTTATTTAACTCTAGTACCTCCTAGCACCACCTCCTCTGCCAAAGCCCTGGGTAGGAACCATAGGCTGAGGTTCAACTTCAACAATCCCAGGAAAGTCTGACATACCAAGGGCAGCAAGCATGTCAATGGTCTCTTTGTCAACTTTAATCTCTTGGATCTTAATGGCAGACTCTTCAGGCACAAAGTCCATACGACGCTCGCGCTCTTCCTCTTGAAGTTTCAGTGAGATGCCACGGACTGGTCCCTTCTGAATACGCTTCATTAGATGGGTAGAGAACCCAGCAATCTTGTTGCGGAGCCTCTTTGAGGGGATGATAGCAACCTCTTCCAAAATCTTCTTGTTGGTGTGGAAATCCAATGTCATTTTAGAGTAGTACCTCTCAATAACCTGGCGTGAGGACTTCTTCACTGTCTTAGTACGAACACGACCCATCTTCAAAGATAAGCTTCTGCTGCTGCTGCAAAGAAAACTTACGATTAACTGAGACTGTACTGCTGATCATCATTTCCTTTCAGGAACCACGCAAGCAAAACATGATAAACTGTGTTGGTAATGACCCAAGACAAAAAAACTCAAGTTCATACATGAGAACCAAAATGCAATAGAGCTACAAGAAGGCAGCTTGGAGAGTCAATTCTATTATCTTAAAGCCAAATAATTCGCCGAGGACATAAACTCCTACAAAAGTTCCTAATATACGATAGATAGACAATTCATGGCAGATATATAGAAACATAACAAAAACAATCCTGTTTTCAGTTTTAAATGAGCTGTAAACCCCTAATGAAACGAACAATCTTGATTGATATTGATCCCATATTTGTCTTCCTACCGAAAGCAGGCATGGGAGTAGACAAGAAGCAAGAAAGACATGTCTAACTCCGGGAGACGGCAAAAAGGCATCTGTCACCTCTCCATTCCAAAAAACTATGAGCTATTCCCCGAAAATTTTCTAAGAACGTCATATTAGTTCGATAGAGCTTTTCTAACAAGAGAAAAAAACAGAAAAAGAGAGTAAAATCGACATTCAATGTACACAAAACATCAAAATTACAGACAACACAAAACTTCAAAAGTTTCCAGCAGCAAAACTATACTCATTTTCAAACAAATCTAAAATCACTTTTTTAATCATTCAAAACAGTAATCCAATCAATAAACCGATTCCAATCTCATACTTTCTCAGGAAACAAACAAATCAATCACTACACAAAATCCGTAAACAAGAGCAATATCACAGTAGTTTTGCATTCCCATTGCTAAGAAACTAAATATTCAAAACAGAAAAACAAAGCCAAATAACCCCCTTCCCCTTTCCCACGTCATCTTAGCAACCAGAAAGATCAAATACACACGAAAACAACAAAAACAATAATTTTTCATCGAACTAAATAATACACAAGTTTTCTGTCTCACAAGATGGAGACATGAAGCAGGAGAGAAGAGGGTGAGTGTTACCTTCAAGAGGAGAGCACAGGTGAGAACGAGGAGCGGCTGCTTGATGCGGGGGTGAGGAGAAGGGAGAGTGCGTATATAAGGGATAGGGTTTTTCTCCTGTCACTGTTTTATATTCATCTTATAGCTTCATGGGCCGGACTGATATATGTGAAGATAATAGGCCCATTACTCTTCTTTTTTGCGATTTTACTTCATCCGTTCTCTTTTTTATTTTCACAGGTCAGTATTATTGAATGATTTTGTTTCTGCACATTTAACTTTTCATCATTTTTTATTTGCATAAAACCCATGAAGTGGAACCCACGATTGCAATTCACTTCTTCGTAGAGTGTCTTTGATATTGCGGCAGCTGTTGTGGTTGTGGTTTAAAAAAAATTGTTTTATAAAAAGTACTTTTAGTTGAATTTGGTTTGAAAAAATAGGTGTTTGGTTAAAACTGTGGTTGAAATTGAAGTTAAAGAAAAAGTAGTTTAATGTGTTTGGTTAAAACTTCAAAATGCTTTTAAAATTGAGGTTATAAAATAATTTTAAAAATATATATTAGTACTTATGATTTTTAATTTAAATATTGTAGATTTAACTATTGCTATTTTATTATGAGATAAATCATACTTTATATAAAATATTTTTTATTATTCCATGAAACCATTTATAATTTCATTACGTACGAAATACATCAAACAAAAACTACAATTTTTATAATATTTTTAGCATGTAATAAAATTAGATAAAATATTATCAGGTATAAATTTCACTATAAACTAATTTATTTTTAAAAAAATGTTAAAAAAATAACACACTAAAAAATAAAATAATAATAATTAAAAAAAAACACGCAGGCAAGTGAACAGTGCAGTTCTCGTGCACTGTTCGCATGAACAGTATACACTATATATTGTTCATGTTAATTGCATTGTTCATTGAACAGTGCATTCAACATGAACACTTAAGTGGGGCCCAGTGAACAGTAAAGTGTTTTTTTCTTTAACAAACAACTGCGCACTGCGTTTTCGATAAAACATAGCCACAGCCGCAGAGCCAAACGAACTCTTAATCAGGATGCTTATGTAACAGGGATATTACTAAGAATTTTAAGATATATTTTTTATATTAAAAAAATATAAAAATGTTTTAATATCAAGAATTATAAAGTTATATTTTCCAGAAAATTTATTAGGGGAATATTTAATCGAACCATCGTACTTTAATTGCGATAAAATATAATCTTAAAAGGATAAATTGATAAGTTTTTAGTGAGAATTCAAGTAAAATTTATATATATAAAAAAAAAAATTAATGTCAATATCTTGATTAGTTTATGTATATCTCGACTAATTTCACGGGCTATGACGTTAATGACTATGTAAGCTTCCAGTGACCCTGAGGTTTGTGTCATTCGAACCGGTAACCTCTAAAAAACAAGTTTAAAACCTGATCAGTTAAACTATACCCGTCAAGTTTAATATATTTTATTTTCCTTTCTTAATCTTTAGTTGGGGTAACTACAAAAAGAATATACGCTGCACTGGGAAAAAAATGATTCTATTAGGATATGAAGCTAAAATGACCAATTGCTAGCTCTCTCTTTTTTCTTTTATTTTTCTCTTCAAATTTATATGATCGCAAGGCATGTGTGTGGTTCTTCTTTTGTCAAATACTGAGATATAAATCAAATTTTAGAGGCATGAATTATTAGCAACCCAGTGAACTTGTTCCCTTAAAACAAATTAATATTGTATTTCTCCTTCTTTTTTTACATTAAATTATTGGATTTTATTCAGAGAAAACTTAAAATATATACCCAGATTATCATGTTAGTCTCAATTTTAATTGTACCTAAATTATATTTTCTATTAATTTTACACCCAAGCTATTTTGATTTTTCGTTGAGGATTTATATTAGAATAATTTAACATAAAACATAAGTTTACTGCAAGATGATGACTTTTTTTTAATGTGTAATTTGAATGATATGAATATACCACATCCATCCCTGGCTCCAAGCACATTGCGGCGGCCATGTAGTTGCCGTAGCTTCAGAATGTTACTGGATATACAGCTTCAGAGCCTAGCAAAGCACCCTGAAGTTAGAAAACGAGAGAAACTAGGAAGACTTCCTTCCCACACAAAACAAAAGAGGGGAGATAAATAAATAAATACACAAGCAAGACTAAAATGTGAAAACCATTAGATTACCATGAGCTTGTAGCTGGGGAGATCTCCCATGTTATTACAGAAGTAAGCCAATCTGCCTGCTAAAATTCTATTTCAGAAGGTGAGATTCCATCTCTGCTTAACATATTCTTCGGTCAAGTTTGGAGACAAGTCCGTTTACCGTATGCTGTAGCAGAAGTTACCATGATATTCAGATGAATGAAGTGTCGATCACTCAAACTGTAACTCCTGACATTTTGCATACAAATACCACACAGATGACAAACCAACCAAGAACCACAACATACTGAAAGCCATGACTATCAGTAGGTAAACTAGCATCTCGCAAAAACTCCCTCAAGAACAGCATCCATTTCAGAAATGCTGAAACTTATTTGTGTCCCGAACAATAATTTCCTGACCAGTAATGCTAGAAGCAAGCTTCATGAAAGAATGGCAATCACCAAAAAAATACGGAGACTTTTCATAATCCTCATATGTGCCCTAGGAAGCATGTACATCAGCCCAAATGTAAGCTTCTCTTTATGGTGGTTCAAGGGTCCTTGCTTTCAACTCTCTTAAAGAACATGAAGGCTACAGTCAGTTACAGCTTTATTACCCAGTTTAATCATCTCTCCTAGCAAGTTATCCAACTCTAAATATATATCGGTAGTTCTGGGATGGGTTCTCTTACTGGCCATAAAAGTGTGCACTTTTTCCTTAATTTCAATCCAACTTTGACGCCTCTCCTCCATGACCTCGATTTCTTTAAGAAACTTCCTTGCTTTTGCAGCTTCCTCCCAGTTTTTACTAGCAGCATAAGTGTTTGCCAGTAAAACATAGTTTCCCCTGTTGTCAAGGTTCCATCTCGAAAAGGTTCTTCGCTGCAATCTCAGCTAATTCAAGATTCCCATGAATCCTGCAAGAGACAAGATGCGATCCCCACATTGAAGCAGTAGCAACAAATGACATTCTCTTCATCAATTCATGAGCTTCATGGAGTATCAACCATGCATGAATAGTGAAGGACATTTGGTGACACATTGTGCTCTCCGGTCATAAGTTTGAAATAGCTTCGTCCCTTGTCGACCATGCATAAGTGCACTTCATCAGGGTGCATACCCATCTGCTGCATTTCCTCAAATAAATTCATCACTTCCAAAGAGCAAGCGTGTTTAGCAAACTCAGAAATCATCACATTCCACAAGACAACATCCTATTCTTTCTATGTCACAAAACACAGCATAAGCCTCTTTTATGGTACCAAATTTGGCATACATGTCTACTAGAGTGGAAGCGAAAAAAAATTATTTGAACTAAAACAAGTTCTACAGACAATAGCATGCACCAGCCAGCCTTCAATCGAAGCTGCCAAGGTTGATATCATAAACTGATTGTATCAAGCCCCATTTCCTGCCCTCTAGCAAACAACACCAAGCCCTCCTCATAAAGCTTTGATTACCCACGCAAAAAGACACTGCCTTCAAAATACAACTCGATTCCTCTATCAACCCACTTCTTGCATAAACATCAAGAAATGCAGTTCCCACAAAAACGTTAGCATCCACTGCAGCCCTGACAGAAAAGGCATGCAATTGCCTACACAAAACAACACGTGAATTCACTACACGGGCTTCCTCCTCTTCGCATTTCCAAGAAAATATCAGTGCCCCTTTCCTCCTATCCATTCTGTATACAAGTACAACTCATCGTATTCCATGAAACCACACATCTCTCAGGTGTTTCATCAAACACTTTGCAAGCAGTACGAATTAAACCACACTTCTAGATAATAAAACATTTTTGATGTTAAGGTGTCTGTTTCTAACCCCAATCCAATAACTTGCTCATGGCAGGCCGTCCCTTTAACGGGTTCTCGATTTTTTGCACAGAATTGTAATAAAGAATGCAACTTTATACTTTGATGGCCTCGAAGAAAAGGTCTTGTTGAGTTATCATATCAGGTTTTTTGGTAGCATTAGCTAAGGAACATAACTGTTTGTTGTAATCAATAAAATTGTAATTGAATCTCCTCTTGTTGCATATGGTCCTAAATATTTTAATGTTCTTGCAAGGGATGTTTCTTCATTTCTTCTTTCTTGTGACCAGACATGTTTCCTTTAGGTAAGGGCGAGAGAATTTGAACAGGTCAGGAGAAGGCTTTAAAAACTGGGCTTTGCTGGGTGAACAATTTTCTTCGTTTTTTCAATTGCATCAGCCCGGTTCCAAATTTTCACATGAAAATAACAAAGAAAATGATTTTTCTTTCTTTTGTTTTGGACATTTGAGAAGATCCAGAGGTGGCTAGTAAGATAAGATGGTAATTTTGACATTCTAGTAGCTTTCATTTTTAAAGTTTCTGGCTCACATGCAGATGCTACAGATGCCAGATTGAAACGGCAGCATCTGTCTTGCTGTGATTTATTTCCTGTTTTTACTATCAGGGATGAACATTAAGTTGGGGTGAATGGGCAACACCATCGTGATATGATAAATGTGTATTATAAAAATATATATATATTTTTTTTGGATTGCTAAGATTTTATGGGTAGTTGAGGATCAATTAATGATTTATATCATGTAATTCTAATTTAATATCGTGAAAATAAAAGCTCCATAGAGGTAACCTGTCAAATCACCATTTATTTGGTGTATTTTTAACATTTTAGTAGTTTTGTTGTGGTGGATGTTGCTGTTGTTATAGGGAAATGATGAAATATGTCTTTTTAGGATTTATTTTTTATTTTTATTGTCAATTATGAATAATAAGTTGGGGTGGGGCACCTTGTGGTGTGGTAAATGAATATTATGAAAAATTATTAATATTTTTTGGATTGCTAAGATTTCTTGAGCGGTTTAAGACATATTATAGATTTATATTATGTATTTCTGTTTCCATATCGTTAAAATAAAAGCTCCTAACCCTTATAAAAATATACACACTGCCGGAACACTTTTTCTAGTTTCTCTTCTACTGCAACATTCATAAAAAATTATTGTGGGTTTTTAACAACAAAAGTGCTGCTCAATTTGTTTTCAGCTAAAAATATATCAAATTGTTATTTTTTTATGTGTTTTTTTAATAATTATTTTGTGTTAATATAAAAAATAATATATTTTTAATTAAAAAACACTTTTAAAAAGCATCATATATCATAAATATCACGAAACTCACTAAAACAATATAAGTTTTTTTAAAAAAACCCTTTGGATAATTTATAAACAATAATTGAATAACTTATGCCTTGTATTCAACTGGACATGGAAAAATGAAGATTTTATCTCCGAGAGAGAACACTGAAAATATTGTCGTGAAGAAAGAATCTCAATTGCAAGGAATTGCATGTCATTCGAGCAAGTTGATGGTGGGTGGACGCAAAATGATCTTTATGACGATGGTGACAGGAACATGGGTAAGGACCGACACAGATTATCAAGCTTGCATGGCAAATAAACACAGAAGAGGCACAAGGGGCCCCAGGAAACTAAGACAAAAATCTGCAAAATCACCGAGGCACGAATTTTGCGGACCCTCGTGTTTTTTCTTTGAAAATTACATGACCGCGACTCTCTCATTCTTTATCCTCCGATTTTTTCTATCTCCTGCTTGCAAAATCCCTGTAAAACCACACAAGTCGGGCTGTGTTATCTCTCGGAAGGAGAAGTCTTTTCACAGGATCATCACCGAGAATTCAACTGAAAGTCACCATCAAGGGCCCAAATAAGAGATATTCCAGCTAGCCCCCTCTCTTTTCTATCTATCTCTTGCTTTACTGGTAAAGAGTTGTAGGCTAGTAGCAGGTCGTGGTGACGACGAGCATCTCATGATTTTTGTGGTTGGGATAGTGATAGCACCACTCAGACTCTCCCCGCAAGTCTCTTCTTTAAAGTTTGCGGTGACTGAGATTATGGTAAAGGGTGGTTTTTAAAGTAGTTTTTCGGTTGAAAATGTATTAAAATAAATTTTATTTTATTTTTAATATTGGTGTATTAAAATTATTTAAAAAAATTATATAAAAAAAAACATTAATTTAACGAGCTATTACAGCCCTAATGGGAATCTGAAATCAATTTTAATGGTGGAGTAGGAAATGGGAAAGAAATTCAAAAAGAGGGGACAAAATGTGTCCTCCGACTATTACTCCATCTTGATCGAGTCCTCTTACAAATGATTTCCATGTTGAATATAACATGTACGTAAATAGAAGTTATAATCCCTTTAACCCCTGCATGATGTCATCAGTTTGTTCATCTTCTAGGATTTAATTAGATTATGGGTATTTGGGTAGTTTCTAATTAAATATACAACTTGGTTTTTGAGATTTATTTCCGATAGCATATTCGTCATCTCCTCTCCTCCTCCAACAAATATTTATGTTTAAACTTGGGAATAATTACAATAAAATCTCCTAAGGTTCGACACGTTTTCAATTACAAACTTTTTTAAATACAACAAAATGAATAAATTACTCTCATATATACATAATGTCACCTTATTGTAAAAATATAATTTTACAATAAGGTGACATTATTCTCTTTTACGATTAGTTCACATGGTTGATTTTAAAGATGTGACTGATGCACAGTTCTTTATCTTTATGGCGAAATCCATTGACACAACATGACCTCGAGGAATATACTTTGTCTCTTGACAGTACACTAACATCGCGAAGAACTGTTTATTTTCTGGTTAGAAAGTGAAAGAATATAAGCATTGCGTCATCACTCGGAGATTTTAGTGGAAATTAACCACACAACTGCGACCACCCACTCCTTGTTGCAGGCATCCACTGCCCTCGATTTCCAAGATGCTCATGGAGCATAATTCTCATCGCAAATTGATCTCCCCAGAAAAATCCCAGAGGTGAAAATCAGATTTTATGATCGGTCAAACTATCTCACTTTTCTTAGTAGAAAATAAAGGATGATGACAATTCAAGTACTCTAGTATGAACAGGGATTCGAGGAGAATCAAATCAGAATTAAAATGACTTTTTTTTCATCCTAGTTTTTGTGTCATAACATGTCTTTTCAATTGTTTTATTCCTTTAAAAATGTAAATTTATGTGTTTTTGGATGGTTTTGATTTGTTAATGTTAAAAATATAATAAATATTATTTTAATTAAAAAAGTATTTTTATAACAACAATAATAAGGTGAGGACAAAGTTTTGCGGGTGAGAATGAAAAAGCAGGCGCAAATTGACTCATGCACTGGACAAAAAGGATTCGGTAAGGACATGGAACCAGTAGCTGGCCCATAATTCTTTGTTTCCATGTTTATTTTGTCACAAGGCTTGGCCTTTTGCTTTTATTTTCCCTTCTCTTTCTTTTTATCGTGGGAGAGAAAATCCCTGACCAGTCTCTAATTAAGAGAGCTCGAGTCACGAGAGAGAGAGAGAGAGAGAGATGATTAGATTGAAAAGTTGCTTATCGTTGAAATAGACAAATCTCTCCCAAGGATTAGTTCACCTATGAGCCTACCCTAAACCCTAACTGGAACTCTCAGCTTGATCATCGATCATGCTTCTTGCAGTCAGAAGAAGATGAAGAATCAGCTCCATGACTCGCCTCTACCCTGTAATAATCGGACATAATTTGGCCCAGGTTAAGTTTTCATCGAGGCCAGGAAGGAGTGATGGGACATGGGGAAATTGTCCTTTTCGAGCAACCATAGACAGCGTGGTTCCAACTTTTAACCATTATATTTGCCAACCACCTATTCAAGTGGATATTCGAGTGAAAGAAGTGTTTCGGTAATTGTCAATTTGTAATTAATTAGCCAATCAACGTCAATAATCATCAAATCATCAAAGCATCTTGCCCTTTTCAAATTGACATCACATACACTTTGCTCTCGAGACCCATTTCTTTGAATCAATCAATCAATCCATCGAGATCATCCAAAGTATATTTTCTACAAAATCCCACTTTTTATTCAACAATAATACTTGGATTTTAGTTGAGAGAGCACGAGGGGATTGACTTCTTTTCCTACTCCCATTTACCAGCTATACAAGTAGCGACTCCAGCAAAATTGCACAATTCTTTATTCTATCCTATGCCCTCCTTTTTTCTTATCCATCAATCGCTCAAAAAGTAGAAGTCATCACCAAGAAAAAAGGTAGAGAGAGAGGAGAGATTTCTACACTTTGAAAGAATCATGGTCCTCACCATCGTCTGATTCCCTCGTAATCTCGCCATTCTTTTGACCGATAGAGCCTCCCCCTTGAGCATCAAAGCTAGCGTGGACACTGTAGAGCACATATACAAGCACAGCGAGAGCTGAGAAGAAGACGAACCGCACGTAGGATGGACCATCAAGAGACCCCAAGAGGAATATGTTCAAGAAGATAGATGCACATGGTATCCATGGCATCAACGGAACACCCCAAAATTCAGGCTTTCTTGCCTGTGGCACAATGCAATGCAAGAGCTGTATTATTGCCATCGCTATCACCGCGCAAGCACCGAGCATAAAGGCTTTTCCCTTGCCATCAGCCATGAAATGCCATATGAGAGTGAATAGAACAGAGGTGAAGGAAAATAAACACAGGAAGGATAATGTCGGCCATGGATTGGTCGTCCCTATCGCGACGTAACGTCTGTAAACCAAAGCATTGGCCACCATGTAGAAGACAAATAGCGTGCCTATTGATACAAGGTTGAGGAGGACATTTAAATCAGTGAACAGCGCAATTGCTGCAGTGAAGATTCCTGAAAGAGAAATCATGCCACGTGATTGAGATTACACAGGGCATACAATTCACAAGTTAGTTTATATATTAAAAAGAATTGATAAAAACATGTACCAAACCCAAGATGTTTAACTATCCATATCTATCTGTGGTGTTTATTTTTAGGAAAAATAAACACATGCAATTATTAATTGTTTGGAAAACAGGGGATGGATTGGTGATTAGGTGATGTCTTGGCCATCGAGTTTACATATAAAAAAAAATGCTGCTGAGATCTAGCCCGTATCTATGTAAATGCTCGCCATGTGCTCTCTTCAATCCATCCACTTCTTTTCAGAGACGCGTGCTAAATCCTGCCTAATCTGTTTATATAAATATGATTCACCGCTCTTTAGAAAAGATTTGTAGTCTCCAAGAAGACTTTTAGTATTTCTTAACTAAACAACAAATCCTACCTCCAGAACTTGTAATTAACTGAGTGATGCAAACAGAAACGACGACGCGATACCGAAAGAACCAAGACAGACCCATTTGGAGACCTAATCTAATGGCATGCTCACGCATCCTCTTCACTTTCTACAAAGCAGAGGCATGCCAATTTGGCTAGTACTGAGGTCCAACTTGGAGTCTCTAAAACACCATTAATAGACGACGGGCAAGTTCCTCGTAAAGTTTTCCTATTAGGGATGCTCTTGGATGTACTTAGCCTCGATAATTTTCCGGGAAAAATATTTGTCCAAGCTCACACACACTGTTAAACAACCAGATAATGTCAAATCTAAGCATTTCTGTAGAGACATGCATGGCTGTATCCTAGTCACAACAACAAGGCAAAACGGCTACTGCTAATTAATGGTCCATATATCTACCAGTGATTAGGGATACAACATTAATCAAAACATAAATGCACCACCAACGGTTCAAGTAGGTCCCGAGCCCCCAGCAGCTTATCTTCGAGGACAAACTACAAAGCACCAAAGATAATGCCACGAACGCAGTGTCATAACCCGAAAAAGCGTCCCGAAATAGGGTGGAGGTCATCAAGCTGATTCGGAAATAGCTTTGTTTTATTCAAACATTTATTCAATCAGTTTAATGATTAATCAAATCTAATATCTTAATTATACGTGTAATAGTGGTTTTAAGAGTATCTCGTTACAAAAACCAAACTGAAAACACACCGATTTTTTTTGTCGTGAGCACCAAAAGAAGAGAAAAAATAAAAATAAAAAACAACATCGAGCCCAGTAAAAGCTATGGCTAAGAGCTGTATCATTTCTTCACAGGAACAGGAAAATTTCCAATGAAAACAAGCAACAAGAAGATAAAAACACGTACCAAGAAATGCGGAAGCATTAACAGGCGTTGATGTCTTTGGGTGGACCCTAGCAAACCAAGCAGGGACAACATTGGACCGTCCGATCACACACAAGTATCTAGCTTGTCCCAGCATTGCAACTAATAATGATGTAAGAATCCCAAAGCTGGCCCCCATCCCTATCACGTTAGAAACCCATTGCCAGCCATCTTCCCCTCTGAATGCTGCTGAGAATGGTGCGTCCGCATCTATCTACATGGTGGCCACCACACCCGATTACAAGAACATTTCAGTTACTTATATTTAATTTGTAGTAGCATTAAATTAGTTATCGTTCTGATTGATTGATTAGTAATTACCATATCATAAGGGAGGAGCATGGACATTGAAGCAGCCATGAGGCAATAAAGAATGGTGACAATTATAACAGAGCCTGAAACTCCGATGGGGATATCCTTAACAGGGTTATGGACTTCTTCAGCTAGAGTAGAAACAGCATCATATCCAATATAACTCAGATACACCATGGCTGCTCCATTGAACACACCAGGAGCTCCAAATGGGAAAAACCCAGATGGGTTGTTTGGGTTTGCAGGCTGTGTGAAGTTTTTCCAATCTCCTTTCCAAAATCCCATTAGTATCACAAATCCAATGAACAAAATGTGTAGAATTGTTAACAACATGTTCACCAATGAACTCTCTCTTGTGCTACAAAACAAGAACAAGCTAATGAAATTTAGTACGCGTAAGCTGGTCTGATGAGAATTAATACGCTGAACATTAAAAGAACAAACAATAATGGTACCTGTAGCAGATGATGAGAGTAATGGCTAAGACAACAAGAACGGCGAAAGTGTCAATTTCATTGAAGCCATGAGGGAGTCCGTGGATGACAAGTCTCCATTTTGTTGTAGAGATGCCGATTGCTGAGCCTAGATAAGCAGTGAAGCCCCTAGCAACAGCAGCGTTTGACATGACATAATCCATTAAAAGATTTGCACCGGTTAAGAACGCAGCAAATTCACCTGTTCAGGAAAAGAAGAAAAACCCCGTGAGTATTTATGCTGGTAGAGCAACAACTCATTGACAATACATTAGTGGTTGTAGCGAACCAAAAGTGACACGGAGATAACTGAAAGCCCCGCCGGCGACGGGCATGTCAACGGCAAACTCGGTGTAACAGAAGGAAGAGAGCAGAGCACAGAGACCAGCAATGGCATAGGAGACAACAACTGAAGGGCCAGCGCGGAGACGGCTGGCATGACCAGTGATGACGAAAACACCAGCACCAACCATACCACCGATGCCAAACCCAACAAGGTCGTACCAACGAAGAGTTCTTTGCATGACAGAACCAGACCTTGCTTTGACCTGGCTCATTTCTTCATGCGATGTTGAGACTGAACAAGCTCGCCTGGCTAGACGGGCTGGGGTCTGTGCCAGGGCTCGAAAATAAGCGCCCAAGCCAGAGAAAGAGGAGCCATGGCTCTCCATTGGTAGAAATTCTTCTTTTAGTGCTATTTTGTATCTCTTTCTCTAGCTACCGCGGTCGTGCAAGGAGAAGGGGAGAGGAGTGGAGTTATAAAGGGGTGAGAGTGACTGCCAATGGACGGTGAATAAAAGCTTTTCTCTCTGTTTTTTTTTTTTTTTTCCAGCTCAGTAACTCCCATATGTCAATCAATTTCCCTTGCTTTGTTCTGTGGTATATATATCCACTGTCTAGTTGGTTTGGATTGATTTGGTAACGTGTGTATGCATGAACATTGATGAGTGAAGGTTGAGAAAATTAACAAGGGTGTTTAATGTATTTATTTTGGATCAGATTAAATCGGATTCTGGATTAAATCTTGATAATACTTATATTATGTTTATCATTTTCATCAGGTAAAATAAATTATTTAGAAAACCCATTCAGTGATGCTCATGAAAATCAGGTTTGGATGGAGTTTTCATACCAGTCGGGACTGATATCCATGATCTTGGCCAGAGATGTCCAGGAGGACTGCACTAGCTTTTCCTCTGTTTAATACATTAATGACACTTTTTGTGGAAAGACATGACTGAAACCCATAAAACGACAAACTCTAATAAATCTTCCCAGCTAATTTAAGGTACTGCTGATATGCAAGCCATGAAATCTCCTTTTCTAGGAAAAAAAACGTCATTCGGTATTATAAATCTCGATTAAAGAAGTTAAATGTTTCTGAATATGTACACTGCGGTTTGATTAAGAAAACGAAGAAGATAAGGATATAAAAAATACATTTATTTGTAATTTTCAAATAAAAAATATAAGATTTACATGCATGCTGCTGGATTTAGAAATAAAAAAACTGTTTTATATAATTCTTTAAAATCTCAATCTAATACAATGATATAAAAACAAGCAAACTATTTATTTGAGCCACCAACTCAAAGAAATCACAAAAGCAAAAGCACGAATAAGAATCGAGAGTTATTCCATGCTATCACTTTTCTACTGGAAATCTGCACCATAAGTGTTCATGGTGGATTTCAGTCCTGACATTTGAATTTTGATTGTAACCTCCCGAGCCAGTTGAAACGGACCGGGAAGGAAACATGAGGACGACACCAGCTTGGCAGAGGAATCGCAAGACGTCACAGTTGAACCAGGACGGGGTCAACGAGCCAGATGGTGGTGCCGACGGGTTCTTGACTGCTCGTGTACTACAAGGCACGTGGCTCTGTAGAAGGCAAGTCACTTTGCACCAAGCTTTAGAACCCACAACGACACGTGTAGGAGATGGAAAGGCAAATCTTCGGAAGATAAGCATTGATTTAAGTTAGGAAAAAGAAGATAGGCGACCTGCTGGCTGGCATGGACATGAATACGAGTCACCAAGAGGGTACTTCATGGAAGATATTTTTTAAAATATTTTTATATTTAAAAATATATTAAAATATTTTTTACATTAGCGTATTAAAATTATGAAATAAATAAATTTAATGTTTTTAAAACTAAAAACAATTTTAAAAAAGCATATAGAAACAGAAATAAAAACCACCTTAAACATCCAAAACGTGAAAGCAATAGCTAAAAATAATTTTAATGTAAAAAAAAAAAAAAGCTGACGCAAAAGTTTCATATATATCCTGTGCACAAGTGGTTAATCAGTGCGCACCGTCTCTCCCAAAACGGATAAAATCATCTGCAATCCTCCGTGCAGCCTTTGTCAGGGCAACGAGGGGGGGCCTGCACCGAAGCCATGGCTCTAGCACGGGCACGATCAAATCAGTCCATCCATGACCATCCAAACAGACCTTCGAGTTTTCTAAGATTTGGATCCACGGCTGGTTCCCACAAAATCGCCATGGATAGTTTTTTTCTCTAGGTCCCCGTTGCTCCTGTTTGTATCCACGTCGACCACCCTTCCTCTCCTGCTGGAAATTGGAATTCAAACCCTTTCTAACTTCCAAAGGCTAGTTCATTAACGTTGTCAAAACCATTACAATTATGCCTCATTGTGCGATGGTGGCTCGGTCAAACTCCACATGCATGGTCCTCTTTCCGACTATAATGTTATTAAAGATCATTATTAATTCGGCAATGGAAGGTATACAAAACATCTGTTAGATTATGGTAGGGACACGTGATGTTCGGTACCCAAAATTATTTTATATTGTGCTGCCCAAAGAGCTCGGTGCTGGTTCTTGGTACCACGAGGTATGCATCCACTGAATAAAATAAACTCGGGTGTTTTCTTCGAAGAAACATATTCCATAACAAATTATTTTAGCCCATGCATTGTCTGCCATCAAGAGTAGCAAGACCACAGGTATTGACTTAACCTGATTCGGTTGGCAGATACCATATGACGTAGCTGTTTGAAGGAGGACTGTTTAGAATTGCGTTTCAAACATGTTTCATGAATTTTTTATTATTTTCTACCTCGGAGAGATCAATCACTTGTGTCTTTCTTTTCCATAAAATGATGATGAAATTCAATGCATTTAATGACTATGTTCCTTAACTATCACCCTCAGCAGCTGTAGCACTAGGGCCCCGTGACTTCGTTCAAGCCCTATCCCTCTCCGCTGCCGTTTAAGCCAGCCCATTTGGTTTGCATGATTGTTACACGGTTCGCTTCCATTAAATATTTTGATGTTTCGACAGGACCATAGGCTCGAACTTCGTTTTTCCTGGTTTAAATTGCAACCTCTAAAATCATAGCCATCCGGCCCACGTCTCGTGCTTTTGTGGTTTCCGTTCCCTTGGGAAGAGACGGCTTGGCCCAGTATAATCCAACCGATCCAGAGAGAGGTCCACTGGAAAAGCATTTCTGATGACCCACCGGCTGCATCTCTATCGAAATGGACCTACCGTTGTGGTTTTATATTTACAGTGGAGTTATTCTACAATAATCCCGACAATACCTCGATACAAAAATTCATCGTTTACGTAAAAAAAAACATTGATTTATTTATGATAATAATAAAAGAAGTAACAATCTGATTGAAACTTTTATAACTACCTCGACATAGATTTTTATTTCATTGCCGTCCTCTGAGTGAACTGAATGCATTAAGCTTGTTCTGATGCGAAATACACATCACACAATGCTTTATTGACTTAGAATAGTTGCTTCCATGGCCTGATTTGATACCATGTTTTTTCGTCATCTTTCTCGAGTCTGGAAATACAATCTCTCATGCATGCATGTCGTTTTTCTGACTAGTGCTCAGCTTAGTGGATTTCTTTACGAGTACCTTAATGCATAGAAATAAATCTGATGTATTTGACAATATTTATTCTCTTTGATTAAAGTATTTGATGACTTGTATAAAACGCTTAGGTTGTTAATAACAAGAAATAAATGGTATTTGTTAAACCAAGATAACTCGTCATTCTAAAATGTTATATTCGATGGATATATGAAATTTTCAATGTTTAAATGGTAACTTTGTAGAAAAAAAAAGTGAGTTGTAATATACTTAATATGTATACATGTATAGAATCAGAGTAAAATATCAAGAAACCCACGTGATATCTTAAAAAAAAATTAAAGAAAATATTGGATTTGAGTAAGATACCGAACTTTTTTAATGTTAAAAATGACTCCAACTCTACTGCTTGGATCCAACCATGCCTGGACCTATTTGAGCATGATGACCCAAGCTCATAAATTAAAGGGCTGGGGTGCATGTTCAGCCTCGTATAGGTGCATGGTGCATGGGTTTGGAATACTTGCTCGGGTCCATGCTCCTTGATGTTTAATTGGCCTTTTGCTTTTTTTAGGGTTTCTTAGACATATTTTATTTAGATAGATCTCTTTTGAATCTCTAATATACATTTGGTGAGTTTAAAACAGATAAATGTAATGGAAGAAGAGCATCATGCTGTCACCATTGCTAACCCCAATATTCGACCACCATGAGCAAATTAGAGATGTATTAGGGCGATTTGGGATGGTTGGATGAAATAGCAAATGAGCCATATTTTCAGAGCCATCTACAGCCTAACTGTTAATTCTTTTGAGGTTTGACTCGGTTTTGGCCATGAATTCCATGGCACTCACTCGAGTTGAAAAATTTCAGTGCAAAAAAAAAAAAAACACTATTTTGCTGTGGAGACTTTTTATTCAAGCTTTATCGATTCCATAATTTATTAATATTGATAATTGTTATGCCGAACCCAACTTGAAGATTTATCTGAAAAGTAATCTAACTTGTGAGGTCTTTAATCAACCACAAATTATTAGATTAAATCAAGTAAATTGTTTTTAATAAATTGTAAAGGTTTAATTCCTTTTCTTTTTAACCTGATTTTGTATGCATGGATCAATCAATTAAATTCTTAAAAAGGTCAGCTGGGTTTTATAAAATTAATATCTTATTAATTTTTTATTCAAAAACTTGATTTAGAGCATTTGAAAACACGGTGATATCCATATTTTTTTAAAAAAATAATGTTTTTATATATTTTAATATGTTGATTTTAAAAATAATTTTAAAAAATAAAAAAAATATTATTTTAATATATTTCAACATTAAAAATATTTTAAAAAATAATTATTACTATACTTTTAAAAAAATCCAAATGAGATTCATCTGATTAATTTTTTATCCTGAAACTTGATTTAAGCGAGGTTCATGTCCAAGTTTCGAAAGTTATTTATGAATATTGAAACCAAGTTTAACAACTATATCGACGTAACGAATGACAACTTCATTAAAATATTCAAATCTCAATGTAGTGGTTTCCTGGTTGCTTGTCTAAAGAATTGCAACTATAGATAAAGAAATCTCTCGCAATGGTAATGTAAATTAGTTTTTAAAAAATACAAGATGCGTTCATATCCGCTACCTATCAAATCAATGTCACGAAACCCACTTTAAAGTTTAAAGTTCAAATTAAGATCTTACTTTAGGCGTTCGAAAGATATATATATATATAGTGTTGGAGATATAAAATCAAAGGAACAAGTGAAGTCTTTTGTTTTTATTAGTTCATGTCACATCAAGTGAAGGAGGTCTCTCTTCTTTAATCATTTCATGCTGTTTTTCTCCAAACACAAAGTAAATGAGTCTGCAAACTTTAGAGATCAAAAGCCAATGGAACTTTTTGAAATTTAAAGCACCATTTAGCATAAAACATCTTTCCGCATTTAATAATATGTACCATATTGGATCACGCTCGTATAAAAAATATTTTAAATAATTAAAATTTAATATTTAATAAATTTAGATCTAAGAATCATATCTTGATCAAACATGCAATAACAACTTCTAAAATAATAATAATAAAAAACTCAATGATACTCTAAACATCTATAATATTATTTACAATATAAATAATTTATATATACAATACTAATACAGTAATTTTTCAAGATGTTTTAAAGTATAATATAATTAAAAAATAAAAATATAATGAGTTAAATCTCATATCATATGGTGATGTTTTTTAAAAGAATTATTTTTTACATCATTTAATTAATTCAACCAAATAAAAAAATATTATTTTAAATCATAAAACTTGGCTAGGTTAAAATCAAGGATTAAAAAAAGAACCCTGAAATAATGTTTTTTTTAAGAAAAACACTTAGACTTAATTTGACCCACTAATACATGAGTTAATATGAAACTTTTTTAAAAGACGTAAACCAGCACATACTGCCCACAAACAACTACTTAAATTAGGCAGCTCTACCGTACCAAACGGATCCTAACTATTCCACTTGCGAGATATATATACATATAGTCGTAGCCAGCAATTTTTTTTTTCATAATCAAAGATCCACAGCATCCAATTTTAAAATCATAATAATTTGGTGCATGGACAACCATTTCCAAAACAAGAAATCATTATATATTCTTTGCATGTCTTCTTCCACAACACTCTTATCTTTCCACTACCTCTCCCTTCCCTTCTCATCTCACAAGTCAAAATGGAAAAGAAACCAGTAATCTCAGCAACCCGATCACTAGCCACTCAGCTTCTCTTCCTCATTTCAAGTATTCTCTACACGTGCACTTCGGCCACAGCTCAAGAGCTTCTCGTTGGCTTCAAAGCCAACCCAAGTTCATCAGTCTCATCCTTTCAGTCTCTCTTGAATGACTCAACAAGCACCTTTTCTCTAGGTTTCCTCCGAGTCAACCAAACTCAACTCGCCCTCACAGTCATCCACCTCCCTTCCCTCCGGCCACTCTGGCAGGCCAACCCAACAAGCTTGTTTCGTTGGTCAGACAAGACCCAGCTCTTCTTCAATGGCAGTCTTGTGATATCTGATCCACAAAAGAGGTCATTTTGGTCCACAGGAACGTCCCAACAAGGTGACAAAGTTGTCCTCCTCAACTCCTCAAACCTACAAATACTACAAAAACAAGTTGTTCTCTGGCAAAGTTTCGATTTTCCCACAAGTACCCTCGTCGAGAACCAGAATTTCACTTCTAACATGTCTCTCGTTTCCTCCAATGGGCTTTACTCCATGCGCTTAGGAGATGACTTCATGGCCCTATACGCAGGTTTCAAAGATGGGAAAACGCAACAAATGTACTGGAAACACAAAGCCATGGAAGCTAAAGCAGAAGTTGTTCAAGGACAAGGTCCGATCCATGCCCGACTCGAATCCGATGGGTTTTTGGGCATGTACCAAATTGGAAAAACCCCGGTAGATATTCAACCTTTCAACAGCTTTCATCGACCTATTGACAGATTCCTGATGGTCCAGTTAGAACCGGACGGGAACCTCAAAGGCTATTACTGGGCTCAAACCGACTGGGTCTTGGACTACCAGGCTATCACCGAAACGTGTGAGTTGCCCAGTCCCTGCGGTCCCTACGGTTTGTGCAGACCCGGGTCGGGCTGCTCCTGTTTGGATAACAGGACCCAGGTGGACACTGCGTCATCTCAGTGCATTGATGGGGATGATCAGTCCGGCGATTTTTGCAATGGAAGTGATGATTTCTGGGTTCTGAGAAGGAAAGGGGTGGAGTTACCGTTTAAGGAGTTGATGGATTCGGACACAACATCATCGTCTGTGGAGGAATGTGAGCTGTCTTGTCAGAGGAACTGCAGCTGCTGGGGTGCAGTTTACAACAACGCAACCCGGTTTTGTTACCCTTTGAGTTACCCGATCCAAACACTGGTGGGTGTGGGTGATGAGAGTAAAGTCGGGTATTTCAAGGTGCGAACCAAAAGTAGTTGGCATAAGAAAATGAAAGTGGGTATTCGGGTTCTTGGGGCGGTTATTGTGGTTCTGACCGGAGTTGTGCTTGGGTATGGAGGTTTTAAGATCTGGAATAGGAGGAGAAGAGGGCCTAAACGGGTCTTGGAGGAGAAGACTGAGGTATCATCCGGCCCGTATAAAAATCTCGGGTCAGCTAGTTTCAAGTCTATCGAAATGTTTTAGTAGCAACTTACCAAAAAAAAGAGAGAGAGATGTTTTAGTAGCGGTAGTGACGTAAGGGATGACCTTCTTGTCAGAGGCCAATGGGGTTTGACTTTGTGTGAAATTAACAGGTGGGGCCGGTCATTGCCAGGTTGGATACCCCAGAAGCTTTTACGGGTCAACTTATTTTGCTTTCGGGACCCGACAAGATACTTATGAGGGAGAGAAAGTCTAGGATGCTTCAAGCATGTTGCAATGTCAAAAGGGCTTCGACAATCCTAGCCCCTAATCGTCGCCACTCTCAACCCCCGTATTTATTGATCATGCTTTTTTTTTTTAACTCGACACAGAAGCCACAGTATTCTCTCTTTTTTCCTTCAACTTGTGATTGAGGCTATGGTTTCAAATGATACCATCCATACATAACATACATGGTGTTTTGATATAAAATTCCAATTCTTCCATGTAATAATATAGTTCTTCCGTGTCCAGAATATATATAAAAAAAGAGTGTTTTCGTGGCTATCATACCCTGTTTTCACGTTGATTTGAAAAATCTAGAGTAATTAAATTAAATTAATCAAAATAATATAAAGTACTTTTCTAGTTCCATGCCTATATTTGTACATATATTTTATGTGTTGAATTGTCACGTGTGCCTTTTCCCTCTCTTTTGTCAACAATATTGGCTGCTTTGTCGAACGGTCTCTTATTCTTGTAGGTAGATTTCCACTAGTTGTTGAACCAATCTCAATCTTAGCCGTCGACCTATGTCCTATACTAGCATGCTTCTAGATGTCCATCTTACCATGACAATTCATTTTATATTAAATAATAATAATAATAATAATAAGATAATTCATCTAAGTTGAAACAGTGAGTGGACAGAGAGCTAATTACTAGCCCAAGCCCTAATCAAAACAAGGCACCAGCAATTGGAGCCCATGTAAGCTATCTTTCGAGATGGGTTCGGTGGGAAGGTTGGCCTAAATCCACTCTCTATCGTGGCCCATATCACCTATCCTTGGGCTTCGTCTACCAGACGACATGTCAGCCGTCATGCAGAAGGTCCTAGTTATAGCCGCCTTCTAGGGGTTTAAAGGAAGCGAGAGAGTTCCTTGTTTACTTGTCGTGTTAAGAAAGCGGAAGTCAACCTAGAAAAATGGCATCGAGATCCGCACTGAGCCGACTTAGCTTAACTGCTACCCGCTCGATGGAGTCGGCTCGTGGAGCTACTCGTTACTTCAGTGATGACAGGGGCCGAGTTCTGAGCGAAGAGGAACGCGCTGCTGAGAACGTCTATATTAAGGTTCCCCCCTCCTCGCTTCTCTCTTCCTCTTCTTAACGGTTCTACCGATTCTGTTTGGTTGCTGAGAAAGAGTAGGAAAATGAAGGAAACCATTGCTTTAGGCGATCGATCGAGCTTGAAAAATGTTTTGTCGTTTTATTTTAGCTCCTGTTTGGTTCCCCTTATAAACTCCAGGAAAATGAAAGATACAGTGAAAGCAATAGAGAAAATCAGTGTATTATGAGCTAAGTTTATTGTTTCTTGATTTATCTACAATTTTTCCATTGATTGTTTTCCGCCTGCAGCTGATAAAGTGTAGGAAGATGATAGAGTAAAGGGAAAAATAAATGAAATACACGAGTTAGATTTGGTTTTGCTTCAGTTGATGAAAAATTTGCCCTCAAACTGAGCTTGATGATTGTACTATGATTTATTTATTTTTGCGGTAGAAAATGGAGAAGGAAAGGTTGGAGAAACTGAAGCTAAAGCAGGAGAAAGAGAAGACAGAGAAAGAGAATCAGGGTAGTGACAAGGTAATTTTGCTCCTCATTTTGGAAGTAAAGCTGTCACATTGCTCCTGTAACAACATTTTCTCCGTCATGTTTTACTTTTGGTTAAGCATAATATAGGGTTGCATTGTTGTTAATGGAATGCGTCGGGGTGATGGGTTAATTATGAGAAGATGGTGACTTGGTTTTCTATCGTGTTTCAAAATCAATACTCCCTACTTTCACCAGCTTTGATGTTTAATGTAATGACTACCTGAATGATTTTAAATGCATGTCGTTCCAAGTAATCGATACTGGGTTATATGGATTATGTTTATGCATTCTAGTAACATACTACACTAGGAAATGGTCGGTGGTGCGACATCGATATCTTGATGTAGTGAAAACTGCAGTTTTGGTTTACATGGATTGAGTTTATGCATTCTAGTATCATACTATATGAGGAGATGGTTGGTGGCGTGACATTGATATCTTGATGTGGTGTAAACTGCGGATTTGGTGATTGTTACGCTTGACGCAGATTTCTACTTGATTTCCTTTTCTTTTGGTTATTGCAGTTTGTCTTTGAAAATTAAGTCTTTATCTACCTCGATGGTGTCCTTTTTTGCAGAAAGCTGAAGGGAGCCAGAAATCCTGATGGGGGTTATCTGCACCAGAGGCTGTGATGTTGCTGTGGCAATAATCTTCTGAAATAAATGTGACTCGTATTGAGATTTGGTGTTTGTACAGACTTGTCTTTTGAATACACTCTTGCACAGTCAGTCATAAACATATCCATGCTCGTCTACCTGGTTCTGTACCTGCTGGAAGTTTTCCTTTCCTAATTTTGACCGATATGGGTTCGTAGTTCGTTTTATCTTTACTTTTGTTGATGCTCTGAACGTTTTCCCATCATACAATTGAGTTCATGCGGCAATTGTTGATGCTTGACCTAAAACCAGCTGACCTACCTGCTACTAATTTGTTGTCTGAAAGTAGAAAAGAGGTCTTTGACTGGATGGGTGTTTTGCTACTTCATTTCTGATCACAAGTGGTCACTTTTTGACGAATTTGGTTCAAATCTTCCTTTGAAGATCACGAAAAGCATCTAAATCCAAAGGGATTCAACTACAGCAACGTGCTGCTTGAAATATCAGTTGTCTTGACTCAAGGGTTCAAGTCAGTGAAATTTATGACAATGATGAACAAACAAAGATTACATGACTCTGAGCCACGAGAACATTATTGATAGCTTGGAGCACAAGAGGAAAATCACTAGAAAAGATGAAAATACATGATGATGCCATGTTATTTGAGATAGCCAGCAACAATTTGAGGTACTAGCATATTTTTCGAGGCAGGAAGGAGCTAGCTAGCCTTCAGTTTAGGGCTTGCCAAAGCCAGACTTGATCTTCTGAATGGTATATAAAATCAGTCTTGAATGCCTTGGCAAGAATACCATCATCGATTCCAGTTGAAAAGACAGACAAAGGCACAGAAACTGTTCCAGCATTTGCACTACCAAAAGAAGAAATCGCAATTGCCGATTTTTGGGTTGGGTTGTATTGATAGTGCCAAGACCCTTCGGAAAAATAAACATATCTCCAACCTGGAGGCTCTGGGTGTAAAACACATTTTTGGTGTCAACAAATCCAACTTCAAGGCAACCATACACAAGGAACAAGAGTTCAGCAGCGCGAGGGTGGGTGCGAGGCGGGTTCGGACCATCGGCAGTGTATTGAAGCACAGCATATGACACGCTCTGCCCGTTGAGAGCTGGGAACTCGTTCATGGTTGCTTTTGTTAAAGTGAAGTTTTGAGGAAATTTAGTAAGAACCTCACGCATTCCTGTGAAAGTGAACAACTTTCCATCAACACTTGTGTTAGTTGGTGCAATGAAATCCGAAAGGATATCAGGATCACTTGCTAAGGCAGTCTTGGCAGTGACCAAGGCAAGTAGGAAAAGAATTGAGGAAATAGGTTTGAGTGAATTCATGGCCATGATCGATAAGCTGTAAGCTCAACAGTTGAATATTGAGCTTTCAAGTTCTGTGATGATTGGATTTGGTTGTCTGGATCATAGTCTAGCAATGCTTTTATAGCTTCTTTGAGGCTGAAAAACCTCCTGCTTGCTAGAAAGTGCTGAAATTTCCATGTTACTTCCATGTTTTCACCGAAGAAATCAATCGCATTCCTCTATAATAGCACTCGCCAGCTAGATAGGAATTGGACTCTTCTGAGATTTCCAAGCAGGCTGTGTACCCAAAGACCTTATCGAAAAGGGTCTTTAAATTTCTCTTTCAGGCTCAATTCATAGTAGGTATATACTGAAGCAGGGCATCTTTACAGCTTGGTTGAAGGAGGCAAAATATTTTCAACAAGTTAAGAGAATAAGTTAAAATCTTTACTACGAGCCCCAACTTCCGACTTAGTCCAGAGGGTTTTAATATATATATATATTGAAATTCTGTATTTATTGGTCTGCCTTGTGCAACCAAAACTCTGTATTTCTTCATTTTGTTTCTAACTCATGAGCAAATGATGATAAATAACAGTGTAGCAAAGTTTATACAGTTTGCCAGTCGCACGCTGACTCTGAAATTCTCTCACATTATCAATCTGTTGCTTCGTTAGTAGCTTTCCCCTCAGAAAACCCGAAGCACTTGTCGGTTTAATTTCGTTCAAAGATGGAGTACGAGGAAGTCTATGGTATTCAAAATGACAAACGTACCCTTCATTCTTCTTTGTCAGAAAAGAGTTCACTTAACATATGCCTTCTCACTTCTTCTAAATGACAAATGAAGATATGAAGTATCAGGTGTCTCAGCTTCAAGTGAAAAGCACATAATGTGCAGTATGTTCACCGAAGTATCAGACTGCTGCAGCATTGAGCCTTATATAATAGCATCATCATTTCTCTTTGTTTTCTTTTTTATTGATTTTTAATTTTTGTGATCCATTTTAAGGGTTCAGCCATGCCTTTTTTCATAGGCAGACCATACTTAAATTCCTTTGTCATTTGCATATCATTGATTAACTTTTATTTCACAAAAGCTATGACTGTTTTAATTTGATTTTTCTGGTGTCTAACTGATCTTAAGGATATGCGAAATGGTCACTTTGCAGGTCCAGATAAAGTAGGATTCAAGTTGAAAAGTTTAGCCAAAAGAATTCTATAAGAACCAGACTGCAAACGTTTTATTACCACAACATTCATTCTTTCTCTGCAGAAGACAATCGAATGAAGAAATGGTAAAGATCAGGTAGAAAGAAGAAGTAACTAAAGCTAAACGTAGCTACAGTAGCAAGACTAGGATCATGTCATGCCTTCATGGCGAGACCTGCTTTGATCTTCTGGATAGTAGCAATATCAATTTTAAAAGCCTTGGCAAGGATGTTGTCATCAATGCCAGTAGCAAACACAGTTGATGGAACAGACACAGTGCCAGCATTTGCATTCCCAAAGGCAGAGATAGCTGTGGCAGTGTTCTTGGCTTTGGCATTGGACTGATAGTGCACAAGTCCCTTAGGAACACAAACATGTCACCAAGTCGAAGAGTCTGTGTGTAAAGTTTATTTGTGGTGTCAATGCAACCTCAAGGCTTCCATCGACAACGAAAAGGAGCTCATCAGAACGAAGATGGGTGTGAGGTGGGTGGATTGTACCTGCAGGGCACTCAAGTGCAGCAAAGGAAACACTCCGACCATCAAGAGAAATCCCCATCAATGGTTGTTGAGGAGTTTGCTGGGACTGCAAAGTCTGTGATGATATCTGGATCACTTGCTGTGACCATGGCAACAAATGTCACAAAAAGAACTGCATTTAGCAAGGTTGAGGCCATGGTACCAGTATACATCTCCTTCCAACAAATTGAATATGTGATGGAATGGGTGATTTGTGCTTTCTGTGCTGAGTAATTCCACTGAATCAGGCACTTATAGTTGTGCCCTTGAACATTTTTTGTCATGCATGAACACTGTTCGTTGCAGGCTTGATGGCCAGCTGTGATTTATGAAGTTGTTAAGATTTGTTTCAAGATATGAATTTTAGTTTTTAGTTTTATTATAGTAGAGATAATTGTTTTCAAATTTGTTAAATAGTTTGTGCTTCTAGTTTAATATTTATTTATGTTATTTACGTGCATGATAAATTTAATTATTATAGTTGTATAATTAATATTATTCTGCTCCTTAATTTATATGCAAAATATCTAGCTAACATTAAATTGAACTAAACAATTATAACTCAATTCAACAAAACTTTCACGGTTGCAAAGTCCAAAATCCTTAGTAACACTCCCAAGTCCCAACCAACTATCATCTTCTCAGTTTCTCCCGCCAAACCCCATTAAAAAGCTCTCCGTAAACTTTCAAGAACCATAATGCATCAATACACTAACCCTCCAACTCGGTGTTTCACCCAGTCCCCTCATCATTCCTCCGCTCTGTGGACTCGCGAGGAGGACAAGATTTTTGAAGCGGCTCTGGTGAACTTTCCCGAGGAATTCCGGGATCGGTGGCAAAGAATCGGAGCTTACGTGGGAAAATCGGCGTGGGAAGTTAAAGACCGCTACGAGATTCTAATACAGGATGTCTATGAGATTGATTCGGACTGTATTGAATTGCCAAGTTATAAAGATGAAGAAGCTGTGAGTTGGGACTCCGGCGGCATGGTGGCTACTGCAGCGCCGTCGGGTCAGATTTCTTGTGGTGGTAAAACAAAACAAGAAGCCGAGGGAAGGAAAGGCAACCCTTGGACAGAGGAAGAACATAAGTAAGTTGGAGTGAATAAATTTATAGTCTTTGTTTATAATTTTTTTTCCCTGAAATTTAAGAATCTTGAATCTTTGTCCCCAACAATTTCTGCAGATTTTTGTGGATTTTGAACACAATATCGTAATTTGAGTATTTGTTACTGGCATTGGCTGTTGTGACCTGCGGTTGGATTTTTTTTCCTAGAAAGATGCAATTTTTCTTTCTTTCTAAATTTTTCCCAGAAAGATGCCATTTTTCTTCGTATTTAATTATATGGACTGTAAATGTTTGTTGGGATTTTTATAGAAAAATAAGATTTTAAGGGTATTGTTACCATGGTGTAGGAAAGATCAGAGAAACGAATTTCTCCAGGAGATCTCCTTCCGGGGGGACCCCGGAGAGCTCTACTCCAGGAGAGAATTGAGATGAATGGATGTTGTTGCCTCCCTCTTTGATATACTTGAGATTGTAGAATGTTAAGTCTCCATTCTGTGTATTAAATGTTTAAACTGATGTCTTCAGATCTTTGCATTCTGGTAAATGACTCTCTGCTAGCTTTGAAACAGGAGGTTTTTGACTGGATTGAGAACGTTTGGTAGAGGTGACTGGAGAAGCATCTCAATAAATGCAGTCATTACCAAAACACCCGTTCAAGTAACTAGTCATGCTCAGAACTACTTCCTGCGACAGAATTCTGCGAATAATGAGAGGCGAGGGAGGAGAAGGGCGAGCACTCTTGACATTACCGCCGTGGATACCAAGACAGTTGCCCCGTCATCTGAAGATAATTGGATTGCTCAGCCTGGCCCTCCAACTGATCGAGGTGGGGCACCGGTCTAGGGTTATCAAGACTTTAGATTCCCCTTGTAAAGATAGTTGTATTTTGTAATTTGCAACATCATTACACTCGGTGCGTTTCATTGTATCAAACTTTTACATTTGTTGGGTATTAGTCGGTACTGTCCGTTGGTGTTGATTTTAGCTCTATGCGGAGACCATGGAAGAGACTGTATGAACAGAGACTTAGAGTTGTTAAATTTTTCAATAGTAATTCTTTTCTTAATTTCTAATTGTATGGCTTCGATCTTTGTTTGATGTCCAATTGTCCAGCTGAATGAGTTTGCTTCAATCTTTGTTTGATGTCCTCTACTGTGATTGTGGAGCATCACTCCGCCACTGCAGGGTCAGATAGCCAAAAAGTAACCGAATAACCAAAACTTCTACAGCTAGAATTGTATTGATTATTTTGCTTATCATATCCGTAGATGATAACGTTCCATCAATAGCATAAAGGTATTAAAAGAAACCGAAACCGAAGTTTCAGAAAAATATCAGACAAACAAAGTAGGCTGGCTACTTCTGGCCGGCTCAAACTGCGATCCGTTTAACCACCGAAATCTTTCAAATTCACCAGGCATGGGGTGTACGGAAAGACCATGAGCTGCCCCATGAGTATTAGCCTGTCTTTCTTTGTTCTATAAATCAATTTCAACCTCTTGTCTTCAAGATGATAACTGGCCATAACACCCGGTGTCCCAAAGAAAATAACATCAGAGGTTGGATGCAAGGCGAAGGGTCTGAAAGATGAGATTTTACCAAATCTGCCAATAGCAATCATACTATCCCGCTGAAGCCAGAGCTTTCCCAAATAATCAACATCGATATTGTGAACCAGAGTCCATCTGTCATTCTTGCAACGATCCTCAAGCAACCAAAAGTTAAATGCAGTTCCAACAAGATCAGAATAGCATAAATGGCCCCTCCACTGCCCAACGCATCCAAAGCCATTAGGATCAAGTCTCTCCTTCTCCGGAAGCTCAATGGCACGGGAATTCCCTCTGTTAAGATCAAAACAGATGATGTGTTTTGAGGTAGATATAACCAAGTATGGTTTGTCAAATTTGATCTTCTTCGCAAGGTGAATAAAGCCATGAAGAGGTGAGGAAGCTGTGATTTTTGGAACACAAGCATCAGTAATCAGATTGTTCCAAGATTTGCAAACACTTTTGAGTCTAATGAGATGCTTGCGATCAGTAACTCGACAGAGGATTTCAACCGGCACATCATTTGGTAAACTTGAACAAAGAAAACTAGCACAGCTGCAGTTCTTGCTTTTACTTGCTTTTCCATCTAAAGAAGCAGCCATCAATCCTTTTCTGCTTTTTTCGCACGCATTTAATCAATTTGACAAGAAAAGGGAAAACAAAAAAATAGAAATTAACCACATGCTGTTTCTGACTTATCAGATGCAATTTGGGAATCCCTCCTCTTCAAAAATAATTAAAACCGCAACAAGTCCTCCTCTTTGCCAGAAAAAAAAAAAAAAAAAAAAACAAAATTATTAACATTTGAGATCAGAAGGTGATAGCTTATTTCAGAGATTTAAAATAGGTTTTTCATCCATGATCGAAAACAAAAGCGTGCTGAAAATCACAAAACGAAAAGCATAATTTTATTAAAAACAATTTTATGGGCTCCAACTATTGGGCCTTATTTTGATTAAGGTATAGGCTAATAAGTTGGGCTCGATTGTTAATTATCCAGATTTTTCAAACTATCTCAGATATTTTTTTTAAGACAAAATAAAGGTGAAAAATGAAAAATTCTGATAACTTTATAAAATGATTTTAGAGAAAGATAGGGTAAAGGTGTGAGATCTTCAAAAACGCTGAATTATCCAAAAGTTTAAAAAATAATAAATTAATTCTATAACTTTATAATTTAATCTTGATTAACATGGACTGTTATTGTTGGATAGAAGAGTTCGTGCTTCATGGGATATAAAATTACAGCGACAGTCAGAATACATTTTTAAGGAATCTATTGAGGGCTTTTTCTTTTTTATGGTGGATGTATAATAAAAGGGGTTAGTACAGTACAAAGCATAATAAGCTCGAAAAATATCTGGTATTTCTCAGACAAAAACAATTAAAAATAAAAGAGATTTTGGGCTAATTTTATGGGCTTAATTAAAGAGATTTTTTATTCCATGATTTTGTCATAAAAATTATGGAAAGTAGGCAAAACGCTTGAGTGGTGGGGATGTTAGTATGTTACCGTTCAAGGATGTGTAACGAATCAAGGACCAATACTAGCTGTTATTGGGATGAGCATTTGGATAATATGGGTAGAATATCAATTTATGTACGTGTATTTTATAAGTGTTTTATTATATTTATTAATTTGACATTAGACTGTTACTATTTACAATATCGAAGGATGAGTTTAGACAATTTAAATAAAATATTTTTATTCTTTGAAATAATGTTTTAAAAATTATGGATCCAAAATAATTTAAATCTCCCATTCTCAATGCATTCATTTCTTTTCCAACCTAATAACGAATTACTTGTATATTCATGAATTAATTTGTTTTATTTCCTTCTAATTTTGGATAACTCTGGTTTTGTGTAATTTTTTAACCTTTACCCATTTTCTTCCAAGCTATTTTTTTTATAAAAAAAAACATCCAAATTTTTCATTCTCAAGATTTTTTAAAATTTTTACATGCGGTAGTTTGAAAAAATAGGATAATTTTGGACAGCTGTAATGCTATCTGTATAATTTAATCAATAAATATACTCTTTTGAGTTTGCCAAATAATATTAGCATTCTCACTATGCTTAGCTCATTCATCTTGATTATTTTATGTTTTGTTGTCATGATAAGAGGATTATTCTTCTTGTATTAATTAGCAGAAAAGTCAATAGTAATGATACTAATCAAGTACCATCTTTAGGATTTTTTTTTCTGTTGGTATTTATAGTTGATGTTTTTGTCTGTTGTTTTATGCAATAACCTTCAAAATAAAAGGTATCAAATTTCATTAAATCGAATGCATTAGTTGGTATTTTTTTCATTTTTATTTTCAATAATACTTTATCTTGTTTAATTAAATCTCATTGGATTTATATTATTAAATATTTCAGGAATTAGGGTATATGACACAATATTTTCATGTGAGCATAAGTTGTACGGACAAGTGTATGCTGTGAAGATCATAAAATTAAAAAAAAATCATGATTAAAATAAAATGTTAAGAGAAATAAAAGCATTGATCATATATAACCACAACAATGTGATAAAGTATTTCATTGTTTGAGGGTGATGCGGTCTTCTGATGAAAATAAAAGTTATTATAAAAAAGGAGATAATGATTGTGCATTTATATTTATGTAAATTTTTAATAGTTAAACTGTTAAAATTTATTTTAGAATTGTAGTTTATTCCAACAAGTGGAATCTTGACTATCCACTGAAGCAATTAACTATAACTGGGGGGTTATCTGCTTTTTTTTACATGTGACATGAAAAGAAGAGAGATGACTCTTCTTCTTTATATGTGAAAAGACCAGTGACATTGAATGTGAAAATAAAATAAAAATAAAGGAAATTTTTGTTTGGATACAGTAAGTAGCGTCACTAACTTCATTCCCTTTATTGTCTTCACACGTGGAGAAGACCAAATAATTAGGAGCCTGTAAAATTATTTATTTAGTTACCATTATTAATTTCCAATTCACGAACTGTGCTCCATCACCCATTGGCATTGCTCATGCAATTTGTTTATTTTTTCCTCATTCATCTTTTGTTGTTTTTCTTTTTCTTCTTTACCCGTGAAAAGGCTTGCGACAGGAAATGTGAAGAAAATAAAAGGGAAGGAAAGCTTCGTTTAAATACAGTGAATAGCATAACTAACTTCACTCCCTCTGTTGCCTTGACACTTAAAGAAGACAATAATCAGGGGGCTGCAAAATTAATTAATTACCATTGCCAATTTCTAATTAGCCAATTTCTAATATCGTTGAATTTGTTCATTCTTTTTCCTTATCATCTTTTGTTGTTTTTCTCCTTTTTACCTGTGAAAAGATGTGAAAAAACAGAATTGAAGGAAAGCTTCGGTTGAATACAGTGAGTAGCATCACTGTCTTTATTCCTTGTGTTTCCTTGACACTTGGAGAAGACAATCAGGAGCCTGTAAAATTAATTAATTACCATTACTAATTTCCAATTAGTAATGACCAAGATTGTTCATGAACTGTGCTCCAAGACCCTTTGCATTGCTCATGCAATTTATTTATTCTTTTTCTGCTTCATCTTTTGTTTTTTTTTCCTCCTTTATCTGTGAAAATACCTATGACAAGGAATGTGAAAAGAAAATAACTTTGAAGGAAAGCTTCATTTGAATATAGTAACTAATGTCACTGTATTTATTCCCTATATTTCTTTGACACTTAGAGAAGACAAATTAATCAGGAGGTTGCAAAATTAATTAATTAATTACCATTACTAATTTCCAATTAGCAATGACCAGGACTGTTCATCAATTGTGCTCCAAAACACCTATTGACATTGTTCATGTAATTTTTTCATTCTTTTTCTCCTTCATCTTTTGTTTGTTATGATTTGGTAATGATATGTTTTTTGTATTCACTTTGTTCATTCCAACAATGAATTGACTTACATTAATGTATACAACCATGGTTTCTTTGTGAAATTATGATATGTTTTTCAAATTCTAATAAGAAACAAAGACTAAGCAATTAGGATAATTTGTTTATGTTTAATACCTAATGATGGATAATTTGTTTATGTTTAGAAACTAATGATGGTTTTTTTTCTTGCTTCTTTCCATAACTAATGTTGCTATATGTATAATTTGATCAATAAATATGTTCCATTGAGTTTGCCGAACAATATTAGCATTCTCACTATTTTGAGCTTGTGTTATTCTACATCATCTTGATTATCTTTTCCTGATAAAAGGATTATTTTTCTTGTATTAATTAACAGAAAAATATTATTAATAATTCTAATCAAGTGTCTTTATCTTTAGTATTCTTCCTCTGTGATATTTTATACAGTATCTTTCAAAATAAAAGGTTTTACAAAATCAAACGTATTGGTTAGTATTTTTCACTTTTGTTAAATTTCATTGGATTTATTTTAGGAAAAGGGGTATATGGAACAATTTTTTTTATGCATATATAAATTGAATGAACAAGTATATGCTGTAAAGATTGTAAAATTTAATAAAAATCATGATTAAGATAAAGTGTTGAGAAAAGTGAAAGCGTTGACCAAATATAACCACAACAATGCAAGTGTCCCTTGCATTGTAAAACCATCACACATCGAAAACAAAAAAGAATTGTCAGGTTAATCTTGTCTATAAATAGGGGTCCGCTACCACATGTCTCATTCAAAGACAATAGGGGTCCGCTACCACATGTCTCATTCAGAGACAAAGCCACGTAGCAACGCACTACAAGTAAATCTCTCTACTAGATACTTCATTTAATTACTGGAAAAAATAAAATTCCTGCTTTTAATGCCTTGAGACTTGGAGAAGAAGACAAATTAATTAAGAGATAATGACAATTTATTTTTATATTTGTTTATTGTGATCTGCTAGTCACATGTTCATTCTAATAGTGATATATATAACCATGATTTGCGCGTGAAATTATGATATGTTTTTTTAAATTTTAATTAGAAATAAAAACTAATCAATTATGTATAATTTGATCAATAAATACGATCTCTTAAGTTTGTGAAACAATACTATACTTAGCTTGTTTTATTCTACATATTATCTTTTGTTTGCTTGTCTTAATAAGAAGATTAATCTTAGCAGAAAAGTCATTAGTAGTGATTCTAATCAAGAGTTTTTATCTTTAGGATTCTTTCTCTGTTTTTACTGGTATTTTATGCAATATCCATCAAAATGAAAGGTACTAGATTTCATCAAGAATTTTACAAAATCGAACACATTGGTTGGTATATTTTTCACCTTTCTTTTCGATAATACTTTATTCTTTTTTGTTAAATTTCATTAAATGTTTAAAGAAAAGGGGCATATGGAACAGTTTTTTCATGCATGCGTAAGTTGGATGGACAAGCATATGCTGTAAAAATTGTAAAATTTAATAGACATTATGATCAAGATAAGGTGTTAAGAGAAGTAAAAGTCTTGGCTAAATGTAACCACAACAATGTGGTAAGATATTTCAATGTATGGATTAAATGGTACGGTCTTCTAATTAAGATGAAGATTATGATAAAAGGGGAGGTGATGATGGTGCTTCTTCTAAGAGTTCGGATGCTATGCTTTTCATACAGATGAAACATTATCATCAGTAAGTAAATTTTTAATATTTAAACTGTTGAATTTTGTTTTAGAACCGTGGTTCTTTATTCTAACAAGCTTACTCTTCTATAGGAATCTTGATAATCTACTGGAGCAATCAACCATAACTGAAGGTACAACTCTGAAATAATTTCAAGGGATGGTGAAAGGTCTGGACCACATACATGAGATTAAGTAGCTTTGGTAAAGGTGATTGGAAAAGCATCTCAAGAAATGTGGTCATTACCAGAAATAGCTTGACATTCCTAGAAGCACTTCTTTGCCACGCCAGAATTTGGTGAAGAAAGAGAGGAAATGAGCATGAGCATATGACATTACCTCGGTGCATAACCTTGAGATGCTTTTCCAATCACCTACTCAATCTCATGCATGTGGTCCAGACCTTTCATCATTCCTTGAAAGTACTTCAGAGCTGTACCTTCAGTTATGGTTGATTGCTCCAGTAGATTATCAAGATTCCTATGGAAGAGTAAGCTTGTTAGAATAAAGAACCACGGTTCTAAAACAAAATTTAACAGTTTAAGTATTAAAAATTTACTTACTGATGACAATGCTCCATCTGTATGAAAAGCATAGCATCCGAACTCTTAGAAGAAGCACCATCATCACCTCCCCCTTTATCATAATCTTCATCCTCATCAGAAGACCATACCACCATCCATTCAATTCATGCATTGAAATATCTTACTACATTGTTGTGGTTACATTTAGTCAAGGCTTTTACTTCTCTTAACACCTTATCTTGATCATAATGTCTATTAAATTTTATAATTTTTACGGCATATGCTTGTCCATCCAACTTATGCATGCATGAAAAAACTGTTCCATTTGCCCTTTTTCCTGAAATATTAAATGAAATAAATCCAATGAAATTTAACAAAAAAAAAAAGTATTATTGAAAATAAAAGTGAAAAACATACAAACCAACGCCTTTGATTTTATAAATTTTTTTATGAAATTTGGTTGCTTCCATTTTGAAGGATGCTGAATAAAACACCAGCAAAAACAAAAAAAGAATCATAGAGAAAAAGACATTGGACTACTAATGATTTTTCTACTGATTAATACAGGAAAACTAATTCTCTTATCAGTACAAGAAAATAGAAAATAATACATAGAATAAAACTAGCTAAGTATAGTGAGAATGCTAACATTGTTTGGCAAACTCAGTATCGTATTTATTGATAAAATTATGCAAATATTCTACTAATTGATTAGTTTTTATTTCTGATTAAAATTCAAAAAACATACAAACAAGTCATGGTTCTATATATCATTATCGAACGAACAAGGAACTAGCAGATCTCAACAACCAAATATAAAAACAAACTATCATCTTGTTCTAATTAATTTGTCTTCTTCTTCAAGTGTTAAGGCATTGAAAGCAGGTATTTTATTTTTTTCTAGTAATTAAATGAAGAACCTAGTAGAAAGACTTACCTTTAGTGCACTGCACGTGGCTTTGTCTCCGAATAAAAAGACACGTGGGGTAATGAACCCCTATTTATAGACAAGACTCACCTGGCACTTCTTTTTTGTTTTCGATGTGGGATGGTTTTACAATGCAAGGAACACTTACATAAGCAATGCATGGCCTGCTATCTGGCTCTGCAGTGGCATCCTTCGCTCCACCCAGAGCAACCCATGATGGAGCAGTTGTCTTTGTTATGCACCGAGGTAATGTCATATGCTCATGCTCATTTCCTCTCTTTCTTCACCGAATTCTAGCATGGCAAGGAAGTGCTTCTAAGCATGTCAAGCTACCTTTTCTGGTAATGACCACATTTCTTGAGATGCTTTTCCAATCACCTTTCCCAAAGCTACCCAATCCAATCCAAAACAACCTGTTACAAAGCCAAGTTACAAATATCAGTGGATGACAGTTCAAACATTTAATGGATATGATGAAAACACATAACATTCATTCATCCATTTCCATCACAACCCACTATTCTCTCTAGAGATCTCTGGGGTTCGCCTTGCCTGCCCCATAAGGAGATCGTCTCGTTGAGAAGATTCATTTCTCTAATCTTTCCTACTGTGTACTGAGTACTACCTCTGTCCAAAACATCTTCTCTACATCACGGTAACAATACCCTTAAAATCTCAAATTTCTAACAGCCCTACAAACATTTACGATGCCTGCAACAAAACATGTGGAAAACATAAATACCTTGTAAAGATTCTGTGTCCATGAATCACACTAGACAACGAAATCAACATATAATTCTCAAGCTTTTTATAGCTTAGAGTTCATCATCAGATTGGCCTTCAATGATTAACCACATCAACAGCTTTGAAAGCAAGGAAGTGGGGGCAAGCTGCAAAATAGCTAGTAGCTATAACGATCTGCTTATTACAAATTTACAAGACTTGAACGAAAAAATTCAACGATGTCATGGTTTCTGTAACTAACTAGATAACAGGCCAGCATTGATGTATATATTCTGGGGTTTAGTAAATTAAAATCCAGATGCTAAAAACAAGAACTTTTAACAAATTTTCAAGATGTACAAAATAAAACCAATTTGGATAAATTTAAAACATGAAAATAAAAAGAAAATCAATAAGTAAACTGTAATTCAATTAGCTCCAAACGTTTAACACCCTTAACTTCCAGTTTAAGTGAAACCTTACAGCTATCTATCTCAAGTTCCACTGCTCATGTAGCACTCTGCATCATTTTCTAAAATTTAACAAAATTACATCTAGTCACATTCTTATCCAATAATAATTTAGGTTCAATTTAATAGGTATACATTTTTTCTTAACCTTGCTTTACTAAATGCAAAATGTATAAAGTTTCTGAGATGCAAACTCAGATAACATAGGAACTAATTGGTGTTGTTTAATCAAACAAAAACAACTTAAAATTAATTTTTCATTTCATTAATCACAACCACAGTAAGACACAACAGGAACACTATCTAGATCAACATTTTTTAAAAAATAACTATCAGCCAAAGGGTTGACACTGTAAATAAGCACAAAATTTCATATGGCAAGGTGTGGAAGACCCGGTGTTTAGGAAAAATTCTCCAAATGACATATATCAATCACAGTTATTTCCAAAGATTCCACCATATTCATATACGTGAAAGCCACAAACATTTAGGTAACTATACTTAGTTGTTTTACATATTCAAACAACTTAGAATTTAACATCCACTCATTTCCAAATTTATCACCGCAACAAGACATAAACTACCAGGCAGTGATAGCTAAACCAGAAAATTCTACAAAACAAGTATTACAGGCCAAAAAAAAAAAAAGTGTAACTATTAATTGGTAAGTTAAATAAAAACCTGGTGGTTAGTAAGATCTCCGAATTATTTCAATCACAATCATTTCCTAAGAATTCACCATATTCATATCCGATATTGCAGCAAACATATGGCTAATTATAGCTGTTTTTACATATAAACGAAGTATAATTTATCTTTCACTCATTTCCTAATTTAGGACCACAACAAGACATGAACTACGAGGCAATGCTAGCTAGGCCATAAACAATTTACAAAACAAGAATCACAGGCCAAGATATAAGAGTGAACATTGGTTAAATATTAATTGGCTATGCAGATAAAGACCTGATGTTTAGTAAGACGTCTGCGAATGGCACGAGTTTTCTTGGGACGGAGATCAAAACACACCATAGAATTGCATCCTAGCTAGGAAATGAAGGAAAATTAGAAAACTTGCATCCTAGAAGGGAAAAGGATCTACTGCAATAGCCAATAATCATACTGAAAACATCTCTAATTATAACACGATTAGCAGAAGAAAGAAGAGAGAGGGAGAGAAGGAAATGAAATAGCCATACTGTTCCCCACAACTAATTAAATAGCTCGTCGAAATTATCATCGCAACATACAGAACTGCCCAGCTAAAAGAATCTTCTAGTATTCATAGCTAAAAGAAGAAATTAGCCCCGTGACTAGTCTTACCGTTTCTGACTTATCAGATGCAATTTGGGAATCCAATTTGAGAATCCATCCCCTTCAAAAACAATTAACACCGCAACAAATAGAGAAAAGTGAAGAAGAAAGTCTAGCCGGAAGAAACGAATTTACCTACGAAAAAAGAAACTACATGAAAGCAAGCAGAGGAAGCTGAGAGAGAATGGAGGGCAGGGACCCTAATCGACGCAAGGAAGAAAGGGAAGTCTTAGCCGATACAAATATACAAAACGATGGTAGAGATGAATAATTTTCTAAATTAATTGAAGAAACCAAAAAAAAATGATCAGCTGAAAACAATAAAAATAGACAACTTATTGCAAAAAATTAGGGTAAACAAGGTAAATTAGCTTACTGTGTTGTTTCTCTCTGATTTATCAGATGCATGTAGTTGCCGGATCACCAGTAACTAAAAATAATATAAATATAATTAAAAAGGTAAATAAGATCACAAAAGAAAACCTGGTTTGCAAACAATTAGGGTTTCAAGTGATTTCTCATCTATTTAAACCTTTTTTTATGCCACCAGCCCATCTAATAAGATCTGGGCTAATAAGTTGAGCTCAATTAAAAAAATTGAACTACCCATATTTCTTAAACCATCTTAGATATTTTTTTAAAACAAAAAAAAGTAAAAAAATAGAAAATTTTAATAAAAAACCTGACTTGTCCACAACTTAATAAAAATTGATAGCAAATTGATTCATAAATTCATAGATAATTTGTTGCTGGATTAGGAAAGAAATAGAATGTATTCGAAATTATTTTGGATTCAATTTTAAAAAAAATATATTCTATATATAAAATAGATAACTTGAAAATAAAATAAAATAAATTTAAATTTTGCTATTTTTTACCGAAGTTTTCTACTTCTCATCCCTAGTTAATATGTTATAAATAGTGATAATCCAACTAAGAAATCTATGAAAAACAAATGCTGAAACAAGCCACATATATAAATTCTTAACCACCAACATTTCTTTTGTTTCTACACCCCTTCCCCGCCCTTCAAAAACAAAAAAAATAATATTATTCACAAATCATAAAATTAATTGGCAACAATGGATGCATCTATTCAACATAACGTGTTTGAGAGTGTGGTAGCGGTTGCTTTTCAAATAGCTTTTCGTATCGAAAAGCATGCCGATAATGTTTTTTATTTTTTAAAAATCATTTTTGATATCAGCATATCAAAACGATCTAAAAAGTACAAACCGCACTCAATTTTAGCAAAAAAAAAAAATTAAAAATTTTCAAAAAACAGGTTGAACCTCAATGCCAAACATTGAATTTTCAACACGAGGAGGCATCAACGATCCCAAACAAGTTGTCGAATATTCCAACTTTCCATTATTTTTTCTTCTCTTTGAGAAAAGCCTCGGTGCTATCACTTGTTTTTCCGCATGTTTGAAGTTATAATTATGATTATTTTTAAAAATATTTTTTATTAAAATAATATTTATTCTATTTTTAAAAAATTATTTTTGATATTAACTTATTAAAATGATCTGAAAATATAAAAAAATAAAAAAAAAATAATTTTTTTTTAAAATACTTTTAAAACTAAAAATAAATAGTATCTTTTACCTCCTCTTCTCCTAATTTTTTATATGCTCAAGTCTTACAAATTATGAACTTGTTACACATGCAAGAAGTATGAGAGACTTTTGTAATTTCATTTTGAAAAAGGAAGGTGGGAAAGGCAGACAAAGAATTATGGATCTACTCAAGTAAAGGCCTAAGGGCAGCAGGGCCCCAAACATTAATCATGACCGTTGCCCAATAAAATCACCACCACACTCAACTTCCTGATGACGGTAGGCTGTAGATACCCTAATTCTAGTCCTACCTCACGGGATCTCTCCCTTCTGTCCCCACCACTTCTTTTTTTTAAAAAAAAGATTTTAAAGCCATAAATAGCTTTATAGCCGTTGAGGTTGAAATCCTCTCCATCTTTGTCAAAGAGAACAAAAAGGTAAAAAATTTGTCTCCATCTCTGCCCTAATCTTGTCACCTAAACCTTCGTAACTCGGTTTCAAATCTTCTTCTGCTTTCTTCTCCACATCAAATCTTGAAGACCCAAGTCTAGAGGGGCTGAAAAGATGAAAGGAATAATGAAAGGGAAGTTGGTGAAGAAGCTGTTGTCAATGAAGCCAACAGGGTACCTGAAGGAAACTAGAGTTCTCCACGTGAATGCAGCAGATGGGTTCATTGATACATTGATAACGAAGCCTAGTCTCGAAGCTCAGGCTCAGGCTGAAACCCCAGAGTTGATGGTACCCAAAGAAGTGGAAAAAGAAAAGGTTAAAGATTGTAGCTTTGTTGCTGATCAAGAACCTGATGTTATTGATGTAAATGAGCTTATGAAAGATCTTGAAGAAGAGGAACAGGGGGAGGAGGAGGAAATGGAAATGGAGGTTGATGAAGACAAGGAGAATGTTAGGCCAGTATTGAAGGCAAGAGTGGGTCTTTTTGGGGTTAAAGATAAGGTGGAGTCAAAAGGGTCTCATTTTAGGCAAATCCCTTTGTCAGAGATTGATATCTCATCTTTCCAGCGACCGGATTTGAAGTCTGATGGCCTTTTTTACCCGAATTTATTGACTGCCTTTGAAAAAGCAGCGAAAGAGCACATGGGAGTGAGTGAAGAGGAGAGAAGAGAAAGTATTGACAGGGAGAATCTTGAAAGAATAAGGGAAGCAGAAACACAGGCAAGAACTCAGCAAGAAAATATTGGAAAGAGCCGAGAAGCAGAGAGGAATCTTGAAGATAAGGAAGAAGAGCCACCCTTAAAAGCTCGTCGAATCGAAGACGATGATGATTCAGGTGACCCTATATTAGGCTTCCCAGTGAAGTGTCCACCAGGAGGCAGTGACTCAGTAATTCTCTACACAACAACACTTAGAGGGATAAGGAAGACTTTTGAGGATTGTAACAGCATTCGCTTTCTTTTAGAGAGTTTTCAGGTACTTTTTTTTGAGAGAGATGTGTCAATGCACATGGAGTTTAAGGAGGAGTTATGGAGGATTTTGGATGGCAAGGTGAACCCTCCAAGGCTTTTCATCAAGGGGAGATACGTAGGAGGATATGAGGAGGTTTTGGGTTTGCATGAGCAAGGCTGGTTTAGAGTACTCTTTGACGGGATCCCAATTGACAGATTCATTGGCTCACCATGTGAAGGATGTGCTGGTGTTAGGTTTGTTCTCTGTTTCAATTGCAGTGGCAGCCATAAGGTTGTCGCCGAAAATGGGTTGTCAAATATATGCCAGGATTGTAATGAGAATGGTCTGATAACCTGTCCCCTTTGCTGTTGAAGATAATTGTACTGAATTTGTCCCTTTTGTATAACTTACATATTTTTTTCAGCATCTTTCAAGGCTTGTTTGGAGGATTCTTTCCTATTCTTTTTGTAATGCCCGTGGAAGAATATGGAATCTTTGGGTGTTTTATTGTGTACAAGTTTGTGAATTGGAATCAGTTTTTCCATATTCACCTCTGTAAAATAAAAGGAGAATACGCATATTATACCTTTCAGCATTCTTGTCAGCATTCTTTGTGAAACATGGGTATCTTGATGAACTACTATAGTAGCAACTGAGCCATTTAGATGTCATGAGCATAAAAGTTTTCGAGTTTATTTCTCACCCCACTTTCAAGCATCAAAACCAAGTTGTCAAGAAAAGCAGCTCCATGAGTTAACACTTTGATGATGTGCCAAGACTGTTTTTTAGATCATGATCATCAAGTGTAATGGATCTTTATGATTACATCCATTACATGACCTGGCAAAACACTCTGCACTTTATATTGAGAGAGAGATAAAGGTCAAACCAATATTCTTCCTGCCTAGCATACAACGCATATATCAGACTGGTGCTCTTGGCCATATATTAAATGCCTCCCAAGCTTTTTCAACAGGCCAGATAGGAAAGGCATGATGCACCGTATGCAAGCCAACTCTAGGTAATTAAGACTTCTCACATGCTCATGTCCTGCGCTCTCTCTTCAATTGCCTGACAAAGACATGTAAGAGTTCACGCAACAGACATCAAATGCACCATCCAAAAGGCCAGCAGCAACAAAGAACAGTTTCCACGACCAGAACCATGTGGAATACGCACAAATTCCAGCACTCAGCATTTTACGCCAGCACACACCCTCCAAAATCTCTCAAGTGCTACCAATTCGGTGCTCAGTTGTTTCACCACCATTTTCTGTCCATATGCCTTTACCCGAACTGATGTCTCACTGCAACCAATCAAGTGATGCACACCAACTGCAACATATTAGCCTTGGGACTGACTTGAAATTCACTTCCAAGATGAACCTTACACTGTTAGCTTCTCAACTATTCCAAAGACTACTCTTTCCTCGAGCTTTTAACAGGAAACATTATGAGCCTGGAGACGTATTTAATTAAATGGTGTTTAAAGTTGCATCAGTTCACAGTTGAAAGAAAGATATCCTATAACATAATCTAACAGACAAGGACACCAGGTAAACACAGGCAGGCAGGTAGCAAGAGAACCTGACAAGTCCTTTGCTCGTGCATCTGACACAATGTTATATAAATCCAAAAATCTGCAGTTCCAGAAACTGGAAAAGCAATATGTCTTGTATTGTAAATGTCGGCTGAAAATATATATGAAGTAATGCTGGTAAAAGTAGCCCTTCCCTTGACCAAGCCAAAAGTTTTCATCTTAGCATTCCTTAAAACAATCCGAAATTCTAATTCAGCAATGCAGCACTAGCTGGACTTTATTATTAGACTACAAAAACCTTCACCAAAAGGAAAAGAAGGTAAATGAAATGTGCACCTCAATAGTTCACAGTCTTGCGTTTATTCCATCCTGGTTTGATGGGTCTCTAAGAGAAGCAGAACTTCCTTCACCCCCAATGCCTTTTGATGGTGCACTTCCACTAGTTGATTGAGAACAAAGGTACGATACTGACTGCAGCCATGAAACTAATGTTGGCTTGCGTGTAACATCATCAGATTCAGCAACCTGTGCATATAACTCATTTAGAACCACATTCTGTCCTTCTTTCGGTAACTCAACAAATAGCTGCGCCAACTTCTTCATCAAGTCTGGCAGTACCTGAAACCAAGAAAATGATAACATCATCAATGCCCAAAGATCAGAACATGGCTGCACAGCGAAGCACACAACTTAATTTAACAAATGTTCCGAATTGATATCAGACACAAAGGAACATGGAAAGTGTAATGAAAAGACCACCACTTACTTGTATATCAACAAGGGAAATAAGCCGTAAAAGCAATTCTAAGATTTTCTTACAAGGCTCTGATTCCCCTTCCCAGTTTTTCCACATATCAGGCTTTTGGGTGGCAATATCAGCGCAGAGCTTGCTTGCTTTTTCAACGAGACTGTGGATACAATAAAATGTGGCTGGACTTCCAGCAGGAAGATGTCGAACCAAGGCTGCAACTCCAGAAGCCATACCCTCAAAAGGAGTGATACCAGGAAATCCCTACATTCATACAAAAGGAAAAAGCTAGAGCCTTGGTTTTCTTTAACAACGAAATCATGTTCATGTTTAACCAATTTGGTGTTTAACTGCTTAACATACTGCTAAAGATCTCTGCATGTAGTAGAAAACAAGTTGCTCCTTCAGTAATGATCTTTCATTCTCATTAGAGTCCTTCCCCGAGGATATGAATGCGGCAAACATAGAATGTGAAGCTCGAGCTACTTTTCCATTTGGATGTCCCATATATCTAATCGCAATTGTAATAAGGAACACACTACATAAGAAGCGAGCTCCCTAATGAATCTAATTAGTTGTTAAATGTAGGATACAAGAACATTGTTGGAGCAACAACTCTGCTAAAAACAGATCCGGGCAAACGTTCAATGCAAGTCGGAATAACCCGCAGGTAAAACAAAATGCGGGCGGTCTGCACTTCATCCTTGAACCATATGTAATCCACTTTCTGCTGGAATTCTACAAAGACATTAAGAGAAAATTGCAAATCTTGTGAACAAGCAACAATTCTTTGAGTGAAATGAGTAAAACCATTATGAGACCTAATTTATCATGTTAAAAGATTGAAATGAAAATTCAAAGAACACATACCTTGGGGATTTGTCAGATCAGCATAAGGGGGCATAGATTCTACAAATGAGACACACGCGGTCTCGTTCTCCTGTGCACTCACAACAACCCCTCGTATTGCATCCATATATTCTGACAAACGCACACGCCGGAAATACTCTAAACAGGAGAATGAAACTAGTATAAGGACAGACATCTCCATCTGACTTTCAGTTGAGAATTTTGAATTCAGTTTCTGCTTTGTAACAGCCGAAGCAAACACCACAATCATAAGGAAAGCAGATTCAGCAATTTTCTCTACATCTTCAAGCAACTCATCCGCTTTCCCATGTAGCAAGAAAGCCACCTTCCGATGCCCTGAGTAGAGTTCTTGGCAGAATTGCCATATCATATTTTCCACTATCATCTTGTTCTCGTCGTCTACTGAAATGTATTGATTGCAGAAAACACTGCTAATTGCCCCTGCTTCCTTAAAAGTGACACTGCTTAGATGTTCTTTAATCTTGACAGGCTCGAGTCCCCCTGAACTTCCATGTGTTGACTCAAGAACCCTTGCATGTAGACGCCGCAAAGGAAATATCTCAGTTAATAACGCTGAGGCAAGGGATAGAAGCAGAGGAGGCCGGGAAGACACTGAACCACTCCGAGCCAAAGCTAATGAAATGCACTGAAGCAAAAGACTGGTTGCATAATCATCGCCTGAATTATCATAGTCTCTACTTTTAGAAATAAAATATTGTGCCACAGACTCTATCCTATTTTCTGCAGAACTCCTTAGGCTGGAAAGGATCTGCAATCCCTGTTGACTTGGTGCAGATCTATTCAATGCTCTCAGAACACCAGCAGCAGCCATGACAGCAGCAAATGGAACATGGTCTTTCCTCGAAGTGTCTAAAGTCTCTTTAGAAAATATTTGCAATTTATCTTGTGAACGTGACTTGATGAAACTAGACATTACCCATTCAACCAAATGTAAAATCATGAGCCCATGAGAAACACTACCAGGCGGTCCATCTTCCCTTCCCCAGATCCCCAGCAATGCATTCAAAGTTCTAGCATAATAAACAATCACAGAAGAACATAGAGCATACCCAATACCTGCAAGAACATCTGGAATGAGCCCACCAAATGGACTAACCAGTCTGTACTCATCCTCCAATAACCTACAGAGCAACTCCAAGCAGACTGTTTTAGAGGATTCGGAAACGGAAGGCACAGAAGAAAAGGCACCCAGTAGCAGTACACCCTCTGAGAAAAACTCAGGGCTCTTCTTAGAACCAAATTCAGTAGCTAAAAGGTGAGACAGTGTCTCCACAGCTGAATCAATGAGTGCAGAAGAGGGTCTAAAAGACTTTCTGACCCAGATATAAAGAAGCCGGAGAAGGAGAGGATATGCCTCAAGAGGAATGACGAGGTTTGTGGAGGATAAAATTGAAACTAGAAGCTTCGCTTGGGGTTCAGCGACATGAAGGGATGTGCGAGCATCAAGAAGAATTTTCAAAGACTGAAAGTGATGGGGCTCAAATGATTGGTGTTGATGGCAGTCTCTAAGCTCAGCCCATGCTTGAATGATGGCACGGGCAGACGATGAAGAAGATTGGTCTGCAGAAGTGTTGCTGCTGCTACCACTACAGATCCTCAGCCATTCTTCCAGGAAAAGTGTATTAGCCTGTCTAGCCATCTTACTATTCCAAACTGCAAAAACCAGTTAAGTAGCCCTTATTCAGATACACAAACCAAAGTCAACACCCCTTTGACATTGCCTATCTATATATCTATGCAAAAACAACAGGGCGTTAAGTTAATCTATATCCATCAAAACCCTGTTTAAGACATGTGAAAATGGCCACAAAATGCACTAATTAGTATGTTTAGGACCTATTAGACCAACAAGCTCCAACATACAAGAACCCGCCATCAAAACTTAATATCCTAGTGAAAAACTTCCAAAAATGAACTTTAAACAAAATCAATTTCAGAATCAATCAAGATCATTGACTTCAAGTTAACTGAGACAATACATGGAGAATAAAAGCAAAACAAGGAAAACCTATCTTGGAAAAAGAAGAAGAAAAATGTTACCTTGGCGGTTCTTAATTTGAGAAACGAGTGCTCAAAATTGTTGAAAGACAAAACCCATTAAGTATCTTCTCTCTGTCTTCAGAAAAAGAAATTGGAGTTCAAGTTCAAGAGCATAACGCTGTGTGGTTTTAATGGACTGGTTGTTGCCTTCAAAGTCAGGAATCCTTACAAACCCAACTCCCAATGAAGGGAAAACGTCACGTTTAGGATGGATTCTTACTAAGTAAACGGTAAACTTTACTTTAGTCCCTATATATGTTAATATTGCTTAATTATATCCTTGTAGTTTAAGTTGTTTCAGTGTTACTCCTATAGTAACCAAAAGATTTCAATTTACGCTTTGACTAGTCAATAACTCGTAAAAGTTCACACTTTTCTTATCTCTCTCGATTTTCCCTCCTATTAAATCCTTTTAAAAGCTGTAATACATCACAAATTTTGAGAGGCTGGGGAGAGACTAGAGAGAGTGATGCAGAGAGATAATTTATGAAAAACTGCCCCTTCATTTATGCAAGTTTGTTTCTTGCAGGATGATGTACCCATGTGGGCGGTAGTCAAGCTTGTTTCCCAGATGTGCTCAACAGTCAACTGAAGGAGCTTGCTTTCTACATCAACAAATTCTTTAGCTCATCCCTGGCTTTGACCAAGTGGAGATGTGAACTAGACTTAACCCTAACTCATGATGTTCTTTCTTCTCAATGTGCCATTCAAAGTAAGTCATGGATTATCATTTCCCAGGGCAAGGATGCCGGCAAAAGATGCTCATTATTTTGCTAGAATGGTCAGGATTCAAGATAAAATATTTGTAGTTTCATTGGATCCGAAAGCAATTAGATCCTGTATGTGCTAAGAATCTATCCTTTATTTAAGTCCAGTTTATCTTCTCCTTTATCATGTTCATGGCAAGCATTCATTTCCTGCACTTCCATCTTGTTCCTCGAACTGCCAGTTTCATATCTCAAGTGAGCAACGCGGCCCACACCCATTGAATGTGGGTAGTGAAAGATATTCTGCTATTTATACTTGAGTTCCCCCAGGAAGAGGCTATACTTCGCTGTCAGTCTCAGGTTAAATTTTCTGTTCTTCAGAAACACCATGGATCTACCAGATAAGTTAGAAATCGTATCTTGAAGGTCATGAAGATTTTCTGTATTCCAGTCAGGACTAGCTTATAGGTTGGAAACCATCACCTCCAGTCCAGTGTTAAAATATGCATACTATGCTATCTCATTTTGAATGTTGTAGTTGCCTTAAAATCCAATGGAAAGCAAATGAATTGCAGATGCAAGTGAAAAGTCTCAAACCCTAATTAACTTTGAAGGGAAATTTGAAGGCCAGAAGGCTCAGTTCCCATGTGATGATGGGAGTTCAATTGTTTTGTTCCCATTCACTGAAACTGAAATAAATGAACACGCATGCAAATCTTGGTTATTAAGAGACTGAACCAGTCAACAGCGTGCCTTTTAATGCCACAACACAGGAAGTAGAAAAGGTTTTAGATGAACAAAAACTATACCAAGGAACAAAGTTATAAATCCTTTGTTATTTTCTATGCATTCACCAAAATTTGTCGAGAAATTTGACCGTCAATGGCACACCATTTCCAGAGAGAATTAAATACAAAATGAATCCTCAAGTTCCCAGAGAGCACTATCTAAGCACCATCCTTCTCTTGTTTTGGAACATCAAAGAGACATTAGACTCTAAATCTCTCACTTTTAAGAAGCTATTGGTCTGATACAAGGACAATTTGTCTGGCACCAATAAGTCATTTGGGTATAACTGGTGGTGGTGGTGATGCTAGCAAAGCTCCTTCCAGTGGTGCTACTAGCCCTGTTTCGGTCTCTGGCTCAGTGAAAGATGCGACCATGAAAGCATACCTAGGGATGCTTTCGAGAAAAACCCTGATGGGTATTTTCATGACTGGCACGAGATATAGAAGATGAAAGAATAAATAAAATGTTGCTTTAGTTGTATTTTCTTTGAATGCTAATGAAATTTAAAATGCTGCTCTAGCAGCAGCTATTTCTGGTGCCTAACCTCTCTCTTTAACTGTTCTTTATGAGCATTTGAAGGTTAATTTCAGCAATCATTATGTTTACATAGCTTAGCTTAACTAACTGTTCGTCAATGGGGAAAAAAAGAGAATTGAACAAGGCTAATGATCATTGATGCTATCCTTTTTTTAGCCAAGCCTGACTTCCTTTATCAAAATTCCTATTTCTTACCAAGCACACATTAAAAAAAAAATCAGTTTAAAGAATCACCAGTAAATTGTTTTTATTTGGCAATGAAAATTGAGTGAATGAAAACCAGAAATAATGACAAGACAGATATTTACATTTCATGCTGTCAGGGCAAACTGAAATTCTGCCAAGAACATGCTACAGCAGAATTGAAACAGTTCTCATGGCACACGTTTTCACGAGTGAAAACTAGGTGGTATCAGAGTAACATACAAAAATGTAAGAAATCCTGACAAATTAGGTTTCATATGGTCAAAACTAGGTGTTTATCATATAGATAGATTATGAAATTATAATTCCATTACAGAGAGAGGCAAGAAAAGGCAAGCAAGCACATTTAAAACATGATTTGAGTTGCATTGCTTGATTACAGTTTATACGGATGAGAAAAAATCCAGAGAGTCAAAGCACATAGAATCAGGACTACCGGGATGAGGTGAATGGCATTTTCTCCCATGGACTTGTGATGCCAAGCAAGATCCTTCTTGGTCACATCAGATATGGGATCATGGGTTGGTAGCTCTGAGTAAGCTGTATTTTTCAGAGGGTATACATCGGCGGCTGGTGCCAGGCTGATCAAAAAGTCATCAGAGGCCCGAGTTCCACTCGCTGACCTATGCATTCTTGTAGAGAGAGAGAGAGAGAGAGAGAGGGAAACGATTGTATTGAATACAAGAGAAGAAGGGTTATGCTTCAAGAGCAGAGTCAACTGATGTTATATAATGGGAAATGAGCAAGAATAAATGGTGCATCTCGCCGGGAAAGCCGAAAAAGCCACGATACAAGGAGCCACTTTTCTTGTGAAAGAGAAGTCAAAGAGCTAAGGTGTCAGCTTAAGGCCTTGTTTGTTTCCCGGAAAGTAGTTTCCGGGAAACCATTTTCCAAACTTTCCTGTGTTTGTTTGTCATTAGGAAAGTTGGTCAACGGAAAACAATTTCCGGTCAGCGGAAAACACTTTCTAGTCAACGGAAAACACTTTCCGGTCAACGGAAAACACTTTCCAGTCAATTTTAGTCAAACAAAAAAAATTGACTTGGTTTTCAGGAAAGTGTTTTCCTTTTCTGTGTTTGTTTTCCGGAAAGTGGTTTCCGGGAAAGCACTTTCCAAACTTTCTTGTGTTTGTTTGCCAGTAGGAAAGTTGGTCAATGGAAAACACTTTCCAGTAAAAGGAAAATTTGGCTTGGTTTTCAGGAAAGTGTTTTCCTGAAAAATTTGAGGGGAAAACACTTTCCGGAAGTTGTGAAAAATTTAGAAATGTCATTATTTGCTGATTATATTAAATTTGATCCTCAAACTTTTGATTGCTATATATATTAATGTTTTGAATATTTATTTTTCAATTTCATCTCTTAAAATTTTATTTTTATATTAACTTTGGTCCTTATTTTTATAATTGCTATTTGCTTTTTTCTTATCATTTTTTTATTGAAATTTTTTATTTATCAAATTTGATCCTCATTCTTTTGATTGTTACTTATTTTATTTGAAATAATTTATGAAATGTTGATTATTATTATTTTAATTTCTTCATTTTTCATTTTTTTTTTAATTTTTTAGATTTGATCCCTATTATTTTGATTATTATTTGTTTTATTTGAGATAATTTATGAAATTATTATTTTTTTCAATTTCATTCTCATTCAACTTTTAAATTTGTAAGATTTGTTCCTCATTATTTTAATAAACTTGAAAAAAATAAAATATTAATAAGTTATTTTCCAGCTTATTTTCCATGACATAACCAAACACTGGAAAGTGTTTTCCAGTTCATTTTCCATAACACTACCAAACATCGGAAAATACTTTTCCGGAATTCACTTTCCAGGAATTCACTTTCCCCGGAATTCACTTTCCAAAAGGAATTCACTTTCCTGCAAACAAACGGAGCCTAAGTTATGCTTGCACTGTAATTAAAGGCATCGTGTGCATGTGAAATAAAGGTTTAAAATAAGGAAAGTTTCATGTGACTTTTATGCACGGAAAGTTTACTATTATCTACAGTAAAAAAATCACCAGAATGTGAAAATATGAAAAGGTATTCTTCGTCCGAAAACTACAGGTGGAATATACTTAGAGCCTCAAGAACAAATCACTAAATGGCAGTATCAGCATAATTACTGCTTAAAAAACATACATTGCAAGAGGGGATAGGGTTAGAATAATCACAGGTATAGAAAATTGTAGGAGCTCAACTCTATGGGAGGTATTCAATGCAATAACAGCTAATACAATGCTGGTGCATCAGCAAATTGTTACATCTCTTGATGAATTTTCATCTACAGGTTGTGTCAGCTGGGTGTAGTGGAACTCAATTTGAAGCCGATGATGAAGGGGTGTTGATGCCATCAAACCCTTCTTGATATCAGCCCGCAATTCCCTTATAGGGATTGCAGCCAAGAAGCTCTTAATATACTCCTTGCATGACTCCTTTCCTTCGCACACAATTTCTTCTTCCATCGGAGTCTTTTCGCATTCATTTGGACTTGACGGCGGCCTCCTTTCAGCCCGAGTTTTTTCCTTGGAGCTGCTTGGTTGCGCTTTGTTGCCTGCAGTTTTTTCATCCGATTCTTTAGTTTCCATCGGTAGTGTCCGGATTGTTGTATCTTTGTCAAATTTTAGGACATAGGCTTGATTACATCCCTCATAAAGCCTCTCACCCAATGTGTCAATGATATAGTAGGCATCCTGCTCAACCTTGAGGACAAAGAAGTGGTCATTCCAACTTACAATGTACACGAAAGGATCACAATTACTAGACAAGTCCAACCCATGATGACTAATCTCCTGCCAAATACTGTCAAAGGACATTGCACCATGAAGGAAGTCAAAATCCCCTTCTTCTAGGCCTTCTGGATGAAAGAATCCAATAAACGACTTTTCTGGGACTACTGAAAGAGGACGGATTTTAGCTTGGAGAATTGTCTCAAGATCAAAGTGCTTGTCGGGAAATCGTTGTCTATAGTCCTCTCTCTCACACAAGTTTCTCCACTCTAAAGATCCAACTCTGATCAAGCTGTCAAATTCAGACTTGATTGGCACTTCGTATTGGTTAGATTGCAACCAATTAGCAATGACAGCAACCAGGGCTGTACAGGCACTCTCTCCTGCAGCTCGCTCACTCCTTTGATCAATTGAAGCAAAAAAGACTTGCGCTTGGAGCTTCATGTGTCCATCACGGCTTATTACTTCTTTTGCCTCCCAGCTGCCAACAGCAAACTTGTCATCCCCAAATTCAGAGAATGATGATCTACTAGTTGTGGAACCTTCTTCCAATTTATTCCACTGCCAGAACAAAAATAGTTTTAGAGTGAAGTTTGAACTCGTATAACTATATTAAGAGGCATGAAGCCCAAGAAAGAAGATGATAAATAGGGGGTGGGGGGGGGGGCAAAAGGGTTGATACTTACCCCAGAACTGGACTCATCAGAGGAGCTAAGCTGCCTGCGATCAAAATCAATGTCATCACCACCTTCTCCACAATCCTTTTTCAAGAGAGGCTCTCCTTTAGATTTAGGCTTTGCAGATATAAAACTTAGTTTCCTTTTCCTCCAAGCTAAGATTCCACGTATTGAACTCTGTCTCAAAGACTGTTCATGGTCTGATGCAGTTGAGGACTCAACATACAGAGATCCCATGTCTTGTTTACGGTGGTTATAGTATATCCAACTCTCATCTTCAGCATTAGTTATGGCATTAGAGTAAAATGATCCTCCAGCCTTGTTTGCATGCCCCAAAGTTTCATAATTGAATGATAACTGAGCACTAGAATCCCCATTACTCTCCCCTGATTCCCCATCATTGTCGAGTGAATCTGTATCAAATGGATAGTTGTCCTCGGCATCTTCACTTCTGACACAAAATGTATCATAAATGTACTCTTCATGACAAGCCTTTTTTGTCACTTGGAAGCATTTCACTTTTCTCAGACCTGCTTTAAGGACAGGCTCATCTCTCCTTGGTGATAAAGTTTCTAGAGAAGAGGGTGAGGGTGAGGGTGGGGCAGTCTCTATCACTCTCTGTGGTGCCTGTAGAGGTTCTTGAATAGTTCTCAATTCCATCAACTTGAGAGACAACTGCATTATATTTGAACTAGTGTCAGAAATGAAACAGCCATTAGCATAGCATACGGTTAATAACAGATATTCATCGTATTGAAAGGAATGGACTTACATGAAGCAAGGGAGTGCCCTCCACAGTGCCATTGTGAACTGTTAAAGGAACATCAATTTTGGCTTCTCTCTCCTTAGCTGTTGAAGCATATTCCGCGAGGTTTAATGTAGCAGTTCCAACTAAAATAACCTTAGTCCTTGGCCCTTGTTTCAAGCCCTGAACCATTAGAAACAAAACTGTCTTATTGTCAAATCAATAATATATCAGTCGCTAAAGGACCCATAGCACAAACAGAACAAATTGAGAAAACACTCTAGGAATATGTCATTTAACATGATCAAGCATGATAATAACTTCCACTATGTGTGAAGCCAATCACTTCAAGATAATCACCACACATACAGGCCAAAAGAGAAGGCCTCAAAAGTCTTGAAATATAAAGCTACTGGTACTAAAAAAGAATACTGAATCCCTCAAGAATTTAGCATATTGACCACCGATTAATCTGTATAAGCATATTCTTATACATATTGCAAACTTTGATGTAACAAAAACAAAAAAAAAATACAATTAATGTGAATTTATTATATGATGACTGAAACTATAGTCAATAGAAACTCAATAATACAGCCACGAAAAGGGAAACCTCCGTTGATATCCTGTATTGCAATATCCAATTTCCTGGAACTGTGGAAAAGCACATAATATTCTTCATTACCTCTAGGTTTTTCCCTTAATTATTCATCTTTGTTCAAAAGAATGGAAGTTAAAGAAGAAAGCCAAAAAATTATGAAAAGAACATATATCAGTATTGATCAATAATTCTGCGACAGACAGAGAGAGTAAGATGTCAAAGAAACGTATGCAAGGACACTCAATTATCCAAAGCCAAAGCCTAATGACAATAATCAATTTCGATATGATCAAAAATCTACCAACAGATAGTCAACGAATACCAAAGCAGGAGACAAGGAGAAAAGAATAGGAAACTTACACTGAAAACTGCGAATGCAATCTCCCAAGGAAGAAAAACACCATCTTTATTTCCAGAAAGATTACAAACACTTTTAAACTCTTCATTCCATTCAAAAACCCCATCACCACAAAACGTACCTTCCTCAGTAAAATTCCTCTTTGAAGACCTCCTTAAAGCAATACCCTTTTGACCTTTCCACTTCATCTCAACCATCAACCTCTTCTTGCTCTCATCATTACTTTGTTCTACATCTTGCACCAAATTCAGGCCTTGCAGTTTGTGAATGATCACTTTGGCCTCAAATTTTCTTGATGACAGAGGTGGCCACGGTGGCCACCTCATCATCTTCACCACCATTTCTTTGACTTGAAGATGGAAACTTTTCCTTCCAGGAACAGAAAAGGGTTACTTTATCAAGGTCTAGACAGAAATGAGCCTGTGTAGTGATCAAAAGAGATAAAATTGAAGTAATTTCGTGATCTAAGAGATATAAAGAGAGTTATATGAGATGGGTTTTGGAGATTGTGTTGAGATTGCAACAAATTCAAGTGGCTGAGAATTACAAGATATATTAGCTTTCTTTTCCTATTTTTTAGTGAAAAAGAAAGCCCGGGTATGATCTTGATTAGGAGTTTCTTGTTAGATCACAAGATTTGGCATAGATTATATAAGAGTTCGAGGGAACATTTAGCGATGATGATAAAGGAGTGAACTTTAACTTCAAAAATGGAGAGAAAAAAGAAGTGAGTGTTGTGAGAATTTGAAATTGGAAGATGGGATATGAAGGATCTTGAAATCTAAAATGGAAGAGAGGATTTGGTGAAGGAGAAGGTGGAATTTGGCTAATATATATATATGAGGGATATGCCGTTGGTTGTTTGAACGATGTACAAGGACTCCAATAAGAAAGAGAGAGAGAGAGAAAGAGGCCGGCAAATGAATGGGAAAGACATAAAATAAACCTCAGAACTAACGTCTCTTTTTCCACTTGTAAAAATATGGTCTTTTTCCCGAACGTATTCTATTGAATAAATAGTGTTTGGTTATTGTTTTAATTTTATTTCTCTAATTTACATCTAAGTTGACTCGAACATTGCTCAAAAGGCAACGCCTGGTGCCAGATGCGTAAGCGTCTAGATTGTGGCCATAAGGAAAAGAGCCGCTGCCTATAAGGATGGCAGACATGACTTGGCCCATGCGTGTATCAGCCTAAAAAATCAGGCTCTTTTGATTCAAGTCGCTCACTCATTTAATTAAAATATCAGGTTCTAAACGTAATCGGGTGTAATTTAATTATTTAAATTTTAAATTTATTTTTTAAAAATTATCAAATGAAATCTTATAAATTTTAAGATAATTAAATGTTTATATAATCGTTAATTTCAAGACCTGTAGAATTAGTCAAAATATACATAAACTGACACAAACACTCACATTAATAATAAAAAAAAAAATCTTAAATATAATATAAACACCTAAAAAGTCATGGCTAATATTTGAGTTTAAACCCTTTAATAAAAATATATAATAAATAAATTTTATTTTTTTTTTCATATTTTTTTCAACTCGAGCTAGATTAAATTTCTAATAATTCAGGTTATGTATCAACTTGCTATGTTAATTCGAGTTTTACAAGGGTGATTATATTAGCTAGCACTAATGGGTTGTGTATGATTGAATGAACAGTATTAGTGTGATTGTTTGAAGCAAAAAAACGAAAGAAGATATCTTCTTCTTGAAATGAAAAAAGAAAAAAAAACCGACTTTTAATCACTTTCGCTGTGTAAGAAAATAGAAGACATCTGATGGTGAGCACCACACAAACATGGCGGAAAACGTGTGGAAATATCTTATTGGGAAATACAACGACAACATCAACAGCTTCCTGTCGTTCAATGAATGGAGGGTGAGAGGCTTGCTCAAGACCACTCGTGCAAATGGTGTCTAATCAATGGCCGATCTTCATCCCTAGCTAGCTCATTGCAACTCTGGCATGGCATGCCTTGTCTCGTCTGCAACATCCAGTTTCTCTCATCTTTTCCCGGTGTGTTTCCGTTCGAGATTTTAGCATTTTTTTATTCCAGAATCTTCCTTTGGATTTGTTTAAACTAGAGCCCAGGATGTCAATGCTGTTTTCAAATTATTAAACTCGACTTTTCAGGAGGTGCTTAAGTCGTGAAAAACACTAATTAATTGAGACTGGGTGAGTTTACTGGTTAATTACAAGGTTTTTAGTTAAATACTACGTTAGTTTTTGTCTTGTTTTCATCGTAGCGACAGGTTGCAATGAACAAGCTCGAGTAAGGTCTTCTAGGAAGATAACTTTGTGCCTGTGATATTTTCTTTTTAATAATAAAAAAACCAGGGAGATGAGCAAGCACTAAATATAAAAAACCAGAATCTCACGACCCAGTTTTGCAACAATCATGGCGGTATTGCCTTTCGGCACCTCCATAGTTGCAAAATCCTGCCATTTGCCATATATTTTTTATATACCTTTAAAATGAATAAAAATTATAAATTACAAATTATGAGAACCGTTAAATTTGCATGACAGAATGATAGCGACAATGGACCTTTACCTCCATGGGGAAAAGAAGGGGGGGAAATCAAAGGATTTTTTTATGACTAGCCAATGGAACTATGAATCAGTTCGTCTCTTCAGGAATATGGAAGACTCATTCTTCTAGAATATGAAAAACTTATGATATTCATGTTATAATTATTAAATACTTACAATACAAGAAAAAAAAATATATATATATATAAAAGAAAAAAAATCATATACAATCTCACTTAAAGTGATAAAAATCTTTTTCTTACCTTTTCTAGTTCAATTTTTTTTTTGATTAACGTGAATATTCTTATTGGTTTATGCGCATCTTAACTAATCTCACGGATTTTAAAATTAACAATCATGTAAGCTTCTAGTGGTCCTGAGATTTATGGAACTCGAATTAATGATCTTTAAAACATAAACTTAGGATCTGACCAATTAAACTACACGCGCACCTTGATTAATTCAAGTTTTAATTGCATGGGTTGTATTATTACCTTTTGGAATTCAAAATCTAATTTCAACCGCAAATAATTTACTATAAATATCTGAAATCAAAATTAAATACAACTCAGAATTATTTTATGATTGGTGTTGGTGTCTATGACTCGTATGATATAATGTAATTGGTCTATATAGTCCCATCAAGTATAAGGTCAACTAAGAAATTAGGCATATGAGGTTTCAAAAATTGACCAATTTCTGCTCTTTACTTGAAAGCAATGTAGGGGTGACATCATGATTATGACAAGAAGATTTTGAAAAAGAATTTAATAGTGACCCATCTTTTGTGGCCACGCATAACTTGAAAGTTGAAACCCACATTGCCCTTTGCTAAAAAAATCGGAGCTAAAATATTGAGGGGTTGTTTTTTAAAGTATATTATATTTAAAAATATATTAATGTTATATTTTTTATTTTTAAAACATTATTTTATTATTATAAATTTAAAAATATTAAAAATTTAATTTAAAAAAAAATTCAAAACTTAATAAAACACCGTTCAAGAAGAAATTATAAACCGTGTGTACATATAATTTGTTGGAAGTAGAACGCAATTCTTAAACCGTATCTACATATAATTTGATGGAAGTAGAAATAAAGGCTCCGAAATAATTTAAAAAGCACAGGCCCGATCAAGCCCACCCTGGTAATGGGCCGATTGGAAATATGATACGGGCCATCGGGTAAAGGGCAGAGACCAAGTCCCAGACCCAGACAGCACATTATTATTTTCTCCATGAAATGCCTTCCATAATTACTGTTATTGATTCCCCCCCTCCCCCCACTAAATAAACGTGTTTTCCACTTCTTTTTTTTCTTTTTCTATCATTAGAACATCATTTATCAGATAGGAAGTTATTAAGCTAAATTTGTTTTGCGCATACAAGAATTAAGTTTTTCCGTTTGCAAGCTCTGCTAATCTAATAGCTTGTGTATTCTTGAACTGTTTTCTTGTCATATTTTCTTGAAGTTCGACACTACTCTTAACTAATTTTATCCACAAGTGTCTATCATTGCAATCTTTCATTTATCTATAAAAGAGTAATATTAACAAATATTCAATTGCTGGAGCCAAGAAGGCTTCTGCTTCCAATTGCATTCAAGATAAACTGGATCATCTGAATCTTTTTCAGAGATGATTGTCTAGTTTGAAGGCAAGCTTTTATAGAGAAGATGACCAGTCAAATCTTTGATTTGAATTACAGGGCTAAAGAATGCGGAGTTCATTTTTGTGGTCTTCGTTCTGCTTTGATCTTCAGTTGGTAAAGTGCTAGATACCGGAAGATGCAAAAAGGCAAGCCAGTGCTAAAGAGGAGGTTCTATAGATTGTTATAAACCATAAACCATCCGAGCAATTTGAGGCCAGAATCTTTATCTTCTATTTCACGCAAAGTATTATACAAGCTGCAAAAAATATCTACGAAGTGAGTATTATCCAAGCTGCAAAAGCACTTGAAAGTAAACGTGTCTGAGAAGAATGATACACATCTTTGCCCATGTAAGGAATAACATCATAGAGAGAAAAAGCAGCTCGAACATGAAAATGTCATCACCACAACAGAACAGCTTGATACTGGTTTTCAAAAGACAGCAGCAGAACTGAAAAGCTGAAGAGTTTAAGCAACGCAGCTCAAGTAAATATACCAACAACTTGTTACACATCTTTGCCTATATTTTGCTTGCAAATGAATCTTCTCATGAGACCCCTTTATAAAAGTATTAAGAATTCTTTGCTGGGCTATTTTCATTGATGTATGTGCCCACTGTTTTAAACCAGCGCATGAGACCCCGGTGCTCCTTCACATACAGCCATGCTTGAAGAAAATCAAAAAGATTCTCATTCACACCTCGTTCTTCAATAAAACGGTGGAATGCATCTCTCATCCTTTCATCAAGTTCCCTGTCAACACGGGAACAATTTGTTGAAGTGTACAACCAAATCGTTTAAATTTCAAGTTATGCCAAAGAAATGAAGAATATAGTAGTTCCAGTTGCCGCATCGAAAGAAATGGTTGCTAATCGAAAGTAGTGGTTCTTGAAGTTCATCTAATCAGTAACATTATCTGAATGCCAAAGAAATTGGTTCTTGTTTGATCATCATGTGCCTCGTTGTTCTCCAATTGTTTAACACAGAATATTGAGAAAGGGGGGAACAAAAGTTCCTCCAATGTGTCACGGTATCCTCGTAATTCAGTTTTAATCATTATATGCCTCGTTGTTTTTCAATATTTGAACACCTTATGACTTCAAATTTATTGAATCATCGACCAAAAAAAGAGAAACGAGAATGACAACTTACACAAAATTTGGGCCACTGTATGTAGTTGTATCCTCAAGAAAGTCAGCACCGTCAAGCTTTGGCCTCAAAGAAACAGAGTGAATTCCCAGCGCATCTGTATAAAGTCCACATAGAAAATGCAGAGATTTATCTTGTCCAGGCTTCGAAACATCCACATGAAGGAAGAACTGATTCACGTCCTCGTCATTTCCATCAGACTCCCCATCACCAGGTGCAATATAAGCCATCCGCATTATAGAGAGTTTAATTTCTTCATTCCCATAGGTGCGAATCAGAACCGGACCATTCCCATCCAAAGCACCTTTTATTATTGAAAAGGCAGGTGGAGGGTTGACTTTCTACAACAAATTCAAGTTCAAGATATAGCATTAGCCAATAAAAATCTCTCACACTCTCTCACTCACATATTCATACACAAAGCCCAATTGAACGCACAAAATCATGCATAATTCTAATTTGACAAACAAACATATAAGCATGCATACATAGACAAACATAAGCTCAGCTTTCTAGATTCCCTATAGTCACAAACTTCACTCAACAAAAGCAGACATACAAGCATGTACATGGGCGTGAGTAACCTCGATAAATTAAACATCGAGTAGAAGGTGACTTCACCTCCTTAAGTTGCCTAAGGCCACAAACTTTACTCAACAAAACCTAACATGCACAGCAAAAGTAGTCAAAAATCATAAAAAAAACAAAGATGGGTTTACCATTTTTAATCCAAGCAACCTGTTGAACTAACATATGCGAGTATTTCTCTATCTAAAACCCTAAATTCTTCATGGGGTTCGTTTAAAAGCAGAAACAGAAAGAGGGTTTTGCTTTTTAAAGAGAAACAAAACCCAAAAAGGGTTTTTAAGTAAAGCTTGCGTTCTCTTACGGGAGGAGGGTTCATTTTGGAGACTTGAAGATAGTGTTCTTTAAGAGACCGGAGCAACAGTGTGTCCACAGCGGCGGATATGCTTGTTGGTGATGTTGATGACCATCTCTTACTTGTTATGGTGCTCCATGGTTGCCTCGCTATAGCTTCTCTGAACACTCTCTTCCACATTTCTCTTTCACTTCTCTAAAACCAGAGCAAATTTCAAAATTTTATTCTTGTGTGCAACGAAAGAGCTACAAACAGAGAGCAGAAGAAGCGATAAAGATGTTTCATAACCCGACCCGTTTTTACCTTGTCTTCAGATAGTGGGCCTGTGAAGATTTAATTGTAGAGGGCAATTAGGCCCGATTCAACAGTTCTGCCCCGGTTCATATCCGAGTTATGATTTATGTTGTGTGTTTGGTGAAATATTTTTTATGTAAAAAGAAGTTGTTAAATGTTGCTAATATATTTTTAAATAGTAAAAAGAATCATTAATTAAAAGTTTAATGTATATTTGATTATTATTTTTTAAAATATTATGACTATAATATTTTGAATAAGTATTTTTTAAAAAACAATAATATATTAGATCAATTCACTAATTTAATATGTTAAATTCACAATTGACGTCATGAGATTGTGGCAACCCCATAAAAATAAGTTAAAATAAATTATGAATTTTAATTACAAATTAATCTAATCTTGAAAGATGAGATTGAAAAAAAAATACTCAGTTAAAAAAAAAATAACTCAAGTTAACTTATCAAACTCGCAACTTGAATTATAAGATCGAAATAACTTAGTGTAAAGCATGTTAAAAAAATACTAAAAAGCTTAATTATCAGCTAACCCAAATATTAAACGGTGCAATTAAAGAAAAATCAATTAAAAAATAAAATAATCTAAGCTAACGGGTCATGAAACCATGACAACTGCATGGAAAGTAAATAAAAAAAATAATTAAAAAAAAAACTAAATAATTTTTTTTAAAATATAAAATAAAATTTTTAAAAAAACTAAATAACTTTTTTTTTTTAATTATTGGAGTGAAATTAAAAAACAAAAACTAAATTAATATTTTAAAAAAAAACAGAGAAGCAAACATTGTTCAATGAACAATGTTTCATGCCACACCTTTTAAATTTTGACTCAATTCCGCGGGTTAATTTCTTTTACATAAATAAAATAAAATAAAAATTAAGATCTAAAAATGTTAGGTTTTTCTATAAATCTATATTCAAGAGTCTTTGGTTGTACTGTAACACCTGACCTAAAAGTAATATTTATAATATTAATAATAACATTTAACCTAAATTTAAGTAAGTTTGGTTACAACACCAGACCCAATAGCTTTGGATGTGGGTCTGGCTGCAAGGTCATGTTATAAAAATGTAATAATTAAATAGATTAATGAAAAAAAAAACAACATCAAGAAAAAAAACTAATGAAGAAAAAAAATCTGAATTAACTGGGTTAACCATTCAACCCAGGTAAAACCGTCAAACTTGGAATTCGCGTCATGAAAGTTTGATAACTGCATAGAAAAAAAATTAACGAGTTAACACGTCAAGTCCGAAATACGTGTCATGAAAATTTGATAATTAAATAAAAAAAAATTTAACATTGACAAACAAAACTAAATGAAAAAAATTAATCAAAAAGAAAAAAAAATCCAGGTTAACCTGTAAAACTCGGGATCTGTGTCATGAAAATATGACAACTAAATAAAAAAAAATCTAACATTAACAAACTAAATTAAAAAAAATATTAAAAGAAAAAACACAAAGAAAAAAGCAAAAAAATAAAATAAATAAAAACAGCAAAAAAAATTAAAAAATTAAAAAGAAAAATTAAAAAAAAGACAGCTAGTATTTTAGTATATGTTATTATTATTATTATATTATTATAAGTATAATTATAATATATAAATACAGATGTGGAGAAATAAATACAGGTATGGAGAAAGTTATAGTGCTTTCCAACGTCTTTTAGAGTATTACTAATTTGATGCCACTGTAAATTTGGTTGTTTATTCCTGTCAGTAATTTTGTTCATCTTTTTTAAATTGTTGGCTCCAATAGCCAAATCTTATATCATATACATTAACAGTAGGATAAATTAACATTTATTCATCTCCTATTGCTTGTCTTTCAGCAAATCCTCGTGTATAATTCAGTGTTCTCTTCTAAGTTCTGTCGCCAGTAAACAAGGCAAGAGAGAGCAATTTTAGAAAACAGATTACAAGTGAGATAAAACAATGATTATTGGAAATACCTGATGCTCGGAACAAGACACTTTCTTAAACAAATCGATATGATTTGCTGTTTATGTTACAAGTGATAGAGCACAGACTACAGGGAACATGGTCACAACTCACAAGCAAATTTACCCAACTATAATCCTATGAGCTACCACTAGGGAGTACATGGTAAAATTTCTTAGGTTTGCTAAGAAGACAGTACAAAGTTGCAACAACATAAGCCCACCTTTCCACCATCGTCCTGAGGGAAATGGGAACTGTAAAGACATACTCTGGTGCCTGAGAAGGCAGGTTAACCTTTGTCACCAAAATATCAATGGGTGACCTCGGAAACAGCAAATCATGCTGTGTATCTCTCATCATTATAATTACTTGTCTGCCACCAATAACCAGGAACTCCCACAACAAAACCCAACCGGAGTTCCAAGGTGTCTTTACCGCCTGCGCTGTGTTTTTTTTACTCTGACAAATTTTCTATGGGACTTGTCACCGCCACCTGTTCCCAATGAGAAGCTTCCTCCAGCATTAAACTCTAGACTACTTGAAGCCTGAAAAGATGGGTTCTGCGGAGCAGCAAGATTTGGTTGGCTTCCAAATTGAAAGGGATTTGCACCTGATGGACCTGTAGAACCAAACTGATTCCCACCCGATGGAGCTGGAAAACCAAAAATTGAGCCAGGTGTAGCTGGTTGTTGGCTAAATACAGAAACTGAAGGCGTGGTTGCCTGAACCGTATCCTCTGCCATGCTGTCCTCCATGCTCATTTGGTCATTATTACCAGATGAAGAACCAAATCCGAAGCTAGGATTTGGGGCACCGAACACAGGCTGTGATGGAGTAGCAGATGCAGGTGAACTGAAGGGGAAAGGGGGAGCAGATGAGACACTAGAGGTTGATCCAAACACCATGGGTGCACTGCTCGTACCGGTATTAGAAGCTGCTCCAAAGGCAAACAACGTTGAGGAAGAGGAGGATGGTGTGGAACTAAATCCAGTAGATTTCGGTGCCTGCCAGTTGGAACCAAATACAGCAGATGCGGCGCTCGCCATGGAGCTAACAGAGCTGGACTCGGAAGTGGAAGAGTTGAGTCCAAACGTAGTACCAGAGCTTAACAATTTAGATGTAGAGGAACCAAATGTGGAACTGCCAGAAGAGAAGGCTGTATTCACATAACCAAATGTGGAACTGCCAGAAGAGAAGGCTGAACTCGCAGTCAAACTAAAAGGAATTGATGCAGGTGAACTAAATTGCTTCGGCATGCTCTGTGTTGAAGTTGCCAAACCAGTTCCAGCAGCAGAAACCTGAGCAGTGCCAGCATTAAAAGGATTAAAACCCTGAGATTGATTAGTAGTGGCTGAAGTGATGTTGCTGCTACCACTACAGCTCCTCAGCCATTCTTCAAGGAAAAGTGTATTAGCCTGTCTGGCCATCTTACTCTTCCAAACTGCAAAAACCAGTTAAGTAACCCTTATTCAGATACACAAACCAACGTCAACACCCTTTTGACATTGCCTATCTAGATATCCATGCAAAAACAACATTGCGTTAAGTTAACCTATATCCATCAAAACCCTGTTTAAGACATGTGAAAATGGCCACAAAATGCACTAATTAGCATGTTTAGGACCTATTAGACCAACAAGCTCTAACATACAAGAACCCACCATCAAAACTAAATATCCAAGTGAAAAACTTCCAATGGAAGCAACCAATTCGCTTCCAACATCAAATTTGAATAGCAGAAAACCATGTAGGAGCACACATGTGTGAAAAAGACGTGATCTTTAAACAAAAGTCCAGAATCCATCAAAATATTTGCTTCAAATTTTAAAAAACAAAACCTCAGCCATCTTCAAGGAAATGTGTATTAGAGCTACCACTAATATTTTTTAAAAAAGAATGAACTTTAAACAAAATCAATTTCAGAATCAATCAAGATCATTGACTTCAAGTTAACTGAGACAATATATGGAGAATAAAAGCAAAACAAGGAAAACCTATCTTGGAAAAAGAAGAAAAAAATGTTACCTTGGCGGTTCTTAATTTGAGAAACGATAGCTCAAAATTGTTGAAAGATAAAACCCATTAAGTATCTTCTCTCTGTCTTCAGAAAAAGAACTGGAATTCAAGTTCAAGAGCATGAAGCTGTGTGGTTTTAATGGACTGGTTGTTGCCTTCAGAGTCAGGAATCCTTACAATCCCAACTCCCAATGACGGGAAAACGTCACGTGTATAATGGAATGTGTCTTTATATATATCGTTCATTATTATAATGAAATTTGTCTTCCTATTAAGAAACCGTATATTTAACGGTTTCTTAATATTTAAGTTGTTTCAATGTTACTCCTATAGCAAGCAAAAGGTTTCAATTTACGCTTTGACTAGTTAGTAACTCGTAAAAGGTGAAACCTTAGAGCTTAAGGAGTGGAACTTGGGAAAGGGTAACATTTGATGTTAGGGGTAAAGGTGTAATTAGCCCTTAACCAAACCAGCAGGCTGCAGTTCCATTCTATTATGGCTCAAAGGCCTACAGAGAGATGGAGTAAAAACTGTTTGGAAACGAGGTTGTGTATGTATTTTTATTTGGTAAAGGAAAAAACATAGTTTATTATTCATGAATTCAAGAGTGTTTTTGTGTTTGAAATACAGGGGGAAGGAAAGCAGCACATTATTCAGGGGGAGGAAAGCTGCTTTGTGCGGATGAACCATGCTACATTATTCGGTGAATAGTGGAGCATGCATTCATTGTTCCGGTCAGACTATATTCGGTTAAAGCTCAAAATGCATTGTATTGGGTCCGACTAGGTACATTAAAAAAATTATTTTTATTTTTTAATTATATTTTATTCGAAAAACTAGTGTTTAACATTATTCAATGACACTACATAAATTAGACGGAGAGCGCTTGAACATGTAGCATTTACAGAATTTGATCGCAATCCCAAACTGTAGATAATTTAATGGAACAATAAAAAATATTTTATATAAAGTATTATTTATTTCATGATGTAATAACAATAGTTAAATCTATAATATTTAAATTAAAAATCATTAATATTAATATATATATTTTTAAATTATTTTATAATTTCGATTTCAAAAGTATTCTTAACCAAATACGTTAAATAATTTTTTATTCAACATCAATTTCAACCACAGTTTTAACTAAAAATACACAAATAATAACTTAACCTCAACTAAAAGTACTTTTTATAAAATAATTTTTTTCGTACCACAATCATAACTACTACTACAATACTAAACACACTCTGATGAAGCTCAGCTTTGATTAAGCTACCCAGATAAAAGCCAGTTCACCCCTGATTAAGCTTGACTCTACCATGGGATTAATCTTCTCTCTCTGTTTATTAATTTATAATTATATATATTTTAAAGTGTAGAGTTAAAAATCTCATTTATTTATTATATCGTAGTTAATGTCATATCTATATTTTTATTTATTTCCAGGAAAATCTTTAGTTTTGGTCACAATACAGGTGTGGTGGAACCCTTTAAAAAATTATATGATATGAGCATAATATTCTGTCGAAAAGAATGAAATAATTTATTTATTTTTCTTAATTTTTTTTTAATAATGTTACATATATACATAAATGCAGAAGCCTATCGTGCATATACAAAGTTGTTTGTGTTTGCAATTCACAGTAAAGAGACATTCCGGTTCTCATATTCTCTGCAGGGCTTGCAGATATCATAGAGGAGGTTAGTTTACAAGATATGCTTTCTGGTGATTCTGTACCAGAACAAAGTGCTTTTAGTAATTGAAAAGATTACTAAAATTATAAATAAATTTAAAGGTAAATAATGAGAATGAGAAGAAAATATTTAATAATAAAAAAATAATTAAATCAATCTGTTAAATCTACGATACGAGATCCAGATAACACAGTGAAAAGCAAATTGAAAAAAATACTTCAAAATCTAATTTTCAACTAAATCAATATTAAACAATGAAATTAAATAAAAATAAATAAAAAATAATCTAGATTAGCTCAAGTTGGCTTGTAAAACTCGCAATACAGATAATGAGACAATGACAACTCTATGAAAAGTAAATAAATAAAAATACAAAACCTAGTTATATTAGATCCAATAATGAAGATTAGAATCCTTATGTAAAGTAAATGGAAAATAAAAATAAAACAAAAAAGATAAATTAAAAAAATTTAATTGTTAAAAGGTTAAATTAGAAAATAAAAACTGAATGAATAAAGTAAAAAAAATAAATAAGAGAAGAAGCAAGAAACTATAGCATTATTCTACTGAATAATGTTTTATGATTGCGACTATTGTACTTTAGCTATACTTTTTAAATTTTGATAATTTTTCCACTATAAATTTAGTTGTTTATATTAAAAAAATATTTATTTTAATTTTGTTATAAAATATTCACTCAAGCAAGAAATATGTAAGAGATGAACAAAAATTATTTAGGTTATAAAACATCAAATAAAACCATCATAATCTTATCTAATATTAACAGGTAAAAATGTGATTTCACCTAATTATTTTTAATATTTTTAAAGAGTTGATTTAATGATTAAAGAAATATATTGATTTTTTAATATTTTGAATTCAAACCTTAAGGATAATATTCATGTAATTAATTATTTTTTAATAAATTAGGATAACGTGAAAGTACATTTTTAAAATGAAACAAAAAAATAGTTATTTTTATTGATCTGAAAACGAACTAAAAAAATTACCCTCAACATGTAGCCTTCCATAAGTATGATAGGCCTTAAACTAAATAGGCCATGGCCCACAAAGAAAACTTGGCATCTCTTTCAAGGGCAAACATCAACCATCACTAGCTCGCTCCCGTCTCTTCGAGTTACTCATAAATCGAAAAGAAGCAAACCAAAGTATAGTGAAGTAATATATCAGATAGTGCAACGTTGTTTTCAAACAGCTGCTAATTCGTGTATTGCCGTGTTTCTTTTTGGATTACAGAGAGAGAAAGAATGAAACGGCAGCCACCGCCGGCGTACGGGGATGGGAATATGAACCCGTATGGAGGAGGTGGACAAAGAATGAGAGGAAATACAGGGGCAATGAGTAATAGTTATGGAGGAGGAGGAAGGCAAGATGTGTACTCTAGTGTGGAGGCAGAGCAGCATCCTGGGTATAAATCTTCAAAAGCTGAAGGGCAGTGGCAGTGGGACAGAGATTCACAGAATGTTCACAATCAATTGCCTACTCATGCTTTCAGTGAAGGTGAGTGAGTACTGTGTGTTTCTTGATGTTATTGTGTTTGATGGATGTTTAATTAAGAGAGTGAAAGTAATGTTTGTTAGAAGTTAAGAGTTTTTTGGGTTGTTGAAGGTAGTGAATTTGATTTGAACATTGAAGGAAAGTGTGAACTTTCTTTGACGATATAAGAATTAACGTTAAGCTTTTGGAGTTATCAGAACAATGGTGGAAGGACAATGAGGAATTGGGTGTTAATGTTAAGAATTGGTAGGTGGAATTGATGGAAGTGAAAGTTGTGTGTTAAGAGCCCATTTGGCATAACTTAGTTTACCTCGAGTCACAATTCAAAAGTTGTTTTTCATAAATAATGTGACAAAATATGTCCTGTAAAAATGATTCAAAACGAATTTTTCGGGGAAGAGATATAGTATGAAGTAGAATCCGAGTTAAAAGTTGAAAATTTTGACTTTTGATTAACTCAAAATCTTGACTCACTTTTGTAACAAATTTTTTATTTCAGTCAGAAGTTGTCTAATCAAATATATTTATAACATTTCTATGAGTAAAAAGTTTAAAAAACAACTCAAATCAATGCACAAAAGTCATACCAAACAGAACCTTAGCTCATTTGAAGTGGGAGATACCTTGACCCTTTTGAGCGTAGTATAGAATACAGATGATCAAAGAAAGCTATGAACTTATTTACAACGTAGAGCTGTGAGCTGCGTTGATGTGTTAGGATAGCTGGTAAATCTATTGAATATTGAATTATAGTCAAGATGCAATTGGCACTAAAGTTTAAAGGTAAACAATCAGAAAGTGGAGATTGATATTTGTATGTGATTTGGATGCTACGTGTATGTGAACAAGCTTTAGGATGCATGCTTGATAACCAAGAAAAATGTGGCTTTTCTGGGAGAAAAAAAGCTATGAACAAGTTTTATGAATGTTTGTTCATATTTGCTTCATTTTGCAGGTCAAGTGGGTTCTGGGGCAAGATCTTACTACCATGGGCAGCCACCCGATCTGAAACTAGAAAGTCAATCCAACAAGGAAGCTGGCAGAACCCAGCCCCATGACCAAGATATGGAGCTTGGCTTTGAGGACAATTCATTGCCAATGTCTTTTGAAGGTCTTGAAAGGAAGTTCTTTGATGAAGTAACGAAATTGGCAAAGGAGCAAGGTGATGCAGAGGTTGCCGAAAATGCTAGGCATAGGGAGGTGAGACTTCCATGAAACAATTTCTTCAATTATTCGGGCTTTCCCCCCTTGTGAGCTGCAACTATTTTAAACCTAGGCCAGTGAAGGCTCTTTGAGGGTGGAGAGAAGGGGAGGAGGTTACTCTAATAACTTTAGCTCGAATGACGCTTATGCATGATTGAAGAAGTCAATTAAATATTTAAGCAAATTAATTTACAAAGAGCTAACTGTTACTTAGTGTGTTGCAAAGCTTCCTGCTTCTCTAACATGCCCTTCTCTTCTTATGCTGGTTTTGAAACCTTCTCTTCCCTTTGACTTTACTAGATTATTGATCTCTGATAGCACTTTGTTTGTATTTTTACTGTTCATACTATAGATGATTGGCCAAACGATAAACATTCAATATTTTTGCTGCTTCAGAAAATTATTGAGATCAATACCAGATACCAGGACAAACTTTCCGCACTTCGAGCTCAACAAGCCAATAGACGAGAAGAGTTTCTTAGGAAGGAATCACAAGCACGACTAAGTCAGTACAAACAAGCCAGTATGAGCCACTACCCAAACACAGGTTTGCAGGATGCCCGTGGCTATAGTGGTGGTGCAGCTGCTACAGGGCCCATCAGTGCTGGAGAAACACATCGGGCTTATGCCAGCAGTCAATTTGAGTCCTACCGGGGACGACCTCAGTACGGTGGGGGTGGAAGAGCTCAAGGAAATGAGGGAAGGATTCCATACCCTGAGGGCCGTGTTTACAATAATGCTGGAGCCAGACATTACTAGTGATGTAATCGCCACTAGGCTGGTTACATCTGTAAAAACAAAACGAGTTCAATTCTGATCGTTTACTCATCTTGTTGCTTTGATTATGGTTTAGTAATGTAGGATTGCTAATCACTCGACTTAAAAGGTATTTATATTGCTTCAAGAACTTGCTATATGAAGGGTACATTTTGTGCCTATGTTCCTGCCAGTAATTTTGTGCGTCTTTTTCAAATTGTTGGCTCCAATAGCCAAATCTTTATCATATACATTAACAGTAGGATAAATTGACATTTATTCATCTCCTATTGCTCTTCTTACAGCAAACCCTCGTGTATAATTCAATGTTCACTTCCAAGTTCTTTCGCCAGTAAACAAGGCTAGGGAGAGGAATGTTAGAAAACAGATTACAAGTGAGATAAAACAATGATGATTGGAAATACCTGATGCTCGGAACAAGACACTTTCTTAAACAAATCGATATGATTTGCTGTTTATGTTACAAGTGATAGAGTACAGACTTCAGAGAACATGGTCACAAGCAAATTTACCCAACTATAATCCTATGAGCTACCACTATCTTAGGTTTGCTAAGAAGACAGTACAAAATTGCAACAACATAAGCCCACCTTTCCACCATCGTCCTGAGGGGAAAGGGAACTGTAAAGACATAAGCAGGATCAGGCACATCTCTGGTGCCTGAGAAGGCAGGTTTGCCTTTGTCACCAAAATATCAATGGGTGACCTCGGAAACAGCAAATCATGCTGTGTATCTCTCATCATTATAATTACTTGTCTGCCACCAATAACCAGGAAATTACACAACAAAACCAAACCGGAGTTCCTAGGTGTCTTTACCGCTTGCGCGGTGTTTTTTTGACTCTGACAATTTTTCTATGGGACTTGTCACCGCCACCTGTTCCCAATGAGAAGCTTCCTCCAGCATTAAACTCTAGACTACCTGAAGCCTGAAAAGATGGGTTCTGCGGAGCAGCAAGATTTGGTTGGCTTCCAAATTGAAAGGGATTTGCACCTGATGGACCTGTAGAACCAAACTGATTCCCACCCGATGGAGCTGGAAAACCAAAAATTGAGCCAGGTGTAGCTGGTTGTTGGCTAAATACAGAAACTGAAGGCGTGGTTGCCTGAACCGTGTCCTCTGCCATGCTGTCCTCCATGCTCATTTGGTCATTATTACCAGATGAAGAACCAAATCCGAAGCTAGGATTTGGGGCACCGAACACAGGCTGTGATGGAGTAGCAGATGCAGGTGAACTGAAGGGGAAAGGGGCAGATGAGACACTAGAGGTTGATCCAAACACCATGGGTGCACTGCTCGTATCAGTATTAGAAGCTGCTCCAAAGGCAAACAACGTTGAGGAAGAGGAGGATGGTGTGGAACTAAATCCAGTAGATTTCGGTGCCTGCCAGTTGGAACCAAATACAGCAGATGCGGGGCTTGCCATGGAGCTAACAGAGCTGGACTCGGAAGTGGAAGAGTTGAGTCCAAACGTAGTACCAGAGCTTAACAATTTAGATGTAGAGGAACCAAATGTGGAACTGCCAGAAGAGAAGGCTGTATTCACATAACCAAATGTGGAACTGCCAGAAGAGAAGGCTGAACTCGCAGTTGATGCAGGTGTACTAAATTGCATCGGCATACTCTGTGTTGAAGTTGCCAAACCAGTTCCAGCAGCAGAAACCTGAGTAGTGCCAGCATTAAAAGGATTAAAACCCTGAGATTGATTAGTAGCAGCTGAAGTTGTGCTCCCAGCATTGAAGCTAAAAGGACCACTTCCTGTGCTCATAACTGCAGATGTGGCATTCAAAACACTACTTTCTGTGCTTGTAACTGCAGGGGATGTACCACCAAAAACACTATTTTCTTTGCCAGTAACTGCGGTGGTATCACCAAAAATATTATTGCCTGCATTCGTGATTGCAGAAGTACCACCAAAAATGCTGCCAGTTGTGCTTGTCATTGCAGAGGATGTGCCACTAGAAGCACTAAAGCTTGTTTCTTTGGTCTTGACTTCTGTTGTTTCAGTAGTAATTGATGGTACTGTTAAGAATGAATTTGATGAGACAGACCCAAATTTAAAAATAGATGCAGCTGTCGAGGTAGGTTCTGATGCCGATGCTGAAACAGGGAAGTTGCTATTCCCATTAGTGTTTGCAGCTGTGAAAGCAGTGGTAGTGGCATTAGTACTGCTGCTAGCAACACTGTTGGAAGGGATGCTAGATGATTTTTGACCAGTGACGTTACTGGAAAATAGAGGCAGACTGGGAGAGGAAAATGAAGATGGGGTAGTAGAAGCAAGAAATCCATTATTTAGACTTGAACTATTGGAGGTGATGCCAAATGAGAATAGGCTTCCATTCGATGAAATTGATGTAGAAGGCACATTTTCAGCTGTCCTGAATGAGTTCCCAATCTTCAAACTGTCCTTATCATCACCTTTATCTAATCCAGGATCTCTGGTCACCAACTCAGTAGCACCAGTAGCACCAGTAGCAATAGGTGTAAAGCTGGACATTAGGCAAGATAGAAAAAGTTAATAAACCATAAAAATTAAGATCTGGGGAAATTCAATGTCACAAAATTTCACAAGAAATGTCATTGAATTGTTGACTAGGGAAAGGAAGAAAAGGAAACAACTGAACCAGATCAAGGTAACATCAATTTGGCATGCGCATTTATACCTGTGGTTGATCTTTTTCACAAGTTACAGCATGTGTGAACCCATAATTTCTGCATTTAGCCTCATAGAACATGTATATTGGCTTCACGCTTTGAAGATATGACAATGAAAACCGTAAAAACAAATACTAACATCTATCTACTGACCTGAAACCCTTTGGTCCAGCATCAGATGATACACCCAACTTTTGGCCAGATGGGTCACTCATGACTGAGGTAAGTGTGAGTGGTGCAGCTTTATCACCAGTTTTATTGCTAAAATGGAAAAATTGAGAGGTGCCATTTGGTTCCTTTGGCAAAGCAACCTTCTCAGTGGTGCTAAATATTTGGGGCAAAGCATTTGAGTACTTTGGTAGGGCAGCTTCATCAGATATTGATTCTAACTTGTTTACCGCAGCCTGCTTATCAGTAATGGTAGGCAGAGGTGCTGCTGGAGATGTAAAGCCAATGCTCTTTTCCAAAACCATAGACCCATCAATCCCTGCATTTTTTTTGTTCAATGTATAACTTGATGGGGAGTTGACTTCATATTGGACTGGAGACTTCTCCACTACAACAGCCTCAGCAACAATGGTCTTCTTTTCTACCAATTTGGCATCCACCTTTTCTCTCCCGTCAGCCAACATACCAGATGCAGTCCCATTAGAGTAGTCATCATCATCAAGATCCAGAAAATCCTTCAAGAGAGAATAAAATATCACACACTAGTACTAGAATATAGAGCATACTGAATTTATAACCACCTAGATGGTGGCCTGTGGCTATTGCCACAGGTTCGTAGACCTCTATCAGTTCAATGTCATTGTAGTTTATTTCGAATAACCACAGTTGCCCATACATATATGTAAAAATAATTAAGTTGAATAACGCAAAAAAAATAAATTAAATCATATATTATTATGTCATAACCTAATTTTAATTATCCTCAGTTTACATGTTGAAATAAATTGGATAAAAGATTTTAGTAGAAATTCTGAAAGAAATGTTGTATCTGTATTGAATGGCTAAATTATTGCAATTTATATTCTTTTTATTTTATCAACATATTATAATTCTAATTATAAACAAAGTTAAAAAAATCAAGACAATTAAAATCAAGAGAATCATGTACTCTCATACTATTACTTTCATTTTTTTTAATTACATTATATTTCAGATAAGAAAAAAAAAAGCAGCTAATGGGTCTAATCCCCATTTGTCCTGTGGCACAACAAATGATCACCATCACCCCAAATTTTCGGTTTAAATGTGGATATAATCAGATAAAAGTTTCAGTTGAAATTGTAGAAATACTTTGTGGGTCTAATCTCCATTTGTCCTGTGGCACAACAAATGATCACCATCACCCCAAATTTTCAGTTTAAATGTGGATATAATCAGATAAAAGGTTTAGTTGAAATTGTAGAAAAACTTTGTGCGGTCTAATGATCCTTGAATGATTAAATTATTTGAAATTAAAATTTGAAAGACTGAAAATGCCTCTAATTGCATATGAAAGATAGGAGTGTAGTTTTTTTCCCTTCAATTGCTCCTACATGTAGGGGACTAAGGTGAATATAATTACACTAGAAGGATTAGAATGTGAACCCTCCACAGCAACCGAGGGTGAAGGAATGGCTTATATCTAGAAAGGATAATAATAAATTATCTGAAAGCTGAAGGGCTATACTGAAATTGCATCCAAAAAATGGCAGATGGCTAACTTTCCCCCATTCCAGCATCCACAACCCAATTTTAATGTTTAGTATGATGCCAGGATTTTCCAATCAAGATGACTACATTTTCTATGCCCGGATTATCACTACAGAAATGTATCTTTTTTTATTAAGCACAAGGAGAAAATAGTGCACAACCAATTTAGATGGGTGGAAGACAATGGATAGAACCAAGGCAAAAATCTCAGGTGCATGCTACAGTCACTTGGACTGCCCACTCAAACCTAATATTAGAGGGAAAGGAAAGACAAGATACCCAGTGTGGTGTAACTTGGTCTACCCATGTGATGTAACTCAGTCCATGGACAAGCAAAGGAAACTATTTAAAAAAAAAAGAAGAATAGGTGATTCCAGATGTGATAAGTGAAGAAATATAGAGAATAAATAGGCTAAGGACACTAGTAAAGGGCCTTCATCCAACTTAGGTGTAAATATCAAATATTACTTGATGTAACAAATACCTCTTGTGCGCTCATCTGGAAAGCCCTTTTCTTTTGTACAGGAGCCTGAGCAAAGGTGCTCATCACAGGAAAAGCTGATGTTTTGACCCCAGCCACATCATTCTTCAATAACCTTGTGGTATCCATACCATTTCCTGCCAAGGCTGACTTGCCACAAGGGGCAATGGGTTTGCTAGGACCCTTTTCTTCAACTTCGTCTTGCTTTTGTGACACAGACTCTCTTGCATCAGGTAACAAGGTATCATGTTTCAAGGCTAACTTGTTAGTATCATTATCAATTTCTACAAACTTGGAAGAATCTACGTTCTCCAGGCTTCTAAGAGCTGGTCCCCGTAGCATGGATGGTGACAACTTGGCAGGAGAGTTCTCCCTTGATGAGACCAACACATCCAGCTGATGCAATATCTTTGATGCCATCTCACTTGATTTGGAGGGAACAGGGGTAAAAGTAGTACCATGGACATTGTTATCCCAATTATCCTTTAATGGTTCACCCACTAAAACTGGCTTCTCTGTTGAGGGTAGTTTTTGAGCAGCGTTAGAGCCGATACCAGCTCCGCGAATAGAAAGGGTTCCAGAGGTAGGCAGAAGGTTTGATTTCTGACGAATTCTACGTATGGGACCAACAGATCCTATATCATTATCCAGGACAGAACTCCTCCGTTTTAAAGCCTGAAAAAAGAAATAAACTAATCTGGTCACCTAATGCTTGAGAATTCTAAATGTCTATGAAAATGTTTTTGATTGATTTCAGCACTGGTACCCCTTGTTTAGATCCAGAAAATCTGCTGCTCTCCAATGCATTCTGAGATGAAAATGAAGGCCCAGCAAAAGCATCACTTGATGTTCCGGCAACCTGGAAAATGAGGGGGGGTGTTGATAATAAAAATTTAAATAACAATTTCAAACAGAAACAGATTTTCATATCATACCAACCTGGAGGCCAGTAGATGCATGAACTCTGGAATATGGTGTTCGAGCCATATTGTATATAGCAGATCTGCCTCGAGACCTTGGTGTCACAAAATAATTCTCAGGAACCCCAGGACAGCCAGAAGAACGTGGCGTGAGTGACATCATTGGTGATTTTGGAGTAAATGTATGGTTGATCAGAGCTGTTGAGTTATCCCGAAATGGCTGGCAGCGTGATTCTAGCATTGATGGTGATACTTTTGAAGGCCTACTACCCATGTAAGCTTTTGCAAGCTCTGTAGGTGAAGCAACATCGTCATTGAGGACCTGAATAAAATTTTTGCCATTAAATGTGAATCAAAGCCACAATGCAAAGCCATGTGTGGGTATGCAGATGCACATGAGTGCATGAATTCACACATCATGTATAGGCAAGTCCTTACATTCTCCATAAAACAAGAGACAAGAGAATCACGCCAAATCATATATCTATGTGAAACAAAAGCAATGGTGCAAGGCCACTAAATGTGAAACAAGAGAAACAGCATAAAGCCATGTGACTATGCAGGTTTGCATGTGCAAATAAATGCTTGCGTACACACATCATGTGTATGCACACTCTTACAACTTCTATGAAACAAGAGAATCAGCAAACCAACAAAAATGCTTGCAAGTGTCAGAACAATAGAGAAGAAGCATGAGAATTTCTCCTACACTTGAGCCGACAATAGGTGTTGAATTAATGCGGCTCTCAAACCCATTAGTAACGGGAACAGTCAATAACTCCTTTTTGCCTTCAAAGACCATGGCTCTTGAAGAAATCACTTCAGGATTTTTCTCTTCATTACCAGTAGGAAAATCAGCAGTCCTGGATTGCAGCAGAGCTGTCAATCGATCAATCTCAGACCTGTAGAGAAATTAATAAAGAAAAAATTATGCCTTGCATCACCACATCATCATAATAAACACTTGAGAAAAATTATAAAATGCAGAAAAAAAAGAAGGAATTATGATATCACAAAAAAAATATATAGATGAAGAAGGTTTCCACCGTGCATGTCACTGCATGTCGCAGATGTTACAATACATACATAACAGCTAATTCAAAGTCAGTGGATTTTAATTCTACAGTAACTTGCCTGGTAAAGGTCTTCTGCTTTAGAATTAATTCGAGTTCAGTTACCCCACCTCTATCCAAACTATTAATCAGACCACTGCTTGCATTGATGGCTTCTCTATGCACTCCAAGACAATCCTTCAAGAACAATTTTGCAAACAGAAAACACATACGAGTCAAATTTGCAACACGTAAATCACATAGTTAGTATACATGAACCACAACTGCAAACATATTAAAATATTGCAGACGCATGCATGAAAATGATGAAAGTGAAGTTTTTATAATCCATAATAAAACGTATGCATTTAATTTACTCTTTGATCCATTGGAAAATTTCCTTATAGCTGATTTTAGATTCATTAAGAGAAAAAAAAGAGGAATATATAACTAGTCATGCCCTCTTCTCCCCATCACTCCTCTCTTTAATCCTGCAAATTTGATGGCTAATAATATTGCATACCTGAAACAGTTCTTGTAAAAAGCTACAGAAAGTTCATGGTTTAACTAGTTGCAGTCTCAAAATGCACTAACATCAGTTATTAAAATCCCTTTGGTCCATTTTGTGTCAGCTAAAAAAAAAGCACAGCAGCAATCACATTCATAATCATGTAAGAATCTTAAAATAGATTTATATCTACATTATAAGGGAAAATACAGACATGTATTTTCTCCCCATAACTATTTCTACAACTCCCCAACATAAGCAGGATTATCAACCAACAGAAGAATTTTTAAATAACCCTTAAATTTAGCAAGATTTGAACTTAGTCCCTCAAATAACATTGACATTCTTCCCAAATTCCCAGTTCCGACAACATGACCCAAAGTCATAAATCCATCAAAATCAACTATATAACCATGTGATAATGATTATAAGAAAAAAGCTGAACTGTAGCAAAAAGAAGCACAAAAGCAATCACTTACTGTGGAAGACATTCCCTTTGGCTTATCCAATGCTCCCGGGTTCACGTCTGTTTAAAACAACACATGATTCAAACAAATTATCTCTTTAACAAAAAAAAATGAAATTTACTTACTGAAGTACAGTTAAGTAGGAGTGAGCATCGTTAATTACAAATTTTAACTAACTGTAACAAACAAGCCCTGACTCATTAAAGAGAGAATCCCTGATTAACAATTCTGCTAGCCCAAAAACAATAATTCCCAAAATTCACCAAATTAAAAACCTAACTACGCCAATTCTACAACAAGAATCAAGCAAAAAGAAACCAACATCAACAAAAAAAAAAAACAACTCAACAAAATGAAAACATTTTCGAACCACGATCAAAAGAAACCCAACCTGTCTCCCGCTCCGTCTCCGGAGGCTGCGACCGAGGAGTCACCACCGGCGGCGCAGGTAGCCGTTTTCGAAAGACAGAGGCGAAAAGCCTGTGTGCGCCAGAAGCAATGAGTCTCTGAGCCGGATCCACTAATTTCGACAACCAACCATTACTAATCCCGCCAGGGTTTCGAATTGCCGTCGAAGGACGATCATACGGCGTCGTCTGCGCACTCCTTCGAAACGGCCGTTTTCGAAACTTCCCGTAGCCTCCTCGGTCTTCATACATCCTCTCGTTACTTTCCCGACCCGCCGCCGCCGCCATTTAGAACCGCGAAATTAGGGTTACGGTGTGGAGAGAGAGAGAGAGAGGGGAAGAGTACGTTTTATTGTAGAGAGAGAAAAAAAGGCTAAAAAGATACCAGTTTAGGGTTTTTATTTATTTATTGAAAAGAAGAGCGGGGGGGGGGGGGTAGTATATCCGTATGTGCTCATGCCTATTTTACACGCAGGTACGCCAACATTTTGTGTATTTGTTTAGTATTTTCCCTTTTTTGCTTTTATTAGAGAGCAGCGCTAAAATGTCGTGTAGGTGTGGTTGGAAGGGTGACAAACGAAGCATGGCCAGTATTGTGTGGTGGTATTTTAGGTCTAGCAAAAAAGTGGAGGAATTATGTTGATGAGATTTAGTGATTTATTTGTTAAGGGATTGTGATTTTGATCTTGATTTTTTGTTTTTCTTTATTTTTGGGTTTTTTATATGAAAAAATACTGATTGATTGTGAGGTAAATAAAAAGAAAACTTTGGTTTGAGTATATTAGAATAATTAAACATGATGAATGGCCCATGATCATGTATGTAGTGGGAATATACTTTTTACCATACTCCTTTTCACAATGGAACCTCCACCATGGCACTCTGACTTGTGAAGAGGTGCACCTTGGAAGTGTGTGAGAACTCAAGTACATGTCAAAATATAATTGAGAAAGTCCAAAACTAGCGCTATTTGTTCTTGGAAAATAAAAAAAAACAAAAGATAAAAAACAAGCAAGTAAAAAAATAAAATTAGCGTTGTTTTTTTTCTGAGTTAAGTTATTTGGTACGTGATGTTTTCGCAAATTAATTGAAAATATATTAAAAAAATTAAAAATTATTTTTTATATATATTACCTAGTTAAAATCATCTTTATATTTTGAAATATAAAGTTCATTTGCATAGAACCAAAAAAGATTATAGATAAATTAAAATAATATCTTGAAAAATCAAATATAAACAAAATCATTAAAAAAAACTTATATTAAAAAAAGGTAATAGAAGCTCATGACTCAGATCATGATACTGAGATAAACCCATAAAACAAAATCAAAGATAAATATAAAATCAATATTAAAAAAAAAACAATATAGAACAATAAGACTATACCAAGCGAAATTCCCAATAAATCAAATGTCAAAAGATAAAATCAAGGAAAAAAATCAATCACATAAAAGAATTCAAGTAAAAATAAGAGTGAGGATAAATAAATAAATCATTAATTAGATGGAAAATAAAAAAAATTAATTTAAGGGTTAAACTGTGTTGAAAATTTGCTTTAAACAAATTAAAAAAATAAGGGTCAAGCTAGAAAAAATAAAATAATAAAAATTTTTATTGAATGATGAAATTAAAAGAAAAAAAATTCAATAAAAGGGCTAAATAAGAAATTAAAAGAAACAAGAATTGAAATGAAAAACATATGAGAAATTATAATTGAAGAATTAAATTAAATTATAAACAAAAAATTTATATAAAAGGAATAAGAATGAAATAAAAAATTTAAAGAATGAGGACTAAAAAAAAAATAAAACATATAAAAATTTGCAATTAAAAGATTAAATTGAAAAAAAAATTATAAAAAAGAAAAATAAAAAAAATAATAAATTAAAAAAATGAGGATTAGAATTGAAAAACAAAAAATAAAGAGGACAATCATGTACTTAACCTCTCAAGAGAAAAAAAAGAAAAGAAAAAAACTATCAGCGACCATTTGACTACCATAAGCTATCACACACCAAAACACATGGAAAAGGACATAAGATGCATCAAAAAAGATGGTGGGAAATTAGATTTGACCATCGGGTTGCGTCACACATACCACCTAAATTGTATGAACACTACCCACTTACTTGTGCATGCTGCAACAACTTTTTAAATTTAAAAATTGAAAAGACAATATATTTCCACCCTAAATCAACAATGAAAAATAAATAAAAAAACTCTTGTCTAGCAACCCAACTACCTTTTTAGAAAAAATATATAAGGACAAATAAGTATTTTCAATGTAAGAAGCTTGTTAAAAGTGAAAAAAAATTGCTAACAACTCTAAATTTCATGGACCGCAGGAGTAAAAGCATATATTTACCGTGTCAAAAAAATAAAAAAACATAAACACTCCCGATTAATCTTTCAATAACTAATGGGTAAGTGGAAAAAGATTAAACCACCCCTAACCTCAAGGCCTTTTTTTTTGTCCACTCAACATGTCCATTACCACAATGAAACTCCCATGTTCAAAACATAAACATCTTCGGAATATGATGCAAGAAGTTTTTTAAAAGTACTTTTTAAATAAAAATATATAAAAATAATATTTTAGATGTTTTTTTATTTTTAACATCAAAACTATAAAAAATACTTAAAAAACATTAATTTTATATATTTTACAAAACAATTTAAAAAATAAAAGCTACCACGTTTACAAACGGTAGTATGCATAAAGCAATTTACAACAAAATAAGGAACCAATACAGGCGCCAACAATTTAGCTTGCTTGATGTTTTGCTTAACAAGCTTTCATGAAAATACATCACAAGATCTTGAATATTTCCACCTGGGCAGATCACACCCCAAAAGTGAACTGGTTTGCCTATCTTCAAGTTCCACAGGGAAGAGAGGAAGATGAAGAAACAAATGGAAAAAGGAAAACTAGAGGGAAATATGGCAAGGATGCTAAAACCCAGAAAAAATAATGCATTTCTAAGGACATCAAAATGTTCTGCCAACATATTTGGGTTCTGAAGAAGTAACAGAAGGAGCATACAAGTTTTCTTTCTACCTCAAAACTATTACAAAGATTGCAAGGTAGATTCCAATCGAAATGGAAAACCCAAATAAACACTGCCATGTAAACAGAAGGCCTGCTTGCTTCTCATAGTGGAGCAGCCATGCTCTTTACTATACACCGTAGTCCCTCAAAAATAGAAGAGAGAATTAAACCGGACCTCACCATTGCCTATGCAACTAAAGTTTGAGAGCTTCTCTAAAATTAATGCTGAAACTATTCTCCAGGCCCTTCCTTGCTGGACCTGCTACATTTCCCTTTTGCATCATTGCCACAAATTCGTTGTAATCTATGCGTCCATCCTGCAAAATTTATAAACAATCAATGACTACAAGCTCAGCATGCAACACAGTTTTGCAAAGACAGAACAGAATTCGTTCACGAGCAACGTATATGCAGTATAAGATGCATTGCAGAAGCAATTTTAACACAGAATCCAAATAGCATATCCACTCTGCCAAATCTCTCAAAAACCATGAAAGAAAACCAATACAGATAAATTTCATATTCTTGATCGAAGATCTTAGTGGGACCAATTTGCATCCATATAAAGTTTCTATAGGACCAGTAATGCCTCTGCAAATCAAAATCATCATCCAGACAATATCACTTACATTGTCCTGATCAACTTCTCTGATCATTTCTTCCAAGCGAACATCCTCTAGTCCAAACTCCTCACAAGCTTGCTGGAGCTCATCTGGAGTAATGTAGCCACTTCCATCCTTATCAAAGTATGAGAAAGCTGCAAATAGATGATCCTGTCTCTCAATTTTGTTTAGATGAAGCGTCGCAGCAATGAACTCCCCATAATCAATTGTGCCACTATTGTCTACATCAGCCTGCAATTTAAAGAGTATGCAATAAATTAAAGAAGGATTTTCGACATAAAAGTATCTCCCATACTTTAGATTTTTGTGAAATTTGCGATCATAATCTAACTCTTCTTCAAGCAATTAAGTACCCCACATCTAGACCTAAATCACTCGGAAGGAATGAAATAAGTCACAGCACTACCTTTTGTTGGGCTGACAGTATAAAAGTTAACAGTTATTTTCATGAAATACACTGAGTTCACATTTAGAATATCCCCCCCTACACGTTCATTTCTTGTCAATACAATATAGTTACTTTCCTAGCTTAAAGATGGAATTAGAACTTCCTAAGATACTCACTGCTTGCATCAGATCATAAATTTCAGATTCCTTAAGATTAGCTCCAACTCTTTTCAATCCAGCCTTGAGTTCTTCAAAAGTGATTTGACCACTGCCATCAGAGTCTATCATCTTGAACATCTCCTTTAGGCCAGCTATTTCTTCTTCAGACAGGGTCTCTGCAATGATCTGCAAGAGGAAAAAGACAAATCCATCATTCTACATCTTCAGAAACTTCTACTTTAAATTCCTGCACTTAAATGATGCGACATCTGAATAAAGTCATTTTAATTCCAGATTCTAAGCATTTCCAGAACATATGATATTCAAATGCTTCAAGGTTCATTACAACATCATGTCTTGCACATGTGGAGACTTACTCCAAGACCCATTCTTGAGCCCGAGACTTACTCTAAGAGCCATTTTCTTTAGCTTATTCATAGCAGAAAATTGCTTCAGACGACTCAATACAGCTGAATCCAGAGGCTTGTCAGGAGCTACACCATCTTCTTGCACCCAAGGATGGCCTGCAAGAAGTATGACCCACACATCAGAGATGAAAAAGAATCCTACTGGATAAAGAATGAGGTCTTGATTTCATATTTAAGATTTTCTAACATGAAATGAAAGAGAAACAGAAAAACCACCCAACCTTAGCTCTCCAAAGCAAGAGGTTAAGTTGTTATTTTTAAAAGACTGCGCTCTGTTCTTTTTTTCTGTCTCTAACACTTTTGCTTGATTATAAGAATCTATCAACACTGCAGATAACCTGGGCAGATGTGGCTGAATGACTGTGGCCGTTTGGAATTGCATTCCAAACAACATTTCATGAAAATTTATTTATTGCTTAAAACTATTTTTTTATGTTTTCGGATCGTTTTAATGTGATGATGTTAAAAATGATTTTAAAAATAAAAAATAAAAAATATTATTTTGATGCATTTCCAAGTAAAAAACACTTTGATCACATCAACACACGTCCTGTTGAGGATTTAAAGATCACGTACAACCATTCTGAACGCAGGTTTACCCTTCATTCAAAAGATAAGAAACCCATGTAAAGAGACTGCCATTTGTCATGATATAGTAATAGTCTGACATATCATGCATTGAAGCTAGAAAAACCAATTTTCTCATAGGGTTAATTTGTCAGTCTTGGACTCTTGAGTATTTCATTTCTGTTTTTATTCAGGCAATAATCCAATGTAACTACCCGTAAATCAAGAGATAAGAAAAAAGGAATAATCAAGACTCACACAGAACTTCATGTGCAGTTAAACGCCTTCTGGGGTCTCGAACAAGCATTCTCCTCACTAAATCCTTGGCACTTTCAGAGATACTAGGCCAAGGGTCTGATGAAAAGTCAAGATCACCATGCAGGACCTGTTCAAATATTTCCTGCTCGGTCTCTGGATAACCGTGACAAGCAAGATGAAACAAGAGAGGGTGGGAATTCTATCAAGTTAAATTTGGATCACATTTAGACAAACTGCAGAAACAACTAAATTTAGGAAGCTAGTAAATGACAAAGTTCTCACCAGCCCAAAAGGGAGGAACTCCACTTAACAAAATGTAAATGATGACTCCGGCACTCCAAACATCTGCTTCAGGACCATAACGCTTTTTCAGAACCTCAGGAGCAACATAGTACGGACTCCCAACCACATCGTTAAATCTCTCTCCTGGAAAGAGAACCGTCAATTTTCAAGTAGAATCTTTAAGTCAAATTTATGGCTTCTTACACAAGGTCTTGCAGTATATTTGTCCGAGGAAACATATGATCATAGAATTGAGAAGCAAGTTGTCAAATAAAAAAAATGGTAATGAAAATAACACAAGATCAATTCCAGTAGATGCTGAAAGTACAAGGATAAGAACATACCTGGCTTGAAGAATATTGACAAACCGAAGTCAATTGTTTTGAGGAGTGAGTCCTCTTTTTGGTTAACAAACAGAAAATTCTCTGGTTTAAGGTCTCGATGCATCACACCCAGTGAATGACAAGCTTCAACCACTCCAACTATAGTTCGAGTAAGCTCAGCTGCCTTTCTTTCGCTATAATGCCCGCGCTTAATAATCCTATCAAAGAGCTCACCACCAGCACATAACTCCATAACAACATGAACTGCCACACCATCCTCATAAGCCCCTTTAATAGATATAACATTTGGGTGGCCAGCCAAATGGTGCATGATCGAGATTTCCCTTCTTACATCCTCAACATCCTCATCAGTTAACAACTTCCTCTTAGCAATCGATTTGCATGCATATTCTTTCTTTGTCGCTTTCTCCACGCATAGAAATGTTGTCCCAAATTGACCTTGTCCTAGTTTCTTTCCCAAACTAAAGAACTCTTTCAGATTACCAGCTTTAGTTTTTAAAACAGATTCAGTTCTAAGCCCAGCACTAGACACCCTTTTCACTTGAGGGGGCTTCTTAGGCTTTGCAGGCTCATCTGATTTTTCCGATTTCTCTGGTGCTTCTGGTTTTGGGATGGTCATCTGTTCCGGGGGATTGCTCTGAACTGGCAAAGGCGGTTCAGATTCTCTAGATACTGCCTCAAGTTCATGGACAGACTCTCCATTAGTCTGAGACATTGAAACATCTGGCGATCGAGCCCGCCACATTGCAGCGGATACAGATTGGAAAAAACCATTCTTGGAAATGCTCGGTCCTACACAAGTATTACCCATCTATCCTGCACTCAATCACTTCTAACCACCACCACTGATCTCAACATCAAGATCTAGTCCTATAGACTCTACCAATACAACACAACTGATTTGGACTTCAAATTACTAACAATATGATCACTATGAAAACTCGAACACCATCAGCTTATGGAAAAATATCAGCAAATAGAATCAAAAGTCAACCAACTATCACAAAAACTCTTGGAATCATCTGCTTTTCTAAAACATTTGTCGAATTGCAAATACAAAACGATTGACCTTTAGTCGACAAATCACAGCTAATACCAGAGTTTTTCAGCAAAATACAACAAATAAAGAATCCCAAAACAGTCAAACCTTCTTGATCAGTGACTCAATTTACTATTAGTACAGCAGCAAACAAAAACACCAACTTAATAGATCGAGGAATAATGACTAACAAAGACAAACTCAAGATTCAACGACCCAAAAAACAGTAATAAATGAACAAAAACAAGCCCTGCCCTTGAAAACAAATTGGGTAGAAAAACAGAAAGTCAAGATCTTGATCAAAGTTAAAGCATGGCAATTGGTTTACCAGGTCTGTTCGCTGCAAATTAGAGAAGAAAGAAAGAGGCGACTTGGTTTTTGGTTTCTTATGGCGTGTGTTGGTACGTGCATAGGCTTGCCTTTTCTTTATGGATAAATTTTGCTAATTGCTGGTGTGGTTGTATACTTGTATCAAACCATAATAAAATAAGCAGACAGGTATGTGTGTACTGTTGAGTTGTGTTAGAGGTTTGAAGTTTGAACCATCGGCTAAAAACGCGTAGTGGTGGTGGCGGATTTTCCAATCCCGACCTTTGCGGTTGATTGTTTTTTCAACTACGGTTTGTTGGGTCCCACGTTAACTTCAGTTTTGATATGGAGTGTTTGTATCTGTGTTTCAAACCATTTTAAAGTGTTTTTTTTTTTTTTTAAAAAAAAAAAATTAATTAATTTTTTTTTAATAATCTTGACAAGCTAATATTAAAAAAATCTAAAAAAAATACATAAGACACCGAATATTAATTCTATAGAATTTTTAGCCGTCTAAAAATAATTAATCATATTTAGAAGCTTTTTTGTTTTATTCCCCAACTGCAATTCTTTAAAACTCTAATTCTTTTCAGCTTTAAATTAGTTTTTTTTTATAGTATTTGTAGGTTATTTTGGTATACTAATGTTAGAGATAATTTTATTAAAAAAATAATAATATTATTTTAATATACTTTTAAACAAAACAAAATAAAAAAAATAACAATTATAATATGTTTGCATTCTCATAAAGGTATTTATTTCATGGGCTGACTTCGTAGAAAATATTAGATGGATGAAGAATGAAAAAATCAAATCCAGATTCATCAAAAAAATGAAAAGAACATTTTTATACCGGCTAAGAAATATAATCTACATTTCTTGAAATTCTAGTTTTTAAATTTGAGAGCTGGTATTTGTGATCTTTCTTTATGACCCACCAATCAAAGCTAACACCTCTTCCTCGGATGGAATCCCTATATTTATGGCTTAGAATATGCTATTTTGTTTTTTATCAACCCGGATTTAGTTCGATTCCAAGGAGACAGGTTTAGCCATTTTGGAGTTTCTTCGAGCTCAAGCTACGATCTTGTACGCCTGCGCAGGCTCATGTTTCTTTTGATGCTAGCTGGGCTTATTTCAGGACCCAATTTTGTAACCTTACATTGCAAGGAAGAAGAAGAAGAAGAAAAAACCTTATTTTGCTTTTGGTAATAGTTCACATGCACAAAATCACGTGTTGAATTAGGTTTTCCTTTTCTCTTTTTAACAGAACAGGAAACTTGGTTTGCAAGGTACACGAGTTCCCATATCGAGCATCGTCCATTCCATTAACACAACAACACAGTACTAGCGTATATATCCTTCAATCACCAGACCTAATCTCTTGCAATATTTCAAGCTTGTCGGGGGCTACGTTTCTTTCTCAAGCAAAACCAGTTTTTTCAATGGCAGAAGATCATGGTAGAAGCAAGTTCTCCAACATCCAAGAGTGGTTATGTAGCCTTGAATACGAGGCATGTCTGGCTATAGTCTTTCTTGCAGTGTTCCTAGCCATGGTTTTTATGCCATGGTACAACAATTTGCAGCCCCCGGCCTTGACTAGTTTTTCAGGGCAGGTGAAATTCCTTCTCCCGATCATGCTATTGCTTCTGTACAAACTAGTGCTCTGGTTATTGCCGGTCGTCGAAGGCGATGGCAGAGAGCAGAACGTTTGGTTTGGTAGCTTGGTCGAGGGCTGCAGCATGGTGGCCGGGGCTGGTTTGATAATGCTAGTTTTTGTTCTTGGGAGCCTACAGTCAACCATACATGATAGCTATAGCCGCCCATTTTAAGGGAGTTAGGTGATGTGCGAATTTACAATTATAATTCAATATATTCTCATTTTTTACAATATGATTGTGTTTGGTTAGTGAGCGGCTTATATCAGCAAATAGAATCAAGATTCAAGCAACTACCACGAAAACTCTTGAGAGTAAATATTTTTTTATGGGATGGCTAGTGTTATTTAATTTATTACATGTTCTTGTTTTTAAGTTTCTTCTTCTTCTTTTAATCACATGTTATAATTTATGGACCGTGCTTAATAGTATAGTGGGATAATTGAGAAAGAACCATACATGTCGGGGTTTTTTTTAATAAATTTTAATAATTGCTTGAACTGACCACTAAGTTAACTAAATTTATCCGAGTTAACTTATAATTAGTTTAATTTAAAATACAGGCAGATTAATAAATCTCGGATCAACAAGTGGTTTTGATGCCAAATGTCAGGGATCTCATCGGGTATGAATGTGGACCGTGGGTTAAAATATGGGCCAGGTGGAGATGGTAGTCGGCCCATTATGCAACTTAGTCCAGTCCGTGTTCATTACTTTCTTTGAGACTAGGCCCATTGAGTTCAAACGAAACATAGCTTATGTAACAGTAACGTAAACATGTTATTGGCTTGTGGTCAGATCACAAATCTCTCGCTCACCCCATCCATTGGATTTGATGTTTTTGGTTTGATTATTATTTTTTTCTTTTCTGCCGGAACGCTCCAAGATATTTGACAATTTGAAATCCTCCCCGCAAGTCGGGGACACAGCAAATAAATATCAAAGCGGCCCAGATTGAATTGGGGTAGAGGGAAAAGTTTCTCTCTTCCAGAAGATCTAGCTCTCTCTCTCTCTTTGTTTAATAATAATAATAATAATATAAAAAATAATTTTAAATAAAAAATAAATTGAATCTCAAACCAAACAATGTAAGAATCTCATCAGAATAAATTGAATCCCAAATAAATTAACAAGCCATGCACCAATTATAATTGGATATATCCCTCAGAAGTCAGAACCTTATCACCTGGCGTACGTTAAGCCTGAGTGGTGAGGGATTTGGGACTTAATAAGTTTTCTTTCAAGGAAATCAGGATTTTAATACATTTTTCAACATAAAAAGAGCTACCACTAATAAGCCATGCAGTGCTTTCAACAATAATAATCACTGTGTAATATATGCCGAAACGCAGGTTACAACGCGAAAGAAGCTGAGGGGGGCAGCAACTGCGTTGTAAATTGTAATTAGCGATCAGATCTGGTTTGATTTAAACCACATCAGCAGCAATTAAAAAAGCAATAAAGAACAAAAGCTTGTCAGCAATTAAAAGAAAAGCAGTGTGGCCTTGTATAGCTGTTGGATTGGACTTGAAACAATTATGAAAGCAAGATAATTAAATAAAGAAGGGCAAATCTTAAAAAAAAAAATACATCGAATTGCTGAGCACTGTCGAGTTTGCCCCTGAACAAAATTTTACATCAATTTTTCATTAAAAAAACCTCGAGACCTTGTAAACAGGATTATCCCTGTGTTTGCAAGTTAACCCAAGTATTTATATTAATAAAAAACAAAATTACATTAATTCTATTTATCAACAACTTTATTTACGCCCTATAAAACCTCGAGGACCACTGATCTAGGATCTAAATTGGACCATATTACTAAAATAATCCTGTTTTTGTTTTTTAATCAAAACAATGCCGTTTTGTTTTTGAAACATCTGAAATACTATTATTTTAAGGTTTATTTAAGCTTAGATTGATCCGTTACCTGCAGATCAGCACATTCAATCTACAACCTGTATCCCATGTATCAAGTCTTATAACTTGCCAGGAAGTGTTCAGTTCTTCCTAGAAGGATTTTATATTCTTTTGTTTTAAAAAAATACCATTTCAATGGAATTTATGATGAGTATGAATTAAGAGATTTAATTGACAATATTTTTTTTTGAAACTCTAGGGATAAAAATCATATAAAAACTAAATCACTGTACATATTGTGTTTGTTTTTGAGTTTCTTTTTGTGGTTATTGTTTTTGAAAAATAAGTTTTAAAAAAATATAGTTAATTTGATTTATATACGTGTTTGGTAAAAATTATTATTAAGATTACTATATATATATATATATAATGTTGGTTGTGGTTATTTTTTAAAAGTGTTTTTTACTTTGAAACACATTAAAATATTTTTTTTATTTTTAAAAAATATTTTTGGTATCAATGCATTAAAATAATTTAAATATATATAAAAAAATTGAAATAAAAAAAAATAATTTTTTTTTAAAAAATAAAAATAAACAGAATATTATAAAACTTGATTAAAAAAATATATAAAACCTACTTAGATTTAAACTTAAAATTTTCATTTAAAACATATTTTAATATATAATCAAACAAAAATTAGAACTAAACAAACGCAGCCACGTAATCAAAGAAACTTCAGAGAAATTGCTCTCTCTCTCTCTCTCTGGTCTCAGGTCTTCAAAGAGGGAAAAAATAAATAAATTGAATCGAAGACAGAGGATGGATGTTTGAATTGAAGATGGCTAGTCAAATGAAGACAAATCCTTTAATTATTATTCATCGAATATCTCCACGCCGGCTCACCAGCAGACCTTCTAGAAACACAAGTCATGTTCTATTTCTATCTAGAATCAAGACTTTTTCTTCTTTTATATATATATATATATATATATATATATATATATATATATATATATATATCCCCCGTCCTTTGATGGAGCCCATGTACAAGTCATGCACAGTTTGTGTGATGGTGGCTGCCTTTCTTGTTTCAATTATTTCCGAGACAAGTATATAATTTATTTAATCCACGCAAAAATCATACTGATTATATGAGTCGTGATTAAATTAACCTGTGTTGTTGAAATTAATAGGTTGACCCCACAAGTATCATGTTTTAATTATAAATTAAGATAGTCAAATATGATTTATCTTGTCAAGATTCAATTTAATTTTTTAAAAATAATATCATTTTAGTTTATTTTTTAAATCCCAAAAACAATATTCTTTTAAATAAATTAATTTAGGTTAGGTTGTTCAACATTGGAACCCGGTTCTTAGGTAAATCCAAAATAGTAATATGTTAGTTGGTTATAATTTCTAAAATGGTGACGTGCACGGATTTTTCACACTTGATATTTGCCCTCCTCCCAAGAACGTACACTTGATATACACAACGATATTCCAATCTAAAAAATAAAATAAAATAAAAGGAGAGAGAGAGATTGCTTAAACTACAAGGAATTTACTCACACTCGACATGCCTTTTTCCATACAAAGTTCACACACAAAGCATTGAGAAAATCATCATCTTTATTCTGTGCGTGTCAGGCAACAAACTGCAATATAAATTTGTAAAAATACTTTTCAATTTAAATTATATATTTTTTATTTTTTATATCAACTTATTAAATTTTTTTAAAAATATATTTTTAAAATACCAATTTAATATATTTTTTAAAAAACATTTTATTATTTAGAGGTATTTGAAAGTATCTTAACAGTTATTTTTTAAAATGATTTTTTATTGAAAATACATTAAAGTAATATTTTTTATTTTTTAAATTTTTTTAAATATAGTATATTAAAATAATTTCAAAATAAATATTAAGTTTTTTAAAATAATTTAAAATAAAACAATTCTAGATCAACCAATGAACTGAAGAGGCTGATCCCCCACGCATTAACAGCTTGAGCTTGCTGTGTTTTGATTTCAAAAAGATCTTGAAACAATCAAAAGCCAACAACTGTAAGAACACTACAGGAAATCTCACCCTAGACAATGCCCTAATATTTATAGGGTTTGCGTTGTCCTTACAAGTTGTTGATATTTTTGCCTTGGAGTAATTGCCAAGAATCATTTAAAGCTTCTAATCAATTCACACGTTTCTTTCTTCTTCTTTTTTGATTTAGAATTTATTATAAATACTCGAGAACATTATCAGTAAAATAATAATTATTTGATCAGTATCTTTGATTTTGATTCAAGTATTTTGGTTTTGATTACCTTTTATCATAAAGTTTATTCAGATAATGCTTAATTAATGCCCGCTTAGCTTTTTCAAAGGTTCATGTGAGTAATAATATATATATATATTTTTTAATATCAATAGATTAAAACTATAAAAAAATATTTATTTATATAAAAAGTAATTTTAAAAACAATTACTTCCAATCAAAATCTAAAACTCTCTTTGCATTGTGATTTTGATTTTCCTATTTCTTAATCTAATAAGCGCACACATGTTTTTTTTAAAGAAAAAAAAACTCTTCCCTGTAGCCTTCCATTGCTGACTTCTTCCTCATTCCTTGCATGCCCCGTCGTCTCCTCAACAATGCCTCTGACTTTGGACAGGTCTCTGTGTTCGCTAAACACGCTTCTTCGACCTCTATTACTTCTGCACCAGCTCAAACTTTGCTACAATAAATTTTAAGCCCCCCACCCGCCCCCTCTCTCTTTCTCTCTCTCTACTTGTCGTTGGTTTTGCTGTAGTTTTGCACGAGAAGTAAGTGCTAGTTGTTTCAAAGTGTAAAGGGGAGCTCCATCACAGTACAGGTGACTTTGCTCTGTTCCTGTCTGTTGAATTTTGATTTTTTCTTTTTTGTTCATCCTGTAGAGAAAGACTGAAGCTTTTTGTAGCTTTAGCTGTTTTTAGTTTCCGGGTTTTGGTTAAAAGTCAAATCTTTGCTGCCGCTGCTGTTGTGATTTTTTACCGAGAGAGGTTAGAATCAAGTCTTATGCTGGTTGAGGGTTATTTTAGCTCTAGATCATGGCCCCAGAGAGGGCTTTACTGATCCCATCACCAAGAACCCCAAATATTACTCAGGATTTGCCTAGTTTACCTGTTTCATCTAATAGCGAAGTAAAAGTCAACCTTGATAATCCCAGATTGGTTTCTGGGATGGACTCTCAAAACCCAACTAAAAGTTCCTCAAGTAATGAGATTTCTCTTAAATCTGCATCAAGAAGAAGTCTTTCTTCAAATCCATCAGGGGCTTCACGTGGAAATTCAATTGGAGCAGGGAGTTTTCGTGATCTAGGATCAAAACCTGTGAGGCTGGGGTCTAGACGAGGTGATTCCGAGGCGTTGAGTGCATCCCAGAAAGAAATTAGCGATGAAGATGCTAGGCTGGTTTACTTAAATGATCCTGCAAAGTCAAATGAGAGGTTTGAGTTTACTGGGAACTCAGTTCACACTGCGAAATACTCTCTCATTTCGTTCATACCTCGAAATTTGTTCGAGCAGTTTCATAGAGTTGCATATGTATACTTCCTTATTATTGCTGTGCTCAATCAGCTCCCCCAGCTCGCAGTTTTCGGCAGGACAGCTTCCATTTTGCCGCTCGCCTTTGTGCTGCTAGTTACAGCAGTCAAAGATGCTTTTGAAGATTGGAGAAGGCATATGTCAGATAGAATTGAAAACAGTAGATTGGCATGGGTTTTGGTCAATGATCAGTTTCAACAAAAGAAATGGAAGGACATTCAGGTTGGTGAGATAATCAAGATTCAGGCAAATGACACTCTTCCTTGTGATATGGTGCTGCTCTCCACTAGTGATTCAACTGGGGTGGCCTATGTGCAGACTATAAATTTGGACGGAGAGTCGAATTTGAAGACCAGGTATGCAAAGCAAGAGACCCTTTCAAAGATTCCTGAAAAGGAAAAGATTAGTGGGTTGATCAAGTGTGAGAAACCCAACAGAAACATCTATGGATTTCAGGCAAACATGGACATTGATGGGAAACGACTGTCCCTTGGGCCCTCCAATATTATTCTTCGAGGCTGTGAGCTCAAAAATACCTCTTGGGCAATTGGAGTTGCAGTGTATTGTGGCCGTGAGACCAAGGCAATGCTTAACAACTCGGGAGCCTCATCAAAAAGGAGCTGGCTTGAGACACGTATGAATTCAGAGATCATTGTACTCTCTGTGTTTCTTGTTGCTTTGTGTTCCGTCGTCTCCATCTCTGCTGCTGTGTGGTTAAGGCGCAACCGTGATGAGTTAGACACTATACCCTTTTATAGAAGAAAACGTTTCAACGAGGGAGACCCAAAGAACTATAATTATTATGGATGGGGGGCAGAGATATTGTTTACGTTCCTCATGTCAGTTATCGTGTTCCAGATCATGATCCCTATTTCTTTGTACATTTCTATGGAGCTTGTCCGGGTTGGCCAGGCTTACTTCATGATTCGAGATACGCAAATGTACGACGAGGCTTCAAATTCAAGATTTCAATGTCGGGCGTTGAATATAAATGAGGATTTAGGTCAGATAAAGTATGTTTTCTCTGATAAAACTGGTACGCTCACTGAGAACAAGATGGAATTTCAATGTGCAAGCGTATGGGGAGTAGATTACAGTGATGGGAAGGCCAACGCACAAAATCAGCAAGCTAGATATTCTGTCAAAGGTAGTCAATCTTTGTTATTAACCATGTATTTTCAAGTCTGAAATTCTCGATTTGTTCTACAAAAACTAATTCTCTCTTTTTTCCATGTTCTTTGCGTGCCTTATTTTGTTATCAGTGGATGGGAAGGTTGTGCGGCCGAAGATGACCGTGAAGGTTGATCCTCAGCTTTTAGAATTATCAAGAAGTGAAGGGGATACAGAAGAAGTCAAACATGTCCATGATTTCTTCCTTGCATTGGCAGCTTGCAACACAATTGTGCCTCTTATTGTCGAGGACAAGTCTGATCCTACCATGAAGTTGATGGATTACCAAGGGGAGTCTCCAGATGAACAGGCACTGGCTTATGCTGCTGCAGCGTATGGCTTTATGCTTGTAGAACGGACTTCTGGCCATATAGTTATTGATATTCACGGAGAAAGGCAAAGGTACAATTTTTCCATTGCTTCTCTCTCTCCTTTTTTTTCCCCATTTCTTTGCCATACTTTGTATCGTTACTGTCATTATTCTACAACCACTTCATTGATAAGTACTGCTGCAACTAAGTTGTACATCGTTACATTACAATGCATTTGAAAGACGTGAATGAAGTGATATGTCAACCCATTTTAGAGTCTACTGCTACATTCAGCCTTTTGGTGGAGGAGGATTAAAAGGTTTTTACTCATTTGGATGAAATTTTTTTATTTTTTAAAATCCCTTCCATAAAGGGTTGTTTTCTGAGATATAGGTGACCACGTTCTATGTTTTATCTCAACTGTGGATTATTTTCTAATCATAATGGATTGAGAAGTGATCGGAATAGTGATGGCACTGCTTGGAGCTGCTACAGTTGGTTACTTGTTCCACCGACTGTTGTTATCAGTTTGAGTTTTCTTCCTGAAAAGCTGGTTCTTACTATTTCCCACATGACCGTGCAGGTTCAATGTTTTTGGCTTGCATGAGTTTGATAGTGACCGGAAGAGGATGTCAGTTATACTGGGGTGCCCTGACAGCACTGTGAGAGTCTTTGTAAAAGGTGCCGATTCATCCATGCTTAGTGTGATAGATAGATCCCTGAACAAGAATGTAATACGGACAACCAAAGGTCATCTCCACGCTTACTCCTCACTGGGTTTGAGAACACTCGTTATCGGGATGCGCGACTTAAGTGAGTCGGAGTTTGAGGGGTGGCACTTCTCTTTTGAGGCAGCTAGCACAGCTGTAGTTGGCAGGGCCGCTTTGCTTCGTAAGGTTGCTGGCAATGTTGAAAAGAGTCTCACAATACTGGGTGCATCAGCCATTGAAGATAAACTGCAGAAAGGGGTGCCAGAAGCCATAGAATCTTTGAGGACAGCAGGAATTAAAGTATGGGTTTTAACCGGGGACAAGCAAGAAACTGCCATTTCAATTGGCTACTCCTCAAAGCTCCTAACAAACAAAATGACCCAGATTATAATCAATAGCAACTCTAGGCAGTCATGTCGGAGCTGTTTAGAAGATGCCTTGGTCATGTCTAAGAAGCTTGGGACTGTGTCTGAAACATCAGATAACGCTGGAACAAGTTCTGAAGCTGCTAGAAGCCTTGTGGCCTTGATTATCGATGGTACAAGCCTTGTCTATATACTTGACAGTGAACTTGAAGCGCAGGTAATTGCTTACAAATTATCCTTTATCTTTCTCTATTTCATATCAAAGCTGTTGTTTGCTGATGTAGCTTACTTCTCCTTGGCTTTAGCTCTTCCAATTGGCCAGTACATGTTCCGTGGTCCTTTGTTGCCGGGTGGCTCCATTGCAGAAAGCTGGCATTGTGGCGCTAGTGAAGAAGAGGACTACTGACATGACACTCTCTATTGGAGATGGTATTCTCTTGATTTATGTTAGATAACTATCTTATGCTTCCAAAGAGCAAACTTTAGGAGCACAGGAATATATTTTTCCTGTTCTCTCTCTGGTGTTTTAGGCTGACACTGGAAAAAATCTTCTGAAACTTCACAGGAGCTAATGACGTCTCAATGATCCAAATGGCTGATGTGGGAGTTGGCATCAGTGGGCAAGAGGGTCGGCAAGCTGTAATGGCATCGGATTTTTCAATGGGGCAATTCAGATTCTTGGTTCCACTTTTATTAGTCCATGGACACTGGAACTACCAGCGTATGGGCTACATGATACTTTACAATTTTTACAGGAATGCCATCTTTGTTTTCGTTTTATTCTGGTGAGTGATACTTGTTAAATTATGTTTCGATCATTTTATACATGCAAAATTCTTCTAAATATGCCAACTAGTTTAGCTAGTTAAATTTGCGGGGCATTGTTAGCAGGCATAAATTAACTCCTTGCACAAACCTAAACTACTCCTTTGTTTATCGACGAAGAAACAGCCAATTCTTTGCTTATCTGCAATTGAATGCATACCTAATTATCTCTTTGTGGATTGTTCTTATATAGGTGTATTTCTAAATAAACTCCCTTCCTTCTTTACCTTATTTGAAATGGATGTTTACCCTGCAGCCCATGGTAACAATGGCTTTTAATGTTCTTTTGTGCACTCTGTACAGGTATGCGCTCTTTGCTTGTTTCACTCTGACGACTGCAATCAACGAGTGGAGCAGCATGCTATATTCTATAATTTACACTTCACTGCCCACCATTGTTGTTTCTATTTTTGACAAGGACCTAAGTAGAAGGAATCTCCTACAGTACCCTCAGCTTTATGGAGCTGGACAAAGACAAGAGGCGTATGACAGAAAATTGTTTTGGCTAACAATGTTGGACACTCTGTGGCAAAGTGTGGTTGTCTTTTTCGTCCCTCTCTTTGCATATTGGGCGAGCACCATCGATGTGCCAAGTATCGGAGACCTTTGGACACTCGCGGTGGTTATTTTGGTTAATCTGCACCTGGCCATGGACATTATCCGATGGAATTGGATCTTTCACGCAGTTATCTGGGGATCTATAGTAGCAACTTTCATTTGTGTCATGATCCTCGATGCCTTTCCCACGTTGGATGGTTACTGGTATGCCCTCATCTCTTTCACAGATGTAGATATTTCCTGTATATATTCTTTAGTTGTGTTCACAAAAAAGCTATGTACATATGGACTGACTAACACTTGCACCTGGAATGTAATCTGACAGGGCAATCTTCAACATAATGGGGGAGGGATCTTTTTGGGTGTGCTTGTTTATTATAGTCATAGCAGCACTCCTTCCTCGTTTTGTTGTCAAAGTACTGTATCAATACTTCACTCCTGATGACATTCAGATTGCAAGAGAAGCTGAGAAGTTCGGAAATCTGAGGGACATACCGGTAGAAGTAGAAATGAATCCCATCATGGAACCATCTTCTCCTCGGAGATGATGATGATGACCGGTAATCTTGGTTCCATGTAAATGGCCATACATTTTTGTTTTCGTAAAAAAATCGTCACATTCTTTTCGGCATCTTGAGAGCATTATCTCTCGAGTTCCTACTTTTTTCATTGTTTGATATCCGAAGGATACATAGAGGCAGTAGTACTTTAGGTATTGTATTTACACAATGTTGTTTCACATGGAAATATTATTGTAAATTAAACATTTTTTCGAACAAGATAAAAGAAGTTCAATACATAAATGTACTTGAATTTTCCCATGAAAGAATCTGATGTTTTTCTTTCGCCTATTAACATCTGCAAATATTCCAATATAACAAAAGATGTTAAGAGATATTATAACATCAGGATGCTAAGGCAAGAAACAGAAGAACAGTGTAATTTCAGATTTTCTTCCTCCCTGATTGAGGTTGCTATATATGACATTAACATCTCAAGCACACCTCAATTAAATCAACCCAAATGTGACAGTAAAAGTAAAAACCAACCACTAAAAACAGGAAATCTTCTCAATTTCAAGTTAAATTCAAAAGGTGTGCTATAATGTAAGATCCAAAGAGATCCAAAGATAAGCATAATGTAAGAATATATCAAGACGAAGACTTTTTTTAATAGAAGCAGCGCATCAATACATTCAGATAGATTTCCTAAGTAAATCCATAAATCTATATATTAACATGTGCAAATATCCCAACAGAACAAAAGAATGGTTAAAAGATATCATATCAGCATAAGAAAATTAAAGGATGCAAGGGCAACAACCGAAAGGATAGATGTATAATTTCAGATTTCACATATCCTTGAGCTTTCAATAAGATCATTCAACTTAACCACTTGATGGAAGTTTCTCCATATGAAATTAATATCTCAAGCACGTTTTGATTAAACCAGCCCAGATTTGATGGTAAAAATTAGTTCTCACTAAAAATATATATTAGCACGAAGATTTTTTTAATTTCAAGTTAAATTCAGAAAATAAAGCTTTCATCTATTAACAATCAATCACTAGAGTTAAAATAGCACAATGTAAGAATATCAATATGAATATGAAGAGCCAAAGACGAAATATTAACCTCACTCGAGTCATTTAAGCAACATGAATCGTGGCATATTAATACTTTCGTTATCATTCTTATAACCAAAAGAATATTGAAAAGAAACCTTTCCTCTAAAAATTTAACATGACTTCCTATTAGCTATTTCTGACATCTGCATAAAACTTTTTCCCAGTAATAGGATGGTGCGTTGACATTCTCATTCTAAACAAAACAGACCACCTAAAGATAATATAAAGACATGCTTAAATAGATGTCTATACAGCCCAAAACTCATATGTCCTCTTTCAATCAAGAAATATATTTATTGATACAAAATGATAATCCTATAATGAAAACAAGAAGATTCTAAAATACTGGGAATCACACAACAACATTTCGAAACAACACATAATAGAGTGTAAAAATATTCACACTTTATACCAGTAGCAAGCAAAAATACAATCATCTGAAGATAAACAACCAGATTGGTCCAAGAAAAAAAAAGAACCCATATCTCAAAAGAAAAAATGCACTCAATCAGAAAAGTTCTATAACCCATCAACTTATTTTAGCAAAAGAAAATGAACAAAAACAGAGTTCTAACAGTGCAGGAAATGATTAAAATAACACAGCATAAAACACATCAACAAAGGATTCTTTCAAAATTTGAAAAATGCAGAGAAAAGCACAAGCAGTAATAGCTTTTGTAAAAGATCTATGCGAAGTTTCGGTCTCCAATGATCCTCCTGCCTTTAGCCTCACAAAAACCATAAAAATTGCGAAAGTGCATCAACTAAATTACAAGTTCATAAACTTGATAAAGTATTTAATCAAGTGAAAACAAAGGGGGATGCAGGCAGGCAAACAAGAAGCTACTGATATATTTATCAAGGGAAACTATTAACCAGTAGATTTTCTACACAAACTAAACAGTACACAGATTTCCATCATGAGAAAATAGTTAGAAAACCATGCACGTAAGAAAATCATAGCATTATCAGGCTTCCTTTCCAACCTAGTTACTATAGACCTTTAATCTTGTTATAACAAGTATGCATGATTTGTAGGAAACCCAGAAGTCCAAAAGAAGACTATGACGGGGATAGACAGCTAGACATTTACATCTCGAGCTTAAAAAAAAAGCACACCCTAAAACCAGAAAAATCATAGATTAGAGGCATTGAAAAACACATGGTCATCATAAAGTTTTTTTCTAAGCTGATATTGGTTATAAGCAGTTGATTGGACAACTGTCATTTTCACTTAGATAAAACTGCATGTTCTAATTTAAATCTACCATGCTTAGCAAGAAGGAAAGTTTCTTACATGAGCAACACTAATAGCCAACTTCTTTAAATTCTGAGTTTCACCATCCAAATAAAAATTACAGTTCTCACTCGGATCTTCTTTAATTAGTTCCTCGAATGCAAAGCCAGATCCTACATAACATTATTATAGAGTTACATGTAATTTGTGGTGCATTTGACATTCTAGCATCTAATCTTCAGGAAAGCAATAAAAGGCATACCCTTGTGAGAGCTATAAGTGTTGCCTTGCATATCTACATAGCAGCTTTCATCAAATAAAGAAGAAAATCCAAGTTTCTTTAACCTGAAGTAACAAGTTGATTTCAATCAGTGTACAATTAACATTTAAGCATTCCTCAACCCTGACATGAGAGAATTATAACATAAGCATGGTACCATGTGACACGATCCTAATACATCAAAAACTTGGAATTTGTAAAGACAAAGTCTTGATCACTATTGAATCTCTAGTCCTCCTACCCACTGTCCCAACGAGCTGATAATTAATGTTATTTGTTAAAATTTTCTGATCTTTTCACTGAAATTATGATGATTGGAGCATTTGATTATCTTGCCTACTTCATAATTTCATCATGCAATCCTGTTAGCAGAATTGGTGAATAAGATTGTTTCAGAAATAGATGGGAAAAAAAATTACAGCATCTAAAATTATTTCTACCTTTCAACTGAAACAAAGTTGTAAAACCATTTGACTTCTTTGCTTCAACTATCGACATGAATGCATCTACAAATTGAATCTATGCCAATTTTAAAATATCAATAACAAACGTGAGACAAATAAATAAATCTATGTAGTAACATGTGCAAATATCCCAACAGAACAAAAGAATAGTTAAAAGATATTATAGAAGCAGCATATGAAAATTAAAACATGCAGGGGCAACAAACAGAAGAATAGTTGTATGATTTTGGATTTCTCACATCTATGATCTTTCAAGATGACCATTCAACTTAACTACTTGATATGAGCTGCTATATATGGACAATAATATCTCAATTCACAATTTGATTAAACCAACCCAAATTTTATAGTAAAAATCAACTTTGTCATGTGATTGGACCATAAAGTGAGCTGGCATTCTACAATCAAGGAAACAACCAAGTTCTTCCCACTACATCATTTACAATATAATAGTATCAACTTGGAAATAAAATTTGATATCATTTACAACCAAATTCTTCCCTCTATATTTACAAAACAATTATATAGAGGGATCACAATAAGAAAAATCAGATGGAGTAAACAGTCCATTAACGTTTTGCACTGAACACCCATTTACCTCGCCGAAAATAACCAGTCAATTGTTCCTTAAAGTAATGTCTGAAATCTTCCACCAAAAATGTCATCACAGCTTCGTTGCATTACCTTCTGTTTTGCAGGAAAAATAATAATTACATAATGAAAAAACGAGGAAGCACAGAAACCCTAACAAAGAATTCTACAGTAAATCAAAACCCAAAAACTACATGGATCTTTTAACGGTGATTGGGAGAAAATAAAACCAGAACCCTAACCGAGCACAATAAAAAAACCACTCTTGCGTACTAACTTGTTTCGTTACATCCTCTTGATTGGTTTCTTTCATTTAAATTATTGCAAAAAGAAATAATTTTCCTGGTTTTGATTTCTGCTTTCTGTTTGGGACCCAGAATCCTACGAATTGAATTGCTACGAATTTTAAAAGAGATCCACGGCATTAAAACCCTAATATTTAATTACAGATAAAACATAGAGAAAATTAAGGAGATAAATCAAAACCTTTTGGTAGGCTTTGAGAAAGAGACGGGAAGGTTTTGTTTTGTTTTGTCGCGGGCATTATTCGACCAGAGCCTGCCGGCCCGAATTATTGGACCGGAGCGTCCCATGATGAACCTAAAACCCTAGCCCTAGGGAAACTGCCATGAGAAGAAAACGAAGGAAGAGAAGAAAGAGGGAAGGGGAAGGGGAAGGAGAGTCCAAAGACATTTCGGTGGAAAGAGGTGATTTTTTGTATATTTACAACGGTTAGGGAAGCCTCGCGTGCCTGTTACGCTGGCGGGGATTCTACGCCAATTTTAAATTGGGCGTGATGGGCCTAATTTAACCGTTAAATGGGCCGAGTGTGTAGTAATTTACTCCAGGCCCGTGTTTTATGAGCCTTTAAAGTGCCCACCAAAAAATACACTGAGAAAGCCCAAGTAAAAATAACCTGGGTCACGGCCTCTAAAGTCTCGGAAAGAGCCCATAAGCTAGTCTCATTTCAATCTTGAATCCAAAACATGTTTTATGCGTCCATCAAGGAGTTAATTAAATGACGACAAGGGTGACGATCGAATTTTTAATTTGTTCCTAGTTAATAAATAAAATTTATTATTTAACGTAGAGCATATGCCATCAAAAATTATTAGTTTTTAAAGCTGGACGGCCTACGAAAATACTCATTGGATTTAGATAATCATTGACATTATATTTTGCAGAATTAGTATACTAGTATGAAAATCATAGGATACAACCATTTTCTTCATTATTCATATCAAAAGAAGGTGATTTCTTTTATTTTTTTATTATCATTATTTATTTTATCTTGAGTTTATCTATATAAATTATTTTGGTTTCTTTTCAATAATTGTTTTTGTGCTTGTTTTATACTCGATTTTATAAGAGTTTTTTTTTTGTTTAATTAAATAAAAAATAGTTTTAAAAAATAAAATTCTTAAACTTAGTAAAGTTCATTATGATAATGAATTTAGTAGATTAAGTCGCAAAACTCATATTGATTTAATATATCATTGTTTTAATAATAAAATAAAATAAAAAGATATTTTTAATTATTTTTTTAAAGTCAAACTTTTTTTAATGATTATTTAAATTTATTGTGGATTTGCTAGATCAAACAGGTACATTGAAACAATTTTTATATTTAATTTTAAATAATAACCGAGTAAGAATTAATTTAAGTTGGGAGATCCAAAATCAACCAACAAAGTCAAGTTTAATATTGACTTAATTTAGTAGATTAAGTCGCAAAACTCATATCGATTTAATAATAAAATAAAAAAATTTATTTTGAATTATTTTTTTAAAATCAAACTTTTTTTTAATGATTATTTAAATTTATCGTAGATTCTCTAGATCAAATAGGTATATTGGAACAATTTTTATATTTAATTTTAAATAATAACCAAGTAAGAATTAATTTAAGTTGGGAGATCCAAAATTAACCAACAAAGTCAAGTTTAATTTTGGCTGAATTTAGTAGATTAAGTCGCAAAACTCATGTCGATTTAATATATCATTGTTTTAATAATAAAATAAAAAAAGTTATTTTGAATTATTTTTTAAAGTCAAACTTTCTTTTAATGATTATTTAAATTTATTGTAGAGTCGCTAGATCAAACGGGTATATTGGAATAATTTTTATATTTAATTTTAAATAATAACCGAGTAATAATTAATTTAAGTTGGGAGATCCAAAATTAACCAACAAAGTCAAGTTTAATATTGGCAGATAATTCCTATACTACCTATTATTAAATACTCTAAATGGTGTGGGGGAGTCATTGTTCCCCCACGCTCAAAAGCACCGTGGATTACAACAGTAATCCACCGTGTATTTTTTTTTTTTTTTCCAAAATTACCTCTTTTTTCAAACTTTCCTTTCTTTTTTTTTAAAGAAAACTATCTTTGTTAATTTTACTTTTAAAATATTAAGCTGATTACAAATTTTGATTTGTAATTTTTTTAAAAAAAATATTATGGATTGCTATGCTGTTTTTCCATATAATTTTTTTATTTTATTTTTTTATATTTCAAAATTATATTTGTCAATTTTATTTTTTGAAATCACTGTTTCTCCACACCCAAATGCATTGTGGATTACAACAATAATTCACGATGCATTCCTCTCTCTTTTGTTTTTTGCACTTTTTCATTTTTTTTCCAACTTTCCTCTTTTTCCTTTTTCTTATTCATTTTTTCCCCAAAATTATCTTTGTTGATTTTACTTTTTAAATATTGAGCTGGTTAAAAATTTTGTTTTATAATTTTTTTCATTTAAAATACTGTGGATTGCTACGATGTTTTCCCATGTAGTTTCTCTATTTTATTATTTTAAAAATTATATTTGTCGATTTTTTTTTATTTTTTATATTGAGCTGATTGAGAATTTAGTTTTGTAATTTTTTTTCTTTAAAACATTGTTGATCACTACAGTGTTTCTCCACCTGGTTTTTTTTGTTTTTTTTATGATTTTCTTCAAAATTATATTTTTTTGATTTTATTTTTTTAATATTAAACTGGTTAAAAATTACAGTTACAATATGTGAGTAAAGCATTATAACTTTCCTCGCAAATTATTGTGGCTTGATACAGTGTTTTTTCTTACATGGTTTTTTTTTCTTATGTTTTATTATGTTTTTCTCTAAAATTATCTTTGTCAATTTTATTTTTTAATATTAAGCTGGTTAAGAATTGCAATTACAAGTGAATACACGTTTTTCCTCAAAAAACTATGGATTGATGCAGTTTTTCCTCACATTGTTTTTTTCCAGTTTCTTTTATGTGTTTTTTTGTAATATTTTTTTCTAAAATTATATTCGTCGATTTTTTTTAATAGAGTTTGTTAGAATTTAACTTTGTAATAAGGCTTAATCATGTGAGAAAAACATTGTAGTTTTCCTCACAAAACATTATTGAGAATTACAGTTATAAGTCATTACAAATAAGGTTAAATCATGTGGGGAAGCACTGTAACTTTCATCACAAAACAATGTTAATTGCTACAATGTTTCTAACATGATTTTTTTTTTGTGTTTTTTTTTTAAATTGTATTTGTCAATTTGATTTTTTTTAATAATGAGATGATTTAGAATTTAGTTTTGTATTTTTTTTCTTTAAAACACTATGAATTGTTGTAGTTTTTTCCCATATATTTTTTTTAAATTATCTTTGTCGATTTGTTTTTGAATATCAAGTTGGTTGAAAATTATAATTACAATAAACTTAAATTATATGGAAAAAACGTTGTAATTTTTCTCACACAACACTATAGTTTTTCTCACAAAACATTGTCAATTGCGGCAACATTTTTTCTCATTGGTTTTTTTCCTTCCAAAATTATCTTTGTTGGTTTTTTTTTTAATATTAAGTTGGTGGAGAATTTAGCTTTGTAATTTTTTTTGCTTTTTATTAATAGAAAAGCTAAATCATATGGTGAAAGTACTGTATCTTTCCTCCCAAAACACTGTGGATTACTACAAATTATTTTGTTCAATCTCTAAGTTTTTTATCACCAACATAATTTTTTCCCCGTCATGAAATATTAGCTTCATTATACTTTTAGTTTCTCTTACTTATCTAGCGTCAATTTATAATTATAACACTATCAAATATATTGTCATTCTATTTCATTTGAGTTAACCAGCAGAGATAAAATTACAAATGTTTTGGCAAATTATTTTAAAAAATAATTCAAAATGCACGTACGATGGTACAAGAAACATCTGTTTAGATCTTAACTCAAAACTAGTTCAATTAGTTAAACTAGTTAACAGATGAATAAAACCGAATCACAATTTTATCAAGCTACCTCAAAACGTAATTTCAGGTGGAGAAAACGGTGTCGTTGTCTCGCCTTTGCAAAACCCCCCCTCCTGTCTTTATTTCACCATCACCAACCAAGCTGCTTTAACTAAAGAGCAAGCTTTCTCCTTTTCTCTCTCCCTTTCATTCCCTTCTTTTTTCACCGAAAAACATCACTTGCGGAAACAGAACTCTGTAGATTTCAAGATTTTAGAAGTGGGTCTTGAAAATCTTTTCTGTTTTCTCGAGACAGAGGCCCCGTGGTGGCTCCAAAGTTGACAGTGATACATCATCCATAAATCTGTAAGTGGAGTTTGTTTTTTCTTGTGTGAGAAACTGAGAGGATTATACTCAAGAAGACAAAATGTGGTTTGTTTTTGAATGAAATTTTGAAACTTTGACATCCCTCCAAGATGCACTCATTTTAATGGGTGTGATATGGATGTCGGTTCAATAGTTTGTATCTTTTTAAGTTGACACTTCCTGATCTCTACATCATGGCCTGAAAGATGTCTTCACTGATTCAATCACCAAAACCAGTAAATACCCAATATTTGCTATGATATATCTGTTTTGACTCTGGAATAATCTTCAAGAGTCAATCTTAAAGCCCCCAGATCCATTTCCTTGATGGATTCTCGAAACCCATTTGAGGAGGAGATCTCATTGAATCAAAGGAAGGGAGGGAATTCAGTTAGGGAAGTGAGGCATGGATCAAGAGGGGGTGATATAGAGTTGTTGGGTTTGTCGCAGAAAGAGATTGGTGATGATGATGCTAGATTGGTTTACTTGAACGATCCTGTAAAGAGTAATGAGAGATACGAGTTTGCTGGTAATTCGATTCGAACTAGTAAATATTCAGTGTTTTCATTTCTTCCAAGGAATTTGTTTCGACAGTTTCATAGAGTAGCGTACATTTATTTTCTCATCATCGCCGTGCTTAATCAGCTTCCTCAGCTGGCAGTCTTCGGACGGGGAGCTTCCATCATGCCACTTGCATTCGTGCTGTCAGTTACGGCAGTCAAGGATGCTTACGAGGATTGGAGGAGGCATAGGTCAGATAGAGTTGAGAATAATAGATTAGCTTGGGTTTTAGTTGATGATGAATTTCGACAAAAGAAATGGAAGGATATTCAGGTTGGTGAGATACTCAAGATTCAGGCTAATGAAACCTTTCCTTGTGATATTGTACTTCTCTCAACTAGTGAGCCAACTGGGGTTGCTTTTGTGCAGACTGTAAATTTGGATGGAGAATCGAATTTGAAGACTCGGTATGCAAAGCAAGAGACCATTTCAAAGATTCCTGGAGAGGAAATGATTAATGGGTTGATTAAGTGCGAGAGGCCTAATAGAAACATATATGGATTTCAGGCAAACATGGAAGTTGACGGGAAAAGATTGTCACTTGGGCCCTCGAACATTCTTCTTCGTGGTTGTGAGCTCAAGAATACTGCTTGGGCAATTGGAGTTGCTGTTTATTGTGGGCGTGAAACCAAGGCCATGCTTAACAGCTCAGGAGCTCCATCAAAAAGGAGCCAGCTTGAGACACATATGAACTTTGAGACCATCATACTCTCTCTGTTCCTTACTTTTTTGTGTAGTGTTGTTTCTATATGCGCTGCTGTGTGGTTAAGGCGCCGTAAGGATGAGTTAGATATCTTGCCTTTTTATAGGAGAAAGGACTTTGCACACGGGGCTCCACAGAATTTTAATTATTATGGATGGGGGTTGGAGATATTTTTTACATTCCTCATGTCAGTTATTGTATTCCAAATCATGATCCCTATTTCTTTGTACATTTCCATGGAGCTTGTCCGTGTTGGTCAGGCTTATTTTATGATTCGAGATATGCTACTGTATGACGAGGAGTCGAATTCAAGATTTCAGTGCCGGTCTTTAAATATTAATGAGGACTTGGGGCAAATAAAGTATGTTTTCTCTGACAAAACTGGCACTCTTACTGAGAACAAGATGGAATTTCAACGTGCAAGCATATGGGGAGTAGATTACAGTGATGGGAGAACCGTTTCACGAAATGATCCTGTTCAAGGTAGCAAGAGTTTTGTTGTTTTGTACATTTTTATTTTTTTGCATACAACTTATTTTTTTTTTCTGTTTGGTGTCTGGCAGCAGTGGATGGGAACATTTTGCAGCCAAAGATGGAGGTGAAGGTTGACCCTCAGCTTCTAGAGTTATCAAGAAGGGGAAAGGATACGAAGGGAGCCAAACATGTTCATGATTTCCTCCTTGCATTGGCAGCATGTAACACAATCGTGCCTCTTGTTGTCGATGACACATCTGATTCTACAGTAAAGTTGTTGGATTACCAAGGGGAGTCTCCGGATGAGCAAGCACTCGCTTATGCTGCCGCTGCATATGGTTTTATGCTTACAGAACGAACTTCTGGTCATATAGTTATTAATATTCAAGGAGAAAGACAGAGGTACCTTTTTACTACTTTTTTCTTCCTTTTTTACTGCCAGTTTCTTGGACATATTTTTGCTAACATCTTAATGATGATTACCACCGCCACTTCTGTCATTGTTAACATGATTGTGTGTCAAGCTGTAAATTGGCTGGAGACAGTTTGGTTACTAATTCAATATTATAGTGGTATCTCTGGGATTAGCATTAGGGAAGAGTATGTTCATCTTAAAGTGAAGACATGGATTCGTAAATGAATTGACTTATATTGAAATCAATTAATACTTTCAGCTTTGTGATGGAAAGTTGGGGTCACACAAATATGTTTGTGCTGTTTGGATGAGAAGTTGTCTTCTTTTTTCGAATCCCCTTCATGGAAGGATCTTTCTGAAACTCCCCCATACACGCATATCATTAAAATATATGGACTGTAATAGCAAGGAGAATGCGAACCGATAGTGTTTGCAATGCTTGGATTAGTTGGTTACTTGTTCCACTAATTGTTGTTGCAATGTTGAACTTCTTTCCATGAAAAATGGTTCTTACTGTTTCCTTTTTTGTTGGACTATCCCATATTGGCAGTGCAGGTTCAATGTTTTGGGTTTGCATGAGTTTGATAGTGACCGGAAGAGGATGTCGGTTATATTGGGATGCCCTGACAAGACTGTGAAAGTCTTTGTGAAAGGTGCTGACACATCCATGTTTAGTGTGATAGATAGATCTCTGAACACGCACATTATACATGCAACTGAAGCCCATCTTCAGACTTACTCCTCAGTGGGATTGAGAACACTTGTTTTTGGGATCCGTGAATTGAATAATTCAGAGTTTGAGCAGTGGCACTTAGCCTTTGAGGCAGCTAGCACAGCTATAATTGGCAGGGCAGCTTTGCTTCGCAAGGTTGCTAACAATGTCGAAAACAGTCTTACCATACTCGGTGCTTCTGCTATTGAAGATAAACTGCAACAAGGGGTGCCAGAAGCCATAGAATCTTTGAGGACAGCAGGGATCAAAGCATGGGTTTTAACTGGGGACAAGCAAGAAACTGCTATATCAATTGGCTACTCCTCAAAGCTCCTGACAAGCAAAATGACCTCAATTATAATCAATAGCAACTCTAAGCAGTCTTCAAGGAAGAGTTTAGAAGATGCCTTGGTTGCATCTAAGAAGCTCACGATCACATCTGGGATAACACACAATACTGGGGCAAGTGATGCAGCTGCTGTGAATCCAGTTGCGTTGATTATTGATGGCACCAGCCTTGTCCATATACTTGACAGTGAACTTGAAGAACCGGTACTTGCTTGTGAATTCACCTTTATCTTTCTTTTTTTCATGGCATTGGTTTTGTGTGCTGATGTAGTTTATTCAATTGGCTGTAGCTCTTTGAATTAGCCAGTAAATGTTCTGTGGTTCTGTGTTGCCGAGTGGCTCCATTGCAAAAAGCTGGAATTGTTGCCCTTGTGAAGAACAGGACTCGTGACATGACACTTGCCATTGGAGATGGTGATTTCCCAACTTATGTTAGATCAGTAGCTTTATGCTTCCCTGAACCAAACTTCAGGGAGCATAAGGAATTACATTGTCTTGTCTCTCATTGGTGTTTTATTCTGATGCTGGAAAATTCTTCTAAATGTTTACAGGTGCAAATGATGTCTCAATGATCCAAATGGCTGATGTTGGAGTTGGCATTAGTGGGCGAGAGGGTCAGCAAGCAGTGATGGCATCAGATTTTGCAATGGGGCAGTTCAGATTCTTAGTTCCACTTTTATTGGTCCATGGACATTGGAATTACCAGCGGATGGGATATATGATACTATATAATTTTTACAGGAATGCAGTGTTTGTTCTTGTTTTGTTTTGGTGAGTAAACTTGCATAAAGCATATTTTGGATTTTTTTCTTTCATATGCAAATATGCTATGCGATGGTAAAATTTGTTGGAAGTTTTAGCAGCCTTCACTTAATTCTTTGCCTGATCCTGAACTCTCTCTTTGGCTATGTGCTTTATTTAAGAAAAACTCTGTTTCCCCTTCTCTTTAGAAGTTAAAGAAAAGGGTTCCTTGCAAAGCAATTCTATATAATTGTAGTATAGCCATCACTCATTAATTGGGAAAGTGAACTCCGTCTAACTGGATGAAGTTAGCTGAAAATTTTATCCTTTCATTTCTTGTACTTAATAAACACTGAAACATTTCTGTGATGAAACTGTCATCGGAGTGTAGTTTAATTAGGATCCTAGTTATTTTGCAGACAGTGTATACAAATAAAATGTGCTCCTTTTTAACTCAAAATTTATGTGATATTATCGTATGCTTGTTAACACAGTTGTTGATACTTTGTCATCACTGCATAGGTATGTAATCTTTACTTCTTTCACTTTGACGACTGCAATCACCGAGTGGAGCAGCATGTTGTATTCTATTATCTACACAGCATTGCCTACCATTGTAGTTGGTATTCTTGACAAGGATCTAAGTAGAAGGACTCTCCTAAAGTATCCCCAGCTTTATGGAGCAGGGCACAGACAAGAGGCCTACAACTCTAAGTTGTTTTGGCTGACAATGATCGACACCTTGTGGCAGAGTGTGGCTGTCTTTTCCATCCCTCTCTTTGCATATTGGGCCAGCAGCATTGACGGATCAAGTATAGGAGATCTTTGGACGCTTGCATTGGTCATTTTGGTTAATTTGCACTTGGCCATGGACATCTTCCGGTGGAGTTGGATTACTCATGCAGTTTTATGGGGATCTATAATTGCAACTTTCATTTGTGTCATTGTCATTGATGCTGTGCCTATTTTCACTGGTTACTGGTATGCCCTTTCCTTTGTCATATTGATCAGCTTTTAGAGCCATCCGTAAACACAATGCATAACTTTATGTATACTCATCTATGTTCTTAAATGTCGTATCATTTCTGACTTTAGTTTAAACTGGAGATAATATCATCTATTAACATTTGTTGTCAGAAAATAATGTGTATCAATCGGAAGATTCTTGTTTCCAATGTTTTGCATACAACCATCTGAAAACTCCGTTTAAGCATTTAGATTGAGAAACACTTGCATGTGTTATTCGTGTATATATATATAGTATCTGATGTTTGCAATTCAATGTAACATTACAGGGCCATCTTCCATGTTGCAAAGACAGAATTGTTTTGGTTGTGCTTACTCGCCATAATTTTAGCAGCTCTGATTCCTCGATACGTTGTAAAATTTCTGTATCAATACTATAGTCCTTATGATATTCAGATAGCAAGAGAAGCTGAGAAGTTTGGGAGTCCAAGTGAGTCGCGGAATACAAAAATAGAAACAAATCCGATATTGGGATCTCCACATAGATGACAGAATCACCTCCCTTATCTTGTATAAAAATATGATTTTCTTAAATTTCTTCTAGTGTAATCGCTGTTGGTTCCTGGATTTTCAAACATATTGTTTGCTATCCAAAGGATAGATGTTGTAATAGTTTAGCTTTGTGTTGTGTCAAATGTTGTATCACATGAAATTTGTTGTGTAATTAGCTTTGTTTACAACAGAAAGAAAGTTCAATGTACACGAATTCTACCACAAAAGGATTTCATACGAGCTTTGAAATTTCAATTGTTTCTTCTCTTGATATTCTCGGACGAGTTTCCTTTTGAGTGTAATGAAATAAAATCTGATAGTACTCATAGGATAGTCTCTCATAACAAGCATGAACTATTCTGGCCCCTGGAAGTACGATGTGGTATGAGATTGGACTTTGAAACTACAGATAGTCATATGCCATACACGGGAAATCAGACTTGTACAAGAGGACTAAATTGATCATCAAATTCTTGGAAATATAGGAAGTAGATATAGTTACATTTAAGAACATGAGACATTCAGTTCTAGCTTGTTCTGGAACTCTCCCGAACTTGTGCGGCAAACTGCAAGTTCCAAAGCACATCATCAACTGATGGTCTATCAGATGGCTGTTTGGAAAGACATCTAATACATATCTCCATCATTATCTTTAGAGATTCATCTGAGCACTCCTTGTTAATTGCTGGATCAACAATATTCCTTCGAGCTACATCGTCAACTGTCATGCTTACTTTTAACTGCGCAACAATCAAAAGTAAATTGATATCATACATCACAAATCCAGGAATAGAGGTGGTGTCATGGAGACACCAGAGGTACAAGTACTAACCAGATCTTTTGAGACGATGACTTCATTTTTAACCACTGGCCTTCCAAAAATGATTTCAACTAAGATTACTCCCAAGTCATAGATGTCCTCTTTATCCTCATGTCTGTCCCTGCATTTGTTGAAAAGATCATGAGTGGATTTAATTTTTCAACAAATACTAATTTTAAACTAGTAACAAATTCTACAATCCTGATTTGAGCTTGAAAGGAGTCGACCACAGACCTTGTCCCAAAATTTTGTTTTGTTCCAGAAGAAACTGCAGCGCCCACCTGAAAGGCTTACAAAAGAGCATGAACATGATATACTTTTGCTTGGAAGAAAAAAAAAATCAGGGATCTCTTTATTATCTAGTCATTACCGATCCCCCAGTGAGTAGTGGCAGGTTATAGCTACAGAGTTTTACGAGCAGATCATGGTCCAATACGACATCTGTTATCTTCAGATTGTTTGGAAATACACCAGGGACAATCCCCGTGTGCAGGAATTGAATACCCCTTGCAACTCCAATAGCAGCTCCTATTCTTTGTGGCCATTTCAGCTTGTTCTCTGGAATTCCTACCAATGTGCTAAGATCATGAGAATGTGATTGCAAAAATATCATCCTTTATAACACAGAACTATGGACAATCATTTTACCAGAGATGTAGTCTCTAAGAGTCCCATTTGGTACAAACTCAAATATATTAAATATTCTGCTGGTGCTGGAATCATCCTGGCAGCAATCAAAGCAGTGTCCCAGAGCACTGATCAAGTGGTTATGTCTGAGTTTTGAAATCAACTCAATATGATGGGTAAAGGTACGTTGGCTGATCTTTTTCCTGACTTTTGAGCTTCTAATAGCAACAAGACTTCCATCATTGAGCTTTCCCTTATACATCTGATACCATAATAATAACAGATGGCTAAATTGGGAAATAACGAAAAAAGGAAGTGTTTGGTTCTATTTCTGCACTAGCTAAGTAGCAGAAGTTTAAGCATTCCGAATTGCATACCTGACTGTTTGAATCTTCACTAAGTAAGTTCGAGGCATCAAAGTTATTTGTTGCCTCCTTGAGCTCCTCCAGAGAAAAGGTTCGATAATTAGGAAGGCTAGCTCCAAGCTTCATTGTTTGTGATATGTACCCTAACAAAGCAAAAAATAAAAAATAAAAAATAAAAAAAAATAAGCAGGATGTTAGACTTGCCGTCTTCACAGAGAAGACTTAAAGACCAGAAAAATCTCCTAAACTCACATGCCTAGCAAGAGAGTTAAGATATGAAAAACTTTAGAACCATATAACTAACCCTCTTTTCGCATTAAAATGGAAGAAAATTTCTCTCTGTCTAACCCAACAATTGAAAGAAGAAGAAAGTAAGAGCTTACTTGCATCCGATAGAAGTTTCACTGTGTTCACTGATGACAAATTCTTCACGAGTATCCTTGTTTGGGGTTTTTTCACATCATCCTTACTATATACCCTCTTGACAAACAAGAAAACCAAGCCAACAATTGCAATTCCTCCAACTACTCCTCCCGTAGTACTTGATGCAAGAACTTCCTTATCGTGTCTCTGATGCTTAACATCATCACGAGGCAAGATTTTCACAGCCAGTGCTTCATTGTGACAGAAGTTAAAAGGATTCTGTTCTTGTTCTTTGTTTGACAAGCAGTTTCTAGCATACAGGACAATTCTGCTCTCTGAACTCAAGTTTAGGCAAGTAGGTAACTCTCCAGTCAAAAGATTTGAGGATAAATCAACATAGGCTAGTTCGGCATGGCAGGACATATTTTCGAAGAGCATCCCTGTAAATTTGTTATGTGAAATATCAAGATAATTCATTGGAGGGCTTGACAACAAAGATGGCAAAAATGGTCCTACAAATCCATTAAAGGAGAGGTCCAGCTTCTGAAGCTGATGGTAGGTGACTAAGTCAGCAGGTATGCCAGAATGAAAGCTATTATTTCTTAGCACAAGAGTCACCACCTTGTTGTGCAAGCCTGGAAAATCAGGTCCAAAGTGATTGTCTTCCAACTCAAGAACTTGAAGGTTGGTCAAGTTATGAAGATCAGGCACTTGTCCAGATAAGTGATTCTTTGAGAGAGAGAAAATTCTTAGACTTTCCAATCTCGTCAGAGAATTTGGTAGATACCCACTAAGGGAATTGTTCTTCAAGCTCAACACAGCCAGAACTGGAAGGAAACCTACCCAACCAGGTACTTCACCACTGAACTTGTTATGGTCCAGAATCAGTGTCTGAAGGCTCCTCAAAGATGAAAGAGATGCTGGAATGGAGCCACTGAAATAGTTTGAACTTGCATTTAATATCTCAAGTGAAGATAACTGACCAATACTTTCTGGCAGTGGCCCCGAGAAGCCAAGAGAAACCAAAGACAGAACCTTCAAGCTAGATAGACTAGCAACAGTGGCAAAGAAATAGTCTGTGGAGAAAGTTGGAGGAACCCCACTATTTCCTACAATGTGAAGCTGTGTTATATTATCTTCATAGCACACTAGAGTTAGAGATGGAGTTGGTTCAATGTTGCAGAAATCTGTGGTGCTGTCAAAGCTGGTCGGGAAAGATGGGTAGTTAAGAAGCTGCTGGATTCTCAGAAGGGACTGAGACTGAAAGGGCTGCAGCTGGCTTGACCGATGAAAAGAAATGATAAGAAACAAGAGAAGGAGATAGCATGGATAGTGAACTGGTTTTGCCATCAAAACTATCGAATGCAATAATAGTTTATTGGGATATGAATTTTACAAGGATTTAAAGAGGCTTTTCCATAACGTAAGCTTTTTACCAAAGAAAGGCAATGATTGCACTCGCTTCTTCTAAATTATACTCCAATTACTTTCCTTGGTGGTGGAAATTGGACAGGGTTCTGGCTTTTTTCTAAGTCCTAAGGAACCATGAGAGATAAGACCTTTAACCACCACATAAGCAGAGTTGTATGCCTGCATTAAACATATAAACAATGTCCTGAAAGCTTTGCATTAAAGTTATGAGCCAAAGCAAAGCAGATTCTGCAGTACTGAGCTACAATACAGCTAAAAAAACAAAGTGCACGAATAAATAGAAAGTAGTAAGTCACGTCTGTATCATTGTACCAGAAATTGGCACGTCATACCACAAAAGAATCCAGTAGCATCTCGATATTCTGGCATGTTTACAAAGGATGTGACATTTTTTCTCATCAACGACTAGTATTGGTCACGTGATTTTCAGTCCAAGTGGAGTGCTGTAAACTGTTTGGCCACCCGGATTATAGAAATTGTTTTTTTTCTTTTCTTCTCAACAATGGTTAGGGTATTCTGGGACTTGGATCTTGCTTCTGACGAGCCAAGGAGCCACGATGAATTTAAGAAAAATTTCTATATTTAAAACCAAAAGGATAAAAACTCTTTTACCCCCTGTCACTCTTTTATCTACCATCACTCCCATCTTTGATCATGTAGGGATATTATTGCATGGAGTGTTTAGGTAGACAAGACCAGTTGCCGCCACCACTCACGTCTTTAGTAATGCATCACATAAACTTGAAGAGATTGGATGGATGGTTGATGAGATATGTTTCTTTTTCTTTTTGAGTTTATATCTTGATAAGGTATTATTAAATTTTTTTAGATGCACCAATCCATACAGAGAGCACGTCTAAAATGCATGAAAAGTTTTAATTTAAGAATATTTAATGTTTATTGAAAAAAGCAATTTAGTGGTAGATGGCGCATGACCTGGTCGGTACAAGAAGACAAGGGAATGTGAGTTCACAGTGCTTCACGGGAAAATCAGGTTGACGCAGAAGGCTACAGACAAGAAGAAGACAAGGGAATGTGAGTTCACAATGTTTCACTTCTACCCTTATAATCTAAAGATTTATCAATGCTACTCCCATCTCTTTTAAGCTTTCAATCTTTCCCTTTGCTGCAAAAAACTAACAAGAAGCAGGCTATTTGGTTTTAATGATTAAGGGTGACATTGGAAACTTAATCAAAACTATAGGGGTAATATTGAGAAATCTTAAACTATATGGTTGAAATGGAACATTGAAGGATCTATAGGGGCCTAAAAGTAGTTTACCAAAAACTAAACAAAAGGTAAACTGAAACGTCCCCATATCCTTTCACATCAATGGACTTGTACAAAATTTCACGTTGGGAAATGAAGAAGCTTGGATTAGATGGCCATCCTTAATAATGCAAACCAGACAAGCACTGTGCCTTTTCTGTTGTAAGCAAAAGATTCGTGGCATCGACAAAGTTATCAGGGAAAATCTGTCACGGATGGGATTTGTGAACTTGGGGGGTGTATCATTTCAATGATTGAGCCTCAAACTTATGTGTGAAGTCTAAAATTTAAGGAAACATCAGCATAATCTCATATTGAAATCAGACTGATGAGTTCATGTAACATGTCCATTCGCGAGTCTGGTCCCGTAGAGTCTGTAGAGCCATAAAAAAATGAGCAACTTTTTGCAACAATTTCACCAAAAATATCACAGCATTTGAATTAAATCAAATTCTGCCACTACACTTTCAATCTTCAAGCAAGTATCTGTTTCTTCGTGCGCCGAAAGCAAATCTCTGCTAACAAGGAAAAGTGCAAGCAGAGGGGTTGATCAGAACCAATAACAATCCCCAGGTGATATAAGTTAGTGCATCTTCAAGAGTTCTCCAACAGAACAGAAAATCAAAGTGTTTCACTTAACTGAGAATATCTGCGAGTATGCTTTCACCCCGGTGAGGAAACGGATGTAGGTAGGCTTTGCTGATCCATTGGCAGGGATAGATCTGATGTTTGGAACAAGGTATTCTGCAACCTATGAAAACCCAAAAAATCTTAATCAGTGGAACTAGGAAGTGACTCACATTAGATGATCCACAAAAAGTGCCCCCTTTTCTTATGATGCAAGCACCTCCCTGGTAAACAAAACAACACACCATCTTGGCATACGCAACTATTTCAATCAAGATTAAGTGATATGATTTACTTAACCATAGTAATCACTAACAGTTAATGGTCATATGGTTCTGTAAACCATGAAATACCAGCACATTGAATGACAGCCTAGTAAACAAAATCTTACCACTTCAGCTGGTTCTGCCAAAACATTAATGAAAAACTTGGCCTGCAATGGATGAAATTTGATCATTTCAATTACAACCCACAGAAGACAGACTCCAAAAGAAGATGATCTTTTATTCTGACCTGCTTTGTGGTAGCTCCAGACATGAGAAGATCAGTTGTGACCATTCCAGGCTGCAAGCCGATACCAAGAAAATTAAAAAAAAAAAAGCTAATAAAAAACTATTGATAATGATGGCATCATCAATGATAGCAATCAATGATGATAACACAACAGCTGTTAAGAGGAAAGGCTCATAAATTTATTCTTTCGTTTTTTTTTTTTTTAAAAGTGTTATTTGACATAACAAAGTGCATGAATAGTGAACTCGAAAGGAAAGAGCTAAAATAAGGCAAGCATACCGACAGATTATGCACTACAACATTTTGAACATCTTGCATCCGCAACTCAGCCTGTTCCATTAAAAAAAAACATGTTAATAGCAACTCTCACATGGATAACTAATCCTAACACATTTCACTAACATAGACAGTTGTCTAAATGATATATTTAGTTGCATGCTACTTAAATAACACAATGAGAATGGTGAAATAAATGATGATTTTTCTGACAACTCGATTCTTAAAATATCAGTAGTTTGACATCTGGTAAAGTACCAACAACAAATAGTAGAAATGGGAGTTGACATCATATGATTCATAAACAACCCCCAGGAGCTGGTATAAGAAGATTAAGAGAAATGCAAGAATATTTGATGCTATACAATGAGAAAGAAAACACTGCTCTGATATATTCTTAGTGATTCAATAACACTCAACACTACTACCTTGAAAAGCAAGTTGAGTGTGCACCTGTAGGGATTTTGTTAAATGCACTACACTGCGCTTAGTTGCCCCATATGCAGCAAATCTGAGAGAAAAGGAAAGGAGAAATATGCAATGAGAAGTCAATTGGCAAATTCACATCGTGAACTGGGTGTGCACAAAGTAGTCACTTTTGTCAATGAAAACTGACATTGAAATCATGAATGACTTTAGCAAATCTAATTAAAGCTCTACAAAACTGAAACGTGGTACCTTGGGGTTGGTCTTCCATCTGAGCCAGCTCCATCAATGTTGAATATGTGACCCCCTCGAGGTTGGTTCAACATCATTTTTATTGCCTTGACAATTATTATGTGTAAGAAATAAGCCTGAAAGTGACAGACAAAGACAAAGAGAACATTTTTACCTCTCGACAACAAATCATCAAACCAAGGGTGTTTGTAGTGACAACTTCTCTGCACAAAAGTAAACAGAACAAACAACTTGAAGCATTACAAAATTGCAGGGATGAAGAACAATAGGAAAAGAAAGGATAACAAGGAAAGAAAAGAAATTAATGAAAACTTCAAATGCTCACATAAGATCTTCATCTGAAGCTTCTGCCAGGGGCTTATAGCTATAAGCATTGGATCCTGCATTATTAATCTGCATCATTAACATGAGGTAAGAGTGTAACAGCAGAGCCAAGCATTTTTATGGGAAAAGAAATGGAATCATCTAAGAAATGCAACACCATTATACTGATGGAGTATACCTAAGAGGGTAGGTTGCTGAACAAATTTAGTATCAGTGCTGCCCGAATGAGAAGCATAAAACATGAAATTTCTCATGAATTATTACTAAACCAGACCATGAAGCTACGAAATAGCTAGCAAGGTAATTACACGAAATGTTTATCTCTAACAAATTCCCAACACTGATATGCGTATTTCACCAACAAGAACAACCTTTCCCTACAGCATCGCAAAAAGAAACATCCTTTAACCAACTTTACAGCAGAGCAACCATCCAATAAGAAAAGTTTAATCGATTACTATAGGGAATTTTGTTTAACTATGACAATTAGAAAGCATAAAGCAGCTGGGCGTATTTGCAACAATACCCATATGTCGATGTATTTCAGACTTTCTTGTGCAAATGCAACCAAATCCTTCACATCCTTTCCTTCTCTAACATCACACTTTGTACCCTGCAAAGGAGGAGCTGACTCATAGCCAGAACTATGAAGTATAGACAACTGATCATGGAAAACTATCATGAGGGAAAATAATGACACAAATTTTTTTTGGAGAAAAGAGTTGTGAAGGAGATACCCACACACGTTGCTCTCCAAATTCTTCTCTCAATCTCTGAACAGCAGACTCCACCCGTTCAGCTGTCAAAGATTGCTGTCAACAACAGTAAATACAAGCAACTGGGTATATAAACTGCAAGCTTCGTATTCTTTCAAGATATCAACTCAAAATGTCAAGTTCCACTATTTCAAGCCTTTGGGTCAAGACGGTTCTTTGGCATAAAAGACCATGAATCAAATAAACTGAACATCAAAAGTCCCCATTCTCCAGGGGTATTTACTCAGATTCAACCAAACTGATTGCGAGAGAACCATAGTGAGGGCTTGTCAAAAGCAACTAACTTATATGCTTGAGACATTTCAACATATCTACCAAAGAAGATCCTTACCTGACCTTGAGCAAATTATCACATTGTCACCTGCCTTTAGAAACTCCTTAGCCAAAGCATACCCTATTCCTGGATTAAAAGCATCAACAAGCTCTATTCACATAAAGAACCAGCCAACTTAAGAAACTGAGACATTAAAGATAATCATCTTTAGAAACTCTTGAGCCATTGCACACTGTAAAAAACAATTCATGCGAAAACTGATAAAAAAACCCAATGATTCTCATTTCACACACGGAACAAAGCCATTCTTGGACTGAAGAATGCAATTTCTCGCAAAGAAAACAAAGAAAACGACCCCAACAAAGTAGCACTCAAAGCCAAACTAAAATAAACTCAGTAGTAGCAATGTACCTACTTGACCACCTCCCTTCTATTTCTCGTTGACCAAAAATCAAACCATCCGGTACAGACACAACACCCTTAACTCTTGGACTAATTGGGGCCTTAATTCGCAGCAAACCCACAAAAAAGAAACCCAGAAATCATATTCCATAAACCCATCAAAGGGCATATAATTAACCAACAAAACCAAACCAGAAACCACAGCAATACACACAGCAAAGCAAACACCACAAACTGATCAGACAGTAATTAGAGAACCAAGAAAAGAAAGAACCTTTTGTTGAACCAGTGATTAAGACATTGAAAGGAGGCAACATGGGCTCTCTACTCAGTGCAGAAGAAGAGGAAGTTTGTGCCTTCACAACTACTGGATAATTCAAATATGCAATGCCCGTATTGTTGGTGTAATTGCTGTTTCTTGCATTAGTGCTTTTTGTTGGGGTTTGGCGGGAACAAACGGTCAAGAAAAGGTGTGAAGGAGAAAGAAGTGGAGGGAACTGAGAGGAAAAGGAAGAGGCCTTGAGAAGAAGAGAAGAAGAAGAAGAAGGGAAGGGAAGAGAAGCACAAGGAATAGCCATTGGTGGAAGTACTTTGCCAGAGGAAGGTTTTAAGCCTTTTATAGTGGATAATAAATAATAGTGTTTGGACAGAGTGAGGACAAAACTAAGATGCTATAAATAAATAAAATAAAATAAAAACAACATATTTTTTTTATATAAAAAAGTTAATGATCTTTTTACCATGCAGAGCGGATCAATCAAAGTTTTTAACCGTATCATTTTTCATATCAGCGTTATTGGAATAAAAATTATTTTTTAAATTTTTTTAAATTTTATTTTTTACTTCAGCTGATCTAAAAAATATATATAAAAAATTATTTAAATTAAAAAAATTATTTTTTATAATATTTTGAAAACTTTTTTTAAAAAAATCTCTAATCATGAAACATGATGTACATGTACCATGTTTTATAACCATGTAAAAAACTACTAGAAAGAAAGATATAACTTTATATTCACGCCAATGTTTATACATAATTTCTTTGCATATATTTTTATATCAAAATGGTTGTAGTAATATCTTTGATAATAGACTATATTCTGCGAAATTGGCATTTAAAGAGAAAAAATAGTTCTAATTAATTTGTTCCTTTTCTATTTAGTTCAATAATAATAATAATAATAATAAAGGAAAAGTCCACTAATAAATGTGTGGGGGGCTGCTGAAAATACTTCTACGTGGAGATATTGATAAGTAGGGCCTTTCTCGCAACTCTATACCGTAACGTTCATGAAAATCCAAGAACTGAACAAAAACAGGGCTTTACTCGTTGAACAAAAACCTAGCTTGATCGTCGGCTTAATCAAGTCACGAGGTTCAACTTTAAAATTCATCTTCAGATCACAAATTTATCGACGCAACTCGTCAGACCAGGCCAAGCAAAGCCATATTTAATAACTACGGTAGAAAATACTCTCGCCTTGCATGTATGATCGATATCTTGGCTTGGCTAGAAACTACATAATCTCATCGAAGTCTGTTCATTCCTCTAACCGGCTACAGGTTCTAAAAATAAAAATCTAATGAGAAAAATCACCCCACAACCTACCTGACCCCACCTACAACATGCTTTAATGTTACTGGTACATGGGAAAAAAAAATCTCTTCAAGCTCAATACGTCCAAATTCAAGAATGACTGTTCAAATGTTTCTCTCTGTCTTGGTTGCTCGGCTACATTTTCTTCCCCTCTGTTTCTTGAATACAATTTCACAGTCCATACCCGCATCAACTTTACTAACCATGTGCATTGGCTTGGGGTCGTGATCCTCTGCTCCCATAGGAATCTGAGACTTCTATGGTCTGTACGGACTATCAGGTTTCGACAGCTGTCAGGCCAAGCATCGAGAGGCTCATGGTTGACTCTCCTAATCAGCATGTCCATATAGCCTGTATGCATCCCTTCCTTTCATTGTTTCTACCCCAGCTAAGCTGCTGGCCCCCGGACTGTCAAAAGGTGAACGATCGAGTGTTGCCCATGTCCTTGTCCCAATGTCTTGTTTAAGCCAATTCAGCAATTCCAAGAATAACAATGAACAGTGGACAGCCAGATCAACCAGGGCGACGCTGCTTTGATCTACGACGTTTCCCAAGAAGTTTGAGCATGTTATCAGTGACATCAGGTTGGGAGTCGTCATGCTCATTTTGATTATTGTCGGATGTATGGGTTAACCAGGCCAGTGCTTCAATAGCAGCATCCCTCTCTGCTTGTTGCTTGTTTCTCTTGGGCTTACCCACGAACTGCATTCCCTTGAATTCAACCAGTGCCCTAAACTCATTCGTCTTAAGGTGCTTTGTCTTGTATTTTGGAGGGGAGTGTCCAGCTCTCATCAGTAGGGTTTGTAGCAAACTTTTTGGATTTGCTCCGTCTTTTGTAAATCTGTCATTATCATTAGTTACCTTAGGCTTCCTGCTTTCACGACCAAACACAAATTTTCCTTCACATTGATCTCCTGATACCAGGTCTTCAACAGCAAGCATGAGGTATTTTCCTTCCTTGAGAATGTCTAGTTTAGGATCTTGAAGCTGCATCATCACAAGAAGCTATTTATCGCTCAATGAAACAGATACTACTAATAAAAAATCTTTCCAGGTTTGAAATAAAAAATCTTTCCAGGTTTGAGGTAGATAGGTTAAACCCACAACAATGTTCATGTATTGGATATGTCCAAAAACTCAGAGATACTCTACACGTAAATAATATCATCACACCAAAAGAGATGTGCTCACGAGCACAGTAACAATGAAAAGAATATTGCATCCTCCGGCAAACAATCATTCAACAAAAAGCTCTTGACAAGTACATTTTTGGGAGCTTTCAATGCAAATAGTGGCAGAATGGAATACACTTTTTTTTTTAAAAAAAAAAACACAGTTCTAAACACCATCAACATTACCGCATCTTGGCTCAGTGTTATAAGATCTGCCTGGCCATGCAAGTCAAACCGGTGACCTGCCGACCAAGGACCTAGCCTGTGAAAAAACCAGTTTTTTTTTTTTTTTTTTAACCAAAACATCATTTCATGATTTTTTTTTAAAAAATCAATGCTTGGGTTGACCAGGTCAACACCCGACCTCTGACCCGAGCCTTGGGCCGGGTTGACCCCGGTTCGGGTCTTACAACTATGTCTTTAATTGGTAAAATCTGAAAGGGGAAAAAAGTGGTCAAAGGATTTTAGAAAACATATAGATGATGCATGTTCAGTAGTTTACCTTCTGCAGGAGCATAACCTCTAACAGCTTGATAAGATGAATCATTTAACAAGCACAGAACTAAGAGGGGTGCTTTATTTTAGTAATGAAAGGCGGAACCTCAGAAGATGAAAAACTAGGATTATGTATATGGCTAGTTGAAAGATGGAACATACAATTATTTTCTCTATACTAATCATCTTTCCCAACTCACCTTCTTCTGAATAAGCTTATCAAGTTCTTCATTAAGCTTTAAAAAGCACTCTGCCAAATTATGATCCATGAAGAAATCAATGTATCCGTTCAACATTTTCAGATGCCCAGCCTGAGCACAAGAAAATTACTGATTATAAAACTCTGCAAGTTCAATAGGAAAGGAATATCATAACTATCTATAGAAAAGAGCTAAAATTACCTGAGCTCCACAAGCAAGTGCACCACCAAAAAGGATCAGTACGGAATCAGATACACCAGTGGAATCACGTATGAAAACTGAGTTGACCTTTACTTTTTCACCAAAGACCAGCCATGGATAGGGAATTGTCTCATAGCGTGCATTCACAGAATTCTGAAGCATAACCATCAGCATTATCAAATACTCTCGTGGACAATATAAGAAACTTTTACAACATGATGACAAGAAGTCAAGAAATAGCACGCACATATACACTTGGCAAGGGTCTAAAAGTTTTCTAGTTACATGCCCTTCACATTTCAAGAACTTTATCAGTTAACAGGGAAACACACACACACAAACAGCAAAGTGATCATACGATCTAGATGACTCAAACTCAAACTCAGAATTTATGCATCAAAGCATGCATAACAACCATTAGTTAAAAAAGTCTAGTCCGGCACACTAGTTTAAGTTTCACACTTACAGCATATAGAGAAACTTGGCCATCATCCATTGTTTTGAAAGACATGGATGTTTCTCTGTGCTGCGCACAAAGAAGAAAGAGCAAAATGTATCAGCTATCGAATTTCATGATGAAACACAGGATGTGCATTTGAAGCAGAGAAACATTACCACTACTGACGCAATTCCAGGATAGAGGCCAGAGCATATAATTGCACGAACCAATGATTGGTTGTGACTTAATTTGTTGTGGTTGTTTGTATCTTCTTCTATTAAGCCAGCATCTTTTAAAATGAAGTTAAATTGCTTCCTTAGAGAATGAATGGCCTGCAAAGTTTGTGCAGACAGGAAATTTCTCCAGCAATACTCATATGCCGATCCTTCTTTTTCAGCTTCTTTCCATCCTTCATATGCACGGACAAGAGCCATATGATCACTGTAGTCTTTTGCAGAGAATCTAGATTTTGCTGCCCCAGCTAACTAAACCAAAGATAGAATAGTTCAGCTGAAAATAAAGCCAAAGCAGGAAATCTAGAACTTCGAAGAATAATGCTCAAACATACAGGAAAATGCTCCAAATGCTGATTTATAAGTTTCAAAGGTGCATTGATCAATAACAAGATTGTTAATACAGGACCAATGCACAGGACACTATTGTTAATACTTAATTGCACTGTACTTACATCCTTTTTGTCCTGTGGCAGAAGGAAAGGATCCCTGACACTGAGCCCGGATACTATTGTTAATATAGGACCAAAGCACCGAAAGATGGCACCCATTATTAACATTTTACCCAGCTTGGGATCTACTGGAAGCATTGTCAAATACTTCCCTGATTGAAAAATAAAACAGAGGAGTTTAATAATTATAACTAAGAAATAGAATATAAATAGTGGAGTTCTTCTCATCTGCAAGAATCAGCAAACTGACCAAGATTTGTCAGATTCTCCTTCTCATCTAATGCACCAATCATCTTCAGAAAATCAATCGCATTTTGGACCTGTCATCCATGTAACTTGTCAATTTGTGCAATAGACTAAGAAATGAGGTTGCAAATTATTTGCATTATTAATACTTGTCAAATTGCAAAATGGAAAAGTGGAAGCCCTTAAGTTATGCATGCAGCTTGCATTATCTTTTGCAGTGTGTATTCATTAATTAGTGCATGAAAGGTCGTGGGCGATAAAAATATAGTAGGAAGCAATATCCATCCAGTTTCCCCTTGTACATTTTCATTAATAATTTACAAATGTTCTAGTTAATGGATTACTTTCTACAACAATCATAGACATGAACCATTAAACAACTTCTACAATGATTGTAGGATCAGAAACCAGGTGGTATACAATTTACAACAAATTTTTATGGTGAAAAAAACCAGGTGGTCACAATAACTCTAGAAAAGGTTGGCTAAGCCAATCTAGTTGAGGAAATTGAATGCGAGCTAAAATTGATCAATCGCAGTACGACATCCTCTATAGAGAGATGTTATCAGTTGTACGAGGTCTCCCTTGGTAGGCCCCCTTTACTTGAAGTTTATTCTAAGTCTTAAAGGTCGGCTCAATAAAGTTTCAAAGAAGAATATAGGCCAGCATCCAGGGGGTAACATGGAAATAAAAAAATTGTGTTGACAACACTTACAGCCAATGGTTTTGGTGGCTGGAGAGCAGCTGACAAGAATTCTCCTATGCTTCCAACCTGCAAACTCTTTATTTGCAAGCAAAGAGAGTTCAGGGGAGTCCTCAAAAGTTCAGGAAGTTGATATTCGGCAAAGGCTTCATATACACATCTTGGGTATAGGTGGTAACATTCGCCAGGCTGCACTCGGCCAGCCCTACCCCTTCTCTGCAACCCATGAATAGCCAAAGAAGAATATGTCATTTATGAAAAGAGACCAGGAAAATGGCATAGATCAAGGTTAAGCACAGAAGACGATAACAGATTCAAATAAAATCATAATCAATCCAATAATGCATGCTACCACGTGGCAACAGTGCATCTTAAACATTCGTAAAACCATCCCAGGCTGCATGAACCCTCAAGCTTAACCGACGATGTTTCCAGTGAAGAAAATACAACCCATACATTATATAAACAGGCATTCCATACACACTCAAGTGAGAATAGAGATCAAGTCTATTCCATTTTACAGTTAGAAACATGCAATTTGGTAATAAACCTGAACAAACAAATCCAAATGATGTCAAAGCAAGCTTACTTGTCGAGCAGATGCTTTTGATATCCAAGAAGGTAGCAGACAAGGTGTGTTGTTTAAAGCATCATAAGTGGTTTCTTTTGCCTTCCCACAATCAATGACAAAAACTACATCATTGATTGTAATGCTTGCCTCTGCCATATTGGTTGCAAGAACTATTTTATGTACATTAGGAGGAGGTTTCTCAAAAATCAGTTTCTGCATAGAGTAAAAGGATGATAAGTAATATGACATGAAATCAAACACTCCAAATGATATGCTGAGCATGAACACTGTAGCATCCTCATTTCACTGTAGTTATTTTAATAATCTACTGTTATACTCTTTTCTAGCCTGGAAGGTTAATAAACATGATAATTGCATATGTAGAAACTAATTATGAATTGGGCAAGTTTCTGGAACACCCATTTTTCAGTGTGAGATATCCTACAATATAACGAATTATAATCACTCCTGGTCCCTTACATGGTCCGCTGCACCAGTATTGTTTTTTTGTTTAACTAGTAAAGGTGCCTCAAAGGGTCAGATCTGCATTGAGTAACTTGCCCAACGAGATAGACTGTGGAAAGATAAATGTTCCCTTCAAAGTGGAAATTAACACGCATTCTAGCATCCAGATAAGTCTAACCTTGACCAGAACAGGGAAGCTTTTAGGATTTTATTTCCATTCAAAAAACCTAACAAGACAAGTATTAACATAAAACTTAAAAGACCACCTGTTCCGAGGTTGCCATAGAACCATGGCAAGTTAGAAGCAGAATTCTGTTAGGATCACCCAGGAGAGGATGTGCTTTAAGTTGATCCCTCAAACAGCTAATATCCTCCCAGCCAGTCATGAAAACTAAGACAGCACCTGGTCGTTCCTTCCGACATATATGGCACAAAACTGCTTCAATAAGGTTAAATCCTATGCAATCAGGCATCCAGCGTGCCAGAGAGTCACGTGCTCTGGAACTATAATTGTCAAAACTTGAATTAGTAAGAGCATCCTGTCCACAAACAACAAGAGCAACAGTTCCCAAACAAATTAGTTTTTGCAAGTGCAGTAGATAGTGCTCTAGCAAATAGAACTAAAAATACCATTTTACTCCAAAAGTAGGCTAATGCACACAAGACTGAGAAATTTTGGAAAATTTACAACTTTGTGTTTCAAGTCTCTAGTAAAAAAAGTCAAATGAAAGTAGTATAATAGTAATAATCAACAACAGGTCTTCAAGAGACTGTCATACCTCAACGAGAGTAGTGATCTGGTTTTTCCTTTTTCGTGGTGCCAGTTGCCTCTGTGTTTTCCACATTTTCTCTTGGCCATAATCATCAATTTGATTGAAAGAAGTCAACTTATATCCGGTCATTTCCAGTACATCTTCTAAAAAATGTGCCCTCACTGGATATGTAAAGCCCTGGTAAAATACATGAACATTTTGAGGACCTCATGGTGCAAGCTATATCTCTATAACTGAAAACATTTCTGTTCCCAATAACCAGATGTAACAATTTTGAATCCATGTAGCCACAAAAGAGGATGCATGCTTTTGAATGGGCTTCATCAAAATAGAAACATTTGGAAGGTGCAAGCATATATTTTCTTATGTTTACCAGCATTAGAAACTGCAGTATGGTTTTCACACTCTTCTGCATGCATGCACAAGCCATATTTCATAGTATGCAGTTACAAACCCTGAGTATTTCTCTCAGGCAATTTTTGTTGTTAAAAGCTAAACTCCAAAGCCAACATAGTCAAAATCACTTCAAAACAAAGTGCACAGCCAGCTTAAAAAACAATTTCCAAATCAAAGCCCAATGATACTTGAAAAAAAAATGAAAACTGATTATTGAAACAGTTGATGCTCACATCTCATCACACCAACACCAGAATGCTTTAAATACCAACAAATAAGTGTATATTAATAACAATTCCTGCTTATAGCTTACTGGAATATGAATAGTTGGTGCTCCTCCAAAATAATTGGAAAAGAGTTCCGCATTCAAAGTGGCACTCATTAAAATCAATCTCAAGTCCTGACGACGTGAAAGAAGATCCTTGAGCACAATCAATAGGAAGTCTGTTACAGATAAAATGTAAGAAAAAGGAAGATAGTAGAACAACCTCTTGTGAAGAATAGATGACAAACTAAACTTATAAGGAAGATACCTTCATTCATGCCTCGCTCATGAATTTCATCGACGAAAACATGGGTTATGCCATTCAAGTTGCGGTCACTTAATAGGCGTCGAAGTAAAATTCCACTGGTACAAAAAAGCAGATGTGTGTTTCTTCCTTTCACACCCTCTAGTCGAACTTTATAACCAACCTAACAAAAAAATCTGTTGTGGTATAGCCGCGAGAGAAAAAAGTTTTCAAATGAAAAAACAAAAAAGACTATCACGTTAACAAATCTAGTCTTTGTGTGTGCAATATGTTAATGTATTGAGAGAAAGAACACCCACTGCTTCACCAAGAGGCTCTCCTCTCTCCGCGGACACTCTATCTGCAACAGCCATAGCAGATATTCTTCGAGGCTGAGTGCAAATTATGCTACAGAATGCTCCACGCCCAGATTCTATTTCTGACTCCAGTATATATTGAGGAAGTTGAGTGGTTTTCCCACATCCAGTCTCTCCAGATATTACAATGACCTACCAATAAGACAACTAATTAACAATAAATTTGGGAAAGGTAGACATTTATTACTCATATGTCATCACCATTAAAAGGTTCCTCTTCTGGTTTGATGGCTAAAAGTGTGAAAATAAAAGAGAAACAGAATAAAAGTTAAATGAAAACAAATCTTGACAAATTGAATGAAGTATCAAACATATGGACATCAAGAGAGGACAGATTAGAAAGTTCTCCAAACAAAAGCAAAACAAAAAAAACAATTCTTTCAGCGAACATTGCACAATCTTTAAGATCATAGCTGAAAACAAGCCAATGAGCTGTATATTCAGACCTGATTCCTTGCTATTGCTTGGAGTAACTTCTCCTTTTCCTGGAAAGCAGGCAGAGATTTCCGAAAGTCCATCATTTTTCTGCCCTCAAGTGATTCCTATGAACCAAAGACAATAAGTACAGAACAAAATCAGAACGAGACACATGCTTTCTATCATCCCCACCCCTACAAACATGTGTTATTGATCAGTTTACAATGCTAAGGATGTCTTGCCGATGACACTTAACAAATTAATAACAAAGATCTCAATTTGAGAAAACAACAATCATACCCGCCAAGCTCTTTGCATGTTACGCATTCGCAAACTCCTCCTCTGAAGAACCCTTTCCATCACAGAGCGGTCTAGAAATGAATCTGGATTCTCATCTGGACTTGTATCTTCAATCTGATTGATGGACGCATCATCTGCATTACCACCAACTTTTCCAGCACTTAGTTGAGTTCTATCAAGATGCTCCTGAAGTAAACCCTCAACCCTCCTTTGCAAACTTAGTGGGATAACCACCTGCACAAATGGAAAATAAAAATTCCAACCATCCAGCCTGACAAAACATCTAGAAATAACATTCATACAAACTCGTTCGAAGAGCTTCACAAATCATCACCTCCCTTTGTGGCCGCTTATCATCCAAATCAGGCCTGTAGTTAGGTAGAGGAACCTTGCTTGCAACAACCACTTTTCCATATAGTTCACTGATAAACAACGAAAAGCAAGATCTCAATATATCATTTCAAAGTCTCAGTCCACTATGGGCACACAAAACAAATATACTTGTTAACGAAAAGTAACTACTGCCTCCATTACCTATAAAGTCCCATCCTTCCAGCAAGATTAGAAATCTGCTCATAGTCTCTCCTGTCTTTTCTATCTCTAGAAACAATCTCTTGGTCTGTTTCACTACGCAATAGCAAGCTGAGCTTCCATTTCCACTCATCAACATTGGCCACAGACGAAGAAGCCTAAAATTAATAACAAAACACCATCTTAGACCACCAAATTTCCCAACCTCTTGACAGTATAATCAGTCAGTTCATATACACAACAAATCAATTGCACTAATTCCCCCAGAAAACATAAAAACTATCACATTCATCCCACAATCAACAATAATACTCACAACCCTTTTCATTTCTAGTTGATTAATCACCATTTATTCATTCAAATCCCAATATTTTACACCAAAAATAAAAAAATTACATTCATAACCTAATAAAACGAATGATAGAAAAAAGAGAAAACAGACCTTGTGGTTTTCAAAATCACACTCGTACTCGTCATCGGAGAACTGCTCTACTGCATACCCACAAAAACCACGCCTTTTGGTCACTAAAAAGCTGGTTTCATTAGAATTATGTAGAAACAAAAGCAAACTAAATAAAGGGTGGTTGTTTTTATTGCTGAAGATGGTATAGGAAAACGACTTCTTCTTGGCAGTGGTGCTGCATCCCAGAAGGAAACTTCTTAGCACAAGCTTCGAATTTTGCATATTTTAATTGATAATATACGAAGCAAATTCATTGCTTTTTGTGTATTATCGAAGGTTCAAATGCAAGACAAACCATTTCAAGGCACCATGTAAGCCACCAGTCTAGTAGAGGGAGGGAAGGGGAGAGAAACTGGCTAGTCCTTATAATAGCTACAGTGGAACAGAACGAACCACGGCTTTTTAATTGGGGAAACGTAATCTAGTCCTTATAATATACAGATTCTTCATTGAGTATCAAAATAAATGTTTTTATCAATTGGGTCCTAAGTATTTCATATATTTTTCAATTGGGTTCTTTTGTCAAATTTCTTTTTTTTTTGGTTAATATTTTACATTTAATTCACATATTTAATTTTTTTAACAGAATTGTGAAACACGCCTCTCAAGCTAAATAGGAACTGCTCGTAGCTGTGTTTTACAGGAAATAAAAAGGAAGGTAAATTTTGTTTTATTAACACGGTTTAAATATATTATAGGTGAAATTTTTTTTTTAAGAATTTTTGATATTATTTTAAATTTAATTCTTGATCTATGGTGGTTAGTTAAAGGTTAATAATAATGAGAATTAATTTTTTAAACTTTAACTTTTAAAATTTATTATAAAAAAAAAAGATGGAGAAAAAGTTTCTAACTTTATTTTTTTTCATATATTTTTCACACGTTTTTCTACTTTATTTTTACTGTTTTTATTTTTTTATATACTTTATTTTCTTATCCTAAATCTAGGATTTAGGTTCATATTTATTGAGAGATATCTAACTTCTTTTATTTTGATTTAAAAATATATTTGAATTAAAAAAATATTGTTAGAATCTTCAAAGACATAATGTAAATATTTAGTTGCACAATAATTTATTTTTAATAACAATAAAAATTTAATTACTTTAAAATTATTCAATAAATAAATATTTTTTTTTTATTTTTAATCTAAACATATATTTTTTTATTATTAACATAAACATTATATCCTAAATATATATACTAAAATTCTGTTATCATTTTTGTATTGAAAACATGTTTATTGTTAGTTATATTTTTACATGTTTATGGTTTCGAACAAAAATATATTTTTTATTTTATATTTTTTATTATAATAAATTAAATATTTTTATTCATTAATCTAATATAATATATCATGTTTTAACAACATAATATCTAGTCAACATATTATTTATTTTTTTAAAATAATATTTTTTTATTAAACAAATCAACCTAACCGGCATATTAACAGCGACAAGGTTTAGCCGAATCAGATTATTAACTATGCATGTTTGGGATTGCGTTTGAAAAGCGCTTTTCATAAAATTTGATTTTTTTTTTTTGCTTAGAAGTGATATGTTTTTGATGTTTTCAAATCATTTTGATGTGCTGATCTCAAAAATAATTTTTAAAAAATAAAAAAAATATTATTGACATGCTTTTTTAAGTGAAAAACACTTTGAAAAGCAACAACAACCACACTCCCAAACACCCTCTAACTCTAAGACACAAAAAGTGTGGTGTGGGATCTAATTAATAAAATCACAATTATATTTCACGAATACATTGGTAGCATTTCAAGATTTTCAAGAATAAAGTTTTTTTTTTTTACCTCTTCTTACATAATATTATTTATTACAATAATTTTTTTTATTCAATCTATATATTTTTTTTCATTTACATCATTTTTTATTATGTTTATTAAAAATTAGATTTTATTATTTTTTTAATTTATTTTTTATAAAGTTATCATAATATCATGATCTATATCATGAGTTTAATAAGTTAACTCAGTTTATTTGAGATTGTTTTCTCATTATTTCTTATTAACAAAAAACTAAAAAAAAAAAGGGATTTTATTGCAGCCCCTCTAGCAAAATATTATTTATTATAATACTGTTTCTTTTCCTCTTCTTAGTTTCTTTTTTTTTTCAATCTATTTTTTTGTTATTAAATTTCACTTACATTCTTCAACATTAAATTTAGTGATTGAGTTTTATAATTTTATTTATAATTTATATTTCATGAAGTTATTTTAATCTCATGACTTGAATTGTGAGTTTGACAGATTGACTTAGTTGACTTGAGTTTTTGTTTTTTTTTTATTAATTTTTTTCCCCAAATCCATAATTTAATATTGGGTTGATTGATAATTAGACTTCATGATTTTTTTCCATTCATTTTCTATAAGGTTATCCCCATCTTATAACGTGAGTTACATGTTTGATTGGTAATTCGAGTTGACTTGAGTTGTTTTTTATGTCATTTTTTTAATCAAATCTTTTTTTTATTTTTTATTTTTAATACTGTGTTGATTGAGAATTGAGTTTCATAATTTATTGTTTTTTATTGAGTTATTCTGGTCACATAATCTAAGTTATAGGTTTAGCAGGCTAACCCCAGTTGACTCGGGTTATTTTTTTATCCTTTTATTTTAATCGATTTTTTTTCAATTTTATCTTTTAACATTGGTTTAATTAAAAATTAAAATTTATAAATTATTTAGATTAACTTTACATAGAGTTATTATAATCTCATGACGTGACACGTAGATTATTAGGTTAATTCGGGTACTTAATCTAATATGTTTCTATTTCAATATTTATATATAAAAAATTTCATATTGAATATTTATTTTAAATCAAACCATATTTTTATCTTTGGATTTATGAAGTCAAACCGGGTCATGTAAAATCAATTCTCACATGATTTATTTATTTTTTTCACTAGAAAAAATTACTAGTAAAACCCATGTATTTTTTTTATGTTAAAAAAATATAATATGATCTTAATCTAACCCGCATGCTAAAAATCTATTTTCTAAGACTAAAGTTTGAAGGTGTTATGAATGCCGAAAGTTACAGCCTAGTTTTTCTGCTGTCCACGTTGGAGCTGCCAAACGAAGAGCCATATGTACTATGGCTCTTATTTCCTTACTTTTAGCATTCCAAAGGGAATGCTAAAGTGACAGCCAAAATGGCTTTTTACAAATTGAAGAGCCATTTCTACATTTAATTGTAGAAATGGCCAAAATGGCCAACGGCCAACAACTTTTTTTTTTTTTTTTTTTTACATAGAAAATTTTGTCTATAAATACATGAAGAAAAAACTTGTAGTTTTAAATTTTTGTATTGTGCCTCACCCTTCTCTCAAATTTTAAAAAACAAGAATCGATTATTCTCCGGTTAATTATTAACAATAAGTAGGATTAATTAACTTAAAAGATAACAACCATAATGAAAAACAACAATAGAAAAACAACAATAAGTAGGATTAATTAACTTAAAAGATAACAACCATAATGAAAAACAACAATAGAAAACACAACAATAAGTAGGATTAATTAACTTAAAAGATAACAACCATAATGAAAAACAACAATAAGTAGGATTAATTAACTTAAAAGATAACAACCATAATGAAAAAAAAAACATAAAAAACTTGAAAATTCTAATGACATAAAAAGTTCAAAGCTAATGATTCTACTCGTTAAATGGTGGCGGTTATTTTTTAAAGCATGAATTTGAATTTACTTTTAAAAAATTAAATTTTTAACAGTAACATATAAAACTGAAAATTAAAAATATTCATATAAATAAATTTTAAGTTTAATTTTAAATTATATCTTTTAACTTTCATATTATTTCATTAAATTTTATATTATTTTTATAAATTACTAATATTAATTATATAATTAATAACATCATAATTATATTATATATAAAATATCTAAATTAGTTACATAATTATATAAAAATAAATTTAACATGAAATATATTAAAATATAAATGACTTTTCTAAATAGCTTTTTACCATTGGAATGCACATAATACAAAAAGCTATATTTACACTATTCAAAAAGCCATTTTCTTCATTTGGCTCTTCAAAATGGCATTTTTCATTGGAGATGCTCTGAGTCTGAGTCTATTAAATAATAAAATTATTCCAGTGAGTTACAGTGTAAAATTCTTTTTCTGTTTTTTTTTTATCCATATCTCTCTTCTAAATCCATAGAATAATTATTGATCCTTTGTATCTAACTGCTGAAAAGGTTTTTTTTTTTTCGTCTAACAAATTAATGTTAATTAATATTTTCAATTTAATTTGCATGTTTTAACTTTTTAAGCTGTTAAACGCGTGGTGTGGGACTAATTAATAAAAATTACACTTTAGTCCCACACACACCTATGGTTTCAATTGGATCCTCAAATTGAAAAGTAAGCACTGTTTTTCTGAAATTATTATTATTTTTTAATATTGCTATATCTGGTATACATTTCTATTAAGAAATAGCATATAAAAAAAAAACTGCTCACAATTAATGATAAAACATGTTCCATTATTTATTTAAGTATACGTGCTCAGAATATAATAAACATGCGATCTCAATACTTACATTTCAACTATTCTAGAGATGCCTTCAGATATAGTATTTACTGATACTGCCATATTTTCACGTTCCTGGAACATGGCTTTAGATCTTGCCAGATGAGCTAAAAATGCTATAGAAATGTGCTCCAACTGCCATAATTATTGAAACTGCCACAAAAATATTCACCATCAGTTGATTCTCATCATTCTTCATGTCCTCGTCCTTGTTAGCAGAAGCTCTTGCATTCTCTGCATCCTTGGAAATATCCTTGTTAGACTTCTCTTTATCACCACCAGCAGCTGTCGCATTCTCCTCCTCCTCCTCCTCCTTCTTCAGGACAACACTCTCAGCTGTCTTTGGCTCCTCACTTTTCCCATCCTTTTCCTCTTCCTTTACCAATGGCTTTTCAACAACTTTCTCAGCTATCTTTGGTTCCTCACCTTTCTCCTCTTCTTTCGAAGGCTTTTCAGCAACTTTCTCGGGCTTTTCCTCTTCAACAGGCTTCACGTTTGCTTCATTCTTTTCTTTCTTTTCGGTGACAATTTGATGAGCTTTTTCACCATCTAACCCTGCACTCTTCTCCTCTATTTGTTTTGTGGTATTAACCAATAAATCAGCTTTTTGAGGAGCTTCATCTTGACCCTTTTGAGACACCTCTTCGCTGGCTGCCTTTCGGGGGCTTAGAGCTTTAACATCTTTCCCTTCTGTTTCTTTGGCAGAGGTGGTTGAGGTTCTCCCTGAAGGAGTCTCTTCTCCGTTCTTCTCAGGCTTTGGTTTTCCTGTAGAGTCTTGAAGCCCAGGATACTCTTGGCTAGCTGTGGCCTCTAATTCTCCAGTATCAGTACTTTTTACAGCAGGAATGTTTTTCGGAAACCTGATGGTTAGGATCCCACCAGCAAACTCCAATTTCATTTGGCTCAGGTCACAGTTTTTGGGAACGGTGTGAGCCGTACTAAAGCGACTGCGCATGTTATTTGCGAGTATACGCTCTCCATAAACTCTGATATTACTTTGCAGTTCGTCTGCTGAAACAACTATTTGCTCTTTCAAGAAACCTGCATAATTAACCACACTTTTTCAAGAAAATGCAAGGTTGGACCATGAAGATTTAAATCTGAATTTTAGGCAATTAGATAATCAGAAAGTTACCAGGAAGATATACAAGTAAAACTTGAGCTGCATCTTCTTCCTTCCATTCTGTATTTGGCTGAAAATTGGCTGGAAGATTTTGAGAGGTGCTGCGCAAAGGTACTCTGCGGGGAGGATTATATCCTTTGGGCCGAAAACCAGTGTATCCACCTCTTGGATTCATCATGATTTTTATCCCTCTATCTCTTTTGGTATTTTTAATAACACGAAGTGGAAATTTTCGCTCTTAATTAATCTGTTGGCTACAATTTTCTGGTTTGTATTTATATTAGAAATTTTCGGATTGTAAGTTGGTTTTGAGTTTTCTTAACAGTATGAACATTTGGTTGCTTTGCTTTGGTAAATTGGTTCGATGATCCCTTGGCCATTACAAGGCACAACTTCCTTCACAGATAAAGGAAGGTTTCTTTCTTTGGCATGTAGTCTTTCCAATCCATGACATAACAATTACAACGGATGATGATTTAAGAAACATCAGCAATGCACTCCAAAAAATATTCCACTGCTGTACAATGAGAACTGAAGCAAAAGCCAAAATTTTGTTGCCTTGGATATCGAATTTATTATCCAGCAAGAAATGCGATTCTTTGGCATTGGCCATCAGTATGGCAATATATAGAACTTAACTGACTTTGCGATGAAGTCTTTTGAGTGAATAGCCTGCTCTAGTATTAATATATTCATGTTTCCTAATCACCTTCCGGTCCAACCATTGATGAGGTGACTTCAGACCTTGGATGGGTTGAGGTTCAGGCCGAGTTTAACTAATAACGGTCTGATGACACCACATGACACTTAGGCTTTGTTGGATCTGTCTTATCCCATTGATGGGTGCAGATCCTTAATATAAAGTGAAAACAAAGGAATTCTGATCTGTAGCTTACGTTTAAAAGGATGTCTCCATGGTATTGTCTTATGTTAAAAAGGGTTTTTCTAGGTCAATTAATAGCGTGCTAAACATTGACTGACAAGTTAAAAGCGATTATCCTGAGGCCAGGGAAGCGATCCAGGTCTCTATTTTTGAGAAATTTGAAAGCCATCCATGACCTCCTTCTCAACATTCTTGGAGGGAGTGGAGCCCTTTCAGTAGTTGGGGTTTCTTCTTCAGGACCAGGTTGTCTGGTGGTTGCTTTTGGAACTTTAATGATGAAAGACAAATCCAGCCTGAAACCTAGTCTTCATTTTATTCACCTTAAAATTTTCCGGGGCAGAAAAATCTTGATTGAAAACTACTATTATAAGCAAGTGGTCACTCTGCAAGAACTTGAATGACATGGAAGGAAGGCGAAGAAAGCACTAGTCCCTGCTTTTCTTATTCAGTTATACGTAGTATGTCGTAATGACTTCTCTTACACCTTTGAGAGAGTGCAACATAAACATTCCTTGCTTTCCAAATTGTCTGTTTATAGTATCAATTTCCAGGACATTATATGTTTAAGGCTTTGAGAAGTTAAAAATCATGATCCTGATGCCAATTGATGCATGTGGTCTAGGAGTCTAGCTCATTGTTTATTCATAGATAAGAAATTTGTAGCCATAGTTTGTCTTATCTATGTTAAGAATTGGAAGAATAAAGTATTGTAATTATTTATTCTCTTTCCTTGAATTGATTAAACTACAGATGAAACCTGCTTCGAATACAGTGTAAATAGCTGCTTCATTGATGCCACCAAGCTAGTCATGGGGCATGCTCATGTACAAGAAATACATGTGGTGTGCATATAGAAGTTAGATGTATCAAACTAACTTTTAGCTAGTCTTGATCATCTCTGTATTCATTCTGCCTTCTTTCTAGATTGGCCATAGATGGTATAGAATACATAGGCTCCAATTGCCAGGATCAAAGAGAGTATGGTGAATTTATCTACTATATATAGCCTTTCAGTCACCACCCTTGTTACATTGTGATTCACAGACGTTCCAGAAGAAGAACTTGCATTCTCCATATCCTTTACCTCCCCTTCCTTCTCTTGATCAACACTTTCACCACTCTTCTCCTCTTCCTTTTGATCACCAACCTGTCCTATAGTGCTTTGATCATCTACTTGCAGCTTTCTGGTAAATGCTAATGGGAAATTAGCTTTTGAAGGAGTTTGATCTTGACCCTTTTGAGACATCCATTCGCTCATGCTTTTTCCACCTTCAACATCTTTGGTTTCTATAAATTCTTTATCCACAGTTTGTTGTCTTGCAGTACCATCTCCACTCATTTCAGGCCCTAACCTGCTTGTATTACTTTCTTGTAGGCTTGGAGCCTCTTGTCTTGTTGGAGCCTCTAATGCACCAGTACTAGCTTGAGCAGGAGTTACTTTTGGAACTCTGATGGTTAGAGTTCCATCATCAAATTTGGTTTTTGCTTCATAGAGGTTAAATTTTTCAGGAATATCCTCGAAAAGTGTATCGAAGTGCCAGTTTTTAAGTGCAGGATTACTACAGACTCTGATATAATGTGATGGTGCAACTATCCTACAATCTATATGGTTCTCAGCAAAGCCTGCAGAGTGCATAATTAATTACCAACAAATAAGGTTACAAAATATACATGACATGATCAAAGCTGGTTTAACAAAAATATTTTCAACGTACCAGGTAGATGAACATGCAACGTAAGAGCTTCATCTTCCTCTATCCGTTCCGTTTTCGGTGAAAAAAGCGATCGCGATTGGGTAGGTTTACCTTGGTCCATAGCAGTTCACCAACTAATTCATGTACTCATAGACCTTTTTGATTTTGATATCCCTCAATGTGCCAATGTTTGAGGGTTTTTTTTTTTTTTTAATGAATATGCTGACAGTTGATATTTATGGGAGGATTGCAAGGTAGTTTGGTTTTGAGTTCTCTTGACAGGGAGTCTATTCTTTCTTCGTTGCTTAGGTTTCCTTAAAATGAGGTTTTAGCTTTTGTCCCTCTATTTCCTGTGTACAAATTAAGGACAGGGATTCTCTACTTGTCCTGTAGGTCTTTTCCAAGGCTTCCGTACAGTTTTTTGAACATCAGGCCTTTCATAAGTGTTAAATTGTAAGAAATACCCCCCCAACTATACGCAATCCTCAATTAAGCCTCCAAAGTTTAAAATTAATAAACTTCACCCTTAAACTGTCGAGCATTACCCAATATCACCATCATATTTTGGTGCAAGAATCAGAGGGTAATAGAGCGTGGCAGGTGGCAACAAATAAACTCATCTGTGTTAAACTGATTCTGGAAGAATCACTTGTCATGAAAAATGAAAAAACAAAAACAAAAACCATTATTGAAATTGGAGTTTGTGCGAAATAAGTGATTTAATTGTTTTAAATTATATTTTTCCTTCAAAGGCTGCATATAGTTTACCCAGAGTTATTAAATCATGTTGGATCCATGACCTACTCTAAGTCCTAGATATTACTGGTTGAATGAGTTTCAAATGCTTTTCTTTTACTTTACAAATAAAGGAGGAATTCTCTCCTTGGCCTGCAAAGTGCAAACCTTACACTAAACCTTGTTTGCGTAATATAGATATTTGTGAATGTCCTATCAGTCTTTGGCAGGGTAGAAATATTCTCAGATTTATAATTAGAGGATTTGAAAGAGCAAATAAATAGTTATTGGAGGTGAGGAATTTAATGATACAAGTATTTGAGGCCTGGATTTTATTGTAGAAATTTACACAATGGGTTTAAGCAGTTGACAAATACGAGTTAATGCATGATATTGCAAGAATTAGTCTCTGGAAGTTCCAGATGATCGATAGCTGTAAACCATGTAAGCTCCAAGTGCTACAATCACGAGGACTGCCACACCCATATTCACCATTGATTGCCCTTCTTCACTTAGCTCCATGGTGCTAAGTCCTTTCATGGTCTTCTTAGCAGCAGTTGCAGCTACATTCTTCACTTCCTTGACTTTGCCAGCAACATTGAAATCCTGCTTTGTCTTTTCTTCAGTACCAGCGCTAGCAAATCTAGAACTCTTTTCTTTGTCTAATTTGTCCAAAGCTCTAAGAGAAGCGGTTTCACCAGCGAACATTGATTCTTTTCTTTTCTTGCTACTTTCATCACCTTCTGTTGCCAGAGATTCTTTTCTTTTCTTGATGCTTTCCTCTTGTTCAAACAAAGTCTTCTCCTTTACTGATTCTGTTGGCAGCTTCTTGCTTACTTCATCTGTGCTTTCTTTCTTTACAACTGTGGGCTTTTGGTCAACTGTTTTAGCACTGGAGACCTGATCAGTCTTTTCATCTTTCTGCTTCATTGTATCAGTAGTCGAAACAACTTTGGGCGGGGCTTCAGCTGGACCCTTTTGAGACTTTTGATCTTTCAAGGGTTCTTGAGGGCTTAGAGCTCCCACCTTCTGGCCATCTGTTTGTTTTGGGCTAGAAAAGCCTGCAGCACCCTCCATGCCCTTCTGTGCCTTTGTCTCCATTTTAGGTTTCTGAGAGACTTGAGAAGTCGTAGTCTTCTCTGGTAGGGCATCTTTTGAAGGCAGCAAAGCCTCTTTGGTTCCCTTTGCTTCTTCTTTGGAGCGAGATTGTTTGATGGTAGCTTTAGGCATTGTAATGGAAAGAATTCCATCATGAAACTTGCCTTGAATTTTATTCACCTCACAGTTTTGTGGAACAGGATAAGTTTGATTGAATCGACTCCATTTATTATAAGAAAGTGATCGTTCTCCGGTAACTCGAACGATTCGGGAGGAATGAACATAAGTGATCTTCAGCTGCTCCTTTAAAAAGTCTGCAAAATCAGGAAAAATATTATAAGAAAACTGATGTCTCTTTAACACCATCCTCAAAGCTTCCACTCATCCTAATTCTGAACCATTTAAGACATTGCGAAGTTAAACCACGAACAATCGTTGGGCAGAAGTTATAAAGCCTAAAAATAAATGGTAAAGCTCACCAGGAAGATGAATGCGCAGAACATTTTCCCCCTCTTCTTCCTTCCATTCAGACTTGGGTTGAAAATTCTCGTACTGGATAGCATCATATCCTCCAATGCGTGTCCTCATGGCCATTTCTATTCCTCTCTTCTCTTTGGTTTTCGTAAGTTAGTTGAATGTGTTTGGTGAAGTCATGGTTAAGCCTGTGTTTTTATACAGGCCTGAAACAATGGAGGATCGCTAAAGGTTGTCCTTTCAGAGTTTCTTAATCAGGAAACTATTCTTTCTTGATTGATTTAGTTTCTGAAAGTTTCATGAGATTTCAAGTATCCCATGATCATGTATGAGGTATAACCTGCTTAAGAAATAAAGCTGAAGTTCTTTGTTTGCCCTGTACTCATTAGGTTATCCATCCTCATTTCTCAACTCATCTGAAACAAGATTTCTTAACCATAAAATACACAAAACATGCTTTACATGCATGAGAAATACTCCAGGTGGAATTAATAAAAAATATTGTAGCAAATTTGGAATTGCTTTGGCATGAAGCATATGTATCCTGTCAAAATCTTTTAATTTCAGAAAAGTTAGCTGGATTCCTTGAGCTCAGAGACATCTCTGCTCAAAGGCTTTCTTTGACAAGGAATTCTGTTTCTGCCGCACCTTTTGACCCTTGACGAGGCATTTGATTTCTCTGCAGGTTACGGTGCATGAGCTTGACAGAAAGCATCCAGAGAGACATCTCTGACAACCCAAGAGACAGGTTCAGGAAAGAAATGAAAGGGGGAGGCAAAGAAATGCGTGCAGGAAGCAAAAGCTACAACTTAATTATCTGAAAAAAGAATAACTTTATGGCCTAGGAATATTGATGCTTACTTTTACAGAATTTCTTCTAAAGAATCTTCCTGAAAGGGTTGAATCCTGAAAAAAGAACTAGCAGCTAAAGAAGAATGGCTCTGCTGAATATTCTGACAGATACAAATAGAAACTTGGACAGTGAGTAAGTCAGCACCATAAACAAAATGGGTTTCAACTGAAGGAGTGTTAGTAAGAGAATTGGCACCTGAAGAACAGAAAGTGCTCACTAGGCTGTATCCAGCTGCCTTTATCTGCATGGGCTTGCAGTAGGGAATCCTTCCTGTGAGAAGAATTCCATAACCTTTCCTACAAGGATTGCTTATGTTCGAGCACAGTTAGCTGACTCGACCCCGACCTTGGTGTGTGGGTTTGCCGGGACTCAAAACGAGGTCGTTTCAGGTCAATTTAAAAAAAAAAAACAAAAATGATGATGTTCTGAACAAAAATTACAAAAAAAAAAAATACTCTAGAGTTGACCCGATCGTGTCTCACCTGCCAGATTTGACCACGTCCCAAATTAGATTGAAATGAAACCTCACCCTCTCAAGCTAGGCTAGTTTAATAATTATATATTCAAGCACTCAATAATTCTCTGGAACTCGCATATGCTTCAGAATCTGTCTGAGAAGTGACCTGAAACAGCATAAAACATAGAATCGAATGCATTAACACCACTCCATTCCCTTCAAATAGAAAAAACTAGAAAAGCATAATAATTTAGAATATAAAAAGAAAAATAGGAAAAAAAATTAAATTCCTAAAAAGAAGATAAAAATAACCAAGGAAAATATTTATTTTTCAGAAAATCATCACATTGTTAATATGATGGTGAATTGGGTAGTGTCCGATAGATGATGGACTTAATTGGGAATTATTTTTATTTGAGGTTCCAATTGATAATTGGATGATAGTTCATACACATATCTGTCCTTTTCCATTTTACTATCCTTTTCATGTTAAATTGTTCATGCTGAACTGACATTTTGAAAGTTGTGGCCAATAAAAAATTATAAAAGTTGGATTTGGATTTGCAAGATTTTTTCCCTATCTTATGAAAATTTTAATTTATAAAGATATTTAAATAATAAAGAGTCGATAATAAAAAAAAAATCACTACTAACATACAAAATTAGCATAATTATACTTTTATTAAAAATATAAAGCCTCTGTGATCTGTGATCTCAAATTTAAACCTTATAGTTCTTAATATGATGGTTATTAGAGACTTATATAATCTTTAACTTTAAAACTCGTGGAATTAATTGAGAAACGCGCAAGCTGGTCCAAACACCCACATTAATTATATATATATATATATATATATATATATATATATATATAGTATTTCTAAAAAAATCTGGCAATTCTCACTCCCATTTAAGTATCTCTTTTTTCTCCTCTCTCTCTCTCTACTCATTTAAAAACCATTTCATATTTTATTTGAAATATTATATTTTTATTTTTTATTTTTCAATTATGACATGTATAAACTTCTTTATTTCATTAATTTATTTTTAATATGCGCTATTTTAGTATTTTTTAATAAAAAAACTCTGTTAGTTTGCCATTTAAAAAAAAAAAACTATGCTATTTTTTTATATAAAAAAAGTCAACTTTTATCGGTAAACTTTCAAATTAAAAAGGAATCACATCCACAGAACTTCCGATTTTTATCATGAAAAATACATGGATTTCCTGATTTCTTGCTAAAAAAACCTTCAGTTACCAACCCTCCTTACAATAGTAAATAATCTCGGGTTGTCAGTGACTAATTAAATGATGATTAGTTCCGGTCTTAATTAAGTTCCTATCATATTTAGGATAAACGCTTGTCTAAATCTAGTAAATATATTGCCTTATATATGCATCCTTTCTAGCTCTTCTTTCAAACCAATTAAAATCCTGATAACCTATTCAACTATTTTTTATTTCCCTTTACATGCGCCTTGTAAGTTTTTTCCTGTTTTTTTCGCCTGGTCTATAATGTTTGTTTTGTCTTTTTAAGGATGTTACAAAATTTGGTCAAAATCTTTGGACAATGTTTGAGAAAAATAGGATAGCTTTGACCGTGTTTCATCTAATTCATGCACAGGTACAGCGGTGGAACTTGGAAGTATAGTTAAAAAGCTAGTATGGCCAAGGCATGGATCGCCCTAGTGGGGCTATCATTTATATGTTGCTGGTCATCTACAATGGGAGCTGAAGAACATGTTCTATACAAAGATCCAACGAAGCCAGTTGATTACAGGGTTAAGGATTTGCTAAAAAGAATGACACTTGAAGAGAAGATTGGACAAATGGTCCAGCTTGAGAGAACTAACATGACTGCTGAAATCATGAGAAAATACTACATTGGTATGACTGCAGAAACCCTAAAAATGCATGCACATTGCTCATGTTCTTCTGCATTTAAAAGATTCTTGAGGCCTAGAGTGAAGAACTAAATAATTGGTGTGATTAATTAATTATAGGGAGCTTGTTGAGTGGAGGAGGGAGTGTGCCAGTTGATAGGGCTTCTCCAAAACAATGGGTTGATATGGTGAATACGTTCCAAAAAGGGTCTCTATCAACCCGTCTTGGCATCCCAATGATCTATGGAATCGATGCAGTCCATGGCCACAACAATGTTTACGAAGCAACCATTTTCCCTCATAATGTTGGCCTTGGAGTTACCAGGCAAGTTCACATACGATTTGTCACAGGATCGGAGGCAGCTTTGATACCATGTTAGATAGCGTGTTTTGTGTTTTTTTCTTTTTTCTTTTTGTGTATATCTTCTGGTGTATTCATGAGAAGTTTCTTTAGTTTTCTCATTGTTTCGCCTTGGATTTGAACCTGAGTTGATACCTTGTTGGATGTGTACTTCATTTTTGTATACCATGATGTTTCAGGGATCCTGCCCTTGTGAAGAAGATTGGTGCTGCAACCGCGCTTGAAGTTCGAGCAACTGGAATTCCATATGCTTTTGCTCCATGCATTGCGGTAAACTAAGCGATTAATCTCGATCCCAGAATTGCTACGACTCAAATTTTCCCTTGATCTTATCATCCCACATATCTATCATTGCATTATATATGCAGGTCTGCAGAGATCCAAGATGGGGCAGGTGCTATGAAAGCTATAGTGAAGACCACAAGATTGTCCAAATGATGACTGAGATCATCCCTGGTTTACAAGGAGATGTCCCTGCCAATTTTCAAAGAGGCACCCCTTTTGTTTCTGGAAAGTAAGAATTGATTTGCCAGGCCTAATTAATGCGTCATTTTCTTGAACAATCATACACAGATTCTTCAGCTCTATCTCATAATAACGTCTATATTTTGCCCTTTTCTGACACCATGTAGAGACAAGGTTGCAGCTTGTGCCAAGCACTTTGTTGGGGATGGTGGCACTGTCAAGGGCATTAATGAAAACAATACCATAGTTACCCATAACGAACTCTACAACATCCACATGCCTGCCTATTTGAACTCGCTTGATAAGGGTGTTGCAACAGTCATGGTATCCTATTCGAGTATCAACGGCGTAAAGATGCATGCTAACCGTGGATTGGTTACCGGTTTTCTCAAGAGGAAACTCAAGTTCAGGGTAAGACACGGATTCTGGCAGATCAAGTTATTGAATTGATGCACATGAAACATTGTATCATTTATTGTTGCCTGTAAATTTCAGGGTTTTGTCATCTCAGACTGGGAAGGAATCGACAGGATTACCTATCCACCTCATAAGAACTACAGTTACTCTATTCTCCAGTCGGTTAACGCTGGCGTCGACATGGTGTGTTACTAACCATTGTTCTCAGAGATTGCATGCTTGGATATTGATGTTAATTTCACCAAGGAGCAGATCTCTGACTTAGGTTTTGTATGATTCAGGTTATGGTTCCTTACAACTACACAGAGTTTATTAAAGGTTTGACCGATTTGGTTAACAAGATGGCCATTCGCATTCAACGCATAGATGATGCAGTTAAGAGAATCTTGAGGGTCAAGTTCGCAATGGGTCTCTTTGAAAATCCACTTGCCGATTACAGTTTCGTTGACAAGCTTGGAAGCAAGGTGAGTGTGAATTCAGCCAGGCGGATGAGGCCGGTGTTTCTCACTGACCACTCCCCTGAAAATGATTCTGAATCACCAGATTGGGTTAACGATATTTGCTTTCTTTCTTCAGGAACACAGAGAACTAGCCAGGGAAGCTGTGAGGAAATCCCTTGTGCTGTTGAAAAATGGAAAATCTGCTAAAAGCCCTGTGGTGCCTCTTCCCAAGAAAGCAAGAAAGATCCTTGTTGCTGGAACACATGCTGACAATCTTGGCTATCAATGTGGTGGCTGGACAATAAAATGGCAGGGACAAGAGGGAAATAACCTGACTGCTGGTATATAATAATCTCAACTCACTTCCTGTTTAGCAACATATTGAAATATTGTGAATACAAAAGGCAGATGCTTGATGGAACTTGTAACCCTTGAGCAGGCACCACCATCCTTAAAGGCATCCAAGCTGCCGTTGATCCAAGCACTAAAGTAGTCTTCAGAGAGAATCCTAAAGCTAAATACGTGAAGTCCCAGGGCTTCTCGCATGCCATTGTTGTTGTGGGCGAGCCTCCATATGCAGAGACAGCAGGCGACAATCTGAACCTGACGCTCCCAAGTCCCGGTCCGGGGATAATAAACAACGTCTGCGGGGCTGTCAAATGTGTTGTAGTCATCGTCTCCGGTAGACCATTAGTGATTGAATCGTATGTTCCAAAGATTGACGCTCTTGTGGCAGCATGGCTTCCAGGAAGTGAAGGCCAAGGTGTTGCTGATGTTCTATTCGGCGACTATGGATTCACTGGCAAGTTGGCTAGAACCTGGTTCAAGAGGGTCGATCAGCTTCCAATGAATGTTGGTGACAAGCACTATGATCCACTCTTCCCATTTGGTTTTGGCCTTGAGACTAAGCCTTCAAACTAGATTCTTTCCTCAATCTTCTCCATGCAAGCTTTTGTGAGACCAGCATTCCTTGCAAAATAAATCATAGCAGATGATCCCATTGGCATCTGTCTCTGAAGACAATTTTTTTTTTTTTTTTAAAGAAGAAATTTGGTTAACACTTGTATGGTCAGATCATGACTCTCCATAGTGATCAATCCTGGATTATGGATTAGATTAACCTTTTTTTTTTTTACCATTAAAATTGCGGAACCATTTAATTTCTAGCTAAATAAGTTTTATTTAACGATACCAATGTTTTATATCGTCTATAAGTTTGAGTGTGCAACAACATCGCTTAAAGAGTCAAGTTACATTACGGATTTGTGTATCATTTTGAATGCTTTGGACCATTTCTTGATTTCTTTGATTCTCCGGCTATTGATTCAAATGATAGGTGGATCCCCTTTTCATACTATAATTTTTGTTTCTAATTCAAAATATTTTTTTATTAGTCCATGTCTAAAATTAGGGACGTACAGTAATGAATACTCGGGGGTTGAATTTTTTTATATTTATACTCTATCCATTATTTAGTGGATAAATTTTTTAAATATTCATATTTTATTTATAGAGTTTCGAGTACTCATATAAATATTTATTTTTTGACTATTATTTAATATTTAAAAATAAATAAATTAATATATACTTGAAATATATATATATATATATATATTTGGTTGAATTGGGTTTGACAATATTTATATACCATTTATAACTTATTAACTATTAAAAAAAATCATTTCATTTGTATTGTTTCAAGTTAATATCCATGGATTAAATTTTCATAGCGGTCTAAAATTCACTTAGAGAGGTTAATTCAAACTTGTCTTTCATTTAATTAACTTGTCTTCTTTCCAAATTTTTTTTAATTATATAGATATTTAAGCTAATTTAAACATATCTTAATTAATCCTATATGTTTTGAAGTTAATGATCGTGTAAATCTCTAGTGGTTTTGAAGAGGACTTAAACTCATAACTATTAAAAATCAAACTCAATGTTTAACTAGTTAAACTATCCCTTAATATTCTAATCATAATTTTAATATGTTTGTATATGCATTTTAATTTTGTTTTATACGGTGGGCTCTATCAAAAACCGAGGTCTAACCTCAATTATTGCGAATAAGTTTTGGGTTGCTTTTATTAAGGTATGACATCAATTTTAGATTATAAAAGAAGCTTGTTAACAACAAAATAATAGTAAAATAACCGTAAAAAACCATTAGATTAAAATCGAAATAACCTCTTTCTTAATTATAAATTATTAATAATCTAATTTATAATATTTTAATTCAAAAACTATAAATTACTATATATATTTTTAAATAATTTTATTATTAAATTCACTTTTAAAAACAGTTTTAACTAAACACTTTAATTTTTTTTCCAACATCAACTTTAGTTATAATTTTAACCTAATATATATTTCATCAAACTAATCAAAAATAAAAAAACCTTTTCTACACAAGCTACCGAAAATGCCAAACACACATTTACATGAAATGTCCCTGGTTTGGAGAAGTTGCATCAGCTGCAATGTCTCAGCATTTCCATCGACCATCTGGCAACGGGGCAGATGATTTGAACTTTCTCTCCACGTTGGTAAATGTTGTTAGGCTATTCCAGAACTCAAACACATACAATTTACGTGGTTCGGCAACTTACCTACTCCACGGAGCTACTAGTTTGTATTAAACATTCAAAGGAAATAATACAAACAAAAAAGAGGAGAACTCTTCTCAACTCAACTCTACACTGAAGCTCTCTCTACTGCTCTTCTCTTCTCTTCTGTTCTCTCTGTGTTCTTCGTGCTCTCTGTGTTCTTCATACACTACCAAGCACACACGCAGCTATACATATACATATTAAGAGCATGGGTGAAGGTCATGCCCACCGTTGCCTCCACTTTGTGCTTAGTGGAGGTTAGGTATTCCCACTAAGCACATAATGGAGGTGGGGCTTGCTTGCTTGTCTCCATAATGCTAACAAATGTGACCAGTTTGCAGCTAGTGAGTGGCTACAAGTGATAACAACTTTCAAGGGTCATTGCAGAACATGGAATGGGAACTGAGGTGTTGGCCCGCGGCGATGTCTACAGTCATGGCATACTTTTGCTAGAGTTGTTCACAGGGAAGAGGCCTTCTGATGATATGTTCAAAAAGGGTTTGGACCTCCACTGCTAACGCTGCTTTGCCTGAGCAAGTGGTGGATGTTGTGGATCCAATTCTACTTCAGGAAATGAAAAAAATTCAGAGACAAGAACAGACAGTAGCCACAAGGTTCAGGCTTGTTTAACTTCAATAATGGAGATTGGAGCTGCTTGTTCTGCTTAATTTACACAAGAAAGGATGAACAGGAGTGGTGTTGCAGCAAAGCTGCTTTCAATCAAACGCAAACTTCCTTAATCTTGTATTACAGAGAACTAAGGACGGACGAACGACAAAGGTGGAAGCACAGAACAGGAGGACGAAGACGAAAAGGGACAGACAGGAAGCCAACGCAAGAAAAAAAACAGAGAACACAAATATAACGATCAAACACAGGGGAGAGGGACCAAAGCAAGCCACCATCTTCGACTTCTCTCCCTGCACCAGTAAGTCAAGTCTCTCTTTGCATTATAATTCACTAATACTGTCGCTGTGGATTATAATTAGCTCTTTGCTGTGCTGCACGCGCCATGCGTGCTGCTGTCTCTGCCAGCTGGTGGGTTCATTGGCTTGGGCCAGGACCGGGCTGGTACAGCTGGACTAGATCTAGTCTAAAAAACGTAAACCAAATCTGGATCTCAGCCCAACCTATCCAGATTACTTTTTGGCTAAAGGTGTGTTCAGATTAATCTTAGGTCTTAAATCCAAGATAATTTGGATTTGGGATTAATCACCACTCTCATGCATCATCGTTGTTTATCAATCACACGATCCAGCTTCTAGCTTCCAGCACCAATCACAAGTCAAACAATCAGACGGTCAGGTTTGAGATAGCGACGTGGTCCCCGAATAACTCTCACACGATCTGGCTTCTTAATAACGTTAAGAGCACACGCGCGCACCGGATTGCCACATCCCTGTCACGTCTGTCGAGAAAAAAATCCAGCCCACCTCCACTATCACTTTTTGGGTAAACTACATTTGGATCCTCCAGCTATAATATATGTTTCGATGAGGACTCCCCTCAGCCGAAAGTTTCAACTGCACCACAACTTATGCAATATCAACTTTCCATCCAATACTAGTTTTTTTTTTCTTGCTACTAAACTGTTCTCTACGTGTTTCATTGAAAGTGTGGTTATGAGAAAAAAATAATACAAGAAATAAAATATAATTTTAATGCAAGATATGTATCTTCTAAGTCTATTATTACATATAATTAAAGGATATAAATTAATAAAACCTTACATACATCTCTTCATAACATTTCTTAAAATATCCATTTTAGTATAAAAAAACTCGATTGTTAAGGATGTATTTAAAAGTATTGTAGCAGTTGTTTTTAAAGTGTTTTTTATTAGAAAATGCATCAAAATAATATATATTTTTTATTTTTTAAAAAAACATTTTTTATATTAGCACATCAAAATAATCTGAAAACATCAAAAAATATTAATTTTAAATAAAAAATAAAATATTTTAAAAAAATTTAAAAATTATATTAAATATAAAAACAAACCGTGTCTAAAAGTGTTGATTAGTGTATTGTAGTAATATTTAAAAATTCGTCGGAATCCTTGAAACCTAACAAACACATTTCTCCCTCAAAAAATTCCAATCAAATTCACCATATCCCCATCCAAAAATCAAGGATTGATAATAATAAATTTTAAATACTAAGGCCCAAAATGAAATAAAGTGAAAGATTCAAGGTCCAAGTCGAACTTTACTCAAAGAATCAATAAGAAGAAACCGCCAGCACAGTTATATCGATAGCAAAACCCAGTAGTGCACATTCCACACTCCACTCCGCTCTCTCTCTGTCTCTCTCTCTCTCTCTGTCTCTCGCTAACACTAAACAGACTCTCGTCTCAAGTAATCTCTCTCTCTCTCTCTCTCTCACACACACACACACACACACACACAATGCTCTTATTTCATTTTTTCTTGCTTCCGTGTTTGGTTGCTGAGAAAATCAATGCAGCAAGAAAACAAAAACAGTAAAACGTTTGCGTTCTGCTTATTTTATTTCCTACGCTAGTTTTTTTTTTTTTTTGAAATGCTGGAAGTTGTTGCATTGGAAATGCTGCAGAGAGGTTCAACGGTTTGATTTTCTTTCGGTTTCCTTTCCATTTTCTCAGCAACCAAACGAAAAGCAAAACGAGATTCTGTTTATTTTTACTCTTCGAATAATTAGGATCATAGAAGTTAAGGTTTAAGTTTGCTCTTTTGCTTTGCTTGTTTGGTTGGTGCAGCAAAGAAAGAATAAGGAAAATTGTTGAATGTTTGTGCTCTGCATATCTGACACGCTACTTATTAAAAAAATAAATTAAATCCTGAATGTAGAAGGTTATTGGTTCGATTTTCGTACTGTTTCCTTTCCATTTTCTAAGCAACCAAACAGATAATAAATAAGCACTAATTTCTATTGTTGTTTTGTAATAATGAGAAAGGATCGTAGAAACTTAGCTGAATTTTATTTCGTTTCGTTTCCTTGTTTTTGTGGTGTAGGAAAATGGAGGCTATGACTATGATTTTGATGAAGATGATGGGGATAATTCTGTGGTTAATGGTGCTGATAGCGATGGCAGTAGGAGAGGATGTGAAATACAAAGATCCGAAGCAACCAGTTGCAGTTCGGATTAAGGACTTGATGAGTAGAATGACGCTTGAAGAAAAAATTGGTCAAATGGTTCAAATTGATAGGTTGACAGCCTCTCCGGATATTATGCAGACTTACTGCATTGGTAATATCTAAAACTCCCCAATATTTTTTGCTTTGCGTTAAATTTTGTCGGTGTGGTGCTAATGACAGTTTCTTTGAGAGCTATGACACTCACAAATTGTAGAGCTTGTGCCTGGAGATGTTGTGAACAAGTGTTGCGCTAGCATTGCTGGTTTTGTAAATTGCGCTGCTTTGTTGTTCCTGTTTGATGGGATAATGAGTTTATGATGGTATTGAACGGGAATGATTGTGGCAGGTAGTGTTTTGAGTGGAGGTGGGAGCGCACCACTTCCAGAAGCCAGTGCTGAGGATTGGGTTAATATGATAAATGGGTTTCAGAATGGGTCGTTGTCTGGCCGATTGGGGATTCCAATGATTTATGGCATTGATGCTGTTCATGGGCATAATAATGTCTTTAATGCCACAATCTTTCCTCACAATGTTGGGCTTGGAGCTACCAGGCAAGTATAAATTTTAAGTTCCTTGTTTATTGATTCTCTCACAACAGGAACTTTGTGCTACAGAGTCATCGATTTCACAAACTGCCTGTAGGCTTTAGTTCAGATAATATATTTAGTGTATGCTTTATGTAAAAGAATTCTTCCACTTTCTGTCTCTTTGCTTTGTAATTAGTGCTAATGAAAGTATACATGTTAAATTCAACATGCAAAGGTCGACATATCATTTCCATTCTTGCAGAAGAGCGAAGTAATCTACAGTAAAACTTGTTGGTGGTCTCACACATTGGTTTCCATTATTCTGGTTTAACTTAATAATCCTAAAGTCTTCTGATCTTTGGATCAATCAATTTTAATCTTTTTTTTACTGGGAAAGCACCCGCACATTCATTATAGAATTTCATGCCTGCCCATTAATCTGTGTTGACTCTATATTTTATTGGACTTCTTACATATAGGGATCCTGACCTGGTGAAGAGGATTGGAAGTGCAACCGCTCTTGAAGTTAGAGCGACAGGAATTCCTTATGTCTTTGCTCCATGTATCGCAGTAAATAACTTCACTATCAGTTCTTCAATCTTTTTGTAGATATTAAGTACGTGAATCAAGTAGTGCCTTTCATGCACTTTTCATATTAATTTTGTATTTTTCATTACATCTGCTCCGAAGGTTTGCAAAGATCCAAGGTGGGGTCGGTGTTATGAAAGCTACAGCGAGGATCACAAAGTTGTGCAGGCTATGACTGAGATCATACCTGGTTTACAAGGCGACATTCCAGTTAATTCTCGGAAAGGAGTTCCATATGTTGGTGGGAAGTACGGACCATCAGAAGTCTAAACATCCTTCATAAATAGGCCTTATCAACGTCCTTCAAGTCACCAGTTTTGCGAACTTCAGAAGTCTAAACATCCCTCATAAACAGGCTTTATCAAAATCCTTCAAGTCACTAGTTTTGCTTCTTTTATACGTCTGATATCCAAAAGAATTAGCATATTCATGTCCTGGCTCTTAGTATTTAGTAACAGCGGCCACATAAATCAGTTCTCAGCACTTGTAGTGTTTGACTGGTGTTATTCTACAAGAATGAACCAGAGCACCTAAAAAAGAAGCCTATCCCTTTTTTTTTTACCCCTTCTCTACTGTTGCTCTACTTATAGTAACCTGCATTTTATGCTCAACTGTTCTAAACATGCATTTGATTTGTCTTTTTTTTTTGTCCTTCTGATTTTTTTTCCTTTTCTGTTTTGTAGGAAAAAGGTTGCAGCTTGTGCAAAGCACTTCGTGGGTGATGGTGGAACAACCAAGGGCATCAATGAGAACAATACAGTTATCGACAAGCATGGGCTACTGAGCATCCACATGCCTGCCTATTCAGATTCAATCATCAAAGGTGTTTCAACTATTATGGTTTCCTATTCCAGTTGGAATGGGGAAAAGATGCACGCAAATCGTGAGCTAATAACTGGCTTCCTTAAGAACACCCTCAAGTTTAAGGTCAGGTTCACATTTCAATTTTAATTTCGATGCTCAACCAGCATCCACATTTATGAATTGTGGCAAAATTGTATTTTCTTGCAATAAACAAGGATTTGGACATAGGTTTTACAGCAATTCTTGGAACCTTCAGCTTCCAATGCCTATCAAAGATTTTTACACTGTACCATGGGCAAAACCTCAACTTTTGGCTTTTGAGACGATTCTGCTTGGTGCATGGCCCAGCTCAATAAAAACATAATTCCACCCCTTTGTGTAGGTTGGTTTTGCCTAGAAGTCTCCTCCAGCAAACACCTCACCATCAAGTCTTTGAATTTTTTTTTAAATAGTGGCATTGTTTTAGCCTCAATTATAAATGCACTTGCATGCTTAACTATTATTGATTTGGCTTCATTCCAAATTAACCATTTCTAATTGTATTTTTTTTTGTGCTGATGCATCGTCTTCATTTTCTTGCATGTTTTTCACTATTTAATCCATCTTATTTCTTCATTTTTTGCACTCATTCTTGAGTTAATTTTTTTCTAACTGCCCAACATCCTTTATGATAAAGGATGGTTAGCCATCATTTTAACTCACTTAATAATAGTAGGGATATCATGATCAAGAGCATGCTACCAGCACTGTTTGTTCATTGATCTTTCTATGATGCCCTGGGCAATATGGAGAGCATCGCGCTTGATTCTTTCCGGATCATGAAAGTGACCTTTGGGATCCTTTTGGCAATAAGCTTAACATCACTGGTTTTTCCATGGTTTGCTGTTGCAGTTGATCTCATGCTCCATGTAGATTTGGTAATGTAACCATACATATGCAACGTGAAATTTGGTACCCAGGCTAACTGCTGTTGCTGTCTTGATCAACTTTCAGGGTTTTGTTATCTCAGATTGGCAGGGTATTGACAGGATCACTTCACCACCACATGCAAATTACTCATACTCTGTCCAAGCTGCGATCCAAGCTGGCATCGACATGGTTAGCAGCTCATGTTATGGGCAATGTCATTTGAGATTGAATTCAAGTGAACTATTCTCTGCCCTGCAGAGATGGCTGAGAGTGAATAATTCTGAAACTTGGAGTTCTGGCTCTCTTTTTTTCAGGTCATGCTGCCTTTCAACCACACAGAGTTCATTGATGATCTTACTTATCTGGTCAAGAGCAATGTCATCCCAATGGATCGCATTAATGATGCTGTGGGGAGGATTTTGCTAGTGAAATTCACCTTGGGTCTCTTTGAGAATCCTTTAGCTGATCTCAGCCTTGTTAATGAGCTTGGAAGCCAGGTCAGTAAAGCAAATCATTGCTCAGTATCTAGAGTCTGTATTTTCGAATCGGTCTTTTAATTTAGAAATTTGGCACCCAATGCTCTCTCTTGCATTACCAGGTGACATGCATCTTCTTTTTTTATTAAATTATCTTACTTTCCTCCCAAGTATATCTCCCTTGTCTGTTTACCTGGTTGATATGCTGAGCATGGTTTTAAAATATGGTGCCATGAATGGTGAACATGCTTTTACTTATCCAGGCACATAGAGACTTGGCTAGGGAAGCTGTAAGGAAATCACTTGTGCTGCTGAAGAATGGAAAAAATGAAACTGATCCATTACTTCCACTTCCCGGGAAGGTTTCTAAGATTCTAGTAGCCGGTACGCATGCTGATAATTTGGGCTATCAATGTGGTGGGTGGACTATTCAATGGCAAGGATTTAGCGGCAACAGAGACACTAGGGGTATGCCTTTTTTAATATGCTGTCACAGACTGCATTATGAATCCCTCCCTTAAAAATATATGTATAACTCTCTTATTCTCACCTTCTTGGACATTTTGAAAATTTCTTCACTTATTTATATAACATAGATGACGCTTCTCTGGAATCATTTCTTTTTTCTTTAGGTTCGAAAACCTTAATGATGGTTTGGCACATGTCAAATATCTAATCTAAGGTCCTAAGATATCCTTCTAAGAATTTAGGAAAAGTGCACATCTACAATGGTTTAGAGTATCATTTTTTGTGGTGATTTCTGATCCCAATTCATCCAATATCCTCTGTATGCCTTGTGATGAGAACAATAAATTTTATACTTCCCCTTTCATGTTAGGAACCACCATCCTTGGTGCCATAAAATCTACTGTTGATCCAAGCACAGAAGTTGTGTTCCAAGAGAACCCTGATAGCAAGTTCATTAAGGATAATAATTTTGCTTATGCCATCATTGTTGTGGGTGAGCCTCCTTATGCCGAGACTGCAGGAGACAGCATGGACCTCACAATGATAGATCCAGGTCCCAGTGTCATCAGCAATGTTTGCGAGACAGTCAAGTGTGTTGTTGTCGTCATTTCTGGCAGACCTATTGTGATTGAACCATACCTCTCCTCGATCGATGCCTTAGTGGCAGCATGGTTACCTGGCACGGAAGGGCAAGGCGTAGCTGATGCCCTTTTTGGAGACTATGGATTCACTGGAAAGCTTCCAAGAACATGGTTCAAAAATGTGGACCAACTTCCAATGAATGTCGGGGATCCCCATTATGATCCACTCTTCCCCTTTGACTTTGGTCTGAAGACCAAGTCGGCTCCAGACATTTTGCGAAGGTAAGTCTAGTTCAATAATTGTTTTGAAATTTTAATCTGTGTTTCAGTATTATTACGGAATTCCATCGTACAATATTTTTTATTATCCGGTAGCTTTTATTATCGAGCACAAAAAAGAAGGAAGGCTACTCATAACTTTCTTTTTTCTCATATCCCTTGGTACATGCAAGTCATTGGATGGAGAGTTGTTTACGCTGTACAAGGGATACAAACAGTTCAGTTGGCGTGTGGTGTTTTCCTTGAGTTTATAAAGTGCTTCCTGGCATTTCGGTTCCATTACACGTGAACTCAGAAACCGGTGCTATACCTATAGCATTCGTTGTTAATGGTTTTTGTTCAATAAAAGAACCTATTAAAACCCACAATGCTGTTTGTCTGCAGGTCAACCTCAGCTGGAATTATTGGGAGGCCATATGCACTCTTTCTCATGGTTTCTGTAATTTTCAGTTTATGTTTCATAGGTATACTTTCCACCTGACCAACCACATGCAAGTTATTTTCTGAACGAGTCTCTCGTCAACCTTTATGATTTGCTTCCCAGGTTCCTTGATTAATGAAATCTTTTGCCAAATCATGACAGGTTAAACCCAACTTAGTGAGCGAGCTGTGGGCAGGGAGGAGGCTTCAAAAGTAACGAACGTGATTTGTTTGACGTTAAATGCTCTGCTAGCATAGAGGGATCTTATTGACTTGTAGCCTGGAAGATGAGCAGCCTTTCCAATTCTTGTTCCAGAATTTCTACTTTTTAAAAAAAAAATGTAAAGATGAACATTGAAACCTTGATTAATTATTCTGAAATCTGCCGAAGTGCTTTCTCTTCTCTGTATCTGTATCCTGTGTGTTTTCAGCTTTTGAGTTTAATTTGGTTGTTTTTTAAATAACTTTTCAGAATTCATAATAATGATTTAAATAAAATAAAATTAAATAGTATTTTTAATATTAGCATATATTAATTTAAAATTAATAAAAAAAATTAAATTCTTTTAAAACCTAAAATTATTGTTATTATTATTATAATGAAACAGTTAGATGGATCCATTTGCATTTGATAATTTACTAGGGAGCCCAATACGAATGAAGATTACACTTCTCTAGGGAGCTCAATGGGAATTGAGATTACAGTAGCACATCCTAAAATCTTTAACGTGCCTTAGCCGATTCAAGAATGCCCTTGGCTATATATTTTTTTCTTTTCAAGTACCGCATGCTTAAATCTTTTCGGATACAGTAAGCATAATTGAAAAAATAATTATAAAAACAATACATTGATGGTATTGAAATATATTTTTAGTTTTAATATTTATCTATTTTATTAAAGAACCTACCAAGTAATCATTTTAAAATAATTATAGCGTTGCTTGCTATTTTCTTAATTATTTTTTCATGGCGTTTTCTTAATTATTTATCTACTTTTTTTTTTTTTTTTTTTTAAAAGGACCAAAACAAGTTGCATTGCCCCCAATCTTCTTCCTCCGTGGTCTTTCTTAATCTGCCATGGGAACAGCCGTGCTGTAATCATTGGATGTAGCCATTTGGATCATGCATAGATGCTAAATTATTGATGTGATCATAGAACAAAAAAAGAACTAAAAGCTTTCTTTATGTAAAAATCATGATCACGAGGATCCAGTAAACAACTTAGCAATGGTGGCACCGATTTCACAAAGACGTTTTAAATCACCATTCCTGCTCCCTAAAGGTGGTGAAGAGATTCCCTCGAAAGCATCCTGGCAATGATCAGAAGCTCTAGAAGCAATACCTGCCAATTCAGCCAACCCAAAAAAGGTCTCCGAGTTCAAGTCATTGTAGGCCTCTTCTAGTTTAGAAACTGCCCTGAGATAATCATGGCTGCATGTTTCGAGACGGTAATGGTAATCTTGACTAGAAGTATTCTTGAGTAGCTCTGCCATGTAGTAGTCTCTGGTGTTGTTTGCATTGCTGTACGCTAGTCCAAAGGTGATGAAGGCCAGCGTGTAGCTATCGGCATCTGGGGCACGTGAGTCGGAATACAGAGCTTCGACACAGAAAGTGTAGTTTGATGTTTGGTTGCAGACCTTGTCTACTAGCTCGGTTGGCTTATCCGCGGCTGCTGGGGAAGCATGGACGAGGATGAAACAAACCAAGAAAGCAACAGAGTGAAAGGGGACAGAGAAGGAGTGATATCTAGTACTCATTTCTTTCAGATACTGTAAGAACTAATGTAAGATAGAAAGGCCAACTACTTGTGTTTTTAAAGAAAAGATCGTGAGATAAAGGAGAAAGAAACAATTGAGTAATTAATGTCCTGAAATGCTTTGAAATTACCAAAAATAGCTCAAACCCTCTTATAATCTACGTAAAAACATGGGGATATCTCATACAAATTTCTCATTGACGAAGTAACAGAGGTATTAGAAGAACAGACTGCGTGTCTTTTTTACTACCCTAATGAAACCCTAGAGTCTTCTGGGTAAAAAGATGAATATATGCAGGAGAAACCCAAGATTTGGGCTATCCCATACACTCTTGTAAAGCAAGGAATGTGGTGATCGCTGGAAAGATACGATCACGTATTCGAAAAAATAAACCTGAAGAATATTAATGGCTTATATTTAATTTTATTCCATGAACTTTTGCTGGGCAAGGAATCCAGTGAGCTGGACAGTTTTAACCACGTTTTCAAAACAAGAATAGCTTCTCCACCTAGATAACAAGATCTTGTATTTTATGTACAGAGCCATTGCCATAGCTACAATTTTCTGCAAGAAGAGCGAGCGATATGCCCAAATACACAGTTTGTTTAATTAATTTTGAGAGGTGTTGCATGACATACTGTTGAACCTGGCAGATACTTGAGATTCTTCCAAAGCCCTATCCTAAGATATTGAAGAAAAGAAAGGTCGGCAAAGCTTCCTCAAATTCCTATCCATTGAAATCGTTTATAAACAATTTCTCGAGGGCTGTCAGGTCTTGAAGTTGATGCGATACAATCTTCAATTTATCTCATTCATATATCCTTAGGAGTTTAAGGAATTTACTCAAGTGTTGGATTGAATTTGTAACTTGTGTAGGAAAAGCCTCCAGCTCTTTTTAGCATCATGCACACAAGTCTCTCAATAAGTTTATAATAAACTTATTAATTTTTTTTAACTATATTAAAAAAATAAAAACAACATTTAACAGATAAAATAGTTAAAGAAAGATGAGATTAAAAAAAATTAATTTTATAAATCACAAATAAAAAATTAAAACAAATCTGACAAATAATAAAATTCAAGGAGGCTAAAATTAAAAAACAAATTCCAATGAAAAAAAAAAACTTTTTTTTTTTTAAAAGATTTAGAAAGTGTTTTTTATTAAGATCAATTTTTCCCTTAACCGTGAAGTATTTTTTTCTGACCAACTATCCTTAAGCTTAGGAAAAAATTAGTTTTTAGAAAAGTGTTTTTCTATGAACAAAATGAGTCCTTAATTAAACAAAAGAATGCAATTGTCGGAAACCATATCAATCAAACCTGATGAGCAGGAGCGGAACTACGACATGCTTTGGTGGGAGCATAGCAGCCCCAAAGTTTTAAAATATTTTGATTTTAGTCCTTAGATTTCAAAATTTTCATAAAAATTATGCATTCAACTATTTCAAAAATAAAATATTTGCTCTCTCTCACTAAAACTTTCTAGTTCCGCCCCTACTGACGAGCTTATCACATGATACAATGGATAACGAAGCAAGGACAATTCCTGTAAATCATCGTCATTAAATTGGATAAGCCCTTTGCAATTTATTATTGAAAATCCCTCCAGAGATGCGCAACATTGTGTCCTCTTGGTAGAACTCTTAAAATTTTAAATTCTCAGAAATCACAGAGAATTGAGATCAACTCAGGGCAGTTCCATGTTTCTAATTTCACCCGATCTGTGCAGCGTTTTATGCTTGGAATGGATGGATGCCAGCTTCTCACAATTCCATGTCCTCAAAAAATGAAGAGATGTGAAGCAATGAGATTCACCAGGTAAATATCTTAGTTCATCACAATCAACGTTTCAAATCATGGAGCTCAGGTATCAAGTACGAGTAGTGTTCTCCACAAGTTACAAAGCTGGGCATTACAAGTTAATACTTACCTCGCAAATTAATATAACGTAAACCATAACTTTTTTCTAAATATTATTCTATTTATTTAGACTCGCAAGGACATCGAGCCATTTTCATCCTTGCTTCTCAAGAAAAAGAGGAGAAAATGATTTCAAAATAGACAATTGTATTACTTGTAATTACATTCTCAAACTATAATCTTATGACTTGTAGCTACATCAATATTTTGATAGTCTTAAACTCAGCAGTCTATAAACAGCTATATTTTTGTATGTCATCACGCAAAGAAGGCCTATGAATGAAAAGGAAATGTCAATAAAGACCAATGTATTGGGTCAAAACAAACACTAACACACCTTGTTTGACATCTAGAATAACCAGGTTGTTTGATCTTTAGGTTCTGAACCTTCTAGCCATGTCTGATGCATGTGCATCCATGTGAAGCCATCAGGAACCTCGGCCTGCCCAAAACCCACCACAGATTAATCACTGGTGTTAGGCATATATGGTGAAACCAGCAGGCAGAATTCAACAAGGCAAATGATATTTAAATTGAGAGAGCACCGGACTACAGTTCTACCTTTGAACTTAGCAAGACAGTGGTCAAACAGCCATGCCGTTCCTCCCCTGTAATGTAATTTTGTCATGGCCATATGTCAAAGCAAATATAAGAAATGAGAATATAAATGAATCCAACATGATAAACCACAGGAAAATCAATTCGTACAGAGGCAAAAAAGATGTTTAGATAACCAAGTATTTATCTGACTACATTAAAACTGAAGGTCAAAAGGTTCCTTGTCTATCAATAAAATGCAACTCCATCAAAAAATCAGTGCAAATACAAATCGGGAAAAAAAATCAGTTCCTTGTAAATGAACCATAGGATTATGGAAAATAAATCTCACCAAATGACTCCCATTTATAAAACTTCACAAGCCATGTGTCTGAACCAACTTGTGCTGAAGAAACTCGATCTACCCATATGCAATAATTGGTTCCTTGCTTGTCCCCATGCAACCTTGCCATTACATCTATGCAGCGGTTGACTGGTTGCTCAACTCCTGAAGGATGCACAAATGTACCCGATGGAAACTGAGGAGCAAAGGAAACTCAGTAAGCAGATGTCAGTATCGTTGAAGGATAAAATGAAAAGGCAGCTCCTACAAGGGAAAAACAAAAAGGAAGGGGCAAAGGCAGAAAAAAGATGACACCAACAAACAAAAGTTCAAGCACTCACAAAATTCAGGTGACAATACAAAACTTGCATTGGCATGCTCCAGATAGAATTTGTTAATCATGTAAGCCGGGAATAGGTAATTTACCAAAAATGATGATTAAATGCTCAATTCAATAGGTGCAATAAATTGATCAAACCAATATTTAATCTCCTAAACTAATTGGGAAAAAAATAAAAATAACTAAGGAAAACAATAATTCTCCCTAAAAGCCATAAAAGCTCCTGCATAAGTTCCCCACAACTTCTAATGCAGCTTCAACTCAAAGAATGTCCATAAATTTACTGAAACATTCTGCTTTTAATGAATGCCTAACAAAATGCAGATGTTACTTGAATTTCATTTTTAAAGTAAAAGGAGTCCTATTAAACTTACAAATATTAACTTCGGGGTTTGCATGTTCTTGGCAACTTCTGCACGTCTCCATCTCTCATAGAACAAATAAAACTTCACAACTTCATGACCACTATTGAAAATTTCCACTTTGCATTTCTGAAAGTCTCTAATATCTCTTGGAGAAACATTTGGACCGAGACTAAAATTACCGATGGCTTGTATTATCCCAGCCGCACATCTCTCTGTTGCATGAATTATATTAGGATTGTTCCTTGCATTTTCTGCATACCACTGCAGCAATTCCTCCTGTGCATTGCTGACCTTCATAATAAAAATACAAATGTTACCATATGTGAGAGAAATGGAAAAGAATAACAGTAGCAGCAAATTACAAAGCTTATGAGGATACAAACCATCACACCATATACTCCAGGGACACTGAATAGTTCAGCATCATTACCAGAGTCACCACAGACAAGAGTGTTAACTGGCATCTTTCCATCAACTTTAAATTTTTCAAGCAAATAAGCAAGAGCCTGTCCTTTGCCAGCACCTTTTGGTAATACATCCAAAGCCGTCTCATTACTGTATACCAGTTTCACATCTAACTGCCCAAGAAGAGATCAAAATTGAATGGAAAAAGGAACATATTCATTCATATATATGAATCCAAATGCTTTTATAACTCATTGAGATGAAAATGCTCAAATCAATATATTAAGAATCAGCGCACAAATGCAATCTTACCCCACGCTTCTCTAGACGTTCTGACAGAGACCTTATAACTTTCAAGGCTTCAATCTTTTCCACAAAAAAACTCACTTTATGAGGCCGTTGTTCTGTTTCAGACTGCAATGACCCATTGAAGTTCAGTATATTAGAACTCAAAATGCACAAAAGTCTGGTATCATCATAGTAATTAGTATATGATTTCAGCTCTTCTCCATGAAATAACAGTAATATTAAAATATATGCTCTCTTATAGTCGACTTCTAGACTCAAATACCAGATATAATAATCAATGCCATTTGGTTAAACACCGTACCTGAGGAGTAAGCTCTGGAAACTGGGCTGTTTCCTCTGTGACTATTTCCCTGTTCCAATTTTTATTTAAATATTGTTCCCAGTCCTCATCTCTTATCATTGATTCACCATACATAATTTCAGTTCCAACAGACATTATGGCTATATCTGGGGTCAACAAAGGTTTCTCCTTCCTCAACTGTTTATAAATTGTGGGTGACCTTCCGGTGGAGAAAACTAGCAGAGAATCTTGACGGTAGTAGGCTTCCCACATAGCATTAAATCTAAGAAGGCCTAGGTTGTCTGGATCAAGATGATCCACCTGCATCAGAAGCCACTACGTACATGACTAAAATAACCACAGCATGACACTGAGCAATTTTACAAAAAGCAGCCAACAGTTCTACCATTGTAAAATCAAGATCTGACACTATTATGAGATGCGCAGAACCATCAAGCCGATCCATAATAGGTCTATCAGCTCTGCTAATAATAAATACAAAAAAAAAAACAGCTTAAAAGATTAGCAAAATGAGAACTTCATATAATAACAAAAAAAATTCTAGTCTAAGCACAAGCATATTTCTAAATTTTCTCTATTTATATCCATTGAAGAATCTTGGGATCAAAAACACCATCAAGACCAAAATTAAAGTGTGATCATCATAAACAACTGTGATACGACAAAGATGAACAAAAATGATGATAATGCTAAAAGTAATACAATGCAGGCAACATATTTTAACCTAGTAATCAAACAATTTTAAGTTAAAAAGTGGCAGCATTTCTATACAGTAGCAAAATCTATCACAAAGTAATGTTCTTTAAACAATTCACCAGTTGGGCACGAAGAACTATCCTGCTTCATCAAAATTAACCATCCCACATACAAATTCATTATGTAAATCACTTCCAACAGTATCTTTAGCCTTAGGAAGGACATTCACCGAGCAAGAAAACATGAAAAGTCTGTTAAAGTAGAATGATTACTAACCGAGATAAGCTCTCTTCATTATCTTTAAAATATCAATGAAAAATTCAAATAACAAGACATGGCAGCTCCATAGTTTACAACACTTTACCTTCTTCTTCCACTTCTTCTCTCAATAAATCAAGAACTGAAGTCGAGGTTGTCTCTTGGACAAGAAGTGAAGTGACTGTCTTGTCTAACTTGTCTTTTTATCAAGTTAAGAAATGACGCTTCGTGTAGAAAGAAAGTGCCCCACAAACGACGCAGCGGTTAATAAAATATTAGTCAATGAGGTTCGTAGACCTCAAACCACTTCAGGCTCAATCTATCACGTAATAGAGAAAAGGATAAGTTGATCCTTCACTTATCAAGTACTTATCCATTAGGTCCTAAACGAAGGAAATTTCAATTAGATTTTCAATCTATCAAATATTACACATACCTCATCTTTAGAACCTATGACATTAAAGGAATAATTTTGAGAAAAAAACAGGTCATTTTGAAGATATTATTACTAGGTACCCTAAGAGTATTTTCTCCACCAATACAATAAAGGGGTCAACTATTACATAATTATTGATTAGATACTAAATATGAATAATAATTAGATCTTTAATTTATTGAATATTACTGATACCTTATCATTAAAATTGATAACAAAAAAATATTTTAAGAAAAAAAAAATATATATATTTATTTATTTGAATATGCTCCCAATAACCATCATGGTAGGTCTCATTTTTTAAGCTTGTAGAGTAACATTAATTTAAAATTAATAATAATTTTTTTATGACTTAAAATGGAAACATTTCCATAAGAGGGCTAATTGAGTAATGTCCAATTGACGGAGGACTCAATTGAGAATAGTTTGTTTTGTATATGTAATTGAGAATTAGGTAATAATTGGGGGATAACTATGTCCTTTTCTCAGAGTAATTTTAGATGACAATAATACCCTCAATCTCTAAATGTATAAAAACACCCGTATAACACCTGTCTTTCTAGGGTTTTTGTTTCTCTTATTGCAGTCAGGGTGAGAAGTGAGAACCTAGCAGCAGCCGTTTCCTCTCCCTTGCTTCATATCTAGCTCCTTCAGGTATTATTAGCCTTGCCTTCTTTGACATCTCTATTGCTTCTCTTAGTAATGTATTTTTTAGCTCAGCTTGTAAAGTTTGGTCTTTTTAGTTTTGGTTCTTCATTGCAATGTTTAAAGTTCTGATCTCTAGTATCTAATTCTTAGTTTCTTTAATGGGTTTGCTTTAATTTAGCTAATGAATTGGAAATTTGGTGTTTTCTAATGAAACCCATTTTGGGATTTCATTGACTTGTTTGTTGAAGTAATGTATGTTAGTCTTTGGGTGTAAAGTTTGGTTTTTGTGGTTCTTGTTTGTATTCTGTTTTGTGCTTCAATTTTAGAACTTTATCATCTGATTCTGGTTTTTGTCAAATGGGTCTTCTTTATTTTGTTTTCCTCAAGTGGGTGTGGCTTATTATTAGAAATTGGAGATCCGGTGTTTGCTATGTAAGCCACATTTATGATTTGATTGCATTACAGTGAGACTTAGTTTACCTTGATCTGTTTTTGTTGTAGTATGGATAGTCAAATTAAGCATGCAGTGGTGGTGAAAATTATGGGAAGGACTGGATCTCGAGGACAGGTCACTCAGGTTAGAGTCAAGTTTATTGATGACCAGAACCGTTTCATCATGAGGAACGTCAAGGGACCGGTCAGAGAAGGTGACATTCTTACCTTGCTTGAGTCTGAGAGAGAAGCTAGGAGACTCCGTTGATGGGCATCTTACTGCTTGTCCACAAGATTCTCATCCTGGCTTTGGTGGTAATCAATCAGGACTGTTTTGTTATGTAGTAGCTAGTGAGTGCTAATGGGTTTTGTTTACGGTTGGATTATCAAGACTTGGATTCCAGATTTATGAACTACATGTAAGAATGCTTTGAATTTTTTAAAGTTTGGGTTGAACCCACGAGTCTTGTTTAAATTGTGTTTTCTGCAACTTTTAGTCTTTTGCTGTGTTTTAATGCAATGCTTATTAGCTAAGCATAAAAGTCCTGATATTGAAGCTCAATATGGGGTTTTCTTGGAGCAAATTTGTAGCTGCTTCTTTTTCCCCACCTTCCTCGATATTTTTATGGACCTCCTTGTTTGCCATAGAATCCAACTGACATCGCTATAAACTGGATTTGGCTTGTTTTGATTATGATTCAGAAATCTAGAATTGCCTGCGCTGCTGCCACCTGACAGTGCATTTCCATGTGAACTCTGTACGTGTCCTCTTGTTATGATACACAATGGTTTGTACTTGTGCATTCTTAGATGCGTTTTTGGGGAAAATCGGTAATGGTGCTGGGAAACTCCCTCCGCCAAGTATGTGATCTCCTCGTCGATTTGGTACATAGTTCAAAACCTGCCTTTTTGGGAATCCTAACTAGGCGGGCTTATTCCCAAATAAAGAGCACAAAAACCCTGGGAGAAGCTCTGAGATTGCCCTGTAGTTACGCTCTGTTGGTGTGGAAGGCACAGCAGGCATGAGGTTGCCAAGCAGCAGCACTCTGTTAGCCCCATTTGGGATTGCCGGGCTATTTTAAAAAATATATATATATAAATTTGTTTTTGTTTTTGGAATGTGTCAGTGCTAAATTAATTTTAAAAAATAAAAAAAAATATTATTTTAATATATTTTATTTTAGTGAAAAGCATGCTTGAACACTATATTATTTTAATATATTTTTAAATAAAAAATATTTTAAAAAAAAACACTTAGCCCAACAAGCTTTTAAGATTGCTAGGATAGTTATCCTACGAAATTTTCACCACCCAATGCAAACAAATAGCCTGATCCGATGACGAGGTTGTTAACTACCATTGCAATTTTTCACCAGCCAAGATCTGCCATCTCCCCGGCAAAGAGTCTACGTTGACGTTCCCATCACCATCAACGATGAAGATGGCATTGATTTTCAATTGCCTCTCTTCCTTCCAAAACCACAAAAACAATCACATTTATCATTATCACCACCATCAAATTATTTTTTTTTTAAAAAATTATGTGATTCCTTCATTCCAACAGATTTAAAATACAAAAGGAATGAGAGCCTTCACATCCCGGGGAAAATCTTTGAACTTTGAAAGGTACCATCTCCTCGTGGCATAACTCCTCCCCATCAGGTAAAGAGTTGATCCAATGAAGAAAGAAAAGGCATACAATGTTTGAGCTGTGAGAGAGATCCCCAAAATGCCAAGAATCTCAAACAGATAGTGAGGGCAAATCACTAGGTCAAACAAGCCACCCTTGGGAACCTTGTATTCTTTGTCGTTATTGCTTCTCAGTTTGGAAAGGAGACGATGGTGGTAGAAGTTACCGATGATTCCTATCAGAAACAACACAATCCCTGGATACTTCAAATCAACTGCCGGCTCTGGGAGTCCTTGTGCTAGGTATTGAGCATAGATGACAAACACAGAGGATGTGAAATAACTAAGAGTGATTGGAGTCAGAGACTCAACATCCACCCCCCCGCTGTATCTGTGAATGAATAGCACCTGGTGGACAAAAACATTTTCTGGTTACCATATGGCTTGTATCCTTCTTTAATAGGCAGCCAAATCGCTACACTCTTGCATGTTATCATATCATATTAGCTAGAGACAGGGAGGGAGGGACGGATTAATTACCTCAAGTATTCTTTTGAAGAAATGGAAGGTTAGAGTGGATTTGACGAACAAAAACCTGAGATCCTCATTTGGGAAAAGCCCAAAGGAAACAGCACCAGTAAGAAATGATGGTGTGTAAGCAATAAGCATGCCCGTTCTACTAGAGACTTGAATCTGCTTTTTGTTAGACTTCTTTTCATCAATATTCAAGAATTTGGAGTACTGCAGGTGCTTTCCTCTAACCTCTGAGAGCCCAACTTTTCCTAATGACACGACACAGACCACAGACATTGCTTTAATAAGCAGAGGAGGTGGAAAGAAAAGCCTCAGCAACATGGACTCCATTATTATTCACTTCTGTTTTCTCAGAAACTTTGAGCAACTCCAGCTAATAGGTGGGATCATATGGGCTTGGTTTAAACAGAGAAATAGGGCAGTTTGATATGCTAGTGGAGAAGAAACGGACACGTTACAAGGAGTTTCTTGGAATCAAACTTTCGACAGTGTGGAACAGTGAAACATGTGGTTAATAAGGTACTTGTTGGATTTTTTGGGCTTGAGTTTTATATAAGTTTTAGAAGGCCCATATTTTTCATTACAAAACAACTTAAAATAGATATTAGGCAATAAATATTTATAAATTAGGGGAGTAAGTAATGATGTCTGGTTTTTCTACGATGCATTGCATTTTTCTTATTCGTATTTTATTTCTTAATTGTACAGAAATCAGAGTGAATCTTCAATCCAAGATTTTATTTTACTTTCCTTAACTTGAAATTGATTTGAAAATTTTCTAAATGTAGAAGTGCGTTCACAGTTTCACATATTTGGACATGGAAATAAGATGTAAGAGTAAGGGATATATTTAGTCTAAAGTACATTTATTCTCAAATATCCCTTTGTAAGATTTATATATAAATCCAATGAGAAAAATATATGGAAGTAATCCATACAAATCCATAGATAATATTTGATTTTATTTATTTATTTTGTTCGAGAATAAGGGATTGAAGGGTATCCTTACATTAGCTTGCATGTCAACTGAGATAAAAATCCCTTTTCAAAATGATATTAAAAATACATCCCCAAATCGACCTGATGCTACGTACGTGGACCTGGTGCATATTGGTTTTTTGTTATTATTATTATTATTGCTCCTGTTTATCTGATTGCTATATAGTTTTTCCTAGTCATCTTTACTTGATTGGTGAAGAATCCTCCCAATTGGCTGAAAACGAAGCTATTTTAATATCTTCAATATGCAAGGTCTTCTGTCTGACTTGGTATGGTGACGCAAAGTGCTGAATGAGAGCCAAGCAAATCTAAAGAACTTGAGTGTTAGGCCACTTTAACAAATAATATATAGCCTAGCCTACGAGACAATCAAACAATGTATGTCCGACTTTCAGGCCTCTTCAGAGAAGGATGGTGACCAAGCCCGAGCAAGCTTTTTTCAAAGAATACTGAGCTTTTTCATAACAGGTTGAAGGTTTTGGAGATCCAGTCGTTGAATTTGGCTGCTAAACTTGAACTTCATGAATACATATAAACAAGCTCATGATAGGCTCAGAGAACCCTCCAATACTTAAGTTAGCACTGGTGTAGGAAATGTAAGGTTAGAGTGGATTCGACGAACAGAAACCCGAGATCCTCATTTGGGAAAAGCTCAGAGGAAGCAGCACCAGCAAGGAATGATAGCGTGTAAGCAATAAGCGTGCCAGTTCTACTGGAGACTTGAATCTGCTTTTTGTTGGGATTGTTTGCACCAACATTCAAGAACTTGGAGTACTGCAGATGCTTTCCTCTAATCTCTGAGAGCCCAACATATCCTAACATGAGATTGTGCAAGAAACAGGTGGTGTATTGAGACATTACAGTGGCCAATATATATTATGGTTCACTTGTCAGAAGTGGCATCATTTTCTTCTCTTTTCACAGAACACAACTTCCACAGGTGACATCCTTTGTTGACATATATAGATCACGAAGTCACAGTTCCAAAGTGAAACCTGTTGACAACTCAAAATTCTATGTTTGACACATTCAAAAAACGTAAGGAATGATAGCTTTGACATCCTTGGGAAAATCATCAAATTTGGTAAGATACCATCTCCTAGTAGCATAACTCCTTCCCATCAAGTAGCATATTGTGCTTATGGTTGAGGCAAAAGTGTACAACGTTTGAGAGATGAAAGATATTCCCAAGAAAGTTAAGATCTCAAAGAAGTAGTGGGGGCATGTAACCAGACCAAAGAGACCACCCTTGGGAACCTTGTATCCGTTGTCATTCTTCGTTCTCAACGAGGAAAGGAGATGGTGGTGGTAGAAGTTGCCAACAATTCCCACCAGAAATAACACAACGCCAGGATACTTCAGATCCACTGGTGGCTCGGGAAATCCTTGTGTTAGGCTTAGAGCATAAATTGTGATTGAGGTAGTTGTGAAATAACCAAGAGTGATAATAATCACACTGTCAACAGCCATCCCGCCACTATATTTGTGAACAAATAGTACCTTCACATCATGGAAAAGAAAAACACAACGCTTGATTAAGCAGAAAATAACACAAACCATCCAGTGCTGTCATGGGAATTTCATAATCTGTAAAATAATATTAGCAATTCATCAAACTAATTATGTTTATATGATTATCAACACACATTTTGTTGTGCTAGTTCTAGTACAAGAGAGGATGAGAGAGAGGCAAAGAACATAGGTGTCAAGTACCTCAAGGATTCTCTAGAAAAAATGCAAGGTTAGACCTGTCTTGACCAACAGTGACCTAAGGCCAACATTTGGAAGCTGCCAAAAGGATGCAATAGCAGAAAAGAATGCTGGTGTGTAAACTACAAGCATGGCAATTCTGCTAGACAGTCTGATTTGCTTGCTAGTAGATTTGTGAACGTTACAAGAAAGAACTTAGAGTACTGAAAGTTCTTTCCTAAACCTTCAAATACCCCATTAACTGAAAATAACGGACAGGCCACAGACATTACTCTAACAAGCAAGCAAGTCACTGGAGGTGGAAAAGCAACTCTAGACAAAATGGACACAAAAATTGCCATGACCGATCTCTCTTTTCCTCTCCGTCTCAAACTTTTGATGTTCTTAAGTGAAAGATCCTGTGCTTTTATATTTGTGAAAATTAGAGATGTGCATAGACTGGGTTCTAGGCTCTAAGCACAAATATTGTCAGCCATGGCATGACAACATCATTACTGACAAAATGAAAATGCCAAGTCAACTCCTTTCACGAACATTAGGAGAAAAGAACTGCACCATCAGGTACAAGAAGAATAAAAATGAAACCCAACTTTAACTGTTCTTTGACATAAATATAATCGGATGCTTCTTTCTTTCTATTTCTTTAATCACTGACCAAAATAATTGAAGTGATGGATTAACTGATATTTAACATTTTGGAGAATCAATCTGATATTATACTCTGTGGAAAGAGAGAAAGTGGTACCAACCTCAAGGATCCTCTTGAAGAAATGGATGGTAAGAGCTGACTTGACCAGTAAGAACCTGAGACCAACATTTGGAAACAGCCAGGAGAAAGCAACAGCTGAAAGAAAAGCTGGTATGTAAACCACAAGCATGCCATCTCTACTACAAACTGTATTGTTCTGCTTGCTCGTAGACTTCTCAACATTGAAGTTACTGAATTTTGAGTACTTAAAGTTCTTTCCCAAACCCTCAAATAACCCAAGGAACGAAAATGATAGACTGGTCATGGACATTATTGTTATGAACAAAGGATTCGGTGTTGGAAAAATAACTCGAGACAACATTGGCACCAATTCCACAACCCCTCTGTCGCTGCCTCTCCCAGACTTTTGAGGCACTCACATGAACGAGAGCTCTGTGAAGGGTAGAGGAGTGACCAATCTGTAAGAACTAGTGGATGGTGTGGACTGCTTTGCGAGGCACTACCTGCCACAAGCATAGTGACACCATAAGGAGGGATGGTGATTAATCCAAAGTTAGCTCCAGTGGCTTTCTACATTTGTGGCTGACAGTTTGAGGAATATTTACCCTCTTAGATCCTTTTGTCTTCCTCTCCTTGTTTTTAGTTTCTAACCACGGACCTGGCCAATTAGCCATACAAATCTTTTTAGCAAAGTAGTAGCTACTTGCCAAAAACAAACCTAGTGAGACTTCACTTGGGAAATAATTTGGCAATATTCTTGTTACGGTAAAAACTTCTTCGTTATTTTGAAAAACTTCCTTGCTAGTTTCAAACGCCTTGGATACGTGAAGGATAATTCGGGTTTGTTTGTTTTTGTGTTTTAAAAATATTTTTTAAATAATTAAAATATTTTTTATTTTTTTATTAATTTCAAGTTAACATATTTTTAGTGTTTTTAAATATATTATTTTGATGTGCTAATATCAAAAATGATTTTAAAAAAATAAAAAAACATTATTGATATATATATATATATATATATATATATATATATATATATATTGGCATAAAACATTATTTAAAAAAAACCGCAACCACACTGTCAAACAAGCTCGAAGAATCTCAAATATACATTAAAAGTTTCCTTGTTGTGGTCAATAAAACTAATTGATTATTACATTTATTAATAAATAATTATTAATAATAAATAAAGACAAAAAAAATTACATGATGTGTCATGATATTTAGCATATTTATTTAATTACATGCCAATATTATTATTTTAAAAAAATACAATTTGAAGAAAAAAAAACTAACTTGTTAACACAATTCATATGCTTTTTATATATTTATCCAGCTCTACATCGTATTGTAGTCCCTTGCATGATGTATGTTTTAACTTTAAGTGTGTTAGAGTTGGTTCAATGTGATTTATTTGATCAAGTTAATCAACATGCGACTTAGTTGTCAATGTGATTTATTTGATCAAGTTAATCAACATGCGACTTAGTTGTCTTGTTAAAAACTCAATCAGGCTCTCAAAAAAATTTAAGTTCGTCATTGTTCTAACATTTGCCTAACTTAATCAAGTGAAATAGTTAATCACCAAAGGATAAAATAAAACAAAAGGTTAGGTATTGGAATAAAAAGACAACGCCATATTAAATCGATCCTAGTTAACCTGCGTTCATTTATTAAATTCACAACTCGAGACATAACATGAGCATAATAAGTTAACATGGTATGGTAATTTGTCCCATTCATTTCTCTTCCCATCTTTTCTCTCTAGTCAGGACTCAATTAGGCTTGAGTTGTTTGAATTTTGGGGCTAAATGAAGAATCATCCAATAATTAGGGACGATAATTGTAATATTTTGAGTTAAAGGGATTGGAAAATACAATAAAGCCCTTGGAGGCTTAAAGAGATGGTATAAATGAATGAGGGGTAATGTGATAATTGATCAATAGTTGATAAATATATAAAAAAAAAAGAAAAAAAAAAGAAAAAGGGATCTGTTTTTGAGAGAAAGAGAGCTACGAGAGAGAAAGGGAGAGAAGAAGAAGAAGAAAAGAAAGGAGAGAAGGATAAAGGAAGGAGAAGAGAAATAGAGGAAATAAGTTTAAAAGGTAAGATTTATGGTTTGAAGTGTATAAGATGTTAAATTTTGGTTTTGATTAATGTTAGGGTTATGAAGTTTGTGTTTTGGATTTAATTGATGAATTGAATTGAAGGTTAGGGGTTGATTGTTGTGGTTAATTGATGATTTAGTTGATTATGGAAGATTGTGATGATTTTGAGTTATGATTTTGTTTAAATGGTGAATTTGTGTTAGAAATCAGGGGATAACAGTAGGTAATCTGTTGAAATTCTGGGTTTGAGGTTGAAGATGACAAAAATTCAATTTGGTCCCTCAATTTGTGAAAATTGCAGTTTAGTCCCCGAACTTTTGAAATATTACAAATTGGTCCCTGAAGCATATTCCGAGATTCTGAACAGAATAACATATGAATTATAGGCAGAACTATGGTTATGAACTTTTGATATATCCGTTCTGAGGCTTAGCTTAGGTAAGGTGTCCTTTCGGCACCGCTCCTGCGTTGCCGGTCATGGACCTGGGATTCGAGTGGTGACAATAATCAAGAAATTAAGAGTTATTAAAGAATTAAGAACCAAATAAAAAAACTTTACAAGTATATAGATGGTTTTTATGTTACAACTATAATTTGTAGCATAACTTAATGATAAGATTGATATAAAAATAATTTGGATATAAAATTATTAGTGGTATATATAATATTTATCCTAATAAAACCCAACGTCTATATTGTGGAGCCGAAAGGAATAAAGGAAAAAACATTTTATGTCTCTAAACTTCCTTCACGCCATTCTTTGTTGTGGGCAAGAAATTTACTCTCTTTTTTTAGTTTAAAAGTAAAAAAAGAGAAAAGGCAAGGGATTTACTTAGAATCATTTGGGTGGGCTACAAGATGAATGAGTTGTCTAAGATAAACCTTAAAAAATGGATTTGGTAAGCATGTCAGACTCAAGGTGTTTGGGCTTGATAACAACGTCAAACCCAAGGCACTTGAGCCTGACAATAAGATCAAACCCACGCATGGATCTAGCAGCCATGCCAACCTTGCACTTGGTCTGGTAACCATATGGAAACGATGAAAACACCCTTACATGTAACGTTATTGTTGTTGTTGAAGTAAAAAGAAAATTTTGTATTTAAATTGTTTTAGTAAAAAAAAAAGATGGAAAAGCCCCTCAACAAATACATATTCCTCTTAAAAGTATGGTGGTATCTTCACTGTTTATTTTTTAAAAAAAATAGAAAGACAAAAGAAACCCCCAACCTAAAAGTTAAAATTTTATGCCATAAAAGGAAAATCAGTATTTATATTGTAGCCCAAAAAACCTAAACGAATCATATTATTTCTTATTATTCTTTTAATATCAAATATATCCCATAAAAAAAATAATTATACCACCAACTGCATGCTTCTTTGTCAAGGAGAATTTTGTCATTACATTGCTACAATTTTAAAAAAACTGGGAAAGCAATCTCTTACAAACTCGCAAGAAACAGGATATGAATCTTTTATTTAATCAAACAAGAAGAAGGAGAATTTGACATTCAAAATACATAGGGAATAAGGGCCTTGACATCCTTTGGGAAATCTTCAAATTTGGAGAGGTACCATCTCCTTGTAGCGTAACTCCTTCCCATCAAGTAAACAATTGTGCCCACAGTGAAGCATAAGGGATACAGTGTTTGAGAAATGAATAATATTCCTATGAACCCTAACACCTCAAAGAGATAGTGGGGGCATATCACTAGGCCAAACAAACCACCTTTGGGAATCTTGTATTCTTTGTCACTCTTTGTTCTCAAAGATGCGAGAAGAAGGTGGTGGTAGAGGTTGCCAGAAATCCCCAACAAGAACAGCAAAACCCCAGGATACTTCAGGTCCACTTGTGGCTCAGGAAACCCTTGTGTTAAATACTGACCATGGATCATGCTTGAAGTAGCTGAGAAATAACTAGAGCTTATAAGAATTGCAGAATCAAGAACCACCCCGCTAGTACTATACTTGTGAACAAACAGCACCTGCATAACATGGTAGAACAAGTTCAGAATTACTCAGGTTCAAGCAACCTAAGTTCCTAGCAATGTATTAAAGAGTTTCATGATCACAGGTGTATTAATTACCTCAATGGTTCTCTTGAAGAAATGTATGGTGAGAGTTGCTTTGACCAGGAACAGCCTGAGATCGTGATTTGGATAAAGCACAAAAGAAGCGACACCGGAAAGAAAAGCCGGCACATAAAGCACAAGCATGCCAGTTCTGCTAGAGAGTTTGATCTGCATTCTTGTAGATTTTTCAGAGTTCAAATTCCAGAATCTTGAGTACTGTAAATGCTTTCCTAAGATTTCAGATATTCCAAGACCAGATATTGCTACCAGACTAACCACAGACATGACTGAGATGATCAAAGAAGGTGGTGGAGGAAAGATAACACTAGACAACATGGATGCCATTGCTGTGGCCCCTTTCCTTCTGTCTCAAAACTTCGACTCCTAATGAAGGGATTGTAAATTTGTAATCATGTAGGCATATCCTGCGTGTGAACGTTATCTGGCAGGCAAGCAAGTAGGTGGCAAACGTTGACAAATTCCGAATTCTAGCAAGTATCGGCTAATCGTTACCTACCAATTCTTGCTGACAAACATATATTATTATTTTTTACTAAAAAATCCAACACATTTATACACAACTTGAAACTCTGTCCCATGATAGTTTTTGAAAAATATTTTCTGAGATCTGTTTATGATTTGCAAAGCAAGTTCAATGTATGGATGCTGGAAGGGGTGTGTTAAATGTTGTGGACATTATTGGTCAAAGAGGTAGGTGGCAGATGTGGATTTCACAGCTACGCACCATCAATATTCAGTAATTACCCAACAGTGCACACCAGCAAAGCAAATGACACTTAAACGGGGTTTTTTTCTCCTCTTTTTTTTGCGAGGGAACACGCTTTAATGCACTATTTTAAAACATTGCAGACCGGTCTAGGTTAAAAATAACTCCTATAAGAAAACGAAAAAGCGGTGCTAGTAAATGTTTGCAGGCTGCAGCCATGAATGGATGGATGTCATAAATTGGAATTCAAATTGAAGGGGCAATAAAGCTACAAGTGTCCTCAACATTGTAGAAGGACGACCACATAGCAATCAAAGGTAAAGAAGAAGAGAGTGAGGGTGGACTCGAAGAGATACGGCGTTTGTTTCAATTGCACAGCTTCAGGGAAGCACAGAACAAGCAGACAAACAGCACATTATACATGCGCCTCAAGGAGGCTCTAATGATTCTCTAAAACATCTAGGGAAATCCACAGAAGGATGCTAGCAAAAGGAAAGACAAAATAATTTAAAAACACACACCTATACCCCCCTATACATCCCCCACAACAAAATCTTATGTACTAAATTACAATGGGATTTTAAGGATCAAATGCCATCTACTTAACCCGAAAGACGAGAGAGAGAGGTCAAAACTATTGAGGGAACATGTTTTTATGCCATGAGTTCACCCTCTCCCTACATGAAAGAATTACACATCTATCAAAACCACTATTTTTCTCTGGTTGCAAGCTTGTTTCTTCCTTGGTCCATTTTGCAGCAGTTTGTAGGGGAATCACGGTCTTTGATTCAGCTGATGCACTAGTTTCGCTTCCTCATTGCTTCCTAGTTGTAGATTTTTACCGGCTTCTCAAATGTATGACGATTCTGTAAAATGAAGGCAAGATCACCACAAAGCTTTTGAGACAGAATATAATTCATTATCATCTCTATATACATGACAATGCACTTTATTGGTGGTGCTTAAAACCATTATCTGCCGTTAATAATTCAATTATCAAAAATCATTTTTTTAGCTTGACCAATAACCTTGCCTATAAGCTTAATGCTTACTTCGAATTACACGACAGCACATACCTGATTAGCAGCATATGACCTTTTAGGAGCATTGTCAGAATGCTCCAATCCAAGATACTGCTCCCAAGCACCATAAACATCCCTTCTCTGATCAAACAGAAAATGGAAGAGTAAGAAATTGTCAGAAAAGCTGTCATGTCAGTGCCCATGAAAAATGGCAGACAGGCATGTGCGTGGGTGTGTGCGTGCACGAGGGCATGTGAGAGAGAGACCTGAAAACGGCTGGACACAATGTCTGAATCTTGAAGGTACTCAGGGCGACCTAGAGACAAAAAAGCAAACTTCCACTGCACCAAAAAAAAAAAAAAAAAACAAGAACAAGAACAAAGCAAACAAATATTAGAAATAAAGAAACCAAAAGTTTGTATCTACAAAAAGCTAATCTTGTTAAGACAAAACATGGTGAAATATTGTCTCAAGACTGGAAATGCAATGTAACACCTTGAACATTGCATCTGATCTATCATATTGTGTGGCCCAATGATTGTTTTGGCATTAAAAGAATACCTTTGAAAATTCTTCATCGGGAACCTGCAATTTTTTCTGTATGCGTATTTTGACTTCAGTCAAAGTCTCACCCTCATGAATGACCAGGAAAAACGGTTCTCCAAAATTCTGAACCTGCTGTTAAATATAAACCACAACAAGTGTTGAAAAAGATATATCAGAAGCATATATAACCATCCAAACATGGAAATAATTGATAACTTCCATAGGAGAAGAAACACTTAATCAAAGTGCCAACAAAAAAGCATTTGGAAATAAAATTTAAATGTACTTACCACCTGGTTTTGAGTAGTGTCTTTCATGAAATGATAGACATGAATCAAGCGATCGTGGGGAGCAAGGTTTTTCTCTTCTTCAGGAACCTAAGGCAATGTGGCACAATATAGATGCATCATTAATGGAATCCATCAATGAATCATATCAAGGGATATGCACACAAGAACAGAGACTAAACAAGAAGAAAATTAGTTGAAAACATGAGAGCTGAAAAAAGGTCTGAGAGATTTGTTCAATTTTATCCTCTTTCACCAAGTTTTCCTACATCACATTTGACAAACAAGGACTTATTTATCCCATTTCAACCTTTCTATTCCAAGGTTCTACAGAACAGCATGAAAGAAAATTTCAATCTTGAACAGTTGTGAGACAAATTAAAAACAAAAACTAAACTAGCTAACAAACCATTTGGTGGACCCACATTAGGAGAATTTAAGTATAAAGGAAAAACGAAGGAGAATGAACAATAAAACATATAAATCTTTCTGCAGGAGTTACTTTAAAACTTGAGCAAAGCATAAGATGGAATGAGTAATGCACAAGATGGAATATGTGCGGGCTTAAGCAATTCATAACTCCATGTCAAACTGAATGGTCAGCTACAATGTACCAACAGCCAAATGCTCAATGCATCTAGCTTACAGATATTTACAATTCAATTTCACCCACAATGAGATAGCTTACCTCCTCTGCACGTAGTGTCCAGTATTGATCATTAATGTTCTCGATTTTTTCATTGTGTGGAAAGATCTGAAAAGATGAAGTGGCCTAATGAGTAAAAATACCGCAAAGAAAGAAAAGTTGACATAACAGGTTAAAAGAACATGCATGCCCATTCAAACTCCCTTGGTGTTTCCTAGGAGCTGCAAATATAAAGCTGATGAATATGTTCATGGTAAGAGGACTTTTAGCTTTTGCATAGATCTGGACTTCTCATAAACCAACTCTCCCTTGAGGTTTAAGCATTATACTCGTGAACATCTAATTGCAACCCATAAGTCACACCAGAGATCAAGTGCTACACCCACCCAAATTCTCTGACAGGTCATGTAATTGACACTCACATTTCAACTCAACTGAGCTTGTTTAGAAGTAGAACCCCATATCTCATTAATCCATGAAATATTTGGTTGAAAACAAAATTCTGGGACCATCATAAATGAAATTGACGCGAGCTAGTGTAGATTTTTTCTTCATATTATTTGATTTAAATAGATCAAATACCATCCATGACACATGTAAAAACATATTCTAATATGCACATGCATATGATTCAAGTCTGATACAAAGGGAATTAATTTGCAAATACATTTTACCTATAACGTAAAGAATCCCACATAATTCTATCACTAAATTATTTAAAATATTTAATCCATTTACAACAGAGCTTGCTTATTTCTAAAGAGAAAAAACAAAGGAAAAAAAGCATAACACATCACAGGACCCTTGCTTCAGAGGACAAACAACTAATCTTTATAATTGATACTTTTCAAAGTACACAAAAATTACAGGTAAATATGATACCTTGTAGATCTTGTGATAGAAAACCTCAAGCAATCTAAGTTCAGCATTAGGATGAGACAGCTCCACCTATGGAACATGGTGATATGCTTAGTCCAAAAAGAAATGCACAAGGAGCAAAAGAAGCAATTGAGAATGAGATTGGTATTCACATCAGTAAGTGCAACTTCCACACAAATTATGAAATAAATCCAGCAGAAAAGGTGCAAAAGAGAGGTGGATTAAAAACTTCCTTTTGTCCAGAGAGAGTTGCAACCATTTACCTTTGCCTTAAGGTCATTAATGACATCACCTACAGTGCTCTGTTTTGGCAATCTAATGGTATGAATCACTACCTGAGATCATGAGGTTCCATTAAGCACAAAAATTATAATACACAAAGTAATTGCACTAAGAAAACTAATGTTTCATCATCTGCACTAACCTCATCCTTAGTCGCATGATGAAAAGCAACTTTTAATGTTTTAAGGCCTTGCAATTCTGGTAGAGGGATGTCTAATACTTCATAGTATAGAATATCAGATGTCTGTCAAGCAAAACAAACAAAAAAATCAGGCATTATAACAGAGAGATGAAAAAACAACTGGTAGAGATCTGGCATACCTGATTGTAGTGCACCAGCATATCAGACAAATGATCCACTCCTCGGTACTTGATGGGCTGGGGTTTAGGTTGCTGGGAGTAACAGTTATGAGATGTAAGCCTAATTTTGGATGGGTCATCCAAGCCAAAATGGTGAGCTACTCTTTCCGCAACATCATCATAAGTGTGGAGCTTTGAACTGAAATAGGAAAGAGTATAAGCAAACACAAAATAAAGACTTCAACCAATTAGTCACATTCCAGGTTAAATTCACTTACAGCTCAAGACAGAATTCATCCTCTTTCGATTTCTCCAAAGATCGAAAACGAACAACCTATGGATCAGGAAACATAAAACTGATGTAGCAGAATACAAAATATACAAATGGTAGTATTAGTATTTCTGGAAAATGACAGCTCATGATAACATGGTTTGAACCATTGTTGTCTAAACTAGCCAGGCCTGTTAGATATGAACCTGAACCTGGTGACTCCAGCCAAGGACCAATTCAGGTTTCTATTCTTTGACCATGCCAAACCCAGGTGACCTGGCAGGGTTTTTAGAGACCCAGCAAGGTATCCTGGTGAAACCCAGTCAAGACCTGGCAGGTCAACCATAAAAATGGATAAAAAAAAAACTAAATTGCATTCTTTTCCCTCCCAAATAAAAGCAAAATCCCAAAAATAACTGAGCTCTGGAAACAAAGCAATTCTCCATCGCTTATATTTCAGTTCACATCAACTGTTCTCTCTCATCAGTGATCTCTCACTTAGGTCTCATCATCAACCCATTCACTATTTCTAAGTTATACTGCAAGATAGAAAATGGAATTTGATGGGCACTACTACTGACTTGTTTCAGCATTTGGATTTTTCTCCATTTGATTTCTTATAACTGTATCTAGTTGAGTTAGGTTTTCCATGCCGAGTTATGTTATCTTCATTCAGATTCTTTGCTAATTCTGTATTCAATGCCTGAAACTGTTCTTGTTAATGGTTTTGGACTTTCATTCTTCTAGCTTGTGACCATCCACTTGCCTTCAATCATCAGAAATTTTTGAAACAAGTTTTATTACTATTTCTATTCTTTTTTATTCTTATAATTTAATATTGCAGAATAATAGCTAAAGTCATGTTTTGGTTTCTTTTGCATTCCATTCGCTGGACAGAATGAAAATTGCAGACCTGCCGGGTAAAGCCAGTTACCCAGGACTCTTTTCCAGGTTGGAAATGTGCCATTATAACAATACCAAGCATCCGGCTATTAGAATGAAAACTACCAAGCCATGGTAGGACAGAAATCAAAAACTTTTCAACAGCAAAATGTTCTCCTCAACAGTATATAGAGAATTCAATCTCTTATCAAATCATAGTATACCTGGCGATTGTGCATGTACTCAAGGAAGGAAGGCACATCAGGGTAGCGGAACTGTTCATCACTTCCCATTGGAGGGGGTTTCTGATAGCAAACAATATCTCCATCTTCAAGCTGCCAAAATAGCCAGGAGGTATGAATACAAAGTTGTAGACATAAAGTAATTTGCTAAAGATTAATTTATTCACAAGAACTTTGCATTAAGAAGTTGATTTGAAGTACCTGACTAGAACGAAAAGTGAGCCTCTTGTCAATGTGTTCGCACATGACATTAGGTTCAAACTTTATTTCCTGAAAGACAACAGGAGAGAGATATTTACTGAAACTAAATTTTGATCCCTTAAAAAACAGAATAGTGTTGGACTACAAACAAAATGTAAATGACTAGCCTCGTAAAGTTCAATCTCCTGGTCAGGAGCAAAGCCAGCCATTTCATTTAGTTTCGTCAGGATCTCCAATGGCTTGCCGCTACCCTTTACAAACAGCCTCCCTACATACCTGTCATCAAAGAAGTTCAGCAACAGTAACTGTCTGCAATTCCTAACAAAAGTAAAGTGCACGTGGGAATACCGGAGTTCCTCCTTCAATGGATCAAAAAGTTTAAAGAAAAGAAGGATATCCTCTTTAGTCTTCTCAGGTGGAGGAACAGGTTGCAAATCCTGGATCATCACAGAGATAAGTTATAGGAAGAAATCAAATAACATTCATCAAAATAAACCCGAAAACCATTAAAAAAGAATCAATGGAAAAGGTTAAAGCATTTAACAAACCTGTCCAATTTCTACTTCCAGAAACAGCTTTAGCTCCACGTTATTTGCCTTATTAGAAACCTCTCTCAATTGTCCAACCTACAATGCTCCAGTCATTATGAAAACAAAATGGACAAGTGCCCCCTAAAGCTAATACTACCATAAGCATACATTTAAGTTTGCATCAGTCTAAACCAATCAGAAGTGCATAAACTTCTACAGAACAGTCAAAGTTCGTATATCTGTAGGTTCAGTTTGGACTGATCATTTGGTGTTTGGACTTCTCATTTTGGGAAAAAAAAGAGAGGAAACAAATACAACATAACACAAAAACCATAATTCAACATGCCACATTTTTTTTTTCTTTTGGGAATCATTCACCAAAGCAAAATACAAACTCACAAGCGCCCTGCATCTTCAGGTTGTCAGGGATGATGAAAGAAATGCATATCCGAAAACCCTAATTCAACAACCATGATAACATTTCCCCGAGCTCTCATTTGAGTGAGACTAAGACTCAATTTTCCATACTTCCGAAGTCACACAAAAATTCATGTCAGTGGAAGGGTCATCTATATTAGCACGTCTGTTCACATAATTACCCAGAGATTCAAGATGTATGCAATAACACACGTACATATTTAGCAATGACCAAGCAAGAGGATGTAATCAATCTCTACTTACAGACTGTGCTTCCTCCTGAGGAGTCAGTGGCCGATTTGGACGGTATGTATGATTTTGTCGCTTTGCCCACAGCCAAAAACGTTGAAGTTGGACTGGTATACCAAATTCTTTAGCAACTTCTTCCTGTGAAAATAAATTGGAAGATCATCAATTAGAAAGACCAAAATAAATATACAATAAGAATTCATAGTTTAAGACTATTACTAAGAAAACAATAGAAAATCAGATACGAGCAACTTTTATATGATTTGAAATTCAACAATATTCTCACAAGTCAGCATGTTTGAGCACTCAATTGTATCGTTGAAAATTTAACAATATGCAAGACAATAACAACTTTGGTGCAACTGTCTGCAAGCTTGAGGACTAACTTGTGGATACATGTCAATATGTTAAAATTGTGAATTGGGATATAAGACATCAACAAAAGTGGCTGCAAAAATGAAAATGAAGCCACAATTTCCAAATATAGATTAACAAAGAAAAATGATGTACCTTGAAAAGGTTGAAGGTTATCTGTTTCTGGATACGGAAACTTCGTACTTTGTCATGGTCCACAAGATCAAAATATACATCCTTGCCAATTTGTTCAAGTAGATCCTCGCTGCGTGCAACCTAAAGGCACAGAATAACTGAATCAGTAACTTATTTTCCAAAAAATATAGATCCTATGATATACCAGCAAACATAAAGCACAGCATTGAATTCATGCATGCATCAGGGCAATTGGCATGTGTTTGTGCGCGAGAGAGGGAGAGACGCAACCTTTATTATGGTGTACAAGTGCGCCTCCGCTTTTTCCTTTCTCTTTTGCTCCTTTTCCTCCTGTTCTTTCTTCAATCTTATCTGAAATGAGATATTTGAAGTGCATGGCAAAATCATTGTTGGTAAAATAGAACATGGAAACACAACTTTATAGGAACAAAAAAATAATCAACATCTCACCCTGAGGTGCTCTGCAATGTCCTTCTCGTCCACATTACAGATTATTTTTTCCTTGTCACTTTCACGAATATACACAAGCATATAAGCATTTGAGTACTTTGTAAACTTGAAGGGAGAGTTGTTGAAGCCAGGATTTGTCTGAGGCAACTGTTTGACAGAAACAAGGAGCACAAAGATTATATGAATGAACTGAAAGTAAATGTAAACTAACAAGAATGCTGGAAAATCTTACCTCTTCCTCACCACCATACTGCTCCTCTAATGCCCTTTTGATATCCTCTTTGGTCACTCGCTCATCATCAAATTTTAACCTACATGCCATGAGTTTTAAGCTGTGAGATGAAAGACACAATCAGACAGCCCAAGTTCAATGCAAAAACAGATCAGTGGAACTCATATAGTACAGCAAAGATGCTGCTTGAGAATATGCTTAAAAGAAAAGGCATAAATACCCAAGTTCAAGCATGCCAGTGAGATGAAAGAGTGGTGGAGCCGAGTTTAAGAAAGGATATATACCAACTAGAAATCAGATACATAAGTGATCTCATAGAGTTTCATCAAAAAAATTTCAACAAAATCAAGATGGTATGGAATGGGAAAAAAGATTTGCTTAAGACACTCATTTCCTTCACAAGCATTTCAGTCAGTAGAACCATACCGATAAGTTTAAAAGGAAATAATATAAAAGCAAGGATATATATAGATTGCTGAAACCAGCCTAAATTAACAGATTGCATACCACTGATCTGAGAGAGTTGGTCTGATATAAGCATAGTAGTGTCCACCATGCACGCCACCACTGTGAACCAAAACACTGCAAAAAAGGAAAGAAAGAAAGAAAGAAAGAAAGAAAGAATAGTGATTGATACCGTAAACCAAATTGCACGAATACATATCATAAATAAATAAGGTATGGTAAAGTTTCTATCTTGTCATAAAAGCCAGAGAATGATAAGCGCAACCAGATACAATGGGAAAGTTGATACCTGTGAAGGGTGTATAGATTGCGGACACTGCGGTCAGCCTCTGGTGATAAATATTTCCCATTCTCTCTATCAAGATCAAGTTGCAAAGGGAACTCATAGCGATCATTTATCTGCATAAACAAGTGAAATAAGCAAGGCACTTTCTACAATCATCAGACAAACACAAAAGGACCACCAAACAATAAGAGAACTTGTGTTGTACGTCCTAAGAATCATATAATTGAAATTTCTTGCATGAGAATAGAAAATACAAATGGTATAATGGAAAAAAACAAGCAAACCATGTGCATTTCATAAAAGAAGTAATTCCAGTCAATTACTAACCTTCACCATTGTATCCCGCATAAAATCATACTCGAACCTTTTAAGTTGAAGTTGGAGAACTGGGGGGAAGTCAATGAATAAAACACCCTTTCTAGCATCCTGAAAACATCCAAAAGCAAAGCACATCATAAGACATTTGTCAAAGAGCAAACCATGCAAAAACTAAAGGCATTGCAGCATTTTCATTTAAATGCACTTCCAAAGAAGTTAAAATATGCAAAAGCTTCAAGTTCCAGAGTTTAAAATGCATGTCACCTGTAATCCATGTTGTTCAGCATGATATTTATTGTCACCTTCAAGACGTTCCACCTCCACATACTTATCAAAAGAAGCATAAACATCCCGACAGCCTTTGACATCAAGCTGAAGATCTACAATTATATATATATATAAAATTCCATGAGGTCCACAAGATGAATCTCGGATAATTTACTATTATCCGCTGTAACCAAAATCTGTACCATAAAATGACTCCTTTCTTGTCGACTTATAGTCAACATTGATGCATTCAATATAATTCATATGGTGCCCTTCAAATAGCTGTTGTATAGTGCCCTCCACAACAGTTCCCTGTGACAGTAAACCAGAATGAATATGAATCCAGTAGTCCTTCACCCACATTTTAGCAATGAACAAACACATCCTAAGACTATTAAACACCCTGTACCTTCATTTTATCTTCAAGCTTTTCACACAGAACCCTATTAAGTTCTTGGACATCATGCTGCATGAAAGAGTCATATGTATCCCAACCAAAAGACTTTGTCAACTCTTTTGTAGCTACGCTAGTGTCACTGTATTGAAGTTTATAAAACAAACTCTGCAACGCCAGAGGAATGCTCCCAGATGGGATATCGTTCTCAGTTGTTGGCATATGATATACAGCCTGCAATTAACATCTCACATGAAGAGGCTTGTGCATAATTTCAATAGTTTTAAAAAAAAAGAAATTCTTCTTCATAATTTCAATAGTTCGAATTACAAACAGTAGAATACAATAAACCTTTCTGAAATAAGGAATATGATACAGCGTCTGAAGGAGAGAGTTCATGTAGCATGTAGCTCCTTGGTTCTTTAGACCAACATAACCGGTCTCCTTCTTCGAATCATGTGACCAGTAATCAATGACCTTACGAACAGCAACATCAGCTTCAACTAGACACGTGTCATTTACAAGATACCCTCTCCCAGGGTCATACAGTTCCCCAAGAGGCATAAATGAAGTGAATCCCCAATCACTCTCACGTGCATTGAACTGGTGCTGCGTGTCTGATAATGAAATAGAGGAAAGTCATGACCATGCATTCAGTTAATTTTGCCTACGTCATAGGAAAATATGCATATATGTTCATTTCTTTCAGGAAAACCAATCAATAATGGATTCGTTCAAGCTGTTACCAGGTAAATCTCCATTTTCCACATACCAGATTACATTTAGACTGCATCTAACGCAGCACTATTGCATACTTTACCAATGCTGAGGAAACTACGAAGTCCATGTTTCTTCTGGACAGCATATAACACGTGTCTGACCAATTAATCACCATGCCAATGTCAACAAAATCCAAGGTTCATATTTAAAGGAACCAAGTAACATTTCTTCTCCTTCATATATTATGTCTTGATCTCTTTGTCTTCAATATAAAATGGTAAGAATTTCAACATACAAGAAAGCTATTAGCCACAGTGGCAACATGAACAAGAATGCCCCCTATCTAGTTAAAACACATGAAATGCCCCCTCGCCAAGCGATTATTTCCTTAAGCATTTGTAGTTGCAGTTACAGTTACTCATGCTTGAATCACCAATGTACACCAAATTCAGTTTAAGCAGCCCTCCCATATTTTCCACCATCATATCTAATGGACAAGACTTCCAGGTTTCATTCCAGATGAGCCCTGAGAGTTTATCACACGTGACAAGACATGTACGTGGAGCAAACAGTATCAGACACAAATATGATACAAGTAGAGCTCATTTTTTGACAAGTAATTTGATATCAAATAAAACTCGTCAATGATCCAGGAGGACTACTCCGCAAACAACACGGCAAAAAATTGAGAAGAAAACCTTAAAAGAAAAACATAAACAAAAAGATGCCTAATATAATGATTGCTTAGGAACAAACTGATTTGTCTATCACGATAGTTATTGCAGGTTATGTACCATTGATATAGTATTGTGTGATTACACACAAACATGCATGCACACGTGCACCAACCAAAGTTAAATGGAACTGTCAAGATACCCTTAGCACCAGGATATTGATAAAAATGTTTTTGAATGAGAAAAGATCAGTTCAAGTGCACCAGTAGTGAGAGAATACCTTTCCGGATTGAGTACTTTTGATGAAGTTGATTGATAACAGTTAAGCTAAACTGTGCATATCGACTCCAACCATATGGTAAAGTTGCTGAATCAGCAACATCTAGATACATGGATAAATGATCCACATTGTTACCCTTCGGAAAAATCAATATCCGCCTGACAGCCAATCAGACAGAACATTCAATAATCAAAAGCAGGCACCAAACAACACAAATAAGAAGAATACATCATATTGTCCAATAAAAAGAAAAGAAATGATTCACGCACCACTTGTAGCCTCCAACAACAAAAACATCAGAGTAGAGCTTCTTAGCATTTAGCCTCGAAAAATTATCAATCGTCCAAGTGAACCTTGCAGATGGTGGATCATCCACCGACTGTGCATCAACTGCTGTTGCAGTTTCGGCTTGTGCTACTACAAAAAATTAACCACCATAAAAATAAAAATAATCCAAAACCAAAACTCCCAACCTATCAAAAATCATCCCTTGCAGATCCCAGAAAAAAGAAATTCCCATCAAACACAAGCAAAAACCCAATTATCCAGTCACAATAAAAAAAAAAATTAACGATGCATTAAAAATCATACTTCGATCCTAAAGAAGACGTAACCTTTGCTTTCATTTTAGCTCAGTAAACCATGTAAAAAGAAAGCATCAAAGAAATAATTCAAAAATATAAAAGAAAAAATTCAAGCAAAAGGCATGATAAAAAAGTAAATCATGCATTAAAAATCATACTTTAATTCTAAAACAAGCAAACTTTGCTTTCACATTAGCTCAGTAAAACAAATAAAAAGAAAGCATCAAAGAAAATAATTCAAACCAATAAAGAAAAAAACAATTTTATCAGGCACCAAACAGAAAAGTAAGGGCACCTTCCATTGGCTGAGGTCCATCAGCCAAGTCCGTTTGTGGGACCAACATCTCATCGTCTTCTTGTTGCTACAGAGAACAAAAGTCAATGTGAGAGCTTTGGATCTGTTAATCGAGACCCTAGAGAGCTAACGACGGGCAGCACAAATTAAAAATCAAACACTAAGATTAAACAAAAATGAGAAAAAAAAGAAACCTAACTGATTCAAGAATCGAAATTAAAGTGGAAAAGATAAGCGAGGATGAGTGGGAGATTTAGCAATTACATTTAACGGAGGAGGAGTCATGAGAGTCATGGATGGAGGATGATTGGTGACCGTCCGATCGAGGAATCGGAGAGGAGTGTAAAGTGAGAAGTTCAGAGAGGGGGGGGGGAGATTGGTGTAGAAAAAGGGGGGGGGGAGAAGGGAAGAGAGAGGAAGAGGGGTTTACTGTTCTAGTACGAGAAAAGGGACAATATTGGTATTTTGCGATCATTTATATGTAACAAGTAAAAAAGGTAGTGCATTGCGATACGGTACTTTGCATGGGTAAGAACGAAAAATTAAATGTTTTGGTGATTATTTTTATTTTATTTTCTAATTTTTTTATTAAGAGGTTCATCTCGTGAGTGATTAAGATTGTTTCTTTTTTTTTTTTCCATAAAAACAATTTAAAATTAAAAAACAACGCGCGCACAGAGAAATTAAATCCCTATTTAGTATTGGGTTTCAAATAAAAATTTGGCAATTTTTATTTTTTTAAAATTAATTTTTTATATAGTTTTAGATTATTTTAATATATTGATATTAAAAATAATTTTTTATAAAATAAAAAAATAATTTTAATATATTTTCTAATAAAAAATATTTTATAAAACAACTAAAATCTTGCTTTCCATCACTTATTGGCGTGGATTGAGTTTTTCTTCAAATTTCCCAACTCTAAAATATTAGAATTAATTTGAATGATCATAATTTAGTGGATTATAAGATAACATTAACATAATCGTTAATTAATTAATTTATTTATCTATTTTGATAATATTCAATCTAAATCATAGATCATCCAAATCCGTCAAGCACGTAGCATGATCATGATCAACTCCAAGACAAGTATTATTAGATCCCCAACTACGCTAAAGATGCTGTAAATATTTTTGAGAAACAATTTCAAAAAGAATAACTCAGAAGTCTTCGTCGAGAAACATGCATAGCCAGGAAACTGACTTCAAGGTCTTGACCCACAATTCAGACTATTTGCAAAATCCACCAGGCTTTTATTGACATGTATATTCCCTGTACTTTCCAAATCCCTTTGTTTTTCCTCCATGGATGCATTGACGTTGAATGTCGGATAACCAGTCACGCATTCCAGAACGAAGAAAGGTTTCAATAAATCAATTGAAAAACCTTGAATGAGGAGGTTTATGGCGGATTAATTGAATGAAGGGTGCTAACGATGGATTATTTGAATGAAGGGTTAACAGGAGAGGAAAAAATTCAGTTGAACCCATAACATGATCTACTTGGGGTAAAACCCGACCATTAACCGATTCAACCGAGTTGACTTGTGATCCATGTCTTATCTCGAATTGGGTTTGGGTTGTATAACTATATGGCGAACTTAACTTCTTTTACCTGCCAGGGATCAAGAGTTCAAATACTTCTTTAGAATTTGATCATAAAACACATTGACAAAAGATTTTTTATTCATGTGAATTACAGAGAACCAAAAACAAAAGCAGTGCTCCAGAGAGGAAGGTGGCCAAGTGGAATGCTAGACATGGTTCAAATTAAGATGAAAGATTATGAATTTCAAAGAATCCAAAAACTTATCATTTGATGACAGGGTCTGCAAATTTTTGTACAAACAAAGCCATTCTTCGAGAGGAATTACATCACAATCCTTCTTGTCAAAAATGGACCTGCAAGAATCAGTAGCCAATAAAACATTAACTAATACTGAATCATATTATGAGTTGTGCTTTCTTTTTTCTTCTTTCATCAAGCAAGGACTGTTTGTTGCTTCTGACCAACCTATTCTAAATGAAAAGAAATGATGAAATTATTCAGCATGTCGTTTCAAACCCCCCCCCCCCCCTTTTTCCTGGAAAAAACCTAAACCATGACCTCCAAGGGATCTTCCAACCCCTTAGAGGCCTTTGGTACTCATCATCTTCTATTTTATCTGTTCTTACTCCCTTTTGTTTCATCAAGAAGCCAGTCAGAATCTAAGTCAGCATGTTTAAGCGGGCATACCTGAGGCATCTTTCAACAGTAATCAACATTTAATCTAGCATCCAGTATTTTCTCTTCACGCCAATGCTACTGTGCGGCCATACAAAATATGACAAGGAAATATTATTATTCAGACTAGGAGCACAAGAAAGCAGAGAGCTGCTTTCAAGTTGAAATCAGCGTCTGAACAAATACAATTCAGAGAAGAATTGAAATGAAAGAGAATTAAGAGATAGATGCGTGCACTGGCCACCGACTAATCCTAAACAAAGGAGATCCCTGCACTTATAAAGAGCATGGATGCAAATCTTGCAGTTTTCTTATGCCCCAGCAACAAAAGTGGTCCCAATATTCTTCCTAATAAAATCCATTAAATCCATGTGTACCAGGTAAAAGGACACCAAGTTTTTGCATAGTTTGACACCTGAAAAATATAGAACATTCTACTCCATTTCTCCTCACATGATTGGTCATGCTTATCCCAATAAAAATGTTCTAGTCTCCGTTTCTCCTTACATGACAACTTGTGGTTAACCCAGTGAATAAAAAGCAGATATTCAAGTGCGAGAGCAAGTACCTATTGGCCAGCAGTTAAGAGGCAGAGATTGCTTTGTAACCTTCCTTCTCAAGTGTCTTTGCTATGGAAATATCACCGGTTTTTACAATTCTGCCATTCTCCTGAAAGAACATAGAAACAAACAAATTCAGGAGCCAGGACAGTATTAAAACATTCATCACAACCACATTAGTTTCTCTATCTCACGGTATAGTAACACGAACAGCTTTTGACAAATTAAAGAGCATCACAACCACAAGAATAGAAATCAAGTAGTTGAGCAATATTGCATAATAAGGATATTTCTCACAATTATTTCAAATGAAAACCCCCCCAAGTACAGCTATGAAGTTTTTTACTTTTTTTAATCTTCCAGAGAATATCAGATTCCCCGCCACAGGAAGCAGCCAAGGAGCGAGGTGTAAGAAGAAGCACATTACTTTTTGTAGCTCCCCTGGGTGTTTATATACATTGTATAATTGTATTATTTCATGAAATGCAACTATAAATTGATTACCAATGAAGACTGGCCAATATTACAAACATCCAACTAAGAGATTCATTGGGATCAATGCACTACTTCGTAATATAGATCTTTTTATCACATCAAGCACACCGTTACCAACAGCAAATAGGATGCTCCAATTGACTCACCATGATATGAATGCACGTGGGCTTGATGAATTCCAGAAGCCGTAGATAATGAGTAATCATCAAAACAGCATTGTTTGGGGTCAACATCCCATTCACTGCTTTTGCTACGTCTTGAAGGGCATCGATATCCAACCCAGAATCAATTTCATCTAATATAGCCAATTCTGCACCCAAAACCTAGAACACACAAAGCCCAAATTGATTTCCAAACAACACAAGAACAGATTCCAGTTTGTTTCTCACAAAAACTCCAAAAACATTACAGCAAGTAAAAACTTACCGCCAGTTGTAAAATCTCGTTCCGCTTTCTTTCACCGCCACTGAACCCTTCATTCACGTTTCTATTAAGAAAATCACTCTTCATGTTCACAAGCTCAAGTTTTGGAAACAAATACGCATAGAACTGCAATAACAAAACAAAATATCATTGTAGAAAAATATAGATACAATCATTCAACTGGACAAACGCAAAATCTCATAATCATACCTCGATAGGTCCAAGTTCAGGCAGACCGAGTTTCCGTCTTCGCGCATTGTAAGCCATATTAAGAAAATCAATATTGTTAACACCAGGAATCTCAACTGGTGACTGAAAACTCATAAAAAGCCCAGCAAGTGACCTTTCTTCTGGCTCCATGTCAAGCAAGTTCTCACCTTTAAACACTACACTCCCTCCAGTTACCTCATAATCCGGATGCCCAGCAAGAACCTTACAAAAATTAACAGAAAACCATTAAATCTTCCAATCATAAAGCCATAATTAAACCCATAATCCTCTTAACCATGATTAAACTAACATAAAGTTCTAACCTTTGAAAATGTGCTCTTACCAGACCCATTTTTTCCCATAATAGCATGAACCTATTCACAAATCAAAAAACACCCACATAATTAATCAAGCAGAATTTTATTTATTTATAAAATAAATCAACACTTATTAATCTTTGAACAACTTTAACTTATCAACCAACCTCTCCTTCGTAAACGACAACGTTGACGCCTTTGAGAATCTCCTGTTTCGACTCAGTAATCACAGCGGTCAAATCCTTGACTTCCAGCAACGGCCTTTTCTTCCCTGAATCGGTTCCAGTTGTCCCTGTGGTTTCTACGGCAGGGACAGAGGCAGTGACTGCAGGAAGACGGCGGGTGGAGCGGAGACGGAGAGAGCGAGTGGCAGAATATGTGAACAAGTTTGAATTAAGGGGCAGAGTTGAAAGTTTAATCGGAGGAGGAGAATGGATGAGTGGTGGCTGTAGAGAGGGAGAAGGGGAGGAGAGAGTGAAGCGTAAGGCCATCTTCTTTTTGGAGCGAAAAGGTTAAAAATCGTTACAGCGATCGTTGAAGACACAGGAGATGCTCTGAGGTTTTTCCTTTCTTATGTTGTAACGTCGGATGCTGTCGGAATGGGCCTAGTATGGTTTCGTTATTGGATCAAACGGCCCATGATTTTGGACTATTGGGCTTTGAGTCAAGATATTGATGTGAATAGATTCTTGGGTAATCTTGGATGTGTTATTTTGAGAATTAATGCATGATTTTTTATAGTCATCAAATCTAATTTTGAGAGAGAGTTTTAAAAATATTACCCATCAATTTATCGCTGGGTTTTGTACCCGTAAAACTTGACAACGGCGATCTTGCTGAAGAAAAAATTAAATATTTTTTTAAATATTAAAATGAATGGTATTTTACGGTGCGTGTTATGAACCAATGTTGTGTTTTGTTGGTATTTTATAACAAGGAGATGAAATACATAAGAGATAAATATATGTTTGGTCGGAAAAAAAAGATGAAAATATAAAATAAATATATATTTTAAAATATTTTTGATGTATTTTAAAAATATAAATTACATGGAAATATGTTTTTTCTATATGTAATATTTTCATTTTTTGTTACAGAACAATAATTTAACACTACTTAAAGATATAAAAGTATTTAAATAATTTTACAAATGATTAAATTTAGTCTTTTTAAATTGTGGTAAAAAAAAAGAATTTTTTTATAATTACATGGTAGAAAAAAATATTTATCCCCTTAAAAAGTTTCATGAGTGTCATCCAATATCCAGTCAAACTAATATCTCTTTTAAAATTATATAGTGATTCAATAGTAAAAGCTTGAAATTAATATGTTTAATTTTTTTATAATTTAAAATTTAAACTATATGATTGTTAATATGATGACTATTATAAACTTATATAATTATTAATTTTAAGATTCGTATGATTAATCAAAATATATATAAGCTGGTCCGAATATTTATGTTAATAAAAATAAAATTTTAAAATCAAGAAAAAAGAATTAAGACTTTTTGTATGGCGTGAGGGCAAGCATTGTAGCACCAGCAATGGCCCATCGCAAATTTGTTTATAAATAAAACTATGTAGCCCCCAAGAACATAAGGCTAGTTTGTGGACCAACATCCTTGAACAAAGTTCGAGGACTGTCTAGCATTTTTGACACGCGTGATATTAAAAAAAAAAAAAAAAAAAAAAAAAACCCTCCCAAAGTCCAATCTTGCTTGCTGGGGAAGACCTTTGGGATGCCGGCAACTAAAAAAAATAAAGAAAGAATTGTCCCCCACGTGTTACCTTCCCTCTCCTTAACCAGCAACCGACGCTTTTTTCACCCAACCACAGAATGGTTGGAAGCTTTTTTTAAGTCCTTGTATTTTTATTTTTATATCGTGTCCTCCCTGTATTTTTATTTACTAATATCAATCCTCTACTTTCAAAATGATGTTCACAGTATCATGACACGTGCTCAGTCTCAGATTTTAATAAAGATTGTTTGTTTTTATAGCTTTCTTTTAAAATTTTAATTTGCTTGAAAATACATTAAATCAAGATTTTTTCAAGTGTTTTGAATTATTTTGATGTATTTATATTAAAAAAATATTATTTAAAATATTATTAATTAAAAAAACTTTTAAAATATATATTCTATCAAACTACCAAACACATTAATAAATATAAAATTATATAAAAAATATTCGTGAATTTAATAATCATTGCTTTTAAAATTATTTTTTCATTATATATATAATCTTTACCGCAGAAGGAAAAACACTGTGAAAGAAGCTTTGATTTAACCGCCATAAAAACAGTAAACTACCCAACAAGACACTGTGTCACTGTCTTCTCCCATCCTTTTATGTACCTTCAACGAATGTATAAAAGTATAAAACACAACACCAGAGACAGGGAGCCCAAGAAAAACAAAGTACTGAGAAGGGAAAGAAAGAAAAGACTGGCCTTTGAAGCAAGCAAACCAACCCTACCCCTCACCTCTTCTATTTTTATATATCTATCATCACCTCTTCAAGAAGCCAATTTAACCCTCCATCAATCTCTTCCTTCTTCAATGGCCATGGCGCCTTCACCTCCTTGCATCCACATTTTCTTCGCTTCTGTTCTTCTTCTCTCAAATTTTAATCTGGGGTTCTCTTCTTCCCCCTCTACATTGCAAGAGAACCATAGCAATGGGTCTTATTCAGGCCAAATCAACTCAAACTCAGTTCTTGTAGCTCTTCTTGACTCACATTATACAGAGCTGGCTGAACTTGTTGAAAAGGCACTTCTTTTACAAACCCTTGAAGATGCTGTTGGTAAACACAACATCACCATCTTTGCTCCTAGAAATGAAGCTCTCGAACGTGATCTTGATCCCGAGTTCAAGCGGTTCTTGCTTGAACCTGGCAATCTCAAGTCTCTCCAGACTCTCCTACTTTATCACATTGTCCCCAACAGAATCAATCTCAGCCATAACTCTTCTCTCCACCATCACAGCACCCTGTGCCGCGATAGAATCAAGCTCGGCAGTCAATCCGGCGAGAAGTTAATAGACTCGGCGAAAATCATTCAAGTGAATGCGGTGGAGAGGCCAGATGGCGTAATTCATGGGATTGAAAGGTTGCTAATCCCACGATCTGTTCAACAAGATTTCAACAATCGCAGGAGTTTGCAATCAATTTCAGCTGTGAAACCAGAAGGAGCACCAGAGGTTGATCCAAGAACACACAGGTTGAAGAAACCAGCACCACCAGCACCACCAGCAAAACCCGGTTCAGCCCCGGTTCTACCAATCTACGATGCAATGGCACCCGGCCCATCTCTTGCCCCGGCTCCAGCTCCTGGTCCAGGTGGACCTCATCACCATTTCAATGGAGAAAGACAAGTTAAAGATTTCATTGAAACCCTTCTTTTGTATGGAGGATACAATGAAATGGCTGATATTCTTGTGAATTTAACATCATTAGCAACAGAAATGGGAAGATTAGTATCTGAAGGTTATGTGCTAACAGTTTTAGCCCCAAATGATGAAGCAATGGCTAAGCTCACAACAGACCAATTGAGTGAGCCAGGAGCACCGGAGCAGATAATCTATTACCATGTGATACCCGAGTATCAAACTGAAGAAAGCATGTACAATGCTGTTAGAAGATTTGGGAAGATTTCTTATGATACATTAAGATTGCCACACAAAGTTTTGGCACAAGAAGCTGACGGGTCTGTGAAATTTGGACATGCTGAGAATTCTGCTTATTTGTTTGATCCTGATATTTACACAGATGGAAGAATCTCTGTTCAGGGGATTGATGGGGTTCTGTTTCCATTAGAGGAAAAGGAGAAATCGGATACCAAGACGGAAATGAAGAGTGTTAAGGTTGCTGCTAAGCCGCAAAGGAGAGGTATGTTCCCTTGAATTTCGCTTGCTTAGTGTTTTATTTTTAAATCTCGTCTCGGCGTTATTTCGGTTTTGGTTTAGATGTTTCGGTTGTTTATTTGGCCGGAGCTGTAGGAGGCTTTTTTTTTAACTACAGGTGTGTTGTATTGAATTTGCTTGCTCTGCTAGTTTTTCTTTTTTTTAGTTACTGTCCACCTTCCAGGGTTAATTTCGATATGGGCCGATATTTCTGTTTCGGTACAGATACTTCGATGGTTAATTTCGCGGGGAGGGTAAAGGGTTTTCTTTTGTCTTTTTCTTTTTTGTGACCATGTTATTGAATTTGCTGACATTGCATTGTTACAGTCTTGAGGTTCCTATTTTGTGGACTTCTTTGGGAGTTAATTTTAAGGATGACCGATATTTCGGTTTTAGTAAAAAAGTTCCGGCGGTGGCTTTGGCAGAAAAAGGGCGGGTTTTGGCTTTTGGGTTAGGTAATGGCGTGGGGGATTGTGAGTGTCGGTGGTCAGAGCTCGCCAGAATGGCATATTTGTCCTTTCCTCCATTTCCCCCCTTGTGGTGGGTCTTTACTCCTTAGTTTATTTAGGGTTGTGTCTGTGAGACATTAGTACATTGCAGAAGATATGAAATCTGTGGTGCTTGTAGCTTAATTATCCTGCCTTTTCTTTTGTTAATCACAATTATCAGAAGCTAGTGGACTAAAAAAATTGGGATTATTCTGAAAATATTCCTTCTTAACATTACATGAGCCAGCCATCTCCTCTCTTAATTTGATTCATGATCTCTTAGGACAATGCCTTGCAACTACCAATCATGTTTATTATGACATTATCATTTATTTATGAAGATGTTGTGAAGTCAACATCTCTGCCAATTATGTAGATTATAGCAAGAATGGTGTAAACACACACTCACACTAACTCCTACCATAACAAGAATTATAGTGTTCTGTTTGTGATGCCGACTTGCACCCTTCTTAATTATAAAGGCCAACAAAAGACAGGGTGTTCTTGCTCATTTATGTCTATGATCTTAGCACACAATAAATTCATTTGGTTTGAAAACAATTATTGGGCATGGTTTATTTTGTTTTTATTACAAGTTATTTGAGTATTTAGTATACAGTCAGTGGTTTTGGGACCCATCTTTAGCATACAGTTGGGGTATCCTGTCAAACGCTACGCAAACTGGAAACTCCATTATTTATTTCAAGGCATAGAGTTGGTATCCACACGTTTCTTTGACTTCTTGTATTATATATAAGAAATCAGACCTCTCTGTTCCTGTTTCTACCGTTGCTTTTCTAGCTGTGAGAAAGAACTGCACAGATCTCTCCCATGGCAGGCTTGGATAGCTACACGGAGGATATGCCCTCCATGCAATTGCCCCTCTGGAGTGTTTAATGACATTGTTTAGTATGCATGACAAAATTAAGTATGAATACAAATGCATGTTGGTTGGTTGATTAGGGCAATTATTTTAGGTTTTATGTTGTTGTCGAGTGGTTGGTTTCACGAACCTGTCGAAGTTAGCATGTAGCTTTCAGTTGATATGTATAATTAAGGGTGTTTAACACATTAATGTTTATAATATTTGGCAGGGAAGTTGCTTGAAGTGGCTTGCAGGATGCTCGGGACGTTTGGGCAAGATTCACATTTCACCACATGCCAGTAAATAAAGACTTGCTTGTATGAAAAGGAATACTTCAAAGAAGGATAAAGGTGAAATTCTTAGGTTGATTCTACTCCTAATCCATCTATAAAATATAAGGTTTGATGTCGTTGTTCTTCGTTAGGGTTTCTTAATCTGCGTTGACAAATCACAGCAACCTAACAACCAGTGAAAATCACATAGGAACCGCTCGTTTAGGTCTATTCCATGTAATCGACATTGTTTTATATCATTTCTCCATGACCTAGACTCATTCCAAGCTGTGCAGCATGTGATTGTTGAGGTCAACCTCCCAGCAGTATCCAGTGCATTGCTTACATCCTTCAAGAGCTCACACATTGACAAAAAGGCACGATGTTAGAAAAGAATACATGGTTGAAAGTATAGAACTTGATGTCTACAAGATAGCGTCATCTGGTTAAGATTAAAAAAAAAAAAAAAGATAGTAAAGATAAAAGGAACTTGTTTTCATATCCTTCATAAAAATTCACTTCAAATTGCCCCTTAAAGATTTAATTTATATATTTATCTTTATTTTTCCAACCAAATGTGTTTTTTACCTTTTATCCCGGCACATTAACCAAAACAAATGGTAACTTATCACTGTGAAACTAAAAAATGTAAGTCTTCTTCTTTTACACACACACACACACACACACAATTCCCTTTGAACCTTCTTGATGTTTGAGCTAATTCCATGTCAATGTGTGACTTGTTTGTTTTACTGAACCTGAAAAGGGCACCAATTTGCTTTCAAGTAAAGTAAATGCATCTTTCTACCACAACGGAAAAGGAAATCACAGCCTAAAAATTGAAGTTTTACTGTGAATTGTTTATGCTAATGATAGCATGATATGACTTGAATGCAGGTGAGCTGCTGAGATCATGTAAAGTCCTTGTATCTGAATTTTCTTCTCTACAAATAGGTTCTAGTTTTTCACATGGGAAGCCGACAACCAAAGGTGAAATGGGATCATGGTGTGATGATGTTCTTATTGTTTTTGTGCTACTCAAGTTCCATGATTGCATAGGAAGAAAAGGGTCATTGTCCTTAGTTTTTGAGGCACTTTGAACAGCACAAGATATTCTTCTCCTTTTCTTTTTTAATTTTTTTTGTCCTTTTTGTGTGCCAAGTATGGTGGTGGTGAGCTGTCTGGTGTTGGTTGGTGGAGAGGGGAAAGCTATTGAGGAGGTGAGGAGTAAGTATTCCATGTGGGCTTCCCACTACAATAAAAGAAGGTAGGCAGAAATATGTGGGAATAATATAATAAAAGTATTCTTTTGTGTTCATGCACAATTAGAGAAAGGAAAATTGTAATTAATTTTTTGTGCAATTTTTCTCTCTTTTGTTTACCTTTCTTTCTTTTCTAAGCACTTCAATTAAAGCTTCTCCCTCCCTCAAAGTGAGTTAGCATTGATGCCTTGGCCATAGGGCATTGCTGTGTATCATCCAATTGCTCATTCTTCACACAATTCAGTACTGTAATATGCGTTGTTTCACCCCTTTCAACAATTTTCTATTGCGAACACCGATTCACAGATCTCAAACAAGGAAATGAATTTGTTGTAGGGATAGTTTTTTTTTTTATCCCTTTCCATCTCCATGCCAAACACTCTTCTAACTAGGAACACATTTCATGGGGCAGATTGTGAGACAAGCCAAAATACTAATTTAAAAAATATCACTTTGGTTTTAGTTCTAGTAATTGAAATAGCATTGAAGTAATTGATTCAGGGTTAAAAAAGCAAATTCTTGCCCCGTCAAAAGTAAGTTTCCTTTGAATTCTACAGAAATTAACTACTCCCCATATTTGGATCTCAAAACAGACAACTTAATGCCCGAGTAATTGAAGATAGAATCATACATACACATCAAACTCCCCCCAAAGAGAACATGCTTGCAACAAATCCTCTGACGAGATCAATTCTATGTAGAACAGCACAGAAAGAATAAGGGCCCATTATCAACAGCAACAGCAACAGCAAGAGATCAAACAAACCTGTGCCCGGAGCACGACTGAGGAGGCAATAGATATCTATAAGATTGATCATTCCTCCAGCTTTCTCTCAGGGAATTCTGACAAAATCTGCTAACCAAGTAACGAAAAAGAAAATTTGAGATTCTCTTCTTTAAGGGAAGAAAATCGAGTAAAACAATATATATTTAAGAAGCGTAACTCAGCCAACAAAAGCAAGTAATATTAAGAGATCCAACTAAATTTCTCTTATCAAACAATTAAGCCATGAGAAACGCATACAGACAGGTGGCAAACGAAATAGACCTGACGGGACAGATGATACATGGCACCAGCAGACTCTTCTGTTACCGGGGATATGATACCAACACTCTACAGCCACTCTTGCTTGTCTTCTTTGGAACCCATTTCCTCATCATTTCCAGAACTACTTTGAGAGCTCGAGCCAGACAAAAGCTTCTGCCTCATCTTCTCTGCTAGCATGACCATCTCTTTAACCTTGCTCTGTAGATTTAAAAACCACAGAACATAAAGCAGCAGCAGCCTAACCCATAGTGATAAAACAATAACAATTTAACTCAACACTTGTACACAAGCCAAAACCTAGCTATTGCAGTCTCGTTTCAAAGCCAAACATTCAGATAACTCACTTCTCACGTAATCTAAGCAATGCAAACCAGCCCGTGTCAAAACCTAACTATTGCAGTCTCGTTACAAATCCAAACATTCAGATAATTTGCTTCTCACATAGTCTAAGCAATGCAACAGTCCATGTGCGTATTAGTTCATGTCAAGTTACTTCAAATGCTAATACATTACTCTATTGTTAAATAGCGATAAAATGAAACTAAACATCTCCCGCAAGCTATTATCTTTTTCAGAATGACCAAAAAGAAAGTGATTGAGCAATAACAATTTGGCTTAACACATTAGACACAAGTCAAAACCAAAATTATTGTTCTCGTTTCTTGCGTAATCTAATGCAAGACCATATCCTCAGCATCGAGTTATTTTCAACCACTAATGCATTAATGTTTCCTAGATAACCCAATAATTACAACTAATTATCTCCTACAAGCTCATACATGAACACATTGTTCATATGCAATTATAAAATACTAATCCATTATCAGACAACTCATTAACAACAGTTAAAACTAAACACCATCTACGAGCAATAAACTTTCTGATAAATAAAAAATTACCAAAAGAGCATTCAAGTCTTGAAAAGCCTCTTGCATACCCTTGCCAGTACTCTGCCACATCTCCTGCTCTTTCCTCAATATACCAGCCACACCCACCAGCCTCAATGACCCATCACTGGAGAATAACCCACCAACCGAACCCGAACAGACCCGGAACCCGACCCACCACCACTATCATTACCTATCTCCCAAGCCCTTCCTCTCCAACAATCCCAAAACTTTGTCAAAAAAATCATCAATACCCCCCTTCCCTCTTATCACTAAAGTCACCACAACACTCCTCGAATGCATAGAAATTTGAAACCGGATCCGGGGTGAGTGAAACATTGACTTGATCGACTTCATTGATGAAAATATGTGTTACAGAATTCAAAGAGATTGTTATTGGACTTGAACTGTCTGTGGTGGCATTGAAAGGAAACCAGAGGAGGCGGTGTGTGGTGACCGTTAGGAGGCCTGATTTTAATGGCGGGAAGTCAAGGGAATTGATGGAGGTGGTTTTTGTGGCGGGTTCGGTTTCAAGGTCTACGGCGGAAAGGAGATGGCACTCTAATTCGGTTTGGTGGAGGACTGGACGGCCACTGCTGGTCACGGAGGCCGGTTGGAAGAAGCCTGTGGTGCTGGTCGACATTGTCGTAGATGTTGTGCCATCTGAGTTTGGATGTTCTGTTTTTTTTTATCTTAAAAAAAAAAGAAAAAAGAAGAAGTCAAGTTCGTTAAGATATAGTACAACGTCACTTTGAGGGTTAATTATATGTTAGTCCTTGTAATGTATTTAAATTAATTTATTAGTCCCTTTTAATGATATATAGCTGAAATGGTGCCATAAAGTGAAGTCATTAAAAAAAATAAAAAAGAGTAAAGAAGTCCTTATAATTCTAAATTAGTCCCAGTTTCTTTTCGTGAATTCTTCCCTTTTTATGATTAACACGTTGGACATCTGCATAATGCTAGTTTTCTTTAGCACGAATCAAAAGAAACAATGAGGAGGGACAAATGTATTAAATCAAAGAAATATGTGAGAACAATTAGCTACAGTTTAAAGATTGGGGAATTATTGCTTAGTAACTGTACACATGAGGACAAGCATGTAGTTATCCTTTTATTTTTAGCTGAGTAAAAAAGAGAGAGAGAAACGCTAGTGCTAGTAGGTTAGTGGCTTCTGGCTAGCCTACAAAGTACAAACTCTAGAAAGATAAACCCGCCTTCCTCCTGTTAAAGCTTAAACCCTAACACCCTCTCTTCTAGCTTTCTAAATTGAGTAAAAATCTCTGCAACTTGTAAAGTAGCAGTCTTGATGCTCAAAAGATGAAACCTTTCTTCAATTCCCGTCGTCCTAAGCATCACAAGCAAAAGGGCAACACTGCTCCTCTTAATCAACAGGTACTATAGCCCTCTCTCTGTCTGATAATTTTGTATGTTAAAGGGTTTTTTCTTTGTTCTAATTTAGAGCTGTTTTTGTTTTTTTCCTCTTTTGTTTGTTGAATTTATCAGGTTTTTTCAACAAACCCATCTTTAGCAAATTCAATGTCAATGCAACCGCAACTGGGTTTAGTCAATCCTCAGATTCCAATTCCTTTCAATAATTCAAACACCCTTTTAAGCAATGGACAGGCCATGGCTAACATGCCACCTTTGATCGCTCAACAACCTGGTATATTGAGTGGACCTAATGATCTGGCTATCCTTCAGTTACAAAATCAAGTCAACAAGTTGAATGCTTTAAAGATGTTGATGGATCAAGTAAACCAATTGCAAGGAGAGCTGTTTGGTCCTAGTTTCTCCAATTTGCCACAACAACTCAATCAAAATATGGGTTTGTTACAAAATCCAATGCAGAATATGATGAACCCTGTTATGCCTTTGCAAATGCCAATAAATTCTCAAGTTGGTTCCTTTAATGTCCCTTCAAGCAATCACCAAGTGGTAGGTGCTCAAAGTCAGAACTTTTTTGTAAATCCACCGTTTGGAGCTGAGCAACGAGTTAATCCAAACCAACCCAACTTCGTAATGCCGACAACTAGTGCATATGGATCGAAGCTATTGCATGTTGCAGATCAGCAAGTCCAAGGGAAATTGTCTGCGTCACAGCAAGGTCAGAGCTTTTTGATGCCCACAGTGGGTGCAAATGGACCAAATGTTGCAAATCAGCAAGTGGAAGGGAACTCGCCTGCATTGCAGCAAAGTGAGAAAGTTCCAATGCCTGCAATGGCTGCAAATGGAGCAAAGCCATTGCCTATTGCAACTCAGCAAGGGCAAGCGAACTCATCTGCGTCTCAGCAAAGTTGGAACTCGCAGCCCTCTACATACAATAGGTGGCAGGTAACCGTATTTAACTTGGACGATTTCTTTCTGAGTTCATATCATTTATGCAATCCAGTGATCATGGTTTGTTTTATGCACTTTCCATGCTTCAGTATGCTATCATTCATGGTACCTGGCTAGTTTTTCAAGTTGCTTCACTAATTTTTTAGTGAGGTTTACTCACTTGCAATTTAATTATTTGGCTTTTTGTATATGAAATTTGTTCCAAATCTTTATGTAGTTTTGTCGACACTTTTCTCTTCATTTTTTTTGTTACCTCTCCAAAATGTCTGTTGTGCATTCCCAATTGATGGCATTCCTACAAATATTGATGAATTCCAGTGTTTTGTCCTTGTTGTAGGGTAATACTGCCAGAAATGGCCAGAGTAGTACTCCAAAATCCAAATGGGAAAAGTCTTCTGGAAAAAACTTCAAAAATAATCGAAATAGAGGGCGATCACAATCAGGGTGTGTATTGAAACTTTTGGTTTCGAACTTCCACTACTATATGGAACTATCTTGTAATCATCTGAAATTCAATTTCTGCAGACACCAGAAATCTGATTTCAATTGCATGGATAATGGAAAGAGAAAGCTTGAGTTTTCTAATGAACATGGCAGAAAAGGTTTGTAATCTTAGACCTTACTACAAGCTCACCTCCTCTTCGTATGTCTTGAGGGAGATAGGTGGTTTAAACCTTGTTCTCTAAAAATGCGTCAGGGAACGGCAATGAGAGGGTAGCAAAATTTGGTCGCACTGATCTTACAGACCAAGCTACAGAAGAGAAAAGGCAATGTTTGCTTGATAGGTAAACTGCCATTGTTTTTGCCTTTTTTTTCCTCTGAAGTTTAGTCCCCCCCCAAAAAAAAAAAAAAAAAAAAATACTATCAGTCTTAGATTTATTGTCCGCCTCTTTCTTCTATCCCCTTTCACACTACACCCCCCCACACCTCCAAAAAAAAAAAAAGAAGACCCCTTTACTGCATATACCAGTCTTATGATTTATTGTCCGCCTCTTTCTTCCATCCACTTTTACACTACTAATTTCTGCATTTTGTTTGTTTGCTGGTTTAACTCTGTACATCAGTAAACCTAGCAGAACTTTTTTTTACACGGAACAAGAAATCAAACAATGGCGTGAATCACGTAGGAAGCACTACCCAACAAAAACCAACATCGAGAAGGTGAAATCCTGTTCTGTACTATTATGCTGCATTTAATTATTAACTCAAATAATTGAGCTGATCATGAACTTGACACCTGGCAGAAGCAGGTGGAGGTCATTGATAGAGAGGCCAACCTTCGTCGCAAGGTAAACCCCCCCATATACTAGGGCCACTTGACAAGACCTTGTTTGTATAATATGTTCTTCCATGGATGGTCACATTTTTCTGGCAAAATATATATGCCAATGAACATTTTATTCCACAGCATAGATCTCTTCCTTGTTTGAAATTATAGCCTTTTACATAATTCATCACTAGAAAGCTCATTTTATAACGGAGTGAAAGAGAGTAAGAATGGGTGCATTATGAAAGGATTGGTTGGTTTTTCTTAAGGTGATGGAAATTTATATCAAGGAAAGGAACTAGTGAAAATTCTTAAGCTGCAATATCCTTCAACTTTTGGTAATTTGTTGGACATGTTTGGCGCAGCAACTCAAGGAGATTTTGGCAAAGCAGGCTGAGCTAGGAGTTGAAGTCGCAGAAATACCGCCAGACTATCTGTTAGATTCAGAGAAGCTAGGAGTTGAAGTTGCAGAAATACCACCACCACAGGTGTTAAATTCAGAGAAACTAGGAGTTGAGGTTGCAGAAATACCACCACGGCATCTGTTAGATTCAGAAAAACAAGAGCATGGAAGGGAAGATAACAGAAGGTCCTTGACTAAGAAAGGGAAATTCTGGAACAAGCATGATAAAAGAGGAAGATTTAACAAAAAAGGTCGGTCAGCCAAGCAGGTTGGATCAGCAAATGAAGAAAGGAAGCCAACACTATTGGAGAAGCTTCTGAGCACAGATATAAAGAGAGATAAGCGCCAATTGTTGCAGGTTTTTAGGTTCATGGTGGCGAACTCTTTCTTCAAGGATTGGCCAGAGAAACCTTTGAAATTTCCTTCAGTAGTGGTCAAACAAGATGGTTATGAGGATGAGATTGTAGAAAAAAAATCCTCACTTGTCAGGGAGGAAGTTTCTGAAGACAGGAACAGCATCATAGCTGAAAATTTTGGTGATAGAGATGACAACATCGAACATGATGCTCAAGTCGAGCTGGGAAATTGTTTTGTCAGGGGAAAATGTGATATTGTTGACGAAGTTGATAGGGTTGAAGAGGGAGAAATTGTTGACTAACATTGCACCTTCTGTTAAATGTGTCAAGCATTGTAATTCCACCACCCCTCAAACCACCCCTTCAGGATTTGTAAACTATGTTCACTCACTTATTAACTATCCAGTTTTGCATTAAAGTTTGTCAACATGGTCTTTGTACTCGAATTATAGCGTGGACATGCATTGGCACCATTCTGGACAAATGTGCGTTGGTATGGAACATTTCTGAACTCACCCATGGAACATCATATTAATTCTTCAAAGTTTTATTACATTAGATTCATGATTAAATAGACAAACATATACTTTTCTTAGTGCATTTTTTAGCCATGCTCAACCCCTCCAACTTTATTTCCTCAATATATATCACCGTCTCAAAGAATTTCTTCACTGTTTAATCAAATCCTGCACATCACAAAAACAACAAAAGAATCAAATCCCTGAAGAAATTGCATAAGATTGCCCTTGAGCTTTATTTTCTCAAATAACACTAGCTACAATCGACTTTAGGGCCACTAGGAATGGTGACTTGGAGTTGGCAAAGTTTGGGGAGTTTCTGAACTCTCTCAGAGTTAATAGGGGAAGACTTCATAGCTGCCACGTAACATTTACAAAGTTGCTTGCAGTCAGCACTAGAGCTAGCAGCTAGCTTGTCCAGTTTTTCTGCATCTGCACATCAGGCATCACTTGGTGTTGGTGGCAAATTGTCAATCAAGAAAGGAATACATGGGGTCAAAGTTGAAACAAAAATTACTTGGATTAACCCTCCAACCAGTGATGTGGACTTTGCTCAGATCGAGTTTTAAAATCATGCTCCAAAAACCTTGATTTGTAAAAAATTGATTCCAAATTAAAAACCATCATAATTTAAAAATCATTTTCTCCTGCGTGTGGACTATTATCAGTGCAACCTGCCAGAGGAATCCACTAATATTTCCCTCTGGCTAGAGCATATAATTTGCAATTAGGGTTGGGGATGGCAAAATTACCCATCTCTATAGGTAATTGATTAAATCCGACCCGACAGAGATGGTGGGTATGGAGGGCATTTTTTCCTCGACGGGGACGGGGTATATGCTCCCATCTTGTGAAAAACCCGTGCCTGATTATATATACTCATGCAATTTTTTCTTTTTTCTCTTATACTTTTTAAATAATTGAACTTTTAAAATAATATTTTTTGATAGATTTACATTTGATAACTTATATTTAACCATGTACAACATTTATGTGTATATATACTAACTTTTTCATTGGATATTACCAATCAAATAGTAATTTTGAATGCAAGAAATTATATTAATGGGGAATCCCTAGACCCACTCGAAACCCCGATGGGGAAAAACTATTTCCCTCCGCCTCAAACCTGATCAATATGGTTGTTGGGTATGGGAGAACTGTAACCCGCCCATTGTCATCTCTCTTCATATGTGAACGAGTAGATGCATGCAGTTTTGGAATACAAGTTGGGTTCGTAAATATTATGAGGTGGTGGATCTCATGAAACGAGAAGGTTTAGGGAGAATAGGTGATGATGATGGCGGCAACAGCTTTCCGAACAAAAATATTCTGAAAAACAACTATTATCACAATATTCAATAATGCACAATACCAAATAATCTCTAAAGACACAAAACAACCCTTATAAATTACCATATAGAATTCCTTGTAAATTTCCAGGAAGCTACATAATCAACCCATTTGCCAAGCATAGTCTCATGAAATCTTCCCTCTTTGCCCCATACTACACTTGGAGATGCTCATCTCATAACCAATCAAGCAGGGACGCTGCTCTAGGCTCAGCTTTAGGCCTTTGTCGTTCCATTTGTCAGGTTTCATTGTCCTCTGAATGGTTGATAATATGAAGCATACCAGTTTCAATATTATTGTTTTATGCCAGTTAGGTATTGAAGATTCTAATAAGGAAGAAGCAGTTTCACATAGAACCGGCGTGTTTAATTGCAAAAGTTATGATTGCTATACGTGAGAAAAGCAGAAAACAAAAAGGAGAGTATCTTATCTGCATTTCATTGACCCAAACAATACAGCATTAACTCGATAAGCATGGAAATTGTACAATCTGCATTATGGATTCTTGCCACCTTTTTCACTACCGCAGACTCTTACCACCTCTAGTGAATTTTTTTGCCATGCAGTCTTGGATCAGTAAAAATGTTGCGTCACTGGGCTTCAAGGGCTGCAATCTCATATTTGATTTCTTCCAGGTGTTCATTTATGGTGGTTACAGAATCCTGTACACCTCTGATTGCTTCCTTGAGAGCATTATCGTACTCAGCATCTGCTTCTGCCTCTTCAGTTCCAGAAGCTTCAGTTATTTCATGAAGGTGCACACACTCATGCTCCATTGGTTTTGAAAATCTGCAGTTTTCATGGTTCACAAGACGTTCTGATGGCCGACCAGCCTTCTTTAACAGCTGAATGGTTGCTGTCTTTAAGAGAAAGCAAAGGAAACAATGTAAATGCTACCAAACATGAAGCAGGTAATTGATGAATGGAACTTCCATGTCTTTAAGAGGACCCATTTGAGTGTTGATAAAAATATTAGTGGCATAAATGTGTATTATGGAAGAAAACAAAGAAATAGAATCTACCCAGCACAAGATTGAATACTATTGACTCAGCAACTGACAGAACCAATGACTTAGACATAGATCAAAATCAATAAGAAAAGAAGACATAATTGCAGGTTTCTATCCAAAGTTCCCAAAGGGACACCAATGAAAGAAATCACAAGTTTGCAAGAGCATGTACCAGATGCAACTTCTGCTTTTCTTGTGTTTGGATGTCTCTGAGAAGGTGAGCCAGATCAACGCGGTCATGGTCAGGGTTTAGAAATAGGGACTCCATTTCAATTACCTGCACTCAAGTAGAATAGGAAAAATCAATAAATACAGAGTTCCAGGAAAAAACAAAAAAGGGGAGAGAGTGATGAGGAAAGGAAAAGAAAGAAATACTGCGAGTAGGATCGTGGGTGTACTTGTTTGGAGCAGTCATTGAACTCTTCTGTGATCTTGCTGCAAAGCTGCTGGTAAGCTAATTCCCCTCCTGAGACCATATATTCAGTAAAACCCCTGGAAAACAAGCATTAGAATCCCCCATAAATAGTTTAGTTGTACATAATGCAGACCAAAGCTTATTTTGTAATAAACTTTCAGATCAAAAGACAGATGGGAAACTTGTGTCCAATTTCCAAGAGCTTGTTCACTCATTTCCCAAAAAGACAAATCAGGCCTCTATGATGAGATTGAGATAACAGATCCATGAAGAGGTCCTTAGACACAAATGAAGCCATATGGACTCCCAGGAAACTGTAAGCAAGTTGCATTATCCCTTGAAGGATTGGTTGAACAAGCAAGAAGGATCAAACTTTTCAGTGAGAAACAAGGACTGAAACTGACAAATATAACGGATGGGACAACTGGAAACTTAACATAATGATACTGACCCTACATGGCATAAGCAGAAATAGATTAAGGAAAAAATAAAGAAAGATAAGAGGTGGACATGATTAATGCATTAAATATACCAAATTGTGACACAGTCTAGCTGCGAAAGAACATACGGAGTAGATTTTTATCAAATAAATAGTTAAGAAACTAGTTGAATTTGAGAAATATAAAGGAAAGCAACCATAAAAGGAAGATTAACCTAAAATCAGATTGGGGTTCCCAAACGATCATCAAAACTCAGTTTTGATGTTCCCCAGTCTTAATTCCTTATCTGAAACCGTCAATTTTTTGAAAATAACACAACTTTCTTACCAGTTAAAGAAGTTAACCCAAAATCACAACAGGGTTCCAAAAGATCACTCTGAAAATTCAATCATTTTGTTCCTCAATCTCAACCCTTTAACTGAAACCAGTCAAGAACCCAAAAGAAACAACTTTTCTAAGGAAGAAAGACCTAAAATCACAGCCGGGTTACCTCTAAAAATTCAATCTTTTTTTCGTTACCGAATTCATCGATATAAGCCAATTAAAACCCAAAAATGAACTAAGCTTCTCAAATAAAATCCATAAACATAGCTACCCCAAATAGTCTTTTCCAGCTTTACATTCACTAATAATATCAAAAGCTCAAATGAAGTGCTTTTCGGAGGGGGAAAAAAAAGAAATGAGAGGGAGGGAGAGAAAGTACTGTTTGAGCTTGGCATGAGCTTGGGCTCTCCTTTGTTGGATTTCAAGGAATCTGCGTAGCAAAAGAAGGGTGTTGGAGGATTTGCTGCTACTGGCGGCTGCTTCAGTCTCCATTGCCTCTGTATCTGTTAAGGATACCTTCATTTCGAAATCTTCCATGAGTTCTTGGTTTTTCTTGTCCATCAATTTTTAGTCTCTTCTCTATATATATGCTATTTTTATTCAATTTCTTACACACAAAAAAAAAAGGGTAGGACATTATATTTATGCTCCTATGAATTTTAGCAATGTTTTACATAAGGCTCCTTCTTTTTAAAATCTCAATTTCAATCATGCTGTTTCAAGATATTCTCAATTTAGTCCTTATCCAATAACCATTAAATTTAGATTTTTCTCTTTAATTAAGAGCTTGGTAAGCAAAATTAAAAGTTATATCTTGTTGATGAAAAATCCACCGGAGGTGCTTTTCAGTCTTTTAATTCACCCACACATATATAATACAAAAAGAGTGGATGCTTTAGACCTTTGTACATCGTAGAACAATGTTGAAATTAGGGAATGCAAAATAGTTTGACATAAAGACAAAAAGAAGAGTATCTCTTTAAAGCTAAAGTTTGTGCGCACATATGCTTCAGCACATTTGAGAAATGTGATCTTTGACACAACTCATGAGTCATTTTCTCTAAATTATTCTGTATAATTTTAAGCGAGTTGGCATCACCATCATAAATTCTACTAGTAAGAAGTTTTAGTTGTTTTTTTTTTTATAAGCCAAACAAAAGCCCAAGACAATCCAAAATTTAGGGTAACAAGATCCAACATATAAACCAAAGTCCAATTAGTATTTTTAATGAGTTAAAAATTCACCGCTATGTCATTCAAATTTGATGACTTCATCATCACTGTTAACTGATTCATCTGCACTAACTCTTGTGGTAGAGGTTAGAGTAGGCTCTTGTCGAGTCCGTGATAATTGGAGATCTGATGTCTGTGCTAGATGAGGATTAGCCATCAGTAGTGGTGGCATAGAACAAGTGTCAGAAGAATCATCTTCAGTGAAAGATTCTTCAGAAGTTACAAGAGTTTTGTCATCAGGAGTCTCTTATTCAGATGTATTGTTAAGAGGTTCATGGGTAAGGATTTAAGGAATAATCTGTTGGGAATAGATAGTAAAAAAAGACTGGATAGGGTTGGAAGGTTAGTTTGACTGGATCATAAGTTGATAAGGGTTTTAGGAGTCTTTGAAGGGATCATTAGGTTTATTCTTTTTAGATTCAAAAGAATCAGAGGATGAAGAGATGATAGGGGTTGGTGATCTGGGTTTTTTGGAAGTGGTTGATACTAGGGTTTTTCCTTTATCTCTTTTGGAGAGAGGTTTCAAAAGTTTTTCTGTGTTTGGGTTTCTAAATAGTTAAGATGTGGTAGGTAGAGGTTGTGGTTTGTAAGAAGGAGAATGCTTAGCCCAATAAGGGTCTGGATAATAGGAGGTCATCCTAGTCTGTTGAGGTTTAGGAAATGGTAAAGGTTTAGATTTGGATTTGGTTAATTCAGCATGAAGAGACTTGACTTGGATTTTGAGAGACTTAATCTCGTGTTCCTTCTGAGGGTCTACATATCTGCCATTAGAAGCTTGAATGAGTAAATACTCATGAATGGTAAAGATCCTTTGTTGAATTTCAGCACACAGTTATTCTAAATAAATAATTCTATAATCAACAAAGACTGTTATCTTTTTCAGATTAGTCTGAACCAAGTCAACCTTACATTCAATTTGATGAAGAACATAATTTTAGGTGATGGCATTTTGACTTTGCCAATTAAAAACTATTTCAGCTTGGGTGACTTGTTTAGGGCAGCCATCAACATCTACGCCTTGAGGGTTAGGAACTTGGGGAAGAGTGCGGACCCTATCTTAGACTTGTTTTTGTAAAGCAGGAAAATCAGCATTATAGGGACTTTTAGGTTGATACATGGAGATTATGGGGACTTGGTCTGGAGTTGCCCAAGAGAAAGGAGTATATTTGACAAGATAGTCAAATTTTCTGGAGGTTTGTCTCAAAGTGTCAACTGTGTTGGTCTCCTTGATTGTATATGTCTTTCAATTATTACTTGAAAATTTCCTTTTTTGCTTGTGGGAGTCATCTTCCATGTCTAGATTACAACATCTGTCACAATTACAGGTGTCCCAAAAAACATGGTTGTCTTGAGCAAAAGAATAGACAAGGAGAGCGTCCTTAGAGAATGATTCTATAAGTACTGAGAGAGGATCTTAATCTGGTTGCATCATCGAGATGGAGAAGGAAAAGATTCCTGGTGAAGAAGTGGAAGATTCTCCCTTCTTGAAGATGATTTCAACAATATCCTCAACTTTTTTGGTGAACTTAGGTTATATGGATTGTATAGGGACATAGCTTTGATGCAACTTTTCATAATTGGTAATCCAAGAAGAGGGGAGTAACTTTTGTAAGTCCTCTTTCAGGATTTGTTGTGGGACATGAGTGCAGATGGCTCTTTGATTGGTATCAACAATAATAAGCAAAGCATCATTTGTAACATGAAGTACTAAATCAAAGGCATGATTTTGGACCATATAAGCCATTTGATAATGAAGAGTGGCTTGATAGGTGTCTAAAACTTGATCAGCACCAATGATCTTTTAGTTTAGGACGATCTTTCTAGTTAGGAATTCACTATAGAATTCAGTCACTCGGGTAAGAACTTAAGGCATTGAAAGACGTGAACCGGGGTTGTTGGGGAAGAAAGATAAGGCATTAGCAGCTGAAACAAGAGAAGCGACTTTTAGAGATAACAAGGCCATGAATAAAGAAAAGAGAGTGATTGTTTTCGATTACCCGGAAGAGTGCTTTCCGCCTTTGATTGATTGAGTGCGAGCTCTTTCGTTTTTAAAGGTTGTAGTTGGACTTTTAAAATTGATGGAGTTGAGGGTCATCCAAAGCTATATTGAAGTTTGGATAGAAAGTAACAATTATTGTGCCACAATCGAGCGTGGTTTCAAGAGATCCAATGCATACATGTTGATACTCTAGATATATGGTATTTAGAAGAGCTAATCTTGTTGTAACAGGTAAACCTTTACAGCCATGATAAGATAAGACAAGACTAGTCTAATAGCACCAAAATGAATATGTGTATACCTTTGAGAAATCTATTGGCCTAGAAATTCAGATGGAATTTTGAGAGTAACAAACTGTTCGCGAGAAGTAGCAGGAATTTTATGTTGGTCAAAAGAGGAAGCTTGAATATATTTTTTGGCCATACGAGAATGTTGTTTAATGAGAGTTTTAATACTACGGATAATAGAAGGAGATTTTTTTTACAAAAGCATGATAAGGATTTACAAGAGGAAGATTTGTTTCAGATATTTTTTGGGTATCATCTAAGAGGCTAACCTCATATAGATAGTCAATTTTAGTAGACGTAGACTTGTGAATAGAAAGGGAAGGGTGAAGGTGAAAGGAGGAAGAAGAAGTCAGAAGAGGGGATGAAGATTTAGAAGAAGGTGTCATGGTCACACACAAAATAGAAGGGCTCTGATACCACAATTTGTGAGCCATATACTTTGACAGAGTGTTTAACACAGCCAACCTTATAGGCACTTAACAGCAACTCACTGGAGTGTCATGTTTCTGCGGATGATAACAAAAGCTTCTAGTTTAAATTGTAAAGAGGGAAAAGTGATTGAAGAACAGAGAATTAGAAAAACAAGTTCTTTATTGAAGAGGCTTCTCTTTTAGGGTCTACCTTCCTAAGGTTCTACCCTCATAACATTATACACAGCCTCTATATATACTACTTTGAGGCTTTTTCTCACATCACTCATTACATCAGAAAGCACTGAAGCACATTTAATAATGCACACTCTTATGACTTATGATGCAGCAATTACAAAACACAAATGACAAGCTAGTACAACACTAATATCAACCGATAATAGATTCATGATCTGGAGAGAGATTCTGGCCTAACAGGTTTTCCTGATCATGAATAATTTGGACTTGTAGGGCCAATATATAGTCATCGTCTGCAAGCATTTCCATCTCATGTGGTTTCAGAAGCTTTGGTATTCCCAAATTTATCTGTTTGAGTTTTTTATTTTTATACTGCATCTGTAAGTTATGAAGATGAGCAGAATAATGAGGGTCATACAAATTATAGTCAATTTCTTCATCAGAATTTGTTCCTTTTAGCCATATTTCATCAGGAATAATATTGTTCTTAGGCACACTGCTTTTTGCAAGGTCATAATGTTCGAGAGGTTATCTAAGGGGTTTTCATACAAGGAGTATGGATGAGTTTTATATACTGTAGCTTGTGGAAAAATCATAACCAGATTGTCGGCTAAAGCTTTGAAAGGCCTGTGGAATATGAAAACAGAGAACAAATAGGTAAAAACTTGCTTAACATATTTGTTACAAAGTGTATTGTGGTGTACTTCAATCTAGTAGGTTTGTGTATAGGGCCATTTGGATTTTTCCTGTTAGAGAAGAGAGATCCATTGTGTGGGGTTGTAAAACCAAGTGAGGAACTTTAGAGTACAGTTCCAAGAATTTGCCAGCCAAGATGTCCTGAGAAATCTGGAAAGAAAGAAATAAGTGGGAAACTCAATAGCAATATGGTACAGGTGATAGAAATACCATAAGGTAGAGTTCTTTGAGGAACAATCCAGTAGGTTTGAAGGTAAAAAGATGAATGAAAGGATATTTGGGATGGATTCCTAAGATTTGGAAACAAAAGGAAGACATATCATAGTTGAGAAGAAGGTAGTCTTGGAAGCCAAATAGTTTGTCGTTTGCTTGCAGGTCAAGAGTGTGGTTAAGAACCATATTTTGAGCAAGAGAAGGTAAGTCATTTGCAGGGAAGTCTTGTTCAGGTGGAGGAGGATTGGAAGATGAGGCCATAAGAATCAAGGGAATGAGTAGTGTTTGTGATTTGGGTGGTCTGGTGAGCATGTCTGGGATCAAGTTCTTATTTCCTTTTATATGTTCGACGGTGAAGGTGTATTTGGAAAATCACTCAATTAATCTTAAAAGCTGTGGATGAGGAAGTATCTTGCGTTTGAACTTTAGTATTCTTGGAAAGGAGGAATAATCCATGACATTGTAAAGTGATAAGCTGCCAGGTGAAACTCAAATTTTTGGATGCCATACTTTACAGCTAAGATTTCCTTAAAAGTGGAGTGGTAGTGGGGTTTTGACTCTTTGAATGACCCAATTTTATAGCCACATATTTGTCAGTGGCCATCTTTGTCTTCTAAGAGTACACCACTCCAATACTTGTCACTGGCATCAGTTTGGAGTATGTGCTATCATGTTGATGGAATGACTAAAACAAATAAATTTTATGTGGTTGTCTTTAATTGTCTGACATCTTGAGTCTGCGTTTCTGTCCAAGAGTCCGCATCTTTCTTGAGCATGAGCTGAAGTGGCCTTGTCATCTGTGCAACTCTAGGGATAAAATTTCTAAGATATTGGATACTTCCTAAAAACTGTTGGAATTGCTTTCTTGTGAAAAGGCTATCTAAAAACTTTTAGAGTTCTTCGGCTATATGGGTGCCAAGTGTATAAGCACCATTTGTAAAGATCTTGCCAAGAAATTCGATTTTATTTTGACAGATAAGCATCTTACTTTCAGAAAGCATGATACCATAGTGGTGAACAATCTCTGCAAAATTGCTTTAACGAAGTAAAATATGACTCCTTATTTTTAGAGAAAAGTAAAACATCATTAATGTAGATTAAAGCTGATCGAAAGCATAAGTTCAAATACTTTAATCATGGTCTTTTGAAATAATGAGAGTGCCACTTTGAGACCAAAATGCATGACTTTCTATTAATAATAATGGTCTGGTATATAGAAACTTGTTTTGTATCTGTCTTCATAATGAACACCAAGTTTCCTTGACTGAATGGCCTTTGATTTATTAAAACTTTTTTTTTAATTAGTTATAATTGCATAATTTAATGGTTTAAATTCTTAGATAACAATGATTCATGGAGGGTTTGAAGAGAAATAAATTGATGCTAGAGTTAGAAACATGTTGAATCTGAATTTTGTTTAAATTAATTTTAATTTAAAATATCTAAATTAGCCATTCATCTCCATTAAGGAGTGTATGTTTTTTAGTGTTAATTTATTTTTATTTTTTATATAAAAAAGATATTAAATTAATATTTTATATATAATTCTGGATAATTTTAATATGTTAGTATATATTTTTTAAAAAATTTAAAAATTAATTTTAATATTTTTTCAATTAAAAAAATATTTCGTAACAAATCATCAAATACATCTTTAATTGGATTAGAATAGATCTTATGTGAATTTTTATTTATTTAATATTTCTTATCAATTACTTAACTTAATCGGGTTTTTTTTAACTTAATGATAATAGATAAAACATAGGTTCAAAAATTATATCTTCATCAATAAATTATAAAATATACCCTTAACTTCAAATCAATGTATAAAATCATATAAAAATTATTTTGATATATTTTAACTAAAAAATATTTTTTAAAATTTCTTTACATGAAATTATTGGGACTTGTTTAGGAGTGAGGTTGCGGTTGCTTTTCAAAATATTTTTTATTTGAAAATGTATTAAAATAATTTTTTATTTTTTAAAAATTATTTTTAATAACAGTATATCAAAATAATTTAAAAATATCAAAAAAATATTAATTTAAATAGAAAAATTAATTTTTTTTTTTTTAAAAAAACTGGATTCGTGTGAAAAACTTTATTCCCAGTAGGTCTAACCAAGCACTGACTCAGTTTGTTTTAAAGTAAAAGTAAATAATTCTAGGACAATACCGTGCCTCCAAAATCCAACATTGTACCAAACGCCCGGATAGCACGACCAAGCCGAACAACCTGTCTCCCTCTGCGAATATCCCACACAGAAACTTTGTCTTACATAAGTTACACATCAACAACATCATCAAAACCACCCACCAGACCAAAGCTCAAAAAAACACCAACACAGAACAGTTTCCTTTTCATTTGTTTCAATCTGACATTGAAAAGTAAAGAACTTTGTTGCCCAATTCAATAATTTATTCATATTTTAAATCCATAGCAATTGTCAAAGAATCAAGAAAGAATGGCAGTGGCAGCCTTTAAATCCACGTCAAGAAGAGCATCAACAACAAGTACAGCAACATCAGATAAAGAAACTTCAACAAATCAACACGCTTTACCAAGAAAAACGGTACCTCCAAGAAGATCAAGAAGTGTGAGTGCAGTGTCAAGATCCTATCTTGTTGATACTTCAACAACAAGAACAGCAGCTGAAGGAACAGCTACAGGGTCAACAAATTTATTGATTAAAAGAGATAACCCGCTTTACTGGAGCAATGTTTCTCCACCTGATAAAGAAGTCGGTGAAGTTGTGGTTGATAAGGAAGAGTCTAAGAGTGCACCCACAAAGCCAAATGTTGTTGGTGATGGTAGGAGAGGGAGATCTGTGTCAAGAAAGGCTGATGCTGGAAAAAACGTTTCCGGGATTGGTAGGAGTTTGTCCAGGGGTCCTGTTTCCAGAGGGAGGTCTGTGTCTCGGCCTCCTGGCTCTAGAGGCCATTTCGTGAATTCCGAGGTTTGGCTTTCATTTTTCTTGTATGAAAGCTTTATTTTATTTTATTTTATTTTCAATTCATGGACAGCAAAGAAGGGTTAGTTATTTACAGTGAAAGGCTGTTTTTTTTATTGAATCGATTCAAGAATCCCGAAGGATTTTGAAATTATTTGTTGTGAAAGGGTTTATTTATTTATTGAATTTGAGAGTAGCAAAGCATGCTTTGCTTATTGTTAGTTGTTGTTTTTGACAGAGTGATGCTGAACGAGAAGGGATTTCGTTGACGAAGTATAGAAATGGGAGTGGCGGTTTGAGTGGTGTGTCAAATGCTGGGAGAAATAGTGATTTAGCGAGCTATGATTGTAAATTTGAGAAGATGAGAAGTTTTCCGATGCAATCAGATGGATCTGCTTCAGACTTGGTATTGTCTCAAGAAATGTTTTTATGTTTTTGGCATTTATAAATAAGATTTGAATGAAGCTGTTTAGTTAAATGATGTTTCCTGTTTTATTTGTTCTTTTTTTCTAGCCTTCTTTGCCCATTAGGAGTTGGGAAGATAAAGGTCCGGGAAACTCAATTTCAGAAGCTGAAGAGAGAACTATTAAAGCAGTTTTTGGACAAATGCAGGTGAGACCTGAATGGTGTTATGTTTAATTGGTCTGGACATGAGTGATTTGGAGTTATTTATGTGCCGGTGTCCTAAATGGTTAATGAATGAGATTTGTATGCTGCCTTTTTACGTGAATGGTTCTGAAACATCAATGGATAAGATGCATGATCCTAATATAGTTTTGGTTATGACCTCATGTTGCAGTCATTCCAAGGGGATAATTTGGGAGATGGCACCTCTAGTCGTATATATGAAACTGTTCGATCTGAAGTTAGACGCGCCATTGCTGACATCCAAAATGACTTGGAAAGTGTAAGTTCCTGTGGTTCGTGGGTGATAAAGGTTTTCTTACATAATCTAAGTTGTGCTGCTTCTATGCAGGATGTCCCTTTAAAAAAAAAATTATTTTGATGTCTGTTATAATGCTTTACTAGTTATGAATGCCTGGCATAAGTTTAGCCAACTAGTATTGGCACACACTTGTTTCAAGAGACCTTAGTTACCTGACTTGCCAACCTAGAACATGACATATTGCCTTGACTCTTTGGATGAGTAGGTGGCCTTGACTCTTTGGATTGGTCAGTTGGATATTTGATGCGAGGGCGTTAAATTTCAGGAGCATCTGCTGGATTTTATGGTTCCGTTGATTTTGTTTTTTGTTTTTTTTTTTTGGGGGGGGGGGGGGGGATGTGTTATAGAATATTAATTACTTCTTGCACATTTGATTGCAGTCCTCGTATTATACTGCTTGCTTCCAAGTTTTATGCTTGTTCATAATTCACTCTGGACTTTGTTTTGAGCTCAGACAATCCGGAGGAGTAACACAACTGCTATTGCATTGGCCAATGTGAATGATATTCCTCCTGATCTAGTCAACCCAAGTGCAGTTGAATTAGTTTTGGACATCAGAAGAGAATATGCCAAGAAGCTTGAGCAGGTAAGTTTTGCTCATTTTCAGCTGAGATTGTGACTGAGAAGTTAGATTGACCATAGGAAATCATTATAAACTTGCTAACCCTTGACATTTGCTTGAGTTGAGCTGGTGTGTGTTAGATTCTAGTTTCAAATTAAGTTAAGGAAAACTTGACATGCATAGTTGATGCTTGTGTTTGCCATGTGATTTGTAGCCACTGTACTACTGAGCAGAGTAAGGTTTTCTTCTAAGAAAATTTGTGAATGTTATGGCCTGATGAAAATTATTTTGAGATGAAATTTAAAAATGGCTGATGCCTGTTTCCTACTTCCGCTGCCACTTGAAGAACGCTTAAAAGCTCAAAAGAGGAGGGATGGGATTGGGATAGATTCTAGATTCAAATGTTAGAAATGACAAGGACAGGAGGGTGGGGTCGCTCTTGTTTCCTAGTTTTGATAAATAGGTGTTGAGATCCATAATTTTCATGATGTCGTGTCTGTGGTGCTTTGTGCCTATTCAATTCTCTTCAACAATTTAGTTCGAACCAGGCACTTACGATTGGATCTCTTTTTAACTTGCAGTCCCAGGAACGGGCGAGGAAGCTTCGAGCAGACCTTGCTGTAGAGGAGCACCGTGGCTTAGAGCTCAGTAGAATTCTGAAGGAAGTGCTTCCGCATCCAAAGATGTCAAATGTGCAGAAACCCCGTGCTGGAAGAAAGGTACATCCTTATTTTTTCTTTTTGCGTGTGTGGCTTTCATTCAAGCATATTTCACTAGATGCATTAAAAAGCACGTCTAGCATTGATGTAGAACAGAAGGAGAAAACAGTTAAATATGTTTAGTGAGGGATGATACCACACACATCAAATCAATATCCTTCTGAATCTGAGTTTACATGTTCTGCATATGGTTGATATTCTAAAATATGGAACTTAATTATCCATGCTTTAAGTAAATAAACTAACTATAGTTTCAATCTTATCTGGTTATGGTCTCTCTTGCTCCACCCCCTGAAGATCTTTGGCTTAGAGGTGGTTTTTGATAATGATTTTAGCCATGTTTTTACTGTTCTGTTCATTCACATTATGGTTCAGCCTCCACATGCTTAGCAGTTGTGGGCTTTCAATGTCATTGGACTTTTTATGTCATTACCATATAGATGAGTGTTTTAACTGTATTTTTTTTTTGTTTTTTCTGGTCTGATGACAGTCCAGCATTGAAAGAAGTAAGGTGTCAAAGCGATTAACAGATGAAGCCATGGCTTATTTTGATGAATGTGTGTCGCTGTCAACATTTGATAGCTCTGACTTCTCATCACCTGAGGATCCACCAATCAACTTAGTTGGTGTTTGTGTTGGTGATTGTGCATCCTTTTCCCAGGAAAATTCTAACACTGCAGCCAACTGCTATCCCAACAGTTTTGCTACCAGTAAACAGGTTTTTTCCTCTCTACATTCTTATCTGTTATTTTTATTCTGAAGAAATACAGCTGGCTGAATCAGTGATTTATTTTCAAAAGATACTGATGCCATCTCATTTTAAACTTAATTCCTTTTCTTCGTGGAGGTGTTTGTTCTTCCTGTCTTGTTCTTTGCTTTGTCTGTTTTATTTTTCCTTCTATAAAAAAAAATGTGAGACAATGAGGCTGAGGTGTTAAATGAGATATATAAGCACCCATATGCAACATTATGGCGAAGAACAAAAGTAGAATCTTCCTGCCTTGTGCGCCGCACCCCCCACCCCCCTTCTAGAAAAGAAAGTTCAAGACAGTGAGTTTGAAGTGCTGAAGGAGAAAAAATATAAGCGTTCATATACTTCATACGATATCATGTTGGAGAAACAAAAGTAGAATCTTAGTCCAATGATAAATTATGTTTATGCTTTCAGGAATTGGTTGGTACACATAGCCACGGTGCATCAGTGCTGTCAACCACTGGCAGCAGCCAGGAGCCTGCTCTAGAGGAAGTCACTCTAAACAACTCAGAAACACCAGACAGTCGGAGGTTACAATTTTCTTTTGCTCAAAAGCCAAATGATTCCATCGAACTTAAGCAAGATATTAGGAAGTATGTCAAAAGCTTTGAGAAAGACACAGAAAAAACTGCCATCAATTCAAAGATTTTAAGATCAAACCACTTCGATCTGGATGAATATAATTTGCAGGCCTCGAGGCAAAACTTCTTATCAGACACAGTGTTCCTTAATAACAGAATCCAGTCAGGTAGTGTGCTACTGTGCGACGGAGGCATGGGAGTTTCATTTTCACCCTTTGCTGCCATAATCTAAATGACGTGGTTAGATTTCCACAAATCCATCCTGACCATCTGGAATGTGGAGAACTTTTGCGTGCAATTTGTGCTGGTTTGATGTCTTGTATACAGTGATTCAAGATTGTCTTTGAGAATAGAAAATAGGAAGTTTGTTGCACAGTGAACTTTCAATAGGGATACAGATATGTGATTTATGTCGTAGGGCTGGGAGCCTGGGACCTCTACATAGGGTCCCTAAACAAGGGTGTTGTATAGAAAGGGTTGGCTAAGGTTTGTGTGGAGCACACATTTTGTAGGTGTTTGTAAGCTCATATAATGGTTGTAAGATACTGCTATAAATCATATTTGTATCATTGTTGATTTTTCTTTTCTTTTCTGCCATAAGTTTCAAGCCAAAGATGATTAGTAGTGGTGACCCAGAAGGACTTCCAATACCCCATGGTTCTAAGTACAAAAAAAGGTTTGTTTTTTCTTCAAGGAACTGATCTCCCCACCTCTGGGTACAATTTTACAGATTCATTTTTGTTCCTGTCAAGCTCACTGTACTGTTATCCTATAAATAAATTTATTTTATGTTTTTGTTTTTATTTTTCCAACTAAAAACGTGATGTAAAATGTAATGGAATTGGTAATTTTAGACGAGACATGGATGTAATGTAGATAATTTGAAACTAAAAAAAGTTAAATAGTATTTTAGAAGCGCGTCACAACCACATCCCAAAAAATCAACGCTAAGCTTTGCTTGTTCCACTAGCAGCTCTGCTAATTGCTATCTGCCATGGTGTGTGTGGGACCAGGCAATCTTTGTTCTACAGGGTCTGTGGTAATATGAATAAAGGCTAGGGGCGAAAATATAACTATACATTCTGCAGACATGTCCTTACACGTCCCTTGTTATAAAGTGAGTCACAGATCAAACTCACCAAAATATCTGACACAGAAAGCCAACCCATCAGCAGCAGCAAAAAAACCAGAAAATACAATAAAAATAACTGACATATATCCTTCTTTAACTCTAAATTGCTTAGTAGAAAAGCAGGAAAATCTTTATTGGTGGCATGGCTGCACGAGTTAGCCAAGTGTAGGGTATTAACTCAATGTTAACTAACCAGCTCAGGAATCTCTAACCACATGTATGGTTAAAGTTAAACCACACGAGGCCAAGAAACATGGTCTAGTGAAGAGGCCTCTCCTCTCCCTCTCTTGCCTCGGCTTTGTGCGTTATTTTAATGCCTTGCGCTTCCACTCCTCCTTTCCCGTTGTCTCTCCTTGTTTTGGTAAACCACTTTTGGTCACCAAAATACACTTCTTTCAACTTCCAAACTCACAAAAACTAAACCAGGGTAGGAAAACAAGAGAGGCCTAGCAAGCGAGCATAGCATAGACCCATCATTTCTCTTCTGACAAGTCTTGCTTGCCTGCATTCCATCGTATTTTGTGCTCTCACATTGCTAAAAGAAGAAGAAGTAAATGAAGAGGTCTTCGTCTTGCTCCTCCTCCTCCTCCTCCTCTTCACCTTATTGTGTGGCCTCTGAAAGCGTTCAGAAGCCAAAAGTCAAACGCATTAGAAAAAACCAAAAGAGCAATCAGGGGAAATCCCAGAAGAATGCTGCTGCTGCTGCTGCCAACAGTCCTAACTCTGGCAAAAGAAGTTCCATTTACAGAGGAGTAACCAGGTACCAAAATCTTGCTAATCTTTTCAAATTATGATTCTTTTTCCTTGCGGGGTTTTTCAAATATGCACGTGTGACATTCTTGTTGGTTGATCAAGAACAGACATAGATGGACGGGAAGGTTTGAAGCTCATCTCTGGGATAAGAGTTCATGGAACAACATTCAAAACAAGAAGGGAAAACAAGGTGGATTTTGCTTGATTGATTAAAGATCAACTAAGACCAAGGAGATCTATAATCCTTGTTTATTACTTATAAAATTCTACTTGTTTTCTTAATACTTTCTGATCATGTTTTGTTCTTTACACTCATCCCCGTCACTGTAACGGTCACATCCACAACTGTGTCTGCTGCTCAGTTTATTTGGGTAAGCACTCCTCCTGATGATCTCAATCTGTTTTTCTTTTTTTTAAAAAGAAAGAATCATAATTATTTTTTATTTCCTTAAACCACAAAATGAAGATCATGGGCTCCTAATTGTGTGTAACATGCAGGTGCCTATGATAATGACGAGGCAGCCGCACACACCTACGATCTTGCTGCCATAAAGTACTGGGGGGCAGAGACAACCTTGAATTTTCCGGTACAGCACACTCTTTCCTTGAGTTTCTTTCATTCTTTCAGGAATTGACCATCGCCAACATTCATGCACTTCAATGGCAAGTTACATGTCCAATTATTACATGAATCTCGTGTGAGCATGTGAATCGAGCCAGTAACATTAATGAGCCCGTCTTGATTCATATGAACCGGGTCGGATAGATCGTGTGAATAACTTGCTAAGTTACACTCAAACCAGTCACATTACGAATTGTAACTCGATCTTGACTCATATGAACCGGGTCGGATGGTTCATGCGATAGACTGCAAAGTTACACAGTGAAGTTGATCGAACAAGCCTATTCTAAGCATAAACTGATGGCGATGCAGATAGAAACATACACAACGGAGATCGAGGAGATGCAGAGGGTGACCAGGGAAGAGTACTTGGCATCACTTAGACGGAAAAGCAGTGGATTCTCCAGAGGAGTCTCCAAGTACCGTGGGGTGGCTAGGTAAATGCCACTTCTCTGTCGTCTTTTATTTCTCTCTCTTCAGCAACAGTTGGTTTTCTGGACTATTATAATTTAATCGCTTGATTCTTGGCACTGGCTATGATTAGTTTGACTTGCTTGGCTTGAATCTTGACAGGCATCATCACAATGGTCGATGGGAAGCAAGAATTGGACGGGTTCAAGGGAATAAATATCTCTATCTTGGAACTTATAGTATGCTCCTCCCTCCCTCTGTCTTTCCTCTCATCATATCCCATATCTTATTGTCAACAATTCGCTATTTTACTTGAATGTCGAGCGTGAGTTTGTGCTCTGGGAAGAACACAATTCCTAGACTTTTCTCCAAAATCCTCCCCAGTTGGCAAATTTGGTTTCAATTTTGAATCTTTGATAACAAATCTTTTATCTCAACTCAAGTTCCAGTGATCCTGAAGAAACTTTTAGAGAGGTGGATTTCTTTTCTCCAAATCTTTTTCAATGTACCGATATAAAAAATTATTTTAAATGAATAACTAATTTTTTTTTAAAAAAATATGCAACATCTTTTTTTTGAATTGCACAATAAGCAAGCAGAGTAGAGTAGGAGGCGGACCGAGTCTTCTTCTGCTGGGTAGATTCCAAAAACAAAGCTGTCGGTGTAGATTGGAATTAAATTTTAAGGTAGATGACTTGATTGCAAGAACAGTTTTTTAGGTCATTGCACCTGCACAAGCATCAGAGGCCCAGATTAGATTAGCATGTCAGATCATAAAAAAGATTAGATCTTTAGCTCACCATATCAATCTAATTACTGAATTAGTATAGACTGCGATACCCACAGATTCAATGCAATCACCATTAGGAGGTCACGTGACACACCCTTCCAATGACAAAAATTGGCACGTGTCGGGTTTGCCAAAAACCCTAGATCTTTAATCTTTTTGCTTGCATAATTTTTAAAAATTATTATTTTTTATGTTTCTTATTATTTAATATTCTAATATAAAAAATAAATTAAAAAATATATATTTTTAATTAAAAAAGAACAACATCCGCATATTAATTAGCCACTCTAGCGGCCCTACTACAAGGTAAGGTAAGGCTTATATGACCACAAAGGAGGCATTAACTAGCCACCTGAGTGGCCCTTGTCACGGCCTCGTGGTCACCGTCATGGTCGGCCTATGTTGCTTCTTAACTAGGAGAAATATAACAGTTGCAGGTAGGTAGATGACGGTGGCTTTGAAGTCAAAACCTGTTCAGTCTGTCTCATTTCATTGGAAGAGAATACCTGGCTCTTGGGCGAGAGAGGATATACACCGCAAATTGCTTTTTGGGTGTAAGAGTTGGGGTAAAATATCTTATTGCCCTTGTAGACTCAACAACATTCCACTTTGGTCCTTGTAGTTTGAAATTACACAATTTAAATCATGTGGTTTCCAAGAATTCCCAGTGTGGTCAAGTAGCTAATGATGAGCCCTCCTTTGTGAATTCCTTTTTTTAGATTTAAGATTTTTTTTGTGGGATATTCTTGACTTATGCATAGGAGCTCGGAAGGAAAAGATGGGAGAGAATATGAAAAAGCTGAGGGCAAAAGGAAGGGAAAATGGGCATTTTGTCAGGTAGTAAATAGATATACGTGATGGATATAGGCCAGGGCTTGAACTTTTTCAAAACTAGATGATTAAAATTGGGAAGTTCAAATTACATGGGTTGAAATGGAATGTCGATAAATCTTTAGGGGCTAAAATAAACATTCTCCTTGGTACTGGCAGAAAAAAAAATCACCAAAAACATAGGATCGATCACCTAGAAGAATCCCAACAAAACATCTTCCAAAAGAGAAAAGGCAAGGTGGTGTGGGGCCTTACATGCTTGGAAATGGACAATCTTTTTGGTTAAAAAACTTGATGGTTCGGCTGATTCTTGATGCTGTGCTGGTCTACGAGCAGCAAGATCTTGTTCAGCAATGAGCTAGGGCACAATCAAGAGCTTAAATTTTTTTTAAAACGTTTTTAAAATACAAAAACAAAGAGGTCTTAATGTGGTCTTAATGTTTGAAGAAGTGAGATTTGAATCCAGTTGTTAAAATAACAAGTATATGGCAGGCATGTGAACTCCCGATCTAGCTTTGTTACTTAAAGCGATCAGCCCCTATTTATTATGTTCCATAAAAAAATACTCTTCTTGCATGATCTTTAATTTGCTGATTGCTTGATTAATTAATTCACTAATCAGATTTTGTTTGTCTACTTCTTGTCTGTTAATTCTTCTGCAAAGATACGCAAGAAGAGGCAGCGGCAGCATATGACATGGCAGCAATAGAACATAGAGGAGCAAATGCTGTGACCAATTTTGATGCAAGCAATTATATAGAACGGATGAGGGAGAAAGGCATCCCTATAGACCAAATCCTCCAAGAACAACAACAACAACTTGGTAACAACTCGATTGATAATCCCGGCATAGAAGTAGAAGCCGGAGTTGAACAGCCATCACCGCAACAACAAGAGGAACAAGAGCAAAAAGTTGCTCCGTCGTTGCAAGTTCAACGCACACAGCTAGATTCAAGCTTGGATGGTGCATCTCCCATGGTTATTACGGACACCATTGACGAGCACGAGCAAGCATGGAGCTTTTGTATGGACTCAGGATGGAACCTCACAATGCTTGATCTTCCTTTCGAGAATTCTTGCGAGCTGCCGGACTTGCTCAATCATACAGGGTTCGAAGACAACATTGACTTGATGTTTGATGCATGTTGCTATGGAAACTAATAGCACAGGAGGGGTTGAAGAGGTTGGTGTTGCAAGGAGCATGGATGGGGATCGGAGGACAGGTTGTTGTCGGACTCTGTTTCAAGTTCTCCAACTAGCTCAACGACCACCTCGGTTTCTTGTAACTAATATTTTTGGATGTTTCAATGGACTTTGTAGGCCGAGGATTGTTGAGGTTTGTTTAGATTTTGTCCTGTTGGGTTTTATTTGGGTGGATGCGAATAAAAAGGCCTGGAAGATCCCTAGTGTTTTTTTTTTTGTTTTTCTTTCCATGCTTGTTTTCTTTATGAAGAAAATATTAATTAAAAAGTTCAATAATTTTTGTTTTCCCTTTTCAATTGCCGGGCATTGCCGTGTTCTTTTTAAAATTTTTTACTTTTTTTTATCTTTTTATTTTTTTATGTGTTAATATCAAAACTTAAAAAAAATATTATTTTAATATATTTTTAAATAAAAATATTTTATAAAACACTTTTTATTACCCTTTTAAACTGATTCATGGAAAGCCACGCCTACAATTGAGAGGATAATTTTTTTTATTTGAAATTATGGTAATGATTATTTTTTAAAATATTTTTTATTTTAAAATATATTAAAATAATTTTTTTTATTTTTAATATTAGCACATCAAAATGATATAAAATTATAAAAAAATAATTAAAAATTTAAAAATTTTAAAAATATTTTTTGAGTAAAAAATTAAACATGCATGAAAAGTTAAATAAGTATGATCAAGTTTGGGTTGAAGGAGTGAACCAAGTAAAACCTCAAGTAATGCATGGAAAGTTAATTAAGTATGATCAAGTTTGGGTTGAAGGAGTCAACCAAGTAAAACCTCAAGTAACTATAAACCATGATAAATGTTATGCTTTTTAAGAAAATGATAGATATTGAGTTATAATTTTTTATAATATATCATTTTTATATATATTTTAGATGTGGTAGTTCAATCTTTAAATAATATTTTTCTAATATATCATGTTTTATAAACAAGGTAAATGAAAATCCTCGTTGAAAAACAGAAGAAAACCTGAAAATTTCCATGGGCCTGGCTTGTACACTTGTCAAACACCCAAAATCCATATTTCTAACCACCTCTAAAAACTGAAAGAAAAAATAAAAATTTCCATATTTGTAACTGTCAGAGTATAATTTTGTAAATATTAAAAAAGGAAAGGGTGAAAATGTGAAACTGATAAACCAAAAAGGCTTGAAGTAAAAATTAATAACAACAAGAATTCAAGGGTTATCAATGCTCCAAGAAATCAGAAACCAGAACTCTTCAAAACAGAAAAACACAAAAGACAATTTTTATGCAAAAACCCTAACAAAAGAGAGAGATAAAGAAGATTTGGGAAGTGGGTGTTTGTTAAAAAGAGGTTTTATTAGCTTAGTTCACTCTATCACCCTTTTAAAGGTCAGTTTCATTTTATTTATGAAGACCCCATTTTTTATGTTGAAGTTTATGGCTTTCATTTCGATAAAGTTTGAAACTTTATATTGATTTTTGTAAATGATTTTGTGGTTTTTTTTTAAAAAAATGAGAACTGAATTTATTGTGATTAATGGGTTTTTGTTTACTTGAATTTTGATATGTAAAACATAATACACACTGCACATTTGCTGGGGGGTGGTTTTGCTCTTATAATTCTGTTGTTTTCGTTGTTTTTTTGATGGGTTTGTTAATTTTTGCTCTTGTTCTTGATAAAACTATGTTGTGCTGGGATAGTAATTAGGCAGTGCCTGGTTACATGGTAGTGACAATGGCAGTGAAAGAATGAAAGGAGAAACAAGAAAGCTGCTATATGCTTTATTTTTTCAAGTGACTTTTGCTTGAAGTGTGAATAAAGGCAAAATCTTTAGTTTTCTTGTTATATGTTTTTTTTTCTACTATGCAAGAGCCACCTTTTGTTTTTGTTACAATTCTTGTTTATAATTAGACATGTTCAGTAATCTTCATAGATTAGTGTTTTGAACTGGTTACTTTTGTTTAATTCTGATAAGAGAGATTATTCAGGCTTTTTGTACTGCTGATCAAGTTAGAATAAACATGAAGAATTGGTTCTAGTCACGCAGAGAGAACAAAATCTGCATTCACGCTACACCTATGGATGGTGAGGTGGTAGACGTGGAAGTCAGGGAAGGGAATAATCACTTGGCAATGATTGCTGACCCGAATGAGACTGAGAAACAGAATACAACTGGGAATTATACGGAAGCAGCAGTTAGAAATCAGGATGATGATGGAATTGCTTTACCGCATGTCGGCATGGAATTTGAATCAGAAGATGCTGCAAAGACATTTTATGATACCTATGCTAAGCGTATGGGATTTAGCACCCATGTTGGTCAGTTTACACGTAGTAGGCCTGATGGGCCAATTGTGACTTGGGAGTTTGCTTGTTCCAAGGAGGTTTTCAAAAGGAAGAATATTGAGAGCTGCAATGCCGTGCTTAGGATAGTGAGGAAAGATTCACATTCAGACAATTGGGCTGTAACAAAGTTTGTTGAGGAACATAACCACTCTCTGGGGACTCCTGGTAAGGTCCTTCGACCACGCAGGCATTTTGCTGGTGCTACAAAAACCATGGCTGAAACGCTTGATGCCACTAATGATGTTTATATTTCAACAGACGGAAGCCACGTGCCTCATGAACCAAACCATGTTAGGAATGCTTTCCCTGTAGAACCTAATAATCTAGTCAGAAATGTTGCGCCTCTGCCTGCAACCTATCTCAGGGCTCCTGGCGGAAGGAAATCCCTTGGAAGAGATGCTCACAGTCTCCTGAACTATTTCAAGAAGATGCAAGCTGAGAACCCTGGCTTCTATTATGCAATACAACTTGATGATGAGAACCGCATGACTAATGTCTTCTGGGCTGATGCAAGATCAAGGATTGCTTATAGTCACTTTGGCGATGCAGTTGTTTTTGACACGATGTATAGACCAAATCAATATCAAGTGCCTTTTGCTCCTTTTACAGGCATGAATCATCATGGTCAGATGGTATTGTTTGGTTGTGCATTGCTTCTAGATGAGTCCGAGTCTTCCTTTACTTGGTTATTCAGGACATGGTTATCTGCAATGAATGGCCAGCCTCCTGTTTCTTTCACCACAGACCAAGATAGAGCCATACACATGGCTGTTGCGCAAGTATTTCCAGAAACTCGTCACTGTATTTGCAAGTGGCACATCTTGAGAGAAGGCCAAGATAGGTTGGCTCATATATATCTCGCTCATCCTTCCTTCTATGGAGAGCTTTATAGCTGCATTAACTTTTCTGAGACAATTGAGGATTTTGAATCATCATGGGCCTCTCTCCTTGAAAAATACGACCTCCAAAGGATTGAGTGGCTTCAAGCTGTGTACAATGCTCGCCAACAGTGGGCACCGGTTTATTTTCGTAACACTTTCTTTGCTGCCCTTTCTTCAAATCATGGTATCAGCTCCCTCTTTGATGGGTATGTGAATCAACAGACCACAATACCTTTGTTCTTTAAACAATATGAACTCGTGCTTGAACATTCTCTGGAAAAGGAAATAGAAGCAGACTATGATACAATTTGCACCACTCCTGTACTTAAGACACCATCGCCAATGGAACAACAAGCTGCAAACCTTTATACCAAGAAAGTGTTCACAAAGTTTCAGGAAGAACTAGTTGAAACTTTTGTGTATACAGCAAATAAGATTGAACGAGACGGGATGACCACTAAATACAGGGTTGCAAAATATGAGCATGATGACAAGGCATACATAGTGATGTTGAATATATCTGAGATGCAAGCGAGTTGTAGCTGCCAGATGTTTGAATATTGTGGCATTCTCTGTAGACATATACTAACTGTCTTCACTGTAACAAACATTCTTACCCTCCCATCTCGCTACATATTGAAGCGATGGACAGGGAATGCAAAATCTTGGATTGGATCAGAGGAACAGAGTGCGGATTCACAAGGTCTTGATACTCTGACCTCTCGCTTTAACAATTTGTGCCTTGAAGCTATTAAATATGCAGAGGAAGGAGCAATTGCCATTGAGACTTATAATGCAGCAATCAGTAATTTAAAAGAGGGTGGAACAAAGATTGCTTCTGTGAAGAAAAGTGTTGCAAAAGTCACACCTTGTAGATCACATTTTAGTGGAAATAGTCAAGAAGAAAATAACAAGAAAACCCCTACTGCTCCTCATGAAATGATCCCATCATTGTGGCCTTGGCAGGATGCTATGCCACCTCGGTTTAATCTTAATGACAGGGGAGTACCTTGTGCAGATTTGAATCAGCCCAGCATGGCCCCTGTATCTATTCACCGTGATGGTGGTCCAACTGATAACTCGGTATGCAGCAGAACCTATGTTTTTAATGTCTAATCATTGTCATAAAATTATACTATTTGAGGTCATAGAAATTTTTCCTTACAAGCATCTGAACATAGTTTGTGATTTTTTCATTGAAATAATGTAGGTGGTTCTCACTTATTTTAAGTCCATGACTTGGGTCATTGAAAACAAGACTTTGACACCAGATGGTAAAGTAGCTGTCATCAACTTGAAGGTACGTGGTCTTTTCTTTACTGAGCCGTTGATTTTTGTAAACTTAGTCTTACATTACTTTTCAGAAATTTTCATTAGCTAGTTACACGTTATTTGCTAGAAATTTATGCCAATTGTGTTATTTGAAAGCACCAGCTTCCTCTGCACAAAGCTTGCATATTATTTCACAGTTGTTGCTATTACCAATGAAATTTTAACTGTTAATTAGTTCATTTTGGTCCCTCATATGCTCGCAAATTAATTAAGCATGGATGCTAGCTATGAGCATATTGTGATACATTCATTTTATTATTCTAGCATTTTCAGTTTCATTTGTGCATGCTATAAATTATCAATTATTTCCCTTGTCCTTGCTCTAGTTGCAAGATTATGGTAAAAATCCATCAGGGGAGACAGAGGTACAGTTTAGGTTAACCAAGGTCACGCTGGAGCCTATGTTGAGATCCATGGCCTACATTAGCCAGCAGCTCTCAACTCCAGCTAATCGAGTTGCTGTCATCAATCTAAAGGTACAAAACCAGATTTTACTATTCTTGTTCGTGAAAACTTGCTAAAACAGAAAGACTAAATACTTTATGTCAGCTTGGATTTAATCACTTTCATTAGTGTATTTGTAGCTCTCTTTAATAAGGTTTAATATTATGGTCTGCATAGATTCGTATGACATAGGCATTTCTTTAATGAAGCTCCATGTTTTTCTGAATAAAAAATTGAGGTAAAAAAAAATCTCAAAGATGGCCCATTATACGTGAGCTCACAAGCTGCTTCCCTCCACTATTAGCACCATCCTCTTGAAGAAAGTATAGAAAATCTCTTTGTTATGCTATATGCAGCACATCGTTGACATGGGCTTGAGATCCAACCACAGATCCCACTAAAGAGCTGGGATAGTGATTCTGGAAACTCGGTTCTTATAAATCCACAAAACCTTACCATGTCCCATAACCTCCTTTTATCTTTCTACTTGCCAATTAAACCCAGAAATGTCAAGCATGTCTTGCATTTCACAGCCTTGTGATCTTGTGACTGGTGAGTTCCCCCAAAGGCATGCTTAATATTAGATGTCTTGGAGAATGTCAGGGCTTTTAGTTTTTTGTTGCTCCTATGTTAGGTAGGTACATCATGTTAGTATTTATTTTTTATTTTACTTAACATCTCAAATGAGTAGTATTGCATCATCTGGTCACTTGAAAGTTTCAATCTTTTGTTAGTCCTATAAATCACTAGGAAAAGCCAACATAGACAATTATGCAAGGCTTGGGTTTTTTTTTTTTCAACTCTTTTTTTTTTTTTTGCTTAATGTCTCCAGCTCCAAGATACCAAGACAACAACTGGAGAAACAGAGTTAAAATTTCAGGTTTCTAGAGATACACTTGGTTCCATGTTGAGATCAATGGCATACATCCGTGAGCAACTGTGAGAGCTGTAAGTGTATTCATTTGGATTTTAAAATTTTGCTACTCGTTGAATAATTAGCAAGATCTTTAGTCCAACTCCCATGTCTGAGCAGAGTTCAATTTGCTTGTCCCATGAATGGCAAAATGGAATAATTTTCATTGCTTTGACGTGGCTATAAAACATTAATCTAGTTAGTTGATTTTGATTTGACCAGTGTTGGCATGGTTGTTGGAAACAGGTTGCCATTGGCTTAAATCCCTTATGTGCCAACTATAAGATATGAAATACTGATAATTTCCACTCTTAGATTGTAAATTACCATTATGCTAAGCTGAATGTAGATGATATGCTGGCATTTTCAGGCCACCAACACTAGTTCTGCAGTGTTACCTCACATTAGGCATTGGCTATATAACACATTCTCACTCGAAGAAGATATTCAGAGAACATGGGTTCTTGTAGTAAGTGAAGTTTTAATATGGCAGTTGCTAGTATAAGATGTCCGAGTCAGAATTTTACTTTCTGAGTTTCATGTATATAATGACCGAAATTGAGGAGATTGTTCTTGCGGTTGGGCTAGAAACACCTTCATATTAGAATGTGATTTGATCGATCCACTCTTTTAAGTGTTTTTTCTGGTGTCTTTTCAATGTGGCACAACGAAATAATGTGCGCTGACATGAATATCTGTGATTCCTGCAGGTTTTCCGGCAGCAGCTTCATTTTACCAATTCTGTAATCAAGAATTGTATAATCTGTTAGAATTCCTTTGGGTGAGCGGAGCCCGAAATAGATCCAGGCTTCCAGCTACACCGGGAAAGCTAGCAGGAGTGGAAGTGTGCTCTTTCTGGTCTGGTAACCATTCGTGTATGATGTGCATGCTCCAGTGACACACAACGGGTGGCCTTAGCTGTAGTTAGGTATGGTGTATTGCTATTCCATATGACCAAGTTTGGATTAGCTGTAGTTAGGCATTGTTAATCTTATTCCTAACGTCTAGATAAGATAATACATGGTTTCCTTGTAACAATGGGCTGGAAACTTGATATGTAAATGCGAGTAATTGTGAACAGTCGTATAATATTATATTGAATGAGCATTGCATATATATTATTGTTTCCCTTCTTTTGGAGCTGGTGTCATTTCTTTTATTAGTTTTGGCTCCTCTCGTAAATGTAGTTGCAACTGCCAAAACTATCTTTAGGGTTCTTAATCTCTGTCTGGTTACATATGCTCTGTGCAGGCCCCCAACAGTGCACATTGCTACACAATACTGAGTTCAACACGGTCTTGGAAGATCACCATCAGGATTCAGCAACTCTGCTGCCTACATAGGAAGATTTCTGAGGAGTGAAAAGGGAGAAAAACCATTTTTTCAATTTCTGTTATCTGCCTATGGAATGGATCCATCATAAATCTACCTAATTCAGGATATTTTTCTTTCAACAGTCCCAAAATGAATGAGGCCATACCACTTTATGAATCCAAACAATAGCCAATCAAATCTTTTCCTATTCTAATCTAGACCGTAAACTTGTTTTTCAACCACTAATGTAGTTTTTCAAGACCAGCAATGGTTGTTATTTGATCACTCTTGATGTCAAACTTGACTCAAGGATTAATCTTTATAATCATTACAGAATGTGAAGATAGAATTTAAGTTGGTACAAGTAAGAAAAATCCAAGAGAAAAAAGCTTCTCATAGATGCAAAATTTGTATATGTATCCTCTGTGAACTCCTACTTTAATTGATAAAAAAATAATAATTACCAAACCTTGAAGATAAAAAGGCATAAAGAAAAGGGACAAACATAAAATATACTCGGTGTAGTATCATTTTCTTACAACCAAATTATTTTTTATATTAATTTTACCCTTAAACTCGGTTATAATTATTTAATAAAAACTATTAGATTTTATATAAAATGATATAATTTATTACAAAATAAAAGCATAATTTGAATGAAAATAGAAATAAATAAAAAATTTGGAATTTGATAAAAAAAAAAAATTATTTTAAGCATGAGAGTTTGAAAATAAGATTCGTACAAAATACTATGTAATGATAAAAGCGATATATTTTTTTATTTAGTTGGAGACTGGACAAAGAAAAACGAAAGCCACGAAACGGCATAACTTCATCGAAAGCGAGCTTTCCTCTCTCCATCTTGTTTTCCTCAAGAAAACTTTGTTCCTTTTTCCTTGCACACCGGTTCATATCCCGCCGATACGTTTCGGACACACCAAAAGCTTCGGAATCTCGCTTAAGTTTCCTGGTATCTTTCTTTCTTTCTGTATCTTCTTCTTCTTCAATGATTTCTGAGTTCTGCCATATGCCAAGAATGCCTATCATGTGTATGATGAATTGCCGGTTGCAGGCCACTGATGAATTTGATGCTTTCTTTCGTTTCTTTCGTTTCTTTCTCGCATTTTTGTCTTCAATTCCTTGTGGGGTTTAAGCATTTCAGTTGGTTTTGTGTAGGGATCCTGGATCATTGGTCTGTGCTTCTAGTTAAGGTAACCAAATGGGATTGTGCTTTCCTTCAACACCCAAGAAACTGGCCATGACTATAGGATTATTTGCTTCTGGAGCTGCTCTTTTTGCTCTTGGCTTGCATCAATGCTATGTCAACATTGCTCCTCAACGAGCTCGTATCGAAGCTCGTAATGATTTTGTCAGAGAACGATTAAGAAAGAAGTATGGCAAAGAATAGAAGGAATTATGCTCGCTGCCTCCAAGTAAAAACCCTAATGATCTCGGCATAACTCGAAAATAAAAGCATCTGTGGTTTCAATCGGAAATCTGCTATGGATACAACATTATTCATTTTGAAATGATATCCTTATCTAAATTTTGTTATTTTCTCGGAGATTATATTCATCTTTTCTAAGCACTCAATGTGTTGATTTCACAAGACTCCGTATTCCTTTTAATCCTTTGCTAGCAGATACAAGAAAATTGTGAAGGCTATGGGGTTGGTTATGAACCCAATTAGAAGGAAGAATAGTGGACCTATCTGCCTTGGCTATCCAATCTGCAGCATGATTTGCTTTCCTACTTACAGCTATAACAACACTACCATGAGCTTCTTCTTCAGTTGTAGTCACTTGGGGGTGGAAAATCGAAGCCAAGGCTAGGGACTCGCGATTAGCAAGAGCTTCTTCTTGTGCCACTGATCCACACTTTCAAACAAGACCTTCGTCTTCCACTGAGGCTCCGTTGTAGTCTCTACAGGCAACATCAATTCCTGCAAGAGAAGCTCCTTGAACATACGATGAGTCACACAATTCAATTTCATTTTATACTGTCCATGTCTTGTCCACTTCACCGCTTGTACTTGCCAAGAAATGTTGGCTCGTGCCTGGAGTCTAGAACTTGAAGGAGATAGGCGTTTTTTCTGGAATGTGGTATTTCTTGTATTTTAAAATGTGTTTTATTTGAAAGTAGAATAAAATAATATGTATATATATATATTTAAAAAATTATTTTTAATATTAGTATATCAAAACGATTTAAAAACAAAAAAAATATTAATTTGAAATAAAAAAAATTAATATTTTTTAAAAATATTTTTAAAATACAAAATCGAATAGGTTTTTAGAGTTTTTTTATAACAAAAAAATATCAAAATATTGGAAGTGTTTTGTCTCTTCTTTTTCATTGGAGAAAATAAAAGAAACATTTATCTAAGGTCAGGCTTACTCAAATATTAATTTAGATGAACCTTTATATATATATTAAAGGAATGGATCAATGCATATGTAGTTTAAAGATATTATTGCTAATTAAGAGGAATGAGATTTCATGATAAAAAAGGGGAATGAGATTTCAAAATCATTAGTTAAAAAGCTTTTTTTTTTCTTTTTTACTAATCAAGGAATTAGGTTTTATGAAGAGAATCATACAATTTATCTTCTCATGTTTAATATTTTTTTCTCCCTTTTTATTAAGATATTAAGAGGAAAAAAAATGATCATCTATGTTTATAAATTCTCCTTTTGTTTTTTTTTTTAAAAAACTCTTAATTTTAACTAATCATTACCAAGTTATATATATATTAAAAAACAAAACGCTGAACGAAAGTTACGAAACGGCACCACTTTAATGAAAGCGAGATTTCCTCCCTTTTACCTTGTATTTCTCTAAAAAAGAAGTGAACTTTCTTTCCTTTCACCTATCTATCACATTCCGCCGATACATTTCCGATACACCAAAAGCTTTGTACTCTCGCGTTCCGGATCCGACACCCGAAACCGCCGAGTCTCATCGCAATTTTTCGGCCCAATAAACCCGAGATTTCGGCTCTGGACAGCTCCTTAACAAAGTAAGCACTCCTTTTGTTTTCATGATCAGACTTGAAAGATTGAATCTATCAGTTTTAGAAGCTTAATCAAGTGAGTTGATGAAGTTTAGCTTGAAAGCTGAAATGGGTTGTGTTTTTTTGGTCTTGAAATTGCTAATCATGATTAGTTTAGTAGTGATTGATCATAATTATGGGTAGATATTGATGTTGTTAGAAATGTAAGTGAAAAAGTTTCGTTTTTTTATGACTGTTTGATTCTTGTTTTTACTTAATTGTTGGGTTGCTGATGTTTTATTTTTGAAGTCAGTACTGTGTTAGAAGTTGAGAGTTTTTTCCAACAGTTTTCCAGGATGCAATTTAAGGATAATAACCATGTAAGGATTTGATGTGTTTGATGATTTTTCTTTTTAGCTTAAACCTCAAGTAACTGTAGTTGTTGAGTATTTGAGTTTTGCACTTTTGATATGCTTATGAACTCCAGAATTTGGCACCTCCTAGAGCTACTGATCCTGGATGGGCTCATGGGACTATGGTTAATGGGGGTAGGCAAAAAATCAAGTGCAAATACTGTCATAAGATTTTTCTTGGCGGCGGAATTTCTAGACTGAAGCAACATTTGGCTGGAGAAAGAGGGAATGTAACTCCGTGTGAAGAAGTACCCGACGAAGTTAAAGTTCAGATACAGCAGCATTTGGGTTTTAAAGTTTTGGAGAAGCTAAGAAAGCATAAAGAAGCAAATAGCGCAAAGAATTCGTTTTTGTCGTACTTTCAGGATAAGGAAGGAGATGACGAGGACAATGATGATGTGGGGCCACTGCAAAAGATGGCTATCAGGAGAAGGGGTAAAGAGGTCTTGGAAGGGACATCTAAGCGAACCAAGAGACGCAGGAAGCAATATCTGCCAATGACTGTGCCTGTTGTTGCTCGACCTTTGCTCCAGAATCTTGCTTCCCAAGAGAGCATCGACCAGGCTGATATCGCTGTTGCAAGATTTATGTACGAAGCTGGAGTACCATTAAGTGCAGCAAATTCTTGTACTTTTCAACAGATGGCTGATAGTATTGCTGCTGTAGGTCCTGGCTATAAGATGCCTTCTTACAATGCTTTGAGGGGGAGATTGCTGAATAGAAGTGTCCAGGATGCAGGAGAATATTGCACAGAATTGAGAAAGTCTTGGGAAGTGACTGGATGTTCGGTTTTAGTTGATAGGTGGATGGATAGAATTAATCGCACAGTCATAAATTTTCTTGTTTATTGTCCCAAGGGTACCATGTTTTTGAAATCTGTGGATGCGACAGACACTACAAAATCAGCAGAGGGACTCTTTAATCTATTTGACAGTGTTGTTCAAGAAGTTGGTCCCAAGATTATTGTCAATTTTGTGACAGATACTTCTCCCAGTTATAAAGCTGCTGGAAAACTCTTAGCAGATAAATACAAGACCTTTTTCTGCAGCACCTGTGGAGTGCAGTGCATTGACCTGATGCTCGAGGAAATTTCAAAGAAGGATGAAGTAAAGGAGGTATTAGCAAAGGCTAAAAAAGTAACTCGGTTCATTTATAACAATGCTCGGGTCCTTAATCTGATGAGGAAGAAAACAGGTGGAAGAGATATTATCCAACTTTCAAGGACAAGGTTCGCTTCCATCTTCTTGACACTGCAAACAATTGTAACTTTGAAAGGCCATCTTGAGCAGATGTTTACAAGCAACTCATGGATGCAGTCATCTTTTACTAAGCAAAGAGCAGGAATTGAGGTGGCAGAAATTTTGGTGGATCAACTTTTCTGGTCCATGTGTGACCATGCTTTGAATGTTGCAAAGCCCCTGCTTTCTGTTTTACACCTCATGGACTGTGAAGATAGACCATCCATGGGATATGTATATGATTCGATGGAAAAGGCAAAGAAAAGTATTATTGCAGCATTTGACAATATGGAATCTGATTATGCATCATACTTGAAGATTATTGATCATGTCTGGCAAGAGGAATTCCATAGCCCTCTTCATGCAGCTGCATACCATCTCAACCCAGCTGTATTCTATAATGCCAATTTCTCCTTAAACAAAGTCATTCAAAAAGGTTTACTTGATTGCATTGAGACCATAGAGCCTAGTTTATCTGCCCAAGTTACAATTACTAGCCATATAAAATTCTATGAGGAAGCCGTAGGGGATTTTGGTCGACCTGTGGCATTACATGGACGAGAATCACTAGTGCCAGGTTAATGTCCATAACAAAGTTTGTATAACCAAGTTCTTTTATAATTTATTACTAAATAAATCTGTCTATTTATGCAGCTACATGGTGGTCACTCTATGCAGCAGATTACCCTGATCTGCAGCGCTTAGCAGTCAGGATATTAAGTCAGACCTGTAGCATCACCACATCTGAGAGGAGCTGGAGCATGTTTGAATGTATCCAGTATAAGAAGAGAAATCGATTGGAGCAGCAAAGATTAAGTGACCTTACATTTGTTCACCATAACTTGTTCCTAAAAGAGAGGTAATTTTCCTTCTCCTCATCAGTTTCATTGCTGCTGTTTTGTTGGACGATAGACTGGAAGCTCTGTCGTACACATTTTCTTTCATCCTCCAAAAATGAAAGAAATCTCAATGACTTGATTCCGTGTTCATTTTTTTGTGTTTACCAAGCATTCCTTGGATTAAGCTTCATGGATTGATTGTTATCCTTAATGAAGTCATGATACCAATTTCACTACCACTGATCAATCCTTAGTTCTTAGTTCCTGCACAATTTCATAAGGTCTGTCAATGCTTTATTCACGTTGGAGAGAGTAATTGATTAAATAACTTTTCTTTGCCTTTCATCAGAGTTGATTAGCTTTTATAAGAACTTTTGTTGTCGTCCTGATATAATATTAAATGATTTTACACCCTTGTGATCTTCTTGTCTTGATTAAACTCTCCTTGAATGTAAAATGTTGCAAATGCTAATTTTTCTGTTTTACATCCAAGAAGGCGAGCTGAGGCAACTAAATCCAGGTGCATGAGAAACAACATTGATCCTACATGCTTAGAAGCTATGGATGCCAATATGGGAGACTGGGTGGAGGATTTGGAAGAAGACTTAAGCTGGATGGATGTAACAGTCACCACTGAGGAAGTGAATCATGAAGTACAAAATACGGATGATTCCAACTCCAACGAGACTACTGATGACAGAAGCAGTGATCTCACGAAAGGTCTTGATGGAGATGATGATTTGTAGTGACCCACTTAGTTTGTCATAGGATAGCAAATTGGAGAGTTCATATAATTGTCTGAAATCTATTCGTGAAACTAGTTTCGTTCACGTTGTAGGAATTGATAAATCAAGGGAATTATCCTGATTATGTTGAATGGAAATATAGAATTTTGGATCTTGCACGATTTCATTTTGTGGCAAGAATTTGTGTGTAAATTTTACAAAGCTACAGGGTGGATGGGCATAAATTCATTTTTTTCCCCTGCAAATTCAAAACTACTGCAGCTTCCAACTCAGATCATGCGTATTTTCAATTATTTTAGGTGGGACATTTTTATATTGTACTGCATAACCCCATGGGAAGGTTTTGCATTGTTTGACTTTGTGCATACAGATAGTTCAGTTGAAAGAGCTTGCTAGAACTTGCTACTTCACCAGTTTGCCAATGAACTCTCTTTCCCTTGTACCAGCCCCTTTCTTCTGCCATTGTTAGAGTCGAACCCACCAAGGCTATGGTGCCAGAACTAATTCCAATATTAGTATTTAGTTGACTGTAGTATGGCTATTCCATTTAGCCAAACAAAATTTTGATTCGACAAATGCACAATTATTGGAGAAGATTAGCAGGTGAATTGAGCCTGACCATATGGATACACTATGAATATTACTAAGATCTCCTGAAAAGTTCTTCTGTCGATGAAATTGAAATTGAAACCTATTCAAGCATCAAGAATGGTTGAGTTATATTCCCTGATATCTATGCTTCTACTGGTTTGATATCCATCACAATGAGAAGTTCCTAACTTCGACCGCAAATTAAGAGAATTTCATTTACCTCATTTAGTCACCATCTCTATTGCCCGTATAGCATTAGCTGAAAGAAAGGCTTTGTAAAGAAAAAAACAAGAAGCATAGATGGAAAGATGATGGTGAGAGTAGAAAGTTGGAAAATTATTGTTGCCGAAGAGATGAGAGGAGTACATCCTGAAGTGAACTGTCTCTTTGCATTGCGGTTTTGAACTCATCAAAGGTGACTTTTCCATCACTGTTGGCATCCATCCTATCAAATATCTCGTCCAATTTCCCCGGCTCTGTTATATCTGCTGGAAGGCAGTCCTCGGGCAAAGCCTGCTCAAAAAACATTCTATATGTCATCTAGTCTTGGAACCAGTTTAAACTTTTCAAGCTATAAAAATTGTAAGGGAAGCAGCTTACTCTGAGCATTGATGCCACTTCTTCCTTGCTGATGCACCTGGATCGATCTGTATCATACATCTGTTGGCCGAAAAGCAAAAGAAAAAATCACCTTAGCTTGATAAGTTACTTCTTGATGTTGCAAGTTGGAGGGGAATCAGGGAAGAGAGCATACCTACACATAAATATATCTCTCGATTAGAATATCGAAGATTGATGATATAGGGCAATCAAACTCATCCCAGCTTGATTCCAGAGCTTCTTTATGCAATTTAAATGCTGATAAACCTAGAACTCAATGAAAACTGAAAATTTGAGGCAAGAAATAGTTTGAGTACTCACAATTTGGAAAAATATAGCCTGAGTTTTTCAATTTCATCGTCCTTGAGGTCATGTGATCCTAGTAAGGATTTTAAATTTTTGGTTCTTAAGAAAATTGTGCTACTCCACACACTGGCAATTGCTGCAGCACAGAATTTGCGACGGGCATTAAAACTCTGTAGCCTTGAGACAATCTCAGGGTCCATTTGTTCCTCTTTTGCAGAACCCCCTATCACCCAAGGATGATTTAGATCAGTGATCAGTTGTTTTGCTGATGAAGTAATGTTCTTCCATGTCTTCTCATAGAAACTGAAATCACCCTGCACATTAAAGCATTTGTCTTTCACAACCTTGGAAGTAAGATGAACTGAACAATGAAGCAAATGATCTAGCTTTGGTAAAGGCAAAAATTATCAACATACAGCCAGTATCACTTGTTCTTTCTGCCTGTTGGACTGAGCAATGAAAGGCGGATACCTCAAATATGAAAGGAAACAAAACAAAAGACCTAAGAACTTGAACCGAAGATTGGGATATTGATTGCTAACTTGTGGCAACAATACGAGAGGGTACAATTTGAGCACAAGAAAATTAACTCACCCTGAGAGCAGGATATACAAGATTACTCCCAAAGACCACATATCAGTTTTAGAGCTAATTCTGCCTTGAGAAAGAGCTTCTGGTGAGACATAATCAATGGAGCCAAACAACCCAACAACCGGATCAGTGAACTCTTGTACAGAACTCAATCCAAAGTCCATGATCTTCAAGGTAGAATCATCGTTTTCATTCAAGAAAAGATAGTTCTCTGGCTTCAAGTCTCTGTGAACAATATTAGCCCTGTGAAGAGCTCCCAATCCTTCTGCAATCTGCCTAACTAAAGCTGCTGCTTCACGCTTGGAGTACTTGTCTCGTGCGACAATCCTGTTAAACAGCTCTCCACCAGAACAAAGCTCCAACACAAGATGCATACCATTTTGATCTTCATAAACATCATAGAGATCAACCACATTCTGATGCGGCGATACATTTTCTACTATCTTTCTCATAACCAATATTTCATTTGAAAGTAAAGCATCGGATACGGAAACCTGCCGCCATGTTGGAAATTTGAACGAAGCAAAGCTTCTCTCACCATCACCGCGAGACCGAGGAATTCCTGATGGTGCTGATGGGCCTGATCTTTTCAATGTCTTGATAGCTACCTGCCTTCTATCTCCACTTGTCTTCATAATACCTCTCCTGACAACTGAGAATCCACCTCTTCCAAGGATGTCAGAAAATTCATACTCATCTAAAAGTTTTCTTGTTTCCTGTCCCATGAAAACAATTTCCCGGAATGGAAACTAACTACCAAACACAAACACATAGCAGAAATGGAATCTTGAAGACTTGGAATTTTCAGACAAAAACAAATAATGGGAAGAACTGGACAGATTGTATTCATCAATTATTAGGGAGAGAAGAGACAAAGTTGAAACGCGGATTCGTGCGAAGATTGACATCAGCTTGAGAGGAGTTTTTGCATTAGTTTATGCTATAAACTACGATGAAATTCATGTGGAAACAAGAGATAGGAGCCGAAGAAAAACAGACAGAGACATGGCAACTAAACCTTAATTATTAGTATAGTGAGTTTCCATATCCATCTTCAAAATTCTTTATCTTAAACTCAAGGTTTAAGCTTTGATCATCAGTCCATATCATGGAGCGTTTGGTACTATAATTTTGTAATAGTAAAAGAGATTTGCCTCATTGCTTAACAAGCTCTCTTCTCTTTTCCTTTTTGGCACAAGGCATGAGTTTAACATGGAATTAGAGTCATGGCCAATCTAAATTTTGAGGACATTTTCATTTTCACCATAATCAAAACTCTTAATATTTATTCACTTTTCCTTCCTTTTTTTTTTTGTGGGGTTTTGATGGCTAAAATATACCCGAATGACCAAGATTAAGTTTTTTTTTTCTTTGAAGGGTATTAAATTTAATTTGATGTAATTAAAGACATATTTATTTAGTGGGTGTTTGGTTTTGTAGTTGCGGGTGAGGTTCATCCGCAACCACATATTTTAGTATTTGGTAATAGAAAAAAAATGATTTTTATTGGTGGGACCCATCAATTTACTCGGTTGCACTACAGGTTCGGAGAAGTAGCAAATTTAATTTACTCGGAGAAAATGCTGCTTCTCGTGATGAGATAAAAATCTCAACAGTGGAGCCATGCTCCACTGCGTACTGTTCACTAAGTGAACAGTTTTTTTTTTTTTTTTACGTGTGCACTCGTATTGTTTACATGAACGCGAACAATATTTTTTTTCAAAAAAAAATTAGTTTAAAGTAAATTAAATTTGTTCGTACTATAATCTCAATATTATTCCTGATAATATTTTACTTAATTTTATTGCACGCAGGATAAATCATGATAACTGTAGTTATTGTTGAATGAATTTTATACGTAATGAAATTGTTGATTTTTTTTAAAAAAATTATGTTTTACTCGAAAAACTAGTACTTAATATTATTTAATAACACTACATAAATTAGAAAGATATCGCATGATGACGTAGCATTTGTGAAATTTGATCGCAATTCCAATTATGTTATTGCTAGGCCCGGCCCAGTTAAAAAAAATTTAGTTTTTATTTTTATTTTAATATATATATTTTTTAATTAGTTTATAACCTCAATTTGAAAAGTATTTTTTTAACCAAACACATTAAACTATTTTTTCTTTAACCTCAATTTCAACCACAGTTTTAACCAAACACTTATTTTTTCAAACCAACCTCAACTAAAAGTACTTTTTATAAAATAATTTTTTTCAAACCATAACAGCTACCGCAATACCAAACACACCCTTAGACGAGGATCTCGAGATTCAAACTTAAGAAGCAAGAGACAACAAATTTCTTTAACCTTGCAACCTGCCCCTTAATTGTACATCATCCTTAATTTATATAATCATGTTCTTGATATTTTATTATGGTATTCGTTTAATATACAAAAGACATGATGTAACCAATCACCAATATAGGGGCATCAAACGACCCAACTACCAATCCCCAATCCTTCCAAAACTTGTAGGTTTTATGCTGCTGTGTTTTGGGTTCAGGCAGAAAATTAATAAAAGACATGAAGTGATAGTTTTACAAGAATCTTAGTAAATTCTTGAGCTTCGAGGTGCTTAGGTATACATTTCTGGTTTTTAAACCCATTTGACTTAATGGTTTAACTTAAAACTCGATCGATTTGAAACTTCACCCCATCAAGATTTCATAATAAATAAAAGAAATTAACCTGATTAAAATCTGAATTAACCCATGATTTAGTCAAAACTTTTTAATCTATTTTATTTTTAAAAATTACTCATTTTAATTCATAACCCGAGCTTTGTCCAGGTCTCTTATTCTGTATGCATAATAATGTAAAGAACGGACTATAGCGGAAAATTAGAAACAAGAGATGAGAATATTCATTAAAGAAATCTATGTTAAGAATATGTATTTTATTGCTTGAAACTCGTATACATGTTAAACACACATGGAAAGAGAGGTTTTGAGCTTTGGAAATGAGAGGAAAAAAATTATAAGCTAGGGATCTAATTGCACATAGATTTGCGATGTAGGGATATAATTAAATGATTTATAAATTACAGTACTCTTATAAATATATAAACACTGTAAAAAACAAAAACCGTACGGGAGGCTGCTTCCCTAACCACTCTTTAAGAGGGTCCGCTGTTGCCTTGAAAAGGCCACAATTGCATAATTAAGTTACAAAGAGACTTTAATTAGCTATTAATCAAGGAATGATTAGGCCCTGGTTATTTCTATCCGGGCCTTCATCTGCTGAGTGGGTCTTTTTTGTCGGAAGACTTTATGGGCCTACAAGATACGGGCCTAAGGTGAATTAACACATACGCGGTTCACTTTAAATTTGACCCATCAAGCCTAAAATCTCCTCCAGCGTCTCAATCACGTGGTGCTTTCCTAACCGTTATAAACATAGGAAACACGACTTCCTTGCACAGAAATCTCCTCTCTCTCTGCTCCTTCTTAGTTCTTCCTCTTCATTTTCTTCTTTCTCTTTCGTTTTGTTTTTAAGGCGGTGTCCCTGGGGTCAGGGTTTCAGTGCGTCGTGGGAAACTCCGGTCCAAGAATTCGGGAGGGCGGGCTCTAATCGAATAATGCCAGCGACAGAACAACACAAAACCTCCACCCCCTCTCTCTCAACGCCTACCAAAAGGTATTGATTTATCTCCTTATCACTCTCTCTGTTTTCGTTGTAATTAAAGATTAGGGTTTTGATTCCGTATAGTTCTTTCAAATTAAATATTAGTTGGATTTTGGTTCAAAACAACCACCTTTCACACCATTTAGATAGCCTTATACTCAAAACTTATGTTACCGATTCTTTTTTTGCTTGCATGCATTGTTCTTTGACATGGTTCTTCTTTAATCTGTCACATTCAAACCAGGTCCTTCATGTTTCATCTATTGCCCTTTCCTGACATGTTCAGCACATTTGTTTCCCTGCAGGACAAGTGAACAGCCACCCTTCCCGGATACTGGACAGCAACATCCAAGGATATAACATCTATTGACAGAGCTTGCGATTCAATCCTGGCCTGCTCTACTGCAATCTTAACATCAAATTCTCGAATCTTCACACCCAGTCCCTTACCTTTTCAATTTTTGTTTTGACAATCAATGACTTTTTCAGGGTTCGATGCATGATTAATGGCACTTGCTAAACATCTCAGTTAACATTTTGTTTGTCTCCACCTCATATGGCCACTCCAGGGAACCTGACCACCGCCGCAAGGACCACACCTGGGTCAATCCTTTCAACCAGCTCCTCAATACAGTCATCTCCGTCTGTGGAAATGCTTGTACATACTAAGATACCAGCTTCTTAATTAGAATCCATGCAGCCTTTATCTGCCTCAGTTCTCAGTTTCAAACATGTTTGTTAACGCTATTCGTACCTAATGTGATAGCTTAAACTTATCATTTAACGTATCAAGTATAGTCCAGCCCTACTTACTAGCTACTATTGCAACGTCCTCATTCATTATTTACACTTTACAGCCTTTCTTTGAACATAGCAAAACAAAAACTACACATTTTGAGCCTTTAAAATTCATGCCGTAGTGGAGCGCGAGCAACTGATCTACTGTCAGCCTATTTTAGCTATTCCTTCTGCATTCATGATCGTGAGATTCCCTCATGGCACATTCACACATACACATCCTTCCATTTTAAGTTCGACCTTATCATTGTTGCAGTCGTAATTTTAATTTTTTCCCATTTATTTCTAAAAAATTATTCTTCTCTAATTTTACTAACAGGATTGCGTCAGTGAAATTATGAAGCAAGCAAGACAATCAAATGTTCCAATTGTCATAATTTCAGTGAAATGATCAAACAACTTTAAAAAATAGCACCACTACTTACATATAACTATGTAATAATGTTAAATAGGCCTGGCTTTGCGTTTGAGGAGCTAATTAAAGAGGATTTGGGTGAGAAATGTAATTTTTATTTGGATGATGAAGCTCAGGATTTAGAGCAGTTGGTTATTAGTTTTGCTCAGGTAATAAAATGTTTTCCGTCTTGTTGAATGTGTTAGATTTGAATTAGAATGTGCAATTTTATCTTAGTGAAAAATGAAAATTGTCCTGTTAATTGCTTATAGCCAATATTAGCTTGGAAAAACCTTTTTGATGATCATGTATTTTTGTGAAATTTAAAGTTTTTCAAGCTTTTGTTACCACTAAGTTCAAAAAAAAAAAAAATTTATCACCCATGTCTTCAATTTGTTGAGATTGCAATTCGTTTCCATGGTGTTATGCTGCATATATAGGACTCATTGGTGCCCTTGAGCACTTGGTAAACGATCTTATATATCTGAAAGATGATTGGACTAAAACAAGCATTCATTTGGTCATCGAACATGGAATCCATATTTTGATGCATTTTGGAGACAATTCTTCCTTTCTCCATTGTTCTTGAACATTGGATGGTAGAATGCCAAATGCACCACTACTTACATACAATTTTGTAATAATGTTAAATAGGATTGTCTTTTCATTCGAGTGACTAATCAAAGAAGCGTTGAGCTATAATTTTTTTATTTGGACGATGAATCTCAAAATTTAGAGAAGTTGGCTATTAGTGTCACTCATGTAGGAAATCGTTTTCCTTCTTGTTAAGTGTGGTAGATTTGAGTTAGAACGTGCAGTTTTATCTTAGTGAAAATGAAAATTGTCCAATCAATTGCCTATAACCATTATTAGCTTAGAAAAAACTTTTTGATGATGTTTTTTTCGGTCACTCGACTCTGATTTTTCTGGTTTTAGGGCCTGCTTTAATTATTTTTTTATATGTCTTGCTCGCTAGCCCCCTTCATGGTCTTCTCCTGGGCTTTTGGTTTTCGTACACACCATGTGTAGGTTTTATAGTAACTAGGTTGGGAACGAAGCCTAATAATGCTAGGCATCCTTTGGTTTTCTAACTATTTCCTCACGATGGAAATCTGTGTGATGTATAGTTTGTGTAGAAAACCTGGTTAATAGATTCCTTTATAAATATGTTAGTAGCTCCTTCTCTGTCTGTTTGCACTCCCCTTTGTTTGCATTTTTTATTAAATACTTTAGCAACTTAAGTTTTTGAACTTGTAATTTAGCTGCTGAACTTTTGCAATTTTTTTTGTTTTTTGTGAGGTTAGAGGCACGAGGATCTGTTGCAGACTACAACTCAAATGTTGAAAGTTTGCGTAGTTCTCTTACAAGATCTGTCATTGTGCTTGTCTCTGCATTTTTCAAATTTTGAAAGAATCCTTTGTTGATGTTGTTTTATGCGGTGTTATTTTCATCATTGCCTGCACGGTTAGAACCCTATTTTTGTGTGGCAGTTCATTTTGTTTTGCTAGAATAAGTTGATGGGTTCTAGAACTTTTCTTATCGAGTGCATTTTCTCCTTAGAGACATGGTTTTTTTTTTGTTTTTTCGTGAACAAATCCGGTTGTTTGTTTTAATGAGTGTTTTTTTTTTTTTTGCTTGTTATTGCATAAAGTGTGTATATTTTTGCACTCTGTTGTCTGCTGCTTCTGAATGTTGTTGTGTGGTTCCCGGTATTTTAGAATCTTCTTGATGTCAAGAATCATCCTGCTGTAACGATAAATATATTTCATGATTGGAATGGTATATGGGTTTTTGGCTGTCTAGACATCTGTTCAAGCATATGCTTTTTATGTTATCTTTAGGTGGTCTGTATAATGAGAATGACTATTACTGGGAAAAAAGGTTTATGCAATGAAGGCTGTGACTTTCCATCATCAAAAATAACTAATGGGAAGTCATGTTAAAATCTTGAAAGCTAAGGTTTCTTTTCAATATTTAAAAAAAAAAAAAAAAAAAAGGAAGCCATGATAACGAAGGTATTAATATGCTTAGTCATTTTGCTTAAATGACGCAACTGAGATTCATCTTTCATCTTTGGCTCTTCATCATCTTGATATTCTTACATTCTGCTATCTTGGATCTAGTGATTGGTTGTTTGTCAACAGATGAAAGCTCTGCTTTCTGAACTTGACTTGAAATTGAGAAAACTTCTTGCTGCTATTTGTTTTCGATGGTTGGTTTTTGCTGTCACATTTGGAAATGTGAAATTATACTCTGTGTTCTTCTGTTTGTTGCCTTAGCATGCAGATGCTATGACATCTTTTAACCATTCTTTTGTTATATTGGAATAATTGCAGATGTTAATAGACGAAAGAAACACATCAGATTCTTTGATGGGAAAGTTCAAGTACATGTATGTATTGAACTTCTTTTCTCAGAAACAAAATTGTATGATGATGTACGAGGAACCAAGACTACCAGCAATCATCATCTCCAAGTAGGAGGTTTCATGATGGGATTCATTTCTACCTCTACAGCTATGTCCCATAGATGGCCGAACTTCTCAGCTTCTCTTGCAATCTGAATGCCATCAAGACGAGGAAGGAGTGCTGCTATGATTATACCAAGCAAGCACACCCAAAAAGATCCCTCCGCCGTCATGTTGAAGATTGCCCTGTCAGATTACGTCCCAGTTGCAAGCATTAGTCAGTCCATGTATACGTTACTTTTTTTTGTGAACTTAACTGAAGGGAGAATATATACAGGTAATATCTACATCTGTGGAAGAGAAGAGGACATACCAGTAGCCAACAAACATAGGAATGGCATTGAGGATCATGACACAAATGGAAGTTGCAGCTATAGATCCCCAAATAACTGCATAAAAGACCCCATTCCATTGGATGATGTCCATGGCCAGGTGCAGATTAACCAGAATATCCACTTTTTGGAGCTAACAAGGTGACGCCCTGGTTGTCCTGTAAATTTATCTTTTGATCAGCATTCTAAGGGCTAATACATGATATTTTAAACGTATTTGGGGTGGCCTGAGAGTTGTGTAACTCTTAACCCAAACACAGGCGGCGTTAATTTTATTTTATTTTCTATTGGACTTTTCTAGGCCTGTTCCTTATTTGCTGAAATCTATCCACCATTCCTTAAAAAAGAAAAAAAAAATCTGTTTTTTTTTTTAGTATTTTTGTTATAAAGCTATATGATTCCAGATACCAAAACCAGATTAAGACATCTTCAGATTCTTCACCATTAAAACTACATGAAAAAAAAAGAGAGAGAGAGAAGAATTCAGGACAATAAATAGTATCCCTCAACTTTCCTTGAGGAGGACCCATGACAAGGAATCATTAGAATTTGCATTGAATTTTACCAAGTGAATAATAGCATGGTTGGATGGTGACAAATTATATGACTCAGAATATTTATTATAATAATCGTTTGGAGCACCTAAAAGCTTAATGTTTTAACATAAATTACTTTTATGATTAAAAATATATTATAAAATCCTCTCTTTTCTTACCTGTTTTTAACATGTCAGTAAAGTTTTTATCTCGATTCAAATAGTAATTTATTTGATACCTAACAAGAAATAGAAACTGTCATTCTAACTCTTCTCGAGGGTTCCACCTACAAACACAAAATTTATGAATAATTGATATTGCATATTATTATTTAGCTATTGAATTTTTATTTTTTTTCATGTTAGTGCTCATAGAGGTCTTTATAACACAATTAATAATTCACTTCATTCTCAATTAGGCTTTGGTTTTTTATTAAAAAAAAATAATATTTATGTGATATTTTTATATTAATATGATATCTCAAGGATTTATTGAAACTTACCATAAAAAAATAAATTAGTAAACACAAATATAATTGGGGGGATCAGAGTCTGTTCTAGATCTTGTAGAGTCTATTTTTGCTTTAAGAAAAAGTGTGCAAGCATCTTGGATGCACACGCTTGTCTGATAATGTAAAGGAAGGCCCAAATTGGAAAATTGAAGACAAGAGATGGGGTAGAAGGAAAGGGTGCAGGGGGTGAAAAGGACTTGCTCCAATGGCAAATACCTTCACTTCCAAAACCTGCCTAACTTTGACTCATCTTCTCAGGATTTTCTTTTCCCCATGCCAAACAAAAAACATGGGACCTGTCTGATAGTTTGCCTCCTTGTGTGAATCTTAATCTCTTAAACGTCTGATTGATAATGCCATTGAATGTGTTTGTTTCAATTATTTTTGTTTGAAAAGGTTGTAGAATTGATGTTTTCTAGTTGATTTTTTTCATGATTTTGGCATCTAAAACAAGCATCAATTCAGTTTTTTTTTTTAAAAAAACAAAAAATACTTTAAAAACCATCTTATCAAATCAATAGTTTTCCATACCAGAAGCAGAGCATCAGTCGATTGTCGTTGAAGCTCCTTTCCTGCCTCCAATCAGACCAGGAAGTCTCGCACATCTAATTACTTGGTGCATGAATTTAACTCCCCATGTCATGTCTTCCACCAGGACACCCTAGCCTCAAACCTTGGGCAGGGAAGATGGGGATTCAGGGAGGAGAGAAAGCTTGGCTCCATGGTAAAGATTTTGAACCCTCAGTAGGAGTTCAACCGTGTATGAGTTGAAATTTGTACACAAAATAGAGAAAACAGAAACAAGAATGATATCAAAACAGCCCTATCAGATCATCGCTGCTTCAAGCAGAAAAGAAAGGCGTGTGTTTAATGTGCAAAAGAATCTTTCCATCAAGTTTTTTGACCCAAGACATAAAAGCATATTAGTGCTTGGAAGTCCTGAGATGCGAAAAGAAGAGTCCATCGTTGATGTGGTAGATACTGTTGCCAGCTTTTGAGTGCTGCTGCCTGCTAGAATTCCACATCTTTCTTGTAACTTCAGCTAACATCCATCAACTCTTCCTGGACTCCACCACTACTTTTTTTGTCTCTGCCGTCTGTGTGAGGGTGTGTTGTGCACACAGGAAAAGAAGCATTTCTGTTCAAGTACCTTTATAAAAACTGGTCAAGTGCATTGAACGAGCTGAGAAAGTGGAGGCATTATAAGGTGTCCCTTTCTAATCATATCTAGCAGGATAAAAAAATAGACCAAGCAAGGAAAGCAGGGATCTTGCACAAACACAAAATACAGCATAATGTATGAAACCACCACCATATATTGATATATGTGCACATATATTTAACTACATGCCGATATAAACTTTTCGACAGCAGGTACTGAACATGGGTTTGGTCCTTGCCAATTCTTTATTGGCCCTTCTTCAATACTGCATTGAAAGCAACCTAGAAATCCTAGACTTGGTAACATAAAGTAGCAGAACATAAACTCAGAAGTTCATAAACATCTACACATACGAACATATTAAGCTACTAAAACTCATAAGGAATAAGTTTCAGCACTATCAAGCGGAAACCGTGTTGGTGATGAAGTTTCGCAACTATGAAGCAGACTCTGTGTTGATGATGACTTTCTTCCCAGAGTGTTAGACGTACCACATGCCAGCATCCTGCTTTGGCATTGGATCCATGGAATAGTCAACTGGTGGCATGGTGAAGGGAGAGCCAAATCTGAAGTCAGCAACATTATCATTGACATTGGCATCAAATGCAGAATCAAATGCCTTGCAGTGATCAAACTCAATTTCAGTTGATGGGAAAGCAGAACTGTTCACTGGCATGCTGGTCACTTCAGTTGTGTTGTTTCCCATCATAGCCCCTTCGCCATAGAAGCTATCATCAAGCTGAAATTGGAATTTCTGCTGTTGCTGTTGATTTTGACCACCAATAACATTAGCATTCCTAGAATCCAGCTGAAACTGAAATTTCTGTTGTTGCTGTTGCTGCTGCAGATTTTGGTCCCCCATAAAATTGACATTCCTGCGGTCCAGATGGAATTGAAATTTCTGCTCTTGCAGTTGCTGCTGATTTTGATCTCCGATAACATTGGCACTCCCAGGATTCATGTTCTTGTCTTGCTGAAGATTGGTATCATAGAAAGACATAAGATCAGAAATCGATTTTTTCGCATCTTCTGGAAGTCCAAGTCCTGAAACATTAAATGAAGGGGTCTGGTTTGGAGCTGCTGCCTTAGTTTGGGGAAATGGGAGAGAAAACACAGCTGGTTTGTCACTGTTAATTTGGAAATTAGACATTCCAAATCCCTGAGAAGTGTTAGTGCGGTATGAGCAATTCATTTGGTGATTATTTCTTGCAGTGACGTCGAGAAACCCAAATCTGGAATCATTGTAGGGGCATTGAGGATACTCGCACCTATACACCTTTTGATCAACCATCATATGTGGCTCACCAGCAGGCTGCTTCCTTTTGTGAATGAAACTCATGTTTGTCTCAACATGTTCTCCCTTAATTTGTGGAGCCACTGGCGGCATCATAAATCTATCTCTTGCTCCAGCTGCTGTTGCCATGTTGAAAAGATTGACATCAAGAGGTTTGCAATCCTCTACTTCAACATTGGGTTCATCATCCACTCCTTCAACATCATAATCACTGGAATCGCTGATGATAAAAGAACCACTTCCACCAGCAGACATGGGAAGGCAGCTATCTGGATATAATTTTCGAGACAGTGCTTCTTCCTGATTAATTATTGCCAACCAAGTGGCGCTCTCCTTGGCAGTCATTTTATCCTGTAAACATTTAGACTGACGAACAAGCTTGCGAATCTTGGCAATATCAGGAGACAAGTGCTTAATCACTGCTGTTAGAACACTGACTTTCCAAGCCTTCTTCAGATCATGGGGCTTCTTGTATGGAGGAGGACCCTGATCCTTGGGCAAACCCTGTTGAGGCCACCATTCCTCATTCCCAGTGGGCCACCATGGGGGGGCAACACCTTTCTCCAGTGGGAAACGCCTCTGAGGTGGATCACAGTGCTGCATCAGGGCTGACAGAAGCGATCCAAGAGTTGTATCCTGAAGTTCCTGCAAGGTGTGAGGTGTGGATGCCGCTGGACCACAATCTTCACTCTTTCCAGGGATTGCATGATCTGCTTGATACTTGGAAATAGCAGCAGGCCCATTCCGATCAAACCTGACTTTTTCCTTCCACCATCCCCGGAGATTGTCAGATGCTCCACTCACTGGCTTTCCCTTCTCAGGAATGATCCCATACACAAAACCCTGAGCTTTGCAAACTTCCATCATTTTCAGCATATATTTCAGGATACCATCTTGTGCTCGTGACATCTTCTTCCTTCGTGCTTGCTCCTGGGACTGACGCTGTTTTGCATTATCAACAACTTCCGTATTCTTACTCTGCTCTTTAAGTCGCCTAAGCAACATTCTGTCTCTCCACATCCTCCTCTCCAGCTCGTCCACATCCATCTCTTCATCGCTGTAATCCTCGATTGTTGCCTCTGGTTCGCGTTCTGGAACAACATCCATTTCTCCAGGAGGAGCCGAGAAAAAGTCCAGATTGTTGCAAAATCCCATTTCTTCAAAGATTCCCATTTCAGCACACCTGAGTCAGCTCGGTTTAAAGAAATGGATGGATGACTAAGCTCAGTTAAGATTGGCTTCACCTCTCTTGCGATATCAATCTCCGTGCACAGCTATCGCTTAGATGCTCACCTATTCTTATTCTTTGCAATTCAGAGTATATGATGCAGGAAGAGGCAGCCACAGCTAAGCTCCTGCGAGCCAAATAAATGCACTTAAATAATTGGTGAAAGTTTCTCCAATACTCTATCTTGCAGTAGATCGTGTACAATGAATCATTAAACTCTGATTTAATGTAAAACACAGAGAGTGGAATAGCATAGACAACATGAATTAGACTAATACCTAATTATCAAACATTAAAAAACAGAGTAACTGTTTTAGAAGACCGACAAAGCGTATACCCACCGACATACAAATATAATCATATATCCATTACGGCTCTCTTTAGCTGGACATTTGTAAGACAAACAAAAAAAACAAATATGCAAACATAACATACAGCAAGCTTTATCATCAACCGCATCAGAATCAGTTACGGTTTGAAACAAATGAACTTGCTTTTCTCATGTCAGTGAGAAAAAATAATTCCAGAGATATTCAAATAAAAACTGCATGATTGTCTCAACCTGATGGTAAATCAATATCACCAAGAAGCAGACAACATAAATTCAAACCCTAAGCGAAAAAACCGTGGATCCCAGCCTCCACTTGGACACGTCAACAGGGCGTCTAGGCGGTGGGCTATGTCTTGACATGCCCGACAACTAGTCTTAATTACATCTAAGCATACCTATATTACCAAAAACAAACCAATAATAATGAAATGAAATTAGATACAATATCTCAACCCCATTTTACATGTCAAGATATCAAGAAAACACAACAATTTTTCAAATTAAAAGTTAGCAACCAACGACTCAGTCATAAGCACAGTTACAAAATAAACAAGAGGGCACCCATCTTCACTGATGATCATCATAACATAGAAGCAAAAGTTTTAAGAGGATCAAAACTATAATCCATATAAACCGTAGATCTACCTGTAACTGGATTTTGTTACATCACTAACAACTAAGATTAAACAGCATATGATTCTCTACCAAAAATAAAAGAGAGAGAGAGAGAGAGAGAGAGATGTGTGTGGTTATTCATAGCTTATTAGACAAAAAAAACTTCCAGCAAAATTGCTTGTTAAGTAAGCAGAGAAAAGAGAAAGAAAGAAAGAAACTCACCCTTTCAACAATAACAACACTGTAAGTCTTTAACAAAATCAGATGTTAAATCTTTTAAGATGAATTTCAAGCCTTTTATTACACAAACAAGTATAATAAGTCTCCTAGAGCCATCTTTCCTGGAAACTAAACGGTGAAAGGACACAACGCACCATGAATTAGCAGGGAACCAAGAGGGTCATCACCATGATACATGATAAGACACTAAGAATCAACAGAATTCCTTTTTCTGTGTGACATAAATGATGATTAATTAATTACAAGATATTGATTGAAATCAACAATTAATAGCGTGTACAAAATTCCAGGACAGTACAATTAATAAGCACAGAAGATCATGCGACATAACAACACTTAACCACGAAAGACATGGTTTGATACAAAATTTAAGACATGGGATCCAATGGATTTATTGATAAATAAAGAAATGAAGAAAAAAATTGTATCTTCACCAAGTTAATGAGTTGTGGATTCGTAAGAGCTGCTGCAACCATTGAAGAAATTAACAAAGATTCTCTCTTCTACCTTTCTGGGGTTAAGAAGAAGAAGAGGAAGAAAAGGAGGAAGAGGAAGAGGAAGAATCTCTTTTCTCTTGTGTCATGATATTGCTCTTATGCTTACTGTTTAGACAGAGAGAGAAGAAGTAGGGACCTTAAATGCATTTAACCCTTGTGTTAACTTTTTCTACTGCTACTGTCCCATGGAGAAAAAAAAACAAGGAGAAAAATGTAAGGAGGGAGGGAGAAAGGTGGCAAATTGTCTGAAAGAGGCAGAGAAATGGAATGTGGGTGGGTGAATTTATAGATAACCATGGTTAGGGTGGTTTTCACCGTGGTTAAACCGTGGTGATGGTTGGAGTTTTGGATAATTTGGAGTTATTTATTTATTTTCTTTAGATTTTGCAAAGAGTTTATTATATTAGGATTTTCTCTTGCGTGCTTATTCACACTCAAAGTATGGTGTTCTATGGCTATGTTGTGAGGTGGACAAATGGGTGTAGATGAAAAAAAAAAAGAAGATAATTTGGAGAAATTTTTTTTTTAATTCTTTGATAACCTTTTTTGTTCAAAAGAATTGGGTGCCATTTTGGATATTTTGAAATTTCTAGCTACATGTTTTACCTTTTATTTACTTAATAGATTGCATATTTAGATTTTATTTTGATTTCTTAACATTAAAAACAAAACTTATTTAAAGTAGAATTTTATAAATGGTGTAAGATTTATTTTTGAAAATGATATAAATAAGAATAATGAAAAAGTAATTATTTTTTCTTTCTTTGTGTGATTCTTCTAGTTTTTAAATCTCCAAAGATAATTTAAAAATAAAATTGTCATTTTTTTTTATTTTTTTTCCCTACAATCTATCAATACTCGAAAGAAATTATAAAACACCTAGATTAAAGTAAATGAATCATTCATTTTTAAGAATTACTTAACTACCGGCAAATTATCAAACCAATCTTTTAAATTTTATAGTTAATTCGTATGATGATTTAAAGAATTATTAATCTATTATAATTTATTTATTTATTTAACACAGAAAAATTAGATATTAATCTCAAATTTATTATTTCAAGAACAATAAAAAAAATGCTCTGATTATTTTAAAATCATAACAAGCTAATATATAATTTCCCTCAGTGGGATTTAACAAAAGTTGTAAGAACTACTCTATGTGAACACGAACTGTTGAAATCCCCCCGAAAAAAATGTGGTGAGGAAAAAAATTAAGTGAATGATGAAACTAATGGTGTGAGTGACTACACCATAAGTTTTCTGGAATGGAAACGGACAGCACTTAGCGTCGGGACGGCGCCCGAACGTGCAGGTATGGAAACCTTGCTTCGTGGAAGGAGGTCAACCTTGATTAATTAATTAATTATATTTACTTGATTTCATGGTTTTTATTTTAATTATTTTATTGGACTTCAGTTTACCCTTTTGTTTTTTAAGTTCAAAGACAGTCACCAAAATCTGAGCGGGCTAGATATTTTAAGATTTTTAATGCCAGCTTTATAATTAAATTAAATTAAATTGATTTTTACACCTTCTAAATATGTGCTTTGCTTGTGACCTTGGAGCCCTTCTTGGGCTTGACAGTTTGCTATCTTATCTTATTTTCTAAAATTGCTGGATATATTTTGTGCTTTACACTGATTTTGCTATATGTCATCACAATAAAGTTTTTCCTGCCAGTGATTTAAATTAAGAAAGTCATTATTATATTCCAAAAAAAAGAAAGTTTTAATTCTTTTCTATTCTCCTTCAATCGCTGATAGCACACTTGATTTTGGTACAGCTCCGGCGGGTCAATTCAGGAATTTGGCTGATATGTTTCGTGTGCGAGTGAAATGTCCAAATGTAGTTTTAATTTGATAGGTTAATTCGATTAAAATGATTGATTTTTTTAATTAAATTTATTTTATTTTAATTAATTCAGGAAATTCTAAAGTGTATAATTTTAATGCCTAAAAAATAATATACTCAGCAGTCAGAAATAAGTTAAATCAAGTGAGTTGATTTGTTTAAATTTATTAAAATAATTTTTATCTAACTTAAATTGAAATTTAAATTAGAGAAGTCAACGAGTTATTGAATTGACCCACAATTTATACTGATTTTAATAACAGCCAGGTAGAACAATGAAATAATTATGAAATTGCTAATAGGGACACACATGCAGGTTAAGTTTAGTATGATATCCAACATTACATGGAATTTCTCGATTTATTAAATTTTATCAGGTGAATCTATGCGGAATGCCCATGTGAGTAATTAGAAGTTAACGATATAGTTATATATAAAATTAAAAACAAATAAAAATAAAGAAATCCAATGAGGTGGAGTGTAGCTGCACATTATTGCTGGAGTGTCTCCAAGGTTCAATGAACCTACACTCCAAAGTGGCGCTTTCCTGCTTTGGTTTCAGTTTTATTCCTTCTAACTTGTTCGTCCAATGTAATAAAATGTATTTTAATTAATGCATGTAGCATTAATAATGCCGTGTCCAATGGCCTTTCAAGCGTATATTCAAGATTAGACAGTGTATTACAAACGAATTTAAACATTAATCACACCTCTCATCCTTTAAGAAAATAAAATATGATATGTTTCGGTCAAAACTATATATTATAATTCATCAACTACTTTAAAATAGAAGCCAAGTTGCTAGCATTGAATGGCAAGCAAACCAGGAAGAAAAGATGGCTTCGTCACACACACACACATTTTATATAAAATGATGCTGCGCAGACAACTACATTGGTAACATTTAACAATGTTGATAAAAGAATCGGCCTCGCTTTTGTAATTTTTTTTTAAAAATTAATTATTATTTTTTAAATTTTTAAAAATTTAAAATTATTTTGACATGTTGATGTGAAACATAATTTTTATTTTAAAAAAATATTTTAATATTTTTTTTAAAATAATATTTTAAAAAATAATCATTATCAAATTACCAACACCACTAAATAGACAAATTTTATCACATTCCTGTAATAAGGTATAATGAATGGTTAATGACATTATAATTCTTGCCATATGAATTTTTGACGATCTTTCGACGCTTAATAAATTAGATCCTTAATTATCAAAACCAAAATTGTTATAAATCTCGAATGGAAGTAATTTTATCTTTTAAAAAAGCATGACGATACTCAAATAAAAACCAACACTGTTAAGATATTTTATTAGAGATCGACATCACACTACCATCTACGAGCTTTTAACCCATACTAAAAAAACAATTTAATTATCATTCTCAACAGAAGAAAAAACCAAATTGACAAACTAAAAAATGAAGATTCTCAATCACAGAAGGAACAACAAGGCTGGTACCTGGCATGAAAATTAAATGTTTGTTTTTATGGTTGAAGTTGAAGTTTGTGTACTATGGAGTCTATCAATAAAGCTAGAAAAACAAGAAAAAATAGGTTTTTATAGTTGAGTTTTATATATAATTGAATTGTATTTAATCTCAACCTCAACTTTAATAAATCTAGTCTAATATCTAACTCGGTTAGAGACCTAGTTTAGATTAGGTTTTAAATTAAATTGAGTAATAATTAATTATTTTATTCTCAATTGACTCTTTAATATGATTACAACTTGATTTGATTTAGTAAAAAAAAATTATTTTTATTTTTATTTTGAAATAATTAAGTTAACACAATTCATACGAGATAATAAGTTTATTAACTTTGATTCCGAGACTGTGAGCTTGTTTGTTTTTTTAAAAAAATATATTTTTTTATTTAATTTGATTTATTTTTATATTATTAGATTGTTTTGATGTGTTTATATTAAAAATAAATTTTAAAAAATAAAAAATAATATTTTAATATATTTATAAATAAAAAAAATATTTAAGACTCCGATAAAACAGCAAGTATGGCATAAGCAAAGCTGGTCATAGTAAAGATCAAGAAAAATATGACTATTCACCAACGACCACAGAATATCTACTTATATTCAAGTAAAACAGCAAGTGTGGCATAGGCAAAGCCGGTCACCGTAAAGATCGGGAAAAATATGACCTCTCATCCAACGACCACAGAAACCGCCGTCGATGTCATTATTTCTACTCAACAGTAAAAATCATAACCTTTTCTTCTTAAAAAAAAAAAAAGGAAACAGCAGCAGCCGCCACGCAGATGGCGCAAGCAACTGCCTCCTTGTAAAAAATTCACCTAAAAGTCCCTCTCAGAACTTGACACGTATTACCTCCAGGGAGCCCCACCTTGTCTTAAGAATGGTGGGGGACATGTCCGCTCCCCGAATCAAATGATTCAATCACGTGGCAGCTAAGCCCTTCTTCCGACCTTTATCCGTTCCCTTGCATATTTTGTGGTCTCTTATCTTTTTCTAGAAGGTAGGGTTATTTTTTAAAATAATTTTTATTTAAAATATATTAAAATAATATTTTTTTTTTATTTTTTTTTATTTTTTTAAAATTATTTTTGATATTATTATTAAAATAATTTAAAAAATAAAAATAATAATTTAAAGGAAAATAAAATAAAATAATTTCAAAATTTTTTAAAAACACTTTTGAAATGCATAACAATCAGGGCACTAATTTACAATTATTGGATAAAAATAAGTTTTAAATATAATAAAAAAATATCTCCACTTAATCTAAGTTGAAAATTAAATTATATGTAATTCTATCAAAAAAGTACAAAATTGAAAAAAATACAAGGAAAACAGGAAGAAACAAAAATAGAGACATGCATTAAGAAAGAATGAAAAACAAAAATGAGTGTAACTCGGAGGAGTGTAACTGAATTGATTAGGTTATAGGTTTATTCCCTAAAGGTTACTAATTTGAATCTTACAAACTCTAAGATCATTAAAGGCTTACATGATCGTTAATTTCAGAGCCTGTGTGATTAATCGAGGTATATTCAAACTACACGAATACCCACTTTAATTTAAAAAAAAAAACAAAAAAAAAAAGGAGAGTAAAGCTCCATATTAAAGCACTAACTTATCACCCCTTGCAAGAATTGCTAGAGGACATGATGATAGTTTGGCACTAGAGGACATTGGGAATTAACACTATCGTAATTCAAGCCAAGTTCATGATAGTGACTGGGACTTTTAATTTGATCGTTCCTTCTTGCCTCTTCCTCAGTTCTTCCCATATGGATGCAATATATGGATGCCACCCGTAGTTCTTGAAACGCTGTGTTTTTACATCTGCCTCGCCCTCTCGATTCCATTTGGATAAGTGTTGCCGCGGGACCTCACTTGGATATAATAATAATAATAAATTCTAGAATTGATAGAATTCCTTTATTTTTCTTTTAAATTTAAAATAATATTATTTTAATTTTAATTAATATTTAAATAACATTGTTTTTTTTAATTAACATGGATATCCGGACCAACTTGTACGCACCCCAACTAATCAACGAGTTCTGAAATTAACAACCATATAAAATAAAAATTAAATATTTTAATTAATATTTAAATAACATTGTTTTAATCAACTCAAATCAAGCCATTCAATCATTTACTTGAATTCTTAACTTTGGTCATGGATCAAATAGGGTTTAATGATTTTAATCTGAAATCATTCCTTTATTGCCTTTTGAAAGTGCATAAAGTTTGCATTTACTATAACTTTGGGGTTTAGCGTGGAAATAATAATTTGTTATTGATTCGGTTAATTAAGTATTTGTACTATCCATTCCAATTAATTAAGTATAGTTTTTTTAAAATTAAGAGTTTATCCCGTGTCTAATTGAATACTCGTTCTCACCACGTTAATTATTTATTACTGTAAACTTTATTTTTATTAATGTCATCACCTGTTTCATTTTTTTAATTCGGCTGGATGGGATCTTAAACAGAGATATTTAATAGATTGAACTAATAATACAAGGATTTTTAAATGTGTTGATGAGAATAAACTATGCAAGTGATGGGCTTAATTAGGCACCGTTTGGAGTTCTATAAAAAAATATTTATTTTTATTAAAAATTATATTTTTTTATATGTTTTCGATCGTTTTGATGTTTTGATTTTAAAAATAATTTATTAAAAAATAAAAATATATATATTATTTTTAATGTATTTTAACATAAAAAACACTTTAAAAAATAATCACAATACACTTCCAAGCTCTTACAAAGGAAAAAAAAATGACAAACTAGTCTAAAACCTTGTTTGGGAATAGAATAAAACAAGATGGAAATAGAAAAAGTAAATTACACGATGGGTTTTCACCTTATTATGGATTAATTTATTAAATTATCTAAATTTAACCAATCAATTTTCACTTTTTTTTTTTTTTAATCTAATCCAAGTAAAACCATCCTTAACAACGCTATCCCCAACACTTTGCTACAATTGACGATAAAAATGCTCTGCCTCGAAATTCATATTATAATCCCACGAACGATACCATGGCTATAATAACATAACATTATTAAAAAACAAAACATTTTAAAATATCTTCCACAAACCTACAGAATTGAGGGGGATAATATGATTTTTGTTTCTTTACGGTAGTTCATTTTCACAGTGATAATGGCTGCAAAGCTATGGCCTAGATGATAAGGTCAACAACTATGCTTGGCTGAGTATTGTCAGCTTGGAAGGAAGAGAAAATATCAAGCATTATTGTGTTTATCCGAAGCTCACCAGGCTTTCTTCCAATTAATTAAATGTATGAAAAATCAAATCCCAATTAAAATAAAATAAAATAGGATATGGCCTGTTCCTATGATTTGGGTCACTTGAGATGAAAGGGGCCTTGTATGCATGGAAGGTCAGGCACTCGTGGGCTGCTTTCTCTTTGTTTTCAGGCTAATATTTTTAGCTATCCCCTTATCTTTTCTTTTCATTTATAGAAAAAACTAATACATACTCTTTTAAAGAAAAAATAAAATAAATCTATTTTTGTGAGAGAACCAATTCAATCTATTCAAAGGCCTTTTATTTAAGAGAATATGTTTAAAAATAATATAGATAATATCTTGAAATCTCACTTAACAATTTAAATTTTTAGATTGAATTGATTCATTGATAATTTTTAAAACAGTTTGAATGAGTTTATATATTTTAAAACATGAAATACAAAGATAAATATCTTATTTGTCTTAACTATATCTGTATTTTATATTCTAAAATGCTAACTAAACACTACTGCATATAATTTTATTTACTCGATGACTATTTATCTTGATTTCGATCTCTGATGGAATCGATAAATTATAAAATGGGATTAAAAAAATATTAACAAGTTCTTTGGATACATTCAAACTATCGGGACTCAAAATGATACATTTATAAAATTTGGAATGGAATGCTTCAAACGTTTTTATACATGTCGATTTTTCTTAAATTATTCATTGATACAATTAGGTTGGTGATTAACGAAGGTAAATCACCTTTAACAATGTCAGCATCATTGTTTGAAATTAGGAGTTTTTTTCAAAATTTTTTAAAGCACACCATGGCTGATCTATAATGTTTGAGCAATGTCAAGGAGAACAAGAAGCGTTGCCGTTGCATTATGCAGCCTAGTTTTCGGTGACAACTGCACCAGAAAACACTACGGGAATAGCTTGTTATGGTTCAACATGAGAAGCACTCCCAACATTTTCAACTTCGCAAAAATTCTTTGCCTTCTCTTAGTGCCTTGCACGTACAACGATGCTACAGAAAACATATAAAAGCCTCTCCCACCCACCATTCCTTGCATCATAAACAACACAACAGCAACAACAAAGGGTGCTAAATTAACATGTCTTCTCTCAAAGCCTATGGCAAACTTGACGAGGCCGAGCAAGCACGACTCGAGGCTCGTCGAAGAACCCGCAAAAGAATCACCATCATAAGCCTTTCTTCAATACTTCTTGTTGCCATTGTTGTTGCTGCTGTGGTGGGGACTCGTGCTTCTGGTGGAAACTCAAAGGAGGGTGGAGCTGATAAGTCACTCTCTACATCAGTCAAAGCTGTTTGTGATGTCACATTGTATAAGGATTCTTGTTACAATAACCTTGCTCCTGTGGCTAAGCCAGACCAGCTCCAACCCGAGGAGCTTTTCAAATTGGCAATCCAAGTGGCCAAGAATGAATTGTCAAAAGCCTCTCAGTATTTCTCCAAGGATGGAGGGGCGCTTTACAATGGCGTCAAGGATAATATGACAATTACAGCCTTGGAAAATTGCCAGGAGCTTTTGAGTTTGGCGTTGGACCATCTTGATAACTCCTTGGAAGCAGGTCATGGTGTCAGTGTGATTGATATTGTGGATGATCTAAGAACTTGGCTGAGTACTTCTGGCACTTGCTATCAAACATGCATCGATGGCCTTTCGGAGGCAAATTTAAAGGCTACTGCTAATGATTATCTCAAGAGTTCAAGTGAAATGACTAGCAATAGCCTGGCAATCATCACTTGGATTTCCAATGTTGCAAGCTCAGCACTGAACATCCATAGGCGCTTATTGAATTACGAAGACCAAGAGATGCCCAGGTGGCTGCATCCAGAAGCTCGTAAACTGCTTCAAAGTTCTGATTTGAAAAAGGCTGATGCTATCGTGGCTCAAGATGGGTCTGGAAAGTACAAAAGAATCACTGATGCCCTCAAAGATGTTCCCGGAAAAAGCAAGAAGAGGTATGTGATCTATGTGAAGAAAGGGATTTATTTCGAAAATGTACGTATCGAGAAGAATCAATGGAATGTTATGATGATTGGTGATGGAATGAATGCAACAATTGTATCTGCAAGCCTGAACGTTGTCGACGGAACTCCTACATTCTCAACTGCAACATTTGGTAAGTCCTTATTCTTGTCCCACTCAGGACTAATCCTCCTATAATGGTTGCGTGCTAACCAAAATTTAGCTATGGAGATAGAGGTTAGAATTAGCTAAATTGCTGACAATCATTTTCCTTTTTCTGCAGCTGTGTTTGGGAAGGGATTCATTGCTAGAGATATGGGGTTCCGTAACACAGCCGGTGCAATCAAGCATCAAGCAGTGGCCTTGATGTCAAATGCTGATATGTCGGCCTTTTACAGATGCAGCTTGGATGCTTTTCAGGACACTCTCTACACACATGCGAATCGACAATTCTACCGTGAATGCAACATTTATGGAACAGTTGATTTCATCTTTGGAAACTCAGCTGTTGTCATTCAAAACAGCAACATACTACCCAGGAAACCCATGGAAGGCCAACAGAACACCATCACTGCACAAGGCAGGATTGACCCCAATCAAAATACTGGAATTTCAATTCAGAACTGTACCATCTTGCCTTACGGCGACTTGAGTTCTGTCGAGACTTACCTTGGCCGACCTTGGAAGAATTACTCCACAACAGTATTCATGAGTTCGATGATGGGGAGCTTGATTGACCCTGCTGGATGGTTGCCATGGATAGGAGATACAGCACCTCCTACCATATTCTACGCTGAATTTGAGAATTTCGGGCCTGGTGCTTCAACAAAGAACAGGGTTAAATGGAAGGGCTCGAAAACCATTACCAGTAAACTAGCTAGTAAATTTACAGTGAAGGCATTCATCCAGGGAGTAGAGTGGCTCAAAGGCACTGGTATTAGCTACAAACCTGGTCTCTGACTGTGATACATGCATATCGCAGAGAACATTTCCCTTTTTGTGCTCCTCTCATGTTTCTGTTCCCTTTATGTTGTTTTCCTATACCATTTTTTGTCAATACTTTGTACCATGCAAGATTGATTGATTGATTGCAAGTTAAGTTTGAAACAGGACTACAATCTCAAACAATGAAATTTCTTGGCTACATAAGTTACTGCTAAATACCATGTATTTTATTAATTTGATCAGACAGTCCTTACAATCTGTCTTGTTACTGAATTACGAGAAATCCTGGAAGTGTCGACTTGAGAAGAATGAAAAATATTGTGAAGCAATAAGGTCCCTATTTATAATCAAAGTAGTCCTCCAGAGAAGGGTATGTCAGTGTAAGGCAACCAAGTATCCCCCGTTGTTAAATTGTAGACAGTAAAATTCGCAGCTTGCGTAGCATTCATCAGATTATAACCAGGCCATTTCACTCTCCTGCTAGTGTTTGCACCAGGCCCGTGATTCTGAAACTCACCATAGTAAATAGTGTCTAATCCAACAGTTCCATTCCATTCTAGCCATCCAGCTGGCTGAATCAGCTCTCCGATATACGATTGCATGATCACAGTTCTAGAGTACACCTTCCAAGGTCGCCCCAAAAAGTTCAAAGTGGAGTTACTGCCCGTCGAGTTCTTGTCCATAGCCAAATCAGGTGCAGCCTCAATTGTGCAATTTTGAATGGAGATCCCAGTGCTTTGGTTTGGATCAGTACGACCTTGCGCAGTGAAGGCGTTCTTCTGGTTAAGCAATGGCTTACGAGCATATAAATTGCAGTTCTGGAAGACAGCAGCAGCATTTCCGAAAATGAAATCTACAGTTCCATATATATCACATTCCCTGTAGAATTGCCTCAAGGAATGCACATAAAGAGTATCCTGATAGCCTTCAAAGCTGCACCGGTAAAAAGTGGTGAGATCAGCATTGTTCCTCAGAGCTACTGCTTGGTGCTTCTGAGGACCTGCCGTGTTCCTGAACGTAATGTATACTCCCACAAATCGCTCCCCAGAAACAGCTGCAGCATAAAATCAAAACTCGTCAGGATTTTAAACATCAGTGGAAATTCAGTCTTCAATAATTATAAATTGAGATTGTATGTGGTTAGTGTTTCAAGACAAAGATATACAAGAGACGAGAGTGTATTTTGTCTTTTTCACATGATCTTTGGTCTCTGTCTCTTACCAAAAGTCGAAGAATTAAAGGTTGTCCAGCCATCCATTACACTATGGTTTCCCGTGATGACGGTCCGATTAATCCCTTCTCCAATCATCATTATGTTCTTCTTGTTTTTCGGAACCACAACATACTCCTCATAAATCCCTTCTCTAACAAAAATTACAAAGTAGCCATCTTCAGGTTTCGAACTGTTTGGAGCAAATGCAATGGCATCTGTAATGGTTGTAAAGTTGTCATCACCATAAGTGCCAACAATCACTGAATCATTTACAAGAATCCCGTCGTCAGCATCGTCAGAAAGGATGCGTTCTCCCCTGTGGCAATTGCTTGATTTATGGCAGGATGCTGTCTTCTTCAAAGCCTGCAAATCATTGGTTCATCAGTTTCTTCATCTATACAAGTAATTAAAATCAGAAACATAAATAATCAGTGTCCAATCCAAGGCCTTTTTTTTTTTTTTTGTCCTTTTCGGCCGAACCATATAAATTATTGAGAGCCCAATATAAGTCTATACATTGATACTAAATCTCTTATCAAACATGAAGTAAGAACAAAATCTAGAGAGAAAAAAACCCTCCAGATTATTTGGAAAAAATCAATCTCGCAGCTGTATTATTATTTGTTTTTAATTTCACCCTCAAAATATTTCGGCCTTTTTTTTTCCTGGGCTGAAACCCGAAGTGATATTAAAAAATAAGGCCCACGGATTCAAAATAACAAGGGAGTATATATAATTAATTCTACGCTATTGATTATAATTTATAAACGGATCTGCATAATTTAATAATTGCTTAAAGAGTTGACTTTAAGAAAATTCAAAGACGCATTTAGATACACAAACACGTGACATCCTCTGGCAGTAGCGTGCTTGTTATCTAAAATAGTTTGACTAAAATAGTTGACCAAACATGTGAAGGAAACCTTTTAATTTCCCCCAAGCATCGTGCATGGCACACCGACACTACGATTATTTTCCAAGCTCTTTTATTTGTCTCTAAGAAATTTTATTTTATTTGTTATTAATTATAATTTGTAGTTAATTGTAATTTATTATTAAAGACAACTATAAGACATCCATTACATCCTCTAGCATCAGATTCTGTCTGCTATATATATTCACAGTAATTTTTTGCACAATATTATTTATAAATTATTTCTTGTAGCCAGAACTAGATGCCCTCTAATACCATTTGTGATTTGGTAATCTTGGGAGGTGTAAAGAAATCAGAAATGCTGTTAGATGGGGATTTTTATTTTTTATTTTATTAGAAAAGGAATCCAGCAGCCAGCCTGTTTATTTTTATGTTTCAAAAATGTTTTTAAAAAAAATTATTTTTTTTATTTTTTTTATTTTTTTCTTTACTTTAAATTAATATATTTTGATGTTTTTATATCATTTTAATGTGCTGCTATGAAAAATAATTTTTTTTAAAAAATATATTATTTTGATACATTTCTGAGTGAGAAACACTTTAAAAAACAACTGCAACCAGACATAAATTTTTTAAAATATACTATAATATTTTTTATTTACAAAATAGACTTTTTAAATGCACAGAAACACAAATAAAAACACAATATAAAAAAAGGTATCTAAGCATGGAGTAAGTAGTAGCTAGATCATGAGTTGCCATACTTCAAATTTTAAAAGGTGAGTCAAAATTACACGTAGACATCCCATGCCATATGGACTCAATTTTGATTTTAATACTGGCTACAAAAATTGTTCGGTTTAGCAATTTGGTCCTTCACAAACAGTTGTATTGCGAGACCAATTTGCTGGGCGTTGACTACCGTAAAGTGGCTACTGGCTAGTCTTCCAAGTGTACTGGTCATTTTACTAGTATAGACAATAACTTATTTGACCGAGTATATACTTCATTTTAAAGCTAGTAATTTTAAAAAAGTTTTATTTTTTTGTTTTAAATTAATTTTTTATGTTTTTCAGATATAAAAATAAATTTTAAAAAATAAAAAATATACTATTTTAATAAATTTTTAAATAAAAAAATAATTTAAGAAACAACTACCTACAAACATGCTATTAGGCCCCACATGGGGATGTGGCTGGCCTATTCTTCTACTCAGTTCTATCGAGTCACCCTTTGTTAGGATCTGCTCAAGTTTAGGAATACTTTTAATTAATGTCTGCCTTCACCAAGAGCGGCCATCTGAGCCACCGTGTAAACTGTGTTCCTTGGTTTGCGTATGCATTAATTTTTCTCCTAAATCACTAGGTTAATGTTCTAGTTTTATAATAGCTCAATCTAGAAAGCTGTGAGGCTCCATGGCCTCAGCTAAGTGTTTTTTCTTCTTCTTGTTTTCTTCCTTTTGTTAATAGCCTAAGCTAAGCTTAGGTCTAAGCGAGATTTCATAGAGTTAGACCTGACCCGTACAGGCCAGTACCCTTGTTTACAAAATAATCACATATATAAATCGATCATAAACAGTTGCTAGCAAGAGGAAGCATTAAACTTTGGAGAGAAAAGAAATTGAATTTCTCGATACCTTGATAAGAGTTTCCAGTGGTTCACGAACCCCCTTCGTCAAGATTCCATGATGATGAGACCCTTTTCTTCCCTTGTTCTTCTTCAGATTCTTCTCCAGTGAATGTGTGACCAAAGCTAGAGACACACTGTACAATTGAGTGCCATTAGAGAGAGGCACAGACAGAGCACTGGCAATGCTGCTCTTGGACTGAACCAACCCGTCGTAGCAAGATTGTTGGTTGGTCACTACCCCACTGAGCAAACTCTTGACTCTCTCAACCAACACATCATTCATCGACTCGGCTGATTTCAACTCGCTAGATATGGTCTCAAAGTAGTCCACGTTGAGTTCCATGAGCTCGTGGCAATCTTGTAACGCACCAAACTCTTCATGAGTCATCTTGGAACGTTGGTTTTTGTGCGTTAAGTGATAGTTTATAACTTTAGACAATCTTTTTGCTTGTCTATGGCATTGTTTGACTGAAAACTTGCTGTACTCATAAGGGTTCGAAGAAGATGAAGGGAATGTTTTTAAGATTGAACGACAAAGCTTAGGATAGAGGGTGGATTTGCATGCATCGGAAGGCGATTGTGGTGGTGCCGGTGGTGGTGCTACCGGTGGTGGTGCTACCGGTGGTGGAGATTGAGAGGAGATTAACAAAGGTGAAAAGATGGAAAGAAAGGCAAAGAAGAGAAACAAGAATGGTGGGTGTTGCATCTTGACTTAATTTCTACAAATTAAGTGTTTGCATGTGAAGAGAAAGGCATAGCATACACGGGCTTTAAATAGAGAGGGAAAACGCGTTGTAATTATTGGAGGCATGGGAAGGTGGCGTAGGTTTGTGGGATTTGAAGAAATATATTTATTTTAGGTTAGCGATGTGTTTGGAACTTGCTAAGAAAGGCAGCATTCACTTGATGAAAAAATAGTGTTACGTAGCTATTGAACTCATGATTTTTTTAACGGCAGTCATGTGAGTCGGTTCAAATCACTAAAACTGGACTCAGTTGACTCACAAAACCAAACAGTTTTTTAGGCTGGAATTCTTACTGGAGCACATGAATGATTGAATCTTTGCATGGGACTCGTATATATGTGCGGAGAAGGGCTTTGCAATCTCCGTTTTCATCTCCTTCTCCTTTTATTAATATTTATTGCGCATGGAAGGCAGACTTTCTGTTGTTTTAGCCATGGCTGATCCAGCTAGGATCAGGCTGAGCTAGTTTACAGTACAGAGCCTGAATTGGGCTGGTTTTTTCAAGTACAAGCTCACTGGTTCAGAGCCAAGCTCATCTTACCACCTCACTTTTATGATAAAGTTTTATACGGGACATGTCGTCAGAAAAGTACATGATAATTCAATCTATAGTTCATTTAATTCACATCATTAATATATATACCTCCTCTATCTACCCTCTTAAATTCTCTAATGGAATCCAGATTTCAGAGTGAAATCATCAGCAGAACAATGACTTGGTAGGGGCAGCAAATTAAGAGGAAACACGGTGGCCAGATTGAACGTAAAAGCTTGAAGAACGGTGGTTAATTTCTGATGCTTTAAAATTGAAGAGTCATAACTCCCAAGTTCCTATAGCTATCATGGACCGGTCGATAATAGATTCGATAGCTTGTTGACCCATAGCCTAGCCCAAGCAATAGTATTTTTTTTAATTTAAAATAATATTATTTTTATTTTTAAAATTTTAAAATAACATTATTTTATGATATGATAGACCGAGATTAACCGACCTATAAATTAACTTGATTAATATATATATCCAGGTCTTGTACAATATCAACTAATAACTATGTTTAAATCTCTTATCTTCATCTCATCCCTTACAAACATTTAAAAAAAAAAAAAAAAAAAGCTTTCCTCCATAAGCAAACTTGGCATTATTTAACAAAAATTTGCTCCTGAAAAACTATAGAAGAATACGCTTCCTATCTAGGAGCTTCAACTATGATGATTTTAGAATAGTTCTTAAAGTATCATATCAGAAAGGAAAATCTTCTCACACCTCATCAATAGCATGTGTTTATATTATAGTAGCTTTTGTAGTTGTAGTTTTTAAAAAATAATTTTATAAAAAATAATTTTCATTGAGATGGTTTGGTATTTATATATATTTGGTTAAAAGTGTGATTGAAATTAAAATTAAATAAAAAATAGTTTAATGTGTCTGGTTAAGAATGCTTTTCAAATTAAGGTTATAAAATAATTTAAAAAGATATATATTAATATTGATAATTTTTAATTTAAATATTGTAGAAGTTACTACTACTACTACATCATAAAATAAATAATACTTTATATAAAATATTTTTGTAAATAACACAAAAATTCAAGTGTCCAATTTCATAGATCTAGGAGAAATTTTTTTTTGAAAAAAGAGATTTTCAAAGATAAGGACTTGATTGCAAGACATCAGAATTTCAGGGAGCAAATTAAAGATGACCATTTTGGCCTAAAACGACACCATTCAAATCAACTATTCATTCTTCCTTCCTTTGAAGTTGAGGAAAACCTGCGTGAGAAATTCACCAAAATAGTATCGGCCATATCCAATCCCCTCAACAAAACCAAGTCACATCATAAGCTGGATTATCTACCACAAATCCCATAGTTGGTTAAACTCCTTTTGCCCCCATGATGCATACTGAGCATTAACGAAACCCATCACCAACAGTCCAATAATGACATGACTGTTGGTGTTCTCATCACACAAAACACGAACTAAATTTAAAACAGTAATTATCTTCATACATGATCACCATCCCAAGAAGATAAGGATGAAATTTCTTTTGAGGTTTAAGCTTAAAAAAAAAAGGGACGAGAGAGGAAGCTAGAGAGATAGAAAAAAGAAAAAAAGAAAAAGCAAGACAAAGGAGAGGGAATTTTGCTTTCCTTCAGAACTCCAGCAACAATGATCAAGGGAATCTTTGCTTTCCCTCCCAACAAATTTCGGTAAACCAACTAGCCAAATGGGCATCATCGCCTCATGACTCCAGCAATAGACATCCTTCTCCAGCAATTTACTTAAATGAATAGTGGAGAATGAATTAATTTACTCTACATTATGTGGAGAAGAGGAGAAGCAACTTCGAGTTGTTTCCGTGCAACTGTATTTTAAACGCAAATAATGGTGGATCTTATAAACAGTAAATAACGTTTTATTAATTACCAAATGATTATATCAGTGTGTTTAGAAGAAACGCAGACGCGCCCGCAGAAACAAACGGGCTCTCTTTACAGCTTCCCAGCCACAACATTTTATTGCAAGAATACCATGCTTTCCATCTAAATATTTCGATATAAATGGCAAAATTGAGTTGCCTCTTCTGTCTTCTAGCAGCTACAGTCAATTTATCGGCAACCTGTCCGCGGAAATGAAGGTTAGACAACATAGTATGGAGAGCTCGTGATGAAAGCAAAAGGAGTTAGACTGTTGGAGAACTCGCCATTATGAATCAAAACAATCATCAAACAGTGTACACGAACTCGCATGTTATCGTCTTGTTAGAGGCAAGTACTCTTCACTTGCAACTCTCATGTTAAAGCCTGATGATGCCTTTGTTAATCCATCATTATTAGTAACTTGTACGCCTACCATGAATGTTGCGCATACCGGCCGGTGGTCGGAAAACCTGGACTCTCCACGTACGTAAGATAGTTGACGAATCCCATCTCCATACCAAAGTATTCTATCACACCTGCAATTTTGTTTAACTGTTCAACTTGTTTGTAAATTTTTTTCATTTCAGTAATATAGGTGTAGGTTTTTTCTGTATATACCATGCTGGAGTTCTTCTTTTCTTTTGTGTTTCGATAGTCTCTCCAGCGTAATTGTCTGAGTTATAGGAGTATTTGTACGTTGGGGCGAAGTAGATCTTTCCCTCTTTCCATCCTCTGAACACTCGCCCTGCTTCCCTCTGAATTTTCAGCTGCAAGAACATGGACCGAATTCAGTTCGAGTATGCGGCAAAAAGAGAGGAATTAAAGCTAAACACACCTCTGGAGAGAGTAAATACTGTGGCTGTTAGTACAATATGCTGGTGTTGCATACAGTAACAAACATTCATTGTGTTTATTGAATAATAATGAACACGTCTTAAGCTCCATATACCATAACATTCTTGTATTCCACCCAGATGATTTCCGTTTTTTTTTTTAATTTAATTTAACCCTAGACAAAGATTCGCACAAAAAGATAAGGAAAAGATTTGTTCTTCAGATCTGCAGAGAACAAAATATTTGATGCCATTTTCACATTGCGTACAACTCCTTCCTAAGTTATTCTATTCAACGTAAAGGAAGGTACCTGATCTTTGTCGAGAAGTGTGTCCCACTTATACTGCTCCAGAAGCCTTCGAGTCTCGGAGTAGCTCAAGGCTATCCTGTAATTCAAGTCCCCTAACCATATGACCCGACTAGGGCCATCAAAACAGATTTTAGAGAACATAGATGAGTAGAGTATCAAGGGATTCAATTAAGAAAGATTTTCCAACGACAGGATTAGACTATTAATTGTTCAATGATTTCAGAGATGCTTACTCATGTTCCATGATTTTCTCAGGTATCCGACTACATGGAGATTTGCATATCCTTGAAAATTGTGTGTTCTTAATTATCTCTATGACATCCAAATTTCTCCTAAGTTCATCTCCTTCTTTCTCTCCCGACGCCAAGTGACTACAAACAAAGCAGAAGCTTGTCTGATGGAAAGACATGCTAACAGATATACACCCCTGCAACCAGAGAATTAACCATGATTTCAAATGAGGAAGGTCTATGATTCTAGTTATCTTGATTTTCAACCATGAACCATGGACAGCTTATGTTCATAAACAATGCATGTCTATGTCTTAAATTACCTTGTTCCCAAGACAGCCTAAGATCCCACGGCCAACGTTAGAGATTCTCAAATGGCTTACATGTTGCACAAGCTCCTTCCTGACCCAAACAGTAACAAATATTCCGACCATTTGTTTCCCTGTTATAAGGCTGTACTTCATCTGGTTGGCACTAGCTGGAGTGGGAATTTCTGAAGATACATAATTGCTAAGTCCATCTTCATCCTCTTCCGAGGAACAGTAATCCTCGGTCATATTTGTTGACGGGGGCCAAACACAGCAATCTCTGCTAAACTTCCTTTCCAATATGGGAGAGCAGTTGCAAGTCTTCAGCCTCCGTCGACTCTCAGTCCTGAAAGACTTGCAGACCTTTTTAAGAGAAGGCTTTTGGAAGAGAAGTGAGCTGCAAAGGGGTGATTTTGATCCTCTTGAAGCCACACTGTATGATCTATTCAGTGATTGATTTATTAAAGCCAGCCATTTTGCGGCAGGCTCGCTGTCTTCTGCCACAAGCACATTTCCAGCGTTCAATGGAACAATTTCCTGAAAACTGGCAATCCAAAAAGGAAACAAAATGAAGAGCAAATCAACATACCTTATTTCACTTGAAGAATTTAATATTTTGGTCAATTATCATAAAATCTAAAATACAAAGAAACAGCAGGAGAAGGGGGAGAAAGCATACCCTAAGACATATATATCTGATTCATCTTGAACCTGAAGAAAATCATCGAGGTTTAGGCCACTGTGAGGAGATTTCCCTCCGACGTTCCATGTTGCTACGAAAACTCTATGAAGGGAGAATTTTTCGACCAGAAACCATTAGATTTTTCATATAAGCAGATACATTGAGATAAAAAAAAAAATGTATGTCGAAACTAGGATCTTTTGCTTACCTAAATGACTGGACTTGACTGTTTGGCATTGGAGAGCTTAATTGGTGAGAAAAGAGAGACTTGAGTGATGGATCAGAAAGTGCTTCTGCAATTGGAAAGAGGAAGATGGAATTTCTAATGAGAAACAATGCAAAAACTTCAAAATTGTAATCGGAAATTGAGGACAAAAAGCGATTTGTGCAAGAAAAACTTGCTTTGAAGGTATACCAGTGGTTGCAGAGAAATCCAAGCATTTCTCAAAGTACACCCACTCATCTTAAAGTTAACAAGTTCCTAAAAAAGAAAGAAAAGGAAGGATAGGAGAGACCATCCACCTAGGGTGATTTAGACAGAGAAAAGATATACCACTCTTGCTTCCTTTCTTCCATTGGATCAAGTCCAAAATGAATATGTTCTCAATTTTGGAGCAAATTGCAATGATGCTCTTGTCACTGTCAACCCTTAACTTTTCTTAACTACGCCTTCCCAACCCTTCGTCTTTACATTTTGGACTCGTTTTTTGACTTGCCATGGGAGTCAAAAAACAAAAATAAGAATAGGAGAAAATGATCTGAATCGTGGAAGAAAGAAAATGGAATGGAATCTTCTTAACGAGAAGAAAATTATATCTCTAGGAATCTTCCATTTCCAAAAAAAAACTGAAAAACAGAGGTTCCTTAACACATCAAGAGAGAAACAATGATCGCAAGTGATTCATTTACATACCAGATGAATCAAACGAAACTTCCTCTGCCTCCCTCCCTCTTACCTCCTTCTGCAAGAGAAGTTTTCGCAGAAAAGACTGCAAAACACAGCAAAAATAACTGTAGACCAGAGAAAGATTGAACAAATAATGTATTCTAAGTGATCAAAAACTGTAGTAAATGCAATAGCCTGTGGTGAAATATGTAAATCTCTCAAAACAAAGAGCATGGTCACCTATTCAATTCTTATGAATCACAGAAAGATTGAAAAAACAGCAGAAATAAAGTAGCAGCAAAAGGCAAGGATTAAAAGAACAAATAAACCTAGATTTACCTTCTTGTTCTGGTCTTGATTCTCTAGTGTCATGTCTGAAACTGCTCTATTTTCATCAAAAACCTTCAAAAATATTGTAATTGCATCAGAGTCCATGAATCAGAAATCCCATAAGAATATTGGGGAAAAAACAAAGAAGGGGAGGAGAGATAGGAGTGACAGGGACATAAAAATCATGTCATGGTTAAACAAGGTAATAAATCAATAGGCCGTAAAACAGAGTCAAGAATATCAATCCATCAACAATCAACCGTGCCAATCAATGAATTTAGCATTAAAGAATAAAAAAAAAAAGTGCGGATCCAAAAATTCTGATCATGTCCATATTTTCAACCAAGAAACATTCAACATTCAGCAATGCCAGATGATCCAAAACACAATCAGGCCCAACTACAGAAGCAAACATTCTGTTAAAGCCATGAATTCCATTTACCAGAAAACAAAGATGACAGGACTATCACATCCATGGAAAGAGAGAATCAAAGACATAAATAAGAGCTACAACAGAAAGCTGACAGCCCAAATGGGGTTTCCTCGAAAAAGTCAACTTTCCAAGCAAACGCATCGCAGCCAATGAAAACACATGGAAAACTGAGCTGCAAAAGAAAGGCAAGTAGCCAAGAAAAGAAAAGAAATACTCAAAAGAAAGAAAAAGAACCTGTATATCCTGCTCCAGAACTGGGGAAGGACTATTATCTATCTGTGGTAAGCAAGTATTGAAGTTAACAAAAGGTTTCTCTTTGTTTCTATGATTGATGTGCGTGCACTTGGGGTGTCTTCTTTTCTTGATTAAAATATCAGGGCATTCTCAAACCTATTTTAAGCTCTAAATTAGATTTTAACCAGATCGTTCGTGTTATGTATTCAAACAAATTAATTATTCAACAACTCAAGGTTAGGTCACAGATATTTTTGTTTAAGAAAAATCAAAATGATATTACTTTAATTTAAAAATTAACAAGTTGAACCAGGTCAACAATCAGCCTGGACAAATGACCAATGGATCAAGTTTTTTTCCTTCTTTTATTTGTTTCTTTAACCCGTACCTGTTCATGCCTAGGTGAAGGGTTTCACAACTATTTGTCTTTCATTGATCAATAATATGTTTCATGGTTCTCTCTAGAAAATAAAACGCAAAAGGAAACAGTCAAAAGGGGATGGAATCTTAAATGTCCTTTCAAAACACTTGTTTCTTAGAAAGAAGAAAGGAAGAACTCTGCTGGTTTGTTGTTGTTTGTTTTCTCAGAAAGGAAATGGGAAAGGGGACCCCCACGTGTGTGTGTCTCGACTGCAAAGCAAATCACAAGCCATGCATAGGGCATCATAGAAGAAAGTGACTGTTTGTGGTGGAGAAAAGTGCTATGGTTTCCTGGCAGATCGGCTGTTCAAAAGTTGGGAAGTGGGTCTTCGCCGTCTACCACTGCCAGTCTACAGACAGCAGGGATTTCTCTCCTCTTGGACCCAGTTTTGGGACCTGTCGTCACTCTTGGTCTACATGAAGTTAATTTTCTCCAAGTGCATGGGTGAAGCTAGTCTCCCCCTTCTATAAGCCCTACTACAGTCTTTCAAAAATACTTTTAGCGAGATTGTACAAGGAGATGCTTTTTAAAAAATGTTTTTAAATTAAAATAATTATTTTATTTTTAATATCAATATACCAAATTCATTAGAAAAAAAAATTCTTGACTTGAACTGGGTTTGCTTTTTGTGTAATCAATTAGGTTTAAAAGTAAAAGAGATCTTGAGAAGAAAAAATTTGTTACTAAACTTTCCTAGATATATATAATTTATATAAAATTGTTCTCGAAAGGAAATTCAATCTTGATGTGTAAAAGTTAGTCTGAGAATACGTCGTGGTTAAAGAAATAGATCATAAGTCTCAAAAAACTTATGGAACTAGTTAACAAAATTCTTTTATACTATTAGTTTTTAGAAAATCGGAATTGGATTTCTTAGTGAAAAATGTAAGATTGAGGAAGAGGAAGTAAATAAGCAAAAATAATTACAATGGAAATCTTGATATACAAGGGCAATGATGATAAGCAACCCTAGGAAACAAACAAGGAAGAAAAAAGAAGAGAATCATCACACGGTAATTGCTCTAAGAATTATTCACTGGGGAATGATTGAGTCAAAATTCCAATCCTGCTTGAATTATTAGTCAAATTCAAACCCCAAAACCCTGCTTATGAGGGAGCCTAAATACAAGATTGTACACCGCCAATCATAGCATAAGAAAGATATATGTAGCTAGAAAGCATCTTGTGAAGACCCAGATCCATGGTCCCAGGGACTGATTTTATGTTTCTAAGATTTGAATGCAGTAGCTATTGTTTTCTGGTGTAGCATGCAAACACCAAATCCCTAGAATAGAGGAAGAATGGTTGGTTTCAATGGGGGCAAAGGGCCATAGATAGACCCTGCTCCCACAGACAACATGTTTAGGGCTTCGATTTCTCGTGCTTCAGAAATTCTGAAGCAGTTCTCAATGAGTTTTTGTGTGAATCGAAGACCATGCATTTGAGTCTTGATTTGTTCAATGTTACCGAGAGTGTCACGACCCGAATCCCGGATCCGTGACCGGCAACGCAGGAGCGGTGTCGAAAGGACACCTCACCTGCGCTAAGCCTCAGAACGGACATATCAAAAGAACAATTTGTTCAAAAATACGCAGCGGCTCATAATATTCATAAATATTATATTATTCAAATACTGATAAAACCGAAAGATAGTTATTAAAACAAAAATAATAATTCATAATACTCATTACATTGTCAAAATCCAAATTTAATTAAACCAAGGTAACAGTGGAGCGTCTAAGACATCAAATCAAAACTGAAAGGAAAGCCTCGCGAACAAGCAAGGCATACCGACCAGAACTGAAGAAGCGGAAACACTCAACAAAGTCTCAGAAACTAAGAACCTGAAATAATATTAAAAAAATGAGGGGTGAGTTCAACCAACTCAGTGAGGGGAATAACATTTAATATACATTTCATATATTTCAGATATTATTTGCAAGATGATTTATCTTGATATACATATACATATACTTACTAAACATATTATCATAACGTAGCATATTATCATAACGTAGTGGATTACATGTCAGAGAACAGATGACACCCGAAGGTGACCAGATGACACCCGTCGGTGACCACTGTGGGATGATCAATCGCCACAGGCTGATGTCTCTCTCACCAGCTAGGTATACAGAATACTATGTGCACACAGGCTAACTATTCTCCGTTAGCATGGAGTTACTGACAAGTCCCATATCAAGGCATAATAGATATTCACAGAATCATCAAAGAAACGTATATCATATCAAATAGAATTTACTTTATCAGATTGCGAATGCAAATTCAAGAATAAATGAGTACTCGGAAAATAAAGCAACATATATAAATATTCAAGAAATTTACTAGTTGTACTCATTTTATAATCAACATACATATTTATTTATATTATATGCATATTAAAGATTATTCCACTCACCCGGAAAATACTGAACTAAAGGAATGTCAGGCAAAAGACCCGAAAATCCGATTAAGGATCGTTAGGAGAACCTACAATAAATATATGAAATATACTCAAAAACAAATCAAACAAAAGATACAAATGCATAAAATAAATTGGGCTTAATCTCCCGAGTTTAGGGACTAAAACGACAATTTTCCAAAACAGGGACCAAAACGTAATTTTACCAAAATTGGAGGACCGGGTTGTAAATATATAACCATACTGAAATTTATCCATAATTAATCCTCAATTCTGTCCAGGATATATCATTATGCTCCAAGGACCATTCTGGAACTTTACCAAATTTTTAGGGTCAAATTATACTTTTTGTCAAATTGGAGGACCAAACTGAAAATATTAATTATACTGGAATTTTATCCTTAAATCATCCTCAGTTCTGTTCAGAACCTCAATTTATGCCCCAGGGACCAATCTGTAAAATTTCCAAAGTTCGGGGACTAAACTGCAATTTCTGTAAATTGAGGGACCAAACTGAATTTTCGTCATCTTCAACCTCAAACCCAGAATTTCAACAGATCACCTACTGTTATCCCCTGATTTCTAACACAATTTCACCATTTAAACAAAATCATAACTCAAAATCATTATCATTCAATTCAATCTCTCAAAATCAACTAATTAATCAAATACCCACAATAATCAACTCCTAACCTTCAAATTAATTCATCAATTAACTCAAAATACAAACTTCAAAACTCTCAAAATTAATCAAAACCGAAATTTAACATATTATACACTTAAAACCATAAATCTTACCTTTTTACTTATTTCCTCTACTTTTTTTCTCCTTTTTCCCCTTCTTTTCTCTTCTTCTTCTTCTTCCTCCCTTCTCTCTTACGGTTTGTTCTTCCAATATTCAGATCCCTCTCTTTTTTTTTTTTTTCTTATTTATATTTATCAACTTTTGGTCAATTACCACACTACCCTTCAATCATTTATACTTACTCTTTAAGCCACCAAGGGCTTTATTGTATTTTCCAATCAAAATATTACAATCTCCCTACCTTATAAAAGTTTCGTCCTCGAAACTTAATAGAAAAGATTAAATACTTACCGAGATTATTGAAACGATGAGGATACTGCCGACCTCCCTGTCCCCTGTTAGGACCTGTATCAGACTGCTGATGAAAAGAGAACTGATTTTCCACCTTGGGCCTCTTGACCGAACCCACTGATAATTCATCCTCTAACTCTCGTGCCTCAATAGCACGGGCACGATCCACTACGGCCAAGTACGTCTTAAACTCATGAGCCCCAATAGCTTTGAATAGGTAGTTATTAAGACCCCGAACAAACCTCTTGATCTTCCTTTCCTGAGTTGGTACCAAATACCCAGCAAACCTGGACAACCGCGTGAATTCAACTTCATACTCTGTCACAGTCAAGTCACCCTGAACCAACTTCTCAAACTCGTATGATCTAGCTTCCCTCACACTTTCAGGTAGAAAACGCTCCAAAAATATCTCAGAAAATTCTTTCCACGCCATCGGTGGAGAACTAGCTACCCTTTCACCTCTCTTGGACTCGTACCAGTTCAAAGCCACCTCGCCTTCTAGCCTAAAAGATGCTAAAGTCACTGCACGATGATCTGTGCACCCCATGGCCTCACACCTACGCCACACTGCATCTAAAAACTGTTGTGGGTCCTCAGAGTTATCTACACCCTTAAAGGTAGGAGGTGCCAACTTAAGGAACTCTGCCAATGGCACTTTCACCCCATGCACAGTATGGGAAGTCGAAGATGCACTCTTATCCTTCTCCTTTTCTTTCTCAGTTAAAAGGTTAGCCAGGGTCTGCATGGCCTGTCCAATTTTATCCAAAGCACTATCAGTATAAGACACCCTATCATGGGATTCCTGCTCCTGGTTCTTACCAACATCCAAACCATAGTCCCCCTCAACTTCAACCTCATCCTGAACTTCTGCTTCAATTGGTTGAGGTGAAGGGTTTCTAACTCTCTTTTTGCGCCTCTCCTTCCTAAGCTGAGCGATAGGAATGTCCTCTTGATCATCGGTATTAATTACATGTTTAGCCCTCGACATATTTCTAAAAAAACAAAATGCATATTTATCACAAGGAAGAAGACATGCTTGATGAGAATTCAAAATTTCAAAAACAACAAACAAAACGATACGGATTCTAATACTCCACTTATTACGAAATTTTGAAGAATAAATAAATAAAATAGATTACGAGGTTTTAATAAAACCATGCTCTGATACCACCTTTGTCACGACCCGAATCCCGGATCCGTGACCGGCAACGCAGGAGCGGTGTCGAAAGGACACCTCACCTGCGCTAAGCCTCAGAACGGACATATCAAAAGAACAATTTGTTCAAAAATACGCAGCGGCTCATAATATTCATAAATATTATATTATTCAAATACTGATAAAACCGAAAGATAGTTATTAAAACAAAAATAATAATTCATAATACTCATTACATTGTCAAAATCCAAATTTAATTAAACCAAGGTAACAGTGGAGCGTCTAAGACATCAAATCAAAACTGAAAGGAAAGCCTCGCGAACAAGCAAGGCATACCGACCAGAACTGAAGAAGCGGAAACACTCAACAAAGTCTCAGAAACTAAGAACCTGAAATAATATTAAAAAAATGAGGGGTGAGTTCAACCAACTCAGTGAGGGGAATAACATTTAATATACATTTCATATATTTCAGATATTATTTGCAAGATGATTTATCTTGATATACATATACATATACTTACTAAACATATTATCATAACGTAGCATATTATCATAACGTAGTGGATTACATGTCAGAGAACAGATGACACCCGAAGGTGACCAGATGACACCCGTCGGTGACCACTGTGGGATGATCAATCGCCACAGGCTGATGCCTCTCTCACCAGCTAGGTATACAGAATACTATGTGCACACAGGCTAACTATTCTCCGTTAGCATGGAGTTACTGACAAGTCCCATATCAAGGCATAATAGATATTCACAGAATCATCAAAGAAACGTATATCATATCAAATAGAATTTACTTTATCAGATTGCGAATGCAAATTCAAGAATAAATGAGTACTCGGAAAATAAAGCAACATATATAAATATTCAAGAAATTTACTAGTTGTACTCATTTTATAATCAACATACATATTTATTTATATTATATGCATATTAAAGATTATTCCACTCACCCGGAAAATACTGAACTAAAGGAATGTCAGGCAAAAGACCCGAAAATCCGATTAAGGATCGTTAGGAGAACCTACAATAAATATATGAAATATACTCAAAAACAAATCAAACAAAAGATACAAATGCATAAAATAAATTGGGCTTAATCTCCCGAGTTTAGGGACTAAAACGACAATTTTCCAAAACAGGGACCAAAACGTAATTTTACCAAAATTGGAGGACCGGGTTGTAAATATATAACCATACTGAAATTTATCCATAATTAATCCTCAATTCTGTCCAGGATATATCATTATGCTCCAAGGACCATTCTGGAACTTTACCAAATTTTTAGGGTCAAATTATACTTTTTGTCAAATTGGAGGACCAAACTGAAAATATTAATTATACTGGAATTTTATCCTTAAATCATCCTCAGTTCTGTTCAGAACCTCAATTTATGCCCCAGGGACCAATCTGTAAAATTTCCAAAGTTCGGGGACTAAACTGCAATTTCTGTAAATTGAGGGACCAAACTGAATTTTCGTCATCTTCAACCTCAAACCCAGAATTTCAACAGATCACCTACTGTTATCCCCTGATTTCTAACACAATTTCACCATTTAAACAAAATCATAACTCAAAATCATTATCATTCAATTCAATCTCTCAAAATCAACTAATTAATCAAATACCCACAATAATCAACTCCTAACCTTCAAATTAATTCATCAATTAACTCAAAATACAAACTTCAAAACTCTCAAAATTAATCAAAACCGAAATTTAACATATTATACACTTAAAACCATAAATCTTACCTTTTTACTTATTTCCTCTACTTTTTTTCTCCTTTTTCCCCTTCTTTTCTCTTCTTCTTCTTCTTCCTCCCTTCTCTCTTACGGTTTGTTCTTCCAATATTCAGATCCCTCTCTTTTTTTTTTTTTTCTTATTTATATTTATCAACTTTTGGTCAATTACCACACTACCCTTCAATCATTTATACTTACTCTTTAAGCCACCAAGGGCTTTATTGTATTTTCCAATCAAAATATTACAATCTCCCTACCTTATAAAAGTTTCGTCCTCGAAACTTAATAGAAAAGATTAAATACTTACCGAGATTATTGAAACGATGAGGATACTGCCGACCTCCCTGTCCCCTGTTAGGACCTGTATCAGACTGCTGATGAAAAGAGAACTGATTTTCCACCTTGGGCCTCTTGACCGAACCCACTGATAATTCATCCTCTAACTCTCGTGCCTCAATAGCACGGGCACGATCCACTACGGCCAAGTACGTCTTAAACTCATGAGCCCCAATAGCTTTGAATAGGTAGTTATTAAGACCCCGAACAAACCTCTTGATCTTCCTTTCCTGAGTTGGTACCAAATACCCAGCAAACCTGGACAACCGCGTGAATTCAACTTCATACTCTGTCACAGTCAAGTCACCCTGAACCAACTTCTCAAACTCGTATGATCTAGCTTCCCTCACACTTTCAGGTAGAAAACGCTCCAAAAATATCTCAGAAAATTCTTTCCACGCCATCGGTGGAGAACTAGCTACCCTTTCACCTCTCTTGGACTCGTACCAGTTCAAAGCCACCTCGCCTTCTAGCCTAAAAGATGCTAAAGTCACTGCACGATGATCTGTGCACCCCATGGCCTCACACCTACGCCACACTGCATCTAAAAACTGTTGTGGGTCCTCAGAGTTATCTACACCCTTAAAGGTAGGAGGTGCCAACTTAAGGAACTCTGCCAATGGCACTTTCACCCCATGCACAGTATGGGAAGTCGAAGATGCACTCTTATCCTTCTCCTTTTCTTTCTCAGTTAAAAGGTTAGCCAGGGTCTGCATGGCCTGTCCAATTTTATCCAAAGCACTATCAGTATAAGACACCCTATCATGGGATTCCTGCTCCTGGTTCTTACCAACATCCAAACCATAGTCCCCCTCAACTTCAACCTCATCCTGAACTTCTGCTTCAATTGGTTGAGGTGAAGGGTTTCTAACTCTCTTTTTGCGCCTCTCCTTCCTAAGCTGAGCGATAGGAATGTCCTCTTGATCATCGGTATTAATTACATGTTTAGCCCTCGACATATTTCTAAAAAAACAAAATGCATATTTATCACAAGGAAGAAGACATGCTTGATGAGAATTCAAAATTTCAAAAACAACAAACAAAACGATACGGATTCTAATACTCCACTTATTACGAAATTTTGAAGAATAAATAAATAAAATAGATTACGAGGTTTTAATAAAACCATGCTCTGATACCACCTTTGTCACGACCCGAATCCCGGATCCGTGACCGGCAACGCAGGAGCGGTGTCGAAAGGACACCTCACCTGCGCTAAGCCTCAGAACGGACATATCAAAAGAACAATTTGTTCAAAAATACGCAGCGGCTCATAATATTCATAAATATTATATTATTCAAATACTGATAAAACCGAAAGATAGTTATTAAAACAAAAATAATAATTCATAATACTCATTACATTGTCAAAATCCAAATTTAATTAAACCAAGGTAACAGTGGAGCGTCTAAGACATCAAATCAAAACTGAAAGGAAAGCCTCGCGAACAAGCAAGGCATACCGACCAGAACTGAAGAAGCGGAAACACTCAACAAAGTCTCAGAAACTAAGAACCTGAAATAATATTAAAAAAATGAGGGGTGAGTTCAACCAACTCAGTGAGGGGAATAACATTTAATATACATTTCATATATTTCAGATATTATTTGCAAGATGATTTATCTTGATATACATATACATATACTTACTAAACATATTATCATAACGTAGCATATTATCATAACGTAGTGGATTACATGTCAGAGAACAGATGACACCCGAAGGTGACCAGATGACACCCGTCGGTGACCACTGTGGGATGATCAATCGCCACAGGCTGATGCCTCTCTCACCAGCTAGGTATACAGAATACTATGTGCACACAGGCTAACTATTCTCCGTTAGCATGGAGTTACTGACAAGTCCCATATCAAGGCATAATAGATATTCACAGAATCATCAAAGAAACGTATATCATATCAAATAGAATTTACTTTATCAGATTGCGAATGCAAATTCAAGAATAAATGAGTACTCGGAAAATAAAGCAACATATATAAATATTCAAGAAATTTACTAGTTGTACTCATTTTATAATCAACATACATATTTATTTATATTATATGCATATTAAAGATTATTCCACTCACCCGGAAAATACTGAACTAAAGGAATGTCAGGCAAAAGACCCGAAAATCCGATTAAGGATCGTTAGGAGAACCTACAATAAATATATGAAATATACTCAAAAACAAATCAAACAAAAGATACAAATGCATAAAATAAATTGGGCTTAATCTCCCGAGTTTAGGGACTAAAACGACAATTTTCCAAAACAGGGACCAAAACGTAATTTTACCAAAATTGGAGGACCGGGTTGTAAATATATAACCATACTGAAATTTATCCATAATTAATCCTCAATTCTGTCCAGGATATATCATTATGCTCCAAGGACCATTCTGGAACTTTACCAAATTTTTAGGGTCAAATTATACTTTTTGTCAAATTGGAGGACCAAACTGAAAATATTAATTATACTGGAATTTTATCCTTAAATCATCCTCAGTTCTGTTCAGAACCTCAATTTATGCCCCAGGGACCAATCTGTAAAATTTCCAAAGTTCGGGGACTAAACTGCAATTTCTGTAAATTGAGGGACCAAACTGAATTTTCGTCATCTTCAACCTCAAACCCAGAATTTCAACAGATCACCTACTGTTATCCCCTGATTTCTAACACAATTTCACCATTTAAACAAAATCATAACTCAAAATCATTATCATTCAATTCAATCTCTCAAAATCAACTAATTAATCAAATACCCACAATAATCAACTCCTAACCTTCAAATTAATTCATCAATTAACTCAAAATACAAACTTCAAAACTCTCAAAATTAATCAAAACCGAAATTTAACATATTATACACTTAAAACCATAAATCTTACCTTTTTACTTATTTCCTCTACTTTTTTTCTCCTTTTTCCCCTTCTTTTCTCTTCTTCTTCTTCTTCCTCCCTTCTCTCTTACGGTTTGTTCTTCCAATATTCAGATCCCTCTCTTTTTTTTTTTTTTCTTATTTATATTTATCAACTTTTGGTCAATTACCACACTACCCTTCAATCATTTATACTTACTCTTTAAGCCACCAAGGGCTTTATTGTATTTTCCAATCAAAATATTACAGAGAGTGACACGATTGAGACAAAAAGACATGCATAAGTCGAGCATCCCATGAAAACACATCGACTCCATTGCACTTGTTTAGCTTGCCTTGATCAACAACAAGATTTTAGTATTTCTCAACTCTCAGGCATGGAGGGAGGTGTTTCTCTGCCATGTTAATTTTGGGCAGAGATAATTCAAGGCATAAATGTGTCTGTTCCTCTCTGAATGGTCATGGAAAAGAAGTCAGGGCAAGCTGGACTCTGGCAATTTGAATGCGCCCGCCATTTAAGCCCAAAGGCTCACCTCCTCCTAATGCCAGTATGAAAACTCACATTAGTATGAAAACTCACATCAGCAGCTATTGTACCAGATTAACGAGCAGAGAAGAGAGAGAGGGCGAAAGAGAAAGCTGTGGAAGGTAGATGATTAGAAGCGAAAGAAAAGATGCCATCAATGTCTAGCATACAGGGTTATCCAAGATATTCGAAGAAAATCCACATCCATTTACGATTTGAAGATCTCTTAATTTAGTTTCTGAGTTCTCACCCTTTTGATCAACAGTTCATAAAAAGCTGAACAATTTGACAACGCAGATACAAGCAGAAACGTAGAACTGGACAATGCTAGCACACAACTAGTGAGACCTATGGAACACGAGGGAGTGGTAAGCCTAAGCACATACTTATCTATGTCTAGGTACTTGGAAGCTACAAAAAAAAGTAGTTTGATTAAAAAGCTAAGCAGAGAATTTCAAAAGGATAAACAGTTACAAGGTCGGGACCAGATGCATCAAGGCTGCATTGCCATCATTGAAGCATGATCAGGTTCGTAACCATGTACCCTCAAGCGATAAATGCAGGTGAGTGAGGGGTTTCCATGGTTAGATGTGAAGTCCAGCCTCAGTGTGTCAACAAGTCCAGAGGCTGTTTTGTCCAATACATTGAAGGTCTGAGCGTTACTCTTCTCGAGGTCATAAGTAAACTCTGTTAAAAGAAACATCTTCTCTTTGTCATCTGCTGAATCAAGATCGGGGTTCTGCATCCACCCAGACACCTGACAGTCCTTAGGAGCAGTTGACCTATCATAAGCCACACTCTGTCCACATAACAACGACAAGAGTCAGTTGGAGCACAGGATATATTGAGAAAAAACACACATAAAGAGTGCAGCTACTAATAAAAAAGAGAGTGTTTGGATTGTTGGTGCATTTTGCAACAAAGTCATGGCGAATTGAGTAATTAGATAAAAGTCTTCACATTAAATCCAATAAAAAACTGCAATTTCTTAAGGAAAGCTAATTCCCCTACTCAAAAAGGAAAATATAAAAGGATTCAGGAGGGGTGAGGAAGCATGCCATGCACTGGCAATCTCAAATCGAGTCTGTTCCATAATCTAAACCTCTCAGATGCAATTAGTTCTCCCACAGTATTGTTCACTGTCATATTTTGGATTGTTCTTCGCGAAGTTCGAGACAATAGCATAAAAAAGAGAATTCTTTCCAATATCATTCAATTTCGAGAACTCATAGAAATCCAGATTAGATTAAAAATCAACAAAAGAAAGCATAAGTGGATGAAGACATAACTCTAAATTTGGATGGGCAAAAGAAGTCCGACAAGGTTAAGCAAGTAAACCAAAAATTTCTCTTCTAAACAACAAGGGATTGGTTTTGGGTTTAAAGTGTATAAATTTTACAAGTTGACTCAATACCATCAGTCCAGTCTTACTGTTTGTGTCCATCCTCTCCTACCTTCGCATATGACAAAGGATTTAATAACAATCCTCTTCACTGTCACTGCCAGCTCTATATGCTTTGATTGTGATTAGTATAACCACCTACACTGCTGTTCAAAGCACTGCGCTCACCAGCTTGACTACATTCTACAACAAGCTAATTGCCAACTATTACAGATTTATCACCACCATAACCATAATAAGCACATATCATCATGTTTGAAGTACAAGCATCCCCACAGCCATCACCAACCATGGTCCCATACTGCCATAACTGCAGTATGCAATCCTTAATCTCCAAACATCTACTTCATGCTATGTTTTCTCACGCTTATTAATTTTCAAATACATTACCATCATACCACTGATTAGGAACTAATAACTCTAATTCTAAATTTTTAATTTAACAAAATCTGAGATGCCCATGGGAATACAATAAGGAGAATAGGATTGCAGGACTTTGAAGTGTTCCGTGTGAGAGAAGTGTTTCACATTTAAACAGCCAAGTGGTGTAAGACAAATTTCCATAAAGGGGGGGAAATGGTCAAAATCCAATTTAACAGAAACAGAACATTGAAAAAAGTAAGAACCCAAACCCAAAATCAAATGTGGAAAGAGGCTGATGGGAAAGCTTCCACAGATAAAAACTCAACAGGTTAAAGTGGCTAGAGTGGGGATTGGACTTTGGTGACAAGAGTATCATATTGGAAATCTTTAGATGCAGTAATAAGAAAATGCATGAAGAGAATTAGCTTAGTTTCATTCCAGAGCATCAACGATCTTCGTTTAGCACAATTGACAATGGTTTTATTGGAAGTTGAATTGGATGGGTGAAGATACCTTAACCAAATTTGTTTTGATAACTTGCTCATGATCATGCTTCTATAGTATGCATTCTCAATTGGTTTTGACAACTGTGTAGCCCTTCTTTCTCCAACCTCTCAGATCTTTAGTTGAGATCAAGAAATTAATTGAAACAGCAAATTATAAATAATCCGTCATCCAATCTTCACTTCCTAGAAGGCTCATCTTTCACCTAATCATCCTTATCTTGTAATTGTAACCCCGCAGTCTTGCTCATAGTCACTAAAGCTATGCAACCAAGAAATATTTTCACACAGAATGGGAACTATTTAACTATTGCAGCGGAGTTGCAGCATCAAGTTTGAGGTTATAGGATTGAAACTCTAAAGATACACAGGTTAGGGTCATGTCTTTTGGAATATTTGTGCAACATTAACACTTCTACTGAATTTGAAGTCATGCAAGTTTTAATAACACTGCATGCGACCAAGTAAATAAAACGAACTAAAAGTCATCTTTGCAGCTTATACATCATACCGACTAACTAAGCAACGTAAACAAACACAAACTGAAATGAAGATATTACCTTAGCAATGTGTTCCAGCGTAACAGCTTCAGGAACAATAGCACTTCGCAGCTTAAACTGGACAAACCCCCTACCTCCTTTCAAAGCAAAGCACTTCCCAGGCTCCCCAAAACTTGGTTTTAGCATCTCATCAGCATTCGGATGAACCCCTCCACCCTTCATGAACCAGTTAGCCCCTCTCACGGCCATATACGGATCAGAATGCTTCACAACCATTCCACCACTAGTTGCCAGCGCATAATCCACCCTCCCAAGCCCGTCTGCCGCATGCTTATCAATCTCTTTCTGCACTATCTCCCTCGCATACGCCATTATGTCATCCAAACCCACACCACTCCCACCAAATTCCCCACCATTTTCCTTCTTAAACTGCTCATGGAACTTCTCAAAATCCTCCTTCGACAACCAATCACCCGCTTTCAACTCCCCAATTTTCTTCTCCAACCCTTCGCTTCTCTCCACTAAACTCCTCAACTCTCCCTCCAAGATCACACCTTTATCATCAATTTTCCTGCTCATTTCCCTCCTTAACCCACCAACTTCACTCTCAATCTTCTTGTCAACAACTTCCACTTGAACCTGAATCATTTTCACCGCAGTTTTCACCATTGACTCCATTTCCGCTATCCTCCCATCAAACTCACGTAACCCCATTTGTGTCCCCACACTAGCACCATCAATATCCCCTGATTTCACAGCCAATTTCCTAACCAACTGCACCAAGCCTACTAAAACAAGCAAAAACACGAAATTCTTAGTAAAAGCTCTCAGCAACGTCATCCACAGCGGTCTCTTCGCCTTCGTCGCAGCCACCTTCCTCCCCCTCCGCGGCGAAATTGTCAAACTCGTCTTCTTCACTTGAACAATATCTTTCGCCGCCCACTCCAGAACCGCATCTCCTCGAATCGAGTGATGGCTTAGATCCCTACTCGCCGCGGCGGTGACAATGTCATCTCCGCCTCCACCACCGTTGATTCTTCGTTCACTCGGAACTACTAATTCGATGTTGTTGCTTGGTGATTTCTTGTCGGAAACCACCACCGGTCTCCGCCGTGCCGACGCTGGATTAGCCGTGATTGACACCGTTGAAGCCGACATTTCGAAGTGATTAGGGTTTTAAATCGGAGGTTGAAGAAAGAAAGCCTGATTGGATCGAATTGGGAAATGTACAAACTGTAGAGAAGAGAGAGAAATTTTGGAGGGATGTTGAATTGAAATGAAAAAACCGCTCCTTTTCAGGAGGGGATTTATTTCTGTTGGTGAAAAAGTTTGTATGAAACGACGTTGTTTTCATCCACACGAATTAATATTAATAAACAATATATTTTTTAAGAGATTCATTAGCGATACATTGCTTTCAGTTGTAATGTTTTTTTTTTTTTCCTTATATGAAATAAGATCTTATCTAGTTTTATTATTTTTTATCATCGACTATTTTTACTCAAAATATTTTCAGAGGAAAATATTTTATAGATTTTTATGTATTAACTATATTTTAAAAACCTGATAAACTTAATAAATAAAATAAAAAATAAAAATTAATCCTGAAGGTATAACTCAACTGATCAGATTTTATATTTACTTTCTAAAAATTATTAGTTCAAATCTCATAAACCTCAGATTCACTAGAAATTTAAATAGTCATTAATTTCAAGGACTACCGGATTAGTTAAGGTACATGCAGACTCGAATATTCATGTTAATAATTAAAAAAAAAAACCGTATTTTTGAATCAACGTATTTTTGGTATAAAAAAAAAAGGATGGTTGGAGACTTAATTGACAAACTCTATATAGTTGGGGGACCTTTTTGAATTTCTGTACAACTAGATGTAAGAGCGCCACACGCCCACGGGGGATTAAATTGTACAGTTAGGTTCTGATCTTCTGAGGTCGCACCTTTTTTACTCTTCATGAGCTCTTCTTTTTTCTATGTCAAGCCGCTTTATATTCAACAAATGCTATCATATTTGTAACCGATTACAGAGACATGAACGGAGCAGAATTTTTGAATCTGAGGAGTTCTGCTGCATTTCTCCCTGGCAACATCAGTGGAATTCACATGGACTCCAATCTAGACTATAAAAGAGATATTCCCGATCTATTTTTTAAGACCATGGATGTTAATCACTAAATCACATCTCTTCCAAGCACATTCGCATGGATCAAATTGTATATTTTACAAATAACTCGAGAGGATTGCAATGCCACCAAGAACTCAAGAGCTTGAACGGTATGATCATGAACCATCATGTATCTTCATCGACAATCAACCTAAACAGATATATAAATCCATGGCCATCAAGCAAACGTGAACTCTCGCTTGACACACAATTATCATTCTTACCAATTGATGATAAAAATCCATGGAGATGATGGGGCCTGCAAGATTGAGGTCATGTTCTATACAAGCCAACAAAGCGCCACCTGTCTTGTAGGAGCAAATAAGTGGGATTTCCCATGATTACCACATGAGGTCTCTCCCCCATGATATGTGTGTATATGTATATATTAAAACTCAAAATTGGATAACTTAATTATACTTTTTAAACTTGATGAGGAATAAAATTAAATGTTATGAGTTGTGCGAGTTAAATTATAATAATATTATTTAAGAGAAAAAATTAATAAAAGAACCGATAAGTTTTGAACCGGGTTAAACACGAGTTGATCAAGTGCCAGCATAAATTCTTAACCGGTCAATTCTCCCTGTTTTTTTTATGTATCGAGTCCACTTGTTACTGAATGGACCCGCCGGGCAGTCCGGTTTAAAAAAAGAGAGGCAATTGATTAACACTTTAGTTTTGTTTTTGGAAGTTTTTAGATTTTGAGTTCTCTCTCCTACTTTCTCTCTCTAAATGTGAATGTATAATAATCAGCTGATTTTCACCTGAAATCAACAACAGCAACACAAAAAATCCCCTCTTTGAAGTCACTTAACTCATTCCTGGATCACAAAAGTAAGTCCCTTTTGTTGCTTACGTTTTCTTTACTTTACTTTATTGATATACAACACAAAATGAAAAGCACCCCTTCCTTTATAGCTCTTACGATTTGAAAGTTGTTGTTTTTCACTTGCATTTGTGGGATTTTGTTTTATTTCTTTTCCAGGTTTAAGAGGATTTTGATCTCGAAATTTATGTAAATATCTGAAAGATTTTTTTTTCTTTTGAGAATTGATTTATGTTTCATGCAGAAGTTTCAAACTTTGTAATCAGGGGTTATTGAAAAGTTGTGATTATGTGGATTATTTTGTGATTTTGGGATTTGGGTTTTAAGGTTTTCGGTCAATGAAGGGTAAAGCTTTGAGCTTTCGCATTTGCATGTAAAAGATTGTAGCTTTATAGGTCTGCATGTTCTTTCACCTGATCAATTTATTGGTTTCAAAATGTTGTGTTAGATACAGTGATACATGTTCTGTATTATGTTTCATGCATAAGTTTCAAACTTTGTAATCAGGGGTTATTGAAAAGTTGTGATTATGTGGATTATTTTGTGATTTGGGATTTGGGTTTTAAGGTTTTCGGTCAATGACGGGTAAAGCTTTGAGCTTTTGCATTTGCATGTAAAAGATTATAGCTTTATAGTTCTCTGTCTGTATGCTGTTTCACCTGATCAATTTATTGGTTTCAAAGTGTTGTGTTAGATACAGTGATACATGTTTTGTCTAGCTCGTTTAAGTGCATTTTGGATTCTATTTGGTTTTTAAAAAAAAAAAAATTATGGTAATGGTTTGAGGTGAATCTTCTTGTTATTTTCTCTTCCAATAGTGACCTTCTTCTATTTTATTTTATTTAAAAAAAATTTCTCCTAATCAAGGGATTTAAGCCGCATTTTTTTTTGTTGGGCTTTTTTGCAACTTGATTGTATGTTCAATTACTTTTATTTTGTTAAACATGATGAATGAAGGTTATTGGTTTAGGTTTTTGAGATAATTAATTTTGGATGTTTTAGTTCTGGTCTTGCATCGCATGTATAAGAACATTGAAACTCTATTCATTTTTCCTTCAATCAGAGTTTCTTTATGCAGTACAGGATTCATTTCTAGGTTTACTTTTCTGAATTGTTGACTCTGCTTTCCAGGTTCTGATTTGGGGCGAGTTTGAGGATTGGATCATTGTGGTTCATAGACAAGATTAGAGTTTAGAGAGTTTGTGTTGAGGATTTTTAGTTTTAAATTTGGAATGTTTAGGTGAAGGTTGTTGAATGGGAATGCAGACAATGGGATCTCAAGGTGATGGTAGTAGTCATCATAAGCAATCTCAGTTCCAGCCATTGGTGCGGCAAAACTCAATGTACAGTCTTACTCTTGATGAGGTTCAAAATCAGTTGGGTGACTTGGGAAAACCCCTAAGCAGCATGAATCTTGATGAACTTCTAAAAAACGTGTGGACAGTGGAGGCTAACCGGACTATGGGTTTGGAAGTGGAGGGCACACCATTCGCCAATCAAACTGCTCTGCAACGTCAGGCAAGCATATCATTAACTAGTGCTCTGAGCAAGAAGACAGTTGATGAGGTCTGGAAAGACATCCATCAAAGCAAACATGATGGGGAGATGAAGTCTAGGGAGCGGCAGCCTACTCTGGGAGAGATGACTTTGGAGGATTTCTTGGTAAAAGCAGGAGTTGTAGCTGAAGCATCTGTGGACAATAAAGATGGTGGTTCTGTTGTTGCGGTTGATACACATGCAGCACAACAGTTTCTGCAACAAAGTCAATGGGTGCAAAACCCACCACATCCACAGTATCTCCATCCACAACAAAGCATGATGGGGGTTTATATGCCAGGCCAGCCTATGCCACAGCCACTTCACATGGGGGCTGGTTCTATGATGGATGTTTCATACCCAGAGAACCAGGTGACGTTACCTCCACCCTTGATGGGGACATTATCAGATACACAGACACCAGCGAGAAAAAGAGGTGTGCCAGAAGATATGATTGGGAAAACAGTTGAGAGGAGGCAGAAGAGGATGATAAAGAACCGCGAATCTGCTGCCCGTTCACGAGCACGGAAGCAGGCTTACACAAATGAGCTGGAGAACAAAGTTTCTCGGCTGGAAGAGGAAAATGAAAGGCTAAGGAAACGAAGGGTGAGGATTTGTTTTCAGTTACCCCTCTAGTACAATCTTCCTATTGGATATACTGATAACGTGTGTTGAACTGTCTGTTTTAGTTTCTTTCTTTCCTGTCCTATTGACTGATAGTTTAAATAAAACCTGCACATCTCTCTAATTGAATCGGAGATGTGATAGTTTAAATGAAACCTTGTTTGTTTTCCTTCTCCAACGATTTCCAATAATCATGTAAACGGAATTTAGATCAGTTTGATAATTATCAGATAGCTATATGTCATGGAGAAATGAAGATCAATCTATTTAGTTTCTTGATAGCCTTTTCCTTGAAAACCAAATCACAGTCCTAGACATGATAAGACATTTTGAAGATTGTCTCCTCATAGGTGGCTGGGGAAGAAAAATAGACGATGAGTATTGATCACCATGTAAAACTTTAGATTCAAGTAGGTGGTAGAAAACTTCTAGTCTCCCCTTTTCCTTATTTTTGACAGAAAACTTACACAATAAATAAAAGGATTCTTGATGAATGAGCTCCTTGTTTATTTTGTGAAATATCTACCTTCTTGTTATTGTATCCCCTAGGCAATCCACAACTTGCATGTTGGCCATTGTTGTTGAGAGATCTGTGATTACTCCTTTGTTATTGTTGAGAGATCAATTTTAGCAAAATCTTCATCCAAAACTCACAGGACTAGCATACCATGCATTTTCACCTTAAAGACGCCCTAAGTCAGTTTCCTTCACCCACAATTTCCAGTGATCAACCAAATCAAATTTACCACAGTTCTTGACTAACCAAAACAGCTCAGTCATGATTTACAGACATTGTTGCTGCTCCACCAAACCATATTCTTAATTATACATATCTCATGGAAACAGAATAAATGAATCAACAAGTCAAATATGATATTTCAGAAAAAAGATGGAGGTGCTTTCTTACTGTTGATATTATTGTGGAGCAAAAGGCTATGCTTCTTTTGCTCGTAGTGATAATGATGTTTGTTGGCATCACGTTGTATGTACACAATCACTTCATTGAGTGTAGGAATACCATCTCTTTGGTGTTAGATAGCCTGTATGATGATTGTAGAACTTGTCACTGAATGTGAGATATTAGTGAGTTGAACACACTCTCCCCTCTTTCTCATTGTTAATTACTTTTTTTGATCAGTTGTACTTTAACTTGCAGGAGCTTGAGAATATGTTGCCATGTGTCCCTCTCCCCGAACCTAAGTATCAGCTTCGCAGAACAGCATCAGCCCCATTCTGACGGTGTTGAAGTTTTGTAGATATGATGCATTTCTGGTTTTAGCTCATAATTTACTCTTTGGCCCCTCTAGAAGCAGCTGTTTGTCACGGTTACTGCTGTGAGTTTGCTTCTCATCTTCATGAGTTTTTTCTTGTATCTATTCTGTGAAAAATTGGTTAGAAATTTTCATTTGTAAGATTTTTCAAAAGTATGTTAGTTGGTTCTTTTCCATATGGTCAATATACTTTTCTAGCTTCTTTCAGCCTGACAATATCCCCCACTTCATCTTTCGAGTTTTGGTGCGATTGTCAAGTATTCCCAACATTCTTTCATCATGTGTTTTATGCTGAGACTGAGAGTGACGGACACTGCATATATTCCTACAGAAAAGCAAAAGATTGTTCTGGTATAGTGGTATATATTGTTTATCAACTATGCATTCTGGCACTAAAAAAATGACAAAAACTAGCAAAATGCACTGCACGGATTGAGAAACCCGCAGCAGGGTGCAAGGGGCCAGATTTCCTGGTTTTTGCTGGATCAGATAGTTGTCTTCTAAATGTGCAATGTCTCGTACCCTATGATTGTAACTAAATTCACCAGTCTTAATCAATCCCTGTTGCAGAAAATGCTATGTTAACTTTAGTGAAAAATGGTTGACAATTGGATGCCAATTCCAAATCAAACGGTGCATTGCTTTTGCAAATGTGCCCATCTACCTATTTCCTAACCACTGCGTTATTGCTTTCTTTTAAGAAAATTGACTCGCAAGTCACCTGGCATCGTAGCAAGTAACATGGAGTCAGATTCTGCCAAAGAATATTTCAGTGGTGAATAAATAAACAATGGTGGCCCTCTCACCATGTACAGAAAAGGGCATCCTTAAGAGGTGACCATCGTTCCATATTCGCACTATAGCAAGCAAGAATGTCATCGAACATCGTGGGTGTGTTTGTAAGAATTTAGGTTTTCTAACAACATATATGAGCTGTCCTGTCCTTGAACATTTGAGAGTAAGCCCAACAGAATTAAATGCTAGAGAGGAGTACAGCTCTGCAGAGAGTTATTCATAACTAGAAAAGTCTGATTCCTTCAGCTATGATCAACTTCCAGGATGAAGCCAGGCAACCAAGCTTGTCAAAAATATTTTTTTGACACTACACGGAATATTCAATTTAAACTTGACTCGTAATCTTGAATTGTAAAATCAAAAGCAAAAATTTTTAATTAAAAATCGTAAAATAAAAAATAAAATATTTTAACTAAAATTGTAAAATCACAAGTAAAATATTTTAAACAATACAAATATCCAAACTTTGTAACAATCACAATTCACAGTGTCATTTCGCAGAATGACACAAACAGAATGCACTTAGTGACAACCAAAACAGCCCCGGTGTCAATCACAAATTCACAATAAAAAAGCTACGGCCTACGGGTATGCTGTAAAGTGCAAACTTTGTAGCAATCACAATTCACACTGTCATTTCGCAGAATGACACAAACATAATGCACTTAGTTCTAGCATTTTATGGCCCAGACAGAGCTCCTCAGGTGTTGCAGGTAAAAATTTAATTCGTAACATAAACAAGAGAAGAGATGTATGTTGACTCTGTTCTAGCATTTTATAACTAGAGGAAGAACTAAATCATGAAGGTCATCGTTGATTTGCATGCAGTTCAAGCTTCACAAAATGGCAATGAATCCAATGATCATAGCACGACACGAGATGGGTATCAGGAATGGGGAGAATCACAGAAATCAAAAGCACGGTTATTCATCAAGCCCAGCGATCAAGTCACACCAAAGCAAGCAACATCAAACAGAAAAAAAATTCACACTTCACAGATTCACACTTCACAGTTCACAGATTGCAGAACTTCACACTTCACAGCATGCCCATTGCCCAGATCAAACCGAAAAAAATTCCCTGGATAGAAGCAAACCACTTAATTAAGCAAGATCACAGCATACCCAAATCATTTTTTGTCTCTAATCACCACCATTAGACAGAAAAAAACAAAGCTTGGGATTGAGAATCATTGCTTACCTTCGTCTGGGACTATGGACGACGTCTGAGACTCTGGACTCTGGAGGCAGGGAGAGTGTGAGACAAGGAGTCAGGGACGATGATGAAGTCACAGACTCACAAATGAGGAGTCTGGGGACCGTGTGGTGACCTTGAGACAGTGACGAACCGACGAACTCGCAGGACTCGGGAGGGTGGTCGGGGAATTGGGAAAGAAAATAGATTAGTTAGTGCCCTAAATTCCTAATGCCCTGAGCCCCTGAGTAAAAATTTGTTTCATTTCTAATTTTCCATTCATGCCGCGTGACATTTCATCTAACTCGTGGAATCGTAACATTTTTAACGTTTTTATGCGAGTTTACGGTTTTATGCGAGTTTGATCGGGTTTTATGCAAGTTTGACCATTTTCAAGTATTGCTTCCGTTTCTACACGTTTTTCTGGTTTTAACTTGTAAAATCCTACGATTTTACAAGTTAAAACGCATTTTTAACAACAATGCAGGCAACCATTGATACCAACTACAATGATAACGAAACGAAAGGGTCATTGGTCTTGCAATCCAAGATGTTGTTGGTTGATAAGCAAATATATAATTGGATAATAGCAAGGTACTGCAATGCTAAAGATTAAATAATATTAAATACATCCTCACTCAAGGTCAAGAGGGAACTAATTATTGTTGTCAGTACAATCTGCAATGAGATTTAATTTGCGGGAGATCATTAAATTAGTCTAATTCAGTTTAGCCTTCCAATCATTGTTGTTAAAAACACGTTTTAACTCGTAAAATTATACGATTTTATGAGTTAAAACCAACAAAACGTGTAGAAACGAAAGCAAAACTCGAAAAGGGTCAAACTTGTATAAAATCGTAAACTCGCATAAAAACGTTAAAAATGTTACGATTCCACGAGTTAGATGAAATGTCACGCGGCGTGAATGGAAAATTAGAAATGAAACAAATTTTTACTCAGGGGCTCAGGGCATTAGGAATTTAAGGCACTAACTAATCTATTTTCTTTCCCAAGTCCCCGACCACCCTCCTGAGTCCTGGGAGTTCGTCGGTTCGTCACTGTCTCAAGGTCACCACACGGTCCCCAGACTCCTCACTTGTGAGTCTGTGACTTCATTAACGTCCCTGACAAGGGCGGAGGAGTATAGGAGGCTAAGGTGGGCTGTAGCCCAGGTAAAAAAAAAATTTATTAAAAAACTCAATACTCTCCTGCATAAGCTTTACATCATATCTATGTGAAAGGAATTAAGGGTCGCTTGAACCGTTTGCTTTCTACCTACGTTGATGATATGGTAATGGCTCCTGTCAAGAAAAAATGAAGGCTCGGCAATTACCTGTCCAATTGGAAAGGAGTGTGCTGTGCAGCTAATGCTAAGAGCTTTAATTTGTCTATTCCAGTTCTTTGGGAATCATACTGTTATTAAGTCTTATATATTTTTATAGGGTTAATTTTAGTTGTGTTTTTGTTATTTTGACTAATTTTTTTTTTTCGAGTTTTATATGCGGTAATGAACTTCATGGATTTTGTGCAAGAAAAAAAAAATCGACGCTTCGCCCCGAATCCCAATAATGAGCGCGCTGTCTCCTACAAACGCATTTGCTAAAGTAAAAAATATAGACTTTTCCTTTTGTTTTTTTTTTTGTAAAAACCCACTTCTTACAAATATTTTTTTTTTATCAATTATTAAAATCCATTCTTTTATCTTTATTAATACTCAAGAAGCATCTTGGGATTTTTATTTTTTTTTTCTCAACAACATCGGGTTTTAGCTTAGGTTTTGAAGAGGAATTTAAATAAAGAGTCACAAGAGTGCAAAACCATCATGATCAAGTAACAATTTCTAAGCTCTAACTTAGCTTTACAACAAGCCTTAGTAACAGTTTATAGCCCGAGATAAAAAAATTTCCTAGCTCCGCCCTTGGTCCTGACTCCTTGTCTCACACTCTCCCTGCCTCCAGAGTCTAGAGTCTTAGACGTCGTCCAGAGTCCCAGACGAAGGTAAGCAATGATTCTCAATCCCAAGCTTTGTTTTTTTCTGTCTAATGGTGGTGATTAGAGACAAAAAATGATTTGGGTATGCTGTAATCTTGTGAAGTGTGAAGTTCTGCAATCTGTGAACTGTGAAGTGTGAATCTATGAAGTGTGAATTTTTTTTCTGTTTGATGTTGCTTGCTTTGGTGTGACTTGATCGCTGGGCTTGATGAATAACCGTGCTTTTGATTTCTGTGATTCTCCCCATTCCTGATACCCATCTCGTGTCGTGCTATGATCATTGGATTCATTGCCATTTTGTGAAGCTTGAACTGCATGCAAATCAACGATGACCTTCATGATTTAGTTCTTCCTCTAGTTATAAAATGCTAGAACAGAGTCAACATACATCTCTTCTCTTGTTTATGTTACGAATTAAATTTTTACCTGCAACACCTGAGGAGCTCTGTCTGGGCCATAAAATGCTAGAACTAAGTGCATTATGTTTGTGTCATTCTGCGAAATGACAGTGTGAATTGTGATTGCTACAAAGTTTGCACTTTGCAGCATACCCGTAGGCCGTAGCTTTCTCATTGTGAATTTGTGATTGACACTAGGGCTGTTTTGGATGTCACTAAGTGCATTCTGTTTGTGTCATTCTGTGAAACGATACTGTGAATTGTGATTGCTACAAAGTTTGGATATTTGTATTGTTTAAAATATTTTACTTGCGATTTTACGATTTTAGTTAAAATATTTTACTTTGGATTTTACCATTTTTAGTTAAAAAATTTTACTTCCGATTTTACAATTCAAGATTACGAGTCGAGTTTAAATTGAATGTTCCGTGTCGTGTCAAAAAAACGTTTTTAACAACCTTGCTTCCAATAATTATCCCCTCCGAGCCAATGGTTTGTGAAGGGTGGGGAAATCACAGCAAGAGCATGCCGCTGATATGCCATGATCCTACTTTGACCTCATCTAATTTATTTTTAGGTGTATGATCTTTCTTTCAGGATTAGCACGTTAATTGATGCATGCATATGCACTTGGTGGTCTTTACTGTTTATTTTATACACGTCGTTTCATTAAACAACGCTTGCGTTCCAATGGACATTCTTACTATTCTAGTTCTAGCTCCTCAAGTATATAAACACTGATATCATGGAAAAGAAGAAGTCAAAAAATACAAAAAAACAGTAGCTTTGAGGGCCATGATTCTAGGAATTAATTAAAAAAAAAAACAGCCGATTTCTTCTCCATTGTTTGCTCCACCTGCCACGTTCCACTTGATGTCATGAAACAAATATTTTTTTCTATAGGATAACTCAATTAATTAGATTTTAAATTTATTTTATAAAAATTTTTAGTTTGAATCTCACAAATTCTAAAATTATTAGAGACTTACATGGTTATTAACTTTAAAATCTATGTAATTAATCGAGGTATACACAAATTAACATAAACACCAATATTAATAAAAATATATATATATTTCCCCTTCGATCCACAACCTCTTCATGAAAAATATGCATTTCGATGACCAAGATATTAAATGGGTCATTCTTGTTATACAAATTATTTTAATTTTTCAATTGCCATCTGTAAACTACTTTAAAGTAAGAATCTCACAAGTGATCATATCTTAACCTGAAAATAAAATAAAATAAAATATTTCACGAGTCACATACCCTGATATTGTGCTCCCTGTGTAGCAAATAGAGAAGGTACAGTATGTGCACTTCGGATGCAAGAGTACATAAATATAGACAAGAGACCTCGTAGATTCCCATATACCCTATGTTTTGCCGCGGTTGGAGTTAACTTTTTTTAAATAAAAAAAATTACGCTAAAGAATCGAGTTATTAGTTCAAGTAGTAATTTAAATAATATAAAAAAAAATTGATAAAAAAAAATTAAAAAAAACTATATTTAAATCTATCTGGAATATCAAACAACCCAATACTAACATAATTAAAGGAAATTGCAAAAAAAAAAAAGTAAAACTTTAATAATAAAAAAAAACTTAAAAAAGAAGAAAAACACAAAAAAACTTAGGTGAACCTCTTAAACCTAGTATAATCTCTAAAACTTGCAACTTGTTAAATTCTGGATCTGGATTCAATCAAGAAGCTTAAATCTGATAGATTTATTTTTTAATGATAAAATCAAGGAAAAATATTAATAAAAACTTCCAAAATAAAGAAAAAAGCCAAAAAAAAAAAGGAGATAAAATTTGACAGAAAAAACTCACTGATAATGAAACTTGGAAAAAAATAAAAAACAAGTACTAAACAAAATAAATTGCAATTAAATGAATTAGGACCAAACTTGAAAGATTAAAAAATTATAAGGGGATGGAGTTGAAAATCATTTGTAATGTGATAGATTATTTATAAATTAAATAATAGTAAAGGGTGAAATAGAAAAGAATTGTAAAGGGCTAACATAATAGAATCAAACAAAAAAAAATTAAACTAAACTAAAAAAAATAATAATTTTTTTTTTTAAAAAAAGATATCAGTTTAGAAAACGGGAAAAAAACTAAGTAAACCGAACATACCTCTTAAACCTGATCTAATCTCTAAAAGTTGCATCCCGTGAAATTTTTTACTCGGATTCAATTAAGAAGTTTAATTCTCAAGAATGAAGAAAATTTATCAAGGCTAAAAAAATAACAATTAAAAAGATAATGATTGAATTTGATAGGAAAAGATAAAAAAGCAAAGGATGGTGAAAAGCAAAAGAATTTTGATCACTTTGCCGTTTTGTATGAATTAAATAGGCTTCTGGGGTTCAAATTAGGGACGTGACCTACCAGGATATCCATGGATCATCGGCAAAAGAAATCGCAGTGAAATTCGATTGCAGTAAGAAAAATCCATGCACTGGGATTAAACTGGAAGACGTAAATCTCACTTACCAAAATCAAGCAGCTGAAGCATCATGTACCAATGCTGGGGGAGTTGCTTCAGGTCTTTGTTCAACCCACTAGCTGCCTACAGCCCTATACAGCTAGGCGGGAATTAATGGTTGACGACCTTTGATGAGGATGGCCAGAAAAAAGAAAAAAGAAGCAGTCCTTTACTAGATGAATGAAGTACGTAGCTTTATCGATTGGAGTTTATTGTTCAAGCCTGTGGCAGTTTCCGGCACAGTAGATTTGCGCCGCCCTAGAGCCCGGCCAGAACATTCATGGTAGAAAAAGAAGATGAAGGAAATATCCTCACAACAGAATTTCTTGTTTGATTTGGGGTAATGTATACATTGTGTTCGATTCGGTTGGGAGACTAGCTAGCATGTTAAAAAGTTTTGAGTTGTTGGATCATTGAATCAACTTGCAGGTTATTTGTTCTTCCTTTTTAACGAGAGGAGATTTATTTTAAAACTCGGACCTTGACGTGTCGCTGATTAACCTCTATATACATATTTTTGTTTAAGGAATTATTGAATAAAATATATTGAATCCTCGCAATTATATACAATAATGATTGTGAAGAACACCAAGGATCTATCTGCCTGCCTGCCTGCATTATAGCAGTGTGCTGCCTTGCCCAAACCAAAACATGACATAAAAGATGAGTACCGCAGAACTAACTAGTTTCTCCTCCTGCGGACAACAACAATTAATAGCCTTTTAAGGTAATTGATTGTTAATGAAAATTAGGCAGTCCCGTTTCTTGGTCTGTCTTGTCTCTGTGCCAGGAAAGGTTTGAAGGTCATCAGCACTCCAATTAATTCGACCGCGTTCAGGATGAAGAAAACCATCTGCACACCTGCATTTGAACATTACAGAGTCAAGCTCTGGCTTGGACATGAAAAGGTACAGGTTGATTCTAGCAATGCAACTATCGTCAAAAAATTATACCTGGCAGAAATGCAGCATTTTGGCGCCTTTGTGCCCAGGATAATCTGCAAACAATTGTTTAATTTCTTCAAGTGTTGAACAAGAGATGTAAGTTTTGTTGTGAAGACTACTATGACATTAAGATTGTTTTCGGTTGCTGTTTCCTGTTTCGGGATAAAAAAAAAATATGTATACAAGGGAGATAAACATGTTTTGTTGAGGGAACAGAAATATCAGCATAAAAATAAATTGGGTTTTGAGATAATTTTAGAATTAATTTCTATTCTTTCAAAGTAGGAAGGAGAGAAGATATGTCCTCTCTATCTCCACTGTCTTTATTTTTTCTGCTTTGAAACGGTAACCAAACGCTACTTCAATAGTAGATAATCGGTAAAAGCACTTACATAGCGCCACCCCCAGCCGGACCGGCCGCCTTGAAAAGAGACATTCCTGTCATAGAAATGCCATTAGCAGCTCCTCTTTGGCTTTGATCCTGTTTTTCCAACAAGCAACAGCAATAAATCAAGACAGTACATTGAAGCAAGAGGGTTGTGGTAAGTAAATCAATAAAAGAACTTTACCACAGCATTGTTTTGCAGAATAAACAAGCCCGTTATAATTGAAACCTGGTGATCCAAACATGGTAGTTAGTGTCAGAGAAGGGCAACAAGAGCTAAAAATCTTTCTGATCCAAAAGGATTTGATTCTACCATCCATTTGAAGTTGTTCAAACTTCAAGTACACTTACAGAAAATACATTCTTCATTATAGATGCACAATTTATCAAAATGCTGAGGCCGAGCCCGGATAACATAGCTATAAAAGGGTAGCTTGACAGAAGCAGTATGGATATGACCTGCATTGGAAAGTTCACGAAAAAACTGTCACAAAGGAATAGATTGAAGCACGAAACATACATAGATGCTAAAGGGTGTTTAGTGCTTGCCGCTGAGATTCGAGCTACTGGTATTGGTCCCAGAATCCTCTCCGCGTATGGATACAGAGAAAGTTGAAAGACAAGAAGGCTGAAACCTATTATTTGAACAATTTGTCAGTGAGTTTCGACGGTAAGTTTGAGAATAGGGTCTCCATAAAGCACGGTTGTTAACATGAGTATTGTATCAACTTTCAGTAGCTTTTGAATGTTATATACATGCCTGAGATTGCAAGAACTTCACCAACATCCTCTGTTGTATAGCCCAGGCCTCCAAGTTTTCTAGAGCTTTCAGCCCATAATGAGAATATCTACAGGAAGAAGAAATCAAGTATAGCCACTCTTATAACTAGAGACAAAGCATTATAGTGCATGAAATAAAGCTGTTTCTACAGGAGTGAATCTGTAAGTAGTCCTAACTGCAGTCATTAAAGTAACGGGTTAATAGGAATGAGAGAGATAAATACCTCTGTGTAAGCCATGTCATGAAGTGAGAAAATACAATAGACAATGATGGAGGACATCAAAGGCCAATTCTTTAGAAGGCTTTCATTAGAAGATGGTTTCCTTCCTTTATCATCTGTTCTTGTTTCATCTCCTTTAGAGGCGCCGGTTGCAGCTTCCAAAGCATCATAAGAATCATTGGATGAAGTCTTCTTTTCATTGTGCACGTGCAAAGTTTCCTGTAATAACCACGTTGAGGTAAACAGGCAGTAATCATCCACAAAGTTATCACCAAAACAAGCATGTAGTGAAAGATCAGATGAAGGTCATAGTTTTGTTTCCTTAATCCCAACACCATTCTAACATAAATTGAACACATTCTAGTCATCGAGAGACAGAGGGATGAATGTCTTGGAAAAAGTTGCACAAAAGACATGATGACCTTGCTGGTCGATTTTGATTGTTATGACATACTGATAGAGATAATATACTTGTCAGGATGCCGTCTAGTGATATAAATCAAGTTCTGGATTCACAAAACAAACGTAATCCCAGAGTAGGATATATCCAGAACTACATAACATGTAAATGTTCACAACGTATCTACAAGAAGTGGCCTAGTTCAAGGTCTTAATAGAGATGGCAGAGATGTATATAGGTCACAATATATATATATATATATATATATATATATATATATATATATATATATGCATTAGTTGATAGAGAAAAGTACCGGAAGCCAGCAAGAAACAATCGTGACCACCAATGCGAAAAGAGATATACAGAAGCATGGTAAGAAGTAGGGAAACCTGCACAGGACACTCTGTTTGTGAATATCATTGTATGACTGGAAGATGTAAACTTAAGTTATCAAACAGAACATCTCATGATAAAAATCGAACAGTTCAAACTCATTTACCTCCCGAAAAGAGAATCCTTGGAAAATAAATTTGGATATTTCTCAGCTGGCTGAAGTACCAAAATTATGAACAAGCATTAGAAGAATTGTTAACAAGAAGAGAAGGGGTAGGAAGGAAAGTGTGAGAGGGGGAGTTACACAAGCTGCTTAGGAGTTAGTTTCACATTGTGAATGCTATTCCCAAATTTCTACAGCGGACCATGAAAATGACAGAATTTTAATTGCAGAACGTTATTGCATGAATAAATCATCAAGAAATTTAAATACCTGAGCCAGGAAACCTCCTAGAGCTGGGCCAATGATCAGTCCTATACCCCATGCTGTACTAACCTGGAATTGATTCATCTGTTAATGCAGACCCAACAGGGCTTCAAAAGAACTCAAGACTATGCACAGGTTTAATAAAACTCACTGTTGATAATCCTAATGCTTGATATTCTGCCCTGAAAATCTCAACTGCATATGCCTGCTCATGAAGGTATACAGAATAGAAGGGATAAATCGTAACTAAAAATCACGGAAGATAGTAGAAATCCAAGAGAACAGTGAGAACTATCAGTCGCTCCTTGCTAACCAAGGGAAATTTTGATAAAAATAGTACAGAATCCTACCTTTATTGGTCCGAGCAAACCATTCAAACTCCCAAGAAGAAATCTTGTAATAATGGCCATCCAAAAATTCACACTAAGACCAAAGAGAGTATTGAAAATGACCCTGAGACCAACCAATAATCAAGATAGTCAAGACAAAGTAAACATGATATTTTTAGAACACAAAAACCCAACCTTAATGGTAAGAACATGAACTTGAAATGTAGAGATTACTCACACTGCGAGGGTCCCTAAAAGTATAACAGGTTTTCGACCATAGCGATCAGCTACTATTCCCCAGAAAACAGAAGTTAGAGCTCTCCCAATCATAAATGAGGACCCTTTTGACATACACAGAAGGATTCGTCAGGACCATTTCATCAAACAACTTGTATGATGACTTTCCAACATGTGTCAAAAGCAAATACTGGAAAGGAAGCTCACCAACATATCCAGCATAGTAGCCAATATCTTCCTCTCGTTCAGCAATTCCAAAATCTCTAATCTGCAAATAGAAAGATGCAACTCATGAATAGCCTGTGCATCTCAGGGCCATTTGGAAAGAAGCAATCATAAACACCAGTATGCATTATACAGATTGCTTGTAAAACATGTTCAGGAACTCACCATGAAATAAAGGAATGGAAAGAGAGTTGATATTGGAAGTGCTGCAAAAAATGACATCACTGTTACCATATATCAAAGAAACTGCACAAATAAACAGTGTACAAGTGATGCGAGAAGCCAAAAAACTGAAACAGAAGGCCAATTGAGATGTGATGAAGTTGAAATGCCCACCCAATTCAGCTACAAACCAAACCATTTAATGATAATCTAGTCACTACCTTTCCACCTTGACAAGATGCAAGCCAAGACTCAGGTTTCTTTTCAAGTCCAAAATGATTTGAAATGAGAGTCTTACCAGTACAAAGCACGACAATCCATATCGAAATAAGATCACGAAAAGGGAATCCTTTCTTCAACTCTTTAAGTTGATCAACCTGACATCCTGGGCAATTCTCATAGTAATCATCCTTCTTCAACAATGCCTCTCTGTACTCTTCTGCCATGCTTTTATCGAGCCAAACAAAAGTCCAGCCCAGGAATTAAGCTCCCTTCTTCCAATCTTTACACAATACAAATCCTTCCAGACCTACTCGTTCATCAACCTATCAAAAACAAGAAGTCTGCAAATCAGAAAAAAGCAAAACACAGAAAGAACATTTAAAAGAGAAACTGATTTCCCTGTTTCCTCCACGTACGCAGAATTTATTAACATACAAATTTATTCCTGGCATAGGCCTTATTTTCTTTTCATTCCTTTACTAAAGCAAAACCAAAGACAACATTCACAAACTTACTGGAAAACAATATATTTATCTCTCTCCTATTCTTGCTGACACGGAGAAACCAAAACATCCAATCCCTGAGGGCTTAAATAGAACCTATTTGTGTGCCAGTAAGTATTCAAGCCAGGTTATGGCTATTAGCTTGCCATCTTGTTCACAGCCACCCACATCATTGCACACGTCACTGTTCCTGACTATGCCAGGTAGACAGTGCCCTTATAATAATTTAGAAGGACATTGCAAGGATGAGATATCATTTGTTTCTACACGTTAAAAACACTGAACCAGTCCATTTTTTAAGGAATCAAACTACAAATTGAACTCTCCCTCATGTTTTACCCTTTGTTTATCTACATGATTGAATTAATCTGTCAAAACAAACCTGTTTAGCTTTTATAAATAAATAACAATTTAATTTTGATATTTTTAAAAGAATAAAACAGTATTGTTGTCTTGATTGAAAATCAAACTTCCTTAGCTGGATCATGCACCGGGCATGCTTAGTAAATTTGAGATCAAGAAAATTCGTGGTCAAGATTGTCGTCTGAAAAAATTATATCAAACAAGATACATTCATTTACATGTGGCCAATTTTGTACGAAGGTTAATTCATTAGAGACAAAAGTTGTCCTTGGATGTATCGATAGCCAGAAAGTTGCTGACATTTATTCTCTCTTTTTTCCCTGAGATTTCATAGGACATGAATTAATTAATTTACTTTTTAAGTTAAAACTATATTATCTTAAAAAAAATTAAACAGGATGGTGAATCAACTTTCATCAAATCCAGCATAAATTTCGGTACAAGCCAGGTTAGAAATAGAAGAATTACGAGCCATATAATAAACGTATAATTTTTTTATTATTAATATAGATATTTGAATTCATTCACATTTTGATTAATTCTATAAATTTTAAAATTAATAATTATATAAAATTTTAATTTATGAGAGTGAAACATAATTGTTTAACCTTTTACTTGTTTGTTCGTGTCCTCGGATAGAAAAGCAAATGTATTTAATGCTCCATGTGTTTTGCGAAATAATATTGTAAAACTGAAGGCTCTGGTTTGGGCACGACGCAGTCACTGGTGATGCGGACCAATCAGTCGAGTTGGAAACTTGTCATTGTCATGGTGCAAGTAGAGTGATGTTATTGGTCATTGAAGCCAGCAACACTGTGTATGTGCCGCCAATCAGAGACAGGGGAGATGGGTTGCTTCATTATTTTCGTCTTTTAAAAATATTTTTAAAAAAATTAATTTTTTTATTTTAAATTAATTTTTTTAGTATTTTTAAAAAATATATTATTTTAATATATTTTTAAATAAAAAACTTTAAAAAATAATAGTTGTGCATCCCCTGAATAGAGATTCTATGAAGGGTGGGTTCCTATAATTTGAGGGCTTGATAGGATTATTAGTAGCTACGTGGTCATGTAATTATGCCTAATCAAGAGATTATTAGCACTAGAATGTGAGATGGTGGGTCTAATTATGACGAGAAATATTAAATGTTATGATTTGTGTGTTTTTTTAAGTTTTTTCCTATCATATTTTTTTACTTGACATTCCTCAATTATGATCACACATGACTTCTTATGCAAGCGCTAATTAATTAAGCCAATGTTTCGACCTATACTGGATTTTATACCGACCAAAGTGACTACAACTAGAAGCATTTATTTTTTGTTTCGTACAATCCCTAATTTATAATCACAACTACATTGAAAATTCTTAATTCAATCATATTTTATAAAATTTAATTTAAAATAAAGCTCATTTGTAGATTGAAACGGTTAATCTGGCTATTTTAAAAAAAAATGACATTTTATAGAAAAAAATTAAAAAAAATCAATTAATTAAGAGTCTAATTTATTTCGAGTAACAAGATTGTGGATAAATATAGATTTTTTACAGTTATTTATTACATTTTTCTCCGGCCTAATGGGATCTAAATTTTTAATCAGTGTTTAGAAACGTGGTTATACCTGGGTTTTTAAAAAATTTAACTTTTTTTATTAAAAATTAATTTTTTTATATGTTTTGTATCGTTTTGATGCGATAATTTAAAAAATAATTTTTAAAATTTTTGATATATTTTGATAAGAAAAATATTTTAAAAAATAACTACAATTACAATTTAAATAAATAATTTGTTTAATATATTAATACATCAGAAACGTCTGGATCTATGATCCACGAATTTTTTAAAGGGAAAGAAATTAAACAGGGAGATCATCACCACACAATATAATAAATTTTAAAAATTAATAAATCATTCATTAAACAGGGAGATCATCACCACACAATATAATAAATTTTAAAAATTAATAAATCATTCAATAGAATTTGGAAACCCGTGATCTCTGTGTTTCCGCCTTTGATTGGTTAAAAAATGATTGCGTACGTGGAAAAAAAATTAAATAGAAGGAGATTCATGTGAAGCTCTGTCTCGCCAAACAGGCTGTCTTTATTGACACGTGTTCAATTCTATAAGCGACAACGTTCGCTTTCAGACCCTGTAAAGAAAGATGTCACGCTCAGGGGATAACTACAAACAAGACCCTGTAATGCGATTGTCAACTAAGTGCCTAAAGTAAGGAAACAGACAATATTACCCCTAAAACATCTTTACATTTTTAATCAATGCTGCCCCTAACTAAATGCCATTAATAGAATGTATTCACTGAAAAAAAAAACACGTGCCATTTTTAATAGCATTTTTAGGAAATGTTTGGCTCAACCTGCGTTTCCTTAAATTTCAATTTTTTTTTTTGCTAAAATTGAGTGCGGTTTGTACTTTTTGGATCGTTTTGATGTGCTGATATCAAAAATGATTTTTAAAAAATAAAAAAATATCATTAGCATGCCTTTCGGCACGAAAAGCTATTTGAAAAACAACCAATACCACATTGTCAAACACGCTCTTAGTGTTATTATCTGTAAATAACAATCCGGTCTAGTCAAGTCGATGATCCGCTTATTCAAAATCTAAATCAGGTCGGGTTTCATGTTAAATTAGATAGGAATTTATCTAGTTTTATTTTTTATATTTTTTAAAAAATAAAAAATTACTGAAATAGGATATTTTGGGTTGATAGGGTCGATTTAAATTGACCCACCAATCCACAATTGAGATTAAAAATTGGACTGAATTTTAAAACTATGAACAAAGTTTACAGGAATAAATGAGAGTCACTATCAATATTAAAGTAAAGTAATTCTTGGTGGTTTTTGCTATTTTTCGAGACACGCGTGTGAATTTTAAAAACGATACTGCTTGCTTGGATATGAGCTCGAGATGGAGAGTAAAGGGCAAATACCCATATCTTGTCTGTTACAGGCTTGTCCATTGATTACTTATTATCTGTAAAGTGTACTGTGTAGCAGCCTAGCTAGGGCAAGCATGCCATGTGAGCTCTCAGATCTGAGCAGAGAAGCACGTGCGTTAAGAAATGGGGTAACCAGTTACAGGTAGAACAAAAGAAAAAGAAAAAAGAGAAGCTATTATTATCGATGCTGCCAGTACGGTTGAGGGACTTGAATTTGATGGGAGATCGTCGTCAAGGTGTTTCTGTGTTTGCGTATATGATAGCAAAACAGGAGCTTCGAGTGTCTTTGAATGTAGCGTTTGTTTTTTAAATAGTTTTTTATATTGAAATACATGTTAATAATGTTTTTTTATTTTTTAAAAATTAGTTTTAACATCAGCACATCAAAATAATCCAAAAAATATAAATCACATCTAATTTTAATAAAATAAAAATTCAAAATTTAATAAAATACAGGTTAAAACGCAGAGCAAAAGAAGATTCTTGCTTGCTGGGGATCAATGGTGGTTGGACGGTGTTATCAATGCCGGCAACAGAAGGTTGTTTTCGAACTACAGTGCCGTGAGTTATAAAGACGTGACGTGCAGTTCAGATCTCACTGGCATGAAAGATCAGTGGCATTTCTCCCTCCCTCCCTCCCTCCCTCCCTCTCTTTCTCTCTCTCTCTCTCTCTCTCACACACACAGAGATGATGGTTTTCAGAATTTAAGAGCTATGATAATCATTGTATATTGAATCAAACGTTGAAAATATGGCAAATGTACTAAATGCATGCATCGTACCTAAATCTCAATTCAAAATTGGCTCCTGGAGAAGGTTCGAGATGGCTAGGAATAATATTTTTTAAAATTATTTTTTTATTATTTAAAAGTATATTAAAATAAAAAAAATTAGATTTTTTTATTTTTTATTTTAATACTTTGAAATAAAAAAATTAATTTAATATATTTTTAAATAAAAAATATTTTTAAAAAGTACATCATAACAAAAACAGAAGCTATATCAAATACTTTTTAAAATAACGTTTAATTATTATTTGAGGACAAAAAAAATAATGAAAATAAAAAAAACAAAACATGAAATAAAAATAAGATAGAATTGTATTTGATAATGATTTACATGATAAAATAATTGTCTCTTTATCTTGTTGGATTATGGTGGACAATTTTTTTTTTTTATCTAGTTTATATCGAGTGTGAAAATTAATAATATTATAATAATTCTAGTTATAAAACCATTACTGACTTGATGGGTTGATCCGAAACCTGGACTGCACCGAGTTTAAAAAAATATAAAAAAATAATTAACTTGACCTAGTTCGATAAAAAACCTGCCGACTTTTATTGAAAAAATAAAAAATCTTAGATCAGCTAGGGTGACCCTCCCGGCTCATGACCTGAATCTGGTCTTGTGTAGACTTCAAAATTAAGTTTTAAAACTATAATAATAACTATTTTTATCCATATATTGACTTGGTTCAACATGTGATAACCCTCCTAGCCTGTAACGTGATCATAGCCCCACTTGACCTCCCAATCAGGTTTTAAAGTTATGATAATAATAATTTTTATCATTATATTGACCCACCCTATCCATGACCGAGACCTTGTCCTGATTTGACAATTGAATCAAGTTTTAAAACTACAAATAATCAATGTAATTTTATATTGACTCAGGTTGCTCATTCCAACACATGACTTGAGTAGTACTTCGAGTCGATTTTCGAATCGGGTTTTTTGAAAATATAATAATAACAATTTTTTTATTATGTTGATCCGGGGCAATGGTCAATTCCACCAGTAACTCGGGTTTTGTCCCGAATCGACTCTTCAATTGAGTTTTAAAACTATTATAATAATCATTTTGTTCTTGTGTTGACCCAGGTCAACCTGACCCTTGACCGTGGCTTTGTTCTGGATCGAATTCTAAGTTAGGTTTGAAAACTATGATAGTAATCAATTTTATTTTAAAATTACTTGGTTGAATATTTTTGAAATTGATAGTTTTTTATAAGAATATTTTAAAAATAAAAAAAATAAATATTGACTCTAGATATATGTTTCCACTATATCTTCTATTTTAAATTTACTTCAAAAATTTTATACAGATTTATTTTTATGTTTTTATTTCTTTAATCAAATATATTTTTATCTTCACTTTCTACTTTTCTTGTATCCAATGACAATAATAAAACGTATCTAAATGTTAATACAATATGCATCTCCCCTAATCTTGAACTGGTATTGATGACCAAATTTACTAAAATTAATTATTCATTGTGATTACGCTTTGAATATCTTAATTATTTAAATGAAAAATTAGACAACGATGTAAGAACTACATAAAAAAAAATTAATCATGTATTTCCTTAAAAAATATATACAATTTTTACCTGTTCAAATAAAATTCAGAAAGTATCATATATTTATTTTCTCCGACAGCGAGGCCTCAAGCTCTCTGCAACAAAACGGCTGAACTAAGATAGTTTCTGATATCTATATTAAAATAATTTGAAAAATATTAAAAAATAAAAAATATATATTTTTTTTTAAAACAAAGCAACATCACATTAGACAGGTGAGGGGCCGTTACGGGCCCCAACCTTTTGACCAGTCATGGAAAATTCATTCGTGGAGGCAGGGGAGCCGCTCCCTTCGACTAGATTTTTTTTTCCAGTTTAGCTTCTCTAAAATAATCTGAAAAATATAAAATAATATATATATATATATATATATATATATATTTTAAAACAAAGCAACATCACAAAGACAGGTGAGGGCCCGTTACTGGCCCCAACCTTTTGACCAGTCATGGAAAACTCATTCGTACATGCAAAACATGTGCGCAGCCAGGGGGGAGTGGGGGGGTGCGGCAGGGGTTTTTTTTTTTTTTCCCAGTCTCTCCTTACTAATATTTATAGTTTTAACCTAAAAAAAGAAAAAAAATTAAAAGTTTAGCTTCTCTAAAATAATTTTTCTAATTCGACCCCTTTAATTTCATTTGGCGGATCCGCCGCTGCATGCAGCCTCCTCGGGGGGGGCGACATTATAGGGATTGACAAAAGCAACGCCAACGACAACCATCATTTTGTCATCTAGGAGTCCATGCCACATGTAAATGTACCCATGTGAAATTGTGAAAAGAAATGAATTCATCAATATCCTCGACCTCGGGGATGGCGGGGTGTCAAATCGGGCCGGCGTCTTCTTTTGATCAAGACCGACAAAACCCAAGAAAAACGATGAAAAACAAGAAAACAAAAACACCAGAAAAGAGAATCTTGCGTTTCGAACGAATGTCAAGATCACATGATCTTGGAGAATAGGGAGTTGGAGAAGGAAATATTGTAGCTTGGGATGCGAGAAAGAAGACTATATATGGAGTATAAATCTTGATGTGATGCGGTAGCTATCCTATATATTAAATATGGTTTATTTTTATGTTTTAAAAATATTTAAAAAATAATATATAAAGAGAATGAAAGTGTAATTGATTCTCTGTTTATATTATATTATTTTTTTCAAAGAACAATGTTTACACAGATTATATACAAGACGATCCACTATATCAGGAAAGATTCTCGGCTACAATATAGCAGAGAAATATTCAATCAACAGCTCACGCATATCTCCTCATCTCCTAATATATCTCGTGCATATCTGGAATAATAATTATCTGGAATTCTTTCCTTCAATACTCCCCCTCAAGTTGGAGTGTATGTTGATCACTCCTAACTTGCCGAGCAACATGGAAAACTGGTTTGAACTCAGTGGCTTTGTGAAGATGTCTGCTGGTTGATCCTTGGTCCCTATATGTTCTGGCTGAACTAATCCTCTTTGCACTTTGTCTCGCACCACGTGGCAATCTATTTCTATATGCTTCGTTCTTTCATGAAATACAGGATTTGAAGCTATATGGATTGCGGCTTTGTTGTCGCAAAACAATTTGACAGGTCGCTCATGTCTAACATTCAGATCTTTCAAGATGTATTGTAGCCACGTTATTTCACAGCACGTAGTGGCCATGGAGCGATACTCAGCTTCAGCACTTGAACGTGATACGGTGGTCTGCTTTTTCGTCTTCCATGAGATGGGCGCATTTCCAAGGAAAATGCAGTAACCAGTCGTGGATCTTCTAGTGTCCTTACAGCGAGCCCAGTCTGCATCACAATATGCCTTTAATTCCAATGGCCCTTTGGATGGTAAGAGGATCCCCTGACCCGGTGCGTGCTTGATGTACCTCAATACCTTGTGTGCTGCTTCTAAGTAGGGTTGCCTGGGTTTATCCATGAACTAGCTAAGTATATGGACTGCGTATGCAAGGTCTGGCCGTGTGATGGTTAGGTATATAAGACGTCCAACCAGTCTTCGATATTGAGAAGGATCTTCTAATAATTCTCCATCTCCTTGTGTAAGCGTCACATTTTGTTCAGCTGGAAAACGTGAAGGCTTAGCACCAAGGAAACCCGTATCTTCCAAGATTTCCAATGCGTATTTTCTTTGACACAAAGAAATCCCATGCTTGGATCTTGCTACCTCTATCCCAAGAAAATATTTCAATTGTTCCATATCTTTTAGCTTAAACTGGCTGGACAGAAAGCTTTTAGTCTTGGTGATGTCGTTTAAGTTGTTCCCTGCCAGAATAACATCATCAATATATATTAACAAGGTTGTGAAGATCCCTTGATGGTTTCGAACGAATAAGGAGTAGTCAGACCATGATTGCTTGAAACCAACTGATTTGAGTGCTGAGGAGAGTTTAAGGAACCATTGTCGTGAAGCTTGTTTCAAGCCATATAAGGATTTGTGTAGTTTGCAAACCCGAGTCTCCCCCTTTCGTCCGAACCCAGGAGGGAGCCGCATGTAAACATCTTCATATAAATCACCATTAAGGAATGCATTATTGACATCCAATTGGTGTAGATGCCAATTTTGCATGGCTGCAAGGCTCAGTAGGACACGAACAATGGTGAGCTTAGCAACCGGTGCAAAGGTTTCCCGATAATCAATCCCTTCAATCTGACTGAAGCCCTTGGCCACCAACCTGGCTTTGTAACGATCAATTGTGCCGTCGGGATGATACTTTATTTTATAAACCCATTTACAGCCAATGGGGCGTTTGTGAGCTGGAAGGGGGACCAAACTCCAAGTCTTATTGGCATGGAGAGCTTGGATTTCATGCTGCATGGCTTCCCGCCATTGAGGATCCTGGACTGCCTGAGAAAATGAGAGAGGTTCTCGAGAAAGAGTTATATTGACAGTAAATGTTCTGTAAGGAGAGGAAAGATTATCATAAGAGAGAACATTGAAAATACTGTGAGCCTGACCTGGAGAAATGACCACTTCCGAGGAATTAGATTGGTCGGGGCGTGAGGGGAGGGCTGCATCAATGTGAAAGCCTTGCAATGCAGTAGGCAGTCTCGTGGCGCGAGAAGATCTGCGTGGAGGGGGTGTAGGTGGTGGTAAGGCTGATGAAGGAGCAGGGGATGTTTCAAGTGTGGTATGATCGGGAGGAGTTATGATAGGACAATTGTCCGTGGATGGAATGGGATTGGGAAGTGGGGATGGTGTGGGGAAATCTGAGGGTGAAGTGGTAGAAGGAACAACGGAAGAGTGGGAGGTGGGATTTTGTAGTGTAGGAATATAGGTATGTGTGGGGGGTGAAGGAGAAGTGACTGGAATGGGAAGCAATGAAGAAGGCAAAGGAGTCTGACTTGTTTTGAACGGAAACACATGTTCAAAAAATGTTACATCTCTAGAGACAGTAGTGTGTTGGGTTGTTAGATTGTAAACCTTATAACCTTTTTGGCCATGAGGGTAGCCAATGAAAACACATTCATGAGCTCTAGGATCAAATTTGCTTGGACGAGTGGGGTGTGTGGACACAAAACATTGACATCCAAAAACCTTGAGATGAGAAAAGTTAGGCTTGGCGTTGAATAGACATTCGAAAGGTGTTTTTCCCTTGAGTACTGGAGTTGGAGTTCTATTGATCAAGTAGGCTGCAGTGAGTATGGCGTCCCCCCAAAAATGTTTCGGAAGATTGGCTTGAAAAAGTAAGGCTCTAGCAACGTTTAACAAATGTTTATGTTTACGCTCAGCTACACCATTTTGTTGAGGTGTATTGACGCAACTGGTTTGGTGAATAATGCCTTTAGACGAAAAGAAGTCTGAAATTTTGAATTCTAGGCCATTATCACTCCTGATGATTTTAACATTTTTGCTAAATTGATTTGCAACCAAGTGAATGAAATGGATAAGAAAAGTTTGTGCCTCAGATTTATGTTTCAACAAATATATCCATGTGCTTCGTGAATGGTCATCAATAAGAGTTAAAAAATATTTGGCTCCAGAGGAAGATGAAACATGATATCCACCCTAAATGTCAATGTGGATTAAATCAAAACAAGCTGCACTACGTGTAGTGCTCAATGGAAAGGGTTGCCTAGTCAGTTTGGCTAAAGGGCAAATAGAACAAGAACTGGGAATACATGATTTATTGAAGAAAAATGGAAATAATGAAGATGTTTTAGTTGAGGGATGACCAAGTCTTTGATGCCATAAATTGTCTGAGATGGTGGAAACTGCATTGCATGTTTCTTTCCGTGACAGGTTGAGGCAATAAAGGCCCTCCTTCTCAGTGCCCGTCCCAATCGTCTTCCCCGATCGTAGGTCTTGTATGAAGCAAACTTGTCTGAGAAAAATAGTGATATAGAATGAATTGTATGCCAGCTTGCTCACATATATTAGGTTGAGGTAGAAAATTGGGACACAAAGCACATTATGAAGTACAAAATGGGAAGAGAATACTGCGGTGCCAATATGGGTGACTGGTGTGCAATTTCCATTGGGAAGTTTGACCCAACGATTTTTAACTGGTGTAAGTGAGGTAAGGAGAGTTGAACTACAAACAATATGGTCACTTGCACCATTGTCCAGTATCCAACAGATTTCCATATTTCTTTGGGAAAATTGGAATGATTTACCTGAGAGTTCCTCATAGTTTGGGATGTTACCAACTAGGTTGGCTGATGCAGACCTTGTTAAGAGTTGGCCGAGAAGTTGTTGGCATTCTTCTCGTGAGAAAGGAAATTCTGGCAAAGCCCCCTTGTCGTGACTTTGTGGAGCCACATGATTGACCTTCGATCTTCCTTGACTACCTTCAGCAGTTTTCCTTCTCCTTCGGCAATACTCAGAAGTATGACCTTTTCCGTTGCAATAGGTGCATTTCAGGTGTGCTCTGCAATTTGTCGTATTGTGGTTGTTCATGTTGCATTTGTCACAATACTTACCCTCTCCATTTACTGGTGTAAAGTCACGAGTCACCTTCTTGATTGAGAAAGCAGATGCCTCTGCTAGTGTTGCCAATTTCCCAGTGGAAGTCTCTGCTTGCTTCTCATGGCGCAAAACCATGGCATAGGCTTTGTTCATATTTGGAAGGGGATCCATGTTTATGATGTTGCTTCTGGTTTGGGCATAACTTTCATTGAGACCCATTAGGAATTTCATGGTCTTTTGTGTCTCCAGAAAAGTCTTCATTGTGGTGGCTGCTTCACAGGTGCAAAGCAGGAAGGAATTAAGTGCATCCTTCTCATCCCACAAACATTTGAGTTTTGTGAAAAACGTCGTGACTGAATTGGTGCCCTGTTCACAGTCATGAATGACATTTTCTATATGAAATAGAGAGACTGTGTTAGTCTGGGAAAATCTCTCCTTCAATTCTAGCCATATACTTTTTGCGTCTTTGCAATGAATAACACTGCCTGAGATCTCTTTTGACATGGATCCAAGCAACCATGTTTTCACAAGGATATCACATCGGTCCCATTGATCCTGCTCATGGGAGTCACTCGTTGGTCTCCTAAGAGTTCCATCTATGAAACCCCTTTTGTTTTTTATAGTGAGTGCCATGCTCATCGACTGCACCCATGTTGTGTAATTGTCTTCCATCAATATTTGTGAAACAAGGACAGCCCCTGGTTGATCTGCATGATGGAGGAAAAGCGGATGATTGGATTTCTCCCATGTTTCTGAGGTCTTGGAAGTTGTTGAGCCCCTATTTTGTTCAAGGAGCCTTTGATCTCCGTCACCTGCCATGAGGAATTTCTGGGTTCTTAGAACCACTGCTCTGATACCATAAAGAGAATGAAAGTGTAATTGATTCTCTGTTTATATTATATTATCTTTTTCAAAGAACAATGTTTACACAGATTATATACAAGACGATCCACTATATCAGGAAAGATTCTCGGCTACAATATAGCAGAGAAATATTCAATCAACAGCTCACGCATATCTCCTCATCTCCTAATATATCTCGTGCATATCTGGAATAATAATTATCTGGAATTCTTTCCTTCAATAATATATATATTTTTAAATTAATATATTTTTGATGTTTTTAAATTATTTTAATACATAAATATCAAAAATAATTTTTAAAAAATAAAAAAATATTATTCTAATATATTTTTTAAAAATAATAATTTAAAAACAGTCATAATTAAACTCCCAGCTATAACTCCATGGATTTTTTTGTATTATCCCCTTGACTCTATCGTTTTCATGTGAATCCCTTTTTTCCTTTTTTTTTCCATCTTATTTAAGGCTAAATGATTGGTATCGATCCGCACTAGTTGTGACGTCATTTTCAATGTTCGAATTAGTTTTACATGCATATAAGTGATCAGTTAACGTTGTTGTGATGATGAAGAATGATATATAATTGAGCTTAAAAAATTACTATTTTTGAAAAATTTAAAGCACTTTTAAAAGTTATTGGATGATGCAAAAAAACAATGCAATAGTTTACGAATAGAGTTTTAATATTAGATAATCGGTTAATGAATTAGTTCGGATAATCTTATATGATCTCTCAAGTAAAAATGATTAATAACTTATACTTTGTATTTGGTATGTTAAGATGGGTTGTGCTGTAAATTTTTTTTTTTTATATAGAGGTAAAGACCCTTTAGTATTTAAATAAATATTTTTTAATTTAAAAAATATTTAAAAAAACAGCATAAAAAATTAAAAAAACTAATAACCATACATTGTCTTTGTCTACATATTAAATGTCTGTTTGGTAATATATTTTTTAAAATTTTAATTTTTTTTGTTAAGTTTTTTTTTATATTTTTAAATTATTTTGATGTGTTGATTTTAAAAGTAATTTTAAAAATAAATAAATATTATTTTAATATATTTTTAAATAAAAAATATTTTAAATAGTAATTACTGAGTAATTCTAAACAGAAATTAAATAATGATCACGACATGTTCGTGGGCAGACAGTCCCAAGTAACCGCAGCGTTGTCAAACTCCAAGGCCCTGACATCTCCATGGGTCCTGGGAGGATGATTAGAAAAGCACAAAAATGCATTGTTCAAGGTTGATTAGGGAATAAGGACATTTTACAGACACAATCTCTACTTAGGGATTAAAATATTCCCCATGTGATCACTTCTTTTGTTAGTTTACGTTTATTTTTAATGAAAGTCAACGAGACTAAACCAGCTTGTCCACGTCCCCCACCTTGATATATAGAGCATGATTTCAGGAGCATACTTTATATTGACGGAAATCATATAAAATAATGATACATTTCGTATTGTATTTTTTTTAATCAATATGGATGATTATACCAACTTGTATGTATTTTGATTAATCTCATAGATTTTAAAATTAACAATTATATAAACATCTAATGATCATAAAATTTACAAAGCTCTAATTTTTATAAAATAAATCTAAAATCTTATTAATTAAACTATATTTTTTATAATTATTTGTTATTGTAGTTTAGCCGTATAGTACCTAGCCCTTATAATTAATACAGAGATTTCGATCTCAAATGCTTTGCATAGTTAATTAAATTTAGTTGCTGTAAACCATCAAAACAAAGCCTTTCGGCTTCGAAACTCTACTTTATCTATTTACTCTCTCTTCCTTATTTAAGGATTTATTTAATTATATAATAATTTCAGTCATCAAATTATTATTCCTAGTTTTGGTGTTAATTATAGATCTACAAGTATCATGATTTTGAAAATCTAGCATTTTTTTATTAGTGATCCTGTTTGTTTTTATATTGTAAAAGTGTTTTTAAAAAAAAATAAAAAATTTTTATTTTATTTTAACTTTAAATTAATTTTTTTTTATATGTTTAGATAATTTTAATGTACTGATATTAAAAATAATTTTTTTAAAATAACAAATATTATTTTAATGTATTTTGAAATAGAAAATACTTTGAAAAATAATAACACAATTGTATTTAGTCTTGAAAGGAAGTTGTCATATACACACCATGAAACTTTAAATTTCTAATGTTACTATCACCAGATTTTGTGAACTCTTCACAAAGTATTTTCGATTGCAATTATTATTTTTTGCTCAAATTATATCACATGATTGATTAATAAGATTCAAGTGTTCTAACATGTTTAATCTAAGGATCAGCCATTGTTTACCTCGAGGGTGTAGGTGCTCGATCTAAATAGATCAAGATTGGAATTTTCTGAAATGGTGGAAGATGATAAAGGGAGAAGGGAGCATAATAAATCATTGCTTCCAGTATTGGGCCATGTTATGATGATTTTATCTGGGCTGGATCCCCCATTTCCCTACTTCTACATCTATACCAAAAGCCCATCGATATTTGCTCAGCATAATACCGAGCTGCATGTGATAGAATCTCGGGGTGAATATCCACTCGGGTATTCAATATGAAATAAATTTTTTAATTATTTATCGAAGAATAAATGGATTATGTAGAGAAAAAAAACTAATTTATGAACGTATATAGAACAAATTAGGGTAACAAATAATAAAAGAGTACATTATTTAAAAAAAATTGGACAACACACAACAAATATGGAATAAGAGAAATTAAAAATAATGCCTGAGAAAGTGATTGTAATTAGTTTTTAAAATGTTTTCGTGCTGAAATGCATCAAAATAATTTTATTTTTTATTTTTTTAAAATTATTTTTGAGATCAGTATATCAAAACGATCTAAAACACATACACATATATATATATATATATAATTATTTTTTAATAAAATAAAAAAATTAATATTTTTTAAAACACAGAAAAACTATGTTTCCAAACACTTATACGTAAACACTTGGTAGCCATCAGACATGCGAGCCTCTTTTCTAATCTTGCCGCCACTGGACGGTGGTACTGCTGCGCAGCGCTTGCGTTTCAGGAATGGAAAAGTCCCATCCACAACCCTACACACCGGCATAGGACACCGGCACGACGGACAAAAGTGACTGTTACTAAGCCACTTAAGAATGCCTTGTCCAGTAAAAAAAAAAACGAAAAAAGAGAGAGAATGCAATTTCCATTGTAAACATGCAAGCATGGCATTCTTGTAATATCCTCTTCAACATTGAATTCCTTCAAACAGATCTCACACTGCTCCTGCTCTAAACAATAATCCTCGTCGAAACTCAGTTTTTCCACTTCTTTGATAGAGTTCTCCATGGCAGGCAAATTGAATGAGAATGCTTCTCCTTGAGGCAGCAATCTTTCCCATGCAAGCGCGGCTTGTAGATTGAACTCTCGCACCCAAGTGTCATAACTCATAACAATATGTGTAACTTTCCTACCAGCATTGCGTGGGTCGTTCTATATGGACTTTGCTTTGTGGGAAGCAATTTTCACAAAATAATTTTATTATTATTATTATTAAAGTGGGTGTTCAAGTGTCAGTTTGCGTGTATCTTAATTAATCTTACTAGTTTTAAAATTAACAATCATACAAGTTTTTAATAGCCCTGAAATTTATAAAATTCGAACCAGTACTTTTTAGAAAAAAAACATAAAGTCCTGACTACACCTCAAGATTTAATCGAATCTAATTCTTGTTCAGGGAAGAAGGGGATCTGATGCGCGGTGTGATGAACTTTTCTAGTAGAAGGCCAGGTTCGAGAGGGAAAGCAGGTGAATTGATGGAATTTAGGTGCATATGGTTATGATAAGGAAGATAATAGTTGAGATTAACCTGCATTCAAAAGATGCACCGTTGCCCTTCTTCTTGATCTTCTGCCTTTTGGGTCTCATTGTCATCCATTTGCTGAGCTACTCGTCTGCATAACCACTAAAATATAATTTTGATTTTACTTATTACAAACAAAATAAATTTATAATATGATTATAAAGAACTCAATGAAAATTATTTTTATAATATACTTAATAAAAAAACAGTGGATTTAAATAAAAAATTAAAAAAACAAAATTTTAAAAATAAAAATAATAAATTGATTTCATTAATTCAGTTTAAAGGTCTAAACATTTATTTCTATAAATTTATTGATCATAAAAGTAAAATAAGTATTTTTTCAATTCAAGCAAATAAATTCAATGTCATTAAAATTAAAGGTAAACGAAAAAAGAGGTAAATTGAAAAACTCGTCACAAGAAACAATTTTAAAAACATAAAATGTAGAAATTTTAATTTTTTATCATTTAATTTATAAAATTTTTTAAACATTCCAAACTTATAAAAATAACTTTTAATAAATTCAAAATACATCAAAAAAATATAATGCAAAAAAATAAAAACATATATATATATATATATATATATATATATATATATATATTACACTTATCAATATCCATGTAAAACAAACACCTACTTTGCGCTTCGACTGCCATTGTTCCCTCTGATCTACTAAAGAAGCGAAGACTTATGGGATGTGTATATATAAGAGTATCGGGTGTTTCCTTAACTAGGATTACGAGGCTTAAGGAAGTCTATATCCTTGTTCCGCTAGGATTACAAGACAGGACTCCGTGTGCTTATTGATATTTGAATAAAATTCAACCCAAACTTATTTCAAAACTAAAAATAATAATCTTAGTACTGGCCATATTTTTTTTAATCAAACAAGTAATTTTCTGAAAAAACAAAACAAAGAAAAAAACAGGAAATCTTATCAGCATAACTAATTAACTCTATAGTTAATTGGCCCGGCAAAAAAAAAAAAAAAACAAAAACCTGTCTCTATTGTTATGTTGCCATTAGGAGACCTAGCGCTTAATAATCCACGCAGACATTTCCATTTTAATTTTTGTAAGTGTTTTCGTGATTATTTTTTGAAGTTTTTTTTATTTAAAAATATATAAAATAATAATATTTTATTTTTTAAAAATTATTTTTAACATTAATGTATCTAAATAATTTGAAAATATTAAAAAATATTAATTTAAAACTAATAAATTTTTTTATTTTTTTTTAAAATTCTTTTAAAAAATAAAAACAAACAGGATTTAATGTTAATAATTGATACTCATAATCTCACAATGACATTTAATAATGTGATTTCATGCACCCATGCATAATTATTATTATGGTTATAAAATTTACCACCCTAGATTTTAAATTATTTTGTATCCATATTAATTAAAGTTTTTTTTTATAATGTTTAATATGTTAATATATTTTTAATTAAAAAATATTTTTTAAAAAATATTCTATACTATATTATTAAATACACACTAAATCACGGAAAAATGCCAATTTTTTTTATCAAAAAATAAAAAAAAATCAAGACTTATATAACACGAGTAAGCCAAACTAATCTTACAACTATGATTTTTGTAACCTTCATGCGAACTTTCCAAAAAAATAGATTAAAAGGAGACTTTGAATTCTAATGTCGTCGTTTGGGGGGGGGGGGGGGGTTATATCTATCAAAAACCATTAAACCACTTGACATCCAAGTAGTGAAGGAAATATATCGGGCATCATTTCAGGACGGGAATGACACCACAGGCACCGAGATCTGGGTTAAAAGACCAAAATACGATTGCATGTTTGTGGTAAGAAGCTATTCAACTCTAGGCTAAAGTAAGCTACACATGCAGCTGTAACTATGGTTTGTGAGCACAATTAAAACCAACGACTTATTAGCAGAAGAACATCGAACTGCTGACATTATCATGCAGACGAGGTAATTCTGGAACTGGAACAGCACCTGGAACAGTAACCCCACCATGGCTAGAAGATGTATCTGACAAATCATCGAACTTGATAAACTGAGTCATCTGGCTTGCAGCTAAGTGGGCATAGCAAATCGGAGCAACTGCAAGAAATTAATCCACCCAGTGAAAAGAACATACAAGCACATTTCTACAGTAAATGAATCAGCAAAGCTGTTAAAAGTTGTAAGAAATTGCTTGTCGGAAAGCTTTGCTTTAGAAAGACGGTGAAGGCCCAAAGGTTGGAGCGCTGCTAAGAGGGAACATGAAAGCCATCACACCGAGTGGTTTGATGTATTACCTACAGATATGGCAGTGGTGCTCCTCTGATACCTGCAAGATTTAAAAACCTAGACATTACTTGCTGACAAAATTATTAATTGTGCATGCCTTCAGATTGATTGCTATCAAGTCCAGCCAAATTATATCCTCATCAAATTGTGTATACAGGCAATTACTTACACATATGACAAGGAGTGCACAAGCTCTTGTAAATCATCTGCAGAAAAACCAAGCTCATCATGGAGAACATGGTAATGAGTAGGTCGAGTCGTTCCCTGTTCGAACAATGAGGTTAGTAGCTATGTGATTTCTACAACATAAAACCAAACATTTTTATTCTTTATATGGAGAAGAATCAGTGCCGTACAACAATCAAGCTTAAATATTAAGACTCGGCGGGATGAAAAGAAGCAAGTTCAATAAAAGGTAGCTAGAAGCATAGCCACTAGACTGGGATAGAGCAACTTACAATCATCCCAGCATGAGCACACATGTAGAAGTCATTGTTTCTGGGATGGCAAACCTTGCTGTCAATGACAGTACCTGCATGGAAGGAATATCTGCAGTCTGCCTTTTGTTTCTTCTTTCTTTTCCTTTCATTTCAGGTGAACAAACTAGGGATAGTGAACTAACCAGGTGGAACATTATCAGGTGATCCCGACTGGAAGAACTTGGTATGGTGATTTTTCTGGGCAACAATCACCATGAATTTCGGGCACCAGTTCTCATCCAAGAACTTGCAGGCCTGGAAAAAAAAATACACGTGTACTTACACCGGAAAATTATCTATTAGAAGTAAACTACTCAAGAACAAGTATATCCAAGAATAGAAAACCTCAATAATTTGTTCAAGTTCAATGTTTAGAACTTGGATGAACTGTGACTCGCTCACTCCATCCCTACACAGGAAAGCAATTACATTAAACAAACAAATCATAAATTATCACTAGTGCAAGCCATGCAGCATCAGTAATTGGTTCTTAAAATTATAAACTACTTAATCAGTTAAAAAAATTATCAATTAAAATATGTTTCTCATGTCTACCTATCCAAAGTCCAAACCAATATATGAAGGACATTTTTCAGAGCTGCCTTCTGAATGAAGCATAAAGTACCTGAAAATAATTATCTGATCAGGCTTTCTTTTTCCTGAGCTTGAGTAGAAGTCCAGAAGTGACTCCCTGAAAGTTGAGAAAACAACAAATGCATTCCAAAAGTCACCGAAATAAATAACACCCTAGCTTTCAAGAAATCACAAAAACTGATGATCAACAAGGGCGTCCAAATTTGTGTGTCAGACTATCTAATCATTGAAAACCCAAACTTAGTTAACACAATGAACTTAAAGAAAATCAAGGAGCTTCCAAACCAATCAGTACTAAATGTGAGTTTTTTACTCACCTCATAATGCCCTGATCCTCACGAGTACCAGCAACAGGCTTGAATAGATTTGCAATCATTTCAACCTTCTGTGACTGGGTGCGAACAGAAGCTCTGTAGCGAGAAATTAATGGCCAGTGCCTGGAACTTACCACCTAAAAGTATGCAGTATAAGAAGAGAATTGAAGATTTCGAAAGAGAGAAAAGTGAAAAGAACTTCGAGGTAACATAATTTATCAAGCACAGATAACCAATGGTACAGCGGAAAGAAAAGCAGAGAAAATATTTATTACCGCAGCAATAGATGGCACATCAGAATGACCAGGAGAGCCATGTGATACATCCATCCCAAGTATTAAGGTGGGAAGCTTAGAGACCAAAGGTATAGAAGGAGCATGCTCAATTGATAACAAGGAATTCATTCCACCAAGCTGTGGGAAATGAGAGAGAATGACGAGAATTAGATAAGGCATGAATGCTTGGAGCGAAATCAGACAGAATAGGAGAAAACAAGAAACCTCAAACGGTATAACAGTGCAAAATTCTACCTTGGCATTGATTTTCAGTAGCACATTTGTCAGGTACTGATCATTCACCTTAGTAGGTGCAATGCACTGTGTGACGATCCCTACATCAGAAAGATTTTTCCTTTTCCATGGACCTTAATTTGCAGCAGTATATATTAATTAGAAACAATCTCAAGGTATCTAATTAGGGCATGAATAGGAAGCGGGTGAAGAAAGCAAGCAGCACAACCATAAATGTCAGAGTTCTTCCTCTCTGGAAGAATACACAACAGAAATTGTGGTGGCCCTGGAAGCTTAGACTTAATGGCCTCAAACATTCTCTCCACTCTTACAGGAGCAGATTCTCGCCTAAACTGGGGACTCTCTTCAAATACCTCAAATGGATTACTTATGCTCTGCAAAAATAGAAAGGTTAATGTGGATCAATTTGCAATGATGAAATCGATTTCATATTATTAAATGCAGAAACACTCACAATGCCTTTCATGTCTCCACACTTTATCAAGTTATTGCACAGATAACGTATGTCACAACGTGCAGAGAAGTTTACTATAGCCCATTTTTCAATCTTCACTGGATCCACTAGTTTCTGAGATACACAATCAAAGTTCATGCATACACCATTTATTAAACATGAATGATTAAAGAAAAACAAAGTTTAAACAACACCTTGTTGTTGAAATTCCATCTCCCATTTCGAGGGAAGAAGTCCTCTCCATTTCCCACTTTTAACTGTAAAAAAGACAGTGTGCCCGCAGTGTAAATTAGAAGAAAGAAACCAACTCCTAATTTATCAGATGTCCAAATGTATATATAACAAGGAAAAGGAAAATAAGGGCAAGCTGGGTTTGGTATTTACCCTGGGAGCAGATAAAACACGACCTTCAACTTGAGTAAACTGAGCACTAATTGAAATTCCGGAAGAACGAAGCATTGGATCAGCATCATAATTGCTGCTTCTCAAAGCCTACCAAAAAAGGCATTTGTGATTACAATCTGAAAAAAATGAAAATAAAGCTACAGGCTTAGATTAACATTTGCTGGACAGTACTTACATCAGTCAAAGATCTCATCCGCTCTTGGGGCTTCTGCCGTGATTTCTCCACAAGGGAAGCCCTTTGCAGGTTGGACAACGCTTTCGTGTAGCGTTGTAACGAAACCAGATTGCACAGCTGCATATATGGGAACCAAACAATAAGGCGCAGGCATGTCATTCACCATTTGAATTACTAAGAGGCTCCAGAAACATCACCTCAAGAGGAAAATACGATGGGCGCTTTGGTTTCCCAACATTAATGCACGGGAAATCAGCTGAATACTGCAATCGCATGTTGCGATGATTGACAAAGTAATCATAAACCGTAACCTTAATAGTTTGCACTTCACCATCCCCGTCCCGTCCACTTCTTTGGTTTAGCGAGAAACTAAACGATTTACACAAGTTTATTGAGCACATGACAGCACGATTTTGAAATACTAAAAGTTAATGCATCAAGTCCATAACAATAAAGCAACATATAAGGAACTCACGTTTGCTCTCTGCAGGATTTTTCAGTCAATCCAGTGATTTTGTACTCAGTGTTGGAGTGATTAGTTTTAATCCTCAAATTTTTAAGCACCCTCTTAGCCTGGCATTTAACCCATGAATGAACGAATTTGCAGTAGCGCTTTAACAATAACTCAAAAATCAACATGGAAAGTCAATGTTGGCTACCTTTGTCCAGTCAATATGGTAAGGATCTCGAACATTCTGATTCATGATTAGGAAGTCCACTACTGGTCCAGGTTTAACTATCATGGTGGTCGATACATCTGCGCACAAAACAATAAGTATGGCCATTCTAAATGACCGAATAATAATTCCTAGATTTCTACTAACCAATATTCAGGGATAGGCCATCTTGGGCAGCTCGAAAACTTGAATGAAAACCACGGCATCCCATGACACCACCTCCCAAGTCAACGAAGTTTCTTGGATTATTATGGAAAAACGACTGTCGCACCAACAGGCAACCCCTGCATAGTGTGAAAACCAAATCAGATACAGAAGCAAGTTGAGCAACGGAAAACCACCAGAAGAGGAATGGCACTCACTGCCTTGCTGCATTCTGTCTTAGCACAATGTCTAGAACTCTGACAGCTTCTTGAAAATGCTCGGATTCTTGACCCTGCAGAACAGCTGCAATTGCTTGTACTGGAATTTTAGTTGCGTAGCTGATTTGTACTTTAATCGTTTTGGAGTGGTAGGGCCGCTTCCTTCGCTTTTGATCACTTTCACTGGGGCTGCCATTACCCCTGGAACTGTCGTTATCTCCACCTCTATTTACAAACCTCACACGGTCAATTACTTGCACATGAAGAAAGATAAATCATAATAAAAATGAACAATACAGACTGATTAATTAACACTCATTTTACCTGGTTAAGGAGACATCCTCCAACACAACAGTGAATTCCAGCTTGTTGTGTGGAAGAGAACCAATCGTAAACAGGGTCTTCTCCCCGTCATAAGCAAGCTGCTTACCTTCCAGCTCAGTATCATAGGTCTCCTGGACTTTGTCCATAACCTTTCTTCCGATTCCCCTTCCATCGGTCGGGTGGCCATCTTCATAAAATAGAGCAACCTAACACAACATTAAACATATAAAACAAAAAAAAAATCATTTTGCTCAATATATAGGAAACAAAGGGGGAAAACAAATTGCAAGTGAAAAAAAAAAATACACTGTATTGGTAGAAGTGGTCATTTGACTTGGGCACTGTCACTTTGAAATGGTTGGTTAGTAGTTGTATTCTCTGCCCTTTAGCTCCGTAGCCACGGCGAGCCATGGGAACTCGTCTTGGGGTTGCTGCTTTCTTTGTTTGTTCATAAGTTGGACCCAATTCTGTTTTCACCACGTCAGCAGGAATTATAGCCGGAGGTGGTGGCAAATCTTTCCGTGAATCCGAAGACTCCATTTTCTGATACCTGATAAATAAAAAACACAGTAAACTACGACTATACATTAGTTAAAGAACCATATCAACAATCATTATTAACTAACACTACTATGTAAGACTGTACATTATTAACAACTGAGCATAGATTCTATGTAAAAAACAGTGTTATACGAAAATAAAAATAGAAAGAAAAAAAAACAGAGCAAAAAAGAAAGTTCTATTAACATAGACATTAATCGAAAAAAAGAAAAAAAGAAATAAGGAACTAGAAAACACACAGACGCGGGGGTAATTTTTTTTTTTTTGAAGAAGAAAAACATGAAACAGAGCTTTATCTTCAAAATCTCTAAGAAAATATCTCAAAAATGACTTTTGAGCAGGCAAAAACGCAAAATCAATACATAAACAATACCAAAAAACGCTTTTACAAATCTATAAAAAGAAGAAAATACCTAGAATAACAAATGACGGACCATAAAAACACCGAAAAAGACATTTAAAAAGAAAATAACCGAGACAGTATAAAATCGAAAGAAATTTAAAAAATCTGTCGAAAACGAAAAAACCGCTTCGTAAATCACTTCACTGAACAACAAAATATCTCAGAAATATATTAAAAAAAAAACATATAAGAAGAGAAAAACAACGAAGCCTAAACGCTGAAACGAAGATCACTCAAAAAACAACCATGCATACCCAAACGCACAGAGAAATCACTACAGAGACACAAAAACTTGCAAAAAAACACGGATCTCCCAAAACAGAGGCATTGAGCGAGCAACGTAGATCGCGCATAAGGACTACAGCGGCATGAAAGAAGAAGTAGCTTTACACTACAAAATATATACCTTGAGCGTGACAAAAACGATGGAGCGCGCGAGGCTGATTTTGCTGTGGCTAGAGAGAGACGAGACGAGACGAGACCCTAGCTTACTTGGCTTGCCACTCGTTTTTTTTTTTTTTATGAATATATTATTTGGATTTTTAGAGGGTTGGACTCGGCTCAAACTCAGACTCTTTTAAGAGACGGGAAGAGACGCCAGTCTGCTGCTAGGAGTGTTATACTAGAGTCTCCGAAGGGGAAGGCCAACTGGCAGGAGGACATTTTTGGATGCCTATTTTGCCACCTTATTTCTCCTTATTGTGGTATTAAATGTAGGTTAGGAAGGTCAGTTTGTTTAGTGTTTTGAGAAGTTGAAGGGCCTGCTGTCCCTTTACTTGTATGGGAAGTTTTCCCCTTTTTGGAAGGGTATTTTCTTTTTCCATATAAATCAAACTTGAAAATAGGGGAATTAATGAAAGCACAATTTCTTCCATAAACAAAATTCCCTTCGAGTATAGCCTTACCATCAATTTATTAAATCAAGTGAGATTTCATCAACACACATTTACACAAGGGTAACATTTACAGAAACAAGCATATATATTTTTTTCTTTTTTTGTTTCTATGTTTTTTTTTTAGAATAAATCCTCTTCTTAATTAATAGTTGTTTGATATTGATTGCTTTTTAAAATATTTTTTGTTTGAAAATACAATGAAATAATATATATATTTTTTTATTTTTTAAAAATATCAACACATTAAAAAAGATATGAAAACAAAAAAAAATAATTTAAATTAAATAAGAAATAAAAAAATCCAATTTTTTTTTAGAAACACTTAAAAAATACAAAAAAGGCTCTAAAAAACAATGGCAGGTATTACTACCTTATTTAGCACCAACAAACGCTAATACATAATTAAACAAACAAAACCAAAGCTGGAGAAAGGAGAAGCATGGCCAGCTTTATACACAGCAACCTGTTTATTGCCATATTGCTGATTCATGCAGCTTGCTGCCAAGAATCTTGCAAGCCTTCTTGGTTATATACCCTAGGAGGAGTAGCAGCATTTCACGACATAACTTGAGTTCATACGCAACTTGATTGTGCAACTAAATCCGATCTTTTAGGTAAAACAACTGTCACGACCCGAATCCCGGATCCATGACCGGCACATAGGCAAGGTTCCCCTCCAAGGTTCCAAACCTATGCGAACCCAAACTTACATACAATCCTTTACAACTCAATCAGAGTTTAACGCATAATTAACAACAAACAACTTCATAATATAATTCGATTGTCTTAATACAAGAGTTAATAATTTCATAGTTTTGGAGCACTAACTTGACACAAAAAGAAGGTACAAATTACAACCAAAAGGCAGGTTCAGGAGGTTCAACAAAAATAACCTGCTATCAAGCTATAAGCCTGAAAAGGATAAATAATGAGAGGGTGAGTTCAACAACTCAGTGAGTAGATAATGTTCAATATACACACACGAGGTAATATAACAATGAGAAATATATATACAAGTATGGCTTTAGTTCTTATACGAAGGTTTATCAAATAGGCCATAACAAGAATATCATATGGTAAAACTCGTCAGAAAATCAAAATGCAATGAGCATGAGGCTCCGTACTGTGGGATGATCAGTCCACACAGGTTGGTGACTCCCCCGACCAACTAGGGTTCAGATACGATGTGCACAAAGACTAACACTACCCTGTTAGCATGGGTATTCTGACTGACATACCATAGGTTCATAATCATAATCAAACAAACATATTCATATCTCAAAGCTCAACTCATGACATCCATCAAATGAGGAGCTATCAATTCAGAAGTCAAATCATATTGGTTCATATCAAGAAATCAGATTCAATAATTGATCATGCTTTATCATATCAAGGATAATAATCAGCATATATATTATCAAGAAGCATGATCCAATTCATATTAACAAATCAAATATTTATAATATTTCTCATGCATATGAAAAATTATCCACTCACCTGACTCAAAAGCAAACAACACTCACAAGCTGAAATCGAAGGAAATTCTACTGACGTCCTGCCGGTAGAATATCAGGATTATCTGAATACAAAGGAGACATATTCAAAAACGACTCGAAAGAACATTTAACCTATTTAATACACTTAACTAAGGGTGTCTTCCGTAACCCTATATATTTTTGAACTAACTAGCCAATTTTCTTAAAAACCCAAAATCTAACGGTTTTCCCGAAATCTAATCCATAATAAAAACAACTAATAAAATTGGTAATAATTCACTAAATAACCCTTAATTATTCATCAAACTAATCTGCAAAAGCTAATATTACAGCTAGGGACTAATCTGGATTTTCTTCCATATTTTTAGGGCCAAATTGTAACTTTTGTCAAATGGAGGACCAAACTGAAATTTGTCATAAATCCATGAATATACTGAAATTCTGACCTTAATTAATCCTCAATTCTGTCCAGGATGTATCATTATGCTTCAGGGATCATTCTGGAATTTTACTAAATTTTTAGGGTCAAATCGTACTTTTTGTCAAATTGGAGGACTAAATTGAAAGTGTTAAATTCTCTTATCTATACAGTAATTATATCCATAATTTATATGCTATTCTGTTCAGAATCTCGGAATATGCTCCAGGGACCAATTTGTAATTTTCCAAAGTTCGGGGACTAAACTGTAATTTTCGGAAATTGAGGGACCAAATTGAATTTTCGTCATCTTCAACCTCCAGTCCAGATTTTAACAGAAACCCCACTGTTCTCCCCTGATTTCTAACTCAAATTTCACCATTTACACAATTCTATAACTCAAAATCATCATAATCTTCCATAATCAACTAAATCATCAATTAACCACAACAATTAACCTTATAACCTTCAAATTAATTCATCAATTTAAATCAAACACAAATTCTCAAAACCCTAACATTCATAAAAACTGAAATTAAAGCTTAATTAACTTATTATACACATTAAACAACCTAAATCTTACCCTTTTCACTTATTTCCTTCAAATCTCTTCCTTTTCCCCTTATTTTCCCTTCTTTTCTCTTCTTCTTCTTTCTCCCTTCTCTCTCACGGTTTACTCTCAATATTTGCAGGTCACATTTTTTTTTTTATTATTCCTATTTATATTTATCAATTTTTGTTCAATTACCATAATACCCCTTATTCATTTATTCCAACTTTTAAGCCTCCAAGGGCTTTGTTGTAATATCCTATCTTATTAATTTCAAAACATTACAACAACTGACCCAGGTTATCCTCCTCGTAACTCAAACCCTAAAAAGAATCTGACCCCAGGCTAGGTCTAGCAACCTTGCTGTAAACATTTGTTGTCCACACACAGAACACAACACTTGAACTTTCTTGCTATCATGCAACAAGGTTTGGATTTTATTTTCATTTCTTTTTTTGTTAAAATTGAACCATAGTTTCTCTTAGGGTGATCAAATTCGATTCGGTTCGGTTTTTATAAAAAAAAAATAACTAAACTGAATTTTTTAAAAAAAAAAACGAAACCGGTTCGGTTCGGTTTTTTAGGGAAAAACCGGTTTGGTTCAGTTTTTTCTGGTTTGGCTCGGTTTTTTTCCGGTTATTTTTTCAATTCGGTTTTATAAGCCTAAAACCGATACCGAACCGGTCGGTTTTTTCAAAATTTTAATCGGTTTAATCGATTTTTTTCTCGGTTTCTCGGTTTTTTTACTCGCCCCTAGTTTCTCTAGGGTCTACAATTGCTGAATTTGCCAGCTATCAAGCAGAAACCAAATACAGGAATATTAAATAACAATTCCCATAAACTAGGTTATGTGAGACCTAATGATCATTAAACCTTTCAAAAATCATTTTAACCTAAAAAATTAAACTGTCTTATAAATGATTTCATGTAACTATTAACACTTCATAATAATAGTTATCAATGGCTAAAGTAATGGCTTAACTGCCATCTGCTTTCAATGGTACTGGTAATAAAATTCCATAGTTTATGAGACAGTGATACTGTGGTAAAGACTAATAATCTACTGTCCACAGTTTATGTGAGGCCGATATGATTCCTATATGCAGATTAATGTGACAACAGGTTTCTACATTCCCCAACATTGAGTATAAATCATAATCTCCGTAGAGTATATGATAATGGATCTGGTCATTTTCTAGCATGGCTCAAAAACTTGCTTCCTCGGTTGTTGGTCGCCTCAAGAAATATCGCAGACTGTTCCCGAGAACCTGCCAAGGTTCAGAAAGCAACATGTTCATACAGAGAACACAAGAGTATCATCAACAACAGACCGAGAAAGTAGACTTCGATATTTCATACCAGTTGCAGAGGCTTGCTGATGGCTTTACCCTTGTAGCTGACATGAAACTTTGCCTTGGCCAACAACCCCTGGGTGTCGAAGTAAGAAACATCGGTGTGATTGTTATGCTATTTCGAAATATGAGAAAGATATAAAGGAAAGGAAATCCAAAGGTGCAGAACATATGCAGATGAATTATCACCTCGGTGTCAAATTCTCCTGATTCAACAGAAATGTTGATGTCAGTGATAATCTTTACAAGATCCACCAGTAATCCTGGTCGATCAGCTGTCTCCACTAAAAACAAGCTGCCACAGAAATACAGTCAACCCTTTAGTAATTACTGTTCACATGCTAAACACTAGAAGCAAAAGGTTATTATTCTTGAAGGAGACAAGTTTTTTCCAACTTGACAGTGTAATCCAAAATAAAAACTTGATAGAATCGCTTTGAGAGCATTGTGATAAGAAAAGTGTGTATCTGGACAGTATTGAAGAAATCAAAGCACAAGTTACCTTCGGTCAGGACCATCATCTTTGACTTTTATATGGGTTGCTATATCCACATCAACCTGAGGAATTGCAGAATAACAAAATTTTGAGCTAAGATCAATAACTTGGGACTTAAATCTTCTCTGAATAACTCATAGATGAATAGTTTAACATTCTCCCCTTAGGACATCGGTTTCAATGAGAGAGTTGGAGACGGGTATAGGCACATAACATCCATCCTACGGGGCTATGACACCCTTACCTCACTTTTAGGAGTTTGCAGGAAAATGTTTTACTATAGAGAAAAGCCAACAATTTTAGAATTTAATAACTTATTAAGATGGGATAAACAAAGAGAAACCTGTTTTGGTTGCTCTACTCCAAAGGCAACTCCCATTGCTAACTGTGAACTTGATTCCTGTTTGACAGTCATCAGGTTACGCATATAAGGAGATGCACATCTGACAATTGACATTCTTTAATGATATTTAAAGATCATAAATGCACATCCAACAATGATTACCGGGTGATACTGAAGCAAATTGTTTATGATTGTCAAACGAATGGCCTCCAGCAGCTCTGGGTCATCAACTTTTCTACCAGTACTACTGAAAAAAAGCTCCATTGCTAGAGGCAGTCAGATTTGCTGTAAAAAGATACTGTAATAACAGAATCATATGGCCCATCAGAAACAAAATTATACAAAATATTATTTCAGAAACTCGTTTGTTCAATCCATGAATTTCATCTCATGGAATATCTATGATCTTCTGGTTGTTAGTGTACTTTTGCAGCATTGTCATGTATGGACACAAGTAACTTCCTCTCTAAGTATTATTGACGGTCACCTTTCCTTTATTTAAGAGAGAGACTACTGATGGTTTGGAATTAAAACAAAGGGATCCAAGTCTTCAAGGAAGATATGGAACAACGCTTTTGAGCACAGAAAATGTTGCATTATAACATTTAATTTCCCGTTATAAAGTTCTTAGCACAATTAATCTATCCTTCATTCCTGTACAAAATAGAATGACAAACCAATTAATACTGACTTGGTAGGAGAATTCAAGAATAGCAGAGAGAAGGAACACTGACAAAAAAAAAATCCAACTTTTGTAAACAAGTGAATTCTCAAACCTTAAACATAACATGTAGCATGTAACTTACGCTTTAGTGATGGCAAATGTGTTGTGCTTCCCAGAAGAATCCAAAAAGACATTAGCCTTAACAACATTCAGCCCGAGGTTTTTAAGCGCATTCATCTGTAAGGCATTTAATCATAGATTGCTCACAATTGTCTGTATATGCTAACTAGAAGGCAACGATAAGTGATTCAGAACAGCAGAGTTTCAAAATCAGATAAATCTGGAGATCCTAAAGAAAGACAAATCTGATGACTATCTCAGCTAGTATAGGACTCCATACCGTATCCAGAAGAGCACCAAGGCGATCTCCGAAGGTTATCTCCACCACAGTTGCGTCTGGATCAGAGTCTTGGTCAATTATAACTTTCGGAGTTGGAATTGCATCAGTCTCATTTTGACTTCCATCCTGTTTAAAACACCATTTCCTCTATTTAGTAAATAAGAAGGATTTGCTAGTTCATATGCACTAAAATCCTATAAAAACAGCAAAAGCCGCCCCACACCTCAACGGTTGGAGCCGATGAAGCTTGCACAATAATTATTGTCCTGGAAGATGACAATCTGGCAACAATCATATATAGTTAGAAGAAAGTATAATGACAATACAGAATGATGAGGTGAAAATGTATTTTTATTCATGGAATGCTTGTATAATGATGTAAAACTTGTGCTCATTGTCATGGGGTGCTAAACTGTATTCCAAAAAATGCTTCTCTATTTCACTGATTAGAGAGAGGCTTTCAGATCCAGAACAATGTTTAGCAGCTATCTTGTAGCAGATGAGTCCTTATGCAGCTATTCCTCATATTAATGAGCCATTAGGGGGGTTGAGACAAGAACTGAAATTAAGTAATTAGTAGTAATTTCAAGTGTGGAAGCTTTGATAAAAACATGAAAAGGGCAAATCTAGCTACCATTGTTATTAGTAGCAGGGGATTCAGGAGCTGGCATTTAGATAAGGTATGGATGATGCATCCTCTGGCTAGTCCTTAAACCACTAGAAAAGTTAATTAACTTGACATGGAGAGAGAATTATCCAACAAAAAAAAGAGTAAATCGGTCACATTGAAATGGGTTGTTGTTGTTTTCAACACTCACTCAAGTTCTTAATCAAATCCAACAGAACCATAGAAATCATCCTAAGATCTTTATTCAATAAAGATTCAAACTTGAATGTTAAAGCTGAAGCAGTCATATTCACAGCCAAACATTACTACACAAACACCTAAAAAGAGGGAACAATGTCTGAAAGTAAGCATACCTTCTTCGTTCCTTGCATAAAAAAGGAAGCTGTGTAGGAGCCAAGCCAAAACACAAGGGATTTTCAACCACTTTAACATTCCTAAACTGAAATGGAAGATTAGCAAAAGCCAAGGACACAGCCATTTCGATCCTTCTCTTTCTCTTTCTTTCAAGAACTAACCTGTATTTCCAGCAACAACTAAAGACAAGAAACAAAAGAAGAACAAGAACCCAAATGAAAGAACATCACTAATTCCAAGAATGACAAGGAGAGGACTTGAGAAGGAAGGAGAAGTGTAGTAGTTCTTGAAATATCCGCCATGAAAAAGAAAATGAGCATTTAATATAATATCCTATCTCTTTATCTTTCTCTCCGTGTTTCTTTGTTGCAATTTATCTCTAACGTCCATTCCTCATCTGATCTTCATTTCTTTGTTTTTATTTTTATATTTTTTTACTTGTTCTATATTTCTTTTTATTCATGAATAAATATACTTTTTTAAATAAAAAAACTGTTTTTTTTTAATCCTCTGTTTGGGGCCATGGGCACAGTCTAACAATAGGGACATGTTTGGTTAAGATACCTCTCTCTGTCTTCATCGAAGGGCTCTCTTTTACCCAGAAAAGCAAAAGATATCCAAGCAAGTGTAGTGGCTTTGAATTTATTACATGATATTTTCACTTGGAAGCTTTTTCTTATGGGGGCCTCTTGAAGTTAGAGTAGCTAAAATCTGGACCATTCATGAGTTGCCAAGTGTGGATATAATTGAAATTGGAAGGCAGCAGCACCCTATCGTTCCTTAAATTCAAAATGATTTCATTAAAGTTTCGGTCTTTGTCCTATTGGGATTTTGCCTTTGATGGATATTAGCACTCTAGCATGATCCATGATCCATGATCCATGGCTTTCTCAAGCACTGGAATATCAAGCGCAAATAATTGGGCTGATTACATAATGGGTTCCTAGTCCTACAAAGGATTCCAATAAGCTAAGTTCTCTTTGAGCAAATTCAAAATCAGTCATCAAGACTCGAGCGTTTCTATTATGACCACTTTTTTTTCTTTTGATTTTTTTTGGTCCACTAGCATGACCATAGTTAAAAACGACATATACATGGCAACTGTCCAAGCAACGATATTATTCTAAAAACAAAATATATTTAATATTCTCATTATACAAGTCTCAGTCGTCAGTAAGAACTTAGAAGAAAGGCAAACCCAAAAAGAAATGAAAAGGGGGCTACATGATCATTATCCAGCAATCATCTAAGCAACAAAATCCCTGGGGTACAAGGTAAGGTGTGTTTCTACTGCTATGAGCAAGGTAAAGCTAAAGCAATCATCTTCGTTATCCAGGCTCCAACCTGCAGGAAGGGTTCATTCAAGCATTCCCATGAACTTAATAACCCTTGTTTCCTCGGATTCTAGCTCTCATGTCAACCTGAAAAAACAGAGAATATGACTTGTCAATAGAAGGGAACTTTATAGAAATTTAACGGATTCAAAACTGTTTCTTTTCATGATATTTTAAGTGATTTCTTCTTGATGCTTGTATTCATCTGAAATATTATCTTCAAATTAGAAATCACTAGTAAAAACAGAAGCTTTATTCATCTTCATTCGCTTTTGGTAATTCCCATACACCGCATATAGGAATACATATGGATGCATAATGTGTAGAGGCATGGTCAGGCACAGACTGACTCAGAAAATCGAATTGCTCTTGGAGCTAAAAGGAATACAGTCTCGTTGCAAAGTGCAGAATAGAAGAGCATACATTTACTTAGTTAAGGAACAAGGATTAGAACACAGTTCTTTTAAGTCAGAGATGCGAGAGGTTGTAGATTACTCTGAATCAGAATTTTCAGTGAGGTTGTAGATTACTCTGAATCAGAATTTTCAATGAGGCTGTAGATTACTCTGAATCAGAATTTTCAGTCTCGGCACCACTGCTTTGCATCAACCTGTGATGTGGAATATGTAACTAAACTAATCTAACAGCATAGACAAACTATGGCGGGCTATGTAATAATGATCTAAGAACTACCAAAGACATTTTCATCATTGCCAAACAAGTGTCCTTGTGATAGATAGCATTAGTTTTGTTAAAAGAATCAGCACAGCCTATGAAACAATCATGGAAATTTAATTGTCTTGCATTCTTTCATTTCCTGATTATAGGGCCTAGCAAACCTTAAACCTTATATAATGTGTGTATTAGACCTTCGAAAGGTTCTCCATTGACTTGCAGCATCAAGTTCTTTAACTTTCAGCCAATTATTACCATCGAGATTCAACCTTTTTTCACCCCGGTTCAAGTTGGAGTTCAAACCTAATAAAGCCCAAAACGCATAGAACTTTCAATTCTCACCCACCATCTAGCGAATGAAGAAATTAATGAGAACTATTGGTTTTTACAATCTTGTCTAACAAACTCTCACTATGAACCAAGGATGAAAACAAGGAATAATTCATATAGTTTATAATTTAACTTCACTTGGTTGATGAATAACCAGGAGAATTTTTATTGGAAATCCATAAAAGGTCCCATTTGATGTTATGCATTCAATTATCTTCACAATAAACCAAAATAAACCACGTGGATCTTCACCTTTATGATGTTCAAAACAAGAACTTGAGCTCGAAATTACTGTTTCCTTTACTCAGAGGTCCCCTGTAACTCCAATCTATTGAGACTTTAATTGCACAGTGATGCCAGAACTCCAGGTCCAACAAATATATGCAAACTAAATCCATAATTCAATCCAACATTGGTCAAAATCAAATTATTACTCATCGCAACCAAATCACAAAGAAAAATAAAAGTTGTCAAGAAAAGAGAAAAGAAAACTTGAAAAAACCCACAAACTAGAATACAGAGAGAAATCAAATGGAATTAAAAGCAAGAGAAAAATAAGATCATGCCTGGCCTCTCTTGCAATTGAAATAAGTTTCTCTAAGTCCCACACACTCACTTGGTATGGAAGGGCTCTTCTCTCCTGCACATTCTTTATATGGTCGATTCTCAATCTACATACGTAAAGCAAAAACATGAATCTCAAAAAGACTGAATTTGACCTATGAGAGACCTTTAACAATAAAAACATCATCTTGGTAAAGAATGCAGTACCTTAATACAATCAGATTCACTGAGACACTTGACCAGTTCCATTGCAAGTCCCTTGCAAGACTTTGACATTTCCACTCCTCCTAAAAAACCTAAAAAGATAAGTGCTTCAAAATAATTGCTTTAAAATATCAAGATTCCTGCATTTGTGTTTAAGCTTAAGATTTTCAATTCTTAGAAAAAATTATTAGCAGTAGTTTCATTGAGGCATTGTTTCAAACAGGTTAATAGTGCTAACTCGGAAAGGTGAAACTAAGCAAGAGATTCATAATTTTTGGAGCTGACTCTACCTCAAATGATGCTTGAAGCCTACGAATGTAAAAAAACAAGTAGAAAGTGAAGAGAGGGTGAGATTTCTGAAGCTAAACCTTGGCGATTTGCGCCAGTGATTATCGATGGGGGAAATGAACAGAGAGAAGGAGAAAAATTCTCGCGTTATGGAAAATATTTGTTTCTTATTGTACATATTAAATTACGTTTAAGCCGCTGAGTAAATTACATTTTAGTTCCTTAACTTTAATAAAGTTTTTAATTGGATCCAATTTCTATAACTGAGCATAAATTCCTGGAAATCATCCAATTTTTTTTTTTCGTATCAAAATAATCTGAAAAGTAAATTATGATAACGGTTATAAACAATCAATTTTATTTTATATTATTTTAATCATTAGTTCTTGAATTTTATTCTATTTTGTATTAGATTATAGAACAAGATAATCAAGAACTCGAGATAATTTTTCAAAAATTGAAATAGGGTTATTGATTTTGCTTTTTTCACCAAAAAGAATTGCAAAACAAAGAAAGTTCTGCTCTATTTTTCAAAATTGAAAAACAAGTGGCACAAAGTGATTCCAAACAATCCCTAATTTGTCATTTGTAATAAAATTCAAGTAGCTTGATTGATCACTCTTGTTGTTTTGTACCCACTATCAACCAGGGCATGCTGTCAATCCCAGTTTGTGAAGTTCCCTTGCATCCCCATAGCCTTCCCTGCTTCAAAATTTCTTGAGCAGAAACTGTAAAATTCGTGCTGTTACCAGTACTTCTACAGTCCCTTTTCTGCTTTACACGTTTCTAGTTTAAATGACGGATATCAATTAAGTTATCAAGTGCATTTTTTTACAACCAAGTATTTTATAAAAATTATTACGAAGAACAGAAAATTCGACCAAGCACAAAAGCCAAGACCTGGTTCTATTTCATCACACAGTGTTAAACCTGAACCAGGTCCGTCCAAGGATGAAATAGGGACCAAACGAACTGTTGAGTAAGATAAAATAACCTTCTTACTGGTCCTTCAATGCAAAGGAATCGCATGATTAGAGTCTTTAGCTGGATTGTGTAACGAAATGAAGCCAAAACAAGAAAGGATTATAATCCACATTTAACGTTCAAGTCCTTCATAGGGCCACTGAGTTCAAGCCAACTCCCTTATTATCCCTGGTGTTTCAGCTAGAAATTGACTAGAACAGAAGTGGCACGTGACCGTATTCAAACTTTAATGATACACGAAGGGAGAAAATTGAGACAAAAAGCAATGCTACCAAATTCTTATCTAGACTCTGTGATTTTGCATGAAAGATAAAAGGTTTCTCATAAGTACAGTGTCTGCTGGTTTCAACTTTCAATTTCTTAAAAATAACCGCAAAACATAGATGACAATCTTTATTAAACAAGTATTTAGCAATTAACATTTAGATGTGTTAAGAATACAAGTAGACGCAAAACATAGATGACAATCTTTATTAAACAAGTATTTAGCAATTAACATTTAGATGTGTTAAGAATACAAGTAGATCAGGAAATCACATGCTCTTCCGCATCACCTTGTTACTCTGTAACCCTGCATATTGGAACACCAAGACATCAATTTCACATAGGAAAAGAAAAGGCCTACGAAGATTGAAGCATGCATTTAAAATATAGCATGTCCAAATTACTTTCTTCTCTTTTTTATTTTGTTTTTTCCTTTTCCTCTTCGCAGTTGTGCCTGTTTTGCTGAAAAATAACAAAGAAGAACAAACAAACAAACCTTGACTCGTTTCAACAGATCTTTAGCCTTGGGATCTTTGCTAAAATGATCACGTACAGGCTGCAAAAAATGTAGTATTTAATTAGCTTGCTGAGCGAGTTAGGATAGAGTAGTTTCTAGTAATTATACAGCATCAGCAAACTACAGGTTGTGTTTCTAACTGTTATAGACACTCAAGATCCTCTAAAGTAACAGTGATGTAATAGAGAGGAAGGCAAGGCACAAATCTGACTTAAGAGTTCTGGTCAAGAATAATCAGGATATAAGCTTAAGCATAAAAAAAAAGAGTTGTCTGCCATGTGAATCCACTTTCTCCCATTCAAGTCCCCTGAAGTGAGGTTTACCTGCAGTATTGTATTCAATGCTTTCGCAAGAGCTGGTTTCAGGTCACCCGGATGTAATCCACCACTTTCATAGTCAGCTACCAGTTCTTCAAAGGTTTTGTAGACCCTTCATTATTATATAAACCGGGTACATAAAATCATGCAGGAAAATAATTGTCATATTCATCAATACAAAACAGTTAACTCACTCGATTACTATATAAAAACAAAAACAAAAACAAAAACAAAAGAGTTAGCTGTTTAAAAAAGCATGAAGCGACAATAATGAAGTTTCCAACATTCAAGAAATAAAAGAGCAAGGACAATAAATGCAAGAACTTGCTGAGATGCACTCTTCCTGAAAAACAAAAACAAATAGAAATGAAGCAATGAGAAGATAAGAGAACTTACTTCTCTCCACCATTTTCTGGATTGCATTCCACCTTGAACTCATGGAACCATGGGAAGATAATGTAGTTAATGTATTCCAGACAAGGATTGCCCTCGACAATTTGTGGGGGGCAATATGCCTTCTTTATCTTAGTTTTCACCTCTGCCTATGACACGGTAATAAAAAAAAAAATATAAAAACAAGGCATAAAAAGTAAAAGATAACTATGCACAGCTGCAATTTGCAGGGAATCTTTATATTTTCAGGCATGCAAATTCACTGACATTGCAACTTCTCTTAAATTCTCCATACATAAAACCAGAACATACCTCTTCATCCTCCATGAAGATGGAGGAAGATGGATCACTTTTTGACATCTTTTCTTGCCCTTGCTGTAAACCAGGTAGCATGTCTGCATTCATGAAATGTGGAGTCAAACGTACTTTATTTAAGAAGCTAAATAATATCATCACACAAGTTTTGAATAGAGGAATTAGGAGCATACGATGAGATAAAATGATAGGCTTGTTTTTCCTCTTTATGTCATCACAGTATTCTCTTGCAAGGACGTTCACTTTCCGTTGATCCATCCCCAATTGACAAATGTCAGCCTGTTGAGAATTTTGGAGAGGTAGGAGTATATCATGACAAATGTCATTTGAAAGTGATTTTTGGAGAATTTTGCACGTAAGAATACGGGAAATTGGTTCAATATTTTGCAACCATAAGCACAAGCACCTTAAGAAAAGAATGTCATTACACATGCCCAGATTGAAGAAATTGATTAAAAGAAAATTCCAAACTCAGATTTACAACTGCAAGCACAAGTACCTTGAGGAAAAATATGTCTGCACATTGCATGCATGGGTAGAAAATCTGGGCTGCCGTTAGCTCATCCTGCTCACTACGGCCCATGATTTGAACACATCTAAGGAGCAAAATGCAACCTTTTATTAGTTCCCTATAGAATCACGGACTATGGAAGCATCCAATTTTCTAGCTCTATCAAGTACCTCATTATCCTAGGAAGCTTGTTCCTGCGAGCTATATCCATAACAAGAGGCCAGTATTCATGGGCCCTGGAGTTGATTTCGTCGGAAGACCACAAAAACTCGACTTTATCTCCATCAATATCCATCCCAACTGCCTTCCATATCTCAATAAGATATTCTCCCACTGTTTTAATTTTCTTCAAGTCGCCTCCCATTTTGTTATTTAGTTGCGCAAACCAGTCAGCAATCCAAATTTTCACTTTGCAACCAGCTTTAGTCAGCTTGTTGACATTTATTGTCTTCATAACTCCCTGTTCAACAACAGTAAAAGCACACATATAAAAACTAGACTGAACAAAAGCTCTAAACATAAGCTTCAAGGCATATACCGAGTCAAGTGAAGGAACCAAGGCGCAATTAATAGCAAATGCCTCCAGGTTGACAAGGCAATGCTAAAATTGAAATCAACACTACTCCACAGATCCTTAATCAATAACCACTAGATAACTTTCTCAAAAAGATGTAACCTTTAAGCCTCAAACTCATCAATCATCACAATAAAGGCTAACCAAGTAGACTAGATTTTCATTACTAACAGCAAAATATATGAGAACCCAGATAAAAACAAGATTGAAACAACAAAAAAAGAATATACCTGAGCAATGTGCATTCTCCCAGAAGGTTCAAAACCATCATAACAAATGGGTAGCGGTTTTTTATCAAGAAGATTACGTAGTTCATCCTCTTGGATGCATTCTTCACCAACACTTCTCACAAGTTGAAACCTTTCCTCTAAACTCATCACCCTGAAAATCAAAACCCATTAACAAAAACCAAAAAAGATTAGAACTTTAAATGAACCAGTTATAATTTTGACCAAACAAACAAATTTAAAGAAAAAGTAATTACTGGGGTGTAGAGGGATTTGATGAGGGTGAAGCTGAAGCGGTGACAGAGATGGGTTGCATCTCTTCAGATGGAGGGGTTTGGTCAATCTCTTCCATTGTTGCTGTTGATTTGAAGGAAAGGAAAGGTCTTGTCTTTTGGGTTAGCAAAGGAGGCGGCTTGTTATTGAATCCTACTGGTTATTTTTATATATAATATATAGAAACATTGATTCCTTAACGATAAACCAGGAACACTCTCTTTCTTTTTTGATACCATTTCTCTCTCCTCTTATTGGAATCATTTTCCTTTTTCTCACCTCATATTATTCTCATATCTCCGATTAAAGTAATTTTAAATTTCTGTTTACTCTGGAATTATTCTCATGCTTTCGAATACCTCTAGCAATAATTATACTTTAGTAAAGAAGGTGAGCTGGAAGAATTTGATATTGGGTATGATATTCTTTCTAATGGTGATGATGCCAGCCCCCCCTCGCCGATGATTCCTTACAAGAGGAAGCGATTATAAAGGTGGGTTTTTGATGATGATGACCTCGATATTCTGATGACTATTAGACGTGCCATAAATAGGAATCTGGAATGTGATACGTCTAGCATTAGAAGCAGCAGCAGTGGCGGCGGCGGCGGCAATGTAAAAGCATTTTGTTTTATATATGTTTATTTTTTAAAAATAATTTTTTAAAATATTATTTAAAATTAATATTATTTTATATTTTCAGATTATTTTAATGTGTTGATGTTAAAAATAATATTTTAAAAATAAAAAAATATATTATTTAATATATTTTCAAGCAAAAAATATTTTAAAAAATTTCTTTAAATTTAAAATTTAATTTTTTTTATTTTTTATCCTACACAAACCAGGTTTCATCCACCAAAAATACTCATAACTTTGCAAATAATCTGAATTTTTTTTGTTAATTTTTTTTTTGTCATCTATTTAAAATATAATGAAATTATAAATACTATATAATAAATTATAAGAGGATTAGGATAAATTTTTTAAAAATTAATTATAACTTAGTCTCTATTTAACATAAAGGATTAATTAGTACTTGTAGTTTTAGATTAGTTTATAGCTTGTGTTTTCATTGCAGGTTGAATTTAAATATGATGAAAAAAATACGAAAATTGTTTATTCCTATAGCTTTTTTTGTTGATAAATCCTATAATTTCTAATTTATTTTATAATTTATCTCCTCCACAATTCCATGTCATTGTTTAAATTTATAATCTGAAAAATATAAAAAATAAAATAAATTTTTGCAAGATAAATAAATTTTATTAGGAAAGAAGGCTTTTTTTTGGAAAAGAAAATCTTGTATGGTCAACGTTGGTTTAATCTCTATTTAATTATTTTTATACTCATTTGTCATTAATTAATTAGTTTATTATCTTCCATAAATATAGAGTACTAGCTTATAATTAATTATAAATTTCGGTAAATATATTATTATAGAACTCGCCCGCTTATCAATCGAGGATGATTGATTCTCATTGAAGAAAATATACAATAAAAAATAATCCAATCTGATATGATAAAACACTCAAGTCAATTCATTATCTAATTGTCTCGAGAAAAAACCCAGCTCTCAACTAGTGATTATTTTTTATAAATTTTTTATCTAAACTAAGTTGTTTTTATCTTTTGAAAAAAAATTAGGTCATCTTGTTTTAATCCTTCCTAATTATAACCTAAATCTTGTCTCATATTAACCCCAAGTTAGATTTTATAACAATGGTTTATACAAGGATGAGAAAATTAATTGCTTTCTAAGTCAGGTTGTAGCAAGATTTCATTTTTATAGCATCACGTTTTATTTTTTGTTTTCCATTGGGATTTTTTACCAGTTTAAACCATTAACAAATGTATAAGGCGTGCATGGATCTGCCCCCTTTCCATGATAACAAAAAAATGGTAAGAAGCTAAGACCTATCTCCACAAAGGAAAACAAATTAATGGGGCAATAAATTTCCCACCTCTATTCCATATGAGTGTTCCTCAGCTCTCAGAAACACTTCTATCTATGGTAACAAAATAATATTAAGAGATTCATGGAAGCGAGGGAAGAAGATGAATGGTTCTTCATAAAGTTTCTTTCTCTACAAAACCATCAAATCCTGAAAAAAATCTTTCCTGAATTTATTAGGGTTTGCCCCTCTACAGAAGACTAGAAATATTCTGGTCTTCACCCTTGCTGTTCCTCTCAAGATAGAATTGTAGAAGGGAGTCATTAATTATGGAGGAAATGAGTGCTCTTTGTGGTTATGAGGTGAGCCTCTTCAATGGTTTCTTTTACGTTAAACTTATCTCTAACTCATGTTTTGTCCCTCTAGATTTCATGTGCATATCATATATATACCATTGCTATTAATTTAATTACAGCATAATATATTGGTTTTTAATCTTGTATGTATGTGTCAATTTCTTGATGATATCATTGTTTGAAATATATTTAGAGATTAAGGGCATGTTTGTTTTTCAAAAAAAATATTTTACTGAAAAAAAATCTTATGTAAAACGTTTTTTTTTTTAAATGAGTTTTCTTCCATTGTTTGGATGCATCAAGACAATTACTTTTCTATAATATATATTATTTTTCATTTATAGTACGATAATAGAATAAGAAAAACAGTAATTTTTATAATAAAAATGGTGGTTTTTATGATGAAAAAAAAGAGAGAATAATGATTACTTTAGTTATAGTGATTATATTGGTAGTTTGCATCTATTAACTTAATTTTAAGTGTTTGTTTCACATTAATTGAGTCCCAAAACAAAGATGCTCTGAATAAATAAAAATAATCTAATTTCTGACTGACCACACCATATTGATTTTTCTGCTACTTGTACTGTTCCTGCTTGCCTCATCACATGGATTCATTACAGACTACTGTTTATGCCAATTGGAATCCATGATTTTTCTAAAAGAAGGTCAGGCGTTGGTTTGCCCACCCTGAAACTATGGGGCTGTTTTTCCGTTTATATGGTGGAGCTTTTGCTCCTCTCTAGTTGAGGAAATCCCAAGTGATATCATCTGCTAAACTGCCTGTTATGATTTTTGGCAGAGCATGGATGACCTAAAACATAAGCTCCTGTACACAACTCTTGAACTGCAGAAAATGAAAATGAAGGCGAAGGTGACACTGAGAGAACAGAAGGATACTGTGCAGCATTTGCTCAATCTCTTAGCGAATGCTTGCAAAGAAAGAGATGGAGCGAGAGATCAGCTACAGACATTGATCTACCAGTCAATGTCTTCTACATCACCTGGTCAGATTCTTTCTCAAGTCCAACCTGAAATCCCCGTCTTAAACACGACTCCGAAAGCAAACCTTAGCATATCAGAATCCAATTCTGAAACATGCAACCGACTGTCACACTGTTCATCTTCTGTGGATTCATTCTTTGATGCTGGTTCATCTCCTGATTTCCCAAACAAGAACATGGCTGGATCGAGCAATATGGGGTTATTGAATCAGCCTTTTGTTCAAGAACAGCACAACTGGACAAAATTCACTGGTTTTGTCTCTCCAGGAGGTAACAATGTTGAGAATGACAGGGGCATTGCAGTGATTGATTATCTTGCTCAGGGAAAGGTTCTGCCTCAGAAGGGAAAACTCTTGCAAGCTGTGATGGATGCCGGTCCCCTGCTCCAATCACTTCTCATAACAGGACAACTTCCTCAGTGGCGAAACCCTCCTCCCCTTGAAACACCTCTTAGTATTTTACCAAATTCCAACAAAGCTGCGTATGTTCATCAGAAGCCATATGCAAATCCAATTTCTTCTGTTTTGAGGGCTTCAAATTCATCACCATCAAATAGAATGAATCATTTATTACAGTTCACGTCAAATTCTACAGGAGCTCCTTCATGCTCGGGATGGAGAAATGCAAGGATTATAACTTCATCAGCCAACACAAACTCTCAAGTCCCACTTTACAAGCGACAAAGGTTGATGTGAAGTTATAAAATTTTGCCTAGTCTTTATTGCTTTCTAATTGTAACAGTCCAAAGTATGAATTTTTTTCCTAGTTGGTGGAATCAAAATGACATATCTCTTTACTTTGTGCTTGATTCACTTATTCACTTTCTGCTTGCCCATGCCCTCAAGCCAGCCAGACCCTCCCTACCCTACCAGTAACTTTTTCTTGTGTTTCTAGGGCTACACCACAACCAAATCATTCCAAACCTTCATAAATGAATCTCTAGTATGCTTAGAATGCATAGTTTTCTTTTCTCTTCTTGTCAACGAACAATGAGGAAGCTAATATATTATGAATATAGAGGATGAGAAACAAGACGAATGAAAACTTAGGTACATCCAACAATCTAACCAATAATTTAGTTCTAACATGCTTAATATTCTTATACTTTCAAAATAAAGTAGAAATAACAAACAATTACTTGTTTACACCAATCGAGGCTTAAGATATGGCCATTTGATTAGGGGGCAAAGTTGCAGGCTCGGAAAAACTCCAGATCATAGTCGACATACTTCGTCCAAAGCGGCTGGTACCTAGGAATGGCGGTGGCAAGCCAAGGTTTTGAATCTCCATTGTAGTGAATAACTGCAGCCTTTTGAATCTTCTCCTCGCTAAGTCCTGGGTTATAGCCTAGCCCTAGAACATGCCATGACTTGTCTAGTGGCTTTGTTGTGGAATAAAATGTGATTAAACCTGGTGGCAGTGTCCCCAACCTCCACAAAGTTCGATTCCCATTCTGCAACAATATCAAGATCAATAGTCAGCAACCACACAAATAAGATCAGAACACAAAAGAATAAGTAAAGTATTTACCAACTGTTGCCAATAATGATACTTTTCAGTGCAGTTGTCTCTTCTCCAGGCATCTAAATCAAAAATGTTCATTCCATAAGCCCATGCACATGCCTTGGGATCGAACGTCTCCTTAATCAAGGGATGATCAAACTTCAGGTATTTATCATATCGATGGAATGACCCAAAACATGTCTCGACCGCTCCATTCACCTTCCCATCCATGTCAAACTCCCACAACCCTGTCAAGTCCTTTTGAACCACTACATCATCATCTAAAAATAAAATCTTGTTCAATTTTGGATACATTTCTGGCAAATAAAACCTCAAATGGTTCAGCATAGATAAATACTTGGGGTTCCTGAACTTTAAGTTGCTAGAGTCGGTTGTCGAGTTTTCGAGTCCATGCCCATAATAATATCCCAGCAACTCTGCAGATTCTTGTTGTGGAAGCACTGGCACATAAGATGAGTTCAGGAATTTGTAATCTTCAACTGCTTTCACTTGAATGTGCGTCCCATTGTGGTCTTTCAACTTGAACATCACTTTCATTGCTGCAAGAGTTGTCCTCTCTGTCACAATATGTAAAACATGTTTCCATGGCTCCTTTGCGTTTTGCACCACTGAATTCACCACCACTGAAGCTGCAAGAACATTATCTGAAAATATAGCATAATGGTAAAGATTTGGATCTTCAAACTCTTGCCGTGGCTGCCGTGGCTTCGTCTGTTTGTTGATGTAACGAATAGGATTCTCAATCCTCTCTTGCATTAACCGCAATGCCAGGCAATGCAAGTTTCTTGGGATTGCTTTTGCAGCAATTGATTTCGCGAACTCTCCTTTAGTTTTCATTTTTGTCATCTGTTCCTCCAAACCAAAAATTTTGTCTTTCAGTTTTTGAATCTTGAGTTGACTATCAAAAGACCCTTTTGATTTAGAGATCAATTGCTTAGCGAATTTAACTTTCTCTTTCGCCTCCTTTAGAAATCGGTGCACCAATGCTGTATTGGAATCTGAAACATCACAGTGAGAAGCCTTTTTTATGAGGTCTGTGAAGTTTATTGAAATCTCAGCAAAATTCCTAACAAGCTTAGAGTTCTCAAGTTTTAGTTTCCGAGCTATGGAACCATGCATAAGCACCAAGCCTTGGTATTCAACCACTGACCGCACAGTTTCCTTCAACTGAGCCTTGAGAGCGTTTGATGTGAGAGAAAGTGGATGTCTCCCGTCATTACGTTCATATTGTTTCAAACCTAAAACCTAACGAAAACATATATAAATATGTTAGTGATCGCTCATTAACAGTCCTACTTCAAAAGGAAATGAAGATATTTCATGCATGTCTACACTTTCCTCATAGAATTATGGCTTCATCTTTGAGACAAATTGTTTCTGCAAAATCTATATAGTTTCTTTTCTGATATAGCTAACAAATGTACAAACAGGGAGAAAGAAAACTTACTTCATGGTCAGTGGGACTGGAAGAACCAACATGAACGTTGAGGAGGAAGGAGCAAGTGAAGAAGAAGCAGCCCACAACTGCAATGGTAGAGGCTAAACCCTTGAAGGAAAAAAGGAAACTCAATGCCACTCTTCTTCTGCTCCTAGCCATTTCAGAGAACGAGAAAGCTATGGCTGTCCAGTATGGTATAAAGGCAATTAAGTAAGAGTTTAAGCATGGGTAAATCTGTTAACATCCAATTAGAAATCTTATTTTATTATTATAAAGGGTGTTAGAGAGCAAGATTAACTGGTATCAACCATGGTTGTTGAGGTGATGGTTATCTTAAAAGAGTTTTGATAAGGCAAGGCAAAATTCTGATTTTATCTCTTAAAACTGGAAAAGCTTCACCAGCCCAGTTACCTTTATCCAAAAAAACTGTAGAAGTTACCTGCTTAAAGATTAGCCAGAAGTGAATCTTGGGGGAACTCTATCAGAGGATCAAAACCACTAAATTTCTCACATGGGAGAGAAGGCAGAAAGTTTTACACACTGTTCCACCATCTATAATGCTCTCTGCCCCAACTAAGAGAAATAATTTGAAAAAAATAAATAAAATAAACTTAAGATCAGCTAACAGGATTCCCAAATTCTGAGCAGAAACGTGGGATGTCATCATCAAAGAGTAAGAATGGAAAAAAAATACCTTAGCCCGTAATTTCTAACAGGATCAGTCAAAGCCCAGGAACTTTCCAGCTTTGCGCACAATAGGTATTAGAATTGAGCAGCCGCAAGGGTTCTGGGCACAAAACAGCAATAATTTTCTCCGAACCAACGCCGCCTGGATCAATGGATCTCTAGCTATCATCTGTACCAAGAACCATACCAGTAAATTGAATTAAGCGGTTTCACAAAGAAAAAAACTTGGAAAAATATCAAGAAAAAGTACTATTTTAAGCTCAAAACTAAAAGATTTTCTGAACAATATCCATCCAATTAGCAACTTGGATACAATATCTGAAATCCTAAATACTTCTCTTGGAAACATGACTTGGAATGATTAAGCAATCCATTCAAACACTTAGTACAATTATCGAGGCTGAGATCTCTGGTGCACTGCACTATACCATACCTCATCTCGTTCCCAGTACCGTTATAACAGTGTCGGACAAACATGGATTTCGACTGTCCGACAGATTCTATAAATCTCTGTAAAAAACCATTCGCCAAAACATCGGCCGTTGCAAGTCTAGAATTGTTGTAAACTTAACCGTATGGTTGAGTCTCTAACAGACGAGGAAGTTGCGATGCGTAGCATGCATTGATCGTACCATACAAAGGCCTCGGAGATGTTAGGACACAGCTGTAAGAAGTCGCGACTTGCTTTCGCGATGCACTCGCGACATAGACTAAGGGAGACATCTCCTCGGCAAATATAAAGACCATAAACTGTGTCTGGTTCGTGCCCAAGACTATAATTGTAAAATCCAACATTGCTAGCATTCAATCTTAAAGATGAGAGGACAGCTTGAAGGTTACTGAAAGATAAGGTGTCAGCATTGGCTGTTTTTCTGGATCCACAAAATGGATCTACCACTGTTGTTGCTACAACATTTTGCTTGGTAATAAATGTACAAAGATTAAACTAAAAATAGCCCCCGAAACGATCATGGATGGCATTTTTATGCATGATTTCCTTCTTTCAGGGCATGAACTTTCCTTCTATATATATATATATACCTGCACCAGAAGCTACAGCTATCTTTCAAAAAACACTGCTACTGTATATAACACAGCTATCTTCAAGACAATCTAATACAACCTTGGATGGAAAATGAAGGTCAAAAGGTGTGATGCTGTCTGACATGATCTTCTGTATTTGTTAAGGTACAGAGGATTATCTGAATACAACCACCAATCCATCATCTTCTTACCATATGAAAACACGTCAGCTGCTTCTCTATCTGAATACTATTGATGTCACTTCCACGGTGCATGAAATCCAAAAAAGCTAATGTGGGTTTAATTTAGGCGCTCCCCAAGTTGAATAAATGGGTTTATTTACATTAGCTATCTATAATCTATATATAATATTAAAGCATAAACAATTCAATTAATCATTTAATTAAAATATTAGAATGAAATGAGGATTACAGACTAGAATAAGCACATTGTTATTTATTTTAATTATTTTCTATATTTGTTTAATAGATTTTAAAAAGTAAATATTTTTAAATAATTACGGTGTTACTGACAAACTAATTCAGTCGGTATATTTTAGAGAGTTAAAAAATAATTACTACAAATATCACTGTCATTCTTTAATTACTGATGAAATTATATCCAATCTTTTTGTCAGTTATATATCAAATTCATCAAGAAAAATACCGGTAATGTTTTTATCGGTGATATATCATATTCACCGATAGAAATACTAATGGACTGAAGTGGGTAAAAAAGCTTTGTTTGCTTTTTCTGTTAGCAAACCCATCAATAATTTTATTACTGACAAACTACAAATTATTAACAATAGTTTTTTTAACAGAGTATTTTATGAGCTTCTCGGTAAAATTTATACCGAAAAAATAAGAATATAAATAACAACATAATATTATTTTGGTAAATTAAAAAATTATAGTAGTGTGTCTGGTTATTGGCCAAAACTATAATAAAAAAATACAAGGATTAAACTAAAAACAGCCCCCCAAACTATCATGAATGGCATCTTGATCGATGCGTGATTTCCTTCTTTCAAGGGATGGATTTGTGTGTGTGTGTGTGTGTGTGTGAGAGAGAGAGAGAGAGAGAGAGAGAGAGAGAGATGTTTTATATCTAGGTAAATAACGTTGGCAATCCAAATCAAATATTACTTCAAAGATTATATAATAATGATTGCAAATGAAAATTTTTTCTTTTGAAATGACTTTGAGCTTGGGGTATAGATAGAAAACCAGTAGGACTCTACAACTCTCAACCAGCTGGTGATTTAGATAAGTACTTAACAAATCAACCCCGTGATTCACCAATCTAATACTTTATTAATTAAATCATACGATCATTCCATATGGCTGAGGAATTCCTTGTAAATATTAACTAATGCAAGCCTCCCAAGCCCCAGATAGATGATTTTGCCTTTATTTTTTCCATACATTCTCCGTTTGCAATAGATGCAGCCACAGAATAGTAGTAATACCCGTGGTTACGTTCTCAATTCCTGAAGTCCTAATTGACTTGCTAGCTCCTGTATTATGAACCCGAAAATAATGTTCATGGATAATTATTTGCCTCTGATTCTTGTTGCTGGGAAAATAACAGGTGCTACTGCAAGCCTGCAAGCTAGCTAGCTTACCTTGGTTTTGTGGATATATTGGAACAAAGAATTGAGTGTTTAAACGAAATGAGAGGGAAGGGAGAGATTCTCAAGGTATGTCCAAATATCACTTTGTGGACAAGCGCAAATTTCTTTTTCCACCATGTAAATCAATGCAGAGACATCAAGGTTCTTAATCTGCAGATGAGACGAGCCATCAGCAGCAATTCCAAGCCTGCTAACTATTGTTGGATGTTAAAGAACTATCAATCAAGAAGATGTTAGTTTGCTGAAAGAAATGATTAGTACGAGATTTGATGAGTATACACTTGGCCCTTCGATTGAGTCCATAAACTCCTTGGCTTCTCAAATGTTGTGGCATAACTTCCACCCATGAGCTTTTTATGGCTTTAGTGGTTTTTTAAGTAGATTAGATATGGTGTTAAGAGAGTTCTCTACACGCGAACGTAGTTTTCAAGCAAAAGGATTGATACACTATACATAGAATGATGTGAGAGATAGCAAAGGGAAGATTTAGCCTAACAGAGAATATAGCCCTGTAGGATTTGCTTTTATGTGATTATTATGTTCTTGGATATATAGAAAGAGAATGAAGAGCTAAAAGCATTTCCACTTTGTATACAAATCATACCAAATCTTTGCCGACTCAACACGCTGGCTGGCCCCTACTAGTAGTCGTCTAAATGCCTTGGGCACTTGTAAGATAAAGAAGAAATCTCAAGAAAGCAACAGAGACCATTCATGCACCAGGAACCAGCTACACCTTACAAGAACAAGGATCCAAAAAGCGAAGAGAATATATGCAATATGCCCTTTTCATTGAAAACTACCCACCAGATTGATCGACAGATTCATACCCCAAAAACTACGAACAGTGCAGACCATGTTGGGTGGGTGGATATTCACACAAGTGACCCCAAAGTCATGAGAATTTTGTTTATGCTTTTGCTATGGGCAAGTTCACTCAAGTCCAGTCCAGTGGCATACAAAAAGAGCGGTGCTCAGCTCATTATATTCTTAAGGTAAATAACGTCTTGAATGGAAACTAGCATCGCCTAGCCAAGCCAAGCCAAGCCCATGTGTGCTGGTCTGTAAAAGCTGGAAAAGACAGCAAAGGAAACTATCAGTCAGATTATATGGTTAACAGTTAACCCTCTCTCTCTCTCTCTCTCTCTCTCTCTCTCTCTCTCTCTCTATGTGACTGTAACCTGCACCCTTTCTGGCTACAGGACCAAGTTCGGCAGGAAAGATAAAAACTAGGAAGTGGTCCTCAAGGATGATGCAGAAAAAGGTAACAATAATAACCATCCCATGTAATGCAAACTTTAGCATTCATTTTTTTGGTTTTGTTTGGGCAGCTGCCTGCCATGAGAGTCATGAGTAAAATCTTACTAAGTGAATTTAACGAGTTATGATATGTAGCAACATTAACTAGCTAGCAGAACAGATGTGTGTGTTTGTGTGTGTGTACATATCCAATCAATTCCCCCCCACAAGGGCAATAACAACTCATCATAGCATTTGCAAACAACTAGCCCCACATCCTAAAAGAAACACAGAACTATTTTAAGCATATTTAGTTGTATAGATTAGCTAACACGGCAAAGCTGTCCTGTCATCTCCAAAGACAGCAAAACTTTCAAACACAACAAATATGAAGGACTGGACTGGACCATTTGGGTAAGGGGAGAAGCAAAAGGTGTCTTTTAGAGCATTTACAGAAAGCTCTATCATGAATCAATTAGATTGGTTACTAATTAAACACTGTCCAATAATTATAAAACATCCCCTCCCAACTTTTTGCAAAATCATGGAAATGATGAGAGTTGAACGTAGGTTTTCAAACATCCCTAATCTAACAAGATAACCAAAAATCAAATGCGTCATAAAATGACTGATTATATAAATTTTGATACCTGAACAATATTTTCAACAGTTATGTTAGCAGAAAGGGAAACGGGTAAAATCACAAGATTGATACTGACAAGGGAAATTGAAAAGGACGAAACGCATGGTACCCTAGCATGGCCATACCAAACATGTTATGCTTTGCTTTTTCATGATATTACAGTTCACCAAGACACATTGCTGTCAAGAACAATACAGTGAATACACATCGTATTCTGGCTTTCCTGCTTGTGGACCCTGTGGTTCTTAACCAACCATACCAGCAGCACAAACACTAACATTCAGATACAAAGGGAAAATGATATTTGCATTGCACAGTGATATCTATAAAGATGATAGTATTGGATAAATAGAGAGAGACTAACGCATTAATACTACAAAGCAGAAACAAAACCTAATGTCTTGTACCCATACAAGTTTGCACGATTCATTCTGAATCTTTACACCCACCTGAAACTGTAAAACAGAAATGGCAAAAAATAAAAACACTTGTCACTAACAAAAATCAAACCTTCTTTCTTAACTATATCTTCAAAACCCTGAAAAACAACAAGAGCAATCAATCACTCACTCAAAAAACCATTGAATTACTAATCTGATTTGATTAAAACTCAAAAAACCATCGAATTACTAATCTGATTTGATTAAAACTCAAAAACACAAACCCCCATGTTCTCCTTCTCCTCCTAAACATCAAAATCCACATGATCATATCAAAACTTGCCAAAAACTAAAACAAAGTAAAAGCAATAACAAAAGAAACCAAAAATAGGGTAAAATTATCTTTATCATAATCATAGGCATCTTAATCTAATTCAATCAAAACTAAAAGGTTCTGTGACATTTTCTCATTTCCACCTAAAATAAAAAATCCAAATCCACCATTTCAAAACTCACAAAAAACCCATAAAGAGAAAAAAGGGGGAAATTTTTCACATTAATATCATAAACAACAACAACAACAAAAATAACCCACAATAGTAACATGAAAAAATCAATAAAAAAACTACAACAACTACCTACTAAGCAATTGGCCTAGGAGGCGGCGGCAACATCAAGCTATGAGTACCATTTCCACCACCCCCCTCTCCACCTCCACCTCTTCTCACAATAAACGGATGCTGCAACAACTGATTGGCAGTCCACCTCCTCGACGGCTCCCTCTGCAGGCAACAAGCAATAAAATTCCTAAACTCCCTTGATGCACTCGCCGGCGCCTCCGGTGGTTGTGACATACAAATTGCACACATTAAACTTGCCCAATCCCCTTGTCTTCCTACGCCAAATGGAAACCTCCCTAAATAGAACTCCAAAATGCTAACCCCTAAACTCCATATATCCCCTGCATACCCATCATACAATCCTTGATTCAGATCAGTGTTTATCCTTTCTGGGCTCATGTAAGCAATTGTTCCTACTGAGCTGTTGCAAGGATCCATCGTCTGTGCTAATATTCTGCTAACCCCAAAATCAGCTATCTTAACATTTTTTTTAGAGTTCATTAACAGATTACTTGGCTTAATATCTCTGTGCACAATTTTCCTTTTATGCAAGTAGGCGATGCCGTTCAATATCTGCCGAGCCACGTCAGATAGATATGCCTCGTGGTTTATGTGGGTCCCTTCTAAGGAACCGTTGTCCATGAATTCTAGAAGGACCTGGATCTCACCGTTGTGATCGAACATGTCGTGGCATTTAACGACGTTAGGGTGGTTGACGTCGCGGAGGATCTCGATCTCGCGGCAGATCTGGTTGCGAACGGAGTCTTCGTGGTTGCCGTAGATGACTTTGAGAGCGTAGAGGCGGCCGGTTGGACGGTGGACGACTTTGTAGACGGTTCCGCCGCTGCCGCTTCCGATTCGGTTGATTCGGTCAAGCTCGGAGAAGCTGAGTTGAGCTCGAGCTGAGGAGACGGAGGATGAAGAGGGGTTTGAGCCGACGGAATTGGGCGGGAGAGGGAGGGGGACCGCGAGGGCAGGGTCGCGTTGTGGGAGAGGGAGGGTTAAGTCAGGACGGCGACGCTGTCTGCTGTTGTTGGTGTGACGATTAGTGGAGGAGGGAGATTGTAGTGGTGGTGGTTGAATCGGTTTCATGACTCGGTGAGTTGAGTCGAATTGGATGAGTTGGGGAATTTTGAGAGAGGGAGAGGGGGGATCCTTTGGTCAGAGAAGGAGGGGGGCTATGTCAGGGAGGGAAGGAATCGGTACTTAAAGGAAGGAATATGTCACGCGCTTTGGAGGAGGGTGGGGGACTAGGGCCTGTGAGGGATAAGTGGGGTCCAGCGAGGAAAGGTCAGAGTAAGGGCGTGAGTACGGTAAATGCGCGTGAGGGATAGGGTTTTAATTGTCTGCGGGTGAAGACATTGGGTATCTCGTGGAAATTTTAAGACTTGTCTATGGGTTTTGTACCCATTATTAAAATATATTTTTAATGAAAAAGAACAAAAAATCTACTTTTAAGTATGCGTGATTTATAATGTATTTTCTCTGGTTACAAAGAAAATTACAGGGGTTATAAAAAAAATTGATAACCGGATTAAAGCAAGAAAATAAAATAAAATTAATCAAAAAATAAAATCGATTAAACCGATTTAAATATTTTAAAAAAGAGATTCGGTTTGGTTTTGATTTTGTAAAACAGAAACCAATTAACCCATATCAAATCAAACCAGTTAAAAAAAAAGGTATTATAAATAGAAAAACTACTTGCCCACTGCCTAGTATCCTAGCTACCAGCACTCGCCCCCTCTCGCCTCCTCTTCTCCCTGGACTTAGAAACACAAAGATCCAAAACAACCAGCCAATCAATTGAAATTTAAAACCAGTCAAGCCTCTTAAAAACATATCGACGTTTTTCAGAACCTGTCCACTATCCAGTTGGCCATTCTTCTTCATCTATTTAAGATCACACGGTACTCCATAAAGTGTTTCAACATGTGCATCTTGTCAACATTCTCTTGTTGTCATTTTTTTTCAACCCCTTCTACAGTAAGACCATAATGATTAATGACTTTGCTGTGTTTCTTCTAGTTTTATTATTATTATTTATGGTTGCACGCAAGATGTTGGGTCTAAAACGAACTATAGATTCGAGAAGAAAGTTCTGTTGAATTAGTTACGTAGCAGATTGTTGTTGGTGGTGATTGTGGCACATGTGTATACATTTGTTTTGGTTAAATCTGTCGTGAGTTTTTATGATTTTTAATGTTTTTAATTTTTTTTTTATCCGGGTTCTGTGTTTCTTGTTGATTTTTAGTGTTGTTTGGGTTTGGGTTTTGATATTTTTTATATAAAAAAAACATGAATTTTGTTTTTCAGCTTCTGGGTACTCTTTTAAATGTAGAGAAAGTAAGATTTATCTGTATAAGAAGATTTGGGGTTTTGATTTTTAAAAATCAGGTTTGGATTTTTTGTATTTGGGTATTTGAAAATATAGGAAAAACCATGTTTATTTTGCAAGAAATTTAGAGTTTTGATTTATGGCAGAGTTTTGGATTTGGGATGTTGATTTTATTTTTATTTTTTAATTGAATCAATGGTGTTAATTTTTGACTTCTAGTTGTTTGCACAATGCCGGGAAAACAACATTTGCGAAAAGGCATCTTACTGGCAAGTTTGAGAAGAAATATAAGCGTATAGGTTTTCTCAGTTTTTTGAAATCAAGAACCGGACCAGATCGAAACTGGTCGGTTCAACTCGGTTTTGGTTTTTTTTTAAAAAAACTAGTTTTGTTATTTTCTATAAGTAAAAACCAAATCAAATTGAAAATGATCATCCCTGAAAAATTAAATCATTCCAAGAGTTGTGCCACGCTATATTGATAAATTGGAGTATAGTTGTTCAATTTGACTAGTTCGGTGAATTGATTTGAAAAGCTCATTATAAACTTTGATATTGATTTTAGTCCAACTTGATTTGTTTTATTTGGGTTTATTTTTGATCTAGTTGACTAAGACAAATCTAATACAATCAATTAAAAGTGAGGAATTAAAAAAATTAAAAAAATAAAAATAAAACAATGGTGTTTGAATATAAAAAATAGATCAATATTGATTTAGCAACTATGGGTTAACATGATAGTATGATTAGATAAATTCAAGTCCAAAACTCTTTTTTATCTTGTAATATAAAAGTTATTAATCAAATAATAGAGAAAGCTATTTACAAGCGGATCCAAATATATATATATTTTTTGCAAGAAATAATGTTCAAGTGATATAAATGCATTTTAAAGAAATAAAAGCAATTAACAATCAAAGTCACGACACTAATTAATATTAATAAGTTATTTTTATTTTAATTAGATGATAAAAAAAGACAATAATATTATAAAAACACTGTTTTTCAAAAAGATCACAACACCTTGAAAAAAAACAACGAGAGTACAAAATTAGATAAAAAAAAACTTGGACGAGTCAATAAACACTAAAGAACATAACAGATAAACAATTACTTACACAAAAAGATCTAAAATAAAAAAATAGAAATTAAAATAATAAGGGTGAAAATTGAAATAAAAAATAAACTAGAGGGCAACTAGATTTTTTTTTATTAGATGGTTAAATTGAAAAAAAAATCTAAAAACAAGGAAAAAAAATAAAAAATCGAGGAAAAAATTGAATAAAAAAAATACAACATAAACTTGGATCAAAAGGTAAAATAAAAAAATCAATGAAACCTTTATAAAAGAGTAAGAAAAAAAATAAACTCAAAGAATAAGGACCGTATAAAAAAACATATGAAAAATTAAAATTGAAAGACTAAATAAAAAAGAAACAACACTTATGCAAGGGGCAAAGGATGGAAAAATAGATTAAAAGAAAAAAGGACATAAATTTTTGTTTGGAGAGTTAAATTGAAGAGAAAAATAACTCCAATAACAAAAATTAAAGACCAAATTAAAAATAATAACACAAAATAAACTTAGATTAGATGGTAAAATATACAAAAAAGAAACTTTTATAAAATGATAAAGTAAAAGAAATCAGAAATCAAAAGAATAAGGACAAATTAAAAAATATAATATACTACAAATTAGAATGACTAAATTGAAAGGAAACAAAGCTCTTATTAAATAGTCGGTGATAATGTTAATAAATTAAAAGAAAAAAAAACAAATCACAAATACAAGAAAAAAAAATACTGTTCAATAATTTTATGAGGAGGAGAGAAAAAAAAAAGGAAAAAATTCACTGATGACAAATTATCCACATGTTGATGACACTCCCCAAACCTACTGGAAAAAAACACAGCGCCGCATCTAACTACACTAGGGATGGTTAGATTTGACCATTGGAAAGCACTGCACATGCTAGTGACTTTTTAAAATTTAATATTATTTTATTACCATAAAATTCAGTAATGCCCTTAATAGAACAAAAATAAAAAACAAAATAACCAACCTTAAAAGACATGAAGAATGAACATCCCTTGACGAAAAGCTTTGGTGTTTTTTTACTCGAATGGCATTTTAACAATCGAACTATGACCTATAATATAAAAAACCAATAGTACCCCTGGACTAAAGGCAAGTGATTTTTTTTGTCTCCAGTGACAATTTAGTATTTTCATTGTTCATTAAAAATAAAATAACTATAATACCCTCTCAAGCAAGGTCGCCCGGGATAAATTAATAATTTTACTGTTAGAACAGAGAGTGAAAAAAATAAAAACTCCATTCAAACCTCTTAGTGATCTGTTTCTACCATTGATTCGCGAAATGGGATGCATGAATTTCCTTTCTGGACCATGGAGAAGGAGGTTTAGCATGTGGATTTAGTATGGAATTGAGAGATCCAATCTTAGCAATTGTGGATTTAGCATGTGGAAAAGAATGATCACATGAGAATTAGATCATTAATGATTGATTTATTTGTGTTCTGGTTTAATTACAAACACAAATAAATCATTAAGACGAGTAATGATTCATAATTACTAGTTGTAATTAACTCTCTAGAGATATTAAATGTTAAGATCATGAGAAATGGATTTATGTTATATTATTGAAGAATGGATTGGGACGGGGATTGAGACGTTCGTATATGAATTATTGATTGAAAACTGTGTAAAAAATAAAATAAAATAAAATAAAATTAATAGGTGGTTGGAACCCTTTATTCTCCCCAATAAAATAACATAAGAAGTGTCAATTTCGTCCTTCATGGCTGAATTTCATCTCCAAGACTCTTGAATGCTCCAAGTTACAAGTGTTGAACGAGTAAAAATCTTCCTCGAGGTCAAAACATGGCAAACATAGTTTTCCCCGGGGAAATTTCATAGAAATTCTCAACTTGGAAAAGGAAATTGAATTGACATTCTTGTTTTTTGTTTTTTTTTTGAAGAGATCAACATGGACATTGACTTTCATCACAAGCCTACCAGCACTACCTGCAGAAAATTCAGCTGAAAAATGGGTTGAAAATTGAGATTACTACTCATGACTACACATTCTCTCTGATTCTCGTCAAAATGCATGGTTTCAATCCTCTCTTTTACCTCTGACTTCCTAGGATTAGTATCACAAGTAATGAACTTTTCTTCTTCTTTCTTGAGCTTTGCACGGGATACTTCTCGGCACTATCATACCAAGTTTATCCTTTTGTTTTTTGTTCGATTTAAAAAAAAAAAAACATTAAACCCTTGCAAGTGACTTTAAATCTGGGGTTTTCACAAGAAATGATGGAATTACAAGGAAAAATCATAGGAAGTGATTGCTCGCAGGTTGTGAATGCTCGCAGAAGATCCTGATTTTCTTCCTCTCTGAATCATGTTGTATAGCACCAGCTATACACATCAGGTGTTGTAATCGCAGCAAAATACTAGAATTAATTGAAAGCCGTTCTTGTTGCCAATAAAAAATTCATTTGAGCAGAGAAGCTTGTCCTTGCCTTTTCAAAATCTACCCTCAGCTATATTTGACCATCGCAGCTTTGATTCCTCCTCCCTGCTTGATTACCATAACAATTTTATTTCCCTCTACGCACGAGAAACTAAATTTTACTTGGTTTTCTGTTCCTCAGGTGATTTTCAATCAAAAATATATTTATTTAATGTTTTTTAAATGATTTTTTTAATAAAACCGTGATCCTTTTACTTTGAAATTTGGATGTTGTCTTTTAGTTTAAATCCATTTCTATTTTGAAAATATTTTTTTTATATCAAAACATAAAAATAAATTAAAAATATTAATTTATAACAAAGAAAAAAATAAAACATTTTAAAATTCTTTTAAAAACATTTTTAAAACACAAAAAACAACAATTATTAAACCTTTCCAAACACAGCCAGTTGTATCGTCAAATGCGTACTCCTTTAAACACATGAACTTCTCTGCATTGATTGTGCCCAGAAACAACTATCAACAAATTAATACGTCATCAAGCGACAATCATATCAGCTTATAACAGAAACGTGGTCTAAGAATTAACATGGATGGTTGAATGTTCATGATTGACTGTGCTGACCACACACCCACACAAGCCGTGTAAAAAATGATTTTTTTTTAAATTATTACAGTAAATTTAAAGTTTTGTTAAAATAATATTCTTGTTATATTCCAAAAACACGATGCTTAATAAATATTATTATTTATAAGCGTATCAATTCTTTTTAAATTTAATTGATATTATGATTCAGAAATATAATATTTAATTAAATATCACAATTTAAAATCATAGTATTTAATTAAATATTACAATTTAAAACAGTGACATAAAAAAAGCTATATTTTACAATTTTAAAATTTCTTTTATATTTTGAATGCTAATTGCACAACGTTTACCTCAAAAGTGGACATTCCCTCGTTGACAAAGCAGGAACACAACACCCAAACCTGCCCCAAATTGATTGCCAGGCAATGCTCTGACTTTGAAGGGTGCAAGTGGCAGTATTGAGCGACACAGTTAGGTCAGAAATGACTCTTGCAGAGAAGGATAGCTTAGGGACTCAAACAGTTGAAAATCATTTGCAACCTCAACCAAACAGTGAAACCTGCAAGTTCTCAATAACAATGAAATCCAAGTTTCATGTAAAACTTCGTGCACCTTGACAAGTCCACCATTATAGCAAAATCATCATTTTCATCCATTCGCTCACATACGATCATCCCATATAATCACTGTTCTCTTTTACGTCTACATGCATAGAATTATGTGCATTAGGTTAAACATATCACAGTAGAGAATGTACTATACACAGCCTGGCACAGATCCTGATGCATGTCTTAGCCCTATTTTCTAGCTTCTCAAGTGCCTATATAGGGTCGCTGCGGGCCATATGAATATCTCCATTCTCCACAAGCCACGCACCTGTCCAATTCCACAGTGTTCTCTAATGTACAGAATTTGCAAGACCAAGACTTGAACTTGGCAACATCTTTATGTCTTTGGGTCCCACAGGCTTCACATACCAGCGCCATTGACTGCGATAACATCAACCCTTCAGAGTTCAGATGGCAATTCAAATGGATATGCATGCAGAAACGCTGACCACACGCAAACACTCTAGAGGTTATGTTTGGAGAAGTTTAAGTTTCTTAAAACACTGCTTGACATAATGCAATACAGATATTGACTATTAAAGGGCAGTTTCGTGATGAAAGGCAGTTAAAAAAAACACAGCAGTCTGACCTTCAATCGAAAAGAAAAGCCTGAAAAATTATTGAATACTTGTACCTGATTCAATAGAGTACAGGTATTACACTGCCATGTTGGATGATCATGTATTGGTTCCCGAGCACTCATGGATGTCCCAGGCGAAATTTGGGTGGCTATGCCCTTGGAACTTATGGAAGTGCTCGACCCTTCAGGACGTTCAACATTTCCATTGACAGTAACGACACTGCCTGAAGATTTGGAACCACACCACAAGTCATCTTGTAATCTCTTTTCTGCAGCCATGGCAGCAGCTTGTATTGGGCTGAGCGCAGCCTTAATATTGCTGTCACCACCTACACGTTTAGGACCTGATGGCATGAGAGCATCGCGACGTGCTCTGTTCTCTGCAGCAGCCCAAGCAGACTGGCGCAAAAATGACGGAGGGGGTTGAGGGGAGAACCCACCCAACCGTCTCCCAGGTAGATCAAATCCTTCCCCAGTTCCAGTAATTCCTTTAGCCATCAGTTCCTCGCTTTCCTACAGAAAAACACACAGATTGTATTACGTGATAATAAAAATGTCTACACAAATATACTGTTAGCAGCTGCAACGATGAAGAAAACAGCTGGTGGTTTGATTGGGGCTGTTTGGGGTTGCTGTGCAACCATGTTCCATGATTTTTTGATTTTTTTTTTCCTTAAAAATATATATACATTTTATATTTTTAAATTCTTTTGATGTATTTATATTAAAAATAATTTTTTAAAAATAAAAAAAATAATTTTATTATATTTTCGAGCAAAAATACACTTTAAAAAACAAAAAGTGACACACACTACCAAACTACTCCAAGGATTCTAATATAGCGAAAAATGCGAGAAGAAAAGCGTGCATGCTGTGAATCATCACTATCATAGATTGTCACATGGCATCACTCACAAAATCACCTTTGTTTTCTTAAAATTATCTCTAAAACTTGACAGGACAGTCTGGATTATGCACTGCTTTTGTTACAATTTTATTCCTGGAAGTTCTTCATCCATAAGAAAACCAGGTCTTAGATATAGATTCCAGCTATTTTGAAAAGAAAAGGAAAAGGAAAAAACAAGAATTAAACATTTTTGCATTCCTTCCTGGAAGGAAGAAACAAGTTAAACAGTCTTGGTAGACTGATTGCTAATACTGATATGCTGCTCATTGTTCTATTTACATAACCTTATTAATCGATTGGATATCCAACTTCAACCGAGTGTTTATCTTCATGTTTTAGACACTTCCCATCACAATTTTTTTGCATAAGGGCACCCCACAAATGCTTCAATCTAGATTACTATCTCATTACCGATAAGTAGAATCACCAGGGCTGAATTGGTGTAATTTAATCATGCACGAGTTTATAGTCATGGTCATGCTCTAAGCCTCTAACTCAAAATTGCATAACCTTCAATAGCCAATTATGCAATTGAAACTGCATTTTGATACGGAACAAAACATGGAATTACTACAGACTTTGCAATCATTGCACTACTAAATAACAATCAACTATTAGCCAAACATGTAAATGTCATGTTGAGCATGAATTCCATACCAAGACAAGAAATTTACCTTTCTAATTTCATCAAGAAGGTTGTAAAAACCAGAATTATGAGGTCCATACTCATTGTGGCAGAGCTCGTGCAACATAGTATCAAGAACTTGCTCATAAGGAAAGAAATCCCACTCATTATTTGGTCTCCTCAATCTCAATTTAACCTCTGCGCCTCCTCCTATATTCAGCCCCAAAAGAGCTGGATTTGCAGGACTGCATAATAAACAACAAAAAATATCATAGCCCAGATAAAAGCATCAACTTTCAAGCCCAGAAACACAGAAAGATTGGATTTTTACTCAGTTACCAGAATTCAGACAAGATTTTGACTTTCCATTTGCGTTTTTTCATGATGGGTTGTACTTGTTTTGCTACCCTTTCAAGGACTTTCCTTGCATCTTCTTCTCCAATCTTTTTCAATGGCTTGATTTCCCATACTTTGTTGAGGTCATTAAGATCCATGTCTCTGTGTAAAATTGTGCTTTGAAGTCTGGTTCGATCAAAAGGTAAGTGGTGGTGCTGATTGGGATGAGGGAGAGCCAATGAGAGTTGGGTTTTTCTTAATCCTGGGCTTCAAGTCAGCAACCTTTCGTCTCCTTTCTTTCTAATTATCTGCCACAGGCCCACAGCCATCGGAGAGGGAGACCAGAGGAAGGAAACATCTTAATTATGTGTGAAATGCCTAAAACAGTCATGGTTTTAGTGTCGGTGATCACCAATTTCGCTGTGAATCTGATTTTTATCCGTGATTGTAGTTTTAATTATTTATGGTTTCTACGGGAGGGAGTGATTAATTTTTAAAATATATTTTATTTAAAAATATATTAAAATAATATATTTTTTAAAAATTATTATTAATATTAACATGTCAAAATAATTTAAAAATATAAAATAAAATTTAATTTCAAGTAAAAAAATTAAATTTTCATAAAACATAATTTAAAATACAATTTCAAACAACACCTTAATAATACTCTAATATTACAATCTATTTATATATTATTTTTAAAAATTACAATTTGCAGCTTTGCAAAAGCCACACAGTTTAGGTTAAACAAAAAGGGTTAAGTTGATATAGAAAAAGAAAGAAAATATTTTTGAAAAATAAAGACATGGATAATCTTGCTTATGATTAAAATAAACACCCAATATTAACACATTTTTAGGTTTTAATTGATTTTTTAATCCTGATAATTGAAAAAAAAAATAAGTGAAGAAAAACAACTAGAATAATCAACATATGATATTATAATAAATAAAAAATTATTGAAAGACAATATATCTATGATAATACGAGCAAACTTAATTGAAGTCAAAGTAAAAATACTTTAATAACTTAATAATAACAATAATAAATATATAATATTATGATTTTTCTTATTTATTTTATTTTATTAAAATAAAGAAAAAAATAAAATGAAATTTGACAATAAAAAAATGATATTATAAGAAATTGTTTTTTTTTTTTAAGGAATAAATCCACATGATCAACATCATATAAGACTGCTTAAAATACACCCCAATGTATGCAACAATAGACCTAAAACCACTCTATAACTTTCTCCTCTTAACTGAATCACCAACTAAATTACACTATCATTCTCTCTAGTTCTCATTTTCCCTCCCTTTCTATCTCGTTCAAGAAGGCCAAGAAAATCCTCTCTCATCCAAGAAACACCAAGAAAACACAAAAATGAAGAAACCCTTTTGCTTTTTCTTGATACACATTGTGTTCTTGGTGCTGTTTTGTTCACTTTTTTCACACGCAAGACCAACCCCTCAAACAGGTCAGTGCCTTTGTACTTGTTGTAAGTTTCCCTTGTTTCTTTATTAATTACCGAAACTGGTAGTAATCTTGATTCTTTTCCCTTTTTTTTCTGATAAAATGCAAGAAAACTAGAAAAAATGGTTAAAATTGAAGAAAGTTTGATTCTTTACTCTTATTTTTCTCGGAAACCAAACAGAGGCCTTGCTTTCTTTGTTAAGCTGTAATGTAAGTAGTAATAATTTTAGTGAAAAGCTTGTGTTTTCCTTATGTTTCTTGGAAAAGAAATTTTTGGTTTTTAGTTTTATGGTTTAAGGTTTATTTCAATGCTGGTGTATTTCAATCCTTAATTCAAGACCATTTGGTTGGCTGCTGATGCAACGCAAGAAAATTACTGGAAATTTTACATTGATTACAATTATACATTGATGAACTGCGTTTATTCTTTCACGTTAGGCGTACTTATGATCAAAACTTTCTTCATTCAAAGTTTCCATTTCTGTTATTGATTCATGGTCCGTTGTTCATACAACATTGAAATGGAGGTCTAATACTGGTTTTTGGGGCTTCCTGAATGTCTTCACAGACCCAAATTATCTCAAGTTTGTGTTAAATGCCACTGAATTTCCATCAGAGGACTCCTATGATTACATTGTTGTCGGAGGAGGCACCACTGGCTGCCCATTGGCAGCGACATTGTCGCAGTCATATAGAGTTCTTTTACTTGAACGTGGCGGTGTTCCTTTCGGAAAACACAATTTGATGAGTCAAGATGGCTTCCTGTCAACCCTAAATGATGTGGATACCTTCGATTCCCCTGCCCAAGCCTTCACGTCGGAGGATGGTGTCCCTAATGCAAGAGGTCGGGTTCTTGGTGGCAGCAGTGCCATCAATGCTGGATTTTATAGCCGAGCTGACCCGGATTTCTTTCAGCAATCAGGTGTGGAATGGGACCTCAACTTTGTGAACCAGGCCTATGAATGGGTCGAGAAGGCAATTGTGTTTAGACCAGAGCTTAGAAACTGGCAATCTGCTGTTAGAGATGGACTTCTGGAGGCTGGGGTTGAACCATATGCTGGTTTCAGTTTGGAGCATGCGGCTGGCACAAAGATTGGAGGCTCTACCTTTGATGGTTCAGGGAGGAGACACAGTGCTGCTGATCTTCTTAACCATGCAAATGCAGCCAATATTCAAGTTGCAGTTCATGCAAGTGTGGAAAGAATCCTATTAGCATCCACTTCTCAGCAGTCAAGGTCTCAGCTGTCGGCTATTGGAGTAGTTTACCGTGATAAGAAAGGAAGGTATCACCATGCAATGGTGCGTGAAAAAGGTGAAGTGATGCTATCTGCTGGTGCCATTGGGAGTCCACAGCTACTCTTAATAAGTGGCATTGGTCCAAGGTCCTACCTTTCATCTTTGGGGATTCCAGTGGCCTACCATCTTCCATACGTGGGGCAATACCTCTATGATAATCCTCGCAATGGGATCTCCATCGTGCCTCCAGTGCCACTGGAGAATTCACTGATTCAGGTGGTTGGTATTACTGAGGTGGGAGCCTATCTTGAAGCAGCTTCGACAGTTATCCCTTTTGTATCCCCTTCCCGTGCAGTTTTCTTTAGGACACCTTCCATCTCACCTTTATATCTGACAGTGGCCACGCTTATGGAGAAAATAGTTGGACCACTTTCAACGGGGTCCCTAAGGCTGGCTTCCACGGATGTTAGAGAGAATCCAATTGTGCGCTTCAATTACTTCTCCAATCCTGTGGATGTAGAAAGGTGTGTGAATGGAACACGCAAGATTGGGGATGTGCTTGGGAGTAGGTCCATGGAGGACTTCATGTTCCGGGGATGGTTTGGAGCTCGGAATTTCCGGTATGTGGGGCCTGCATTGCCTGCAAACCTTTCTGATTTTACTCAGATGGCTGAATTTTGTCGCCGGACTGTTAGCACCATATGGCATTACCATGGTGGCTGTGTTGTGGGAAAGGTGGTTGATCGTGATTACCACCTGATCGGTGTTGGTGCACTTCGAGTTGTTGATGGCTCAACATTGAATGTGTCACCAGGGACCAATCCTCAGGCCACTTTGATGATGCTTGGGAGGTCATTGTTTGATTTTATCGTTGTTCTTAGTGGTTACCTTGGGATGTTTGTTAATAAAAGTCTCTTATTTTGGTTTATTTTGACAGATATCTTGGGCTAAAGATAATTAGAGAGCGGATGAAATTTAATTGATTCATTTTCCTGAGCTGAGGTCTTTGATCTACCTGGGGATTTGCTTCCCTTTTCACCAACTAAACCGAGAGCTTTATAGATGTCTGTTTTTGGAATTTGGCGACTTTTCACAGTATTGAGAGCTAAAGTCACAGAGGAAGCTGATATGTGTCATGCGAGGAAAAGATTTCTGAAAGACATAACCACTGACTGTTGTGTACAATCATCTTCGTATCTTGTATAATCACAGCAGTAAAAATCAGCTTCTTAATTCTTCTGATTCTTGTTTATTGCTTTCTTTGGTTTTTAACTTAAATATCTGTACTTCGCTGCTTATAGGGGATTTTGACCGACTAATGGATGGCTGTAATAATACTCCTTCATACTTGAACAAGCATGCAGTGATACAAGGGAAGGTTGACTGTTTGACTATTTTAATAAAGAAGAGCGTGGATTTGCTTTTGGACACTGTCGATTCTAATAGTATAATTATGATTTTGCCCTTCAAGAAACTCTCAGACTGCTGTCTTTTGAAGGATAGAATGGTATTTTTATTTCATTTAGTTGTCATTCGAGAATTGTCCATAGGTTTTATTGTCCCTTTCTCATTCTGATACACAACAAGATAACATTGATGCACTTAAAAGAAAAAAAGTATTTAACCTTTTGATTTATGGATAACAATAATATTAATAATAGTTTATTAATATAATTATGATATTAGTAATTAGGATGATAACAATAATAATCATCGATAATGATAAAGATAACAACACCAATAATAATAATATCAATACTATTGATAATAATAGTAATAATTATAATAATAATAATAAAAAGTTATCTTAATTTATGAGTTTGATGAGCTGTTTTTTTAATATATAATTAAACATGATTTTTTTCCCTTTAATTTCTTCTTCATGCAATAAAAAAATAGTAATAAAGACAAACTATATTGTTAAAACTTATAACATCAATGTACATGTTCACAAGTTTGACAATTTTTTTTTGTTTTTTTTTCCTACATAGATCTTAGTATTGAGTTGGTATTTCATAGATTTATTATGCTAGCCCGAGTAACCTGGTTTACAGGTTTAATGAATTTACCTATTGAACGAATACGAATTATTTTTTTGTTTTTAGTCCTTTGTTTTTTAAATTTTTTTTCTCAATCTTTTCATTCAATATCAGATTAATTGGAAGATAAATTGTATGATTTATTTTGTTATTGTTTTCTATAGGGTTATCATTATTTCAAATAAATATCTATTTTTAGATTGATGTTTAATTTTTTGAAAAATTATCATGTTAAAGTTTTTTTTTTAAATTAGGTCATGTTTTTATCCATCATCAAGATTATATTTAAACTTATAAAATCAATTAATTTAATTCTAGTTAATTTCTATGCTATTTAATTGAAAATTCAAATTAAATAAAAAAGTTAACGAGGTTTTAAGATTAATTAATTTAATTAAAAAAATATATTAAAATTTAAAGACAGTCACATAAAAATCACAGTAGGAAGGGGTGTCTGGAGGCTTGTTATTGAGGAAAGAATGGAGATTCTTGATATCTGTCTGATCAATGAGCCAGTTTTAGATTTAATTTGATGCTTAGCCTGAGCTAGGTTTCGCAGCAGAATTGTGGCAAGAATGAACTACGTGTCATCTACGATTTGGACCCGGTTTCGAGTGACTTATTGTTGCCTGGCGGTTGACAAAGTAAACTCGTAATTTAAAGCTTGGCTCCGGCGAGATTTCAAGTTAAATATATAAAAAAATTAACCTAACTAAATTTAATGAGGTAGAAACCAAAGGTTTTTTTTTAAGAAAAAAGAAAAAAAAACATAAAGTCATTGTTTTAACAAAAATAATTAACTTAGTTTTATTCAAGTGATTCACGGGCAACCCAATTACTCAACATTATTTTAGCCAGTCTCAGAATCTGATACAAGAATAATTTTTTTTTTTTATAGAAGTATTGATCTCTCGCTGCGTATAGGAAAATGCTTTCCAAGCTACAAATGTTACGGTAGGCAGGCAGATCATATCATGGCAGCACATGATCAAGATGCCAAATCTGGAGTCCCTGTACCATAGAGCCACCACTGCTGCTTGCCAAATCAATTAAAAAAAAAAAAAAAAACAATGGCCCAAGATGCTCTGGAGATGCTCTTGGCACTTAAATTTTTTATAGAATAACGTGTAGAATGGGCAGTGTGTCCATGTCGTGCACTTGATGAAAGACGCGCGCACACACATAATTTAAAGTTAGGTTTAGAGCTTGTTTGTCAGTGTGGTTGCGGTTGCTTTTCAAATAGTTTTTCGTGCCAAAATGCATGCCAATGATATTTTTTAATTTTTTAAAAATCATTTTTGACATCAGCACATCAAAATGATTTGAAAACACTAAAAACATATTAATTTAAAGTTAATAAAAAAATAAAAAATTTTCAAATTTTTTCAAAAGCGCTTTTGAAACGCAGAAACAAATATGCCCTTAATAGCTTAGTCATGCTTGCTAGATTGTGGTTCAGGGCCTCTCACCAAATATAATTAGTGTCAAGTTAGAAAACAACGTTGAGTAGGTAGTGTTAATTACCAAAGTTATTAGATTTTAGTTCAAGGTTCATTTTGTTCTTTAAAAATAAATAAATAAATAATTATTTATCAATCTAATTTAAAATCCAATTTAAATGAAGTCTTGAATTAAGAAATTTATAATTAGATTGATTTGTAGATCCAGAAGTTTTAATAACACTATTATTACTCTTTTTATAATTAAAATGAAGAAGAGGGGCAAGATGATGCTCTTTCCCACTCGTAAACCTGAGAGTAATAGCTATGAACGCAATAATGGGAGAGGGAGGGCCCCATGGAAAGGTACAAAGGGCAAGTGGGAGGAGAAAGGTCAGAAACATCAAGAGCACGTGCCTTGCTCTGTGACTTAGGATTTTTCAATTAAGATTTAATTCATTTTATTTCTTATATTATCCTCGTTATCTTCACCTAACTTCTTCAAATGTCTCTGGATTGATGAGTAGTTTAAGAAAACTAGTTTTAATATTAACTCAATAATACCTTAATTATTAAAAAAAAACCAAGGATAAAAATAAATAATAACCATCCATGTCCTACTAACGAACAAGAATCTACATGACTACACCCTCCAATTTAAGCCATATTACAACTCTTGCCATTTGACCAAGAATCCGAGAAAAGAGAGACCCTTCACTCCTGTCCAAGAATTGTGATTTAATTCTGTGGTAGTTTCTTTTGTAGCTTCTCTTTCAGTAATTAAAACAGGATTTACTGTTAATTGGAATTCCAAATCTCTATTATAAGAAGTCAAAAGCTTCTCACCACAGAGCACACAATCCCTTTGAAAAACCACAACCAAGAACACAAAAAACACACACACCTACCACCATGGCTTCTTCCTCCACCAAACCAATCTCCACTCCTCCATTCACCACCACCATCTCCTCCTCTTCACAACCATCAACAAGATCCTCTCTTCTCTCCTTTCTCCGTAACACCACCCCCACACCAATCTCCCTAAAGCTCTCTCATTCACGCAATTCGTTCTTGAATTCTCATTCTTCTTCACCCCGTTCTTTATCCATCAAGAGTGCTACAAAAACAATAGAATCAGCTGAAACATCAAGAGTGTCCAAGGTTGGAGGGCAAGATGCAGATTCTCAAGAAACAAAAGCAACAATCTTGGTCTCCGAGAAACTTGGAGAAGCTGGTCTTGAGCTTTTACGTAGCTTTGGTGATGTAAATTGTTCTTATGATCTTTCACAAGAAGATCTTTGCAAGAAAATTTCATCATGCGATGCATTGATCGTTAGAAGTGGTACTAAGGTTACCAGGCAGGTTTTTGAGGCTGCTAAAGGGAGGTTGAAGGTTGTAGGAAGGGCTGGTGTTGGCATTGACAATGTAGATCTACAAGCTGCCACAGAATTTGGTTGCTTGGTGGTCAATGCACCAACTGCTAACACTGTTGCTGCTGCTGAACATGGGATTGCCCTGCTTGCCGCCATGGCTAGAAATGTTGCACAGGCTGATGCCTCCATGAAAGCTGGTACACACATCTTATTTTCTTTTCTTTTCACAAGTTAATTGTATCTTTCTTTCCAGTTTTTTGTTTCTTGAACATTAATTAATTCAAAGAAATAACCTCTTAAAAATTAATTAATTTCTTGAACCTTCTTGATCTAGGTGTCAAACAATTTTACAATAATCAAAATACTACAAAGTATTTATACATCTGGGACCATATATTAATTAAAGAACCTACCTAATTTGTCCTTTCTTGGTCATTTTCTTCAGATCTGATTAAGACAATGAAGAAATTTAAAATCTTTGAACAGTATTTGTCGTTATATAGAAATGTTTATCTGCTACAGGAAATCTCTAAGCTGTACTGTTGCTAATGAAAAACATGGCGGGGTCGGTTTTCCTCTTTCTCTCCATGTGGGTTGTTGGATCTTTGATTTGTTAGGCAGATGCTATTTGTTTGTTTCCTAGAGGAGAAATATTATTGGATGCTTATGCTGCTCCCACCTAGCCTTTGTACACTCACATGCTATGCATTATTTTTTTCATGGTTCATGTGGATGATTATCTTATATGGCTTTGACAAAGTCATGTCCGTGATTAGATCAATAAAAAGAAAGTTGAAATTAATTTGTGATATTGAACAAGTGAAAAGGATTTATACCTACATGTTTGGTTAATGATAATGACAATCCTGATTAGCACAAGGATTAGTTGACTAAAGAAATTGATGCAATTGTACAGGGAAATGGCAGAGGAACAAGTATGTCGGTGTGTCTTTAGTTGGGAAGACGTTGGCTGTGATGGGATTCGGGAAAGTTGGGTCTGAAGTGGCTAGACGTGCAAAAGGTTTGGGAATGCAAGTAATTGCCCATGACCCATATGCCCCTGCTGACAGGGCCCGTGCCATTGGCGTAGAGTTGGTGTCTTTTGATCAGGCCATCTCCACCGCTGATTTCATCTCTCTTCATATGCCACTCACTCCTAGCACTGAAAAGGTGTTCAATGACGACACTTTTGCAAAGGTGAAGACGGGAGTTCGAATCATCAATGTAGCTAGAGGTGGAGTTATTGATGAAGATGCTTTAGTGAGGGCCCTTGATAGTGGAAAAGTTGCTCAGGTATTTTCAGTGATCCTTCCTTGTAAATGGTTAATTTTGCTGTTACCTTTTTTTTTTTATCTTGTTTGATGTTATTATGCACATCGTAAACTCCAACAGGCAGCACTGGATGTTTTCACAGAGGAACCTCCACCAAAAGATAGCAAATTAGTGCAACATGAGAGAGTCACTGTCACACCTCATCTTGGAGCCAGCACAAAGGAAGCACAGGTACGAAGATAGTGTACTAGCAGTACCCAATGACGATTCTGATATATCTTGCAATCTGTAGCTCATTGAAAATGCCATATTTATCAATTATCAGGAAGGTGTAGCTATCGAAATAGCAGAAGCCGTTGTCGGAGCCTTGCAAGGGGAACTTGCTGCTACGGCCGTGAATGCTCCTATGGTTCCTGCTGAAGTTTTGTCAGAATTGGCTCCTTATGTTGTGCTAGCTGAGAAGCTAGGTAGGCTGGCGGTACAGCTAGTGGCTGGAGGTAGTGGAATCAAGTCCGCGAAGGTGGTTTACAGATCATCTCGAGATCCAGATGACTTGGACACAAGACTTCTCCGAGCCATGATCACAAAAGGCATCATTGAACCAATATCAGACTCGTTTATCAACCTTGTCAACGCAGACTTCACAGCCAAGCAAAAAGGCCTCCGCATTAGCGAAGAACGTGTGGTTGTCGACACATCCCCGGAGTTCCCAATTCACTCAATCCAGGTACAACTATCCGATGTGGATTCCAAATTTGGAAGTGGTGTTTCAGAAGGTGGAGACATAAGCATCGAGGGTAGAGTGAAATATGGTAAACCGCATTTGACTCGGGTAGGATCATTCAGCGTTGATGTCAGCCTGGAAGGCAATCTCATTCTTTGCAGGCAGGTTGATCAGCCTGGGATGATTGGTCAGGTTGGAAACATACTTGGCGAGCAAAATGTAAACGTGAGCTTCATGAGCGTGGGGAGAACTGTTCAGAGGAGAAAGGCCATTATGGCAATTGGGGTGGATGAAGAGCCCAACCAGGAAACTCTCAAAAAAATTGGTGAAGTACAAGCTATCGAAGAGTTTGTGTTCCTCAAGCTATAGAGAAATCTAACACAACTGCTCTGTTTGGAATCCAGTGTTGCTGTTTTCGAGGATGCCTGAAGGTTATTCAGAATAAAATAAAAACTGGTTACCAGAAAAGGGAAATCAGCTCTGCCTCTCCATGTTTACCCATCTATAGTTGTATACAAGCGTCCTAGTAGTGTTTGCTCATCATCTCCCCTTTACCAAGAGGAAATAGAAGGGAAGAAGTGATTTTTTGCTGTTGTTGGTTTCAGGAACTGCATTTTATTTTGCTTGTATTCTACAAAATTTGCTAATTCTAGACAATTCTGCTTGGTGAGTTTCTTCTTTCTTTCTTTCTTTTCTCCTGGTGATCATCCCAATTTGTAGTTTTCAATGAAGAAACTGAGCATTGCTGTTGGGGAAAACCGTACTCCAATGATCATTAATAAGAACCCTATCAAGCCTTTTAATCGCGGGGTTATTTGCTTGCTTATTCGACCAGTTGTAGTAACAGCCAGTACTAGGGTGGTGATCAATCAACTCTGTATTAGTAATACAAGTATCAAAGGCCTCCATCTCTGCTCTTGAATAGTCAGAATCAGAAGCTGATTCCTCAAAGCTTCTAACAACTTTGAAGTCACCAACCAGAAGCCATGGGAGATTACTCATGGAGGGGCACGGAGAATCAATACTGCTAAAACTCAACTTCTTCCAGCTGAATCATTAGAACCATAAATGACTAAAAGATTGCAAAAATAAGAACCGACAACATCAAACACTTGACAGCGAATGAACTGACATTGCTCCTGCAATGCTATCCCTTTGACAGTACTTCTCCAAAGAATCCAAATTCTGCCATGAGGAGAAGAAGATTAATCAGAACCCAATCCCAACCAACAAAATTATCATCAACAATCTTCCGGGAATTGCATTCTTTGACCCCCTTGTTTCAATCAAACATACCACATCCACATTGTACTTCTTGTTGTGTTAGAGGGTGATTACCTTTTTCTGCGTCCCTTCATTCTTCTGTTTAGGCTTCTGCTGTAACTCTTTTTGCTGCCTGCCTTATTCTATACTCGATAGCCTTTGAGTTCGAGGATGAATCCTGAATAAGACCTGATCAATATTAGTTGGTGGGTTGGCTCTATTTTGTTTTTTAAAATATAATTAAAATATTATTATTTTGATCAAATATATATATATATATATTAAATTAATAGATTGATGACAAGATGTTGATTGAGTTTTACTCGGATAACAGGTTAGACTCGAGTTTTCTTACATGCTAGGTTAATGTGTTAATTTTTTTTTTTAATCCAGGCTTCTTCAGGTATTGAATTGAAGCTGATCCGGGTTTTATAAAAGTGCTGAGGGCTACTAAAATCAGCAATGCCATTTGATTTTGTATTTTAAAAAAAAATTAATTTTTATTTTATTTTTTTATTAACTTTAAATTAATATGATATTAGTATTTTCAAATCATTTTAATATACTAATGTAAAAAATAATTTAAAAAAAAATAAAAAATATTATTAACTTGTATTTTAATATAAAAAATTATTTGAAAAACAATCGCAATAATATTTTTTAATAATAAAATAACCAAAGAATAAATAAAAAGAAAAGTAAGGGCCAATATACAAATAAATAAAACGTTAGGGCACCTCAACAAAATATGAAATAACATACACGCGCATAACTGAAAGAAGAGTGCTATCTTCATTTACTTTCTCCCCCGACTCTCTCACTTTCGCTCTCACTCACCCCCCTCCCTCCCTCGCTCTCTGTGACGGGTGCCTCTAGGGTTTTTATCGACCACCACCACCGAAAACTCACATGGCGGGAACAGGTATCCACCCATACCATCAGCAATGGCCGCCAGCACAAGCTCCACCTCCCCCCACCGCCCCAGGCGCTCCTCCTCCTTCCATCCACCACGCTCCACCTCACGTGCTCTTCGACAACTCCAATCGCGGCCCTCCCACTCACGAAGAGGTAACACAAACCAAACTACCAATCAATTGATTCCAATTTCGAACTTTCAATTGGTAAATTTTGTGCCGTAGAAAATAAAAGTGGGGGAAAACAAACCTGAATTGACCTTACGATGTCGTTTTGCTAGGTTCGAACAATATTCATTACCGGATTCCCTGACGATGTGAAGGAGAGAGAATTGCAGAATTTGTTAAGATGGTTACCTGGTTATGAGGCTTCGCAAGTTAATTATAAAGGAGATAAAGCTATGGGTTTCGCTCTCTTTTCTTCTTCCCAGCACGCCATTGCTGCTAAAGATTCTCTCCAGGTTAAAGCTCTATGGGCTTCGAAACATTTCTTATTTTGTCGTTGTTTCTGTTGTTTTGGTTGTTAATGGTTTTGTGGGTTCTTAGGATATGGTTTTTGATGTGGAGACGAAGTCAGTGTTGCATACTGAGATGGCTAAGAAGAATCTCTTTGTTAAAAGAGGTGAGATTCTGATAGGGGCTTGAGGTGATATCTTGTTCTGTTTGTTTTGGAGACATGGATTTATGAAACTTTTGGTTTGAATGAGTTTTCAGTTCTGTTGTTTTGTTACTTATTGTTGATATTTTGTTAATCTACAGGAATAGTTGCAGATTCTAATGCTTATGATCAAAGCAAACGTTTGCGAACTGGTGGTGATTATTCTCACGCTGCTTATACCACTCCATCTCCATTTCACCCTCCTCCTCCTGTTTGGGGACCACATGGGTTAGAATTTCTCTTTTCAGTGAACTTTTTTAGTTTGTAGTTTGTATTAGAGCGAATAAATGTTATGTGGAAGCTAGTGTTGCCGTGCTTCATAAATTGTGTAGGTTCATTTAGCATTATGGTTTTTCTTTTTAAATGGTATTTTTTCTTGTTAACATTGCCTACTTGCTTTAGGTACATGGCTCCAGTTCCGCCTCCATATGATCCGTATGGAGGTTACCCTGCTCCTCAAGTACCCATGCCTCCTGCTCCTATCCCAGCTCCTAGCAGCTATGTTCCAATACAGGTCAGATCCACACATATTTACCCAAAATGTTTGATTTCATTCATGATACACGGGTCTTAATTTCCAATTAAGCACCATTCCTTGAGTACTTCACTTGATCCAATCCAACAACTTTTTATCATCAATCCCTTGTGTCACTAAAGGTGTAATGCATATACCTATTTCATTTCTAATTCACCTGAAACTCTTGGATTTAGGGTACCACATAGCAGAAATCGCAAGTTCACATTAAAGAACGAACAGGAAAATTGAAGTTGAATCTCTTAATTTATGGCTTCATGTTTTCTAAGTAGTTTCGTCTAATTTTTTCCCTTGGCAATAAATGTAGAATACAAAAGATAACCCTCCTTGCAATACCCTATTTATTGGCAATCTTGGTCAGAACATCAATGAGGATGAACTGAGGGGTCTATTCAGCGTGTAAGAATGTCTTCTCTTGGCCAGTTTCCTGAGTTTTATTTCGAGTCTGTATCTTGTAAAGAATGTCATGGTTCACTTTTATACCTTTGTGCATTGCAGGCAACCTGGTTTTAAGCAAATGAAGATTTTGAGACAAGAAAGGCATACTGTTTGTTTTATTGAGTTTGAAGTAAGTCTCTTGGTATTCATCAATGCAGATGCCTTAACTTTGAATTATAATCTACTATAGTTTGTGATGGGAATGATTCAGGTATTTCTGCAAATGCTTAAAGTTTGTTCCTATTCTTTGCAGGATTTGAACAGTGCAACCAATGTGCACCATAGTTTACAGGGTGCTGTTATTCCAAGTTCTGGTTCTATTGGCATGCGAATACAATATCCTTTTAGATTTTATTTCTTTGCATTGAAATTTTATCCATTCTGCCTGTTCTTATATTCTATATATAAAATCTCAAATTAAAACATATAGTTGTGACTTAAACACCAGGATACGAATGTGGATACTAAGTGCTCTAAACATTTGATTTAGCATGTCATACATGTTGATGCTCAAGAGTTTTCTACTTGCTCTCTTGCTGTAACTTTGATTTTTATACTAAACCACATATAATTATTCCGTAAAACAAAACCATCCATGGTCATTCTTATATGGCTATGCAATCCATCTAAGGGAATTTATTAATCATTGGTTGTGGGGGCTTACATCTGATTATGCATTTTGCTTGTAAGTTTGTTTGTTGCTTTTATGATTCATTGAAGTGCCTGTTTTCCTTCACTTTAATGTACATATTCAAAGAATCCGTTTGGGAGAAGGAAGGACGGGATCCACCATGTTGCTTCTCATAGTGCCAATGGAGCTTCACCACCAATTACCTATCAGTAGCTTGAAGGGGATGTACTCTGATCCTTTTGCTCTGAGAAATACATGATAGGATGCATCTTGCAGCTGTTGCATGCATCCATTTCATCACCAATCTCAGCATTAGCATCCCTTCTCATGTGAATGAATGCACCTACAGCTATCATGAACACACCATTTGCTCATGTTATGCTATTTTGTCCAGGACATGCATTTGTCAGCAGCATGCGTTGTTGCGTGGATAACTTAATAGGATTTCAGATATGTTTACCATTTGTAGCAAGTTTTGCATGGCTGCTGTTTTCTGAATTTGCATGTTTTTTCCTTATTCTATTCATATCTACATTTATATTAGGTACGCTTATCTCTGTAGTCATCTTATTCACGAGTTCCCAACACTAGGTTCAGTTACATCACATTATTTGACATGACATCCAGAGGAAGACCAGGGTACATTTCATGGCACCAGTTTAACAGGACCATTCACACCATGAATCATGTATTATTTCACATGGCATCCAAAGGAAATTAAGAGTTACATTTTCTTACACCAGTTTAACAAGCAAACAATCATGTATTCTTAACCATTTTCATTACACGAGTTTAACAAGGCAGTGCACAAAATCATGTTTTCTTAACCATTACCATTAACATTTTGACAACGACCCCTGTACTGTGTTCGTAAGGTGAATCTCCCTCCCATCAGTTTGAGCAAGACATTGTCATGATGATTTAGCATCTAGGTTATCCAAAGCATAACAATGTGAAGAATGTGGGGGGATATATGCCCTTGTGATTTATATGCAGGATGGCACAAGCTACAAAATGGAAAGCTTCCTTTCGTTTGAGGATGTCAAGTGCCCGCAGCTGCTTTTAACACGAGGTAATTGTACTTGTTTTGGGAAAGCATGGTGATTAAAACATCCTCATCTGGATGTTAAACTGACAGTTTGGAAGAGGTTCTTTTGGGTTATTTCAAGTGGAGTGAACTTGAGAGAAGTAGGGGAGGATTCCAAGAACACAATGACGAGTGACTCCTGGCATCCCATAATTATGCCGGTGCCTGCGTTGAGCTTTTGGGTCTTCGTTGATGTTTTTTTACTTCTTTTAGGTGATTAGACAGATTGGTAGAGGGGAAATGTTGGTCTGAGAAGAACAGAGCTATGCCAAAATACACTAGTTATTTTTATTGGTAGTACTTGGGAGTTTCAATGGCTGCCCTGGTTTCTCAACCTTCGTTCGTTCTCATTATACTTTGATCTTTCCATGGTGCTTTCATACATTTGTCTGATGTGTCAAATTCAACCATGCAGCATGTGTGATTTGTGCGATGGCATTTGTCTTTAAAGTTAGGTTCAGCAATGAATAGGGGCACTGAATTGCCCTATAGACTATGGAAAATTGCTTAGACAAATTGTTGGTCTTTGAATATCACTAACCATTGCTACCAACCTAAACAAATTGTTGCTCGAATCGAATGGCTGAAGAATGCTGATCAATTCAATGCAATCTACCTCGTGGCAAGAAAATAATTTATTATTATTATTATTTTTTATGTTGGGCTTTTAGGGGGCAAATTAGTGGGGAGTCTGAACAAGATGACATTTCAAATGCTCTAACCTTTTATGTTTTTTCTTCTAGAAAGGGCAAAAAAGTATATATAAAAAAATGGAACTTCAGGGAAGACCTTTAAGAACAAGTGTCTTCTAATGCTGTAAGAATGTTTGGTTCAGGGTTGTTAGCTTTGATTATTCAATAAATCCTCCTTTTTTTCTTCATCGCTTTCATTCTCATAAACCAGCATGTACTTACTCAATTAACGCAAACTCCACACAACACTTTATAGAACAAAATTGTCATTTCTCAGGTTCCAAATTATAATAATAATTGAAAAAAACACTTTGATTACCATTATTATCCCCTGAACCGAATCCAACCCGATTGGGATTCTCTCACAGTGAAACCTAATAGCCCTGTTAAAACACTCTTAGAACCACCTCTACTCAAACCCAAAGAAGCTCTAACCTTTCTCGTTTTTTGACCAAGTGGGCTATCAAAAAAGAGAGACTTTGACCCAATTGAATTTATGCTTAGAACTGCTTTATTAAAAGTAAAGCCGGGTCAATTGAGTTACAAGATCAAAGGCAGGGCCTGGTTCTTGGTTGGTGGCTAGTGCTGAAGGGTTATGCATTGTGAGACAGAAAAAAGTTGTAGACTTGAGTGATTGGAGGATAATTAAGCCGTCCATTTTGGTCCTCTATTAATAAATAAAAAATAATAATAGAGAAGAGCTCATAGATAAATCCAAGTATGCACTCTTGACCAACCCCCCCTCCAAGAAAAAGAAAAGAAAAGAAAAGAAAGAAAGAAAGAAGGAAGAAGCTAGACTTCTAATAGTCAACTGCGTGTGTTGTTGTCAAGCAGATTATAAATCAAATCCTGATTTGACAACAACTATCCCGTCCATTTGGCATTAATTATAGCATGCTGAAATATTAACCAACATCTCTTCTATGCAATTCTCTCTGTTTCTCTGAAAATGAAAGGTTGTTTGGTAAGATGAAATTTGATATAATTAATAAATAATAATATTTTTAAATTTTTTATAATTTTTAATAAATATTTTTTGTTCAAAATAAAAAAAATATTTTTTTAAAAATCAAATAATTTTTTTTTAACTAAAAAATATTTTTCATTGATTAATTTTTATAATAAAAAATAATCACAAAAAAATTTAAAAAATTATTTTTCAGAAAAAAAAAACACAACCTAAAATAGCTCTAGTTACTATAAGGAAATGTGGGCATTTGGACGGCACGATAGATTCTTGCCAAACACTCACGCTTTCAAGTTTCAAGTATGGTACAAAAAGGGTTAATTTAGTGATACACACACACACAAAGCTGAAATGAGATATAAGTTCTTGAGATTTCGTTAATCTCAATTAACATATAAACTAATTTGAGAATATCATTTATCATCAAACAAAAAGAAAAAAAAAACACTCACACCAACTCGGTTAAGTTTTAAGCAAATACACAGATTTTTTTTTTTTTAAGAAACAAGTTCGTTACATTTTTAAAAAGTTCACAAATAAAATTATTTTTCAAAAATCTTAAACTAAAAAAAAAACTTTATTATAAAGAAAGTTGACTAATCCTTCAATGGTAACACGGCACTCATGCTAACCCCTCAGCCTTATTGCTCTTGGGGTTATAAACGCAAGGATTTTTCCTAGTTGTGGAAATCTCGGGGCGTTCCGTCCACACTCTTGAAAATAACCCTCGAAGCTACTACAAAGCTTAAAGTTAAAACCCCCGTTTAAGTAATGACAGGACTCTTTTTAAAGACCAGGACAAACTGAGAAAGTGAAGTCCACTTTAGACTGACCCTGTCTGAACCAAACCAACACGGCTGTAGCTTGATGCTGCGTTGAAATTGTTAAGATTTCACACTCTTGACAGGACCAACCACTCTTTTCCCCTTTATAAATATACTGCCTTTTCACTAGAGGAATCCACGAGGACACCATTCAACACCAGCACTCCCTTGCATCTTTGTCTTCCTCAAAAATTCCTTTCGTATCTACAATCACAGCTCCCCAAATGGTTACTTTTCTTGCTTACTCTAGCTAGGTAAGTGTGCTTTCTAACATTCCTTTCAAACCCCAGTTTCCTTTATTCTGTCATTTTCTGGGTAGTTAAGAATACCATGAATCTTTTTTTGCGTCAATTCTTCTTGCTGTTGTGGTGTTGCTTTGTGTCTGTATGTACTAATAGTGTCTCCGGTTTGAACTATGATGGGTTGGCTCTGATGTCACTCTTGAGGAAATGGGATTCTGTGCCTACTTCCATTACTTCAAGTTGGAATTCTTCAGACTCGACTCCTTGTTCTTGGCTAGGTATAGGATGTGATCATAGAAGTCATTGTGTGGTTTCTTTGAACCTTTCTGGCTTAGGAATTTCTGGTCCATTGGGACCTGAAATTGGGCAGTTAAAGCAGTTAAAGACTGTTGATTTGCACACCAATTATTTCTCTGGTGATATACCCCCACAGTTGGGAAATTGTAGTCTCCTTGAGTACTTGGATATGTCTGCAAATAGCTTTACTGGTGGAATACCTGATAGCTTTAAGTACTTGCAAAATTTACAAACATTGAGTCTTTTCTCTAATTCACTGTCCGGTGAAATACCTGAATCATTGTTCCAAGATTTGGCTCTACAAGTTTTGTATTTGGATACCAATAAATTCAATGGTTCCATTCCTAGGAGTGTTGGTAACTTGACCGAGCTCTTAGAACTGTCCTTATATAGAAATCAATTATCTGGGACAATCCCTGAGTCTATTGGGAATTGTAGAAAATTGAAATCTCTCTCTCTGAGTTATAACAAGTTAAGTGGTTCTTTGCTTGAGATTCTAACCAATCTTGAAAGCCTTGTTGAGTTATTTGTTAGTCATAATAGTCTTGAGGGTAGAATTCCTTTAGGTTTCGGCAAATGCAAGAATTTGGAAACCTTAGATTTGTCATTCAATAGCTATAGTGGGGGTCTTCCACCAGATTTAGGCAATTGTAGTAGCTTAGCAACCTTGGCCATTATCCATAGCAACTTAAGAGGCGCTATCCCATCTTCCTTTGGCCAACTGAAAAAGCTTTCTGTGCTCGACCTTTCTGAGAATCGACTGTCTGGGACGATTCCTCCTGAACTTAGCAATTGCAAGTCCTTGATGACCTTAAATTTATACACAAATGAACTTGAGGGAAAGGTTCCGAGTGAGTTGGGGAGGCTGAACAAATTGGAGGACCTCGAATTGTTCAACAATCATTTGAGTGGTGAAATTCCTATTAGCATCTGGAAGATTGCGAGCCTTAAGTACCTCCTTGTGTATAACAACAGTCTTTCTGGTGAATTGCCTCTTGAGATCACTCATCTCAAGAACCTAAAGAACTTGTCACTATACAACAATCAGTTCTTTGGTGTCATACCACAAAGTTTGGGAATCAACAGCAGTTTGTTGCAGCTGGACTTCACAGATAATAAGTTCACAGGTGAAATCCCCCCAAACCTTTGCCATGGAAAGGAGTTGAGAGTTCTTAATATGGGCCGGAACCAACTTCAAGGCAGCATTCCTTCTGATGTGGGAGGCTGCTTAACACTCTGGAGATTGATCCTCAAGGAGAACAACCTCTCAGGTGCCCTTCCAGAATTTGCGGAAAATCCAAACCTCTATCACATGGATATCAGCAAAAATAATATTACAGGCCCAATTCCACCCAGCATTGGGAACTGTTCTGGTCTGACTTTCATTTATCTTTCCATGAACAAGCTTACAGGGTTTATACCCTCAGAGCTAGGTAATCTTATAAACCTTTTGGTAGTTGATCTTTCATCCAACCAACTGGAAGGTTCTTTGCCATTGCAGCTGTCAAAGTGTCACAACTTAGGCAAGTTTGATGTAGGGTTCAATTCACTGAACGGCTCAATTCCATCCAGTTTAAGGAACTGGACCAGCTTGTCCACTTTGATTTTAAAAGAGAATCATTTTATTGGGGGAATTCCACCTTTCCTCTCAGAACTTGAAAAGCTTACAGAGCTACAACTTGGTGGAAATTTTCTGGGAGGTGAGATTCCTTCATGGATTGGGTCATTACAGAGTCTGCAATATGCATTGAATCTCAGCAGTAATGGATTTTTTGGAGAGCTTCCTTCAGAGCTGGGGAACTTGATCAAGCTTGAACAGCTTCAGTTATCAAACAATAATCTGACCGGAACTCTAGCACCTCTTGATAAAATTCATTCGTTGGTCCAGGTCGATATTTCATACAATCACTTCAGTGGTCCAATACCAGAAACACTAATGAACTTGCTTAACTCATCGCCGTCATCATTCTGGGGCAATCCCGATCTATGTGTCAGTTGTCTTCCTTCAGGTGGCTTAACATGCACCGAAAACAGAAGTATCAAGCCATGTGACTCTCAGTCAAGCAAGCGAGACAGCTTCTCTAGAGTGGCTGTCGCGCTGATAGCTATTGCTTCTGTGGTTGCTGTTTTCATGCTTGTTGGACTGGTTTGCATGTTTATCTTGTGCAGAAGATGTAAGCAGGATCTTGGGATCGACCATGATGTTGAAATTGCTGCTCAAGAAGGCACTTCTTCCCTACTGAACAAAGTGATGCAAGCTACTGAGAATCTAAATGACAGGCATATCATTGGGAGGGGAACCCATGGAACCGTTTATAAGGCTTCATTGGGTGGAGACAAAATCTTCGCAGTTAAGAAGATAGTATTTACAGGCCACAAAGGAGGAAACAAAAGTATGGTTACAGAAATTCAAACCATTGGGAAAATCAGGCACCGGAATCTGCTCAAATTGGAAGACTTTTGGTTACGGAAGGATTATGGTCTGATCCTGTATGCCTACATGCAAAATGGGAGCGTTCATGATGTCTTACATGGGACCACACCACCGCAAACCCTGGAGTGGAGCATACGCTATAAAATAGCTATTGGAATTGCACATGGTTTGGAATATCTCCACTATGATTGCAATCCTCCTATTGTGCATCGAGACATCAAACCAGAAAACATTCTCTTAGACTCTGATATGGAGCCTCATATCTCTGATTTCGGTATAGCTAAGCTACTTGATCAGTCTTCTGCTTCAGCACAGTCTTCCTTGGTTGCAGGCACAATTGGATATATGGCACCAGGTAACCTTTCCACTTCCTGTTTTAAGTAGAAGTTATTCAGTTCTCATATATGTTCATATTTCTAAAGTAAAAGAATCCTCATTTGCTTTGGCAGAAAACGCCATGTCGACAATAAAGAGTAAGGAATCGGATGTTTATAGCTATGGGGTTGTTTTGCTTGAGCTGATAACTAGAAAGAAGGCATTGGATCCATTATTTGTGGGGGAAACATATATTGTAGAGTGGGTCAGATCTGTTTGGAGCAGCACAGAAGACATCAACAAAATTGCTGATTCAAGCCTAAGGGAAGAGTTTTTGGATTCAAATATCATGAATCAAGCCATTGATGTGCTTTTGGTGGCTTTGAGATGCACTGAAAAGGCGCCTAGCAGAAGACCCACAATGAGAGATGTCGTCAATCAATTAGTAAAAAGAAATGCCAGCATCAGAGGCAAACGCAGCTGAAGTTTTGTAGGGTTTCTTTAGCATATTAACTCATGCTATCTAGTCCTCTTTTTAGTTTAGGATCAAGTTGCTTAGCATTTCCATCTCTTGTGAAATGAACCAAATGGAATAAAGCAATGATATGTATTTATAAGATGTTTTTATTGCACTCTTTTTTGACCGTTGATCTGCCTGGACACCCAGGTTTAACAAACCTGGATCAACTTTTATCCGAATTTTTTTTTTTTTAAAAAAAAAACTCAGCTCAAATGTTAAGTTCTACCCCCATACCACCCAAACATTTAAAAAGATTCAACGAAGAAGAAAATTTTCGAGAGAGAAAAAAATGGCAAGAAGACGACTCCTTTCCAAGTTGGCTCTCCACCGCCGTCTCCGCATAAACCGATGACCGAAACCACCGCATTAACAACCAAAGCCACAACCTTCGTGTCCACCTTCAACAAGGCCTCAACGAAATCGCTTATAACTTCACCAGATCTCTCATCCCCCCCCCCCGCCTTCTCTCTCTGTTTTCTCTTTCTTCTGATCCTTCTTTAAAGCTTACGTTTTATGTTCTGGGTCCGAAATGCGCGGTTTTACGATCTCATGAGGCGAGAAGGCCGGCTTCCCTCGTTTGGTTATTTGAGAAAAATTGTTGAATCTATGGTGGAATCCAAGAAACTCGATAAGGTTCTTGATGTGCTGTGGAGTTGTTCGAGGCTATGAAGAGGAGGAAAGCTGGTCCTAATGTGTTTACTTACAATGTTTTGATTGGTGGGTTGTGGAAGGAGAAGAGGATAGGGATTGCAGAGAAGCTGTGAGAGGAATTTGGCGCCGAAAAGGGTGGCTTTTAGTAAGGTTATTGGTGGGTATTGTAAGGTTGGGGAGGTGGATAGGGCTTATAGTTTGAAAGAGAGGATGAAGAGGTGGAAGTTGTTACTTTTAACTCGTTGCTTAGTGGCATTGTAAGGTGCGGAGAATGGAGGAGGCGAGGAGTCTGTTGAAGGAGATGGAAAGTAATGGTTTTGTGCCCGATGGGTTTACTTATAGCATAATATTTAATGGATTATTGAAGCCGGATGATGGGGCAGGTGCTGCTATGGATTTGTATCGGGAGGCAATTGGGAAGGGTGCCAGGAAACTTGTAGCATTCTGTTGAATGTATTGTGTAAAGAAGGGAGAGTTGAAAAGGCAGAGGAGGTGTTCCAGATGAGGTGATGTTTATTGTGAATGGTAATTGTCAGATTGGTATAGAGAAATGCTTGAGAACGGTTTCCGTCCTACTGTCTGCATCTGCTTAGATTATCAGCTCTGAAACGATTGTGAATGGAATGGATGATTTGAACAGTAATGAGGAGCTGTCTGCTGTTGCCAAGATACAAGAGGTGTTCTTGGTACCATTAGCTATCTGCAGAGACCATACATTCTCGTATGTCTTTTCTTCACACGATCTCATTACACATGACGAGCAAGAATGTGACCCCTGTTTTTCACCTTCTTTCTTAAAGCTCCAGCCTTCTCTTCTCTTCCTCGCTGCTGTTTTTCACTGGGAGTAACTTGGCTCCTTCCCTTTCTCATTTAATGGCTACTCCTTCACCTTTTCATCTGTTATGGTCTTTCTTGGGCTGGTCTGCCACAATTCTTTGCAATTATTAATGCTTTTTAATAGGTTATTTTATTTGGATGTCTTCTGTTACTTGGGTGGTCTTCAGTTTTTGCATCAGCCGAGTCATGATTTGTCATCAGCTATGGTGTTTGCTATGCACGAACGGCCATTTTTCAGCTACAAGTATCAGCTTTGCTAATTTGGTTTTCGGTTTCTCATCTGCTTCTTTGCTTCGCAACTGGTGATAGTTTCAAGTTCCTATGTGGTCGAGTTTATATGACACTGCACTTGTATCATTCTTTCATTTGCCTCCTTGATTGAATGGCTGTTGTTTTTTCTGGGTCTACACTCTGTTTCTGATTTGCGAGGTCGAGGGATGTTAAGCTCCATTTGTTCAGTTTTAATGATCATGATTGCAAGCTGCAATGTTTTATTTTATCCCTAGTTGGTTTTCAAAATACCATCTCAATATAAAGCAGGTTAAATATCATTCGGACCTAATCCACTCACCAGCCAGCTAGACTAGCAATACTAGTACAAGACACAGAAGCAATGAAACTACCATATGCATCTGTCCTTTCCTTCTATATTTTGTTAATACACTAATTTCACTTAACTTCTGGTCTGAATCTTGGTAGGGTAATGCACATAACCATGGATATGAAGGACGTTGCGAGCTTTTCGGCAGCTTTGGAAGTGGGTGGAGTCTATGAGATCTCAGGCTTCTATGGAATGCCGAATCTTCTAGCGTTGTTGCTGCTACCAACTGCGTGTTGTGTTATTGATGAAGAAAACAATCTACATTGGAAAGGAGCTCGGGAAGATTGGTGTAAGATACCTTACTCTAGGTTTGACATTGACAGTTTCCTTGTTCATCGGTCCAGGTCAATATTTCATGCAATCATTTTGCAGGTCCAATGCCTGAATGAATACTGATGAACTTGCTCAACTCTTCCCGGTCATCATTCTGGGACCCATCTGAATACCTCGTCTCTTCAAGAAATGAACAATGTATCATTAACTTGTTTTGTTAAAAATTGAATTTATTAACGCTTCTAGGAAGAAAAGTGTGCTGGAAACCTCCATGTTCAGAAGACGGATATTCACTTGAAGAAGAATGCAAGAAAGAAATCTGAGGCATTGATCCCAAAAAACAACTCCATAGTTACAGGTAACACCCCAGTTTTCAAAAGAGTGAATACAAGCAGATTCAAGATCGAAACATATACAGACTCAACTAAACTGGACAACGAAAAGAATTCCCAGCTTTCATACAAACCTCAACCTATAAAAGGAAATGAAGGTCCAACACTGAAATTGGGAGAGAATGAAATGACTGAGAAAACGAAGAACAAGGATTCCAGAAAGAAACAGAAAAAAGAACATGGGGGTCAGCTAATCCATTACAGAAACTTCACTGTCTAATTTCAGAAGGGCTGTACCTTTGCCTTATGAACTTCCATGAGATCTGACTGATGAAATTGATTGTGCTGAGACAGAGGCTGTTGGGCTACCAGGTTCATTGTCCCCATCGATGGCTTTGGGTTTTCCGCTTAATCTTTCCATTGTTTCTTGGCAAATGTCATTAAACCAATCATCTTCTGGCAGCTCCCTGACATCAAAAACGAAATCTCAGCTCCAGAAAAACCAAATGTTTTAATATAATATGACTAAACATCTAAATGAGTCCCCACACATGCTAGCTGTTTTACTGCGCCTTACAAATGATTTGAACATTTTTTACCCCAAATGGAACCCAAAGACATTGAGCTTATGGCAAATAAATACTGCACCAGAGAATGGACTTTGTTCACATTTTCAAATTTCATTTCAGCATAGGCAGTGGATATATTATTTCTGACAATCTGATGATGATGATGATAAACTTGCAATTAGTATGCTTCTCACAGCTGATTTTTTGTCATCATCAAAGAATTTGTTTCTAATATCAAAATTAGATATTCAACTACTTAGCAACTCATGGGCCACGACACACTCCTGGCTTCTGGCCAAGGATATTGGAGGTTGTATCTAACATCATGATCTTACAGTTCTGCTAATCATTAGCGAGGAAAAAAAAAACGGATTGTTGTCTGGAAAAAAAGATCGTAGTGATAGAAGATTCGAAACTACTTCCCAAGTTATAAATTATATCTAGCTTAATCCCTAACAAAAATAAAACAACATAGCCAGCTAGGGGTTTGGCGGTGAAGTGATACTCCAACCCTACAAATCCATACATCCCAATCTTCAAAATTACCAATAACATCTGCAATGTAATTATCATGAGTTTAAGTAGTTTCAATATAACTAGTTTTCCATCTCATCGACATCTGCTGTGTCAACAAAACTTGGTGTAGTGAATAATATTCAAAACGAAAGTAGTAAAGAGACGGAAAAGGAAATGCATTTAAGATAGATTTACCAAACACAACAAGTATGGTGAGAAAAAACTTGTTCCTAAGCATTAACACAATTAAAGGAGCTGAATTACATGTGTTGAGAAAACAACTAAGAGTTGAAATAAATTCACATGAATCTCATACATTAGAAACTGGTTCCTTCAATAACATGTGGATCCATAAACTAAATACTAAAATGAATTCTAGGAATTCAAAAGGTTCAATAACTAGGTTTTTGCAGAAATTTGGCCTAGCTTTGGTTTTGTTTATATATACTTTCAGATAATGTTGAGAATATATAATGAAACTGCTGCTGGTCATAAACCAAAAATAAAAACTAGTTTACCTGTCTGGATCCATCCCTGTTGCAGAGAATACTGCCAAAGCTTTTGCAATTATTTCATTGACAACGCGATGCAAATTTCGTGACAAGTAGCGTCCTTGGGAAGCAAAGCACATGACAAACTTCATGTCCAAATAGAACTGCTTGTTTAAATAAGCATATTAATGACCCAATTCACATACATATAACTATAAATGAAATGATGTCAGATTTATATACCTTTTGTATACCAAGAGGACCTAAAGGCCTTGGACCTTCTTCGACATCATCCCAAAAACTTTGATCTTCTGAAAGCCATAAAATGACTGTTTCTGTAAGTCTCATCAATAGTAATGTTGCAAATCTTTCCCTTCCTACAAACATCTCTGCTGCTATACTAGCCATGCGGTTCAGTTTTACAAAAAGTTCCTGAATTGAAGCATATAACAATACACTGTAAGAACTTGGACTGAAAGTTCCAAAACAAAAAAAAGATAATAAATACAACAGATTTTGTGAATAACAAGCATGTTTAATGTGATACGTTGGAATTCAAAACTAAAATAGTTAATCCTCCTCAGACTCAACAAACAATTCCTGCTCACAAGCCTTTCCCATCCATCAAAAGATTAAGTTACATCATTCCCATGTGCCAAGTCCATTCTCACTGATGACTCAGCCGGCTTACAATTTCTTTTAATCTAGTTACAATTTACGAAACCTGTTTCCAACTACTTGTTAAGCACCGAATTTTCCTCAAAAAAAATTCAATAGTTAAACCACATCAAGTAGGAGGAGAATAACTAAAAACCTTATTTGGGTAGATGAGGACCAACAGCAATCAACTTAAGTGATTGCCAAGCATTATTTACATGAAAGGAAAACTTGTTTGAATAGATAGAGAAATGAAGCTATCAACTAAATGATAGACTTGTTAGTCTGAAATCAGGTGCGATGTATTGTAGCACAAGAATAAAACATAAAATCATAGTATTCCAGAAATTAAAAAAACTAAAATGGATTCTTCACCATCTTTTTCCAGCCCTATATAATACTAACATAAGAAAATAGTGACATGTCTCTATCAAATGAAAGGCATCCATTAATTTAAGAAATAATACCTGGAATATTGGGGATGGAAACCAATCTACCTCATCTGCACTTCCAACCATGTTTATATACATTTCTGCAGTAAGATAGCTATCACCATCTTCTGTAAAAATGAGATCCAGTGCATGTTGTCGACAGAAAGCATCTTTTAATCTATCAACCGAACCCGCAAGCCGCTTCCTCCATTCTCGTTGCTCAGGATGACGGTTCTGCCTATCTAAAGGTCTTCTACGGGAATCATCCTTGTAGTTAGCCTGATTCGGAGGTGCAAGTTTCATGGCTGCACGTGGGAGTAGTTCATCTGCTAATAATGAAGCATTAGCCAGTAATGCAATTTGCTGAGCTTCAGTCTCAGCCATTTGCACAATTTTATTTCCACAGCCTTCAAAGTTTGCTTCTTCTTCCATCGAACCTGGTAAAGCTTTTATGAGCATGTTCACGTACGAGTTAAATACTTGGAACAAACCTTCCAGTGTTTGGCCTCCCATCTGCATGCTTAAGAGTGGTCCTACATCCTCAAAGAAGTCCTACATGTGCAAATTGTACAATAACACAAGTTTGTGAAATAATTAAACCACTACCAAAAGTTCAAGGAAGAACCATTAAAAATCGAGCAGTAAGCATCTATGACAGCAAACAACATTTGCCCAGATTATCATATAGAAGACTAATGATTCAAAAACATTCAAGACATTTCAGAAAGTGCGTAAACCAACTGCAAAAGTGAATTCACGAAAATATATCCAGCAGCAAGAACAGATGAGGGAAAACAATATTTGAGTTAGTGTATGTGCCATTCAAGGGCTGTACATAGGTCAAAAATCACCTGAGAACAAACGACATGCAAAGTTGCAATTAAAAGGAGCAAGTGGACTGGACCAGACCATGATTTAGTGTTTAGATTGTTAAGTTTAAGAAATCCCTGACCTACTTGACTTGTTCTACCTGACGCCATTGTCCGATCTGGGTTTGGATAGAGAGAATGGAGATGTATAATAATGTCACAGTTTATCAGATATCAAAAGGAAAGAATGTTTACCTGGACCATTAAATTGAAGCGATGGGCACTACTTGTAAGTTTATGTTGAAATGCTGCTGCATTACCAAGAGATGTAACAGAAGACCTGCCAGACTGCCGAGTACTGGTTGGAGGATAAGTAAGTACCCAATCATCAGCAGCAGCCAAAGCAGCAGTGCTCTCTTCAATTCGTTTTAGATTGGCATTTAAGGCTTGTTCAACACTAGGCCTAAAGAGTTTTAATAGCACAGGACAGAGTGCCAAACCATGAGCTTCCAACAAAGAGCAATGACCTAAAGCTATTTGAACACACTCTGCAGCGGCTCTCAAACCTCCAGCAGCTGCTGATGACGCTATTGCATGTCTTTTAACAAGAACCGCAAAGGCCTCTGTTTGCTTGGTGGCCCACATCACAAGCTCAGACCTATATTCCCGTTCCTTACCGAAAATAGCCAAAGAATCACTAGCAGCTTGAACGATAGCAGAAAACACTATCTGTGACAGCGCAGCCGTATAAGCTCCTCCGTATGATGTGCTAGACGGGCAGAGGCTTTGCATATTATACCGATATCTTTGGAGGTGTGCATTGAGGAGCAAGCTATGAGCTCGAGGGCCATCCCCGAGCTTTTTAAGAGCTGATATGGCTGCACGAAGTTCACTACTGTGAGTAGAAGGTTGGCAAGCAGCTTCAGCAAGCTGATCTGCCAACTTTTGCCCGCGCTCTGTAATCGCTATCTCTAAAGAACTAAGTGTACCAGGACTTGACAATTCTGTTTTTTTCATTTCAGCAGCTATACGTTCTCCCTCGTCAATCACCGCTAGAGCTTCATCCACTCTCCTCTCAGCTAACAAAACATCAAGCATATCAGGGAACTCAGCCAACCATCTCTCCAAATCAGTCGGCTCTCTATCTTCAACATTCTCTAACCCATTTATCATAGACCCTTCAGATGCTTTCAAAGATAAAGAATCAATGTTAACACCCTCTACTAAACCATGAATCAAAGTTGCTTGAGTAGATAACAAATTTCTTATAGACAACAACTCCCCTTCCAAATCTGATATCTCCTTCGACGTCCTGTCAACACACAAACACGAAAGCATTCCCAGTATAAAATACTTAAAAGATCCTTGATCACATTAAAACACAACATTAAACCACAAATCCAATCCCAAGTTCCTACAAACTGCAAAATCCGCACATTTCCAGCTGTAAAATTGCAATTCAATAATATCAACTTCTAGATTAACAATTACAGCATCAAAATTTCTCAACCTAGCTATAAATTACTGAATCCTAAACCACATATTCAATCACAACTTCCTACAAACTGCAAAATCCGCATATTTTAAGTCAACTAAATTTCCACACACACATTTCCAGAAGTAAAATCGCAATTGAATAACCTCGACTTCCAGATTAACATTTACAGCAAGTTAAAATATCAAGCTAGCTATAAATTACTGGATCCTAAACCACAAATTCGATCCCAACTTCCGAGAAAACACAAAAACTACCAATTTTTCCGGGAATGTGAAGCGCTAATTTACCTTATAAACGCAGCATAATTAGCGTAAACACTTTTCCGCATTTCGTCAGCTGAAGCTCTCTTTAAATCCAAAAGATACGAGCATAACTGCTTTATTTCCTGTTAATGACCAACACACGCATTAATCATCTTCCAAACCTAAAACCACAGGTCGTCTGCTCTAACGTTTTTATAGAGAAAAAAAGAAAAGGACTAGTAGTCACCGAACCTTCTCGTTCAGAGAGCATTTGGACTGAACGTAAGAATCGGCGTTGAATCTATCGGACTTGAAGACGTTGAGTCCTTCCTCGAGCTTCGTGCCGTTCTCCTTCACCGGCGTCCCTCGCGAACGACTACTCGTCTTCGCTGAAGCCATTGTTTGCTAAGATAAGATCAGAAATACGTTAACAGTGGGTAAAGGCGGCAGGTGAAGAGAAACAAAGGATTAGATCTAAGGGTAAATTTGGAATTTAAAAATGATCGGTGCCGTAGAAGAAGAAGGAGAGAGGAGGAAGGGAGAGAGGGCGAAAGTTTTTTTTTAGAAGAACAGGTAAACAGCAGACGGCTCTGCTCTCTCGTGCTGTTTTTTTTATAACTTTTATGTCACTGTAAACAATTTAGAGAGAGAGAGAGAGAGAGAGAGAGAAGACTGGGTTTGACTGTGACTGCTGTTTGTTAGAGGGGATTTTGACCACCGTGGTAAATTGGCTAATCATTAATTAATTCTATCTACACAATATTTTGTTGGATCGTCAGATGAATCCAAGAGTTTCTGATTTCGGAATGGCAAGAATTTTTGGAGGAGATCAGAAGCAAGCCAATACAAATGGAGTCGTTACTTGGTACACAGTTTGTCCACTCTACTTTCTTTCTTTTTGGTTGGGTTTCGAGGAAGTTAACTGTTGTGTATGTCTTCATTTTTCTTCCCTCTGAGGCCTTTCCCAAGACATGGGGGCTTTTTTCCTTTATCAAAAAACTGTAAAAACATTTTATCAAAAACAAATACAGAAAAACTTTTTTCTCTAAAATATTTTAACCAAAATAAGCACGCTGTTACAGTATCTCAACAGTTAAACTAAAGAAAAGAAATTTTAAAAACTAGAGAAATAACATGTATAAAAAAATTAAAGAAAAGAAATTTTAAAATAATCTCGTTTCAATTATATATACACACACACAAAAAGTTACTAGCAAAACTAGAGAGGGTTTTATAACCATGATTAAGACTACTATTTTTTTCATTTGAAACAGTGGATACATGGCTCCAGAATATGCAATGCAAGGTATCTTCTCAGTAAAATCTTATGGTTTTGGTTTTGGAGTTCTTTTGTTAGAGATTATTGCTGGAAAAAGAAGGAATGGTGGGTTCTATCTTTCCGGTGATGGTCGTCAGAGCCTCCTTACGTACGTAAACATTTTATAGTTCTCGATTTTTTTTTATATAGAAAATTAGATCTGGGCCAATTTCCACTTACGACCCAATCCATCTTTGAAATTTTCATATCGCAGGCATGGAATTTATGGCATGAAGGCAAAGCAATGGAGATTATGGATTCAATCTTGGAAAAAACATGCGTGGTTAGTGAAGTTCTAAATTGTATACACATTACTTTGTTTATGTGCTCAACAGGATCCAATTAACAGACCAACCATGTCCACTATAGTTGTTATGCTAGCAAGTGATACCATGACACTCCCCAAACCAAAACAGCCTGCATTTTCCGTTGGAAGAAAGGATCAAACACTAGTTTCAGCTGGTTCCTATGGTTCTGTCAATGATATGACAATTTCTAGTTTCTCACCTCGGTAATATTGGATGGCTGCTCTTGCTCCATTGAGTTTTGATCATGAAGAACAATGTGATGGTTGTGATTATCAAGTCTATATTTCTCTCCAATTAGTCAATCGCACAAGGATAAATACCAGAAACAAAAAGATAAAAATGCATTATCCCACTGCCCACCTGACATGAGTGGCAGTGGCAAAGTTTTCTCCTGATGGTGGAATTGAATGCTAAACAGGAATTATTTTGGCATGCTGTTGTTGGAATTGTGCACTGCTGTAGGAAAGTTGGTCCATTACAGCTTCAAAACACAGGATTGTTCCATAAAGATTCTCAAAGAAAGGTAAATGAAGAAGTATAGTTGAAAGAGTGGATAATACTGGTTGCATTTATTACAATTTCAGTACCAGGCCAAATCCATATCTTGTCGGAAATTATGCCTTACAGGCATAATGAATTTCAATCTACCAAATAGACAAATAGAAGAACGTCCATCACAAAAGATCCTCCATTAGGCATTTAAAGGATCGAGCTCCTCAGCTCATTCAGTCCCAGAATCCGAACGAACAACTGTTGACAAAGAACCAAAATAATTTTATCAGAATATGCACAGTTGAGAGCTGATTTCGCTAAAAGGTAATTATGAAAAGTTGGTTAAGAATGCAAGGTAAATAGCAGAAGAATAGACACATGGAGGGGCAAAAAAAGCCAGAAGACCATAGCAACTGAAATGATCCATTCCATAGAGAAGACCCAAATAAGTCAAAGAGGAGGTAATGCAATTAACAATAGCTGAAATGATTTATTTCATAGAGGTGGCACAAGTAAGTCAAAGACACGGTAGAGAATTTCTACAATCATCAATCAGTTTTCAGTCTCCAATCTCCATCCAATTCATATGCACTTTAACAATTCTACCATAGCCTTCGATCCTTTTCTAGTTAAAATTACCAAGACGGAAACGACTGCACTGAACAAAGCCCTTTGGAACAGCTAGCTTATTTATTCACATCATAACAAAGAGAACAATCACTTTTTTCCAAGGCACGAGTGAAGGTAAGATTCTATCAAACCAAACAAAGCCATGGTTCTTACGATTCCTTAATAAATGAAAAAAACACCACATGCCCTGCAATCGAGATCATTAGACTACTTACACACCGTTTGGGATCACGGTGGAAACAGCATTCCATGAAAAATCTTCTTTTTTTTTTGTTTAAATTTAAATTTTTTATGTTTTCAAATCGTTTTGGTGTTCTAATATTAGAAATAAATTTTAAAATATAAAAAAAATATTATTTTAAAATCACTTTAAAAAACATCCAGCAACACTCTCAAACACCCTCTGAATACTCAAACACAGAGAGCATCGATCCGACTTTGACCAAACCCACAGCCCTTCAATCTTACAACACTTATGACATATCAGAACACACCTTATCGAATCAGAAACCTCAGCGGACATTACTCCAAAGCTCCACATCGATCACATACTAAAGAATCCTCATTTTTTTTTATATAAAAAAAGGCTCTCAATTTTACCCCAAATTCTAATTCTGACTTGATTTGTACAGACAACACAATCCATTCAGCCTATAATTTCCTAGCCATCAATCAAAGGGAGATTCGATTAACAATGATCGCAAAATTGAACAAAATCAAATCAGATTCAATAAAATCAGGAGAAAGAAACAGCAATGACCCAGAAACCAAAAACCCCAGATCTTAAAGCGACAGATTTGTACGAGGAGAGGATGAGAAAGAAAGGGAAGGGTAGAGCCTTACTGGGTTTCTGAGGATTTCCATCGACAAACTTGGTAACAGCAAAATGAACCTTTTCCCTCGAAAGAGCTTCAGTCTTGTATGGTTCTTTGAGACAGTTTCTGACGAGATTGGCACAGATGTTCGAATATGTTATGTAGGTCATGCCGGCGGCCCTCCAAAACGGCGCTGCTGCATTCGACGCCATCGGAATTACTCTCCTCTCTTCTTCTCGTCTCTCTGGTTTCTCTATCTAAAGAAAGGACACCACCATTCGCCTCCTGTGTCTTGTGCTGACTTAGTAGTTTCTCATGGGCTCATTATTGGCCCACTAAAGTTTTTAGCCCAAACAAATTACTACCCACGATGTGCTTCTTTGTGAGCAAGATGATATTTTTCTCTTCGGTTGTGCTTGATATACGGCAGCAGTTGATTTTTTAAATGTTTTTCAGTATTAAAATATTTTTTATTTGTTTTTTTTTTAATATTAGTATATTAAAATAATATAAAAATATAAAATAATTATTTTAAAAACACACGGATAGCTGCAAAAACAAAATTGCTTATCTCTGATTAATTCTCGTGGAATGAATATGATATCCTGATAAATATCTATAAAACAAGTTACTCTCCTCCCTTCAGAATCTTGAACAATCTAATTTGTGTTAATAGAAGCAACCATGATCTTACCTGATTCAAGACAGAACTAAAACTAAATTTATACTTTATAGGGTGAAGAGGCAATTTATACTAAAACTAAATTTTTTATATCTAAAAAATATATAAAAAATTATTTTAAATAAATGTTTTTTGAATTTTTACCTGCTTCTGTTTGTGCTGCAACCTCAACGAAGGCTTGGTAGATCGAGTGTTGAAATGTTTTTTTACTGGATCTGATTTTTTTTTTCTATTTTAAAAGTATTTTTTAAAAAAAGATTAAATTTTTAAAATAATAATAATATTTTCTTATATTTTAAATTTTTTTTTTATATAACCATATCAAAAATAATTTTTTTAAAATAAAATAATTTTATTTTAATATATTTCTAAATAAAAAAATACTTTAAAAATAAATCTTAATTACACTCTCAAAAAGCTATTAACAGGGGAGGTTCTATCTCGCATTGAACAGCCTTTAATTAATCAACCAATTAATTAATTAATATCTTCACATCTTTTCATAATTTCGTTGTAAGTGGCAAGTCAATGTTGTCAAATTTAGGGCTCAGGTCGTCGGCTAATTTAAAAATTCCTTCTTCTTCTTTTTCACAGCGTTTTAATTTTAGATTTTTTTATAGTTTAAATATTTTAGCCATCAATCGGATTGTTGATCAATTCACCAAGCCATTTAAAATTAATTTGGTTAATATTTAAAATAAAATCTTCTTATTATTAATCTGCTATATTTCATCCAGAACAATTAAATTGTAGATCAATCCATTCAGATTTAGTATGATTAATATTTAAAAATAATTCAAGGTAATTAAAATCTGACTTATCTAAAATAAATATAATAATCACATGGAAGGCTGGGATATTTGGCATAGAGAAGTGAAAGGATGTGCTCCTGATAAATGGGACAAATAAAAGAAAAGGAAATGAAGGGGAAATCTTTTTCTTCTTTCTTCTTTCTTCTTTTTGTTCATTTCACAGGCGAAGGTGAAGAAAAGGAACATTTTCTTAGTTTCGGAGCGAAGCATTCCACTCTAAGACAAAAGAACTCAAGGACAGCCAGCTGATCCAAAAGGTTAAGAACATCATTTGCTAGTTGATCACATTTACAAGGTTCTACAAGTCATAGTTCATAGATTCCAGATGACATTGAAGCACTCAATGTTGTCCTAATAAACACAAATTAATTCATAATCCACATTAATTGCAGAGATTTGTCTTTCTGTCTACGTTAATAGAACACGGTGATGACGCATGATTTGTGTTTTCGTAGTGGTTAGCAGCCATTTGATAAGCACCACTCATGAGTAACTTCCTCACCTAATGGCTAACTCACCATGCCAAGTAACAATACAATGAAAGCCAAGCCAAGCCAAGCAAGCTTCACTTCAAATCCAACTTACCAGGAGTCCCTGTGATTTACAAGACATGAGCTAGCTATAACATGAAAGCATATCGGTTGCAGATTTTCTAAAAGAGTCTCGGGTGAGTGGAAGAGAAATTAGTTCATCCATGAAAATTGCATCCGAACGCTTACGAGCAAAAAACATGCCATTTTTTAATTAAAAAGGAGACGCTAATTTAACAGGAAAATATTTCAGACCCCTTTCGTGTAGAAAGAATTATGCAGCCAGAAGTGTCAAGCGAAAGTTATCTGTAACAATATCTTTTATTTTACCAATCAAGCGGTTTTGTTTGGTGGTGCCAGACTTGCTTAGCTTTGGCTGGAAGAGAGAGCTGAGCATGGTTTCCAGACCTTGCGTAGTATACTTCACATGTCTGCCGGGACTATCATCAGTTTCTGCCTGAAACCCATAGTTCTGCAAGTAACTCCGGTGAACAGGTACAAAAGCCTGGACTGCAAGTTGACACATCTTCAACCTCAAGTCTTCATTTGGAACAACCCAATTGGATTGCTTCTGGTACATGTGATCAAACTCCTCATTGAATGACTTTAGTCTCTTCGTGACCGAATCCCCCACGAATCCCCCGGTAGGAGAAGATAAAACTCGACCGTCTTGGCTAAGAAGATTAAATATTTTCCCCCAACTTTCTCTCAGGAAAAGAGTCATGTAATAGTCCCTATACTGTTCATGAGCTTTCAACCAACATTCTCCCATCAAATCTCCGAGCTTTGTGCCTTTCAAACTGCAGAGGTGACAATGGTTGTTCATCATGAAAAGGTAGGACAACGTCAAATCATGGTGGGCTTTTGACCATGCATCCAAGTTTAGACCAATCTGCTTTATTATGCAATAAATCTGGCTGGTGATAAGCTCTTCTTGGTACTTGTCTTCTTTCCAACTCTGTTGAATTGTCAGAACCCGTGTGAGTAGTGGCTTATAATCATCCCCTAGTAGACGATTACAGTAATCCGTTATAAAGCTTACTAGCCTTGGAACACTACCATTTAAAGAAGGAGAACTTCGCCTTTGCAGCTCCACTTGGATCGGAAGTTCCCAGAAAACTTCACAGGCACCATTAACAACTCCCTTGATGAGATCCCTAGTCAGAGTCTGGATTTCAATGCATGCTGGCCCTCCAAAAAGTCTGTTGAAATCCACTCTCAGATTTTCCAACATCGCAAAAATGTCCAATAGCTTCAAGATCTTGATTGGATCATTCTTACACGCTGTAATTTTCTTTCCAAAGTGGAGGAAAGAAAGAATTCCTGATTGTATAGCGATTTTTGCAAAGCAGTCCATCCAAACATCTGGTCCATTCTTCTCAAAAACATCACTGCAAAGCTTGTATTCAATTTCAAAAACGTGCTTTATAGCCAACTGGAAATGCCTGCACCATTGATCTATGTAACACTCTACATCTTGTACGTCATCGAATTCGCTGATCGACAGGTCAAGGTAATTCAAGTCAAGAGCTTGAAAACTTCTCCTGGTATTCGAACTCCGGATTTCAGCATAGGTTGACATGCACTTCTCAAACCTGTTATCTGCATTTAGTTTGCCAATAATAGCCTGAAGCTTCTGCACAACAGCCACTGGCAGAGGAGATGGAGCAGTGGAGGCTTGATCTCCAATGGAAGATGAGACAAAATCCCAAACAACATGGATGCAGTTTTCAGTAAGAAGCCGCCTGAATTCAATTTCGAGTTTGTCAAATGAAGCACAGAGAACACCCCCACTGAGCCGAGCACGTTTCTCGGTAGCTTGCAACTCTTGCAGGATGCTCAATGACTTCTTGACCTTCATGATGTACAGATCATCAGGAACTGCATTTTCCAGAAACTCAAGAACAGCCTCCAGCCACTGAATTGCTAGCCTACAGTTGTCAGTCAGAAATTTCAATGATTCCTCAAGCTGTTTCACCATCAGCAAGTAAGTTGAAAGATCAGAACACGGGTGTGATAATAGTGACTTCTGGAGCTCTTGAATGGTATCATACACCTTTAGCACTGCTGCGGCAGGACCGATGGCACAATCAATATGCTCTCTAATTGCAACAAATATGCATTTTTGCCTGGGGACATGTCTAACAGCGGCTCCCAAAGATGGCAATCTTTGTTTTATCCCCTCCAATTTTTTGCCAGTATTGTCTAGAGCAGAGGCAAGAGCTCGTGAATTCTCTAAGCTCGTCTTCAAGACTATCCTAGCAGCTGAAAGATTGTCAATGCCATCCACTGGAGCCATTGCCAAATCAAGTCCTTGCCCTGAGAAATGACTCAACTGCTATTCATTTGATGTTTAAGTACTGCATTGCACTCTTAGGATTCAATAAAAATCCAAAAAGATACTTCCTTGGTTTCTTCTCTGTCACTCGATTTACTTTTTCTTTACCAAACTCACCAAATCAGGTTAAAAAAAAAACACAAGACAGCCCATATTCAAACCAAACCTCACTTACAAAACAAACATCTCTCAAAAACCTCAACAACCAGGTAAAGACTTCCAAAATCAAAACAGAAAAATAACCCCACTTGGGACTTTAAAAACAGCATCTGAAGTTTCACTTTTGTTCATCAACTTTAAAATACCAACATGACGATTACAGTAACTGAAGTTTCTACTTTCTATCAACAACTAAACAACCAATCGTGAATCAAAAGAAAACAAAAACTTACCTGTTCAGAATCTTCATTGATGACATCAAGATATGCAAACAAGGAATTCCTCCATGAACTCTCTTTTCCTTTTCCTTTTCCTTTGTTGTTGATGATGATGATGGTACTGGAAATGACAGGCCATGAATTCTACTGCTAGCTGATGATTTCTTGCTGAAGATTGAAGGGATTCTTGGCGATGCTTATCGTTCATTATAGTATTTTGATGCATTAAAATCCATGATCCTCTGAATACTGGTTCACGAGGTGGCCCAATACCAATAAACCCTAAATTTCATGTTTTCTTTTTCTTCTTCAGAAAAATATATTTCATTAGCTCAAGGTTTTATTACAAAGCATACATTTTTCAGCTTTCTGCACCAAAATACAATTTTTTGTCTCTTGGGAACAATTCTGATTGGCATCCCCTAAGTTTTTCTTTCAAAGCTTTGATTATAGTCTGATCTACTGTTTAGACTTTCTTTGCTTTCTTTATTGTCAGAGGATTCAAATGCTTTCTTTCTGATGTTCCATGCAATGTCAGTACTTTCGCTCCCTTTTGTCTATTTGTAAGTTAAATTCTCTGTGCTCCACTTTCCCTGCTTCAACATGTCCAAGCTCTGCACAAGGGCAGTTTCCTTGGGTTCATCAAAGAGACTGAATCGATCTCAGTAAGGACTCTGAGATATCATGAATTTCAACTCCTGAAGAAACTTGTGTACCCTGATAGTGTTATTAGAGTGCCATTCCCAAACAAGCCACCATTTTTGTCCTCCACGCTTAGGACGCGCAACACCAAATTCTGTTCTATTTTATGTTTCTAAAAATTCAAAATTAAGATAAAGAAAATTAGGCATTTTGATCCTATCCAGTACCCACATCCCTGTGGTAACTTGAGCTTCTGCCATTTAAACAATTTATCCATAACTAAATTATTTTATTCCAAGCACAAAAAATCAAACATGCAGAGTGATGAGAAAACAAAATGACTCCTAAACCAAACAAAGACCAAAGAAGAACTTGGATGGAATGTCGAGAAATAGCTGTTCAAATTGATTTGGGACAACGACTTGGTCATAGGCTGAGAGAATTAACTTTTTTTTTTTTTTTTTAAAGAATATTTAAAAAAAAAACTAAAACAATGTTGTTTTTTTAAAAACAAATCAATAAATTTTAACTATGCCAACACGAGTTTTTTATTTTTAACAATCTCCGGTACAAGTTTTATAACAGTGGTGGAAAGAGATAATAAAAAAAATAATTTTCTTACTTTTGGAATGATAAATAGGAGTTTAGTTAGTGAATTCTTTCCCACTACGCGGCGGCTTAATTTTTTTATATAAAAAAATATTAAGAGATTTAAAATCTAAAAGCGTTGAATCAGTCTATGAAAAAAAGATTAAAAAGCCTTGAATTTGGTTAATCAGACCCAATAATTATATTAATAATAATATATAACTTGTGTTGCAAGTTTATATATTTTGTAATCTATTCAAAAAAAAATATTATAGTTTTCTTCTATAATAATAATATATTTTTTTTCAAATATAATAATAATTTTTAAATTTATTCTTCAAATTAAATCTATGGTTGTTTTTCAATATTAATTTTTTATATTAATAATATTAATTATAATAAAAATAATAATATTTTTAATATTAATAATAATATTAAACTTACCTAAGTTTAAGTGAGTCTGACTGTAATATCATACCTAAAAGCTTTGGGCTCTTTATAAATGACAGAGCCGAAAACCTTGGGTCTGGTTGCAATTCGGATCCATTAAACTTAGGTGAAGAAGCAAGATCTAAGAGTCTTGGATCTGAAGAACAAACCCAATAGCTTTGGGTTTGGACACCTAACCCAAGTGTCTTGAAACTTGAGGGACTTGGTTTATGCTCATGTCACTCCCAAATAACTTCGGTCATAGACACCTTTTCAACTCAAAATTTCTTGGATATAGGAGGGTATGTCAAACCCAAGTTAATAACATTAACAATAATACAAATAATGTTAATAATAATTGATTTTAACTTTCAAATCAAATCTATATTTTTTTTATAGTAATAAAAATTATTAATAATAATAATACTTTACCCTTCAAATGAAAACAGAAATTATTAATACCAGCGTAAGTGTTTTTAAGAGAAAAATCTCGGAGGAACACGTATATTTGAAAACAAATTATTTTGGTTTTGAAACTTGTTGTGGATGGATCAGCCACGGGTATGTGAAAAGGCTGTAAAAGGTTTTCTTACCTGTGTTCTTATCATTTTCCTTGTTGTTTTCTGAGTACTGCTCATGTGCTGCCCTGGCCTGGCTATAATCTATGCGTATGTGACTGCCAGTATCAGCATTGCAGGTGGATTGGTGCAGGAGCTTTTGGTAAGGTGTACCGGGCTATCGACACCAAAATCAACTGCGTTGTAGCTTTGAAGCTTACAGAGCTTGAAGGTGATGGTAATGATGGAGGTGTACCGGCTGTGTCACTCAGAGAGATGTCCATCCTGAAGGAGATGGACCATGAAAACATTATTAAGTATAAATGTGAATTATTATTATTATATGACTTTATTTCCTTCATAGTTCATGGTATTATTGTTGCTGTTTAAAAATCCGCGTTCAATTTTCAATTTGTCCTTGAGCTTTGAATTGATGCTATTCTTGATTGATTTTTTGGGAGGGACAGGTTGTTGGATGTGGTGCACCAAGATGGCAAGAGATTGACTCTAGTTTTTGAATTTATTGATGGAGATTTGCTCGAATTTATGAAAGCACATCCTGATCGTTTCAGTGATTCAAATCTAATCAAAGTAAGTTAGTCCCTCCCCTACAGTACCCACAGTTTCACATGGAAAAAGATTTGGTGTAACTATATGGTTCTGTAGCATGTTCACCGTCTGTCTTTGTATGTTGATGCGTGGGCAAGTCAGGAATTTGTTGTTCCTGGATTTTGAATTATCGAATAGAATTTGCAAAGCTCTATCATTTACCTCTTTTTCGGTTTTGTTTTTCAGCTGCTATCTGTGACTTGTGTGTTTGTTTGCTTCATTTTCAGAGACTCCTTGGTCAAATTCTCTCTGCTGTTGATCATTGTCATTCTCGAAGGGTTTTCCATCGAGATTTGAAACCAGCAAATTTGCTAGTAAATCAGAAAAATTACACGCTGAAAGTTGCTGATTTCGGATTCGCTTAAAGCATTCAGCATTCCACACAAAAAATGCACGCCTCGGGTATTTTTAACAATTAGGGTGTATATTTTTTTTGGAAAAGATTAGGGCATATATTTGCCCAACATTAAATACCATTATTCTGATTTATTGAATCTGGAATAGTTACACATGTCCTAGCATGAGCATCCAAACTTCAATTAAAGAATTGTGCTCCATTGAAAAACTCCTGTGATTTTTTCTTAGGTTTCCCTCCTGCTTCAAGGAAAAACCATGAAGTTGGAAATATTAGGAGCATGCTCAATATTGCTAATACATGAACACATCACAAACCCACAATTCTAATGACTGGGAAACTTCATTTTCTTTGTATTTGCATATCTGGGCTAACTGTCATTCTTATCCTCTACAGTGCACAACGCATGCGTACAGAGCACCAGAAGTATTGCTGGGATCTACAGAACATTATGTTGCCGCTGATATGTGGCCGGTAGGATGCATATTTGCTGAGATGGTGAATCAGGACCGTGAATTTGAAGAGGGATCCTGATAGAGATTTTAAGGAGGAGCAATTGAGCTTAATTTTCAGGTTTGTATAGCCTTGCTGCGCTGAGTTGCTCTTCTCTTTTCTAAAATTAACCATATTTCATCTGCGAGCCATGTTTATTTCTATTTTCATTTAATCCCATTTTGAATCTATTCCCAGACAATGAAATCACTATTAATTTGTGGGCGGAAATTGAAGTGTCGTAAATGGCAATGAGGGTGTCTTCTTTTTCTGCATCTTGGCAACATGAGGCTTAAAATGACAGCTGAAGCTTGGCTTAAACTAAATTTACTGAGATGTCTTCATGCTTGGATAGTTTCTACAAGGAAAACTTTCCATCTGATACCTGTTAATGCGAATATGAAAAATTGTTTCTTATTTGAACCTAAACCTGCAAAATGAGTAAAGCAAAAGTCAAATGTAAACTTGTCTCCTAGGTGCTTTACATGCATACTATTTTACATTAACCTGTTGTTGTTTATATCAAGTATACTGGGTACTCCAGAGCAGGATTCGTTTATTGGAATCACTTTTCCTGATTGTCTATCTAACTTCCCAGAGCATCAGCCTCCGGTAAGTAATTGGCTTCCTTACTGAAATATCGTTCATTATCACCAACTCCAAATCTTAACATTCTCAAGAGAGAGTCTGTAATTAAGAATTTTATTTCTTCTCTTTTGTTACAGGAACTGAGAGTTGTTGTTCCAACACTTGGATCAACTGGAATCGACCTTCTTTCGGTAAGTATGATTCTCATTTGCCTAGCTCCCCACCCACACCTGGAAGATATTTACGGTTCAAGCCCTAATGGCCTAGATCGGCTTCTTTGTTCTCTTTTGACTAAATAGTGCTGGTATTCTATTATCATGAACATCTTCAATTTATTTTTTATTTTTCACAATAATGAATTGCAAACAGAGGAACAGGGACGTCGTCATTTTTTTTAGTATTTATTATTTGTATTCTATCATGCTGCAGAAAATGCTATGCTTGGATCCTGAAAGAAGAATAACCGCTGCTGCTGCGCTTCGTCATGACTCATGAGTACTTCCGGGATATTGCAGGGCAGAAAGAATTGCAAATTGAATTAACTGGACTAGTAGTTTTTCACTCTTATCTTCTCTAGTTTGAATGTTGGAAAACTTTTTCTTCCTGCATGTGTTGTGTGTGTTACAGTATGTAGGTGAATGAGGGGATGGATTTTGATCTCAGAGTTCAGTAGTCAATTTTGTTTCATGTCCAAGGATAGTCATAGTATGAAATATAAAAATACAAGTCAGCTTGTTCCCGGCTATTGCGATCTCATTTTGATGCTTTGATTGCCGGAAAAGGAACTATTGTGCCTCGAAGTTTCACAGACACTTTTTTCATTAGTCAGCTTGTTCCCGGCTATTGCGATCTCATTTTGATGCTTTGATTGCCGGAAAAGGAACTATTGTGCCTCGAAGTTTCACAGACACTTTTTTCATTATTATATACGTGTTCGAGTTAATTTCTATGCACTTCGACTAATCACACGAATTTTAAAATTTATGATTATATAAGTTTTTAATGGTCTTGAAGAAATTCAAATTCATAAGTATTAAGGAGCTAACCTAAAACATGATCAATTGAATTATCTCTTGGGTTAAGAAAACTTAATTTCTAATTAAATAGATTAAGAGCTTGTTTGGCAGTGTGGTTGCGGTTGCTTTTCAAATAGCTTTTCGTGCCAAAATGCATGCCAATGATATTTTTTGATTTTTTAAAAATTATTTTTGATATCAGCACATCAAAATGATTTGAAAACACTAAAAACATATTAATTTGAAGTTAATAAAAAAATAAAAAATTTTCAAATTTTTTCAAAAGCGCTTTTGAAACGCAGAAACAAACAGGCCCTAAGGATAACATTTTGATTTTCTCGAACTTACTAACATTAAAATAAAATATTATTTTACGGATTCTATTAACGATTTCTAACAAGAAACTAGTTAGGGAATGGGTTTGATGGATTGACACATTTTAGCTTGTTGTTTTTAATCTTTGATTTTTATTTAGTTAGTTAGTTATTATATATTATGTTAAAACAACTCTACATGATTTAATTTAAAATTCAAGTTAAATAAAAATTTTAATTGAGATTTTTTAAGTTTGAATTGTTATAACGAGTTTAATAATAAACGGGATAAATATATCTTTTTTTTACATTTCAAAAGATACAAAGTCAGTTTAACCATTTATATAAATAATTAATCAGGTTAATATATTATTTTAATTGTTTTATTAAAAAAAAAAAAGTGTGTTGTAGCTGAATTGTGAAGATAAGGTTGCGGGTTTGAGAGCTGAAAACACGATATTTGTTTTCAGGGGAGAGAAAAAATAAACTAGCTTGGGCCCTTAGGTACGTGAGATCTATGTGTTTGGGTTTCTTGTGTCAGGTTTTTTGGGGTTTTTTTATTAGTTTTTTTTTTTATTTTATATGTATTTTTAAACAAAATTCCCTAATTTGTGGTAATAATATGCATTGATCCGGAGAAAAAATTACACTGATTTTTCATAATTATTAAAATTAAATTAAATGAAAGTTGAGAGGGCCATATGTCAACTCACGATATAATTAAATCAATTAAATTTTATTTTATTTAAAATATATATATATATATATATATATATTTAAAGAAAACAGTATTATTTCAAATTTATTAAGTTAATTCACCTAATTATTTTAAATTTATTCGGTTTAATAACTTTACCCATAAATAGCAAAAACATCGATTGTATGATTGTAGAACACAATTAAATGACCAACAAGACATGGAGGAGGTTGAACAGTCTTGTTCTTTCCGCCCAGATTTATCCTTTTTAATAAAACACTCAACATAACCTAACCAATTAATTTACAAATGACACAGGTAACTTTAATTAATACTACAAAGTTCCCTTCCTTGCCTCCCTAATTCTTTTAATTTTATTTTAGTTAAAATAAGAATTCATTTCCTAAAATCTGTTGGGCATAGGAATTACAGCAATGAACAAACAAATAAATCCGTGATTTTATTAATCAGGGAAATAGCTTTACCACCCTCACTTTACTTATGTTCAACCAAATTAATCTCCATAGATTTCCATTTTTCTTCGTTTATTAAAAAATAAAAATAAAATATTTAAAGATGTCACAGAACATGGTTCTTTATACATGCAGAACCAAATCATCTAGCCCCAGATAGAGTTGATTATAATTATAATTAACATGATTTTTCTTAACAATCAACGTACTGTCCTTAGATTGATTTTTTATATCAAAATTATTTTATTGAGATGTTTTAAATAATTGAACAAAGATTAGATAGCATTGGGATTTTGATGTCTGAAGATTCAAATCTCAAATGAAATATTGAAAATATATTCTCCTTGATTGTGATGGAGATAATTGGTTTTTAATTCAATTAATTTAATAATTATACTTAAAAATCGGTCCAAAAATATAATCACGTGAGCATAAAGTTAAAAGGTTAATCATTATGGTTACTATATAGATCATTTTAGGAGTGATAAAATTATATAACATCCATAAAAATTTAGTCAAGACTGGAATTTGAAATCTAATAACGAATAAATTATAAAAACCCTCCACAGTCTTTAATCCTCCAATCATCTTTATGGTAAAATGAAAAATTATTAATGCTGTGTGCTGACGAGGCAAAAATGCTACTGAAGAAGGGGCAAAGGGTGAGCTAATCATTTTTTGTTTTTTGCTTTTGATAACCAATCAAATCTTTAACTTGCAAAGAATTTAGGCGGCACGTCGTTTTCTGAGCAAAAGTGTCGGTGAGAGAGTATGTACACAGTATAATACAGTGTTGTGTGGTACTCTCTCTAGACACACACACATGTATAGCGAGAGTGAGACAGAATATGCTGTATCTGCTGATTCTGCTCTGTCTCTCTCTGCTTAGCTTTCCATTTCAGCCTCGTCTCCACCTTCTCATTTACACCACCTGCACCAAATTTGCTTTAACACAACAAAACACACAAACCCCATATAATTAGGGCCTTAAAAAAAGAACTTGTTCGCTTGTTGTCAACTAAAACCTCTCTCTTTATTCACATTAACTGTAGTTAGAGAGCAAGAATGGGTGTGGATTTGAGACAAGTGGTTGCTGGGGTGCTGACACTAACTATGTTTGTGATGCTTGGTAACATGATCAAGAGAGACCATTTTGATTCTGTTGAAGTATGTCCCTTTCAGCCCTTCTTCATAAGTTTCTATAGTACCTGATTTTATGTGTGTAGGTGATCTTTTGGTCATTCAAGTTTCGAATTTTTTCTTATTTGAAGCTGTGTTTCTTGATGGGGTTTGGTATGGATTTAGATCTTTAAACATTTTTGAAAGGTCACTATGATAATTCCCACTTTGCATCTGACAAGTAGTGTTCTTGTAGTTCAGTGCAGTAAGATCTACATGTTCTTGGCCCAAATGTCTTGCCTTATGGTGCTTATACCTTAATTTTTCTTTCTTTGACACATTCTCATGAGTCTCTGGTTGTTTGTTCCAGTCAATTTTGTTCTTTTGTCAAGTTTGTGTTAGATCTTTAAGGTATTGTCACTGTTGTATTAATTTGTTTAATTAGTGACTTTTATCTTACATTTTTGGATTAAAATTTGAGCTGAGGTGCTAACGTTTATTTCTCCTCTGAGCTACTGATGATATAGAAAAGGCAAAGAAACCGAATTACTTTTTTGCTCTCTAGTTGTTTAGGCTCTCAAAAGCTCTGGTCTTTTTTATGATTCTTTCCTGGAGCAAAGTGAGATTCATAATTACAGGGTTTGATAATGTTCACTTCTTACTTGAGCCATTATCATCTGGAGCATGCTTTCTTGCGAGTTTAATATTTTGGAATCCAAGGAAGCTTTTGATAAATTTCATTCTATGAAGAAACATGTCATCCAACCATCATTTTCTGTGGATCTATATGATTCTCCCTTTCATTATTTTGTATTTTGTTTTGTGAAAGGGGAAATTTCCAGGATTTAGGGACGTCGAGTTTGATAGCGAGAAGGTTTCAGATCAGGGTCTAGTGACATTTTCCAAAAAGAGTACAAATGGGCCATGGATTGAGAGCGGCCAAGATCTAAAACCATGTTGGAAAGAGTCAACTTTTGGTAGGTTTACTTGTGAAGTTGATAATTACCTAGAGTTTTGTGTGGTATTTATTCCTATATATGCACACACTGATATACTAAGCATTCTTTTTGTGTGGTATTTATTCCTATATATGCACTCACTGATGTACTAAGCATTCTTGTATAATGTTTCCCTTCCACTTCTCATGAATTCTCACCGATTTAACAGATGAGGTAGAGCCAAAAGGGTTTGTCACTTTCTCACTAACTAATGGTCCTGAGTACCATGTCTCGCAGGTATCTGAAGTAGCCATTTAAACTTTCTTTTCGTTTACAGAAGGATTCTGCCTTCATTGTTTTCAAATGAGTGAAATATCTGCTTTCCATTCTTGCTCCTCTCCTCTAAACATTTACATCTCTTTGCCGGTGATTGCATTCTCCAGATTGCTGATGCAGTGGTAGTAGCAAGATATATTCGAGCAACTCTCGTACTTCCTGACATTAGGGGAAGCAAACCAGGAGATGAAAGGTTAGCAGCATGTCACTTTCATGACAATCACCCTGTTGGGTTTTTATTATTATTGTTATTGTTATTGTTATTGTTATTGTTATTGTTATTGTTATTGTTATTGTTATTGTTATTGTTATTGTTATTGTTATTGGAACATATATAGTTGCTGCCCCTTTTTATGTCATTAGATTTATTTGAGATGATTTGGATGGTAAATTCCTTAAGAAGAGTCTACCTTTTCTATTTTGTCTTGCTCTATTTTATTTTTATGTGGAGAAGGGGAAGGGGTGTTCTGGGTGAAGTTGATATTTTCTTTGCAAATAAGTTTTCTCCTGTTATTAATTCAACCATAATTGTAAACCTTTTTTATTCTTTTGAACCGCACCATAACCATTTGACTTTGTGCCTCTTTTTTCTGTATCATTATGTTGTTTCTGCAGTTTGCAATCTCGAAAAGTTTGTTTTTCCACATTCAATGAATTAAGTCTTGAGAAAAAATGTGTAAAGCAAGATTCTTTGCTATCGCTGCTGGAACAATAATGGAAATGGCAACTTCACCCATCTCTTTTTGGGGAAATGTTTTAAGAACTTACAAATTTAAACCTCACCTATTAGTTGCATTTTGACACTTAAATGTCAAACAGTTTCCAGTTTCATGTTTGCTTAATTGTATTTATGTTTAAAGCTTTATGGCTTATTGTAAGTCCTTGCAAAGGCATGCACATTTTGGCTTTGCTGCAATGCCTAACTGAATCAGCTTTTTTTATTTTTTTATCCCAAAAATATTACTGTCAAGGCACCATAAATTTATACTTTGAAGAAATATATGAATTAACTTCACTGAGAGCTTTTGGGTGCATTCTAACAAATTGACAATTTACAGGAAATTTGAAGAAATATATGATGTTGATAAATTTGTGAAAAGCCTGGATGGGGTGGTTAAAGTAGTTAAAGGTCTGCCTGATGATGTGTCGATTCGAGATTTCGCTGTTGTCAAGGTCCCTAATCGAATTTCAGATGATCACATTGCTGAGCAAATCAAACCAGTCTTTAAAAGAAATAGCAACATAAGACTTGCTACTTTCTTTCCTTCAGTAAATATGAGAAAGACCACAAAAACAAGTGCCAGTGATTCTGTTGCATGTTTGGCGATGTTTGGAACATTAGAGTTGCAGCCAGAGGTTAATGAAGTGGTTGACTCTATGATTGAGAGGCTAAGAACTTTGAGTCGCAAGTCTAATGGACAATTTATTGCCGTGGACTTGAGAGTTGAGATATTGGAAAAAAAAGGTTGTCATGGAAGCAGTTCAGCTGGAACAAAAAGTTGTTTTAGTGCCCAGGAGATTGCTATATTTTTGAGGAAAATCGGATTTGGCAAGGATACCACAATCTACCTCACTCAGCCTAGATGGGACGAAAGCCTTGATGTTATGAAGGATATATTCCCTAAAACTTATACTAAGGTTAGGCATTTTCCATTGGTTTCTCCTTTCTATTGTTTTCCCGTAAGTTAGTCTAAATCATTCTTTACCTCTGAAAACTTTTGTAGGAAAGCATAATGCCTGCTGATAAAAAGGCGAAATTCCTCGAATCAGAAGACTCAGAGTTCGAGAAGGTTATTGACTTCTACATGTGTTCTCAGAGTGATGTCTTTGTACCAGCCATCTCTGGCCTATTTTATGCCAATGTTGCTGGTAAGAGAATAGCATCTGGCAAGACTCAAATACTTGTTCCGTCCGACATTCCGGGCTCCTCTGCCTCTGTCACCAGCCATTTCTCCCCCTATATTTCCAAGAAGAACCACATGGCACATTCCTGTTATTGCAAGTAATCCATGCCAAGAAACCCTGAAGAGAATACAGCTTATGTTGAAGTCTTCAGTAATAGTTGTCACTTTCTCCATTGCCGCAAACAAGCTTTTCCAGTGAGCAGATGAACAAGTGAGCTGCACCATTCACACTTCAATTTGGGAGTGAAAGCACCCCAAAGAAGTTTACTGTTTCAATATGATTTTTTAAAGATTTGTTCTATATAAAATAGGACAAGTAGTTTTGTGAGTTATAATGTTCAAGAATTTGTTTGATGTTTTGTTTATTTATTGTAAAATAAGTCGCCATTGTGTGTTTTTTGTCTTCTTGAAACCAATATTAAAAATATTTATTAAATTCTCCTTAATACATTGCAGCTATCTGATAATGAAGATTTTGGGATCATATCAAAATTCTGTTGTAGAACAATTTTTCCTTTTGAACTAAGGGCTTTATAGGGACAAGAAGGCAACCCCATATGCGTGGAAGCTAATTTGCTGATTGGTCTGCGGGGTACCAAAATAATGACTGATGTAATCAAGGGTTGGTACCAAAATTAATATATATTAATATAGGCTGAACTTAGGGATGGCAATGGAACCCGAAAGGGCTTTCAAAATCTTCAACTTGAATGTTGTAATTTAAAATTATTTAATAAAAAATTGACTTAATTGAAGACTATTTAATATATAATTAGCTTAAATATATAATTTTGAAAACTTCGAGGTTATTTATTTATTTATATCGGGTCAAATTCAGGTTAAGCAAAACAATTTTACCTGAACTTGATCAAGTCTATAAAATTCTAATCCATTTAAATTAGTTCAAGTCATCGGTTCAAGTAAAATTATCAACACTAGTTAAAAAAACTTGTTTTAGCCAGCATCAAAATTGAACAGCTGAACCAATAAAAGAAGCTATCAAATGAAAGAAAAGGAGAGTGATTCGAGGAAAACCGCTCATAATTAACAGAAGCCATTGAGCTCTTTCCGAGCTTAGAACTTTAAGCCATCATCAAAACCCACTATCCATAGACATTGCAAAAATAAATTAAAAAACCTTTGCAAGAATCCTTATAACAGATTTAGAGCTTTTTATTCTGAAACAAAACATTCTAACAGATCCTACAGAAACCAACAATGTACAATTCAACAAGAGGTGCTGCTTGCACATCTTTGAGAAGATGCCGTCAAGATCGTGTCTTGGCTCCATATTTTCCTCCGACCAATCCCCGAGGATTTTGCTAATGTCTTTGGTGCCAGCAAGATTGCCGGGTTGTTAAAGGTATTTATATATAAATCTCCACTCATTTACTCATATCCAACCATACCAACACAAATCATTTCATTAATCAGTCCAAAAAAGGAAATATTTGATGAACTCAAAGCCTATTTTAGTGGAAGTTAATTTCCCCTCCCGAGCAAGCACATGTTCATCATTTCCTTTAGCTCAAATGCATTATTTATTCTAAAATATCCATCTCAAATGATATCAAGTGTTGAAGGAATAGACTCGACTAACGGATTTCAAATAACACCAACCATCAAATAGTCGGATATTATTTAAAACAAACAAGGCTCATTTGCAGTGAATACTTTGAGATTAGTAGTAACATTCCTCGTATAATTGATAAATAATGTGTTTGGATTCGGATGGAATGCAGCAACTTGCAGTGATTTTAAGCTATGATGCAGCAGAGAGCATGTCAATTGAGGCAACATCACGTACAAGACACCCTGTTTATGGGTGTGTTGGAATAATATCTCAGTTGCAACGACAAATGATCGATGCTCAATCTGAGAAGGTAAATATAATGGGTGAATTAGCAATTTACAACTCACAGCAACACCAGCTACATCAAGAAATTAGCGAGAATGAGAGGTACAAGATGAACCTTATTGGCCCAATTCAAGTCAAAAAGACACTTTGAATTTAGATCAACTGCTAAATCAAGCAAATGATTAGGAAAAATCCCACTTCTATCGACTTTCATGCAGGAGCAATTAATATGGTCTCGGTGATTTATAAACTAGTTTCTAGTGCATTTTTAAGTTTTTTGTTTTCTCATGCTGGAGGGGGCAGAAAAGAATGATGGCTGTAGATTATAGACCTAAATTGCTTGTTTATACAAGTTCTGCTCATAATTGTTTTGTTTCAATCTACCTCAGTGGATTTTGTTTTTAATTATTATGATAAGTGCATAATTTCACTAAAATTTCTTTCCAAATTCCTTTTTTTAAAAAAAAAAAAAAAAATTCAACCATACGAAGGTCAAAAACCAAATGCTCAGTCAGTCCCCACCGCTTTTGCAATTCATTCAAATGTACGAGATTTGATCTTTGGTAAAACAAGCATATCATATCATATGAAAAAGAATTCAAATCGACCCAAGTTATAATCCTCCAGGTATTAACTGGCTGTGGAAATACCAGCAACTGTTCAGTGAAACCTTAACGAAGATGGTTTGCATATATTGTAAAGAATAACAAATACAGACAATAAAGAAGTATCAATATAGGAATCCATCATAAATATTCAACGTGTGTTCATGATGATTAATCATCATTCTTTCGATAACACACCATTATTCGAAGTCCTTAACACACCTGGTGATCATAGTGTTCCGTCAGGGCTTAACTTAGCCAAAAAAATCCTTTTCAAAGTCACTACGTGAGTCCTGGCATGGAAAGCACATGCAGAAACACATCTACATTCAACTACAAGAAAGAGGAACAAATCCTCCTCAATGCAGAAACATATAGACATTGAACTACAAGAAAGAGGAACAAATCCTCCTCTATGTACTATCATCATGTTCAGAAAATCCACTTTACTCGGGTCTTTACCCCCCTTGCAGACGTAAAAGAAGTTTCAATAGAAAAGGCAAATCTAATTCTTTATATCTTATTTTACAATTCACGTGACCAGCGGATATAACACTAGATGTTTCCAGTTGTTTTATACAGTTACTGAAATATCATCTTACTACTATATTGGGGGTTAGTTTAGGTTTTACCATATCACCTATATGCAGTTATGCACGTTGAGCATATCAGTGTCTTACCTTTCATGAACTGGATGCCCTGTGTCAGGATATCAGTTTAATGAAAGCCTCCAATGGGGCATTAATGCATTCCTAGCAGTTCTGAATCGTCGAAATGGCTTTCTGAAGTGCACAGATAGTGGAGTCTTTGGAACTGGAATGAGTTTTCCAACTGCGGCAAGAGGCCAGCTGTAAAAAGAAAACAGTAGTATGGATGAGAAGTGATGATTTCACACAATAATACAGTATATACCTCAAAAAAAAAAAAAAAACCTCGCAAAGCCTTCAAAACATTTAATCACTAGCCAAGTAATTTGCATGCACAAGAATAATAGTAGTAACAAAAAGAAAAACATCCAATCACCTAACTCAGACCATCTAATTAAATGGCAAATGTTCCACAAAGCATCAAAACCAAAACTGTTGAGTAAAACAAGGCAGACTCAAGGTAGAACCAGGCATAACTTGAGTTGATATATCTCATCCTATAAAAACTCGTAATTTAACCAACCTGACAATGCCAATGGCAACACATATAAGCCATTGTTTCCAATTAAGTCTCACAGTTGTGGTAAAGTCTCCAGTGAATTCAATGAGGATTATCTGTAAAGCAATTAGCAGTGGCACTGTCAGCACCCAGTATACTGCTAGTGAAAGGCCAAAAGAAAAGTGAAGGCTGCTCACCTGAAGGATGACGGTAAATCCAACTATTCCCATAAATAAGTGGTTTTTTGTTACTCCTTTAAAGACATTTATTTCATCTGGCTTTCGAGCATTGAACTCATTGAAAACCTGTAAGTTAAAACAGTCAGCAAATGCAAGCTTTGCATCTTGAAAAGACAAAAATAACTTCTTTCCATGCAACAAAGTAGGGAATGATAATGGCACTGGTTTCATTTCTATCTCAACAGATGAAACGAGACTCATGAATACAACAAATAATACTTTTAGTCAAGTGGCAAACTTACTTGACAGAGAACAAATGCATTGAATATCATAGTATTCTTCGCAATTGTAGCATGTTTCCTGTCATCTTGATTCAAGTGAAGAATACTCAAGCCCCGGAAGTTGAGTACAAGGAGAACAGCAACTTGATATAGAGCCTGAAATGGCATATGAAAAGAATAGGTCATGAATATGCCGTGAAGCTACATTCGTACTCAGCCCATAGTAATCTCAGTATCTCTGGGAAAACTTATTAGCATTTCAGAGAAGAAATACCTGTATGAGCAAGTTCCTCCACATGATGTTTGTTATAAGAGGTTCCCTAAAAAAAAAAGCAGAAGATCACTATTCAGATCATCATCCATCAATTCAGAAAGAGTTGCAAATACATTGAAAACCATCATGCAACATCTACAATCACGATATGCAAGAGAATCCCATTACCATACTTCTTGGACAAGCACAAGTCAAAGACAAGTAAAATGACAAAGAACAAAGGATGAAGCCTGAAATATCTGTGCTTCAGTATCACCCTGAGTATTCTAACTTACCACGAACAGGTGCATAGGTTGTTTTAAATTTTAATGTAGTTAAATTTAACAATAACTCTACTTCTACTAACTAGGCCATACTGCCTGCAAATTAAAACAGAAATCATTTAATATCCTGAATCCAGAACCTAGGAAGACCTGGTATATCCTGAGCTCTTTTCACAACCAAGAAATAAATTTCAGATGAGTGAAGTTGGCAACACAGTATACAGAGCATGGAATAGATTGCTCAGCAAGTTCTCAACTTGACAAAGCATTGTATAGTTATCTTCAAAGCCAGAAATATGTTAGCAAAATATCTATGAAGAATGCAGCCCTTGTCATCAGAATAGAATAATAATAAGAAAATAATAATAAAATTGATCCATGTTGGATGGACTACAAACGTGACAACATCACAACCAATATTCAAAACAATAACAAAGCAAAATTCCACATTTTTTTTCTGGTATCAGAAGACATATAGTAAAATTTTGTAGGATCTCAGATTCTCAAACATTTGGAAGTTCCTCGATGTCAAGCAAGCCATAACGAGACTGAATTTAAATAGACTCCCACCATTTTCCTCAGCTGATGATCAAAATAAAAGCAACCTCAATTCCCTTTCTTTAAAATAGGACATGGTCAAACAAAAATCTATCCCCAAAACTCACCATCAATGGAAGGCCTAGGATCAACATTAAGCATCAAAATGCCACAGTATACATACCAGACAATTTAAGGGCCACATTAACTGCAGCTTGCATTTGTAGATTTATATGTCTACCGTAACATATTTGGCTAAGACATGGTACAAAGTACAAACCTTCGACCAACTGGTGTCCTGCGCATAAGGTGGTCTGTTGGTGGTTCCGTTGCCAATGCAAGTGCCCCAAGTGTGTCCATGATAAGATTGACCCATAGAAGCTATACAGCAAAAGTGAACAAGAATTAATATGTTTGATCATCATGAGACTGAATTTAGTTCAGCATCAAGAACAATTTCCAAATTCAGGTATAACATCAATCCATTGAAATATTTTTTTTCTTGGGCTATATTTAAAATATGGAAGACACCCAGCATATTGTGTCTTCTGAATCAAACTTAAATGAGAAGTTGCAATCTAAACAATTCTGAAACATTCAGAGCATCCCTCCCACACCCAACCAAGAAAACTCTATATTTACTTACCATACCCACTGCAAATACAAACAATCCCTCACTATATTCCTTGAAATTAAGGCTATAGTCATTCAACACATTGTAAAAAAACAGATTTTTAAATAACAGGCAGTTCCTCTCTTTAAGATAGGGCCCAGATTAGATAAAATTGATCAGAAACAAGTTCAAGATAAAATCAAGTTCTTTTCCCTCAGGTGTAATAAAATCAAGTTCTTTTCCCTCACGTGTACTTCAATATGCTATAGTCAACTATTCTACCGATAAGCATGCATATAACCAAAGGTTTGGTCTTTCTACATTGATAACATAATAAAACCAGTATACAGGCAAATTTGGAGGGCAATTCATGAGAATTTTAAAATTACTCGATCAGACCTGCAGTCATGAATATGCCACTGTGCTCTCTAACAAGCAAATTGATGCATATGCTAAGATTAACATGATCAACTGAAAGAAAATGCATATGAGAGAGAGAGAGAGACCTGCACTGTATTTAGGGGAACATCACCAGAAGAGACTGCTGCAACAACGTTGATTACTAAAGCTCCAACATTAACAGTGAGCTGGAATTGGATAAATTTCTGAATGTTGGCATACACAGAACGCCCCCATCGGACAACCTACATGTGAAAGAAAAAAAAAAGTTTGTGTGATGAATATTAAGACCATAATCTACTTGAATGTTAATTCAGGAAGCTATGAAACATAACTGAAGAAATAGGAGCCACGAGAACCTTTATCATCTATCACACATGAACAACTATTGCAAAAGGAAGACGACATGTTTATGAAGAAAACCAAATCAATAAACTATATTAATGGCATAAAAGCTATTTAATGGAAATATATTAATGTAATGGACATGGGAGTACAAGCACAACTTCCCAGCAAAAAGAGGCCTAAAGGTCTAATGCTCTGCAAACATGCAACATATTCCATGGTAGAAAGAAACCAAAAGGAATACAAGTTGCAAAGATGCAACTTCCAACCAATAAGTACATATATTGAAGTGCGAGCTTCATTCTTAAAGGAATGCTAAACAGAAAGTGGTGTTTTCTTCCTAAAGAAAGATGAACTCCAGCTCCAAGGAAAATAAGGCCTACATGTCTAAGTGCTTTGCACAGATGCAACATATTACATGATAGTAAGAAACCAAAAGAAATAGAAGTTGCATAACTTTCAACCTGTAAATATGTATATTGAAAAGCAAAGCATTGGAATACATTGGAAAAGAAATGTGAAACAGAAAGGTGGTGTTTTCTTTCTAAAGAAAGATACACTCGAACTCCACCACACACCCCACCAAAAAAAAAAAAGCCTTGATACACGCATAATTTTCTCATGTAAATAAGTCAAGTGCTTGCTAACCTTTACAACTGAAGCAAAATTATCATCCAAGATAACAATATCCGAGCTCTCTTTTGCAACTTCAGTCCCTTGAATGCCCATAGAAAGGCCTATATCAGCCTACAATACAAAATGTTAAAAGTGCAGTCAATTGACATAGAAGCAATAAACAACTTGGAAAGTAGTGCAGATAAAGTTGTTGAGTACAAGACCATGTAGTACAAGAGGCATAGAAAGGAAAAGAATCAGCTTTAATCTCGAGAAAGTTTTCATTGCATCCAGACACATAATGCATAAAATCTCTAACTGTGCAAGACATTCAAGCTCTTTAGCTTTTTATTAGATATAATATGGGGAGACTTTTCCCTAGGAACTAGAATGACTACTGGCACAAAATCTATCTCTAAGCAAAATACACAAGTTGCACTGACACAAATTTATACCTGTCTTCAAAATATTCCACATGTTGAAGAACGCATGTGTCATGGCTACATATAAATCAATGTTTTAGATATAAATGAACTAAAAGATATAACAAATGATCTGCTATGAAATTGTTACAATTCTTATTTATCATACCTTCGTAATAGTCTACAACAGACACAGAAAACATTAATGTTCACATATCTAGACATTAGAAAGTTAATGTCTGTGAAACTAGAGGTCCAGTTCCAATGGTCACAATTGTTGCAACTCGAAAACATGTTCACAGACACAAGTTACCAAATAGCAAGCAAACAAAATGCCTTGCAATGTCTGTACCATAGTTACAAACTCTACCAGATGCATCCAAACTTTTTGGAAATATCAAACCACATGTAAAAAGGAAACAGGGATGACAAACCTCATGAAGTGCAGGAGCATCATTCGTGCCATCTCCAGTCACAGCTACAACTTCCCCTCCCTTACGAAGGGCTTGCACAAGTAAAAGCTTGTCATTAGGAGACGATCTTCCCATCACCTACATATCATTACTCCCAAGTCAAACAATTTTTTATACTCAAAACAACAAAACCAGCTATCTCAGCTTCCAAAGGTAATTATAAGCTAAAATTCATGAAAATTTCCACTTTGTGCAGTCAAAACATTTGTGCTGTTTGGAACAAACCGTTATTTTCTTGGCAATTATTTCTCTTTCTTTTTCTGAATATGCACGGAATACTTTTCCTTCAATGATATTAGGCTCCGTAGCATCAGCCCGTGAACTGAGAATCCCACATTCCAAAGCTATTGCTTTTGCTGTTTGAATATTGTCTCCAGTGACCATTCGTACCTGTGATTTCACAAACATATTATTCTGATTAGCCTTTTTCAAAAATCGTTTCATCATAATATGCCATGGATGAGATAGATTTTACATACAAATAGATTTCATACAGGTACAAGAAATGCTAAAATTAGAGCAACAAATGCTCTTGTCCCAGTAAGGGTTTTTGAAATTCCAAGAGGGGCAAGGTGCCAAGGCAACAGCTGGTCTTGCTTTGTCTCAGTGCACTCCAAAGTAGGAATATGCAATAGTCTTTCAGGATAACCCTCTACATTCCAGTTGCTTTGGTATAAAATAGTTATTCTAGCTACACCATGGTGTTCATCATTGAAGTGTATAGGGGCATCTCATTGCAGATACGAAGAGATTGAAAGCTTTGTACCTCTTGTTTTTTGCTTTTGTAGTGGTTTATAGGAGGATATCTCATCCTCTGTTTCCTTCTCTTCCATTCTTTGTTAATAATGTTATTTTCCTAATTCAGTAAAGGTCACTTTGATTGACCATTAAACATAACAAACTTCAGTCTTCTAAGCATCATCCGTTAATGCATATGATGGCATGACCATTTTCATAAAGTAAAATTAAAACATGTTTCTGTAATTAATAAACAACCTTTACACCAGCTGCTGTGCAAATTCTCACTGCATCTTTTACACCTGGGCGACAAGGATCCTGCACAGGAATGCATTAGCTAAATACAAGTAAAGCCTAAACACCTATTAAAGTTGACACTTATGGACAGGCTAAGGACAACTTTAGTTAATTTACATATCAGAAAAAAGAAAACTTTTGATAGTTCAATCAAAGCATGAAACCTATATGTTCTACATGCAGTCAAAACCAAAAGAGCTCCCATGCTAGTAGTGCAAAGATGATCGATGAGGCTTCTTATAAATGTGAATGGGTGGAGATAAATGACATCTAGCATCTAAAGCGTATCTACACCGATAACCTTATATCATGGTCAAGTTATCAATTATGGAGAGAGAGATCGACATAATCCAAAATAGAAAAAAGAGAAGGTGTGAAAATGCACACCTTGATGCCAACAACAGAAAGCAAAACAAGCTCATCTTCAGGCAAAACCCATTTTCCTAAGCTCTCTTCATCAGTAGGAACTTTGTCCAATTCATATGGTCTGTATGCAATAGCAACACATCGCAAGCTGCGGGCAGCCATGTCATCAATAGCGACCTTAAAAAAATCCTGCAAGGGGATTTACAAGAGGAATCATCACCCAAAAAAAAATAGCAGTCACATGTTAAGAGATTCTAAATTACTCTCTTACCTTCGCATGGAAACAGTTCAAATGATGGCTTATTTTATCATCTGATGCTGTGTGTTTCATGCAACTAGCTCAAAATATTACCATTTTTAATTTAACAAACCACTGGTCCCTAAAATGCAAACTTCAGATAGAATCAAAATTTTAAATTAAAAAGCAATGACCTTCCAGTATGTGTGCTTCGTATAAAATCTATGGAAATCAGCTTTAAAACAATTTCAGCAAAAGAACACTCGCCATTTCTTTATCAATGGATTGCAATGAACCGTTTGAATCAAGATATCCAGTACAAGAGGCAAGAACCATCTCAGCTGCTCCCTTCCAGTGTATGTGAACTTTAGAATCAGCCTGTCAAAATAAAATGGTGAACGAAAGTTTATCAGAATACAGCAACTTATTACTTAGCAGTGCACAGGTTCGGTGATGAACACAAATGAGAGATCTTGCACTCATAAAGTGTGCAAGAAGATTATGGCATGCTTCAGGCATAGAGCATTGTCAATCCTTAAATCAATGAAGAAATAATGTTTTAGCAACAGGCAAATCAATGGCAACATTTTCCATGCATCAGGTTCCAAACAGGTAAATCAACAGCAATATTTTCCATGCAACAATTGTTAAATGGTAAGAGGAGAAAATATTATGACTGATACCAAACGCCAGATCAACTTGTGATCACCAAAGTCAGGGGCAAAGTTAGATTGAAGAGAATACCGTTTGTATTGCAACACCACCTCGCTTCTTCTCGGAATTAAAAGGGAAAACATGCAGAATTTTGGACTCTGCTCTAAGAACATCAAACTTCATCCCCAACTGATAACAAAATTAAGAAAAACAAATATGAAAATGGTAAGTGTGATATGCTGGACAGTGGACTAATATACTCTATATAGACAGTGGAATATGGTTAGAGGTTGTGCCTTGACTGCCCAAGAGAGGATAGCCTTTTCAGTTGGAGATCCAGAAATCTCTACGTCTCCACCATCCTGCCACGATAGCAGTAAACAACAAATTTCATTCTTTCAAGGGAAATATGCTCTCAAAGTAATCCACGATGTCCAAGATAAAAAAAGGTTATAAAACTAGAAGTCAGGAAATAATATATACAGTGATTAGATTAAGAGAGAGCACAAGAATAATCAACAAAAGCAAAAGAGAGTGCTACCTTGGGAACAAACACATTGCCTGTTGTGTTCTGTGCAATACCCTCACATAACAACAAGCCAGCTTCTGACTGCAATTGTGAGGGGTCATCTGATGGGTTGATCTTCTGATTCCCAACATAAGCCTCAACCACAGTCATCTGTAAAGTGAAACATCCACAAATCAAACCCAAGCACAGAACACGGCATGCCTGCTTCACTAAGTGATCATGCCCGTGCTCCCTACAGTGAAACCCACCTGATTCAAAGTCAATGTTCCAGTCTTATCACTGCAAATCGTTGTTGAAGAGCCCATAGTTTCACATGCTGAAAGCCTACGAACCTGAATATCTATGCTGTTAGACAGAGATGTTTCACAAACTAGAATTCAAATCAGAGGGAATTATAGAAGAAAATGACTTTGATGAAAATAGTGAAAGATACTTGCCAAGGCTTTGTCAGCCATCATTTTCCGCATTGAATATGCCAGACTGCGACGCAATAAAGCACAAAAATATGACGAAAATGGATATGAGATACTGATCACTAGATAGCGTGCACTAATATTATAGAGATGACTTTTACTTACGTCAAGGTAACAGCCAATGGAAGTCCCTCAGGAACGGCAACAACCACAATCGTAACCTACATGATTATACATTTAGTAAGGAAATTACATAATACATAAATATAAAATGAATCCAGGGACTTCACTTACTGCAATGGTAAGTATTTTTATTACTCCGTCTACTGCTTTACTGACTGTTGTCACGCCTTTGATAAACTGGACACTTCCATCTGGATTTTTTGTATTTCCAGTAAAATATCTAACAGGAATGAGATTGTAGCTGGTAAGTTGGTATACAGGCAATTTAACAGTGACTAATTGAATAATAACATTTACCCTACCGGCCCAAAAGAACAGCAAGCACAGAAAGAGCTACAGCAAGCCCCGCAATGCCTATAAAAGTTGCGAGTCCATTCAAACGTACCTAACACAGTCATTAAATGATAACCTTAAAGCTGCAGCAAATTACATTTATTGATGCTAGATACAGTTGAAGTAACAAGAATTGAGATGAAACCTGCAAGGGAGTTTCTTCACCAGTATCCTCTGAGATACTTGCCATCAACAAACCCCATTCAGTATTGATTCCAACACCAGTTACCTGAAAATGGGCCAAGAAGAAATGAGCCTACAAGGTGGTAAATTCATATAACAAATACCAGATTATTTTGCAAATAAAAGGAAATGCTGCTGTTAATTACAATGGACAACAAAAAAAGGAAAAGGAGAGGTGCTTCATAAAAATAACTCAGAATCATCATGATCATGATCATGCTTAAAAGAGAACAGAATGTAAAACTGCGCTTTTACCAGCATAGTGCCAATACCATCTGCTACTTTACAACCAGACATCAAAAAGGGAGCATTCTGATCCTTGTGAACCTACAATAGAGAACAGACTTGTAATAATAGATTTCAACTATCAAGAAATTACAGAACCAGATGAGTAGCGAACTCACAATTTTGCTTTCACCGGTCATGCTAGATTCATCTATTGCAAGAGAATGGCCAGTAATCAAGATTCCATCAGCTGGAACCTGAGTGAAACACCTCAATATTTGTATAGTTAATTCAAGTGATTCAAATCATAGTAAAACTAAATTCATCAGGAATAAACCTCACCTGGTCTCCTATTCTAAGAGGCACAACATCACCAACTACAATATCAAATATTGAGATTTTCATAATTCTACCACCTCTCATGACCTGCAACAATTTCAGATATTTCCATTCCTTTAAACACCAAATGCTAGAAGATAGAAAAATAAGCAATAAAATATTTTCATTACTTCAACGCATACCTCTAATTGTATGTTTTGTTTTTCCTTATTTAAATTTTGAAACTGCAGAGATTGCCGGTAATCACTAACAGCTAGAGATAAACACAAAAAAACAATAGTTAGAAAAAAGAAAAATCAATGCTTGGATAAAATAGCACATGGAGTTGAATGAGTGGGCCCAATAGAATTTTTTCCAGAAATGATGAGAGAGTGGTTCAGTACTGAAGAAAAGTGCAAGAAAATAATATCAGCATCATTTAAAATTCATTTGGAATGCAGGAGGATTAAAGTAAACAAAACATGAAGTCTTTGACATAACCATTTCACAGCCATATAACATCCAAACTTTCATACATGGCTACCTTCTGCTAGCAACCATAAAAGCCTTATATTGAAAGAAGAATGAAATTGATACCTGTAACAATTATGACAAGCATAACAGCAAAAGAGATGCTCACCCCATCATACCATCCATGTGACAAACCCTATGAGGAACAAGAAGTGTGAACAAGATATCAGTGTAAACAGGAAAAGGTCTGAAAAAGAATAAAAGGAGAGGAAGATCTACCCAAATAATGCACCGTGCAAATACTCATAATAGTTACTGCTATAGAACTAGCATCCTTAGATTAGTCAAGCTAAAACATAGAAATATAGAGTTGTTTTGTTTTATTTATTAAGGATAGAATAATATTTTTATTTTCTTTTAGGTTTAGCCTATATGTAATCTCTTTGTATTTAGGTTAATCCTATTCCTTTTAGATTATTGTGATAACATCATGCAATATCAATAAAATCATAGTCTCCTCCTCATATGTTTATATTTCTCTTTAATGTCTTTGGATTGTTTTACAGTATTAAATCATGGTTTCATGGAACAAAACTTAATCCCGAGCACAGCTTTCACAGATCCAACTTCAAAACGATACTTGTTTAATTTTTACAATCTGGTATTTTGTTTTCCTTTCATTGGTGTTCTAGTTTTCTTTGTTTTTTTTTAATTAAAGCTACTGAAAAAGATAATTCGCTTTAGTCTATGAGTGTGATGTTAGATGGAAAGAATTATTAGTATTAAAGTTATGTGATGAGAAATTTTATTAAATGTAAAAAGATGTGAGATATGTTGGTGAAACGTTTGTGATGCCTAGGAATACTAATGAGGATTATGCTGCTTTGATAGATGCCTGGGAAGCAAACAATGCAAAAATTATTACTTGGATTAACAATTCTGTTGAGCATTCATTAGGTACACAGTTAGTGAAGAATGAGACAACAAAAAAGGTTTAGGATTATCTACAAAGGTTATTTATACAATTATATTTTGCAAAGCAGGATCAATTAGAGAATGGCATACGAGCTCTTCACCAGAAAAATATGAGTATTCAGGAATTTTGTTCTACTATGACAAATCTTTAAGATCAAATGACCCTTATAGAATCGACAAAATTAAAGGCATATGGTGCCTGTATTACTCGTAGAGAGCAGCAACGATTGGTACATTTTTTAACGACAATTTGTAGTGATTTTGAAGGACTTAGAGGTTCAATTTTGCATCGTTTTTCATTGCCTTCTATTGACTCAGTTTTCAGTGCTTTATTGGTTGAAGAAATACATCTTCACTCTTATTCTGAAAAAGAAATTATTTATGCTTCTAATCCTTATGTGCTAGAAGTACCTTCCAAGTCATTCTCTAATAATCTAAATAAGCCTTACACAAGGGTTGTCTTCAACAAGTGCAGTTTTTCCAAGTAGAAAAGTCATTGAAAGGCTCAATGTCCCAAGTTAAGATAGCAAAATCAAGCTTTGAAGTTTGGCAATCAGTCACAATTTAATGCTTATAGACCACACCACAATAATGCAGCAATAGTTTCATCAGGTCCTTTCACTAATCCTAGTACTCTGACTGGACAATTTCAGAAGTCTCTTCTTACAGCCACAAGCTATGCCCGCTTCTTCTTTCATAGGTCAGTTACCTCATAGCTCTTCAGGTATGTCACATTATGAATAGGTCTTGGATTCTGGTACTTCACATAATGTCTTTAAATTCTTTATCTTTTACTTATATGTCCCCTTTACCTTCTATTCATGGCATGACTGCTGATGGCACTCTCATGCCCTTAGCGGGTGTTGGTTATGTTGTCACACCTCATTTGTCTCTCCATAATGTTTATATTCTTCCGAAACTCACATTAAATCTTGCTTATATTGGTCAGGTTATGTGATTCTAGTGATTATTAAGTTATCTTTTCCTATTTTTTTTATTGTGTACAGGATCTGCAGTCTCGAAAGCTGATTGGGACAGACCGTATGAAAAAGAAACTTTATTTTGGATGAGTTAAAAGTACTAGTTACTATTGATGCTGCTACTAGTATTGATTTGTCTTCTTTTCGTTTAAGTCTTAGTTTTCATTTATGGCATTCTTGTCTAGGTCATGTTTCACCTTCTCATTTGAGATTTTTGACCTCTACAGAAGCTTTAGAAAAATTGCAATCTTGTGATATTTCTAATTGTAATGGATGTAAACTAACAAAAATTTTCGCTTTACCTTTTAATCTAAGTATTTATGTTTATGCTTCTCCATTTGATTTAATTCATTCTAATGTATAAGAACATTCTTATGTTGCCACAAAAGGAGGGTCTCGATATTATGTTTTTTTTTTTAATGATCATACTCGTTATTGTTGAGTTTATTTAATGAACATCATTCTGAATTCTTTGAGATATATACAACCTTTTAAACTCTTGTCAAAACTACATTCTGATGTTATCAAAAGTTTTAGGTGTGATTTGAGTGGGGAATACACCTCTAATAAATTTTGTGAGTTGCTTACCTTAGATGAAACCATTCACCAAACTTCATGTACAGATACTCCTGAGCAAAATGACTTTTATAGAAAACAAACACAAGCACATTGTTGAAACTGCTCGTTCTGTCTTGCTGTCAGCTTTTGTTCCTAGAGTGTTTTGGGGAGAAGCTACTCTTACTATTATAGGATTGATTAATACAATTTCATCTTCTTATATTAAGTTTTTCTCCTTTCAAAAAGTTGTCTAAGTATGCCCAGGAATATTCCATCTTTAAGAGTTTTTATTGTACTTGTTTTGTTCTTCGTTCTCATGTAGCACGTAGTAAGTTCTCCTCTTTATCTGCTATTTGTGTCTTTCTTGTTTATGATGAAGGTAAAAAAAAAGTAATGTTTTAATCCAATAACTCAAAAACTTTATGTCACGCCATGTTGTCTTTCTCGAGCATATACCTTTTTTTTCTATTCCATCTATTACTTATAGCTTGACTACATATTTTTATAGATACTTGTTTTTAAGATTATGATAGTTTATTGTCTTAAGGTTCTAGTACTTCAAACATCTCTTCTCATGTTCGACCAATTCGTAATGATCATTTTGCAGATACTGACATTTTACTCTATGGTACACCTAAAGCAGCTTCCTTTTCTTTTATAGTCCCTTAAATATAATTTCCAATAATCTATGATAAGTCGATATTCTGCAGGTTCTTTATTTCTCTTGTATTTCTTTGGATTGTTTTAGCAAAACACAATAAACAAAAATAATAGAAACCAATCACACCTCTGTCTTGATTCCCAATCCCAGTGATGCTATGGCAGCTACAATCAAGATGATGAGCGTTAAATCTTGCCAAGCTTCCCAAAGGAACCTCTGCAATTAAAGCATGGGGTAAGCAAAATATTGGTAATTAAGAAGAAGATAGCAACTCAAAACCACGTATTATACCAAAAAACTACGTCCTTTTTTCTGGGGATATCTATTTGTTCCAAATGTGTTCATACGCTTTATCAAATCATTCTCATCTCCAACAATACCAGTGGCAAGATTGGTTTTCAGCATATTTGACAACCCTTTAACCTGATTGAGGAAGAGATAACACACATTGTAAACAAGTTTACATGTAAAATTGTGTAAAACAAGGAAAGCATGTTCGCAATTGACTTACACCACCACATTGTTGCAGAGAATAAATATTATGATCCCTGGTCATTGAAGCGAGTTCTTCAAGTCCAATTGCATAATCACCTGTAACAGTTGGAGGTGTAGCTGAGGGACCCAACACTAGAGAAGCAAAAAACAAGTTAATACAAATAATCTATTTAAATGGAAAAGGTACAGCCCCAAAAACTCCAAAACAGCAGACTACAATATGTTCAAAAAAAATCCAGAATCTCCACATATAAACTCATTTGACTACATCAAAGTAAGATTCTGAGCAGTGAAAGAAGATGATTAAAAAAGTATTAGAGAGCAACATACCAATTTGTTGTTCACCTGCCAACCGAAAGAGTAATGCGGCCTGAAACAACAAATAACTGTTAATCAAGAAATAAGACAGCCTCAAGTGCATGATGAGAAGCTCGCTAATGTTAGAAAAATCACCCTTATAACTTGTGCATGTGATCTGACCATCCTTCTTCTTTGCTCTTTCTCTTCTTCCTTTTTCAAGTCCAAGGTGTACCGAAAACGCCGTGAAGCATTTAACACAAGTGCTGCTTGCTGCAAAAGACACGAACAACTTTAGCTGCAACCCAAGAAAAAACAAATACAAATCAAACTTGCAAGAAAAAAATGTCCAAACCCACACCAGATTTGGCATCCATTGCTTAAAAAAGGAATCACCAAGTGGATGAAACCAACAACGAAAATAGAGTTCAACATCAACTCTAAACTCGAAAATGCATTATAATTCCTAAAGGCGAACTTATTCCACATGATAATAAAGGCAGGTATCCTATAACTTTTGAGTATTCATGTTCAAAAAAATAAAAATCTATACATATTCTAACTACATACAAAACCACCTCCCTCTTCCTCTCCAATCTATAAACAGTCAACCATCATTCATCTAAATAAATAAACATCATCCAACGCAAACGAAACTCAAAACACCAAATGCGTCATCTATAAACCAGAGATGAAAATCCATTCAGTAATGATAATAATAATAACAGAAAACATGCAGACAATGCAGCATTATAAAAACAATGATAAAATAACAATAATAAAGAAAAAAATATTCACCCTCCATCGGCGAAGAATCTCGAGAGGAGCGTTTTTGGTATGAGCTATATCAAAAGGATCGTCGTCGCCATCAAGTTCAAACTCCTTAATAGGTTGTCCCACCTCCAAGTCATCAGTCTTCCTAGGGGATGCCGAAGACGGCAGCAACCCGTTGGATGAACAGCTGCTTCTCGTGGTCATTCTCTCTTCTTTGGATTTGGCTTCTTCTTCTTCGATTCCCCTCATCTGTTATCTTTGTTACGACAACAAACACAGAATATACAGAATTGAATGTCGCGTGGAGAGATGGCGCATGAAAATCCCGACGGTTGTTGCAGCGGGAAAAGGATAGACCACCACCGCCAGCTCCTCAACTCCAAAATATACGTGTATCAAACCAACGCACCGTAAAATCAAATCAGTTAACAAATAAAAATAAAAATATCGGAAACAGATGAGAGGGTGGGAGAGAGAATGTTGGAGTGATTGGGTGGTGTGAGCGGTAATGTCGGAGGCGTTAGTTACGGAGGAAGTTACTGTTAGGTTTTGTTAGATAGAGAGATGTTACAAACTTGTAACAAAAACAAAAACAAAAAAAAAAAAAAACAGCAGCAGCAGCAGCAGCTATGATATGATATTTAGAAAAACAGTTGGATGCGGTAGGTTAGGTTACCATGACGGCGGGGATCGGGTGGTTTTGGTGGCGGGGAGAGAAAAATTGGTGGGTTTGGGGAATTAATCGACAGCTCATGTGAAATGTGTGGGTGGGAGAGAGAACTACTATGTTTGTTGAAAAGAGTTGAAAACTAACAATAGGAAACTTCCTGGAAACCGCGCGAACCTCTTTTGATTCTTTTTTATTCCCTGTGATTTAATTGTTCTATTTCGATCCCTAAAGTTTAGCATGTGTTTATTATTGATCGTGTTTTAGACAGAATGTCCTTGTTGATTGCATTGGTTTCTTTTTTCATGGTTTTCTCTGGAAAGGTGGAACACGAATTGTCTAGGAATGGAGGCTTATGTGAGGGAAGATTGGGATAATTTAAGAGTTAAAAAACAAAAGATAATGCAATGGGAATCATGCAAAAGCTTACATGATTTTTTTTCTGCGAGATAAGCTTTAATTTGAAGGGTTTAATCTAAGAAATAAAATTATAGGACTAAGAGGAGCTTGGGTTTCATGGTCATCTCATTCAATATGAACCCACCTTCTATTTCACACAAAATCTTTAGGGTAAAAAGTCTTCTAGCTAGCCGCGATGCATAATTTTCATGTACTATTATGTAGTGCTTCGAAAGTCTAAAATAAACAAAACTGCGATTTTATCAATAAAGCCTCAACTTTCGGCTAACTTCTGAAATGTCTTGTATGTTTTTTTTTTAAATAAATTAAAATATTTTTTTATTTTTTAAATATTATTTTTAATATCAATACATCAAAATAATCTGAAAATATAAAAACATTAATTTAAAATAAATAAAAAAATTCAAATTTTAAAAAAAAAATACTTTTGAAATGCAAAAACAAATAAAATTTTATGAAATTCAGTTAAAAATATATATAAAAATTACTTCACAAAAACTATATTTCAAATAAAATGATTTTCATAATATAAAATATAGTTTAATATATTTATACTTTTTACACCGCAAATATAAAAGCTCAAATAAACAAACACACCTTGGACAGGAATCTTGACATTTGTTTCAATCAGGGGATAAACTTAGCCTGTACGTGTACTAGTATCCAAAACATCCCACCTGGACCTATTTTGTTTTTGTTTTTTTTAAATAAAACAAATGTATGTGTCTGGATAAATATAAAGGTTAGTGATCAGTGTTGATGTTGTCGTGACTTTTGGGGACTGAAACGTGCATCATGTTCTCTTTTTTCAAGTTGTGATTGGAAGAAGTGTGAAGTCCTTTCCCCACCAAGAGAAAAATGCGAAAGGATGGGAAGAGATTGCCTGAAAATGAAAAGGCAATGACCTGTTTAAAAGAAAAATTGAAAAAAATTATTTTTTATTTAAAATTAATATTATTTTTTAATAATTTCATATCGTTTTATGCACTAATATTACATAATTTTTAAAAAATAAAAAAATATATTTTAATATATTTTTAAATTAAAATTATTTAAAAAAATAATCACTGAAATATCTGTAAATATTTTTAATATGTCATTTGTCGTGAACGTGACGAATTTAAAGAAGAAGAAGAAAAGTGGGATCAATAGTGATTGATTTATTGCTTTGTAAGCGTGTTAGTCAAGCAATTATTATTGTCAGCACTTGAACAAAACTGTCCTTGTTGACTTTATTGTTTCTTTTTACAGGTGAAACTCCAATTCTGTATATGTATTTTATATTTAGATATAAAATATTTTAAAAAAAAATTAAAATATACATTAAAATAATTTTTAATTTTATATTAGCATATTAAAATTAAAAAATATTAATTTAATATTTTTTAAATAAAATACATTTAAAAACAGAAATTACAGCACTCCTAAATAAATGGAGGCGTGTGAAAAAACAATTATGCCAATTTATAAGTTAAACAGTAAAGAAAAAGGTGGCAAGGACAATACATAAATTTTTAAGATTTTTTATATGAAAGAGTTCTTCGTTTTAGGGATATAATTAAAAAAAAATCAAGATTAGAAGACTAAATGTAATTTTTTTAAGAGTTCAGGCGTTGCTATTAGAAGACTAATCAAGAGTTTTTTAGTCTTCTCAACCCAGTGCTCAGTCTAGTCCCATCAGTTGAGTGGTTATGCGAGTTGATAAGGTGGAGAAACTCAGCTATTGCTATCATGTCCCCAGATGGTTGTTTCTACTTTCTATACTTTTGAAAGTTTTTTTTTTTAATTTTAATTTTTTTATTAATTTTAAATTAATATAATTTCAGTATTTTCAAATCATGTTAAAAATAATTTTTAAAAAATAAAAAAATATTATTAACATATATTTTATTATAAAAAATATTAATCACATAAAAAACATCAACAAAGTTTTACAAGATGTGTGGTGTACAGTTAATGTTGTTTGTTAAACTTAAAACACAATTTAGAATACGTAGGATCCATAATTTACATCTTAACCATAGTTTACAAAAAAGCATTGTTAACATGGTTTTATATTGAGTTTACAGCTGAGATCTTCTCCGTCAATAACCTTCAATTCCAAAAAGACTCGTTGGTCTTTATACTTCCTAAATTACCCTTAACCTCTCCACCTTTACCATCTCTTTTCATCCCCATGTGACTTTTTTTTAATTCTTGTCGTTGTTTCATCTTCTTTTTTAGATTTAATATAGCTTTCATTAAACAATTTCCACAGATCTATCATCCAGGCAATGAGCCCAGGCACTTGCTATTCTTAGACCTGGTCATGCAATGAGCCAGAAGTTCATAGGTATGAGTTCTCCAACCATTATTCTTGAAATCAGTTAACTGCTAAACTAGAATACTCGTGGGTCTAGCAAGTTTCCAGATCTATCATTTCTATAAGCAATTACGCATTAAACACAAACACCTTCTAATGAATAAAAAATTCATTATCTTGATGAGATTATAGATCAAAGATATTTTATTATAGCGATATTATGTATCAAAAATAATTATTATGATTAAACAAAGATATTTTATTTATAGACAGGCCAGTTTTTTTTTTAAAATAAAAAGAAACACCCAGGGGCTATAAAAAAAGAAAACAGTGATGATTGTACTAGATGCAAAATTTTCTCCCTGCTTTAACAAGGACAATTCTAGTAAAACGGATAATTGAATTTTCTCAAATAAATTACAATTTAATCAGTAAAAAATTTTCAAATACATAAAAAAAATCTTTTATTTAATTTTTTTATATATTTTATATTATTTCAATGTGTTCATTTTAAAAATAATTTTTTAAAAAATAAAAAAAATATTATAATATATTTAAACATGAAAAACACTTTTAAAAACAATCGCAACCATATTCTAAAATAAAAAAAAAAGTAATAAATCATTTCTCATAATCAAACATGACAATTAAAAAAAAAAAGCGTGGGTCAATCGTGGTTGATTTTATGCTTTGCATGGCAATCACAGTGCCATTTAAATGTATTTTATATCATAGTCAATGGTATTTTTAAAAATATTTTTTAATTAAAAATATATCAAAATAATTTTTAATTTTTTTTATATATATTAGCATGCCAAGACTATTAAAAAGTACTTCAATTTGATTTTTTAAAAGTTAAATTTGTCTACACGCGAAAACAAATTATACACTAGTTTAATTCAGTAAATTGATCACCACGTAGATAGTGGAGTGTTTGTCATCTCAGAGAACAAATAGAAAGATATGTGATTTTTTTCCTCGATAATTTAGCATGATCCTGGACATGAGGGACAAATTCTCTCCCTCGATTCTGGCTTTTATTAACCAAGTGCTTGTCCTTGTAATTAAAAAAGATATATTTCATCAATTTCATGACTCAAACTTTGAAGTTAACGTGTAAAACAAATTCATTAATTTTATTTGATTACGTTTGTGAAAGATGCATTATTAAAATCATTTTAAAAAAAATCTAATTAATATATAATGATAAGATAATACATATTTACATGTATACCCGAAGCCCAATATATAATTCATAAATATATAAATTTATTACTTAATAAATAATAAATAAAATATAAATATATAAAAATCCGACTCACAGGGTCCCGTGATATTTTTTTTATAGGTATTTTTATTAATTTAACGTCAGTGTCCGAGGACAGCATCAATCACTCTTCAATGACTTCATCGGCAAGTTATCCTGCATTAAAAGGAGTTTGATGTATTTCCCCATCAATTTATGTTAGAGAAAACAGGAACAAAATAAAATAATTTCAACGTCTTGTATATGGAAGGAGGAGGCATGTAGATCTGGACAAATTATCCTATTTATTTTTTAAAACTACGAGATAATGAAGGAACGACCCCGAGAGAGCCAGGGGCTTGTATGTTGCATCATCAAGCTCAAGTCAATCTGTTCATGAAGGACTTTAAGGCACGTGCCCCTCTTTTTGACCACTGGAAAGGGGGACCATGGCACGGGGTTTCCTAATGGAAGCACACTCGTGAGCAAAATTTGGCGCAATTTCAGGTTGTCCAAGTAATTATACTGCATTGCATTGAATTTGACCGGATCGTAAATCGAAAAGAAACCACCTCTTTTCTTTTTTTTTTTCCGTGATGGTGTTGTTTGTTTTTATATTTTAAAAGTATTTTTTTAAAAATTAAAATCTTTTAATGTTTTTATTTTCAGTGCTAATATAAAAAAATTAAATAATAATAAAAATATTATTTTAATGAATTTAAAAATATTTTTTAAAAAATAATTATTATTGCATTTTCAAGCACCTCCTAAACCCAAAAAAGAAAAGAAAAAAGTAGCTTGGGAGTGGATTCCACCTCAAATCGTTTGAAAACTTAAACAGCTTCGGGCAAAAGTCCGGAGGAACATTGACCAATAGATGTCCATGTTATCATCTCAATTTTAATTCAAACACGTGTAGCGTTTTCTAGCTAGAAAAAACACCAGGACGAATTTGAAAATTTGAATCATGGGCCGGTATGAATAGTTTCTAGTTGTTTTTTAAATAATATTATATATTAAAATATATATTAATATTATTTTTTTATTTTTAAAAAATTATTTTTAACGTTAGTATATTAAAATAATTTGAAAACACTAAAAAAATATTAACTTCAAATTGATAAAATAAATAAATAAAATTTAATTTTTTTAAAAAATACTCTTGAAACGCAGAAACAGATAGTTATTGAAATAATCAATCATTTAGATAAAACAATTTTATTTTATTTTTTATTTTTTATTTTTTTAATTTACTAGAATTAGTTTATAATGTTTAGACTATGTTTAATCTAATCAGTAAATTACTGAAAACTCATCAGGTCAAATAAATTTTATCGGACTAATACATTATTTTATTCAACTTCAAGTCAGGCTTAGATCCAGCCATACAATATAGATTCTTGAATCAACTGAAAGTCTGAAAACAAGTTTAATAACTTGAATTAGACTAAAGCGCGCTTGGTCTTGCGGTATAAAAATATTTTTCAAAAAAATTAATTTTTTTTTTAATTTTAAATTAATATGTTTTTTATATTTTCAAATTATTTTGATGTGCTGATCTCAAAAATAATTTTTTAAAAATAAAAAAAATATTATTGGCATGTTTTTTAAGTAAAAAACACTTTAAAAAATAACAACAACCACACTCCTAAACACCCTCTAAATAAAAAAAAACAACTCGGAGAAAATTGCAACGTGCAATACAAGAAACCACCTAACAATCATGTTACAATATATATGTATCATTTTTAATTTTTTATTAATATAAATATTCAAATAAGTTTTTATATATTTTAATTAATTTTATAAATTTTAAAATTAACTAAAATTTATTGAACTTTTTTTTTAAAAAAAATTATTGAACTTTAACTATAAAGGACATGGACTTTTAGTTCCAATGCAGTCCTTGAATGCAACACGGGAGAAAAAAACAGAAAACTTTTGTAAAAGTAGACAAATATCTTGAAAACATGCTCGAGTACACATTATTATTATTATGATAAATAAAGCTTGGAGATGCGAGAGAAATCACTATTTCTCTACGCCTATTATTATTGGATTACAGTAAAAATTCAATTTTTTTTTTTTTTTTAGCATTTTGACTCTTTTTTTTTCTCTCTCGTTATTGATTTTTTTTAATTATATGATGTATTTGTAAAAATTTAAAGTTGATACTTTATTGTAATTTATTTTTTATATGATTATTGTAGTATCAATAAAATATTCCAGTATCAGGTTGGTATTAGAAAAATATCACTGCATCGCCGCATGTTTTATTTTTTAAAAAAATTAGTTAAATAAAAAATGATTTAGAAAAACTAGGTTTATAAACTTTGTGGAATTAATGACCCGGTTTGCAGGGTAACTCTGGTAGTTACGGTTTTAGCATGGTATTTTTTTTTTAAATGAATTTTATTGCGTGACTGTCTATTTTTTGTATCATATAGTTAAAAAAATAATTTTCAAAAAAAACATTTTATTGAATTCTAGAAAGTTCATGGCCTTGTTTATGAGTATGACAAGTTTAATTTTTAAGTTTTTTTTAATTTTTTAATTTTATCATTTGATATTGGGCTGTTTGAAAATTAAATTTCATAATTTATTTCGTTATGCTTTGTATGAGGTTATCATAGTTTTAAAAATAAATCTCGATAACCTTGACCCAAGTTATCCAATTAACTATTTTGATGGGTTTACCCATTAAAACTAATAGTTTTTTTTAGTTTCTGGTTCTTTAATTTTTCTAATATATTATTATTTTTTATTTCACTCTTATTCAATATTGGATTAATTGATAAATAAAATTTATAATTTATTTTTATTTTGTATTTTTTATATGGTTATTATGATTTTAAATAAATATTTTTTTAAATATTAATGATCGATTTTAAAAGCATCTAATATTATTAGCTACTGCATAATTTAATTCAGGACTCAAGCTAGGTTGAGAGCCGAATTAACAGATTTTAAGATTGCTTGATTGATTAGATTTAATGGTGTTATCAAAATATCTCCATATTTTAAATATTTTTTAAGTGGAAAAAAAAAAAACAATTCAATCCCCAGCAGAGCACAGGGGAACATGATTGTACGACCCTAAAAAGATAAAGTAAATAACTGTGAAAAAGAAGCTAATGGGCTACTTGGAAACAAAGCATATCAAGTGCTACAAGTTGTCCAAGATGGGTGGTTGAGAGCAAACAAGATGGTAGACAAATGAATACGATGGCAATACAAAACGGTAGTGGAGCAATATGACCAGTTTCTTTAGTGCATTTTCTGCTCCTTTCGTGACAAAAGAAAAAAGAAATCCCCACGAGTCGTAAGTCTTCTTAATTTTTTTTTGTTTGATTAACATGGGTATCCGGCCACTTGCACGCATCTCGACTAATCTTACGGATCTTGAAATTAATAACTATATAAGCTTCCAGTAATTATTATATGAGCAATCACAAGGCTCAAACCCAAAACAACATAATAAACAAATTTTTTAGTCCCAAACTTTTATTCCTGGATCACCTGCTAAATGGTTTTAAGTCTTCTTAAATTAACATTGCAATATGTAGCTATGGAGAGCGACGTCAAAATTTAGAGTCACGATAAAGACATAAATGTTAGTTAAGACTGCAAACTTATTGTCTAAGCTGGATGGAAAGCACCACACGCCATGTATTTAAGGTTCACAACTGCGTGAATCACGACTTGGAGGTCAATGACTTGCAAGCCACTATGAAAATCTGTATCCATCGCCTTTAAATGTCAAGGTTGGTGCAACCATGCCGACCAGCTATTTCATTATAAAATCCGAAGGGAAATCCATGTGTAACGGACAAGAATCGGTGGATTGCAAGAACTTTCGACCGAGATTGAGTTTGGTGATATCAAGATTTTCGACACTCGAGTGGTTTCACGTTTGGAAACCACGTCCACTGCACGATAATGAGCTGGATTTCACACACTTCATTTTTAATGCTCTTGAAAATGTTTCGAAAATCTTGATATCCCCTCTAACATTGGACGGCAGTTATGCAGGCCTCGATTCCTGGATGTCCAACGAATCAAATTTCACGGGAGAGCATTTTAAAATCCAACCCGATAGATTCTAATCTATACAAACTCGAATGGCAAACGAGTTATATATAGCATGAGGATTACCAATCCGATTCAAAATCCAACCACGCATATATAAAAGGTGTTGAACAGTGACACTGCAAATATTATCCATGTGTATAATATTAAAATCGTACACACTATTAATTGTTTAATATAAAATAATTTATATATCTGCAATATATATCATCTGATTTAAATAATTGATAGAATTTAGATAGATGATATATATTTTTTGATGAATAATAAACAAATTACAGATATTGATTATGAGCATCAACATGCTAAAAATCCATCCCATTGGTATCACTCATTTCTCACGTGAGTTCACCCGTTATTACAGGTGAATGAAAGAGCTAGAGAAACTAAGCGCTACTCGAGCAATAACTCAAGCTCTCCACCTGACAAAAGAACATAGTATAAAATACGTAATTTATTTCTGTTTCCCAACAGACCATTCCAATGGAAGTACGAGGGAGATGTAGATAAGAGGAAATGTAAGCAACCGTTTGTTTGCTTGCGTGGTTGAATACAAAAACATAATTTATTTTTAATGGAAATTGCTTTTGAAGCATCCACACCCAAATAATTATTTAAAGTAAATACAAAGGTGCAATTTATTTCTAATGGAATCCACTGCATATTACATTTAAATCGGAAGTAAAATCAAAGTAGCTCTAGGCTGCTTTTCTTCTCTCCGCTTATTTTTTTTTTTAAAAAATCTATTCACTATTCACATGATCAATAATTATTATTGTTTTTGAAAAACTATTTATGTAAATTGAACTTATTTATAATATAATATCAATTTTATTTCTGATAATATTTTATCTAATTTTATTATATATTTAAAAAATTATAAAAAGAAAAATTTTATACGTAATAAAATTGTAAATAATTTAATAAAATAATACAAAATATTTTATATAAAATATTATTTATTTTTTGATATAATAATAATAGTTAAATCTGCAATATTTAAATTTAAAACCATTAATATTAATATTAATATATATATTTTATAATCTCAATTTAAAAAACATTCTTAACCAAACACATTAAACTATTTTTTGTTCAACTTCACTTTTAATACAATTTTAATCAAATATATATAAATATCAAACCACACTAGTAAAAGCTCACAACAATTTTCAACACTCTCTTGAAAAAAGTTATTTTTATTTTTTTAATTTTTAAATAGTATTAATATTCTAATATCAAAATTATATTTTAAAAAATAAAAAAGATTATTTTAATATATTTTCTAATAAAATACAGACACTTGGGAGTGAGCAAAATTCCAAAAACAATACATAAGAATAATCCAACATCATGACAAGCAGACACTTCATTGTTTCCACAGCGGTGAAAATTTTAATCTCAGATTTCTTCCGTCACCTCAGACAACTAAATAACAAAAGCCTGCAAAAACCTAATTCATTCTCCTGATAAACTCGTTAATATAGTTCTCACGGTTTCCGGCATCTCCTCCTTCAACATAGTGATTCCTCTTCTTTTTCAAACCACCCAACGGGGCCTTGAGTTGGAATGGCCACAGGAAGTTATTTGCCTCTTTAAAATGAGGCCCAACTGTTATGATCTCGTGAATGAGATCTTCCACGCAGATAATGCCATGCTTACCCAGACCCTGTGATGACAATGCAGCATGTTAGCAACATGATATAGCAAATGCTTCCCATCCTAAAATAGCACTTGCATGCAAACAATGGACACAAACCTGCTCGATGATTGAGTTATCAGTCAAGGGAATTCTCTGCTGGTTCAACTTCCCAAAGCCTCTCTTGTAAATCAATTCTCTCACACTTTTCAAGTTGGGATATCTAAAATGCAAATGCATTAGAAATGGGGACATGCATAACAACGAGCCATTGGTAAAATCAAAATTTCAAAGAAAAGATGCATACCCATAGGTCACATAAGGTTCAACCCTGCGCAGCATATTCACTGTTGCCTTGTTTACTTTGAGGAAGACACCGTTGAAGATCTGACAGAAAAAAGAAAGTATTGAGTTTTAAATTTCAAATAAACAGCATAATTAGATCATATGAGCCTCTAAATGAAAAGTGCCACCTAACTAACAATGATCACAAAACTGTAGTCTGCTTATAAGAATTACAAAACCTTGAAATTAATTAAAGTGTCCCTATGGCTACATGGGTGATGTAATATAGTATTACTACATTATGGTCATCTTCCTATATAGCAAGAAAATGAAGATAAATTAATGAAAAACCATCCAACAGCTGCCTAATGTATCCAGATCAACTACTAAATGGCTAAGCAGATATCATCATAACATGAACATAGCTACCTGTCTCAAACGCAAAAGCTGCAAGATTGACCTGGTCTTGGGGTGCATGGCATTGATTCTGAAACCCAAATGTTACATACATTAGAAAATTCACATAAAACTTTAAACTTAACAAAGACACTAAAAACCAACAAAAAATCCAACCACATACCCCCGGATGCGAATAATAAACAAGAGCTTAGCCTCAGGGTCAACATAAAATCCACCCTTCAACCTCGCCTCACGCTTCAGTTGTACAAGTTGCTTTCCCTAAAATCTCCATAAAAAAAAACCCATTGCATTCAAAAACCAATCCTCGAAAAAAAACCCCCAATGAAGATGTAATCTAAATTAGAAAAACAGAGTATACCTGCTCCTCGTACTCTTTTGAGTATTGCTTAGCTCTATTGAAAATGATCTTTCGGTTCTCTGCATTCTTTTTCTTAGTAGCAGCAAGCTCCTGCTTCTTAGCCAATGCCCACTCCTCCTCTCTCTTCCGCTTCTTCAGTACCGACTCCGGAACAGCTACCATCACCTCTTCACCCATCCCTGAACAATTTTAACAATCTCCCCCCTAACACAACCCCTCAAAATCATCAATGATCAACAACAAAATTCCTCAAAAATATATAAAAAATACACATTTAATTCCTATTTAATTAATTTTCGCTAAAATTAGTCGTGATTCAAAAATAAAAACTTTATTGAAAATAAGCCAGTAGAAATAAGATTTAACGACAAGCTGAATACCAAAGCGGCTGGGGTTCAAGTAGATCGAGAGAGAGAAATGGAAGTGAAATACAAGGGAGATTTGAGTGCAGGATCCAAGTTGACTCACCGAGATAAGAACGTGCCTGGTTTCAGCTCTGCTCGTGCTGTAGAGGATCAGAGAGGAAGGGTTAGGGTTTTTAAGGAGAGTATATAGCAGGAGACAGAGAGTGTTGTGTAATTACAGAGGGTTTTGAGGTTGCTTTAATTTTTTGGACCTGTCGGTTGTGAAGGGCTTTTTAAGGGATAAGTGATCTAGGCCGTTAATATATGGGAGAATTATATTTTAAGTTATGAGAGTGGAAGAAGGCCCAAACGTAGATTTGGGCTATGACCCATTTAAATATCCAAATAATAATAATAAAAAATTATAGAGAATTTCTCATTCTTTAGCTCCCTTTTCAAATTCCATACCCCTTTCATTTATATGGTTAAGATCCCCATTAAATTAAGCATGTACAAAAACTTTTTGTCGCTGAAATAAAAGGGTTTCTATGACTCATGTTTTTGTTCCCAAGGGGCTAAGCAACGTAACGAAGGGTTCAGCTAAGAATCTTTTAGTTCAAAATCAAAGTTCTCAACTGCGAGAAACTACATGATCTAACTTCCATTATGGTGTGTCAAAAAACCATGTGTGAATACCTGAGAGAAACCTGTCTAATATAATACCAAACACTACTTGATATAAAGCCTAAGAAAAGACAATTAACTAGGAGCTAAATTGGCGAAAAATTCCTCAAATCTCCAGAACGCGTGGATTATAAAAGCGGTGGTTATAAATTAATTCATATCCCAACCTTAACATTAAAAAAATGTGAAGATGAGCTGCGCTTGAATGCAGGGGAACACTGTGACATTGATGACGAAGCCAATTGATGTTCATATACCATAACAAGCATTACAGCTACCTGGGAATCACTATAAACAGTATTACATGATATATATATGCTGTCTGCAAATCACAGATGTATATTATTTTCATCAGACATCAACGCACAGTAGCTAGCATGACCCTTATCACATTGAGATACAGAGAGCTTGCACCGCATTGGATATGATGATATATTCAAGACTGTGTGGTGAGATTAAAGATCATTGAGCAAGAACCAGTCGTCTGGAGCAGACAACGCAGGAAAACTTCCTCTTGACTTTCTGGGAGATTGGGATGAAGCAGAAGTATAAATGCGAATCATAATCCATTGCCATCACTGGCCCTCCACAGCATGGACATAATGATCTTGCGTCTTCTTTTCTTCTCAGCTTGTCTCGGACATCAAATATTTGCATCGCCCCCATTTTTTATTTCAAACCCACTTTACCTTCCCAAGTGGATTTGGCCTAAGTTTCGCCGTGTCTGTTACATATATAGAGAGAAACATTCAAAATGAACTGAGGAATTGCTAGGAAGTTGCCATACAACTTCGCAAGCCTCTTTCCAGGACCTGTCAGGCAATTAATTTCCTGGTAGGCCTTCATGAATGAATGAGCAAGGAAGATGCCAAGGCGGGTCCCCATCTTAAAAGAAAGAAAAGAAGTCACATGGAAGACGAGTGAAGGGTCGGCGGGAAGCTTCGTCTCTGCCTCACTTTCATTATCACAAGGAAACCTAATTTAGTCCCTAATCTATGCTAAATGTTCAATTAGGTTACAGATCTATTAAATTAAATATTTGATCTTAAATGTCTTAGATTATTCTCAATGCCAAATTTTCTTTGAAAACATACTGTTTTAATACATAAAGCACATTATATAGAGGATAGATATCATCATAGATTCACTTAGGACCTCTTCTTACATGACAGCTTTTTTAAGGACCTAATTGATAAAATATTTCGGCTTGACCTGTAATTAAGAAGGGTGTATAGGACAGGGACTAAATTGAGGTTTAATCTTATTCTAAAGGGGTTCACCACTAAATAGAAAAATTAGGTTGTTGAATAGGGAAATAAATGATTACATGGGCCGATGCCTTTCTTATAATATTATGGGCTGGCTTTCAAACAGCATTATTCTCTTCGGGTTTGCTTGGGTCTCTAAACTGTGCAGATTTATCTTGACGGAATTGTGCCATTCAGTGAATTAAACCCCACGTCAAAATCGCCTAATTTGTAACACCTTGACAGCTGAGATGGCAAAGAACCTTCCAGTTGGTTGGATGAAAGATCCACTACCATAAGGTTTATAAGATTACCTAGCTCTGAGGGTATAAACCCTGTAAGCTTGTTCATGGAAAGATAAATGAAAGTCAGACCAGAACAGTTCCCAATGCTGGGTGGAATTGGGCCTGTAATATTATTTTTGCTGATATCCATGTGATAGAGGATTGGATTTTCCGCAAATTCTGGAAGGGCACCTGAGAGGTTGTTCTCCTTGAGGGTCAATCTCCAGAGTGTTAAGCAGCCTCCCACATCAGAAGGAATGCTGCCTTGAAGTTGGTTGGAACCCATAACAAGAATTCTCAATTGCTGCCCGTAGCAAAGATTTGGCGGAATTTCACCAGTGAACTTGTTGCCAACGAAATCGAGCCACAATAAGCTGCTGTTGATTCCCAAAGTTTGGGGAATGACCCCATAGAATTGATTTTGTGCCAGTGAGATATTCTGTAGTTGCCTGAGCTCAGTCATCTCAAGCGGTAATTCACCAGAAAGACTGTTGTTGTACACATAGATGCTCTTAAGACTTGCAATCTTCCAAATGCTGATAGGAATTTCACCACTCAAGCGATTGTCAAACAATTCCAGGTTCTCTAATTTGCTTAGCCTCCCCAATTCACCCGGAATCTCTCCCTCAAGTTGATTTGTGTACAAGTTTAAGGTCGTCAACGACTCGCAATCCCCAAGTTCAGGAGGAATCCTCCCAGACAATTGATTCTGGGAGAGGTCAAGGTAAGAAAGATTTTTTAGGTGGCCAAAGGAAGATGGGATGGCACCTCCTAAGTGACTATTAATAATGGCCAAGATTGCTAAGCTGCTAAAATTGCCAAGGTCTGAAGGGAAACCCCCACTAAAGCTATTGAAGGACATATCTACGGTGTCTAAATTCTTGCAAGTGCTGAAACCTGTAGGAATTCTACCCTCAAGACTATTATGATCGAGAAGCAACTCAGCAAGGCTTTCAAGCTTGGTTAGACTCTCAGGTATCTCACCAGAGAGAGAACATGGAGTCGAGTCTGATGCATTCCAGCTTGAAGTTATGGAAGGAGGCACAGAATTCCACTGCCTCAAGAGTGACAACAGAGTCGACCCATCATAGTTCAAGCCAGACACTGTATAGACAGACACAAAGTACCAGCATAACAGCAAGGCATGATTCAAAACAGAACTCATAGTCTAAAGGACGCTGGGTTTTGCTAGGAATGCTTTAAGATTCAACAAACGGTATAGCTAGACTTGGAAGAAAACTAAGAATTTGGAAACCTGAGATAGTCCTAAGAGAAAACGAGAGCTAGAAGGTGAAATGTCAAAGGGATTTTTGTGAGTTGCTTGGTAGTGGTTGATAGTGGCTCATGGGGGGGGGGGGTCTTAAAGGGCGCGAGTCTCAACAATTTCAATATTCTTTATTAAGAAAATATTAAATTAATATTTTTTGTTGATTTTAACATGAAAAAAAAAAGGTAATAATTTGAGGATTCTTTCAATAATATTATCGAACACAAGCTAAAAGCTTTAGCTTTGCAAGACTGTCTCTTCCATCGAGAAGCTTCGAAGACACAAACTTTGCTTCAGAGCCTTAAAATTACAGAATCCAAATTTGACTGGCATTGGAACAAGCCATGTGTTTATTTTTATTGGAAGAAGAGAATTCTCTGACTTGGAATCGAAGTAGGGACAGGTTGTTCAGTGGAGAAAACACGGGAAGGTATTTTCTTCAATACCAGTTTTATAATACTGCAATGAACGTCAAGAACAAGTAGTCAAGGTGCAAGCTTGTCCGGACAAAAAAAAAGAAGGAAAAAAAGTAGACATAAGCTATTGTTAATTTAAGGTTTCATTCATTGTTTGTCTTGTCATAAAAAGCTAAGAGGATAACAGTTACAGACAGCAAGCCAAGTGTGCATTTGGTTTCTTTTATACGACTAAAACAAACTCTTCAGGAACGTCTGCATGAGCCCACATGTTAGGTGTGCTTCATTTGATTTACTTATCATGGTCCAAAGTCTACATATTTAAATGCCCAATTAAGCTAACTACCCTGACCCCAACAGTAGACTAAAACAACGTCTAGTCCAAGAACAAAGTCTTTCTTTTTTCCTAAATCTTGATAAAAAACTGAATCAACACTGTCTAAAGTTTTAAAAAACTAAAACAACGTCTTTTTAGAGTCTTTTTTAATCCAAAAAAAACTTTGATTTTTGGTAGCTCTAAACGCACCCATCAACTAGCTAGAAGATTAATCTAACAAACACACCACATGGAATGCAAAATAATATTTCTTTTTTTCTTCAAAATTTTCAAGACCTTTGCTCGGTACTAGGAGTCTTGCTCCATTAAACAATTTGCAAGCCCGATGCTTAAATGAAAGACGAGGGACTGAGCACTGATCATAGTTTAGACTAGGATGAAACCCTTTTGGACAAAGGAGAGAGGTCTCTTTTTTTTTTTTTTTTGATTAACCTGGGGTGTCCGGGCCAGCTTGCGCGCACCACGACTAATCCCCAGGACCTAACTGAGCACCCTGCAAGCCCAGAAGGCAGGTAAGTCACCGCGGGGATGGCAGGAAGGTATACAAAGGGGTTCCAACCCGTGCGGTATAGAGAGGGAACAAACGCCTCCCCCACTAGCAGAACCCCAAGTACATGGGTGAGCTTGGGAGTCGAACCCAGGCAACTGAGGAGACTTCTGTCTCCCCAGCCGCTGGGCTGCGACCTCCCGCTCAAAGGAGAGAGGTCTCTTTTGCAATCTCTTGATGTGGATCTCAGGCAGATACCATACTATAACATCTTGCGCGATAATAAATGATTCTAGGTAATCATTATAAAACCTTAACACAACAGCTGTTTCAATAAATAATTCACCACACTTTATTGATAATTTTTGTGTGCTATATATACAGTGGCGTGAATTCTGTTTTGGAAACAAATCAATAATAATACTAAAAACTGTTTCTGCAGATTTTACGTTACAATTTACAGCTGTAGATTTTATATTTCAAATATTGCGTTGATTGCAGATTCTGTGCCCTGACTTTCTGTTATTCCTTCTTTGTAGTGATCTTAGCAGATTCTTCGCAGATTTCCCTGATACGCCCCCGCAAGATTGAGCTTCCATCAGCAAGACCAATCTTGGTACGTAACATAGACGTTCGTTGTTTGGACAGAGGCTTCGTCAACAGATCAGCAAGCTGGTCCTGAGTGTGTACATGGCGAACTCGAAGACTTCCTTGTTGCACCAAATCACGGACAAAGTGGAGATCAATCTGAATGTGTTTCATGCGTGAATGATTCACTAGATTAAAGCTGAGGTGCGTAGCTCCTAGATTATCACATAACAACAGAGGGGTGTCCTGTATGGGAAATGCAAGTTCTTTAAAGAGAGTGGATAACCAAATTGTTTCTGAGGCTACATTAGCTAATGCCCGATATTCAGCCTCTGTTGAAGAATGGGCAACTGCTCTTTGCTTCTTGGATGTCCACGAAATGGGATTAGGCCCTAGGAAGCTGATGTATGCAGATGTTGACGTGCGGTCATCCACATTCCCAGCCCAATCAGCATCAGAATATGTGTGTAACACCGATGATCCAGCCCTGTTAATCTGAATACCATAGAAGATAGTTTGTTTCAAGTATCTGAGAAGCCGTTTGGTAGCTGTCCAGTGATTTGTAGAGGGCTTGTGCATAAATTGAGAGAGTTTGTTGACTGTAAAGGAAATGTCTGGTTTTGTCAAAGATAGATATTGAAGGCTGCCCATGACTCGGCGAAATTCTGTGCTATCCACAGCAGCTGTGCCATCAATTAATTGTAGAGGTTGTGAGGTGGACATAGGCGTTGATATATCTTTGGCGCCACTCATGTTGCTGTTAGCAAGTAACTCACGAACATATTTATGTTGGGTGAGAAACAGGCCAGCCTTGGTGGGAATTACTTCAACTCCCAGAAAGAAGTGAAGAGGGCCCATGTCTTTGAGAGAAAACATGTCTCCTAGTTGCTGAATGAAGGCTCTCACAATCGTGGAATTGTTCCCTGTTATGACAAGATCATCAACATAAACCAGCAAGTAACAGACATCAGATGCATTATGATAGATGAATAGAGAAGAGTCTGCCTTGGAGGTGAGGAATCCCATCTGAAGAATAGCTGTTCTGAGTGCTGTATACCACGTCCTAGGAGCTTGTTTAAGGCCATAGATGGCCTTTTTCAACCGGCAGACATGATTAGGCTTGGACAGGTCTCGAAATCCCGGAGGCTGCACCATGAAGACAGTTTCAGTTAATGCACCATTAAGAAATGCATTGTTAACATCCATTTGGCGTAGTTCCCAGCCACGCATGACTGCAATGGACAGAACAGCTCTTATCGTTGCTGGTTTGACGACAGGGTTGAACGTTTCGGTATAATCAACCCCTGGACGTTGATGGAACCCCTTTGCAACTAGGCGAGCTTTGAATCTGTCGACAGAACCATCTGCATGTCGTTTTACCCGAAAGATCCATTTGCATCCCACGGGGTAGAGTTGGGAGGTAATGGCATTAGGTCCCATGTGCCATGTTGCATTAAAGCAGTAAGTTCATTGGACATAGCCTCACGCCAGTGCATTTGGGTGATGGCTTGGCTCACACACGTTGGTTCTAAGATGTGAGGAAGAGGATGTTTGGTTACTGTGTGAAGTTGTTTAGGTTTGAAAATTTGGTTCATGGAGCGTGTGGTCATGGTACGGGTGGGAGGAGGTGGTGGTGTGGGACTAGAATCAAAGGAAGGTGGGAGAGATGGGGAAGTGGATTTTGTTCCAAATGTAACACAGACACAGGGATAGTGCAATTACCTAAGGAGGGTGTAACAATAGCAGTAGTGTCTTCAGGAATCTGTGATGCGGTCGGAGCTCTGATGACCGTTGAGGATGGCACAACAATTTGGGGAACTTCAAAGTGTAGGGGAGTTTCTTGATTACGGGCTGGACTAACCGGTGAGGGGTGACAGTGATGTTGAGTTTCGTCAAACAACACATGACGGGAAACAAAGAATTTTTTTAAATGAGGATCAAAACATTTGTATGCATTTTGAGTAGATGAATAACCAAGAAAAATGCATGCTCTGGATTTCGGTTGCATTTTATTTGAATTGTAGGGACGTGTGAGAGGATAACAGATACAACCAAATTTTTTTAATTTTAAATAACTTGGTTTTTGTTCAAAGAGAGCTTCAAAAGGTGATGTGTTTTGCAGGAGCGATGTAGGTTGTCGGTTTATGAGGTAGGAAGCTGTCTGAAAGGCATAAGGCCAGTATGCGAAATCAAGATTTGCATCTTGCAGTAGTGTAAGGCCGGTTTCTACAATGCGACGATGACGGCGTTCAGAAACACCATTTTGTTGAGGGGTGTAAGGAGCAGTGGTGTAGTGAGTTATGCCATGATGTGAAAAATAAGATTTTAACGCAATAAACTCACCTCCATTATCAGAGTAAAGTGTTTTGATTGATTTTTGAAAGCGATTTTCGACAAACTTTTTGAATTGTGGAAAAATTGTAGAGACACTGGATTTAGTTGCCATTGGGTAGAACCATATATATTTTGTATAATGGTCGACAAAAATGAGATAGTATCGCGAACCATCAATTCCAGTATAACTAGCTAGACCCCACACATCTGTGTAAATAAGTTCAAGGGGTGCATGACTTTGAAGACTAGTGCCATGAAATGATCGTTGATGAATTTTATTAGTAGAACAAGAATGACATAATGATGAAGTATGTTTTTGCGATGAAATGGGAAGAGAAAAATTCTTAACAAGGTGATGAACAATTTTGAGTGAAGGATGCCCAAGACGCTTGTGCCATCCATCAATGGAAGTCCGTTCATGCACATTAGCAACTTTTGGTGACCGCTCCATTGAATCCGGAAAGACATAGATGCCATTGTTACACGCTCCTTTTAGTAACATCACCCCCGTGGTCGCGTCCTTCACAAAAAAATGAAAAGGATGAAGTTCAACGAAAACATTATTTTGTTTGGTAAAGTGATGAACAGAAAATAAATTTTTGTGAAGATTTGGAACATAGAGAGTGTCATGGAGAGTGAAATTTTGATAAGGAGACTATAAATTCAAAGAACCAACATGTGAGACCGCCAAACCTGAACCATCACCGAGTATTACTTCATCAGTTCCATCATATTCAGAATGAACAGATAAATTAGAAAGATCTCCCGTAATATTATGTGAGGCTGCCGAATCAAGCAACCAATTGTTGTTCTTCCCAGTAGAAGTTGTGGCACAATTGACAGATGCATGTGGTGGGTGGAACTGAGGGCATGACTTTGCAACGTGACCAACTTGGTCACATATTTGACATTTGGGCTGATAACGTCGATTGAAGTTGTTAGATCTGCCAGGATTAAAACGACGTCCATCACGTTGAGGACCACCAAAATTACGGCCTGGGTTGGAACCATGATACCCCCGGGAGGTGTCATTTGATCTGTTGAACCACTGTTGATTCCCTCTGTAATTGGAAGACTTCGTCTTTGTGTAGTTGGCAGAGGCTACTAGGTGTTGTGTTGCTGTTTCCAAGCGCCTCAGGTATGCCTCATGTCCCACCAGCAGATCATGCAGCTCCTCAAATGACAGTGGTGATTCTCGGGCTCTAATAGGCGCTACAATCTCCCGAAATTCTGAACCTAAACCATTCAACACATAAAGCGTTAGATCATCATCTGAAATTGAGTTATCAATAGTGGCTATTTCATCAGCCAGGGTCTTCACTGCATGAAGATATTCTGTGATTGACCGGTTGCCACGCTGGATCAAGGTGATTTCCTCCTTTAACTGCATAGCACGAGTCCTTGACCGGTTAGCGTACAGATTCTTTAGCTTTTTCCAAGCTTCATGAGATGTTTTGGCCATAGCAATGAGTGGTGTTATTGATGATGATGTGGAGGCTAGAAGAGCACTCAGGATGAGTTTATCCTGCCGAATCCAATAGAGCTTGCAAAGCTCATCAGTTGCTGTGCCAGAGGAAGAGGGGCACAAAAGTTTGCCTTCGACATAGTCGAGTAGGTCATAGCCAATAAGAAGTGCTTCAAATTGAGCACGCCATTGAGGAAAGGTGGAGGGGGTTAATTTTTCATTGATCTGAGCGGTGATATTGAAGGCAATGAGTGGTTTGTCTGCTGTGGTAGAGGGTTGAGTATTGAGGTTGAAGTTTGGGTTTTGATCTGAAGAAGAAGACATTGTGATATGTTGGATCGGTGATTCGTTGGAATTTGAATGCTCTGATACCATATAAAACCTTAACACAGCAGCTGTTTCAATGAATAATTCACCACACTTTATTGATAATTTTTGTGTGCTATATATACAGTGGCGTGAATTCTGTTTTGGAAACAAATCAATAATAATACTAAAAACTGTTTCTGCAGATTTTACGTTACAATTTACAACTGCAGATTTTATATTTCAAATATTGCGTTGATTGCAGATTCTATGCCCTGACTTTCTGTTATTCCTTCTTTGTAGTGATCTTAGCAGATTCTTAGTAGATTTCCCTGATAATCATGTCTGAGCCTATTATAACTAGATAAAAATATGTTCTAGAAAAAATATATAAAAGACATAACAAATATATTTATAAATTAATGGGACAAATTTAGATTTTAAAAAAAATTTGATCGTGTCAGACAAGAATAACAACTTAAAAAAACCGTAACTTTTGATTCGACCGTTGAATCATCTTTAAATTTTTACGTGAGTTTTTTTTTTAAAAAAATTATTGTTGGATTTTTAGATTTTGCAGATCTCACCTCTAGCCCTGATTTTGACAGTTTTTGTGATCTTCATTATTAATTTTGGATTTCTTGTTATTTTTTAATTTTATACTTTCTTTATAATCTCATATTTTGTTTTTGTTTCCTAATTAAAATAGAGTTTCTAATTTATTTAAGATTTTGTAAACCTTCAAAAAAAAAACAAATGTTATTATTGTTATTCTAGAGAGAGAAAAAAACCTGCCAATTTCGGTTTCACATCTAAAACTCATTTTGCTCATTAAAATTTAGATGCTTTTTTTTTTTTTAAAGTATTTTGCTGTCTTCAGCTTCAGCCTGCACCAACATACTTGTACTCTGTTTCTTTTCATGCTTAACGTTGACAGGATTTAACAATTTTTGAACATCTCGGCTGGAGATGATGGAGGGACTGAATTCTTTTCTCCACTATTCTTGCAACATAGATTTCGCTGTATATCATGAGTGGAATATCAGGATCTGTTGGGAACTTTTGGTGCTTGACGGCAATAGAATATTTCCCAGAATGGAGAGAGAATCCTGTCAGCCTGGAAAGAATGGAGTTCTTGGATCGGACAGCCCAATATCAGGCGACTTGACATGTTCAACAGCTAGCTATACTGACGTTGTCAGGAAATTCCGTCCTCTACTGAGAATCTTAGGAATTAATTAACTTATCAGTATATAGGTCTAGTACACCATAATCTCTTTCAATTCTCAGAGATAAAGATTCATGGAAGTTCATATTCCAAACAATCAATAATTTTTTTTTTTTCTGGTGCTTAGGGATAATGGTTTCTTCATACTAGCTTTAGCAATTCATGCATCAAGATTTAATTTGGTTAAACAAACCATCGTTTACACATAAATTTTATTGCTTTTCTAGATCAATTTTGGTTTTTAATATATTTATATTTTATTTAATATAATTTTTAAAATATTTTATTTATTGATTTTCGAGTATCTATGGAAGTTGATCAAGTTTGACAAATCTCATGTCATATGATTATTCATCAATCAAGATAATTATAAAAAAAATATTTATTTGAGTAGATTCAAACCAATATCCATCGGATTTATATGAAATTATGAGTAACATTGGTTAAGGATAAAAACATTTACGTCGTAGAGGATAAAATTCCATCAAAATGGTTTAGGTGATTAACAATAGTTCCTTTTTTTTTTTTCCTGACTAAAATTGTGAATGATGAATTACTATTTTGGTCTGAGAAAGAACTGCTTAGGCTCTTCCTCTGCCCTTTCTTTCTCTATTTTTTTTCTTTCTTCAATGCACACGCTGTTAGGAAGAGAGCAAGTTGGAGAGTCTTTTGTTTTAAACTTCCGAGACCTCCAAGGCTTTAATGTTGATCGGTTTGTGCCACATTGAACAGAACCAGGCATGTTGTGCTTCTCCTGCACATTTTTCTTCTCTTTCCTCGTAACATTGACAGTCCACCACCAGGCCCTGTCTGTTTTTCCAAACACACATCCTGGAGGTTGCAAGGGTTCGAGAGATGAGGGAGCATCAGCTAGCAGTGTCTCCGAATCACGTGTGTCAGAATCAGATATAGCCAAGCACATGATTGTTCGGCTTGGATGCTAAATGTTGGAGGACAATTCATTAATCACTACTGTTTTGGCTCTAAACCAATTGAGCTGTGTGCTTGGTGTTTTCAAGCTATATTCAATACCAATCCACCAGCACAAATTCTACACCAGTCCGAGTCCTAGACTTGCATCTCAGCAACATTGAGTTAGAGAGTAGCAAAGAAAAAACCCACGTCAGAAAGCAGGTTATAAACAAATTCAATCAAACTGCTACCTTTTCTTCCTTTTTATTCTCACAAATAAAATCATGTTTTCCTAAAAATAAGAAGTTTTGTTTCCTTATGGGATCCATTGGTGGACTTTCCAACTCAATCGTGTCGAGTTGGCAAACCAAAACTTGTGTAGAGCATATGGGAGGTGAGATGGGCCTGTGTATTTTTAGTCATATCCTCTTATATGCTAAAACCAGTAAGAAATCCTCCACTTTTGGTTAATGTTATCCATCGACTAGATAGATCTTATCTCAGTTTTACTAGAATTATACTTCGTGTCGCATTCTACTACCCTATCTAGATACAAAGCCCCTGTTTTACAATGCTCTGCCTCAAGACAGAGCCAATATATACAGAGATAGAGCAGAGGCACCAAAACCCTTCTTTTTACAGCTTCCTATATCATCCATGCACAATGCCAATCCTCCCATTAGATATCGTCATCAACATCCTCTGCTTCCTCCCTGCCAAGACTTTGGTTCGCTTCAAGTGTGTATCAAAGTCATGGCAATCCCTTATTGATAGTCCACATTTTGTCACCCTCCATCTTGCTCACTCTTTGGAGACAGATAATCTAGGAAACCTTTCTTTCGTATATCATTTCTGTGTCTAGCCTCGTGCATTAACGCTGGTGCTAATGTAGGAATCGGTGAGAAGTATTCAAGAAGAAAAGAAGGTAAGTGCTAGGATCCGAGGTCAGAACATATTGGATGGATCGAGTTGCTGCTGACCATGTTGGAGGGGATGGACTGGAGGAATAAAAGATTTGACCAACTCGTAAGTGTCATGGAATTGGTTTAGGATTAGATGAACTTTATTAACCTTTTGAAGTGTAAAATTGGTTTAACATTTATGATTTCTGTTAGGAGAATAGCTGTTTAGCGTAATGCATGATCATGCATTACTGCATTGTTTTATCCAGGTATAAATTGGATTAAAATTCAGAAGGTGCATGAATTTCTATGTAATTTGGCCCATTCACCTAAGATTCTTCCTATAGGGTTCTACCACTGGAGAAAGTAAATACAAAATGAGGGCACCTACCATGGATCCTACATGTTCCGGTTTTTATTATTATTATTGTTTTGTGGTTAATTTTACCTCGGTTCACAAATAGCTTGCCATTTTGTGCCAAGTCTTTCTGGTTCAACATTTTGTCCATATAATGGACCTTAGGCTACACGGTAGGGATGGTTCTCACCCAAATCTTAAACCCCACGTGGTCCTAAAGGCTTGAATCCAAGACCTTTAGAGATCCTTAGTTTTTAACCACTAGATGACCCCATGGAACCATTTTATGCTTAAGCAAAATGGCGAAACAAGCCTCGTAAACCGTCTAACCTGCGCTCAAGTCAAAAGGGCAATTTTTCAGCAAGGCTCCGCACAAGTAACCATTAAGATTTCCGATCTCACACTCAAGACAGCTAATTAGCCCTTCCTTAATTAGCTTACTTAACTGGATGAAGACAAATCTTTTCTCCATTAGCAAATTATGAGCTTGAATCAGCAGCCTCCACCAGCAATACAGAAAATTTAAGAAAATTATGATTTGGGTCCAGCATTGTATTAAGCAAAAATTATCATAAGCTAATTAGGGTGAGAAAAAAAGTTTTTTCTATAAAATAATAATATCAGTAAGCAGTCAACTATTTTCTATGTTACACATCCAACATTGTGTTCATCCTCGCCATAAAATACAACATTTCTACCAGCCCGAAATGGAGAAAAGCTGCGGAACCACTTTATTTCCTAATGTGAACAGCACTCCATGGGGTACTGCAATCTAATTTTGATAATTATGAACTCTTCCGTTTTGTCATCCGATAGAAGCCTCAAATCATTGAGTGGATTCATCGAAGAACATGGACAGCAATGAATCTTAATGATCAACCAAAATGACCTTCTTTCCTGCCAAGTGTCCTACTTGTTTGGCTATTTTTTGATTGTCCAACATGTTCTCCATCATGTCGTGTGACGATTTTTAGAGGGTGGGCTTCTGTGTTGAAAACCCACTCGTCTAGTGAGATGACTGAAGATGGAGAGAAAAGAAGATAAAGATACTTCAGAGTCTCGGCCAGAAAGAAACTTTGCATCATATTGTCTTTGACTCCAGTATTAACCTGAGAATACCAGCAGAGCAGATGGTCAGTAGCGTCCATGGGGGGAAACAAAGAGAATATATCACTCTTTATGTTGTGAAATTTTTTCTCCAAAATACGAGTATAATAAAATACTGTACTGGCAAGACAACTGTAATCATATAGTGGCCACAAGAATCTTAGGCTACAATATAAGAATCCAAGTTTAAAACTCGAGAGCAGCTGTTTCAGACAAAGGGGCCACAAGAATACTTGAGCAATTATAGAAACATCGACTGGTCTCTTCATATTAGCACTTGAAATTAAAAAACCCTCCCAATTACTAGCAAAATAATTGTCTTCAACTCAAAAGGAGTAAAACAACTCAGTTACCGCAAAAGTCCTATATGATTTCTTAGGGCCAAATATTTAAGAAGATTTTGTTTCTGACAGAAAATATGGTTTAAAGATCATCCCAGAGCAAGTTCTGACAGAAAATATGGTTCTTTAAAAGATCATCCCAGAGCAAGACTACACAAAAAATGTAAACAAATGATACATTATGGTTTTGTGGGCCAGAACACTTACATCCTTTAGTCCAACATAGCCTGTTTCAATACGTGAGTTCTTTTCAAATGCTTGGAATATATTCCAACCCCACTCTCGATAAGTCCTGTTGCCCGTCAAACGCCACAGGTAAAAGAGGGATTCAACAGTTTCTGGTCTCAATATGTTCCAAGATGTACCAACACTCATGTCCTGAAAATGACATGTATGGAAAAACCATCAGATGGAAATAATTGATTGCATACTTGGAGGGCAGTGAGGATGACTAACCTCCCCAGGACGAAAAAAATAATTCTCCCCAGCCAATTTTGTAGGTGTTGATTGGTAGAAGTTGTAGCAAGTCCAAGCAAGCTGCATAAGGCAAAAGGAAAGCACAATTAGGTAAATATTAGTAGCTGACAAAAGGGTGACCTAAGGAGTGTCGAATTAGATTGGGAGTACTAATGAATGACCAAAGCATAAAGAGTACCCAATCAGATCAACAAAGTGCAACCTTATCAGGGGCATGCACATGTCCCTTGGGAAATCTGCACAAGTGCCTATACTTGGGAGCAAGTTGAAGTTCCAATGGCCAAGATGCACAGATGCACCATGATCATCATGAAGCCAAACATAGCTTATAAAAAGAGCTACAAATGTGAGCAAGAGGGGAATAATGCACACGTATGAATGAGCAGAACTGCGAAGTCTTGCACACACGTGCTCACACAGATAAAATTGTTACATCTTAGTTTTTCACATCTTTTAGGTCGTCTCTGTGTTACCAACTTCATATGGCAAGCCCACATCATTGACAAACACAACATATGCAGGCATGAAACTTCAGCCAGAAAGAAATAGGAAGATGAGGTATATAACCTGCAACAGAATTTGCTAGTCTAATAAACAAAAAAATGTGTCAAAAATTTATATTGAAACTATGTCTAGTGAATATACCTTAGGATGAAGACCACTAACTACCCAACTAAACATGCAATGGTTTCAAGTCTTGATTTGAAGGATGTTACAAATACCTCTTCAGCAAGTGTGAAGATTTTCTGAGACTCATCAGGCCCATAACCAGATGATCCTAAAGCCAGCATTCCAGGAGCAAAGCATGCTAATTCATCCATCTGCATATTAAAAGAGAGAAGGAAGCAGGCAGCCAAATTCAAACTATTCATTTCTTCTGATGAGTAATGAAGATTACAAGAAGCTAAGGCGGCATGCCCTATTATCATCTAAAGGCATGAAAACCAAGCAGTACCTTGTCTGACAGCGAGTCTCCATTCTTCTCACAAAGGTATGTGAAAGATGATGGTGTTGTCTTCCGGACCAAGCTTAAGAGACCTTTCATTGATTTCTCCCACATTTCTCTGCTTCCAATATTTCACATGGAATTTTTTTGTGAGGAAGAAATTCAATAAACAACAATAAGTACATGATACATTTCAATTAAAATAGTGGAGTGAGTGAGAGAGAGAGAGAGAGAGTCCTGGCACATTAAAAATGGAATTGTGAAGTTAACGTCACCCTTTCCTGTACTTAACATGTACTATTTCTTCTCTTTGGAGAGTTCATTTTGGACCTTACTGTACTTGAATTTTTTTTTATCCCATTTTACAGTGGCATGGAGGATGGAAATATTAATCCCATAGTCAAGAAACCTAACTGAATTTGATGAGACAGATGAAGTGAAAATTTCCCTTTTCCTGAAAGCAGCAAGGTGATAATTCTTTTTCTACAGTTATTCAGGAGCTCAGCTTCCTCAGGAATCTAAATTCAGTAAGAATATTGTTTCTTCATTTTCAAACCAGTAAAGCAGGCCATTTTTTTATATATATATAAAAGAAAAGTAACACGATGACAACATCTCACCTATAATTTCTCACAGCTGAAGTTTTGTTCCCTTGAATCCAAACTTTGAGCAAATATTCATAAAAGCTGCAAACAGATTTTCAGTAAACAAGTTCAGCATTTTATTATTTTAGCAGTGTCAACATAGATGACAAAATCTGAAGCCCAATCAACAATAAATAATTCATATCAAAGTTTTCAAATGGTCAATACCTGTCACCCATTGCCCCAAAAGTTATGGTCGAGTATGATCCAAGTCCTCTATCAGGACTGATATAGATTGGAAGCAAACCATCGTCAGGGAAAGTTTTATTAAGCTGTGCTATAACATTCTCTGCCTGAAACATTCATTCTCAAGCAAATCAACTGCTTGCCAACAAATTAACTATTACAAAAAAGTCAACTACTTGCCAATATTAACCATCACTAATTCTTATTGAAGTTAATAAATAATAAGATACAAAGAAAATAAGCCCACTTATTTATGCTTTTCTCAAATAACAAATCAAGTCCCGTTTTAGCTTTAAGGACCAGAAAGTTAACGACAGGCATCATTTTTCAAAATGCAAGGCCATCATATCTGAAGCTCTGACACAGTAATGCAAAGTACACTGGCAATTACATATGCATGGAAACGTGGGAGAAGATACCTTCTGCTGATACTTCGGGTCTCCTGTCCTATGAGAAAGAGCAATGAATTCAAGCTGCTCTGTGCCAGAATCGGCAAGAATACTGTCACCCTACAATAAAGAGAGAGAAAAATTAAATACTTCCATTGTTTGCAAGCAAGCATAAAATAAGCATCTGAACAAGTTAAAGCTCTGCAACACAACTTTTACTCCGATGAGATAATAATGTCTGGATAAGGAGACAGTGATTGAATATACATACAAAAAGTACCAAGACTTACACCAGTCCATCCTGGGTTATGAGCATTTCCATGTACCAAGTTAATGGTGTTGTAAGGAATCCCAGTAGGCGTATTCCATGCAGGCAGCAATCTGTCAGCAATGTCCCTGGCCTTTTCAAGAAAAACTTTGTCCCCTGAAAGATCATATGCACTAAGCAGTCCACCTACAACTCTGGATTCAATTTAAAGGGACAGGATATATCAGCAAGATGATCAATCTCTGAAATGTAACTAATCTAACAGACAATTGAAACATGCCATCGTTACAGTTGTTATTTTCTAAAACAACAATAACTACATATTAAACCTGATAACGCAACCTTATGGTTGTCTCAAACACGCTAGCATCATAATCCTTGTTAAAATCCAATGAGTTCGCAACCCACCTACAAACAATGGAAGAGTTAAGTAAAAACATTGACGTTAAAGCAGAAATATGCTCTCTGAATACACCTAACTATCATTACTGACTATAAGAAAAGCAAAAGCGTACTGTAACATATAAGTGCAAGGGGAAATACGGAAATGCAAAGAAAACTCACTCTCTAGCTCTTTGGAACTGCTCATCTAAACCCATAATATATAGTGTATCAAGAGCATCTATTAGAGTTGCTCCGAGACCACCAAAGCTGTCAATACCTTGCTTCGACTGCGGCTGTTGGGAAAAGCAGAAAAATAAAAATTAACATGCTGAGTATGTAAAGCCTTTAGAAAAGATACAAAAATAACCTTTCATGTCCAATTAGTTTACCCTAGGTGCCATTTCTATAGAATATTTAGGTAAAATTTACCAGTTAATCACTTAATCCTACTTGAGGAATCAAACTAGCTTAATTCAATGATCCATGTGACATCCAGCAAGGAGAAAACAGAGCACAAGCTTGACTATCATATGCATAGGCTATGAATGCCATTCAATTTTTCTCAGTGGAAATGCATTGCAAAAGAAGATAAACAAATTAAGCACAAACCACAAACTTGCATTAATCCAAATCATCCCTACGAAACAAAACATAAAATCAACAAAATTGCTCAAAAAAGAAACAGAATTATCATTACTTGAAGCTCGTCGTGGCCCCACGCATACTTCTCATAAGAACTCCATGCATGGATCATAGCTTCTTTCACTTTCTGTCTTCTCTCAACATCAATGGGTTCGTCAGGCACATCCTTCTTCTCACTAATCAACTTACCATCATCTCCACCACCACTCTTTAACCCTTCCAACTTCACCAAACAAAAGAAAAATCACTATAAAAAAATTTTACTCGAAAAACAACAACATGAAATCACAGATCCTTTCTGGGTTTTTACCATAGTTTTTAGCTGATTCATTTCCCCATTTAATTTCAAAATCTCCACCTGCAAAAATAGTAAACTCCCATAATTCTCCTTCGGTTTCTATCACATTTTCTCAACAACCAAGCAATTAGGAGAGAAATTGAATAGATTTTTTTCGTTTTTTGGTTTACCTCGTGTTCTCTTACGAGAGTCTGACGATCCCAGACGAAGAAAGAGGCGCAAACAAAGACAATGAAAAGCAAAGCTAAGCGTTTCGGTCTTTTGAGATAATACGATGGATTACAGTACCTCCATTTGCTTGACGACGACGACGATCTACCCCTCGCCATTGCTTAGATCTAATTCCAAAACACAATAAACAGGGATCTCCTCTGTGTTTAATTGTAGACTGATCTGAGAAAAAAATGGAGAGTTTGAAACGTTTCGAGATGGGGTCTTCTTGGTTACGCGTTTCGCGGGATGCAAGAGACTTCGGTTGGATTTTGGAGAAGACCACGAAAGTAAATAAGAAAAGCAACAGCATGAAAATAATAATATTTTTTACATGAATATTTTGAATTGAAAAAAATATATTACAAAATTTAAAAATATTTATAACACAAATTATAATATTTTTATATTAATATTTTTAAAATTATAATAAAAATAATAATATTTATAACATAAATAATAATATTTTTTATATAAATACTTTAAATTATAATAAAAATAATAATATTTATAACATATAAATAATAAAACCAAAACCTAATAAAAGATTAAAAAAAAAACATGAATCCTCTGCATGACCCAAACTTAATGGGTCTTAATATTGATGAACCAAGTGAAAAAGGTCATGATGTAAGACCCATGGGTAGTGAGTCCTCATATAAGATCCAAGACTAAGGCTAGCATCCAGGACAGCCTATCGCCCTATGTCTGTAGCCTGGAACCTGAGCATTAGGTTTTTTTGTCAGAACCTATTTATCTTGAATCTTAATGCGGGCCTATTTATCCTGGATCCTGATACGAGATCCATTGATCTTGAGTTTACATTAAAAGCACTTACAACCTACAATACTTTCACTAAAGTATCGAACAGTGCAATCTAATAAAAACACTTACAATTCACAATAACTCTTGATATAGTATAATGTTGATTCTTTTTAGTTATAATTAATATTATAATAAAAATAAATTAAATAAATTATAAATTAGATGCATGCAAAAACAATTTTTTTAAAAAGAGTAGTTGTTTATATAGAACCCACAAGTTAAATTTAAATACTACTCTTGAAATTAAGTTAAAAATTATTTATAACCAAAGAAACTAATGTCATCTCTATAAATCAAAAGCTGAAATGCAACTTAAATCAATCTATAATAATAAAAAAATAAAGTAAGATTAAAAGGTTAAAGATCTCAACTTCATTCTCTTTCTAGTTTGTTCTAATATATATTTACAAAAGATTTCCGTAGCCAACATAAGCCAATGATTAAGAGGCCGAGTTTTCTATACCTTTTCAAACACGAGCACATAAACCCCATCTCTAGTGACTGCAGCCGCAGCTAAAGAAGAAGGTGCCCTCTCAGAAGCATTTGCTCATATGATGGATGGCATTCATGCAATCATCATCCAAATGGATGATCATACATAAAGATACATAGCGTATAGCATGCGATACTGCTGTAAAACAGGGGAGGAAACCAGAAGGACATGAACCTCGACTTTTGCCATCATGATTGGCAGTATTTTGCAGATCATCCAAAAAGTGATAGCAGGCAGTCAACAAAACAGGTGCTGATAGTCTTAAACAAGTATAAAAGCTGAGAAAATACACCTTGACTGCGTGTTGGGACAAGTGCTTGCAACTCTGGCATTGCAACCTCAAGACAATCTTCTTCTTGACCGGTTGTTCTAGCCTATTAACAGGAGAACTAACGATATTAAGAACAGGAAAGACCTGAAATCACACTCCAGATGAGTTATGGCCGGTAACAGTCATGTAAATTCTGTTTTTGTACTTAAGCAAATACACAAGAATACAAAATTGTTGGGAAACAGGCTTGCTCTGACCTCCATGCATAACCTGACTCCTTGCGATCATATCGGCGCTAGCTTTCCTTGAGCAGCAAGGCCATCTTAATTTCCCCAGCTTCTTGTACTGGGTGACCTTGTGTAAAGTGTGCCCTTTGCACTCCTTGTTTTTGCAGCAAGTCTTCCTTGTCTTGGGAACGTTCACCTACGTACAGTAGAAAAGCTACACAATCAACAAACTAATATCGCGTTCTATTTCTCGTCTTTCCATCAACAGAAGCTAGCAAGCAACACTACTCTTCTCTTTCCTTCCTTGTTACTTGTGGAGTAGAGTGCAAATATATATTTGGTGGTTTTTTGGTTTGCCGTGAGACCATGTTTTCAGAAAAGCTTTCTGATACGGAAATCAAAAGACAAGTTATATATCTGCCACAAGATAAGGGACTATACAGGATAAAATAATAGGTTGTATAATCAGGGTTTAAATTCTGGTGATAATCGAGAAGGAAGTATATGACATTAACCCCTAAATGTATAAGAGAAAGGAAGAACAAACAGAAAACGAGGGAGCAAAAGAAACTCAAAAACTTCAACTTGTTTAAACAGTACAAAGGAATGTTGAATTAAATCGAAAAAGAAAACATGGAACGGGAAAGGAAATACCAGAGGATGAGATAGAGGTAAGTACCTCCATTGAGCCAGGGAAGAAGAGGCGACGACTCTTTAGAATGTTGAGCCTGATCAACAGAGTAATAATAGAGTGCTCGTCCAGCAGATTTATCAGCAGTACTAACATAACCACCATATATATTGCGAGAACTCTACTTTTGGCTGTCCAGGAAAGCTCTCTATTCTATCTTTCTCTTTTAATCCCTCTTGATGATGAAACTTGGATATATCTACATGTTCGGTTGCTTGAAAAAGAGCGCTGTCAATGTTAGAATTTCCCTCCAACTTGGCCTTGTAGAGATGGCCAAGTGCTTCACTTTGCCTCATGCCAGCTTCGATTTGGGCAATGGAACAAGAAACAATAAGAAAGAAAACGAGAGGCAAACATGAGTTACTTTCCATGGTATTTCCTTTTGTTACTCCCGTAACACTAAGAAAAAACCCCCCAAGAGGAAATTTAAATAAAGGAAGTTCATCAGTCAAGTTTCCTTTTCCTTTTCTTTCTTTCCCTCCTTGTTTCCTTTCCGAATATAGATATTGCCAAATCTGTAATATTTATTCAGCTTCTTTAAATATGTACTTTAATTCACTCTCCATACACTTACATGTACCAAATCTCTTCCAACACACCTAGCATAATCTTTCGGGCTTGAAAGGTACTTGGCTCAAGGCAATGTACTTCTTCTAGTTTGCAAAAAAAAAAAAAACCTTATAGCTTAAAGTGATTAACTTGTTTTTCCTCTTTTATTTATTATTTTTGCAGATAGGTTTTCTTGTTTCAACTCTCAAGACCTCTACAGCATCCATACGTACAAGCTCCAACAAGCAAACCTCTCAGCCGCTACCTGCATAGGAGAAGAACAATAGCTTCTTTGAACCCAACCGTAGGCTTCAATCCAGTCCAGCAGGAGCTTCTTCTCTGCGCCATAGCAACAGCAGGAGATTTGTTTCAGCAGCTTCCATCAGCAGCATCCGGTTGGCAGAGAACTTGAGTCTCTTTCTTCCGATAGCAGCAGCACCTGGAGTCTTTTTTTCCGTTGAAGCAACGACAACAGGTGCTCCTCAGCCACACCTTTCCACAGCTGCAGTAGCAGAACTAGCAGCAACCTTCTCTTCCCAGCAGCTGCAGTACTGGTTTCAGCAGCAACACAGTAACAGTCACCACCGAGAAGATCTTCCTCCAGCAAGCAGCTCTGCACCAGCCGTGAACGGCAGTAAGCTGCTATCTCCAACAGGCAAACCTCTCTCCCCACCGTGCTCCTCCGGCCAGCGTCCATCAGCTGCTCAGTCGTGAGAAGCTCTTCCCCACCGGAGTCAGCTTCCTCTCTTCTCCCCAGGACCGCAGCTCCAATTCAACAGCGCCAGGTGAGTCTCTTCCCAACTTTACAAATTCAGTTCCTTTGATACAGTGCGAAGGTAATTATAATTACCTTCGCACTGTGCATAGCATGCGTGAATAATTCACGCATGCATGCAGTTTTGCCTGGCCGGGTTTTCTCCGTGTTTTTTCCCCTTTTTTGAAATCTTTAAAATATTGCTGTTGCAGATTGAGCAATGCCGCCGAAGCAGGACTTCTCTCTCAGAAAGATAAAACCAAACATTGATGGAGGAAAAACCTTGACTCCCAACATGCTCACCTTGGTTGAACCACTGTATTTCGTGTATGTAAAAGTTGTGAGAGCCTCTCACTTGCCTGTGAATCAAGCTACTGGCACTTGTAACCCTTATGTTGAAGTGAAGAGTGGAAACTATAAGGCAACAACCAAGTACATTCAAGGTACATTAGCCCCCAGTTGGAAGCAAGTGTTTGCTTTCAACAAAGATCGTCTTCAAGCGAAGACTATAGAGATTTCGGTGAGGGGTAAGGTAAGTGTGACTAATGAGATAATTGGTAGCATTGAAGTTGGTATAGGTGATATCCCTACTCGGCTTCAGGGGGATTCTTCACTGGCACCACAGTGGTATGGACTTGAAGATAAGAATGGAGTTTCTGGTAGATCAGGAAATTTGATGTTGGCTATATGGGTGGGGAATCAAGTGGATGATGCCTTTTCACTAGCTTGGCATTTAGACGCAGCATCTGTTAGTGTTGACAAGGTATCTAATGCTCGTCCGCAGGTGTACTATTCGCCAAGACTCTGGTATCTTAAAATAAAGGTGAATGGTGCTCAAGATTTGGTAGTTTCGGATCCAAATCGAAAACCTGAAGTTTACGTGAAGGCTACATTGGGGAATAAGGTTTTGAAGACCAAAGTTTCGAAGAACAAGGGTGTGAATCCAAGCTGGAATGAGGAGTTGATGTTTGTTGTAGCTGAGCCATTCGAAGATGCTTTGATTTTGAGTGTGGAAGATGATAAAGGAGATAATATGGTGGATTATTTAGGGAAGTGTGTTAGGCCTGTGCATAAAATTACTCAGAGACTCTTGCCTCCTCTTCCAAGTGAAGAGATAATCAGTCTTGAAAGGTATGGGGTGGTAGAGGGGCCGATGGAGAAATTCTCGAGTAAGCTTCGTGTCACTATATATTTGGATGGTGTGTATCATGTTTTCGATGAACCTGCATTGTTTAGTACTGATTTGAAGGCATCATCACCCAAACTGATGCCAGAAAAAGTTGGAGATTTGGAGTTAGGAATCTTAAAAGCTGAAGGGTTGGTGCCCATGAAATCCAAGAATGGTTTGAAAACTACTGATGCTTATTGTGTGGCCAAATATGGACCCAAGTGGACAAGAACTAGCACTGTTGTTAGCAGTTTAGAACCAAAATGGATGAAACAATATCAGTGGGATGTTTTGGATCCATGCACAGTGATTGCTATCGGAGTTTTCGACAACAATAATTTACAAGCAGGGGAGGGATGGGCAACTGATAGGTTAATTGGCAAGGTAATCAGAATTCGGCTTTCTACACTTGAATTTGGTCGGATATATAAATATGCTTATCCTCTGGTAGCCTTGATGCCTGATGGGGTGATGAAAATGGGAGAACTTCATTTCACTCTAAGATTTATCTACACTAAAGGTTCTGGTGACAAAATTTATCAATACACGCAGCCTTTGCTTCCCAAACCAGCCTATACAAACCCAATGTCTGTGTACCAAATAGATAGTTTAAGGAACCAGGCTGTTCGTCACATAGCCATGAGACTTGCCCGTGCTGAACCACCATTAAGGAGAGAGGTGGTGGAGTCTATGTTGAGTGGACGGGGACCTGTATGGAGCATCCGGAGAGGAAAAGCTAATTTCCAGAGAGTGATGGAATGTTTGAAATTCTTCAAGACAGCTTTGATTTGGCTTGATGACCTACGCCAGTGGAAGAATTCAAGGACGACGATTGTCATGTTTGCAGTGTTTTCAGTTTTTGTATATTATTCAGAGATCATAGTTCCATCTTTCTTTGCCTTCCTCTTCTTGAAAGCTTTGCGCAACTATTTCAAGAGGCCTCGAGACATTCTATGTTTGGATACGAATCTATCACAAGTTGAATCTGTGAATACTTTAGACTGGCAGGAAGAGCTGGACACATTCCCTTCATCCGCGCCATTCGAGGATTTGAGGCTCAGGTATGACAGATTGAGAGCCATTGGATACAGGATAGAAGAAACAGTAGGCGACTTGGCGACTCAATTGGAGAGGTTTCATGCTATGTTTTCATGGAGGGATCGAAGAGCTACTTTAATCTTTACACTCTTCTGCCTAGTCGCTTGGATGGTGTTTTACCTCGTGCCTTTCCGGTTGCTTTTTTTCCTTTTTGGCACCTACCTGATGAGGTCTCCAAGATTTCGAGTTACTCTTCCACCGATACCTCAAAATGTATTCAGGAGGTTGCCTTCGAGAGACGATTGCTTGCTTTGATCTAGCAGTCTATCCATCACTGATGCATCAGACTTGGGGCGGTTTTTTATTTTATTTTTTACTACAAAAAATCTAAGATCGGTTTGTAACACAAGAGTTTTTAATTCTAAATTTTGAGCGATGATGAATTTACTTTATATTCCGACTGACTTGAGTCCTTTTTTCATTCAGGCATGATATTGATACCTTGCCATGTTGCTATTTTTAATACAATAGCTTTCATTTAATTTACATCATTTCAAGCATACATACACTTCCTGATTTTTGACCTTGCCCTGTAGAGCTAGGATCAGACCATATGATTACTGTAGCTGTCTGCTTAAGATGCATTTTCTTTCTAGGTTCAGAGGCGTGGGGATACAGTGGAAAGAATCCTTGTTAACATGTGGTTTGCGTTAGAATCTGGAAGGGATGTTTAAGATGGAAAATACATCTGTCCAATTACAGAGATTTTACGTGCATCTTGTTTGTTCATGTAGCGAGTTACGAGGCTTCAACTCCGGGTGAAAGAATTGTAATTTTTATTGCCGAACAGGTGGTTTCTAATTAAGAAAAACCAGTTCCTTGAGGGTGGTACAGTTGTTACAAAGTCAACCATGCAATGTTTGATACAAGGAAGTTGCCTTCATTCGTTTGATAATTTGCTTTTTAACAGAGGAAGCAGCCCATCTACTATAAAATCTAAAATAACAGACTCTACTTTCCGATTCCAGTCCCACCAAGATTAAACTGTGAAAATCATGCTTCCCTGTCAATTCATTTGCTTCATCATCACTCTCCATGTTGTTCTTCCCATTCTTCTTCTTCTTCTTCTCCTTTTGTTTCCTGTTTTTAGCACCGAGATCATGCTCTTTTCTCTTTTGAGCTTCCATTTCCTTCATTAGTGACAATATCACGTGAAGTAGCACTGAACTTGAAGCACCTCCCTCCAAAACTCTATTTTCTCCAACCACTATTTCAGGACCCCCCATAATCTTCATCCCTTTCTTCTTCTTTTCCTTTTTGTTCTTGTCCAGACCAGCAACATGGGAAGAATGCTCCTTTGTTTCTTCATTGCCTGAAGAATTGTCAGTTGAGGTCGAACTTGCTTCATTCAATAAGACAAGACTCCACATGAGAGTCCAAGTAAAATTTACCTGTGGGAGCCAGTATTTTAGAGCCCCAAATTCTACAGCTCCCATTTTTTGTCTTCGAGTAAGAAATTAGCTCTCCATTCCAAGCAGCAAAAACATCTCACCATTTTTCTTAGATCCAACAAAATCAGAAACCCGACCTTTCAAATGGTCAATAAAGAAAACCTTAATCCAAGATTTGGCATCACCATACTCTTTCATTGCCCAAATGGAATCATGTCCTTCCCTACAGAACCTTCTCTGCAAGACAACCAATGAAAGCAATCCATCAAAAACAGTAACAATCAAGTCTATATGATCCCTGCAAATCACGCAATCTGGAATTATCATTTCCCCAATCTTCTCATCTACTAAATTAAAAACCACAATCACATTCAATGCACACCTTTGGGAACTCACAGTTGTCCCGCTGACAAGCTCTGTTCAGAAAAGCCGAGCTTGAACCCCGACGGATGACATGTTTGAAATCATTTTCCACCATTCTCCAGCATCCACTCTTCAACAAGTGAAGCTCAATCAATGGTGGCAGTATTGTCTCCTTAATGCTCCAAATATACTATTCTCACCGATTTTTAGCCATGGTTGATGGTATCAAAACCAAACCCTAAAGAGGGCGCAAAGAATCCATAGGACCGGAAACTAACACTTGGCTCGGGGATAGGCACCGTCTTTCTAATACTAGGATTCCACAAAGCAGCCCTGTGTTTTTGGGTAAACTATTGGTGCTGGGGGCATTGGTTCCTCTGCTAAAAATTATTGGTCTTGTTAGCTAGATCCAACATGTTAGCTTTGATTATCAAGTTAAATCCCAAAAAAATTCAAAGAAATCACCAGTGTTGGTTTTGGCTGAACCAGACCCACTTATATCAGGATCTATGAGTCGTGATCGATTTTGTTTGGTCCTCACGCATGATTCAAGAATATTAAGTTGAAAAAACGGCCTAATATTTTTGGGTTTTGAATTTTTAAATATTATTATTTATTTCATAAATATTATTGTTTTTATTATAATTAATAATATTATTATTTGTATTATATATATTGTTATTTTTATAAATATATCATAAAATTTTTAAAATAAAAATTCATAATTTTTATTTTTTATTGTATATATCGTTATATAAGTATAAGAGAGTTTTCATTCTTACTAAAATAACCTTCTTACAAGTATTACTCACGAAGTATATTAACCTATAAAACTTTAAATATAAATTATCAATTATTTTAATTAAAAAATTAAAAATAAATAAAATTATTAGAATAAATTAATTAAACAATTATCCATTTCAGGTTCTACTAGACTACTAAGATTTTTTTAATTTATTATTTTTGTATACAAATATTAGGATTATATATAATAAGCACAAAAGAGACAAAACAACCCGTTACATGATCCCACTAGGAAATCAAGCTCCTCCCATGGCATCTAAAAATAATTTAAAATTGACATGACAAGTTAAATCATGACTAAATTGATTGGATTAAAATTGATTTGATTTTAAAAAAAAAAAAAAAATGAGAGGAGATAATTTTTACCTACCACGAACTCCTCATACTGGGTTGAATTGCTGTGAATTTGATTTTCTCCTGTGAAATTTGTGCGATCATCTAGGCTCAACCACATTAACCATTCCATGCTGGTCAAGAACAATTGAAGGGGAAACAACAACACAAAAACAGTCCGTTTCCTCAGCGGTGCCCCATAGAAAATCATTCCAATCACGCTCCTCAGCTTTTTATTATTATTATTATTATTATTTTAAATAATAATATTTTTATTTTTTAAAAATTAAAAAATACTACCCGTGTAACCTGAATTTTAAACTAACTTAATTTAGAATATATTTGAGATAGTTATAGCGGTAATGATTTAATATTTTTTTATTTAGAAATATTTTAAAATATTTTTTTTTATTTTTTAAAAATTATTTTTAATATCAATATATCAAAATAATTTAAAAATATAAAAACAATTTATTTTAATAAAAAATAATTTAAAATTTTTTAAAATACAATTTAAACCATCTCCCAAACCCACCTTTAACAACTCTGGAATCAAAAGATTAAGGAAGTGTTTGTTTCTGCGTTTGTAATTATGTTTTGGCAAATTTCAAATTTTTTTTTTTTACTAAAATTAAGTTACGGTTGTACTTTTTGTATCGTTTTGATGTGCTGATTTCAAAAATGATTTTTAAAAAATAAAAAAACATCATTTACATATATTTCGGCACGAAAAACTATTTGAAAAGTAACCGCTACCACACTGCTAAACAAGCTCTAAAATGGAACAACAGCATAGGTATCGTACCATCCTCCTCCTCTGACCTCATTTGTTGTTCTTGCCACGTGGATGCTATTTTGTATCTTGAGTACGGCATCCTTCTCTTGTGAAGCCATTTGTGTGGCTCAAAATAAAAGCATATAGTTACATCACAGCTATGGGTTTTGCCACGTAACTGGATATCATGTTTCATTTTTGAAATTTCGACTTTGTAACTGGATCGTTTGATTACCAATCTCATATGATCATTTAGTGTGTATTTTAATGGGAGATAATTTGTGTTTTTTTTTTAATACAAGACATATTTTTAAATTTTAAAGATATAATTTATGCTTAAAAAATATTATATTTAAAAAAAAAAAAAACTACTGCAACTCCTGCCTCCAAACCGAACACACTTGCCGAATAAGTCATACAGTCAGGATTACTATCAATTAGTAATCGTAATTATTATTTATTACCCCGCACCTTTTCTGAAGAATGATAAATAATGAAGGGTACAAGCCAGGGGCGTGTCGTTTGAGGGGCAAAACAGGAATCAAAGATTAAATTCGCATGACATCATGAAAGAGCTGTCATGTTATGGGACGAAGTATCGAATCAAGTGATGAGGACGTTTTCAAATCTTGACACGTGTTTGTCTCCTCAGTCTCGGTCATCAAACTCGTGGTTGAGAAGAACTAGGGATTCGCCCCTCAGATTGTTAGTTAATTAATTAAATCCTCTTGACTAATTCACCATACGACGGCTGTTTACTGTACAAATACAGAAACATAGTTATCTTTCATCTTAGTAATTGTTTTTTTTTAATTTATTTTAAAATATATTAAAATAATAATTTTTAATTTTAAAAAAATATTTTAAACTTCGCATCAAAATAATTTAAAAATATTAAAATATCAAAATATTAAAAAATATAATTTGAAATACCTCACCAAACCAAATCTTAAGAAAATATATCTACTTGTTGTCTCCCTCATTTATACCGGTAGCCTTACACATTTAGCTAAATGTTTCTAAGTTTCACACTGATTTTTAACTCTTTGTTTTTCCAATGATTGTTCAATTTTCGTTTCCAGCCTGGGATTTCACATGTATTTAATATTATTCTGAATGATTTTCTTAAAAAAATTCAATTAAAAATATATTTTTTATATATATTGTTTTAATTTTTAATATTAAAACAAGAAATCATAAAAAACACTTAATCTAATATTTCCCAATGAAAATTAAAAAGTATAAACAAATGCAATATAAAACATACCTTTTCAAGTTAATGAAGTATTGGTATGATGGTTAAGGTGTTGTTACATCCCTGTAAAAATAAGAATACAAATTTAATTTTCAGGAAACGTATTTATTTAGAGGAATAGTCATGAACTCTAAACAAAATTAGTTTTATTTAAAAAAAAAAACAAGTAACTCGTGTATAATAGGGACAATTCAGTTTGTATAATTATACCGTGTTATTGGTTGATTCTTTTTTTTTTTTTTCCATGAATGATACGAGATCGTTTGCTGTAACTCGGGGACAGGAATTTCACATTTATAAAATAAATGATTCTAGCTGCATCTCTTTTTGCGGTAATTTTTTTCTAAAATAATTTTTAAAATCTAATAATGGCATGTGCTCTTCTAATTATTTTCGTACATTTCTTTTTTAGCCATCCATTAACATTCGATATGGGAACATGATATTTCATTATCTTTAAAGATTTTTGTAACGATTGATACGTAAAATGGTACCCTTGCCAATTTGATGGTTAATTAAAGAGTAGAAATGACTATTCTTCTCAGATTCTAAAATATTAAGTAGTTTAGAATAACATGAACATTGAATGAGTGATTTATTCACATAAATAAAATATGAATAAATTTGTGATATATAAAATCTAGATTTAATAATTAGTACTCCCCACTGTTATTTTTTTAAAATGCAATATAAAAAGGTTTATTTTCAGAGTAAACGATTGAATTGCTAAGCAACTTATTTAATACAATAAAACCCTATTAATTTTTAATTATATGTTTTCTGTAAATAAGAATTAACATTTCACGGCTAAGAGCCTTATCATAAACTTAGAGGTGATATTCCTCACATTCTAGTCAATGAGATTTCTTTTTTAGTCGGTGTCTCTCCTAAATCGCACAGTAACACAAGGAAAAAACACCCGAGCTAACATCTCAGAAAACGACGCTCCATCAAATTTGAAAACAACATGATACGATATTTTTCTCAATTACAAAACATCTTCTAGCAAATGTCGACGTAATTACTAATCAGTCAAAAATAAGGTACCAGAAGGCAAAAAGAGAAAAACAAAAGATTTTGAAACAAGGTTCACTAACACGTGGACAAAAGAGAGTGAAATTTCGTAGGGGAGGATCCGCATGGTTAGAAATTTTAATTTGTGAACTAAATAAAAGAAAAAAGTCTAGAGGGTTGAAACTTAGATACTTTTTTTATATTTAAGATTAGAGATATAATTTGTTGAGGGGGTCTGGAAAACAATATTTCCTGGCCAGCCCCCTGGTTCCGCCACTGCATGGATGGACAACACCATATATTATATTAATATATAGACACGCCCGCCTTTATTAGCCTACATCTTTTAGCCCCCACCCCTCCTATCTCTCTGCACTACCACCAACCACCATCTTCACTGCCGCTTCTCTCTCTTCTTAATTCTCTCTTCAAAATTTAAATCCTTAAAGAAACGTTCACAATATCGCTCAAGCTTGATTTGCAATATTTTCTTCATCTTACGTCGTTTGAAGCATGAAAGTTGATGATAAAGAAGTAATGGCTGTTAAAGTTTGTGAGCTCTGCCAGAGAGAAGCTGGTCTCTACTGCGATTCAGATGCTGCGTTTCTTTGTTTCGAATGTGATTCTAACGTTCATAATGCTAACTTCGTTGTTTCCCGTCATCTCCGCCGTGTAATTTGCTCCGCTTGCAATTCTCTCACAGGAAGCTCATTCTCCGGCACCGCCCCATCTCTTCGTCGTGTCACCTGCCTCTCTTGCTCGCCGGAAAACAAAGAACTGGACTCCATCTCCTGCTCTTCATCCTGTTCCAGTACTTCATCCTCTGCTTGCATTTCAACCACCGAAACGACGCGCTTTGAGAGCACAAGAAAAGATGTCGAAACCAGCCGCGTCACCAATATTCCGGCTAGATTTTCCGGGGGTAGGCTGAAGAGATCGAGAAATTTGAGGTCAGAGTGTGTTTTTGTGAATTGGTGCGAAAGGTTGGGGCTCAATGGTAATTTAGTGGTGCAGAGAGCCACTCGGGCGATGGCGCTGTGCTTTGGGAGACTGGTTTCGCCGTTCAGAGTGAGCTTAGCGGCGTCGTTTTGGTTCGGGGTCAGATCATGTGGGGACAAGTCCGTTACAACGTGGCAGGATCTGAGGAGGTTAGAGGAGGTATCTGGGGTGCCGCATAAGATGATATCGGCCGTTGAAATGAGGATTGAACATGCGCTGCGAAGCAGGAGATCGGAGCTGCATAAAAATATCGAAGAAGGTTGGGCTGACTCGACTGACTGCTCTGCATGAGCGGCACGTTCAGAGTATCGTTGTAAAATAAGTTCACACGTGTGTGGAAATTAGGAATTTTCTATGTTTTCTAAGAGTTTTTATTTGTTAAGATTAACATGCATAAGAAAAAACCTTGTCAGAAAAATCAAGATATCTTGAGACAATTAAGAAAAATGACTTGTGCTAAGCTAATCCAATCTCTTATAAAACTATATAGAATATATTTACTTTCATATCTTCATCAATGCTTTTATAAATAAATATTTTTATGTTATTTTTGTATTTCTTTTTCTGTTTTAATCAAACACAACCTTATTTTTCTACCAAAAAAAAAAAAAAGAATTCCAACTTATTCTTTGCAAATAATAAAAAAGGAGTGAGGTGAATTCGGCAAGAGCAGCTCTCATGGCTTGCAAATGCTGGCGTCGAAAGCTTATTAATACATTACTACAATAAATCCCACATGAATATTATAACATCCAGGAAATATTCGACAAATTAATTACATCCATACGTACAAATAAAGGATGAATGGATGCTCTTCAATTTCAATCTTTTACTTTTCACCCTCAGTACCTAACTTTCTCGATCAAATTAAAATCGACTTGCAACACTGAATACTTCAACAAAAAAATCTCATGCTTGGTCTTCAATTTATCTTGCCAATATTCAGCTTACATTAAATCAGCTGGACCCCATTACGATTGTTCTATAATTAAACATTTGTCCTACTTGAGAAATTATTAAATGTTTGATAAATTTTATATGCAAGATTAACGTGTTAAATAATTGACTAATATTTTTATAGAAATAAGGATGATTTAATAATAAAATTAATAAAAATTACAATATTATTTTTAAAAAATAAACTCCCAACAAAAAATACTGAAAGTGAATAATGAAGTGATAATCATCAAGTAAAAGTAAATGCTATCGGCAATCGTTAGTTGCCGTCAATTATTAGTGTGTTAAATTATTAGTATGCATTGTTGGTTATTTTAAATAACTTTTCATATTAAAATACATGTTAATGATATTTTTTTTATTTTTAAAAAATTATTTTTGACACCAACACATCAAAACAATTTAAAATATATAAACCACATTAAATTTTAATAAAAAAAAATTTAACAAAAAAAAAAGTTTGAATTTTATAGGAATACGGTTTGCACCGCGTTCCCAAACACCCTCAAGATCCACAGCGCAAAGCAGCAAACAAATACTAAATGGAGTGTTCTGAGTAAATTCATCTGCCAGCAAACTACAAATATATCTTCAGAAATTGCCAAAACAATGAGAAATAGTTTGAGCTGTGTCCAGGAAGACCAAGTAAATGTGAAGAGGCATTAACATCTACAACTGATCCGAATTAATACTACATTCCTTTCCAAAGACAACAACCTCTGCAGTGCCTCTTTGTTCTTTTATCAATCAGTTGCTGCGTGTCCAGCAGCCTGCATGGAAGACGGGTGATTACATGCATGAATGATGCAGCAAGATAAACTGATCAATCCACGACTGCCTTGTGAAAGAAGAAGCATTAAAGAAAGAAAAAAAATTGAAAAAATCCCAACTCACAGCAATCCCAACGGATAATTAAAACATTAAGAATAATATTCGTACCTTTTTCTGCTGAGTTTAGTTTGATTTATCAAGTAAAGCAAGACTCTCTACAAAGTAATCCGCGTAGCCATCGATTGACAGCTCCAGCCCCGTATCACGAATTCTCGGTTTCTGGGGATCAAAAGAAACTAACCGACTCCATGAATACCCTGCTATTAATATCTCTCCATTACTCCTATGAACCACTGGCCTTGCTATATCGAGCATTTCAATCTGGTATTTTATGGCCCATGATTCCCTCACATCATATTGGTTCATCACCCATATCTCACAAAGACACCTTCCGCTAGACAGACCACAATTAATGACATTCACAGAAAGGGAGTCCTTGAACACTGAAAATGACCTATCTGTCGCCGCTTTCCTCCGATCATCAAAACATTCAGGCAGCATTATCTCTCCGAATGATTCATTGCTTAAATTGAAAGATAGTGCAAACACTTTGTTATGGCCCGGTAAAGGCAACGCGTTTTTAATGTATCGCTCAATATTGATTTTGCCCTTACGATATAGAAGCCAGTGAATAGCCCCGTTTACAATAGCCTGATTGTCATGGCGATAAAGGGTGATATCACGCAATGCCTCTTCGTTTTCAAGACTTCTACTGAAGAAATCAACGTTTTCATTCCAAGATCCTGAATTGAGAGAGTAAGACTGAAAAACAAATGGACGTTCGGCTGAACTATCAAGCCTCACAACCCTAGCAACCTTATAGTCATCGGTTCGTGGATCATAGCCAATGCCTAATAAGGTAGTGGCAATTCTGGCATAGGACCTCGGAGGTGGAAGATGCAGAGTTTTTCTAATAGATGGATTCCACAAAATAACACTTCCGCTGGGATCAAGTTTGGGATGTATACCCGAAAGACATACAACTCCATTACAAGAACCATTTACCTTAAAAGCATTAGGTTGACAAAAGTCTAATTGTAAGCACCTGTCTAAAGAATCATTATCAAGATGCAAAGAGACAGATGCTACAGGCTTTCCGACTCGAAGAATCAATTGCTTGGCTTTGGCAAAATGTTTCTTGATGAAGTAAGGGGAAGTAATGAGGGAGTTGCACGATTTTGATAGACACCTGAATCTCAAAATAGATTTGATGGGTAATTTTAAGAGTATACTCATAACTACATCCTCTGGAATAGGATCCTTTGTCACTTCTTCTTCTGCCATCTTTCCGTCCACGACTACATCATCTGGAATAGGATCCTTTGTCACTTCTTCTTCTGCCATCTTTCTGCCCATCACAGAGAAAAGAAAAGGTCTCAAGATTCTTTTCTTTTCTGGTCTGATAGAGGGACTTAAATTGATTGCGAAATGCCTATGGGGTGGGTGTTTTCTTGGTGGTTGATGTCAAGAAAGAAGGGAAAAAGAGAGGGTCTCTGAGTCTTTTCTTGAGCTTCTTGGCTTCTTTTGCGATAAAAGAGGCTGACAGAGGAGAGTAACGGTGACTGAGTAGTCCATTACGGTGAAAGGCATAAAAAATTGGAGTGCCTGCATCTTTGCTGGGCTTTGAATTTTGAACTTGACAACATACAGCCCACCGCATTTAATCTCCAAATTTCATCACTTTTTTTTAATGGAATATTTTGTTTTCAAATTTGTTAGGAATATTCAAGAGTATTTTGAAATGCTCAATAATTTTTTTCTAATTTACTTTTTTTTAAAAAAATTCCCAGCCCAAAATTCTATATTCTTTACACGTTCTGAGATTTAATAGAATCATGGAGGAGGAAACACGGTTATAAATAAATAAATTCTTGAACAGAGAGAGGGACGTCCTAATAAATTGGGAAAATAATAGGACCATATTAAGAGAATCTTAAGAATAGAGGGACTAGGTTGCGATTAATACCATCAGGGGACCGAAGGGTGTGTATCTTCTACTTACATCTGACTTGCTACTGCTTTTAGGCCATATTTGTTTCTCGAAAAGTAGTTTTTTAAAAATTATTTTCCAAACTTTCTTGTGTTTGTTTGTTATTATAAAAATTGATCAATGAAAAATACTTTCCGGTCAACGGAAAATACTTTCCAGTCAATTTCAGTCAAAGAAAAATTTAACTTGGTTTTCAGGAAAGTGTTTTCCCTTTAGTTGTGTTTATTTTCCGGAAAGTGGTTTCTGAGAAATCACTTTCCAAATTTTCTTGTGTTTGTTTGCCAGTAGTAAAGTTGGTCAATGGAAAACACTTTCCAGTAAAAGGAAAATTTGGCTTGGTTTTCAAGAAAGTGTTTTCCTGAAAAATTTAGGGAGAAAACACTTTCCGGAAGTTGTGAAAAATTTAGAAATGTCATTATTTACTGATTATATCAAATTTGATCCTCAAACTTTTGATTGCTATATATATTTTGTTTTGAATATTTATTTTTCAATTTCATCTCTTAAAATTTTGTTTTTATATTAACTTTGGTCCTTATTTTTATAATTGCTATTTGCCTTTTCCTTATCATATTTTTATTGAAATTTTTTATCTATCAAATTTGGTCCTCATTCTTTTGATTGTTACTTATTTTATTTGAGATAATTTATGAAATGTTGATTATTATTATTTTAATTTCTTCATCTTTCATTTTTTTTTTATTTTTTAGATTTGATCTCTATTATTTTGATTATTATTTATTTTATTTGAGATAATTTATGAAATTATATATTTTTTTCAATTTCATTTTCATTCAACTTTTTAATTTGTAAGATTTGTTCCTCATTATTTTAATAAACTTGAGAAAAATAAAATATTAATAAGTTATTTTCCAGCTCATTTTCCATTACATAACCAAACACTGAAAGTATTTTCCAACTTATTTTCCATTACAATACCAAATATCGAAAAATACTTTCTCGAAATTCATTTTTCTAAAATTTATTTTTTCTAAAATTTACTTTTCAAAAAAAAATTATTTTCCAGCAAACAAATAGAACCTTGAGCCTAAACCATTCATCGTACGAGAGAAGAAAATAAAAACGGTAAAGAGATTAATGTATTTTCACTGAATTCTCGAACTGGCTGGTGTTATCAAAATTTCTAGTATAAAGAGCATAGCCACACACTTTTACACGCAATTTGAGATGCTACCTAGCTAAGTCACCGCAGCCATAGAAACGGGTTGAGCTGCATTTTTACCATCAGCATTCCTTGCCATCAATCATCGACAAGATCGACAGCGCAAAGCAACAGCCGCACACCAGCACTAAAAGGCTGATACGAGGAGATTTATCTACCAGAAAACTATAAATTCTTCAGAAATTGCCAGAAGAATGAGAAATAGTTTGAGCTGTGTAAATGTGAAGAAGCATTAACATCTAAAACTGATCCGAATACTACGTTCCTTTCCAAAGACAACCTCTCCAGTGCCTCTTTCTTCTTTTATTTAGGGTGCTCCATTAGTTGCATGCATGGATGATGCAGCAAGAAAAACTGATCAATCCATGACTGCATTGTTGTGAAACAAAAATAGTTAAAGAAAAAACATCCCAATTCATTTCAATCCCAAAGGACAATTAAAGACATTAAGATCACACACGAACCTTTTTCTGCGGAGTCTAGTTTCATTTATCAAGTAAAGCAAGACTTTCTACAAAATAAGCAGCGTAGCCATCGATTGACAGCTCCAGCCCCGTATCACGAATTCTCGGTGCCAGAGGTTGACATGAAACTAATCTATCAGATCCGTATCCTGCCATTAATATCTCTCCGTTACTCCTAAGAACCACTGGCCTTGCTACATGCAGCATTTCAATCTGGTATAGTCTGGTCCATGATTCCCTCACGCCATATTGTTCCATCACCCATATCTCACAGTTATATCTTCTGCTATACGGACCACCCTCAAACACGTTAAAAGAAAGTAAGTACTTGAACACTGAAATTGTCCTACATGTCACCACTTTGGTCGTATCATCAAAACATTCAGGCAGCCTTATCTCACCGAATGAATCATTGCTTAAGTGGAAAGCCAGCACAAACACATCGTTATAATGCATTAAAGGTGACCATCTGTTACTCGACATTTCCGTATCGCTTTCGTCCCTACGATTTAAAAGCCAGTGAATAACCCCGTTTACTATAGCCTGATTATCATAGCGATAAAGGGTGATGCTGCGCAACGCATCTTTGTTTTCAAGGCTACTGCTGAAGAAATCAACGTTTTCACTCCATGATCCAGAATTGAGAGAGAAAAACTGGAAAACAAATGGATGCTCGGCTGAATTGCCAAGCCTCACAATCCTAGGAACCTTATAGTCATCACTTCTTGGATCATAGCCAAGGCCTAATAAATTCGGGACAGTACTGGCAAATGACCTCGGAGGTGGAAGGCGCAAAGTTTTCTTAATTGACGGGTTCCACAAAATAAGCCTCCTGCTGCCATCAAATTCGGGATATCTACCCCTAAGACATACAACTCCATTACAAGAAGCAACTATCTCAAAAGCATATGGACGATGAAACTTTATTTGTGAGCTCCTATCTAAACGATCATTGTCAATAAGTAAAGAGAGTGATACTACTGGGTTTTCGGTTCGAAGAATCAATGGTTTGGCTTTGGCCAAATGCTCCTTGATGAAGTAAGGGAGAGTAATGAGGGAGTTCCATGATTGTGATACACACCTGAATCTCAAAATTGACTTGATGGGTGATTTCAGTAGTATCTTTGTCACCACATGTTCTGAGATACGATCCCTTTTCACTTCTTCTGCCACCTTTCTGTCCATCAAGATTAGTTTCTTTTTGGGTGGGTGTTTTCTTGGTGGATGATGTCAGCAAAGAAGGGAAAATGTGAGAGAACAGCAGAGAGGGTCTCTTAGTCTTTTCTTGAGCTTCTTGGCTTCTTTTGCGATAAAAAAGGCTGAGAGAGAGAGAGAGAGAGAAGTGAATTGATTGGGAAAGTGCCCTCGCTCTCACTGATTGTCCGAGGCGTTCGAGGAGGGGAAATATGAGAGAAATAGCAGAGGAGAGTAACGGCTTAGAGATAAAGATACGCTTCAGTGGTATCTTGGTTTTATAGTTTACTGATGATTGGTAGTTAGAGGTTATGCAGTAGCTTTTAGAGGAAATAATTCTGGTTAGCTAACCTTCAGCATTATTTATAACAAACCTCGTCCATCACACTCTATCCTCCACTTTCCTTCTCTTTAAAGAAAATCCTCGTATACATGACCTACCGTGGTTTATTTACCTTAAAAGCTTTAGTTTCAGAAAGATACAGCTTCGGATTCTTATAATCAGATCCATCCCCTAATCACATGATTCAAGGAGATTGGGCTAATCTCAACAGCTGCTCTAGGTTTTGATCACATAGTGAATCCCGAGACGAAATTTGTAGCAGAAACAATACTGCAACACTGGCCTGTGAAACTGACTTTTTTACACTTGTTTAGAAGAGAAATGAAGGAAAAAGATCGAAAACATTTGGTTTTCCAGACGCAATGGCTTGTAACAACCCCCAAAGGGTCTAAACGTAGTCAACAAATCTTAATCCCAAACTCTAACATTACTCTCCGGCTTCAAATTGCTCGACTCGATCTCTCTGCCAGGTAAAACCACACCTACATTGCTGTAAACATCGTCACACACATAGACAACTTCTCCAAGGCTTGTCTTCTTTACATGGACAGCTTCTCCAAGGACTGTCTTCTCTACGCAGGCCCCTTGCCCCACAGTGGAGCTCCACCCGATGATACTGCTAGATATGCAAGCATGCTCCTTGATGGTAACTCCACTCATCACAGAGCAACGAGAGAGTCTAACTCCTGACTCGACAACACATCCTGGTCCTATTGCAACATCAGGTCCAATCAAACAACCCTCTCCAATCTCCGCAGTCTCGTCCACCAAAACATTTCCCACGATATGGGGACCAGTGGCCAACTTAGATGGGGATTTTTTTCGAAGGGAATCTAGATAGAGTCTTAGGCCTGTAATATAGTCCCTTGGCTGACCAATGTCCATCCAAAATCCTAGAAGCGCCATTGCATAGAGCTTGTTCTCTGCCGCTATTTTCGGGAAGACCTCTTTCTCAATTGAGGTGGGCCTCAGTTCAATTCTATCAACAACAGATGGGTTCAACAGATAAATTCCAGCATTGATTTTGTTACCAACAAATGCTTTTGGTTTTTCCACAAATCTCTCAACTTTTCCCGTGGATTCTTCCATAACCACAACACCATACTTTGATGGCTCGTCCACCTACAGCATAATAGAGAGAAACGGTTGTCGACATTTTTAAGGTTAGTTTAGTTTCACGTCTCCAAGAAAAACTGACGGAGGTGAATTGATAACCGGTAGGTGTTACCTTGGTCACCATTATGGAAGCCTCTCCACCATGGGCTTTGTGGAATTCTATCATCAGCTTGAGTGGGTATTCGCAGATGACATCACTATTGAGAACAAAAAAGGGTTCGCCAGAATCATCGATTAGCTTGTCCCTTGCTAGGGCCAAAGGACCGGCAGTGCCGAGCGGCTCGGTCTCTTGTGAGCAAGTGATCTTAATATCAAGCTTCGTGTCAAAATCCTTCAAGAAGTTCATCATCTCCTGCAGGGAAGAGCACAGTATGTTAATTTTTAATAAAAGTTGATAGTGGTGAAGAGCAGGCTGCCTGTTCGTACCTCGGGTTTGTAGTTGATAGCCAAAACAACTTCAGTCACTCCAATAGCCTTGAGAGCCTCTATCTGCAAACAATTCAAAGAATCAATAAGTGGATATGAGATTGACGGAGCATGGAATGGTGACGGCCCATTATACATGGACAAGTGTTTAAATTCTTTGAGCACCTGGGTTTTAAAACAAGTTGTTTCTTAATCGTGGAAATCGACAGAGGAAGCAGTGAACCATAAAGACAGCATCCAACACGAGTCCGATTATGTTATATCAACCAAGGCAATGCTCAAGATTTTATACCTGATGCAGGATCATAGGTTTGTTAGCAAACTCAACAAGTGGTTTAGGGTGTTTGAGAGTCAACGGCCTCAACCGTGTTCCAAACCCTCCAACAAGGATCAGTGCCTTCATTCTGATAAGCTCCCTGCTTTCCCTGCAAATTACATGTTCAGAAACCAGGCGGCTAGCAGTCTAACCAAGAGTAACAGAAAAACAATTTATGACTGTTTCGTTCTCTAACTAGTGTTATGGCAAAACTGTCAAGTGCACTCCAACAAACAAAGCTACCCAAGAAAATCCTTTTTCTGCCATTTTGCCTGCTTTTTTTTTATGTGATGTGATTAGTAGCAAGAGTCACCATATTCAGTAGTTTATGAATTAGAACCATGATGGGGGAAAAAAAGCTTTTAAAATGATTACACGAGAATGAGAAGCCAGGCGAGTACTTAGGGCATTAAACCCCAGAAATCATACTCGAAAGAGTCAATCTCGACCGACTGCGAAATAGATTTGCTACAGCATTCAGCTAAAAAAGATGTTAACATTCTAGCCCTCGAAAATTTAAAAAACTTGTTTCATCATTCAACTCATCCGCAAGCCTGACCTTCACCGAGTCGGATGCATCATTGGATAAAAAAGTGGAGAGCATTCCATCTTTTAAACCATGAAGAACAGCAGGAATGTCAAAGGGGTCCTCGTAAAGACAAAATCTTTCAACATGATTCGTCCTTTCTTGTTTTGAGTGGATTTTACATTGAGACTGATCGTACACATTAAACAGGACTAAATCTCACTAAAACAACAAATCTTAATATGATATAAACTGAAGTAGTACATACACACAAGATCTAACATTAAAAAAGAAGGATAACTCTGAATTAATAAATTAACCAATCGTAAAAATGGCTTTAAAAATTCTTTCAAAGATCAAACAAAACCACAAAAATCAGAATCACAAGTAAGCCAAAAACAAAAAAAAGGAATCAAATTCTTGTCAAAACATTATCCACGTTGCTACATTTCAGAAAACAGCACCAGACCCAGACAACAGCACCATAAAGCCTAAAAACACAGAGACAAAAAACAGTGAAACGAGTACCTTTAGCCTCACAAGATCCCGAACCCGAGTCACAAGAGCAGGTTTCCGAGAGAGCGAGTCAGAGGTGTCTATGGATATAATACAAATGGCAGAGCTTGGTTTGATGGGGGTACGTGAATTGCATGGAGAGGCAGAGGAAGCTCAAACGGAAGAAGGAGGAGGAGCAACAAAGATTATATTATATACTTAGAGAAGTAGAGGAAGAAATTATCAAAACCCCACCGGCCTTTGCTCTCCCTCTCGCCTTCGCCTCTTCACTTGGTATTTATAGACTGCTAGAATTGCATTTGCTTCAGGACTCCGCTTCCACCTAAAGAGAAGATTTGTCTTTCTTCTTTTTTTAAAAACTGCCCCTCATTTACACTACTTTTTTAAGGATTATATTTGGTCCCTGTAATATTGACCTTTTCTTAGTATTGAATCTCTACTACACTTTTTTTTTTATTTGGTCCATCTCCTCATAAAAATGTTTCCTGACATGTCAAGAATTAAAAGTAAATTGAACAGATGGATCATACTAAAATTTATTAAAGTAAAGGGACCATATGAGATTAAAAAATAGAAGGTACGTTGAGCAAAACTGTTGTCCGAGCTTCTATTTGGCACTTGGGCTTTGGCCCGTCAATGGAATAAATGTAAATCAATGTCCTTTTTTGAGAGGCTCGTTTGGTAAACCGGTGGATCATACTAAAACCTTCCATTTTATGTTTTTAGTGGCCCGCGGTTAGTGGACGAAGATATTTGTTCAATCTCTCTTTTTTTTTTTTTTTAAATGAGAATAAATTGATTAATGAAATTTAAAAAAATAATAATTAATAAATGAATAAAAAAAATGAGGACTAAAATAAAAATAAAAATAAAATAAAAAAATCAAGATTATAGATGAAATTGAAAACAAATTAGAATTTGATAAAATAGCTAAAAGTCAAAATTAAAAATCAAAACATTGAAGGTCAACCTTTAATTATCATCAAATATAAGGGAAAAATTGAAAAAAAATCAAATTCACAAAAGAATCCAAAATAAAAATAAAAATAAAAAGAATGGGGACCTAATATAAAAAAAAGGTTAGGGATCTACGGACGAGATTGAAAAGAAATTAAATTTTGATAAAAAAGACAAGAATTAAAATTAAAAATCAAAACATTGAAGGTCAAACTTGAAAAAAAATTAAAGTTTAATACAATTAAAAAATAATAATAATAAATAAACTAACAAATAACATATTCTTTTTATTTTTGGCAAGGGTATCACATTATTCAAGGTGAAGGAGAGAGAAAAAAAAAGAAAAAAAAAATATTTTCAAAGCTCCGTGTTTAGCAGCTACATCGTCGGACCACTATTACAGGGGTGGCGAGAAACTGTATGCAACCTTGAAATGTGGTGTTTGGCTACCAAGAAATGCCGTACAAGTCGTTCAAAGGACGCATACACCCATATGCTAGTGCGTGCGATGCACAAACCAACAATTCTTTTTTTATTTTTTAATTTAATTTATACAAATACTAAATTCCTCGCAGGCTAAAGAATACCTGATGATCACTGCTCCCCCCGAGAGCGTATAAACTCAAGGAGGAAAGTATAAGCTGATAATTCAAAGAACATGGCAGGAAAGCAAGACTTGATACTGCCCTTGAAAGGGAAACCAATTCCTTGCTCTCTGGAGTTCTGTCTCAGCAGGTCATTCATTTGTTTGAATGTTGGTAATGACTTCTAGGTCGGGACCCACTTCATCCCTTGGTTCATGGGAATGGTGGAGACTTCGGGCAGGTATCGGTTGACGAGATCAGGTATTTTCTCCTTAATAATACCAATAAAACTTGATCCGGTTGGGTTATAGACTTTTCAATCTTCTTGGTTGTCTTTGGACACAGCTTAATCAATTTACTAAGTGTGAAGAAAGACAAGTATAACTTAACCAACAGATCTGCTTTATCATCCCTTTTATAAATCATCCTCCTATGAAAGGATAGAATTATGCAAGCACACAATATTAACAAAAAAAGCCCTCAATCTTAGCTATAGATTATCTGAATTTAAAAGCACTTTAGCAACCACACCGTGTTAAGAAGAAGTGAAAACCAAAAACACTCATGCCCTTGTTTGTGCATATCAAAGACTAAAAAACTTCTTTACCCCCCGTTCAATCAATCTTGTAATAAAAAGTATATTTCATGAAAAATATCATATCACCCTTGAAAGCATGCTATGAATAATAAGGGAAAAACAATAAATTTATTGTAGAAATCCTCGAGAAAATGTGAATGTATGTACAATATATCTCTGGGTGCTTCTAGCTTTTGTTTTGACAAGCAAGTATGCATTTGTAGTGCATTTAGCAAAGGATTCATATGGCTAAGAAGCTTGATTTAACCTATAGTTTTCGATTAAAAGAAAAAAATTATCCACACAAGGTTGCATGCTTGGTTCTACGATGACCCCATTTTTGTAGCTTGAAGGCATTGACTAGTTGTCAATTTCTCTTCACTGGCAATCTTGGACAATAAAAATGCAAGCTTGATACCATAAGATCCTGGCTTGACATCATTAATGTTACCCCAGGTTGAACACAAATCCTCCCCTGGAGGCTTTGATGCCTCTGAGCTCTTGTTCATACCCTGGTCTATGCACCATTTTCCAGGCACCACTCCATTGGGTTCACGGTTCAAGACATTCTCATCTATCATGTTTAGTGCAGCAGCATCTTCTTTAAATGGCCTTGCAAATGCTGCTCCACCATTTAGCATTTTGTCATAAGGTGATTCCCCATCTGTAGTAGTTTCCAGAATATTGTACCTTAAATCATCGCTTACTGTTGTGTTTTGAAACTCAGGAGAATTGCAGAGGACAGAGTGGAAATACGATTCAAGTGGGGATGCCGTGTTGCTGAAGTACATTAGTAGTTTTCTTGGAAGGTTGTCCCATCCTTGGACACAGTACTCCATGAAAGCTCTTGTAAGAATCAGCCAGGGCGAACCTGGTAGACAAACAAGCATTTACAACAAGTGATGGCTTTAAGATATACCCTTTGAGTTGTAAGGGAAACTGACCTCCAAATATCTTGAAAGCATCAGGTGTTGTTCGAGTCTCAACAGCGTAATAAAGGTGGCTCCTCTTTTGAAGATGCAAGCTGGGATCTACAACAATTTGGTTAATCTTGTGTATCCTGCACCAAATCAATTTGACAGCGATTGCTTCTTTAAATCAATCAGGTTACCTTGAACTCCTTCTCTCTATAAAGTAAAGAAAATGCAGGATGAAAAATGGCTCATGCTTACTCGTTTTTTGCAGTGTCATTAGAATAGTTGATGAAGTTGAGATCTCTTGGCAAGGAAGTGAAGGCATGGAGGAGATCTGCCCAGAAATATTTATTATTAACAAATGACGTGGCCATTGCATCACAAAGCTAAATTGCTGGAAAATATTGCGAGTAGCATTTACCATCTTGACTCACTAGAGGATAGTCTGAGACACTTAAATTGATGAACCAGTCCCAATCTGTACTCAGCTTAAGAAGCAACGCAGCAGCGTTGAGCATGGCAGCAAGAGCAGACGATCCCATTTCGTTGATAGCATAACCTTTTCCAACAACATTAACATTACCGAATGCTTGAAACAAACTTTCAGATTGAACTGAAACAACCAACTCCGCCCTTTCATAATCTGAGGATTCCGCATCAAGTTGCAATAGATATTGGTTCCTTGGATGATAAATTGCTTTTAATAGCCTTAACATTCTCTTCCCATCTCCACTAGTACCACATATCCAATAAGCAAGAACAGGAGGATAGTCCCGCCCTTTTGAAGGGACAATCACTGAAAAGTACTGCAAATCCTCACTTGCAGTAGCAGAAGCGTGATCATAAAACCATGACTTCGACAAGGCAATCAGTATCAGTAGACTCATTGCAAAAGCAAGAATCCATACATGGTAGCCTGAATTCCCTGAAGAAATTTTTGATGTCCTCATTTGATCATCAGCTTCTCAATGCCAACTTCACCTTCAAGAATTAACGTTTGAAAAAGAATTGGAAATCGGTGAAGAACAGGAAAGTGGGAGAACTCTAGGAGGTGGGAAAATGCAGATACATGGTGAAGACTTGAGAACCTATGAAGGGTTTGAGGAAGGTGTGAAGTTGTTGAATTCGCACTGCTCAACTTACTGCAAAAAGGAATAAAAAACTTGAACTCAAAGAAAATTAGAAAAGCAAACAAAGGGATTGTGCAAAGGGAGGGTCCTTTCAAAACAAGGAAGCAAGATTGATGATTGATGACAGCAGGGCTTTTAGAAAAGGACATGGAGGTGGGTGGTGGTTCTTTTCTGCGATTTATAATGTTTGCTGCTCTCTTCTCACTTTCTCCTGTAGTTTGCTCACTGGTGGGCTTTCAGCTTTCAAGATCAACCCCCAAAAACATAAGAAATTAAATTTAAAAACTTGAAAGTATTTTTCTTCTCTAAAACAATTTAGAAATTTAATATTTTTCCAGATAAAAAATACTTGGAGAATCATTTAAAAAAGCATTAGAAAAGCAACGGTGAATGATGCCTCCCTGATAAGATATATATAAATTTTAATAGCTCATGGAGTGATTATTGACATTATTTAAGAAATTCGGAATAAATATTTGGAGGTAAACAATGCTAGTCTTTGTTGTCTGCCTGGCAGGATCGTTAAGATTATCCATCAGCAGTTGAAGACAAGACAGCCCAGCCAAGGCTTCTACTTTAATGATTTCTGATAATTGAATCATATGTCTTCATCATTAGAGTTTTTAGTTACTTGAGCTTTAAGCCACTTTATTATTTTGTTTTATCATTTTTCTTTCAATTTATAAACTTTATATATATTTTTTTATTAATTTACCAACTGGACCGAACACAAACACGGCCACTCTTTGGGCCCAAATAAGCTATTAAACAGAATCCCTCTGTTGGATCAGTCCATTTGTTATATCTGATGTATTTTTTTATATACTGGTTTGGGCCTGCCCTTTTCCATCACCTGCTGCTTTAGGCTCCAAAAATCAATCTGGTTGAATAAAAGTCAACCCAAACAAATATTTTTTAAAATAATATTGTTTTAACAAATATATATATATATATATATATATATATATATATATATTAAAATTAATCCACTTTTTATTCAATTCCCACCCCCCCTAATCTAGATTGGTTTAGCCGGGACTTCCCGCTGCAAAATTTTCTCACGTGATAATTGTAGGCTAATAAGGATTACGGATAATTCATAATGAAATAATTAATAATAATAATTATAAAAAAAAAATCTCCCGTCCCTCTCATGCACTTGCCTCCTCCCCGCACAACCCAGAAGGATTGTCATAAAACCCTTGCTTTCATTCCTCTCTTAATCTCTGCCTACTCCAATGGAATCAATGCTGATGACAAGCTCAGTCTTTCCAGAGACATGCCCACTTCTCAATAACATCCCCTCTTCTCCTCTGCCCCCTTCTATTAAAGTACACGACACCAAGCGGACTGGGTCTCTCAGATTTGCCCAAAATCCCCACTTTATTTCCCTTCGTCTTCCAGCTCTAGCACGTCATGTTTCAGGTGGTGATGGTGATGATCAGGGGCCGTCAACTAATGGGTCTGCCTTCTTTTCTGATGAGACTCTTTCTTTACCTCAGGTGATCATGTTTTTTTTTTCTTTCTTTTGGTCGTAAAGGTGAATGCTTTGTTTCTTGAGTTGATAGATTGACAATATACGAATTTATGAAAGTTTTTGCAAGGTTTAAGGAAGTCTCAGGAAAAAGAGGGAAAAATAGTTGAGGTTGAATGTTGTGTCAGAGAATTTGATTTGTCTTGTTTGTTTTTTATTCAGGATTGGAAAGAGAGAATTTTTTTACTGTTGAGATTGGAAAGAAATTAGCTTTAAGAAAGGGTTGAATTTTCTTTAGGATGTTACGGAAAAGAGAAGAACTTTGCTCTTTTTCTTGAGGTTTTTGATAGGCTGAGGTGATGCTTGGTGGTAAGGGAGTTGTGGAAACAGGGTTGAAGAGCTGATAGGATTATTTTGAGCTTGAGAATCTCACAATTTCTTATACTATTAACCTGGTTGGAATCTGCAATTCTGTCCATTCAAGTTTTGTTTCCTTGTTTGACGGTGTATTTTTTTTTTTTTTTATTATGCGCAGATTATAGTGAGTTGTTAGGCTGTTAGGGAAGTTGGGGGGAAAAAACCTGTGGTCAGTTTCTCCGTTTAATGTAGAGGGTGTGGTTTTTTTTCCTTTGTCTTCGATCAGAGTTGTCTTCGCATGCCTATATGATGTTTTGGAACCTTTTCTTTTCTATGAGGTAGACAATAACTGGATTTATCAAATGGCTACTTCGGCTTAGTAGTGATGGCTTATCTCATGTTATGAAGGATAACATAAATCAAAGTGAAAGTAGTGAAAAAGATGCGGAGAAAATACTGAAGGTGGAGACGCCTCTGATTGTACCCCATGGAAATGGAACAGGTGGGGGAGCCAGAGCTGGGCTTTTCAGAACACCAATTTCTGGTGGAGTGCAGAGTGCAACATCAGCTCATGGCTTACCTCGACCAGCATTAGCGGTCCGCAATTTGATGGAGCAGGTAATGACCATTTGTTTTTTTTCTCCAGAACCTAGTCATTGCCCAGAATGTGTCTAATTTCATGTGTTTAATATAATGATTCTGAATGTATATTTCTTCACAACTCAGGCTAGATTTGCTCATCTGTGCACTGTAATGTCTCGAATGCACCATCGAAGAGAAGGGTATCCATTTGGTTCCTTGGTAGATTTTGCACCAGATTCAATGGGCCGTAAGTTCTCAAGTTTTCTTACTGATTACTGCTAAATGATATAGTTAGTTTGGTTAAAAAGATCTAATCAAATTGGACTAGAATTTGACACGAACTCTTGATTCTGGACACTCATTTGTACATTTAACAATGATTTTCATAGTGTGTACATGTGTCTGCAAATGATTTGACTCATTTAATCTTTTTGGTTTTCACAATCTGTAGATCCTATTTTTTCATTTTCACCATTGGCCATCCACACAAGGAATTTGCTAGTAGACCCTAGATGCACACTAGTTGTGCAGGTTAGTTCATGCTCTTTCACTCTAGAAAATCCTGGGTAGTTTTTTTCTCCATTTATGAACTTTACTGACAGTTAGGTTTCATAGATCCCGGGGTGGAGTGGCTTATCAAATGCAAGGGTAACAATTTTTGGTGATGTTTTCCCACTCCCAGAACACCAACAGGTAATCCTCCCTCTTCTCTTGAGAAAGTGTGGTTTTGCTATATGCCCTTGAGGGTTAGATTTCTTTTCCTTTTTTTTTCTAGATGCACAATGCGAGGGTATATACAACATGACCGGTTTCCATCTTAGTAGTGTCTATAAGGATCTCTTTGACATTTATGTTACTTTCAATAGAGTATGTTGCATTCTTCTGGTATTCATGCTCCTGAATATTGGAGATCATTTTTGGCTGTAACTTACCTGCTAATGGGTTGTTAGTTTGTTGAGATACACAGAAATTTCTCTAAAGAATCAGAACCAATTTTTGTAGGGAATGTGCATCATCTCTTCATTTTTGTTACTCTAGAGGATCTCTCTTTTTTCTTTGTTGAGTATAATATCTGTTTGCATCTGCCAGGAGTGGGCTCATAAGCAATACATTGCAAAACATCAACAGGGGCCTTCCCAGCAGTGGGGGAATTTCTACTATTTCAGGATGCAAAACATAAGGTTTGTTTCTTGCATATCGAGGTTTGGTTAGATTTCTTTATGCTTTTAGCTCCTTAGATTAGCTGCTTCAAATTTTAATTAAAAAAATTAGTTCCAAATTCTTCTATTGCATTTTGAGCATTGTGCTTGCTTAACCAACACTTCAATGGGGTTGAAGAACATGCCATTTAAAACTGGAAATACAATTAGCATATGTCTTCTCAGAGTTGGTTTAGTTGGTTTTGCTCAGAAGAGGTTTAAAATTCTTATTTCGATGGCATTTTTGGGGCAATTTTTGTTGCCCTTCTTGTTAGATGGTCATGACATGAGCTGCAAACCGTTGTGTTCTTTTGCATGCTCATTGATTCATGGCATATTGAGCACAGTGGCAATAAGGAAGTTGATATTTGTGTGCTGTGTTTGAGATTATTTTTTTTGCGAGTAAAGGCTTAAAACTCAACAGAGGATTTAACTTTACAAAACTTAATGAACATTTTCGGCATTCTAGTATATTGTATACTTCTTAATCAACATTTCAGTAAATTTGTTGGCAGGAACTGCACGTAATTAGGTGAAGTCCCTAAGTTTATGTTATGAGCTCATCTTTAAATCTAAAGATAAAAGATCAAATGTCTAAAAACTTCAATCTTTTGCCAGTGACATATATTTTATTGGAGGTTTTGGCACTGTCGCTTGGGTAGATGTCAAGGAATATGAGGCCCTTCAGCCTGATAAGATTGCAGTTGACGGAGGGGAGCAAAATCTCAAGGTGATCTTGAAAATCCTCATTTGTTCCAACAGAGATGATGTGCACATGCATAAGGAAGTTGTCTCTGGTTCTGTTATTGTGTTTTAATCTTTTATTTTATTCTCTCTATGGTCTGATAAGTTCATTTGGGACTTGTTTCTGTTTGGTATTCTCTGATCAAGGATGAAAATATCTAATACTGGTTAGTTTGATTTGCTGTTTTACACTAAGGAGCCAGACTGAATTTCATCTTTGAATAATAAGATTAGTTCCTTGTGATGTTAGTCTGGTCTATTACTGATATGGCTGTTAATGTGTCATAGTAAGGGAATGGTGAAACAGAAAAATCATGCATGTAGGTATAGCTATGCAAATGTTAAACACAGTTTTTGAGGGCTGCAACTGAATGCAGTCAGATTTGTATGTGCCAAAAAGTAGCTTGGCTTTTATTGATTGTAGCGTTTTGTTTTGTTGAGTGTCTGTAATTATTGTTTACTTGGTGGTCTCTTCACTTTCCACGTTCATGGATCTCAAGTGCTACTTGGCCTGATAATAGATTTCTTTTAACAAAAAGTCACCCGACAATCACATGAACTTTATGTTTCTGAGTTTATAGGTCCAGAGCTTATCTCATACATTTTTCTCTATGATGATAAGATTTTCCAGCATGTACTTTGGGCTTCACCGTATTGGGATTTGCATTTGCTACAGGAACTTAATGCAATTTTCTCAAAACCCCTTAAAGAGCTCCTGTCATCTGAAACAGAGGTAGATGATGCTGCCTTTATATCAATAGACAGTAAAGGAACTGATATTCGGGTCCGTCAAGGGGCACAGGTAATTCCTTCATTCAAGAACATTTCCTAGTCGATATTTGGCCATGTTCTTATGCTGGTGACTATATTTTGTATTCTGTTCTTTTATAGTTCAACATACAGAGGCTATCATTTGAAGATGGGCACGTTGTTGAAACATTAGAGGAAGCCAAGGCTGCTCTTTGGAAACTAATAAATAAAGGCCAAGTGCACGGTTTGCAGAAATAAAACTTGGGCTGCTCTTTATGCGACCTTTCTTTCTTTTTTGATTGAGCTTGAAGCGAAATAGCCGAAAGAAGCTGAGTTTGTATCCTAATTCACATCAAAATAACCTCATTAGTTCTCTTTCCCCCGTTTTCCCCTTCAACTTTCATGTCCTAAAAACTCCTAGGACTTGTTGTAGGTGGACTGCAGTTTGTACACAGGTCTCGTGATAATGCAAAAGTTTTTTATTTTATTTTTATGGCAAGCACAATTTCTTGCAAATGCTTGACTTGTATTGCCAGTAATTGATCTTCAAAACACACGTAAGGCAAAAGGGCTACTACATATGACAAATTCAGACATCATATTGGCTTCTCCAAGCATGCATGGCCATCGGTCATCCTTATCGGCTTTGAAAAATAGGCTAGGACCACCTTTTCTGTTTGAAAATGTGATGTTGAAATGCACTGTGATCAAACTGTAAGGTGTAATTGTCATTAACGTGAAATTGCAAATCAAGACAGAATCTCTCGATAATTGCAAGCAACCAAGTTTTAGTCTTATCTCAAGGAAGTATCAAAACGGTACAGCCCATGGCATCAGAAATTTGGTTTTTGGCCTGTTGAGAGACTACCAAGGCATGAAGGAAGCCATTTGTTCAAATCTATTCTTCAATAACCTGTGATGAACCGAGAGGGTTAATAGGATACTTTTCGTCAAGCCTTCTCACTGCTTCCACTAACAGGATGAAAAGAAGGATGATGTTTCGTTCATGGGTTTTACCCACCATTAGAAGTTAATACAAGTGCTTCATTTGGTGTCTTAGTGATGATGATGGTGTATCCAACGGTTTCAATTATGACACGTAGTAGATTAATGTCCCTTTTAAGTCTCAATCCTGATGATGGCTATTCAACCTGGCACTCGAAATTCTAGTGCCCTCTTCTCTCTCACCTAATGATTCACGGTTGGAAACATTTCCTCTGTCAAGTACAAGGATCCTATATACAGCTTGAGGATCCCTAACCTTTATATAGCCAGGGAAATCTAGTGAAAGTAAATCTAAACCTCAATATAGTCCGTAATCTATACTGAGTCCCAAGACAATACAATCTATCAATCGGGTCCCTAATGCTTCACATGTTATACGCGGTGTAGCGGCTTCGTTTTGAAGAAACTTGACAAAACAATTAGAGGACATGGACGGGAGACCCAATTGAGAAGTGTGTCTGAACTCTTTGGGACTCAATTGATAAAACTTATAGTTTTGAAACTCAATTGAGAATTGGGTAATATGTTAGGGTCTTTTGGGTTTTAACTTCTCTAAAAGGACATCCCATTTTGGACACACACAGTAAATTCAGGGAAAAAAGATAAGAGAGTGGAAGATGAAGCGAGAAGATATAGACAAAGGTCTCTATTTGTCATTTGGCTTCCTTGTCTTCAAAATGACATGGTGGCAAGGAACAGGTGAGAATGAAGGTGGCTCATCATTTCATGTACCAGACAAAAGAAATGGGCTCCCCTCATCACCTATCTTTCTATCCACGATCTATCTCTTTTCAAGTCTACTGAATTTACCATCTTCCATATTTTTCACCATTTCATTCTTTGACATTACATGAACACCAGACCATTTCAGAACTATGTTTTGTTTCTCCCTACCCTCTGTCCAACACAATCCCACATACCTCAGTTGCTCCAATAACCATAGCCTTACATCTTAAAAAAAACATAAGTCAGGACTATCCTACAAAACAACAAGCATGGCTACTTTCTTCATGGCAAAGAGTACTCCTAGAAGCAGCAACATTGGATCATCATCAGCATCACCGATAGTTAAGCTGGCTGATGACCATCTCTTCACAATTATGCTTCTGCTTCCTGTAGATTCACTTATCTCCTTTGCCATGACTTGCAAAAGGTTCAGGTCCTTAACAACTTCTGATACACTGTGGGAGTCCATATGCAGGAGGGAGTGGGGGTCCACATCAGTGGATGCCTTCAAGTCTTCTATCAATACCAACAACAATCAGCAGTTGCCATGGATGAGGCTATACAAGCAGGTGTCTCAGCTTGACTCATTTTCTTGCCATAAACTGCCTGACCCAGATAGTGACTTGATGCTCCCAACTCCCAGGGCTTCTCACTCTCTCAACTTTGTATCTGATTGCCTGGTCTTGTTTGGTGGTGGCCGTGAAGGAGGTCAGCCTATCTTTCATTTGATTAGATGTTATGATTCCCAAATCCAATCTCTTAATATGTTATGTTTCTTAAATGTGCCCGTGTGCGTCTGTGATGCTTCACTGTTTGATTTGCTGGTTAAGGATGCTAAAGTGATGTTTATATTAGTTTATGCCTGCTCATTAGTTCTGCCTTCAGTTCCTGATTCAACTAACCATGGATTAGGGTTTCATTGCTTGAGAATTTTCTTGCTTCTTGATCATGGCTTCAATATATTGGTAAGTTTGAAATCGAGCATTCGTTGTGTTGAGTTGAGTTGAGTTGAGTTATGCATCATAAGTTTCTGGCTGCCTTCTACGTTTATAAATTTAACTACATGTATCTGTGCAGCATTATAGCCTAAAGCATGCTCCTCTGCTAAATTTTTTAACATGCAAGATATTGTGAAGTGATGATGTGGTTTCTTTCTTGCTAGCTAGCTGCACATGCAGTAGTCCCACTTCTTATAATGCTTCTTGAGTGCCCATTTTGGCAACTAGATTACTGTATGGCAGCAATGATCTACTTATTCCACAATGTTTTCTGCTGCTGCTTTTCCAGTCAAAAGCGTTCATTAGAATCAATTTAATTGTCCATTTCTGATAAAGTACAGTTACCCTCATCCTTGAACTTGAAAGTAATTGCAACTAGTAAAGGCGTCAATTCCAGAAGCTAATCAATCTCAGCATCTGTTTTCGCTTCCTGCACTGTGAAATGGAAAACACATCCCACAATGCCACTTTGTTCATATATTCCAATATTTATTAGCAGTTTGAGATATAATTATATTGTGGAAGGATGGTTGAATCATTTCAGCAGGCCCCATCGGGAAAACTTTTAGTGAAAATGGACAATAATTGAACGATCATCATTCTCTTGATTTTTCTGAAGCTGTTCTGCATTTATTTATTTTTACCTATTTATGTCAAATTGCTTTGGTGTATAACCATTTCTTGTTTTTTGTTGTGTTGGTCTTCTTCGCAGGGCGAGATCTCGATGATACATGGGTGGCATACATAGGTAAAGATTTTCAAAGAATGCTGAAATGGCAGAAGGTTACCTCGGGAATTCCGAGTGGGAGATTTGGGCATACTTGTGCCGTCATTGGTGAAAATCTTGTGCTCTTTGGAGGAATTAATGATCGTGGGATGCGTCAAAATGATACATGGGTGGGGCAAGTAGTACTTAGTGAGAACCTTGGTATAACAACATTGTCATGGAGGCTGCTTGATGTGAGCTCCGTAGCACCACCACCCCGTGGGGCTCATGCTGCTTGTTGCATTGATAAAAGGACAATGGTCATCCATGGAGGCATTGGATTGTATGGCCTTAGATTGGGAGATACTTGGATTCTAGAACTCTCAGAGAATTTCTGTTCTGGAACGTGGATAGAGCTGGTGGCTCATCCATCACCTCCACCTCGTTCAGGACACACATTGACATGTATCGAAGGAACAGGAACTGTTCTATTTGGAGGAAGAGGTTTGGGGTATGATGTGCTGCATGATGTCTGGCTCTTGCAAGCGTCTGAGGATCAACTCAAGTGGGTACAGATGCTCTATAATTTGCAAGACATACCTGAAGGAGCCTCCCTCCCGCGAGTTGGCCACTCAGCCACACTAATTTTGGGAGGTCGGCTGCTAATCTATGGAGGTGAAGATTCACAGAGACACAGGAAGGGAGATTTTTGGGTGTTAGATGTTAGTAAGATCCCATCAATTAAAGAGCAGTCAACTCCATTAAACTCAAGGGGATTACAAGCAAATATGTGGAGAAGGCTCAAGGCAAAGGGTTATAAACCCAACTGTAGATCATTCCATCGAGCCTGTGCAGATCATTCAGGGCGTCGCTTGTACGTTTTTGGTGGAATGGTGGATAGCTTACTTCACCCTGCCGAAGCATCTGAGATGAGGTTTGATGGGGAGCTCTTTCTGGTAAAATTTGAGCTGGAAACAGGAGCAGTAAGGTGCTGAGGTAACATAGGAGTGTTTCCAAATGATCACTCAAAAGGCCATAATTCTTAGCCCTGTAGATGGTAGCCCTCACGCAGCTCAATCATCTGCTTTGTACATGTTTCTTGAATAAAATATGAAAAATGCTAGACTGTGCCTATTTTAGACAAATCTTGAGGGAGGCCATGGAAGTGATCCATATTGAGTCACCGCCTCCAGGATCGGAATGAAAATCCTCAGCCTCAGCCTCAGCCTCAGCCTCATTTTCCCGTCTACTTATTATTTCTATAAAAGCAGGCTCCAAGCACTAAAGCAGTGGAGTGAGGATTCATGAGTCCTTTTGGACTAACTCAATTAGCCCTCCATAGTTTGGACTGATTGTTTCAGGTCAGGTCATTTGATAGACGAAAATCGATCTTGCTTTTTGTTAAGAATAATAATAATAATTAAAAAAAAAACCCATACATGTTGACACTCAATAGTTATAAACCTTACATGCTATCCAAGAATAGGACTTAAATCCTAGACTTCCCTGTAGTTATGTCTTGAAGTTATTATAGTGATTGTTTTATAAATATTTTTTTATTTAAAAATATATTAAAATAACATTCTTTTAATTTTATAAAATTTACTTTTAACATCCGAACCTAAAAACAATAATTTTAAGTAAAATTAAATTTTAAATTTTCAAGGAACAATGTTTTAGCCCCCAAACACGCATTATCCTGATCACCATGCTTTACGTTGGTCCCCAGACCACCCAGCCATAATCTCACGCATCAAAGAAACATCTTTTCGACAGTTGAAAGACGAAGGTGCGCGTTCATCAAATACTTGTAATCACGAGAATTTGAAGCCAGGGACGGGATTGAAAAGGGCACATTTTTATTATTTTTCCAGAAATAAAATCTAATAATGCGCTTTCCATGTTACAGTGAAGTATATTGTCAAGCTGATACAACACATCGGGAAGAATTGCTACTTCCCTCGTTCCTTCAGTTACACTGGGGAGTAAAAAATGTTGACAAAAATCACAAAAATGTGTGGAAGAATGATACAGATAAATATTTGCCTTGATGATGAGACATCAATTGGTTGGATAGGAGGGCTATCCTACCAAAGAAGAAACAGATATCGGTCATGAGTTCAATTTCAGTTTGGTTCTCCACGTATCTGCAATGACTTTTTTTGGAGCTGGATCATCTGGTCCTCTATCTCGCTGTCCTGATGTAAAGTACAACCATCCGTTCCAGAATCCAACCAGTGTAGTTTTGACACGATATGGAAGTTTTCCGATTACTGACCATGTCTGCAGGCATTCATGACATAAAAATACAAGTTATATAATACCATCCGTTGTAACAGAAATCAATTTACAGAGGGGAGAGAAGAAAAAAAGGCACAGGTTAATGCAGCTAGAAAAATGTGATCTAGATATCCATATTGTATATTGTTGTGACTGCAATGATATGACAAAAGTTTGTCAGATTCTGGAGCAGGCATTAACATGACAAACTTCTAACGGACTTTTGGGAGACACAAGCACATGGCACGGTAGAAGCTGCCACAAACCGATTGTGAAATTGATCAGGTTCTTATCACTTCTAGATTTTGGTGTTCGCCTGAACCAATACTAATTCATTGCTATTCTTGGTCAACAAAGCTTGATAGGGCAGTCAAGTTCAGGTAGCAGTGACCCGAATCATGAAACACGGGGAGGAAAAGTTTCTTGTCCTTCTGAGGTCAAAAGGATAACAGAAAAATCACATCAGCTGTTCTCTGACAATACTTTCAAGGTATTCTTTAAAATCTTCGTAATCTGAACAAATCCAATTCCAATTCCGAATACAATGCTATCATTTACCGAATCAATATCCACACTTTGATAAATTAAATCTGAAGTTTCTTGACTATCAGCGGACAAAGATTTCAACCAATTATTGGGCTGTTCCTGTACAAAGCCTTCCAACATGAAAAAAGAATAGAGCCTAAGATTTAACAAATAGAGAAGGCATACTAGAGTCTATAATATGTCATCAATCTTTGGAGAATTTCAATTCAAAGATTAAAAAACCATTCAAAACAGGCAGATGAAAGCAACTAGAAAGCAGCGAGCCAATAACCTTCCAATGGCGGCAACCAGGCAAGAAATGGATGTGTGCGTCTTGAAGTGTATGCACAATCATTTAACAAATGTATAGAGATATGTAGGGTTATGTACAAAACCCATTACAGATTACGCCTGGGGCATTGAGTAAATTGCAGGTACTTTGACGTGTAGAAATATGTTGGGTTATGTAAATTGTCTGGGAGAACATCCAAAAACAACAACCAAGCCTTGATGCCAAACTAGTTTGGAAGCACATAAGAAACATAAATTTCATACCAGTGTATCCAAGTTGAACTGGAAAACTTCACCAACCAGGACCATTTTTTTAGTTATAGGGTGTTTTTCAGTGGTGCCTCCAGCAATAACAATGGAATTATTAACAATTGCCCAAGCAAATTCAATGTGAGAGTCAGACTTTGGCATAGGAGATAAAGGTTTCCACTTCATCTCGTCATCCAGCATGTAGACCTCATCATATACTATCTGAAACAACAAAAGACTCATAATGAGCCAAAACCATTAAATAAAAGCCGAGGGAAAGAGAGAAGGGATGTAAAGACAAATTTCTCCGAGTTACAACATAAACGTGGAATGTTTTAGTGATAATATACCTAAAAGTTAATTCAAAAATCTAAACATTAGGTCTCAAGGTTGGTTACACAAATAAAGGAGATTGAGCATAGTTGAAACAAACTTATAAAGCTTAATGATACAAGATAATCACCAAATCAACGATACATCATGTTTTTATTTTCTGTTTCATATTAAGTTCCATTTCATATAAAATTGAAAGACAAGTGATGTTAGGCTCTCTTATTTTCTTCTTATCAAACATGAGCAAACCAAGAAAACTTGAAAAAGTTTTAGGGGACTACTTAAAAGCTTGGATAGAGAATGTCGATGCAATCTACAGAAGAAGTCATATAGGATTTGTATATAAAGATCACTAGTCAATATACCTCATTCCTACGAGAGCATTTGAAGATAGGTGATCCTGGCTTGGCCATAAAATCACCTTCCTGACCACCAATAATGAGAAGTCGATCATTAACCACGACACAAGCCCTGCATAGACGCATAAATTAAAAACATAAACAAGCTTCAGTTGTGAACTATTTCCTCGGTCATTTCACTGGATGGTTACAAATTGTGATCACTTGATTGACAGAAACACTATCAACAATAAAATGTTTTATTAGTGAAACTGTAATAGCCTATGGGAATTCATTCCAAACCAAACAACACAACTAAATGCGGAAATAATAAGACTAGGATTGGCCAGAAACCGATGTGGTCCTCCACGAGGAATTGGTATCTCAGTCCTCCATTCCTTTTCCAATGCTTTCCCATCCTTTACAGCAAGACTCCAATGCTCTAATGCTGGAGTGTGCCGATTTTCCTTGCTACCACCCATCACATGGAGTCTACCTCTCCAAAGTTGAGTTGCTGGTGCATATCTGAGTGTTATTACATTAAAGTTCAGAATCATTTACCAAAGAGCAAAGGAAAAAATACAGAGCATGAACTAATTTTGGCTTCAAATATTTAAAGCCGCCAGTACATTCCATCACTGACACATAGCATTTCAATTCAGAATAAGAACCACCAAGATAAGGCAGATGACTATGCAAAAAGCATAAGATAATCCATTTCTCAAAGAAAAATCAACAAACAGTCAAATTATGCTGTTGCAAGATCAGCCAATGTCTTGCACGCAATTTAAAGTTCATTTCAAACTATTTTGACACGTGCACATACCTAGGAACTGGTAAAGGAGGTAAATCCTGCCATTCCCTTGTCTCGGTATCTAGCACGAAATTACGAGCTGTAGGCCCTCTGCATTGAGGACCATATTGTCCAGTGACAACATAAATGTATCTCCCATCTGTGACCATTCCCAAGTGTGAATGAGCCATTTCTTTAGGCATATCAAATCTCCCTCCCCAGGTATTACCAGTAAAATTGTAAATATCTACATGTGAATGCACCTGTTAATTCCAAGAGAAGTTCCACCTCAAAAATTAGCAAATACATACACAAAGTCAAACCATAGTGAACAAGAATAGTAGAAGAGGTGGAAAAGGTTTCTCACAAAATCAATTGTTCCATATCCAGCAAAAACATATAGAAGATCCTTAATTTGTATTGCAGCCCCATCCAGCCGAGGCACAGGTGCATTAGCCATTTTCTCCCATTTCAGTTCCGGTGCAGGCAAATCAGCAAATGTAGCCGATAAGGATCGATCATGGACACCATCTACCTGCACACATAAACAAACAAACAACGATTCTTAACCTTTCCTAGACATCCGGGATTTCACTATAAACACAGAGTAAACGGGCATTACATAAATGGATTATGCTACAAACCTAAATTGAACCAAAAAACTTGTAGCTTTATCAGCCCCCACCATAACAACAGTAATAAACAACAAAGCATTCAACTTTTTCCTACATTACTCCCATAACCATAAAAAAAGCTCCGAAACTGCAGAAACACTCGAATGGGCAGTGCTAAAATTGTAAGTAAAGCAAAAAAGATCGTACCTTTATTTTTTGGGGTTTAGTGTCAGCAAGATGTGGTTCTTGTTTTGGAATTATTACATTGGATTGAGGATATTTAGGAGGAACCCGGTTGGATATATAAGAAGAAGAAGCAAAATGTGGAGAAGATGCCCACAGATAATCACCAATCAGGCCAAACCCTAATAGAACCACACAAACTATGACCAATTTTGTTGATTTTTGCTTCCCTGATGACCTTACCATCTCCCTCTGTATATTTATATGTGCATGCACATTTAGCTCTAGAGAGATAAAAAAAACTTAACAGAGAAGGTGAAGTAGGAGTCTTGTGTCTCTGTAAAAATCTGACCTGTAATCTTTCTCAAGAAAAAGGAGAGATCTTGAGAGAGAAGATGACAACTGGATGTCGGTTCATTTTATATTAGTTTCTTTTTAGGCTTGGGCAAGAAAGGAGATCTATCTATTGGATTGTTTTCAATTAGGTCCTCTATAACTCTGACTTGTGACGCTCGACAAATCAGCATCATGTTAATCTCTCCCCTCCATTAATGGGAAGTTAATTTACTCCATTAAATTCTTCTTGAGAGAGTTTATCCATTAAGATATTTTAATTTTTAGGGAGAAGCCTCGTAACTAAGAGGTATGATTTAACATGCTCATATGTAAAGGTTACTCCTGGAATAATTATTGAATTATATAAAGGATATTAATTATTAGATTAACTATTTAATCACCGAGTGAACTCACTTTTTTTTCTTTGTAAGAAATCAGAAAAGGTATTGTTTTGATCAATTGCGTTTTAAGCACGCGTGGCCGAATTAACTCTTTAGTTTTAGTTTTTTACATGAACATGTGGAACGGGGTTTAAAAGTTTGTTTGTAAATATAGTTGTGGTTGCTGTTTTTTATTTAAAAATGTATTAAAATAATATTTTTTTTAATATTAACACATTAAAATTGATATAAAAACATTAAAAAATATTAATTTTAAAAAAAATAAAATATTTTGAAAAACAATTTTAAAACTTAAAAACACACGAGACAAGGACCACCTGGGCCATCCGGCCCAAGCCTTTCATGATAACAAGAATAAAGAAAGATTACTATTCTAGGTGTTTATGATCTAATTTCATTGCTAAGAACACAATTAATCGTATAGGATTTAATGCGTATTTAAATTAGAAATTAATATCACCTTACTCGGGATAACTTAAGGGAGAGTTGGATTAGGCTTTCTGATTTACTAACAGGAAAAATTAAATCCTACTAACAGAGAGAAGAGGTTCGCACAGACTTTTAATAGATTGAGAGACACGCAGCATTCTTACATGGTAGTTTAACTCCTGAACAAAGATTCTTCGTGGAAAAAGGATCCAATGGTTGTAAGAAGAGCAACGAGCACAAGATTACAAGCCATTGAAAGCTTAAGCATGCTCTCTTCAATACACAGAAGCTCGAGTCTTCCAGACTGATACTGTAGATATTAATCGCTCGAGGAAGAATCTTCAAGAAGCTCAATTGATGTGATTAACAGCTCGTCATGTAAACAACAAAGTAATCTCTGCATTGAGAAAATATACTAACATCTCACAACATTTTTCTTTCTATTTATCATAATCTCAATCCGCTGCCTCAAGCATGTAAAATTCTCTACAATATATCAAACCCAACCCCCATCACAACCTTCAAGACCTAGGTTAAAAAAAAATGAAAAAAAGATGGCAGAAAACACTTGAAACTATACACCTGGTGAAACCGAAAAGAAGAAAACACCACCACCTGTCTATCACAATCATCAATGCCACCTCCATAGCACTTCCACCACCATCGATATTTAGATGGAAAAGAGAAAAAAAAGAAAAAAAAAAAGGAATCCGAAAGTGAGTCTACAGCACAAGCTATTACACAGGGATGACATCATTCTTTGAAGTGTCTTCGCATCTCAAAACAATACCCTCGAGGCTAGCTGGAAAAATACATTTGGCCCATTGGCACCCAGTTGTAATCGGTTCGGGGGGAGGGACGATCATAAGCACGTTGTCATTCCTTTGAACAACTCCCATTACACTAACAGTGCTTCCTTCTTTGATGTACCTACACATAGAACATCTACAGTTATTCCAGGTTACATGCAACTCATCGAAAGCAACTAATATAATAACAGAAAAGATACAAGACACGAGGACCTGAAAGATACTGAACAGCTACCATCTCTAATCGAGGGTAAAACAAAAACTAGAATTCTCGGACTGCACACCCTATTATTTTTATAGAAAAACTGTTCGACAAGGGTACAAAGTAGCTTGTAAGTTATACTGGTCAGCTCCCTCCCCTCTTCTAACCAAACAAAAGATTGTTTAATTTCCATCCCCCTCCTTGCAAATCTAAATATGCGAGAGCACACTCTTCCTTTCCCTCTCGATCAGTAATTCTTCCCTCCCCTCCCCGAAAACTATTCCTGAATATGACTAGGTGTGTCCCAGAAGATCCTTATTACAAATGAGGAACAACAAAAAACAGAGAGTTTGTACTGGCACACAAGTTTGCATAGACCAAGAGCTATGGTGAAAGTAAGAAAATCAAAAAAAGAAATCATTTACCCTTCTTTCATTCGCATTATTCGATCATCACTTGAAAGATTCCTTTCTCCCAGCCATTTGACAAAATCTGGAGACAGCTCTTCAGCACCCGGGTTAGCATCAATGACAAGGGAATCATCAACATAAGGAGTCACCCTCGCTCCATAGCCAGTTTTAACCAATGCTCTCAATCCAGATTGAAAATCAGAAATGTAGAAGTCAACTGCACGCCTCTGTGAAATACAAAATTTACAGAACTTCCAGTAAAAACTCAAAACCCAATAAAATAATCTATAATCAACGGGCACATCAATCTGTAGAAAGTGGCATGAATGGGCACCTTGAATCGATATGTCATTACAACCAATCCAAGAGCCAAATAAAACAAAGCAAAACAACTAAACATGGTAAGCAGAAAAGATGTTGTTGGCAACAATAACAAGGTCAGACATTCTCCAGAAAAATGAAAAATGCAGATTATTCATGGCCACCAGCCTGAAGCAGAGACAATTTGTAGCAATCACCATTTTTTTCTACATGCATGAGGTGAGATGTATAAGATATTTCCCTAGTTATACAAATTTAAAATGAGAAAACAATCTATTTACAGTAAGCACTAATGGTTAACAAAATTTTCCATAAAACCTAAGAGATGTGCCAATTACTTACATGCACGATAGAGTCCATCTAAATTTATCTAATCAATATTTCAATCACTCACTTCTAATGATCTGAGACCCCAACTGAAACGACGATGAGTTGGGTTGGCTGCTTTTGAGTCCCATCCTCTGTACTCGTACAAACTCGTGGAGGTATATACACATCTAGGAACTCTTTGGAAAGATGACTCCAGGGGCACGTTACCACAGGTGACCACCTTTAAAAACACAATAGCCGTGTATATGAATTACTTGAGCATAAAAAAGTGGTAATCAACAACTAAAACAACATAACCAGTGCCTCCAAACATATTGGAAGACATGCACTGTAAAGAAATTCCATCCCCGTCAATCAAAAATGTACTTGAGAAAAACAGTATATTAAGTATTAACCCTCATCTGCCCACTCCTCCCAGAATAATATCCTTCGGCCAACACAGATTCATGTCACAAGTTATATTACGTAGGTATGCAAGACCAAGCATTGTCACACATCCATCAGGTTATAAACCAATAAAGAGTTAACTGAGTAGTGAATGCTAAACTGCTTATGATTATGCAATGAGAGTGCGCACACTCAGACAGATCCCTAGAAGTTCACCTCTAAACACAAATAAAACAAAAAATTGGTGAGTTATGTTTTCACTTCCAGTTGATACCCATTGCCACTTCTATATACATAATTTTGGTTCTAAAATTATTTTGAATCAAGATTAGCTTTCCTTCGCAAATCATATGCATTGAACTGAATAAAAACTCTTCATTACATTTTGAAAACATCAGTGACAATTAATGACATGCAGAAATCTGCATTGCAACTTGTAAACAGGCATGATTTTATTTTTTATTTTTATTTTTTTTTGGGGGGGGAAGGGGCTTCGGAAAGGAGAGTCATGAAAAAGTAAATCTACTTAAATAAGAGCAGATGAATATAAACATGTTAAAATAAATTCATCGCAACTGTGACTAGCTGACATACCGAAACAAATTTTAGGGGAAAAAAAGATACATACCCCAGAAATTTTCACAAATTGCCCATTTTTTGCATTTCGTAGCTCAGCATCTGGGTAACGCGCAATGTAAGCCATGATAGCTCTTCTCCCGAAACAAGTATTCCATATGAAAAAAGAGGCAACAGCACCAAAAAGAACGACAACAACTATTAAGAGAATGGCATTATGGACTGCTCCAAGGATAAAACCACCAGCAATGAAACCCATTACAAAAAGAAGAATCAATGACCACAATATCAGCTTTGGGAAGTTCTTTCTGAAGGAAAAGTCGTCATCTTGGCTAAGAACAGTTACTGCCTGATTGTGAATAACAGCATAGCCTGGATTTTTCATAGACCCCATAGATTCTAAAGGACCAGATACCTTCCGAGGTGCCCCAGACGAGTTCAGTGGGCCTGAAGATATAGGACCAGATGTAATCAGACCAGTAGTAGGAAGAACAGGAGGAATGGGACCAGAGTTTTGGCGGCCAGAAGGCGTTACTCCACCCGACTGAGGGCCAGATGACTTCTTTACTGGCTCTCCATGCTTATTTAGGGGTCCTGAATTTGATTTTTTTAATGAAACTGAACCAGTTCCTCCAGATGATACCGCACCTGATGTAGTATAGGCTGCCCGGGCAGCTGCATTAGGCATGATTGGCCCTGAATGTGAAGCAGCTCCTCCAAATGACCCAGTCCTTGAAGGAGCACCAGTTATAGGTCCGGATTTCCTAGACTTTGAGCCATCTACAGGAATATCAAACATTTTGCCCAACTCTCCAGACCTCTTGATATCACCACCAGTATATGGCATGGCCACAGAGCTCATTGTTGGAGCCCTCTCCTTCGGCTGTTCAGGCCGGCCTGATACATAAAGGCCATTGCTGAGCTGATGAGATGGGAACCGAGAACCCATCTAGATACTTTAGGAGACCACAGGAGATGTTATGAAACAAATACCACTGCGTATAGTGATGCAATGGTCAAAGCCCTCCTACGTATACAAAGAAAAAACATTTTAGTATTTAGACAAATTCTTTGGAAATAAACAATTCTTGAAGTATTCTTTAGAGCTATTAATAACCAATGAAAATACAAATTTAGTAGACAAAATGTGTACAGCGTGCCATAAAAATGCATGAAGAGCACAAAAGATTCCAATGACCTAAAAAGCACCTATCTAGAACATAGGTGGTCACAGTAGTTAATTGCCAAGACCCATGAGCTAAAGAGCACCAATTACGTGTCCAATCAAAGAAGTCTGATTGGACACCTATCTCGAGTAAGTAAAGAAAATGAAGATGACCAATCCAAAAGAACCAAACACCAAGAAAGCTGCCCAAAATCAAATCACCAAACAATAACAGCCAAAATCCCTAATGAAGTATCGGGAGCCCACTGAAAAAACTATCCCAAATTTCAGTAAACTTGGCAAATAAGCTAAGCAATTGCCATGCTCTTGAGGATGAGCCTTAGAAATTATCTTCCATATTCCTACAGCTTCTCAGCAAGCAAACCAAAGAGGGGATAACTAATAAGAGCCACCCCCCCCCAAAAAAAAAAAATACTAAACTAAACTCCAACAATGAAAAAGGTCTGAAGATCCAGGTTATCCTAATATTCTCCCAAAATACCATTCAAATTGCGTCTCATATCATAGAATCATGGAAGATCTAAAGCAAGAAGAAGAGAACTGGGTTGGCTAAGGGAATTTAGCTCAAAGAACCTCAAATAACAAAAAAAATGAACAATTTTAAATTTGCTACATCTATTGTAGAGTTAGAAATCAAAATAACATATTAGCGCCGTCAAGTTCTGTTTTCATAAAAGTCAACCGTGCAACTTATTGACATATATTATGCATAGAACCAAAATCCATCATCCAAATGAATGAACTAAGAGTTACAAAATCAGTATTTTAAGCATAACCGAGGAAAGACCAAGAATTCTGAAACAAGGAACCTCAAATGCTCTAAGTTTAACAGCTTAGGTTTAAAATCCAGTTATTCTTCTGTTTACAGCATTTTTTCAGCCACCTCAGGCAGACATTGAACTAAAATCCCTCCCGCCCCAAAAGCGAGATACCTAACCTTCCATCCTAAGTTAGTAAATCAAAAAACACCTAAAAAAACTAGAATATATAGACCAAATCTAAGAAATAAAGCACTCCAATACTGCCATTTTGAGTAAAAACCATGAAAATCATAGAGATCTAACAAAAAAAGTAGAGATTTCAAAAAGTAAGAGCTTGACCGAGAGTGAGATTTCACTATATGTAAACGAAAAAATGGAAAATCTAGGAGTCAATAAAAACAGAGAGCAGAAATAAACAACAATAAAAACAATCTGCACGCTCAAAATATCAAAATCTATCAAAGGAACCAACTTTATAGCTCAAATCAAGAAAACAAACCAAACCCAGATCACCATTTTAAGCAAAAAGCAAGAAAATGGGAGAGATCTAAGAAAGAATCATCCTTTTCAGGAGTTTTGAGAGAAGTGAAAAAAAGGGTCTAAATAGGATTAAAAAGAAATCATATTTCTTCTTCCCAACACATACCTGAACAGACAGTTGAGAGAGTTGTTGTTGTTGAAATCTGGAGAAAATTATGGGAAGACAGCAATAACAGCAACAACACGGCTAAAGTGAATCAAAAGACAAAAACAATTGTTATGGTACTCCTAGTACTAACCAAACCAAAACCTCTCCCTCTCTAAAGAGCCACCCCTTTCTTTCTCTCTCTAAAAAATGAATCCACTTAATAACTACTTAATGAGACTCTCCCTCTCTCTCTCTCGCTCTCTTTTCTTTTGTGCGTGCGAGTGTCACTTGAGAGAGCCGCGACAACTGGTGAGTTGTCTCGTCTGGCAAAAAAGCCCCTCCAAAATCTCTTCGAAAGGAAATATTTTAATTTTATTTATCAAGATAAATATTTTTTATAAACACCACTAACGTTAAACAAGAATATACTAATCCCAATTAAAAAAATTCTAGGTAATTAACAACATCAACAACAGTAATAGTTAATAGCTGAAACAAACGACCAACCCCACATTTCTCTCTCTGTTGTTGGCTCTCAAGGAAGTGACCAGATAGGGTCTGGATGATGAGTGAAGTTTTGAAGTTGCCCTTTTACACATTTTGTGGGGACACCTCATTTCTTAAATAAATTTTCATTTTTAGAAAAAAAAAGTTAACAGTAGTCTAGTCAAGGTAGGAGTGTTGGGAGGTTAGGTCAGGTCTGCTCTGATCATCTCAAAAGCCAGGATATTTGTGAGACAGCATGATCCAATACAATTGGAATGATAAAGCAAAATTTGCTTGTGAAATATTCATGAACAGAAAGATCAAGGACAAGACCTATGAGACCACTCCTTTTGTGACATTTGTTTAATGCATGTGACTTCACGCTCCTCCTTTCACACCTGGAAAGTGAGACCTCTGAGGCACAAAATCCACATACCACACAACCATATGCCATGTCTAGGCAATTGAGGTCCAGTTTGTCCATATTGTCCGATGTAGCGCAGTCATACTTGCTTCCACCGAAAACCCTTTTAAAATTTGATGATTTTTAGTTTTTTTTTAATTTATTTTTTCAAACCACGATTATCAGACGGTGCTTGTTATTTACTTCTCCTTGTACTGGTAAAAGGGTAGGTCTTTGGTTGTCTGTTGCATGGCAAGTCAGAAATACGTGTAATCAGTGACTTTGTGCATCGTTGTATTGGTATTGCTTTCTTTTTCGTGGGCGAAACCCTGTCTCCTGCGCATCCTCAACTTGTTAAACTGGAAAGGGACATTATCATGACACGATTAAGTTTTCTTACGACTGAAGTCTTTTTTAAAAAAAAAAGGAAAAAGAAAAAAGATATTGCTTCCTTTCCTTCAAATCTCAACAAGTCGTAATCAACACAATTCGGTGATAATGCTAACAACCTGCTCTATTTTTCAAACTCTTGAACTAAAATTTGATTTGTTCGATTTGAATGTTTAACCACTGCTTTCTGCAATATTCATGCAACATTTCATTTTTTTTATACTTCTTGTAATTTTCTTCCCTGTTATTTTTATCCCTCGTGAATATATAAGGAGAGGAGGGCAGTGCTCAACATGATAACATCAATTTGGTAGCATCACATAAAGTAGTAATAAGCAGCAGCAGTGTTGTTAGCCTAGAGTAGGTGTTCTTTATAAAATAAAAATTAAAAAAAATAGGGTATACTTTGATCAACTTACATATCAACCACTATTAACATATTATTTAATGGGGTTGTTTTTAAAAATAATTTTTATTTAAAAATATATTAATATATTTTTTTTATTTTTTAAAATTTATTTTTGATGTCGAGATATGAAAACAGTAAAAAAAATCTAAAAAAATTAATTTAAAAGAAAAAATTCATTACAAAAACTAACTGTACCTAGGTTCTCGTCTCATACAATCTTAGAACACACATCCCTTAGTATACTAGGAAGAATTTAATAAATTTCACCTGATGTTGCCCTCGAAAAATGATCCACAGAGGAAATTGCAACAAGCAGGATCGATGAGGATGAGCCAAACCCTGAAAGATTGAAACAATGATCAAGGGCTTACTGGCCAGAATCAACAATACCACATGCATAAATTATTAAATACCTCCGATTAAGATCATCATTTGGATGTCGATCACTTGTTTGCTTTTCCCTTGAGCATTCCACTCAAGTCAACATTTTATTTTCAACAATATGGATGAAACCTCTTAATTTTACATTATGAATCTTCATTTCTAAAAAAAAAATACATATAGTTGCTAGTAAGATCATAAAATACATAGATCTCAACTTCAGGGCACATTAAGCAATGCCGCCTTTTTTTTTTCAAAAAAAAAGAAAAGAATTGAGGTTGGCTTTTTAACGAGAGCCGATGTTCTAAAAGAATGGGAAAAGAAATCTATACAACATGTTGGGGGGGAAATTAACAGAAAAATAAAACCACAATCACATCTGGAAATCAATTAAGTTTTGGTTCTGGATGCTGCTAACTACACAGGTATCACGTCATCATTTGATGTATCTTCACATCTCAAAACAATACCATCAAGGCTAGCTGGAAAGATGCATCTGGACCATTGCCATCCAGTTGCCAATGGCTCCGGAGGTGCAACTATCATAAGCATATTGTCATTTCTCTGAACAATCCCCATCACGCTAACAGTGCTGCCTTCTTTGATGCACCTGCAATAGCCATGGCTGCAGTTTCAAAACTCCAAAACATCCAAAATACCTAAAAACAGTTCAATGGTTATAGATCCTCAACTAATAAAAATCACGATGATGCCTTACCTTGACAAGGGGACTATAAAAAATCACTATGGTAAACATCTAACATGTTTTCTGGTTCAAGCTCCCACCTAAGGGTACTTAGAGAAACAAAATACTTGATGACCTAATTCTTCAAGGAGAGAGCTTACCCTTCTTTCAGTCTCATTAAACGCTCATCACTTGAAAGGTTTTTCTTTCCCAACCACCTGACAAACTCCGGAGACAGGTCTTTCTTTTCAGGGTTAATATCAACAACCAAGGAATCGTCAACAAAAGGGATTATGCTTGTACCACTGCCAGTCTTAACCAGTGCTCTTAAACCAGATTGGAAATCAGAGATGTAGAAGTCAACAGCATGCCTCTGCAAAAATAAATAATAAATATATATATATATCCTTTTAAAAACAGGGAAATTCAAGGCAAAACACTTGCTCCAAATGTAAATGTTCATTCATCATCGCAAATATTGAATACTAAAATGGAATGTAGTAAATAGGAAAGGGAAGGTGATGCAGCCAAAAATCAAAATAAGAGCAATAAGGATCATTTTCCTTTATTTAGTGGATTTATATTCTTTTCTAGTATAAAAGATCCAAACTAGGATTTTCTATGTTTAGAGTAGTCCCTGTTTCTGAATGTAACCTACACAGGAAAGACGGAATAATTGATGGTTGAAGAATTATGGTTTCTCAGAGTGGTCAAGGTTTCAAATAACTATTGCTTTTTACTACTCCTGGAGTAAATTCAGTTTGAAGTTTCAAATAACTAGGCTTTTTGCCAACAGAAGGGGGGCTTGGTTAGTAAGAGGGGAATAACAGTTTCAAAAGGGCACCTATCCAGATATTTGGATAAGAAAAACCCAGCCAACTCGTAGGAAGCTAGTGTATGTGTTAAAATCCTTTGTGTTTAAGGGAATAGTCTCTTCAACACTACATGCTCAAACGATACAAACTCGCAAAATTACTCTGGAAAAGAAACTGCAGCACAGGCAATCAAAAATACAAAGCCATCCTCTCTCACCTCTGATGATCTCAATCCCCATGTAAAATGGCGATGACCAGGGCTGGCAGGTTTTGAACCCCATGCACGGTACTCATATAATCTTGTAGAGGTATAGACACATCTGGGAACTCTTTGGAACGAAGACTCCAAAGGGACATTACCACAGGTAACCACCTTCAGCAATTGCAAGAGAGTAAACATTCTGATCAATATCACATAATTATGCATAAAAGAAAAGGATAAAAAATTCAAAATCGATATACATTTTTTCAAGACACAGATATTAGAAAGTATAACGCACAGTCGTTAAAGCATTATTGGATTCAGGTGTAGAGAAGGGAGAAAAAGGCGCTGGGCAATTAGAGGAAACCAATAAGAATATAGATCTCAATCTACATTAAATAAAAAAAGTTGCTTGCAGATATCAAGCATGCACATAAAAAACAATAAATGAAAGCACCTATTACATACCCCGGAAACTTTCACATATTGCCCATTTTTTGCAGCTCTTAGATCAGTATCAGGATAGCGAGCAGTGAACTCCATGATATATCTTCTTCCCCAACACGTATTCCAAACAACTAATCCAGCAACTATGACAAAAAGAACCACAACAACAATGAGGAGGATGGCGTTGTGAACAGCTCCAAGAATAAAACCACCAGCAAGGAATCCCATCACGAAAATCAGAATCACCAACCATACTACTGTTTTCGGGAAGTTCCTCCTCGCAGAATAGTCATCATCCTGACTTAAAGTAGTCACAGCTGGGTTGTTACTGATGGAGGAGCTGTGTAATTTCATTGAACCTGTGGATTCCAGGGGACCAGAGACTTTCTTAGGAGCACCAAAAGAATTTAGTGGTCCTGAAGAAATAGGTCCAGATGTTATGAGACCGGTTGCTGGCAGGACTGATGGAATAGATCCAGAATTTTGCCGTGTTGCTCCACCAGATTGAGGGCCAGAGGACTTCTTTACAGGTTCCCCGTGTTTATTTAGTGGTCCAGAACTCGATTTCTTTAGTGAAGCTGAACCAGGCAAGCCTCCAGAGGATAAAGGACCTGATGTGGTATAGCCAGCACGAAGAGCAGCATTTGACATCACTGAACCTGAAAATGAAGCAGCCCCTCCAAAAGATCCAGTCCTTGAAGGAGGACCAGTTATTGGCCCAGATTTCCTAGACTTAGAGCCATCCATAGGGATATCAAACATTTTCCCCAACTCTCCTGATTTCTTAATATCACCTCCTGTATAAGGCATGGCAGTTGAGCTCATCGTTGGAGCCTTTTCTTTTGGCTGCTCGGGTCGACCAGATACAAAAAGGCCATTGCCCAGTCGATGAGATGGGTATCTGGAACCCATCAAGCTTCTTTAAGAAAACCCAATAATGCACAAGATGAACTAGTAAGTTGTCAAAACAATTCTCAAAGTCCCACTGAAATTGAAAAAAGAAGCAGGAAAAAGAAATTTTAAGTGATTACTCATTTCTCAACCATTAGAATTAATCATCATAAGCAATCATAAAATGAAAGCCTTCTTTTCAACAAAAGGAATGATTTAATTTAAATATTTGTCTAATAAACGAAGTAGAGAAAACAACAACAAAAAAAATTGTAAACCTCACACATTTATGTTTGCTATGAATCTATTCCTGAGTGCATTTCCACTGCAATGTTGCAATCAATAAAGATGAATAACAAAATTAGTGAATTTTATATGATTCTCCAAGAGGCATCCAGAGACTACTTTTTTGTTATTCGTAAATCAAAAGGTTCCTCGTTAACAGCTAAGATTGTCAATTCCATATCATTCTCCAACAAACACGCTACTGTTAAGTTCATCAACAACTCTTATAAGAGATTGCAACAAATAAACTTAAAACGTAACACTCTCCTTTACAGTTTTTACAGTTTGATGTGTACCTCGTTAATTAGTCTTCTTCTTTTTCATCACAATCACTAGGGCACTCATTAAAATTAACAATTCAAAACTTCTGTTCTTTGTTTTTCCGTACAACTACAGGCCATAATGATATCAAGAAAAAGCAGCCAGGGAATTAAACATATCGTCTATTTTTAATTCCAAACAATTCAAAACATTTCCCTGCATCAACCCACATTGCATGAATTTAATACTTCAAAACATAAATCCAGGGAATAAAACATAATGCTCTATTTTTAATTCCAAACAATTCATAACATTTCCATGGATCAATCCACAATGTAGAGATTCATAACTTCTGAGCAAAAATTCATTGATTACATCGGTCAGAGACAAGATGGAACGTCAGCACTTAAAAATCCATTTGCATGTTGGCTAATAAAAAACATAAAAGAGAAAATAACTTCAACCATATTCACTATGTTAGATAACAATTGAATCCTGATTCAACATCAAAACGCTCTAAATTGTTAATCTTACCACGATCCAAATCTAAAGCTCTCCACTTTTATGCAAACAGATTGCCAATATGCCACAAACAAAACAAATATAATATTAACATTCTATTAAAAACAAAAAACCCGTATCCAAAATCAAGAAAACAAAAAATACCCATTTCCATGTTTTTCAATAAACCAACAAAAAGAAATGCAAGACATCTAAACTTTGTAAGGCAAAACATCGAACTTAGGAGGAACACGAAGAGAAATTGAGTGATAATAATAAGAAGTTAAATGGGAGAATGAGCAGATATGACATTGGCGTTTGTGATAATTACCTGGGGGGGGGGGGGTGAGGATTTGGAGGATTTCAATGGAAAAACAGTTGTTGCAGTTAACAGTGCAGATAGTAGCAGTGGCTGCCTAAGCAACACTGATTGTGAGATCCCATCTCAGTACAAGTCACCATCTCTCTAAAAATCTCTGCTCTATCTCTCTTTCTCTCTCTTGAAGGAGTAACGGCAACTGATGGGTTGTCTCTAACTGCAGAAAAAAGGAAAAACCCACCAAATTAAGAGAGAGAAATAGAGTAAAAAATAATCTTTAATTATTAATAGTTTAGTAGCAGCAGCAGCGGAAGACAAACCTCTCACCTTCTCTCACTCTCTGTCTCCCTTGTTGACTGTATTTTTATTTTTCTGAAAGTGCGTGTTTGATATAAGCGATATATATAATGTTTTTTAAAAATATATTAAAATATTTTTTTATTTTTAATATTAATACACTAAAAAAATAACAAAATCAATTTAATACTTGGTGTTTCAAACATGGATTGAGATATAAATATAAAATAAATAAAAAATATGTGTGGCAATTTTAAAATAATTTTTTATATTTTGAATATAAAATATGAAGAAATATACTATTCATTTAAGAAATCAAACTGTGACCAAAACAGTGTAGTTATTCTTGAATCTGGAGCAATAACAGGAGAAAAAAAGTTTTTATGATTGAAATTTCTCGATTACTATTACTCTTTTTCTTTTTTCTTTTTCCTTTTTTCTTTTTTCTTTTTTACATTATTAGTGTTGTGATGTTGCGAGGAAAGGCCATGATTTTTATGTTGAAAAACAATGCTAGAGTAGGAATAACGTTGAGTGGTGGACCCAGGACACTGTGTCGCGGACAAGAACAGCGCAGGTGTGCACCCAAATTGATCATGATGAATCCAGGGAGGTTAGCGTAAAGGTTAAAATTAGATAATTGACCTATGCTTCTATAGTGTTAGATTTTTAAGAAATGTAAAAGTAAAATTAAGATATTGCTAACTTTTTTTCTGGTGAAAAAATAATCATGTAAGGGCTGATTGATTTTATGAATTTATAAGTAATTTATATAAATTGTAAAAATATAATTTGGCTTGAAAAAAAATCAAAATGACATCTTTTTTAATATTAAAATAATAATATATTAGATTAACTTTAGTCAACTCGGGTTATAAGACTATGATAACCCCGTGAAAAACAACTCAAAATAAATTATGAAATTTAAATCTCAATCAACCTAATGTTAGATGATGAAACTGAAAAAAAATCTGTTAAAAATACATAAAAAAATTATCCGAGTTAACACGTCAAACATGCGATCTATATTACAAAGCCGAAACAATCTCATGAAAAATAAATTAAAATAAATTACAAATTTCAATCCTCATTCAACCCAGTATTAAAGAATGATATCAAAAAAAAAATCAATTTAACATATGTTATCTTGTCAAATCCACGACTCTAGTTTTAAGACTAATATAAATCCATATAGAGCAAATCAATACAAATTACAAAATTCAATTCTTAATTGCCCCCACCAGACCAATGTTAAGCAATGAAATTTATAAAAAAAAAATAATTAAAAAAATGACACTAAAAATAAGTCAAGTCAATCCATCAAGCACTGCCCCCCGCATGAGGTTGAAACAACCCAATGAAAAAAAATATGAAGTTTAATTCCTAATAAATGCAATATTAAAATAATAAAATTGAGAAAAAAAATCAATTAAAAAAATAAATAAAAAATCAGTTAATTGGGTTAACCAGCCAAACCAGCGACCCGAATCATGAAACAAGAATAACCCAATAAAAAACAAAATCAATGTAAAAGGACTCGTGATCTGGTTGATAATTTCGAGATAGTCTCTTGGAAAGAGAAACAAAAACATGTTTTAACTAAGGTTAAATAAACCAAAACATGTGGCCTTAATCGTAAGATCAAAATACCCCCGCAGGAAAAAAATTAAAACAAGCTTGATCCTCAACCGATTCAATGTCAAGTAATGACATTGAAAAAATATCCAATAAAAAAAAAGGGCACAAAAAACAACTTGATCATTTAAATACTATTTCTGGATCATAAAGCCAAAATAACATAATAAAGAGTAAAAAACAAATCATGAATTATAATTCTTAATCAACGTAGTATTAAATGATGAAGTTAAAATAAAAGGTTAACAAATAAGAAAAAAACTTAAATTAACTGCATTAGTCCAGTAGACGTACAACCTATATCATGAAAGTACAATAATTCACTAAAAAAACAAATATAATATTAAAAAATAAAATAAAATAAATAGGCGAAGCACTTTTTCAATTAAGTTTTGTGAACAGTAAAACCTCCTCCTTGTTTAGATTACAACTAGAAATGTGGCCCGTGCTATGCTGCGGGTCAATTTTTTGATACAAAAAATATTTAAAAAAGTTATAATTTAAGAGTGTTATGTTTTTCTACAAAATTATACCTAAAAGCACCGGGTCTATCTGTTACTCCTGATCCAAAAATTATATGTATAATATTAATAATAATATTAAACTTGCATGACCTAAATTTAAGTGAGTTTGGTTGCAACATCAAACTCGGAGCCTTTGATATAAGTCTGATTGCAAGGTTTTGTTATAAAAGTGTGATAATTAAAAAGAAAAAAAATAATATTACAAAATGAAATTAAAAAAAAATAATTGGAAAGAAAAAAAAATAAAGCAAAGCATTATTATGATGAATAGTGCTTTGCAGGGAGGGGTACAGTAAAATCCCTTCATGAGATCACAATAATTTAATGACCAGTAAACAAAACAAATCATAAAGTTTAATTCTTAATCAAATCAATATTAAAAGATGAAATTGAAAGAAAAAAAACTACTTAAGAAAAAGAAAAAAAATCTTAAATAACTAGTTTAACCCGTCAAATCTAGGATTCGTGTCATAAAACTGGAAGAAAAAAGATTAATGTCTTTTAGTTATAGTTAATTACAATATTTAAAGATGAAATTGGAAGAAAAAACTAATAAATAAAAAGAAAAAAATATGAATCAACTGGGTTAACCCATCAAATTAGGTTAACCCGTCAAACTTGAGATTCGTGTCATGAGAGTATGATAACTAAATAAAAAAAATTAATATTAATAAACTAAAATGAACAAAAAAAAGATTAATTAAAAAGAACAAAAACAAAGGGAAAAAAAACCTACAGGAAGAAAAAAAACTAACGAAGAAAAAGAAAAAAAAATCTGAATTAACTGGGTTAACCCGTCAAATCAGGTTAATCCGTCAAACCTGGGATTCGTGTCATGAAAGTTTGATAACTGAATAGAAAAAAACTTAATATTAACAAACTAATTTTTTTTTGAAAAATAAGAAGCAAAAAGAAAAAAAATAAAAATACTAGACAAAAGAAATATTAATTAAAAAAAACAAACAAAGAAAAGCCTACATGAAGAAAAAAACTAATGAAGAAAAATAAAAAAAAATATGAATTAACTGGGTTAACCCGTCAAATCTGGGATTCGTGTCATGAAAGTTTGATAAATGAATAGGAAAAAACATTTACGGGTTAACCTAGAATTACCTGGGTTAACCCATCAAACCCGGAATCCGTGTCATGAAAGTTTGATAACTAAATAGAAAAAATTTAACATTAACAAATTAAATTAAACAAAAAAATTAATAAAAAAAAACTAGAAAAAAATCCGGGTTAACGCATCAAACCCGGAACCAATGTAATGAAAGTTTGATAACTAAATAGAAAAAAAAATTAACATTAACAAAAAAAAAATTAAACAAAAAAAATCCATTAAAAAAAACAAAGAAAACAAAACAACTTTTTAAAAAAATAGCAAAAAAAAGAAAGACAGTTAAGCGTTTCACCATGGACTGTACTCGAAAAAATTAATTAAAAAGAAAAACTAGAAAAAACAAATTCGAGTTAACCCATCAAACCCCAAACCTGTATCGTGAAAATTTGATAACTAAATAGAAAATTTTTTAACACTAACAAAAAAAAAATTAAAAAAAAATTCATTAAAAAAAAGCAAAGAAAAGAAACAGTCTAAAAAGAACAAAGAAAAAAGAAGAAAAGAAAAAAAAAAGCCTAAAAAAAAGCAAAAAATACAAAAAAACAAAAGAAAAAGAAAAAAGAAGAAGATAGCTCAACGTTTCACTGTGGATTTGCACAGTGAAACACTGAGCCATTTAACTAAATAGAAAAAAATTTAACATTGATAAATTTTTTTTAAAAAAACATTCATTAAAAAAAGCAAAGAAAATAAACAATTTAAGAAAACAAAGAAAAAAAAAGAAAAGAAAAAAGAAAAAGAAAAATAAGAAGGCAGCTTAGCGTTTCACTGTGGATTTATTAAAAAAAGCAAAAAAAAAAAAACAATTTAAAAAAATGAAAGAAAAAAAGAAGGAAAGAAAAAAAAATCTAAAAAAATTAAGTAAAAAAAAACAAAAAGAAAAGAAAAAGACAGCTCAACATTTCATCGTGGACTTGCACAGTGAAATACTGAGCCATTTTAGCTATTGTTATAATTTATTAAAAAAAGCAAGGAAAAGAAACAGTTTAAAAAAACCAAAGAAAAAGAAAAGAAAAGAGAAGAAAAGGAAAAACCCTAAAAAATTAAAGTAAAAGCAAAAAGAAAAAAAAAAGAAAAAAAATACAACTCAGCATTTTACTATGGATTTGCACAATGAAACACTGAAACACTAGCTGTTTTAGCTATTTTTATAATCAATTAATGTAATGTTATATATATATATATGTTGTATTATACATGATAGTCAAGTAACAAGACATATTATATCCAATCTAATTTTTATAATTTACAAATATAACATATTTACATGTCCGTAATAAAATAAAATAAAATAAAATAAAATGATTAATACTGTATGCTAAATCCTAACAGCGAGTCCTGCAATTGGTTTATCCATAAAGAAGCAACGGATTTCCGGGGGAACGGCAAGAAGTTTCTATCCATTTGCTGGCAGACCTTCAGGCCCACTCCCATGGCGGCTAGTTGTTTTGATGGGCTGATCAAAGACAAAACCCCACTTCCTGGATCAAGTCATCAAGCCACTCCCACCCCTCCAAATCCAGGGTAAGTTCATTAGACCCTTAAATCATCACGACGGATTTCTTATGACCATCTATAATTCCCATAAATTCACCGGAACAACGCGTGTAAGGTTTGCATATATTATATATATTTTAATAGATATTATACATATAGTTCCTTCATGATCTTGGCTGGGATCATGGTTTTAGAGGGAGCGAGGAGGTTTGTAATCTCTCTCTCTCTCTCTTTAAAAATATAAAATTAACACATAAAAATCTCAAGTCATACAAAAAGAAAAGAAAAGAATATTCTAATTACCTATTTAATGTTTATATCAACAAAGAAAAGAATTGTTAACATCGTAGCAATCAAAATCAAGCTGCTCCAAGGTGTGCCTATGATTTCTTGTTTTTTTAGAGGAATAAGGAGCAAAAGCCGCCTTCAAATTGTAGAATGTACTTGCTGCGATTACAATGTTATCACCTTATCCTAGCGTTGAAGATATTACAAGGTGCTGACAGCTATGACAAATTAACAAATTTGTGGTGATCCTACCTACACATGCCTTAATTTGCACCTACGATCAATAATTAATCTTAATTACAAAAAAAGTTGCGAGTAAAAAAAAAACACGAATCTAAGTGTGGATAATATGTCTAAAATCCAGAAAAAGTTTTTATCTTTATGAGTGAATATCGAGGACAATAACCTATTATCATTTTAATCTCAAAGATACACTATCTCTTTCAAAAGAATTATTTTATGCTCATCATACAAATCTAATTAATTAATAGGGGTGATGGATGTCGCAATTGTTGTTGTTTGTCATAAGAAATCATAGTCTGATTTCTGATTAATGGTCATATTAAAAACGTTAATTACAACAAGTCTATTTTTTTAATTTTTATAATAATAACATCCAGTCCATCAATTATGACAGAAAACGGGCGAATCTGTAATTCTTTAATAAGGAAGGGACCAAGAATCTTACTAGTGTATGGATAATAAATACACCAAAGCTTTGAGGATAACTGAAACTCAGTATAGGGACAACTACATTTCAGCCCTTATTTCACTTTCACACTCTAGTTTCAAATGCTTCAATACTATCCCTATTGTTAAATAAAGTTTTGATTTTACCCTTTATCACCATAACTAAAAAATAAACCTTTTTTCCGTTCAAATCTTTATTTCATTTTTTATTAGTTTTATCTGATTTTTTCTTCTCAATTACACACACACACACATATATATATATTAACATTCCACAAAAAAAAATAAAAGTCTTTAAAAAATTAAAAATCTCAAAAACATAGTCAATAGTCGAGGGCAACATTAGAACATTCAAGAAACGGCCTCAAAAGGGTCATGAAAAGTTTAAGCCAGAAGGATACAGGCGACACAGCTATTAAAACAAAGGATCAAAATGAACAATAACATGTCACTATCAGAGAAAATACCGACCAAGCATCTCCACCTCTCTACTCCGTCTATAAATCTCCAGGTCCTTCTCTCTCTCTCTCTCTCTCCTTTTCAATATCCACAACCAAAATCTTTCCTTAGTAATCTCTCTTCTTTCCTTAGTATCACCGAAAACATCCTTTGATGGCTCGCTCTCTTTCTGTTTCTCTAACAAAAACATACTGCCTAACATCATCAACGAGGTTTTCTTCTCGTTTGCTTACCCTTAGAGCACAATCAAACATTCCTAACCGCAACAGTCCATCAGAAACTGATGATTCCTCTTCTGCCTCTTCATCAACCGACCCCTTGCTTAGAAAGCTAGAAGATGCAATCCATCGGATCATTGTGCGGCGTGCTGCACCTGATTGGCTACCTTTCTTGCCCGGATCTTCTTACTGGGTCCCATCTCCTAGATCTACATCTGGCTCTCTTGGGATTGCTCATCTTGTTGAGAAATTGGCTAACCCTTTGTCCGATGAGGAGTCCCTTTCCACCACTACTGTTAGAGGATGGCCCTCCTCTGATTACTTTGTTAAAGGTACTTTCTTTGCCTGTTTGTTTCTTATTTTAACCATCTGATTGCTTTTTTTGTATATAAGATTTTGTAATGTGGGTTTTTTTTCCCTTCAAAATTACTGATTGATCAATTGGTTGTGAATAATTTGGTTATGGGTGTATTGCAAAATTTAGTCTTTTTTGTGTTAAATTGACTGAATTGTTGTTTGGTGTTACTTGCTGGAGATGGTTAGTACTGTAGCTTTATTTTGGATCTGAAAGAATGTGATTTGTTTTGATTATTGATGTTTTCTGGGAGATGGTTGCTTTGAAAACTGCCTGTTAGTGCGTTTTATTTTGGATGATTGGTGTTTCATTGCGAAAATACTTACTTTGCTAAGTCATAGAGGACATGCACAGGAAGAAAGTCTGGTATTTTGAGTGTTTCACTTAGAGATTTGAGATTTTTGGAGTGCGGAGTGCTGGTGTTCTATCTTCAATTGATGTTATCAATTTATACTGTCTTCAAAATGAGCCTCTTTGCTTGCACTCTTTTTGCATATATTGAGGAAGCTATATAAACAATTGAAAACAAATGAATTGTGTTATCTTTGAATCATCCGATGTAGCCAATTTGGTTTTATGTTGTTTGAGGCATTTCTCACAGTAAACTATAAAACTGACGTGTTTGATTGCTATCTTACAAGTTTCTGAAGAACATTAATTTCTGTTTATGTGCTACATTGCTGATTACACTTTTGTTTTTCTTCAATTATAGGTGCACCTGCACATATGATGGAGTTAAAGTTGACTTCAAAGGAAGTTGAGTCAGATGCTACTTCAAGTAATGTGTCTCACTCCGAGGATGAGGAAGGGTAGATTAAAATTCGTACAAAATTAGCTTCTGGGTAAGGTTTACTTATTTGTTGACAAACCAGCCTTTTCACAAACTAGTATAGGAATTTTTTAATCTCTTTTCTGTTATTGACTGCTTATTTGCTATGTGTAGGCTCATCCAAGCATGTAAATTTTGTGTAGAATCAAGAAAAGTGAAACAAGTCAGACACCAACTGAATTACAATTTGATCAACTGGAGCTTTTCAGATGCGACTTGGTGTGGTAGCAACTGTGTTGTTTGTGATGCCCTTTCTAGCTTGCTGGTTATGGTGGTTTTTATTTTTAGTTCAGGTGCATGCTTTTGTACATATGTTTGAAGCTAATAAAATGGTTATTTCAATCTTGCTCTCCCTCTCTCTCTATTTATAATGTATTACTAGCTAATGTTTGCAATTTGCTGCTAATATTGATTTCTTTTATTTATTACTTAAACATGGACAATAACTAGAAAGAAGAAAGAAGTACGAGCAGTGTAATCAAGCTACCCAACAGCTAGCATTCACTTAACCCCCCTCCTCCATTCCCCACCATGCCAATCTCACTCGGTTTCTGATTGTTTTACTTACGCATCATGTTTTCTGGATATCTCTTTACTTCGTGGTCCTGGCGATTCTTGGTGTCTCTGCTGTCAAAGACTGCTTAGTATACTAGTACTGTGGTTTCTCAATCCAATTCTCATGCTTCATGAGGTCTTTATAGTTGCTTCCAACCCCTATGTGCTGTTAGAGGTGCTAGAGCTGCTGTCATTCAGCTCCCATCTTGTTTCATCACTTAAAACTTCAAAAGTTTTATATCATTATTTTCTGGAAGTGCTAATTTGGATGCCTTTTGATATTTGATTCAAGAAGAATGCGATTCAGATCCTGTGGGTGCTTGTTTATTGGATATGGATATGGTTATGGATCTTTTGTTGTTTTCTTTCCTGTGATGTACTTCCATTTGCAACATTTTTTCACAAGATTTAATCTCAGTGTCTCATGTGCCATATGGTCTGGTCTGCTGCTGCAGCTTGTTTTTCCTCTCAGTGCCATGTTTTTCGGTGCATTGAAGGTTCTGTGTTCTGTGATGGTTGGAAGCCATAAGGTTCTCTGTGCAGATTACATTTGTTCTTTTCAGCATCATGTCTTCTGCAAGCTTAGATGCAGATTTGCTGATGATTCTTGCTCGAGTTGTTTTTAGCTGTCTTGGTCTTCGGGTTGGTGATTTGCAGTACCCAAATCTGGTGTAGTTTGGGTTTTTGTTTCATCTCTTTGTTATAATTACCCGGTTTCTGCTGTCTTTTGCTGCAGATCAGTCGTGCACGCAGGCCATCTCTGTTGACTGTTGCCTCAAGCTCATCTTTGTTCTTTATTTGTTTAGCTGCGCTTTTTTATCTTGTTCTGTTAACATTATCATGCCATGAATTCTATACCTCTACTTAACAATGAAGTAAAGGAGTAGCTCGTTATACATGACTAAGCTATAATACTAAGACTACACATCAGAAGCTCCCCAAAAGAGAGACTGAAACAAGGGCATGCTTGCACCAGTTGAGAGTGAGAAGTCTATATGTTGAAGGGAGCAAAAGACATGATATGTCATTTAAGGTTTAGAAAGTTTTGTCTCAATGATTATAAGCATGAAGCTAAATTAAAAGGTCTAAATTGAAGAATGCAATTAAATGTTTAAATGAGTCATGTTTGTTTTGAATTAAATTTTAGGAAAGCCACCAGATTTAAAAAAACATTATTATGGGGGGTCGCAAAATAATAATTCAAAATACTAAGGTATGTGCAAAGCATGAAATGCATTTCAAAAGCCTTTTATTTCATAAAATTCACCTTCATTAATGTTTTGAGGCAAAATAACAGGCAACATCTTTAGTTTTCGTTGACCCGTGTATTGCATCTCCCTGTAGTTATTTCTATGTTGGAATGAATTGAGCAAGACGATGAGATGTCAAAAAGTAGTAATGCAAGAGACGACAATGCAATGAATTGATTGCATGAGGTCGCATAATATATTTATTAACTATGGAATTAGATACTATAGGAATAACAAATTTATAAATAAAAGTAATAAATTTTTTTCTCAAATGATACAATGGAATATTGCTTGTATGATGTAGAATTATAAACTAAATTTCATGCTAAAACTAAGAGTTAAGTTGGAACACTCATCAATAAGTGAAAAATTACAAGGGAAATGTGTAATCAGTGCTGGTTTAAAATGTAGGGCCTAAGCAAATTAAAGTAGCAGCATTTAATTTTACAGCAAATTATAATAAGCAAAACTTAGTGTCTAAAATTAAAATAATAATAATTAAAGCTTATAAAATTTGCAAGGCAAAATAAAAATAAAAATTACATGAACAGTTTAACTTATGAAAAAGCAACAAACTTGTTGATCTACAAAGAGGCAATTAAAGCTGCTGTTTATGCCATTTTGTTTAGGAATCCAAGCACGACACACTCTTGCTCGGATCAATTGGCGAAAAACATATTTCTTAATGTTTTTCACATGAACGACCATTAATTCTAGAACTTACAATTGTGTCAGTTATGAGGCCTCGGTTACCTGATTGTTTCCTGTCAACTAATTGTCTTGTGAGAAGAGAAGTTGATTCTAGAACCCAAACCTGCATAAAGCTCAGATCTTGAAATGGATTTCAGTTAAAGTCTGAATTCTCAGGTTGATGGATTATCTGGTGGATTAATGGTGAAATAAAATGCCTTCTCTTAAGGAGCAGCCGGCAAAAACCAGTTGAAAGAAAAAACAAAAGATTAAAATGAAACAACAATGAGAGGAAAAACAGGGACAATGAGGAGCACCAAGCAAGAACTGTGACAGGGCACCAAAAGAGAAAAGCTTCAGTTCCAGCCAACAGAGAGCTAACCAGCTCCTTCGTGGAACGACGTACAGAACTTCAGCCTGCACGTTCAATGAAAGAAACCTAAAACAGTGAAACGGCGCTAAAAAACATCAAGAAAGGACACGACAACAGAACCAAAAAAATCGAAGCACTGTTGAGGTCCACAGTAATTAAAGTGTTAGGGCATAGTGAATAAACAGTAAAGGATTCTCAATAGGAAAGGAGTTACCCTCGTTGTAACTACAAAGTTACGACGGTGGACTCCAATGCTTCGGCCAGCCTAGCCCGTTGCCTTTTCTATTGAAATGTTAAGAGAGCAAAAGATCTGGCAACTTGATCCAACTTTTTGCCATGGCCGCAAGCAGAGCTTTTTCTATCAAGTACGTGTATTACTGTACTCGGTAGCATTGTTGGCCTATTCCGGACTACCTCTGCTCTTGCCTATTCCAGGCTTGCTGTATAAACTTAACGCAAGTTTATGCAACACATAAAGTAAATTTATATAGCGATTCTCAAAGGGAACAAGACCCGTACTTGTTGATGTTTGAAAAAAACTTCTGGAGAGGAAAAGGCGAAGACGCCTTCTTAAAAAGTGCAACTTTTCTCTAATTAGATGGCAGAAATTTAGAGTTATCAGATTTCTGGACTTCTCCATTCCTCTCTGAATATATTGGATGTAAACCTTTGGAAAATGTAGCTTTGTTCTGAACTTGGGAGGCAGATGAATATTCCTAATATTCTATATCCTTAACCCATCAAATCCATCTGGATCGTTTATGAAAGCACTATGGATTCCATTAATATCATTGATTACCAGGGGAAAAAATTGTCCACCGAGAAAGAAAACTGCTATACTTGAAAACAGCAGGTGAGCTTGTGATGTTCTTAACGGATAGCACCATTAATTCTAAGAGGTTCATAAAAAGGAACTGTAATGCAACTGTAAATGTAATTAACTCCATCTTTAATTTTTCGACCGAGGATTAGCAACCGTTTCCTAAAATCTCTACCTTGGTTTTGGTCCACACTCATTGCTTTTCATATAAATGGTCCACGCCCTCTTTTGCTGTCAGTCTGGCACCAACTTGCAGCAAGCATTGATTCCAGCTGCAATACATAGAAGGAAAGGGGCTAGTTAAATTTGGTAATAATGAAGGGAAGCAGGGCTCTATTTGTATCATCATTGTTGCTAATAGCAGCATCGGGCATTGTGTTGGCTCGTTCCAGCCCAGTCGGTTCCCCTCATGCACCTAATCTCTTGCCGTTTCTTAAAGGACCGGCACCATTTGCAGGTATAAACCTACCAGGTCTCTTGCCACCGGGAATCAGCCCAGAGTGCAAGGTACCTCTTTGGAACGTCCAAAAATGTGTTTCGAAAACCGCTGGACCGTTTCATACTTTAGTACATGGCCCTGTCATTGGAGGATGCTGCTCGACTTATGTTAGAGTCCAGGACCATTGCTGGCGTCAATGGCGTGTATTCTATCCTTTTGATCTCCACTTTCCTCGGAGATTCAATATATATTGTCTTCATGCAAGGAAAAATTAAGAGAGATGGACCAACGCTGCTAACGGGAATTTCTCCATGGATACTCTTCCCGCAGCCGGCAAACAACATATGATATTTTTAGTGAACTAGAACAGTTGTGGAACTTTAAAAGCATGGTGCTAGTTATTCTGAAGTCAAAAGGTTTTTTGTTTTTTCCGGTGAAAGTTCTGACGTTCATGTTTTTACAGTGCAATAATGAGCCATATCGTTAATTACCAGTGGTCTTTCAGCCTTTCACAGTTCGATTTTGCACATAGCAATATTGTTATATTACTAAACTCGAAATTAAGCTCGCACATTCTCTATAGACAAAAAAAGAGTATGATAAATCTTGTTGAGAAAACATGTGAAGATGCTGTGTTATATGCGAAAACTATATATAACTCATTAAGCTGATGACCGAGAACACAGCAATGGTCAAAATACATACGTGTGCAGAAATATACAAGAAAAACCACACCTTCTGTGGTTGTGCAGTTTGATGGAGAAAAGACCATCTTCGGGCGTGACGTCTCTCAAAATTCAAATGCCATGATAAAATCTGAGATAAACTACAGGATTGAAAGACCTTCAAACAGTGGCGTGCAGAATTTAAACAGGTACGCTATGGACTGATGAATAAATTCAGGTAGTCCATATCAACACCAGGCACAGAATAGCAGGACCTGAAAAAAAAAAGACGAGAAATATGACATTGATGCATAAATTTTCTGAAGCAGCACTAGTGCATGCATCCTAGATTAACAATGGTCTGGTATCAATACAAAAGAAACACTCAAAAGGAATCTTTACACACTTGTTCTTAGACCATATCTTTGATAAAAAAATAATTATTTTTTATGGGGAGAAGATGACCATACAAATGAGAAAGTGATCAGCATAAAAAGTAAATAGAAGTTGAAATCGCTTACAAAGTACACAGAAGGGAAGAAAATTCGAGACTAACAAAGACCCAGCATTCTTAGTTCTGAGACATGACTAGCTCCAAGTTCAGGGACATCCTTGCAAGCTTCTCTGTCTAATACCACGTATTCCTGTCATTTTGGCAGCACCACTGTCATGATACTTTTGGATAAATAAACCAGAGCACAGATAAAATCACGGGGTTCAGAAATACAAAGCATAAGAAATTCATAAGCATGTAATGAAAAATATTTTCCACCAGGAATTATTTTTTTTGCAGAAAATGAACTAAAATAGAACTGACAAGAATTTTAGCTACTGTTTTTCTAATTAAATTCTACCTTATATTAGTTAACATTACAACTGGTTTAGAGACTCTAAATGCTTTAAGGATGAGATACCAGACCTTTGTAAGTTCTTGCTTGGCAAGAACATGATAGTGTCGCTCATTGATCCTTTGTCCACATATTATAGCAATGAAGAAACCGTAGAGCAAACCCACCAAAACGATTGCTAAAACTGCATAAAAAATAATGAACTAAAAATCAGCAATACCCATAGTGAGCATAAAATTCTCATAAAAAAGGCTGTAGATCTTAAGATGTCACAAGTCATGCCAGAAACAAAATATAGGACTAGTACCAATAGTTCATCCCGGAAGAAAGGACTCACTAAGCCGGGATCACTAACTAACCCTAATCTAATACTAACTAAACCTAATCTAATACTGATAGAATAGAAAATAATAGAAAATAATAGAAAAGAACAGTCTTTTCTGTATACTTTCTCCGGTTCTGTTGCTACCACGTGCCTGGCGCAATGGATCGGACCATATAGATAAAAGGTTGTACATCTGAAGATGTCACAAGTCATGCAGTCTTTCAATCTTCCAGCAATAAAAAATAGCAATAGTTCACACAAGCTTGTTCAAATTTTAACAAATTTTCTCAGCAAATTATTTATGTTCTTAACTTTGTTTTCCTCTAAAAAACAAGGCTGATATATATATATATATATATATATATATATATATATAGTAGAACAGGTTATTGAAAACATTGGCATCAACTGGGTTTTACTTTCAATGCCTGGATTTAACCGCTCCATCGGTTAGACTAAGCCTAGATTGATAATAGTCATATTAATAATCGAATTGGTGTCACCTCACAAATCATTAATGTTGCTTTTCAATTTGAGTTAATATATTGGCAAGAAGTTAAGGTTAGTGGCATGGTAAACCGTTAACACATCTATGATATAAAGCTGGTTTTTACACAACATGACATCTCACATTAGGCACTAACATCAATGGAGCCTAACTGCAAATCTCCACCTTCCAAATTAGATTCTTTCTTTTCCTAAAATTCCATCAAACTAAATGCATGTAGTGAAACAATATGATAACAGCACTTCATATTGAAAAAGAAGGCATCCTAAAGTTTAAATGGGAAACTTCTTCGGAAAATTAGCAACTTTAGACATAAGAAAAATGAATTATATAGCTTCTTGTCCTTTTCTTATTGCAGGAAAATGAGTTTCGTTCTTTTAACATTATTCTGGAGTTGCTCAGGTGATTTTGTGATTAGAAACACTTTCCTACATCCTTATCTTCTTCGAACCAAGCTGGATTTTGGGGGAAAACTCAAGGAAAGTTGATTGAGAAGCAAAACATGCAAATATTTACAAGCAAACCATGTATAATGACAGTAAAGAGAGTAAAGTCAATCAAAACAAGGGTTCTGCATACCAGCCATAGTATAGAACCCATAGGGATGCTCTTCATAGCCAAACATTTCCCTTAGTTCCTCCCCATAGAACTTGTACACCAGCACACCCAAGAATGCAACAACCTGTTTGGAAAATCAATTTATTAACTTACCTACAAAGAAAAACAAATCTAATGATAAAACAATATTTGACCAATCATCTCACCAAATCAATCCCTTATGCGCGACAGGTAAAAGCACATGGATCTTCCAAAAGAAAATGACAAAGTATATCAACATGCAGAGATTTGCATCTTGGTCGTGGGAAACTAAACTGCTAGAAAAGGGATCCTTTAAATTGTTTTGAACAAAACAGGCGACAAAAAAAGTTTACTAGCTCACATTTTTACCTCCATATTTGTTCATATAGTTCTTCAGCAGAATATCAATGAAAATTTCCAAACAAAGACACCTTGGGTCAACTAATCACAGGTACATGCAATCACACTTGTAATTGTGCATGAACATGTGTGTGTACGAATGCATGTCTTTTATCAGCTGGGATTCGTTATAATAATTAGGTCTGTTTGGTTTCACACCAAAAAGTACAATTTCCATAGCTGAAGTGACGTCCAGCACCAAACTCCACTAAAGAAATGAACTTAATAATAATGCAGCGAAGTGCATGGAAAGCATTACATAGGGCACTGATAACAGTGCCTACAATTTCAGAGAGCACTTTGTAGTGTATGCTATTGCAGAAAATCATGTAAATAAAAGACGGAAGAAGCGTACTGGTGATACCCACAATAGTGATACCTAATCAACATCCAGATTATGTTACCAAATTTAACTAACATGAAAAGGATGGTGACCTTACCAGCTGAACTACTATGAAAATTAATGCATGGTCCCTTGCAACAAGGAAGTGAAACTTCAGTCTCAACCACCATCGGTCAGCTGGGACATTTGCCTGCAATATAAACATTGCTCTGCATTCTGTACAGTGAGCAAAAGCAAAGCCCTCCTGAAAATGGATAGCAGGAATTAATCATTGAATCAAGATATAAATTACTACTATCACATGCATACATGCATGCAATGGCAAGTTACAAATAAACATCTGAAGGGTTGACATGATTTTCCTAATTCTCAAATTTCCACACATATCACTCTGTAAATCAGGAAAAAGGTATGTTGGAGAGAAACGAGCATTTACCTTAGTTGACCTCCAGTTATCAAGACATGATCTATGGACATGCTTCTGAGTGCCTTTGCAATGACATGGTGCAATCAAGTCTTCCCCTGAGACAAAATTAGCACAGGTTTCATCAGCATTAGAAAGAAAAAAACAGATAATAGAAAAGGAAAGGAAACACCAATTTACACACACAAACTACTTGCACTCCAGAACTATTCACTGGTTTTTTCAGAAATAAACAAAAACCCTCCATGTCAAATGATGATCACAAAACTTAAGGAACCTAAAAAAAAGGGCACCAAGCACAGTAAATAGAAAAGACCTCCAATATCAAGGCATATACGGCACTGTGGCTGGTCCGGATTCACCAGATGGCTAGTTTCATCGATGCAAATACCCTCTAACTCAGCAACATGAACATCACAATCCCTTCCTAAGGATTTAATTTCACGAGAGGATGATGATTCTTCTTCAGAATGCTGCAAAATATTAGATTGGGATAAGATGGGTTCACTTTCCGAAACATCTTCCTTGAGACTATCATTTGATACTAATTGCATTGTGAACAATATCGAATCAGGATAAAGCTTCCAACGTCATTGCCAGACCTACAATGTGAACAGAACATCTCAGCTGAAACAATGCGGCCTGCAAGCAAATCAAGAAAAATCAGAGAAGTTACATAAATGCCAAGTCAATAATGACAAGGACGACAATCATCAATATCAATTATCCATATTTCATACTATACGCAGCACAAAAATGAATAAAAACGCCATCCAAACTTTCCATCCACACGCATTAAAATTACTACATATACAACAAAATTTAAAGAACCCAGTTTTCAGATCCTCTAAACATGTATACTGGAAACTCTGCGATAAAAGAGATTTGTTTCTCAACAGATTTGTCCATCAATAATGGATATTACATTTGTAGGAATGTAAACCAATACGTCTCCGGCTTGTGTTTCATTGACTGGTAAGGCGGTCAAACTCCCTTCGCCTGTCTGGTCCGATCGTTTAGCTGCTCTTTCTAAGAGACGTGAAAGCAAATAAAAAAGATAATTGATTGCTCATACCTTTTCATTCTGCAAACAAATACTACACAGCAGACAGTAAGCTAAAGATTATACCTTCGTTACACACGCGAAAACCAACATGTAGTTCATTAGGTCATTGGCTTGCAGATTGCAGAAAGGGTCAAAGTTGGCTCAAAATTAGCACACATTCACAGAATTAAACAAATTCAGTACTATTCAGCACCAAAAGTTCAATCTTTACATCACCAAAAGAAAAGAAGTTTCAATCTTTACGCAAGAATCATTGATAGAAACAACATAAAGCCATAAGATTTTGAAAGAAGAGGGAATGTGAAGATGGGTCTAACCTTATATTTAGCAAAACATATTTGCATTCCCTTGCTTTGAATTTGAGAGTTTGGAAAGATTTGAGATTTGTCGTGTCAAGGGTTTTCTTGTAGATTGCCAAGTCAATGCAGAGGAAAACATAGAGACGGAGAAAGGGTGGGTAAAAATTAATCAAAAACAAAGAAGACAAGAACATAAGCTTTGAACTCACCAAAATTATTATTATTATTACTTATGAGCACTTCTGTTTGATACTAGAATAATCACCGTCATCTTCTTGCCATTTGATGAAGTACGGTGTCCTTTTATTTATGATGCATGACAGGCCAACTGCTTGCGTCCATGTCATAGAAAGAATGTCATGTATGATTACGTGTTGTGTTATAACTGGTCTGTGATGCGCGTGTTCTTTATGTAGGGAAAGAGTTGTCGTTAACGTTTGACAAAATAGAAGGAAGACACCCCCCCGAGGGGAGAGATTTGGAGGGACACGTGCTGAGTGTATCTATCCGTCGACTACAATAATTAAATATTCTGAAATCATAAAATTCAGTCATTAAATGTAAAATCAATTTGATTATGTCCTTTCCTTTTTGTTTTCAAGGGAAACATCAAAATATACGGCTGGGCAATATCAATTTCATACACAAACTATTTCTCACATCAATCTTACTGGTTTCTCAATTATAATTTTAGCTTCTGTTGGACTAATCTAAAAGAAACCGGTGATGTTTATATAAAATGATATCATTCTATATAAAATAAAAGCACAGTTTAGATAAGAATATGGATAAATTGCGTTAAAAATGAGTGACGAATTTTTTTTTAAAAAATTGACATTGGATGATGAGATTGAGATTACATAAATGGAGGGTATCTATAAAGTTTATCCTGGTTTTTATAATTAATACTCGTTCGCTCTAACGTGTCTCCCAGTTACATTATTATCCAAGTCTTAAACACAAAAAATGTCCGAGTGATTGGTCGAGGTGGTAGATTCCACTACAATGATACATTTGGGGCGGCAGAGATGTTTACTTCGTCATGGTCCTCCCATGTTTCTGTTTTCTTAACGTTGCACTTCCATTCATTTTCGGATATTGTTCTTCTTCATCAGTTATACTGCAAAGTTCACCACAAAATTAACTTGAGAAGATTGAGGGTTAAAAGCCTCCTCATTCATAGACCAAAGTACACTTAAATTTCTTTCTTTTATGAGGCGTTGTGTTGGCTCGTTCCAGCCCAGTCGGTTCCCCTCGTGCACCTAATCTCTTACCCTTTCTTAAAGGAGCAGCACCTTTCGCAGGTATAAACTAACCTACCAGGCCTCTTGCCACCGGGAATCAGTCCAGAATGCAAGGCACCTCTTCGGAATGTACAAAAGTGTGTTTCCAAAACCGCTGGACCGTTTCATACTCTAGTATCTGGCCCTGTGAATGGAGGACGTTGCTCGACTTATGTTAGAGTCCAGGACCATTGCTGGCGTCAATGGCGTGTATTCTATCCTATTGATCTCCACTTTCACCGGAAAGTCAATATATATTGTCTTCATGCAAGGAAAAATTAAGAGAGTTGGCTGCATCTCAAGAGAACCAATGCTGATAACGGGAATTTCTCAATGGATACTCTTCTCGCAGTCGGCAAACAACAAGTGATATTTTTAGTGTACAACTAGAACAGTAATGAAACTTTAAAAGAATGATGTTATAGTTGTTCTGAATTCAAAGGTTTTTGGTTTTTTCTGGTGAAAGTTCTGACGTTCATGTTTTTACAGTGCAACAAGGAACCATATCGTTAGTCACCAATGGTCTTTCAGACTGTCAGAATTCGATTACGCACGTATCAATATTGTTACATGACTAAACTCGAAATTAAGCTCACACATTCTCCACGGACATAAAAGAGTTAGCTTAACCTTGCAGAGAAAACATACAGGAATGCTGTGTAAATCAATAAATTTTAAAATACTGTATAACTCAAAATTCAAATGCCATGTTAAAATCTGAGATAAACTACAGGATTGACAGGCCTGCAAGCATATAAAACAAATTATGGATGATAAGTTCTCCCTGCGTACAAGAGTGCAAAATTTAAATGCTCCAGCCAAAAACGAGGAACAAGAGCTGCGGACAAAGCATGAATATTGGCTGTTGAGATGGTAATCGTCACCAACATTCACAGCAGCTCGGAGCAAGGTCTCTTGGTCTTGAATCTTAGCAGCCTGAGCCTTGTCCAAAGTCGGAAGAGTCGTTGGCCCTTGACGGGTGCCAAACTGTTAGGCTTCACGAGTATCTTCTAATACTTTTTCTGCACTTTCACATGTTGGGGATTTCTGACCGGTGATGTACTGATCTTTGCTCAACGAAGGGTAAACACACTGAGACACAATATTTAACGTGGTTCGGCAAAACCACCTACATCCACGGGAGAGACAATATCATTTAAAGATTAGAGAAAGGATACAATAAATACATGGAGGAGGAGGATCACTTCACTCTACTCTACTCCCAACTCTCTCGTTGCTGCCCTTTGCAGCTGCTGCAATGGCAGCAGGGCTGCTACCATTGCAGCTCTCTCTTTCTCTCTATTCTCTTACACACACTCACATTCTCTCTTCTCTCACTTTGCTCTCTCTTTCGTAGTGCCCATTTATAGGCAAATGGTGGCTTCTCTTCTTCTTTCCAGCAGCTGCACATGGGAGTCAATGGTGGCTGCCATCTTCTTCAACAAAGGCTGCTGCCACTTGCTTGGTGGTGGGGTAGTCCCACTAATGGCAATACCTAACAATCACCCCATTGGCCATTTATGTGGGCAATTGTCCTTTTGCTTCATCAGCACAAGTTTGCATTCTATAACTTTTCCAAGCTTACCGCCAAGTTTACAGGTACTCGCCAAACCTTTCAATCACCAGAGTTACCCAAGCACCCCTTTGCTCACTCCAAAGGATCACTTCAACCAGATGGTCTCACACATCACATCTGAAGAGTGTTAACGCTTGTCTCTGGGACACACCATTCCCCTTCGAGCGTATCAACCATGCTCGGTCCGGAATGATTTATCAAGCCTCACACCAAGGCTTACAACACCCCCTCAAACGAATATTCCCAAGTGCGACAGTCATTATCTGAGTATCTCAATATGATCACGAGCTCACCATTCTTCCAAGAGTCTACTCATCCAAGAGTTGCGCCTGCCCTCTGTTCCACCCTAGGAACCACGCCTTACTTCTCCGTGAGTCTCTCGCTCTTAGTCTCAAGAGTCCAGGTAGCTCTCCACCTTTAACCATGGGGACAACCCATTAAGGTTGATCCATATATGTCTTGATACTGTGAGTATTACAATGCCTTCACCGAGCTCACCACCTTGACAAGAGTCAACTTGTTCCAGGAACCTGCGCATGCCCTCTGCTCCTTCATAGCAGCCGCGTCTTAATGCTCTACAAGTCACCCACTTATTGTCCAAGGCAAATGTCTTCTAGCTCATTGATCTTTAGCATGGGAGCAATATCCATGAAAGTCAATCCTGCATTTGTCTTCATACTCATTATAGCCACTTCATTGGCTATCCATCTGTCCACTTATATCTAGCCATCATATCGGCTCTAGGGCATTCTAAACTGGGGCTCCTATCATGACCCTCACACCTTCTCCTGAGATGTCTCCACTCGACGTCATGCGGCGATCTGAATCTGGGCTCACATCGTGGCCCACACCTTCCATATGAGGTGTCTTCGCCTATTGTTATGAGGCGGTCTCATCCTCCTTCATCGGGATGACTCTAGTGGCTCCAAGATTTTCTACCACCATGTGGACTTGGGAGAGATTACTGCCACTGATTATATAGAAAGAGAAAGTTGCGGAACACTCCTCGCAATCCTCCACCTTGATTTCTATGTTTGGAGCTTCTACGCCTTTCTACTTGACATCTCCACCTACACCACCTCTCTTTGGTGTCTTCGCCTTTCATAGGCGGTCGCCTTTTATCATAGGCGTTTGCACCCCCTCAATTAGGTGCCTCTGCAACAGCTCATCTTTCCATCCTTGCATGCATTGGAAAGGTCCTCACCTGTTGTCTTCAACAACAGCATAAGAGACTTTATGTTGTACACAGTCTCTGCTCTGAGCTTCATCTGGGAACTCTTCTTCTCCTTGCACCTGTTGTCTTCATTACAGTACCTCGTTGGATCCCTCGGGTACTCTTGCACAATCTCCGTGTGCCCTTGTGCAATACTTGTTCTCCAGATTTCTCCTTATTCCTTGTTTATGTTTGACAACAGCTCATCCCGTCACAACATCTGTCCAAGTCAAAATAGGATGCCAATCTTTATCCCCTTGTGTATTTCTCTTCCATTATCAGGGTCTTCATCAATTCTCCCCTCGAGAAATCACAGTCACCGAATCTAACTTCTTTGGAGAAATCACCACTCCATCAGATCCTTGATCATACGGAACCCAACTGTTCCCCTTGTGCCGTCATCCTGCTAGTCTTCAACCGTTTCATTACAAACTGCTATATATACGAAAATAGTACCGTATGGATAATCCTTCCACTAAGCAAGTTCCCAGGAAAGATTGGAGGGGTCACACTGGTCCCGCTTAAAACTCAATCTCCTAGACATAACTTCTTATGCCATATCTATCCATCGTATTGTCTCTCCGTATATACAACCATTTGCTAGCTTTGTTGCGGCTTTCCTTTACAAGTGATCTAGAATATACAGGTTTAATACATGAGTTCTCAACATCTAGCGAGACTACTAGTGCTTAGATTCGTCAAGATTGGTCTTCGTCAATTTTCACTCTCCACCTCTAATTGTCCACATAACCGGGTGTCCAGAGTGTCCCAATTTTGCCTTCCATCAAGGCATTACATTTTCCCATTTAATAGTTTAGCACATGTAATTGGGTAAACATATGCACCTTCTTCTTCTTCATCTCCATCGACCTCCATCATGACCCTCAGATGCCTCCTCATCGGGCAATCTTTCTTTAATAAATCACCACTGTCATTTTCAGTCTCATATCTCAACGATCGGACCATACCATTGCATCCAGAATGATCAAATTAGCTGGAAACATGTCTTGAATCGTCCAAATCGTACTTCAGACGGCTAAGATTTGATCAAAACAATTCTGGCCTTATCAACGGCTCAGATTCAATCTCAGATCCGGTTGCACGTAGACTCTGCTACACAGAATCCTATCCTTCGGCTCGAGGCTCAGCTCCATCGGCGCAGCTCAGCTCGGCTCGCGGCGATGATGTGGTAGTGGCCCCTCTGTGCTGACGTCACCATCACATCATGCTGATGTCATCATGAGACATGCTTAATGTGCATGACGACGTCACAATTATGTCATGATGATGTCATCCTTATCCGGGTCAGCCACGTGGGTCGGGTCGTTTGGTATTCGGGTCGGGTCGGCCCATCCGGGCGAAGAAGACGCGTGTGACAAGTGGCGCGCGTCTGCGCGCGTGGCCAGCCACTCCGCCGGCACGTGACGGAGCGTGTGGCCATGTCCGACGTCCGATTTCGACGCGGTTTTCAACAGTGGCTTCGTCTCGTCCTCCTCTTGATTGTGGTATGGTCGAAACACAATTTTGACAACTTTCAATTTTGAGCAAAAAATCAAACACCACTTAAACCATATGCTCTGATACCAATTGTTGGGGATTTCTGACCGGTGATGTACTGATCTTTGCTCAACGGAGGGCAAGCACACTGAGACACAATATTTAACGTGGTTCGGCAAAACCGCCTACATCCACGGGAGAGACAATATCATTTAGAGATTAGAGAAAGGATACAATAAATACATGGAGGAGGAGGATCACTTCACTCTACTCTACTCCCAACTCTCTCGTTGCTGCCCTTTGCAGCTGCTGCAATGGCAGCAGGGCTGCTGCCATTGCAGCTCTCTCTTTCTCTCTATTCTCTTACACACACTCACGTTCTCTCTTCTCTCACTTTGCTCTCTCTTTCGTAGTGTCCATGTATAGGCAAATGGTGGCTTCTCTTCTTCTTTCTAGCAGCTGCACATGGGAGTCAATAGTGGCTGCCATCTTCTTCAACAAAGGCTGCTGCCACTTGCTTGGTGGTGGTGGCCACTTGCTTGGTGGTGGGGTAGTCCCACTAATGTCAATACCTAACATCACAGGCTGCTGCGGTCATATCAATTCTAGCTTGCAAAACTAGATAGATAAAAGTCCCTGAATACAAAGAAACGATGATGATTTACTCGATGCAAAATGAACTCTGATCCACCTTTAACTTCTCAATTTGAGAGAAAAGTTCTGCATCCCCTGCAGCCACTGCTCGCTCTTGGAATTCTAATCCACTTCCATCTCTGGCAGTAGTTTCGAGGAGAACATAACTGGTAGCACTGCACCACAGGATCCAAAATAAAGTTTCAAAATTATGCAATATATGCCAAATTTTGATTCTTTTGAACAACGCTGTCTAGAAGTTTAGCAGGCAATGGAGAATAGAAGAAATGCGGCTGTAGTGAGTGCCGGTTCCTCCTGCATACCATGTCCTCCCACAAATGAAATTCACCACATATTTTTCATCAGAGAGTCTAGGAGCGGAGAGCTAGTCCCCCGACATGGAGTACCTTTTTCTGATCACAATTACCCTGGTGCACTTCCAGGAGAGCAGCATCCATTATACCATGAGGTTGGATGCGAGAACTTCTATTCACTTTAATTTCTCAAGGTTCTTTACTCGTCCAAATTATTAATATGTATGTTCGAAGCAAGTAAATACATGCATGTATCAATGAAAAAAGACGAAAAGAAAACAAAAACTTCACAGGCATGAAAGCATTTTAGCCGAATGTTATGGAGTTCCGTTTGAGGTTTTCCTGCTGCTAAAGATTCAATCAATACCCCCACAAATGTACTTGGTGGCTAAAGCATATTGTTGTGCTTAAGTTTTGTAAGATTGCGGTTTGCAAGGAAACAATGCATGGTATATTCCGTAGACGTGTTTTGCATCTGCAAGAAGAGAATCGATCTGTTTCCGGTTTCAAAAGTAATCTTCATTCCAGCAAAGGATAACAATCCCCAAACAACTTCTAAGAGTTTCGAATAACCACTCTCTCTTGATTTCCTTACAAATACAAATAGGGGAACAAATGTTTTGTTCATTCCCTACATCCTGCACATCGTTTAGTGGATTTTGTTGCCAGGAAAGATATCGTCACCGTCATGACAGAAGTTGTCAGCAATATTTCTCCCCCTCCTGGTATTTCACCCTATCCTTCCCTTTTTCTCTCATCGACTAACATCGTGTTCTGTGACCTAACTTTTTCAGTGCTGATGCCGAGATTACTGTCTGTGAGCTTGCCCTTTATTCCGTACAAAGCTCTCCCTTTAATACTCGGCGTGTTTGTTTGATGAGCAGATTTTCTCCAGTAACAAAACCAAAGAGTGATCAAACTTGTATGTGCTGATATCATTTCATTTTGCAGGTTCTGTAGCAACCGTATCAGATGCACCTCCCATCCATTACATGGTTAAAATAGAGTCATTTTCGTCACTTGGGAAAAATGCAGTGGAGACATATGAATCAGGGGTTTTTGAAGCTGGAGGCTATGAATGGTACATTTTGTTGCTAGTGAATATGTGTCTTTCTTTGCCTTTCCATCTCCAACCGCAGTCATGTTTTATTATTATGAGATACCCCTCTCATTTTTATTACCTCCTCCTGTGTTTGCTTTGCAAGGAAATTAGTTCTTTATCCGAACGGAGACAAGAGCAATAATGTAAAAGATCACATCTCTCTCTATTTAGCAATGGTTGACGCAAGTTCTCTTCCACGTGGTTGGGAGGTGAACGTGATTTTCCGGTTGTTTTTGCTTGACCAAAACAAGGACAGCTACTTGGTAATTCAAGGCATGTTTTCTAAATCATTACTCTGCAATAGATCCTCGAGCTATTGTCATTAGCTACAGTTTCTGTTTTAGTGTTTATAGTATCACCAAAGTTATGCGTTGTAAATTGGGTGACGGGCAAGATTTACTTGCAATAGTTTTCTTCAATCACACTGGGTAATTTAGTTTAACTCAAGAGAAAGTGATGCCCCTCTCTGATGTTTTGGCCTTGTTGCCAAGGTTAGATGCAGCAGGAAAGGAAAGACGCTTTCACGGATTGAATCTTCAAAGTGGTTTTGATCAATTCATTAAGCTTTCAACATTTAATGATGCTCGTTATGGATTCCTTCTGGATGACACTTGTGTGCTTGGAGCTGAAGTATTTGTCTGTGGAGAAAGAAGTAGAGGCAAAGGAGAGGTCTTATCAATGACACAGTATCCTACTGCTTTCAAGCACACTTGGAAGATCGTCAACTTTTCCAAGTTGGATGAAAAACGCCAAGAATCACAAATATTCAGCACGGGAAATCATAAATGGTATAGTTATTTTATTATTTTAATGTGCAATCTTAATTAAAACATGTTCGGATGTGCTTTAGGAAGCCGATGTTTCTCTTACATTACGTTATACTCCATGTGCCAGCTTGCCCAAACAATTCGTTAGTGGTCAGAACGAAATTTACTGTTGTATAAGCAATCCTGTTAGTGATTCCTTTCTTTTCGAGATGAACACGAGCATAGAAAATTCACCTTCTCATATGTTCTTTTCTTCTATTTTTAGTATTTAGTAGTAGCACTATTCCTTTTTGTTCTACCTGTACTGGTTGTTTCAGGAAGATGGTGCTCTATCCTAAGGGAAAAGGTCTTGCAATGGGCACCTATCTTTCTCTGTACTTGGCTCTGGATTTGGCAACCCTCCCTGCTGGTTGCAGAGTATATGCGGATTACACCTTGAGCATTGTGGATCAAGTCAATGACAGAAAGCTCAACGATTCTGGTAAAAGTAAGAATACAGATGATCTTTTTGCCGGTTTAACATGTCAATGAGAAAAAAAAGAAGAAAAAGTTGAGAGATTGTTTCTTCTTCCTGCAGCTAAAAGCTGGTTTGGTGCCTCAAGCTCAGAAAATGGATGGTCAAAATTTAATCCCCTGAGTTTTTATCAGTCTCACAATTACTTGGTTGCCAAGGACATTTGCATAATTGAAGCAGAGGTCATGGTACTTGGAATTGGTTCTCCCTTTTAGTTATGAATTTTTTTTTTTCAATCAGAAATATAATGGATATCATGTAAAGAATTTCATCGACTTTACTAATAGGAAGGGACTTCTGCTCTTGTTTGTTGACAGTACTATTTAGCATAGTTTGTTTTTTTTTTTTTTTAATTATACACACACACACACCCAGATCCTCGCAACAAAAAACCCATCAAATTTTTTTTTTTTTGTATAAACTCCAGAACAAAATTTCCATACCAGAAAAACTCAAAATTTAACTCAATCACTTACTTAACCCATTGTTTTACGATTTTATAGATACAAAAAAATATCATAGATATACAATCTTATAAAATATGTTTTTATATTAAATTCATTAAATAATTTTTGAATTTGTAAAATTCTAAGATAAAATCTTTCATTGTAAAAAGTCCAAATGTGTTCACAGTTTTAAAACGCCATCCAAACTTTCTATCCACACACATTAAATTTACTATATATATAACAAAATTTAAAGAACCCAGTTTCCAGATCCTCTAAACATGTATACTGGAAACTTTGCGATAAAAGAGTTTTGTTGCTCAACAAATTTTTCCATCAACAAGTTTTGTTGCGATAAAATATTATTTCCACAATAATTTAACAATTTCTATATAAAATAACAGTTTTTTAATAATATAAAAGTACGATTTAGATTGAAAATGTGGATAATGAAAATCTTCAAGTAAAGTTTTTTTAAAATAAAATCGATGTAAAAAATTATCTAATTGTAAAACTAAGATTACATGAGTACTGGAGGATGTTTTTGAAGTTTATCCTTATATTTTATCGGTGATTGTTCAATCTAAACCGTCTATATGTTCTATTATTATTTAATTTATAGAAAATTAAATGCCCATGACTTGCGAGAAGATTCAAGGTTCTAATCCAAGTTAATCTAATTCAAGAAAAACATTGAATCTGGAGAATCCTATAAGTGTTGGATACATTTGGCCGGCAGGGATGTGTAATTACTTGTCATGGTCTTCTCATGTTTTTGTTTTCTTAACGTTACACCTCGGAAGATTCATTTTTGGATACTGTTCTTCTACAAATTAGTTCATCACAAAAAGGGTATCATACCGAGCAGCCATTGAAAGAGCTAATTGTGCAGTCGAGTACCACTTAAGATGGAGCATTACAAACAATATCCTAAGTTTGGTCCCCATAGAAAACAGTTATTAATGGCGAATTTCCCAAGTCTCAAAGTACTGGTGACTAAAATTAAGTCCCCAGTTAAGGGCAGGGTAGCTGACACCAGTGGCCAAAGACCGTTAGGTTTACACCTGCATTTCAAACAAAAGCTCCCGGGAAAGTCCATCTAACAGAGTACAAACAACGACATTAATCTTTCGAGGACTCGGTGATAGAGATGGAGGGAGATGCAGAAAGGAAGAAATTAAGGGATTCTTCATCCATGGGGTGTGGTGATGTTACTCCATCATCTTCGCCACCAACACCACCATCACCTCTTCCCGTAAGTGTTGGACCTGGAAATCGAAAGTACAATTTCTCCTGCTCCTCCTCTCCTTCACCACCCTTTTCCCCTCCTCTTTCTAGCCACACATCTGCTGAAAACCTCCCTCTCTTGCCTCAAAGGTTGGCTAGTCCTAAACGGGTGCCTTCAGCATTTTCATTGGAACGACCGGATCCTGATCCATTGGATTCTAAGAGTTCTTGCCTTGAAGACTTGTAAGCATTCCTCCCTTCATCTCATGTGATTGGTTTCTATCTTATATGTATTGAATGTTCACTTCAGTTTTTTCTTCTTTTTTATTCATTCCCACGTACTGGTATATCTTGCATGGACATTCAAAGAAATGAATCCTTTTCTGTTTCTTCATTCGTTTGGTATCATCTAATCTTAGAGATAAACGAGATTAAATTGTAATGTAAATTCATGTCGAATCTACCCAGCAAACCCCCCCCCCCCCACTATGTTTGGTTGAGCTTGACTGGTAGGTTTTTTTCCCCTCATACCTTCCTTTGAAATGCGTGCACCAACCAGTCAAAAGCAAGCAAATGTGAACTAATGACATTATGACTGTTGAATCTGCCTCTTTGTGACTGACAGTAAGAATGCAACGGTGATTCAACCATAGGCAGTTATTTTTCATCACAAAATAGTCTAACAAGCAACTCATGATTTTAATTAATCTAGCTCATGCTAACAATAGAAGAAATTAAGGATAGAGGAGGATCGAGCCTGATGCTATCCCATCACAGGAAAAAAGAAAGAACAAATTTCTGATTATTTTATAGTTCAAGAAAGCAGGGGTGCTGTTCACTACTAATTTACTTCATTTTTCCTGTTCAATGCAGGCTAGAATGGTTTGCGCAGAGATGCTGTAGTTTCTGTTCCAAGTTTGTTTGAACCCATCATCTCATGCCTTGCATATGCTGCAACCTCTTCTTCTCCACCATTGTCCTGGAGAATTTGAGGCAATTATTTCTACTAACTGCATTCTGACTGGATTCGAAGTCCTGAAGAATCATTTTACAGGGGAAAACAGGTGCATCAATCAGATGTCACGATATTTTCTCACAGCTTTGATTCCAGGACCGAACCACAGTTTTTCTTGTCTTTTCTCAGCTTACATATTACAATGAACAAGAGAAGGGCCATATCCTGCTAAGCTTAACTCTCATTTCCAATCATCTGTAATTTAAGCACACGGTTGTGAGTTTCATTCAAACATGTAATCTTATCACAGCTCACAAATCCGTTGGGAGGAGTGAACCATAGTTTGAAACATGGTTAAATTTAGAGTGCGGCTGCTGGCCAGAGTACTGTGAGTATATAAGAGGGATGGTTTGGTTGTGCAATGAAATACAATCAACATCGGTGTAAATTAGTGAAGGACATTGCATAGATAGACAGCCAATACAGCTTCTGACAGCCAAACTCAACTGGTACATAAACTCTTAAGATATGTGCCATATCACCCAACAAAACATAAAGGCACACACTGATTACCAGTGGGTATGCAAACTTCTAACATAGCAAATAATCATTGGCACATATCTTGTAAATTCCGAGCATTTGGTTGCATATTACCAAACTCGCAACGTTGTCACGAACTTTCAACAGTGTATACCTTGTTACAGGATATTTTGTCATGAAAAATAAACTGTGATTGCCATGCTTGACTGTAAGTTCTGAGCATTTGGTTGCATATTACCAAACGCCTCTCGAGAACCAAGCTGCTGCTGCTGCTGTATGGGCATTACACCACCGGGATTGGATACTCTCGTACTATATAGACTGCAAGCAAAGGCCACAACTGAACTTCAGCCTCGTATATTAAGATTCTAATAAATATAAGACGAGCGCACTTGCTTTTTTGCTGTGTCAAAATGAACACAATACAGTCACCGCCCTGCATGGACCCAATAAGGAAAGCAGAAGACAATCTCCCATTCAGGAGGAGATATCAGGCGAAAGAAAAGAAGGGTCAGGAAATAACTGCAAATTCATAAACCAAGTATGACTGAAAGGCGAAAAAAATAGAAGAGCAGGTTCATGCTCTGATAATTCAGAACCGGAGAAGCATGACTCCTCTGGGGAAGCATGCTATCAGCTAATCCAAACTGTATAGTAGATTTAGCAAGGGGAAAATAAATTGGAATAACATTAAACTCTCTATTTTAGTACAGAAAAAAGAATGAGCAATTGATGAGATATTTTGGGTAAATTCTACATCCCTGCATTGCAGATGAATCCAATATGCACTAATGAAATCAACAAGCCCTATCATTCCTAAACACAGTATATAAATTTGCAAAGCACACAGGAGGCATACCTGCAATAGTGGCACAAGCAGCTGTGATGATATTGTGGAGGACATGTTCGGAATCTGCGGCAAACAAAACAGTACTAGCTTAAGACGGATCAAAAAAGGAAATAATCATAAAAAGAAAAAAAAACTCAAACTAAATAGAGAGAAAAGAAACATGGTACAAAAATCTGCACCATACAAGTAAACATCTATTATGAATTTATGGGCACAAGTAATATGCATGCAGCTTAAAAGAGATAAAGCAGTTTAAAAGAGAAAGAAAGGGTAGTAAGTTATATAAATATTCAAGCAAGACAGACATGAAGGTGGACTCAAGTTTTTTATAAAAAAAATGGAATAAAGTGAGAGAAAAAAAATGAAATTGAGGTCTAACAGCATGCTCTCTGACAATAAATTATCCTCCCAAACTTTGATAAAACCCTCTTGATCATACACAGAGAAGTGATGTGAACATAGAGGAGAAAGCTAAAGATGAAATTTCATGGGCCTACATACCTCTAGCAGCATATTAAAATTTCTGATCACGAGACAGAACTGCACAAGTGATGCCCATGAGCACACAATAAATGAATTAGATTTAAGAATGTAACACGCATGAATTCAGAGTGAGACACACAAAGCCAAACTTAAGATATCGGTAGAGTAAGAGGCTTTGTGCCCTGAAATAATGCACTGTGTATTCAGAGAGGGCAGGGGGATGTTTGTCGCCTAACCTTTTCCTCTGATCAAATATACATTCTTGTTAAGTTACCCATGCTTAGGAGGTAAAATGCACACAAAATGCCAAAAATAAAAGTTCAAGACAAAAAGCATGAAAGACACAGAAATGCATGGACGTAGGTTGTCAGGAGAAAGACCCAAATGAAGAAAAACATAGAAACATAGTGGGCCAAATTACTAATGATTACAAGAATCTAATACTAGGTTACCGGCCGAAACTTCTGCTGAGCCTGGCCCTGTAAATCATGCATTTGTGACTGTTCATTCTGCACAAGAAGTTAAAAATATTAAGATTAAGCAGTAAGACTCATCGATATGTAGATATAATTATCGAAAAAAACCTGTGCATCTAAGACAACTAGTGATGATGATATAGTACAAAGGAAATGAACAGAAAACATACAAATTACAAGGAAAACCCACTTTTTCACACAAAGTGATGATTTATTACCAGAAGAATCAGAAAAGCTATGCATTCCATCAGACAGCCAGCACATCTACCAAGTGCACTGGAAGTGGAGATGTAATCTGCCTCTGGTCTCCAGATACACGTAGGCCTGCAAGCATGTAAAATAAATGATGGATGATATGTTCTCCCTGCGTAAAAGAGTGCAAAATTTAAATGCTCCGGCCAAAAACGAGGAACAAGAGCTGCGGACAAATTAAGCATAAATATTGGCAGTTGACATGGTAACCGTCACCAACATTCACAGCAGCTCGGAGCAAGGTCTCTTGGTCTTGAATCTTAGCAGCCTAAGCCTTGTCCAAAGTCGGAAGAGTCGTTGGCCCTTGACGGGTGCCAAACTGTTAGGCTTCACGAGTATCTTCTAATACTTTTTCTGCACTTTCACAGGCTGCTTTAGTCATATCAATTCTAGCCTGCAAAACTAGATAGATAAAAGTCCCTGAATACAAAGAAACGATGATGATATAATCGATGCAAAATGAACTCTAATCCACCTTTAACCTCTCAATTTGAGACAATATCGGCAAGTTCTGCATCCCCGGCAGCTACTGCTCGCTCTTGGAATTATAATCCACTTCCATCTCTGGCAGTAGTTTCGAGGATAACATAACTGGTAGCACTGTACCATGAGATCCAAAATGAAGTTTTCCATGTTAAAATTATGCAATATATGCCAAGTTTTTATCCTTGTGAACAAAGCTGTCTAGAAGTTTAGTAGGAAATGGAGAATAGAAGAAATGCGGCGGTGGTGAGTGACGGTGCCTCCTGCATACTATGTCCTCGTACACATGAAATTGACCACATATTTGTCATCAGAGAAAGTCTAGGAATGGAAAGCTAGTCCCCCGACATGGAGTACCTTTTCTGATCACAATTACCCTGGTGCACTCCCAGGAGAGCAGCATCCATTATATCATGAGGTTGGATGCGAGAACTTCTAATTAATTTAAATTCATAAGGTTCTTTACTCGTCCAAATTATTAATATGTTTGTTCGAAGCAAGTAAATACATGCATATCTCAATGAAAAAGACGAAAAGAAAACAAAAACTTCACAGGCATGAAAGCATTTTAGCCGAATGTTATGGAGTTCCGTTTGAGGTTTTCCTGCTGCTAAAGATTCAATCATTACCCCCACAAATGTACCTGGCTGCTAAAGCATATTGTTGTGTTTAAGTTTTGTAAGATTGCGGTTTGCAAGGAAACAATGCATGGTATATTCCATAGACGTGTTTTGCATCTGCAAGAAGAGAATCGATCTGTTTCCGGTTTCAAAAGTAATCTTCATTCCAGCAAAGGATAACAATCCCCAAACAACTTCTAAGAGTTTCGAATAACTACTCTCTCTTGATTTCCTTACAAATAGGGGAACAAATGTTTTGTTCATTCCCTACATCCTGCACATCGTTTAGTGGATTTTGTTGCCAGGAAAGATATCGTCACCGTCATGACAGCAGTTGTCAGCAATATTTCTCCCCCTCCTGGTATTTCCCCTATCCTTCCCTTTTTTCTCTCATCGACTAAAATCGTGTTCTGTGACCTAACTTTTTCAGTGCTGATGCCGAGATTACTGTCTGTGAGCTGCCCTTTCTTCCGTACCAAGCTCTCCCTCTAATACTCGGTGTGCTTGTATAATGAGCAGAATTTCTCCAGTAACAAAACCAAAGAGTGATCAAACTTGTAGGTGCTGATATCATTTCATTTTGCAGGTTCTGTAGCAACCGTATCAGATGCACCACCCATCCATTACATGGTTAAAATAGAGTTGTTTTCGTCACTTGGGAAAAATGCAGTGGAGACGTATGAATCAGGGGTTTTTGAAGCTGGAGGCTATAAATGGTACATCTTATTGCTAGTGAACATGTGTCTTTCTTTGTCTTTCCATCTCCAACCGCAGTCATGTTTTATTATGAGATACCCCTCTCATTTTTATTACCTCCTCCTCTGTTTGCTTTGCAAGGAAATTAGTTCTTTATCCGAACGGAAACACGAGCAATAATGTAAAAGATTCCATTTCTCTCTATTTAGCAATGGTTGACGCAGGTTCTCTTCCACGTGGTTGGGAGGTGAACGTGATTTTCCGGTTGTTTTTGCTTGACCAAAACAATAACAGCTACTTGGTAATTCAAGGCATGTTTTCTAATCATTACTCTGCAATAGATCCTCAAGCTATTGTCATTAGCTACAGTTTTTGTTTTAGTGTTTGTAGTATCACCAGAGTTATGCGTTGTAAATTGGGTGACGGGCAAGATTTAGTTTTCTTCAATCACTCTGGGTAATTTAGTTTAACTCAAGAGAAAGCGATGCCCCTCTCTGATGTTTTGGCCTTGTTGCCAAGGTCAGATGCAGCAGGAAAGGAAAGACGCTTTCAGGGATTGAAGCTTCAAAGTGGTTTTGATCAATTCATTAAGCTTTCAACATTTAATGATGCTCGTTATGGATTCCTTCTGGATGACACTTGTGTGCTTGGAGCTGAAGTATTTGTCTGTGGAGAAAGAAGCAGAGGCAAAGGAGAGGTCTTATCAATGAAAGAGGATCCTACTGCTTCAAAGTACACTTGGAAGATCGTAAACTTTTCGGAGTTGGATGAAAAACGCCAAGAATCACAAATATTCAGCACGGGAGATCATCAATGGTACAGTTATTTTATTATTTTAATCTGTAATCATAATTAAAACATGTTTCGGATGTGCTTTAGGAAGCCGATGTTTCTCTTACATTGCGTTATACTCCATGTGCCAGCTTGCCCAAACAATTCGTTAGTGGTCAGAACGAAATTTAGTGTTGTATAAGCAATCCTGTTAGTGATTCCTTTCTTTTCGAGATGAACACGAGCTTGGAAAAATCACCTGGTATTTAGTAGTAGCACTGTACTGGTTGTTTCAGGAAGATAGTGCTCTATCCTAAAGGAAGAGATCGTGCAATGGGCACCCATCTTTCTATCTACTTGGCTCTGGATTTGGCAACCCTCCCTGCTGGTTGCAGAGTATATGCGGATTACACCTTGCGCCTTGTGGATCAAGTCTATGACAGAAAGTACGACATCGTTCGTACAGGTAAGTAAGAGCACAGATGATCTTTTTGCCGGTTTAACATGTCAATGAGAGGGAAAAAAAAGAGTTGAGATTGTTTCTTCTTCCTGCAGATAAAAGCTGGTTTGGTGCCTCAAGCTCAGAAAGTGGAGGGTCAAAATTTATTCCCCTGGATTTTTATGGGCACAAGGACGTATGGGTTGCCAAGGAAATTTGCATAATTGAAGCAGAGGTCATAGTACTTGGAATTGGGTCTCCCTTTTAGTTATGATTTTATTTTATTTTATTAATTTTCAATCAGAAATATAATGGATATATATCATGTAAAGAATTTCATCGACTTTACTAATGGGAAGGGACTTGTGCCATTGTTTGGTGACAGTACTATTTAGCATAGTTTGGTAAAAAGTAGGTATACATACATAAGTTTACACACACACACACGTATGTATGTATTTTGTATAAACTCCTAACAAAATTTGCATCCTCAAAATTTAACTCAATCACTTACTTAACCCATTGTTTTACGATTTTATAGAGACAAGAAAAAAATATCATAGATATACAATCATATTTTGAAATATGTTGTTATATTAAACTCATTAAATAATTTTTGTATTTGTAAAATTCTAAGATGAAATCTTTCATTTTAAAAAGTCCAAATATGTTCACAGTGTTAAAGATGGCATGGAGATTTTGTTTTTTAGGTTAGAATAGATCTTTAATCCACGGATATGATAAAAAAATTTTGGGATGAAAAAAAATAAAATTTAGATGGCTAATACTTTTTTTTGTGAAAAAAAATATAAATCATGTTGGAGTTGATTTTACGGGTCTAAATATAACACGAACAATCTGTAAAAATATAATTTGATTAAAAACAATTTCAAATCATATTTTTGTTTAATATTAAGATAACAATGTATAAGATTGAATTGAGGTAACCCGTGTTAGAATTGTCAAATTCACAACCCGGGTTATAAGACTATGATAACTCTATAAAATATAAATTAAAATAAATTATAAATTCTAATTCTCAATCAACCAAATGTTGAAGGATGAAATTGAAAAAAAAAATCAATTAAAAATGGATCTAAAAAAACAACTTTAGTTAACATATCATACCCGTAACTCGAATCATAAAATCAAGATAATCTCATAAAAAAAAATCAAAATAAATTACGAGTTAACCCAGTGTTAAAGGATGAGATTAACAAAAAAAATCAATTAAAGAAGAACATGAAAAACAACTCGAGTCAATTTGTCAAACTCATGACCCGAGTCATGAGACCGAGATAATCTCTTAGAAAAAAAATAAAAAAGACCTGATTTAACTTGAGTTAACATGTTAAATTTATAACTCAGGTTATAAGACTGAGATGATCCCTTGAAAAACAAATCAAAACAAATTATGAAGCTCAATTCTCAATCAAACTTGTTGGGTCTAAAGATGAACGATGAAATTTCTAAAAATTCTAATTAAAAAATGAGTCAAGAAAACTTGGTTTAATTTATTAAGCACTATTCTCAGGTTATAAAATTAGGATAACGTAATAAAAAAATAACAATAATAAAGCCTAATTCTGAATCAAACACAATATTAAATTATGAAATTAGGAGAAAAGTCAATTAAAAAAAACTGAGTCAATTGAGTTAATTCGTCAAATACGTGCCTCAGGTGATAAGACGAGGATGACCCAGTAAAAAGCACATCCAATGTTGAAGAACTTGTGATCTAGATTCCAAGTCATAAGATCGAGATAATGTTTTAAAAAAAAAACAGCATGATTTAACCAGGATAAAAATATCAAAATTTGCGATCTTGATCATGAGATATCCCTCTAAAAAAAAATTAAAACATATTATGAAACTCAATTCTCAACCAATCCAATGTTGAGTGACGAAATTAAAAGAAAACAAATTTAAAAGATAACACAAAAAAAGACTAAAATCAACTTAGGTTAACCTGTTAAGCATTATTCTTGGATTATTAGGCTAGAATAACCTAATAGAAAGCAAACAAATCAATTAACAAAGTTTAATTTTCATTCAAATAAATATTAAATGATTAAATTGAAAAAAAATTAATTATAAAAAAATCCTGAATCAATTGGGTTAACTCATCAAACTCGTTATCTATGTAATGAAAGTGAGTTAACTCAAAAAATAATTATTTAAAAAAAAACATTAATTGAGAAAAAAAATCACTGAAATGTATTCAACTAATAACTTTCTCTATTTTTTGCGGTTTTCAACTACTTTGTATTTCCTCTGTGGAATCCGAAGACTTAAAAAAATAAGAAAAATAGAGTTTATTTTTTATCAAAACCAAAATCTTAAAAAGGGACTGTAAGATCGAATGAAAAGGAAAATAGATGGAACAAAAGGCATTTTTTCACGTGAATTAGAAATTGGCCATATGATTTTCCTTTATTTTTAGTTTGGTCCATTCTCTTTCAATTGTTCCTCTCTACTACAAATGTAAACTATATCTAATTAAATTAACCTGCTATTAAGTTTTGAAATCTGATTAAAACCTTTAAATCTCAAAATAATACAAAGATAAGGGATCTTGAACTCACAAAAAAAAAAAGCATTATTGAAATTTATAGTGAAGTGTGAGTGGCACTGCAATGATGGGAAATACTTAAGAGAATTAGTTTTTTATAATATTTTTTTTTAATCAAATCACATGTTGTATTCAATTTATATAAAAAATAAATAAATTTAATAAATAACCTATTACAATTTTTATACTTGAAATAAAATATTAAACAAAAACATTATAATAAAATACTAAATCACATAATTAAATTCAATTATATTATTTAAAATACATGTGGAAATGAATTAAACTAACGACCTTAACTATTTTGCTTTTAATTTAAAAATAGTTTGCATTGTATAAATCATTTATTTATTATAAGTGACAAAATAAAATTCAATTTAGCTTATGAAAAACTAATATAGGATTAAGGGGGTATTTGGAATACCAGTAATGATTGTTTTTTCAAAGTATTTTTTGATTAATAATATATTAAAATAATATTATTATTTTTAAATTTTTTTTTTATATAGAAACACATTAAAAATACTAAAAATTCAATTAAAAAAATCAAAAGTTTTTTAAAAACTCGAAAACGCGGGGCAAACACCCCTTGATAGACAAAAAACTCAAACAACTTGTGAAATATATTCAGTAAACTATTTGCGGGATACACTACGGCTTGGCATGGAGGAAAAATATTAAAACTTGTAAAAAGACAGTAAGAAAAAGAATCATATGATCAATGGAGTCAATAAAAATTTCATCATATACCTTGTATTGAATGGTTAAAGAACCCAGTAATCAGCTTCTGATGGCGCCTTGACAGGCATGGAAAAAAGACTGGTAAATTTAAAAAGGCACCATTTGAAACCCAGATGATCATAGGAACAGCATGCTATGAATTAGTTTATCGCATGGGAACCAACATTTACTCACATCTGTATTAATTATGGCTGCTGTGACAGGTTCTCCAAATCAACGGCCAAGTGAGTTCACTGAAGGCAAGGAACTCCTAGAGAACATGTATGTAATTCTTATCATAATCAAGTAAAGTTGGTGAAAAATCTGGCCACCATCAAAGCAACAAACCAAAAGAGATTAGAGCTCACAAAATGTCAAGTGTAACGGGAAGCTGACTGTGATGTTCGCAGAGAAGACGAAATGAATCCCGTAATTCCCAGGAATCAATGCATTTTGATGATTTCGACCAGTAAAAGATAGATGATGAAGGCATTGCGTGGGCCTTCTTTTACAGCTTGTGAGTTTGAGAATGGAGGAAGTAAAGGCTGCCGTGAGGAGTTTATGAGTGTTGCAGATCTGACCGGTCATTTGTTTGCCCATCCATGCTCGGAGATGGGGATATGGTTGGTGTTCACTAATTGTTTTAATATTCAAGATCCACCTGACACTGAAGACAGTTTGAATATTGCCGGCACAAGGAACACTCGAGGCTCGAGCAGCCTGAGCCGGGACAGTAATGCAACCACGCTCCACTCTGTGAATCTGAACTTTAAACCAAAACCAAATGGGTTTAGACCCGACCTGAATCGTGAAGTAGTATCCAAAACCAAAAGCAGGGTTGATCATAATGTAAACTAGATAAGTTAATATAAATATGAAATCTTATCATAACTCAAACGCACATTTTAATATAAAAAATTAAATTAGAAATGTAAACTAACAAGTAATTTTATTTTAAATAAGTAATTGTTGAAAAAAGATGTTTGATAAAATATCAAAACAAAATATATAATTGGATTGAAGTTTCTTGAAGGACAGAAACATGTTTTATTTTTTTTCCCCTTGTTTATGTATTGGGAAAAGAAGAATGTTCATCATACCCATCTTAAATCAAATGGGTATCCATCAAAATGGATAATTTTATCACATGTCACTCTCTTCGCAATAAAAAGAAAATACATTTTAAAAAAAACATATAGCAACGGGATGAAGGCAAGAAATCATTATTTATTTATTTTTGGAAATGGCTAGAAATTATCATGGTTGAAATTTGTTAGATTCCCAAGTTTTCTCAAGGACATGGTGAGTGGCACGTGCACCACCGGCAAAACCAAGACTTTTTTTTAATGGACAAATCACAAACGCAGAGTCTTTTTCCAAGTCAAGCGATAATTAAGCAAGTAGTCACGCACTCTTCAGTCTTCATCGTAAGTCACAAGTCTCCTGTCGTCTTTGGAGACCCACTTCAGTTTCTGTTCAGTTGAGGTGAGCAAGAATTCAGAGAGAGGCAGAGGATGGCAGAAACAAAAACTGTTCATTCGCCACTGGTTACTTATGCTTCAGTGCTCTCGCTTCTCACTCTCTGCCCTCCTTTTGTTATTCTACTGTGAGCCCTTTTTCTTTGCTTCTGGAATATGACAAATCTTGGTTTCTTTACTCTCTCTCTCTGTTTTTTTTTGGTTATCGGCTATTGTTTGATAAAGAAAGCACCATAGATATACTAAATGGAGCTACTATCTTTTTAAACTTTATCCGGGGTGTTTTAGATCTTAATAAACCTTTAGATTATTGCTTGTCAAAGTTCGATCTTTTTTAATGCAAGTTCATTAGTCTGCTTAAGAAATCCCAAGATTGCTGCTTTTTCTTTCTATAGCGAAATTCAGAGAAAAGACCGTTTTTACTACTGCAGTATTAAAAGCTATAAATCTTGATAAGTCTCAAGACGATAATGTATTGATTTTTTTTAGCATCGTGCTATTTTGACTAGTGTATGAGAAAATGCATGGAAGAAAAAGGAGGGATGGATTCATCGATAGAATAAGTGGTTGTTAAAATTAGAATCTTCGAACTAATGCAGATGGTACACGATGGTGCATGCTGATGGGTCCGTATGTCAAACTTGGGATTTCTTGAAGCAACATGGCTTGCAAGGATTTATAAATATTTGGCCAAGGCCCACTGCAATTTCCTGGAAAATTATTGCTTGTTATGCAGCATTCGAGGCTGCACTGCAGCTTCTTTTACCTGGAAAGATGGTCGAGGGTCCGATTTCTCCTGAAGGAAACCGACCTGTTTACAAGGTACTTTTCACATGATATTGTCTTCATCAAACTGCTACACTGTTTCTTGTGTTGTTTGATTATAACAGCTGGAGATTGAAAACAGAAGTTTATGCTACTTAATACATACTGAATGGCTCCAGTCATGAGCTTTCTTTCTGTGGTTGTTGCAGGCGAATGGCATGGCAGCGTACACAGTGACTTTGGTTACCTATCTCAGCCTTTGGTGGTGAGAACTTTCTCCATCAACATCCTTTTGTTTAAGAATTCCAATAAGCTTTACACTCATTTCAAGGGTTATAATCAGTAAAAAGTTCTTTTAGATTCTACCATGGTATTCTTTGCACTTAAGGTTTTGGATAGTAAGACAAGCTGCTTCTGACCGGCACTGATTAATTTCACCTGAGTGACAAATGATTATAGAGTGCACCTAATAATTCTTCTGTTTTAATTCTTCAGGTTTGGTATATTCAACCCCTCGATTGTTTATGATCATTTGGGAGAAATATTTTGTGCTCTCATTTTTGGAAGCTTAGTCTTCTGTATTTTCTTATACATAAAAGTAAGGATTTGTAATTACGCAACCTTCCTCGGTTCACATTTATTTTGCTATAACTCCTACTGATTTTCTTATTTTTTATTATAATTTGGAAGGGCCATTTGGCTCCATCGTCTACTGATTCTGGTTCATCCGGGAACATAATAATCGACTTCTATTGGGTGAGTTCATAACTCTACAATACCTTTCATTTTTCTCATGTGACTATCGTTATTTCTCATTAAGCAACATGATTGATGGGGGGAAAGGGAGATTGAGCCAGATATATAACCGAGGGGAAGAAGCTTAAATTAAAAATCCACCAATCTTTTTTCTTTTAGCCAGGATCAACTCAAATTTAAGCTTCTTCTTTCCAAATTTGTGAACCACGACAATGAGTTTATAGACTGGCATCTGAAGGTTTTGGTAAAACAATTATTAAACTATTGTTTTGCCTTCCCACTTGATATGGTGCTTTTTGTTTAGCCACTCAAATTCCTATATGGCTCTATTGTAGTCTAGGCCTTGCTTTTATAAAGGTCTCCTTTTCTGTTCGCAGGGTATGGAGCTGTATCCTCGAATTGGAAAGAACTTCGACATCAAAGTTTTCACAAACTGCAGATTTGGGATGATGTCTTGGGCTGTTCTGGCATTGACCTATTGCATTAAGCAGGTAAATGATGTTCTTGTTTCTTTTTAGTACAATACTGATATTGTAAGCTTGGGATTGTATACATGCTGATTATAAGATGAATCAAATTCTACAGTGAAGAGGTTAAATCCTGTCTTTCGGTTGATAGAAGCATCCTCTTATTTTTCTTTTTTTTTTCTGTATAAAGTCATGATTAAAATTTAGTTAGACATTACTTTTCCTTTGATGCATTGCTCAAATGTTCTTTCTTGATGAAATACTCATTCTGATAGGGGTAGCAACTAGCAATTTTCCATTCTCTTAGCTATAAGCTTATTCCTTGTTGACAAGTGGGTTTAAGAATGTAATAATTATTGGATAGCCAACCCCAAGCCTAAATGCTATATAATGGGGTGTGTTTTGAGTGCAAGTTCCTTTCTGGAGAAATGGATTAGCTCCCAACTTCCGAAAAAATTGTGTTTAACCCTTCTATTATGCCTCGTGGAGCCAGTGCTACATGTCGAATATGTGGTTGTCAATTCATTATTTTGGTGGCCTGAGGCTACTATCATAAAAATGCTTTTGTGCTTTTATCGTCACTGAAGGTTGTTTTTACTTTATACATGCAATATGTGTAATTCAACTCATTTGTTATAAAGTTTCTAATTCAAGTTTTGCATGTATAATCGCATGAATATAAATCTTAAAATGCACTTTTTTTGTATTCTATCAGTATGAGCAGAATGGGAAAGTAGCTGATTCCATGCTTGTAAATACAATATTGATGCTGGTGTACGTCACAAAGTTTTTTTGGTGGGAAGTTGGCTACTTGAACACAATGGACATTGCACATGATCGAGGTTTACATATTCTCTAGTTCGTCCGTTTATTTTTTTGAAATGTATTTTATTTGCAATTTTAAGGTGTTTTTCTTTTCTTTATTTTTTGAAAATTCTAGTGTTTGTCACTGTCAAAGTAGCTTTTTAATTTTTTTTCCAGATCTTTCGTTTTGATGGTTATTTTCATTATGCTTATTCCTCTTCTGGGATTTGGCAGCTGGATTTTATATTTGTTGGGGATGCTTAGTATGGGTTCCATCTGTGTATACTTCTCCGGGCATGTACCTTGTTAACCATCCTGTGAACCTTGGACTTCAGGTGCTTTGCTGTTTTCATCTATTTGATTTCCAATTTAACTGCCCTGTTTTCAGCCATTCTCTTTGCTTTAAGCTCTGTGTTTTGAATTGGAGTGGAATTTCTTAGGAAAAACGTGGAGTTGAAATTCAATAGTGAAAGATATCGATTTATGGTCCTTCTGCCCAAGAAAAAAGTGTTGCGGATTTAAATTTCAGGCCAAAAGTAGGAAAATAAAAGCACCCATCAATTTACAATTGAAGTGCTACCCTAAGGCAATATTCAAATCCAATTAGGAGCATAAATGCTTGATTGTTAAGAGTCTTGAAATAGAAAAACAACCAAAGTCCTATATCCCTTGATATACTTTATTCTAACCATTTCTCTCCTATTTCTCCAGCTTGCACTCTATATACTAGCAGCAGGCGTTCTCTCCATATATGTCAATTATGACTGTGACAGGCAAAGGCAGGAATTTCGCAGAACAGATGGCAAATGTTTGGTCTGGGGAAAGGCTCCATCAAAGGTGATCTGGTGATATATCCTTTATATTTACATGGTCTATAATTTTCAACCATGAGTAAGAGGCATAATACATTCTAATTTTTAACAGATTGTGGCCTCATACACTACAACATCCGGGGACACAAAGACAAGCCTCCTTTTGACTTCAGGATGGTAATTGTTGTTGGACACAGTTGCTGTCAAGTTTATTTTAACCCTGCATTCGTTCCATCTTGCTGTATCAGCAAAGCTATATGCTTATGGTTATGTCTTCTGCTGAGATTTTGTATCCTGGATTTTGCAGGTGGGGCTTATCTCGTCATTTCCATTATGTACCTGAAATATTAGCTGCTTTTTTCTGGACTGTCCCGGCTCTTTTTAATCACGTAAGCATTTGAATATAGGAGTAATTTCTCAATTCATGAAGTCCTGTGGACACGCTACTGATATCTTTGTTTGCTTCTGCAGTTTCTACCCTATTTCTATGTGATATTTCTAACCATCCTTCTGTTTGACCGAGCTAAAAGGGATGATGATCGATGTGGATCCAAGTAAGCACAGTTTCTTGACTTGTATTCTTACTTGGATGGCCTACTGATAGAATTGCTGAGCATAATCTTAAAAAATGTCGCCTGTACTGCTAGACACATAGTTGGATTCTGATATGTTTGAGAGATGAAATAAAATTTGACGACCACCTGGTTGCAGATACGGGAAGTACTGGAAGTTGTACTGTGAGAGGGTCCGCTACCGGATTGTTCCGGGAATCTACTAAGACATCTCTTCTAGTTGCACCACAACTCGCATTGAATCGATCTACTGTGCCTTTTATATCTGGTGGTGAACTCAAGAATGCAACGCACGAGTATTCCGCTTAAACTGTATAACTCTTGTTTAAGTGATTTTAATGTTTTGGCAAGGTGTGAGTCTTGCTGTTTAATGTACACTGTATTTTTGGTTCTCATTGTCCATGTCTCCTCTTTCTGCGAGATTGAAAGGGAAGGATTGCTCTCTGAGGGGATGTCTTAAAATGTAATGTGTTTCCTTGCAAACTGGTGGGATGATAACCTTTTCTTTTTGGTTTCTTCAAGTGATTGGGTTGGTAGCCATTGCTTTTTTGGAGTGGTTGAATTATTGCTACTATCATGTAACTGTGCCCTGGCATGGCGAAATCATCAACACCTCACACATTTGCCACTATTTTTGTTCTCCAGATAAGGGTTTGAAAGATTGTTTCCATATTCTCGGGGTGTAAATCCTTTTTCACAGCTGATATATATATATATATCTTAGTAACCCAAACCAAAACTGGATCAGAACTCAGATTGAGTCTGAAAACTTTACAAGTTGTTTTTACCCTGTACAGGTTGCTATTGTAACTTCTGGTACAGGGAGGGATCTAGGCGAAGTATGTGTAAAGTATCTTTGTCTCCCTTGCCGCATCATAAATAAACACGAACTCAATCCTCAAACACATTAAAGCAATGGCTTCAAAGCTTATAGCTTCCTCCCTCCATCGCGGCGGCAACAGCAACCGCTCCCCCAACACAAAATGACGAAGCTATGACAATAAAAGGCTTGAAGATCTCAGCACGGCCACTCTACCTCGACATGCAAGCAACATCACCGGTGGACCGCAGGGTGCTGGACGCCATGCTCCCCTACTATCTCGCTCGCTACGGCAACCCTCACCCGCGCACGCACCTTTACGGTTGGGAATCCGATCAAGCCGTCGAGACTGCCCGCTCCCAAATAGCTGACTTAATCGGCGCGTCGCAGAAGGAAATCGTTTTCACATCAGGAGCGACGGAGTCGAATAATATTTTATAAGGAGAAGAAACGACATGTCGTTACTAGTCAGACGGAGCATCAGTGTGTGCTGGACTCTTGCCGGCATCTTCAGGAAGAGGGTTTTGAGGTTGCGTATTTACCGGTTGGGAATGATGGGATTGTTGTTGATTTGGAGAGGTTGACGGGGGGGGGGGGGGGGGGGGCCGATAAGGCCGGATACTCCATTAGTGGTGGGGATGGGAGTTGGCGAAGGAGGAGATGGGGTATGATGATGAGAGGATTGGGGGTTCGCAGGAGTGGTTGTTGGATGGAGTCAGGGCTAAGCTTGATGGTGGTCGTGGTGAATGGGAGTGTTGAGAGGAGGAATGCAGGGAATTTGAATCGTTCGTTTGCGTGCGTGGAAGGGGAGAGTTTGTTGATGGGGTTGAAGGAAGTGGCTGTGTCGAGTGGGAGCGTGTGTACAAGTGCTAGTTTAGAAGAGCCTTCGTATGTGTTGAGAGCATTGGGGGTGGATGAGGACATGGCGCATACTTCAATTAGGTTTGGGATTGACAGGAGGGCAATTGAGCTTACTGTGCGGGAAATGAGCCCCCTTTATGAGATGATGAAGGAAGGGATTGATATTAATGGGCACAACACTGATTGGTTAATACACTGATGCTAATAATGAGTTGTGATTCTCAACTCTTTCAAGAACAAAAAATTAACTCCTCTTCGGATAAGACAAGATTCTTTTATTTATGATAAATTAAATAATACAAATTGAAACTGCCTGAACACAAACAAGCCTTATTGCATAAATAAACAAGGCACAGTTTTAGTCTGTCTGTCTCCGCTTTGAATAACAAATTACACTAGCTATCACATCACATCCCAAAAGGCAAGGCAAGCACCGCAAAGTGGGATGAAGGAATGTAACAACACTGATTCTTCACAAGACAAACGAATACGGCTAAGATCAAGTGCTGGTTGTCGAGCTGCCAGACTCCATAAATAAATAACCAAAATCTGGAACACCTAAATCAACGAGTCTCGTCCTCCAAGGCACGGAAACCGCCAGTCAAATCCTCATGCAACTTGCTGAATTTTCCCACGAGTGCTGCTTCCCCTTCTGCTGGATCCTCGAATTTTTGAGACCTGCAAAGTTGACAGATGACAGTATCAGAAAGCAATTATTGTGGATTTCCGTAAAGCATTGACTTTGCATAGAGGATTATTGGTAGAACTATGGTACACTTACACTAATCGATAGAAGAGGTCTCCCAGCCGATGCTTGATAAGGCTGTATGTTATCTTCTGACCATCCATGCCTGCACCTCTCTCAACAGCCTGTATTGAATTGCAAAAATGTTCATCAAAGATCCATATCAAATCATACAGTCTTCCACAGGTTGTGAAATGAACTTTGAGTTTCAAAACTACAGCTATCGACTTCATGAAAATGAAGAGTAACAAAAGAGATAAAAGATGGATGCCCAAGTTGCTCTCTTAAAGACAATGAGCAACTCGTACATGATTCAAGTCCAGCCAGCACCTGCCAGAGATTCACAGCCCTCCCTAGTAAATTCCCTGGACAGGACATAGAATAACAGAGGGGAGGGGGGTTAAATTACCTGATTGGCCAAATTGTAGAAATGAATTATGTTGCGCATCATCCAAACAGACTTGTAGAAAGGACAGAACTTGTCATATCTGCAAGCCACACAAATATACACTCGAGGATGAGGACTGCAGAACTACGAGTTTAATCAAAATCTTCAAGCCCAAAAAAGATGGATTATAGAAAAGATCAAGTAAAGAGGTTGGGGCATACGGAGTAAATGCATTCTGAGCAAGATAGTCCTCCCTCAAAAGCTTTGCTGTCTCCAGGGTAATCTTATCTCCTTCAGCTAAAGCATCCTTTCCAACAAGCTGCAATGATCCAGAAAGCCATGGATATTTACTCACAGGCAGGCAAAAACACCAATTTTCCTTTCAACTTCACAACTAGTTACAAGACAAATCCGAGGTAGAAAGGATCATAGTGTTGCACAAAATGCACCTCAAAGGGTGGGGTAGAGAAACAAATAACAGTAATGATAGTGAAAGTCAAGATAATTCCACGGGAATCTACAGTATCATAAAAGCCAAAGGTGATCAATCTCCACCAAATTCTTTTATGCCAAATTAAAATTTGCGATATCAACCAATCAAGGACAGGAGATGACGAGTACTCTTACAATTAAGGTTCAAGAGCAAATGTAAAGCTGAAACAACAAACCTGTCATATAGCTCACAGAATTCATCCATATATTTCTTCAACAGTTACCAGGTAAATCGTGTTCTATATATTTCTAGGACCTAAGGGAACCAGAATAGGAAATTTTTGAAACAAGAAAACATACTTGGACAATCTCGTTCAAGTCATCTTCTCTTTGGAGTACTTCACGTGCCTTTGTCCTGATGTTGATAAAATCTGGATCAAATCGCTCATAGAATGACTCCAATGCCTGACAACAAAAGCAGAACAGCCTAATAAAACACGAACAGGTTGCATAGAATATACGACGCAATGAAGGATCCAATAAGCATCCAACAATTTTTCTTTCAAAAGAAAAACAAAAGAAGTTTGTAGAAAAATTGCAAACATACCCCTGAGTACTTAGAGTAGGAAATAAGCCAGTTTACAGAAGGGAAATGTTTCCTTTGTGCAAGTTTCTTGTCCAAACCCCAGAAGACCTGCAAAAGTACAAATGAATCACACCTCGTTTTAACCAAAATATAACATTCGGGGAAAAAGAACTCAAAATGACATCAAGATAGAACAGATTCATTTTCCAAACTGCTTGACTTAAGTTACACGTGCTTGGACTTAAAATTTACCCTGATTACTGAAGCAGAATCATTTTTGGGCCAAGGATATGCTTTCCAGCTTGTTGATCAGTAATTTTGCCACCATCAAGTTGGCTTAATTAATTAAACATTAGTATTTCTATGGCTTTTCCTTTTAGTGTAGAAATTTATTTTTCTTGTCCTATTATTAATCAGGAACAATTAAGAAAAAAAAGTCTGCTTAATGTAACAGGTTATTTCAAACTTCTAAAAACAAATTCAAAAATTTTAGCTTGTAGTCTCAGGCTGTGGAAGAGCGCTCTCTAGGCAAAAAAGACTTGACTCTCTGTTTTGTCTCAATAATCTATGTTGCTAATTGCTTCTAGTATGAAAGGTAGTAAACATAGTCTATAATTACCTGGACAATGCTGAGGGTAGCAGAAGTAACAGGATCTGAGAAATCACCTCCTGGTGGGGAAACTGCACCAACAATTGTGACACTACCTGTACGCTCTGGTGAACCAAGGCATTTTACTTTTCCAGCTCGTTCATAAAATGAGGCCAAACGTGCTGCCAGATAAGCAGGATATCCACTATCAGCAGGCATTTCTGCCTGCAAATATAATTAAGAACATGCAATTAGAGTTCATCTGAGTGGGAAACAAATAAATTTCACAGTATGCACGAAAGAATTAACATAATAGATCATAATTAACAATGCTAATCCATTTGTCTAATAAAAACATCATCTAAAGAAAAACATCATCCAAAGAATCAATAATGAGGACCAACTGTCAAGTACTCTAATTATATCTAGTCAATATCAACAGTAACTGATGATGTCACCAATCTTTTTGGAAGCCAGTGCCTGATAAGATATTAGAACCAACTGTCAAGTACTCTAACTATATCTAGTTTCTACAAATCTAGCAAACAGAAAAATAATATTTTGGGTATTGATGGTTGCAGATGATAGGCAAGCTAAGGCATCCTAGCAAGAAAAGAGATAGTCCACACAAAGAGACCAACACTGCCAGTATCATATATAAGACACTAATATATGAAGCACTAGAAAAATCTTCCAAGGCATTGAGATAAATGTTGGTAGAGGTTAACCAGCCGTCCAGAAATTTCACGCAATGCTTCTGCCCAACGAGATGTTGAATCTGCCATCATGCTCACATTGTAGCCCATATCTCGGAAGTATTCAGCTATAGTGATTCCTGAGAACAGCCCACAAGTTGAAAAGCATCATCACAAGGCATTCAATGAGACAAAATATTATCAACATTAAATGAATCTAAAATATAGAATTTTCAAATTCAAGCAAATCAACTGCAAACATGAAACTTTTAGCTTAAGCAATAAAATTACAGTTTGAAATTTTTTCTTTGGTCCATTGCACATGGTCTAAATAGTCCTAAGTCTGCAACCCATACGTGCATGGTAGGGTGAGTTGCATTCCCTAAATTGCAACCATTTATTTCCTCAGAATATTACATGTCTTTCAAAAGGAAGCTCCTTCTCCAACAGAGGGCATGTGACAGTACATCTGATATAATAAAAATTACCCTCTTTTCATGAATTACAAAAAATCACTACTATCAACTGATGCGTGCCTTCAAAAAGCACCAGCTCTTAATTAACAAAACCACACAGAAATTTTCTGTAACTCTAAAATTCTTAAAACACCAACAAGAAAGAATAGGAACAAAAAATAGAACTTTACGCTTCGGTGATAACTCTTCATATCATTCTCTAATCTGCTTAATATTTACTTAAAAAGAAATGGAGTTACCTGTATAAATTGAAGCCTCACGAGCAGCGACAGGCATGTTAGAAGTGTTGGCTACAAGGGTTGTACGCTTCATGACAGACTCTTCACGGCCATCAGGCAAAGTCATGGTCAATTGTGGAAAATCCATGAGCACCTGAGCAATAGATTACTCTGGATTAAAAATCTCAAAAACCATAAAAGAGGATTGATGAGTAAACTGAGAGAATCATATACCTCTGCCATTTCATTTCCTCTTTCTCCACAACCCACATACACAACAGTATCGGAGTTAGAATACTGCACAAACAAACATTTAGTAATGAATCATCCAAACTACCCCAACATCACAACCATCAGTGTTAGCTCCACAATGAATTGACAAGTTTCACCTTGGAAAGAGCTTGACTAATGACAGTCTTCCCACAGCCAAATGCACCAGGTATGGCACAAGTCCCACCAAGAACTGAGGGGAAAAGGGCATCAAGGACACGCTGAAACACAACAAGGTCATTGGGAACTCAAGTTACAAAGTGCGAAAGCAATAGATATGAAAACCAGTGCTTTTAGAATGCAAGCAAGCACCTGCCCAGTAAGTAGAGGGGTATCAGCAGCAAGCTTTGATGCAACTGGTCTTGGTGTACGTACTGGCCAAGTCTGCATAAAGAAGAAGCACATAGCAAACGAAAAAAAAAAAAATTAACTTTGGATTAAAGCATCTTGGTTCACTGAAAGTTTGGCTACAAGTTACAAACCTGAAGCATGGTAAATTGCTTTACGACACCCTGGAACTCAAGCTCCAGCACAGTGTCCTACAAAAACACAATTCAACATACAGATCTCCATAAGAAACATCAATGTGCAGTTTATATGTTACAAAGAATTCACATAAATATGAATCACAACTAAATGGTAACTACAACCAAGGAGACTGAAGAATGATAATAATTCCATTAATCCAGATTCAGATTATTGCTAGTGCTTCCCAAGTTCAGCATACAGAAAAACTCATTTAAATCGGTACCAATGTTATATGCAACAAGCAAGAACTGGGCAGTATGATATGTATCAAACAAGAAAAAAAGGGAAAGCAGATGCATTCTTGTGCAATTATCATTTTAATGTAATGGAAAGAGACGAACTTTCAATGAATATTGACCAGGAGGTGCAATGTAAGTGACTTTCCCCATGGCATCAGGAGGGAGTGCAACATGATGCTGCATTAGAGTGTTCTCATATACAGTCTGCATAGGAAAATATTCACACAAATTCCAATGTTAGACCACACAAAAGTAGATAAATAATAAACAAGATGTTAAAACTACACGTTTTTAAAGGAGACCTGCAAAAAAAAGGTTAAAATATAAAGCTTACAGCATACAAATCTCCACCAGTCACAAGATCTCCCTCGCCTGCCAACATCAAGTATAACTGAAGTTAGTGGAATTCAACATAAAAAATTGGAACAACCATTGTCATTTGTCAACAACATACCAGCCATTACCTATTTTCTTGGGCTGAAATTCCCAGAGTGTGTCTTTATCAAGGGCTGGAACAGAGACACCACGAGGAATATAGACATCACCTGATATTCTTGCAATGGTTTTTAGAGGCCTCTGTTAAGATAAGAAAACATAGGTGGATGGTTAACCACTATATATTATGAAAGCGAGAAAGCAAACCATAAACTTCATTTTTTTCTTTTTGATAAAGCAAGAGCAAAGTTAAACTTAAAGGCTTTAGAAAAAGAACTTATGATTAACAGAAAACTAAACGTAATTCTAATTAATCACAAATTGACAATAAAGAAAGTGCTGTCAAACCTGAATTCCATCAAAAATATTCCCCAGTATTCCCGGTCCCAGCTCTACGGATAATGGCTGTAAGATCAACATACAGTTTATGAGCTGATGCAGTCACAATACACGTCTAGAAAAACAATTACATGACAAGATAGTGAGATCACCTTGTGCGTCCGAAGAACAGGGTCGTTCACCATCAAACCAGCTGTTTCCTCGTACACTGACACGTAAAGAACAGAAACATTCATGTCCATTTCAAGCACCTCGGAACAAAAACAAAGAAAAACATTTCTTTTCCGTTTTACAGAAAGAGGAATCAAGAGTGAGCGGAGCAGATAAATAACATCGATCAATTAAAATGCTAAAAAATGACAAGGATGGTGAACGAAAAGAAGAATTCTAGAACTCGCATTAGTGAATAACCTTGGATTGTTGCAGAATGTCCTTCCAAACGAATAATTTCACCAATTAGATTGTCATGGCCAACACGAACCAGTTCATACATAGCTGCACCAGCCATACCATCTGCAACCACAACGGGCCCTGATACCTATGAAAACCATATCAAATTAGTCAGACAAAACCAGGAAAACCATTTAACCTAACAAACCAAATCAGAATTAGATTAGGTTCATTAACAAACTAAGTTGAACTAAAAATCATGCATCGTGATAAGTTGCTCAAATCCTAGAAATATAACAACTAAATCCTAATCCAAACAAATGAGCCAACAGACACACAGTACAAATAGAACAATTCGTATCTTATTTCTAACCATTTTTTATCTGCATAAGCTTTATTTTACTGGTTCGAGCAATAACACAAACAGTTAAATTCAGTTTTTATATGTCCAAAACGCACAGCATTGAAATGCTGGCAACTACTTACACACGCCTGTTTGGCATTCCAGAGCTTTTCAAATTCTCTACTATTATGTTAAAAACATCAACTAGACTAATAAGATCACTAGAAAATCACAATAGCAATCATATCTCAATGGATCACAAGAATTAAAAACAGATCTAAAGGATCAAAATTCAAGGCGATATCAATCTCAGATAAATCAAAGAACTCGATCTGATGACAGTAAATCAACAGAAACAGATCATCAGATGAGTTGAATCAAAATCAGAAAATAAATTCGATCTATATGATTAATTAATACTTATTGTATGAGAAAAAGAAATGGAAAGGTATCGTCTACCTTACGAACGTATCCATACTCGCTCTCCTTCTCAGAATCTTCGAATGTGGTCAATCGAGCTCCGTATACTGACGGCATTTTCTCTCGGAGAAAAATGATGCAGAGAGAGTGTAGAGAATCTAAGTATCGATTCAAAACCCTAAGGTTTCAATCGAATTGAATTGGTAAAAGCAGATGACAGAGAGGGAAGGAGAAAGGTTGGATTATAATTTTTTGATGGAGAGAGGGAGAGAGAGGGCAACCGCAGCAGAAGACACCAGGATTTGTAATTAATTGCAAGGGATGGCGGAAAATGATATGGTGCTTTTGCTGTACTGTAATAATGTAGTGCTACCTGTTTAGCTAATTGCCATGTCAGTGCGGACCCGAGATGGACGCGGCTCTACAGTCATTAATGCTTACCTTTTTGTTTGGGATACATTTATTTGTTTTTTTGTTTGTTTAAAAAACTATAACAGATCAGAGATGTCATCACATCGCATGGGTTTTGAAAAAATAAAAAAAATCAAAAGTTATTGGTTTTTTAAAAAAACAATTGTGGAGGTAGCCTGGTAGGGGACTACTTAGGAGTATTTTATTGGTTATTTCTTTAATTTATCTTGAAAAAAAGTTATATGCCAACAAAAAATTATAATTTATAGAATAAATGATAAGAATATCTCTAATTATAATTTTTTTATCCATTTAAAAAAATGAATATACATGAATTAACTCCTTGAAAACAGTCAGTTTCTCATTTTTATGAGTGAATAATGATAATTTTATAATTGGTTGTTTATTATTTGAAAGAATATTAGTTTTTAGAGTTTTCTCAAGTAGCATGGTAAAGAAAGAACATCGTGGTTCAAGATTTATTTTTTAAAAAAATACATTTTAGCAAGTAATATGTTATATTTATAACTCTCGAGATATAATTATTTTTAAAATCTTTCAACTTAACTTCCTCTTAAAAAAAACAACTCAACAATTCATAGTTCCGTAATTGAATACAATTATAATTCCCATAGCTCGATAATCGACAAAATTCATAATCCAACACAGTTATTTATTCACAAATCAACACAACTCATAGTTTATAATTGAATACAATTATAATTCACATAATAATTTAATTTAAATTGAATTCATAATTTTCATGATATTCAAGTCAATGAGACAAGACTTGTTGTGGCCAGTACTATTTCTCATTTCGTCAGATACACTTGAATTTACACAATTCTTTATGGTTAAATAATTAAATGATATACTTTAATGCCACAGTAATTATAAATTTAGTTTGGGTTAAATTTAATTAAAATATAATTTGAATTATGATTGAGTGTTAATTATTAAGTAAGTTGAGTTTTGGTGGGTTGTTTTTTTTTATTTTTATAACGGTGAGCAAAGATGTCATAAAACAACATAGTCTAAAATTATAAGCTTGAATTGACTAGTCAAATCATATTATTTTTTTGATAAAAGTTTTGAATTGTATTATTTTTCTTAGTTTTTACTGTGTTGTTTTGAAAGAAAAAAAAAATTAGTCTTAACCATAAATGAAAAGCCTGCTTTGCACATATATCGAGCAGCTTAGGTCAACCCTCATCAATCTAAACCAATTCAAATCTTCTCATTTTAAGATTTGTAAAGAAAAAATTAAAACAATTCTATATTGAAAAAAATAAAATTCTAGTCAAATTATAACAGGTCAACTTATAAGCCGACTGAATACAAAACTTAGCTTGAATCAAATCTCTAATCAATAAATCACCGGATCGAGCAGCACTGAACCGGGCAAATGTCATAACAATAGTCTGGAAAAAAAAAAGGAAAAGAAGCTGTACTGTTAGTTTTACAAAGTTCTGCAAAATCATGATAGTTTCATGGCCTTCCAAGACCTCTGGTTGAGGTGGTTATAAACGGGCTGATTGCCCGAAAGAAATGATTTTAACGGCACATAACAAATTAAGATCGAATGGAAAGTTCGAGGCTATTTCGTGAAATAGATGAATGGACAAGAAGGTCCCTAGACAAAGCCAAGGTGAGGGCGACACGTACGGGGGTTAGTTTGTCGACATACACATCATTATCATTTAATACACATAATATTGCGAAAGTGAGGATGAGATGTGGCGTTTCCTGAGCTTATGAATCGAAACGGCAATTATAAATGATTGCGTGAGTAAAAAATTTAAAAAACGGATTAAATCAAGAAAATTAAAAAAAATATATACTAGAGGAAAAAATAGATAAAATAAATTAAAATTTTGAAAAAACCAACCAGTTTGGTTTTGGTTTTATAAGCCTAAAACCAAAAAAACCGAACTGAACCGAAACAAAAAAAACCGAAAAAAACCGAGCCAAACCAGAAAAAACCGAGCCAAAACTGAAAAAACAAGTCAAACCAGTTTTTGTTCTAAAAAACCAAACGGAACCGAAACCAGCCGGTTCGAACCGGCCAAACCGGAAAAAACCGAGCCAAACCAGTTTGAACCGGTTTTATCCTAAAAAACTGAATTAAACCAAAACAAGCCGGTCAATTCAAACCAGTTTCAGTTTTTTTAAAAAAAATTCAGTTTAATAATTTTTTTAATAAAAATTAAATTAAACTGAAAATAATTATCTCTGGATTGCACGGATCACGACAGCCCAGGCAGGCAAGATAGAGTTTAGTCGGGCTTCGGCCATACAATCACGCACGGAGCAAAAGGGGCAGAAGGCCCTTTTTCTGTTCTATTACCATGCTCTCACAGTCCATGGGCCTCACATACTCACGCAGAGGAAAACATCTTGCTATAAGACAGCCAACCACATTAATCATGTATGCCTCTGGTGGCACTGACAACATTCAACGGAAAATGCGACTGCTTGCATGTATTCTTTCCCTGAAGCCTTCGAAACTCTCGTCTTGAAAATGTTTCTGCTGTCTCAATGGCCCATCTAGGCTCCACGTATGTCTTCTTCTACTGATTACATACAAATGAACTCGAAGCCGATCGAGCCAGACGGCGAATATCCATGGGATAAGCGTCAAAGGGAGATTGAGAATTATATGATCCGGTTGCAGTTATGATATTAGAAGTCCCAGATGGATGGATTGCATCCCACCATGTATACTCACTCCCAATACCACGTGGGTTACTTGATGGAATGCATGGTGCTGTAATCGGTGATCCAGGACACCATGGAGCATTTCTGACTCTAAAACCTGGGTTAATCACCAGGTTATAAACTTACTAGTCGTCGTCTAAATATTCGTTTCAACTACTAACTCCTCTCCTGAATACATTAATTGGCATGTATTTACCTGAAGAAGAAGTGGAATATATCTGGTATGTATTCACGTATATAAAATTAGCTCCGGTTAGATTGTTTGTTGAGCCCATCCACTAGCGAACGGAGTCCAGTGTTGACAAGCTGGACTGCATTGTTAACTCGGTCTACACATGAGGAAGAGGAAGAAGAACCATTTGTTCCAGCTGCACCTTAGATGGCGGGAGCACAACCTATTGGAGGTATCCCAAACAGGGTGGTTACCTTCCTTGCTCCATAGTCGTACAAAGTCTAATACCAAGAAAGGAACACAAAAACAAAAAAGAATTTATATGGTTATTTGAGAAACCTTTGATATTTAAGCAACAGATTAAAGGAGATCAATTTCAACTACTACCGTTAATTGCTGAGGAAGTTCTTGGTTAAGTGGTATGGCATGCTGTTCAGGCGTGTATAGGCGGCTTGGGGGGTAGAACTGTGGCCTGAAGTAGTTGTTAATATAATCATTCGTGCCCATTCCAACTGAATATAGGCATTTGCTTAAGCACTCTGTAGCCACGTTTTTATCTCCTATAATCTCATTAATCCTCGACACTGTAATTTGGTGATGTTGTAGTTGACCATCCATCATCCATGCTTATTCGTTCTCCCTGTACGTGACAACTGTTCAATAAAAATTGTTAATTACTATTACTTGTTCTAAGTAATCATAACTCGCGCGTTGAAATTAAATCAGGAATTTGCTATGTTTGTGAAATGTACAAGAAATTACCAGATTCTGTCCAGTTTCTTTTCTAATCCCAGAAGCAGCAGACGCATTGTTAACACCTGTAAGTATGCCCCAACCTCTTGCAGAGCCAGTTAGGGATAGAGAGGAGAGACTAGAGAAGATCCATGTTCTTTTTGTCTTTTTATTTCAGGGCTTACCAACAAAGTTATTGTTCTTTTTTGGGAAAGAATTGAGAACCTTCTGAAAAGGGCACTAATATCAATTAAATTACAACTCATTCCAAATTTGTTCATCCCCACTAAATTTAGTTAATCAACTCTTTTTTATATATATTAATTTCCTGGAGTGCCTCAAGTTACAAGATAGTTATTGTTGACCTTCGAACTTGCCATGGGTTCGTAGGAAGGAGAGCGGGGTACAAGATAGAATCATTATATATATATATATATATATATATATATATATGAAAAAGGATCAAAATATTTATTTTTTATTTATTAACTTAGGTATTTAAATCAGTTTGTGTGTATCTTAACTAATTTTATGAAACCTAAAATTAATTATTATATAATCATTAAATTTATAATATTTAAACTAATAATTTTAAAAATAAATTTAAAATTTAATCGCTTAACAACCACTTTATCAAAATGTTAATTGTATCTTAATTTTGGACCTACAAATCTTTTTGATCAAGAATATGCGCGTGAAAATAACTACAAGCCTGGAGCTAGTTTATTCATTTCTTTACAAGTAAATCCATCGCACACAACACAAGATGCTTAATTTCATCTCCTTAAAAATGGTTCGATTGGATCACCAAAAAGGTCATTGTCTCTTCTTCTTCTTCTTCTTTCACTGAAGCTACACTAATGGATCAAGTTATTTTGGTTTGAATGTCAAGAAGATGAGAGATAACTGGCAGGCTGGCTGCCTTGAAAATAGTTTTTTTGTCAAAGAATTTTGCCATGTTCAGTAACGGTTTGAGACTGCAGAATCAGTATCAGGTGATGCTGCTTAAAATCTGGGATATGGTGAAAGAAATTCAGTGAATCAGTGATGTTATGCCATGTTAGCGGTTCGTAGAATCTGATCAAGTAGTATACATTATACAGTATACATCTTCATCCTAGGAGTGAATCAGTGCTTTAATGGAGAATGAACGTTATGATATGTTGGGATATTGGTAGCATGCCTTTATTTACTTTGCTTTCCATCCTCCAAGGCTCCAAAGAGTTCAGTATATCATGCCTGTTACAGAGTACAAGAGCGCAGAACAGGGGACCTGTCTCCATTAGCAAGCTGATGCTGATGATGTCTTCGTTTCTTAGCTCTTGAAAAATAGCTCACGGTCCTAGCTCAAGGAGGCCATCCCCCTTGCGGGAATGGCCCCAAAACTTTGATCGATGAATTTGGGTTATGAATTGGATGGGTCGACCCGAATTAGTGATTTTAATTCAAAGCCAAGATTTAATCTTTATTTACAAATAAGCTTTATAATAAATAAAAATCTTAATTAATAAATATAGATCCACAACAAAAGCATAATCTATTATTCTGTCTCTGGCTGCTCAATTGCTTCTTATCTCTTCTAACCTAAAGTTTGAATCTTTCTTTACAGTCTCCACCATGACCTTAACCCAGTTCTCCTCCACACTTCCTAACTTCACATGCTCTTTCAGGCCCAACAAACCACACAGTGCTAGTTGGCCACCCAATAAACCACTCAAAATCACCACAGCTCCGATAACAGACCGAGTAATAGACTTTGGCAAGTACAAGGGCAAGATGCTTGGCACTCTCCCATCTACTTACTTGAAATGGGTTTCCAAGAATCTTCGTGCTGGTGACTTTGAGCACTGGGCTAAGTTAGCTGACCAAGTGCTCCAAGATCCGGTTTACAAGGACAGATTGGAGTGGGAATTTGCTGATAATGCCCTAAATGGAAACAATAATAGGAGTATCAGCGGTTCTTGTTCTTTGTCAAGAAATGATGACAGTGCAGTGTCAAGATTGTTGGAGATTAGTGAGAGGTTTGGCTGGGACAATGAAGATAAAGTTGGGTGGAGTAGAGTCAACTTTGAGCTCTTGGGTACTAGTAAAGGTGGCAAAATACCAAGAAGATCATCTTCCTCTGGAGGTGTTGAAGAAGATAAAGATTTATCGAGAGTGGAGAGTGATAAGGTTTTATCAGAAAGTGAAGAGAGGAGGAGGGAGAGAAGAGAAAGGGCCAAGTTGAAGAAACAAGTGGAGAAGAGGAAGGATAAGATTGAGATTGTAATGAAGAGCAAGGATGGTTTTGGAAATAGGGTCGATGGTGATGGTGGGGTCAACCTCAACCCTAATCAATCAAAACAAGGGAGGGTTGATCATCAACAAGATTGCAAGGTGGAGAATAGCAGTCGATTCCCTGGAAGAGAATCACTCCTGAAGAAAGTGCTCAATAGAAAAAATGTCTTGTAATCTGAATATTATTTTTTCAGTTAGGCATTAGAATTTTCATGAGGGTCAATATGAAATGTACCTCTTGGGATCTTTGACTGTGCAGATTGATCTTTTAATGGCATAATTAAGAACTCGGATTAAATAAAATGATCTTGGCCCTCCTAGCAGAACCTAACATGCTGCTCCCCGAACTACAAGATGGCCTGAGACTATACCCCGAGGATTGGGCAGAAGGGCAGGTTCAGAAACCACTGATAACACCCTTTTGCTCTCATTTCTTCTGTCAACATCACTTTCTTTTCCTTTTATTCTTGATTATGTTGTTCTTTATTGTCTTTGTAGAATTCAATGATCACATAATTGGAACTCTGTTGAGGTATATAGGTGAGATTGTGGGACATGCTTATTTGTTTCTCAAAGAGCAACTTTAGCTTTCTGCATTGCCGACTCCTTCTGGCATGCTTCATGGAAACATGATAGCTATGCTAGCACTCTAGCTACTTGCATTTCTGCCCTAGTAAACCTTTTCAATTTCAGTGACTGTCAAGTTTCTTTCATCTGGTATTGTACTGTGGTAGAAACCTTCAGCTTATTTCAAACCAATTCCAACAACTAGTTTGTTTGGTAGAAAATGATTTTTCATTATTTTAAGATTTTAAAAAAATATTAATAAATTATTTTATAATTTATTTTCTGTAATATAATTAAATATTAAAAAGTGTTTTTTATTTTATTTCCATGACATTATTAAATATTAAAAAATAATTTTTTATAAAAATTTACTTTAAAAAAAAAAATTTACTTTTCAGCTCACAAACAAGCAGGACAACAAATCATGCCACGTAAAAATCTTATTGTAGAATTTATTTATTTTGCTAAAAGTTTTCCAAACCATTATTGGAATTATTTTATTTCTGTTTAAATCTTAAATTTGCAAACATAATGAACAAACTAAAGGTAAACTTGGTACAATAAACTCTCCCAATATTACTCAGCTTGACTGCTCAAGGACGACTACTAGCTGATGGTTGATCAGTCACTTCTTCATTGGAGTTGTCTGTGCAAGCATCATGTCTTCTTGGCTGATCTTCCCCATCTCTTTAAGCTTATACAGGATAAGCTCGGCAGTGCTAGGCAAAACAAGGAAGCATATGGTCAGGGCATAGCCAACAACTAATAAACTGAGACAATAAAACTACATCCACAACTTTGACCAAAAACAAAACCGACGGGAAACGAGTGGCAGCCATCAACTTACCCGACAGCGTCGTCATCTATGTTTGCTGCTTCGAAATCTGAATTGGCCATCATTTTGGTGAGAACCCAGTTCACCAGCTTCCTCTGTCTGCTCTCTGTGAATAGCTCAACAATGTACATGTATAACTGACCTAAACCAACAGTGCCCGTCATTATCCAAACTACAGCGAACATGCGGCCATATCCAGTTGAGAAGCTCTTATCTCCATAACCGAGAGTTGAAATGGTAGAACAGACACAGTAGAAGGAATCAACAGCGTCCAGATCCTCAATCATGTAAAGGAAAACTGATCCGATCATCATAAGCCCTGAAAGAATAGCTACAGCCAAATAGCATTTGTATTTGACTTTGTAAATATCAGTTTCCTTTAGAAATGCAGCTGGACCGAGTTTTTGATGCATGTGAAGGGCTTCAACCAGTAATTTTTCCTGCTTCTCTACCAGATAATCTCCTGCTTTGCTCAGTATCAGTCCAACAAGAGCCATCCCTATGAAGACAAAAACACAGACAGCTAACTTCACGGAGCCACTACTGGGCACAAGGTCCCCGTATCCCACTGTGGTCATCGTCACAATACAGAAGTACAGAGAATCAAGAATCGGATTTGATGTCTTCCCTTTGATATCATCCCTGACAGCATAAAAGCACATAGTGCCAGCACACACGTAGACGGCAAAGATCATAGCTAGTGTCTTCAGGCTCTGGTGAAGTCCCCCAAAAAGGAATTCGTAACTTGGAAGTGGCCATTTGCCACCAACATCTGAAGGAACAAACTCTGCTAGAGTACTTTGAAGACTGCGAAACCTTTTTCTGTTGGGAGAACAATCATCAATTCGTTGAGAGGTGGGATCCACCAATCCTGACAGAAAGGACTGCTTTGCACCATTGGAAGCCATCGAGGTAGTTTAGCGAACACGGATGCTCTTAGAAAATCTGCAAATCGTTAAAGATACTGTTTAGAGAACAAATTCAACAACAAATAATTGGCTACAATTTAACCAAGGGCAAGCTAAGGAAAAGCTCGTGAGCTAGTTAATTAAAGGTAGAACAAGGAAATTAAATGTAGCTCCAACATGCATAACTATGTATAGCCCTTGGAGAGGAGACTTAATCTCGATTGATATACAAGGATATCCCATACCATGAAGCCGTATAAATTATTACAGCAAGAACAAAAAAAAAAGATTTAAATTTGATATCATGATTATACCAAACAAAATTATGTAAAGAAGTAAAAGCACTTGGCAAACAGAAAAAAGAATTCTCCTAAAACTTATGAGATAAGTTCAGAAGAAGTCTCACTACCAATTCCAACTACAACTCCACTTCACCGAAACCGAGCTACTAGTTTGATCAGTGGAAGCAGGTTTGTGTCTAATTTAAAGTGCTCCAGTTACGAAATTTCCTAGAAAATTCCTCACCGTACTCTGTAAGATCTATATGCTGCTACAGAATTTATTGCCAGTCTTGTCCTAAGCGGCTAGTCTCCTTCTCTACAAGTGGAATGTGAGCGTCCTTTCTCATCTGGTTTTGGACAGAGCCTAAGAACTGAAAGAGCGCGTGTAGGGAACATGCGAGTAGGAAGTTGCTTATTCCATTCCAAAAAATGGAGGAAACTTACTTAGAGCTTGGAATTTTTCAATGAAAGCCCTAGAATGTATTGTTCACTTCAGCCTTATCTGGCATGCGTGGGTAGGAAGCGTGGCTTCGCAAGAAGGATCCAGAGTGCCCAAATAATCGGTTCCATCAAGATTTGTTGTTGAGCCAAATAAAATCTATAAATGGGATTCATAAAAACAAAGCAGTGGGATCCAAAGAGGGCTAAGAACCTCACTGAAACAATACAAACGATCGATGGGTTCTCGTAAAATCGAAGTTAAAGCTGGACTCTTCACAAACCAAAACAAAGCTTAATTTCCAGACAAGATAAGCAGGTTCCAGGGAGATCTGGGGGGGGGGGGGGATTATCTAAGGAGACAGAATTGCATTTCAGTTTTGATTAGCAAAAACTATCCTTGGATAGAATAATACATCTATGACACGGTGAACAAGCAGAGCCCAGAACGGAGGTCCTCTCTCAGTTAGCCCATGGTCCTGCATGCTTCGGCTTCCCTTGTTGTTTTATAAGTCCACGCTCCAGCCTAAATATAAGTGTGTGTTTTTTTTTGCGTAGATTTTGTAGTTGTGAAGTTTTAAAAAAAAATGTATATTATAATTCTTTATTGACCAAAACTTCAAGCCAAATGTTGATCGAAGCAAAATATAAACCGCATCACGGAAATAAACAGACTTAAATAGGATGAATACTCACAACGAAAACTATATTTTAGAATTGTTTTTATTTTTTATTAAATTAGATAAGGATAAGGATTACGCAAATAGCAAATATTCGGATTAAGATATTTTTCTACCTATTATACAAAATACTTGTGTTAATTAGCATAGATTACATCGATGGCAATGAATAACGTCCAAGAAAGTTAGTGTAGACTCTTAAAGCTGCTTTGAAAGATCAATACTTCTTGGGAAATGAAACAATTGTTCGGCTCTTTTCAATTGGCCAATTTTTTTTTAGTAAATTCCATATTGATTGGTAACATATTTCATAATCTTGTTTGAAGGATTGGAATGGAAATCAAATATTGAATCTCTGAGGCTTTCCATTTATAATCAATTTAACTCATAGTAATTCTAAACAGGTGTTTTATGTCTAAAACATTAAGGAATGTCTCTTCTCATTTGATTATTGTATAACAGATGACGTTCAAGATAACATTGTTGGAGGTTATACTCCATTTGGAATTTTCCTGATCATCTGCTCATGGAGATTTTTTCGCCAGAGGCTCAAAAATCTTGCGGTGAAAGGCAATAAGCTTAATGTGTTTCATGGAGAACGCTTGTGGGAAGGCAAGCTCCTCTTAGCGGAACAGATCCTCTTGCTCACCGAACTAAAAGATAGCCTTGGGCCTGTACCCCGTGGGTTGAGCATAATATCAGATGCCTGCCTGTCAAGTTCGAGCTGTATGCTTTTCTATCTCTGAAACATTTTTTTCAGGAGGTGCACAGCTTGGATCTGGATGTTGAAACAGGTGAGATTGTGGGCAATGCTTATTTGTTTCTCAAAGAGCAACTTGAACTTTCTGCAATGCCGCTTCCTTCTGGCATAACTCATGGAACCATAATAAGTATGTTAGCCTTCTACGTGCATCTTTGTCCTTTCAAAACTTTTCAATTCAAGATCTATCAGTATTTTTTTTCTCCATAAAGTTCAGTGGCCTTAATGAACAGACTAGGGTAAACTTGATACAGGAAACCATATCTATTATCTTCTATGATATCAATATCACTTGATTGTATTAGTCAAGGACTTCTCGCTGATGGTGAAGTCATTTCTTCATCTGAGTTGACTGTGCAGGCGTGATATCAGAATCTGACAAGGTTCCAGATTGATCAACATCAAGATCCTCAAACTCCTCCATTACAAGTGCAATATCTTCTTGGCTAATCTTCCCCATCTCTTTAAGCTTATATAGGATGAACTCCGCGGCCCTAGGTAAAAGGAGGAAGTAGAGAATTAGAGACATAGCCAACAACCTAAAAAGTGAGACAATAAACTACACCCTCGAATATGACCAAATAAAAAGAAACCGATGGGAAACAACTTGCAACAAAATCCAAAGGGAACATCACAACATCACAAACTTACCCAACAACACCATCATCATCGATGTCTGCTGCCTCCAGATCTAAATTGGTCGTCTTTCTAGTAAGAACCCAGTGTACCAGTGTCCTCTGTCTGCTTTCAGTGCATAGCTCTGCGATGTATAGAAATAACAGACCTAAACCAATAGTACCCGTCAGCATCCAAAATAAAGCAAACAAACGACCACCTCCAGTTGAGAAGCTCTTGTCTCCATAACCGAGAGTTGTAATGGTACAGCAGACACAGTAGAAAGCATCAATGATGTCCAAATCCTCAACCATATACAGGAAAACAGTTCCGACCAGCATGAGCACTGAAAGGATAGCCAGGGCCAAATAACATTTGTATTTCACTTTGCTGGTTTCAGTTTCCTTTAGAGACGCAGCTGGACCAGTTTTTTCATGCATGTGTAGAGCTTTAATCATTAATATTTCCTGCTTGTCTAGCAAATAGTCTGCTGCTTTGCTCAGTATCAATCCAACAAGAGCCATCCCCATGAAGACAAAAACACAGGCAAGTAACTTCACAAGGGCACTATTGGGCACCAGGTCCCCATATCCTACTGTGGTCATCGTCACAATACAAAAATATACAGAATCAAGAATCGGATTGGTTTTCTTCCCTTTGATATCATCCCTGACAGCATAAAAGCATATTGTGCCAAGACCTAAGTAGACAGCCAATAACACGGCTACTTTCTTCAGGCTCTGGTGTAGTCCCCCCCAAAAGGAATCACAACATGGAATTGGCCCCTTGCCACTAGTATCTGAAGGAACAAATTCTGCTGGGGGGGCACTTTTAACATGGCGAATCCTTCTTCTGTTGCGATGACATTCATTGATTCTTTGAGAGGTGGGGTCCCCCGATCCTGACAGCAAGGGCTGTTTTGCACCATTGGAAGCCATTTAGGCAGCTTCGTAAAAGCAGATGCGTATTGGGCTCTTAGAAAATCTGCAAATTGTGAAAGATATTGTTTAGAGAACAAAATTAACAACAAATAGTTCACTAAGATAAAAAGTTCAGCCTGCAACTATAAATGTAGATAGAAGCCATTCTCTTCACAATAAAGGGATAAAGATATTTGCCAGAAAGTCCATCAATCAGATTCCATGTCATTCATCTTGTACAAATGAAGATGAAACTAGCATCTCATTGAGACAGAAAAGGAGACACATGTATGATAACATCTAGAGAGAATAGAGAAGGATGCATGCTCAGAATAAAAATAGCACATTTACATCATCAAAGCATAATCAAACTTTGCACAAATAACTAATTTCCAACAATGTTTCTCTCTAATTATTCAGATCATAGAGTTCTCGACTATGTTATTTCATCCCAAGTACTAAACAAACACACACACACTTCCCACTTTTCTATTGTCACTGACTTTTCTGTCCCATATTATGAGTGGAAAAATAGTGATTGAAACTCTACAGCATAATTTCATTAAGGGGCAGGCTAAGTAAGGAAAGGCTCGTGATCTAATTAAAGTCAATATGAAAAAAAATGCAGCTCCAGCATGCATAAATTTATATCACCACGTATAGCCACATAATTATCGAGACAAGTAAAGAACAAAACAAAAACAGTTTGGATATCAAGATTATACCAAACTAAATGATTTATAGAACTAATGGAGTCTATTCTAAATGATTTAAACAAGTACAAGCATTTAGCAAACAGAAAAAGATTCTCATAAAACTTAGGAGATTAGTCCAGAAGCCTCGCTACCAATTCCAACTCCACTTCACCGAAATTTCCTAAAAAATTCCTCTAAGATCTATGCTACTACAGAATTTATTGTCATTCTTGTCCTATGCAGCTTAGTCCCTAACAAGTGAAATGGGAGTGCCCCTCTCATCTCTTTCTGGCCAGAGCATAACAATTGAAGGAGTGCAAAGGGAACATGTGAGTCGGAAGTTGCTTGTATCAATCCAAAAAACGAAGAAGCTTAGTTATAGCTTCTTGGTATTTTTCAACGACAAGCCCCCCTCGAATTTACTATTTTCTTTGTAAGATTAGCTTATAAAAAGAAGAAAGGGTCTGGATCCAAATTGCTCACATAATTGGTTCTATCAAGATTTGTTGTTGAGCCAAATGAAATCTGTGAAGGAAAAAAGCAAAAGGATTCAAAGAGAACTAAAACCTCATTGACACAATACATCTAATGGGGTTCTCGTAAATATCAGTTAAACGAAGCTTTATTACCAAACAAGATAAGATATTTCAGAGAGAGAGATATATTACCTACTATCAGTGGTTCTTCTTCTCCATCAAGAAATGATGATGGTGGTGCAGTGTCAAGATTGGGTAGATAGAGGGTACTAGTAAAGATGGCAAGATACCAAGAAGATCGACTTCCTTTAGTGATGGTGTTAAAGAAAAATACTTCTTTATCAGAGAGGAGGAGGGAGAGAAGGTTGAAGACTCAACTGGAATGAGGAAGGATAAGATTGGCATTGTACTGAAGAATGAGGATGGTTCTGTAAATGGGGTTGATGGAAGGTGGGGTTAGCTTTGAGGGATCAAATTGAAAACCAGGGAGTGCTGAGCATCAAGATGGATAAATATTAGTCCATTTCCTTTGACCAGAATCACTCTTGAAGAAGAAAAAAAAATTCTCGTAATTTTGAGAATATTTTTCCCATTGCTTTTTGAATATTACGTTGATTTGGCCACTGCAATTTTTTTGATGGTCATGCCACTGCAATTTTTGTCATCAAAGAGTCCTGGCCCATGGGATTTTTGACATTGCGGAGTGACCTTACACCGGCATGACGATTTAGATCATCAATCTATTAAATAATTATGGTAATTTTAAATTGAAAATGGTTACTGAATCATTAATTTTCTTGGAAAAAATTAAAAAAAGAGTAACTGCATCAGCATTACTATAACATTACACATATTTTATTTTCTTTAAAGTCTTAATCTTTTATTGGTGGAAACAACAAAGGCCTCACATAACCACATCAAACATAGTTGCCTTGTCTTTTTTTCTTGTTTTCCTCCTCCTTCTGTGTTTGTGCTGTTGCGGTTGAACAAAGCTAAAGGAGGAATCTCTCTCTCCTCTGCCCTCTCTTTCTGGTAATTCCTTGTCTTCTTTTCTTATCGACGTACAAGTTCTATCCTTTATATGCTCCAGCTTGAAAAGAACTGAACTTTTCATCCATCTCCTTTTCTTCTGAATTCTGTACTGTGTAAATTCACCAAATTTTGAAATGATTTGAACTAATCTCACCTGGGCTTTATCGTTGGTTTAGTATTTATTGTCTTGTCATTACTAAATCATCTAGTTTATTGAATTTTTTAGCAAAAGTCTGCCTTTTGCTATAAAATGTTGTGTACTTTATGTTGGCTCTTGTTCAAGCTATTCCCCAATGTTAATATTCGTGTTAATCTTTAAAAGTATCATCTTCATGTTATTCAAGCTCAATCAAATTGAGACAGCATAGAGGGCATATTGGATAAGCTATGCGTTGTAGCTGGATGCTAGTGATAATAGAAATCTTCTTAAATTTTCCCAGTTTCGCAAAGCTGACTTTGTCATAGCATCAATGTTTTGTGATCACTTAAGTTGAATCAAAAGTGTTGTGAATGTCCCGATTCAAATATTATTTTTGAATCTATCATAGGGGAATTTCAGAAAGAAGGAAAACAGTCAGCGCTAATGACTGCTTAAACTGAACTGGAGCCATAAAATGAAGTCTAAAATTGAAGCATGACATTAGTAGACTGTTTACAGTTTCCTCTACTTGTCCACATCAACGGTTAACTGTTAATCTTCCATCCACTTTGGAACGTTTTTGAAATTAAAAGTGTCAATAACCGAAGCAAACTGACTTTTTCCAGCAATTATGATGTCAATATTTCAGTGTTTTTGGTAAAAGATCGATTCAGCTAGCAGTATTTTCCTCATCATAGGCAAGTAGTGGAAATGACAAGAGGATTTCTTCATTTGACGATTTTCCTGCACAATGTCTCTTCTCGTTTAATTCCTGTATTAAACTCAATATCTGGGCCGTTGTTTGCAGACTTCTAATGTCAGATAATGTTGATAATAACACTAAAGTAGATTACACTCCATTTGGAAAGCTTCCTGATCATCTGCTCGTCGAGATTTTTGTCAGAGTCCCTGTATCAGAGTGGGCTCAAATATCTTGTGTTAAAAGGCAATGGGCTAATGTGTTTCGTGGGGAATGCTTGTGGCAAGCTGCTCTCACCAGAACCTATCCACTTGCTCACCAAACTAAAAGATGGCCTGGGCCTATACCACGAGGGCTTAGCAGAAGGCAAGTTTGAACATCTCTAAAACCAGTTTGCTGTTTTTCTTTCTTCTATTACTGTTGATTTCTTTGTTCTTTCCTTCTTGGTTATGTTATTCTTCTTGTCTTAATAAAGTGATCATATAATTGGGATTCTGTTGAAATCTGTAGTTTATTGCTTATAACACCCTTGAGAAATTAATGATCCATGATTGATGTCAAATTTGTCATTACCTAACTTAATGCTTTCTTGGCATGATATTAGGGGTCTGGCTGGCTGCTAAGTCTGAGTTGCATGCTGTTCTAACTCTGAAATATATTTTTTTCAGGAGATACACAGCTTTATGTGTCAGTAAACGCATCTTCGCTCTGGATGGTGAGATAGATGAGATTGTTGGCCATGCTTATTTGTTTCTCAAAGAGCAACTTGAATTTTTTGACATGCCATCAACTTCTAGCATACTTCATGGAACCATAATAGGTGTGCTCTCTACTGGTATCTTTGTGTTGTAAACCTTTTCAGCTATCAAATGTCTTTCATTTATAAGTTGAGAGGATATGATACGCTATCTTCCTAGTACTAGAAGCCAAGTCCTGAGGACACACTTTGATTGAGGACTTTGTTTTAGCAGATCAGTTCATTGCTTGCGGGAAATCCAGGGATATTGCCCATGAGCTTGCTTCACAAATCTGGCTTGCTGTTCTTGACAATTTGGAGGACAACGAGCATACATTTCTCATACTGAAACGTCTTGCGCTAGAGGGTGATGTAAGTTGCAGCTCTGAACATTCTGTTAATTGACCTTACAAGCAAACTGTTAAGATTACTTCCCAAATAATCGAAACTATTGCATACATGCACGTGTGTGCTATCGGTTCTAGTTTGATTGGTTCCAATTTGTATTATCCTGCAGGTTTTTCTTCCATACCCATATACAAAATCCATTAAAGTGCAATGGAAGGTGTTTGAAAAGCTCTTCACTGATTTCCGTGATTGTTTCAATCGTGTGGATTATTATGATGTGCTGGGTTGTGCTAAGAACAAGTTTGAACCAATACCATCTGCCTGGTTGGGTTACTAGAACTAGTACCTCACTCCGTCTCTACTGTGTCCATGTATGTCAGTACTGTATGTATTTAGGGATGTCATATGCGACTATATATGGCAGCGAAGTGCTGTCATTTGTCTTGTTTAGGGCAGCACAGTCGCGCGCGCACGGAGGATGAAAATATGCTCCGCCATTTGATGGAAAGACACTGCAAAAGTGCATATTCTACTTGATGTGGTGTCCTCTGATTTTCTCACTAGCAGCTAGCTGCACAAGTCACTGCAACACCCTGAACACAGGCCAGGAAACCATGCCTGCCTTCGTTTTGTTAACAGCATGGTCCAAACCAATAGAGGCCCATGGAGCATAAAATAAAACGTATTTGGGTGTAATGATTAAAAGAAACATCAATCCATTAATCTAGCATGATATAAATAGTACTGTCGGCTGATCTCCCATGTTTCCACAGCCTCCTCTCCATCGGTTAGCATATTCATACACTGTCTCACCGGACGTAAGCTCTCAAACTGCCTCTCCGATGGCACAAAACTTCCCTGCACTTGAAGCGTTTGTAAAGAAGAGATATAGGCTGCCAGCATCAGGACTAGAAGCAGTGGCCTGGCCTGAGTGGACACGCTGACAGCTGATGACTTGACTTGGCGGATCAGTTTATAGCTTGCAGGATACTGCCGTTCGGTTCTACAAGCTCAGGCCCGGTTTGTTAAAAGGTCCAAGGTGTGTGGTTAGGTTGGACCGTGTGATTCTGTTTCATCTCCCCTCAGAAGTCATATACTGGGTGCTTGCCAATTATAGAAAAAAAATGCTTAAATAGAACAAAAAATCAAATAAAGTTTGCTTGTGATTTTGTTTTTTTTTGCCCGAAAGAAACATCATGCGTGTATCGTGTCTTGTCTCATGTAATAAACATGTGTGCGAGGCAATGGAGCATGATACTTGGATCCTCCTCGAGATGCATGCATTGCTTGAATTTGACCATTACTTTACCATTAGTGAATTCTTCCTTCTTCTTCTTCTTCTTCTTCCTTTTTTCTTTTTATGTAGTCATCGGTTTCTATACATCTTGCAAGCTTTTTTAACACATAAAGCTCAAAGAATAAATTCATTTTTAGATGGTTAAAAATTGAATATCATGTTAAAATTATAAATTTAATAAAGAAATTGTTGCTGAATGGTAAGGAATAATGAGTGCATATAATAATGTGTTGTTGATGTTTATATGAACATGTATTTAAAGACACTTTTTAAAACGTTTTTCAACATTTTTAATAACTTAACATTAAAACCATCTAAAAAAAAACTAATTAACATGAACATATTTTTAATTTAAAAAAAACATCAAACATATTTATAAATAAAAAAGAGCTGAACAATTTCATAAAAATACTTTCAAAAGCATCATTGAAGTCTATAAAATTAAATATCGTATGCCATGGATAGATTCATAAAATAAACAAAAGCAGCTGGGGGAGATGAGAGTGAATTTGGAAAATGAAGAGGGACGAATAAGTAAATATGAATTGAGAGAAGGACTCCCAAATCAAAAAACAGTAATGCAGGGAAAAGCGCGGCTTTTTCTGCCATGTACTTAGGCATGGATTCTGACAATATTCTCTGTACAGTGTCTTCTTCTCTCTCTCTCTCTCTCTCTCTCTCTCACTTCTGCAGTGTACCATATTATTTTATTTTTCATTGAAAATTGCAAATCATTTTAACTATATTTTTCCTTTCTCTCCATCTTGGGTTTTGAGCACGATTCAATTTTATTACCAGATTTTCTTTTGTCATTTTTGTACAAAAGACATAAAGTAACACTCCATGATGAGAGTTCCAGCGATCTGTTGTTACTAATTTGCTATAAATTCACTGTATTTCTTTTACTAATGATTTCTTTTTCTTCTTTTTTTTCTTTTTAAATATTTCATCAAAACCATTTATGACTCCATTTATTGCTTTTGCTCTTATTGTTAAACCTCTTGATTTTTTCAACCCTTTCTCTCTCTGATTGTTGTACAGTTGTTTAGGGTTTTATTAAAGGAAAAAACCCTATTCCTTGTTTCCAATTCTGAGGCGGTTGGGGTTCTGCATTGTCTTTAAATGGCTTGATTTCTTACTTTTGCTGTGATCTGCACTTGAAGGTGTGTCTTTTGGTGCTCTGCTTCCCTCTCTTTTTTTTTTATCTTTCTTTAGTGATGTATTGCTGATGAGTATAATGCTGGTTAGTATTTGTGATTTTTTAGCTGAGAAATGGTAAAAATACTTCTACTTTTGCTTTAAAGTTGGTTTCTTGATTGGCATGTTGTAGGGGTCTTGCTTCATTAACATATGTTTTAAGCACCGATTTTGGAGAGGGTTTTGGGATTTTTCTGTCTCTGCTAATGCTGATTTATTTTTGTGGATGCCAATAAATGTTACTATTTCAAGCTTCAATAAAGATCAAAACTTGAAAGCTTTCAGCTTGGTTGTTAGTGAAGAGAGTGTGTTTACTGATTAGGGTTGATTGCTAGAAATCTGGTGATAGTAGGGTTTTTGGAGTTAAATGCTTTACCTTTGTTGCCGTTTAAAATTTCTGGGTTATTCTTACGTTTCTTCAAAGTGATTACTTTTTTTACGAGGGACACAGAGTTTGGAGCTGATGGGGTCACTTGGGTTTTAGATCGCTGTTTTTTAAGCAAGCAGTTTAGATTCTAGAAAGTTTGTTGAGATCTTTGGGGAATCTAGCTTATCTGATTCTGCTTGGAACATTTTGACCTGAGGATCTAACTTTGGTGCGTTTTAAGATTTGAAATAATAGAAGATACGCAAAAAGTCCTGGAATCAGAACGTTTTTATCCATCGGAAGCTTCCCTGTTTCTTGTGTGATTTTGAAGAAAGAAGAGGTTAGCGGTTTGTTGAAGATGGATTTCTTTAAAGCTAAGAAGTTTAGGAAAGCCCACAAACCAGGCCCGGAAAAGGATTTAGATGATAAGCCTGTGCCACATCCAGAGGAGCCAAGGAAGGAGAATGATGGAGGTGGTGAAAGTGTAACTAGCAAATCAGCCAACACTGATCCTGTAGCTGAAGCTGAGGATGACGATGACGATTTTATAACCAATGAGGTAAAGAGGAGGTTGAAAGAACTGAGAAGGAACAGTTTTATGGTATTGATTCCTGAAGAAGAGTCATGTGCAGAAGAGGAGGAAGATGAAGATGGTGAAGGTGAGACAAGCCCAAATGAGTGGAGGGATGTCGAAGCAGAAGGAAGGCAATGGTGGGGTGGGTTTGATGCTCTGTATGACCAGTACTGTGAGCGGATGTTGTTCTTTGATCGGATGAGTGTTCAGCAGCTCGCTGAATCTGGTAAGTCTTGCTAAACTTTGATCCAGCTCTTTCTTGATTGATTTGTACACTTTTGGATTGCAATTGATTGATACTCAGCATGCTTTGGTAGTTATGAAATTTAGCATCACTTAGAGACTTGTGTTGTGACAAAATTGTTTGACGTCTTTTCTGTCCCTTCTCCCTCATGCTTACTTGCCATGCGGTGATTATTTTTATTTTTTATGTTATCTGTTCCTATAAGTTTCGAATTGTTTGGCATATGTCCATCTTGTCTGATTTAGAATTAGTCTACCTGAAACCTTACTGAGATTATGAGAATTGACCACATTGATTTTCTGGATTTCTGAATGTAGCCGTGTTCCAGCTGTATTTAAAATTTGCCTATATTAAGCCTATAAATAACACTACCATACCATATAATGCTCGAGTCCTTTCTCGTGTCTTTTCTTTTTCAGACCAAGGTTCTAAAAGTGTGGTTGTCCAATAAACTCCTAACTACAGGATTTTGCAGTGTCTGCTTGCTTTCCTTTTCCTTTTTTCAGAATTGCTCTCTTTTCCAACTTGTTGAGATTAGTTTGTTGTACTTGAGGGTGATTCTTGTACAGGGAAACAGTCTTTTAGTTTTCATCAGAAATAAATGTTCTATTGTATTGCAGGCTGCTACGCTCCCACAACTCCCTCCCCAAGGTCTGCATCCAAAAAGCTGACATCCCCCTTCCGCTGCCTCTCTCTGAAAAAGATAGAAGAACCTGAAGATGAAACTGAGCAACTGCAGCAGGTACAGAATGACCCATATCAAGATATTGAAACTGCATATGTTGCTCAACTTTGCTTAACTTGGGAGGTGCTTCACTGCCAATACACTCAAATGAGTCAGAAAATCACTTGCCAACCTGAAAACCCTGCCTGTTTCAATTACAGTGCCCAGCTGTTTCAGCAATTCCAAGTTTTATTGCAAAGGTTTATTGAAAATGAGCCTTTTGAGCAGGGTCTCAGAGCAGAAATATTTGCTCGTGCAAGGAATGCCTTGCCTAAACTGCTACAGGTTCCAAATGCAAAAGGTAATATCTGAGTAATTCAATTGTTCATATGGGTTTAGTTTAAATGCCAAAACTACAATTCAGTTTATCTAGTTCCATTAACCAACTTATACATTGTTTAAAGAAAACCAAAGTAGTTCTTGTGCCTCGATCATTTCTTAATATCCTAATCTGTTTAGGTTTGGATAAAAAGGATACAGAAGAAACAGAATCTGATTATGTGGTCCTTGCCCCTGATCTTCTCAAGATAATTGAGAGTTCGATCCTTAATTTTCACCTTTTCCTGAAGATGGACAAGAAAAAACAAGGTAATGTCCGTAATTTGTTTGGAAATCAGAACCAGATTGCCACCCCTCTTCAACTAATACAATCTTCGCTTGAGAAGGTAACGTTTGTACCATTCTATCTCTTATATAAGTGTTAAAGATTACTAGTTAATTTCTTTGATTTTTTATTATAAAGAATGAACAAATTTTGGCTGAAGTTCAGCACAGAAAGTTGTAGCTTGTTCACTGCAAGACATTTTATTGGTTTGATTGTTGTTCCTTTGATTGAGAGAGTTGTCATTGATGCTGCTTCTTTGTGAATGGATCTTTTGTTATAAATAGGAACTTGAAAAGGATTGATCCACCACCAATGCTGACTGCTTAAATAGAAATTTCAAAAGGGATGTTCATGGTTAGCTGTGATGACTTTTTTTACACCTGATACCAAAATTAATAGCCAAACAGGAAATGAGAGCGGTGGATTTCTTCTAGTTTATCTCTCATATATATCTTGGAGTTGATAGCTGCTGGCTTTCTGGTATAATGCCATTGGTGGATGTGTCAAGTCTTCCGACCACCCATCATTGTTCTAGTCAAGTTATATTGGTGGCACAGGAAAATTAGCTTTGGGAAATATCAACTTTTTTAACCTGTTATCATACCTGTACATCGTTTTAATTTCCAGGGATGATGGGGTTGGTTTGTTTGCAAAGGCATAGATAGAGAATTGGTCTGTATATATTTGAATTATAGAGGGGTATTACAGGAGGAAAAGAATAACCTATTTATTGAAAGAGTGCTTTCAGTGCATTAGATCACAGAAAAAGGAACCTATACCTTCAGTTACTAAAACAGATTATTTTTCATACTGTTGATGGCTAACTTCTTCCTTCCCTATGAGTTTGCAGAAAAGGATAAAACTTAAGGATCTGTGCAAGAAGAGTAAAGGATGGAAAAAGAAATGTTGGCCTCAAAGCTACGAGAACGTTCAACTGTTGTTTAGCCTCATTGATATCAAAATCTTATCCAGGGTTATCGGGATGGTAAGAATCAGTAAAGAGCAGTTACTTTGGTGTGAAGAAAAGATGAAGAAGATAAACTTGCCAAATGGGAAGCTGCAGAGAGACCCCCGCCCCATCCTTTTCCCTTGTTAATAGCTGTAAGGGAAAGACGAGGGAAACAAATCCGTTAGTTGGTTAGCAGCAGAAAACCCCTATTTCATGTTCAGATCAGTAGATAGCATGTAATTTGCTTATGGTAATGGTACCTTGATCAGACTACTTGCTATCTACGGATCTGCACAGTTTTTTCCCCCCGGATATGTTATGCAGAAGGGGATTTCTGTAATCTCTTGCACTTGTTAATCTGAAGATTGAAACGGTCAAGAAGGTAGAAGTGATGTTGCATCGGCTTTAGCCTTATTGGAGTGCAGATTAGCTCTCTATTTTGTGATTAAAAACTGCTGTCCTTTTGAGTTTATTCTACACTTATTTCTGCAATTGCCCTAGGTTCTCCTTAGACTGGTTGTGATAGTGTTTTTGAAGTGGAAATGTTAAAATCATATATATTAAAACACATGAAACTCAAATGCTGTCATCTGCCAGCGAAATAAGGGGGAAAGGGTGGATCTTTGTCGTCCAGCCACCATCTGCCGGTGAAAGTACCACCAAATGAAGGTGGGTTGGTCGTGTGATGATTAAGTGGGGCGATTTGATAGCTTGAGCGGAGGAGACCCAGGGGTGGCCTGAGGGGAGTGCGGGAGGAAGGAAGCTGCCGGGTTTTCATTTGCGAAGCTTACAATCCAGTCCTTATAGGTTTAAAATGGTTAAACTCGGTACTGATAGTTTCGTTAGTTTCAATTCAGTCCCTTAAAAGAAAAGGCTCCCCTTGTGGGGGTCCACCCCGGGGTCATTTTGTTCACGTTCTTTTATTCTAACTGCTTATCAGAGTCTTGGACCGCCCTTTTCTGCCAATAATAATATATCATTTGGTTCACGTCCTTTTTTATTATTTGTTAACTGAAGGACATTGTCAGCTTCCTCTCGCTGAGCTATGAGTGTCTTCCACAACCCCGCGTGTTTTAAGAGTTTGAATTCAAAAATTAAAACAATAGAATATATCTTGTTCTCTTGGAATTTCAATAATAACTCTGACGGGATGCGTTCTTAAAATTATCCCAACAGAATATAAACTTGTGATATCAAATAAAAAATAAAAATATTATTAACTCTACCATCATAGCGGGGTGACGCTTGTCATGGAAACAATTTTTAATTAAATAAGTGGAATGCCAAGTACTTTTATTTAGTTTCTTCTAAATTTAGTGTTGTGTGCGGGAAATAACTCATCGAACAATAAATAAATATGATTGAAAAAGAGACCAAGACACTTTTTTATAAACGTATTCAGAGGTATTTCGCCGTCAGGGCACAATATTGTTTGTCTAGAATTTTTAAAAAAGATTTTGAAGTTATTTTTTGTATATTTTATTATTTTAATGTGTTAGTGTTAAAAGAAATTCGAGAGGAAAAAAAGAAAAAGAAAACGGGTCGTTGATAAAAAAGCTGGTCACCGAATCATCATAGTGTGATTTTTCGTGCCCTTTATAGTTTATCACATGCAACAAACTATTTCCTCTCTCTATTGTTTTGGTAAAGATTTATTTCAGCTCCTATAGCTTCAAATTTCTCAATCCCGTCCCTAATGTTTCCAAAACACAAACATCCCCAAGCAGCTTCCGGTTACTAAGACCCTGATGGAGCTTGACAACGTGACCCTTTTCCACCCCCCCCCCCCAGATCCCCATACAATTGCCCCAACAATAAATTCTTAAAAGCTTTTGAAAATAAATAAAAAACAATTCAATTATATACTCGCTCCTGTAGCTTCTTTCTAACCTTCTAAATTGAATATAATATAATTCAAATTTTTGAATGAGTTCTCGTGTTTTAAACTATTTAAAATATCAATAATTGAATTTAAAATAAAATTCAATCTCTAAAAATAATACAAAAGTAAATTAAAGATCAACTTATGTGATTTTTTTGAAACCATTTTAAATATCAAAAATAAAATTCCTAATAGAATTCAATCTCTAAGAATGATACAAAAATAAATTGAAGGTCAATCCTATGATTTGTTATAAAATAATATAAATCAAATATTAGAGTCTCACCTGGTAGTTTAGGTTTTTCTATTGAGATGTTTATTTGTCGTAATATTATAGTTTTGGTGACTAAACAATTATAAATTTAAATCTCACTATCATTAATCTCTCTTCTAATTAAAATCAAGGTAATGTGGTGTGCAAGTTTCAAATTCAATGGGGTTTCACCATAGAAAATGTGTTGATGAATAATATAGATTATATCATAGAGTTTCATCTAATAACTTAAGTTTTTGAGTTTATAAGATTTTCTTGACATGATTTACTATACCAAAAAGAGAAATTAAAAATTAGCATCCTTGGAAGATCCATCTGCCCATCTTTTCTTTAGAGATATTTTACTAAACAAAATGATTTTGATAAAGGTAATATATGAACTAAACTCTATCTCATTTAAATATGTTAATTCAATTTATTTATTAATTTAAATTTAAGTTGAACATTGTAATTTAATTCAATTCAAATGTATAATTGATTCCAGATGTTAGTTCTTTCCTTTTGAAATCCAACGTATAGGGACCATTTGGGAAATTTTTTATGTGTTTGTGTCAAAATTAACTTTTAGAAAATAAAAAACATATTATTTTAATTTATTTTCAAGTGTTAAGCAATTTGAAAACGCGACTTTTATAATAGGCACTAAAATCTCCACAACTCAACCACATGACTCAAGCTCTCCGTGACCAGAAAAATAAATTTATTATATCTGGTCATAAATTAACACCTTCGATGAAGTTGAAATACAATCTGAAAAGTTGAAAAACATGTTTGAAAGAATCACAACCTAAAAATAACCTAGCACCTAACAACTAGATAAACTTGACCGTGAATAACCTTGTACCTAATAACCCGAAGCGTGTGAATGACGTCGTAAAGCTAATTAATCTTTAATAAGTCGAATATATGATATTTATCCCTACAAATAAATGATATTTTACCACAAACAATTAAAATGAATAAACTCACGTTATTATCGCCAAGCTATTGAAATTTGCAACTCCAAAGTCATTATATAGTGTTTTCTAAATAACCCTGATGGATTTTTTTGGGTTAAAAGTCAATGAGCTAAATTAATAATTAACTAGTATAAGTCGAATAATAAAATAATTTTTTAAATAACATTTAATGAATTAGAACAAACACAAATTAAAAAATAATTATTCAACGCCAATTAAATAATATAGAATAATAAAAATAAAATCCTAATACTAGATTTCTTTTGTGTATTCAAGAAAAATTGCATATAAGCTGTCTATAAATAAACAATTAAACCATCAAATCAAACACGACAAGCTGAGACTAAAGATGAAGTAAATATACCTGAAAGTTCTCTTAGAAAAATTAAAGTATATCAAGAAAGCAGAATATCAAAGTCATTTCTTTCATTAAACCCAACAAAGAAAACAAATAATTAAAGTCTTTTTATTCGTTAAATCAAATATCTCTTTTGATTAAATATTTTAAGCTCATGTGATTATTTTCTCATCCGAAATAATATCTGAATCTGAATAGTAATAAAAAAATCCATGCATGCGAAGAGCATCTCAAAAGAATTTATACCTTTTCTTATAAATAAATTTACTGTTATAATTATAACACTGTTAATCATGCATTCTTAATATGTTAAATTTTACATGTAAACGAAGGGACGCTGGCTTTTAATAAAAACAAGTGTGAGTGTGTTGCCAACATATAAGAAATTCGAGAGGAAGAAAAAAACAAAACTGCGAAAAGAAAACGGGTCGTTGACTAAAAAGCTGGTCGTCGAATCATCGTAGCGTGATTTTTCGTGCCCTTCGTAGTTTATCACATGCAACAAACTATTTCCTCTCTCTTCAAATTTTAATTTATTTTTATTAATTATTTTTAATATTTTTAGAAAAATAATTTTTAACATTCCCTAAACCCTATAATTTTTTAAAAAATAATATAAATTATATATTAAAGTCTCACCTAATAGCTTAGCTATTTTTATTGAGATATTTATTTGTTGTTATATTATATGACGAAACGGTCACGAGTTGGAGTTTCAGTATTTTTTTTTTAATTAATATTAAAATAATGTGAGTTTATATAAATTTTAAATTTAAAATAATTAGTTATAAAAGATATATTAATGAATAATATAAATTATATAATGTAGTCTCATTTAATAATTTAAGTTTGTTTTGACATGGTTCATTGCATAAAAAAAAAAAAGAGAATAATGTTAAAATTAGCATCTATAAAGATCCATCTACGCATGTTTTTTTTGAGAGATATTTAAAGGAATAAAATGATTTTGATAAAGGTAATAAACGAACTTAACTCTATCTCCTTCAAATATATAAATATATTGATGATTCCCAATCGGAGTGAAGAAATGGTTCATGCTTTATTATATAAATTTCGTCACGTCAGAGGTTTCTTTTACTTTAGAGACACGCTTTTAATAATTGTATTATATCCCAGAGGTACGTGCACCTGCTGTGCCTCTATCTTGCCCAGGCTTAAACCGGAAGCTTTGGGTCTGCAACCTTATCCATCATTTGCGGGTTATTAAAATTAATCGCGAAAATATTTTTTTTTTTAGAATTATTTTTAATATTAACATATTTAAATATTAAAAAATAATAATTTAAATAATAAGAAAACAGCGTTAAACAACACAAAAACAACCATGTCAAACTATAATAAAAACAAAAAAGTATTAATTTAAAGTAAAAAATATTAATTTAAAATAAAAAATATTTTTAAAATACAAAAACATAATCTAAATCTTTTATAAATGCATTGTTGTCGTCGTCGTAGAATGGGCATCCATGTAATTAAAGCAGTTGTACCAAGTTGTTAAGAGACTGTAGGAGAGAGGATTTTGCTACTAACGCGTAAATGATAGGCTAGCCACCTGGCTGGCTTGCCGCATGAAGTGGATAGAGAGAGGAGTATTGATTCAAATTGAGTGTTTAGAACTTTAGATCATGCAAATGATAATCTGCTGCAAATCAAATTATATTTGACATCTTGTCCTTTCTTCTTGACGCGTGGATTAAAATAGGATTTGGAATTGTAATAACATTGAATTTTCAAGTATTTTTTAGTTTAAAATATATTAAAATAATATATATATTTTTATTTTTTGACTATTTATTTTTTTACATGCACGTGAAAAAGATTCAAAATCATAAAAAAATTAATCTAAATAAAAAACAAAAATATTTAAAAATATTTTTTGAATACAAAAACAAACAAACCCATAATCTATTCTAAATAGTTTATTTCTCAAGTTATTATATGAAAATTGAATATAAAAAAAGAAAGCTTTTATGCCAATGCACTCGTACAAAATATATATCAGCATGCCATCCACTTGAATAAAAATGGAATTCATGGACAATTATCAAAATAGATTTTATTTGTGTCAAAATGTAAAAAAAAAAAGAAGATTTTTCATTTTATTCACGTGGTTTCGTTTCTTGCTTTCCAAATTCAGAAAGACCTGTAGAAAATCATTGACAATTTATAAAAACAAGAACAACTCCACCAAATTTTTTTTTAAAGATTTTAATCTAAATATAAAAGAAGACAGTGGTGAAAAAACCACAAGCTATTCCTATGATCACAAGAGAAAGGAAAATCACGAGGAGACATTGATTTCATGTGACCAATTTCCTAAACATATTTGGTAGATTTCTTTCCGGTAAGTCCTTTTCTATCCTGGAGAATATATCAAATCCCAAAATGGAGAGACACGCAAGAGTGTTATAATTCCAAACACGCCCTACATCACAAGCTGCAACTTGACTCCGCTCATAGCCACGTGTCACCAACATGTCTCTCTTGTAAGATCCTGAACAAACACGTGTCCAAGCATCACCTGAACCGTGTCTTCCATAAGACCAAACCACCCCAAGGCACACCACAAAGTCACAACGCCACCCAACCCCCACAAACACAAAGAGGGCAGATAGTGGCATTCTCGTCCTTTGACATAACAACACTAGAAAACAAGGTGCCTAATTATGCTTAATTAAATGAAAAACTGTAATTAATTAATGGGGAGGGGACAGACAAAGTCCAAAGGAAGACTTGAAATTCACCCTGGCTTTGGGGCTAACTCTGAGGTTTCTTTGCAAACTGCCATTTGTAGTTTTCAACCCTAAACTCTCTCTCTCTCTCCCACTCTCTAACATCTGTGTGCTTACTCCAGAACTCTCCAACAGACTCGGGGGCAGGGTTTGTTTCAGACTCCCCAGGTCTTTTTTTTTTTTTTTCTATCAGCTGGTAAGGCTCTCTCTTCCTAAGTGCTTTTCTCATCTATGGTTTGTGATCAGTGAATTTGATTGTTGAGTGGTTTGGTTTTATGTAGAGGGAGTCTGTGGCTTTAAGAATAAAGGGTTTCTTTTATTTCCTTTAATTTGGCGATTTTGTTCGACGGTGGAGTCTTAATGGTCTGTTGGGGTTTAGTGGATTTCCCAAGTTTTCAGTCGGGGTTACGAAGAGAAAAAAAAATCGAGCTTTCATCATTTTTAATGGCATAGCCACATATACAGAAGCTGACCAGAAGAATAAACTTGTGATGTTCGTGTTTGGTTTAAATATTGTCATAATTCTGTTTGAAATCGGGTATTTTTGAAGCACCAGGTATGGACTTTATAGAGGAAAATATTTCAGATAGTGGAATTATACAAGTTATAAATGTTTTGGAGTTGCTTAAATTTATCAACTTTAAAGCATGGAGTACTCTGTTCAGCTGTACCCTGTCACAGGTCAGGTGCCTGCAGCCTGCCTGTGTCATCTCTATAATGGTTAGTAATTTTTACTTCTTGAATTGCAGAACTGGATCATCATGGCTTTGCTGCATTGCTGGAAACAATGTAAGTTTCTTCTCTGAACAGAAAAGAGCTGGTTGTAAGTCTAAGCAGGATGGCTACTGAAAGCCCCATGAGAATGGTGGAGAGTGGTGGTGCTAGAAAGTGGTCCAGTTCTAAGGATTCTGCTGTACTTGGATCACCCTTAAGAAGTATGGCAGCAGAGGAATTGGGATTGCTTCTGAAGAGGCAGGGATTCCATGGAGATGAAACTGAGACGATTCCCAGTCGAAGTGGCAGCGCACCACCAAGTATGGAGGGGTCATTTGCTGCTATTGGAAACCTTTTAGCTCAACACAACTCAGGCATGAGTTCTAGCTTGGAAAGTTTAGGCAGTGTTATTGAAAATTGTGAGTCAGAAGAACAACTCCGCTCTGATCCAGCTTACTTTGCATACTACTGCTCCAATGTCAACTTGAATCCAAGGCTTCCTCCACCACTATTGTCACGGGAGAATCGGCGCCTGGTGCACCATATTGGTGGTTTGGGGAATAATTGGAGACCTGAAAGTGGCAATGGATCCCTGCAACTCCCCAAAAGTTCCCTTTCAACTCACAAGGAGGAGCCAAATGAAGATAGATCACCTAGAGGAGCTTCAGAAAATAGTGGCGTGTATATATCTGGACAGAGCACAACTTCTTTGGCAGGTCGACATAAGAGTTTGGTGGATCTCATTCAGGTATGTGGCTTTCTTCTTTCAGGAAAATAACACTTGGAGTTTAATGAATTGGCATGATAAGCATGATATGTTATTAGTCATCTCTCTTATACATTTTTGGTAATTTTTTGCTGCTGGTTTAGTTGGTTTCTTCTGAGGTCTGATTCAGGTCTAGAATTAACAGTGGGGAGTCTCAATTTCTGGAACACGTTAACTTTTCATGCTTGGTTCACGCTCTTGAAATTTCTTCATCTCTTCCTTTTAATTTTTTGTCACATTTTATATGTTGTATAGCATTTAATATATCAAAGGATATTGCATGTATATGTGTACATGTAGCGTTTTCCAGATCAGATAAATTTCATCAACTAATTTCTCCCTTTTTGATATGTGTGGCTTTGCTCTAACCATTGCCCTCAAACCCCTGCACTCTCTTTGATGAATTTGTAGGAAGACTTCCCTCGCACCCCTTCTCCTGTATACAGCCAGTCCCGTTCCTCAAGCCATGCAGCAGAAGTAGGAATTGATCATGATGTCCATGCAATTTCATCAAATGTTTCTTCTGCCAGCATGTCCAAAATATCAGAATCAAATGCTGGTTCTGATGTTTGTGTGGATACATATGCACTGGAGGTTGATGGTTTGAGGTTAATATCCATCAATGATCCTCCAAGTGCTGAATTGCCAGCTTCACCATGTCGTGCTGGGACTCCAACCCAGCAAAAAGGTGAATCCAGCACTAAAGGTACTGGATTTGAGGTTGATGCTTCGATTAGAGGTTCCCGTCAATCTGGCTCTGCCAGAATGGAGTCGAGAACAAAAAACAAACAAGATCAGCAAACTTATGGAAGGAATATACCACAGCATCATTCACACAGCCAGCAAGGCATTCCACATCAGGTTCAAGTGATTTCTCAAGGTACAAATCCATCTCACAGCAGCATGGGAAAACCTTCCCATGGTTATCCTAAATTCTCCTCCACTGAGGTACTTCCATCATCGCATTCCCCTGCGATGAACCCTCCTTTCTATGCACCACAAGGAGCTTATATGACTGCAGGGACTCCCTTTTACCAGCCATCTAGTGTATATCCCCCACAGTATAATATGGGTGGATATGCTGTTGGTTCTGCGTTTATTTCCCCATATATGCCTGGATTTCCATCTCACAGCACTATTCCCGTGTCATTTGGCGGTGCTCCTGGTCCAAGCAATGATGGTCGAACTGCTGATGCTTCAGCAGTTCAACAAATAGGTAGCTTGCAACATCTGGCCAAGTTTTATGGACAACATGGATTAATGCTACAACCTTCTTTTGTGGACCCTCTTCACGCACAACTCTTTCAACATCCTTTCGGGGATGTATATAGTGCTACTCCTCATAATCGTTTGGCATCAAGTGGAACTACTGGGCCTCAGATTGATTCTTTCATTCCACAGAAAGATTTGGCAGCTGCTGCTCATATGGCCAATCAGAAAGTTCTAACTTCAACAAATGGAGGTTTAAGCATTCCCGTTCCTGGAAAAATAGGAATTTCTGGTGGTAGCTATTATGGAGGTCCCCCAGGCATGGGTGTCATAACCCATTTCCCAGCCTCACCTCTTACCAGTCCAGTGCTTCCATCATCTCCAGTAGGCGGAGTCAATCATCTAAGTCGGCGAACTGACTTGAGATTTCCCCAAGGTTCCAGTAGAAATGCAGGATTATATTTCAGAGGTCAAGAACAGAGAGCAGTTAACAGTGCTGATGACCCCAAAAGGCATTACTTTCTTGAAGAACTGAAATCAAACAATGCCCGGAAATTTGAACTCTCTGATGTAGCAGGGCGCATAGTTGAATTCAGGTGTGTCTAAACTGCATGTTTTTTGCATCTCTTTTTGATTGCCATGTCATTCCAAAGCATAAAAAATTAATACCGAGAATAATTTTTGTTGTACGCTTAACTGCAGTGTTGATCAACATGGCAGTCGATTTATTCAGCAAAAACTGGAAAATTGCAATGCTGAGGAAAAGGAGTCTGTATTTAAAGAAGTTCTTCCTCATGCTCCAAAACTAATGACAGATGTTTTTGGAAATTATGTTATTCAAAAAGTATGTTATCATGGTTTTCTTGCTTTGACCTTTTTTTTTTCTTCTCCTTGCAATTGTCTCAACCATCCTTGATTTTCATAAAAACCAATTGTTATTGATTATTTAACCTGGTATTATGTACTACAGTTTTTTGAACATGGGAGTCCTGAACAGAGAATAGAGCTTGCAGAAAAACTTTCTGGACAGATATTGCAGTTAAGCTTGCAAATGTATGGTTGTCGTGTAATTCAGAAGGTATGCTATGTATCCTACATAAATAGTCTTGCCGTCCCAAATACTGTACTTTAGTTGATAAAGATAATCATATATTTTCTTTCTCAAGGCCCTCGAAGTGATTGAGCTTGATCAGAAAGCAAAACTTGCTCAAGAGCTTGATGGGCATGTTATGAGATGCGTACATGATCAAAATGGAAACCATGTAATACAGAAGTGTATAGAATGTGTACCCGCTGAGCATATTGAATTTATTATTTCTGCGTTTCGAGGCCAAGTTGTCACGCTGTCAACTCATCCCTATGGTTGCCGTGTCATTCAGGTAATGCAACTGTTTACTGGGGACACAATCTTCTTTATCATTTTCTCTACCATACTTCAACTCTATGCTTTTGGTTTGTGATAGAGAGTTTTGGAGCATTGTTCTGATGAGCTGCAAAGTCAATGTATAGTTGATGAGATCTTAGAATCTTCCTACCTTCTTGCTCAAGACCAGTATGGCAACTATGTTACCCAGGTTTGTTTTTTCCACAGCACAATATACTTTATGATACAAGCATAACCTTTTGCATGTGAAATGTTGATCACTAATATGAACAGTTTGCCCCAACAAAAGTTAGGGCACACCCACTCCTTGCAGATTGGTAATTTTTTTTTTGGGGTGTGTGGAAGGGATTATAGTCTAAAATTAACAAGTGGACAATTAATTGATTTTTTGTTTTATTGCAAGGTTTTTATTTTATTTTATTTTAATTTTTTTTTTTTGAAAAACTGCTACTAAATTTTTGTTAGGTTTGGCTAATTGTAGATTTACTTTGTGGGCTAGCTTATTAATTTGAGCCAGTATTTACCGTGCCTTGCTGGTGCAGTTGGTCCAAGTTTTAATTTGTTTTCATACTACCATATTTTGTTACGAATTTGTGTGCTCCTGTATTTCATGTCTTTCCCTTCGCCTCGATATCAATTGAATATTTCCAATTTGGTTTCCTCTTAAGATTTACTTTGCTGCTTGCAGCATGTTTTGGAGAGGGGAAAGCCCCATGAAAGAAGCCAAATTATCAGCAAGTTGACTGGGAAAATTGTACAAATGAGTCAGCATAAGTATGCATCAAATGTTGTTGAGAAGTGTTTGAAGCATGCTGATGCTGCTGAAAGGGAGCTCATGATTGGGGAGATTATTGGGCAGTCTGAGGACAATGACAACTTGCTGGTAAGTTAAAAGGAGAAATAAGTAACACTGTAACTTGAAAACCACTGCCCTTCATTGTTTTGAGCTAATTTATCCCCTGATTACTACTCTACTAGAAGGGGCTTTCAGTTTTATTTATTGAGCACGTGGAAGCCTTTTTCTTTTTAACCTTTCTCAGTTGAGGTTGGATACTGCATTGTTTTCCTCTTGTTTCGATCAATTTCATTATCGATATGATGAGTTCCATTTTAGCTGCTAACTTAGCGCAACCATCTTCTGTGTTGATTTCGGAACCAGCTATGCTGGGAGCACTTCAAACCCAAATCTACCATAGCCAAAGTTTAGTTAAAGCAATATGTTTAATTAATCATCTGCTCATTAAAGTGCAGTTTTTGAACTGGATTTAGAATTTGGTGCTGTTGGATATTCTAATGGTAGGCTCTGTTTCTTCCTTGAGATTAATAAACTCTCTGTCAGGTGATTATGAACTCTTCTTGAGCAGAGGTTATTTAAAAGAACAGAAGTATCAGAGGTTCAATCACGACTATTTGTCCTCAAATAGAATTGCAAATGAATAAGATTGTAATGAACTGAGATAAGTCAAACTGATTTCTTCAAATTGGTACGATTCAAGAATTTGTCTGACTGTTGACAGTGCACAGATTCTTGGCAATACTCGCCGGTGATGCTGTATTATAGGACTCTATAGACTGTTTTCTGCTTGCTAATTGCATCCTCTTTTGGCCTTGAATATCAGATAATGATGAAGGACCAATTTGCCAATTATGTTGTCCAAAAGATACTTGAAACAAGCAATGATAAACAGAAGGAGATATTGCTCAGTCGCATCAATGCCCACCTTAATGCTCTGAAGAAGTACACTTACGGGAAGCACATTGTTGCCCGGTTCGAGCAACTATGCGGTGAAGGTGCGCCAACCTTTTTGAACCCTAAAATAAAGCACGAGTTTCATTTTTGCACCTGAAAAAACGCGCCTTGTGATTTTAGTGCTAGAGTTGTGGCGATGATGGTAATGCTTGATTTATGATGCAGAAAGGCAAGTGCTGGAAACAAACTTGATCGGTTAGAAGAAGACAAATGGGCGAACTGACTGGGAATGCTGATCGTTGCAGGCATGGAATCATGGGGGAACAGGAGAAGAAGAGAAGAGAAGAGAAGATGGGATGGACACAACTGAAACTCGGAGAAATGGCAGGAAGGAGGGGTGTCTCTTGCCATTTGTAGTTGCTTGTTGAGATTGCAGAATTTAATAAAACAGTATTATAATGTATTATAAATATACTCCTTTTATTTGTATATTTTATGTATAGAAATAAGTAATGGTGATTGGTGTCTTTTTTATTTCATTTATTAAGCTGAGCTTGTCTTCTTTCTTTCTTCTTTCCTTTTTTCCCTTTATATATATAAAAGTTTGACAGTATATCTATATTTATATTTTCAAAAATAAATAAACTCATAAAATTTTACTGGAGCTTCTTGGTTGTTATTTTAAGTGTTTTTATTTGAAAATATATTAAAATAATATTTTTTTATTTTTTAAAAATTATTTTTGATATCAACAGTCAACACATCAAAATAATTTAAAAATATTTAAAAAATATTAATTAGAAGTAAAGAAAATAAAATAAAATAATTTAAAATTTTAAAAAAATTATTTAAAAAATACAAAAACAAATAAACACCTTAAAGTGATTTATTGGTTTTTAAAATTTACAAAAAAATTTAAAATATTATATTATTTGTAATTTTTTTATTTTAAATTAAGTTAATTTTTATATCAATTTTAGAAACTAATCATATAAAATCATCTTCAATGAAACTTAACTTAACTTTTGATTTTTAATTTTTTTTATTTGAGTATATTATTTGTAAAAGAGGTTTTTATTTATTAACTCTCACCTTATATGATATTATATAAACACAACACGTGTTATGAAAATACGTAATTTTTAAAAAATAGTAATAGAGGCCAGATGGAGTTTTGTTAAATAAAATACTCGAATTAAAAACAATATACAGAGAAGGAAAGAGATGGTTAGATTAGTTTAAAGTTTAAACTAGAGTTGAAAAGAAAGGTCAAAGGCTCGTGAATCTGCAGTGGGGATCCATCCAACAAGAGCAAGGAAGAAATGGAAGATTGAAAACGAAGAAGAAGATGATGACAGATAGAGATAACATAAGCAACATCAAGGGAAAGTTAGAAGGTGGTGGTGGTGAAATAGGGAAGGCTTTGATTGGATTGGTGAGTGGAACCTTGGTTTACTACCACTGTGCCTACCGGAATTCTAGCCTCTTCTCTTTGATGTCCGATGTCCTCATCGTTCTCCTCTGCTCCCTCGCTATTCTCGGCCTTCTCTTCCGCCAATTAAACATCTCGTACTTCTCTCTCTTTTCCCTTTCCTTTCCTTTTCCCCAATTCCAATTTTAGGGTTTTTCTTTTCCTTCCTTCCTTTGAATTGCATTTTGGTCATAATAATAATAATAATAATTATGATGATGGAATTGCAATTAAAAATAATAAAAATAGGGTGCCAGTGGATCCATTGGAGTGGCAGATATCACAGGACACAGCAAACAGTATAGTAGCATGGTTTGCTAATACCATTGGAGCTGCTGAATCTGTCCTCAGGGTTGCTGCTACTGGCCACGACAAACGCCTTTTCTTCAAGGTTATCCATCCCTCCATTTCTTACTTCACTACTGCTTAGTCGGGTTTCAATTTGACCTCATCATGCTAATGCAACTGCAACAAGGTGGAATTAGGATTCTTTGTAGGAATTTATCCAAAACAAGTTGTTGCTTCTGAATATAACTATCTTTTTAGGTCCATTTGCAATGCTATTATTCACTTGATTTTGGACGCGGGAAAGTTGTTAATTAATGCAAGTGAAGACTAGGGATGAGTTATGCTTCTTTATCCTCAGATAATCTTCTACTGTTGATGTAGGCATGCTTCTTGAATCTGAAAATCCATCATCATGATCTCTGCAATACATAGGACCGAGCCTCTGCATTATATATCTTACAGATGGGGTTTGTCTGTGGTATCTTTTGACTTTCTCATTGCCTTGATCGGCTGATGCTGCCCCCTCCCTCCCTCTCTCCTAGTCCCATTTATTGTCTAGAATTAGCAGTCTTAGCTAAATCATGTGATTTTCTACAAATTAACTTGCCTGGACCGAGATTCATTGCTCATTCAGGAACCTCTTGAAGAGTCTTGTAGAAAAGCTTTCTGGTTTTTACTGGCATGCCTTCACAATGGCCACAACATTTTTCTTTACAGATTTTATCAAATATAACAGGAAGTTAATCTTGTCTTTTTCTTTCCTCAGGTCATTGTTTGTCTTTACATACTATCATCTTTGGGACGACTGGTCTCAGGGGTTACAATTGCTTATGCTGGTATGTGGGCCATAATTTGTTTGCAAATGACATTATTATCGGTTTTGTTCTTATGGATAAAACTGCAATAAGAAATCTCTATTGTTTTTATTTTTTCAATATGCTTGTTCTTCTTCTGTTCATATCGATCAAGTTTCTCTTTTTAGATCTTCAGTTTCTGTTTCATTACATCTATTGTTTTGTAGAGAATAAGAGTTAATATTAATCAAGTTTCTTTGATGAATGGGTTAAAAATAGGTAATGCGTGCTCATAACATCCAAATCCATTGCCTCCTCCCACAATTCTCTCCTCTGGAGGATAAAAATGTGGATAGAAAAATTTGGGGTTTTACTGTGGTATCCCTATCTGATATGCAGTGGGATTGGAGGGATCTTGTTTTCCTTGGTTGCAGTCCATGTCTCTCAATTGTAGGAGGATGTTTATCCTTGCTTTTGTATGGATATGTTTTCTCTTCAATAAATTTATTAAAAAAAAAGCGAGAAAAGAATACGAAAACCTGTTGACTTGGCAGTTTTATGTTGGAGTCATGCTTAAAGTCTTCTGTGATTACTCATTGCCTTTGCTTTTTGGCTACATTAACTAATCTACTGGAGAAATCTTTGTGGCAAAATGGTGCACACACTCTTATGGTAGATTCATACTTTTCATGACTTGTCTTGTTTGGATCAACTTTATTCTCCCCATTCTTCTGTGTCATTGTCATTCATTAATACTGCATATGGAACTCTTTGTTGAGGCACAATAGTGAAAGGCTCAAATCAAGGTGGGTATATGATTTAAATGACGATTGTAGTTTCGAGTCAATATGTTGAATTGTCAATACAGAGGGCACAATCAAGCAAAATCACTAGAAGCATATGATGTTTGGAAGGAGTCAATTCTTTTGTTGGCAGAGTTCTTTATCTTGACAGTGCTTTCTTGGTCCTTTTGCTCTAAGATGGTGGCCTGGCTGCATTTTTCATTGCACAATTATTGATTGCTTGTTATTTGAATACTTCATGGAAAATCTTTATTTATCAATAACTAATCATCTTCTCCTCCTTTTTTTTTACACATTTTGGTTTGGATTTTGCTGGCACAGCATTATGCTTATTCTGTCTTTACATGCTCGCTGAGAACTCACAATCAGGCAGCGCCTCCATCTCTCGATTTCTTGGGCGAGGTAACAGCATTTCTGTAGATTCAGATGTTCTGTAAATTGTACATGTACCACCATTTTTTAGTGTTCTGTGGCCTCATTACATCCATAGCTGGAAGGAACTCTTGTTGATTTAAATATAGTCTTGTATTCTGCCCATCTGTGAAGTCTTATGATTTTTCATATTAAACAGAAATGCTTCGGACAGATTGATAATATGATGAGCAAGTACCTGTCTTTTCATTGCAGCATTTTGCATTTGAGAAATCCATTGCGAATTTGCTTGAAGCATTTTGTTTTTTAAGCATGCGGAGAACTTCGATTGCTCTGTCCGTCCACAATTTTTGTGTGCCCTTTGCATGCGATTTTTAAGGACAGTAAGATCCAAAACATCAGAAACTAAGAACGTGTAAATGATTGTTGTGAATTTTGTGGACTTGTGTTAATGCCAAAGGTCCAATAACACAAGTGGCAAATGCCTTTTGGAGGATGTTCACAGCTTCGCTTTCCTATCCCATTCCTTGTCGACAGAAGTTTCTTTAAATGGTCCCTGGTCATTTGTGGAGGAGTATCTTAAAAAAAAAGGTAAATCACATGGCAGGTGGCCCCCACCAATTCCTGTGCTTCTTCAATTCTTTCCCTTTCCATCCCAATTTCTCATTTTTTTATTCCATGAAAAGAAATCATTTAGTTTCTATAGACTTTGGAAAGGGTCGGCCATTCAACAAGGAGAACAAGAGTAGTCTGCTAATTGTTTATTTGAAGAATAACAGAGTCAGGATAAAGTTTCAGGGGAACGACGCTGTTTTAAAAAATATCAGGAAAATGATATGGAATAACAGAACCGCAATTCTCGAATCAGGATATTAAAAAAGGAGGAGTAAAAAAGGCCCCATCTTTGTGGAATAACAAGTAACACGAAGGACTGCTTGAAATGAATATGGTGTTCCATTAGAAGTATGCTGTGAAAATGAAGCAGCTAAGTATGCAATTATAGGAGCACAAGGACCCCGATGAATTGAAAAAAAAAATACTAAATTTTCACAGATACCAGAGGTTGTAAATTTAGTTTATCAATTGAAAAGGTTAAAAAAAAAGAAAAAAAGAAAAAAAAGAAGAAGTGGGGGCACTCCAATTATTAATTATCAACTAAAATTTGGTGTTGGAAATTACAGTTTGGATTTATAAAAATTAATATCGGGGAACAACAATAGCACTATGAATACATTCATGAATTTCTCTTTCGACCATATCCATCATCCATACATGCTCTTCGTATTCCATTTTTTTTTTCTTTTTTGTTTTCTAATATTTTAAGTGCATACTACATGCTCATTACTTTCTCCGCAAACTCATTCCTTCTCTTTATTTAAACTTCTAGTTTATTTTTGGGTTTTAAAATATTTTTTTAAAAAATTAATTATTTTTAATTTTAAATTAATTTTTTATATTTTGAGATGGTTTTAATATATTAAAAATTATTTTTTTTGTTTTAAGTTAATATTTTTATATTTTTAGATCATTTTAATATGTAACTATCAAAAATAAATTTTTTAAAATAAAAAATATTATTTTAATATATTTCATGTAAAATATACTTTAAAAAAATAACTGATATTATTCTACATTTTCTAAAAATGTTGAAATGTGATTCAACGTTTAAAATTATATTTATTTTTAAATTGTATTGTTGTATTAATATTAAAAATATTAAAATATTATTAAAATATATTTTTAAAAATTATAAAAGGAAACCAATATTTATGCTGTTGTTGGTAGGCATCTGTTTCTGACACAGACAGACACAGCCTCTAGCAAGAAAAAAAGCGCTCAAAATTGCGCCTTTCAAAAACCCTAGGAAAGAAGTAGTAGTCACCAAAAACAAAAAGCCCTAAAAACCCAAGAAAGACCCCTCTCGACTCTCTTTCAAAACAAAAGGAAGCAAGCAAACAAAAACTCTACCGAGAGGGAAGGGAAAATATCTCTTCGAACCCAAAAGTCCCACTCTCAGGTATGTCCCTTTCTCCCTCCCTACTAACACCAACTACTATATAGCTTCATTCTACTCTTGTTAAAAAGTAATCTCCTTTTTTCTTGTTTTTTTAAAAAAGAAAAAAAAAACCGACGATGGATTTTGAAACTGAATCGCAGAAGAAGAAGTGCGGGGTTTTTGGAGACGTGCTCGGTGGGGTCACCATGGTGCTTCCCAAGGAGCTAGATGAACCTATCCCTCTACCTTCTCCTCCTTCTCTTGCTGTTCCTTTTGAGCTCCGATTTCAACTCCCTGATCTCAAGCTTGCTGTTAGAGTATGTGCCTCCTGCTTACTCCTCATCACCATTTTTAACTCCCCTTTGGAATTAAAGCAATTCTTTGTCATTTATTTATTTTTTTGCTTGCGTCGAGACCGATAGTAATGAAGGAAAAGGAAAGTTATTCAGTAAATGAATGAATCGTGGATGGAATATTCTGAATCTGCCTTTTATTTCTTTCTTTAATAAAGAACCAAGTTGGTTTACATTCAGAATAAAAGTAAAGCCCTGATCTTTTTTTTTTTTTTTTCAATTGGGTGAGTTGAATGTTCCTTTTTTGCTTTTTTTTTTTAAATAAAAAATATTTTGAATTGAATATGATGAAAAAACTCAGGATTTCATGAGGAGTAGAGAAGCCGGTGAGTTTCTCAGTGGGGCTTTAGCAGGGGCTATGACGAAAGCTGTGCTTGCGCCTTTAGAAACCATCAGGTTAGTATTTGCTCTGTGTCTTCTTGTTTCTATAGCACTTGAGTTACTGCTTTTATATAACCATCAGATTAGTATTTGCTATTGTTAGTTGCTATTGAAGTCAGTTTCTATCGGTTAGTGCAAATTTAGTTTGAGATCTAGTCTGTTATCGAAGTAAATCTATTCTATGAAGTAAAATTTGAAAGTGAAAGATCCCTAGAAATTTGGTCGAATGAATCAATGCAAGTTATTAAATTCCGAGATCTCAGAAGAAAGAAGAGGAGTTTCTTGATTGATGCTATTTGGAAAATTTCCGTACACTCCTACCAACTTTGCTAGCATAAATCATCTTTTGTATCGTGAAACCAACCAGGTCATGAGAGCTTCCAAAGTTTTACTTACACATGCTAGATATTTTGAAATGTTTGATTTGTTGTTAACTATTTTTATTCGTCTTGACCACTAACTCATGAAAAGCCAAACATCTTCCCTTATTTTTTACCTGTTAAAATGCAGAACAAGAATGGTGGTTGGTGTTGGATCCAAAAATATTTCTGGTAGTTTCTTGGAGGTGATTGAGCAACAGGGTTGGCAGGGACTGTGGGCTGGAAATGGAATCAATATGCTTCGTATAATTCCTACTCAGGCAATTGAGCTTGGAACATTCGAGTGTGTCAAGCGAGCGATGACATCAGCACAAGAGAAATGGAGTCAGAGCGAATGTCCAAGGGTGCAACTTGGTCCTCTTAGTTTGAGCTTTTCTCTCTCCTGGGTTTCTCCAGTTGCTGTGGGTGGTGCAGCTGCTGGGATTTTTAGCACACTTGCATGCCATCCTCTTGAAGTTTTGAAGGTATTTGCACTACAAGCTTTAATATCAAAAATGGAAAATCAGATCAAACTTCATAGCATTAAGTAGCTATCTGCTGTTTTACTGCATATTCATCATGATTATATATGTTCATATCCCTCCTGGGATCCTGCTCTGACTTGGATAATATGGTGCAATGGTATATCATATTATGTTTTGTTTTAATTAATGAAAATTAGATGTGATATTGGGTCACAACCTTTTCCTTCTACAGCTTCAAGTCTGAAAATCCTTGAGAGTTGAGACTTCTGTTTATCTCTATTTTCTAGTTAAAACTGATCGTGACACTTGTATTTCTTACAGGATAGATTGACTGTGAGCCGTGATATATACCCTACTTTAAGCATTGCAATTAGCAAGATTTACAAGGATGGAGGGATTGGTGCCTTCTATTCCGGGATTTCACCTACACTGATTGGCATGCTTCCATACAGTACATGCTACTATTTCATGTATGACACGATCAAGACATCTTATTGTAAGGGAAAAAATAAGAAGTCACTAAACCGTCCAGAGATGCTCCTAATTGGAGCTTTTTCTGGTGAGAAACCAAGTATATTTCAAATAAACATGAGTTTCCAGAGTAATATTAGAGAAGCTGTTTACTTGCATCTTATTTCTAAGTTAAAGTGTGGAGATTTACATACATTGCAATCATATGGCTAGTAAAGCATAAATGATTAGATAGACCTGCATTCTAACTGATAACTGTTGTTACAACACCTTCTCGGTCAGCTAGTTGGTAATAATTCATTTATATTTTGGATATACAGGTTTTACTGCTAGCACCCTTAGCTTTCCGTTAGAGGTGGCCAGGAAACGGCTAATGGTGGGAGCTCTGCAAGGTAAATGTCCACCCCACATGGCAGCAGCACTTTCAGAGGTAATTAGGGAGGAGGGATTGATGGGACTTTACAGAGGGTGGGGTGCAAGTTGTTTAAAAGTGATGCCTTCCTCAGGCATCACTTGGATGTTTTATGAAGCTTGGAAAGATATACTGCTTGTTGAGAAACGGCTTTTATAACAGCTTTGGCCAAAAAATCCTGCATCATGTTCCTTCGGAGGACAATGTTCGGATTGTCTTATCATAATCACAAGGCGGAAGGTGGCAGCTGGAGACTGTTCCGGGGTCCCAGGATTGAATCTTTGGATATAAGAGGTTCATGGATATCATCATTATATGATTGGGCTATCCTTTTATGTAATGCCCATTTCAATTTCTGACCTAATCTAAATTTATCAGCCGAGTTTCAGGAAAAAAAAAAAAAGGTTTTGGCTCCTCATAATCTTTGATATGTACCAAACAGATTTTCTTTCTGTCATTAACAATCTTGTCACTGATGATTCTCAGCACTAATAAATTTGGTTCCATTCATTCAAATCCAAAATGGGTTGGTCTGCTGAAGTGTGTATAGTTTTGTCACGGATGTTCAATTTAAGTGTTGTTTTAAGATTTAAACTAAAAAATCAAGAGATGAAGCAACTCTTCTTGATCAGTAGACTAATCCGAGCTTGGTGGTAGAATTGGCATCGTAACTCCATAAAAGAGCCAGCTCTCACCTCTGCGCTCGTTTTTCTAGTGCGTTTGGATCATCTGGTGTAGCTGATATTGAGATCAATACTGTTGAAGGATTTCATTTCAGGATCGAGAGGTTGGTATACTGATACTTTCCACTATTAGAGCATCTAATTCAAGTTCCTCTACAAATGGATCGAATCCCAGCAGTATTGGATTTGTCGCTGATGTTAAACGGATGAATGTTTCCCTGACAAGAGCCAAGCTCTATCTTTGGATTTTGGGTAATGCGAGGACCTTGCAGACTAACCATGATTGGGCGATAGTAAAGAGAGATTTGGTCATCTCAGGAAAACAGGCATATGAATCCTTGTTCAAAACAGCTCCTAGGGATACTTGCAGGGAAGAAAGTATTAATAATAATTCGAGGCAGGCAAAGCATGCTGAAGGCAATGGCAATCCTGGCAAACAAAACGAGCAGAAACTGCAGAGAGCTATGCACAGGGATAAAAACTCTTGGCAAACAAAACAAGCAGAAACTTCACAGAGCTATGCACTGGGATAAGAAGTCTATCAGTTCTGCGACTCAATACGATAGGACTGCTGCTGGAGATGGTTAGAATTCTTCATATAAAAGGGGAGATGTCCAAAGTAGCAACAGAAAATCAAGAGATGAACATGGTCTTCCAAAAAATGTCGTATTTTACTCCTGACAGTTTCCCCAGAAACCTCAGAAAAGCTCGATGCAAAATCAGAGCCATCAGCACTGCTGTAAGAGAGAAAATATTTGAGATCCCAGTACAGTATGGTGAAGTTGATTTCCATTTTGAGATTTCAGTGAAGCCTTTTGATCCTCCCTGTAAATTTTTGGAAGCTGCGAAGAAGATAGGGGATCACTTGTACCAAGAGTGAAGCTGCTGGCTGCAGCCATACTTGAACTTGGATGCCGAGATAAACCATGGATTGGATGAGCTTGGTTTACATCCTGTGGCTCATTGTTGCAGACCCTCGAGGCAATACAGCATTGGTCTTGAAAAAATAGAAATACTACCAGCATGACATATCATGGCGGATAAGTTTTATTTTTGGTTCAACACTGCATAATGCATCCCCCTGCATGTTTATATTTTTGCCAATGAGTTTTGCCTAGGAAATCTAGTTCATAATGTCTCTCTGGTGATACCTTGTACTAAGCTACCAAAACCCTGCACATATCGGTTCTTGTAAATACTTGGATTTTCAGTGATCCCTAACGTTATACCTCGGTTTTCTCATAAGTTTGCTCTCTGTCCTTTTCCATGTTAATTACCCTAAATGTATGCAAAAATTGCAATATGTATTGGTGTAGCTTCAAAGTTCAAAGAGCAGGAGGATGATGCGGGATTTGGTCATACATTCTTGGTCTTTCCTTCTCGTTTATGTTTGTTGTTTTTCCATGTACCAGCATGCCCTTGCAGATTTGATCTTAAATGTTAGCCGACTACGTTTCAGTGTAGTTTGGGAGGCATACTTAAACAACGGTGCTTTCTTGGGCACCCTGGATCTTTTCTAAAGGCACCGCACTGTCTTTCCCGTGCTTTCAATTGCCTTGTACCTGTTTCAAAAGCTACTTCATTCGCTATTCGATGCCGGCTGAATAATTTTTTTTTTTATATAAAAAAAATCGATCAGATGTTTGTAATATATATTTTTTTCATAAATAATATTAAGTACAAATTAAAAATATGTACATATATCTAAATAAATAAATTATGAATTATCTATATCAATAAATAGAAAAAAATATATTAATGATAATTAAATGCATATTTGAAAAAATTAAGAAATGAATGTAGATCAAGATATTTAATCTCGCAATATCGTTCATTCACTCGATTATACTCAATAATTCTATTTATTAATTTTTTTAATTTAATCAAATAATAGTAGAAATAGATATACACATGAAATTAATTGAATATAATCAAAGGAAAAAAAATATCTCACAAGATTGCATTTTTAGAAAATACTATCTAAAAATAAATAGTTCTTATTTATAAAAATAAATTTCAATTATATAAAATATGAATAAAATTATAGATGAATCTAAATACAAAAAATAAAAAAAATTGAGAGAAGGGCCGTTAATTTCAAAATATTTAAAAAACACATTTAAAACAATTATGATATTTTTTCAAAAAAAACAATAAAAAAAAATAAAGAGATCATGCCAACACCTAGCTCATTTAGAAAGGGCTTGTGTGAGGGTCTATTTTTTTTTTTTGAAAAAAGAAAATCAATTTAGGTGGACGACATATCTTCCGTTTTAATATTTTTTTTGAAAAAATAATTCCAGATAATACGTCGTCTGGTATCTCTAGTTTTTGGCCACTAAGATGGTTAAAAAAACATTATTTATGCTTTTTTGATCTAAAAACTCATTTTCAACTCAATTGTAACCCAAAATACAAGAAAAAAGTATAAATACCTTCACAAACCCATAAATAACCTTAAAAAATAAAAAAAAACCAACACAAAAATCCGAAATTAACTAGAAACAAAAACTTTTTTCAAACTTAGATATGTTTTATAAGGTGAAAAAACATCTAAGTTTAACTCCCCTCATCAAACATAACATTTTAATATTTTGATGGTTAAAATTAGTACCAATACCGGAATCTAGCGTCCTTTCTCTCTCAAACCAAAAATTAAAAAGTAAAAAAATAAATTGTTGTATCAAAATTGAATTGAAAAACTATTGAGGGATTGAACAAGTATCATTTGTAAAGTATGAGGATAAGTAAATTTTTTTGTGATAACTTTGAAAGCATCATTTGTGGTTTTTTTCCCACTTTGATTCTTCATATTTTTATTTTATTATTAATCAATAAATTTGATTTTATTGTTCTTTAATTGTGTTAAAAAAAATCCAAACGTGAAGAATAAAAATTTAAGAATTAAAATAAAAAATAAAAATTTAATAAGTAAATCCACAGTGAATTAACGTTACACATATGCACATTATTTATTCCATGATATATACACATTTACGTTAGCTTCCTTTCCTTTGTTTCCCCCCCCCCCCCTTTTGTTATGTAATTGATAATGCTTAAATTGTAATTAAGTAATTAAATTCTCTCCTTTCTCTTACCTCTTTTCTTTTAAAACCCCCCCCCCAAAAAAAAAATAAAATAAAAAATCGATCGATCTTGATAAAGAGAGATTAGGATAATTTAACTGATAAGGCTTTCTGCCTAACATCATAAGCAACCCAATTACTCTCTTCTGCTCTTTTGAATCCAGTTCTGTGTTTAATTAATTTTATTGAAAAATACCAAGAAATGTTCGATCGCAGGAGACAATGAACAGAGACAAATTAACCTGGATTTGACTTCTTCTCTCCAAATTAATCAAGTGCGATCCATCTTGGCTGAGAATTAATTGACTCATAATTTCTAATAACTCGTTGGGAAATATTTAATTAATTATGTAACCACCAGAAACTGGCTAATATTGTCATTAACATCATAGCACCAGAAATGTTCTTCAACTATAATACCACATTGTACAGATTAAGAAGCATTAAGGCATTAGCAGCTTATGATGTTTCCCTCATATGCTTTAGGCTTCAGCATAAAGGCACATTGTCCGAGATTTAGACCTTCTTTAAATAAAAATGAGTATAAAGGGAGCACATGCACTCCCTCTCTCCCCTTCAGGTTTCAGAACACCCTTGACATCTATATACAGTCCAAACAGGCAACAGCGGAGTTAAAAAGAGGCCAGTCAAGTTCGACTTAATTATCATGCTGTGTGTATCCTTCGAAAAACTGGAGTCTTGATTATCATGCTGTATACACCAGATGCGTCTGGCCCCGTTGAGAATGCTCAGGCTTGGAACATGCAAATATACAATTAACTGTTCATTTTCTTGCATAACGATCTACGAGCGCCTTGGCCTTCTCCGGTGCAAAAAACCGTGCCTGTACATAACCATTGGAAATAAGCAATGGAAAGATGGAACTTAAGAAACCCTGATTACAATGTTACATGGAAATTCAATTAACTTAGAGGTAGCTGTTGAACAACCTCAAACCATAGACAGATGTTATGCTGTTTCATTCACAAAAGATCGGTGCTGATTCAGACAGACTGGCATATTATCTTTGTAAGAAGTTGGATAGAAGTATAGAGTGCTGGAGTGGTTTGTAAATGAATAAAGATGTCTATCTCATATTGGAAAGAAAAACTCCATCCTAGAGTTTACAAGTGTTGGTTTTTATTGTGTAGTAAATTAAGTTAAAGCCATGGGGAATGAACTCTTCTAATGAGCTTTCTAATGCTATTATATGGATATAAAAATGGCACTTGAAACTTAATATATACAAAACAAATCCAATCCTCTAAACCAACTTGCTTTTTGTTTCTGTTCCGAAACAGTTTTTTGTAACATAGAGTGTGGTGACACATGTTTACTCAAAGCCAGTGAATCACTCGTACATGTTTTGGAACCTATATATATTTTTCCATGGGTGGCATGAAGCATGCCACCTCAGCTCAAGAGCAGCTGTACATGTCTCACGAGGCTCTCTGCACCCACGGTCCCACATGCACCATTCAATGCATATGCCCGCATGAACAGTGTGCAGTAGAAATTGAGCTGATGTGCATTTAAATATGTTCATCTGAAGCCATGCAATTAGATGGTCATATGCTCATATACTCACCTGGATAAACATCCTCTCTGCATCTCCAACATTTCCGTTTTCTTTTAATATAATTCCCTGCAGATAGATCAGAAAAACAAAAATTATATGCAATGATCGGTCACCGTCACTCACAAGAAGATGAAGACACCAAGAGAATCTGTAGCTTTTTTCTCTGGGACATTTTCCAGTGTTTACTGGTAATACATAGTCATGATCATCAGTTATAAACAGACAAAAAAACCCTGAAGTACTCAACACCCAATTTTAGGGAACAGAAGGGAATCTAACCTTTGCCAGGTAACCACGGAAGTCATCAGGGTGACTAGAAATAAGCTGATCATAAACTGACACGGCATCACTTACATGTCCCCAATCTGAATAAGCCTTCCCAAGAAGCAAGTCAACCTGAAAGTGCATTTCATTAAAAACCAAAGAAAAAATACGGCAAAGAAAACAATTTGAAAAATGATACTCGGATCAGGGTACAGAGAACCAATGAGAATTCATATCAAGAAAAGGAGAAAAACATTAAACAAATTTACCACATCAGTAAGCATACTTCAAAGTCTTTTCAGAATTCAGTAAATTCAGTCATTGCCTAACATTTCCAGCTCCACATATTAAAATGTTTTCCAGAGTTCTTTATATTACCTCAAATTTTCATTTTGATTGTTTTCCTTTTACTTATAATTTTGGCCATCGCTTTCCCTTCCCTTTTTGTAAGCTCACTCTGTACCAGTTGCATTTATTTTTATTTTATTTCAGCTACCCATGAGATGAACAGCCCAAAAGCGCACATACACATACACAAACATAAACACAAACATAAACACAAAACACAGATAATTTTACAAAGTGCAGTCATACAGCTCCTAACATAAACTTGAAGCATGAAGACCATCTCAACTCAGTTTCTGAGATTTTTACTTTGTAACTGAAGTAGGAGAGCTCATCATTTATGCATGAACATGGTCAATACAAGAAGAAGAGGCATGTATAGATGCTACTCAATCTACAAGGACAACCATCCTCAATAGGATCTTGGACCTGCTACTGCAAAAAAAACTTACTTGAATAGGGTCCACCTCCTGTGATTCAATTTCCATACCATTCCCGTTGACCTTAATATCAACACTGCTTGATTTTCCAGAATTTAGCTTAGCACGAGAAGCCAAGATGACTTGAACAGCCTTCATGAATGACAGAAAAAGAGTTTGTAAGTTAAAACATTTTTATTGCGGAAAGATATATTTTTCTAACCAGAAATCCATGTATTCCTATATATGTGCATATATAAACAAAAAAAGAAGATCCAATTTTCATTTTCAGCCAAATCCATATCAGCTGCCAAATTCGAAATACTATATAGCATGTGGAAAATAACTATGCAAATGAGCACATACTCTGGGTACAAAACATTTTCAAATAATGATGAATAAAGATATCATTCTAATCTCAATCTGCAAGCCTGATGACATATGACATACCTCATCTGGTTTCTTAGCAGCAAGCAATGCATTAGCATGACCACGCAGAACTTCAAAATCAACATTTTTAGATACCTGTTTTTTTAAGAGCAGATAGCACCATTGAGCATATCAATACAGGTAAGAGCAGATAGCACCATTGAGCATATCAATACAGGGAATAACAATAAATATCAACCAAGAAATATAAATAATATTTATTCCTACACTTCTACACCAATCTGCTAGAGTCCTATACAATACCACTTTGCATCCACATGACATAGACAGGTCTAAGCTTTAAGCATCTGGTGGGCAAAAAGTGAAAACCTCCTTTTCTTTTATTCTTTATGGGAATACTTCTGAGAATGGGAACAAGTACAGGGACAGAAAGAAGATGAATGGATTGGTTCAATTTGTGAAAGGAAGCACTCTGCCATTGGTGCATAGTTATGCTAACACATGCAGCTAAATGAAGAACATAAAACATCAAGTAATTTTATTTAGAATTTACACTGCGCCCATATTCTGCTATTTGATGACAGTAAAAATGGACTCTTCTACCCTATTCAAACCGAGTCTGGCAAACCCACTGTTCACAATGTTTCATCAACAGCAATAGGTAATAAATGAAAAATCAGGGAAAACTGACCGCTGCAGAAATCCTATATGCAGCAGCACTCCCATCATAATCTTTGAGTTCATATTTAATTTCTCCAAGCAAACGAAAAACATCAGGATCACCTGGTTTCTCCTGCAAATTATGGAAGATTTAATTTGGATAAATAAATTTGCAATACAGTATTAGGTGCGTATAATGCCATCATACATGGCATACTTGTGATATACAGTAGGATAAACCTTTGCCAAGTCCTGAAGCAGAGAGGCAGCCCGAGTATAGTCTCCTAATTCAACCAATGTTACCGCAGCTCCCTGCAAGCCTTCTTGAATAAATTCAAACATTTTTGAAAAAGGAAAAACATGCAGTTGATGAAGTTATTGAGACATGAGTGCCATTAAAATATTTAATCTTCCTTGTGGAGATAAATTTCAATTCTTCACAAAAACTAAGCTGATTTAGTCATAACCACAAATGGGGAAGGGGATTTGTTTAACATTGTGTTAAAACAAGGAATTCAAAATGGGCTTAACCTCCCGACATCAAAATCAACAAAATGGCAAAAAAATAGTCCATGAATGGAGGGGGGGGGGGGGGTAAAAACTAATCACCACTCTCTCTATCAGCTTAAACTAGTGGTTTGACCTCCTTTAATTTGACTTTTCAAAGCTAAACAGATATGGAACATAATATTTAAGTATTTTGAGCACAGCCATAAATTAGAAGTGAAAAAATAAAGCTAAACATCAAGAGCACAATTATAAATCAACATTAGAAAGAATAATGCTCAACTATATGTATATGTTTATGTATATGTATATGTATATCATGTTCCTTGACTCACTTCAAGTGCAATTGAATCCTTAGGGGCAGTGCTGAGTGTCAATTCATATTGTTTCAACCTAGCCTGCAACACAAAAGAAAGTAAAAGGAGTGAGGAACTTGTTCTACTATATGTAAACTATCATGCAACCTATCAGACGAAATCCATCAGAGGGTTGACAGGATTCACTGTAAAGTTGAAGGAAAATGGGTGTCCTGGTAGAAGATAATCTGAACATAAGTCAATACTCCTTTCAACAAGAAAAGGATGGACAGATGATTAAGCTTTACAGGGTGATGAAGAAACAGTAATGCATGTGACATATCACATAGGTCACGAGGGTTATGAAAACCTGCATATACATCCTAGTAAAAAAATTGCAAAAGTAAATTCAAGTTTTACTGGATGCTTTAAATGTTTTTGCATTGATAATCGGCAGTGAACACACATACAAACACATATAGCCATCTTCAAGAATATTACCCGAAGAGTATTCTGCTCTTCTTCTGATAGCTTTTTATTGACTACTGTAGCTTCTTCTGTTGGACTATCACTGAAATGTAACAGTTCAGATTAACATGAGAGAAGTCCTCCAAAAATGAAAATACAGATATATTGTAGGGTTGCTTGAAATGGTGGTCTCTCAGCTGGCACCTAATTCTGAAAAAGGTCCTTCAACTACAGAATGTTTTAATTTGATCGTTCAACCTTCTGCTTTTATTTGTATCAGGCCATTCAATCCATATTCATTCAATTTTGACTTCTAACAAGAAGTAATCATAGTTATCACTATCCACAAATTATGAGATCATCAAGGAAGCTGGTGCACTAATTGGCATCATTGCTTCAGGCTTTAGAAAAGAACAAAGAAACAACTTATCCTGACCGAAGAGATAAATTTCATAAAAAAACACAAGCAAAAAGGATGTGAATCTACATTCATGAAATTTAAGGGCTAAACTCTACGAAAATCCAAACAAAGTAGACTCTCTTCCATCTTCTCTTCTATTTTTTTGGTATGGCGGAGAGGTAAGTCATAAATCAAGCAGCTATGCAGGAACGTTTAAAGCAAAGATCGACTGATCTGACAAAAAAGTAACAGAGCAAGAAAAACTCAAAAGCACGATAGCATACCTTCCCGAAGGAAGAAAGTCTCCCAGAGCAAAAACCAAGCCAAAGACCAGAACAGCTACTCCTACTCCAATCTATTCATTTCCAGAGTAGAAATCAGTCATGTCAGCATAACTGAAGAAGATTGCTGCATATGATTCCAAAATGGAAATGCACATTGTAGGAGTTGTACCTTAGTTCCAAGTCCAATTGTCTTGTTTTCAGTTTTAACTGGTGCATCATAGTCAATGGGTCCAAACTCTTTAATTGCTTCTGTTTTTTTCTGTTCAAGTGCTGACCTGAGTAGTTACAGAATGAATGATCCTCAGCAAAAGAACTGCAAAAATGATAAAAAGAAAGAGAGAGGCTTGGCAATTAATTATTCTACTGTGATATTGAATGGGAAAAGAAAAGAGCGAGGAAAACCTTGAAAACTTTTTGAATATATGTAGTGATCGATATGAAGATTTTTTTTTAATACAAAGTAATTTACATAATGGACAGAGTAACAGTATTCTGAACAATCACCGAGTGACTATAATGCCAGTTGAGGTAAATATTTTAAATACTTTGATGAGAAGCAATTATAAAAAGCATGCATTCTTTCTAATAATGTGAATGATTACGAAATTGATCACCTTCTAACTGCTTGCAGCCGTTGCTCAAAATCAATGTCTGCAGAATTCCTGCTAGACTTTCCATCAAAACGAGAACTTAAACCAGGTGCCTCTACAACGAACACACATTTTAGCTAAAGGCTATTATTAGAAGAGCATTTTCTACTAGATTGAACAAAATTTTCGAAGCAGAATGGGGCAACATTTTTTTTTTCACGGATAAAAGGTGGGAAATCAACATAAAATGTTGGTACTCTAAAATGGAAGCAGTCTGATAGTCCCCATTCAGCTTTTGACCGATTAATATGGGTAAAAGGTGCTTATTTAGTTATCAAATAAGAAAAAAATCATGCTTTAATTCCAACAAAACTAGTGTTGTACAGCAGTAATTAAAAAGGAGGGACGTTGTAAAAAAACAATGATTAGACCCTGCAATCTCAATCACAGCAATTAGCATAGCAGCCGAGTTGATAGACAAAGGGACATTAGAATTTACATAGCTGAAGAAGTTTACTTGTGAAAAAATAGCAAGAAGAGATGAGAAAACAAGATGGTGATAATAATTCACATACGAGAAGGTAACGAGGCACCAGATTGTTGAGTAGTTGATTTTCTGCAACAAAAACAGAATGTAAGAAAGGTATAGATAGAAACAGAAAAGAAATCAGCAAGTAGTTAACTTGGGTTGGGTGGGATGGGATAGGAAACTTCACCTTTGTTGTAACGCCATACCCTTTTCCTCCCTTGAGCTGCTGCTGCGCGCTTTCTTTTGTTTAGAAGGAGGCAAGGAAGATAAAGAGAATAATTCATTAAATTGTGAGTGTGACCAAATTAAGTGAGTGAATTGAAAAGAAAAGCATGGGGTGCTTACTTTGTTGTTGGTGTCGGTGTCAGATTTGGAACCAAAACCACGCCTTGGGCTAGAATTATCAGAGCATTGAACTCTGAACCTCAAAAACTTACTGCTACTTGTGATCATTGTGGCCGCCGCCGCCGCCATCGCCATTAGGGAACCGGCTCGACTGGTGGTCTGATATGGTGGGCTTTTTCTTGTATTCTGTTTATAATTAATTAATTTATATTCTTTTGAATGTGTGTGTATGTCAGTAGTTAGTTAATGAACAATGGAAGAGAGACGTCAGACGAGAGAGGAGGGAGACGATAAGGTGTTTCTCTCCCCTGTCTCTGTCGTAAAATGTTGATGCTCACTAATTGACCATTGCGTCTCTTTTGTTGGTTAGTTATCATTTTATTTTTAGCGGTAAAAGGTGTATTATAGATTAGCTTTTACACACACCTATCAAAATCAGATTATTGTTTCAAAATTACCTCCCATCAAAATTTAATAAGATTTTGAACTAAAGATTTTGTACTTAGTTCAAAATCTTATTAAATTTTGATGGTATATATATAAAAACCAATGCCTCTATTTTACAAATCATCTTCACTTTCGCTTAAGGCTGCAAGCAACGTGCATGCATACAGTACATGATCAACAAGTTCATAATGTTTTGGTCGATCTCTTTTTGAAGAAAGTCCGATGTCCCTTGCCCGGGCTGGCCCCCCGTTGATAATTTTCCCTGAGAGAGGTCTGAGGTGGCACCTCTGGCATCGGGGTGATGGTTGGGGTAGCAGGTTCCACACCTCTCTATCATCCACCATTTTTACTTGTCTTTTAAATGAACTCGCTGAATTCAAGCTGCTTCCTTTTCAGTTGCTTGGAGTTGACTAGGTAATGGCTGGTGATTACCATAATCCTTTCCTAGTGATGATGCTTGTGTCAGGAAACTGTTGAGTGTACATACAATCTGAGCCGCTTCGTTTGCTGGTGGAGACAAGGCTTATGGGGTCTTTTATTGATTTTGAGTGCACTGATTCTATTAATAAACAAGAGTGCAGTTGACCTTTGCCAACAGCTTCCTGCAATTGATACTGGATCACACAGCAATGGCTTCTCATAACAAAAAAAACCATGGGATTAATACGGTAAGAGGCTCAGACTAACTGAAAACTTGTATATACGAAGACATATTACCAGTGAGTTCTTCCTGTAATTAAGTCCTATTTATTATGAGCCATGGACAAAAAGAAGCTGTGCTCATTATTCTTCTTACCCCACACAAGATCATTGATTAATTTGAATGCGTTAGCCAGATAGAAGCCGCATTCAGCATGTAGTTCCTTGCAACTTTGCTTTTTCTATAGCCATGGCAATTGGAAACACGGTCGATTCTCCAGTAATGAATTAGCCTGAAAAATCCATTACAAGTAACATAACGATGAATCTTTGATTATTAAAAACGTGTTAGTTTTTAACAGACCAGCCATAAAAAAAGAGAGAGTTTTGATGACAAATCCAAACCCCATCCCCATTATTCAGAGATTGAATTCTTGCAATAAGATCTTTGGCATCATCTGATACATGACCAGAAAGAGTGTGCAGCCCACCCCCTGGATGAGATCAGTACTGGCATTGCCTTCATCACTATCCATAGGTAGGCAATAGTAGAGCATAGCATGCAATACATGTTAGTTAGTGGAGATAAACAATGTCTCACCATATGCAAGTGGGAATACCTAATATCTCACTTTGCACATGGTGGAGGACACAATCAGTGGGCATAAATCATGGCATGATTTATGCCCCTTCACTCCTATTTATATATATATGTGCTCAGTAAAGAGTTGCTGTTGTAAAGAGTAAAAACACAAAAAAAAAGAGTTACAAAGAAGAATAGAGAGAGCTAGAGAGAGTAAAGTTGAGTTGAGAGAGTTGTTCTCCTCCTTCTTTGTTTGTATTGTTTCCTTTGAGTAATTAATACAAACCAGTAGCTCCGCGGAGTAGGTAAGTTGCCGAATCACGTAAATTTGTGTGTGTTTGATCACTGGAATTACCCCAACAACTGGTATCAAAGCTTGTTCTTGAAAAAGAGGGTGTTTGATCCAAACTCAAAAATAAAAGTTCTCAAAACGTGTTTTTTAAACATACCATCGTGTAGAGGACGACCAGACGAATCCACTTGTGAAAACCTGGTGAAGAACCGAAGTCTTGCATGCCTGCACGCGCCGACACGCCCCAACGTCAGGACTGCCCACGAGCATCGACGTGCCACACACTCCTTCTTTGCCCGACTTCCTGCAAAACGGGTCGGGTTTGACCAGCCACGCCATCACAGTCCGTACAATCAACTGCCACGTCATCATGTCTGAGTTTTGATCCGGTGCGACGTAAGCGCTACTCCGGCTGACACGCGGCTTCATTTGCACTGTCTATTGATCCAAAACTTTGATTGCTAAAATCTGAGCCATCCGAAGTCCGATTTGGGTGATCTCAGTGTCATTTCCAACATTTTTGGTCGTTCCAAGGTTGGGCTAGTCTAAAACCAAGGTAAAAATAGCTGATTTTGGGTTGAGAAACATGTTGCCTGATGACCATCTTTTTGAGGCGATGTTGCCCCTGAGGTTTTATCTGGGAAGCCATATGCTGGGCCTCCAGCAGATGTATGGAGTTGTGGTGATTCCAGTGATCAAACACACACAAATTTACGTGGTTCGACAACTTGCCTACTCTACTAGTTTGTATTAATCACTCAAAGGAAACAATACAAAGGAGGAGGAGAGAAACTCTCTATTCTTCTCTCTGTGTTTTTACTCTCTACAACAGCAGCTCTTTACTGAGCACATATATAAATAGGAGTGAAGGGGCATAAATCATGCCATGATTTATGCTCACCGATTGTGTCCTCCACCATGTGTAAAGTGAGAGATTAGGTATTCCCACTTGCATATGGTGGGACATTGTTTGTCTCCACTAACTAACAATCTCCCACTTAGAGACAAACAATGAAATTATTTTTTTTCCTTGAAGGCCAACTGAAGTTTTACACAACTTCAGTTTATCAAGTATAACTCCTTTGATTAACATGTCAGCTGGATTCTTGCTTCCACAGACCTTTTCTAGCATTAGTTGCTCGTTGTCTAGCAGTTGTCGGATGAAGTGATATTTGATCTGAATATGCTTAGTCCTGGAGTGAAATGCCGGATTCTTGGCAAGGAAGATTGCACTCTGACTATCGCTATACAAAGTACCTTTTGTTATGTATGGACACAAGCTGGATGTTGGCTGCCATGTCAAACATGGCTGCATGGTGATGTCAAACATGGTTACATGGTGATGTCACACATGACTGCATGGCGAAGGTCAAAAGTGGCTACTATAATTGACTAAAGTGGGTTTACAGAGTAAAGATTGAGCATGACGGAAGCAAACGGTTCAAGGCAAGACTTGTTGTAAAAGGGTTTCAACAAAAGAAAGGAATTGACTAATTTTAGCCAATTATAGTAGCCACTTTTGACCTTCGCCATGCAGTCATGTGTGACATCATCATGTAGCCATGTTTGACATCACCATGCAGCCATGTTTGACATGGCAGCCAACAACCAGCTTGTGTCCATACATAACAAAAGGTACTTTGTATATCGATAGTCAGAGTGCAATCTTCCTTGCCAAGAATCCGACATTTCACTCCAGGACTAAGCATATTCAGATCAAATATCACTTCATCCGACAACTGCTAGATAACGAGCAACTAATGTTAGAAAAGGTCTGTGGAAGCAAGAATCCAACTGACATGTTAATAAAAGGAGTTACACTTGATAAACTGAAGTTTTACGTAAAACTTCAATTGGCCTTCAAGGATAAAAAATAATTTCATTGTTTGTCTCTAAGTGGGAGATTGTTAGTTAGTGGAGACAAACAATGTCCCACCATATGCAAGTGGGAATACCTAATCTCTCACTTTGCACATGGTGGAGGACACAATCGGTGGGCATAAATCATGGCATGATTTATGTCCCTTCACTCCCATTTATATATATATATGCTCAGTAAAGAGCTGCTGTTGTAGAGAGTAAAAACACAGAGAGAAGAAGAGTTGCAGAGAAGAATAGAGAGAGCTTGAGAGAGTTGAGTTGAGTTGAGAGAGTTTTTCTCCTCCTCCTTTGTATTGTTTCCTTCGAGTGATTAATACAAACTAGTAGCTCTGTGGAGTAGGCAAGTTGCCGAACCACGTAAATTTGTGTGTGTTTGATCACTGGAATCACCCCAACAATACAACACCACAACTCCATGCATCTGCTGGAGGCCCAGCATATGGCTTCCCAGATAAAACCTCAGGGGCAACATTGCCTCAAAAAGATGGTCATCAGGCAACACGTTTCTCAACCCAAAATCAGCTATTTTTACCTTGGTTTTAGACTAGCCCAATAATAAGTTCTCAAGCTTAAGGCCTCTGTGAGCAACCTTCTTCCAATGGCAGTGTTTCACAGCATAAATTATCTATTGAAAAAACTTGAGTGTCTTATCTTTCCCTAACCTCCCACTCTCCTGCTCAAGATAATAAGAGTTAGCCAGATTTTAACTACTCTATCACTATATATACATATTACTAGTTGGTGACTTTATCACCTTAATGATTTCAAGATTTTGATTTCTCATCACCTGCTCTTCCAACTTCTTTTCTTTTATCTTTTGGTATTCAAATATCTTGAAAGTAAATTATAAAGAAAAAGGAAAAAAAAACAAAGCAGAAGACAGGAAAAAGACAGGAGCAGCAGGCTAGCTCACAAGGCTTGAAAAGAAGAAAAAAAGAAAAAAAGAAACATACGAACTGAAATCTATATATAGTAATACTAGGGAATGGAGAGGGTCGTATTAGGACATAAAAAAAGCACATCAGGACATTCCTTTTATTAAAAAAGGAAACAAATAAACGATATTTGATGATTGGCATTGAAACAAAAGAAGAAAGTTAAATAACAACGATGGCCGAAATTAGAACCATTACCCTTTTAACATCGGAATTTGAGAGGAACCTGCTATCATAAAATTAACCAATTAGTAAGATTTATATATATATATATATATATATATATATATATATATAAGAAAATTGCAGCATTATTTAAGATTTTCTTAATTTATCACGAAATAGGAAAGGCGCAGTAGCCTTCCCAAGATTCAGAAGACTCATAATCTTCCTAGAATGTATTTTCTTAATGTGTGTATACTTAGTCAACTTCTTAATTCTTGCAAGATGAATCAGTATAAGCTTTAATTTTGAATGCTTAGTTTGATTAAATGATAGTTTGGAGGTAATGATCATATATATCTCTAGATGACTTTTACACATGTAAGTAATAGTTTGTACAAATGAATTTTCAAGGGTGCTTAGTATTTTATAAAAGTTATACGTAACCGATACATATAATATATTTTCAAGGGTTCTTGATCTTTCGGCAACACCAATCTATTCAGGAAATTCCACCATTCACACACAGACACACTTGGATGTCAGCGAGGGCTTTAAGGGTAGGTGAAGAAGTATTTCAAAAATAACATCATCGCCATTCATTCTCATTTTTTTTTCTTTTTTTGGCCAAAACAAAAGTTTGGATTCCTTGTTGTGTTCTGCGAGTGTATGCATCAAATTGTTAAGCAAACAGCAAGCAGTCAAACAGAACTACGTAGGTGGCAGAATATGTGGAAAAAGAAAGGTTGCAGCAGAAACAATTGTGGCAAGGTGATGGAAACGGATAAAATGAACATTCTGCTTGACTTACTCATACACATCTGGTAACACCTTTGATATGTCTGGTTTATAGCCTTCCAACTTTTCTTGCCTGGTGGATCTTTCCAAGCATCTCATAAATTGAAGATGTATTTTTCTGAGTCTCATCACCTGCCACAGAATCATGAAGCACCTCATTTATTTGAACCCAGCTTTGACCAGCAGGCTTTTTCACACCCATCGCGACCATCTTCTGTCTCACAGTAGCAACATCCTGCCACTTTTCAGCAGTCGCATACACATGTGCCAAAAGAGAAAGATAACCAGCAGCTTTGTCAGGGTCAGGTTCCGCAACCAATTTTTGAGACACGAGAGAAGCAAGCTCAGCATTGCGATAAAACCTGCAACCACCAAGGAGAGCACCCCAAACAGCATTGTTTGGTTTTACAGGCATGGTCGCAATGAGTTCTTGTGCCTCATCCAAGAAACCAGCACGACTCAATAAATCAACCATGCACCCATAGTGCTCAATCCTAGGCTTAATACCAAAACGCTGAATCATGTCCTTGAAGAGTTGACGGCCCTCGTCAACAAGTCCTGCATGACTGCACGCACAGAGAACCCCAATAAAGGTTATGCCATCGGGCCTTGCTTCCGGAGTGCTCAATCTTTGCATCGAGCGAAATATTTCAAGAACTGCTTGCGCATAGCCCTGTTTTGCAAAAGCAGTGATCAAGCTTGTCCAGGAAACCGCACTTCTCTCTGGCATCCACCTAAATACTTCATAAGCTTCATCAATCATACCGCAGCTAGCATACATGTGTATAAGTGCATTGTTCAAAGAAACCAACACTCGCTGGTTTGACCCAACAAAGGTATCTTGGATATACGAGTGAATCCACATCCCCATTGCTAAATCCCCCAGTTCTGCACACGCTGTCAAGGCTGCCAATAATACCACCTGGTCCAATTCCACTCTGGCTTTCCTCATTTGATCGAACAAATTCAATGCCTGCTTGCACTTGCCATTTTTCGCATACCCTGAAATCATAGTGGACCACGAGACGACGTTCCTCTCTGGCATCTCATAAAAAGTCCTCCTTGCCCCGTCAAGATTTCCACGCCTCATATACCCCGCGAGCATGGAATTCCAGCAGACGACATTTCTTTCAGACATATCATCAAACACTTTGCGTGCGTATGCAAGAGCAGCGCATTCGCCACCAACAGCAGCAGCATAGAAATTAACCAACTTGGACATGAGAAAGACATTTGAGGAATAATAGCCATTAGATAAGACTTTGGAGTGAACCTGCTGTCCCTCCCTCAAGGACAAAGAAGACGTACAAGCAGCCAAAAGAAAGGAATAGGTGTAGGCATCAGGGCGGGCATCGGTGAGCAACATTTGATTGAAGAAATGAATAGATTTGGCAGGGGTTTGGCTTCGAGCATGAGCCCTAATCATCTGGTTCCAGAGGATAGTGCTGGGGCTTTGAATATCTTTAAAGACATAGTGGGCAGAGAGGAGATGGTGAGCAGAGGAGTTGCTTTTGAAGGAGAGAAGGTGGACAAGGAGGAAGTTTTTAGTGCGGGAAAAGCCGTTGATGAGAATCTGGGCATGAATCTGAGCGACATGTTTAAGGGTTGGTTGTTGTTTTCTTTGTAATAGAGAGAATAAGCGTTGCTGTAGAGCTCTCGAAGATGTAGTAGTGCAAGTAGCAGTAGCAGGAGTACAAGTGGAAGGGGAAGAAGTTCTTGTCAAGTCGGTGCCGGTGCCGGTGGTGGGAATATTGACTACTCCTTCATCAACTAACATCTGTACCTTGTTCTCTTCCCCTTCTTCTAAACGAGATTGCGTGTGTGTATGCTAGTTTATTGCCTGCGCTATCGCTGCGGGTGAACCAAAATTCAAGAGCACCATAGCATACCTTCCTGAAGGAAGAAAGTCTCCAGGAGCAAAAACCAAGCCGAAGACCAGAAAAGCTACTGCTGCTCCAATCTATTCATTTCCAGAGTAGAAATCATAGTCAATAGGTCCATGTTCTTTAATTTCTCCCGTGTTTTACTGTACGTGTTTACATCGTAAGCCATGCCATATTTCTTTTTTCTTTTTTTTACAAAATAAAAAAATTGTTCAAGCAATAATAATATTTTTTTAAAAGCAAGAAAATTACAAGATTTGAATTATTTATCCAAATGAATTTAATAGCTTTAGTTAATTTAATAATATAATTAACAAAAAAAACTCAAAAAAGCCAATAACTAATTAAAAAAAACATGAACACTTTTTAATATTATATAAAAAAATAGCTCTTAAATATTTTTTAAAAATAACCTGTTTATAATGTGTTGCAGTCCTAATTATTCATTGCTAACATGCATGGTGTATTTATGAAAATTTATTCCTTACATCCTTTTCTTCTTGATTTCAAATTGAAAATGATAATGTTGATATAAATTGATTTATCACTTGAAGCAAATATGAAAGATCAATAACCCATCAACATACTAGTCTTGCTTGCTTGCTTGATGTTCATCGACCTTTTAAAGTGTGTTCTACTCACTAGCTACGGATATACAGTCGAGACTATCTCTCTCTACATATATAGTTTTCGTGGCGTTTGCAATTAGTCATGGAGGTCTTTGCTGTCTCCTGATTAATTTCATTGGAACTAGGTGTAGTAGCTATTACCGAAACTCGTGTAACTTGTACTCCTCTATCAAGAACGTTTCCACAGAAAGATCGTGAATTGATGAGAATTAAACAGCAAAGAAAATACAGCTAAAAAGGAAGAAACAGAGTGCCTTGATTTACCGAGAGACTCTCTCTGCTAATTCTTTATTTTAGGGACGTGGCATGAAAATCTGGGTTTTGAGCAGGTGGCAGAGAGAGGGAAGCAGGTGGCTCTCGTGGCTTAAAGAACACAAATTTAATATTCCCGGTTCTGTATCAGTTTACTGTCTCAATCTTGTTTTTAAGTAATTTTTCATCATTTTGCTCAACTCGTATGATTTTGATTCATCACATTTTAGTTATGAACATAAACATGGCAATTATAAAAACAATTAGCACGGAGATAATTAGTAAATCACATCCTTCATGTGTTATGATTATTTATATGGAAGATTAACATTATGCTTGATCGCCGTGACTATATATCTGTAGAGAGATCAGAGAGCTTCATTTTAAACATTCATATACCAGCGTACTACTTTCTCTCTATTTGTCTAATTCGTTTTGAAGGGAGCCTGTAGTCCTTGATGAGCATGCTCCGGTGGATGCACCGATCATTTGCTCCACATTTATCCCAGCATTGCACATGTTCGCTATCACTCTCGTGTACTTCTTTCCATACCATGACAGACCTCCACACTGTTTCTCATAAGCTTCCACCTGCATATTGCAATTTACAAACAAGGAGGCAGCTAGCGTGAGATCAGTGAATGGTTGGCTGCACAAAGAAAGATCCCTTCTCCTCCTCCCCCCGTGATGTAATTTTACTAGTGGAGGATGTTTCTTGAGCCGGAGTACAAACATGTAGTTATGAATTAATATATACGTAGACTTACAAGGCCCTTCAAGCAATCCCAGTCATCAACAAGAGGCTGCCCAGAAGGTCTAACATGCTTCATTGCGTTTGCTGCGTTTTCGTCCCCAAACAGAGTTGAAGCAATATGGTTTAGGCTACGATCCACATGCCTTATATGAGAATGTATGCGAAGTAGGTCCCTGTGAGCCTCGACCTTCTTATCAGATCCATCGGGTGCTTCTCGATACTGAGAAGATGATTAAAATGAAACAACTTTACATTGCATTAATTCCCTTTCAATTACAGTAGCAATTCGAATCAAATCACCTTGTGCCAGAAATGAAGAAGAGTTGCTTCGCGTTGGTCAAAGACTCTTGGGATCATAGAAGGGTATTCTTCGATATTATTGTTGGTAGCGTAGTTGTCGTTTGCAGCGTTTGTGCCTACGTAAGAAGAGAGCAGCTCCTTGCTAAGCTCCATGTTTCCATATTGCATGACATGAGACATATCTTCATAATCATATCCTGTCCTTCTCCGAGCCTACACGTAAAATATTGCTTAAATGTTAAGAATAAGAAAAAATCATTGAGCAATTTGTTTTTAGAATGATTAATCTCACACACACACACACATTATACCACTTCATATTGCTGCTGCAGAGTTTCCTGGCTCATGTCGTGCAAATCACTGTGTTTATATATGCATGCACATGTGTAAACAGAATGTTAAATAAAATTAATAGTCGGCTTAATTAACTTTAAATGCTATTATAAAACTAATAATGAACCTATCCTCCATCCAGGAAATGCTAAATACGTCTCCCAAGCAAGTAAGAAATTCTGGGGGAGGAGCAGGGTAGTATCCTGGGCAATATATTCCATAGCTACTCTCCTCTCCATTTGCAGCAGTAATTGCATATATGCTCCAGTTACTTGGAAGAAGACCTTCAAACATGCTCCCAGACTCACAAGCTTCAAGGTAGAATACCTGTAATTAATAATTAATCAAGGAATACACTAGTAGCTGTGAGAATACTGATCAAGTTATTAACTAACTGTGTAATCCCATTTTAATTTATGCAGGACAATTAATTAACATATAAAACTAGTAGTTGCTCACCATGCTTTTATACGAATTAGCTTCCTGCTGCTTCTTCAACACTTGTATGAGGTCTTTGGCATACAGGTCTTTCCCAATAGGCATACCTGATGATTTCACGCGCAAGATAATTTGTACTCTTAAAATCAGTCCTTCCATTGATAAAATAAATGGGGCTGAACGAACAGATATCATGTATTTTAAATTTTTCAAATACGAAAATACGAAAAGTGATTAAACAAATTAGCTAATGCTTACCGACTAAACCTGGAGCACCATGATCAGCATAGTATATGAAAATGTTGTCATTTGGACCGCTATCCACGACCTTGCCACTCCCTCCAGTAAGAGCAGATTTGTTTCCCAGAAGTACAGCAAATAAGTTGTCCACTGTACAGTTATCTCCAGTATAATCCTTAAAAAGGGAGAAAAGAAAAGATCACATCAGAATTTGATTTTCGTTTTCAAGATAAATAAATAGATAGAAAGTAAAACCAACCAACACACACACACACATGTAACTTCAATGGAGTTTTATAACCTATGTATATGTGAATATTAAAAAATATAATTAAACCTTGGGGACTCCTGCATAAACATCATGGCCAAAAGGTTTGTTGATGATGATGCCGGGCCTGGGATTATCAACATGGAACGCAATGTCGTCATACATGAAAACAATGATGTTTTCATCTTTCAACCCACCTTTCTTCAGTATTTGGTATGCATGGCATACATCAGCCTAATTAAATTAAAATGCAAAAGCTAATTAATCCAACAGGGACATGAGAGCATATCTTATCCATCCCGAAGGTATAACTCAAGATTTAGCGGTACCTGATGCCTATAATTTTCATAACCAGCCGATCCGGCAACCAAAACCGCCCATTGTTTTCCTTCAGCGGTGGTGGAGTCTCTTCTAACACTCGACGGCAAGCTTGACGCACTAGTACTGTTGATGATCACTCCCTGACTTTGAGCTATGGAACTTAACAATGCGATTAGGAAAAGAAACGTGGCACAGCCATAGCCACACACATGGGAGCTGCTGCTCATACTGCAATTCAAGTGATCGACCTATAGTGCAAATCCCACAGTACTACTGATGTTAGTTTGTAATTAAGCCAGGGGAAATGGAGATGCATTGTACATTTTAATGCTTGGATAGCCAGCTAGCTTCAATACCATGTCAGTACCATCTACATATAATTAGCTTAACAGTAAAAACAATCATGGATTCCAACATTACTGTTACAAAAAGAGACACTACTGATATTGTAATTGGATTATTGGAGTAGTTGAGGGTTAATAATTAGGACAACATGTATAGCAAGATTCTATGAGCAATTACAAGCACTAGTGCTGCTAATGAATTTTAAACATTACCAGGTTTCTGACGACTAGAAAGAAACTAGTACATAGGCATGCAATATACAGAGAGGTTCTAACTTCCAAGACTCAACATGGGTTTCTTATAAATGAAATGAAGAGAAGGGGCTGATTGATTGCTAGCTTATTTATGATCATTTTTAAGCTAAAGTAACGGATGGCTTGGATCAAATCTTCGATATGACCGATAAAGGACAAGAAGAATCATATTAAATTATTTTAGGATTAAGTTATATGTCATGTTCATACATACAAAATAGGAAATCTTAAAACCCCTGTCTTTGCCATTTAAAGCTACGGTTACATGAGCTATAGCTTGCGGGGATAAGAGTTGCTATGAGTGGTGGTGGACAAACGTGACTTGAAAATGGAATGGTGAGATGTTTTTAACGTGGTTTATGAGTGAATTAAGCTAAGTGACTCGCTCTCTTGATCATCACTACCTACTTTCATCACAACGTAGCATCAATCAGCCTTTTTGTGATATATAATTATCCCAAAAGGAGCTAAGTCATTGGTCCATATACCTACCACCATGATCATGGATTGAGTGATCTTCTCTGACGTCCTCTCAGCTCGACGTTACTTTTGAGTCATGGACACCAGAAATCTCATCATCTGCTTCAAATCTTGGATCCCAAGTATATCAGTGGAGGTATATATAAACTGACTAAATATTTATGTTAATCAATATATATATATATATCATGTCATCCTTTTCGTCTAGCTTCATTTCCAATTCCATTTCGTTCACAAGGATCTAACTTCAATTCCAAAGTAATCCTCCATGCATTATAACTTTTCATCTCTCTTGTTCAATAAACACTCCACATTACACGCTTTGTTATTGTAGTGGCAAAGTAATTAAATGCTAGCTTGAATATATTCTTGCATGCCCCCCCCCCCCCCCCCAAGTATTTAGCTTTAAGATGTATCAGTGATTTTACGATCTTCATTTAAAAATCTCATAACCTATTTTGAGAAATTAAAGAGTTTTTAGATTTAAATAAATGAATTATTAGCCATTAAATTTAAAAGTTACTCAATTACTAGTAATTTAATCATCCAATGTTTATAATTATTTTCTAATATGATTTAAATTAGTAGTGCTAACTTGTTATAACAAGTTTATCTGGTACATAATAATCACGTCTTAATTAAGAATTGGTTTCAAAACGAAAAATCCATAGATATTAAAAAACCTACTATTTGACATGGTTTTTTCTCTCGTTAATCATGACTAAAGAGTACATACATTTTTATAATTATTGGTTTCAAAAAAGAAATTCTTGGAATCAGTAGCTTCCCCATTCATATAATAATTACAACAATATATAGGTTAATCTACTTAATCTATTATCCGAGATATGAGATCAATATATATATTTTTTAAATAGAACAAATAATAAAGCTAACGACATAACAATCAAATATCGAATGATGAATTAAAAAAAAAAATTTCAATAAAAGATTACCTTATTGAAGACAACCACGAAAAAAATAAAAAAGTAAAATATCAAAACATAAAACAATTTAAAATCCAAACAATGCATACCTAACATGATTTAAAAACAATATAAAAACAAAATAATTAGGGGCTAAATTGTAAAAAAAAAAAAAAAAAAATTTAATAAAAAAAATAAGGACCGAAACTGGATAAAAAAATCAAATGAAATAAATGTTGAGGGATAAACTTTTTTTTTTAAAAAAAAAAATAAGTCAAGAAAATGATAAGAATATAGCAATCAAAAGAACGAGGACAAGAAATGAATTAAAAAAATTAATGCAATAAAATGGGTAAGGGACGAGATTGCAAAAAAATAATAATCAAGAAATGTATAAAATACAGAAATAGAGCAATCAAAAGTAGAGGGACCAAATCAGATAAAAAATTAAATAAAATAAAATACCCAGGATGAAATTAAAAAAAAAAACTAAACTTCAAGAGACATCAAAAGCTAAGTAAATAGTAATAAAAAAAAGAAGGGTCAAAATCAATAAAACTAGAAACATAAGGACACAATTGTCTATTCAAAGGTTAGGCGTGAATTCAAGGACACGAGAGAGAAGAGAAAAGAAAGAAAAGAATTTCTTTGTAGCTCAATTGGACCTCCTCCGTAAACATGCGCTACATCGCCTAAAAGAGGACGACTCGCCTTTCCCAATGCTATAGCAAAAGCAAGATTTTAGTAATTGGTCAGGCCCTCACGGGACACTTAAATGGCATGTGGGCTTGACTCATACTTGCATGTGTTAATAATTTTTTTTAATAATATTTAATAAATGAAAATTACCAAACAACCCCTAATCAAATTGAAAAATAACAAAAAAAAAAACAAGTAGAAAATTACTATAACTCCCTTGAAACTAACCTCTTTTTTTTTTCTTTTTTTTTTATCGAAAGAATTATCCTGACATTTCATTGTTTTAAAAAATAAAAAAGATAGAGAAGCTTATCTGTGCATATTCATTTGTTTTCCCCCTCTAAAGGACATGACCATAACTTTATTGTATTTTTTAAAAGAAGATCAAAGAGCAATTTTTTTTTTGTTTTTAAGGGAAAAATAGTTATTTTAATTTTAAAAAAAAATGTTACCTCACCAATTTATCCCCAATAAATTCTGCAATAACTAATATATCCTCTGAAAAAGAAAAATTTAACTCTGACAGGTCAAATTAGTTTTTTCTGGATGAAAACATATGTATACTGCTTTAATAAAAAAAACTTGTATCCAGAGCCACGTAAATCACTTATGCCTTTTAGTTTTTTTTATATGTATTAACCCCTACTACTAATAATAATCTCTAACAAAGGAGGACGTTGTATACCAAAAAAAAAAAGAAAAAAAAGAAGAAGCTTAGAACCAATTAGGAAAGACCAGGCCCAAACCCAACGACAAGAAAGTAAAATGACTTGGGGCGGGAAAAGGCCCATGGGCACAATTAAAAAGGAAACGACAAGGCCCAAAAGAAAGCAAGACAAATACATAGAATAGAATACAGCCGACAATACAATAGATTATCATAATACATACATACATACATAGAATTGAAAGTGAGAGAAAGCGAAAACCGACTTCTAAACGTTGTTTGATTTGTCTTCGGGTCTTCCTTGTCTTAAAACCCAAAAACTCTGCTCTGCTCGCCCCCCATTTCTTTTCCCCACGGCTCTACATATACACATATATGCACGCAACTGGACTGAGAAAACTCCGTTTTGGTGTCTATGCGTGCGTGTGTTCGTTCTACTTTTAGAGAAAGAGAGAGAGATAAAGCTATCTATAGATAGATAGATAGGTAGCGATTCCTTTCTTCTTCTTTTTTCATCAATTAATTAGCTTCACAGTAGTAATCAATCAGGTTAACAAAATTCTTTATTATTTTTTTTAAAATATGGAATCGAATTACGGATGGGATGATTCTTTCTTTGCTTCTTTCGTTCCATGGAATTTCAAGTCTTTACCTTTACCAATTAATCAGTAGAATAGATCTATTTTGTCATTGTTATTCCCTTAACAAATCTCGTTTGGTTTCTGTTTGTTGAATTAATCTGTTGATAACAATAACAATGATTAAGATTTGATTTGATAATAGTAATCCTGTAGTAGGATACAACTATAATCCTTTTTATCATCATGCTGCTGTGTTGTTGTATTAGCACATAACTAATTAACAAGTTTACAGTTAACTTATCATTAATATGCCCTTAAAACCCTATTCAGTCCTTGTCTCCCCTTAATGAATGCTTTCTTGTAATTCGTTGTTTCTTTCCTTTCTATTTTAAAGTTCTTCTCTGAACATACTTTCAGTCTGTATTTTTTTTTTTTATCAATGATTTATGTGCTCAGATGTTTTCGTTCTTCATTTTGGTTTCGATACAGCTGCATCATTTAGCTTTTATGGTAGAGATTTTGAAATAGTACTAAATTATTCATTGCTTTTCTTACCAGGCTAACCCGCAGCTGCAATGGGAAAGAAGCAAAAGGAGGACGCTAGCGGTGCACCCTCAAAGGCTAAGGCTAGCAATAAAGATGGGAAGAAAGAGAAACTATCAGTCACTGCCATGTTGGCCAGTATGGACCAGAAACCTGACAAACCTAAGAAGGGCTCTTCCTCAACCTTAACATCTAGTAAGCCCAAGCCAAGGTCAGCTCCTACTTACACTGACGGCATTGATCTTCCCCCGTCTGATGATGAAGAAGAGGGGAATGGCTTGGAAGAAGAGCAACAACAGGATGGTACAAGCAAGAGAACCAGTCAGCGGAGGTCTGAATTGAAGCCACTTGATGTACCCTTGTCAGATAAGGAGTTAAAAAAGCGTGAAAAGAAGGAACTTCTCACTGCCCATGCCATTAAGCATGCGAAGCAGGAGGCCCTTAAAGATGACCATGATGCTTTCACGGTTGTCATTGGGAGCCGGGCTTCTGTCCTTGATGGGGAAGATGAAGGGGATGCTAATGTCAAAGATATAACAGTAGAGAATTTTTCTGTCTCTGCTCGGGGAAATGAACTACTTAAAAATGCATCTGTGAAGATAGCTCATGGAAGAAGATATGGTTTGGTAGGACCCAACGGAATGGGCAAGTCTACGCTATTGAAGCTCCTTGCTTGGAGGAAGATTCCTGTGCCCAAGAATATTGATGTGCTTTTGGTTGAACAGGAGGTAATTGGTGATGACAAAACAGCTTTGCAAGCAGTTGTTTCTGCCAATGAAGAACTCGTGAAACTCCGAGAAGAGGTTTCCTTGCTGCAGAAATCCACTTTTGCTGCTGAGGGTGAAAACATTGGTGGTGATGATGATGAAGATGATGCTGGAGAGAAGCTTGCTGAATTGTATGATAAATTGCAGTTGATGGGATCAGATGCTGCCGAATCTCAGGCATCAAAGATTCTTGCTGGATTGGGTTTTACCAAGGATATGCAGGGCCGTCCGACTAGGTCATTTAGTGGTGGCTGGAGGATGCGAATTTCTCTGGCCAGGGCACTTTTTGTGCAGCCAACCCTCTTATTGCTTGATGAGCCTACCAACCATCTTGACTTAAGGGCTGTTCTCTGGTTGGAGGAGTATCTGTGCCGCTGGAAGAAAACTGTGGTTGTTGTCTCACATGACCGAGATTTCCTCAACACGGTTTGCAATGACGTTATTCATCTACATGATCAGAAACTCAATTCCTATCGTGGAAATTTCAATGATTTTGAGGTTGGGTATGAGCAGAGGCGGAAGGAGACAAACAAGAAGTTTGAGGTTTATAACAAGCAGATGAAAGCTGCCAAGAGGAGCGGGAATCGGGTTCAGCAGGAAAAGGTCAAGGATCGAGCAAAGTTTGCTGCAGCCAAGGAAACAGCAAAGAATAAGGGCAAGGGCAAGGTTGATGAGGATCAAGCCCCACCTGAAGCTCCTAAGAAGTGGAGAGATTACAGCGTTGAGTTTCACTTTCCTGAACCCACTGAGCTTACACCACCACTCTTGCAGCTCATTGAAGTGAGCTTTAGTTATCCAAATCGGGATGATTTCAAGCTGTCAAATGTTGATGTGGGTATTGACATGGGGACCCGTGTTGCTATTGTTGGGCCCAATGGAGCTGGCAAATCCACTCTCCTGAATCTTCTTGCAGGTGATTTGGTACCGAGTGAAGGTGAAGTGAGGCGGAGTCAGAAGTTGAGGATTGGAAGGTACTCGCAGCACTTTGTGGATCTTCTTACAATGGATGAAACACCTGTACAATACCTTCTCCATCTGCATCCAGACCAAGAGGGCCTTAGCAAACAGGAGGCCGTCCGGGGGAAGCTCGGCAAATTTGGACTGCCAAGCCATAATCATCTTACCCCTATCGCAAAGTTATCAGGCGGGCAGAAAGCTCGGGTTGTCTTCACGTCGATATCGATGTCCAAGCCCCATATCTTACTCTTGGATGAGCCCACAAATCATCTTGATATGCAGAGCATTGATGCCTTGGGCGATGCGTTAGATGAATTCACCGGTGGAGTTGTCCTGGTCAGTCATGACTCTAGGTTGATATCGCGTGTATGTGAGGATGAAGAGAGGAGTGAGATTTGGGTGGTGGAAGATGGAACTGTGACTAGTTACCCTGGAACATTTGAAGACTACAAAGAGGAGCTACAAAGGGAGATTAAGGCTGAGGTTGATGATGATTAAGGTTGCAGTCAAGAGTACTTAATTCTTTGCATCAATTACTTGATGAGATTTTGCTTGCAATCAACTGCATTTGGATTCGGCTAGTACACATGACATGAATACTAACAATGCATCTTTCGTCATTTTATGTAGTTGCTTGTGTGGCAGAGATGCGGGAAATAGAGTTCTTATCACTGTTTCATACTCTCTTTTTTTCTTGGGAAGGCGAACGAAACCAGTTTGTTTCAGCTATTTTCTCGTATGCCTACGTGCATGATAAGAATACCATATTATCATTGCTTGCCTTTTATTTACGTACCTCCTGCTACTAGGCATAAGCTTTAAAGGGGTTAGTGCTTTGGGCGCCCGCACGATGTTTTGTGCAGGGGAATGATGACATGAACATCATGAAATCAGTTTTCATCTTGCAATGGTTTCCCTCTCGCTTGCGACTTTCCTTAGAATAAATGATTCCAGTTTGCGGTTTTTGCTTTTATTTGAGGCTTGTTATTTTTCTTCTGTGATGAAAGCTTATTGGTGACTTGCTTTCCTGAGCCTTTGATTATTAGGTTGCGCTTTCCACGTTTCTCTGTTGACATGCTTTGCCAATTAAATTCCTCGCCTCTAGCTCGAGAGATGATACCCTGCCATTGACATTAACAGGAAGAGAATGTGGAAGCTTGACCTGCCACCCAAAACCAAGCATTTTCTATAGAACATTGTGTTGCAATTTCTCGAGAGCATGCAGCTTCTGGTTTGCTACCATCCTGAGCATGAAGACTGAGGATGCACCATCGCCTTTTCCAAGAACGGTTATTGCAGCTCGATAGCAATTTAATAGAGTTTCTCACAACCTAGCTCAGTTGGCTATGTTGATTATACTCAACAGCTTGTGGAAAAGCTTCTATGCCAATTACTTTGAATTAAGTTTTAATTCCAGATAAAAAGCATCGAAAAGTAAAATGAACAATGACCACTAAGAAATAGATCTCCAGAAGCAGGAAAAGGAATTCTCAGGAGGGAACACACGCATTACTTGAATTAGAGAACGGACAGGGAAAAAATAACAGAGAGAAATTTATGATACCTCATCATAATCGCTTTATCACCCCCCCCCCCCTCCCCCCTCACAAGTCAAAACTTGCCATGGAAACTTTAATTTGGAAATTTTGAAGAAGCATATTGCTTCTTCACTTCCAACCAATCAAGGTACTCCGCAGAAATCCAGGGAATCCAACTTAGTGAAAGAAGCTTTGGTAAAACAGTAGACTGGTACACAACGAAATTCAACATCCTGGAATAAAACGACGCTATCTAACAAATAACCCAAGTATAAATTAGAAGAAAAAAGAAGAAGAAGAAAGAAAACTCTAATACACAGGCAACAAATCCCCAGTAGAAGCCTTGGGAGAATGGGAGAGGCTCCACCCCAAGCACAAATGGAAGGTCCATCTGCGAGCATGTAAACAAGGACGTATTCTCCAGTCCCCCAACTTTAAATAAATGTCTTCCAAGATAAGCAGCAACGGTGCTTCCACGATTTTACAAGTAATGCAGCAAATTATTCTCCCCATTCATAAGAAATATGGAACTCCTGTCCTGGGCCCTCTCATCTGGTTGTTTTCCTCCGTTTCTGTAAAAAACTTCACTTCCCTCTCCTATGAAACGACACATAATATGAATACATATGAACCAACTGAATTCACAAGCAGAAAACAAGGACACTGACAAGGGTATATTGGGTTTGAAAACATGAAGGTGCAGCAGTGCAACATAATTCTTTAGAATAGTAACTTCATAACTTAGCAATGACCTTATTAAGCATGCACATAAATCATCTCTAAATTAAAAAAAGTACCAAGAACAGACAATTAAATATCACGCATCATTGAATAAAAGAAGGAAACAAACACGATTAAGCTCTCTTTTTTTTCTCACTTGCAATGAAAATGTTTTCCATGCAACCAATAATAGCATGCCTCCCTCGATCACACAAAAAAACATAGGCAGTAAACTGGTCTCTTATACTCACCATATTCTCATTGAAGCTCAATATAGAAGCTACATTTCCACAACGGTAACAGTAATTTGGTGCAGACCAGACCTGAAAATTTTACAGACCAAAAATTACCAAGCTGGCTTGGATATGTTTGAAAGCATATGAATTTAAGTTTCAGAGTACATACAGTGACTAAGCCTTTATCTTGAAACATGTACTTGAGACCTTCTTGTACAAGTTGGTGCGCTCGACATACCAGATCAAGATTGTTAATGTGATTGAACTACAGAAAAAAAAAAAAAAAAAAAAACCAACTGTCAGATCAATATGACATTTGTTTACAGTGAATGGGACATGTTCCTCTGAGAGGCCAGGTTCATTACCTCAGAAGTGACCCTAGACCCAAAAAGCCAACCTGCTCCCCGGGGGCTAACTGCCCATGTCTCTATATCTTCAGGATCACTCCACATGAGATCACAGAATGGCCCTTCATGTGGAATCTCACAATTCCGTTCAATTACTCTTATCTGCCATGTGATAGGGAAAAAAAAATGTATCAGTACTAACCATGAGAAAAAAGAGCAGCAGGAAATTATAGTCCAACATACTGCACCCCAGTGGAGACTCCCTCTCTCTCTACATTGTGTATTGCCGAAATGCACAGTTCTTCAGCTAAAATACTACAAAGAAAAGAAAAACACCTGATCGATAGTTCGGATGTCAGGAGAAAGACCACCATGGACGCAGAGCACCTAGAGGATTAAAAAAAACATCAGGTTTCAACGTTATTGAAGCAGATGCAAATACAGACCCATCTACATAAATAAACAGAGATCTAGGGACGAAAAGGACTGCAGTATTCAGACAGAGAGAGAGAGTGAGAGAGAGAGATGGGCTGCTGCAGGGTGGTTACACTTACAGTGCCATCTATAATTGCTGATAGTGTCAGATAATCAAAAACATCAGTACAATACCGCCATGCATTGGCATTCCCATACTTCCTCTGGCACTCATCATAGAAACCATATACCTGACAAAGATAAAAGTTATACCTTATAGCATAGATTACAATCCAAAGGGAAATTGTCAAGAAAGCAGAATTTCCCTCTTGGAAAATTGAGAACATTTGGAATGAAACACAACAATTTACACATTTCTTTTCATCGTAGCAATTTAGATACACAAGATTGGGGCTGGATTCCATAAGAAACCTCCACATCAGCATATCATCATATAAAGATAAGTGGAAATCTAATTAATAAATAATTCTTTATGACTGTAAAGCGATTTTATTATTTTATTGATGGCACCCAGAACTAGCAGAACTGGAGCTTTTCCAAGCTTGTTATCACTTTTGGCAATACTCAACAACATGCCTTAAAACCCAAACAGATTTGACACCAGCACGGAGGATAACCCACAACATTTCAGACTCGTGTTCTCAAAGTTCCTGTATCTATTAGCACAAAAGAATGGACATGTGTGAACCTCGAACCTAAGTTTGGAAGAATTAGTTTGACCATTTGAGCAACCAAAATATGCATGAATTACAGTATTCTTCATAAATTAACCAAATAAGTCAACCTAAATAAATTGCCTTGAAACTAAAGTAATTTTGGCAGCCTAACAAATATATATGGTATCTGAGCAGCATTCTAAATTTAACTTACAAGTTATTAAAACCATATCATGTTTCTGCACCAGCAAGTTTTTAAATACTTCCATTAACTAAAAGGAATTCCAAAGTGTTCATGCTTTACGATGTCCAACAGCAGTGTGGCAAACCCCCTATCCCAAATAGATAGTCCACTTCCCTTCTGGGCATCTCATTATCATACTTGAGTAAGTTTAAAGAGTGCACTAATGAACCCTTAATTACCATTTTCTTGTTATCATAGGCTAGTGCAAATGAAAGTGTAATCCTGGAAGAATGTAGCTCCCTTCTCCCCCAATAACATTTGGTTATTCCAGTATTAAATTAAACTTATAGGGACAGTTCTTAGCCATTGAGTAACCATCATGCCCAACGGGCATGGCCATTTGTAACTTAACTCTGCTCATGGAAATCAAAAGCTCCGTCGGGTTTCTTATGAATAATGATAGCTACTAAAGCCAGAATTCACATTATCTTAGACAAATAATGGTGGAGTATTACACATCACTCTATTGCACATAATAATGGTTGTTGTCCAACTTAAAACATACCTGAGTTAGTTGCCTGCTTTCATGATTTCCACGCAAAAGTGTAATATTAGCTGGGTATCTACAAACACAACCAAAGATATAGAAAACAGCAAAATTAACCAGGTTCATCAAAAACATAAGCAAAAAATCTAAGATTCATTCATCACAACTTAGTGGGTGAATGATATAGCAGCTGGAAATAGACTGACCAGCTTCTGGTCTTCAGAATTTGAGCTACTAAGGTGACCAGGTGGCAACTTCTAATGGATTTCAAGTTGCAAAGTTAACAAAGATCAAGATGACAAATTCCCATATGGCCTTTGGAGGCCTTGTAATAATTTGGCCTAATCTAATGGGACCAAGTTTTTTTATTTGTAAAAGCTAAGTAGTTGTTTTGGCAGGAAGAAGGGTATGCATTGAATCACATAATGGTATATCAATGCAGCAACATGGAACAAAGGCATGACAAGCACAGAAACAAGAATGTACCTTGCTTTGAGAAGCAAAAGAATGGTGAAAACTTCAAGACTATTATAACCTCGATCAACAAAATCACCCTGCCAAAGCATCGGGAATATTTAAGTGAGCTCCAATAAAAAAAATGACATTAAAAAGAAGCAATAATATGGCACAAAAGGGGGGGTGGCAGATAAGAGAGAGAAAGAGGGGATTTATCATAAGGAGAGTATACAAGTTAGTTACCATAAAAATGTAATTAGTCTCGGGTACATGACCCCCAGTCTGGAAAAGTTTCATAAGATCATGAAACTGGCCATGAATATCACCACAGACAGTGACAGGGCTGTTAACGGGCTGCACATTGGACTCCTCAATGAGGATCTCTTTTACCTGTGTATTTAATTATTTATATATAAAAAGAAGAAGAAGAAGAAGAAATACTATTATATACAGTAAAAGGAAAACAATCAAATTGAATGCATTCTGAATACCAAAGAATAACACGAAATGAAAGAATTGAACTAAGTAAGCGCCTTGACATGAAATTTATTGAAAAAGCAAACATAAAAGCAAAGAGTAGCATCAATTGCAGGAAGGGTTTCGATCATCTTGAGAGATGAAAAGCCCTAATGTGAGGAGGCGCTAGTCTAGAATTAATTGGCTAGCCAAGAAAACGAAAGGATTGAAAGCACGAAAAGACAAAGCAAGAGTAGTAGGGTTGGAACAAAATGAATCAATCAGTCAAGAAGGGTGCGGCGGATAAACCCTAATTGAATTCAACTACTTCCTTAGATACTAAAAGCATAGATGCATGTGCATATTGGAAAGAAAGAAAGAAACCCTAGAAGAGAAAGAGAGAGAGTATAAAGAATATACGTATTCGCAGAGAAGCTGGAGCTCGTCTTCCAAAAGATGCTGTCCTTCTTTAACCTTCGCTATCCATTGATCCAAATCCATCACTACTGACGATGACGCTGATGCTGATCTTCCCCTTCTCTTTTTTCTCTCTCTCCTTCTAATAGTTCAATCAATCCACTACTACAGAGGGGAAGGGGTGGTCTCCTCTGAATACAGGTTGAATAGATCTATTTCTTCGCCTGCTCCAAATACTATTTTTTATTTCCGCAAGTTTTTTCTATTTCTTTCTTTTCTTTTCCTTTTTAAATTTATTTATTTTTTATTTTTATCAGAGCATGACAAGAGTTGAGGCAGAGGCCCTCCTACTATACTATACTATACTATACTATACTATACTATACCGTACCGTACAGCCATATACGTGGTGGTGGGATGGTATTTTTTAGAGGGTGTTTAAGAGTGGCAGCTATTATTTTACAATATAAAATTATAAAAAAAATATTTTAAAAAAATATTATTCCAAACATGCTCCAAAGAGAGGGAAATTATATTTCTTTAATATATATATTTATTTTATTTATTATTATTTTTTACTTCCAAAGAGGGAAATTAAAACCATTCTTTCCGCCGACATAAATTTCACTAGCAAATACTCCAAAGAGTACTTGTACTCAATAAAAGCTTCGATCCACCTGGTTAGTTTATAAATGCTAATCAATACTATCTCGACTTTGAATTTTATATTTTTATGCTAATAATGAAAAGTTGAATCCATTTTACCAATACTCATTAATCACCCAGAAATTTCAATCACAGGTTGACCAAATGAATGAATTTTGAGTCCATTCTTTTTTTTAAAGAGAGTAAGTATATTTTGAAATCAAAAGCATTAATTTGTCCTTGAATCAAACCCCATATCAAAGACTCGTTCAAATTAAAATACTTGCATTGCTACGATAACAATGATCGTATTCGATGTGAAAAAGAAAGAAAGAAAGGCTATCTGGCCGGCTGGCTTGCGGCGTGAAGGGATCATAGTACTTGAGTTGGCCCGAGAGTGGGTTGGGCCTTAAAAGGTCTGGACACGCGGTGCGGAGCCGCCTCAGATCAACAAATCCACCAGAGAAGAGGGGAACCGACCATCCTGAAATCTTTCCTTATTATTTCTCGTGTTGGGCGTGGGTCTTCACATCGTATTCTTGCTTCTTAACCGTTACCACTACTCGTGATTCGTGTCAATCGGATCTGGGTTTGGGTTGATTTTTTTCTTTTTTGAAAAAAGATGGGAGATCAATTTAGGGGTTCAACAACAGCCATTGATTCCTCTAACATTGGCTTTCAGCTCTTGAAGAAGCACGGGTGGAAGGAAGGAACCGGCCTTGGGATTTCTGAGCAGGGGAGATTGGAGCCTGTGCAAACATATTTGAAGAATAACAAGCGTGGACTTGGGGCTGATCATAATAAGAAATTACTTGTGAAGAAGAATAACACGACCGAGTCTTCTTCTGCCCAAGCTTCTTCTTCTTCCACCAAGGACAAAAACAACCAGGTTAGGGTTCTTTTCTTTTTCTAACAAAATAAAAACTAGCTGCTGTTATCCCGACTTTCACCATCACTCTTCTAGTTTGTGGTCTTTTTTGGATCGATCAACTCTGTTATCTTGATAACAACAACTAGCAATGATGTCATCCCGTTTTTGTGAATTTCAGGATCGCTCTTCTTCAAGGAAATCCAAGGCACTGTCTAAGAAACAAAGGAAGATGCAGGAGCTGGAGAAGCGGTTACAGGATAAGGAATTTGAAAGGGGTTTTTTTCGCGAGTTTTGGCCTGATAATGTTTGACGATGGAAATAGATCATCCATCCCTTTTAGAATGCCTCGGCTTAGGTTTTGTACAGCAACTCTGGAATTATTTCATGCCAAAATTTGCAAGCAGGACGGGTCCTTGTTTCTTTCTGTAACTCAAATTTTAAATGTTAAACGTACGGTGTTCAAAATCATACCATCATGCAATGGCCTTTTTAAGAAGAAGGACCTCTGCTTCCTTTCTATACAGTATGTAATTCCTTTAGAAAAACATCTATGCGCTTCAGCATTTACAACTTGCAGAAGAATCGGTCTTGGATAATTCATTTCCTTTTCTTGTCATCCTGTTTGATGAGCTGAACAGGAGCGACTGGTATCCTGACCCACCATTCTCTTAATCGTCTCAGCCACCTGTCACCGCTTTCTTTTCTGTAAGGCCTTTCCCTTGTGAAAGCTTCTAGAAATACCAAGAGAACCAGATGCTGCAGAGACGCAAATGCAAGCACAGCAGCTACGAAAACCAGCAATAGAGCAACCCTTTCCGTGGCCTGGCATAAAGGGGAGGCATCAATTAGCAAGTTTATCATGAAACAGGACCTGGCTATTCTCAGACTTCCTGTCCACATGTACACATTCAAATGAGAAAAGCTTTGTTTTGCAGCTTCTGGTTTCATAGATATTGACTACCAACTGACCATTTTGTAATTCATCTATGCTTATGCTATTAAATAAATGCATTCTCCTATTAGTATATGGATTTTCAACTCAAATTGTTATTTACAGAAGCATTCCACACACGTTTAAGGAAACACATCAGAAGCTCTATCATCCAATATGTAAACTCCATTGCAGAAAGGTTATTGCTGCATGGATGGGATTGAGCTCCATTAGGACATATACCTGGGGAAGTACTGCAAGCAAGATAGCTCTTAACTTCAGAAGAACAATGTTTGCTGTCTGAATTAGTCCTTCAACTTCTGTGATGGCTTCTTGCAATGTCAACAGCCGCTCTACAGCATTTTTATTTGGGGGAGCTGTAACCCTGAAGGCTTCTAAGGGCATCTTTTTGCTGACATACCTTCGTACCAACATTAGAACCGCACACCACACAAAAATGGATGGCAATATATACCTGGTCCAACCCCTATAAATAATCATGAATCATTTTGTTTCAGTTGGTTTCTTCATTCACTTGTGATGAATTGAAAATGTGCATGGCATTGCAAAAATGAGCATTGAAGGATGTCAACTTGCAGTTTGTTGAAATATGAGAAAAGCGGAGAAATCAATGGATATATAAGACAACTCCAAAACATGAAGAAATCCAGTTTGGCCGATGTGAAGCTTCAAATTAATAAAATTCAGTACCAATAATTAGTTCCTTAATGTATCAAAGTGCTAAAATCATAGACTATCAGACCATCAAATCATTATCTCCAGAATAACATTTATGTCATCCTTCTATAAGAACCAATAATCCAATTAGCATTGCTTAAGAAAAACTACCATAAAATAGCACAGCAGCTTAACACCAGAAACACCATAGATTTGAAAGGATCTTCCCAAGAGGCCAAATGATGGAGACGACCAGCTGATTCTATAACCGGGAATAGCAATTCCTATAATGGAGTAGGAAAAAACAAAGAAATTATAAATGGAATGAGCAAAATTTGATGATATAAGCTTTATATTTATGGCAATTCCAGAGAAAAAATCTACAATCATAAAAATCTTCAATGCCAGAAAAAATAAAACCTAGATGACTGTCTATTCAAGGGACGGGGCATATAAATATCCTGCAAATGATACTTTACTTCAAGGCTATCTCACTTGAAAAGATCAACAGTATAGAAACTTAAATTAGAGAGAGAGAGAGAGAGAGAGCTGCACAATGATTGAAATCATAGCAGCCAAGTAGTAATATTTGACATGGTAATGGTTCAAAAAGTTCTTTTTGCCTGGGAGTCTAGAGTACTGAAGATCTGATTGATCAACCAAGCTTCCTGTCCAAAGAAGCGTGGCGGAAGTAGCCCGCCAAAACTTTTGGGGAGCGTAAGAAACCCTACTTTCATGATGATAAAAGCAGTGGTGCAATTAGATTTACTACCTTAGAAACTCAGCTATTCTATATGTGACTTTGTCCTAGTAAGCTGAATTTAAAGGAACTATTATAATAACCTTCATTACTGCAACATTTGTATCAATCCCTTCAACCTTCACTTTGTCCACTGTTGCCCGTGCAGCTTCAGCTTTCCCAGTATCTGACATTGACTGTTTCACAGATATTTCCAAAGGATTTGTCTCACCAGCCCAAAGATCCCCAAATGCTAGAACTTCTACATCTAGATTTGCTTCTTTTTGTAAGATAAATCCAAGTTGACAAAGTGTCAGAAGTGCAACCGGTGAAAGTCTCAATTGCTGTTTTGCACATGGAGATCCGCTAACAGGAGTTGCATTCAGAAGTGCCAGGCGACTGGACAGAGTTTCCAGGATCATATCTCCCCGGGGAAGACTTTCAGCCAGTTTAAAAGCAAGCAAGGTTTTGTAATGAGATGAAAAGCAGCAGAGAGCTTCTCTAACTGCACGACATCGAAAGATGCCCAGGATAGCCCTTGCAAGTACCTCCAATCGCTGAGTCTCATTGAAGTTGTTTTTTTGAATGAATCTGTGCACATGCAGGATCTCAAGACACACATCCAACCAGTAGTCCCGTCGAGAATTGCCTTTGAATTCAGGAAACTCAAAATAAACAGGCTCTGCTCTGAAGCAAAAGAAAGGGAGGGGGAAGAGAAAGTTAAAGACAGTTGAACACTTGACATGTCTACTTATGTAAGCTTGTCAATTATTCAAAATATCAAAATTCAATCTGCAAGGTTATCAAATAACATACACAGATGTTGATTTGTACATCACAGCTTTATCAAAGAGACGAGCACCCAACGGTCCGGTTAATTCAGGTTTTATGACCTGCTTCATATCAGATGCCAGATCATATCTAACAGCTTTATCATATAAACCAACTCCCAATGACTCAAAGTAGATAGCATGATTAGTCAGTGTCAATCGGCCTACACAACACAGAAAGTAAACAAATTGACATGCATTAACAGAGTCCTTAACAAATCTTAACTAAAAAATCAATCCATGAACAGGGCACACTGACCCAAAACCAAAAATTTCTACCTCTACATTGTTCTTGTAAGTAACAGGATCTACATATAAGCATCAAAAGGTACCAAAAGAAAACCCTCCAACCATTCATTATAGTTCACACAAATTTGAGCTGTGTAACTCTGGCACGCCATACAAATACCTTTGAAATGCCAGTGAAGACATCTTTAATAGAATAGGCCACAGATGAATGCCAACCAGTCTTGTGCTTACATACACAAGATCATCAATTTGTCAAAAAGAGAGAGAGAGAGAGAGAGAGAGAATTGACATGATTTTTTTTCATTGGAGACGTGTTATTTCCTGAAAATATGAACTTCAAATGACCAAGGTCAATGTCACACCTACATTTGCCAACAGATTCAGTCAACACTAAAAAAAACTTGACCTAAAAAGAGGACATGTTCATAGAGTAATCGAATGTTATCAATCAATGAAAGTGGAAAAGGGCACATTCACAAACCAGTGTCCACAACATACATAATCAACACAATAAGCCACTATTATTATCCAAAATGCAGTTTGAGGCTTATTAACATGTCAAAATCAACAAATGATGCAATTAAAGGGTTAACAGATCAAAATCAACAAAGATGACGAGGTTGATCTGATCCCTTGATATCTTGCTCTGCACTTGTCAACTCACCTGGCCATGCTGAGATTCCAATATGCTGTAGAACAGGTTGAATGGGAACTGTACCATCAACATCAAGGATGATCTCTCCTTCAGCAAGCTGATGGTTGGAAATCAAGGGTCCTGGTGTGTTCTTTGCACTCCTAATAATCCTGCAGAAATAGAAGGAGCCACAATGTAAGTGAACACTGAGATTTTCTTCCATCTTGCATAGTCAAACCACAGAGAGAAATGGAGAGGCAGATACGGAACAAGGACAGGTAGGTAAAAATGTTTATGGAGATTTATAACAGAACTTGTTGTATTTCCGATACAATGCCATCAGGAAATATTAAAAATGAAATGGAAAAATAAAATGAAAAGAGAGCAATGGATACTTGTCAAGGCTGCGAAGGTATTTATCATAAATGAGAAAATGAAGTCTGCTGTCTGAGGAGGTAGCGAGCGAATCAAAAAGATTGTGGACGGTTATTACGTCAGCAACAGCAGGACAGGCAGGAGCAATACGGGCAAAAGCCTCTCGGCCAACAGTTGTTGTGTCATCAACCTGAGCAGCCATACTAGTGGTAGTGGAGTAAAAAAGGGACCAGCCAACCTCATCCTCCTCTTGTCGTTCACCGGAAGAGATGCTGGTTTCCTACAATTGATGAATAGAATAGAAAAAATTTATAGAGCGTTTGAATAATAATAAAAAGAAGAAATAAGAAAAGTTATGCAGCCAAAAAGTAAGGGGTTGGGGTTGGGGTGCGTCTCACATTCTGTGGTGAATCATTCACGGGAAGGGCACGAGTAGGCGAGTCCCAAGCAAGCATCATGTCATAGGTGAAGCGACGGAAGTCCTTGTCACTCAAATAATCAGAACGGGTTGTGATAATATGATGGAGAGCTTGATAGCAACAAAACTCAAGGAAAATCCTTGTATGTTTGACCAGTTGCTGACTATCAGCCTCATGCTCAACATCAAAACGCCGCTGTAGCTCTTGCACTGAGACTGCAAGGATTCTGGAGTACCATCATCAACAACAGGTGGTTCATTTCTCATCAATTAAATGCCATGCTTGTTCGTTATCTTCTTTTTTTTGTTTGAAAATAAATAGATAATTCCAGCAATAAATTCAAGAATGTATATAATCAATGAGGCTGAATTGACTTAAACAAAAAAAAAAAAGGAATCCAATTAGCCTAAAATAAATAAACAAGGAAAGAAAGAAAACGGAGAATGGTGAATGGAGAATGAAAGGAAATAAAGATGTAAATAAAGAAATGATTAATTACTTGGAAGAGCGAGAGAGTACGGAATGAGCGAGAGGAGAGAGGTGGGGAATGGTTGAATCGTCGCCGTGTCCGTCGCCGTCGTATTGATAATTATTTTTATTATTTGTATTAGAGGATTTGGTTGGCTGAAAGAGGGTTTGATGGCTTTTCATGAAGTTCTTCATCATCGTCTCCATTTCTCCTCAGCTCCTTAATAAAATTACACTCCAATGTATTGTAATCCTATCATCCGCGCCATTTAACTTACTAGTCACCAGTGTTTTGGCGGGCACGGGCACTATTACGAACACGATGGACCAGATCAACGTTGTACATCTCCCTCCGGCTCCTCCACGCCTTTTCTCCTCTATTCTTTCTTGAGGGTTATGGAGTGGGACTCGTGTCAAATATTTTTATTTTCTATAAAAAAAATTATATATATATATATATGTATAAGTTTTTTCAATAGTTAAAAAAATTTGAATTTAAATTAAAAGATTTATGTTTATTAAATAAATCAAGAACTATATTTCTCAATAATTAAATAAATAAGTTATTAAATATACCAAAAAATAAAACTTAAAAAATTAAGAGTTAGGTATAAATCAAAATATTTAATCTTGAAAGATGGGATATTCATCTAGTTAGGTTTGTCAAATTTATTTATTAAAATATTTTTTTATTTAAGAATATTGATAAAAATATAAAATTAAAAAATAAAGAAAAAGCATATAAAAAAAGAATCATTAATTCAAAAACAAAGAAACAAAACAAAGGTTAGGCGCTTAGGCCTGGTAAGCTAGGCTAGCCTACTTGACCTATTTTGTCAAGACTTACACGCGATTGAGCTCTTAATTTTTTTTGTTTCCAACTAGGGTAAATGATCAATTTTTTTTTAGAAAAAAAAACACGACGCGTCATCTGATTTGCTCAGATTCCACCCACATCATACTTAGATTTTTTTTCCTCAAAAACTTGTTTTTCAACCCCTTTTTTATTCAAAAACATCGTGGGAACCATAATAAACTTATACATGGCCTAAAAAACCACCACAGCAACCACAATCAACTTGAGTCATAATAAACTTATATATGGCCTCAAAAACAACCACAACAACCACAATCAACTTGAGTTTAGATATTTTTTTTTACGAACTTTAAAGGTAAAAAAAATACTTAATATGAACTTCTTTCATCAAATGAAACCATTTGACACAAAAATCATCTATTCTAGTGGCCTAAATTAGTGTCAATGATAAAAAAATTTTCTCTTTAACACCAAATCCAATTATCTTTCTCTCTCAATCAGGGATAAAAAAATAACAAAAATAAATTTTCATACCAAAATTGAATCTGAAAGATATTAAGGAACTGAAATTACAGAACTTACATGATTTGTAAAGTTCAATGACCAAAATGCATCTTTTACGAGACTTATGGCATGCCACTTATGTTTGGTGTTTTTTTTCATTTTTGTCGTTCTTCTTTCAATTCCACTTTTACATAAGAAATTAAAAATCAATTGGTCTTTAATTAGGACTAAATTACGAGGAAAAAAGGTTTGAGGATCAAATTGAAAAAAAAAGCAAAATTTTGCATAGCCCATCCAAAATAATGTGTAAGAGGATGTATAGCGGAGCATTGCACAGTAAAAAAACCTACACCTTTTAAAGTAATACTTAATATAGTATTAGAGCGACCACTACATCACATATATATTACATGTGTGACCTCTTAAAACGCTAAACTCTCTCAGTCTAAGCCATTTTAGCTCTTTGTCTAGCAATAATTGTTCAAGTCCATATTTCACACAATCACAAAAAACATCAATAATAGCCAACAGCCAATAAAATTAATAATAGGTAAATTTATCTTATAAAGATTAATAATAACACCAAAATAATTGATTGCAATAATAATATCAACTCAATTAAAAATTAATTAAATTAAATAGTTAAACATGTAACAAATTGACTAGTTGATGGACCTATAGCATTATAAGCACATATATATCAATTAAAAACTACAAATTTTAATTAAAAATGATGACGATTTTGCAAAGATTGGTTGCCATTTAAGGAGGGATAATTTCTTTGAATTGTTTTGTTATAGGATGTGGAAGATTATTTTGAAAGTCTATAATTATGATTGAATGTGAAATTTAAAAGAAAACAACAAGGAATTAATTTCTTAGAAATTAAGAGCTGACCAAAAGGCCATTGAGACAAAATGGATTTAGTTTTATTTGTTTGACCGATTTATAAGCAAGAAAGGTAGTGATGAAAATTCCATATTGATATGTTACATAAAAATATAATATTTATATGAAAATGAGTGAAAAGAGTTTTATGTAAGTACAAGAATATTGTCTCGATCATATCTCAGGACGCAAGAAGATCACGGTCAGAACACTAAACATGCATGATTTCCTTTTGATTATTTTTTAATCAAATGATCTAATTTAATGGCATGTTTATGTGGAAAAAATGGATGTTGGAGTGTGTGTGTGTTAAAGATATTGTTCAATTAGTCATTTGGAGGCTAATGATGTTAATAAAATTATGAAAATAAAGGATTATGTATATATAGAATGAACTTGATTAACCTACTAGGTCATAGTCAGTTAATGATATTAACATGGTTATATTGATATTGACATTGACAAAGAGTTTATTAGTCTATAGGGCCATGATCGGCTAATAATATCAACATGGTTGTGTTGATATCGGCAATAACAAGGACTTGATTAGCTTATCGGGTCATAGTTGATTAATGATATCAATAGAGTTATGTAGATACGAGCATTAACAAAACTTACTTAACTAATTTCATATATAATTAATTTTTAATTAGACAAAATCAACAAAAACCCTAACCTAAACCCTGAAACTTTTATCCTAAAAAATTTAAAAATTTAACTAAGTTAATTAATAAATTAATATAAGGAAAGGTTCGTATTCCTCAAATTGATTAAATAGAGAGCTTATAGGTGGTTTTGGCATCGGTAGCATTGAAGATTGAGAGAGATTTGTGATAGTTATGGGTAGATGGCTACAGAGAGAAGCGACAACATAGAGAGAGAGAGAGAGAGAGAGAGGGTGAGAGGTGAGGTCTGTCATGGAAATGAGAGAGGGATAATTTCTGTGTGCATGAGACTAAAAGCTTATTTGGGAACATAGTGCAAACAACGTTCTCTTAAATTTTGAATTTTTTTTTAAAGTTATTTTTTTATATTTTCAGATTGGTTTAATGAAATGAAAATAAAAGAAGGAGAATTTCCGTTCTTTAATTTCTTCTAGTACCAGTACCAGTACAGTAGCTGGTTAGCGTTGACTAAGGTAATGGCTGGTGTTTACCATAATGTTGGATGCTTGGGCGAGGAATCTTTTGGGTGTACATACAAAGTCGCTTTGTTTGCTGGCGGAGACTATAGGCCTATTGATCTTGTGGTCTGATTGAGTACACTAACTCGTCGAGAAGAAAATCATCATGGTAATTACTGATATGCATAACGTAGGCTTGAGTCCTCGAGTGCCACACTCATCTTCTTTCTTGATATTTTAGTTCGGAATCGAGGTTACTGGTTTGGGTCTCGAAGAAAGTTATTCATGGATACTCTTAATTGGTTTTGATCTGCGTGCTATATATTGAAAGTTTCGAAAACGATGGGGAGATGCAGTCCAGGTTGTAGCTGGAGCATCCGCGGACAAGAAAGATGGTTCTCTCATGGATATAACGGAGCTGCTGCAGGGAGACAGTTCCCTTCCCACAGCATGGTCACCGGATATAATACCCATACCCGCAGTATTAGCATCCACAACGCGATGCTGATACTCTGATGGATGATAGGAGATTAGGTATCCATGCCAGGCCAGTCAATATAACTCGGTTCGTTACTGATTTTTCTGTTCTTCATTGCCTTACTTTATGTCAATATATGAAGACGGAATTTCTTTATTGCTTTCCTTAGCATTGGTAGTTGTGTGTACATATATACATCTAATGAAGACACAGATCAAAGTTTTCTGGATTAATAGGCAACAAGAGCGCTAGAATTCACATCCTTGATACAAGGTCCATGAGTTAATGCCATCTATCATCCATCCACCTCCAACAAGTAGAAAAACTCATCTGGAATCAAAGAAGCGCACGGGTAATTACAAGACATGGATAAGATAATAAATAATATGATTTCTACTAGGCAGTAACAAAAGATTCAGCACAATTGCAGGTTTGTCTTTCAGTTGGGGGGATAAGCAGTTCGTCTCGGCAGTATGTTTAATTATTTATGGCACCTTGACACCTGAAATGTTCAAATAAAAACCTTAAAGATGCATTGATTTCTATAGTTCTACTACACATCTACAGGAAAAAACATTTTTATGAACAAATTTAAAAAGCATATCAGGAAAGCAGTGTCCTAAATGAGAAGATGCAGAGTTTCGGGGACAAGCAATCAGCACATGTGCTGAATGTTATATATTTATCGAGGTGACTCCCTTCATATCAAAGATAAAATTCAACCTTTAACATTATCTTGCCAAAAAGACAGAAATTAAAGCAGCCTTTGACCCTCCATAATTTTAGCCTCATCCACAGCAGTACTCCAGCAACACTAAGGGCTATCGTATACCTTATGTAGAGAGAATCAGTTGCTCAATTCTTGTACTTCATGGTTTCTTTGCTGAATCCAATTGTTGGGAATTGCTTAGCATATTCTTCCACTTCATGACGGAGTTTTGAAATCTCAGATTGAAAGTGAGCAGACTGCATTGTAACTAAGAAATCCTTCAACTTTGTCCCTGGTTTGCAAGCAATGTGAATCAGTGGACTCAAGAGCCTTAACAAAACCAGCCATGATGTAGCAAGATATAAAGAAGCTCTGAGAGAACAAGGAAAGATATTGAAGATCTACAAACCTTTGGTTTCAGCCTTGATCTTCACTGCCACCTTCACAGCGGCATCAAAGAAATCTGCCACCTTAGCAAAATCCTCTTCCACGAACCCCCTAGAAGTAAGAGCCGGTGTTCCTGACGTGCAATTGCATTTATCAAGAAAATTCGCTGTAAATAAAATCATAGAGCATTGTCGTGTCAAGTAAAGGCCCTTACCCATCCTGATGCCGCCAGGAACCATGGCAGACACATCACCAGGAACAGTGTTTTTGTTTGCAGCAATGTGAACAGATTCGAGCACCTTTTCAACTCTGGAGCCATCAATACCCTGCATGAAAACAAATATTTGTAAAAAAAAAAAAAAAAAGGTGAAAAGAAAACGCTGATTTTTTTTTTTCACGTTGGAAACTAATAACCTCACAACCAATGTCCTATTGGCTCAGTTAGTATCGTCTTAATGCACTTCTTACCATTTGGGTTAACGCACAAGGGAAATTCTTTCAAATTGAACATCCTCTTACCTTGTTCTTCAGGTTCACCAAAACTAAATGGTTCTCAGTTCCACCAGAAACAAGTTCATAGCCTTTCTCAACTAGACGCTGCAATATCAATAACATTCAAAGCAATTAAAGTAAAACTATTTGATCTACAGTCTGACGAGAAGAAGTTTAATAATTCAAAATTGTCATTTGGGCGAGTGAGAAAGTTTTAATATGCTTTTTTCTTTTTTGTTATATCTCATAATCTGATACCTGAGCAAATTTTGAGCAATTACTGAGAACCTGCTCTTGATACGCTTTGTACTCCAGAGTTGTAGCCTGCATGTACAGTGTAGGGATATATAAGAATAGCTTTTAAATATAAATGTAAATTATGAATAAAATCCCTGCCACAATCTTGTTATTTTTGCATAAGAGGAGTATAAAAGGGAGTGCTTGACTGCAGTAACCATAGACTTAGCTTTCTTCTTCTCCTTGTTTTTTTTTTTTTGGTGTGTGGGGGGTGGGGGGGAGTAAAATATGGGGCTAAAAGCCGACAAAACAAACACAACAGAAATGCGGGGTAACCGAGCCCTGCAATATCAAGCAAAACACCTAATCAACGAGAGGAAAATCTAAGCAACCTGGTCTCACACCACCGGCCACTCCAATATTAGCCAATTCAAGCATCTGCACAATGGTTCTCTTCGTGAAAAATATGCTCTCGGTGGCAAAGACCTTAGATACAAATTTGGCTAGGGCCATCGTGAGAAATAATTTCCCCAGACTGCCTCTTAAACACTTCCTGCCTGTGTCGTACCAGTATCAAACACTTTGAAAACCTGCTTAGTGGTTACTGTAGACCTCAGAGGCCAACAGCCACGAGCCTAATTTATCACCTAAATTTGCACTCTCCCTTATACTTGCTGACCTATCAAAGAGTGCTTCCTATACTATGAACTTCAAGAAATTTGGCTTGCATATGGATAACTTGGAGTGATGAATTCACCCTGTTGGAGACTGCTAACCGTTTCTAACATGTACAGCAATCTAGGAGGATTTTGGCGGATTTAATTTACTCAACATGCAGGAAACAAAACGCAAAATGTTAGAAGGAAGGAGTTTATAACTGACGGGCAATCTTATAAGCAAACTGACCTGTTTCAAAGCAACTGCTAAACCAGCAATTGTGTGGTTGTGCGGACCACCTTGAAGCCCAGGAAAGACAGCTTGATTGATTTTGTCCTCATAGTCATAAAAGACCTATAGGAAGAACTCAAAAGACAATCTTAGTTCCACTTCAAAGATACAAATCTATAATCATGAAATGTGAGTTTTCAGTCAGTATCTTACCTCTTTCCCTTGTTTGTTAACCTCTTTTAGCCCCTTCCTGAAGAAAATCATGGCCCCACGTGGCCCGCGAAGTGACTTGTGAGTTGTGGTGGTCACTACATCTGCATACTCAAAAGGCGATGGGATGACACCAGCCGCAACCAATCCACTAATGTGTGCCATATCGGCCAACAGTATTGCTTTTTGTTTGTCGCAGACCTGTTAATGATCAACACAGAGACTTAAATTCTATAAACCACCAAAGGAGTTTAAAACTAAAGAAACCCTGATCCATAAATTTGTTAACTGGATTGGTATCAATGTAAAGGATGTTACCTTGCGAATGCGTGCATAATCATATAGACGTGCATAAGCACTAGCACCAGCTACTATTAATTTTGGTCTGAAAAGAGTGGCACTTTTCTCCAGCTGCAATATCATAGTTTTCACATCACATACTCATCCTGTTCCGCCTAGATAGGGATATGCATGGATAATAATTATGCACAAAAGAACATGGAATCGTAGTGATTCATGACGTAGTTCTTTATACACATTAAACTGCCGTATTTATTTGAAACATAGCTGCTGTTTGCATAAATGGGGTTTAGAAACAGCAAAAAGTTGAAAGCGAACACAGGAAACAAAGATCATCAAAATCTACCCTGATTATTTCAGTTGCAGGATAGATTTTTGCGAAGCTGAAAGACAATTTCATCAGTCATGGTTTGTTTTTAACTGCTGGGAAAAAAAAAAAAAAACAGAGAGAGAGAACATGATCATGCTTCATGGATTCATTGTGTGGTAGTAGACGGTACCTATCATTCTGACTTCCAAATTATACAAATAAGCACATGTCGTGAAATTATTGAGAAAAGTGGAGAAAGAATGATGCTTCGAAGCCATAAGATATAAATCCAATTTAGTTTTAGTTTGGACAACGAAGTACTGTTTACTTTCAACAACTTCTTCCGGTCTTCCATGATTTTCTACAAAAGTCCAGTGTGAAAAGGAAAAGGAATAAGTTACCTGATCATAGTCAATATAGCCAGTGCTCTCATTCAATCTGTATGGCATTGTCTCAAAAAATATTGACACTGCAGATATTTTTTTGGTGTCTGTCTGCAGAATAGGAAAAGAAACAATTTCCGAATTCATCATTAAAGTTTTAATATCATGCTAAAAAATCATCTCAACCCAATAGCTTAAACTGTTAGATGAGATTCTAAAATATAATTTATATTATTTTCTAATATACTCTCTCAAATAAAAATTCTTTGAACTTGAAACTTGTATAGTCCTATATTATTTTGTGCTTGATTTTTTATCAAACATAATGAGGGTGATGAGATTTGAATTTATAACCATTTGATCATCAAAACTTTGATATTATACCAAAAGTGAGATATAAAGATATAATTTATATATTCTCCAACATTTTTTATACTTATAAAAGTATCTCAATTATAAAAGGTTCAATTTATCATCTGAGAAGTATAAATTCTTAAATACAAATCTTACAATAAATTAGCAGGGGAGCATTTGAATAAGGCAAGTGAATAAAGAAGAAAACATGAAGCACCTGATAGCCATGAGAAAGATGGCCTCCGTGAGGAAGATCAAGTGCCATGATTCTTTCATGAGGTTTTAACAACGCAGTGTAGACTTGAAAATTAGCTGGAGATCCAGATAAAGATTGCACGTTGACTGCAGCCAGCACCAGAGGGAATAGAATTAGAGAAAAGCTCGATCATATGACAAACAAGCAGAGAGGAAGGTGAAAGTAGAGAGAATTAATTATGCAAAAATCAAGCTCAACTCAATTACCAGCAATCTCTTGTAAGATTTAATAGTTGAAAAGAAAACAGAAGAATGCATTATCTGAAGTTTCTATTGGCATAGATAAAGTAGATGAATGTACCTCCCCATTTAGCAGGATCCAGGCGAAATGCTTCCAGAGCACGCTTCTGACATAAGGATTCTGCCATGTCAATAAACCTGGAAAAGAAAGGAAACAGAGCATTAAAAAACAATGAGACGATCGAGAGCAGAGCAGGCAGTTAATCCTCCTGCAGCAGAAACAGGAGAATGAAAAGATGTAGGGGTGAAAATAGTTTGAGTTTGACGTACTCGTTTCCACCGTAGTATCTTGCACCTGGATATCCTTCACTGTACTTGTTGGTCATGACAGAACCCACGGCTTGCATCACTGATACGGAGGTGAAGTTCTCTGAGGGTATAAGCTCAAGCCCCTTTTTCACACAATTGGATACGTATATATAATCACAATTAAAATAAACAGTGATTAATTTGATTTAAGAAAATCTTAAATTAGCAGTAATTTAATAGAGTCGGGAGGAAAGTAAATATATTATCGAGTTGAACTTAATTATTATGTAGCAAGGTAGGGAGGTACCTTCCATTGCCTAGCTTTCTCGAGCTCAATAATATCAGCAATTTGTGGGTCAACAACCTCTAAGGGTGCATTTAGCTGCTTTGGCCACTGTTAAATGCACAATTAAATAGGAGCAGCTTAACTCGTCATCAAAGGATATGGAAAAAATATAGAGTTTGTATATATATTAGTAATATCTTACGTACAGTGACACCAGGTTTCTCCTTCTCGTATACAGCTTCATCCGGCAAGGAAGACTGCAAAACAGAAAACCAGCATTTCAATATTTTCTCATGGATTTACATGTAAAAATGAACTTTATTTATGTAAAGAAAAGAGAAAGGAGTAAGTTTAAAAAAAGATTCATAAATAAAAAGAGAGAGAGAGGGAGAAGGAGATCACCATGTAATAGAGGGAGGTGGCTTTGAAGAGAGCGGGGCGAAGGGCCTTGTCAAAGGAAGAGGGGAGCCTGCGAAGGGCCATGGCTATTGCCATTGCCATTTCTGGTTCTTGATTAATGAATGCAAAGCTAGCTAGGAGTAGTGTTTTCTTTTCTTTTGAACTTTGATTGTCTTCTGTCTCCTCTCCTCTCCTCTTGGTGGCTTCTTCAGTTATCACTTTATCCCTTCATCCTCACTTTGTTCACTTGGTGTGTGTCTCAAATCTCAACACCTATCTGTGCCATTCGCTCCCTTCTCATGGACCCCACTGGCACTCACCTTCCTACCCTGTTTTATTTATTTATTTATGCAATATCATCAACAAAAATAAATAAAATAAATCCCCACAAAACTAATAACTCATCAAATACTTGAAATTAAATGATTAAATTATTAGAGAAACAGATGAAGCAGCATGAAGTAAAAAAAGATAAAAAGTATTCCCCAGTGCAAGTACCTAGTCGTCTTGCAACCGAACATCATGGATTGCTTTCGGTTTATTTATGACTTATATTTTTATTTTAACTAGAGCAATATAATTAATATTTCCTTCTTTTTTCATTTTAAGTGTCATGTTAAGAAACTCTAAAGTGATGGAATTCCCAGTGGCTCTTGTTCCCTCTCCTTTCCCTTCCACTCAAAACGTTGCTCTTATCCACTAGAAAAAAAAAAAGAAAAAAGGGAAATTATTTGTTCCTAGTCATAACTGTCATTGTAAGGTTCCTCCCATCTCCGCAAGACTCAGTCAGGTTACGTCGTTTTGTCAATGAATGGTAAGAAAAAAAAGAGAAGAGGCTACATGTATATTTGCAATTTCTGCTCAGACTGAAGAACTTGGTTCTAGCTGCCATATATAAAATTGATGATTGAGGTTTTACATCTGGTTCTTCTTAATTTCCATGTACGTGCCATCATTTCCTTCTCAGCTTTTCTTTGGAAAAGAAAAACACAAGCCATCTTGGGAATAATTTTCTATGAAAGATAATAAGAGGTGACAAGCAAATTAGATTACAAATCTGACCTCAAGGTCTCGACCAATCATTTACGAAAAAACAAATCACAAACTTATTATTGATTTCTGGACTTTACGCACAAGAACGAGGTAATATTGATCTGATAAGATCAATAGAATACAACTCCATCTGCTTAAAGGATTTTTTTGTCAAACCAGACAGCTGCAACATTAGCCTCTCTGAAAGTACATTGAACTTCAACTTCCCATTCCCTTACCAGGATTTCTGTGGCTCTAACCACCGGTGCATAGTTGGCATCTACCTTTACATTGTGTCTTGTAATCAGGTTGACAGTCACCATCGAATATGGCTCAAATATTGACCGTCGCAACCCAAGGAACCAAACAAGTTCCAATCCAGTAATCGCAGCCCACAACTCCGCCATGACCGAAGTGCACACCCCGTGTTAATGTTAATTGCGAATCCCTTAATCCAAGAGCCCATGTTATCCCAAATGAGACCCCCAGCTCCTGCAGCTCCAGGATTACCTCTGCTACATCCATCAACATTCAACTTAGCCAATTCCAGTGGGGGATGTAACCATCCCACAATGTTAACCCTTTTATTCCGAACACTGGCCTGATCTGTCACTGAGTAAGCACGCCTGATGTCAGCTACCATGTGCCTGATTGCATTGAGAGTGTCAGCCCCCTGTTCCTCCACTTGTCCAAACACCTTCTGATTGCGTGCTTTCCACACCATCCAAATAGTAACACCAAGAATTGTAGCCCGCTGACTTCCATCTCGCATGACAGCCGTATTAGCTAAATCGTGTAACAGCCACGACATCAAGCTGGCGTTGAAAAAAGTACTGTGATGTTGAGGTTCCACCAGCCTTCTCCAAATGTTTCGAGCTGCTGGACAGTCCCTAACCACGTGTAAAATTGTTTCGATTGAAGACTGGCAAGATGGGCGGCAACACGGGTTATCTGTTAAATGCCTCTTCATTCCCATCTCGTTCCTCATTGCTCTATTATGATCAACAATCCAAAGTAAGCTCTTGATCCTCTCCATCCCCAAATAAATTTCTGAGTTGGATCTTTGCAGCGCAGGTTACTAGAGGGCTGTTCTTGCATCTGACATGCCAAATTCACTGTAAACTTACCACTAGCTGAACTGCCCCAAAACCTCGTATCCTCCTTCATATCAGTAGCTGGAGGTGGGTAACTGGCTATTCCCATTACCACTTGCACATGTAGAAGATGTGCGAAAGCCTCCCAGTCCCAGCACCACTGATTATTAGGTGATACCATATCCATGACAGCTGCATTGATATTGTTAACCGAAGATACCTGAGGAACATACTGAATAAGAGGACCGAAGTTCTCCAGCCACTTATCACTCCAAAACTTTACATTCCTGCCATTACGAACCGACCAAGCGGTTCCTGTAATTACATCTGGAAAAACCTTACAAATGGCTTTCCACAAAGGAGAATCCCTACCTTTAGCATGGACTTGGTCCGTGCCCTCTTGAGTTCTAATATACTTGCTCCTCAAGACACTAGCCCGTAAGCTATCGGAGTCATGTAAAATACCCCATCCAAGCTTCATAGGCTTTATTCATAGACTGCATGTTCCTCGTCCCGAAGCCTCCATCCAATTTCGGTTGGCAAAGAGTACTCCATTTGATCAAGTGGATTGCCTTTTTCTCTGTACTATCCGCCCAAACAAATCTTCTGCAAATCCTCTCTATTTCATTGCAAATAGATTCCGGTAGCAGAGCAGTTTGCATCGGGTAAGGTGGCACCGTAGCAAGCACCGATTTACATAATGTAATTCTACCCGCTATCGATAGAATCTTGGCTTTCCAATTAGCTAACCTCTGCGGCATCTTCTCAATGTTATAACTATAAGTTTGTCTGGTTATTCTATGATGAAGAACATGAGCGTCCAGATACTTACCAAGGTCTTTCGTTATGGCATGCCCACTGGTACTACTAAGAGATTTCGCTAAAGAAGGCGAAGTATTTTTAGAGAACTATATTTTAGTTTTGTTGATGCTGACCTTCTTACCAGAAGCCTCAAAAAACGAATTCAGACAATCCATTACTCTCCTCATCTGTTGTTCACTAGCCTTAGCGAAAAGAAGCATATCGTCTGCAAAGAGCAAATGAGAGATTGATGGTCCCTTTCTGCCTCCTCTCTGAATGGTTGCCAAGTACCTGCCTAAACTTCCTTGAGGATACTCTAAGATAACTGCTGGAATATCCCTGCTGTTTGTGAACATCTTTTTTATGAATTTACTAACATCATCCCCCACCACTAACCAGTGTTTTTGATAAAAGTGAGCTTGAAAGCCATCTGGACCCGGGGCTTTTAAGGGCTTCATGTCAAATACCGTCCTTTTCACCTTCTCGTCTGTAACTGGCTTCTTCAACTTGTGTCTATCCCATTCGTCAAGCACTGGAAAATTCAAAAGAGATTGTGGACTATTAGCTAGCTGAACTCTCCTCCCTTGTGAACAGCTTCCGGTAGTACTCAATCGCCATCTGTTTCAATTTATCTTCCTCCCACAGCCAGTTATTATTTGCATCTTTTAGACAATGAATCTTGTTCTTCTGTCTTCGAATTAGAGTTTTGGCGTGGAAATAAGAAGTATTCCTGTCGCCGTGCGCTATCCATAGACACCAGGACTTCTGACACCATAATACTTTTTCCTGACTCAGAATAAGATTATAATCTTTCAACAGGAATACTACTTATTTCCACGCCAAAACTTCATACATAATAGTACAAAACCATACCCTTCCGCCTCCATCATCAATTTGAGCGTGAATGAGGTGTCTAGAGGACTTTATAATTTTCAAGCTTACCCTCCAAAGAATCCAAATGCCACCTGATCGCCCACATATCATTGGATCCGTTAAAGCCAAGATATTAAATTTGTTTACTCTTTTAAGGTCATCTATGGAGCAGAATCGGCTGCTCCCTACCCCTTACAATTCCAAAAACAAATATTCATCATTAAAATAAATATAGGATAGAAACGAAACAACCCGTTCTACTATATGATAAAGTTAGGGTTTCCTTGGTAACAGCATCTCCTTCTACCATATCTGTATCCTCCCAATGAATGTCATCCATTGATTCCGTTGAAATATTAACCTAATCACCATGGACCTTCTTTTTACTATTAAAATATTTTTACCTTGTTCGTCTGGAGGTCTCGGAGCTTGAAATTGACGGGTGCTCTGAGCTTCTTCTGCCTCCATTATGCTAACCGTGTCCTTGCTAATGATAGTTCCAGTATTCATTTTATTGATTTGGGCTTGATGTTAGGCCTGACTAATGAGCCTTAGTAACTCTTCTTTCTTGTTTGCAACAGCATTCCCATTAGAGTCTCCTTTAATGTTCTTTCGGGCTAGCGGCCCAAGGTCCCTCTATCAGCCTGCTTGCTGCCTTGACCTGACTTATAATGCCAACAGCCTCCTTGTTACTCCTTGTCAACCTTTGAATCGTGACTTACTTCCCTGAATTCACGTCATCTCCCTGATACTTCTTATTTGCTTTCTCAGCCATGATAATTTCCATATTGTCTTCTCGTAAGAAATTAAAACGAGATCCCTTTGCCCCATTTATCTCCTTATTTCCCTACATCAAATCCGATTCTGATCTGGCTTTCTGAGGAAATCTCCTCAGATTTCTCGGCCTGCTAATCTCCCTAGAATCCGATCTTTTGCTGATTTGTCTCCCTGCCTTTTTCGCCACCATCCACTGTCCATACGCTTCCACCACTTCCGATGTGATCACAGGAGCTGCTTCTTGGCCACCACTATTTTGGTTCTCCTTCAACCCCCATCATTAACTTCCTCCTCCTTATCTCTACCCTGATGTGTTGTCGTGTGGGATACAAGGGGACAACTTTCTTTCTTGTGGCCATAGTACTATCCTCAATGGAAACAGATCAAATGCAGTCCCTCGTACATGATAAGACGAATCCGCCTTCGCAGCTTGAAATTTGCTAAAAGTTGTTTTGTTAGGTCCACCTCCACGCATAACGGGCATAATTTCCACGAGTACCCATTGAAGTTGTCCTATCGATCTTCAAAGTTCGACCGATGTGGTTACCAATCTTCCATAATACCGAGCTGTCATAATACTCCATAGCTAAGTCAGGCAATCTCACCCATACCGCCACCTTCTCTCTATTGTAGCCTCATCAGGGTCAAAATTAGGATGCCAGCGTCTGACGGTGAGATAGTGATCTGCCACCATCCATGGTCCTCCAAACAATGCAAAGTCTCGATCTTCCGCATTCGAAAACTTGTCCAAAAAGAATTCATTTCCTAAATCCACCAAACTTATAAGGCCACCCTGAATTCTCCAAAGGACATGGAGACGTTTCATTAAGTACGTATAACCCACCCTTCGTCCTATGACTTTGACAATTAGAGTTTGACGCAACGGCTCTCGGATTCGTTTCCTCTCTTCTACGGAAAGTTTGATTATTGGACAGCCATCCTCTCCATCGTCCTATTCTTCAGAAACGAATCCCTCATACTGGTTCTCTTCAAGAATATGCGATTCCACATAAACTCATTTATTACATCATCGATACTGTTAAATGGAATGAAAACATGCCAAATGCTTATCTGATTAAATTCATCTTTGTAGCCCGATTAAAATAATTACAATAATTTATCTTAAGTCAAATTTATTGAAAGAAAATTAATATATTAAATTTATTTTAATAGAGCAAGAGTGTGAAAAAAATTAACGGGACAACAGGCCCAACGAAAGGGAGTAAAAAAGAGAGGAGAGCAGCCGTTCGGACAGGAGTGCGAGGGAGAACCATGGCCTATGCCTACCTATGCTCTGATTATTAAATCAAAACCCAAACAAAAAGAATACCTCTTCTAGCCAGATGCCAGGCATCACATCCTCCAATCGCTGTCACTGCCTTCGATCTTTATTTTGTTCATGGCTTCCCTTGCCACTGCCACTGCTGCTTGTTCCTGTTCTCAATGCCCCGGGATTCCCAAGCTTCCCTTTCTTTCTAATTTTAGGCGCACGCCTCCTTTTCCTCTCGTTTCCTCTTCACTTGATTGATTTGTTGGTGGAAGACAGTGGCTAATTGTAGTTGGTTTTCTCTGTTTCTTTTTCGCCAATCAAAAAGCAGTTTGCACTTTACAGTTCTCGTTGCCGGTTTAGTAGTGGGCTTCTGTGTGTGTGTGTGTTTGTTAGTTATAGGCTTATAGCAATCTGTTTGGTTCTTTATCGAGCAACGCAAACAGATTGGAGGGAAGGGAAGGGAAGGGAAGGGAAGGGCCACGTGTTTCACATCACAGAGGGATAGCAAGAAATCAAATGAGAGCGCGGCACCCTATGTATCATCTTCTTGCCCATTCCTCATACACTGCTCCTACTACTGGTATATATAATATCTTTTTACTCCCTCTAGTAAAAGATAAAGATGCTACTCCATAAAATAAAGAATTAGCAGAAACAGCAGCACTCTTCCTTCCCTCTACGTAGCTTTTGGTGCTAGCTGCGTTTTTCTGATCTTCTTTTGCGTCTTCTTATTTCTTCTACTTGTTTGTGCGCATTGTCTTCTCTTCCTCCCCATTTCCATTAGATTTGGAGAAACGCACTCTTGTCTCTCTGGGTAATTTCTTTCTGGTAAGAAACCTTGCTCAATTCCCGTTTCCATGACTTTCTTGATCCCCCTGCTATTAGCAGATATCGTTTTAGTTTCCTGAATTCCCTCTCTTTCTTTTAAATTGTTTTTCTTCACTCTTTTCAGTTTGGGTGCTTTCTTTGAATTCTTTCTCTGTTTCAGTGCATCTTTAGTTTAGTTTGGTTTAGGTGTTCTCTTCTTTCTTGAATTGAACATGCATGCGTCTCTTCTTGTTGTTTGCCTTCACGTTCAAGTTTTAGATTGATGCATGTTTATGTTCGCTTTTCTTGCTTGTTATGAATGCCTCTAAAACGATTCAATTATTTAATTCTTGGTCTGCTTTTCATCACAGATCACACGTGGCTTTTGGGAGAGTAGAAAAGCTTCTCGGAAAACTCACCCGTTACAATTTCTATAGCTTGCTTGCTCTTCGTTACCTGATGGCTCAGCCTCTTACCTCCCAAAGGGATGTGGAGACAGTTGGCTCAAAAGGAGTCATAAAAAGAAATGAATACGTCAGAATCATAACAAGGGCACTGTACTCACTCAATTATAATATGACTGCAGACCTTTTGCAGGAAGAATCAAGAATACCATTGGATTCCTCAGAGGTTAAATTGCTTGAGAAGCAAGTGTTGGATGGGAACTGGGAAGAAAGTGTGAAAACGTTGTGTACAATCAGTCTTCTGGACAAAGCAACTCGATCCCTGGCATCATTCTTGATATTGGAGCAGAAGTTCCTCAAATTTCTGAGAATGGATGACAATGTGCTTGATGCCTTGAATGTTCTGAGGAAAGAAATCGTGCCTCTTGGAATCAATTTGAACCGTGTTCATGAGCTTGCTGCCTGGATCATCTCTCCTTCAGGGTATCGAAATACTGATCAGGACACCGAGAGTGCAAGGTCAGAGATTCTGAAGAAACTGCTGAACTTGCTTCCCCATTCACTCGTGATTCCTCCAACAAGGTTAGAAAGTATTGTTGAGGAGGCTCTTGATCTGCAACGTGGTGCTTGCCTGTTTCACAATGTTTTTGATAGTGATCTCTCTCTGTACCCGGATCATCAGTGCGGAAGAGGTCGGCTTCCTTCTTCAATAAAGCAGGTTAGATGTCTTGCAGGCTGATGGTCCTTTCTTTAACGCTTTTTTTGGTCCTATATCTGTTTTCTTTGGCATCTGACTGGCCAACAATATATTTCACAATGTTCAAGATACAACGATAGTTTTTTTTAAAGACAGGTTGTGATTGTCATTGTAAGTGATTCATCTGAATTCTTTTTTGGTGCTGCAAACTGTATTGTTTTTCTTCCTTCTTTTTGTTTAAAGAAAAAGCCACGAGGGTAAAAATTAAACTTTGGACAGTAGTGTGTTGTTGGTAACAATTTCATGTTTCTTTGCCTTGAAATATTACTTGTAAAGCTTCCATGGTTTATTTTTTTCCCGTATGCGGAAGAATCTTAGGTAATAATTTTTAATGTTCTTGCTTTCATCGCTGTTATTGTTTTCATATTTCAATTTCATACATTTCTTTCTCAGACTAAAATTGCCGTTTTCACAGTGTTCACATCATCAATATCGCCAATAAAAACTTTGTGGTGTGCTTATCCTGTGCTGCTTTTGCATTCATTTGTTACTGCTTTTCACAACATCTTACCATGAATATACTGCACAATATTGCTGTGAATTTGCTGCATGAATACTCTAATTTTATGCTAATTGGGCAGATTCTGCAAGTGCACACTGATGAAGTTTGGTTTTTGCAATTTTCACATGACGGAAAGTATTTGGCATCATCATCCAAGGATCAGTCAGCAATCATATGGCAGGTAAGTGTTTCTCTTTATGTTTTTTAAATAAAAGAATATATGCTTGCCTATGTTGAGTGTTTGCATAGCACATGGTCATTTAAGGTAAGCATGCCTTTGAAGGTGATCTAATGCTTATCTCCTGCCACATGATTCATCATCACCATCATCTTCTTCTCCGATCATTTCTTTTATTTTTTATTTTTAAATACCACTGCCCTTACTGGAGTTTTAATTTAAATTTAACTTTAATCTTCCCCCTTTGAATAAGAGATTAAATTAACCAATCTGATTCAGGTTATGGATGGAGGTAAGGTGTCATGGAAGCATACACTCATAGGTCACCAGAAACCAGTTTTGACAGTTTCATGGAGCCCTGATGATAACCAGCTACTTACCTGTGGCGAAGACGAGGTTATCAGACGATGGGATGCCAATTTGGGACAATGCCTCCATGTTTACGAAAAAATTGGTGTTGGTTTCATTTCCTGTGCATGGTCCCCTGACGGTAGGGTTATACTTGCCGGTATGACTAACAAGAGCTTTAGCCTGTGGGATGTCAATGGTGCAGAGCTGGACTGTTGGGAAGAGAATACACTCAGGATATCTGAGATGGCCATAACTGATGCCAGAGATATGATAGTAAGCATATGCAGAGGTGATACAATAGTATTCCTTGACTGGGAAGAGAAAAGATGTCGGAAAGTGATTCAAGAAGAGGAAGTGATTACTTCGTTCTCGTTGTCAAAAGACAACAAATTCCTTCTGGTTAATCTTACAAACCAAGAAATCCATCTGTGGAGCTTAGAGGGTTATCCCCAGGTTGTGGCCAGGTATAAGGGTCACACACGCTCACGGTTTATCATCAGATCTTGTTTTGGTGGATGTGAAGAAGCATTTATCGCAAGTGGCAGTGAGGATACTCAGGTACTGTTATTTTCAAGAAGTCGGAGTTAAATCACAAGAATGAAGGATCTTTGCCATAACAAATAATGCAATTGAAGAATAGATAGCTATTGTAAGATTATCTATATCTGCTCACTATTGTAAGATAGGAGATGATCATGCGTGATAATATCATATTGCAGGTGTATGTATGGCACAGACGATCAGGGAAACTAATTCAGGCACTGGACGGGCATTCTGGAGCTGTGAACTGTGTGAGCTGGAACCCAGTAAATATTTACATGCTGGCCTCAGCTAGCGATGATGGAGCAATTCGAATATGGGGTCCAGATCCCAGGATGGACCATTATGGTTTTAAATCATGAAGGCACAAAGTCATTGACGAGCAGAATGGGAACCTGAAACAATTCAAGTTTCGAGCGTAAACTACCCTTGTTTGTAGGAGCAACATACTGTATATAGAAATAGCAGCCAGCCAGCCATTCAACAATATACGCTTTCATACGCACATGCATTGTAATTTTGTTCGTCTATCATGGAATTTTGAGGCTCCTTTTTGAGATGATTCTGTCTGCACTGTTAAAGTGGTCTCCCTCCACCGTTTAACATCATCATCATTTTTGTGTTGTATTAAAATACCTTTTTCTTTATTGGCAGCAAAACATTGCTTTTTAAAACGTTTTTTAAATTCTTTTAAAAATATTTTTAAAACATAAAAATAAATAGACTTATCAGTGGAAAGAAATGCGTTCTCTAGCCAGTATTTTTTTTCTTTCTAAATGAATCCAAAAATAAATAAATAACAAAAAACATGATATATATATATATACAGTTTTTTTTTAATTTCGTGTTTTTAATGAAACACTAATAAAAAATCAACCCATCTAATTTATATTTTTTAAAAAGAAATTTTTTTTTTTTTTTAAATATCAATCTTCTCATTTTTATTTTCTTAAGAGATCCTTGTATAAAATAAAAACTTCAAATCAATAAATGTAAAAAAAAAATTGATATTTATGAGGACGTATTAGAATCCTTAACCGGAGCGACATGTACAAATCATAAAAAGGCAAAGGAATGGAAAAAATTCAACAAATTTATTATTTGAGAGAGAGAGAGAGAGAGATAATCAGTTAGCTGAGGCCGTCAGTAATGAGCAGCTCCTCCAAGTCCAGAAACTTCCGGCGGCGAGGCGACGTTGACGATGAAAAGGCCGACGCCAACACCAATAACACTGACACCAACGCCAAAGCCACCCTCTCCACCACCCGGAAGCCACCACCACCCCAATCTACAAAGCCAAAACCAAAGAAGCTACTAAGTTTTGCCGAAGATGAAGAAGATGAACAAGCTGTCACCCGTATTCCCTCCTCCAAATCCAAACCAAAACCTAAACCTAAACCAAGCTCCTCTTCCTCTCACAAATTGACCGTATCCCAAGACAGACTTCCTCCAACAACCTCCTACTTAACGACAGCATCCAATGTCCAACCCCAAGCAGGTACTTACACTAAGGAAGCCCTTCTTGAGCTCCAGAGAAACACGCGCACCCTCGCTAAATCCACAAAGACCACCACCCCTGCCTCCGCGTCTGAACCTAAAATTATCCTCAAAGGTCTCCTTAAACCCTCCTTTAGCCCTAGCCCTAACCCTAACCCTAATTATTCTTCTAATCATCAACAACAAGACGATGCCGAAGACCAGTCGGAAGATGAGAACGAGGATAAAGATAACGGTGCCGACGACGCACAGAATCGATTGGCTTCTATGGGATTGGGGAAATCCACTTCTGATGATTATTCCTGCTTTCCCGACGAGGATACTATTAAGAAGATTAGGGCTAAGAGAGAGCGGTTGAGGCAATCAAGGGCCGCCGCTCCTGATTATATATCATTGGATTCTGGGAGTAATCATCAAGGCGGATTCAGTGACGAGGAGCCTGAGTTTAGGACTAGGATTGCCATGATTGGCACCATGACCAAGGACACTGCTACTCATGGAGGAGTTTTTGATGCAGCTGCTGATGACGATGAAGATGACGATGATGATCGCTCCATCAAGGCAAAAGCATTGGCAATGATGGGTACTCATCAGCATCATGTTGTTGTGGATGATGGGAATGTTGCTGCTGCTGCTGCTGCTTCCGTTGTTCATGATGAGGAGGATGAGGAGGATAGGATTTGGGAGGAAGAACAATTTAGGAAGGGATTAGGAAAGAGGATGGATGATGCTTCTGCTCCTATTGCTAATAGGGCTCTTGCCAGCACTGCTGGTGCTGCTGCTTCTAGTACTATTCCTATGCAACCTCAGCAGAGGCCTACGCCAGCCTATGGTTCAATTCCAAGCATTGGAGGGGCATTTGGATCTTCTCAAGGATTGGATGTCTTGTCTATTCCACAACAAGCTGATATTGCTAAGAAAGCTTTGCAAGACAACCTCAGGAGGCTTAAGGTAATGTGATTTCCAACTTCATAACGTGTTAGCTAATTTTACAATTTGCCAAACTTAATGGCAGAATAGAATAATTTGTAATTTTAACCATACAAAAGTTAACGCTAAGGTTTTTGATAATGAAATTCAGGGTCCTAGAATTGCATATCATAGTAATATTGCCACGTAATATTTCTGTCAATTGATCCCTATTGTGATCAGAAGTGGCTGAATTGGAGATTTTGTGTTAATATATACACAGATTGCAATGGCTAGTTGGATCGAAGAGAAGCAACACCACACTAGTTACTCAAGTGTCATTGTAGTCTTACTCTGTAGCTCACCTTGGCTATCACTCAATATTCTTGAATTCCAACTTCACTACAGAGGCATTGCTTAAATTCATATTCATACTTGTTTATAGGATTAATATAGATGATATTCACCTGGATTAATATATGTATAACTAAGTCATTACTTTTTCTATAGGAATCTCATGGTAGAACGACTTCATTGCTGTCAAAGACTGATGAGAATTTATCTGCCTCGCTAATGAATGTTACTGCTCTTGAAAAGTCTATATCTGCTGCTGGTGAGAAGTTCATCTTTATGCAAAAGCTTCGTGACTTTGTTTCTGTTATATGTGAATTTTTGCAGGTACGAGTTTTATTTAATTTTCTGTCCTGCATGTGTATTTGTTTGCCAGTAAAAAAGAAAGAAAGAAAGAAGGAAAGAATTCGTCCTGCATAACAGTTCAATTTTTCTTGGTTCTTTGAGCATACCGAAAATTGGTTTATGGTACCTTGTCTTGTAATCCATTTTAAAGTAGTGGAGGCATATTTTAATTTACTTTATTTTTCAATGATATATTATAGCAATCAGAATAAAAAATGCCATGTCACATATACATCAATGCTGATATTTTGTGCATATGTCATTTTTGCACTTACAACTTCTAATCAATTGAACCATTGCAAGTTTATAGGCGTATTGCTTTTTGCAGACCTTTTCTGTTGCATGTTTTTCTTGGAATCAATTTACATTACATTTTGAAGAACTTGTTCTATGCTGTCTGGGTTAGCGCACGGGTTTTATCTCATTTTCATCTGTAAGCCCTTAGCAATTACACCTTCTCTTCCATTCAACAAAACCAGGTAAAAGCATGTAGAGCCAGGTCATTGAAACTTGGGAGTTACATTTACAGTGCACTTCTTCCACTAAATTAAGTGAACCAGAACTTCAGTTAACATCTAAACCTGCATGTTACTTATTAGTGCCAGTCTCAAACGCAAGCTTAGATTCTCCCTACATTGTTAACATCAGAAACTGCATAAGTTGATGATATTGATTTTTAGGTTCCTGCAAGCTGGAAGTTTCTGGTTGATGTAATTTTGTTCTCCTTGCAGCATAAAGCTACTTTAATTGAGGAACTTGAAGAGAGGATGCAGAAGCTTCATGAAGAACAGGCATCACTTATCTTCGAAAGAAGAACTGCTGATAATGAGGATGAAATGATGGAGGTAGAAGCAGCAGTGAAAGCAGCGATGTCAGTTTTCAGTGCAAGAGGTAATTCTGCAGCAACAATTGATGCTGCCAAAAGTGCTGCAGCAGCTGCATTAGTTGCCTTGAAAGATCAAGCAAATCTGCCAGTGAAGTTAGATGAATTTGGCAGAGATATCAACTTACAGAAACGGATGGATATGGAGAAAAGGGCTAAGGCTCGTCAACGCAGGAAAGCTCGTTTCGATTCAAAGAGATTGTCATACATGGAGGTGGATAGTTCTGACCAGAAAATTGAGGGAGAATTGAGCACGGATGAGAGTGACAGTGACAGTGAAAAAAATGCTGCTTACCAGTCAACCCGTGATTTGTTGCTCCGGACTGCTGAGGAGATCTTCAGTGATGCATCTGAAGAATATTCCCAACTTTCAGTGGTGAAAGAAAGATTTGAAACATGGAAGAAAGAATATTTTGCAAGCTATAGAGATGCTTACATGTCACTCAGTGCACCTGCTATTTTTTCTCCTTATGTGAGACTAGAACTCCTAAAATGGGACCCTCTGCATGAGGATGCTGATTTTTTTGATATGAAATGGTATGCTTCCAGTGTTGCTAATAATTCCATTCAAATACTGAATTTTTAGAACCTTATATGTAGGTTTTTCTTTTTTTTCTTGATTCTCAGAGTTGAAAATTCATTCTATTTGCATAGAATTCTGCTCCCAATAATTTGACAATGCCGCACACATACTTTAGATTCATTTTTTTGTTTTCAATTAGCACTAACTGTTCTTTATTTCCTCCTATTCAGGCACTCTCTACTATTTAATTATGGTCTGCCAGAAGACGGAAGTGATCTCAATCCAGATGACGTTGATGCTAACCTTGTACCTGGACTGGTGGAGAAGATTGCAATTCCTATTTTGCATCATGAGATTGCCCATTGTTGGGACATGCTTAGCACTCGAGAGACGAAAAATGCCATTTCTGCCACAAGCTTGGTAATAAATTATGTTCCGGCTACTAGTGAGGCTCTATCAGAGCTACTAGCTGCAATCCGCACCCGTCTAGCTGATGCAGTTGCTAGTATAGTGGTACACAACTTTAACCTGGAAGTCATTTTTGAACACTGTTGACTTGCACACACAGACACACTCCCTATTACTCTTATTGCACTTCTGTTATTCATTTTCTGTATCACAGGTCCCAACATGGAGCCTGCTTGTGCTGAAGGCTGTGCCGCGTGCTGCACAAGTTGCAGCGTACTGGTTTGGAATGTCTGTTCGTTTGATGAGGAATATCTGCTTGTGGAAAGATATCCTGGCATTGCCAGTTCTTGAGAAGCTTGTCCTTGATGAGCTTTTGTGTGGGAAGGTACTGCCTCATGTTCGAAGCATTGCATCAAATGTTCATGATGTAGTCACAAGAACTGAAAGAATCGTTGCTTCTTTATCTGGGGCTTGGGCAGGTCCAAGTGCCACCAGTGATCACAGGTACCCAGAACATTCGTTAAACTTAGCTTGTATTGAACTTTAACTGGGTGCAATTGCCATTTGTATGAATTTCTTTGACAACATTCATTGATTTGACTGAGTATGTATTATTATGCTATGGTCTGATTGCCTTGCTGCTGTATTTGTTAGAATTAATTTAATTAAAATACTGGTTTCTAGTTTCAGACACAGGTTTCAAGAATAGATATTTCCATTTACGAGTTGTTTTAGGGTTTTAGATAAATGGTGATGAATTATACCTTTCTCTATGATGTTTCTTAATATCCCTGACTATGGTGCCTGATGTTTTTTTTTTTTTAATTATGGTATGATGATGAATATTGGGCTTTGGCAATTTGTGAATTAAGAAGTACCTTCATCAGACATGATCCATCCCGTTGCTTGTCATCTTCATCTTCCCCTTCTTTTGTCATCTTCTCCTTTGTTTTTCCCATCCATTAAAAGATTTTGGCATTGATGATATAGTGTTCTTATTTTTATTCGGTTTTCTTATCTTTCCTTGTCTTGGCTGTTCAAATAGTTAGTTTGGTGATGGGGCTGTACCATCAGCAAGAGCATTTTCTTGCCTTTATCTGTGTTGTGTTGTCAAAGCCCAAGATTCTAGGGGAACCTTTTGTCTTTGCTTAAAGACTCAAAAGTCTATATTATTAAGTTCAAGTTAGTTTATTTGGAAAAGTGGGGGAGTAGAATCGAGCAAAACAAAGATGGTATATGGGAAATATAGGTCCAAGTTGGTCAACTTTTTGAGCCTTACAGCCCCAACAAAGTAGTACACACTATGTTTCAAGTTTTTTTCTTTTTGACGTGCTGCTTCTTTTCCCAATATTTCCTTACCCTCTTGTTTTATGTTTCTGTAGATTCAGTGTCTAACATTTACCTGTTTATGAATCAGCAGCCACAAGTTGCAGCCACTGGTGGATTTCATTTTATCAATAGGAAGGACACTGGAGAAAAGACATGTATCAGGTGTCATTGAGACTGAGACTAGTGGACTTGCTCGTCGATTGAAGAAGATGCTCGTTGAGCTGAATGATTATGACAATGCTCGGGACATGGCTAGAACCTTCCATCTGAAGGAGGCGTTGTGAATCAGGTGCGCAATTGGTGACCAAGACTTTATTTGGAAGTTGCTAAGACCTCGTACATACTGGACCTTCCATTTGGAGGAGACATCGATCAAACAGGTCAGTCAGGATCATAATTTGAAGTAGGTAACTAGAAGAAGATGCTGTGACTTGGCTTGTGCTTTGTATTTAGAGGAACCGGGAACTTCTAGGGAATTATGCGGATCTCTAATGGCAGGAAGAGACAGTGAGCTCTGGCATTTGAACTGCTTTTGAAGTGGTTTGCTGTCAAATGCTTTTCTAACTGGAAACTCTCGTTGGGTTGTTCTGGAAAATGTTGCAAGTTTTTGCGACCATTAGGTGATTTCTGCTGGAAGAAAGTGTTCTCGCTTCAAATCACAAATTTAAGCATGATTTACTGTTAATGTCTCATGAATTCTACGAGTCCTAAATGTCGATGCTTACAGTTAAAATCGAAGACTTTATAATTTTGGGTTATTTCATACATCAAACGTAGAGTAAGGTGATGTTTCACAGATTGGAAAGCAAGATGTTTAAAGAAATCAATCATCAGATAACATCCTGTCAAATTGCACTTTTCAGATTTGACCGGGGAATATGTAGCGATTCTTCTTTTGGCTCCCCAGGCCTGGAAATACTCGACATAATAGAGGCTGAGCTGCCCCGTTTTACTCGCACTTTTTTTATTATAGCAAGAGCTGGTCATTACATGTGCATGGAGGGCTGCTTGTTATTTCATATGCTAGCCGCCATCAGCATTGCCGAATCAAAGAGGTAAAAATGTTAAAAAAAAAAAAAAAAAGAGTACCCGATAAGACTGCTCCGACAGATCAAGAAAACAATCAAACCCTCGAATACTGTTCACAGAAATATACTGCTGCCTCTCTCCAGCCAAGCCCGCCAAGGCATTTTGCATATCCGCCCTCTTTTCATTATCCACTTTCTGACAATAGAGGCATCTCCAATGCGATGCCAGGTTTGCAAGGTAACACACTGTTGCTGATTTTATAGCAGCTTCAAAAGCCACCTCAGCAGATTCTGCATCCCTGGCCTTGTCTGAAGCTGATCCCTCACATATGACAGACTATGCCTTGCCGGGCTCATCACCACCGGAGCAATCGAATGGATCAGTACCCAGTACACTGCAGTACAGAACAACCATAGATAGGATAGAACAGCTGCTTGTCAATGGGCTGTCTGTCGTCAGCCTTGTTAGTGTAAGCAAGGCTCTCCAATGGGATCGTAGGCAGTGGAGTTGATGCTTTACCTTATCATCTACTTGAAGATAATTTCAGCGAATGAGCTTAAGTAGCATCGTTTTGCCTTTTCTCCTTGCGCATAATTTGATAGTTTTTGTATCAACGAAACAAATTTTATGCCTTGCTCGATTATCTCTCTACCTGGTGAAGTCATTTAGAATGGTGAGGTGATCAAAAGACTAGGGTTATCTTTTTTGAATTTTTCCGGAAGAGTGTTATCGCTTGCTCCAATTATAATTTTGGGCATGAACAACTCAATAGTAAGCCAGGCGCTTGTCTTTATAAGCAGATGGAAGGGCTCTGCGCCTTATTTTATGAGCTCTTGGGATATCATTTCTGAATTCTGCTGGAAGAAGTGTTGTCGCTTGCTCCAATTATAATTTTGAGCTTGAACTCCTCAATAACAAGTTAGGCTGTAAGGGTTCTATGCCTTAATTTATAAGCTGTTGGAATTTCATTTCTGAATTCTTCTGGAAAGTGTCATCGCTTGCTCCAATCATAATTTTGAGCATGAACAACTCAATAATAAGCTAAACGCTTTTTTTTATATAAGCAAAATGGAAAGCTTCCGCGCCTTATTTTATGAGCTCATCACCCGATCAAAACGAAGATAAAAAAGAGTACATATATCATGACTCGGGAAAGATAAAAAGGAAATGTCCCGGTCCTCAAATAACTGTTCACACGGAATTATAAGCATAAGAAGATGCTATCCGATAGCAATAGACTTCCATCTTGCTGCCCTCTGACCATGTCCACCTCATTTCACTAAACATATTTTTATAACAGAGGCAGCTCCAATGCGATGAAGTGCAACAACTGCATCACCAAGCTTGCACAATCCTCTCTTCGTTGCTGATTTGAGAGCAGCTTCCAAAATCACCTCGGTAGATTCTGCATCTGTGGCCTTGGCAGATCCTTCTGCCAAAAGGGGAATCAAGCCCCTGTATATCAGGCTATGCCTCGCAGGGGTCTCATCACTGCAGGTCCAGTCAAATGAGTCAGTTGTCAGTACAGGAACAACCACGGAAAGGATTGGAACAGCTGGCCTGTACTTGGCAACCAATTTGGCTGTGGTCCCGCCTCGTGTTAACACCACAATGAGCTTTGCTCTGGCTTTGTTGGCGGTACGCACAGCCGAGGATGCAAGGCTCTCCAATGGGCTCATAGGAAGTGGAGTTGATCTTATCATCTCCTTGAAGATGGCAGCATAGTCAAGGGAAGATTCTGCTTCGATGCAAATTCGACGCATGGTCTTGACTGCAAGCTCTGGATAGGCCCCCGCTGCGCTCTCACCACTGAGCATAACACAGTCAGTACCATCAAGGACAGCGTTGGCAACATCAGTTGCTTCAGCACGGGTTGGCCGAGGAGACTTGATCATGGACTCGAGCATCTGTGTAGCAGTAACAACAGGCTTTCCCACAATATTGCACTTGTATATCATCATCTTCTGTGCTAGGAAAATCTTCTCAACTGGAATCTCCATTCCAAGATCACCACGAGCAACCATGAAGGAGTCTGTCTCACGCAAGATCTCATCAAAGTTGATCACTCCCTCCTGGTTCTCCACCTGACAAAACCAAAAGGGTTAGATTATTTATTACTTGACCGATAGTAAAACAAGCATGATAGAGAAACAAGAAAAGAACTTACGAAAACAATTATATAAACTAACATCCTCGATATAGACATGCAGTTTCAGGAATATATAAACTCAATTATGCCTCAACACACATGTACGGGCTCTGTAATGTCTTCAAACTGAATACAAAAAGGGGGCATTCTACCTTTGACATTAACTGAATGTGCTTGGCATGGGGCCCAAGAACCTTACGCACGTTAACAAGATCGGAGCCCTTGCGTACAAAAGAAAGGGCAATCATATCAATGTTGTTGGGAACACCCCATCCCAAGATGTCTTCCTTATCCTTTTCAGTCAGCGTGGGAAGATCCACAACAACACCAGGAAGATTAACATTTTTTCTCTCACCAAGCATTGCAGTGTTCTCACAACGGCACCTGACAGTTCCAGCCGGTGGATCACAAGATAAAACAGTGAGGGTGATGGTGCCATCTGCGCACAAGATGGTATTTCCAGGCTTGATGTCCACGGGCAGTTTTTTGTAGCTCATGGAGATCATGTCTGTGTCACCCTTGATGCTGTAATCAGTCGTGATGGTGATTTCCTGACCTTCCTTCAGTTGAATTGGGTTTCCATCCTTTAGGAAACCGGTACGAATTTCAGGTCCCTGAGACAAAAAGTTTAAGAGGTAAATGCATAAACATGGGACTGTCAGTACAAGGAACAAGAAAGACAGGAAAAATTAGGGAGTGGGAAAGTTGTGTTTTATCAGGTAAACAATGCACTGATTTATTCATTTCTAATAAAGATTTTATGCTTCAATATCTAACAAAAAAAGAAAGAAAAGAGGATGGGGCGATCGATCTCATCATTTCAATAAATAAATGGTGGTTTAAACAAGGAGGAGGAGAACGAGAGATTATAATTAGGAAGAGGAGGAGGAAAGAGCAGACCTTGGTATCGAGCATGACAGCAGCGAGGATGTTGGTGTTTTGCATGGCAATCCTGAGATTGTTCAAGGTCTCCTGGTGGTACTCGTGGGTGCCATGGGAGAAATTGAAGCGAGCCACGTTCATGCCAGCCCTGAGAAGCTTCTCCAGCATGGGAACGGATCGAGAAGAGGGTCCTAGAGTGCAAACGATCTTAGTCCTGGGGACACGCCCCTCTTCATCATCCTGGTGCTCCTTTAGGAGTCCTTCTATGTCTATGTTGGCCATATGATTTGATTATTTTTTTTTAATTTGATTTCTGCAAAAAAAAAAAAAAAAATCGATGGAAAAAAACAGTCAACATTAAAAGACATCTATCTATTTATCATCTATGCATGTTTATAGATCCATTTCATTCGTTGTTGGAAACCAACAGATCCAACAACAAAAGTAGTAAAAGAAGAAGAAATATAATTGATTGAGGTTCAACAACTTACAGTGAAAAAAAACAACGAATTAGCAGTATGAATTATGAAAAAAAGAAGGAGAATGACAACAAATGGTGAAGTAAAGGCGCTCGTGCGGAGTGGGTAGGTAGCTGCTGCTGCTGCACGCCTCTTCTCTAGTCTCTCTCTACCTCTCTCTCCCTTTCTCTCTGTTTATTATTTTATTTCACTACCTCAGTCTGTTTTCTATGGATGGATGGAAAAATATCTAGTTTTCTGTTTCTAAAACCCCAAACTAAACAAACGCCGACAGTAATTGTGATGTAACTCAAACCACTTGAAAACAAAATACCGCGCTTGCTTGCAACTGCTACTGCCGCTGGTTTTCTTTCCTCTCACCACTCCGCCGCTGGTCAAATACACGATTTATAGCATCGTTGATATGTATTTATAATAAAGTATATTGAGATAATATTTTTTTTTATTTTTAATATTAATGCATTAAAATGTTATAAAAAAATAAAAAAAAATTAATTCTTTTAAAAAGCTTTTAAAATAAAAATAAACATATCTTTAAACTATTTTTATTTAGAAATATATTAAAACAACACATTTTTTATATTTTAAAAAAGATGAACAAAGCATATTCGCATTGCATGCTGGCATCTCACACACGTGTTACTTTGGATTATGAAGTAAGTACCAGCTAGTAAAAAGTAATGTTCCCTTGTCCTCTCGCTTTCCTATTACCAGGTTCGCAACGGCCCACCGTTTGGTTTTCTCTCTATAAAAAACAAACGTGGCCCATATAAATACCACCCTGTCCCTCTCGCCTTTTTCCTTTTCCTTTTCTTTTTCTTTTCCCAAACGCTCATAATAGAATCGTGGCCCATGATCGCTTTTTAGTTATTCCTCGCATTCGTTTCTTGCTTATGGAAATTAAATCTTTTTTTTTTTTTTTTAAATTGGATAGAAATATCAGGCCTAGAATTTCCAATGCATGGGTCTCACCATAGCCCAACAAAGCACATCCTCTGCGAATCCATATCCTATTATAAGCATGCGACTCCTTAGCTATTGAAATTTCTTGAAATCCATCTTTGATCTTTCCCATCACCCACCAGGCTCTCACCTCAATAGCACTGCTGAGCCCATTTCTCAGCAGCAAAGTCTCCACTCATACTCACAGTAGCATCGAATGGAAGAGCAAAATGATGGCGTCAGTACCTCTTTTTTATATATAGTTATAGTACACTGCATGAGTAGATAATAAAGCCGTACGATACTAGTGCAAGGAGTCTCATGGATCTAGCTAATCTGACTCGCAAATTCTTCACCGTTTGAGACGTTACAAAGTGATGGGCAGGATAACTTCACCAATTCATTTATACACGTTTGGGAGGAATGTAGGGCACACGCTCATCTTCACATAAATTCTGAAAAAAAAGCCAGTATAATGGTCAGTCCAGGTGGAGCAGAATATACAAATCGAAGAATGTAACAACTCATTAGGTACAGCAGATAATGAACAGTGGTGTCGCATTCTATTCTTGACACGCAAATCATGCAAGACCAGCCGTAACATTCAGCTCTTAAAAAGAGGAAAGGAATTCAAAGAGAGAAAAGTTCAGGCGTAAATTCTCTTCTACGGCTGTAGAGTGTAGACTATTGATGATGATGAGCATGTATAGAGACAATAATCATAAACTAAAATCTCCGAAATCCCCATGAAGTCTATTCATCGATCTTCTATCTATATCTCATCACAACCAAGACCATTTCAAAAAGTTAACCACCAACAGAAGATGACAGCTACCTTTTCGATTACCATCATCTCATGAAATCCAATGGATATAGTGCGAAGTCCTTTTTTTAAATAATCCCAGTTCAGGGAATGAGGGCATCATGGGCTTTTAACTTCGGGTGGTACGAGAAACAAAATATGCTGTCAGATCCAAGTCGCAACCAAGAAGATGAGGAAAGAAAGAAATTTCAACTGCTCATTGTCCGAGAACAAACAATTTAACATGCAAAAGATGACATGACCAGTAGAACAAGAGATTGGATGATGGTATAAAACAAACTATTTAACATGCACAAGATGGCATGACCAGTAAAACAAGAGGGTGGATGATGCTATAATGAACCCATAAAATTTTCCAACTTCCTGACTTATATTCAACATAAATGGTCTCTATGAAGTTTTGCAGGTTTCCACAGCAAAGAGTAGCAAGTAGTAGTAGTTCACACCGACTAAAAACACTTTAACATTTAACATGTATCAACACATAATGTCCGCAAACAACCAATAAGGATAGATAGATTGTGTGTGCCATTAGCATGCAAATAAAGCACAAGGTTATTAACACTTTATCTTAACTGGAAAGGGTTATCGTTGCATAAGATGCAAAATTGATGTATAAATAAGTGAAGCTTAAACAATGCATCTATATAGCACTTGGTATGATGAATTATACCTGTAAGTCCTCTGGAAGTGCCTCTGAAACAGCAAGTGTGTAACAACCAGGTACAAATCTTCCTGGAACAGATTTAAAAGAAGAATTAAGCAAAAAGAACTGCTTTTCCAATAACATATTCAGATCAAAAATTGAAAATGGGCAAAAAAAAAAAAAAAGCCTAAAGAATTGGAGGAGCAATATATTGAGGTGCTAAAGTATCGATAACCATTTTGGGTATCAAATGATGGCTTGGAAGGAACAGGAATTGTGTGTGTAGCCATGCTTGCTACATCTAGACATCCAGTCGATCTAAGCCTAGAGATGGAACCCCCAAAATCATCCATAGTAATGACAGTTTTATAGAAGATTAATTTGGGGAAATATTCTAAGCAAAAGAAATGAATGGAATTATGGTAGTCTTAACAGAACAATGTACAGAATATCAAGATTCCCGAATCCTCCACTTGTATTAGTATGTGGAACCTGCTACACAATTAAAGATGCTTCAGCTAATAGCTTATTTGTGTTGCACATTTACACATGCTGTGTTGATTAGGAGCTATAACCATCCTAACAACTCTTAATCCACACCAACAAAAATGACTTTCATTATATAAAAAAGCTTCCCTCCACCCTCAATATGTGTTGGAATCAACATGCGAATGCCAGGTACAGATCAGGCATTGTGGCTCTTGCTACTCAATGTCCAATTTAGTGCTCAAGTATCTAAATCAAGTAGATAGGAAGGAAAACTACTTACAACCATGGAATCTTTTTGTTTTGGTTTCTAATGGAGTATGAAATTCACCAAGTACCAAAGCAGGGCACATGATTCTCGATTTAACGAGTATACAGACCATCAAGACCACTTGTGCCTAAAGAAAACATTTGTTGTGATAATTAACGATTGGAGTTAGTGGAACAGATAGTGGCTAAAGAGAAAATCACCCTCAAATATCCTAAACTTTCTCACGTTCAAGAATTCATGTGCTGGGCAAATTGGAAGGATACTTCTTGGCCTCAATCCTGTAATTATTCAAAATTATATGTTTGGAAGGTTGGAAACAGCTCCAAAAAATCACATGAGCTAACACCACAAAGAAGTAAGGGGAAAAAAACAAAACACGGGAGGAACTCTTATGAATCCATGTATTCTTTCGCGGAAAAAAGAACAGAAGATTGGATGATTAACGGTTTTAAGCATCTGAAAAAAAAAAGAGAGAGAGAAAAGAGCAGAACGGTCAGAAATTATAGTTCCACGTACCGATTCTCAACCAGCGAGCAGCCCAGCTTCTACTCGGATCCATGACAGAAATAATCCTACAACAACGTCAGAAAATGTAAGACAGGGAAGGAAAAGGGGGTAGGAATTACAAACAGAAGAAAAATAATTATTAGAAAAGGGAAGTGTTGTTGAGATTAATAGAAAAGGAGAAGAAAAGAGGGTGTCTAGCCTACCCGGTAAAGTTAGGAGTTGTGCAATCAACTACACGCTCATGATCCTCGTCCATCTTAAAAAAGGAACAATTCTCGCATCCCGACTCTCTGAACTGCACAGTAATAATTATTATTTTTACCGACAAATAATAGGCCAAAAACCTTGAAGTGCAACAACAGAGAAAAAGAAGAGGACGGGGAGGAGGGAAAGAAGTGCGGAAACAAAGAAGAAAACCTGATCATAAGTTTTGACAAGGCGGCAACGAAGACAGGCTCTGAGCTCATGTCCAAAGCTCGTCGGAATTTGCGCGGCTGCACTTCCCATTCTCTGCTTCTCTAATGTGTTGTGCGTGTGGTCAAGGGGATATTGAGGGGGGGGGGGTGCCGCGGCAAGAGCCAGGAAGAAGACAAGACATGTCGTCGATCTAGAACCTGAAAGACACGTCGTCCTTCTTCCAGTGAATGGAAAGCGTGCCTCACGCTCGTTGATTCATTTGGGCCTGCCTGGCCTGCAATTCAAATGGTCTCGACTTGCAATATTGCTTTCAGCATGGTGCCGAGCGCCAACCCACAGACCACAGCAGGATTCGTTGATAAGTAGAGTGTCTTTGATGTGCTGCTCGATAGTCTGACTGTATTGAATTCAGAGTGAGACCGAGCATGATGTCAAGTTTCCTTGAATTTTCATTGTTCGGTCATTCAAACTCTAAGGCAGATTGTTACGTACCTAATCTCTAAGAAAAAAGCAGCATAAAAAAGAAGAAGTAAAAGCAATGCAGGCTGGCTAACGTCAAACCTTTTGGTTGTTAAATATGTTAGTTAGTTAAAGAGTAGTTAACAGGTTATTATAAGAGTTGAGTTCAGTTAGGATAATCAGTCAGTAGTTCATTCTGTTACTATAAAACGCACGTGAAGATTTGACATTGGATATAGAAAAATATACAGAAAATTCAGTCCCATTCTTCTCTCTTGAATTCTCTCAGAACAGTTCTCTGTTCTTCACTTCTTTCTACTTCATTTCTTCTTCATTTCTTCTCCAATTCTTCTTCACTTGTTAAGCAACCTTAACAATTGGTATCAGAGCCTTAAGATCTAACACCATGGTTAAAATGTGGAAGAACATTGCAAGAAATTTGATGAACGAATGCAGATCATGCAACAAGAATTCCAGGAGCAGCGGGAGGAACAAAGTAAGAAGAATGAGCAGATTAATGCTCAACTGGAAATACTATCCAGTCAGTTCCAGGCGTTTCTTGCTCACCACGTGATGGGAAATGATATGGGGAGTACTTCTAAAGGCATACTACAAACTCCAGCTAGGGGCAACCTTGAAGGAATACCTTCTAAAGGGAAGGGTCCTATGAGAGGAGATGCAAATTACGGGCAGGAACAGCATAGAGCTATGTTCAGTGCAGGATTTCCTAAGATGGATCTAACCATTTTTCGAGGAGACAACCCTAGAGGATGGTTGAGAAGGTGCAACAAGTTCTTCAAACTCAATGCAATTCCATGGCAGCAGTGGGTGGAAATAGCTTCCTTGTATTTGGAAAGGAAAGCAGAAATATGGTTTGAAGGGTACATGTGTGGGCTGGATGCTAATCTAGAATAGAAGGAGTTCTCAAAGGCCATATGCAGCCGGTTTGGTAGTAGGGAGGATATAGTGGAGGAATTCAACAAACTAACGCAAGAGAATGGTATGGAAGAGTATGTGGAGAGGTTTGAAGATCTCAAATCATTGATGCATTCACTCAATCCAATACTGCCAGAGTCCTACTACATTTCCAGCTTTATTAGTGGATTAAAAGAGGACATCAAACCTATGTTGAAGATACTGAAGCCAGGCACGTTGCTGACAGCCTTTGATCAAGCAAAGAATCAAACAACATATTGGCAAGGAAGAACAGATTCACTACCAAGCTAGGAATGGGAAGATCATTTGGTAATCCTCAATCCACCTATGTGAGCAACAATTTGCAGACACCAAAGGTCTCAGAAACCATGTATGAGCAGAGGCGCAGGTTGGGGCAATGTTTTAAGTGTGGAGACAAATTTATGCCAGGATATAAGTGCATTGCCAAGGGACTGCACATGATGGAGGCCCAGGAAGAGGAGGAATTTTATGGATGCAAATCAGGAAACAACAGTACAAATATAGCACCTGATAGCAAGATTGAGGAATATGGCCCCTCCTTTAATGCATTAGCAGATAACTACGCCCACAACACCATACGAATTAGAGGAAGCTATCAAGGCAGGGATCTGATCATTCTCATTAACAGTGGCAGCACCCACAACTTCCTTGATGCCAGTATAGCAGGGGAATTACAACTTCCTGTTGCGAACTCTCCGGTGCTAGCAGTAACTGGTGCTAATGGCAGTGTCATATTATGTGACTCCTATACAACAGGATTTACATGGTTTATGCAGAATTATGAGTTCACAGCAGACTTAAGAATTTTAAAGTTAGGGAGGTGTGACATGGTGTTAGGGGTGGATTGGTTAAGAAAATTCTCACCAATCTTATTCGATTTCATCAAGATGAAATTGACATTTAAGAAGGAGGGAAGGATGTTGGAACTCAAAGGATCATCGAAACTGCCAGTCTCCAATCAATGACAGTAGAGAAGGTCTAGAAGAACTTAAAAACTTCTATTATGGGCTTTGTTGGGCAATTTTTTCTGATAGAAGCCATTGCAGCAACCATGGTAGGTTTGCCTAATCCAGCAGTAGAGAAACTGTTAACAGTCTATGCAGAGGTTTTCCAAGAGCCTACTACATTACCACCAAGGAGGAGGCATGATCACAGAATTCTTCTGCACACAGGAGCTCAACCTGTAAACTGCAGGCCGTATAAGACTTCTTTCTTTCAAAAAGGGGAGATCGAGAAGATGGTCAAGGAAATGCTAAGCAATAACATCATTCAACCAAGTGTGAGCCCATTTGCTTCACTAGTACTCTTGGTCAAGAAGAAGGATAACTCCTGGCGTTTCTGTGTAGACTACAGGCGGCTGAATGAAGTCACGATCAAGAACAAGTTCCCTATTCCTTTGATCGATGACCTCCTGGATGAGCTGCAAGGATCTAGTTTCTTATCTAAACTCGATCTAAGATCAGACTATCATCAAGTGTGAATGCATGAGGAAGATGTAGAGAAAACAACTTTCCGCACTCACCAAAGGCATTATGAGTTTAGAGTCATACCTTTTGGCCTCACAAATGCCCCTGCAACATTCCAAGCCTTGATGAATGATATTCTGGAGCCATTCCTGAGGAAATTTGCCTTGGTATTCTTTGACGACATCCTCATTTACAGTTCCTCTTTAGAAGCACACCTCAGACATTTGCAGCAAATTCTGGAGATCCTGAAGACCAACCAGTTGTATGCAAGGAGGTCGAAATGCACGTTTGCTGAACCAATGGTAGAATACTTGGGGCATATCATCTCTGCTGAAGGGGTAGCCACAGACCCTAAGAAAATACAGGCTGTACAGGAGTGGCCAATTCCAAATACTATCAAGGAGCTAAGAGGATTTCTTGGCTTAGCTGGCTACTATAGAAAATTCATCAGGAAGTTTGGTGTCATTAGTAAACCCTTGACAGAATTGCTCAAGAAGAATAAGTTTGTGTGGCACGAAGGCGCATTGGAAGCTTTCCAAATTTTGAAGACAGCTTTATGTGAGGCTTCGACCCTAGCCTTGCCTGACTTTACCCTACCTTTTGTCTTAGAAACAGACGCTTGTGACACTAGAATTGGAGCAGTGCTGAGCCAAGAGGGAAGGCCATTGGCATTCATGAGCAAAGCCTTGGGAGTTAAACATTTGGGACTGTCCATATATGAGAAAGAATACTTGGCTATACTGATGGCAGTAGACAAATGGCGACACTACTTGGAACATGATCAGTTTATTATACAAACTGATCATGAGAGCTTAACATACTTACTTGATCAGAAAATCCACACCCCTATTCAGAAGAAAGGACTGACCAAGCTGCTAGGATTAAACTATCAAATCAAGTATAAGAAGGGAAGGGAGAACAAAGCTGTTGATGCTCTATCAAGAAGGAATATGCAAAGTGATGGTAGAAACCAAGAAGCAATTACTGCAAGAGGGTGGCTCACAGCCATAACACAAGTGGTTCCATCTTGGTATGATCAGGTTTATAGCTCCTACAAGGATGATGCCAAGCTACAGGACATCATACAGGGTAGAATGATAGATACTACACAAGCTTCACATTTTACCTACACTAACGGGGTGCTGAAGTATAAGGGGAGAATGGTGGTAGGAGCTGCAGGTTCCTTGAGAGAAGAACTCGTAAAAAATACCCATGATTCCTATATTGGAGGGCATTCAGAATACATACAGGCGACTTAAGGGTCATTTCTACTGGCCTGCCATGAAGAAAATGGTCTATCAACTAGTGCAGCAGTGTGATATTTATAAACAAGCCAAGGCTGAGAGGGTGCCTTATCCTGGGCTGTTACAAGCTCTGCCCACTCCACATGGTCCTTGGCAGGATATTACCATGGACTTCATAGAAGGGCTTCCAAAATCAGAGGGTAGAGACACCATCATGGTCATTGTTGATCGCTTCACTAAGTATGAACATTTTATCACACTAGCACATCCCTTCACAGCTCAGGATGTGGCTAAATCCTTCATAGATCATGTTTACAAGTTCCACGGCTTGCCTGCCACAATCTTGACCGACAGGGATAAGATATTCACAAGCTTATTCTGGCAAGAGTTGTTCAAACACCTAGGGGTCAAGCTGTTATTAAGCACAACATACCATCCACAAACGGATGGGCAGACTGAAAGGGTCAATCAGTGCCTCGAGACCTACTTAAGGTGTGTTACCATGCACTGTCCAAGGAAGTGGCATCAATGGATTTCCATAGCACAATGGTGGTATAATAGCAGTTTCCACTCCACTATTGGCATGTCCCCTTTCCAGGCTTTGTATGGTAATGAACCTCCAGCCAGAGAAACGATGCTTACGGAGGATACTCAAGTAGCTGCAGTGGGGGAATGGAAACAGAGGAGGATTAATATGGATCAATTAATCAAAGGCTTGCTAGAGGGGGCAAGAAATCGGATGGGGCAAGTGGCCAACATGAGACGATCAGAGAGGACATTTTTGATAGGAGATTGGGTTTTTCTAAAGCTTCAACCTTACAGGCAGGGCAGTGTTATGTACAGGAAACATTACAATTTAAACCCCAGGTACTATGGTCCCTATCTAGTCCTTGAGCGCATCGGTCCAGTTGCATATAAACTCCAGCTACCCCCAGGAAGTGCAGTGCACCCAGTGTTCCATGTTTCGTTATTAAGGAAAAAATTAGGGGAAGTGGCCATCGTTTCTCAAGCCCTGCCAATCGTAGATGAGGAGGGCAGGGTAAAGGTGTATCCAGTTACAATATTGGATAGGAAACTTATGAAGAAAGGTAATACAGCTGTGGTGGCAGGCTTAATTCAGTGGTCGAATTCGTTCCCTGAAGATGCGACTTAGGAGGAGTTGACAGAATTACAGTTGCAATTTCCAGACTTTAATATTGCTACATAAACTGATCCTGCTCTTGATTCTTGGGACAAGAATCTCGCATGGGAAGGGTACTGTTACGTACCTAATCTCTAAGAAGAAGGCAGCATAAGGAAAAAGAAGTAAAAGCAATGCAGACTGGCTAACGTCTGCAGCACGCAACCTTTTGGTTGTTAAGTCTGTTAGTTAGTTAAAGAGTAGTTAACAGGTTGTTATAAGAGTTGAATTCAGTTAGGATAATCAGTTAGTAGTTCATTCTATTACTATAAAACGCACGTGAAGATTTGACATTGGATATAGAAAAATATACAGAAAATTCAGTCCCATTCTTCTCTCTCGAATTCTCTCAGAACAATTCTCTGTTCTTCACTTCTTTCTACTTCATTTCTTCTCCAATTCTTCTTCACTTGTTAAGCAACCTTAACATAGATATTTAGGTATTCAGCATGCAGTTTTCGGGGATCCAAGTACTTCAAGATCCAAAGCCAACCTTGTTCAAGTCTTTCCAATTCCCCTCGCACATTTTACTTTCTTCTTCTCCTTTTTTTTTTTTTTTAATTTTAAATGGAAATTCATCTTAAGCATGGCACAAGAGGATATGAAGCACGACAGTGGAATCCAGATTCAAGTTGTCGATTGAAGGTATAGAATTGTGAACAAAGTTTTTTTGCTCGATATTGATTTTCAACTTGTCGGTGTCGTTACCATTTCATTGCTTGTAGAAGACCTCTCCAATCTCCACCTCCACTACAACTTCAACAGGGAACCTTTGATCGACTTGAGAAATGGGATGGGATGGATCTCGTTCATATTTTAGTCTTACATGGCCCATCCATCCCTTGCTTATAGGCTATAAAGCAAGTATACAACAAGTATTCATGTGCCCTTATTTAGCTTTATGAAGTATATGTAGACTGTACCAATAAGATAAATGACGTAATACGAGATGCATTGTAAATAGAAGGTCTAATCCGCCTCGGACGGACCCTGCCCATATCCAACCCATCCATTCCACCCTTGAGGATCCAGCGGAAGTTCCCACGCTGCCATCGCATGATGGGCCTGGTTGACATATGGCGAGGCTAGATCCATGGTAAACATGAGTATGGGTCTTGGTTGTTCGAAAAAAAGAAAGAAAGAAAAAGTATGGTCACAGGGAATAACTAGAAGAAAAGCCTCTCTGTGCGTGTGTGTATCATGGAAATAGTGTTTATGTACAGGGGCATTTAATTTATTTTTTAAAACGAGAAAGGTATGAGGGAGATTAACGAGAAGGTTGAGTGGTGGTGGGGCATGATGTGAATTGCCTTTTAATTTTTTTGATTTTGATTCAGGTAGGGGGGAGGCCTGAACTGAACAGTAAAGCTAACGATGGACCCTGGCCCGCCTTCGGTTGAACTCAATCAGGCCCTGTATACACTTGCCAATGCCAGGTGGGTTTTGTATTTCTTATTAGTTTTGTGGGTCCCAAATCCTTAAAGACGATGGAGGGGTAATTTTCACATACCTATTTTTTATCCCCCGCTTCACGTAATTCATATGCCATAATTGGTTCCTTTTTCTTTGATCTTTCGTCGTATCACCTATTTCCCAATTCCCACCCTTTTGCGATTGATTTGAACTATTACTCTTATTACGCTTTAGAATTAGATGGTACTGATTCACAACTGTTTAAAATATCAGAGCAATTATTATTATTATTATTATTATTAATGTTGAGAGAGACAGAGAGAGAGAGGAGAGGTATACATCTCTCTTGTGAAAGCGCCCCTTCTCCTTTCCCTCTTTCTTGCCCCTGGTTGTTACTCTAGGCTCAGGCATCCTCCCCTCCCTCTGTTACATCCCTTCTCTGTCCGTGTGTTGTGTTCCTTAAATTCCGTTTGGGAAACTAATAAATCTGCATTACCATATTCTCCCATAAATAAACTCCAGTCCTTAATTATTTAGTCTCTTTCTTAATTTCATTGCATTACCACTGTTGGTATACTGCTTTACTGCTACTAGCCTGTCTGTCTTATGATGTAACATCCTCCGCCATTAGTCAGTAGAGAAATTTAGTACAAGTGTGACTCATTTTGGTTTAGAGTTCGAAGAAAGAAGCAAAGACAAAGACAAAGACCCAAAAAAAAAAGGCGAGGCGGTGCGGTGGCTTTCAACTACTCCAACACGCACTGTACGTGTTTCCATCTCCTTGATCCGCCGACTGTTTTAAATTCTTAGCTAACGCACTTATGACTGACCCCTGCTTTTTTTATTTTTATTTTTTTTTCTTGTAATTTGTAATTGTCTAAACGAGATCTATGCCTATTTTTTTTGTTATCTCTTTCTGTTAGCTTGAAGACGATGATGAAACTAAACATTCTGCTGTTGAATGTGTAAAGAGAAAGAAGTATTGCTGCATTTGCTCGGTTATTAGGGTTTCCATCTTTCTCTTCTTGACTCTTAATGCCATGACTACTAAACGCGCCTACAAGCTGCGTATCCTCCATAATTTTGTTTTTCTTTTCTTTTTAGGGTTTCATTTGCTCATTACAATGCTCATGCCACTCTTTTTCTTGGTTCATCTGCTTCTTGTATTATTCATTTCAGATCTGTCCTCTTTTTTTTTTTTTTAAACGAAGGCATCCCGTTGAATGAAATGTTACTTAATTGGTAATAGTTGTAATCGTTGTTGTTGGCCTTGACCACAATTCTTTGAAATTTTGTGAAAAGAGGAATTTGTGGCACATTCTTCGAGTGTCAATTGCCTTAAGATTGGCAGGAAATCATCCAGGGTTCTTGTGACCGGAGGAGAAGATCACAAAGTCAATCTTTGGGCTATTGGTAAGCCCAATGCTATACTGGTCAGTTCTTAATTCCGTTCATCATTCCTTTTTACCATTTTCTTTCTGCTCTCTCGTGTCTGATGATTCTCATTCTGTCTAACCCAATATTTCATGCAGAGTTTGTCCGGACATACAAGTGGGATTGATTCGGTAAGCTTTGATTCTTCAGAAGTCCTTGTAGCTGCAGGAGCTGCGAGTGGCACAATAAAGCTTTGGGATTTAGAGGAGGCAAAAAGTATGCTTGTGATATATTCTTTCACCTGTATAAACACTGGAATTTTGCATATTTCTATCGTTTCTTACTCATTATCTTTTTTGTGTGTAGTTGTTCGCACACTCACTGGCCACAGATCCAATTGCATATCTGTAGACTTTCACCCTTTTGGAGAGTTCTTTGCATCTGGTTCCCTGGACACAAATCTTAAGATATGGGATATCAGAAAGAAGGGCTGTATTCACACTTACAAGGGCCACACTCGAGGAGTGAATGCAATCAGATTTACCCCAGATGGTCGTTGGGTAGTATCTGGTGGAGAGGACAATACAGTAAAGGTTATAACTGCTTTCTTTCTCTTGGTGTGCATCATGTCTGCACTCAATACACGTCATGCCAGCAAATACCGTCGCTTGTTTGTAAGAAATAATATCTCAAAGGTCCTGTGTCTGCTGATATGCATGATAAGGACCTCATATTAAGGGACCTTAAATCACACGCATTCTGACATGCATTTTCTGTTGCTCAGTTCTTTTCTTCATGTCTTCATCCTTGTGACTTGAATTTAAGAAAGCAGAGTTAGTTGCAAATATATTGCCCTAGCACGCTGTCTAGTGCCAAGGGACTGACAGTAAGTTCAGACTATTCTTTCTCAAGTAGGATAGTTTTTAGTGTGTCTACAACTTGTGAGTTCTTTTTTACTTAAGATGACTGCACATACAGGTTTCTTTTGTTTGATTCTTGATTCTTTATTTAACGAACTCTTTAATGTGCATGTATTTTGACAGCTGTGGGATTTGACTGCTGGAAAGCTATTGCACGATTTCAAGTACCATGAGGGCCAGATTCAGTGCATAGATTTTCATCCCCATGAGTTTCTTCTTGCAACAGGTCAGTTTATGGTACTGTGGAAAGCTACTTGTCTACTGTGGTTTCATTTTATTTTTAAACTACAGTTCAGGACATGCTTCATTCTTCATTGTGTGTTTTTCATGGGTGTTGACTTGTTATTTATCTTACATTGTAATTCTTTTCATGATAGTTTGCATTTTGACGCTTTTGCTAAGTCAAATAATATTTTAGTCTCAATTTGATGATTTTATCTTTTATTCCATATCCCATAAAGAATTTTTAAACAAAATGGCAAGAAAATCATTAAGTTTAACTTGTTCTATGTCTTCCACTTAAGTATTGCCACCTGCAGTATATGTTAATCCCGTGTCCGACTGAAACTGAAATTTTGTTATTCCAATGAATGAGAGAATTAGGTGCATGCTTAGGTAAGTGCACCTATTTTTATAGAAAATTATAGGTGGGTGATCGTGTTTGTTGGTACTAGGAATCTGTATCTTTGAATAGAAAGTTGCATTTTCCTGGAAACTTCACATCTAATTTGTTGCCCTTGTATAGGTTCTGCTGACAGGACTGTAAAATTTTGGGACCTTGAAACCTTTGAGCTAATAGGTTCTGCTGGGACGGAGGTAATTTTATTCCTAAAGGGACACCTTCAACTTGGAATTGTAAATCTTTTCTAGTTTTTTTTTTTTTTCTTTCCTTACTAGAGAGTTTTTCTGGAACCTCTCTGTCTTCAGACAACTGGAGTGCGTTGTTTGACCTTTAATCCTGATGGGAGGACTCTACTGTGTGGATTGCATGAAAGTTTGAAAGTAAAGCTCTCTCTCTCTCTCTCTCTCTTCTCTCTCTCTCAATAGTTAGTGCTCCAGGTCTACTGTTTTTTACTAACTTTTGATCCAACATTTTAGGTTTTCTCATGGGAACCAATAAGATGCCATGACGCCGTGGATGTGGGATGGTCTAGGTTGTCAGATCTCAATGTTCATGAAGGAAAGCTTCTTGGATGCTCATACAATCAGAGTTGTGTTGGAGTGTGGGTTGTAGATATATCGGTAATACACACTGTTTATTAATTTCTGTTGGTGTATAGATGTCATTTACTTTCTGGTGCTGATATTTTAAATTTGAACCTAAACCTGATGCGTCTCTTGTGTCCGTTGCTCAGCGTATTGAACCGTATGCAATTGGAAATGCCAACCGATTCAACAGTCATTCAGAATCTAAATCTGGTGCAATTGGGAACCAATCAGTCCTGCTTGAGAACAACGCAAAGACTAGCATGGGAAGGTTATCTGTTTCACAAAATTCTGATGTTTTAGTAAAGGAAACAAAATCTCTTGGAAGGTTGGCAGTTTCTCAAAATTCAGTTTCTGGGAATGAGTCTTCTAAAGAATCAAAGAATTTGCCATGTAAATGACCTCTGAATCTTTCAATTCTTGGTTCACTGTTGGTTTTGGCGTTCTATTTTATTTTTCTCCTTCCTTTTTTCTTTTATAAAAATTGGTTTAAACTCAATTCTTCAGCCAGATTGTGACATATGTTCCTCATTGCTTCAACATACTAATTGAAGCCGCAGGAAGTGTACCTGGTACTCCTCAAAGAGTGAACTTAAACACTGGGTTGAAGACAACTATGACCGGTCCTCTAACAGTTTCTAGCGCAGCAGCCCCAAAGAGGAGTTCTACAAAGATCCTTTCAGCTGCTAATGTTCCAGTCTTGAACAAGGCAGATGTCATACCTGTAATTGTCCCCAGAACTAACTCCAGATCAGAACAAGTAGCTGACTCCAGAAAAGAAATTGGTATTGCTGCTAGGACAATGCCATTTTCTTTGCAGTCAAAGACAACTGATTTCCGGAAATTTTCAAATAGTAGAGAGGACATGGATCAGCCAACTACCTCTACCCAGTCTGAGACAACAGGTTGCAAGGCTACAGAACCGATAAGTGTCATGGATAGGAATATTACTCCTGCAGTTAAAGCCTCTATTCATGGAATATCAACTGCTGAACGAAATATTGGGGATGATAGATCTATGGGATCTGGAAACTATGAGTCAGATTCGACAACAGAGCCACCCAATAGTTACCAGGAAGAAAACTGTAAGTGTTACCCATTCAAGAAAAACTCTTTGCCACTGATTGTCAGTATGCATGTGTAAGTGTATGATGCTGACATTTCATGGCTGCTTCATAGTTGCCATTGAATCCTTTATCTTATTATCTGTATACAAGTAGCTTTTAAAAATCCAATAGATCAGAAGTCAAGATTTTTCTACTAAAATCTTACATAAGATCATTATATTTCAATATATATATATAAAAAAAATTCTTTCACATATTCGATCACCATAAATGCACATCATACATTTTAAGTCGTTCAGTCCAACATTGTCAACCAGCCTCTCCTAGAGATGATGACATTTTAAGTAGAGGATTAAAGGGGATGATTTATTGCTTCTTTAGAAATTATAGGTTTCAAAAGATAAAAGTAGTGTTTTTGCTTTTTTAGAAGTTAATGGGTTTGAGGGAGATTCCATGAGCAGATCTCTCTGATATCTAGCTCTGAGTTGTGCTCCTAAAGCTGCTGATGGCCGTCCTTTACTGAGTTTTTAACCTGTTATATGTGTTTCCCAAGTTGGTAGGCTGTTTCATTGAGAGTCTAGGATTTCTGCATTCTTTGGGAATGCTTTTGAAACCTTCCTCTTTGCTTAGAAATCTATGTATTCAAGATGTAGTTGTGTGGAGAATAGTTGGATTCTAATGGACTGGGATCAGCTTCCATGATGAAATTGATGGTAAGAGCATTACAGTGCGCACTTAAACCTTCTGATTTGCTTGGTATAGGATGGCAGTGACACAAATTATCTATTGCTAGCAAAGTGACTTGCTTAACCACAGACAATGATTTATGAACAACTGCAATTGTAAGGTTTGCAGATAATGTTTTGATATAGTGCAGTTGAGAGTGGGATAGGAGAGGCTTCCTTTTGATAGTATCTAGGTTGCTATAATTGAGATACTTGTTCAAGGAATTTCTAGGTGCAATTGGTGTGTTGTAAGTAAATTTATGCTTTGTTGGCACTCCACAGGGGTTTTTCATTGTTGCTTAATTAGCTTATTTTCAAAGATTAACTAGCATAGTTATTTTTATTTTATGTGAAATTACAAGTGAAAGAGTAACAAAATGTATCTGACTTTTTACTTAGATGCTTGGAATGACAGTGTAGGGAATCTCTTGGTTTTATGAAAAAGGCACTAAGGTGGGTTCAGCTGATCTAATCAGCTGTTGCAACTTTTATATGGCAGCCTAAGCTATTTAAAACTCATCACCTTCCTTAAAAAGGCTGATAATCACTTCAATACATTAACCTTGCTCATGATTATGTAAATATTGAGTATCAGAATTAAGAATAAACATGGTTTATATAGCTTGGAACAGCATAAAAAAAATCTAGTAAAGTGTCCCCTGTTTTTGGCTGGTAGAAGGTGTTTTGTGAAAAGGGCAGGGATGATGATGATAATGAAGAATGAAAAGTGGACGTTTGTGCATTGTTGGTAGAATAAGTCATAGGGCTGTCTACGCATTGAATGGAGCATGGTTCTCAGCTTTTCTCTATGTTTCATTGATGTTTTGAGTTGTACTTTGATTTGTTTGGTGCATTTGTGGCTTCGGATTGGCATATTTTCACTCTTTTGTCAGATGAGATGGAATGCAAGGTTCCTATGCTGAAAATAGTAATGTTTTTTCCAGGTGAGACTCGTGGACATAAAATAAACAGAGATGCACCCACCATCGAGAGTCAGAAAGGAGGTACATCTGTTCCTGATTTCTACTCGAGGTTTTTCAAGAATTCAAAATGCCTAATCAATTTCATGTTAAATATATAGGAAGAATGCGTTCACTTATGATAAACTGGGAGAAAAGGGGAAGATCTTCTAGCTATGAGGGACCTACTTCCGGCACTTCCACTGGGACAGGATCTGTGGTGAATGTGCCCCCTCTTAATATGGTAGGAATCGATTTCAACTTTTGTGTGTGCTCTGTTCTCTTTCTTAACTTTTTGATCATCTGAAGAGTGAAGACCCGCAATATTATTTGGGATTCAGGACTGTATGACATGTTTTCAAAGTTTTACACAGAATGTATCATGTGCAAAAAAACAAAGAGAGGACATGTTAACCATATATGTTCGCTTTTAGGGTCTTATGTCTTCTGTACAATAATGATCTATCATTTTGTCTTCCTTGTATGAATGAAACAATTATTAAACAGAAATTGCACTTGACTCTCCTTCTCTGTTATGGATGATATATATATATAGGAGCTTTTTATGATACATAAAATATTTTATTATTCATCAGTACTGCAATGAGAAATCAAACTGTGTGTTCTTAGGTTGTGGTTTAGATAACAGCAAGATTAGATTGTAATTTTTTGAGGAACAGGACCATCACTAGCTTAAGATAGGTTTCATAGCTTTCTTTGAAGAGGGATATTTTGTTTCTCATTGTTGCTTTGGTCAAGAGTGACCTTACATGACATTCTCCAGAGTATTTAGTGGATCAGTGTTGCAATTGTTGGAGATATTACCGAAACTTGACCTTGGTTTCAACATTCTAGATATGTTTCTAGGTCTAGGTCCTTCCAAGAAAACTATTTGAAAGGGCTATTTAGTCAGGGAAGCAAATTGCGCTTTCGTAGAAGGGTAATGCAGCTGGTCTATGAAGTTGTGGGTTTCTCATTGGTAATTATAGGCGCTTCTTAGACTCAAAATCAAATGACTGGAGATGGCATAAAATTTGTAATGGAAGAAAAATTTCTCACCTTCTCTCCCCTAACAGCTTTGCAAGTTGTATGGATATCTTCAATGATTTTTTGTTGAGATGAAAATTTCTATTCCAGCTCATGTTTTTCAATATATTTTAATGTGCTTGTTTAAATCTTTACATTTCATTGACATTAATATGCTGATTTGTACGCCGTTTCAATTCTTATTATGTTGAAGTTTAAACAGAGAGGACGCACCCAATCCATTGAAAAGGAGACAGTTTCTGCTTTTGACGAGGATGTTATTGCAGACTTAATGGAACAGCATGGCCAATTTGTCAGCTCAATGCAGTCTCGTTCTGCCAAGTTACAGGTGACTTAGCAGGATAAGCGGGTGTGTGCATGTGTGACAGTTGTAGACATAAACACATTCTTTTGCTCCTGCAAGGAGGGGAGAGTTGATAACAGACTGCACCAGTTTTTTTTTTCCTTGCATTTTTCCCACATTGTTCCATGTAAGAGATGGAGATAAATTCATTACCAATAAACAAACAGTCTAAATTCTTCTCAACTCACAGCCCATAGATGAATAATTATGGAAACTATCTTGCAATTTTCCAGAAGTGATTCTTTTGTATGTTTATGCATACAAGTACCTCAAACTGCAACTGTAATTTTTGGCTGTCCCTAACTGATAAGCTGCCATTTAGTATCTCCATAAATTTATAATTCTCATAATTCTCATATTCAATCAGAACCCCGGCCCTAATAGCTGGTTATTACCTTCTATCTGTACTTCCTGCTTAATGCCTTCCAACTGTAAGTTAGCTGTCATAATCTAGTTATTACTTCCTTACTGATATGTTGGAAATGAACACATGCAATGGTACACACCTGCTTTCAGCAAGAAACACACAGCATTTACCAGAGCAAATTTTAAAGTTCCGTGACTGGGTTAACAAGAGTCCTTGTTATCATTCATATAAATCCATTACAGTTTTGCTCTCAGATTTTAGTTTCTTCTCCTACAAATGGCTCTCAATTGATGGGAGGACTTATTGCCAAACTGTGCACAACATTCATTATAAAGTTTATTTTAGTCCTTACATTTGCTTAACATTTGAATTCAGCAAGTTTTTCCACTCCCAGCAGCTAATCTAGCTCTCTATGAAGTTCATGTCTGGATTAAGTGCTGAGAGGAAGAGTTATTTGCTTTTGCCTTACATGAATTGATTTGTCACCTCTCAAGGAGGAGCAGGCCTTTTCTATTAGCCATCAATATGCTGATATCTGTTTGCCTCTCAGATAACTTACTATTGAGAAACTCTCCTTTTTTTTTTTTTTTTTTTTTTTATCTCTATTGCTCAACAGAAGTATCATTATCTTTTACATTAACCTACTATTGTTCATATTTTGTGTTTGTATATATCTGCTTAAAGGTTGGTGAATCCTGTTAGTTTAGGCCATTGGAAGTGCTTTAATATTTCTGCATCCAGTTAGATGCCATTGAAAGGTTGGTGAAACTTGTCAATGATTTCCTGTAGGTTGTCTACAGATACTGGGAGAGAAATGATGTTAAGGGGGCCATTGGTGCAATGGAGAAGATGGCTGACCATGCTGTAAGGACCTATTTTTCTCACAGTATTTGACAAGTATACTGGATACTACAATTTATTTTTTCTTTCATTCCTAACCTTTTGTTTCTTCTTCATATGCTTACTTTCAGGTCCTTTCTGATGTTATCAGTATCGTGGCTGATAAAATTGACATTGTCACTTTGGATATATGCACATGTCTCCTGCCACTTCTTACTAACCTGCTTGAAAGTGACATGGATAGGTAAGAAGTTTGAGATATTTTGTACTTTTCATTTAACCAGCTTACTGCTATTGGTTTATGTGTTTTCTATTATAAGCATTCCACCATGTGTTGATGTCACTCAACATCTCTTTCTTCCTTTACCTCTACAAAAGGGAGTGCCAGTAGTGAAGGATGCTACTGTGTATTCCCTATTTTTTGTTTATGTTTCAGCAAACTATTCCTATAAAGTTGTTAAGAGAGAGACAGCTATATTAATTGCTCTTCTTATCTGACACGTCAGATAATTATAGATCAATGAATCAACTAACTATTTGTCATTGGCCCTCTCTGGTGGAGGCACTGCCTCCGTTCTGGCTGAATGATGGTAAAAGACGGGTAACATTTGGCCATTCAACCAAATGAATATTTGGTCAAAGACACTTGATGTTGTCAAAACAAGCAACAACTTTGCTTTTTAAGTCATTGTCATTGCGGATGATGCCTCTTTTGTCTCCCTTTTAATGGCAGGTGGGTAAACATTTGAAAGAAATCATATTCCACCTATACTCATAATATCTAAAAAATTCAAATTACATGCTTTGACTATGAGGGGGATGAAGGGCAACCACTTCAATAGCAGTGTACTTCGTGTCAGGTCCTTCACAGCGTAGTGCTTGAAGTGATGATAGAAATGCCTTTGAACTGCATTTCCTTAGCTTGGAGCATATGGAATGAATTAGTTCTGTGGAGTCCATTTTTACTTGGGTGGTTTTCCATATTTTATTTTCTACTTTACAGCATACGCATCATCTGCATTACAAACTGACCTCTGCTGGTCAACATGCATTAGTGATGTGGCACAACTTGTTGGTGACAACAGGGATTTCCCAGGAGCTTTATGGTCAGCATGAGCTAATCACAGCTCAGCTCAAGACCAAAGCACCATCCCGATACACAATGCACCCCTCTGCCCTTTAAACTTTTTTTCGTACAATTTCTTGATCATGTTTCTCTTTAGTTGCTTTCATAATTCTGTGGTCTGAGGATCCATAGCTAAATTGCCTGTTGTATTTAGGCATTTGAGCATTTCCCTGGACATGCTGCTGAAGCTGGTCAGAATGTTTGGTTCAATGATATATTCAACACTGTCAGCGTCAACATCTGTTGGTGTGGATATCGAAGCGGAGCAAAGGTGTGCACCTTTTTGTGATGTTTGCGATTGATTTCCTATGCATACTACAAAAATTGCTTTAAGACGAGTACACATCTTATTTGTTTCATAGGCTGGAACGTTGCAATATCTGCTTTGTAGAGCTTGAAAAAGTCAAACGCTGCCTGCTTACCCTTACAAGGTAACTTTAATTCTCTTAGTGGCGTTGAGAGCTGTGGCATTTATATTCCAATGTATTGTGTCAGGATTCTTTTCTTTAATCTGTTTTGTTCAATAGGAAAGGGGGATCGGTTGCAAAGTATGCGCATGAGTTAAATCTAGCCCTTCAAGAAGTATCATGACCAAACTCCAAATTCTTGAGTGGCGACTGCTGATTGTTTTAGCCATACATGGTTTGAATTATAAGTTCTTTGTGGGAGGAGCAGAGCTTGTGCACTCGTAGGATTTAAAACTGCTTGCCATGGATCTGCATTCTGAGTTTTCTGCCTGCTTGGCCCCAGACCTCCATGTACATTCAGGATAAATGGAGGCATTAACCACTGATTCTATCTAGTTTACTGAAAAAGACTTGAAAGCTAACAGGGGTGTATCTTCATCGAGTGCTCGCTGCGGAGTCTTGGCACTCATCAATGTGGTAATTGGTGGAAAAGAATTTACCCACCCAGTATGTAGGAGACAGATTGTAACGTTGGCATGTATCAGTTTCATTCTTTTTCGAATACCCACTGTTAGTGGAAATAGAGAAACTTGGCTTATGAGTGTACGATTCTTGCAGCTATTCGCCCACTAGGTTACCTCATTTTTTCCGCTTCCTTTCGGTAACTGACCAGCCTTTCTGTTTTGGGTAAAAAGCTATTTTGGACTTGAACAAACTGGCAATTGAACAGTACAGGCTTCAAAGAAAGCAGCATGATCAGCAATCGATAATGATGCAATGTCATAACCAACCAAGCAACTGAATAGAAGAACTAAAACGATAAGCTAGAAGTATCACAAGTATAATTTTTGAAGGGAGGCAAATTGCCTTGCATAATAACTAATGAGATTAATATTATACGAGGTAACTAGAAATTCTCAACCAACCAAGAGTTGAGGTAACATCACTAATAACAACACACTGGCGACAGAGCTATGCAGCTTTGAAGACAAATCTAGAACTTATGAACAGCCTCCATAAGAATGCTAAGAAGACGAGTCGACAGCTCATTTCATTGAGAAAGCTATGTCCTAGCCAAAGCTTTTCAATTCAAAGTAAGATGGAATTCATGAAGCTGGCAGGAACGGCAGGGAAGAGGTACACAAAGACTAGTACTACAAATATTCAGTTAATCTTCCATTCAATCATAGCCATACCATTGATCTTTAATCTGATCAGAGCTGTACAATAGGAACCGGCTTTTCATTTAATACTGTCATGTATACTAGAAAAGGCAAAACATCAAATTTAATTAAATGCAATAAATGAATCAGAACAGTGTGATTGTTTATGTTGTTTTATGCTTATGGATGTTCATATAAGATGGTATATAATGAGGAAGCATAGATCAAAGTAATGTAGCAGTGAAGAAATGTCTCATCGAAATAGCAAGTGAATAAGCAAAACTGCATTTGAATTGGATTGGAGAAGAATATTTGTATACACACATCATTCATGTTATAACAACAACAACAACACACATATGATTGTTATTATTGTTATGAAATTAAAAGGAAGAGCAAACAAAGAGAGTATTTCCCTGCCGGCATTGGATGGTGATGATGTATAGGAAAGGAAGCAATCAAGCATGGAAATGATGATAGGATAAGTGAGTGAGTCGATCAATCAATAAATTCCAATTCGTCCTCTCTGAGATGAGCAAAGAATTTGACTCCTCCTGAGTGGACAAACTGAGTCTTGTAAGGAAGATTAGCGGAAACTCGCCTCCCCTTCCACTGGCTCACGTACTGCTTCACCTCACCTTCCAATCCACACAGATCCACTTCCTCCGCCACGCGAGGCACGTGGTAAACCTTCACCGGGGCCTTGACCCTAACCCTTGCTCCAATCTTCTTCCTCGCTTCTTCTTCTTCTTCTTCTTCATCATCATCTGTCACCATGGTTGCGGAATTGTTGGATCCCAAAGCCACCGAGCACGAAACAGCAGTTTTTCTTCTTCGTCCGCTACTACTACTTGTTGCTATACTAGTAGCTGTAGGAGTAATAATTGAGTAGCGGCAGTTAAGCCTTGGGTTTGGTGAAATTAAGGCATTGAATTTGAATTTGTTGGTATCTGTGGCAGGGAACGCCGAACTGACTGCAGCGGTGGCAGCCGACGATAACGCCAAGCTCGTACTCATCGCGCCCACTCACTGTTTTTTTCCTTTCTTATGGGTCCAAACGACTAATGTTGTTTCTTGTTTCTACCACATTCAGTCAGTCAGAAATTGTTTTATTTATGTTTTGTCCTCCATCCTTATGGCTATGTATTTCTCTCCAACTATCTCATCTCCTCCTTACCCAAGAGTTTTAGTAATAATAACAACAACAACAATGGAGTAAATGTTAATTATTATTTTTATTCAATTTCTTCACTGCACCTAATATATGGGCACTCCACACAGAAATTAACCTAAAAAAACTTGGTTATTTTGTCAATTCATAATTATTAAATTAATTATTTTTATTAAAAACATAGTGTTTTATTTTAATTTTTAATTGTTGATAAGTACACTTTGAATTTAATTGAATCATTTAAGTCATTAAAAACATGATTCAATCGATCAAGTTTCATTAAATTAATATTTTATTTGATTTAACTAAAAACCTAACCTTAATCAATTTTTATATTTCTTGAATCAAGATATTTAATTGAATTTAACCATCATGATTTTCATTTACATTATAAAAATAAAATAAAACAACCATTTATTTTCAAAATTTCACTCTTCTTTGAATTCACTCCATAAAAATAAATTTTCATTCTAAAATTAATAAATAGAAAGAGTTTGATACTTTCAATTTTATTAATAAACAAAATGAGTATAATACTAGGAGCATCTAAACTCATTTTATTTTGCTCTTCTTTTTAATCATCATGTAAACTCATTCTCTAAAGGGAAAGATGTAAAGAAAACAAAATTAAAATTTGTATGCATGTTATTCCCTTTGAATTACCATATATTTCTTAATACTCTCTCTCAAGTTGGAGAGTGGATGTCAAGAACATTGAACTTGCACATCATGGTCGAGAATGCTTCCTTTCCCAATGGCTTTATAAAAACATATGCGAGTTGATCTACTAAAGAAACATATTGTATTTTAACTGAGCCATCTTGTATCTTGTCACAAATGAAATGACAGTCCATTTCTATGTGTCTTGTTCTTTTATGAAAAACAATATTTAAAGCTATGTGTAAAGTTGTTGTGTTATCACAATACAACAATGGACTGTCATTTCATTTCTATATGTCTTGTTCTTCAGATGCAATATTCACAAGTCCAATAGCAATGAGTGTAACCAAGATAATTCATAGTATATATCTATTATGGCTTTATATTAAGCTTTTGTTGAAGAGAGAGACATAATTTTTTGCTTCTTTGTCAACCAAGAAATAAGGGTAAAACCCAATAAAATACAATAGTCTGCAATGAATCTCAATGGATGATAACAATGAAAGAATAATTCTACGGCGAATAATGATGATACGAAACAAAATTGATAGGGGGAAACATATACCTTTGTGAGAACTGGATGATGGAGACGACAAATGGTTGGGAAATGTAACTTGGTTATATACATAATCATGCAAGATAGTTGAAGGATGATAATGATGTTTTGAATGGCGCAAAGGTGTTGGTAAAGAAGCATTATGGATTAAATATGGATTTTAGAATGTTGGTCTAGAGTTTGTGTAACTGGTTGGGTCAAAGGAACAGTGATAATATGAGGTAGTACCTAATTATTATTTATGGAAGCAAGATAGCTAGACTTATAAGAAAAAATATTTTCATGAAAAACTACGTTGTGATTAGTGAATATTTTATAAGCATGAAGGTCATAAGGCACGGGTGATGACTGAGAACCTTGCACCGGCATCTTTGCTTCAGGTATCTCCAAAATTATCTGACCAATCATAGCTTCTCCTTTTAAATTTCGGAATTCCCGACACTTGCAATGGTATTTGCCTTTTTCTCTACCCCCACCAAAAATCAAGAGAGAGAGAGAAGTACTGGTGTTTAAATCCGGACATGAAAAAGGAGAGGCACGAGGTACGGAAAGCAATCTGACAAACAAACGGGAGTGCTGGAAACCAAATGCTTTACAATATCACCATGACATGAACACTTTCTGTTGTAATCACAAATGAAAAGGAATGGTGTTCTCCAATACAAATCGCACCTCATGCCAACAATAGGCAAGGGGACTAAAAGGAAATCATAAAAGCAGCAGCAACTGCCAACTAATCCACATGACCGCACAAAAAAATTTACAGGGATCTCAAATGGCTCAATGGTGACGGGGCTTCAAATGAAGGATAAAAAAATAAGAAAAGGTGGAGAAAAGGACCTCATATTAGTACTCTTTGGTTCCAGGATCTATGCATATATCACAGCCACAACTTGCAACGACAGTAGTCCCCCCATCCTTTTAAGATTGTAGAACGAGGCCTCATGGTTGTTATATAGCATGGCTTGGGGACCGTCCAATGAGTCTGCACTGCTTGTTATATAGGATGGCTTGGGAACCGGCCAATGAGTCTGCACTGCTCTGGCAGCAAAGAAGAGATTACCTGCCCATTTAGTTGAATGAGCTCACCATCAATTCCACAACCAGTGGGTGTGTGCTTCCCAGCCTTTATCTTCACAGATTTTACCTGCACAAGTTTGAATTAGATGGTGTCAAGACAACTTAATTAATTCATTTATGAAAACATTTGCTGCCTCCTGAAGCATGCAGCATCCAATGCGACGCGCTTCTTGTATGTACAAATGAATGCTTGAAATCACCCACAACCTCTGCATCTCTGAGAGTGAATACCTACGTAATCAGACCAAATACTGGCTAGTTTCCTTCTAAAAAAACTCACATGTTGGTTAAAAAAACAACAAAATTCAACAGAGCCCTGCATGTATGGGCTAATTCCTAAAATATCAATCAACTTGATGCTTGGAGTTTTAGTTGCTCTTAAAAGAAAAACTTGAATAGAAGATTCTATATATAAAAAAAAATTTAAAATAACAACAAAGTGATCAAACAGGCAAGGCACAGCGTGACACATTTTTCTGATCTAAAACAAGAGCATTTGATGAGCCCAACAATAAATAAAAGCATTGGAAGAGCCAGCCAACATCAATTTTACAGTCATCTAAAGTCCCTTTGTATTCAATTAGAATCTTGAAATTCATGCATACTTACATCATTGACAATCATTATGCAGCTAAATGCAATTAACTAGACTCAATTTGCTGCTTCATTTTATGGATGCAAAAGAATTAATAGGGGTACATGCTCTTACCTTAATATATTCAACATATGGGAGAGAGAGATGTTGACCCATCTGCAATCGCAAGAAAAATCTTAGCAGCCTCCATCGCCCACTACCATGAACTAAGAGCATATCCATGGTGTTGTCATCATGCTCAGCCCTTGGTGCTACCACATGAGAACTCTGAACAGTTCTGCAAGCATGATTGCAAACCAGGATACCAAGAAATTGTCCCTTTTTAAATTCCCATTTATCCTCAAGCCTAGGAATGACTTCCTTCTTCATCCCTGCTTCTATGTCATCTGATGGCCCTGGTAAATCAATAGGATTTTCCACATCCCAATTAGGTTCAGTGTCCCACTTTGGTTCTGCATCCCAAATCGGTCCAGGATCAGATATCGTCGAAGATATATCCTCTCTATCATTCATTGAGGCATTTCCCCAAGAACACCGAGAAGGGTCATGTGTAGTAGTCAATCCAGTCCATCCTTTATCGGCCCTTGATTTTGACCTGGTCCTTGGCCAGTTTGGAGTTGTTGACAGTGGTAACTGCGGATGAATAACTTCTGGCTCCGGCATGACATTTGTCCTCCCTGATGACAGGCGTTTTGCTTTTGGATCTAAGCCACGCACATAATCAGATGGTTCGGTGCTGGCATGGGTGCTACTGCAGGTAGTATCCATGTCCCCTCCAGACATTCGACTTGGAGTCATTATCGAGTCAATACTTGATAAGCTAGAGGCTCTGGGAATGCCATCTGTGTTAGATCTCCTCATCATATCAGTGTACAAGTCTGGCATGTCAACTATGTCTCCCTCAGCTGATTGTTTTCCTTCTCGATCCTCTTTTGAGGCAGGAAGATATTCCACTTCGTAGCTGTACTTTGGCAAGCAAAAGAACTTAAGAAATCCAGCAACAAAATAACGCAATGGACCAAAGCGTTTCTGATATTTCTCGGAAAGTTCCAACACTACACATGGGAAACAAGTACAAGTGAATAATAAAGATTAGTATCATGCATATGAAAATCATAAGGCATCTCAAGTATCATGGGTCTTGTACAGAAAGTTTTTGTCTACACTCTGTAAAGGTCAATATATTAAATATTATAACTGGAAAAAGAAACAAAGATCAACCACCAGCTCATGCTGTTCACTAATTTGAATAGATAATTGCAAAAGTGCAATCCAACAAAACAAACAAGGGTGAATGGCTCAATTTATTCTTACATAATTGGGCAAGTCTCCAATATGTCCCCATGTTTCTAATTTGCTTACCTCTTGGCTTATCCTCTCATAATAAGAAATCAAGATCTCTAGACACAGCATGTACCAAATATGTCTCAAACATCAAGCACAAACCCAGCATTGTAATCACTACAAACATTATAACAAAGCTCGTGAACATTTGAACAAAAATGGATGCAAGTGTTATAACATCAGGATTAATAAGATCTAATTATCTTGTTTGCAAGTATAAAGCTCATAAGTTTATTTGGCTGCAGTATCAATAATGATATAAAAAGAATGAAATGAAACATGCTGAAAAACACCGACAAGAATGTTTTAAAATCTAAAATAGGCTCCAAACCTGGATTTTATAAAGTAAACAGGAATTGTGCAATGAATTTTTTTAACTAATCTTGAAAAAGAAACAAAAGTATCAATTCTCTCACTTCTTTGTCAATTATTTCACATAAATATGTGTTTCAGAGGAACATTTATATGTACCAAGAATAGTTTATACAAGGATATGGGTTTAAGAATCTTAAATTCGTTTATATGGTTTTTTTAGAAATAAGATCAGCCTATAAATTTTCATTGGTTGTTTCAGTGTTTCCCCGAGGATTAATTGCAATATTGTGAACTCACCATCACTCACAAAGCCATAATATGAGACTGTCATTCCAAAGTGTATAACACCAGACTGTATCCACTCAACAGCAAAAACATCTGTAGCAGTGAGACCCCCCTGAAAGCAACAAAAATACAACCATGGTGAGCTCACAAGCATGCTATGAAGTGGAATTTTCACAAATACAGAAGTTTACTAAGGAACCTCATGAGACAACATGATTTCAGACTGAATGCACCTATGCATACACTCACATGCATGCGTGTGGATAACGGCAGCTTTTCAGTCAATACATTTGAAGGTGTGATGGGATACTAAAAAGCTAACACAATTTCTGAACTTCTTTTCTGTCATGCAAAAGGTTTTTACAGAAAAGGCGTTCCTATAGAACACCTGAAACTAGTAGTAAATAAACATTCTCAAGAAATGATCTCAAGCACTGTTGAGTTTGGAAAGAATTTGCCCCCCCTTGTTTTTCCTATAGAACACCTGAAACTAATCTGGATTACATGCCACCTGAATCCAAACTTCTTGCCCTGGATGGCATGCTAAAAATTGTTTCTGGTCTGATGTGAATATTCCAATTGAAACTCCTGTTTCATGGCAGGGCACCAGGAGTATCGAGATATAGATAGCATATGTTGCATCACCTAAGACATGCTAATATAGGAAGCATGGGCTTGAAAAATACAGTAAAGAGAAATCAAGATTCAGGACAGCATGGAGTATTCACTTCTGTTTGATCTTTTCTTTATTTTTATTTGAAGGTTAACCTACTCCACCAAAGCAATTACCAAAAAAACACCACCACAATCTTGAGTATCAAATCGCACTCCTTCAGAAGCCCTATTGCTGCTTTACCCAAAATGAAAAATCTTTGGAAGACACTCACCCTACTACTTCATGCATCCCCACCCTCCCTTCCCTACCAATAAACATCCATTCTGATCTAACCCTGAAACAGTAGCTCCTTTCTGATCCAACCTGAAACAATAGCTTGAATTTGCTAGCTGCTGCTACAAATAGTTAGATAGTTGCACAATTCCCAGTATAAACGAGGATTTAGTGCAACATACAACTATACCTTGTACCACATTATTGCAAATGTACAGAAAGGTACCATAACACAATAGTGCTAAAATTACAAATTGAAAATAAATAGAAGCGGTGATAAAATAGGGAAGCAACAATGAGCTTTGGGCAAGGTTGATTTAGATTTAAATCTAAATATGGAGAGTGGGGTCTGGCAATAGGCACCAGAAGTAACTCTCTCTCTCTCTATTGGTATAGTTCATCCCACATAGCTCAAGCAGTTGGATGGCAATAATTATTTGACCATGAAATAAGTAGTTAAATCTTATTAACTGAATAGAAAATCAGATGCTATCCAGAACTGAAGTAAGAAAACTGCATGAGCAAGTGCTGTGCCCCACCCCAACCACACACATGTGCAAGGTAGGTCCATCCCAAAGCAATTAATGGCTTTCATACTGAAAAATCGTGTTAAACAGTCTCAGTTTTGACCAAGGAAATTCACAGAAAAAGCATTCATCTACAATAGACTGATAAAAACATTTCTGAACAGGATTTTCTAGCCATGAAAAAGAAAAATACCTTCACAATAGATATGGCAGCGGAAACTGGATCTCTAACCCCCAGAACAGTCCAAACCAGAGAATTATCTGAACCAGCAGGTATAATTCCAATTGGTATGGAAATTCCTTCTTTCTGGTTATCTCTACTAAGCAGACCATTTAGAACCTGCATGATTACAGAGGTCAAATAGCTTGTTCAACATACAGAAATGGACTGTCATCATGTGTATTATGATTTTCAGTTTGAATACCACAAATACATAGTCAATGCATGCAAGTCACCAGATAATGTCACTATGCTCTCATTGAACACTGCCCAGATAATCCTTATAAGAGCAAATCATATTTTGCAACAAGTATCCTTGAGATTTGTAAAAAAATTACTTGCAAAATAATCTCAGAATTTAAGTTAGGCTTTCAGAAAAGGCAGGGAACATTATTTGTGGGGTTCTTGCAAAAGTGCATGCATCTGTGAATGCATGACAGAGATGGAGGGAGGAGCCAAGGAGGGAGACCTGATCTCCATGAATGTGTATCCTCCAATCAATGACTAAGTAAATTAGAGTCAGAAATTTGGTGCAACCTGGCAGGGCTGCATAAACAGCAAAAGTTCAGCTAGAGAAGGACTGAGATAGTACAGTATAGAATTCCAAATAAACGTAATCATCCTCACCATGCAAAATTTTCCTCTCCTTTATACCCAAAAAATCCTAAGTTCTGTGTAATTGTGTGTTCTAAGTTCTCCAAGGTTGTTAAAATCACGATTTTACTCATTATAGGCTTAACATGCCATATTGTTCAAAAAACTCAGAAATGGATAAAATCGGATTAAATCGGGTAAAATCGTTAAAATCGGGTGAAATTGCGTAAAATCGTGATTTCACCACCGATTTTACGATTTCTGCATAATCTAGTCTCTTCGCTTAGAGAACATGAATAGGAATAAGGACAAACCAATCACAGTTAAGTATGTGTGTTTGCCTGTCTCTGTACTTGATTATGCAGCAGGACGTTTTTCTCACAACATCACTCTTTTGCTTGCCACATGTCTTTTTTTGTTTTGATAATATAGCACTTGCTTTTGTGACGAGATATTTTTTTAATTGGTTACTCTTTCTCCCTTGCAGAGTTAACAATATTTCTCGATGATTAATACAATTTGATAATGCGATGTAAGCCAAGGTGACAAGTATTTGATCAGGAAATTTTTTTTATTTGAATAAAGAATTTGAATTAAAACTTCACTTTGACCAGAATTAGAGTCATAGTAATTTATAGTATTTTATTTTCAAAAAAATATTTTATTTTTTATTATTTTAAATGTTGAAATATTTGATAAAAATATTATAAAATTGAATTGTTTATTTAGGTGCTTAAACTATGTATGAATTTTTATTTGAAGCATGTATTTTAAGGTGCTTGAACTATGTATGAATTTTTATTTGAAGCATATTTTTTTTTGATGTATTTTAAAATTCCTTACGATTTTACGATCCGTTTTTATGATCCGAGTTTATTTTGTATTTTCCGTGTCATGTCAAAATCGCTATTTTAACAACCTTGAAGTTCCCTTCACTTCAATAGCATCTGCTATTGCTTACCAATATCTAACAAATTTCTACTCTTCAACTATGGGCATTTTCATCAGCATGCTTAGACGGTGATTGATATCAAACAGCAAACAATCCCATTCTCCAACAAATAACTAATCTAGACTGGGCCTTTTCTCTTTACCACAAAAATCTTCAACATATTCATATCTACATAGTCAAACACAACAAGTTGTCACAACATTTGCTATTATACATTGCCTTCAATTCTTAAATGCAGCAGATTTTGATGAAGAAACCCAGCCCAAAAACCTGAAAAATTCAATAATGTAAACCAAGGCCCAACCTATGACTGGGAAAGCTCTGCTTCATTGGAAATGTTTTGATGCAGGAAAACTTGGTCATGATATGATGTAAATCTTTATCTCTTAACAAGTATTGGATACAAACCACCGCAAAGATCTAGATTTATTTACTCTTCCTCTCAAAAAGATCTTGTTTCTTTTATCATGTTCTTCATGCCTAACTATTAAATCGTGAAAAGAAACTATCAAGGTCATTAAATCAAATCCAGGACAAGTGCATGGCATGGTTAAATGAAGTCCAAGCAGGTAAATTATATTCATAACTGAACATTCAGTAAGAAATTAAAAATGGTTATTTTCATGAAAAGGTAAAAGACTGACCTCATTAATAATTCCATCACCACCAACGCATATAATCCCTGAAAGAATATGTAGTTGTCAGGGGAAAGATGAAAGATGTAACATGTTATAAGGTGATGCATTGAGTAATAATACCATCAGGACAAGTGCTGATATCAACAGTAGAAGCAAGATTTTTAGCATGGCCAGCAGATGTTGTTTTGACCACCTCCAATTTAAACCCTGCAAGCTGTCACAGTTTACACTTTCGAATATAAATGATTTATATCAATATATATCAGGGCAAAGTGTGCATTAATTCGCCAAATGAAGTAATGCAAGGAAGAAAACAATCATACCAAAGAAGAAAAGAAACATGAAGCAAGTAGGATTAAAAAACAATGGAATATCTATTAGATATGTTTATCGATTTAGAGAGGTGATTCATGCTTTCATGGGCATGTTGAGGTGGAGGAAGTAGAGTTTCATGCTTCATTGGATTATCGTGTATTGGAAATTACATGAAAACTGCAAGCAAATACCAAGAACAGTTACGGACCTTAAATATTGGTTCTACTATTCCATGGAAAACTTTAGTTGAACGACCATGTCCAGACCGTGGATTTAATATGACAAGCATTTTGGGAGGGCACTTGCACTTGAAGAGAAGCTCAGGAGGGGGGTCAGTGGGAAGCGACTCAGAAGAAGCTTGCTTTTTTGATGAAGCCAAGGGATGAGGCAAACAGTTAACATAGCATTGCTGATCAGCAAATCCACCGACCCATTGAAGTGCCTCTTCTATGCTAGAAGCCAAGAAACGGTAGTCTTTGCGAGTTCTTTTAGGTTTAATAAAGCAAGACAGCCCACGAGAGCCCTTTTTTATGGGATAAGAATGCACTGTAAAATGTCTGAGACCAACATTGTATGACACCTGTCAAAGCCACATGGGGGGGTCATTGCTCTAGATCTCTATGGTAAAATCTTGAGTGCAGTTTTTTTGTTTTTGGAATGAAATGAGGATATTACCGAGATGACATGCTCAAGATGGAGCATATGAGAACCCCAAACTAAAGCCTTGCTTGTAAGCTTAGCATCAACTGCTTGTTGGTTGGTAATGTCAGCTTGGTCTTTAGTAGTATTGCTATGATAGGAGGAAGAGGAAGAAACACTTCTCTTATCCAAAATGAGTTTCCCAGAGAAGACAGCATAGCCTAACAAATCAGAGTTTTCGTCTCCTCCTGCAGCTGCTCCTCCACCTATGTCTATTTTGAACTCATCAATCTTGGGTTGGTTGAATGGAAACGGATCATCAGCAACGACCTCCATACTCCTCTTGGAATTGGAAGCAGCAGCCTTGAGCTTCTTGCTGCGTTTCTGTTTCTCAGGAAAAACAATTGGGGACGAGTGCATAGCTATTTGAGAGCACAAGCTCAATCTCCGCTGAGATTTATTACTATTGTTGGTAGTGGCAGTAGTAGCGTTGGAATTACTACCCGGATCATTCCTAGACACGGCATTCCCACCCTTGCTTGGATGCATATCTCTGCGTTTGTGTAATAGAAAAGGAAACAACAAGACAGGGGACTTGTGATGATTTTCGATACACTTCTGTGAACATCCGACAAATTTTGACAAGATTGGAATGGTTGAATTTCCCTTGGTAAAATTACTTATTTAATTAAAAAAACTCAAAGAACTTGCAAGGAAATGAAATCTCACACTCTCACATGAGCTGGAGGTGATACGATGACGATGACCAATATGTAAAAAATCCAAAATTGATGACAAGAAAGGGCACCAATCAATTCAATCAATGATCAGATCAGCCTGCAAAAGTTCAATTCAATTCAATTCCGTGGGTTATTATTATTTTTTGTTACCTTTTCCGATTAGATTAGAATAGGGAAAAAGGCAACGACACGGAAAAAGAGGAACGAAAAAATTACCTTAGAATGATGATGATGATGATGATGTCTGTGAGATTGTCATCCTCATCTAGGCTCTACTGATGCGCTCTCGTCTCATCTCGTCTCAGGTCAAAATGAAGCAATTAGTATCATCAGGTGATGTGAGGTGAGGAAGACGAGGAAGATTCGTTAGTTGGTTCGTTTATTCAAGGCTAGAAAGAGGAAACTAGCATTCGGGTTCGGGCCCCTTTGTTTCGGCCTCATATTATAATACCACTTTCTATTACCGGATATTACTTCTATGTTTTTTTTTTTTTTTTAACAAACCTCAATTAAAAATATAACCCCAATCTCGTAAACTTGCATGCATGAGCTTGATCTTATAAAAAACATATTTTGCTTAATCTGTTTGTTTTTTTTCTGTTACATCTTATAAAAAAACATATTTAATGTGTATCTTAAATTGAAGTTTATAATATAAATTCAAATAAAAATAATTTACAATAAAATTATGATATAAATTTTGTTTGATCATCAAGACATGCAAGTCCCAAACTATAAAAGAGATTGAAATGTAATAAAAATAGATCAATTTAAAAAATTAAAAGACTAAAGAAACCAAACTTACTAGATGGAATAATAATATCCTTATTTATATTGCTAATGATTGATAGACAAGTAATAATAAGCTAGCGGAATAAAAAATATGCAAGCAAGGAAAGGAAATAAAAAAAATCAAGTTTAAATAAATAATTACTTTATTATTTATTAATGTTTACTTGTATAAATAAATAAATAATATCACTGCTTATTATAAAAATAATAATAGTAGGTAGAGGTGGACAAGCAAGGTTGAGTGTATGGATTAGTGATTTCATCAAGTTAGGTATCGTCCACCACATAACGCAAGTAAGAAGAAGCAATGTGTACGAGGATTGTTAAGAATACAAAATAAAAAAGTACTCAACAGTTCTGGAAATGACTACATTCTTATTGAACAATTTAGGTTTATAAATAGCCCTTTACAATCTTAATAGAATTAGAAAAATAAATGTAACTAGAAAAAGTCAAGAAACACTAAGCAATCCTAAATAATAAAGATTATTTAAACTAAATACTAAATCTTAATAGAGCAAAATCTTAAACAGAATCCTTTACAAAAACCTAAACTTTCTTTTCATTCCTCCCCTAAACTAGCTCTCAACTATAACTAGTTTAATTCAAGAATTTGACAAACTCCCAACTAACTCTAAAGCCTTTGAAACACATTCAATGTGAGGGGTTTTGTCATCACATCTACCAGCTGATCTTGTATCCCACAATAAACCAACTCAATTACTTATAGTGTGAGATCATAAAGAAAATGAAAGTGCATATTAATGTGCTTGCTTCAACCATGTAACATAGGGTTTTTTGATAATTTAATTGTGGATCTATTATCACAATGGATTGTAATACACTTACTTTCCTCTAGATTAAATTTCTCAAATATCATCTTCATCCAAACAGCTTGGCTAGCACAAGCAGCTGCAACCATGAACTCTACTTTAGTGGTTAAAAGTGTGACTATTTTCTTAAGGACTAAACAACAGCTCCAGGTCCCAACATGAAGACATAACCTAATGTGCTTTTCCTATCTTCTAGATCTCCTGCATAGTCATTATCTACATAACCAACTAGACCTTCACACCCCCCCTTTCTTGTAACCAGTGGCTCCTTTCAAGTATCTTAGTATCCTCTTGACTGCTAACAAGTGCAACTCAATTGGTTTAGCTATGTACCTGTTAATCACATATACTACAAACATCAAGTCCGACCTTGTAGTTGTTGAGTATATGAGACATCCCACCATCTATTTAAATAAAGTCTCATCATCACAAACTCCATTCTTATATTTAAAGAGTTTACAACATGGAATAATAAGATTATGAATCGAGTTGCTATTCTCCATCCTAAACCTCTTCAACACCTTCAAAGCATACTTTCTCTAACAAATATAAATCTCATTTGACCTCTATAATACTTTTATGTTAAGAAATAATCTCATTCTTTCTAAATCAGTTATATCAAACTCCCTCAACATGGAAATCTTACACTTAACAAACATCTATTTATCATTGCTAGTAAATATTAAATAATCCACGTACAATCTGACAATAAAAATCTTACATCCTTTATTTGTTTTAATGAACAAAGTTTGTTCACTATAGCACTTCTTGAACCCTTCATTTATGAAATGTGTTTCAATACAACTAAACCAAGCTCGTGGTGTTTGTTTCAGTCCATAGAGGGCTTTCTTTAACCTGTATGCTTTATGAGGTTTATTCTTCAACTCATAACCCTTAGGCTACTCCATATACACTTCCTCATTAAGTTCTCCATGCAAGAAGGCGGATTTGACATCAAGTTGATAGAGAGTCCATCCTTTCTAAGTTGCTAGAGCCACAACCATTCTCACTGTATCACTTCTTATAATCGATGCAAACACTTCCGTGTAGTTTATCCTTTATTGTTACACATACCCTTAGCTACCAAACAAGCCTTAAACTTGTCCACTTCTTCATTCTTCTTAAGTTTGGTTTTATAGACCCACTTTACTCCAATCTTCTTTGTACTTGTAGGTAGATTAGTGAGTTCTCATGTGTTGTTCCTTTCTATAGCCTTTATCTCCATGTATATAGCTATCCTATAATTTTCATGCTTCACTACCTCTTTAAAATGCACTAGATCTGCTGAAGTAAATAAAGCCAAATTAACATTTGTATCTTCTTCCTCTGAAAGCCCTTCCCCACTTACATAATCTCTCATCCACCCTGGGAACCCTTTAGCTCTTCCTTCATCAGAACTTGATGATTCTCCTCCATTTTCACTAGTTTGAGGATTACTAATTGTTCTTCAACGACTTTTTTTTCTTCCTCACTCTTTACTCTATCATTTTCCGCGTTCAATGCCTCATTATCTCATTCATCATCACATTCTAGATCAGCCATTATATGTTCTTCTTAACTTCTATCCTCGCTCCACTACATCCTTGCTAATTATAACTTTTATTGCAACTGGTTCATAGAGTCTTATACCTTAGACTCTTCACTTATTCTCAATAACACACAGGTGAAGCTCTATGCATCTAGCTTTGTCTTTCTCACATCAAGAGTATACATATGAACCAGTTCATATAATGTACCTTTTCTTACTATTAGAGATAAGAGATATTGGTTTATAGAGGTTTGCATGAACAAGCTAGAGCTTTTCTATGGCTCTTTAATTGTTTTTTTAAGGATTAGATCCCTGTGTTGCTTCCCAATTATATAGTTAGCACATATTGTTGATGGAGTCTTGAACAGAGGTATCCTATGCACCATCTTCTTGAATTGGAGAGTCTCGAACCTTTATAGCATAAATATCCATAATGATAGTGTCATACGTGTGCCAAATCTTGTATGGAAGTAAAGATACAAGTTGGCTTTTAAGGCAGTGAATTTGCTAGCAACATAAACATTCGATTTGTTATCATCTTGGTATGTATTATGAGTCCTTTCTCAAAATGATAAATTTTTAGTTTTTCATGTTGAATGAGAATTGCAAATCATCTTTCTTGTAGTTGATATATGCTTAAAAGATTATTCTTTAGTTCATGTATAAAAAAATACTTTACTGACAACATGTGTAAAACCACTAACATGGTTTGGGGTTTAGAGTTTTAGGTTTTGGGGTTTGAGGTTTGGGATTTAGGGTTTATGGTTTAGGGGTTTCAGGTTTGGGGTTTCAGAATTGGGGTTGAGGGTTGAGGATTTAGGGTTTGGGGTTTTGAGTTTAGGGTTTAGGGTTTGGGGGGTTTAGGGTGTAGGGGTTTTAGGGTTTAGGGTTTAGGGTTTTGTGGTTTAGGGGTATGTGGTTTAGGGGTTTTCGGGTTTGGGGTTTTGGAATTGGGGTTGAGGATGATTAAGGGTTGAAGATTTGGGGTTGAGGGTTGAGAATTAAGGGTGTGGGGTTTGAATTTGAATCCACTAGAGAAAGCTTACCGTTTGAAGATTTCTAGATAAACCACTCTCGGAACAGTTATAGCCACTGTCCTATTTCTTCCTTTTCTACCATTGGATCAATCTGAATTTTGGATATGTGATGCGTATGGTTGTATTACACATTCTGAATGGTGGAGATGAGATAAAACCCTTCCAGTAAAGTTTTATGCACGTTTAACAGTGGCTCGTCAATCTTAGGTCAGTTTTGGTCTAACTCCGATCTAGGGAGATCCAACCATTAACTTGAGCTGATATTTGGATATATGTTGTATAAGATGTTTGTTTACCTTTGTACCGTTGGGATTTGTTATTGTTTGAATTTTTGGTGAGTTATTGTTGTTTGAAGCTCTGCACAGAATCTATCATGGCTTCAAATCTGAAAACCCAAACACCCAAAGCTAACATCACCCCTCAACTACTGAACATCCCACAAACCAACACCAAAGCACAACCTCCCCAACCTCTACCTTCCCCCCTCCCCCCTCCCCCCTCGGGTTTTTGGGCCGATAAGATAAGAGTTACCGACTCTAACACTCGATGCACTCTTGATCCCATCCCTCGTAAGCTGGTTAGCTCTCGTCTCAAAATGACTAAGGGATTATGGGAGAAATCTTCTACGGTGTGGCATCGTTGCCTAGTAGGTTTTTTTTCCTAGTTTTAAGCTTCTTTATTCTGCTATGAATTCAATTGCTTACAGGATATGAAAAAGGTTCGGCCTTGATGATGTGACATCCTTGGCCAATGGATTTACAATGTTTCATTTCAAAACAGAAGATGAGCTATAAAAGGTCATTGAAAATGGTCCTTGGATGTTTGGTGGGAAAACCATTACTCTTCAGAAATGGCATTCTGGGTTTGTCTTCGACATGAACAAGATCAATATATGATTTACCTTTTCCTTTATGGACAAATAAGGGTTTAAGTGAGGTAGCTAGTATGGTGGGCCAACCACTCTCTTGTGGGAGTTGACACTTGGATGTAAGCGCTTAGATTACACGCGGTTGTGTGTGGAGGTAGATGCATCTCTACCATTTGTCCACAAATTTGAACTTAAGTTTTCCACTACTATAAGAGAAGTTCATGTGAATTATGAATGGAAGCCGAAGAGATGTGAAAAGTGCCAAGTTTTTGGTCACTCATGTTAGCCTTTAACTGATAAGCAGGTTAATAGTGATGCCTCTCCTAGTCATCAGGGTAAAGGTAATGCCTCACCTGCCACATATATAGATGATAAACAGGTTAACGGTGAAGCCTATCCTAGTCATCAGGGTAAAGGTAATGCCTCCGCTGCCACAGATACAGATGATAAGCAGGTTAATAGTGATGCCTCTCCTAGTCATCAGGGTAAAGGTAATGCCTCACCTACCACAGATATAGATGATAAGTAGGTTAACGGTGAAGCCTATCCTAGTCATCAGGGTAAAGGTAATGCCTCCGCTGCCACAGAAACAGATGATAAGCAGGTTAATGGTGATGCCTCTTCTAGTCATCAAGGTAAAGGTAATGTCATTCCCTCCCCTACCACAAACATAAATGAGATGTCCTTTGGAGACTCAAATTCCTCAACTGAGACATATACAGATTCCTCATACGAGACAGACACAGATGAGTCAGCATCTGATTCCTCAGCTAAGAGCCAGCTAAAGCCATTTGATCATGGGGATGTTAATTAGATAACTCCACTAGAATTGCCCGTGTGCACTACTAGTAAGCAAATGTCTTTTCCCTTAGCTGAGGGTTGAGAGTTGAGGGTTTAGGGTTCAGGGTTCAGGGTTTCAGGTTTAGGGTTCAGGGTTCAGGGTTTCAGGTTTAGGGTTTTGGGTATATGGTTTAGGGTTTCGGGTTTCGGGTTTCGGGTTAAGGGTTTCAAGTTTAGGGTTTCGGGTTAAGGGTTAGGGCTTAGGACATAATGCTTAGGGTTTAGGGTTTAGGGTTGAGGGTTAGGGTTTAGGGGGTTCAGGGTTAGGGTTTAGGGGGTTGAAGGTTAAGGGTTTAGGGTTCGGGTATAGGGTATAAGGTTTAGGGTATAGGGTATAGGGTTTAGGGTTTAGGGGTTTGGGGTTTTAGGGTTTTGGGTTTTAGGGTTTGGGGTTTCGGGTTTAGGGGGTTTAGGGGTAAGTGTTAGGGTTTAGGGGGTTGAGGGTTAAGGGTTTAGGGTTCGGGTATAGGGTATAAGGTTTAGGGTATAGGGAATAGGGTTTAGGGTTTAAGGGTTTGGGGTTTTAGGGTTTAGGGTTTAAGGTTTTGGGTTTTGGGGTTTCGGGGTTTGGGTTTTAGGGTTTGGGTTTGGGGTTTAGGGTTTGGGGTTTAGGGTTTAGGGTTTAGGGTTTAGGGTTTAGGGGGTTTAGGGGTAAGTGATAGGGTTTAGGGGGTTGAGGGTTAAGGGTTTAGGGTTCAGGTATAGGGTATAAGGTTTAGGGTATAGAGTTTAGGGTTTAGGGGTTTTGGGTTTGAGGTTTAGGGTTTTGGGGCTTAGGGTTTAGGGTTTGGGGAGGGTTTAGGGAGGGAAAAAAAATGGAGAGAGCGCAGCTGCCATTGGCGACTTGGAGAATGAAGGCTTGCCGATCCTGTACTGGCCACCGTTGATTACCATCTCTCTTTGCATTACCACCATCTTCTTCCCCTACATCTCTTCCCACTTCTGACCGAACAGATTCTTGTCCTTGTGCTGGAAACTTAACATCCACCGCCTCCCCCATTGCGTCTTAAAATACCTATACACAGATCCATAAAAAACCTACTACTCACATAAAATCATGTTGAAACCTAAGGCTCACAAACCTCAACCGGTGGTTGCTCAAAACTCATGGGCAGACAAAGTTAGAGTCTCTGACTCTAGTACTAGATTCACTCTAGAGCCACTTCCCCAACAACCAGTCGGTCACAGCTTCAAAGTCACAGAAGAAATCCTCATAGAAAATTCTGACCAATGGAAACGTTGCATGATAGGCTTCTTCCCAGGATTTCGAATGCCATTCCATGCTGTTAATTCAATTGCCTCCCGGGCGTGGCGTCAATATGGTCTAGAGAATGTTATGACAACTGCCAATGGCTTTATGATATTCCGATTCAACACCGAAGAAAAGATGCATGCTGTTCTGGAGAAGGGTCCATGGATGTTCGGAGGTAAAAATATCATCCTTCAACAATGGCACCCACGGTTTCAGTTTGATAAAAACAAGATTTTCACCCTTCCAGTTTGGGTTAGACTACACGGTTTGCCTTTTCCTTTATGGTCCAAGCAGGGACTCAGTTTGGCAGCAAGCATGGTGGGCCATCCGCTATCCTGTGATGAACTTACATATAATTGCACCCAACTAGAGTATGCCAGACTTTGTGTTGAAGTTGATGCTGCCTTGCCTTTTGTCCACAACTTTGAGATTGAGAGTCCTTTATCCACTACACGAATTACTGTTACAGTGGAGTATGAATGGAAGCCAACAAGCTGTGATAAATGTAAGGTCTTTGGTCACTCCTGTTCTAAACTATCCACTGCCTTAGACAAAGGCAAAGCAAAGGTTGATTCTGTTGTGGCCACTGTACCCATTGCAACAGACAAAGACAAAGCACATTCAGTAATGCCTGCTCACATGCAACCAGTTGCCCAACATAAAACCGTTTCCCCTACTGATCCTTCAACTAGTTCTCAAGTTGCAACTAAATCATTGCTGGTGCAAGCCATCCCACCTATTAAGCCGTTTACTTCTTTACCTCCACCTATCACAGAGCCAGAAGGATCCCAAGATATTGTTGAATGTGGTTCTAACCAAGACTCAGATATCTTAACCAAGACAATTTTAGAAATGGCAGTTGCCCCCCTAAGAGCTACTGAACCCGGCTCTCCTCCAGGTTCTGCAGAAGAACAAGTCGTGTAACCTCCCCTGCTCTCAAAAAGTAGTGGATCTTCCCATAAGCAATCTCAGCCACCATTAAGCACATCTCTTTGCCAAGGTCCTGTACTAGAGTTTATTCCTAAGGAGGTGGATGGGGGTTCAGACAATGACTCAGCATGTGATCCTCTTTCTGTAGAGGAAAGTCAACATCTCATTACTGGATTTGCTAATTGTGTGGAGAGCAAAATGGCATCAATAGAAAGCGGTAGTGAGTCCTCAACCTCCGCCACTGGCACCCTCCTCGATATTTCATCTATATATCAAGGTATTCCTCTTCAAACATTACCAAAAGCTAAGAAAAAAAAGGGGAAGAAGCTACGGAAGGCCTTAGGGCCTGTCATATACCTATATTTTGTTTCTTTATTTTATATATTTATGTATAAAATCGGATGTTGGAATATATGGGGTCTTAACAGCCCTCAAAAACAAAAAATTGTTCGAGATTGGACAATAAATAACATGCTAGGTATCATTGGTCTGCTGGAAACTAAGGTTATATCAGTCCACATGGAGACTGTTATCACTAATTTACAGCTGCCTACTTGGAATTTTATTTCAAATATAAATGCCTTCTCTAGTTGTCGGGTGATTGTGGGATGGGATCCTACAATATTTCGTATTTCTTGTCTGCACAATTCTGATCAATGGGTGACATGTGATGTTACTGCACTTGCTACAAATACTACCTTCAGGGTTACTTTCATATATGGGCTAAATACTCTTGCTGGCCGAGATCATATGTGGAGTTATATGAAACATCAAGCACCATTGTTTTCCTCCACCCCGTGGGCTATTCTGGGAGATTTTAATGCTATCCTAAGGTCAAGTAATAGTATAGGTGGGGATACTTGCTGGTATGGTCACCAAGATGCTTTTGGAGATTGCATCTAAGAATCAGAGTTGGTTCAGGTGCCTTATACAGGAATGAACTTTACGTGGCACAATGGTCAACATGGAGAAAATGCCATCATAAAGAAACTGGATTGGATATTCAGTAACCAAGTCTTTCTCTCTACTTGGCCATCAGTTCACTCTGTTTTCCTTCCAAGGGTTTGTTCAGACCATAGTTCAATGATCCTGGAATTTAACACTCCTGAGCCACGTATTTCCTCGCCCTTCAAGTTCTTAAACTTCTGGGCGGATAGAAGTGATTTTATGGACCTTGTTAGGAATGCTTGGCAAACTCAGATAAAAGGTAACCCTATGTTTAGATTTACCTCTAAGCTCCGTATTGTTAAGCAATTATTAAGGTCAATGCACAAAAGGGAATCTAGTCATATTTCCAACAGGGTAGCAGTGATCAAAGCTCAATGGCAATCAGCCCAGCTAGAATCAGACAGTTCCCCTGGCTCTAAAGAGTTAATGGCTGCAGAAAGAATCCTGGCTAGAAAATACAATCAAATTTGCAAAGATGAGGAAGCATTCTATAAGCAGAGATCTCGAATACAATGGCTGTATCTAGGGGACAGAAACACTAAATTCTTCCACCGATCCTTGGTTCACAGGACCTGCAGAAATAGAATCCATATGCTCACGGATGGGGAAGGTAACAAAGTCTATAAACAGAAGGATCTTGGGCAGCTGGCAATCAAGCACTTCCAAAACATGTTTGCAGCCCCACCTTCATCTGTAGATAATGTTGATAGGTTTTATTCATCAACTATCCCTCCCATTTTGAGCGCAGGTCTGGTATAGCCAATCTCATCAGAAGAAATCAAGCAAGCTCTATTCTCCATTTCGGACAGCAAAGCCCCTGGCTCGGATGGTTTCATATCGGCTTTCTTCAAACGCAGTTGGGAGATCATAGGAACTGAGTTTACAGAAGCCATCAAGTGCTTCTTTGATACAAATTTCTTGCCTCGATGTATAAATGCAACCAGGATTGCATTGGTACCGAAAGTTGAAAACCCCTCCTGTATGGATGATTTTCGACCTATTTCTTGCTGCAATGTCATTTATAAATGCATTTCAAAAGTCTTGGCAGCTAGACTAAAATCTATTCTTCCTGACCGGATCAACCACTCCCAATATGCATTTGTCCCAGGTAGACAGATTTCAGATAATATTCTCCTCACCCAAGAACTAATGCACAACTATCATTTGGAAAATGGTCCTCCCAAGTGCGCTCTTAAGGTTGATATTAAGAAAGCATTTGACATGGTCAGCTGGGAGTATATTCTGAAGGGTCTTAGAGCCATATGCATGCCTGAGTGCATGGTAAACTGGATATATGCATGTATATCCTCAGCTCATTTCTCAGTCGGGCTAAATGGGAAATCCTACGGGTTCTTCAAGTCTAGTAGAGGAATTAGGCAGGGAGACCCCTTGTCCCCTTATCTATTTGTGCTTGCCATGGAAGGTCTAGGGGGTATCCTCAAAGAAGCTACTCTGGACCCGGGGTTCCAGTTTCACTGGAGGTGCAAGCCGAATAGAATTACCCATTTGTGTTTTGCAGATGACCTCATGATATTCTGCCGTGCAGACTTGGACTCAATTCAATGTATTCGAAATGCTTTGGACTCCTTCTCTCATATCTCTGGTTTAACCATCAACTATGCCAAAAGTCTTGTATTTCTTTCGGGGGTAAAGTCAGACCTTAAGACAACAATTACAAATAGATTAGGATTCAAGCCAGGGACTCTTCCAGTGAAATATCTTGGCGTTCCATTGATAAGCTCCAGGTTAACTCATCAGCACTGCATTCCACTATTAGAAAGGATTACCACCAGAATCAAACTTTGGATTGCCGCCTCTCTTTCCTATGCAGGTCGGCTTCAACTTATTAAGTCCACTCTCTTCTCTATTCAAGTTTATTGGTCAAGTATGTTTATGCTTCCCCGTTCAATTATAAGGAAAATTGAAAGCACCTTAGCAGCCTTTCTTTGGAAGGGTACATCATTAACCTCATCAGGAGCAAAAGTGGCGTGGGATTCCTTATGCTATCCTATCAAGGAGGGGGGCTTGGGGATAAAAAAGCTCAAAACTTGGAACAAGGCTGCCATGTTAAAACACATCTGGAGATTACTTACAGAAAAAAAGTCGGTTTGGGTTTCTTGGGTGCACTTAGTCCTGCTAAGAGGTCGGTGCTTCTGGTTCTATAATTCCCCATCAACTGCTTCTTGGACTTGGCGAAAAATTTTACTCAGCAGAAGTTGGTGCAGAGGCCTATTTTCTCCATGTATCGAAAATGGTTTGCAAACTTTCCTTTGGCTGGATTACTGGTTGCCAAATGGGAAACGAATTTTTGACATTTTGCCTTTCCGTCAGTTATCCACTACTAGTTTAACATGTGATGCAAAATTTTCATCTATAATTTTAGAAGGAAGATGGACCTTTCCAATTGGTCAACTTCAACCAATCTGGAATTCTATCCATTTCCTCCCTCAACCTCAGCAACCAGACATTTGCAACTGGAAGGGTCTTCCCACAGGAAAGTTTTCAATCGACTCTGCTTGGGAATTACTCAGAGATACAAGACCTATCAATTCCATCTTCCACCTCATCTGGTTTCCAGATCATATACCTCGGTATGCATTCATTCTCTGGATTGCATCCATGGGCCACTTGCATACAAAGGACAGACTTTTAGCTTTCCAAGTCATCTCGTCTGCTACATGTTCCTTATGTGGTCAGCATGATGAAACACATGAGCACTTATTCTTCGAATGCAGCTATTCAAACATGGTGTGGAGCACTCTATGCGAAAAACGTCTTCTAAACTGGCCAAATATATCCTGGCAGGGGTTACTTCTTTGGGCTGCAACAAGATTGAAGAACAACAAGGCATTCTCACATCTTCTAGCTCGACAAATCCTTTCCTCAACTGTCTACTTTGTATGGTATGAGAGAAACAACAGAATTTTCAATCAAGCTTTCAAGACTCCCGAGGTACTTATTAGGGAAATCTTTGAAGATATCCGATCAGTCTTGCTCGTAAAGGATCAAAGGAAAATCCCAAACAATTTTCAAAGCATCTGGAGACTTCAAGAAACCGAAACAATGCAACCTGCTATGAATGCAGCCCCTACAACCACATGATTGATAAGAAAATATCAACCATGAAAGAAAGAGACTGATTATGTGTTTGGTTTATTCTCATTTCCCCGCTATTGTCCTGTTCACGTAGATCCCATGCAGGATTTGTTTGTTTTCTCCATCTAATTTTTCTTCTCTGTTTCGTGATGCATGCTAGCATTCTTTTCTTTAATTTTTGATTTCGGTTTTTTAGCCACATTAATCTCTCTTGGGGTATGTCCCTCGTACCAATGTACATGATTTTTTTTTCAATACATCTTAAATTTATCCAAAAAAGTTTAGGGTTTAGGGTTTTAGGGTTTAGGGTTTTGGGTTTAGGGTTTAGGGTTTAGTGTTTAGGGTTAGGGTTTTGAGTTTAGGGTTTTGGGTTTAGGGTTTAGGGTTTAGTGTTTCGGGTTTTGGGTTCGGAGTTTCGGGTTCTGGGTTCGGGGTTTAGGGTTTGGGGTTTGGGGTTCGGGGTTCGGGGTTTAGGGTTTAGGGTTTGGGGTTTAGGGTTTAGGGTTTAGGGTTTAGGGTTTGGGGTTTGGGGTTTGGGGTTTGGGGTTTGGGGTTTAGGGTTTGGGGTTTGGGGTTTCAGGTTTGGGGTTTAGGGTTTGGGGTTTGGGGTTTAGGGTTTAGGGTTTCGGGTTTAGGGTTTAGGGTTTAGGGTTTAGGGTTTAGGGTTTCGGGTTTTGGGTTCGGAGTTTCGGGTTCTGGGTTCGGGGTTTAGGGTTTGGGGTTTAGGGTTTAGGGTTTAGGGTTTAGGGTTTAGGGTTTAGGGTTTAGGGTTTAGGGTTTAGGGTTTCGGGTTTTGGGTTCGGAGTTTCGGGTTCTGGGTTCGGGGTTTAGGGTTTAGGGTTTAGGGTTTAGGGTTTAGGGTTTAGGGTTTAGGGTTTAGGGTTTAGGGTTTAGGGTTTAGGGTTTAGGGTTTAGGGTTTAGGGTTTAGGGTTTAGGGAGGGGTTCATTTGTGCTTTTCTAGAGAGAGAAGCTAGAGAGAGGTTAGAGAGGAAAGTTACAAAGGGGCGGTGCTCCGACAGCCATATCTCCGGGGACCACCGTTGGATCAAGCCAGGATTTGGTTATGTTGTGCACTGAACTATTGTCTACATTCTGACCGGAGGGATCGTCGATAGCTGCCGCCGTTTAAGAAATCTGACCATTTGAAAGTTTTTGAAATTTTCTGGAAACCCCCCAAGAGCTGTCAGAGTCGCCGGCCGATTTCTCCTTGTTCTACCGTTGGATCAAGCCTATGTTCTGGTATGTTATTAACATCTATATTGCCTACATACTGACCAGAGGGATTGTCCATATTTGTTTCCGACTGTGAAAGCTAGCCTTTTGAAGATTTCGGGAAAAATCCTTCCCGGAACAGTCACAGCCGCCGGCATATTTCTCTTTTTTCCACCGTTGGATCAAGCTGAGTTTTGGATATGTGATGCGTCTGGTTGGGATACTCATTCTGAACGGTGGAGATTAGAAATAAAGCCTCCAGCAACGATTTCTACATGTTCAACTGAAGGTCGTCAATCTCAGGTCAGTTTCAGTAAAATTGATATCTGTGGAGATCGAACCGTTGAAACATGCTGATTTTTGAATATGTTATACATAACATCTGTGTCTACGTTTGAACCGTTGGGATTTGCGATTGATTGAATGGTTGTGGATTAATTGTTTGCTGAAGCTATGCCAGAATCTGCCATGGCTTCCATTCCGAAAACCCATAGACCCAAAGCCAACACCACCCCCTCAACTACTAAACATCCCACAAACCAACACCAAAACACCCAAAACACAGCCTCCCCAACCTCTACCCGACCCACTCCCCCCTCGGGTTTTTGGGCCGATAAGATTAGAGTTACCGACTCTAATACTCGATGCACTCTTGACCCCATCCCTCGTAAGCCGGTTGGCTCTCGTCTCAAAATGACTAGGGGACTATGGGAGAAGTCTTCTACGATGTGGCATCGTTGCCTAGTCGGTTTTTTTCCTGGTTTTAAGCTTCCTTATTCTGCTATGAATTCAATTGCTCACAGGATATGGAAGAGGTTTGGCCTTGAGGATGTGACATCCTTGGCCAATGGATTTACAATGTTTCGTTTCAAAACAGAAGATGAGCTTCAAAAGGTAATTGAAAATGGTCCTTGGATGTTTGGTGGGAAAGCTATTATTCTTCAGAAATGGCATTCTGGGTTTGTCTTCGACATGAACAAGATCACCAAACTTCCAGTATGGATTCGGATATATGATCTACCTTTTCCTTTATGGACAAAGGAGGGTTTAAGTGAGGTAGCCAGTATGATGGGCCAACCACTCTCTTGTGATGAGTTGACACTTGGATGTAAGCGCCTAGACTACGCGCGGTTGTGTGTGGAGGTAGATGCATCTCTACCATTTGTCCACAAATTTGAACTTGAGTTCTCCAATACTATCAGAGAAGTTCATGTGAACTATGAATGGAAGCCGAAGAGATGTGAAAAATGCCATGTTTTTGGTCACTCATGTCAGCCTTCAGCTGATAAGCAGGGTAACAGTGATGCCTTTCCTAGTCATCAGGTTAAAGGTAATGCCTTACATGCCTCTAACACAGATGATAAGCAGCTTAACGGTGATGCCTCTACTAGTCATCAGGGTAAAGGTAAAGCCATTACCTCTCTAGCCACAAACACAGATGCGATGTCCTCTGAAGAATCAGATTCCTCAGGAGAGACAGATACAGATTGTTCAGATGAGACAGATTCAGATGAGTCAGCCTCTGATTCCTTAGACGAGAGTCAGCTGAAGCCGTCTGATCTTGGTGATGTTAACCCGATAACTCCTCCACTGTCCACAAACAACCATGTTCGGACAACTCCTCTAGAGTTGCCTATGTGCACTACTAGTAAGCAAATGGCTTTGCCATCTTCTTCTGAAACCAGTTCTTCATCTCAGGTACCTCCAACAAATTTACCTAAGATGACACCATCTCGAGCACGTCCTCCAGAATCTTCTGCTGCACATTCTGTTGGATGTGATGACACTGGATTTACACTTGTTACTAGGAGAAAAAAGAAGAAGGATACTACTCATCGTGTGGCACCATCCTTTTTACCTTCCAGTTGAGAGATGATCTTACTTGAGTTTTGATTATTTCTGTACCAACCGTTTGAACGGTTTATGCTGCTTTGTATGTTTTCTTTCGATGTACAAGCTTGTTTCCTTTTTGTTGACCTTCTAGGTCCTTTGTAATACTTGGGGTATACCTCTCGTATCATGTACTTTTTTTGGATCTATACAACTTAACTTTTATTCAAAAAAGTTTAGGGTTTAGGGTTTAGGGTTTAGGGTTTAGGGTTTAGGGTTTAGGGTTTAGGGTTTAGGGTTTAGGGTTTAGGGTTTAGGGTTTAGGGTTTAGGGTTTAGGGTTTAGGGTTTAGGGTTTAGGGTTTAGGGTTTAGGGTTTAGGGTTTAGGGTTTAGGGTTTAGGGTTTAGGGTTTAGGGTTTAGGGTTTAGGGTTTAGGGTTTAGGGTTTAGGGTTTAGGGTTTAGGGTTTAGGGTTTAGGGTTTAGGGTTTAGGGTTTAGGGTTTAGGGTTTAGGGTTTAGGGTTTAGGGTTTAGGGTTTAGGGTTTAGGGTTTAGGGTTTAGGGTTTAGGGTTTAGGGTTTAGGGTTTAGGGTTTAGGGTTTAGGGTTTAGGGTTTAGGGTTTAGGGTTTAGGGTTTAGGGTTTAGGGTTTAGGGTTTAGGGTTTAGGGTTTAGGGTTTAGGGTTTAGGGTTTAGGGTTTAGGGTTTAGGGTTTAGGGTTTAGGGTTTAGGGTTTAGGGTTTTAGGGTTTAGGGTTTAGGGTTTAGGGTTTAGGGTTTAGGGTTTAGGGTTTAGGGTTTAGGGTTTAGGGTTTAGGGTTTAGGGTTTAGGGTTTAGGGTTTAGGGTTTAGGGTTTAGGGTTTAGGGTTTAGGGTTTAGGGTTTAGGGTTTAGGGTTTAGGGTTTAGGGTTTAGGGTTTAGGGTTTAGGGTTTAGGGTTTAGGGTTTAGGGTTTAGGGTTTAGGGTTTAGGGTTTAGGGTTTAGGGTTTAGGGTTTAGGGTTTAGGGTTTAGGGTTTAGGGTTTAGGGTTTAGGGTTTAGGGTTTAGGGTTTAGGGTTTAGGGTTTAGGGTTTAGGGTTTAGGGTTTAGGGTTTAGGGTTTAGGGTTTAGGGTTTAGGGTTTAGGGTTTAGGGTTTAGGGTTTAGGGTTTAGGGTTTAGGGTTTAGGGTTTAGGGTTTAGGGTTTAGGGTTTAGGGTTTAGGGTTTAGGGTTTAGGGTTTAGGGTTTAGGGTTTAGGGTTTAGGGTTTAGGGTTTAGGGTTTAGGGTTTAGGGTTTAGGGTTTAGGGTTTAGGGTTTAGGGTTTAGGGTTTAGGGTTTAGGGTTTAGGGTTTAGGGTTTAGGGTTTAGGGTTTAGGGTTTAGGGTTTAGGGTTTAGGGTTTAGGGTTTAGGGTTTAGGGTTTAGGGTTTAGGGTTTAGGGTTTAGGGTTTAGGGTTTAGGGTTTAGGGTTTAGGGTTTAGGGTTTAGGGTTTAGGGTTTAGGGTTTAGGGTTTAGGGTTTAGGGTTTAGGGTTTAGGGTTTAGGGTTTAGGGTTTAGGGTTTAGGGTTTAGGGTTTAGGGTTTAGGGTTTAGGGTTTAGGGTTTAGGGTTTAGGGTTTAGGGTTTAGGGTTTAGGGTTTAGGGTTTAGGGTTTAGGGTTTAGGGTTTAGGGTTTAGGGTTTAGGGTTTAGGGTTTAGGGTTTAGGGTTTAGGGTTTAGGGTTTAGGGTTTAGGGTTTAGGGTTTAGGGTTTAGGGTTTAGGGTTTAGGGTTTAGGGTTTAGGGTTTAGGGTTTAGGGTTTAGGGTTTAGGGTTTAGGGTTTAGGGTTTAGGGTTTAGGGTTTAGGGTTTAGGGTTTAGGGTTTAGGGTTTAGGGTTTAGGGTTTAGGGTTTAGGGTTTAGGGTTTAGGGTTTAGGGTTTAGGGTTTAGGGTTTAGGGTTTAGGGTTTAGGGTTTAGGGTTTAGGGTTTAGGGTTTAGGGTTTAGGGTT